>CM053140.1:10007500-15007500 GCA_028571685.1 Heterohyrax brucei
TACAGATTGCATCTTAACATCAGGAAAACAAAAATCCTCACAACTGGATCAGTAAGCAACACTGTCATTAATGGAGAAAGGATTGAGGTTGTCAAGGATTTCCTTTTACTTGAGTCCACAATCAATGCTCTTGGAAGCAGCAGTCAAGAAATCAAAAGATGAATTGCATTGGGAAAGTCTGCTGCAAAGGACCTCGTCAAAGTATTCAAAAATAAAGATGTCACCTTGAAGACTGAAATGCACCTGACCTAAGCCACGGTATTTTCAGTTGCATCATATGCACACAAAAGCTGGACCATGAGCAAAGAAGATATCAGAAGAACTGATGCCTTTGAATTATGGTGTTACAGAAGAATGTCGAATGTACCATGGACGGCCAGAAGAACAAACAGATCTGTTCTGGAAGAAGTACAACCAAAGTGCTCCTTGGAAGCAAAGACAGCAACACTGTGTCTTACATGCTTTGCACGTGTTGTCAGAAAATCAGTCCCAGGAGAAGGACATCATGCTTGGTAGACTGAAGGGTGAGCAGAAAAAAAGGAAAACCCTTGACAAGGTGGACTGACACAGTGGCCGCTACAATGGGCTTAAGCATAAGAATGACTGTGAACATGGTGCAAGACCGAGCAGTGTTTCGTTCTGTTGTTCACAGGGCTGCTATGAGTCAGAACCAACTTGACAGCACCTAACAACAACAACAACTAACAATTTAATGCTGAACACCATCCACAATATTGCATAATTGTAGTTAGATGGACTTATTTGAAATAATTTAAAAAGCAGCTTTGGATAATCTGAATAATTTATTATCAATCAGAAGCAAAAATGTGATTTGTGAGACTCAGAGAAATGGAGACATTTTAATTCAACATTCAGGAAGAGTTATAGGAGTACAGCAGTCACATGTGGCCCATGGGGTGGTGCTGATTCTCTGTGTATAATGAGAACAGTATGGAGCTCCTAAGTGGTGTGAAGAGTGAACATCCTCCCTTGCTAATGAAAAGTGGGAGATTCGAGTCCACCCAGAGGTGCCTTGCAAGAAAGCTTTGACATTCTATCTGCAAAACATCAATTTCTGAAAATCCTGTGGAACAGAGTTCTACTCCAACGAAAAAAGGCATGTCTTGAGTTTGAGCTGACCTGCTGGCAATCGGTTTTTGAGGGGGAGAAATAGGCTGCGTGTCTGCCTTTTCCTTGATGTTGTTCCTCCATACATGTGTCGTCACAGCATGGGTTCAGATTTAATCCACATCCTAACCAGTGTTTCTGATTTTCTGTTTTTCTGATACTGACCATCCCAGTTTAATGTCAAAGTGGTATTTTATTTTATTTTTACAACAGCAAATGCATTTATTATCCCCCAGAAATGCACTCTGACAATCTCACACATATTGTGCAGGCTTCTATAGAAATATAATTAGCATGAATTTACTGTTTAATCAAAACCCAGTTTTCAGGCTGTTTGAAACATAGGATCATCCATGATGCAGCACTGATTGTGGAGGCTGTGTGAAGTAGAGTCGCTCATTGACTTTCCAAACAGTAACAGCCTGTCTTTAGGCAGAATTTCTTTTTTGACCCAAAGTTGTTACAAAATGGAATTAAGACACTGTCTAGTTTTAAAATATATATATATATTTTTTTCATTATTAAATAAAAAAATGAAAGTGTACATACTCTGTGCTTACCATACTGGGTTAAGAGAGGAAGAGTACAGAAGTTGTGTCGAAGTTCCATTAAAATTGATCTTCTTACTAATATATTGTCACCAATTTCTAACATCTAATCTAAACCTTTGCCCCTTGGCTTCCCACCCTCCTACCCTCTCCATCCTTGTAGCCATCAAAGAGTCTTTTCTATCATGTATGAGTATGCTTTTAAGTTTTTATCATAGGGGTCTCATATAACAATTGTCCTTCTGTCGCTGACTAGTTTCACTCAACATAATGTCCTCCAGTTGAGACCAAATTGAGAGATGTTTCCTGCTATCATCATTGTTCTTTACCAGTGTATAGTACTCCATGGACTATATATACCAAAGTTTACCCATCCATTCTTCTGTTGTTGGGCATCTGGTTTGATTCCAACTTTTTGCTATCATAGACTATGCTGCAATGAACGTTTGTGTGCATGTAGCAGTTGGTGTGAATGGCCTTGATTTCGTGGGATATATTCCAAGCAGAGGAATTACTGGGTCAAATGGTATATCTATATCCATTATTTTAAGATAACACCAAATTGCTTTCCAAAGAGGTTGCACCATTCTGCAACCCCACCAACAGTGAAGGAGAGTTCCAATCTCTTCACAGCCTCTCCAACATTTACTGTTTTGCTTTTTTTGGATCACGGCCAATCTTGTTGGGGTGAGACAGTGTCTCATTGTCGTTTTGATTTGAATTTCTTTAGTAATTAATGATCATGAACATGTCCGCATGTGTTTTTTGGCTGCCTGGATCTCCTCTTTAGAGAAATGTCTGTCCATCTCCATTGCCCATCGCTTAATTCGATGATATGTCTTTTTCTTATTGATATTTTATAGAACCTTATAGATTATGGAGATCAGGCGTCAGTCTGACATAGCGTTGCCAAATATTTTTTCCCATGTTGTAGGTGGTCTTTTAATTCTTTTGATGAAGTCTTTGGATGAGCAGAAGTGTTTGATTCTTATTAATTCCCATTTATCTATTTTCTCTTCTGATGAATGTGTTTCGTTTGTCAGATTTTGAAGTCTGTCTATATTGCGTATTAAAACGTCCATTGTTGACCCTATCTTATCTTGGATGAGCTTTATCGTTTTAGCTTTTATATTCAGGTCTTTTATCCAATCTGAGTTGATTTTTGTATAAAGTGTGAGATATGGGTCTTGTTTCAATTTTTTGCAGATGGATACCCAATTATGCCAGCACAACTTGTTAAAGAGACTGTTCTTATCCCTGTTCAAAATCTTAGGACCTTTGTCAAATATCAGCTGTTCATAAGAAGATGGTGGCGTTTCTGGGGTCTCTACTTCGTTCCATTGGTCTATATGTCTCCTTTTGTACCAATGCCAGGCTGTTTTGACTACTGTGGCAGTGTAATAGGATTTAAAGTCAGGTAGTGAGAGGCCTCCCAGCATGAGGTATGTGGCACTTTTTCTAGGATGAGTTCGCCAACTTAATTGTCTGTTCTCGTATATATTTTCTTCAGCAAAATGTCTGTTCAACTCCTTTGCCCATTTTTAAATTGATTGTTCCTCTTTTGGTTAAGTTATAGGAGTTCTTTATATATTCTGGATATTAAACACTTATCAGATACCTGTGCCTCAAGTAGTTTCTTTCAGCCTGTAGGTTCTCTTTACTTTGCATCTAAAGTTCTTTGATGCACAAGGGTTTCGAAATACCTCTCTTACTCTGTTGTTTATCTTTTCTTCTACTTCTCCTCCCACCACTCCCCAAGCCCCCAAGATCACTCTGGCTATTCAAGGCCCTGTGTCGATCCATATAATTTTGGAGATTTGCTTGGCTTTTCCATTTCTGCAAAGAAAGCCATTGCAATTTTGATAGGGAATGCACTGAAACTATAAATCGCTTTGATAGCTTCATGGGATTCAATTGTGCTCCTCCCAAAATATGTGCCAAATTGGTTAAGCCGTGATTCACAGTATTGTGTGGTTGGACTTCCTTTTGTGATTTCTCTGTGTGTTATAAATCATGAACTCCACCTGTGGTAAAAGAAGACTAGGGTGGGATGTAACGCTCTTGTACAGGTCACATCCCTGATCCAATATAAAGGGAGCTCCCCTGAGGTGTAGCCTGTACTGCCTTTTATCTCACAAATGATAGAAGCGATGGGACTCAAACAGAGAGCTGGGGGACTCAAACCAGCGTGAACGCAGTACTGGAACCCTTGGATCCAGGGTTCCTGCATGGGAGAAGCTCCTAATCCATGGGAAGATTGATGAGAAGGAACTTCCTCCAAAGCTGAGAGAAAGTTTTCGCCTTGGAGCTGATATCTTGAATTTGTACTTCTAGCCTCCTGGACTGGGAGAGAATAAATTTCTCTTGGTTGGAGGAATCCACTTGTGGTATTTCTGTTACAGCACCACTAGATGACTAAAACAGGTAGATATTCACTCCTTAACAGCATCATCTTTTAATAAATGTGTACAGAATGACTCTGTTTATTTAGGTCTCTTAAAATATTTTTCATTAATGATTTATCATTTTTACAGTACAAAACTTTGAAATCTTGACTCAGTTTATTCCTACAAAAGAATAATATTGAGCCATAGAAAAGGAAGAATTTGTAAATGCCAAATAGAGATAAGCTTCCCAAAAACAGTATGCAAGGTGAAAGAAGTCAGGCCAAAAAAAGTCACATGCAGTATGATTCCACTGTTATGAGATATTAGGACTAGACAAACCTATACAGGAACACAACACATGGTGGTTTCTAGGGCATCAGATAAGGAGAATGGGGAAAACCTCTCAATGGGCAAGGGGAATTGATTTGGAGAGATAAGTAAGTCTTGAAATGAGACAGAAGTGGTAGCTGTAGAATATTTTGGATTTGTTTTTCCTGTTGTAAGGTGCTCTTGAGTTGGTTTCAACTCATGGTGATCCCATTTGACAAAGAAGAACTTCTCCATCTGGTTGTCTAACCTGTTATCTTTATAAGAACAGATTGCCAGATCTTTTTTTTTATTTGGAAGTCACTGGGTAGGTTTGAACTGCTGAGTTTTCTGTTATCAACCAAGTGTTTAACTTTTGGGCTTTCAGGACCCCTTTGTGATTCATTAACTGCCACTGATTTGTTCCCTTCAAGACAGTTCATTTTATGTTATAAGAAGTTCTCTTAAATGGTTCTGCATCCGAACTCAGTGAATGGTGTCTGCATTCTTAAAAGCTAGCAAGCTGCCACCTAAGCATCATCCATTGGTCCCAATCCAGCTGGGACAGAGAAGAACAAAGGACATCAAAGACAGTAGGAAAATGTGAGCCCAGGAGACAGAAGGGGCCAAATGATCCAGAAACTACACTAGCATGAGACCAGAACTGGATGGTGTCTGACCACATCCAATGTCTGCCTTGAGAGGTAATACAGTGTCAAACCCCCTGATCAGAAAAATAGAGGTGCAGATCTAGAATTGTGCTAAAAGGCCAGACTTGATGGTCCAAAACCCCAGAGGTCACCCAAGAGCATGATCCCTGGCCTCACTCCTACCCCGAGCAGAAACCAGTACTGAAGGCAACTCTTCAGACAAAAAGTGTACTGGACTGTAACAGAAAAGGCTGTCGGAGCAGCTCCCGTACAGTAATGAGAGGTGAGTGTGAACAGGAGGGAACAGGAACAGGTGGAATGAACATGAGAAGTACAGAGTGGAAGGGACAAGTGTGCTGTCACAGGGTTGACATAACAGATAGAGTCACATAGAGGTCTCTGTATGGGATTTGATACTGCAGATTGACTTCATCTGTAAATTTTCATTAACCTCAATAAAGTATTGTTTAAAAAAAAAGAATTTATCTTCAGCGGTAAATCCATTCTGTCAAGTCTAACAGTGGAGAGAGAAAAGAAAACTCACAACACAATCAACAGAAGGAAGAAATCATGTAGGTAAGAACCATTTCATGTATAAATGAGACTTCAACCTGTGATAAAAAAACATTTTAAACAATGGAGCAACAATTCTTTAATAAAAGGTTTATGGACAATAGATGATACATTCATGAAAGGCAAGCTGACTAGTTACCTCTTGAATAGAGATACTTACTAAATATACAGCTACAAGGAATATTGAAAACCTCTAAAGAGGTCAAAAGAGAAAAAAATAGAAAGCCTGAATAAAACTTAGATTTTTCTCCCCAAACATGATTTTTACACTATCTGTCAGTTGAGTATACAAATTAATTTTTAACAATGTTTTGCAGATGACCATTAATTTGAGATGACATTCCTATTTGCGAGGAAAAGGCTGGCAGAGGGTATACCAGAACCCCTGTTAAAGGAGGCAGGATTTTCCAGAAAGCAAAGAAGTAAAGAAATTTCAGTTATTTTTTAACTTTTGAGCACAAAACCCAGATGTTTCATTGTTCTCTAGCCTAAAAGCATGATAGACACTAGTGAGAGCAATCTGCCGAACACCTGTTTCACCTGGAATCTATCTTATACCTTAATCCTTTCAAAGCCTTCTTTTCAGGATGTAGGAGAATCATGCAAGCACTTTGGGGCAAAGATGCAGCCCAGCAGCCCTGTACTCGAAGTCAAGATGCAGAAGATCTCCACGGCCACCCTGGCCTTCCCCTTGGTGCTGTGGCAGACAGGGAAGAAGGTGACCCACACACTGTAGAATGTCTACATGCTGAATGTCAGGAACTTGGCCTCATTGAAGGTGTCAGGCAAGTCCCTGGCCTGGTAAGCCGAGCAAAATCTCTCTAGGACTAAGGAGCCCAGGTATCCTAGGGCATAGTAGAAGGCATTGATAGAACCCTTGTTGCACTCAATGATGAGGTTTCTGGGCTCAGAGTGTATGTCTATGTCAGTGAAAGGAGGTCAAGTCCCCAGCTAGATCCCACAGGTGATCACTTGGACCAGGCTTCAGATCGAAACCACTCAGTTAGAAGCTCCTGAAACCAGCAGCTGCCTCATGGCTCTTCCAGGTGTCACAGCCTTGAATGCCAGAATCACAGTAATGGTTTTAGCCAAGACAGTGGAAACAGTCACAGTGAACACAACTCCAAATGTCACTTGTCGGAGGATGCAGGTGGCTGTGTTGGGGCTACCAATGAAGAGTAAGGAGCAGAGGAAGCCCAGGAGGAGGGAGAGGAGCAGGACACAGCTGAGAGCCCTGTTGTTGGCCTTGACTATGGGAGTCTCTCGGTGCTTCACAAAGAGCCCCAGAACCACAGCTGTGACAACAGAGAAACACAAGGCTGTGCAGGCCAGAGCCATCCCCAAAGGATCTTCAAAGGACAGGAAAGTCACTACCTTAGGGAGACACTGATTTCTCTCACCATTTGGATACTCTTGGGCTGGACACCGGACACATTGCTGTGCATCTGGAGATAAAAACAGAGCAGAATGAAGACTCAGTGTATCAGTTTTAGAAATCTCTCTTCGCCTTCATTGTGTGCACTCATCTGCTCAGATGTAATACTGAGATACGTCAGATTAAGACTCACTGTGCCTGACCCGTGGAGAAGGCTTTCAGCTACAGGTAAAACAAAACCAGTCAAACTGGATCTTCAACCCATGATCGGTCTAGTTTGGTGTATCTTGTGATTCGGTGAAATTGCTAAGCACTGAGATTCCTTTTAATGCTTTTCTCTATTCACCCTAGTGTATTCCTCATAATGTCGTGTACTGTTGTAGCTTACAACATTTTCATGGAGCAATCAGAGCCAGAAGCTTCCTTATTTGCACTCAGATTGGGAGAGAAAGGAGTTTCATGGCACTCTCTGAAGTGAGCGAATGAGCTTTCCCAAAATAACTTGACCAGCTCCTCTGGAAGTTCCATTTTAAAATCCCTTCTTACCAGAGCACCCCTCCTCTTTTATTTTGTGAATCAAATTACTGGTTAATGTGCTTGAATTTATGTTGACCAACAGCTGCCATGACTATTTCTAAACTTCAATTTGACTTCTTTCTAGACTGATGAAGTATGAGGTAGAGGGATAGACATCAGGATGGGTAGCAGGATATTCTTTGAATCGTTCTCACACTTCAGAGAACTGTATGAAACTCCTTTGTCTCTCAATCTGAGTGATCTGGTGATCAGATGTGAAAGAAGGATGCTTTGGAGGCAAATAATTAGGCCCTGTTTTCCTTTTTTTTTTTTTTTTCCTGTTTTCAAAATAAGGAGTATAACTTTTGACATGTTGAAACGTTTATCAATCTATAAAGTTTTTCCTTGGTCTGTTATAATGATTAGGTCCATCTCTGCTTTTTAATAAAAGAGTTTAATCAATTTACATTGAAATAAAGTGCTGATAAGGAAAGACTGACTTCTGCTATTTGTTTTCTGTCTGAGGTCTTTTTTATCCTGAATTTTTTCATTATTGTCCTTTTTATGATTAACATGGGTGCTATTTTCATTCTCTCTTATGTATTTTCCTGCATCTATTTTATGATTCTAGATACACAAAATATGTATTTACACAATTAAGATTAATCGATTTCTGTCTCATTTGGATTCTCTCTTGTATATTTTTCAGTCTCTATTTTAGACTCTTCCTTAGTAGTGTTCTTGAAACTTACAAGGATCATCTTCATTTTCTAACAGTCTAGTCTGTATTAATACCAATTTTCATTCAGTGGTATACAAAATAATCTATTCCCATAGCAAGGAAATGATACTAGGTATAAAAGGAAGGAAGGTAAATGAATGTGGGAAAGGATGAATGGAAAATAATGATAGGCTAGGAGTCATGGCCGCATGCCTTTCCTGTCTTTTCATGGAGAAAGTGGTGAGGGGGCTGGGGTTATCAGAAGGCAGGCATAAACAGTCATACCTGTCTGGTTTGAAAACTCCCCCTCAGGGCAAGTAACACAAGTAAAGCAGCAGACTGGCCTTCCTTCCTCTGGAATTTTCCTGAATCCTGGACCACAGCTCTGGCTACACACAGATGGAGGAGTCTGAAGGAAAAAAAGGATGCAACAATCACCATTCTGTACATTATTTGTGTCTTGGAAAGTCCATCTCTGTTTCTCCTGTAATAAGTGAGAACCTGGATCTTCCACTCCAGTTTCTGTTGATTTTCTAGCTCTGTCCTGTCGATATGATCTAGGTCTCTAAGTCTATGTTACCACTGATAGTTTTCCTTTTGCCTTATTTTTACTGGTCACACAAAGAATCAAAATTTTACCAAGGAATCTCACATCACTGGAAACATCCTGAGTGTTTCCATCCTATTTTATTTTATTTTGGCTACTTCTCTACAAATATCCTTTCAGTGAAGGTCAATGGTCTTTAAGGATTCGGAAGTCTTGTATGTCTGACGACGTTTTTATAGTGCCCCCATACTTAGCTGAATATAGGATTTTAAGTTCTATAAACAGAAACTGATCATGAGACACATAGGCATCTTGCTTTTAGTACCTACATAAATAAAGTATATCAGCAAAAATCTATCAGACGTTACGAACTTGGAATTGAGATTCATCTAAGTCTGGATTTTTTGGTCCAAGTGTATCACCCTTTGTCAGGCATTTATGATATCTAAAAGCACAAACATCATTTCTCTAAAAATCATCGGTAAGTATGGTCCAGAATTGATTCACCGTGGTACACTAGATGAGATAACATTTAATGCTTTCAGAAGATAGAGAACAATGATGTATTGATAGACAAATTACCAAAGAGAAGAAACTGAGAAGAGAATCTGTTAAGGTATGGCTTAAATCTAGAATCTTCTTGGGTTTACAGTGCTTCTAAACATGGAGTTTTAAAGGGGCACAACAGTCCAAGAGCAAGGACTAGAAGGCAGGAGGGAACAGGAAAGCTGGTACCAGGGAATCCAAGTTGCAAAAGAAGAGTGTTGACCTGCTATAGTGTTGTTCACCAGCGTCATGAAACAGTATGTGTAGTCTTGAAGAAGAGGCTAGTTTTTTCTATAAACCTTCATCTAAAGTGCAGTAAAAATATATATAACATGTAATATAAAACAGAAAGATAAACAAGCTGTCATGGAGCACAAATTAAGATTTGGTTCTGATACACAGAGGATAACGAAGTAAAAAATTGAAAGCCTCAATTCTTTAGGTTGAGTCAGTATAGGCATTTTTCACTACTTCATGGTCAATCAAACCCAAAGTGAAAACAAAAACATTAGGAAAATTCCCAATCATGTCAATTAACTATTTCCAGAGGCATTGCCTTATCACACATAAAAATAAGATTGCATAATACAAGGGCAAGATGTAGCATTCAGAATGTGTACTTATTGATAACTTAATAGATGCCTACACAATCTCTCAAATTTCTTTTCGGATAAAGCTATAATGTATATAAATAGTTTGGGGATGATACCATACCTCTTTGAATTCAACTGGCCATTCTATCATCTCTTCATGGATGACTAAGTCTTGATCATGTGGGTTATTGAAGACAAAGTCTCCTATTTTAACCATCTGGTTAAGACAACCTGGAAAATCCACAGTGTTCCAGATATCATACTGTGCTATGGAGTTTCTTTCCTCATCCAAGGTTATGTTGTCCCCGATGTTGTTTGTAAACTGAATATTCCTTAGAAATGGGTGAAGCTAGGGGTGAGGCATAATTGGAAAATGGGAGTGCATTCAAATGAAAGATCGAAGTTCTATACCTAACAATCTATCCTTTTCCCATCTCACCTCTCCAGGCTGTCTTTAGGGTAGAGGCTCATTTTTGTTGGTGTGCTCACCATGTCATGGGCTCAAAGGTGGTCAACTTTTCCCTACCCATTAGAATAATGGAGGACTAAACAAATCCAATCATCACATCATCAAGAGCTTGGCTTAGACATTGGCGCTGATGCATCCTTATCGAGAAAGTCTGCCCAGGGCTTCTTAGAAACTAAGAATTACACAGGCCCGCTCTGGTTATCAACGTTTCTTTTACAGACTACTGGTGCTTGCTCTTTACTCGCATGTCAACTTGCCCTCACTGTGAAACTAAAACAACTCCTTCTAACAACAAACTCATCATCGCAATTGCCTTCATTAGCTGTATGTGTACTTTCAAATCGCTAAAAAGCCTTCAAGGATTTTCTTGCACTCAAGTGAGATGAAATAAGAGCCATAAACACCTGTACCCATTTACCTACCAATACCACTTAAGAACATTGTTAAGCACAGCTCCCTTTGGTCACCCAGGTATTTTCTGCATATTAAAAGAGGTTCACGTTAGGATTCTAATATCATGACAAATCCGGTTGCATCATTGATCATCCCAAAACCTTACAGGTATATCCAACTGGAAGCATAACCCCTGCTCCCGTGATGTCTCAGGTTTAGCAGGGAAAAATTCATAAAGCCCTTGACAGAGCATCATGAGGTATACTTCAAAAAAGTTGTCCATTTTCCACAGGGATAATCCCAGGTAGAAATAAAGACTTATTTTAGACTTCTTCTGTTTTCACATGAGTTATTATTGAGTTATGTATTACATTTTGTTTTCAGACGCTAGGACACTTTTTTCTGATGGCAATTTATAATGGTTTAAACTGTAAGGGAAACTTCTGCCACACTATGACCAGCGTTTTCCAAACTGACAGTCAGCAATAGCACATATCAGTTTGTCTGGTGTGAATGATACTCCATTCACTTGCCTGATCCTATTCACATTGATTCACAAGTCTGATCAAGACATTGTTTTCATAGAACATCCCCAGTGCCTTCGGGTGGACAATACAAATACAGCTTCTGCAGGAGTTTATCTGCCAGGGGAAAATCACAGGTCGGTCTGCATTTCCTGGAGATCCCATTTCTGTGTTCAGCAGAAGCATTTCATGCAGTGCTAGGGCCACAGCATGTACAGCATTATAGACAAGATAGCTGGAGTCCAACAAAGTCATCATGCAGATATAAACTGGCAGCGACTCTAAGGAGGCATTTGGTGGGCAGGCTTCAATTTCTCCACATCGTGACTCAGCAAGTGAACAATTAAACAAGTTAAGCCAGATTGTCCTGAAGTATAGGTCTTCTGGATATCTAGAAGGGCTAACTGTCTTGAGAAATTTTTGAAACCAGGAATTTCCTTCGCCCGACGTGAAAATGAGAGGCTTCCATGAAAAGGATGCAGTACGTTATGTGGCACGTACGACTCACTCTTCCACCTGTTTTGAATGATCCATACCTTCCCTGAGACTAAAGAAATTACCTCCCAAACCTGTGGATCTCCACACATTATGTACACATTCACTGATACATCTCTGAACCTGTCTTTGTTTCTCAAATCACTGTCTACATCTATTCTGTAGATCTCAAGGATGTTTTCTGTAAAGGGCACACAGACACCTTTCTTTGTCATCTCTGCTTTCAGGTCCCAGTGGGACTGCTGTGATTTTATATCTTCAGAGACAAAGAGCCCTACCCAGCTCCAATGAAAATGTAGCAACAGAAAAATCATTCCATGGACCGTCGAACCGTCCTTGGAGGCCACCTGATACAGTGATGGGAACCGGTCTTTATCCCACAGGGTAGGATCAAAAGGACCATATGAGACCTGAATAAGAAAAGAGAAAGACTGTGCTTGTGATTTGAATGAGAGTTTCAGTTTTCTTCACTGAGGAGTAAGTAGAGAATTTTCAATATGGGATGGGAAATGAGTGGAATATTTGCTGAAGAGGAAAAAAAAGAGTAACTGTCATGGATATTCCACATTTCACTTCTCATTCTTTCAAGACCATACTTTCAAGTATCCTTGCTTTTAAGAAGTGATAGGTAACTCACAGAATGCCTGTCAGTAAAAATCATAAACGAATATCTGAAAGACCTCCATGTGATCTTCATCTCCTACAGGTCAATTGAAAATTCACAAGTATGAGTAAGTATTTCATCAAGTTGGTGGTGTCTCCATTGGCTTAGTATCAAAGTTTTTCTCCCAAGTCAAAAATGTCTCTGATCTCTAATAATAAAGAAATATTTTCTTGTTATGCCCTTGATATTTTGGGATTAAACTAGTACCTCAGTATAATGTAGACTATCCTGAAAAACATAATCATATACTGATTGAGAAAAAATGATTTTTCCATAACTAATTTCTCATAAGCTAATGTCTCATTTCCCCATGGGTCTGTCAGTTTGTCATGTTGCAAGGGCTTTCCTGTTGCTGTGATACTACAAGTTTTGTTGCCAGTATTCAAATACTAGCACAGTCTCCTATGGCAGACAAGTTCCAACTGAGCTTCCAATTACTGAAGACTAGGAAGAAAGAACTGATGATCTATTTCTGAAGAGAATTAGCCTGTGAAAACCCCAGGAATAGCAGTGGAATATTGTCTGATATAGATGAGCCCCTCGGTTGGAAGGCACTCAAAACATGACTGAGGAAGAGCTGTGTCCACAAAGTAGAGCTATCCTTAATGACATGAATAAAGCCAGGCTTTTGTATACTTTGTTTTCTGATGTAGTATGACTCAAAATGAGAAGAAACTGTTGCAGACATATTTGGAATAGAATGTATCAAATAAGAATTTAGGAAAATTGGAAAGAGTAAAAAATTAATGGAATGCATAAATATGAATATCCTAGGCATTACTGAGTTTAAATGACCTGGTACTAGCCATTTTGAGTTGGACAATCATATAGTCTACCTTGCAGGCAACAACATATTGAAGAGGAATGGTATTACATTTACTGTCAAAGAGAACATTCCAAGGTCAGTCCTGAAACACACTGCTGTCAATGATAAGGATAAAATATATAAGATCCCAAAGAAGACCAGTCAACACAACTATTATTCAAATTTGTACACTGACCACTGAGGCCAGAGATGAAGAAACTGAAGATTTTACCAGTTTCTGCACCCTGAAATTGATCAAACATGCATTGGGATTCATTGATAATTACTGATGACTGGTGTGCAACAGTTGGAAACAAATAAGACTGGTAGTTGGAAAATATAGCTTTGGTAATAGAAATGGTGTTTGAGACAGCATGATGGGATTTTGCAAGAACAAGGAATTCTTCATTGCAAATATCTTTCTTCAACAACATTAATGATGACTGTACAAGTGGACCTTGCAAGATGAAATGTACAGGAATCAAATCGACTTTATCTGTGGAAAGAGATGAGGGAAAAGCTCAATATCCTCAGTTACAACAAGGCCAGGGGCCTACTGTGCAACAAACGATCAAGTGCTCATATGAACGTTCAAGCTAAAGCTCAAGAAAATTAGAATAAGTCCACAAGAGCCAAAGTATGACCTTGAGTATATCCCACCTGAATTTAGAGGCTATCTGATGAACAGATGGAATGCATTGAACACAAAGGACCAACGGTCAGAGGATCTGTGCAATGACATCAAACATGATAAAAGCAAGAGGCCAGTAAAAAGACAGGAAGGAAAAGACTAAAGCAGATATCAGAAGAGACACAGAAAATTGCTGTTAAATGTTGAGTTGCTAAAGCTAAAGAAAAAAATGATGAAGCAAAAAAGTTAATGAAGATTTCAAAGATCAGCTCATGAAGACAAAATAATACAATAACATGTGTGAAGAACTGGAGCTAGAAAACCAAAGGGAAGAATAAGCTTGACATTTCTCAAGCTGAAAGAACTGAAGAAATACTTCATACCTAGAGTTGCAGTATTGAAGAATTCTACAGAAAAATATTGAAGGATGCAGGAAGCACCCAAAGGAGACAGAAGGAATACAGGGTCACTACACCAAAAAAAAAAAAAAAAAAAGGTCAACATTCAATCATTTAAGGAGGTAGGGTATGATCAGGAACTGAAGGTACTGAGGGAAGAAGTTCAAGCTGCACTGAAGGCTTTGGCAAAAAAACAAAGCCGCAGGAACTGATAGAATACTAACTGAGATGTTCTAACAAACAGATGCAGCACTGGGTGTGCTCACTCATTTGTGCTTAGAAATGTGGGGAGGCAGAGCCAATATGGCACACAGACAGGAGACTCCCACCATCCATCTGTAGTAAGGACCCAAGAAACTAAATAAAACAGAGACGAGCATCAATCTTGAAACCCTAAGTGTCAAATGATGAGATAAAGAACTCAGCTAAGCACTGAATGAAAGAAGCAACTAACAGAGACCAGAGAGTAAGGAGAAATAACTACAGACATCCTCTGTCAGCCTATGAAGCAAATATTTGCTATTTTGGACTCCTGTTGGAGATCACCTCCCTGGGAATACTGGAAAGTGGCTTCATGGAACTCTGAGCAGGAGATTAAGCAAACAGCAACCAGTGATATATAATTTCCAACCCCCATCTTTCTTCACCGTGCTGCAACTTTGCCACTTTCTAGCTGGCTGATAGCTGCACCTGCTGGGAAGTGCAGGGTCTGTGTATCTTGGATTCACTCCCCCGCTATCGAAGTTTCAAGGGCAGGGAGTATTGGAAAGCAGCTTCACAGATCTCCCAGCATGAAACAGAGCGCACAGTTACCGGTGATAGACACGTTCCCACCCTCCTTCCTTCTTTCAACCTCACCCCTCTCCTTTGCTTGGCCTTCTCCAATTCCCACTGGTGGCAGTCTCTGGGCTGCGAGGCACCAGCTTTGGCACAGTGTCACTTGAATTTGCTCTGCCACACTGATCAAGCTCCCTGAGTGTCGTTTCCTTCTTGCTGGTGTTGATTTTTTTTTCACTTCTTTTGGTTTCTTCTGAGCCTCTCACCACTTCCCCCTCCTTTCTCTCCATCATCAGGCACTGTGTGCCACCTTGGCTTCTTCTTGAAATGCTGCAAAACACTGCTCAGCTTGGTAATGTCTTCTCTGGCCCACTACACTACACTAGTAACATCCCTGGGATTGTTTGTTTTGTTTTGCTCTATTCTGTTTAGTTTGTTTTCTTTTTCACAAACTGGAAGCCCCATCTAGCCAGGCTGTACTGTACAGTCTGGAAGTCACTTTTCTGATTGGCAGTGGCACTGACATGATCCCTGGGACAGTTCTTTTTTGGTCTTTCTTCATTTATCAATTTCTCATCTCTCTATATTGACCTTCTTTTCCTGTATCCTGAATACCTAGCATTGTGTGACATCTCTACCCTTACTAGGCAGGTTGTACTTCACAGACTGGGAGTCACTTCCCCTATCTTTGCAGCTGCACTGGTGGGAACTTGGAAGGCTTTGTCTTTCTTTCCTTTTATATACTTAGTTATCTTTTTGCTTTTTTCCTTTTTTTCACTTTTAATTTTTGTCCATTTCTTGGTTCCTCATCTCTCCACTCCAATGGTAAGCTCCCTTAGCACGCTTTTTTACTTGCGGTTTCTTTGCTTGTTTTGGCTCCTGTTTCTCTTTCCTCTCTCTCCTCTTTACCATAGTCGTCTTAGCTCTACACATCACAATCTTCCCCCTCCTTTCTGCCTATCTGAAATGTGCACTAAGCGTTAGTCCCTAGTCACCACAAGCATAGCCTACCAGAACCTTCCATACACTGATTCCGGGCCTGCTGTTTCAGTCTTAGTATGTGCCATAAACAACCTATTCCAGTCCCTCTGATTCAGCTGGAGCTGCCCTGCTGCCCCTCAGCTAAGTGACTGGTCCTGCCCATTGGACAAGGAGATGAAAATTGTTGTGCTCCCTAGCAGACAAACAACAAAAATTACACAGCCCACCTACTCAGACATCATCAAATTAAACTTTTTTTAAATGATGGAACAAATAAATCTCCAATAAGCAAGTGAAGAAAATAAAATGAAGACAGCACACAATATCAAACATAAAAAATACAAAAAATATTAAAATAACAATATCAAAAATAAAAAATATTAAAAAAGAAGATGATATGGTTCTAGTAGGCACCCAACCTAAAAGAATGGATAAATCTCCAGCAGAACAAAAGACACTTGAATTACCTTATGAGAAATTCACAAGTCTAATACTCTTAGCTATCCATAAGTTAAAAAGAAGAAAGAGTAGATCAAAGTGAAGGAAAATAGACAAATTCATGGAAAATACAGACAAGAAATGAAATTATTCAGGAAAACAAGACAGGAATAAAATTCCAAAATCAATTTACAACTAGAAATCATGCAAAAATAATTAGAAATCCAAAAGATAAACATCAAGATTTCAGGAATGCACAGTTATACAAGGGCTGAGGAACGAGTCTGAAACAATGGAAGACAGGATAAGTGAAATTAAATGCAGACACTTGGATACAGCTCTGTTTGAGGAAGAAAAACAGAAAAAAGAAAGGAAGAAAAATTAAGAAACCTTGAGGTGATGTGGGACACAAACAAAAGCCAGTTTACAAGTGACTGGAGCTCCGAAACAGGGGAGAAAACATAGAATTACTTGCAGACAGAAAATTCCTCTAGTATCATGAAAAATGATAAGCTGAACATCCAAGAAGTTCAACAAACCCTGTATAGAATACATCCTAAAAAAAATCACCAAAGCATACCATAACCCCACTTGCTAAAATCAAGTGCAAAGAAAGACTTCACCTCAAGAAAAGCTAAAAGTCACATGGAAGCAAGAAATCATCAGACATACCTCAGATTATTCAGCAGACACTATGCAAGCAAGAAGCTAATTGGATGACATATAGAAAATCTTTAAAGAAAAGTATTACCAACCAAGAATATCATATCCTGCAAAACTCTTATTCAGCTATGCTACTGAAATTTGGACATTTCCAAATAAACAGAAATTAAGGGGATATATGAAAAACAACCTAAACTTGTAAGAATTATTCAAAGGAATCCTTTGGTCTGAGAACAAACACCATCAAACCACAGCCTCAATCTGGGACACAAGATTATAGAAGCCAGATACCAGTTTAGGAAGTTAACTCTCAAGGAGTATCCCAAACCAAAAGAATTGCTACAGGGAACCAGCGAAGTTAGTCTGTAAATGACAGTCATGTCCAAACAATAAAAGGAGGAACACCCAGTGTAAGTACAGAATATTCTAATGAACATTAAGGCAAGACTGGTCCTAATCTAGGAAGATAAAGGTAAGCATGAAGATAACCACAAAGAAAGTTCTCAAATCTACTCATGAAAATGAAGAATAACATAAAGACTCAGTAAAAACAAAATCTACAAAAATAAATGAAAAAAATCCAAAAATGAAAGGAACTCAGCAAAAAAGAGTAAGAGAAACAAATAAAAAAATATCAGCACATAGACACACACGTACATGCACACACACAAAAAGATTACAATATGACAGCAATAAGTTCACACTCATCAATACTTACTCTGGATATAAAAGGCCTGAATCCACCAGAAAGAGACAGAGGGTGACTGATAGATTAAAAAAAGAAAAATAAAACCTGGATCCATCAACGTGCTGTCTATAGGAAACAAACCTTAGAAACAAAAACATAAATTTATTAAAAATCAAAGAGTGGAAAAAAATGTATCAAGCAAACAGCTTCAAAAAGGAGGACAAATAGCAATACTAATCTCTAATAAGCTAGACTTTAAAACAAAATCCACCATAAAAGATGAAGAAGGGCACTCTATAATGGGTAAGACATAATGATTATGTCATGAAGACATAATCATAATAAACATCTACATACCCAACGACAGGGCCTCAAAAAGCAGAAGAAATCTCTAACAGAACAGAAAAGAGAAATTGACGTTCAACAAAAATAACAGGAGACTTCAACACAGCCCTCTTGGTAAAAGACAGAACATCTACAAAGGAACTTAGCAAAGATAAAGAAGAATTAAAGAGCACAATCAGACAACTTGACACCACAGACATTTATAGAACAACTCCACACAGGAGCTGCAAAGTACACATTGTTTACCAACACACATAAAACAGTCTCCAGAACAGACGACACTTTAGGCCACACAGCAAATCCAACACGTTGACATAATACAAAGTATTTTCTCTGACAAAACAGAAATTAACAACAGGAAGAGCAAAGCAGAAAGAGAAATAAATTACATGGAAACTGAGTAACACCCTGCTTAAAAAAACACTGGATAATAGAAGAAGTTAGGGATGGAATTTAAAAATTCCTAAAATCAAGCAACAATGAAAACACATCATACCAAAACCTTTGGAAGACAGCAATGTAGTCATTAGAGATCCACTTATACCAAAAGCTGCACACATCACAAAAGAATAAAGGGATGAGATCAAAACCTTAGCTACAAAACTCAAACAAATAGAAAGAGAACAGCAAAAAATGCCCAGTCACCAGAAGAAAGGAAATAAAAAAGATCAGCACAGAAATCAATGAAATAGAGAAAAAACTAGAATCAACAAACCCCAAAGTTGGGTCTTTGAAAGGATCAACAAAATCAAAGAACCACTGGTCAAACTGACAAACAAAAAAACAAGAGATGGCACAAATAACCCAAATCAGAAATGGAAAGGGGAACAGTACAACAGACCCAACTGAAATAAAAAGGAAATAAAAAGCAGAGGATCGTGACATGTTGGTGTCACAAAGGTTAAATATTACAGTTGCTAATCAAAGGGTTTGCAGTTCAAGTCCACCAGGTGCTCCTTGGGTACTCTTTTGGGTAGTTCTACACTTTTGGATTGTTCTACTGTACCCTATAGAGTCGCTATGAGTCAAAATCTACTTGATAACAATGTTTTGGTTTGTTATTTTTTTTTCTTTAGTACTCTAACAAATTTGAAAACTAAACAAAACGCACATACTTCTAGAAACATGCAGTCTACTCAAACTAACGCAAAATGAGGTTGAAAATCTAAACAGACCACAGCAAGAGAAGAAATTGAAACGCTAATAAAATGCTTCCAACAACAACAAAAAACTGGCTGAAATGACTTCACCAATATTACTTGAAATTTTTCAGAAGATAAAAAGGAAGTGAGAGTTGCACATTCAGTCTGCGATGCCAGCAAAACCTTGATACTGAAACCAGGCAAAGAAACAACAAAAGAAGAAAATTACACACCAATATCTCTCATGAACCTCAATTTAAAAATTCTCAGCAAAATTCCAGCTAACAGAATTCAGCATTGTATGAAAAAATAATATTAATACACCACAACAATGTATATTAATAGCAGATATTCAATGTTGGCTCAACAATAGAAAATTAATCAATATAAATAGAAGGAAAGAAAAGAATCACATGATCGGAAAAGGCATTCCTTAAATTCTTGATTTTTAAAAACTTCTCAGTAAAATAGGTATAGAAGGGAAATCCCTGGACATAATAAAGGGCACCTATGCAAAACCAACAGACAACATCATTCTTAGTGGAGAGGAGCTGAAAAAATTCCTCTTGAGAGTAGGAAAAAGAAAAGGATGCACTTTACCATCTCTACTATTTAACACTGGGCTGGAAGTCCTAGCTAGAGGAACAAGGCAAGAAAGAGAAATAAAGAGCATCCACATTTGTACTAAAGAAGCTGAACTGACCCTCCTTGCCAATGCCATGATACTATGCATAAAACTCAAAAGACTCCATGAGAAAACCATGGAACTAATAGATTCAGCAGAGAGAACGACACAGGATAAACATACAAAAATCAGTTGGATTCCTAAAGACCAACAAAGAAAACAATGATAATCTGGAAAACAGCATCATTTGTAACAGTCTATTAAAAAAAAAAAACTTAGGAATAACTCTAACCAAGGATGTGGATGACCTATACAAAAAAACTACAAAGCACTACCACAAAAAAAACAAAAGTTACCTATATATGTGGAAAAAATATACCATGCTTACAAATACATAGACTCAATATTGTGAAAATGGCAATTCTACCCAAAGCGATTTACAAATACAACACAATCTCAGTTCAAATGGTGCAACATTCTTGAAAGAGAGGGAAAAACTAATCTTGATTTTATACGAAAAGGGAAGAAGCCCTGAATAAGAAAAGTAGTACTGAAGAAAAAGAAAGCAGGACACACTCTACCTGACCTCAGAACCTGCTATATAAACACAGTAGTCAGAATCCCCAAGACGCCAAGCCCACTGCCATGGAGCTGATTCCAACTCATAGCAACCTTATAGGACAGAGGAGAACTGCTCCATAGAGTTTCCAGGGAGCACCTGGCAGATGTGAACTGCTGACCCTTTGCTTAGCAGACTTAACACTTAACCACTAAAACACCAGGGTCAAAATAGCCAGTTACAACGACAGATGCAAGACCAATAGAACAGAATTGAGAACCCAGATGTAAATCCATCCACCTATGGGCGCTTGATCTTTGATAAGTGCCTAAGTCCATCAGAAGGGGAAAAGACAGTCATTTTACCAAATGTTACTGGCAAAACTGGATATGCAACTGCAAAACAGAAAAACATAACCCATACCTCACACTGTATACAAAAACTAATTCAAAATGGATCAAAGACCTAAATATAAAACCAAAAGCTATAAAGCTCACAGAAGGAAAAAAATGAGATCAACACTTGAGGCCCTAATACACAGCAGTTTCAGAGGCACAACATAATCAATGACACACAAACTACAAACGATAAGGTAGACAACTGGGATCTTCTAAAATTAAACATTTATACTCATCAAAAGATTCCACCCAAGAGAATGTACAATGGGAAAAACTTTTTTACTATTACAAATCAGACAAAGGTCTAATCTCTAAAATCTACAAGAAAATCCAACACCTCTGCAACAAAATGACAATCCAATTAAAAAATAGGCCAAAGAAATGAACAGATAATTCACCAAAGAAGACATTCCGGTGGCCAACAGACACATGAGAAAATGCTCACCATCACTAGTCAATTAGAGAAATGCAAATCAAAGCCGCAATGGGATAACATCTCTCGCTGGCATCATTGGCACAAATCACGGAAACAGGAAGTAGCGAGGGTTTGAGACGCTGTAGGGAGACTGGAAGTCTTCTGCACTGCTGATGGGAGTACAATATGATACCAGCATCTTGGAAATTGACATGGCACTTCCTTAGAAAACTAGAAATACAAATACCATATGATCCAGCAATCCCAGGAACATACCCTAGTGAAATGAGTCATCACAAGACTAGACAAATACACACCATGTTCACTGCAGCATTGCTCCCAGTAGCAATAAGGGAAACCACCTAGATGCCCATCAACAGAAGAATGGATAAACAAACTATGGCACATACACCCAACATTATATTATGTAGCAATGAAGAACAATGATGAATCTGTGAAGCATCAAGTAACAGGAATAAATCTGGAGGGCATTATGATGAGTGAAAAGGGTCAGCCACAAAAAGGCAAATACTGTATGAGACCACTTCTGTAAAAACTAATGAAAAGGTTTACACACAAAAAGAAACAATCTTTGATGGTTACAAGGGAGGGAAGTTGCAGGGATGGAAAATCAATAAATAGACAACAGATAAATGGCAACTTTGGTGAAGGGTAAGACAACACAAAATACCAGGCAAGCAGGCACAGCTTGTACAAGGCAAGATCATAGAAGCTTCATAGATACATCCAAACTTCCTGATGGATCATATTTTTCAGCTCAGGGCTGTGGAGACCAAGGTCTCAGGGAAGATCCATCTCAAATGGTATAGCATGGTTTGTAAAGAAAATGTTCCACATTCTACTTTGGTGAGTAGTGTCTGAGGTCTTAAAAGCCTGTGTGGCCCTCTAAGATACTCTACTGTTCTCATTCTTTCTGGAGCAAGGGAGAATGAATAAAACTAAAGATAGAAGGAAAAGATGAACTGAAGGACTAATGGATCACGTCTACTGCAGCTCCCACCAGACAGAGTCCAGCACAACTAGACAGTGCCCAGCTATTACCACTGACTGCTCTGACAAAGATCACAACAGAGGGTCTCAGACAGAGCTGGAGAAAAATGTAGAACAAAATTCTAACCCACATGCACACACACACACACACAAACATATATATATGTGTGTGTATACAACAAACTTACTGGCCTGACAGACACCGGAAAAACCATGAGCCTACAGCCCCTGAACATCACCTTAGCTCAGTAATGAAGTCCCCACCAAGGTTCAATCATCTGCCTAAGATTACCTGCACACCCTTTTCCATCTAATTCATAGCAACCTTGTAGGACAGAGTAGTACTACCCCATAAGGTCTCCAAGGAGGATCTGGTGGATTCAAACTGCAAATCTTTAATTAGAAAAGATGTCACCTCTTAAGCACTACGCCACCATGGTTTCCAGCCTAAAATTAGACAGGTCCACAAAACAAAATGAGACTACAGGAGTACAATAGCCCAGGGACAAGGAATAGCAGGTAGTAGGGGGCAGGAAACCTAGTAACTGGTAATCCAAGCTAAAGAAGTGAGACAGATGACCTGTTGTGCTAGTTTATCAAGATCATGAAACAATATGTGTACTATTTGAGAAGTAGCTAGAATGTTCTGTGAACCTTCTGATCAAGTACAACAAAATTAATAAATGAAAGAAATTTGGAAGACAGCTAGCTACCAGGCCAAATGACTCCAAGAGATTCATCTTTATGCATACGAGGTCTGACAATGAAGTCCACGAATTTAAATGTTCTAAGAGCTACATAACTCATTGCTGAATATCACTATGGTTACCTTTGAGTACTCTGCTTCATAAGCTATACACAAACACTGACATCTATTCTCCCCCACAAAGCAATTTTGGAACTCTTTCTGGAGTGACCATTGCACAATGGCCCAGTGACAAGTCTGCAAATTTAACTGTACAATGGTCTGTTAGGGATTTTTTAAACAGCAAACAAATAACCGTATTGGAACACCCTACCTTCTGACCTGATCTGGCCCTCAATGACTTTTCTTTAACCAAACACAAAGGAAATATTGAAGGGAAGTCATTTGGATGACATTCAGGACATCAACAGTAATACAACAACAGTTCTAATGACCATTCCTGAAAAAGTTTGAAAACTGCTTTGAAGGATGGACTAGGCACTGGCATCAGTGCATAGCTTCCCAAGGGCAGTACTTTGAAAGTGACTATAGTGACATTCTAAAAAGAGGTATGTAGCACTTTTTCTACGATGAGTTCACAAACTTACTTGTCAGAGCTCATATGCCAAAGAAAAGAGATCCAACAAGATGTGGAAATTACAGAAAAATATTATTGCTATCATAAGATGATGAAATTTTTGTGAAGACCATTCCAAAGTGTCTGCAGCAGTAAAACAATAGGCAACTGCTGGAAATTCAAGCCATGTCCAGAATAGGAAGCAGAACCAGGGATATCACTGCTGGTGTCAGATAGATCACAGTTCAAAGCAGAGAATACCGGAAAAATGTTTACCTGTGCTTTGTTGACTAGGCAAAGACTGTGACATACAGATCATACCTATAGATAACAAGGTGAGAAATGGGAATTCCACAACACCAAATTGTGCTCTTGAAGAGTCTGCAGATAGATCAAGAGGTAGTCTAAACAGAACTTCATTACAAGGGAATACAAGTGGTTGAAAGTCATGAAAGTTGTATGTCACTGTTGTATCCTTTCAACATAGCTATCCAATGTGTATGCTGAGCAAATAATCCAACAAGATGGGCTACAGGAAGAAGAACAGTGCATCAGGGCTAGACGAAGAATCATTAGCAAAGTACATTAATCACAAGAAAAAAATCTCACTTACTGAAAGTGAGGAAAATTTGAAGCACTTATCAATGAAGAACTAAGACCACAGCCATCAGTATGGATTAAACATAAATTAACAAAAAAACCTCATAACCAGATTAGTATGGGTTATCATGATACATGGAGAAAAGATGGAAGTTGTTAAGGAGTTCATTGTACTTGGATCCTCAATCCACACCCACGGAAGCAGCAGTCAGGAAATCAAAAGATGCATTGCATAGGGCATATCTGCTGCAGAAGACCTCTTTAAAGTGTTAAAAACAAAGATGTCACCTTGAAGACTAAGGGCACTACTGTTGTCAGTCACCTCTCATGCATGCAAAACTAGGTAATGAATAAGTAAGACTGAAGGAAAGTTAATGTCTTTGAATTGTGGGGTTGATAAAGAATCTGGAATATATCACTGATGGCCAAAAAAAGAAAAAGAACAAATCTGTCTTGGAAGAAGTACAACCACAATGCTCCTTAGAATCAAGAAGAGTGAGACTACCTCTCACATCTTTTGGACATGTTATCAGGAGGGATCTGTCTGTGAGAAGGTGGTTGGTAGAGAGTCAGTGAAAAAGGGAGACCATTAACAAGATGGATTGACACGGCAGATCCGACAGTGGGCTCAAGGATATCGTGGACTATGAGGACAGCACAGGATGGGGCACTGTTTATCCTGTCGTGCAACAGGTAGTCATGAGTTCTAACTAACTTGGCAGTGCCTAAGGATATCAGTGTATTATTGGCCTTAACTCCTCCTGACCTCTGCACATCTTAGACTGAGTCCCCTAAAAAGCAACTCTGAGCTGGAGATTTCTATGTGGAAACATGGAGGGGCATTCAGGAGCTTTACTTGTAGGGAAGTGAGGAAGGCAGAACTGGGCAGGAGGAGGAGATGAACCTCAAGACAGCTGCAACTGTGTCTTAGACAATTACAGGGGTGTTACATTATTGTCCCCAGTTGAGACTAGAGCACTCAGCTTTGCACTGTCACAGCAACTGATCTATGATGCTCCCCCAGAAGTGTTGTATTCTGTGATATGCTAGTTCCCTGCCTTGGAAATGTCCTATGAGGCACACAGCTGTGAGCTATCAGTAGCCAGCATTCCTAGCAGCCGGGATGGGGGCAGTGGCCATGAGCTGTGATCTGGACTCAGCTTCAAAACATCCACATCCTTGCTCTTCCCCTTCCTACTCCTCTTTGGCATGGCTAATAATCTCACAGTTTGAGGACTTAGCTGGGATTTATGGAAAGTTGTTGAAGGATACATAAACTGCTTCCTCCTCTCCCTTGATCAGATGGAAGGGAACAACGTGATATTTTTTTGCCCCAGGCTCACAACACCCTTATCTGTGGGGTCTTGTAGAGCTCTGTGCAGAAAATGCTGGTTCCGTTCCAGCAATGATAGCGACAGATCTGCTCTGTCTCTGGCAGTTGTAACTAGGGAAATCTGTCTCCTTCCAGAGATCCAAAACAGAACAGCTCTCAAGGTATCGTATCCACTGGGGAATGCGCTATAAATGTCGAAACCAAGGGACAAGTTAGGGAGTAAATGAGTGTTCTTGTTGATCTCCTCGATGGCAAAATAAAAGGCCAGAACAAGCTGAAAGTTCTTCGAGAACAACCTAAATAAAGTGGAAATAATCAGGCAGTTTGCTCACATCAGGTATTTAAGGAACAATTCTTAAGCCAACAGAAAGGGAATGATTTAGATCCTAGTTTTCCTCAAGCCCCCCTCCTCCATTTTATACACCTAAGGGACATTTTCTATACCATTTTTTTAATCTGAAATTACGTTAAGCTTTAAAAGGGTAGATATACCATAGATTTGTCAGGCTGTAAGAAATTCAAAAGATCACAAACTACAGCAATATCTAAACTTTCCTAGCCAGTTAATGCTCAGTATCTACTGTTCCAAAGTAAATAATTGTCAGTGGTGTGCTTTTAACTCAATTGTCACCAGTCACATTTTCTTTGGTGTGTTCCATTGCTCAAAGTATTAGACAGAAGTTGATAACACAGAACTGAGGAAACTATTTTGTAAGCATGTACAACTTTCTTAAATATTACCTCATGCAATTTTTACAACCATTCTCCAAAATTGGTATAAAAGTGGGAATTAAATAGCCATTAAAAACATTACAAGAATTAATGTGTGTAACTTCCATTCAGTAGTTTCTGACATAGAAAACAATTCATTTAATGTTGGCTACTATTTGTTGTAAATCCCACAACCTCTTGGGATATGAAGGACAGGAAGACAAGCAGAGTTATAGACCTCACACCACCAAGAAGCAGTGCCAGGAGTGCAACATGTCCTTTGGAAAGAAATCAGTGTCCCTGCACATCAGTCCAGGGGCAGACTGATGATAAGAACCTTCTTCCCAAGACAGGAGAGAAAGTCTTCCCCTGGAGCTGACACCCTGAATTTGGAATTTCCGCCTACTGGACTATGACAAAAAAAAAAAATTCTCTTTTTATAGCCATTCACTTGTGGTATTTCTGTTAAAGCAGCACTAAATGACTAAGACAAGAAGCATCAAACAACAACCTGAATCTAGGACACAGGACAGAATACCAAAAACCAAATGAGGTAATGAACTTTCATGGATTATTCAAAGCTAAATCATTTACAACAAACAAACATAAAATTAATCTAATATCAGAACAAAAAAAGATGCATGCAATAAACTTTGTAGATACACAATTTTTAAACAGAGAAGAAATGAAGGTGATGGCAAGTAACAAAAGTCTGCTTTAAACTTTGAAAGACAGGGGTTAATTTCAAGGTAACCACAAAGAAAGTCATCAAAATAAAGTCTCAGTAAACACAAAATCTACAATAATGAAAGAAAAAAATCTGTAAACAAAAAGAATTCAGCACAGGAGAGTAAGATGAACAAAGAAAATACCAGCACTATTAAAAAAAAAAAAAAACAACAATCTTTACAAAATGACTACAATGAACCCAAACCTGTCAGTCACTACACTGAAATAAAAGGCTTAAATTCCCTAATAAAGAGACGTCAAGAGACTGAAAGGATTTTTTTTTAAAAAAAGCACTCAAAACCATGCAGTCTACAAGAGACACACTTTAGAAGCAAAGATATAAATTTATTAAAATAAGAGAACAGAATAAAATACAACAAACAAACAGCAGTGAAAAAAGAACAGGAGTGGCAATAATAATCTCTGATAAAGTAGACTTTGAAACAAAATTCACCAAAAAAGTCAAGGAAAGGTATCATGCAATGATTAAACAGACAACCACCATGAAAACATGACCACAATTAGTGTCTACACACACAATGACAGTGCTCCAAAGTACATGAAACAAACTCTAACAGCACTGAAAAGAGAAATTGACAGTTTCACATTAATAGTAGGAGACTTCAGCACATCACTCTTGGTAAGAGAAAAAATACATAGAAAGAAACTCATTGCGATTACAGAAGATCTAAAGGACAGAATCAACCAACTTGACCTCATACATGTACACAGAATAGCATCAAACTACATTTTTTTCTAATGCACATGAAATGTTCTCTATGATAGACTGCATCTTAAGCCACAAAGCAACCATCATCAAAATACAAACCACTGAGATAATACAACACATTGTTTCTGATCACAGTGCCATAAAAGTAGAAATTAATAAAAGGAAGAGTAATGGAAAAATCAAATATGTGGAAACTGAGTAACACCTTGCTTAAAAACCACTGGGTAATCACTATGAGTCAGACATGACTCTATGGCAGTGGGTAGAATAGAAGAAATCAAAGATGAAACCCCAAAATTCCTAGAATCAAATGAGATAGAAACTCAACATACCAAAACCTTTGGGACACAGAAAAGACAGTCATGAGAGCTCAACTTATACCACTATGTTCATACATCAAAACAGTATAAAGAAACAATATCAAAACATTAACCGTATAACTTGAACAAATAGAAAGAGATCAACAAAAGAAGCCCGTAATCACCAGAAGGAAAGAAATTAGGAAGAGCAGAGCAGAAATAAATGAAATAAAGAATAGAAAAACAGTCCGAAGAACTAATGGAGCACATTGCCACAGCTTTACCAGGCTTAGCCTAGAAAACCTAGATGGGACACAGCTACCACTACTGACTGCTCTGACAGAAATCACAATAGAGGGTCGTGGACAGAGCTGGAGGAAAATACAGAGCTTAATTCAAAATAAAAAAAAAAATCCAAGCTCACAAGCTTACTGATCTGACCGAGACTGAAGCAACCCTGTCAGTATGGCCCATTACCTCTTTTGGAATGCAGTATTGAAGTCCCTCCTGAGGTTCACCCTTCAGCCAAAGATTAGACAGGTCTATAAAACAAAACTAGCCTTGATGGGCACACTAACTGAGGGAGCAGGAAGAGAAGGCAGGAGAGGACAGCAAAACTGGTAACTGGGAACCCAAGGTCAAGAAGCATACAGCATTGACGTGTTGTGGGCTTGGTAAACAATGTCACAAAACAATGTGTGCACTAATTGTTTTATAAGAAACTAATTTGCTCTGGAAAACTTCATATAAAGCACAACAAAGAACTTCTTGTCAAATATTCAAGAAATTGAGTCACATGATGTTTGAAAAGGAGAATACTTTATGGACCAATGATATTTTTTCCCTGAGAATTCAAGTGTCATATAGCACATGAAAATCAATTAATATAACTCACTCTGCCGCAGTGTCAAATGAAAAAAATATTATCTGAAGAGATGTACAAAAGCTTTTGAGAAAATCTAACATGGATTACTGAGAAAAACTGTCAGGGAAATAAAAACAGAAGGAATCTTCTTCAACTTGACAAAGATCGTCTACCAAAACCCCAACTTCTTACATACATTTTAATGGAGACAGAATGCTTTTCTCCTAACTTCAAGAGCAAGACAAGGTTGTCCATTCTCACCCTCCTATGTGCCTATCTGCCGCAAGCTTCGGCAAATACAATGGGACAGAGGAAATAACTGAACTATTATTTACAGATGACATAATCACCTATGGAGGAAATTTGATGGAAACAAAGAATGCTAACTTTATGAATGAGTTTAGCAATATTGCAGGATACAAGAGCAACACAGAGAAACCAGTTGTGAATGTGTGTATACTAGCAAAGAACTGTCCTAAAACACAATTTTAGAATATCACAACAGGATGATGTAGTAAAGGAGGAAGACACGCAAAAGATGTGTAACACACATACACTGAAGAGTACAAAGTGTTGCTGAGGTAAATTTAAAGGATATGAACAAAGGCAGAGATATAGTGTATTGATGTTCTGAAAGTTTAAAAATTGTTGAAGACGTCAATTCTCTCCAAAGCGGTTTATGATCTCAATACAATGCCTGTTAGAATGCCAGCGGGCCTGTGTTTGTGGAAATCAAAGAGTTCCTTCTAAATCATGCAGAAATGAAAAGGACCAAAAACAGACTAGGCACGGAAAAAGAAGGATAAATTGGGAAGAATGATACTACTGATTCCAAGTCTTACTATAAAGCTAATCAAGACTATGTGATATTCACAGAGGAATTCTACCCAACAATAAAGAATAATGACACATCTGTGAAACAACACATAACAAGGAGCGATTGGGAAGACATTATGTTGAGTGAAATTGCAAAAGGGCAAATATTGTGAGAACACTAACGGGAAGTCAAGAAGAGGTTCAAACACAAAAGTAAACGTTCTTTGATGGTTACCAGGATGCGGAGGGAGGGATAGTGTGCTTCACTGACTAGACAGTAGACAAGAACTATTTTAGGTGAAGGGAAGGACAGCACACAATACAGGAAAAGTCAGCACAAATGGACTAAGTCAAAAGCCAGGAAGTTTCCTAAATATCACCACACATTTCTAGGAACTGAGCAGCAAAGATGGGGTCTGAGAATTGTGCTTTCAGGGCACATCCAAGTGAACAGGTATCTTACGGTTTATTAAGAAAATGTTCTGCACCCCACTTGGACAAGTGGTGTCTGTGATCTTAAAAGGTAGCAAGATGCCATCTAAGAGGCATCAACTGATGCCAACCCACCTGGAGCAAAGGAGAATGAAAACCACCGCAGACACAAGGCAAGTGTGAGCCCAAGAGACAGAAAAGGCCTCATAAAACAGAGGCTACAGAAGCATGAGACCAGAAGAACTAGATGGGTCCTGGCTACCATGAGTGAATGCCCTGATAAGGAACACAACAAAGAGGTCCTGACTGACCGGGAGGTAACTGGGGTACAGAACTTGAACTCTAGTAAAAAGACCAGACTTGGTGGCCTGACAGACTGGAAAATCCCCAAAACACATAGTCCCTGGGCTTTTTGTTAGCCTAGAACTGCAGCCATTCCCAAAGCCAACTCTTCAGACAAATATTAGACTGGACCATTAAAAAAAAAGAAAGAAATCTATTGCCATCTCGTCTATGGACTATAAGACATAATATTATATTGATGAAGACCATGCTTCTTAGTTCAAATAGATACATGAGACTAAATGGGCAGTTTCTGTCCAGAGGGGAGATAAGAAGGCAGAAGGGGATAGGAGCTGGTTGAATAGACCCAGAAAAAAAAGAGGAAGAGGAAGTGTGTGTTGTTACATCGTAGGGAGGGGAACTAGTGTTACATAATGATATGCGTATAAGTTTTCATGTGACAAACTGACTTGGATTATAAATATTCACTTAAAATACAGTTAAAAGAAAGATCTTGTGATATTTTCAAAAAGATATACTGACTTACAGAATACAATAGAAATTCCAGGAATAGACACAAACAACTTATTTTTGATGAATCAAAGGAGTCAAAAAAAATGTCTTTTCAGAACAGTGCTGTAACAATGTGTAGCCTTACGTACTAAGAATAAACTTGGACCCTCACCTTGCAGTAAATGATAGCATTAACTCAAAATTCGTAGTACATGGAACACACAACCTAAATTATGGAACAACTTAAAGAAAGTTTGTTATTCCTTGTTATGCGTAAATTTCTTTGCTCCCACAAAAAAACACAATACACACACACAAAAGTAATATGCTAGAGCTGTGGAAATTGAGACCTTTAGTCCACACACTTTAGTAAAACATCATGGTATTAAGCTGATAGAAAATGTTAGCAGGAAGGGTACTAAAAAAGACATAAATTTCTGCCTTCTGTCTTGTAAAGGGCACAGAGAAAATAGGAAAAGCAGGGAGAAGAACAAATAAGGGACAGAGCACTGAGTTCACTGATTGGCATTTTCTCCACTTCTGGGCTCACTGTAGACAACTCTCAGTGTTAAAAACACAAGTACATACTCACATGTCACATATCCTTACACTCAGACACTTTCATGCACACACTCACACATACTACTTACTGAATACCTATATCTTCTTGTTTGGGCTCGAACAAAAAAGAAAATGGATGGATTTCCAGTTCCTCCCCCAAAAGATAGAGGAGGAAAAAAGCACCCAGCACCAGGTCTCCGTCTCTACAGACATTGGACGTGGGGAATGTAGAACAGTCCAGATAATCCGCACAGCATAGAGTGGGTAAAGGCAGCAGGAGCAGGGTGAGACAAGCCAGCAAAACTGATAGGACAGTCTGTCCTACATGGAAAAACAGCCGTGAGTCTAAGGGAGGCTCTGGGGACCACAGAGCTGGGAGTGATAACAGAAAGAATCTTCGCTGGCCGGGGAAGATTTTTCCCTGTGTGGACACAGGGTAAGTTGACTATTGTCCTGCCCTCGTCCTGTAGAAACACACAGAGTCATGTGGCAGATTGCTGTCCTGGACAAGGTCACAGCTAGGAAAAGCTGAAGAGAAAGGGGAGGAGGATTTTGGGGGGATTCAGGGTACTACGATTTCACTCTGTTGGGATCATGATCAAAGCTGCTTTAACTTCCTTTCTTTTCATGACTTCTCTCAGTCCCCTTCAAAACTCTGGGGACCCCCTGCCCTGGGCCTCTGCACCTGTAACCTCTCCATCTGACAAAAAACAATTTGGAAAAACATCTTTTGGACTCTCCCATGGCCTCTATGATTTCATCGGGTTCAGTGGACAACAAGGCTTCAGGGACTGCCCCATCCTCAGAGAGATCCCTTGGAGGAGCTGGGGTGGTTGTGTCAGAAAACTCCTCTGAGGGTTTGTTACAGTTAGAAGCAGTCAGTGCTGTAGTAGATGACAGACCTTGTAGTGTCATTCCGCCTGATGCTTCAGTGTTGGTAATTGATAATAACTTGCAAACTCTTTTAGAAGACACTTCAATACCGTGTCCCAGTTTCACTGACAGGACGACAGGCCCTCCTGGAAGAACTAGGTGTCTTGATTACAGTGCAGTAAGTTATAACTCAGGAAAGGCTGGAGGCAGTCCTCCTTCCCCCATGTTGGTGCAGCCACTCCTCACTTGGTGTCCACAGCCCTGCCCTCTGCCCTGAATACTCTGATCACCCCAGCATTGTGCCCCGTCGTTATGATTTAACACCTTCCAAGTAAAATGAACCCTACTCTTGACCCAGCATCTCCATTCTCTGGTCATGCCTCTTCCGTCCTCTTGATTTCTTCATGTGAATAACATTTTGCACTCCAAGTCCATGAGCCTGATGCATATGATAATGGAGGGACTTACACTTAAAGGAAAGTTTCCCTCGGAGACACTCACTGTAGACAATGCAGCTCCTTCGTGTTCTGCCATGGTTCTCCCAGGTCTCTAATGGAGCTCAATGAAATCTAGTTAGAAATACAGCATTGTTCAGTGTAGCAGCAGTGAGGCCTGGGGATCATGGATCCAGGCAATACCTACGAAAATTAGCATAACACAGTTTATTAAGACAACGTCCTGCATCCCACTTTGGTGAGTGGCCTCTGGGGTCTTAAAAGCTACCACGCGGCCTTCTAAGGTGCAGCAATTGGTCTCAACTCAAGTGGAGCAAAAGAGAATGAAGAACACGAAAAATACAAGGAAATTATTAGAGACAAAAGGGACCAAACAAACCAGAAACTGAATCATCCTGAGACCGGAAAGGCTAGATGGTACCTGGCTACCAGAGGTGATCTCTCTGACATAGAACACAACAGAGTCCCTGACAGAGGAGAACAGTGGGATACAGTACTCGAATTCTAGTAAGAAGACCGGATTTGTTGGACCGATACTGAAGGAGATCCCAGAAGACATGGCCCCCGGACTCTGTTAATGCCAAACTAAAATCGTTTCCAAATCCAACTCTTCAGACAAATAATAGCCTGGACTCGAAGACATCAAACAAGACCCATAAAGAGTGTATTTCCTAGTTCAAATAGATACAGGAAACTAAATGGGCAGCTGCAGTCTGGAGGTGAAATAAGAAGCCAGAAATAAATAGGAGTTGTCTGAACGGACACAGAATATCTGAGGCAGAGAAGAGGAACGTGGGGTCACTATAGGGACTAGTAATTAGCATCACAACGCAACGTATTTGTGTCTTTTTGTATGAGAAATAACTGGGTTGTCAACTTACACCTAAAGCACAACAACAAGAAGTCATTGTTTCCAATTCACGGAAGCCATAGGCTTCCTCAAAAGAGCAAATTTTTTAATGTTTTTCAACACTATAAGCTCCTCAGAAAATACAAGAAGTGGCTCAGCTAAGGTCCAAGCTCATTTTTTGATTAATTTCTGGATGGCCTTGTAATCTTCAGTGTATATAGCCACACATCATAATTTATCTTGTTGCAAATAACAGTGTTTACATGTCTTAAGGGGAAAAAAAGCCACCTTTCTTAAAAATTCAGCTCAACTGACTTTTTTGTAGACTTCCCTGTCCCCTTATGATACAGAGAGAACTGGGTCACCCAAAATGTGTGGGGATTCTAATTCCTATGCCTTTGGAAACAGTCATGTGTTGAAAAGGGGTTTTCTTTGTTATATTTGTGAGGCCATGTCAAGTCAAAGGAGGTGTGTCCTAAACTTAATTCTTCTGAGTTACAAGGAGTCACAAAGACACAGAGAGAAGGAAGGATAAACAGGGAAGATGGCTGCCATGTGACGATCAAGGGACAGACGAGCATCAGGGCCACAGAAGGAAAAGAGACACCGGATCTTCCCTCAGACCTGACCGACAGACCTTCCCCTAGAGCTGCTGTCCTGAATTTGGACTTCTGGCCTTCTGAATTGGCAGGAAATAGAATTTTGTTCTTTAAAACAACTTACTGGTGGGGTTCCTGTTACAGCAGCACTAGCTGTCCCTGTCTGCAAAATTTTTTGGCATAAACAGACAGTCATCCCAGGATTGCATCTGTTTGTTGAAACATCTCAGTTGATATTCTGTTGATTCCTGGAGCATGTTTTTTGCCAGTGTCTTCAGTGCATCTTGTACTTGTTGCTTCGATACCTCGGGTCCCGCTATGATGCTACCTCCTGACATAGCTGAACGTCCATCAGTTCTTTTCAGTACAGTGACTCTGTGGATTCCTTCCATCTTCTTTTGATGTTTCCTGCATTGCTTAATATTTTCCCTACAGAATTCTTCACTTTTGTAACTCAAAACTTGAATATTTTCTTTAGTTCTTTCAGACTGAGAAAAGTCAAACATGTTATTTCCTCTTTGTTTTCTATCTCTGTCTCTGCACATGTCATTTTAATACTTTTCTTGGTCTTCTCAAGCTGTCCTTTGAAATCTTCTATTCAGTTTTTTTCCTTTATCATTTCTTCCTTTAGGTTTGGCTGCTCACTGTACAAGAGCAAATTTCAGAGTCTTTTCTGAAAACCACTTTGGAGTTTTCTTTCTTTCCTTTTTAACAATTTCTTGCTTTCTTCATGTATGATGTCCTTGACGTCGTTCTACAACTTGTGTGGTTGTCAGTCATTAGGGTCTAAGTCATCCAATCCATTCCTGAATTGGTCTCTAAGCTCAGGTGGGATATACTTAAAGTCATACTTTGGCTGCTGTGGATTTACCGTAATTTTCTTCCATTTCAACTTGAACTTGATATAAGAAATTGATGGTTTGTTCTATAGTGGGCTCCTGTCCAGCTTCCGACTGTTCATACAGAACTTTCTATTGTCTCTTCCTACAGATGTAGTTGATTTGATTCTGGTGTATTCCATCTGGGGAGGTCTATGTGTATAGTCACCATTTATGTGGGTAAAAAAGGTGTTTTCAGTGAAGAAGTGGTTGATCTTGCAAAGTCTATCATACTACCTCCAGCATCACCTGTATTATCAAGACCGTATGTTCCAAATACCGACCTTTCTTCTTTATTTCCAACTTTTATCTTCCAATCAATGCATCTTGCTTGCATGTTCAATCAATTTCAGGAGTTAGTCAAAATCTTCAGTTTCTTCATCTTTGACCTTAGTGATTTTGCGTAAATTCCAATTAGTTGTATTAACTAGTCTTTCTTACTTCTAGGCAAATGGATATTATCCTGTCACTGACAGCATTGTACTTCAGGAGACATCTTGAAAGTTTCTCTTTGACTATGAATGTAACACCATTTCTTTTCCAGTTTTCATTAGTAGCATAGTAGACTAGAAGTTCAAATTCAGGTCATCTCCAGGGAACAGCTTTCTCTGTATTGGCCCTGGAGGCAGGTGCATTTCATAAATCTTATTCTGGACTAGGAGTTTCCCTATGCAGAAATTCTTGATCCAAAGAATATGCTCTGCTCCAGAACTTTCTTGGTGACATAAGATACCCAACTCTCTACTTGCCTCCCTTTCTTTTTATCTCTTGTAAGATAAAAGTTGTACAGGCCACACTGCAGGAAAATGGCCTTTACATTGGATCAGGGGTGTAACCTAAGCAAGAACATTACACCTTACATTAACATATTTAACTACAGAGATGATGATTTTTAACATATGGGAAAACCCCAAAGTAGAAGACAACCACACACTACTGGGAATCATGGCCTAACCAATTTGATACACAGTTTGCAGGGGACATAATTCAATCCACAACACCAGGAAAAAGTGAATTAATTATTCACCCTTGGAGGCAGGAACCTACCTTTTCACCCATCATACAAGTTTAAGCCAAATGTAATTGGGCTTAATCTCTCTCTTTCTGTGGTTCCTCACTCTCCTCCTTTTTCACATACAGACATACAGACTTGGAGTTACATGAACAAAAAATCTCTCGGGTTCATTCTCTTTCTCATTGTATTTCTTCCACCAGAATTTGGCCTAGTCTTCTTCAGATGAATTGGCTCTGTTAGATTCATGGATTCTTCTTCACACACATACACAAACATTCATAATCAGAAAAAGACATTTACAAATCCAGTCAAAACCTCCCCTAACTTGACCTCTAGTTTTTCTCAGTATTTCTCAAGAGCCGTGAAATTGCATCTCTAAAGAGCCCTTCCTGCTTGTTCTCAAGAGTAGGGACTCAGAAATCAGCCTAAATGATTTGGAAATAATCAAATCACAACTCCAGCACAGTACTTTGTATTCTTTCTCCAGATAAAGACAGGCTCACTAGAGGCCCCGGATGAAGTGGAAAAGGTACAAGCAACGACTTTTCTTTTTTGCCTGGTAGGAAAGAAGAACTTCAAAGTCACAACCAGTCACTCGAGGTTCTGAGCTGATAAACTTCTAGGTACAATCCATTAGCAAATTAGTATTTAGTCACATTTGCAAAACAGACTGTGTGCAAAACAGAAAGCCCATGAAGAACATGGCAGCCAGTGGTGAGAACAGGTGGTAACAGGTCCCTAAGTCACTGAAAAGGTTACCAGAAAGGAGTCTGAGGTCACTGACTCTTTCATATGTCCCATGATTTATGAAACTTGTTTCGACTGCAGGATGAGTGGAAGACCTTGGGCAAAAAGCTTGAATACAGATGACCAGGATATTTCACCCCACATGCCAAATGTAATGAACTTGGGTGCTCTCTTGAGAAGTATTAGGAAACTATAGTTGCAGTCAGCCAAATAACCAGGTCATGATCGATTGATAATGCATGTCATGCTCATGGAAGGGAGAGGCAGCAACAGTAATAAACCATGATCAATTAATACTGTCTGCCCTAGTCAATACATGGAATAACATCCACCTAAGTGTTTCTTTTTGCAATCTCTGAGGAAGATATTTGGGCCACAATACCAGGTGATCACTACACACTGACCCTTTTAGTCAAATTGGCAAGGTTCAAACTAGAAACATGAAAAGGTTGTTTTTAGAGGCCATCAGGTAGGCTCTGACTCATGTTGATCTTAAGTACAATAGACAGAGTCATCACCCACTTCTGCATCATATCCATGATCTTTGATATGCTTGAGTCCATTGCTGAGGTTACTGGGTTAATCCATCTCGTATATCTTTCCCTTGTTTTTCCTGACCCTATAAATTACCAATGGACCCTGGATGTACAGTAGTCAGGAAGGTGGGTGGTAATTGAAAGGTCAGAGATTTAAATCCACCAGATGCTACATGGGACAAACATGTTGGGATCTGTTCCTATAAAGATTAAAGCCTAGGAAACTACATGGGCAAGTTCTACTCTGTGCAATAGTGTCACAATGAATCAGAATCATATCAGTTAGATAACAATGGGTTTGAGGGTCTACTTTACAAACCATAACGATCCTTTTTAAAAATTGGCCTTTCCTCATCACAGATCCTAAGAGAGCCAAAGACACACCTTCCTTGTTTGTAGAGAACATTGAAAGTCTGTTTCATGTAAGATTAATTTGTTCATTCTTCTGCTAGTCCACAATATCTTTAATGTTCTGTACCAAAACTACAATTCAAATGCCAAAATCATTGTATTCCACAAATCAAGCACAGTGGATTATTTCTAGAGGAGGGATATTCAGAAGACTGAGAGGTACTATGGGGACTTTACCCAATATGACAAGGGAAGATGGGGCTGAAGCAAGCAGTAGCTAGGAAAATCCTAGTTATGATTGTTTTCAAATGTCTAGGGAAGAATGGGTATCTGACAGAATATAAATGATCCAATGGAATCAAAGAGTAAGCATGATGAACGTAGTAGCCTAAAGCGCAGAGAAGCAGTTGACGGTCAATGGGTTGAACTTACATAATCTTTGACATGACACCAGAAGTCACTGAATGAGATGGAATAGAGTGGCCTTGGGTAGTCTATTTCCACTTGAACAAAGCATGAGGCAGTTTGCTCAGCCCATAATGAGTCTCTAAAAATACTGGTGAAATAAAAGAGAGGAATAAGGAAGATGACCCAAGGGCCAGGAGGACAGACAAACTTTACTAAGGAATAAATTACTTCTGTATCTACACAGGCACATTGCTCAGGTGAACTCAGATTGCTCTCAATCATGGCACTACCACTAGTGAAATTTGTAGAAACAACACAATGTCCATCACCACTTTCAGGTAGTTAAAAACATCAATTTTAGAACAAACAGATGAACTTTGGTAGACTCAGCGAAACTCTTTATCAAAGACCCCAGAAAGCTAAGGCTTTTTGAGACCTGGCTGGGCTAGAGGGCTAGGATAGCTGGATGGCATCAGGGTGATCTATAAGCCACAGCAGGCAAGAGATTTACATAAGACGCCTTTTGATCTTTCTGACTTAGCACTAATGCAGAAACTTGGCCAAGTTTTTTCTGTTGCCCAACAAATGTCTGACCATCTCTCTACCTCTTTTTCTTGAACCGTGATTCCCTTCTGCAAAACCCATTTCTTTACACTAACAGCATAAAATTCATCAGTTACTGCCCATCCTGGATTTCTCATCCTATCAAGGTTTTTCATGAATGAGTCACAAGTGACTATTCATTCACTGAACAATATTCACTGGGTACTGTATTGGACTCCAGGGGCACACTGATGATTTGGCCAAAAGAACCAGTTCTAAATATACTGGAACCTATATTTTCAGCAGAAGAGAGTAACAGTGAACAAGGAATGAAATAAGGTCCTCTTCTCTAGAAACAAATGCTATGATGATAAGAAATAGCCTACACTGGACTTTGACAAATGTATCCTGTGTTGTTAGACCATCTTTTTGAAGATAACTTGGTCTTATTATCTAAGAACATCGTTTCACGAGGAAAGCAAGGAGAGAATAAAATCAATTCAGAACTGGATGATGAAGTGCATTATCTTGCCTGGGACGTGGTCTTGGTTAACTAGTGATGGTGTAAAAGAAACACCACTGGTAAGTTGTTTGAAAGAACAAAATTTATTTTCTCACAGTTCAGAAGGCTAGAAGTCCAAATAGAGGACACTATCTCTAGAGAAAGCTGTCTGTCAGCTTGGGGAAGGATCTTTCTCTTTTCCTTCTGCAGCCGCAGTATTCCCCTTGCTTCTTGATGATCTTCACACGGCAGCCATGTTTCCAACTTTTCTTCCTTTTCTCTGTGTCTATGTGACACCTTATAACATAGGAGAGATTACATTTAGGACACACCCTACAATGACATGGCCTCATTAACATAAAGAAAACATTATTTCACAACAATTTTCTTTAGATGTAAGTCAATCCACCATCATCTCCTTGAACCCCAAAGAGTATATTCACATGAAGAAACCAAGAAGAGGAAAAATGGCCTAAGAGAACATGGATACAGGATTCAGAGTAAGGTTCATTTTGCTAGGGACATGCTAAATCAAGCAATGATGGGGCTACAGTACCAGAATGATTTAAAAATTCAGGGCAGAGGGCATAGCTGTAGGCTGAGACTGAAGGGGATTTGGGTCAGTTTGGGGAGTGAGAGCCTGCATTATAATTACAATTAATTATTACATTGTAATTAATCAGGATATTCATTTCTTCCAGGTATGCATGTGGTCCTGTCAGTGATGCTGGATACAGTAGAGAAGTTCACAGGTTATTGCTAGTGTCTGACAGTAAAACACCAGATGGAATTATACTACAAAGCCATTTGTTGATTGCCACACTGATACCTTCTAACTGTGACAGTCTCTCAGAGGTGTATTCCATCTCCACCCAGAGACATGCAGAAATTTGCAGAGCTGTCTGTCTCAGGACTGAGTAGTCCCCAGGCCTTGTTGACCACAGAACGTGATGACACACTACAGGTCAAGGGAGAAGAGTCCAAAACGTGTTTTCTAATAGTTGTTGTTTTTTCACCAGGTGAAAGGGGACAGGTGCAGTGCCTCATCTGGTCTTCAATCTTCAGTGCTCAACACATCAAATCTATTCTTGAGACAGTCTCTAAATTCAGGTGATATATACTCAAGGTCATACTTTGAGTCTCATGAAGTACTTCTAGTTTTCTTCAGTATCAGCTTGATCTATCACGTAAGCAATTGATGCTCTATTCTGCAGTCAGCCTCAATCCTTGTTCTGACTGATGATACTGAACTTTTCTATTGACTCTTTCCACAGATGAAGTGGCTTTGATTCCTGTGTAGTCCATCTAGCAAAGTCTACATGTAGTCACCATTTTTGGTTGTTGAAAAAAGTATTTGCAATGAAGAAGTCATTGGTCTTGCAAATTCTATCATGTGATCTCTGACATTCTTTCCATCATCATGGCCATATATTCCAAGTATCTAAACCTTGTTTATTTCCCAGTGTTGTATTCCATTCACTAGTAATTATCAGTGCATCTTGATTGCATGTTTGATCAATTTCAGACTGTAGAAGTTAATAAATACCTTCAGTTTCTTCATCTTTGGCCTTACTAGTTTGTAGGTAAATTTGAATAACAATCTTATTAACTGGTCTCCCTTGTAGGCACTGGCAATATTGCACTTCAGGCTAGATCTTGAGATTTTCTTTTTGTTGATGTTGTTTTGGGAGGGGTTGTTTGTTTGTTTATTTTGACAATGAACACAAAGCCATTTCTCTTCAAATTGTCATTCTTGGCATAGTAGACCACGTGACTGTTCAATTCAAAATGGCCACCTCTCTTTCATTTATCTGCTTCCTCTCCACTCACAATTGGTCCTGGGCTGGCTACAGTGATTTCTGTGTCCCCTAACCCAGAAGCAGATCCCATCATGCACCCCAAGCCATTCTCCCAACCTTGCAGAAAGAAGAAATTAACAAACAGGAAAAAATAATCTGTCAGCTACCCTAACCTGGGAGCTCACGGCAGGTACAGCTTCTCTACCTAGGCAGAGGCACAAGGAGCCCAAAGACTTTTAATGCTTCTTACTTCTGCATAGACCTGTGTGGGCCCACTTCAGCAGTGTGGGGCTTCATTAGTACAGTACAGCAAAGTATATACCTGAAGCCTAAATTCAACAACATCAGCTGTATGGTGGAGTGACGAATCATGACATTTGACATACTTCCACCTATTAAGCAAGTCCTCACCTACTTACATCAGGGCCCCAAGGATGGGTGGCTCCACCCATGCCACTCACTACAGGACTTGAAGAACATGTGGTGCCTCCCGGGTCTTACAGCCAGTAACACTGGGTGCCCACAGTCCATCTGCAAAATTTACTATCCTACACACTCCAGGTAACAGAGCCATGCTTTCTTTCCCAACACTCAGGGTCAGCTCTCAGTCCTCTCCCTTGCTTAGCTCATGACCCCCCAATGCAGCCAGATACCAGTACTTATTCCAGTTACCCTTATCCATCAAGGAATCTAAATGAGAGCCTGCACCACACACTTGGTGACCAACTACTTGGATATATGAGCTGAATTTATACAAGATAAGTAAATGGAACCTGGGCTCATGCACCTGGTAAAAGATCTAACCACCTGGTGATAGGATATCAGAGCTTCAAAGATGCTGATAATCAATCTCATTCACATAAGGAGCCATTTGGACAATCTGAAATCATTCCTGAAGCCAACTCTGTAGAGAAAGATTGGACTGGACTGTAATGATGCCAGCAAAGACTGTTCTTCCTGGTTTAGTTAGATGCGTGATACTGGGCAACTCCCTGTCCAGAGAAGAGATGAAAGGGTAGGGCTGTACAATAGGTGGTTGAATGGATACTGAATATATGGGGTGGAAAGAAGGAATGTGCATTCACAGCGTGAGGAGAGCAGCTAGAGTTACATAGCAATGTGTGTGTAAGTTTCTGTATGACAAGTTGACTTGGATTGTAAACTTTCACTTAAAGCATGACAAACATCAAAAAGAAAAAAATGCAAAAAAAAGAAAGAGCCTCCAAATTGATCACAAAGAAATAAAAGCATATCTATTGGGACTTGATATGATCGTATACAGAGAAAAACCTGAAGATCCTGAAGAAAACTATTGGAACTAATAGATTTCAGAAAATTATCAGTGCACAAGATAAACATGTAAAAATCAGTTGGATTCCAAAAAAGTGAATTTTGAATGCAAGAAACCAAAAGAGACCTAATTAAAAGGGAAAACATACTTACTCATGAATAGGAAGAATCAACATTGAGGAAAGGTCTACTCTACTCAAAGCAATGTACAGAGACAATGCAATTTTGATCTAAATTCCAATGGCATTTTTTTAATGAGATGGAGAAACAAATCACCAACTTCATACAGAACAGAAAAAGGCAATGGTAGTCAAAATAGCCTTGCCTGCTACAAGAGATACATAGAACAACGGAACAGAATTCAAAATCCAGACATAAATTCAGCCCCCTACGAGCAACTGATATTTGACAAAGGTCCAAGATTTATTAACTAGAGAGTCTCTTTAACAAATATCCCTAGTATAATGGGATATCCACATGCAAAAAAAAGAAAGAAACAAGACCCTTCTCTCACAGTATTCACAAAAACTAACTCAAAATGAATCAAAGACCTAAGTATAAAATTCAAAATGGTAGAATATATAGAGACAACACCAGAAGCCCTAATACAGGGCAGAAACAGAATCAAAATGTAACTAACTACACAGACACCAGAAGAGAAACTATGTAATTGGATGTTCCTAAAAATCAAACACATATGCTCATCCAAAGACTTCACTAAAAGAATAAAAAGACAACCCAGAGACTGGTTTAAAAAAAAAATACTGGGCCACAACAAATCCAATAAGGTATAATCTCTAAAATATATAAGATACTGCAAAACCTCAATGACAAAAGGACATACAAGTTAATTAAAAAATGGGCAAAACATGACAGCAGGCATATCACTGAAGAAGACATTCAGGTGGTTAACAGATACGTCAGGAAATTCTCATGATCACTTGCCATTACATAAATTCCAATCAAAACTTCAGTGAAATACCATTTCCCCCCAGTCAGGTTAACATTAATCCAAAAAACAAAATAGTAGGTGTTGGTGAGGTTTTAGAGAGACTGGAACACTTACACAGTGCTGGTGGGAACATACAATGGTACAACCACTTCAGAACTTGATCTGACACTACCTTCAATATCTAGAAATAGAAGCAAGAATAGATGGAATAGAGTGGCCTTGATAGAACAGATAAAAGAGAGTAGCTTTGAGTAGTCGGCTCCTACTTGAAGGGCCAGTATGAGACAGAAACTTGGCCAAGTTTTTCTGTTGCCCAATGAATGTATCATAGAGAAATAAAAGCTGTCACATGAATACGACCAGCCACATTCATTGCAGCACTTCATAAAATAGCAAAAAGATAGAAACAACCAAGGTGCCTACCAGTAGATGAACAGATAATCAAATTTTGGTATATTCACACAATTGAATATGACGATGATAAGTAACAATAATGAATCCTCAAAATATAATATGGATGAATCTGGAGGATATTATGTTGAGTTCAATTAGTCAGTCACACAAGGACAACTATTGTATGAGACCACTATTATAAGAATAAAGAAAAGATTTAAACAGAAAATATTCTTTGATGGTTACTAAGATGGGAAGGAACGGAGACTAACTACACTATAGATAAGAATTGTCTTGAATGAAGGAAAGAAAAATACACAACACAGGGGAAGTGAGAACAGCTGGACTGGACTTAACCAAAAAACTAAGAAGTTTCTTGACTAAACCAAGCACCTCCAGGGATAGAGTAGCAAGGAGGGTGGCCTGGGGACTGTGATTGCAAGGAACAACTAAGTCAGTTAGGATAACAAAGTTAATTAAGGAAATATTCTGCATCCTATTTTGGCAAATGACATCTGGTGTTTTTAAAGGTAGTGAGCGACCACCTAAGATGGATCATTCGGTCCCAACCCATGTGGAGCAAAGGAGAATGAAAAACACCAAAGACACAGAGAAGATATTAGCTGAAAAGACATTAAGAGTCACACAAACCGGAGATTCTATTAGCCTGAGACCAGAAGAACTAGGATGGTAACGGCCTACCACAAATCACTGCCCAGACAGGGAACAAAACAGTGAGCCCTCTACAGAGTAGGCCAAAAGATAGGAGGAGAAGTCAAAGTCTAATAAAAAAGACCAGACTTAATGGCTTGATTGAGACTGAAGGAACCCCAGAAAACTTGGCCCCTGGATTCTCTGTTAGCCCAGAACTGAAACCATTTCCAAAGACCACTCTTCACACAGAGATTAAACTGGACTAAAAGAAAAGAAATTATACTAGTGAAGAGAGTGCTTCTTAGGTCAAATAGATACATGAGACTAAAAAGGCAGCTCCTGTTCAGAGGTGAGGTAAAAAGGCAGAAAGGAACAGGAGCTGGCTGAAGCCATGGGACATCCAGGGTAGAAAGGAGAAACATGCTGTCATTTTATAAGGAGAGCAACTAGAGTTACATAACAATGTGTGTATAAACGTATATGTGAGAAACTAACTTCAGTGCAAGTGTAAATTTGCACTTTAAGCACAATAAGAAAGATAGAGAGAGAATTCTCAAGGCCATCTAAGTGAGAATAGATGAAATAGAGTGGCCTTGATAAAACAGATGAAAGAGAGTAGGCTTGAGTAGTCAGCTCCTACTTGAAGGGCCAGTATGAGACAGAAACTTGGCCAAGTTTTTCTGTTGCCCAATGAACCTCTATACCTCTCTCTTTTTCCTGAATCATGATTCCTTTCCGTATAACTTATTTCTTCACACTTGTTACATGCGACTGAGTTAGTTCTGACTCATACAAAAAAACTAAGCACCGCCTGGTCCCTGGTCATGTGCCATCCTCACAAACCTTGTTATGCTTGAATTCATCGAAACAACTTTGTCAATACATCTCTTTCAGGGTCTTCCTCTTTTTCCTTTGCACTAATGGCCTGTAATTCATCAATTACTCCCCATCTGGATCACCCAACTGGTTTTTGGAGAACCAGTTACAAGCTGTCACTCATTCATGGAAAAATATTTCTTGGGCACTGGATCCTTGGTATTTAAAAGTTAGGAGTTTGTTTGACAACCCAAAGGTCAAGAGTTCTAATCCAACAACTTCTCCATGGAAGCTCAGAGTTAGATCTACTTTGTCCTCTGTAGTAGAAACAAGCGGGATTGACTCAACAGCAAGAGTTATGTTGGTTGGTTGGTTGGTTGGTTAGTTGGGTTGGTTGGTTGGTTGGTTGGCTGGTTGGTGGAATGGAATAAGGTCTTCTGTACAAACAGGTGCTATGATGATAAGAACCAGTCTCCACTGGCATTTGCCAAAGATAAACTGTGATATAAGGCCATCTGTTTAAAAATAACTTGGTCCTATGCTCTAAGAATATGGCTTCACAGAGAAAGTAACCAACTAATCAAAGCAACACAGGAGAGCAAGATCAGTGATATAACAGGGGATGCTTTGGATAATCAAAGGATGCAATGCATGATTTTGCCTAAGATAGTGTCTCACATAGCTAGTGCAGCTATAGTACAAATACAAGTGGGTAGTTTTTAAGAATAGAATTTTATTTTCTCACTATTCAGCAGGCTATAAGTTTAAAGTCAGAGCACTACATCTAGAAGAAGTTACCTCTGTCATCTCTGAGGAAAGATCTTTGTCCCTTTTGGCTTCTGCAGCCCTGGCATTTTTCCTTTCCTTGATGAATTTCCCCTGACAACTACCTTCCCCACTTGTCTCTCTTCCCCCTTGTCTCTGTTTCTGTCTGACTCTTTCTAACTCTGAGGAAATTAAGTATAGGACAAACTCTGTATCTATATGGACTCATTCACATAACAAAGAAAACTCTGTTTGAAAACCAGATTACATATAGAGTTTAGATTTCTATTACATGTTTTTGGGGACACGATTCTCTGAATAACAAAGGGGATCAGGTAATCTTACAAAAAGAGTTCATTTGAGCTGAATTTTGAAGAAAGGTAGGAGTTTTGGGGGCAAGCAAGCTATATTTTGATGTGTGGCTATATATGTAGCTGGCTACAAGGGCACCCTATTGTTCTGGTTGTTAGATGCCATCAAGTCAATTTCAACTGATAGTGACCCTATGTACAACAAAACAAAACACTTCCCAGCCCCATGCCAAGTCCACAATTGATGCTTGATCCAGTTGTTGCAGCCACTGCATCAATTCTTCTTGTTGAGGGTCTTCCTCTTTCTCAGTGATGCTCTACTGTACCAAGCAGACCATCCTGAAATCATCTAAAAATAGCTTGGACCCTAGCAGAGCAACTTCTAGCATTCTCTGATGAGCTTACAATGTTAACAACAACAAAAAAAGGAACCATTTTGCTCATATAGCAAAATCCAAAGAATAAAAACTGACAAATTTCATGCTATGGATTTAAAACTATGACACATTTCTAAGTAGAAATTGTTTAGTTCAATTGGAGACCTGGTAAACCCTGACAGAAAATCTATCAGCTGCATTCTCTACAGTGAGTGTTTCTTGGACTCTTTCCTTTAAATTTAAGTCCGCACTTTCTCATCTGCATCAGGCTCATCAACTTAGATCCTAAATAGCATTCACATAAAGAAACCAAAGAGGATGAAAGTGGCAGGACCAGAGAACAGAGATGCCGGGTCAAGAGTAGCGTTCATTTTACTTGGGACACATTAAATCATGCAACGATGAGGACATGATGCTGGAATGATCAGAGAACTCAGGACAGAGGGGACAGCCGTGGGCAACAGACTGAGGAGGAGCCAAGTCAGTTTGGGGATAGCTGAACCGTCTCTAGTCTTTTCTGAGCTGTAGCCTGCTGCATTCACACCGTGATACCCATCTCGTCCAGGAGGGTGTGTAGCCCGGTCAGTAACTCTCAGACATGGTAGAGAAGTGCCCTCTGAGGGTGCGCAGGTCATTGTCAGTGACTGATGCTAAAGTATCACATGGAATTACAGTGCAAGGCCTTTTGCTGATTGCAGCACTGACTCCTTCTAACTGTGACAAAACTTCAGAGGTGTGTGCTGACAAAACTGCTCCAGCTTCTCCCAGGAACATGCAGAGATTTGCAGAGCCATCCATCTCAGGTTGGGATAGTCCCTGAAGACTTGTTGACCAGAGAACCTGGTGACATAGAGGCCGTGGAAGAAGAAGAGTCCAAAACATGTTTTTCCAAATTGTTTTTTTACAAGATAGAGAGCCACAGGTGCAATACCCCAGGGCAAGGGAATCCCCAGAGCTCTTGAAGGAAACTGAGCGAAGTCCTGAGAAGAAAGGAAGTTGAAGCTGCGGTAATCACAGTATCAGGAGGGGGGAAGTCTTAGCACCTTGAATCCCAAAGAACCCCCCCTCCACACACACACATACTTTTTTCTCATAGCTTCTACTAGCTGCACCCTTGTCTGGGCATCAGCCAGGCACATGTCCCCCGTGTTGCCTCAGGATGAGTTCGGGGCAATAGTGGTCTTATCCAGCTGAGGGAAGATTTCTGTGCTTACCACCTGCAGCTCATTGATTGCCAGGCCTCCCAACAGACAATGTGTCTCTGTTTGGGACAGGCCCTGCTATGTGGTTTTCTCTGGTTTGTCTAATCCTATTTCTGCTGCCTTCACTCAATCTATGCAGTCTAGATGATTTTAAGTGTCCTTTGTTCCAACAGACCAGCATCTATAGTGATGGAGATCTGATGTTGGGTGGGTTTTTCCCTCTCTACATTTTGATCCATCAAACAGAAATACATGAACTCTCTTTTGTGCTCAGGCCAAAACAAGAAATGCAATCTATCCAGTGACTAATATGTATCTGTATGTGCGCGTGAGTGCAAATGTAAGTGCACGTGACTGTGCGCTTGTCTTTAATCTCCCTGAGAACTCTGTACAGTGAGCAGAGAAACTGGGGAAACGCAGATCACTGAACTGGGAATGTTCTGTCTCTTCTGTGTCACTGGCCTCCCTTGCCATTTTTTTCATACTCCTTTTGATGTAGATAGAAAAAATTTCTATCTTTTACAGCCCACTCCCCATTCACACTTGTTTCTGTAGCATAATCCATAGTTTCTCAGTGAATGACTTAGACTAGAATTCTTAATTTTCATAAACTCCAACATACTATTTGTGGGGGGGGTGTGTGCATGCATTGTGCTTTACTGTGGTAGAAGGAAATCTATGCATAACTGAAAGTAACAAGCTTTCTTCATGTAGTTGCATATTTTATGTTGCATGTTCTGGTGTGGTGTAAATTTGAGGTGAATATTTGTATTCACTGCAAAGTGTGGATCAAAGTGGGGTTTGGGGAGTGTGTATTTTTGGTGCTTGTGTACATATGAATATATTGCAATAACATTCTGGAAAAGAATATTTTTGTCTCCAGTGATTCATCAAAAATAAGTTATGTGGGTATACACCTACAACTGCTATCCTATTCCATTGATCTGTATGCCTTTATGAAAGTATCACATGATCTTATTACTATGGCTTTATTACACCAGTTGAAATCAGATACTACTATTCCTTCTAAATTATTCTTTTTAGTGTATTGCCTATTTTTGGTTCTCTGTATTTTCATACAAAATTTTGAATGTACTTGTTCATTTAAACAAACACAGGTCTGATAGAATTCTGGCTGGGGTCAAACGGAATTCATAAATTGCTTTGGAGAAAATTGCCATCTTAACCATTTTGAATTCCATGCATGAACACTCTACATCTCTGCATTTATTTATGTCTTCTTTCATTTCTTTCCTACATGTCTTGCACATTTTGTTAATTTTATTCCTTTAATGTATCATATTGTGATATTATGAATGATGTTCTAAAATTATATCATATGTTTGTTCTTTACTAGTATGTACAAATTCACAATGGCTTTTACTATGTTTCTTTTATATCTTGCAGTCTTACTAAACTCATTTTGTAATTTAGCCTTTCTTTTGTAGTTTAAATCATATTTTCTACATACATGATTATGTAATGTGTAAATAAACAGTTTTATTTCGGTCACCTCTCATTTATTTTTCCTTCCTATGATTTGATGAACCTAAATTAGATGTGGCATAGAGGAGATGAGAATATACAGCCTCACTTTGCTCTTGAAGGTAGGAGGAAAGCATGTTGTGTTTCTCCATTGAATATTGTACAAGCAGTATGGATTTTATGGTTTGTAAATGTCCTTTATCAAGTTGAGGAAATTCACTTCAATTTTGATGCTGCTGATAGTTTTTCTAGCAATTCATGCTGGATTTCTTAAAGGCTTTATGTGCATCTATTGATGTGATCAAATAATATCTTTTGACATTGCTAATAGGCTGAGTTATATTAATTGATTGCCACATCTTATATGACTATGTTAGTCACCTAGTACTGCTCTAAAAGAAATACCACAAGTGAATGGCTTTAACAAAGGAAAGTTTATTCTCAGATAGTACAGTAAGATAGAAGTTCAAATTCAGGGTGCGGGTTCTAGGGAAATGAACTCTCTCTCTCTGTTGGCTCTTGGAGGAAAATCCTTGTCTTGCATCAGTCTTTCTTTGGCCAGAGAACATCTCGGCACAGGAACCTCAGGTCCAAAGGGTGCTTTGCTCTTGCTGCTTTCACTGTGGTATAAGTTCCCAACTCTCTGCTGGCTTCCCTTTCATCTCTTGGAGGATAAAAGGTGATGCAAGCCACACGCAGGGAAACTCCCTTTACCTTGGAACAGGGAGGTGATTTTAGGAAGGGTGTTCCAGTTCCATCCTAATTTCCTTTAACATAATCCAGTCTATTAACCACAGGGAGAGATTAGGATTTATAGCATAGGAAAATCACAACACAAAGAGCAATCACGTGATACTGGGAAATTGCTACATACATTTTTGGAGGGACACGATTCAATCCATGACAATGACACTTGAATTTCTGCTGAAAAAATCATTAATCCGTGATGTATCATGGGTTTTAGCCATCATGGGATATAACATCTTGCAAATTTTGATAAGAATTGTTTATCTGGTTTTATTAAAAATTTTTGTTTTTTCTTTTCTTGGAATGTTTTACTTGGTTTAATATCAGTCTAAGGTTAGTTGAATACAATGAGTTGGAAGCAAGAGATTTTGTGGTGCACAAATCATTTTTACTTTAAATGTTTGACAGAATCCACCAGTAAAACAAAAATAGACTTTCTGTACACTTTCTACTTTTCTTCTAGAGTTTAAATCCTGAAATAAATCTTACTTTAGCTTAAGTTCTTCATCCCCCACTTTTTTTCTTTTTAATATCAATTTGGAGTTCATTAGCTAACACGTTATACAGAAAAGTTGCAGCTGGATTTATAAATAAAGAGAGACAAAAACCATTTTTTCATTGCCATTGTCCAAATTGATGGGAAATTTATTCTGGCCTCAAAAAAACTGGATGAACAGTGCTACACAACCAGAGTGCTCCTTGGAAGCAAGGATGAAGAGTCTACCTCTAACATACTTTGGACATGTTGTCAGGAGTGTTCAGTCACAGGAGAAGGACATTAGGCTTGGTAAGCCAGAAGGTCAGTGAAGAGGAAGACCATCTGGGAGACAGACTGACACAGTGGCCACAAGAATGGGCTCAAGCACAACAACGATTGTTGGTGTGGCATGGGACCAGGAAGTGTTTTGTTCTATTATGCACAGGGGTCACAATGAGTCAGAACTGACTCAATGACACATAACAATGACAACTTTTATTTTCTGCTGTACATTATGTAAGTTATCTTCTGTGTGTCCTAAAAATTACTAACAGCTACATGAGAAGCAATCTTTATCTAGGGCCTTGACTGTTACATGGCGAATTAACATGCAAATATAACTTTTTTTCATTTTTTTATTGTATTTTAGATGAAGGTTTACAGAACAATCTAGTTTCTCATTTAACAATTAATACACATATTTCTACTTACACAGTCCAGTAGGCTACAAGTCCAAATTCAGGGTGTCCACTCCAGGGGACAGCTTTCCCTCTCTTGGCCCTGGAGGAAGGTCCTTATGCTGTACCAGTCTTCAGTCAAGGAGCATCTTGGTGCAGGAACCTCAGGTCTGAAGGATGAGCTCTACTCCCGGTGCTCCTTTCTTGATAATATAAGGTTCCCACTTTCCCCTTGCTTCCCTTTCGTCTCCTATAGGGTGAAAAAATAAAGGATGGTGCAAGCCACATTCCAGGGCAACTCCCTTAAAAAGGGTGTTGCAGTCCCACCCTAATCCTCTTTTAACACATTCATGCTATCTATTAGCCACAGACAGGGATAGGATTTATAGCATAGGAAAAATCACAAAATATTGGGAATGATAGCCCAGCCAAATGACTACACACATTTTTTGGAGTACACAGTTCAATCCATGACACAAACCATCATCTAAAGTACAATTTAAAAAATTAATTGATTTTTAAAAAGAGTTTTTCCTGAACTATATGACATTTTCTAACTCCTGAAGATGTCCACTCTGTTTAGGTGGTTCTTAGAAAACTACCAGTTTGTTCTGGCCTTTCACTTTGCCATTGATGAGATCAACAAGAATACTCATTTGTTCCCCAACCTGTCCTTAGGTTTCAATCTCTACAATGCATTTCCCAGTGAATACAATACCTTGAAGGGTGTTCTGTTTTGGATCACTGGAATAAACCAGATTCTCCCTAATTACAACTGCCAGAGACACAGCAAATCTGTCACCGTCATTGCAGGAACAGAAGCAGAATTTTCTGCACAGATTGGAACCCTGCTGGAGCTCTACAAAACCCCACAGGTAAGTGGATTGTGAGTCCTAGACAGAGGATATCAGGGCTTTCCCTGCCATCTGATCGAGGGAAAGGCAGAAGCAAGGTTTAGGAAGCCCTCAACAGTTGTACACAAGTGCAAGCTAATTCTTCTACTTGCTTAGGAGGTTATTATTGTGTGCCAAGCAGGAGTAGAAGGGGGAAGGAGAAGTGCTGTGGATACTTTGAAGCTTAGCCCAAATTATGTCTCAGGGCCAATGACTCCATCCCAGCAGCTGGGAATACTGGTAGCTGACAGCTCACAGCTGTGTGCCTCATAAGACACGCCTAAGGCAGGTAACCGACACATCGCAGAATAAAATCCTTCTCAGAGATCATCATATATTGATGTGGAAACATGAAGACCCGATCCTCTAATTTCAGTTATGGACAATGATATAGCACCTTAGCAACTGTCTAAGACTCAGTTGCAACTACCTTATGATTCAGCTACTCTCTTCATAATCCTATCTCCCTTACTTGCCCATGGCACTTCCATAAAGTCTCCACATATGACAATCCACCTCAGAGTCACTTCCTGATGATCTGATCTAAGAAAAGCATCAGTCATGTGAAAGTAAGGTAAAATAAGACATTCACTTATAAGAATTCAGTTATGGAAATGTCATTTTTTAGAAACCAGAGGGTCTGTAACTATCTGTTCTTCAGGATAAACTACATTGTGTGTAGGTATTATGTTAGTGGAATAACAGTGGCATAAAACAGAAAACATTTATCAGAGTTTACACCCAACAATGGCTGCTGGGGACATGGGCCTCTGATATTAACCAATGGGGTAAGGCTGGTGGAGAAACCACCAGCTTGATTGTGTACCAACTCATACGGGTACATTTCAGTTGAACCTCAGCAGATGAAGAGGACATGGAGATCTTCCACATCCTCTATTAAGCTTTTTAATGACAGCCATTCCATGAGTTGTATATTGCCTCTTGAAAGCAAGGATTCTGGAAAATAAGTTTATCTGTTAGCCTAAAATGAGAAGAGAGACGTGGAAGCTCCATGAGACTTGGTCTTTTTTGTTTGTTTGTTTCAGCAAGTATTCCATTAATTCCCCTCTTGTAAAGAGAACTCTCTACTTACACCAAGTCAAGAAAACCCAAATTCTCACTTAACTCAGAAGCATAGTCTTTCTCTTTTCTTATTCAGGTCACATACAGTCCTTTTGATCCTATCTTGAACAATAAAGACCAGTCCCCATCACTCTATCAGGTGGCCTCCAAGGACAACTCGATGGCCCATGGAATTATCTGGTTATTGCTACATTTTGGTTGGACCTGGGTGGGGCTGTTTGTCTCTGAAGATATGAAGGCACAGAAGTTTCACTTGGACCTTAAAACAGAGATGGTAAAGGAAAGTATCTGTGTGGCCTTTACAGGAAATATACCCAATTTCTACACAATATATGCAGAGAGTGATTTGCTATTCAAAGACAGGTCTGGAGATGCATCAGTTAATGTGTGTATAATGTGTAGAAATACACAGGTTTTGCTAGACATTTATTTAGTCTCAGGGAAGGTGTGGATCTTTGAAGTGGAAGAATGATTTGTATCATTCAGTATACATGCTGAATCCTTTTCATGAAAGCCTATCATTTTTGCACTAAGAGAAGGAAATTCCTGGTTTCAAACACTTCCTCAAGACAGTTAACCCTTCAAGATACCCAGAAGACCAAAAGCCTATCATTTTTGCATCAAGAGAAGGAAATTCCTGGTTTCAAACACTTCCTCAAGACAGTTAACCCTTCAAGATACCCAGAAGACCAATGCTTCAGGATACCCTGCTGGGTCACAGTTCGGAGAAATTGAAGCCTGCCCACCAAACACTTCCTTAGAGTTGATGCCAGTCTCTATTGACGTGATGACCTTGTCAGATTCCAGCTATCTCATCTATAATGCTATATATGCTGTAGACCTAGCCCTACATGAAATGCTTCCGGTGAACCCAGAAAATGGGCTCTACATGAAATGCAGACCAAATTATGCTTCTCCCCTGGCAGGTTTGTATTGTCCACTTGATGGCACTGGGGTTGTTGTATTCAGGCACATATCATAACTAGGCTTGTGAATCAAGGTCAACAGGATCAGGCAAAATGAATGGAAGGTGGCTTACACTGGACATAATAAGTGTAATTACTGTGTATCAGTTTCGGAAATCTTGGTCATGGGGTATGAGGAAGGGTTCAGTTATAATCAATACAATTAGAAGTTGTTATCAGAAAAAAAATTTTTGAATATCTAAAGACAGTATCTACGATGTGACCCAACAATAATTTAAGTCAAAATACATAAAAATCAAAAATGGGTCAAATCTCAAATCTTCTTCTCTCCAAGATGTATGTTTGTTTTCCCTGGTACACTAAAATGATTCTGGGAACTTGACATTTTTCCTGACCAATAGCTAGTACCGTAACACTCTAATGAATGCTTTTTGTATTTTTTTCCTGCTGAACATGAACATCACGGAAGCAAGGAATATTGTCCTAATTTAAATGTGAAAACACACAGCATATATGTACATTTGTGAGATGGTTTAGAATGCAAATGGATTTCTTGTGATGTACATTACATCACAGTGTCTTTAAGTCAAATTTGTAACTAAGTCACAACAGGTGCATGTGGCTCTTATTTAAATTTATTTCTGTGCAAGAAAAGCCTCAAGACATTTTCAATGATTTAAAAGCAAATATGCAGCAAGCCAAAGTGATTGTGATGTGGAATTTCTTGCTAGTAAGTGTTGGCTTCCTCATTTCAAAGTAAGGATGAATTTATGTAACATTAAAAGGCAAGTACCAGACCTCACATTACCTGACCTTAGTACCTACTATACTGCCACAGTAGTCAAAACAGACTGGAACTGTTAAAAAAAAAAAAAAAAAAAGATATATAGACCAATGGAACAAAATAGAGAATCCAAAAATTACAATATCCACCTAGGAAGAGTAGATATTTGATAAAGGCCCAAATGTCTTGAACTGTGAAAAAAGCAATCTCTTTAATAAACTGTGTTGGCAAAATTGGATAGCTATCTGTAAAACACTGAAACAAGACCTACATCTCACACCTTATACAAAAACTAACTCAAAATTGATCAAAGACCTAAATATAAAATCTAAAACAATAAGGATTATGGAAGAAAAAAATAGGAACAATACTGGAAGTTCTAATACATGGCTTAAACAGACTACAAAATCTTTCTAAGAATGCACAAACAGCAGAAGAGAAAATAAATAAATACGAACTATAAAAATTAAGCAATTATGCTTATCCAAAGAATTTATTAAGACAGTAAAAAGACTACCTATAGAATAGAAAAGACATTTGGCAAACCGAGAATAAGATCAACATCTAATGTCTATAATCTATAAGGTACTGCAAACTATCAACAAGAAAAACACAAGTAACCCAATTAAACAATGGGCAAAGGATATGGTCACACACTTCACTGAAGAAGACATCCAAGCAACCAAAAAACACCAGAGGAAATGTTCACAATCATTAGCCATTAGAGAAATCCAAACAAAAACTACAATGAGATACCATCTCATCCCAACAAGTTTGGCAATAATCCAAAAAACACAGAATAACACGTGTTGGAGAGGCTGTGGAGAGACTGGAACTCTTCTACAATGCTGGTGGGAATGTGAAATGGTACAACCTCTTTGAAAAGTAATTTGGCACTGTCTTAGAAAACTAGAATTAGAAATACCATAGGATTCAAGCAATGTCATTGCTTGGAATATATCCTACAGAAATAAGGGCTGTCACACAAACACATGCACACAAATGTTTATTGCAGCACTCTCCACAACGGCAAAAAGATGAAAGCAACCTAGGTGCCCATCAACAGAAGAATAGATAAACAAAGTATGGTGTATATACACAACAGAACACTATGCAATGATAAAGAACAATGATGATTTTAGGAAACATCTCATAACCTGGAATAGACTGGAAGACATCAGGCTGAGTGAAAACAGTCCACTGCAGAAGGGACAGCTATTGTATGTGTGTTCTGGAACCCATGTTGGTGAGTGGCATCTGGGGTCTTCAATGCCAGAAAGCCACCATCTGAGGAACATAGACTGGTCCCAACCCACCTGGAACAGACAACCTCTAAGAATATCAAAGACAGGAGGAAAAATGAACTCAGGAGACAGAAGGACCCATGTGGATGGGAGACATCAGGTGGAGCTCAGAAGAACTAGGTGGTGCCCGGCCAGCACCAAAGACAGCCCTGACAGGGAACATAACATAGAGTCTTTGATATAGCACAAAAAAGGGGTTTCCAGATCATGAACTCTATTAAGAGACCAGAATTAGTGGTCAGACAGGCTGAAAGGTCTCCGGAGAACATGGACCCTAGTCTTGCTGATAGCCCAGACCTGAAACCAGTACTTAGGCCAACAGTTCAGACAAAGAATGGACTAGACTGACACCACAGAGTAATACAAGTGGTGTGTGTACTTTATGGTTTAAGATACATATGAAGCTGTCTTGCTGGTTTCTTTTTAGAGGGGAGAGGAGGGAACAAGCATTGGTTTTGTGAATACTTGAAGTAAAAAGTGAAAAAGAAGAGTGTACTGTCACAAGGTATGGAGAGCAGACAGAGTTGCAGGGAGGTGAGTATGGAAAATTGACTTGCATTCTAAACGTTCACTTAATCACAAAAAAAAAATTTAACAACGGTAAGCACCAGTTGTCTATAAGTCAGCCTCCATAACCAGTGCTCTCCCACATAATTCTTAGTTTCCAAAAAGCTTGAGCAGACTTTATTGGTAAGGGTTACAGCAAAGCCAATGTGTAAGCCAGGCTCTAGATGGTGTTATGATGGATTTGATTAAGCCTGCATTGTTCTAACAGGAAAGGAAAGAGTTCATCTCTCTTGAAGCCATGAGATGGCAAGTATACCAACAAAAATGAACCTCTACTCTAAACAGAGCTTGAGGGAAGGGAAACGGGCGAAGAAGGATTGATCAGCAGGTAAGGGCCCTCCGTATCTAATTGGAATGCACTCTTTTTTCCTGATTATGCCTTAAACCTAGCTTCACCCATTTTTAAAGAATATCCAATTTACAAACAGCAATGGGGATAACATATCCTCCGGTGAGCAAAGAAACTCTGTGGCACAGTTTGATATCAGGAACTTGGTGGATTTCCCTCGTGATCTTAAGCTTCTGATTAAAGTCAGAGAGTTTATCTTCAATAATCCAAATGATCAAGACTTCATCATCCATGAAGAGATGATAGAATGGCCAGCTGAATTCAAAGAGGTATAGCACCATCTCAAAATTACATATATGTACATTATAGCTTCATCAGAAAAGATCCTGGAGAAGAGATTGAGTTGGCACCCTCTTACACTGGCACCAAATTTACATTTTGAGTGCTACATCTTGATGTTGTATTATAGTCTTCTTTTCACACATTCTAAAGCAATGCCTCTGGGAATAACAAATTTATATGTGATTGTTTTTGTTGTTGCTGCTTTTATTTTGTGTTTGATTACTCATGAAGTGGTGAAATGCATACACTGACTGGAGGCAGTGAACTGACTTCTCAAATTTTATATCTGATTATCCTCTATTCATCATAGAAGAGTCTTAATCATGAATGTTCCAAGTCCCTACACTTATTGATGAACTGTAAATACTATTACGGGCTTCTGCCATCCCTTTATAAATACTGTTCTGATGTTTTTCTTCTGGTAATTTGTCTATCAGGAAGTTACCATTGTTTTGTTTAGCTTGTCAAAGCATTAACCATCACCTCATCTAACCTTTCCACAGTTCATCAGTCCAGGGTCATGGTAGTTTTACAGATGATTTTTAAGAAAAGACACCCTGAACTTTTAAGATCTAATTAAATGTCTGAGAAAGCAGTGCTATACTTGGACTCGGTGACCCAAAATTGGTTTAATCACAATTCACATTTCATAACATCTCCTTGAAGATTTTTTTGCTTCACATTTATGTAGGTGCTTGTAGTAAGGTGTTATTTATCAAATGATTAACTTATTTTACATAAAACTTAAAATATTACATCTAGTCCAATATAAGGGCAGGGTAGAAATGTTCTCAGACATACAACTCAGAATCTTTATGATACAATGATCTATAATAAAGGGATTTGGGGATAAAATAGCTAAAAAAAAATCAGGGGATGTTTCCTGAGATGTATGACATGCAAGTGACCAGATATGCTGGCAAATTTGTGATTGTATATAAAGAGTATAAATAAGGAAAGAGAAAAAAATATCACTGGCAGCACATACTTAGAGATCCAGATAATATCAGCAGGTTGGATATACAATTTTGATTACCTTACATATTTTTCTGCTTGTATTTTAATCTTTCCCTTAGTAGTGACCATGAGCTTACAATTATCATCTTAATTCGATGACAGTCTAGTCTGGTTGTATATAAGGTAATCAAAATTGTATATAAGATTAAAAAATCAGAAAGAACCAAGTTCTCACTTACTATGGGAGAAATCAAAAAAACTCTTCCAAACAGCTGATAACGTGAAAATGATGACTGAAGTACCCCACTTTCTCCTCAGACTCCTCCATCTGTGTGTAGCCAGAGCTGTGGTCCAAGATCCAGGAAAAGTCCAAGGGAAGGAAGGCCAGTCTGCTGTTTTACTTGTGTTATTTGCCCTGAGTGGGAGATTTCAAATTGGACAGGTATGACTGCTGGTTCACTGCCTGCTAACAACCCTAGCACTCTCAGCAGTCTCTCCCATCATGGGGCTGCACAGCCTTGTGTTTCTCTGTTGTCACAGCTGTGGTTCTGGGACTCTTTGTGAAGCACCGAGAGACTCCCATAGTCAAGGCCAACAACACGGCTCTCAGCTGTGTCCTGCTCCTCTCCCTCCTCCTGGGCTTCCTCTGCTCCTTACTCTTCATTGGTCGCCCCAACACAGCCACCTGCATCCTCCGACAAGTTACATTCGGGGTTGTGTTCACCATGGCTGTTCCACTGTTTTCACCAAAACCATTACTGTGATTCTGGCATTCAAGGCCGTGAAACCTGGAAGAACCATGAGATGGTTGCTGGTTTCAGGGGCTTCTAACTCTGGAATTCCCACCTGCTCTCTGACCCAAGTGATTATCTGTGGGATATGGCTGGGGACTTCTTCCCCTTTTGTTGATACAGACACACAGTCTGAATTCAGATACCTCATCACTGAGTACAACAAGGGCTCAGTCACTGCCTTCTACTGTGTCCTGGGATACCTGGGCTCCTTGGCTGTGGGGACATTTTGCCTGGCTTACCTGGCCAGGAAATTGCCTGACACCTTCAATGAGGCCAAGTTCCTGACGTTTAGCATGCTGGTTTTCTGCAGTGTCCAGCTCACTTTCCTCCCGGACTACCACAGCACCAAGGGGAAGGCCATGGTAGCCGTGGAGACCTTCTCTATCTTGGCCTCCAGTGCAGGGCTGCTGGGCTGCATATTTGCCCCAAAGTGTTACATTCTCCTATTAAAGCCTGAGAAGAGTGCTTTGAAAGGACTAAGGGATAAAATAAATTCCAGGTGAAATAGAAGTTTGAAGAATTTCTCTCAGTAGTGCCTGTCATGCTTTCAAGCTACAAGCAATAAAATATCCTGATTTCATGTTCAGTTGTCAGAAAATAACCAATATGGCTTTACCTCCTTGCTTTTCCACAAGTTCTCCTTTATTTCAAGTCTCCGTGTGTACAAGTACCATCAACCAGCCTTCATGGCTTATACATGTGAATGTCATTCCAGATTAATGGCTAGCAACAAAATGTTGCTTATCGATTAATTTCTATATTTCTGTTAATCAACCGACAGGTACCATAAACAATCACAATTCTTTGGGAAAAATCTAAGTTATAGTCAGGCTTTCTATTCTGTTCTCTTCTGACCACTTCACAGCTTTAAATGTTAATTTTAGCTTTATAAACTATTTAACATGTTTCTGAATTCAAGACATAGTCAACTTTTCTTTTGCAAAAGTATCATCTGCTGTTCATAAAAGTCTTATTAAAAAATTGTTACCCCGTTTCAAATGTTATCTTGATCACATACCGAACTCTCACATACGCACACAATAGTTCTTACCTACATAATTTCTTCATTTTACTGATCGCTTTTGATGTCTGATTTTTGCTGAATACTAGACTTTACAAAATGAATTTATCATTGAAGAGAAACTTTTATAACATAAAATGAGCTGTTTTATTCTTTTCTAAAAATTATTTTACTGTGCTTAACAATCCAACTCAATTTGCCATATAAAACCCCACAGAAACACCACCATGCGATTCTAACTGCTGTCCTTCTGCCCTGGACTGCACACTCCTCCTTTCCGCCCTGCCCTTCTCACATCAGCTCAACAAGCCACTGTTTCCCTCTGCCCTCTCATCCCTCCTCTGGGTAAGAGCTGCTCAGACAGCCTCATGTATGTATTTAAGCCAAGAAGCATGTTCTTCACCAGCATCATGCTATGTTTTATAGTCCAGTCCAATCTTTGTCTAAAGATGTAGCTTTCATACATTAACAGAGACTCCAGGGACCATGTCTTCAGGGGACCCTCAAGTCTAACAGACCATCAACTGTGGTCTTTTCATAGAGTTCTAGTTCTGCACACCCATTTTTCTCCAACTACTTTAGGGACTTTATGCTCTGTTCTCCATCAGGACAGTCATTGGTGGTGGCTGGGCACCATCTACTCCTTCTGGTCTCATGCTGACGTAGTCTCTGGATCATGTGACACCTTCTGTCACAGGGCTAGGGAATCTCACTGTAGCTTCTGTTTGGCTTTCTCTAACATCTAGTGAACACTAGTGACCAAAGAGCAGACAAGTTGTGCAATGACATCAAAGACTTCATACATGAAGAAAGCAAGAGGTCATTAAAAAGACAGGAAAGAAAAACCAAATAAGATGTCAGAAGAGACTCTGAAACTTGCTCTTACATGTTGAATAGTATTGTGAGCAACGGAAATTAATTACAAACTGGACAAGAATTTAGGTTCTATGTACACAAGGTGAAAATCTTTATTTTTATTTGTAAACACACCTATGCAGAGGCTCACAGGCCTCATCAGTGGTCCCTTAAGGGCTGTGCACTATATAGTTTATTTACTCTTCTTCTAATTACTCAACAACCATTACTTAAGTTATAATACTTCATCTAAATTAACCTATGTGGGAGTCCTTGAAACACCAGCACAAACTCAACCAAAAGGGCTGTCAGAGTTAAATTAATAAGCCTGGAGATATATTTAGCATGTCACCTTCACTAAGTCTTAATTTAAAACCAGTGTTGATGGCTGGGTCCAGGTCACAAGAGATGGTGCCTCGGTCATGGAGAGCTTTGTTACAGTGCTCAGTGGTGACTGCAGCGGGAGCAGCAGTGGTGGCAGTAGTGGTGGGAGTTATGACAACAGTGGTGACAGCAGGGACTTGTGGTGGCAGCAGCAATCACAGTGGCTAAAACAGCTGGGGCAGCTGGAACCGAAAGCAACTGGAACAGCTTGAAATTCCACGGCAGCTGGAACCAGAGTGAGACTGGAACTGGAATTTGTCGGTCAAGGGTCAGCCAGCGAGCTGTGGGAACAAATGTGGGGCTTGCACAGGCAGGGGCAGCAGCACAGCAGCCGGCCCTGCTATCGGGGCTGAGCACCAGCTGCTATAATCTCACGGCACCCACCAAACACGGCACTGAGGGCGGGCTACAGCAGCAACCCTGGCCTCTCCCAACCACACTTAATAGGAGGACTGAAGTTCACATCAGAGGCTCTGCTTGGAAAAACAGGGCTGTAATCTCACAGCACCAATCAAACATGGCACTAAAAGAGGGTCAGAGCAGTAACAGCGTAGGCTTCTCCCAGACACATGTCATGGCAGGGCCAAAGTTCACAGCCAGGAGATGGGTTACAGCCAAGCTGGATCCTGCTGGGCCCAGAACACACCCAAGGCCCCGTTGGCTCTGGTGACTACACAACAGCGGGCTCTTGCTCGGATCAAGCAAGAGGAAAGAGCATCTGTGCTGCTGCCTCTCATTCACTGGTGGTCCTTTTCCTTGTCGGAGAAGGCAGATGTGGTTCCTCTCAGGTGCTGATTAGCATGAAGCTGTGATCTCAGTGCTCCTCACATGTGTTGTCTTCTTACACGTCACACCTTCTTATGGGCTGACTTATTATTAACAAGATAGACTCCATTTTCATATGTCCTCATTATAAGTAGCTGAAGCAAAAGGAAGAAATGATGAAGTAAAAGATTTCACAGGGCAGCTTGAGGAGACAAAGTATTATAATAACATGTGCAAAGACCTGGAGACAGAAAACCAAAAGGGAGGAACATGCTCCACCTTTCTCAAGCTGAAAGAACTGAAGAACAAATTCAAGCCTTGAGTTGCAATACTGAAAGGTTGTACAGGGAAAATATTAAAAGACTAAGGAAGCATCAAAAAAGGATGCAAAGAATACACAGAGTCATTGTCACAGATTGAACTGTGTCCCGCAAAAAATCTGTGTAGCAGTTTAACTAGGCCATGATTCCTGTTATTGTGTGATGTTTCACCGTGTTGGAATCTGGCCTCTATGAAGCTAATGAGGACAGATGGGCAGTAGCTGTGTTGGTGGGGAAGGACTCAGCGTGTAAGACTGTTTTGTGCCTTGAGGAAGTCTCCTGAGATACACAGGAAAGAAGCTAGCAGAGAGAGTTGGGACCTCACACCATCAAGAAAGAAAGCAGTGCTGGGAGCTGACCACATCCTTTGGAAAGGGCTGGGGTCCCTGTGCCTCAGAAGTTCCCAGTCCAAGGGAAGACTGACAAGGACCTTAAAGCTGCACTAGCTAACTAAAACAGTCTTACACCAGAAAGAGCTGGTCAACATACAACCATTTCAAGATGCAGCATATAGTCGGGAGCCAATGGTACTGAAGGAAGACACTGAGGCTGTACTGAAGGCACTGGCATAAAACAAGGCTCCAGGAATTGATGGAATATCAACTGAGAGGTTTCAACAAACAGATGTAGCTCTGAAACTGCTCATTCCTCTTTGCCAAGAAATATGGAAGACAGCTACCTGGCTGACCAACTGGTGAGTGTCAACTGCTGAGTTTCTGTTAGCAGCCCAGTGTTTTACCGTAGGGCCACCACAGCTCCCTAGACGGGACCAAACTGACAGGTAACACCTTAACCAAGAGGTCACAGTTAACATCACTGATAAATGGCACAAACCATCAGCAAGTGCCCCTTGACATGATGTCCTAAGAACACATATAATCTCTATGACATTTATCATGCAGGGGAAAAAATGCAAAACCTGAATTAATCTTGAAGATATATCAGACAAATTCCATTTCTGGGACTCTCTATGAAATAAATGGAGTTCATGTTTGAAAAATGTCAAATTCATGAAAAACAAAGGCAGGCTAAGGAACTTTTCAGGATTAAGGTTGGCTAAAGAGACATGGCACCTAAATGCAAAGCATGATCCCGCATTGGTACCTAGGCCAGAGAAAGAAAACAACAGCTGCAGAAGGCACTATTAAGACAACTGGCAAAATCTGAATCGGGAGTCTGTATTAGATAACAGCACTGTACGGCATTAAAATGCATACTTTCATCACTACAGTCGTTCTATACAAGGAGTCCTAGTGGTGCAGTGGTTAAGCACTCTGCTGCAAACCAAAAGATCAGTGGGTGGTACTATGGATTAAACTGTGACCCCCCCCCCAAAAAAAAACACATCTTGAAATCCTAACCCCTTTTAATCTGTGAAGGAGATACTGCTTGGCAATCAGGTTTTCTCTTGTTTTGCTCATGACATCTTGTAGAAGTAAAACCAAACAAATCAAACCCAGTGTAAGTCAATTCTGACTCATAGCAACCCTATAGGACAGAGTAGAACTGCCCCATAGAGTTTCCAAGGAATGCCTGGCAGATTTCAACTGCTAATCTTTTGATTAGCAGCTGTAGCACTTAACCACTATGCAATCAGAGTTTCCTATTGGAGTAAGGGGGGGATGTGAAACCTGATCCCCTCTGAACAGGTGTTTTATAGAAAGGGAACAAAGACAGGCATGTGAACACATACAAACACTCCTGGCATCCCAGGAGGGATGCTCCCCTAGAGTCAATGTCCTGATTCAGACTTCAACCTCCAAAACTGTGAGAAAATAAATTTCTGTTCTTTAAAGCACCCATGTGTAGTATTTTCATTACTGCTAATATTAGGTAAGAGCCCTGGTAGTGCAGTGGGTAGGTTTTCAGCTGCTAACCAAAAGGTGGGCAGCTCAAATCTACCACCTGCTCCTTGGAAACCCTGTAGGGCAGTCCTACTCTATCCTACAGGGTCACTCTCAGTTGGAATCCATGGCAACAGGCATTCATTTGGTTGGTCGGTTGGTTGGCTGGTTTTGGTGGGGAGTCACACTAGGTAACTAAGATACATGGTGTTACAGACTGAATTGTGTCATTCTCCCGCAAAAAAAAAAAAAAAGTACGTGTCCACTTGGCTAGGCCATGATTCTTAGTATTTTGTAATTACACTCCATTGTGCGATCTGATGTAAATCCTATGATATTAATGAGGCAGGACTAGAGGCAGTTACATTAATGAGGCAGGACACAATCTGTAGGATTGAGTTGCATTTTGAGTCAATCTCTTTTGATATAAAAGAGAATATTCAAGCAAGCTAAGATCACCACCACCAAGAAAGAAGAGCTGGAAGGGGACCACATCTTTTGAAACCTGTCTCTGTACTAAGAACCAACCAGACCCAGGGGAAGACTGATGCCAAGATACATGGAGATCTGCAAGCAATGCCAGCCCACAGAGATTGAAAAGAGACAAGGAACTTCCCTCAGAGCTGACAGAGAGAGAAAGCCTTTTCCTAAAGCTGGTGCCCTAAAATTGGACTTCTGCCTCCTAAACTGTGAGCAAAAAAATTTCTGTTTGTTAAAGCTATCCACTTGTGGTATTCCTGTTATACCAGCACTAGGTAACTAAGACAGATGGGAAGAATTAACTTGAGAAGGACACCAGTTCTCCCTAGACTGAGTCTAACAGTCAAGGCAGTTCCAATCAGCAGCGGCACACCTTTCTGGACCTCCTTCCTTGGCACACCTAAACTTCTGACGGTGTCGAGGTCGGTCACGGCCAGCAGCTGCCCAGTCTGAAGATAAGCCACATTCATACCTACAGCTGGTCAAGGCACCCTAGCCCTGACCATGCCTGGGCTGCCACAGCCTCACCTCAGCCACCCTGGGCTTCCCAGCATCTGGGTAAACATTGTGGCAGGCTGACTGTCAGGCAATGGAGTGCCAGACCAGGGCAGTGGCGAGGCCCCACTGGCTCATTACAAGGTTTCTTCAGGAACAGAGGAGGCGGCTGGGAGAAGATCACTCTAGAGCTATGGCCCTCAAGCCCCTTCCTGTGCCTAATTGTTTCCCTTGTACATATCAATATCTAACACACCAATCCAAACTTGTTCCCACTGACTTGATTCTAACTCGCCATAGCCCTACAGGACAGAGTAGAACTGCCCCATGGGGTTTCCTAGGCTATAATCTTTATGCAAGCAGATTGCCACATCCTCCTGAAGAGCAGCTGATGTGTTTGAACTACTGATCTTCTAGTTAGCAGCCCGGCACTTAACCACTTCTGTATCAGGGCTCCTACCAACACCTAGCACACCATGTATTTCATTTATCACAGTCATTGTCTACTTACTACTCCAGTCCACCCCACAACTACAATGCAAGTCCTCTGAGGGCAGGGTTAGCTGTCTCCTTTGTTCAGGCCATACCCACAATACCTAAAACAGTGACTTAGTAATGAGTCAGTATGAATTTGTTGACTGAATGACTACATACACCTACAGATATACACACATATATAAATACTATATCTGAAAACCATGAAAATGATCACCCCATTTGTTTCTGGGCAAAGGAAAAGGAGGCTGGCTGAGAGTGACAATATTTTACTGATTATACCACTGTTTGAAGTTTTCCTGTAGGTGTGTATGTGACCTAGTCCCCTCCCCACCCCCAGACCCAAACATCTTCAATTAGAATGGCGTTACAGCTCCATCTACCAGCTTAGGGAAGCAAATTGTACAGAAATGTGCATTCGTGCACCACTTTTGAAAGACATTAAGAAGGTGATGCATGGACAAAAATAAATAAATAAAAAGTCCTAAATTTTGCTAAGATGAAAGCTGCGAGAACAGGAACTCAAGGAATTGTCTTGTTTCACCAATTCTCACAAGTTTTCTTCTTTGACAAGGCACAGCTGACCACTTATCACTATTAGTGAAAAATCTGAGTTTTCCTTTTCCGTCAGGTGCCTGCCTTATACAGATTTAAGCCTTTACAGGTTTTATGGTATATTGCCCCGTTAGGCTGTGCGACATTGGAGAAAGCGTTCAATAAACGTTCAGTGTCTTTCTGAGCACCCTACCACGGAGACCCTTAGGGCGTGGTGGTTAAGTGCAAGGCTGCTGACCAAAAGGTGGGCAGTTCAAACCCCCAGGTGCTCGTTGGAAACTCTATTGGCAGTTCTACTCATGAGTCAGAACCGACTGGATGGCACTGGGTTTCGGGTTTTGTTTTGTATTTTTACACTGTCTAAGGTCGGGTCCTAGTGGCAAAGCAGTTAAGTGCTCTACAGCTAAAAAAAAAAAAAAAAAAAGCTCGGCAGTTGGAATCCACCAGAGAGTCGCTTTACAGAAGAAAAAGGCAGCGACAGGTTGGCTGCTGAAAAGATTACAGCCTAGAAAACACTATGGTGCAGTTCTACTCTGTCCTATAGGGTCACTACGAGTAGGAATCCACTTGCCTGCAATGAGTTTGGATTTTTTGTTTGTTTGTTTTACTGCCTAAACATCCTAAGGATCCACGGAGGGCCCCTCCTACAGCACCCTGTCTCTATAACCGCTCTTCACCCAAAGGCCCCGTCCACAGGACTGCTTGCTCTCCTAGTGCACGCCTACAGCCCCGCCCCTGTAACTGGTCTCCTCCCACAGCCCCACCTCTAACTCTAGTCCCCACCCCCCAGGCCTGGCACCTATCCTTAGCCACGCCCCCGAATCTGGTTCCCGCCCACAAGCCTATTCCACGCAGCTTGTACTTCCCACAGGTTGCTCTCCAGGTTTATAGCCCCGCTCCTATAAACGACTGCCACAGCATCACCCCATTCAGCCTTATTACCTCCCTCAGACCCGGACTCCCAGGCTAGCTCACACTTACACACCCCTTCTAGTCCATGCCCATAGCCCCAACCCAACTGGCCTCCGGTTTGGGTCCCGCCCCAATCCTAGTCCCCACCCCACAAGCCCGCTGATGGCCAGAAGCCACGCCCACATCTAGTTCCTGACCACAAGCCCAACACACGAAGCGTATGAATCGCCACAGAGCGATTCTTCAGGCCTCGTGCACATTCTCAGCACCGCCTCTAAAATTGAACCCGCCCCCAGTCCCGCCCCCAGCTCTAGTCCCTCCGGAGCAGGCGCTCGCCCACAGCCACGCCCCCTGAACCTGGCCCCCGCCCACCTCTCTGCTTCTCAGCCTGGTTCGCCCACGGGACCATTTCCGCCACTTTCTCCTCCAGGACTGATATAGGCCCAGAGCCCAACCTTGTACTCAGTAAAAAAAATTTAAACAGCTCGGCCCCACACTGGGGACGCTGCTGCAGCACACCGCCTCAGCGTGCAGGCCCTAAAACGCCCTGGCGGAAGCCCGGGACCAGAAGCGGAAGTGCAGGACGGGGTGGAGCGGGGCGGGGCCGCCGATCGCGTGCCAGGAATGGTGAGTCCCATTGTCCCCGGCGGCCAGATCAAAAGCTGTCAGAGCATAGGGCCGGACCACACCTTCTGGAGTCGGTGAGTAGCCGGCGGGCCGGGAACTGTATCCCAGTCTTGAGGCGCCTGAACGGCGTGCTCCAGCGTGCTTGGTGCCTTAAGGGAGCCACGTTTCCTTCCCTGGGGACTCGGGTCCTTTCCTCCCGGTTCCGTCGCCCCCTCAGAGAGCCGCTGCCCCATCACCCTCTTCCCGATGCTTCTCACTGTAGCTGTTCTGTCCACCTGGGGACTTTTCACATAGTCTGGAGACGTTTATGGTTGTTATAAATGAGCGCGGGATGTGGGGTGTTGCTTCTGGAATCAACAGTCTTGATGTCTCAATGATTAAGTGCGACTCCGCGAAGAAAAGACTTGGCAATCTCTCCGCTTCAGTAAAGATTACAGCCTAGGAAACCCGATGGAGCAGTTCTACTCTATCATATAGGGTAACTAGGATTCAGGATGGACTAGAAGGCGCACAACAGCTGCTGGCATCTAGTGGGTGGAGACCAGGGATGCTGCTCCACGTTCTGCAAATGCACGGGACAGCTGTCACCGCTCCCAACAGAACAAGCTTCTCCCCCAAATGTCTGTAATCCCAAAGTTGGGTATGCCCTGCTCTAGGGCCACAGGAACTGACTTTGCCAAGCCAAGTGCCATCGAGTCGGATCCGACTCATGGCGACCTTAGTTCTACCCTGGCCCCTAGGGTCACGATGAACTGACTCTGGGGCCTTAAAATTAAGTCTGAGTAACCTGTGGAAATTATGGAAAACTCATTTGAGTCACTTAGAAGGCCACTGAATGAAAAGATGTGTTTAAAGTGGCTGGAGTCATCATAAAATCGCTGTCCAGTAAAATCAGTCGAGCAAGTCAAATGTACAGGGCCTTGAGCTGTTTGCTCCCATTTGGGAGAGCAGATGGTTGGACAGGAATCGAGTGAACGCATTCACGGTCACTGTTACACATTAAATCAGTAAATACAAAGAAAGGGGGCCAGGGCCCCTTCAGTGTTCAGAGACAGCAGCTTAGCATCTTAAAGACTGCCTGTCACCGACACCCCAGTTTTCATTGTCACATCTCTCACTGTTGGCTGTCATCTTTACCAACACTCATCGCCAGGCCTTTTCATCTGTGGCACTGCTGGGTGAGTTCGAACTGCCAACCTTCAGGTTAGTGTTCAAGCGCAAACCATTTGTGCCTCCCATGGACCAAACCAAATAAATAAGAAATTTAAAAGTTAAAAGAAAAAATGAGAAAGGAAGTATACGTAGAATAACCTACACGGAACATCTCTAGGTGATTTATATATTCATAAAATGTTAATTTCCCGTTTGCTAGATCCTTAATCACATCTACAAGGTCTTTTTTGCCATGTAAGGTGCCATATCAATGGATTTCAGGGATTAGGTTGTGGACCTCTCTGGATACAAGGACATTCTGTCTGCTAGAAACCCTGGAGGCAGAGACACCCACAATGCATTTACAGGATGCTGTCCTACTGGTCTCTTTCTAAATGGGGAGAAGAGGGTGGCAAGGAGGGGACAGGAGATTGTTAAGAGGATATCAAAAGGAGGAGTGTGCTGTCACCAGGTAAGGAGAGCAGAAGGAACTGCAGATAGGCAGGCATGCAAAACTGATTTGGATTATCGACTTTCACTTAATCACAATTAAAAAAAAAAGAAACACAGCTGTGGTGACTGGAAGGTGCAGGTTGAGGGCCTACGGATAAGAGTTGAGGGAGCAGCAGAAGACCCTTGCCTAGCTCCCAATAATAGCAAATTGGCCTGTTGAGAAGGAATGAGGAGAATGTTCAGCATAAAATGAAAATATTTTCAGGGTAGTGTCAGTCCCCAGGGCTGGGAAGGATGGTGGGTCTGGGGTAGAACTGAAAGACACTGTACCTTCTTCACCTTAAGTCAGAATGTCAGAGGAAGGAAGCCAGTCAATTCCCCAGGTGTATTCATTTCCTAGAGCTGTTATAGCAGTTCCCACAATCCGGGTGGTTTAATACAATGAAAGCGTATTGCCTCACAGTTCTGGACGTTAAATGCAAATTCAGGGTGCAGAAGGACCATGCTCTCTCTAGAGGCTCTATGGAAAGATCCTTCCCTGGGTCCTGTCACTTCTGGTAGCCCAGGTGTACTTCATCTGGTGACAGCATCATTCCAATCTCTTGTCTCCATCATCACATGGCTTCCTTACCTGTGATACTACTCATAAAGAGATTAGGGACTATCCCAATGATTTCATTTTAACTAATTCCAGCTGCAAAAAAAATTCCTATTTCCAAATAAAGTCCCATTCATGTGTTGGCAGGGTTACGGACTTGAACATATCTTCTAAAAAAAACAAACTAAAAACCTCACTGCCAGTAAGTCGATTTCGACTCATAACAACCTCATTAGGACAGAGTAGAACTGCTCCATAGAGTGTTCAAGGAGCACCTGGTGGATTTGAACAGTCAGCCTTCTGGTTAGCAGCCTTAGCATGTAACCACTACTCCACCAGGGTTTTCAAACACATCTTTTGCGTTGTTGTTAGGTGCCGTCGAGTCAGTTCCAGCTCGTAGCGAACCTATGAACAACAGAACAAAACACTTGCCAGCCCTGCACCATGTCCACCGTCCTTTAATGCTTAAAGCCCATTGTTGCAGCCACTGTGTCAGTCCATCTTGTCGAGGGTCTTCCTCTTTTTCGCTGACTCTCTACTGTACCAATAATGATGTCCTTCGCCAGGGACTGATCCTTTTTAACGATATGTCCAAAGTATGTACGATGCAGTCCTGCCATGTTTGCCTCCAAGGAGCACTCTGATTATACTTCTTCCAGAACAGATCTGTTCTTGTAACAGTCCATGGTACATTCAACATTCTTCTCCAACACCACAATTCAAAGGCCTCAATTCTTCTTCTGTTGTCTTTGTTTTGCATGCATAGGATGTGACTGAAAATACATGGCTTAGGTCACACGCATTTTAGTCTTACAGGTGACATCTTTACTTTTAAATACTTTAAAGAGGTCCTTTGCAGCAGATTTTCCCAGTGCAATGCATCTTTTGATTTCTTGACTGTTGCTTCCATGGGCATTGATTGTGGACTCAAGTAGAATGAAGTCCTTTGACAACCTGAATCTTTTCGCCATGTATGACGATTTTGCTTACTGGTCCATTTGTGAGGATCCTGATGTTGAGGTACAATCCATACTGAAGGCTGTGGTCCTTGACCTTCATCATCAGTGAGTGTCTCAAATCTTCTTCATTTTCAGCAAGTAACGTGGTGGTATCTGTGTAACACAGGCTGTTAATGAGTCGTTCTCCAGTCCTCCAATCCTGATGCCTTGTTCATATCTTTTAGGGAGGCACAATGTAACCCAAAACACTGGGTAAGAGGTCTGGAAAAGGGACATGGCCTAGCTAAGCTAGATGTCAGTACCTGTCCAACAAAACCTTTTGCCATCAAGTTGATTCCAATTCATAGTGACCCTATAGGATAGAGTAGAATGGACCCATACAGTTTCCAAAGAGCAGCTGGTAGATTGAAACTACAGATCTTCTGGTTCACAGCCTGAGCTCTTGACCACGTTGCCACCAGGGCTCCACATACCAGTACAGATCTCCTGAAAAGCTTGTTTTAGCTTCTCTGCCTTTTGTAGATAGCCACCTCCCCTGACCTCCACACTAGAACCAAAATGGTTGTTGTCCAGTTGATTCTGACCCAGGTTAACTGCATGTGTGACAGAGTAGAATGGGCTTTCTTGGCTGTAGTTGTTATGGAAGCCAGTCTCCAGGCCCCTCCTGCAGAACCTGCCCCCAGCAGTCTTATTTTTCACCTAGTCCAAACTCACTCTTTGTTTCCCTACTACTTCTCCCTGCTTGCCCCCCCCACACCCAGACACCCTTTTTATCTTTGTGTGCAGGGAAGACACACATAGATACCCCAAGATGGGAACCACGCTTATCCAAAGACTGTAGAGAGAATGAAGTTGGCTTTAGCCCACTGCCATTGAGTTGATTCCAGTTCATCGCGGACTGAGTGAGAATCGACTTGTGCACAGTGGGTTAAAGCCACCTTCATCTTGTCTGCAGTATCTGGATGAGCTTGATTCCCATTAGGCTGGCAGAAGTCTGTTTAGAGAAAGTTTTCCCCACTTGAAGAGGAAGTAGGAAGAAAAGGGTGGGGAAAAAAAGAGCTTCCAGATGTAGCTTCAGCCCTCACCTACAGTGAAAGACCCTTCTACAGGATAAAATGGCTTTGGAAGTTAATGTCTATGGGGTCCTGGGGAGTTAAGACATCCTGCATGTATGTTGTCATTAATGGCTATTTTGTGGCTGTTGCCCGTTGTGTGATTTGGGGACCATCAAATCAGTTGATTCAGATAATGAGTGATTTGTAGGAACAGAGAAAATTTCTCTGTTCCTCTGCCATTGGAGGAAGACCCCTGTTGTGGGTTGAATGTTATCCCCAAAAAGAATATGTTCAAGTCCTAACCCTGGTACCTATGAATGTGCCCTTACTTGAAATAGGATCTTTGCAGATGGAATTAGTCAAGAGGAGGTCATACTGGAATAGGCTGGGCCATTAATTCAACATGACTAGTGCCCTTATATGATAAGGGAAATTTAGACACAAACACAGAGGATGCCCTGTAAAGACACAGAAACACACATACAGGAAAAGAACGTCATGTGAAGATGGCAGCAGAGATTGGAGGGATGCATCTACAAGCCAAGGAATGCCAACGATTGCTGGCAACCACCGGAAGCTAAGAGGGAAGCATGAAGCAGATTCTCCCTCAGAGCCTCCAGTAGGGACCCACCCTACCCACACCTTGATTTCGGACTTCTGGCCTCTCCACCCAGTTTGTGATGACCTCTTAGGGCAGCTACCAATACAAAACTAATACAGCCGTCCCAGATTGTGTTTGATTAGATTAGAACATTCACCCGTTTCCAGGTATGAAGTTTCTTCCTAACAAACCTCGAAACTCAGAAGAAATTTTTCCAAACTGCAAGTGGGAGGAGCCTGTGGAGTTCTGTGAAGCAGAATCTGTAGGCCAAATGGGTTGCCTTTCTGTGTTATGAGAGCATTGCTCTGCCTTGAGCAGTCCATGCCTCAGTGAAGAACACAAGGTCTGTTCAGCTTATGGCAGTTGTGTGAGTGTGTCTGATATATTATGTTTTATTTTAACTTCAGGGAAAGGAGGTCTGACAAAAAGCCAATTTCTCCAGGCCTTTTCAGAGCTGTTCAAATGGATCATCTATTTCTTTCCTTTTTGTCTTAGTTATCTAGCACTGCTGTTATTGAAATACCACAAGTAGGTGGCTTTAACAAATAAATTTATTTTCTCACAGTTAGGAGGCTAGAAGTCTGAATTTCGGGCACAGGTTCTAGGGGAAGGTTTTCTCTCTCTGTCAGTGCTGGAGGAAAGTCCTTGTCTCATTTCAGCATCTGTAAGCCGAGCGTTCTTGGCTCCTTGGTGGCTTTTATGAGGCATGGCATCCCAGGGTGCCTTCCTGGCTTCCTTGATAAATCTACTCATTTTGTATCTCAAGAAATTGCCCTGGGACACATCCTACACTGCTGCTGTTTCAGTAGCATAGCAAAGAAAATATTATGCCCAGATGCGATTGTACACACAGGTCTAGTAAGATTTATAACACACATCTAGGGCAGACACAGTGCAGTGCGTAATACCTTTCTTTTCCTGTGAAAACAGGGGCATCATCTTAGCATTTTCAGTTGTCTCAATAAGTATGGTTTTTCTCTTTGTGAAGGTCTGAGTGAGGTATGAAATTGGGAAATCCAGATGACTGAGGAACCCCAAATCCCATTTACTTGATTACAGAAGCCTTATGTTATGTGTTTCTCAAGAAATTAGAAGGATATGTTGGAGAGGAACAGGCATTTAGGTTGCACTAGAAGAGTCTGACCAAAAAAAGGGGTCTGCAGACACTGTTCTGTAAAGGGTCAGCAGTAAATACTTTTGGTACTGCGGCCACGTGAGCTGTAACACAGCTACTCACTTCTGCCATTGCAGTAAACCTAACTGTGTGCCAGTAACAGCTTTATGTGTGGATACTGAAATGTGGATTTCATGTAATTTTCACATGTCATGTTCTCCGTTTTCCCCCCCCCCAACAGTTGAAAATGTGGAAATGATTCTTGGTTTGTGTAACCCCCGCCCCCAAACAAAAGTGGTGGGGGGTGGGCCAGGTTTGACCTCTGGGCTGTAACTGGCCTGATCAAGACCAACTTCTGTATCTCTGCCAACTTTAGAAGCTTAGTGATAAGGTCTAGACGGTACAGTAGGGTTCCAGTTTAATGTACGTAGAGACGTTACCAAATGTTAATGTTAAGTTCTACAGAGGACTTCAGTTGCTGCTAGAAAAATCAGGAAATCAAAGTGAAACTCCTGAAGTCTTAAATATGCTACTGTTAGTTACTCTCTCACTGGATTGAGCAGAAAGTATATAACTTTTTCAATCACAAGTTTATAGTGTGGGCAGTGTGTTAACTCTCTTGACATGACTGTAGCCATTTTGGCTGCCATACTGTTGCTTACTTCAACTTTATATAACCTGTTGTACTGAGAGCATAATAATTATCTGGACCGTACTTTGTACCTGGTAACCAAGGAGTGACACGGGAACACATCCAGACAATGAGACAAGACATGTAGGACCATGACAGCACAATGGGTCACGGAAACTGCTCCCACCTTAGCAACTAGCTAGGTAACTGGATGTTTCCAACTCCTTGGTTTCCAAGATACTAAGTGCTCTTAGTGAATACTATAAATACATCAATAGAAGCTAATTCTGGGCTCTTGGCCAGATGGCTGTTAGAGCCCTGATCCCACTTTTACCTGTCTGTCTTTTTCCCTAACCTTGGCGTCGCCCCCTCATCTGACCCTGTTCATCGGAGAACTCTCCTTCTCCAACATTATAGTTTCTAATTGAAATTTAGTGTTTTTCTAACTTCTTTAATTTCATATTTGTCTCTACTCTGTTAATACTGAAAGCACTGACTCCCAGTAACATCCGTTATTTACTTAATTACATTCTTTGGAAGCCCTGGTGGTGTAGTGGTTAAGAGAAATGGCTGCTAACCAAAAAGCTGGCAATTCCAGTTCACCAATACTCCTTGGAAACTCTTTGGGGCAGTTCTACTGTGTCCTATAGGGTTAGGATAGCAATGGGTACAGGATTCTCACTCTGTATATACATACATATTTGTATGGAGACAGACATCAATCATACTGAGAAGTATTTCTTACTTAGCAATCCTATTTCTGGAAACACACTTTGAATGTAAACTTCCCACATATAAAATTACACGAGATTATTCACTGTAGCATTGTATCCAATAGCAAAAGATGAGAAGCAACTCAAACGCTCAATAAGAAAATGGTTGAATTAACAATATACATATTTTGAAATCATTGTGTTTCCAATCGTATGTACAATTGGTTCATCTAGTGATTTGTTCTCAGTTTTCAGGCTTGCACTTGTTCCTTAGAAATATGGTTCTGAAGGCAAAGCTGTGTAAGTATAATAAATTGTATTCAGAGCTACCCCTCCATGCTGTACTTTCAATTCCATTCCTCTCTCCTCTTCCCAACATTCTCCCATGCATACTGGTTACCATTTACATTCATTTTGTCCTCTCAGCCCTTATTTTGCATAAATAAGCCAATAGTGTGTGTATGTACTTGTGTCTTTATATTTTGCCCTCTTTTTGTTTGTGGTTAATTTTTTTAATTTTATTTTTATTGTGATATGTGAAAGTTTACAATCCAAGTCAGTTTGCCATACAAAACCCCACATGCTTCTGTGCAGCTCTGCCTGCTCTCCTCACCCTGTGACAGCGCACTACTCCTTACCACCCTGTACTTCCAGTATCCACTCAGCCAACACTTGTCCACTCCTCTCCACCCTCCACTCTCCCCTCTGCAGAGAAACCAGTTGGAAAGCCTTATATAATTTTTAAGCCAAGACTAGTACACGCACCATCTGCCTCCCTCTGTGTTCCACACTGGCAACCAGGATGTTCTAGAGGTGGTAATACTACTACTCCTAAGCAAGCTGGTCTGCCCAAATGTTGCCATGGACTGGACAAAAGATTGGCATCATCCCTGTTTGGAGTTCTGCTTAGCCTGTGTGAAGGTAGAAAGTAGGTATAAGGGAATTTGTTGACATGAAGGACAACAGAATCTGAGTTGGAGTGTATGAAATGAGTGGAGGAGATGATTAATAGATCACAAGGAAGTGGGAGAGTGGGGTGAACTGAGACCTTTGTGTGGTAGGAAAATGCCATGTAGTAATCAATGAACCAAGTGACAGAATGGAAGGCTGGATTCCAAGAGAGGGAGATTTCTGAACTGTTATCGTAAATGGTAGAACGGTTTCAGTTGATGATAACATCTAGGGTGTACCTATGGAAGTATATGGCCAAGGTAAGGTCAAGGCAAAGGGCAGTGAAGTTGAGGAACTCATAATACTGTAAAGGTCATTATCATGGACTCCAAAGTCATCTATATGAGGTGCTGGGACTGGGATTGAAAGGAATAGTGGAAGTGAGATGCCAAAGTCTGAAGTGAAGGTAGCAGGGGATGTTTTGGAAAAATGGAACATGAAGTTTGTTAACACTGAGGTTTTAAAAGTAGGTGGAATAATAATGTGCTGGTTTTACCATTGAAGACAGCAGAAGACATGTTTTTCCATCACATCACCCTGAGTTCATAACTTGCTAAACAACATAAAAGCCCAGTACCAAAGACAGAACTTGCAAGTACGAGAATGTAGCGGGACAGGGAAGACTTGTCCTCGGTACTGTAGAGAGGAGGCTGTAAGTATTTAGTATCTTCCCATTTATTACAGCTCCCTGTCCAGAGTGCACTGAGTGGGAATAACAAGTGTAGCACCCTGGCTCTGCCACTGCCCAGTGGTTCAGGAAAATTTACGATCTCAATCACAGGATGGCAGCCACTGTTCTGTCTCCTACTTGCGGTAAGTCTTTGGTCAGTGCAAACCCTCTGACATCAGACTTGAAAGGGATAATGGAAGGGGCTGAGCAGCCCTGGAGCTGGCTGGGCGGAGCAGGAGAGAAGAGAGCCCCAGGAGCTCCACAGGTTGCTGGTGTCACATCGCAGGATTCTTGGGGTTCTTGAGATTTGAGTGGCTTGGATGTTTGTGCATGTTTCCTGCCTGGTAAACGTATGACATTTTTTAATTAGCTCTTTGGTTTTCTAAATGATTAAAGAACAACGTATGAATAATAGAATAACAGTGGTGTCCATGTAAACTACATTTTGTCCATCTGTGAAATAGTAATTAGAAATAGTAATCTTTTTTGACTAAGACCCTTGAACCCTGTTTCCTAGCCCTAGGTTGGACAGGGCTCTACCCTGGCTTCTTAGGAAAGCTGTGTGTGAGACTGGGGATGTGTGCATATGTGGCTGGGGTGCTCACGTATGTGCATTCGTGTGGGATATGGCCAATCACAGCTGGGTGGAAAAGCTTCCAAATTTCTGAGTGTCACAGGGCAAGCCTAGATTCTTGTGGCTCATTTCTTCCTCTCCAGCCCAGTCTTCCCTGTACCCACCCTCTCATCAGAAAGGATCACCACAGGAGAGATTGGTTAATGAGTTCCTGACAAGTTGGTTACAGGTGAGTCAGATACTCCTTTTTCCAAATCATTACTCCTTTGACCAGAAGTTGGGCTTCTTATCTTTCAGTAGCCTGGAGCCTCACAGCCAAACCAGGTCCCCAGGGGTCCCAGGATTTCTGGGCCTCTGGTGGTTGGTGACAGAATTCCCAGAATACATCAGTGAACCTCAACATTTGCAACCTTTTCCAGATGAATGTTTTAACGAAAAAGTGACTGTTTTCTAAATTCAAGCAACTTATGATCTCCATAGGAAAGCAATTTATTCATTCCCCAAGTATTTCTCTGATTTCTGCCATGTGCCAGGAGACCTGCATATTGAGGGGAGTAAGATTACAGGAGCTCTAACACTGGAGAAAAAAAAATCATCTCTGTGTTACAGTTATATTTAACATTGTGAGTAGGTGTAGGTAGACAGGATATGAGTATTGACAACTGAGCTCAGAAGCAAATGGGCTCAAACCGCTGCCCATACATCTTGTGTTTTGAGTTCCCCTTCCTCAGTTCTGTCAGCCTTGACCTTTTTCATGTCAGCACCGGTAGGGGTAGTCCTTGGCTGAGCCATGATGTCTCCAATGGTAGGACTTGGTGACCTTCGAAGATGTGGCTGTGGACTTCACCCAGGAGGAGTGGGCATTGTTGGACCCTTCTCAGAGAAAACTGTACAGAGATGTGATGCTGGAAACCAGCAGGAACCTGGCATCACTTGGTAAGGCTGAAATCATTGCTGCATTAATTTTATCCTTCAGGTACTATCTTAGTTATCTAGTGTTGCTATAACAGAAATACTACAGGTGGATGGTTCTAACAAACAGAAATTTATTCCGTCACAGTTTAGGAAGCTATAAATCAAAATTCAGGCTGCCAGCTCCAGGGGAAGGCTGTCTCTGTCAGCTCTTCGGGAAGGTCCTTGTCATCGATCTTACCGTGGTATAGGAGCTTCTCAGCACAGGGACCTTAAGTCCAAAGGACACAGTGGCCCCAGCTCTTCCTGCTTGGTGGTAAGGAAGTCCCTATCTCTGCTGGCTTTTTTTCTCCTCTTACAATAAAATGGGTTTCAGGCTACACCCCAGGGAAACTCCCCTTATGTTGGATCAGAACTTGAACGTGAGTAAAGGTGTTGTATCCCACCCTGATCTTCTTTAACATAACCTAATCTTGCCTCATTAACCTCACACAGAGGTTAAGATTTACAGTATGTAGGAAAATTACATCAAATCATATAATGGAGGACAAACACACAATGCTGAGAATCATGCCTAGCCAAGTGGGCACATATTTTGTAGAGGATACAATTCAATCCATAACAGGCGCCATGTCTTTCTTAAGCATTTTCTGCGTTCCAGAGCCTGTGCTAGGGACCAAGAATATCTAAGTGAACGAGACAGATATGGCCAGTACTTCACAGTGCTTGCTGTCTTTCGTTTTTCCTCTGAAGTAAAAAATTTATCCCTGACTTTGTATTCATCATGGCTAAATACTTTGGGACTTCTGAAGTGTGTTTTAGGACTTAGACAAGAGTTACTGGGCCAATTATCTCCAGTTGACCCAGATACTGAGGGAGGATACTTCTGTTCATTATGAATCATATTCTCATGGATTAAATTGTGCCCCACCCCTCCCAAAAATATGTAGTGAATTCCTAGTTCTTGTACCTGTAGATGTGCTCTTGGCTAGAAATAGAGTTTTTCTTCTGTTTATGCTCATGAGATCACATCACACCAGTGTAGATCACTCTTAATCACTTCTCACAAACAGACACTGACACATGCGGGATGACACATGACACATGAAGACTCATATACAAGCCAAGGAATGCCAAGCATCACCAGCAAACACTAGACACTAAGACAGAGGCTTACAAAAGGAATTGACACAGTAACACCCTTATTTGGACTTTTAGCCTCCAGAATTGTGAGAAAATTTCTGTTCCTTAAAGCTACCCACTTATGGTATTTCTGATACAGTAGCACTAGGTAACTAAGAATTAGGTACTAAAGAGTGAGGGGTACCGATCTAACAAATACTAAAATGTGAAAGGACCTTAGGAATTGGAATTGAGTAATGGGTCTAGGCTGGGGGAATCTGGATGCATGTCATATTAACAGCCTAGATTGCCTTGAAGAGATTGTTGGTAGATTTGTAGACACTGAGGGCAATTCTCATGAAGGCTTAGAGAGACATGAGAGCTACAAAGAGAAGAATATCTGTCCTCATAAATAGGATGTTGCTGAAAGTGATACTTCTTTTGACACTTTAAAAGTAAAAGGATTAACATGTCATTGGACAGTGGAGGAAAGGCAGTCCTTATCATGAAGTGACAGCTTGTCTGAATTACACTGAGTGTTTCGTGGAAATAGAACTTGTAAGTGATGACCTTAGATATTTGGCTGAGGAAATTTTTAAGCAAGATGTTAAAGGAACAATGTGATTTCTTCTTGCTGCTTAAAGTGAAGTGTGGGAGATAAGACAGATTGGAAATGAATAACAAGGGGCAAAAAAAACAACTTAAAAGATTTGGAAAATTCTATTGAAAAACTAAAAGAGGACACCAAGATTGTGTGGCTATACAGTCTTTTGCTAAAGAGATTTAGGCCTGTGACTGATGGATTTCATCAGAAACTCTGTCAGCGTAGACTGAGAAAAACAGCCACAGTATAACATGAAAGAAAGCTGTCTGTCTCCTGAAGTTCTGCAGGCAGGAAGCAAGCCAGTAGAGCTGCTGTTACTGTGTGCCTTGGAGTGGATTCCAACTCAGACAGCCCTGTATGACAGAGACCCACAGGGTCTCCTAGACTGTGATCTTTACAAGAGCAGATCGCCAGGTCTTTTCTTCCTCAAAGCTTCTGGGTGGATTTGAACTGCTGATCTTTTGGTTAGCAGCCAAGCAGTTAACCACTGTGCCACCAGGGCTCCTTCTAGTGGAGCCACTTAGTTACAAGCATCTGTTGTCCTCCAAGAAAAGCAAGGACAATCCTGGAAGCTGTTTGGAGATGTGCAAGACAGTCAAAAGGAGCATAGGAGCAGGGTCACAACCACCTCCTGGGTTTCAAAATGTGGAGGTTTCAGGGTAGGGTCGCCACACTTCAGTTCAGGAATATGGGGTTGCTTCCTAGTGGGCCAAGAGAATAGGACTACCCCCTTAAGTTCCGGGAACAGGGCTGCCAGACTGGTGTTTAGGAAGAAGAGAACTATGCAGGTCCAAGGGGGTGAGGTCGCTGTCTAAGTGGATCTAGAGGTCAGCACTGATGGCCCAGGTCAGAGGCTTCTCTACCCAGAATCCAAAGAGCATGGCCATTGCCCAGATGTGTCTTGAAAACAAGAATTACTCTGAAGCCTTAAGAGCTAATGAGCTCTGCCCTGTTAGGTTTCAGACTTTCTTGGTATGTGTGACCCCTTTCCCTCCATTTTCTCCCTCTTGGATTGGAAATGCTACTTTGCGCCAGTTCCATGACTGTAGTTTAGAAGCAGGTAATTTCTATTACAGGTTTCATAGGTCCACAGATGAAGGGGAATTTTGTCCCAGGAAAGAACATACACAGAGCCTCACACATAGTTTATTTAGATAATTTAGAAGATGAGATTTTGACTTGGAATTGGTGCTGAATGGGTTAAGACTTTCGGAATTATGTGATAAGGAATGCATTTTGCATGTGCGAAGGACAGGAATTTGGGGAGACCAAGAGTGAAATGTCCTTTGAATTGTCACCTAAAAATATATGTTGAGTTCCTGGCTCTTGTGCCTATAGACATGATTCTGTTTGGAAACAGGTTTTTAATTTTGTTATGTTCATCAATCACACCAGTATAAGATGAATCCTAGACCTGATCACTTCTGAGTTATAAAAAACACTAAAATGGGGGGAGATAGACAGCATGTGAGGATCTGTATTCAAGCAAAAGAATGCTAAAGATCACCAGCAAACACCAGAAACTAGAAGAGACTCACAGAAGACACTGACACACCCAGGGCTCATTTGGATTTTTAGCATCCAAATCTCTGAGGAAATAAATTTGTACTCCTTACAGCCACTCACTTGTGTGAGTTCTACAGTGGCAGCACTAGGTAACAGAGGCAGAAATTTACCCTATGCTTTAGAATTCAGGCACATTTATTCCACAGCTCTTAAGTCACATATGCCCAACTTCAGAAGTGTTGGCTTTGGTTTAATGGAGCTTTTTGTCCTCTGCACAGTCTCCCTCATTTATATCTTTTAGTTAGAACTAAGAAAACAAATCGGTAAACTGTTTGATCTGTCAGTTGCAGCAAAAAAAGCCCAGGTGATTGTAGAAGAGAGGGGAATTTTCCCAGGTACCTGGCCAGGTGAACAGCAGGTCCCTCTTGAAAGACATAAATTATCCATGCCTATGTCCTTTTCATTGTGAACTTCCTTAGAAATTCATGAAAGCTTGTCTTTACTCAGGTGTCCATTTCATCATTTCTTTTCTCCACCAACATAAATTTCTTTTCAATTTTTTTCAGATTTGGAGAACATACTTAAAGCCAAAGAACTAACTTCTAAACAGCCTGCTTTTAGAAAAGAACAAATTCAACATACTAAAATGGTAAGAATAATAAGAATGATTTTGATTTTCCATCATAGGGGAATGCCATAAATTAGAGGAGCCACAAAATAACACGTGAGCATTAAAAGCACTGGCATTTAACCAAGAGAAAGTGGTGTCTGGAGAGATAATATGAAATGTGTAGATTTAGAGACACGTTAAATTAGCTCCAAACTTTTTCCTTCAGTGAAAGTTCCTTTAAGTAAAAATTGCCATAAACATGACTCAGATATTGAATGTTTGAAACAAATGGGCCGTGTTATATGAGTGTAATAAAGACTTATGGCAGAGCATCCATCTCATACACTTTCTAAGGATTTACACTGGGCAGAAACCATAGTTGAGCATAGAAAGGAGGAAAATCTCAACATTACAATAATGTTATACATAAAAGAATTCTTAGGGAGAGAATTCCTATGACAGCATTAAGTGTTAAAAATGTTAGAAATTTTAGTCATCCCTCGTCTCTTCATCAACAGGAAGGAAGTCATCTTGGAGTGAAGCTCAATGAATGTAATCAGTGTTTTAAAGTCTTCAGCACAAAATCAAGCCTTACACAGCACAAAAGAATTCACACTGGAGAAAAACCCTATGACTGTAACCAATGTGGAAAATCCTTCAGCAGTAGCTCTTACCTTGCTATTCATAAGAGAATACACAATGGGGAGAAACCCTATGAATGCAGTGATTGTGGGAAAGCCTTCACTAATTCCTCATCATTTAAATCGCATGTGAGAGTACACATTGGAGAAAAGCCCTATGAATGTAATGGGTGTTTTCGTGTCTTCCGCACTAGATACAGCCTCAAAACACACAAGAGAGTTCATGCTGGAGAGAATCACTATGAATGTAATCAGTGCGGAAAGGCCTTCAGCACACGCGCCTCCCTCAGTGTGCACAGTAGAATTCATACAGGTGAGAAACCTCATGAATACCATGATACGGGGAAACCCTTCAGGGAGAGCGCACACCAGACAGAGAATATGATGACTCCTACTGGGGAAAAACCATATGAATGTTTCAGTGTGGGAACTCCTTCAGCTGTAGGTTTGTTTTTACTATACACAGTATGGGAAACCCTGGTGACATAGTGGTTAAGTGCTACTTCTGCTAACCAAAAGATCAACAGTTCAGATCTGCCAGGAGCTCCCTGGAAACTCTGTGGAGCAATTCTGCTCCATCCTCTATGGTGGCTATGGGTCAGAATTGATGGCATTGGGTTTTGTTTTTTTGTTTTGGTTTTTATGCATAATACATACTGGAGAGAAACCCTGTGTATGTGATGACTGTGTGAAAAACCTATCATAATTGCTCACCTGTCAAGAAACATGAGAACTCACACTGGAGAAAACCCCTGTGAAGGTAATCATTGTGGAAAAGCCTTCAGCAGCAGTTATGCTGGGGAGGACAGATAATACGTAGAAAGAAATACAATGACTATGGGAAAGCATTCCTTGATTTCCTTCAGATAATATAAGAGAACTGATACTATATGTATTATCTCTTTTTGCATAAAAAGACAGTCTCTAAAACTTAGTGGCTTGAAATGGCAGACACCACCACTCCTCACTTACCAACATTGTTAGGCTTCAAAGACAGGCCATTATAAAAAAAAAAAAAATGGCATTGTGTGAAATGGAGGACTTTTTTCATATTTTCAGACCATCCATTTGTCTGGGTTTTTTCATTTAGAAAAATATCCATAGAAATAACAGCTAAGATTAACAAGTCTAGTTATAGATTATTCCTCTGCAGGGATAATCGAAGAAGGGTTGGAGGAGATGAAGCTGGATGAAGCCAGGCTGACTGTGTGACTGGAGAGCCCTTTCTTCTTCCGGAAAGGGAACACTCCACAGCCACTGCTGCAATGCCTGCCACCTTGTAAATGTGCACAACAGTTGGATAGTAACTATTTTACTATTGCTATAAATGCAGAACGTCAGATAACAAGATAGGAAATGAGTGGGTGTATGACCTCAGTGTCTGTAGGTCAGGTCTTAAGAACAGTGTAGCTGTGTGGTTCATGATCTGGCTCATGATTTCTGTTCATGGTGCAGTCTAGAAGTTGGCAGGAGCTTCAGTGACTCGTAATCTAGTGCTGAAGGATTACTGGTAGCTGGCTCGCTCACGTGTCTGCCATGGTAGAGCTTGTTGGTAGAGGACCTTTCCATATAGGCCTCTCCGCAGGGCTAAGTGTCTGGATCATACGATAGCAGGTTTGCCACCAAAGCAAAGAGAAAGGCAGAAGCCAGATGTCTTTTTGTTTTGGTTTGGTACACATGAAAAATACACACAACAAAACTTTCAGTGACTCGGCAGTTTCCACATGTACAATTCAGAGACGTTAATTACATTCTTCATGTTCTAAAACCTGTATCACTTTCTTCTTCCAGATTATTTCACCACCGTTGACCTAATGCCTCAATGCCCACTAACCAGAAACTCCCCCTTCTCTCTCCCTCTCACCCTTGCTATCCACTAATGGTCTTTGGTTTCTGTGTCTGCCTATTTCATGTAAGTAAGATCATACAGTAGTTGCTCTTTTACAGTTGATATTTATAGCAAGGTATTTTCTAGGTTATCCCATGTAGAGTCACGCACTGGGTAGGACCTGGCCAAGCGTTCACTTCAGATGTCCACAGCAAGAGTTTCCTGGGTCACATGCCACACACATAGCAGCCCCTTGGGAGCCCCACGGACCTACGTGTTCACACAATGTCCAAATCATAGAATGTCCTATTTCACAGAATGTATTACAGAAATTAAGCACATTAACAAGGTGGAAGGCCTTGCAGTAATGGTTGTGGTGTGTTCATCCCTTGAGGAAGGGCTCTGGGCGGCTTCCTGGAAGGAAGGGCTGTGCTACCCCATGCCCCTGCCCATGGCTCATGGATGTATGTTTGGTTGGACATAGCCCAAATGGATGTCAGGGAACATGTGACTATACAAGTTCTATGTTCAGCTGTGTTAGGAACCAACCAGACTGTAAAGTGGCTGTAACATTCACACTAGCAGTGGCTGAGACTTCCAGTTTCTCCACAAACTTGTCAGCACCTGTCCTGTATTTTGTGAATCACTGTTGTTCTAACGAGAGTGAGGTGGTATCTCGTGGTTTTGATTTGCATCTCCCTAATGACTAATGCATGGAGCCCTGTTAAGTGCTGGCTATTAACAGAAGGTTGGTATTTGAAGCCACCTACTGGCTATGCAGAAGAACGAGCTGGTGATCTGCTTCCATAAAGAGTACAACCAAAACCCTATGAGGCAGTTTTACTCTTTCACATGAGGTCACTGTGGGTTAGAAGCAACTTAATGGCAGCAAACAACAGTAGCTGATAATGTTGAGCATCTTTTCACGTTCTTACTGCCCACTTGAGTATCTTCTTTGGTGAAAAGTCCAAGTCACCTACCCATTTTATTGAGTTGATAGTCTTTTTGTTAAGCTGTAGAAGTTTTATATATGTGTATGTGTGTATACAAATATATATAACATATATACACATACATATTTTATCATGTGTATTAGCCCCTTACTGGGTATACCAAACCCACTGCCATCAAATCCATCCTGACTCACAGCAATGCTGCAGGGCAGACTAGAACTGTCCCACAGTTTCCAAGGGGCACTTGGTAGATTTGAGTTGCTGACCTTTTGGCTAGCAGCCGTATTGCGTTAACGACTGTTATCGGCAAGGTTCCCAACTAAACATACAGTTCCAGAAATTTACTCCTAATCTGTAGGTTGTCCCTTCACTTTGTCGATAAAATCACTTGATGAACAAAAAGAATTTAATATCTGAGGTCCCTTCATCTGTGTTGTCCTTTGCTTGTATTTTGGTTGTCATATCTGATAGTCCATTCTTAAAATCTAGGTCATACAACCTTTCCCCTAAATTTTCTTCTAAGAATTGTAAGGTTTTAGTTTTCACTTTTAGATCCTTGTGGTGAAATGAGTTCCTTTATGTGACCCTTTGCCTTGGTTCTTTAGAAAAACAAGATTTTCCTCCTGAGCCCTTGTTTTCCGTCTTCTGGGTTCTGCTGCCTTTGTCAGGTTGATTGACATTTCCTGCGTAAGCTGTAAACAACTTGGTTTGATACTTTTTGTTTGGTCTTGGGCTGCAGTCTGCCCTGTGATTGCTATGTGCTTTGCAGAGATTGGTCAACAGCTATGCAAATCAGGTGAATTGTACATAGTGTGCAAATAAGGACACCCTTGTGGCATAGTGGTTAAGTGCTATGGCTCCTAACCAGAAGGTCAGCAGTTCAAATCCACCAGGCACTACTTGGAAACTATGGGGCAGTTCTACTCACTATAGAATCACTGTGAGTTAGAATCAACTCAAGGGCAGTGGGTAGTGATAGTGAGTAGTATGCAGATAAAGCGTCTATGGCCTGCCGAGAGGGGATTGGTCAGTGCATAGCCCTGTTGGCGTGTGGGACATACCTTGAAATTGACGAGGAGTTGTGTGTGTGGCCAACTCCACAGAGGCAGACAAGACAGAGAGAAGCAGGAATTGGGAAAAAAAAAGCAGCCGAGTAGCAAGGAACCCCCCATCTGAAATACAGGTCGAGAGCTGTAACACTGAAGGCAGTGACGGGTCCGGAAGGAATCCAGTGACAGAGCTGTTGGCAACAGGCCCAGAAAGGGAGCTGCAGCAGAACTGGTAGCTGCAGACAGCAGGGCCAAGAGTAGCCTGTCCTCAGGGCTGAGAGGAAGCCTGCACAGTCGAGAGGGTCTGAGAGAGCTGTCCTGCACTGTGAAGGGAGACTGCCTGTGTACTTCCTGATCCGAATCCTTGTACTTTGCTCCTGTGAACTTATTTATTAAGCCCAAACACTCACCCTGTAGTACACAAAAGACTTCTTAACTTAGCGACAACCCGAAGAATATGACAGCTTTGGGGGTACCACATTATAGAGGAATACTCTGTACATAAGAAATGTAGAAAAGTCTACAGGTAGAATATTGCTGTGCACAAGTACGGTTTGGTGACATGCTCTTGAGTGAAGTGACTTACATGGTTCCTGTGAGTTGGAACTGACTTCACGGCAACAGGGTTGGTTTTGAATTTTCTCTGATTTTATGAGAAAGGTGAAGATTCACACTGGAAAGACCTACTGCATGTCATCAGTACTGGGAGGCCTTCCATTTTCCTAACTTTCTCAGGGAGCTTGTGAGAGTTCACTCTGGCAAGTAACTTGTGAATGTAAAGAATAAGAGAACATTTCCAAAGATGACCCTTACATTACAGAAAATAGGAAAGCCCTGCTTGGATACAAAACCTATGAATGTGTTAATTGTGGGTAAGCTTTCATTACTTCAAAATAAATATATCAAAGCATTTGATATATTCCTCTGATATATGGAAACCCTGGTGGCATAGTGGTTAAGCGCTATTAGCCAAAAGGTCAGCAGTTCAAATCCACCAGGTGCTCCTTGGAAATTCTATGAAGCAGTTCTACTCTGTCCTATAGGGTTACCATGAGTTGCAATCAACTTGATGGCACTGGGTATCTGACAGAGAGAGAGAGAGAGAAATACATCCCTAGAAATACAGATACATCCCTAGAAATACATGTATGAAGTCCAAGAAGCTGGACTGTGTGAAGAACAAGGCATCAGGACTGGAGGAAGACTCATTAACTACCTGCATTATGTAGATGATACCGTCTTGCTGGAAGTGAAGAGGATTTGAAACACTGATGAAGATCAAAGACCACAGTGGCCTTCAGTATAGATTACGCCTCAACATCAAGAGAACAAAAATCTTCATAACTGGACCACTAAGCAACATTGTGATAAATGGAGAAAGGCTTAAGGTTGTCAAGGATTTCATTTCACTAGAGTCCACGATCAACGCTCATGGAAGTAACAGTCAAGAAATCAAAAGATATTTTATATATATAAAATATATACAAATATACAAAATATATGTGTTTTGTATATATATACAAAATATGTATATTTTATATATATTATATGTGTGTATAACATATTACTCATATATGTATTATAAATGTTTACATTAAAACAAAAACATTGAAAATTAAGCTAGTGGCCCAAGTTAAGCAAGAAACATTGATAAAGGTCAGCCCACACTTCTACCACTGTCGTGAATTGAATTGTGTCCCCCTAAAAATATGTGTAGCCATGTGGCCATGATTCCTCGTATTCTATGATTGTCCTCCATTTTGTGATTTTGCTGTGCTGTATGTTAAAGGATTACAGTGGGACTGTATATCCCTTCAGAAAATCACCTCCCTGCTCCACTGTAAAGAGAGTTTTCCTGGAGTGTGCCTTGCCCCACCCTTTATCCTTTCATCCTACTAGAGATAAAAGGAAAGGGAAGCTAGCAGGGAATTGGGAACCTCACACCATCAAGAAAACAGAACCAGGAGAAGAGTGCATCCCTCAGACCTGAGGTTCCTGCGCCAAGATGCTCCCTGGACAGAGACTGATGCAATACCAGACTTTCCTCCAGAGCCAACAAGGGGGAAAGCCTTCCCCTGGAGTGGACATCCTGAATATGGACTTGTAGCCTACTGGACTGTGTAAGAATAAAACTTCCTTTGTTAAAGCCATCCACTCTGTGGTAATTCTCTTAGAATAGCACTAGCTGACTAAAATAACCACTTATACTCTTCATTCTCAGTATACATTACTCTGTGGCCACTCCGTGTTCAAGCTAAAGCATTTTATATGTATGTGTATATATATATGTGTATGTGTGCCTGTATATATACACATGTATGTACATATATGTATATACACGTGTGTGTACATGTTTACATGTATATATACATACACATACATGCATGTGTGTGTACTTACACACATACATAGAAAATGCTTTACCATGAACACTGAGTGGCCACAGAGTAATTTATACTGAAAATGAAAAGTATAAGTGGTAGAAGTGTAGGCTGACCTTTATCAATGTTTCATGCTTAACCTGGGCCACTAGCTTAATTTTCAGTGTTGTAATGTAAACATTTATACTAACCCTCCTTAAATTACATTACATAATGTAATTTTATGGAATATAGTTATTAAGATGAACTCTAAAAATATCAGTGCATTGCACATTTCAAAATATGTTTATGTACATCTGTGTAATTTAGTTTGTCATATGAAAATATGGCAGTCTTTACAATATACTGCTTTTCCAATTCCACAGAATTTTTCTCAGTCTGCATGGACTTTATAGTGATTCTTTTTTATCTTTCTTGCTATTGGAAATACCATTTGTTTCTTCCCCACCCATTTTCCCTTACTGAAGGGAATTACTTAAATAGGAAAAAAATATGAATTACTTAAATAGAAAAAATTGTTGTTGTTCAAGTTGTCAGTAAGCAGTATTAAAGATATTCAATGTACCCAACTTTCCTGAAGCCCACAGTCTTTGTCCCACCATGCTGTTGATAACAAGTAGGTAAAACTCACTGAGGGAAACACCATTGGGCTTGTACTCCTTACCTGTTTTCTTTTGATCTTGCCAATTCTTTGAGTGAACACAAAGATGGAAGTTGAAAACCCGTATTTTGACCATAGTGAAGAAAAAAACAGTGCAGCAAAACAAAACAAAACGATTCTGGCTCCCCCCAAACTTCTAATGGGTTGCAAAAACTGTTAACTATTTTATTTCTAGAATTCACCTTTCTTGATTAAATGTAACTCCTAGCCAGTTAATATATGAAGAACACAGCATCAAGGTTAGAGGAAAACTCAGTAACCGCCTGTGATATGCAGGTGGTATGACTTTCCTTGCTGAAATTAGAGAACTTGAAGCGTTTACTGATGAAGATTAAAGAAAACTGCCTTCAGCATGGATTATACCGCAACAAAACAAAAACACAACTGGACGCATAAGCAACGTCATGATAAATGGGGAAAATACTGAAGTTGTCAAAGATCTCACTTTACTTGGATCTCATTCAACAGCCATGGGAAGCAGCAGTCAGGATATCAAGTGATGCATTGCACTGGGAAAATCTGCTGCAAGAGACCTCTTTGTAGTGTTAAAAAGCATGGATGTCAGTTTGAGGACTAAGGTACTGACCCAAGCGCTGCTATTTTTATTTGCCTCATGTACATGGGAAATTTGGACATTGAATAAGGAGAACCGAAGACCAAATGATGCTTTTCAATAATGGTGTTGGCAAAGAGTGTTGAGTATACCATGAACTGCCAGAAGAATGAACAAATCTGTCTTGGAAGAACAGCTAGAATGCTCCTTAGAAGCAAGGATGGTGAGACTTTGTCTCATGTACTTTTCACATGTCATCAAGAGGGACTATTTCCTAGAGAAAGAAATCAGGCTTGATAAAATAGATGGTCAGCAAGAAATCAGAAGACCCTCAACGTGATCAGTTGACACAGTGGTTGGAGTGGTGGGCTCACACGTAATGACTGTGAGGATGATGCAGGACCAAGCAGTGTTTCCTTCTGTTGTACATAAGGTTCCTGTGAGTAGGAACCAATTTGGTCGCACCTACCACCACCACCACAACTGATTAAAGCCAAAGTCACTTTTTTGTTAGCCTTTGAGGTCATTTTCTGTTAACGTTCAGCTGAATGCTGTGTCTAGCTGATAAATTGATTAGTTCTCGGTTGTTATAAATAACTGTTTCTTTGAAAATAATATTCTCTAATTTGGGGATAGAGTACATACATCCAAATTACATGTGCCCAGCACTGTTTGAGACCATCTGTCTATAGCACTGAATGAAACTGGTTTCATTCGTCACTGAGGCACTTACATCCTAAAGGAGACAGATTAGAGAAAAATGAAGAAAATGTGATTATTACACAGTAAAATAAAACTTCATTGATTTCATAGTGCTTCCATGCCAAAGCACTTAAAAGTCAATGGCTTTAAAGAGCAGAAATGATTCTTTTATAGTTCTAAAGCTTAGAAGTCTGAATTCAGGGTTTTGCCAAAGCAGAGTCATGCTGTCTTCATAAGCTCTACAGGAAGATCCTTTCTTGTCTCTCTTCTGGTAGCCTCAAGTGTTTTGTGCTGTTTCTTGGTTTAGAAGGAACAAGGTACATCTTCACACTGCCACCTTCCACCTGCATGTCTCTCTCTCTTTCATAAGAACAGCACTCAGAATGAATTAGAATGCACCCTATTCCTGTATGACCTTATAGTTTAACTGATAACATCTTCAAAGATCCTACATCCACAAAGCTACTAAGAGTTAGGACTTTGGTATCACTCAATCCATTATACACTGTAGGAGAGAGGAGGATTGGAGACTTGGTGATTTATACAGACTAGGAAGGCAGAGTGTGTCAGTTTAGGAGCATTTGAGCACAGACCTAAACAAGCTGTTACAGTGATACATGTGAATTGGCATGACAAGAGCATTTGTGTGGTGTACACCTTGTGCTTTGGATTCTCCTATTCCGGTTTGGTTAGCCACAGCCATCTTCCTGACCATGGTGGGTGTGGTTTTTGACTGAGCATGATTTTTCCAAAGGTAGGACTTAGTGAACTCTGAAGGTGTGGCTGTGGAGTCACCCAGGGGAGTGGGTATTCCTGGACCCTTCTCAGAGAAAGCTATACAGAGATGTGAAGTTAGAGAACAGCAGGAAGCTGTCATCACTTCATTTAAGATCAGCAACCATTCCTACATTTAATCTTTTAGGCATGAAGTCTTTCTAAAGCACTTGCTGTGTTCCAGTGTCTCTGCTGGGAATTGAGAATATACTACTAAGCAAGACAAACATGACACCTACTTTCATGGATTTTGGTATCTGTTAACTTCTGTATGGACTGGAGATCTGTCCGTTGCCCAGACTTGTATCCTCCATGGTTAAATGCTTTGGAGTTTCTGAAGCATGCATTATGACTTGGACATAAGTTCCTGGGACCAATTATTTATCAGTTGCCCAGCATACTAAGGGAAGATACTTGTTTTTGTTCCTTATAGAAATGCATCTACCCTGTTCATTAGAATTTAGACATAATTATTCCACTGTTCCTAAGGTCACATTTGCCCATCTTTGGACATTTTGGTTTCAGTATCATAGAGAGGCTTGGTGTCCTTTGCATAGTGCCCCTGCATCATGTCTTTTTTCTCCAGGGATAGGGAATCAAGTTGATAAACCCAGTTCAAGCTCCCAGTTGGAGCAAGAAGACCAGGTGATGACAGAAAAGAGAATTCTCCCAGGTTCCTGTCCAGGTGAGCTCCAGCTTCCTCATAGGGAATAGCACTGGTGAGTGAATGCAGGGTAAAAGTGTTATATTGGAAATGCTAGTCAAGGAACTTTATAAAATGCCCTCTGTTCTGTTAAGAAGGTTGAGAACATTTCATTTCTAACTTGCCATTATCTGATACTTTAACCTCAAAAGGGAGATAAACAATACTATACTGTTTCCATAAATTTAACCATGTTACATGAGGTCTAGTCCAGCTCCCTCCCAGTTGCTTTTGTTAATTCCCTTCTACCAACATCTATTTCAGTCTTCATATATTTCCATCAATATTATTCTGTTTTCCTAGAATGCTGTTTAAATAAATGTCTAAACCTTCCATACCACTGTCCCTTTCACTGAAATTCCACATAAACCTTAATTTCTGAGAGCTTGTCTTTATTCATGTGTCCAGTTCATTATTTCCTTTCTCTACCAATTTAATTTTCAATTTGTTTCAGGTGTGGAGACTCTACTTAAAGCCAAAGATCTAATTTCCAAGCAGCATGTTTTTAAAAAACAATCTAAATGTGTGAAAACGGTAAGGTCTACATGGATGAGTCTGGTTTCCCAAAATAGAAAAATTCCATAAATTAGAAGTACCACAAAATAACCAGGAGGGTCATAATCACAAGTAGCATTTAACCAAGAGAAGTGGTATCTGCAGAGATACTATGAGACTTAAATTTGGAGACAAGTTTAAATAGCTCCAAACTTGTATCTCACTGTTCTCATAAGTAAAAATTTCCATAAATGTGACTCATATATTGAATATTTAAAACATAAACCAAACTTAAATTTATCAGAGAATGCTCTAGATTTAATAAAGAGTTGTAGCAGAGCATCTGTGTAAGTTGTTATTCAGTTTCTAAGAACTTAAACTTGGCAGAAACTGTAAGTGAGCACTGAATGTAGTAAAGACATCAATATTACAATAATGTTACATGTAACAATTCCCATGGGGGAGAATTTCAGTGACAGCATTAAATATTAGAAATTTTAGTAATTACTTGTCTTTTTATCAACAGGAGAAAAGTCATCTTGGAGTGAAGCTGAATGAATGTAATCAATGTTTTAAAGTATTCAGCACAAAATCGAACCTCACTCAACACAGGAGAATTCATACTGGAGAAAAGCCCTTTGATTGTAACCAGTGTGGAAAATTCTTCAGCAGTAGCTCTTACCTTACTGTTCATAAGCGAATACATAATGGTGAGAAACCCTATGAATGCAATGACTGTGGGAAAGCCTTCAGTAATCTATCATCTCTTAGACTGCATGTAAGAATTCACACTGGTGAAAAACCCTATAAATGTAATCAGTGTTTTCATGTCTTCCGCACTAGATGTAGCCTCAAAACACACAACAGTGTTCATACTGGGGTGAATCATTATCAATGCAATCAGTGTGGAAAAGCCTTTAGTACAAGCTCGTCCCTTACTGTACACAACAGAATTCATACAGGTGAGAAACCTTATGAATGTCATGATTGTGGGAAAACGTTCAGGAAGCGTTCACATCTAACACAGCATATAAGAACTCATACTGGAGAAAAACCTTATGAATGTAACCAGTGTGGAAAATCCTTTAGCACTAGTTTTTCTCTCACTGTGCACAAAAGAATACATAATGGAGAGAAACCCTATGAGTGCAATGACTGTGGGAAGGCATTCAATAATCTGTCATCAGTTAAGAAACACATGAGAACTCACACAGGAGAAAAACCCTATGGATGTAATCAGTGTGGAAAAGCCTTCAGCAGTAACTCTTATCTTTCTGTGCATAAGAAGATACATGGTAGATAGATATGACTGAAATAACTAGAAAAGCACTGATTGAATCATTGAATAACTAGCAAAGCATTCATTGTTAGAAGACTTAAGAGAACTCACACTTGACATTGGTTAACAGCTAGTCTACATCATCCTGACTCAGAATCTTTCATGAGGCTGCAGTAAAGACATTGACCAAAGTTAAAGCAATCTGTAGTCTTCAGCTGATAGGTCCACTTCTGAAAATGTTCACTAACGTGCCTACCAAGGTGCTGCCACGAGTTGTAAGAAGATCTTCAGTTTCTCACCATGTAGGCCACTCTACGGGCCTGAGTATCTTTATAACATGACAACAGGTTTCCTACTAAAGTGATTTAAAAGAACAAGTTAGTAGCAGAAATATCTTTTATGACCGAACCTCCAGAGTAGCATATGACCAGTTATTTTGTGTGTGTGTGTGTGTGTGTGTCTGTGTGTCTGTGTGGCAAGTATGTATGTAAAAAGTATTTGCCATTTCAACATTTTTGTACAATTCAGTGATATTCATCATAGTGTGTAACCACCAGCATTATGTTTCCATATCTTTCCATGAGGCTTAATAGAACCTTCATGCCCCCACAGCAGTGGGCTTCCCTTTCTCACTCCCTCCTACCTACCCCTGATAACCACTAATACACTTAAACCAAAAAACCAGACCCATTGTTGTTGAGTCTATTTCCAACTCATAGCAACCTATAAAAGAGAATGAACTGCCCCATAAGAGTTTCCTAGGAGTGTATAGTGGGTGAGAACTGCCAACTTTTTGGTTAGCAGCCAAACACTTAATGGAAAGCTAAGACTCAAAGAATTAAGAGCTAAGGGGAAAGCTCTTGAAACCAACCGAATGTGGATAGCATATGAATGTTAGATGTACTGGGGAGGTTTCAAAAAAGAAATGAATATGCTACTGGACAAGGGAAGTGTCATGGATTGAACTGTGTCCCCAACAACATATGTATCAATTTGGCTAGGCCATGATTCCCAGTATTGTGTGATTGTCCACTGTTTTGTCATCTGATATAATTTCCTATCTGTTGTAAATCTTATCTGTATGATGGTAATGTGGTGGCATTAGTGTCAGTTACTTTAATGAGGCAACTCAGTTTACAAGATGAGATTGTGTCCTACACCAATCTCTTTTGAGATATAAAAGAAAGAAGTGAGCAGAGAGATGGGGACTTCTTATCACTAAGAAAGCAGCACTAGTAGTAGAGCTTGTCCTTTGGACCTGGTATTCCTGTGTAGAGAAGTTTCTAAGACAAGAGAAGATTAATGACAGGGACTATCCTCCACAGGTGACAGAAAACAACCTTCCCCTGAAGCTGGCAGCCTGAATTTGAACTTTTAGCCTCCTGGACTGTGAGAGAATAATTTTCTCAACTAAAGCCATCCACATGTTGTATTTCTGTTATAGTAGCACTAGACAGCTAAGATATGAAGAATGGCAATTCTTGTAAAGTGGCAAAGAATTTATCTGAATTATGTTCAGTGGTCTTAATGTAATGACTGTGGGAAGTCCTTTTATTGAGATGTGAATGCTCATACTGAAGAGAAACACCTACTGAATGTTAACAGTAGTGGAAAACCTTATGTTTTCCCACATTGCGTAGGAAACCTGTGAGAAAGTAACTGCAAAGAAACTTGTGAATATGAAGAGTGAGGGAAAGCCTCCAGAGATGCCTCTTATCCCAAGAAAAAGTACAAAAACTCGCCTTGTATGTAAAACTTTTGAGAGTATTTGTTGTGAAGAAGTTTCCAGTGATTCTTCTTTTGGTTTCACATGTGATTTTGGAAAACTTAACTAGATACACTGCACTGGGAAAATCTGCAAACCATCTCTTTAAAGTGTTTAAAAGTAAAGAAAGATGTTACCTTGAAGACTAAGGTGTGCCTGACCCAAGCCATAGTATTTTCAGTGGGATCATATGCATGTGAAAGCTGGACAATGGTTAAGGAAAACAGAAGAACTGATACCCTGAATTGTGGTGCTGAGAGAAGAATACTGAACATACCATGGACTGCCAAAAGAACAAACAGACCTGTTCTGGAAGAAGTACAGCCACAGTGCTCCTTGCAAGCAAAGAAGGCAAGACTACAACCTACATACTTTGCACATGTTGTCAGGAGGGATCCATCCCTGGAGAAGGACATCATGCTTGGTAGAAAGTCAGCAAAAAAAAAGGAATACCTTCAACAAGACGGATTGACACAGTGGCTGCAATAGGCTTAAGCATGAAAAATAATTGTGGGCATGGTGCAGGACCAGGAAATGTTTCATTCTGTTGTACACAGAGTTGATGTGAGTTGGAACTCACTTGATAGCACCTAACAACAGTAACAATAACCAGAGGGAATCCCTGGGAATAAAATTGCTATAAGGATGTTTCTGCCTCAGTTTTTCACTAAGTAGCCACAATATAATTTATACTCAGACTAAAAATATAAATGGTATGAGTGTGGGCTTTTATCCATGTTTCAGCTTGGGCCAGGAGCTTATTTTCAGTGTTTTACTTCTAACAAACATTTATGGCTACAAATATCCTCTCAAATAAACCTTAAATTATATAACCTCGTGTGCAGTTTTTTTATTATGCTTAACTCTTAAAAAAATATCAATACATTGCCTATTCAAGGACATTTCTGAATACCTACTGAGTGGTTCAGTTTATCATAGTGGAAATAAGACAAAACTTACAATAAACTTTTTCTCCTAAATACCATTTTTGTCAGAATATGTAGAATTCATGGTATTGGTTCTTTCATATATATATTGTAGTATGAGCCATGTTCCTTTCTTCCTCAATGCCCATTTTCTCCTATTATTAAAAAGAATTTTGTCCAAGCTGTCAATGAACAATACTGACAATACTCAGTGCCCAGGACTAATTAATAGAAGTCTCTGGGGAAAGACCATCTAGCTTGTTCTCCTCAGCTATTTTGATCATATTCCCTTCTGTGTGAACAACAGGCCTAGAGTTGAAAGAGCCATATTTAGGCCATGATGATGAAAACCACGGGGTGGGGGGGGATGATTATAGCTTCCCAAAAACCTTTGATTAGCTACATCCATTATCAACAGCTTATTACATGAATTCTCTATGATTAAAAGTAACTCCTCACCAACATACATGCACAAAAATGTTTATTGCAGCACAGTCCATGATAGCAAAAAGATGGAATCAACCCAGATGCCCAACAGAGGAATGGATAGGTAAACTATGGTATATATACTCAGTGGAGCACTATGCAATGATAAAGAACAGTGATGATTCCAGGAAACAACTCATAACCTGGTTTCAACTGGAAAACATTGTTGAGTGAAAGTAGTCAGAGACAAAACGACAAATATTGTATGAGACCTCGATGATAAGAACTGAAAAACAGACAATGCATAGAAGAAAAGACTCTTTGATTGCTGCAAGGGAGGGGAGAGAGGGAGAGTGATGGGGGAGGGTTTAGATTAGATAGTTGGTAGAAATTTGGTTGGGTGAAATCAGTGACAGTACACATTAGGAACAAGAACAATATTAAGTGGACTTCAACATAACTTGAGTACTCCTCCCATCTTAATATTGCAAAGAGATAGTAGCTAAGGCAGGGGGCAGGGGATCATGCTCTTAGGCGAAATCGAGGCCAATTGGCACAACTAGCATTTTGCTATGAGGGCTCTCTGCACCCCACATTGGTGAGTGGCATCTGGGTTCTTAAAAGCTGCCAAGCTGCTATCCAAGGACACAGCAAATGGTCCCATTTCAGCAGGAGCAGATGCTCACCGAAGACCAAAGTGACAACCCAGACGACAGAGAGACCCATGAGTGGGTGCCTACATTAACTTGGGACCAGAAGAACTAGATGGTGCCTGGCCACCACCAGGGATGGCCACGATGGAGCTCACAAAGTTGAGTCTCACTGGCAACACAAGAATAAAAAGGGGTGCACCCTGAAATCTCCATTAAAAGACCACAACTGATGGTCCAGCGGCTTCACAGTTCCTCTAGGAGCATGGCCCCTGGCCCTGATGCTGCCCTCGCCCATGGATCATAATGAAGGTCCACTCTTCAGACAGCAAGGGATTGGACTTGGCGATGCAGAGTGACTGTACACTGGGTGCACTTTATGGTTCTATGCATCTATAGGCTATCATCCTGCTGACCTCTGGAGGAAGGAGAGTGGGTGGAGAGGAGAGGAGAGGAGACTGTTCAGAGGATGAGACATGTATGGAGCAGAGAGGAATAGTGTGCTGTCGCCGGGCACGGAGAGCAGTGGAAGCTGCACATAGGTGGACATGCAAATTTATATAGGAATATATATTTTCACTCAGTCATAATTAAAAAAAAAAAAGTAACTCCTAACCAAGTCAAGTCACATTAGTTATTGTTTTGGAGTGTATGTTCTCTTCCAGTTGAATGCAGTATCTAGCTGATAAACTATTTGCTATAAGTGCTCTGTATTTTGAAAACAACATAGCTTGGGTCAGGTGCACTCTAGTCCTGGAAGTGATGTCTCTGCTTCCTAACACTTTAAAGAGATCTTTTGCAACAGTTTTGCCCAATGTGTTTTTTAGTTTCTTAACTGCTGCTTCCAGGGGTGTTAATTGAGGATCCAAGTAAAATGAAATCCCTAACAACTTCAAGATTTCCTCCTGTTATCATAATGTTGTTTATTGGTCCAGTTGTTTTGGATTTTTGCTTTCTTTATGTTGCGGTGTAAGGACTATAGTCTTTGATCGTGGTAAGTGCTTCAGGTCCTCTTCACTTTCACCAAACGAGGTTGTGTCATCTGCATAATACAGGCTGTTAGTGAGTCTTCCTCCAATTCTAATGTCCTGTTCTTCATATACTTCAGCATCTCAGATTATTTACTCTGCATACAAATTAAATAAGTATGATGAAAGGATACAACTCTGACATACACTTTTGTTGACTTTACACAGTATCCCATTGTGCATTTTGGACCTTTTCCTTTAGTACCTATCATGGGTTGAATTGTGTCCCCCCAAAAGTATGTGCAGCCGTGTGGCTGGGACATGATTCCCAGTATCTTGGGACTGTCCTCCATTCTGTGGTTTCACTAAACTGTATGCTAAAGGAGCTGTAAATTCCTGCATAGGATTACTTCCTTGCTCTGCTGTGGGCGGAGTTTCCCTGGAGTATGGCTTTTCAGCCTGCAAGAGATAAAAGGAAACAGAAACAAAGAGAATTGGGAGCCTAGCACCATCAAGAAATGTGCACCGGAAGAAGAGCGCGTCCTTGAGACCTGAGGTTCCTGTGCCAAGACACTCCCTGGGCAAAGACTGATGCAATACCAGACTTTCCTCCAGAGCCGACAAGGGGAAAGCCTTCTCCTGGAGTGGTCACCCTGAATATGGACTTGCAACCTACCAGACTGTGTAAGAATAAACCTTCCTTTGTTGAAGCCATCCACTCTGTGGTATTTCTGTTAGAGCGGCACTAGCTGACTAAAACAATACCATCAGTTCTTAATCATATGCTTCTTCCAGAAATAACTGAATACCAACCAGTTATTTTTGGTAACATGACTGTGCATTCTCTCCATCTTCTTTTGCTTCTTCCTGGGTTGTTATAAAGTTTTTCCCATAGAATCAGTACTGCATTTGGAGGCTTAAATTTTTTCTTCAGTTCCTTAAGCTCGAGAAACTGAAAGTGTTTTTCTCTTTTTGGTTTCCTAACTCCAGGTCTTTGCATATTTAATTATAATACTCTTCTTGAGCACCCTTTAAAATTGTTCACCTCTGCATCATTTTTTCCTTTCTTTTTAGCTACTCTACATTCAAAAGCACGTTTCAGAGTCTCTTGAAATCCATTTTGGCATTTTCTTTCTTTTCTGCCTTCTTAATGACCTCTTGCTTTCTTCATGTATGATGCCCTTCATGTCATTCCACAACTCTGGTCTTCAGTCATTAGTATTCAATGCAACAAATCTATTCCTGAAATGGTTTCTAGATTCACATAGGATATACTCAGGGTCATATCTGGCTCTTGTGGACTTGTTCCAGTTTTCTTAAGTTTCAACTTGAACTTACACATAAGTGATTGATGGTCTGATTCACAGTTGGCCCCTGGCCTTGCTCTGACTGATGATATTGAGCTTTTCCATCTTCTCTTCCCAGAGATGTAGCTGATTTGATTCCTGTGTGTTCCACCTGGTGAGTTCCACATGTATAGTCACCATTTATACTGGTGAAAACAGATTTGTCAGGGCAGGGCCAAGATGGCAGAGTAGTCAGATGCTTCCTGTGATGCCTCTAACAACAAAGACCCCAAAGAATAAGTGAGTCGATTATATGTGACATTCTAGGAGTCCTGAACATCAAAGGGAAAGTTGAGAAATTGGACTGAATGGCAGGAAATGGAGAGTAGGTCCAGAAGTACCTAGGACTGGCCAGACCTGACCCGATGAGAACTGGTAGCAGCCAGTATGAACGAAGCAGTAGCTTTCAGACAGCATCCTTCTCAGCAGAAGAGACTGAGCAGCAGAGAGTCCACTTGCACTTCCAGAACCAGTGAAAAGCAGCACTAGATCATTAGTGCTAAGTGTCTTCTGTCTAACCTACCACACACAGATCTAAAACTTTCCTTAAATATAAATTGCTCTACCTTTTCCCAGTACTTCCCCTTCCATTCTCTGCACTGTGACTGGCTCCAGAGTCTGACAACATTACCTGAGCCATAAACATGAATCCTTACATGCCCTAAGCCCTTCTCCTAGACTGTGAGAGGGAACAATTTAACAAACTGAGGGAATGGGAAAACAAAAATCACCTGACTCCCCTGAGCTGGAAATTTACAGTAGTAGCTCTTTCACCTAAGATCAGGCATAAGGGGGTACTCAGGGATGGCTGTCAGCCCCCTGCCTTTCTCAACATATGTAGCCAGATACCTGTGCATATACCAATCACTCCTGCCCATCTAGGACAGCCAGGGAGAGCCTACACCACACATTTGGTGACTTACTATCTGGACACCTGAGTTGAGTCCATACAAGAAAAGTAAATGAACTCCTGAGCTTGCATGCCTCATAACAGCTCTAACCACCTGGTGATAGGACATTAGTGCTTCAAAGGTGCCAATAACCAAAACAGCCCACACAACCAGCCTACTTGGACATTTCAAAACAAGAAGCTAGAAGACAGTAAGCAAACATGAATATGGTAATTTACTGATGGCTTGGACACAACAGTCAATATCAAATCATTTAAGCAAGCAGACCATGATGACTTCAGAAAGCTCCCAAAGCAAAGCTTCAAGAAATTTTCCAGGTGAAGGGAACTTTCTAGAATTACTGGAGGTAGAATATGAAATATTAATATTTAGTACTCTTTTAAAAAAGTTCAGGAAGAGATAAAAGATGCAGAACATAGTAACAGATTGCAAGAAAGCAAAGTAGCAGTAATTAAGAAAGTTAAAATTACATACTTAGACAACTTAATAGAAAGTCAAATGAGCAGAATTGAGGCAATACAAGGCCAAATTAACAAAATGAAGATAAAGCAAGTGAGATCAAAGTATCTGAGGAAAAATCAGATCAAAGAATTAAAAGGCATTTGCAGTGAAGAAATTGTTGGTCTTACAAAATTTGTGGGGGTGTGTGTGATTAAGTGAAAGTATGCAATCCAAATCAATTTAGTGTGGCCACCTATCTGCAGCTCCTGCTCTCTTTGCCCAGTGACAGCACACTCCTCTTTTTCATTCTCTACTTGGAGTATCCTCTTAACAAATTCCTGACACTCCTCTCCACTCTTCTCTGTCATCTAGAAAGACACCAATAGGACAGCCTCCTATAACTGTACAGAATGATAAAGTACACACATCATTCTGTCACACTGTGTCCCCAGGTCCAGTCCATTTTTATCCTTAGAGTCGACCTCAGTAGCGTTTTCCAGTCAGGGGCAGTAGTCTTACAAAACTCTATCATGCAATCTCTGCCATCATTTCTGTCACCAAAACCATATTTTCCACCTACCAAGCCACCTCCTTTCTTCCATCTTTTGCATTACAATCACCAGCAATTATCAATGCATCTTGATTGCATGTTTGATCAATTTCAGACTGCGTAAGTTGATATCCTAGGCATTCCATCTCGTTTTTCACGACTCCAGTTTCCTAGATTCATAGTTTGTACATTTACATTCCACATTGATTACTAATGGGTACTTGCAGCTATTCTCATTTTTAGTTGTGCCACATCAGCAAATGAAGATCCCAATGGCTTGAATCCATCCACATCATTAAGGTTGACTGTAATTTGAAAAGACAGCTCTTCCCCAGTTGTATTTTGAGTGTCTTCCAACCAGAGGGGCTCATCTTCCAGTACTATATCAGTGTTCTAAGCTAACAAGGTTTTCACTGGCAAATTTTTTAAGACTACTGGGTCCTTCTTCCTAGTCTTAGTCTGGAAGATCCCCTGAAACCTGTCCATCATGGCTGACCCTGCTGGTATTTGAAATACTGGTGGCACAACAGTATGCAAGCCACCACAGTACTACAAACAGACAGACGTGGTAGGTGATGGTTCTACAGGAAGGCTTTTTCTCTTTGTTGGCTCTGGATGAAGGTGTCTGTTCTAAGCTTCTGTTCCTCAACAATCTTCATGTGTCTTGGCATCTACCCCCATATCTGCCTACTTTGTTCTTTTTATATCTCAGAAGAAACTGACTCACGAAACTCTGTCCCCTCATTAACATAACACAAAACTATTCCCAAATGGATTTATAACCACAAGTGTATTGTTGCTAGATGCTACTGAGTTGATTCCAACTGACAGTAACCCTTTTTACAACAGAATGAAACACTGATTCTGCACCATCTTCACGACTGTTATTCTTGAGCCCATTATTGTAGCCACTGTGTGAATTCATCCTGTAGGTTTTCTTCTTTTTCATCAACCTCTATTTTACCAAGCATGATGTCCTTCTCCAGGGTCTAGTCCTTCCTGATAAAATGTCCAACGTATATGAGACAAAGTCTTACCATCCTTGCCTCTAAGGAGCATTCTTCTGGCTGCTCTTCTTCCAAGGTAAATTTGTTTTCTTTCAGTAGTCCATGATATATTCGAGATTCTTCACTAACACCATAATTCAAAGGTTATCAATTCTTCTTCAGTCTTCCTTATTCATTGTCCAGCTTTCACATGCTACGAGGTGACTAAAACTACCATGGCTTGGGTCAGGCACACCTTAGTTCTCAAAGTGACATCTTTGCTTTTCAACACTTCATATAGGTCATCACAGGTATAGAGGTTAGAGTTTATAACATTTATCTTTGACAGAGATCATTCAATCCAAAAACACTGTGAGAGGCAAGGAGGATTGGAAGATTGCTGTTTCATACAGGGTAGGAAGGGAAAGCCTCGCAATGAAGCGACATTTGTGCAGAGACATAAATGGGTTGCAACAGTAAGTCAGGTAAATGAGTACATGTTGCAAGAGTAGCCCTGGCGTACAAGGGCTCACAACATAGGAGGCCAGTGTGACTGGGGTAGAACAAGTTGAGGAGGAGTGGGTGGTAGAAGCTCACATGGTCAGAGATACAATGGATCCTAATCCTTTGGGGGCTTTCACAGACCACTGTTAGGACTTCCTTATACTTTCAGTGAATCAGTACATCAGTTAAGAGCACCAGCAGGTTAACAGAGGGCACGCTCAAGCTACAACAGTTCCATAAATGGGCTACTCAACAAAGATGTGGACACAATGTAGGGAATACAAACAATGTACAGCAGTACCCATCAGATGATAAAAACAGCTCTATGAACTCCCCTAGGTCAGAAGAGGCAAAGTGAGGGAATAACTACTGAAATGCGAAGACAGCAAAGAGCGAGCTTCCTTACAGTCCCTGGTTCTCCTGCAAGAAATAGCCAGGGCCAGATTTCACTTGTCATTAGTCTCATCTCATGCATAGGCCCCCCCATTGGCCAAACTCAACCAGAAGCCATAAAACAAAGGAGTACACTGATGTGATCCACCTTGGCTCACCTTCCTAGATGCAACAGGGTAGAGGGCAAGGATCCAGTTGGGCAGCTGGAAAATACATGGAGCAATGTTCACTGATACCTCTCAGAATAAACTCTTGTCTATCACCTGGGTGAAGTCTGCACCCCTGCACAGGATGTCCGTCAGCTACTGTACAGAAAGTGCGTGATAACCAAGTGTTCGCACTCTTTAGGAATGAGAGTCTGAATCATCTCTCTAGGTAAACCACTTAGACCAACACAGGTGCTAGCCAAGGGTGAAGAGAATCTAGAATAGGAGTGGAATGTGATGATGAATACCAGCTGCAGCTCTGACACACACTTCTGTGGGGGCAGGGTGAGAGTCAATAATTTGTCCCACTGATCTTTCTATTGTAAGTTTCTTTAGGTAACAAAACCAAGAAGAATCCTGGATGACACAATTGGCTCTGAGCATCCCAGTGGGTGGACTGGATACACTAGTGTGTTGCTCAAATTCTTCCTTCACAACTAAAGCACTTACTCTCCCACCTGCTGGAATTGTTGGCTGCTGACAGTTCATAGCTGCCATTCTATGGCAATTTCTTTAGGCCAAGGAAAGTGCCACACCTAAGATCATGCTCTCTCTCCAGGGGTAGCCCACACCCAGTGACTGGTTGATGTGCGGGTCCCACTCCCCTTACATTAATTTAGGATGCCCTTGAAAGTCTACCTTAGCTCCAGAGCTCCTTATGAAACAGTGAGTCCTCAGTTGTGACTAACAACAGTTTAACTTCTTCTGCTCAACTGAACTTCTCTCCTTTAAAGATATTCTTTCCAAGAGTACTCCCTACTCAACTCCAGTAAACAAAAATCCCCAACTCAGAGTAAAATTGACTCTCTCAGGTAAAGAGTAACATTCAAATTAGAGGCTGGCAGAGAGGAAGAGGAACATGAAGTGAGTTGTCAAAGAATGCAACTCAGGCCTCAAGACCAGCTGCAAAAGCAGACACAGAAGACAGTCATGTTTTCAGTTAACTGTTAATTTTTCCCACTCCCACCTCCTGCTCCCTCCAACATGCCCAACCACTACCACCATCTTGTAGGAGCACTGGTTGTGGTAAAAGTTTTAGTTTTCTGTTAGCAGTCTGACCACAGTGACACCAAGTAGCTAACGGACTTCCTTTATATCTTGTATGGGGATGTGAACTTAATCACTTAGATTAGGGGCAAGAGTTGATGTCAAGAAAAGAATGGACTGTGTTCCATTTGTTCTCCCAGATCCACTCTTCTCCACCTTCCTCTGTGCCTAGGAGGTTACTTTGCATGGGCTGTGTGTCTTATTCATCTAGCGCTGCTCTAACACAACTATCACAAAGTGCATGGCTCTAACAGAGGAAACCTTATTCTTACACAGTCCAACTCAGGATGTCCACTCCAGGGGAAGGCTTTTCCCCTTGCTGGGTCTGGAGGAAAGTCCGTGTATTGTATCAGTCTTTGTCCAGGGAGCGTCTCAGCACAGGAACCTCAGGTCTGAAAGATGCACTCTTCTCCCATTGCTGCTTTCTTAGTGGTGCGAGGTTCCCAACTTGTTGCTTGCTTCTCTTTCATCTCTTGTAAGATAAAGGATAAAGGGTGGTACAAGCCATGCTCCAGGGAAACTCCCTTTACAGTGGAGCAGAGAGGTGATCTTATAGAGGGATTTATAGTCCCACCCTAATCCTTTAACATACAGCATAGGAAAATCACAAAATGGAGGACAATCCTAAAATACTGGGAATCATGACCCGGCCACATGGCTACACACATTTTTGAGGGACCACAGCTCAATCAATGACGCTATGCTACCTTAATGGGCTCATTTACCTTAGCCCTTCTAGACGGGGCTGGCTAACAGGGATTTCAGACAGGCGGCCAAAGGAATGGTGATTAAGGGTCTTACCTATTTACCTGCAGGAGAATTGCTGGCTAGATGCTGACATCCTCACAACTCCTTTAACGCAGCCCTCTCTGTCCCCAGATTTCAATCATCTCTCCCTCCCTCACCTTCAGGCTTGCTCTTCTTACATCATTGAGCATGCATCATCCTTTCTGGTCTCCCTTAATTGAAATAACTTGTTCGGTTGTGCGTGTACCATGTGTATTCTACTGGGGCCCTAACTGATACACCAAAGCATCGAGAGTGTAAGAAAAAAGTCCTTTCCACTATCTACAGGACTCCAGACGTTCAGTACCTTCTACTCCCATCTTTGCTTCTTCCACTACAGCCACTACTGTCTTGCCATTTCCATCACCAAGCACAGTTCTTCCTCTGGTCTCTGTGCTGCCTGAAATAACATTACCCACTACACAGCCACATGGCTCATTCTCCCAGTCCACTTAAGGCTCTGCTCAAATGCCCTTACGAAGTGGAAGGCTTCCCTTCTCATTCCAAATACGAGCAAGTCCTCAATTCCTACATTCCTTGTTGCATTTATTGAGAGTGACTTTTCTCAATAGCACTTTCTTTAGTAACATTAGCCAATGGTTTGTCAATTCTGTTGATCTTTTCAAAAAACCAGCTTTTGGTCTTTTCAATTTTTTTCGATTGTTCTTCTATTCACTAATTCACTTAGTTCTGCTCTGATCTTTATGATGTTTTCTTCTGGTGCCTGAGGGGTTCCTCTGTTGTTCTCCCTCTACTTGTTCAAGCTATAGGGTCAGTTCTTTGATTTAGTTTCTTTCTTCCTTATGGACGTGTGCATTTATGGAGTTAAACAGACCTCTGAGCACTGCTTTGGCTGTATCCCATAGCTTCTGGTAGGAACTGTTTTCATTCTCATTGGAACCCATAAATTTATTTCATCCTTGATTTCTTCTATAACCCATGGTTTTTTGAGCAAGGTGTTGTTCAGTTTCCATGAGTTCTGCTTTCTATATGTTTTTTTCTGCTATTGATTTCGACTTTTATGGCTTTATGATCTGAGAAGATGCTTTGCATTAATTCAATGGTATGGATTTTGTTGAGAATTGCTTTATGTCCTAACACATGGTCTATTCTGGAGAATGTTCCATGTGCACTGGAGAAGGTGTAGTTGTCCACTGATGGATAGAGAGTTCTGTATATGTTGATGAGGTCTAGATGGTTAACTGTGGCAATAAGGTCTTCTATATCTTTATTGAGCTTTTTTCTAGATGATTTGTCCAACATTGAGAGTGGAGCATTCAAGTCTCCTACTATTATTGTGGAGTGATCTATCTCCTTTTTGAGTGTAGTCAGTGTTTCTTTGATGTATTTAGGTGCTCTAATATTAGGTCCATTAATATTTAATATTGTTAAGTCCTGCTTGTGTATTGAAGCTTTCAGTAATAGTGTCCATCCTTGTCCACGATGGTGGATTTTATATTAAAATCAATTTTACCTGAGATTAGAATTGCCACACCTGCTCTTCTTTGTGCATTGTTAGCTTGATATATGTTCTTCCATCCTTTGACTTTCAGTTTGTTCATATCTTTAGGTCTAAGGTGAGTTTCTGGTAGCCAACATATAGATGGATCATGTCTTTTGATCCAAGATGTCAGTCGATGTCTCTTTACTAGAGCATTCAGTCCACTCACATTCAATGTAATTATTGATATGTGTTCAGTGCTGCCATTGTGATATGTTTATTTTTGAGTTGATGTTTTCTCTGTTGTTCTTATTAATCTGTTCTGCGACCTTCTTCTTTGTTGAGTTGATTTTTCACCTTTTTCAGGGCTGGTTTTGTGGTCGTTGAGACTCCTGTATTACATTTCTTCATACGGTATGTTGCTTCTTTATTGTGCTTTATGGCTGCCCCTATGATCCCACTTAATAAACTATATATTACCCCAGTTTTGATTGCTACCAGTCTTGTCAACTTCCTCTCCATCTGGAAGGACTATAATGACTGTAGTACACCCCTTTTTAATATGATGAGATCATAGTTTACATGATATGATCACTAGATCACTTCTTTCACTATTTTAGCTTTGATTGTGTTTGGAGCCTTCCCTAACTGAGTAGGATTCTGGATAATGTGTCCTTCTAAAATACAAAGTTAGCAGTTTTGTTCTTCCAAGCCAAGAGATTCTTTCAGTGTTTCTTGTAGCTTTGGTTTGGTTTTTACAAAATCTCTGAGTTTCTGTTTACCTGCGAATGTCTTAATTTCATTTTCATATTTAAAAGACAGTTTTTCAGGATATATAACTCTTGATTGGAAGTTCTTCTCCTTCAAGGCTTTGAATGTGTCATGCCACTGTCTCCGTGACAGCATCATTTCTGCAAAGAAATCTGACGAAAGCCTACAGGGTTTCCCTCTGAATGTTAGCTTTGCTTTGAGTCTTGCTGCCTTTAAGAGTTTCTGCTTATGTTTCATTTTGTCGAGCTTGATTATAATATGTCTTAGAGTCTTTCTATTTAGATTTATATTGAGTGGTGTTCGATATGTATCTTGGATATCTATATTCTCTTCTTTCATAATTTCTGGGAAGTTTTCTGTCAGCAGCTGAGCCACAATACTCTGTGTTCTCAGGTGTCTAGCCCTGTTCAGGAACTCCAATTAATTGTAGATTGTTCTTCTTACTAGAGTCCCACATGCTTCATAATGCTTCTTCATTTTTCTTGTTTCTTTTTTCTGATTTCTCCTCATAGACACTGGAGTCAGTAGCTCTGTCTTCCAAATCAGAAATTCTCTTTTCCTTTTGTTCCATTCTGTTTTCTTGGCTTTGAATGGAAGTTTCTATGTCTTTGATTTTGTTCCTGATCTGCTGGATTTCAGAGTACTGATGTTCCATCAGATCGAACAACTTGCTTAGTTTTTCGTTTTGCTCTGCTGCATTTTGTATAAGGTCTAGTAGGGCTCTCTACATAATCTTTTTGTATTCACCTGGTAGTTTCAGAAAAGCTTCTTCGTCTGGGAAGTTCTGAGGTAGTTTTTTGGGGGGGCTTTCTGATGCCATTGGTGACTTCTGGGTTACCATCCTCTCCAACGTTTGCTGCTTTTTGGGCTTCATGGGGGTCAACAGAGGCTGGGAGAGATGCTATGAAGATGTACTACTGTTTCTCTAGGCCATCTTAAGACGAGAAGTAAAAAGTATTTGGCACCTTCCAAAGTCAGTCAGGTTTTCAGGTGTATACATCCCTCTTCACAGCTGGCAAAGTAAGCACCTCTGTACTGAACACTCGATGTTATAAACTAGCTCATAATACAGAAAGGCTACTGGCCTGCTGGCCTCTGATGTTGGGCCCCAGCTGCTGGTGATATTGTGTAGAACTCTGCTTTTCTGTTGGAAAAACAGTCTCTTCTCGGTAGGAACCACCTCCCAGCCCAGGAATAAGGTCCACCTGAGGCTTCTATATGGATGACCCCACCTCCCAGCAAAACAATATGGCGTCCCACATAAGCCTCGCCAGCCAGCCAGGACCAGGCTCCTGGCAGAAAGAGAGGCCAAGAGCGCCGAAATGCCCAGAGTCCACAGCCTCCGCTGCTGGGCCCCAGCCCCAGGTGACACTGTGCAAAACACCACCTCCCTGCTAGAAAAGCACTCTCCCCCGGCAGGAGCCACCTCTCAACCTAAGAACCAAGTCCAGCCAGGGCCTCTGCCTGGGCTTCTCTATTTCTCAATAGGCCAGAGGAGTCAAGATGCATACAGTCCAAAGCCAGGCTCTCAGAACCTGACAATTACGCTTGCTGGGCCCACCAGCAGTGTGTCCAAGACCAGCAGCTAGTCAAGTCCCAGTTCTGCCCGCTGGCCGAGACAGAGGGAAAAAAAATTGAAATGGTGAGTTACCTTCGGTCTGTACAAGCCTGTGCTCACAGAGAGTGGGGTCAGTGAAAAAGAGGACATTTTGCATTCAGTGGTATGAAGTCCAAATTAACAGCCCTATGCCGCATCCCAGGGCTCACTAGGTGTCCAGAAGGCTCTGTTTAACTATCATATCAGGTCTCGGTTTCCAGAGGGATTTAGGGAGACGTGAGTTTAGTCTGCCATCTTGACTCCGCCCCTCTCAAAAGCATGTATTACCGTCTGAGCGAATCTCTCATTTTTATTTGGCTAACATTTATTCCCCATTCGACTTATTACTAGGCTGTAAGCACCATAACAGCAAGGGCTATGTTTGAGTCACTGCTATAGATCCAGTGCTTCGAATTGTGCCTGGCACAAAGGCAGTGCTCAATAGCACAGAGGTTACGACTCTGAAGAGAGACTTGGTTCATGTTCAGACTCTACCACTTCATAACCTGGTTAGCTCAGAGAAGTGACAAGCTTTGGGGGCCTAAGTGTCTTTATCTGTAAAACGAGAACAATTTGAGTACCTACCTTTTATGATGAATTAAAAGTCACTGTCAGGATTATGCAAAAGAAGCCAGACACAAACTAAAAGTAAACACTCTATGCTCCTAGGGTTGCCATGAGTTGGATCTGACTTGAAGGCACTTGGCTTGGCTTGGCTGTCATTCTATTTATATGAACTTATAGACTAGGCAAAATATATTCCGTAGAAGGAAACAAACCACAACAGTTATTGCACATGGGTGGAGACAAGAAAGCAGGGATTGACTGGCAAGGGACAAGAAGGACCTTTTGGGGTGAGGAACATGTTCTATATCTCTATTTCAATCTGAAGTTAATTTTGTTATGTGAAATAAGCCAGAGCCAAAAAGCCATATATTCTATGATTCCATTATATGACAGTCTGCACAAGGCAAAAATATAGATAAGGATAAAGAAAATCAGTGTTTCCCAAACATAAGGGATGGGGAGAGGGTATGACTACAAAGGGAATGTGGGGGTGATGTAACTATTCTATAGTTATTTACTATTCTATAACCATTTACTAACTGTAAAAATTAGTAACTCAAGCAAGTTGTGGTGGTAACTCATACTACTACAAATAAGTAACATAACCACACTACAAAACCAAACCACTGACAGGGATGGGAAAGAAGTTACTTTGGAAAGCCATATTCTGACCAGATAACTTGTAAGTCTACAGACAAAAAGAACTGTGCATAAACGCTGAATTTGAGTTAATAAATTTGTTTCTGATGTAAATGGGTTAGCAATTCTGAAACTATGTGCTTACTAGGGTTGAACACCTAAGTAAATACATTGTAGGTAATGACAGCCAGCTTTTTTATTGTCAAAGCAAGAAGTTATATTCAAGGAAAGAGAAATAGCTACAATGAACCTTATAGTGATGGACTAGAATCCAAGGTATCAGTATAAATTGTGTGTGTGTCTGTCTGTCTGTGTGTGTCTCTCTCTCTCCAGATAGACAACGGACCAACGCGGAGATGGATACACATACGTGGGTAAGCAGCTTACCTATGTTTCCAAGCTGTGTTAGCTGAGGAGACCTTCAAGCATTAGCACCCCAGCAGTAATGAGAAACCTAACACTCAGACCTTGGTTTTTAAATACCAGTGTCATGGATTGAACTGTGTGTGTCCCCCCCAAAATGTGTGTAGACATTTGGCTGGGCCATGATCCCCAGTATTTTATGGTTATCCTCTGTTTTGTGATTTCCCCTTGCTGTGCGTTAAACAGGATTCGGGTGGGACTGTAAATCTCTTCCTAAGGTTACCTCTCTACTCCAGTGTAAAAGGATCTTCCCTGGACTTGCACGACCTTTTATCCTACAAGAAATAAAAGAAAGGGGAAGCAAGCAGAGTTAGGAACCTCACACCATCAAGAAAGTAGCACCAGAAGCACAGCATGTCCTTCAGACCTGTCATGGATTGCATTGTGTCCCCCCAGAAATGTATGTATTGATTTGACTTGGCTATGAGTCCCAATATCGTGCCATTCCTCCCATGTGTCGTGAACCCTACCTCTGTGACACTGATGAAGGAGAATGGCAGCAGTTGTGATGGTGAGGCAGGACTCAAGCTACCAGCTTGTGAGATATAAGGAAGAGAAGTGAACAGAGCAAGTTGGGAACCTCATACCACCAAGAAGGCAGCAGCAAGAGCAGAGCAGAACACGTTCCTTGGACTTGAGGATCCTGTGCCAAGATGCTCTCCTTGAATGTGGACTTGTAGCCTACTGGGCTGTGTAAGAATAAACTTTCCTTTGTTAAAGCCACCCACTTGCAGTATTCCTGTTAGAGCAGCACTAGCTGACTAAAGTAATCATTCTTCATAAAAGGAATTAGGGTTCCTTAGAGAAGTAGCTGATTTGGGCTAGGGCAAGAAAAATACAAGATAATCTTGGAATAGCTTATGGTGCCAGAAAGAAAGCAAATGCCAAAAACAATGATGGGTGGTTGTTAAAAGAACACAAAAGTCAATCTGAAGGATGGAAACAGTCACAGAGAAGAGCCCAAAATTTGCCTAAACATTCCCCTCCAGCCTTTAAATAACACCAAGGTGCAGACGAGCAGGAGAAGACTTAGCGGAGGACAGATACTGAAAGTTAAAGAGCTGTGCAGACATTTCAGAGTTCAAAACTGCTGGACCGACAGATGTTAAGGTTCAGATTCAGTTGGATTTGGTAAAAATTCCTAAATTTTAATTAAGACTCCAGAAACGCCACACTCAGAGAATAAGAATCACACACTAAGATTAAAGAGTTACGCCTTGGAGTTAATGGAAAACTGAAAGACACCCGCTTTGTAAAAACCTAAAGCCAGCCTTTCACAGGCTCAAGATGATCCATTAGCCCTATGACTGTCTGCCATGACAAAACTTAAGTTTTAAAGGACGATAACATAATCAAGAGCCTCTACAAACTGTCATCTGCAATGTCCAGCACAAAACAAAACAAAATCAGACACATAAAGCAACAAGAAAATTACCAATTATGAATACATAAAGAGAAAAAGAGAGGCAGGCCAGAGATACTGTATCAGAATTAGCAGACAAGTACTCCAAATTATCTCTTAGAACTAGTACGCAAGTACTCCAAACTACGTATGAATAATGTGTTAAATAAAATGGAAGAAATACAGACAGGTTGCAGAAAGTAAAAGACAAACTGCAACTCTTCAAAACAACCAAAGAAGAAGGGCACATCCCTTTCAAAGGACCAATAATAACACTGATGATGACTCCAAAAGAAACTACAGAAACAAAGAAAACTATAAAGGACATCTAAAGTGCTGGATTAAAACAACAAACAAGATATCTGTCAATCTAAAATTCTATCACCAGAGAAAATGTTCATCCAAAATCATGATGAAATAAAGATGTTGTCCAATGGGGGTGGAGGGCTCAGAACTGCGCTGTCACAGACACTAAAGAGCATTCTTCAGGCTGAAGGAAAATTACTCCGTGTGAATGCACAAAACAGCAAGAATGCTCGCCAGAAAACATAAAAGTAGCAATAAATGTAACTGATTTCTGATTGTATAAAAGAGCTCTGTAAAGTTTTACAACTTTATGAGTCTAAAATTTTTCAAAATGAAAACGCTTTTAAAGTACACTGAACTGAACCCCTGCAAACTAGAAATCATAGATGGCACAGATATCTATCCCCCAAGACCAGAGATATGAGAGCCTTAGAAAGTGATGCTCCCAATCTACATTCAACACTAGAGCTGACAGAAATCCACAAAGTGACCCAACAGTCCCCTCTATCAGTAGAGCCAGCAGGACCTCAGACAGCATCCTTCAGGCAGCCCCAAACACACAGATGTGACCTCAGGAAGTAACATCTCCATCCCTCCCAAACTAGAGATGATAGGAACTTCCAATATCAGAAAGGACAGCAACCCCTGAAATGCCTTCCTCAGTTGCCCCTCAACACTAAACAATGGGGTGCCCAAGCCCATGACACGCACAGAGTATACCAACAATGAAAACACAGCCACTGCAGAAAGTGACTCACTTCTCGCCAGAAAAAAAGAGGAGCTACATTAAAAGAGATTCCCACAGTAAGCTTCCACTACAGATGGAGTCCCAAACAAGTACCTCCCCCAATCCTCTCCCAGGTGAAATAAAGCATGAAGCTCCATCCAGTGACCCCTCTCAGTCAACCGACGGCTGCAGAAGATGAGAGCCCCAGGCAACGACCCTTCAACTCTAATCACAGAAACAGGAGATAGAGTCGCCAACCCACAGTTAGTTATCCTCAACACCAGTCATAGGAGCTTCAGGAAGTGGCCTCGCATATCACTCTAAGACAGTGATGTGAAGAGCCAGCCTCACCACACCTTGGGGCATTCCGGTGTGATGAGCAACTTATTTTATCACCCACGCTTAAATTATCTCTAAAACTGTTTTTCAGAAAAGCCAGCTTAAACCAAATTCAGAGACGTGCAGATGAGACAGAAGTGACCAGTAAGTCCTTCCAAATGGGCATCAGAGAGATACAATCAGGACAGGAGCAAGAAACTGCGCAGGTGCAACATCCCATAATTAATTTCTACTTGGCTTTTGGCAGGAGTCCCAGAAGCCTTCACTAAGGAAACCGTCTCGAAGTCTGTCTGCCAGCATATGGAATTCCCCAGCCGGGCACCTTCTTGAAAATCACCACCTCCAAAATGAATAAAACATGAGGCCCCTTCTTCCCAAGATCCCTTAAATACCCCGACAAAACCTTTATTCAGGGAGTTGTGGGTTAGTGTTGCTTAGGCCCTCCCCATCTCCGCTTGCAAGCTTCCTTAATAAAGCTTTGCTCAAACATCCTCTGTGCCTTACCTGTTTATTCTCAATCACCGAGGGGCAAGAACCTCTACCGGTCTGTGACGTCTCAGACGCCACCTGGCAACACCTCCAAAATGAGAGATGAGACAGGAATTCTCCAAAAAGTGACCGGCGGCAGCCAAGCTGCCCTTTAAACACCAACAGGACTCCAGTGCGACTGCGCCCACCGACTGACGTCAGCAGTATTACAGGAGCTGTCCACCAATCCAGACGGACCACATACTGAGCATGACCGGAAGAAGAGCCCAGCCCTACTCTGTTTCCTGCCCAGGTGCAAACGCAGGTGCCTGCTTATCGAGAAGCCAGGTTGGCAACATCAGTGCCGATACGCTCCTTTGCTTGGCCAACCAAATCACGTTTTTCCTCTTTCACTTTTGCCTGACTCACTCCTCGGTGTGAGACCTGAAGGTCCCTAACAGAGATGTTGGAAACCCCACAAAGCAACCCCCATCTTCTCCACACTAGAGGCGGAGACCCAGCAAGTGACAGACTATTCCCACCTAAGATAAACCCCAGTTTGCATCCCTTGTCTTGCTAAGCCTAGAGATCAGACTTCCCAGACTTCTCAAAACAAGCAGTGGTCAGAGTCTCAACGTGCAACACGCCAAAGCAAAACCAAACTCACTGCCACTGTGGATTCTGACTCGCAGTGACCCTAGGATACAGCAGGAAAAAGATAAGTTCGGCCTGCAGAGCAGAAAATACCTCGAACACCACTTTGTCTTTAACAGGAAGAGGGTTTATTGCCCGCGCTGCTGCGGTCAGATTTAAGCCCGAAAAATAGCTGTGCACCCCGTTCCGTTTTCAGACTTACCTATTTATATGTTTTCTCAAAGAGGCAAACAAATGAATTTTCATATACCTTCCTAATTGGCAACTGCAGTTATACAGATTTTCATATTGCAATTTCATTGGTAAAGCACATTTACAGAGGCACTAGATAAGTAATTGGCATTAGGTTACATGAGAAGAAGCTAGTTTCTCCTTAGAAGCTAGGCTTATCTCAAAAAATTCTGCGAAGGGAGGGGGAGTGTCTTTGGGCTGACCCAGAGAGAAGCAATTGGACTTAGAACTTTTTTAGTGGAACCTTCCTAGAAGCCCTCTTTTTTCTCTCTCAATAAGACACAGTAGAACTGCCCATATCACGTCCAAGGAGTGCCTGGTGGATCCAAATTGCCAACCTTTTAGTGAGGAGCTGCAGCTCTTAACCACTACACCAGCAACACACCAAGTCCTCTAAAACAAGTTGCACATCCCCAGAAAACTACGTCTCTTCCTATCGTCCCAAAAACATGAATTGATAGAACCACCAGCAAGCAATACCCTCAAAACAGATGACAGCCCAAAATACAAATCTCTCAAGTTTCCAGCACAGGACTCGCCCACGCAGTGACCATTCCCTTCCTCCGAACCCAAGATGCACCGAGAGCCAGAGAGGCAGAAAGAACAGAGAACGTCTTTTTAAGTATGGCATAAAGCAAACAAACAAACAAACAAAAACCGCTGCCATCGAGTGGATTCTGACTCATAGCGACCCTATAAGTCAGAGTAGAACGGGCCATAGTTTCCAAGGAGCACCTGGCCAACCCTTGTGGTTACTAGCCACAGCACTTAACCACTATACCACCAAGGTTTCCAAAACAAACCCACTGCGTGTCAGTTGATTCTGACTCATAACGACCCTACAGAGTAGAACTGCCGCATAGAGTTTCAAAGAAGCGCCTGGCAGATTTGAACTGCCAACTTTCTGGTTAGTAGCCACAGCACTTAACCACTGCACCACTAGTGTTTCCTAGCGTAAATGAAGACATAAATAAAAGATGCGCAAGTTTGGCTTTGTTTAAAAAAAAAAAAAAAAATCTGCAAGGCAAAAACAAAAGGCGCATAGAGGAAAATGCTAGCGACTCAGCCTGAAAAGCCAGACATTCGTAATAGGTAAACGCCTTTTCACAGAGAACACAAATGACTCAGACACAAGAAATGATACTCAACTTCATCCATAAAAAGAACAGAATGCAGAACTACAGCAAGATTCTTTGGGTACAGTGTTATCTGTATGGCAAAGGGAGGCTCCCGTCTCCTGACGCGCTGCTGAAAACTCCCTTTTTCGTTATCAGATTGGGGACTATTTTTTTCTAAGTTTAGTAAAATCATGTATGCACTAGCAAGACAGGAAAGGGCCACTGCCGTATCTTAACGATGGCACGTGACTTATTAGTACAACTCCTACATAACTAATGGAAAAACAGGTGCCAAGCCAAGTGCCGTCGAGTTGGATCCGACTCATGGTAGTAGTTAAATGCTACAGCTGCTAAGCGACACCTCCCAGATCCAGCGAGGCAGCAAGTGACCAGCGGGGACCACCAAGGAGAGCCGAACTTCCTGCGGCGAGAAACGGAAAGAGCCGAAGTCCCCGCAGATGCCCGATTAGAGTCGGAGGAGGCGAAGGAAGCCGAGGTTAGGCGATCACGGCCGGAACGAGACGAATAGCGACGGAGAGAGGCGAGGCTCGGCCGTGGCGGAGAAAGCCGAGCAAAGTCTGAGGCCGTCGGAGGGATCCGAGAGCAAACGTAGATTACCGAGAAGTGCTGGGGGACAGCAGAAAGAGCCAAGCAGTGCCTGGCCGAGGAGTGGGGAAGAAGCGAAGAGGAGAACACGGGAGAGGTGAAGGGAGCCGATGTGAGACGGAGATTACCGAGAAGAGCCGGGGAATGGCGGGAAGAACCGAGTCTAGCCGAAGAATAGTGGGATGCGGCAGAAAGCTGAGACCAAGCGGAGACAGCCGAGCCGAACCGAGCCGAGCCGAATCGAGCCAAGCCGAACCGAGCCGAGCCGGGAAGTGGCGAAGAAAGCCGAGACAGCCGAGCCTAGAAGGTGCTGATGGAGGAGAAGCTTGACTTGACTGGGAGAAGACTGCGTACGTGCCAGACTAGCAAAAAAAAGAGGGCAGCGGGTAGAGCCGTGGCGGAATAGGGAGGCGAGGACTGAGAGAGATGCCCTCCCTGCTCCTCCAGCCTTGCCACTGGCCGCTAGGGGGTGGCAGAGGTGCAGTGTGACATGACAGCAGCATAGTCCCCGCCAACGACGTGGAGAAGCGTGCCCGTACTTCCCCTGCTTTTTTCTGGCTTTGGTGTCTGAGTGTGGTACTGTCGATCAGGGGAACAGAACTCTCTGGGGATGCAGCAGCTGACCCACATTGAGCCTCTTCACTCCCGTCAGCCCTCGGGAAGGTCGCAGGAGGGGCGGTGCCACGGGCTGGCTGATGTGGGGAGCACTGGTAACACGCGCCCTGAGGAAAGGGGGAGTCAAAGAGTATCTGTTAATGGTGATGGCAGCATGACGGTGTCACTGAATAGTACCCGTACAAAAGGTTGCACTGGCAAATGTATATTTATTTTACCACACACACAAAGCAAATCAGTAAAAAACACCTCACCCTCTTAAACCGAAAATATCCCCTGAAGTCTTCTTAAGACCAAACCATAGTTTAGCTTAATAGTAAGGAATGCCTGTGTTGAGCATTACACCTTTTAAGGATTATAAAACCAAACAAACAAACCCGTTCCCAACTCATAGCAGTCCTGTGACAGCAGAACTGCCCCATAGGGTTTCCCAAACAGCAGCTGGTGGATTCGAACTGCCTACCTTTGGGTTAGCAGTTGAGTTCTTAACCACTGGGACACCAGGACTTCGAGTAATAAACAGTCATCTAAAAATAACATAAACTCACTTAACCAGCCAGGACTGTGTGGAGGGCTTTGGGGCATTAACTCATACCTCCTTCACAACATCTCTAGGAAGGTGTTGTTACCATAGGTACTGGTGGTGACCATCAGAGTGTACTGTTGAGATGGTGCCTCAAGAGAACCCCTGGGAGCTCGTTGACTAAGGGCCTCCAGCTGCCACACCTCCAGACCTACGGCAGGATTCGCACCAAAGGTAACTAACTGTCCCTGGGCTGCTCCCAAGCAGTGTCTGAGCCTAACCAGGGTACCAGAGCCAGGCCACTTTGCCCACTGCAGGCCTCCTCTAATGGGCTCTGGGGTACTCATCAGAATTGCCCTGAGAACACCCTCTCCTCTTCCTCCTTCGAACGTCTCCGTTTTGGAGTCTGGTTTGGGGAGGATTTGAGCTAGGACACCACTTTACAGATGTGGAAAACTGAGGCACAGAGGGTTTAAACCACTTCCTCAAGGCCAGACACCAGGGAAGGGACTCACAATCTGGTGGTCTGGTGCATAAATCATGCCTCTTAATTGTTCCTCCACAAGAGACAGAGAGAGAACAAAAGTTGAATGCATGACCCTTGTCACGATTTTGTAGCCTCTCTGTTCTTTGGAGCCTTTGAGTTAATTTTTGACTCATAGCAACCCCATGTGACAGACTAGAACTGCCCCATAAGGGTTTCTAGCCTGTAATCTTTACAGAATTGTGGTGTTGATGAAGAATATTGAATATACCATGAACTGCACAAGAACAAACAAATCTGTCTTGGGAGAAGTATAGCCAGAATGCTCCTTAGAAGCAAGGATGGCAAGACTAAGTCTCTCATATTCTAGATATGCTATCAGTAGAGCTCAGTCCCTGAAGAAGGACATCATGCTTAGCACAGGACCAGACAGTGTTTGATTCTGTTGTACACAGTCACTATGAATCAGAACTAATCTGACAGTGCTTGTTAGTGACTATAAGAATCTAATAAAAGTCACTTAGATTGTTAAACTACATTCCACCCCTACCCCAATTATCACCCCCAAACCAAATTAGCAGTCCAGCATTCCTCTCTCTATCTCCAGGTTAGTAAATCGATTATTCCAAGACCTCAGGGAGATAATGAAATTTTGCGTAACTTACACTGTTTGATAAGATGTAATGGAGTCTTGTGACTCTCTGTTATTGTTCTGTGACAATCTTCAGGTGCCAGTCCCTTTGAAATCTGGCTATAAAAACCGCTGGAAATGTAACCCAAGCCGGACAGTCTTGGAGAAGCTATTCTCACTGTCTCCCAGGTTTGCATGCTTATCTGTTAATAAAGCATTGCTTGAACCTTTTTCCCCATCTCTGAATTCTGGCTGTGGTGACAGGCGGAACGAACTTGCTTTGGTTTGGCAATGTAACAACAACAATCTTTACAGAAGTAGATCTCCCAGTCTTTCTCCAGTGGAGCCTTTGGGTGGATTTGAACTGCCAATTTTTTTGATTAGTAACTGAGCATTAACCGCTGTGCTGCCAGGGCTCCTCTGTGGCCCCTCTAAACCATTGGGACAAGGTAGAACTGCTCCCTAGAGATTTCAAGGCTGTGAATCTTTACAGAAGCAAACTGCCACATCTTTCTCCCATGGAGCAGCTGGTGGATTCGAACTGCTGACCTTTCAGTTAGCGAGCCAGCCAAGTGCCGTCAAGTCAGATCCGACTCATGGCGACCCTTGTGTTTAATGACTGGGCTCCTTGGTTTAGAATTTTTTGCTGTTTGGATCCCTTTTCCGAAGGCCCACACAAAGAAAATTATTCTTTTGTAATACCAAAATGTTCCCTGAAGATGGCAGTGTTTCGCCACCCTATAACCGCAAAACAAACGGTACTTCGCCCAGTTAAGCCAAGGGTGGCAACCAGTGAGGCATACTTCCTGTTCTGTAACCTGCAGACATCAATCCTCCTTACGGTCCTCCTAGCTTACAAGACCAGTGACGAATTTTTTTTTTTTTTCAATATACATGTCAGCTAGCAAAAGGGCAGAAGCCCAGAGCCACAAAATGCCAAATAAAATTCCTACCTCCCTTATCCCCTGTGCCAAGTTCATGTACCAGAAAACTCATGAAGCTTTTATAAAACAGCAACAAAGCAACAGCAAAAAATGACAAAGTTCTAGAGTCATCAGTTTCATCAAATTCAATGCTCCAGTTGCAATAGTGAAAGATCCTATAGGTAAACAGTGAACAACACAGCAAGCATCAAAAGACAATGGAAAGAATACACAGAGTCACTGTACCTAAGAGAAGTGGTTGATGCTCAGTCATTTCAGGAGGTAGCATATGATCATGAATCAATGGTACTGAAGGAAAAAGTCCAAGCTGCCCTACAGACAGCGGTAAACAAAGCTCCAGGAACCGATGAACTATCAGTTGAGATGTTTCAACAGATGCAGGGCTAGAAGTGCTCACTCATCAATGCCAAGAAATTTCAAAGAGATCTACCTGGCCAACCAACTGCAAAGATCCATATCTGTGCCCATTTCAAAGAAAGTTCATCCAACCGAATGTGGAAATTTTGGAACAACATTGCTAACATCACAGAGAAGTAAAACTTGATTGAAGATCATTCAAAAGTGGTCGCAACAGTACACCCACAAGGAACTGCCAGAAATTCAGGCCAGATTCAGAAGAGAATGTGGAATGATGGATGTCATTGCTAATATCAGATGGATTCTGGCTGAAAGCAGAGAATATCAGAAAGATGTTTACCTGTGTTTTATTGAATATGCAAAGGTATTCAACTGTGTGGATCAAGACAAATTATGGCTAATGTTGCAAAGAATCTAATTTCCAGAACACTTAACTGTGCTCATGAGGATCCTGTATATAAGATCAAGAGGCAGTCATTCCAACACTGTGTGGTTTAAAGTCGGGAAAGGTAGGTGTCAGGGTTGTATCTTTTCACCATGCTTTTCACTCTGTATGCCAAGCAAATAATCCAAAAAGCTGGACTATATGACAAAGAATGGGGCATCAGGATTGGAGTATGACTCACTAACAACCTGCGTTATGCAGATGACACAATCCTACGTGCTGAAAGTGAAGAAGACTTGGAGCATTTAGTCTTTGACAAAGATGGGTTGCACCTCAACATCAAGAAAATAAAAATCCTCACAAATGGACCAACAAGCGACATCATGATAAATAAAGAAAAGATTGTAGTTGTCGAAGATTTCATTTTACTTGTATTGACGATCAACATCTATGGAGATCACAGTCAAGAAATCAAATGACATATTGGATTGGGCAAATCTTCTGCAAAAGACATCTTTACAGTGTTAAAAAGCAAAGACATCACTTTAAGAACTGATGTACACCTGTCCCAAGCCATAGTGTTCTCAGTCACTTCATACATGTGTGAAAGCTGAACAATGAATAAAGAGGAACAAAGAATTATGCCTTTAAATTGTGGTGCTGGAGAAGAATGTTGAGTGCACCCTGGGCTGCCAGAAGAACAAGCAGATCTGTTCTAAAAGAAGTACAAGTAGAGTGCTCCTTAGAAGCACAGATAGTGAGACTTCGCCTTGCATACTTTGAACGTGTTACCAGGAGGGTCTAGTCCCTGGAAGAGGACATCATGTTTGGTACAATAAAGCATCAGTGACAAAGGAAGACCCTCAAGGAGACAGATTGACACAGTAGCTGCAACAATGGGCACAAACATAATGAAGCAAAGATGGCGCAGGACCAAGCAGTGTTAAATTCTGTTGTACACTGCCGTTACTGTTAGGTGTTGCTGAGTCAGTTTCAACTCATAGCAGGTGATCCTTAAGGATGTATAGTGCCCTCAAGAAGAAGCCAGGACCACAGGTGAGGTACCTTGAAAACTAACTACTGTTGGAGTTACAGGAAATGCAAGCACCTAACCATCCAGGCTTGTGTCACTGCCCACAACACAGACACACAGTATGCACAGTTAATAACTGCAGTGAGCTGTCTATTTGTTCTGTCACTGATCCCCTTTTCAGTCCCCTATGGCTTCAAGCCCTTTCGGGAAGATTCCCCTGATAGATAGTATGTATTCACCTTCTGAAACCAACAACCATCGGGTTCAAGCCAGTTAGCACTTGATTTCCCTTGTCCTCCCATTAAAAAAAAGAAAAAAAGCGAAAACTTTTGCCATTGAGTTGATTTCAGACACTACTTACCAAAACAGGGTATAGAAGATTTTCTTTACAAACTGCGTTATGCCAGTTGATCTAGGTATGTCCCTGAGACCACGGTCCCCAGCCCTCAGCCCAATAACTCAGTCCCTCAGGGAGTCTGGTTGTGTCTTATGAAGCAACATGTGTCTGTGAAAGCAGCAGTTAAAAAAAATCAAACACACTGCATTGGGCAAACCTGCTTCAAAAGATGTCCTTAAAGTTAAAAAGCAAAGATGTCAGTTTGCAGTGTTTTGTTTTGTTGTACACAGTGTTGCTATGAGTCAGAACTGACTCTATAGACCTGACAACAACGGGTAGCGTCTGTGACTTTGCCTTGGTCGTGTCGTGCTGACTTCCCCAGTGTTGTGTACTGTCTTAGTGTTCACCAACGTTACCCCTGATCTATTGTCTAGTTAGTGTTTTCCCTCCCCACACCACCCTCCCTAGTAACCATCAAAGGTTGTTTCCTTCTGTGTGTAAACCTTTTCATGAGTTTTATAATAGCGGTCTCATACAGTATTTGTCCTTTTGTAATTGACTTACATCACTCAGCATAATGTCCTCCCAATTCATCTTTGTTGTGAGATCCATCACAGATTCTGCCTGGTTCTTTATTGTGACATGGTATTCCATTGTGTGTATGTACCACAGTTCACCATTCATTTGTTGACAGACACGTAATTTCATTGTTTCCCTCTGTTGTACTAAATGGCTCTTGCTGCGCCGCACATGGGTGTGCCTGTCTCTTCGTGTGATGGCTCTTTTTTTCTCTAGAATATATTCTAGGAACAGGGTTCCTGGATGGTATGGAATTTCTATTCCCAGCTTTTTGATGTCATGTTTGTTTCCTCAAATGGTTGTGCCGTTTTGCTTTCCCACTATCAGTGCATGAGTTTTGATCTCCCCGCAGCTTCTCCAGTATTTGTTGTTTTCTGGGTTTTATTTATTTACTTATTTATTTTAGCGCCAGTAATGTCTGGATGAGACAGGATCTCACTGCAGTTTCGACTTGCATTCTTTTAATGGCTGGTCATCGCAAGCATTTCCTCACATGCGCGTTAGTCACCCGCACGTCTTCTTTGGTGGGGTGTTTGTTCACATCCTTTGACCATTTTTTACAATTTTTTTTCTTTTTTTTTTAGTGGCTATTATAAATGGCATTGCCTTCCTGGTTTCCTTTTTCTAGTTCCCTTTATTGATGTATAGGAATTTGGCTGGGGTTTTTTTTGTATATTTATCTTGTATTCTGCTATTCTGCTGTGTCTTGCTATTAGTTTCAGTAGTTTTCTTGTGGAGTCTTTGGGTTCTCTATCGATAGATAGTATCATATCACCCACAAACAGGGATAGTTTGACTTCTTCCTTATCAATTTGGATACCTTTTTTCTCTTGCCTTATTTCTCTGGCTAGGACTTCCACACAATGTTAAATAGGCCTGATGATAAAGGGCATCTTTGTCTTGTTCCTGTTCTCAGGGGGAATATTTTCAGCCTCTCTCTGTTTCAAATAGTGTTGCCTCTTTGTTCTGTATAGATGCCCCTTATTATGTTGAGGGATCTCCCTTTCATTCCTATTTTATTGGAAGTCTTTTATCAGAAATGAGGGGAGGAGATTACTGAATGCCTTTTCAGGGTCAGTGGAGATGATCATGAGATTATTTATGTGGTGGATACACTGATTCCTTTTCTAATGCTGAACCACACTTGATAAAAACCAAGAAACCCACTGCCGTCAATTCCAACTCACAGAGACCCTATAGGACAGAGTAGAACTGCCTTCATAGAGTTTTCAAGGAGCACCTGGCGGATTCAAATTGCCAACCTTTTAGTTAACAGACATAACAGGGTTCCCCCATCCTTGATAACTGTTATGAATCCCACTTAGTCACCATGTATTAATGATGCTGAATTCTATTGGCTAGATATTTGTTGAGAATTTCTGCATTTATATTTGTGAGAGATACCGGTCTGTAATTTCTCTTTATGTGGTGTCTTTGCCTGGTTTTGAAGCCTTAGTGGCTCAGTGGTGACATGTTCAGCTCCTAACAAAAAGGTCCAGCAGTTTGAATCCACCAGCCTGTTCCTTAGAAACCCTATGGGGCAGGATTTGGTCCCAGGGTTAGGCTGCTTCGTAGAATGAATTCAGAAGTATGTATCCTTTCCTTTTCTATGTTCTGAAATAGTTTGAGTAGTAGTACTGGGGTGAGTTCTTCTCTGAATGTTTGGTAGAATTCTCCAAGAAGCTATCCAGGCCAGGACTTTCTATTGGGAGATTATTACCTTTTCAGTCTCTTCTCTCCTTATGGGTCTGTTCAGATTTTCTATCTCAGTTACTGTTTAGGTAGGTAATAAAATTGTAGAAATCTATTTGTTGGTGCAGTCTTTCATAGTGTTCTGTTAGGATCCTTTTTCCTTAGTGTGAGCTAGCGGTACAGGGTGGGACCCAGGGATTCAGGGGTCCTCACCAGTGCCACTTGGGGGTATGGCACTCAGCAGGATGGGGCTGGAGGTCCATGCAAGTATTGCTAGGGAGCAGGGAGAAGGGAGGGGAAGGAGAGGATGTGAGATGTGATGTGCACTGTGGGTGCTCTCTCTTCTCTTGGGAGCTCCACCGAGCTGCCTTCCTGTACTACCTGCCCAACGTCCTTGGTGACTATGCTCCAAGATGGTGAATCCCTGCCACACTAGCTGGCAGAGGACCTCCACCCAGTAGCTCTCTCTGTTCTCTGTCAGTTCCTTCTGCCACTCAATGCTTGACTTAACTCTCTATCCCTTCATTTGATGCTTAGGGTTCCAGGATTGACGTTTGCATCTGTCTTCCTGGTCCAGGATGTAATGGGACAGCATGCTGCTTCTGTCTATAGAGCCATGTCGGCCCCACCTCCTGTGCCTGGAATTTAAATAGGCTTTACAGGGGCTGGTTCACACCAAGGTGGGACCCAGCCTCGGGACATTTGTAACCTGAAGTTTCCTGACTTGCTCAAAGTCCCCTAGGGAGCCGAAGGGAGGCCTGTGTCCTAATCCACCATGCTATGTATTTAGCCCAAAGGATCTACTATCCATTGCCATCGAGTCAATTCTGACTCCTAGTGACCCTATAGAACCGGGCAGAACTGCCCCAGGGAGTTCCCAAGGAGCACCTAGCAGATGTGAACTGCTGACCTTTTGGTTAGCAGCCAAAGCACTTAACCACTACACCACCAGGGTTTCCATCTGAAGGGCAGCGGTTCAAAAACCCCTTTCAGTCGCAGGTCTCTCCTTGGCCAAACGGTGCCTTTAGTCACACCCATTCATCCACCCTGAGGGCATGGCCTCAATCTCAGGATAATATTAAAAACACATAACACCATGTCAAATCTCTGGTATGCTGGGATGGGGTAAGGTCCATGGGGCCCTGGGCTCTTGATGAAGTTCCTTAAACCAATGAGTCTGGAAATCTTCTGATCCTCACATCCTTGGTTTGTCTGTCCTCTGATGGTGCCACTATCTGATCTCCAGCTTTGGGTGCTGAAGAATGCAGGGATTCGTCCCGTCTCCAAATAGAAACCCCAACTTCCCGGGAGGCTTAACCCACTTCAAAGCTACAACCCCAGAAACGCCACAGGTCCTAGCATGGACATCACTCCAAAACAAGTGTATTCTCAGATAATTTATTCAGAATTTTCATATAAACAGGTAATTAATTATCCAATATTTTACATGCAGAACAATTCCAATATTCCAAAAAAGGCATTTTCTGTACATGTCACTATGTGGCTCTTGTAGGAAAACATTGAACAAGTAATAACTGAGCTTTTTGTGGGTGATGTGTGTTTCTGAGTTGTTTTCCTGCCTAAGTCATGGCACATCTGATCCTGCATTGCTGACCCCAGACAGGTGTTTGCTGAGGGCATGGCCAAGGCCACTTAGGCACACAAGGAGCAAGGAGCAGCAACTTGGATGCCAACTCTAGAGACTACACAACTGTACCTGAAGTGTTTGTGTGAACGCACACTCGTTATGGGGCCATTCCTTCCTTCTGATATGGGATCTGGAGTCCACATCTATTATCTGTTTCTGAACAAGGACTGTTATTGAGAATAGCCAAAGAAAAATGGGGGTGGAGGCTGGTTCGAGGCCTTGGCTGGTAGAAGAAGGTGACGCTGAGCTGAAAGGGGTCACTGTTTCCCTTTGTCTGTGGGGGACCCCTAAGGAAATAGTCACCTTCAGTCCAAACCCCAAAACCCACTGCCGTCAAGTGGATTCTGAGTCATAGCGACCCCACAGGACAGAGTAGAACTGCTCTATAGCGTTTACAAGGAGCACCTGGAAGACATGGACAGCACACACAGCACTTAATCACGGTGCTACCACTCACAGCCTCTGAAAGTCCATCATGGTCTTTCAGCTCAAATGCTCATCTGTTCTTCCGCTCCCAGCCTCTCTTCTGCTGTAAATAGATCCTCTGAAGATCCTTCCAGAGGCTTTCTGCAGCGACATCACTCCAAGTGCCACGTGCATAAAATCAGTACTCCCCAATCCCTACTCCCAACAAAACCATCATCACTAAAGAGCCCAAGGTGTCAGGGAGTCATGAGGTGGCATCCAAAAGGCATTCAACCACAAGCCTCCATCCACTGTGACGTAGAAAAGTAATTGTCCTTGAGACCACACCACATGCCATCACTTACCCAGAGAGCCAGCATGGGTTGCACCCTAACAGCATTCCTGCCCAGAGACCAGTGGTACAGCAAACTATGAACCAACACATGTCCAACAAGCACCTTTCATAGTATATGGTCACCCTAGTCAGAGACCACAGATCTGTCCATCCACAGGCAGCACAGTCCCCAGTGCTCATGGGGTCTCATGTGTAGACCTTCTTGTCAATCCCCACATTTTTCTCAGTTGTGTTCAGTCTATTTCCAGAGAACCAGCAGCCCTCCCCCCTCCCACTAGCTTAAAACAACACACCCAGCACAGCACCAAGAATGCAAACATTTTCAGATCTGTGCTTGCCATCACTGAGCCAGGTTGAAAGTGCTATGTTTGGTATTCTTCTCCTGGAAGAAGAAATGGCAACATGGCTTTCACCAAATGAATGCGTTTTAACAGTAGTGAATTATTTTTAAAAACCAACACAAAGCTTCAGCCTAAGCACTGTTCTTGTTTCTTTTCAAAATCCATCCTTCCAAACCCCCAGGACAAACCTAACAGTAAAGAACCGAAGTTCTACTGTTACACAGCCAACATTTTTCTGAGAAAAAGGAGGCTTTTGACCCAGCAGCTGCTTGCTCTGTTCACTGTGGCAGCAGAAACAGCTAAATGTAGTCAGTGAAATTCCGTGATACAGGACGGGGCCACACATGCTCCCCTTTCCCAGGGCAGGTGGAGAAAGATGTGTCTGCCCGGCAGTGCCTGCCAGGTATGAAAAGAGCAGCAAGGTTTAGATGTCTATCGTAGCCCTGCCCGACTTTCACGTTAGGTCTCAAAGCCACACACGATGGCCAACCAGATGGGCGGCGTCCCATTTCATTGATGCAAAATGTACTTTGTGTGCTGGTGGGTTTGGGATCAGTATTTCTCACGATGCCCTTTTTCCACTCCAGAAGTCACAGAAGGGTGTAGGTTTGGGTGTTTGTGTGTGAGGTACCCATGAATGCAATTTGTTCTGCTCCCAAAGAGCGTCCTCAGCCTAAAAGGAGTGGGAAAAAGCCACTGAAGACCCAGGACACCTGGATGCTCACTGAAAGGGGGTGAAGAGTGGGACGAGGGAAGCAGGGACCCTGGTTGTGAACCACAGCTCTTTGCTTCAGCAGGAGATGCAGTACCCCGCCTCACCCACAGAGGGCAGACCAGGTTGGGGTACACTACACATCAGATCCATCAGGGCAACCTGAAACTTGGTTCCTGTCAGGATACTGTTGATGGAGAAGCCACCTGCCTCTGCCCCTACTAAAAAAAAAAAACACGAAAAATAGGCAGGCAGATTGAATTCAGACAGAATATTGTCAACCAGGAGAAAAAAGATCTGTACTCACACACGGGTTACACCTTCTCCATCCCAACTCCCTCCCTCCCAATTCTTCCCGGTTCCTGGTGTTCGGAATCAGCTGGTCTGGATTTCCCCTGATTTAGACAGGATCTAGGCAGAACTCTGACGTCTCGAGATGTCTGTTATTGAACTACATCCTAACAATAACACTGAGGTAGACTGTGCTGAAAAACAAAAAAAAAATCACTACCCCACATCCACCTGTTTATTGGCCTTTTGATAAAAATTTACATGCGCTCCATTTTTTACGAAAGTGATTTTTTACAGTGATTTTATATATTAAAATAAATAATTTTCCCCCTAATGTAAGAAAACCTTTCTGAATTAGAAAAACGTGGAAATGGCAGCTGACGCAGGATGCGGCCACTGTGAATTCACTACGAAAAGAACGACACACCTAGGTCTACGTGTTTTATAAGTTACCGACAGACCCTCTTCTATGTACACAACGAATTTGGCGAAAATAAAATTTTGTACTCTTGCTTCTTGTATCCAATCACTGAGGCTCGTGGGCCATACTTTACAAGGCTGTTAATTTCTCAGATCGTATAAATAAGAAAGCAGTGGACCACTGGGATTGGTGTCGACATGCATTCTTAACCAAGAACCAAGGAGGCTCGGAGGTTGAGATTACGTCTCTCTTCCATTCTTAGTCCCACAACACTTATGAGAAGAGGAGGGGAAGAAAGCAGTCCAAGATTCACGAGAAGACACGCTCAGGGACAACCTGTGGCTGATGGCATGATGAACCAAAGGAAAGCGTTCACTGTGTCCTGTAGTTAAGCAGCTGTGGTTCTTTCTCCCAAAGAGAAGAAATGATGGATTCACATCCATCCGCCGTTCCTCAGTGGCATGACAGGCTTTTGCTGGCTTCGCCTCCAGACTCCTCTCTCCTTGGGATGACGCCGTGGGCACCTGAGTGTTCTGACCATGCCTGGCACGTCTGAGGTCGCTGGACGCAGAGCAGCTTCTAGAAGGTCGGTCCTGAGGACAGTCAGATGCTCCAAGGGCTGACGGGGCCAACAGGTGTTTGCGGCAGGTCTTGCTTTATTCTGTTTAGTGTTCTCCAAACGGCACCTGTGCAGGTTGCTCTTTGGGATCGGAGGCTGTTGTGTTCACACAGTCACTGCAAAAAATGCACACCCGGGAAAGGAAGCACATGTGGGGCACCCACAGGGAGCCACAGGGCCACAAAGCCACAGGTGCCAGCCAAGGCAGAGCTGGGCTCTGGGTCACTGCCAGCTTCACCGAGCAGGAATCTTCCAGCAGACAGAGCTGTCGCAACCAAACCACCTCTGAGACACAGTTGTCCACACCCTCACCACGGCCCACAACGTCCAGGAGGGGTAGCAGCTAATGTGGCTTTAGTCCCAGAAAATGGATGCCTTGAAGACCAAACAAAGAGGCCACTCGCTCCACAATGCTCCAGGAAATGGTAGATAACTCGTCAGGTTAATGCTGGGCAGTTTAAAGAAATTAAATATGGTACAGAGATGCTCAAAACATCGTGTCACCTTAAGTTCCTTTCTCTCTCTCTCTCTCTTTGTCCTGGCTTTGTTTGGTCTTGAAAAGATCCATCATTACAAAGCAAATGTTACTCCCTCAGCCCCCAGACCACACGTTTCACCATAGTTAAGGGAGAGAAGTCCTGAGGCTCGGGTTAGGACAAAAGAGGATTCTGTCGCAGGCACAGTCTCCTGGCCGAGGAGGAATCAAGGCCAGGGAAACGTGCTCACACACTCGGGAAGAGCAGAACACCCGGGAGGCAACCCCACAGCATCAACCCAGAGGGAGTACTTTGCGTTTGCACGCACGCACACACACACACACACACCACCTATGTCTAACCGACACACCCACACACACGCGTGAGCACACACCAGACTACAGACTCTTATCTCCTGAAAGCAGCAGCTATTGGTCAACTTGAAGAACCGATTTTGTGAAAATTTAAAAAAAAAAAAAAAATTCCTTCAGTCTGGATGGAAATAAAAAAAAAAAAGTAAGAAAATCTTCCCAAAGCTCTAATGCTTGGAATTCGGCTGGAACAGGCTTTTTGCTTTCTAACTTCTGTTCCACAGACAAGTTTTAGGTTCTATACTGTAGCACAGACACCAGCAAGGGGAAAAAAACTTTGTAAAAATGGGTGCTTGCTTTCCATCTACTAGGAAAAAAAAAAGAAAATCATAATAGTAACATCTTGGCTGGAAGCCACGGCTGCTCTGGCAGCCAAGGAGACCCCTCCCCTCCAGGTTCACAGTTCAATCCGCTGACGGCGACCAGTCAAATTGGCATCAAACAAATGTGTTTTCAGTCTTCAGATGACCACACGTGTAGAGTCATTATCTCTGCGTCCAGCCTGACACTGGAGCGTCAGAATCCTGAGATTTCTGGAGGCCATCCCCCCAGAGACACGCGGCGACAGGGACCCCTCCCCAGCGGGCGCCGTTAGGAGGGGCTGGACCTGGGCAGGCTCAGGATCCGCCCGTTCTTCTTGCCCCCGTTCATGTGGGCGTAGGGCACGTGCTCCTCGTAGTTCCGCCTGAGGCTCAGGGAGGGCCCGCCGGCCCGGCCCCCCGCCTCGTCCCTCTGAGAGTGCGAGGACCGGTCCAGGGGGATGTTCTCCATGTCCTCAAACTCCATCTCCAGCTCCTCACTCTCGGGGGCCTTGTTCTCCTCGCTGTGGAAGAAGGACACTTCCGGGAAGCTGGGGTGCAGGTCTTCCTTGAGCAGGTCGACGATCTCCAGGAAGGTCGGCCGCATCTTGGGGTTGAACTGCCAGCACATGCGCATCAGGCTGGTGCTGTGGAGGACAGGGACACGTCAGTGGGTGGACGCGGGGCTGGGGACCCGCTGAGTGGCCCCTGCCCCTTTGGCTGCCCGGTGCTGGCAGCATGGGGCGGCCGGGTGCAGGGGCCGCGGTCGAGCCTGAAACAACTGCTACGGGAGCCTGAAAGCTGCCTTTGCAAAGCACGTCCCAGGGACCGTTTCGCTCCACAGCCAGGTCAAGGACGGCTTTGGAAGAGGTCACCTCCTGAACACGTTTCCTCCTTCTGTAGTGACAGCCCTCATTTTATCCTTACCTCGGTGCCTCATAGAGTGTGTGCCTCCTCAACTCGGGGCAGAGTACATGGTCAACGGGCTCAGCTGCTAAGCAAAATGTTAGCAGAGTGAGTCCACCCAGAGGCACCTCAGAAGAAAGGCCTGGTGATCTCCTCCCCAAGAAATCAGCCCCTGAGAACTTGGGAGCCCAGCTCTACTTTGAAACACATAGGGTTCCCCTGAGTCTGGGTCAAACTGATGGCCACTGATTTGTAGTCCCTGGGTGGTACAGATGGTTAATGCATTCAGTGGGTTGCATTAGAAAGGTTCGTATTTCAAATCCACCCAGAGACACCTCGGCAGAAAGACCTGGCAGTCTACTTCCCCCGGATCAGCCACTGAAGCCCCTATAGAGTGCAGTTGTACCCCGACACACATGGAGTTGCCATGAGTCAGAACTGACTCATTAACAGGTTTGGTTCTAGAGCCAGTGGAAAAGGCTTCCCTTTGTCTCCCTTCTGGTTAAAAGATCACTTGGGGTTGGGGTGCTTGGCACCTGTGTGGATCAAACTTAGATGGCCCAATCTGGCGGCCCTCCTGCAAGTCCAGCCTTCATCCCCCAGTGGGTGGCCAGAGGAGGCTCAGGCACAGGGCAGTCCTGACCACCAGGTGGACACATGGCATCCACCTAACAGAGACACGCCGGTGTGAGGCTCCTCTCTGCAGATCTATGCTACGCTTTTTCTCTTTGCCTCATGCCCCGTGGCACAAAAGACCCCAGTCACCCATCTTCACAGGTCACCTGAAACTTGAACTCTGCCAAAAAACACTCAGGATAAGTGCAGGGGGTGCTGGGAGTTGCTTTCAATTTTGCATCTTTCTTTCCCCATGCTAACTCTTGCTTTGTGGCACATGTTGGCAAAGTGCCCCCACGGGTCAGATCCGGCCCCTGGAATGTCTGTAAATCAAGGTTTACTGGCACCCAGGCATGCTCTGTGGTTGCCAGATCGTCTGTGGCTCCTCTGATGCTCTCACAGCAGAGATGAGGAGCTGCCAGCAGAGGCTGTGTGGTCCACAAAGCTGAAAACATTTATAACGAGACGCTTTCCAGAAACTGCCTGTTGTCATCAGGTACCGTGGAGTCGATTTTGGCTCACAGAACCACTACAGGACAGAGCAGAGCCACCCCAGGACATTTCCTAAGCTGTAATCATTATGAGATCTGATTGCCAGGTCTCCACAGAGCTGTTGGGTGGGTTCGAACTGCAGGCCCTTTGATCAGCAGCTGAGAGCTTAACCACTGCAGCACCACCACGGCCCCCTACCTCGACCTTACAGTCTGCTTAATTTCCTTGGACCTGGACTAACGGTCACTGATGACAAACTGTCATGCCTACACAAGGACATCCAGGAACCAATGTTTAGACATGTCACACCCACAGCTTCTAAATAACTCAGCCTTGGATTTTTTCAGGGTTTTTTAAGTCGACGTCTCCTCCCCTGGTGGGTGAAGCACTAGACTGGGCCCCCTCTGGGTTTTCAAGTAGGCGACAACACAAGTCTTTCTTAATGAATAGTGAAAGGAAAGGGAGAGATAATCACAGAAAGCTAGAAAGGATTCACAACGCAGAGAAAATACAACTCACACACAAATTCTACAGGGCTGATATGAGTTGGAATCGACTTGACAGCAATAAGTATCTTCATATGCATGCTGGCATTTGCATATCATGTATATGTTTGCGTATCCTAGGCATCTCCTGTCTTTACTTGTGTGCCTTATTTGCATATTCCATCTTGACAAGGATGCTTGTATTTGCATATCATATTTTTAGGAGGTTATATAAGGAACCTGTCCTGGTGGCTGCCTCAGGAAGAAGGGAGCTGGAGTGAACTGTCTACTCTGTATGCAGGCATGCACAGGAAGACAGGCTACGCAAATACCAGCACACCTGAAAAGAGAGAATGCACACACCAGCACACACGTGAAGACAGTCTACAGAGATCGGGACCTTCGAGTACAGAGCCGTGTCTGTTCCACGACAACCCCACACACTTCACACACTGTCTGTACTCACACTCTCTCTGGACAGTTGTCAGGCTGATCCAGATAGCCCCCGTCCATGACGAATTTCAGCACCTGCTCATTGGACAGCCCTTGGTAAGGCTGCTCTGCCAAGCTGGTGATCTCCCAAAGGACCACGCCGAAGGACCTGGGGAGACAGGTGGGCACAGTGACATGGGAGCCACTCACACCCACACACACACCCCTTGCCTCAAGCTGATTCTGACAGACATACATACACACGGTTATATACACATAAGCACATAACACCCATGTATGTACACCTCTACGCACATACAACACACACATACGTACCCATATTCACACTCATACACACACGTACACACATACACCCCTATACATATATATATACATTCATTCACTCACTCATGCATACCCACATACACATGCACCCATACACATATACAGACACACATGCACCCATTCACGCACTCACAGATACACGTGCACTCACATATACACATACAGACACCTGTATACACGAGGTCCAACAATTAAGGCCATGAACTTAACTGTTCTAAGTGTCACTTGCCTCCATGCTGTATTGTCACTACAGTCACCTTTGAAGTACTACCGCTGGGAAGCCACCCATCGATGCCAACACCTGGCCCACCCTTCAATGCAATTTCAGAACTCTTTCTGGAATGGCTATTGCATGTGGTGGCCCAGTGGCAAGTTTGAAAACTTAATTGTATAGTTGTCTATGAGGGAGTCTTCAGCGAATAACTGTATTGGAACACCCTCCCTGCTCACTTGATCTGGCCCCCTGTGACTTTTTTTCTTTACCCAAAGATAATGGAATGAAAACAAGACATTTCAATGACATTCAGGACATCAAGGGTAATACGATGACAGCTCTGCTGCCATTCCAGAAACAGTTTAAAAATTACTTTGAAGGGTGGACTAGATGTCGGCATTGGTGCATAGCTTGCCAGGAGGAATACTTCAAAGGTGACCGCAGTGATATCCAGCAGTGTGGTATGGGGCACTTCAAGGATGAGTTCGTGAACTTCACTGTCAGACCTCGTGTACACATGTGCCCACACCCATGTACATACACCCATGCACACGCACATCCACTGCACCCACACCCATGTACATACACCCATGCACACGCACATCCACTCCCTCCACACTCACACACACACCACTTCCTGGTTTATCAAGAGCCTGGGTTGGCTGACGACTCAGCCAGTTCAGGCAGCAGCATGTACAGGCCTGTACGGCGAGCCTCCCCTGGAAACTAGAGTCGGCGAGGCCAGGGTCCTCAGCCAGGCCTTAGCCGTCATTTTCTGGATGGAGAAACGGAGGTGTGGCAGGGAAGAAGCCGTGAGGGAGGCAGGCTTTGATCACCCCCTCTTGAAGGTCACACTGGTGGGGCCCCCAGAATTCAAACCCGGCATTCTGTCTGCTGTCTGTGCACAACTCACCACATGTCAGAAGACGTGGTGAAGACGCCATCCTTCAACGACTCCGGGGCCATCCACCGCACGGGCAGCAGGCCCTTCCCCCCTTTCCGGTAGTAATCCGTTTCATAGATGTCTCTGGTCATTCCAAAGTCTGACAACACAGAGTGCACGTGCTCTTAATGCTCAACCTGTTGCCTGCGAGTCTGCTATCCTGCTGCCCCACCCCTTACAGGGCTCTTAAGTGGGTCCACCTATCCCTAGGGTGTCCTGCATGTATGCAAGACAAATCCCAGTGAGAACGGACTCTGAGGGTCTTTGCAGGGATGTGGAGCGAACACCATTAAAATGGTAGAAGAACCACCAACTGAAAAAGAGCTATGGGCTGGCCTGCAGCGCAGAACCCCACTCCCAACAGCACTTCCTTCCCTCCGTGATCTCACAGGCATCTGAAAGAGACCAAACTTCTGACTTTGTCCAGTCAACCTACTGCTCCCATTGGACAGGATCACCAAGCACCAGCCACCCAGCGGGAACCCTCCCTGACCATGCCCTTCCCTCGGCCTACCCCAGATCCAAGGCAACAGCGAGGCCTGTTCCCTTTCCCACATCTCTGAGCCATCACCCTGACCCCATCAGGGCTCCTCCACCACTTCTACCCTGAGGGATCCTCCCCACCAGAACCCCTGGACAGCACCCTGTCCAGGACAAGCCACAATAAACAGGGTCATGTCACTTTCTGCTTCTCACTTCCTGTGCAGGACATTCCTTTTGTGATCCTAAGCAGAATCCCATTGCTTCTTGTTTCCCACATATAGGTAAGAAAACGTCTTCTAGGATCATCAATAGGATAACAGGATCACATCACTTCCTGCTTCCCACTAGCCCAACAGGGTAACATCTAAAGGACTTGACTTGACTTGCAAGATCCTGCTGGGCCCACTTCCTGCCTCTGCTTAACCTTACATCTCATGCTGCTCTATTCCCCTCGACATCAGTTTACCTCATTCAAATTCCACCAGCTTTTCAGACTCCCAGTCTCTGCACACGCTGTGTCCACCACCGGGCAGGCAGTCACTCGGGCCAGCTTGTCTGGATTAAAATGTGACCTCCATACCAAGGGGTTTCCTGAGCTACCTCTACCACTGGGTTTCCTCCCTCACAGAACTCCTGGCTTCCTTCAGAGCTCTCCCCTGAGTCTTAACAATCTTGTTCATATAACTGCTGTTTAACTGTTTGCCTAAATCACCACGATCCTAGCGAAGTTTCCATGATGACGGACATGTCCTTTATCTGCATTATTCACTATGGGAGCCACCAACCACATATGGCTCTTGAGCACTTGTCATGTGGCCAGTGTGACCAAGTCACCGAACAACTGACTAACTTTAATGGATCTTAATGGCCACATGTAACCGACGGCTACTGTTTTGGACAGCGCAGACGGACTGCAGTCTAGACGAGGGCAGGAACACGGTGACACACTGAAGCAGATCTTCACCATCTGCTGTGATACCTCACACAGAGGCGCACACGACAAATATTTTTTCAAGAAGTGAATCAGTGCGTTAATGAATGAATGAGATTAGATGACAGCTGGAAGACTGGGTCCATACCCATCATCCCACCTGTTTCCCTTTCTGGAAAAAATGTAATGAGTCGATGACTAGGGAAGTCCTCCTTTTCAAACCTGGACTTGCTCAGACATTTCCGAGCAGAATGCAAACCAACCTCCGATTTTGACGGTGAAATCGTGGGCCACCATGCAATTTCGAGCAGCCAGGTCTCGGTGCACAAACTTCTTGGCGTTCAAGTACGCCATCCCATCCGCAATCTCCGCTGCCATCTGGATCATCTCTTGCAGGGTCGGAGGAGGGCGGCCGGGGTTGTTCTAAAGTTGAAACAGGGGGTCATGTTCAGTGACACACATGTCCTGGGCCAGAAGCAGGTGCCCTGCCGAGTACCCGAGAGGCAGCTCACCTCAGCCTCTGGCCGCAGCGAACGGAGGTAGCTCTTGAGGTCCCCGTGAGCCATCAGCTCCATCACCACCAGTGTCGGCTGTCCTTTGGACACTACCCCCAGGAGGCGAACCTGTGGAGCGGACACTGGGTTCTTTTCACCCTTTTCCTTCTCTTCTCCTCTGTGAAGCAGCTGTTCATGTTCCTAGCTTATCTCTCTACTGGACAGCTTTTTTCTTTCCTCTCACGTTTTATTTACGTGTTTTAAGATAAAAATACTTTAACTATGATATTCTGTAACAATTATAACAAAATCTTTGGTAACACGTACAGTGACATTTATGATAAAAACATGTGCGTTTACATCTGTGTATGTCTGTGTGGCTGTGTTCTGTCAGTTCCAACAGTGACCTTCCATGACAGAGCAGAATGGCCCCACTGGGTTTCCTAGGCTGTAACCTTTGTGGGAACAGGTAGCCAGGTCCTTTCTCCCACTAAACTGTTGATGGCTTTAAACTGACAACTTTTCAGAGTGTGGTCTCTGGTGAAAAGGGAAGGGCTGGGATTTGGAAAACGGCTGCAACCTTAGGAAGCTTGGAGGGCAGCGGGAGTGGGTGAGGGGCCCACACCCAGTGTCGCAAGGGAAGGGCGGTGAGGGCAGGGGAGGTGTGGGTCACAGGCAAGCCCTGGACTCACCACGTGGTGGCAGGTGAAGCCCTTCATGACAGAGGCCTCATTGAGGAATTCGATGCGCTCGCGCAGGCTGGCCGACTCATTGACTGTCTTCACGGCCACACGGGTCTCCGCCTCACCCTTGACAATGTCCCTGGCGTTGCCCTCGTAGACCATGCCGAAGGAGCCCTGGCCCAGCTCCCGCAGCAGCGTGATCTTCTCCCGGGGCACCTCCCACTCGTCCGGCACGTACACCGAGCAGGGAAACACTACTCCTCACTCATCTAGCGAGCATCCTCGATGGGCCCCTGGGGTGCCCACCCTCCCCCACTGCCAGGCCCCAGCCACCCCAACCCAAGTGGAAGTCCCTACAGATGCTTCTGAAGGGACTTCTACCGTGCAGGACTTGCCCTCAAAGAGAGGGCAGAAGTGGCTCAGGACTGAGCCTTAACTTATCCAGGGTCCCCGCCAAGAAGGAAACAGCTGAGCCCGCACCCCCACTTTTCCTGCTTGATTTCAGAACCCCTTCTATGTTGTGATGCAACTTCTCAGAAGAGGCTGTGGTTTCTGGGAAGTGCCCAGGGCTGGGTGACACACTGTAGCAGGGTGAACCACAGAGTTTTGGGTGCAGCAGGCTGAAACCAGTATTTGGCACCCTGCCCATCAGGGAAAGTCTATTCCCCAGCCCCCTGTATCTCAGCATGACTCAGGCCCACAGGCATGACGGAGATGGACCCAAAAGAGGCTGGAAAAGGGCTTCTGCCCAGGGTCTTGGCCGCTCGGGACCACCGGAGCTCTAAGCAAAGATGCCCCAGCTAGCCTGACGGCGGCCAACCACACGGCCCCCACTGAGGCCCCCCATCCTGCCGGCCAGCAGGCACACAAGTGAGGCTGCCCTGGACCAGCCAGCCCCCTGGCTTATAAACCAGCCAGCTATAGCTGATGGTATTTGGACACAAGGGGGGGCGGTACTCACCGTCGCTGGCACTGAGGTACTCAGGGTTTGAAGAAGCATACAGTGGCCCCAGTGGCCCATCCGGCTGCCTTTGGGAGAAGAATGAAAGCCCATCTGCTTAAGAGTCCCAGGGGACTCTGGGGACGCTTACAAGCCTGCCCCCAGCAAAACCCCAAACTCCAAACAGTAGCCACAGAGTTACTTCCAAGTCCTGCTAGCCCTGCGTGTGCAGAGTAGAACTGTGCTCCGCGGGGTTTTCAAGGCTGGGACCCTTTGAGAGCAGGCCGCCGGCTCTTTCTCCAGAATCACCTATGGTGGGATTAATCACTGCTCAACAGTGTGTCTCAGCCAGGAATCCCCCCGCCCCGAGCCAACAGAGACCCTGACCAGCAGCCTGGGCACGACCTGGGGGCAGGAACTTACGTTTTAAGCAGAAACCCACTGGGACAGCTACTTCAGTGCCCTGACCCAGGACCCTTCACCCCAGGGCACTTTTATGGCCATTTATGCTTCTCAGTGCCCCATCTTGGAATTCCTGGGTAGCCCAAATGATCACCACTGTTGCCCAGTGGTTAAGTGCTATGGCTGCTAACCAAAAGGTCAGCTATTCCAATCTACCAAGTGCTCCTTGGAAACCCTGTGCGGCAGTTCTACCCTGCCCTACAGGGTTGCTGTGAGTTGGAACTGACTTGATGGCAGTGGGTTCTGTTTGGTTCAGTTTGGTTTGGTTTGGGCAAATGCTTAACGTGCTCAACTGCTAACTGAAAAAGCTTGGAGGCCTGAGAACAACCCGAGGCACCTGGGAGGAAAGACCTGGTGATCTACTTCTGAATAATCAGGCCTCAGGAATCCTCTGGAGCATAGCTCCACGAAGACACATGAGCTGGAATCGATCCCACAGTAACTGGTGGTTTTAGTAAGACAATTAGGAACTGATGAGTTCTTAGCATTTATTAAACCAAAACAACCCAGACCCACTGCCAGTGAGTCGATCCTGACTCACAGCGATCCTGGGGGAGACAGCAGCATTGCCCTATAGAGTTGCCAGGGAGTGGCTAGTGGATTGGAACTGCCAGCCTTTGTAGTTAGCAGCCAAGCTCTTCACCATGCCATGCCACCAGGGCGCCCAGAGTGTTTGTATGGTAAACAGATACAATTTGAATGGAGCAGCATCAGAGTATTCGGGCAGGCAAAGACCCACTGCCACCAAGTCGATCTGGACTCACAGTGGCCCTATAAGCCAAATAGAGCGTCCCCACGGGGTTTCCAACATGCAGCTGGTGAATTTGAACTGCCAGCTTTTTGGTTAGCAGCCGACTGTGTAACTACCTCCCCACCAGGGAAACACAGGCTCCTGTGACTTCATTTTTAACAATGGCCGTACTCAACGGCTGGCTCGCCAAGTTCCTTAACAGCCATCTCTCGTGAGTGGCTGCCAGCTGGCTCCTCAGCTCTGCTGGGACAGCAGCTTCTAGACTGTGTTCTCTTTCCCTCTCTCTCTTTTAATTTCAGTTGTTGTCAAGTGGATTCTGGCTTCTGGTGAACCCAGCTGGGTCAGAGTAGAATTGTGCCCCATGAGGTTTTCAGTGGCTGATTTTTCAGAAGCAGACTGCCAGGCCTTTCTTCCAAGGTACCTCTGGGTGAATCCGAACCTCCAGTCTTTGGTTAGCAGCCACACTGGCGGTACACAGTTTGTACCACCCAGGCACATTCATCTGTATCTGTTGTTGATTGATGCCACCAAGTCAACCCTGGTGACACCATGGAACAGAGCAGAAGTGTCCTGCAGGCTCTCGTGGGCAGTCACCTCTATGGAAACAGATCTTTCTCCCACCCGGGCATAGGCTCTCCTCAGAGTCACTGCACCTACCTCTTTCTCAGGAACAGATAAATGCTCCCAACCACCACACTGATGAGGAAGACAAAAATGAGGGGGCCGATGATGATTTTCGCAATATTTGATGGGACATCCACTGAAACAGAGGAAGAAATGAAAGGTTTCACTTCATTGCGTTCACTCTAGGAATCTCCAGTGTCAGAGTGTCTCCACATCTGTCCAACAGTGGATCATGCTCATCTCTCCTCTCTTGTCCTTGAGCCTCTTTGACAGTCTCCCAGACCCTGACTTTCCAGCAAACCCTGAAACAGCTCACTGGCGCTGGCTGACAGGCTGGGAGGTCTGTGTTCCAGAAGACTGCACCCCTGCCAGGCCACGGCTCATCACCAGCCTTCTCCCCACACCCCCAAGGGCCTGTGTCACACATGGGCAGGTAATCTGGACAGTCACACAGGACCACTGGCTCAGCTTAGCACTCCTCTGCTGCCTACTTGGGAATTCGCAATACTTTTCAAACAAGCAGTCCCACAGTTTCCTTCTGGGCTGGGCCCTTCAAAATCTGTGGCTGGTCATGATCCCACCCCATCCCTGTCAGAGAAGCAACTCCCCAGTAAGTGCCCTGTGGATGCCAGGAGGTCCTGCCCATCCTTACTGGGCAACTGACCCACAAACAGCTTTGTTCCAGACACAAAGGGCCGCATGTCACATGATTCCACTTAAACAAAGTGTTCAGCGTGAAAGACAGGAAGCACGTCGGCAGCTGCCCAGGGCTGGGGCGAAGCAGGGAATGCGCAGTGACTGCTTAATGGGGAGATCAAAGCCAGACCTGTTGCGAGAGGAGTCGATTCTGATGCATGGTGACCCCAAGTGTCACAGAGTAGGACGGACCTCCATCGGGTTTTCTTGGTGGCAATCTCTACGGTCATAGATCACCAGACCTTTTTGCCACAGCACCACTGGGTGGGATCAAGCTGCTAACCTTCTGATTAGTAGCTAAGCACAAATCATTTACGCCACCCAGGGACTCTGGCTTAATGATTACTAGGTTTAATTTCAAAAAAACAACAAAAAGTCATGGAGTCAATTCTGACTCCTGGTGACCCCAACACATGTCAGAGCAGAATTGTTCTCCACAGGGTTTTCGATGGCTGACTTCTGTTTCATTTTTTTTTCACTTTTTTTTTTTATTTAACATGACTGAGTGAAAATGTACATTCCCGTATAAATTTACATGCCCACCTACATGCAGCTTCCACTGCTCTCCCTGTCCAGTGACAGCACTGTTCCTCTCTGCTCCATGCATGTCTCCTCCTCCCAACAGCCTCCTTTCCCCTCCTCTCCACCCACTCTCCTTCCTCCAGCCAGAGGTCAGCAGGATGATATCCTACAGACGCAGAGAACCATAAAGTGCAACCAATATATGGTCACTCTGCATTGCCGAGTCCAATCCATTCCTGTCCAAAGAGCGGACCTTTGTTATAATTTATGGGAAAGGGCAGCATCAGGGCCAGAGGCCATGCTCCCAGGGGAACCCCGAAACCACTGGACCATCAGTTGAGGTCTTTTAGTGGAGATCTCAGGATGCACCCCTTTTTATTCTTGTGCTGCCAGTGAGACTCCTCTCTGTGAGCTCCATCGTGGCTATCAATGGTGGTGGCCAGGCACCATCTGGCTCTTCCAGTCCCATGACTTCTGTTTTTAAAATAGGTTGCCAGGCCTTTCTTCCAAGGCACCTGGTTAGCAGCCAGGCGCATGAGGGGTGTGTACCACCCAGGGATTCCGATTTCACGGCAGGGTGGTGACAGGGTTTGGGAACTAGGCAGAGGCAGCAAATACACAATGCAGTGAAGGTACCCAATGAGGCGGAACCACTCACTTTAAAACTGCCGATTTTTATGCTCTGTGAATTTCACCTCAATTAAGAACAGTATTATGCAAAACCACAGCTTTGTGGCTGCCCCAGTTGCCAGGAGGAGCACCAGGCTGAACAGAGACAAGTGCATTTCCACAGGACGCCTTTTAAAGCAGCTGAACAATGTCAAGCAACTTCTTCATTTTTAAAAATTTACACGCGTGGCTGAACTATCTAGAAATACAAACACGCCCACGTGCTTGGGCTCTTCAAAGCCAAGGGAGAACTGAGGGGTGAACTTGGTCTGTTCAAGTCTTTCAAACAACAGTTGATTGAAAGAATGCTTACTAAGTGGCTGGCACTGCTTCCATGCTTGACACAATGAGCTTATTTACTTGTCACATAAGCCAAGGACGAAAGTCCCTGAGTATTGTACTCCATGAAATGCTCAACCACTAACCGAAAGGTGCCCAGAGGCACCTAGGAAGAAAGGCTTGGAGATCTGCTTCAGAAAAGCCACAGCCTTGACAGCGCCATGGAGCAGTTCTGTGCTATACACACGGGGTCACCGTGAGTTGGAATCCACTTGAGGGCAACTGGTCTGGTTTTCTGGTTTAAACCATGGAGATGGGTACTCTGAGGAATCCCAGTTTACAGATTGGGAAACAGAGGCTCAGAGAGGGGTGGGGTCTTGCCTGAGGTCACAGAGCTGCTCAAGAGCAGAGCAGGAATTAGAATCAGGCCAGGCGAGTGCGTCCTGACTACTGCCCACAATGCCTCTCACAGGGGGCACTGTCCTGAGGACTCCTTCCCAGCTGCTCCTTCTGAACTGACAGCAAACTGCCTCATTCTGAATGTCTCTGTGAGCAGCGGGCAACTGAGCAGGCCAGCCCTGGCACACAGAACACCTCTGTGAATGGCGGGCGACTGAACAGGCCCAAACAAATGGAAATCGTCCAGTCATGGGCTCTGCCTGCAGCCCCTCTCTTGCCCTCACTTCTTTCCTCAGGGGTTGGGTGATTTTAGGGGCTTGTACCAAGTGGTCTGTGCCCACTCCTCAGATTTCAGCTGCCATCAGAGCCAGGCTGAGGCAGGTGAGGCATCCGGGGTGCAGCACTGCAGGAGGGGCTCCCACGCTGGGTCCTGCCAGAGCAGCAGTGGCCCCTCCCCAAGGGTGAACGTCTCATTCCATTTTGCATCCTGGGTACCTCACTTGTCCGGCCCCAGTCCTGACCCTGACCAGAACTCCCCCTGCAAGCCTCATTTCTCACTGTCTGCTCTCCTGTAAACCCCAGCATGGGAAAGTCCTATCTCAGCCCTTGTACCCCAGCCCCTGCTCCTCCCTGTTGACAATCCTCACATCTCTGCCGAGTCACTTCTGTGCTCCCTCATTCAAGTGCATGAGCTGCTACCATGAGCCAGGATAACCATCTTGTTCCTGGCACTACTCCTTTGTTCATTCTCCAGATATCACTGCCTCCAGGAAGCCCTCCCTGACTACCTCAGCCTTCCTCACCTCTCCTGGTCTCACTGGCCCCAGCTTGCCTGCTTCACTCATTGGTAATTCCTGCTGCCTGCATGCCAGGAGCACTTCCTGCTTGGGGAACGGGCATCTTGGAAGGGGGCACTCATCTCATAATCAAGATGAACATCAGAGTTGCCAGGTGCCAGCTCTGTAAACTTCCCCAAACCACTGCAATGTCAGGTTCCACAGAATATCCATAGTATCACTGAAACCTCCATCTAGCCTCCTGGGGTGGGTCCTGTAATTACTCCCATAGACAGATGGGGATGCAGGCTCAGAGAAGGCAAGTATCTTGCCCCAGTCACACAGCAGTGGCTGACAGACCACAGGACCAGCATTTGCAGTCTCCAAGTCATCCCAGCCAACTGTAGGGCCAAACACAGATCCACTGACCCAAGCTGCCATGGAGACTTACAGTAGTCTGTCATGTAGAAATGGGTGGCTTCAGTCCAGGAGCCGTTGCCCGCCAGGGAAGTAGCCCGCACACGCACGCTGTAGTTGCCCGGAGGCAGCCCTCGCAGCCGGCAGCCCCGCTCCAGGGCAAAATGCCGTCGGGAGACGCAGAGGTGCAGCTCCTGGAAGACACGGCAGAGGAAGGTGGGAGGAGGCTGGCTGTGCCATGGGGGCTAGGGCACTTCCCCTCCAGGCGGAGCCTTCACAGGCAGGACCCCACTCAGCGATGGCACGCGGGGTGAGAGAACCCCAGCCCCGTGGATAATGACAAAGACTCAGTGGTTACCTTAGCGGTGAGACCCAAACTTCCTGGCCAGGAGCCAGACTTTTAGCCTAGATCTGTTCATTTAATTCTCACAGTGAGGTAAAGATATCCTCACGTCACTGCTGTCATTGCTAGTCACCACTGAGCCGGCCCGACTCATGGTAAAGGCATGCAAACCACACGAAACTATGCTCGGTCCCCTCTCACGATCAGCTGTGGATCAGACTGTTGTGAGACACAGGGTTTCCGCTGGCTGATATTCAGAAGTCGATCACCAGGCCTTTCCTTCCAGTCTGTCTCAGGCCAGCAGCTACAGCACCATAACAACACACAAGCCTGCACTGACGGACAGTGGCAGCTGCGTACAAGTGCCCTGGCTGGGGACCAAACCCAGGGCTCCTGCATAGCAGGCGAGCATTCTACAGCTGAGCTGCCCCTGGCCTCTGCTCTCACGGCAACAACAAAAACCAGCTGCCGTCCAGTCGAAGCTGCACTCCGCAGTGTTTCCAATGGCTGTGATCTTTCAGAAGCTGACAGGCAGGCCTTTCTCAGGGGTGCCTCTGGGTGGTGAGATTGTCACCCCCCAGGGACCCCTATTGTCACACTGAGATGACAAAGCCAAGGCTTAGGACAGAGGCAGGCAAACTATTTACATAAAGGGACAGAGACAAACAGCTGCAGCTTATTGGGCCTATGTCACTGTCAAAACTACTCAATTCTGTAGCACGAAAACAGCCATAGATAGATGCAGGAGTAGTTGTGCTCTGTGTCAATAAAACTTTATGGACACTGAAGTTTGGATTTCATATAATTCTCATGTGACATGAAATACTATCCTCCTGATTTTTTTTTAGAAACCATTTTAAAATGTAAAAATGATTCTTAGCTCACAGGCTGTACAAAAAACAGATGGCAGGCCAGGTTCAGCCCATGGGCCAGAGTTTGCTGACACCCAATTTAGGATATTGCACAATTTCTCTGAAATCTCTTAGCTGGTAAGTGGGTGAGCCCTCATACCCAGAATCACCTGGCTACAAGTTCCTCCTAGAAGCCACGGTGGGATACTATCACCTGGTTTCCAGCAGGGGTGGGGGAAGTAGAGTGGAGACGGGACCCAGGGGGTCTCTGCATTGGAACCAAATGGTTCAACAGGCTTGATGCCTAAGGACAAATAAAAAGCTCTTTCCTTTCCACAGAAATCCCTCAGTAGCACAGTCAAGTATTTGACCACTTGACTGAAAGGTTGGTAGCTTACACTTACCTAGAGGTACTTTGGAAGACAAGTCTAGAGATCTACTTGTGAAAACTCAGTCACTGAAGATGCTATGGAACAAACCACAGCCTCATCTACCCTGAGACCAGAAGACGTAGATGGTGCCCGGCGGCTATTACTGACTGTTCTGATCAGGGATCACAGCAGGTGGGCCCTGACAGAATGGGAGAAAAACGTGGGCTAGGACTCAGATTTTTAAGAAAAGTCCTGACTCATTGGACCAGTTGAGACTACAGGACTCCATGAGACTATCACCCTAAGATACTCCTTAAACCCTGAACTGAAACACCTCCCCACCCAGGTTACCTTTTAGCTAAGTAACAGATTGGCTTATAAAATAAAGAGCTGTATCCATGATACTATGCACCTTAAAAAAAAAACATCTCTGTAAGAGCAAAGGGTCAACAACAACTCTAAGGCAAAGACGAAAGGGAGGGTAGAGGGGAGGGAACAGGAAACCAGATGACTGGAAACAAAACGTCTACAGTAGCATTACGGATATGTGGACACATGGTAAAAACTGTGACCAGTGCCCTAAACAATGTGTGTAGTTACTGTGAATGGGAACCAAATCTGCCGTGTAAAATTTCACTGAAACTCCATGGGGCACAGTTCCACTTGGACATACATTGGACAGCCATGAGTTGGAATCCGGACGGCAACTGCTTTGGTCTGGGTTTTCCTTCCTACGGTGGTCCCTTTGGATGTGTTGTTTTGGTTTTTTTTTTTTAAATCATCATTAAACCCCAAACCAGACCCAATGTCACTCAGTCAACTTCACCTCATAACCACCCCACAGGACAGAGCAGAACTGCCGCATGAAGTTTCCAAGGAGCGTTCGGTGGATTCAAATTGCTGACCTTTTGTTTTGCAGCTACAGCATTTAACCGTTACGCCGCCAGGGTGGGCTTTCCATACACATCAGAGTCCACTGCAGGGATTCACAACAGCCAAAAGGTGGCAAACAACACAAGCGTCCCTCAACAGATGAACGGAGAAACACAGTACAGCGTATGTGTACAATGGAGTGTGAGTCAGAGAGAGAAACGACTGAGACGTGCCACAACAAAGACGAATCTTTAAAACATCACGCTGAGTCAAATCAGATACACATAAAGGGATAAAGAATGTCTGATCTCCCTTGGATGAAATCTCCAGAAGAGGCAACTGTGTAGACACAGGAAGGTTACCCGAGGTTCCCAGGGGCTGGGGAGGAGGCGAAGGCGGAGCGCACAGAAACAAAGAAAACTAAAGGCACAGGAGAACTATTGGCCCAAAGCGCTAAACCACCACAGCCTCCACCAACCTGAGACCAGACCAACTCGACGGTACCCGGCCACCACCACCCACCACTCTGACAGGGATCACAACAGAGGACTCCAGGCAGAGGGAGAAGAAAATACAGAATAAAATTCAAACGTACATGAAAAAAGACCAAACTCTCTGGTCTGACAGAGACTGGAAGAACCCCTGAGACTACAACCCCTGCAAACACTGTTAGCTCAGAAAAGAAGCCACTCCCCAAATCCATGTCTCAGCCAAAGACCAGACAGGCCTATAAAACAGACAGGGACACACGTGAAGAACAGGCTTCTTAACCTGGTCACACAGATGAGACCAAGAGAGCAACATCTGCCCCCGAGCAAAGACAAGGAGGCAGGAAGGGACAGGAAAACTGGACAAATGGACGCTGGGAGACCCAGAGTGGAAAGGGGGGACGCGGGTGATACATTGCAGGGCTGGCAATCAATGTCACAATCTGTGCATAAATTCTTGAATGAGAAACTAATTTGACCGCAAATGTTCACCCCATGCACATCAAAATTAAAAGCTGCTTATAATGACTATTTTTGTTGTCATATAGACTTGATCACAACCAAAAAAAAAAAAAAGCTGGGATTCATCAGGAAGTCTGGCAAGGGGCACAGTGGTAAGTGCAGTGTGCACCCTGTGATAAACACACAACTAGAGATAAGCCCCGAGCTTATTACGAGAGGCATGAGGCTAGCTGGGAAAAACCCCTCAAACCTGCAAGCATCATGCCAAAATTCTGAAAACTTTCTGCAACAGTTCCAGCCTAACAGTGCATGTGGTGAACTGGGCTGGAAATTTTGAGAGGAGGCTGGGAGGGGAGAAAGAAAGAACCGTGAAAACCTCCAGAGCTCACCCTGTGACGGTAACAGCTAAAAAACAAACCGGCTGGCCTTCAAGTCAGGGTGGGAGTAGCAGGGACTGCAGGCCAAAGGTTCTCCCAAGCCGGATGAGTCACCAAGCAGCGTGGGACAAATAAGCAAATATAGAAACCAAAGGTAGCTGCTATCAGGGACAAAGGGAAAATGCAGACAGCTGGTGGGTGGGGACCAGGAAAGAACCCTGACAGAAGGAGCTGGAACCTGACGGAGTGCTCTCAGTAGACTCCAACACACAAAAACCAAACAGGCCTCCACCCCTGATGTGAAGACACTTCATAAAAAGTTGGAGGAAACGTTGAGAACATGGAAAGCCGCAACGCATGCTACAACACGGATGAACCTTGAAAACATGCTGTTGGTAAAATCAATCAGACATTAGTACAAATACCACTTCATATTAAAATTTAAAAAAACAAATACTTTTTTTTTAAATCACCAAAACCATTTCTGTTGGTTCTCACTCATAGTGACCCCGCAGGACAGAGAAGAATTGTTCCATTGCATTTCCAAGAAGCTGCTGGTGGATTTGAACCGCTGACCTCTTGGCTGGCAGCCGAGCTCTTAACCACTGCACCACCAGAGCTCCTGCCTCATCCCACTTAGGACTATCTAGAACAGGCAGAGGGAGACACTCACGTAGACTGGTGTTTACAAACTGTGGGGGAAAAGAAAAGATAGGGGACTTAATACTTAACAGATTTTTGTTGTTTTTTTTTTTTTTTAAAGAAGAAACTAGTTATAGGTTTCCAATGTGCTTTTTTTTTTAAAAAATTCATCAGTTTTCCTGTAATCTAAATAGATTTGTTACCACATACTGCTACGAAATCTTTAGTGTGATGAAATTTTAAGAATTCATACTTTATAAATCTACCTTCTTTGCCTTGTGAACAGTGATGAACTACAATGCCATTTGGTTTTTTAAAAAATTTATTCTGTTGTTGTTGTCGAGAATATACCCACCAAAACACATCCCAACTCAGTCACCTCTGGGTGTGCACTTCAGTGACCCTGCTTCCTTCTCGTCTTCGAGTTAGGCTGTCATCCTTATTCTCCTTGTCTGAGTTGTTCTTCCTTCATTAACTTCCTGTCTAATCTTTTGAGTTGCTATTTTCCATAGGGTCCCATACAGTTTTTCCTTACTGTTATTACGATTAAGTGAAAATACACAATTCAAATCAATTTTGCACGCCCACCGATCTGCAGCTCCATCTGCCCTCCTCACCCTGTGACAGCACACTCCTCCATTTCCTGCTTTATTACTAGTACCCTCTTAATGAACATCTGTCCCCTCCTCTCCACTCTCCGCTCCCACCTAGAAAGAAACCACAGGATAACCTCCTACAAAGTACACACACCACATGCTCACTCTGTGTCCCTGAGTCCAATCCATTTTTGTCTGAAGAACTGATCATAGATAGTTTTTAAAAGAACACAATGCTCAAGGCCAACATGTTTTCAACAGTTTAGCCAAATTCTTGTTTTAAGAAAACTTCAGGACATCTTTTTGGTTTCAGTTTTGAAGATCATCTCAGAGAAATAGTTTCAGGGGATCATCCAGCCTCATAGCTGCATAATGTCTGGATTCCATGGCAATGTTAAATTTTGTTCCACATTTCCCCCCTTTTGATCAAGACTCTTCTATAGAATCTTTGATCAAAAGGTGATGAATTAAAATTTAACTTTATCCTACCTATGTTGTTATTGTCAAGGATTTCAATCTACTTGGATCCAAAATCAGTGCCCGTGGAAGTAGCAGTGAAGAAATCAAATAATGCATTGCACTGGGCATATCTGCTGCAAAAGATCTCTTGAAAGTGTTGAAAAGCAAAGACGTCACCTTGAGGACTATGTGTGCCTGACCCAAGCCATAGTGTTTTTAAACACCTCACATGCATGTGACATGACATACACATCACATCCTATGTTACGCAGATGACACAATGTTGCTTGCTGAAAGTAAAAAGGACTTGAAACATTTGCCGATGAAGATCAAAGACCACAGCCTTCAGTATGGATTACACCACAACATCAACAAAACAAAAATCTTCAGACTGGACCATCAAGCAACATCATGATAAATGGAGAAAAGATTGAGGTTGTCCAGGATTTCGTTTTATTTGGTTCTGCAATCAACTTCCACAGAAGTAGCAGTCAAGAAATCAAAAGACACACTGCACTGGGATAACCTGCTGCAAAGGACCTCTTTAAAAGTATTGAAAAGTAAAGATACCACCTTGAAGACTCAGGTGTGCCTGACACAAGCCACAGCATTTTCAATCGCACAATATGCACATGAAAGGTGGGCAGTGAATTAAGAAGACAGAAGAATGGACACCTCCGAATTTTGTGGCTAGACAAGAATACTGGATATACCATGGACTGCCCAAAGAACAAACAGATCTGTCTTGGAAAAAGTACAACCAGAGCGCTTCTAAGAAGCACAGATGGAGAGACTACACCTTACATACCCTGGACATGCTGTCAGAAGGGATCAATCCCTGGAGAAGCGCATTCATACTTGGAAAAGTAGAGGGTCAGCGAAAAAGACAAAGACCCTCAATGACATGGAGTGACACACTGGGTGCAATCACAGACTGAAGGATAGCACCAACTGGCAGGATGGCACACGACCGGGCCGGGTTCAGTTCTGTTGTACGTGGGATTGCTGTGAGTCGGAACTGACTCAACAGCACCAAACAACGAAGAGTGTTGTTAGCTGCTACTGAGTCAACTCTGACTCTTGGCGATCCCACCTCCTCAGCTACTCATTGAAAGGCTGGCAGTTCAAATTCACCCAGAGGCGCCTTGGAAGAAAGGCCTGGCGATCTGCTTCTGAAAGGTCACAGCCTTGAAAACCCTTTGGGGCAGTTCTACTCTGCACCCATGGGGTGACCATGCAATCCATACTGGAAGACAAACATTCCCTTAATACAACTTGAAGGGCATTTATGTTTTAAATTCCTCTAGCCAAATACGATAGTGGCGCTTTTAAAGAAAGCCATGTTTTGCTTTTGGGGTCTCTATGCTATGTCCTCATGTCTGGACTTAGGTTACTCATTCCAGTTCAGAATGTTCCAGACGAAATATTGTTTTCCTCTCAGGACATCACATCAGAACGGAGATGTCACTGTCACGCATATTTGTGCTGTTACTAGGTGCCACGGAGTTGATCTGGGTTCACAGTGACCACATGTGACAGACAAGCACTGCCCCTTGGAGTTGGCTGTCCTCTTTACAGAAGTCTTTCCCCTGGGGAGCCACTGGGGGTTTCAATCACCAACCTCAGAGTTAGTAGCTGAGCACTTAACCGTTGCACCACCACCCGAGTTCCTTAAAAACACACACACAAACACACACACACCAAAAAACCAAACAGAAAAACAAAGCCTGCTGCCATCAGTACGATTCTGACTTGCAGCAACCCCATGGGTTATAGAGCAGAACTGTTCCATGGAGTTTTCAAGGCTGTGATCTTCACTGAAGCTGACTGCCAGGTCTTTCCTCTGGAGCTCCGCTGGGTGGGTTCAAACTGCTAACCTTTAGCTTACTAAGCTCATGCAGACTATTTGGCACCAGCCAGGGCTCTTTCTGGGCACGTATTCTTACTAAAAGAGTCCTGGTGGTGCAATGGTTAGGCATCTGGCCGCCAACCCAAAAGGCTGGTCATGTGAACCCACCCAGCGGCTCTGTGGGAGAAAAGACCTGACAGTCCGGGACAGCTCTACTTTGTCACACATACGGGGCCACAGTGAATCAAAATTGACTCGACAGCACCCAACAACAATTCTTATTAGATACGAATAAATGTTATTAACAAACCAGGATAACAGAAAAGGGTACAAAGTCACCAAAAGTGGCCATCCTACCAGGGAGAGGGTGGTTTCCCCTGGGCAAGGGTATCCAAAGGGTGTGACCCAAGGACATGGTGAGGGGTCAAGCAACCCTAACACCAGGTTGACAGAGGGCACGCTCAGAAGCAACACCAAGAAAACAGCCAGAGAGAATTTTCTCTGTTGAATTAGCAAAAAAGTAATCAATTACCTTCCACCAGATATTGGCAAGGATTTGGGAAAACTGGAGAAATCACACCCCAACAGTATAAATTATATTTAATTAAAAAAAAGTGTGACGATAGATTTTTCTTTATGAAAACACTGGTAGGCAATAAGGAAAATGCTGGAAGCAACTGTCCAGTCACACTTATGAAAGGGCACTTTCCAAAGTCACTGTGGCTCCGGACACCCTCCTGTCTCCCCATTTCTCTGCTCTCCTCAAGGGCAGGTCTGGCTGGGATTCGGATTGGGCTGTGGGGCACAGAGCCTGGCGTGAGATTCCTTCTGGGGACCCTTCGGCCCAGCAGCCAGAGGGCTGGGTGAGCTGTAGGCAGCTGGGAGAAGCAGGGTCAGGGTTAGAGATAGGGACAGCGCTGGAGCTCGGGTTAGGGGCTGGGATTGTGATTAGGGTCCATGCTGGATCAGGGTCAGAGACAGGGGCTGGGTTTAGGGCTTGGGCTAGTGCTTGAGCTGCAGTTGAGGTTAGGGGTTGGGATTGGGATTAAGGCTAGGGCTAGGACTAGGGTGAGGTCCAATGCTAACAGTGATGAACTGTCCCTGTTTATTCAGGGTCACAGGGTGCTTGGGATGCAGGACTTGTCCCAGGCAAACCAGGACAAGCTAGTTGCAGCAGCAGGAACCACCTGGGAGAGCCTGCAGTAGATCCAGGTGGCACAGAGTCACTCCCTTCCTCATGGCCCAGAAGCCCAGAATGCGAAATGAGCCAGACACGTCAAAAGGGACAAAAAACACAGGCATCCCTCAATCGACTTGTAGGACTGAGTTGAGAGGCAATGCAAGAAACTGAGGAGAGAAATACAAATTTGTAGGTTCACATTTCCGGGAAAGCGTGAATCAAAGTTCTAAACCCTAATGACAAAGCATCCAACAGGAAGCCTGCTTTGGGAGCCTTTGGGGCAGATTTTAGGCAGAGGAATGAGAGCACCAAGGTCAGCCTTGAAGGCACACACCTAAGCATGGAGAGCCTTACCTCGTCACCGTATCGCCGATAACTCACTTCGTACAGCACAATCAGACCGTTGGGTTCCTTTGGCTCCTGCCACATCAGGTGAACGACATTGTTCTCTAAGATTTCATGGGTCACGGGACCAATGATGTCGTCGGCCTTGGCTGTAAGTGACAGCAGGGAGTGATGGTTAGCAGCAGGGACACGATGGATACTTGGGTCAATTTCCAGCCCCACCAGTCACCATAAGAGTGACCCTGAGCTGGTAACAGAGGATGGACATTAAAAAACTCACCTCACAGGAGCATTAGGCAAGATAAAAGATGTGTTGTTTTCTTTCTACACTTTTTGTGCTGGCATAGTTTTAGACTCACAAGAAGATGAAAAAATAATTTAGCCGCAACCCAAACATCCATAATGGATGAATGGATAAATCAGTGATGGTCTAGCCACCCAACAAAATGTTATTCAGTTATAAAACAGAATGAAGTTCTGATACAGGCTCCAGTGTGGAGAAGCTTAGGTAACACGCTGAGTGAAAGACGTCCAACACAAAATGCCAGTTACCGTAGGATTCCACTTATCTGCACTGTCCGCAAGAGGCAAATTTATGAAGATGGGAAGTAGATGAGTGGTTGCCTGAAGTTTGAAAACCAAAAAAAAAAAAACCAAAAACCAAACCCACTGCCATCAAGCCAATTCCTACTCACAGCAACCTGACAGCACAGAGTAGAACTGCCCCAGAGAGTTTCCAAGGAGAGCCTGGTGGATCTGAACGGCAGACCTCTTGGTCAGCAGCCACAGCACTTAACCACTGCTCCATTAGGGTTGGGGGTGACTATACCATGGGCAAGCAGTTTCCTTCTTTGCGATGGTTATACCACATTGTGAATGTTCACTTTTTTAAAAGAGTTCATTTTGTCAGGTGTATTTCACCAGAATTTAAAAAAGGGAGAGGGAAGGAGTTCCGTGTACCCTTCACTCAGCATCCCCCACTGCCAACACCCCACATAAACGCAGTGCATTATCAAACCCATTAACTGACACTGGTACACAACTGCTGATGAGACTACCTGCCTTATTTGGATTCATATGGAAAAAATCCCTGGGTGAAGCAACTGTTAACATGCTCGACTGCTACCCAAAAGGTTAGTGGTTCAAGTCTACCCAGAAACACCTTGGAAGAAAGGCCTGGTGATCTGCTGCCCAAAAGTCAGCTGCTGACAATCCCTACAGAGTACAGTTGTTTTCTGCACACACGGGGCTGGCATGTGTTGGGGCTGACTGGCCGGCAGCTGGTCTGCTCTGAATACAGGAAAAGCACCTGAACAATACACAGAAAGAGCTCAAAAAGTTCATTTCTGTTTTCACTATGACTTGGGGACAGCACAAGACACAAAGGCAGGAATCTCATGATAGGGACCATCTCGCAAGGTGGGTAAGTCTAGCTCTCCATTTCCCATGTTGCTTTATTTAAAATAGGAAGTGTTATCCATGGAATTGCCTAGGTGCTCAAAATCTACCCACTTTATGTATGCAAAGTATACCTCACTAAAACTGATTTGGAAAATGAATAATGCAACAAGTGGTGTTGGTATCAGAGAACAAAAAGGATGGGACAAGTCACTGAGGGTGAGGAAGAGTGAATCCCACCACCACAGCCTCCAGCAGACTGAGTCCAGCACAACTGGAGAGTGCCCACTACTGCCACTGTCTGCTGTGGCAGGGATCACGACAGAGGGTCCCGGATAGAGCTGGAAAAACAGAGAGCAAAATGTACACTCACCAAAAAAAAAAAAAGACCAGACTTACTGGTCTGAAAGAGACTGGGAAAACCTCGAGAGTTTGGATCCCGGACACTCTGCTAACTCAGTACTGAAGTCACTTTGAGGCTTACTCTTTAGCCAAAGGTTAGACAGGCCCAACACACAAACAGTATTACATGTTTCTCAACCACATATAGGAAACTTTTAGAGCACACCGGCTCAGGGCTAAGGACAAGAAGGCAGCAGGGGACAGCAGGGGACAGGGAAACTGGGTAAATAGACATGAGGAACCCAAGGTCAACAAGGGCAGGGTGTTGACACTTCCAGGGGCTGGCAGTCAGTGTCACAAAACAATGTGTGTACTGTTTAATAAGAAACTCATCTGCACTGTAAGCCTTTATCTAAAGCATAATTTAAAAAAGAGAAGTCTAGAAATTGACCTATTTCTACACATACATAGGGTGGACAACGAACAAAGAAGACAGAAGAAAAATTGTGCCTTTGAATTGCGGTGTTGAAGAGGAATACTGGATGTACAATGGACCATCAAAATAACAAACAGATCTGCTCTGGAAGAAGTACAACCAGAGTACTCCCTGGAAGCGAAATGGCAAGACTGCATCTTACATACTTTGGACACGCTGGCAGGAGGGATCAGTCTGTGGAAAAGGACATCATGTCTGGTAGAGTGGAGGGTCAGTGAAAAAGAGGAAGACTCCCTCGAAGAGAAGGATTGACACAGTGGCCGCAACGATGGCCTTAAGCATAGAAACAATTGTGGACATGGCACAAGACCGGGCAGTGTTTCATTCTGTTGTTCATCAGGTTGCTATGAGTCAGAACTGACTTAACAGCCCCCAACAACAACAACAATGTGTGTGTGTGTGTGTGTGTGTGTGTGTGTGTGTGTGTGTGTGTGTCTGTGTCTGTGTGTGTCTGTGTGTGTCTGTGTGTGTGTGGGGGGGGGGGGACTGGCTTTCCGAAAGGCAGTTATCTCAAACTACTGGTTAGCTCAGGTTAACGGTGGCACCTCTTCTGGAAGATCAAGTGACAAACACAGACCATCACACTACTAACTGCGTGTCCTTTGAGCAAGCAAGCCCAGATCCACAAACAGAATTAAAGGGAATCATCAAACAAGGGCACAAAGACAGGCATCTGGGTGTTCTTTTTAAAGCTGAAGATTGCAAAATGGCCCAAACATTCATTGAGAAATCAACGAAAAACAATGGTATACTTACAACCATTAAGCCAAAAAACCAAACCTGGTGCCATCGAGAGAATTCCGACTAATAGTAAGCCTGCAGGACAGAGCAGAACTGTCCCACGGAGTTTCTAAGGAGTACCTGGTGGATGTGAACTGCCAACATTTCGGTCAGCAGCTGGAACGCTTAACCACTACACAAGTGCATGTCTTTATGTGCCCCCTCTTAAAAAGTAGGTGTTAAAAACTGTCGAGTTCTACAATTCCGTTTTTACAGAGTAAGTTCTGCAAGTATATACAAGACGCTAATAGTGCTTATTACGGGGACTTACAGAAAACTAAATTTGACTTTCCTTACTGCTTACCTCTATTTCTTCATTTTATTGTATTCTGTGTGTGTCACTTCTAAACTTTATATAACAGCCACGCACAAGTCATGCCATTAAAAGTACTAAGGGAGATGAATCAGTTGAAGTGTATCATACACAAGCTGCCTGGAGTGTGGAGCGCTTCCCGTCAGTCAGCCCGGGTCTCCCGCCGATCGTGGGCCAACCCCGGGGCCAGCGGACCCACCTTCGGGCATAGTTCGGGCGCTGACGTAGGCTGCCACGCTACACCTCTCCTCCGGGGCCTCTTGATTGCAAGCCTGCAGCTCGATGCGGTAGCCGGTGAAATGTCGCAGGCCGGAAATGACCAGAGACTCCTTGTGGACCACTTTCTCAAAGGGCCGCTGCTCCGCTGGGCTGGTGGGCATGCTGGTTGAGGAGATGTTGGGGAAACCCGGAATCGTCGGCACAGCCACTGTCACGTTCCCAACGTCGCCGAGGGCCCTGCGTTTCCGCGATGGCCTGTAATGACAACAGGACATATACGGTCACTCTCTTCAAGAAGGATCCTGGGGATAAATGGCTAAAAATGAAGACTATTGCAAAGTGAGGGGGCACACAGAGATTAAAATGCAAATTAGCAGGAATTAAACCCAGAGAATCTTCCAAGAGACTCCCACAGACATGGCAAAGCGTCAGGGCAGGGCCCCTATCCCATGAGGGTAGGATGGGTGGGTTCCAGAGCCCGTAACTGAGCCCCTGATGCTGTATTTCCCCTTTCACATGCTTGATTTCAGTTCTCCATTCTGCAGATTAACAGGCCATCCAGGGACAGAGTTAAAAATAAGATGCCAAAAGCGTGTAAGAGTTAGCCTTTGGGGAGGGAAGATGTGCCAAGGGTGCTGGCCCAGTGGCCCGAGCCACTGCCAACCAGCATCATCCCTTTCAGCAGGAGGAACATGTCCTCTAACTCTGATGACTATCCAGACCACTTGCATCACTGGAGTAATTAAGTTTCCATTCTTGGTAAAGGAATCTGACCACTCAGATTCACCGGGGTAGTTCCAGGACACATCTATGCCACGGGCACACTTTTTCCCTGAAGAACACAGGTGTAGAGGAACAAAGTACTGATGATAATACTGCCGTGTAGACCAACCTTAAACAACTATGCTAAGAAAAGGCAGGCAGATACCAAAGACCACATACTGTTTGTACAGAATCGACACACCCACAGGGGCAGAGAGCAGACTAGTGTTGTCTGAGGTCATGGGGGAAGGGAAAGGGGGACTTGACTATGCAAGGGATACAGGGTTTCCATCTGGAGTGACTAAAAACTTTCTAGAACTAGAAGGCAGTGACCACGGTTGTACACACCATAAATGTACTTACACCACTGAAGCGTGTATTTTAAAATGGGTGAAATGGTAAATTTGGGGTTTTCCCACAATAAAAAGGGGCAGAAAATAAACAGATACACGTAATCCGTGAAAGCTGGAACCTGGGTAAGGCAGTAAGTGGTCAGAGAAGGGAAACTCAGGTTATTTCCCACTAACAATGACACAAGAGTGGTGACTCCCCAACTCAAGGCGGAAAACCTGAGAGACTGGGACAAGTAAGGTGGTCCCGTTGAGTTCCGGCTCTCACAGGTTTCGATGACTGAGGAAATAAATGCTGACAGTTGAATGAGAATACCAAAAAAAGTAAAAAAATAAAATCTATACTATTAGAAATTCTGGTGTCTGCTGTTTCCTTTGGGAATTTTTGAAAAATAAGTATTACATGACCTTTTATTTTTTTCAATTATACTGGAAACTGCCTTCCATCACTCCAAGTATTTCCCTCACAAAATAACATTTTAAGCTGCTTGTTGTTTTTTGGGTCAATGTTAAGGTTTTCATCTTCATTTAAAAAAGTAGTACAAATTTACTGCAAAAAAAACAACTTGGGAAACACTGAATGGCTATAAAGAAGTTTATCGGACACAGGAATCATAATTTCTTTAAGCATTCTCTTATTTTTCAGTATGAAAGTATTTCCAATTTTTGGTTTTGCTATTACAAATACCATGATACGCCTTGTTTCACTGGATTTTTGAAAAGCTGCTGCAGAGCTGACTGGGTCTCCAGGCTACGTGCCATGTGCAGAGCAGAGCTGGGCTCCACATGGGCTCCCACGGCTGTGACCTTCCAGCAGGAGACTGCTAGGTCTTTCTTCCAAGACACCTTCCTGGTGGGTTTGAACTGCCAACTCTTTAGCAATCACACGCGTAGCCATTTGCACCACCTGGGGACTCCTCCTGATGGTCGTATCAGTTCCTGAAAGTAGATTCCTAGAAGAGAAACCACTGAGCCAAAGAGGATATGAAACCTTTTAAGCTTCTCAAGGCATTTGGCTAAATCGTGATCTAGAAACAGCGTCTCGAAAGCAATCTTGGCAACACTGAGGGCTGTTAGCAATTTTCAGATTTTCAACCAACAGACTGAACAACATCTGCTTACTCTGTATCACTCTGTACTGCTGAACTTGACCTCTTCTTTTTCCTCCACTGATTCCTTGTCTTCCTGCAGGAAATTATCCTTTCATGTCCTTTGCCTATTTCCGCATGAAGTTTAAGGGCTTTCCTTCTTCCTGTTTGTGATGGTTAATGTCACGTGTCAACCTGGCCAGGCTACCGACGGCCCAGCTGTTTGGCCAGATGCTAACCTGCTGTTGTCGGTGTGTGTCGTCTGAGTCAGTCTCGATGCATGGTGACCCTGCAGGATGGAGCAAAGCTGTCCCACAGAGTTTCCTAGGCTGTCATCATCACAGGGGCAGATGGCTAGGTCTTTCTCCCATGGAGCACTGGGGAGTTCCAACTGCCCACCCTTTGGCTAGTAGCTGGGCACTTCTGTCGCTTCACCACAAGGTTGGTTCATGTCATGAAGTTGTTTCATGCGATCACACTAGCTGGCCTTAAGTTATTGCTGTTGGTACCACTGAGCCAGTTCTGACTCACAGGAGCTCGAGACCCGTTAGAAGGAATCACTGCCCCGCCTGCTGCCATCCTGGTAACTGTCACATTTGAGCCCATTACGGCAGCCACTGTTCTCCGTCCCTTCTTCTTTTATGCTGACCCTCTGCTTTGCCTAGAATGATGTCCTTGTCCACGGACGGAGCCCTCCTGCGAACACGTCCAAAGTCTGTGAGACGAAGTTTCTCCATCCTTGCTTCTAAGGAGCGTTTTGGCTATGCTTCTCCCAAAATAGATTTGTTTGTTCTTCTCACAACCCATGGAATACTTAATATTCTTCACCAACACTGTAATTCAAAGGCATCAATTCTTCTTCACTGTCCAGCATTTGTGTTCATACAAGAGGACTGAAAAACACCACAGGTCATATCTAACTTAGTTCCTAAAGTGACAGCTTTGCTTTCCGACACTTAGAAAGGTCTCTTGCAGCAGATTTGTCCAATGCGAAACACTGTTTGAATTCCTGACCGCTGCATCCATGGGTGCTGAGTGTCACCGTTGTTACGTGCTGTCCAGTTGGTTCTGACCCACACCAATCCTGGAGGAAGTAGAATGAAGCACGCCCAGTCCTGTGCCATTCTCACTATCACTGCGACACCGTGGCAGCCACGGTGTCAATCCTTATCAATGGTCTTCCTCTCTTTCGCTGACCCTCTACTTTACCGAGCACGAGGTCCTTCTCTGGGGACTGAGCCCTCTCAATGCGATACACTCATATGTGAGATGAAGTCTTGACATCTTCGCCTCTAGGAAGCATTCTGGTTGTACCTCTTTTAAGAGAGATTTGTTTATGATCAATCCAAATAAAACGAAATCCTTGACAACTTCAATCTTGTGTCCATTTACTGTGATGCTGCTCATTGGTCCAGTTGTGAGGATTTTTGTTTTCTCGATGTTGAGGTGTAATCCATACTGGAGAGCATAGCCTTCGATCTTCATCAGCAAGTGCTTCAAGTCCTCTTCCCTTTCAGCAAGCAAGAAAACCTTAAGACACTCTTCCAGAACTGCTTATTCATTAAGACTATTAACCATTTACCTACTGCACTGTGAAATTTACCCCAGCTTGCTTTTACCAACGAGTTTTCTTTTGTCAATAGGACACAGTCTTTGGTATTTATTTTGAAAGTTTCTATATCTGTACCATTTAAAAAAAAAAAAAAAAATCCCATCCTAAATAGGGTTATTAGGAGTTATACTGAGGTTTCATGGCTATTGTGAAAGGTGTTCTTCCTTTATATTATGTTCTAATTATGGTAGTCTATCTAAACTTTTTATTTGTGCTGCATTATAAGTGATTATTATATATCTACTTACTTTTCATTCTAAGAGTGTCACGGCTGATTTTCTTGGCTTTTACTGGAATCCACTACAAAAGGGGGCCAGCAGACTTTTTTGTAAAGAGCCACCTAGTAAACATTTGATCTCTTCCACAACTACTGAGCTCTGCCACAATAGCTCAACATCACCCACAGATAACTCGGGAGCAAATGGAAGTGCTTCCATGTCCGTACTTCATTTACAAAGACAGGAGATCAGTCCAGGGGCCAGTGTGCCTACTCCCACACTAGCTTATCTGCAAATGTCAATAACTTTATGTCCTACAAAACCTTCCCTAAAATTCTAGTTTCAAGTGTTAGCACGTTGGCTAGACAGTGAGAGGAATGTTCATTAGCAGTGGTTAAACCTGATCTCCTTATTCCTGACTCCTGATCCCAAGAGGGGCAGTTTCAAGAATGATGCTTGCCTGGGTCCTGGTTTAATGCACTGTTTTTGATTTTGCTAGTTGCCACAAATCAGTTCTGACTCATGGTGACCCCGTGTGCAGAGTGGACCACTCCACAGGGTTTTCAAGGTTGTGACCTTTCAGAAGCAGGCCATCAGGTGGAGGTAGAACTGCCAACCTTTCAGCTAACAGTCCCACACTTAATTGCTTTGTCTTGTCGAGGATGTATCGTATTTCTTGTTTACTAAGATGATTCTCTTTATTTTTCTTTTTCTGAATTAGAAATAGGTAATTAATGTTACTGAATGAAATCTATGATTTTTCTTACTGGGCTGGTGGAAATTAGATTATCACATCTCCTGATCATAAACCATTTCTGAGATAAACGATATCATGGTCAGAACAGTATTTTTTATTTAGGACATTTGGACCTAAGGTCAATTCTTATCGTAACCTGTGATTTCCTTCCAGTAGAGCATCTTTGCCAGATACTCTGAGTAGCATTATATTAGTTTCATAAAATGCATGGGGAAGATTTCCAGGCTTTGGGACAGTTCCGCTATTTAAGGAAAGAGCTGGTCTTTCGGTGCTAAAAGAACTCATCTGTAAAACTCTCAGTGCCCAGGGCCCTTTTGGAAGAAACTCATACATATTTTTAGTTTTCTTTTCCAAGTTTATTAGACTACTTAATTTTCTGCTGCCTCCTGAATGAGTTTACCCATTACTGTGGAGTCAACTCCAACTCACGGTGACCCTACAGGAAAGGGCAGGACAGGGTTTCCAAGAAGTGGCTGGTAGATTAGCACCATCAATCTTTTGGATAGTTATTTAAGCAAATGACTTTCTATCACCAGGAAGTAGAGCTGTCTGTTAAAATTTTTGAAACGCATGTTTACTTTTTACTATGCCGCAGTCAGAAAACGTAGTCAAACACTAATTCCTACATGGGGGTGCTTATTAAGATTTTCTTGGTGGCTTTTTTGCATTAAAAGACCAAAGGCATTCTTGAATAGGAAGGAAGACAGTTGCACACCCATATTAAGCTAAAGATATGCCTATGTCAGCAAGACTCAGAACACCTCTACACAGACTCAAAACAGCCTCACAAAAATAGCCAAGACATTAGTGTCTAATGAATAACCACCAGTGACCGAGGAACTGGAAAATAAAAGTGTCTCATCAAAGAGGGCAAATGTGGCTGTGTACACCAAAAGGATTATACCCCCAAAGACCACCATGTGGTAATGGAAGATCCAGGGACACCACTGACAGGGCATCAACTGCCTCTTCCACTCTTACAAAAGAAAATTTTGCCACTGAGTTGACTCATCCTAATGGAGACCCCACGGGTATCAGAGGAGACGTGGGCGCCCTAGGGTCTTCAACGGCTAATTTTTCAGATCTAGATCTCCAGGCCTTTCTTCTGAGGCTCCTCTGGGGGCGGACTCAAAACTGCAACACTTCAATTAGCAGCCAAGCATGCTTGCCACCAGCGGCACCCAAGGACTTCACTCCCCACCCTCTCACATTTGTCCACGGTGTTCTCAGCCAGGAGAAATTCTGTCCTTAGGAAACACCTGGCTTTGTCCAGAGATGTTTGTGGGTGTTGACAACTAGGGGGAGTAGGGAGCACAGAGAGGCTGCAGCCCAGGGATGCTGCTCAACACCCTACAGTTCACAGGATATGCTCCCCAGAAAACAATGTTCCAGCCCCAAATATTAAGAGTGCCAAGGGCGAGAAACCCTGGTCTGGGCCACAGCCTGAAATGTCAAGAAGATCTTGGGTAGTGCAGAGCTTAAGAGCTTGGCTGTTAACTGAAAGATCAGCTGTCAACCTCACTAACTGTTCCATGGCAGAAAAAGCTGACAATCGGCTTCCTTAAGGATTCCAGCCTCAGAAGCCCCACGGTGCGCTCCACTCCGCCTTATAGGACCACTGTGAGAGAGAATGGACTGCCAACAGGTCCTCACTGCAGTATTCCCAGTGGACACTAGAGGGCAGAACACGCCACACATAGCTCTAAATTTAAAAAAAAAAAAACCATACTTGGCTTCAAGAATAAATGCCCTCATTGGGCCCCAAACTGCCTTCCCTCTGGCCTGTTGTTCCTCCCAGCTGGTCAGCCTCTCACTGACCTCCCAGGAGCCCACCATCTGTCCCACCTCCTTGCCTCTCTTGACTGAGTTCTCTGTTTAGAATGCCATTCCCCCTTTTGTGAGCCAAGATAACTCATGACGAAGCTTCCCTAACCCTCCTCCATGGAAAGTAGTTACCTGGCACCCCTACACTTGTCGCCTGAAGAAAAATGTTCTGCCTTCCTATCAGTCTTTCTCACTATAGTATAAACTGCTGGAGCAGGGCACCTTGCTCACATGTCTGTAACTCAGTGCCAGGCAAGTTCTGTACCCACAGTGGGTGTGGGTAGACACTCTGTGAGCAGATAGGGGGCATGTGCAGCCTCCTGGGAGGGGCCCAGTCAGGAGCCCAGGGTTTCTGTTTTTTCATAGAAGTGTGTTAGTTAGCGTTATCCCCTGAATGGGTGCTCAAGTCTCACTTTGGTGAGAAGACATCTAAAAGGCTCTTGTGAAGCGTCACCCCAGCAGTGCACCCCATTCCATGCAACAAGCCACAGAAGCTGCTCTGGAATCTTCAAGACACAGCCTGCTTCCCGCCCGCCTGGACCCCCGGCCCCGGACAGACAGCCATCCCACAGGCAACTCCTACCTAGGGTCCTCAGCGCCAGGGCCCGAAGAGGTTTTTCTGCGGAAACAAAACCAACCGCTTTGAGGGCAGGTGGAACTTCTGCGGGTGACCTCATGACTCTGACCCTGGGACAGCTCTAGGCCATTGCCCTTGACTGTCATTTGATGGCAGGGATGAACCACACCTTCCCCAGCAGGTACAGGGGTATCCAGTGGGGTTGGGGGTGGGAATCAGAAAAAATACTCCACCTTCCCAGCGGCCTGGCCTGCTGAGGTTCCCCTTGGGCCTCCATCCTGACTGTGCTGAAACATTAGAACAGACTCAGCGACCTGCCCTTGCCTGGCAGTCTCTGCTGTTTGATGGGTAACAGTAACGGCTTCAACACCAGGGCTATTCCACGGAGCACTCTTTGGACCCAGGGTCATGGGAGAAAATGCAAGAAAGAAAAGAAGCAACTAAACACTTTCCAGGTAGACAGGTCTGCAGAAAAGTCTCACCTGGGTGAGAAGCAATGGTGGACATCTGAAGAGACACACTTTAGCATCTTATCTGATTCCCAGCATAAACCTTTCAGGGTTTCGATTTGCTGGAGAAACAGCTGATGGGATCAGACATTTTTGTGTAAAAACCAGTTGCCATGAGCTGAGTCTGACTCACAGTGACTCCGTGTGTCTCAGTAGAACTGCAGAGTAGAACCCAGAGGGTTCTCAGTGGCTGATTTTTCTGTAAGCAGATTGCCGGGCCTTTATTCTAAGGTGCCTCTGGGAAGACTCAAACGTCCAACCTTCAGAGCTGCTGAAGCACTAGTGGAGAGGCAGGCAGCGGTGGACGCACTGGCCAGGACTCAGATCCCAAAGGGGCCACTTGTTGGGGCACCAACTCGCTTATTAGCTTAAAAAAGCAGGTTTGGGACCCATAAGAGCTCGGGGCGGGGGGGGGGGGCGGTGATCAATGCAAAGACTCATGAAACAAGACCATGGGGACAGAGAAAGTACCAGCCACTGACACTCACTGAACACTCACGACATGCCAGGCATTCTTCCAAGCACCTGACACACTTGACCCTTCCTTACTTCAGTAGTTCTCAACAGGGGAGTGATGTGGCCCCCCAGGAGACATCTGGCAATTTCTGGAAGTGTTTTTGGTTGTCACGACTGTGGCACAGGACGCTGCTGGCATCTCATGGGTACAAGCGGCCAAGGACACTGCTCCATGCCCGACGATGCCCAGGTCAGCCCACATCATAGAAAATGACCCAGCTCCAACTTGCACCAAGGGTAAGAATCCCTGAGGGACTCATTTCACCCTGATAACAACCCTAAGAGATAGGAACTACTACTATCCCCATTTTAGAGATGAGCACACTGAGGCACAGAGGTGAAAAAACCTGTCCAAGCTAGTGGGTAGGGGGGCAGGGGCTAGAAGCCAGGCAGTGGGTCTTCTGAGTCCCACCACTGACCACTTCCCTCTTCTGCCACTCAGGCACTAAAGCGCACATACAGCCCCGCATGGGACACATTGTACCTGCATCTCCACGCACCTGTGTTTGGAAATGAAGACTCTGAAGGCGGAGCCCACAGAGAAACACGCATGGGAAGCACCTGTCTAACCCATACCCACAATACCTGTGAATGGAGCCAACACCATGACCTTTAGGGACATGACTTTCACCTGAGTGTCTCGCTTGCAGGGTAGGTGAGAAGCCACTTTACTGCTGTGAGGTGTGGAACCCCCGTGCGGTCAACAGTCTGGCCTCTGGTCCTGGTTCCCAAAAGCTGAGCACCCGAGGCCAGTGGGCGGCAGGTGAGCCGACCAGGAGAGACCACGTGCAGCCCGATGCAGGCCAGGCCTCAGGCAGCACGACGTCATCCATCACGGCCACATGGGGAGGCCAATAAAGGCCTTTGAAGACGAGGCTCAGAGGGGCTCCCCAGGTGCAGAGAGCAGACACCTGCTCTCGGGAGGGAAGGCCGGTCGAGGGGGGCACGGGAGCTCTGCTCTGAGGCCCTTCCCGGCCCCACCTGATGTCTCTGTCTCCTTTTTCCTGCTGTATCAAATACAGCCCTTTCCCTGGAATCTGTGAGTCGCTGTAATGGAATAGGAGATCTACGAAACAGAGAGGGGGCTGACGCCTGTTGACACTGTGACCACAAACGCTGTCAGCAGGTCAGCAAGTCCCCTCACAAGCGTAACGGAAGTCAGCCTCTAGAAACAGGGGAACCCACTGGCTTTGGATGGTGCTCTTTTATAGGGAACCCTGGTGGCCTAGTGGTTACGAGCTACAGCTGCTCATCAAAAGGTCAGTGCTTCGAATCTCCCAGGCACTCCTTGGAAACTCTCTAGAACAGCTCTACTCTGTCCTATAGGGTCACTCACTACTCAGACAGAAACGTGGAGACCGGGGCAATGATTTACAGAGATGTCGGAAAAACACAGACGGGGTCTTAACAGCTTTCCTTAAAAGAGAAATTTCTTTTTCCCTGATTATTTGCTTTTTCTGGGACATTTCCTGTTGAATGGTGAGATGTTTTTCTCCATCCGAAGTGGAGTCTCCCCTTGGGTTCCACCCACCCCTCCCTGTGGCTCGGGGTCCCCACCACTTTGAGTGCCAAAGTACCGCTCGCCCCCCCACCCCCAACGCTAAGACACCCACAAGGAGTCTGACCTGGGGACGAAAACCACGTTGTGCAGGTAGTCCTCAAATGTCTTGCGAAAGGAGGATTCCTCCAGCTCCTTCAGGATCTGGGAGTCAGTCTTGGGGCAGGCACAGCACTCACTGGCCGAGTCCTCATAGTCACTCTGGTTGTGTCTCTGGGAATCCTCCGACTCGAACGGCGGAGACCAGGTCCGGGATGGCAGCTTCAACCCTACAGACAGGCAGAGCGGGAGGCTGGAGTCTCCTGCTGCCCCCGACCGCACCATCCACGCTCAAACCAAAGGAGGCTTTCACAGCGAGTGGGGCTATCCATAAAAGAGACAGAGGGCGGAGGTGGCTTGGTGGCAGACGTCTCCTCTTCCACAAAGGAGACCTGCATTCAACTCCCGCCCAAGGCACCTCACGTGCAGTCACCAGCCTCTGGCGGAGCTTCCAAGCTAAGATGCACTAGGAAGAAAGGCCTGGCAACCTGTTTGCTAATCAGCCAGGGAAAACCCTGGCTGATGGTCTCTCTGCACTTGCTGGTGAAGATGGTGCAGAACTAGAGGACATTTTGATCCACTGTGCACGGGGGTCGTCAAGAGTCCAGTTGACTCATGGCAACTAAAGAGAGTGAAGGACAGAGCCTGGGGCCAGGGGCTGGGTTTGGGGTCCACTGCAAACATGAAAACCTTCTTCTCCAGAGCCCCATGAGCCTCACCTGAGAAAGGGCAGGTCAGCGTGTTCCTGGAAACTACCAGACGCCATGGCTCTGTGTGGGTGAGGTTGCAAGGGACCCAGATACTGTCCCTGCCCTGATGGAACTCAAGGGAGCCAGGAGGTTGTACACAATTAACAGACGCGTATGCCACGCCTAAGACGGCGCTACAGCTTACAAGCAGGGTCAGAGAAGCTATTTTTATGGAGGACTCTCGGAGAGAGGAGTCCCCGGGTGGCGGAGATGGCGACGCATTTGACTACTCACAGAAGGTTGATACTTTGAACCCACTCAGAGGCATGTTGGAAGAAAGCCCTGGCAACTTGCTTCTGAAAAGCAGCAGCTTTGAAAACCCTGCAGGGCAGTTCTATCCTGTACATACAGGGCACCATGAGTTCGAACCAACTTGACAGCAAGTGCGTGCGCGCCTGTGTGCGTGCACGCCTGTGTGCGTGCGTGCCTGAATGCGTACGTACGTGCGTGACTGCGTGCACGTGCGCATCCCTGCGTTCCCACAAACACTTTTGAGCAACCCTAAAAAGAAGTACAGCCACAGGATCATCTTCTTGCTCTCCTCAGGAGCTGCTAAGTCAGCTTTGACTCACAGCGGCCACTGTGTGCGGCTGTGAACCGCTCCTAAGGTTTCCCGGACAGTCATCTTTACAGGAGCAGATAGCCAGTCGCCAAGTCTTTTCTCCTGCAGAGCTGCTGGGTGAGTTAAAATTGCCAACCCTGCAGTCAGGAGTTGAGTGCTTAACCACTGCACCACCGGGGCTCTGTGAATGTATCTTAGGGGAAAGCAATTCAGACAGTGCAGAAAGCAAGTGCAAAGGCCCGGAGGTAGGAATTTTCTTGGCACATCCAGGAACAGCAAAGGCCCAGCGTAGCTAGAACGGGATGTGGGCCAGAGAGGGCATGGGGGGGGGTGTGGAGGGAGCAGACCACACAATCAGCCAGTAAATCAACTGGGCAGAGACATGTGAAAAGAGACAAACGAGCAGAGTAGAATTACACTGGAACTCTAAGGGGCCTTACCTATAAACCCTGTGATGACACTAAGCATCCGATCTACAGCAGCACAATGAAAGACTCTGAGGTCTGATGATAAGTCCAGAAGTCAGACTAAAGCAGCGGGTCTCACCTGGGGTGATTTCTGACCTGGGGCCATTTTTAGTTGTCACAAATGGGGAGCAGGGAGCTGCTGGCAGTGCCCCAGGAGACACTGCTCCACATCCCACAAACGTACACAGCAGCCCCTTTTCACACATCAGCAGTGCCCAAGTGGAAAAAGCCTGGACAGATGACATTAGAAGAGATCGGGGAAGAAACCGTTCAGACAGACACAGGAAAGAGGGGTGACATAAGAACGAACATCAAAGTATTGAGTGAAAAGGAGGAGCGTGACATGAGGCCTCCGGGCAAGCAGAGCAGAAGGAGCTGCAGATAGGCAGGCATGCAAAATTGATTTGGATTGTATACTTTTACTTAATCACAATTAAGAAGAAAAAAAAGAACATCAATTCTCCAGGTAAACCAAACCAAATCCAAACCTGCTGCCATCAAGTCGACTCTGACTCACAGCGACTCATGTGACAGAGTAAAACTGTCCCTTAGGGTTTCTGGGCGGTCATGTTTACAGGAACACATCACCAGGTCTTTCTCCTGCAGCACTTCTGGGCAGGTCGAAACCACCAGCAACCTTTGGGTTAGCCCTCAACTGCAAACCGTTTGTGCCACCCAGGGACCTTTCTCATCCAGGCACTCATGCCATACACATTGCCACGCAGTCCGTTACAACTCTAGAGGGCAGACTAGAACTGTCCCATAGGTTTTCCCAGGAGCGGCTGGTGGATTTGAACTGCCTACCTCTCGCTGGGCAGCTCAGCTCCGACCCACTGTGCCACTAGGGGCCCCTTCTTAGGTAGCAGCCTTGAAAATACAAAACTGGTTTCTAAATAACCCCTGGCGGTGTCCTGAGCCCTGGGATCACATCCCAGCAGTGCCTGTTACCCGCTGTGTGACACAATCAAGCCTCTCAAGCTCTCTGGAACCTGCTGACACTGTCACTATGCTTGGATAACCCTGCTCCTTACAGGGAAACCCTGGGGTGAAGTGGTCCGTCTGCTCTCCAAACGATCGGCAGTTGAAATCCCCAGGAGCTCCTTGGAAGCCCTATAGGGCAGTTCTACAATGTCTGTTGGGTCCCACTCAGAGTAGGAATTGACTCGACGGCAGTGGGTTTGGTTTTGGTTTACAGTGGAGCCTCAGGGGTGCAAGGGATGAACGCTCAGCTGCTAACCAGAGGGCTGGCAGCACAGATTCACGCAGCCTCTCAACAGGAGAGACACTACGTGATGTTCTCCTGCGCAGACGGCAGCCTAGGAAACCCTACAGGACAGCTCCTCTGTCACAGGAGTGGCCAGGAGTCGGCACTGACTCAATGCACTCAACAGCAACAACACTCGTTACAGGAAAAAATCTGTGAAGGGCCCTCGGAACCATCAGCCGGTGCCTGATGTCTGTTGAGCAGAGCAAATCCCATTTACTCCAGCCCCTTAAGTGCCTCGAGTACAGCCAGGGAGCTCCAGATGAGGGTCAAGTGCCTTCCTGGGAACAACGAATACCCACGTGGACGCACGAGTGTTCCAGCAGAGCTCTGAGAGCCTGTGCAGTCTTAACAAACACTGAAGTTTATTAACACTGGCTGCTGCTGAGGCTAGTGTGACTCATGGGGACCGACCCATGCGTGTCAGAATAGAGCTATGTCCATCAGGTTTTTATGGCTGATTTGGGGGCAGCAGATCACCTGGCCTTTCTTCTGAGGCACCTGAGTGGGTTCAAACCTCCAAGCTTCCGGTCAGCAGCTGAGTGTGCTAATCACTTGTACCACCTGGGACTTCTCAGGGTATGAACAGAAAGACTAACCTGGCTGGCTTGGCTTGGAGGGGGCCAGTTACGGCTATGGGTGGAAGCAAGACAAAAACAGTTGAGGAGGCTTGTGTCTGTCACGGGGACACGTGACATTTTTCTGCTGCAGAGGAAGGGATGTTTGTGGGGCACTGCCATGGCTGCTGGGGCCTGGCACCCCTTTCTGGCATCCGCAGCATGAAACTTGTTGTTGTCAGCGGCCATCAGGTTAGCTCCTGACTCACGGCCACCGCAGGCACAACTTTTTGTGGGCTGATGTTCGCAGGTGCCACCTCCAGGCCTTTCTTCCTACGCTGTCTTAGGAAGGAAGCCCTGCTGAAATCCACTCTGCATCCTAGCAGCATGCCCTGGTGGCTGCACACAAAGTGCCTGTGTTTTTTCCGGAACCATAAAAGTCCAGCCCTGATGAGGCATGGAGGGATTCTAGTGGGTGGTTTCTGTGAGGCGGACGCAGGGCCAACAGCTCACCAGCCGAGCCAGCAGCCGGGCTTGCTCTCAAGTTATATAAAGCAGCCCCAGGAGATAAATCACGTTTGTAACCCTCGGCTCAGGCAGGGGATGAGGTCACAGGCATACATATAGCATATGACTGGAGAGCTGGGACAGCTCCCAGAGGCCATCTGTCCTCGGCCCCGTCTCCCGAAAAGGAGGCAGATGCACACAGCAGCTCACCCCTCGACCTGCCCAAAGCCCTACGGCAGGTCAGAGAGGGCACTGAGGGTGAGCCTCTGGACTTCCAGCCTCACCAATTGCCCTCCTCAAAAGCCACCTCCAAGGTCAAGAGCTGAGGATACCCCTGACTCCAAAACATCTAAAGGAAAGCAAATGAAGTACAGAGGGGAGGGAAAACTAAAGAAAACAAATGGCTTTGGGGTTCTCTGGTTACGTGGTGGGTTCTTTTAAATCCAATTTCCAACTAATTTTAAGGCAACTTCTACAAACTAATTTGGGGTTTCAGAAATCATTTCCCATTTTCCTTCAGATGGAGGCAGTCACATTAAATATATTCAGACTAAAAACTGAAAAAACAGAAGTGTTCTTACAAACGGACATTGCATGTTTACACAAATAATGCGCACCTTCTACATTTGCCAAGGATGCAAAAAGGCCTAGGAGAGCTTATGAAAATACCTCCTGGGGGGAGAGCAAGGCTGACAAACAAACATCATGTATGTGTTATCTGTGTAAAAACACAGTAACCTCAAAGACAGGAGACAATTAGAGTACTGCTTCTAGTTGTCTCTGACAGTGATGTAGAAGAACCTTTTCAAAAACTCGCTGGGCTATGTTATATGATGTCATGTTACAAAACGTTGCATAAGTTATATTACACTACGTCATGTTAGCTACTGTCATATCTGTCCCCAACTCACAGTGACTTCACGCACAAGACAATGAAATGCTGCTCAGTCCTGTGCCACCCCACGATCAGATGGCTGTGGACTGGATGGCCGTGATCCGCAAGGTTTCCACTGGCCAGTTCTCAGAAGCAGACCACAAGGCCTCTCTCCCGAGCCCGTCTGAGTCTGGAAGCTCTGCCAGTCCCCGTTCAGCATCCTGGCAATACCCTAACCTCCACCGACAGATGGGTGGCAGCTGCCTGTAAGATGCACTGGTCAGGACTTGAGCCCCGTCTCCAGACTGGGAGGTGAGGATCCCACCACATCTTCTCAGAGTCAAGGGTTTACGTGGGGCCCAGCCCCTTCCTCGACTTGGGCAGTGACTTCTCGCTGCTCTCGCTTGTGCTGCTAGCTTTGCATAGCAGTCTCCCATGGGCCAGCTCAGCCACCTCCACAAAGAGGGGAGAGTTAGAACCCAGCCACATTCACGTGGGAGGACAGAAATGGAGTGGGGGTAAGGAGGAGAAATAAAGAGGGGAGGGGAAAGAGAGGTGGGGGCAGGGGAGAAAGAGAACATTCCAGACAGAGATGCCGCCGGAGCATGGGAAGTACGTGGTGTGGATACACAGCTTCAGGGCATGTACTTGTGTTATGATGCTTGGAAATGTGTGTATGTTTTTGTATGAAATAGGAGTGTGTGCACATGTGTGGGTGCATGTGTGCGAGCATGTGCATGCGTGTGTGCGCGTGTGCGTGTGTGCACGCATGCCCACATACACATACTGTGAAACACAGGGAAAGATGGGCTTCTCTGGAAAGGGGACAAAGGGGATGCCACACGTGTGGCACTGCTGCTCTGGGCACCCCTGCCCGCACTCACCTTTGAGGCAATAATCCAACTCGTACAGCTCGCTGTCCTCCGCCTGTCTCTCCCAGAAAACCAAGTAGTGAGTGATGTTGCCGTTGGGGTCCGAGGGAGGTTTCCACTTCAAAAGAATCTGGGATGAGGAATTAGAAACCGAGATGGGATCCAGGGGGACGGAAGGATCTGGAAGGAGAATGGAAGCAGGTCAGCTGTGAGGACGTGAGGACAAAGCTGCCGAGTGGAGCGCACACGAGGAAATCACCACGCTGTCCCCTGTGTGTTACTGACGGTCGGAGGGACATGCGGAATGGCCACTCAGCAAGGGGCAGGTTACCAGACCCGAGTCCATTGGTATCACAGACTGTCACACTCTGGGGGTCACAGCAGGAGCCGTGGAGGCACAACAGATAGGTGCTCAGTGTCTGACTGGAAGGCTGGCATTGCACATCCGCCCAGTGACTCTGTGGGACGGAGACCTGGCCGTGTGTGCCCATGAAGACTGCAGCCCAGGAGACCCCGTGGGGCAGTTCTGCTCTGTCACGGGGGCTTGCCAGGAGTCGGAACTGGCCTGACGCCACCCAACAACTCTTTGTCACGGGGGCCCTGTCGTGCATGCTCTAGGGTCTTCGACAGCATCTCTGCTCTCCACTCGCTAGATGCCAGGAGCGCCCTCACCCAGGGCACGACAACCAAAAACGTCTGCAGGCTTTGTCTGTGGTCCCTTGGGGCAGAACTGCAGCCAGCTGAGACATGTAGGGCCAGGGGCTTCCATGGACCCCTGCTGAATAGGAAAATGAATACCTTACTTGGATTTCAGGATTTTTCATACCCAGGAAACCAACTGTTAACCATAAAAAAAGAAAAAACAAAACTGACCTAAACTTTAAAAGCCTGTCAGAAACTGTCGTATCCTGCCGGAAAGGCCTAGTTGTCAAACCAAACCAATCTCATTGCCAGCAAGTTGATTCCGACTCACAGTGATGCCACAAGACACAGAAGAACTGTCCCACAGGGTTTCCAAGGCTGTTGACCTTTACAGAAGGAGAGTGCCACATCTTTCTCTGGTGGAGCAGTGGGTGGCTTCAAACCAGCGACCTTTCGGTGAGCAGCTGAACACTTAACCCCTGCACGACCAGGGCCCCTTACTGCGGACGTGAGAGCTGACCGTTCTCCGCCCTGGGGCCATCCTGCCCACTGCAGGCTGGTCAGCAGCATCGCTGGCCTCCGCCCACCTGACGCCAGTACTACCCGCTCCCATCACGACACCCTGAAATGTCTCTGGATATTACCATCAGTCTCCTTGAGGGCAAAAGTGCCCCTGGCTGAGAACAACTGCCCTAGGAAAAAGACTCACGCTTTACAGAAATACAGCTAACTGCTGTGAGTACTCCCGCCAAAAAAATAAAAATGTGTGTGGTGGGGCTGGGGGGGAGAAGAGTGGTAGAGACAAAGGAAACATGGCCAAATCTTGTAACTTCTGAAGCTGGAGGGCAGTTATATGGGAGAATCACTGCTCTCTCTGTTTCTGTGAATGTTTGAAAATTTTCCACAATCAAAACCAAACACCAAGCCAAGTGCTGTTGAGTCAATTCCAACTCATGTCAACCCCACTTCCATGTGTCAAGGTACAATTGTGCTCCCTAGGGTGTTCAATGACTCTGTCTTTTCAGGAGCAGGTCTGTGACTGCCAGGCCTTTCTTACAAGGCACCTCAGGGTGGGCTGTAACATGCTAACCTTTAGATTGAGCACCTAACCATTTGACTATTCAGGGAGCCACAGGAAAAAGAAGTGTGTGTGTGTGTGTGTGTGTGTGTGTACATATACACATACACATACACATACACATACACATACACATACACATACACATACACATACACATACACATACACATACACATACACATACACATACACATACACATACACATACACATACACATACACATACACATACACATACACATACACATACACATACACATACACATACACATACACATACACATACACATACACATACACATACACATACACATACACATACACATACACATACACATACACATACACATACACATACACATACACATACACATACACATACACATACACATACACATACACATACACATACACATACACATACACATACACATACACATACACATACACATACACATACACATACACATACACATACACATACACATACACATACACATACACATACACATACACATACACATACACATACACATACACATACACATACACATACACATACACATACACATACACATACACATACACATACACATACACATACACATACACATACACATACACATACACATACACATACACATACACATATACATATACCCCCTTCAGGAGGCTTAAGGGTACTGCCTCATCTTCTGAAAATATAAACCTCAAAGCCCTGCCCCTGTAGCAGCAGTAACCACACAAAAAGGGATCTGACCCCACACGGCCCTGCTGGCCTGTTTATGGCAAGCGATCTGATCCACGTTCAAGTTCAGAGTCGCAACACTTACTCGTTGCATTTGTCTGGACATAGATGATGTCACTCTTGGCCCCATAGGTCCGGCGCTCATCAGAGAAGGTGACCAAGGTCTTGACGAAGATGGCATACTGGGTCCAGGGCTTGAGACCTCGCATCAGCCACCCAGGATGGGGCTGCGACTTGGGGTCATTGGACCTCTGGGGCGGGTCAATGTCCACCACTGTCCAGCTGTTGGAACCGCAGGCGTCCTGCCCGTCAAACTCCGTCACATTCTGATAGGGGCTTCCGAGACAAAATTGGAGACAGTGGTTACCATTTCCCCTGAGAACTGCAGAGGCAGGCACACTACAGATGGCTACACTGGCCGCGTCCTACTTGCCAGGCCAATCTCCTTTTTCATGTATTTATTTGTTGTCACTGAGAAGAGACACAGCAGAACGCACGCCCACTGAGCAACGTCTACGTGTAGAGAGCAGCAGCACTGAGTCCATCTTTCAGGCTGCGTGCGGTCCGCACCCCCTTTCCAGAGCTGCCCTTCCCGCTCACATAAATACTGCCCCCGAGCTTCCCCCCGGCCTCTGAGTCAGTGCTGTCAGTTTGATTCCGCATCAACAGACCTCAAAAGAGCACAACGCTCACAGCAGACGTTCCTTACTAGCTACTTGAAACTACTGCCTGGTTTGAAGAAACCTCCGGGTCACCCGGCCCCTCTACTGGCATAAGGAATGAGATAAAGCAGCCCCCAAAGAAAAAGCAGCAACCACCTCAAAGTCTCAGTTTCCCTATAACAACAGCAGCAGCAGCAATGACTTGACGAGTTACTGCTAAGGTTCTGTGACACAGAACATGTCCTTCTTAGCACCCAGCCTGCCATCTATTAAAATCTTGAGAGACGGAAGTATTATGAATATTAACAATTAACGTTATTAGTGTTTCCACCTGGACCACCGTTGCTGCTTCTGCTAACTGCCATCAAGTGGGGCCCCAACTCATGGTGACACCACACACTGGGACAAAATGCTGCCTGACCCTGCATGATCTCGGTCATCATCTATAGGCCAGGCTACTGGGAAGCACATGGTTTTCACTGGCTGGTTTTCAGAAACTGATTGCCAGGCCTTTCTTCCTACTCTGTCTCCATCTAGAGGCTCTGCTGAAACTTGTTCAGCATCAACACGGAAGCCTTCCAGGACAGACAGGTGGCATGAGGTGTGCTGGGCAGGATGGAACGTGGTTGTCCCACGTGGAAGATGAGAATTCTACCCCTGGAGCCACCAATACCCGCTCCTGAACCCCACTACCCTCTGTACAATGCCAGCCCAGGCGCTCACTCAACACTACCAGAGATACCGCGTTCCTCTGCTGACAAATGTCTGCTGTGCCCTCCACAGGAGACCAGGAATTCAGCCAGTCTGGACTCCCCAAGGAAACATATTGGCTTCAGTGACTGGCTTGTAACAAAAAAGGACCTCTTTAAAGTGTTGAAAAGGTAAGACGTCACCCTGAGGACTTAGGTTCTTCTGACCCAAGCCATGATACGTTCAATCACCTCATTTGCATGCAAAAGGAAGACCCAAGAAAAGGGATGCCTTTGAGCTGTGCTGTTGGTGAAGAAGAGTGAACGTCCCACAGACTGCCAGAAGAACAAACAGCTCTATTCTGGAAGAAGGACAGCTGGAGTGCTGCTTGGAAGTCAGGATGGCCGGACTGTATCTCACATACTTTGGACATGTTATCAGGAGGGACCAGTCCCTGGAGAAGGGCGTCATGCTTGGTACAGCACAGGGTCCACAAAAACGAGGAAGACCCTCAATGAGATGGACTGACACGGTCATTGTAACAACGGGCTCACATACAACAATGACCGTGAAGACGGCAGAGGACCTGGCGGTGTTTTGTTCTGTTGTGCGTGAGTTTGCTAGAAGCCGGAAGTGCCTCAGCAGCACCCACCCACAACAACCTCAGCACCACACAGCGGTAACTGGGGAGGCGACCACATGAAGTCGATGAGAGCTAATCCGTGCCTAGAAGGAGCAACAGAGAGAGGGACCCTGGAGGGTAAGAGACAAAAGCTCATCAGCCTCCGACCCCCCCAGTCTCCTCGTGTACTTACGCCTCTTTATAGAAGAGCATGAACCCCAAAAGGTCTCGGAAGTCAGGGGGCCAGTATGGCTCCCATCTCAGCAAGATCTTGTCAAATGATGTCCGGATGTAAGAAAACTTAAGTAATTCATTTTCACCTAGAAAATTAAAAAAAAAAAAAAAACAGGCTACATAAGGGTCAAATTTGTTTCAGGCCTACGCCAGGGACTGCAGGTTTCCAGGAAGGGCAGGACGATCTGACGTCCCCTTGCCATTCCAACGTGCCTCTCCCCGTGGGAGCACCTCGCTCTGCTGAGCACAAAGTGGGGGTTCAGACGTAAGAGCCAGCCAGACCCAGGCCCCCAACAGAAGCTGACTACTTCACCAGGTGCTCAAGTGGGTAACGACTGTCCACTCCAGCACCGGAGGACCACGGGCCAGCTGTTACTGGGATTTTCAAGAAAAACAGCCACCCTGGCACAATGTCGTCTGGCATACTGACTTTTGAGACTAACCTCAGAAGACCTGACTCCCCTGCCAACGAGTGCACACAAAGTACAAGGAGCGCAGGGAGGAAGACGTCAGGGCAGACCCCTCCGCCCAGAACCAAGTCCTTTCTCACGCTCCAGTCCCGCCTCAGTGTCCCGCCTCAAAATCCTCACTGCTTGGGCCACCTTCAGCAGTGAGAAACTAGCTCCCCGTGCAGTTTTATGGAAGGCCTGGGGAGGCGCCATTCAGATACCCCATGGGGAGGGAATGTATCCCGAGGAGCGCAGTTTGTCTCCAGACGGGCTTCCTGGGGATACCTCGCACGGTTGGAGCCAAAACCTTGCTGTCCCTGCTCAGCTGCACCCACGACGGAGCACAGTGTGGGCCTGATGTTTCTCTCCAACCCCGGGCTCATTATGGACAGTGTTAGCCTTGGGGCCCCCTTGAGCCCGTCCAGGATACACTGCGGTCTGAACGTCCTCCCTGCCCAACCCTCCTTCCTTCCTCATGTCCACTCACAGGGTCAGACCCTTCCTGCAACCTGAAGGGTCTTCCTGTCCATCCCTGCTTCCTTCCACTGCCCACTCACAGGGTCTGACCTGTCCTGCGGTCTGAAGGGTCTTCCTGTCCCACCCTCCTTCCTTCCCCCCTGTCCACTCACAGATCCACCCTGCTGCCTGAAGGGTCTTCCTGCCCAACCCTCCTTCCTTCCCAGTGTCCACCTGCCCTGCAGTCTGAAGGTTCTCCTGCCCAACCCTCCTGTTTTTTCTCTTTTCCATTCCACAGACATTATCCCCAATACTTCGTCTGCATTTCTGACTCCAACTTGGAATCTGTTTTCCAGGAGACCCAAACTGACACAGACACTCATCTTGGAACTCCTCAGCTTTAGCACCAGGCCAGATACATATATAAGATGTCACTCATTCACACATTCATTGACTCAGTCATTCCATCATCCATCCACCCTTTCATCCATCCCTCCCTCCATCCATCCACCATCCATCCATCCATTCTTTCATCCACCCATCCACCACCCATCCATCCATTCTTTCATCCATCCATCCTTTCCTCCATCCCTCCACCCATTTATCCATCCATCTATCCACCACCCATCCATCCATTCTTTCATCCATCCATCTATCCATCCATCCATCCTTTCACCCATCCATCCATTCTTTCATCCATCCATCTATCCATCCATCCATCCGTCCATCCTTTCACCCATCCATCCATCCACCACCCATCCATCCATTCTTTCATCCATCCATCCCTCACTCCATCCCTCCATGCATGTCATGCTCACTTAGCACCTTCTTGGTACCAGGCACACAACGCAACAAACACAGACATCAGATGTACAACGCCTGCTCTTAATATTTCAGAAAGTCTTCCCCTAGGTGTGGTCGTCTTGTTTCACTATGGGACAGGGACATCTCCTGGGGGCCAGTGTGGGGAGGGCAGCCACATTCTCTTGATTGTGGGCTGAACAGACCAGGGCAACACTACTTACAGGATGCCTGATCCCCATTGGTCTTCAGGGCGATGTCGTTCCTCTCCTGGCGCCCCTTGGTTCCCGAAACTTCCTCCATCTTGTGAATTTCGGATAAGCAGAGCTTGGGGTTATAGTGGAAGAAGAGCTTCCCCTGAGTGATGGTGAGGTTGTGTTTGCCCCAGTCCCACAGCTGTCTCAGGTTCTGGTTGTCCAAGGCATAGAAGGAGTAGTTCCTACGGAAACACACGTCCAGTCATCCAGCGTGCACCTGCTCCAACTCCCAGGTGGCAGGGAGAGATCTGGGGTCCATCCAGCTCAGCGCCACAGCCTCCGAGGGCATCACGCGCTTAGCACACCCTCAGAGGCACTGGGTGAGTGGCGAAGAGGGCAAGCCGAGGGCATCTTTGGTTTTTTCAAATTTATAAATGTGTGTCTATGCGTTTATAAAGTTTACAGAGCAGACTAGTTTCTCGTTGATCAAGCTGTACACAAATTGTTTTGTGACATCAGCAGCAATCCCTGAAACATGTCAACACTCCCCCCTTGTCCGTCCCAGGTTCCCCGTTCCCACATATCCCCCCTTCCTGTCCCTTCCCGATTTCGCATCTTTGCTTTTGTGCAGATCGTGCCCCTGTGGTCTTGTTCACACGACTGAGCTAAGACGTGTGTTCCTCAGACACGTGTACCTCGTGTTATTTACTTTATAGGACTGTGTGACCTTTGGTAAAGTAGAGGGTCAGTGAAAAAGACAAAGGCCCTCAACAAGATGGACTGACGCAGTGACGGCAACAGTGGGCTTTAGCATAAAAACAACGGCGGGTCGGTGCGAGACCAGGCAGTGTGTCGTTCTGCTGTGCACGGGTCACTGAGTTGGAACCAACTCAATGGCACCTAACAACATCAACCTTTGGTTTAAGGGTGACTCTGGGGAGCGACTTCAGTTCTGTATTAAAACGGTATCCGGGGGCCACAGTCTTGGGGTTTCTCCATCTCTGTCAGACCAGTAAGTCTGGTGTCTTTTTCTATGAACCTGAATTGTGTTCTACATTTTTCTCTGGCTCTGTCTGGGATCTTCTACTGTGGTCGCTGTCAGAGCAGTGGGCGGTGGTAGCTGGGCACCATCTAGCTGTGCTGGTGTCAGGCTCGTGGAGTCTGCGGCGTTTGTGACCCTCTAGTCCTTCGGACTAACATTCAGACTAACGTTTCCCATGTGTCTTTGGTATTTTTTGTTCTCTTCTGCTCTGGACAGGCTGGGACCAGTAGAGGTACCTCAGACGGCTGCTTGCATGCTTGTCAGACCCCAGATGCTACTCACCACAGCTGGAGATAGGACATTTTATGAATTACATTATGCCAACTGACCTAGATGTTCCTTGAGAATAAGGAAGTCTTTATGGCCAGGAAGCTGTCTGACCTTGGTTTTAGAGGGAGGGGTAAGACGGTGGTAGACTGTGACAAGGGTCTTGCAGAAGGGAAGGACGGAGAAGAAACAGCAGCAGCTGAGTGCAGTGCAGGCCACCAGCAAGAGCATAAAAGCCTGCTCTGGCCGGAGAGGACAAAGGAAAGGAGGCTGGAACAGCGGCAGGGCGCTAAGCCCTCTAGGACACTGCATGCCAGCCTGAGAATGTGTCACCCCTCACAGTAGACAGAGGGAAACCACTGATGGTTCTAGAACACTTCAGTGACCTGACTGGACCTGTTCTTCCCAACAATTAGGGTTCTACTTAGAATGTAATGGACGGGATACGGGAAGTATCCAGACCTGCTCTGTCCAACACAGGGGCCACAAGGCACTCTGGAGCACCCAAAATGTAGCTGTTTGAAACAACTGTGGTTGTTAGGTACCATCAAGTTGCTCCTAACTCATGGTGACACCACGCACCACAGAACAAAACACTGCTTGATCCCACGCCATCCTCAACAGCAAGTGCAGATCAGACTGCTGTGATCCACAGGGTTTGCATGGGCTGATTTTCAGAAGTAGATTGCCAGGCCTTTCTTCCTAGTCCATCTTGGTCTGGAAATGGTTAACATCACAGCAACATGCAAGTCTTCACTCGGAGGGGTGATGGGTATGCATGAGATGCCCCGGTTGGGAATCAAATTCAGGTCTCCCACATGGAAGGAAAGAATTCTCCCATCGAATCAACACCGCCACTGTAACCACCAACCCCCCTCAATGTTTCTAATTCAAACAATTCATTATTAGTATGCTGGTCACACACCCAGAGCCCAGCCCACATACCCAACTTCCAGGGTCTCTCCTCGAATCAGGCGTAACTTCCGGAAGAAGGAAAGGGACACGAGAGCGTAGGAGCGGCGGATTTTGAGATACCCTGAAATCTCTTCAATGAGACCCAGGTTGGCCTCTAGCTCAGCTGCCAGGTTGTCTGGGGAGAGGAGAGATTATTTAGTAGGTTTCTACCAAAACCTTTTCACTGTCCCATAATCAACTTTGAAAAAAAAACCACAGTCATCAAGTCGATTCCAACTCACAGTGACCCTCTAGGACAGAGTGGACCCGTCCCCTAGGGTTTCTGAGGCCGTAACATTTACAGGAGCAGATGACCATGTCTCTCTCTCTGTGGGTTCAAACTGCCAACCTTTCACTTAGTAGCTGAGCGCTTAACAACCACACCACCAGGGCTCCCTGGAGTCAACCTACAGGCTGCAAACGCATGCAAGGTGCGCTTCTCAAAACCCGTCATGCCAGGACACCATGGAGGTCCCTCCTGGGGGTTCTGCTGTTGCTCCGTTGCTATGGCAACAGCTGACTCGTGGTGGGCTCACGTACAAGAGAGTCAAACGTCGCCCAGCTGGGCACCATCCGCAGGACAGTGGGGGTGCTTAAGCTCATGGATGCAGCCACTGTGTATTCCGAGTACCCTCCAACCTCGGGGGCTTGTCCTCCAGCGCCGGCCTGGGCGATGCTCTCTTGTGACCCATACGGTTTTCACTGGGTAACTTTCAGAGGTAGAGAGCCAGCCCTTCCTTCCTAGCCTGTCTCTGTTTGGAAGGTCCTCTGAAGCCTGTCCACCACGGGGGACCCTGCTGGCATTTGAAATACCAATGGCGTGGCTTCCAGCGTCACTGCAACACACAAGTCACCACAGGAGGACAAATGGACAGGTGAGGTTTGGGGCCACTACTAGACTTTGCAGTATACACTGATCTATATGTAGGCTCTGCCATGGTACAGACTTTGCCTTGTTCATGGTGAATACTTAATCAATGTCTGCAGAATAAAGAAACATAAAAAATCCTGCTGCCGTCAAGGCGACTGTGACTTACTGAGACCCTGTAAGATGGTGTAGAACTGCCCCAGAGAGTTTCCAAGGAGCACCTGGTGGATTTCAACTGCTGACCTTTTGATTAGCAGCTATAGCACTTAACCACTACACCACCAGGGTTTCTGAAGAGACACAAAGGATGCTTTTTTGCTTACGACAGTACATCTTTTTTTCCTTTTTAAACAGGATTTAAAATATATATCTCACTGTAATGAGAGTTTTTCTCAAAACATGGTCTGCAAACCCATGCAACAGAACACGTCGCTTGATTGTCACATATTCCTGCTACATGACCGTCACTGCCGCACCATGCACCACACCCCAAAGCTGGTGACAGCCCAAGTACCTGTCAACAGACGGATGGATAAACACAGTATAGTCCATTCACACAATGGGATGCTACTCAGCCATAAACAGAACTCAAGTCCTGATGCGTATTTTATGGACTGAAATGTACCCCCCCAAAAAGTGTGTCAACTAAGCTAGGTCACGATTCCCAGTACTGGGTGACTGTCCACCATTCTGTCATCTGATGTGACATTCCTACGAGCTGCAGATCCTACCACTATGATGTTACTGAGATGGCATCAGGGACAGTTAGTGTAGCAGGGGGTCCTCATACCACCACAAAGCAAGAGCCAAGAGAACAGCACATCCTTTGGATCTGGGGTCCCAGGGCTGAGAAGTTCCTAAACCCAGGGAAGGCTGATATCAAAGATCCTTTCCCAGAAACAACACAGGATAAACACCTTCGCCTGAATTTGGACTTCTACTTTGGTAAACTGTGAGAGAATGAACTTCTCTTTGTTAATTCCATCCACGTGTGGTATTCCTGTTACAGCAGCGCCAGATGACTAAGCCCACCTCGATGAACCATGGAAACATATTCAGTGACACAAGCCAGCCACAGAAGGACAAATACTGTGTGATCTCACTATGTGAAGCAGACCAACCTAAGAGGCCCAAATTTCCAAATTACCAAGGGTGGGAGGCAGGTGCTGCCCTGTGGGGGCAGTGACTTTGTTAGTGGTCGTAGCCTAACTTGGATATGAATAGTCACCATGGCTGTACACCATGACAGAAATACTGTCACTGAATTGGACATGTGAAAATTGTTCAATCGGAAAATATTTCACTACATGTTTTACCACCATAAAGAAATAGAGAAAAGGAAATCCCTAGAGGCCCCAAATCCAAACACAGAAAAGCAGAACTCTCCAGGGGTTCTGCAGGACTGGGCTGTTGATTTCATATTCTTGGCCCTGGGTGGTGCAAATAGTTAGGTGCTCAACTGCTAACCGAAAGGTTGGTGGTTCAAAACCACCTAGAGGTGGCTCAGAAGAGAGACCCGGGGATCCACCCGCAGGAACGGCCAGAGCCGTGAACCCTGTGGGGCAGACCTTCTCTGTGCACATGCGCTCACCGTGAGCTGGGACGGACTCGATGACAGCCGGTGGGCAGCATGGTGCCCTGTCATCAGAGAGTTGCTCAGCTCAGCTCCTCCCCTCGGGCTCCCAGGGGCAGTGGAGCCCAGCAGAACCCTGCTCGCCCCCTCCCTGGGGACTCACTGCCTCCTGGGGTGCTGACACCAGATTCCTGGGGACAGCAGAGCCCAGCAGGCCCTTCCCTGCCACGCCCGGGGAACTCACTGCCTCCTCGGATATTGATGATCAGACTCCCGTTGATCACAGTGCACCCTCGGAGCTCCTGGGCAGACGTCACCGAGTCGATGGTCTTCTCTCCCTCCAGGAGGTGGCAAACCTTGGGGCAGGGGCCCAGGCAAGGGGTGCACATCAGGCTGAAAAGAAAGCATAGCCAAATCGGTCAGGGTGGGCACAGGTGGTGCACACAAGCCATCCCTTCCCCGACAGCCTGTCACAAGGAACGCTCTGCAGGGTCCTAGGCGATGGAACTGACGCCGTTACCCGGTGGGCAGTCTCTCAATTTCCAGCACCAATGACCTCGGAGATGGACCACACGGTGCAAAGCTCCATCCTCGGCCTCCACCCAGTCAAGGCCAGCAGCGCCCCCTAGCTGTGACAAGCCAAAAAACGTCTCCAGACATTGCCCAGTGTCCCCTGGGGACACAAATCACCCCTGAGCAAGAATCACTGCCCTCAAGAGGCATTTATGCATCATCCCATGGTGACAGAGCCAGTAGCATTACCAGAAGTCAGGGTCTCGTGTTTTACCCCAAAGTGACAAAAGTCAGATAAAATGTGGCCCATCCATACCATGGAATAGTACTCAGCTATAAAGAGAAAAGAAGTCCTGAAAGATGCCACAACACAGATAAACCCTAAAAATGTCATGCTGAGTGATATACTGCAGATCCAAAGAATAAATATGGTATGATCTCCCTCACATGAAACACCCAGAACAGGCACATGCAGAGACACCAAAGTTCATTACTAGCTACAGGGCCAGGTGGGAAGGGGAGACGGGACATCTTGGCTCACAGCACGTTGATTTCTCACAGTAGTCGGGGGTCATCTGGAAAGGCTGTCCAGTGGGCTGAACGTTCACTACCTCTGAATGACATGAGTAAAAAAACTGCTGAACGGACAGATGTTTGGTTGCATACCCTTTACCACAATCAGACACTTCAAAAAAGGGTGACAGTCCTCAAGTCTTTCACAAAACAAAATAAAAGCTTCAGAAGGAAAAACATTAAAAACATTTATAAAAACCCAACAAAGTGAAATCTTGTCACAGTGAGTCATGGTCAGAATCCTTCACTCTGCCCTCATCCATCCGGTGGAGGCCCCAGGTGATGGGGGGCAGGAAGCACTGTTGCTGTCCTCGGGGTTCCATTCCAAAGTCCACATGGCTCAGCCTTTGCACCCCAGGAACCAGTCTCCTCTGAGTCCACTCTGGCTCATGGTGACCCCAAGTGTGCCAGAACAGAGGAGTGACCCCAGGGTTTCCATGCCTGCGGCTTTCTAGAAGTAGACTGCCAGCCACCTTCTTTGGAGGCACCTCCTGATGAGATTAAACTGCCAACCTGCTGGCTGGCAGCTTGAGCATATTGAGCTTTTGCACCACCAAGGGACTCCAGCACCAAAGGAGACACCTAAATTTCTCAGGTCTCAGCAACCAGGAAGGAGGCTCTAGGCAGCACACATGGTGAAGTGCTCAGATACTCACCAAAAGGATGCTAGTTTTTGTTTGTTTTTATTGTGATTGAAAGTCTACAACACAATTCAAATTTGCATGCCTGCCTATCTGCAGCTCCCTCTGCTCTCCTTGCCCAGTGACAGCACACGCCTCCTCTCCATTCCATGCATGTCAGATCCTCTTGACAATCTCCTGTCCCCTTCTCTCCACCCTCTCCACACCCCTCTAGTAAAAAGGCCAGTAGGGCAACATCCTATAGATGCATAGAACCATAAACTGCACACACGATTGGTCCCTCTGTGTCCCCGAGTCCAATCTATTCCTATCCGAACAGTAGACCTCCACAATGACCTATGATCAGGGGCAGCATCAGGTCTAGGGGCCATGCTCCCAGGGCAACTCGCAGGCCTTCAGACCATCAACTTCAGTCTTTTAGTGGAGTTCTTAGGATGCACCCCTTTTTTTTCTCATGTTAGGATGGCAGTTTTAATCCACCCAGCAGTGCCGTGGAAGAAAAGCCTGGTCATCTACTTCCATGAGAGTACTGTTGCTAGTTTTCAACTCCTAGCGACCCTCTGCCACTGAACTACACAGCAGGGTTTCCTGGGCTATAATCTTGACGGAAGCAGATGCCCAGGTCTCTCTCCCACAGAGCTGCCGGGTGGGTTCAGACTAGCAATAATGCTTCAGTTAGCAGCTGAGTGCTTCAACGTGGAGCCACCAGGGTACTCTCCCTGACAGCATAGCCACAGGGTACCCCATGGAGGGCAGGTCTATGAAACAGGTGGGGTTGCCATGAGTTGGAATGATTCACCAGTGACAGGAATTTCTTGGTTTTTATTTTTGGGGAAGAAAATACCTTTCATTGAAAGCTCAAGTCTTTTCTCAGATAGGCCACTCAAAGCGGGCACTACAGCTAATGTCTTTTAAATGACTGTCTTACCAAAAGACGTTAATAACCAACATGAAAAAAAAATTGAATCAAAAGGAATAGAGTCATTTCCCCAACCTTCCTGATAAACTGGCAAAAAATAGCTCCATCTGGCAGGCAAAGGTGATTTACAGAGGACTATTTTTAACCAACAAAGCCACTTGATAGGCTTTATCAAAAGAAAAAACAACAGTAAAACAAAACGTGTCGTTCTTTGCACACTTCACAAGCACTGGAAGAGAGGCCCCCCAGCCTCGTGGGCTGCTGTCTCTCCCGCCCTCCCCACCCCGGGAAGTCAAGTCTCCCCCCAGCTCCGGCTCCCTGGCTGGTTCTCAGCCCTTGAAGAGCAGGCTGCCTGCGTAAGCAGGATCAGCTACAAGGACGTGCGTCTGTTTCTGATTTGTTTGGCGTTGTTTTGTTTTTGTAGAACTCTCAACATAAAAACCAGGAAACAGATTTTTTTCACTTGGTTATGACCCCGAGACAGGGAAACAGCTCCTCGAAGATGAGAATGGTGTGAACACACGGCCTTCGGGGTGTGGTGGAAACCTGACTCACAGCCAAAGGCAGCAAACGCTGCTGTTCTCACCCGAAAGGTAGGGAGTGTTCGATCTCACGGACCTTCGGAAAGCAGCAGAGCCCTGAGAAGACTCTGGGAGGGGAGGTCTCCCTCCTGGGTTCACTGTGGGAAACACCAAAACATGAGGGCAGTCCAGCCCACACAGAGGATTTGTGGGGGGGAACCACGTACTCAATGCCTCCCACCCTTGAAGCTGATCACAGCAAGCCTGGGGACAGGGAGCGTGCTCAACCCCGTGCACAGGGACCTGCTCTGTCAGCAGCATGGGCTAAGGCAGCGCTTGTCACTGGGGACTGAGCCTGCTAACCTAAAGGTCAGCAGTTGGAATCCAAAAGCCGCTCCCTGGAAACCCTGTGGGGCAATTCTACTCTGCCCCATGGGGTCACTATGAGTTGGAAATGATTTGATGGCAGTGAGTTTAGTTCTTTGGTTTCAGAGACCTTTAGGAGCCCTAGTAACGAAGTGGTTAAGAGTTTGGCTGCTAACCAAAAGGTCAGCGGTCCCAACTCACCAGCCACTCCTTGGAAACCCTATGGGGCAGTTCTACTCTGCCCTACTGAGTTGTTATGAGTCAGAATCAACTCATCAGCAGTGGATTTAGAGACATTAATGAATGTCACAACTTTGGGGATGCATCTGGCATCCAGTGGGTAGAGGCCAGGGGTGCTGTTTTATACCCCAAAATGGACAACATGACCCCAAACCACAGAGAACGATTTGCCCTTACATGTCAACAGTGCTCAGACAGAGAAACCCTGCATTAATTACTTGGGAAAATTTTGAGTTCCATCCTTATTTGCGCTCTACACCAGAATAAGCTCCCAACGGGCTGGACGGTGTTTCTGGGATCCCCGCCCACATTCCATTTGTGTATTTAAGCACAGGCTGCATCCTAGGACATCAGCACATCCTGATTATAGGACCCAGCGGGGTCCACAGAACCCCCTAACCCAGTAGGTCTCAACTGGAGGTGATTCTGCCTCCCAGGGGAAAGTGGATGACTTCTAGAGACATCTGTGGGCATCAGGAATTTGAGGGCTACAACTGGCATCCAGTAAGTAAAGACAGGGACCCTGCTCAATGCCTCTGCCATGCACAGGATGGGCCCACCTCAGAGAATTACCGACAACTGTCAACAGTGGTGGAGAGACCCTGGTCTAAGAAGTGAATTGAAAGAGGTCATCCTTCGTGACCTCTAAAACAGAAAGCCCAAAACAACTTGTTTTACTTTCAGAGCTGGAGCTCCCATGGACGTGGTCGGGACAAGGCAGGACCTCTTCCTGGCTTTGGAACAGCCAGCCATGTAGCCAGAGCCAGCCACTCAACCCCAGCCATCATCAAAGACCCCAACGTCATCAACAGCATGCCATCCAAGTCTCTCCTTTAGGCTGCAGACATTCATTCCCCAGCTACTGGCTCATGGCAGGACCATGACCTTTGAGATGACACTCTGGGTCACGGTGCAGCCCACAACCAATGGGTCAATGCACAGGTCTAGAGGCCCCATCCCCAGACTCGACCCAGGGCACCTACTCTGGCATACAAGGGCCTGCCGCGAGTCAGAGCTGACTCGACAGAACTTACAGTGGTACCGAGAGACCCCAGCATTCGGTCACCAGGGGCATCCTCACTCGAAGCCCATGAGCTCACCATTTACACGCAGTTCTAACAGGCAGCACCACCGCCCCTCACCCTCGGTCCCGCCCTCTTCAACGGCCGCCCCGAGACCCGTGCCCAGAACTCACTTGCTGGAGTTCATGGTGTATCCGGAGGGACACTCGGGGACGCACTTGTTGTTGTGGATGACGTACTGGTGGCAGCCCTGCTTCCGCGAGTTCTTGCATTTGTTGTGCAGGTCCTGGCAGAAGCTGAAGTTGACACAGCGCCAGTCCTGGAAGTGGTAGTAGGGCGGCGGGCAGCTCTCCACGCACCTGCCATCCAGGTAGAAGTTGCGGCAGGCGACACACTTGGTCGGGTCATCAGGCTCGGTGCAGTTGCCCAGACACTCGCTGTGGCAGCAGAGGCCCTCGGCGGTGCAGCCATGAGACTTGCAGACGGTCGGGCAGACTGGAGAGACACAGAAAACACAGCTGGTCAGCGGCTCCGCGCAGCGCGGCTCTGCACAGGCAGCCAGGCTGGAAGATTCTCCAGCATGCCTCCAAATGCCGCCGGGTTGAGGAGTGAATGCCACGCAAAACAGTAACACTCACGGCCACTGGACCTACCACATGCCAGGCCTGCCCATTAACTTACGGAAGCCCCAAACCAGTGATGTGCTCGTGAATGCTTCCCATCTGCCTATGAAAGGAACTTGCGTGATGCGCATGAGCTGTGCTGGACTAGTGACCTAAAGCTTGGTGGTGGGAACCAATCCAGCAGCTCCACAGAAGAAAGGCCTGGCGATTGCCTTTCATAAATAGGCCAGCCAGGAAAATCCTGAAGATCACAGCTCTACTCTGTAACACACGCGACTGCTACGAGTTGGAACCAACCCAATGGCAACAGGTTTGTTTCTTGCTTTTAAGGGAGGTGGGAGAGACGCTAATTTATAGCACTTGCCTCCAAGGCCATTTTCAAACTCTCGACCTGATGTCCCTTCACTGACCTCGAGATGCAGTACTGTGGCGGCCTGCGTGTTGCTATGATGTTGGAAGCCCCGCCACTGGTATTTCAAATACCAGCACAGTCACCCACGGTGGGTAGGTGTCAAATGAGCTTGCAGACACAGACAGACAAAGAAGCAAGGCCTCACAGTCTACTTCCGAAACTTAGCCACTAAAAAACTCATCAATCACAACAGGATATTGCCCGATACAATGCTGGAAAATGAGCCTTCAAAACACACAGTGGCTGCAAAACAAACTCAAGTGTACCCACAATCATGATGACAAGCGCAGGAATGGGTCACATTTCATTCCGTCACCATGACCTGGAGCTGACTGGATGGCAGTTGTCATACACTGACTGTGTCCCCCAAAATGTATGTCAACCCAAATTGTGTGGCTGTCCACCACTTGGCCAGCTGGTGTGATTTTCCCATGTGTTATGAATCCTACTTCTAATCCACCAGGCGCTCCTTGGAAACTCTATGGGGCACTTCTACTCCGTCCTATAGGGTTGCTATGAGTCGGGACTGACTCAACAACAAGGGGTATATGATGCTACTGAGGTGGGATTAGCAGTAGTTATGTTAATAGTAAATGACCCAGGAGGCATCAAAAGAAAACGGAAGTAATGAACACCAAAGACACTGTACCAAAAAGAACTGGTTGACATTCAATCATTTCAGGAGGTAGCATATGACCAGGAACCAACGGCACTGAAGGGAGAAGTCCAACCTGCATTGCAGGCACTGGCAAAAAACAAGGCTCAAGGAATTGACGGAATATCAATTGAGATAATCCAACCAACGGATACAGTGCTGGAAGTGCTCGCTCATCCAAGCCAAGAAATTTGGAGGACAGCTACCTGGCCACGTGACTGGAAGAGAATCATATTAATACCCATTTCAAAGAAAAGTGATCCAATTGAGTGCAGACCGCCAAAGGAATGAACCGCTCTGTCTTGGAAAAAGCACCATTTGAGCACTCCTTAGAATCCAGGATGGCAAGGGTACATCTTACATACTTTGGACATGTGGTCAGCAGGGATTAGCCCCTGGAGCAGGACACCATGCTTGGTAAAGTAGAGAGGCCGCAACCAAGAAGAAGACCCTGAACAAGATGGACTGACACGGTGGCGGCAACCAACTACTACAAGCCCGGAGCAGGACTTCTGTTGTCCACAGACAGGGTCGCTAAGAGCTGGAACCGACTTACGGGCACCTAACAACAGCAATGTGTTAACGACCCAGGATGCAATCTACAAGATTAGGTGGTTTCTTCAGCCAGTCTCCTTTGAGACGTAAGAGTGAACTGAACAGAGAGACAAGAAGACCTAAAAAACCAGGAGAGGGACACATCCTTTGGCTCCAAGGTCCCTGCTCTGAGAAGCTCCTAGAGCAGGTGAAGATGATGTCAATGACCTTCCCCCAGAGCCAACAGTGATAAAAAGCCTTCCCCTGAAGCTGGCACTGGGAATTTGGGCTTTGAGTCTCCTATATTTGAGAGAAGACATTTCTCTGGGTTAAAGCCATCCACTTTGTGGTGTTTCTGTTCTAGCAGCACTAGATAACCAAAACAGCAGCTAGCCAACACACAACAAGCTGATGTCACCAAATTCAGAGCAGGCAAAAGATATACAGTAACACACCATTATATGCTATTTCCACCTTGTTGGTACATTAGTAGCAAATAACCCAAAAGAACGAAAAAAAAAAAAGAAGAAAATGGAGACAGATTATTAGGACATGGTAAACTCTTAGCATCTACGACCTTTGTTGGCAATGTAACTTGTTCAGCTGTTAAGTTCATATAGTTTCATTTTTAATAGCAGCTGAGTTTAGTGAGGAGACCTGGAAGCATAGTGGTGGAGGGCTACAGCTGCTAACTAAAAGGTTGGCAGTTCACATCCACCAGAGGCTCCTTCAAAACTCTGCAGGGCTATTCCACTCTGTGCTATAGAGTCGGCGTGAGCCAGAATGGACTTGATGGCAGTGGGTTTGGAGTTTAACCACCTGCTTGTAAATTTACCGGAAAGTTCCTAACAGGCTGTGGTCAGCCAGCTCCACCACAGCATGGCACAACTATGAAGGGGATCGGTTATTATCTCCTTTTTACTAATCAGGAAACTGAGGTATAGGAAAGTTAGGCAACTTGCCCAAAAGCCATTTATTGCTTCAACAGCCATTTGCTAAGACACTGCTCTGGGTATTGCAGCTACTATGGGAACAAGGCAGCCACAGACCCGGCCTTGTAGAGAACACAGGCTAATGGAGAAGACACATCAGTTATAAACCGTCTCTGAGTCTGTGAGATTTATGGGTGTCCACCCACTTTTTCCAGCTCTCAGTTTTTTGGGGGATGCCTCTATCCCATTGACAGTGTATGCCGCTGTAAGGCAGGGCATGTTTATGACTGCTTGAAGCTGAAAAAGGATGCCTGCCGCAAATTACTGTTTCTGCACGGTGTTATTGTATGAGGTGTGTGCACTTTGGGTAGGAAAAAATGGAAGCTTTTTATGTAGGGACCCATATGTCCCAGCAGACTCTGGAGGAACTCTGTGATTTTCAGGGTTCAAATGAATGAAACACTGTGCCCACTGGACCCTGACGGTAAGCTTATGAAAAGCACCAGGAAAAATTTTCTTACCAAAGATTCAGATACACTCAACGATTCAGCATGCTTTCATTAATGAAAACACACGACACTGACACAAAATTCAAAGCAGGAAATGACAGGGTCTTGAAAGGGATTATCTGAACACACCACCATCAGCGGCTGCCACCAGGTCAGTCCCCCTCCTGGGGCCCCTTCTGAGTCACAGGAGACCTGTGCTCCACTGGGGTCTCAAAGGCTGAATTTTCAGGAGTAGATTGCCAGGCCTGTCTTCCAAGGCACCTCTGGGTGCAGTCAAACTGCCAATCTCAGAAGTTTGAAGCTGAGCACACTAACCACTCCCCCTGGCCGAAAAGCTGGCAGTTCAAACTCACCCAGCAGTTCCTAGGGCAGAGGCCTGGTAATGCATTCCCGTGAAGATCACAGCCTACAAGACGCTATGTGGGGGTTTCTAGTTTGTCACATGGGATTGCCATGAGTTGGAATCGACTCAATGACAGCCAGCAACACTGCTCCAAATCTGCCTGATGCTGTTAGTGCTGTTGAGGCAGCTCTTAACTCACAGCAACGAAACCCAGGCACAACGGGACAAAACGCTGCCAGGTCTCATGCCATCCCTATGGCCAGGGACAGACCGAACTGTTGCGAGCCACAGGGTCTTCACCGACTGATTTCCAGAAGCAGAACCCCAGGCCTTTTCTCCAAGGTGCCTCTGAGTAGGCTAGGTATCATTTCTAAAGGTCCCTCTGCTATCATTCTTATTTGGTGGGTTTATATGGGTGGAAGAAACACTGGCGGCATAGTGATTAAGTGCTCAGTCTGCTAACCGAAAGGCTGGCCATTCAGATTCACCAGGTGCTCCTTGGAACTCTCCGGAGCAGTTCTCCTCTGCCGTACAAGGTCGCTATCAGCCAGAACTGACTCAGGGACACTGGGTTTGGTTGTTTGGTTTTATATGGGTGAATACAAGTATGGTTATAATCACAGTGAATACACAAAAAGTTCGCAGTTTTCACATCACTGCGCTTGTCTCCGTAAGCACTGCGCTGATCACCTCCCTGTTGGCAGATGTTAAATGCATAAATAGCCTCAGTGAGACAGAACCGCGAAGGCAAAGGTTAGGCAGGTCTTCCGACCCTAGACAGAAAACCAGCTGTGGCACCTAAGGAACCAGCAGCCCACGAGTTGATTCCAACTCCTGGTGACCCCAGGCGTGTCAGAGCAGAGCTGTGCTCCAGAGGGTTTTCCATGGTTGATTTTCCAGAAGCAGACTGCCAGGAGTTTCTCCTGAGGCACCTCTGGGAGGACTCCAACCTCCAGCCTTTGGTTAGCAGCTGAGTGTGTTGACTGTACCTCCCAAGGACTCCTTGGACAGAAAGGAATGTTGTGACCGCATACAGCAATAGGTGCTGTGCTGGAGCCTGGGGGAAAGGGGTGCTGCAATCTGAAGGATGAAAAGGAGAACACAAGTGGGGTGAAGCGAGAGGGCCCTTGAGATGGGGGAGGCAGAGCCTGTGCAAAGACCCGTGGCTGGAGGCAGTTTTTTGCACAATGCAACACAACTTGTCCACGGAAACCTGGACTCTGCCTAGCTCCCTCCAGCAGCCTGTCACTTGTCCCTTTCTCTTGTGTCCCTAATTACTCCTTGATTTGAGTCCCTTGACAGCTGGCCTGGGTCTAACTGACAACTGAGGCTCCACGGCCCATAGGACCAGGTAGCGTTCTGTTCTGTCCTGTTCTGTTCTGTATGGGTCAAAGCCAACTCAATGGCAACTCACAACGACCGCCACCTGATGTCACTGAACCCAAGGCTGGTCAAAGATACGTGGCAGCACAGCACTCTACAAGGTCTCCACCACATGGATAGACAGTAGCACACCGTTCTCCAGTCTCTCCACTTCAGGATACACTGCAGTACACTCTTCTATAGTCTCTCCACCATGTAGATACATGTAGCACACTGTTCTACTGTATCTCCACCACAGGGATACACAGCAACACACCGTTCTACACTCTCTCCACCATGTGGCTACACAGTAGCGCACTCTTCTGTATCTCCACCACAGGGATACACAGTAGCACCCTGTTCTCCAGCCTCTCCACCACAGGGATACCCAGTAACACACCGTTCTATACTCTCTCCACCACGTGGACACACAGTAGCAATCCATCCTACTGTATCTCCACCACACTGACACATAGTGGCACAATGTTCTACACTCTCTGCACCCCACGGACACACGGCAGCACCCTGTTCTCCAGCCTCTCCACCACAGGGATACACAGCAGCAGCACCCTGTTCTCCAGCCTCTCCACCACAGGGACACACAGCAGCACACCGTTCTGTTGTCTCTCCACCACACGGATACAGTCAGCTTCCCTGAAGGTGAACAGCAACATCACAACACGCCAGTCTGCCCTTGCAGGTGTTCCCTTCTCTCTATCCCTGCGTGGTTTGAAACAATGTGGAAACTGGGGGGATCCCAGTCACCCAAAACGGAGCCCCACCCCCCACACCCCCACACCCCCGGTGGAGCAACAGTGAAGCGTGCAGCTGCCAACCAAAAGGATGGGAGTCTGAATACACACAGCTGCTCCAAAGGAGAAATTGCTGGTCATCTGCTCCTGTAAAGATTCCAGCCTGAAAAACCCTGTGGTGCAGTTGTACTCTGTCACCTGGGGTCACTATTAATCACAATTGACGAGACAGCAGCCCCTAACAACTCCATTCACCTGAAATCTTCAGACTCTGTGATTGTTTCAGAGAATTTTCCCCACCAAGTGGGCCCCAGGAACAGAAGTGACCCCTTGAGGCCACACCCACATACAAGCAGCACAGACTGATAGAACTTTCTAGAATGACGGCAATGTTCTCTCCTGGGCTCTCCACCATGGTAGCCACCACCCATCTGTGGCTACTGAATGTTCTTAATGCTACTGAAAAATTCAACTTTTAATCTGTTGATTGTATTCAATTTTAACTCATTTTTACTTCAATTTTCATAGCTACCAGTGGCTTCTGTTCCTGGGATGGATAGAAACTCCTCGCCAAGGCCTGTACAGACCCTTATAGTTTGGCCTCTACTGGGCCCTCCAAGTCCCTCTCCCCACCTCAAGCAACAGTCACTCCAGTTTCCTTTCCGTCCCTCCCACACCCAGACTCGGCCCCACCGCACGGACTTTGCACTACTGTTCCGGCTGGTACAGCACTCTTCTCCCTTACTGCCCTGTAACTGGCTCCTTCAAAGACCTGCCCTGACCTCCCCGGTGGAAATCGCTCCCTGCTTCCCAAGTCACGCTCGCTCTGACACCGTCCCCTGATGACATTTTCTTAGAGCTCGGATCACTTGAGAAAATCATTTGTGTACTCGTTGACTGTCTAGAGGACAGCCCAAGGGGGTGCCTGCGACACCCAGGCCTGGGACGCCTGCACCTGCAGCAGGGCCTGGTGCCTGGCAGGAGGGCAGTAAACACAGGCCAAGTTAGAAAGAGAAGAGGCAGGAGGAAGAACCGCCAAACACTCTCAAGTCTCCTTTAGGGAGAGTGAGCAAGCATCACCACCACCAGTTTCCAGATTATTCCCCCCTAGTGAGCCCAGGGGGTGATTAAGGAGCCCTGGTGGTGCGAGGGTTAAGCATCTGACTGCCAGCCAAAAGGGTCAGGAAACCACCCAGCAGCCCCCTGTAGGACAGAATTCTATTCCATCCCCTATGGTCAGTGTCTGTGAGTTGGGATGGACGCTACACAGCAACGTGATTTTTATTACCATGGTTATGCTCATTATTGTCATTATCGGTCATCTGTCCGAAGGGACCTATGGCTGAAACTCAATTGCAGGAAGCAATAAGGCCGAGAACAACTATCTGGGGCCCCGCTGGGGGAGGCTGTGAGAGCAGGAAGGGCCCATTTCCTGGGCTGGGGCCTCATCTCAGGGGTCAGCCTTTTAATTCAAAAGAGGCGTCAACCAAGGCCTAACAAAAACTTCCCAAACACATAAGCCTTCCGGCCTAGACAATGCTCAGAAAAATTATATAACACTTGGAAACAGGGCAAAAGTTTTCGCTGCCAGAGCCCTGTTTAAAGGCACACCGAGGATTACAGAATTCTCTAGTAAAGGGGTTGGCACACTTTTCCCAAAAAGGACCCCACGGCCAATATTTTAGGCTTTGTGAGCCATACGGTCTCCTGTAAAGATTCAATTCTGCCACTGTAGTGTGAAAGCAGTTACCAAAAATACCAGACCCGCTGCTCCGGAGTCGATCCCTACTCACGGTACCCTACAGAACAGAGTAGAACTTCCCCATAGGGTTTCCAAGGAGCAGCTGGTGGATGGAAACTGCCAAGATTTTTAGGTGAGCAGTCAGGCTCTTAACCACTGAGGCACCAAACGCAATCACAGAAAATATGTAAATGGACAGATCTGGCCATGTGCTAACAAAACTTTATTTACAAAAGCAGGTGACGAAACGTATGTGTAACTGGCTTACTATCTCTAGCAGGGTCTGCTGCTGTCCGCCACCATGAGTCCACTCAGACTGACGGTAGCACCCCGCAAGGCAGAACGAGGTGCTGCCCGCTCTGGGTCACCTGCACCATCACTGTTAGGTCTGAGCCTGTCTTTGCGGCCTCTGTGTATTCCGAGTGCCTTCCAACCCAGGGGCTCACCTCCCAGGGTTATATTAGAACAGTACACTGTTGGGACCGGCAGGATTGTCACTGGCTGATTTTCAGAAGTCGATGGCCAGGCCTTTTTTTCTAGTCTGGCTCAGTCTGGAGGCTCCACAGACACCTGTCTGCTCTGGGTGACACCACTGGTATTTCAAATATTGGTAGCATAACTTCCAGCATCCCAGCAACACACCAACCACTTGATAAAAAGGAGAGCCTATTACAGCCTGGACTCTGCAAAGCTGAATGTTAACTTACACAGATGTGGATATACAGATTACAGTTTTATGGCCCTGTAGGACATTAAGCCATCTTGTCTCTAGCTTTTCAGTCTTCTTTTGCTGATTATACATATTTCTGCTTTACCTCTTGCTGCTTCCCACACTGATGGATTACAGAAATTTTTCACTTTGTGTAGAGTCATGTTTTTGACTTTTTGAAAACTATTCCTTAGGAGAATGGATAAACAAACTGTGGTACATCCATGCAATGAAATATCAGTATGTACTAAAAAAAATCAGGCTCTGAAGCCATGAATAGAAGGAGGAATCTTTGATGTGTATTCTTTAGTGAAAGAAGCTGGTCTGAGAAAGCTACTTGTTGTGTGATTACAACTGCATGACATTCTAGAAAAGGCAAACTATTAAAAAAAAAAATTCCTCAAGTTGCTTCTAACTCATAGTGACCCCAAATGATGGGGCAGGAAATCCCCCCAGGGTCTCCAAGACTGTAAATCTTTATGGACACAGACTGTCACATCTCTCTCCCACGGAGCAGCTCGTGGGTTCAAACCATCAACCTCTGGTCGGCCGATGAGTGCTCAATCACTGTGCCACCAGGGCTCCTTAGCAAAGCTATGTTGGTGGTGGTGGTGGTGGGTGCCGTCCAGTCTGTGCTAGCCCCCTGCAGCCCTGTGTAGAACTGAACAGGACAAACGCCCGGTCCTGCATCATTCCCACGACTGTTGCTACGTCCCTGCCCACTGTGACAGCCACTGGGTCAATCCAGCTTGTTGAAGGTCTCCTCTCAGCCTCTGTCACTTTATCCTGCTGTGATGACTTACACGTTGCTGTGACGCTGGATGCTATGTCACCAGTATTTCCTACACCAGCAGGGTCACCAGTGCTGAACAGGTTTCTGCAGAGCTCCAGACTGAGACAGACTAGGAAGAAGGACGTGGCAATCCACTAAAAAACTGGCCAGTGAAAACCTCATGAAGAGCAGTGGAGTGGTGTCTGACATGGGGCCAGCAGATGAGCCCCTGAAAAGACAACTGGGGAAGAACGCCTCCCCAACGTAGTCAGCAACACTACAGGCACAGTGAAGAGATGAGTGGTTGCCAGGGGTTGGGGGTTAGGGGTCAGGGAGGAGGGGTGAGTAGGTGGGCAGAGGCATTTGTAGGGCAGTGGAACTATTCTGTGTGGCATTGGTCAATAACTCACAACAACAGTACTCAGTAAATAAACACCATTGATTAGTTACATAAATCTTCTCCGCAAATTCCATAACGACTGTGTAAGAATAGCTGGCAGGCCTCTTGAAGAGTTTCTGCAACACAGGGCAGAGAGAGTGTCGACACATCGCAGGGCTGGCTACCAATGTCATAAACAACTTGTGTGTTAATTGTTTAACGAGAAACTAACTTGCCCTGTCAACTTTCACCTAAAGTACACACACACATGTGCGCATACACACACATTCAAAGACAGTTTCTGCAAAAGGTTATTTCTAAAATCATCAACACAAAGGCTCAAAAAATTATAATGTGCGTTAGCATACTCAATAATAGCTCTGTTTTTACGGACCATTCAATAAACTGCTGGCATTTCATTTATTCGTGCATCCAACAATTATTTATCGATGCCACTACGTGCCAAGGACCATAGCAGACATGTGGAAAGCACAAGGAAACTTCGTTTATTCATTCAACAGGCATCAGAATACAGAGATACAGAAATCCTACCCTTGCCTTCAAGGAGTTCAGTCTAGCACTATCCTCACCCATTCCTGCATGAAGAGCAAAAGAGGCAGAGAGGGGGGAGGGAGGGAAGCTCAGAGTAGAAAGAAGCTAGCAATAGCAAGCCTTACCATGTATAACTTTTCTTTCATTTATACATGTTTTATGTAATGAGACTTACTGGTAAAGGCATTTCTTCTTGAGAAATTCCAGTCAAACACGTTTCAAATAACATCACCAACAATGGGATAAAGTGACAACACGAGGCCCCAGTGCGATGGGCTGATGAGGACGCGACATGCATGTGGCCTTCCTTCCACAGATCAGCAATCTAACTTGATGACAGTCTGTAAAATAACCAGCTTGCACTCTTGGAAAATGTCAGTGTCATAAGAGACAAAGAAAAGTGAGGGGCTATTCCAGATGAGGAAAAAACCCAACCCACTGCTGTCGATCTGCAGCCAGCGCACGGCCCCCCAGTGTGTCACCGACTAGAACTGCTCCCCGGTAGTGCAGTGTTACACACTTGGCTTCAAAGGTTAGCAGTTCGAACCCACCAGCTGCTCTGCAGAAGAGACCTAGCCATCTATTCTCACAATGATCACTGCCAAGCCATCTGCTCCCTTAAAGATTACAGCTCAGGGTACCCTATGGGACAGTTCTTCTCTGTCACATGGGGCCACTGTGAGTAGCAATCTACGTGAGAGTACAAAGCATCTTTAAGAAAGCAGACCTCTACGTTTTCCCTCTGCAGCGCTGCTGAGCAGGTGCAAACCACGGTCCTTTAGGTTGGTAGCTGAACGCCTGGGACTACTGCCGTAAATTAAAGAAGCCTAAACAAACGTGAAACAGCCCTGGTGTCACAGTGGTTAAACACTCAGCTGCTAACCAAAGGGTCAACAAATTGAATCCACCAGCAGCTCCTTGGAAACCCTATGTGGCAGTACTGCTCTGTCCTACAGGGTCTCTGGGAGCTGGCATCTAGTGGGTTTGGGTTGGTAAACAGACACAGCATGTATCTATGTTGTCTGTATCTATACCATCTGTATCTATTAATCAGAGGAGGAGAAAATAAATCTTAACATAAAACGTAAATAGTTGATGAACTAGGTACAAGTTCTGCAATGTTCTATAAATCTGAAATTACATCAAGATAAATAGTTACCAATTTGTCAAATAACAAAATGAAACAGTTGCAGTGAAGTCAACTCCAACTGCTGGTGACCGGCGTGAGGCAGAGTAGGACGAACTGTGCTTCACAGGGTTTTAGAGGTGGACTTTCCACAAGTAGATCTCCAGCCCTTTTTCTGCATTGCCTCTGTGTGGGCCTGAATTCCAATCTTCAGGTTAGCAGCCCGGTGTGTTAGCACTTTGCACCACCGAGATTAAAAGCTAAACTAGCACGGGGAGCAAACAGCAACCTGTTATAAATGAAATGTGTACAAAAATACAGTCACTGTCTTTTTTCTGTGCCTTCCTTTTAAAGTTCATATTGGTCTAGTTTTTCTTAATCCAGACGATAGATGCTAAAAACCACTATTACATGTTTCCATAGAAAGGCAGATATTAATAATATTTTGTTATTCCTTTCCAAAGTTTGTCCTTTAAAAATATATAAAGATTTATTCTTCCAAAAAACAACTGCTTTCCAGAAATTTCGAAAAGAACAGTAGTTGCACCATGGGGCTACAGGCACATTCACGGCACAGTCCTCAGCTCTCCCTGACCGTGTAAACTTTATAAAACTCCTTAGTTTGCTTTCATTCAAGGCCTTTCTTCCCATATCCGGGACCCATGGCCGAGGTTCGAGTCAAGTAAATGATTTCATGTGAGTGGCAGAGGTGAACTTTCGACAGCTTGTCTGCAGACCACCTTTGGAGCTTGTGGTCCCCAAGAAGGAGTGAACCAGTGGGCAAAGAGCGGGGCCGCAGAATCACGTGCCCTTAAAGCGGGGAAGCACCTGTGCTCCTCTCACCCACTGCAGACCCCACGCTCTCGCGTAGATTGGCTTTCCCCGACCCCGACGCTTTCAAAATCCAGCTGCGGAGGCTCTTTCGAGACTTACGGCCCCAGCAGGCCAAGACAGGGGCGGAGCCCCAAGGGGCCACATCCCCCTCTAAGGCAGCTCCAGGATTGGTCAGGCCCAGGCCACGTAGGACGGCCCGAAGAGCGCAAGGCCCCGCCCCCCGGCACCGCAGCCTCGCTGCACAAAGCTCGTGGAGAGTTCCACTCCGTGGAATCCAGGCCGGGCGATGGTGACGGCCTCAGCGCCGCCCTCGCACTCAGCCAATGGGCGGGCGTGCTGCTAGGCTGACCCCGCCCCGGGCGCGCTGGGCTCTGCTCGCCCAGCAGCCTGGATGGGGGCACCCAGGGGGCCCCTCGCGGGTGCAGATCCTGTGAGGGCGGCCCGGAGCGGGCTAAACTCCGCCAAAAGGGAAAGAGAAGCAGAAACTCAGGGTGCAGACCGCCCCAAGCAACAATCAGGCGGCTTAGGAGCGCAGAGCTGGGCGTGTGCCCGGGAGGAGCGGAGCCCGGGCCACCGCGTGGCAGAGTCCAGGGCGGCCGAGGGATGTCCGCTCACCAGGGGCCCAGGAAGGGGTCACACAGCCAGACCCAGTACACTGAGGGATCGCTGCATCTCTGGGCTCCCAGGGTAGTGCTCTGCTGGACCTCCCTTCAGTGTCTCCACCCCATGTTTTTGTTGATGAGCGCTCTGGAGTAGATTTCCACTCATAGTGGCCCCGTGTGACAGAGCAGAACTGTCCCATAGGGTACCCTGGGCTGTAATCTTTAAGGGAGCAGATGGCTGGGTCTTTTCTCCCCCAGCACCCTTGGGAGGGAGGGGGCGTTCGAACTGCCAACCGTTTGGCTAGCAGCCAAGTGCTTTACACAGCTAGGTCTCCTTTTCTACCTATACACGCCCAGAAAACCAAGGGTTAAACTCGTGAGAATTTGTGGGCAGCTTCTGGGGGTGTCCTCAAGCCAATGTTCCCCGTGCATTTTAAACACGTTCAAACCTGCGTGTCCAACGTGTATTTGCAATGCCAGTCAATGGAGGCGGCCAATAGGCATTACTTCATCCATTTAACCACTCCCACAGGGTCCCGTAGCAAAATTTCCCAATACACATTTTAAAATGTATATTCCATTTGTGAAATATGAAGTCTGACAGTTAAGTCCATGAACGTAATTATTTTAAGTGCTACATTCCTCACTGCAGGATATCACTATGGTCACCTTCGAAGTCCTTCCCTTGGGAAGCTATGCACCGACACCAGCAGTCCACCCTTCAAAGCAATTTTAGAACTCTTTCTAGAATGGCCACTGTGCACGGTGGCAAGGTGGCAGGTTCGTGAACTTAATTGTATAGTTGTCTGTGAGGGAGATTTTAGCCAGTAAACTGTATTGGAACACCCTCCCCTCCCTACTTACCTGATGTGGCCCCCAACGACTTTTCTTTACCCAAACACAAAGGAAGTATTGAAACAAAGACATTTTGATGACATTCAGGACATCAAGGTTAACACGATGACAGATAGCCATTCCAGTACAAGAGTTCCAAAACTGCTTTGAAGGGTGCACTGGGTGCTGGCATTAGTGCACAGCTTCCCAAGGTGAGTACTTTGAAGGTGATCATAGGGACAGTCAGTAGTGAGGTATGGAGCACTTTTTCCAGGATGAGTTCACAGAGTTAACTGGCAGTCCTTGTTCAGCCCATATCTGCTAATAACATCTCTTTAACCTTCTAATCAGGAGGCACCAGTCCCTAGAGAAGGACATCATGCTTGGTCAAGTAAGGGGGTCAGTGAAAAAGAGGAAGACCCACAGCAAGATTACTGACACAACAGCTGTAACAATGCACTCAAGCTGAATGACTCAGGAGGGTACAGGACGGGGCAGCGCTTCCTTTGGTTGTACGTGGGGTTGCTATGAGTCCAGAAGCAAGTCAATGGCGCCTCTGCCCCCAAATGTTCTAAATCTCCAAGGCACCAATGGTGACACAAGGGTTGGCGTCACCCAGAGCGTAACCAATGATGTATTACCCCTACACCTTGGACCTCCTCCTGTATCAGACCATACAGCACCCTTAGTAATTTTGTTGTTGTTGTACTGTTACTACTAAGAAAACTCTGGTGGCATAGTAGTTAAGAGTTACAGCTAGCTGGTAACCAAAAAGTCAGCAGTTCAAATCCACCAGGTGCTCCTTGCAAATTCTATGGAATAGTTCTACTCTGTCCTATATGGTCACTGTGAGTCAGAATAGACTGGACGGCAAGGCAGTGGGTTTTGGTCACTAGCAAATCATCATTCTCTCGTACCATTTCTTCTTTTCCTTTAATTACTAATTCATTCCCCAAAAAGTTACCGATGTTGGTTCATGAACACTGATTACCCCAATATTGTAGCTAAAACACCAGAAAATCTGACAAAATGAGTGACTAGAGAAACACAAGCAAGGCAAACAGCGGCAGGAGGCTGAAACATACACGATTGTGGATTGGAAGCATTACTGTAACTGGGACACAAGGACAGCTCTGACCAGAGGGCAGCAGAAGGTTCAAAAATCAGCATCCAGTTCCAGCCTTGGAGGGACAGTGACACACATAAACTGGGCTCATGCAAAGTGTCTCTGCTGGTGGAATTAACTTGAAAGAGCCACTGTCATCAGGTCAAGTCTGACTCGCAGTGACCCTACAGGCCAGAGTAGGACTGCCCCATGGGATTCCCAAGGAGCAGCTGGTGAAATCCAACGGCCGACTTTAAGCTTAGCAGCTGCGCACTTAACCACTGTACCACCAGGACTCCTAGAGCTAACTACAGAAATATTTATTTTAAAAAAATAAATTTTTGCACAGATTTTTATAGACAGTCATTTTAGCGTCAGCCTCTCTGACAGTGTTGCTGGTGCGGCCCACCCTCCTCATAGTGATGCTACTGTAAAGTGCTCAACCAGTGGAAAAGTTGGCGGTTTCAACCCACCCAGTGGCACCTAGGTAGACAAGCCCAGTCATCTGCTTCTGAAAGGTCACAGCCTTGATAACCCTGTGGAGCAGTTCCACTCTGACATACCACAGGGTCACCACGAGGGCACCTAGTAACAACCCTATAATGAGTTGGAATTGACTCTTCACAATTCACAACAACAGCCCTATGATGCAAAATACAGGGAAAGACTAATCACTTAAAAAAGGATACCAGGTTTGGTAAAGTAGGGGGTCATGGAAAAGAACAGAAACCTTCTCTGTAAGATTGACGTACCACCCACAATGGCCTCAAATATACTTACTGTCATATTAAGATAGGGGAGGACCAGGCAATGTCTCATTCTGTTATAAGTAAGGTCACCATGAGCTGGCAACAGCTGATTAGCTGATTAGCAACAGACCTATTAGTCAAATGACCATCCTCTTTATGGAGAAAATCTGTGTCTACTCAGCTAGCATGTAGCAGAGCCAGAAATCGAATCCCACCTCCCCGACAGACTGGGGCTGGGTGTGGCCTTCCAGAGTTACACTGGGTTTTCGTCACCTCTTCCCCATCCTGGCCCATCTGCACCTGACCCTATCTAAGCATTGAAACACAGCCTGGACTGCTGCTAGAAGGACAGAAGGACAGAACGCTCATTAGAAGGAGACAGCCAGAATGGTCTTTAGAAAAACTACAGTGGTGAGGGAGATTTCACATCCTTTGGACCATGTTATCAGGAAGGACCAGTCCCTGGAGAAGGACATCATGTGTCGGAGACTTAGTGGGTCAGTGAAAAAGAGGAAGACCCTCAACAAGATGGATAGACACAGGGGCTGCAACAATGGGCTCCGGCATAACAAGGATTGTGGGGATGGCACAGGACTGGGCAGTGTGTCGTGACTGCTTGATGGCACCTAATAACGACAACAGGCATTAGGATGCAAAACTGCACACAGATGTTATCCCTGCCCTCCCAGGATGCACAAAAGGCTCCTAAGCTCCATAAAGGGCTACTTATTACTGCATCCCAGAGCCCCGCACACAGTAGGTGCACACAGTAGAGACTCAACGCACCTTGTAGAATAACAGAAGGGGATTACGTGAGGTGGCTTTCTAGCACCAGAAGAGGGACACTATGGGCAGGCGTGTGAATCATCAGGCAGCCTTCAGGGAACTATAAACGGTTCAGAGCTGACACAGGGCTAAGTACAGGGGAGAAGATGGGGAGACAAGGCAGAGAGGAAGAAGGGGGAGCCCAGTGGTCTGGACTTGACCCTGCAGGAGGAGCCAACAAGGGCTTTTACGCAAACAGCACAAGACCAGTCCCACCTATGGCCGCTTTTCTGGGTCAACGGGGTGCAGAGAAAACAGGATTTCTGAGGCAATCAGGGTGATTTTCCAGGACTTATCAACTGGACAAGGTCCAGGTTTCCACCTTGGACAGCTGGACACCACTCACGAGGAGAACAACCTGATAGGTGCTCAGATTTAGACCAGGGGCTTTGAGGTGGCAGCTTCCAGAACATCAGAGCCAGAGACACACTTGTGGTTGTGTCTGTGGTTGTGTTTGCCAAGCCACACATCAAACCACCCCAGCCTGATCCTGACAAACACTGCTGCTAAGGTGCAACGGTCCCATTTGTTTGTTGTGGACATTGTTAAAGTTTCTCCTCATTTATGTATGTAATAGTTACGCACATTGGGTAACTAATTACCAAACCAAAGAACCCACTGCCGAGTAGATTCTAACTCACAGCAACCATGTAAGACAGAGTACAGCTGCCCCATCTGGTTTCCAAGACTGTAATCGTTACAGCACCTTCTGGTTAGCAGCCAAGCACTTTAACCACTGGGCCACCAGGGTTCCTTTAGTTAACTACAGGAGTAGCTAAAAAGAAGTTGTTGGCTTTCAGTCTACTGAAGTTTTCTTCTTTTTTTTAACTTTTTTTTTAATATAATTTCTTTTCACTTCAATTGTTGCAGAAGATAAACACAGCAAAACATACCAATTCAACAGTTTCTACATGTACAGTTCAGTGACATTAATTACATTTTTGGAGATCTGCAGCCATTTTCACCTTCCTTTTCCGACTTGTTCCTCTCCCATTAACATAAACTGACTGCTCCCACCCCCACTCCGGTTTCCTACTTTTCGAGTCAATGTAAAATTGGCAGGTTATTTAGAATTCATGACAACGAGAGAATGGAACTTATAAGATGCAGGTATTGCTGTTTTGAGGGGTAAATTCAGAGCCGTGATTTATCACAGAGGGAAAAATCAACCCAAATGAAATGAGCACTTAAATCAGTAAGTGCAGTTGATCATATATTTCCAAAATTATCAGCAAATCTGTCTTTATTTTTTAAGGATTTTAAGTTACATCTCCACTTTCATTAATTTTATATTCAATATTTGTTCTTTTTCCCCTTTTTCTTCGTTAGACTATTGAGTCTTCCTTCTAAAACAGTGCTGTCTGATAAACTTTCTTCAATGGTGGAAGAGTTTTGTGTCTGTGGTGCCAGTCCAGTAGTGATGAGCGACAGGTGGACACAAAGCACTGGGAATGGGACCGTGCAACAGACTGCACCTATCAGGCAGCATAGTTCTAATCCAACTCTTGAACTTGTCGGTTCTATTTGTTTTCCAATCAATCTGTTGTTGTGGTTACTGTTGTTAGGTGCCATCCTGTCAGTTCCACCTCAAAGTGACCCTGTGTATGTACAACAAAACAAAATGCTTGCTTGTCCTCGGACACCCTCAGAATCGTTGTTATACTCGAGCCACTGGAATGTCAGCCACTGTGTCAGTCCGTCTCACCAAGGGACCTTCTTCTTCTTCGCTGACCCCCTGCTCTGCCTACCATGCACGATGTCTTTCTTCAGGGACAGGATCCCCTGGTAACATGTCCCAAGTATGCGAGAGGAAGTCCTGCCATCCTTGCTTCAACTGTATCCTGCTTATTTACTATTTCCTTCCACTTCCATAGGTTTCTTTCACGATTCTCTGTCTCTTCTTTGGTGATTTCTCAGCTTACTCATTAAAGCACTACATTTGTCTCTGAGAACTGTGACTGCGTCCACATCTTTCTGCCTTCTAGTAGAGCCTTTTCTGGTAGTGTTGAGGTTCTCCCTGACCAAGTTATTTAAAAGTCTGTTTTTCAGTTATCAAAAAGTAGAGGTTTCTTTTGCAGGTTTGACTGCTGTTATTAGGTGTCACCGAGTCAGTCACTGAGTCAGCTCCTGATTCATAGTGACCCCACACACAGTGAATCAAATGCTCCCCAGTCCTGCACCACCCCAAGATTAGTTGTGGAATGGACCGTTGGGATCCACAGGACTTTCAGGGGCTGATTTTCAGTCGTCTTAGTGTGGATGTTCCACTGAACCTGTTCAACATCTCAGCATCCCAGCAACTAACAAGCTGATGTCAGATGGGTTGGTGGCTATGCATGAGGGGCACTGGGCAGGAATTGAACCCAGGTCTCCCACATGCAAGGCGAGAATTCTACCGCTGAACTACCACAATGTCTCCTTGTTTGGTTAGCCCTTTAAAAATTCAACTCCAGTATCTTTACTTGCAGTCGGAGATCATTAGGCAGTGCAACCGCCTGCTTTTTGGAATGAATTAGGTTTTGTTTCTCAAGACTTGACAGATGATTAATTTTTCTGACTCTTCCAAGAGCACTTCCAAATGTGTATCCTGCTGGCAGAGTGCAAGGTTCAGCCCCTATCTGTTAGCCCGATCTTATTAACCACGCTATTCAGATGGCTTGTTGCCTAATCGAGCTATCCACACGCGCCGGACTGCGTGGTGGTGAGTTCCCCCGCCCCCAGGTTTCTCAGCGTCTCTTGGGGTTCCTAACAATTTACTCTCTAAAAGTTCAATTTTACACTGACTTACATGAAGGACCATCCCCTTCAATCTACACAGAGGTTTCTCTAATAACGCCTTTGGTCTGAAATTCTTTATACACCACTGGTTCATTTTTCCCTTATGTTTACACGTTTGGTGTCATTTTTGGTGCAGTAAAATCTGCAAAAACCAGCACCCATATGAGGTGGAAACCTTATCAGAGAAGGAAAATTCTAAGATTTTCCGATAACACAAGTCTATTGCTGTCAAGTTGATTCCGACTCACAGTAATCCTGTACGGCACAGTAGAACTGCTTCACAAGTTTTCCGAGGAAAGGCTGGTAGATTCAAACTCCTGACCTTTTGGTTAGCAGCTGAGTGCTTAACCACTGCACCACCAGGGCCCCTAATACAGAGCGATGAAAAAGTGGTAAGATTGCACCCAGACAAAGGTGGAAAACTTGCAAGACCCGGAAAAACAAGATGGCCCCTTCACATTCCAGCTCTCACAGGTTTCTCTGTAGTTGGTAGGTCTCACCACCGTTTAGTGCTAAGGAAAGAGAGAGAGAAGCACACCTCCAAGGGAACAAGGAAGTGGGGAATGGCAATGCCACCACTTGAAATCTATCCCTGCAGGAAGTCTGGGTTGTGACAAGGGTTTCCTTAGGGACTTTCTCAACCATGAAAAACTCTGACCACAGGACCAATGGCTCTAGTATAGCCACGTATGTGGTCGGGTGGTCCTGAGTGTGCCCAGGTTGACAGGAGCTAGCTTCCCAGGAGCACTGGCACCTGCAAGAGCATGGAAGTGAGACAACGCCCTCAGCTCCTCGCGAGCAAAGGTTTACAGGAGAAGGGACTGAATTTCTGCAGGAACACCATGAAACAGAATCCTAAGTCAGAATGATTTTCAATTCAAAGGGAGACAAGTTTCTGGTTTCTTTCCTTACTGGTCTGGTCCCAAAAGCCAGTCCAGCGGCTTTGTCTCCCAGGTGAGAAGAGATGAGGAGCTCAGTGTGTCGTGTCTCTGTGCCAGGAGCCCTGTGGCTGCTGCTGGGACACGCCCCGTGTGTACACTTCAGACGCGGCTGTGCTATTAGAAATGCAGGCGCTCCTGAGATCATCTTTAAACCTGAAACCAAACTGTCCCCTGACGTCGTCTTTACACCAAACCAGCGTTTAGCTAATTAGTGAAGAATGCCTGCCTTGAACCTGATGCTGTTCTAAAAACAATCTAAACCCCCAAAGCCAGCAGCCGTGGAGTGAATTTCAACACCGCAAGGTATAGCACAGCTGCCCCCACAGGGTTTCCAAGGAGCAGCTGGTGGATTTGAACCGCCAAGCTTTCAGTTAGCAGCAGGACTCTTGATCCACTTCCCCACCAGGGTTCCAAGAACGATCCAGGTGGGATCAGCTGGACAACAGCAAACCAAAGGTTTAGTAGACAGGAAGCCTGGGGTGGAGGCAGCAGTGAGTTTATGGTTAATGGCGAAGAAACAGGAACCTAAGGTGGGTGAGAACAGCAACACAATTTGAAGACTGTCATCAGTGTCACTGGATTGTGCACGCAGAAATTCCTGGACTGGTGTCCGTTCTGCTGCATCTATCTTCAACAAAAAATATATACTTCTTTTTAAAGGAAGAAAGAACTAGCTGAGTTTGTCTGTGTGAGGAGAAATCCACGCCGTGTGAATGGGAACAACAAGTGAGCCGGCCTCATCGCCTTGAGACCTCCCCGGCTCTGCGCGAACACTCTGCACAGCGCGTCTCCCTCCACATGGGCTCCGGGGAGGTGCAGGGGTGAACATCTCGGCTGGTGGTTGGAGCTCCCCCAAGAGGCACCCTGAAGAGAAGCCTAGAGATCTACTTCAGAAAACTGAGCCAACGGAAGCCCCACGGACAGCAGCAGAACAGTTCCAGCCTGAAAAGGCTTCTCAAAACACACAGCGGCCACAGTCATGGCCTCCAGCAGACCGAGGACAGTTAGGACGGGGCAAGGCCAGGCAACCTTCCATTCCACTGGGCACTCGGTCACCACGAAGCAACTAGCAACTGCCAGGGGAGTCACAGCACCTTTGTCTGGAGGATCAGGGGATGATGCACAACATGTACCCAACACAGCATCAAGCCCCTAGGGCTTGGAAGGTGTGTCGTCAGCACTTACCAGTGACCAGCCACCATCGAGCCCATTCTGACTGACAGAGAGCCCACGTGAGCAGAGCACCACCGTGTGTCACAGGGTTCTCTGGGCTGTGACCTCTCAGAGGCAGAGCATCCGGCCTTTCTTCCGAGGAGCGTCTCAATGGGTTCAAACCACCAATCTTTCAGTTCCCATCACACACTGAACCACCTTCAGGCCACTGGCGACTCTGTCACTAGCACTCACAGCAGATTCTGATTCCCCCACCAAACAGCGATTACCACCTCCTGATAGCCAGCCGATGGAAGTCCTATGGACCGCAACAGTCCAAGCCTGTTGTGTGTGGAGTTGCCACGAGCTGGGGACTGACTGACTTGACAGTGGCCAACGACAGCCACACAGTCACACCAGTGGTGGTGGTGGATGGCTGCTGTTACTGTGTGCCTTCAATCAATTGTGCCTCACAGCGATCCTATGTGGCAGAGTACAACAGCCCCATGGGGTTTCCTAGGCTGTAATCTTTACAGGGGGGCGGGGGGTAACTCTGGTGGCATAGTGGTGAACTGCTATGTCTGCTAACCCAAAGGTTGGCAGTTCAAATCCACCAGGTGCTCTTTGGAAACTATGGGACAGGGCAGTTCTACTCCAACCTATAGGATTGCTGAGTCACAAATCAACTCAACAGCAGTTGATCATCTTTATGGGATAAGGCACCCTGGTGGCACAGCGGTTAAAGCACCTGGCTGCTAACTGAAAGGTCAGTGGTTGGAACCCAATGATGGCTGTCCCCGCCCTCAAGGCCCAGAGTCGAGTGCATAATCGTGACAACCAGTCACCCCTGTGTCCACTCAAAACAGAACCCACAGGCCCTGTATTCTCCCATCAACCTACAGTAACCTCCTCCCCGAGAAGGAAAACTAAAAGACAAAGACCAGTGCCATTGAGCCAGTTCCAACTCACAGTGATCCCCCATTTACAGATTAAAATTGCTCCATGGGTTTCCTTCATTGTGTTCTTTACATGATCAGATTGCCAGGCCTTTCTTCTGCAGTACCTCTGGGTGGGTTCATACTCAGACTACCAACCTCAGGTGACTTGCTGAGCACACACTATTTGTGCCACCCAGGGACCTCCTAGAAAGAGCCTAGAAGAACTGTCAGGGGGCCAAAGTAAAAACAGGAAGCACACTTGTTCTAAAGCCCAACTATCGCATCCCGGTAAAACCACCGCGCTTCCCAAGAATGCATATCTGCCACTTGGAAGTTTCTAGAAGAGCTCCCCCACAGTAGCAGAAAAACTCTAGCCTTAAAGGGAAAACACAAAGTACCCAATTTTCCTCTCAGAAATCAAGATTTAATAGCCTCCTAAGGAAACCATAATTGGAGGGCGATTGGGCACATCCCTCCCCAGGGCCGTGATTATGGAATGCAGGCGAAGGCCGGAGCCTGGGCCTCAGGCAGGCGGGCAGCTTTCAGCTCCGACTAAAACAAGGCCAACTCAAGCCAGGAAGTGCAGCGAAGTCAGCTCACACACACAGACACTGGGAGGAAGACTGGAGCGGGCAGGAGGAAGCTGAAAGGAGAAAAATTCTCACACGGAGAAATAAAGCCAGATCTCCAATAAAACACGGGTCTAGCTGGTTCTGTCTCCCTACCCTGGCTAAAGACAAGACATTGTCAGGAGTTTGGTCTTTGGCATGAAAAGGGATTAACATGGAAAAACTGACCCGCTTCTTACCCTTGCAACCCCCAGAAAACCACCTTGTGCCTGGCTCACAAACTTGTTTCTTGGAACTTAGCCCCAGCAAAGACAACGAACAAAGCCCCTCAAGAAAAGTCACTAGTCTAGGGCCACATACACCTTCCATAGCCGTTAAGAGGGACAGTGGCACAAGTCCATCCCTGGTTCTATAGGGTTAAGCCCTCCACTGCTAACGGAGAGGCTGAAGGTTTGAGCCCACCCAGCAGCTCCATGGGAGAAAAGACTTGGCCATCTGCTCCCATAAAAATGACAGCTGACTAAGAGTCTTCTGCACCCCACATTGGTGAGTGGCATCTGAGGTCTTAAAAGCTAGCAAGCTGCCATCTGAGGAACACCAGATAGTCCCAACTCAGCTCGAACAGATGATCACCAAGGACAACAACGACTTGAGGGAAAAAGAGCCCAGAAGACAGAAAGACACATGTGGATGGGTGAATATATCAACCTGTGACCAGAAGAACCAGATGGTGCCCAGCCACCACCAGTGACAGCTGTGATGGGGCTCACAGTGTTGAGTCCCAGTGGCAACACGAGAAAAAAAGGGTGTACCCTAACAACTCCACTGAAGACTGCAATTGATGGTCCAAAGGCCTGGGGGTTCCCCTGGGAGCCCCCAGACCTGATGCTGCCCCTGATCATAAATCTTTACTGAGGTCAACTCTTCAGACAGCAATGGACTGGACTCAGGGACACAGAGTGAGCATATCGTGTGTGCACTTTATGGTTCTATGCATCTACAGGATGTCGTCCTACTGGCCTCTTACTAGAGATGTGAAGAGGGTGGGGAGGAGGGGACAAGAGATTGTTAAGAGGATATAACACGTACAGGACAAAGAGGAGGACAGCACTACCACGGGGCAAGGAGAACAGAAGAAGCTGCAGACAGGTGCCTGGGCATGCACATTTAAAGTGGATTGTACGCTTTCATTCATTCCAAACAAATAAATCGATACACAGACAAATTAATAAATACATATTTTTTAAAAAAGTGAGAATGAGAAATAAAAAGACAGGCGAAAAGACCCTATGGGGCAGTTCTACCCTGCCATGGAGTCGCCATGAGTGGGAATCCACCAGCAGACCTCTGACAACAACTCACTTTCCAGTGGAAGCCCCACCTCGCCCTGGGGTTCCCACTTTGAAATCTAAAGATCAAAGGTGACTCTTGGCTCTCAAACAGACAGCCCCCCTGAATTTCCTTCCAATTTGCTTCCTTGGCAGTCCTCGCCCTGCCTGCCCTGTATTCCCAAGCATTCCACAGGATGCAAAGATAAAATGAAATACACTTTCCTTAACAACCCCCCATCTCCCCAAAACAAAAACCCTTGGAAAATTCAACAGCGGACACATAAACAGAAACTTTGCTTTAGGAAAAGAAAATGGGGTCTCACCCGTCCGGACACAAAACAAGCATCACATCCTTGACCAGCTTCAGAAAACAATTCTCACACTAGTGAGAAACCCACATCCCTTAGTGGGGAGCTCTATGGTAACCGGGGTGGGAGGGGGCCAAGATAAGCACTGGGGCGCCAGTGTCCCATCCTGCCAGAGCGGCTGAGGGACTGCTGCAATGAGCAGGATGCCTCAGGGACAACCCATCTTCCAGAGACCTTCAAGTTAAGAGCAGGTGGACCCAGGGATAGGAATCACGGTGTGACAGTCAGATCCAGGGCGGAATTCGCCATCCCATGACTCCAGAACCTTGGGGTAAGGGTCTTAACATCACTGAGCCTCAGTTTCCCCTTTTGTAAAGTCGAGGACAACTAGGCCACCCACAGAGTCCCCGGGTGGAACAAATGCTAACACACTTGGCTGCTGACCAAACATTTGGGGGTTCAAGGCCATGCAGAGGTGCCCCAGAAGAAAGACCTAGAGACTGACTTCTGACACCTGAACCCTTAAAAGCCCTATGGAGGGCAGGTCTATTCGGATACGCACAAGGTCATCGTGAGTCTGGGTCGACTCAGTGATAACCAGGACCGGCGGCTCACCCACTGCTGCCGTGAGGGTCATGCCACATCTCAGATGAGGCAGGTCCCCGGGTAGTGCAGTCCTACTAACCTAACAGCTGGCCGCTTGAACCCACCCCGCGGTATCACGGAAGAAAGGCCTCGTGATCTGCTGTCATTAAGATGACAGCCAAGAAAATCCCGCAGATCAGTTCTACTTGGGGTCACCATGAGTCAGAATCGGCTCGATGGCAGTGGGGCAGATGACACACAGAACAGCCGGGCAATAAATATCTGAACGCCAGGCTGGTTCCCGACAGACCCTCTGCTCTTTATCATTCCTGGTGCACGTCTGACCCCAGGCAGTCTGCACATTTGTCTCAAAGGGCCTTCTCTCTGCTTCTTAATCTCTCTGTGCCCTTTCCCACCTCAGGGCCTTTGCACATGCAGTTCCAGCTACTTGGAACTCACTTTGCCTCTGTTTCTGCCACAGAACTGCCCTTCTTCCCTCTACTCTCAGGTCAGACGTCAGCATCAGAGGGGCTCCCCCAGCCACTCTACCAAATGGTCTCCCTGCCCCTCTCAGTGCCCTAAGCTAGCTCACTCCTGGAGACCCTGGGGTGGAGAAAGTGATTAACAGGCTGGGCTGCTGGCCAAAAGGACAGAGGTTGGAGGCCACCCAGAGGCAACAAGGAAGGAAGTCCTGGAGATGGACTTCTGAAAACTCAGTCACTGGAAATCCTGTGGAGTACAGTTCTACGACACATATGGAGCTGTCATGAGTGTCTGATTCCACGGCAACCGGAAATGCCACCAAACACAACTTGCAGAGAGCAATGACAGTATAAGCCCCATGCCACCCCCTGCAATCTGCATAAACCAGACATCTACTACTGGTTCAGGGGCTTACGTTCTTCGATTCATGCAGACGTTGAAATGTATGGCATCAAATAAGTCCCTATTCTTCCATTAGAGTTTCAGCATAGAGATAATGTGGGTTTCAGCATAGAGATAATGCTGGGATTACTGACAGGTGAAAACAGAACGTTCTGCGCCACCTACCCTCGCCTCTGAGTACTCGTTCATCCTCCCGGGTCCAACTGAAGCATCAAGGTCTCGCAGGAATCATGCCCCCAAATAAAAATTTGTGTGTTTCAGATATCAAGATGGTCCCTGCTCCGCTGCTGCTGATAACCAAGAGCTGGAAGTGACATCGATCGTGGACTTGCTAAATAAATGACAAATGCACGGACAACTTCCAAGAAATGTTGTTCAGGGACAGAGCCAAAGAGCAGGGCGGCCAGTGAAGCATCATCTGTGCTGAAAGGGGGCAGACAGAAGCAGGCAGCTGCGTGTCTGAGCACACAGTTCTCCAAGGAGATGCGCGAGGAGCTGGGGGGCACGTTACTTTTCCTTGCAAACCTCTTCAAGGATTGTTTCAACCAGCACACGTGTTAAAGAAACCAAACCCGTGGCTGTTGAGCAGATTCCGACTCATGTGTGTCAGAGCAGAACTGTGCTCCACAGGGTTCTAAAGGCTGTGGCTTTTGGGTAGCAGATCACCAGACCTTTCTTCTGAGGCATCTCTGGCGGGGTGTCCGAAATGCCAACCTACTGGTTGATAGCCAAACACTTCACTGTTTAGACTGGCCAGGTACTCCCGTTGTAAATATAACACCCCTTTATTACAAAAGAGAGAACAGTGGGAAGCTGATCATTCAGGGGTAACTTCTCACCTTCCAGGCAGGAGATCCAGGGTCAGTTCCCAGCCAGGAACTCCTGTTGTATATGTAACATACCTTTATTTGAAAAAAAAGGGAGAGAGAGAGAGGGAGGGAGGAGTGGGCAGTTGACAGTCCAGGGGTAAATTCTCTCCTTCCAGGCAGGACATCCCCAGTCAGTTCCCAGCCAGGGAATCTCACACACAGCCACCGCCACTCGTCTGCCAGCAGAGGCTTGTGCATTGCTCTGAGCTGATCAGGTCCCAGGAGAGCTTCTGGATGCAGATGCAGTAGGAAAAAAGGCCTGGCAGTCTATTTCCACGAATCAGCCAATGAGAACCTTTTGGTTCACAGTGGCCTGATCTGCAGCCAACCGCGGGGACGGTGCAGGTCCAGGCAGTGTGTCGTTCTGTTGTACATGGGTCACCATGACTCCACAGCTGCCAACGACCACAATGGCAATGACCACAAAACAAAAGGTGGGCATAGACCGCTGGAACTTTAAGCAATAAAAACCAAACCTGCTCTCACTGGGTCGACTCTGACTCATGGCGTCCCCACAGGACCACCTCACAGGGTTTGCAAGCCTGTAGTTGTTACAGAAGCAGACTGTCTGGGCTTCTCCTTTGGAGCAGGTGACAGGTTCAAATCATTGACCTTTTGGTTTGCAGCCAAGTGCTTAACCACTGCGCCACCAGGGTTCCCACAGAGTTTTAATAATCTACGTTGCCACTATTAATTCAAGCAGGGAAAACCCAAAAGGACATAGAGTATCTCTTCGCCATGACAAATCAGTAGGAGGAACTCAATCCATCTGAAACGTGTACAAAGTTAGGAAATAAAAACACAAGACCCCAATCCCGGAGAATTATCAAGATTCTCCCAGCCAGAACTAGGGTGAGGCAGGTGAGGCACCCACCTCGGTGAGTAACACCAAGAAACTCAGTTCTCAAGAGAAATGATGCTTTCAAGCAATATTTTAAAACATCAAAAGGACTGTCAGGACACCTATGAGGAAAAAAACATTTTAATTGAAGACAAGATTCAACAGGGCTACATGTGACCATGTTTGGTGCCATTGCGTCAATTCCAACTCCTGGCGACCCCATGGGACACAGCAGAACTGTCCCCACAGGACTTTCTTGGCTGTGATCTTTGCAGGAGCAAACGGCCAGGTCTTTCCCCCGCGGAGCCGCTGGCTGGATTTGAACCGCCAACCCTTCCATTAGCGGCCAGGCACTTAACCGCTGCACCACCAGGGCTCCAGGCCAAGGTCAGGGCAAGGCGAACAAGCTCGGCGCCTGTCTCTACTTAAAATCTTGACCTCTTGTGCATCATGGACTCCTTTTGGCATTCATTTGGTTTTTTAAAACCACTGCTTGAAAGCACTACTGTATTTATCTTGATGATGGAGTTTTTTGTACCACCTTAAAGGCTGTGTCCCAGACAGTGACCCAGACATCTTGGCTAGACCATCCTTGATGAAAGAAAAAAAACCAAAAACCTATTGTCTTCAAGTCGATTCCGGTGACCCCTTGTGTTGGTAGAGCTGGCTCCGCAGGGCTGTCCTGCCTGCCTGTGAGTTTTCACGGCAGCAGATCACCAGGCCTTTCCTATGCACTGCCGCTAGTGGGTTCAGGCCACCAACCTTCCAGTTAGTAGGTGGGTGCAAACCCTCCGTGCCGGCCCGGGACCCCATCTATCACAACTTTCAGCTACTTCTGGAAAAACCACCCCATAGTTTTCAAACGGTGAGTTCCTTTAGCTTACTTCTCCACTTCGGTTTTCTATTTGCAGGTGAAAATATTTTCCCTCTGTCCTCTGCTTTTCCCCAAGCCACCCTCTGAAAGAACACACGTTCCACAGCATTTGCTTAATGAGCTGGGGCTTCCGGCCAGGTAAGCTCCGGATATTATTACTAGTAACAAATTAAATTGACTTACAACAAAGGAAAGCCCACATCCCAGTGACCCCTGCGGACCCAAACACGCACAGGCACATTTCTAGCATTTCCACGGGGCAGCGAGCCGGGCTAGGCAGGTGTCTCCTTTCTTATGGAGGCTGTGGAGCAGGACGCTGAGTCTCCCACTCTGGAGCAATCCACAAGGCTTATCCAGGGAGACACCATGGGCCAGAGCCCACAGATGTAGCTTCTGCCCAATGAAGCTGCTCTGCAGAGAAGGGCCGCTTGTCCTGGAGGCAGGGCAGGCTGCCGGTGGGCTCCCCCCGAATCCTTATCCCCTCCACCCATCTTCTGCCAGCTCCACACCTGTGACATGGGCTGGTTTCTGGCGCTACCGGCTCAGACCAGTTCAGATCTGCTATTGTCAGCTGCCATGGAGTCGGCCCCTGACCCGAAACAACCCCACACACAACACAACGAAACGCTGACTGGTCCTGCGTCACCCCAGGATCAGCTGCAGATTGGACCACTTGCTGTCATCCAGACCAGCTGATTTTTGGAACACAGTCTCCAGGCCTTTCTTCCTGTCCTAGTTAAGTGCATGGTAGTTAAGTGCGACGACTACTAACCAAAAGGCTGGAGGTTCAAATCGACCAGCGCTGCTTGGAAGCTCTATGGGGCAGTTCTATAGGGTCATTTTCAATCCAAGTGGACTCGATGCCAGCAGTGGGTTCGGTCCACCTGGAAGTTCTGCTGATACTCCCTCAGCATCCTTGACACATGCAAGTCTCCACGGACAGGCGAGTAGGGGACGACGCATTGGCTGGGACTCGAACCTGGGTCTCCTGTGTGGAAGTTGAGATCTCCAGTACTGAACCACTGTACCCATCCTTATTAAGTAGGTACTATTCAGGATAACTCACGGCAACCCTACGAAACTGACTCAACAGCAGTGGGTTTGGTTTTTTTTTTTTTTTAAAAAAAAAAAATCAGGATAATAAATAGCCAAGCCAAGTGCCATCGAGTTGGTAACAGTACCCACTTAATACGGACAGGTGCCGGTCATTGTCCTGGAAACCAAAGTGGCGTAGTGGTTAAGTCCTGTGGCTGCTAATCCAAAGGTCAGCAGTTGCTATGAGTCAGAATCAACTCACTGATAATGGGTTTGGTTTATTATTTTTTGGCTTTTTTTTAATTCATTATCCTTATAAACCAGGAAGCAGAGGTAGTTTAGTAACTTGCTCAAGGTCACAGATCAAGGATGTGGTGGGTGGATGGACAGAGCTATTATTTGAACATGAGTCCACCTTTCAATGTCTGCATTGTGTGGTCTTTGAACTCAGGCTTCCCAATTCTTCACCTCTGCAAATACCCCTAGCCTCCCAGTAAATTCCTTAGTTGAACCGACAGTGACAAGTTTGGTGTTTGTTTGTTTTTAACTGTGGGAATCGCTGGTACCTGCCCTCTCGCCATGCCTACCGAGGCAACACACGGGGACTGTGATGAACACAACACTACCCCGCCCAGTCACAGCGCACATCCCTCTGCAGGCCAACAGCTGGCCTCGGGCCAGGCTCAGGGAACACACGGGGACTCAAAGGGGTTCCACCTGCTCGGAGACAGTGCTGCAGAGACAGTAACAGGGCTCAGACTCTGAAGCTGGGCAGAATCAACAACAGTGTCTGACTCTGCCTGTTAGGTCAAGTTGGACTTCCAGTTTCCCATCTGCAAAATGGGTAATAAATAACAGACCAGCCTAAAGGTCCCAAGGTGGTGCAAACATTTAGCACTTGGCTGGTACTTCCTCTAAGACAGATCTGTTTATTCTTCTGGTAGTCTGTGGTATACTCAGTATTCTTCATCAAACCATAACTCAGAGACGTCGGTTCTTCGGTCTTCCTCATCCACTGTCCCGTTTCTGCACGCATTATGTAGCAATGGAAAATGCCATGGCTTGAGTCAGGCTTACCTCCCTCCTCAGCGTGACATCTTTATTTGTCAACCCCTTAAAGAGGTCTTTTGCAGCAGGCCTGCCCAAGGCAACGCCGTCTCATTTCTTGACTGCTGCTTCCACAGGCACTGACTGTGGAGCCACGTAAAGTGAAATCCTTGACAACTTCAATCCTTTCTCCATTTATCATTATGCGGCTTATTGGTCACACTGTGAGGATTTTTACTTTCTTCACGTTAGGGTACATTTCATACTGAAGGCTGTGGTCTTTGACCGGCACCGGTAAGTGCTTCAAGTCCTCTTCACTTTCAGCAAGCCGGTTGTGTCACCTGCCTGCACAGTACAGGTTTTTATTCCTCCAATCCTGATGCCCTGTTGCTCTTTACAGAGTCCAGCTTCTCGGATTAGTTTCTCAACATATGGGTTGAATGAGTATGCTGAAAGAATACAACCCTGATGCACACCTTTCCTGACTTTAAACTACTCAGCATCTCCTTGTTCTGCTCAAACAACTGCCTCTTGGTCTGTGAAGAGGTTCCTCAGGAGCACAATTAAGTGTTCTGGACTTCTCACCCCTCACATATCCATAACATATCACCATTCACACAGCTGAATGCCTCTGCACAGTCAATAAAACACAGGTAAACATCATTCTAGTCTCCTCCAACATCAGCAACGATGTCTCTCCTTCTACGTCCTCTTCTGAATCGGGGTTGAACTTCTGGCATTTCCTTGTCCATATACCACTAACAAGTGCTTTGAATGATTTTTAGCAAATTTTACTTGAGTGCGATATTAATGACACTGTTTAATAATTTCTACATTCTATTGGGTCACCTTTCTTTGGAATGCACAAATGTGGATCTCTTCTAGTCAGCTGGTCACTTAGGCCAGCACAGACAAGTAAGTGCCCCCAGTGCTGTGTCCGTTTATTGAAACATCTCTCAGTTGACACTCTCTCCATTCCTGAAGCCCTGTTTTTGACCAACACCTTCACCGCAGCTTGGACTTCTTCGGTACCATTGGCTCAGAATCGTATGCTGCTTCCTGAAATATATGAACGTTGAACAATTCTCTTTGATACTGTGACTATGCATATTCCTTCCATCTTGTTATAATGCTTCCTGCATCATTCAATATTTTCCCCACAGAATCCTTCTCTATTGCAACTCGAGACTTGCATTTTTTCTCTAGTTCTTTCAGCTTGAGAAAGGTGGAGCACGGGCTCCCTTGCTAGTTTCCTGTCTCCAGCTCTTTGCACCTGTCACTGAAACACTCTGTCTTCTCGAGCTGCCCTCTGAAATCTGTCCCCTTCTTATACATCTTCACTTCTTTCTCTCACTTTAGCTACTTGACATTTAAGAGGAAATTCCAGGGTCTCTTCTGACATCGCTTCTGCTCTTTTCTTCCTTTCCTCTGTTTTTAATGACCTCTTGCTTTCTTCATGGATGCTGTCTTTGATGTCACTCCACAACTCATCTGGTCTTCGGTCATCAGTGCTCAACAACTTAAATCAACCCTTGAGATGGTCTCCAGACTCCTGTGGGATATACTCAAGGTCATAGAGGGTCCTCAGGAAGCAGCTGGTGGATTCAAACTGCCCACTTTTTCTGGGCAGCAGCTGAGCTCTTAACAACTATCAGGGCTCCTTTCAGCCATAAGAGAATTAAAACCATAATACATGTTACGACACGGATGAAGCTGGAAAACATCACGCTGAGTGAAATAAGTCAGTCACAAAAAGACAAATAGCATATGATGTCATTTATATGAAAGAGCTAGAAGACGCAAGCAGACTAGAAGGCTCAGTGACACAGCAGCGAAGGGCTACGCTGCCAACCGAGAGGTTGTCAATTTGAGCCCTGCCCCCAGTAGTGGTTAAGTGCTATGTCTGCTAACCAAAAGGTCGGCAGTTCAAATCCACCAGACGCTCCTCGGAAACTATGAGTTTCCTATGGACACTCATGGGTCACCATGAGTCGGCATCGACTTGACAGCTCTGGGTTTGGGTGCCTTTTTCATTGGTTTGTTTTATTTTGTTTTTTAGGGGTTCCGCTAGAGGAAGGCCTAGCAATCTGCTCCTGTGAAGTGTACAGCCTGGGAAACCCCATGGGGAAGTTCTACCCTGTCACACGGGTTGGCTATGTGTCCAAAATGATGAGTCCTTACCACCACAAATAGAGAACAAGCTGTACCGGTGGTGAGCAGGGGCAGAAGGGACGGGGAGAAGAGGGCCGAAAGCTTAGGGGACGCTAAACTTCTGTTACGAGTGATGGGAAAGCCTGGGGATGGCCAGCAGGACTGTATGAACACGAAGAACACACCTACTGTCACTGAACAGTCTACAAGAAGGCTCTTGTAACGGGGAATGTCTGCTCACTTTTATATTTACCACGGTAATAAAAATATGAATAAGCATTTTTAAGGTGCAGAAACAAGTGCTAATGAATAAGATATAATCACTTGAGCTTCCTAAAAAACCCAGACCGATCAGATATGACCAGCCTGGCAAAGTACTCTATGAATCAGCTCCTGAAAAACACACCTTTTAAGGATAGCAATTTTACAAAGGTGTTTTCTCTTGTAATTAAGCTGCTTACTCATCCGAAGAAGGGAATTCATTTTAAGATCACAGGCACAAGCGGAACCATGTTTCCCAAGAGTGACGTCCCTCCAGCCCCAGGCCTTGAACCTGCCTCTTTTGACGCTTTGTTATTTATTTGTGTGTCCTCCAAGGTGCCTGAAGAGCCAGGGCCTGGGTCATATCTCCCTTGTGCCCGCCCTCCGTTAGCATTTGCTGAACAAATAAACCACGGGATTGGAGACGGCAGAAACTGAGACAGCTGACCTGCCCACCGCCTGACCGGAGGAAACCAGTGGCTGGCTGGCAGTCGAGTTAAAAGTTAAAAGCCTTCCCAAGGTCACAGAGCCAGGTCTCTCTAACCTGGCCTTGGGTTCACGTTCCTCTCGAACGTGTTTACCCAGGATGGAAAATACATTCCCAGCCGGCAGCCTAGCTGTGCACGGGGAAGATTTCAATACAGAGTTGAGGGGGGTTAGAAACTACCAGAACTAGAGGTAATGGAAACCAGCCCACGGCAAGCACTGTCTCTGAGGATCTGCACCAACCATCTCATGTAACCCACACCACCACCACCTCCGAGGCAGGCATGGTTATTTATCCCTCTATGACACGCGCCAGTGGAAACCCCGGTGGCATACTGGTTTAAGTGCTACAGATGCCAACCAAAAGGCTGGCAGTTCCAATCTTCCAGGTGCTCCTTGGAAACTCTATGGGGCAGTTCTACTTTGTCCTATAGAGTCAGAATTGACTTGATGGCGCAGTGGCCTTTTTTTTTCCTTTTTTTGGCCTTACAGATGCCACCACCCATCTGTCAGTTTGCTGTACTGTGGTGGCTGGCATGTGGCTGTGATGCTGGAAGCTATGCCACTGTTATTTCAAACACCGGTAGGTCCAGACTCAGACAGATTAGGAGGAAAGGCCTGGCAATCTGCTTCTTCAAATTAGTCAGTGAAAACACTAAGGAGCACTACACAACATTGTTGGCTACAGTGCTGGAAGATGAGTCCCCTGGGTAGGCAAGTACGCAAAACACACAGTAGCCACAACCACGGACTCGAGCTGGGCAATGATTGTGCAGACGACACAGGACTGGATAACATGTCATTCTGCTGTCCACAGGGTCTCTGTGAGTTGGGGGCTGACTCAACAGCAGTTCACAACATTACAGATGAGGGAATAGTAACTTCCAAGGTCACACAGCAAGGAAGTGGCCAAGTCAGCTTTCGAACCCAAGTCTACAGGCCCCAGAGTCAGTGCTAGTCAAGGGAACACCAGCCAGGATTGGACCAGCAGCTCAGTCTCCAGCCACGTGCACCCAGGACCTAAGAGTTGAAAGCAAGGACACAATGGAAGGTCACAGTTCTTCATATTTATCCTCTTGTGTCATTTGTCTAAATCTGAGGAGGACATCCCTGCCAAAATGTCACAATGACCTCCCAGACACTCAATCGAGGCGGGGCAGCCAGCCGTCTCCCTGCTACCCAAGTATGCTCCAGTGACATCCTCCCACGTGTCCCTCTGTCGTTACTCAAAAGACACACTCAAAGCAGAATGCTTGGCTTGGAGAGTTACCAAGCCCTGGAAAATGCTATGTCCCTTTTCTGATATCAGAGTCCCCGGGTGGCACAAAGGTGGGCACACTCAGCTGCTAGCTAAAAGGCTGACAGTTGGACTCCACCCAGAAGTGCCTCAGAAGAAAGCCCTGGTGATCTACCTTCTGAAAACTCAGCCACTGAAACCCTACAGAGCAATTCTACTCTGACGTACGTGGGGTCACCATGTGTCAGAGTCACCTCAAAGACAACTCTTTTCCCTGTTTTAATATTTTATTGTGCTTTAGGTGAAAGTCTGCAATCTGAGTCAATCTGTCACACAAAAACTCACACACACACACTGCTACGCAACACCAGCTGCCTTCCCCCTACCATGACAGCACACTCCTGCTTTCTGCCCTGGATCTCCTGTGTCCATGCGGCCAGCTCCCCTCTGCCCTCTCACCTCACCTCCGGACAGGAACTGCCCAGTTAGCCTCATTCATCTACTTAAGCCAAGAAGCGCACTGTTCCCCAGTATCATTTTATGTCTTGCAGTCCAGTCCAATCTTAGTCTGAAGAGTTGGCTTCGGGAAGTAGTTTCAGTTCAAGGTTACAGAGTGCAGAGGCCATGTCTTTTGCGACCAGTCTGTCGGACCATCAAGTCTGGCCTACTTGACAATGTTTTTTTTAACTCTGGACAAAAGACCTCCTATGATAACTGTTCAGACTTACAGAGAATGTCTGCTTGCACCGTTTTGTTCCCTGGGTGCAAACTGATCATAAATTTTTTAAGCCACAGGCTTTCTTCCCTCTGCTACACAAGCACTCGATGGCAGTGGGTTTGGATCTGCTTTGGTCTGACACAAGCACAACTCCCATCACCTTGTACAGGAATCATAAAGACCCACCGAGGAATGACATCCACAAGAGGTCACAGCTATCAACCGTATGAAGGAAACACTGGTGGCGCAGTGGTTAAGTGCTACGTCAGCTAACCAAAAGGTCAGCAGTTCGAATCCACCAGGCACTCCTTGGAAACTCTGTGGGGCAGTTCTACTCTGACCTCTAGGGTTGCTATGAGTTGGAATCTTAGGTAACCTGTTGAAAGCAATGTACATTTTTTTTTAATAAATATTAAATGACCATATAAATAGGTTTTAAATCCTTTGTAGTCTAACAGAGGCCCTGGGCTGGTGAACTGGTCACACAGTTGGTCCAGCTGCCAATTGGAAAGCTGGAGGTTCAAGTCCACCCAGAGGCACCTCGGATAAAAGGCCTGGTGATCCGGGTTTACAGTAAGGGCAGTACAATGATGTGAACGAGGACGGCAGTAATAGCCACCCAAGAACCGAATCAGTGTCACCACCTGCAAATGTGGAAATGTTTGTCTTGGCAAATGGTATGTATCTTTTTACTGCAATAAAAAAATTAAAAAAAAAAAAAAAGAAATGCAAATTTATTCTATTATAAACCACGGACTGCCCAAAGAACAATCACACCTGTCTTAGAAGTACAACCAGAGAGCAAAATGGCGAGAGTACAGCTCATACACACTGGACACGTGGTCACGAGGGATCAGTCTCTGGACAAGGCCGCCACGCTTGGTAGAGTGGAGGGTCAGTGACAAAGAGGAAGACCTTCTAGGAGATGGCTTGGCACACTGGTTGCAATGATGGGCTTAAACATAAGGACACCTGTGGGTGTGGAGCAGGGCGGCCCAGTGCTCTGTTCTGTTCACGGGGTCGCCACAGGCCAGAAGCAACTCCGTGGCACCTGACGCCAGCAGCCACAGGGGTCTGCCGTGGGTCTTACAGGGCCAAAACCAAAGTGTCGGCAGGCCGACCCTTCCACAGGCTCCAAGGAAAATTTGCTCCTTGTCTCTTCTGGTTTCTAAGGCCACCAGCTCTCCTGGTCACAGCGCTCCAAGCCCGGCCTTCTGCCACCCTGTTCTCTCCAACCCTAATTCTCCTCCCCATCTGTCCTTTTCACCTGTGAGCACCCAATGACAGAATTCCAAGGGGCCCTCAGCTGCTCACCCAAAGGCTGGAGCTCTGAGCCCACCCAGCGGCTCCTTGGGAGAAAGGCCGGGCAGTCGGCTTCCCTACAGATGATGGCCCAGAAAACCCCAGGAGACAGTTCTACTCTGTCACATGCATGGAGTCCCTGTGAGTCACAATTGACCTGATGGCACCTGACGATGACATGATTTGATGCCACAGTACACCTGTCATACCGGGGTGGCCTGTGTGTTGCTGTGATGCCGGAAGCTATGCCACTACTTGCAGGGTCTTCCCGAGTGGACAGGTGTCAGTGGAACTTCCAGACTGAGATAGACCAGGAAGAAAGGTCTGGCGATCTACTTCTCAAAATCAGCCCACGAAATCCTATGGATCATGATGATGATTCAATCAGCAACCATTAGGGGGATGGTGTAGGACCCGGCAGTGTTTGGTTCATGCACGTGGGGTCACCATGTGTCAGGTCTGGCAGGACAGCAGCTACCAATGACGGCAACCTGTGTGCAAAGCACTCAGCTTATGGGGCGCAGGGAGGATATACAAATCTAAAGGATCACATTCCCTGGACCTTCCCAAGACCAGGAGTGCTCCAGTTTTTGATCTCGACTCTGAATGCTTGTGTTTCTCTGGGCAAGCATTTCAGTGATTAGAGGGTTCATGAACACCACCTGAGGGGATGGGGGCTGGTACGTTCTGCTCCCCACTGCTGTATCCTCACCTCCTCACCTCCTAGCACCAAACCAAAAGGCCTCATCCACTGCCATCAGGTGACAGGTCCTACAGCACAGGACCTGGGAAATAGATAAAACCCAGCCCACGGTCAGTGACATGAAGCTGTTCATTTCTTCAGAATCTTCAGTCCCCTGATGGGGTGGCTGCTATGAGCTGTCCTCGAGTCGGCCCCTGACTTGTGGTGCCCCTGTGCACACAACAAACACCACGCCTGGTCCCGCACCACTCCTGTGATCTGGTTGGACCTGACCATTGTGCTTCACTGTGGTCTCCACTGACTGATTTTCAGAAGGAGATGGCCAGCCCTTTCTTCCTGGTCTTAGCCTTGAGCTCTGTGGAACCCTGTTCCAAGGGTGCGGATGCAGATAGCAATGCCAGATTCCTGCCTCTGCACATTTGGGCAGCTGGCACAGACCTGGCTCCAGTTTCCACTGTGCCTTGGAAAGGAGCACAGACAAATGGCCAGTGTGCCACCATCCAGAGTGCCCCTTGCCCCATGCAGGAGTTCTCAACCAGGGGCAATTCTGTCCCCACCCTAGTACATCTGGTAATACCTGGAGACATTTTTGCTCATTACAAATTTGGGGGGAGGGAGTGGCAACTGGCACTGAGAGGGTGGAGACCAGGGATGTTGCTCAGGACCCTATAACACACAGGACTTTCCCAGCTCAACAAAGAATTACCCATTCCCAGTGATCATTACTGAGGATGAGAAACTCGGTACAGATCTTTGCGAATGGAGAACTCTTTGGGGTGGGATAGCCCCCACTGCAGAGAACAATTCCATCCCAAATGTCACCAGTGCCAACGAGAAACCCCATCCCAAACAGGAATCCTCCTTCGCACCATCAAAACCAACATCCCCATGTCTCTCTGACTTTCATGCGAAAGGAAATAGTTCTGTCTTTTAGACGGAAACAGCAGGCAAATGCAAGACACCAACTCAGTTCCAGCTCCAAACACCCGACTCCAAACAGGTTTCCAAGTTGCAAACATGCCAATAAAGATCCTTCTGCTGACAAGATGCTCACTCTCCCACCCATGCTTGGCTTGACCACCAGCCCAGTGGCTGACTTGGGCCTGGAGAAATGTGCCAGGGCAGAGTCATTACGCTCATTTCCTTTAGTAAATAGTTCAGATCCTACCTTGGAAACCAATGAAACAAGGAGACTTGGCCCTGGGGCCATGGGAAAGCTTCGCCTCTCAACACCAAGTGTCAGACACACTACAAGTTTGGCACTCCAGGTGGGAAACATGGGTGTTTCTTGAACACCTTGAGTCTCCAGCCTGTCTTTGCTTTTTTAATCTATCATCAATAGAATTTGGTGTTAAAGAGCATTGTTGTTATTGTTGGTAGCTGACAGTAAGTGGGCCCCATGCACACAGCAGAACAGAATGTCACCCCGTCTTGTGCCATCTCCGTAACTAGCTCTGGGTTGGACCATGGTGCTCCAAGAGGGCTTTTGGAGGCTAATTTTCAGAAGTCAATTGCCAGACCTTTTTTCCTAGTCTGTCTTCAACAGGAAGCTCTGTTGAAACCTGTTCGGCATCCTAGCAACACCAGCCTCCATGACGGAAAGGTGGTAGCTGTACCTAAGGTGCACTGGCCGGGAATCAAACCCAGGTCTCTGTACATGGAAGGTGAGAATTCCATCAGATGATCAGAATACAAGCAGCAACAGAGACGGGAAAATTAACATAGCCACTATGCACTGCCAGGCCGTACCTCCGGGATCAAGTGAGGTCCCTCTGGAACAAATCGAGATGTGTGCTAAACAAGTGCTTGAGTCAACTTTTGTGTTCTTGCCTAGAAGTCACTTGTGTCTTCGAAAGTCAGTTGGCTGTTGGATCCAGCCAGCTCAGAAGGGTCCATGTCATGGGGATCCCCTGTCACCAAGAGCATTGATCATTATTGCACAGTCCTGAACCGCAAACAGGAACTTCTTCAATGGGTGATGCAGGGTGCTGGCCAGCCAAGCAGTCCACATCGACAGAAACTATACTGGTGGGATAAGTTTCTGAAGTTGCCATGGAGTAGACTCTGATACACACCAACCCCTGGAGTGTCAGGGCAGAACTGAGCTCAAGAGGGTTTTTTCAGTGGCTGATGGCTCAGAAGTAGATCGCCAGGCCATTCTTTCGAGGCTCTTCTGAGTGAACTCAAACCTGCAATCTCTTGGTTAGCATGTGCATGTGGTAACAGTTTGCAATACCCAAACACTTTCAGAAGTGTAACATTTGGTTTCCCCTGTTCCGCAGAGAAACCTCAGACATAGCCCCAACTATTAACAATGCATCCTCAAAGGCGTTTTTTCTTTTCCAGAAAGTACTAGAATTGAGGCAGTATGACACTGGGACCTTCACATTAAGGTCACAGTATGACCCAGAAACTTAGAGGGCATCCCCCAGAAACACTGCTGGCAACCTTGGCCCAGACTATCCCAAACCTGGGGCCTTTCTAAGGGCACAAGAAACAACCCCATAGGCCCCCAGGTCCCTACCTACAGGCAGGTTTTCTCTGGTCACCACTGGGCAGGCAAGTTCTGAGATCTGTCCTGACCCCAAAGAAGACACAGGTTCCAGCTAGTTCTCAGGCCCAGGGCCCACAAGACACTCGGTGAACAGGCAGGGATGCAAACAGAAACCTGTACACCAAGGTTCATTGTGGCACTTTTCACAGCAGCCAAAAGGTGAAGCAATCACAAAGTTGACAGGCGGATAGATGGATGGACGAACAGAAGGTGTTCCACCCATACAAGAGGACACAACTCAGCCGTAAAGAGGAAGACAGTTCTGATGCGCATGCCACGACACAGGTGAGCCTGGAAGACATCCTGCTGGGTGAAACCAGTGAGTCGCAAAAGGACCAATACTGTGTGACCTCACTTACATGTAAGAGGCAAATACACAGAAAGCAAAGATTGTTAGCGGTGACCGGGGTGAAAGAAAGGGGAGAAGGAGGAGCTTCTGTTGGGGAGGGGCACTGCTGTTAATGGCGGTGTTGCTGAGGTGTTAATGGTGGTGGATTATTCTGGAAAAAGACAGAGAGAACAGTGGTACAATATGAAAGATGTCATCAGTGCCCCTGAACTGTAAATGTCAAAGTAGTTGTGCTGGTGAATGTTTTGGTGTGTATATTTTCAACACATGACAAAATACATATACAAATTTTTTAAAAGGCACCATGTTCCACCCTTATGGAAAGCCACCACTGAGTGAATGTTTCTGTTTGGCAGAAGGCAACAAACCCAGCACTCCATCCTGCTTGAAAACTGGGGTGGGGTGTGAGGGTCAAAGGTCACTGTAACAGCTTCACAAGTTGACTTTGCTGTCCTTACAAATGGACAAATGTCATGTGTGTCTCCTAGATACACGAGACAGTCAGGAGTCCATAATCACACCCATTTACAAAGTGCAGCCGAAACAGGACGGCCAAGAGCCTTCACGATCACGTAACGAGCCTCTTCAGTAAAACAACCGAGGCTTTCCGCTCAAGTCGGGGACCGGCCTGGGCTGAGCGCACTGGACTCCCTAAGTGAACACCGTTCTGCGAGTCCCTGTCATAACGAGGTTAACAGCAAATCACCGGCATCATTACTGAAGGGCAGTGAATCACTGCTATCTGCAGGTGCTATCATCACAGAGTCGGAAAAATCGAATGGCTTTTAGAACTAGAAAGTATCTAATAAGGTAAGCTGAGAAAACACAGTTTTTATTCTATGTTCTGAAAAATTACCATTTTGGATACTTTTTAAAAATCTCTCTCTTGGATGGGTGGGAATGGGGGCGTGGGGGGTGGGAGAAGTGGATGGATGGACGGAGGGGCAGATGGATGGATAGGTAAACAGGCAGATGACTGGTCGGGATGGATAGATGAGTGGGGGCGTACAGGAATGAATGGATGGATGGACAGACGCGAAGACGGTGAATGGAAGCACAGTGAATGGAAGACAGACGGACAGGTGGAAAGAAGGAACAGATGGAAGAAGAGAAGATGAAAGGAGGTTAGGAAGACGTATAAGGGGCAGATGTGCAGAGTGGGGCGGGACGGACTGATGAAGAGACAGACGGAAAAACAGACGGCGATACGGAGGGATACAGTGACAAATGAACAGGGAAATGCATGGACAAGGGGGCAGAGGAATGCGGGGATGGTCTAACCAAACCAACCTGGCAGCACACCTCACAAAAAGTGGACTCTTTCTGTCTGAAAAAGAAAACCACAGAACATTTTCAAGACTAGGAAAGAAATCTGCAGATAACGGAGAGCAAATCTACCATGTAGAATAAACCAAAAACCCACTGCTGTTGAGTCAATTCTGACTCTTAGAGACCCTACAGGGCAGAGCAGAACTGCCCCATAGAGTTTTCAAGGGACACCTGGTGGATCTGAACTGCCAACTTTTGGGTTAGCAGACGTGGTCCTGAACCACTGCACCGCCAGGGTTTCCAATGCACAAGTAAATACTGTTAAGATGCTGCTTCTTTCTGAAGCAACTTCTCGGCTTACCACACCACAATAAAACCCCACAAAGGGCCTTCAGATCTGTTTTCTTCTTTTTTTTTTCCTCCCAGCTGGGTTACATTTTCTAAACTTTTGGAAGAATAAACACAGCTAGGGTGCTTAAAAAAAATTTATTGCGATTAAGTGAAAGTTTATAATCCAAGTCAATTTTCCATATAAAACCCCAAGTTTTATATGGAACTCTGCAACTCTGTCTGCTTGTCTTACTCTGTGACAGAACTCTTCTTTTTCACTCTTTACTTCCAGTATCCACTCAACTAACAATTCACCCGTCCACTACACATTCTCCTCTCCCCTCTAAAAAGAAACCAGCAGGACAGCCTCATATGTACATGTTAAACCATAAAGTACACAGCACCTACCACCTGCATCACTCTATGTGCCCAGGTCCAGTCCATTCTTTGCCTGAAATGTTGGCATCAGTCCTGGTTTCAGGTCTGGGCTAGCAGCAAGTCTCGGGACCATATTCTCAGGGGACCATCTGGGTTGTAAGACCATCAAGTCTGGTCTTGTAGCACAGTTCTTGATCTGCATACCCCTTTCTCTCATGCTACATCAGGGACACTACATTGTATTCCCTGTCAGGGCTGTCTTTGGTGGCGGCTGGGCACCATCTAGGTCTTCTGTTCTCCTGCTGATGGAGTCTGTCAATCACATGGGTCCTTCTGTCATCTGGGCTTATTTTTCCTCGTGTCTTTGATGTTCTCAGTTTTCATCCGTTGCAAGTGGGCAGGACCAACTGACATTCCTCAGAGGCAGGTTGCGGCTTTTTAAGACTCCAGATGCCACTCACCAATATGGAGTCCAGAACACTCTCTTAGAAAAGACTAGTTATGCCAATTGACCTCAATGTCACCTGGAAACACGGTCCCTAGACCCCTAGGGTACTTTGGGGGAAAAATGCAAAGAATTACCCTGAAAGAGCAATTTTCATAATCCTTTTTATTGTGATTTGAATGCAAGAACAAATGTGCAGAGCGATGGTGCAGACTAAGTAGCTCCAAAAGCAGACCTTGATAGATACAAACGTACAAAAATAATAAAGGGATATTACAGTACAGTGCTGGCAGATGAGCCCCCTAGGTTAGAAAGCACTCAAAACACAGAGTGATGGTGACAAGGGACTCAAGCAGATCAACACTGATCATGAAGATGGAGCAGGACCCACAACGTTTTGTCTTGCTGATACATCACATTGCCATGAACCCAACCCAACGTGGTGGCCCAGTGAGGTGGGCCATCCAACCCACAATGCTGCAGAAGTTGACAACACCCAATTATCACCACTCAGGAAAGAAGCAGCAAAGCCCACAGAGAATGTTGAAAACAGAGCTGAACAGCAACTGAAATGTACGTGAGCTACACATGGGATGAGAAAGAACTTCCCAGGACAGAAGGAACGGTGAAACCACGAACTGAATCGCTGACACGAGCAAAGGTCCAACCTCAGGAGGTTTGGAAGATGTGGGTGTGAATTCGACAGTCGGCTTTCTAGACCTCAACTATGTGGATCCTTGTGTGACTTTAAACCTACTTGTTTTTAAACTTGCCTTTTGGCCCACTCCTTCATCTACCCATCCATTCACCTACCTCTTCATCCATCTATCTATCCTCATCCACCTACCAACAGATCCACGTATCCATCTATCCATGCATCCATATCTATCCACTCACCCATCCACCCATGAATCTATCATCCATCTCTCTACTCACTCATCATCCATCTGCTCACCCATCCACCCATCCACCCATCCCTCATTCATGAATCCATTATCCATCTATTCACTCATCCATCCTCTCACCCATCAGTCCAGCCATCTATTCACTCATCCATCCATCCATCCACCCCCCCAACCATCCGTCCATCCCCTCATATGCCTATCTACCTATACCCATCCATCTACACACACATCTATCCAACCATCCACTAATCCATCCATCCCATCCATCTACCTATCCGTCCACCCACCCTTCCACCCACGCATCCATCCTACCTATGCCTACCTACCTATACCCATCCATCCACACACACGTCGTCTACCCACTGACCCATTCACCCATGAATCTATTATCTATCCACTCATCCCCCCATCTTCGCACCCATCCATCCAACCATCCAACCATCCAACCATCCATCCATCCACCCACCCACCCGCCTATATCTAAATACACATCACCTATTTATCCATTTATCTATCTAGCCACCTACCCATCTGTCCAGCCATGTCTCCATCCACCTGCCCATCCCATGTACCCATTCACCCACCTACCCAACCAACTACCCACCCACCCCACCCATACCCCTCCACCAATCCACCCACTCATCTATTTTTATGGGTAGAGTTCACCTACCAGGGCCACTACGGAGCTGTCCTGGGATCTGGAAGATGCCACTGCCCAACACAGCCAGCCCATGAGTCCCTACTTGATTAAATACAAGAACTCACTTCTCTCTTCTCCACCGCCCTCTCTGACAGTCACCCCATCGCCCCAAGCCAACATAACTGCACTCACTCCTTTCCAGAAACAGATCCAAGTGTCTCACTGCTTCCTCTGCCAACTATCACTGGCGCCTGCCCTGGTGCCATCACCAAGAGAATACTAAAGACTTAAAAGGGGAAAAAGCCACTGAGCTCTCCCAGTGAGAAAAGATGCCCCTGAGTCTTTCCACGCTGGCAACACACGGGAATAAAATAGACTCCTTCCCTGTGCCTGCAGCTTACTTGGGCATCTGAACCACTCTTCTCTCCAGGAATACTGGCCTCACGAGGACAGGGACTTTGGTCTGTTTTGTGCATGGTCTTACACTCGGTGACTGAAACAATACCCAGCACGTAGGAGGTGGGCTGAATGTACCAGTTTGTGAACAAGCACCGTCGGCAGAGGTGATGGAGCCTTAAGTTTGTTTAGGAGGTTAGACAGAGAGACAGATCTTCCACATGACCCAGCAATTCCACTCCTAGCGATTTACCCAGAGCAGGCACCCAGACACACATGCACCAAGGTTCACTGCAGCACTGTTCGTAACAAGTGGAGACAACTGATGCACCCTTCAGCAAACAGAGGAATAGACAAACACAGTATGTTCTATACACACAGTGGAATACTGCTCAGCTGTGGAGAGAAGTCCTGACACACGCCACGACACGGGTATACCCTGAACACACAAAGCTGGAGAAGTCAGTCAGTCACAAAAGGACAAACACTGTATAATCACTGATAGGAAATATCTGAACTGGGCAAAGGTATAAAGACCAAGTCTATGAGTGGGTCTCAGGGCGGGAAGGTACTCTGGTGGCACAATGGTTGAAGTGATCAGTTGCTCACCAAAAGGTCAGCAGTTCGAACCTATCAGCCATTCCATAGGAGAAAGATGTGGCAGTCAGCTTCCGTAAAGATTTATATTCTTAGAAACCCTATGGGGCAGTAGAGAGTGGCTTAGTTAGAATTGGCTCCTCGCAGCAGGTTTAGGAGAGGGAGAAACGAGTTGTCGTGGCTTGGGGCACTAAGCTTTCAATAAGGTGACAGAAAAGGTGACAGAAAAATCCAGACATCCAGAGTGGTGACAGCTGCACACCATGGAGAATATAATTAATGTTGTTGACTTGTACACATTAAAAATGTTGGAATGGCACATGTGTGGTTATATATACATACAACACACACACTCACCACCACAAGAAAAACAGAGACAGAGAGAAAGCTTGGTGACGGATGGGGGACAGGAAATGTCTTAGTTACTGAGTGCTGCTGTAACAGAAATGCCACAAGTGGATGGCTTCAACAAACAAGTTTGTTCTCTGACACTCTAGGACGCTAGAAGTCCAAATTCAGGACATCAGCACCAGGGAAGGCTATCCTCTCTGCTGGCTCTGGAAGAAGGTCCTTGTCATCTATCTTCCTCTGATTGAGGAGCTTCTTTGCACAGGGACCCCAGGTCCAAAGGACATGCCCTGCTCTCAGGGGTCCTTTCTCATTGGTGGGAGGTCCCTCATGTCTCTCTGCAGGCTCCTCTCTCTCATTCTCCAAAGAGACTGACTTAAAACATAACCTCATCTCATAGATGGAGCCTCACTGTAACTGCTGCTCCTTCACATCACAGAGGCAGGATGTATGACACATGGGAAAATCAGATCAGATGACGAAATGATGGACAAGCACACAACACCAGGAATCATGTCCTAGCCAAGCTGATACACATTTTGGAAGGGGACACAATTCAATCCATATGAGAGATGAGAGAGAAAAGTCATCTGCCTCGGGCTCAGCTCAGGCTGAGGGCACAGGAGCAGAGGTACAGCCCAAGCTGGGAGCAATGGGTCATCTGAAGCACGGTATTTATGTCTCTCTAAGCCTTGGTCTCTTCCTCCATAAAACAGGAAAGACAACGGTGTCCACCAAATCAGTGCAGTCGGGGCAATAATCCATACGGCATCTGGCTTGCAGCATGGGACCCGGCCCCTATAAATGCCAGCTCGTAGCCTCTCCTTGTTAGCCATCATCCAATCAGCCTCCAGCTTGTGGAAAACTCAAGCCCAACAGGGGCCAAACACTGCCCAGTCCTGAGCCACACTCATGGTTGGTGATGGATGGACCATGGTGCACCACAAAATATTTCACTGGCTGACTTTTAGAAGTTGATCACCAGGCCTCTCTTCCTAGTCTGTCTTAGTCTAGAAGCTCTGCGGACACCTGGTCACCGTCCCAGGAACACACAAACCTCCACCGAGAAGACAGTGCTAGCTGTGCACGAGGTGCACTGGCCGGGAACTGAACCCAGGTCTCCTGCATGGAAGGCGAGGGCTCTGTCATGGAACCACCACTGCCCCCCCAACAGTCTCTCATGAGAGAGATGAAATCCGACTGTTGTTGACACAGCACGGCCCCGAGCACTCCACACGACCACAGAGGTCTGTGCAGAAGACAAACTATCTAGGGAATGTGTTTTGAACGCGGTGAACGCCAGAGGAACACGTGTCTGCAGCCGGAGCTGTGGCCTTTGAGAGCCTGCAGTCTCCCCGCCTGGCTCGGGGCACCGGGACCTCACCGCCTTGGCTTGCTCAAGGCCTCAGGCGGCCTCCAGATTGAGAGCCAGAAGCCACGAGCCACTGAATTCCAGAAACTCAGAAATGCCCACTTGCTCTGGATAGCCCGTGTGGAGGAAACTGCAAAGCTGGGAATCTCCATGGAACATTCTCGATGTTTAGTAAAAGGAGTGTGTGTGTTGTGGGGGGGGGGTGGGATGTTCCCAATCTTAAGCTTGCTGGTCTGTGAACACTGTTTTTTTCAAGCACTTTGTGTTGTCTTGACAGAACTCAGTCACTGAGATGTAGGGTAGACATCCGCTCACCCTCCCCAGCAATCTGTCACAGCCTGTCCTCAGCCAGATTCTCAGTCCTTGAATCCTGATTGTTCGTGAATGTCACTCACCCCTACCACCTTCCATTGCTTAAATTTTCTGGACAACACCCTTTCGAAGCCATGTCTCAGGAGCCCCAGGGTGGTGCACACAGTTAAGCACTCGATGACTACCCAGAAGTTTGGCAGTTTTGACCCACCCAGAGGCACCTTGGGAGAAAGGCCTGGTGAATTGCCTCTGAAGGGACACAGCCTTGAAAGCACGACGTGGCTGTTCTGTTCTGCACGCATGGGGTCACCAGGAGTCAGCGTCATCTCACCAACATCAACAAGCCGTGTCTGCATCCCAGGCACGTACTGTACTTTCTGCATGGTCAGGGTGAGAATTCTTGGAGTGATAGGAATTCCCAGATAAAGCTACCCCCGCTCTTTCCCCAGATCCCTCTTTGCTTTATCCAGTTCTTTCTCCACCCCTCTTCTTCAAAAAATAATTTGAGCAATTATAGTCAGTAATGATCCTAACAGAAACCAACCCGGTGCTGTCAAGTCCGTTCTGACTCACGTCAAACCCGTGTATTACACAGAAGAACTCACATCCACAGGGTTGTCAATTCTTCACTTTTTTTTTGGAAGATCACCAGGCGTTTCTCCCGCGGCACTGCTACATATAGGTTCTAACTGCCAACTTTTCAGCTGGTAGTCCAGGACAGTTTGAGCACACACACACACCTCCCAAGGATACTCATACTAATGACACTCATCAATAATCATCAGAGTAGCACACCACGCCACGGGGGCCAGGGGAATTCATGGGAAAAATGGGCCAAGCAAATATTCCTAGGGTGATGGAAATATTCTTTCTGTATCTTGCTTCTGGTGGTAGCTTTACAAGAGTGTCGGCATGTGCCAAAACTCTTTAAACTGAACAAGTAAGCGTTTTATTGCACGATAAATATCTCAATTAAAAGTAAAAAGTAACAACCACTCATCTGTCAGTGGTGGCTTGCGTGTGGCTATCAACTTCTGAATATCAGCCAACGAAAACTCAATGGCTCATAACAGTCCAATCAAGAGGGTGTCACAGGACACAGCAGCATTCCCTTCCACTGTGGGAGCCAGGGTGGCCTTGACCGCAGCCAAGCACAGGACTAACAATCACAATAATGGCAACGGTGTAACTACAACTTACTGAGGACTTAGCACTTCCAGCATTAGCTCCTTGAATCACAGCCACCTTGTGATAGATACATCTGTACTCCTACATTCATACAGGAGAAGACTGAGGGTCCCCAGAGAAGTCCTGTAACTTGCCCAGGGCGTCACAGCTAGCAAGTGGTGGGGTTGCGTTACAAATCAAGCCTCTGAACACTAAACCACAGGGCCCTCTGTCGCATCAAAGGTAGGGGGAACAGAGATCTAAAACAGAGCCACGGCCTGCCAGAAACATCCACAATCTAGCCCTGATGCTAAGGACTGTGAAGCACATGGTCAGTGACAAAAACCCACCCATACTCTTCTCCCTGCCTGGAGCTGCCCATTGGACAATCCTGCCACCCTGGCCATTCAACACTTCCACATCAGGGATATTCGATCCCCATAATGTCAGCAACCCAAAAGAGTCAAACACCTTTTCTTTTTCCCTCCTGACTAACGACAGATGTGTTTACTTGGGCTCTTACCAAAGTTTGGTGCTCCCTAGAAACTCTATAGGGGCATTTCTACTGTCCTTGGGGTGGCTATGGGTCAGAATCGACTCGATGGCAGCGAGTGTGGGTTTTGGGGTTTTACCAAAGCTCTCTAATCATCTGAAGATAGAGATGATAAAAAGGGGGTTTTGTATGTGTATGTGTATACATATACATGTCATGTTTTGTTTTTAACAAGAGAAATATAGGTCATGCTATTTTTAAAAGTGGCTTATGCTTTCTCTGTCGCCCTCCTTAAAGCAAACTCTGATTTTGGATGGCTCTCACTGAGTCCATCAGCTGCCATCAAATCAGCCCAACTCATGGTGTCCCCGTAGACAACAGAAGGATGCTGCCTGGTCCTGCACCACTTTCCTGGTCGCTGGTCCACTCGAGGGCACAGTAGTCACTGCGTATTTCGAGTGCCTTCCAACACTGTATCAGGAAATATTTTGTTGGGATCCATCGGGTTTTCACTGGCTGATTTTCTGGAGTTGATGGCCAGGCGTTTCTTCCTAGTCTGTTTGAGTCTGGAAGCCCCACTGCACCCTGCCCAGCATGGGTGACACTGCTGCATTTTGAAATGCTGGTGGCACAGCTTCCAGCAACCCTGCCACACACAAACCACCAGAGTACAACACACTGACAGACAGGTGGAAACGCACACCAACTTCGCACTAAATGTTTGACATGACTTATCTTGGTTAAGTCTTTTAATGGCTCCACAAGGAAGCTCTTATTTCCCATTTTACAGGTAGGAAAAGAGAGCTACAAAAAGCGGTACACAATCTGCCCAGGCTGCCATCAAAGAACAGTGGGTCGAGGCTGAAACGCACCAGAGCCCTTGATCTCTAAGACAGAGAGCTTCCTTAAATCCGGCTATAGAGTTGTTTTTAATATCTGGTTTGATCATCTGGTATTTGTGAATACCACCCTAGCACTGGGAGCTTCTAAACAGCCTTTGAAAATATAACCAAGCATTCCCGCCAGCTCCTTTGTGGACCAGGGTTTCCTATTTACAACTGTGCTCTGGATTTCCCTGGAACTCAGCATGATACATCCTTGTACGTGGTAGAATACACATTTGGTGTTCGACACGTGATACTCAGTCACTGCCATTGTGGGATTCTTGTGAAGTCCGAAGTTCTAGACACAAAAATCATTCTACTAAATTGCACCTGATGTGACTGTAAGTGTTTTGTGCTGTGACTCAAATGCTGTGCATCCATTCAAAACATACACAGTACTGTCTATGGGTCAATGGTTGGCTATAAAGATAGAGTCTGGAGACATCGAGCCTCTGTGAAGGGTGACGGGAATTTGGGGGAACAGACAGCAACGGTAATGGCTCCCAACAGGATGAGTACAACTAATGCCACTGAAACAGGACATGTGCCAAGCCAAGTGCCGTCGAGTCAGATCTGACTCATGGCGACCCTAAGGGCCAACAGTACATGTTCAAACAGCAACAAGACAGACGAGAAAGAATGCCTGCCAGTCAACTTTTGAAAATCCACCAGTGAAAATGCTGTGGATCACAACAGAATGCTCTCTGATACGGTGCCTGGAGGTGAGCCCTGGGGTTGGAAGGCATGCAAAACACACAGTGGCTACAGTCACGGGCTCCAGCCCACCCAGGACCAGGGAGACGGTGCAGGGCCAGCCAGCATTTCACCCTCTTGTTACGTATACATTTACCAAATTAAAAATAATGCACCATCATCAGGTGACTAGAGAGACACAAGGTGGTCTCTGCACAGGGGACTATTACGCAGCTGTAAAGAGAAACGGGACTCTGATGCACACATCACAACCTGGGCAAACCTCAAGGACAGGATGCTGAGGGAAACAAGTCAACTGCAAAAGGACAAACACCGCATGGTATCACTTTTATGAAACAGGCAACTGTATAGAAAGCAAATCTTACAGGGATGACCAGGGGAGGGAGCAGGGGGAGAAGGGGCAGTCACTGCTTAGTGGGCACTGAGTTTCTGTTAACGCGGTAGAGCAATTTCAAGCAAGATGGTGACGACGACTGCACCCGGGCTCTGGGAGGTGCCAACAGGTTATCTGCTCAACTACCAACCTACAGGTCGGTTCAAACTCACTCAGAGGCACCTCAAAAAACGGGCCTGGCGATCTGCTTCCATCAAGATGACAGCCCGGAAAACCGCTACGTGGCATTTCTACTGTGTAATGCACCGGGTCACCACGAGTCGGAATCGACTTGACTTTTTTAATGTTTGTACAACATGCTGAACGTAACCAATGTCACTGGATTATATACATAAAAAACTGTTGGATCAGCAAACCTTCTGTTACATGTGTTTGTTTTGGCCACAATCAAAAATAAATTCAAAAAGGGATACGCACCGAGTTTTGTTAAGGAGTACACACAGTGTTGCTAAGGGTGATGCAATGGTGAAAAAATATATATGGTCTTGAAGGGCATTTACAAACAGCTATCTCTGAGGAGGGGGAGGGGTGATGATGAGAACAGAATCTTCCAAGGAGTCAGAACTGTTCTGCTGCTTGACCTGGGCCGGGCTGGGCGTTCCCTTCTGAGCATTCGCGAAGCCACACGAGGGCTGCACACCCTTTCCTGTGTGCAACTTTCTCGATGCAACATATTCTGGAGGAAGAGTGTGCAGACTGGCCATTCAGCGTACTAGGCTCTAAGGATAAGATTTCATAATACTTGCTTTCCCATCTCTGAATCACAAAAACAGGGGCTGTTTCTGTTGTTGTTGTTGTTTTTATTTTAATCCCTTCTTCAAAATATTTCTGGAAATAGATTTTTCACAGATGTTCACGAGAGCGTATGCCAGAATCCAATCATCACTCTAAATCAACTGGCACTCCTTTCGACCTCAGCGTCGACTGGCTGAACTTTAAACCCGGTCAACAGTCTGTAAACAAGACGAGGCTCGGCCCCCAGCTTTTCTGCCCTTGAAAGATGCTCAGAACAAGGTTAGGAAGCAGTTAACCAGCTGCCCCGGGCTGGCCCTCATGTGTCACGGCAGAACCGTGCTCCACAGAGCTTTCGATGGCTGACTCTGCAGAAGCAGACTCATCGCCAGGCCTTCCTTCCGAGCAGCCTCTGGGTGGGCTCGCACCAGGAACCTTTTGGTTAGTAACCTAGCACATCTGTCACCAAGAATGCCACCCAGTGACTCCTGGAGAGTTATAACGAGTGCATCTTATTGTATGTAAATTAAAAGCCAATAAAATTGAAAAAAAAAAACAGACCCACAGTCTGGAATATATCTTCCCATCATAAATCTTTCATTTATCTGCAAAACTAGAAAAAAGAAGGCACAAGAGGGAAGATTAAAAGGGAAGGAAGTCTTCCTTCTCACAACCACTATTAAAATCCCAGGTCTTCCAGCGGGTGAGAAGAGAACCCCCCAGCCTAGACCTGGAAACCCTGGTGGTGTAGTGGTTAAGTGGTATGGCTGCTAACCAAAAGGGAGCAGCCTGAATCCATCAGGCCCTCCATGGAAACTCTATGGGGCAGCTGTACTCTGTCCTATAGGGTTACTATGAGTCAGAACTGAGGCGACGGCAGTGGCTTAGCCTAGACCTGGCCAAGCCACTCAAGGTCCTAAAAACCAGTTGGAGACATCCTGCTTCAAGATTTCACTATTAGGTGCTGTGGAGTCCATTTCAACTCACAGCGACCCCAAGTGACAAAGTAGACACTGCCTCACAGGGTGTCCTAGGCTGTCACTGTTAGAGGAGCCAGTCTCTAGGCCTTTATCCCATGGAATCACTGAGGGGGTCTGAACAGCTGACCTTTCAGTTAACAGACGAGCACTTTTTAACAGCGGCACTGCCAGGGCTCCTTAGATTACAAGGAATCACAAATTAAATCCCTAACAGTTTTCCATCCCACATCAAGGAAGTTCCCAACTCTCACACTCCAAAACAAATTAAACAGAAAAAAAAAAAAAAAAACATGAAAAGAAATGAGCTATCAAGCTACAGAAAGACGTGATGCAACCTTAACTGCATACTGAGTGCTAAGTGACAGAAGCCTTTGAAAAGAGCTACATACTGTATGATTCCAAATAGAGAACATTCAGGAAAAAGCCAAACTGTACCAAAAAATCAAACTCACTGCCATCAAGTTGATCCCAAAATGGCCTCAAGGAGAGCCTGCTGGATTCAAATTGCCAACCTCTGGGCTAGCAGCCAAGCTGTTACCCACTGCACCATCAGGGGGCTCCAAGCAAATCTGCAGACAGCAAACAGATCAGTGTCTGGGATGGGGACACAAAGGCATGGGACAGGGACACATGGGAGAGGATCACAGGGCATTTTTTAAGGCAGTGAAACTAGTCTGTATGATACTGTCTGTATGATACTAGTGGATACCTGCTATTATGTATCTGTCAAAACCTACAGGACTGTGTAACACAGTCCCCAAGTGACACTAACAGTTAAGCACTCAACTGCTAACCAAAGGTTGGAGGCTCAAAGCCACCTGGAGGCACCTCAAAAGAAAGACCTGGCACTGTCAGTTGTAGTTTCTTTTTAAATTCTGGCCATTCTGATGGGCACACGGTGTATTAACATCATTCTTGCTTGAAATTCCTGAAAGACTGGTGGCATAGAGCAGCTTTTCACATGATCACTCAGCATCCATGTGTCTTCTCTACCAAAGGGTCTGTTCAAGTATTTTGCCCATGTTTTTACCAAGTTATTTGTTTCCTTATTGTTGATTTCTGAATACTCTTTACATATTGTGTCTACAAGTCATTTGGCAGTTATATGATCCCCAAATATGTTTTTCCTACCTGTGGCTTGTCTTTTCATTCCCTAACAGTGTCTCTTAAAGGGTAAAAAAATTATAATTTTGGGGGGGAAAAAAAAACAAAACCTGACAATCTGCTTCCAAAACACCAGAGCCTTGAAAACCCCACAGAGTGCAGTTCTGCTCTTGACACAGTAGGGTTGCCATGAATCAGAGGAGACACTATGGCAACTGGTTTGGGGTTTCTTGCTTTGGTAAACGACAAGAGTGAGCCCTTAAGTAAACTGTGGCCTTCAGTTAACAATGACGTGTATCGATGTTGATTCATCAATTACAACAAATGTACTGCACAGATGTGAGAAGTTAATAATAGGGGACAGTGTGTGCAGGGAGGAGGTGGGTCTATGGAAACTCGCTGTTCTCCCTTGCATAGCTTTTCTGTAAACCTATAACTAAAAAAAGAATGTCTGCTAAGAAAAATAAATAAGTGAAGCACCGACTTCCTGGGAAAATGCCACTGTCACATCCCCACAGAAAGCGTTCCGAGGTGGGGGGTCGGGCTTTGCACAGACGCAAGGGGTAGGGGAAGGGAGTCCCTCCACACAGCCGGCCTCAGGCCTCAGGGAGCCTCCAGAGTCCAGGGTGGAGAAGCTTCCCTGGTCCCCATTCTCGCTCCCCGCTTCATTCCCCGCCGGCAGAGTCTCTCACAGGCTATTATGCCCTTCTGTGCACCCCTTCCTTCGATTAACAGGGGTTACACAGCAGCCAAGGAGCCCTGGTGCAGAGTGGTTAGGCACTCAGCTGCTAAGCGAAAGGTCTGCAGTTCTAACTCACCAGCAATTCCACAGGACACAAGATGTGGCTCTCTGCATATGTGAGGATTACAGCCCTGAAACCCTATGTGACAGTCCTGCCATGACCCAGAGGGCTGCTGGGAGTTGGCATGGACTCAAAAGCAACGGGTTTATGCTGTAGCCATCAGACCCCCACATATGAAAGACCATTTGTCCAAAACATAGGCAACCACTTGTCCAACTGGATTTCCAAAAAAACAGTGGCTGTCGCACTGACTCCCACTCACAGCAACTCCACGTGCGTCACAGCGGGAACTGTGCACCATCCAACGTTCAGCGGCTGGTTCTGCAGCAGACCACCAGGCTTTTCTTCTGAGGCACCCCGGGGTGGACGCCCACCTCCCACCTCTCAATGTGCAGCCAAGCATGCTGACCATTTGCACCCTTCTACCTGGTCATTCTTTCCAGTCAGAACAGCCAAAGGGAGCACATGGCAAAACACTGCCCAGAAAAACAAAAAGGGAGGGGCCAAGGGGTTCAGACATCGGCCTCCTAAAAACCACAGGTTTCAGAGGCCAAACACCACACACTTTCCACATGGGTATCCCCGATGGCTCAGTCTCAGACTGGACACACGGTAGGTCTGCAGTGGAAACTGGTGCCTGAGTGCCTGTTTCAGCATCAAGCCACTCTCCAAATGAAACCATCGCCTGACATTTGCCCTGTGCAGGATGGAAGCCCCCACTCACTTTACCCAGAGTGCCAACGATCTATGCCATGATTCAAAAAAAGAAAAAGAAGAAAAGAAAGAACTCCGTTGCCATCCAGTCCATTCCAACTCAGAGCAACCCTATAGACAGAGCAGAACTGCCCCAGTATCCAAGGAGTGCCTGGAGGATGTGAACTGCTGACCTTGAACTGATGAGCAGCGGTAGCACTTCACTATGCCCCCAGGGTTTCCCATGCAAGAAGAGGGCCGCTGAAACTTGCCCGACCTGTTCCCCTGAACTTTGTAAACCAGCACCCCAGAGCCTGGGACAGGGAATACAGACAGGTGCTGGATGACTGTACCTAGGCAGGCACAGAGAGAAGCAGCTGTGGTTCACTGGTAGAACTCTCGTCTCTCACCTGGCAGACCAGGGTTCAAGTCCCAGCCAGTGCTCCTTAGGTGCACTCACCACCCATTTCTCAGCGGAAGTCTGTGTGCTGTGTGAGGCTGAGCACGTTCCAGCGGTGCTTCCAGACTAGACCAGGAAGGAAGGCTTGCTTGTCTCTTTCGGACAATCAGCAGGAAAACCCTGTGGATCATCACAGTGGTCCCATCCACCACTGGTCCTGGGGAATGGCACAGCACCGGGCAGTGTGAGTTCCATGGTGCACGGCTTGTGCGAAGCCGGGGCTGTTTCAACAACAGCCACAAGCTCTGAAAGTCTAGTAAATGGGTCTCTGCCCTGGAACCCACCTGGGAGTGCCCCAGGCCACTGGTAATCGGTCTGGCCTTCACCTGACATCTCAAACAGAATGATGAGGGCACCGGTGGCATCCAAAGCAAAACCTTCTGAGTTCAGCCCTTCTTGGGACACACGTGCCCGGCACTGCCATGGGGTAGCTTTTGTCCACCTGTGGAGTCCTGTATGCAAGGAGACTTCCTGCCAGAATCCCTCACCTCTGGCTCATGGAAGGACTGCAAAGACTACACTTTGTTCTACTAAAAAGAAATACATTCTTTTCTTTTGAGAAAAGATAGGAGGACAGGAGCCTTGTTGAGCTATAGCTCATATTTGTTCAGGACTTCACAAAGCTGCAAAACACCTTTGCATGCCACGTCTCCACTGAAAACTCCAACCCTGCAGGGCAGGGTGGGAAGTCTGCAGGTGGCAACTGCAAGGTTGAGGTGCGACACACAAGGATTCACTGGGACATGGGGGGCAGAGACCACACCGCACCAAGCTGGTTCCAAATCTGTTTGCCATTGAGCAAGATACTCTCCTAGTACCTCAGTTTCTTCATCTGTCAAATGGAGACTAAAATCACAGCCAGCAGAGTTGTCTTGAGGACTGACATGCTGATTAGCAACACAAACCCAAACCAAACCCACTGCCACAGAGGCGACTCCAACTCACAGCAACCCCACGTTAAGGAGTAGAAACTGCTCTATAGAGGTTTCTTGGCTGTAAATCATCAGATTGCCGGGCCTTTCTTCTGTGGTGCCACTAAGTGGATTGATTAGTTGTTAGTTGCCTTCAAGTCAATTTTGACTTACAATGACTCCATGTGACAGGGCAGAACCACACCATAGGGTTTTCTAGGCTGAAATCTTTACAGGAAAACACAGTCGGGCCTTTCTCCCATGCAGCTGATGGGTAGATTCAAACTGCTCACCTTTAGGTTAGCATCCAAGAGCAAATCATTCGAACCACAGTGAAAAAATAAACAACCCACCGCCATCCAGCTGATTGCAACTCACAGAGACCCTACAGGGCAGAAAAGACCTTCCCTAAACCCTGGTGGCATAGTGGTTAATTGCTATGTCTGCTAACCAAAAGGTCAGCAGTTCAAATCCATCAGGTGCTCCTTGGAAACTCTGTAAGGCCATCCTACTCTGTCTTACAGGGTCACTGTAAGTCGGCATTGACTCAACGGCAGTGGGTTGAGTTGGGTTTATAGGTTCCCAAAGCTATAATCTTTATGGAATCAGGCTGCCACATCTTTCTCCCAAGGAACGGTTGGTAGGTTGGAACCACCCACCTTTCAGCTGGCAGTAGAGCTTAACCACTGCACCACCAGGGCTCCTCTACTGACATACCAACCCCAAACTGAATCCATCACCATCGAGCCAATTTTGTCTCATAGGGACCCTATAGGATGGAGCAGAACTGCTCTATGGGACTTCTAAAGGGTAACTGGTAGATTCGAAATGCTGACCTTGTGGTTAGTAGCTCAGTTCTTAACCACTGCACCACCTAAGTTTCCTATTAGCATAGAGGGTCCAATAGGTGAGAAGCAAACATAGACCCTGAGTGGTGCAAACAGTAAACCCACTCAACTGCCAACTAATGCGGGAATTCAGAGTCTGCTATAGGTTCATATTTACACAGAAAGACAGTTTTAACAGACCTAAGAAGGGAAAAAGCAGATGACCACAGCAGGCACCATGTGGCCTGACCATCTCATTTTCATTAACACCTTAATTACATGATTTCATCTGACACACAAACATGTGCAGTGAAAATTATGGAAGACTTCACATCAGAGTTAAGAAGTTATGGCTCTGCGGTGGATTTTATGGTGATTTAGTGCTTTTGCTTTTATCTGTATTTTTATAAGCAGCAATAAAGAAATCAAACAACATAGGAAAAGATGCTCAGCATCCTGAGCTATTGGAAGCAAAACAAAAAAACCCAGTGCTGTTGAGTCAATTCTAACTTGTAACAATCGGTAGGACAGAGTAGAATGGAGACGCAGAGTTTCCAAGGCTGTAAATCTCTATGGCAGCAGACTGACCTATCTTTCGCTCACAGAGGGGCTGGTAGGTATGAACCATCAACCTTTTAGTTAAGCAATCGAGTGCTTTAACCACTGCACCATCACTTCTCCCAGCCACCAAACACACAAGGAGATACCATTTCACTCCCACTAGGATGGCTAAGATTATAAATACTGAAAATAACAAAGACTGGTGAGGACATGGGCAAATGGGAACCCTCATCCATTCATTGCTGGTGGAAATGCAAAATGGTACAGCTGCTGTCGAAGTCTGATAGTTCTCCTAAAAGCTGCACAGAGAACAGCCATATGACCCAGCAATCCCAGTCCTGGTACATACCGAGAGGGAGTGAAGGCAGGAACGTCAGCAGAAACCTGTACACCAGTGTTCACTGCAGCACTTTTCACAACAGCCAACAGGGGAAGACAACCAACATGTCCATCAACAGATGAACGGAGAAACACAACGCAGTCTACACACGCAGTGCAATACTACTCAGCCCTAAAGAGAAAGGAAATCCCCATGCCAGCCACCATGTGGATGAACCTTGAACACATCATGCTGACAGAACTCCACTGCAGAAGGACAAATACTCCATGATCTCACTTCCATGAAATAAACAAACAGAAACCAAAGATCATTAGTGATTAACCCCCTGATGTCCAGCTGATTCCAGTTCACAGCAACCTCACAGGACAGAGTGGACCCGCCCATACGGTTTCCAAGGCTGTAGTCTTTCCAGAGGCAGACTGCCACATCTTTCTCCTATAGGGAAGCTGGTGGGTTCAAACTCAAACCACTGACCTTTTCATTAACAGCCAAGTGCTTAACCACTACACCACCAGGACTCCTTTCCCTAAAAACTACAGCCTTAGAGACCCTGTGGAGTCAGTTTTACTCTGTCCCAGAGGGTTGCCAGGGGATGGAACTGACTGTACAGCAACAGGTTTTTCAGAGGGAATCTCTACAAAAGCAGATCGCCGGGTCTTTCTCCCGCAGAGCAGTTACACATGCAGAAGTTGCAGAATTGGCACATATTGTGCTGTGTGCCCCGGTGGTGGTACAGTGGTTAGGGTTTTGGCTGCCAACCAAAAAGTCAGCACTTTGAATCCACCAGCTTCTCTGAAATCCTGTGGAGCAGTTCTACTTGGTCCTATAGGGTCACTATGAGTTGGTATGGACTTGACAGCCACAGGCTTAGATGTTTCATTTCATGTCTATTTTCTCCACAATTAACCAAAAAAGAAACACATGGCAGACCCTTCAGGAGCATCCTGCTCTTAGCCTCCAGTGGTAGCCAAGACAGAGAACACAGACGGTTTGGGTAACGGGCCTGATACCCTGGGCAGATGTCAGCAATCTCGCCAAACCTATTCCCCCCCAACCCAACTCTTAGTCATGAACAATAAAAAATGTGCAAGGCACGCAGGCTCCAGATGGCAGATGAAAACCCTTATTGGATTTCAAACGAAAACTCCTACTGTAACACTTCGAATGTGATACAGGCCCATAAAAATAAAGATGAATCACAGACCGATTTAAAGAAAAGGTTTGGCCACCTGACGTCACACAGCAAGTTTCCTTGGCTTGAAAACATCCTCAAGGTTGAGACGAGAGCCCAGAAATAAACCTGAGGGCCAAACAGCAGGTCAGCCCACAGGTCAAGTTCAGCGTTGGCCCAGCCCTCCCTCCTCCGAGCCAGCATCACAGAAACCACACAGCACAAGACGAGAGGAGGAGAGAGAAAGTGCATTTGGAAAAACTGGTTCCAGCTGTCTCGGGAGGCGAGGCAGCTGGGTAATCAAGTGAGCGTGGAATCAGAACTTTCCAGAAACGATCAGTAACTCTGGTAGGGCAGGGACATTGTGCCAGCAGTCACGCCTTTATTTTCACACTCCACGTGCTTGTGCAACGGTTCAGCGGTCGCCTGCTGACCAAAAGGTTGACAGTTCATACCCACCCAGCGGCTCTGTGGGAGAAAGAGCGGGCCATCTGCTCCCGTAGAGATTATGCCCTAGGAAGCCCTATGGGGTGGCTCCGCTCTGTCCCGTGGGAAAACTACAGAGTCAGAATCAACACAACAGGCACCTAACTACAACAACCACGTGCACTCCGGTTGCTGGGAAACTTTCTCGTGAAGTTCCAAGGTCTGGGAGCTTGGGCTCTAAGCTCATCGACACTTCGAGCTTTCAGATGACCTTTTCAACAGCTGATTCATAGCCCGTTAGCCATCAGAAAGCCACAACCAATTATAAAATGCAGAAACTGTCCAGGACCGATTTGGGGGCTGCCATGAAAAACTACAACTTAATTTATTTTTAAAACCCCTGTAACTAGAGACTGAGAAAATCCCATTAAAATGAATGGCTTATTTTTTTTTAAAGCCCTGACAACCAGTGATTAAAACTCACTCAACTAGAGAGGCAGAGTACCTATCAGAGGAGCCCTGGAGGCACAGTGGCTAAGTGTCTAGCTGCTAACCAAAAGGTTGGCAGTTCTAATCCACCAGTCACTCTTTGGAAAACCTATGCAGCAGTTCTACTCCACCACCCAATTCAGAATCAAAACAAACCATGGACTAAATCCCAGTCCTATTGCAGTCCCCACCTCTCATCTCCCGCCCCACTGGCTGTGCCACTTAACTTCTGGGCAGGCCACTTAACTTCTCTTGGAACTTGGCTTCTTCTCCTATGAAACTGGCTATAAGACAAGGATGATTCATGGGCTGATCATTAGAATTAAATGAGATAATTTATATAAAGTGACTGAAAGAGAATACAGCACTCAACAGCACCTGTCATACTGATGATCACAAATAAACCACAATTTTCATCACAGATGGCTGCACCACCTGATTCAGTGACATCGTTCAACTGTATACCTGAAAAATACTAAATTGGCCAAAAATAAAGTTATCACAAACTGTTTAGAAAATGAGAACAAATTAAATAGATAGGAAGGAGGGGGAGAGAGGGAGGAAGATGAGAACAAAATGCCACATAGCCAAAATCTGTGAAAGCCGTCAAAAGCCACATTTACTCATGGCTTTAACAGACTCACTTGTATCAAGGAATGCAACTGAAATTCTTCATTCATACGTCCTCTGATTTGTTCCTAAAAGGACTCAGACAGCTAGTGACTCACCTAAACATCTAACCCAGAAATAAGAAAAGCGTGTCTCCAAATAATGTAAGAATAAAAAGAATTAAAATTATAACAGTAACTAATAAATGAGGAGGGGGCCGAATGAAATAAACCCCAGATCTGCTTATCTGGAAAAAAAAAAAAATACGCAAAACTGGCAAGGATAGAGACACGGGAAAATATACAACAAAATTGCAGCAAGTCTAACTACGCGCTGCTCCATGTGAAAACAGAGCGCTGACGGGGCAGTGGTTAGGCGCTCAGCTACTAACCAACAAGCTGGCGATTCAAACCCCCCCAGCCCTCCACGGCAGGAGGAGGCTTCCATAAAGACCAGAGTCTCGGAAACCCTATGGGGTGGTTTTACTCTGACCCTATATTGGCATAGGGTCGCTATGAATAGTCCGCCCTAGCTGGACAGCAGCGGGTTTGGGTTTTTTGGTTATTGCCTGTGCAGAGTTTGTAACACCGACTTTGCACCTGACAGCAGAGGGTTTGGTTTGAGGATTTCAATGTGAAAACAGGGGCAGCCCTGGTGGCAGCCGCCTGCTAACCCAAGCGTTGGCAGTTCCAACCCACCCGACAGCTCCACTGGAGAAAGCCCTGGCAGTTTGCTCCCCTGAAGATTACAACACAGAAAACCCCACAGGGCAGATCCAACTCAGGCAGCACCCAATGAGAAGTGTGAAAATCTCAAAGAAGTGGTCCCTCGGAAAGCAGTTATCCCAAAAGTTGGTTCTGAAAGATCTTACCAAAGGTTTACAAAAAATTTCAAGCTGAATTCTCTAAGAACCTAGTATGACTTTTTTTTTTAATTATCAGAGAATTACTTTCCCCAAAAGTCACAGTGCTGTTTCAGATTTCTAACGTATACATCAGTTATTCAGGGAACTGTTGGTCTTGATGCTGTAATTCTAAATCATTTTAAATGGAAACTTACCTAATTCGTTTTATGTGACTAGGATATCTGATAGAAAAATCTGATGAAGAGATTACCAAAGAAAACAGCACAAAAACACAGCCCAAGTTCACTCGTGAACACACATGGCAAGAATCCAAAAAATGAAACAAAGCAAAACAAAACCCAGCAAACCAAACTGAACGTTATGCTAAAAGAATAATTCATCTCAACTGGGCAGGGTTTACCACAGGAAAGCAAGGATGATTTTATATTAGGAAATCCATTAAACATGCATGCCAAGTAATATCATTGTTAAATATTTAATACTAGTCTAGAAGCCCTAGTCAATAGAATGAGATTTAAAACACAAAAGTGATGTACACTATTAGGAAGGATTAGAAGGAAAAAAAAGTATTTGCAGAGCATAAAATTGCATACAGCAAATGGAAAAATTAAAAACCTAATAATCAATTTTAAAAGGAGCCATGGTGTCGAAAATGGTTAAGTGCTTAACTGGTAACTGACAGGTGGGTGATTCACATCCACACAACAGCTCCACGGGAGAAAAGACTCTGAGATCTGCTTCTGGAAAGATTACAGCCAAGAAAGCCCTACATACGGGGCAGTTCTACTCTGTCACCGGTGTCACTAGGGCTCAGAACCGACTCCAAGACAACTGACCACCACAACCATCAAATTTGACTGAAGGATCTGCATTTGGATAATTATCCTTACTCAAACAACAGAAATGATGATATGAGAACCAGGAATTGTCATAACAGGAGATACACAGGTAATTTTAAAAAATGGAGATAATGCTCACATACATGCATGGGAAGAAAAAATATTTAGATATTGATTTCTTGAATTAATTTAGAGTTAACACAATTTTAAAATCAAAATCTCAATGGATTTTTGTTTATTTTGATGAAGAAGGTAGAATTAGGTTCTTAAGTTCAACAAGAAAAAGAAACACTCTGACAAGGCTTAATACAGAAAATTGATACCTACCAGTTACCAAAACACACTCTAAACCTACAGTGATGAAGTCAGAGTGGTACTAGGGCAAGAATATACACAAATGAATGAAACAGAACTGACATTCTAGAAGCAGATGATGGTTTCTGGTTGAATTTAATACATGATAATAAAAAAAAAATCATGAATATTGGGGAAAGAATTCATTATTCATTCCATCAGTGGAACTGGGGAAATTAAATAACTACTCAGAAAAACCATCTTAGATTCTCAGTCACAACACACTCAGAGTTCCGACGGAATCCTAAGTCCTAGTGAATATGCTTCATGATCCCCACTGTGTTTCCATCCTTGGGTTCTATGGTCCAAAAAAAGGCCACAAATTCTTCCCCTCCCATCAACAGGTGGAAGCTATCTCCCCACCCCTTCAACATGTCGGCTTAGATATGTGACTTGCTTTGGCCAACCAGACCCTGGCAAACATGATCCAAACAGAGACCTGAAGAGTGTTTGTGCACTGATGACTGACCTCGGTCTGTTCCTGGAACCTGAAGGCCACTGTGGAATCCAAGCACAAGCTGGCCTCTTGGCTACAAGGAGAAAACCCCAGGCATCCCAGCTAACAGCCAGCACCAACGTCCATACGTGTGAGCAAAACCACACTAGAGGGCCCATCACCAGCCAGCCCACCAGCTGATCCCATACACGAGCCAGCACCCAGCTGTCTGACCCCAACTCTGTTGTCATTAAGTGCTGTTAAGTCAGTTCTGACTCACAGCGACCCTGTGTACAACACAATGAAAAATACTGTCCCTGCAGCGTCCATGTAATTGTTGGTGTGTCTGAGCCCACTGTTGCGGCCACCTTGTCACTCCATCTCATTTGAGGGGGGTCCCCCTCTTCTCTGTTGACCCTCTACTTGTCCAAGCATGACATCTTTTTTTTCCAGGCACTGGTCCCTCCTGATAACATATCCTAAGACTCACCATCTGTCATGGATTAAATGGTGTCCCCCCAAAAAATATGTGTAGTAATTTGGCTGGGCCAGAATTCCCCGGATTCTGTGATTGCCCTCTATCTCGTGATTTTCCTATACTATAAACCTTAATCTCTGCCTGTGGTTAACAGAGCGGATTATGTTAGAGAAGATTAGGGTAGGACTGTAACATCCCCCCTGAGATCACGTCCCTGCTCCAATGAAGAGAGGGTCTCCCTGGACTGTGGCTTGCACAACCTTTTGTCCCTTTACCCTACAACAGATAAAAGGAAAGGGACACAAGCAGAGAACTGGTAACCTCATACCATTAAGAAAGCAGCACCAGAAGCAGAACACGTCCTTCAGACCTGAGGTTCCTGCGCCAAGATGCTCCCTGACCAAAGACTGATGCAATGCAAGGACGTTCCTCCACTTCCCCTGGAGCGGACACCCTGAATTCAGACTTGTAGCCTACCAGACTCTGTAAGAATAAACTTCTTTGCTAAAGCTATGCACTTTGTGGTTATTTCTGTCAGAGCAGTACCAGACGACTATAACACCATCCTTGCTTCTAAGAAGCATTCTGACTGAACTTTTTCCAAGACAGATTTGTTCACTCTTCTGGAAGCCCACAGTACAGTCAACAGTCTCTGCCAACACCATTATTCAAATATATCAATTCTTCAGTCTTCCACATGCACGTGAGGCGACTGAAAACACCACGGCTTGGGTCAGGCACACCTTAGTCCTCAAAGTGACACGTCTGCTTGCTAACACTTTAAAGAAGTCTTTTGTAGCCCATCTGCCCAGGGTAATGTGTCATCTGGTTTCCTGACTGCTGCTTCCATGTTCCACAAACCCTAACCTGAATCCAGATCGCAAGGCTGGCGCAGTCAACCCACAGAAACATCAGCTAAACAAGCGACTGTTGTGTAAAGCCACTTCACCTTGGCATAGCCTGTTTTGCGACAGAAGCTGATTTGATAGGAGGTCTGTGAGAAAGCTCGTTTGCTGTACCTGCTGGTGACAAGCTGATGCGGATTCCTGGCGACCCCAAGTACGCAGGGTGGAACGGTGCTCCACAGTCTCACGGCTGTGACATTTCAGCAGCAGACTGCCAGCATGTCTCTTGAGGAGCATCTGGGTGGCTTCGACTGCCAGCCTTTGGGTTAGTAGTCTACGGCTTAAACTTTGGGGCCACTCAAAGACTTTATGTCCCCCAGCAAAAATAATCCCTGGGGTGTCTGGTTACTCTGTAGGTTCCCACTGTTGTTAAGTGCCATCGAGTGATTTACAACTCACAGCAACCCTACATACAACGACAAAACACAACACTGCCCAGTCCCAGGCCACCTCACAATCACCTGTCCACCTGACTGTGTCAAGAAAAAAAACTAACGATAGACATCTTACTTTGGTGTCAAAGAAAAAAGAACTAATGAGAGAAATCTTTGATTTTCAGGTTTTTTCTCACCCACAGAATCAAATATTAACTGTAAAATTTCCTGATCCAAAATTATCAGTAGGCAGGCCAAAGACCACCTACCCTCCCCCCCATTCACAGCGACCCTACAGGACACAGCAGAACTTCCCCCATATGGTTTCCAAGGAGCACTTCGTGGATTTGAACAGCCGACCTTTTGGTCAGCATCTTAACCAGTAGGCCACCAGGGCTCCTAGGGGCCACTAGTAACCTGGTATCAGTTGATCTCAGTAAAGGGGGAGGGCAGCGTTCAACTAGTCATGTTAGAATTACCAATGGCTGATCTTCTATTCGTCTCCCTTCTCAGCAAGGTAATTAGCCTACTTTGAGTCATTTGTTTTTGGAATTAGAATGGTCTCCTTATATATGCACATAGAATACCTGCTCAGAATAAGTTTTATGTTTCACTTCTCTAAGTTTTGATTATTTTTAACACTGGCAATCAAGAGTTGACCGACAAATGGTCTCAACTCAGCAGGAATGGATGATCTTCAAGGACCAAAATGACATGGGGCGAAGAGAACCCAGAAGACAGAGGAGACCCACATAAGTGGGTGACTACATCGACATGAGGGACCAGATGGTACCCAGCTAACACCAGTGACAGCCGTGATGGGGCTCACAAAGCTGTGTCTCACTGCGAACACGAAAATAAAAGGGGGTGCACCCTGAGATCTCCACTAAAAGATCGCAATTGATGGTCCAGAGGCCTCAGGGTTCTCCCTGGGAGCATGGCCCCTGGCCCTGATGCTGCCCCGGTCCATAAATCGACAGAAATGGATTGGACTTGGTGACACAGAGTGACCATATCATGTGTGCACTTTATGGTTCTATGCATCTACAGGATGTCATCCGGCTGACCTCTTACTGGAGGCGGGGGAGGGCAGGGGGAGAAGTGGGAGCCGCTCATTGGTGGGTATGCAAATTTATATGAGATTGTATATTTTCACTCAATCATAATAAAAAATAAAAAAAAAGGAAAAAGAAGAGTTGACTGAACCACACAATGCTGAGCTGGGAAGGGAGCCTCAGATGGCGGTCCTCTCCCACACCTACCTCCTTCCCCACTGTGAGAGCTCTCTTCCTGTTTCTCTCATCCATTCTTATTCCTCCAACCCTGAGAAAGCACCCTGTACCCCGTTCCTCACCAAGAGCGGAGACCAGGTAAAAAACAACACACTCTTCATTCTTGGTGGCCCACGGACGTGACCCTCTCACCACTCGACACACCTGCCCTTTCCTCCTTCCCCCTCTTGCTGGGATGAACCTATATAATAGCCTCTTTGTTGGGCTCAACTTTCCCATGCCACTCCTTCCTCTAGCCCAGGGCCTCTCAAGGGGCTGGAGAGGTTGAAAAAACACTCCATGTTATATTTTATATTTAGGGGGCAAAAACGTGAAGTAGCAGAAGAGGGTATATCGGTTAAAAGCTGAGAAAAACTTCCTTTCTATGTGGGGTTGTTGTTGTTAAGTGCCCTGGAGTCGATTTTGACTGGTAGCTACCCTGTGGGACACAGCAAAACTGCTCTGTGGGGTTTTCTAGAATGTCATCTTGACAGGAATGCGTCACCAGGTCTTTCTCCCTCAGGACTTCTGGATGGATCTGAACCTCCAATCTTTCTTTTGGTTAGCAGCTATCAGGGCTCCTTTCTTTCTATGTACTCCTAGCCTATTCACAGGACCCTGTGAGATGATTCTCTTATAACCCCTCAAGAAGTCCCTGGGCTGGAGATGGAACCCACCCAGAGGCACCTCGGAAGAAAGGCCCAGTGATCTGCTTCCAAAAGTCCACAGCACTGTAAACTCCAGCTCTGTATGCATGGTGTCATGAGTCGAAATGGACTCAGCAGCAACTAACAACAACACAAGTTGTGATCCCTCACAACTGATGAAGAAATGGAGCCTCAGGGAAGCTAACCCACATGTCCAAGGTCACACAGCAGACACTGGGGTCAAATCCAGGCCCACCGGGCTTCAGCGCCACTGTTAGGCCCTGACGGAGACGCCCGAGGAGAGCCTGCCCAGGAGAACTTTCCGCCATGACGGAAACGGTCCACACGTGCCTTTCCCCAGGAAGGCAGGCTCCACACAGCCGTTTAACATTTGAAACGGGTAAGAGTAATAGAGGGATAAAATGTTAGAGTTGATTTCATTTTAATGAGTTTAAATTTACAGCCACAAGTAGCTAATGGAGCTACTTTACTGGTAGCACGGCTACAGAATTCTGCCAAATCAGCATCAGGAACAGGACCCTCAACATCCTTGCCCTCCCTGAATCCCATCCTGCCACCAGAAAATGCACTGCTGTCGAGTGGATACCAACTCACAGTGATCCTACAGGACAGAGCAGAACTGCCCCATAGGAGCCCCAAGGCTATAAATCTTTACCAAAGCGGACCACCACAGCTTTCTCCAGAGGAGTGGCTGGTGAGTTTAAGCCACTGGCCTCCCAGTAAGCCACCGAGTACTTAACTACTATACTATGAGAGGGCTCCTTTTCACCCACCCAACAGCGGCAATTAAGAGCTAAGTCAGTCCATGAAGAGCTGCTCCACCTCATTAACCCTCCGCTGTTGTCAGCTGCTGTGGAATCCCCTGGGGACCCGGGGATCCTTTGCGTTTTCACGGGCTGATTTTCCAAAGGTGATCACTAGACCTTTTCTCCCAGCTTGTCTGAGTCTAGAAGCTCCACTGAAACCCGTTAAGCATCACAGCAACATGCAAGCCTCCAGTGACAGCCAAGTGGTGGCCAGGAACTGGATCCAGGTCTCCAACGTGGAAGATGAGAATTCTGCCACTGAACCACTGCGGCCTGAATACGGACTCTACCATGGACGGCCAGAAGAAAGAACAAATCCACCCTGGAGAAAGTACAGCCACAACACTCCCTAGAAGTGAGGATGGGGAGACTTGGTCTTAGATTGTCTCCCCGGCCCACCACTTTGACTTACGGTTCATAACAGTACTTATCTCTACCTGATGTCATGTTGGAGTCCTTGGGTGGCTCTAATATTTAAGCACTCAGCTAGACTGAAAGTTTCCCGGTCTGAACCCACCCAGAGGCACCTTGGAAGACACAGAGCCTCTCCTTGGAAGGCACAGAGCCTCTCCTTGGAAGGCTCTCCTCTGAAGGCATCCTTTCAAAAACTGAAGGACTGCAGGGAATTACACCCCCGTGGATCCATCACAATCTTGAAGGCAATCCTCCTGCTTTTCTTCTTCATCACTTGGCACATCTTTCCCTTCTCGGACCCATCCGTTGCTTTCTTTCTGATTTTGTGTCTCCAGGTCTTCTGCCCACTCGGTTTACCCTGGACCTGTCATCCAGAGGGACCAGTCCCTGGAGAAGGACAACACGCTGGGTAAAGCAGAGAGTCAGCAAAGAAAGAGGAAGAACCTCAGTGAGACGGACCAAAACTGTGGCTGCAACAGCAGGCTCCAGCACACTCACTCTTGAGAGGCTGGTGCAGGACCAGGCAGCGTTTTGTTTAGGACATGCAGGATTGCCAGGAGTCCGAGCCGACCTGTGGGCACCCGACAACAACAAGACATTATGGGATCAATAAGATAAGCCCTGTCGTTGCAAGGACCCGAAGGTGCTCTGGCCCAGAGTCTCTCCATGGTTACCACTGGGTGGGCATCGCCTAGATCAGCAAGCTTCTCCTCCTCTCCCGCTCCCCCAGGAGTTCCTCGGCCCCTCCTGGTACCCCCTAACCCTCACACAGCACTGGCCTTCGAAAGGTCTCCAGTTTTGAGCGACCAGCCCACATGCAAACTGGCCAGAAGCTCACCACCACCCATTACCACGGAGTCAATTCCAACTGACAGTGACCATACAAAAGACAGCAGAATCACCCCCCCGGGCTTCCAAGGCCGCACATCTTCACAGAAGCAGACTGCCACATCTTCCCCCCAAGGAGCAGCTGGTGGGTTAGAACCACTGATAATTCCGTTAGCTGCTGAGCGCTTAACCAGTGCACCACCAGGGCTCCCCCCAACAGAAGCAACAGCCCAATAAAGGGCTTGCTATGCCAGAAAAAAAAATTGAATAAAAACACTTATGGGGAAAATAGCATTAGGGAAACAGGATACTGGCCAAACCGAGGACCAAATCTGTTGCTGTCAAGTGGATTCGGACTCATAGCAACCCGACATGACAGGGCAGAATTGCCCCATAGAGTTCCCAAGGAGCACCCGGTGGGTGCAGACTGCTGACCTTTTGGACAGCAGCCAACCTCTAAGCACTGTGCTACCACGGCCCCTCTGGTATCACGTCCCGTCTCAGTGGCCAGAAGGTCCACAATCCAGCCAAGCCGTGCCCCAGGCTTGCGGCTCTCCTCTGAAGGCAGCCTTTCAAAAACTGAAGGACTGCAGGGAATTACACCCCCGTGGATCCATCACGATCTTGACGGATCTTTTTTCTTCATCCTTCGGCACATCCTTCCTTTCTCAGACCCACCAGTCGCTTTCTTTCCGATTTTGCGTCTCCAGGTCTTCTGCTCACTCAGTCTTCAGTCATGGGCACGAATCCATTTTCCCCATCCTTGTAAAATTCCTTTGCAAACAACTCTCATACCTCACTCACATATAAAGATAATTTTCTTCGCAAAACCGGCCTTGGTAAAGGACACCGAGTTGCATTCTGAAGTCCAGTCTGTGCCTTGTTTATCATAAACTAAGAGAGAAAGGACAATGGGTGCTGTCCTACTGCCTAACAAAACTTTCAGATATTAATAAAAAAAAAAAAATGAACCTACACGTCACCACTGACGTTGTCGTCATCGCTGTGGCTCACAGCCGCTGATCCCCACTCACGGTGACCTCGTGTGTCTGAGAGAAATACCACGCTCGAGAGAGATTTCTGGGGCCAGGACCTTTTCAGAAGCAGATTGTCAGGCCTGTCTACCAGGGTGCCTCTGCGTGGGTTCAAACCAGGAACCTTTCAGTAGTATACTGGCTGAGTGCTTCAAGGTTGGAGCCACCCAAGGACGCCAACATGACGCCAGGTAGAAATAAGTACTGTTACGAACCATGAGGCAAAGTGGCGGGCAGGGGAGACAGACAAAGAAATGAACTGCAATTAACACGGAGGACAGCGAGAAAGGAGTCGCTGCCGCTCTCTGAACAGAGAACTCGTGCCATCACAGGCCAGGAGCCAGGTAGTGCAGTGGTTAAGAGCTTGGCTGCTAAACAAAAGGCTGGCAGTGCATCTCCACCAGCTGCTCCTTGGAAATGCTGTCAGGCACTTCTCCTCTGCCCCACAGAAGTTACTAGAATCCATCAGAACCACTCAACAGTACCTCATAACAGTGACATCAAAAGGCCAGGTGTTCTAGGTAAAAAGTGCTCAGGAAAGAGGGATCATGTAAAAACATGCAAGGCCAAATATTCCCTTCCGCTCCTAGAAATGATGGTGGTTAAAAAGGAAAAAAAGAAAGAAAGAAAACCCGGCCTAGAAGCCTGAGAACAGTCGTACACAAACCTGCACAGCCCTGAAGGTCAGCTCACAGGCATCAGCATCTCTGTTGTTGTTGCTGCGGCATCGATTCTGACTCCCCGGCAGCCCCGAGTGAGCAGAATGGAAGTGTTCCGTGGAGTTCTCAAGGCTGTCACCTTTCAGCAGCAGATCGTCAGGCCTTTCTTACGCAGTATCACTGGATAGGTTCGACTCGCCAACCTGTCACCTGGTGGGTTTGGTAGTGGAGCGCAAACTCCTTGTGCCACCCCAGAGCTACACAGAACCGGCAAATCCACAGAAACAGGACACATGTTAGTGGTTGTCAGGGGTCTGGGGAGGGCAGAAGGGGCAGTGACTGCCTCAGGGGTAGGCGGTACCTTTCTGGGGTGATGAGAATGCTCTGGAACTAGACTGCGGGGATGGTTGCACAGCACCGTGAATGTAGTGTGACTACTAGAAGTATCGCATTAGTGTGTGCTTCGCCTCGATAAAAAAACTAAGGGTAAGGAAATAACCTGTGAATCCTTCAGATCAGACCTGTCTTCTTCACGTTCCTCCTACTACGACATCCCGTTTCCCGGCAAACGTTTGATAGTCCTAACCGTGTCACCACCAATGAGGCAGGCAGCCTGTGGTGGGGTCCCACTGGCTATGGGTGGTCAATAAAGAATGCTACTGAGTGACACATCCCACATCAATGTGACTATGACCTCGTGCCAGCCTCTAACCCTCTCTTTACCAGATCCTCAAATGGGAATGGTTTCCTCCAGAGACCTGCACTTGGAGACCATCAAGGCAAGACCTCCCGCTCTGGATGGTGGCCAATGAGCCTGGGGGCCACCAGAGGCCCAAGAAATGCCCCAGTGATGACGCAAATAAACTTCTGTAACAAAGAGGCCAGGAGACTCTCTACCCAAGCCCCCCAGCACACTGTGTGCGCTCCCTGATGGCTACTCCCACAGCCGATCAGAAGATGTATGGAGCCAGCCCCTCCGTCCAGCACCTCCGTGTCCTGTGGCGTGGGCATCCAAGGATGCTTCCCAAGCCAGGAGTCTGACAGAGTGGCTACTCTGCTGCTACTCATGGGTCCCATGGCAGGAAAGGGTGAGCAGGGACAGCACTTGTTACCCTTTTATCCCACTCTAGACATAATTTATCCCAAGGTTTTAGCAAACGCTTAGTCTCAGCTAGCACAGAGTCTAAAGGCCGGGACAGGAGAGAGGGGACCAAACAGCAGGGAGAGGAGAGAAGGAGAGGGGAGGACAGCTGGAGGGAGAAGGGGGAGAGCAGGGGGGAGCGCAGTGGGAAGGAGGAGAGGAGAGGAGAGAGAACAGGGGGAGGAGGAGAGGAGGGAGAGACAGCAGGGCACAGGGAAGGGAGGAGGGGAAGAGGGGAGGGGAGGGGGAGAGGGAAAGACAAAGGAGAGGGCGAGAGGGGAGGGTAAAGGGGAGGAAGACGGAATGGTAAAGTGGAGGTCAGATGAAGGAGGCGAGGGGAGGGCAAGGGGGGCAGAGGAGTGGGCAGGGGGAGGAGGAGGGAGAGGAAGAGACACGAGGGCAGAGGGGAGGGCAAAAGGAAGGAAGAGAGGTGAGCACAGACGGAGGAGAAGGGAGGGCAGAAAGGAGAGCAGGGAGAGGAGGGGAGGAGAGCACCGACTCCGGCCCCTCCCGGGAAAGGCAGCCTCCTTCCACCGGTGCTGGGTGCCGAGAGGGGTGCAGCTCCTCCGGAGCTCGAGAACCTGCAGAGGCATTTCAGATGCTCAGTCACCAAGAACAGATCTTTACTCTGACAAAGGGTCTGGTGACATGATGGGAAATCACTGGTCAAGAATTCAGACAAGTGGCAGGGTGAGAAACAAAAACCCGTCCAACCAGTTAGCAGGCATTTCTTCAGGACAGCCGGCCAGGAGTCGCATTTCCATCATTACGGATTTAAGTCTACTCCACCTTCTCCCCCAAATATTGCATCCATTGATTTCTCCATGTCAGAAAACCCCACTGCCATCAAGTCGTCTCTGACTCATGGCGACCCCACATGTGTCCCAGCAAAACTGTGCTCCATGGGGCTTTTAACAGATGATTTTCCAAAAGCCAATCACCAGGCCTTTCTTCGAAGGTACTTCCAGGTGGACTGAAACTCCTTAATGGCACCTGTCAGAAGATACCTGGCATTCTGGGTACATGATCACGACATGCTGGCTGGAGACTCCACGCAGCAGTGAAGCAACCTCCTTGGTCTACCTTACAGACAGCCTCTGAGCTCTGACCTCTGCTGCTATTCCCCCCGCCGAACACCCTTCCCTCTCACTCTCCGTCAAAGCCTCCTTACCACAGAAACAAACAACAATGAAAAAAGAAACCAAGGACCATACAATCAATCTCGACTCATGGCAACTCCATCATACAGAGAAGAACTGCTCCACAGGGTTTTCCGAGCCGTAATCTTTACGGAAGCAGATCACTAGGCCTCTCTTCTGAGGCCCCACTAGGCAGGTTCAAACCATTAGCCTCCAGGTTAGTAAACAAGCACAGTTTGAGTCACCCCGAGACCCAAAGCAAGCCCTTTTAGCCTCTCTAGTCTGCAAGGATCCCCAAAGGCAACTTATTCTGTCTCTGCGGGTGGTACGGAGGGGAAGGCTCAGGAACTTGGTCCCTAGATCCCTCTCTTCCTGCTATCCAAAATCCAATCAACTCCAAGATCAAAAGCTGACTTTTCTTAATCCAATCATTTCTGTCTCTACCTGACACGATAAAGGAATCACAATAATCACTGAGTTTGTTTACACCATGCAGCTTGTTGCGTAGACGGTTAACGCTCTCAGCTGTTCACTGAACTGAAAGGTTACGGGTTCAAGTCTACTCAGAGGTACCCCAGAAGAACAGTGTGGCCAAAATCAGCCACCGAAAATCCTCTTCAAAACAAAATCGACCACTGAAAACCCGAAGGAGAACAGTTCTACTGACACAGGTGGGGTCACCGTGACTCAGAAATGACCGGAGGGCCACTGGTGATGCTTTTAAAAGATCTCTGATGAAACCAAAAGAAGAATCAACAAAGAACCTGAATGAACCATCATGCTAAATTAGGTCGTCTTTGTTTGATTCAATGTCCACATGCACGTGTGCAACTATCCTATTTTCTGCACAGACAACAGTGACACAGCCACGAAGGAATTTAATGTATTCATGCTTGACGGCGTTATCTACAGATCATGGTTTCCAGGTGCTCCAGTTACGATGAACGTGTCTGAGAACCACGGGACCAGATGAGTCATGTGGCAGGCTGGTGGAGGGAGGGGGGCTTTCCTGCCTTGTGACAGCCCCTGCAGGCAGCCTTGAATGGCTAATTCACTCTCACCTTTTCCCAGCCAAACTGGGAGCTCCTGAAAGCCAAGGGTGGCATCCGATACTCTGAAGCCTTCTCCCCTTGATGCCAGCCAGGGGACATGTGAGGCTGAGTGAGGCAAGGACGCTCCCAACTTCCCCTTCCAACAGCCTCTCTCTGTCCCTGAATGTCCCTCATCTTTATAAGTGCATAAGCAAGTGGTGACTAAAATCAGACCAAACGCCCTGCTGTCAAGTCAATCCCGATTGCTGATGACCTCAGGTGTGTCAGAGCAGAGCTGTGCTCCCCGGGGATTCTTGGCTGTGATCTTTACAGAAGCAGACTGCCAGGCCTTCTTCCACAGTGCCACCAGATGGGCTCAAACCACCAACCTTCAGGTTAGATCTAACCTTTAGTTGAGAGGTCAAGCCCAAACCAGCTATCTGTACCACTCAGGGACCTCCAAGAGAATTATGACTATTAAGATATCAAGGGTAACTTAAAAGGAGGCAGGAGTTTCAATATGAGGCTAAAAAATCAGAACCAAACCCATTGCCGTTGACTCAATTCCAACTCAGAGAGACCCTACTGGACAGAGTAGAACTGCCCCCTAGAGTTTCTAAGGAGCACCTGGTGGATTTGAACTAGCAACCTTTTGGTTAGCAGCCATAGCACTTAACCACTAGGCCACCGGTGTGCCTCTGACGCTAAACCTTCTGCCTAAAAGCAAACCCCTTAAAAAGTGATTAACCCATTGCCAACACAGTCAATACCAACCCATGGGGACCCTACAGGGGCAGGGAGCAGCCCCTCAGAGTTTCCCCAGGCAATGATCTTCACAGAAGCAGGCTGCCACAACTTTCTCCCGCAGAGCTGTTGGTGGGTTCAAACCAGTGACCTTTCGGTGAGCAGCTGAGAATTTAACCTCCGTGCCAGGGCACCTTAAAGAGTAAGTAAATAGCTTTCAGTCAAGTCTGCCATAAACCGGGAAACCCCAGTAGTGTGGTAGTTAAGGGCAACACTTGCTCACGAAAAGAGCATTTCAAATCCATCGGGGTTGCTATGAGTTGGAATCAACTTGACAGCAGTGGAGCTTTAATTTTCTTTTATTACTTTTTGCGGGGGGGGAAAGGGGGTTGTACACAGAGTATCAAAGCCTCCAAGAATTCGAAGGTGGGGGAGCACCCGACAGACTCCTGGGGGTGGCTGTAACAAAGGAGCACAAACAGGATGGCTTACAGCAACCAAAATCCATCCTTTCACGGAGCTAGAGGCTGGGAGTCTAAGATCAGGGTGTCAGCCTGGTCCCATCTGAATGCTCAGAGGACAACTATCTGCCCTATGTCTCTCTCCTCGCCTCTGGTGATGACTGATGCTATGTGTTCCTTGGCTTACACATCACTCTACACTCTGCCTTCATCTTCACAAGGGGCCTTCCCTCTGCGTGTCACTGTGTGTCCCTTCTTCTAGAAGGACACCACTGAGACTGGATTAGGATTCCCTCTCGTTTGGTCTGACCTTAGGTTAACAAAACTGACAGCATCCTCCAAGACCCTATTTCCAAAGGAGGTCGTGCTCACCAGTACCAGGGCCTAGGACTTCAACGTGGCTTTTGGGGGGACACGGTTCAGTCTGTACCAAAACCAATCAGATGCCACGGAGTTGACTCCAACTCCTGGCGACCCCATGTCTGTCAGAGTAGAACTGTGCTCCACAGGCTTTCAGTGGCTGATGTGACGTGGAAGCGGACTGCCAGGCTCTTCTTCTGAGGCACCTGACTGAGCATGGAACTTCAACCTCCCACCTCTTAGTCAGCAGCCAAGTATGGTAACTGTCTATACCACCCCAGGAAGCCTATTCAGTCCACAACATGGGTAAACTCAAACCCAAAAGGAGGGGCACATCCCCCCACCTCCCACTTTCACTCTCTCACCCACAGCTCACAGATGACCTCAGTGACCCTGGCACCTAGGGTACCCCTGAGCCCATCCACCCTCTGGCTGGCAGCAAGCAACGAGGATGGTCTCCGAAAAAGAAAATGCTGGTGATTTTGGCCAGACCACCTGATCAGGCAAAGCCTGTGGCTTCTGGTTCCCTTAAAGTCCCAGAGCTGGGGGTTCCCAGAGCATCAGAAACGATGGTATTGGGTGAGCAGGGCAGTCTGGCCTCTAAGCTGCAAGTCCAGGACACATCCTTCACACATAGTCACACAGCAGGCTTCCCTCTGCTGCCCAAGAGCAACACCAGACACAAAGGCTGCTCAGAAAGGAGGGGGCCAGGGTGCTTTCTAGAAACTTCATTATTTCTACCATTCATAATATCCAGAACATTCACAGGATGCCAGGCACTGGGCTAAGTGCAATCCCTGTAACTCACCAAATGTCATTTCTAAGGCCCCATGACCATACCCATTTTTCAGGTCAGAAAACTGAGGCTTTATCCAGCTCACAAGCAGGGAAAGGCAAAACAGGGCTCCAATCCAGTTTGGCCTGACTCTAAACAAGTCTCACAGGCATTCAGAAATGCGTCAACCTTTGGGGCCTTAATGACATCCCAGTTCTTTGGGGGAGATGTTTATTCTCTGACCCAAAGGCTAGTTTCTCCCCTGGGTACCACCTTGTAACTCTTCCTTCAGTGTACTGAGTCACATATTCAGCATCTGCATTCGCCATGGGACAGTGTGCTGTGAGGAGGCTGGGACCGGTGAACTGCTGCCCTCAGCACCCATTACCCGGTACACAATCATCACTGTTGGGTGCTGTCAGGCCAACTTTCACCTCATACTAACTCCACCTGGCGGAGCAGAACCGCCCCACAGCGCTCCCTAGGCTGTCATGTTTACAGGAGCACATCGCCCGGTCTTTCCCCGGGAGCCACCGGGTGGGTCTGAACTCCACCTTTGCGATGGCAGTGGAGCGCTTTACCACTGCACCGCCAGGGCTCCTCTGGCACGCAGCAGTCTCTCCATCAGCATGCTAAGTGCCCTGGCTTCTCCAGGAGTTGTCCCCACTGTGCCCCCCCAGGGGTCCCAACAGCAGATTTTCTTCTGGCCTCTCACTCAACTCCGTGTGCTGGGGTGCTCAGGCCGCGAGCACTCAGTCCACACTAACACCAGTGGCCCTCCCGTCAACCCTGACTCCTGGTGACCCCATACATGTCACTGCAGAACTGTGCCCCCTCTGTTTTCAATGGCTGACTTTTCAGGTCGCCAGGCCTTTCTTCTGCAGTGACACTGAGTGGGTCTGAACCACCAGTTGTTCAGTTAGAAGCCAAGCACACACCCCTCATACTAGCCAAGGACCGTCCATGTTCAGTGCACCCTCTTCTAAAACCACAGCCACAAGGTGAAAGGCAGCACTGAAAAGGCCAGAGTGACGGATCAAAGGACACTGGCCTCCTGACACTGCTGCCAGACATGGGGGCCTCACCCTGAGCACTCTCGCCACTGACAACAACCCAACACCCAGCACTAGGGACCCAGCACCCAGCAGGTGCCAGACAGGAGGACTCCTGCAGCCGCACCTCCCCCGCCGCGCCCGTGACGCAACTCCCAGCCCTGGAAAAACAAGCGGATCCTCCAGAGCCAGAGATAAAGGCCTGCGCAAAACACCAGGGCTCAGACCGTGATCGGAGCGGCACGTGCTGCGGCAGACAGAGCCGCTCAGTTTGTTTTGACGAAAACGGATGTAGAAATTAATCCACCAAGGAACGGCTCAAATTATGTCTCAAGACTCATTGCCAACAAACAGTCCAACAGAGAGAACTCAATACTAGACTTGAAAAGAATGTCTCCCGCGTCCCCCAGCTCGAAGGGCCTCCCCCATTTATAAACACAGGAGATACCCTGAAAAAGCACTTTTTAATAAAAAATAATGGCAAAATCATTCGGCAAAGTGTACCATTTTCAAACACACGATTCAGTGGCCTTAATTATACACACCCCATTGTGTAATGTCCAGCACCACAATGTCCAAGTTTTACAACACCCCAGACAGAAACTCAGTAACCCTTAAGCAATAATTCCCTGTTCCCCATGCAGTCTCTAGTAAGCACTAGTAAACTTTGGTCTCTACGCATTTGCCTATTCCAGGTAACGCACACTAAGTGGGATCAGATAATATGTGTCCTTTCATGTCTGGCTTCTTGTACTCCACCTGATGTTTTCAAGGTTCACCCAGGCAGTGGCATGCCTGAGGACTTCCTTTCTCTTTACAACTGAAGGATTCCAGTATGTATCATACTGTGTTCACCTACTGTGTCTGCCTCTCAGAAATTGTGAACAGATGCTGCAATGAATGTGGGGTCCAGTTATCTGCTTGAGTCCCTGCTTCCAGTTCTTTGGGGTACACACCTAGGAGTGGAATTGCTGGGCCATATGGTAATTCCATGTTTTACTTTCTGAGGAACTGCCAAATGGGTTTCACAGCGGCTAAAATCCTGGTGGCGCAATGGTTACCTGTTATGTCTATTAACCCAAAGGGCGGCAATTCCAATCCATCAGGCGCTCCTTGCAAAGTCTATGGGACAGTTCTACCTTGACCTATAGGGTTGCTATGAGTTGGCATCAGCTCAACAGCACTGGGCTTTGTTTGGTTACCAACAATGCATGGATGTTCCAGTTCCTCCAGGTCTTCACCCACACTTGTGACTCCTTTTCTGTTTCTCTGATAACGGCAGAGCTTCTAGACTGATACAGACCAGGAAGAAAGGCCTGGCAATCGACTTTCAAAAATTAGCCCAGGAAACGCCTCTGGGTCACAAAAGAACATCACTGGTCACACTGTTGGAAGATGACCCCCCCAGATTGGGAGGCACACAAGAGGCAGAGTGACTGCAGCAGTGGACTTGAGCGGACCAAAGATTTTAACAACAGCACAGAGGGCCAGGCAACGTTGGGTCCCATTGCAGATGTGCTCACCGTGATCTGGAGCCAACCCAGTGACAACAAAGTGGGTGTGAAGCGGTATCTCACCGCGGATTTCTTTTTTAATGTCTCAGACTTGGTGCAAATCACCTTTTAACACCTGTGTGACCTTAGGCAAGTTAAACAGCCTCTCTGGTCTCTAAAACAAGCAGCATAGTATGCCCCCCTTATAGCTGTGTATCCTCTCACACAACAGGTCCCACACAACCTCTTCTCTCTCACCATCAAAGAATGACAACTATCTCCAAATTCATCTAAAACGTCATCCAACACTGCTTATTCACATACACCCAGCCCTCACCTCAGGGCCTTCCCTGCTCTACAAAACCCTTAACCTGTGGTTAAGACAGTGCACAATACCAGGGAAGCCAGGACAATTTGTCCCAGGCAAGGTTATGGAAGCTCCACACACACATCCAGACTTCCGGCAGGACCGAATTGCGGGGCTGAGGTCTAGAGAGCAGAGTCTTGGGGACACCTAGTCCAACCGCCCTAACATATAGTTTATAACCAAGATGCTCTGCATTCTACTTTGGTGAGTAGCGTCTGGAGTTTTAAAAGTATGTGAGCAGCCACTGACCTCACCCCTGTCTGCACCAAAGGAGAATGAAGAAAACCAAAGACAGAAGGTAAAGATTAGTCCAAAAAGCGGACTAACGGACCCCAACTCCCACAGCCTGCACCAGACCGAGTCCAGCATAACTAGACGGTGCCCAGATACCACCACCAATTGCTCTGACAGGGACCACAACGGAGGGTCCCAGTGAGAGCTGGAGAAAAATGGAGAACAAAACTCTGACTCACAAAGAAGCACCAGACTTCCTGGTCTCCACTGCAAACCCTGGTGGCACAGAGGCTAAGTGCTACGTCAGCTAACCAAAAAGTTGGCAGTTCAAATCCACCAGCTGCTCTGTGGAAACTTTACAGAACAGTTCTGCTCGGACCTGCAGGGTCACTGTGAGTCAGAATTGACTCAACAGCAATGGGTCTGGCGTTTTTTGGTACCAGCCTGATACAGACTGGAAAAATCCCAAGAGTATGGCCCCAGGATACCCTTCTAGCTCACTGATGAACTCGCTACTGAAGTTCACCTGTCAGTTAAAGATTAGACAGTCAAGTCATAAAACAAAACAAGACTACAGGGGCACACCAGTCTAGGGACAAGGAAGAAAAGGCAGGAGCGGATACGAAAGCTGGTAATAGGAAACCCAAGGTCAAGAAGGGGAGAGTGTGGACACATTGTGGGATTAGTAACCAATGTCACAAAACAGTACATGTACTACTTGTTTAATGAGAAACTTGTTTGTTCTGCAAACGTCATCTAAAATAGAATAATATTAAAAACAAACTTCAGACCTATAAGGAGTCTCACTTCTTCCATCAATACCTTACCCCAACCACAAGCCATTCATAGCTTAGCTTCTCTCAATTCCTGACCTGCCAGCACTCTCAAGATTTTTCCAGTGGTGCTGTCATCATTGTCCCCTCCCCAAAGCTGCCACCGCCCACACACAACCACACAGCCTTTACTCTCCCTGCCTCATCTTTCAAAGAGGAACGGGCTCTGCTCCACTGCTCAAGTCCTCACTGCCTACTCCCTGCCATCCATCATCTAAGACGCGGACAGGGCTCCTGCCCAGGGCTCTGATGGAGTTCTTACTGAAAACACCAAGGATTCTACTCACAACTCTACCTCTGCGGCTTCCCAGTAGCTTTGAGCTCCGGTGAAAAGACCCTCCTTCCTCCCTTCATCAGTCTTTATATAACTCTGAAGACACACACTTCCATCTTCCATCTCACTCACTAATTCTTCCCCCCAAAATTTCACAACATGTACAAAGGCCCACGGAATAATAAACAAGTAACAGGTACGTTTGTAGAAGTTGCATTCCTGGATCCCAAAACATTACCAAGCCACAAGTGGTGGTGGAATCATTTGGAAAAGACGGCCATCATTGTTGGCCAGCATGAAAAATGTGACATAATCAGTGTCACTGAATTCTATGTGCAGCAAGTGTGGAATCACAGAAATTTTTTGTTGTGTATTTTTTCAATACAGTAATCATTAAAACATATCACAAAGCTACAATGGTTAAAACAACATGATACTGGTGCCAAAAGAAACAAATGTATCAGTGGGTGCCCAGAAACAGATCTTAAATCAATGATGAAGGGATGCAGATTCCTGCCAAGCATGGTGCTAGAACCCCAACTGGTTATTTAGGGAATAACAAGCATCCCCTTCAAATAATACCCACAAGACAGATACCAAATGTCCAGCACAATTTTTTTTTTAAGCGATTAAATTGAAAATGAGGAAAATATTTTGCAGGCAGAAAGGGCTTTCTACACATAAAGCAATAGTAACCAAAATCAAACTCATTTCTGTCAAGTCAGTTCTGACCCAGGCAGCCCCATGGGCTGTAGTATGGTACGGTTCCTTAGAATTTTCTTGGCTATAATCTTTGTGGAAGCAGATTGCCAGGTCTTTCTTCTGCAGTACCACTGGGTGGGCCTGACCACCAGACTTTAAGCCTTGCTATCTTAGTATCTAGTGCTGCCAGCTGCTATGACAGAGATACCACAAGTGGTTGACCCTAACAAACGGAAACTTATTCTCTCATAGCCCTAGGAGGCTAAAAGTCCACATAGGAGCCGGCACCAGTGGAAGGTTTTCTCTGTCAGTCAGCTCTGGGGGAAGGTCCTTGTCTTCGGCCTCCCGTGGTCTAGTTGCTACTTAGCACAGGGTCCCTGGGTCCAAATGACACCTACATGCTCCTAGCTCTTCCCACTTGGCGGTGATGAGTACGCCCATCTCTCTGCTTGCCTCTTTCTTTTATAACTCAAAAGGGACTGACTCAAGATACAATGTAATCCTGTACACTGAGTCCAGCCTCGTTCACGTTAACTGCCTCTAGTCCTGACTCACTAGCATCACAGAGGTAGGATCTGCAACATAAAGGGAAATCACATCAGATGACAAAATGGTACACAACCACACAACACTGTGAATCAAAGCCTAGCCAAGTTGACACAGATTGGGGGGGGGTGACACAATTCACTCCATGAGACTAGCAGTTCAGCACAAATCATTATACCACCAAAAAAACCAAACCCATTGTTCTTAAGCTGATTCTGACTCACAGCGGTCCTATAAGACAGAGGAGAACTGCCCCACAGAGTTTCCAAGGAGCTCCTGGTGGATTTGAACTGCCAACTGTTCGTCAGCAGCTCTAGCTCTTAAGCACGACACCACCAGGGTTTCCACTGCACCTCCAGGGACCTATAACGTGGCAGAAGAGCCATGCGAAAGTTCAGTCCTGGACTCAAGAAACATCATAACCTTCTCCAGTAAACACTTCCAGAGCAAACTCAGCGAAACATCTGAAAACACAACTGACAAAGTTTGCATACACAAACACCATCTACAGATTAATTTTTCAAAACCCTTTAACTTGCTAAAAAAAAAAATGAATAAAGGGTAAGAACAGGAAGAGAAAAACAAAATGGCAAATAAATATTTTCCCCCCAATGGTTCAACCCTGAGAGCAATCTAAGAAATACAAATACAGATGATGAAAACACATGAGCACCTCCCTCTCCAGGCAGATTATGAAAGTCTCAAAGCTGGCCAAGGTGTTCCCTCAACCAAGGCTAGGAGGGGTGTCCCCTGGTACAACATTTCCGGACAGTCAGTTGGCAACTGGAATCATGTGCCTCTGACCCAGAAATTTCACTTCTGCAAAGCACATCTCCAGAAACAAAGGCCCAAACTTGTACATCTGCCTCCTCATGAAAACTACAAATAATCTAGACACTCAACAACAGACACAATAAATTAAAACATAACCATTCTATCAAACACTCATTATAAACAAACCTTCGACAAACCACTACCAACAATTTCAATTTTGGTTCGTTTGCACAGCTCTATCTTTTTCTAAATGTTTTCCACGAGCAAGTGTACTGGTCATTGGATAAGAAAGCGCCTTTTTTTTTTTTTTTAAGCCCGTAACCTTCAATTCCTACTCATCACCCAAGTTAAGAGGAACATTCAGCAGTTTACCAGTTGGCAAGTGATTACAAGCCACAGAAGAATGGAGAAAACCAAAGACACAAGGAAAACATTAGTCCAAAGACTAAAGGACCACGTAAGCCACAGCCTCCACCAGGAGCAATCTGGCCCGCCACTTGTTTTTATAAATAAAGTTTTACTGAAACACAGCCAAGCATGTCTGTTTACTATGCTGCCTACAGCTGTTTCTCTTCACAATGGCAAGGTGAGACTAGGTGGCCCAGAAAGCCTCAAGTATTTGTACTATTTCAGCCTTTACAGAAAATATTCATCAGCCTTTGTCTAGTGAATGGCTCTCCCCAGATCCACTCAAACGCCACAGCTTCTTGCCCCCACGCCTTCTAGGACAGGCACTGGAAACTTCCCACAGCCCCACATCCCCAGCGTACCTTTCTGGCAGTGGCTATGGGTCCAGCAGCGCTCCACAAACTGCCCGTTGATGACGGTGGCTGGGCAGTTGGTCTTGCCCTTGGCAGTGCCCGGGCAGATGTCGCCGCACTCCTCGTTGTCGTCTTTGTTGAGCACGATGTAGTTATCCTCCACGGAGTCCAGGATCCGTGACCAGTCGATGGTGGCCAGGTAGCACAGCTCGTTGTTCTTCTCGATGCGGACGGCCCCCCGGGTGACGTTCATCAGGCTGTACAGGCCCAGCTCCTTCAGGTGCACCATCTCAAAGATGACCAGGGCGTAGTTGAAGAAGAGGCGCGAGCCCCGGATGACCGTGAGGTTGGGGAACAGGTCCTTGAGGCTCTCGAGCCCATAGACTCGGAAGAGCAGCAGGTAGTCGGTGATCATGATGAGTTTGGGGAAACTGAGGTCTCGGAAGTCCTCGGGCCTTGTTTTAAACATCAACAAGATCTGTAAATGTCCTTCAATGACAGAACAGTTCTCCAGCTCATGCAGCCGGGTGAGGTTGTTCCGAATATCCATGCCAGGACACACTGCAAGGGGAAACAGGACAAGTGAGCAAACACTCATCACATGTAGATTATAAGGATCACATGGCCCAGCAGTCACCCAGGGCCCCATGCTCAGAAGGGCCCCATGCCTGGCTGAAAGCTCTGCTGTTTCCAGCTTGGGTCTGTGCCCTATAGTGTAAGTCATTAAAGAATGCAGCCACTCACCAAAAGGTTAGAGTTGAGTCTACCCAGAAGCACCTCAGAAGAAACACCTGGCAATCCCCAAAAAACAGCCACTGAAAACCCTATGATTAGGGACCATGGTCTCCGGGGACACCCAGGTCAACTGTATACCGAAGCTCACAAAGCAAATGTTCTATATCCCACTTGGGTAAGCAGAATCGGGGGTCTTGAGAGCTTGCAGACTTCCAGATAAGATACATCTATTGGTCCCAGCCCATCTAGAGCAAAGGAGAATGAAGGGAAGACAGAAGGAAAGTGTTAATCCAAAGGACTAATGGGCCACCTAAACCGCAGCCTTCACTGGACTGAGGCCAGAAGAACTTGATAGTATTCTGACAGGGATCACAATAGACTGACCCAGATGGGGAGCCAGAGAAACACACTGAACAAAATTTAAGCTCACCAAAAAAAAAAGACCAGACTTACTGGTTGGAGGGTGGAGTCCATTCAGAGACACTTTGAAAAGAAAACCAAACCCACTGTCAATTCCAAATCACAGCCAACACTGTAGGACAGAGCAGAACTGCTCCTAGGGTATTCAAGACTGTCACCTTTCAGAAGCTGGCTGCCACACCTTTCTCCACGAAGCACCTGCTGGGTTCAAACCGACAACCTTTCAGTTCCTTCCTTGAAAGAAAGGCCTAGCAATCTACTTCTGAAGAACCAGCCACCCAAAGCCCTACAGAGCACAATTCTCTGATACAGGGTCGCCGTGAACCAAAGCACCTCGGTAACAACTTAGGTTTTCCATTTTGTTTTTTTGCTCATGGTCTTGGAAGGCTTAAGAATAGAAGGCCCTGCATTTTCATTCTGTGCGGGGTCCCACAATCCATGATTGTCAGTGAAAAGTCTCTGTGCTGAAGTAACCTCCTTCAAAAGGCAAAGGAAGGACTCCCCTGGCAGTACCTGTTAAAAGCCTGAAAGAAGAGCACGGAACATGATGCAACTGAGACAAAGGGATTACAGGCAAGACCGAGCAATGCTGCACGTCAGCGGGGAAGCGCTCCAGGAAATGACTTACACGGGTAAAGGTGCCCCATCAGAAATGGGGCAAGGAGAGCTTCATGTACACGCTTTGCCCATTTTCCCAGCTTGCTGGCTCTCCTGCCCAACCTGCCCTCCCAGCCTGCAGTCAAGGCCTAATTACCTTTTACCTGGGTGTGTGACAAGGGCTTCCAAGCCAATCTGATCTCCCCTAGGCAAACGGCCAGCATACCATTCTCCTGAAAGTAGTCCCTCCCAGACTCCGGCACCCTCCACAGCTCCCACTGACCTTACACTTTACACCCACGACCCTCAAGGTTCCGCCTCTCCACCCCCTACACTGCACTATACTCCAGTTAAACAGGGCTGCCTACCTTCTAGCATAAGGCCAAGGCTCCATTTCCTCCCTTACAGCACGACCCCCTGGGTAAAATGAATGAGGTTATGCAGGACAGGATTCAAGTAACCCCTGCTACACAGTGTGTATGTGGGGTTGTGATGGCTAATTTTTTGTGTCAGTTAGGTTGGGCTATAGTTCCCAGTGGTTTGGCCAAACACTAGACTAGCTGTTGTTCCAATGTATTGTAATGTAATCACTTTCCATAATGTAATCTAACATAATCTATCAATAGCAACAGCAGTTCCCAGAGGTGTGGTCTGCCTTTTAAACAGCCCTATAGATTCTGCAATACAAGCCTGTAGAAGTCTCCATCCTGATGCTGGACCTACCGATTTTGGCCTTTCCAGCTCTCACGATTGGTGACTAATTCCTTGAAGTACATTTCTTCTTTTATTTTTTTCTATTTTTTTTCTTTATTTCTCTCTCTCTGTACACATACATGGTAACCCTGGCGGCATAGTGTGTTAAGTGCTACATCTGCTCACCAAAAAGTGAGCAGTTCAAATCCACCAGGTGCTCCTTGGAAATTCCACAGGGCAGTTCTACTCTGACCTCTAGGGTTACTATGAGTCGGACCTGACTTGATGACAATGGGTAGTTATACACACATACATATATACACAAATGAATATGTGTGTATGTATGTGTGTGTATATATATGTATCTGTGTGTGTACATACATATATACCCCCCAAAAAGAAACTCACTGCCATTGAATCAATTCCAACTCATAGAGACCCTATAGGACAGAGTAAAACTGCCCCACAGAGTTTCTGAGGGGCACCATGTGGATTTGAACTGCTGATCTTTTGGTCAGCAGTCATAGCTGATATGCCACCAAGGTTTCCATACACACACACACACACACACACACACACCTATACATACGAGGACTGCCATCCTAGAAAAAGTGCTCCACATCTCATTGCTGAATATCACTACTATCACCTTTGACGCACACCCCTTAGGAAGCCAGGCACTGATGCCAGCACCTAGTCCACCCCTCAAGTCAATTTTGGAACTCTTTTTCTGGACGGCCATGAGAGCTGTCATTGTATTACGGCTCATGTCCTGAATGTCATCAAAATGACAACAGTGTGGATGCTGCTTATTCCCCCAAACACACCACAGTCATCTCTGGGTTCCGTTCTTCACTACCCTAGGATGAGGGCTGTCAAAAGGAGCCCCGGTACAGCCACAGTCAAGCACTGAGCGGCTGACAAGAAAGGCTGGCAGTTCAAACACACCCAGCAACTTTGTTAAGACAAAGACCTGGCAATAGGCTCCCATAAAAGTTACAGCCAAGAAAAACCTGAGGTCACTGAGTCGGAATCAACTCAACAGCATCCAATAACAAAAACATCAGGGTTGGCAAACTTTCCCCGCAAAAGCCGAGACAGTAAATATTTCCGGCTTTGCAGGACTCACGGCCTCCGCTGCAACCACTCATCTCCACCACTGGAGGACAAAAGCAGCCACAGGCAATGTGTGAAGGACTGGGTGCAGTGGTGCACCAATAAAACTTGATTTACACAGACGGCCAGCAGGCAAAATATTCTGCATGTGGGCTACAGTCTTGGCTTGGGCTTGGGCTACAGTCCCGAGTGCAATAAATCACTCACAGAGGGACAAGTATTGTATGATCTCACTTACATGAAATACGTGCGAAGTTGCTGTTACGTGCCACTGTCAAGGTGGTTCTGACTCCCAGCAACCCAGTGTACAACAGAATGAAACACTGCCTGGTCCTGTGCTGTCCTCACACTTGCTACTGTGCTCTAGCCCACTGCTGCAACTACTGTGCCAACCCATCCCAATACCGGGTTCCACTTTCTCTACTGATCCTCTCCTCTGCTGGAAGATAAGTCTCCCAGCTTGGAAGGCACTGAAAACATGATCAGGTGATTGCATTAATGTTGAACCAGCCTTGCAGCCCTGGAATGAAACCAACTTGATCACAATGAATTTTTTTTTTTTTTAATGCTGCTGAATTCTATTGGCTAGAATTTTGTTGAAGATTTTTGCATCTAGGTTCATGAGTGATATTGGTCTGTAATTTTCTTTTTTTTGTGGGATCTCTCCCTGGCTTTGGTATTAGGGTGATGCTGGCTTCACAGAATGAATTTGGGAGCATTCCATCCATTTCTATGGTGTGAAATAGCCTCAATAGTGTCGGAGTTAACTCTTTAAAGGTTTGGTAGAATTCTCCAGTGAAGCCGTCTGGGACAGGACTTTTTTTGGTTGGTAAATTTTTAATGACTTTTTAAATCTCTTCCTCTGTGATAGATTTATTAAGTTGATCTACTTCTCCTTATGATAATCTCAGTGAGTGATAGGAATCTAGAAATTTGTCCATTTCTTCCAGGTCTTCAAACCTGTTAAGAGTACAGCTTTTCAAAGTATTCTATTACGATATTTTTTATTTCTGCTCGGTCTGTGGTAACATCTCCCATTTCATTTCTTAATCAGGTTATTTGTATCTTCCGGTGTTCGTCTTTCAAAGTTTAGCCAATGGCTTATCAATTTTGTTGATCTTTTCAAAGAACCAGCTTTTGGTTTTGTTAATTTTTTGTTGTTGGTTTTCTATTCTCTAGGTCATTTAGTTCTGCTTTAATCTTTTTTATCTGTTTTCTTCTGGTGTCTGAAGTGTTCTTCTGTTGCTCTCTTTCTACTTGTTCAAGCTGTAGGGTTATTTCTTTAATTTGGGATTATTTGGCAATAATATTTACCAACTGTATGTCAGACTGATGTCTGATCCTCCATAATCTATAGGTAATACAAAATATCAATAAGAAAAAGATAAATAGTCAAATTAAGCGATGGGCAAAGGAGACGGACACACATTTCTCCAAAGAGGATATCCAGGCATCCATAAGACACATGCAGAAATGCTGACAATCATCAGCTATAGAAATTCAAATCAAAACTACAATGAGGTATTATCTCACCCCAACAAGGTTGGCCATGATCCAAAAACACAAAATAACAACTGCTGGAGAGGCTACAGAGAAACTGGAACTCTCCTACACTGCTGGTAGGATTACAAAATGGTGCAACCTCTTTGGAAAACAATCTGTTGCTTCCTTAAAAAGCTGGAAATAGATACAGCATTTGATCCTGTAATTCCACTACATGGAATTTATCTTTCAGAAACAAGGGTTGTCACACGAACAGACACGTGTACATGAATGTTTGTTGCAGCACAGTCCACAATAGCAAAAAGATGGAATCAACCCGATGCCCATCAACAGATGAATGGACAAGCACACTATGGTACATATGCTCAATGGGACACTATGCTACGATAAAAAACAATGACGATTTTAGAAAACATCTCATAACATGCTAAGTGAAATCAATCAGTGTCAAAAGGACAAATTTTGTATACAACCCCTGTTATAAGAACTTAAAAAGAGACTTATGCACAGAACAAAATGACTGTGTTGGCTACAACAGTGGGTGGGGGGCTCAAGGTTTATCATACATGAGATAACTGACAGATGTTAGAAATGTTATTCTTTTACTGTAATTAATAGAAAAATAAATTTAAAAAAATTAAAAAGATGATTGGGGAAGAGCTACCTCCTCAAAGTAGAAAACCAAAAACCCAAACCCACCTCCATCAATTCTATTCCAACTCATAGTGACCCTCTAGACAGAGTGGAACTGCCCCATACAGTTTCCAAGGAGCACCTGGTGGATCTGAACTGCTGACCTTTTGGTTAGCAGCCATTGCACCTAACCACTGCACCACCAGGGTTTCCCTTCAAACTAGAGTCGACTTTAATGATGTGGACACAGTCAAGCTTTCAGGACCTTCATTTGCTGATGTGACACAACCCAAAATGAAATGAAAAAGCTGCAAATGCCCATTAATAATCAGAACACGGACTGCGAGAAACATGAATCTAGGAAAATTGGAAATCACCAAGAAGGAAATGAAACATATAAATATTGATATAACAGGCACTAGTGCACTGAAATGGACTGGTATTAGCCATTCTGAAACAGACAAGCTCATGGTCTCCTGCGCTGGGAAAGACAAAGAAGAATGGTGTTGCATTCATCATCAAAAAGAACACTTCAAGATCTATTCTGAAGCACAGCACTGTCAGTAATAGGATACTAACCACACGGCTACAAGCAAAACCAGTTAATATGACTACCGTTCAAATTTACACATCAACCACTAAGGCCTGACATGAAGGCGAAGATTTTTACCAGCTTCTACAACCTGAAACTGTTCAAACACACAGTCAGAAGGCACTGATAATTACTGGTGATTGGAATGCCAAAGTTGCAATCAAAGAGGAAGGATCAGTAGTTAGAAAACACGGCCTTGGTGACAGAAATGATGCCGGAGATTGCACGACAGGGTTTTGCAAGATCAGCAACTTCTTCACTGCAAATATCTTTCTTCAGAAACATGATGGTGAGCACACATGTGAGCCTCACCAGATGAACTACGAAGGAATCCAACTGACTACCTCTGTGGAAAGAGACAGTGGAGAAGCTCAGTATCATCAGTCAGAATAAGGCCAGGGGCCGACTCTGGAACAGACCCTCGACTCTTCATATGCAAGTTCCAGCAGAACTGAAGAAAATCTGAACAAGCCCACAAGAGCCAAAGTATGACTTCGAGTGTACCCCATCTGAATTTAGAAACCTTTTGAAAAATACACTTGATACGTTGAACACTGATGATCAAAAACAGATGAGTTATGGAATGACATCAAAGACACCATCCATGAAGAAAGCAAGAGGTCATTAAAAAGATAGGAAAGAAGAAAAAGACCACAACGTATGTCAGCAGAGACTCTGACACTTGCTCTAGAACACTGAGTAGCTAAAGGAAAAGGAAGAAATGATGAGGCGAAAGATGGGAAGATTTCCGAGGGTGGCTTGGAAAGACAAAAGAAAGTATTATGATGACATGTACAAAGAGCTGGAGAGAGAAAAGCAACAGGGAAGAAACCTGCTCTGAATTTCTTTCTTTTTTTTTTTTTATTTAACATGACTGAGTGAAAATGTACACTCCCGTATAAATTTACACGCCCACTTATATGCAGCTTCCACTGCTCTCCCTGTCCGGTGACAGCACACTATTCCTCTCTGCTCCATACATGTCTCATCCTCCCAACAGTCTCCTTTCCCCTCCTCTCCACCCACTCTCCTTCCTCCAGCCAGAGGTCAGCAGGATGATATCCTATAGATGCACAGAATCATAAAGTGCATCCAATTTATGGTCACTCTGCATCGCCAAATCCAATCCATTCGTGTCCGAAGAGTGGACTTTCGTTATCATTTATGGGCAAGGGCAGCATCAGGGCCGGGGGCCATGCTCCCAGGGGAACCCTGAAACCGCTGGACCATCAATTCAGGTCTTTTAATGGAGATCTCAGGATGCACCCCTTTTTATTCTTGTGTTGCCAGTGAGACTCAACTTAGTGAGCTCCATCGCGGCTATCACTGGTAGTGGCCAGGCATCATCCAGTTCTTCCAGTTCCAAGTCGATGTAAGCACCCACTCATGTGGGTCTCTCTGTCTTCTGAGTTGTCTTTACCCCATGTCATTTTGGTCCTCGGTAAGCATCCGTTCCTGCTGAGTTAGGAACATTTGCTGTCCCTCGGATGTTCTTATTTTTAACATGTGCTATCACCAATTTCACCTAACCAGATTCCAAGCAACTATCTAATCTAAACCCTCCCCCCTCATCCTCCTTCCATTCCCTCCCTTGCAGCTGTCAAAGAATCTTTTCTTCTACACACGTCTGTTTTGGAGATCTTATCGTAGAGGTCTCATATAGTATTTGTCCTTTTGTCGCTGACTGCTTTCACTCAATATAACGCCTTCCAGTTGAAACCAGGTTATGTTTCCTGGAATCATCATTATTCTTTATCATTGCGTAGTGCTCCGCTGAGTATATGTACCATAGTTTACCTATCCATTCTTCTGTTGTTGGGCATCTGGGTTGATTCCATCTTTTTGCTATCGTGGACTGTGCTGCGATAAACATTCTTGTGCCTGCGCCCATTGGTGTGAAAGGCCTTGATTCTGTAGGATATATTCCAAGTAGTGGAATTACTGGGTCAAATGGTATACCAATATCCATTTTTTTAAGGAAGCACCAGATTACTTTCCAAAGAGGCTGGACCATTTTGCACCCCACCAACAGTGCAGGAGGGTTCCACTTTCTCCAAAGCCTCTCCAGCATTTGCTGTTTTGTGTTTTTTGGATCATGGCCAACCTTGTTGGGGTGAGATGGTATTTCACTGTAGTCTTGATTTGAATTTCTTTAATAATTAAACATCTTGAACAAGTCTCCATGTGTTTTTTGGCTGCCTGGATCTCCTCTTTAGTGAAATGTCTGTCCATCTCCCTTGCCCAACGCTTAACCAGATGATTTATCATTTTCTTATTGATATTTTGTAATATCTTATAGATTATGGAGATCAGGCATTGGTCTGACATAGAGTTGTCAAATTTTTTTCCCATTCTGTAAGTGTTCTTTTAATTATACTAATAAAGTCTTCGGATGAGCAAAAGTGTTTGATTCTTAATAGTTTCCATTTATCTATTTTCTCTTCTGTTGACTGTGGTTTGTTTGACAGATTTTGGAGTCTGTCCACATTGTGTATTAAAACTTCCATTGTTGTTCCTACCTTTTCTTGGATGAGCTCATGCTCTGAATTTCTGAAGTTGAAACAACTAAAACCAAAAGTTCAAGGCTCAAGTTGCAATAGCGAAGGATTCTACAGGAAAAACATTAAGCGATGTGGGAAGCATCAAAAGAAGATGGAAAAACCACACAGTCATTATACCACAAAGAGCTGATGTACAACCATTTCAAGAGGCAGCATATGATAAAGAACCAATGGTACTGAAGGAAGAAATCGAAGCTCTGTTGAAAGCACTGGAGAAAAACAAAGCTCCAGGAAATGATGGAACATCAATTGAGATGTTCTGAGAAACGGATGCAGCTTTGGAAGTGCCTGGTCATCTATGCCGAGAAATTTGAAAGGTAGCTACTCGGCCAACCGACTGGAAGAGAGCCATGCTTATGTCTATTTCCAAGAAAGCTGATCCAAACAAATGAAGAAATAACTGAACAATATCATTAATACCACATGCAAGTAAAATTTTGCTGAAGATCACTCAACGGAAGCTGCACAGGGAACTGCTAGAAATTTAGATTCAAAAGAGGATATGGAACCAGGGGTATTATTGCTAATGGCAGATGAATCTTGGCTGAAGGCAGAAAGTACTAGAAAGATGTTGACCTGTGCTTCATTGACTATGTACACAAAGGGATTTGACTGCGTGGATCGTAAAAAAAAAAAAAAAAAAAAAAAAAATTGCGGGGAATGGGAATTCCAGAACACTTAGCTGTGTTCATGAGGAATCTGTACATGGATCAAGAAGCACTCGTGTGAACAGAACAAGGGAACACTGCATGCTTTAACATCAAGAAAGGGGTGTGTCAGGGTTGTATCCTTTCACCCTACCTATTCAGTCTGTATGCTGAGCAAACAATCTGAGAAGCTGGACTCCATGAAGAAGAACAGGGCATCAGGATTGCAGGAAGACTCACTAGCAACTTGCCTTATGCAGATGACACAACCCGGCTTGCTGGAAGTGAATAGGATTTGAAACACTTACTGATGAAGATCAAAGAACACAGCCTTCAGGGTAAATTACACCTCAACATAAAGAAACGAAATATTTCTAATAGACAAAAGGACAGACACCAAAGTTTATTAGTGGTTACGAGAGGTAGGAAATATCCTGGGTGGTGCAAATGGTCAAGCAACTGGCTGCTAACCAAAAGGCTGGAGATTTGAATCCACCCAGGGGTGTCTCAGACAAAAGGCCTGGTGATCTAGTTTGAAAAAAGCCACTGAAAACCCGATGGAGCACAGAGTTGACTTGATAGCAACTAGCTGATGTGTAGCCATTCATTCTTGAGCACTGAAAGTGTGGCTAGCAACTGAGGAACCAAGTATTTAATTTTATTTCATTGCAACTTGACCTAAATTTAAATAGTCACACTGAACAAGGCCACCCTAGACCTGCTATTAGGTGGCAAAGCCCTTCATATTGTAGCTCCCTGTTTCTAAATCTACCAGATCCTTTGAGTGCCAATTCAAATGCCACCTCCTCCAGGCAGCCTTCCTTGACTTTCTTGCTCCTTGTGCCTCCTTAAATGTCCTTTGAATGCCAATTCAAATGCCACCTCCTCCAGGCAGCCTTCCTTGACTTTCTTGCTCCTTGTGCCTCCTTAAATGTCCTTGAGTGGCACAGACAAGAAGGCCCTTGGGAGCAGTTCTACTGTATAACACAAGGGGTGACTGAGTCACATCAACTCCACAGCAATGGGTTTGGGTTTCTATGTGCGTGCGTGTGCCCTCTTAGAATACTTCCAATAATCATTCTTCAGCTTCCCTTTCCCAACACACACACACACACACACACACACACACACACACTCAGAGGCTACAGGGCCCACAGCTGATGACCTGGAATATCAGGCTCAGTCCTCAAGCCTTGTTTATTTTATTCCAAGACACTAAACCATCCCCCAGTAGCTTTGAAGCAGATTATTCTAAAGAATAGTAACAAATCCTCTTCAAACCTTCCTGAGAAGAACTCGCAAAAGTAGCACAAATTAGAAAGAACACAGCACAGCAAACAGGGAGCACAAAGCTGCGATGTTCCAGGCTCATGTTCCTTACAGAACAGATGAAGCCAGATCAAGGGAAAATGACCCATGTGCCCTCGCACTCACACTCTCACACACACAGTCTCTTACACACTCTCCCACACTCACTCACACGCACACTCATACACACCCCATATGCACACCAACAGTCACATGTACACACCCCATGCACGCACACCACATGCACTCACACACACGTACCCCTCACACTCATACATAACACCGTACACACACACCCCTTCACACCACACACCACATATACATTCACACATACATCACATACACACTCCTACTAACCATATATATACATTCACACATACACGTGCTCACACTCATGTACACCTTGTGTACATACTCGCAGCACATAGTCACACACACCCCATATATACTCATTCCCATACCATAGACACAAACTCATACATAACATACCATACACACACACCCCATCACACCACATCACACACACACATACACTCCCACCAACTATATACCTACACATGCACACACATGTGCTCACACACACTCATGTACTTGTGTACATACACATGTACTTTCACATACTGAACACACTGCATACACACATATGCACATGCCATATACATACTCATGCATACTTACACAAACACACACACCATACACACCCATACACACTCCCACATACCACCTACACACACAGTCACCAGGAAGCAGGGGAGGAGGGAGCCCCGGCACATGGTCAGCAGCAAACCTTCACCCCTACCTGCTACTCACTGGGCCTGAACTGAGCAAGGGCCCCAGAGCCAAGCCCAAGCTAGATGGCAGCTTCCAGAAGACAAGGACACGGGTTCCAGCCCCTACTCATGCCATCCAAGCCTGGCTTGAGGCTCCCAGGCCCAGCAGCACCATCTGCCTTCACTTACAGCAAGGGTAGGTTACCCAAATGGGAAGGCAAGCACAGTGTTCACCTTGCTTACCAGATCATCCATAGTGAGCAATTTCACACTTTCTCACCACATCAAAGATTCAGCTACTGGCTAGCATCCGTCTCTCTCCCAGCCCCATGGCACCTTCCTACAGAATCGAAGTTTCTCTTCAAAGTTGTAATCCCTGACATGGGTGGATGACCCACCAAGCAAAGTAAGCACAGGCTGACCTGTGCTTCCTTACTAACATTGTGACCCATCTCACACAGATTTCACCACGGTTCACTTAGTAACCTGTAGCAAACAATTTCCCAAGGGCTTTGCTCACTACAGATTAGTAAGGAAGCACAAGTCAGCCTGTGCTTACCTAGCTTACTGGGCCTTCTGCCCCTGCTCACAGAGCTGTAAGAGCTGCTGAGTCACTGGTACCCCCACAAGACCCAGTCCCACCTCTAGAACACTGAGGCTCAAAGACACAGAGCCCACGGGGGCAGATAGGAGCTGGAGGTCTGGCAAATAAAAATACAGAACACCCAGTCAAGTGCAAATTTCAGATAAACAATAGTTTGCTTTTTTAAAGGATAAACATATCTCCTGAAGTATTTAGGATATACTCATCCTACAAATGTATTTGTTGGTTATGTGAAGTTCAGACTTAAATATGAGTCCTGTATTTATCTGGTGACAGAGTGAAAAAGATCAGACTCAGACATAGCCCTGGGTTTCCAAAGTCTGGGCCTCACAGTTATACTGCTTACACACACAGACACAACCACAGACACACATACACACCCAGCAGGGATACAAAGAACATCTGCCTACCATCCTCTCCAGGCTGTGGCAGAACCAAAATCAGACAGAAATACAGATTCAAAGGTTAACTGGCTATTGTCCATTTGAAAAAAATGCACATCCGAAAACAACGAAATATCACTTCACCCCCCAAAATCAGGTTGTTGTCAAATTGACTCTGACTCATGGCAATTCCACGTGTGTGTCAGAGGAAAACTGTGCTCCATACAGTTTTCAATGGCTGCTTTTTCTGAAGCTGATCTCCAGGCCTTTCTTCCAAGACACCTCTGGATCCATTTAAACTCCTAACCTTTCAGTTTGCAGCTGAGTATGTTACCCATCTGTACTACCCAAGGATCCCTTCACCCATCTAGGTAGTTAAAATTACAAAGATGCATAATAAATACAGATAAATCAACAACCCCAAACCAAACCCACCATGACTGAGTTGAGTCTGACTCCTAGTGACCCTAAAGGACAGAGTAGAACTGCTCCATAGAGTTTCCAAGGAGCGCCTGATAGATCTGAACTGCCAACCTTTTGGTTAGCCACTGTAGCATTCAACCACTACACTATCAGGGTTTCCAGATACGGATAAGGATATAGAGAAACAGAAACCCTTATAAATTACTGATGCAGCCGGAAAATAGTACACACACTTGGAAAACAGTCTGACCGTTCCTTAAATGGTTAAACAGTTATTACATTGTTATGTGCTGTTGAGCTGATTCTGACTCACAGTGACCTCACGTGACAAAGTAGAACTGCCCCCCAGGATTTCCTGGGGTATCATTTTCACAGGCGCTGGTTGCCACACCTTTTCTCCCAAAGAGCCGCTGGTGAGCTCAAGCCACAACCTTTCAGCCAGCGGCCAAGCACATAGCCATAGTACACCACGGTTCCACTCCTGGGTGTACACCCAAGAGAACTGGAAATTTACATCCACACAACACAGGAGCATGTGTAGCCAAAAAGTGGCAATAATCCAAATGTCCCTGGACTGATGAATGGATAAACAAAGTGTGGTCTGTCCATACAAAGGAATGCTCTTCAATATTTTGGTGTTCAAAGGAATGTTAAAAGGCATCAAGTCTTGAGACATGCTTCAGCATGGGTGGATCTGAAAACACTATGCTAAGTGAAAGAAGCCAGACACAGAAGCCCATGTGCAACACAATTATACTTTTATGACACATTCAGAACAGGCAGGTCCACAGAGACAGAAAGGAGGCTGACAAGTGGTTGTCAGGGATGTGGGGAGTGATGGCCAGTGGATACAGGGTTTCCTTCTGCTATGATGAAAATGTTCAAAAACTGACATGGGGATAACCAACTCCGAATGCACTAAAATCCACTGAACTGCATACTTCACATGGGTGAACTGTATTGTATGAGACTGAAGCCAAGCCAAGTGCCATCCAGTCGGATCCAACTCATGGGACTGAAAGAATAATAAAAACCAAACGCTGCCATTTAAAAAAAAAGCTATGAATTGTAAAGGACAATAGAGAATTGCTTTAAAAAAAATTTCCAAAGACTCTAACTCTTAACTTATTAAAGCTGTACGTGACCCAATGAATCCAAAACAATAGAGCAATTTACTACTGGGACAGAAGACGGTGCCAGAAATAGATGTGAAGACTTCTTCTGGCTTTTCATTCCCTCTGGGCAGGAACTAAAGGAAGCGTCAAGTTCCCAGTAAGTCACACATGGCTAATCGGCACTGTACACACAGGTGGAAGAGACGAGAACGGGCAGCGCTTGTGTAAAGGAAGTCCCTGGGTGGTGCAACCGCTAACGCCCTCAACTGTCAACTCAAAGGCTGGCAAGTCTGAGACCACCAGAGCTGCGCCTCAAGAAGGCAGACCTATAAAGGTATACTGGGTCTTGAACAGTGCTGTCCAACAGGAATCTCACAGGAAATTTTAATTTTTCTTTAAAAAGGCATGAGGAAATGGGTGAGGTTCCCACAAACCAAGGCTTCTTCTGTACTGAGACCAGAAGAACTAGATGGAGCCTGACTACCACTAAGAAACATTCTGATTAGGAGCACCACAGATGGGATCTTGATGGAAAAGGAGAAAATGTGGAAGACAACATCAAGAATCCAGACTTCCTGGACCCACTGAGACCGGAAGAAATCTTGAGACTATTAAACCCTAAGACACTCTTCAAACTTGGAAACAACACTATCACCTAAAGTCATCTTTTGACTAAGCAGCAAGTCAGCTCAAAAAGTAAAGGAGGCTACCTGTACGTGCTCTAGTCAGAAATTATCTATATGAGGCAGACAGACCTCAGTTACTTTAAATCATAGATGAGAAACTGGGGAGACAAGGAGTGTAAGCCCATGGGAGGGAAAGACCTAGAACGGAAATAAAGAGAATGTTGATACGATGTGCAGAATAGAACCAGCGTCAAGGACCAGTGTGTGCAGAAACCATGGAATGGGAGTATGTTCTGTTGTGCATATTTTCACCAAAATAAAACACTATTTAAAAAAATAAATGGGTGAAATTAAGACATTATTTTATCTAATTCAACATATCCAAAATACTGTCATCTCAACATGGAATCAATATCTAAAAAGCACTAAGGTATCTTACAGAATTTTCTTCCTACCAAGCCTTGGAAAAGCAGTGTGCACTTCACACCCACAGCCTTGAAAACTCTATGGTACACGGTTCTCGTCTGGCATACAGGGCGGCCATGTGTCGGAACGCATTCACCAGTAGCTGCTTTGAGTTTTTGTTGGATACAGTATTACCCGGAAGTAAAAAGAAACAGGGACGCTCCTTACATGTGATAAATATCTCCAGGAGCTTAGGTAGAACTAAACGTCCCCTAAGATTAATGTTCTTGGTGCGAAAGTTTAAGGTCATAGCTTCACGGGTCTATTCAGTCACTTGTCTTAGCATTGCTTCTAGACTGTCTGGTCTACCTCTCAGGTGGGTGAGCAGGACCTGAAGTCTAAAGAGCTTGCAAGGAGTTACTCAAGACACAATCACTGGTTTCTATTCACCCGGAGCAACAGAGAGAGTCAGGAATCAGGGAAGGAAGTGGACTCCGCATCCAAATGACCTCCTGTGCCATGAGACCAAAAGAACTAGATGGTGCCCAGCTACCTTTGTAAGCATTTTGATCAAGGACCTAAGATGAATCCTGATCAAAAAGAAGAAAATCATAGGGCTGAACTTCAAGTTCATATGAAAACCAAACTTACTGGATCCAGTGAAACTGGGAGAACTCTCATTTAGCCAAGAGCCAATCCTTAAATCTTGAACCAAAACTATCCTGTGATGCCATCATTAAAATATACAACAGTTCAGCTCAACTAATAAAGGACGCTCGCCTTAAGCATCATGCTCTTAGAAAGAATAATAAGCTCAAAAATAAGTTCAAATGACAACAGCTCATTTAAACCCAGATGAGACCATTAATGGGCAGAGTCTAAATCAAAGCTCATGAACCCACAGGGGTAAACCAGAACGGGACACAATGGGAAGTACATGGTCAATGTTTCTGAATTGTACAGGGAGAAATTGTGAATCAGTGTGTTTGGTTGTGTATTTTGCCACAAAAAATTTTTAAACTCCAGGATATACGGTCAGCAGTCAAGAACAAGGAGATGATCCATCTATATGACATGCTGTCATTTATGTAAGGAAGGAGGGAAGGAAACGGACACACACCTTGGTCTGTACACACAAACATCCTATTCTCTAGAAGGATAAACACACACATGTGCACCCCCAAAAACCACTGTCTTCAAAGAGGAGAAATGATGACTGAAGAACCAGACAAAAAAAGAGTTTTGCGGCCTTCACCTTCTGGCTCCTGTGGATTTTGACTTTGAGATTCTATCACATAATCAACCAGGGCCAGCCTGCAGTGGAGTATCACCCAGCCACAGAGGGAAAGGCAGCCCTGATACATGCTACGACATGTTTGAGCCTCAGAGGCACGCTCAGTGCATTCACTCAGACACAGAAGGTAAGGATTGTATGATTCCCACTTTTATGAAATAGCTACACAAGGCAAACGCACTGAGACCAAAGTGTATTCATGGTTACCGGGGATGGGTGGGAGGGAGGACGGGCAACTCAGTGCTTAGGGGACATCTGACTGCTGTTAAGGGCAGTGGCAAACTTGGGAACAGCGTAAGGGTGACGGTTGAACCCACGATGAACGTAATTCATGTCCCTGAACTGTATTTGTGAACACTGTTGACGTGGCCACTGTTTTGTTACACACACATTGACACACACATTAAACAATGACTCCTTTGAAGAATTATCTATGCTAGCATGGTGGTTAAGCACTTGGCCCCTAAACAAAAGGTCAGTGGTTCAAACTCACCGGCCACTCCACCAGAGCAAGATGTGGGAGTCTGCTTTTGTAAGGATGCACAGCCTTGGGAAAGCTATGGGGTGCTGCTACTCTGTCCTACAGAGTTGCTGTGAGTCAGAAAGTGGCAATATGGGATCACACCCACAACAGCAACACCAAAGGTTACATAGGAAGTTTAGAGGATAGTGAGTTTATATCAATAGGGGAGGAATAACTCAGAAAAGGAGGGTGGGAGTGACTGTACAACTTGAAGAATATCATCAGGGTCACTGAAGCATAAGCCTACAAACCGCTGAACAGGGTGGATATACTGCTGCATGTATTTTCAACAACATAATACAATTTTTTTTGTTTTAATATGCTGAGGTGGCATATAAGAAGAATCGATTGGTCCCAACCCACCTGGAACAATGGAGAATGAAGATCACCAAAGACACAGGGAAAATGTGAGTCCAAGAGACAGAAAGAGCTAGATAATCCAGAGACTACATCAGCATGAGACCAAAAGAACTAGATGGTGCCCAGCTACCACCAATGCCTGTCCTGACAGGGAACACTACAAAGAGTCCCCACTGTAGCGGGAGAACAGTGGGGTGCAGAACTCAAACTCTAGTAAAAAGACTTGACGGTTTCACAGACTGGAGGGTCTCCAGAAGACATGGCCCCCAGACTCTCTGTTAGCCCAGAACTGAAACCATTCCTGAAGTCAACTCTTGAGACAAAGAATGGATCGGACTCTAAGACATAAAATGATACTGGTGAAGAGCGTGCTTCTTGACTGAAGTAGATACATGAGGCTAACTGGGCAGCTCCTGTCCAGAGGTGAGATGAGAAGACAGGGCTGGGGGGACAGGAGCTGCTCAAACGGACATGGGAAATGCAGGGAGGAGTGTGCTGTCACAGAGTACAGAGAGCAGCTAGGGTCCCTTAACAATGTACGTGTATGTATGTAAGTCTCTCTATGATAAAATGACTTGAACTGTAAATTTTTACTTCAAGCACCGTAAGAAACAACATGCTCAGAAAGCAAATTTTTTGTTTTGTATATATATTTACCACAATTATAAAAAATGCAATTGAAATAAAGAAGAACACGAGGTAAGAAGAGAAGCTGGGGACTATTCCCCCAGGAACCCGAGGAGGAAGGAGCCAGCATGCGTGAAGTGTGGTTTGTGGATTGATCAGAGATGAGAGGTGCTGGCATCTTTTCCCAGCCTGGCAGAAGGTGACAGCAGAGTGGAGAGGGAGCGAAAATACTGTGCAAGAAGGAACGGCTCACAGAGGGAGGAGCCCAGGCGCAGGGCTGTGACTGGGCGAGAGGTGGGGGTGAGGGTTCCGGCCACAGCAGCCCATCAGGAGGGCCCAGGGCACTGAGGTGCATGACTCTTGGGTACCTGGGAACCAAGGAATGGTGGTGAGGCCGGCACCAACGCCAGGTGGAGAGTCACTCCCCAGATCGCTGGCTGAACGCCAAACGTGGTCCATCCATACAGTGGAGTACTAGTGCCAGACTGCCAACCACAGCACGGCCAGCTCCAGCTCACCAGGCGCTGTGTGGGAGGAAGGCACGGCAGCCTGCTTCTGTAAAGATCACAGCCTAGGAAACCCTATGGGTGGGTTCTACTCTACCCTGTAAGGTTGTTATGGGTCAGAAATGACTGGATGTGAAGGGTTTGGGGGTTTTTTTGGCCATGAAGAGAAAGGAGAGGAGCCCTGGTGGTGCCACAGTTAAGCACTCAGCTACTGACCACATAAAGGTCTGCAGTTCAAACCCACCCAATGACTCCAAGGGAGAAAGACCTGGAGATCTGCCCCCATAAAGACCACAGCGTAGACAACGCTGACAGCACAGCTGTACTCTGTCCCATGAAGTCCCTACAAGTCGGAGTCACCTTCACAGCACCTGAGAACAACCAGCACTAGAAAGGAAGCCTGAGACTGCTCCCACGTGGACGGACCTTGACAGCATCCTGCTGAGCGCAGTAAGACACAAAAGGACACCACATACACACGACCCCAACCGTCCCCAGAAAACTAAACTCTTCACATCAAATTGATTCTGACTAGTAGCAACCCTACAGGGTAGAGCAGAACTGCCCCACAGGGTTTCCAGGGCATGGATCTTTACAGAAGCAGACAGCTGTATCTTTCTCCCACCAAGCAGCCAGTGAATTCGAACCATGGACACTGAGGTTAGCAGCCCAGCACTTAACCACTACACCATTTACATGAAATACCCAGAAGAGGCGAACACACAGAGATCAACACTTCTTAGTGGTTACCAGGGGCTCGGGGAAGGAGGGGTAGGGAGTACTGCTCTAAGAGGATGGCGTTGCTGTCTAACGTGACGAAAAAGTTTGGAAATAGTACTGACAGATGCAGAACACAGTGAACGCTGATGAATGTCTCTGAATTGGATACTTCGAACTGGTTCAAAGGGCAACTTCTTGTTACGTATGTTATACCACCAAAAAAAGAAAAATCCAATGAAAACAAAAACACTGTCACCTATGGCCCAAAGACCCAAGCAGGCCATGCTGGGACCTGTATCATCAAGCCCACTGGAACCTTCTGGAAATTCCTCACAACATAATCAGTCTTGGAGGATGCATGGAGGGGATGTCCCTAGAAGGGGCCAAGAACCAGCAGAGAGAAAGTCCTGAGGAGGACGTGGAAGAGCCTGGCTATCCCCTTGGTGCTCTCTCTCTCTCTGAGGGGGGAAGGCAGGTGCCCAGTCTGTCCCAGTCACACGGCAGAGGAGAAGGTCAGAGCAGACCGTGAATTCCTTGCACCACTGATGCACCAGGAAGGACGGGCTCCCTAAAGGGTAACCACAGGAAATCCACATCAAGAAAAAAGGGCAGGCAGAGGTGACCAATAACGTATGCAGGGCACAAAGCTGCGGCTTGGGATACAGGAAAGAGGCAAAATGCCATGTGTGTTTGAGTACGAGTGTGAGTGTGAGTGTGTGTGTGTGTGTGTGTGTGTGTGTGCGCACGCATGTTTCCAAGACAGAGGCTGATATAATTCCTATTTTCTAGAAAAGAAGCTAAGGCTCAGAGAGCAACATGACATCTCGAGGTCACAGAGCAAGCACTGCACAGAGCGCAGACTTGAACCTCAGTCCGTGGGCCCCGGCATCTGTGCCTTTGGTCATCACACAGAGCCTCTCAAAGTATGTTGAGAATCACCTAGGGTGGGGACAAGGGAGAGTGCACTTTAAATGCAGGTTCCTAGGCAGGCCCAGCTCTCCAGCACCATCACATACTGTGGAGTCTTGTGTGATGCCGTGATGCTTCAAGAGACACCAAAGGTATTTCAAAGGTTAGCAAGGTCACCCACAGGGGACAGGTTCCAGCAGAGCTCCAGACTAAGACTACAGAGGGCAATATGTACATAGACTAAGAAGCAGCTGTTCCAACAGAACAAGGGGAAAATGCATGGTGTCGAGTCAGGAAGGGTGTGCACCAGTGTTGTATCCTTCTACCACACCTATTCAAGATATATGCTGAGCAAATAATCCGAGAAGCTGGACTATATAAAGGAAAACACAGTATCAAGACTGAAGGAAAACTCATTAACCACCAGTGTTATGCAGATGACACAAGCTTGCTTGCTAAAAGTGAAGAGGACTTGAAACACTTACTGATGAAGATCAAAGACTACAGCTTTCAGTATGGATTACTCCTCAACATCAAGAAAACAAAAATCCTCACGTCATGAGGCAAAAGATTGAAGTTGTGAAGGATTTCATTTTCCTTGGATCTACAATCAATGCCCATGGAAGCAGCAGTCAACAAATCAAAAGACAGCATTCCACTGGGCAAATACACTGCAAAAGACCTCTTTAAAGTATTAAAACACAAAGACAAAAACAAAAGACAAGAATCACTTGATTTTATCAATTGATTCAGAAAAGGTATTTGATAAAGTCCAACACCCAGTCATGGTAAAAACTCTTAGCAAAACAGGAATACAGGGTCAATTTCTCAATGTAATAAGGAGCATCCACACAAAGCTAACAGCCAACATCATCCTAAATGGACAGAGTCTGACAGCATTCCCCCTTGAGAACAGGTACCAGACAAGGATGCCCACTGTCACTACTCTTATTCAACCTTGTGCTGGAAGTTCCAGCCAGGGCAATCAGATAAGATAAAGAATTAAAGAGCATCCAAGTCAGTACAGAAGAAGTCAAAGTATCTGCTTGGAGATGATAGGATCTTATACACAGAAAACCCTAAAAAAACCCCAAAAAAGAAAATACTAGAACTAATAGAGCAGTTTAGCAAAGTATCAAGATACAAGACAAACATCAATTAGATTCCTTTACACTAACAAAGAGACCATTGAAGAAGAAATCACAAAATCATTACTGTTTACTGTAGCCCCTAAGAAGATAAAATGCCTAGGAATAAATCTAACCAGAGATGTAAAAAGACCTATACAACGAAAATTACAAGACTCTACTAAAAGACACCTACATAAGTGGACAAACTTACCTTGCTCATGCATAGGAAGACTTAACATCATGAACCTATTCCACCCAAAGAGATCTATAGATACAATCCAATCCCGACACAAATTCCAATTTTTTAATGAGATGGAAAAACAAATCACCAACTTCAGAAGGAAAGGGAAGACGTCCCAGATAAGCAAAGCATTACTGAAAAAGAAGAACAAAGTGAGAGACCTCACACTGACTTTAGAACCTATTGCACTGCCACAGTAATCAAAACAGCTTGGCACTGGTATAAAAAGAGATAGATAGATCAATGGAACAGAATTGAGAATCCAGATCTACCATCATCCACCAATGAGCAGCTGATATTTGACAAATGTCCAAAGGCTGTGAATTGGGGAAAAGACAGTCTCTTTAATAAATGGTGTTGGCATTACTGGGTATCCATCTGCAAAAATATAAAACAAGACCCATATTTCACACTGTGTACAAAAACTAACTCAAAATGGATCAAAAACCTAACTATAAAATTAAAACAATAAAGATCAGGGAGAAAAACAGGGACAATGCTGAAATACTAACAATGCACACCAGAAGAGAAAATAAACAGGAACCCCTAAAAATCAAAACACTTATGTTCATCCAAAGTCTTCACCAAAAGAGTAAAAAGGCTAACTACAGACTGGGAAAGAATTTTTGGCTATTACGAATCTGACTGGCATCTAATCTCCCTAATACACAAGGTACGGCAAAACCTCAACAAGAAAAAGACAAATACCCAATTCAAAAATGGGCAAAGGATGTGAACAGGAACTTCTTCAAAAGAGACATCCAGGATGCTAACAGATACATGAGGCAATGCTCACAATCATTAGCCATCAGAGAAATCCAAATCAAACTAGTGAGATACCACCTCACACCAGCAAGGCTGGCATTAATCCAAAAACAACAAAATAATAAATGTTGGAGAGGTTGCGGAGAGATCAGAACTCTTCTACAATGCTGGTGAGAATGTAAAATGGTAAAACCACTCTGGAAACTGATTTGGCACATTCTTACAAAGCTAGAGATATAAATACTGTATGATCCAAAAATTCCACTTCTAGGAATGTACCCTAAAGGAGTAAGGGCTGTCACATGAACAAATATATGCACACCAATGCCTACTGCAGCACTGTCTACAACAGCAAAAAGATGGAATCAACCTTGGTGCCAGCAACAGATGAATGGATAAACAAACTATGGTCTAGTAACACAACAGAATACTATGCAATGATAAAGAATAACAATGATTTTTGTAAATATCTCATAACATGGAATTCTCTAAAAGACATATTGAGTGAAATTAGTCAGATACAAAAGGACAAATACTGTACGAGACCAATTATTATAAGGACTTACAAAAAGGTTTAAGCTCAGAAGAAAATAATCTTTGATGGTTACACAGTGGGTAGGGAGGAGGTGGGGTATTCATAGATTAGCTAGTCAACAGGAATTGGGTTAGGTAAAGGATGCAACATCATGCGGTAGAAGGGAGGTCAGCATAACTGAACTACACCTAAGGCTAAAAGGTTTCCTAAATACAACTCAACATTTTGAATGAAACCGTAGCAGGGACAGAGGTCTCAGGATCACAGTTTCAGGGGACATCTAGGCTAACTGGCATAACTAAGTTTTTAAGAAAATGTTCGGCATACTGTCTTGGTTAGTGGTATTTGGGGTCGTAAAAGCTAGCAGGCTGCCATCTAAATAGCATCAACTGGTCCCAAACCACCTGGAACAGAGGAGAACAAAGGACATCAAAAACAAGAAGAAAGTATGAGCTCAGAAGATAGAAGGGGCCATATGATCCGGAGACTACTTCAGCATGAGACCAGAAGAACTAGAGGTGCCCAACTACTACTAATGACTGCCCTAATGGGAAACCCAGTTTAAAGCCCCTGGTGTATCAAGAGACAAATGGTGTGCAGAACTAGAATTCTACTACAAGACCACACTCTATATGGTCTAACTAGAGGGTTCCCAGAAGACACTGCCCCTAGATTCTCGGTTAGCTCAGAGCTGAAATTAGTACCAAAGCCAACTCTTCAGACAAAGATTGGACTGTACTATAAGACACAGAGTAATGCTGGCCAAGAATATGCTTCTTGACTTAAACACATATGTGAGGCTGCCTGAGCAGCAACTTTGCAGAGGCAAGATGTGAGGGTGGAGGGGGACAGGAGCTGGCTGAACGGATACAGAAATACAGGGTGAAAAGGAGGTGTGTGCTGCCATGCGGAGGAGGGTAGAGCGGTTACAGCAGATAGTTCTGTGTGTTTGTGGTTTTATACGGCAAGTTGATTTGGACTCTAAACTTTTACTTAAAGCACAATATATTATTTCAAAGAAAAGACATCATTTTGAGGGCTACAGTGTACCTGACCCAAGCCATGATATTTTCAATTGCTTCACATGCATGCAAAAGCTGGGCAGTGAATGAGGACGACCAAAGAAGAACCGAAGCCTTTGAATTATGGTGTTGGTGAAAAATACTGAATATACCACAGACTTCCAGAAGAACAAGCACATCTGTCTTGGAAGAAGTACAGCCAGAATGCCCCTTAGAAACAAGAACAGCAAGACTACATCTCACATACGTTGAACACATTTTCAGCAAGGAATCAGTCCCTGGAAAAGGACATCACGCTTGGCAGACAATACACCATGCTTGGTAAAGTAGGCAGTCAGCAAAATAGAGGAAGACCCTTCACAAGACGGACTGACACAGTGGCCGTAACAACGGGCTCAGACCTAGCAACAACCGTAAGAATGGCACAACAGGCAGTGTTCTGTTCGGTTGCAGGCAGGGTTGTGACATGTTAGAACCTAACAACATTTCACAAATACCGCATGGGACATGCGGCTGCTGCCGGGTGCCATCAAGGCTGTTTTCAATTCATGTGACAGAGCAGAACTGTCCCACAGGGTCGGCTTGCGGTCTTTACAGGATCAGATCACCAGATCCTTCTCCCGCAAAGCCACTGGTGGGTTCAAACCACCAGCCTTTTGGTCAGTAGCCAAGAGCTTAACCATTGTACCACCAAGATTTCCTTCCATGTGATACACCTATCACTAGAAATAAATAAATGAAAGGGAAATACAGCCTCTATGAATCACCCAAGAGCTTACAAGAAGGGAGGTGAAGTTGCCCAGGAATATATCTTGGTAGCTATGAAACAATTAAAGGAAAAAAGCAGAAATATCGCACTGGCAGGAGAATGGAGATGATTACAAACAGGACGCCCTGGAACCATCGCTATGGCATGGCTCTGAAAGCTTGCTGTGGCAAGATCAGAGGGACAGTGGAGAACGAGTAGTGACAGGACTTGGTGCCCAGGGGAGGCAGGAAGGAGAGCCAAGCCAGCCAAGTGCCGTCGAGTCGGATCCGGCTCATGGCGACCCGAGAGGCCAGAGTAGAACGGTCCTCTAGACTATTCAAGGAACGCCTGGTAGGAGAAGAGGTCATAAATGAGCCTGGGTGAGGCAGTGGTAACTGAGGGATAGAATTCTCCCCTTCCATGCAGGACACCTGGGTTTGTTTCCCAGACAGTGCACCTCACACACAGCTACCACCCGTCTATCAGTGGAGGCCTGTGTGTTGCTAGGATGCAAAACAGGTATCAGCAGTACTTCCAGACTAAGACTAGGAAGAAAGGCCTGGCAATCAACTTCCAAAATCAGCCAACGAAAATTGTATGGGGCACAACAGCCCAGTCTGCAACCCATCATGTGGATGCTACACGACAGGGCAATGCCTCACTCCCTTGTGCACGGGGTGTTCACCTTGAGTCTGGGGACCAACTCAACAGCAGCAGCAGCAACAACAGTGAAGCTGGGAGGCTGAGGGAAGATAGATTTGCGGTAGCCAGGACACCAGGCTCAATGCGGGGCATGCTGAGTCTCAGGAGTTGAAGACCCTGGGGATGTGGGTGTGGGGGGACACTGGAAACACGGGGGCCTGGAGTTTGGGAGAAAACACAGAGACGATGAGGAAGATGGCAGAAGGAGAAGACTGGATGCTCTGGGAAACTCAACAGTGAAGAACAGGGGATTAGAGAGAAGGCCAATGCCACACAGTCACTCTGACACCAGTATCAGCTGCAAGCCCGTCTGGCACTGCTTTGAAAGCTCAGAAATGTCTGGAGTAACTCCTCTGCTCAGTCACTTCATTTCATCATCATAACACATCAAAACCTGAACCACAGGGTTGGAAGGGGGCTTACATACCACCCCAAGGGTCTGCTTGCTGGAGTGTTGCCTCCAGCTCAGTTGTGACTCAATGACCCCATGTGTTAGAGAGGAGAACTGCTCCAGTGTTTCCTGGGCTGTGATCTTTACAAAAGCAGGTCACCAGGCCTTTCCTCCACAGCACCACTGGGTGAGTCTTAATCACCAGCCTTCTCGTCACCAGCCACCCGGGGACTGCTCGAACGTCCTCGTCGCTCCTTGAGAACCCACACCAAACCACTGCTGTCTCCTTGAGGCTGACTCCTGGGGTTTCTGAGGCTGTGCATCTCTAAGGGGCCATCTGCCACTCCTCTCTTCCAGGAGCCACTGGTAGTTTGGAACTGCTGACCTTTTGGTTTGCCCTCCATGGGTTTAATCACTTCACCCCTAGGTCTCTTCACAAAGGAGGCCAGCACCAAGGACACAAGGAGGAAAAACCAAAAGAAGTTTCCCACCACCAGAAAGAGCACTTTGTAAAAAAAAAAAAAAAAAGTAGCAGGTGATGCTGATACAATCCAACTGGGTGTAGTTCTAGGGGGCAGTTCAGTTGGAGCTCACCCCTTCTCTGATCTTCTGGAGGGAAACAAAGTTGACCCTCCTGAAAAAGAGATCCGCAACAAGGAATCACACAGCACGACAGTCAGAAGGCAGCTTCCTGCTCCTGTCTCTTTACATCAGATGGCTACTTTTTTCCATTAACAAAGGCAGTTTTTGCAAAGCATCTCTGCTTACCCAACTGGCACAAAGACAGACCAGAGGCGTGAGAGACACTGCTAGTAACAGGGGCAAGAGACTCTCCTATGTAAACATGAGGAGGGACTGCACCTTACAGAAGGGGAAGGAAAAAACCAGATGGGAAATAACATTGGAATCATCACAGTCTGCCTTGAGCTCCAACCAAAACCTCTATCCAGTTAGCAGTTGCCAACACACAAGAGCAATTCCTGTCCTGCTCAAAACAAAAAATAATTGCAGTCCAGTTCATACCGACGTACAGTGACCCCACATGTGTCAGAGTAGGGCTGGGTTCCATCGGTTTTCAGTGGCTGGTTTGGGGGAAACTCACCAGGCTTTTCTTCCAAGGCAGCTCTGGGGGACTGAACTTTCAACCTTTCAGTTGGGACCATTCACAGGCTGAAGAAACGAAATACACTTCTAATGTTCCCCCAAGCTGCTACAGCACACTGTGGCACTACGACCAACAATGCAGGGGATGACGTCCCTCCCTGCCACACAGTGTACACTCTGTAACATCTCCTGTAGTGTCTAAATGAAACTCAAGGGCTTGTGCACAGACGAATACAGGACAAAAAGGACATACATGTTCCCAAAGTTTCTACATGGGAAATGGTATATCCAAGTTCACACACTGGAAACCGTCTACTTAAATTTTAACATTTCCATTTTAAGAATATTAATTCAGTTATAAGACACTTAAAAAAAAAAAAAGGCTAGGAAAAAGTATAGGAATGAAGACCAGGTTCAGTGGGTGTCAGAGGATAAAAGCGAGGTGACAGTTGTTATTGCTGTGAGCTGCTGTCGAGCCAGCTGCAACTCAGGGTGACCCCGTGTATAACAGAACAAAAGGCTACCAGGCCCCGTACCATCTTCCTGATCACTGGTACAATCCAGCCCCTTGTTGCCAACACTCTGCTTCTGAGTGCCTTCCAACTCAGAAGGCTCATTTTCCAGCACTATACTGGCTGCTAAAAAAAAAAAAACAAGAAGTTGGTAGTTCAAATTCACCACTTCTTAGAGACCCTATGAGGCAGTTCTATTCTGTCCTACAGGGTCACTAGGAGTCAGAACTGACTCAGTGGCAATGGGTTTTTAGTATACATAGGACAGTACTCTGTTGTGATCGCCAAGGTATTCAGTGGCTGATTTTCAGAAGTAGACTGCCAGGTCTTTCTTCCTAGTCACTGTCTGGAAGTTCTGCTGAAGCCTGTCCACCATGGGTGACCCTGCTGGCACTTGAAATACTGGTGGTATAGTTCCCAGCATCACTGCAACAAGTAAACCATCACAGAGACACAGATAGATGGGCAGCAGACACAGCTCTACATGAGGGTTAAATCTGGAGTAACTGTACACTGAAAGAAAAAAGTCAACTTTACAATACAGCATTTTTTTAAATCATTTTTTTGAAGACTTAGAACGATATTCATCAGATGAATAAGACAGCTGTCTGCAATAACAGGAAGGGGATAGGTGTTGGGACAGGGTGTTAAAGGGGGACTTTTGCCTTTCCTCTTCATGATCTTATAATTTTGTTTCTTTTTGCAATGAGACTGTATTACTTATCACTTTACCTGAAAAAAAAATCCACCCTACATAAGCCAGAACTCAATGAGACTGCCGTGGTTTTCCTGGTTTCCCAAGTATTCTGCCTTTGACAAGTTACCATCTGACCACTTTCCTATGGCTCCTTTTAGTGGGAAATATTTGCATTTTCCATCTCTGACAGGTTTCTGCCTTACATTGGTTCCAGTTTTTGTAGGTTTCACAGAACAATCCAACTGCAAGACATAAACCAAGCCACCCCAGATGTCTTCTTAATAGGGAGAAACACAAGGGGTCTTGAGAAATGGCCTCTCAGCGGACGCCACTTCCTTTCAGGTTCTAGAAGCAAGGCTGTTTGCTTAGAATCTTCATTCAAGGCCCACGTGATTGTTTAAATAAATACATCCTCACGCTACGCACCCAGTTAACAAGAGAACACACTGCTTTCTTCTCCGCCTTGGAGCCCACAAATTGTACGCAGTGAATGCTGTGAACTGCTTTAATACGGTTTGCTCTTTTAAGAGCAAAACACAGCATCCTTGGGGATTTCATCTAACTTTATTCATTCAACTTGTACCAGGGACCACACAAGCTTTTAAAAGCCAGTTGCCATGGATGACCCTAGAAAACACAAACCTACACACCAATGTTTGCTGCAACCCTGTTCACAACAGCCAGCAAGTGAAACCGACCAAAATATCCATCACTGCATGAATGGATACACAAAATATGGTTATCCACACAACACGATACTACCCAGGCATAGAGAAAAATGAAGTCCTGACGCATGCCACAGGCCAGATGAACTCTGAAAACACCCCGTGGAGTGACATCATTCGGTCACAAAAGGGCAGATACTGTATGATCTCACTGATAATGAACTAGAAGCTACTATCTAGAAATCAAACATTATCCGTGCTTACCGGGGTGGAACGGGAAGAAAGGAGGTTTTTTTTTTTTGCTTGGGGGCATGAGTTTATGCTAACAGTGGTGGAATCATTTAGTAAAAGATAGCTAAAATGGTTGTACAACCCGAAAAATGTAATCAATGTCAGTGAATTGTACATAGAGAAACTGCTGAGTTGGCAGGTGTTTTCTTGTGAATATTTCCATCACAGTAAAAAGAAAAAAATAAACCCAGTTGCTATGAAGTCAACTCCAACTCATAGCCACCCCCTAATGTGTCAGAGTAGAACTGTGTTCCATAGGGTTTTCAGGGACTAATTTTTCAGAAGTAGATAGCCAGGCCTTTCTTCCAAGTACCTCTGGATAGACTCGAACCTCCGTCACTTAATGGTTTGTACCCCCTCAGTACTTCCCCCAAGCATACCATGAAGAATGAACCCCTCGGAAGTTTGTTTCAGTTCTGGGGTCAGCAAATGTCTGTAAAGAGCTGAAGAGTCAATATTTGGGGATCTGCAAGGCCATGCCATCTCTGTCAAAACTATTCACGTCTGCCTTGGTAGAGCAAAAGCAGCCATCAAAGCCTGCCTCTACCTGCATTAGCACAGCTGTGTGTTAATAAGATTTTATTTACCAAAGCAGGTCATGGGCAGGATACGACCTCTGATGGCCATCTATTCTAGATAGAGAGATCGGACCCAACATAAATAAAAATCTAGGCTAAGAAAGGGTCATCCCTGAGCCTGGGGAGTGTGGCTGCTGCCAGAGGTTTGCAATCTGCTGCTCAACTAAAGGCTGAGATGCAAATACACCCGGTGGCTCGGCAGAATAAAGGCCTGGCAAACTGCTACTATGAACGCTCACCACCGGGAAAACCCCACAGAGCAGTTCTACTCTATAACACAAGGAGCCACGGCCCAACTCAACACGAGCTAATACAGTGACAACCAGGGATCCACGAAACAAGAGGGCCAGCTTCGAAGCAGGAGTGGAAGAATCCACAATCAGCAAACGTGAAGAGACGGGAACAGATCAGCTTTTAGAAACAAGGAGTAGGCCAGAGGGATCAAATGAGGTTAGGCCATGGAAGACGTAACTGGGAGGGGTTGGGATTACCTTCAGGAGGGACCGCCACAAGCCAGACACCACCAGCATCTGAGGGAAAGGTATGCAAGAGACTGGTTGGGGCCCAGGCTCAGAAGCTAGCTGATGGTGAGCCATGCGAGTTCTGAATGTTTACAGGCTGAAATGAGACAGGCTCCTGGGTGGAGAGAGGACACACAGCAGGGGCCTGGGCAGGTAAGCATCTCAGACAGTGACGGGGCTAATTCTGCCGTAATGATTTTCAACTGGCATCTGTTGGGTGGAGACCAGGGATTCTGTTTAATACCCCACAGTCCACAGGATGCCACCCCACCACCCCAGCAACAACAGGCATTAGTGATCTGGAAAGACAGTCCTCCCTCTGACCCCACTGCAGGGAATGACTCAGGCCCAGATGGCCAAGTGCCAGGGGTAAGAAGTTCTACCCTCATGAAACAGAAAGGGGATGTTGATGGTCTTTTTGTCACAAGAAGCCTTGGTGACATGACGGGTTTGAACCCACCCAATGGATTCAAATGGGAGAAAGACCCTCAATCTGCTTCCATAAAAATTACAGACTAGAAAATTCTATGGGGCAGTTTTACCCTGCAGAACACACAGTGTCCGTCTGAGTCAGTCAGCTCAATAGCACCCAATGACAAAAACACTGGTGGCTCGTGGCAAAATTCTCGCCCTCCACATGGGAGACTTGGGTTTGATTCCTGGCCAATGCACCTCACATGCAACCACTACCCACATCACATAAGACAACGTTTCCAGACTAAGACTAGCAAGAAAGGCCTGGTGATACACTTCCGAAAACCAGCCAGCGACAATCTTACAGATCACAACAGTCTGATCTGCAAATGAGCGTGCAAATGGCACAGGACCAGGTTACGGATCAGGTCAGGGGGTGATCTGATGGCAGCTAACAAGAACGGTGAAAGAGGAATAGCAGTGGAATGAGGTGGGGACCCTGGGGAGATAAAAGAGTTGGGCTGGGACCAGAGGCAGTCTCCAGGAAAGAAACAGGGGTTTGGAACAACTGCACAAGCTGACTGAGGGAGTAACAGTTCTGCTCCAAGAGTCCCGGGGAGCCTGAGCACCTGGAGAATTTTTGTGCCAAAAACACACTAGAGAACCATCTCATGGCCATCCCTAGAGAAATCTGGGGTATCTGAAAAATGTGGGAAGCCTGAGAAGCAGGGATATCTAAGAAATTAGGAGTCATCTGGAAATAAGAAAGCATCTTACACCTCAGCTGGCCACCTAACTGGACTCCAGGAAACCCTGCAGGTTCTGAGTTTCACTGATCCCACACCGCCTCAACTCTCTGGACTTGCACTACCAAGAAGACACCCAGGGGCAGAACTATCCGGTTTAAATGGTAACAGAGAAGGCAGTCCTAGCCCAGGTCCCCCCAGCAATAAAGAGTCCCAGGAGCATAGATGGGGACAGCCCCACACGACATCAGCCCCTCACATCAGTCCCTCAGTCCTTAAAAATGGCCATGATTGCCCTTCGCCCCCACCCGACCCCAAATGCCAGATTGGCTGAAGTTAGGGATTAACGAAGGAACACTGGTGGTGCAATGGATAAGTGCTCAGCGGCTAACTGAAAGGTCAGCAGTTTGAACCCAGCAGCAGCTCCTTGAGAGAAAAACCCAGCAATCTGCCCCTGTAAAGATTACAGAGTAGGAAACAACACCCCTGGGGAAGTTCTCCTCTGTCACACGGGGTTGCTACAGTCAGAATCGACTCAATGCTACCTAACAACAACAACACAGATTAACGACCTGGAAAGACCGTCCTCCCCCCACCCTCATCTTCAAAACACATCACGTCTCCTCTATTGGATACAATACAGTTAAACATTACCCCAGGGTCGAGCTGGGGGAGGCTCAGACACAGGGCAGGAATTAGTTACTGAAAAAAAAATAACTTTTGTTTAAGAAATTAATGTTCTGGGTTCTAATTTCAACTCTGCCACCTGCTAGCTCTGGAGCTTTGGGCAGCTGTCCTCATCTGCAGAACTAAACCCAAACCAAACCTGTTACCAGAGGGTCCATTCTGACTCAGAATGACCCTATAGGACAGAGCAGAACTGCCCTGTAGGGTTTCCAAGGAGTGGCTGATGGATTCGAACTCCAGACCCTTTGGTTAACAGCCAAGTTCTTTACCACTACACCACCAGGGCTGCCCTCCTCTGGAAAAAGGGATATCAGGCCCTACAGCTACTGGCCAAACAGCTGCCACTTCACACCCACCCAGAGATGTCACAGAAGACGGGCCTGGCGATCTGCTTCTGAAAGGTCACAGTCTGGAAAACCCCAGGGAGCAGTTTCTGCTCTGCACACAGGGGGTCACCATGAGTCGGGACCAACTGGAAGGCAGCTAACAACAATGACAATGGCTTCCTGAGGATGAACCCAGACACGCAGACAAAGCGTGGAGAAGAGCCACCTGCTAAGTGTTGGATCCAGAGAGTAAGGCACTCCTTCCGAGCCTCTGTACCCTGCCCCATCTGAGAACAAACATTTGCCAAACACCTACACGTGTCAAAGGAATCCTGGTGGTGCAATGGTTGAACTGCTCTTTTGCTGACTGGAAGGCTGGTGGTTTGAAGCCACCCAGCCGCTCTGGGAAGACTGGGGACTCAGTTCAGATACGTATTACAGTCCAGAAAACCCCACAGGCCACTCCTACTCTCTGACGTGGGGTCACCATGAGTGGAAATCAACCCGACAGCACTTAACAACAGCAGCCATACTCCGGGCCACTGTTCCAGGCAACAGTGAATGAAGCCCACAAAAAGCCTCTGAGCTGGAGAGAGCTCTAAAAACAGAAAGAAACGGTAAATCGGACCCCAGAAACCCAGGCACAGATCCACAATTAATTACCAAAGCTACAAGCTGCCACAAAGGCACAAGGAGCCACACACACACACACGCACGTATGCACAAACACACACACAAAGGGTGCCCACGTACATGTACGCATTCACACCCGCGGGCATACAAGAAGTCTGCCATAGATCTAACAATTCTCAGTGGATTTTCTTAAGAACCCAAACCAACTGCTGCTCTTCACTGAGGCTCACCAGGCACTTGCAGCCTCCGAGAAACCCAGGGGCAGAGTCGCTCAGGAAACTTGGGGTGTCTTCTTCAAAGCCCGTGCTTTCTCATCCACCTCATTTACATCAGGGAATTCAGGAGCCTCTATCACTTCCTCTCTCTAACCCCTTCCCCACTCGTGATCTACTTCCTTTTATGGACATAGGTGAAGAAGTAACCCAACGGTTATTTTTAAAGCAGGGCTTTAGACCCCATGGTGAGAAACCCCAGTCATATGCTTTAAAATGACTCCATCCTGGCCCACAACTAAGGTGAGAAGAATGCTGGGAACAGGGTTTAGGACAGCCCTTGGGGTCCAGGGAGCGTGAGGCTCATCACCTCCAGAGACATCCACAGGGCTAACAGGGACCGACCCTTCATCAAAGGCATAGCCGAGGGGTGGGAGGTGGTCAGCAGACAAGGGACAACAGACCAGAGCTTCAGCCTGGAATCCCATAGACAGGGGTTCAATTCCCACCTCTGGCACTGACTCTGGGTCAGGAGAGCTATGTGACCTTCCTGAGCCTCAGGTTACACCTCCGTGAAATGGGAGAATAAGAGCATCCCCCTTCCAGAGGCCACTGCGAGGGTCCAGAGATAAAATGAACCAGTCCGAGGCATACAGTAATACTACTTATAATAGCCATGATAAAAGCCACCACTACGTCTGTTACTACAACTCCTGCAGGTGTTGCCAAGGCGCTAGTTTGGCTTGGGGCTTCTAGGAGCAGACGCAGAAGTGTAAACACAAGACCTGAAGGGGTGGTCACTAGCTTAAAGCCAAGGAAGTCAGAGTGGTTGTTAGGAGCTGTTGAGTCGATTTTAACTCTTAAAAGACCCTATATGACAAAGTAGAACTGCCGCACAGGGTTTCCAAGGGTGTAATCTTTATGGAAACGAACAGCCACATCTGTCTCCCTCGGAGAGGCTGGTGGGTTCGAACCACCCCCAAACTTTCCGGTTAGCAGCCAGCACTTAACTACTGCACCACCAAAGCTTCTCAGAAGTCGAAAAGGGGTCTTCTTCCAAGCAGTGTCAGTCAGCAGTACGCACCCTAAAGAAAATACCCTTACCCCAAGTCCGACACTGTGGGCTTTGGATCCAACCGTGTCTGTGCTATCCAAGGCTGCTCAAACCCGGGAAGGACCCAAACACAGCGAGGACCCGTGTCCCGCCTCTGGAGCGCGCGGGGACTACAGGGGGGTAGCTTGGGAGACTGAGGGAGATGAACAGGGGGACGGATGGGGTGCAGGCATGGGTCCGAGCGTGCTCGGGAGACGCGCCCCGGCTGGGGCGGGCACTGGGGCAAGGTTCCTCCGCTCGGGGCCAGGGAACGGAGAGCGGAGCCGCGAGCCCCAGCGGGCAAAGGCCAAGGTCAGCGGCGTCCCGCCCCCCCCCCCCGTGAGGCCGAAGCGACCGTCTCGACCACCCGCTCTCCGGAGGACCCTCACGCCCCAGCGGGGGCTCCATCTGAACAGCTGCGCCCCATCTTCCGCGGTGTCCCCGCCCACCCCCGCACCCCAGACTCACCTTCTCCGGGGTACAGGTGGCCCGCGGCGCCCACCAGCAGTGCAGCCACGGCCACCAGCAGCGGCGCGGCCGCCGCCCCCCGCCGGCCCCCGGCGCCCATGGCTGCGGGAGCGCGGGGTCCCAAAGGCTCAGAGCGCACGGCGCCCGCCCGCCGGGGTCATGCTCCGGGCGACTGCCCGCCCAAGAGGCGCCGGGGCCGCTCGGCCTTCCCCCTCCACCCAGGAGGGCCCCGGCGACGGCCCGGGAGGGGCGCGCGGCCTCGGCGCCACCGACACAGCGGCGCGGCGCAGCCCCGGCTGGCGGTCCCGGGCCCGCAGTCCGCTCTGCGCCCCGGTCTCCCGGAGCCTGGGCTCGCTGGCTCTCCGCCCGAGGCGGTGGATGCGCCGACAGACGGACGGACGGACGGGCGGACGGACGGACGGACGGGCGCGCGGCGGCAGCACCTGGGCTGGCGGGCAGCGGGCAGGCGGCGGGCGCGAGGCTGCTCGGCCCGTAAACAACGCGGCCCGTCAGCTGGGCCCCCGGCGGGCCGCGGGAAAAGCCGGCGCGGATCGCGCCTCGGAACGGACTCGGCGCCAGAGAGGCCGGGCGAGTGCGGGGGGGGGCGGAGGGAGCGAGGGAGGGAGGGAGCGAGGGAGGCCCTGCCCCCCCGATCGCCCCGCCCCCGCCGCTCGCCTCGACCCGCCCCCCCAGCTAGGTTTCCGACCCGCCCCAGCCAGCTAGCCCCGCCCCAACTCGCTAACCCCGCCCCAGCTCCGCCCCACCAGCCCCGCCCCGCGCTGCTCCACCCGGCGCTGGCGGCCGCCCGGGCGCCGCAGCCAACCGTCGGTTCGCATTGGGGAGCGTGAGGCCGCCCCGGGCGCCCTAGAGAAACAAGTCTTTGTCTTCTTTGTTGTTCTTCGTAATTTTTTTTTTTTTTTTGCGGGAGTTCATTGGAATTTTTTTTAATGCCGTATTTAAATATTATTTATGTTGATTGCCTGGGTTTGGGCCACGCCCTTAAATTGTGTGGACGAAGCGAGGCGAGCGCCTCACTGACCGCATCCCAGCGCCAGCCTAGAGCGCACCAGCGGCTCTCGATCTTCCACTCCCCGGAGTCGGGCGCCCCCGAGGCCCCGCCTAGCGGCGGGAGCCACGCCAGGCCCCTGGGGACAGCCACGTGCCGCGCTCCCTGGGCGCGCTGTGCGTTTCTTGGTTGTAGTTGGAGACATGGCGCCTAGAAGTGTTTACCCGGGGACGGCCTGGGCCTTTCTGGTCCACAAACAGGGTTCTTGTTCTGTACTAAGAATAATCAGGAAAGAATCTTGATTATTATTTTCCACACTAGTAAAGACTTATTAGAAAACAGCTTGCAAGAGGAGACAAGCAGAGGCCAAGCAAAGCTTAACCTCCTCTCCCAGAACAAAAGCTTGGCTGCGGCTTGTGAAGGATTTTAGGTGGGAAGGATCTCATGTTTTATTCATTATAAGGTGGGTGGAAAAGGTGGGGTTAGGATAATGAGCTGTACCCACAAGCTAACTTCAAAATGGCATCTAAAAGGAGGGCTGCTGGGACTGGTAAGCAGGACTTATTATGGGGTGTCAATCCTGCACCACTTTCTTGCTGCCCCGGTTCAGTTCCTTGGATCTCTGGTGCCTCCTTTGAAGGACATACAGTGGTCGCTTCTGTCATCCGCACATAACTCAGAATTTGGTTTAAACTGGCTTTTCTGAAAAACAACTTTAGGGATAATTTAAGCAACTTGTTCTGAGTATGAGTGGTAAAACGAGTCGTGTTCCAAGGTGTGGTTAGGGTGACTCTCCACGCCCCTGTCTCACTCCCCTCTGAGGGATTTCATGCTCATATGTCTTTTATGGGTCACAGGGTGGAGGTCTCTTCTGAAACTGCTTCGTACTGAACAGGGATGCAGGCTGCCTGTCAGAGCAGAAATTGCTCGGTGGCTGTGCTTGTGATCTGTAAGAGCCAGCGTCACCATTTCTAGGTATGGGTTAGAATTCACGCAGCACCATTAATTTTACTGGCAACCGTGGCAACCTGGAAGAAACAAGCTTAAAAAGGGGTTTAAAGAGACAAGGTCTGAAAATAAATAACAACAAAACTGCAACTAAAGATTCCAGCACAGGTAAAACCCAGGGAATTGATGGGAGATATCCTCTTACCTGGAAACCCTGGCGATGTAATGGTTGTGTGTTGTGTCTGCTAACCAAAAGATTGGCAGTTCAAATCCAACAGGCACTCCTTGGAAACCATGGGGCAGTTCTATTCTGTCCTGTAGGGTCACTGTGAGTCGGAATTGACTCAACAGCAGTAGATTTGGCTTTGAGATCTTCCTATCTGACCCCATATGCTGTTAGTTATTTGTGACTTGGACAAGCCACCATGAATTTTCTAATAATTTTTGCGTCCTGAGTCACATTTCTCCTGGAATTTATATACATGTAACAAGATGCATTGGCTATGGCACAGACTCCTCCTTGTTCTGCAAAGAAGTGATCTGGGACCATACTGGCTATGCAATTCAGCGAGGTTTGTAAGGTTTTTGTGTTGGAGAAGAATGCTGAATGTACCATGGACCGCTAAAAGAACCACCATATCTGTTGTGGAAGAAGTACAATCAGAGTGCTCCTTGAAAGCCAAGACTGCATATTACACACTTTGGACATGTTGTTAGGAAGGATCACTCCCTGGAGAAGGACATCATGCTTGGTAGAGTGGAGGGTCAGGGAAGAAGAGAAAGAAGACCCTTAATGAGATGGACAGTGGCTGCAATGATGGACTTAAACATAAAAATGATTGTGGGCATGTCACAAGACCAGGCAGTGTTTCCTTCTGTCGTTCATAGGGTTGCTATGAATCGGGACTGACTCGATGGCACCTTACAACAACAATGTAAGGTTTTGAGTGCCTGTCCTGAGTCTTCTGCAACCTTAAAAGTATTGCAGAGACATTTTGAGGAGTTTCGGCGTTATAGATTATTCCTTCAGCTACTGGGGTGACTATTCCCAGGGTTTTTAAGGTAAGGGACACTTTTTCTCCTTCTTGGGTTATTAAGAGGCTAGAGGAGGGCATCGAGGTTTTAAGGACATGTGCGCTACTCTTGGCTGAGGTTACGTGGTCTCGAGTAATTTCCTTGTACACTGCTACACTCTAGACAATTCATGGCTGGGAAGGAGCTGTCGTGATTGCATGGGCACACAAACCTGAGTCCGAGAGGGGCGCATGATAAACTTCCTGGTGCTGATCAGCCCAATCTCGTAAGGTATTCTTTGAGGTACAGTGAAAAGGGTCTTACTTGTCATTGGAGCCCTCCAAACTGCTCTGGCCCACTCTAACCCTCCTGTAGCTTGGGGAGGTCATTGGTTGAGGTCATTAGGCTCCCAAGGAATTCCTTGTGTCATACATTCTGTGCGTTTTGATCCAGTGTCCAAGTCTCAGCACTTTGGCAGGCTATATAGCAGTGATCAAAATGCTCAAAGGCATAAGACCTCTGTCGTGGAGCAGGAGAACATGATGACTAGTCCATTGTTTAGAAAGGGTACTTGAGGTCTTCCAATGGCTCTTGTCATTTGGGGCCTGAAGGGCGGTGTCCTCTGGTTCCTGTGGATTATAAGGTTTCTTCTAGAGTAATATACCCATGGGATTATGCCTTCAAGTTTGACAGCCACTGGGGTGACTAAAATGACCTGGAAGGAAGGATCCCTTCTGTTTTCCTGCCAGCCGACCTTCTGGGGATCTTACCCACGTAGGAGGGGGTTGGGAAACAAATATTCAAAGTTTTGGACTGACTCACAAGTCCAGTTCTCATGGTTTGGTGAGTTCGTCCTTTGGTGTCCGGAGAGAAGTATTCTAGCTCTTACATGAAGCAAAGGATATAGTTAAGTCCAGCAGGGAGGACACAAAAAGGCACACAAGCCTAGAAACTGTCAACCAGTATAGTAAATAGAGTCAAACTAGGACAACAACAGTATGTATTCTTGGAGTAGATTGGGTCTAGTGCACAGAAAATATTAGTGACTATAACATGGGGCTAATAAACTGTTATGAACTTCTTTCTTAACAATCATTAGTATAGGTTTTGGTAATGACAGTTAGGAGGGTCTTCAGTGGTCCAAATACTCATTTTATTAAATGTGAATAGGAAAAGTAAACAGTGGAAAGTCTTCTGTGTTCTGTTTAAACAGCTCATGTGAAAGCTTCCCTAAAAGATACAAGGTCCAACAATTTAGTCTGTGAACTTCATTATTCTGAGTGCTGCATTCCTTATTGCTGAATATCACTACAGTCACCTTTGAAGTACTCCCTTTGGAAGGCTGTGCACTGATGCCAGCACCCAGTCCACCCTTCAAAGCTGTTATGGAACTCTCCCAGGAATAGCTATTGCACACAGCAGCAAGGTGGCAAGGTGGCAAGTTCACAAACTTAATTATATAGTTGTCTGTGAGGGAGTTTTTAGCCAGTAATAAATAACTGTAGAGGGACATGCTCTGTACTTAGTTGATCTGGCCCCCAGTGATTTTTTTCTTTACCGAAAGATAAAGGAAGTATTGAAAGGAAGACGCTTTGATGACATTCAGGACACCAAAGGTGATACAACAACAACTCTGATGGTCATTCTGGAACAAGAGTTCCAAAATTGCTTTGAAGAGTTGACTAGGTGCTAGTGTCAGTGCATAGCTTCCCAGTACTTTGAAGGTGACTGCAGTGATATTCAACAATTACAATATGTAGCACTTTTCCTAGGTTGAGCTTGCAAACTTAATTGGCAGTCCTCTTGTTTTTCAAGATGATTTTAGCTATTGTCTTTGTAGCTCAGAGCCCAGTTGGTGTGTCCTTGTGAGTCCAGCTCCACCTGGGTCATATTCCCTGTGCTCAAGAAAAAGGAATAATGATTCCAACATTATTTTCAAATTATTCCTTCCTTTTTGTTTGGAGATTGGAGATAAGATATCAATAATTAATACCTGGACTTAGTCAAGTTTCTAGATGGTGACCATTGCAGGCTTTTTAAACTCGTAGTGCTGATTTTCCACCAGCTGCTCTCTGGTTCTTCACCCGGTCATTAAGCGAGAGCATTGACTGAGTGAGCAGACTCAGTGTACATCAACATATCAGCCTGAGGTCTACTTTTGCCTTTTCAGTGTGTTACCAAGTAGTTTGCTGTCCAGTTTTAAAGTGTGGACTATCTTCTTGGGCTAATAAAAAGGCTATTCTGTTATCTCATGTCAGCTTGGTTTATGAGGTCAGAGATCACTGTCATGTTTCAATCCCACTAGCGCTTTCGTCCATCACTTGTCTCACGGTGATTAAGTAGTTTATTAAGGATTTCTCCAGAACTTGGAAAACATTATGCTGAGTGAAATTAGTCAGTTGCAAGAGGACAAATATTGTATGAGATCACTATTTTAAGAACTCGAGAAATGGTTTAAACTCAGAAAAACAGTCTGATGGTTTCAAGAAGAGGGAGGGAGGAAGACATGTGCTCATTAATTAGATAGCAGATAAGAAGTTAGGTGAAGGCAGGAACAAGACACAGTAAAGGAGCAGTCAGCACAACTAGACTAAGGCAAAAACTAAGAAGTTTTGTGAGTACAACCAAACATTTCAAAGAACAGGGTAGCAGGGTCAGGGGTCTGGGGATTGTGGCTTCAGAGGACACCTAGGTCAATTGCCATAACAAAGCTTTTAACGAAAATGTTCAACATCCCACTTTGGTGAGTGACATCTGGTTCTTAAAAGCTAGTGAGTGGCCACGTAAGCATCATCAACTGGCCCCAACATACCTGGAGCAGAAGAGAATGAGGGACTTCAAAGACATAATAAAAACAAGAGCCCAAGAGGCAGGAAGGAGCCGCACAATACGGAAGACACACCAGCATGAGACCAGAAGAACCGTAAGGCATCTGGCTGCCACCAATAACTGCCCCAACAGAGAACACAACAGAGAGTACCCGACACAGTGGGAGGAAAATAGAGTGCAGAACTCAAACCCTATTTGAAAAGATCAGATTTAATGGTCCAGCAGACTGGAGGGTCCCCAGAAGAGAGGGCCCCTGGAGTCTCTGTTAGCCTAGAGCTGAAACCATTCCTGAAGCCAGCTCTTCAGATACAGATTGGACTGGACTGCAAGACATGAAATGATACTGGTAAAAATTGTACTTGTTGGCTTAGGTGTATACTTGAGGCTACCTGGGCACCTCCTGTCCAGAGACAAGATGAGAGGCAGAAGGGGACAGGAGTTGATTGGACAGACACAGGAAATACAGGGTGGAAAGGAAAAGTGTGTTATCACAGTGCGGGGAGGGCAGCTAGCATTGCACAGTGCGATGTGTGTGTAAGTTTTTGTATGACAAATTGACTTGGATTGTAAACTTTCGCTTAAAGCACAATAAAATATTTTTAAATTAATAAAATGATTTCTCAATTCAACTATGCTATAAGCAGAAATGAAAGCCGTTAGAAATTACTAACCCTATCCTGTGTGCTGAACCAGTTAGATTTCTTCTGACCAATAAGATTTCTTCAGTTATATAATTTAAAATGTGTAGCAGTTTAACATTACTTTTGCAGTATTTACTGGCATCATTCCTATGAATAACTAAAGGTAATCTTAAAGTTCCCAAAGTGGACTGCCTAAACAATTGCCAGGAATCTAAACAAGAGGGTGTCTACACTGTCAGATATAAAGGAATCATCTAAATTAATATAGTTGTATCTATCACACCAAAACATGTATCTATAAAAAGCAGAGTTTGTCTCTTATTCATAAGCAGCGTCAGTGATGGTTTTTAATGTGACTCAGCAGCAACTGCAGTCTGTAAAACTTGTTTGTGTAACAATATAAATACAGCAATATTTATCTACTAAGGCACAAACTGTTTCTTGATAGAATAGGAAATCTAATGCTACTCTATTTTATAAGTTCATAGCTCAAGCTTCAGACACTTCTCTGATTATGAATGTTATAATATCTGAACCCGTTAGTTAAACAATTTAGGAGAAAGAAAAACCAGAAAGTAGGACCTTAAAATATCAGCAATATTCACACACAAAACCCGGAGTGTCTCTTCATTTACTCAGTTTTATATAGTTACTGTCTGTTTAGGTAATCTTAGATCAGCCACAGTCTGATAGTCCACCTGTTCCTGCATAAGATTTTTGGAAATCAATATTCACTGTGTCTTCACAAATCCAGTATAATCCATCTTTTTGTTGAGATACTGTGGTCAAACATTTTCACAAAATCAGTGAACTAAAAACTTGTCTGTAGATGACAAAACTTCCCATGGCCATGATTAATTTATAAAAATAAATATTCTTAGTAGTTAAAAAAAACCTGATAGAAGTTAATCACAAGCAAAATGTAAAGGCCAAATATAATCAAATCTGTTTCAAAATAAAAAACTTTAGACAATAATATTTCTAAGTATAACCATTAACTATATTTTTCAAGAACTTCAGACATCTTGCATGATAATCTTGAAGCATAACACCTTAAAGTCCTGATATACCAGTATTATAAAAAAACAGAGCAAAACAAAATCCAGTGCTTTTGAGTCGATTCTGACTCATAGCTACCCTATAGGGCAGAGTAGAACTGCTCCATAGAGTTTCTAAGGAACACCTGGTGGATCTGAACTGACAACCTTCTGGTTAGCAGACATAGCACTTAACCACTACACCACAGGCTTTCCACCATAAATAGATACATATAAATCTTTATATATGCATCCAAAGATTATGAAGTCTTTAAATACCTGAATAGTATAAAAATAACTTCAGAGATAAATAATTTGAATTCCCCAAAGCACTGTCTTTGATGATGATAGATTTAAAAAAATAAAGTTATGACTAAGTTAGCAATTAAGAAATAATAAAATTATGACATAATATTATACATATATAATACTAGGCAGAAACATAAGAGGAAATAAATAACAGATTTTTAACCCAAAGAATCAGGCACCTCTCTTGATTTTAATCTATTACATTAACTAATACTATTTAGCACTTTGCAGCTTTCCATGAATTTTCAGAGTTGTCGGGAGTTCACTACAGGTTAACAGGATACAATGCTTAAGTTACTCCACTAAATATTTTAAAGTAAAAATCTTAGTTTTCTTCTTTCTCAAGCCCTGTGGCTTTGGTTTTGACTGAAGAATTTTCTTCTAATGAGAGGTCAAACCTTTGCTTTCAAAGGAGATCAAAGAACAAATCAACCCTTCAACTCAGAAATTACAGAAAACATTGTTGTTTTAACAACTAAAAACTCAGTTCTTCATTCTATTATGCACCCAATGTAAAAGCTCCTAAAAATTTCACAAACCAAACCATCAAACCTTTGTCCAGCAAACAATACTCTTGACCATTTCAATTTTTTAATAAACCATTTGTAGTGTATCCCTTTAAATAGCAAAAAATAAACTCATTCATTAACAAACTTACAAAATATGTATTTACTTTTTCCTCTTATGGTACGAAAAGCAAAAGTGTATAAATTTAAGGTACGACAAATATCTGTTAATTTAACATCAATAAGTCACTTAAAATGTCTTGGAAATCACTTTAAGCCTGTGTACCATACAACAGAACTGTAATTAAAATAGTTTCATTAAACATTCCATGTTTTTGTTCCACCTTATACTTTTCCTCATATTTCTCAATCTAATTTTAGCCTTTAAAGGTTTTATCAACTGGCTTTGGAAATCAAAAAGTCTCTGTTCAGCTGACCAATTCGTTGACAGGGATGTAACCTTCAGTCTCTGCCTACTGCTAGAAACATTTTTCCAGGACATTCTGATTTGTCTCAATGTCCCCCTACAGTAGAGAGAGCTTGTTTACAGCTGTTTTATGATTGAGATCCACTCAATTTCTTTCTCTTTTTTTTTCATTATGACTGAGTGAAAATGTACTTTATGGTTCTATGCACCTATAGGATATCATCCTGCTGACCTCTGGCTGGAGGAAGGAGAGTGGGTGGAGATGAGGGGAAAGGAGACTGTTGGGAGGATGAGACATGCATGGAACAGAGAGGAATAGTGTGCTGTCACTGGGCGGGGATCCACTCAATTTCTGATCACTATAGCAAATTGTTTGATTGTTCTGATAACTATAGCAATTGTTTCTGATCTTCTTTGTGTCCTAAAAGGTCTCCATCTAGTTGGACAGGGTCTTTCAAAAGCTTCCCTGGAGCTATATGACCTTGGGGACTGAAGACTGGAGAGCCTGATCCTGCCCTACATGCCCTAGTTTTAAGCCCAAGGCAGAAGACAGGATTAAAAATTTAAAACTGCTGCCATCCAGTCAATTCCAACTTATAGCAACTCTATAGGACAGCGTAGAACTGCTCCAATAGGGTTTCCAAAGGAGCGGCTGGCAGATTTGAGCTGTCAACCTTTCGGTTAGCAGATGCTACACTTAACCCACTTCTCCACCAGGGTTTCCTAGAAGACAAACTAGGTCATTCTGTATCTCTTACATGTGTTTAAGTTCAACCAGGCATTTCAAAAAGCCATAGATAACTAATTTCTTTCCTTTTACTCTTCCAAAACTGCTAGTTTTACTTTAAGACAAAACTATCCTTTTTCTCTCAATAAAACCCATTTTGTATACTATCTAGCTCAATTTAGCTAGAAAGGTTTTGCTTCTAAGATCAATGTATAGAACATCAAGATCTTGGTGTACTTTTCAAATAGACCAATTTATATCAAAATTTCTCCAAGGAACTAGAAAAAAATCTAAACCATAAGATAGGCACAAGATGTAGTTTTTCTTGGATGAGGAGAAAGTACCAAGATTCTAGCATAGCCTTACAAAAACTATTAATTCTCATCCATAGCTACAACCTAATACAAAGCAGTAATGTAGACACATTGCACTAGACTAAAAGCAATTTTTTTAGTACAGAAAGACTGCAAAAGCTCACTAAAAACACCGCACAAAAACAAGAATGTGGGGATTCTAGTTTCTTAAAATATATACACCAGTTTTTGGTAATATTGACTCAATTGAACATAAACAAAAACAGGTTCTGGATAACATTAATTTTTCAGAGCCTCAGATGGAAGAATGTGAGACCTTTTAACCAACCTGAACATCAAGAAAAATTTCCCTAAAGAGGAAAGAAAGGACAACACAAATGAAGCTCACTTTTCCAAAGTGGTCATGAAAATCCAGATTACTTTCAGTGTACTCAGCTTATAGTGTTTTTAAATATGAACCCCAAACCAGGAGCAGTGGGGAAATCCAGGGTCATTTACCAAAGATATTAAGCTCTAAGTTGTAAGGTTTTTGTGTCCTTCTTTTTGAGTTTCTTTCTTTCTTTTTTATTGTGATGGAGTGCAAGTGTACAATCCAATTTAAATTTGCACACCTGCCTATCTGTAGCTCCTTCTGCTCTCCTTGCCCGGTGACAGCACACTCCTCCTTTCTATTCCATACGTGTCATATCCTCTTAACAATCCCCTGTCCCGTCCTCTCCACCCTTTCCACTCCCCACTAGTAAGAGGCCAGTAGAATGACATCCTTTGGATGCATAAAACCATAAAGGGCACACATGATATGGTCACTCTGTGTCCCCAAAGAGTTGACCTCAGTGATGATTTACGATCAGGGGCAGCATCAGGTCTAGGAACCATGCTGCCAGAGGAACTACCAGGCCTTCCGACCATCAATTGCAGTCTTTTAGTGGAGTTCTTAGGGTGCATTCATGTCCTTCTTTTTGAATTTAATCCATTCTGATGACTGGAGACTTAGTCATTTATTTTAGATCTTAAATATACTAATTCCTTCAAGTGAAAAGTACTTTAAAACTACTGATGATTTTAATTTTAACATTGTGAGTCTTTGTTGAGAAACTATATCATAAAACAGGTCAGGAACTCCCACTTCTCTCTTAAATCTTATAGCACAGATCAGGAGCTGCCACGTACCTTCCCCGAAGAATTTCGCAAAACACAGCAGTATTTTCCAGGTTTTCTCTGAATCACAAAAAGGTGCCAATTTTGTGGCTTATGATGATCCGCAGGTCTTTGAAAATAGAGTTACCTCCTTAATGCTTCAGATGTCTTAATCCAGACCAGAGCTTCAGTTTAACAAGAGTTATTAAGCATCACTCTCAACCAATCAAGCAAAAATCTAAGAAAGATTCTCCGTAATCAACCAACTGGTTTTTACAAATACCCCAAACAAAACTTAAGAAAACATAAGAAAGGGAACACAGAAATAATAAGCAAAATCTCATTTCCGAGACCACCTGCCCTGTCGGTGTCAAAAAGACACAGAGTGGGAACCCATAGGTACAAAAACTAGGACTTCTCTTCTGCCGGCTTTCTCTCCACAGTCCAGTCTCAACCAAGTCTGACTGGATTCGTAGCTTCAGAAATCCTTGACAAGGACGCCACTAACTGTTGTAGGGGCAGAAACATCACAATGTTTCAGTAAAGCAAAAAGAAAGTCTCATTCAGCATATATTGAAAAGGACAAAAGTGGGAAGTGGATAAGCATCTTGCCATATCCATGCCTGTCAAGTCCAAGGAACATTACAGAATGTTCACTATATGTTAATGTTAAAAGAAAAAAAACCACTGCTGTTGAATTGATTGCAACTCGTACGGACAGAGTAGAACTGCTCCACAGAGTTTCTGAGGAGTGCCTGGCAGATTCAAACTGCTGACCTTTTGGTTAGGAGACAATAGCTTTTAAATCACAAGCCCCCAGAGTTTCTGTGTTAACATTACAGCTGGGCAAAACCATTAAAAACATCACCGTTTCACAGATTGGATAGAAACTGTGATCCTACATTTTGAACTGTCCTTCTTTTCAATCCCAATTAGCTCAGTCAAGACTCTCCCCACACCCTGATTCAGAAAAACATTGCTTTACAAGGATATGAGCATGAAAGATCTCTTCTGACCAGCAGAACCAATTGTTAGTCTCAAAGCATCTGAGTTCCCTGGCCGTTACCCCTGTCTGTAACAGGTCTGCAGACCCTCCAGTGGCTAAGTCCACCTCTACACCCCAGTGACACCTACCCTCACCTGGCTTTGCAAATGCCCATCCCTCATCAACTCCTTTGTTCCTTTCACTGGGTATTTTGATAGGTCACCTATCGTGACCTGAAATCTCAGTTTTTTATTGTTTACTTTGCTGTCCATCTTCTCCCCTCCCTGTGAAGCGGAAACCCAGGGAGCCGTATTCACTACTCCTGGGGGTGCCTGACGCACTACAGGTTAGTGGATATTTGTCAAATGGAAGAATCTTTAGCAATAAATGACGAGGACTTACAGTGAGCAAAATAAACTCCCTCCATGTTCTTGTACACCTAACAACCTAGAGGGGGAGTCATTCATTGCACAACTCTGTGTGTGTGTGTCTGTGTCTGTGTGTATGTGTATGTCTGTGTGTGTCTGTGTCTGTGTCAGATGAAGGAGAAGGGTGGTCACTGATCAATTCCCTGCCAGCCCACCCCAACTCGAGACAACCACATAAGAGTCAGAACAGAAGCGTGCTCCGTAGGGTTTCCAGTAGCTGATTTTGGGGACATAGTAGTGAATTTGTAAACTATTTCTCAAAGAATATACAAGAAACCAATAATCTTTTTTTATCTTCTGAATTGTTTTTCATCATGTTCTGTATATTACTAATTTTTTAAAAACCAGCATGTCTAAGACAGCTACATTTTTCAGACCATTACCATCGCTGCAAGCCAAAGCCAAGTTCCATCGAATCGGGCCATAGTTGCAAAGTGAAATAAAATACCAAGGAAATATTTTAATAGCAATGGCACCAACCTATTAAAATAAAGATAAAATGAAAAAATAACTTCGATACTTTATTTTAAAAAAAAAAGGCACTTATGGAGTAGAGAGGAAGAATGTGCTGTGTCACCAGGCAGGCAGAGCAGTGAGAGCTGCATATAGGTGGGCATGCAGTTTATATGGGAATGTATATTTTCATTCCATCATTAAAAAAAGAAAAAGGCATTTGCTGTTGAATCAATTCTAACATATGATGATTCTATATGTGTCAAACTAGGACTGTGCTCCACTGGATTGTCAATGGCTGAGTTTGCAGAAGGAGATCACGGGGCCTTTCTTCCAAGGCATCTCTGGGTGGGCTCAAACCTCCAACCTTCAGCTGGCAGCTGAGTACATTAAATATTGGCACCACTGAGGGATTCTACCACATAGAGGAACATAAAATAAGACTTGAATAAATCAAGAGATATGTTTTATTTCTGGACAGAAAAATAGAATATTGTACAAGGGCTTTCCTTCTCCCTCAAAAAAAATGAATAATGGGGGGGCGGAGTCAAGATGACGGACTAAGCCCACATCTCCTTCTATCCCTCTGGAAACCAAGACCTGAACTGACAATCACACGGAGCCTTCTTGTCACCTAATCAGCCTCAAGACACGACACAGGGCTGTTAATTGGGACTTCACACCACTCAGCGAAAAACCTCCTCTCTTTCACTGACTCCCGCTCCTGGCTAGCCCCGGCTCTCACGGACGGAAGGTAAACGCACCAGTTTGACTTTTTTTTCCCTCTGTCTTGCCTGGCGGCTGGACTCGGGCGCGCTGCTGGGGGGATAGGGAGGCGAAATTCCCATGTTCTGAGAGCCAGGCTCGGGACTCTGTTAATCTAGACACTTTGAGCCTTTCGTTTTGTAGCTGCCTCAGCGGGGTTTGTGCGGAGCTCCGTGGTCAGGGTGCGGGACGCCATGTTGGTACCGAGATTTTAGCGGGACCTCGTTCTTAGCCTGGGAGCCAGCGCCTGTAAACGGGACAGCGCTTCTCCGTCAGAAAAGTAGTGATTTTGCACAGCGCTGCCTACGCTGGGGGCCCTGCAACACAAGCAGAGGAGTCACTACCTCTCAGCACCTTTAGCCCCTCCGTCTGCTGCCTGTGTGGAGGACGCCATCTTGGGTACGGTGGCCGCAGCTGGACCTAATTCTTAGCTTGGGAGCCAAGTCGGCCCACAGGAGAGCGCTTTCCTATCACAAAACCAGTACTCGACGCAGTGTTAGCTAAGGCTAGGCCCTGTCAGCAGAGGCCAACAGGGCAGAAGCACTGTTGTATTCTGAACTAGTTTGTTATCATCTGGGGTTGAATACAGTGGTGATTACTTTGTCAGATGAGAAGAGGGACCTCTACACCTGAAAACCTAACTGACTTGTGAACTGGTCAGATACCTTTTGCTTTACATTTGAAGACAGTCTAGAGAAACATTTGCAATCCAGCCTCACAGTACCTCTTCCGGCCTCTATATACTCACATGGGACCCAAAAAGCAACAGACAATTGTGGCATACAAGCAATCACTCATGGCTTCAGAAGGCTCCCAAACAAAGCAAACAAGGAGTTTTCCAGATGAAGAAACTTTTATGAAAGCATCAGGAAGTGAATACAAATTGATTATATACAGAGCCTTTCTAGACCTTATACAAAATGCAGGAGAACAAAATGAAAAATTAAGCAAGTTGTTCGATCTGATGGAATACCAGTACTCTGAAATCCAACAGATCAAGAAGAAAATCAAAGACATAGAAACTTCCATGCAAAGCCAAGAAAACAGAATGGAACAAATGGAAAAAAGAATTTCTGACTTGGAAGACAGAGCTACTGATGCCAGTGTCTATGAGCAGAAATCAGAAAAAAGAAACAAGAAAAATGAAGAAACATTAAGAAGCATGTGGGACTCTATTAAGAGGAACAACCTTCCATTAATTGGAGTCCCTGAACAGGGTGAGACATCTGAGAACACAGAGAGTATTCTTGCTGAGCTGCTGAAAGAAAACTTCCCAGAAATCATGAAGGAAGAGAATATAGACATCTCAGATGCATATCGTATGCCACCCAATATAGATCTCAAAAGAAAGACTCTGAGGCATATTATAATCAAGCTTAACAAAATGAAACATAAGCAGCAACTCTTAAAGGCAGCAAGACTCAAGGCAAAGCTAACATTCAGAGGGAAACCCTGTAGGCTCTCGTCAGATTTCTCAGCAGAAACCATGCTGGCACAGAGACACTGGTACAACACATTCAAAGTCTTGAAGGAGAAGAACTTCCAACCAAGAATTATATATTCTGCAAAACTATCTTTCAAATATGAAAATGAAATTAAGACATTCCCAGATAAACAGAAACTCAGAGACTTTGTAAAAATCAAACCCAAACTACAAGAAATACTGAAAGAAGTTCTTGGCTTTGGCTTAGAAGAACGAAACCACTAACTTTATATTTTAGAATGACACACTACCAATATTCTACTCATTTAGGGAAGGCTCCAAAGTAAATCACAGCTTTGATTTGAAAAGAAGCAATCCAGTGATCATCATGAAAACTATGGTGTCATCATAATAAAAAGAAGGATGTACTACAGTCGTTATAGTCCTTCCAGATGGATAGGAAGATGACAAGACTGGTAGTAATTAAAATTGGGTTTATAACTAGTTTATTAAGGGGGTTCATAGGGGCAGCTGTAAAGCCCAACAAAGATGTATCATACCATTTCAAGAAATCTAACACACGAGTCTCAACAACTATAAAACCAGCTCTGAAAAAGGTGAAAAAATCAACTCACAAAAAAGAATGTCCCAGAACAGACTAATAAGAACAACACAGAAAAAAATCAACATAAAAATAAACATATCACAATGGCAGCAGTGAACACATACCTATTGATAATTACATTGAATGTGAATGGACTGAGTGCTCCAGTAAAGAGACACCGAGTGTCATCTTGGATCAAAGACACGACCCATCCATATGTTGTCTACAAGAAACTCACTTGAGACCTAAAGACAGGAACAAACTGAAAATTAAAGGATAGAAGAATATATATCAAGCTGACAATGAACAAAGAAGAGCAGGGGTGGCAATTCTAATCTCAGACAAAATCAATTTTCATGTCAAATCCACCATCGTGGACAAAGATGGACACTGCTTATTGCTGAAAGGTTCAGTACACAAGCAAGACTTAACTGTATTAAATATTTATGCACCTAATGTCAGAGCACCTAAATATGTCGAAGAAACACTGACTACGCTCAAAAGAGAGTTAGATGACTCCACAATAATAGTGGGAAACTTTAACACTCCACTCTCATTACTAGACAGATCATCTAGAAAAAAGCTCAGGAAAGATACAGAAGACCTCACTGACACAATTAACCAACTAAACCTCATTGATATATACAGAACTTTCCACCCATCAGCAGATAACTACACCTTCTTCTCCAGTGCACATGGAACATTCTCCAGAATTGACCACGTGATAGGCCATAATTCAATGCTCAACAAAATCCATACCATTGAATTATTGCAAAGCATCTTCTCAGATCATAAAGCCATAAAAGTTGAAATCAATAGCAGAAAAAACCATAGATAGAAAGTGGAACTCTTGGAAACTGAACATCTTGCTCAAAAACACATGGGTTATAGAGGAAATCAAGGATGAATTAAAGAAATTCATGGATTCCAATGAGAACAAAAACACTTCCTACCAGAACCTATGGGATACAGCCAAAGCAGTGCTCAGAGGTCTGTTTATCTCCATAAATGCACACATCTGGAAGGAAGAAAGAAACCAAATCAAGGAACTAACTCTACAGCTTGAACAAGTAGAAAGAGAACAACAGAGGAACCCCTCGGGCACCGGAAGAAATGAGATCATAAAGATTAGAGCAGAGCTAAATGAATTAGAGAACAGAAAAACAATTGAAAAAATTGAAAAGACCAAAAGCTGGTTTTTTGAAAAGATCAACAAAATTGATAAACCACTGGCTAAACTTACCAAAGAAAAGCAGGAAACAAATAACCCAAATTAGAAATGAGAGGGGAGTTGTCACCACAGATGCAACAGAAATCAAAAATATCATAACAGAATACTATGAAAGACTGTACTCTAACAAATTTGAAAACCTAGGGGAAATGGACCAATTCCTTGACTCATACCACCTACCCAAATTATCACAACGTGAAGCAGAACAACTTAATAAACCTGTCACAAAGGAAGAGATTGAAAAGGTCATCAAAACACTGCCAACCAAAAAAAGTCCAGGCCCAGATGGCTTCACGGTAGAATTCTACCAAGCATTTAGAGAAGAGTTATCCCCAATACTATTGAGACTACTTCACAGTATAGAAAGGGATGGAGTACTCCCTAACTCATTCTATGAAGCCAGCATAACCGTGATACCTAAGCCAGGGAAAGATCCAACAAGGACAGAGAACTACAGACCGATATCACTCATGAACCTAGATGCAAAAATCTTCAACAAAATTCTTGCCAACAGAATACAACAACATATCAAGAAAATAATCCATCATGACCAAGTGGGATTCATACCAGGGATGCAAGGCTGGTTCAACATCAGGAAAACAATTAATGTGATTAACCACATAAATAACACAAAAGACAAAGATCACCTGATTTTGTCCATTGATGCCGAAAAGGCATTTGATAAAGTCCAACACCCATTCATGCTAAAAACTCTTAGCAAAATGGGCATAGACAGCAAATTCCTCAATACAATAAGGGCCATTTATACAAAGCCAATTGCCCACATCATCCTGAATGGAGAGAGACTGAAAGACTTTCCCCTGAGATCAGGAACTAGACAAGGATGCCCACTGTCACCTCTCCTATTCAACATTGTGCTAGAAGTTCTAGCCAGAGCAATTCAACAAGACGAAGAAATAAAGGGCATCTACATCAGCAAAGAGGAAGTTAAAATCTCCTTGTTCACAGATGATATGATTGTATATGGAGAGAACCCCAAGGAATCTATAAGTAAGCTACTCAAACTGATAGAAGAGTTCAGCAAAGTCTCAGGATACAAGATAAACATAAGTAAATCAGTAGGATTCCTTTATACCAACAACGAGACTGTTAAGGAGGAAATTATGAAATCAATACCATTTACGATAGCCCCTAAGAAGATAAAGTACCTAGGAATTAATCTAACCAGAGAAACAGCAGACCTTTACAAAGAGAACTACAAGCCCTTACTACAAGAAACTAAGAGAGACTTAGATAAATGGAAAAACCTACCCTGCTCACGGATAGGAAGACTTAACATTGTGAAAATGTCTATTTTACCAAAAGCAATTTATTTATATAATGCAATCCCAGTACAAGTTCCAGCATCATTTTTTAATGAGATCGAGAAACAAATCACCAATTTTGTTTGGAAAGGGAAGAAGCCCCGGATAAGTAAGGTACTACTAAAGAAGAAGAACACACTGGGAGGCCTCTTATTGCCCGACCTTAGAACATACTACACTGCCACAGTGGTCAAAACAGCCTGGTACTGGTACAAGAACAGACAGATTGATCAATGGAACAGAATTGAGACCCCAGAGATGACACCATCTGCCTATGAACAATTGATATTCTATAAAGGTCCTAAGACATTAAACTGGGATAAAAACAGTATCTTCAACAAATGGTGCTGGCAAAATTGGTTATCCATCTGCAATAAACTGAATCAACCATATCTTACACCTTATACAAAAACCAACTCCAACTGGATAAAAGACCTAAATATCAAACCTAAAACGATAAAGCTCATCCAAGAAAAGGTAGGAACAACAATGGAAGTTTTAATACACAATGAGGACAGACTCCAAAATCTGTCAAAGAAACCTCAATCAACAGAAGAGAAAATAGATAAATGGGAACTATTAAGAATCAAACACTTTTGCTCATCCAAAGACTTTATTAATAGAATTAAAAGAACACCCACAGAATGGGAAAAAATATTTGGCAACTCTATGTCAGACCGATGCCTGATCTCCGTAATCTATAAGATACTACAAAATATCAAGAAGAAGAAGATAAACCATCCAATTAAGCGATGGGCAAAGGAGATGGACAGACACTTCACTAAAGAGGAGATCAGGCAGCCAAAAAACACATGCGGACATGTTCACGATCTTTAGTCATTAAAGAAATTCAAATCAAGACAACAATGAGATACCATCTCACCCCAACAAGATTGGCCGTGATCCAGAAAACACAAAACAACAAATGCTGGGGAGACTATGGAGAAAGTGGAACCCTCCTACACTGTTGGTGGGGTTGCAAAATGGTCCAGCCTCTTTGGAAGGCAATCTGGTGCTTTCTTAAAAAAATGGATATTGATATACCATTTGACCCAGTAATTCCACTACTTGAAATATATCCTACAGATTCAAGGCCTTTCACACCAACAGACACATGCACCAGAATGTTTATCGCAGCACAGTCCACAATAGCAAAAAGATGGAATCAACCCAGATGCCCAACAATAGAAGAATGGATAGGTAAACTGTGGTACATATACTCAATGGAGCACTACGCAATGATAAAGAATAATGATGATTCCAGGAAACATCTCATAACCTGGTTTCAACTGGAAGACATTATGTTGAGTGAGAGTAGTCAGCGACAAAAGGACAAATCCTGTATGAGACCTGTACGATAAGATCTCAAAAACAGACTTGTGTATAGAAGAAAAGACTCTTTGATAGCTGCAAGGGAGAGGAGGGAGGGAGGGGGAGGGGGGAGAGTTTAGTTTAGATTGTTACTAGAAATCTAGTTGGGAGAAAGCGGTGACAGCACACATTAGGAACAAGAACAACATTAAGTGGACTTCAGCATAACTTGAGTACTCCTTCCATCTTAACTCAATACTGCAAGCATAGAGTAGCTGGGGCGGGGGGCAGGGGACCATGCTCTTAGGCGAGTTCCAGGCCAATTGGCACAACTAGTGTTTTGCTAAGAGAGCTCTCTGTACCCCACATTGGTGAGTGGCGTCTGGGGTCTTAAAAGCTGCCAAGCTGCCATCCGAGGACACAGCAAATGGTTCCAACTTAGCAGGAACGGATGCTCACCGAGGACCAAAATGACATGCGGTAAAGACAACCAAGAAGATGGAGAGACCCACAAGAGTGGATGCCTACATCGACTTGGGACCAGAAGAACCGGATGGTGCCCGGCCACCACCAGTGATAGGCACGATGGAGCTCACAGAGAGGAGTCTCACTGGCAACACAAGAATAAAGAGGTGAATGATGAGATCTCCACTAAAAGACCTCAATTGATGGTCCAGCGGTTTTGGGGTTCCTCTGAGAGCACAGCCCCCTGCCCTGATGCTGCCCTTTCCCATAAATTATAACAAAGGTCCACTCTTTGGACAGGAATGGATTGGACTTGGCAATGCAGAGTGACCATATATTGGAAGCACTTTATGGTTCTATGCATCTATAGGCTATCATCTTGCTGACCTCTGGCTGGAGGAAGGGGAGGGGATGGGCAGGTGGGGAAAGGAGACTGTTGGGAGGATGAGACATGTATGGAGCAGAGAGGAATAGTGTGCAGTCACCGGACAGGGAGAGCAGTGGAAGCTGCATATAGGGGGGGGCATGTAAATTTATATGTGAATGTACATTTTCACTCAGTTATGTTAAATAAAAATAAAAAAAATTTTTTTAAATGAATAATGTAATTCAAATCAAAATCTGTACCTCAGAGAGTACAGGAACATTATTCTGAAGTTCATATACTCTAGGGTTTCTCAGCTTTGAGATTATGGACATTGGATGCCAGCTTATTCTCTGGGGAGGGGGCTTTCCTGTGCGTGGTAGGGTGTTTAGCAGCAGCACTGGCTTCCACCTGTGAGATATCAGAAGCACCACCCGACCCCACTTGTGACAACAAAAATGTCTCCAAACACCACTCAATGTCCCTTAAGTGCAGAATAATCGCCAGCTGAGAACTCTAGGTCTATAAGAACCATCAAGTCAGAATAGGGAAGAATAATTGGGAAAGGCAGTGATGCTGTTGTTACTGTTGGGTGTCATGGATCCGATTCTGACTCGTCACAACCCCATGTGACAGAGAAGAACTGCCCCGTAGAGTTTTCTAAGCTGTCATCTTTACAGGAGCAGGTCCCCAGGTCTTCCTCCTGCGGAGCTACCAGGTGGGTTCAACAACCCCCCGCGTATCTAACCACTGAGAAACCAAGGCTTCTTTATGAAGCTGCAATGAGTGTAAAATGTTTCAGAAGCGGTATCTTATCAATAGACTCCAATTTTTAATATGAGGTCTGACAATGGAGTCCACGAACTTAATCGTTCTAAGTGCTACATATCTCGTTGCTGAAGATTACAATGGTCACCTTTGAAGTACTTCCCTTTGGAAGCTATGCACCGATGCCAGCACCTAGTTCACCCTTCCAAACAATTTTGAAACTCTTTTTCTGGAACGGCCATTGCACACAGCAGCATAGGGTCAAATTCACGAACTTCTATAGTTGTCTGTGAGAGAGTATTTAGCCAGTAAACAAATAACTATTGGAACACCCTCCCTACTCACCTGATCTGACCCGCAATTGTTTTTTTCTTTACCCAGAGATAAAGGAAATCTTGAAAGGAAGACATGTGGATGACATTCAAGACATCAAGGGTAAGACAATGACAGTTCTGATGGCCTCTCCAGAAAAAGAATTCCAAAACTTCTTTGAAAGGTGGACCAGGCACTGGCATCAGTGCATAGCTTCCCAAGGGGAGCACTTTGAAGGTGACCGCAGTGAGGTTCAGCAATGAGGTAGGTGGCACATTTTCTAGGATGAGTTCGTGAACTTAACTGGCAGTCCTTACGTACTATTTTTAAAGAGGAAACTCTGGTGGTATAATGGTTAAGAGGTACGGCTACTAACCAAAAGGTCAGCGGTTCAAGTCCAGCAGGTGCTCCTTGGAAAGTCACCTCTAGTCAACACAGAAGGAAAAATCTTTATCAACAGTGTCATTTATAGAAAGGTCCAGGCTAATTGCTAGGCAATTGAAGAAGGGACTCTACAAGTGGATTTTAAAAACTGATTCTAAAAATATGTCTAAACATAATTGTCTAAATTAAAAAGTAAGGCACAGGAGAGGACACTGAGCTTCTGTCAAAGATGATGAAAAATATTAAAAACCGATCATGTCAATGGTTTAACAACATGAAAACATAATTAATGTCATTGAGTTGTATATGCAAAGAATGTTAGAATGGCAAATACGTCATTACATACCTATTTATCACAATTTTTTTTAAATATTTGTTTTAGCCAGCTAGTGCTGCTCTAACAGAAATACAGCCGAGTGAAAATGGGCCTTAACAAAGGAAAGTTTATTCTTATACAGTCCGGTAGGTTACAAGTCCAACTCAGGACATACGTCCACTCCAGGGGAAGGCTTTTCCAGTTGTTGGCTCTGGAGGAAAGTCCAATATTGTATCAGTCTTTGTCCAGGGAGCATCTTGGTGCAGTCAGGTCTAAAGGACGCACTCTTCTCCTGGTGCTGCTTTCTGGATGATGTGAGGTTCCCAATTCTCTGCTTGCTTCCCTTTCCTTTTATCTCTTCTAGGATGAAAGGATAAAAGGTGGGACAAGCCATATTCCAGGGAAACTCCCTTTACAGTGGAGCAGAGAGGGATTTACAGTCCCACCCTAAGGCTTTAATATACAGCACAGCAAAATCACAAAATGGAGGACAATCGTAGAATACAGGGAATCATGGCCCAGCTACATGGCTACACATATTTTTGGGGGGACAAAATTCAATACAGTATTTATTCCCAGGGAGATCTATCCCTCTGATTTCATTGCAGAGTACCTGGGATCTTAAAAGCTTGCAAGCAGCCATACAAGGTATAACAATTGTTCTCTATTCATCCAGAACAATAGAGGAAAAAGGAGAGTCCAGAAGGAAAGGATGAAACAGAATGTGTGGCTAATTACCTCCAGACCACAAGACCAGATCAAAGACTATGTAGCCAACTTCTGATCAAAAGGGGGAGAAATGTAAAACAGAAGTTTGAATTCTCATAAAATCCAGACTTTCTGGAGCCAGAGAGACTAAATGAACCCCCAAAATTTGTTATTGCTGTTTTTAGATGTAGTCAAGTTGGTTCCAACTCATAGTGACCCTTTACACAAATGAACAAAACACTGACTAGTCCTGCATCATGCCCACAATCACTATTATGCTTAAGCCCATTGTTATAGCCACTGTGTCAGTCCATCACCTGACAGTGTTCCACTGCTATTCATAAGGCAGATTTTCACTGGTTAATTCTCTTCAGAAGCAGACTGCCAGGTCCTTCTTCTTAGTCTGTCTTAGTCTGGAAGCTCAGCTGAAACCTGTCTGCCATGAGTGACCCTGCTGGTCTTTGACATACTGATGGCATAGCTTCCAGCATCACAGCAATAGGCAAGCCCCCGAAGTACGACCAAGTGACAGACAAGTGGGGGGTGTGTACTGCCGTGAAATAATCTTTCCATCCTAAATCTTAAACCAATAATATCCCCTGAAGTTTTCTTTAAACCAAACAATATTTAACTTAATTAGTAAAGAATGCCTGCCTTGACACTGTGATCTTGTAAAGAACTATCTATGTGGGAGCAAGTTGACAACAGCAAATCAAAAGTTTTGATAGGAAGCTTGGGGGTGGGGAAAGAGACAGCGAATTAATGTTAACGAGGGAGAAACAATTTGGAAAAGGAAGGTGAGAAGGAATGCACAGCTTGAAGGATGTAATCGATGCCACTGATTGTACATGTAGAAATTGTGGAACTGGTATGTGTTTTGCTGTGTATATTTTCAACAACAACAAAAAATAAAATATTCTTTTAGAGACCAAATAAAGCTTTTTATAAATGAAAGCACAGAGGAAAATGAGGAGGATATAGAATTGGATGTATATTAATCTTCCAAGAGGGAGAAATGTTGTGTTGTTGTTAGGTGTCCTCAAGTCAGTTCTGACTCATAAAGAAATTCTTTAGGACAGAGTAGAATTGCCCTGTAGGGTTTCCAAGGAGCATCTGGTGGATTGAACTGTTGACCTTTGGGTTAGGATCTGAGTTCTTAACCACTGGGCAACCAGGTCTCTCAGGGTGGGTGGGGGTAGGGAGGGGACCTAGCTAAGCTTAAAGTCATCAAAGAAACGGTAATGGTCACAACTTTGAGACGTGACTCTGTGAAAATGAAAATGTCTACATCTGTTACGGATTGAATTGTATCATCCAAAAGATAAGTTCTGGTCCTAACCTTTGGTACCTGTCACCATGGCTTTATTTGAAAATGGAATCATTGCAGACGGAATCAGTAAAACTGAGGTCAGCAGAGTGAGTCCTTATCTTTAAGACCGATTTTCTTATAAGAAATGGAAACAGAGACACTGAGGGAGACAGAGTAAGACCATCAAGTGGCACATGACAGAGGTGGCAGAGATTAGGGTAACGCTACCACAAACCAAGTCTCTGGGTGGCTACGAGCCAAAAGGTTGGCAGTTCAAGTTTACCCAGAGGTGCCACAGAAGAAAGGCCTGGCAATCTGTTTTCAAAAAGTCACAACCTTGAACACCCAATTCCGTTGTTGTTAGGTGCCACCGAGTCCGCTCTGACTCATCATGACGCTCTGCACAACAGAACCAAACGTTGCCCAGTCCTGCGCTGTCTTCATAATTGTTGTCACGTTTGGGCCCATGGTTGCAGCCACCGTGTGTCCGTGCATCTCGTGAAGGATCTGCCTTGTTTCCACTGACCCCCTGCATTACTGGGGCCCTGGTGCTGCAGTGGTTAAGAGCTTGGCTGCTAACCAAATACTGGCAGTTCACATCCATCAGCCACTTCTCAGAATCTCTATGGGGGCAGTTCTGCTCTGTCCCATAGCATCACTGTGAGTCGGAATCCACCAGTGGCAGTGGGTTTGGCTTTGCTTTGGTGGTGCAGTAGTTAAGAGCTATGGCTACTAACTGAGAGGTCAGCAGTTCGAATTCACCAGCTGCTCCATGGAAACTCTTTGGGTCAGTTCTACTCTGTCCTATAGAGTCACTGTGAGTCACAATCCACTCAGTGGCAACAGGATCGGGTTTTTTTCTACTTTATCAAGCATGACATCCTTCTCTAGGGACTGGTGCCTCCTGATAGTACGCCTCAGAGGAGACAAAGTCCCACCAGCCTCACTTCTAAGGAATATTCAGGTTGTACTTGTTTCAAGATGGATTGGGGCTTCCTTCTGTCCTATGGTGGTGATGGTGGTGTTAAGTGCAGTTGAGTTGGTTCCAACTCATAACCACCTCATGTAAAACAGCATGACATGCTGCCCAGTCCTGGGCCGTCTTCACAATCACCGTTATGTTTGAGACCATTTGCAGCCACTGTGCCAACCCATCACGTTGAGGGTCTTTCTCTTTTTCAGCGACACTTTACCAAGCGTGATGTCCTTCTCCAGGGACTGATCCCTCCTGACGACATGTCCAGAATGACACAAAGTCTCACCATCCCTGCTTCCAGGGAACATGGTCCCTGTTGTAATTGTTGCAAGACAGATGTATTCACTCCTCTGGCAGCCCGGGGTACATTCAGTACTCTTCGCCAGCACTGTAATGCAAACGGATCAGCTCTTCTTCAGTCCTGCTTTTTCATTGTCCATTTCCCATGTGCATACTGAGGCAATGGAAAGCACGGTGGCTTGGGTCGGGTGCAACTCCATCCTCAAAAGTGACAGCTTATCTTTGTAACACAATGGACACTTTAACACTGTTTCAGACAGTGTTCGCTGCTATCCATAAGATTTTCACTGGCTTTTGGTTTTTTTTGTTTCCCCCAGAGTAGACTGCCAGGCCTTTTCCTCAGTCTGTTTTAGTCTGGAGGTCCCTCTGACTCCTGTCTACCACAGCTGACCCTATTAATATTTGAAATACTGGTGACGTAGCTTCCAGCATCACAGCTACATGCAAGCTGCTACCACAGTACAAGCAATTGATAGACAAGACAGACCAGTGAAGGGGGAATCCTAGGAAGCAGTTCTACCCTGCAACAGGGATGACCATTATTCTGAAAGATTGGACTGAAAAACCCAAACCCACTGCCATCAAGTAGATTCCAACCCATAGTGACCCTATAGGACAGAATAGAACTTCTCCATAGAGTTTCCAAGGAGCAACTGGTGGATTTGAACTGCCAACTTTTTGGTTAGCGGATGTAGAACTTAAACCACTACACCACCACAGTTCCCGAAGGACTGGAAGGTAACCAAAAACAACGGTGTGACCACCAGCAAAGGAACACCTGGGTCCACCAAAAGCTGGAACAAGGAGAGATCCTCAGACCACACATGGCTCCACTGACTCCTTGAACTCAGAGAGACAGCCTCCAGAACCATGAGACAATGCGTTTCCATTATTTTAAGGCACCCAAGCCAATGAACCAACCAACCAATCCATTGCCATCGAGTCAATTCTGACTCAAAGCAATCCTGTAGGACAGAATAGGACTGCCTCACAGAGCTTCCAAGGAGCACCTGCTGGATTTGAACTACCGGTCTTTGGTTAGCACCCAAACTAAACCAAACCTACTGCTGTTGAATTGATTCTGACTCATAGCAACCCTATAGACAGAGTAGAACTGCCCCGTTGCATTTCCAAGGACAGCCTGGTGGATTTGAACTGCAAACCTTCCGGTTAACAGCCACAGCACTCAACCATCTGGGTTTCCTGGTTTAGCATCAGTTTGTGCCAACTTGTTAAGGCAGCACTAGGAAATGAAGGGAGTCCTCGTGGCTCAGTGGTAGAGCACTCAGCTGCTCACCAAATGGTTAGCACTTGGAATCCACCAACTGCTCCTTGGAAACTCTACGGGGGCAGTTCTACTCTGTCCTATAGCGTCGCTATGAGCCAGAATCTACTGGATGGCAACAGATAAGAAACCAATACAGTATTCAAAATGAAATTAGCCAAATTAAAATATAAACAACAGACAGTAATGGACAAATACATTCAACATGGCCCAGAGGACTTTCTGTCTGTATCATAAGAGGTCTGACAATTAAGTCCATGAACTTAATTGTTCTAAGTGCTATGTATCTCATTGCTGAATGTCACTACAGTCACCTTCAAAGTACTCCTCTTGGGAAGCTAGGTACTGATACTAACACCTAGTGTACCCCTCAGAACAATTTTGGAACTGACTCTGGAACGGCCGTTGCACATGGTAGGCCAGTGGCAAGTTCACAAACTGAATTGTATACTTGTGAAGGAGTTTTTAGACAGTAAACGAGTAACTGTATTGGAACACCCTCCCTACTTACCTGGCTCCCAATGACTTTTTTCTTTACCGGAAAATAAAGGAAGTATTGAAAGGAAGACATTTTGATGACATTTAGTATATCAAGGGTAATACGACAACAATTCTGATGGCCAATCCAGAGAAGAGTTCCAAAATTGCTTTGAAGGGTGGACTAGGTGCTGGCCTTGATATACCGCTTCATAAGGGGAGTACTTCAAAGGTGACCATAGTGATATTCAGCATCGAGGTCTGGAGCACTTTTTCTAGGATGAGTTTGCAAACTTAACTGGCTGTCCTCGTATGCAGTGTTTTTGAGTGGATAAGAGCAAAAAAAGAAATTGGCTGTACCAGATAACCACCAGAGGGTATGAAGAGAAGGCAGAGGTTCAATTACTCTGTTATTTTTATTGCCGTCAAGTACACATTGTATGAAATTTTCCTTTTTTTAATTTTTTTAATTACAGTAAAAGAATAAAATTTATAATATCTATCAAAATTTCTAACATCTGTCAATGATCTCACCTATGATCAACCCTCAGCCCCCCACCCACCCATGTAGCCCACACAGTCATTTTCTCCTGTGGATAATTCTCTCACTAAGTCCTTATAACAGGGGTCTCATATGAAATTTGTCCTTTTGACAGTGATTGATTTCACTCAGCATGATCTCTTCCAAATGAGACCATGTTATGAGTTTTCTAAAACTGTCATTGTTCTTTACCATAGCATAGTGTTCCATTGAGTATACCTACCATAGTGTCCTCATCCATTCAATTAAGTTATCCAATCAATTAAATTCAGCAGCGTTGCCTCCAGTCACAACGTTGTGGGGCATTTTGTGCAATCTACTGCCAGAAATTTATTATCAGCTGTGTAACAAAGAAGTCTGTTTGCTTTTTGAAAATAGACTAAGCAACTAAGGCACTTTCTGTCTTCCTGAAGGAGCCAGGCCAAACTTCAGCCAAACCTGTTGTCTTTGAGTTGATTCCAAACCATGGCAACCCTGCCTGACGTTGCTGAGTTGCCTGTAGGGCTTCCTAGGCTGTAATCTTTGCAGATGGGTCCTGGTGGCAGGGCACTGGGCAAGCACTTGTGGTAGTCTGCTTTCCTAAAGATTTCAGCCTCAGAAACCCTAAAGGGCAGTTCTACTCTGTCCTACAGGGATGCTTTGAGTCAGAATCAACCCAACAACAATAGGTTTTAGGGAATAAGTCTACAGGTCTTTTTTCCCAAAGAGTGGCTTGTGGGTTTCAATGGCTGACCTCTCTGTTAGCAGCTGGGACCTTTAACCACTGTGCCACCAGGGGTCCTTACAAACAAAATTGCCCTCAAGTCCATTCCAACCCATGGTGACCCTACAGGACAGAGTAGAACTACCCCATAGGGTTTCCCAAGAATGGCTGGTAGATTGAAACTGCTGACCTTTCAGTTAGCAGCCACGTGATCAAGTATTTTGCCACAAGAGCTCCTTTCCTGGGGACAAATGGAAACTCATCCAGGACCTCCCCTAGACCTTGCCTGCTGTACCCCTTTGCTTATACTTTTCTGATTGTAAGAAAGGGCAGCTGTAAGGGTGAGGAGGAAACCCTAGTGTCACGGTGGTTAAGAGACTGGCTCCTAACCAAAAAGTCAGCAGTTTGAATCCACCAGGCGCTCCTGGGAAACACCATGGGGCAGTTCTACTCTGTCCTGTAGGGTTACTATGAGTGGGAACCAACTCAATGGCAGCGGGTTTGGGTTTTGTTTTTGCTTTAAGTATAAGGAAGGAAGCTGGGTGGCACAAAACCAAATTGTTTGGCTGCTAACTGTAAGGTCTGTGGTTCAAACCTAACCTGCAGCTCTTCGGGAGACGGACCTGGGGATCTTTTCCCTTAAAGATGGCAGCCAAGAAAACCCCACAGGACAGTTCTGCTCTGTGTCATGCAGTCACTAGTAGTAAAATCAACTTGACAGCACCTGACAACAGTAACAGCAAATGTGGGTGATAGTTCCCACAAGTTTGGGGAATGCTTGTAAAGTATGACAGAACCCACAGGGGCAATGAGCCAGCAGGGACTGGCTGTCTAAATTCAACTTGCGTAGTTCCAGTTCTGGGTGGCTGGGTGATAGAAAAAGTCTGCACGGGTCATCGACAAAGGACAGCATCCTGCTAGTTTGTGACCGAGTCCCTGGGCACCAGCGAGAGACAGAAAGACTGCCTTGTATGAAATGCGGGTAGTCGTGCAGATTCCTGAGCCCACCGCTGCCCCCTGTTCACCTGGTCTCAGGTGGCCAGGGACATTTGGGCCCAGTTTAGGACAGCCAGGTGTAAGTTCCTATCAAACTCTGGGTCTTTAGGGTCAGAGTAAGAAAATGCCACGTGGGTGGCTGGTGTCAGAGCTGGTGAAGTGGGAAACCAGGGTTGCGAATTGTCTTTGCATGTGGGGGATCAGTCTTGTGTCCACTTTTATTTACACATCACCCCAAAAGGAAATGCTCTAACCGTGTCAGTTTTATTTTGAACCCCAGAAATGTGGGTAGCAGCATCTTCAGTGGACTGACGACCATGGTTTCCTTTAAGGGAGCAGTGGCAGTTCAGTGGGGTAACTACTGCCTCCCATGCAGAAACCAGGGTTTGCACCTCATCCACAGCCACCACCCATCTGTCCATAGAGGCTTGTGTGTCACTAGGATACTGAACAAGTTTCAGCAGAGCTTCCAGGCTAAGAGACAATAAGAAGAAAGGCCTGGTGATCAACTTCCAAAAGTCAGTCAATGAAAGCTTCATGGATCACAGTGGCCCAACCTGCAACGAGTCGCAGGGACCACACAGGACCGGGCAGCATTTCATTCCACTGTGCTTGGGGTCACCACGAGTCAGGGCTGACATGACAGCATCTGACAACAGCGTCAAAGAGAAGTTCTGTTTCCCTGTCCCTTGAGGTGCTTACAGAACTTAGGCTCAGAGCGTTCTCCCTAATGCAATGGTCTACCTGCCCGTGTTGGGACAGTCCCCTTCCCTCTCCCTCCCTGTGCAGTAAGTCTTCTGAGTAAAGCCCCTCCTTACCAAGCCCAGTGGTTGGCACAGTGGTTAAAAGGTCGGCTGCTAACCCAAAGGTCAGCAGTTTGAATCCACCAGTCACTCCTTGGAAACCATGTGGGACAGTACTAATGTCCTACAGGGTCACTATGAGTCAAAATCAACTTGATGGCAACAGATTAGGAGTTTGGTTTTCCTAATTCCAGCTTTGCTTTTCATCTGACCAAGTCTTCAAGAACGTGCAAATTGCACTCCCTTTAGCGTGCCTTTGATTCATCCTACAAATGTTTAATCTGCTCTGTCTATGACACATCAGTGGCTCAGTGGTAGAATTCTCACCTCCCACACAAGAGACTGAGGTTCGATTCCAGCCAATGTACCTCATGAACAGCCACTAGCCACCTGTCAGTGGAGGTCCGGGTGTCGTGGGGATGCTGGACGGGTTTCAGGGTAGCTCCCAGACTAAGATGGACTAGGAAGAAAGCCTGATGATCTACATCCAAAAATCAGCCCATGACAACCTGTGGATCACAACAGCCATTGGTAGCCAACCACGGAGATGGTGCAGGACCAAAACCCAAATAACCAAACCCACTGCCATGGATTCGATTCTGACTCCTAGCGATCCTATGGGACAGACAGAATTGCCCCACAGAGTTTCCAAGGAGGGTCTGGTGGATTTGAACTGTTGACCTTTTGGTGAGCAGCTGTAGCAATTAACCACTGCACCACCAAGGACTGGGCAGAATTTGTTTTGTTCTGCATGGGTCACCATGAATTGAGGGCCAACACAACATAGTTAGCAGCAACAAGTACCTCACACAAATTAACTCATTCGATCACTCAATAACTCTGTAAGGTCAACTATTTTCCTGCTTTATGACGTTCAAACTAAGGTTTAGGGTTTCTTAATGGCAAAAATTATTTGTAGCGGCGAGGCTGTCCGGTGTATTGTAGGATGTTTGGCAACATCTTCAGTCGCAATTTACTTGGTACTATCAGCACCTGCCAGTCAACACAACCAAAAACATCTCCAGACACTGCCCTTGAGAGAAGTGTCCCCCGGAAGGAAAAATCACCACCTTGGATACCGGGGCCTAGATCTGACAACACAGGAGTTAAGCAGAGACCTGAATCAGGCAGTCTGACTCCTTAAATCACTTTGCCCTATTACCTCTCAGAGGAAGAAACATTCAGCCCCATCCCAGTCATGGATGGATGGATGGACGGACAGATGGACGGATGGACGGGTGGGTGGGTGGATGGATGAGTGGGTGGGTGGGTGGGTGGATGCGTGGATGGGTGGATGCGTGGATGGGTGGATGGACAGAGTGTCACCCAGTTGGCTCCAACTCCTGGAGACCTTATGTACAACAAAGCAAAACGTTCCTTGCCCTGCACCATCCCTGCGGCAGCGGCTGGCGTGCCTGAGCTCCTGTTGTGTCAGTCCATCTCATTAAAGGTCTTCCTGTCTCCACTGGCCTCTGCTTCACCAAAGAGGATGTCTTTCCTCAGTGGCTCGTTCCCCCTGATAACACATCTGAAGTCAGAAAGTCAAAATCTCCGTCAGTATTCTGTGATCCACAGGGTTTTCACTGGCTAATTTTTGGAAGCAGACCGCCAGGTCTTTCCTCCTGGTCTATAACCCCTGCTGAAATCTGTCCACCACGGCTGACCCTGGAATGCCGTGGCACAGCCTCCAGCGTCACAGCAGTACGCAAGCCCCTACAGAGCCACAAACTGAGACGTGGGTAGCGGCTCTCTGAGAAGTTCTGGCCGACTTAAAACAATATTAAACACCCACACCTTTGTTGTCTGTTAATATTTCCAAGCCAGAAACCACTCAAATGTTCATTGACAGATCAGTGAGTAAACAAACAGTGGTGTGTCCCTAGGAAGGAACATTCACACCTAAGCAATAAAAAAGAATGACTTATCAATACATACAAAGACATGGATAGATCACAAAATAATTAGGCTGAGTGAAAAAAACCTGACCATCCTGTCCCCCCCAAAACAATAATAGTACTTGCTGCATGATTCCATTTATGTAAAATTCTAGAAACTGCAAACTCTTCTATAATGACAAAGGCAGATCAATAGTTTCCAGGAAACAGGGAGGGACAGGAAGAAGAGGCCACAAAGGGGCTTGAAGAGACTTGGGGATGACAAATACATTTACTATACGAACGGTAGGGCCAGTTTTACAGGTGTAGACAAGGACTGCCAATTAAGTTTGCAAACTCACCCTAGAAAATGTGCCACATACCTCGTTGCTGAATATCACTATGTCACCTTCAAAGTTGTCCCCTTGGAAAGCTATGCTGGTACCTAGTCCACCCTTCAGAGTAATTTTGGAACTCTTTCTTGAATGGCCATCAGAGCTGTCATATTACCCTTTATGTCCTGGATGTCATCAAAATGTTTTCCTTTCAATACTTCCTTCATCTTCAGGTAAAGAAAACATTCACTGGGGGCCAGATCAGGTGAATAGGGAGGATGTTCCAATACAGTTTTTTGTTTACTGGCTAAAAACTCCCTCATAGACAACTACACAATTAAGTTCACAAACTTCCCGCCCCACCACCATGTGCTATGGCCCTTCTGGAAAGATTTCCAAAATCCTTCTGAAGGGTGGACTAGGCATTACTATCAACGCATAGCTTCCCAAGGGGAGGACTTCAACGGTGACCACAGTGATAGTCAACGATGAGGTATGCAGCACAGAACAACTAAGTCCGCAGACTTGCCGGACCTCGTACGTACATCCAAACATCAAATTGCACACTTAAATAAGTAGTTTGTTGCATGTCAATCGTATCTAAATAAACCTTCTTAAAAGATGGCAAGTGGTACAGTGGTTAAGCCCTCAGCTGCCAAAAAAGAGCTCAGCAGTTCAAACCCATCCAGTGGCCTCATGGGAGAAAGACAGGATGCTGTGCTCCCATAAAGATTACAGCCAAGAAAACTTCGTGGGGACAGTTCTACTCTGTCACATGGAGTCACTGTGAGTCTTAAGTTGACTCAAGGGCATCGAAGCATAACAACAAAGCTGTTTAAAGAAATAAAATTTTATGCTTTATGAGCTTGGAGTCCCAGAGGTGGTGTAGTGGTTAAGTGCTACAGATCCTAACTAAAAGATCAGCAGTTCGAATCCCACAGGCATTCCTTGGAAACTCTACGGAGGAGTTCTACTCTGTCCTACAGGGTTGCTATGAGTTGGAATCGACTTAATGGCAGTGGATTTTTGGTGGTGCAAATAGTTAATGTGTTTGGTGGCTGACGGAAAGTGGGGAACAATTCAAGTATACCCAGAGGTACCCAGAAAGCCCTGGCCATCTACTTATGAAAAATCAGCCTTGAAAATCATATGGAGTACTGTTCTACTTTGACACACATGGGGATGCTATCAGCCAGAAGAAATAAACTAGGCAGCAACAGGTTTTTGAGTTTTAAATATACATGTAAATTTAAACTGGTGGTTGGTTTGTTTTTAAAGCAGTTTCATCTTTTCATCTGTAGCCTGATGTTTATGGACACAATTGTTCACGACTCTTGTATAACAGAATGGTTGGGTGCCATCTGCCATTCTCTTCGGGAATAAGTGCGTGGAACTCTCATCCACTCTCAATAAAGGGGTTATAATTCCATAAAAGTTGCCCATGACACCTGATCTAAAAAGCTACCGAATCGAGGCCATCTGTCTCTAATTACTAATTACCTAGCTCAACTAGAATCAAAGCAATAAAACGTTCCAGGTGACAGAGACTATCAGGCTATTCAAGATTTTAACTATGCTCCAGAAATTTTAACAGGGCAAAATTAAGTATTGTGAGTTTGTGGTGGAAAGTAGGCATGACAAAACCCACGCAGCCAATGACCCAAAAGAACCAAACTCATTGCTATCAAGTTGGTTCTGACTCATTGTAGTGACCCAACAGGACAGAGGAGGACTGCCCCATAGGGTTTCCGATGCTGTAATCTTTACAGAGGCAGACTGCCGCATCTTTCTCCCGCAAAGTGGCTGGTGGGGTCCAACCACCAGGTTTCAGTTAGCAGCCATAACTGTTAACCACTTTGCCACCACTCTCTACAGGAAGGCTGCTGATCTTCAAAGGGTTTCTAGTGTTGACGTCGGTTGCCGTACAGCTAGCCCCAGTGCATGATGGACCACCCCACGTATCACAGACTGAGATGCCGTCAGGTCCTGCAGCCTTCTCACCCTCTATGGAATGTTGTAGCAAAAGCTGGGGGAACGAAATATGTTTAAGTGAAGCGACCTATTGCTATGGGTAGTTATTTATTGCTCTGAAGCTGTGCAGATAACTTTTAGTGGTTGTCACACACTATTGGAAAGCTGAAAACCCATGTTTAGCTCACCTCGTGGTGACAGACTGCCTGTATTGTTTTCTTGGTCAGAAAACCGTATGTAGGGCTTCTATGGTGAAACCCCTAATTTTGCGGCAAAAGTTAAACCTTGAAGGAAGCTCTGTATACTGTTTTCTCTGTCACTTAAACATGTATTTTGGCTTTTGCCACCGAACAGTGTGTTTCAATCCTCTCCCCCCAACCACAAAAAAGAATGCTAAACACAGTTTCTGACAGGAGAATGTCATACAACCGCCCTCCCAACGAAGTGAGTTCAACATAGGGTTGCAACTCTTGCCATGAAACAGTAAGCTTTAATCAAGACAAAGGGCTAGAATGTGTTTTCTTCTTGAGGAAACAATATGGCAAGTCTCCCTCACAACTGAGGGAGCTGAATACCGTGTTGCAACTTTTGCCTGGTATGTTAGAAGAAACTCTGGTGGCCTGGTGGTACAATGGTTAAGCATTCTGCTGTTGACCTAAAGATCGGCAGTTCAAACCCACCCACTGACCCCACAGGAATAAGACCAGGCTATCTGCATCCATAAAGGTTATGGCTCAGGAAACACAATGGGAGCCATTCTACTGGATCACATGGGGGTCACTAGGACCTGAAAATTGACTCAAGGACATATAGCAATAACAACAGTGTGTTACAACTACTAAAAGCTGTTCGGCACCGTTTCTGCCCAAGGAAATCAATGCCAAGATCCTGTCTTGCAACCGGATGAGTCCCGTGCTGTTGGTCAATCTGTGCTAATAAACAGTGGGCTGTTGTTGTGGTTAGTTGTCGCTGTGTTGATTCTGACTCATGACAACCTTGTGTGCACAGAGTAGGATGGTGCTTCATGGGCGTTTCAAGGCGGCACCCTGTCGGAAGCAGATTGCCAGGTATTTCTTCCAGGGCATCTCTGAGTGGGTTCAGAACTGCCAACCTTTTGGCTCGTGGTCAGGTGCTGAACTGGTTGTATCACTCAGGAACTGTTAAATAGGGTGCTGCCGCCACTCTAAAGTGCTCCACGCATTTTCTGACTGAGAAAACACTACAGGGCATCTCCCTTGAAACCGAGAAAGTGAAAAACCATCCTTGTTGCCGCTGAATGGGTTCCAACTCATGGTAGGTAGCCCCATACAATACAAAGCAGAGCTGAGCTCTCTAGGGTTTTCTTGGCTGTAATCCTTAAGGAAGCAGATTACCAGGCCTTTCTTCTGCGGCACCCCTGAGTGGGATCAAACCACCAAACTTTCGGTTAGAATGTGGGCACTTAACTGTGCCACCCAGAGACCCTGCCCTCACAACCATGTGAGCTAACTACAGTTTTTCAACTTGTGCTAGGAAACAGTGGCATCTTGTCCCGCTGTGTGTGGGATTGCCAGTGTCAGGGGCCAACCGGACTGCAGCTAAGAACGAGGTCCTCCACTGTTCCCATGACCTCTCACTTTCTCCACCCCCACACCCCAGCTGGTGACTTCCTGCCCACTTCTGACCTGTACCCAGATCTCCTTACTCACCCCCCCCACCCTTATCATCTTCCTTCCCCCATCAAGGAAGGAAAAGGGTGTCCTTTCCTCATTGAGGCCAGCCCTCCTCCCTCATCCGGGTCCTGCCCTGTGCAGCCCGCCGGATCCCATCCATCAGTTCTTCCGTCTTTCAGGGCCTCTGACCTTAGCAGCTTTGTCGCCACAGCTGTGGACGCAGGTGGGCCAGGCTCCAAAGACTGGTTCTGCAGCCGCTTTGCTGTGTGAGAGGCGGATCTGTCTCTGGGACCCTCACGTTCTTTTATCTCCAAGATGGGGCTAAGGAAAGAACTGGCCTGGTGGGGTTCATGTTCAGGTGGTGTGGGCAGGACTCCCAAACCAACCCCCTGCTATCGAGTTGAATGTGACTCCTAGGGACCCTGTAGGACAGAGTAGAACTGTCCCATAGGGTTTCCAAGGCTGTAATATTTACAGAAACAGACTGCCACATCTTTCCGCCCATGAAGTAGCTGGTGGGTTCCAACTGCTGACCCTTTGGTTAGCAGACAAATGCTGAACCACTGAACCACCAGGTCTCCTTGCACAAGGGTTAGTGCATCGTAAATGCTCAGGAAAATGAGTCTACTGGGCTCGCTGGCTATGTTCCCTCACGAAAATAAAAAAAGTTGCTGCCTAGCTGATTTACACCGATGGCAAACCCATGTGTGTTACAGTAGGACTGTGATCCATGGCGTTTTCAGTGGCTGAGTTTTCAATAGTAGATTGCCAGCTCTTTCTTCCAAGGCACCTCTGGAGGAGTTCAAATTACCAGTCTTCCAGTTAGCAATCAAGTGCTTAGCTGGTTGTGTCACCTGGGGATTCTTTGTCCCCTCAGAAAGGTCATTTAATTCCCTTTCATCCTCAAAACAACTAGAATAACTCATTCCCTGCCTAAGCCTCGCCTTGCCCTCCATGCCCCCCTTCTCTTTGCACATATGTATAGCTGGGGGGGGGGGTCCACAGTTTACACCCAGACTGGAAACAAACAGAGGAAGAGGGGATAGAGACTTTAAATAAGGCAGTCAGGGAAGTCATCTCTGAGGTGGTCACATTTGAGCAGATCTGAAGGAGGTGAGGAAGGGAGCTATGGAGATAGCCTGTCTCCATGTATGGAGAAGAGCCTACCAGGCAGAGAAAACAGCCTGTGCAAAGGCCCTGAAGCAGGACTGTGCCTGGCATGTTGCAGGAAAACAAGAAAACCTGTGTGACTGGGCAGAGTTAGGAGGGGGAGAGATGAGGAGGAGATTAGGCAAGCTGTGCAGGGCCTTGTGGGCTACAGGGATGACTTGAGCTGTTATCTGAGGTAGGTAGGAGCCCTGGAGGGTTGTGATGCAAACCAGGACTTCAGAGCAGGCTAACATCCTAGGCTGCTAACTAGAAGGTTGAAGGTTCATGTTCACCCAAAGGTGCCTCAGAAGAAAGCCCTGGCAATCTCCTTCCAAAAAATCAGCCATGGAGAACCCTAGGGAGCACATTTCTACTCTGACAGACGTGGAGTAGCCACGAGCTGGAGTCTACTTAATGGCCACTTCTTTTTTTTTTAAATCTTAGCCGTATGTGTCTTCTTGCAAATTTCTTCTCCCACCTCAAAATTTTATTCAGCAAGTTTTTATAGGGCACTTACTGCATCGCAGGCCCTGTCCTGGGTGCTGCAGATGTAACAAAGCAGGGACTCAATCCCAGAAAGTCTAAAGGAAGGTGGATAAGGAGCGAGGATTCTGACGGTTGCAAGATTCTGAAGGTAACAGGCAGGGAGACAAACAGGCAAGGTCAAAAGCAAACACACAGAGCAGGGAGAGGAACAGGCAAGGTCAAAAGCAAACACACAGAGCCCCAAGGTGGATAACAGGGGCTTTGTGTGCTGAAATTCAGATAAGCTGAGAGGGAGAGGGACCCCACAAAGATGAGGAAGTTAAAGAATGATCAGATCCTCTTACACCTGGTCAGGAAGTTCCTGAGTGTCCTAGGGAGCTAGGTGAGGGCTTGAGACAGAAAGGAGGTTGTTGTATTGTTGTCAGATGCCACTGAGTCAGTTTTTAGCACGTAGTGACCCTGTGTACAGGGCACAGTCCTGTGCCATCCCCACAAGTGTTTTTATGCTTAAGTCCATTGTTGCAGCCACTGTGTCAATCCGTCTCGTCAAGGGTCTTCCTCTTTTTCGCTGACTCTCCACTCTACCAAGCATGACATCCTTCTCCAGGGACTGATCCTGACAACTTGTCCAAAGTATGTAAGACACACAGTCTTGCCATCTTTGCTTCCAAGGAGCACTCTGGTTCCACTTCTTCCAGTACAGATGTTTGTTCTTCTGGCAGTCCATGGTACATTCTACATTCTTCTCCAACAACACAATTCAAAGGTGTCAATTCTTCTTTTGTCTTTTTTGGTCATTGCTCAGCTTTTGATGCATGTGATTCAACTGAGAATACCACGGCTTGGGTCAGGAGCAATTTAGTCTCTAAGGTGTCAGCTTTACTTTTCAATACATTAAAGAGATCTTTTCCAGCAGATTTTCCCAGTGCAATGTGTCTTGATTTGTCAACTGCTGCTTCCATGGGTGTTGATTGTGGACCCAAGTAAAATGAAATCCTTGACAACCTCAATCCCTTCTCCATTTATGACGATGTTGCTTCCACTGGCAGGTTGCAGATGTCCTATGTGACAGTCTCTTCATAGGCCTCAGTTTCCATATCTGTAAAATGGGTAGTCCTTATTGCTGGCTTGTGATTCAGGGATGTAGACTACTTGCATCTTTTGAAAACATGAGATATGATACCGTAATCCAAGCTCTCCACCATCCTGGCCGAATGGATGCTCTTTGCTTCTTGCTGTTGTTGCTGTCCATGTGCCATCAAGTCAGTTCCTATGGGGTCGCCATGAGTTGAAATCAGCTCAACAGCACACAACACCAGGGCAGGGTAGAACTGCCCCATAGAGTTTCCTAGGCTGTACTCTTTATGGGAGTAGCTTGCCAGGTCTTTTCTCCAGCAGATGAGCTGGGCTGGTGCAAACTGCTGACTTTTCCATTAGCAGCTGAGTGCTTACTTAACTGCTGCACCACCAGGACCTCTTTGTTTCTTGACATAAGGGACAAAATCATCATTGGCATCGTCTTGTCCCTCACTGCCAGTCCTTCAGAAGGTCCCGTTTGCTCTCCCTGTAACATAGATCCAAAACTCACCTACTTCTTGCCTCCTCTGCCTCCACCTGACCTGGCTGCATCATCACCCACCTAGACCAGTGCAGTCACCTCTGTCCCCATCTCCAGACTCCACTCTTGCCTCCTCCCCAGGCTGCTTCCCCCAGAAGCCATCAGAGGGCACCTGTGAGCACCTGAGTCATGTTCCATCCCTCCTCAGCCCACAGTCCTCTAGGGCTCCCATTCCCTCCAGTAAATGTCCAAGTTCTCCCCAAGACCCACAGAGGCTGTCTTGTCACCTCCCAGTCATCTGAGTCCTTGCCATGAGGTACCCACTATTCTCTGTCACTGAAGATTACTTTTTCCTTTTTCCTTTTCTTGATAGAGCTCTGGTGATGAAATGGTCAAGAGCTCAGACTGCTAACCAAAAGGTCAGCAGTTCAAATCCACCAGCTGCTCCTTGGAAACCCTGTGAGGAAGTTCTCTATCTTCTACTGCCATTGTGAGTTAGAACTGACTCTGTGGCACTGGACTTCATAGAAATTAAGTTGCACAGTCTGTACTCTTCTGAGTCTAGATATTTTTATTTTTATTTTTTTTTGCTCCATGTAATGCCTGAGAAATACATCCACGTTGTTGTGTCAAGCAATGGTTTGTTCCTTTTTTTTTCAACCTGGTGAAACTATGTACCACAAAGCATATGTCAATTCATGAATTTCTACATGTACAATTCAGTGACCTTGATTACATTCTTCAAATTATCCTTTTCCAAATTATCCCACCACCATTAACATAACGTCAATGCCCCCTAAACAAAATTTCCTCCTTTCACTCTCCCTCCTGCCCCTGATAATCACTAGTAATCTTTGATTTCCAAATATTTGTTTATTTCGTATAAGTGAAGTCATACAGTACTGGTACTTATTTCATTTAACATAATGTTTTCAAGGTTCACCTGTGTTGTGGCAGGTATCAGGACTTCCTTTATCTTTAGGATGGAGTAGTGTTCCATTGTGTGTATAGACTGCGTTGTGTTTATCCATTTATCTGTTGATGGACATGTTGGCTGTTCCCCCTGTTGGCTGTTGTGAAAAGGGCCATGGGGAACACTGGTGTTCAGGTTTCTGCTGGTGTTCCTACCTTCACTTCTTCTAGTATTGGGATTGCTGGATCATGTCGTGGTTCTGTATTTAACTTCTTGAGGAAATGACACACTGTTTTTCACAGTGGCTATGCTATTTTACATTTCTACCAGAGCTGGGTGGGGATTCCTGTTTCTCCACAGCCTTACCAACACTTGTTGTTTTCTGGTTTTCTTTCTCTCTTTTTTTACTATTCCAATGGAGATGAGATGATTTCTCACTGTAGTTTCGCCATATATATCCCTAACATATAGGATAGCTAGAGTCAAAATGAACTCAAGGGCAACTTTTTAAAGAAAAATATAGTAGTTAAGTATTTGCTGCTAGCTTAAATGTCAGTAGTTCAAACCCAACAGGTACTCCCTGGAAACTCTGCAGGACAATTCTACTCTGTCCTGTAGGGTCACTACAAGTCTGAACTGACTCACTGGCAATGGGTTTAGGTTTTTTTGAACAACTAAATACGGTGTGCCTGATCCAAGCCATGGTGTTTTCAATCACTTCACATGCACATTAAAGCCTGGATGATGAATAAAGAAGCCTGAAGGGTTGACGCCTTTGAATTAGGGTCTTAGTGGAGAATACAGAATATACCATGGACTGCCAAAAGAATAAACAAACCTGACTTAGAAAAACTACAACCAGAAGGCTCCCTGGAAGCAAGGATGGTGAGACCATTTCACATACTTTGGCCATGTTACCAGGAGGGATCAATTCTTGGAGAAGGACATCCCACTTGGTCAAGTAGAGAGTCAGTGATAAGGAGGAAGACACAGTGTCTGCCACAATGGGCTGAAGCATGGCTACAATTGTGAAGATGGCACAGGAGCAGGCAATGTTTCATTCTGCTGTATGTAGGGTCTCTGTGAGTCAGAACTGACTCAGCAGCACCTAACGTCACCTAACGGCTAATGAAAGAAATCCTGGTGGTGCAATGCTGAAAGTCAACAACTGCTAACTGAAAGGTTGGCACTTTGAAACTACCAACCACTCTGTGGAAAAAGAGATGTGGCAATCTGTTTCCACAGAGATTTAGAACCTTATAAACCCTATGGGTTCTCTGTGATTTGGAATCAACTCAGTGGCAGTAGGTGATAGCTAATGAAGGATCCTGGGTGCCACAAACAGTTGAAACTCTTGATTACTAGCCAAAACGTTAGCAGTTCAAACCTACTCAGAGGTGCCCAGGAAGAAATGATTGGCGATCCGCTTCTAAATGTTCGCAGCCTTGGACACGCCATAGAGTAGTTCTACTCTGCACACATGGGATGGCCATGAGTCAAAACTGACTCAAGGATGACGGGTTTGGTTTGGGTTTGGAGTCTTGATACAGGAGGAGCCGTGGTGGTACGATGGTGAGGTACTCAAATGCTGACTGGAACATTGGCAGTTCAAACTCACCCAGCATCTCTGCAGAAGAAAGATCTGGCATCCTGTAAAGATGACAGCCTAGGAGACCCTACGTGGCAATTCTGCTCTGTCACATGGAGTCACTATAGTCAGGGTCTACTCAATAGCATGCAACCAGAATGACGGCTGATGGTGTTGGACTTCTTTGCAAGTGCTTGTGGCCCATCTGAACATCCTGGTTTGTTTCCTTTGGTTGTTGTGGTCAGCATTGATCATCTCTCTTAGGGCTTAGACATCCTGCTGGTCTCAGGCTTGCAGCCCTGGCACCCTCAGCCAGCACCCATACAGATTGAAGGGATAATCTTCAGCATCATCAGAGCTCACCAGCTCCCTTTTGAAAACCTTGTAAGGAACCACCATCATGAGCGGTGATATTTCCTAACGCAAAAGCCATGAACCATCATTACTCCACCCTGTGTCTGCAGAGCCCCGTGCTCACCTCTAGCACAGGTATTGCGACTGTTAGTTCATTCAGCTGTGTCTCCACTGGACTTGTAAGCTTCGAGGAAGAATACGTGTCAGTCAGGATACTGCCAGCTCCAAGTACTGGGAATCCCAGTCTGGAGTGATTTACACCTTGTCATTATTGCTAACTGCCCTTGAGGTGTCCCCTGATTCATGATGATCCCATGAAATGCTGCCCAGTTCTGCACCATACCAACAATGGGTGCCAGACGGGACTGTTGCAGTCCGCAGAGCTTTCACTGGCTGACTTTTAGAAGCTGATCAACAGGCCTTTCTTCCTAGTCTGTCTCAGGCTGGAAGCTCTGCTGAATCCTGTTCGGTATCCTAGCAACATGCAAGTCTCCAGTGACAGGCAGGTGGTGGTTGTGCAAGAATCCCACCACGGCCTCACTGGTCTCATAGGCCACTATAAGGACATTAGAGTCTACCTCCTGCATCCATCATGACCTTTCAATGACATTTTGCAGGGGAGTGTACTTCACACGTGAAGTCCCTCAAGTAAAACCAAATTCATTGACATCAAGTTGATTTCAACTCATAATGACCGTGTATGACAGAGTATAACTGTCCCATAGGGTTTCCAAGGAGCAGCTAATGGATTTCAATGGCCAATCTTTTGGTTACCAGCTGAGCCCCTAACTGCTGCACCACCTGGGCTCCGTGGAGTCCTTAGGTGACACAAAGAGTTAAAAACTCAGCTGTTAACTAAAAAGTTGGAAGTTCAAGTCCACCAGACGTACCTTTGAAAAAAGCCCTGGTGACCCTCCCAAAAAAAAAATCAGTCACTGAAAACCCTACAGAGCACAGTTCTAATCTACCTTGGGTTATTATTATTATTATTATTATTATTATTGGCACTTAATACAGCCTACTGCAGAGGACTTCTTTCAAGTATTGAAAAGTAAAGATGTCACCTTGAAAACTAAGGTGCACCTGACCCAAGCCGTGGTATTTTCAGTCACATCACATGCACGCGAAACTGAACCATGAACAAAGAAGACAGAAGAATAATTAATGCCTTTGCGTTGTGCTGGAGAATGTTGAACGCACCACAGACCACCAAAAGAACAAACAAATTTGTCATGGAAGAAGTCCAACCAGAGAGTTTCCTGGAAGCAAAGATGGTGAGACTGCATCTTACATACTTTGGACATGTTGTCAGGAGGGATCAGTCCTGGGAGAAGGACGTCATGCTTGGTAAAGCAGAGGGGCAGTGAAAAAGAGGAAGACCCTCAAGGAGATGGACTGACACAGTGGCTGTGTCATAAGAACAGCTGTGGCCGTGGTGCAGGACTGGGCAGGGTTTTGTTCTGTTATGCATAGGGTCATCATGAGACAGAACCGAATCAATAGCACATAACAACAACCACAGTACAACCTGAGGTGACACAATGGCTGCAACCATGGGCTCAAACGTCACAATGATTCTGAGGATGGCACAGGCCCTGGCAGTGCCTTGTTCAACAGAACCAACTTGGCAGCACCTAACAACAATACAGACTGGGCACACACTTAGGAAACACTGAGCAGCATTATTCCTTGACAGCATCCAAAAAAAAGGAAGAAAATGGATCCTTCTGTTAATTGCAGTGAAAAACAGACAACCACCAACAGCGCAATAAGAAAATAATAATCTCCTACCATCACCTCCACCACCAGGTGCCAATTATCAATGACCAATAAACCAAAAAATCAATCAGCCCAGCCCCACCTTCACGGCTTGACACCTGGGTCTGGCCAGCGAGTTCAAGGTGTGGGCCTTGGTCCTCAACTGCCTGTCTTAAACCCCAGAGGGTCTGAAGGTTAGTTTTCAAGTCATATCCTTTCTCTACCCATTGGTCAAGGCCAAAACAAGCAATGACCTGACAAGCTGACTTGATTCTGAGTAGGCTCCTACACTCAGCCTGCCCTGTTCTAAATGGAAAGATACTTCTCTCTCCTTGGATGAGAGATTAGAGTGTGCTCAACAGCACAGGGGAAAAAATTAAATGACTCTGAGCATCCCATCCATCCATCATCCACCCATCATCCATCATCCACCCATCATCCATCATCTACCCACCCATCCATCATCCATCCATCCATCCGTCCATCCATCCTTCCAACCACCCATGCATCCATCTATCCAGCCTTCCTTCCTTCCCTCCCGTCCTCTTTGCCTCCCTCCCTTTGTTCTCTTCCCTCCCTCCCTCTTTCCTTCCTTCCTTCCTGTCATCTATCCTGTCTCTATCTTCTACGTCTCCAATGCCTAGAGCGACACCAGGCACACAGTACTCAGTAAATCTACATTGAAGCATTCCTTAAAGTATCATCTCTGCTTTTTAACACTTGAAAGATCTTTTGTAGCAGATTTGCCCAATGCAATACATCCTTTAACTTCTTGACTACGGCCTCTATGGTTGTTGATTGTAGATTCAAATAAAAAAAAATCCTATACAACTTCAATTTTTTTCTCCACTTCTCTTGATGTTGCTTATTAGTACAGTTGTGAGAATTTTTGTTTTCTTTTTTGCTGAGGCGTAATCCATATCAAAGGCTGTGGTCTTCGGTCTTCATCAGTGAGGGTTTCAATTTCTCTTTACTTTCAGCAGTCAAGGCAGTGTCACCTCCGTGTTGCAGGTTGTTAATGAGTCTTCCTCCAATCCTGATGCCTCATTCTCTTTTGTTTAGTCCAGCTTCTCAGATTATTTGCTCAGCATACAGCTTGAATAGGTGTCTGGTGAAGCAATACAACCCTAACACACAGCTTTCCTGACTTCAAACTACTCAAATGAGTGCCTCTTAGTCTGTGTAAAATTCCCTCAGGGTCACAATTAAATGTTCTGGAATTTCCATTTTTTTCAGTGTTATCCATAATTTGTTATGATTCACACAGTCAAATGCCTTTGCATATTCAGTGAAACACAGGTTAGCATCTTTCTAGTATTCTCTGCTTTTGGCCATGATCCATCTCACATCAGCAATGATATCCCCGATTCCATGTCGTCTTCTGAATCCAGCTTTAATTTCCAGCGGTTCCCTGTCAATACACTGCTGTAACCACTTTGGAATAATTTTCAGCATAAATTTATTCTTTCGTGATATTAATGATATTGTTCGATAATTTCTGCGTTCTACTGGATTGCTTCCTTTGGAATAGGCACAACTATGGATTTCTTCCAGTCTGTTGGCCAGGCAGCTGTCCTCCCAATTTCTTGGCATGGATACGTTATTATTGTTATATTGTATTGTGTGTCTAGTGAAAACTTACCCAGCCAATCGCCTTCTCATTTAATAATGCCTACACCTATTCTCAGTGAAAGCCGTCTCATGTTTCACGATGTGTCAGCATCCACGTTATTGCCATCGTAACTTTTCTGTTTCCATTAATTTAGTTTCCATGCCCACTCTGCCCCACACCCCCGCTTTCTCATGTTTGCTTTAGCGTCATTGTGCATTGTTTGGAAACCCCAGTGGCACAGTGGGTTAAGTGCTACATCTGTTAACTAAGAGGTTGGCAGTTCAAATCCACCAGGCTCTCCTTGGAAGCTCTGTAGGGCAGTTCTGTTCTGTCTACAAGGTGGCTGTATGGGATTGCTATTAGTCATAATCAACTCAACAGCAAAGGGTTTTGGTTTGGGTTTCACTGTTTGGCCTCATATAGATGATTTTTTTTTTTTTTTGAGTGTGTGCAGAACATGTCTTATAGGTGATACTGTTTAGTTTATGAATCAATCTGTTGGTTAGCTGAAAGGTTACCTATGGGAGCAGTTTCAATACAAATTTTAAAGGCATCAGGATGATAGTCTCAGACGTTCCTTTAGCCCCTACCAGTCCAGTAAGTCTGGCCTTTTCTTAAGAATTGTGTTCTACATTCTCCGAGTCTACCTGAGACTGTCTATTGTATCCCTTGGTCAGAACAGGCAGTAGTGGTAGCCAGGTACCATCTGGTTCTTCTGGTGTTGGGAGAGATGAGGCATTGGTTTGGATGGCTATTAGTTCTGTAGACTAGTTTCTTCTTGGGTCTCTGGATTTCTTCTTTCTCTTCTATTCCAGATGAGTAGACACTGATCATTGTATCACAGATGTCTGCTCATAAGCTTTTAAAGACACTACTCACCACACTGAGATATGGAGCATAAAGTTTAGGAAGAATGACCTAGTTATCCCTCAAGAATATGATCATAAAGCTTCTGATTCAGCCAAGCAATCCCATAAAGTGTCTGTTTGTATCTATGATGTGTCTGTAACTGTCCCCCATATGCTTCATATTATAGATCTCTATATTTTAATATATGTGCAGCACACAGCTACATGTATCCACATATGCCTACAAATACGGCTATATATGCACAAGCTAGGCAAAAGATCAGCACTTCCAATCCACCAGCCACTCTTTAGAAACCCTATGAGACAGTTCAACTCTGTCCTACAAATTGCTATGAGTCTGAACTGACTTGGTAGCACTTAACAGCAGTATACACATATAAGCATACATACCTACTTATGCAACCACAGCCATATTTTTTGGCTTGTTATTGCAGTTTGGGCATAATCATGCATGTTTTAGCATTTACCAAAAACATTTTTGTGCATTTCTTAGTGTCACCATTTACTTTGCTCAAGTTGTACACACTTCACTCATATTCAGTACTGCCTCTCCCATCACCAAAAATAACAGCTATTTAGAGAGTGATCGGAAACCCTAGTGGCATAGTGGTTAAGGTTGGCAGTTCAAATCCACCAGGTACTCCTTGGAAACTCTATGGGGCAGTTTTACTCTGTCCTTTAGGGTTGCTAGGAGTCAGAATTGACTCAATGGCAGTTGTCTGTTTTTTGTTTCTTTAGGGAGTAACTCCCACTCCCTCCCTCTCCTATCCCTGGTAACCACCAATGAATATTTTCTGTATGCTTACCTACTGTTGTCTTATAAAAGTGCAATCATATGATATTTGTCCTTTTGTGATTGACTTATTTGATTTAGCATAATAGTCTTCAGATTCATCTACACTGTATTTTGAGAACTCATTATTCTTTCTAGCTGTGTCGTATTCCATTGTATGTATGTACTACATAGTGTTTATCCATTCATCCATTGATGGGTACTTAGGTTGTTAACATGTGGTACTTTTGAAATGAAGAGGGAAAAAAATCTTTAAAAAAATCTCAATGGAATTAGGATTAATTGCTGGCGGGGTTGTAAAATGGCATAGCTGCTGTGGAAAGCAGTTTGGGGGTGTCCCAAAAAGCTGAACAGAGAACTGCCACATGACCCAGCAAGCCCAGTCCTAGGTTCATGCAGAGAGGAAGTGAAGGCAGGAACACCAGCAGAAATCTGTACACCAGTGTTCAGTGCAGCACTTTCCACAGTAGCCAACAGGGGGAGACAACTGACATGTCCATCAACAGACAAATGGATAAACCACAGCGCCATCTGTTCACATGGTGGAATACCACTCAGCCCTAAAGAGACATGAATACAGAATGGGTGAAATGAGAGGTACAGAAGCCAAACTCTATTAAAAACCAGACTTGATGGTCTGACAGACTGGAGGATCCCCAGAAAACATGGCCCCTGGATTCTCTGTTATCCCAGAACCAAAACCATTCCAGAAGCTACCTGTCCAGACAAAAATTACCCTGATCTATAAGATATAAAATGATACTGCCGAAGACGGTGCTTCTTGGCTCAGGTGGATACAGGCGACTAACTGGGCAGCTCCTGTCCAGAAGTGAGATGAGAAGAAAGGGGGACAGGAGCTGGTTGAATGGACATGAGAAATACAGGGTGGAGAAGAGGAGGGTGCTGTCATAGCGTAGGGGGAGCAGCTAGCATCCCATGGCAAAGTGTATGAAGTTTTTGTGGGAGAAACTGACTGGAATTGTAAACTTACATTTAAAACACAATGAAAAAAATAAAAATAAAAAAAGACACAAAGTCTTGATGTATGCTACGACGTGGATGAACCTTAAAAACATGTTGAGCAAAATAAATCATAAAACAATCAAAGCAAACTGTCTGACACTGAGTCAATTCCAGCTCATAGGGACCCTATGGGACAGAAGAGAACCACCCCACAGAGTTTCTAAGAAGCACCTGGTAGATTGTTGACCTTTTTGTTAGCAGACGGAAAGTCAGTCACTAAAGGACAACTATCAAGCATACAGAAATCCAAGATTATTAGTGGTTCCAGGAATGAAGGGGAAGGGGAAAGGAGGAACTTTTGCTTGATGGGCAGGCAGTTTGTACTGGAGGGGGAGGAACAATCCAGAAAATGATCTTGAGAATAGTGGCCCAACTTCCAGAACGTGATCAATGTCACGCCATTGTACAAGCAGAAATTGTTGAAGGAACGTATGTGTTATTGGGCGTCTATTCACCACAGTAAGAGAAATTTGAATGAGGCAGATTCTAATGAAAAATAAAACTCTCGTGGCTGTGCTCTGGTGGAACATCAGGTCAGAGGTGGGGACCACTGGAGGCAGCTGGTCTTCCTTGTACCTTCTGGAAGGTACTCTGGCATCAGCTCAGCATGGCAGGCTCAAAAAAATCCATGGCTCTGGCATTGGAGACTGTGGCTGCAGGGAGAGGAGAAGTAGGCTTCTGCAAATACAGGCAGGTGACAACTAATTGACAACATGAGGTGCTTTAGAGTTTAAATATTGAAACAAGGCATTTATATTTGCATGCTGAAATGATACATTTGATGTTTGCATGGTGGAGAAGCAGTGTGGGAGTTCAAAGGCGGGGACAGAGGCTGCTTGCAGCTGAACATTTAGAGATCTGTGAAATCAGTCTTAGAAGAAATACAACCAAAACATTCCTTGAAAGTAGAATGGCAAGACTTTGGGTCACTTCCTTTGGGCTCATCATCAGGAAAGACCAACGGTTAGAACACAAAATCATGTTTGGTGGCAAAGCGGAGGGGAACTGAAGGAGAGAGAGCCCCTCACTGAGCTGGAGTGACCCCACAGCTGCACAACAGGCTCAGAAATGCCCACAATTGTGAAGATGGCACAGGACTATGCAGAGTCGTGTTCTGTTACATACAGGATCTCCCTGAGCTGGCACTGACTTCACAGTATCTGTCTTAGTCAGCTAGTGCTGCTGTAACAGAAACACCGCAAGTGGATGGCTTTCATGAGCAGAAATTGATACTCTCTCAGTCTGGGAGGCTGGAAGTATGGACTCAGGACACCAGCTCCAGGGGGGGCTTTCTTTTCTCTGTGGGTGCTGGGGCAAGGTCCTTGCCATCAATCTTCCCTTAGTCTAGGAGCTTCTCTGTGCAGGAATCTCAGGTCCACAGGATGTGGTCTCTGCTCACTTCTCTTTTATGTCTCAAAAGGGATTGGCTTAAAACACAATCTAATCTTGCAGATTGAGTCGTGCCTCGTTAATATAAATGCCACTAATCCCATCTCATTAGCATCATAGAGATAGATTTAGGACAAACAGGAAAATCCCATCAGATGACAGGATGATGAACAATTACAGGGTACTGGGAATCATGGCCCAGCCAAACTGATACACATATTTGTGGTGGGTACAATTCAATCTACAACATTGATACAAGGTAAATGCTATGCAAATATTTGTTATATTGTACTATTTTGCTCTGTAGAACTTCATATATATAAATAAAAATGTATTTTAAATATTTATGTATGTAAATAAGTATATATTTACATATATAGGTTTCTATTTAAATATTTTCATATACATAAAATTATATTTATAAATAAGTATAGCAAAAAAGCCAAGCGCCGTCTAAATAACAATATATTTATAAATAAATGTACATATTTTTTCGATCTGTGGTTGGTTAGATCCGTAGATGAAGAACTTTCTGTATATGAGTATACAGTCATCCCTCTGTATCCCAAAGGTACCAAGAGGAAGCTGTATTGTCTTTTTTTCTTTAATTTATTTTAAACAGCTTCGTTGAGATACAATTTCTATACCACTGTCTTATTATCTAGTGCTGCTATAACAGAAATGCTATAATTAGGTGGCTTTAACAAACAAATACTTATTCTCTCACAGTTTAAAAATAAAAACCCATTGCTGCTGATTAGATTTCCAACTCATAGCAACCATACTAGACAGAGTAGAACCGGCCCATAGAGTTTCCAGGGAGCACCTAGTGGATTTGAACTGCCGACCTTTTGGTTAGCAGGCATAGCTCTTAACCTGTACACCAGTTTAGGAAACGGTAAGTTCAAATTCAGGACGCCAGCTCTGGGGGACAGTTTTCTGTCTGTGTTGGCTCTGGGGAAGGTTCTAGTTCCTTAGCTCTTTGGCAGCCATCATGTGGCATGGTACCTTCCTCTATTTCTGCTTTCTGCTTTATCCTCATCTGCTGTTTTTATATCTCAGGAATGATCAGCTTAAAACATATTCTACACGGATATGACCTCTTTAACATAACAAAACATAATAAGCTCTTTAACATAGCCAAGTGCCATCAAGTCAAAACATTATAATTCCGTATGGAATTATAACCACAGGTACCGGGGTTGGGGTTTATAACACATATTTGGGGGGCACAATTAAATCCATACCAAGGATGAAACCTACCCATTTAAAGTTCACAATGTAAAAGATTGTTGATAAACACACCAACCCATACAATCATCTCATCTCAGAATCACTTTCATTACCCCAGTGTAATCACTTAATGCCTGTCTACGCATCCTCCACTCCCAGGCAAACACAAATCTACTTTCTGTCTCTCTTGATTTGCCTTTCTGGATATTTTACGTTCCCTTTTATGATCTAGCCACATAGTGCCATCACGTCGTCACTATCCATTTCAGATTCAAGGGAAAAGAACGTAAGTCACCTCATGATGAAAGAGTGTCACCATCACGATGTAAGAAGAACTAGTGGCACAGGAGATTGGCTCCTTGTAGGGGCTCATTGCAAACTAGCTTCTTCCAATCCCCATCTTTTAAAACAAAAGCCCACCTCATCAGCTGCTGCTTCGAATAATATGAATATTGGAATATTATTGAATATTGAACATTATTGAAGACACAATAAATTAGGGAGGACAGCACTAATGAAGACAGACATGGTCCCTGCTCTTACGAACTCATGTTCCGGTGGGGAAGACAGATCATAGCTACATAAAAAAAGTAACTCAAATGTTGCTGAGTGACAAATGCCAGCCAGATTAACACAGGGTAAGGGGATAACCTCCGTCAGTTTGTCATCCTGTGGCAGTTTGCATGTTGATATGATATTGAAAGTGTTGAAAAGTAAAGATGTCACCTTGAAGACTAAGGTGCACCTGACCCAAGCTGTGGTATTTTCAATCACATCGTATGCATGCAAAAGCTGGACAATGAACAAAAAAGACAGAAGAATTGATGCCTTTGAAACGTGGTGTCAGAGAAGAATGTGTATCATGGGCTGCCAAAACAACAAACAGATCTGTTCTGGAAGAAGGACAACCAGAGTGCTCCTTGGAAGCAAAGATGGTGAGACTGCATCTTATATTTTTGGACATGTCAGGAGGGATCAGTCCCTAGAGAAGGCCATTACACTTGTCCAAGTGGAAGGTCAGCAGAAAAGAGGCAGCCCCTCAAGGAGATGGATTGACACAGTTCTTGCAACAGTTGGCTTAAACATAAAAATGATTGTGGGCACGGCACAGGACCAGGCAGTGTTTCATTCTGTTGTGCATAGGGACACTATGAGTCAGAACCAACTGGACAGCACTTAAGAATGACATGATGCTGGAAGCTATGCCACCAGGATTTCAAATACCAGCAGCATCACCCAGAGTGAACCAGTTTCAGGGGAGCTTCTGGACTAAGACAGACTAGGAAGAAAGGACTGGCAATCTACTTCCAAAAATCAGCCAGTGAAAACCCAGTGTATCAAAACAGAATATTGTCTGAGAGCACATTGGAAGCTGAGCTACCCAAGTTGGGAAGCATCTAGAATACAACTAAAATACACAGTGGCCACAACAGGGGACTCAAGCATACCAATGATCACAGAGCTGGCACAGAACTGGGTGACAGCTCATTCTGTGCCACATGGGGTCCTCGTGAGCTGAGCCAACTCAGTGAAACCTAACACCAGCACTGGGATGAAGACTAACTGGGAACTTTGATATAAGCTTGAAAAGTTTCATAATTTAAAAAAAAACAAAAACAAAGGAAACCTCTTTTTAAGGAGCAAGAGAGGAGGCATCTTAGGTCAAACAGACAAGATCCTTGTAAAGAGGGGACATCTGAGCAGAGACCCAAAAGAAGAGAAGCAGCAGGTCTCAGAGGACCCTGTGAGAAGAAGAACCAGGGCTGTCACCCTGAGGAGCAAAGAGTCAGGTGCATTTAAGAGACAGAAAAGAGAACAGTGTGGGTCAAGAGTAGCACTGTTGCTGTTGTTCCTTGTATTAAAAAAAAAAAAACAACTAAAAACCTCATTCTCATCAAGTCCATTCTAACTCATAGCAATTATATAGGGCAGAGTACAAACTGCCCCACTGAGTTTCCAAGGAGCGCCTGGTGCGTTGCAACGACCCACCTGCTGGTTACCAGCCGTAGCTCTTAACCACTGCGCTACCAGGGCTCCTTTAGCTGTATACATACATCAAAGCTTGTAAAAACTGCACGTTTTAAATACTCGCACTTCCTTCTATGTCACTCACACCTCCACAAAGCTATAGGATACAAAATAAAGACTATGGCTGCCCATCCGAGCCAAAGGTGTCCAACACGTTCAGCAGCACAGTGTATCTGGCTTCTCTGTGTCCTTTCCTGCCTTCGCTGACGACGTGGCAGCTCCCACGACTGCTCCCTAGTGTCCATTCTCAGCACTGCAGCCACGAGAGTTTCTTTTCTTTTTTTTTTTTTTAAATACCTTGTAGATAAATAACTTTCTCCAACCGAACGCGGACATGGCCGAACAAGATCATTAATATCACACTCCAGTACAATTTTGCTCAAGATCACTCAAAAACGACTGCAACAGTATAGTGACAAGGAACTGCCAGAAATTCAAGCCGGATTCAGAAGAGGACATGGAACCAGGGATACCATTGCTGATTTCAAACGGATCTTGTCTGAAAGATGTTTGCCTGTGTTTCATTGACTATACAAAGGCATTCAACTGTGTGGCTCATAATAAATTATGGCTAACACTGTGGAGAATGAGAATTCCAGAACTCTTAACTGTGTTCTTAAGGAATCTGTATGTGGATCAAGAGGCAATCATACAGACAGAATAGGGGGACACTGCATGGTCTAAAGTCAGGAAAGCTGTGCATCAAGGTTGTATCCTTTCACCATACCTTTTGAATATGTGTGCTGAGCAAATAATCTAAGAAACTGGGTAATATGAAGAAGAAGAATGAGGCATCAGGATTGGAGGATGACTCATTAACAACTTGCGTTATGCAGGCACTATCTACCACCTTACTTTCTGGAAGTGAAGAAGATATAAAACACTTACTGGTGAAGATCAAAGACTACAGCCTTCAGTATGAATTGTACCTCAACATCAAGACAACAAAAATCCTCACAACTGGACCAGTAAACAACATCATGATCAATGGAGAAAAGACAGGTTGCCAAGGATTTCATTTTACTTGAGTCCACAATCAACACCCATGGAAGCAGCAGTCAAGAAATCCAAAAATGCATTGCATTGGGAAAATCTGCTGCAAAGGATCTCTTTAAAGTATTGAAAAGTAAAGATGTCACCTTGAAGACTAAAGTGCACCTGGCCCAAGCCATGGTATTTTCAATCCCGTTATATGCATGCTAAAGCTAGACAACAAACAAGGAAGACAGAAGAAGAACTGATGCCTTTGAAGTGTAGTGTTGGAGAAGAATGTTGAATGTACACATGGATCGCCAAAAGAACAAACAGATCTGTTTTGGAAGAAGTACAACCAGGGTGCTCCTTGGAAGCAAAGATGGCAAAATTGCATCTTACATACTTTGGACATTGTTTTAGTCAGCTAGGGTTGCTCTAACAGAAATACCACAGAGTGGATGCCTTTAACAAAGGAAGGTTTATTCTTACACCGTCCAGTAGGCTACAAGTCTAAAATTGGGATGTCCACTTCAGGGGAAAGCTTTCCCCATGATTGACTCTGGAGGAAAGTCCGATATTGCATCAGTCTTTGTCCAGGGAACATCTTGGGACAGGAACCTCAGGTCTGAAAGACATGCCCTTCTCCTGGTGCTGCTTTCTTGGTGGTATGAGATTCCCAATTCTCTGCTTGTTTCTCTTTCCTTTTATCTTTTGTAGGACAAAAGGATTAAGAATGGGCAAGCCATACTCCAGGGAAACTCCCTTTACAGTAGAGCAGGGACGTAATTCTATGAAGGAATTTACAGTCCCACCCTAATCCTTTAACATACAGCACAGGACAGTCACAAAATATTGGGAATCATGGCCCAGCCACATGACTACATATATTTTTTCTGGGACACAATTCAATCCATGACCTCCCACCTTTTGGCACCCTAAAAATCACATTTTTGAAACATGTAACACATTCATCCCATCATAGCAAAATCAAGTCCAACCCATATGATAGAAGTCTTAAATCAGTAGACTGCATCTTACATACTTTGGAGATGTTGTCACGAAGGATCAGTCCCTACAGAAAGACATCATGCTTGGTAGAGTGGAGGGTCAGCGAAGAAGAGGAAGACCCTCAACAAGATGGATTGACACAGTGGCCACAACAATGGGTTTCAGCATAAAAACGATTGTCGACATGGCACAAGACTGGGCAGTGTTTCCTTCTGTTGTGCATAGGGTTGCTGTGAGTTGGAACCAACTCAACAGCACCTAACAACAACAACCCATGGCTGCAGCCAGCCAGCCAAGTGCCGTCGAGAGGGTACTTTAAAGGCCCCTCGTGGGAACCCTGGTGGTGTAGTAGTTCAAATCCACCAGGCACTCGTTGGAAACTTTACTCTGTCCTATAGGTCGCTATAGGGTCGCTGTGAGTTGGAATCGACTAGGGTCAATAGCAACAGATTTGTTTCCGCTTGGTTTTGACTGGCCCTCCTGGTCTCGCACCACATTCCCTCCGTTCCAACCACATGAGGTCTCTAGTTCCTAGAAGATTCTCAGCCAGGCTCATCTTCTGTTATTGTTAGTCACTGTGAAAACCCACTGCCGTCGAGTGGGGTCCGACTCATAGTGACCCTAGAGGTCAGAGTAGAACTGTCCCATAGAGTTTCTAAGGAGAGCCTGGCAGATTTGAACTGCCGACCTTTTGGTCAGCAGACATAGCACTTTCCGCACTACACCATCAGGGTTTCAGTTGCTGTGAAGGGGGCTCTAAGACATGACCACTTGAAGTTTCACAGAACGAAAATGGCCAGATCCTGCACCATCTTCACGGTCGTTGGCAAGTCTGAGCCTACGTTGTCACTGTTGTGTCACTCCGTCTCACAGAGGATTTCCTTTGTTTTTGCTGACTCTCTGTGTCACCAGTCATGATGCCCTTTTTTTAGCAATTGGTCTTTCCTGATTCTGTGTGCAAAGTAAATGAGCTGAAGTCTTGCCATCCTCACTTCTAAGGAATGTTCTGGTTGCATCTCTCCTAAGACTGATTTGTTTGCTCCTTTGACATTCCGTGATGGGTTCAATATTCTTCACCAACACCACAGTTCAAAAGCATCAATTCTTCTTCTGTCTTCCTTTTTCACTGTCCAGCTTTCACATGCACGTGAGGTGATTGAAAAGACCACAGCTTGGGTCAGGCGCATCTTAGTCATGAAGTGACATCTAAGCATTTTAAAAATTGAAGCGGTCCTTTGCAGCAGATTTTCCTATACAAATAGTAGTTAGACTCCTTGGTGTTTTCATGGTGCTGATCATTGATTCAAGTCAAACGAAGTCACTTACAACTTTAATCTTTTCTCTGTTTATCGTGATGTTGCTTACTGGACCAGTGGTGAGGATGTTTGTTTTCTTGATGTTGAAGCGCAATCCATATGGAAGGCTGTGGTCTTCGATCTTCATCAGTCATTGTTTCAGATCCTCTTCACTGCCAGCAAGCAAGGTGATATCGTCTGCATAAAGCAGGTTGTTAATAAGTCTTCCTCCAATCCTGATGCCTAGTTCTTCACATCGTCCAGCTTCTTGTGTGGTTTGTTCAGCATACAGATCAACAGCTTCTAGGCCTATGCATCTGCAGTTCCTTTTGTTATAACCCCTCTCCCTCGGACCTTCCCAGGACTGATTGCTTCTCTGGTTTTTGCTCAAATGTCCCCTCCTCGGAGAGACTTTCCCTGACCAGCAAAGTGGCCCCTGTTCACCTCTGTTCTTTAGTATCTTATTACACCATTTTGGTCCCTTCGTTGACTTGTTGACTTGATTGTTGTCTGGTTTGCTCACACCAGGGAGGCTCTGTCGTGTCCTCAGTGCTGAGAACAAGATAGCTATCCTGGGAACCAATTTGCTTCTTCAAAAAATATCTGTGGCATGCTCTTGTTGGACCAGGTCCTGGACTTGGCACAAGAAAGCTGTGGTCTCTGCAACATGGAAGTTACACTTGACTCAAATAAACAAATATACTATTACAAATGATGGTCTGTGCCATTCATTCATTCATTCAGCCACACTCTGCTAGCATTCATTTCTAGAACACAGATGTAGTATTTCATTCCTTTGTGGTTGAGAGCTATCTCAACTAGAAAGTACTCTTCTCCATCTAGAAAACTCCTATTCACCCATCAAAACCCAGTCTGAGATTTACTTTCCCTCCAGCCTTCCTTTTTCCTCCACTTCATGAAATAAATTCCTTCCTCCACTGTGCTATGGGGGAAGTAAATGGGCCACTGAAGCATTCCACTGAAGAAGCCAGAAAGAAACTGAACAACCTGAGGAAAGAATTAGTCTCAAATCAAAAAGGCAGAACTTTGTCACTTAGGATAAACTCAAACACAAGCCTAAAGGAAGGAATCTAGGGGCTGAATAGTCACCTCTGTAGCCAGTTCATTCAAGAAGCAAAGAAATAAAACGGACAAAATAACCTAAGATCAGAAGTAGAAAAGGGGTTATAAACACAAATACACAGATGACACCACCTCGCATGCTGAAAGTGAAGAGTATTTAAAGCACGTAGTGACAAAGAACAAGTACAACAGCCTTCAGTACGGATTATACCTCAACATCAAGAAAAGGAAAATACTGACAGCTGGACCAATAAGCAACATCAAGATAAACAAGAAAATATTGAAGTTGTGAAGAATTTCCTTTTATTTTAGTTGAGTCCACAATCAACATCCACGGAAGCAGCAATCAAGAAATCAAGCCATCTATTTCACTGGATAAATTTTCTGCAAAGGATATCTTTAAAATGTTGAAAAGTAAACATGTCACCTCAGGGAAGTACCTCACCCATACCATGGTGTTTTCAATCACTTCACATGTATGTGAAAGCTGGACAATGAATAAGGAAAGCAGAAGAAGAATTGATGCCTTTGAATCACAGTGTTGAAGAATACTGAATATACCATGAACTGCCAGAAGAATGAACACTTCTATCTTAGAAGAAGTACAAGAGTGCTCCTTAGAAGCAAGGATGGTGAGACTTTTGTCTCACATACTTTGGGCAGGAAGGACCAGTCCCTGGAGAAGGACATCCTGCTTGGTAGAGTGGAGGGTCAGCTAAAAAGAGGAAGACCCTCAACAAGATGAATTGACAGAGTGTCTGCAACAGTAGTCTCAACCACAGGTTGCTGTGGAGATGGCATAGGACCAGGCAGTGTTTCCTTCTGTTGTACACGGGGTCACTACGAATCAGAATAGACTCGACCACAAGTCTCAACAATGGTAGAACAAAGATGTTTTTAAAAAAACAAAGGAATATAGTGTACAACTCTATGCTAATGCATTTGACGATCTCAGTGAAACTGAGTTTTCTACAAGTGTATTAATTCCTTAACTCAAGAAGGAGTTCATCTGAATGGAAAAATAATGATGGAAAAAAAAAGATCATATCAAAAATAACCTCCAATAAAGGTCAATGCCAAGGAATTATACCATCGTTCAAACTTTAAAAGTTCAAAAAATAGATAAAAATTTCCAAAATAGTGAGAAACCTTCCTAATCATTCTATAAACAGCCCAACCCAGGTACAAAATCTGACCACCTACAAGAAAAACAATCTAAAATCCAAGCTCACAGAAGAAAAAAAATAAAAGGAGACAGAGAGAAAGCCAAAGTACTCAATGAAACAGAGCTTCCTAATCTCTTAGGCATAATTCTGAAAACCAGAAAGCTCTGAAAACAGAATCTAGGGGGCAAGTTTGACACCAAAACTAAGTTGGTGACCAGCTTGACCCAAAGTGATGTGAGGCTATTTGTACTATTTATTTATGACCCTAATAGATATTTGTGCGTTTGGAGACCGAAATATGAGCGTATTGGACACAAGATCTTCCTGCCAACCTTAGTGGGAGTATTCAGCGATAACACAGAGTATACTCTGGTGGCATACTGGTTAAGTTCTGCATCTGCTAACCAAAAGGCCAGCAGTTCAAATCCACCAGATGCTCCCTGGAAACTCTATGGGGCAGTTCTACTCTGTCCTGTAAGGTCACTAGGAGTCAGAATAGACTTGAGGTTTGGTTTCTGATTGTGGATAAACTAGGTGAAGTCTCCTGGACAACACAGATGGTTCGCTCTTGTCTACCAACCTAAAGATGGGTAGTTTGAGTCAGCCTAGTGATACCGTGGGAGAAAGGCCTGGTGATCTGCTTCTGTAAAGCTTACGACACAGAAAACCCTATGGAGCAACAATACCCTCTAACACTTGGGAGGCACCCTGAGTCTGAGGTGACTCAACAGTAGTGGGTTTGGTTTTGGCTTTTGGCAAACTGTGTGTGTGTGCACATGCGTGCTTGTGTGTAAATAACAATTCACCATGATCAGAGACGGTTTATTAAGAACATCAGTGTGGATCCATTTTGGCAACAGTGTGCCAAAACTGGTTCATACCACCTCCTAGTGACCACAACAGCCAGCTATGCACACGGCTTCCCAGCGCCTTGCCCGGGGATACCACGTTGGTAGCTTGAAATAAGCAGCAGGGTTGACACCACTGAAACTGGCTGTCATGGACTGAATTGTGTCCCCTCAAAAATGTATGTGTTGATTTGGCTTGGTTTGGAGTTCCGATATGGTGCCCTTCCTCCCCTGTGTTGTGAATCCTGCCTCTGTGATCTTGATGATGGAGAATGGTTTGCAGTTGTGTTAGCGAGGCAGGACTCAAGCTTGTGGAGCATAAGGGAGAGAAGTGAGCCGAGGAAGTTGGCAGCCTCATACCACCGAGAGAGGAGCACCGAGAGCAGAGCACGTCCTTTGGACCTGAGGTTCCTGTGCCAAGATGCTCTCACTGGATGTGGACTCAGCCTACTGGACTGTGATGATTTTTCATATTGAATGGACTTGTAACTTGTTAATGGATTTGTGGCTTACCAGACTGTGACAATAAAAGCTTCTCATGAAACCTTCCACTCGTGGTATTTTCTGTTAGAGCAGTACCTAGTGACTAAGACACTGGCAAAGGCTACGGATCAGGACTTTTTATTTTATTTGCATTTACCACTCTCTAACTGCCCATTGGAAACCCTGGTGGCATGCTGAGTAAGTGCTACCTCTGTTAACCGAAAGGTTAGCAGTTCAAATCCATCAGGCAGTTCCTTGGAAACTCTGTGGGTACAGTTCTATTCTGTCCTGTAGGGTTGCTATAAGTCAGAATTGACTCAATGGCAGTGGATTTTGGTTTTTGGGTAGCTGCCCATTAGGCAGTGTTTTGGGTTTTTTTGTTTTGTTTTGTTTATTGGTTTCTTTTTTTTTTTTTTTTTTTTTTTGGCGGCCATATGCACAACCAAACATACATCCATTCACCATTTCTACACAAACAATTCAATGACATTGTGTCACTCTTCTCCCTGTCTCTACCCATGCTGTTTCATCACCATTAATTTAGACTCTCTGCCCCTGAACGTTCTCGTCTGTGTTTTAGATCACCCCCAAGCAAACACAGTGCTACCAAGCTGATTCTGGCTCATAGCAACCCTATAGACAGAGTAGAACTTCCCCATAGAGTTTCCAGGGAGCACCCGGTGGATTTGAACCGCTGACTTTTTGGTTAGCAAGTGTAACACTTAACCACTACACCACCAGAGTTTCCAGTTTCGGATTACATTCATATAAATTCTTCATAACAGCTCTAGGGTCGCCATGAGTCAGATCCGACTCAAAGACACGTAACAGCTCTATGCAAAGATTCTTTATTCATTGGGCTGAACTGTAGTTTAATTTAATTTAATGTTAGCTTAATGGGTAATTTTGGCTCAAGATAGATTTTAGTAAGTTACTTGTCATCTGATCGTCCCCCACCTCATGATCACCCCATGCACGGCAGGTTGGGATGCCGTCCAGTCCTGATGGGGTACAGATTGGACTATTGAGATCCACCAGAGTTTCTGCATAGTTTACAGTGGAGAGTATATTCTGTATTATTACCAAATGCTCCCAGTAAGGTTGGCAGGAAGATCAAACACATTCATATTTCAGTCCCCAAATATCTGTTAGGGTCATAAATAAACAGTACAAGTAGCCACACATCCCTTTGGGTCAAGTTGGTCACCAGTTTAGGTTTGGTGTCCAACTTACCTCCCAAATTCTGTTTTCAGAGCTTTATAGTTTTCCGAATTATGCCTAAGAGACCAGGAAGCTGTGTTTCATTGAGTACTTTGGCTTTCTCTTTGTGTCCTTTTATTTTTTTCACCAAGTGCTTGTTCTTAGTCCATCTGAGTCTGGAAGCTTTGCTGAAACCTACTGAGCACCATGGAAATCCTGGTGGCATAACAGTCAGGTGCTACGGCTGCTCACCGAAAGGTCAGCAATTCACATCCATCAGGTGCTCCTTGGAAATTCTATGGGGAAGTTTTACTCTGTCCTATAGGGTCGCTATGAATCAGAATCGACTTGATGGCCATGGGTGGCTAATCTTGACCACCAGATCTTCCTCCCGTGGCCCCCCTGGACGGGTTAAAGCCACTAACCCATTGGTTAGCAGCTGAGCTCTTAACCATTGCACTATCAGGCAAATCATAAGCACTTAACAAAACGCCGGTGGTCGTTCAGTGGTGTGATTCTCACCCTCGGTGCAGGAGATCCAGGTTCGATTCCTGGTCAGTGCACCTCATCACAGCAACCACCACCTATCCGTCAGTGAAGCCTTGCATATCCTTAGGGTGCTAAACAGGCATCTGCAGAGCTTCCCGACTAAGACAGACTAGGAAGAAAAGCCTGGTGATCCACTGCTGAAAACCAGCCAACAAAAACTCTATGGATTGTCAAGGTCCCGTCCGCAACCCAGCATGGGCTGGCACTGGGCGGGCAGCATTTGGTCCCGGTGTTCTGCTGTCTCCCTGAAGGGGGACCATCTCAATGGTGGCTAGCAGCAGTAACTGGTAACTGTTGCCACCAATTGTTACATGAGAAGAGAGAGAGTACTTTTTAAATAAGAGATGTGTTCTGGCTCAACCTCCCATCCTGTTTGAGGGGAATATGAGCTTCCCTGTTACAGTTAAGCACAAAGAGAGTATTCCTGTTGTCACTACTGCTGAGCATTTGGATGTTCTACCATCACTGTATAACAGGAAAGTAAGAAGAAGAAGAAGAAATAGAAAGAACAGAAATCACATAATCTTTATTTAGAAACAGTTGACTCTTTTAACCCTAGAAAATCTAACTGAAAAACTGTTAAAAGATAATGGGGATTCAGGAAGGCAACAGGGGATAGAGATAAAGAGATAGATAGATAGATAGACAGACAGATAGACAGACAGATAGCTAGATAGATAGATATTACATAAATATGTAGAAAAACTCGCTGCCTTTGAGTTGATTCTGACTCATAGTGATCCTATAGGATGGAATAAAACTGTCCCATAAAGTTTCCAAGGAGCACCTGGTGGATTTGAACTGTTGACCTTTTGGTTAGCAGACATAGCACTTAACCACTGTGCCACCAGGATTTCCTAAATATGTAGATATTATGGAAATATGTAGATATTACATAAATAGATATTAATAGCTTTCCTACAAGCCTGTAATGAACAGCAACTATATCACTTGAAATGGCTCAGTTTATAATAAACCCACTGCCATCTAGTCGATTCCAACTCATAGTGACCTTAGAAGTTGGAGTAGAACTGCCCCATAGAATTTCCAAGGGACACCTGGGGGATTTGAACTGCCAACCTTTTAGCAGCTGTAGCATTTAATCACTATGCCACCAGGGTTTCCCAATTTATAATAAAATCCCAGGTCCATTACCATCAAGTCAGTTCTGACTCATAGCTACCTTATAGCAACCAAATATTGCTATAATCTAGGAATAAATTTGATAACAAATGTATAGGATTTATATTCATAAAATCATAAAAGTATTGAGAGATAAAAAAAGCAACTGAACAAATAAATATCCCTGGGTGAGAATAATCATTATTATGCAGCAATCACTATGATTCAGATATGAAAAATAATAGATTTCTTTTAAAAAGAAAAAAAACAGTGCTGTCAAGCAGATTCCAACTCATACTGACCCTGTAGGGCAGAGTAGAACCGCCCATAGAGTTTCCAAGGAGCACCCGGTAGATTTGAACTGCTGACATTTTGGTTAGTAGATGTAGCCTTAACCACTACGCCACCAGAGTTTCCAGATTTATACAAGAGAACCGCAAATTCCTAAACAGATCAAACTACAGGTAATTCTTTAGTATTTCTAAACTAATAGCTTGAAACAAGAGGGCAAAAAGTGGTTAGTTCAGCAAATGGATCTGGAACAATTATCTAATGATTTAGGGGGAAAAAATTTCACCCTCATTTCAAACTACACAACCAAATAAATTTTAGCTGCATTTTAAAAAGTGTTAAAAACTAACAGCATATTGCTAGCACAGCACTTAAACCAAAAATAAACCCATTGCTGTCAAGTCAATTCCAACTGATAGCAACCCTATAGGAGACAGTACAATCGCCCTGTAGAGTTTCCAAGGAATTGCCCGGCAGATTTGAACTGCTGACCTTCGGTTAGCAGATGTAGCACTTAACCACTACACCACCAGGGTTTCCTGGGTGGTGCCCATTGTCCCATGGTTAAGTGCAGGATTGTGGTTTGAATGTGCACAGAGGTACCACAGAAGAAAGGGCTGGTGATCTGCTTCTGCAAGGTCACAGCATGGAAAACCCTAAGGAGCAGACTCCCACTCTGCGTACTTGGGGTTGTCATGAGTTGGAATCAACTTCACGGCAACCAGGTTTTTTGCTTGTTGGTTTTAGAAAAAAATGCAGGGTGAATAAATCTACCAAAGGTGATAACCAGAAAGAAATAGTGATAAATTTGATTAGATAAGAAACTTAAACTTCTTGGTATCAAAAAAAAAAAAATTTAAAAATTGAAAGAAAAAAATAAGGGAAGGATATTTGAACTGTATTTGTCAAAGGATACTTGACATCAAAGAAACCTTAGAAATCAGTAAGAAGATGAATGACAAATGGTTAAGAAGTAGGGGAAAATATTAGTCTCGTTAGGTATTGTATGAGTTCCATAACCAACCCAAAGCAAACTCACTGTCTTAAGTCAATTGTGACTCACACTGACCCTACAGGACAGGGTAGAACTGTCCCCTGAGGTTTCCAAAGAGCAGCTGGTGGATTCAAACTGTCGACTTTTTGATTAGCAGCTGAGCTCTCTACCACTGCACTATTAAGTTTTCCTAGAGCTACCAAAACAAACCAGCACAAGTTGGGTGTTTGGTAAGAACAGAAATGTAGTGCCTCACGCTTGTGCAAACCCTGGAAGTCCACACTCACCGTGTCGACGGGGCCGCGTTTTCTTAGAAGGCTCTGAAGGAAGACGCTCTTGGTCTTGCTCAGCTTTTGTTAATCCCAGGTGTGCTTTGGTTGACAGATGCGTCTTCACACGGCCAGTTTCCTGTCTCTGTTTTTTCTGCTCCTCGATAAAAACATCACCGAGATGGGATTAGCACTTACCCTACTCAGGTGAGTTCCTAGATGGTGCCAAGTTTTAAGGCTTCCACTACTCACCAAAACTTAGGCTGTCAGCACCCACCCAGACGTACTTCACTAACAGGGCCAGGTGGACATGGGTGGAGCCAGGCTTTGGGGACCATCCTTTGCTGGTGGGGCATGATGAAAATGAAAAGAAACAGCTGCAAATATCCCTGAATAATCAGAATGAGGACTGTAGAAAGTACGAATCTAGGAAGATTGGAAATCATCAAAAGTGAGAGGCAGCTGCTCCTGACCGGAAAACATTCCTGAGGTCAGCTTTTCCGACAGGAATGGACTGGACTCAGGGACACAGCGTGACCATATGGTGTGTGTACTTTACGGTCCTATGCATCTATAGGATGCTGCCCTACCGGCCTCTGACTGGAAGGGAGAGGGGAGGGCCGAGAGGAGGGGACAGGAGAGTGTTAAGAGGATACGACATGTATAGAACGAAAAGGAGGAGTGTGCTGTCACCGGACAAGGAGAGCAGAAGGAGCTGCAGATAGGCTGGCATGCAAATTTAATTTAGACTGTAAACTTTCACTCAATCACAAGTAAAAAAAAAGTGAAAAGGAACATGTAAACATCAGTGTCTCAGGCGTTATTCTGCTGAAATGGCCTGACACTGGCCTTTTTGAATCAGACAGTCATACGGTTTATTTCCAAAAGATCATAACTTTGAAAGCCCTATGGAGTACAGTCCTATTCTGACACATATAGGGTGAGCATCAGTTGGAATTGACTGGGTGGTAACTGGAGAGTATGTGTTTGTGTGTCTGTGTGTGTGTCATACCCTGGTATGAGTTCGTGTTAACTTAATCAATATTCACATCTCCAAAGACCCTGGTTTCCAAACAAGTTCATGGTCGCAGGTGTAAAACCAAAAACCAAACTCACTGCTGTAAGTCAATCCTGACTCACAGTAACCCTATAGGAGAGTTTAACACTGCCCCATAGAGTTTCCAGGGAGTGCCTGGTGGATTGAAACTGCCCACCTTTTGGTTAGCAGCCATAGCACTACGCCATCAGGGTTTCCGTTCACAGATGTGAGGTTGGGATTTTTACATATCTGTTAGGAGGACCCAATTCAATACAAAACAGGTGTCAAAGATTTGCAGATTAAAAAGAGATGTAATATTTGTCTATCCACTTGGCAGAACATTAATACCCAAGGCTGGTGAAGATGTGGAGAGATGAGTGCTCTAATACACCGCATCACGACAGTTGTGAGGACAGCGCAGGGCCAGGCAGCATTTCCTTGTGTTGTGTGTATGATTGTTATGAGTCAGAACTGACTTAACAGCACCTAACAACAACAACATTCACTGCAATTGCGAGAATAAGTTCTTATCCAATCTTGCGACAGCATGCAGTACAAGAGAGGCCAGCAAACCTGGACTCCATCATAAGCTAAAAGGTTTTCTAAGCTCAGCAATTCAAAGGACACAGTAGCAGAGACAAGATTCTGAGGACCATGTTTTCAGGGGACATTGAGTTCAGTTGGCTCAACTAGTCATTTTCAAAGAGAATCTCCTGCACCCCATGTTGGTAAGTGGTGTCTGGGGTATTGAAGCCAGCAAGCTGCCATCTGAGAAACATCAACTGGTCTCAACCCACATGGAACAGATGACAATCAAGAACACCAAAGACATGAGGAAAAATGAGCCCAGCAGACAGAAGGATCCATACGGTTGGGAGACCACATCAGCATGAGACCAGAAGAAGCATATGGTGCCTGGCTACCACCAAAGACAGCCTTGACAGGGAACACAACATACAGTCCCGGACAGCACAAGGAAAAGAGGTGTGCAGATCAAGAACTTTATTAAAAAACCAGAATTGATGATCTGACAGCCTGGAGGGTCCCCGAGAACATGGACCTTAGACTTTCTGCTAACCCAGGTCTGAAACTAGTATTGAAGCCGACAGACACTTCAGACAAAGAACAGACTGGACTCAGGGACACAGAGTGATGCATGTGGTGTGTGTACTTTATGGCTTTATACATATATACACGGCTGTCCTACTGGTTTCTTTGTAGAGGGGAGATGAGAGGGTAGAGATGAGGGGACAGGTGTTGGCTGAGTGGATACAGGAAGAGCGAAAAAGAAGAGTGTGCTGTCACAGGGTGAGGAGAACAGACAGAGCTGCAGAGAGGCAAGTACAGAAAATTGACTTGGATTGCAAACTTTCACTTAATCACAAAAAAAAAAATTCAAAAATTCTTATCCAATCTTATTCAATACATAAAGACATGAACATCATCTTACCCTTGAAAGTCTTCCAAAATTTCACCTCTGTGACCCAGAAATGGGTATACACTTAAGAGGAACAGAAACCTCTGTTCACATAAAACTCTGCACACAGAAGTGCAGATTGTGGCTGTGGTTAGTTGCCATCATGCCACCTCTGAGGCACAGTGACCTGCATAAAAGAATAAAGCATCCCCTAGTCCTACCCCACATTCTCGATCATCAGTCAGCGTCAGCCCACTGTTGCAGCTGTTATGTCAGCCCGTCTCAGGGGGAGCTTCCCTCATTTTTGTTAGCCCTTTACTTGACTAAACATGATGTTGTTTTCTAGTGATTGGTCTTTCCTGATGACATGTCCAAGGTTAAGAGAACTGAAGTCTCACCGTTCAGACTTCCAAGAATCATCCTGGTTGCATGTCTTCTAAGACCAATCTGTTCTTTCAGCTCTCCATAATCTGTTCAATATTCTTTGCTAACAGTTTCTCAATAAATATTTGGTAAATGAATTAGTAAATGAATGAATGGAGTTCTATGTCCGGAGTGGCTTCCTTCCTCCCTTCCTTCAATCCAGATGCTGTGGAGCATCTAGTAATAAGTAATAATGGTTAACATTTGAGCATTAGAAGACATGCTGGTGCAAGACTTAAATACTTGGTGGCTAACAGGTAGATAGGAGGTTCAAAACCACACAGCAGCTCCCAGGGAGAAAGTTCTGGCAATGGGATTCCATGCAGATTACAGCCTAGGAAACCCTAGGGAGCAGCCCTATTCTGTCACATGGAAATCAGCTCAGTAGCACCCAAGAATACTATTTGCATACATATGTTCCAGATACGGTTTTCTAAACACTTGAGAGAATCATTATCACAACCATTTCATAGACTAGAAACAGGACCCATAGGGACACAAAGTGACTTGACCATGTGGTTGCTAAGTGATGGAGCTGAGGATTCAGTATCACTGATGTTACTGAATCAGGACCAGACAGGTCCCAGATGATGTGAAGCTTCCGTCCCAGCTGCAAAAAGAGAGAATACACCCAACAACAATGACTAAACTCAAAGTGAGAAGAAATAGCTGTGAATGTCCATTGATAATCAGAACACAGTACAAATTATTAAGCTAGGAAAATTAGAAGTCATCACAAATGACACGGAATGCATGAAGGTAGATATCCTAGACATTGGTGAGCTGAAGTGGACTGGTATTGGTCATTTTAAATTGGACAATCTTATGGTCTACTGTACCAGGAATGACAAAGAGGAATGGCAACACGTTCATTGTCAAAAAGGTCATTTCAAGGCCCATTCAGAAGCACAATGCTGTCAGTGATAGAATAATATCCATACATCTACAAGGAAGACCAGTTAATACTTCTTCTATTCATATTTTCACACCAACCACTAAAGCCAAAGACAAGGAAACTGAGGACTTTTACCACCTTCCACCTGTCTGAAATTGATCACACAGGCAATCCGTATGCATTCATAATTACTGGTGAATGGAATTTGAAAAACTGGAAACCAAGTAGAGAGATCAGAGGTTGGAAAATGTGGCCTTGGTGATAGAAACAACACCAGAGATCACATAGGATTTTGAAAGACCAACAACTTCTTCATCGCAAATACCTTTACTCAACAATATAAATGGCAACCACACACAGACCCCACCAGATGGAATACATACGAATAAAATTGACTATGTCTATGGAAACAGACGGTGGAGAAGCTCAATATCGTCAGTCAGAACAAGATCAGGGACCAACTAGAACACACTATCAACTGCTCACAGGCAAGTTTGAATTGCAGCTGAAAAAAATTAGAGCAAGTCCATCAGAGCAGAAAACACCACCTTGAGTATACTCCACCTGAATTTAGAGACCGCCTCAAGAGTAGATTTGACTCATTGAACACACTAATGACCAAGGACCAGGCAAGATGTGGAATGACATCAAGGACTTCACCCATGAAGAAAAAAAAAAGCCACTGAAAAACACAGGAAAGAAAGAAAAGACTAAAATAGAAACAAACAGAAGAAACGAGGACATAAGAGAGCAAAACAGAAGGTCTCAAAGGGCAGCTTGAGAAGACCAGGTAAATGTTATAATGACATTTGCAAAGAGGTGGAGACAGAAAACCAACCGAGAGGAACACGCTCTGCATTCCTCAGTCTGAAAGAACTGAAGAAAGAATTTCAGCCTCAAGTTGCAATCATTAAGGACTCTGCAGAGAAAATATTGAATGATGCAGGAAGCATCAAAAGAAGATGAAAGGAATGGTCCCAACTCACCTGGAACAGAAGATGACTGAGAACAACAAAGATACAAGAAAGAAGCCCAGGAGACAGAAGGACCCATATGAATGTATCAACAGGAGACCAGAAGAAGCGGATGGCATGTGGCCACCACCAAAGACAGCTGTGGCAAGGGACACGGTGTAGAGTCCCTGAGGCAACACAAGAAAAAGAGGGGTGCAGCCCAAGAATTGTACTGAAAGACCTGAACTGATGGTCTGATTGCATGGAGGGTCCCCTGGGAACACGGCTCCTAGACCTGCTGCTGTCCCTGACCAGAAACCAGTAATGAGTCAACTCTTCAGACAAGAATGGACTAGACTCATGGAGACAGTGTGGCCATAGGCTGTTCCTACTTTCTGGCTCTATGCATTTACAGGAGGCTGTCCGACTGGTCTCTTTCTAGATAGGAGAAAAGAGAGTGGAGAGATGGGGACAGATGCTTGTTAAAAGGATAGTAGACAAAGAGTGAAAAGGAGGAGTGTGCTGTCACTGGGTTGGAAGAGCAGATGGAGTTGCAGATAGGTGGGCATGCAAAAACCGGTTTAGATTGTATAGTTTCACTTAATCACAATAAAAACAAAAAAAAATAAAAATGAAAAGAAAACACAGAGTCGTTGCACTGAAAAAGCACTGATTGGTCATCTACCATTTCAGAGAGTAGTGTATGACCAAGAACCTCTGGTAATTAGTGAAGAAATTCAAGCTGCACTGAAGGGAGTGGTGAAACACAAGATCGAGGAACTGACAGAATACCAACTGAGATGTTTCAGCAAAGAGATGCAGCGCTGGAGGTGCTCACTCATCTATGTCAAGAAATCTGGAAGACAGCTTCTTAGCCTACCAAGTGGAAAAGATCCATATTTGTTCCCATTCCTAAGAAAGGAGATCAAACAGAAAGTGCAAATTATCAAATGATGCTATTCGTATCACACAGGAGTAAAATTTTGCTCGAGATCATTCAAAAGCTGTTGTAGCACTGTATGGACAGGGAACAGCCAGAAGCTCAAGGCATATTCGGAAGAAGTTGTGGAACCAGGGATATCATTGCTGATGTCCAATGGAACTTGGCTAAAAGCAGAGAATTCCAGAAAGATGTTTATCTGTACTTTATTGACTACACAAAGATATTTGGCTGTGTGGATCATAGCAAATTATGGATAACATCATGAAGAATGGGAATTCCAGAAGACCTAATTGTGCTCATGAAGAATCTGTATGTGGATGAAGAGGCAGTCACACAAACAGATCGAGGGGACAACTGCACAGTTTAAAATCACAAAAGGTGTGCCTCAGGGTTGTATCCTTTCAACACACTTTTCAATCTGTATGCCAAGCAAATAATCTGAGAAACAACTATATGAAGAAGAATGCGGCATCAGGATTGGAGGAAGACTCATTAACAACCTGCATTATGCAAGTGGGACAACCCTGCTCTCTGGAAGTGAAGAGGACTTGAAACACTTACTGATGAAGATTAATGACCAGACAGCCTCCAGTATGGCTTACACCTCAACAGAAAGAAAACAAAAATGCTCACAACTGAACCAATAAGCAACATCACAATAAACAGAGAAAATGTTGGCAATGTCAAAAAGATTTCCTTTGACTGGGATCTGCAATCAATTCCGAGGGAAGTAGCAGCAGTCAAGAAATCAAACCAGGGATCGCAGGGGCAGATCTGCTCGGTAAGAGCATTGTGCGTGGTAAGGTGGTAGCAGTTCCTGTTGTTAGGTGTCATGGGTTGGGTTCCAGCTCCCAGTGACCCTATTCCAACAGAGTGAAACACTGCCCGGTCTCGTATCAGCCTGCCAGTCACTGTTAATGTTGAGTCCATCATTGCAGCCACTGTGTCAATCAATCTCATTGGGGGTCTTCGTTTTTTTTTGGCAGACCCTCTACTTTACCAGGCCAGATTGGGACTGGTCCTTCCTCATAAAAGATCCAAAGTGTGCACGATGCCTCTGAGGAGAACTCTGGCTGTAAAGCAGCACAGTACCAGGCAGTGTTCTGCGGCTGTTCAAAAGGTTTTCACCGGCCAAGTTTTTCAGAAGTCGACCTCCAGATCCTCCTTACTCTCGTCCTGCCATCCCCACTGAAATCTGTCCACCATGGATGCTATTTATCCTGCATGGTGGTCTTTAAGATACCAGTGACATTGCTTTTGGCATCCTAGCAACATGCAAGCCACTGCCGTTCCACAAACGAACAGACCCCATGGGGAACGAGGTAGAGGGTCAAGTAAAAGGGGGAAGACCCTCCATGAGACAGAGTGACACAGTGGCTGAGGCGACGGGCTCAAACATGACAATTGTGCAGAGGGTGCAGAATTGGGCAGTGTTGCTTTCTGTTGTGCGTAGGGTAGCCCTGAGTCAGAACCAACTACAATTATTAGTTTATTGGGGTAGAGAGAGACTGTAAGGGCCTTAGTTATCTAGCACTGTTATACAGAAGTACTGCAGGCGGGCAGCTTTAGAAAACAGAACTTTGTTTATCCGGGTTAAGAGGCTAGACGTTCACATTCAAGCCACTGGTTCTGAGGGAAGACTGTCACTGCAGACTGCGGGGGAAGGTCCTTGTCTCTTTTCAGCTCCTATGTCTTGGTTCCTTGGAGATTTCCTGTGTTGTGGCATTTATATTCCCCGACACGTGTTTTCCTGCTGCCTGCTTCATCTTTGCTTTTTTAATCTCAGATGAGATTGATTGAGGACACACCTGACACTAACACTGTCTCGTTGACATAAAAAAGAAACCCTGTTTCCAGAAAGGGATCCTAGCTACAGGTGTAATACCATTTAGAACACGTGTTTGGGGGGACACAATTCAATCTATAGCAATAAAAAAGCAACTAGGTATAAGATACAAGTAGTCTCCAACTTACAACATCTTTAAGTTACAACTAACTATACTTAGAACAGTTTTTTAGGGGGTGTACGCACTCACACGCACATGTATGTGTGCATGTTTTGTTTGTTTTGTCTTTTAGTATATCTTATCATTAGTATGGTGTAGTGACTAAGCAAAATGTGTGCTAACCAGAAGATTGGCAGTTCAAATCCACTGGGTGCTCCTTGGAAACTCTATGGGGCAGTTCTATTCTGTTTTATAGGGTCACTATGAGTCGGAATCAAGTCAATGGTAGTGGGTTTTTTGGTATGATTAGTACGGTGCCCTGGTGGCACGGTGGTTAAGCACTTAGCTGCTATCCAAAAGGTGGGCAGTTTAAATCTACTAGCTGCTCCTTGGGGACTCTATGGGGCAGTTCTACTCTGTCCTGTAAGGTCACTGTGAGTTGGAATCAGCTAGAAGGCAATGGGTTTTTTGTTTTGGTTTGGTTTTTGGTATCGTTAGTATTATGTACCACATACAATGTTGCAGCACGTCATTTGCTGATGTTACGCTTTTCAAATGTTCACTTGCAGATAGATGTCCTAAGTTATGACTTGTAACGATATTGTTGACAGGAGTTAGTACTAACAAAAAAAAATTGAAGTGTTCAACTTATGTCAGAATTGCCTTAGGACGGAGGCATCAGAATGGAACCCTGTAGTAAGTCAGGGACTACCTGTGTAAGATAGCGTGAGGCCGTAGGGACAGCAAGTGCAAAGGCCCTGTGGCAGGAAAGAAGTCTGCATGGAGAACAGAGAGACGTGCAGGAGGAGGAGAGGTCCAATTTGTTGGCAGGAAGATTTAAAATGGCATTCTGAAAGTCTGAGAAGAGGAAAGGCTTGGCAGACAGCCAGTACACCACAAAGGTGAGAATTGTTACTGCTTTGTTCAAAGAGCAAGGAGTTGGAGAAGAACATTCTCTGGCCTGCAGAAGTGTCCACCCGTGGGAATCTCTCCAAGGCTCAGGAAGGCCCAGCCCAGAAAGGCTCTATTCAGTCAGCAAGTCACCCTTCCTTGGGTTCTTAAATGCAGCCCAGAGGTCAACCCCACCTACTTACTGGGACAGGACTGGGGACTCGGCACTAATGTTCCCACAATCTCTCTCCAAGGAGATAAGAAAACTACGTCAGACACTGGCTATTTCTACTCAGTAGCCATGCTCAGAAAAGGAAAAAACAAAACTGTAATCAAATTTTCTTTTTTTTCCCCAAAATATTTGCTTTAGGAGCCCCGGTTGCACAATGGTTAGATACTAAGCTCTAACCAAAAGGTTGTCGGTTCAAACCTACCCAACAGCACCACAGAAGAAAGGCCTGGCAATCTGCGCCCATAAAGATTACAGCTGAAAACCCCGCTGTGGGCAGTTCTGCTCTGCCCCATGAGTCAAAATCCATGGGAAAGCACCCAGCGCCAACTACAGTCCATGTTTTCCACATGCTACAAATGCCCACTGGTCAGTACAGGGTTCCTGAGAAGCCAAACTCTTTTATACTTTAATGTATTTTTTGTGCCAACCAGGATGATGAGCCTGAATCTTGGAGCAAATGCACGGACAGGGGGCTTCTCCTCTACATGGTAAGAACCCTGAGACCCAGCCCCACTTTCCCAGGCTGGGATATAATTCTCTCCAATTCTGCTAGAGAGTGGAGTCTGCTTCCCCAGCCTTTGAAAATGGGCTATATTTGTTTGTTTGGTTTTTTTTTTTTTAATAACATTTAGGACACTTGGTTTGACTCAGAAACCTTGGTGGCGTAGTGGTTAAATGCTACATCTGCTAACCAAAAGGTTGGCAGTGTGAATCCACCAGGTGCTCCTTGGAAACTGTGTGGAACAGTTCTGCTCTGTCCTATAGAGTCCCTCTGAGTCAGAATCAACTCAACAGCAGTGGGTTTGGTGGGTTGGTTGGTTGGTTTGGTTGGTTGATTTTGATTTGACTCACTGCATCAGGGAGAGTTTGGGAGATAATTAGATAAGGATACACACATGTATGTGTAGACGTCTGTGTGTGTACACAGATACACATATTTATGAGGTATCGGTGGTGGTTCCACTGCAGAGTCCTTGCCTTCCACACAGGAGACCCACATTTGATTCCCCACCAGTGCACCTCACGCACAGCCACCAACCATCTGTCAGTGGAGGCTCGCTACGGTGCTGAAGGGGTTTCACTAGAACTTCCACACTAAGGTGGAGTAGGAAGAAAGGCCTGGCAATCTGCTCCCAGATAATCAGCCAACAGGTCATGATGGTCCGATCCATAAGCAGTCGTGGGGATGGTGCAGAACTGGAGACAGAGATTTATTCTGTTGTGCGTGGGGTCAACATGACTCAGGGTTGACTCCATGGCAGCTAAGAACAAAGCAGATACGTATTGCTGTCTAACGTCACTGTAACATGAACAGCTCAAGTGGATGGCTTTATCATTCTCTCACAGTCCAGAAGAGTAAAAGTCTGAATTCAGGGCATCAGCTCTAGAGGAAGTCTTTCACTCTCTCGCTGGCTCTGCAGCGGAAGGTCCTTGCCATTGGTCTTCCCCCTGGTCCAGGAGCTTCTCAGCACAGGGACCCCAGGTCCAAAGGATGTGCTCTGCTGCTGGTTCTTCTTGCTTGTTAGTAATCAGAGCCCTCTCCCCTTGCTGGATTCTCTCTTTTATATCTCAAAAGAGATTAACTCAAGATACAACCTATAGATTAAGCCCTGCCTCGTTAACACAAGTGCCTCTAATTCTGACTCATTAACATCATACCAAAACCCAGTGCTATGGAGTCAATTCTGACTCATAGTTACCCTGCATGGAAATTGGAATTTATAACACATAGAATAATCACCTCAGATTACAAAGTGGTGGACAAAACACAATATAGGAAATCACAGCCTAGCCAAGTTGACACAGGTTTGGGGTGGGGGGGGACACAATTCAGTTCATAACACATATAGCCAAAAAAACAAACCCACTCCCATCAAGTCAATTCCAACTCGTAGCAACCCTATAGGAGAGAGTAGAACTGCTCTGTAGAGTTTCCAAGGAGCTCCTGGCAGATTCGAACGGCCAACCTTTGGGTTAGCAGATGTAGCATTTAACCACTACACCACCAGGGTTTGTCCACAGCGCGTATAGATACGTCTTACTGACGCAGCTAGAGATAGGGAACGATAGAGAAATACAGATGTGTAGGTACAGAGGATAGCTATAGATGCATGATACGGATACAGACATAGATACAGATACATAGAGGTAAAGACATAAATAGTGTTAAGTGCCACTGAACGAGTCCGTTCGGACTCACAGTGACGCCATACACAATAGAACAAAACTCTGCCCGGTCCCGAACTATTCTCACAGTCATTACCATTTAAGCCCGTTGTCGCAGACGCTGTGACACCATCTCCTTGAGGGTCTTCCTCTCTCTTGCTGACCCTCTAGTTGACTAAGCATGATGTCCTTCTCCAGGTCTAGTCCCTCTTGACAGCATGTCCAAAGTAAGCAGGACAAAGTCTCACCATCTTCACTTCTAAGAAGTATTCTGCCAGGACTTCCTCCAAGACAAATTTGTCCATTCTTCTGGCAGTCCAAGGCATATTCAGTATTCTTTGCCAACACCATAATTTAAAGGCATCAGTTCTTCTTCATCCAGCTTTCTCACACATGTGAAGCAATTCAAAGTATCAAGGCTTGGGTCAGGCACACCTTAGTCCTCCAAGTGACATCTTTGCTTTCTAACACTTCAAACAGGTCTTTTACAGAAGATTTTCCCCCGATGCAATGCATCTGTTGATTTCCTGACTGCTGCTTCCATGGGTGTTGATTGTGGGCCCACCTAAAATGAAATCCTTGATAACCTCAATCTTTTCTCCATTTATCATGATGTGGCTTATTGGTCAGCTTGTGAGGATCTTTGTTTTCTTTATGCTGAGGTGTAATCCATACAGAAGGCTGTGGTTTTTGATCGTCATCAGTAAGTATTTCAAGTCCTCTTCACTTCCAGCAAACAAGATTGTGTCATCCAGACAGTGCGGATCTTTAATGAGTCTTCCTCCAATTCCAATGCCCCCGTTCTTGTTTGTATAGTCACATGGCATGTAGGGCCGGATGAACAGTTGCTGTGGAAGACCACTGTAGGCATTTCAGTAGCAACCCTGGCCTTCACCCACTAGAAGCATATCTGAGAGTGTGTTCACAGGGATATTCTGAGCCAGCAGCACCTCTCCTCAAACATGACAGCCAAATATATCTAAGTCTTCCCTGAGGGAGCAGAATTGCTCTCAGTTGAGAATCAATGGCTTCGAATGCCCCAGATCTGGGTTCAAATCCTGCCTCTCTGGGCCTCCCTGGCTCTGACACGCAGAGTATTGACAGCTGCCCCTCAGGGGTGTGCTGAGGGTTCGGTGCTGTAACCGTGCACTCAGAGGCACTCGGTAATATGAATCCCACCAGCAGCTGTGCAGGACAGAGCCCTGATGACCATCTGCTCCCGCGAAGATAACAGCCTAGGACACTTTTAGGGCCCCTCTGCCCCGTCAACTGGAATGGCGATGAATGGAAAATCAACACAACGGTACCCAGCAACAATCAACAACTTTTTTTTTTTTACTGTTGTCCCACGTCATGCTGAGCCCTGGTGGCACAGTGATTAAGAAATCAGGCTGTTCACCAAGAGGCCGGTGGTTCAAATGTACCAGCTGCTCCTTGGAAACCCTGTGGGGTAACTGAGCTGGAATCAACTCAAAGACACAGAACAACAACAGTGTCACGTCTGGACTTTGGCAGTGGAGCCAAGAGCTGGTTCCAGCCAGCAGAAACACCCCCGAGACTCAGCATACACTATCCCAGCTCCGATCCCCCGAGACCCAGGCAGTCCTTCCTAAGGAGACTGTTCCCACTCCAGACAGACAGTCTTGGATCCAGCCATGGGAACTGCTGGGAGGGCCGGAAGCTGCTGGGAGGAATTTCCTCTCTGCATCCTGGTTCTTTGAAGGTACATTTGGCTTGGGGGGAGGCCAAGGCCTTGAAGTCAAGGCTGGGAGAGTAGCTTGGGGGGAAGACAGGCTCTGTCTGAAGTTGTAAAGCTAGTCCTTGTGAATTACCACAGAGGGCCTTGAGCAAAGTTGCTACACTTAACAAACAAAAATACAGGACATCCCAAAACCCACTGCCAATGAGTCAGATCTGACTCATAGCAACCCTAGAGGTCAGAGTAGAACTGCCTCATAGAGTTTCCAAGGAGCATCTGGCAGATTTGAACTGCCAACCTTGTGGTTAGCAGACGTAGCACTTAACCCACTATGCCACCAGGGTTTCCTGCCCAGTTGCCTATATTTTATCCAGCATCCTGATCACTGATGCACCATGCCTCAGGGACTCTCTCTCTTGATGCAGTGAACAGTCTCCTGCAGATGTGTAGGTTTATTTTTCTAATGGGGATGGTGGTGTTTCAATGGGAGAATTCTCACTTTCCTTATGGGAGACACGGTTCCATTCCCAGGCAATGCAACTCATGGCTTGTGTGTGGCTAGGATGCTAAATAGGTTTCAATGGGGCTTCCAGACTAAGATGGACTAGGAAGAAAGGCCTGGCAATCTACTTTTGAAAATCAGCCAATGAAATCCCCATGGATCACAATCATGAGGACGGTACAGGACCAGGCAGCATTTCATTCCATTGCGCGTAGGGCTGCCGTGAGTTGGGGTCTGACTCAACAAAGGCTAACACAACAACTTTTCTGATGTGAACAGGTGTGACTGTTCTTTAAAAGTACAAATGGATTTGAAGGCATTCATGAATTAACCTTGGCCTTTTGCCTGTATGCATGCACACATACACATATACACAGGGAGGACCCAAAGTAGAAAGTTCCAGTAAAATGAACTGCAAATGTAAAGGTCCTGGGGCCAGAATGAGGTTGACAGAAGAAACCTGAGATGTCCTAGCTGGTGCTTACCACAGCGGGTCTCAACTAATCCTATGGGACAAGAATATTGTCACATTACAAAAGAGGAAACTTAGTTGCTCATCCCAGGTCACACAGTAAGTAACCAGCTGAAGAAGAACTTGTACCCAGACCCCCACGCTATCAGCCTCTGCAGGCTCTATCTCCTCTCAAGTCAATCCAGGGCTATTAAAAGCCCCAGTAATGGTCATATGGTGGGCCCAAAAAGTTTTTTGATGTCATAAAGTGATCCTAAGACTATGAGATATCACTACATATCAATCATGGTTGTTAGATGTCATTGAGTCTATTTTCAACTCAGGGTGACCCCATATGAGTAGAAGTGCTCTGTAGGGTTTCTAGGCTATAATCTTTACAGTAGATGGCCAGGTGTTTCTCCCACAGAGCATCTGGCTGGGTCTGAATCACCAACAGTTTGGTTAGCAGCTGAGTGCTTAATTACTGAGCTGCCAGGGAGCCCCTTGCACATCCATTAGAAAGGCTAAAATTATGAGGCGACAGTATCAAGTGCTGACAAGGACGTGGAGTAACTGGAACTCCCCTACATGGCTGGTGAGAAGGCAAAAACGGTGAAACCACTTTGCTAAACAGTTTCACAGTTTCTTAAGAAGTCAAACATACATTTGACACGTGACCCATTTTCTTCATTACCTAGTGCTGCTGTCCCACAAATACTACAAATGAGTGGCTTTAAAAGAATTTGTTTTTTCCTAGAAACTGAAAGTCTAAACCGTGGTCTCAGCTGTGTCCAGTCCTTCCTGTTGGTTAGTCCCAGGTATTCCACGGCCTTCCTTAGCCTGTAGATCTTTACGTGATATCTGTAGGCCCTGTATGTGTTTCTGTGTCCCTTCTGTTCTTTTTATATCTCAGAAGTGATTAGATTCAGAACCTGTCCTATTTGGGTATAACCTCCTTCACATAACAAAGAAAATCCTGTTTCCAAAGAAGACCGCACCTGGAAAAGCAAGGCAGTCCAAGACTATATTTCCAGGTGTAAGGAGATCAAGATTTTTAGTACAAATTTGGGGGAAGATACAATTCAACCCATAAGACCCGTTAGTCTCACTCCTAGGTATTTTCTCAAGAGAAATGAAAACGTGTTTTCTCACAGAAATCCATATACAAATGTTTACAGTGGCAATATTCACAGTCCCCCAAAACTAGGTACAATCTCAGTGTGTGTCCACACGCTGAGAAGACAACAGTGGTGCACCCCACCGTGAAACACTACTCAACAGTGGAAGGAAAGGATGTAGTAATATACACAGCAATGTTGACAAAGCTCAAATCATTGTGCTGAGTGAAAGAATTCAGACTCTACAGGCTAAAACATTCCTAAATATAACCCAACATTTGAAAACACACAGTAGCAGGAGTAGAGGTCTGGGGACCATGGTTTAAGGAGACAGCCAGATCAATTGGCGTAACAACGTTTTTTAAAGAAAACGTCCTGCATGCAACTTCAGTGAGGGGTGCCTGGGTCTTAAGAGTTAGCAACTGACTGTTTAAGAAGCATCAGTTGGTCCCAACCTAACTGGGCCAAAAGAGAATAAAGGACATCAAAGACATAAGGAAAATATGAGCCCAAGACACAGCAAGGGGTATATAATACAGAGGACTATATCAGTATGAAACCAGAAGAAATAGATGGTGCCCAGCCACCGCCTCTGACTGCCGTGACGGGGAGCACAGCCAAGGGTCCCTGACTTAGGGGGAGAAAAACAGGGTGCAGAACCTGAACTCTATTAAATAGAGCAGACTTAATGGTCCAGCAGACTGCAGAGTCCCCAGAAGCCATGGCCCCTGGATTCTCTGTTAGCCCAGAAACGAAGCCATTCCCCAAGCTAACTCTTCAGACAAAGATTAGACTGGACTGTAAGACATAAAATGATACTCATGAAGAGTATGCTTCTTGGTTCAAGTAGACACAAGACTCAAAACGAGTAGCTCCTGTCCAGAGGCAAGATGAAAAGGGCAGAGGAGGACAAGAGCTAGTTGAACGGACACAGGAAATACAAGCTGGAAAGGAGGAGTGTTGCTGTCCCAGGATGCGAAGAGCCGCTGAGGTTACATAGCAGAGTGTGCACAAGTTTTTGGGTGACAAATTGACTTGGAATGTCCACTTTCACTTAAAACACAATAAACTATTTGAAAAAATAAAAAAGGCTGAAACAATTGTCTTGCTATTGGGTGCCGTAAGCTAGCTCCAATTTATAGAGTCTGTGTGTACAGCAGAACAAAACACTGCCGTATGGGAGAGTTCCATGCAGTTTTATTGCATTACTAAAAATCTGAATCAGCTCAACTGTAGCAGGTTTTGTTGGCTTTTTTTTTTTAATACATGTTGTGGGAGGCAGGTTCTAGTTACATGATAACATGTGTCAATAAGCTTTTCTCTGCATCTCTGCCAGCAGTAGGTGTTATTGCTTTTGAATGTTTTTGTAAATTATTATTTTGTTATTGTGTATTTTAAGACAATCGTTCAAAAACTTCTGTTTAACTTTAGGAAAGACAGTGAAAACTGGAAACTGTATAAGGCAGAATCCTGTCAGAAAAGAAAAACTCAACATTATTTTTCACTAAAACAAGCAGCAGAAAAGTGGTAAGACTGTACCCTCTCAAAGGTGGAAAACTTTAGATACCTGGAAAACAAGGCAGTTGATTAAGGTTTAGCTCTCACAGGTTTTACTGTACTGGAAATCAAATAAAACCTATAGAATTTTCCAAATAAATTTTCTAATTTTCACTATAATTTTTATTTCAGTATAATTTTATTACAGTAACACAATGAGCAGACACACACTGTTACTCTGTCACTGTTGTTGCCACTCTCTTAGACATTGTTCCTGAAATTTACACTGTCTGGACTCCCGGGAACTGATTTTCATATGAACTCTTTGGCTCCTTGGTTGTACTCTTCTGATAAGTGTCTGCTCTTATTCCTTGTTTTTCTATTTGTATTGTCTTTTTCTTTATCAGTGCATAACCACTCTTTATATGTGAAGGCTGTATATCTTCTCAGAGAGTCCTTGTGTGGTGCAAACAGTGAATGCATTCAACCGCTCACTGCAAGGTTGGAGGTTGAAGCCTACCCAGAGGTGTCTCAGAAGAAAGGCCTGGTGATCTACTTCTGAAAACTCAGCCATTGAAAACTCTATGGAGCTCAGTTCTACTGTGACCCTTGTGGGGTCTCCACAGTCAGAATCAACTCCACAGCACTGGGCAACACTTCTCAGACAATCAAGTGATTTTTATGTTGTCATTTTGCGCATAATACTATTTTCCTGAATGTCTTGGTGGAAACTCTGGTGGTATAGTGGTTAAATCCACCAGGCTCGCCTTGGAAACTCTATGGGGCAGTTCTGCTCTGTCTATAGGATTGCTATGAGTCAGAATTAACAGCACTGGGTTTGGTTTGCCGGGGTAAATGTCTGTTTAATTAACGTATAATCAGATATTTCTGTCTTGTCCATTCATGGCTCCCAGATTTCCTGTTCCGGTTTTTTTTTAAAAAAAAAAAAGCAGGCTTTCAATTCTAGGTTGTAAAAACAGTTTCAAAAATTCCTTCTGGAATTTGTATTAGTTTATTTCATACATTTTATCTCTAACCCATTTGAAATTTGTTTCTGTCCACGTGTCTATCAAAAGTGGGAGAAGGCAGAGTAGACCAGATAGCCACCTGTGCCCCACACTCAGGTCCCTCACTCCGGTGAATTCTTGGCGCCTACAGGTCTTTGGGTTTTCAACCCCTGGTCGGTTTGTTTTTGTCTCATTTGGCCAGAGGAGAAGCCACAGAAACACAGTGCTCCCTAGTGGCCTTTGCAGTGATAGCAGCTGCAAGATGAAGAAAAAGTCTTAACGCCATACAGAGGATGGTTTCACCAAGAATTGAAACTCTCCAGTGGACTTCCACATGTTAAGCTTGAATTATGTCCCCCAAAACATGTTGCAAATCCCAACCTCTGTGTGTGTGGTTATAATCCCATTTAGTAATGGATTTTCTATGTTGCGCTGCTTTGTGTTGCGTTACACTACACTACTCTACCCTACGCTAGGCAATGTGATGCTACCCTGTGTTGTGCTGTGTTATGTCATGGTGTGGCGTGTCTGGCGTGTTATGTCATGTCGTACCATGTCATGCCATGTTGTTACCTGAGGCAAGATTATTGTGGGGTGTATTTTGAGCCAATCTCTTACGACATATAAAAGGAACAGATTAAGCAAGCAGAAATGGGGAACACAGATGCCAAGCCTCAGGACATCTCCAAGGAACCAGGAAACAGAAGCTAAAGAGACAAAGAGCTTCCCCTAGAGGTGACAGAGAGAGATAGCCGTCCCCTAAGCTGGCACCCTGCATTCAGACTTCTAGCCTCGTAGCTAATGGATGTCTGCAGCTGTTTCTTCTCATTCTGAGTTGTGCCACCTCAGCAAGTGGGAGTCTTGAAAGGTTTACTCCGTCCATGGCACTAAGGCTGACTCGACTTTAAGGAGGCAGTTCTTCCCTGGTCATCTTCTGAGCCCCTTCCAACCAGGGGTCTTCCCTTCCAGCACTGTATCAACGTTCTGCGGCTCTTCATAAGGTGTTTGGTGGCCAGTTTTTTCGGATGTAGATCACCAGGTCCTCTTCCGAGTCTGTCTTAGCCTAGAAGCCCCACTGAAACCTGTCCAGCAAGGATGACCCCAGTAGTGTCTGAAATGCTGGTGGCATAGCTTCTAGACTCACGGTGACACACAAGCCACCACAGGGCTATAAACTGACGGGCTAGTAGCTGCAGACTGATGGCTGAGTGCATCAGGATGGGAGGAAGACTTGCCAGGCAAATCACACAACCTGGCTTGCCGAAAGCAAATGGAACCAAAACACTTACTGATGAAGATCAAAGAGCTCAGTCTTCAGAATAGATTATACCTCAACGTCAAGAAACCAAAAATCCTCACAGCTGGACCAATAAACAACATTGTGATAAAGGGAGAAAAGATTGAAGTGGTCGAGGATTTCATTTTACTTGGATCCACGGTCAACACCCAGGAAAGCAGCAGTCAAGAGATTAAGTGACATATCACTTTGGGCAAATCTGCTGCAGAAGATGTGTTTAAAATGGGAAGAAAAAAAAAGTAAAGCTATCACTTCCTGTTGGCATCACTTCCTGACTAAGATGTGCCTGACCTGAACCACGGTGTTTTCTGTCATATCATATGCACGTGAAAGCTAGACAATGAAAAAGGTAGAACAAAGAACTGACACATTCAAATTGTGACATTAGCGAAAAATACTGAATGTATCATTGCATTGGGAAAATCTGCTGCAAAGTACCTCTTTAAACTGTTGAAAAGTAGAGGTGTCACCTTGAAGACTAAGGTGCGCCTGACCCAATCCATGGTATTTTCAGTCGCATCGGTGTTTTCAATCGCATCGTATGCATGTGAAAGCTAGACAAGAAGTAAGGAAGACAGAAGAATTGACACCTTTGAATTGGGGAGTGGGAGGCGAATATTGAATTTACCATGGACTCCCCAAAGAATAAACAGATATGTTCTTGCAAGAAGTATAGCCAGAGTGCTCCTTGGAAGCAAAGATGGCGAGACTGCGTCTCACATACTTTGGACACATTGTCAGAAGGGATCAGTCTCTGGAGAAGGACATCATGCTTGGCAGACGGTCAGGGAAAAAGAGGAAAACCCTCAACGTGATGGACTGACCCAGTGGCTGCAACAATGGGCTCAAGCATGAAAACCATTGTGAGCATGGTACAAGACCGGGCAGTGGTTCGTTCTGTTGTTTGTAGGGTCCCAGTGAGTCAGAACCAACTCAGCGGCACCTAACAACAGCAACAGGTGTGGCTGGAAGAACAAACAAATCTGTCTTCAGAGGAAGTGCAGCCAGAATGCATCTGAGAAGCAAGGAGGGTGAGACTTCAGACATGTCATCAGAAAAGACTGATCATTTGAAAGGACATTGTGTTTGATAAAGTAGAGGACCAACGAAATGTGGGAAATCCTCCATGAGATTGAATGACATTATAGGCACAATGACATGCCAGTGAGGACAAAGACAGGGGAAGGCCCAGCAAAGTTCTATTCACTAGGAGGTGGAACCGACTTGACAGCATCTAACAACAGAGAACCTGTGTGAAGTCAGGGAGTGAGCCAGGCAAATACCTGGGGGAGGAGCACTCCAGGAAGAAGGAGCAGCCTGTGCAAAGGTCCTGGGGCAGGACTATGCCCGCCATCTTGGAGGAACAGCAAGGAGGCCCCGTACGGCTGCAGCAGAGTGGGCAAGGAAGGAGAAGGAAACAAGGGCACAGAGGGGACCAGGTAGGTTATGAAAAGTTTGGATTCAGCCCAGAGCATTGAGGACACAAGGAGTCGCCGTAGTCAGACTCAACTCGATGGGAACAGGTTTGGTTTATTTCTAGATGAGAACAGGGGAGGGACATGATCTGACCTGGGTTCTAACAGAGTCCCTATAGTTTGCTGTGGGGGAAAGGACAAACAGTGAACTGAGCAGCTATCCTATTCCAGGTCCTGTAGGGGACAGACACTAAACACTCAACTTCTCAGAGTCAGTAGCTTCACTGTAATAAAGTCTGAAGAGGTGATGAATTGGGGACTGCAGACTCAACATCAGGGGCCTATCTTCCCAGGGAAGTCAGGGGAGCCTTCCTGGAGGCGGCAACAGTTAAGCAGAATCCCGAGGAGGAGTGGGAGGGAGACAGATGAAGAACAGTTGGGCAGGAAGGGTGTTGCTGGCTGAGGGCACAGCACATGCAAAGGCGGCCAGTGAGGAGAGCACATTTGAGGAACTGAAATAATTGAATAGTGGTTGACCGGAGGAAACCCTGGTGGGCGTAGTGGTTAAGTACTACTGCTGCTGACCAAAAGGTTGGCAGTTCAAATCCATCAGGCACTCCTTGGAACCTCAATGGGGCAGTTCTACTCTGACCTATGGGGTCACTGTGAGTCTGAATGAACTTGAAGGCTGTGGATTTGGTTGTTTGGGTGTTGGTTGATGAGGGGCACTCCAGGGGCTGGACTTGTGGCTAAACACGGGTGGGGGAGGGGAGGAGTCAAGGAGCCCTAGTGCTTCTGGAGCAAGGGAGGGCGGTGTAATGCATCCAGCACAGCCCGCATGGTTGGGGACAGAGGGTGGCTATGGCCGGGAGAGACTCAGGGTGCAGGGCAAGGTCAGGGCTGGCTAGTCTCTCTTAGTTTCTGTTTGTACCTGTTTGTACCTGTCTTACTTTGTCTTTCCTGTCTCTGTCTCTCTCCATGTCTCAATGTCTCTCTCCTCCGCTCTCTGTATCTCTGGTATCTGAGTGGGCAGAGGTGCAGTCACTGAGGTGGACACCCAGGAGGAGGCAGGTTGGGAGAGGCAGGCCCAGCTGGGGCAGCACGACTAACTTGGCTCAAGTAGCCTTCAGGGCAGGAGGTGGTAGAGGGGGGACCAGGCCTTATGGGGGACCAGGCTGTCCATCGGGGGTTCAGAGTGACCAGATGCAGGGTGGACTAACAGGAAGTGTCAGCAGGTGAGACAGGCAGTGCGGGGAGGGAGCAGGAGTGGAGCCAGAGGTGTGGGTGTGCGGAGGTCAGCCTCCAGCTTCGTTCCACCAGGTGCACAGAGCGGGGGGGAAGCATGGACTCAGGAAGGCAGGGGGTGGCGGTGGAGGGGGGCAGCTTTTAAAGTCAGGACAGGAAGAGCCTGGAAAGGGGTAAGAGGAGAGAGAAAGAGCTAGACTGAGAGAAGAAAGACACAGGGAGAGACTGAGAGATAGAGAGATAGAGAGACAGAGGCAGTGAGATCCAGAGGGAGAGAATAAGACAGGGAGGAGGAGGATGGAGAGACAGAGAAGGAAAACAGACAGACAGACAGAGAAGGGTGATGGAATCAGAGTGAGAGAAAGTGAGAGAAGAGGAGGCACAGGGAAGAGAGAGCAAGAGGCCGTTCAGCACCCTCCGTTGACACACTCTTGTGTCTGCGTGAGCCACGTGCACCGGGTATGTGTCTGCTAGGGGATTCCTGGCTCTTTGCTTCAATCCGCATGCCCGAGCGCCCACATCTATGGGTGCTGGAACCAGCTCATACCAACACCCGGTTCCCAGCATCTCTTCGCCACTCCGCGTTGGTAACATCACAGTCATTGGCTGTTGAACTTGACTGCCGTGGGCGTGTTTACACCACGGAAATGAGCAAATGCCACAGATCAGGGCTGCTCTTCTCAGAGGCCGTGGTTAAACACCAACCCGCCACACGGGTCCACGGGCCTCTGCATGACTCTGTGGCCACCTGTGTCTCTGACCCCGTGAACACCCACGGGGTGTTGATGTGTGTATGTGGTGCCTGTGTCCCTGCTGGGACTGTGCATCCCCATGTCTCTGCTTGCGCCCCACGCTCCTGGGTGAGGCCCCAGCACTCCGTTCCTCTTTGGCAGTTAGTTCTAAACAGGAAACTGTTGGGGTGGGGTGAGGGTGGTGAGGCTCCCCCTGGTGCTCAACCCCACCTCCTCAAGGCACTGGCATGATGCACAGAGCTGGGGACGTAGGAGGGGCCCCCTGCTTCTAGAATCCCTGTCCTTTGTGCCATTCTGAGACCCTTGGGTCAGCCTGCAGCAGGCACGGAGGTGGCAGGACGTTGAGGAAGAGAAAACCGAGGAAGAGTTGGGTCGCCCTGCGGGGACTCCAGACCCTGGCCCCATGGTGCTCTCCTAACCGTGGGTCGAGGGACTCTGCGGACCTGTGAGACAGGATGGATACCCACAGCACCCAGAATGTAGCTCCTTCTGGTGAGTCACCATTCCGCAGAGCTGGGGACAGGGTGGCAGAGTGACCTGGAGAGCAGTGGACAGACAGAGCATCCGTGGTCTCTCTCTACCTTCTGTTCATCCTGCTTCCTGATTCGGTGTTGCCAGCACCGTGTTTGTTCTGCAGGAGAGGCAAGCCAGCAGATGGAAAGGAGTCTGTGACCCAGCAACAGGGGGAGACGGGGGCACGGTGGCTCCTCAGAGCCAAGACCAGACGGGGGAGACGGGACAGATAGGTAGGGGACGTGGGCAGAGTCGTCAGGCGTAAGTCTTAAAAATGCAGATTCTGAGGCCCACATGCGCCTCGCTGAAGCAGGATAGGGCGGGGAGAGGCAACATACAAAACAAACCCCGCTTCAGGCGGACGTGTAAGAATCCCCTGAGCTGGGCCTCACCCTGTTTCTCAAAGTTGCCCAAGGAGGAGTGACCATGCCAGATAGCCCTTCCCATGGGGAGACACCTCCTGGCTGCCACCCTGGGCCCCTTGGGGAGCCTCCCAGGGAGTCTCCTGCTTAGGCTGCCTGGGGTGTGTAATATTGAGGAGGAAGATTGCAGTTTGTGCTGGGCACACCCAGGCCCACGGCTTCCTCCTGGCCCCCACACTGCACTGCAGAGGGGCAGGTGGCAGCCACCCTGGGGTCTGACCCAGGCCCGTGGCTTCCTCCTGGCCCCCACACTGCACAGCAGAGGGGCAGGCGGCAGCCACCACGGGGTCTGACCCATGCCCACAGCTTCCTCCCGGCCCCCACACTGCATTTCAGAGAGGCAAGCCACAGCTACCCTGGGTCTGGCCCAGGAGCAGGGAGGGGTGGAATCTGGAGGCAAGAAGAGGCTGGTGAGTTAAGCTGGGACCACACAGAGGGAGGTAACACTCAGGGGTCTGATTCTCCACCTTATTTGGCCAGCCTGGTTACCTGCTGCTCTGAAAAAGGAACTTGAGGATAAGAGGGAAGGAGGAGAAGACAGCACCATTGACCAGCCACCCTTGAGTTTCGATGCCACCACAACTGTGAGCCCTTCTGGGAGGGCTTTCTGGAGGAGGCAGTCTTGTTTTTTGTTGTGGTTCTGTTTTGGGGTGGTTTTTTTTTCTGCTTGTTTGTGTAGTTTAGTAATCTATTTATTGTCAAGGAAAGGAAACCCTGGTGGCGTAGTGGACTGAATGCTATGTCTGCTAACCAAAAGATCAGCTGTTCAAATCCACCAGGTGCTCCTTGGAAACTCTATGGGGCAGTTCTGTTCTGACCTCTAAGGTCACTGTGAGTCAGATCTGCCTTGACGCAACACCGGGGCTCCTTTGGCACACAGCAGGAGCTCCGAAAATATCATCAGCCCCATCCACTCCCTGACCTCCTGTTCCCGTCTTGAAGCCCTGTTTCCTGAACAGCCCCTACTTGTTCTATGTGGGTGTTTCATGGGAGATTTTCCAGGTTGTCGTCGCTGTTACTAGGTACCCCAGAGTCAGCTCTTCCTGCACCAGCCTCACGCGAGCCCGTTGTTGCAACCACTGCTTCCACTCATCTCACAGGCCTTCCTATTTTTTGCTGGCCTTCTGCTGTGCCAAACATGATGTTCTTCTCTAGGGACTGGTCCGTCCTGGTAACGCGTCCAAAGTGCGTGAGAGGAAGGCTCATCCTCTTTGCTTCTAAGGAGCATTCTGGCTTTACTTCTTTCAAGACAGGCTTGTTGGTTCTTCTAGAAAGCCACAGTATGTTCAGTATTCTTTGCCAACACCATAATTCAAGAGCATCAGTTCGTCCTTCCTCATTGTCCAGTTTTCACATGAGGTGACTGAAAATGCCATGACTTGAGTCAGGTGCACTTTAGTTCTCAAGGTGATGCCTTTGCTTTTTAACACTTCAAAGAGGTCTTCTGCAGCAGACTTGCCCAGCGCAATGCCTTGTCTGATTTCCTGATGGCTGCTTCCAAGGGCGTTGATGGTGGAACCAAGTCAAATGACGTCCTTGGCAACCTCAACTCTCTCCATTTATCGCGATGTTGCTTATTGGCCCAGTCGTGAGGATTTTTGTCTTCTTGATGTTGAGGTCGGATCCAGCTCGACGGCACTTGGCTGGCTGGCTGATGTTGAGGTACAATCCGTGCTGAAGGCTGTAGTCTTTGATCTTCATCAGTAAGTGCTTCTGGTCCTCCTCACTTTCAGCAAACAAGGTTGTGTCATCTACATAATTCAAGTTCTTAATGAGTCTTCCTCCAGTCCTGATGCCGTGTTCTTCAAACGTCCAGCTTCTTGGATCATTTGCTCAGCATACGCATTGAATAAGCCTGGTGAAAAGACACAACCTCAACACACACCTTTCCTGATTTTAAACCACTCAGCATGCTCTGGTTCTGTTCAGATGACCATCTCTTGGTCTATGCATAGGTGCCACACACGAGCACAACAAAGTGTCCTAGAATTCCTTTCTTCATGACGTTACCCGTAATTTGTTATGATCCATACAGTCTAATGTTTTTTGCATAGCCAATGAAACACAGGTAAACACCCCTCTGGTATTCTCTGCTTTCCATGACCTCTTCTGAATATGGCTTAAATTTCTGACAGTTCTCCTCTGACGTCGTGTTACCACTGTTCTTGGATGATCTTCAGCAAAGTTTTACTCACATACGGTTACTTAGTTACCGTGAGGTCGGCTCCGATTCATGGCAACCCACGTGTGACAGAATGACACGTTGCCCGTCCTGCATCACCGCCCCCATCATTGGCATGTTGCAGTCCTTTGTTGTAGACGTCACATCTGTCCATCTCATGGAGGGTGTCCCTCCTTGTCACTGACCCTCCAGTTTGCCACACACAGTGTCCTTGTCTAGTGACTGATCTTTCCTGATGACACAGCCAAACTAAGCCACCCAAAGTCTCCGCATCCTGGCTTCTAAGCAACATTCTGGTTGGCTTTCTTCTAAGACGATTTTGTTCCTTCTTTTGGCACACCGTGGTATACTCAATATTCTTCACCTGCACCACCTTCCAATGCACCGGTTCCTCTGATTTCCTTTCTTGTAGTCCACCTTTTGCAGGAAGAAGGACTGACAGGAAAATTTCAGGTGTCTTGAACTCCATCTCTAGCAAGTACACAAGGCGGGCTCTTTCAGGAATTTCACCCCGAAACAAGGATGGCAGCCCCTCCTTGGACTCTGCTTGAGGATGGCTCTTCCTCCAGGGGTTGGGATTGGAGCAGTCACAGATGGCTGGGAGCACAGCACTGAGGTTCCTATCAGAATATCTCTTGGGACCCTGGAGGAAAGGCACCTGGATTGAAGAGGAGGAACTGAGGACAGGGAGACTTTCTCAGTAGGTGGTACAGTCTGGATCAGAGCAGACAATGATACAGATAGAGGAATAAGACCGGGAACAGAGTAGGGGACCAGTCAGCAGCAGAGGGTTCAGAACCATGGGAAGTCCAGGGCAAGGTACTAGTCTCAACCTGAATGACGAGAATGGAAGCAAGTGGAAATGGCCTGATTTTTAGAGAAGTTTGTTACTTCACCTCACTGTGCCTCGTAACAGGGCAGTAGCTGAAGCCGCATGCTCCCCACAGGGTGTTCACGGGGAGTAAGTGGGTCATTTACATAAAGCACCTACAACAGCGCCTGGCACACCACAGGCTCTTGTGAAATGTTAGTTTATTGCTATGAATTCACCTCTGGGCTTTAGGCTGGCATGACTCACACATCTTCACTTCCAGTTGGCAACCTCTGCTTCCCTCCTCTGTGGTGAGCCGCTCTGGGAGGACTTCCTGGAGGAGGAAGGCTTGTAACTCGTTCTTGAAGTACTGGTAGAATATCAGATGTACATGAGTCAGGGTATCTGGTCTGAACCATGGACCTCAAACCAGGATAAGCCCAGCATCACCTGGACCTAGACCTGCCATCTTCCCACCTAGACTTCAGGCCATGGCTGGGGTGTAAAACTGGATTTTCAAAAAGTGACCATGATATTTCTAGGACCACATGCTCTTCTAGGCTCTCCCCATCAAGAGATGGGGTCAAGAGGGCATCTCTTGTCCTCAGACCAGGGCAGGGCCTCATGATTCCTTCAATGAACAGAGGATGGCAGAAGCAAAGCTAGATCATTAAATGCAAGGCACTTCTGCCAGATTCCTTCTCTTGGGGTGTGTATTTTTGGAACCTGGAATCTCCAAGTGAGAAGTCCAGCTTCTCTGAAGCCATCATGCTGGAAAGACCGTGACAAAAGATCATATAGAACAGAGAGATCCCCAAGCCATGCCAGCTATCTGGAGTCTTCCTAGCCCTGTGAATGAAGACCTCTTCAGGATGGTCCAGCCCCAATCCTACTTTCTGTCTGATTAGAATCTCATGGGTGACTACAAGCCAAAACTGTCCAGATGAGTCCCTCTCCAATTCATGTCCCATAAAATTCTTGGAAAATCTGTTGGTCATCTGGTACTGCTCTAGCAGAAATACTGCAAGTGAATGGCTTTAACAAAGTGAAGTTTATTCTCACACAGTCCAGTAGGCTGGAAATCTGAATGCAAGGTGCCAGCTTCAGGGGAATGCACTCTCTGTTGGCTCTGGAGGAAGGTCTTTGTGTTGCATCAGTCTTTCTTTGTTCTGAGAGCATCTCAGTGCAGGAACCTCAGGTCCTAAGGATAGGTTGTGCTCCCAGCACTGCTTTCTGGATGGTATGAGGTTCCCAGATCTCCCTGGTACCTTCTTTCCTTTATATCTCAAGACACAAACAGTCTTACACATTGAGCCCTGCCTCACCAAGACAACTGCTGCCCTGTCCTCCTCCCTCATCAGCATCTCAGGTACAGAGTTTACAGCATACACAATACTGGGAATTGTGGCCCAGCCAAATTCCTACACACATTTTTAAGGGAATACAGTTCAATCCATGACAGGGGATAATAAAGGACGGTTGCTGTTTTAACCCAATAGATTGATCAGCGGGACTAGGAACATCCTGCACTGTTGATGCATATCGGTTAGCTTTAGCTGTGAAACAAGCCACCCCAAGATTTAGTAGCTTCAAATAATATCTGCTTATTTACCTCATGACTTGTTGGCTCAGGTTGGTGTTTTTTGGCCTGGGCCAACCCAGTCAATCTCTGCTGAGTTCACTAATGAGTCATGATACCCTGTCACGATGGAATGTGCGCTTTCCAGAGACCAGGACACCACTGTATCGACACAAGCTTCCCTTACCAAGATAGCTCTCACCATCAGTGAGATGGTGAAAGACACCTCGCTAAGATGGCAGACACTCTCATTAAGAGGGTAGACGCTGTCATCAAGATTGTGGAGATCCACTCCAAGACGGTAGATACCTTCACTGAGATGGTATACACCTTCACCAAGACGGTAGAAGCTCTCTCCGAGATGGTAGGCTTCTTCACCAAGAAGGTAGAGGCTCTCTCCAAGATGGTAGACACCTTCACTAAGGTGGTAGAAGCTCTCTCCAAGATGGTAGACACCTTCACTAAGGTGGTAGACTCTCCAAGATGGTAGACACCTTCACCAAGATGGTAGACTCTCCAAGATGGTAGACACCTTCCCTGAGATGGTAGAGGCTCTCTCCAAGATGGCAGACACCTTCACTAAGGTGGTAGAAGCTCTCTCCAAGATGGTAGACACCTTCACCAAGATGGTAGACACCTTCCCTGAGATGGTAGAGGCTCTCTCCAAGATGGCAGACACCTTCACTAAGGTGGTAGAAGCTCTCTCCAAGATGGTAGACACCTTCACCAAGATGGTAGACACCTTCCCTGAGATGGTAGAGGCTCTATGCAAGATGGTGGATGCTCTCTTTAAGACGGTTAATACCTTCTTCAAGACGATGATTGCCTTCACCAAGATGGTGGACATCTTTACCAAGATGGTAGAGGCTTACTCCAAGATGGTGGATACCTTCACCAAGACGATACGGCTCTCTCCAAGATGGCAGACACCTTTATCAAGATGGTAGAGGCTGTCTCCAAGACGATGAACACATTCACTGAGACAGTAAAGGCTCACTCCAAGACGGTTGACGCCTTCACCAAGATGGTAGAGTCTCTCTCCAAGATGGTAGACACCCTCACTAGGACGATACAGGCTCTCTCCAAGACGGCAGACACCTTTATCAAGACGATAGAGGCTCTCTCCAAGACAATGGACACATTCATTGAGATGGTAGAGGCCCACTCCAAGGTGGTGGATGCTCTCTTTAAGATGATGGATATTTTCTCCAACACAATGAGTGCTTTCACCAAGATGGTGTAAATTCCCAAAAGGATGGTGAATACTTTCATTGAGATGGGACACGTCCCACATGGTGAACTTCATCTAGACTCTCCATGTCTTCTTTACACTGTCTAGTGACACATGAGACCAACAGTTACTCTAAGTTAACAGGTGAAGGGGCTATTTATAATGTACAGTAACCAGCAGGAGGCTCAGGGAAAACATCCAAGGACTAGATGTTACTGGGATCTCATTCTAGCACATAAAACTCAAAAACCAAACCGACTGCTGTCAAGTCAATTCTGACTCACAGCAACCCTAGAGGACAGAGTAGAACCACCCCCATAGAGTTTCCAAGGAGTGTCTGATGGATTCAAATTGCTGACGTTTTAGTTAGCAGCTAGAGCACTTACCCATCATGCCATCCTTCTGGCAAATATACACCGTACAACCAGAAGACGCCAACAGAGACCATTCAAGGTCACAAAGACGTCCCCTTCCTGGTCCTCTGCTTCTAGTTACTCCCTTCTGTGCAAAGCCATCCAACCTTCCTCGTCTCTACAATGTCACTTCTATCTCAGTAGCTCAAGATAGGAAACATGGATTTCAAAACTGATTGCCTAGTAACACTAGACTCAACTGTAGACCTAGTTCTGGATATGGATAGAAGAACCACAGGTGAAGCTACCTCTCACCTCCACCACCTTCTATATATATATATAGTTCTGATAATATGCATCAAAATTTTACAATAGCAGGGTACACCTGACCCTATGCACAGACAGGATGCCTAATAATGTTCCTCGCCTGTATGCTTTTATACCAGACTCATTTCTCCTGTCACCTTTTGCTTTATTTTTAATTCTTGTATCTGTATCTATTGTATCTTGTTTCTGTATCTGTATCTATTGCTATCGTCTGTTTTTCTTCTTGGTTTTAGGTCATGTGGTTCTGTCTCCTAAAGTGCCTGGTAATTTTCTACTGAATGCCAGACATTGTTTTATAGAGATCGTCTGTGGCTCTGCAGAATATTATCTTCCTCCAGAGACAGTTTGCTTTTGCTTCTAGCGGGCAGTTAGAGGAAGGACAGATTGTTTTAATCAAGAACTAAGCCGATCTGAAGCTAGATTTTGGTCTTGGTATGAGCTGGTCTGTTTTGATTTCTGATCCTTCCTTATTCTAAGGGTGTAGTCTTTTGCCAGGGTGGGAGTCCCAGCTCTCTCCTCCTTACGGGCACTGAATGACTATTGTTTTTGTGGTCCCAGAATATCACCAGAAGCTGCACTCAGCTTCTCTGACTTTTTCTGGTGTCTTAGGCCCTCAAGCAGGGTGTTCAAATCAACAACTTGCCTGTGAGAAAAGGCACTGTATACATCTCTCTCAACTCTCTGGCTTTGCCTTCCTTCCAGGATCCTGGTCTCGCAACACATGGCTGCAGATGCCTTCAAATTGAGGGGGTTTGGGTTTACTTATTTATTTTCCAATTTTGTCCAGCTTTTCTAGTTGTTCTTGACAGAAGAGTTGGTCTGCGATAACCTAGCCTGCCACTGTTAGGAAATGATAGCTGTATTTTTTAGCAATCTCTCAGTTGCTAACTCTGCTGTGAAATCACTGTCTTTTCCCTGACTCCAGACACCTGTGTTCTGTCTTTGGCTCCATCAGTTTGATGGAGGCTCTTCCCGGCTTCTCACTTTCCCAGATTTTCCAGGGATTCTCATATCTGCTCTCCGATCAGAGAACAGGGAGATCCAGGCAGCATTTGTAGTTTCTCCAGGGGAACATTATGTGGCTGATGAGAAATTAAAATCTGAATCACAGCGGAGGAGGTGATTTTTTTTTAATTTCCATGAATGCTTCTCTGAGTTTCTATGTACTTATTTGGGTATCTGTGTATAATGTGTGTGAGAGAGAGACAGTGTATTTAGGTGTGAACATGTACCTGACTATTTTTGTGTTTTGTGTTTGTGTGTGCCATTGTGTGCATGCGCTTGAGAGTGCTTTGTATGTTGGTGTTTACAGTACACAAGTACTGACAATTAAGTTCACTAAATATCACTACGGTCACCTTCGAAGCATGCCCCTTGGAAAGCTATGCACTGATGCCAGCACCTTGTCCACCCTCTGAAGCAATTTTGGAACTCTTCTTCTGGAATGGCCATCAGGGCTGTCATTGTATTACCCTTAGTGTCCTGAATGTCAACAAAATGTCTTCCTTTCAATATTTTCTTTATCTTCAGGTAAAGAAAAATGTCACTGGTGGCCAGATCAGGTGAGTAGGGAGAGTGTTCCAATACAGCGATTTGTTTACTGACTAAAAACTGCCTCACAAACAACTGTACAATTAAAGTCATGAACTTGCCACTGTGTGTAATGGCCATTCCAGCAAGAGTTCCAAAATTGCTTTGAAGAGTGGATTAAATGCTGTCATCGGTGCATAGCTTCCTAAGGGGAGTACTTCAAAGGTGACTGTAGTGACATTCAACAATGAGGTATGGAGCACTTACACCAGTTAAGTTTGTGGACTTTGTTGTCAGACCTTAGATGACTTCATAACGCTGTGAGGGAAAGATTGGGGGGTTGCTTGCTCATAATACGGTAGCAGAGGCCATCAGAAGGTACAGATGGGATCATCAGGGCCAGCAGGGAGGGCATCAAAAGTGGCCAAGAACAGAATCTAAGTGTCAGGCAGAGAAAAGAAGACGAGCTAAACCAGGAAAAGAAACTACTGGGAAAGAGCAGACAGAAGAAGGAGGAGCACGTGGGATGTGGGATACAAGAAGGGAGCGTCCAGTGGTGTCCAGTAAGGAGAAGACTAAGACGTGTTCATTGCATTTAGCCCTGGCAAGAACTAGGAGAATGCAGGGGATGGCAATCGGGCTGTAGTGAGCTGTGGGGCCAAGTTAAGTATGACGGAAATACAGTAAGAGCGTGAAGAGCTCTTTGAGAAGGAAAGCAGGAGAGAAGGCATCACCAGGGAGATGGTGGCAGATTCTTCCTCCAGGTGTGTCAGGGTGGGCCAGGAGGTTAGGAAGGACAGGAACTCACGATGGGCATTTACATGTGTCCGATTTTTCTTCAAAGGGATGATGGTTTGGGGCTGGGAGGTCACAGAAAGGGCTTGGTGAGAGGAGCAGGGGTTCAGCAAGGGAGAAAGCCAGAAATTTTTCAAGCACGAGTGAAGACAGAGGTGAGGGAGCTTCCACCACCAGGGGGCAGCACTTGCGTGGGTGGTGTGCACGCAGACGCGCGTGCGCAGGCACACGCAAGCTTGGACACACACACACACACACACACACACACACACATACACGCACACTCAACTCTAATACATGCACAAAGGCACACACATGCAGGTACACACAAACCCGGGCAAACATCACATCCCCCTCGCCAGAAGTAAAAACCCACACCCACTGCCTTCGAGTCGACTCCAATTTACAGTGACTCTATAGGTCAGAGTAGATCTACCCCATAGGGTTTCCAAGGAGCACCTCGCGAATTTGAACTGTCAATTTTTCATTTAGCAGACGCCATCAGAGTTTCCATCCCCCTCACAGATACCAGAAATAGATCCCTACAGAGACAGAGAGGAGCCGTCTAGAACCAAGCTCAGAGGTGTAATGCTCATTCACACACAGAGACAGAGAAAGACAAACCTTCAGACATTTATACAGAGAGAATGGCAGAGATTTAAAAGACAAACAAACAAAACCACCTAGCTACTCAAGTACCAAAACCAACCCACTGTCATGGAGTCCAATCCAACTCATAGCAACCCTGTAGGGCAGAGGAGAACTACCTCATAGAGTTTTCAAGGAGCCCCTGGGAGATTCGAACTGCTGACCTTTCAGTTAGCAGATGTAGCACTAAACCACCATGCCCCCAGGGTTTCCAGAGCCTCATGTATACCCCCACATAAATAAATTGACCCGCCAGACTTGCACACAAACACAGACCTGAAAACACACTATATAACCAACCTGCAAATGTACCATCAAACACACGGAGCAGTGGCTCACACACACACACACACACACATACACAACACTCAGACACCCTGGGACCCAAGCTGCACTTGGTTTCTGAGGACCCCTGATGCCTCATAGTATTTCTCTCCTCCGGGAAACCTCTTGCTCTGTCCACCCAGAGCATGAGACCCAAAGGGCCAAGTGTCACGCAGAGAGTTTGGCTTTCCCAGGGCTGGGGTCCCCTGGACTCTTGGCTGGAAATCCCAGCCCCCTGCCTCAGCCCCAGGCTCCCATCAGCTGATGCATCCATCAGGCTCCACCCCTCTTGCTGGCAGCCCGGTCCTGGCAGGAGTCCCCAGCCACATCCCCGGGGCTCACTCACACTCTCGCACGCGCAGCTTCATGGCTGGCTCAGTGCTCAACCACTCCTGGCCGGCCCTCTCTAAGCTGTGGCTGAAGCGGTGGGCCTTCAAGAGAGGTAAGGGGACAGACGGTGACCAGCGGGCACCATCTACACGGGCCGGGCTCCTTGGACGCCCTACTGACCATCCTGCCTTTCCTTGTTTGGGACACAGTCCCTGCCTGCCTGGCCCCAGCTTGGCCCATCACTGGGGGATGGGGGCGGCTCTGGTCTTTGGTGTCCTGCCAGGGGCTCTAGAAGTTTCCATGGTCCCTAATAAGCCTGGGCCTGATCTCAGAGTTGTGGGATCCGTCTGGTCCCAGAGGAAAGGTCTCCCCGGGGTTGACCAGGAGGTAAATTGCAGAAAGTTTCACTCCCTCATACCAGCCCCAGAACTGCCTAGGGGCATCCCAGTGACACCCTTGGGAGCCTGATGTCGTTGGTTCTCAGGCAGCAGTGGGGCTGGGGTGCAGGCAAACCACAAGACAGGAAGCTCTGAGATGCTTGAGGGCCCTGGCAGACACACCTTTCATATGCACACACATTCCCACACTTGCCTGTTGTTGTGTGCCAGTTCTGCCCCCAGAGCAACCACCTGTGACCGTGTAGAGCTGCTCCCGTAAGATTTCCTAGGCTGTGAGTGGGCATCAGCAGCACTGGGTTTGGTCTGATTTCAGAATCTTTACAGGAGCAGAGCACCAGGTTTTCATCCTGCAGATCTGCCAAGTGGGTTCAAACGGCTGACTTATAGGTTCGCAGCCAAGTGCTTAACCATGAGGCCACCGGGTGTCCCTACACGCCCACCGCATACATAATCATACACACACCATCATACGCAGATATACGCTTACTTCCATGTATACAAAAATCCGTTGCTGTTATATCAATTCTAACTCATAGCGACACTATAGGGCAGAGTAGAATTCCAGCATCAAGTTTCCCAGGTATAATCTTTATGGAAGCAGACAGACTGCCTCATCTTTACCCCCAGATGCTGGGTGCATTCAAACTGCCAACCACTTAGTTAGTGCCCACGTACTTAACTATTGTGCAACCAGGGTTCAGACACACACACACACGTTCACATGTACACATACAAGGACTGCCAATTAAGTTCGCAAACTCATCCCAGAAAAAGTGCTGCGTACCTCATTGCTGAATATCACTGTGGTCACCTTCACGGTCCTCCCCTTGGAAAGCTATGCACTGATGCCAGTGCCTAGTCCACCCTTCAAAGCAGTTTTGGAACTCTTCTTCTGGAATGGCCATCAGAGATGTTGTTGTATTACTCTGTATGTCCTGAATGCCACCCAAGTGTCTTCCTTTCAATATTTCCTTTATCTTTGGGTAAAGAAAAAAGTTATTAGGGGCCAGATCAGATGAGCAGGAAGGGCATTCCAGTACAGTTATTTTTTTACTGGCTAAAAACTCTGGCAAAGACAATTGTGTAATCAACGTGGCCAACCTGCCACATTGCCACTGTGTGTAATGGCCATACGAGACAGAGTTCCAAAATTGCTTTGAAGTGTGACTAGGCTCTGGCATCGGTGCATAGCTTCCCAAGAGGAGTGCTTTGAAGGTGACCACGGTGATATTCAGCAGTGAGGTGTGCAGCACTTAGAACAATTAAGTTTGCAAACTTAATTGCCATGCCCCGTACGTACACACACACACACACTTACGTACACAATCATGTACACACACATATGTAGACCAAGACACACACATACATACACTGTACACGTACTGGCTGGAGCCTATCCCAGGGTCCCAGGGCTTTGGTCTACCTCTGCAGGGGCTGGAGAGGCACCTAGGATCCAATTCTCCAATGCTTGAGTGAACTGCCTTTGCAGAGATAATTCTTAAATCTAGAGGTATTTCTTGTTGCTGTTAAATGCCCCCGAGTTAGTACCAATTCACAGCGATGCTGCACACAGCAGAAACACTGCCCTGTCCAGCACCATCCTCACGATTGTTGCTATGCTTGAGCCTCTTGTTGCAGCCGGTGTGTCAATCAATCCAGCATGATAAAGGCCTTCCTCCTTTTTGCTGACCCCCTACTTCACCAAACATAGTGTCCTTCTCCAGGGACTGGTCTCTCCTGATAAGATGCACACAGTATGTGAGACTAAGTCTCTCCATCCTTGCTTCCGAAGAACACTGTGGCTGTACTTCTTCCAAGACAGGCTTGTTTATTCTTCTGGCAGCCCATAGTATATTCAGTATTCTTCAGTAACACTGTAACTCAAAGGTATCAATTCTTCAGTCTTAATATTCATTGTCTGAATTTCACATGCATATTAAGCTGTCGAAAATACTATGGCTTGGGTCAGGTGCACTTAGTCCATAGCAGATTTGCTCAATACATCTTTGATTTCTTTTAAAAAAAAAAAAAAAACATTTTATTGTGCTTTAAGTAAAAGTTTACAATTCAAATCAGTTTGCCATATAAAACCCCAAACATACAGCACTGTGAAACTCCAGCTGCTCTCCCTCCCCCGCACCCTATGAGAGCACCCTCCTCCTTTCTACCCTGTACTTCCTGCATCCATTCAACCAGCACCTGTCCCCCTCCATCCTCTCATCTTGCCTCTACAGAAGGGCTGCACAGGCAGCCTCAGGCATACATTTAAGTCAAGAAGCAAATTCTTCATGAGCATAACTCTGTCTTAGAGTCCAGTCCAATCTTTGTCTGAAGTGTTGGCTTTGGCACTGGTTTCAGCTCTGAACTAACAGAGAGAACGGGGGCCATGTCCTCAGGGGACTCTTCAGTCTGAAGGATCATCACATGTGGTCTTTTAATAGAGCTCTAGTTCTGCACACCCAGTTTTCTCCCATTTCATCAGTGACTTTACATTGTGTTCCCTGTCAGGGCAGTGATTAGTGGTAGTTGGGCACCATCTAGTTCTTCTGGTCTCATGCTGATGTAGTCTCTGGGTCATAGGGCACCTTCTGTCTGGTGGGCTCATATTGTCCTCATGTCTTTGATGTCCTTCATTCTTCTCTGCTCTAGGTGGATTGGGACCAATTGATGCTACTTAGATGGCAGCTTGCTAGCTTTTAAGACTTTAGATGCCACTTATCAAAGTAGTATACAGAACATTTTCTTAAAAAAAAAAAAACTAGTTATGCCAATTAGCCTAGATGGCCCCTGAAACCATAGTCCACAGCCCCCTGTCCCTACCACTCTATCCTTCAAAATGTTGGGTTGTATTTAGAAAAACCTTTTAGCTTTTGGTGTGGTCCAGTTGTGCTGACCTCCCTTCTACTGTGTGCTGTCACTACCTTCAGATAACCTAATTCCTATCTACTATCTAATCTATGAATACCCCTCTCTCCCCCACCACCCTTATGGTCATCACAGATTATTTTCTTCTGTGCTTAAAACTTAAGTCCTTGTAATAATGGTCTCATGCAATATTTGTCCTTCTGCTTCTGACTAATTTCACACAGCATAATGTCTTCCACATGACTCCACAGAAGGAGATATTTCCTAAAATCATTGTTGTTCTTTATCATTGCATAGTGTTCCACTGTGTCTATGTACCACAGTTTGTTTATCCATTCATCTGTTGATGGGCATGTAGGTTAATTCCATATTTTTGCTATTGTGAACTGTGCTTCAATAAACATAGGTGTACACGTACATATCTGTTCATGTGACAGTCCAGACAGATATATTCCAAGAAGTGGACTACCATATGGTGGTCCTATTTCTAGCTTTTTAAGAAAGTGCCAAATTGATTTCCAAGAGTTTGTACCATTTTACATTCCACCAGCAGTGTAGAAGAGTTCCAATCTCTCCACAACCTCTCCAACATTTATTTTGTGTTTTTTGGATTAACACCAGCCTTGTTGGGGTGAGACGGCATCACATTGTCGTTTTGATTTGGATTTCTCAGATGGCTACTGATCGTGAGGATTTCCTCATGTATGTTAGAGTGCTGGATGTCTTCTTTGGTAAAGTGTCTGTTCATATCCTTTGTCCATTTTTTCACTGGGTTATTTGTCTTTTTCATGTTGAGGTTTTGCGATACTTTTAGGTTATGGAGCTTAGACACTGATCAGATTCATGGAAATCAAAAATTTTTTCCCTCTTTATAAGTAGTCATTTTACTCTTTTGGTGAAGTCTTTGGATGAGCATTAAGTGTTTGGCTTTTAGGAGTTCCCAGTTATCTATTTTCTCTCCTGATGTTTATGCTCTGTTAGTAATATTTTGTAGTCTGTTTCTGCCATGTATTAGAGCTCCCAGCATTGTCCCTATTTTTTCTTCCATGATCTTTACTGTTTTAGATTTTATATTTAGATCTTTGATTCATTTTGAGTTAGTTTTTGTGCATGGTGTGAGCTATGGGTCTTGTTTCATTTTTTTGCAGATGAATATCCTGTTATGCCAGTATCATTTCTTCAAGAGACCATCTTTTCCCTAGTTTACCGACTTTGGGCCCTTGTCACGTATCAGCAGCTTTTACAGGTTGATAGTGTTATTTCTAGATTCTGACATTTGGTGTCTTGACTGCTGCTTCCCTGGGCACTGATTGTGGATCCAAGTAAAATGAAACGCTTCACAACTTCAGTTTTCTCTCCACTTACCATGATGTTGTTTACTGGTCCAGTTGTAAGGATTTTTGTTTTCTTGATGTTGAGGTACAATCTGTATTGTAGGCTGTGGTTTTTGATCTTCATCAGTGTGTGCTTCAGGTCCTTTTCACTTTCAGCATGAAAGGTTGTATCATCTGCATGTCACAGGTGTTAAGTCCAAAGGGCTAACGGACCTCAACTACCACAGCCTCCACCAGACCAAGTTCAAGTTCAGCATAACTAGATAGTGCCTGGCTACCCCCACCAACTGCTCTGATAGGGATTACAACAGAGCTGCAGAAAAATGCAGAACAAATTTCTAACACACATTTTTAAAAAATGACCAGACGTACTGGTCTCACAGAGACTGGAGAATCTCCGAGAATACAGCCTCCAGACACCCTTATAGCTCAGTAATGAAGTCACTCCTGAGGTTCACCCTTCAGCCAAAGACTGGACAGGGCCATAAAACTAAACAACACTAAATAGGGCAAGGGTGAGAAGGCAGTGGGGACAGGAAGGCGGGTAATAGGAAACCCAAGGTCGAAAAAGGAGTGTTGACATGTCATGAGCTGGGCAACCAATGTCACAGGACAGTGTGTGTATTAATTGCTTTATGTGAAATTTGTTTGCTCTGTAATCCTTCATCTAAAGTACAATTTAAAAAATTTGCCTTAGAAAGAAAGAATACAACCCTGACGCACACCTTTCCTGACTTTAAACCATGCGCTAGCCCCTTGTTCTGTTCTATTGACTGCTTCTTAGTCTGTGACAGGTTCTGCGCAAGTACAGTTAAGTGTTCTGGAATACCTGTTCTTGACAATGTTATTCATAATGTGTTATGCTCCACACAGTTAGCTGAATGCCTTTGCATAGCCAATAAAGGGAAACATCTTTCTGATCTTCTCTGCAGCCAGGATCCATCTGACATCAGCTATGATATCCCTCATTCTGCATCTTCTTCTGAATCTAGCTTCAATTGCTGGCAGTTCCCTGTTGATACAGGAACCCTGGTGGTGTTATGGTTAAGGGCTACATCTGCTAATCAAAAGGTCAGCAGTTCGAATCTGCCAGGTTCCCCTTAGAAACTCTGTAGAGCAATTCTGCTCTGTCCTGTAGGGTTGCCACGAGCCAGATGGTCTGCTGATGTACTGCTGCAACCACTTTTGAGTGATTTCAGCAAAATTTTACTTGCATGTGATATTAATGATACAGCCCAATAAGTTCTGCATTCTGTTGGACCCCTTTTCTCTGCCGTGGGTACAAATGTGAATCCCTTCCAGTCATCCAGATAGCTGTCTTTCAAATTGCTAAACATAGACGAGTGAGCAGTTACAACACTGATCCACTTGTTGAAATAGCTCAGTTGGTATTCTGCCAGCTCCTGGTGCCTTGTTTTTCACTGATGCCTTCGGTGCATCTTGGACTTCCTTCTTCAATACCGTTGGTTCTTGATCATATGCAACCTCCTGAAACGGTCGAATGCCAATTAATTACCTTTGGTAAAGTGACTCTGTATATTCCCACCATCTTCTTTTGATGCTTCCTGCATCATTTAATGTCTTGTCCACTGAATCCTTCTAAATTGCAACCTAAGTCTTGAATTATTTTTTATCAGTTCTTTCAGTTTGAGAAGTGCCACGCATGTCCTTTTCCTTTTGGTTTCCTAACTCCAAGTCTTTTCACATTTCATGGCAATATTTTACTTCATCTTTTCAAATCGCCCTTTAAAATCTTCTGTTCAGCTCTTTCACTTCATCATTTCTGTTACTCACTTTAGCTATCCTACATTCAAAAGCAAGTTTCAGAGTTTCTTCTGAAATTATTTTGTGCTCTTTTTTTTTCTTCTTCTTCTTTTCTGTCTTTTTAATGACCTACTTTTTTCAGGTATGATGTGCTTGATGTCATCCTACAAATTGTCTGCTCTTCAGTCATTCGAGTTCAGTGTGTTAAACCTATTTGTAAGATAGACTCTAAATTCAGGTGAGATACACTCAAGATCTTGCTTTGGCTCTTGTATACTTATTTTAATTTTTTCTTCAGCTTCAACTTCAGTTTGTGTATGAACAATTGATGATCTGCTCTGCATTCAGCCCCCTGCCTTGTTCTGACTGATAACACTGAGCTTCTCCGTCATATCTTTCCACAGATATAGTCAGTGTGACTCCCGGTTATTCCACCTGATGAGGTCCATATGTACAGTTGCCCCTTATGGTATTGAAAAAGGTATTTCCAGCAGTGAGTCTTTGGTCTTGCAGAATTCTATTGGGTGATTTCTGGCATCATTTCTTCCTTGATTTGGTTTCTTTCCTCCTTCCAGATGTCTGCATTTATGGATAAACAGACCTCTCAGCACTGCTTTGGCTGTATCCCATAGGTTCTGGTAGGAAGTGTTTTCATTCTCATTGGAATCCATGAATTTCTTTACTTCATCCTTGATTTCTTTTATAACCCATGGTTTCTTGAGCAAGATGTTGTTTAGTTCCCAAGCGTTCCACTTTCTATCTATGTTTTTTCTCCTATTGATTTCTATGTTTATGGCTTTATGATCTGAGAAGATACTTGGCATTAATTCAATGGTGTGGATTTTGTTGAGAATTGCATTATGTCCTAACACACGGTCAATTCTGGAGAATGTTCCATGTGCACTGGAGAAGAAGGTGTAGTTGTCCACTGATGGATAGAAAGTTCTGTATATATCGATGAGGTTTAATTGGTTAATTGTGGCAATAAGGTCTTCTGTATCTTTACTGAGCTTTTTTCTAGATGATCTGTCCAGTATTGAGAGTGGAGTGTTGAAGTCTCCCACTATTATTGTGGAGTCATCTAATTCTTTTTTTAGTATAATCAGTGTTTCTTCGATGTACTTAGGTGCTTTGATATTAGGTGCATAAATATTTAATATAGTTAAGTACTGAATCTTTCAGCAATAAATAGTGTCCAGCTTTGTCCACAATGGTGGATTTTACATTAAAATTGATTTTATCTGAGATTAGAATTGCCACACCTGCTCTTCTTTGTTCATTGTTAGTTTGATATATATTCTTCCATCCTTTAATTTTCAGTTTGTTCTTATCTTTAGGTCTCAAGTGAGTTTCTTGTAGACAACATATGACTGGGTCACGTCTTTTGATCCAAGATGTCACTCAATGTCTCTTTACTGGAGCATTCAGTCCATTCACATTCAATGTAATTATTCATAGGTATATGTTCATCGCTGCCATTGTGATATGTTTATTTTTGTGTTGATGTTTTCTCTGTGGTTCTTCTTAGTCCCTTCTGGCACCTTCTTTTTTGTGAGTTGATATTTTACCTTTTTCAGAGCTGATTTTGTAGTTGTTGAGACTCCTGTGTTACATTTCTTGAAATGGTATGATACATCTTTGTTGGGCTTTACGACTTCCCCTAAGATCCCCCTTAATAAACTATATATAAACCCAATTTTAATTACTACCAGTCTTATCATCTTCCTCTTCATCTGGAAGGACTATAATGACTGTAGTACATCCCTCTTTTTAATATGATGGCACCATAGTTTTCATGATAATCACTGGATTGTTTCTTTCAGTATTAAAGCTGTGATTGAATTTGGAACCTTCCCTATCTGAGCAGAGTTTTGAATAATGTGTCGTTCTAACATATAAAGTTAGTGGTTTTGTTCTTCTAAGCCAAAGCCAAGGACTTCTTTCAGTATTTCTTGTAGTTTGGTTTGGCTTTTACAAAGTCTCTGAGTTTCTATTTATCTGGGAATGTCTTAATTTCATTTTCATATTTGAAAAATAGTTTTGCAGGATATATAATTCTTGGTTGGAAATTCTTCTCCTTCAAGGCTTTGAATGTGTCATGCCACTGTCTCCATGTCGGCATGGTTTTGCTGAGAAATCTGACAAAAGCCTATAGTGTTTCCCTCTGAACGTTAGCTTTGTTTTGAGCCTTGCTGCCTTTAAGAGTTGCTGCTCATGTTTCATTATGTTAAGCTTGATTATAATATGTCTTGGAGTCTTTCTTTTGAGATCTGTATTGGGTTGTGTATGATATGCATCTGGAATATCTATATTCTCTTCCTGCATGATTTCTGGGAAGTTTTCTGTTAACAGCTCAGCAACAATACTCTCTGTGTTCTCAGGTGTCTCATCATGTTCAGGGACTCCAATTAATGGAAGGTTGTTCCTCTTAATAGAGTCCCACACGCTTCTTAATGCTTCTTCATTTTTCTTGTTTCTTTTTTCTGATTTCTGCTTATAGATGCTGGTGTCAGTACCTCTGTCTTCCAGGTCAGAAACTCTTTCTGCCATGTGTTGCATTCTGTTTTCTTGGCTTTGCATGGAAGTTTCTATGTCTTTGATTTTGTTCTTGATCTGTTGGATTTCAGAGTACCGGTATTCCATCAGATCAAACAGCTTGCTTAATTTTTTCTTTTGTTCTCCTGCATTTTGTATAAGGTCTAGGAGGGCTCTGTGTATAATCATTTTGTATTCACCTTCTGATGATTTCAGAAAAGTTTCTTCATCTGGAAAATTTCTTGGTTGTTTTGTTTGGGAGCCTTCTGAAGCCATGGGTGATTTCTTGTATGCCACAAGCATCTGTTGCTTTTTGGGTTTCATTTGAGTAAGTAAAGGATGGGAGAGATACTGTGAAGATGGACTGCAGATGTTTCTGTAGGCTGTCTTAAAATGTAAAACAAAAGATATCTGACCACTTCCGAAGTCAGTCAGGTTTTCAGGTATAGAGGTCCTTCTTCCCAACTGGCAAAGTAAGCACCTCTATATCCAACGCCAGATGATATAAACTAGTTCAAAATACAGCAATGCTACTGCCCTGTTAGCCTCTGCTGACAAGGCCCAGCCTTAGGAGACACTGTGTAAACTACTGCTTTTCTGGTAGAAAAGTGCTCTCCTGTGGGCAGGCTCTGTCTCCCAAGCTAAGAAATAGGTCCAGCTGTGGCCACTGTATCTAAGAAGGCGCCCTCCACACGGTCAGCAGATAGAGGGGCTAAAGGTGCCGAGAGGTAGTGAGTGCTCTGTCTCTGTTGCTGGGACCCTACCGTAGGTGACACTGTGTAAACTACTGCTTTTCTGTCAGAGAAGCTGTGTCCTGTTTGCAGGTGCTGGCTTCCAGGCTAAGAACTAGGTCCCACTAAAATCTCTGTATCCAACATGGTGTGCCGCACACAGACACCCCAGTTCAGTACAAACCACGCTGTGGTAGAGATAAAAAGACAGGCCCAAAGTGGCTAGATGAACAGAGTCCTAAGCCTGGCTCTCACAATATGTCAATTTCGCCTGCCTATCCCACCAGCAGTGTGTCTGAGTCTAGCCGCTAGACAAGACCCAGCTCTGGTGCATTTACCTTCAGTCCTTGAGAGCCGGGGCTAGCCAGGAGCAGGAGTCACTGAAAGAGAGGAAGTTTTTCGCTCAGTGGTATGAAGTCCAAATTAACAGCCCTGTGCCATATCGTGGGAGCTCACCAGGTGACCAGAAGGCTCTGTTTGATTATCAGTTCAGGTCTTGGTTTCCAGAGGGATATAAGGAGACGTGTGCTCAGTCCGCCTTCTTGACTTCGCCGATTTCTGGCATCATTTCTATCACCAAAGCCATATTTTCCAACTACTGATGCTTCTTTGTTTCTAGCTTTCTGATTTTGGTCACCAGTAATTATCAATACAGGCTGACTGCACATTTGATCAATTTCAGACTGAGAAACTGGTAAACATCTTCATTTTCTTCACCTTTGGCATTAGTGCTTGTAGTGCATGTTTGAATTACAGTCTTATTAACCAGCCTTCCTTGCAGGCATATAGATGTTAACCTATTGCCAACAGCATTGTATATCAGGACAGATCTTGAAATGTTCTTTTTGACTATGCTGTTCATCTTTAATTTGTCATTCTGGGCATAGTGGACCATCTGACTGTCTGATTCAAAATGGTCAATACCAGTCCATTTTGGCACACTAATGCCTAGGATATCTTTATTCAAACATTCCATTTCATTCTTAACTACTTTCAATTTTCCTTGATTCATATTTCAAACTTTCCGCATTCTGAGTCCTGCAGCTATTCTGAGTCCTGCCACATCAGCAAATGAAGATCTCAAAAGCTTGACTCTATTCATGTCATTAAGGCTGATTCACCTTTGAGGAGACAGCTCTTCCCCAGTCACTTTTTGAGTGTCTTCCAACCTGGGGGTGCTCGTCTTCAATAACAGTCTCAGACAATGTTCCTCTGCTATCTGTAAGATTTTCACTGGCCAATTTTTTCAAAAATAGACCACCAAGTTCTGTCCAGTCTATGTTAGTCTGGAAGCTCTGCTGAAACTGGTCCATCATGGGTGATCCTGCTGATACTCAGTGGCGTAGCTTCCAGCATCACAGCAATACACAAGCCACCCCATTACAACAAACTGCAGATGAGTAGAAGGTCTTTAACTCTCAAACATAACCAGATGGTATCTAGGCCCACAAGGAAGTTAGGACCCAGGGGAGCAGAGACTGGTCATGCACGCATTCTTTCCTGGGCTCCCTTGCCCCTACTCCCTTACATGTATGAGCCTCTCCTGGTCAGGCCAGCCTTACCAGTCAGCCTCAACAAGACCTGGCCACATCACCTGTGAGCAGTGAGTTTCTGGGCAGGAAAGGGGCGGATGGGAAGGTGCATTTGCTTATTCATTTTACAGATTCTCATTGAGGACCTACTATGTGTCAGGTGGTATACTGAGGTCAGAGAGGAGGCAGGGATGTCAGAGGACCTGGAGGCTAGGTTGGGGAGTGAAGGGGGACTGAGGACTGGGGTGTAACAGAACACTCATCATCATAATAGAAGCCATTTTCAGTTGTTGAACCTTCACCATAAACCAGAACTCATTAGCTCCTATGTCACGTGAAATTAGGCTCAGAGAAGTTTAGTGACTTACTCAAGACCACACAGCAAGTATGTGCTAGAAGAGGCAGGATTTGACCCAGCTGTGTTGCAAGACCCTCGTTGTTCTACTCTCTGATGAATGAGCAAACTTGTCCCGGGGGGCAATGTGGTGAGGGGCCTGAGGAAGGGTTTAAATCCTTCAGCAGATGTCAACCCTGGAGAATTAGTGCATCAGCCATGGGGTGTCGTAGTGCTCACCTGTGACCCAGTCCTGACCGAGATCTGGCACCCAAGCCATCCCATTTCCTGCCCTGGTAGGTTAAGGCTGTGATTTATAAGCCAGCAGATGGGGCAGTGAGCTGTGAGATCTGGCAGCGGCTCCTACATCCTTTTATGGATGATGCTGTTTGGGCTGGTGGTGGAGGAAAAGGCTGCTGAGATTTGGGGTGGGGCTGATGGGTAGCTCCCCAGAAAGAAGCACGGGAATGGGGGTGCATCCTCTCCCCAGCCAAGCCCCTCTCCCTGCTTGGGCTATACTGGACCCCATCTGTGTAGCCACTGTGTGCATCCATCTCACTGAGGGGCGTCCTCGCATACCTATAGCAAATTCCAACTTCACCTTTTACCAACCTGCTGTGACTTTGGGGAAGACCCTATACCTCTCTAATGCTTAGTTTCTGGTTCTGTAAAGTGAGGATCCAGAGGGTTATTGTGAGAATAGAATGAGAACAAGCATACTGGGCCAGGCAAACAGGAAGTGATTGATACATGTAAGATTTTACTATCATTAGCAGGATCTCAGGGATCTGGAAGTGCCTGAACGCAGTTCCTGCACTCAGGGACCTCACAGTCTACAGCAGGAATTTATGAGTTTTTTCCAGTAAAGGTCAAAGGTAAATCATTTTTACTACTGCAACTACTGACTTCTCCTGCTGTAGCACGAAGACAGTCATAGACAGCATGTAAGCAAACAGGCCACGGCTATTGTCTCAGTCCATCTGGTGCTGCTCTAACAGAAATACCACGAGTGGATGGCTTGAAGAAAGAAAAATGTATTTCCTCCCAGGAAAATAGGCTAAGAGTCTAAATTCAGGACAGCAGTGCCAGGAGAAGTCTTTCTCTGGTGGCTCTGGAGGAAGGTCTTTGTCGTCAGTCTTCCCCTGGACTGGGAGCTTCTGAGGCACAGGGACCCCAGCTCCAAAAGATGCACTCTGCTCCTGGCACTGCGCTTCCCTAATAACATGGGGCTCCCAACTCACTGTTTGCTTCCCTCTCCTTTTATCCCAAGAGATTGCCTCATGGCAAAATACACTCTTACCAATGGAATCCCCTCTCACTAATACTGCATGCCCATCCTCCCTCACTAACATCCTAGAGGCAAGATTCACAGCGTATAGGAACATCACATCATACAGGGAATCTTGGCCCAGCCAAAATGCTCCCAACATATTCAGGGGGGTAGGGCAATTCAATCTATGACTGCTATGTTCCAATAAAACTTCATGTGCAAAATCAGTCAGTGAACTATATTTGACCTGTGATCAATAGTCTGCCAATCTCCAGCCTAGGAGGGAGCAAACTGATTCCTACATAATAAGGGTAGATAAAACGTACTGAGTAGTCACACGTCCTCTGGCTAAGACTGGGCAGAGGATCAGAGGAAATGGGGGGTTTGGAGGCCCATGTGTGTTCAGGGGGTGTTGGAAGGGCAGGCTGGAAAGGGCTACGAGTGTCATCCTGGGGGGTGGGGCTAGAGTCTATGGGGTGGGAAGCAATGGAAAGGGCGTGGCCACCAGAGTGTCATACCAGGAAGACACCAGCTGCTGGGATAGAAGAGGGATTGGGAGGCAGAGGGGGCCTCTAAAGAGCCGTGGCCCTGTGACTTGGCCGGGTCATAAAGTCCAGCAAAGGTTGTATATGGAGAGCAATAACCAGGCTGAAGGGAACACAGTGGTGGGGTGAAGAGGAAGAGGGGATGGAGGGAGAAACGTCACAGAAGTGACATGGATAGGACTTGATGTCCCAAGAGTAGTGAGGAGGTGAGGTTGGTCTCCAGGTTTCCAGTCAGGTCACTGCGAGGACAATGCAGCCACACTGGACACAGGGACACAGGAGAAAGCCGGAAAAGGAAGCGTTGGGTCTTGACAGCTGGAAGTGGAGGTTCAGAGGGACTGTCAGGCAGAGGTGACCAGAGGCCACTGGAGACAAAGTCTAGAGCTAGAAAGACAGAGTCTGTCACCAAGATCAGAGCTCAGGATGTGACATCAAGGTCAGGACTCAGTCGGTGGTAAGAATAAGGGCTTAGCGGATGAGCAAGGTTCAGTGTGTGGCCAGGATGGGGGCTCCGCTGTAGCACTAGGGTAGGAGCTCATTCTGTGACCACCAGGACAGAAGCCCAGTGTGACACCAGGATGGGGCTCAGGATGTGATAACCAAGACTGTAACTCAATCAGACCAAGACGGAGGCTCAGTCAGGCACCAGGGTAGGGGCTCAGTCTGTGACACCAGCTGGAGGCTCCATCTGATGACTGGATGGGAACTCAGTGTGACACCACGTTGGGGGACTCAGCCTATGACACAGAGATTGGATCTCAATCTATGACACCAGGGTCAAGGATGAGTCTGTCCCCGGGTCAACCTCAGCCTGTTTCTGGCTCAGAAGCTTCCATATAAAAACTGATCTCAGAGGTCTGGCCCCTCCTGCGTCACTGGGGCCTTGTCTGACACACAGGACCACACCTCTGGATGGCTCCCCCTCCAGTTCCAAGCTCCCACTGGCCTCCAGGACTCACCCCCACATCTGGTTTTCCTCCTCCTTGCTGGATTGTTTTGTTCTGATGTTTCCCTGAGTGATCGTCACTGCTTTGGCTTTGGGATGGGGACGGGTCGATCCATGGCTCATTGAGAGCAGCACAATAGAGTCCTGCTAAGCAGCTGGGCTGAGGGCTGGGACAGCAGTAACGGTGGAGACCACAATGTTGTCAAGGCAATCAGGGGACATTTATTTTGTAAGGAACAGAGCATAACCTTGCACTGGCCCCATCCAAACCTCTGGTTTAGGCCCCAGCAATTTCATATCCACAATTTTGCATTCTTCCTCTTAAAGAGGGTCCCTCCAAGTTCTACCTCTTCAGGCCTTCAGTACTCAGTTCATGTTTGCGTATACACAGCTGGGAGGAGAGGGGAAAGTGAAGTGGGTACAGACAGCCTGTCCCTGTCCCTCTCTCTCAGTACAGTCTGATAGGAAGTGGCACCATCACCCTCTCCCCTCTGCTAACAATGGATATAAGTAGGGTGGCCCCGGAATTGATCACTCACCTCACACCCTTTTGGGGAGTGGAAAAGGCACTGTTAGTCATTCCACTGGCTCCACCTCTTGTACGGAGGAGACATGGGCCACCCAGCCACAGGGGACCTTAGCTACAGGTCAGACGGAAACATGACTTGGCACTCATCAAAGGCGTGCATCATCCCACACCACCCCCATCTCTGCCCAGCCCTAAGAAGTTACTGCTTCTGCTGGTCAGTCCCCAGTGGGTCTGCCCACTTGCTCGCTCCCTCGCCTTTCTCCACCTTCCCCACCATCTCAGTCACCTCCAGTCTTCCCTTCCTCTCCCCGGTTTCAGCAGAGTCTGGGGTGTGTTGGCCCTCAAATCCTTCATCTGTGACTACCGTATATCCAAGATCCAAAGGCTAAAGCTGAAAGGCCAGGGTTCTGATTTCAGTCTTTACATGGAAGCTTCTGACTCCGCAGCAGCCTGCTCTTGACACTGGTGACAGACCCCACTCTGACCCTAGTGTCACACATTGAGCCCCAATCTTTATGTCCTAGATCAAGCCCCATCCTGGTGTGGCAGACAGAGCCTTCAGTGTGGTATCATAGACGGAACCCCTATCCTGGCGTCATAGACTGACCCTATCTATCATAGTGTCTTAGGCTGAGCCTCCATCCTGGTCTCATAAACTGAACCCCTATCCTGATATCACACATAAGCCTCCCTCCTGGTGTCATAGACGGAACCCCCAGCCTGATATCACAGAATGAGGTGAAGGGAGTCCAGATACCCAGAGAACAAAATCTGTGCTTAGGAGAATTACAATGGCCTGTAGAAGACGGTGGGATAGATGGGAATTTCTAGGGGAGCAGTATGAGGTCTTCACAGAGGAAGCTCTAGGTCAGGAAGGGGAGGTCTCAGACAGATAGTGCTTCAGGCAAGAGTGTGGCACCAAAGGCAGATTCTGGTGAACAACAAAGACTGGGCCAGGAAACTGGACTTTCTTCCTGACTGTGGTGGCAGGCTCTGCAGATTTGAATAGGCAGAGGTGATGAGTTCTAACTGCAGAGTAGGGGCAGAGATTGCAAAGAGTGCAGTCTACACTAGCCTTGGGAGCAAGCCAGGGCATCCTCCAGACCAAGAGGGCAAGGAAATTGGACGAGACTTGTCAAGCCTCTCTGTGACTCTATCCTTGCTTCATCCTTATGAAAGTCCTCAAAAGTGGGCATCATCTCATCCACTTCCCAGGCAAAGAAAGCTTAGAGAGCTGCCTTCCCCAAAGTCATACAACCAGTAAGTGGAGGACCTGGCATTCCGGGTAATTGGCCTAATAAAGTGTTTCATGCTTCTAGTCTACCTCCTAGTTCGTTGCATAGTGCCTAGGGTCTTAAAATCTTGCAAGCATCAACCAAGTTATAACATCTCTACTCACCTGAAGCAACAGAGGAAGAAGGAGAGTCAGGAATAAGAGGAGGAAGTGGAACGTATGACTGTCCCCATGAACAGCTGTCTCCTAGGCCATGAGGCCAGAACTGAATGGTGCCCAGCTACCATCACCAAATGTTCTGATCAAGGATTCTACCCAATGAGCCTGATCTCAAAGGGGAAAATTCAGGACAAAGTTTCAGTTTCTCATGGAATCCAGATACTCTGGAGTCGTAGAGATTGGATAGCCCTGCAGAACTATTGCCCTTAGAGTTTGCTTTCAACCAAAAACATCCCTTAGTGTTTGCTTTAAACCCAACAATTGTTGTTGTGTTGTTGTCAGGTGCCATCGAGTTCATTCCAACTCACAGCGACCCCGTGCACAACAGACTGAAACACTGCTCAGTCCTGCACCATGCCCACAATCGTTATGCTTAAGCACGTTGTTGCAGCCACTGTGTCAATACATCTTATTGAGGGTCTTCCTCTTTCTCACTGACCTTCTGCTTTACCAAGCATGATGTCCTCCAGGAATTTATCCCTCCTAACAGCATGTCCAAAGCATGTAAGGTGCATTCTCACCAACCTTGCTTCCAAGGAGCACTCTGGTTGCACTTCTTCTAGAACAGATGTGTTTGTTCTTTTGGTGGTCCATGGTACATTCAATATTCTTCTCCAAAACCACAGTTCAAAGGCATCAATTCTTCTTCTGTTGTCCTTATTCACTGTCCAGCTTTTGTGTGCATATAATGTGATTAAAAATACCACAGCATGGGTCAGGCACAGCTTAGTCTTCAAGGTGACTTCTTTGCTTTTCAACACTTTAAAGAGGTCCTTTGCAGCAGATTTTCGGGAGGCAATGCATCTTTTGATTTCTTGACTGACTGCTGCTTCCATGAGCGTTGATCATGGAACCAAGTAAAATGAAATCCTTGACAACTTCAGTCCTTTCTCCATTTACCACTGTTGCTTACTGGTGCAGTTGTGAGGATTTTTGTTTTCTTGATGTTGAGGTGCAACCCATGCTGAAGGCTGTGGTCTTTGATCTTCATCAGTAAATGTTTCAAATCCTTTTCACTTTCAGCAAGCAAGGTTGTATCATCTGTATAATGCAGGTTGTTAACGAGTTTTCTTCCAATCCTGATGCATCATTCTTCTTTATATGGTCCAGCTTCTCAGATTATTTGCTAAGTGTACAGACTGAAAAGATATGGTGAAAGGATACAACTCAGACGTATATTTTTCTTGACTTTAAACCGTGCAGTGTCCTGTTGTTCTGTTTGCACAACCGTCTCTTGATACATGTACAGATTCCTCATGGCCACAATTAATGGTTCTGAAATTCCCATTCTCTGCATTGTTTTCCATAATTTGTTATGATCCACACAGTCAGAAGTCTTTGCATGGTCAATAAAACACAGATAAACTTCTTTGTGGTACTCTCTGCTTTCAGCCAAGATCCATCTGACATCAGCAATGATATCCCTGGCTCAACATCCTCTTCTGAATCCAGCTTGAACTTCTGGAAGTCCCTTATCAATATACTTCTGCACTTGCTTTTAAATGATCTTTAGCAAAATTGTACTTGTGTGTGATATTAACGACATTATACAGATACCTTCCACATTCGATTGGATCACCTTTCTTGGCAATAGACATAAATACGAATCTCTACCAGCTGGTTGGCCAGAGAGCTGTCTTCCAAATTTCTTGGCATAGATGAGTGAGCACTTCTGTTGCATCCATCTGTTGTAACATCTCAGCTGATAGTCCATCGATTCCTGGAGGCTTGCTTTTCACCAGTGCCTTCAATGCAGCTTTGACTTCTTCCTTCAGTACCATTGGTTCCTGACCACACACTGCCTCTTGAAATGGGTGAACACTGACCAGTTCTTTCTTGTATAAGGACTCTGTGTTTTCCTTTCCTCTTCTCTTGATGATCCCTGAGTCGTTTAATGTCTTCCCTCTAGAATCCCTCGCTATTGCAACTTGACGCTTGAATTTTTCTTCACTTCTTTCAGCTTGAGAAATGAAAAACGTGTTCTCCCTGTCTGGTTTTCCATTTCCGGCTCTTTGCACGTGTTATTATAATATCGTATTTTGTCTTCTTGAGCTGCCCTTTGAAATCTTCTGTTCGGGTCTTTGCTTCACCAATCGTTCCTTTTGCTTTAGTGGCTTAACCTTCAAGACACATGTCATTATAATACTTTACGTTGTCTTCTTGAGCTGCCCTTTGAAATCTTCTACTCAGTTCCAAACAAGAGTTCAGCTTAATTAGAAAAGAATGTCTGCCTTGAGCACTGTGTTCTTTTAAAGACCTATCAATACAGAATCAAACTGATAATAACAACTCAGAAGCTTAAATGACAAATTTAAGGGTCAGTGAATTCGTGTTAATGGTGGAGGAAGAACTCAGAGAAGGATGATGAGAATGATTGCTCATCCTGAAGAATTTAATCAGTGCATCTGAGTTGTATGTACAGAAATTGATGGACTGGTTTATGCTCTGCTGTGTACATTTTCAGCAACAAAAATAAAATAAAAATTTTATGAAGGAAGGGGCATAGTCCATTTGAACCTGAAGCCCTTTTGTCTCCTCTAGTCCATAATGCCAGGAAGACATCAGAACTTGGGGATCTTCATGCCTCAAAGATCAATAGGGAGAGTCTACACATGGGGAGAGGAGGCAGCTCAACGTTCCACCTTAAGAGCCTTCTCTCCAAATGTGGGCGTTGGAAACTTGCTGGTCCTATGGCCCCATTAGCACCATCTGTCAAATAAGGGCTTTTTCCTAGAGCAGCTGTGACAAATAGCTTTCATCTCATGAGCCAGCTCCCATCAATTTATGATGGCTGCCAGAAGCGGTGTACTGGGAAGAATCCCAAGGGAGCAAATAGCCCAGCAGGAAAGAGCCTCATGATCAGCTAGAAATATCTGCCACAGGCTCGGTACGGAGAAGTGGTGGCATGTATTTTGGCTTCAAGATCATGGAGACTGTGTTCTTCTTTCCACACACCACTTTATGGGTGAAAAAACCAAGCTCCAAGAAGAACAGCAGCAGATACAGAACTCGGGCCCTGACTCCTCAGTCCTCCCAGCTTTGCCCTGACACCTTGTCCCTCCTTTCTCCACAGGGTCTGAGTCCAAGCCGGATGTCCAGCCCTTTGACACTGGGGCGGCCGCCTCAGCCACCAACAGCAGCAGTGACTCCTGCCCTGGACGCTGGAGGCCTGAGAACTCGGGCCATTTCTCCACCATGGCAGATGAGCAGGCAGGTGTCTGACCGCTGAGACGGGTGACAGCTGATGACAACACTGGAGCAAGTACCATTTGTTTAGTACCTGCATTTTACCTGGCATTTTATAAGCTTTATCACAATTAGGGAAACCCTGGTAACCTGGTGGGCAAGTGGTATGGCTCCCAACCAAAAGGCTGGCAGTCAGAATCCACCAGGCACTCTTTGGAAACTCTACGGGACAGTCCTACTCTGTCCTATAGGATCCCTATAAGCCAGAATCAACTCGATGACCACAGGTTTGGTTTTTCTGATTATCACAATTAGTTCTCATAAAAACATGGAAAAGTGGTTCTTGTCCTCTTTTTGTAGATGAGGAGCTGGAACAAGAAGGAAGAAAGATGTGGGGAAGAGATGGATGGATCAATGAGTGGGTGGGTGGGTGGATGGATCGATGAGAGGACAAGTAGATGAGTGGATGAAGGAATGGATAGAACAGTGTGTAGGTGAGTGGGTAGGTGTGTTAACAGATGGATAGGTGATGGATGAATGGACAGAGGGAGAGATAAGTGGAGGGAAGGAGGGAGGGATAAGTGAATAGATGGGTGGATGAGTGAATAGATGGGTGGATGGATGGATGAGTGAGTACATAGAAGAATAAATAGATGAGTGGGTGAGTGGATGCACAGATGGGTGGAGTAGATCATGGGTGAATGGAAGAAAAGGAATAAGGAAAAAGAAACAGAAGCAAAGGCAAGGAAAGCAGGAAGGTAAGGAGAGACAGGAAAGAAAGAGGGTAAGATGGGGAGAGCTGGAGGAAAAGCGGGAGGAAGGAAGGAAGGAAGACTAATTCAAATAAAATGCAGTGCAGAAAAGTAGGCTGATTTGCTTCAATTCCCATAGTGTCAGAGCCAGGAATCAAACCCAACCCACATTCTTACCTTCCCATTATAGCTCTGCTTTCTCTGCACACCTGACTTCAGAAGCCCATAGATGAGGCCAGACCCCAAGCTCCACGCTGTAAGGGAAGAACTGAAATTCTGAAGGCCCCAAATGCAGCTGGGGCATGGTTAAAGTCAGACCCCAGGACATGTGGCTGATGTTGGGGCTGAGGTCCTCATAATGACCTCCAGCCACTTCAGGGAGAGGTGTTGCTAGGGTGAGGGATGAGGTCCCCTCCATCGAGGGGGGTTGTTCTGAGAGGGAAGGGGCTGAGGAGGGTCCTTGTGAACAGAGACAAGGAAAGTCATGTGCTGAACGCCAGGAAGCAGACTCTGAGGTAGAGTTAAGCAGGCTGGATGCCAGGGAAGAAAGCAGGAATGTGCAAAGGGAGAAGTTGAGCTGAATGGCAGTACTATCAACGGCCTTGGTTGACCACATAAGGCGTTCTGGAGCTGACACACCCTTTAGAGTGGTCCCAAGTTTTTGTAACCTCACATCAATCAGTTGCAACCCAAGAAGGGGCTGACAGCTGACGACTATGCACATACAGTGTTCCCAGTAGCTGGGTCAAAAGTGCTCTACTGAAGGGGGATTCAGGCAGCACATTACAGTGTCCACTACACTAAAGAAGGAGAGTTCATTATGGTTAAACCACAAAGACCTCCTGTGATTCACTTTGATTATAAATACATTGAGCTATCTCCATAGGAACACACAAGCACAAATTTCTGAGTGATATATTTACCCAAGAAATCAAAAGATGCACTGCAGTGGGCAGATCTGCTGCAAAAGGCCTCTTTAAAGTGTTGGAAAGCAAAGATGTCACCCTGAAGATTAAGATATGCATGACCTGAGCCACAGTATTGTCAGTCAACTCATGTGCATATGAAAGCTGGACAGTGAATGAGGAAGACCAAAGAAGGATTGATCCATTTGAGTTACTGTGTTGGTGAAGAATAGTGAATACACCATGGACTACCAAAAGAACAAACAAATCTGTCTTAGGAGAAGTACAACCAGAATGCTTCTTAGAAGCAAGGATGTGGAGGCTATGTCTCACATACTCTGGACATGCTGTCAGTCCCTGGGGAAGAATATCATTCTTGGAAAACTAGAGGGTCAAGAAAAAAGAGGAAGATCGTTAATGAGATGAACCAACACAGTGTCTGCAACAATGGGTTCACGCATAACAACAATTGTGAGGCTAGTGCAGGGCCCAACAAGTGCTTCATTCTGTTGTACACAGGGTCAGTGGGAGTTGGAACCAACTCGATGGCACCTAACAGCTACAACGTACTTGCCCAGTGACTACAATCATGCCTTCAGAAAGTAGATGCCAACTAAATGCCATCTAGATGTTTTTCATCCAACTTTTCCCCCTTTTTTAAGCAGTAGCTGTTAATCCTTGCCATGTCCAGTCCCTGATAGCCTAATCTGCTTCATTCTGTATGCATTCTCCTGTTCTACATATTTTGTATAGCCAGCCAAGCCAAGTGCCGTCGAGTCTATAAGTGGTATCATATAATATTTGTCCTTTAGTATCTGACTTATTTCACTCAGCATGATGTTTACATGGTTCTTCCATGTTGTGGCATGTATGAAGACATCAGTCTCATTACACCTGAGTACTTCTCACTGTGCAAATGGACCATATTTTGGTTATCTATTCATCTGCTGATGGACACTTGTATTGTTTCCACCTTTAGGCTATTGTGGGTAACGCTGCAGTGAACACTGATGTGCAAGTATCTGAGTCTGTGCTTTCAAGTCTTTTGGGTATACAACTAGAAGCAGAATTGCTGGGTCATATGGTAATTCTGAGAGCCTGGGTAGTGCAAGCAGTTTAGGATTGGCTGCTAGCTCAAAGGCTGGCAATTCAAACCCACCTTGGAAGAAAGACCCAATAAACTGCTTCCATAAAGATTACTTCCAAGAAAATCCTAAGGAGCAGTTCTAATCTGTCATGAGTTGGGGAATGACTCAATGGCAGCTAACAACGACAACATGGGGGTTCTATGTTCAACTGTTTGAGGAACCTGTGTGCCATTTTATAGAAGATATGACTGAGGCCCAGACAGGGAGATAATTGGCCCAAGCATCATGGAGACTGCAAGGAAAACAAAGAACTAGGACTCCAGTTCAGTTCTGGGCCTTGCCAGGGCTCTGGATCTCTTTGACAGGAGTCATGGCTGCTAAGAGTTGAGAAGATGAGTTAATGAGGGGGGAGCTGTGGGCCCTGAGGAGTAGAGGATGGGGCTCTGGCCCCCAAAACATGCCTCTCTCCCTGCATCCCTGCCATTATCATAGACTTGGTCATCAGAGCTGGACACTTGGGCATCATCCTCACCTCTTTACTCTCCCATAGTCAACAAGCCCTCAAGTCTATCTGCAGGTATCCCTCCTTCTGCCACCACCCCAGTGGAGGTCACTATGATGTCCTGCTGGTCTACTAAGCCTTCGCTTACCCCTGTCCAAGCCAGTCTCCACTCTGTAACTGGAATATTTCTACTCACAGACCCCTATGCTCCCAGCCAGGTCCTTGAGTGGAGCCAACAGTCTGCACTTGGCTGCTCACCCAAAGGTTGACAATTCATATCCACCCAACAGCACCATGGAAAAAAGGACTGGTAGTCTGCTTCCGTGAGATTGTTGTTGTTAGTTGCTGTTGAGTTGATTCCAACTCACGGTGATTCTGCGTATGTCAGAGCAGAACTGCTCCCTAGGGTTTTCAAGGGTGTGACCTTTCAGAAGAAGATCACCAGGCTTTTTTTCCAGGGTGCCTCTGGTGAGTTCAAACCATCCACCGTTGGGTTAGTAGTTGAGTACACATCTAAGAAAACCTTATGGACCTCAGCCCTATCCTGTAACACATGGAATCACCATGAGCTGGAATTGACTAGCCAACAAGGAGTGTGGGTTTGGATTTTTACCCTTCCTACCACCACTCGGGAGCCATGGTGGTGCAGTGGTTAAGACCTTCACCGCTAACCCAGAGATAGGCAGTTTGAATCCACCAAACGCTTCTCAGAAATCCTTTGGGGTGGTTCTACTCCGTCATATAGGATCACTATGAGAGTCAAAATTGACGGGAAGGCAATGGCTTACCACCGCTGTTGGAAAAGTAGAGATTCGATCTTTACCTGGCCTACCAGGCCACCAGCCTAGTCCCCACCCTCACCCTCCATACCTCCAGCCGGCAGAAGTGTTTGCCAGTCACTCAAGGGCACTGTGGGATCCCGAGCCTGTACCCTCCAATACACCATTATTTTTTGCTTGAAATGCTTCCACCTTCACTCTCTGCCCAGCCAGCTTGTACTTATCTTTCCACCCACAGGTACTTCCTCCAGAAAGTCTTCCCAGACTTCCCCTAAAGAATATTAACTGTTCTTCTTCAGGGCTAGCCTGCTACCTGGAACTTTTTTATTATTATTATTGTGTTTAAGTGAAAGTTTACAATCCAAGTAAATTTTCCATATAAAACCCTGAGCACCTGCCTCTCTGCAACTCTATCTGTTCTCACCCTGTAACAGCACACTCTTCTTTTTCGATCTCTACTTCCAGTAGCCACTCAGCCAAAATTTGTCCCCTCCTCTTCATTCTCTTATCTTACCACTACAAAGAATCAGTAGGACAGCCTCATATATGTATATTAAATCATAAAGTATCACACCACATGCATCACTCTGTGTCCCCAAGTCCAGTCCATTCTTTGAAGTGTTGGCTTCAGTTCTGGTTTCAGCTCTGGACTAGCAGCAAATATGGGGGCCATGTTCCCAAGGGACCCCCCCCCCGAGGCTGTCAGACTGTCAGTTCTGGTCTTATAATAGAATGCTGGATCTGCACACCCCTTTTTCTCATGCTGCGTCAGGGACTCCACACTGTGCCCCGTCAGGGCTGTCTTTGGCAGTGGTTGGGCACCATCTAGTTCTTCTGGTCTCATGCCAATCATGTAGTCTTCCAATCATACGGGTCCTTCAGTCTCCTGGGCTCATGTTCACTCCTGTCTTTGATGTTCTGCATTGCCATCTGTTCCAGGGAGGTTGGGACCAATTGGTGTTTGCATGGAACATTTTATACTGGATTGTAATTTGTGGGTCTAATCATTTGTCTTCAGAAAGTCCTTAGCTCTGTGAGGACAAAGAAGGTCTCTGGGTGATGCAAATGGTTTGCATTCAGCTGTTAATCTAAAGGTTGGTGGTTTGAATCCACCCAACAGTGCCCCAAAAGAAAGGCCTGGCTGCCTCAATAAAGATGATACTCCATCTCGAAAGCTGGCAGATGGTGATCCAAATAGCATCAATTGGTCCCAGCCCACCTGGAGCAGAGGAGAAGAAAGAACACCAAAAACATGAGGAAAATATGAGCCCAAGAGACAGAAAGAGCCATATTATCCAGAGACTACATCAGCTTGAGACCAGAAGAACTAGATGGTGCCCGACCACCACCTCTTGACTCCCCAGACAGCAATTATAACATAGAGTCCCTGATGTAACAGGAGAAAAATGAGGGTCCAGAACTAGAACTCTGTTAATAAAGATCAGACCAGATGGTCTGACAGACTGAGGGTCTCTTGAAGACGTGGCCCACAATCTGTTAGCCCAGAGCGGAAACCAGTCTCAAAGCCAATTCTTTACACAAAGATTGGATGGACTGTAAGACATGAAATGATATTGGAGAAGAGTGTGCTTCTTGGCTTAAGCATGTAAGTGAGGCTGCCTGAGCAACTCTTGTCCAGAGGCAAGATGAGACGGCAGGGGGCGCAGGACATGGGTCAATGGACACAGGAAACACAGGGTGAAGAGGAAGAATGTGCTGTCATAGGGCGGTGAGAGCAGCTGAAGTTCCATAGCAGTGTTTAGGGTGGTTATATGACAAATCACCTTGGACTGTAAACTTTCACTTAATGCACAATAAAATATTTTTAAATATATTTTTTAAAAATAAATCTAATATTAAAAAAAAAAAAAAGATTATACCCAAGAACCCCAGAAAACCCTATGGAGCAGTTCTGCTCTGTAAAATATAGGGTTGCCATAAGTGGGAATCTACTAACCAGCAGAGAGTTTAGCATGGTTTTGGATGAGAGTAAGGATGGGGGATCGGTGGGTCAGTGGTAGAATCCTTGCTTTCTGTGGGGAAGCCCTGAGTTTGATTCCTGACCTATGCACCCATCATCAGCTGAAGCCCATCCATCTGTGGAGGCTTGTGGGCTGCTGTGATGCTGAATGGGTTTCAGAGGAGTTGCCAGATTAAGAGAGACTAGGAAGAAAGTCCTGGTGATCTACTTTTGAAAACTCGCCAGTGAAAACCCTATGAATCATGCTGTACTCCGATCCAAAACTGATAAGGGGATAGAGCAGGACCAATGACATTTTGTTCTGTTTGTGTGGAGTTGTTGCTGGCTGGGGGCTGACTCAGCAGCTACAATGATATGAGGCAAAGGACATGTGACTAGTCTAGGTCCATGACTGACTAGCGCCGAGGAGGAGCACTAACTCATGCCCAGAGGTGAAATATAAGAAAAAAAAAATTCCAACCCATTTCCATCAAGTCAATTCTGACTCATAGTGACCCTATAGGACAGAGTAGAACTGCCCCATATGGTTTCCAAGACCGTAATCTTTACAGAAGCAGACTGCTGCATCTTTTTCTTGTTGGAGTAGCTGAAGGATTTGAACCACCAACTTTCCCATTAGCAACCGCACCACCAGGGTTCCTAGTGAAACATAAGCAACAATAATACCATTTTCTACTCATTACAGACTTGCAAGGCCAACCTAGCCCTGACATCATCTCCTTTGACCTGCATACACAATCCTATAAAAAGGTAGCATTGCTCCCACTTTACAGCTGAGAAAACTGAGGCTCAGTCAGGATTAGGAACTTGCCCGAGCTCACACTCAGCTAGTCAAAGCCACAGGAAGGCTGCAGACCTTAAGTTAGATCTTTCTACCGGGCAGCTGTTCGTGAACCATCCACCCTACTCTTTGTCTGACACCTTCTTTGAAATGGGTTCACTTTTTCACATGCAGGAATGTGGGCAGAGAAACAATTTGCTTGAGACAGGGATTGGTGTGTTATTTTTTCCTGGTGTTAACCAGACTTACAGTCATTGAGTCAGTTCCGAAACATGGTGACCCCATGTGTTATAGTCTAAACTTGTGCTCCACCAGGGTTTTCTGGCTATAGTCCTTACAGAGCAAATCGCCAGGACTTTCTTCCAAAGTGCCACTGGGTGGGTTCGAACCACCATCCTTTTGGTTAGCAGCCCGGCACAAACCATTTGCACTACCCAGGCACCTTATGTGCCTTTCTAATGGGCATCAAGATAAATAACTGTTTACATATTTAAAAGTTTGCTCACATACCAGCTAAGACAGCTTATGGTGAACCCTGTGCAGGAGCAGGGAATCCTGGGACATTTAGCTCGTCCTCCAAGGGCCCCCAGGCGACAGGGAGTGGGAGCCTGGATTTAGGGCATCCTCTGTGGGTGTTGCAGTGCAGACAATGCTCAGTGAAATGCCCGGAGAAGCCTCCTTGGGCCATGTCCTGTCTCCTCTCACCCAGGAGCTGCTATGGAGAGGCAGAGCTAAGGACAGGGCCAGGCCTCCCCTTCCTTTAGTGTACCTGCTGGTAGGGGAGCTAGGACAGCCTGTGCCGAGGCTGCTGCCTCCCCCTCCGCCCCCAGCTCTGGCCCGGTTCCCACCTCTGCCTCCTGTGAGGGAGGCCAGATGCAGGGGTGAAAGCAGGAACGGCCCAGGCCAAAAGGCTGTCCTGACGTGTTTATATTTACGTGGAAGATGGAAACCAGAGATAATAGAAAAACTTTTCAGCAGTGGTAGAGGAACTCGGAGTCAGCAGACAGTGGTCCCAGGACCTTGGATGAGAGGAAGGAGGGGAACAGAAGATGAGAAACCAGAATCAGGAGGGCTGGGCCAAGCTGGACCTGAGGGAGGTGGAAGTCGTAGGTATTTAGACTAGACAGAGACTGGGGAAGTGGAAGACAGGGCTTAGGGTTGAGGCAGGGACAAAGCGGAGAGGCCCCCGGTGGAGCCCAGGGAGCCTGGTGTTGAAAAGGCTGAAGGAGGTAGGAGGGAAACAGGGAGGCCGGTGGCAAAGGGGAGATTCCAGAAGAAAGACACTCCTAGGAACACTGAAAACAGGAAGGCAAACAGAAACTTGTCTGCCGCTGTTCACTGCATCCAAAAGGTGGAAACAACCCAAGTGTCCACCAACAGACAACCAGATAAACAAACACCATGATCCGTTCACGCAATGGAATGTCACTCAGCCATGAAGAGAAAGAAAGTCCTGCTGCCTGCCACACAGTGGACAAACACTGAGCAAAACAAGTCAGCTGCAAAAGCACAAATATTATATGATCTCACCAAAATGAAATAGACAAACAGAGAACAAGGAGCCTCTGGGTGGTACAAATGATTAAGGCACTCAGCTGCTAATGGGAAGGCTAGTAGTTCAAGTCCACCCAGAGGAATCTAGGAAGAAAGGCTTGGTGATCTATTTCCTGAAAATTGCCCATTGAAAGCCCTAGGGAGCACAGTTCTATTGTGACACATGCGGGGTCACTGTGAGTCAGAATCCTCTCCATGGCAACTGGGACGTATAAAGACTAGAGCTTACTAGCAGGAGGGAGGAACAGGGGAGTTATTTTTTAATGGGTACATGTATTGTTTAGGGAACACTGAGTTTCTGTTAGTAGTGATGGAAACATCTGGAGACATAGTGGTGATGATTGCAGAACAAGACAAACACAATCAACATCACTGAACTGGACATGTAATGCTTGTCGAATTAGCAGATTTTTGTTATATATAGTTTTAAACCAGTTCCAGGCAAGTGGATTCTGACTCACAGTGACTGACACATGTGTGTCAAAGTAGAACTGTAATCCTTGAGGTTTTCCATGGCTGATTTTTCAGGAGTCAATCACCAGAACTTTCTTCCCAGGTGCCTCAGGATGGTCTAGGATCTCCATCCAACCTCTTTCAGCTAGCAGCTGAGGGCATGAATCTGGATCTCCTTATATACAGGGTCTGGCAACTAAGTTCCCAAACTTGCCACCATGAACTTCATGCTGGCAGCACTGTACAGACAACTCGGTAAGGTTTCATAACCTTGGTATATCAGTGTCTCACAGCTGTGTTTGTGTTGACGTGTGGCAGCATCTTGCTGAGTGGCATTCATTATTATTGTTATGTGTTTTTGTGTGCTATTATGAGAATCTTGGAGCTGAATTAGATCAACAAACAAACATTAAATTTCTTGTTAATCTTGGCAAGAGTGAAAGTGAAATCAGGGATGTGTTATTCCAAGTTTATAGGGATAATGCCATGAAGAAAACAGAAAACAGCAGTGTACAAATGGATTAAACATTTTTCTGAGGGGAGAGAAAGCATCACTTACAAAGAGAGGTCAGGCTGGCCAGTCACAAAAACATAGCAGAAATTCATCAAATTGTGCGTCAAAACCATCAGCTGACTCCGAGAAGCGTAGCATAACCAAGTAAACATTGATAGAAAACTAGAAAAATCTTGGCATGAGAAAGGTGTGTGCAATAATAGTCCCAAAGGATATCACTAATGAACAAAAGCAAAGGAGAGCCGGAGTTTGCCAAGACATTTTGGAGAGGCAAGATGATGTTTTGGACCGTGTTATCACTGGTATGACATATGGATTTACCAATAGGACCCTGAAACAAAGTGTTGAAGTGCACAGTGGAAGTCAGCCAATTCTCCACAACCAAAAATGTTCCGTCAGTCCAAATCAAGAGTCAAAATGAGGTTGCTAACCTTTTTCCATATCAGAGGGATTGTTCACTGTGAACTTGTACCAAATGGACAGTTAACCAAGTTTATTATCTGGAAGTGCTGAAAGGCTGTATGAAAAAGTTAGACAAAAATAACCTGAACTTTGGCCAACAATTCACGGCTCTTACATCATAACATTGCACCAGCTCACATGGCACTGTCTGTGAGGAGTTTTTAGCCGGTAAACAAATAACTGTATTGGAACACCCTCCCTACTCACCTAATCTGGCCCCCGATGAGTTTTTCTTTATGTGAAGATAAAGAAAATATTGAAAGGATGACATTTTGATGACATTCAGGACATCAAGTGTAATATACCAATAGCTCTGATGGCCATTCCAGAAAAACAGCTCTGATATTGCTTTGAAGAGTGGACTGGGTGCTGGTGTGGGTGCATCACTTCCCAAAGGGAGTACTTTGAAGGTGACTGTAGTGACATTCAGCAATGAGGTATGTAGCAAGCACTTTTTCTAAGATGAGTTCATGAACTTAATTGTCAGGCCTTGTAGTTTTACAATTTAAAAACAAAAAAGGAAGGAGAAGGGAGAGATCTAAGAGGTCAGAAGCTGTAGAGAGATCAAGAAGGGTTATGACAGAGGAAAGACCAGACCCCGCACAGCTCATACAGCCTCATCCCAAGGTAGATAAGGATCCTGGCTCTTGGCTTCATCCAGCCTTCACAGCCAAGGGCCTGGCTTTCGACTGGTCAGTATTGGAAGCTTCTTTTAAAATGCCCCAACTCTGCTTTGCAGGATTTCCCTGTTCCCCCATCACTTGGTAGATTGGCCGTGCCTGGTGTTGTGAATTGAATTGCACCCCCAAAAAGTATATATTGTAAATCCTAAAGCCCAGTGCCTTTGGATGTCATTGGTTTGGAAATAAAACTTCCTTTGTTACATTAATGAAGCCCTAACAGTGCAGGGTTTGAGACAGAAAACAAGCAGATCCACCCTAGAGAAGCAAGCCCAAAGGAGCGCCTGGCAGATTCAAACTGCTGACCTTTTGGTTAGCGGACGTAGTACTTAACCACTATGCTACCAGGATACACTGATGCCAAAAAAATTACTTATTGCTTATCTGAAATTCACATATAACAGGGTGTCCTATATTTTATCTGTGGATCTTACCCTGCGAGATTCTTGCAGAATTGATATCGATGGGGTCCCCTAAGCAGCAGGCTGTGGACTCCACTGAGCCAGCCCACTGAAGGCCTCCTGGAAGGTAACGATTTCTGGAGTCAGGCTTCAGAATTGGCTTCACGCGGAGCAATGGGAGAGGCCCACCGACCCACCCACCAAACCCTGCCAGAGGACAGTTATCACAAAGACCTGGAAAGGGACAGTTCCTGTCCCGCAGCTCCTCATAGTCCAGAAGAGGCACACTTCACTCAGCCTCATGGGATGGGTTTTGTAGGATGAATAGGGGACCAGGCTGACTCTGAGTGAGCTGAGAGAAGAGGTTTTCCAAATTTAGGAAAGGGTAGGTGTCTAGCTGCAGAAAACCACAAGTATAATAAAATAGAGAGGGAGAGAGAAAAGAAAAGGGGGAAAGCAAGGGGAGGGAGGGAACAGAGAGAAAGGAGCAGAAAACTGGAGACAGTACAGCGAGTTTAGATTCCATCAAGCCTAAATGTGAGTCTGACTCCGGCATTCAAGGGCGGTGTCGCTCGGTGAGGCATCTTTCCTTCCTCCCTGGGCCCGGGATCCTCATCTGGAACGTGGGGCAGCAGCGCCCTCTAGTGGAGCTGCCATGTGATCAGGGATCAGGTGCTCTGCAGCGCGTGCTTTCTGCGCAGCTGTTCAGAATAGCCCGTCTCTGTGGGTCGTCATTGTCCCCCAGTACCCCGCGCATTTCTGCTTCCTGGGTGGGTGTGGGACAAGGCTGCAGAGAGGCTAGAGGCAGGAGGTGGCAGACCCTGGAGACTTTTATCCTGTGATAAAGAGGCAGGGTGGTTCAGTGGTAGAATTCTCGTCTTCTACTCAGAAAACCCCAGGTTGGATTCCCAGTCAGTGCACCTCATGGACAGTCACCGTCTGTTAGGGCCAGGTGAGACAGGACACTGGGGAGACTGTACCTTACTCACGGTGAATAGAGCGCTGAGGCCATGATGGGTGGAGGAGGGCGGGCAGGGTCTGGGAGTTGGGGAGAGGAGATCTCATGATCAGAAGCCAGCTGATTTGGCAATTCTTAGCAGTACCTATCTCTCCCCATGGCCTGTAGGAAGAAGACAGCTTTCCAGGGCGGCTAGACGAGAGCTTCGAGGACCTCAGCCTGGACTTGGGAGCCCTTCAGGGCAGCGAGTATCTCCGGGACCTGGGCCTGGGGGCCCCTTCCCGGAGCCTGTCCGAGGAGAGCGATGAGAGTGCTCCCCCTAGCGGAGCGGCAGGCGATTCGCCCTTCTCCAGCTCCGCAGTGGCCCTGAGCCAACCTGCCAAAAGGCGCAGCTGGGAGCGGTCACGGAGTTGCTCCGAGAGCTGGCAGAGGTCAGCCCCACTGCAGCCTGCCTCCGGGGACCCACCCCCAGGACAGCCCGGGGGCTGGGTCTTACTGCTCGTACCTCTGCCCGCCCAGCTGGAGGGCCACCAAGGGTGTCTGCCCTGTCAGGGACCAGCCTGAGAGCCCCTCTCCCAGCACGCCCAGACAGGCGTGCCCAGAGAGCTTACGTGAGCATGCAAGGCCGAATGCACGGCAAACACGTACACTGCAAATGTGCGCGCAAGCCCAGTTGCAGGATGTCTGTGCACCCTGCATGCACATGACAGTAAATGTACACATCCACACTAGACCTACAGGCTCACACACTCACCCTGTTCACACACATACAATCCTCTACATGTAATTTGCACACCAGCCACACACGTCTATAAAGCACAGCTGCGCTAATGATCAAAGTGCAGATGTGTGCCCAACTCCATGCACACTGCAGCATCAAAGGGTACTTCATCCAGCCCTCAATCTCCATCAACCCTCCTACACCCCAAATACAGTCTGGGTAAAAATGCTGGGCTTCCCCTGCAAATGTGGTTCCAAGTAATCCCCTAACCAACCTCCCCCTTCATCCACATCACCCCTGCCCCACTGTGCCCCTCTGATATGGGAGAATGTGCCCTGCCCACCCCTCCCTGTCCCCAAAGGCTCATCTGCAGGTGCCCCAAGCCCTTGGCTGCCTGGGGGGACCAGCTAAAGCCCCAGTTCGCTGCCTCCTCCTCAGACTCAGCCTCGATGTCTCCGCGGTGGACGAGGGGCCCTCTCTCCCTCGGACACTGGCCAGCCTCACTCTGAACCTGTCGGGAGGGGGCCTGCAGGCCTGGACTCAAGGGTGCCCATCTGGGGGCGAGGGCCCAGCAGAGCACTCAGGCAAGGTGGGTGTAACGCATGGCCATCTTTACAGTCACAGCCTTTGGGGTCAACGGCTGGGGCTGTGAGTAGAACAGAGAGCCTTACCCCTGCAGGTGGCTGGGGTCCGCCACTCAGGACAAGGGCCTCCCCTGTGGTGTAGCCCACCACTGGGACTTGTCGGAGCCCTGAAATTCCAGACCACGACACGTGGAGGTCCTTGGCCGGGACTGTAATCCAGGAGCTGGGGGAAGGGGAACAAGGCATGTCTCCTCATTCGGTGCCTCCAGCCTACCTTTGGAGGGTCCCTGGATGAATACCATGGCTGGGAGGAAGCCCTGTCTGTGGCCAGAGCTGGTGGCTAGAGAGGGCATATCTCAGGCTGGGTTCCTAGCCCATAGCCAGGGGAGAGGGGTAACTCCTGTCAGCTGTGGCCCTGTGGCTGGAGGATCTTTAGGTGTGACCATGATCCCTGGGGAAATTCCTAAGCATGGCTACAGCCCACAGCTAGGGAGGCCATGGTTCCTAGTCCAGGGGCTCCAGCTTACAGCTGAAGCATCTTGCTCCCCAAGACTGCAGACTGTTGTTGAAAAGGGTGTATCCTCAGGTCCTTGGATGTGACCCCAGCCCAAGGCTGCTGCACCCACCGCTGTCTGTCTCATGAGCGTCCCTGCTGCCTGGGCAGCCTCCTGGGCTTACTGGTCAACTCTGACTCCTGGCGACCCCATGTGTGTTAGAATAGAACTAGGCTCCATGGAGTTTTCAGTGGCTGAGTTTCTGGGAAGCGGATTGCCAGACATTTCTTCTGAGGTGCCTCTGGGAGGGACTCAAACTTCCATCCATTCTGTTAGCAGCCAAATGCATTAACCATTTGTGGCATCCAGGGACTCCCTCCCAGGCTCAGCAAGATGCTTATTCTCCACAGGAAGCCAACGGCACTGAGAAAAGGAGGAGGTCCCTGTCGGTTCCGGCGTCCTCTGAGGGGATCAACTCCCTGAATCTCATGCAGACGTTGGAGGTGCCCAGTCCAGCTGTTCAAGGTGCTCGACTTTGGGGTTTCCCTTGGTCAAGGGAGGGGAAGGCGGGAGGTCAGAAGATCCTGTTGGAGGCTCCTGTGGGTGGGGCCCCAGCTGAGTTCTGGGGAAGGGAGAGGCGATGATGAGAGGTTTAGAATTTTTGGAAACCTTGGTGGCATAATGGTTAAGTCCTATGGCTGCTAACTAGAAGTTCGGCAGTTCAAGCCTGCCAGGCACTCCTTGGAAATTTTATGGGGCAATTCTACTCTGTCTACAGGGTTGCTAATGAATCAGACTGGACTCTATGACAGAGGAGTTTTGGGGGTTGGGCAGAATTTGGGGAGTCTAGAGGGACCAGAGAATCCCTGATAGCACAGGGGTTAAGTGAAAATTTGGCAGTTGGAACTTACCAGCTGCCCTGAGGGAGGAAGACCTGCTACTCTGCTTCTGTCAAGTTATAGCCTGGAAAACTCTATGGGGGCAGTTCTGATCTGTCCTAAAGGGGAGCAGAATGTATCCCATAGCAGTGGGTACAGGGCTCGGGCAGGGCGGAGCACCTCTGCACACACCCTTTTCCCTGGGGAACTCTACTAGGGGAATGGTGCCACCGCAGCGGCCTTGATGTCCTTGTGTCGGAGGAAGCAGATTGCTAGGTCTTTCTTCAAGAAGCGGCAGCTGAATCAGCACTGCCAACCTTTCACCTAACCATTGCACCACCAGGCCTCCTTCTGAGCCCCTCGTAAGCCCAGAATTCTGCCCAGAGGTCCTCTCCCTCCTCTCTCGGGCCATCTCTTCCTGTATCTCCATCTCTGTCTCTGAGTCTCTATCATGAGAGCCTGCATCGCTCCCAGATCAGACAGACCTACAGTTTAACCTAAATCAGCCTTTCTGGCATATCTCTGAGCCACAGGCCATCGCGTCCCTCCTTCTACGGGGCTGCTGGGGGAGGAGCCCTTCTGTCCCTGGGCTCCGCCTTCTGTGAGATCTCCAGTTCTGCAGGGGCCCAGGGTGGGCTCAGGGAGGGCCCCTCACTCCTGTGTCTCTTGGGCTGGGGGCTGCTCCCAGGTCTGGACCCACCAGTGCTGGAGTCCGTGGAAAAGGACCACGTGGAGCCTGATCATGTGTGAGTGCCTCCCCATGTGGGTGGAGGGTCAAGCCTGGGGGAGGGAGGACGTGGCTGACAGTGCCCCCTGCCACTGTCCCTCTCAGTCCCCATAACCTCATACTGTCCCACATCATCCTTCCCCCAGGGGAGGGGCCTGGCCCCACCAGAAAGGAATTTGACATTAGGAGTGTGGCTGGGGCTTCCAGCGAGGGTCTGAGTCAGTGCTAGGGGTCCTGGCCCACAGTCACAGCTTATCTCGGGCACTGCTTCTGTAAACTGAGGCAACCATGGGCTACTTTGATACCTCTCCAGGCTGATTGTCCAGCAGGTGCTTCAAGAACTCCGACAGTACCACGGGTAAGTGGGGAGAGGGACAGGTGTGGGAGACAGGTGCAAGGACATATGTATGGGGAAACTGATGTGAGGGACAAGTGGCCAGGACAGGTACAGGGGAACAGGTGCAGTAAACAGGTATGAGGACAGTTATGGGGGTATAGGTGTGGCAAACAGGTATAGGGGACAGGTGTGTGGACAGGTGTGGGAACAGGTTTGGAAACAGGTTAGAGATAAGCATGGGAAAGACAGATTGGGGAGAATAGAGCGGAGGTGTGCAGAGGACCAGAAGAAATGGGAGAGAAAATGGGGATGGGAGAGGTAGGAGGAGGGACTCGTACGAGAAAGGACAGGGGACAAGAAGTATGGAAAGAAACCCAGGATGGGGGTGGGAGGATGGGGGTGGGAGACGCTGAGCTGGGACAGGAGGCAGCGCTGACTTGGTGTCTGTCCCCTCCAACCCCTCAGGGCCCGGCCAGCCAGCCCTGGGGCACACCCCTCCAACATCACCTGGTTCGAGTTCCTGTCTGAGTAAGTGTGAAGAGTTGGGGGCTGTGGGTGGGGGGCAGGTACTGAATTTTAGCAAGAGCTTACTGGTGACCCTCTGTTCCAGGCCCTGGACTGGGGGTAGCAGTTGGGGGCCTGGCTTCTCACTGGCAACTGGGAAGAAGGGGAACCAGCTTGCTCTTAAGAGCCCCTCATACACTACCATGGGTGGGATGCACAGAGGACTTCCTGGAGGAGGCACAGATCATGACCAGAGTTTGCTAATAAATGGAGATAAGGACAGAGACAGGGCAAGAACAGTGCCTGCTCAGAAATTCAAGCCCAGAGGTGGAGCCTGGGTGGGGCCTGGAGGAGGAAGATGAGGGGGTTGTCCTGGTTATGTATTCCTGCTGTAACAGGAATAACACAAGATAGTAGCTTTAACAAACAGAAGTTTTCTTTCTTACAGTCTAGAAGCCTGGAAGTCAGAATTCAGGGAGCTGGCTCTGGGGGAAGGCTTTCTCACTTTTCTGGCTCTGGGTGAAAGGCTTTATCGCTTGGTTCCTTTATGATCTTCATGGAACCTGTCTTCACCCATCCCTGCTTACTTAATCTGTACCTTTCATAGCTCAAAAAAGATTGAATCAAGATGTACCTTACACTAATGATGCCTCATTAGCATAACAGAGAAGCTTCATTCCCAAATGAGATTTATAATCATAGGTATAAAACCAGAAACTAAACCCTATTGCTGACAAGTGGATTCCATCTCATGACAACCCCATAGGATGGAGTAGAACTGCCCCAGAGTGTTTCCAAGGAGCAGCAGGTGGATTCGAACTGCCAACCTTTTGGCCAGCAGCCAAATGCTTACCCACTTTGCCATCAGGGCCCCAAACCACAAATATATGGGTTAGGATTTACAACATTTATCTTCAGGGGACATGATTCAATCAATACAAGGGGTTAACAGAGGCCAGATCACTTGAGCAAATCAAAGGAGGATGGTTTTGTCCCTTACAGACATAACCAGCTCAATGGTGACTGATAATGGGAGGACTAACAGGATCGGCGTGGGTTCAGGGGACAGCTGGCCGATGGAGGCCCCCTCCAGGGACTAGACTCTGCCAAAATTGGGATGGTACCTGGTGTGTTTATCACCGACTGTTAAGGGTTGAATTGTGTCCCTCCTAAAAAATGTGTGGCAACTTGGCTACCCCATGATTCTCAGTATTGTGTGATTGCCCATCATTCTGTCATCTGATGTGATTTTCCTACATGTTACAAATCCTACCTGTAAAATGTGGGATCAGTAGCAATTATGCTAATAAAATAGGACTCAATCTACAAGATTAGACTGTGTTTTCAGTCAATTTCTTCTGAAATATAAAAGAGAGAAGTAAATCGAGAGATGGAAGCACTTCATATCACCAAGAAAGTAACCCCAGGACAATAGCGCACCCTTTAGACCTGAAGCCCCACCTTCTCAGCCTGGGGGAAGAGAGATGACAACGCCCTGCCCCCAGGGCTGACAGAGAGAGAAAGCCTTCCCTTGGATGCCATGTCCCCAGTTTGGACTTCTAGCCTCCTAGACTGTAAGACAAAAAATTTCTCTTTGTGAAAGCCATCTGCTTAGGACATTTCTGTTACAGCATCACTAGGTAAACGAGGCAGTGACTTAATAAATATTTATTAAATGAGGACAGGGGGAGGGCACGTGTTGGGGGATGGAGGGAGAGGTAGGGTTTGAGAATTATTCCAGAAGAAAAACGAGCAGGATTTGTAAGTCAGCTAAATATGGTGGCAGAGGAGCAGGAGGGAGTCCCTGAGAGGTGAAAATGGTTAAGGTGCACAGCACTCACAGGAAAGTTGAAAGATCAAGTCCACCTAGAGTGCCATGAAAGAAAGGCCTGGCGATCTGCTTCCAAAAGATCATGGCCATTGAAAACCCTATGGAGCTCACTCAGTTCTACTCTGTGCACAGGGAACCACCGTGAATCACAATCCACCTCACAGCAGGTGGTTTGGTTTTTTGGTTCAGATATGGGGGGCAGTCCTTAAAGGTTGGTGGTTCCAGTCTACCCAGAGGTGCCTCAGAAGAAAGGCCTGGCAGTCTACTTTGAAAACACAGCAATAAAAAAACCCTATGGCGCCAGAGTTCTACGGTCACACACACAGGTCACCATGAACTGGAGTACAGCTAGTAGATTTTGGGTCAGAGGGAGAGATCAGGGTCAAGATTTCCAGCCTGGGGCCCTCGAGGAACCCCTTGAGTGCTTATTGCCTTCCCTTCTGCCAACATGGTCCCTATAGTTTCCCCAGAACTTTGCAAATATTCATAAACATTCCCTGAGTGAATGAGTGAGGGCCAGGGGCGGGGAGGGAGTCAAGGACTCAGGAAGAAGTGAAGCAGAAAAGTGGGCTCAGGGAGACAGGTTCCAGGTGGATTCCAGGGGCAGCCCCCCAGCGCTGGCTGAGAATGGCTGTGGGGTCTGCGGCCCCCTCCTCAGCTACCTTCCTGTCCCCTTAGGAGTGACGACTGTGGAGGCAGGACGGGGCGCAGCGACAGAGGTACCTCAGTGAAGCGCAGGCTGAGCTCACTCCGCAGCCGTGTCACCAGGCAGAAGGAGAAGGTAAGGGGACTGGGCAGGGTCGGGGGACCGTCCGGCTACACTCTCCCCCTGGGCCCCCAAACCAGGCTCCACTGGCCTTGCCCTGGCACCTCCTCTGCCTCCCCACTCCACAGGGTGCTGAGTGCTCAAGGTATCACAGGACCCTAAGGCCACTTCCATTCCTGCCTCCCCTCCGCACAGGGTAAGAACCCAGCCCATCAGAAGGACAAGGGGCATGACACTCAGGAGAGGCGGGAATGTGTCAACGGGCACCAGCTGGTTCCAGGAACTTCTTGCAGTCATATCAGCTGCCCCCTGTGTGGCAAACAGTTCTTGAGGTCTGGTAAGTCTCGTGGCCCATTTGTCTGGGACATTTTTTTTTTCTTTAAATATTGTTGTTAGGTGCTGTCAAGCTGGTTCTGACTCATAGCAACCCAATGTACAACAGGATGAAACACTGTCCAGTCCTGTGCCATGCCCAGTTGTTGTTATGCTTGAGCCCGTTGTTGCAGTCACTGTGTCAAGCCGTTTTTTTTTTCCTCTGGCCCTCCACTTAGCCAAGCATGATGTCCTTCTCCTGGGATTGGTCCCTTCTGACAACATGTCCAAAATATGTAAGACGCAGTCTCACCGTTTTGCTTCCAAGGAGCACTCTGGTTATACTTCTTCCAGGACAGATCTGTTTGTTTTTTAGGCAGTCTATGGTACATTCAGTATTCTCCAATACTACAATTCAAAGACATCAGTTCCGAAGTCTTCCTTATGCACTGTCCAGATTTCACATGCATATGCTGTGACCGAAAATACGATGGCTTGGGTCAGACACACCGTAGTCTTCAAGGTGACATCTTTAGTTTTCAGTACTTGAAAGAGGTCTTCTGCGGCAGATTTGCCCAGTGCGATTCATCTTTTGATTTCTCAACTGCTCTTTCCATGGCTATTGATTGTGGATCCAAATAAAATGAAATCCTTGACAACCTCAATCTTTTCTCCATTTATCAAGATGTTGCTTACTGGCCCATTTGTGAGGATTTTTTTTCTTGATCCTGATGTGTAATGTATATTGAAGGCTGTGATCTTTGATCTTCATTAGTAAGTACTTCAAGTCTTCTTCACTTTCAACAAGCAAGTGTGTGTCATCTGCAGGTTGTTAATGCATCTTCCTCTGACACCGCGTTTTGTTCACATCATGCAGCTTCTGGGATTATCTGCTTGGCATACAGACTGAATAGGTGTGGTCAAAGGATTCAACCCTGAGACACAGCTTTCCTGACTTTAAGCCATGCCCTGCCCCCTTGTTCTCTTCACACAACTGCCTCTTGATGTATGTACAGATTCCTCATGAGCACAGCTAAGTGTTCTGGAATTCCCATTCTCTGCAATGTTAGCTGTAATTTATTATGATCCACACAGTCAAATGCCTTTGCATGTTCAAAGAAGCACAGGTGAACATCTTTCTGGTATTGTCTGCTTTGGTCAAGATCCATCTGACCTCAGCAGTGATATCCCTGGTTCCACGTCCTCTTCTCAATCCAGCCTGAATTTCTAGAAGTTCCGCATCAGTATACTGCTGAAGCTGCTTTTGAATGATCTGTAGCAAATTTTACTTGCCTGCTATGCTAGTGATGTTATTCAGTAATTCCCACATTCAGTTGGATCATCTTTCTTGGGAACAGGCATAAAGATGGAACTCTTCCAGTTGGTTGGCCAGGCAGCTGTTCAGATTTGTTGGTGTAGATGAGTGAGCTCTTTGGTGTTGCACCCATTTGTGGAAACAGCTCAAATATTCTGTTAATTCCCAGAGACTTGTTTTTTGCCAGTGCTTTCAGTGCATTTTTGTAAACATGTATATACATGTGTGTGTGCATGTGTGCATGGGGGTGTGTGTATATGTACCAAAAACTAAAACAATAACAAAAAAAAACATTGCCTTCAAGTTAATTCCAACTTATAGCGATCCTATAGGACAGAGCAGAACTGCCTCCTAGAGTTTCCAAGGAGCACCTAGTAGATTCAAACTGCTGACCTTTTGGTTAGCAGTGGTAGCATTTAACCACTACAAGATCAAGATTTCTGGATGGGTAGATGGATGGACTGATGGGTGGATAGATAGGTAGATCAATAGGTAGGTAGGTAGGTAGATTGGATAGATAAATAGACAGACAGAAAGAAAGAAAGAAAGAACACCAAAAACAAAAATCCATTGCTATCAAGTCCATTCTGACTCCATGGTGACCCCACATGTTACAGGATAGAACTGTGTTCCGTAGGGTTTTCTTGGCTGTCATCTTTAAGAAAGCCTATTGCCAGGCCTCTGAGTGGGTTTGAACCTTGAACCTCCAACTTTTAGGTTAACAGTCAAGTTCAAACTCTTTGCACTACCTCCCCTCAAAAAAAAAAAAAAAAACTTTGCTATGGAGTCAATTCTGACTCATAGTGACCCTATAGGACAGAGTAGAATTCTCCCATAGAGTTTCCAAGGAGCATCTGGTGGACCGAAAATGCCAACCTTTTCATTAACAGCTGTGGCACTTAACCACTATGCCACCAGGCTTTGTTGATTTAATCCAGGGACCTATGAATACAACAGTTGCCAATTCAACATTTTTCATGGGTACAACTCAGTGACACCAGTTACACTGTGCAAGCACCACTGACATCCATTGCCCGATTTTCCACCACCGTAGACAGAAGACAGAACTCAGTTCTTCCCAAGGTAACAACTTGCCCTTTTCCCCTCCCTCTCACCCCTGGTAACCATGGTTACTGAACCTTCATCTCTGCACATTGCCATGTCTGGGTATCACATAGTAAGTGGAATCATACAGTAGTTGTCCTTTCATGATGGAGTTATTGCACTCAGTGTAACGTTGCAAGGTTCATCCGTGTCATAGCCTGTATCACAATTTAATTTCTCTTTATGGCTGAGTAAAGTATAGGAGGAGTCTGGGGAGTGCAGAGCTTTTTGATCAGCAACCTACCTAACGGCTGCTTGTTCCAGAACCTGCCCAGTGGCTCCACGGGAGACAGATCAGAGAACTGTTTCTGTAAAGATTTCAGCCAAGAGGACCTTGTAGAACGGTTCTTCTCTGTAACACGTAGGGTCGCCATGAATCAGAATTAACTCCACAGCAAAGGGCTTCATCTGGGGTATTTTTGTGTGTGTGCTACCCACTCTTGTGCTTATTACCGTGCTGTTCACTTAGCTAAAGTGGTGCTGGCCAGGTTTTCTCCTCCGTAAGTGAATACGTCCCCTTTCGTACCCGGTTCTTTAGAAACAAGTCACTACGGCTGGCCCATTGTTAAGGGGGCAAGAATAGAGTTCCATGACCTGAAGATCTCGCTGGAGTTTCAGAGCAACCCTTTGAGATCAAGGAATATTGGAGTCCTTATAAAAGACACGAAGTGGGTGATCCTTAGTGTGGTGCCTTGTACATATCAGCAAGGGTGGCTTCTGTCACTGTCATGACCGCTACTTATTGTGTTGACCAAAGGCATTCAGCTAGGAAAAGGCAAAACCAGCATCTAAACCACAGTACACTCAACTAGATGGTGCCTGGCTACTGACTGTTCTGACGGGGATCACAACACAGGGTCCCTGACAGAGCTGGAGAAACACGTGGAACAAAACTCTAACTCACAAAACACCAGACTTACCGGCCTGACAGAGACTAGAGAAACTGATAAGGATGGCCCCCGGAAATCCTTTTAGCTCAGTCATGAAGTCACTCCTGAAGTTCACCCTTCAGCCAAAGATTAGACAGGCCCATAAAATAGAATGAGACTAAAGGGGCACGCCAGTCCAGGGGCAAGGACAGGAAGGCAGGAGGGGACAGGAAATCTGCTAACACGGAATTCAAGGTTAAGAAGAGGAGAGTGTTGACAGGTCATGGGGACTGGTAATCAATGTCAAAAAATAGTATGTGCACTAGTTGTATCATGAGAAGCTAGTTGATTCTGTAAACCATTCCCTAAAGCACAATCTTTTAAAAAATAAGTAAATCAATGACAGTGTGTAGCCTTGGCACCCCTTGACCCACGTGTCCCAGTGAGCACGCAGGGTCAGAAGGGCTCTGGGTGGGCAGGTACCTGCCAGGTAGAACTCATCACAGGCTAACCTATTATAGCAGGTATTCAAAGGCAGATGTTACATTCTGTAGATACAGGAAATAGCCTCCTGGTAAGTTAAAATAAACAGAGAATGAGTCACATTCAAGGCAATTATATAAGGTGGATCTCCACGGTAAAGCCAGTATTTCCTAGAGACCTGCCCTACTGACAGTCCTGTTTCTGGCCTTAACCTCTGAGGCCCTTCACCTTCCTCTTCCTCGACTCAGCCACCCCAAAATCCCATGATCACTGTGCCCATCACTTGTGCCTTGCTCACTCAGTGCTGTTCCTGAAACTCCCTTGCCACCTGACTGTTACTCACTCTTCAAGACAAAGCTCAGGGCACCTCCACCAGGAAGCCCACATTCCGTGACATAGGAGTGCCTCATAGTGATTCTCAATCCAGGGTCATTTGGACCTCCAGGGAACATTTGGCAATGTCTGAAGATATTTCTGGAGCCCAGGTACAACATAGTAGTTAAGAGTTCAGCTGCTGGCAAAACAGATCGACAGTTGGAATACACCTGCCGCTCTTTGAAAACCCTGTGGCACAGTTTTACTCTGTCTATAGGGTTGTTAGGAGTTGGAATCCACCCAATAGCAACAGGTTTTTGCTTGGGGAGACACTTTTGGTTGTCAAGGCTGGGATGCTACTGAGATCTAGTGGGTTGAGGCCAGGGATGCTACTATATCCTACTATAATACACAGGAGTCAACCAAGACAGGAAATTATCCAGCCCCTGAGATCCATGAAGGACACCTTGGTGGCACAGTGGTTAAATGCAATGTCTGCTAACCAAAAAGTCAGCGGTTCAAATTCATCAAGCATTTCTTGGAAACTCTACGGAACAGCTCCGCTCTGTCTCATAGGATCGCTATAGTCAGAAGCCACTCGACAGCAGCGGGTTTGGTTTGGCTCAGCTTGGTTTGGAATGTCGATGGACGGTGCCCATGTGGTGCAGTGATTAAGTGCTTGGCTATTAACCGGAAGGTTGGCTGCTTCACCAGCTCCTCCATGGAATAAAGATGTGACAATCTCTTTCATAAAGGTTTACAGCCTTGGAAACCCTATGGGACAGTTCTACCCTGTCCTATAAGGTCCTACAGGTTGAAATTGACTTGACAGCACGGGTGACCATTGACAGAAGAGGCCCTGGTGGCCTAGTGGCTAAGCCCTGGACTGGTAATCTAAAGGTCAGCAGTTCTAACCCACCAGGGATTCTGTGGAAGGAAAGACCTATAGAGACTAACCCATTGCTGCTGTGTCAGTTCCAATTCATAGAGACCCCACAGGACAGAGCAGATCTACTGCCATAAGGTTTCTAAGGCTGTAAGTCTTTACGGAAGCTGACTGCCATATCTTTCCCCCCAAAACAGCTGGTGTGTATGTGTGAGGGGGTGTTTAAGTCAGCAGCATTTTAGTCAGCAGCCAAGGACTTAACCACTATGGGTCTCTTCTGTGAAGTGTACTGCCTCAGAAACCCTAGGGGATAGTTTTCCTCTGTTATATGGTGTCACTATGAGTTGGAATAGTTTAAACAGCAAACAACAATGTCCACGGGGCTAAGACTGAGAAAACCAACCTGAAGGTCTCTGTGGAAACCCTGGTGGTGTAGTGGTTAAGTGCTATCTCTGCTAACCAAAAGGTCAGCTGTTCGGATTGGCCATGCCCTTCTTGGAAACCCCATGGAGCAGTTCTGTTCTGTCCAATAAGGTCCCCGTGAGTTGAAATTGATTCAAGGGCAATGGATTTTGTTTTTTTGGTTTGGTAAGCTCTCGGTGTCTCCTGAACTCTCACGGGAGTTCCTGACTCACAGTAAAACCAATTGCCAAGGGAGCTGGTTCTAATTCATGGTAACTCCATTGTGGAGTAGAGACAAGCTCCACAGGGTTTTCAGTGGCTGCTTTTGTGAAAGGAGGTTGGCAGGCGTCTTTTCCAAGGTGCCACTGGTGGATTCAAACCTCCAATGTTGTGGTTAACAGCTAAACATGTGAAGTACTGACACCACCCAGGGACTCTGGCCCATGGTACGGGTTCGATAAATGCTGAATGGTTGGATGGAAGAAAGGAAGACAAGAGATACCTCCTGCTTCCTGCTGGGCTCCTTGAGAAAGTGGCTTCTACATTTAGGGTAGAGCAATCCTTGGATGGCACGAAGGGTTTCCACTCCACTACTAACCTAAAAGTTGGCAGTTAGAACCCTCTCAGTGGTGCCATGGAAGAAAGTTCTGGCTATCTGCTTCCATGAACATTGTTTTTAGGTGCCATCAAGTTGATTCGGACTCTTATTGACCCTATCTGCCCAGTCCTGCACCGTCCTCAGAATCGTTGTGACATTTGAGCCCACTGTTGCAGCCACTGTGTCAGTCTAGTTTGTTGAAGTTCTTTGCCTTTACCAAGCATGAAGGCTTTCTCTGTGGACTCATCCGTCTTGATAACACGTCCAAAATACAAGACAACATCTCACCATCCTCCTTTCTAAGGAGCATTCTGGCTGAACCAGACAATTTGTTCCGTTTTCTGGAAGCCCATGGTATAGTCCATATTCTTTGCCAACACCAGTTGGTACTGACATTGATTCTTCTTCCGTCTTTCTTATTCATTCTCCAGCTTTTGCATGTATACGAGATCTGACAATTGAGTTCACGAAAAGTGCTATGTACTTCGTTGCTGAATATCACTATGGGCACCTTTGAAGTATTCCCCTTGGGGAGCTATGCACTGATGCTAGTGCCTAATCCACCCTTCCAAACAATTTTGGAACTCTCTTTCTGGAATGATCATTAAAGCTGTCATCATATTACCCTTGGTGTCCTGAATGTCATCAAAAGGTCTTCCTTTCAATATTTCCTTTATCTTCAGGTACAGAAAGAAGTCTTTGGGGCCAGATCAGGTGAGTAGGGAGAATGTTCCCACAGTTGCTTGCTTACTGGCTAAAAACTGCCTCACAGATAGCTATACAATTAAATTCATGAACTTGCCACCTTGCCACCATGCACAATGGCCATTCTAGAAAGAGTTCTAAAACTGCTTTGAAGGGTGGACTAGGCACTGGGATCAGTGCAGAGCTTCCCAAGGGGAGTACTTTGAAATTGACCATAGTGATATTCAGCAGTGAGTTATGTAGCACTTAGAACAATTAAGTTCACGGACTTAATCGTCAGACCTCATACGAGACTTGGGTCAGGCACATCTTAGTCCTCAACATGGCATCGTCTGCTTTTTAACACCTTAAAGAAGTCTTTTGTAACAGATTTGCCCAATGCAACACCTCATCTACTGCTTCCATGATTGTTGATTGTGGATCCAAGTAAAATGAAATCCTTGACAACTTCAATCCTTTGTCCGCTTATCATGATGCTGCATGTTGGTCCAGCTGTGAGGACTTCTGTTTTCCTGATGTTGAGGTGCAATCCATACTGAGGAGCCCTCGTGGTACAGTGGCCACGAGCTATGGATGCTAACCAAAAGACTGGCAGTTCGAATCTACCAGCCACTCCTTGGAAACTTTACAGGGTACTTTACTCCGTCCTGTAGGGTTGTCACAACTCAGAATCAATTCAGTGGCAATTTGGTTGGTTTGGTTTGGTTTAACTTAATCCACACTGAAGGCTGCAGTCTTTGATTTTCATCCGTAAGTGTTTCAAGTCCTCTTCACTTTCAGCAAGCAAGGTTGTGTCACTGGCATAATGCAAGTCTTTAATGAGTCTTTCTCTAATTCTGGTGCCATATTCTTCTTCATACAGTTTAGCTTCTTGGATTATTTGCTCAGCATACGGATTGAATAGCGATGGTGAAAGGATACAATCCTGATGCACACCTTTCCTGATTTTTAAAAAACACAGTAGCCCCTTGTTCTGTTTGAATGACTATCTCTTGATCTATGTACAGATTCCACTAAAGCATAATTAATTGTTCTGAATTCCTATTCTGTGCAATGTTACCCATAATTTCTTATGACCCACACAGTCATCGAATGCCTCTGCAGAGTCAATAAAACACAGGAAAACATCTTTCTGGAATTCTCTGCTTTCAGCCAACATCCATCTGACGTCAGCGGTGACATCCCTCATTCCACATTCTCTTCTGAATCCACCTCGAATTTCTGGCAGTTCTCTGTGAATGTGCTGCTGCAACTGTTTTGGAATTCTCTTACGTAAAGTTTTAATTGTGTGTGACATTGATGATATCGTTCAATAATTTCCACGTTCTGTTAGAGCATCTATCTTTGAAATGGGAAGTTTGTTAGTCATCCAGTACTGCTGTAACAGAAATACCACAGGTGGATGGCTTTAACAAACAGAAGTTGATTTTCTCACAGTCTGGTAGGCTAGAAGTCCAAATTCAAGGCATCAGCTCCCGGGAACAGCTTTCTGTCTCCATCAGCTCTGGAGGAAGGTCCTTTTCTTCATCAACTTTCCCTTGGACTACAGCTTCTCTGCATAGGAAGCTCAGGTCCAAATGACATACTCTGCTCCCTGCGCTTCTTTGGTGTTGGTATGAGTTCCTCACCTGGCTGTGTCCCTTTCCTTCCATCTCTTGTAAAAAAAAAAAAGAAAAAAGAAAAAAAGGTAGTGCAGGCCACACCCCAGGGAAACTCCCTTTACATTAGATCAGGTATTTGACCCTAGTAAAGGTGTTACATTCCAACCCTAATCCTCTTTAATGTAATCCAGTCTTGCACCGTTAACCACAGGCACAGATTAGGAGTTACAACACATACAAAAACTACAGTCACAAAAAGAAGACAGCCACACAATACTGGGAATCATGGCCCAATCACACTGCTACACACATTTTTGGGGGGACATAATTCAATCCGTGACACAAATATATGGATCTTTTTCAGCTGTTTGGCCTGGTATCTGTCTTCCAAATTTGGGGCATAGATGAGTGAGCACTTCCAGTGCTTCATCTGTTTGTTGAAATATCTCAGATGGTATACTGTCAATTCCTGGAACTTGTTTTTCCACCAATGCATTTAGTGCAACTTGGACTCTTTCCTGTAACGCCATCTGATCATACGCTACCTCCTGAAATGCTTAAATGTTGACCAATTCTTTTTGGTACTGTGACTCTGGGTATTCTTTCCATCTTCTTTTGATGTTTCCAGTGTCATTCCGTATTTTGCCCATAAAATGCTTCAACACTGCAGCTCAAGGCTTGAATTTTTTCTGTAGATCTTTCAGGTTGAAAAGCGCTGGGGTGTATTCCTTCCTCTTGGTTTTCTAACATGTCATTATAATACTTTACCTTGTTTTCCTGAGCAGCCCTTTGAAATCTTCTGTTCAGCTCTTTTACTTCATCCTTTCTTCCGTTCACTTTAGCTGCTCTACATTCAAGCACAAGTTTCAGAGTCTCTTCTGACATTCATTTTGGTCTTTTCTTTCTTCCCTGTCTTTTTAATAACTCCTTGCTCTCTTCATGGATGATGTCCTTGATGTCATTTCACAATTTGTCTAGTCTTTGGTCATTGGAGTTCAATGAGTCCAATCTATTGTTGAGATGGTCTCTAAATTCAGGTGGGATGTGCTCAAGATGATACTTTGGCTCTCATGGACTCACTTAATTTTCTTTAGCTTCAACTTGAACTTGTATGAGCAACTGATAGGCTGTTCTGCAATGAGAGAGACACTGCCTTTGTTCTGATGAACGATATGAAGCCTCTCCATCATCTATCTTCACAGATGTAGTAGACCTGATTGTTGTGTATTCCATCTGGTTAGGTCCATGTGTAGAGCCACCACTGATGTTATTGAAAAAAAGCTATTTCCAATGAGCAGGTTGTAGGTCTTGCACAATTATGTCATTCAATTTTCCCTTTCATTTCTATCACCAAGGCCATATTTTCCAGCTACTGATCCGTCCTCTCTGTTCTCAACTTTTGCATTCCAGTTACCAGAATTATCAATGCATCTTGATTGCATGCTTGATCAGTTTCAGATAACAGAAGTTGCTAAAAATGTTTTTATTTCTTCATCTTTGGTCTTAGTGGTTGGTGCGTAAGTTTGAATAATAGTTGTATTAACTGGTCTTCCTTGTAGGTATGTAGATATTAAGCTATCACTGATAGCTTTGTATTTTAGGATAGATCTAGAAATGTTCTTTTTGTCAATGAATGTGATGCCATTCCTCTTCAATTTGTCTTTCCCAGAATAGTAGATCATACAATCCACTAGTGCTCATCTTCAAACCTTCTGTTTCATTTTTTACTATTTCCAATTTTCCTAAATTTGTACTTTGTACAACCTTTGTTTCAATGATTAACAGATGTTTGCAGCTGTTTCATCTCATTTGGAATTATGTGACATCCGTGAGTGAAGACCCCAAAAGCTTGAGTCCATCCTTGTCATTAAGGTTGACTCTGCTTTGAGGAGGCAGCTCTTCCCCAGTTATCTTTTGAGTGCCTTCCAAGCTGGGAGGCTCATCTAGTTCTGTATCAGACAATGTTCCGCTGCTACTTAGAAGGTTTTCACAGACCACTCTTTTCAGAGGTAGATCACCAGGTCCTTCTTTCTAATGTATCTTAGTCTAGAAGTGCTACTGAAATCTGTCCACCATGGTTGACCCTGATAGTGACAGCAACACACAAACCAGCATCACAGTGACACACAAGCAACCACAGTACAGCAAACTGACAGATGACTGATAAAGTTGACAGCCGAGAAAACCTTGCAGAGCAATTTTACTCAGACACACATGGGTTTTCCATGAATAGGAATTGATTTGATAGCAACGAGTTTGTTTTTTCTTGGTTTTATGTCTACCTGGAAGTTTCTATACAGTAGCTATCGAAGTGAGTCCAGTATTTGACCATGTCTCCTAAGACACCTCTTGAAGACATACTATTTTTTCTCCATCACTCTCTCCAGTACCAGCCCTTCTCAAGAGCCTTCTCACTGGTATCCAATAAATAGCCTTACCAATAATCTGTTCATTACGCTGCTGCCAAAGTGAGGCTTTCATTGCATTTCAGTGCAAACTTAATCATGCCACTCTTGCTGCTTAACATCTTCAGTGGCTCCCTATTGCCTTTGAACAAAGTCCAAAAGCCAGCAGTGATGCACAGAAGAAACACTCACTGATAGATTGAGACCTTAGAAGTACCTGTGCCAGGATCTTTCATCTCATTTGGGATAGGGTATCTAGAAGTTCCTAGAACGCTGGATTTCCTAAACATTCTCTCTCTCTTGACCATGGAAGACTGGACTTCAGTTGAAGACCAGTCACTTAACAGCACACTAGTAAATATAGCCGTTTTGGGGACACTATCCCCAGCTTTTAGACTTGGGGGCTCTTGGCCACACATGTTGTTTGTGTATTTTAACATTTGTCACATATACAACTTACTGACACCAATTGCTTTAACCATGTTGTGTAACCATCACCAGTTGTAATTGCATGCTGTCAAATCAATTCCAACTTAGAACCCCATATGACAGAGTACCACAGCCCCCTATAGGGTTTCCTAGGCTGTAATCCTTATGTTAGCAGATTGCCAGGTCTTTCTTCCATGGATCCACTAAATCCATTGCCACTGAGTTGATTCTGACTCATAACAACCCTATATGACAGAGTAGAAGTGCCCCATAGAGTTTTCAAGGAGCACCTGGTGATTTGAATGGCTGATCTTCTGGTTAGCAGCCACAGCACTTAAACACTATGCCACCAGGGTTTCCTACCAAGCCACTGGGTGGTTTCAAACTACCCACCTTTTGGTTAGCAGTCAAGCACTTAACTATTTCATCACCATGGCTTCTTCACATCACCAGTACCTAAAGCCAAATTTTCCATCACAGGCCTGTTTGGAAGTGATTTTGGTTTGGGGGAAATGCTCTTGGCCTGGGTGACATGCCTAGACCTAGGATGACAGCTGCTTGACTCACCCCTGGTTACTGACCAACTGCTGCATCTCTGGGGTCCCATCAGACACACACCCTCAGGGCTGGGATGTCTGGCAGCATCTGAGGATGGTTGGCACTGGGGAAAGCCTAGCATGTCTACCAGACCAAAAAACAACACTAGCTGCAGTCAAGTTGATTTTGACTAACGGGGAACCCCACATATGACAGGGAAGAACTGCTCCATAGGGTTTTCAAGGGCTGTGATTGTTCAGAATCACCAGGCCCTTCTTCTGAGGCACCTCTGGATGGGCTCAGACTGCCAAACCTTTCAGTTAGTTATCAAATGCTTAACGTTTTATGCCACTCAGGGAACTGCAGGCATGTCTCACCCACCCATTGCTGCCTAGTCGATTCCAACTCATAGCAACTGTATAGGACAGAGTAGAACTGCCTCAAGAAATTCCAAGGAGCGCCTGGTGGATTTGAACTCCTGCTTTTTTGGTTAGCTGCCTTAGCGCTTAACCAAATATGTCGCCAGGGTTTCCCAGCCATGTCTACCAGTGCTTAATAATGGCACTCATGTGACGGATATCAGAGTTTCAGGATTTGTTTGGAGATACCAGACAGGGACTGTATCGGGCCTTCTGGTGGGTGTTTTGGGGAATCTGGGAGCCCTGTGTACTATCTTTGATATGTTTCTGGCTGTCCGGAAGCCTATTTAGGGGCATTTGGTGGAGGAGTCCGGTACTTTTAGGGTATTTTGCATGACTTTCATGTTATGAATGTTAGTTTTAGGGTATCTGATGGCCCCTGCATGGATGTCTAGTTTGTGTTTGTGGATATATATGTGGATATATGACGGTACCTATGCCGGGATGTCTGGAACCACCTGTGAGGTCTCTGACTTTTTTCCAAGAATTCTTTTCTGCAGCCTGCACTGCCTCCCAGGCCCCAGCCCTGCTGATTGGCCCACCTCAGGGCCCTCAACCCCGTTAGCCCCTTCCCCGCCCCCCTCCCACTGACTCTCCCTTCTCAAGTCACCCCAGGCACGATGACCCCTGCTGGCGCCCGCTGATATCACAAGACGGCCCCCAATCCCGCTGATACTCCCTCAAAGGCTTCCCCACCCCAAAAAACTCCCCTCCAGTTTCTGCATCTTCCAAGAAGCCAGGAGACATCCCGCCCGTTTCGCCGGCTTCCACCTGAGGCAAAATCCGAGCTTCCGGGGGCCTTCTCCCCAAGGCCCCGCCCCCTTCCTGGCCACACCCTCGACCCGCGCCTGCGCATTTCGCGCCGCGCGGCTTCCCGCTTCCGGCTCTGCGCTGGGGGCGGCGGTGGATGAGGGTAGGCTGGGCAGCTTTGGTGGCAAGGACCGGCGGCGAGCGGCCTGAGGAGACCGGCCCGCGGTGAGTGTGGCGGGGTGCGCCCGAGGAGGAGAACGGGGCCAGGAGGGCGGTCTCAGTCCCCGAGAGCGCGCCGCGCCGGACCTCTCGCGCTGGACCCCTGGGCTGTTTCGGGCCTCCCGCGGGCCCCGGTGGGCTTCTCGGCGCAGGCGGGCGGAGGCTGCAGCTCAGACGGCCGGGGAGGTGCAAGCGGCGAATGCACAGGCCGAGGAGGTGCCCGTGAGCCTCGACCGAGCCCCGGCCTTGGGCGGTGCAGCCCCCTCCTCCAGAAAAGAAAGGTCACCGGGCTCCACCTTCGGCTGCCAGTTAAGGGGCGCCTGGAGCAGGATCGGGGTGCCCTGACAACGGTAACAGTAGCCAGCATCCGAGCACTTGGCCTGCGGGAAGCCTTACAGCCAGGTGCAGACGTCCTTCCTGCCTGTGCGCGTTTGGGTAGCGAAACCGTACCAAGTGTGTGCGCTTTGGGTCTCCTTTGCTCCTCTTTTCAGTTTATTTGAGAAATTGGATAGCGCTGTGCGCATATGACGGGGGCGTACCTTGCATCGTTTGTTGTGTTGTAAATGCTTACCCCTTACCTTGGCTGTTGTTGGGTTGAGATCATAGAAGAGATGGCTGCCAGAAAGTAAAAAGTTTTTTAAAGTTTTGGTACGTAAGCGAGCCAGCATCTCCTTTTTCTCTCGCCTTTAGAGCGCGGCGCTCCAGCCAGGAGATTTGAAGGGCCCTTCTCCCTTCGTTGACCAGAGGTAGTGCAGGGCACTGGGAAAAACCTGATGGCCAAGGGTGATCTGCGGTGTCTGGGTGAATGATTAATCCCGGAGCCTGTGGAGAAGGACCAAGAGCACAGGCCTGAACATCCAGTCAGATCTGGGTTCTGGTCCTATTTGCACCCACCACGTATGAGCCCTGTAGCCTCGCTGAGCCTCAGTCTTCCTATCTGGAAAACGGGCGTAAGGACTGGTTGGAGGAGAGCTTGATGGGATCATAGGCACACACCAGAGTGCCTGGCATATGCGACTAGTCAGTGAATGGCATATGTTCTGCGTATATTTTTACACATTCCCAGGCTTGTGTTTTCAGGTTGGCATTCCAAGGAATAAACAGTTTGGAAAATGTGTCATTGTTGTTTGGAGTGGTCAGAGTGTACACTCTGTGCACTTTATCAATAGTTTGCTACTTCTGTGGGCCAAGATCTCTGGAGAGAAAAGTTAAAGATATTTGGCCTAGATCAAATAAAGGCATACTGCCTGAAGGCATAATAATAAACTTAATTTTTGTAAACATATTTTGTTTGAGTTTGGTAGAGCTTATTGCCTTTTTAAATGGTGCATGTAGAAGAAATGGCAAATAGATTCTTTTATTGATTTATTTTTTAAGTAGATTTGAGAATCTCCCCATCCCACCCCCATCGAAAGTCAAGGAAGCACATACTTTGTTCCTGGCAAAAGCTGAGGTATCATTTTTGTGGCACAGTAGCAATTACTGCTGTAAAGCCATTGTCCTTGGTTGTCACCAGCCTTCCTGGCCAGGTCTGTGGTCACCCGCGTGCCTCCCTGGGTGTTTACCTACCACATGTTTGGCATAGTTCTGACCCTTATGCCAAGGTGTCCTTCCTTCCCCCTCGCTCGTTTCTGCAAACTCCACCCGTGACTTTTTAAACAGCTTGACCTCACGCTCTCTTACATTCGTGAAAGCCCAGAGACCTTTGTGAAATCTTTCTTTGTCAGTTGTGCTTCTTCCTTGAAAGTGGAGAAGAGCTGCTGTGTTTTGAAAACCCTGCCAAACATCCCAAGGAGCTGCCTGTAGGAATGTTTTTTGGGGAGGAATGTGGCTGACTGGGGGAGGGGGAGGAAATGGGTTAAAATAATGCAGTCTCCAGCTGTGCTCATTTTGTTATTGTTGAGATTATGTTGGGGGTCAGCTAAATCCTGTTAGCTTGCCTCTCTGTTTTTGTTCATAGATAGATAAAAATCAGTGACCGTGCAGTCGATTTGGATGCATGGCGGTCCCATGTGTATCAGGGTAGAGCTGTGCTCCCGGTGGTTTCCAGTGGCTTTTTCAAAAGGAATTGACCGGGCCTTTCTTCCGACATGCCTTTAGGTCAGGAATGGAACTTTCAGTCTCTTGGTTAGCCACTCTAACTCATTAAGGCACCAGCTAGAAACTCCTTTAACTGAGCATAGATACATAATTGTAACTGAGTATAGATGCATAGTTTGAACTGCGTGTAGATAGATACATAGTTTCCACTGAGTATAAATCCATAGGAAACCCTGGGGCCATAGTGGTCAAATGCTAGGCTGCTAACCAAAGGTCAGCAGTACAGATCCTCCAAGTGCTCCTTGGAAACTCTGGGGCAGTTCTACTCTGACCTATAGGGTTGCTGTAAGTCAGAATTGACTCGACGGCAGTGGGTATAGATACGTAGGAAGCACTCTGGTGGCTACTTCTGATTGAGTTTGGCTGCTAAACAAATGTTGGCAATTCAGATGCCCCAGTTGCTCCTTGGAAAACTATGGGGGCAGTTCTCCTCTGTCCTCTGAGGATAGTGTGAGTTGAAATCAACTTGACAGCAACATATTGTTTAATGGGTATAGATCCATAGTTTTAACATGAGTATGATTTTAACTGCCCTAGGTTATGTCCAAAGGAGCAAATATCCACACTGATTTGTGATCATAGCTTGAAAAAAATAGTCTACGGGTTTAACTATCTAACAGCATACTTCAAACATGTTCTGGGTGGTTACACTTTAAACTCATTCTCTCTTTTTCATAACAGTTTTATTGAGATATATCACATGACATAGAAGTCACCTTTTAAAGCAGGTAATTCAGTGGTTGTGAGCATGTTCACAGAGTTGTGCAACCACCACCACTGTCCACTTCCAGAGCATCTCATCAGCCGGTCCTTCTGAGTGGGTTTCAGGAGGAAAGTCCGAAGAGGGAGACAGAGCTGAGCAAGGGGCTTTTGGTATGAGCCGTGTTGCCATTAGCATTCTGAGTATGGAGTGGAGGGGGGAAGTACATCACATTCCTTGACAATAACCCAGCAGAGGCCTGCACACAGAGACGTGCCGCTTATGTGCAGTTTTTACCAAGAAAGAAAAAATAATCTATTGCTGTTGAGTCAGTTCTGACTCACGGCAACACCATGTGTTACAAATAGAACCACACCATCAGGTTTTCTTGCCTGTCATTTTTACAGAAGCAGATCACCAGGCCTTTCTTCCGTGGCACTGTTGGGTGAGTTCAAACCTCCAACCTTCATGGTTAGTAGACAGGCACAGCCCATTTGCACCACCCAGGGATCTATGCACAGCTTATAGGTGACTCCGATATGTTGATCACTGGAAGGTTGCAGTGTGCCATTGAATTGATTTTGACTCATAGCAACTCAGTTGGACACAGGAGAACTGCCCCAGGGGTTTCCAAGGTATAATCTTTACCAGAGCAGATTGTCAAGTCTTTCTTCCTGAGAGCAGCTGGTAGGTTGTAACTGTTGATCTTTTGATTAACAGCCACACACTTAACCACTGCACCACCAGGCTTCTTTCTTTGGAAAGGGGAATGCTGAATTTAGGAAGTATCCAGTTTGGCCCAGTGGTTAACAGCTAGGCTGCCAAAAACAGTTCAAATCCACCAGCTGCTCCTTGGAAACCCTATGGGACAGTTCTCCTCTATCCCGTAGAGTTGCTGTAAATCAGAATGGGTGTCATAGCAACAGATTTGGTATTTTGTTTTAACAGAAGAATTTTTAGAGAGAAAGGACAATAGGAAAGATGGAGCACTCATCCATGGCTGGTGGGAATGTGTAGAATGATGCAGCTACTTTGGAAGAGTCTGACAGTTTCCCCAAAGCTGAAACAGAGTTACTGTGTGACCCAGCAATTCTACCACTAAGTAGCATATGCCCAAGAGAAATGAAAAGGAAGGTCAGCCCCAAAACATTGCTCCCAGTGGCTAAAAGGTGGAAACAACGCACATGTCCCTGAATGGACAAACACCACACAGTGGCATATTATTTGGCCATGGAAAGAGTGAAGTGCTGATACGTGTTACAACCTGGGCGAACCTTGAGTGGCACCAACTCCATGGTTCTTCTGGGGTCCAGGGGAGGGAGAGTGATTTGAGGGTGATTGTTCAGGGATTTGGGCTTGAGCTGATGGCAGTTTTCTTGAATCAGTTGTGTTGATGGCCATGTAGCCGTGAATTTACTAAAAGCCACTAAACTGTATTCTTTAAATGGTTGACTTGTATGGTATAAGAAGGTGCATTGTATTTGAGTAAGACTTGTCAGGCATTGCATGTGGAGCTGATAGTCAGATTGATTATACACCCAGGTTCCTGCCACACAGGGCATGACTACAGGGACTGTTGTACCATTCAGAGTTTCACTGTAGATGCAGCTGGGCCTGGGCAGGAGAGCCCTCCCTGGAGTGATGGAGAATGGGCTAAACCACGATGGCCGTTGGTGGATCAGAGAGCAGCATGTACGAAGGCCCACAGCCAGGGAAGGAGATGGTCATCTGGGAGAGCTGGATGAGGCATTTGTAGGCTCTTGTGTTAGCGTAGAGGACTTTCTGGGTATGTCTTTTGGTGTAGTGGAGGTGAACTTGGAAGAGGCAGGTGCTGGAGGCTGGGAAGCCTATTGGGAAATGTCCTGGCCTGAAAGGAGGACAGTGTGGAGAGAGAACAATTCAGATCTGTTCAGAGGCAGATGTGCCAGGATTTAGGGGGTGACGCTGGAGAGAGCGGTGTCTCTGATGACTCCCCCGGGTGTGAGGTGGGAGCTAGCTAGGGTTATCAAAGACTCTTGCTCCTACCTCTCCCCATTCCAAGGTCTCTTTAAGGTTCTAGGACAATGACAAGGAGCCCTTCATGGACCGTCGAGACCATCAGTGGTGCAAACCTTTAAGCACTCATCTACGAACCAGAAGGTTGGTGATTCTAACCCATCCAGAGGCTAGCAAGAACACGCTAGCAATCTGCTTCCAAAAAGTCACAGCCATGAAAGCCGTTGGGGTAGATCTACTTGGCACACCTGGGGTCACTGAGTTAGAATCAACCCAACATCACACCTAATGTGGTCTTTTGATTTTACATACCCTATGGACCCCCAGTAGCATAGTGGTTAGGAGCTCGGCTGTTAATCAGAAGATCAGCAGTTTGAATCTACCAGCCACTCTAGAAATCCTGTGGGGCACTTCTTCTGTGTCCTATAGGGTCATTGTGAGTTGGCATTGACTCAACCAACAGCAGCAGGTTTGGTTTTTTGGTTTTAATGCTGCCCCGGAGCCCTGGTGGCACAGTTGTTAAACGCTTGGTTGCTAACCAGAGATCACTGGCTCAAACTCAGCAGTCACCCCAAGGGAGAAAGCCGTGGCAGTCTGTTTCCATAAACGTTTACAGCCTTGGAAACTTTATGGGGCACTTCTGCTCTGCCCTGTAGGGTTGCTATGAGTCTGAATCATCTGGACACCAGGGAGTTTGTTTTCTTGTTTAGGATTGTAATGTCTGGGATAGAATGGGAGCGAGGTGGAAGGATACCCAACAGTGATTGACAGCAGTCACGACCTGCTCGAGGGAGGAAGGAGAAAGGCAGACAAACTCAGAGCATCAGAGTGGGGATGGTGTAAATCCCGGCACAGAGCCATGATTTGCTTAGTGCATTTCTGTAACTGGAGGTAGGAAGCTTCCAGGGGTTCTCATCACCTTGAAGTTGTTCGGGTTTTCCTGTCTGTTCCCACCAGGCAGCAGCCCTGCCTTGTCCCATACCCGGTGCCTGATGGTGGAGAGTCCTGGCTTTTGGAGGCTGAGGGAACAGCTGCGTCTCCCCTCTATTCTGTAATTTACACCTGCCCTCCTACGATTAATACTGTGGAAACTTTACAACCACTGAGGCTGGCAGAATAGTGGCCCCCAAAGATGCCCATTGCCTGATCCGTGGAACCTGCCAGTAGAGTACCTTATGTGGCAGAAGGGACTTTGCAGCTGAGATTAGGTTAGATTTACGGGGCGATGATCCGGATGGGCCCAGGGGTCCTTATAAGAGGAAGACAGGAGGGTCAGAGTCAGAAAAGGAGATCAGATCACGGAAGCGGAGTAAGGTGAGGCCACAAGCCATGGAACGCGGACAGCCTGTAGGAGCTGGAGGGGGCAAAGAGTGACTTCTCCCCTGGAGCCTCCAGAGGGAACACAGCCCTGCCAGTACCGTGATTTTAGACCTGTGACCTGCAGAATAGCAGGAGAATTGATTTGTGTTGTTTTAAGCCTCTAAATGTGTGGCGTTTTGTTGTAGCAGCCACAGGAAGCTCAGACACGCTGTTCTCCTTGCCATTGCTTCGAAATGCAAACTCGCAACTTGACACTGGGACTCTTCTACCCGACCCCAAACAAAAAAAAAACCAAGCAAGGTACCATTGAGTTGATTCCCACTCACGGCGACCAGGTGTGCCAGAGTAGAACTGTGCGTCACGGGACTTTCATGGCCGTGACCTTTCTTCTGAGGCACCCTGGGAGGGTTCAAACCACCAGTCTTTTGTTAAGTAGTCTGGCATGAAACTGTCTGTGGCACCCAGACACCCCACCCATCCCCACCCAGCCTCTTTCCCAGCCTTTTCTTCTACCGTGGCAGCATCCAGCACTTCCTCAGCATCCCTCCAGCATGTCTTGGGCGTTCCCCTCCTCTGGCCTACCCTGCCAGGCCCTCTGCAGGGGCCAGGCCCCGTGAAGGCAGAGGTAGCAGGACACAGCTTGCCCTCAGAGAGCTCACATGCACCTTTGTGATGTGGTAACAGGCTTAAGCTCTTGCAGCTGGCTTCTCACCCGTAAAATGAGAAACAAAATTGCTGTCCTATGGCAGGAGGCTGTTATGAGTGCTGTGGAGCACTCAGCCCTGTCTAGGGGTGTCCAGGGGTTCACAGAATGTTACCTGGGATGCCCAGACCTCTCTGGCATCAGAAACAACGCGCAGCCACTGTAGTTTACTTCATAAACTTGAGGAAGACACATAAGTCACGTCTTGACAGTTTTTACTTATGTCATTAGTGCCACCCGGCTTATCATCAGGAAGCCGTTGTTGTTGTTGGCTGCCGCTGGCTTGCACCGTCACTGCGTGGCAACCCCATGCACAGTGCCAAAACGCTGCCTGGTCCTGCGCGGTCCCCGTGACTGATTGCCGATTGGTCCGTCGTGATCTTCGGGGTTTTGAGTGGCTGATTTTGGAACATAGCTCTCCAGGCCCTTCTTCCTCGTCCACCTTAGTCTGCAGGCTCTGCTGAAACCTGTTCGGCATCCTAGCAGCGTGCAAACCACCCCTGACAGAGTGGTGGCTGCACGTTAGGTGCGGTGGCTGGGAATCGAACCCGGGTTTCCCACTTGGGAAATGAATTCTACCGCAGAATGACCACTGGCCCCTTCTTAAGCAGTACTCGTGTTTATTACTCGTGATGTCATATGGTATTTTCTATTCTGTTCTATTTTATGAAAAATTGTTTCCACAACTTACTAGTGGGTTGTGGTCCACAGTGTCAAAATGCTGCCGCCAGATGCCAGTGCTCCATATGGCAGGGAAGTCTTAAGAAAAGGGTGAAGCACTTGGCAGTACAATGAAGGCTTTTCACTCCAGGCAGACTGCATTGGCGCCCTGTGGCTGCTGGACAAAGGACCACCAACTGGACAGCTTAAAACAGCAGGAGTGTGTTCCCTCACAATTCTGGAGGCTATGGGTCTCAGACTGAGGTGTCAGCAGGGCCTGTCCCCTCTGAAGGCTCTAAGGGAGGGTCCTTTCCAGCTTCTGGTGGCCACAGGAGGTCCTTGGCTTGTGGCCACAGCACTGCAGTCTCTGCGCCTGTCTTCACTTGGTTGTCTGCCCTCTGTGTGTCTTTTCTGAGTCTCCAGATCTCTCATTTCTGTCATAAAGACACTAGACAGAAAGATCTCTCAAATCCATTCCTGATTACATCTGCAGAGACTACTTCCAAGCTGGCTCACTCCTGGAGGTCTGGGTGGACATGTATCTTGGCATACCCTGATTCAGCCCACTCCGGGAAGCTTCTAGTCCACAAGCAGTTGGCGTTTGTTTCCTAGTGTCCTTGTGACACGCAGTTCTTTTCAGACATCTCAGAGTTAAGTGTTTGACTTGGGCTGGCTCTGGGAAACCATTCCTGAGTGTCAGTGGCTGACTCCTTGTTGTTGGTGGTGCTCTGATGATAGAACAGGGAGAATGAGGTATGTGTGTGTATTCTAAAACACCTCTGTGACATTCTCTCTGATGAGCCAGAGAGTAAATATTTTAGGCTTTACGGACTACATAGTCCCTGTCACAGCTGCTCAATGCTACCTCTGCCGTCGCAGCTCAAGAGCAGCCACTAAAAAAGCAAAAAAAAATCACTGTTTTGGTGTAGATTCTGATTCATAGAGACCCCTTAATGACGTGCCAGGTAAGCACAGCGAGGAAAAGGCAGATCTGAAGAACTCCCTCCTGGCTTCTTCCTTGACAGGCTTCTAAATCTCAGTCCTCCGTGAAGTGTAATTTATTGTAAGGAGTCAGTCATGGCCCAGCCCAGCCATCTGTCCCATGTTTGGCCGCTTGCCTTTATATAAGCTATTCATTCATCATGCATTAAGATACCACCTGCCTCAAATACCAACATGTTTTTGTAGAGTTAGATGGAGATTGAAAAGAAAGTCCCCAGCATGTGATCTGTCCTCAGTAAATGCTGCCTAAGTTCATGACATGAACTCGTTTTCTTCCTGACCTTGAGACTGGGGATTTATTAAAATATATTCAAACTCACACCATTGTAGTTGTAAAAGGAATGCTAATGGAGGTCTGTGCAAGGTTCTGGAATTTTCCTAATATAGGAGCTAGTTGCTGGCTTATATTGATAATTAGAGCCAGTGTCCTTAGAATTGCAGGAAACTTGAAATATTTGGAACCCAACCTTGTACCTGTTTGCCACCAGCAAAGAATATTTTCGACTGACCAGAACCGGCTGCTGCCGAGTAGACTGTGACTCTGGTGCCCCTGTGCGTGACAGAGCGGAACTGTGTGCCGTAGGGTTTCTGTGGCTGGTGTTTCAGAAGTAGATCACCAGGCTCTTCTTCCAAGATGCCTTGGGTGGTCTCGAGCTGTTGAGCTTTTGGTTAACAGCCAAGCAATTCACTGGTTTGCATCACCCAGGGACTTCCTAACTAGTGGCATTAAGTTGGTTCTGACCTTACGGTGACCCCATGTGCAGCAGAAGTAGACCTAGGCGCTACATGGCGTTTAATGGCTGGTTTTTCATGAGTAGATCACCAGGCCTTTCTTCCGAGGTACCTGTAGGTAGACTTGAACCTCCAACCTTTTAGTCAGGCACGTTCATCATTTGTACTACACAGGATCTCCATAGGATATTTTAACCCATTGCATAATTCTAACTCATAGCCACCCTATAGGACAGGATAGGACAGCTCCCTAGGGTTTCCTAGGCCATAATCTTGATGGAAACAGGCTGCCACACCTTTCTCCCACAGGGCAGCAGGCTGGGTTCAAACCTCTGACCTCTCCAGTTAGCAGCTGAGTGCTTAATCACTGCCTCACCAGAGCCCCAAAGAGACTATTGTGAGACTCTGGAGTTCAGTGGTGACTTTTGCACAGTTAACCCACTCTGCTGCTTCCTCATTCCGTTCCCTCTGTGCTTCAGGGATAGAAATGAGAGCTTCCCACACCGCCAAAGAGCCTGCTGGGTGCATTTTAATTGTTGAGAATAGGCCCTCTCTTCCAGAACAGACCAATTAAACACAGGCTACCAGGGGTTGGCAACCTTTTCCTGTCAAGAGCCAGGTGGTAAGTATTTTAGGCTTTGTGAGCTACTCTGTGGGTTACCGTCACAGCTGCTCACTGCTGCCTCTGCTGGCGTAGCTCGGAAAACAGCTGCAGACAAGATGTAAATAAACGGGCATGGCTGTGTTTCAATAAAACTTTATTTACTAAAACAAGTATAACAGAGTACCCCAAACTGGGTGGCCTGCAAGCTATAGCTTTCAGATCCTTGCAGTAGACTCATGAGTTTGACACTCCTGTTTCTAGAAATCCCAGATGGCTTTGACTCCTGATTTTGTTAATTTGATGAGAGACACAGATAGAGGGGACAGGTATCTTTGGGCGAGCACATGAGCTCAGGAGATGTTGCAGCCCTGCCCTCCCCATGCAGCCTATTCCCCTGTTGCATTTTGTAGGGACCATGAGTCAGAATCAAGTTGTCAGTAACTAATTACAACAGTGATGCCTAGTGGTACTCAGGACACAGAGATGGTTCAGTGATAGAACTCTCGCCTTCCGTGCAGGAGACGCGGGTACAATTCCCAACCAGTGCTGCTAATGCACAGCCACCACCCCTCTGTCCATGAAGGCTCACGTATGGCTGTGTTGCTGAACAGGCTCCAGCAGAGCTTGCAGACTGAGACAGTAGGAAGAAAGGTCTGGTGATCTCTACACACCAGGCGGTGAAAACCACACAGATCACAGTGGTCCACTCCATAATCGATCATGGGAATGGCGCAGGACCAGGCAGCGTTTTGTTCCATCATGCGTGGTTGTCACTGAGTCAGCTGGAGCTAGCAGCAACAAGTGGAATTTCCGTGCCTGGGGGTCAACGGGGGCCCTGGTGGTGCAGTGGTAAGGACTCCGGGGCTAACCAAAGGTCGGCAGTTGGCATCCACCAGCTGCTTCTTGGAAACTGTGAGGCGGTTCTGTTCTGTCCAGTAGGGTCTTCAAGAGTCAGAATCAACTTTTTCTTTGGTTTGAGGATCAGCGAAGGGCTCAGATTCCCCCAGGTTAAAAGAGCAAGACCTGCAGTTGCACCAGGCCTGGCTCTGGAAAGCTTGTCCTCGCTGAGCCCGTCCTGGGCATGAAGTGTTTCTGAGCAGCCGTCCCCCTCCCGGTCGGCTTTGTACAGGAACGCAGTCCCTTGAGTGATGGCCCCGGCCCATTGAAGGCCTATAGGTTTTCCCTGGCGTTGTCAGTCTCCTTTTCTGTTGGCTCGCTGCCTCGCACAAAAAGATGCTTTTTTATCCACTGAAAGAGTTGCCTCTATCGGGTATTTGGTTTCCTCTGCCCTCCTTACAGCCACTTCCAGTGACATTTGCTCTTTATTTCATACATTCAAAGTCTGAAACAATACGTAAATGAAACAAAGCCAGGGGAGTTTTCTGGAAGATCCCAGATGGGCAGTATCTACACTTGAATTCATCTTTTCAGAATCAGTTGTTTTCCTTCAGATGCTTTTCAGCCACATCATTTTGATTTCTGGACAGCCAGTTGAATTAGCATAATTATTTCAAAGATGCCAAAGAGGAAAGCCAGCTGCCCGGTTCTGGCAAGGCCCCAGGGAATGGCATTGTTTCCCAGGGGCCCTGCAGTTTAGTGTTCTTGTGAGTTGTCACTGAATTGGTGCAGTCTCAGGGTGACCCTGTGCGTTGGACAGAATGAAACGTAGCCAGGCGCGGTGCTGTCTTCGTGATCGCTGGGGATGTTGGAGTCCATTGTTGTAGCTCTTGTGTCAGTCCACCTCGTGGCCAGTTTTCCTGGCTGTCACTGGCCCTCCACTCTACCACACGTGTCCTTCAAGGAATGGCCCCTCCTGATAATGAGTGCAAAGTGAGTGAGTTGAAGCCTCAGACAGTATTCTGTGACCCACGGGGTTTTCATCAGCTGAGTTGCAGAAGGAGATTGCCTGGCCTTTCTTCCTAGTTGCCTTTAGTGTGGATGCTCCACTGAAGCCTGTCTGCTATGGGTGGTTCTGCTGTTATTTGAAATACTGATGGCATAGCTTCTAGCATCACAGCAACACACAAGCCAGCACAGTAGGACAGACTGAAAGACAGAAGGTGGTACAGCCCAGTAAGAAACACATAGTCCTTGGGTGACTCAGACAGTTAATGTGTTTGGTTGCTATTTGAAATGTTGAAGGTTGGTTTGAGTCCCCCCAGAGGCACCTTGGGAGAAAGGCCTCGCCATCTACTTCTGAAAAACCTGCATAGAAAACGCTGTGGAGCACAGTTCTGCTCTGACACCTAGAGGGTCACCGTGAGCTGGCGTCAACTTCAATAGAACCAAACCCACTGCCATCCAGTCCGTTCTGATTCACAGTGACCCTTTAGGACAGAGAAGAACTGCCTCATAGAGTATCCAAGGAGCCCCTGGTGGATTCAAACTGCTGACCTTTTGGTTAGCAGCCGTTTCGCTTAACTACTCTGCCACCAGGGTTTCCTAAACTTCAATAGCAACTGTTATTTTTATTTATGAGGTGTACGCTATGGCTGGCATTGAAGGTACCTCCTTCCTGACACAGAAAACTGGGGGAAATCCAAGCAGATGGGTGTAGGTAATCTCTAGGGCAGTCCTGGACCGTGCTTCTGGGGTAAATGGCACCTGATTCTTGCCTCCTGTATGTTCTATTTTCAGATATACTAATGATAGAACTTAACCTTGACCTCTTTTTCAGTCATATCCGGTCTAGAGGCCACACTGCTATCCTGATTGCATTTGCCACTTTTCAGTTTCACTGGGAAGGCTGTTTCCATTAGCACTGAATCTTGGGCTTGAGTAGGTTTCTTGCACCTTTGGTCTGTTGGACTGTGGTGACGTACTTGTTACAGTGATACTAGAAACTATGCCACTGGTGTAACGAATACCAGCAGTGTCACCTGTGATGGTGGGCAGGTTCAGCGGCGTGTCCAGACTAAAATAAACTACACAGAAGAGGCCTGGAGACCTACTTCTGACAGCCCCTGGGAACCTGAGGGATCATAGCAGAGCATTGTCAGACTCAGTGCTAGAAAACCAGCCTCCTGGGTTAGAAGACATTCAGAACGCATGGTGGCCATGGCAACAGCGGCTGCCGGCACACCGGTGGTCGTGAAGACGGCACAGGCCCAAGCATTGTGGGGTCACCAGGAGTCAGAGCCGACATGATGGCACCTGACAGCAAGACGTTAGAGTCTTACTAGCTCACCCCTGTGAAAGGTTGTGGGGAGACCTCTTGAGCCCTTGCTGTGGTGATTGTAGGGGACCACTTTTGTTCTGTGCTTTTCTTAACCTCCCTTGCTGTTGCGGAAGGAATTGTGATAAGTGACTGCCAAGACGTCTGGAAGAGGGACCTGTGGGGACCAGCCATCGGGTCACATCACGCAGGGTGGTGAAGTTCTTACTTGCCCTTTGGTGTTTACATTCGGTTGTGGGGAATGCTCTTCATGCTCACTTGAAAATCTGACTATGCTGAAGTTCAAGGCATCTGCATCGCCAGGTGTACCGTATACCACAGTCCTGTAATGACTTCAGAGGCAGCCGCCAGTGGCCGCAATTATTGCAGTCTTGTAGCATGGAGCCTGGAGGCTGGTGCATGTGTTTCCAGCCCCAAATAGGAAGAAGGCTGGGGACGGTACCATCCTCAAACTAAGACAGAAGGATTTGCCATCCTGTTTCTGTCACCCTGTCCCAACCCAGTTGCCCTCAAGTTGACTCTGACCCGCAACATCACTGTGTGTGTCCCAGTAGAAGTGCAGTCCGTGAGATTTCCATAAGGAGGTCACCAGGCCTTTCTTCTGAGGCACCTCTGGATGGACTTGTGTCACCAGCTTCTCAGTTAGCAGTCCAGTGAATGCATTCACCATTTCTACCATCTGTGCCAGCACTCCTGTCACCCTCAGGAGTCAGATTATTAGGGCAGCAGTCTGAAGTCAGGAATCCTAGCAGCCAGCGTGAATCATTGCAAAGAAACTTTGTCCCTTGAACCTCTGGGAAATAGGGCCTAGCATGTGGCAAGCAGCTGATTAGTTCCCATGGGATATTCCTGGAGGCAGGGTAAGACGCGCACAGAGGTATTCAGATGTTGTTGTGTTGTTAGGTGCTATCGAGTTGGTTCTTACTCATGGCAACTATGCACAGCAGAACGAAACACTACCCAGTCCCGCACCACGTCCACAATCGTTTTTATGTTTAAAAACGGCCGTCTCATTCAGGGTCTTCCATTTTCTCACTGAACTTTCACTCTCCGAAGCATGATGTCCTTCTCCAGGGACTGATCCCTCCTGACAACGTGTCCCAAGTATGTAAGACACAGGGAGAGGTCATTAGTCTTGCAAAAGTCTATCATGCGATCTCCAGCATAATTTGCATCACCAAGGCCATATTTTCCAACTACTGATCCTTCTTCTTCGTTTCCAGCTTTTGCATTGCAGTCACCAGTAACTATCAATGCATCCTGAGTACATGTTCAGTTAATTTCAGACTGTAGAAGCAGTAAAAAGTTGGACTTAGTGGTTGGTGCATAAATTTGAATGATAGTCATATTAACTGGCCTTCCTTGTAGGCATATGGATGTTATCCTATCGCTGACTGCATTGTACTTCAGGACAGGTCTTGAAATGTTCTTTTTGATGATGAATGCAACACCATTCCTAGAACGCTTTCATTCCTAGAATAGTAGACCATATGACTGTGGGATTCAGAATGGCCCAAACTGGTCCATTTTGACTCACTAATGCCTGGAATATTGATGTTTATGCTTTCCATTTCATTTTTATCACTTCCAATTCTCCTGGATTCATACTGCCTACATTCCAAGTTCCGATTATTAATGGATATTCGCATCTCTTTCTTCTCATTCTGAGTCGTGCCATATCAGCAAATGAAAATTCCCGAAGGCCTTACTCCATCCACATCATTAAGGTTGACTCTACTTTGAGGAGGCAGCTCTTCCCCAGTTGTGTTCTGAGTACGCTGCAACGTGGAGGGCTCATTTTCCGGCAGTGTATCTGACTGCCGGAATGTTCTGCTGTTATTCATAAGGTTTTCCCTGACCAACTCTTTTCAGAAGTAGGCTGCCGGGTCCTTCTTCCTAGTCTGTCTTAATTTGGAAGCTCAGCTGAAACCTATCTACCATGGGTGACCCTGCTGGTACCTAGATACCGGTGGTAAAGCTTCCAGCATCACAGCAACAAGCAGGCCTCCACTGACAGACAGATACTAGATAATTATGAGATAATAACCTTTTAGCCATGTTGGTGACTGGGTGAACAAAGTTCCCAGAGGGTGATAATTACTGGGCCAGTGTGACCCTAGAGGGAGCCTGCCCTCAGGTCTGCCTTCTGCATTGTGTTGATCGATTGCTTAACAAGTAATTTAGAAAGATAAAGATGTGAAATGCTTGTTCATCAAAGCTGAACGGCGTCAATCAAGTTCATTGTGAGACAAGAGTCAGGACCCAGATGTCTCAGCAGCTGAAACAAGTTTGGCTGAAGCCAGGAAGATGGAATGTTATGCAGTGAACGCTTAGGTTCCTGTTGTTGGCTGCCATCAGCTGACCCCTAAATCATGGTGACCCCGTGCACACAATGGAATGAAACACTGCCCAGTCCTGCAGCATTCTCATGATTCTGCTGCGTGTTGGACTATTGTGGTCCATGGAGTTTTCATTGACTGACTCTCAGAAGTAGGTTGCCAGGCCTTTCCTCCTGGCCATCTCAGTGTGGAAGCTCCAGGGAAACCTGTCCCAGCAGTGCACACATGGACAGACAAGCGGTGGCTGCTCCTGAGGCATGTTGACCAGGAATCGAATGCAGGGCTCCCATGCTGTTGTTGTTGTCGTTGTTAGGTGTCGTCAGGTCGGTTCAGAGGCGTAACAGCCCACGCACAACAGAACACTGGTCCTGCACCTTGTCCACAATCGTTTTTAGGCTTAAGCCCGTCATTGCAGCCACTGTGTCAGTCTGCCTTGCTGAGGGTCTTCCTCTTTCTGCTGACCCTTCAAACGTGATGTCTTTCTCGAGAGACTAATCCCTCCTGACAACATGTTCAACGTGTAGAAGAGGCAGCCTCGCCATTTTTGTTTCCAGGGAACAACCCTGGTTGTACTTCTTCTAGAACAGATCTGCTTGTTCTCTTGGCTGTCCGGGGTGCATTCGCTGTTCGCCTCCAGTGGCACAATTCAGATGCGTCAGTTCTTCTGTCTGCCTTACTCAGTGCCCAGCTTTGGCTTGCCGTAGGATGCATTTGAAAATGCCATGGCCAGGGTCAGATGTGCTCCAGTCTTCAAGGTGACATCTTCACTTTCAGCCTTTTAAAGAGGTCCTTTACAGCTGACTTTCCCAGTGCAATGTGTCTTGATTTCGTGACTGCTGCTTCCATGGGCATTGATTGTGGAACCAAGTAAAATGAAATCCTTACCAACCTGAACCCTCCCCTCCATTCATCATGATGTTGCTTACTGGTCCAGTTGTGAGGATTTTTGTTTTCTTGATATTGGGGTACAATCCATACTGAGGGCTGTGGTCTTTGATTTTCATCAGTAAGGGTTTTAAATCCTCTTCACCTCCAGCAAGCACGGTTGTGTTAGCTGCATAGTGCGAGTTGTTAATGACTCTTCCTCCAGTCCTAATGCCTTATTCTTCTTCACAGAGTCCAGCTTCTCAGACTGTTTGCTTAGCATACAGATTGAAAAGGTATGGTGAAGGGATACGTCCCTGACACACACCTTTGCACAGACAACTGCCTCTGGATCCATGTACAGATTCCTCATGAGCACAATTAAGCGTTTTAGAATTCCCGTTCTCCACGATGCTGTGTGCTGCCGTTTCAAGAGGTAGCATATGATCAGGAACTGATGGTACTGAAGGAAAAAGGCAAAGCTACATCGAAGGCATTGGGAAAAAAAACAAGGCTCCAGAAGTTGATGGAATATCAGTTGAGATGTTTCAGCAAATGAATGCAGTGCTGGAAGTGCTAGCTTGTCTATGCCAAGAAATTTGGAGGCGCCTTCCTAGCCAGCCGACAGGAAGAGATCCATATCTTATACCTATTCCCAAGAAAGGTGATGATCCAACCGAATGCAGAAATCATCAGTGTTAGCATCACGTGGAAGTAAAATTTTGCTGAAGGTCTTTCAAAAACAACTGCTGTAGTATATTGACAGGAAACTGCCAAAACTTCAAGCTGAATTCAGAAGAGGGTGTGGAATGAAGGTTGTCATTGCTGGGGTCTGATGGGTCTTGTCTGAAAGCAGAGAATAACCAGAAAGATCGGGCTCTGACGTGGAAGGTGAGAAGCCTCCCCCGAACCACCGCTGCTGGTGCGTAGGTCTCCGTCACGGTTCTCAGCCTGAGCACGGCTGGCCTTGAAGGTGCCTCCTTCTCTGGCAGGGGCTGCTCTGTGCATGGCGGGGTGTTGAGCAGCATCTCTGGCCTCCACCCACTAGGTGCCTATGGCGTCCCCTCCTCAGCTGTGACAGTCACAGATGTCTGCAGACATTGTCCAGTGTGGTCTCGGGGTACAATCACCCGGCTGAGGTTTCTGTAAATAAGCAACTGCAGGTAGGAGTAATGAGAGCCCATGAGGAAACCACTCAGGGTTTGCAGTTGATGATAAAAAGAATAATAGTGTGAGCCAGTGCTGGTGATGCAGCACCCTCTGCATCACTCCCCAGCACCCCAAAAAATCTAATGTCATGAGGCTCTTCTGGTACCAAGAGGAGCTTCAACAAAGCTAGGACGCTCAGGACAGTTAATTCTGTCTCTTCTTGCCCCATGGGATCCTGAATCCCCTCTGCCCACCCACTGCCAAACTCTCCTCAGCCCTTGTCGTTCCCCACTCCTTGGCATCGGGGACCGCTTAGGCCCAAATTTGCATCCCCCACCCAAACTGCCCTGACTCAGACTTCGATGTCCTCCAGGGTGGAGCCTGGTGCCCCTTCATGCCCAAGACACTCCTGCTCTGTGTCTCTGCACCTCTCCCATCTCTGCATCCACTCATGACTGTTCCAGCCTCCTCCACACTGCCACCTAGGGAGCCCTGTCCCCTGCAAAGCCAGCTCATTGCCCTGCGCCAGGCTGGGTGGAGCTCCACACAGCCCTGCCCCGTCCACCGCGTCACTTCCATGGTACAAGCCTGTGTACAGAGAAGTGAACTGCCCACTCACGTGAGCCCTCATGTGGCGGGCTAGGTGGCAGTCCCAGGAATTTGGAACCTGCCGTTGAGGTTTATGCTTCTCGGCATGAGCACACAGAGGTGGCGCTTTCCTTGTCAGTGAAGTCTGGAGCAGCACACACTGCACAGGACACGATGTGGCGTTCCGGAGCAGCCTTCACCGTGGCCAGCAGAGTCCCAGAAATGGACAACGTGGGCAAACGACCACAAAGGCCAACGGTTATCTGTGATGTACCTTAAACATGCTATTTGAACTTAAAGCAGATAAACTACTTTGATTTGCCCATCTTTGGGGGTTAGCATCAAGGCCTTTCCTTTGAAAGTTGAGTTTCCTGCCATCTGTCTTGCTTTACCAGTAAACCATTCGCTGTCCATTGTGTTCGGAGTCTTGGTGAGCTGTGTACACAGATGTAATCCGTATTGCACAAGGTTTCTGTGGCTGTGACCTTTCAGAAGCGGATAGCCAGGCCTTTCTTCTGAGGTGCCTCTGCGTGTGAACTACCAAGCTTTTGGTTAGCAGCACTTAGCCACTTGAACCACCCGTTCTGTAGCCTGTGCCCTCGTTTTTTTCCACTGAAGGCAGAACAGGCATTTTAAAGGTACCAGAAGCCATCCCGTCCCGACCCCTCCTGGGTTCCCACAGTTGTTTTTTTGGCGTGGTTTTGTTGTTGTTGCTTGAAGTCACTTGCTATTACAGTTGTCTAGAGCATTTCATTTCACTTCATGGAAACACTAACTCTACGACGCTGGTGTTGCAAGAACTTAGGTGGCATTTGATCATTCACGGCTGTCGTGGTAATAGCAAAGCGCTGCTGGCTATTGGAAAGGCACCGCCTGTGTGTGCTTAGGCTGAGAAGCATAAAGCTCAAGGACAGGTGCCTTGGAAATAACTAGAAGTGGTGCCTGCAAGGCCCACCCCTCACCTGGGGACAGCCTATATTTACAGGCCCGTGGCCCACCCAGAGGGCGTTGGCCTTTCCCAGGCTGTACCTGTTGGTGGAGAACGTCAGGTAGTGTGGTGTGCCAGTTCCGTGGTAGTGGCTTCAGCGTGTGTCTGCTGCATCCCCCTCCCTTCCTTCCTCTAGGTCCCATCTCAGTACAGGCAGTGCCTGGTAGCCCAGACCTAATGTCTGAATCACCCTGACCGCCTCCATCCTCGCCCATATTTAACAGGGCACCAGGTCCTGCCCCAGAGCCCCATCTCTGTCATTCTGCCCTCGGCCATAATGAAGGACCTTTTCGCCTCACATCAGAGCACTGAACTGCTGACTGTCGGTCTCATCTCTCTGCCCCTATCTAATCACCTATCTGGGTTGCCACTGTTACACTGATGACGCGTGGCTGAGTGCGGCTCTCTCTGCCTAAGAATCCCTTGTGGTTCCCCATTAGGATATAAAAGCACCTGTCAGGAACCAAACCAACTGCAGTCAAGTCGATTTCCACCCATGGCAACCAGTAGAGTAGAAGTGCTCCGTGGGGTTTTGTTGGCTGGAACGTTTGTTGTTTGTTGTGAACGTTGTGTTGTGCCATGCTTATGTAGCAAACTCATTTTCGTGTCACTATTTCACATACAGATTGCCCTGTGACAGGGGCTGCAGTCCCTGCAGTGGTCTGGCATTCTCCCCGGGTTGCTCATTTTTATCCTTCTGCTGTCCTTGCCCCTCCTTCCCTTCTCATCTTTGCTTTTTGGCAAACAATGTTCTTGCCCTTTTGGTCTCTTAAAAAACAAAAACACCAACCTGTTGTTATCAAGTTGATTTCACCTCATAGGACAGATAGGAGTGCCCCATGTTTCCAAGGAGCAGCTGACTTTTGAACTGCCGATTTATTTTTGGTTAACAGCCAAACACTTCACCACTCTGTCCCCAGTGCCCTTTGGTCCCTTACAGTTGATTATTCTAAAGAGCACATTTATTATGGGTATTATTGTTTATTTTATAGGCCAGAGTATTGTTTGGCTAAAAGGTGACCTCCAGAATTGCCTTCAGTTTCCAGTTAGAGAGGTCTTGGAGCAGTAGTCTTGGGATTTCCCCAGTATCTCTCAGACCAGTAAGTCTGGTCATTTTTTATGAATTTGAGTTTTGTTCTACATTTTTCATGCATTCTCAGCAGGACCTTGTGTTGAGATCTTGGTCAAAGTGGTTGCTCATGGTGGCCGAGCACCGTCTAGTTCTTCTGGTCTCAGAGGAGGCCCGGGTTCATGTGGGTATTAGTCCCTTGGACTGATTACATCAGTAGAGAGTCTTCAGTTTTCCTCTTCTGCTTCAGATGGGAAAAGACCACTCATTGCGTTACAGATAACCGCACTCATGTTTTTAAGACCCTGGACATGAGTCTGACCCAACTCGATGGCGGTGGATTTGGGTTTTTTTTTTGTTGTTTTTTTTTTTTTTTAGTTTGGACACTAGTCAGCAAAGATAATGCAAAACATTGTCTCTGTGACCTGTGCTGTGCCAGTTGCCCTAGGTGACCGCCGAGACTGTGGTCCGTAGCCTTCAAGGCCAGTAGCTCAGTCTTACAAAGTGTTTGTTTATATCTAAGAAGTTTCCAAACTCTGCATCTCCCCTTGTGCTCTGTTTTGTGTATGAATATATATGCTGCATTTTCAAATAGTACCTAGACATATCCACAGTATACCTGCGTAAGCACAAGCGTGTATTCCAATGTAACTGCCTGTATCTATTTAACTGTGTATCCTCTCGTGAATTGTTGGTACTTCTGTTGTTTCAGGATTGTGTATGTTACAGTGTTTACCATTTAAAAAAAAAAATAACCAAACCTGCAGTGACCCTATAGCACAGAGCAGAACTGCCCCACAGAGTTTTCAAGGGGCACCTGGTGGGTTTGAACTGTTGACCTACTGGCACTTGACCACTTCACCACCGGGATTTAGGTGGTTGTTGTTAGGTGATGTCAACTTGGCTATGACTCACAGTGACCCTGTGTACAACAGTATGAAACCCTGCCCAATCCTGCGCCGCGTCCACAGTCGTTTTCATGCGTAAGCCCACTGTTGCAGCTACTGTGTCGGTCCATCTTGTTGAAGGTCTTCCTCTTTTTCGCCGGCTCTGCACTCTGCCGAGCATGATGTCCTTCTCCAGGGGTTGATCCTGCCTGGCAATGTGTCCAAAGTATGTGAGATGCGGTCCCGCCATCTGTGCCTCCAAGGAGCACCGATTCACCGTAGTCGCCCTTCATTCCTGAGTACCTCTCAGTGTCTTCCCTTCTCTTGGTTCTGTTGTCCTGACTTCCTCTACATTGTCTTTCTCTTCACTGATATGAACACACATCTACTGTCTAGGTGGTGACCCTCCCTCTCTCTCCCTTCCATCCTGGTAACCATTAAAGAATGTTTCTTTCTACCTCTTAGGCCTTTTCTTGGCATTCTGTAATAGTAGTCTTGTGCATGTGATTGGGTTATGTCATCCGGCGTAATGTCCTCCAGGTTCACCCGTGTGGTGAGGTGTTTCACAGGTTCGTCATTATTCATCGTTTTGCAGTATTCCACTGTGTGTATATACCACCGTCTGTTAATCCATTCATCCGCTGGTGGGCCCTTCGGCTGTTCCCATCTTTTGGGTGTGGTGGGTAGCGCTGCAGTGAACATGGGTGGGTACGTATGTCTGTGCATGCCATGCCTCTTTTTGCTCCAGGAGTGGGATTGCTGGGCCCTGTGCTATTCCTCTTTCTGGCTTTATAAGGACGGCCTCGGCTCTAGTCTTGATGGAAGCACATCGCCAGGGCCCTTCTTCTCAGGTGCCGCTGGGTAGGTTTTAACAGCCAGTCTCTAGGTTGGTTGGTGTTAGGAGCTGTCGAGTCTCACCCGTTGTTACGTGTGGGCCCGTTGTTGTAGCCGCTGCGTCAGTCTCTCATTGAGGGTCTCCTCCTTTTCTGCTGACCTTCTGGTATACCGAGCATGACGTCCTCCCTCAGGAACTGCTCTCTCCTGATAACAAGTCCAGGGTACATGACATGAAGCCTCGCCGTCCATACTTCTGAGATTCGTTTAGGGGTCAAACACAAACTGTTTGCTCCAGCCAGGGACTTAAACGTGCTTTAGGGGATCATATAGATGCTGCCCAGTCTCTGCTCCCCACACCCCCTAAAAACCAAAGCCACTGTCAAGCCACTTGCAACTCATGGTACCACAGTGATTAGCGTTCTTGGCTGTTTATGTGCTGACCAGAAGGTCAGCATCTTGAACCTACCGTCCAGTTTTTGGAAGGAGGATGAACAGCTGCTTCTGTACAGAGTCACTGCCTCTGAAACCCTGTGGGGCAGTTCTGTAGTGCCCTCTAGAGCCGCTAGGAGTCACTCCACCCTGACTTGCCCTTTCGTGTCTTTCCCCCGCCACACTTTGCCCTCTCTGCTCCCTGCTTCTGGGACCCGCGACCCAGCCTCCCTGGGCTTTAGCCCCTGCCACCCCAGCGTGCCTTTTCCTCGTGTCACCTCTGCCCCCGCCGCTGCCCTCTCCCGAGGGCTGCAGTGTGTCATCCATGGCCCAGGGCCCAGCGTCCTCCTCCATCAGCTCCCAGCTTCCTGACCACTGGGGCTTCTCCAGGGCAAGAAGGGGCAGGTCTCACCCAGACGCTGTCATTCACGCAGCAAAATGTGTTGTGAGTTTTCCAAACACATCTGTACATGACTTCGTGTGTATGTGTGTGGTATGAAGATATACCTAATAAAACATAACAGTCTCAGCAATTTCTCCACATACAAATCAGTGAAATTAATCATACTCTTGAAGTTGTACAACTATTCTTGCTTTCATTTTCCCAATTATTCTACCACCACTGACATAAGGAAAGCCTGATGGCATAGTGGTGAAATGCTATAGCTGCTAACTAAAAGGTTAGGAGTTCACATCCACCAGGCACTCCTTGGAAACTCTGTGGGGCAGTTCCACTCACCTCTGTAGGGTCCCTCTGAGTTGGAAATCAACTCGACAGCGGTGGGTTTGGTTTTATTGACATAAACTCAGTGTCACCTAAGCAAAACTCCCCTTCCTGCCTCCCTTCCACCCCTAGTAAGCACTAATCTTTTGTGTCTGTGTATCTGCTTACTTCATGTGAGTGAGTCATACAGGTTTTGCCCTTCAGTGTATTCAGGATTCATCCGTGTCGGGGCATGCCCTGGGACTTCCTTCTCTGTAGGGCTGAGGGCTGTTCCATGGGACATATCTACCACGTTTTATTTATCCATTCATCTGTTGATGGACAGCTCGGTCGTTTCCACCTTCTGGCTATTGTGAAAAGCACTGCAGTGGACGGTGGCATGTGAATAACTTCTGAGGAGGGACACACAGCTTATGATTTGCAGTCCCTGCCTGAGCTGAGATGAGCTGCAAGCCAGCGACGTTGCAGTCCCTCTAGTCCTCTCATATTGTTGGGTTTTGCTCACTGCTGTCGAGTTGGCCCTTAACCCATGGCGACATCGTGCACAAGACTACAGGCTGCCCGTCCCTGCCCCATCCTCTAGGTCCATTGCAGGTTGGTCCTGTGTGATCCAGAGACCTTCCCGTAGCTGATTTTCACAAGCAGATAGCCAGAACTTTCCTCCAAGTCCATCTTCTTGTCTGCAAGGTCTAGTAAGCTTGTTCAGCATGCCAGCAACACACAGGGCTCAACTGGCAGATAGGTGGTGTCTACGCGAGGTGCCCTGGCCAGGAATTGAACCCAAGTTTCCTGCGTGGGAGGGGAGGATCATGCCACTGAACCAGCAGTGCCCTCTTTGCAGGGTTCCGTGTATTCTCGCTAGTCACGTGGTCTTGTCTGCTCCCAGGAACACACTGTTAGTTGTTTGTTTAAGTGGGTGTGTTAGGGGTGAGGGAGCTCACCGTTGACCCCTTGTTCTCTGTCCCTGACTTTTTGGGTTTTTTTGCTTGTTGGTTGTCCCTAGAGCCCCACGAGGTAGGTGCCTGTCCTCATTTCCTGGTGCTGCCATAACAGGATTCCACAGAGAGTGGATTCACAGGGTGGAATTTGATTAAATCCTGGTGGTGTGGTGGTGATGTGCTCCAGCTGCTCACCAGGAGGTTGGCAGTTCAAATCTACCAGGTGCTCCTTGGAAACTCTGGGGCAGTTTCTGCTGGTTCCTTGGCTCATGGACAGTTCACACATGGTGTCTGTCTCCCATCTGTGTCTTCTCTGGTCTTTTTATAACTCAGAAGTGATTCGCTTTATGGCCAACCCTATGCTAGTCCGACCTCATGGACACGGCAGAAGGCAGAAGGCAGTCCATGTTTCTGAACAGGATCATATCCACAGCACAACAGCCAGAAATGCAACACCTGTTTTGTAGGACACAATGCTATGCATGACAGTGCTCTTCACTGCTTTTATCTCAAAGGGACTAAGTCGTTGGCCAAGATGGCAGAGCTCGGGATAGCGTGTGATGAGCCAGGCCTCCAGCTCTCTTCCACCCGGCGCCAGAGCCTGTGTTTTAGAAGAGGACCACCATGTAGCATGGCATCCCCGTTTTTACATCTCCGCACTGGGAGAGGGAGAAACTAAAGCCATTCATGGGTCTTATTTAACCTAGTCCCTGAGTACTGCAGACAGTGTGCTCAGCTGCTCACCAAGAGGTTGGAGGTTCGAGTCCCTCCATCCCCTGAGGTGCCTCGGAAGGAAGGTCCAGTGATCTCCTTCCATAAAATCAGCCATTGAAAACCCGGTGGAGCCCAGTCTTACTCTGACACACACAGGTTCACCGTGACTTGGAGTCAGTTCACCGTGGCTAGTTAACTGACCAAGTAAAAACAGGCTCCCTGAAAGCAGCCTCTGTTGGCTTTCGGTGGCTTCAGAAACAGTTGCTGTGCTCATTGAGTTGTTTGATTGTTTCTTTTGTTTTTGTTGTTCCTTTTATACTTTTAGTTTTGAAATGATTTTAGGTTGACAGAAGAGTTAACAGCAGTATGCAGAGTGTTGCCTAATGCCCTTAACCCAGTTTCAACTAAGATTAACTTTTTTTTTTTACTTTAATTTATAAGAGTCCTATGACAGTATTGGAAATTTGCAAAGTGGGAAATTGAAGGAAAACACCTGTAACTGATACAGTTGTAGCTAACCACCATTATGTTGAATCACCTTCCAGATTTTTCTTTCCTGTATGTGTATTTTTCCATGAAGTTCTACTCACTGGTGCAGTGCTTTGGAAAAGCAGTTGCTGACGCCTGTCTGAAGTCAGAACATGTCTCTAACCTTTGCCTCGGTCATTGTGTCTCTGAGATGATGTGTGAAATTGGAACGCGTTTAATGTCAAGCAAGAGGGAAATGATTAAAGTGGTATGAAGGCCGTGGAGTGACACGAAAAAATGTGAACCCTTCTGTAGATGGACTGTGATGATAACGTTATAACTATAGACATACGCGGCCACATGTTGCTGTGCACCGTCTAGCAGCTTCTGACTCACAGCGACCCTGTGTGACAGAGGAGAACTGCCCCCGCAGGGTGTCTGGGCTGTCATCTTTATGGGAACAGATCTCCAGGTCCTTCTCCCAGGGAGCCTCTGGGGGGCTTTGAACTATTGGCCTTTTGGTTAGCAGCCAAGCACTTAACTGCCCCCAGAGCTCATCCCACACGACAGTAGGTCGCAGGAGTCTCGGCCATGGCTTTCTGTGTGCGTGCTCCCAGTCCCGAGTGTTCGGGGTTACCCTGTGTCACTCACTCCCTCTGACTCAGCAGAGTCCAACTCTTTCTTGTGTTTTTTTCACTCCCAGCATAACTCAGTCCCCTCTCCTACCACACGCACACCTCTTGAAAAAGCAAGCCTCAGTTCACGTTGCATTTACCTGTTGTTTTCTTTCTTTTCAATTTTTGTTGTTGCTGAGAATAGACACACAAACACATACACCGATTCAGCAGTGTCTGTGTGTGCAGTGCCGTGACCCTGGTGACGTTCACTGAGCTGTGTGACCGTCGTTACCCTCCTGAGTTGTTCCTCCCCCGTGAACTTAACATCACTGCCCCCTAAGCTTCTCCTCTAACCTTCTTAGTCACCTCTTAACTTTTAACAGGTATTTTATTTTGAAATAATTGTGGACTACCAAAAAGTGGCAAAGAGTACAGAACTCAGGCAGAAAGAGAAGGTAAGTCCTGCTCCATCCACAGCTCGAACGAACCTTGGAAACATCAGGCTCAGTGAAGAAAGCCAGTCCTGCAGGGTAAACAGTGTGGGTCCCGCTTCGGTGAAGCATGTAGAATAGGCACACGTACAGAGACCGAAGTTCATTAGTGGTCATGGAGGCAGGAGGCTCCCTAGGCGGCCCAGAAGCTGAAGTGCTGCTCACCGACCCAGCCAGAAGCACCACAGAAGAAAGGCCTGGCAGCCTGCTTCCAAGACGCAGCTCTTGGAAACCCTCCGGATCACAGCTCTCCTCAGAGACACAGGGGGCTACCATGAGTTAGTGTCAATTCAGTGGCCTCTTTCTTTGTTTTTTTTCTGGGATTATGGATTATTTTTTATTTTTCTACTTCTTTGCATTTTCTGAGTTTTCTATGCTCACCCACGCAGTCAGGGAGAATACCACAGATATTTAAAGTGGTGTGTGCTGGGTTTGTCCTGTGCCAGGGTGGGGACTCATATTTTTTATTGAATAATAGTATTATTGATTATTTTTTGCCTTACGCTTATTTTCTAATCTGCAAAATGCTCTTTTTTTTGGTCCCCTGAGGTGTGAGTTGAGGGATTTTTTCCTGTTATACTTTAATTTTGCTTTTTCTTATGACTTCTTGCTGTGTAACATCAGAAGGAAGCAGGACAGAGAAATCAATGAGCTGCCTTGTCATCGATCGAGCCTGTTCTCAGGTGGCTGAGGTGCCAAGAACTGTCAACTGAAAACTGGTTTTTGCTTCAGCTTTTCTTAATTGTCTCTTCACCACCTGCCTGTAGCTAGCACTTGCTAGAACTCTCCAGAGCTAGGTGGCTCTCTCAGCCTGAAGCAAAATCTTCCCTGAAACCAGGAAGGAGGGGGGAAGAAGGGACAAAGCCGAGCGGAGTCTGAGAGGAGGCCCAGCTCTTTGTGAGGTGGAACTTGCGGGACCATTCTGGAGGGCCTCTTGTCTGCCTTGTTGCAGTGTGGGCTTGTTCTGCACACTTCAGGCGCTTCTGATCGGGACCCGGCTGCCTTTGACAAGTCTTGCCAGTTGCCTTTCCTGAGCAGTGGGGCAGTTCTGCTGTGACCTGTAGATGGCTGTGAGTCAGAACTGACTCGACGGCAGTGGGCGTGGTTTTGGTTGGTTCCCATGGAGAGGTAGCAGGACCTGCGGTGTGTTTGTCTCGTACTTTAGATGAAGGTTTAGAGAACAAACAGTACACGTGTTGTTTTATGACGCCGGCTGACAACCCTACCGCAGCTCAAGAACACTCTCCCTTCTCAACCCCAGGGTCCCTACCACCAGCTTTCATGTCCCTTTTGCCTTCCAGTCTTTGTCCCTGGCCTGACGTGCCCCTGAAGTCTCATTTTGTTTTATGGGCCTGTCCATTCTGGCTGAAGGGTGAACCTCAGGAGTGACTTTATTACTGAGCAGAGTGAGCATCAAGGGCAGGTCCCGCAGGTTATAATGTGAAATTCTTGTTTACAAGTGGATGTTTTTCGAAGCAAGCGTGCCTCTAGGCAATGAAAAAGAAGAAAAAGAGGTTGGCATCGAGTTGATTCCAACTCGTGGCGACCCCACGTGGATCAGACTAGAACTGTGCACCATAGGGTTTTCAGTAGGTGATTTTGCAGAAGTAGATCACCCGGCCTCTCTTCTGAGGTGCCTTCAGGTGGACAGCCTTGGGGTCCGCAGCTGAGCGCGCTCACCCTTGCACCACCCAGGGCCTCTTCTAGACTACAGAGAGTGTAAAACCGATTAAGGTGGTCGCTTACTATTCATACAAAAATCCATAACATTGCCTCAGTAGGCTTTAACTGTTAAAAATCTTGTTGGTATGGTTTCCCTGTGGGTTCTCACAGTTCCTACAGGAGTAGATAAGGGTTGCGCTTGTGTAGGAAACCCTGGTGGCGTAGTGCTTAAGTGCTGTGGCTGCTAACCAAAAGGCTGGCCGTTTGAGTCTCCCAGGTGCTCCTTGGAAACTTGATGGGGCAGTTCTCCTCTGTCCTGTAGGGTCACTGTGAGTAGGAATCAACACTGTGGCGGTGAGTTTGATTGGATTTGGTTTTGGTGGCTGTGCAGCAGAGGAGAAAAGCCTCTGACTTAAAGGACGTGTGATCAGTTTGCTCTCAGGGAGCAAAACTTTGGTAGAAAATAGCCCGTGTAAATCTGAACTCGGTCTTGTGGGCTGTTTGGTTTAAAAACAAGCACTTCTTGGCTTAAGTATGTGTCTGAGGCTGACTGGGCAGCGCCTGTCCAGAGGCAGGATGAGAGGGAGAAGGAGCTGGATGAATGGACACAGGAAATATGGAGTGGAAAGGACTGTACTGTCACAGGGTGGGAGAAGCAACTAGAGTTACCTAGCAGTGTGTGCAAGTTTCTGTGGGACATACTGACTTGGACTGTAAACTTTCAGCTCAAAGCACAATAAAAACTTAATCAACAAAAAATAAAAAATAAAAAAAAAAGACACTTGCCATTGGTTTCCACCCAACTCACGGTGAGCCCGTGTGTGTCACAGTAGAACTGTGCAGCGTCAGGTATCGTCATCAGATTGCTCGGCGGTAGATTGCCCGGCCCTTCTTCCCAGGTCCTTCTGCATGACTGGCTGACACCTGGGCAGTCAGCAGCTGAGGGAGTTAACCGTTTGTCCCACCCAGACGCTCCTTTGTCCAGGTAAGGTGATGCAGTTAGAATCATGACAGTGTTACATGAGCTCAGTTGTCTAATTTACTGCCAGGGACTTCAGTTCAAGGACCCAAGACCCAGCAGGTATAAACAATCCTTGTGAGAATAGACAGCTACTATCTGTGTTTGATGCTAAGAACAGGATACATTTTTTTCTCCTGGGGCAAAGGACTTTTTCTGCTTTTCTCTTTTCACCGCTGGCAACTGATTTTCACCCGGTCTCTCCTCTGGGTCCCCCTGTGGCATGTAGCCAGCTGCCGCAGGCCAGGCACCTGCCGATCAATCCCAATGGATCAATGGTCCATCTCAGCAGTGACCAGACAGTGCTAATTAGGCTCAGGGCGGGGGGGGGGGGGGTGCGGGCTTCGCTGGCGGGACAGACAGTGCCAGGCAGCGCTGTGCTGAGATCTGCACGGTGGCAGTGGAGCCCCACGCCACCACGGGCCTGTCCCTCTGTGGCTGTCAGGTGCGGGAGAACATGATGGCGGGAATTTGTTTATCCCCGTCTCACTCCATTCTAGGGACGGGATGACAGATGTGCACTGCGTGATGAACTACAGATCAAGCGTCTTGGTCCCCACCTGAAGAAAGATGATTGTACAAGCTTTATTGAGCTGTAATCCACATAGCATACAGCTGACCCGTTTAAAATGCATAGTTCAGTGGCATTGACTGTATGCATGAGTCTCCACTGTGAATTTTAGAACCCCAAAAAGAAGCTCCTTACCCATTAGCTGTCACCCACCCCGGCCTCTCATTGCTGCCGAGTCGATCCCAACTCTTGTGGCTCCATCTGTGCAGAGAACTGTGCCGTGGGGTTTCCTACGGCCCTTCCAAAAAGGTCAGCAGTTCAGATCCGCCAGCCGCTCCATGGAAGATACATGGAGTACTTCTATCCTGTCCTATAAAAGTTGTGCTGTGAGTCAGAATAGACTCAATGGCAACAGGTTTGGGCTTTTGGTTTTTTGTTTCAGAAGCTTCCGGAGGCAGATCACCAGGCCCTTTTCTCCAGGGTACCTCTGCATGAGTTTAGCCCAGCCTTTCTGGGTAGCAGCTGAACACTGAACCAGGGTCTCCCCTGGCCCCATATCTGCTGCTAGGCAACCACCAATCTACTCTCCAACTCTAGAGATTTGCCTGTTTGGGACATTTTTATGTAAATGGAATCATACACCATGAGAACTTTAGCATGTAGGTTTTTTCCGACGTAGTGCAGTGTTGTCAGACTGCATCCATGTAATGGCGTGTAGCAGCATCTCATGCCTTTTTGTGGCCTGATCACATTCTGTTGCATGAGTACACCACGTCTTGTTCACCCATTCATCCACTGATAGACATTTGTTTTGTTCCCAGTTTGGGGTGTTGCAGTGAGTGCTGCTGTGGACACTGGTATGCAAGTTTTTGTGTAGGCGTGTGTTTTTCTCTTGGGCATGTATCTCGGAGTGGGTGACTGGGCTGTGCGGTAATTCTTTGCTGAACCATTTGAGGAATTGCTGGACAATTCTTCAAGCGTGTATTCCCACCAGCAGCGTCATAGAAGCTTGGCATGGGTTCAGCTCTCCAGCTAGATGTAAGAAAACTGGCAAGAAGGGGTCCAAGGCTGTCCTTGCCCTCCCCAGATGGACAGACCCCAGGCCTCCGGGCAGAGCCACTGGCCCGTGTCCCGATAAGTCATTTATTTCCATGGTTGCGTGAATGACAGAAAGGCTCCGTTTGTGACTGCCTCTTATTTTAAAAGACTTAAATAGCTTGGAAGGTAGAACGGTATCCTCTTGAGCCTAGCAGCACTGGTGTCCCTAATTGGGACCTAGGGGCATGAAAAACTTAAAATCTATCTCCACAATCATCAACCAAGCTCCAAATTAGTCACCACTGAGTCTCCTCCAGTTCTAGGCAACCATCTGTGTGTCAGAGCGGCTCTCATCTCCACAGGCCATGGTGGTCAGGGTACGTCCAGCTCAAATGGCCTAACATTCATACATTCTGTTTTGGTGAGTAGCATCTGGGCTCTTAAAATCTTGTGAGTGGCCATCTAAGAAGCTCCACTGGTCTCATCCCACTGGGAACAAGGGAGAAGGAAGAAAACCAAAGACACAGAGGAAGATTAGTCTAAAGAACCCATGCACAACAACTTAACACCAACTGCTCTGACGTGGATCTCAGTAGAAGGTCCCCAACAGAGCTGGAGAAAAACGTAGATCAGAATTCTCACTCTCTCAAAAAGACCAGTCGTCCCTCCAGCTTAGTACTGAGGTCACTGCTGAGGTTCAACCTTCAGCAGAAGATGAGACAGGCCCATAAAACAGTGAAACTAAAGGGGCTCACCATCCCAGGGGCAACGACTGAAAGGCAGAAGGGGACAGGAAAGCTGGTGATTGAGAAGGTTGAGCAGGGAGAGCACTGGCATGTCGTGGGGTCAGTAACCAGTGTCACAAAACAAGATTTGTGCTGTTTAATGAGAAACTAGTTCTATAAACTTTCGTCTGTAAAGTTCAATACAAAAGAAAAATTTTTTAAAAACGAAAGAACTGAGCTCCACAGGGTTTTCAGTGTCTGGTGTTTCATAAGTGAATCACCAGGCCTTTCTTCTGAGGTGCCTCTGTGTGGACCCAAAGCTGAACCCTTTTGGTTAGAGTGCCTTCGGCGTTCGCATCACCCAGGGTCTCCAGGCCACCAGAGAAGACACTCATCTGCGGCTGTTGACTGAACCTTCATGACAGCTTAAAGAACTCTGGAATCAGTGTTTGTGTGATCCTTGGATGTATTTATGGTCACTTTCTTCGGTCTGCTAACCTAGTGGTCAGCGGTTTGAATCCACCAGCTGCTCCTAAGAAGCTCTAGGAGGCAGTTCTGCTCTGTCCTACAGGGTTGCTGTGAGTTGACATTTATTCTGTGACAGTGGGTTTTGTTTTGTTTTCTTCTGTGGACTCTGCTTAACTCAGAATCCTCTCCACTTGGGGCCACAGTCAGGCAGATTCATTCTCAGGATATGCCTTCAATTTGCATCCTTAGGTCATAATTGCCCAGGTGGGGCTTGGTGGTTGTGAAAAGGCAGGAAGTGGTGGCAGTGCACCATGGAGGGTCTAGGAGTGACATCTTTGCCACCTTTGCCTATTGTAATGGTAGTTAGTGGTTTTTAGCGCTTTGTTATCATGGCCTGAGGGTGTTGGAGCTCACCGGAGATGGCACCTTCATCATCTGAGCTGTGTTAAAGCCTAGCTCATGCCCAGAAGTGAAAGCCGGAGCACAAACAGAAAGCTGTGGACCGGTGTTCACTGCAGCAGGTTTCCCAGTAGCCAACTGGGAGAACAACCAAAACGTCCGTCAGCAGATGAAGAGATAAACACAATGTGGTCTGTACGTACAGTGCAGTGTTAGCCAGCAAGGGAAGTAGAGTTCTGATGCATGCCACCAACGTGAACAAACTTCCAACAGACCACACTGAGCAAAACAGACAAGGAGTAGATAATCCCGCTTATATGAAATAGGGCAACATAAGAAGCCCAGGAGCCCTGGTGACCCAGTGGTTAAGAGCTCGGCTGTTAACCAAAAGGTCAGCGGTTCAGACCCACCAGGCATTCCGTGGAAACCTTCGGAGGCAGTTCTGCTCTGACCTATAGAGTTGCTAGGGGTCAGAATCAACTCTACGGTGGTGGGTTTGCTTTTTGGTGGCAACTGGGGATGGCAGCGTGGAGGGGAGGTAGAGTCACTGCTTAGGGGACACTGAGTTTCTGTTCATGGTGGTAGAATCATCTGGGGAAGGAAGAAACTAGGGTTTGTGCCTCACGAAGAGTAGAATCATTGTCACTGGTTGTAGTGTGGAAGCTGATGAATTGGTCGAATGTTTTGTTGTGTGTGTTCTCAGAGAACAGGTGAAATCAGAGATGTGTAATCTCCCACACATCCGTAAGCATTCTCTGCGACGACTCGGCTAGAAAGTCTCTGTGGCCTGCACCCACGAGCACCCTTGCAGGCATCCTCCGTTTGCACCCATACTGAAATGCTTGTAGAACACCGACTGTCGTCACAGAGGAGGGCTCCTGTGCGGAGTGCGCTTTCCTCCGGGGCAGGCTCCGCCCGCCTGCTGAGGAGAAATCGCTGGGTGGCTGCGGCGGGGACTGGGGCGCAGATAAGGAGGGCCCCACACAGGTTTGTTGTAGCAATCGCTACAGAAAATGATGGTGGTGGTGTTGTTAGTTGCTGTCAAACAGACCCAAATCCGGGTGACCCCACATGTGCAGACTAGAACTGCTCTGTCAGGCTTTCAAGGCTGTGACCTTCCAGCAGCAGGTCACCAGGCCCTTCTGCTGAGGGGCCCCTAGTTGGGTTCGCACGGCCAGCCTTTCTGCTGGCAGTCGAGCACTGAACCGTCAGCACCACCCCGGGCTCCTAGCTGCGTCTTCAGGTGGTCCTTGCAGGAAGCAGAGCTCCCAGATGGGGTTTTCACCTTGAGAATGGATTCACCGAGCATTTCCATCTGAATTCGAGTCTGTTTCAGCCATCGACTTTCCAACCAGGAGTGAAGAACTCAGCCTGAGAGTTGCTTAGCTTTCTACAGGTTGTCTTTCCATCTGTGGGAAGGGTAATCAGTGGGCCTCAGCAGGGTGTAGAAACCCTGGTGGCACAGTGGTTAGGTGATACAGCTGCTAACCAAAAGGTCAGCAGTTCAAAGCCACCAGTTGCACCTTGGAAACTCTCTGGGGCAGTTCTGCTCTGTCTATAGGGTCGCTGTGAGTCGGCATCGACTCGATGGCAGTGGGTTTAGCTTTTTGATAGCAGGATACAAGGAGCCCTGGGTATGGCCACAATGGCTGGGCTCTCAGCTGCTGAGAGTCTGGCAGTTTGAACTCACCAGCTCCTCCATGGGAAAAAAGGCCTGGTGATCCTCTCCCATAAAGACAGCAGCCTAGGAAACCCTATGGGGCGGCTGTCATCTGAGGTTGCTAGGAACAGAAATGGCTCACAGCATCCAACAACAACAAACGTCCTGCGTTCTGAGCCCCCAGATCCCCTAGCTGCCGGCGTCACTGCTGTCAAGTTAAGCTGACTTGTGGTGACCCCATATGTGTCAGAGCAGAACTGCACCCCACAGGGTTTTAGTGGCTGGTTGTTCAGAAGCAGATCACCAGGCCTTTCTTCTGAGAGCTCTGGGTGGACTTCATCCTCCATCCTCTTGGTTAGCAGTCAAGCATGGTAACCATTTGCATCACCCAGAGGCTCCTCAGTCAGTGCACAGGTGGGAGCCACTACTGCATATGAGTTGCGTGTAAAAGTACCACGTGAAAGAGAATTAAGCCCCTCGCCCACTCCGGCGATAAAGCACTGCTTAGAGGGCTGTGCGCAGAGCCAGTGCAGGTGAACACTGTGCCTCCCGCGGCCATTGGGGCTTTGTCTGAGTCAGTCACCCTGACATCAGATCATAGATTAATTGGGATGGTTTATGCAGCGTCGGCAGGAACCCCGGCAGGTGCAGACCTTGTTTCTCGATCGTAGATGATTTGTAGTGAACGGCAACTGCTCCCTGCCTTTTACCGCCTCTGAAGACAGAGAGGTGTAGGTTTTTACATGCGACCAAAGCAAAAAACACTGCAATTTCCACCCAAGCGGTCACAGTGGGGACCAATTTCCTGCCCTCCAGACCCGCCCACTGAGCGAATACAGCACGGGAAGGCGCAGCTTTACTTTTCTAGAAGGATCACACTGCAGGTATAAAAACAGCGTGAGGCGGCGGCGCCTCAGCACCCTGAGGGTGAGCATGGGGAACACACACCCCAAAGGCAGCGACAGGAGCGGCGGGCTCCCGGGCCGGCCCGAGCTGTCCTTCTACGGCTCTTTTCCTCGGAAGTGGAATGAGAAGGTTTTCCTAGATAATGAGCTACTGACTTCCAAGGTTCTGTCTGTGCTGCGGCCCCGGCCGGAGAGGGACTTCCCGACGGGCACCCTGCGCTACCCCGCTCACTTTCTGAGCGCCAACTCTGTGTTTGCCTCCGTCGCAGCCTCGATGAAGGAGCGCCCACGGGGCACCCTCTTGTCCCCCAATGACAGCCCGATCCTGCCCAGGACGGTCGGCATGACGGTCCCACAGAAGGGGACTGCACCATCAGCACTGAGCCCGGCTGGAACAGGGGCAAGATTCGGGTAAGCTGCATCCCTCCTTTTGTTGCTAACTCAGGCAAAGAGCACCCCCGCCCCCCGTGCCGGGTGGTGAAATGCCCATTAGCGCTTAGCCCGGAGATGTATCCCTTCTCCTTTTTCCCAAAGCCATGCATTGTGGGTGTGTTTCAGCCATTCTGAGCCCCAAAGCTGCTGTTTTCACACCCTTCCAGAATGTTCTCGTGCTTGGCAAAGCTTCTCGCTGTGTCCAGGAGGGTACTGTAGTCCCACTGAGGGTGCCACAGAGATTGCACCCATTGTCTAGACCCTTTCCAGCTATGCACGGGCTTAGAGGTGGTTGGCTTCACATGGCACCCAGCAGTTTGGGCAGGAAACCTTGAGAGCCTTCCATGACAGCTGATGGGAAAGGGGGCTGGTTAATCGCCTTTTTCCACTAAGAAAGGACCAGGTCTGAGTTACCAGTTATAGTGATGGAAAGTGTGGCGAGTTATTGATTCATGTAGATGATAGCACTGAATTATTCCTATGAAAAACACTGCGTTGGCATGTGTTGTGTTTCACATATCTTTACAGCAATTTAAGAAAGAAAGAAAGAAAGCACTATCCTCCTGCCCTCAGCTGGGAGGCTCGTGCCTTAGCTCTTGGTAGAAGAAATTCCAGGTGGTCAGTAAAGAGCCAGCTGGCATCAAGTCATCCTGACTCCTGCTGACCCCACGTGCGTCAGGGCAGAACTGCACTCCACAGGGTTTTCAGTGGCTGATTTCTTGGAAGGAGATTACCAGGCCTTTCTTCTGAGGGTCTGTGGGTGGACTCGAACCCCAAACCTTTCAGTCAGTAGCCAAGCACATTCACTGTTTGCACCCCTGAGATTTCAGTGCTGGTAACAGTGGCCTGCAGTCACTGGGCCCTTAGAATATTCCTGAACGCTCAAGTCAGTTCTCATGGAAGAAGTCTTGGTATTATTTACCCTGACAGAGTAGTCTCCTGATCTTTAAAACGTACCCATGACAGGATGAAGCTTGCACTGAAATCTGGAAAACTCTCACTAATAAGCAGAGTGAGTCACAGTGTATGTCGCGTGGTTTAGCTTCCTGCACTGACTGTTGTCATGACGTTTACGTAGCTCCGTCATGGGAGAGATGGATGACACGGACTCCGGGTTGTCAAAATTCAGGCAGGCTGCTGACGACTCTCTCTCACTGACGTCTTCGAATGCCGAGTCCGTTTTTATAGAAGGTACAAACTTCTCTGTCCTTCCCTGAGTTTCAGAGGGTCTCCAGCCACAGTGAGAATCTTGGGGACCAGTGAAAGCAGGTCCCTGGGGAGGGTTTGGGCTGGGGAGGCCACACTGGCTGGGCACAAAGCCCCGGGGTTCTTCCCACAGATCCGTACAGTGCCTGTCTGAGGAGTGAGATTGAGTCAGATGCCCACGAGTTTGAGGCGGAGTCCTGGAGCCTGTCCGTCGACCCAGTATATGTGAAGAAACAGAAGCGAGAGGTGGTGAAAAGACAAGATGTCCTGTACGGTAAGTCCCGTGCCACCACGTCAGCCTTCTGGTGACTTCTGGGCTTTCCTTTTGTTACTTCTACCTGGGAGCCTGGATCCCACTACCAGCACCCCCTTTCCCAAGACTGCCTTGCTGTCCCCCAGCCTGCCCCTGGGGCACGGGAGAGGTGATGGGAGCAGCTTTGTGAGAGCATGTCCCTGCTGGCTGGCTGGGGCCCAGTATAACCTGTGCTGACCTATCTCCACCCACACACAGTGACCCTGACATACACCCCTGCTGGTCCCACCCCAGCTGTCCCTGGTGAAACCTAGGTGGGCCAGGTCTGGCTGTAGTTTTGGGGTGCCCTCAGGTCGGTTGTGACTCATAGGGACCCTGTGGGACAGAGTGGAACTACAACATGGGGTTTCCTAGGCTATCATCTTGATGAGTACCAGCTGCTCGGTCTCTCTCCCTCGGAGCACCTGGGTAGGTGTGAGCAGCGTGCCTTCAGTAGCAGCCAGATACTTAACTGTTGCACTCCCGGGGCACCTGGGTTAGGGACAGGTCTTAGAGACGTGCCCCTCTCCGGTGGGTTAGCATGGCCGCCCCGGTGTGCTCCCTGTGCTGAAGCAGGCTGAATGCTTCACGCCCCTTCCCGCTGGTCATCGGAGGACCGGGGGGGACAGCCGCTTCCCTCTGAGGGAATACTGAGTCATGGTCACAGGTGGAGAATTACTAAATGAGCAGAGAGGCTGCAGGCGCGGGTCCCTGCCCCTGTGTCATGTGCCGTGCTGAAAGCTTCATGTGAGTCCTCCTTTCCCAGCCTCTGGGCCCCCTCCAGTTCAGTGCTCGATGCCTAAGCTCACAGAGAGGGACCTGCCCAAGGCAGCAGGCCTCCTCGGCCCAAGCCCAGCAGGGCTCCTGGCCCCTCACATGCTGCTGCCTCCCAAGACTATTCCCCAGGGCGGACAGCGTGTTACCTGAGGAGATGTTTTCCTGTTCCTCATCGAGAAGATTCCATGTCACTGTTGTTAGGTGCCATGTAGTCAACTCTGACTCATACTGACCCTGTAGAGCAGAATGGAACTATCCCCTGGGGTTTCCTGGGCTGTCCTTTCAGCAGGAGCAGATTGTCAGGTCTTTCTCCTGCAAAGCCACCGGGTGAGTTTGAACCACTGACCTCTGGGTTAGCAGCTCAGTGTGTAACCCTTTTGTTAAAGCAGCTTCTGTGGGGTGTATAACCTCCTGCACCCCGACAAGAGGGAAGGAGAACCAAGATCAGCAGGCCCAGACTGATTCCCATGAGTCAGGTGTCCGGTGTGCCTCCTGTCTTGGCCGCCTCTCCTAACTCGGACACTGTCTTCTTCCACTGCACTGTATGCTGGGTTCGAGAATCCATTGCAGTGACCACACAGAACTTACAGACCGTAATCACAATTGTGGGATTTATTAAGGAAGTAACAGTTAAAACTCAGGCTCAGGAACACTCGGGACACAGTTCTTCCATCCAAACAGCCTCTTCCCAGCCGTACTGAGAGGCACGCTTCTGCCAGGCCCTCAGTCTGCCCAGAGATGCTCAGTTCTCTCTACCCGTGGGCCAGGAAGCCTCCCCTCCCGTCAACTGTGCTGAGTCTCTGCTGCCATGTCTCCTGTGTCAGTAGTGAGGTCTTCCTCAGTAGGGTCCTCCTCTCCTTGTTTCATTTTCTTTCGTTTTTTTAATTGTGCTTTAGTGAAAGTTTACAATCCAAGTCTGTATGTTATACAGAACCCCAGCACATGCCTCTGTGCGGCTCTGTCTGCTCTCCTGACCCTGTGACAGCACACCCCTCCTTTCTACCCTGTACCTCCAGGATCCACTCAGCCGACACTTGTCCCCTCCTCTCCACCCTCCCCCTCCCCTCTAAAGATGAACCAGTTAGACAGCGATACACACACACACACACACAGCCAAAAGTGCACACAGCACCTGCTTCCCTCTGTGCGCCGTAGTTCAGTCCCGTCTTTGTCTGAAAAGTTGGCTTCGGTGTTGGTTTCGGCTCCGAGCTAGCAGCAGGCAAGTTCAGGGGCTGTGTTCTCAGGGGACCCTCCAGGATGTTGGACTATCAAGTCTGGTTTTAATAGAGTTCTAGATCTTCACCCCGTCTTTGCTCGGGTTTCATCAGGAACTCTGCACTGTGCTCCCTGTCAGGGCAGTCTGTGGGGGTGGCTGGGCACCATCTAGTTGTTCTGGTCTCCTGCTGACGTAGTCCCAAATCATATGGACTCTTCTGTCTCCTGGGCCCATGTTTTCGTCAGGTCTTTGATGTTCTTGGTTTTCACCTGCTCCAGGTGGGCTGGGACCAATTGATGTTCCTTAGAAGGCATCTGGCTGGCTTTTAAGACCTTAGGCTTGGAATTGGCCCTCTTTAAAGGCAAAACTAATCAATCCCCATGGTAGACCACAGTCGCTCTATCACACCATCCTGTCCAGTCAGCCCAGTGGGTGTTACAAGACCACACCTAGACAGGCAACGCATGAAAGCACCCAGTGAATCCACCTCATCTTTGCACCCCCAGGGCTCCTGGAGATTTGGTATAGAAGCGCTTTTACTTTCGCCCACGTGGAAGTTTCTGGTGTCTTCACCAACCCAGCATTCCTGCTTTCAGATACAGAGCTCTCCGCCTGGGTCAGAGTAGTTGGGTTGTCAGTAAGGAGAACACAGGTGAGCCTTCCCCATCGAGGTCCCATGGCCAAGCCATTCATCCTTTGGGCAAGCCCTTTGCCACATCATCACGCCCTCTGGGCCCCCATAGGCTGCCCCAGGCCCTCTTGGCTGGTGGCCCAGGGCGTACTGCCGTTGAAACCAAGCAGTTTTCTACATGGTCCAGCAAAGATTGCCAAAATCTCACTCCTCTGCCTCCTATCATAACCCCTTACCCCTTCACTTTTGCCCCTATCTAGAATCTTCTCCATCACCCCCGGCCCACGCACATTGTGTCTCTCTCCTCTGAGCACCTCCCATTTCTTGTCTCCACTGTAGGTGGCCTCAGTAGCATCAGCCACACACACCTCAGTAGCCCTGGTGCACACGTGTGCCATACATGCCATCTGGCACGGTGGCTTGTCCGTAGTGAGCTAGCTCAGTTTTTATTGTTGCACATGCCTCGCTTCTGGGAAAGTCTGCTTGTGGAAGGACCTGGCAGTGGTACAGGTCACTTGACCGATGGAGTAAAGCAGAGGGACAGAGAGAGATGCCAGGACTAGATGTGCCACTCAGCTCACTGCAGCTCCTGAGGACATGTGTTGGGTCAGGAAATGAGTCCACATCTCACCACGGCGATACGGCGGCTCTTATTTTTCCATCTCACTCGTCTTAGCCGGCATGTGTACGTACACACCAAGGAGGCCCATCTCTGGAAGCTCCCACATCTTTTACATCTTATACTTTGAAATTATGATTTGCAGTGGGTACACTGCAGTTCAAGGAATTGAAATCTCACAACTTGGGTCACACTCAGTATTTAATGTCCTTTTTATAGCCCCAAACTCTTTCCAAGTCATGACATTTTTCAACAGCGATAGGCTATGAGTGTGTTTTTCCCGTGCCGACGGATGGTCGGGTTAGCTTGTGTTTTTCAGTATTACAAATGGTGGTTTAATAGATGTGCTAAACATTTTAGTGGAGTCCTTGGGTGACACACACAGGTAAGTATGCAACTGCTAAGTTAGACGCTGGTAGTTTGAAGCCACCCAGGGGTGCCTCAGAAAAAAGACCTGGTGATCTGCTTCTGAAAGGGCACAGCCTTGAAAACCCTACAGAGCACAGGTGTACTTGGCACATGTGGGGCACCATGAGTTGGCATCAACTTGATGGCAACTGGTTTGGAACATTCTAGGTCACTATTAAAGAGAGCCTTGCAGGAAACACCTTTTCTGGGTGTGAGGTGACTGGGTTGACAGACGCAGCCGTTTTTAATGGATCTTTAATTCGTTAGTGTGTCATGGAAACCTTGGTGCCGTGGTGGTTGAGTGCTGTGTCTGATAACTAAAAGGTCAGCAGTTTGAATCTGCCAGGCACTCCCTGGAAACTGTGGGGCAGTTCTCCTCTGTCCTATAGGGTCCTTATGAGTCAGAATTGACTCAACAGCAGCAACTTTGGTTTGGTTACTGTTTCACATATTCCAAATGTCATTAGGAAGTGTTTGCATGGTTCACAAAATTTTAAATATTTCAGGATACTCCAGGACAAATTGCCCTCGCTCACTTGTCCCCAGTCTGTGCTGTACCTGCCCCTCCAACAGGTAACCAGTGTTACTGGTTTACTCTGGATCCTTCCAGAGTTTTCTTCTCCCCCCTGTTACATAAAAAGTACAATGGCATCTATATTGTTCTTTGCCTTGCTTTTTATATTTTTTTAATTGTGGTCAAGTATACATCACATAAAGTATACCTTTGTAAAATGTAAAATTCAGTGACGTTCAGTGTGTTTACAGTGTAGTGCAGCCGTCATCACCCCTGTCTAGTTCCAGAACAGTCTCATTGTCCCAAAGGAAACGCCATACACATTAGGGAGTCACTCCCTTGTTTTCCTCTCTAGTCCCTTCCTCAGTTGCATCCCCCTCCATTTCTTTCCCTTACTTGACTGCAGTCTTTCCACAAAAAGACACTCCAATTCCTGGTTGCCCAGTCTCCCGTTATACACGTCTATCCTTCGTTGCCTCCTTTCTGCTGCAGGCAGCACTTTGGAAGCATGTCATTTTGCCTGTGTATGAGTATATCTGTAGAAGTTCCCAGAAGGATTACTGAGTCAGAAAGTACGTGTGTCTGTGATGTTGGTCTATAAGGCCAGTTTGCTCTCCAGGGAGGTCATACGACCCATGGTCCCACCAGCACTAGTGGAAACTGTCCAGGTCTCCACCCTGGGGCCACAGGCTGGGTCTTCACCAGTCCACAAGGTGAAGGGATAGCTCAGTGTCATTTGAACTTGCATTTCTCTCGGGAGCTGGGTTGGACACCTCTTAGTATTCTTGGGAGCCATTTTATATTCCCTTTCTGCATAAACCCTTTCTATTTGCGTATTAGTCTTTTCTCAGTCATTGTTAAAGGTTGTTTATGAATTAGGGAGGTCAGCCTTTTGTCTTTGATAGAAATGACAAATACAGTTCAAAGTCTGTCTTTTGACTTTGCTTATGGGGGTTTTTGTCATGTGGAAATTGTTGCTATTTGTGTCATCTCAAGGGACAGCTAGCGGATATGAGGTTTCCTTTTGGGGTGATGAAACTATTCCAGAACTAGGTAGGTGTTAATGGCTGCACAGCGCTCTGACTGCTGGAAACCACGGGAGGCTGCCCTCTGAGTGGCAGGCTGTGTCGTGTTTGAATTCTGCCCCAGTAAAGCTGTTACACTTGCCGAAAGAAGAAATCAGCTGAGGAAGAGAGCAGGAGAGCTGAGAGAGGCAGCCCCTCCCCTGGGCTTCAGGGACCTCCAGAGCAGCCATCGCAGGCCCTCAGAAGGGCCTCACTTGTCACACTTTGACCTGTTTTCCTGGCCTTTGAAAATCCACCAAAAGCTAGGGGTCCTGTCCTCAGGGAGAGAGCGTAGTCACCCCCATAGGTCACCCCCATAGAGCCGCTACACAGAACCATGCGGTGCCCTGCATGGCGCCCGCTCTCCCGGCCTGTCCACCAGCTCCAGTCCGTAGCCCTGCCCTTGAGAACAACAGAGAAACTCAAACACGAAGTACGGCCCTTCTCTGCAGCCATTCGCTGGCATCGACAGTGAGTTCAAGTCCTCTCGTGGGCACTCTTTTTCCCCGTGCCCATCCTAGGCTGGGTGTGACCATGAGCATGGCAGTGGGTGAGGTTGGCACCCGAGGGCAGTGTTCACTGAACCTCTTCTTGCTTGAAGCTGCCTGAACCTCGCTCATCTATCTGGATTGCAGGGGCCGAGCGTACTCTCCTTTCCTGCTGTCTCCCTGCTCCCTGTCCCTTAGGCTGGGGTCCAGAAGGGTGGGAAGTACAGAAACCTGGACAGTGAGACCACAAGGGCAGGGGCTCCTGCAGGAACTTCCAGGACCACAGCTGGCACGTACAGGCAGCCAGGACCTCCTGAGAGAAGGAGCCGACGGGGCACCTTGCGTGCCCATGAGGGGGCCACAGAGCAGCTGGTGCCCTCCTCAGTGTAGGTGAGCCCTCCGTCCGTGTCCCCACAGAGCTGATACAGACAGAGGTGCACCACGTGCGCACCCTGAAGATCATGCTGAAGGTGTACTCCCGGGCCCTACGTGAGGAGCTACAGTTCAGCCCCGAGGCCATCAGCCGCCTCTTCCCGTGCGTGGACGACCTGCTGGACGTGCACGGCCAGTTCCTCGCTCGGCTGAAGGAGCGCCGCCAAGGGTCCCTGGAGGAGGGCAGTGACCGCAATTACATCATCCAGAGAATCGGGGACCTCCTGATACAGCAGGTGGGCACCGCCAGAGCACGTGCAGGGGCCGTGGGCGTAGCCCTGCCTCCGTGCCTCCTGCGTCCTGAGTGCCTGCTGGCCACAGGCGCCGGGCGGGGCCCTTGGGGCTGTGAGCTCTGCTGATGGTCTAGAAGCGCAGGCTGGGCTAGCAAGCGTGCCTGTCCACGCGGCATTTTGCTGTAGTGTGGTTCTGTTTTCAGCGGGTGGCTTGCTCACGTTTTGCGTTTTGGATCTGCTGCCTGGGTTTTTCGACCACCAGACATGTCAGCTGTGGGCCAGAGCGCTCTGCGGTGGTGGTGCAGCCTGTGTGTGACTCCAGCAGGTGGGACAGAGGCAGCGGTAGCGCTGTCCTCTGACTCAGTCCTGGGGCGTTCTGGGCCGCTTCATTCAAGTTAACTGGGAGAATACTTCTGCTCTTTTAATTTTTCTGGCGTTCCTTAGTTTGAGCTTTTCTTTTCCCCCTTGTAGATTTCAGGAAGTTTTATAGTGTCTGTGATGTAATAAAGGCTTTTGGCTAGAATTCATCTCCCTTCGTCTTTCTTAGGAGTTGGGGTTAGATGAAGGTGCTTTGGTGGTGCAGTCATTAAGCACTCAGGTGCAAACCAGAGTGTCCGTGCTTCAAACCCACCACCCGGCTCAGTAGGAAAAAGACGTGGCAGTCTGCTTCCCTGAAGCTTACGGCCTTGGAAACTCCATGGGGCAGTTCTCCTCTGCCCTGTAGGGTCGCTGTGAGTTGAAATTGACTCATTGGAAACAGAGTTTTTGTTTGTTTTCAGAGAAGACACCCCCTTCTGAAGCACTCCTCTGTTGGACTGTGTACTAGAGAAAGAAGTAAACTTGTCTGTGCCGGTGGTGTCAGAGGTGACGCCCCAGCAGTCTTGAGCGGCTGGCTTGTCTACGCTTCCTTAGAGTAACATCTCTGTTCCCTTTTACACCAGTTTTCAGGTGAGAGTGGAGAAAGAATGAAAGAAAAATACGGCGTCTTTTGTGGCGGCCACAACGAAGCCGTCAGTCACTACAAGTTGCTGCTGCAGCAAAACAAGAAATTTCAGAACTTGATCAAGGTAAAAACCGAAGACACTTGTTTTCTTAAAAGCATTCTCTTTGCCGTAGGTTTTTGCCACTCAGCTGTAGAATCGCAGGATCTCGGGAGTGTAAGATACAGTGATGCTCAGCCTTAAGCCCAAGGCCCTTTGTCAGTAAGATCTTGGTAGACTCCTAACATACAAAGCCATTTGAAGCCAAGCTGTATCTCATGGTTTGTTCCTGCCCACACCTGGGTGGCCCCGAGGTGCCCTGACAGGTCCTGGTGTGGAGCCCACTGATGACCACTCCTTGGAGGACATGAGAGGGTCATTTCAAGGAACTGCCCTGTACTCCCTTCCTACAGCCTCTCCTGTCCACTGAGTGCCCCTGACTGGAAAACCAGTGCTGTGGAGTCACCTCTGACCCATGGCAGCCCCTGCATGTCCAGGCAGAACCACACTTTACAGAGTTCCCAGTTGCTGACTCTTCAGTAGATCGCCAGGCCTTTCTTCCAAGGTTCCTGGGGGGTGGGGTCAGACTGCCAGCCTTACAGTTAGCCACCCAGTGCCAGGAGTCCCCTGCTGCTGTGAGCTGGTCCTCATCTAAACCTCAGTCTCCTCCTCTCACTGGGTGACGTTTGTCCCAGGGACCTGTGGAACAGACAGGACCCCTCTTTAGGACAGCGTGTGCAGGTGGTTAAGGGTAGAGGCAAAGCACTGCACACAGCCTGAGACAGCCAGGTTGGGGAGACTGTGCCTCCAAGGCCTAGAAAAGTCACTGGGGTTAATGCCACTTGAACCAGCACCCGCCTTTTCTGCAGCCCCAGGAGTAGTTCACAGACCTGGTGGCACAAGGGTTAAGAGCTCGGCTGCTAACCAGAGGGCCAGGGGTTTGAATCCACTGGCCATTCCCTGGAAACCCTAGGGGGCAGTGCTGCTGTGTCCTGTCCAGCCACTGTGAGTGAAAATCTACTCCATGGCGGCAGGTTTAGTCGGGGAAGCAGTCGTTGAGTGGCGTGACAGTTGCCTGCCGTGCTGGAGGCCCAGGCCCAGCTCCCACCCTGTGCGCTTGGGAGCAGCCGCCACCTGTCAGTGGGAGTGCGCGTGCTGCTGTGATGCTAAGCAGGTTTCGGTGGAGCTTCCAGACTGAGACGAGGAAGAAAGGCCTGGTGATCTGCTTTTGAAAACCTGACAGCAGAAACTGTGTGTCACAAAAGCCTGATCTGCCAGCGTAGCACAGGAAGGATGCAGGACGGGGCAGCATTGCATACCATCATGCATGGGGTTGTCACGATTCGGGGGCCTGCTCGGCTGCACCTGGCAACAGCCGCACCCCTTGAATCCAAGACAGGTGTCACCTATTGCTTGTCCTGCTGGGCAGTATTCTGAAGTGGTGCTCCACAGCTGCTGGTCTAAAGCTCAGAGTTCAAAGGTTTTTCAGTTTTGTTCTTTTATGATCATAGCAAATGGATGTGGAAGAGTGAGTCACTATGGAACCTAAACTCAGTGGTGAAGCCCTGGCCTGTGCCCCCTGCCTTTCTGAGCAGGAAATCCTAGAAAGCAGTGAGGGTTCTGGGGAAGCAGAAGGAAACAGATGGGCTTTTGTCCAGGAATCTCACGAATCTCACAGCTGCTCCCAGGCCCCATTCAGAAGTGAACCTGTCAACTGCCAGCATTCCTCAGATGCACACGAGAACAGGGTCAAAGAAAAGCAGAATGCATGGTATGTTCTGGAAGGTGCAGTGAGCTGCTGTACCAGGAAGTAACCTCAGAAGACGGTTTCTTTGGTTCGGGGCCAGAGGTCCACACATCCACATGAGGAGCCCGCAGGGAGCTAATTCCCAGAAGGCACGTGTCGAGTCTAGTTCTGGAAAGCTCTGACAGCCATGGGTCAGGATCGGGGTCTTCCCTGTTTGGGCAGGCGGTGAGATAGTAACAGGGTGCCTTCTGTTTCCCATCCCCTAGAAAATCGGCAACTTCTCCATCGTGCGGCGGCTGGGCGTGCAGGAGTGCATCCTGCTGGTCACTCAGCGCATCACCAAGTACCCGGTGCTGGTGGAGCGCATTATCCAGAACACGGAGGGTACGTGGCTGTCCTCACTGCTCACCCCTAGCACCACCGGAGCTGTCTCTGCTGGTCCCTGTGTTAGCGGTGGACTGGACGAAGCTGCCTCCATGCTTTTGTCACTGGTGCTGGGGTCATGGGTGTGATTAGTACCACGACAGTAGCGGCCAGGTCTGGGTTGCCCACCCAGCCCCCTGGCTTCTAAGGAGCTCTAGTGGCACCGTGGATAAGTGCTCGGCTGCTAACTGAAAGCCTGACGGTTCAAACCCACCCCGCAGTTGCGCAGGAGAAAAGCCCAAGGCTATGATGCTATCAAAATTGCAGCCTGGGGCCCCTAGAGCTGCTGCTGCCCTGAGCAGGAAACATCACTGAGGTCAGCTCTTCGGACAGGAGTGGAGTGGACTCGGGGACACGGTGTGACCATGTGGTGTGGGCACTTTACGGTTCTGTGCATTCATAGGAGGCTGTCCTGCTGGCCTCGGACTGGAAAGGAGAGGAGAAGGTGGGGAGGAGGGCACGTGAGCTTGTTAAGGGGATACAACATACATAGAACCAAAGGGAGGAGTGTGCCGTCACTGGGCAGGAAAGCAGAAGGAGCTGCAGGTGGGTAGGGCTGCAGATGTGATTTGCATTGTGTACTTTCACTTAATCACAATTTAAAAAAGTCAAAAAAAAATTACAGCCTAGGAAACCCTATGGAAGTTCTGCTCTGTCACATGGGAGGCTGTGGCTGGGGTCCAGTAAAGGCAGAGAAAGGACATGCAGCCCAGGGAGAGGGCAGGGGAGTGCTGACCACACCTCCCACAGCCCCAGGGGACTGTCGGGGCCACAGAAGGTCTGTCCCTGGACGGGAAGAACGAGTTCTCAGTCATGGCTTGGTGGGGGCGGGGCGGGGTGTCTTTTGTGAAGGGCTGGAGGGCACAGGGGGTGTATTTACTGAGCAGGACAGTTGTTGTCACTGGCGTCTGGGCTGTGCGTTGCAGAAGCTCTGTCTCAGTGAAAACTGAACACGGGGCTGTGGTGTGCATTTCCGGAAAGGCTTCGACCTGACAGGAGGGTGCTTCCTGAGGTGCTTCTGAGCCGTGGCCTCGGGGGTGTCACCCCACAGGCCCCCCTGAGCGGGTGTCCACTTCTGTGGAGTCCACTGACTCCGACAGCAAGGGCATTAACTCTTCTTTTGTGTGGCAGCTGGCACCAAGGACTACGATGACCTGACCCAGGCCCTGAACCTCATCAGAGACATCATCTCACAAGTGGATGCCAAGGTCAGCGAGTACGAGAAAGGCCAGCGCCTCCGGGAGATCGTGGGCAAGATGGACCTGAAGGCCTCCAGCAAGCTCAAGAACGGGCTGACCTTCCGCAAGGGGGACATGCAGCAGCGGCAGCTGCAGCTGGAGGGCACGCTGTGCTGGAAGAGCACGTCGGGGCGCCTGAAAGGTAAAGCCCCGCCCTGGCCACCCCCAGCCGGCACCAGCTTGCCTTGATAGGAGCTGTGTTGGGTTGTTCAGTGGCATCTTGGATCAGCGGGTGCTGTCTTAGATCAGTAGGCACTGTCTTGTATCCGTGGGTGTCATCTTGCATTGGCAGATGCCATCTTGGATCAGTGGGTGGCATCTTGGATCAGTGGGCACCATCTCATGTCAGTGAGCACCATCTTGCATTGGTGAGTGCCACCTTGGTTTGGCAGGTGGCATCCTGGATGAGGGAGCACCATCTTGGATTGCTGGGTATCGTCTTGGTTGGGTGGATGTCGTCTGGAATCACTAGGGGCCATCGTGGCTCCATAGGCCTCACCTTGGATCTTTGTCTCAGCGTCTGTAGCCCTCGTGCTCCTCGGTCTGTGGCAGTCTCCATATGGCGTCTGTCTTCCCCCCGTTCTTGCTGTCTTGTCTCTGGGCCTGAACTTTTTCTCTCTCAGGAGTGATCAGGTTTAAGATACACCTTACACTGCCACAGTCTCAGGCACGAAGAACCTGAGAACAGAGAAAACCCTCCTCCAGACGGGCTGGCAGCCACAGGAGTGGGGGTTAGGGTTCCAGCACACGTTTCTGGGGGGACAACACAGTTCGGTCCATAGCAATGTGATCATGGCTAGATGGGCATTGGAGGTGGCTAAGTGACAGGTGGCTTTCTTCATTTGAGCAAATGTGTTGACCAACCATAATTAATACCCTCCATGTGCCAGGCACCAAGATGGAAACAGGTGGCATTTTGGATGGGTCCTGGCCCTTGTGGAATTTCAGCCATTGTGGGAGAAAGAAATACACAATCAGGAGTTAGAAGCACAGAAATTTCTTACAGTAGGCTGTGTGAGAGTATCTAACGCAGGCACTGGTAGGCCTGTCAGAGGAGCCCGGTGGTGCAGTGGTTAAGACCTGCAGCTGTGCACTGGGAGGTCAGTGCTTCACATCCACCAGCTGCTCCTTGGAGACCTGATGGGGCATTCTATCCTGTAGGGTTGCTGTGAGTCAGTGTCAGCTTGCAAGAGGTGGGTTTCAGTTGCTGTGATTTGTTTTTTTGATTAGGCGCGTCAGAAGAAGCTCCCTTGAGAAAGTAACATTGACGCCTCCCACTGACACAAGTGTCCCAATAGAAAAATCAATTCAGAATTTGCTTACTGAAGGCAAAAGCTGTGTGCAGGATACTGGGAAATCTTCCAACAGGGGCCAGGCCCCCAGCCTCCTAGTGGGAGAGGCTTGGAGCCCATGCAGGGCCTGAGACAGGCCTGGCACACGTCTCTGCAGGAGGTGGCGGGAGGTGAGGTCTGGCTGCTGAGGCCCCAAGTGACCTGAGGAGACGGGGAATGGAGCGCTAAGTCCACACTTGAGAAACTTGAGTAACTCAGAGATAGGACCCAACTGGCATCGCCGTACCAAGAGAGCCATCCAAAGGGATCCACAGCGTGCCAGGTCCTGAGTTTGAAGCCAACTCTGGTCCTCACAGGGGCTCCATGCTGGAAGCCAGGCAGGGCTGAGATCAGAAGGCGGGTTCGCGGCGTTCCCAGTGCCTTTGATCTCCGGGGACCCAGTGTTTGCTGGGCAGCCAGCTGGCACCCCGGCGTCAGCCTTGCTGAGCCCTTCGGTGGCTGTGCTCTCTCGGTAGATGTTCTGGCTGTCCTGCTGACGGATGTCCTGCTGCTTCTCCAAGAAAAGGACCAGAAATACGTCTTTGCTTCAGTGGTGAGCTCTTGTCCCCTGTCCTACATGTGAGGCGTTATGCTCCATACCAGGCCTCGGCAGGAGAGGCTGAGGGAGGGCTGGCCGGAGGGCAGGGCTGCAAGTGTGCAGCCATGGGTGACCCTGGTGTCCAGCCCACCTGGGGGCCTCAGGGTCTGGCCTGCCTTACTGCCCATCAAGCAGGAGCCAGACAAGAGGCTTTCAGTTCCTGTCCTGACACCCTTTCCAGTTGGAGACTGTGTCTGCCTGGTTCTTCCTTTTGCAAGCGCCACACGCCCCGGAACCTTGTAGGAAGGCCTTCGGTCTCAGGAGCTACTGACTCCGTCACTGAGGTCCCAAGCTCAGGGAGGAGTCAGGTCCCTCCCCACAGAACCACTCTGCCTGTGGGGAGTTTGACGGCCATACCAACTCTGAGTACAACTTGGAGTCACGCTGGGGTTCCATCCACCCCACATCACCCAGCCGGGGGCCTATTCCAGGCTCAACAGTGTCCCCCACTGACCTAGGATGACCCTGAGTCTTTCCCACATCAGGTAGTGTAGACCCTGTATGGAGAGGGTGTTGGGTCCTCTCCCGGTGGATGCCAGCTGCCAGGGCTTCTGAGAGCCTGTTCACTTTGGAGGTCCATCCGGAGAGGAAGGCAGTGTCTGTGACCCATGTAGCATGAGGGCTTCAGGGGTAGACGTCTCGTCATCCTCACAGAGAGCCGGTTGCATTCCTGTCCCTGGTACCCCACAAGCAGCCAGCACCCGTCTATCCACGGAGGCTCGCGGGCTGCTAGGGTGCCATACCGGCTTCTGTGGGGCTTCCACGCTAAGACGGTCTGGGAAGGCAGGCCTGGTGATCGGCCTTCAGGAGTCAGCCGGGGAACACCTGTGGATCACAGCAGGCCAGTGACAGAGCCTGTCCCTGCGATGGTGCAGGACGGGGCAGCCTTTCATTCCCTTGTGCCTCGGGTCACCTCGAGTCAGGGGCCACCTTGACAGCAGCTGACAGCAGCGGTAGAATCGTGTGAATAAAACCACCTCTCTAGAAGCTCCCCATCCTTCCCTGTTCCGCCCCCCACCCCCGAAACTGGCTCAAGTTGTGTGGTCCAGCAGTTGTCTCACATGGTTATTAATTCCCAACTCAGACCAGTGAGGATCTATTGCTGTCTGCAGTGTGGAGTCCACTCCTGACTGGTGGTGGCCCCCAGGCACAATGGAACTCGGTGCTACTGGGACCCATGATTGGATGCAGCCTGAATCCTTGGGCCTCGCGGGGCCATCATTGGCCAATTGTGACCCCTGGGCCTGCCTTCGTAGTCCATCCTAGTCTCGAAGCTCCGCAGAAACCCGTTCGGCCTTGTAGCAGCAGGCGCACCTCCACCGCCGCTGGGTGGTGACTGGGTGTGAGCGGTACTGGCCAGGGTTGGGACCTCATGAAAGGCAAGAATCGCCCCACTTAGCCACCAACGGGCCTCCCGGCACACCCTGATGGCAGAGTGCTCCTGCTCCGAATGTACATAGCAGGCACACCGTTGCCCCTCTCAGCCCCTCCCCCAGGCTCGTGATGCCAGTGCCCCCTGAATGCGGTCAGACACGAGTGACCCCCTGCACCCCGCTCTCCTGGCAGGACTCGAAGCCACCCGTCGTGTCTCTGCGGAAGCTGATTGTGCGGGAGGTGGCCAACGAGGAGAAAGCCATGTTCCTCATCAGCGCCTCCCTGGAGGGGCCCGAGATGTACGAGATCTACACAGGCTCCAAGGAGGAGCGCAACACGTGGATGGCGCACATCCGCCGGGCCGTGGAGAGGTGGGTGGGCCCTGCGCACTCCCACCTTCTCCCTGGTGGCCAGCCCAGCTGCCCGATGACTTGCTTCTCCCCTCCCTCGTCCCAACTCTGTGCTCAGTGTCCCTGCTGACCTCAGAGGGCCGGGTGGCACCGTCCCAGCTCCTCCCAGCAGCGACTCCACCTGTCAGCTGCAGAAGAGGCCCAGAATGTTCCAGCTGGGGCCTTCTCGTAGTCACAGATTGTCTGCCTGACGTGGTGGACTGGCCCTTCCCCTCAGTCTGGAACTGGGCCGGCCTGCCCTCCTTGGTGCCCTGCCCTGTGGTTCTGCTGCCTAGCGCAGCACTCCCCTTCCCAGCTTCTGGTCCACCTGACCAGCAGGCGTGACAGGTGGCATGGTCGCTGTGCACAGCTGGGCACCAGCTATGTCTCCTTAGCCAGCCTGCTGGGAGCTCCGTCAATACTATTCCCAACCTCAGCTCAGCTGGAGGTGGCAGCCTTTCCTATCTGACAGGTCCTCACTGAATAGGTGGCCGTCAGTGTTTCAGCTGGTTGTCTGTCAGTCCGTTGGTCAGTGGTCTGTCGTTCTGTTGGTCAGTCCATTGGTCAGTCGGTCTGTCTGCTAACTCAGGTCCGTGAGTCTACTGGTCAGTTCACAGGTCTGGCATCCCTTGGAGCCTTTTGTCTCCAGTCTGTTGACTCATTGGTGTATCCATCAGTCAGTCCATCAGTCTGTCAGCCCATTCACTCATCAGCTAATCAGCCGTCTCCTCCAAGTCAGGGCCAAACATTCCGACAGGCTTGTGCCCTGCCGTGATCAGCGACCACACCAGGCTGGGCAGATGCTGGTGGGCTTCTCATCTGTCCCCTTCTTGCGTCCCTCACTCTGAACAAGCTGAGTCCCGCACCAGCTCAGGCATGCTCAGCACCTGGCCGTGTAAAGCAGCCTCTGGTCAGTCCCCAGAGGCCAGGTGGCCGCGAGGCACCCCTCCAGCTCCCCCTCTCCCTGCAGCTGTTCGGATGAGGAGGAAGTGCCCTTCACCGAGGCCGAAGAGGAGAAGAAGATGCTTGAGGCCCGCCTCATGAGACTGAGGGACTTCCGAGGTAAGGGGAAGGGGCCGGGACCTCCGTGCCAGCTGCCTGGCTCTGGGCCACCTCCAGGACTTGAGCGTGTGGTTGGTGAGCCCAACAGTGGGGGTGGGACTGTCCTGGAATGCGGTGGCTCCACAGACTGCCTCCTAAACAGCAAGCCCGCCCATTGCCAAAGGCAGTGACCCCAGCACAGAGTCCTAACCCGAGTGACCGGGGCTTTTGCGGTCCACCTCGCGTCCTGCAGCCCGCTAACCGTGATGAGGTGCAGGGGTCTTCCAGAGACCACACGGCCTTCCCTGGGGGGTGTGGGAAAGAGGGGGAGATAGGGTTCAGAGCTCGGGAAGCTCTTCCAGCTGTGAAGCCACTTGCTCCCCAACTCTGTCCTTGCTCATCGTCCCCTGAGATAGAGCTCGACATGCTGTCCCAGCTCACACCTGCCAGCTCCGGGGACTAGACGTTGTCTGCCTGCTCGAATCTAACGCTGAGTCCTTCGGAGTGAAGTGCTGGAGGCACCCAGTGAAGTCGGGAGCGAGACGGCTACCCACACTCGCCTCTAGCCTTTTCCGCTGGGGAACTCCAGCCTGGGAGACCAGGGATGAAACAGAAATAAGATGCAGTTACTGAAGTGGTCGCGAAAGTTGTGCTTCTCAGATAACATGATGCGTTGTCAGAGAAGCTGGTGGGTCCACGGACTGAGCGCTGAGCCAGTGAGAGCTGAGCCGTTCAGCTCCACGTGGCGTGTGTACACTAGCAGTGAACAGCAAGGACACGCTACAAGTCCACTCACACAACAAGTCCACTCACACAACACAGAAAGCAGAGCATCCTGAGACCTGTAGGGAGCAGTGAAGGAAGAAGGTGATCTTCAGGGAAGAAAAGTATCGTAAACCAGCTGCTCTGAGTGAGCACTGGCTCGTAGCCACCCCGTGTGTGTCACAGCAGAACTGCACTCCATACATGGGGTTCTCAGTGGCTGAGTCTTCGGAAATAGGTCGCCAGGCTTTTCATGCAAGGCACCTCTGGGTGGACTCAGTCCTCCTGCTTTCCAGCCTGCAGCCAAGCACATGAATTGTTTGTAGCACTCAGGACACCCAGCAAATGAGCCTCTTCCAGCCTGATCCTCGCCCCCCTGTTCTTCATAACTGGGGGGACACAGTCGGGAGACAGGGCCATACCCTCGTCCACAGTATCAGTCTCCCACAGCTGCTGTAACAGAGCCCCACAGACTGGGTGGCTTGTGACAACAGAAACGTGTTGTTGCATAGTCCTGGAGGACAGAAGTCCCAAGTCAGGGTGTCAGCCACGTTGATTCCTCCGGGGCTCTGGGGCGAGTCTGTGCCATGCCTCTGCACACATCAAGTGACGCTAGGAAGCGTGCTGTGTTTGGTTTGCATGCACCACACCCCCATCTCTCTGTTTCCAGCGTCTGCCTCCCTATCTCTCTCTCTCTCTCCCTCCCTCCCTCCCTCCCTCCCTCCCTCCTGTTGTATAACGACATCAGTCATGGGGTTAGGACAACCCCACCACCCCACCAACCCCCGCAAGATGACCTCACTTTAGCTAATTGTATCCAAAGGATGCTCTTCCCAAACAAGGCCAAGTTCGCAGGCACTGGGGTTGGGACATCAGTGACACAGTTTAATCCCTGTCTGCCCCCTCCTGGGAAGGTTGTGCGGACACAGAGGTGTGTGGTGAGTGTCTCCCTTGGGACAGGCCTGTTGCTGTCCAATGGCAGTGATGCTCTGGGCTGAAGTATCTAAACCGACTGAAGACCAGTCCGCCCAAGAGGGTGTCCAAGGACAGCCATGCCCACAGACGGACACCAGGCCCTGTGGGCAGAAGGACCCAGCAGGCAGACACCCACCCTGTGGTTCCCTGCAGAACTCCTGAGCTTGAAGGACCAGCTGATTGCCCAGAGCCTCAGCGAGAAGCAGCAGATCTTCTTGAAGATGTCTGGAGTGAGCGGCCTCGAGGATGGCCCCCCGTCTGGGCTCCTCTTCCGGGGCGGGGACCCCTCCGAGAACCTGCAGGGGGAGCTGATCCTTCGATCTGCCATGACGGAGAGTAAGTAGCACCGCCAGGGACTTTGGCTGCAAAGCGACCTCTGACCTAAGCTGTGGTTCTCCCTGCGGGAGTGATACCTGGGGACAGCTCAGCGACCTCAGGCCAGGCGTGCAGCAGATATGTTTGGCATGTCACGTCCCTGTGTGTTGGCATCTGTTGAGTGACCTGTGTACATGAGCAGTGCTAACCTCACCACCTGTTAGAGCCAGAGGCCGTGGACACGTCCCAGCCCAGGCCCGCACTGCAGAGCTCCAGCACTTTCCTGCACATTCAGCCAACATGGTGACCGCTGCATGCTGGCTGCCCCCCTACACCCTAGGGGTCTCAAGTTGACCAGCAGGGTCTCCGCACCTTCAGGAGGTCCCTGACCCTTCCAAAAGCAGGTCATTGGTCACACCCCCAGAAGACACACAAACTACTAGCTCTAAAGACGGTCACAGTGATCCACTTCTGAAAGGTCATGGCCTTCAAAATCCTACGGCATAGTTCCACCCTGCACCTGGGGTCACTGTGAGTCAGAATTGACTGGCCAGCCGCGTGCTTGTTTAGGTCCCCAGACGGCCCAGACGGTGTGCGCTCCACTGATAACCCGAAGGCTGGTAGTTCGGAACACCCAGTGGTGCTGCACAAGAAAAGCCTGGCAGTCTGCTTCTGTTTAGATTGCAGCCACAAAAACCCCACACAGCAGTTCTGCTCTGCACACGTTGGGTCTCCCTGACTTGGAGTCAGTACCGTGGCAGCTACATGTTTGGTGACAGTATCAGTCTTGTGGGAGAAGGCTCCTGAGTGCCACCTATATGCAGGCACCATGGCTGCCATCGTGGAGGGCACGGTCCGTCAAGTGGCCTGGCTTCTTGCAGCACTGCCCAGCCTCCTGTCCCACCACACGGAGCAGGTGGTGGGGCCATGGCACGTCAGCTGGTGGTGGCTGCTGGTCATCTCAGCAGCAGCACCAGCACCACTCCTCCCACGGACACAAAGGGCTGGCCCCGTCCTCCAGTGCCCACTGCAGGGAAGCACATTTCTCTCCGTTTCCCAAACGACCGCTGCTCTGGGCCCCCCCAAGTACCTCTCCATGCCCTGTGCTCAGCTGGAAGGGTCTCCCCTCTGCATCTGGCTAGCTCTAGAAAGCTCTGCTGCCATGACCCTTCCAAGGCTGCAGCAACCGCCAAACAACACCCATTTCCTCGTCTCACTGCCCTTCCGTGGCCCCGTGACCTGCTGTGTGATAGTGGGCAGCAGGCAGGCAGGCGCCCAGTCTCCAAGGTCCCATGCAGGCTGGGTAGGCTGGACTGGGTGTTGCAAGAGATGGCACTGAGGAAGCTGTCCCCTCCCCAGCATTGCTGGCCCAGGACCTCTCGTCTCGATGTGAAGTGGCATGTCCTGGTGGCAGACCTGGAGTGAGGGGTGCACAGCCCCCAAAACCAAGCAGAGAAAACCTGCTAATGTCGACTCAATTCTGACTCATAGTGACCCTGTGGGTTAGAGTAGAACTGCCCCATAATATTTCCAAGGAGCTCTTGGCAGATTTGAACTGCCAGCCTTTCAGCTGGCAGACATGGCACGTAACCACTAGGCCACCAGTGTTTCCTCACACAGCCCCAGTGAGGCAGAAATCCCCAATCAGGATGAGAGGGCTGGCCCTAGGGACAGCAGCATGGGCTCTACAGGGCTGGCCTGGCACCTTCTGTCTCTCCCACAGTTGAGGACATCCAAAGCCTGCTCTGTAGACGGCTGGGCAGTACCAACAGCCACGCAGAGGATGGTTGCAGTTCCAGCGGTCTGCCCCTCAGGACAGAGACCTCTGGGGGCTCCGAGAGCACTGCCAGCCTCAGCAAGAGTGAGTGGTCACCGCCAGCCCCAGCACCTCGGGGCTTCTCACAGGCCCCGTCCTTGAGGCTCTAAAGTTTCTCAGACCCTTCCCTTCACCCTATTTCTGGACAGCCCCCTTGCCCTGTCCCTGGACCTCACAGAGAACCCCAGTGGGCGGGGCTCCCACAGCACTGTCACCCTGCTGGTCCTGAGACCCCCTCAAGCTCTGTGCCGACAGCTCTTTCCGCCTGCATGCGTCCCTTCCTGTGCTAGTACAAGCCCAGTCACACACCCAGCACGGTCTTCTGCCCTGTGGGGAGGGCTCAGAGCCTGGGGGCCCCCAGCATCCTAACACACCCACCTTCTGCTCTTCAGATGGCAGTTTCAAGAAGGTCTGCGGTGACGAGTCCAGGACCCATGACTGCAGAGACCCAGCAAGCAGCCCCGAGGGGCAGCCCAGAGGCACCCCGGGGACGTCTGAGGAAGTCCCCCAGGCAGTGCGTGGCTCCCCTGGGATAGACATTGTCACTGTTGTGGCCAGGCAGCAGTGCCTCGCCATCTGGTGGGGCATGGCAGGCCGCAGTGCAGAGGGCTGGCAGGCGTGCTGATGCCTGGGGCCGTGGTAACTGCTCACCACAGCCGGGCTGACTTCCGTGCACAGAAATGCATCCTTCTCGTGCCTGTGAAGCAGCAGTCTGAGTTCAGGCAGTACCAGGGCTATCTCCCAAAGCTCTGGATCCTTCTGGTCTCGTAAACTGCTGGTGACCCCAGGCCACAGCAGCACCCTCCTTTCTCAGTGCCTGTTGTCATGGCAGCTGTCTTTCTCTGTGTCTCTTCTCTTCTATAAGGAAACTGGTGATACAGGGTTAGGACCCACCCTGCCCCTGTGTGACCTCATGCTAACTAGTTACACCTGTGAAGAGCACCAAACAGGCTCCCAGCTCCCCAGAGCTGTGACTTACGTGAGGCTGCAGTTTAACCCGTGACAGAATGCCGGAGGGCCCTGCGGACACCACTGTTACCATTAACCACCTCAGACAGGTCCCAGGGGTGAGGGGGACCCAGGGCTGCCATTTATCCAGCTTGCTTGTGCCCTCCTTGCCCCTAGGCTGGTGTGCCCATTGGGTCTCATAGGTATGGTCAAGCTGCATGTCTTGGTGGTTTTATTGGGCTGTCTAATCATAGGCTGAAGGGTAAACCTCAGAAGTGACTTCATTACTGAATAATTAGAGGGGTGTCTGGGGGACAGACTCACAGGATTGCTCCAGTCTGTCAGACCAGCAGGTCTGGTCCTTTTTTTGTGAGTGAGAATTCTGTTCTGCACTTTTCCCCAGCTCCCATCGGCCCCCGCTCTTGTGGTCCCTGTCAGTCAGTGGTGGTAGCCGGGCACGTCTAGTTCTGCGGGACTCAGCTGGGGGGAGTGTGGTAGCTGAGGTCCGTTAGTCGGTCCTCTGTGCTCGTCTTTCCACCGTCTCTGTGGCTGTCTTCATTCTCCCCTGTTCCAGATGGGGCAGGGCCACTGGCGTATCTTAGACGGCTGCTCATAAGCTGTTAGGACCCCAGATGCTACTCGCTGAAGTAGGATATAGAACATTTTCTTTTTAAAGTGTGTTAGGTCAATTGAGCTGGATGTCCTCTGAGACCCTGGCTCCTAGCCCTTAGCCCAGTAACTCAGTCCCTCGGGGAGATTGGGATTTGTGTCTATGGTGCTCCCATGACCTTGCCTTGGTCAGGCTGTGCTGATTCCCTGGGTCCAGGCCCAGCCGTGTCTCCTGCTGAGAGGCCTCTGAGTAACAGCAGTCTGGCCTCCCTCCCTCCAGCGGGGGCAGGGGTGGGGGGTACTGACTGCACCCTGTGGTCTCACTCTGTCTCTGCAGGTGCCAGGCGCCGACAGCAGCCCCCACAGCCTGGAGTCGGAGGTAAGTGCTTGCCTTCCCGGCTTGCTGAGCCCGCCCATCCCAACTGCAGGTGGAGAACCGTGTGCGTCTCTCCCACAGCTCATCAGGCGGATCCAGACACTGTCGCAGCTGCTCCTCCGGCTTCAGGTGAGGTTTCGGGGAGCCATAGCCAGCCCTTCTCCCGAATTAGGCCGGAGTCGGAAGAAGGGGTTCACAGATGTTCCCAAGGCTCCTCGGAGTCTGCGGCCCGCGTGCCCGCAGCTTACGGTCCCACACCCCTCTCCCCCGAAGGCGGTCATTGCGCAGCAGGACAGCTTCGTGGAGATGCAGCGGGCCACCATCCAGGAGCGCGAGAAGCAGCTGCGCCTGCAGTCGACGCGCGGGAGCCAGCTGCTGGAGCAGGAGCGGCAGCGCACCTTCGAGAAGCAGCGGGAGGAGCTGGCGGGCGTGCAGAAGCTGCAAGAGCAGCTGCGCCTGGAGCAGCAGCGCTGGGAGCGCGAGCGCGCGCGGCAGGAGCGGGAGCTGGAGCTGGGTGCCGACCAGCTGCGGGAGCGCGAGGCCGAGGCGCGGCAGCTGCGGGGAAGGCTGGAGCAGGAGCGCGCCGAGCTGGAGCGGCAGCGGCAGGCCTACCAGCACGACCTGGAGCGGCTGCGCGAGGCCCAGCGGGCCGTGGAGAAGGACCGCGAGCGGCTGGAGCTGCTGCGGCGCCTCAAGAAGCAGAACACGCTGCCGTCGGTGCTGCCCGCCGAGGGGCCCGGGGAGGTGGGGACAGTGGTGTGAGCGTGAGCGTGTGCGCACGGGCACTGTGTACACGGAGTGGGCCTGCGCATGTGCCGGAGCGCTTACAGGGAGCATGTCTGAGTGTGCAGAGGTGATGCGTGCGTGTGTGAAAAGCATGTGAGCCAGTATGCATGTGGAGATACTGAGCATGTGTGTTCATGCATGCACAAGTGGGCACATGTGAGTGGGTGTGTGTTATGGTGTCTGTGTCAGTGTGTTGGGAGCAGAGGCTAATGACCAGCTCCTTCAGGCCCAGGGACTGTTCCTAGAATGGGAACTGCTTGCTAAGAGGCCAGTAAGCTCTGAGGCTGGGACTGGGAGCCAGGAGTGAGGTCTGCCCTCCTCAGCTGAGACACGGGCAAGGCTGGCAGATGGCCCTGAGGACATCTGAAGAGTGCAACCCCCTAGTGGCAGGGATCCGGCTGAGCAGGCTCAGGTGTGCCTGATAGTGGTCTCCTTTTAGGCTCAGCTGCCAAGCCACCCTGCCAGCTTCAACGGGGAGGGGCTGGAAGCCCTGGCCAAAGGGCCAGGGATGCGGATGAACGTGCTGCTCTCTGGCTTTGGGCCCGAGTACCCAGAGCACCGCGAGATGGCACGCCGGGATAGCATGCCAGCTGAGAGCCGGCTAGCCAAGAATGATGTGCCCATCCAGCTGTTGAGCACCACCAACCAGATCCAACGGCAGGCGGCTGTGCAGCAGCAGATCCCCACAAAGCTGGCCACCTTCACCAAGGGGAGCAAGGACAAGGGGGGCAAGAGCCGGGGCTCTCAGCGCAGCGAGAGCACAGGTGAGCCCAGTCCTGGTGGGGGCGGGGTGTTGCCAGCCTGGAGCGGCCAACGAAGGCCCCTCAGCCCCCTTAACCACACAGCACAGGCCCTATTCGAGGCATTTGGGCTGGAGGTGGTTATCTCAAGGTGTGGTCCCCAGCTTCTTCCATGATCTGTGGACCCAGCCTTAGGCAGTTCATCAGGTGACAGATTGCCAAGCCAGGTGACAGATTACGTGTCCTTTATGTGGGGGAGCAAAGAACACCAGTGTCATTCTTTGGAGAGAGTGCTAAGAGAAAAGGCGAAAGGCACAAATGTGATACTATGGGGCTATTCTCTATATGAACGTCTTAATCTCCAGAAACAGAAATCACAGTGACAGTCCCCAGGTCCTGTTCCTGCCTTGATCCTCAGGCTGGCATTAGGGACGGGGCATCTTGGCAATTCAGAGACAGGGCCTACTAGACTCTAAGCTAAAACCCTGCTAGAGGTCACAGGCCGCAGGAGGTGGTCGAGGGCAAGAGGTCTGAGCAATGTAAGCATTTAGAATGGCGTGGCCCAGGCCTGGTTCACTCACTGATCACATCTGCGGAACGGTGCCATCTCAGTGTCTCCAACATGGTTTTAGAAAGTAGACCCACTGCATCTGATGAAGGGTGCTGCCTTCATATTGTCAGCATGGTTTTAGAAGGTAGGCATAAACCCACTGGGGTCCCTCCTGTTGCCATAGTAACTGTTGCTAACACTTGGGCACTGAGCCCTGCCCTGGCCTTTACCTGCTATAATAAGTTTGACCCCAAGGAGGTCAGTGGGTGTCATGGATGGTCTGTGGGATGCAGCACAGGGAAGCGAGACACAGAAAGGCCAGAAAACACTGAATTGAGTGTTCAGAGGTCAGAGAGAGGAACCTATAATACATGTGTGTACACCGGGCCACCCAGGTTGTGCATGGGGGACAAAAGAGCAGCAAGCTAGAAGTGTAGGGAGGGCTTATGTATACAAACAGGACGGGTACCCTAGTCATGTAGTGCTGCTGTGACGGAAATGACGCCAGTAGATGGGCTGAACAGAAGCAAGTGTGTTCTGTCAGTCTAGAAAGGCTAGAAGTCAGAATTCAGGGTGTCATCTCCAAGAGGAGGGTTTCTGTCTCTGGTGGCTCTGGAGGAAGGTCTTTGTTGGCAGTCTTCCCTTGGTTTAGGGGCTTCTCAGCACAAGGACCCTGGGTCCATTGGTCACACTCTGCTCGTGGCTGTCAGTGGTATGAGACCCCCTGTCTCTGCGATAGCTTCTCTTTGCTGTCTTGAAAGAGACTGACTTAAGACCCAACCTGATCTTGTACACTGAGTCCACCTCACTGTCTCTGACCTGTCTCGTTAACACTTAAAACACATAGCATGATCCCACCAGATCACACAGTGGTAGACAACAGCACAGCACTGAGAATCACAGCCTGGCCGGGTTGATACACATGGTGGGAAAATATCATCTACAGCAGGGTTAGCTAGGTTTTGTGGGCTGATGTTTTATTGGTCAGATGAAAACTTTCTAGGGCATTAGTGTGGGGAAAGAGAAGTTTTTTATATCAGGAGAAGCCATAAGGGGCATGGCCAGGAAGGTCACTTAGAGACTACATGGTGACAGGCCTCATGCTAAAATAGGACCTGAGTCCAAAGCCTTTGAGTGGATTCTAACCCACAGTGACCCTGTGGGACAGAGGAGAACGGCCCCATAGGGTTTTGGACATAATCTTTACAGATGCAGACTACCACGTCATTCTCCTGTGGAACAGATAGTGGGTTGGAACCACTGACCTTTCCGTTAATAGCAGAGCACTTAACCACTGTACCACCTGGGCTCCTTTAAAGGGGCAAGCAGGAGGAATTTTTTATGCTGAGACAGCAAACTACATAGCCTGCCTGTGGAGCTCATGACACAGTGGCCCTGTTCCAAGGACCAGGGCACTGAGGCCAGAGGCAGCCAGGTACCTCAGACAGCCCCCTCCAGGTGGCGGAGCTGAAGCGAGCCCGGGCCTCTGGCACAGTGCAGACAGGCCCCACCTCGGCCAGCCCTGCCCCTCTCAGGGGCCCTCCTGGTTGAGGTCGGTTTTGAGACCCTCCAGGGTCTTGGGGAGGGGACTGTGCTCAGGAGGAGGGATATTTGCTGGGACTAGCAGGGCCTTGGCTTGGCAGCAGGGCCAGGCTAGCTTGCCGTTCCCACCCAGCTGCTGAGTCTCTCTGGGGCCCTTTGGTCCTCCAGGGGATGCTCACCCTGTACTTGGGCTCGAGGCTGAGCTGGGCCCAGTTGACGGGAACAGGTTCTGGGGTTCTCTCTCATCTGGCTTTCTATGGGCAGTGTTGTGCAGAAGGAGAGACCCCCCACTTTTCTGGAGTCCTTCCTCAGTGAGGGGAGGTCCAGCCCAGAGTCTGAAGTAGGCTGAGCTCCATAGGCTGCCTCCTTCCAGCCTCTGCTCCTTCTTCCAGCCTCCTTTGACCTGAAGCAGCAGCTGCTTCTCAGCAAGCTCAAGGGGAGAGATGACAACGCCGCTGTGCGCACCAGTCGCCCTCTAAGCCCGGGCCTGTCAGGCAGCCAGAGCGCCACGCTGCCCCCAGGTGAGCCCAGCCGCTGGCGTGGAACTGCCCCCTCTGTCCCCCACCTCTCTGTCCAGTGGATTGCTGGCAGCATAGACCCCACCTCCACGCCGGCTCTGAGGATTGCTGGAGGCACAGGTCCCGCCCCTCCCCCAGGACTGTGACGGCAGAGGCCGCGCCCATCTCTTGCAGAATCCTTCCTGCCCCTGAGCTCAGCTCCTGCTGAAGGTGCACCTGTCTCTCCGAGGCTGAGCGGGAGTGTGTCGCCACCACCAGTCACCCCACTGTCCACCGAGGAAGAAACCAGCAAAGAAAATGTCATCTTCTTCTAGAAGGATACAGCTTGAGGTGTTGCCTGGAGATGGCCCTGCAGACCGTCCCTCTGAGTCTGCCCACTCTCCTGTCCGTGAGGGTCCCCCGCAGCCACTTGCTGTCCCTCTCCCAGCACACCAGCACCAGTGAACGTGGCCCAGGGCGGCCCACTGGTGCCCCATGGTCTCATGTACCCAGTTCCTCCTATAGGGTTAGCAGCAGTGCCTAGGTCAATTTTTGCACTTTTTTTCTTCTCAAGAGAAGAGTGTTTCCTGAGGTTGAACCAAGCTGAGCCATGGCGCAGCCTGAAAGCACAGCTGCCCGTGTGGGTCGGGGAGAAACCGTCTCTCCTGGGGTGTCTGAGGCAGTAGTTCAAGGAGGTGCCTGACAGTGCAGGCAGCCGTGTCAGTATGCAGCTTCAGCTGGACCAAAGCAGAGACCTCATTGTGGGTCCATCATGGTCCCCAAGGTCCAGAGCATCTCCCGATCTTCTGAGCCCTGGTGGGGTGGGGCATTCTCATGTCCAGCCCGCCCACCAGGCACAGCCACCTGGGGACGGAGCAGGACCAAATGGCAGAGAGTCACAGGTCAGAAGCTTATTCTGAGCCAGGCTGACTTCTGGCATGAGGTGGTGGCCGGTGCTTTTCTAAGGCACCCCAAAGTTAGCACTGTGCTGTGGGTGGACGGCCACTGCTCCCCACACATCCGGCCTGCTGGGAAGCTAGCCGTGAATGACAGTTGTTGGCCTGGATGTTTGTGGAGCCACCCCTAAGGTCCTGGAATTGGGCCTGTCCTTCATGTTGCTGAGAGGAAGTCCCCAAGGCTTGTTTCCTGGGTGATGGCCCCAGGCCATACATCACAGAGGTGCATCCCAGGCACCAGGCCTCAGTGTCAAGAGAGGGAAGCAGAAAGAGGGAACCCACAGCCTGCAACAGCTCCCCTCCACCGAGCACTGCCTTCCTTGGGCAGGGAAGGTGGGGGTGCCAAGGCTTTGGCCTGTGTGCCAGCTCTGGCCAAGGCTCAGGTTTGGATGTTGGAAGTCACTTTTCCAGCCTTTTTTTTTAACCCCAGGCTTCTGGGGACACAGTCAAGCGTGGACACTCCATGAGGGGAAGGCCTTGTCAGAACTGCTTGCCCCGAGGGCCCCAGGGACTGGGCCAGGCAGCAGCCAGGTAGTCTGGGGGCAGCTGCCGGCCAGCCTCCCCCCTCAGCTTGGAGAAGAAACTGAGCAGCAGGCACAGCACGTGGCTTAGCGTCCCCTGGCCTGTCCCCAGGGAACCCCCTCTACCTGCTTCGGCAGATGTCACTCATCTGTGTGGGTCTGCAGCAGTGGTGGTGACCGGACAGAAGCATGCCATTCCCGCCGCCACCAGCGGAGCCTAGCTCTCCCCAGCTCTCCCCCATGAGAGACGCTGCGGCCTGTGAGCCGAGTGCATGTGCCCCAGCCAGGGCTTGCCTGGCCCGTTTCCCCAGCAGTGTTTCCTCTTGTACAGAAGCGTGACAGAGCACTTTAGCGTTGATTTTCCATTCCAATCCTGTCATGAAAAAACATGCCGTGACACTTGGGGTCTACCGAGCCCTGATCCCAGCAGCCTAATGTTCACAGTGTCCCGGGGCCTCCAGCTGGGGGCCGGCGCTGATCGCCGTCTCTGGCCAGGCCCGACCCTCCTTCCCAGAGTCTAATTTTGTCAGGTCAGCGGCAGGGCAAACACTGGCATTTCTGTTGGAGCTGTGCACGTATGTGTTGTGACAGGGATCTTCACGCACCTGACATTTCCACTCATTTCTATGACAAGGACAGTTCTCTTCACTGGGAATCTCAGAACTGCCCTGGGACTTCTGATTCTAGCAATAAAAGTGTCTAGAAGGAGCTGTGTCTGCAGGGGAAGCCCTTGGTTTTGTTTTAAAATCAGCTCCTGCCCAAATGGGGGGTGCCGTAGACACAGGCTGGGATGGGTGCTTCTGGAAAGCAAAGAGTCTGATACCTTAAGCAGTGCACACCAAGCTACACAGCCCTCTCTGCTGTGACGAGACCTGAGGTGCCGGCAGGTGGGACTGGGGCCATTCAACAGCCCTGTGTAACTCACACCTCCAGTGGTGGTTATGGAGATGGTCACCGCTGTGTCAAACTTGGGGGAGCAGACCAGGAGGTACAGGCAGGGGTGCAGCAAGGCTGAGAGCCCTCTGGTGACAGATCTGACTCCCCAGAGGGCCCAGCCAGTTAGCATCCACCAGGTGCCTGTAGTCACCGCAGTGTGGTGACCTCTACACACCTGTAGTCTGGGACAGGTGGCAGGGCTCCCAGACAAGCACACCACCACCATGGGGTCTTCTTTGGGTCAACCTTCCTCCACACAGAGCTACCCACCCCTATTCCCCATGTGGGTCTGGGGCACCCAAGGGGACCATGCTTGCTTCTGGGTGGCCACAAGGGCCACAGCCTCCCTGTCCCCATCCATGCTCAATACCTGGGTCCAGTCTACAACTCAGGGTCTTCTGGGGGTGTGGGGGGGTCTCGTTGCCCATATGCAGCTCAAACCTAGGGAGGCTGAACCACTAGCCCCAGAGAAGGGGACTGAGTGGAGGACAACGCTGCCTGTGACTGCCAGCAGCTGGTCACCTCGGTGCCACACTGTAGCCAAGCATCACACTTGGCTGATAGGGCGCCTCTGGGACCTTGTGCTACAATTTATTTCTAATGTGAAATAACCAGAGGGGGGTGTGACTTCGGGTTCTTGTGTTTGTTTAAGGGGCCAGCTATTAACTCATGACTTCTGCCTTGCCCTTCCGTCAAAACACATGCAAGTCCTCATCAGAGCACCTGTGAAGAGGACCTTGCTTGGAAATAGTGGTTTCTGTTGTCATTAGCCCTAATTGCTCTAAGTTATGTGAAGAGCGGGACAGAGACCTGCAGGAAGAGGAGGATAGACACATCCACAAGCCCAAAGGTTGCCTGGCTACTAGGTTCCAGATCAAAACCAAACCCACTGCCATTGAGTCGATCCCGACTCAGCAACCCTGTGGTGGCATTGTGGCTGGGTGCTGTGGCTGCTGACCAAAAGGCTGGCCAATTCAAATCGCCAGGTGCTCCTTGGAAGCTATGAAGCAGTTCTGTCCTATAGGGTCGCTATGAACTATTGGAATGGCCACCCCTGAATTCTGACTGCCAGCTCCCTAAACTGGGAGAAAATAAACTCGTCTCCAAAGCCACACCCCTGCGGTGTCTGTGCTACAGTAACAATAGCCAACTAAGAGGATCCCTGGTGGCACAGTGGTTAAGCGCTCTGTGGCTAACCAAGAGGCCAGCCGTCTGAACCTACCAGCAGCTCCTTGGAAACCGTGTGGGGCAGTCCTGTGGGGTGGCTATGAATTGACAGCAGTGGGTTGGGGTTTTAGGTAACTGAGACAGCCCAGGCATCAGGAGACAAGCCACCCTGGCGACAGAAACAGCATCTACAGGGGCTGGTGGATTTGGCCGGCCTCCTGGTGAGCGGCCCCTTACAGCTGTGTGCCAGAGCCCCAGCCAGGTCCGTTGTTCGCTGCCGAGTCCACTGCAGCTCAGAGTGACCCCACGTCCAACAGAAGCAAACACCTCCCTGTCCCCCCCATCCTCACAGCCCTCGTAGGCTGATGCCCACTGCTGCAGCCACTGTGTCCGTCCATGTCCTTGAGGGTCTTCCCCTTTTTCCTTAACCCTGTACCAAGCATGATGCTGTCCTCCAGGGACTGGTCCCTGCTGACAACACATCCAAAGCACATGAGACAAAAGTCACCATCCTTCCTTCCAAGGAGCATTCTGGATGCACTTATGAGACAAATTCATCTGTTCTTTTGGCAGTCCATGATACATTCAATATTTTTCACCAACACCACAATTGCAAGGTGTCACTCCTGTCTTATTCACTGTTCCAGCTTTTGCATGCATCTGAAGTGATTGGGAACACCATGGGCTTGGATCAGGCACACCTTAGTCTTCAAGGTGACATCTTTGCTTTTTAACACTTCAAAGAGGTCTTTTGCAGTAGATTTACTCAATGCAATGCGTCTCTTGATTTGACTGCTGTTTCTATGGGTACTGATCGTGGAACCAAGTAAAATGAAATCCTTGACAACCTCAGTCCTTTCTCCATTTATCATGATGTTGCTTATTGGTCCAGTTGTGAGGCTTTTTGTTTTGTTGATGTTGAGGTGCAGTCCATACTGAGGGTTGTGGTCTTTGATCTTCATTACTGTCTCAAATCTTCACTTTGAGCAAGCCAGGCGATGTCATCTGCATAACGCAGGCTGTTAATGAGTCTTCCAGCAATCCTGATGCCGAATTCTTCTTCATTCCAGCTTCTTGGATGATTTGCTCAGCACACAGATCGAAAAGATGTGGTGAAAGGCCTACAACCCTGGCACACACCTTTCCTGACTGTAAACCACTCAGTGTCCCCTTGTTCTGTTTGAATGACTGTCTCTTGATCCATATACAGGGTCCTCACAGGCACAAGCACGTGTTTAGGTGGAGTTGTCCAACAAAGACATACAGGCCACAGAGGAGATTTTTAACATTCTAGTAGCAACAGTAAAAAAATAAACAAGTGAAGCTGAAAATGTGTTTTATTTACCCCAGTAGATTCCAAAATACTGTCAGTGCAACACATAATCAACAGGAGCGTTACTGAGGCATTTCCCATTCTCTCTTTGGCCGAGTCGAGTCAGCTGTGTGCTTTACAGCCATAGCAAATCTCAGCCCGGGTCAGCCACGTTTCCAGAGCTCAGTGGCCAGTAGGCCATGTGGTCGACTCGCCCACCGCAGGCGGCCACTACCAGCCCTCAGACTGGGAGACCAGAGGAAACCAGTGGGAGTTACTAAGATACAGGATCTTGGAGAATGTGCTCCAGAGAACTGAAACTCAGGCCCCTGAGATGGGCACCGGGCAGTCTGTTGGTGCGGGTGACTCTGGGGGAGGGTGGGACAATTGTTTTCGTTTTCTCCCTCGTTTTCGCTGACCCTCTACCAAACATGATGTCACCTGTCCTAGCGCCTGGTCTTTCACGTTCAAAGGAAGCGAGCCAAAGCCTCACCATTGTCACTTCTGAAATGCACAGACGTCAGTGTCCCAGGAGATGGCTTCTGCAAGGCACTGGCAACACTGCCGACTAAGCCAGCACTTCCACAACAAGCCGGCAGGGGGGCGCAGGTTCTGCCTCCCGAGGACCCTCACGCTCCCTTCAGCAGCCCTGCCGGGACCACCCCACAGACCAGGCAACTGTCCCCACCCCAGTCCGAGAACACAGAAACCCAAAACCCAAACCACCGAGTCAGTGTCCAACTCCTGGGGACCCCGTGTGTTACACAGTGGAACTCCAGATTTTTCCTGGCTATGATCTTTATGGAAGCGCACGCCCAGCCTTTTCTTCCCCGACACTGCCAGCTGGGCCCCTCAAGGAGCCCTGGTGGCACAGTGGTTAGGAACTTGACTACTAGTCAAAAGCTCAGCAATTGAAATCCACCAGCCGCTCCTTGGAAACCCTACGAGGCAGTTCTAACCTGCCCTACACCCTTCACAGGGTCACTGTGAATCAGAATTGATGGCAAGGACCTTCAGAGCACAAGAGGAGCAGAGACACAACTGCTTAGGAAGCAGCCCAACCCTACACATGGCACAGCCAATGCACCCTCTCAAGGGCCACAGTGGAAAGAAACCGGTTCCCTAGAAACAGTAACAGGGAGCGGGGTAGGAACACTGGATGCAGACTATGCCCGGTACTCTCACCCCAGTGTTGGGCTACAGGGGTACAAGTTTTGAAGTCACTGCCCAGAGTTGGTACCAAATAGTCACCAAGTGAAGTGCCTGTGTGGGCTGGGGCCAGACAGATGCGGTAAGAATAATCGCTTCTAAACACGCAGGTGGTCCCGGGGGACTCAGTGAGGGATGTCTGAGTCTGCATGCTCACTCCGGGCACTGAAAGATTTTTTTTAACTCCCCACACCCCCCTGGTAACCACTCAGCTCACGTCGATCCATTTGTGTGTTCTAGATACTCCACATGAGTACAGTCACACAACACTGGTCCTTTGGTGTCGTTCCCCTTTCCTGAGGTGTCGTTGTTGCTACCTGCTGCTGAGACAGCTCCAGCTCACAGGAGCCTTACGTGTGACAGGACGGAACGCTGCCCAGACCTCCACCATCTTCACGGTCGTTGGTGAACCTGAGGCCACCGTCCTGTCGCGGCCCCTCCGTCAGTCCATCTCGCGGAGGATTCCCTCCTTTCCGCTGACCCTCTACCAAACATGATGCCTCCTGTCCTAGTGCCTGTGCTTTCCTGATGGCACAAAGGAGGCAAGCCAAAGCCTCACTAGTCACTTCTGAAACACACCGATGTCAGTGTACCAGGAGATGGCTTCTGGCATGTGTACTCGGGCATTCCACACCCCAGTTGAGACAGACACTGTCTCCCCCAGAACCCTCGCCCTGCCTCTCCCCAGGTAGTGCTCCCACCCCCAGGCCCCACCAGGCAGCCACCATCACATAGATTGGTTCTGCTTGTTCCAGAATGGAACAATTCCAGATGGAATTGTGTGGCGTGTAGCCTCAGTGCCTGGCTTCATTCAGCCCCATGACTGCTGTGTGTTGTTGTGTGTTATTCCACGTATCAGTAGCTCATTCCTTGTTATCGCTGAGTAGTTGTGGGATGGGCCAAGTGTTTACCAACACTCCTGACCATGGACACCTGGGTCTGTCTCAATGACTCGGCCAAGCTCATGCAACAGAACTGGAGGAGTGCTCTCCAACCTTTGCTGAGGTCAAAGTTGTACATGAGCACCTGATGACAGCAAGAACCCTGTCACAGAAAGATGCACACTGTCCCCATGTCATGATTCCACTGGTTCCACACACTGGCTCCCGTGCCCCTGACAGAAGACACCAGGATGCAGTCGGATCAGAAGCCAGGAGTGGACGGCAGGAGAAAATGGGCTGTGAGTGGTCTCTGAGGCCACCAGCTGTGTCTGCCACCCCTCCAGCCTGGGCCCATGGGACTCCAGCCTCCTGGGGTGCCTTGGGCTGTCCACCTTCCTGGTCTGGAACTTGCCCCAGCCCTCCCAGCTGCAGCCATGCCCCTTCCCCTCGCCAGCACGCACACCAAGGATGACCCCAAGCTCTAGGCAGATCTGCAAACACCCAAAACCGTGGGTATATTTTCTGCCGAGATGGCCCTGGCCTCAAAGGCACCCACTCCCAGCCCCCGGCGGGTTTAGAAGCACTGGCCCAGGATGCAGGAGGACAGCCGCAGAAGCCAGCACAACGAACTCACTCCCGAGCTGGGCGGCAGCTGCACACGTCGTGTTTATTCTGACCCATCTTTCTCCCTGAAAGCCTCTCCTGGCTACCTCTCCCCAACATAAGACCCCTGCCAGTCTGCCCAGGGGACCCACAGCCGCCTCTTCTGTCCCAGGGTGCAGTGTCCTAGACCCTACCCAAGGCTCAGACAGAAGCCACCTGGAGGCCCAGAGCACAGCCTGGGTGGAGGGCTCGACCCAGTGCCCAGGAGACCTCACACTGGTGCCCACCCGCCGCATGGGTCAGTGGTTCAGGTGGGACCCTCTCTGCTCTGTGCTTCACCTGCCCCCACCAAACCCTGGTTTCTTCAGTTCCAGACTCAGCCCCTTGTCCTGGTGATGGCTGCATGTGGTGACAGTCCCCAGTGGTTCCAACTACGTCCCCGGCTCCTCCAGCAGTTAGGAGCTGGCAGCGTCAGCCTGGTTGTTGCGGGTCCTGACAGCCTGGTACACACTGAGGACAGAGGACACGGTGCCCAGCAGGCCCACCAGCCACTGGGGGAGGCGGCCGGCCCACAGCACCCCTGGGGGCAGCCAGTGCACGGCATTGGCCAGGTCGGCCAGGTTGCTGAGCAAGGTCAGCATCTCCGACCAAAGCTGCGCCTCCAGGTTCCTCCGCCTGCTGCAGGGCAGCCGCCTGCGGGGAGCAAAGGGGACATGCTTACACCCATGACCACTGGTCAGGGAAGGAGTAATGACAGGCCCTGAGTGAGAGAGGAGCCTCATGGGGCCAACGTGCAATACCTGACCTTGCAAGGGAGTCCTTCCCTGTTATGTCCCCAGAGGAAGCCCCCAGCACTAACAGGGCACAGACGGGGCAAGAGTGTCACATCCACACCTCAGTGCCTCCAACCCCCAAGATAGGCAGAGAGGTGGGTGGGGGCTGCCTGGTGGCCTAGTCATTGCCACCCTGAGGTGTAGTCACCCAATAGATCTGTGAGAGGGAATGGGACCCCTAAGTTGGCAAACCTCAGACTAGACAGCACCGACCTTCAATATGGCCACCTCCTTGTCCCGGATGAGCGAGTGACAGCATCCTTGGGAGATGAGCTCCTCCCGGTGGGGCATGGCTGGGAAGGCCCTGCCTGCAGTCCGCATCCACCCACCCCTCGGCTGTGGGGCCTCAAGCAAGCCTGGGTTTCCCCATCTATAAAGGGTACTGCACTCCCTGGGGGTCTGAGAGGCCCTGTGACTCCGCACCAGCTCTGGGCCAGGCACACGGCAGGGCTAATAACTACGGGGATGCTGCACAGCTCCTCTGAGAGCCGCTGGGGAGGGAGACCCACAAGGAAGGAGGCCTGTCTCTCTCCTGTAGGGTAGCAGGTGCCTACCCAGGTGAGGCCGCTGGGGGGCTCCTCAGCCTCTGCCTCAGCTTCAGCACCATCCACAGGGACCTGCAACACCAGAGAGAGGGGACCCATGACACAAGTGTGAGGGCCACTGGCTCTGCCTCTTGTCACCACTGCCTCTGTCCCCTGGAAGTCAGCCGTGCTCACCAACAGGCTGCTGCTCCCTTCCCCTGCCACCACGGTCCTGCCTCTCCCAGAGCTCCAAGGCCTCATCCCAGATGGGGACCCCAGGCTTTTCCGGCCTTCCACACCAGATTCAAGACTGTCTGCTGCTTCTGGTGTGACCACCAGGTCCCACCCCACCTCTGGCAACCACCGGCCAAAGCCCACAGCTCAAAGGAACACCAGGCCTGCCCGTCTCACTTTCCCTTCATAAAGAGGGCTTACAGCGAGGACACCGAGCTACCCAGTAGACCAGCTGCCAGACAGAGGGACAGACCTGGGGAAGTTGCTTTTCCTCTCTAAGTCGTGCTTGCTCCCCACACACAGAGGCATCTCCCCCCAGCACAGAGAGACATACAGAAATACACACCCCACCCAAACACACACACACTGTGGACACTGGCTGGACCTTCCCAAGATCCTGAGTCCCCGGGCACCGACACCTGCAGACTGAGTGTGGGACTCTGCCAGGTCCTTGCCACCAGAGTCCGGGGCTGTGGGGCATGCAGACAACTAGCGTCCCTAGCCCAGGCAGATGTTGACTCTGCTGGCTGAAGGACTTCCTGGCTGGGAGGTCCAGGGCCTGCTTCCATCCCCTGGCCATCGTGCAAGACCCATCTAATGGACTTGTCAAAGTGACATGTCCCCAGAGGGTCCAGAACACAGGCCAGTACCTGCAGTGTGGTAACCTGGTCTGCTTCAGAGCCACCTGCGGGGCTGGGACAAAACACTGATTCCTGGGCCCCTCAGGCCCCGAGCAGCAAAACTAAGCCAAGTACAAAACCCACCACGTCGTTCACAGCCAAGATATGTTCCACCTGCAATGACGTGTCAGATGCCAGCCTGTGATTCTGCAACTCACTGCTGTTTGTTCCCCACTCCAGACCACCCAGCCACCGTGGGGTCAGCTCCCACTCACTCCTGGTTGCCCCACGTGTGCAGAGGAGAGCTGTGTCCCACGACTGCTCTGTCAGCAGCAGCTCGCCAGGTCCAGGTCTTTCTTCCGGGGCAACTGGGGGTGGACTCAGCCTGCCAACCTTTTGGTCAGCTGAGTGCTTAACCATTTCTACCTCCCACACCAATTCCAAGAATAGACTCAGCCATGAGTGCTGGTTCAGCAGTGGAATTTCTGCCTTCTATACGGGAGACCTGGGTTGGATTCCTAGCCAGGGCACCCTGTGTGCAGCCACCACCCTGTCTGTCTGGGGAAGCTTGCAGTCCTGCAAGGGTGCTGAACAGGTTTCAGCCCAGCTTCCTGATGCAGACAGACCAGGAATAAAGGCATGGCAATCGGCTTCTCAAAATCTGCCCAAGAAGACTACAGCCGTGATGGTCTGACCAGGCAGTGTCTCACTCCACGGTGCACTGGGCCACTGTGAGTCGGGGGCTGAGGCGAAGGCAGCTGACAAGAGAGTCGGGTCAGGACTGCTCAGAGAACAGAAATGGGAATTTGCTCTAGGCCAGAGAGCCTGAGGACCCAGTGGAGGTTGTGGACGAGAGGCCACGAGTCAAAACTTCCTGCAGCCATGGCCCCAGCAGTGTCCACAGCCCACCGTGAGCACCAACCAGGGGACGCACCCAAGCACATGGGGAAGCTGAAGGCCTGGAGAGGGACACAGCGAGAAGGACTCCAGACCCGGGTCAGGCCGAGACCACAGCCATGGAGACAGAAGCCTCAGAGAGCAAGGGCCACATCCTGGGACCCAGAGACGGTGACACCCAGCCTGCAAAGGGGAACATGAAAGGCTGCACAGAATCACCCAGATGTGACCAGAGGGGTTTCCTGGGTTGGAATGAGGGGGGATTTTCATCTTCTGCTTCGGGGTGTCTCTACACTCCGGACTGGCTTGAGAAACCTAGAATTCTGGCTTGTGTAACAGGATGGAGAATTACTGAGTGTCAGAGCCTTGCCCAGGGACAAGCGACAGCAGACCTGGACACCCTACCCTGCCACCAAGTACTTCAGGACTAAGGAAGTGCAGAAATGTCCTAGGTCAGGGGACTGCATGTCCCTTCACAGAGCAGAGAGACCCTCGATGCCATTCAAACACAGAGACTCCTGGACCTGCTTCTGTTCTGTCTGTGGCAGGCAACTCTGAGCCAATGGACTCAGCGAGCTGGCAGAGAGGAGAACACAGCAGAGGAAACAACATCTTTAAAGTTCTCAGAAACCACAACATTTGGGGCCACACAGGGCCATTCAGGAAATGCCGCGCTGTTTGATTTGGGGCATCTGCTGACACCAGCATAGGCAGGACTAGGGTCCTGGGTCACAGCTGCCATACCAGCCACTTGTCTCCAGGTCAGACAGAATAATGCTCTCCCTCCCCCTCACAAAGATGCCCACATCCTAATCCCCAGAACCTGTGAACATGATGCATGACATGGCAAAAGGGACTTGGCAGATGTGACTAAATGAAGAACCTTGAGATGAGAGACAATCCCAGGTTATCTGGATGGGCCTGCTGTCATCACTGGGGTCCTTAGAAGAGGAAGGCAGGAAAGTCAGAGAAGACGACGTGACAGCAGAAGCAGAAGCTGGAGGGACGTGCTCTGAGGATGGAGGGGGCCACAAGCCAAGGCACACAGGCGGCCACCACCAGCTGGAGAAGGCAAGGGAACCGACTGTCCCCTCGAGCCTCCAGAAGGAACACAGCCCTGTTGACCCCTCAGTTTGAACTCAGTGAGACCCATTTAGGACTTCAGATCTTCAAAACTGTGACATCATAAAAGGGCATTGTCTAAAGCCACTCAGTCGGTGGTCATTTGTCACAGAAGCAACAGATAGACCAGCAGAAGAGGCACAGGCCGGTGGACCTCCAGCTGGAGACCACTTCCAGGCACTGTGGCACCGCTTACCTGGCAATGCCCAGGAGCAGGGAGAGGCCCCAGAGAGCCACACTCAGCGCCCACCAGCGGGCAGAGTCCACGCGGAGGATCTTGGCGTCAGCAGCCCAGGCAACGTGCTCACAGGGGTAGTAGAGCTGGTCGGCCAGGTTGCCCAGTACAGACACCGAGCGGACAAACAGGTCCTTTTCCTGCAGGGCGGGAGCGAGCACACCTGGGCCTGGGCTCAGCCAGCCATACCACTTGACTTGTTTCATTGTTTTAGGTGAAGCTTTACAGCACAAATTCACCTGTCATTCAAAATTTATGCCCCAGTTGGTTTGGGACATTCACTGCCACCCCTGCAATGTGCCAGCACACTCTCTCTTCCCACCCCGGGTTCCCCAATTCCCTTCCACCGTCTTGTCTTTCCTCTTGGGGTGCTGCCTATGTGGTCCCCTTACACTTGAAGCAACTAAGAGACACATTCTTCACATGCGTCATTGCTTGTTTTAGTGACCTGTCCAATCTGGCTACAAGGCGAACATCAGGAGTGGCTTCAGGTCTGAGGCAGCAGGGTGTCCCAGGAGCCAGTCTCGGGCGTTCCCCCAGTCTTGGTCGGACCAGTTAGGCAAGCGGGTTTCTTATTTTTTTGTAAATGTGAGTTTTGTTTGACATTTTTCTCTCACTCTCCAGAAGCCTCTATTCTAATCTCTGACAGTGATTGGTGGTGGCAGCTGGGCATCACCTGGGCTCAGACTGGTGAAAACTCGGGGTCATTTAATGGCTATGGCCATGCCAAGTGCCCACCTGTTGGTGAGGGCACTGTCCAGACTGGGCAGGCTGGCCACTGCAGAGGAAGAGCTGCAGTCCTGGGTGGGCAGTAGTGTGGGCTCCGTGCCCACAGAAGCAGCAGTCTCCGCTTAGCTGCCCGTGGAACCCTGACCCCGGGGTGCCCCACTGCCTGGATACTACCCACAGACATTGTGACTCCCATGGTCTGGGCAGGGCCCTGAGCAACGGGATGCTTTGAAGTTCCCACATGATTCCAGTGCCCACCAGGCTGAGACCTGCTGCATCAGACCTCCTGTACCTGCCCCAGCTTTCCACCCGGCTCAGAGCAGACACTGGGAGCAGAACAGTGGTGTGCAAGGCTTGCTGACCTCCCCCAAACCAGAGACACAGCCCCACTCTCACAGCTGAGCAAACTGAAACCTTCACATGAAGTCACCTGCCTAGCTTACACAGGGACAGCCGTCCAGGCCACCAAATTCCAGTGCCCACACTCACTCTGTCCTGTGCGGCACCTGTGTCCACGGCCTGGACCAAGCTCCGCAGGGCCAGGCGAGGCTACTGCAGCCGGGCCCCTAGGCGGCACCCTCCCCTCCCCACTCGCCCTCACAGCCAGCACACCTGTCTTCTCCCTAGCACCCCCGCTGGGCCCTGGCCGTGCTTGGTGATACGCCCCTCTCCTTCCTTCTGGCCAGCAGTGTCTGCCTCTCATGAACCCCACTCCATGTTCCCCCATTCTGCCCGTGACCCTCAGGTACATTTAGGCACATTTTACACCTTACCCGGGATGGAGACCCCAACCCCAACGTGTCCGTCACACCAGCGTGGCCTGAGAAGCTGCAGGATCCAGGCCCCACGCTGTGGACAGGGAGAAGCACACGGGGTAACGGGGGCCACAGCCACATAAAGACAGGCCACAGCAAACAGAGGGGCTCTTGTTCTGGCAGACACAGGGAGGTGTCTCGGGGGAAGCATGTGAGGTGCCCACATCAGACCAAGAGGAGGAAGAGAAGAGGGTAGGCCCAGCTGAGGGGCCCGCGGCAGACAAGCACAGCATCTGAGCAGCAGCAAGGGGCACAGAGAGGGGATCCTGGAGGGCAGCCTGGAAGAGGCAGCCTCGGTGGGGCTGCAGGCCTGGCTCTGGGGGCCTTTCCTATCTGTCCCCATCCAGAGCAGGGCCAGGTGCACAGCAAGCAGCTGATAGAAGCTTGAAGGGAGGACTTTACCACTGGCTGCCCATGAGGTCACCTGGCAGTCACCCCCTACACTGTGACCTGGGCTTTCCTGGCCACAGCAACATGTGCTCACCTGACGTCAGTGGAGTACACGAAGGCAAAGTCCACTGCAAGTAGAACCCACACCCCGAAGCTGGCAACAGTGCACCCTGCAGGGCAGGTTCCCCCTCTGGCATTGCTGACCCCTGGTGCCAGAGCATTCTCTAGAGGGAGGAGGTGTCCTGTGTACCCCACGGAGCTGAGTGGTATCCCTGGCCTCCATCCACCCACCTGATACCAGTAGCACCGCCCCCAAAGGCTGTGTCTCCAGACATCACTAGAGCCTCAGGGTCCCCTTACAGAGGAGACAGGGTATGTGTGTGGAGCAGGGGCGGGGGCCTCCAGGTTACACAGGCCACGATGACCGGGAAATACTGAGAGCGAGGTCCACGGAAACAGGTGATTTGGCAAGGTCAGACCTGGGGCCATAGCAGGGCATATCTGAGCAGTGACGGACTCAGACAGCAGACCCCTGGGAGGACAGAAAAGGAGAATATACCTCACTGGGGCTGGCCCAGAGCACCCCCTGAGGCCAGCCCTTGGGGAAACGTCCCCTGGGGGCAAGATCAGTAGCGAGTGAGACCCAGAGCCACAGAGATGAGGACCCACATGGGATGAGGCAGTGCTGCGGTCCCCCCACCCCTTCCCTGCCCGCAGTACCTTTATAACAGCAAAAGTCGACAAACAACTGACACACACACCTGCTGGTTACATAATTCAAGGCCAGACCACCACCTAGCTGGCCTTGTGCCATACTGAGGTGGCCTGCATGCCACTATGTTGTTAGAAGCTATGCCACCAGCATTTCAAATGCCAACAGGGTCACCCCGGTGAACAGGTTTCAGCAGAACTTCCGGACTCAGACAGACTAGGAAGAAAGTCAGGTGACCTAACTCTGAAACTCAGCCAATGAAAACCTCATGGATCACAAAAGAACATTCTCTGGCTGAGGGCTGGCAGGTGAGCCCCCGAGGTTGGAAGGCACTGAAAATACACAGTGGCCACAACCCCGGGCTCGAGTTGACCAAGACCGTGAAGACAGCACAGGACCAGGCACTGTTCCCTTCTTTGCACGCAGGGTCACCATGAGTTAAAAGTGACACAGAAACTCTAATGGCCTAGTGGCTGGTTAAGTGCCACGGCTGCTAACCCAAAGGTTGGCAGTTCAAATCTGCCAGATGGTCCTTGGAAACTCTATGGGACAGTTCTACTCTGTCCTATAGGGTCACTATGAATTGGAATCCACTCAGTGACAGTGGGTTTGGTTTTTGGTTTGCCTAGGACAACTAAAAACAATAACAATGTGGCCAGAAGGATCAAAGCAGCACTTTCTCAGGCTAACACGCAATAATCTCCAAGAAGCATGTGGCAGAACAGCATAAATAGCACACAATTATTTGTGTAAACAATATGCATTTGCTTGAGTAACATTCCTGGATGGTATAAACAGTTTATATCCAACTACTAAAGGCTGGCAGTTGAAACCTACCCAGGGGTGCCATGGAAGAAAGGCCTGGCAATCCACTTCCATAAAGATTACAGTCAAGACAACTCTAGGGAGTAGTTCTACTCCAACACACGAGGCCGCTCTGAGTCAGAACTGACTCCACAACCATGCATTTGGTTTCTGGCTTATTTGCTCGTGTAGCTATAAGAAATCTCAAGGAGACACAAGGAATCAGCCACAGTGGTTGCCTCTGAGATGGAATTCGGGGGCCTGGAGGACCACAGAAGAAGAAGACATTCTACTGCCTACTCTTTGAAGCTTCTGAATTTGGAATGTAGGAATGTATTTGCTATTTCTTTTTTGAATTTTACATTGCAATCAGAACATCTGATCATCTCACAACAGAAATTTTTTAAAAAAGAAACTTCATACCAAAACAAAACCCAGTGCCACCAACTCAATTCCAACTCATAGCAACCCTACAGGACACAGTAGAAGTGCCCCGTAGGGTTTCCAAGGAGCATCTGTGGATTCAAACTGCTGACTTTTTGCTTAGCAGCCATAGTAGTTCCTGAAACTCTCCATACAGGTTCATAAAATAGTGACGGAGGCTGCAGCCCCAGGCCTCCTGAGGCTGTGCCCTCCTCTCCACAGCCTCATGACACTCCATTACCTCTGTCCCCAGACCATACTGCTTAGTGTAGGCAAACATGGCCAGGTCATCAAAGAGTCGCAGGACGGTCCTGCAGTGGCTGAGCTGGGTGGACAGCACCAGCAGGCGCGTCCCCACATCTGACCTGGCCGGGTATTGTTCCACCAGCACCCCGCCAACCAGCTGGCAGCAGTAACCCAGAGTTCGGATCTGCAAGAAACCAGAAACAGTGAGCAGAGGGACGTTCCTCAGCTGAGCTGGATCCCTCCAACCTGGCCCCGTGGATCAAGCATGCAGAAGATTCTAGATCACCAAACTTCCAATAAAAGCTGAAGTTCAAAAAGACACCTGCAGGTGGGACCAATGGAGAAATGTGACATCACTGTTGAAAAGCTACCACTGAGTGTCTCACAGAGTGCTGACTTATGTCCCCAAGGGGCACGGCCTTTCTAGATAGATGTGCTAGGGACAAGAAACTAAAATCGGCATTTTCCACCTTTTGGATCACCGTTTACCCAGCAGACAGGAAGACTAGGCTGAAATGTATATTGATACCTTCCTAGGTGCACCATATGGAAATTCTGGTGGTGCGGTGATTTAAGTGCCACAGCTGCTAACCAAAAAAACTCAGCAGTTCGAATCCATCAGGTGCTCCTTGGAAACTCTGTGGGGCAGTTCTACTCTGCCCTATAGGGTCGCCACGGGTCAGAAATGACTCAACAGCAGTGCATTTGGTGGTTCTGGTTTTCTAGGTGGACCCAGGAGTCCCCAGGTGGTGCAAAGGGTTAACGTGCTCAGCTGTGAGCTGAAAGGTTGGAGGTTTGAGTCCACCCAGAGGTACCTCAGAAGACAGGCCTGGCGATCCACTTTCAAAACACGAGCCATTGAAAACCCTATGGAGCACAAATCTATTTTGACACACATGGGGTCACCACCGCAAGTCAGAGTTGCCTCAGTGGCAGCTATTTCTGTTTATCCGGGTTAAAGCTCGCCTAGGGGCTGGGAAACAAGTGATCTGGCCTCCAAACAGTAGGCAAAATGATCTCTTGCTTGAATTACTTTCACAAACAGCCTGCTCAGTAGGTGATTTGCAGCACTGTAAAGTGGATTTACCATGGTTTCATCCTTAATTATTTCACTGTTTTTCAGAAATCCCTTTTTTTTCTGTTGTTCTATATACCAGTTGTATTTGTAACTCCTTTTCAGCTCTTTTGTCATGGAAAACACTGCAAGCTAAATGCTCAGCTTATGATTTGTTAAAAGCTGAATGCTCAACCATGCTGGGTTTAGAAGGGGCCTGAATGCCCACCAGTCATGCTGCCTGGTACAACTTGAATGCCTACCTCTATAGGACTGGTTGGGACAATCTGAGTCCAACCTCAGGGGCCCAGGTGGGACAACCTAAGTGCTCACCCTGAGGGGATTTGGTTGGGACCTAAATGTCCAGCTAACAGAGGACCCCGCAGCATCCTAAATCCCTATGTCGGATTGTTTGGGACAACCCAGGAACCAACTACTGTGGCCTGGTCAGATCTTAAAGGTCCAACCGTGGGATCTGGCTGGTATATAAAGTGTCTAGCCAGCTTGGGTTGTTTGGGACAACCCAAATAGCCAGCGTTAGGGGATATGGTTAGAACATCTACAGGGGATTTGATAGGCACCCACCATGGTTGGGCATGCCAACTACAAAGGTGTGGTTATGGTGACTCCTTGGTGCTGGGTTGGCTGAAACAACCTAAAGGCCCAACTACAGGGAACGTAGTAGGAATCTAAACGTCCAGGCTGGGGGAGCTGTCAAGTCCCTACAGGAGAGACTTCCGGACAACCCGGGAAGCAACGACAGAAGCCTGATCAGATCCTAAATGTCAGCGGTGGGCCTTTAGTTACTGTGTAAAATGTCCAACCTAGTAGGGTTCGTTGTAACAATCCACATGCCCCACACCAGGGTACCGAGTTCGAGCCCAGCTTCGGCAGGGCCTCTGCCACGGGGGCTCTGACCGACTCCGCCCCGTCGTCTCTGGGTCTCCGCTTCCCAATCTCTGACTTTCAACTCAACTCCAAGACCTCTGGCCCCGCTCCGCCGCGACTTCCGCCACGCTGGCTGACGCAGAGCGGGGCGGACGGCGGACCGAGGTCGCCCCCCGGGGGCCGGAGCCCGTCTGACCCAGCCTCACCAGGCGGTCTCGACCCCTGTACGACTCCAGCGCCGACACCAGGTTGCTCAGCGACCCCATGGCAACTCCGCTGTGACGTCACGCGGAGCGCCAGGAGGCGGGGCGGAGGCGGCGGGGCGGAGGCGGCGGGGCGGAGGCGGCGGGGCGGAGGCGGCGGGGCGGAGGCGGCGGGGCGGGGCGGGGCGAGGCGGGGCGGGGCGGGGCGCGCTCTCTGCGCAGGCGCGGCTGCGGCCCTTTGTCCCCGACCTGGAGCTGTGTCGCCGGCGGGGGGAACCGCGGACGCTGGTGCAGTTGGCCACGTGTCCACTCCCAAGACCTGCTCTTCTGGGAGTTCGCTGCTGCTCCTTGGCGGCTTGTCTTTTCAAACCACCCACACAAGAAAACACTAACCTGTTAGCAATGTTCAAGGGCGGACTTTATTTTTGTGTGTGTGTGATTAAGCACAAGTGTACAATCCAAATCAATTTTGCATGCACGCCTATCTGCAGCTCCGTCTGCTCTCCTTGCCCAGTGACATCACACTCCTTTTCACTCTATGCTTGTCATATCCTCTTAACAAGCTCTTTTCCCCCTACTCTCCACCCTCTTCTCTCCCATCTAGAAAGAGAACAGCAGGACAGTATCCTATAAATGCGTAGAACCACAAAGTACACACATCATACGTTCAAATTCTGTCCCCGAGTCCAGTCCATTTTTGTCCGAAGAGTTGACCTTTCTGGTCATGAACAGCAGTGGGTCTAGGGGCCAGGCTCCCAGGGATCCCCTAGGTCGTCAAGGACGGATTTTTCTTTATCTGCTTATGGACGTTTTCTTTTTTTTTTTTTCTATCGCTAGTATTACTGTTTCCAAAGTTAAGCTACCACATAGAATATTTCTAGAAAAATCGGAGTCTAGAGTCTTTGCTCCGGGAACAGTAACTGGGTGGCTGGGAAGAGGAGATTTTATATAATGCTCATGGGTCATCTCTTCTCAAAGTTAACTAAAATTCTTCAAAAGTTAACATGACCATTTTTCTTCCAACTGTGGGGTAAAATTCACATAACAATTCAACATTTTGAATGTACAATTGAGTGGCTTTCAACACTTTCACAGGGTTCCTGAGTGATGCAAACAGTTTGCACTGAGCTACTTTTAACTCAAAGGTTAGTGGTTCAAACCCTCCCAGTGGTATCACAGAAGAAAGGCCTGGCAACCTGCTTCCGTGAAGATTACAGCCCAAAAGAAACTCTATGGAGCATATTTCTCCACTAACACTGTCGCCATGAATCTAAATTGACTCAGAGGCAACAGGTTTGTGTTTTGGTTTTTTGGGGGTATGGGTTGGTTTAATAACAATGTTGTACAGGATCAGCTGTTTCTAGTTCTAAAACATAGAACTAAAACAAGATAACTCCCTATCCATTAAGGAGTCAGCCTCCTCCCCCAAGTGCCTGTTGTTTGCTGCTGTGGAGTCAAAGTAACAGCAACCCCATTAACTCAAAAAAAAAAAAAAAGACTAGACTTACTGGCCTGACAGAGACTGAAGAAACCTCCAGAGTATGGCCCTGGGACACTTTTTTAACTTAGTACTGAAGCCACCTCTGAGGTTCACACTTCACCCGAAGACTGAACAGGCCCATGAAACAAATGAGATTAAATGGGCACACTAGCTCAGGGGCAGGGATGAGAAGGAGGAAAGGGACCAGAAAGCTGATAATGGGAACCACAAGGTCAAGAAGGGGAGAGTGCTGACATTTCATGAGGTTGCCAACCAATGTCACAAAACAATATGTGTAGTGTTTACTGAAAAACTAATCTGCTCTGTAAAGATTCATCTGAAACACAATAAAAAATCATCTTATTATGCTTTAGATGAAGGTTTACAGTACATATTAGTTTCTCATTCAAAAAAGTATACAAATTATTTCATGACATTGGTTCCCCAGGTCCATTCATTCAATTTTCCTCTCCCTCCTTGCTTTCTTGTCTTGCCTTTGGGCAGAACTCACCCATTTGGTCTTGTATTCTCGTTTGAACTAAGAGGTACGTTCCTCTGTTTGTGTTATAAGCACATCTATGGCTGAAAGATGGATTTTGGGAGTGGCTTCTGTTCTGAGTCAACAGGGTGGCTCGGGGCCACAGTCTCAGACATTCCTCCATTCTCTATCAGACCAGTAAGTCTGGCCTTCTTGTTTGTATGAATTTGAATTTTGTTCAGTATTTTTCTCTTGCTATGTCCCCAGAAAACACCAGTAGCATCAAGTCGGGTCCAACTCATAGCGACTGTAAGGGTTGGAGTAGAACTGCCCAGTAGAGTTTCCAAGGAGCGCCTGGCAGATTTGAACAGCTGACTTTTTGGTTACCAGACAGAGCATGTAACCCACTACACCACCAGGGTTTCTCTCACTGTGTCCAGAATCCTCTATTATGATCCCTGTCACAGTGGTTAGTGGTGGTAGCCAGGCACGATCTAGTTCTTCTGGGCTCAGACTGGTGGACACTGTTGTTCTTGTGCTTTGTCAACTCTCTGGACTAATATTTTCCTTGTCTGGTTTTCTTCACTCTCATTACCTCCAAATGGGATGAGACCCACGTGTATCTTAGATGGCTGCTCACAAACTTTTAAGATCCCAAGTGCTACTCACCAAAGTAGGATGTAGAACATATTCTTTATGAACTACATTAAGCTGATTGACCTAGATGTCTCCTGAGACCATGGTCCCCAACAACATGCTAATAAGGACACCAGGCACTGGATTTGAGGCCTTCACTCAGCCAGTATCGCTTCCCTGTAATAACTAACTACATCTGCAAAGACTTCATTTCCAAGTAAAGTTACATTCTGAAGTTCCAGTTAGACAAGAAATTTGAGGGACATTATGGAGCCCAGTACGCCCCCCTCTGTTCCATCACTCACATCCATTTCCAGCTCACAGCCCCTTCCACAGTCCTCCCCCACTCTCTCACTGAGACAGCTGCAGAAACTCCCCTGTAACCCGCTTCCCTCCCCCTCCTTTTCTCCTCTCCCTCCCTCCCCCCTTTTCTTTCTTTTTTCTCAGCATAAAGGTCATCGTTTTATCTTATGGAACAGAGTGTTTCCAGCATTTGAAAATAAAATATTTAGAGTTTGATTTTTCTTGTTTTCTTTTTCTTTTTTTTGCCAAGTTAACAAAAAAAAAAAGCACTGCTGTTGAGTCAATTCCAACTCACAGCGACCCTATGTGTTACTGCTCTGTAGAGTTTTCTTGGCTGTAATCCTCCCAGAAGCAGATCACCAAGACTTTCTTCTGTGGCACTGAGAGATGAGATTTCAACCGCCAATCTTCTGTTTAGTCAAAGAGCACAGACCATTTCCACTACCCAGGAACTTTTGCTAAATTCACACTATCAGGATATGAAGGCTCCTGCTTCGACTCCCACCCCAATCAGAAAATAGTCACTATGAACCGTTTGATGAGCTTTCTATTGATCTTTTACTTCGGGATATAATTAATAAAATGCACAAATATTTATCCAGATGCGAAAGCAGATTCTTTATTAAAAAAAAAAATGTAACCAGCCTCTGTACCTCATGTTTATACAAATGATAGCTCAGTTATACAAGGAGCCTGCTTTCAAATGTCTAATCAGGGATTTCTGTTGCTTTGAAAAGAAATTATTTTGCTGTTCCTGTTTAAAATACACAGCACAACATACACCAATACAAAAGTTTTTACATGGAAAATTCGGTAACACTGGCTGCACCCTTAGAATCCTGCAGCCGTTCCCACCCTGTCTCTGAGCTGCTCCTTCCTCCCTCATTAATATACACTCCCTGCCCCCTGAGCTTCTGAGTTGCTCTTCTCAATGTGATTCCATGTAGAGAGTTCTTTAAAGAGTGTAATATCCAAGGCAGACATTCTTTTTTTCATTATTTTATTATTGTGCTTAAGTGAAAGTTTACAATCCAAGTCAGTTATGCATAGCCACCTCTCTGCAACTCTGTCTGCTCTCCCCACGCTGTAACAGCACACTCCTCCTTTTCACTCATTACTTCTAGTGTCTTCCTAACAAACACCTGTCCCCTCCTCTCCACCCTCTCCTGTCTCTTCTAGAAAGAAACCGGTAAGACAGCCTACTATAAATGTATAAAACCATCAGGTAAACACACCACAGGCATCACGCAGTGTCCCTGGCTCGAGTTCCTTCTTTGTCTGAAGAGTTGGCTTCAATACTGGTTTCAGCTCTGGGCTAGAAGCAAGTATGGGGGCCATGTTCCCACAGGATCCCAGATTGTCAGACTATCATTTCTGGTCTTTTAATAGAGTTCTAGATCTGCACAGCTCTTTTTCTCATGCTGCATGAGGGAGTCTACATTGTGTTCCCTGTCAAGGCTACAAAGCAGACATTCTTTACTAATTATTTTGCTTTTTTGTTGTTGTTGTTTAAAACTGTGGATAAATATATATACAACAAAACATTTGCCATTTCAGCATCCTTCACTGGTTGAGTGATTTGCCCATAATGCCGTTCCACCACCCCAGGGACTCTTTAACTCCCTTGTCTGACCGTGGCCCTCCCTGTTAAGGTCGCCAGCGGTTCTATAACTCCTCAGGACTTGGTCCAAGTGTCTGTGTGCCACCCACAATTGGGGATACCTTCTTCCCAGAGAAATGTCAGTCAAGCCCAAGGCCTGCAGCACGAAAATATCCTCTAGCTTCAGAGTGAACAGATCCTTGTCCTGAGCCAGTATGGTCCCAGATAACCTTACACAGCACAGTGCACTTCTCTGAGCACCTACAGTGTGCCAGCCTCTGTCTAGCTACCAAAAGTAGAGCAGGGAGCCTGAAGAGCCCTGCCCAGCCCTCCCAGCCTCTGCCATCTGGTGAAGGCTGACTTTGACCTTTGAAAGAGAGAGATGGGAGCTGCTGTGGTCCTCATAGCTGGCCTTGGTGTTGCTAAGAGCTGGCCTGGTGCTCTCTACTGGGTTGTGGTGTTCTCCTGTTTGAACATAATCCACAGAATGCCAACATCAGACAAGGCCATTCTGTGACCGTGATGGATCAGGACAAAACAAGACCACACTGTTATCCTGTCTGGACACAGACAAAACATGAACATTGTGCAAACCACAAAAACAACCCGATATCCTCTCTGCCTGGCTAATACGACCCAGCACTGTCACTTTGCCAATCGCAGCTGTGCTCTTTTTTCACTCTTGATTTTGAGGCAAAAAATAATAAGATATTTCGACAGCACTTGGCTGGTATAATAGATTAACACTACCTGCCCCAACCTTGCACCTAGGTGTCCCTGCATGGCAGAAATAGTTAAATGCTCCACTACCAGGCAAAAGGCTGGTAGTCTGAGCCCACCCAGAAAGTCCTGGCAAACGGCTTCTGCAAGGTCGCAGATGTAGAAGTCCTGTGGGGTGCAGTTCTACTCTGATACACGTGGGGTCGCCGCGGATTGGAGACTAGTCAACAGCAGCTAGTTGTTTTTTCTCTTTTTAATTTTTTTGAAAATCGTACTTCAGATGAAGGTTTACAGAACAGACTAGTTGCCCGTTAAGCAATTAATATACATATTGTTTTATGACATTGTTTGGCAATACCTCAACAGGTCAACACTCTCCCCTTTCGACCTTGGGTTCCCCATTACCAGCTTTCCTACCCCTTCCTACCTTCTTGCCTTCTTGTCTTGGCCCTGGAGCTGGTGTCCCCCTTCAATCTCGTTTTGTTTTGTGGGTATTCAACAGCAGCTAGTTCTGCATTATGTTCTGACAGCACCCAGGGTCCACCTCTGAATCTTTCTTTACTTAGCAGGCAAAAGACCTACCTAGGTGGAAATGTCTATTAAACATCTACACCTAGTAGTATAAAGAGTTAAGGCACTTGGCTGCTAACTGAAAGGCTGGAAGTTCAAGTCCACCCAGAGGCACCTCGGAAGAAAGGCCTGGCAATCTACTCCCCGAAGCTCAGTCATTGGAAACCCCATGGAGCACAGCCCTACCCTGACACATGAGGTCACCATGAGTCAGACTCAACACCAACTTGTTTCTTCTCAGCTGGATCAAACCTGGGCTGAGGACAGGAGAACATGTTACCTCACCTCAACCCAGGGGACAAAATGACATTTGCTTGACATACTTTAGCAGGGAGGAACCCACTCAGTAGATGATTTGGGGCCTCATGAGCTGGATCAGGTTCACCCCTCTTCAAACTTTCATTATTCCATCTATTTTTCAGAAATAGCTTTTTCCTGTTGTTTTATATATAATTTTCTCTTTAATCATCTCAAAAAAGCAAGTAAAATTTCCAGCCAAGAAAAGCATCCAACAGACAGCAAAGTCCTGCTTCCTTAAGCCCACCCCTAAAGCACCTCGCACAAGCCTGAATCCTACAATGTGTCCCCTGTAACACCTTCCCGGAGCACTGGTTGCTCAGTCATAGAACTCTTGTTGGAGGCTCAGGTTCAATTCCCATGCACAGCCGCCACTCATCTGTCAGCTGCTAGGGGCCGAACAGGTTTCAGCAGAACTCCTACACTAAGATGCACTAGGAAGAAAGGCCTGGCCACTGACTTCCTAAAGTCTGCCAGAGAAGACCTCATAAGTGTCAACAGTCCAATCCACAATTGATCATGGGAATGGTACAGGACAGAACAACATTTCATATTTCGCTTGTACACGGGACTGTCATGAGTCACCAGGCAAATCAGCAAGTCACAACACTCTGCTACTGAGGCTTCCTAGGATCCCCCGTGTTGGGTGCTCTCCCTGGAGATAATGAATGTTGTTGTAACGTGTGGTCAAGTCAGTTCTAACTTGTAGTGACTTGATGTACAACAGAATGAAACACCATCCAGGTGCTGTGCCAAACTCACAATGGTTGTTACGGTTCTTCAGCCCCTCGTTGCAGCCACTGTGTCAATCCATCTCATCGAGGGTCTTCCTCTTTAACCTGGAGAGAATTAACAGGTCATGAGCTGGAATTTGTCCATCCATAGGGATGTCCCTGGTGACCCTTTGATGGAGGGCACAGAGAACTTTAGAGGATGCCTTGGAATGACATTAAGGGGGTGCAGTAACTCAGGGAGGCCAACCCCTCTTGGGTGGAGATGGTCAAGCAGCAGAGAAGTAGGAGCAGGAAAATTTGGGGAAATGATAATCACAGACCCCAGTAGCAAATCCGCACCGTGGCTTTCTGAAGTGGTGACCGTTGCCAGTTCCATATTCCTGATGACAAAACTGAGGCTCTAAGAAGACCAATCACTTGCAAGATGCTCTTAGGAGCAAATATTCAAACTCAGGTGCTGTAGTCTCCCTCCTGGTCTCCCTCTGGTCTTGTTCCACAGTTGCTGGGTGACCACTGTGACAGTATTCCCAGAGGAAGTTTCTGGGGTCGCAATGTTCTGGGTTAAGCACTGACACTCAGTGGTTGTCTTGGAAGGAACATGCAAGCATCTTTATCCTCTGGGAGACCAGGCACAAAGACAGAACCCAGGGCCTGGTCCACTGCCAGGGGCATTTTTCAAGAATCTTAAGTCCCCATGCCACCTGTTGAGGTAGGTAAGCCATCCTTGCCTCCAGTGTACAGAGAAGGCCACTGAAGCTCACAGAAGCTAAATTGCTTTTCTGGAGGTTATCTGGTGCATGAGTTTCCTCGAGCTGCCAAAATGAAATGTCACAAGCTGACGAAGAACAACAGTTTACTCTCTCCCAATGCCACAGGATGCCCACAGGAGGGAGAGGCCCTTTCTTGTCTCTCAGCTCTTGTTGTTGCTGGGTGTCACTGAGTTGATTCTGATTCATATTGACCCCATGGGACAGAGGAAAACTGCCCCCCGGGTTCCTAGGCTGTCATCTTTACAAGACCAGATTGCCAAGTCTTTCTTCCGCAGAGCTACTGGGTAGGTATGAAACACTGCCTTTTGGGTTAGCAGCTGTGTACTTGACAAGCTCCTAATCTTATACCAGCTTTTACCACCAGCACTCCTGGTTTCAGCCTGTAACCATTATCCATTGCTGTTGAGTGGATTCTGACTCCTAGCGACCCTGTAGGACAGGGCAAAACTGCCCCATATGGTTTCTGAGGAGCAGCTGGTGGATTAGAACTGCCGACCTTTTGGTTAATAGCCAAGCTTTTAGCCACTGCACCACCAGGCTCCAATTTCAGCCTCAAGAAGCCAGTAAACCTTGGAGTTTCTGGGCTCCTAGACACATCTGCGTCCATCACCTTCATGAGATAGTACCTGTCTTTGTCGCTGCCTAACTGTCCACCCGCGGAAAGAAGACAGGACACACGGATACGAGCCACCTTGCAAGTTGCTTGCTTTATTCTTCTCTTGCTTCTTTGTACTTCTTTATACCACTACTCCAATGTCCCTCACCCATTATACAGTCCAATCCCACCAATCATAAGGCACAGCTGATTCATGTGTAGTGCATGAGCAGAACATAGCATTGCAAAGAGAAGCTGAGTGGCTATGGGCTCTAGAGGCAAGCAATCAGAAAGCTGATCACGAGCCGTTCACGCGCCAGCAAGGAACTGCGTCAGCAGGCTAATCATCAGACCGGGAGTGTCTCGGGGAGGAGCTCCTGATAGCAAACGCCATCTTTATGGCGCAGTTTCTTTTCGCTCCCGACATGTCTTCGCCCCATGTCTGCTGACTTCTGTGTCTATGCTGCTCACTATCAAGAACAAGGAGCCAGCCCTGATGGCCTAGCAGCTAAGCACCAGGCTGCTAACCAAATGGTTGGTGGTTTAAATGCATCCAGCAACTAACTCTGTGAGAGAGGGACTTGGCAATCTCCTCCCTTGTCAAGATTACAGCTTAGAAAACCCTATAGGACAGTTCTACTGTGTCATATAGGGTCCTTATGAGTCAGGATCTACTCAACAGCACATAGCAGCAGCAGATCACAAAGCCATAATTAGGTTTAGGACACACCCCTATGGATATGATCTCATTAACATGACAAAGAAAAAGCTGTTCCCAAGCAGGTTTACTTGTAGCGGTTAGGATCACACCAAGTATTTCCCAGGGGCCCAGTTCAATCCATGACGCCTGGTGTATTCATTTCCTTGGGCTGTCTTTACAAAGTATTACGGACTGAATGGCTTAAAAGAACAGATAGGTATCTTCCCACAGTTCTGGAGACTAGTGGTGCTGTCACAAGATGTCTTCAAGTTGGTTCCAGCTCATAGTGACCCACTGTACACCAGAAGGAAAGCCTGCCCAGTCCTGGGCCATTCTCACGGTGGTTGTTATGTCTGAGTCCGTTGTTGCAGCCACCGTGCCAACCCTTCTCATTGAGGGTGTTCCTCTTTTTCGCTGACCCTCTGCTTGACCTAGCATGATGTCCCTCTCCAGGGACTGACTGACCCCTCCTGATAACATGTTCAAAATACATGAGATGAAGTCTCACCTTCTTGCCTTCCAAGGAGCTTTCTGGTTGCACTTCTTTCAAGACGAATTTGTATGTTCCTCTGGCCGTCCGTGGTATACTCAATATTGTTGATCAATACCATAATTCAAAGGCATCAATTTGTCTTTAGCCTTCCTCAGTTAAGGTCAAACCTTCACATGTATATGAAACCACTGAGGACATCTGGGCTTGGGTCAGAGGCCTGTTAGTCCTGAAGGTGACATCTTTGCTTTCAACACGATAAAGAGATCTTTTACAGCAGGTTTGCCCAATGCAGATCTTGACTGCTGCTTCTGTAGACATTGATTGCGGATCCAGATAAAATGAAGCCCTTTACAGCTTCCCTCTTTTCTTTGTTTATCGTGATGTGTCTTTTTGGTCCAGTTTCGAGGATTTTGTTTTCTTGGTGCTGGGAGATAATCCCTATTGAAGGCTGTGGTCTCTGGATCAGTACTTCAAGTACTTACTTCAAGTCCGCTTCTCTTTCAGCAAGCAAGGTGGTGTCATCTGCATAACACAGCTTGTTAATGAGTCTTCCTCTAATCCTGATGCCCAGTTCTTCTTCATACAGTCCATCTTCTTGGATTAGTTGCTCAACATACAGATTGAATAAGGTGTGCTTACACACCTTTCCTGATTTTAAACCACTCAGCACTCCTTGTTTTGTGGTCCAAACTCAAGGGTGTTGGCAGGGCCACGCTTTCTCCGAAGGTCTAGGGAAAGATCCTTCTGGTCCTTCCCGGCAATCCTTGGCATCCCTTGGTTTGCAGACGCTTCCCTGCAATTTTTGCCTCCGTTATTACACGGCCGCCTTCCCTCTGGGTCTCTTCCCGTTGTTGGACAGGCATTTGGCATCAGGAGGACTGTGATGTTCAGGGCAGTCAGGTGTCTTAGTTGTCTGGCTCTGCTATGACAGAAGTAACCATAAGTAAATGGCTTTTACACCGGGATGTGTTCCACCAGATGACCTCTTGGTTAGCGGCCACACACCTAAACCATTTTGACACCAGGGTTCCTTTACTGGAACTTAGCATTTTCTCTCTTTGCAATTGGTTCTTTTCATTTATTAGTTATTGTCTATCCCCATTATCAACTCCACAAAGGCAGAGCTCTTGGTCTATTTGTTAACTGAAGTCTCTCCAATGGCCTATAACAGTGTGTGACACGCAATAGGGACCAAATAAATGACTGCTATGATTATTCATATTGTTACTTTTTGCGGGGATAAACAAAGATTGTGCCCAGTGCCGGCTACACAGGAAGAGGGGCATTGTCCTCGATGGGCAGTTGTTCAGCTCTTTGTCTCTGCCTCTTCACAGATGCCGTCCTGTCCTGCGATGGACGCGACTACCCTTCTGCCAAATGGAATGTCCCTGCAGGATTACCTCAAGGCTTCCCACTTCGCGCTGGGGCCAGACCCGCGGCTACACCAGGGTTCCATGCTCTCCACGGCGCACCGGGACTTCCCGGCCTACCCAGACGTCACCCGCCTGCCTCCGTGCCGGCAGCCGCCGAGTGCATTCCTCTTCCAGCAGGACGCGGGCTGGGCGCCCAGGGAGCACCTGTCCGAGTCGCACCGCGTCTACCAGCCGCTGCCACTGGAGTCCGCGCTGCTGGATGATCCGGCCAGAGGCCGCAGGCACCCCTGGCAGACCACCAACCTGCGCATGCACGCTGACGCGCACGCCGGCCCCAGCGTCCCCAGAACTCGCGCGACCTATGGCTGGCCTGAGTTGCCACAGCGCGCCAGCGAGCAGATCGGTGGGGCGCGCCTCCTTTTTGCCGGGGACTCAGTGCCTCTCGGAGACCGCGCCAAGCTCGGCATCCCGCCTACCACGCACCAGGAATTCTTCCCGCCATATGACGCCTGCCCGCAGCCGCGCGCGCCCTGCCAGCACCTCGGTGAGCGCGCGCCGGTGCAGCAGCCGGGGCACTTGGCTTAATCCGGCGATTCTCAAATCAGGAGGAGAGAGGGGGATTGAGCTTCTCAAGGGACGTTTGACAATGTCTGGAGAAATTGTTGGTGGTCAAGACCAGGAAGGGGTGCTGAGTGGAGCGGGTGGAGGCCAGGGGGGCTGCTCAACGTCCGACAGCGCGCAGGAGGGCCCGACCACAGAGAATGATTCAGCCCCGCTATCACTACTGAGGTCCGGCCAATCCGCTGAGTACCTCTGCCTCAGTCCTGCCACCTTAGTAGCTATGTGAGTAAGTTGACTCCTCCAAATCTCAGTTTCCACATCTGCAAAATGGGCACAGTAACAGATTTGCTGGTGAAGCCCAAGTAGCCCAGAGTGCACTACGTGATCGCTCAACAGAGAGTAGCTGCCCTGTGTGATTTCTAACTATGTGATTCCAGGTCTTTTCCACTGGGCATCACCAATTGGCGTCCTTCCACACTGGGTTCAGGGACTGTCCCACGTGGATGTGACTCTTAGGCTTTGACTTCTGTCAAGTCACTTAACTTCTCCAAGCCTGGGAGAGGCTGTAAAACAGGGGAAATAATCCCAGCCTCAAGGATGAAGTGAGAATGTGCTTGGTCGTTAGAATTATTATTTGCTGTTATTGTTATTATTTTGCGGGTTTTCCAGCAGTATCTTCAGGCTAGATGGGGTCAGTACTCTCTAGCTCCCCTTCCCAGACCTGGGACTGCAGGGCATCAATCCCGCACCGGACTCCAACTCTCTCTCCCTTCTTGCCCACCTTCAGGGGGCCCAGACCCCCTCAAGGGGGACCACGGGAGACAGACCTATGGAACCGCCTACCGCAAACAGTTCCAGGCCTTCCCGGGGCCACCTGCCTTGATGTGTAAGAGGGTAAATCTAGGCTGGGCTGGGCTGCTGGGGAGGGCAACTACCGGCAACCCGGGCCATTCCAACCTTGTTTGCCTGCAGGCCTCCTCCAGTGTGGAACTGGGAGACCGCAAGATTGGCTACAGGTCCATGTGCTCTGAGCAGAAACAGGCCTACAGGCCTCAGGGTCTATCCCCGCACAGGTATAAACGGACCATGGCTTCCCACAAGACTGGCTAAGGGCTGTCAGTGGCATGTGGGATGTATCTCCATCCATCTGAGGACAGGACCATTACTGTACCGTGTCTTCCACTCTTAGCACTCCAAAAGGAAAAGCAAACTCAGTGCAGTCGAGTCGATTACAACTCATAGCAACCCAATAGGACAGAGTAGAACTCCATAGTTTCCAAGGAGTACCTGGGGGACTTGAACTGCTGTCTGTTGGTTAATAGTCTTAGCACTTAGCCCCTGTGCCACCAGGGTTTAGGAGATAAGCTATTTTACGCAGTCTTAGCTCTGCCCAGCCTCCTCCCAGATCATGGCTCTGCCCCTTTCGGTATCGCTTATCAGACTTCGGCTCCACCCCCTGAGCAAGGAGCCTATCCCAGATGGCCCCGCCCCTGGACTCTTCTAACTTGGCCCCGCCTATGACCTTATTAGCACCACCCCGGCGGCGACCCTTCCCAGACTCCGCCTCCTAACCCTCCCCGACGTGGGTCCCCTGCCGCAGCTGAGTGCTCTCACCTCTTCTGCAGGTATGACAAGGCTCAGGCCACCACCCACATCCACTGTGTGAATAGTCGTTCTGGAGACGGCCTCTTCCACGCTACCACCACCAACAACCAGCACTACTACCCCCGAGAGCTAGGTGAGAGTCTGTTGTCTGGCCCCGCCCCTTGCACTAATGGCCGCCACCCAGAGCGCCTCAGCATCTGCTCTGCCATTGGCAGAGCCTTTTGTTCTGGCCCACGACCAGGTTCCGCTGTCACACATCCTTGAAGGAAACCAGCGCCCTGGCCCAGGCAGCCTCATCACCTCCATGAAGTTCTTCCACGGCGAGGTCAGCGGGACGGGGAGAAGGCGACAGGGCCCATTGGAGAAAAGGGCTTCCCGCTAGAGCCAATAGCAGGTGCAAAGGCCCTGGGGCAGGAGAGTCTTAACCTCTCCGGGCCTCTGTTCCTCTGTCTGTAAAATGAGGTAACAGTATTAACTCCTAGTGCGATCACAGGGGACCCAAAGAGGGCGAGGGAGCTGTCCAGCATCACACGGGGTGGAGCAGGGGCTTGGGATATCCAAAACTGGGACTCCCAGCTGCCATGTGGTTCTGCAGCCACCACCCCTGAATCCACCACCCAGCCGCCATGTGCCCCACGAGAAACTGCGGGATAACGTGATTCTAGGGGAGCCGTCGTTATTTGGACAGTTCTTCCAGACCTCGATGGGCTCAGATTACCCAGCCTGGGAGAAAAAGCAGCCAGTGAAAGGGCTCACCCTCCACCTACTGGACAGCAACCTGCCCAAGGGCACAGGCGGTGAGCATGGCCCCACCACCTCTGGAAAGCTCCGCCCCTACCCAGGCTCTGGCCCTGCCCACTTTGACTGTCTCCACCTCCTGAGGGTCCAGATCCCAACCTGAATCTATCAGGGCTCCTACTCTGCCCAGAGACAACCCGGCTCGTGGCCCCACCCTTGGCGTCTCCCCAAGCCCCCCCCCCAGAACCCTCCTCTACCTTTAGTCTCCCAAGGCCCGCCTCCTTTGCTCTCCCCCCTCCCTACCCCTTGGCCTCCCGCCGTCAGCTCACTACCCCCACCCCAAATGTCCAGAGACAGATTTTTTAACAATGAACCAGAAGATGCTGAAGCCCCACAGAACAGCTCCAGCCCTCATCACTGAAGAGCTGCTACAGCGGGTGAGAAAGGACAGCGGGATAGACTCTTGACCAAGTCAGCTCCAGTTCAGGGTAGGGGGACCAGGGTTATCACGGGACAGTTAAAGTGTCTCCCCAGAATGGGAGGCAGTGCAGAGCCAGCTTAGTGTTCCTCTAGGGTACCCCCAGAGTACAGGGTCATCTTAGCTCACCCCGGGTCAGGGTTTGCTCAAAAATATTTTCACATCAGCATCAACTGAGGCCACCCAGAGTCACCCCAGCCCTGCAGTCAATCCAGGGCCACCCCTGGTTTCGCTCCAGCTGCTCACTCAGCTCTGGGGTCAGCGTGAGTGGACCCAGTCACCAGCCAAATCTGGCCCAGCCTCTCCCCAGCTTTGAAGTTTTCAACAGAGACATGCACTGCAGGGTGGGCTGGGTGGATCACCTGCCCCCCCAGGCTGCCTAGCCAGGCTGCCGATCCTGTCTCCACAGTGCAAGTACAGCCACATCGAGCACCAGCTGGGCAGAGAGCGTGTCTTCTCTACCCGCTATCAGGAGGAGTTTCCTTACAAGTACCAGGGCCCGGTGAAGCTGAGCTGGGGCAACTTCCAAGAAAGTCATGTGCCCCTGGGTACGCTTCACGAAGTGGGGTGCAAGGAAAGGAAGGACCTTCGGGCCCCCCAGACGCCCCTCTACCCATGCCCCAGTCAGCAATAAAGGCCACCTTGGTGACATTCCTGGTTCCTTCCATAAGTGTCTGTAACTCCCCTCCCCTCATTACCCAGCCATTCAAGGGGGAGCTTGGAGAAGGCGGAGTCTGGACAGAGGGTTGTACAGGTGGGAAATGACGTCATGGAGAAAACCCTGGATGACCAGACACTTCTGCGGATCCTGGGGTCACCTCCCACCAGGCAGGGAAGCCTTTCCAGCAAAAGTTCAGCAGTAGGACTCAATATAGGGTACCAGACACCGGAAGCAAGTACTGACTGGCATGGAGAATATGGAATCATAGTGCTGGACAGAGACAGAGTGATGAGGGTTTGAGAAGATAGGCTCCTCTGGCTGGATAACTGCTGCTGGGTGCCCTCGAGTCTTCTCTCATAGTGACCACTGGTGACAATGTAGAACTGCCCCCCAGGGTCTTGGCTGTAATCGTTGCAAGAGCAGATCACCAGGTCTAATTCTTCCATGGCACCGCTGGTGGGTTCAACCAAAACCTTTTGTTAGCAGTCAAATGCTTAACTGCTGTACCACCAGGGATCCTGGGCTTGGATGGATGGAGTGCAAATCCTGACTCCTTTCAATCCTGGTTAGTAACCTTGGGCAAGCCTCTGAGCCTCAGTTTGCTCATCTGTAAAACGGTTGTTAGGTGCTGTTGCATCAACCCTTTTTCATGGTGACTCCATCCACAATGGAACTGTTGTGATCCATGGAGCTTCCATGGACTCGTTTTCAGATGTAGATTGCCAGGCCTTTCTTCCTAGTCTGTCTTAGTCTGGAAGCTCCACTGAAACCTGTTCAGTATCGTAGCAACACAGGAGCTTCCACTGATAGGCAGGTGTTGACTGCCACCCATGACGTACTTAGGGCAGGAATTGAATCCAAGTCTCCTACACAGAAGGTGAAAATTCTACCGCTGAATCACCAATGCCAGTCTCCATTAAGTTATCATAAATCAGAAATGTACACACCTGTCAGCACTGTGTGCTGGGTGAGCAGGGATGGGTGCTTCCTTTCTGAGGATGAAGGTGAGGAAGGAGAAAGGGGACAAGGCAGAGCAGAGTGGACACAGCTGGGAAGCTTGGTGCTGGCTGGGTCACAGCTGGATCCGGGTATATTGCCAGCAAGTATTAGGACATAAAGGAACCCAGATGATGCAACAGTTAAATTCAGATGCTAACCGAAAGATTGGCAGCATGTCCAACCCGAGTGGCTCCACAGGAGAAAAGACTGGGTGGTCTGCTCCCATAAAGACTATTGTGTTGTTAGATGCCATCAAGTCAGTTCCGACTCAAAGCAACCGTGTGTACAACAGAACAGAACACTGCCCGGTCCTCCACATCCTCACCATCGTTGCTACATTACAACCCCTTTGTGGTAGCCACTGTGTAAGCCCATCTCATTGAGGGTCTTCACTGACCCTCTACTTTACCAAGCATGTGTCCTCCAGGGGCTGGTCCCTCCTAATAACAGGTCTAAAGTACATGAGATGAAGTCTCACCATCCTCTTGTCTAAAGAGTATTCTAGCTGCACTTTTTCCAAGATGGATTTGTTTGTTCTTCTGGTATCTATGGCGTATTTAGCACTCTCTTCCAATGCCTTAGTTCAAAGGCATTAATTCTTCAGTCTTCTATAGTTTCATGCATATGAGGCTATAGAAAAATACCATGGTTTGAATTAGACACAGCGTAGTTCTCAGATGTCATCCTTGCTTTCTAGCACTTTAAAGAGGTCTTTTGCAGCGGATTTGCCTACTGTGATATGTCATTTGATTTCTTGACTGCTATTTCCGTGGGCACTCAGACAGATTACAGCCTAGGAAGCACTATAGGGCAGTTCATCTCTGTCCTGTGGGGTCCCTGTTAGTGGAAATCATCTCAGCAGCAACCAGCAACAGCAACATGAAAACATGACAAGACTCAAGGTTGTAGGTGTTTAACTAGGAACAAAATGACAGCTTCCAAAAGAGAAAGACAAAGAGTGTCACTGAAGCCTGTAGTTGACAGGGCTTAGCAAATTTACAAAGGACTGGTACCTTGGACAGCACCCCCCACCTCAAAGGCCTGACTCCAGCACCCTGAATCCAGCTCTGTCTGGGACAGAATGTGCCTTGATGGCTGTGCTCAAGGCCAGTTGAGCATCCGGTTTCAGAGAATGGACATGACTTGATGGTTCTGAATTTCTGACCTTGGAGTAAAACCTTCAAAGATCATGGTTCCCAACTCAGTGGACTACTGGAAGCTAACTTCAAACCACACCAGGAGAGTTTTCCCCAAAGGTGAGGGTTTTTTGAGGTGAGGTTGCCTTTTCCACAAGAAGGAGTTCAGATTTGGGTTCTACAAGGACAAGATTGTCCTCCTGGCAGTGTCCTTGTCTGCTATCTGCATATCCCCCCTTCTGCTTGCCTTCCCTAGGGATAAGGTGCAGACACTCCAGGGTTTCTCAATCTCAGTGCTGTTGACACTTTGAGCTGGATAAATCTTTGTTATGGGAGCTGTCTTTTTAATTTTTTTTTACTATGATTGAGTGAAAATGCACAATCCCATATAAATTTGTATGCCCACCTATGTGCAACTCCCCCTGCTCCCCCTGCCCAGTGACAGCACACCCCTCTGCATTCTATAGATGTCATATTGCCCTAACAGTCTCCTATTCCCTCCTCTTTACCTTCTCCTCCTCCCCTCCATAATAGGTCAGCAGGATGACACCCTGTAGATGCACGAAACCACAAGTATTGTAGGATGTTTAGCAGCAGCTGTGGTCTATCCACTGCATGCCAGTAGCACACCACCTCCCCAGTTGTGGCAACCAAAAATGCCACCTCCCTCCCCCAGGAGTAATAATTATCCCTGGTGTAGAACTGCAATAAACCCATTCTAAAATTATTGCCAGGACCAAATAAATTTCTCCTGATAAACCTAGTCTGCCCATCGCCCAAACAACTAGAACAAAAAAGATTTCCCCTCTTTGCCTTGCCTGCCAGGAAGCCTTAGAAAGCTTAGTTTGGTTTTCAGTTCCATGCAGCTCTAGTTTCAGGGTTACTTGTGCACCTGCCTAGTTCCAGGAATGGTTTAAAGCAGCTCAGATGCCAAATGGGTAGGAATTACAAGGAGGGAGAATTCAACTGATCTTGAAATGTTTTCTAATAATAGTACTGACAAGCCTTGGGTTGGATGGCCAAGGATGAAGAGAACCTCAAGTCCCATGATGCATTCTGCTTCTGATGCTACTTTCTTGATGCTGTGAGGTCCCACAGTCTATGCTTGCTTCATTTATCTTTTATCTCTGGTAGGATGAAAAGTGGTGTAAGACACCCTTCAGGGAAAATCCCTTTACATTGGAGGACAGAAGTGACCTTAAGAAGAGTGTTTCTGCCCCATCCTAATCCTCTTTAACATAATCCAGTCCACTCACCAGAGGGAGAGATTAAGATTTACAGCATAGGAAAATCACAGAATTGAGGGCAGTCCTACAATACTGGGAATCATGGCCCAACCAAATTTTTACACACATTTTGGGGGGAACACAATTCAATTCACGACATTCACACTCCAACTCTTAGTTTCCTCATCTGTAGAATGGAATTGTAATGGTTCCTCTTTCATAGGATGGTCACAAGAATGAAATAAACTGTATATCTACCATGCTGAGAACAATCCCTGGCTCTGGGGTGAGGCTCATAAATAGTGCCTGACATTTTGCCAATGTCTTGGGTCATCTTTGTGGTGACAGAAGCCCAGCTCTAGCTGGCTCAAGCAGGAAGGAGTTCAACTGGTTTAGAAACAAGAAAAATATAGAATTAAGAGTCACGGGTGGTTGTGTATCAGGACTCTATCTCTGGTAACTTCTCTCAGTCTGGGTCTCTCCAAGTGGTGGCAAAGGAATCTACTTGGTGGTTCCAATGTTTATGACTGAGATTCCAAAGGAGTCCCTACAATGGGACAGAATATAAGCAACATTCTGATTGGCACATTGGAATCACATGCTCAGCTGTGAACAAATCACTGTGCAACCCTGTGACTGGATGGGCCGTCTCACTGGATAACTAGGCTCTGGAGACCTCATCCTAGGTTTGTGCATGTGGAGCCCAGCCTTCCCGGACTTCGTCTCTTAGCAACAGATCTGCATCTGCCAACCCCCTTAGCATCTATCTTACACCAGGTTACAATCCTGAAGGTGGAGAGGCTGGGCTAATAGGCTCTCCCCAATGACAGTAATTGTTACATCTTCGCTTGGCTCACAGACAGAGTGTTTAGTGTTGGGGAGTAACCTAAGGCATCAAGTGCCTCCAGTTCTCTGATAACCCTAATCTTTTATCCCCTATTCTTCCTCTGGGTTGGTGCAGAGAATTCAGCTGTGGCAATGTAACCTTACACAACCAAGCAGAAGCTTGTCTTTCTCTACTTTGGGAAGCTGTACATGGAGGCAGCTTGTGTCTTTCTTGCAAGATGTTGTTGAAGGTACAGGAATGCACCCACATATCAAAACATCTGCTGTTTTCCCCTAAAGTCCCTTAAGCCACATCCTTAGGAGATGCAGTGTCAGAGCCCCAAGACAAAACAGGCAGTAATTTAATCCATGTTTTTCTTCTACATAGCAGAGAATGCTAGTTTCCAGGGGGGCGGGGGTCTTCCAGAGTGCAAGCTGTGCACTGCACATCTGGCCAGGTCATGCACTGCACAAATCTAGGGGGTGTTACCACTCCATAGTCCATGTATGTGGTGGCCCTGGCCCTCTGCCTCACCTTTCCTCTGCCAATTCCCCTTTTTGCCAAGGACTACTTTCTAAGTTGGAGTCCTGGTGAGCCACTGGTTAAAGTACTTGGCTACTAGCCCAAAGGCCAGGGATTCAAACTCATCAGCCCAGCTCTAGCCAGCTCAAGCTGAGAGGGATTTTACTAAGAAACACAATAAAGTCTAGAATTAGAATTAGATGTGGCAGTCTGCTTCCATAAAGATTTTCAACCAACAAGGGCAATTCTATTCTGTCCTATAGGGTTGCTATGAGTTGACTTTTACTTTCTAAATTAACCAAGAATGTGATAGAAACCCACTAATACTAGCTCAAGCACCGAGGAAATTGATTGAATCATAGTATTGGAAAGAATGAGAGCTTCTGGTGTCAGGTGTGGCTCCATCCAGGAGTTCAACCAAAGTAGCTATAGCTGTCTCTCTGACTCTGACCACTGTGTAGGATCTGTCTGCAGACTGTTCTTCCAGAAACCTGGGGAAGATGACTGCGGGCCTACTAGTCCTTAGAGCTTGCTCATAATCCCAGAGAAAGAACAAGTTCCTTAGATTTCTAGCGTCAAATCTTCATTGCAGCTCCAACTATTGTGGCCAGGGCTTGGGGTTCTCTGATGGATCAGCCTGCACTGTGAGAGCCTGTGTTAGCTATAGCGCCATCTGGTGTGCCGGAGGAGTCTCTGTAAGGGACAAGCAAGATGGTGTTAGACGACAAAGGAGAAATACTGAGCGGATAGAAACAACAGACGCCATTAGAAGTCTGACTTGTGACGGCTGTGACAGCAGCACCCAGGAGGCAGCCAGATGAGGAGCCAATGATATGATCCAAATAAAATCTCCGATTGCTCAGCTTGGCTGTGGGCTCCCCGCACATGGCCACCAAGTCAATTCTGACTTACAGCGATACTGTGGCACAGAGTGGAGCTGCACCATAGGGCTTCCACAGCTGTAATTTCTTATGAAAGCGAACCGCAACATCTCCATCTGGTGGAGTGGCTGGCAGTTTTGAAATCACCAACCTTTTGGGTAGCAGCCACTTGCTTTCAAATCTAGTGCTGTCGAGTCGATTCCAACTCCTAGCAACTCTATAGGACAGAGGAGAACTGCTCTATAGAGTTTCCAAGGAGTGCCTGGTGGATTCAAACTCCCGACCTTTTGGTTAGCAGCTCTAGTGCTTAACAAGTGCACCACCAGGGTTCCTACCAAGGACTTAATCTCTTCAAAATCACTTCTTACACAGATCTGGAAGGTTCAGGTGGGAAAAGAGGAGCTTTCTGGAGGCCTGACTTCACTGAAGTTGTATTTCAGAGCTGTTGTTGTTAGCTGCCAGCAAGTCAGACCTCAGCTCACAGATACCCCATGCCCGACAGAACAAAACACTGCTTAGCCTTGTGCCAGGCCCATGACCAGTTGAGACTGGACTGTTGTGATCCACAGGCTTGTCCATGGCTGGTTTTTGGAAGTGGATGGCCAGGCCTTTCTTCCTAGCCCATCTTAGTCTGGAAACTCTGCTGAAACCTGTTCAGCATCCTAGCAACACCCAAGCCTCCACTGACAGATGAGAGTTGGCGGCTGAGCGTGGGATGCATTGACTGGGAGCTGAACCTGGGTCTCTGCCCAGAGGGCAAAGCACTGAACTACAGAGCCTTTTGTATTCCAGGGTAGGTAGCATCAAAAACTACCAGCCAAAGACCACTGGAAACACACCTATGATAAAAAAAAAAAAAAAAAAGGTTTATTTAGCTTGCTCCAGCAAGGAGGGCTGTACACGAGGCAACTCTAGGATGTCTCAGTAAGAAGAAGTTGGGGGAGGTGGGAAGAAGCTTCTTAGAGGATTTGAGCACATGCTAGGGAGTTTTAAGATCAGTTGATGGGAGTAGAAGCAGTCTTAGTTTGGAGCTGTCAGGAAGTAAGGGCAGGTGGTGACTGGGTATTTCAGTGATTTTTTTTCCCCTCTTGGAGGCAAGAGGATGTAAGTGAGCTTGGAGCATTGTTGGTAAGAAGCCACAATCACCGGTGTGAGTTGGGAGAGGGGGTGTGCATTCATCTTTGTGGTTGCAGAGTGTCCTTGTCTCTATCTTGGTTCAGACACGGTCACAGAGTGGCCTTGTCTGATCACTGTTTATAGTCTGTGACCGTTGTTTATGTCCAGTGGAGAACATCACGGCCCAGCTGCCAGCTGCTGGGGCTGTTTTTCACTCCCTCTCCACGTGAATTTGTGTCTCCAGGTAAAGTTTGCCCTGAGCCTTTCCTTCCCAGTCCTGGCCCCAGCCCTGCAGAAACCATCAGGGGAGCACTACATACCAGGAATCCATCAGGAACAGCAGGGACCCGTCAGCTGGGTAGGAGGAGGGACACGTGAGAGAGACTGTCCCAAACTCGGTTCCCTACGGGGTGTTAAGGAGAGTTACTCCACAGTAGTGGAGGATTCTGGGATGTGAATAAATTATGGGGAAATGCTGGCTTAAGCAAAGACGAACAGGTTTTTTAATCTAAAGGCTTATCAGAGCCTTGACTATGCTTGTGCATACTGTGAGCCTGCAAGAGACCCCACTGGGGTCTTTTTGATTTGAACAACGATAGGCAAGAGCCAGAGGAGAGAGGGGGAGAGAGAAAATGAGAAGAGATACAAATAGAGAAAGTGACAGGAATAGAGAGAAGGGGCTGAAACAGAGAAAGGGATAGAGACAGTGACACGGCCAAAGAGCCAGAGAAAGGGACCGAGAGAGGCGGGGACAGCGGTAGAGAAACTGACGGAACAGGCGAAGAGAGGCTGAAACGGGGAGCAACGGAAACTGAGAGGGACTGAGGGACAGAGTTGAGAGGCACACAAGGACAGAGATGGGGAGGAACGCAGGGACAGGCCCAGGGACCGGAGCAGGGCGCCGCACCGGCGCGGCGCAGACAAAGGCGCTGCCGCGCGGCCAGGGCGGCCGGGCCGGGACAAAGGCTGGCCCGAGGGGCGGGGGCAGCGATGGCGACAGCCGCGGCGGGCGCGGGCGAACTACAAGTCCCAGCAGCTCCCGCTGCGGCCCTCCGCCGGCCCCTCTCGCTCCCCGGGAGCGCCTGGCGGGGCCGCTGGGCCGAGGGGGCCGCCGGCGGGGCTAGCGGGAGGGGGGCCTGCTGCGGGCCTGGGGCGCGCCGGCGGCCGGCGCGGGTGCGGCGGGCCAGGCTGGGGCCGGGGGCGCCGGTGAGTGTCCCTGCGGGCGGGCGGGCGGGCGGCGGGTGGGGGCCGGGCCGGGGGGCGGGGGCCGAGCGTGGGGCGCGGCCCGGGCCGACCTCTAATCGCCCCCCGCCCGGGGGCCACCTCCCCGCAGCCCGGGCAAACGAAGAGCGGACGCGATGCGCTGGGCAGGGCGGCCTGCGGGCCTGGCGCGCTCTTCTCTCCGATGCGTCCCGAGGGGAGGGCCCCGCGGGCGGCCGGGGGGCACCTCTTTGCTCTGGGATCCGGCGCTCAGGTAGCCGTCTCCCCAGGAGGCAATCTGGAGGCGTCCAGAAGGTGCCCACGATCCCAGGAGGGGCCCCAGGTATTGTCCTGTCCAGCCCTCCAGCTACAGGGTCAGGAGTTCAGAAGGTCCCTTCTCCAGGAGAGGGATGGGGTCCACCTGCCCTTATAAATCGAGCAAGAGACCCAGGTATTTCTCCCTCCCCTTCAGCTTTGGGGTTATGAGGTCAGCAGAGGCTTTCAAGAATGAAATCCAGGAGTCCACCAGCCCTCCCCAATCCCCCCGGAACTCAGAAAGGGCTCCAGGTCCTTCTCCCCACTTCCAACTCAAAGACCCAGAGTTCAGGAAGCTCTTTCCCCAGGAGGCAATCCAAAGATCCCTGCCCCTGAGTAACCCTAGAGGGGGCCCAGGTATTGTTCTTGCACCCTCTAACAGGGGTGTGGGGTTGAAGGGAGATCTAGGAACCTCTCTCTCAGTTTGCTAACTCACTCCTAACTGTGGAGTCAGGGTCTGAGGATGTCTGCGTGCCCTTCAAAGACAGTGTATCTGATCAACTGCCCTGTAACCCTGAGTCATGTGTGGATAGCTTAAGGCAGGCCCACCCAGCAGGTAATCCTGGGGTCCCCTCCTCTGGGAAGGACCTCCAGCCATTGTTTCTCCAACCCCACCCCACCCCCCAGCCAAGGTGCTAGAACCCAAGGCCTCTCATTCAGCAGGGAACACAAGTGACCTGGCACCTCTTCCCATGTCCCAGTGGCTCAGGAAGTTCTCCTTCCAGGGAAGTGGTCCAGAGGTCCCAAGAGGGAGCTCAGGTGTTATTTTTACCTACCTCCCACCCCCAGCTAGAAGGAGCCCTGGTGCTGCAGCCATTAAGCGCTCTGCTACACACCAAAAGATTGGTGGTTCAAAGCCGCCCCTCTGCTGTTTGCTCCCATAAAAATCACAGCCCGTAAAATCCTATGGGGCAGTTCTGTTCTGGGCTGCTGTGAGTTGGAACTGACTTGTCAACACCTGACAACAATGACAGCTTCTCAGCTAGAGGTTAGAATTCAGGAGTTTCCGTGCGACTAAGAAAACACATATACTGACACCTGTTCCTGCCCTCCTGTCTGTGGGGTCCAGGGAGCTCCCTGTAACCAAGAGGAGTCCAATATACTGGCATTCAGGATCTCCTAAGAGGGAAAGCTTGTGTGGTGACATACTCTCCTCGTCCCCCACCATGACCCAGGGAAAACCTGTTGCTGTTGAGTCAATTCCAACTCACAGCAATGCTATAGGACAGAGTAGAACTGCCCCATTAACTTTCCAAGGAGCACTTGGTGCATATGAACTGCCGACCTTTTGGTCAGCAGCCACAGCATTTAACCACTGGGCCACTGGGTTTCCCAGGGGTTCCAAGTGTTGGGGCTCCATTCTCAACCCCCAGCTAAAGGTTCCAGAGCTCAAGATGTCCCCTCCCCACAGGAACCCCCAAGTACGCTACCCCCAGCTATGGGACAGGAATCGAGGCGTGTCCTCAGGAACCAGCATAGGAATCCTGGAACCCACTGTCTGCCCCAAGAGAGGACACAGGGTCTCCCTGCTCCCAGTCAAGAAGGTGGAGACCTAAGACTGTCTCTTCTGCAGGACCCAAACTCCCCTCGAGAGGAACCCAGGATGGATAAAGGGGCAGAGCCATGGCGTTGGGCACTGGAGTCCTCGAATGCTGGGTCCCATGACTTCCATCCAGGTGTGAGCTCCATCAGGGCCCCTCTTCTCCCTGTCCTGGCTGGGGTGGGTCAGGCTTCCTCAGGGTACAGACAAGAGAAGGACCCATGGGTTTTCAAGAGCTGACTCTGGGGGCATGGCCTGGTCTCCTCTTCCATCCCTGTCCAGACTCCAAAAGTGACCCACTGGGTCCCAGAGGGCCCCTGGGTGGGGCACATGATTTGAGCTGGACTGCTAACTAAAAGGTTCGTCGTTTGAACCTACCTAGCAATGCCAAGGAAGAAAGGCCTGGTGATCTGCATCCAAAGGGCCTGGAAAACTCTATAGAGCGCACTGCTGCTGTACATGGTCCAGTAGCTATGGGTGGGACTCCATCTCCACTGCTCTGGTTTAGGTTTGGTGTCTCAGCACTAGCTCTACCCACCCTGTCTCCTTGTCCAGTAGATCCTGCCCCGGAAGTGGCCAGTACCTCGAAGCTGGGGATGAGGCGCTCAGTCCTGGTCCGGAACCCAAGCCACAAAGGCCCAAGGCCTCTTCAGGAAGACCTTGACTTTGACTCCGAGGAACTGGACCCCAGCCAAGAAGACCTGAACCCAGATTCTGAAGATCCAGAGCCTGACCCAGAAGACCTCAATACTGTCTCCGAAGACGTGGACCCCAACTACGGAGATCTTGAGCCTGTCTCTGAGGAGTTGGACTCAGATGCAGGGGCTCCGGGCTCCACCCTAAGGAACCCTGACTCTGAGCCTCAAGATCTCGACCCTGTGTCTTCGAGTTTTGACCTCGATCCAGACGTCATCGGCCCCGTCCCGCTGGTTCTCGACCCGAATAGCGACACCCCTGACCTGGACCCGCTCCCCTCCAGCCTCACTGCCACCCCTGAGGTCCTGCCCACCAGCCCCGCGGTGCTCCCAGCGCCTGCCAGCCCGCCGCGACCCTTCTCCTGCCCCGATTGCGGGCGCGCCTTCCGCCGCAGTTCGGGCCTGAGCCAGCACCGCCGCACCCACAGCGGCGAGAAGCCCTACCGCTGCCCCGACTGCGGCAAGTCCTTCAGCCACGGCGCCACGCTGGCCCAGCACCGCGGCATCCACACTGGTGCGCGGCCCTACCAGTGCGCGGCCTGCGGCAAAGCCTTTGGCTGGCGATCCACGCTGCTCAAGCACCGCAGCAGCCACAGCGGGGAGAAGCCGCACCACTGCCCGGTCTGCGGCAAGGCCTTCGGCCACGGCTCCCTGCTGGCGCAGCACCTGCGCACGCACGGCGGCCCGCGCCCTCACAAGTGCCCGGTGTGCGCCAAGGGCTTCGGGCAGGGCTCGGCGCTGCTCAAGCACCTGCGCACGCACACGGGCGAGCGGCCCTATCCGTGCCCGCAGTGCGGCAAGGCGTTCGGGCAGAGCTCGGCGCTGCTGCAGCACCAGCGCACGCACACGGCCGAGCGGCCCTACCGCTGCCCGCACTGTGGCAAGGCCTTCGGCCAGAGCTCCAACCTGCAGCACCACCTTCGCATCCACACCGGCGAGCGGCCCTACGCCTGCCCGCACTGCTCCAAGGCCTTCGGGCAGAGCTCCGCGCTGCTGCAGCACCTACACGTGCACTCTGGCGAGCGCCCCTACCGCTGCCAGCTCTGCGGCAAGGCCTTCGGCCAGGCTTCTAGCCTCACCAAGCACAAGCGCGTGCACGAGGGGGCGGCGGCGGCGGCGGCGGCGGCAGCGGCTGCGGCTGCCGCCAGCCTGGGCCTGAGCCCCGTGCCTATGCTGAGACCCAGTCAGGTCTCCCTCCTGGGTCCCGACGCTGCCTCTGTGCTCGCCTCCGGCCTCGGCCTCAGTACCAGTGCCAGCTCTGGCCTTGGCTCCGTCCCCAGTCCCAGCCACAAACCTGGCTCTGGCCCGGGATCCTCCCCCAGCCCGGAGCCTGGCCAATCTTCCGACCCTAAGCCTGATTGTGACTCCAATCCTGTTCCGGTACCCGACCCCGAGTCCCACCCTGACCCCAACTGTTCCACCCGTAACACTGTCAGTCCTGCCAGCGACAGTCCCGAGTGGGTGCAAGAGCAGGGGGCACTACTGGGTCCTGATGGCTGAAGGGGACTCCAGCATCAGTGCCTGGAGAAATTGTGTGTTGTGCAGTTAGTAAAATCCTCCCACTGCCTACTGGCTCTGTGTCATGGTTCACATATTCCTGTATCTCCACAGTTGCAATGTCCCATCCTCAGGAGATGGGAAGTTGTGGCCACACATTGGGAATTCTAGTGTTCTGGCTTTCTCTCTGGACCCTGGTGCCACATCTGTCCAGCTGGTGCCTCCCGCAGTCACCACTCCATTGCCCCCAGCCTGACCACCTATAAAGAAGACTCACCCTGCAGGTGACCTGGTCGTTTCTACACAGCCACAGTCCCTGTGATATCCACTCTCATGGGATTCACTCAAATGGGGACACATTCAATGAACATCCGTTAAATGTTGGGATCTCAGCAGGAAACAAGATAATCAGGGAGACAGATATCAATATGTAGGAGTGATTACAGGTGTGACTGTCAAACGGCATGACAGGGCATCAAGCCTCCTCTAACTTCATGAGAGAGACAGAATCATCATGGACATCAGCCCAGGGCTGATCCCTAGGAGGTGAAGGTCAGACACACCTTAACCCTCCAACCTTTTTACCAAGTCTGACACCAGCTGTCCCCACCATGACACTGTCTACTCTGCCAGGTTTGGGGAATTCATTGCAGGGTGACCACACAGAACTCACAGACTGTGCTCACGATTCAGTCTGCAGTTTAGGTTCAGGAACGACTCGGGATACCAATCTTTGTAGGGGCAGCCTCTTCTGGGCCGCTTTCTCTGGCGCTTTGACCTGGGCTCTGCCCTGCTCAGGCAAGTGTTAAACACTGTCTAACTCCACTGAGTACCCACAGATGGAAGCCTCCTGCTGGGAGGTGCTCTGCTATCTCGCTTCCTGGTCCAAGAAGCCCGTGGCACTGTCTCCGGCCCATCTTCTGGTCCTGCTGCTGCTAGTTCTCTGCTGTGTTCAGTGCTGCCTCTCATCATCTTGCACTGTCTCCAAGGTTACAGCTCTGTCTCGTGGGTCCAGGAGGCCCTCAGCACAGGACCCCTGTGCCCAAGGATGTACTCCGCTCCTGTCTCTTCTTGGTGATAACAAGGTTCCTGCCTTTCACCTCTGGGATGGCTCATTTTAGTCTAGCAGGATGGCAACACTGACCAAGCTCCTTGTTAGTGTTCCATTCACCTCACTTGCTTGCCCCCACAAGGGCGCCACACACCTAATTTGCATTATTAACAAGTGATCCAATCCCATTGATGGGCCACAAGCACCTCATTTACATAACCCCACCCAGTCATTTGGTGGGAGTTACAAGACCATGGTGAGAAAGGCCATATAAAAATGATCCATTGCACCACAGTGTGATACCTTCTAGAAGAAGCGTAACAGTGCTTCTCATTAAACACAGGGACAGGCTTTCGCAAGACAGGATTTTAAACTAACATAACTACTAATTTAATAATCAGTACTACTTGCCCAGCCTTGTGCTTTTTCTGCATTTTCTCATTTAACTCCGTATAAGGCGATTACTATGCGTGAGTGTCCCCATCTTGCAAACGAGGAAACAGGCACACAGAGTTTAAGAGACTTGTTGAAAGGCATAGAAGTGGTAGCTAGGAGTTTCTAGGTTAAAATTGGAATGTTCTGCCCTCTAGAGCCTGTGGTTTTGACCACTGCCTTCCAGGGTAAGAGTGTGCAAAGGCTCTGGGGCCGTCAGGGGGTGAGACAGGAGAGGAGGTGGGGGGTCAGATCACAACAGTCTTGGCAGGCTGAGATGGGGAGTTTGGTTGTGATCCCAGAGCAATGGGAAGCCACTAGTGGGTTCTGGGAGAAGCCCTCTCTGAATTATTCTTCGAAGTTGCTTCTGATTGTTAGTTGGGGATTGGAGTTGGGGAGGGCCAGGACTGAGAGCCAGAGACCAGGGAGAAGGCTGCGCCAGGGGTCTGGTCCACGAATACTGAGGGACTCTGGGTTGGTGGCCAGAAGGATGGAGATAAGCCAAACCAAACTCGTTGCCATCGAGTCAGTTTCAACTCATAGCGACCCTATAGTACAGAATAGAAGTGCCCCATAGGGTTTCCAAGGAGCTGCTGGTGGATTCGAAATGCCAACGTTTGGGTTAGCAGCCTGAGCTATTAACCACTGCGCCATCAGGGCTCCTTCAGGATATAATTAGGGAATGAAATAGGACTTTTGTAATAGCTGGGGTAAAGGGGATGCAGGAGCTGAGATGTCACCCAACCTTGTTTCTGGGAAGAAGCAGAGAACAGCCCTGAGACAGACACAGTGGTCATCGACGGACACAGCGGAGAGCAAAGGGTCAAGCACTACATATGGAAGTCACGAGGTTAGCACTGCACGAGAAACACGACAGGAAGCCAGGAAGGCGTGAGTGGCTGCTAAACAGGGTCACGCTCAGAGCCAGCCCATCCCCCAGGCCATCGCCAGCCCGTCGGCGCTAGGACCTTTCGGCCGCCTCACGCCCTCAAGCCAGAGTCCGAGCGGCGCAGGCGCGCTGCTCTGCTAGGGGGGCTGTCTTGGGGCGGGGGGGTGGGGCCAGGCCTGGTCACATGGCCCAAGGGCCGTCCGGGTCACGTGACTAGGGCGCGGGTCAGCTGACGCTGGAGGATTTGAAGCAGCGCTGGGAGGGAGCCGGACCGCGGTGACCGCGCCGGGCTCTGGAACCCAGGCTGCCCGCTGTGTTCCCCGGCGTCCTGCGTCGCCGGCCCGGCATGGCAGCCCCGGTAGCCCGGCGCAGCTCAGGTGAGGGCGCGGGCTGCCTCGCGAGTCCCGGACGCGGGCGGCGGGCGGCGGGCGGCGGGCGGCGGGCGGCGGGCGGGCGGGCGGGCGGCCAGCCAGCTTCGCTGTCCTTGGGTGGCGGGACTCTGGCTCTGCTCAGAACTCCCAAACTCAGGCTGCGGGCGGACGGCCAGCTTCCCAGGATTTCTGGTTGCTCAACGAGCGGCCAGGTCCCCAGGGTTTCCTTTCCGAACCCAAACTCTGGTTGCTGAACTTGACCTCAACTGAGGGGCAGGCATGGGCTTCTGCAATTCCCAGGCTTCCCCTTGGAACCCAGGAGACCAGTGCTCAGCTTTCCTAAACTCAAGAAAGTGCTGGGGGAATTGCCTCCTTGAACTCAGGCCACTAACTCCGATTTTAGATCTCCAGATCCTTCCAGAACTCAGCCTTCATCCTTTAAGGCTGCATCTCTTAAGGGGGTTGACCTCCCCTCCTTGAGTTGGTAGAGTCACCTGAAAGGTATTCTACCTAGCTGTCAGGGTCTAGGATGAGTTAGCTAGGATCCCGGATAGGAAGGCGGGGCCTTCCCTCTGCTGGCTTCAGTTCAAACTGTCTTGTAAACAACAACCACCCCAGCATCCACCATCCAGAGAGACCGGCCAGCAGCCTGCAGGACAGGTTCCAACAGTGCCCACATTCATTCTGGCAGCTGTGGCCCTGGAAAGAAGCAGGGATCCCCAGCACCCATGGTGGGGGTGTGTCAGGGACAGTTCTGGGCTGTTTGGCAGCATGAGGTATAGACTTTATTTCCTGGAGTGGCTGAGGTTTAGGGAGCTGCTCCAGGTCATCCAACTGGTAAGTGACAGACTTCGGACTTGGTCCCAAGGCTGTGTGGTTGCTAGGGGCCTGTATCCTTTAAGGTGGTGCTGCATTTGCTTATAAAATAGCACATGGGCAGTGCTGAAATAGCATCTACAGGTCTACCAGCAAACGGGGTTTTACTCATGTGCTTATTGTCAATAATTTGTTCTCCAGGCCTGTGGCGTGTAACAGGGTCAGCCAGCCAGGCTAGGTCATGATAAGGAAGAAGGTGAACCTTTGAGTGTTGGTCCCGAAAAGACCTGAATGTGGGCTGAGCTCTGCTCATGCCTGGAAGCTGGAATTGGGCTAAGTGAGTGCCCTGGGAAGTCAGTGCAAGAATTCCACAAATCCGCACCAGGAATGTTGATGGCATGTCCTTACATTCTGACCACATCCCTATCCCATCCATGCAACAAATACTCTGTAATCATTAGAGTCTTTGCAGGAATAATGACCATTTCTCCGTTTTACAGATGAGGAAGCTGGTAAGCAGCAGGGTCAGGAATCAACTCAGGCCCTTTTGAGTTCCAAATGTCTGAGTAGTCACTGCTGCTGCTGCTGCCACTGGCACCACCAGTTACTGTGGCATTGACTCAACTCACGGCAACTCCGTGGGTGTTAGAGTAGAACTGTGCTCTGCGGGGCTGTCACTGGTCGATTTTTCACATGGAGATCACCACACCTTTCTTCTGAGGCACCTTGCCTTGGACTCAAACTGTTTCTCTTTCGGTTAATGGCTTATTATGCTGTTTGCAGCACCCAGGAACTCCAGTACTGCTGCTTGTGGTCCTAAAATGCCACAGATTATCCTTTTTTTTTCTGGGACCTTTCAAAGTTCTTCCTTTGGCCAGGAGTGCAAGAAGGGGACCGAGCCTAAGGCAGGTGGGGCTGCCAGGGCTTGTTTCCCACTGCTGTCTCCCATTCCCCTAGAGACCGAGCGGCTCCTGACCCCCAGCCCCAGCTATGGGACACAGACAGGGGCCTCACGGGCTCCCCCAACCCCCCCAGAAGAGGAGGATCTCCGCCGCCGTCTCAAGTACTTCTTCATGAGTCCCTGTGACAAATTTCGGGCCAAGGGTCGCAAGCCCTTCAAGCTGATGCTGCAGGTGGTGAAGATCCTGGTGGTCACCGTGCAGGTGAGGCCCGGCTGGGCAAGACTCCCAGAAGAGCGCTGCCTGTGGCCATTGCTCGCATCAAAAGGAGACTCTTGGAGTGGGAGCCTGGTCCTGATGTAACAGCAGTGACAGCAGCAGTGACAATTGGGAAGCATGAGTCTACATTCCCATCTGTATGTGCAGCATATCTTGAGGGCTTGACAGCTGCTCTCACCACCCTCTGAGACTCAGAGGTTCAGGGAGTTGCCCTAAGTCACACAGCAATTGGGTGTGAGGAGCTGGGATTTGAACCCAGTTGTCTGACACCAAGTTGAGTCTCCAAGAGATAGGAGTCACTGGTTGAATGGATAATGGGTAAGCCCTGTGCCTGGCCCATTGGACCCTGAGATGAATCAGATGCAGCCCTGGCCTGTTAGGGGAAAAAAGTGCCATCAAGTTGATTCCAACTTATGGTGATCCCACGAATATCAGAGTAGAAGCTTTGCAGGGTTTTCAGTGGCTGAGTTTTTGGAATCAGATTGCCAGGCCTTTCTTCACAGGCACTTCTGGGTAGACTCAAACCTCCGACCTTTCAGTTAGCAGCACTCTGGGGCTGCCCTGGGCGTGTGACTGTACCTGTACTCCCCTCCCCCAGCAAGAAAAAACAGACCAAACCCATTGCTATAGAGTTGATTCTTACTCATGGCAATCCTCCAGGACAGAGCAGAACTGTCCCCATAGAGTTTCCAGGGAGTGGCTGGTGGATTTGAAATGCCAACCTTTTGGTTAGCAACCAAAGTCATAACCACCATGCCACCAACCAAAGTTCCAGGGCGTTGGTAATGGTACTTACTCTATCAGCTTGGGATAAGTAAATACTTGGGTGAACATTTAATCAGCATCATTGGCTGTGGTCGAAGGAGCACTGATGGTTCAGTGGTTAGTGGTTGGCTGCCATCCGAAAGGTTGGCTGTTTGAATCTACCCAGCAATGACTTTGCAGAAGTAAAACATGCCAGCCTGCTTCCATACAGATTATAGCCAAGAAAACTCTGTGGGACCCTTCTGTTCTGTCACATAGGGTTGCTGTGGGTTAGAGGTGACTCCGGCTCTGTGGGGCAGTTTGATTCGGCCACATGGGATTGCTGTGGGTTGGCACTGACAGCCTCTAACAACAACGACAGCTGCTGGTGTCAGATGCTCGGCTGCTTCGTCCTGCATGGTGGGGTGGGCATGGCAGGCATGGTCTGTGCCCTTACCAAGTCTGGGTTGGAGGAGACGAGGTGTTAACCAAATAACCATGCAAAGAACTGCAAGAGGGTCCCCCTATTTGGAGGGCTCGGGTCCACCCTGTTGGATGTCCCTAGGACCCTCTCCTTCTTCGCCTGTGGGTTTTGAACTCGTGATCCTGCCCTCGTCCCTCCCACCAGCTCATCCTCTTTGGGCTCAGCAACCAGCTGGCAGTCACGTTCCGGGAGGAGAACACCATCGCCTTCCGGCACCTCTTTCTGCTAGGCTACTCCGACGGTGCGGATGACACGTTTGCAGCATACACGCGGGAGCAGCTCTACCAGGCCATCTTCCACGCCGTGGACCAGGTGCAGGCGGGCAGAGGTAGGTGGGAAGGTGGCCTGGAGGCAGGAGAGCAGGGGTAGCTGACACCTTCTCTGTCCACAGTACCTGTTGCTCCCCAACGTGTCCCTGGGCCGCTATGCATACGTGCGGGGCGGAGGCGGCCCTGGGGCCAATGGCTCAGCGCTGGCTCTTTGCCAGTCCTACTACCACCGCGGCCACCTGGACCCAGCCAACGACACCTTCGACATTGACCCGAAGGTTATCACTGGTGAGTGGGTCAGGCAGCCGAAATTGAAAACCTAGCCCTGTCTTGCACTCATTGCAGTGACTGACAATGTCATGTTCCCACAATGCTGTGTGTAACGCCTGATGTACAGAGGGCACCAGGAGTATTTCATTTTATTTGTTGTTGAGAACATCCATAGCAACACATACTAAATCCATCATTTCTACGTGTATAATTCAGTGATGTTGATGACATCCTTCAGATTGAGCGACGGTCCTCAGCTTCCTTTTCCGAGTTGTTCTTCCCTTGCTGCCAGGAACCCAGTGACCGCCTAAGGTTCCTGTTTAATCTCCTGCAGTGATCCCCTGTAGATGCATCCTAAAAGAGCAGGATGCTCAAGGCAGAGATTTTTTCGCTAATTAGGTGAAACTTGTCTGGTTTTAGGAAGACTTGAGGGAATATTTTTGGTTTAAGGTTTAAAGATTATCTTGGAGCAGTAGTGTTGAGTCTTCCCCCAGCTTCCTCCAGCTTCCACGGCTTCAGCAAGTCTGGATTCAACGAACATTTGAAGTTCTGTTGTACAATTTCCCACTTTTGGTCAGAATTCTCTAGAGTCTTTGATCGAAATGTTTGGTAATGGTAGATGGGCACCATCCAGTGCCTCTGGGTTCTTGGCAGGGGAGGCAGTTGTTCAGAGAAGCTGTGAGCCGCACATTCCATTTCCTCCTGTGATTCCTGACCTGCCTCCTAGGGGTTATTTTTTTACTACTATGAACTCTCTAAACATGGGCACTCATCACATGCCAGGCCAGGATCCTGGTTAAGAGTCGGACAGACCATGTCACTGGTCTGGGGAGACCACAGAGAAGCAGTGAGGATTTAAGTACAATTTGACAAGCGAAACAGGGAAGGGGACTCTGGGGAGTGCAGCCTGTGCCCCCCACCCCCTGAGGCCCCTCCCTGGCTCCCTGTCCTCAGACTGCATCCGAGTGGACCCCCCTGAGCTACCCCCTCTGTTCCCCTCTGAGGATCTCGCCCTCTCCGATGGCATCTCCAGTTACAGGAACCTGACACTCAAGTTCCACAAGTACTGCCCGAGGCTGGCCGGGAGGGGACAGGACCTGGGGGAGGCCTGGCTCTCAGCAGCCACTTCCTCTTCAGGGTGGGGGCTGGGGCCACTGTGTGGATGCCTGCCATTTGTACACTTCCTCTGCCAGCTGCAGAGCCAGCATGGGGTGAGGGCGCTGGCACGCTGGGGCCAAGAGGGGCCTGGTGGGGGACTGTCCCTCTCACCTAAGCCTCCCCTCCAGGCTGATCAACGTCACCATCCACTTCCAGCTGAAGACCATCAACCTGCAGAGCCTGATCAACAACGAGATCCCTGACTGCTACACCTTCAGCATCCTGGTGAGCCCACGGCTGGGCGGGGGCAGAACCCCCAGGGGCTGTAGCCCAGCCAGAGGGCATTGTGGGGGCAGGGGGCAGAGAGCTGGCAGACCACCCATCGGGCTGGCTGGGAGCCGGGGCAGCCCAGGGTGCATTCTCTGCCTCCTGCGTGCCCTCCCCTGCCCCACAGATCACCTTTGACAATAAGGCGCACAGTGGACGGATCCCCATCAGTCTGGAGACCCGGGCCCACATCCAGGAGTGTAAGCACCCCAGTGTCTTCGGGCACGGTGAGCCCCTAGCCCAGACTGGTGCTGACAGGGCCCTGACCACCCTGAGATGTCCCCCAAGTGCCCCCTAGCCTCAGACTCTCAGGCTGGTGCTGACCGGTTTCTTGACCCACTCAGGTGCCCCAAGTTTCAGATCAGCACTGAGCAAGGACCTGATCTACCCTTGGTGGCTCCCTAGTGTCCCTTGAGACTTAGAATCTGAGACCAGCACAGATGACACGTCATCCTCAGAGGTGCCCCAAGTTTTATACCAATGCTGATCACAGTCCTGAATCTCCTGGAGGCACCTCAAGTCTTAGACGAGCACTGATGAGATCCTGACCCTCCCAGAGGCACCCTGAGTCTCAGACCAGTGCTGATGGAGACCAAGGTCCCCTCTCAGCCTCGGGGTAGCTGCCCAGAGAAGCCCATGAACCCAAACGAACACTGAGCAGGGACCCTGACCTGGCCAGGCCTGTAACCCCTCAAGTCCTCCAGCCTGACCCAGGCCATTGACCCTGCCTGCTGCCCCTTGTCTCCTGCAGGAGATAACGGCTTCCGGCTCCTGTTTGACGTGGTGGTCATACTCACCTGCTCCCTGTCCTTCCTGCTATGTGCCCGCTCGCTGCTCCGAGGCTTCCTGCTGCAGAATGTGAGGCCCGGGGGCCTGGGGGCGGGGTGTGTGGGGACAGCCCAGACCCCGACAAGCCTCACCGTACCCACCCTTGCAGGAGTTTGTCGGGTTCATGTGGCGGCAGTGGGGCCGTGTCATCAGCCCATGGGAAAGGCTCGAGTTCATCAACGGCTGGTACATCCTGCTGGTCACCAGCGACGTGCTCACCATCTCAGGCACTGTCATGAAGATTGGCATCGAAGCCAAGGTGGGTCTCTGCAGACCCCAGTCCCGTCCTCGCCCCCCGAGTCCTGCGCCTCCTTTCCTGGGGTCTAACAGAGCTGATGCCACTGCCCCCCACCCCCGCAGAACCTGGCCAGCTATGACGTCTGCAGCATCCTCCTGGGCACCTCAACGCTGCTCGTCTGGGTCGGCGTCATCCGCTACCTGACCTTCTTCCACAAGTACAATGTGAGTCAAACGATGACCATGGGCCTGCCCACTCATGTCCCCTGGCCCCCACACCTCAAAACAAGTACATGCAACTCTGGCACTTACCAGCCCCTTGCAGGTGGCTGCTCCCAAGCCCTTTCCCTGTGCCTGCTGCTTCCAGACACACCTGTCACTGTGCCTGGACAGGGGCCCACAGGAGCCACCCCGGAGGGCTCTGTCTTCATTTCTTAGTGCTCTGATGTATCAGAAATACCACAAGTGGAGGGTTTTCATATTTAGATTGATTTTCATTGTTGTTGGAAATATAGCATGGGAACATAATACAGTCCAGCAATTTTTCATGTACACAGTTCATAGCATAGATTCCCAGTCTTCAAGTTGAGCAGCTGTCCTCAGCCTCTTTTGCCAGGTTGTTGCTCTTCCGTCAACATAAACCCACTGCCCCCTAAGCTTCTGATCTGACCTATCGAGTTACAAGGGGGTGGTTTCACAGAAGATTCTAGAAATCTGAATTCGGGCTTGTGTCAGGCGCACCTCAGTTTTCCAAGTGACGTCGTCACTTTTAACACTTTTTTTAAAAGAGGTCTTTTGCAGCAGAGTCACCCAGTGCAATATAACTTTTGATTTCTTGACTGCTGTTTTCATGGGTCTTGATTGCAGATCCAAGTAAAATGAAATCCTTGACACCTTCAATATTTTCTCCATTTATCATGGCCCAGTTGTGAGGATTTTGGTTTTATCATATGGAGTGATACAAACTGAGGGTTGTAATTTTTTTTTTTAATTTTTATTTAACATAACTGAGTGAAAATGTACATTCACATATAAATTTACATGGCCCCCTATATGCAGCTTCCACTGCTCTCCCTGTCCAGTGACAGCACACTATTCCTCTCTGCTCCATACATGTCCCATCCTCCCAACAGTCTCCTTTCCCCTCCTGCCCATCCACTCTCCTTCCTCCAGCCAGAGGTCAGCAAGATGATATCCTATAGATGTATAGAACCATAAAGTGCTTCCAATATATGGTCACTCTGCCTTGCCAAGTCCAATCCATTCCTGTCCAAAGAGTGGACCTTTGTTATAATTTATGGGAAAGGGCAGCATCAGGGCAGGGGGCCATGCTCTCAGAGGAACCCCAAAACCGCTGGACCATCAACTGAGGTCTTTTAGTGGAGATCTCATGATGCACCTTTTTATTCTTGTGTTGCCAGTGAGACTCCTCTCTGTGAGCTCCATCGTGGCTATCACTGGTGATGGCCAGGCACCATCCGGTTCTTCTGGTCCCAAGTCGATGTAGGCACCCACTCTTGTGGGTCTCTCCGTCTTCTCGGTTGTCTTTACCGCATGTCATTTTGGTCCTCAGTGAGCATCCGTTCCTGTTGAGTTGGGACCATTTGCTGTGTCCTCAGATGGCAGCTTGGCAGCTTTTAAGACCCCAGACGTCACTCACCAATGTGGGGTGCAGAGAGCTCTCTTAGCAAAACGCTAGTTGTGCCAATTGGCCTGGAATTCGCCTAAGAGCATGGTCCCCCGCCCCCCGCCCCAGCTACTCTATCCTTGCAGTATTGAGTTAAGATGGAAGGAGTACTCAAGTTATGCTGAAGTCCACTTAATGTTGTTCTTGTTCCTAATGTGTGCTGTCACCATTTTCTCCCAACTAGATTTCTAGTAACTATCTAAACTAAACCCTACCTGCCTCGTCCTCCCTCCCTCCCCTCCCTTGCAGCTGTCAAAGAGTCTTTTCTTCTATGCACAAGTCTGTTTTTGAGATCTTATCGTAGAGGTCTCATACAGTATTTGTCCTTCTGTATGACTACTTTCACTCAACATAATGTCGTCCAGTTGAAACCAGGTTAGGAGATGTTTCCTGGAATCATCGTTATTCTTTATCATTGCGTAGTGCTCCATTGAGTATATGTACCACAGTTTACCTATCCATTCTTCTATTGTTGGGCATCTGGGTTGATTCCATCTTTTTGCTATCGTGGACTGTGCTGTGATAAACATTCTGGTGCATGTGTCCGTTGGTGTGAAAGGCCTTGAATCTGTAGGATATATTCCAAGTAGTGGAATTACTGGGTCAAATGGTATATCAATATCCATTTTTTTAAGGAAGCGCCAGATTGCCTTCCAAAGAGGCTGGACCATTTTGCAACCCCACCAACAGTGTAGGAGGGTTCCACTTTCTCCACAGCCTCTCCAGCATTTGTTGTTTTGTGTTTTCTGGATCATGGCCAATCTTGTTGGGGTGAGATGGCATCTCATTGTTGTCTTGGTTTGAATTTCTTTAATAACTAAAGATCGTGAACATGTCCGCATGTGTTTTTTGGCTGCCTGGATCTCCTCTTTAGTGAAGTGTCCAAGGGTTGTAATTTTTGATCTCTGGTGCTACGTGCGTCCAGTCCATTCTCCTTTCATGAAACAAGGTTGTATTATCTGCATATCACAGGTTGTTAATGTTGTCCTCCAATCCTGATGCCTCGTTCTTCTTCATATTGTCCAGCTTCTCAGATTAATTCCTCAGTATACAGACCGAGTGGAAACCCTGCTGGCATAGTGGTTAAGTGCTACGGCTGCTAACCAAAAAGGTCAGCAGTTTGAATACACAGGAAACTATGGAGCAGTTCTACTCTGTCCTGTACAGTTGCTGTGAGTTGGAATCACCTCAGTGGCGTGGGTTTGGTTTGGTTTATACAGCCTGGATAGGAATGGTGAAAAGACACTATTCAGATCCACAGCTTTCCTGAATTTAAACCATGCAGTGTCCCCTTGGTCCATTCAAATGACTGCCTTTTCATCTATGTACAGATTCCTCGTGGGCACCGTTTTGTGTTCTGGAATTCCCATTCTCTGCAATATTAGCCATGATTTGTTCTGATCTACTCAGTCAAAAGCCTTTGCATAGTCAGTAAAACACAGAGAAACATCTTTCTAGTATGCTCAGCTTTCACCTAAGAGGCATGTGACATCAGCAGTGACACCCCTGATACCACATTCTCTTTGGAATCCAGCTTGGATTTCTGGCAGTTCCCTGTCAGTATACTGCTGCAGCTGCTTTTGAATGAGCTTCAGCAAAATCTTCCTTGTATGTGATATTAATAATAGTGCTTGATAATTTCCACATTCTGTTAGGTCACCATTCTTTGGAATGGGCACAGATGGTAATCTCTTGCAGTCAGCTGGCCGGGTAGATGTCTTCCAAATGTCTTGGCATAGACAAGTGAGCACTTCGGCACTGTGTGTGTTTGTTACAACATCTCAGTTGGTGTTCTGTGAATTCCCGGAGTCTTGTTTTTCACCCATGGCTTCGGTGTAGTTTGTACTTCTTTCTTCCTTCAGTACCATTGATTCTTGATCATATGCCACCTCCTGAAATGACTGAATGTCTTCTTCTGCAGATGTAACTGACTTGATTTCTGTGTCCTCCGTTTGGAGAGATCCACGTGTTAAGTTGCTGTCTATGTTATTGAAAAGATACTTGCAATGAAAAAGCCACTGGTCTTGGAAAATTCTACCATGCAATCTCTGGCGTTGTTTCTGTCACCAAGGCCATGCCTTCCAACTACTCCTCTTTATTCTTTGTTTCCCACTTTCACATTGCAATCACCAGTAATTGTTATTGCATCTTGACTGCTTGTGGGATCTATTTCAGACTGCAGATTTGGGTGAAAATCTGTGTTCTCATCATCTTTGGCCTTAGTGGTGGTTGTATAAGTTTGAGTAATAGTCACATTAATTGGTCTTGCATGGATATGGATATTATCCCCTCACTGAGAGCTTTGGACTTCAGGATAGATTTGTTATTCTTGGCATAGTAGACTATATGATTGTCCAGTTGAAAATTGCCAACTACCATTAGCTCACTAATGCCTAGAATATTGATATTTATGCATTCCATTTCATTTTTGATGATTTCAAATTTTCCTAAAATTTTACTTCGTACATTCCATGTTCTGATTATGAATGGGTGTTTGTAGCTATTTCTTTGCATTTTGAGTCATGCCACATCAGCAAACGAACGTCCCGAAACCTTGACGCTATCCACGTCATTAGCCTGACTCTACTTTGAGGAGGCAGCTCTTCCCCAGTCATCTCTTGAGCGCCTTCCAACCCAGGGGCTCATCTTCTGGCAATATCTCAGTGTTCTGCTGCTATTTATAGGGTTTCCAGTGGTCAGTTTTTTTCTGAAGTGTTCTGCAGGTCCTTTTTCCTAGTCTGTGTTAGTCTGGCATCATAGTAATAGCATGCCACGCCAGTATGAGACACTGACAGATGAGTTGTAGACCACGGCCACGGCTTTGGCCACTTGAGTTGCAGCTGTGTCCTCACCAGAGCCTTCCCCTTCCCCCGCAGATCCTGATTGCCACGCTCCGGGTGGCCCTTCCTAGCGTCATGCGCTTCTGCTGCTGTGTGGCTGTTATCTACCTGGGCTACTGTTTCTGTGGTTGGATTGTGCTGGGGCCTTACCATGTGAAGGTAGGCAGGGCTGGGGCTGGGCTTCTCAGGACCCACAGTGGAAGAGGCCAGGAGTCCTCTGACCGCCCCTCCCCTACGAGGACACAATGCCCTGGCTGTCCTCACCTGACCCTATGCCCTAAGCCTTCTGAGCCCCTAGTGACCCTGTCATTGACAAAGTGACCTGTGTGGCCCCCACTGTGACCCCTGGGATTCTGCCAACGATTCTGCTCACTGTCCCCTATAACCTTTGGTGGACCTTTCATTGACCCTGTGACCTTGTCTGTCAGGATTGATTAGCTCACTTTGATTCCTGTTATAAGCAGCTGTCCACTGTCCCTTCTGCCCCCTTGTAATGCTGCCGTTGACCTATGAGCTTGTCATTCGCTGAGTGACACCACATGACCACACATGAGTACTAGTACTCGGCTGACGGCCTCCTCTGAACCCCTCATCCTTGCACTGACCCGGCCCCCTGCGCCCCTCTCTGACCCCACCATCCCACTGTTGGCTGGCAGTTCCGGTCGCTGTCCATGGTGTCGGAGTGCCTGTTCTCGCTCATCAACGGTGACGACATGTTTGTGACGTTCGCCGCCATGCAGGCCCAGCAGGGCCGCAGCAGCCTCGTCTGGCTCTTCTCCCAGCTCTACCTCTACTCCTTCATCAGCCTCTTCATCTACATGGTGCTGAGTCTCTTCATCGCACTCATCACAGGCGCCTACGACACCATCAAGGTCAGCCGGGGCCTCACACACACCCGCACACACAGCCTTGAATGAGGGCTCTGGGTCCTTGGGAGTCCGCTGTGAAGCGGTTCCCTGGCCCTTGGGGACCTGGCAGGGAAGATCCAGGGACAGAGTGTGGGGGGTCTCTGGGTAGGCGTCTGAAACCAGAGGCCAGTCGGAATTGGGGGCACCAGGTGGGCCCGAGAGCATCCCAGTCCCACTGCCCTGTTCTCAGCATTGATTGAATGGGGTTCTGGCCAGGTGGGGTTCCTGCCTCTTTGTATTTAGTAATGTCATATTGCGTTTTTAGTGAAAGTGTACACAGTAAATTACACTCCCATTTGACAATGTCATATAGATTGTTCAGTGACATTGGTTACATTTTTCACAGTATGTCATCCTTCTCTGTAATTGGTGGCATAGTGGTTAAGAGCTGTGTCTAGTAACCACAAAACATTAGTAATTCGAATCCACCACGCTGTCTTTGGAAACCCCATGAGGCAGTTCTCTGCCCCTAGGGTCACTATGAGTGGGAATCGACTCGACAGCAGCAGGTTTGGTTTGGTCTCTGTAATTGTATTCTAGTTGTTCCATTTCTCTTACTCTAGTCTCCCTGCTCTGGTATCTTCTTGTCTTTGCTTTAGAGTCATTGGTGACCCTCTGGTCTCAGGTAGATGGATTTTAGCAGGGCATCATTCTCATGGGTAATCCTGTGTCTATTTTTACCAACAGGGAAACCAAGCCCTGCAGTTTCAGTGACTTGGTTGAGGTCAGCCACAAAGCACTGGCGATGGGTTCACCCCACAACTGATTTCAGAAGCCACCCTCTGAATCCTCCTGTTGTGGGAAGTGGCCTGGGAGTCGGGAGGGAGTGCTTGGTTTCAGGAAAGGCATTGTCCTGTAGGCTGCAGGGTTTAGAAGGTGAAGGAATGAGGAGGTTACCAAGGTTTACTGTGATACTAGTCCCAGTATTATATACCTACTTGAATTATAATTGTAGTTAAAATAGAATGCAGTTAAAAATCTACTTCCTTCCTTCCAGTATCCATGTATCATGTGTCCAAAAGCTTGGTGGCATAGTGGTAAAGAGCTTGGCTGCTGATCAAACAGTCAACAGTTCGAATCTACCAGCCACTCCTTGGAAAGTCGATAGTGCAATTCTGCTGTGTTCTATGGGGTCGCTGTGAGTTGACTCAACAGCCATGGGTTTGGTTTGGCTCAAAAAATAGAAACAAGCCCATTGTCATTGAGTCACCCTTGATTTCACAGTGACTCTAGGTGTAGAGAGTATAACGTCCCCATAGAGTTGTGAGGGTTTTCAGAAGCAGATCATCAGACCTGTCCTCTGAGGTCCCTCTGGGTGGGTTCATACTGCCAGCCTTTTGGTTAGGAGTCCAGCACTTAACCATGTGCCTCGACCAGGGACTCCAGTGTTCTTGCTCTTCAAATGTGGTAGCTATTGTTCATCGCCATCGAGCCATTTCCAAGTCATGGTGACCCCATGTGTGCAGAGTAGAACTGCTCCACGGGGCTTCCAAGGCTGGGGACATTTTGCAAGCAGCTTGCCAGGCCTGTCTTCTGAGGCTTCTCTTGGTGGGTTGGAACCTGCAACCCTGTGGCTAGTAGTTGAGTCCTTACCTGTTTGTGCTACCCCAGGACCTTCCAGAGTAGCCAGTGCCTACCATATTGGGTAACAGAGATATTGAGAAGTACCATGACAGCACATGCTGCCAGCTGCCACTGTCCTAGACTGGAGAGGCGAGACCTACAGGGAGAAGAGCACTTTGGGGAAGGAAAAGCAAAAGTAAAAGGCCTGAAATTTAAAAAGGGCTCTGAGGGGTTGGTGACACAATTGGGCAGGGAGGGGTGCAGACACAGCTGGCAGCTGGAGGATTCCTCTCTGTGGAGCCCCCACTACTTCCTGCACCCCCAGCACATGTGTAACCCCCAGGCATGGTTCAGTGGTCCCACAACCCTGCTGCTGTCACTCCTGCTCCCGTGGGTCTTGCTCCAGCACTTAGATGTCACACACGAGTGCACTGTGAGTGTACAAGCCAGGGCACTGTTCCCACTGTGGTGATTGACTCGAGAGATGTTTGGGTGCCCGGAGTATGTTACGCCACCTCTAGGTAGTGGCCCCAAAGCTTCTTGCTGTCACTTGCCAGCAGGTCGGTTCTGACTCACAGCCACTTTGCTGGTGCAGGGAACACCTGCTTCGTAGGGTTTTCAAGGCTGTGCTGTGACCTTTCAGAAGGCTACCAGGCCCTTTTTCTGAGGTGCCCGTGGGTGGATTCAAATGGCCATCCTAGTCAAGAGCTTAACTGTGCCCCCCAGGGGCTGCTGAGTCCACCGTGCTGGGTCCCAGACCTCACAAAGATGCTGGTTGTGCATGAGTGTAGGGGCCAGGACTGGGCTCTCCACAGAAATAAGCCATGGGGCATCTGCAGTCACAATAGACAGTGACAGCCAGTGCCAGGGCCCAGATGGCTGCAAGGGAGGCGGAGGGAAGGACAGACTCAAGGCCTTCACAGAGGCTGCTTTCATGCTGGCACCTTTCTGGTCTCTCCCCAGCACCCAGGCACTAGAGGGGAGGAGAGTGAGCTCCAGGCCTACATAGCACAGTGCCAGGACAGTCCCACATCGGGCAAGTTCCGCCGTGGGAGCGGCTCGGCCTGCAGCCTCCTCTGCTGTTGTGGCAGGTATAGTTGGGAGCTTGGGAGAAGGGGAAGGTGCCTGAGGGAGCTGACCCCTCCCCTGCCTGGCTGACCCTATCCCTTCCCTCCTACTCCAGGGATGCCTCGGAGGAACATTCGCTAAGCGTGAATTGACTCGAATGAGGATGGCCATTGGACTTTAGCCCCTAACTGTGGGGACCCACGCTTATTTATTTTTAGGGTTTGCTTTTAAGGACGGACTCCCTGCTGTGCTCGGCCAGGGCCAGTCAGGTGGGACCCTGGGGAAGGATCAGGGTGGGGGTGTGAAATAAACAAGTAAATAAACGCGGTGTTTCGTTGTTTGTTTTTTTATGGGGGTGGGCGGGGGTTTGACATTCATTTTGCCAGCTGTGCTCCAGCACCTTCAAGGAGCAGCCCTGCCGGGCGTGGGTGGTGCTGTGCCCCGTGCGGTGAACAGAGGGATTGCACCCACGGCTGGGGTGGAGGGCCAGCGGTGTTGACAGAGTTGAGGCTGCTGTCCTTGAGTGAGTTCAGGCTCGCGGGGGCCCTGCAGTGGTATCTTTCTAGGGTCACCAGTGAACCCTCGGCTTTGCCACGCTATGACCTCACTTAAGTCCTGGTAGCCCTCGATTACCTGATGGTTACATCCCCCAAAATTACAGGCAGGTGTTTTCTACAAATAGCCAAGTGCACCTTGGGGCAGTAGGGGACCAAGGCCCCCAGGAATTTTCCAGGAAACATCTTAAGGGCTCAGTAGCTCCCCACAACCTTCTGTTAATACCCTAGCGACGCCAGAAATAATCCTCAGCCTTCCAAAGACGTCCCAGTCATACTCCAACATTCTTCAGTCCTTCCCGGAAGTCTGGCTCCGCCCCAGACCCACAGTCAATCGCCAAAGACCCTTAGGGACATTTGAAGCCAGCGGCCCGTTCCCCCCCCCCCCCCCCCCGCAGTCGTGTATTTCAGAAACTCTCTAGTAATTTCCCCTAGTAATTCCCGCGTCTCCGGGTACGTCTCCTAGCAACGTTGCCAGCCTCATTCCCAGAGTCCTAAAGCTGCTCCATACCCTGAGAACCAGTAACTTGTCTGTTGTCGGGCACCTGTGAGTTCGTTTCGATTCACAGAAAAAACCTATGTGTTAGAGTAGGACTGCCCCATAGGGTTTTCTTGGTTCTCATCTTTTTTATTATTTTTATTGTGATTAAGTGCAAGTTTACAATCCAAGTCAATTTGCCATATAAAACCCCAGCACATGCCTTTATGCAACTCTATCTGCTCTCCCCACCCCGTGACCCACACTCCTCCTTTCCACCTGGTACCTCCGGTATCCACTCAGCTGTAATCTTTAGGGAAGCAGATCGCCAGGTCTTGCTCCCGCTGAGCTGCGGGGTTAAGTTCCACAAGCAACCTTTCATCTACCAGTAAAGCACTTAACCACCTGTGCAATCTGAAGCACAAAGCAGTACAAGCCTACCCTGGGCATCCCAGGACCTCTCCAAGACCTGGTGCTGCTCTGTGACCCCTTCTATGGGAACCCCAGCAGCTCTGTGAGCGCTCCAGCTCCAGGGTTCCCAGGGCGTATGAGTCAGGAGGCAGGCATTCAGCTATCTTCCTAGTAGACACCGGCGTTGTCTGGGTTAGGACATTCTGTCTTCGCAGAGTGTGTGGTAAACAACTTTGCAGGAGGCGGGGTGGGGGGGGAGGGACTCACCAGCAGGGGCTGGAGGGAGCACTTCGGGGCCGTGTTCTTCCAAGCCCCTTGCGTGGGCAGCTGGCAAGGAATGCCCAAATGCCCTTGGCCCCAGGCTGTGGTGGGACAGACGGGTTGTCTGATCTGGCCGGTACATCAGTGAAGGAGCCAGGCGGTCAGCCAACTCGCCTCACCCTGTTTCCGGACCCCACTGTCTGGCAGCGCCCCCGTAGCCATACCTGCCGGAACCGAAGGGGAGCGGCTTGCGACAAGGGACGGGGCTTCCTACAGGCGCAGGGTGGGCCCAGAGTGACTCGCTCCTCCGTCTCCTTAGTTCCTCAGGGCCTTCGGCTGGCAGTCCTGCCGGACAAGCTTAAACAGCCAATGGACGCCCCTCTGCAAACAGGAATGGTAAAGGTCGAGAAGGTGTTGTCCCTCGAGGACTACAACTCCCAGCGTGCTCAGCGCGTATTGTCGCGTTACTAGACCACAGCTGTGTGTCTTCAGGCCGAACTACTCTTCCCGGCTTGCACCGCGGGTCGCTGAGCCGCGGGGAAGAGGCGCGCCCCCGGGGAGGGAGCAGCTCCGGGCCATTCCGCAGATGGGGACACCGAGGCCGGAGCAGGCTGCGGCCTCCCCGGGGGCAGAGGGAGGAGCGTGGGATGGGGCCCAGGGCACCTTGGCCCCCAGGGAGGGCTCTGCCGAGCGGCCGTGTGATGGGCAGCCGGTGCCTTTCGTCCCGCAGGTTCTGGGCGTGATGATCGGGGCCGGAGTCGCAGTGCTGGTCATGGCCATTCTCATCCTCCTGCTGGTGCGGAGGCTGCGAGTGCCGAGTGAGGACCCGGAAAGCCCTCTGGGGAGGCTGCAGGGTGGGGAGCCGAGATTCTCGGGTGTCTGAGGCAGTAGAGATGCGGTTGGGATTTGGTGGAGTCTGCACACCGCCTTCCCACCTCGGGCCGCGTCGAGTCTGTGCGGAGTTGAGTCCACCTCCCTGCCTATCCCCAGAAACTCCAGCTCCGGATGGCCCCCGGTATCGATTCCGGAAAAGGGACAAAGTGCTTTTCTATGGCCGGAAGATTATGCGGAAGGTGAGTTCAGGACTCCTGGGGTGGCACTGACCACAGTGAGTTCTGGCCCGTTTCATAGATACATCTCCCCACAATTGTTATCTAACCCCACTTGACCAAGGCCCCCAGGATTTCACAGTCTGAAATGACAGTTGACCCACTCTCCCTGCCCTCACCCTCCCAGGTGTCGCAGTCCACTTCCTCACTGGTGGACACCTCAGTCTCCACCACCTCCCGGCCGCGCATGAAGAAGAAACTTAAGATGCTCAACATTGCTAAGAAGTAAGGCTGTGCTGGGGGGCCCTGGGACCAAAGGGCTGTCTCCAGGGCTTCGTGAGTGATGAACCCACACCGAAGGATGGGCCTCCAGAGTGTTTGGATGGCATGGGCTGTCTGGAGGTGTTTCACATTAGAGGGACCTCTTAGGACTATCTTCTGAGGGAGTATCTCAGAGCTCCCCATGCCAGACGAGCCATCTCTGGGGTCTCCTTCCTGGGGGTTGTCTCAGTGGTATTACCCTGCTACAGGGGTGGTAGAGACTATGTCAGAGGTTTTCTCATGTATGGGCTTTCCCCGTAGATCATTTTATGGGTCTCCACACATGAGAAGATTTATCCCAGGGTGCCCTGTTGGGTCGCTGTGACTTGTTAGAAGGGCTGTCTGTAGTCTATGTCCACGCAATTTCCATCAGAAGTCTTCTCCTTCACTTACTGTGGCTCTTCCCACACCTAAGAGGCTGTCCCAGGGGTTTCTGTTGCCCAGGAGCTATCTCAGTGCCTTCTTGGACCAGAAACATAGAGCATCTCAGGGGTCCCAGTCATCGAGAAGGTATCTCTGAGAAGGGCTCTCCCAGGGATCTTTGTAAATAGAGAGCTGGTTCTGCATTCTCCTCACACCATGGGGTCAGGAAAGTCTGTCTCAGGGGATTCTTCACCTAGAGGTTACCCAGAGGTCTCTGATCAACAGAGGCTCTTTTACAGGGCTTTATATGGCTTGAATAGGAAGACTAGATTTTCCATGGTGAGTTGAAGAACTGTATCTCAGATCTCCCCACATCACTGGGGCCATCTCCAGTGGCTGTATACTGTTGAAGAGCTCCTTTGATGTATTTATGGCCATTAGAAGGCTATCTCTGAGCCTTCTGTGGTCTTAGGAAGAGCTGTCCCAAGGATCTCTCCTACCAGAATGGAAGCTATATATGGACTTCTCCATATCAAGGATATTATCTCGGGAGTCTGTGCATGCTAGAGGGTCCATGTCAGGAATCTGGTGACCTATGGAGGGGCTGTCTCAGTAGTCACTGGGGTTTAGGGAGAAGGGCTCTTCCACATTAGCGGAGGAGCTATGTCTGGAATTTCCATGTATAATAAGGGCTATCTCAGGGATCTGTATGACCATCAGAGAAGCAGATTCTGTCTTCTTTATGGCCTGGGAGGAAGGGCTATCTCAGGCATCTTTATGATGAGTAGAGAGGTTGTGTCTGAGGTCTCCTTATGTCATGAAAACTACCTCAAGGTTTGCCTGCACTGGGGAGGCTATCTTGGGATTCTAGTGTGTACTATGGGAAGGACTATCTCAGCGGTCCCCATCAGCAGAAGGGTTCTGGGTTCTGCTTATATCTTAGAAGGCATATCAAGACTCTGCTTCTCTCGAGGGTCTGTCTTAGAGATCTGCGATCAGGGCTTCATGTCAGGGCTCAGCAGACTTTTACTGTGAAAGGGCAGGTAGTGTCTTAGGCTTTGCAAACCACACAGGCTGTGTAGCAAGTGTTAGCGTGAAGGAAGACGCGATACATGCATGACCCAGTATGGCTGTGTGCCAAGAAGGCTTGACAGAAAACTGATGGTAGGTTAGAGTTGGCCTGTAGGCCATCATTTGCTGACCCTTGCTCTCTATGACCCTCTGACCCCTCCCGCCCCTCTCCTGCTGCCAGGATCCTGCGCATCCAGAAAGAAGCACCAACACTACAGCGGAAGGAGCCCCCACCTGCTGTGCTGGAGGCCGACCTGACCGAGGGGGACCTGGCCAACTCCCACCTGCCCTCCGAGGTGCTCTACATGCTGAAGAACGTCCGGTCAGTGTCAGGGCCAGTTGGGAGGGGCGGTGGCGAGCTGCGTGGCCGGGCCCACCTGATCTCCTGCCTCCTTTGCTGTCCGGCTCCCCAGGGTGCTGGGCCACTTTGAGAAGCCCCTCTTCCTGGAGCTCTGCCGGCACATGGTCTTCCAGCGGCTCAGCCAGGGGGACTACGTCTTCCGGCCAGGCCAGCCCGATGCCAGCATCTATGTGGTACAAGATGGGCTGCTGGAGCTCTGCCTGCCTGGGCCTGTGAGTGGGCTGGGGCTGCCTGAGGTGGTACCGAGGGAGTGGCCAGCCGGGGTGGCATTGGGGATGGTCCATGGTACAATCATCATCGCGTCTTCTGGTCTACGGGGTTGGTGGTCTAGTTTATTTTTCCATACTTTCAACGTTTACTTATTTTTGTCCACAAACTTAATTGTTCTAAGTGCTATGTAGCTCACTGCCAAAAATGTGTACTGTCACCTTCAAAGTCCTCCCTTTGGGAAGCTATGCACTGACACCAGTGCCTGGTCCACCCTTCAAAGCAATTTTGGAACTCTTTTCTGGAATGGCCGTTGCACATGGTGGCAAAGTAACAAGTTCACGAGCTTAATTATATAGTTATCTGTGAGGGAGTTTTTGACCAATAAACAAACAACTGTGTTTGAACATCCTCTCTACTCACCTGATCTAGCCCTCAGTGACTTTTTTCTTTACCTGAAGATAAAGGAAATATTGAAAGGAAGACATATGGGAAGGAAGACATTTTGATGACATTCAGGACATCCAGGGTAATATGATGACAGCTCTGCAGGCCAGAGCTGAAAGAGTTCCAAAATTGCTTTGAAGGGTGGACTAGGTGCTGGTGTGGGTACATAGCTTTCCAAGGGGAGTACTCTGAAGGTGACCATAGTGATATTCAGCAATGAGGTAGGTAGCATTTTTTTCTAGGGTGAGTTCACAAACTTAATTGTGTATTTCTTTTCCATCTTAATATTTTTTGTGTTTTTGGTGAAGGTTCACTCAACTGTTAAGGTTCCCATTCAACAATTTTTCTAGGAATGTTTAGTGATGGTTCTGATCCTTCTGTTTCCATCAGTCTGGCTTTGCTGCCTCCTAATACCCTCATCTTTGTTTTAAAGTAACTGTTGACCATTTGGAGTCCTGCTGGCACGGTGGTTAAGGTTTCACTGCTAATCCAAAGGTTGGCAGTCCGAATCCATGAGCAGCCCCTTGGAAACCATATGAGGCAGTTCTGCTGTGTTCTATAGGGTCACTGTGAGGCAGAGTGAACTCGATGACAGTGGGCTTGATTTCTTACAGTTGAGTGGTGTATAATGTCCATTCTGTGAAACAGGAAGTCATGGGATTTTGGATGTTGTGCAAACTGCATGTTACATAAGGCAGTCTCTAGCTGATAAAGGTCTATCTTACATACAAGCTATAGTTTTGAACTTTGGGGATCATAGGCCTACAGGTGGCCAGAAGTTGCCAGAATGGACTGCATGCAGTTCATGACTGTGTGTGTTTTTACTGTGGTAAGAATGCACACGGAAGGGGAGTGGACGGAGAGGAGGGGAAAGGAGACTGTTGGGAGGATGAGACATGTATGGAGCAGAGAGGAATACTGTGCTGTCACCGGACAGGGAGAGCAGTGGAAGCTGCATATAGGGGGGCATGTAAATTTTCATGTGAATGTACATTTTCACTCAGTTATGTTAAATAAAAAAAAAAAAAAAAAGAATGCACATGGAGCCCCTGGGTGCTGCTATTGGCTAAGCCCTCGACTACTAGCTGAAAGGGTGGTGTTGGAGTCCTCCCAGCCAGAGGCGTCTCGGAGGAAAGGTCTAGTGATCTACTTCTGAAAGGTGACAGCCTTGAAAACCGTGTGGCGCACAGCAGAACTGGACACACAAGGTGGCCAGGAGTTGAGTGGACTTGATGAGAAGCAACAGTAACAAGCATCTACATCACAAAACATTTACTGGGTTAATAGTTTTCACAGATGCAAGTCAGTGACATTGGTTGCATTCTTTCTGTGACCATGGAGCAATTCTGTTCTGTCCTATAGGGTTGCTGTGAGTTGGCACTGACTCTAGGAATGTTTAGATGAAGGTCCATCTTACATTCCTAGGCTGCTGGGCAGGCGGGAGAAAAGGCTGGCAGCAGTTGTGTAGCCAGAGCTGGGGGGTCATCCCAGAAACTGAAGTATCTGATGTGTATTCCTGAGCCTGCAGGTAGTCCTGAAAGGGACAGAGGTCAGGAGGGTAGATGGAAGTGAGGATGTCCTGGTCTGAGTTCCAAAGGGCCCTATTTACAGATAAAGGTGTGATGGCTGCACATATTTTGAGGGCATTATATCGTTCAGCAGTAGCCATGTGTCCAAGTTGGTGCTGTTTTGAAACGTGGTGCTCCAGAGGCCATAGAATGGGCAACCTAGGGCATTGGGTGGGCTGCAGGGCCTGTGGTTAGAGTTTGTGATGGGCAGGAAGGGGTGCGGGTTAGAGGCTCCTTGGGGTCTCTTCTCGGGGAGGGCATGGATCTAGGTGAGCGAGGTGGGGTCCTCACAGGTCAGTGGCCCCTGTGTCTCAGGATGGGAAGGAGTGTGTGGTGAAAGAAGTGGTCCCTGGGGACAGCGTGAACAGCCTTCTCAGCATTCTGGACGTCATCACCGTGAGTGACTGGGCAGGGGTGCTGGGTGCTGGGCAGGAAGGAGAAAAGGCTGGCAGCAATTGTGTAGCCAGAGCGGGAGTAGGGGTGTGTCATCCCAGAAACTGAAGTATGTGATATATATTCCTGAGCCTGCAGGTAGTCCTTAAAGGGACAGAGGTCAGTAGGGTAGATAGGAGTGAGGGTGTCCTGGGCCTGGGTTCCCAGCCGCTGACTGACTGCAAAGCCCATCTGCCCTCAGGGTCACCAGCATCCACAGCGCACAGTGTCAGCCCGGGCGGCCAGAGACTCCACGGTGCTGCGGCTGCCGGTGGAGGCCTTCTCTGCCGTCTTCACCAAGTACCCAGAGAGCCTGGTGCGGGTTGTGCAGGTCAGTGGACGCCCACGCCGATTCCGCCCCAGTCTGTACAGGCCACTGACCTCCGCACTCGAGCTTATCTGCCCCAGCAGCTGAGCTTCCTGGGCCCTGCCCTTGATGCTGCGCACTAGCTGCTTCCCGGTCCTGTTTCTGAAGCCCCCAATGACGCCTCCTTTCTGCCCCCGCCCCTTCTTCGGCCCCACGCGTCGCCTCTCTTAACCTTGGCTCCACCCATGTCCTTCTGTCCAACTTTGGCCCCACTCCTTCAGTCCGTGGTACCAACTTTTGCCTAGGGGAGCTGCCCCATTTGCACTCTCTGAGTCTTCCCTGGCCTCTCCCTGCTGGTCAAACTGTTGACCCCTCTTCTCATGACCCCACCCTCTCCCGGCCCTTCCCACGACCCCACCCACTCCTGGCCCCTCCCTTGAGTCCACCCTATCCTGGTACCTTCTTTGACCCCCTACTCCTGGCCCTTAATGTCTCCCCACAGATAATCATGGTGCGTCTGCAGAGGGTCACGTTCCTGGCCCTTCACAATTACCTGGGTCTGACCAACGAGCTCTTCAGTCATGTGAGTTAGGGGTGAGCTCAAGAGGCTGAGGGAGTCCCTGTGACTTCTGGGCTAGTGCCGCAGGCTTGCTTGCTCTCTGCCCTAGGAGATCCAGCCACTCCGACTCTTCCCCAGCCCTGGCCTCCCTGCGCGTACCAGCCCCATACGTGGTTCTAAGCGAGTGGTCAGCACCTCAACTACTGAGGAATTAAGGGAGAACCCTGGCCGGCCACCTGACCCCACCGGGGCCCCCCTGCCTGGGCCTGCAGGTACCAAAAACTGACCCTTCCTGGCCCTCAGGTACCCAGTCTTCCAGAAACCTCAGTCTTGCCCCCGAGTCCTGTTGAAATCACCCTTTTCAGTTCCCCAGAGGACCTAGCCTTATCTCTGCTAAGCCCTGAGGGGCCCCTTGCCCCTGTTGAACATCCAGTTCTGACCCATCTGGCCCCTCAGGGACCCCGAGTCCTACCTGAGCACTCAGTTCTGACTCTTGCTGGCCCCTAGGGACCCATCGTCCTAGCTGAGCACCCAGTCCTGACCTGTGTCTGGCTCACAAGGACCCCCTAATCCCAGACAGACACCCAGTTCTGCCTTGTCTGGGCCCTGGATTTGCCTGGCCTCAGTCCACTGAACCCACTGGAATCTCTTCCTAGCCCAGATTCCCTGGGAGCTCTGTGTTCACCGTTGTCCAGGCCCTTCTCAGCGCCCAGCCCCTAATCCTAGCTCTAGACACAGCGGCTCTGAAGGGCTAGGGCCTGAACCTGAGTCTCCCCCAGGGGACCCAGTGAAGCCCACCTCCCTGGAGGCGCCGTCAGCCCCCCTGCTGAGCCGCTGCATCTCCATGCCTGTGGACATCTCAGGTTCAGAGGACTGGGCGGGTGGGCTGGGGCTGCAGAAAACAGAGCTTCTAGGTTTGACTCCAGCATCTCCCACCTGCCAGACTTGATTTTTGTATCTGTGAAATGGGAATAATGATAGCACTTTGTTAGGTGCTTTTTGTGATTATGCACTGAGATGGGACTCTCACTTGTGGTAAGGGATTCTGGGTCGTGGATTTGTCAGGTTTGCCATGAATGAGGCAGTTGTCACAAGTGTAGTTGCTGGTAGCTGCCATCACGTTGGTCCCCGACTTGGGATGTCCCCACTACACAGTAGAACAAAGTGCTGTCTAGTCCTGCCCCATCCTGATGATCACTTGCAGATTGGGCTGTTGCGGGCCACAGTATTTTCACTGGCTGATTTTCAGAAGTAGATCGCCAGGCTTTTCTTCCTACTCTATAGTCGGGAAGCGCTGCTGAAACATGTTTAGCGTTGTAGCAATACACAGGCCTCCACTGAGGGCCAGATTACAGGAGGTGCATTGGCTGGGAGTGGAATCTGGGTCTCCCTCCTGGGAGCCACCACTGCTCCCTAGTGGCTGGTTATAGACTGTAGCTAGAGTCACCCTTGTTTTTATTGCATTTCTGCTGCCCACTGCCCACCCCACAGGCTTGCAGGGTGGCCCCCGCTCGGACTTTGACATGGCATATGAGCGTGGCCGGATCTCCGTGTCCCTGCAGGAAGAGGCCTCAGGGGGGCCCCAGGCAGCTCCCGCTCGGGTATGGCCCTGTCTTTTTCTCCCCTCCCTACCTCCCGTCCCTACCCTGGCCTGGATGTAGCCCAGCCAAGGGTGGAGCCCCCAGAGTAGTGTAGTTAGGTGGGAGCTGGGGGTTACAGGTCTTACCCCTTTGCAGACCCCCACTCAGGAGCTTCGGGAACAGCCGGCAGGCGCCTGTGAGTACAGCTACTGTGAGGATGAGTCAGCCACTGGTGGCTGCCCCTTTGGGCCCTACCAAGGCCGCCAGACGAGCAGCATCATTGAGGCTGCCAAGAGGGAGCTGGCCAAGCTGATGCGCATTGAGGTGGGCAGCTGGAGGGCAGGCCTGGGGGGTCGTAGTGGGGCTAGGGGAGGCCGGGCTGGGCCACTCAACCACCCTCCCTCCCCAGGACCCCTCTCTTCTAAACAGCCGGGTCTTTCTGCATCACGCCAAAGCTGGCACCATCATTGCGCGCCAGGGGGACCAGGTAAGGCTGACCCTAATCTCTAACCATGTGACTCTGACCTGAGACCGCAGGCTCTGCTCTGCTCTGCCTGACTTCTGCTGTATGACTTGCAGCCCCTCTCAGAGGCGTAGACCTGTGTCTATGATTTCCAGCCCCTGGCCCTTGGGTGCGGTCACCTCGGCCCTTTACCCTGTGTCCTCAGGACCTGTCAGCCTTGAACCTTTCACCCTCGGATCTTCTTACCTGCCTTGACCATCTCCGTAATTTCTATCTTGGATCTGACTCAATGGCAGTGGGTTTTGGGTGGGCCTTTCAGTCCTCACATTCAGCCTCCTACCTGCAACCCTGGGGCACTTGGTAAGTGCGTAGCTGCACCCAGAGGCCGTGGTGGGATCTGGCAGCACGCAGGAGCTATAGGAAACTGTATCTTACACTGCCATGCTTACTATATATGGCAACTGAGACCCACACAGGGGAAGTGGCCTGGACTTGGTCCCTCTGTCGGGGAATGCTGGAAGGTGTGTTCTGGAATGAGATGGGGCAGAGACTTGAAATCTTGACTCATCGTGTGACCTTGGGCAAATTTTCTGTGAAATTAGGGCCATGGTAATGCCAACTAACTAAGATTGCTCTTCAGGTTAAAGAGGACATACTAAGTTCTGAGACACCTAAGGTTTGGAATGGGGAGAAGTCTGTGTGGTGTCTAACTGAAAGGTTGATGGTTCAAGTTCAGCCAGAGGTGCCTTAGAAGAAAGGCCTGGCAATCTACTGCCTAAAGGTCACGGTCATGAAAAGCCTATGGAGCAGTTCTGCTCTGCACACATGGAGTCACTGTGAGTCAGGATGGACTAATGGCAACTGGTTAGGAGTCCCTGGATGGTAGCTAGAGTTAAGCAGTTGACTTCTAACTGAACAGTTGTCAGTTCAGACCTACCCAGAGGTACCTCAGAAGACAAGCCTGGTGGTCTGCTTCCAAAGGGTCATAGCCATGAAAGCCTTGATCTGCAATACATGGGTGGCCAGGAGTTGGCACTCACTCAATGGAAACTGTCTTTGTGAGTGCCAGATGAGTTTGTGCAAACAGTGAAGAAGTAATCTTTCTGGAACTCTCTGGGAAGTTTCATTTCTTACAAAGGAGTGGATCAGGGAGGTCTGTGGCTAGCAAACACACTAGACAGGACGGAGGGCTCTTTTAACATGCATCTACTATGTCCTGAGGCCCTGGTGGTGCAGTGGTTAAGCGTTTGGCTGCTAACCAAGAGGTCGGCAGTTTGAATCTACCAGGTGCTTCTTGGAAACCTGGTGGGCAGTTGTACTGTGTCCTGTAGGGTCACTATAAGTCGGAATCAACTTGATAGCAATTGGTTTACTATGTCACAGGCCTTGGGGCTGCCTGCTCCAGAAGTGAGAAACCAATATGGACCCTGTCTTCAGGACACTGGATGTTCTGTGGGGGACACAGATATAAACTCACATGACCACACAAATCCTTTTAAAGTGCTATGCTCTTAGCCCTATGAAGATGTTCACAGTCCTACAGAGTCTGGTTCATGCAGGGCAGCGTCCCTGAGATGATGATCCCCAGCTAAAGACGAAAAAGGGGGAGCAACTGAGTAGATACAAGGGGAGCAAGGGGCCTTGTAGGCAGAGAGCAGTTGGTGCAGGTGTCCTGTGGAGGGGAAGACATGTCCCTCTCCAGGAAATGAAGTCCATAGACTGCAGTGAAACACATGAAGGGCAGCACAGATGATTTGGGGTGGGGGGGGAGGTGGGTGGGCAGCAACTTACAGATAAAATTCACATACCATACATTCACCCATTTAAAGTGTACAAGTTCATGGTTTTTAATAGATTCCTAAAGGAGCCCTTAGTGGCACCGTGTTTAAGCGCTTGGCTGCTAACTGAAAGGTCAGCCATCTGGACCCATGCAGCAGCTGAAGAAAGTCCTGGGGATCTGTTCCTGTGAAGATTACAGCCTGCGAAACCCTAGGAGGCAGTTCTACTCTTGTCATGTAGGGCTGCTGTGAGTTGGAATTGACTTGATGGCACTCAACAACAGTATAGGCACAGAGTTCTGTAACTGCCACTATGAATTCTAGAACATTTCATCTCCTTGAAAAGAAAGGTGGCTATCACCACCCCCCCGCAACAGCCTCCCTGTTCACCGGAGACCTGTTGTTGTTGGGTGCCTTGAATTGGTTCCAACTCATAGTGACCCTCTCCACTATAGAAGGAAACTCTGCCCAGCCCTGTGCCATCTGTCACAGCCTCTGTGTCAGTCCAGCTCGTTGAGGGCCTTCCTCTTCTGTACTGACTGTCTGCCAAGCATTATATCCTTCTGCAGACATTAGTCCTCCTGGTGACCTGTCCAAAGTCTGTGAGACCGAGTCGCACCGTCCTTGCTTCTGAGGCACATTCTGGTTGCACTTCTGAGAAGGGTTGGTTCGTTCTTCTAGCGGTCCACGGTATATTCGGTATTCTTTGGGGCCGACACCGTAGTTCCAAGGCATCAATTCTTGGGTTTTCCACACTCACGGTCCAGCTTTCACTCGCATACGAGGTGACGGACAACACCATGGCTCGGGTCAGGCACATGTAGTCCTCATGGCCCCAAGCAACCACAGATCTCCTTTCTGTCTTCATGGATGTCTCTGCTCCGGTCATTTCATATCAGTGGAGTGGAGTACTGTGTCGTCGTTGGTGATAGGCTTTTTCACTAAGTGTAATGTTTTCATGGTTCATCCATGTTGTAGCGTGTATCAGCACTTCAGTCCTTTTTATGGATGAATAATATTGTGTTGTAGGGTAGGCCACATTTTGTCTGTCCACCCATCAGTTGCTGGATATTTGGGCTGGTTGTTTCCACTTTTCAGTTAATTACAAATAATGCTGATTCATGTACAGTTGGTTTTTTTTTTTTTCCCTAGTACCAGCATGCTTTAATTTTTCTTGAGTAGAAACTTAAAAGTCAAATTACTGGGGCAAATGGTAACTCTGTTTAACTTTTTAAAGAACTGCCAGGCTGTTTCCCAAAGTGGCTGCACCAGTGTACTTTCCTACCATCAGCATATGAGGGTTCTGACATCTGGACACCATTGATGACAGTTATTATTTGACATCTGCACACCTCTTACCACAATTGTTATCTGACTGTGGTCAGCTTAGTGAGGGGGAAGTGGTGTTTCACTGTCATTTTGACTGCATTTCTCTGTTGGGTAACGGCACTCAGCACAGTAAGCCATTTGCACCACCCAGGGACCTGGATGCCAAATAGCCACATACATGTATATACATGTGCTGCCCTGCGCAGAGATAGCCAACGCCTGATTTCCTCCCTCAGCCTTTCCGTCTTCTTCCTTTCCTTCTTCCACCTTTCCTGTGTCACTGATTGGCTGGGCTTTGGCTGGGACTGGGTGCTGCCCCTTGCTGTATACCCAGCTCCCGGCCCCTGCCCCACAGGACGTGAGCCTGCACTTCGTGCTCTGGGGCTGCCTGCACGTCTACCAGCGCATGATCGACAAGGCAGAGGACGTGTGTCTGTTCGTGGCCCAGCCCGGGGAGTTGGTGGGGCAGCTGGCCGTGCTCACCGGCGAGCCCCTCATCTTCACGCTGCGGGCCCAGCGGGACTGCACCTTCCTGCGCATCTCCAAGTCTGACTTTTATGAGTACGACTGGGGCCCTGGGTTGGGATGAGAATGACAGGGGAAAGCTAGTGATCCTGTCCCTCAGCCTCATTCCGGGAGGGGCAGAAGGAACCCCAGGTCTGGGTGGTCCAGTGCTCTCCCAGGGCGGTTTTGAGCCTTCCTGTTCCACCTATGGAAACCCTGGTGGCATAGTAGTTAAGTGCTATGGTTGACAACCAAAAGGTTGGCAGTTCAGATTCACCAGGCACGGCTTGGGAACTCTACGGAGCAGCTCTACTGTGTCCTGTTAGGGTTGTTGTGAGTCAGAATTGACTTGAAGGCAATGGGTTTGGTTTTTCTTTCTGTCCCACCTCCAGGCTCTCAGCCACCTACCCCACACTTACCTGGCTATGTCAGAATGCCACCAACTCATGCACCCCTTCCCTCCCCCACAGGATCATGCGTGCACAGCCCAGTGTCGTACTGAGCGCTGCACATACGGTGGCCGCAAGGATGTCCCCTTTCGTGCGCCAGATGGACTTCGCCATTGATTGGACGGCGGTAGAGGCCGGACGTGCTCTGTATAGGTGCAGCCTGTCCCTCCTTACCATCTGATGGCGCAGTTTTAGGCCCTACCCTACAGTGTCTAACCTGTCTCTCATCCCCAGGCAGGGCGACCGCTCCGACTGCACCTACATCGTGCTCAACGGGCGGCTGCGTAGCGTCATCCAGCGCGGCAGCGGCAAGAAGGAGCTGGTGGGCGAGTATGGCCGTGGGGACCTCATTGGTGTGGTGAGTCTGGCCTGCCCACTGACCCCTGACCTCACCCAGTCCTCCTCTCTGTATTCCATCCCAGGAGGGGGCACATTCAGAAGGAGCTGAGTATGGTCTCTGACTCCTTGAACCTCTATCTTCCAATCATGGATCTCTGTACTCTGTCCCTCCCCGAACTCTAATGGGCAGCTAGGCCTGATTCCTCTACCCTGCTGTTGGGGACTCTGGGGGCTTGTATCTCGTCCAGCCCCCTCGTCTAGTCCCACCCCAAGGAGCCTTTGTCATGTCTGGGGTCCCTACAGGTAGAGGCACTTACTCGGCAGCCACGTGCAACGACGGTGCATGCTGTGCGTGACACAGAGTTGGCCAAACTCCCCGAGGGCACCTTAGGTCACATCAAGCGGAGGTACCCACAGGTGCGGTTGAACTTGATGGGACTCCTGTGGTGGGCGGGGCATCCAGGAGGGGTGGGACCTCAGAATAAAGTGTGGGGCGGAGCCCGATGAAGGGCGTGGTCTAAAGATGCAGGTACCCAAGCATCTAGTCAAAAAGACGGGACACTAGAATCGCTTCTTCCGCCTCCAATGCCTCCAGGTCGTGACCCGTCTTATACATTTGCTGAGCCAGAAAATTCTTGGAAATTTGCAGCAGCTGCAGGGACCCTTCCCAGGTGAGAGTGGACCGGGCCCCTCCCCTCCATGTTTACTGGGTAGTCCGAATCCTGGATCCTGTTGGGAAGGGAAGCTTCCACCCAAGGCTTCCTGGGAAGCGTAGTCCAGTGTAGAAACCATGCTATGGGCGGGGTGGAGGCGGGATCCGAACTCCATTGCATACTGGGGGATGGAGTCCGCGTTCTTTTGCATGCTGGGAAACAGAGTCCTGGCCTTCTGATTGGTGATGGAGTCTAGATGGTCCGTGTGGACCCCTGGCTGACCGAAAGGTCGGCGGCTTGAACTCACCCAGTAGTTCATGGGGTATAAAAGACCTTGTAATCTGTTTCCATAAACATCACAGCCTAGAAAGCCCTGTGGGGATGTTTTCTGTCCCATGAGCCCGCTATGAGTGGGAAACTAGAATGACGATAGAATCAGGGGTGCTGGGGGGCGGGGCCTTAGGCTAGAGGGTTGATCCTGGATATCGGCTTGCTCGAGTCTACATCCCGAACACACTGGGGAAGGCTTCCCGGTCCAGAATATATACTGGGAACCGGCCCCCAGGGGGGTGAGACTGGATCTGGAGCCCGGAGCACATTGACAGGTAGTTTCTGGAGTTATTAGCGGGCTGGGAATGGAGTCCAGGGCCCGGCATCTGCTGGCAGGTGGCTCCCTCTGCCGACGCTGCTGGAAAGTGTGGAACCCTGGCCCAGGGTCAGTTGGGAGGTGGAACCGAGTTTTGAGAATCAAGCTGTCAGTCAGAAACTTTGGTGGCGTAGTGGTTAAGTGCAACGTCTGCTAACTAAAGAGGTCAGCAGTTCGTATCCGCCAGGCTCTCCTTGGAAACTCTATGGGCCAGTTCCACTCTAGCCTGTAGAGTCTCAGTGAGTTGGAATTGACTCGATGGCAGTGGGTTAAAGGTGGCCCTGAAGCTTGGCTGGACATAAAAGATTCTTTCTGATCTGCTCTAGATTACGGTGGCCCAACCCTAGACCAGCCCAGTAACCCCTGTGCTAAACTCCTTTCTTCCCCCAGGGTCCCCTAGGGTGGAGATGGAGTGTTGAGAACAGTGGTAGCCCATCACTAGCCCCCCACCCCCTCATGCCCTTCCCGGACAGATGCCTTTATTTTTAAACCTGGTCTCACATCCTTTATGCAGATGCCTGCTCATTCCCACCCGCTGCTGAGGCTGCCCAAGGCAGCCTCGTCATGAGCCGTAAAACCCTCAGACCCCTGAGGGACTCTCCAGTGAAGCTCTACCCAAAAGCGAATTTCCAGTGGGCACCTGCTCAGTGCTGGGAAGGGGGCGGGGGGGGGAGTGAACAAGACAGACAAGCTTTAGAGAGGTTTGCATCCTGGCAGACAAGAGGTAATTAAAAAAACACATGGGAAGAGCACGAGGTCTGACGTTGATGCGCTCTGGGAGAGAAACAAAAGGGACTCTTAATAGAGCAGAACTCGAGAGAGAGGCGCTTTTGTGAGGACAGTGAGCTGAGACTTGATAAATGAGATGGGGCCAGACGTAGAGGAGAAGCAAAGCACCCGAGCGTGGTGGTTTTGAGGCCTTTCGGGGGGTGAGGGGGGCAGTGACACGGGGCTGGGGCAGTTCACCCAGGGAGGGCTTTTGCATTTACTCCGACTGTTACAGAACGCAGTTAGAGGGTTTTTAATACCCCAGCCTGTGGTAGTATGTGTATCCCATAAATTGACCATTTTAGCCATTCGAAAGCATATAAATCCAGCGGCATTAAGTGCTGTCCCAGGGTTGTGCCTCTCTCACCACTATCTAGTTCCGGAATGTTTTCATCACCCCAAAAGGAAACTTTGTAGCCATTAGCAGTCACCCCATTCCTCCCTCCCACGGCACCTGGCAACCGCTAATCGGCTTTCTGCCTCTGGGGATTAAACAGGGCATTTTAAATAGAGCTTTTTGGCTGCACCATGGAGAACGAAGAACAGTGAGGAGACGGGGCGGACGGCTTGCGCGAGGGCATTGGCAAAGAAGATGAGAAGCAGTACACAAATGAAGGCTAAACTCATTTCTGGCTAGTTTTATGTTCAAGGAGCCCTGGTGGTACAGTGGTTAAGCGCTCAGCTGTGCTCTGACAGGGTGGTAATTGGAATTTACCAGCCGCTCTGAGGGAGAAACAAGAGAAGAGAGCTGGCGATCTATTTCCCTATGGATCTGCTACCCTGTAGGACAGAGTAGAAGTGCCCCGTAGGGTTTCCGAGGCTGTAGTCTTTAGGGATGCAAACCACTGACATCTTCGTTAGCAGCCAAGTGCTTTAGCACTGAACCACCAGGGATCCCATAAAAATTATGTAGTTTTGGAAAACCAGTGGGACAGTTCTGCTCTTCCTGTTGGACTCTTATGACTTGGAATCTGTGTGTCAGCAACAGATTAATTTTATGTTCAAGGCCAGAACGGGGTGGGGTGCACAGCGGGCACAGCGGAGACTCTAAATTGTAGCCTTGATGGGAAAATTGTCGTTGGGGAATCCCTCTGAGGGTGTAAGGAGTTGGCTGGGCAGCCAGTCTTATCAACAGAGGGGACAGTTGGCGAGGGTGTAAGTCCAGATCCAGGTAGTCGTCTTCATTTTTGCCGCATAAAGGCCTGTGGGCTGGGGTTTCTGAGGAGGCCGGTTCTATTCCCCACACACAGCTGGACAGCGGAGCTCACCCACTGGGTCTCTCAGCAGGCTCAGGACTGGGTGTCCCCCCCCACTCGGAGCTCACCAACCCAGCTAGCAACTTGGCCACGGTGGCGGTCCTGCCTGTATGCGCCGAGGTGCCCATGACGGCGTTCACATTGGAGCTACAGCATGCCTTGCAAGCCATTGGTCAGTAGGGAAAGGGGTGTGGACAAGGGCAGATGTCAATCACGGAGGCTGGCCATTGGTCAGAGGCGGAATGGGCGTGGCTGGGGTGGGTGGGACATCAGTCATGGGGGGTGGCCATTGGTCAGTGGAGAAGAGGCGTGGTTGAGGATGGCACTTCAGTGGTGGAGGCTGACCATTAGCTTGGGAGAAAGGCCGTGGGAAAGGGCGGAGCTATCTTGCAGAAGGGACCTTGATCTCTTTTTGGCCAGACTACTAATCCCCCCTCCCCGCTTCCGTCCCGTCCCCAGGCCCCACACTCCTCCTCAACAGTGACATCATCCGGGCCCGTCTGGGGGCCTCTGCGTTGGACAGGTGTGTGTTTGGGGAACCGAGAGGAAGTGGGGAGGGTGAGAAGAGTGAGGAGGGCTCGCAGCCCAGGTTTCTTTGCCCTTTGGATTTGAGTTTGGGGCTTAACTCGGGAAGTATGCACCGCCTATCTGGCCATTGGACCCGGACATCTATTACGGGAGCCTGGATGTCTCAGCCTCCCTAACAGTGGTGTGACATGGTGAAGCCCCAGAGTAATAATCCCCACACAACTCAGCATCCAGGAGTTCCGGCTTTCGGGGTGGCTGGCCCAGCAGGAGGACGCGCACCGCATCGTGCTCTACCAGACGGACACGTCACTGACGCCTTGGACCGTGCGCTGCTTGCGTCAGGCCGACTGCATCCTCATCGTGGGACTGGGTGACCAGGAGCCCACTGTCGGGCAGGTCCTGACGCCTCTTGTGGGGACCCCACCCCAAGACCCCGCCCCCTGCCCTCTGGTGCTTCTGTCCAGCCACATGCACCCTCACTGTCGTGCTGGGCCCCCAGGGACCGAGCTCAGTGAGGTGGGGTACAAGGGACTCAACCAGTGACCTCGCCCTGCCCCCTGCAGCTGGAGCAGATGTTGGAGAACACGGCCGTGCGCGCCCTCAAGCAGCTGGTCCTGCTGCACCGGGAGGAGGGCACGGGCCCCACGCGCACTGTCGAGTGGCTGAACATGCGCAGCTGGTGCTCAGGACACCTGCACCTGCGCTGCCCGCGCCGCCTCTTCTCTCGCCGTAGCCCCGCCAAGCTGGTGAGGGGCGGGGTGGGGAGGGGCCTCTTCACTTTCAGGGCGTGCCCAGTGGGGTGCAGTTAAGAAGTTGGCAGTAAGTGAAGCCTAGAGGGCCCCACCTTTGGGGGCGTGTCCACTGGCTCGGTGACTTGGAGGGCAGCAGTGAGAAAGGCCAAGTGGGAACCCGTTGCTGGGCAATCAGGGTGTGGCTTGGTGGGGGGGGACCCTCGTGCCCCTATTCTTTTGACTGGCGGTTCCCCCTCTGTCCTAGCACGAGCTCTACGAGAAAGTGTTCTCGCGGCGTGCTGACCGCCACAGCGACTTCTCCCGCCTGGCTCGGGTGCTCACAGGAAACACCATTGCCCTCGTGCTGGGTGGGGGCGGGGCCAGGTGAGGGCGGGGCGGGGCGCCTGGAGGTGGGGCCTTCCTCTTGTGGGGTGGAGGGGAGGGGGAGGGTTGGCAGCTTGGTCATTGGCTGTGAGGAGAAGGGGCACCCCTTGGGGTGGCCTAGTGGATAACTGGGTCACCTCCCCCGACCCAGGGGCTGCTCGCACATCGGGGTGCTGAAGGCCCTGGAAGAGGCAGGGGTCCCGGTCGACCTGGTGGGCGGCACATCCATTGGCTCCTTCATCGGGGCTCTGTATGCCGAGGAGCGCAGCGCCAGCCGCACTAAGCAGCGGGCTCGGGAGTGGGCCAAGGTGTGTGCGCGCGGGAAGGGAACCTGGTGACTGCCCCGTAAGTGGCCTCGTGCGACTTAACTATGAGCTTTGTCCAGCACCTTGTGCTTCACATGCATGCGGTTGGAGACTCCCATGACTTCTTGGGGACACTGGATGATCCCTCTGGGACCTCCTGGTTAGTGATCCTCATCCCCAGCTCCAGTAGAGCACTTGGAAGGAACCATTAGTGACAACATTGTTGATAGCCCCGGGGTGACTCCTGTTTGACTCCCAGTGGCCACCTCTCATCCTTGAATGTCCCTCAGTCCCCTTAGTTTAGCAACTCTAAGACAGCCCTGACTGACCCTAGCTGTCCCCTGTCCCCCTAGAGCATGACTTCAGTGCTGGAGCCCGTGCTGGACCTCACGTATCCTGTCACCTCCATGTTCACGGGGTCCGCCTTCAACCGCAGCATCCACCGTGTCTTCCAGGACAAGCAGATCGAGGTGCACCCCTGCCCCACCCCTCCTCCAGCTGAAGGCCCATCTCTGCCCGGCCCAGCCACCCTACTTTGCTCCTGTCCCTGTAGGACCTGTGGCTCCCATACTTCAATGTGACAACAGATATCACCGCCTCAGCCATGCGTGTCCACAAAGACGGTGGGTGCCTCCCTCCCAACCATGTAGAATCTCGGGGGTGGGGTGCAGAAGGGCAGCTGAGCACCTGGGACGTTGTTAACACTTGTGACCATGACCGTACCTCTCAGTCTGATTGCTGACCACTAACCACTAATGCCCTAGAGGCGCCAGGTATGTCTGTCCTTGGGAGGGAGACCCAGGGGACCAGGCAGGCACCTCACCCACTCACACCGTCCCTGCAGGCTGTGTGTGGCGCTACGTCCGGGCCAGTGCCTCCTACTGTCCCTACTTGCCCCCACTCTGCGACCCCCAGGATGGGCACCAGCTGGTGGACGGGTGCTACGTTAACAACGTCCCAGGTCAGCAAGCTGGCCGGGCTCTGAGGGTGACTGAGTGTGGCTGTGCGTGTCTGTGTATCCCACCGGGCAGGCTCCCTGTGGCGGTATGTGCGTGCCAGCATGACACTGTCGGGCTACCTGCCCCCTCTGTGCGACCCGAAGGATGGGCACCTGCTCATGGATGGCGGCTACATCAACAACCTGCCAGGCAAGTGGCTCTCCACACACAGAAATGGAAGAGCGTGACATGCAGACAGACACTTGTGTGCACATGTCACTGTGTAGATATACAGCATGCATGCACACTCGTGTGCGCTAGCAGACATACAGGTGTGCCCATGGACTGGAACTTGTGCAGTTAAAAAGCACATCCGTGTACATGTGTGCTGTTTCAGACACAAAGGCGCACAGACATACCTGCACACACAGACACATTTATGTGCATACACATGAGTGAACACACATGCCTGCACAACAGGTTCTCATGTACTCACACATGCATTCTCTCAGATATGTGTAGGTAGGGCCCCCATACACCTGTGTGCGCAGTCAGGCACACATGCCCAGAGGAGCATGTGCACTGATGAGCTGGGCTGTGTGTCCACACTCACTGCAGGTCTGTCCACACTTACTCCTGTGCTCCCTCAAATGCACACATGTGTACACATGGAGACAGGATGCAGCAGATGCTGACTTGCAGGAGCTGATGAGACCTGGGCAGCTGCACACTTTTGGGTTGGGGTAACGTTAAAGTGTCACGTACCCAGAAGCACATGTGCACAAATGGACACATATGTTAGCTGTGTACGCCGCCACATTCCCACAGGTCATGTGTTGGCAAAGTATGCTCTGAAGGCCAAATCCAGCCCCTTGGCAATTTTTGTGAATGAAGTTTTATTGGGATGTGCTCACACCCATTTATTTATGTGCTGTTTCTGTGCTGTGACAGTAAAACCGAAAGAATTGAGACAGAGCCCTGATGGCCCAAAAGGCAAGAAGTTTTTATTCGCTGAACCTTTACGGAGAAAGTTGGCCAACTGCCACAGGTGCTCTGTACAGATACATACGTTGACACAGCCACACGTACCTGCCTAAGTGTTTATAGAACCACAGGTACGTGGACACACCTAATTGCATAGGTACACATGCACACATACACACACACACACACACACGCACATATGCATCAGTCTAGATACAGGTGGGTGAAATGTATACAGACAGGTCCAGGTATATGTTGCAGACACAAGGCACATCCAGGACGTCACAAACACACAGCCTGGCATGGAGATTTGAACAAGAGGTATACACAGGAGAGGGATATACACAGGTGTATGAAGACACATGGACATGGGCACACATGTCCTAAACAGACACGCTTATAAGGGACGTGGGGCAAAGGCTGATGGAGACTGGAGCTTCATGTGGGCTGGCCCTGGCAATAGGACCCTGGTCCAGGCTCCCTGAGACACACCGAGGGACCCCTGGCCACATCACCTCCTCCCTGGACCCTCCCACCACCCTGCCGCATCTCTGCCAGCTGCCCACTGTCTCAGCTGCGAGGGCCCTCCCCCACCTGCGTTCTCTCTCCTCCCACTGCCCTGGCCCCTGTTGTCTCTTCCTCCTCCAGTTCTTCATCCCAGCACCGTCTCCCGTGTCTCTGTCCCCCAACTCTCTCTCCTGGTGTCTCCCTGCCAGGTCTCCCTGTCTGTGTCTGTGTGCTCACATCTTGGCTTTGCGTCTCCCCTCCTATGTAGCTGACTGTCTCTGGTCACTTGGTGTTCCTTTGTCTTCCTCTCCTTGTCTCTGTCCCCACCTCCACCCCGTGATCTGCCCCTCTGCCCCTGTCTCCCCTACCTATCTAGAGGCCGTGGGTCCCCTGCCCAAAAAAGTCCTAGTCTCTGACTTCATCTCTGTGTCTTCATTTTTGTGCCATTTGCATGATGGCATGTGTTCTGTGTGTTTCTTCGTGTGACCATTTGCATGATGGGTGTTTGTGGGACTGGGTTGAACTTACCACACCAGGCCCTGGTGGGAACAGTTCACTGACCTCCCCCGGCCCCACAGCGGACATTGCCCGTAGCATGGGTGCCAAGACGGTCATCGCCATTGATGTGGGCAGCCAGGATGAGACAGACCTCAGCACCTATGGGGACAGCCTGTCTGGGTGGTGGCTGCTGTGGAAGCGGCTGAATCCCTGGGCGGAGAAGGTGAAGGTCCCAGACATGGCCGAGATCCAGTCCCGCCTGGCTTATGTGTCCTGCGTGCGGCAGCTGGAGGTCGTCAAGTCCAGCTCCTATTGCGAGTATCTGCGCCCGCCCATTGACTGCTTCAAGACTATGGACTTCGGAAAGTTTGACCAGATCTATGTAAGCGGGTGGGCGTGATGTGGTGCTGGTGTTGCGGTTGGGCGAAGCTTCACCACTTAAAGTCCAGATCACCGTGGAGGGGAAGGATTCTAAGGCTGCACCTGGGATCTGTGAGAAGTAGAAAAGTGATTGATTAGTGATGTCTGCAGTGGACATGGCAGGGGACTGTGGCTATATATGTGCTGTATGTGAACTAAGTTTCTTATTGCTAAACTGGACTGCCTGAGCGCTGTGAAGAGATTTCCAATGCCATTTCTTGGTTGCTGAGAAATGATAACAGATCAATTAGTGATGTCTGCTACAGGTCTGGGAAGGGGATGTAGCAGTGCATGTACCCTGTGCTACTGATCCTAAAAAGTGTGCTGTAGCCTATGCCATCTGAAATTGATTGGCAGATGCTGTCCAGAGCCCTGGACAAAAATGACTAGTGCCGTTTCTGTGCTCACCGGAAAAGCATGCTGTGGTTGATTAGTGATGCCTGCTCTGGACATAGGGTATGGCCATATCTGTAGATGTGCTGGAGTCCCCCCCTGGGTAGTACAAATGGTTAAGACACTCAGCTACTAACCGAAAGGTTGGAGGTTGAAGTCTGCCCAGAGGCACCTTGGAAGAAAGGCCTTGCAGTCTACTTCCAAAAAGTCAGCCATTGAAAACGCTGTGGAACACAGTTCTACACTGATGCCCATGGGGTCACCATGAATTGAAGTTGACTAGATGGCAAGTGACAGCTGGCCAGAAGTACTGCACATTTGCAGACTTTGACATAAGCTTTTTTGCACACCACCATCTTCAGTCATTTGGTAGTCCACTGCATTGGGCTGGGTAGAAAAAGAACATGGAGAGTTTGATTGGCAATGTCTGGCAGGGGCACAGGAAGGGGAGATGTTGGCAAGTGTGCTGCTTATCAGCTGACTCTGAAATAGGTTTCAGCTCAAGCACGAGCTCCCCCAGAGTGAGCAGGGAGAGGGCAAAGAGGGTCATAATAGGGATGAGCAGAGAAGACAAGGTGGATAGAAGTGTGGTGAGGCTGCAGGCTTGGCCCCACGCCATACTCCCTTGCAGGATGTCGGCTACCAGTATGGGAAGACTGTGTTTGGGGCCTGGAGCCGTGGTGACATCATTGAGAAGATGCTCACAGACCGGCGGTCTGCAGACCTCAACGAGAGTCGCCGTGCAGACGTAAGCCTGGGATGCTCCTCCTGGGGACCACTGTGACTCTAGAGATTCCCTGTATCCCCTGTGGGTCTCTGAAACCCTTCCAGGAACCCCTCTGAATTCCTGAGATGTTCCCTTGATTCTCAAGAAAACTTAACTCCCCTAAACCAGACAACTAAACTAATTGTCAGCAAAGCAATTTCAACTCATGGCACCCCCTATGTGTCAGAGTAGAACTAGGTTCTGTGGAGTTTTCAGTAGATTGCCAGGCCTTTCTTCTGAGGTACTTCTGAGTGGGTTCAAACTGTCAGCCTTACAGCTGGTGATAGAATGCTTAACCATTTACACCAGCCAGGTGCTTCTAATTCCCTCTGCTCCCCCCAGCCCCAGATGACCCCAGATATCACTGGAGTTGTGCCAGGCCCTCCAAGATCTCCCTTGGGTCCCCTTGGATTGTCTCTGGTCTCCCCAGGATCTCCTCTGAGCTCCCCCAAAACCTCTTGATGCCTCTCCAGGTTCTTGCCTTCCCCAGCTCTGGCTTCACTGACCTAGCAGAGATCGTGTCCCGGATCGAGCCTCCAACAAGCTATGTTTCTGATGGCTGTGCTGATGGTGAGGGGTCACTGGTGCCCCAGGATGGGGACTGGGCCTGGAGATTGGGGCTGTAATCAGAAGGGCCAGGCCAGCCCATAGCCCCTTACCATGCCTGGCTCCCCGATTGCAGGTGAGGAGTCAGACTGCCTGACGGAGTACGAGGAAGATGCAGGCCCTGACTGCTCACGGGATGAAGGGGGCTCACCTGAGGGTGCTAGCCCCAGTGTATCCTCCGAGATGGTGAGAGCTGATGCCCAGGGCCCCTGCAGGGCGGTCTGTTGTGGGGTGGAATGAGGCAGGAGTGTGTGTGTGTCAAGTGGGGTGTGTGTGATCCTGAGTGCTGGGAGCCCTGCCATGGCCCTCATGGGCATGGGGTGATACTGGGTCACGTATTTGAAGACCTCATGGTGTAGCCCATCTTGGAACCTGAAGAGCTGAGTGACCCACTTGGGTGACACGCTCCACAGAAAGGATGTTGGGTGGAACTTGTTGTCATACAGTATGGCAGAGGACCATGAGCGCTCTACTTGGGTGATACAGTGACACTGGAATGAAGTGAACTCGGGGTGGAATCTGTTGAAGGGCACAAGTTTCAGTTGCCATGTAAATGGTAGCAGCTCGATGACACACATGTGGGGTGGTGTGTGTTGGGGAGACATGTTGGATGGTACATGTTGAAAGGCATCCGTTAGTGTCACATGTCAGGTGGGTCGCATACCAAGTGGTGTTTATCTGAATCACATGCCGCGGCATGTGTGGTGAATGGTATGTGTTGGGGTGATGTGTTGAGTGGGGTGTATCAGGGTCATATGTTGGGTGGTATGTGTTGGGGTGATGTGGCTGAGTGACATGTCAGCATCACATGCTGTATAGTACATGTATGGGGTGATGCATGTTGGGATCACATGTTGAGTAGAGTGTATCAAAGTCACATGCTTAGTGATCCATGTGTTGTATGGTGCCCCACTACCGTGTGACATGTATGGGGGCCCACTTGTTCCTGCAGGAGGAGGAGAAGTCACTTCTCCGGCACCGGCGTGGTGTGCCACAGGACCCGCCCAACTCCACTCCAGACACGTGAGGACCTCACAAGGGCCCCCCACCTGTGGGGGTGGCACCTTCCCACTCTGCCTTGCTGCTATGCCTGTGACCTCTCACAGCCTCCCTGGCCACCAGCTCCAGGGCTGTACACTGGACCCGCCTGCCCCTGAGGGGAGGGGCAGCACTACACTGAAGCTCCTTGACAAGTGACCCCCAATAAACTATCTCTTAGAAGTGGCCTCCTGTCGTCTTCAGGTATGGGGGTCCCCTGGCCTCCCGACTTCCATACTCATGATGGCTGGGGTAGAGGCCTGAGGCAGCTGTGAGCTTGTCACACTGAGCCACTGTATGCCCAGTGGGGTCCCTGGTGGCTCTTCACTGTACCTTCTGTGTACTCAGTCTCCAGCTGCTGGCTCCACGCCATTGGGCCTCTGAAGGTCATATTCCACTCCAGGGGCATTTGGGGGTGTTCAAAGACCCTCCTGGGCACTGCTCTGGCATCTCAGTCATTTGCCCAAGTAGGTTCCCACAGCCTCTGCCCTGTCGTGTAGGAATTCCGTGTTCCCTATCGTGTGCCTTTCTGCACTTAGTTCCTGGAGGACTGCCCCACCCCCATGAGCTCAAGGACTTGACCCTCCGAGGCTTCAGCATTGCTCCTGCTGTGCTTAGCTGAGGTCACACAGAATGACTCATCTGTGCTGTACACAGAGGTCTGTCCTCAGGGCTCTCACTTAGTGCTGACTAACTTTAGACTCTGGACCAATGGATGTCAAACAGGAGGAAAAACGCTTCTTCCTGAATGAGTTCAGGCAAGTTACCTCACTGTTTAGAACACCAGTTGCTTCGCCTGTAAAATGGGGAGAATGACAAGAGTGGCCTCATCAGGTATCACCACTACTAAAGACTTGAGCCTCTTGAGGGTTCCCCTGCCATGTGCTGCAGGCCTGACAGGGCTCCTCTCACTACCCCACTACACGCGAGACTCAGAGTCGGGGCATGGACAGGGCTAGTCTTGGTCACAAGACTTTATCTTAGGGCATTGGGGGACCATAGCAGCTTTTTAAGCAGAAGAGAGAAGAGTCATTTTTGTGTTTTGGGAAGGACGTAGATTGGAGGGGGTGAGGCTGTAGATCAGAGATCAGGAAAAAATGGATGGATGGGTGGGAGGGTGGGTGGATATGTAGACAAATGGTTAGGTAGGCAGGGGGATAGAAGACTGATAGATGTCACTGAGTCAGAACTCATGTCAGTTGTCAGCCTGTGTGAGTTCATTGTTGTGGCTGTTGCGCCAGTCCATCTCGCCAAGAGACTTTCTCACCCTGGCTGGCTCTCTGTTTCACCAAACACAAGGTGTCTCTGGAGGGGGACATTGTATTTGGTGAAGGTGTGGGCCAGCCAGGGTGAGGGAGACCCTTGGTGAGGTAGGATGGCCCAGTAATCACAAAAATGGTCTTGAACATGGCAACAGTCGAGAGGATGATGCAGGACAAGGCGGGGTTTTGTTCTGTTGGCCTTGACATTCACCACGAGCTGGTGGTTGACTTGACAGCATCTCGTTGTCATCATCGTCACCCTTCAGGGGTAAGCTGGAGGTGGACTTGAGCCTCCCAGAGTCCCCGGGGAAAGTGTGCCTCGTGGGATGGTGAGGCATTTGGGGGTGAGTAGTGGGTCTCTCCTCCTAGGCCTGGAGTCAGGTAGTCTGAGTGGACTTGGCAATTCTTCCAGTTCCTAGCGTACGTTCACAGCTAAGAAACATGGCTTTGCTGAGCTTTGGCTGCTATAACAGATGACCAAACATCATGGCCTGATACAATGTGACTTATTGTATTGCACCTCTGGAGGTTGAAAATATAAAGTAGGTCTCACAGGACTAAAATCAAGGTGTCAGCAGTCAGCATTCCTTCTGGAGGCTCCAGGGGAAAAGTCCTTCCTTCTCTTGCCCCTTCAGCTTCTAGAGGCCACTTGCATTCCTTGGCTCATGGCCTCACGTTGCTCAGATCTCTGCTTCCATCCTCATGTCTTCTCTGGCTTTGACACTCTTGTCTCCTTCGTAGAAGGACCCCTATGGCTGCATTGGGCTGCCATAGATAATCCAGGATAATCTGCCTGTTCCAGGATTCTTAATTCAATCACACTTTGCGATCACCTGCACTGTATGTATTCCCAGATTCTGGGGATTAGGACCTGGACTTCTTTGGGGAGACATTGTCCTGCCTACTTGATCTCTCTCATAGAATCACTGGATATAACGTGGCCGAGCACAGAGGCTGAGCCCATAAAGAACAGTTGCTGTTGAGTCAGTTCCACCTCTTGACAACTGCACGTGTGTCAGAGTAGGGCTGGGTCCATAGCGTTTTCAGTAGTTGTTTTTTTTGAAAAGTAGATTGCCAGGCCTTTTCTCCCAAAGTGCCTCTGGGTAGCTTGTAACCTCCAACCTTTAGGTTAGCAGCTGAGTGAGTTAATCATTTGTACTAAACAGGGAGTCAGAGCCCACAGGAAAACCTCAAGGAATTACGGTTAATACTAACCCATTGCTGCTGAGTCAGTTCTGACTCATCATGACCCCAGAGGACAGGGTAGAACTGCCCCACAGAGTTTCTGAGGCTGTAATCTTGACAGAAGCAGACTGTAGTATCTCCTGGTGAGTGGCCTTCCTAGAAGGATTTGTCAACCTTTCAGTTAGCAGCTGAGCACTTCAACCACTCTGCCACCAAGGCTCTTCGGTTGTTACTAGAATGATTAAAACAACAAAGCAGTTGCCATCTAGTGCATTCCAACTCATGGCAACCCTATGCATTTCAGAGTAGCACTGCCTCCCATAGGATTTTTATGGTTGTGAGCTTTCAGAAACAGATCCCTAGGCCTTTCTTACAAGGTAGATCTGGGTGTATTTGAACCATCAACCTTTCAGTTAATAGCTCAGCACTTAATCATTTGCAGCACTCAGGGACTCCTTACCAGAATGATGACGTGCTGACCATTCATACCTGAAACATCAGCCCGAGGTTAGGGAACTTATTCTGTGTCTCCACTGTTGAATCAATGGGTCCTTGTAGGCAACTGAGCCCTTAAATGTCAGCACCATGGACAGCAATGCTGCTGTCTGTGGTTCTGCCAAGGCCCCCTCCAGACCTCTTTAAGCTGCAAACTCAGCCCGTAACTTGGCTCCTCTCGATTTCCCATCCTACTTGGCCTCCACTTGTGGGATTGCACTGCATTCTTTTTGTCTCTCAGACTCGCCACTGAGTCCTGCCTTGAAGCCCTTTGCTCACCTCTTCCTCTTTCTGTAGCTGAATAAATCTATCTTCACGTTGTCACCTCTTTATGAGTAGCATCTGAGGTCTTAAAAGCTTGTGAGTGACCATCTAAGATATGCCAGTGGTCTTGACCCATGAGGAGCAAGTGAGAATGAAGAAAACCAACAAGGCAATGGAAAGATTAGTCCAAAGAACTAATGGACTACAGCTACCATAGCCTCTACCAGACTGAGTCCTGCACAACTGGATGGTGACCAGCTACCACCACAGACTGCTTTGATGGGGATCACAATAGAGAATCTCAGACAGAGCTGGAAAAAAATGTAGAACAAAATTCTAACACACACACGCACATAAAAAGGCTAGACTTAACTGGTCTGACAGAGACTGGAGATATTCTGAGAACATGGCCCGCAGACACTCTTTTTAACTCAGTACTAAAGTCACTCTGGAGGTTCACCCTTCAGCCAAAGATTAGACAGGTCCATAAAACAAAATGAAACTTAAGAGACACCACAGTCCAGGGGCAAGGACTAGAAGGCAGGAGAGGATAGGAAAGCTTGTAACAGGGAACCCGAGGTCCAGAAGGGGAGCGTAGACATATTGTAAGATTGGCAACCAGTGTCACAAAACAATATGTGTATTAATTGTTTATTGAGAAACTAGTTTGTAAACTTTAAAGTACAATTTTTAAAAAAAATAAGAGTTGACAGGAAACAAGTCATCAGAAGAGTCTTCACCAACGACTCCATCTAATGTGGCTTACCGGCCCTCGCTTGCTTCCTCTTTCATTGCTTTTAAAGCACTTGCATTATCCACAGTTGCTTCGATTGTTTATCTTCCATCTCTGCAAAACACACATGAATATAACTTCCATTTCTGCAGGACCTTTGCCTAAAGGAACATCTGGCTCATAGGGAGAAACCAGTTGCTTGGAGTTGAATTGACTCATGGTGACCCCATGTGTGTCAGAGTAGCACCGTTCAGTAGAATTTCACAGGCTGATTTTCAGAAGTAGATTGCCAGAGTTTTCTTGTGCGGCATTTCTGTTTGGGGGTTCTGTCAAGTCGGTTTTGGCACATAGCAACCCTGTGTACAACAGAATGAACACTGCATGGGGCTGCACCATGACCACAATCATCGACAAGCTTGAACCTATCACTGCAGCCAGCATGTAAATCCATCTCATTGAGGATCTTCTTTTTTCATGCTGACTGTACCAAGCATGATGTCTTTCTCCAGTGACTGATCACTCCTGACAACACATCCAAAGTATGTAAGACATAGTCTTGCCATTTTGTTTCCAGGGAATGCTCTGCCTGTACTTCTTCTGAGATAGATCTGTTCATTCTTTAGGCAGCTCATGGTTGTCTTAGTCACCTGGTACTGCTCCAACAGAAAATACTGTGAGTGGAAGGCTTCACAAGGAGAAACTTGATTGTCAGAGTCCAGTAATTTATAAATCCATTCAGAAGTTACAAGTCCATTCAGTATAACAAGCCATCACAGTCTGCTAGACCAAGAGTCCAAATTCAAGGAGAACATCTTGGCACAGGAACCTCAAGTCCAAAGGACATGCCTGCTCTCAATCATGTTATCTTTCCAAAATACAGTGGTAGAACAAGCAGGCACGAATTACACATTTTCACTACAAATGGAGAAATTGCAGGGAAAGGCATAGCATACACCAAGCAAATTATCAGAACACATTATTAAACATCATTAGAACACTGGAGAAAGACATTGGTGGTATGAGGTTCTCAACTTCCTCTGCTCACTTCTCTCCTTCATGTCTTACGAGCTTGTAGCTTGAGTCCTGCCTCAGTAACACAACTGCAGCCCATTCTCCATCATCAATATCACAGAGGAAGGATTCACAGCACATGGGAAGAACGGCACCATACTGGGACTCCTAGCTGAGTCAAATCAACACATAAATTTTGGGGTGGACACAATTCAATCCATGACATCCCACCCTTTGGCACCCCAAAAATCATATCATTAGAACATACAAAATGTATTCATAGCATAGCAACAGACTTCATTCATAGCATAGCAACAATCTTAAATCCAAAATCCATAAATTTCTGAACTGTGAAATCCAGAACACATGTTATCTCTCCAAAATACAGTGGTAGAACAAGCAGGCATGAATTACGCATTTTCACTACAAATGGAGAAATTGCAGGGAAAGGCATAGCATACACCAAGCAAATTATCATAACACATATTAGCCTTCATGGCTTCAAAAGCAATACTCCAAACTCAAACATTTTATAACCCTTCCCTTCAGACTCTAGGTATTGGCCACACTCTCCAAATTCTGAAAGCTCCTGTGTTTCAGCTCTGCTTTCCAGGCCCACTTGAACAGCAATTCTGCCTCCTTGGCTTTAGGTGCATCGTAAGCCCAACTGAGTGGCAATTCCACTCCTACAAACACAGAAAGCCCTGGCTCCACCCTTTCACGGCTGTACCTTCTGAGACTGAGGCAGCTCAGCCTTTCGTCAACCTTGTCTCATCAGCTTCTGCTTCCTAAGGCCTCATGGCCTGGGTCTCAAGCCCACATCTGCCCTGCAGTGGGGCAAGTGTTCCAAAGCTCCGTAGCTCCACTGATTCAAGTGCCCAGAGGCACCCCACTCCATCAAGTAGGCTCCTGTACAGAGGCACTCAGCTCCCTTGTTCCATGGGTCAGCAAGCCTAACTCTACCTATTCAAGTGCCCAGAGCACCCTACTCTGCCAGGATGCCTCCTGGGCACAGGCATTAAGCATTCTTGCTCTGCGGGTCGGCTCCTGGTTCTGGTGCTGCCAGTTCACTAATGCTGCTGCTTTTCTCGCTATCTGCTGCCCTCTCAGGTGTTAGCAGTTTTCTTGGATACCTTCTTCCATCCATTCACAGTTTCAAAAAAAAAGCTTCCCCATTTTAGGTATCTTTTACAGTAGTACCCCACTCCCAGTACCAAATTCTGTCTTAGTCACCTGGTACTACTCCAACAGAAAATACCAAGGCTTCACAAGGAGAAATTTTATTGTCAGAGTCCAGTAAGCTATAAATGCATTCAGAAATTACAAGTCCGTTCAGTATGACAAATCATCACAGTCTGCTAGGCCAAGAGTCCAAATTCAAGGAGAACATCTTGGCACAGGAACCTCAGGTCCTTTCCCTGCAATTTCTCCATTTGTAGTGAAAATGTGTAATTCGTGCCTGCTTGTTCTACCACTGTATTTTGGAAAGATAACATGATTGAGAGCAGGCATGTCCTTTGGACCTGAGGTTCCTGGAAGGGACACTGCATTTCTGCTCACTGTTCACTGGCCAGAACAAGTCGCATGGCCAAACCCAACCATATGTAGTTACTCAGTTGTCATGGAGTAACTTACTCCCAGTGACCCCGTGAGTGTCGGAGTAGAACCGTGTTCCATGGGCTGTGCATGTACTTGTGATGAAAGCTTACACAGCAAAACATATGCCGATTCAGCACTTTCTATGCTTATGGAAGAATAACATTGATTACATTCCTCAAGTCAGATGACGATTCTTGCTATCTTTTTACAAATCATTCTACCACCATTAACATAAACTCAGTTCCGCCTAAGCAAAAACTCTTCCTTGCCTCCACCCTGCACCCTTGGCAACCACTAACAAGCTTTGGTTTTTATGTATTTGCTTATTTCATGTAAGTGACAGCATGCGGTACTTGTCCTTCTGTGACTGACTTATTTTGCTCAGTATGTTTTCCATGTTCACCGTGTTGTAGCACACCTCAGGACTTCCCTTCTTTTTATAGCTGAGTAGTACCCCATTGGGTGTATAGGTCACATTGTATTGATCCATTCATCTGTTGATGGACATTTCAGTTGTTTCTACCTTTCAGCTGTTGCGAACAGTGCTACAATAAACACAGGTGTACAGGTTTCTGCTTGCGTTCCTGCCTTCACTTCTTATGAGTGTATGCCTAGGACTGGGATTTCTTGCTTAAAACGGTACTTCTATGCTCTACTTTTAGAGGAACCTCCAAACTGTTGCCCACAGTGCTGTACCATTTTTTATACCCACCAGCAGTAGATGAAGGTTCATGTCTGCCTAAACTCACCAACATCTGATGTTTTTCTTTTCTTTTTTCCTTCTTTTTTTGTAAATCATTGCCATTCTAGTGGGGAGGTAAGGTTCCATATGGTTTTTGATGGCTGATTTTTCAGAAGGAGATCACTAGGCCTTTCCTTCAAGCAGCCTAGTACATCAACTATTTGTACCACCCGGGTATTCCTGCCTAGCCATAAGAAAGAGCAACCTTCCCATATGCCCAGAAGAGAGGCACGGCAATATTCAGTGGACATCCTTAACAACGAGGGGAGTTGGGGCTGGTCCTCAACTGGAGCTTCTTGGGCAGCCCAGGGTGCCTCGCTCCATTTCCAGAGTTGGAAGATACCCATGAGTGCTGAGAGTTCTTGGGGTTCCAATCAGGGTCCAGGTTCAGACCAGGAGTCTACCCTATAGCCCACAGGAGCTGTTCATGTGGAGTAGAATTGGAGGAGACCAGTGCAGCCAGATTTACAAGAAGGCTTTTTTGGTGTGTTTCTGGCCTGGTTTCTGCAAACCACCAAGAAGAAACTAGACACGTTCCTATCAGAAGCACCAACCAGGTCAGACCACAGAATGCCTGCAAGGCTGATTCGAAAACAAGTGTGAGTGCAAAAACTTGTCCATGAATGTTCACAGCAGCATTATTCATAAGAGCCAAAAGGGGGAAACAACCCAAGTACCCATCAACTGATATAAATTAAATGTGGTCTCTCCATGCAATGGAATGTTATTCAGCCATCAAAAGAACTGAAGTACTGATACACATGCTACAATATGGATGACCCTGGAAAGCACCATGCCAAGTGAAAGAGGGGAGGCAGTGGTGGTTCTGTGGTAGAATCCTCACCTTCCATGTGGGAGACCTGGGTTCACTTCCCAGCCGGTGCACCTTGTGTACGGTCATCACCTGTCCGTCAGTGGAAAGCTGTATGTCGTTATGATGCTGAACAGGTTGAGCTTCCAGATCAACGTGGACTGATAAGAAAGGCCTGGAAATCTAATTCCAGAAGTGAGTGAATCAACCCACTATGGATCTCAACCATCCCATCAACTGATTGCGGGGACAGCACAGGACCAGGCAGCATGTCATTCCATCTGCACATAATGGCATCATCATGAATTGGGGACCAACTCTATGGCAGCTAACAAAACAGCAAGTGAAAGAATCTAGACACAAAGACTACTTATTCAATAACTCCATTTATATGAAATCTCCAGAACAGACAAACCTATAGAGACAGAAAGTAGATTAATGGTTGCCTCAGGTTGAGGTCACATTCCTGGATGGTATAGATGGCGTTAAGCACTCAGCTACCGACCAAAGGGTTGGCGGTTCAAATCCACCTGGAGATTCCTTGGAAGAAAGGTGTGGCAGTCTATTTCCAAAAGATCACAGCCATTGAAACCCTTATGGATCGTAATGGCCAGAAAAAGGGAAAAAAGAGAGAGTGAGAGTAGCTGAGGCTGCTACATACAACCAAACACCTCATGGGATTTCGTTCCTCAGTTTGGAGGGTCAGGGTCACTTCTGTCCCTTCCTACTGGAATACACTGTGCCACCTTAGCTAGAGAAACACATACCCCGTGTCAGCCCGGGTCTGACCCACCTCCACCCACCGGCTCCTGTCACGCCGTTCTTTTTCTGTTTTCCAACCTAGCCCCATATACCACCTCTACCCCTTCCCTCCAGGCCCAGGGTAGGTAGAGCGCTACCAGCCCCCTGTCAGCCCGGGCTCCCCCACCCCCACGCTGTGGACCTCCTGCACCATTTTATTTTTTAAATTTATTCTTCCCTTTCGTTCTTTTCTTTCTCCCGTAGTCCATATGCCCCTTCAACTTCTACACAGGAGGCCAATCACAGATAGATGGCTACTAGCCCACTGCTGCCCTGGGTCTGCCCCCTGCCCCTGCAGTGGCTCCCACTGCACCATTTTTTCTTTCTTTTTCACCTTCCTACATTTCTTTTCTCCCTCCCATGCAGCACTGTATCCCACCTCTACCCCTACCTACGAAGTGTCTCTATCCTGACATGGGTAGAGACCTACTGGCCCACCACTGCCCAGTTCCCACCTGCCCCTCACATACCAGCCTCATCATGCCATTTTTTGTTTTATTTATTGTCTTTCCCTCCCACCTAGTGCCATAGACCACCTTACCATGTTCTCACCAGGCCACTCTGTACTGCCATGGCCAGAAAGCCACCAGCCTGATAGCTTCTACGTTCTGCCTCCCCTCCTTTCCACTGGCCCCCCGGTCCACCCTGCCCTGACCCACTAGCTACCTCCATTTTTTCTTTCTCTTTTTTATGTTCCCATAGCCTAGCCTTGAAGCCCAGTCCTTCCTTACAGCACTCACCATGCCACTGTGGCTAGTGTCCCTGGCTCAGGCCTGCCACCACACCAGGCCTGCACTGCCCTCCCCTCTTGCCACTCAACTAACTGTTGAATGGAGGGTAGCAAGCCAGTGCGCCCATACCACTCCCTGTCCGACACCTCCACCTATCTGGTGAGCAGAGGTGAATGCTGCCATACCACTGAACCAACATCAGGAGGCAGACACTGCCCGTTCAGTCATGCTGAACCACCTTTCCAAACCAGTGTACAGTGAAGTGGGTTCACTCTGCCTGCTACTGCCCTGCCCTCTTGGATAAGGTGTTGAGAGCATGCAGAAAAGCACACCTGGCCCGCCCCCTCCCCCCAATGTATCAAAACAAAACAAAAAGGTAACATGAAACAAATAAACATATAATCAATCAGTAAAGAAGACAGTATCCTAAAGTCTCAGAGACAGGAGAAAATGTCAAAACTTGTCGAAAAGCAAGGTGGCTCCAACAAGTGACCAAAATAAAGAATCAGATGACATTCCACTAGAAAAAAAGGCAGTGGCACTACCTGTCATGGAATTCAAGAGACTAACATTTAGGGCTCTCCAAGGCATTAGGAAAGAGATCAAGGAAAGCAAACAAAAACAAGGAAAAAAATAGACAAAATCACAGAAAACACAGACAAAACTAACAAAAACATATCCAAGATCAAGGAAAGTGCAGACAAGCAACAGAATAATTCTGGAAAAGTAATGCAAGAACAAAATGTGAAAAAAAGTAAACAATTAAAAATCACACAAGAACAGCAACTAGAAATCCAAAAAAGAAATCAACATCAAAATTTCAGAAATAGACAACTCAATAGAAGGCTTTAGGAGCAAATTCGAAAAAGTGGAAGACAGAATCAGTGAGACTGAAGAGGAATGTATGGATGCCACTTTGAGGGAAAAGTCAGAAAAGAATGAAAAAGCCTGAGACTTTTGTGGGACACAATAAAGTTCAAGGGTTTGTGCATATTCAGAAATCCAGAACAGGGGAAGAAAGTAGAAAATGCAGAGAAGATTGTTGAAGATTTACCAGCAGTAAACTTCCCAAATATCACGAGGGAAGAAAAGCTGACCATCCAAGGAGCTCAATGAACCTCATATAGGATAGGCACTCTCAAAAGTCACCAGGACATACCATAATCACACGCGATAAAACCAAGTAAAAAGAAAGAAGCCTGAGAGCTGCTTGAGAAAAAAGTTACTTGCAAAGCAGAAACACTAAGAGTAACCTTTGATTACTTGGCAGAGCATCTAGAAAGAAACTCAAGAAAGATAAAGAAGATCTAAAGGCCAAAATCAACTAACTTGACCTCATAGGCATACACAGAATACAGCAACAAAGTATACATTGTTTTCCAACACACGTGGAGCATCCTGCAAAATAGACTATATTTTAGGGTGCAAAGCAACGCTCAGTAAAATCCAAGAGATCAAAGTAATACAGAGCATGTTTTCTGATCACAATACCATAAAAGTTGAAATCAGTAACAAGAGCAAAGTAAAAAAAAAAACCCCAATACATGGAAACTGAATAATATCTAACTTAAAAACTGACTGGCTAACAGAAAACATCAAAAATGGAATTTAGAAAGTTTCTAGAATGAAAATACATGATACCAAAACCTTTGGAACACAGCAAACACGGTGTTCAGTCTTCAGTCCATTTATAGCAATAAATGCACACATCAGTAAAAGAAGAGGCCAAAATCAAAACTTAGCCCTACACACTCTAACAAATAGAAACAGAACAGCAAAAGAAGCCCATAACTACCAGAAGAATGGAAATAATAAAGATTAGAGTAGAACTAAATGAAACACAGAACAGAAGAACTACAGAGAGAATTAACAAGACCGAAAGTTGGTTCTTTGAAAAGATCAACAAAAGCGAGAAATCAATGGCCAAACTGGAAACAAAACAAAACAGAAGAGGAAGCAAATGACCTACCTAAGAAATGAGATGGAAAACATTACAATGCACTCAAGTGAAATAAAAAGGATAACACAATACTAAATTTTACTCCAAAAAAATTTGAGAACCTACAGAAAATGGAAAAATTTCTAGAAACACACTACCTACTTAAACTAACAGAATCTGAGATGGAAAATTTTAAGCAGACCATAAAAAGAAGAGATTGAATGGGCAAAAAACAAAACAAAACTCCCAACACCAACAAAAAGTCATGGCCTGGGTGGCTTCACTGGTGAATTCTAACATTCAGAGAAGACCTCACACCAGTATTACTCAAACTATTTCAGAGCATAACAAATGAAAGAATACACCCGAATTCACTCAGTGAGGCCAGCATAACGCTGATACCAAAAGCCAGGCAAGGATGCCATGAAAAAAGAAAATGACACACCAATATCTCTAACAAATACAGATGCTAAAATTCTAACTAATAGCCTTCAGCATCATATTAAAAAAAGTTACACCATGACCAAATGTGATCCATACCAGGTAGGCAAGAACAGTTCAACATTAGAAAATCAATCAACATAATCCACTATATAAATAGAACCAAAGGGAAAAGATATCACGTGATCATCTCAATCAACACAGAAAAGGGTTTTGATAAAGTCCAACATTCATTCCTGATAAAAGCCCTCAGTAAAATAGAAATAGAAGGGAAATTCCTGAGTATCATAAAGAGCGTCCATACAAGACCCTCAACAAGACAGACTGATGCAGTGGCTTCAACAAGGGGCTTGAGCACAACAACAATCATAGGGATGGTGCAGGACTGGGCTGTGTTTTGTTCTGTTGTGTATAGTGTTAACTACGAGTTGAAACTGACTTGACAACACCTAACAATAGCAACATGCAAAACTAATGCCAGCATTATTCTTAATGGAGAGGTGGAAAGCATCACCTGAAAACAAGACAAAGATGACCTTTATCACCATTTAACATTGTGCTTAAAGTACTAGCTACAGCAATAAGACAGGAAAAAGAAATAAAGGACGCCCAGATTAGAAAGGAATAAGTGAAGCTATCCCTATTCACAGATGCTATGACCTACACATGTTGTGAGTCAGTTGTATCTCCTAGTGACCCCAAGTACAACAGAATGAAACATTGCTTGATTCTACACTATCCTTCAAATTGTTGTTACATTTGAGCCCATTGTTGTTGCCACTGTGTGAATCTGTCTTAAGGGTCCTCCTCTTTTTTGCTGACCCTCTACATTACCAAGCATGATGTGCTTCTCTCAGGGACGGATCCCTCCCTCCCGATAACATGTCCAAAGTATGTGAGACATAGTCTTACCATCCTTCCTTCTACGGAACATTCTGGTTGTATTTCTTCTGAGATAGTTTGTTCATTCTTTTGTCAGTCTGTGGAATTTTCAATATTCTCAGCCAACACCATAACTCAGAGGCATCAGTTCTTCTTCAGTGTTCCTTACTCATTGTAGAACATTCGCATGTATGTGAGGCAACTGAAAACACCATGGCTTAAGCCAGCGGCACCTTAGTTTTCAAGGTGACATCTTTGCTTTTCAACATTTTAAAGAGGTCTTTTGCAACACATACGCAGATGTCCAGTGCAATGCATCTTTTGATTTCTTGACTGCTGTTTCCATACGTGCTGTTTTAGTCAGCTAGGGCTGCTCTCACAGAAATACCACAGAGTGGATGGCTTTAACAAAAAAAGATTTATTCTTACACAGTCCGGTAGGTTGCAAGTCCATATTCAGGGTGTCCGCTCCGGGGAAAGACTTTCCCCTTGACGGCTCTAGAGGAAAGTCCGGTATTGCATCAGTCTTTGTCCAGGGAGTGTCCTAACGCAAGAACCTCTGGTCTGAAGGACGCGCTCTGCTCCCGGTGCTGCTTGCTTGATGGTAGTGAGGTTCTCAAATTGTCCTTTGTCTCTTTTTCCTTTTATTCCTTGCAAGCTAAAAGCATTAAGGGTGGGGCAAGCCATACTCCGGGGAAACTCGCCCTACAGCAGGAATTCACAGCCCCACCCTAATCCTTTAACATACAGGTTAGCAAAACCACACAATGGAGGACACTCCCAAGATACTGGGAACCATATCCCAGCCACGTGGCTGCACACATTTTTGGGGGGACACAATTCCAACCATGACATCCCACCCTTTGACAACCCAAAAATCACATCACAAAACATTTAACACATTCATCTCACCATAGCAAAATTATGTCCATCCATATAACAGAAGTCTTAAATCAGTTCCAAGTCCAAAATACAAAAACTCTTCTACATCTGTGAAACTTAGAAAGCATTAACAGGCAACAGGCAAGTCAACAGAACATATTACATTAGCCCTCAAAGCTTTGGAAATACTCTTACATTTTCTGAGACATTCTACACAACAGCAATGCTCTCCAGACTCTAGGTATCGGCCACACTCTCTGGTTTCTGAGTGGAGATCTCCAGCCCCGTGCTACAACTCTGCCTTCAAGGCCCACTTGGACAGAAACTCTGTCTCATTGGCTTTAGGAGCACCCTAAGCCCAACTGAGTGGCAATTCCACCCTTTCGAACACAGCACGCCATGGTTCCACCCTTTCAAACCCCTGAGGTCATGGCCATACCTCTTGAGACTGAGGCAGCTCAGCTTCTCACGCTATTTGTCTCTTCAGCTTCATCGTCAGCTTCCTATGGCTGCATGGCCCAGGCCTCAGGCCCACATCTGCCCTGCCGGGCAAGTGTTCCAAAGCTCTGTAGCTCCACTGGTTTAAGTGCCCGGAAGCACCCCACTCTTGCTGGAAAGCATCCTGCCCAAAGGCACTCAACTCTCTCACTCCGTGGGTCAGCAAGGCTAGCTCCACCGATTCAAGTGCCCAGAGGCACCCTGTTCCGCGAGGAAAACTCTACGCAGGCACTGACCTCTCTCGCTCCACGGGTCGGCTCCAGTGCTGCCTCTGGTTCTGCTGCTGCTGCTGCCACTGCTGCCGGTCCTCTGTTGTTTCTCACCATCTGCGCCTTCTTCGTTCCTTCTGAATCTTCTATCCATTCGCAGTTTCAAAGTGGCTTCCACATTTACATTTTAGGTATTTGCTAGAGCAGCACCCCACTCCCACGGTACCAATTCTGTTTTAGTCAGCTAGGCTGCTCTAGCAGAAATACCACAGAGTGGATGGCTTTAACAAAGAAAGACTTATTCTTACACAGTCCGGTAGGTTGCAAGTCCATATTCAGGGTGTCCGCTCCAGGGGAAGACTTTCCCCTTGTTGGCTCTGGAGGAAAGTCCGGTATTGCATCAGTCTTTGTCCAGGGAGCGTCCTCACGCAAGAACCTCTGGTCTGAAGGACGCGCTCTGCTCCCGGTGCTGCTTGCTTGATGGTAGCGAGGTTCTCAAATTGTCCTTTGTCTCTTTTTCCTTTTATTCCTTGCAAGCTAAAAGCATTAAGGGTGGGGCAAGCCATACTCCAGGGAAACTCACCCCACAGCAGGAATTCACAGCCTCACCCTAATCCTTTAACATACAGGTTAGCAAAACCACACAATGGAGGACAGTCCCAAGATACGGGGAACCATATCCCAGCCACGTGGCTGCACATATTTTTGGGGGGACACAATTCCAACCATGACAGGTGCTGATTGTGGATCCAAGTAAAAAGAAATCATTGACAACTTCACTCTTTTCTCCTTCTATCATTATGTTGCTTATTGGTCCAGTTGTGGGGATTTCTGTTTTCTTTATGTTCAACTGTAATCCAAACTGAAAGCTATGGTTTTTTATCTTCAGCAGTGTTTCAAGTCCTCTTCACTTTCAAGGAAAAAGATTGTGTCATATGCATGACACAGGCTGTTACTGAGTCTTCCTCCAATCCTGATGCCCTGGTCTTCTTCATATAGTCCAGCTTCTTGGATTATGTGTTTAGCATACAGATTGAATAGGTATTGTGAAAGGAAACAACCCTGATGCACACCTTTCCTGACTTGAAACCACACAGTAACCCTTGTTCTGTCTGAAGGCCTCTTCATCTATCTGTAATATTTGTTCCTTGAGAAATTTTTCCATTTTCTGTAGGTCCTCAAGGAACAAATATTAAAAATAGATGAAAAGGCTATTTGTTCCTTGTGAACACAATTAAGTGTTCTGCACTTCCTGTTCTTCACAATGTTATGCACAGTTGGTTATTATTCACTCAATGGAATGCCTTTGTATAGTCAATAACCAAAAAACCCACTACTGTCGAGTTGATTCCAACTCATAGTGACCCTAAAGGACAGAGTAGAACTGCCCCATAGAGTTTCCAAGGAGCACCTGGTGGATTCAAATTGCTGATCATTTTTTGCAGCCATAGTGTTTAACCACTACACCTTCAAGGTTTCCTGCATAGTCAATAAAACACAGGTAATCATCTTTCTGGTATCCTCTGCTTTTAGCTAGGATCCATCTGACGTCAATATGATATCCCTCATTCCACATCCTCTTCTGAATCCACCTTGAATTTCTGGCAGTTCCTTGATCATATACGGCTGCAGTTCCTTTTAAATAATCTTCAGCAAAATTTTATTTGTGTGTAATATTGTTTGATAACTTCTACATTCAGTTGAACACCCTTCTTTGGAACAGGAAGAACCATGGATCTCTTCCAGTTGGTTGGCCAGGTAGCTGTCCTCCAAATTTTGTGGCATAGATGAGTGAGCACTTCCAGTGCTGTTTCCTTGTGTTAAAATATCTCAATTGATATCCTGTCAGTTCCTGGAGACTTGTTTTTCACCAGTGCCTTCACTGCAGCTTGGACTTCTTCTTTCAGTACCATCAGTTACCCATCGTATGCTACCTCTTGAAATAGCTGAACATCCACCTATATATATATATATACATATATATATATTTGGTATAATGACTGTGTTCTCTCCATCTTCTTTTGATGTTTCTTGCATTCTGTAACATTTTCCCCATAGAGTCCTTCAATATTGCAATTTGAGGTTTGGATTTTTCCTTCAGTTCTTTCAGCTTGAGAAATGCTGAGTGTGTTCTTGCCTTTTGACTTTCCTTCCCCAGGTCTTTGCACACATCATTATAGCAGCTGGCTTTGACTTCTTGAGCCACCCTTTGAAATCTTCAGTTTGGCTCTTTTACTTCATCATTTCTTCCTTTCACTTTAGCTACTCTGTTCAAGAGCAAGTTTCAGAGTCTTCTCTGACATCCATTTTGATCTTTTCTTTCTTTCCTGTTTTTTAATGACCCTTTTTTTCTTCATGTATGATGTCCTTCAGGTCCACAACTCATCTGGTCTTCAGTCATCAGTGTTCAACATGTCAAATCTATTTTTGAGGTGGTTTCTAAATTCAGGAGGGATATATTCAAGGTTATACTTTGACTCTCTTGGATTTTTCTAATTTTCTTCAGCTTCACCTTGAAGTTACATATGAGCAATTGATAGTCTTTTATATATTGAGCTCCTGGCCTTTTTCTGTCTGATAATATTGAATTTTTCCATAGATGTAGTTGATTCAATTCCCTTGTGTATTCCATCTGGGAGGTTCATGTCTGCAGCCGCCATTTATGTTGGTGAAAAAAAGCATTTGCATTGAAGCCATTGATCTTTCAAAATTCTTTCATTTGATATGCAGCATTGTTCCTGTCACCTAAGCCATATTTTTCCAACTACAAATCCTTCTTCTGTGGAGTAGTGGTTAAGAGCTCAGCTATTAACCTAAAAAAATCAGCAGTTTGAGTCCACCAGCTGCTCCTTTATGGGGCAGTTCTACTCTGTATTCTCCCTCTCAGGTTGGTGCAAGTCAGAATCAACTAGATGGCAAGATTTTTTTTTTCATCCTTCTTCCAACTTTCCCTCTTTTGCTTTCTAGTCATCTGTAATTAGCAATATATCTTGACTGATGTTTGATCAATCTGACTGCAGAAGTTAATTTAAAAAATCTTTAATTTTTTTTATCTTTGGCCTTAGTGGTTGGTGCATGGATTTGGATAATAGTCATATTAACTGGTCTTCCTTGTCAGCAAAGCCATTCCTCCTCAATTTGTCATTTCTGGCATAATATACCACATGATTGTCCAGTTCACAATGGCCAATACCAGCCCATTTCAGCTCCCTGATGTCTGAGATATTGATGTTTCTGCTTTCAATTTCATTTTTGATGGTTTCCAATTTTCCAAGATTCATACTTCCATGTTACCACTATCAATGTTTGTAGCTGTTTCTTCTTATTTTGAGTCATACCGCATCAACAAATGAAGGCCACAAAAACTTGACTCCATCCACATCATTAAGATTGATTCTACTTTGAGGAGGAAGTTCTTCCCCAGTTGTATTTTGAGTGCGTTGCAAACTGATGATCTCATCTTCTGGCACTCCATCAGACAATGTTCCACTGCTATTCATATCACATGGTTTTCACCGGTTAATTCTTTTCAGAAATAGACTAGTCCTTCTTCCCAGTCTGGCCTAGTCTGGAATCTATCCTGAAACATATCCACCATGGATGAACCTACTAGTATTTGAATATCAGTGGCATAGCCGCCAGTATGACAGCAACATAGAAGCCTCCACAGAACAGCAAATTGACAGACGTATGAAGGGATCCTATACACAGGGAATCCAAAAAATTCCACAAGAAAACTACCAGAACTAATAGATTCAGCAGAGTAGCTGGATACAAGATCAACGTACAAAAATTAGTTGGATTCCTATACACCAACAAAGAGAACGTGGAAAAGAAAATCAGGAAAACAATGCCATTTATACAAGCCCCTAAAAAAGATAAAAAATACTTAAGAATAAACCCAAAGGGGTGTAACAGACCTATAGAAAGAAAACTACAAAACACTAATGCAACAAGCCAATAGATACTTACACAAATGGAAAAAGTATACTATGCTCGTGAACAGGAAGATTCAATATTGTGAAAATGTAAATCCAACCCAAAATAATCTACAGATACAATACACACCACGATTCTGTTCCAAATACCAGCCAGTATTCTTTAATGACATGTGAAAATTAATAAAAAATATTTACATGGATAGGAAAGAGGTCCTAGGAGAAGCAAAGCATTGAAGAAAAAAGCAAAGTAGGAGCCTTACACAAACTGATGTCAGAACCTACTACACAGCCGTGGTAGTCACAGCAGCCTGGTGCTAGTACGATGACAGACACACTGACCAGTAGAGTGGAATGGAGAACGCAGATGTAAATCCATCCACCTATGGTCAGCTGGTCTTTGACAAGGACCCAAGTCCATCTAATCAGCAAAAGACAGTCATTTGAACAAATGGTGTTGGCAAAACTGCATGTCCGTCTATAAGACAGTCAAACAAAACCCATACCCCACATGATACACAAAATAAACTCAAAATGGATTAAAGACCTAAAATAATAAAGATCATGATAGAAAAAAAAATGGGAAAAATGCTGGGAGACTTAATACATGGCATAAATACAATATGAACCATACTTGACAATGCGTAAATGCCAGAAGATAAATTAGATAATTGGGATCTCCTAAAAATTAAACACTTACACCCACAGAAAGACTTCACTCACCAAAACAGCAAAAAGAGAACCTACAGACTGGAAAAAATTTGGCTATAGCACATCTAACAAGGGTCTAATCTCTAAAATCTATGTGGTACTGCAACACCTCAACAACAAAAAGGTAAACAATCCACTTAAAAAATGGGCAAAGGATGTGAACAGACTCCTCACCAAAGAAGAAATTCAGGTGTGTTTCAGTCAGCTAGTGCTGCTGTAACAGAAATACCATGAGCGGATGGCTTTAACAAAGGAAGGTTTATTCTTACACAGTCCGGTAGGCTACAAGTCTGAATTCAGGACGTCTGCTCCAGGGAAAGGCTTTCCCCCTTGTTGGCTCTGGAAGAAAGTCCATTATTGCATCATGCTTTGTCCAGGGAGCATCTTGGTGCAGGAACCTCAGGTCTGAAGGATGTGCTCTTCTCCTGGTGCTGCTTGCTTAAAGGTGTGAGATTTCTAGTTCTCCACTTGCTTTCCCTTCCTTTTATGTCTTGTAGGATGAAAGGATTAAGGGTGATACAAACCATACTCCAGGGAAACTCTCTTTACAGTGGAGCAGAGTAGTGATTCTTTGAAGGGATTTACAGCCCCATCTTAATCCTTTAACATACAGCATAGGAAAAATCACAAAATACTGGGAATTATGGCCCAGCCACATGGCTACATATATTTTTGGGGCAACACAATTCAATCCATTCAAGGTGGGTAACAGACACATAAGGAAATGCTCACAATTATTAGCCTTTAGAGAAACGCAAATCAAGATTACAACAAGATATCATCTCACCTCAACATCACTGATTCTTTTTAAAAACAGGAGAAGAAGATAACCAATGTCAGAGAGGCTGCAGGGAGACTGCAACTCTTATGCACAGTTGGTGGGGATGAAAAATGGTATGACCACTATGGAAAACCATATAGTACCTCATTAAAAAACAAGACATAAAAATACCATACAATCCAGCAATTCCACTCCTAGGAATATATCCTAGAGAAATAAGAGATTTCACACAAGTAGACGTATGCTCACCTACGTTCATTGTAGCACTGTCCACACTAATGAAAACCTAGGTGCCCATCGATGGATGAATGGATGAACAAATTATGATCTATTCACACAATGCAACACTATGCAGTAATAAACAATAATGATGAATCCTTGAAACAGCTCCCAACACAGAGGACTCCGGAGGACGTGCTGATTGAGATAAGTCAATCACAAAAGGACAAATGCTGTATGAGACCAGTAATATAAAAAGCCAAGGAAAGTGTTTTGGTTATCCAGGGCTGCTTTCACAGAAGTGCCACCAGTGGGTGGCTTTAAAAAGAGAAATTTCATTTGTTACAGCCCAGTAAGATAAAAGGCCAAATTCATGGTGTCAGCTCTAGGAGAGGGTTTTCTGTGCTGGCACTGGAGGAAGGTCCTTGTCATCAATCTTCCTCTGACCTGGAAATTTCTGAAGCACAGACACCCTCATCCACACCTGGTGCTGCTTCTTGGTGGTATGAGGCCCCCAAATGTCTCTGCTAGCTTTTCTCCTTTACACCTCAAGAGACTGTTTGAAGGCACAAAGCAAACTCATACTTTGAATCCTGTCCCACCAATATGACAGCCACCAGTCCACTATCATTAACATCATTAAAAAAAAAAAAAACAACCAAACCCACTGCCGTTGAGTTGTTCCGACTCGTAGTGACCCAGAGGTCACAGTAGAACTGCCCCATAGAGTTTCCAAGGAGCACCTGGCGGATTTGAACCGCCAAGCTTTTGGTTAGCTGATGTAGCAATTAATCCACTATGTCACCAGGGTTTCTGATTAACATCACAGAGGCAGGAATTTCAGCATGGATGAACATCCCACGATACCAGGAACCAATGCCTAGCCAAATTGCTACACAGATTTTTTGGGGAACACAATTCAATCCGTAACAAAAACGTTTGCACACAGAGAAAAACCAATCTTTGATGGTTATGAGGAAAGGGGAAATCATTAACTGGATAGTAAACAAACGTTAGCTTTGTGGAAGGAAAGACAAGACGTAATACAGAGGAAGTCAGCGCAACTCAACCAAGGCAATGTTGTAGAAGCTTCCAGACACACGCAAACACTTCAAGGGACTAATTATTGGGGCTGAGGGTTGGGGACCACGGTCTCAGGTGACTTCTTTGTCAATTGGCATAACAGAATTCATAGAGAAAATGTTCTACATCCTACTTTGGTGGGTAGCTTCTGGAGTCTTAAAAGCATGAGAATAGCCATCTATGATGCATCTATTGGTCCCAGCACAGTCAGAGCAAAGGAGAATACAGAGGAGAAAACCAAAGATACAAAGAAAAAAATTAGTCCAAAGGACTAATGGACCACACGAACCACAGCTTCCACCAACCTGAGTCCAGGAAAACTACACAGCACCCTGCTACCACCAACAGCCACTAAAACAGGGATCACAATAGAGGGTCCTAGACAGAGTGGGAGAGCAAAATTCAAATGCAGAGGAAAAGACTGGATTTGCTGATCTGACAGGGAGTGAAAGAACCCCTGGGATTGTAGCCCCCAGCCATCCTCCTAACTCAGAACTGAAACTACTCCCAAAGCCCACCTTTCAGCCAAAGGTTAGACTGACCTATAAAACAAAACACTAACACATGCAAAGAATGTGCTTCATAGCTCAGTCAAGTATTCGAGACCCAGGAGGCAATACCAGCCCAATAGCAAAGACGAGAAGGCAGGAAGGGCAGGGAAACTGGGCCAGTGGACATGAGAACCCGGGGGAGAAAGACCAAGGGGGAGAGTGCTGATAGGTTGTGGGGATTGCAGGTACTGTTACAAAACAATTTGTGCATACTTTTTTTGAGTGAAAAACTAATTAGCACCGTAAACTTTGACTTAAAACACAATAATTAAAAAAAAGAAAGAGAAACTGGCAGATGACACAGTGGCCAGACTCTGCCCCTTGCCAGTTGGTCACTACGGATTCAACCTTCCCCAATCCCCTCCCAAAAAACTCATCGCCACTGAGTCAATTCCAACTCAAAACCACCTTTTATGGTAGAATAGAACTGCTCCATAGGGTTTCCAGGGCTGTAATCTTTACGGAAACAGACTGCCACATCTTTGTCCCAGGAGCAGCTGGTGGGTTTGAACCACCAACCTTTGGGTTAGCTGTCCAACACTAACTCCTGTACTGACCCCAATATCTCACCTGTGCATGCTGCATAGTTTCTGTCCCTGACCCAAAGGGTGGGTTTGTGGATTTAAATAAAACAAGACAGAGCTCCTTACCGGGGGACACACATGTCTGCTCAAGCAGCCACCCACACCCACCTACCTCCACACACAAGGGCTGCCTCAAATTTCTGGACCAGCTTTCTGTGTCTCCGCCACCAGGGGACACTCCAGCTGTGATGTCCAGCATCTGGGCCCAGGGCTGGGCTTTCAGGGGTGGAGTTTTCATCTACTGGGTCACTGAAAGGCTCAGTGTGGAGCATACCACCCTGTCGGTTTCTCATACTGTGGTGGCTTGTGTGTTGCTGTGATGCCAGACGCGATGCCACATGCCAGCAGGGTCACACACGGTGGACATGTTTCAGCAGAGCTTCCTGACTAAGATAGATGAGGAAGAAAGACCTGGTGATCTGCTTCTGCGAATCAGCCAGTAAAAACCCTGTGGATCACAATGGAATATTGTCTGATACAGTGTTGAAAGATGAGGCTGCCAGGTTAGAAGGTAGTACAAAAAAAATACAATGGCTGTAACAGTGGACTCGAACTGTCACGAGTGGTGACAACAGCACAGGACAGATGTTTTGTCCTGTTGTTCAGTGGGTTGCCATTATTCAGAACTGATTTGATAATAACAAAGCAATGAGTATGGATCAGTTGACGGTCTCCATTTTTTTTTCATTTGTAATAAACAACACTCCTCATTCTAAAGTTATCACCTGTGTTCTTAAAATACGTCTAAAAAGCAAATAAAACATAAAAATGAAGGTAACATATGTATGTGGCAGAAAATTTGAAAAGCAAGTGTGTAAAAAGAGAAAATAAGTCACCCTAATTCCACTGCCCAGAGATGGACAGTGTTGATACTTTTGACGTGTTTTGTTTCTTTTCCCAGAGTCAGTTTCTAACTCTGCCTTCAGCTTAAATGTCCTAGTTTTACTTTTATTGAATTTTCAGAAGCCGTGAAAAGATAAGATGGATAGATTCAATGACACGCGTGCATGCTGAATGAAGCCAGAAGAGAAACAAGGCTACAGCCAGCAAGGAAATAATTGCAACAGGAATCAGAGACAGAAGATTGATCACTGCCAACATTTATGGAGAACTTAAGGAGCCTGGGTGCTGCAGTTAAACGCTTGGCTGCCAACCAAAAGGTCAGTTGTTCAAACCCACTCAGAGCCTCCGTGGGAGACAGACCTGGTGATCTGCCCCCATAAAGATTACAGCCTAGCAAACCCTATGGGGGGCAGTTTCCCTCTGTGACATGGGGTCTCTATGAGTCAGCATCGACTCGACAGTATGCAACAGTGGTTACCTTTGAGGCAGCCCTTCTGCATCCAGCCACCGGTCCTCTGTAAATGCGTGTGCCCACAGATGTCTGCAGGCTGTTCATGGCAGCCTTGCTTGCAATGATGCCATCGCTTGTAAAAGTGAAAAATGGAAAACAGCTGCCAGGACTGACAATACGTTCATAGTTCAACTAATTAGGGCATGCATGGTATGGAATGCTCTAGCCATTAAACAGAATGAGACAGATTTATTCACTGACATGGAAAATTCCCCAGGTATATTGCTCCATGGGAGAAAAACTGTACGTAATACATAACGCCGTGTACACTGTGATAACATTGTTATAGAACATCAGTGAAACACAAGTGTGTACATGCATTGAAGGACATCCAAACAGTGGATAGTGGCTACTTCTGGAGCAGAAATGACAAAGTAAGAGCAGAAGGGAGAAGATCTGTGTTTTTATTTCTCTGTTTTGACCTGGAGTCCATGGATGGTGCAAATGATTAATGAGCGGGGCTGCTAACCCAAAGGTTCACTGTTTGAACCCACCCGGCAGTACCCCAGAAGAAATACCTGGCCATCTACTTCCATGAGGATTGCAGTCAAGAAAGTGCTATGGAGGCTAAGTAGCATCAGGTGCTCCCAATCCATCTGGAGCAGAGGGGAATGAAGGACATCAAAAACATGAGGAAAATACGGGCCTGGTAGACAGAAGGTGCCATGTCATCCACAGAATATGTAAACATGAGACCAGAAGAACTAGATGATACCCAACCACCATCAGTGACTGCCCTGATGGGGAACACAACAGAAAGTCCCTGTAGTGGGAGAAGCACGGCTGTGCAGAACTGTTGTCAGGTGCCATCGAGTTGGTTCTGACTCATAGTGACCCTACGTGCAGTAGGATGAAACCCTGCCTGGTCTTGTGCCAGGTCCGCAATTGTTTTTATGTTTAAGTCATTGTTGTAGCCACTGTGTGAATCCATCCTGTTGAGGGTCTTCTTCTTTCTTGCTGACCCTCTACTCTACCAAGCATGACGCCCTGCTCCAGGGACTGATCTGTCCTGACAAATACGTCCAAAGCATGTAAGACACAGTCTTACCATTTTCACTTCTAAGGAGCACTCTGGTTGTACTTCTTCCAGAACAGATCTGTTTGTTCTTTTGGCAATCCGTAGTACATGCAATGTTCTTCCCCAATACCGTAATTCAAAGGCATCAATTCTTCTTCTGTCTTCCTTATTCACTGCCCAGATTTTACATGCACATGATGTGATTGAAAACACAGAAATGCAGAACTAGAACTCTACTATAAGACCCGACTGGATGGTCTCTCAGACCAGAGGGTTCCCCTGAGGGCATGGCCTCTGAACTGTCTGTTAGTCCAGAGCTTAAAACAGGACCAAAGCCAACTCCTGGACAAAGATTAGACTGGACTATAAGACATAGAGTGATGCAGATGAAGAATGTGCTTCTTGGTTTAAATATATCCATGAGGCTGTCTGAGCACCTCTTGTCCAGAGGTAAAATGAGAAGGTGGAGGGGGACAGGAGCTGGTTGACTGGTTATGAGAAGTACAGAGTGAAAAGAAAGTGTGCTGTTACAGGATGGGGAGAGCAGCTAGAATTGCACAGTGGTATGAGTGAGGGGTTTTATATGGCAAATTGAGCTGGATTATGAACTGTTACCCAAAGCACAATAAAATAATTTTAAATAAAAAGAAAGTCCTGTGAGAAGTTCTACTCTATAAAACACAGGGTTGCTATGAGTTGGAATCGACTTGATGGTAATAAGTTTGGAAGCTAAAAGGCTGGTGATTTGAGTTCACCCAGAGGTGCCTTGGGAGAAAGGACTGGTGACCTATTTCCAAAAACTCGGCCATTGAAAATCCTATGAGTACAATTCCACTTTGACACGTGTAGGGTTCCCTAGGACTAGGAGTTGACCTCACAAAAACTAGCTTCTTATGGCATGACCCTTCTACAATAAGACAGTATTGCTTTGACCATTTTTTAATACATTTTTGTGTGGGTGATTAAGTATACAGACCAAATCAGTTTTGCATGCCTACCTAACTGCAGCTCCTTTTGCTCTCCCCACCCAGTGACAACACACTCCTCCTTTCCGTTTCATACTTCTAGTGTCTTCTCGACAAGTATCTGCCCCTTCCTGTCCACCTTCTTCTCTGCTGTCTAGAATGCGACCGCTAGCATTGCCTCCTATAAATGCATAGAACCATAAAGTATACCCACCATATGGTGACACTGCGTCCCCAGGTCCAGTCCATTCTTGTCTGAATAGTTGACTTCGTTGTTGGTTTCCAGTCAGGAACAGCAGCAGGGTCCATGTTCCCACGGGCGTGTCCAGTCTGTCACATCTTCCATTCACGTCTTTTAGAAGAGTTGTTTTGATCATTACTGAAGACCCAGAAAATATCTTACTGTCCAATATTCCTTTTTTTTTTTTTTTGGTGGCTGCATAATTACTTAACCATTTCTTCACTGCTGGACATTTGGGAGCTGCTAGCTTTTCCCTGCTACAAATGCAACTGTTGGAATGCATATCTCTGTATGCTCATTTGTGTGTGTATTTGTGATTTCTCTATGCTACTCTTAGTTCATAACTGGAGGCCAGTGGTAGTTCGCCTTCCGTGGTGAAGACCTGGATTCTGTTCTGGGCCAAGGTACCTTATGTGCAGCGTGGCCACTGCCCATTTCCCAGTGGAGGCTTGTGTGTTGCTGTGATGCTGAACAGATTGTGGAGGAACTTCCAGACTAAAGCAGACCAGGAAGAAAGACCTGGCAATCGTCTTTTGAAAACTAACCAGTGAAAATCCTGTGGATCACCATGGTTCAGTCTTGTTGTGCACAGGGTCTCCATGAGTCAGGAGCTGACTTGGTGGCTGATAATAGCAACAACAACAACTCATTATTGAAGAGATAAATGGACAAGCACATATTTATCATTTCTTTACTTGCGTCCTTAGAAAAAATTCCAGGTGTGAAGATACAACATCAAAAAATAAATGTTTTCAGTGTGACCACACGGTGTGCGTACTTCATGGTTCTATGCATTTGCAAGAGGCTGTCCTATGGGTCTCTTTCTAAAAGGAAGAAAAGAGAGTGGAGAAGGGGAGACATATGCTTGTTAAGGGGAAACTAGATGTAGAGAGTGAAAAGGAGGAGTGTGCTCTAACCAGGTGGGGAGAGCAGAGGGAGCTGCAGATAAGGGGGCATGCAAAACTGGTTTGGACTGTATGCTTTCACTTAATTAAAAAAAAAGAAAAAAGGTGTTTTCAACTAGATGGTGATGACGCCCGGCTACCACCACTGACTGCTCTGACGGGGTCACAGCAGAGGGTCTCAGACAGAGCTGGGAAAACATATAGAAAGAAACTCTAGCTCATTCTCTCTCTCTCTCTGACACACACACACACAGAGACAAACACAAAGACCAGACTTACTGGTCTGACCGAGACTAGAGAAACCCTGAGAGTGTGGGCCCCAATCACCCTCATAGGGCAGTAGCGAAGTCATTTCCGAGGTTCCCCCTTCAGCCAAAGATGAGACAGGACCATAAAACCAATTGAGACTAATTGGGGTACCAGCTCAGGAGCAGGGACGAGAAGGCAGGAGGGGACAGGAAAGCTGGTCATGGGGAACCAAGGTCAAGTAGAGGGAGAGGTGACATGTCGTGGGGCTGGGAACCAATGCCACAAGTCAGTAGGTGTATTTACTAGTTGCTTAATGAGAAACTAGTTTGCTCTAAACCTTCCCCTAAAGCACAGTAACAAATCAATCAATCAATCAAGTGTTTTAAGTTGTGGTCCATCCACACAATGGAATACTATTCAGTCATAGAAACAAATGAAGTAAACACACATGCTACAATGTGGATGAAACTCCAAAATGTTTTGTTAGGAAAGAAGCCAAACCCCAAAGGCCACACAGTATCTGATTCCATTTACACGAAACATCCACAGCAGACAAACCCACAGAGACAGAAAGTGGATTAGTGGTCACCAGGGGCTGGGCAAGGGGACAGGAGGAGTTATCACAGATGGCTACGGCGTTCTTTCGGGGATATTAATGAGTGTTTCGGAACTGCATAGAGGTGCTGGTCACATAGCGCTGAGACAAAGCTAAATGCCACTGAGTTGCTGGTTCACTTTATAATGATCAGTTTTCTGTTATGTGAATGTTACCTGAGAAGAAAAGAACAGTAGAGTTTTGTTACAGTTCTTGAGGCTTGAGCCAAGTTGCCGTGTAAGAAGTTTTCTGAGTAATAGCCAACATCAGGCTAGTTTCCAAAGCATGAAGATGACTCATATCCCCACTTTTCCACTCCCTCGTCTTCACACCAGCCACCCACATGGCACTCTTAGGGATCCAAACCACCCAGAACTGAAGGTATACAAGTTAGCACTCTGTCCTTCAAGCTCCGGCCAAATGGGCAAACTCAAGCCCCTCTGCTGGCTCTCACTGTCCAGGGGGGGTCGATAATTTGCTGGAATGATCACACAGAACTCACAGAGACTATCAGTTGTATTTTCAGTTCCCAATACCACCACTGGTCTGTCAGTTTGTCGCACTGTGGCGTCTTGCTGTGGCTGTGATGCTGGAAGCTAATGCCACCAGTATTTCCAACCCACCACCCACTGTGGACAGGCTTCACTGAGATTCCAGACTACAAGAACTGCCAATTAAGTCAGCAAAGTCTTCCCAGTAAAAGTGCTACATGCTTCGTTTCTACATATCATCACAGTCACTTTCAAAGTCCTCCCCTTGGGAAGCCATGCATCATCAGCAGTGCCTAGTTCACCCTTCAGAGCAATTTTGGAACTTGTTTTGTGGAATGGCCAGCAGAGCTGTTGTTGTGTTACCCTTGATGTGCTGAAGGTCATCAAAATCTCTTTCTTTTGATGTGTCCTTTATCTTCGGGTAAAGAAAAAAGTCACTGGGGGCCTGATCAGGTGAGTAGGGAGAATATTTCAATACAGTTGCTTGTTTACTGGCTAAAATCTCCCTCATAGACAACTTCACAATTAAGTTCACAAACTTGCCACCGTGCCACCGTGTGCAATGGCTATTCCAGAAAGAGTCCCAAAAGAGATTTTGAAGGGTGGACTAGATGCTGGCATTGGTGCACAGCTTCCCAAGAGAAGTACTTCAAAGGTGACCGTAGTGATATTCAGCAATGAGGTATGGAATACTTAGAACAATTAAGTTCACAGACTTAAGTGTCAGACCTTGTAAGACAGACTACTAAAAAGGACCTGGCAATCTACTTCCTGAAAAAAACTGTTCAGTGAAAACCTTATGAAAAACAGTGATATATTATCTGATACAGGGTTGGAAAGTGAGTCCCTTAGGTTGGAAGGCACTCAAAAACCAGCTGGAGAAGAGCTGTCTCCTCAAAGAAGAGTTGACCTTAATGACGTGGATGGAGTCAAGCTTTTAGGACCTCCATCTGCTGAAGTGGCGTGACTCAAAATGAGAAGAAACAGCTGAAGATGTCTATCAAGAATCGGAATGAGGACTATGTGAAATGTGAATCCAGGAGAATTGGAAGTTGACAAAAATGAAATGACCTGCATACAGATCACACTCCTAGGCATCAGTGAGCTGAGCTTGAGTAGTATTGGGCTTTTTGAATCAGACAATCATATGATGTACTACGCGGGCAATGACAAATTGAAGAAGACTGGAGTCTCAGTCATTGTCATCAAAAGGGACAGTTAGAGATCTGTCTTGAGGTACAGCATTGTCAGTGACAGGATAATACCAATATACCCACAAGGGAGACAATTATTATTCAGATCTGCACACCAGAGATTACTAAAACAAAGATTAAGAAATTGAAGATCTTTATCAACTTCTGCTGCCTAAAATTAAACACACAATTAAGATGCCTTGATGATGACTGGTAATTGGGAATGAAGAAGGGTCAGTAGTGGGAAAATACAGCCTGTGTACTGGAAACAATGAGAGAATTTCACAAAACCAGTGACTTACTTTAGCAAATACTTTTTTAAAACAATGTAAATGCATCTATACACATGGCCATTGCTGGATGGAATACACAGGCATCAAACTGACTACGTCTGTAGACAGAGGTGATGGAAAAGCTCAATATCATCAGTCAGAAGAAGGCCAGGCACTGTCTGCAAACCAGACCATGAGTTGCTCACATGAAACTTCAAGTTCAAGCTGAAAAAATGAGCACCAGTCCACAAGAGTCAAAATGCAACCTCGAGAATATGCCACCTGAATGTAGATACCATCTTAACAACAGATTTAATGCTTTGAATACTAATGACCCAAAACTAGAAGACTTGTGGAAAGACATCAAAGACATCATCTATGAAGACAATACGGGGTCATTAAAAATATGAGAAAGAAAGAAAAGGCGAAAATGAATGTCAGACGAGACTGGAACTTCCTCTGGCATGTCAAGCAGCTACAGCAAAAGGAAGAAATGATGAAGTACAAGAGTTGGACAGAAGATTTCAAAGGGAACCTTGAGAAGACAAAAGAAAGCATTATAATGATGTGCACAAGGAGCTGGAGATAAAAACCAAAAGGGAAGTACATGCTTAGCATATTTTAAGCAGAAAGGACTAAACAAAGATACTCAAGCCTCAAGTTGCAATTTTGAAGGATTCAACCAGAAAAATATTGAACTATGCAAGGAGCACCAAAAGAATAGGGAAGACATGCACAGAGTCACTGTACCATAAAGAATGGGTTGGCGTTCAACCCTTTCAGTAGGTCACATGTGATCAAGAACCAATGGTACTGAAAGAAGTCCAAGCTGCACTGAAGACACTGGTCAAAAACAAGGATTCAGGAACTGATGGAAAACCAACTGAAATGTCTGAGATGTTTCAACAAATGCGTACAGTGCTGGAAATGCTCACTCATCTATGCCAAGAAATTTGGAAGACAGTTACCTGGCCAACCGACTTTACACCCATTCTAAAGAAAGGTGATCCAGCCACATGTGGAAATTATAGAATATGATAATTAATATTGTGCACAAATAAAATGTTGCTAAGATCCTTCAAGAGCAATTGCAGCAGTACATAGACAGGGAACTGCCAGAAGTTCAAGTTGGGTTCAGAAAAGGACGTGGAAAGAGGAATATCATTGCTGATGTCAGGTGGATCTTGGCTGAAAACAGAGAAAATCAGAGAGATATTTACCTGTGTTTTATTGACTGTACAAAGACATTCAACTGTGTGGAGTATAACAAATTATGGATAACACTGGGGAGAACGGGATTCCCAGAGCACCTAATTGTGTTCATGTGGAACTTGTACCCTATGGGGCAGTTCTCCTCTGTCCTATCAGGTCACTATGAGTCAGAATCAACTCAACAGCGATGGGTTGCTTTCTTTTCTTTTTATTCATTTATTTTGGCTTGGAACCTGTACACAGAGCAAGAGGCAGTTGTTTGAACAGAACGAGGGGACACAGCAATACTTTGTGGTTAAAGTCAGGAAAGGTATACACTAGGGTAGCATCCTTTCACCATACCTATTTCATCTTTTTGTTAAAAAATACTTTATTGTGCTTCAAGCAAGTTTACAATCCAAATCAATTTACTGTATAAAACCCCAGACATATACCACTGTGCAACTCTAACTACTGTCACACCACCACCCAGTGACAGCACACTCCTCATTCCTACCCTGCACTTCCTGTAGCCATTCAACCAACTCCTGTCCCTCTCTGCCCTCTCAACCTATTTCCTGTTCATGCTGAGCAAGTAATTCGAGCAGGTGAATTGTAAGAAGAAGAACAGGGCCCCAGTACTGCAGGAAGACTTATTAACAACTTGTATTATACAGATGACACAACCCTGCTTGCTGAAAGTGAGGAGGACTTGAAACATTTGGTCTTTGATGAATATGAAAGACCACACAGCCTTCAGTATGGGTTACATGCACCTCAACTTCAAGAAAACAAAAACCCTCACAACTGGACCAATAAGCAACATCACAAGAAATGGAAAAAGGTTGAAGTTGTCAAGGATTTCATTTTACTTAGATCCACAGTCGATGCCCATGGAAGCAACAGTCAAGATTTCCACGGGGCAAATTTGCTTCAAAAGATCTCTTTAAAGTGCTAAAAGCAAAGATGGCACTTTGAGGACTAAGGTGCACCTGATCCAATCCATGGTGTTTTCTCTCACCTCATACACAACTGGACAGTGAATACGGTCAAAGAAATGATGCCTTTGAGTTATGATATTGACAAAGAACACGGAGCATACCATCATGGGCTGCTAGAAGAACTAACAAATGTTTCTTGGAAGAAGTACAACCAGAATGCTCTTTAGAAGCAAGGATGGCAAGTCTTTCTCTCAAGTGCTTCAGACTTGTTGGCGGGAGCGACCAGACCCTGAAGAAAGATGTCATGCTTGGTAAAGGAGAGGTTCAGCGAAAAAGAGAAAGACCTTCGACAAGATGGATTGACACAGTGGCTACAAGTGATGGGCTCCAGTGTGACAACAATCCTGAGAACGGTGCAGGACCAGGCAGTGTTTCGTTCTGTTGTACACGGAGTTGCTAGGAGTCAAAATCACCTGGACGGCACCTAGCAGCAACAGCATTTATTATAACCAGAAAGAGTACAAACATGCAGCTTCACTGGGCAAAGTCTGAGGGATTCCTGTGATGCAAGGCTTCCATTGTCACCAAAGACACTCTCCTGCCTGCACGTGGATGCTCTTACTTAGGGAGTGCTGAAGGGAGAGCTCCCAGATCCTGGAAACTCAATGAATATGCATGACTAGAGCCTTCAATGTACAGGTATGGCCAATCTAGTCAATGACTATGCAAAACTATGTCATGCCCCAGCATTTCCTGAGGCCTGCTGTCAGCATGAGATCTGTGTTCCTCTCTACTTGTTTACTCTTGTTCAAGTTACGCCTTAGGAGCCTTGATGACACAGGGGTTAAGCACTCGAGTACTAATGAAAGCTTGGTGGCCTGAATCCACTAGCAACTCCACCAGAGAGTGATAGGGTGACAATCTGCTTCCGCAAACATGACAGCCTTGGAAATCTTATGGAGCAGTCTTTCTCTGCCTTATAGGGTCGCTCCAGGGCAGTAGGTTTGGTTTCTGCTTGGCCTGGCTGCTTTATGAAGACCAAGAGCACCTGAACTGCTCAGGCTATTTTAAAAAATCAGAGGCATAAAATCAAATTTAGTCTTTCACCCCACAGAAGTGGTCTCCACTTGTACTTCCTCCAGCCCCCTGGAAACCAAAGCTGTTGCCATCCCTCAATTCCAACTCCTCGCAACTCTATAGGACAGAGTAGAATGGCCTCCTAGGTTTCCTAAGGCTGCGACTCTTTAGAGAAGCAGACTGTCACGTCTTTCTCCTGAGAAGTGGCTGGTAGGTTTCAACCACTGATGGTTTGGTTAGCAGTCAAGCCCCTAAGCACTGCGCTACCAGAACTCCTTATACTACTCCAGCAGGGGGTAAAAGGCCTGTGTCACAGAACGTATAGAAACACCAGCCAGGATCACGTGTTAAAATGTCTGCTGACGTGGTCCAAAATACAATAATACTTTCCATTTATGCAGTGGTATTGTGTACCGGGTTTCATTCTAGTGTTTCATATTTACTTCATTTCATCCTTGCAACAAATACATTTTCAGCTCTTCATTTAAGTAAAAAGTCCCCGCATGGTGCAAGCAGTTTGTGCCTGACTGGTGGCCCAGTGGTTAAAGCAACTGACTGCAAACCAGAAGGTCAGCTGTTCAAAACCACCATCAGCTTTGCAGAAGAAAGATGTGGCCATCTGTGTCTATAGGCACTGACAGCCTTGGAAACGCTGTGGTGCGGCTATGAGTTGGCAGCGACTCATTGGCAGTGGGTTTATTAATGAAAAGTTTGGCTGTTTGAATCCACCCAGGGGTGGAGCGAAAAAAGGCCTGGTGATCTATACACTCTGTAAAGCTCACAGCCAAGACAAACCCCTAAGAGAGCTCTACTCTGTCTCACGAAGTCACAACGAATCAGAGTTGGATTTTGGGTTCTGTTCTTTCCTAGTAAGGTTTGCTTCTTTTTATAAAAAATCAAAACAAACCAACCCTGCTGTGTTCTGGTAGCAGCTTGCCAGATCTCTCCCCAAGCTGGGACCATAAAGCAAAAGATGATAGTAGAATACTTTACCATCCTGATACACCAGAATGAGATTGCTTTTACATTTTGAAAGGGAATAATTATTTAAATTTAGTTTATTAATGGCTTGATGGTTAATGTTGAACACTGGGTGTTTTGTTAATATTTTAAGAAACAGAAATGGTGGTGGTGGTGGTTGCCATCAAATCAGCTCTGATTCAAGGTGACCTTTCATATAACGGAACAAAATGTGATCTGGTCTGGCCCCATCTTCACAGTCATGGGTACTTTCGAGCCCACTATTTCAGCCGCTGTATTAGGCCATCTCATGGAGGCTGGCTGTCACTGGCACTCCAATTTATGAAGCATGATGTCCTTCTCCAGGGATCAGTATTTCCTAACGATGCTTCCACAGTCATCGAGTCAAAGTCTCAGGCAACGTTCTGCTCTCTGTAGAGTTTTCACTGGTTGATTTTCAGAAGTATGAGGTCCGACAACTAAGTTCGCGAACTCACCTAGACAAAGTGCTGCTGAATGTCACCAAGGTCACCTTTTGGGAAGCTATGCACAGGTGCCAGCTCCTAGTCCACCCTCCAAAGCAATTTTGGAACTCTTTGGAATGGCCATCAGAGCGGTTGTTGTATTCCTCTTGATGTCCTGAATGTCATCCAGATGTCTTCCTTTCAATACTTCCTTATTCTCTGGGTAAAGAAAAAAGACTCTGGGGGCCAGAGCAGGAGAGTTGGGAGAGTGCTCCAATAGTTATTTGTTTACTGGCTAAAAACTCTCTGACAAACAGTGCCATGTGAGCTGGTGCATTGTCGTGATGCAAGAGCTGGGAGTTACTGATGAAAAGTTCAGACCGTTTCCGTCTAACTTTTCAATGCAGCCTTTTCAGCACCTCCAAATACTAAACTTGGTTACCTGTCCATTTGGTACAAATCCATAATGAACAATCCTGCTGATACCAGAAATTTTAGCAACATTATTTTGACTCTTGATTTGGACTGACTGAGCTTTTTTGTGGTGGAAAACTGGCTGACTTCCACTGTGCGGTTTGACACTTTGTTTAGGGTCGTGTTGGTACCCCCATGTTTGATCACCAGTGATAACATAGCCCAAAACATTGTCTTGCCTCTCCAAAAGGTCTGGGCAAACTTCAACAACTTAAATAACCCCCTGGTCACACTGCCAGTGACAGCCAGAGCTGGTTTTGAACCTAGGTAGTCTGAATCCAGAGCTGATACCATTAAACACTATGTTACATTGCCTTCAGGACCTACGGGTCAGTGGTTCTCCCTCTGTATGTTCTCAGAGCCGGTTGTTAGTTACTGCTGAGTTGGCTACACAGCCCATCTGTCAGTTTGTATCACAGAATGAAACATTGTCTTCATCCTACACCAACCTCACCCTCTGTGGTGTGCTCAAGTCCCTTGTAGCCTCTGTATATTTTGGAAGACTTCCAACTTAGGGGATCACCTTCCAGCCCTCTGGAGGGCGTTATTCTGTTGTGATTCATGGGGTTTTCATTGGCTAACTTTTGAGAGTAGATAGCCAGGCCTTTCTTCCTGCTCTCATAGTCTAGAAGCTTTACTGAAACCTGGCTACTATGGGTCCACCTGCTGGTATTTGAAACACCAATGACGTAGCTTTCAGCTTTCACAGCAACACACAAGCCACCACAGTGGGACACACTGACAGATAGGTGGAGGAGCCTCTCTACTCCCTTAAACATTATAAAGGACCCCAAAGAGCCTTTGCTTATGTGAGTTTAATCTATTGATATTTGCCATCACAGAAGTTAAAACTGAGAAACTAAAGCTTATGAATTCATTAAAAATAGCATTGTGAATTCAGTATATGTTGACACAAATGGCATAATTTCTTTCATTTTTTAAAACTGTGCCTTAAGTGAAAGGTTACAATTCCAGTCAGTTTGGCATACGAAAACTGAAACACACCTTGTTAGGTGACCCCAGGTGCTCTCCCAACAGAGCACACTCCTCTTCTCCACCCTGTATTTCTTGTGTCCATTCAATCAGCTTCTGCCCCCTTCTGCCTTCTTGTCTTGCCTCTGGACAGAAGCTGTCCAGTTCATCTCAGGTATCTACTTGAGCCAAGAAGCACACAGTTCAGCATGATCAATTTATATCTTATAGTTCAGTCCAACCTTTGAAGAGTTTTGGCTTAGGAAATCATTTCAGTTCTGGGCTAACAGAGCCCAGGGGCTCTGTCTTCCAGGGACTCTCTGGTCTATAAATTTGACCATAGATTCTGGTCTTTTTAGTAGTCCTTGAGTTCTGCACACCCTCTTTCTCCTGCTGCATCAGGGACTCAATGCACTTCTCCCTGTTAAGGCAGTCATTGGTGATAGCCGGGCACCACCTGGTTTTTTGGTCTCATGCTGATGGAGTCTCTGATTTGTGTGGCCCTTTATCTGTCTCTTGGACTCATATCTTCCTTGTGTCTTTGACATTCTTCTTTTTACTCTGCCCGACTTGGGTTCTTCTTCTGTCTTCCTCATGCACTGACCTGCCATGAGATGGATTCACACAGTGGCTGCAACGACAGGTTTAAGCATAAGATGATTGTGGGCACGGTGCAGGACCGGGCGGTGTTTCATTCTGTTGTGCACGGGGTTGCTGTGAGTCAGAACTGACTCGTCGGCATCTAACAACAAAAGCAGTTGGGTTTGGGACCAACTGATGCATCTTAGGTATTCACTTGCTAGCATTTAGGGACGCAGACACTGCTCACCAACGTGTGATACAGAACATTTTCTTAATCAACTTTGTTATGTAAATGGCATACATTTAAAAGAAAAAAATCAAAAAAGCTAGATTTCAAAGCAATTTTTTTTTTTTTTTTTAGTGAGGAGGGTGGCATTGTTTTACACATTTGCAAATCTCTTTCATGCTGGGCTTAAAAGAAGATAGTTGAAGTCTCGTGTTGATTTCTGAATAAAATGTATTATGATATATTAAAAAAAAGAAGGAAAGAAAGAAAACAAAACTACCAGGAAGACAGGGAGACAGATTCTTCACATGTGAACTGAGCACCTGTCGCTCACATTGCAGTGGGCAGTGGGGGCCACAGACGGACTTCTCACCTTCCACGTGGGAAACCCAGGCTCCGTTCCTGGCCAGTGAGACTCACCCACAGTCTGTCAGTGGAAGCTTCCTCGTTGTTGTGATGCTAAGCGGGTTTCTGCAGAGCTTCTGGGCTAAGGCAGACTAGGAAGAAAGGTCTGGTGATCTACTTCTGAAAATCAGTCAGTGAAAACGCTATGGATCCTAACAACCCAAACGGCAACCAATCTCAGGAATAGCTCAGGGTGAGGTCACCAAACGTTGGGGACAACTCAACGGTAGGTGACAACAGCAATGACAACAGAGTCTAGGAAAGCCTGCCACTCTCAGTAGTGAGCTTCCCGTTTGTGGGAAGGATCAAGGACAGGGTGGATAAGAGGGGGCAGAAATGCTACGAGGAGGGCTCCTTTGAGCTCCGGGTGAAGCACTGAACTAGTGGTGTTTGAGGTTCCTTTCATCTAGAATATTCTACAACTTCTCAGCAGGGATTGCTTTCAGGGGAGCAAGGGGGGATGGACTACAACCACAAAGTGGAGCGCAAAGGGCTTCCGGGGGGAGATTTGAGGTGACGTCTCCACCTCCTGTGACCCCACTTTTTTTTTTAATCGTGGCAAATAGATAAGCAAGAGGACATTTGTTATTTCAACAGTTTTCACACGGGCAGTTCGGCAGCACTGAGTCTATTCCTCTGTTCAGCCGTCACTCTTAACCATCCCTGAGTTTTTCGGTCACCCCTAACAGAAGTGCCCCTGAGGGTTGGGTCTTCCTTTCCCGTGCCCACCTGCTAGACCGTGATGGCCACTAATGAACTTCGGTCTGCATACACTTGCCTGTTCTAGTCATTTCGTATAAGTGAGATCAGACACTCTTTGTCCTTTTGTGACAGACTGATTTCGCTGAGCAAAACTTTCTCCAGGTTCCTCCACGCTGCAGGGATCACTTGTTTCTTAATCAGCCTCTTTCCCTCCAGCCTCCGCACACACATTCCTGCAGAACTGCTTTTCCCAAGGTCGCTACTGAGTTCACTCCCGGAATCTATTGTGACTGCTCCCAGTTTATCTCACAGATGCCCCAGGCCAGCTCTGAATGCTGGTGACCTCTCCAGCCTTCTTGAAGCCCTTTTTAACCCCTCGCTTTTTCCCCCGCCCTCTGCGGAAGCTCAGAGACCAGTCTTTCTCCTTGGTCCCCTCTTTCTGAAACTCCTGAATCTCTGTTCTCCAGCGTTGTCTTCATCTTTCTTGGGGCTTCAATTTTTCTGACTCCCACATGTGTCTCTGCAGCACTGACCACGACCTTGACCATGACTCTGGGCTCCAGACCCGCAGTGCCTGGGGGCTGTTGAGCTGCAAGCTGTGGGGTGGGGGGTGAGGCTTAGAAGACAAGGGCATCACAAGGTATTTTAAAGTATTATAATAACTTTATTGAGATATAATTTACTTACAGAATTCATCCTTTAAAGTGTACACTTCATCGGATTTTGGTATATTTACACAATTGTGTAAGCACCATAACAATCAATTTTAGAACTTTTTCATTATTCCTCCCCCTCCAAAGGAAACGCTTTGTCCATTAGCAGCCACTCTTTGTTTCTGTTGAGGAGACGGTGGCCCGAAACAGAGACAGAGACACACACTGGTGGCCCGAAACAGAGACAGAGACACACACCGTATGTGGGGTGAGGGGATTTATGGTCTGATAAAGAAAGAGCGGTAGCAAGAAATTCTGGTTAGAGAACTTAATGGTCTGAATAAGGAAGACGTGTTGGTTAGGATGGAAAGCACTAAGGTCTGTTTATGGTAAAGATTTTGACAAGGGAAGAGCTTTCAGTTAGGAGGGTGAGGAAGACAGGCTTAAAGTTATTTATGGTTATACCAGGTAGGGCCTACCAGGCTGTTTTCAACTGATGGCAGGTCTGGTTGTTGGGTAAGACGACCTCCCTGAAGGACAGAGTCCTCTCAGCGACCACCCTGAATTTCAGAGACAGAGTTCCCTCAATTTCCCTCAACCCCTAAGTTTCAAGGGGGCTCTAATCTGCTCACTGCTTCTGTGGGTTTGCTTACCCTGAGCATTTCATAGAAACGGGATCATACACAACATGGCCTTGGGTGACTGGCTGGTTGCTTTCACCCCTGAGTCAGCTCCTGCTCACAGCGACGCCTTGTGCAACAGAAGCAAACCCTGCCTGGTCCTGGGTCACCCTCACAGTCATTGTCAGGCTTCAGCCCTTTTTGCAGCCTCCCCTGTGTCAATCCTTCTTGTTGAGGATCTCTCTCTCTCTTTTGCGGACCCTCGACTTGACCGAACATGATGTCCTTCTCCTGGGATTGATCCCTCCTGACAACAATGTCCAAAGTATGTAGGATGTAGTCTTGCCATCTTTGCTTCCTAAGGGGCACTCTGGCTGTGCTCCTTCTAGAACAGACCTGTTTGTTCTCCTGGCAGCCCATGGTACCGTCAATATTCTTCGCCAACACCATAATTCAAAGGCATCAATCCTTCTGTCTTTCTTATTCATTGTCCAGCTTTCACATGCACATGAGGCGACTGAAAACACCATGGCTTGGGTCAGGTTCACCCCAGTCCTCAAAGTGACATCTTGGCTGTTGACACTTGAAAGAAGTCATTTGTAGCAGATGTGCCCAATGTCATACATTGTTTGACTTCGTGACTGCTGCTTCCATGGGCGTTGATCGTGGATCTTCTAAGGAGCATCCCGGTGGTACCTCTGTTGAGACTGATTGGTTGGTTCTTCCTGCAGTCCATGGTACAGCCAACATTCTTCACCGACATCACACTTCAAATGCATCAATTCTTCTTCTGTCTTCCTCCCAGAAAAGGAAGGAAACAAAGAATGAATGAACTGGCCAGAAAAATTTCTTCCCACCAAAGACATGTGAATGACTGAGAGTGCATCTGAGATAATCTCTCTCTCTCAACCACTATGAGCAGGGAATATGTGGGCAAATGAATTTGTGTAAGTGTGTGTGTGTGTGTGTGTGTGTGTGTGTGTGTGTGTTTGTCTTTGTTTCCTAAGCACTGCTGTAACACAAGCACTGCATTGTCTCATGGTTTCAGAGGCTGGAAGTTTGAATCTGGGTACTGACCATGTTGACTCCTTCCTTGTAGGTACCCATTGGTTTCTTGCCTTTGTAGACAATCACCACCTGGCATCTGCCTTTTCCTGTGTGTGCCTGCCTCTGTGTCTCATCTGCCGTTTTTATAACGCAGAAGATATTAGATGTAGAATCCACCCTACTCAGGTATGATTTAATTAACATAACAAACAGGATCACATCCACAGGCAGAGGATTTAGGATTCCAAAACATATTTGAGGGGGTAGGAACACACGTGGATCTCTAATAGCACACATGAGTAGACTTGAGTGAATATGATCTGGTATGTTTGTAAATGTCCAAATTATGTACTTGTGGGTATTTATTTAGCATTTGTTTGCCTATCTGGTTGTGTTTTCATGAGAAAAGAAAGGGACCAAGGCATGCCTTTATGGATCATCTTTGGGGATCATGGGATCACAGCACAGGGAATATTGCCTATCATACCAGATAAAAGATCATGAACTTCCAGAAGTGAATGTAGGACTGAGAAAATAAATTTGTACACCAGTGTTCATCTCAGTGATTTTCACAGTAGCCAAAAGGTAGAAACAACTGAAATGCCCATCAACATATGAATTGATAAATGAAATATGGTTCCTACACACCATGGAATATTATGCATCTGCAGGAAGAAATGAAGTCTTGATCCATTCCAAATGTGGATGAACCTTGAAAACATCACTCTGAGTGAAATAAGCCAGTCTCAGAGGACAAATACTGTATGATCTCATATGAGATAAGCAAATACATAGAAATCAAGGATTACTACTAGTCACCAGGGCAGGAGGAAGTTTTTTGTCTGCGGGACACTGAGTTATGACCGTGGTGGTGGAACGATTTGGAAAAAGAGAGCGAGAACAGTTGCACAACGTGAAAAATGTGGGCCGTGTCTCAGAATTGTGCGTGGAGAAATTGAGATGACGTGTGTTTTCACCAGAAGTCTCCCTGAGGAGTCCTGGTGGTGCAGTGGTTAAGCACTTGGCTGCTAACTGAAAGGTTGGCGCTTCCAACCCCAGTGACTCCGTGAGAGGAAGGACCTGGTAGTCGGCTTTGGTAAAGATGACAGCCTAGGGAACAACGTGGGACAGTTCTACGCTGCCATTTGGGGTGGCTATGAGTCGGAATGGACTTGACAGCCACGGGTTAAGTCTCCTTGACATCACCCGAGAACCTGAAACTCCACCTGCCCAAAACGAAACCCATGAGCTTCCCCTCCCTCACCCAACCCAGCCCCTCATCTCGTGTCCACATCTGGCCAAACAGCACTACCATCTACTGGGTTGCGAAAGGCAGAGATCTGGGCAGCTTCCAAGCCTCCTCCCTTCCTCTCCCTGCCCGCCATCCCAATCAGTCAGCAAGTCCTGTTAGTTCCAGCTCCCTTTGTTCCAGCCCCAAGGCCACCACCCGAGAATCCGCCTCGCACTCTGCCATTTGCTGGCACCAGCAGGGTGTCTCGGAGAAGGCGGGTTCCTCCAGGCAGCCCAGAAGCCTACAGACAGGCATGAGTCCTTTTGGACCACGTTTCCAAGGCCAGCTTCATGGTTCCCAAGTGGAGAACAAATCTGGAAACTCAAAGTCCAAACTAGTGTTTCTGCCTTGTTGATTCCTTCCTTGTAGGTCGTCCCGGGTCGTCCTTGGTTCCTTGGCTTGCAGAGCTTCTCACATGTCACCTGTTTTCACCTGTATGAGCCTGTCTGTGTCTAATCTATTCCTTGTATGATACAGAAACGATTAGATTTAGAACCCACCCTCTGAGAGAGATTCTGATTCACAAAAGCAATATTACTTGGCAATATATGGAGACATAATTGGTTGTTACAGCTGCTGTGGGGGGTGCTATTGGCACCTAGTGGGTAGACAGTCAGGGATTGTGCTTAACACCCTACAGTGCGCAAGACAGCCCCACCACAAAGAATTAGCCAGCCAAAAATGCCAGCAGTGCTGAGGTCAAGAAGCCCTACATCAGTACTAGTCAAAGTGTGGTCAATAGACCCAAACTGTGGTTACCATCCAGATGAGAGACAGAAATGATAATAAGTGTCTAGGAACTTTGTAGTTATTTGACAGAGTTTTTTTTTTTTTTTTTTTTTAATCACAAAGCAATAGTGGTTTAGTGCTAGAATTCTCTCCTCCCATGTGTGAGACCAGATTCAACTTCTATCTGATATACTTCACACACAGCCACCACTCATTGGTCAGTGGAAGCCTTCCTGTTGCTACGATGCTGAACAGGTTTCTGCAGAGCTTCCAGAGTAAAAGAGACTAGGAAGAAAGGGCTGGCGATCTACTTCAAAAAATCAGCATTAGATCACTCTGCTCTGACTCACAACTGATCAGGGCATGGTGCAGGATTGAGCAGTGTTCAGTTCTGATGTGCCTGGAGGTGTTGTGAGTTGGAGGTTGACCCCACAGCTAACAACAACAACTTTATCATTGTCGGGTTTGTATTTGGCATGCCCTCTTTAAATGTTATCTTTCTAGAAGTTCATTTTTATTGCATTTTATGGGTTGCAAAAAAAAAAAAAAAGAAGTCCTTTACTGGAATTTCAGAAGCATTGAACCAAAGACCCTTCACCATCTTTTACCATATTACCTCATGATGCTTCAGCTCTAGGAATCTTCCCTGAACAGACCCAGCTTGTGCCCACCACCATGTCTTTGCCCTCGAATTTCCCTCTGCCTGGGATGCTTTTCCCCAGCTTCCCCTTTCATCCTTGAATTGCTACCCCACTACCTTCCTCTCTGCCCCAGCTCAAGTAGCCTGCTTCAAGCAGCCTCTAGCTCCTTGCCTTGTTCTATCTTAGCTTCAGAATTTTATACCTAGCTCAAGTGACCTCATTCACATCACTGTTCATTGCTTATAAAGGCCAAGTGTCACGAGGAAGGCACAACACTAGGCATGCAAAGTATTATTCTTTTTTATTGTACTTTAGGTGAAAGTTTACAGCTTCATTTCTCATTCAAAAATGTATGCGCATGTTGTTGTGTGACCCTTGTTGCAATTCCTATAATGTGACAGCACCCCCCGCCTCCTTTTCCGCCTCAGGTTTCCTGTGGGAAACCGGCTCCTGACCCTTTCTCCCTTCTTACCTGGGCTCCAGACAGGAGCTGCTCATTTAGGCTTGTGTGTCCACTTGAGGCACATTCTTTAGGAGTGTCTTTGTTTTTGTTTATGTGTTTTATAGTCCGTCCTAATCTCTGTCTGAAGAGTTGGCTTTGGGAATGGTTTTAATTCTGGGGTTCCTCTAGTCTCCAGCAGACCATTAAGTCTGGCCTTTTTATGTGAATGTGAATTTTCTGTACCACACTCTTCTCCCGCTCTGTCAAAGAATCTCTGTTACATTTTCTGTCAAGACGGTCACTAGTGGTAGCTGGGCACCATCTAGTTCTGGTCCCAGGCTGATGGAGTCTCTGGTTTCTGTGGCCCTTTTGTCTCTCAGGCTCATATTTTCCTTGTGTCTTTTGTGTTCTTCATTCTCCTTTGCTCCAGGTGTGTTGGGATACATCTTAGATGTCCACTTGAAAGCTTTAAAGACTCCAGACACCACTCACCACAGTGGGATGCAGATCATTTTCTTAATAAGCATTGTTATGCCAATGGATCTCGATGTCTCCCCATATTATTCTTGAAAAATATTTTGAAGTGTTTCAGATGTATTTTCCTAAGGTCCCTGGGAGCTCTGATAATAAACTTCACAGATGTCTTGGGGTAGCAGTAATGCTGTGGGAGTGGGAAGGACAAAGCAGTGACCCTCTCGAAACCCCACGACTACAGCATGCAATGGGCTATGTGAACAAGGAGCGGACCTATATTCTGAGATGCTCCCCAACTACAGGCCTCACCTAGTTCCATTTGTGGGTCACAGATATTGACAGAAGGTGGGGCCAGCCTCAGAATGGCAGGGCTGTATAGTGTGTAGTTAAGCCCATGAACCACAGATTCAGGCAGCTTCAGAACTTCTTTCTACTGTCTTTGCTGTGTGACTTTGAGGCTCTCAGCCTCAGTTTTTCTATCTGTAAAATGGGGATGATAATTCATTCTAGGTTTGTTGGAAAGATTAAATGAGATCGTGTTGGACACGTGATAGACTCAAACAGTACCTATTAGTGTGATCCTAGAGGGAGTCCCTGGGTGGTCCAAATAGTTAATGCATTCAGCTGCTACCCAAAGGGCTGAAGTGGGAGTCCACCCAGGAATACCTCCAGGAAAAGTCCTGCAGATCTGCTTCTGAAAAATCAGCCAAGGAAACCTCTCTAGAGCACAGTCTAGCCTGACACACCTGGAGCAGCCATAGCTGGTGATGACTCTGTGACAGCTGGTACCGATATGGCCCCTGAAGTGTACACATAGAAAATTTGGCAGGTGATTTCTGGGGGTTCATTAAAAAAAAAAGTGTCGTCAAGTCCACTGCCATTCATAGTGACCCCAACAGTGTCAGAGTGAGACAATGCTCCACAAGATTTTCCCAGGCTGATTTTTCTAAAGTAGATCGCCAGGCCTTTCTGCAGGGGTGTCTCTGAGTGGATTGAAACCTCCAATCTTTTGTTTAGATGCCCCCAAACCTCTTCCTGAACCCCTGACCTACAAATCTTTAAGTCATTCCTACCCCCCAGCTTAATAACGAGGCTGGGTAACGAGTTAGGAGGCCCCAGGTGAAGGAGAAGGCGGGAGGCGGGAGGCGGGAACCTGGGGAGGGCCACAGAGGGGCTGCAGGAGGTGGCCGCCCCTGCACACATAAAGCCAGTGTGTCTGGAGCGGCCAGGGCCCCTGGAACAGGGCCTCGGGGGCAGGTGGGACCTCGATTTCAGCCGCCTGGAGTGGGTGGGGCGGGCTCGCTCAGCCAGGCGTTCCAGTCGGCCCAGTGTGGGGGCAGGGCCGGAGGAGGCCCCTGGCATTCGGGGCGGAGGGTGCAGGTGTGTGTGTAGGTGTGTGTGTGGACACTTCGCCCAGCTCCCGCCCGACACTCGGGACGCCCCCAGCCTCTCCCAGCCTGGAGGGGCGACCCCAAGGGGCCCCTCCCGGAGCAAAGACACGTGTGCCTGCTTGACCACCACCCACCCCGAGAGTGTTTGCCGACTGCTGTTTTCCTTGGGCTCCGAAAAGGTCGTGGGAACTTTCCCAGGAAGAACAAACACGCGCGTGAGCTGCAGAACACGTCACACGCTCACAGGAGGGGCGGCGCCCGGCGGGCACTCCCTTTTCTTTCTAGGGGACAGCTCCCCGAGGCGGGAGTCCCAGATCCCTGCCAGGCACAGGTGGAGAAACTGAGGCCCAGGAGGGGAAGGACTCGTTCAGGTACCTGGAGGGGGCTGGTACGCAGCCGCAGCGCGCGTGTCACACACAAGCACATGTGCGTTCCAGCCCAAACACGCTGGCACCTTATGGGCCACACCCTCTCCTGCACAGAAGAGTCCAAGCAGGGGGCCCACGCCCGGATCGTCTCGCGCACTCTTTCCTACCGAGTCACTCGCTGGGGACCATGAGACCCGCGCCCAAAGACACGAGTGTATGGTGTGTCTTTAATTTCTACAAAGGAGTGATCAGGGACAGCCATAGCGGGTTGAGGGTCTCAAGGCCTGCCTTGATGTGACCCTCTTGGGTCTCACAGCACTTCACAAACAGTGTCTGCAGTGTGTGTGTGTGTAGCTTGAACTCCCCTTGTAGTTGTAAATACGCAAATTCACACTTCCATCCCCTTGGACAGACAGTTAACTGTCTGGCTTCCCTCACATACGAAGCACACACATCTAGATGCACACAAATGCTCACACTTACACACTCAGAACCTTTCAAAACATCCTTGCTGACACTTGCTGAGATGCACACACACCACACTCAGGTACTTACACCTGACACTCATAAGTGCACTCATGTATAAAGAGAAACATCGGGACACGTGATTTACAGTCAGAAAACAGATACACATGTGTAAAAATGGTGTGAGGGTGGTGTCCAACGTCCTCTAACTTCACAAGTGGTGAGGAGAACCAAGGTCACCAGCCCAAGCCAACCCCGGCAGTCAGATGGCAGTCAGATGTGCCTCTGCTGCCTGCTACCTTTACCGGTCCTGACGCCCACTGCCTCTCGCATAGCCTGGTCTGCTTCCCTGCTGGATTCGAGAACTCAGAGCACCAGCCTCACAGAACTCACAGACCCTACTATGGTTTATTTATTAGGAAGTCGCAATTACAAGTCCGGCTCAGGAACACTCAGGACACAGTTCTTCCATCAGGACTGCCTCTTCTCAGGTGTGCTCACAGGCACACCTCTCGCTGGCCCTCGGCCTCTGTACCGCTGGGAGATGGCATCCATGTATGCACACCCACAGTCATGTGCACATAAATACATTCACACATACCCGTTATGGGTTGAATTGTGTCGCCTCCCCAAATATGTGCGGATGTCCTAACCCCTGTACCCGTAAATGTGAAATAGGGTTCTTTCTATGCTAATGAGGTCATAGCACAGGAAGATGCATCCTAGACGCAAGCACTTCTAAACCTGTTGCTGTCAATTCTGACTCACTGTGACCCTATAGGAAACAGTAGAACTGCCCCACAGAGTTTCTAAGGAGCACCTGGTGGATCTGAACTGCCAACCTTTTGCTTAGCAGTCATAGCTCTTAACTGCTACACCACCAGGGTTTCCAGTCATTCCTAAGTGATTATCTTCCTAAAGAAGAGCAGAAGAGACTCTCTCAAGGGGAAAGACAAGCCGTGTGAGGACTTATCTACAAGCAAAGGAATGCCAAAGATTGCCAGCAGACACCAGGAACTAGGAGTGAGGCTCCCAGAGGGACCCTGATTTGGGCTTTTAGACTCAGAACTCTGAGACAACGTGGTTCTGTTCTTTAAAGTCACCAGCTTGTGGCATTTTGTTTCACTAGCCCTAAGAAAGTAAGGTACATCCCCATTCTGATGTACACAATCAGAGTCACATACCAGGTACACAAATACACTTACTCATTCTAAGATGCAGTCCTTAGATAAGCGTGCGTACTCTCTTGCACACGAATGCATTCAGAAGTGGATCTACTGCTAGGCTGAAACAGACTCAGGCTTACATTGTACACTCAAACACAACCCCCACAGATCACTCATATACAAACACAGTTAGGCACAAAATTACATTCAGAAATTGTTACACTCACACCACCGTGCTCATCGTGTACTCCCACAGAAATGTATTTAGACACAAGTACATTCCCCTACACACACACAAATGCTGCAGGCACCACCAGTGCATGTGCAGACATTTACACATTTGCCCAGTAAGAGTCACATAGTCACACTCATAGACACAAGTAGTCTCACTCTTATAAAGACACACACTTGAAAACAGTGTGTCCTTCACTGATGTATACATGAATCCCATTCATACAACACACAAATACATTTAGATGGCACACTCACATACCCACTGACCAGATACTTGAACACATGAATATCTAATCACACACACACATGCATTACCTTCACACCCAGTTTTGCACACGCAGATAATCTTTCAGGCCCTTGTACATTTGGCACACATTAAAAACACAGATTCAAATACATTTGGATGCATACACTATGCACACCCACATATCCACTGGCAAAACACAGGTAATTGCACACAAACATGTACTTACACACACAGTAACACATGTGCCATTGCACTCATATACACAAACATCTGTGCTCCTTCACCACAAATACCTGCACGTACATCCTGTTGTGAATGAAATTACGTCCCCTCAAAATAAGCTGTTCTTTTGTAAATGCGACTATTTTTGGAAATAGACCTTGTCTCTTGTTATGTTAATGAGGTCATAACCGGGCATACCAGTGTAGGAAAGGGGAAAAATAACAACAGAAACCCTTTCTGTCAAGCTGATTCCAAGTCACAGCGACGTAACACAGCAGAACTTCCCCATGTGATCTCCAAGGAGCAGCTGGTGGATTGAACCGGTGACCTTTTGGGTGGCAGCGGAGCTCTTAACGACTGCACTACTTGGCCTCCTACCAAGGTCGGCTGGGTCCTAAACCTAATGTTTTCTGCGTCCCGTCCTCAGGACACACACCCCTACAGAATACAGATCCTTGTACACTTGACAAGCACGTGTACGCACACTGTTACATACACGCCAGATACGCACACGCAGGCGCTCTCAAATCACTCATCTATCACCCAAGTACCTTGAGAGGCACACACATCCACAGATGCAAACAGAGACACACGTACTTGCACGCTCACAAACACACCCAGGTGCACCGACTGCTGGTCAGGAATCACAACTCAGTACGCACGCAGGATGCCCACTTAGGAGCACACACACATCCACAAGCAGGGGCGCGCTCCTCTCCGGTGCCCCACATGCACACACGCGCGCACGCACACGCGCGCACACTCGTCCCCAGTCATCTCCGCAGTGCGGGCCCCGCCCCGCCCGGGACCGGGCGGAGGGGCGCGCGCCGCGGGGACGGGGCGCGGGCGGACCCGGCGGCGGGGGCGCGGGCGGGCCGGGGGCGGGGCGCACCTGGGCTCCGCCCCGGGGCGGGGCCGACGCAGCGTCCTGGCGCAGCGGCCGCACCTGGCTCGGTGGCGGCAGCGGTGGCGGCGGCGGCGGCTGGCCGGTGGGGGTCGAGCTCGGCGGCGCAGCGCAGCCCGGCGAGCTCCGCAGCCCCGGCGGCGCCATGGTGGAGGCGGCGCCCCCCGGGCCTGGGCCGCTGCGGAGGACCTTCCTGGTGCCCGAGATCAAGTCGCTGGACCAGTACGACTTTTCGCGGGCCAAGGCAGCGGCCAGCTTGGCGTGGGTGCTGCGGGCCGCGTTCGGGGGCGCAGGTACCGGGCCGTGCGGCAGGTGCGGGGGGCGGGGCGCGCCGGGAACAATAGCGCGGCCGCCGGCTCCGGGGCCCGGGCCTCCCGCTTCCTTCTTGGCCCCGGGTGGACTTTGCCCGCCGGGCCGCCGAGCGCGGTGGGGGTGGGGCGGCAGCCCGGAGCGGCGTCCGGACCCCAGGTGCGCGGTGGGGTCTGCGGGCCGACCGGCTCCCCGGCCGCCCTGCGGCCTCCCGCCTTCCCCGGGGCCTCTCCTTGGCCGCCTTCTTCGGACCCGCCGCTCTGCACCGTGAGTCACGCGCCGGCGGGGACCCTGCCCTCGCCCCGGGCCCTAGACCCTTCCGCGCGCCCTCCGGCCCGACACACGCCCCTCGTGATTCGGCCTGCGCTGCGGGCGCCGCCCGGCACTCTCGGGGCCGCGTCGCGTCCACGGCTCCGGTCAGCCCCTGGCAGGTATGAGTCGTCGCCTCATTTTAGGGAGGAGGCCGGGAAGCCCAGAAGGAAAAGGGCTGGACCAAGAGCACCAGAGGCGGACTCGCCTGGGCAGGAGATAGAGGACCTTCCGCGCCCCCGGGTCTGCTCCCGACCACCCTAATGGGGAGGCTGAGAGAGGGTCGGTGGGATTAGAAGCGCTGGGCCGCCTCAGGCCGGAGCCGCGAGCTCTGACCAGCCTACGGGGAAAAACAAAACAGGAAAAGCAGACCCATTGCCTTTCAGTCCATTTCAGTTCACAGTGACCATGAGGGTAGAGGAGAACTGCCCCATAGAGTTTCCAGGCAGCACCTGGTGGATTTGAACTGCCAGCCTTATGGTGAGCAGCCGTAGTTCTTAACCACTAGCTTCCGGGGCTGCCAGCTGTGAGAAGAGCAGGGTTTGATTAAGGCCTAGGCTTTCCACGGAGCCCTGGAGAGGGGAACACCCGGCCCATCCACTGGGCCTGGCACCAGCTGGGCACAGCCCCTCCCCCACTCAGTGGCCCTCCCAGACCAACCTGTTCTGGGTGTGGGTCTCTCCGTGACAGCTGTCCTGCTCCTGATTCCACCCGAGCCTGCTTCTTTCACTTTCTCCCAGTCTCTCTCCCTGCTGCCACCCATCTAGTGCCTCCCCAACCCCCAGGGATCTGCTTGAGAAAGAGAGGGAACTTTGAGGGGCCCCAGGGTGACAACCAGCTCCTCACAGCCCAGGTTTCGAGGGGCTGGAGGGCTGGACTTGGGGAGTCAGTGTGTGTGCTGGTTTTTGAGTCCCGGCCCCCAGAGCATGGATGAATGATCCTGGCTCTTTCAGCTTCCAGTTCCCTCTCCAGGGAGCCCTGGTTCCTGTATTTTTCTGGATAGTAAAGTGTGGGAACATTCCTCTATGCCAGGCAGGCCCCAGGAGCTAGGGATACCAGTAGCTTCATCACAAGGTGCTGGGAGGGCTGAAAGGGGCCCTGAGTATAAAATCCTTAGCCCCATACCTGGGACCGAGTACACACCAAACAGAAGCTACCGATTGCTGCTGCTGTTATGAGTGTTGGTAGTATTTTTATTATCATATCATTCATTGCCCCCGGCCGGGGGACAGAGTTGCAATTATGACCCTATCTTTTGGGAAGAAGAAAATGAGGTCCCCAGAGGGGCGTTGGGAAGGCCCCAGTTGCCTTGACGTGCCTGATTCTCTTCTCACTGACCCAGCGGTGTCCTCCCCTGTGTGACACCCCCGGTAGTTACCACTACCCAGATGGTCGAGTCCAAAGTGTCCCCCTCTTGTCTGCCTTGAACAGAGCAGCTAAGGAAGTGAGTCACTGAGTCCTGGGAGAGAGGTGAGGACAGAGCTCTGCTGGGTCATGAACTCAGGACCTCTGGTGTCAGGCTGGTGGTAGACAGCAGAAAGGGTGGGAGTTGGGAACCAATCATCTCTGCTTAGAGCCATAAGCTGCTTACAGTGATAATCACCCAGAGAGCCCCGGGGAGAAAATCCCTGAAACCTTCCAGGGAGGGAGAAGGAGGGACATCTTCCAGGGAGAAAGGAAAAGATTCCCAAGAGGAGGAAGGGTTTGGGCTTTGAAGGGTGCATAGGAGTTTGCCAGTGGGAGGAGACTGTATGTGCAACAGCCTGTTTTGTTGTCTTCCAGTTTCTCTCCCTGTGACCTCCCATGTGGGGCCTACCCAGCCCCAAGGATCTGCTTGAGAAAGAAAGGGGAGTGTGAGGGGGACCTAGGACTGCCCCAGCCCTTTCTGTCTTTCTGGACTTTGGAAGAGCCTGGGAGGCTGTGAGTGGGGTCTGATAAGCACTTGCCCAGTGGGAATGGTGGCTTCAGGAAAGGGAGAGTTCTGGTGGCCCCAGGTACAATTATGGAGAGACTGTACAGAAATGCTTGCAGGTGGGCTCAGAGATATGAAAGGTTCCCTCCTAGAACAAGTTTGGGAACCACTGTCTGCTGTCTATGAAGCCTTGAAGGCCATCTGTGAGGGACGCAGGATTGACATCAGCTCTGTTCTCTTAGTAGTTATTGTGATCTTAGGCAAGTCATCACAGCTCTCTGGGCCTCAGTTTTCTCACCTGTAAAGTGGGGACAAGGATGAGTATCAAAGGCGTGAAGGCAGGCAGGGTCATGGTGCAAGTCAGTGTTAGCTGTGTTGCAGAGCTGTGCTCCCCAGTATGGGGCTCCTGAGCACTTAAGTGTGTCTGGCCAGACTCGAGATGTCCTGTAAGTGGGTAAAATACATAGGTTTAGTCCAGAAAAAAAAAAAAAAACACAAGGAATGTAAACTAGTTCATTAATAATGTTTTTATGCTGATTCCATCTTGAAATGATAATATTTGGGGTATAAAATCCCATTGCTGTCCAGGCAATTCCCACTCACAGTGACCCTGTAGGACAGGGAGAACTGCCCTATAGGGTTTTCAAGGTTGTGAGTATTACAGAAGCAGGTTGCCACCTCTTTCTCCTGCAGAGCAGCCAGTGTGTTAGAATTGCTAACTTTTCTGTTAGTAATCAAGCATGTAATCACTGTGCCACCCGGGTTCTTTATTTTCAGTGTAATAGATGTAAAGGCCATTCCTGCTGGTGTAGTGGTTCAGTGCTGTGGCCGCTAACCAGAAGGTTGCCAGTTCAAATCCGCCAGGTGCTCCTTGGAAACCTACAGGCAGTTCTGCTCAGTCTGTAGGGTCACTGTGAGTTGGAATCGACTCGATGGCAGTGGTTTTGGTTTTGATTTACTACTAAATTCATGTTACTTGTTTGTTTTTACTCGTTTTAACGTGGCTACTAGAAAAGCTCCTACTGCACATCTGCCTTGTGTTCTGTTTCTGTTGGTCATGTTGCTGGACAGTGACTGTCTGATAAACAGTCAGTGGTACAGAGCCGCAGTTCTCTACTGGAATCAGCTTTGCCCTTTGGGGACACTTGGCTTTGTCTGGAGGAAGGCCTGGCGATCCCCATCTGTAACCTTAGAAAAAAACAACCCTGTCGCTGTTGAGTCAGTTCCAACTCTCGGCGACTCCCACGTGTTACCGCGTAGATCTGAGCTTCGTGGCACTTCCTGAGTTGTGAGCTTTGCACGGTCTCCAGGCCTGTGTTCCCTGGCACTTCTGGGTTGGTCCAAACCACCAGCTTTCGGGTTAGCAGCCAAGAGTGAACTGTTCGCATGGGCCGGGGACCTTCCCGAGGGATTGTTGTTGCTGTCTGTTGCCGTCAGGTCCCTGCCGACTCGTGGCGACCCTGCGTGTGCAGAGCAGACCTGCTCTGTAGGGTCTGTGAGGCTGTGACCTGTGGGAAGCAGATCGCCAGGCCTGTCGTCCAAGGTGCCTCTGGGGGTGTTCAGACTGCCAGCCTTTTGGCTTGTGTGTGTTGTTTGTTGTGTGTGTGTTTGCACCACTCAGGGGCTCCATTAGTGTGCCCGGGTTCCTGTTACAAAGGAGGCCCGGTAGTACGGCAGTTAAGAGCTAAGGTAGCTAACGAAAAGTCGGCAGTTGGAATCCACCAGCCAGCCGCTCCTTGGAAACCATATGGGGCATTTCTGCTCTGTCCTGTGGGGTTGCTGTTGAATCAGCATTGACTCGATGGCAGCAGGTTTCGTTGTTTTGGGTTTGCAGTAATAAAACCAAAATAAAACCATGAGGTGGGTGTCTTTACACAGCAGAAACTTACTCTCCCAGTTCTGGAGGCCGTAAATTTAAATTTAGGGTGTCAGCAGAGCCTTGCCCCTCTGAAGGCTCTAGAGAGGGTTCCTTCTTTGTCTCCTCCAGCTTTTGGTGGCCTCATGCATGCCCTGGCCTGTGGCCGCGTTCACTCCAGTCTCTGCCTTGCCCCGTGTCTGTCACTGGCTGTTTTTTATAAGGACATCGCTCCTATTGGATGGCAGTCCCTGAGTGGTACAGCTGATTAAATGCTGAGCTTCTGACTGAGAGACTGGCAGTTGGAACTCACCCAGATACCTTGAAAGAAAGGCCTGGTGATCTGCTTTTGCAAGGTTATAGCCAGTGTCAGCCTTATGCAGTGCAGTTCTGTGCCACTTCAGACGAGATCACCATGAGTCGGCGTCTACTGGGTGGCACTGGGGTTGGTTTAGTTCATTCCGGATGAAGATCCACCATGTTGCTGTATGACCTCATTTTATCTCAACTGATACCATCTTCAAACACCCTGTTTCTAAACGAGGTCATGGGACGGGGACGGGGGCTAGGACTCTCTTTGGGAGATGTGGTTCAGCCCATGACAGTCGTAGAAACTCTCGAGTGGCATGTCCACCTCCCAAGGTGCTGAGATAAGCTGTCAGGAGCCTCACAACAGTGGGGCAAGTGGTGGTGATTGAGAGGAAGCTGGGCTTGGGTGCTTGGAGTGTGAGAAAGCTAGGAGACATGGGGGGAGAAGGTTCCGGAAGAAAGAGGTTTTTGGCAGAGAGCCAGAGTGAGATACAGGCCTGTAGATGTGGCTGGGCCAGTCACTGCTGGCCTTGGTGAGGTTGTGTGGGAGGACACAAAGCCCAGAGAGCCCTTTTCTTGCAAGCGGCTGACCGAAGATGGGCAGGAGAGGACACGGATCTACATGGGGTGGGGAGGGCAGGTGTGATTTTAGAGCTTGGGGAGGGAGCCTGCGTTGAGAGGGGCTGGAGGTTAAGTACTCTGGGTCCTTGAGGGCAGGGGTGGAGGTCACTGCAGGGGATGGCGGTGAGGAGGGTAAGCTGGGGACGGGCTGGGGAGTCATATTCAAAGAATGTTTTAAGTAGTAGAGCCCCCTATCTTTCAAATATATCGGCACCATCGTCCGTTTTTATACTCCTGTAGAATCTGTTCATAGATCAAGAGGCAGTTATGCGAACAGAACAAGGGGTCACTGCATGGTTTAAAGTCAGGAACGGTGTATGCCAGGGTTGTATCCTTTCACCATACCTGCTCAGTCTGTATGCTGAGCAAAAAAATCCAAGAAGCTGGACCCTGTGAAGAAGAGTGAAGCATCAGGATTGGAGGAAGACTCATTAGCAACCTGCCTTATGCAAATGGTATAACGTTGCTTGCAGTGTGTGAAGAGGGCTTGAAGCACTTACTGATGAAAATGAAAGGCCACAGCCTTCAGTGTGGCTTACAACTCAACATAAAACAAAACTCCTCACAACTGGACCAGTAAGCAGCATAATGATAAATGGAGAAAAGATTGAAGTTGTCCAGGATTTTCCTTGGTTCCAGAGTCAACATCCATGGAAGCAGCAGTCAAGAAGTCAGATGAACTTAACTGCATTGCGCAAATCTTTAAAGCTCTTTCAAGTGCTGAAAAGCAAAGGTATCACCTTGAGGACTGAGATGCACCTGACCTATGCCTTGGTATTTTCAGTCACCTCATTTGCACAGTGAATCAAGAAAACAAGAAAAGAATTGATGCCTTTGAATTCTGGTATTAGGAAAGAATGTTGAGTATACAGTGGCGGCCAGAAGAACAAACAAGTCTGCCTTGGGAGAAGTGCAGCCAAAATGTTCCTCCTTGGAGGCAAGGATGATGAGATTTTGGCTGATATCCTTTGCATATGTTGTTAGGACAGACCAGTTCCTAGACAACATCATGCTTGGTAAATAAGAAAGTCGGTTAAGAAGAGAAAGGCCCTCGAGATGGATTGACACGATGGCTGCAACAATGGAGTCAAGCACAGAGATTGTGAGGCTGGCACAGGACTGGGCAGTGTTTTGCTGTTTTTGTACATCAGGTTGCTGTGAGTTGGAACCAACTTAACTGTATCGAACACCCACTACCACCAGTTGCTTGTTGAGTTGATGGCAATGCCATGTGTGTCTGAGTAAAACTGTGCTTCAGAGGGTTTTGGAGGCTGTGACCTTTCAAAAGTAGATTGCTAGGCCTTTCTTGCAAGGCTTCTGTGGGTGGTTTTGGAACCTTTTGTTAGCAGCCAAGTGCTCAGTCGTTTGGGCCACCCAGAGACTCCTTTCAAATGCACATAAACAAAAAACCCCACCAAACTTGTGCCACAGAGTCAATTCCGACTTACAGCAACCGTATAGGACAGAGTAGAACTGCCCCACAGCATTTCCATGAGTGGCTGGCTGGTGGATTCAAACTGGCAGCCTTTTAGTTAGCAGCTGAGGCGTTAACCACTGGGAAGCCAGGGCTCCTCAGTACATACAGGACTTCAATATATACAGCAATTCTTCTGATGGGAACAGGAGTGGGTCAGGAGCCTCCCCGGGGGTCTCCCCCTGAAGGCGGTTCTCCCCATAGGGACAAGGACAAGTGTCATTCCCTCTCCCCCACCAGTTTGAGGGCAACTGTCAGCTTCAGTCACCTCCTCCCCACTGTCCTGGCAGCTCCTTTGATCTGGCTTCTCCCCAGTGCCTCCCCCTACCCCGCTGAAGTCCTTCTTGACACTCCACTGCCCACCTGTTCATCATGTGGGGCTTCTTCCCGCCTCTGCCAAGCTGCCCTTCTAATCCAGTGTTTGTGTGGCTGCCTCTCTGATAGGCCCTTACTCCTCATGGCCTCTGCCTCCTGGGCATCCCTAACGTCTACACCCTCACCCACTGCCCCTCCTGTGCCCCTGTCTCAGCCACCACCTGGCTGCCCTGTGTCTTTCTCAGACCCGCAGGCCTGGTGCCTCCCTCTCCAGCCCCACCTCCTCCCATCACTCCCCAGGTTCGGCCCATTCAGTCATCTTGGAAGTGTCCGTCATCCATCCACCAACCCATTCTCTGTGCTAGGACCCTGCCAGCAAGCCCATGGCTCTTCCCAGGATACCCCAGCCCCAAGTCGAGAGAGGTGGCTCGTCTGCTTAAGTCCTAGGTCTGAGTCCTAGGCCCGTTGTTGAGTTGGCTAGCTGGCTGTGTGACCTTAGACAGGTTACTTTCCTTCTCTGTGCCTCAGTATCCTCGTCCCTGAAACAGCAGTTGCCCAGGGCTTCTTCCTAGAGCCATAAGGCTCATATGAGTCTGCAAAACTGCCAAGTGACTGCTTTCGTTGTCATTTTTAGTTTCCTTCCTGACCAAGCATCTCAAGAGGCTTTCCTAAAGGGTCAGATGTGATCAGGTCTCCCCCTCCCCAAGACCCACCTTACAGAACCCCCAGTTGGCCATGATGCTTCCTCAAAGTGGCCGGCTACTCTGTTCCTTTCCACGGCCTGGTCTTTGCACCTGTAGGCCTTAACCTCCTGGAACACCACCAGCTCTTCCTTTGGCAAACCCCGCACCACTTGTGGTTCCAGCCCAGGTACCCTTACGCTCCCAACCTGTGGAACCCAGCCAAGTCCGTGGTGGCGTGATCGGGACCATTGGGCATGTGTAGGGAGGGCCTCAGGTGGGGCTAAGAGAGTCTACAGTGTCCCTAACAGGCTGAGCCCTTCCTCGCCCCCACAGAACACGTGCCCCCGGAGCTGTGGGAACCCTTCTACACGGACCAGTATGCACAGGAGCACGTGAAACCCCCAGTGACGAGGCTGCTGCTCTCGGCCGAGCTCTACTGCCGGGCCTGGCGCCAGGTGCTGCCGCAGCTGGAGGCGCCCCCCAACCCCTCGGCGCTGCTGGCACTGCTGGCTCGGAAGGGCGCGGTGCCGGCGCTGCCAGAGCGCCCGGTGCGCGAGGCTGACCTGCGCCACCAGCCGATCGTCATGGTAGGCACCTCCGTGTCTGTTAGGCCCCGCCCATCAGAACTGGCCCCTCCCCTCAGTGCCCCGCCCACCACACCTGGCCACTCCCTCAATGCCACGCCCGCCATGCATGGCTCCTCCCCCTCAGCGCCTCGCACACCAGGCGCGGCTCTTCCCCTCAAAGGTTACAGTATAGGGGTCTGGCTTCCCTAAAGCCTAGCTTCAAAGGGTTTTTCCGCCAAGCCTGCTTATTCCCAAAGTGCACTACCCACAAAAGGTCTCGCCTGTGTGACCCATCTGATTCTAAGGCGTAGCATTTGGCCTCAAGCCCCGCTCGGCAAGCTTGGGTATTCTGGATCCTGTATCCTGGTTCCGTCAGGGCCCCACGCGCTGGCCCCGCCCCTGAGGCTTCGTCTCAAGCCCCGCCCACCCCAGTGCCGTCCTCCGCTTCCCGTTCGCTTAGTCTGCTCTCGTCCTGAAGCCCTTGCCCCCACAGGGTGCCCACCTAGCTGTCATTGATGCCCTCATGGTTGCCTTTTCCTTTGAGTGGACGAAGACGCTGCCTGGCCCCTTGGCCCTGGGCAGCTTGGAGCACAAGCTTCTCTTCTGGGTGGACTCGGTAGGTGGAGCCTGGTAGGCATGGGCTGGGGGTTCAGGGTCGCCCAGTGGCCTAGCACTGATCTGTCCTGCCCCCCAGACCATCCGACGGCTGCAGGAGAAGACGGAGCAGGAAGCAGCCCAGCGAGCGTCACCTGCCCCTGCAGATGGGGTGGCTCCAGCGCAGCCCTCGGTGAGGCTAGGGGAGGGGCGGATGGACAGACGACTGGAGGACGGGGTGGTGGGCCCGGCGGGCTGAGCCTCCTGTCCCTTCTGTGGTGGGAGGGCTGCCGGTGACTGTCTCTCTTTCTCTCTCTCTGCCCTCGCTCTACACTTTCTCCTTGCTGCTCTCCTCTCTGCCTCTGTGGCCTCAGTGCCCCACACGCTGGTATTGGAAGCTGGTTCCTGTAAGTGGGGCTGTATGTCTGCCCCGTCCGCCTGTCCCACTCCCACTTGTCGCTCTGTTCGTGCATCTGTCTGTCTGCCTGCCTGATAGAGCCTTCTCCTGCCACCCCCAGCTATGAGCAAAGGAGGGGGGACCCCAACCCCAGGGAACAGAAGGAACCCCTCAGTTTAACAAAGAAAAAGATGGCACCATCCCACTAACCAGCTCCTCCATTGATCAAGAGAGCAAAATCCTTTTTTAACTAAGAGTACAGACCCACATAGCTTGTGCCTCTTAGCGTCTCTCCATTAACTAAGGTGGGAGACCCCCAGCCTGACAGACCATAGAAATAGTGTCCCAGATGGCACATGGAAAGGAACCCTTCAGACAAGGGAAAGACCTTAAAATCCAGAAGAGGGTAGAATACTGTCTCCAACTAAGAGTCCAGCTTCCCTTAGGAAACTCTGGCTTCTGGGAGGGGGATGTTGGCCCCTGAAGTCTGACCAGGGGGTCTGATCCTGTCAGTAGGGGAAGGGTCCCTGCCTCTGCTCACGCCTGGAACCCCTCTACCCATCCTGGGCCCTGAGTATGGGTTCCTCTCCTGCATACTTGCTTCCCATGCATCCTCCCCCTGAGCTGGGGGTCTGGGTCTTTTGTGGGGGCGTTGCCTGCACGGGGGCTGCTCTGTGGGATCCCTCAGGACTGGGGGGATCTGGGGTCCCCACAGCCAGCCAGAGCACAGTTAGGGAGCTGGATGGCCAGGGCTTAGGACAGGCAACAGGGCTGTCCACCCAGAAGTGGGCTTGGGGGCCCAGCAAGTCAGCCCCCCTCCTGCCCGGCTGACAGCTGCTCCTTCCCCCCCCAGCACGCAATTGCCTTCTGTTTGAAGGAGTCGGGGAGCAAACCCCCCATGGTAACGTATCCCCCACCCTGGGGTCCCAGGAGTCCCTGTCCCCAGCCCTTGTTGCTAGCCTGGCTGTTTGCAGGCACTGCCTCTGCCTCTTGCTGCTGCCCCTCCCCCGCTCCAGGCTGCCCCCCCACTCTGGCTCTGGGACCCCCAGCTTCACGAGAACCCCAGGCCTCCTCACCCAGCCTGCATGACCTCTGACCTAGAGGCCAGCTGACCTCTGACCTGGCTCCCATCTACACGCAGATTCGATACCGAAAGGACCGCGCCATGGCCCGACGGGCCCCCTGCTTCCCAACAGTGACCAGCCTCCAAGACCTGGCGAGTGGGGCTGCGCTGGCTGCCACCATCCACTGCTACTGTCCCCAGCTGCTGCGACTGGAGGGTGAGTGGATAGACTTGGGCCAGCCCCAGCCCCTCTTGGGGAGCTGGTGTCCCGCAACCTAGAATCTAGGTCTCTGTCCCCAGATCCACACATTCGTGCTCTGCTTGGGGGCAGGACAGTTATCACTGGAGCTTCCAGAATCAGCCTGTCTGGGCTGAGACCTTTCTTTTCCTCTAAGTTAGCTGTGTGACCTCATACCAGAGTCTGAACATCTCTGAGCTTCATAGGATTCATTTCCGTAACAAAATGGAGTGAGTGCCTGCTGGGTGCCAGCCCCATGAGAACAGTACAAAATCCTTGCTTTTGGGTGGCTTCTTTCCCAGTTGCAGAAAAGAATAAATTCATTAGTCAGTATGTTGCGGACATTAAATGGCTGTTAAGTGCTTTAGAGGCCATGCGTGGTCAGGAAGAGTGCTCTGGAGGCAGTGACTTGAGACCGGCGGAAACCAGCTCTGGGCAGCACTTCAGCAGCCAACGTTGCAGGCGGTGGGAATATCAGGTGCAAAGGTCCTGGAGTCTCAAGGAATAGTCTAGGAGTACCCACCTCAGCAAGGAATGCCCGGCTTGGAGGAGATACTCTCATGTATGGCAGCCATTGTCGTCTTTGTGTTTTGCCCTGGCTGTCCTCTTTCCCAACAAGTCGGGGACCTAGGCCTCGTGTCTCCCACAGAGGTTTGCCTCAAGGACCCTATGTCAGTGGCTGACAGCCTGTACAACCTCCAGCTGGTGCAGGATTTCTGCGCCTCTCACCTTCCGCGTGGCTGCCCGCTGTCCCTGGAGGACCTGCTGTATGTCCCCCCACCCCTCAAGGTGAGGCTGTCGTGGGATCTGGTGGGTCAAGATGGGTGTCCCAGGCTGTGGGTCCCAGTGGCTGACCTTGCCTCCACCTCCAGGTCAATCTGGTGGTGCTGCTGGCTGAGATGTTCATGTGCTTTGAGGTGCTGAAGCCTGACTTTGTGCAGCCCAAGGACCTGCCTGATGGGCATGGTGAGGCCCGGGCAGGGGACAGACAGGGACGGGGGAGGTCTGGCTCGTCATGACCCTCTTCTCTGTCTTCAGCTGCCTCTCCCCGAGGCATGGAGGCCTCCCCACCCCAGAACCGCAGTGGTAGCAGGTATGGGTCCCCTGCCAGGCAAGTCTGCTGCCGCAGTGGGCCTTTCCTCCTGGCTTGGTCCTGGTGGAGGGCTTGGGGGGTCTCCAGGGAGAGGCAAGGGTTGGGGAGGGCACTCCGTGGCTGACAGGGGTCTCTTGGCAGTTCTCCTGTCTTCAATTTCCGCCATCCACTCCTGTCCTCTGGCGGCCCTCAGTCCCCACTCCGCGGATCCACAGGTGAGGAGATGGAGGTGGGCTCCTGTCGTCAGGGACACTGCCCAATCAGAGACTGCCCCAGCTGAGCATGTGTTGTCTCCTTATGACCCCTCCAGTGGCACCTGAAGGACACTCAGTGACCAACCCCCTGCAGGCTCCACAGGGCCCCATAGTGACCCTGAATGACCTCTAGTTGTCCATTTCTGGCAACTTTTAGTCTGACTAGAGCACATAATGACCCACTAATGAGTCACCCAGAGGCACCCTATGACACTGTAGAAGTTGCTGCAGGCCCCACCATCCTCCCAGTGACCGCTGAGTGACCGTGCCTTGTAACCCCCAGGTTCCCTGAAGTCCTCACCGTCCATGTCCCACATGGAAGCCCTAGGCAAGGCCTGGAACCGCCAGCTCAGGTGAGAGCTGCCAAGAGTCGGGGTAGGGGATGGGGCCGAGGTCTGCCCCAGGGGCTGACCCCTCCCTTCGGCCACCCAGCCGCCCCCTTTCCCAGGCCGTGTCCTTCAGCACCCCCTTTGGCCTGGACAGCGATGTGGATGTCGTCATGGGAGACCCCGTCCTACTGCGTTCGGTCAGCTCGGACAGCCTAGGGCCCCCCCGTCCTGTGCAGGCCCGGACCCCTGCCCCACCACCCCCCGAACCCGGAGACCTGCCTACCATCGAGGAGGCCTTGCAGATCATCCACAGCGCCGAGCCCCGGCTGCTCCCTGACGGGGCTGCTGATGGCAGCTTCTACCTCCATTCCCCCGAGGCGCCTTCGAAACCACCGCTGGCCTCCCCCTGCCCTCCTGAGGGGGCCTCGAGAGCACTGCCTGACGGGCCAACCAGAGCATCTGCCTACTTGCCCCACTTCAAGGGCCCCTCAGAACCAACTCCCTGCCCACCTGGGGAGATTTTGAAACCCCCAGCCTCCTCGGAGGGGTCCCCTAAGGCGGCAGCTTCTTCCCCAGCGGCCACCAACTCTGAAGTGAAGATGACGAGTTTTGCTGAACGCAAGAAGCAGTTGGTGAAGGCCGAAGCTGATGCTGGAGGTTGTTCCCCAGTGGCCACTCCAGCAGCCCCTGAGGCCTTGAGCTCAGAGATGAGTGAGCTCAGTGCCCGGCTGGAGGAGAAGCGCCGGGCCATCGAGGCCCAGAAGCGGCGCATTGAGGCCATCTTTGCCAAGCACCGCCAGCGCCTGGGCAAGAGCGCCTTTCTGCAGGTGCAGCCCCAGGAGGCGGCCAGCGCCACAGAGGAGGAGGAGGCTGGTGCGGAGGTGGAGGCAGGCCCACCCCCTGGTGGGGAGCGGCCAGCAGGAGAGGGTCAGGGCGAGCCATCCCCACGGCCCAAGGCAGTGACCTTCTCACCGGAGCTGGGGCCGCTGCCCCCTGAAGGCCTTGGGGACTACAACCGGGCGGTCAGCAAGCTGAGTGCTGCACTGAGCTCGCTGCAGCGGGACATGCAGAGGCTCACGGACCAGCAGCAGCGGCTTCTGGCCCCCCATGAGGCCCCTGGGCCCGCCTCACCTCCTGCTGCCTGGGTCATCCCTGGCCCCACACCAGGCCCCAAAGCCGCGTCCCCCAGCCCTGCTCGCCGTGCCCCAGCCCCCCGCCGCAGCCCCGGGCCTGGCCCCAGCCCGACACCCCGCAGTCCGAAACACGCCCGGCCGGCAGAGCTGAGGCTGGCACCCCTGACCAGGGTGCTCACGCCCCCCAACGATGTGGACAGCCTCCCCCACCTGCGCAAGTTCTCACCAAGCCAGGTGCCTGTGCAGACACGCTCATCAATCCTCCTGGCTGAGGGGACACCTCCTGAGGAGCTCGCAGCCCGGCCTGGCCTCATTGAGATCCCTTTGGGCAGTCTGGAAGAGCCCTCAGCTGAGGACAATGGAGACGGGAGCCCCCCTGGTGCTGAGGATTCCCTGGAGGAAGAGGCTTCTTCGGAGGGAGAACCCAGGACTGGGCTTGGATTCTTCTATAAGGTGAGAGTCACCTGAGCAGGTGGGTGGACAGAGAGTTGGATGGTGTCTCAGCATACTGCTATGACAAGTAGTATATGTAGGTGGCTTCCACAAACACATCTGTTGTCTCACAGGTAGGAAGCTGGCAGTTGAAATTCAGGACACCAGCTTTAGAGGAAGGGTCTCTCTCTGTCGGCTCTGGGGGAAGGTCCTTGTCCCTTGGTTCCCTAGTAAACTTCATTTGGCATGGCATCTGTCCCCTCCATCGCTCACTTCTTGGCATTCTCTTGACTGATCTGGTCTTTTATATCTCAGCAGAGACTGATTTAAGGCACGTCCTACACTGATCCTCACGGCCAAGAAAACATGTACACAGTTCGATCTGTAGCAGTTGAATAGGGTTTTGGCAAAGGATGGGTGAACAGATGAATGTGTGAGTGGGTAGATGGGTGGATGGGTGGGTGGACAGAGGGTAGGTACACGTCATGTGGGTAGACATGGTGGCTGGACAGTTGAATGGATAGCCCTTACCGATGGCTGGGTGGGCAGACGGCCAGCTAAACGGGATAAGCAGATGGGTGAATAGATGATAGACAGTGGTAGGCAGATGGGCGGGTGGATGGCTGGATGGCTGGACCAGTGGATAAATGTATGAGTGGCTAGGCAGATGCATAGGTGAGTGAGTGGATGGGTGGGTGAGTGGTTAGATGGCTGGATGGGTAGATGGATAGACAGATGGGTGGCTAAGTAGACAAATGGATGGCTGTGTAGATAGATGAGATGAGTGGCTGAATGGATGAATAGAGAGATGGATAGCTGGGTAGATGGGTAGACAGATGGGTGGCTGGGTGGATGGATGGATAGATAGGTATCTGGGTGGATGGATGGATAGATGAGTGGTTGGGTAGATGGATAGATGGGTGGCTAGGTAGATGGATGGATAGATGGGTGGCTGGGTGGGTGGATGGATAGACGGGTGGCCGGGTGGAAGGATGGTTAGATGGGTGGCTGGGTGGATGGATGGATGGATAGATGAGTGGTTGGGTAGATGGATAGATGGCTGGCTGAATAGATGGATGGCTGAGTGGATGGATGGCTGGGTGGATGGATGGATAGATGAGTGGTTGGGTAGATGGATATGTAGGTGGGTAGCTGTGTAGATGGTTAGACAGATGGGTGGGTGGGTAGATGGGTGGCTGGGTGGGTGGATGGATGGGTGGCTAGGTAGATGGACAGGTTGGGGAGTGGGGAGATGGATGGGTGAACAGATGGACAGGGGGGTGGACAGAGGGTATATGGCTGGACAGATGGATGGATGGAGTTTTACTGATGGATGTGTAATTGAACTGGTGAGCAGACAGACAGGTAGATGGGATGAGTGGATAGGTGGATGGATGGACAGGTGGATAGACGGACAGGTGGCTAGGCAGGTAGATGGAGTGGACGGACAGACATGATGTAGGTGTTCTGATGGGGTGGATAGACGGTGGGTGGGCAGACAGATGGGCAGATGGTTAGATTGACAGGGTTGGGTAAATGAATGGATGGGTGGGTGATGGACAAATGAGGTCTTCCATGGCATCTCCTTCCCCTGCCCCCACCTGTCCTGACTCTGTCCCACATCCACTTTCCCCTTCATCCTTGTGACATTCCCAGCCTGGGCCACCACTGTCTCTCACTTGGTGGCCTGCAGCCATCTCCTTCCTGGTCTCCGCTGCCTCCCTGCACCGTGCATTTTCCACTGAGTCAGAGTGATTTTTGAAAAATGAAGATGGAACTTTGACATGCTGTATTTAAAGTTCTTCCTGTAGCTCTGCCTCTTCTTAGCATGAAAATGATTGTTCTCCCTAGGGCCTGGGCTCCACATGGCATGGGCCACTCTCCTCCATCTCTGCACTCCAGCCATGCTGCGTACAGGCTGTTCCGGGCCCAGCTGGCCATGTTCTCCAGCCTCAGGGCCTTTGCATGTGCTGTTCCCTCTGCTGAAAACACTCCCCACACCCTTCACCATCACCCAGTCAAGTCCTCTTCATTCTCCAGGGTTGCTTCCTCTAGGATGCCTCTCTTGGTGCCCCCCAGATGAGGAATGTCCCTCTCCTGAGTAGACCACAGTGCTGTGGTCTTCGTGGTGTTTTCTGCCGTCTGTGCCGTGCTCGACTGTTGCTCTTGTCAGGTTAATTGCTTTGCATGAGCAGCATCCAGGTCCGCCGTGGTCCCGTTTGTGTCCTAGTACCCAGAGGAGGGTTCTGGAGAAACCAGAGCAGGAGCCGAGTCAGCTCCAATTCATGGTGACTCGGTGTGTCACAGAGTACAACAGCCCCAGAGGCTTTTCTTGGCTATAATTTAATGGAGATTAAGGCCTCTTGTCTGTTCCACTGGGTGGGTTCAAACTGCTGGAGTTTAGGTGAGTAGCCGAGCGTATGAACCATTTCTGCTACCCAGGACCCCCGCTACACATGTGGTGTTGAGGACAGTCAGTTGGTTCTGATTCGCGGCAGTCGGCACGTTGGAGTAGGACCCTGCTCCAGAGGCTGTTCTCAGCTGTAAGCTTATGGAACCAGGAGCCGTGGCAGCACAGCAGTTCAGTGCTTAGCTGCTGCCCCAAAGGTGGGCAGCTCTGCAGGGGAAAGACCTGGCGATCCTGCTCCTGTCAAGATTATACCCTAGGAAACCCATGAGGAAGTTGTCCTGTTACGTGGGGTTGACCTGAATTGAGATCAGCTGGATGGCAGGTAACAACAATCTTAACAGAAGTAGATTGCCAGGCTTATTTTCCGTGGTACCACTGAGTAGGTTCAGACAGCCCACCTTTTTGTTTTGTTTTGGAAGATTGATATAGAGTTTATTTAAGTCTTTTTCTTTAGATTTTTTAAAATAGTGCCTTCAGTGAAAGTCCACAGTCCAAGTCAGTTTGTTATACAGAAACTCAACCCACATATTGCTGTGTGACCCCAGCTGCTCCCCCCATGCTGCTGCAGCACACTCCTCCCCTCCACCCTGTACTTCCCACATCCACCCCACCACCTTCTGTCCCCTTATTTCCCTTGCATCTCGCCTCTGCACAGGAGCTGCCCAGTTGGTCCCAGGCATCCACTTAAACCAGGAAGCATACTCCTCGCTGGTGTCATTCTGTGTTTAACAGTCCAGTCCAGTCCCTCTGACAAGTTGGTCTCGGGAATGGCTTCAGCTCTGGACCAACACTGAGTCTAGAGGCAAACTGCCCACCTTTTGGTTAGCAGTAGAGCGTGTCACCCCTTTGCACCACTAGGGACTCTGTGTAAGCAAGGCACCGACTGAATGCCTTTTGAGCAGCTGCAGAAACAGAAGGGCAGTAGAATGGCCGGCTTAGCAGATAAGCCAAGTGTGGGTGGCCCCTGACTCAGAGTCGTCCCCAGGATGAAGACAAGCCCGAAGACGAGATGGCGCAGAAGCGAGCCAGCCTGCTGGAGCGGCAGCAGCGGCGGGCGGAGGAGGCGCGGCGGCGGAAGCAGTGGCAGGAGGCCGAGAGGGAGCAGCGGAGGGAGGAGGCTGCCCGGTGAGGCCTGGTGACCCGTGACCCTGGTCTTTTCTCTGACCCTTGGTGGCCCCTGGAGCTGTCTGATCATGCCCTCCACCAGCAGGCTGGCCCAGGAGGAGGCGCCTCCACCGGCCCCAGTGGCCCGGGCCCCAGCCCCAGCCGAGGAAGAGGTGGGCACCCGGCGAGGGGAGTTCACCCGGCTGGAGTATGAGCGCCGGGCCCAGCTGAAGCTGATGGATGACCTCGATAAGGTGCTCCGACCCTGGGCATCGGGGACTGGGGGACCGGGCCGGGGCCGGCGGAGGCCCACCCGGCCTCGCTCTGGCTGCTGCGATGACTCTGCCCTGACCCGAAGCCCTGCCCGAGGCCTGCTGGGTGAGGACCTCGGGGGCAGGGTGCCCTGCGTGCCCCCTGACAGGGCTTACTGGGCAAGGGCCCCGATGACGGGGTAAATATGCAGGGTTGCAGAGAAAGCCCCTCAGTGGGGCCTCACCTTGCCTGTTGGGGTGAAAGGGGTTGGGCAGGCCTAGCCCAGAGTGGCCTTCACAGCTCAGTGGGTAAGGAGACCCTCAGGCACATATAGGGGTGAGGCACTTGGATGGAGATTGACCTTTCTCCATGGCCTGCTGGGAAAATCTCTCCCTAGTAAGTGTTAGGAGTCCGTGTGTGATATATAAATGTCAGCTAGCACACTGAGCTGCTAACCAAAAGGTTGGCAGTTGGAGACTGCCCAGAGGTGCTGCAAAAGAAATGCCTGGCAGTCTCCTGAAGAATCAGCCCCTGAAAACTGTATGGAGTGCAGTTCTACTCTGCCACACATGGGGTCACTATGAGTTCGAATTGACTGGCTGGCAGCTGGTGTTGGTGGGGTTCTGTGGGATCAGGGGTCTGGGCAGGCTGGCTGCTGGGTTAGGCCCCCTCAAACACTTGTGGAGGTGAAGGGGTTCAGGTGGCGGCTGACAGTGCCCTCTGTCCCCAGGCTCTCGGCTCAGTAAGGTCTACTCCCAGTCCACCCTGTCGCTGTCCACTGTGGCTAACGAGGCCCCCAATAACCTCGGTGTGAAGAGACCTACATCTCGGTAAGTCAGCCTCCAGCAGGCAGGCAGCACGCCAGGTGGCTTCACTGACTCTGCATTGTGTGTGTGTACATATGTGAGCCTGAGTGTGATGTGAATGCAGACACCTGTGTGGGCCAGTGTGCTGGGCAGGTAGGCTGGAGGTCACATGCTGTGTGGCTTCACAGACCATGTGTGTGTGGATGTACATGAGCCTGTGTGTGATGTGCACGCACCTGTGTAGGCAGCATCGTGTGTCCCTGACCAGGACTCAGGATGGTGCCTGTCTGCACCCAGGTGAATGTGAGGAGTCCTAAGGGTGCAGAGTCTGCCTCTACTTGGGAGCATATGCAGTGTGTGTGTACAGCTCTCTGTGTTGCTTCCTTCTCTGCACTGTACTAGGCTTGTCCCCTTTCTGGTCCGTCTACATACGGGGAGCCATCAGTGCCCTCCACTGACCCCATTTCTGTCTCCCTCCTTCCCTTGCAGAGCTCCATCCCCATCTGGCCTCATGTCCCCAAGCCGCCTGCCCGGTAGCCGAGAGCGTGACTGGGAGAACGGCAGCAATGCCTCGTCCCCGGCATCAGTGCCGGAGTACACAGGTAGGGGGGCCCTCAGGTAGCAGGCAGTGGGCCCTGCTTGTCCCCTGGTCTACTCACTGATCTATCCCTCCTGCCCCGTAGGTCCACGGCTCTACAAGGAGCCCAGTGCCAAGTCCAACAAGTTCATCATCCACAACGCCCTGTCACACTGCTGCCTGGCGGGCAAGGTGAATGAGCCACAGAAGAACCGCATTCTGGAGGTGCGCCCCGGCCTGGGGCTAGGGACAGGGACCGGGTTGGTGGCCACATTGAGTCAGCCAGCTGATCAGTTCGGACACTCCCCTCCCCCGCAGGAAATTGAGAAGAGCAAGGCCAACCACTTCCTGATCCTCTTCCGAGACTCCAGCTGCCAGTTCCGGGCCCTCTACACACTGTCTGGGGAGACGGAGGAGCTGACGCGGCTGACGGGCTATGGCCCGCGGACCGTCACACCGGCCATGGTGGAGGGCATCTACAAGTACAACTCGGACCGCAAGCGCTTCACCCAGATCCCCGCCAAGACCATGTCCATGAGCGTGGATGCCTTCACCATCCAGGGACACCTCTGGCAGAGCAAGAAACCCACGACTCCCAAAAAGGGTGGCAGCACCCCCAAATAGCCCTTTCCAGGCACTGCCACCGTTCTGGGGGACAGCTAGCACTCTTGCATCCTGCCCGGGTTTCTGACCTTGTCTGGATGGGGCTGGGGTCCTCACTCCCTAAATCTGTGTCGTGTCCTGCTGGGGGCGCTGAGCTGGGAGGTGCAGGGACTCGGTGCTCGGCTCAGCCCCTGTCTGTCCTCACACCTCCTTGAATAAAATTTTAAAGAGAGTTGGTCCTTGTCCTCTCGAGCTGGCTAGGGTTGCCGAGGCCTGTGTGCTCAGGTTTCTCCTTCTCTTTTGAACCAGCTCCAGTCCCTCTCGTGTCCCCTCAACAGCGTGGTGTGAGGTCCCCTGTGGCCTCCCTATCAGCACCGCAGTGGGGGTGCTCAGTGGTTTCACCTTTCTCCAGCCTTCCTTAGCCACCCTCCTCCGCCTGTCTGTCAGCACTGATGTTCAGGTGCTTGGTTCCTTCCGGCCAGCTTCTAACCGGATCCTCCCACCCACCAGTTGCAGCATTTCTGGGTTCAGTCACACCCTGTGGGCTGAGACGTTCCAGACTTCTCTCTGCACTCATCATCTTGGTACCTGGTTACTTCCTTGGCATGGCTACCTGAATGCCCTGGGCACAGGCACCACAGCTGAGTGAGGCCAAGCCCCTGGCTGCTTTTCTGATAGCACCAGGCCTGCCCGCCTGACCTCATGCTCTCCCCTGCCTCCTCCACGTCTCCTGCCCCAGGGCCACCCCCATTTCCCCAACAGTCTCAGCCTGGGCCTGCTGCCCAGAGGCCCAGCTCGAGACAGCAGACCTCATGAGCTTCTCGGCACGCAAATCAGATTATGTCCCTTGATGCTTAAAGCCTTTAATCACTCAGAGCCTCTAATGGCTTCTCAGGGCTCAGGACTACAGACCACACCCTGGCAGGGGCCTACAGTGCTGGCTTCTGGCCCTTCTCTAGCTGTGTCCCCTCAGCCACTAAGTTCTTGGGGCTGGCCTAAACTGGGGCTGTCTGACTTGCCCTCTAGGAAGGTGGTGCCTCTTGTCCAGGGGGAAGTGATTTGCCCAGTGGAAGGTGGCAGTGGAGGGAGTTCAGAGAGACCTGGGCAGCTCTCAGCTCAAGAAGCTTCCGGAAGGAACCGCCTCTGAGGCCTCAGGAGGCTAAGGGCTTGGCAGTTCGGAGTCCAGAACTGGCTCTGCAGGGTGGGGTGGGGGTGGGGCATCTGCCTGGCTTGGTGCCTGGCTGCCCCACCCCCGGCCCCAGCCAATCCCCAGGAGGCAGGGGCCAGGGCACTACCGATCTGGCAGTCCCTGTGGGCACCTGGGTGGCAGGAAGGAGGCTCAGCCTCTGACATACAAATGTAGGCTTTATTGTGGGTGGAGAGAAGAAAAGGGGGAGGTGTGGGGGAGTCAGTCGTCCTTCAGGCTCCCAAACACGGCGGCCGGCACGCTCTGCTGCTCCAGCCGCACCTCTAGGGGGGACAGGGAGACAGCCGGTCAGCCCCTGGAAGGACTCCTGCCCACCCCTCCCTGCCTGGCTGGCCCCTCACCCACCGTTGGGCTCCAAGTCCATCTCGTCCTCGTCCTCATCCTCCCCCAGCTCAATCTCCTCAGGGTTGGCCTGCTGGGCCAGCTCTGCCAGCTCCTCCCGGGAAGCGTCACTCCTGGGGGTGAGGCAATGTGGGCACACAGTCTTGGCCGGGACCAGCTGCCCCACCCCTGAGCCCCCCGTGCCTTCTGACCTGGAAGGGGCTCGGTCAGCCCCAGTGGAGCGCCAGGCCCCACACCTCACCTCACAAACAGGATCTTGCCCTGGGCCCGAGGCGGCTGGTCCCGCTCGGCCTCCGCTGCCAGTTGCTCTGCCCGCTGCTCCAGCAGCTTCATGTCATCCATGCCACTCTGCCCGGGGGCCAGGTCTGACACTGCGGGAGGCAGTGGTCGCAGAGCCTCCAGCTACCCATCTACCTGTCTTGCTCAGGGAGCTGCTGCCCACCCACCTATGTGCCCATCTATCCACCCAGTCACCCACTCACCCACTCTGTCACCTACCCACCCATCCACTCATCCACCTACTGAACCAATCACCCACCCACCCATCCACACACATCCCATCCATCTACCCACTCACCCACCCATCCATCCATTCACCCACTGACTTTTCTACCCATTAATCCATCCACCCACTCATCACCCATCTGTCCACCCATCCATTCACCTACCTACCTCCCCAGCCCCTCACCCACTCCCTAACCATCTACCCACTCATGCCCCGACCCACCAACTCATTCATCTACCCACCCGTTCACTCATCCACTTGCCCACCCACTCACCTGTCCACCCATCCATCTCTGCAGCTACCCATCAGTCTAATCCACTCACCCATCCATCCATCCACCCACACACCCACCACCCATCCTCCTCCTGACCCTACCCGCAGGGAGACCCTAGTCAGACACGGGGGGGCAGACGTATAGCCACTCCCAGACTAAGGGGTTAAGTCCTTCATAGGAAGGATGCAGGGAACCATGTACACGTGGTGCCTGCCCAAGGTGAGGGGGGCCACGACTCATGGCTGCTTACCAGTGCCCGTGGCACTGCCGGACACCTTGAGCATCTGTGAAGCCATGAAGTTGACCTGCGTGTTGTAGGTGGCCTGCACGCTGCGCCGGATCCGCAGCATCTCCCGGATCGTGTCCTCGTTGCCGTGCCGGACCTCAAAGTCCTTCCACGTTTGCCAGAATGCCCCGGTTGTCTGCAGACAAGACAAGCGTAAGCTGGTCAGTTGACTCGCTGCCACAGCCCAGGAAACCCGCCCGTCTGGCCAGCACCCCCTTCCCGGACCCCATCCCCACCCGGGGGTCACAGATCTGGGAGCAGAAGCTGTAGATAGCGCGGGCGCGGTCGATCTCGCCGAGCTTGCACTCCATGTCAGCAAAGCGCAGGCACATCTCCCGGGCGTGCTCATCCGACAGCACCTGGGCGCAGGGGGCCATGTGAACGGAACGGATCAGGGGGCGGTGTGAACGGAATGGGTGGGGGAAAGTGTGAACGGGACGGGAGGGGGGCTGTGTGAACGGAACGGGCAGGGCTGGGGCGCGGTCCCAGACCCACCCACAGCCCACCGGTGCCCTTCAGGCGGTGGGACCTCCAGGTTCCCCCGCAGGGGCACCCGCACCTCAATGGCCTTCTCGTAGATGCCTCGGGTGTGGGTGACGCCGTAGACCTCGGCGGCCCGCTTGATGTAGATGTTGAACATGTCGTACTGCTGGGCCGGCTCCACGGCCCGGGTGGCGCGCTCGTACACGGCCATGGCGTGCCGCGCCAGGCCCCACTCCTCCTCCAGCTTTGCGTAGAGCAGGTACAGTGCTGTGCAGGGCAGCGCCAGGGCAGGCGGTCAGGGGCCTCGGTCACGGCGCCCCTCCCCACATTCCCACCCCTAGCCGGCCCAGCCCTCCTCACTCTTGGCGTATTTGGGAGGACAGCCATCCAGCGCCTGCTCAAAGAGGTCCCGTGCCCGCTCCAGCTTGCGGCCCCCGTAGCGGGCAATGAATTTGGTCAGGTAGGTGCTCCATATGTCAGCCACATTGGGCCACTTGAACAGGGAGATGCCACGCTCATACGCCTACCCAAACAAAACGAATCATCAGTCATGTGTGTGCGTGTGTACACACGAGTTCACAAGCGTCCACGACCCCCTGGTACCCAGGATGCTCCCAGGAAGGTGCCCATGCCTCCTGGGGGCCCAGCAAATGTGTCCCCCAATTATGGCATGGTTGGGTGGGTTGTCTGCTTCCCCATCTCCCTCAGGAGACTGCCAGAACTCCAAGGACAAGATGGAGCGCGACTCACTGAGCACCAGGCGTGGCACTTAGGAAGTGGTACAATGGGTGAACACAGGGGTTGGACCCAGTGCCCAGTACCCATGTACACATTCAACCTCCCAGTATGTACGCATGCACATGACTCCACACATACCTACTTACAAAACCACTCAGGGAGTGGTGGGAACACGCCCTGCACACGTGTTATGTGTGCATGTACACACTCATGGACACAACCTCCATGAACACAGTATCACTCTGGGAGGCAGTGAGGACAGATACAGCTTCCCTACACGTGCACGTGTATAATTTCCATAAAAACACTAATGCGAGACCACCTGGGCAGGAAGTAGGCGATGGCCCCGCATCCGCGAACCCGTCTGTATGCCTCCACAGACTCACAGGCAAGGTGGTAGAACTCAGCACCCTCCCGCACGCACAGGGGAGACACCTAGCGACGCACACATCACCCAGGTGCCCCCAGGGCCTGGGCCGCAGCCACCCGCCCTCACCTTGAAGCTCTCCTCGAAGTACTCGTGCTCCTCCAGGAACATGGCGTAATTGATGACGATCTGCGGTGTGGCGATCCGCAGGTCCAGGATGCGGTCATACACGGCCTTGGTAGACTGCGGGGGTGGGTCAGGACAGGTCTGGGGTCAGTCTGGGTCCCCAGCCCTCCCGCCCTGCACGTGCCCGCCAGTGGCTCACCTGGAAGGTGCCGAGGCTTTCCTCCAGGTCGGCGAGCATGGACCACACCTTCAGGGACTTGTACACGCGGTTCTGCACGGGCTCCGAGCCATCGAAGTACTCAGCCCGGCGGGCGGGCAGCGCCGTTGCCTTCTGCAGGGAGACGGTGGGGGTGCGCTGCTCAGGGGGAGGCCCAGCCCGGCAGCACACCCTGGGGCCCTCCCCGTGCCCAGGGCCTGCCCGCACCCGCAGCAGCCGCAGGGCCTGGTCGTAGCTCTCGTGCCGGAGCTCCAGCTCGCCGTACTCACACCACACGCTTGCCAGGTCGTCCACCTGCTTGAAGTTCACCTTGGTGGCTTTCTCCAGGATGACTCGGGCCTGTGAGGGACGAAGGCCAGGCTGAGGCCCTGCCTCTGCCAGCCCATGACAGCAGCTGTGCACACATACCAACATGACTGTGTTCGTCCCTCCTGGGTCCTCTGGCCAAGGACATGTCTGTACTGACACGTGACATCCCCACACCCACCAGGCACACACCTGCCCATTCTCAAATACACACATTCTCTATGTATGCGTACCCACATACATACATGCACAGCCACGTGTACACATACACATACCCTGTATACATACATCACAAACCACAAACTACATGCATCCTGCCCCCACATACACATATACCACACACGTGAACACAGATACATAGCCACACACAGGGCTCATGGTAGCCACAGCAGGTAGTGCTATGTGACAATGTGTGCACATGCACACAGACACACACACATACACGCACAGTGTGCTGCTCACATCATCCAGCTGCCCATTGTCCTCATAAAACTTGGCAAAGGCGACCCACAGTGTGTGGGGCTTGCCTGTGGCCTTGAAGGGGTCCACTGTTTGCACGGCCTCCGTATATGTGTTGATGATCTGGGGGAATGGAACAGGTCAGAGGAGGGGACAGGTCAGGGGACAGGGCTGGCTGCACAGGTGGCGTGGGACAGGGACCAGGCATCACGCACCTCGCGGGGCCGGCCCTGATGCAGGGTGACACGCTTGTGCCACTCGTGCACGTGGTGGGGGTTCTGGCGTAGCAGGACACTGTTGAGCAGCAGTGGCCGCCGGCTGATGAGCTGCTCGAAGCGCGCCAGGCGCAGCTCCAGGTCCACATCATCTGGGGTGGGTGTGGAGGGCAGGGTGAGGACCTTGGCCCATGGCCATCTCCTTCAGCGTTCTCTGGGAGGCTCGCCCCACCACCCACCAATAGCTGCTCCCAGCCAGTGCCACTCTGAGTCATCCCCAGTCCCAGCCCCACAGCAGACGCCAGCCCCCTGTGGTCCCCCCTCCTTCCTGGCCAAGCTCTGGTCTGAGCCTCAGAAGCAATGCTCAGCCTGAGCCCGGCCGGGCTCTGTGGTCCCCATTCATTTCCAGCTGAGCCCGGCCCAAGGTGTGTCCCCAGTCCTGATCACCCCACATCTCTGCCCCCGCTGTCCACAGAGCCTAAGCCTCCTGGGGCTGTGCCAGCCTGTCTCGGCCACACCCACCAGCCCAGCACACCCTGGCTCACCCTCCTCCCCGCGCCCCGGCTCACCCTCCTCCCCGCGCCCCGCTCACCCTCCTCCCCGCGCCCCGGCTCACCCTCCTCCCCGCGCCCCGGCTCACCCTCCTCCCCGCGCCCCGGCTCACCCTCCTCCCCGCGCCCCGCTCACCCTCCTCCCCGCGTCCCGGCTCACCCTCCTCCCCGCGCCCCGGCTCACCCTCCTCCCCGCGCCCCGGCTCACCCTCCTCCCCGCGCCCCGGCTCACCCTCCTCCCAGCGCCCCGGCTCACCCTCCTCCCCGCGCCCCGGCTCACCCTCCTCCTCGCGCCCCAGCTCTGAGGCGGTCTCCATCTTAGCCGCGATCATGCTCTCCTCAAACTGGGCATAGCTGTCAAACACCTGGGTGAAGTCGCGCACTGTCATCACCGTCCGGATGGCCTCTTCGTACACGTCCCGAGCCTGCAGGGCAGCAGGGAGAGGGATACGGGCCGTTGGTGCTGCCGCTCTCGGCACTGGTTCCAAACCTGCCCTGACAGGGACCGCTTGGGCTCTGGGAGGGGAGCAGAGAGCTCTCAAGGAAGCTCAGAGCCGAGCCAGGAGCTGGGGCCATGCCCTGGTGGAACTCTCCTCAGTGAGCTGGGCACAGCCAGGTGGCCATCACCCCAAGCTACCTCGAGGGTGGCGTGAGACCTGTGTGTGAAGTGCTTAGCAGCCAGGAAGCAGCCCCCGCAAGGTGATCTATCCTCCTGACCCCCGTGGGTCTGCCTGCAGGAACCAGCACCTTGGCCCAGAGAGAACAGAGTGAACAGGCCTTGCTGTGAAGCGCCCTTTCTGTCTGTAACCCTTCTCCGGCTCCCAGCTGCCACCTCCCCGCCCTGCCCCAGGGTCAGGCCTTCTCGCTGTCAGGTCCCCCGCCCGGCCCCTGCATCCTGCTAAACACATCCGGAAGAGTTTCTGTGAAGTGCACACCCTGACAAAGCCTGACCCTGCTCCCGCCCCACCGTCCTATGAAGACCCTCCCGCTTGGCTCCAACCAGCCTTGCCCACCCTACAGCGCCCTGCTGGCCCCCACTCCTGCTCATCGCCAAACACCCATCTTTGGGCGCCCCCACCCCTTGAGCAGGTGACAATGCCAGTGACTGGTACACTGGCCACCAAGTAAAGGGTCTGCACGTGAGCACCTGCTCAGTGCTGCAGACATTAGCTCACTGACCCCACAAGGGGACTTCAGGCTCGGAAAGGCAGAGGTTTGACCAAGGCCAGCGGCCTGGAAGTGGTGAAGGCAGACCCTGAACCCCGGCTTGGCGCTCTCGACGGCACACTCTCCCACTCTCCTCACCTGGACGGCAGGTGTGCCCTGTACACTACATACACGCTTTCTGCTCACATAGGTGTCTGCAAGCATGTCCTCGCGTGATCACCCCAAGTGGCCACAGAGGCACCCACGCACCTTCTCGAAGTGGCCGCTGCGGATGTAGTAGTCGGCCAGGGAGCACCAGAGCTTGCCCAGCTGGTCAGTGAAGCGGGTCAGGCCCCCACGGATGATGGCGTCCACGTTCAGGGACTGCACCTTGTCCGGGTTCTGAGAGATGAGGTCGCACAGCTCGTGCCATAGCTGCAGGCACAGGACACAGTCTTGGTCACAGTCCTGTGGGCCTCAGCCTCCTCATGTACCCCCCCGACCCACCACCCCCCAGCCCACCTGGTAGTTGGACTTGCCAGCCTTGGACACAAAGCGCTCGTCATTGACCACGGTGGCCAGGCGCTGTGCAGCCTCATCCAGCCGGTCACTCGACTTGAGGTACTCGATGTACTCCTCTGCACTCTCAGGGCTCAGCTGGGGACCGCCGACCCACCACTGAGGTCAGTGGGGTCTGGGGCCACATCCCCAGATCCCCTTCCCACTCAGTGGCTCCAAGACCTCCTGCCATGCACTCTGGCCAAGAGGCAGCCCTGCCAACCCAGCCTCAGCCCCACTGATCCAGCTGGGGCCTCCTGGTCTGGACTGGACCACCGTGGTCCAGCCTCAGCCCTATCTGTGCAGCCTGAGCCCCACCTGATCCAGCCTTGACTGCACGGGTCCAGTCTGGGCAGCCCCGGTCCTGGCTGGTCTGACCCAGGCTCTGATAGTCCAGTCTACACAGCACAGGCCTCACTGTCACCATGAGCCTTGCCTCCTGCCCAGATGGCACTGGGTGAGCACTTCCAGAAGGGGATGCTGTGGTTTCACGACACAAGACAGATACTATGCTTGAAGAAACAAGACTGCACCCCCAGACATGTGACCTCAGCTCTCAAGCCGCCTGTCCCACATTTTCATGGCTCTGGCCACCTCACCACGGCTGCTGTCTCACTCTGGTTAACACAGCCACAGTGGGACTGACAGCTTCTTGTGGCAGGAGCTACCCTATTCACTGTGTCCCCGGCACACTTCTCCACGCCTGACGTGCAGTGACCTGTCGCTGTCGACTTGCATCTGACTCACAGCAACCCCATGAGTGCAGAGCTTTCAAGGCTGTGACCTTTCCAAGCAGGTTACCAAGGCCGAGGTTGGGCTAGCAATGTTGCTGGGTGGGTTTGAACTCTCAACCATTAGGTCAGTAGTTGAGCACAGACCACTTGTACTACCTAGGAACCTTTCTGTCGTGGAGTAGGTACTAGCAAAGAGCCCTGGTGGTGCAATGGTTAGGCACTCAGTTGCTAACCGAAAGGTGGCTGGTTCCAGCCCATCAGATGCTCCATGGGAGCAAGATGTGACGGTCTGCTTCCGCAAACCCTTATAGTCTTGGAAACGGTCCCACAGGGGTCCTTCTACTCTGTCCTATAGCATCACTACGAGTCAGAATCAACTTCCCGGTAATGAGCTGGGTTTTTGGTTTAGGCACCAGCTGACTCTGAAAATCAATGAATGAACTAATGGGCAAACTCATTTACCCGAACCACGCTTTTCTCACAGCCTGTCCTGTAAGCTGCATCCCATTTGTGCCTGGTATCCCAAGGAGCCTGTGTTCAGACACTAACCCAGGAAATCAAGTGTGTGCCGGAGCCCGGTCCTGCCTCAGCCCTGCTGGGCTCACCTTGAGGAAGCGCCGGTAGCCGCGCACAGCCGTCTCGGGCAGCGGGTGTGAGCGCAGGAAGCGCAGGTACAGGGGCCAGATCCGCGAGTGCTGCGTGATGGGCAGCGCCCGGAGGGCACGGTCGAAGGTGCGGCGGGTGTGAGTGACACGCCCCTGGTCCATAAGGAACTGGCAATAATCTAGCCACAGCCGTGGCATCTGGCAGTATTGGGAGAGGGAGGAAGGTCTGAGCTGCAGGCTCCAGGATCGGCCACAAAGACACCTGAGATCCCACAGCCAAGGCAAGCCTGGGGCCTCCAAACCAATGCAGTGGGACCCCATCCCTCCCTCCAGAACTAGGGCCAGCAAAAAATCTTGTGCACTCAGGCAACGGAACTCGAATTTCGTCTGTACCATGCTGAGTCCTGCCCCCGTCTTTTCTGCCTCCCTGGACTCAGCCTGAACTTCCCCTCCAGACTCGCCCCGTGGCCCTGCCTGCCCGGGTTCCGCCTTGCGCTGTGTGCACGAGTCTCGGCTTCCTACCTTGTGCATGAATACAAATGCCCGCTCATGGCAGTTGTTGACATCTTCGTAGGCAGGGTCGGTCACACAGCGATGCTTCACCTGTGCCCGGCGTGCCTTCAGGTAGCGATACCAGAGTTTGTAGCTGGCGGGAGGGATGGAGGGAACAGAGGCCGACTGGTGGGCTTTATGGACCTCCAGAACCCTTCATCCTGCCCCAGGGTAGAAGGGGCCTTGGGAGGTTGAGTCTTTGCAACGTAGGGATGGACTAGGACATCAGAGAAGGTACAGTGACATGTCAGTGGATGTGTATTCAACGCCGGACACATAGCCATCACCAGGGACCTATTTACTAGTTCTCCTATGAGGGGGTGGGAGAGTGGGGTGCGTGAGGTGCTTGAAGTCATTCCCACCTGCAAGGCAGCAGCTTGAGGGCCCGCTCATACAGTTGATTGAGCCTGGGCTTCGGGGCACCCTGTTTAAATTCAATGTAGCGTAGCCAGCATTTGACAGAGAATGGGTTTCGCATTATCTCCTCCTCATAGGGGAGGTCCTCTTCCTCCTGCCAGGGTCAGGGAAATGGGACAACAGAGACCTGTCCGCAGAGCCACAATGAAGAAGCACTCCACTGGGTCCAGGTCCAAACTCCAGACCTTTCCCCAGATACCAGCTTCTGCTGACCACAGTCGGAGCCAAGTCACCAAGTGCCCAGACACCAACACTCTGCTCTAGGCCTTCACTGCAGAATTCTACTGCCCACAGCCCAGATGAATAGACTCCCCAGTTTACAGGGCTCCATGCCAGACAGAGGACTGCCACTCAGACACCAGGCTTTTGGTTCTCTAAAGACCACTCTCCACAGTCTGACCTAGATCACAAGACTCTTAGGTACAGGGCCATGGTAAAGATGTCAGACCTCTTCCCTGGAGGGTTTTTCACAGATGTCAGGCTTTTGATCCTTAATGAGCCCACTGCCACCACCCAACCCAGATGACCAGATAAACTTCAGCTATCAGGGCTCTCAGGTTCAGACAGGAGCCGCTAATTCTTCAGGATCCTACCTGCCAGAGTCTAGCTCAATTCTGCCCCAGAGCTTGGACACCAGGCCTCTATCAAGCCTCTAATCCTGACAACAAAAACCTGGTGAAGATGCCAGATCTCTACTCAAGACACCACATCTTTGGCTCTTTGAGATCCCACTGGTCACTGCCTCCTCCAGGTCCACCTCATATGCACTCCGCCAAGTCTTTACTTCCAGAGTTTTCCTGGCCTTTACTCCATACACGAACACTCAGGACAAGACATAGGCCCTTACACAGAACAACAAGCCTTTACCACGGAAACCAAATGCCCTATCTCCAGATCTTTATTTCTCAACATTCAAGTATCACAACAGCTGCCCCGCCCCACCCCCGCGACCCCATTTCCGCCACAGGCCCAGGACTGAAGCCTTTAACCTCCACAGCACCTCTTTACTCTGGCCACCAGGACTCTGGCTCTGACCCCACATGTTTAAGCCTGGGCACCCACTCTACTCCGCACATCATGATCCAGGCCTTTAGCCCGCTAGGTACCCCAGCCCTCGGGATGACAGAGCCCTGGCCTAGATCCTCTGACAGCCAGCTCCCGATGCTCCAGAGCATCTGGGCCCCCAAATCCCCATGCGGACCACTTTTGGCCTCGCCGCGGACTCACGAAGACTAGATCCGGCCGCTCGGGCCGCGACAATCGCGCCATCACCACCATTTTCCTGTATCGCCAGGCTGAAGTCGCATACTGATGACGTTTACGACTAAAAGCCCGCCCCTGAGCCAGAAATCGTCTCGTATTGGCTAGACCTTTTCCTTTCGGGCAGCCTGCGCTGTTGATTTTCGCTTGGGAGACACCTGCTACCGGAAGCAGAGGGGCGGTGCCCTAAGATTACGTCGCACCAAGGCCCATCGACCAATCAACTTCAGCGATGAAGCCCGAGAAAACCAATGAACTGCTGTATTTCTGGAGGTGTGCTTTGGGCGGAAGCGGCTTTGGAGATTGGAGAAGAGACATGGGGGTGAAGCTGGAGGTGTTTCGGGTTAGTGAACCCGGGACTTGCCTGAGGTCTGGGCGCGGGGGCTTCATGGGTCTGAGGAGAAGCCTCTGAAAAGAGGGACTCCGAAGAGGGGGCGCTCAGGGTGAAAGCTTTAGAGATTTGAGTGGGACTTTTAAGCTCGGAAACTCAGAAGAGAGGGCACCCAGTTGGAAGGGTGATCTGAGGAGGGAGTTCTAAGGGGAAAGACTCCAGACTCTGGTCTCGGGGAAACCCCTGCTTCATAGAAGCGGGCAGGGGAAAGTCTCTGATAAGGAGAAGCGTAGACTCTGGGCGGTGAAATCTTTAGAACAAGACCTGCTGGGTTTAGGAGATGTCCCCGGGCTCTGATGAGAAGGGGAGTATCTCTGAGACAGGTGACCTGAGGAGGTGCCTTTAGTTGTAGGAGCTCGAGTGCTCGTGAGGCCGGTGTCTGTACGTCTGTCTGCCTTTGAGAGGGAGACTCCTAGCGATGAGGTGCCCTAGATTATGGGGACTAGGCTTTGAGAAATGAGGCTCAGTACTCGCGCTGATTTTGTTTTTGTTGTTGTTTTGTGGCTTTGGAGAGACCCCGTGTGTTACTGGCTGTAATTTTTGCGGAAGCAGATCCCAGGCGTGTTTCTTGCTTGGTGCTGCTGGGTGGGTTCAAGCCACCCACCTTTTGGTTAGCTGGCCGAGAGAGCAAACCATCGGCACGACCCGGGGCCCCTGAGACTCTGCGCTCTTGACGAGGTTCTGGGTTCTTGAAGAGATCCATAGGGTCGTTATGAATCGGAATCGATTCGACGGCCGTGGGTTTGATTGCTTTTCTAGGAAGGAGGTGTTCTTGGGCTCTGTTGGGGGATGGGGCGCCAGGCTCTGAGGGGCCTCTGACTCTCTCTTGTGTTTGTATGTGTGTGTGTAAGTTTGTAAGTGAAACCTCTGGCTCCTCTCCCCCACTCCCTGCCCTTCCAGATGACACTGTACCTCACCTTCCCCGTAGCCATGTTCTGGGTAGCCAATCAGGCCGAGTGGTTTGAGGACTATGTCATACAGCGCAAGGTGGGCACAGAATGAGGGTTTGGGAGTTCACTCGAGGGATGGGGGAGGGTATGAGGCACTCGTCTGCTGGGGACCATTGTCTGCCTCTGTGAGCTGACCCTGTCCTGGAGGGGCTGCACTCTGGATGCCCCCGGCTAGTGCCCTGACCTGTAATTTTGTCCCCACAGAGGGAGCTATGGCCACCTGAGAAGGACAGCCAGGTAAGTGCTGTAGGGGCAGGGCTTAAGTGAAAAGACTGCATGGCCGCCTTGACCAGGGAACCCAGAGGGGAGGGACCGAGGGCTTCCTTACTGCCCTCTTTCTGAAGGATGACTTGGATCTTATTTGGCGTCTAGTCATGACTGAGCAAGGCTTCGAGTGTAGACCCCGAACTCTGAAGTCCCGGCCTGGGGAGCAGGGGGGAGGGGTGGCGGGAGAGGGGTCCAGGCCCTGAGGTCTGTGCCCTTGTCCTTCCTTCCTGTCCTGCCCTGCCCGCCCCATTCTACCCTACCCCACCCCACCCCACCCCACCCCACCCCACCCCACCCCACCCCACCCCACCCCGCCCCACCCCACCCCACCCCACTCCACCCCCAGCGCAAAGAGCTGGAAGAATTCAAAGCGCGGGTACGGAAGCAGCGGGAGGAGCGGCTCCTTCGAGCTGCCCAGCAGAACTCCTGAGGCCGCCTGTATTCAAGCCCTAGCCCCTTGGCCCACACAATAAAACACGTACTCAGTCTCTTGTCACTTGTGGAGGCGTTTTATTCTTTGCTTTCAGGGGCCACGTGGGGCCCGGGACCAGCTAGGCCCTCAGGGGCCTTGTGTCTGGGGCTGGGGGCTGCTGTTCCGCCGGAAGCCGAGAGCAGTCGGGTCCTGGGGGGTGAGGAGGGGCTGGGGGCTGAGAGTCCCGGCTCGTTTCTGTGTCCCGTCCTGTAGATGAAAAGGGGGCTCAGCCAGGGTGAGGGATCCAGGGAGACACAGACTTGGGGTGCAGGTGGGAGGCCGCTGAACCCCACCGAGCACACAGCTCTGCCTCTCCTCTCCCTGAGCTTGCTTGTACATTTGCCTCCATTCCCGCCCCTAGGCTCGTCTGGGGCATGGGACTCCTGGGGATTCAATGGGGTCTTGATCAGAACCCAAGCTGTGCCTGTGTGTGATGAAGACACACATGGGTGTACAGATGTGTCCGTCCACGTGACCTTCCACGCCCTCCTCCTGTGTCCACCCAGGAAAGGTGCTTCCTCTCTCCCTCGGGCCTCCCCAAGACCCCCGAACTTGAGGCAGGAGCCAGGGCCCCAGGCACAGCTGTAACATGGACAAGCCATTGTGCCACCTGGGACCGTCAGTCTTCCTGTTTGTAGTTGGGTATTGGATGCCCCGGACGCTGTGACTGGCAGAGCCTTAGGGTGGGCATTCCTACTGGGCATCCCTTCTGCTTGCTGCAGAGGGGTGGTGGGGGTGATGGGGTGCTGTCTCCTCAGCCCTGGCAGAACCTCACCCACCTTGGGCCCCAGGGGCTGGAAACCAGGCAGGGCGCTGACTGTCACCCGCTGGTCATCCATGCGGCGGCCCTGGGTGCTGGCCAGCATGTCCATCAGGTTGTCCATCTCGGGTGCGGGGCTGCTCTCTGGGGGGGTGGAGCCCATGGGGGTAGACACACAGACTCCAGAGGACACAGCTCCCCCTCCCCCCACTCACAGTCTCCAGGACACTCTGCCAGGCACGTTCCCACCCTGACACACCACCAGGCCTCCACTGCACACCTGCCCCCCTCCAGCCTCCCATATGCTTCCTGCCCCCAGACTCCTGTGCAACTGTGCCCCATCGGAGGTCCCCCAGACAGACCCTCCCCAAGATGGCCATCTGCCCTGTATCCCCAGGCAGCATGCATGCCCACTGCCCATGCCCCCACGCCTGCCCTCACGGCTCTCGGGGGCCTGATCTGGCCCTGCCCCCAGCGAACAGCGTTGCTCCTCCATGCGGCCACCCTGCACGTGGCTCAGCAGGTTGAAGAAGCCCTCCTGGTCTGGGGTGCCCGCCTGGGGACAGAGACACAGTGCAGCCAGTCCTGAGGCTCCTGGGCCTCTTCAGTGGCCTACCTGGCCGGAGGCTTCCACCCTGACCCTGAGCTGTCCCTCCTCCAGGGTGCTCACCATGGCCTCTGCTGCAGCTCTGCCACTCTGTACAGCCACTGCAAATGAGACCTGAGTCTCCTTTCCAGTCCTGGCCCCCGCCCGAGGGGCTTGTCTAGCCTGCCTTCTCACGTGGCTCTCCTCCAGGGAGAGGCTGCCGGGCCAGCATCCCCCAACCTAGATTGGTACCTGACTGGAGGGTAGCCTGGGGGCCAGGGCAAGGGCTAGAGACCCAAGCTTGAGGCCTCCCCAAGTCCCAGCACCCTTACCTCACTGGGGGACAGCTCTGAGGACCCTGACCTCTGCCTGGAGCTGGGGCTGGGCACACAGACCCTCACGCCCACCGATACCTTCCTCAGGCAGCAACTGGGTCGGGTCTCTGGGGACTTGCTTGCTAATTAGGTCCCACAAACTAATTAGTCTGTCAGTCACCGGAGCAGAGACCTGGAGGCGCAGGGGGCTTGTGGAGGAGGGGTCTGCTCACCCGAGTGCAGGGGGCCAAGTCCCGGTCCTCTGTCTTCTCATCTTGGGCCATCATTGTCCCCGCTCCCCTCCCCTGGTCTCTGTCCACCATCCTGCTGGCCTCTGCCCCTGGCCCCATGGCTGAGAAGGCTTTTTAAAAGGCCAGGAGGTGGGGGAGTGGATCCCCTCCCAGCCCCAAATCCCTAGCGCACGCCCCATCTGCTCCCACCCAGGCTTAAGCCCCATAAAGATGATCCAGATAATTGTTTGTGCAGAACAATGCTGGGCCTGGGGAGGGCAGGGGGCAAGGTGACCTGAGTTTGGACCTTGCTAGACCCAGGAATTCTCAGGTGGGGTATAGTCGGCCAGGCAGTGTCCCCAAAATGAGGGGTGAAGGCATGTGGGCCCCACTGGGGGAGGACAGGTGAGCAAGCAGGGGGCAGCCAGCAGGGACAGAGCCTGCAGTCCACTCTGGGGAGCAATGAGGACATTCCACTCGACCCCAAGATGCCCCCCACCCACACTGGCACCTTTGCTGGAAGGGCTAGACCTGAAGACCCTGACCTCGTTCCTATGCCCACTCGAGGCACCACCAGTCAGCCCAGCTCCAGCTCCATGACACCAATTCCAAGGGATTTCCTGGCTGTCCTTCCCTCTACTGTCCCCGAGGTCTGGGGGCCCAGCTCAGGGCCCAGCGGTTGGTCTGACAGCAGCCCCAAGGGCCAGGCCAGCACAGTGAAGTCTGGAGTCTCCTGCCCCTCCACCCCACCCAAATATGGGCTGAGCTGTCTTCCCTGACCCAGCCCCTTGGATGCAGGAAGCTGGACCCCTGGGAGGGAGGTGAGGAGCCCAGGATGTCCCTGTCCTTCCCTGAGCCATAGTGGCTCTCCCTGGGGAAGCATGCCACTGGGGAGAACCTGAAGGCTCCGTCCCCTCCCCAGGGTGCTTTTTGCAAAATCAGTTAGCATTTCTTTTCAGAATCAATGGGTTTCTTTACACCCTCCCCTGACAAGCTCAGCCCCTTTTCTGGGTACTCTCTCCCTGCCTCCTGCCCAACATCTGGCACTCCTGTGGCACTCCTTTCTGGAACCCCAAGTTCTTGACAACTTGAGCAGAAGACCCTGATCTCTGCCACGGAATACAGTCTCACCCCAGGGGAGACTTCCTTGTGGCCTCCCAGCTCCCCCTTTGGCCCTGAACTCATCCTCCCCCTATTAGGTGTCTTCTTCTTCCCCTGCTCAAAACTGTCCCTTGGCTCCCAGTGTTCTCAGGATAAAACTCAAAAACACCTTGAGAGAATGGAAATGTTCTAAAATTGATTGTGATTATGTATGCACAACTCTGAATCTAAAAGCCTCTGAAGTGTACCCTTTACATGGGCAAGCTGTATGCTGTGTGAATGACCACTGGGATATACAGTTGCCCACCCACTTTTTCCACTTTTCCGGATTTCTTGGAAGCTGATTTCCTGATGACAGTGCTTTCTGCTGCAAGGCAGGGGTTTCTACCACCGTCTGAAACAACAACAACAAAAACAAACAAACAAACAAACAAAAAAAAAAAAAAACAGGCACACACTGCAGATCTATAGGGCATGGTGAGCAGTGTGTGCATTTTTGGTCAAAGCCAAAGCCACTGCTTCCAGGTTGATTCCAAGTAATAGCGACCCTATAGGTCAGAGTAGAACTGCCCTATAGAGTTTCCAAAGAGCCCCTGGCAGATTTGAACTGCCCACCTTTTGTTTAGCAATCCTAGCACTTAACCACGACACCACCAGGGCTCTGGGGGGTGTTCTGGGTAGAAGTAGTGTGACACAGTGTCCCTCAGGACTGTTGGAGGGGGTGGCCATTACATACTACCTACCAAAAAATTCCGTAACACTCAGTGATTCAGCAGGCTTCCGTTAATCAAAACACAGTATCAACAAAAATTCAAGCAGAAAGTAACTAGGTCTCAAAAGAGTCAAATTTCAGTAAAGCCATTTAAAAACAAACCCAAATGCCTACCTAGGGTGACCAACTGTTCAGATTTGTCCCAGAGTGTCCCAGTTTTAGCATTAAAAGCCCTACATCCCGGTAAACCAGTCTGTCCTGGGCAATCCCGGACGGCAAATCGCTGCCTTGTCCTGCAGATAGAGGTCTGGCCCCTTAGCCACCCTGCCCTGCCACCTCTCTTCCCAAGCCCGCCCCTTTCCACGCCCACCTCGGCCCAGCCTCCCCGAGGGCCTCCAAGCCCATTCTTTGCTTTTTTCTCCCTAAAAACACTGCCATCAAGGTGATTCCGATTCATAGCGACCCTATAAGACAGAATAGAACTGCTCCATAGTTTCCAAGGAGCACCTGGTGGATTCGAACTGCTGACCTTTCTGGTTAGCAGTTGTAGCACTTAACCACCATGCCACCAGGGTTTCTCTGCCTGGTGGCTCCTTAACGTCATTCAGATAAAAGTGTAAAGGCCACTCTGTCAGAGAAGCCCTCCAGGGCCACCCTTCAAGAACTACTTCCACCCCCACGCACCACTTGCTATATGGTCACCGCTGTCTCATCACCGTTTATTTCCTTTATGACTGACTTCTTTCTTGCCTTCTCCACTCAACTTTTAAGTGCCACGTGGACAGAGAATCTGTTGGTCTTCTGCCCTGACACATGGTTCATGTTAGTCCTGGGCAAGTGGCAGGAAGTGTGTCACCTGGTGACTCTTAAGAAACATCAACCATGTGAAGGAAGCAAACTTATTACCTTCGAGTTGGACTCATGGCGACCCCGTGTGTTAGAGAGTAGAATTGCTTCACAGATTTCTCTTGGCTATAGTCTTTTTGGAAGGAAGCCTGGTGGCACAACATTTAATCGCTCTGCTATCAACTGAAAGGTTGCTGGTTGGGAAGAAAGACTTAGTGATCTACTTCCAGAAAGATTCCAAAACACCCAAAGGCACATCTGTTGCTTTTGAGTGATAACTTGATTCCAACTCACATTGATCCCCTACGACAGAACTGAACTGCCCCCACAGGATTTCCAAGGAGTGGCTGGTGGATTCCAGCTGCTCACTTTTTGGTTAGCGGCCAAACTCTTGTCAGTGCTCCAGAAGATGGGCCTGGTGATCTGCTGCCGGAAGGTCACAGCCTTGAAAATTCTGTGGAGCAGTTTTACCTTGCATATGTAGGGTAGCCATGAGCTGGAATCCACTCAACATCGACAAGCAATAACAAATCTTTACAGAAGCAGACTGCCAGGCCTTTCTTCCGTGGTGTAGCTGGACTGATTCCATCCACCAGCCCTTCCTTTAGCAGGTGATCTCTGTTTGGATCACTCAGGGACCATTCCAGGCCTTCTCCTGTACCAGATGCCCTCGGATTCTGCTGAACTCGGTCTTACAGAAAGTATATGGGTCACAACTCCAGACCTAGAGACCACAGCTTGTGAGACAGTAGCCCGGCAGGCAAAGGGCAACTTCAGGCTGAGAGATTAAGGCACTGTCGCTCCGTGGGACATTCTCTTACTCCTGCACACAAGCAGAAGTATGTGCCTGTGCTCATATCTGTGTCACGAGGAGCGAGAACCGTCGGGGCGTGCCCTCCCAGCGGCTGCCTGCCTGTTGACGTGGACACACTTTCCGGGCTGCTCTGCAAGCCTCGGCGCGCGCCCGGCGGGGCCGGGCCAGGTGCAGGGGGCGTGGCCCACGTGGGTGACGTTGGGGCCACGCCCCCACCTTGGGACAGACCCGGAAGCGGCGGTGGCGCCTCTGGGGAAGATGGCGCCCTCGGGGCTGAAGGCGGTGGTGGGGGAAAGTGAGTGTCCGCCCCGGGCCGGGCTCCTGGGTCTCTTGGGGAACAGGGGCCGGAGGCGCACGGGCTCCGGGGATCCCGGTGGCGGGGAGTCGAGGGCCAGGCTGGACCCTCGAACACCTGGATCCTGGAGGGGGCGGGCGCGGGCTGGGTCCTAGCTAGCCGCCCGGTTTCCTGAGGCCAGGGCGGAACAGAGTCTGAGGCTGGATTTCACGGACCCAAAGGGCGAGCTAGGTGTGGCTTGGGCCCCCTCAGTCCCAGCAGCCGGTGCTGGAGCCCTGACGCCCGGATCCTTTAGAGTGCCCACCGGGGTGGGGCACAGCAGAACCCCCAGACTCCCGGTCTGTGATCCAGGCAAGGTTTGAGGGGGAGGGGATTCTTGGAGCTCCAGGGTGCGCATCCGGACCGGCTGGGTGCGCTGGTCAGCGATCAGGTGGTGTGAGCGCACAGGTGATGTGAGCACTCAGGGATTCCAGGGGGCGTGTCCAGGCCCCATGGGGGAAGAGGTGGAGGAGGAGAGGAACTTTCTCCTTGGTCCCTGAAAACCCTTTGCAGCATGAAGACTCAGGACTCAGGCGCCCAGGTCTCCCAGTCCCAGCTTCTTGGGGGAAGAGGTGGAGGTCTCCCCCTCCCCCACCCCGGGTAGTGTCGGCCTCAGCTGCTTCTTCCGCTCTGGTGTTTCTGATAACAGTGAACTTGACACTGTGGCCTGGTGGAGACTAGCTACACTATTCCTTCTCTTGCTCTGCCGCTGGGCAGGGTAAAATGCGACTCCAACCCTCGCACCGCCGCTAGAAAAGGAACCTCCAAAACAGGGTCTAAAGGGGTGACCAGAAAACCACTGACCCGTTTTACAGTTGAGGAAATTGACTGGAGGTTAGGACGTGAGATGACCACAGCGAGGCATGCCCTAGAGAAGGAATCCAGGGGGTCCTACGTTGTAGTTAGGGGGAGCTGATGAACTCCCAGGGCAGGGGAGCATAAAGTAGGCAGAACTCTGCCTCTCTTTGTACTCCTCAACAGAAGTGCATTCATCAAGTGGCTATTTATGCCCCAGACTCTCTGCCACAGGCCCTGAGGGTACTTGGCAAGCTACATATCCCCTTTGAACCTCAATTTTCTCATTTGTAAATTGAGGGACACCGCCAAGCATTGGAGGACGAGTCAGAGATATTTAAGAGGTGGAGAAGGTTTAGGGGCTGGTGGCAGACCCAGAGGTGAGCATCCTGAGCCCACTCCTCCTTTCCCTGCAGAAATTCTGAGTGGAGTCATTCGCAGCGTCAAAAAGGATGGAGAATGGAAGGTAGGCGTGTGGCAAAATGCCCAGGGACCCTTGTCCAGACCTGTGGGCTGGACTCTGTCCACAACTGAGTCAGGATGGGTTCTGGGTCAGTCCTCACCAACCAGCCTTTGAAGCTGGCAGCCCTGTTCACGCTCCCTGTTTCACTAGGGTTGGGGGTGGGTGCAGCCAAGGCCTCTTCTGCCCTCATCGTTCATCCGTCTGTCTGTCCATCCATCTGGATAGGTGCTCATCATGGACCACCCCAGCATGCGTATCTTGTCATCCTGCTGCAAAATGTCAGACATCCTGGCTGAAGGCATCACCAGTGAGTCACTGTCTGCCCCACGTCCTCTGGTGGAACCTAGGTGCAGGCCTCCCAAATGTGGGGCCCCCAGCCCCCCACAGTGGTCCCAAACTCCCAAATATGGGAGCTTTAAGCATGTGACCCTCCTGTATATCCTCTGTAAATGTACAGCCGACCCCCTGATGTGCAGACCACCCACACAGGGCTCCTGGGCTAGACTCCTAAGGGGTCAGCTGCCCAGAACGAGCAGCCACTGTGTGTGGACCCCCACGTAGGCCCTCCCAGGGAGGACTCTGCATATGTGTGACTCCCAGCATGCACAGCCTTTTATGGGAAACCCCCAGGAGGATGAGACTGTGGGACCTTCCCCCAAAGGTGCAGAACTTAACCTACACGGCATTTAGCTGTGTGATCCCCTGGGTGTCCCTTTCCTGCTTAGGACCCTCAGGGAGTGTGGCGTCTTGGGCATCCAACCCTCCTCCCCAAGTATCCAGCTCCCCAAGTCTGCAGCACCATCATGCCCCCTGCCCTGATCTTCCACCCCTGTGCACCCGTTTTTCTGATCCCACAAGTTGTCGAGGACATCAACAAGCGGCGAGAGCCCATCCCCAGTCTGGAGGCCATCTACCTGCTGAGCCCCACAGAGAAGGTGCCTGGGGGAATCCTGGGGTCTCTGTGCATACAGGTGTACTGTGTGTGCACATGTGCACCTGCGTGTGTGTATGCACATGGATGTGCGTGCATGTGTGTGTGCATGCATGTACAGGTACCCATGTCTGTGTGTATATGTGTGCACATGATGGTGTGTGTTTGTGTACAGCTGCACATGTGTATGTTTGCACATGGTGTGTGCACATGTAGGTGTATTTCTCTGTGCATGACATGTGTGCCTTTGTGTACATGTGTGGGTATAGACATGTGTGTTTGTGTACACATACATGTGTGTACCTATAGGTGCACATGTGTACATAAGCATGCATCTGTGGGGGTGTATATGCATCAGTGTGTACATGTGGGTTACATGTGTAAGTGTGTGCTTCTGTGCCTGATGAAGGCATATGTGGAGCGGGACAGAGGGCAGGTCTAGGGGTGCAGGGCCAGCCTCCAAATGATTGTATCCCCCAGTCAGTACAGGCCCTAATCGCAGACTTCCGGGGCACCCCCACCTTCACCTACAAAGCGGCCCATGTCTTCTTCACTGACAGTAAGTGGGGGAGGAGCTGGACATGGCAGATGGGGTGGGGGTGGGGGTCTACTCTGGCCTGACACCTGTCCCTCCCACTGCACCCCCACCTTAGCCTGCCCTGAGCCCCTCTTCAGTGAGCTGGGCCGCTCTCGGCTGGCAAAGACATTGAAGACACTGAAAGAGATCCACCTCGCCTTCCTACCCTATGAGGCACAGGTATGGCCAGCCTGGGTGTGGGCAGAAGTGGGCCTGGGACCAAATGTCCACAGGTTTTCTCAGAAACAGACACTGAGTCAGGATTGGGGCAGGAGGAATGGGAGTGCCCACAGAGAGTGGGAAAAGGAAGGGGCATCTGCCTGTGGGCAGTTGGCGTTCTCTGCCACCAGGGATCAACGGGGTGTGCAGCTCTCCTCCTTGTCCCCCCCTAGGGCAGGGAGCTGGGGTGTCAATCCTCCAACTCTCCCAGGCCTGGGTTGCAGGGACCGGAGAAAACCCTGGAGAGGCAGGTGCTGGCGGTTGGAGGCTGGGAGTGGGCACTCACTGGGCGGCTCTGGCCCTCCTAGGTCTTCTCGCTGGATGCCCCACACAGCACCTACAACCTGTACTGCCCGTTCCGGGCCGAGGCGCGGGTGCGGCAGCTGGAGGTGCTGGCCCAGCAGATCGCCACCCTCTGCGCCACACTGCAGGAGTACCCGGCCATCCGCTACCACAAGTGGGGACCCCACCCCAGTACTGCTCCTGACCTTGACCCTGTCCTGCAGCCAACCCTTCACCTCTTCTGACCCCAGGCCCAGTCTTCACCCTGGTCTCTGGCTCAGCTATTAAACCTCATCCCTGATGCCCATCCCTGACTCCTTGTCTGTGCCCAGCATTTCCGACCCCACACCCTGATGACCTGTGTCTGGCCTCCTCCCCTCAGGGGCCCGGAGGACACTGCCCAGCTAGCCCACGCTGTCCTCGCCAAGCTGAATGCCTTCAAGGCTGACATGCCCAGCTTGGGCGAGGTGAGGGGGACTGCTAGTGAGAGGTGAGACCTGCCAGGGTCAAAGTCGATATGCTTTTACCTGCCACCCACCATCCCCGCCCCCCAGGGTCCTGAGAAGACCCGCTCCCAGCTGCTGATCGTGGACAGAGCAGCTGACCCTGTGTCCCCACTGCTGCATGAGCTCACATTCCAGGCCATGGCCTATGACCTGCTTGACATTGAGCATGACACGTACAGGTGGGTGCGTCAGGTACACAGACCCTGCCACCACCGCAGACCTGGGACCATGTGCTCCTGACCCCCATCTCCTCTCCTAGGTATGAGACCACCGGGCTGAGCGAGACGCGTGAGAAGGCCGTCCTGCTGGATGAGGACGATGACCTGTGGACAGAGCTGCGGCACATGCACATTGCCGACGTGTCCAAGTGGGTTGCCGCGGGGGCCAGGCGGGGAGACCCCTTTTGCCCTTGGTCCCTGCCGCCAGCACCTCCCTCCTCCATCATAGTCTGCTTGGTTCTTGGTCAGGTGGTCCCTGGCTACACGTCCACCCCCTGAGACAAGCCTCTCCACCTGACCCACCCCTCACCCAGCCATGTGCCCCTCGCCTCTGCAAAACCTGGACACACCCCTCACCCAGCCTGGCCCCTGCCTTTTGGGGGAAAGGGAGACTCTACCTCTTAGCGGGCCGCACCCCCTCAGCCGTACCCCGGCCATGGTGATACTTCCACACTTCCCACAAGCTGCAACTTGAGCACCAACCCCAAGCTCACCCCTGCCCACCTTCCCCGCCAGGAGGGTCACTGAGCTTCTGAAGACGTTCTGCGAGAGCAAGAGGCTGACGACGGACAAGGTGGGGGTGGGCAGGGGCAGCGGTGGCAGCTAGGGGGCAGGGCAGCCTGAGTACAGCTGTGGGTGGGCCTGGCGCTGCCTAACGACCCCTCCTACTCCTGCCCACAGGCCAACATCAAAGACCTGTCTCACATCCTGAAAAAGATGCCACAGTACCAGAAGGAGCTGAACAAGGTGGGGAGGGGGCGGGGGGTCGGTGTGCCACTGTGCCGCTGAGCCACTGTTTGCCTTGGCGCAGCCTGGTACCCCAGTGCCGTCTTTTCCCCCCACAGTATTCCACACACCTGTATCTAGCCGATGACTGCATGAGGCGCTTCAAGGGGTCGGTGGAGAAGTTGTGCAGCGTGGAGCAGGTGGCGGCGGGGCCTCTGAGGGGGCAGGACCTTGGAGGGACGGGGCCTCAGAAATAGAGGGGCCTTATGGGAGTGGAGTCTGTGGGAGGGGCTGGGTCTGTGGGAGGCGGAGCATAGAGGGTCTGCAGAGGGAAGAGGCGGGGCCCAGAAGATCTGTGGTCGTCATGGGGACAGCTGGCCTTCATCTGACAGGACCTGGCCATGGGCTCGGATGCAGAGGGCGAAAAGATCAAGGACGCGATGAAGCTGATTGTCCCAGTGCTGCTGGACGCTGCGGTGCCGGCCTATGACAAGATCCGGGTCCTGCTGCTCTATATCCTGCTACGGAACGGTGGGTGGGAGGTCCCGCAGACCTCAGGGCACCCCCATCCACTGAGCTCTGCTGTGATCCTGGGAACCCGCTAACCTACAGTGCCCCTGATTTGGGGTTGCTCTCACTCGGGACTCTGGGATTCCCTTTCTGTTGACCCCTTCTGTTGACCTAGAGGACTCCCGGGGACATGAGGGACGTCACTGACATGGAGACCCCAAGTATGTGACTCCTCCAAATTTGGGGGATCCTCCAACATACTCCTGCAGGGCTCTTGACCCAGAGTTCCAGCACCTTGATACCCCTTGCAGTAACCTTGGGCGTCCTTTGGTCTTGGAACTTCCTCTCCCCACCTCAAACCCCCATAACCCAGAAACCGACCCGTCATCCCTTTCCCTTCCACCCTCGCTAAGCCCCCTGTGCCCTGCCCCCACACGAGTCCCCCTGCCCCAGGTGTGAGCGAGGAGAACCTGGCCAAGCTGATCCAGCATGCCAACGTGCAGGCACACTGTAACCTCATCCGGAACCTGGAGCAGTTGGGGGGCACCGTCACCAATCCCGGGGTACGCAGGGTGGAGGGCCGGGGGGAGCCGGGGGGGGCGGGGGGGTGAAGTGGGCGCCGAGTCAGAGCCTGAGTCCTGGGGAACAGGGAGTGCTCAGACTGGTTGTAGGTTGGGTGGACCTGGAGGTGCAGTGTTGAGTGTGTGTGTGGCAGAAAGCAGGGGCCCAGCATTCGGGGTCAAGCACACAGTGAGACCTGGGCTCCTGGAGGTCTCGGGGACACCGGCCTCCCAGCACCCACAGCACTTTCTTAGGCTCAGCTCTTGGCTTAAGCATCTTCCTGATCTCTCTCTGGCCACCTCCCTTGGCCCTCCCTCTGTCTTATGTGTTCCTGTCACCTTGTGATCTCTATTTGTCCCTTGTTTCTCCCCAGCCCCCTGTCTATCTCCTTGTCCCCCCGTCTCTCTGTTCTTGTTTCTCTGTTCCATCTTTCTCTTTGCCCCTCTTGTTCCCCATCTCTCTCTCTGTTCACCATATCTGTCCCCATCTGTCCCCTCTTTGGTCCCCCTTTTCCTTTTCTGCCCCGTCTTATTCTCTACCTGTCTTTTTTGCTCGCTGCTTCTGTACTTCTGTCTCCATCTTTCTCTGCCCCCTTCCTCCACCTCTGTCTGCAACCCCCCAAGCAGATGAGGCCCTCACCCCATCTGTGACCCACTTCCTCCTCCTCCCCTGCCCTGCCTCCCCAAGGGCTCATGCCCCTCCAACCGGCTGGAGCGCAAGGAGCGCCTGGAGCCTACTTACCAGCTGTCCCGCTGGACCCCTGTCATCAAGGACGTGATGGAGGTACCACTGGTGGGGACACCCGATGGGGGGAGGGCCCTGATCTCATCCGTGGCTTGGTCTGCCTTGTTGGCTCATGTACATCCTTGTTACCAATACCCCAGCACTGGGTCTGACTGTCCGGGGTTCCCACCTCTCCGCCCCATCCGTCTTTTGCCTCCTGGAAGCCTCTTCTGCCCATGTGGGAAGCCCGAAGCAGGAGCATCAGAAAGTCACCAGCCAGATTAGACTTGGTGACGCAGAGTGACCATATCATGTGTGCACTTTATGGTTCCATACATCTATAGGATGTCGTCCTGCTGACCTCTTACTGGAGGCGGGGGAGAGGATGGAGAGGAGGGGACAGGAGATTGTTAGGAAGATATGACGTGTATAGAACAGAGAGGAGAAGTGTGCTGTCACCAGGCAGGGAGAGCAGCATAGGCAGGCATGTAAATTTATACAGGTTTGTGCATTTTCACTCAATCACAATGAAAAAAAGGTAAGTCACCAGCCAGGGCGTAGCCTCCTAGCTTCAGTCCTTAGAGTCCTGGTACTTCCCGCTTGGGGTCCACCAACCTTTGTCCCCCTTCTTCCTGGGGACCTTGGATGCCTAGGTGACTTTTAGAGTCCTGGGTCCCTGAGGAGCTAGAACAGGATAATTCCTGGGCCCTTAAGAGTTGGGAGGCCTTGATTCCTAGGTCCCCAGTGGGCTCTAGGCTCTTGAGGCCCCAGGAGGTTGGGAATAGTGACTTCTGGGCCCCTAAGGGGCTGGGGGTGGTGATTGCTGGTTCCCTGAGGAAATAGATCAGAAGGATAATTTGCGGATCCTTGAGGGGCTGGGGGAAACCCTGGGTCCACATTCAGTTAAGCCTTCTGCTACTAACTGAGAAGTTGGAGGTTCAAATCCACCCATAGGTGCCTCAGAAGAAAGGCCTGGTGATCTGTTCCCAAAAAGTTCACAGCCTTGAAAACCCTATGAAGCACAGTTCTACTCTGCACACATGGGGTTGTCATGAGTCAGAACTGATGGCAGCTGGCTAGGGGCTAGGGGCCTGGACTCCTGGTTCCCAAGGGGGCTGGAGTTTGAGGTAGGTGGTGCCTCCTGTCTGTAGGATTTCAGCCCCTGAACATACCCAGGAGGGCTCTAGACTCTACTTCCCACCCCCTCTGCCGGCCTCCTGGGGCTTCTCCTCTAACACTGCCTCTGGGCACCCTAGGATGCTGTGGAGGACCGGCTGGACCGGAAACTGTGGCCCTTCGTGTCTGACCCTGCCCCAATGCCCAGCTCCCAGGCTGCCGTCAGGTGAGGGCTTGGGGATGCTGGAGGGCTGAGGAGTCTGCCTGCAAAGGCTGACCTCTGTCCCCAGGAGTGCCCAGGCTGTTGGATGACAGCATGGATGGGGATGTCCTGCCTGGACTCATATCTTCCCCTCCCCCCCACAGTGCCCGCTTTGGCCACTGGCACAAGAACAAGGCGGGTGTGGAGGTGCGGGCGGGACCCCGGCTCATTGTGTACATTGTGGGTGGCGTGGCCATGTCAGAGATGAGGGCCGCCTATGAGGTGACCAAAGCCAATGAAGGCAAGTGGGAGGTGCTCATTGGTAAGTAGCCTGGGTTGAGGTAGGGTGTACGCGGGGTCCCAAGACAGAGCAGGGCTGAGCTGGGTCTTTGAGGGGTGGGGACCTGACATACCTGGAGGGGGTGCTAGACTCCCCCATTCTTGGATCCCTGGGGGGCTGGGATCTGGGGCCCTTAGAGGGGGTGCTGGATTCATGGGGGCTTAGTCTTGGGGTCCCTGATTAAATAGCTGGACTTCCTCATTCCTGGATCCCTTGAGGGCTTGGGACCTGGGACCCCTGGAAGGAGTGCTGTATTCCTGGGGGGCTGGACCCTGGAGGAGGGGTGAAGGACTGCCCCATCCCTGGGTCCCTAGGAGGCTACTTTTACTTTAGAAGGGTGAAGCCTGACAGCTCACTTCTGGACTGCATAGAGCTAGAGTCTGGAGACCCTAGTGGCTGGGGGCTAGTAGGGAAAGGGTGGACTCCAACTCCTTATGGGAGGGGACTGGGCCCAGACTCCTGGGGCCCTCAGGGGCTGGGGCTTGTGTTCCCAAAGAAGGGGTCCCTGGAGGCTGGACTTGTATGTTGCTAGAGTTCTAGATTCGTGGGTCCTTAGGGTCAAGGGCCTGGGCTGAGACCCTGGCAGGTGTTGGCTCGAGGTAGCGATGCCACCTCCCCAGTCTTCCCTCCTGCCCAGGTTCCTCGCACATTCTCACTCCCACCCGCTTTCTGGATGACCTCAAGATGCTGGATCAGAAGCTGGAGGACATTCCCCTTCCCTGATGCCCTGCATCCCCACCTCCTCGCCTTTTGCAAATAAATAAACTCCTGCCTCCTGTCTGCCAGTCCCTGGCCACCTCACTTTCTTTCTGAGGGAACTTCTGGGAGCTATTCTGGGCCAGCTTCCTGTGGTCCCACCCTCAGATCTGTGCCTCAGGCCCCACCCCACCGTACTGCCTGCCAAAACCCTTGCCAGGTACCTGCCTCTGTGTCAGGGTCTTCTCTGGCTCGCCAGAGCACGTTAACTGCTTGTGGAGGCTAAGAACTTGGCCTCCAGTTTGAATACTGGCTCCAAAATTTGCTAGGTGGGAGACTGACCCACTGACACCCGCAGCTGGAAAATGGCATCGGTGATGCTGACTACTCTGCAGAGGGGATCACCCAGATAGTGTGGCTAAAGCTGAGGGTGTTGGACTCATGACAGCTGCTGTGATTTCATTGTCACTAGAATTATTTTTGTTGGCTTCAAAAGTATTGTTAGTCTTACTATTTACAAGCAATCCAGCCTCTGTATCCGCCCCTCACTGGCACCCTAGGAACTGTTCTGACAGGGCCTGCAGCTGTAGGCCAGGGTTTGTCTCCAGTTCTTGGGGACCCCAGCCAGCATGTGTGAGGACTGGAAGCCCATTCCCATGCCAGTGAGTTAGAACTCTGCCCTGGGGCTCCAAACTGCCGGACTTATCATAGCCTTTAACAGGGCAATAATGAGGTGTGAATCTCATAGCTCCCAAAAGACCTAGAAGACCCTTCTCTTTGGAGGCACAAGCCCACAGCCAGGCAGATCCTCTGCAGCAGAGAAGGCTGTGGGAGGCCAAAGGGCACCAGCCTGTCTGGGGATGGTTGGGAAGGCTTCCTGGAGGAGGAGGTGAAGTTTGAGTTGAGAATGAAAATGAACAGGAGTCAATCAGGGAAGGGCAGTGAGGCAGAGGTCAGACAGAGTGCCAGGGAGTTGGAAGGAGAGGTATTGACTAGAGGATGGCAAGATTTGAGAGCCAAGAGGATTCTGAACCTCTGCCAGAGCAACCCTGGTGGTATAATAGTTAAGTGCAACGGCGGCTAACCAGAAAGTCAGCAGTTCAAATTCTCCAGGCACTCCTTAGAAACACTACGGGGCAGTTCTACTCAGTCTAGTGTTGCTATGAGTCGGAATCAACTCGATGATAGTGAGTTTGGGTTTTTTTCTTTTTTGGCCAGGGTAATGGAGGTCCCTGAGTGGTGCAAATGGTTGGCAGTTTGAATACACTCTGCAGCACCGCCGAAGAGAGGCCTGGTGGTCTGCGTCCGGTTAAAGATGACAGCCAAGCCAGCCCTATGGAACACAGTTGTACTCTGTAACACATGGGGTCGCCATGAGTCAGAATTGATTCCATGGCAAGTCTTTTGGATTTTTGGGTCTGGGGCCAGTGGGAAACCGAAATAGAAGGTATTTGGACAAGGACAGGAGTGTCCCTTTAATAGCGTCAGTGTAACAACCCACTGGATTCTGCAGGCATCCGTGCCTAGGGAGCTATCCCGGGTGGGCCGGTGAGAGGCTGGCACAGCACCCCCTGGTGGAGCCCTACTTATTTCCAATCTGTCGCCTCTGGGGGTGTGGCCCTTGCAGGTCTGGGACTGGAAGCGCGTGGATGGATACAGGACACCCAGACCCTCCTTCTACGCCTCCTGAAGGCTTGACCCTGATTTGGGGGTCGTGTATCTTTCCAAGGACGCAGGAAAATCTACAGATAGTCTTCCCAGAAAAGATGCACACAGTTTTGAAGGCTAGAGGAGTTAGAAAGGAAAAGCGCAAACCTCTCTCTAATTGGCGAGTCTGCGCGAGGTTGTCGCGTGCTCGGGGTGGCACTGGAGTGCCAGAGAAAGTGGGTCGGCGCAGACTCCTGAGGCCGCCCGCCCCGGACGCGCGGCAGCCCGGCCCAGCCTCTCCAGGCAAGCGTTTACACTGGCAGGAAACGGAGCGAGTGGGGAGGAGATGATTTTCAAGTTCAAAATTTCAACCGTGCTCCAGGGGAAGCCTGGGTTTGCCCGCGGGACCCAGTCGTGTAGGTAAACGCTGTGAGCAGCAGGGGGCGCTGGGGCCTAACTGGTTACTAATTAGAAAGAACACAGAAGTAGGTCAGGGGCTATTCAACACTTCCCCGCAGCGACAGAACTGTTGCTTGAACCTCTTTGTTCTTTATTTACAACTAGATAAATTTTTTTAAGACTGTTACGTCTTTGCACCAAGGATGGTTTGTTGCTTCTGCAAATATTCATGGACCTTCTTGGGTTGATAGCTGCTGGGATTATCAAGCCCTGTTGGGTGCCCAGGCATCGTACCAAGCCCTCCACAACACGTGACGCTGAATTCCAGGCCACCACTCGGCTCAAAAACACGTTCTACTGCACGAGCCTAAAATCCAAGCTTTTTGAAACAAGTCAGACGCCAGAAGACAAATACCGCGCAACCCTGCTTATGTGAAATACTTGGAACAGGCAAATTCAGAGAGATAAAGCATTTATGAGAGGTTACAAGGCTGGTAGGAGAGGGAAAAAGAAGTTATTACTTAAAGGGTACCGAGTTTCTCTTTGCTGTTGTTTGTGGCTGTCCAGCTGGCCTCTGACCCCTGGCGACCCCACGCGCAACAGAATGAAACGCTGCCGCATGGAAGGCAAGAATTCTATTACTGAACCACCACTGCCTTCCTTGAGATTGTGTTTAGGGGCATGAAAACCATTCGACAGTGGAGAGTGGTGACACAGAAAGTCAACGAAGATGAGGGAAAACCTCAGTGAGATGGATGGACACAGCAGTCCCAATGAGGGTGGACATACCAGAGCTGGTGAAGACGGCTTGGGACCGGATAATGATTTGCTCTGTAAGACGCCGGGTCACCATGAGGCAGTCTCCAAAGGAAACTGTGCCAACCCAAGGAGGAGGGGTGATCATCCAAATTGGCTGCGTCTTGCCCTAGTCCCCCCAACCCTGGGGGTCCCTGGCTCAGACCCTCCTGGAGCAGAACCTTCCCAGTAATGGGCAAATGTCCTCATCCCAGGCACCTTATCATAATGGTTAACTTGTTGCTTAGCTTAGCCATTGGCTGTTCACTTGTGCTTTACGAATTTGAGCAGCTTCGCACACACAAAGGGTCTTGGAAGTCTCTGGAGGGGGCTCAGTGGCCCAGGCAGGGAAAGAAGGCAACTGACTTGGTGGGACCAAGGATGAACAGGCCTGGACAAGGAGGACTCTGGTCCTGAGGCCATGGGCAGGTTGGCTGAGGGGCAGATTGGCCGAGGAAGGCGCGTGGAGGTAAGACAGTGAAGGAGGGAGGAGCCTAGGGTCCAGAGGGCACCCAGACCTTAAGGAAACAAGGGGAGCCTCCCTTTTTGTGTATGTGAAGTTTCTCAAATTCTTAAAGCACAAGTTAACAACCAATGGCTAAGCTACCCAAAAGGTTAACCATTGTGATAAGGCACCTGGAGTGAGGACACTTCTCCATCAACGAGAAGATTCTGCTCTGGTGGGGCCCAAGCCAGTGGTCCCAGAGTTTGGGGTACTAGGGCAAGAAGGAGATGTCCTGGTTGGAAACCCCTCCACTTTGGGTGGCTACAGTTTCCTTCTGAGACTGCCTCGTGGTGACCCTGAGCATAACAGAGCAAAACACTGCCTGGTCCTGAGTCATCTTCTCCATCTCTGGTATGGCCACCTCCATCCTGATGGCCATGTGTCAGTCCATCTCACTGAGGGTCTCCCTCACCCTTGCCAACCTTCTATGTCACCAAGCACAATGTCCTTCTCCAGCAATTGGCCCCTTCCTATGACGTGTCTAAAGTGAGAGAGTTGGACAATGCTGTGTTGGGATTCCTAAGATTTCACTGGTTAATTTTCAGATGCAGATTGCCAGGCCTTTCTGTGTCATCTTAGTCTGGAAGCTCTGCTGCAGCCTGTCCACCATAGGTGACCCTGCTGGTATTTGAGATCATGGTGGGATAGCTTCCAGCATCAAAGCAACATACAAGCCACCACAGTAGGACTCACCGACGGACGGGCAGTGGCCAGGAACTTGGATGAGTTATCATTCTAGAAGACAGCTCTCTCCACACTGCCTAGGAGAGAATTCCCGTCTTCAATTAAAGGCAATCATCAGTGTGCCAACCTCAAGAACATAAAGGCTCCCTTTACCCCATATGTGCCGCCAGGCCTTCCAGAGCATCGATGTCCACCCGAGGGCTCCTTTGGTCACTCTCCCTGTCCCTGTGCTCAGGATGCACAGCAGCACCCAGCCCAGGTCTGGAGCCCATGAATAAGAAACCAAACACAAACCAATTGCATGGAGTCATTTCCGACCCATGCTACCTTGTGTGCTATGGAGCAGAGCTGCTCTGTAGGGTTTTCTTGGCTGTACATCTGTATGGAAGCAGATTGCCAGGCCTTTCTTCCATGGTACCAATGGATGAGTTGGGGCTGCCAGCCTTTAGGTTGATTGTTGTTTGTTGCCATCGAGTCCATCCCGGCTCTCGTGTGTCACAGGAGAACTGTGCTCTGCAGGGTTTTCAAAGCTGGGACAATTTGGTGGCAGGCTGCCAGGCCTGTCTTCTGAGATGCCAGAAGGTGGGTTCGAACTGCCAGACTTTTGGTTAGTAGGCAGTGCTTAACAATTTGCGCCACTCAGGGACTCTGAACCCCACCCAAACCCACTGCCATGGAGTCGATTCCAACTCACAGTGACCCAGAGACAAAGGAGAACTGCCCCATCCATAGTTTCAAAGGAACGCCTGGTGAATTTGAACTGCCGACTTTTCAGTTAGCAGACCTGGCATTTAAGTACTACACCATCAGGGTGTCCCTGAAATAATAATCATGGAAACAAGTGGTAATGAGGTGCTTTGTATATGCTTCCAGTGCAGACACCGGTGAGCCTGAGGCCCATCCCCACCCAGGCCTTCCTGCTGAGCTCCTGAGTCCAGACCCCCTGGGTGTCCGACAAATAAAAGTGGAGAAAATGTATCAGGCTTCCTGTACAAACACACTAGTAGCTAAGGGAAAGAGAAACAGGAAACATCATTTGCCGTCAAGTCTATTCTGACTCGTGGGGACCCCACGTGTGTCACAATGGAACTGTGCTCCGCTGGGTTTTCAACGGCTGTGACCTTTTGAAAGCAGCTCACCGGGCAAGTGCCCCAAAGATCTGTAACTCTACTAGTAAGTGCCCAGAGGCACCCTAATCTACCAGGAAGCCTCCTGCACACTGGCACTGAGCTCTCTCAGTTCTCCTTCAGTATTCCTTATTTGTTGTCCGGCTCTTGATAGAACCGAAAAAAAGAAAGAAAGAAAAAAACCTGAAAAACAAACCTGCTGCCGTCACACTGATTCTGACTCACAGCGATTCTATAGGTCAGGGTAGAACACCCCGTAGAGTTTCCAAGGAGCTCCTGGAGGATTGGAACTGCCTTCCTTTTGCCTAGCAAATGTAGCACTGAACCATGGTCTCACTTTGTAGAACACCATAAAAAACTGCTACACTTAATTCCATCACGCACAAGTGACACTTTTAGGAAGAGACAAGTGGTACTGAGCACCAGAGACTGAAGCAGCACTTGAGTAAACACAGAGACAAAACAGTAGAAAGTGACCAGCTAACGTCTGCTCCTTGGTCAGCCACCCATTCCACTCCCTCCTCAGGGAAAACCACTGCTGACGGTTTCTTAGGTAGCCTTCCAGAAGTGTTTCCATGTCTATACAAGTATCTATATAACCTGTAAATATCCTTTTTCAAAACAACAAAGAGTTCGTAATACAGATACTCTTTTGAACATAGGTAGATCCACTAAATCACCCTATAAATGTATAGTTAAATGGTTTTGAATGGAAAAAAAAGGGAAAGCGACAAGCTAAATTAATTTTGATCATATATTTTATTCGACATGTTGTTAGCTGCCATTAAGTCGGTTCAGATTCGTGACGACTCCTTGTGTAGCAGAACGAGACACTGCCTGGCGCTGCACCAGCCTCACCCCTGCTGCCGTGCCCACATCCACTGTTGCAGGCATTGTGTTTTTAGAGTACCCTCAACCCAAGGGGCTCGTCTTCCAGCCCCCTGTCAGACAATGCTGTGTTGTGATCCATAGGTTTTTTGTTGCTGTTGCTGTTTGTTTGTCCTTGTGGCCCTGGTTGAGAAGTGGTTCAGAGCCTGGCTGTTATCCAGTCGGTCAGCAGTTTGTTTGTTTGTGGACCCGCCGTGTCTTCAATGGGTAATTTTCAGAAGCAGATCACCAGGTCTTTTTTCCTAGTCCATCTTAGTCTAGAAGCTCTGCTGAAACTGGTCCCCCATGAGTGACCATGCTGGTGTTTGAAATATCGGTGGCACGGCTTCCAGCATCAAAGCAACACTCAAGTCACCCCAGTAGGACAAAGTGACAGACCGTGATTATTGAACAGAGTATACCCAAACTGTGGCCATTCCAGTATGCAATCAATATTTTAAAAATTATCAGTGATATCTTTTACATTATCTTTTTGTGCCATTGATTGTTGTCAGGTAAGTTCAAAATCACGGTGACTCTACGCACAACTGAACCCAGCACTGCCCGGTCCTGCATTGTCTTCACAATCGTTGGTATACTTGAGTCCACTGTTGTCAATCCACCTCATTGAAGGGCTTGACCTTTTCAATGACCCTCTACTTTACCAAGCATGATGCCATTTCCCAGGGTCTGGTTCTTCTTGATAACATGTCCGAAGTACATGAAAAGAGGTCTTACTATCTGCAGTTCCAAGGAGCACTCTGGCCTTACTTCTTCTAAGACAGACTTGTTCCTTCTTTGGGCAGTTCTTTCTTTGAGCAGTCCATTTGGTGTTCTGTGTCAACACCTAATGAGGCTGTTGTTAGGTGTTGAAACAAGGTTGGTGGGAATGGTACTAGAATGGAAATAATGAGACCGTCCACACATGTAAAGAATGTAACAATGTCACTAAGCATTTAGTGTAGAAATTGTTGGATGAGAACCTGTTTGGCTGTGTACACTTTCATTAAGAATACAATAAAATATAAAACTTTTTAAAAGACAACCAGGGACTTGATGGTGTGACAACCTGGAGGGTCCTCTGAGAACACAGCCCCTGGACTCGCTGCTAGCCCAGAGCTGAAACCAGTGCTGAAGCCAACACTTCAGACAAAGATTGGACTGGACTCAGGTACACAGAGTGATACAGGTGGTGTGTGCACTTTGTGGCTAAATCATGCTTGTCTGTGGGGCTGTCCATCTGTTCTCTTTTTAGAGGGAAGGAAAGGAGGGAACAAGCGTTGGTTGAGGGGATACTGGAAGTAAAGAGTGGAGGGGATGAGTGTGCTGTCACAGGGTGAGGAGACCAGATAGAGTTAGAGAGAGGTGGGTGCTTGGGGTTTTATATGGCAAATTGACTTGGATTGTAAACTTTCACGTACATACAAGAAAACCATTTGAAAAAAGGCAACTGTGGAATGTGAGGCCTGCAGCAGCCACATCTTGGTGGCCAGAGAGGGCTCCATGGGTAACATCTATGGGAACCATCTGGCTAGCATCCAACCCTGTTCATGGAGATACGTTCTTGATTTTCTTTTGGGAAAGGAAACATGTTCAGTCAAAACAAGGGACTGTCAGTGCAGAAAGACAGAGTATTCCCTTTGAGAATGGGAAAGAGACCACGCTTATTCAATATTTTACTGGAAGTACTAGCTATAACAATAATGCAAGAAAGGGAAACAAAGGGTATCCTAATTAGAAAGAAGTAAAACTACGTTTATTCACAGATGACATGATTCTATACACAGAAAATACCAGAAACTCAACAAGAAAGTTACTGGAATTAAAAGAAGGATTTGGCGAAGTGGAAAGATATAAGATCAATAGACAAAAATTAGTTGAGTGCCTCTACACAAACATAAAGAAGGGATTGGTTTTGAATGGATGCATGATCCAGACCCAGCCAATCAGAATCTATGAATTGGGACAGGGGAGGGATTTTGAGTCAGGCCTGGCCAATGAAACACAAGTCTGGGACTTTTGTTGGATTCACCAGGAAAAGAGACATTGTCTGTCTTTCCCTCCACTGAGGCTAATATACTGGCAGGAAGTAAGCCTGGAGTGGACTCAGCACCAAGGAAAGCAAGGCTGTGGTGCGATGCACCACTTTTGTATGAGCTTTCTAGCCATGGTCTTGTAACTCCCACCCAGGTGACTGGGTGGGACTGTGCAGATAGAGTGATTGTAGCCCACCAAAGGGATTGGTCAGTTTTGCCATCCCACTGAGATCGAAGGGAGCCCCCCAGGGGCAGGAGAAAGAAGATTCTGTGCCACCAACGGAAAACAACCAGCACATCCTTTGGACTCATGTTCCCTGTGCTGAGAAGCTCCTGGACCCAGGAGACAGAGAGCGAGCGGTAACCATGAAGACGGTGAGAAATGCTGGCAGCAGTGACTCGCCAGCAGAGACCCAGCAGCAGGAGATGCCACAGTGGAACTTCTGGCCCACGGAAGGAGAAAGCTGAACGGCTTTGGGCAGGGGTGGAGGGCCAAAGAGAGGCGGGCCTGCGAGCACAGCCGGGAAGAGGCTATCCTGATAGAAAAAGGGTACACTGGGTATTCCTGAGCCTGAATTGTAACTGCTTCTTCCCTAATAAACCCCGTAGTTGTGAGTATTGTCTGTGAGTTCTGTGTGGCTGTTGCAATGAATTACTGAGTGTCATGAGAGGGACGGTTGACACCGGAGTTGGTAAAGACAATGGAGACAGGAGGTGTGTCTGATCTCTGTGTCACAGAAATCAGCCTTGGGCAGTTGATCTTGATTCTCCTTCCCCTTACGAAGTGAGAGGAGGTCAGACAGACACTGCTGTTTTTTCAAAAGCTGAGGAGTTTAAGTCTTGAAGACACCATCTGAAACTCTGGGTGTAAGCATATCTGAACTGGTTACCCTAACCCTGGGCCTTTCAGGTATACACTCCAGAAACTTCCTTGTATTTTTTCTTAAACTAGTTAGAAATGGGGTGTTATGGATTGAATCATGTCCCCTAAAATGTTTGTCAACTTGGCTAGGCCATGATTCCCAGGATTATATAGTTGTGCTCCGTTTTGTAATCTGATGTAATTATCCTATGTGCTATAAATTCTAACCTTTATGACGTTAATAAAGTAGGGTTGGAGGCACTCAGGTTAATAGGACAAGACTCAGTTTACCAGATTAGGTTGCATTCTAAGTCAGTCTCTTTTGAGATCTAAAAGACAGCCAGCAGAGAGGAGAGGGACTGCCAAGAAGGCAGAACTGGGAGCCGAGCACCTTCTCTGGACCCAATGTCCCTGTGCCGAGAAATTCCTAGGCCCAGGGGAAGATTGGTGACTCCAGAGACAACAGAGAAAGAAAACCACCCCCTGGAGCTGGTGCCCTGGATTTAGACTTGCAGTCTCCTAAACCCTGAGAGAATAAATGTCTGCTTGTCAAAGCCACTCACTGTGGTGTTTCTGTTCTAGAGGCCCGGATAACTGAGACTAGGGGTCTCTGGCCATCACAGTCAGAAGACTCTTGGCCTCCAAAGGTAACTGGAAAGTTGGCAAATGAATGACAAAGGCTTGAGAAGGAGGCTCACTTGTCCATCATCACCTGAACAATCAGTTGTGTCCTCCAGGTCTGCACTCCGGGACAGTGGGATGACCATGCTGGAAGTGAGGACTCTTCAGAGGTCTTCTTGCGTGAGGTTTGGAGACAAAGGGCATTCACACCAAGGTCTTGGAATGACAGAGTGTCCCCTTCCCTAGTAAAGGGTCCCTGATCCATCCTCTCTGGTCCTGGTCATACTTGTAATTCACTGCACCCTGTGTCCACAGTGGGACCAGGAGGGAGGGCCTGGGAGAGGAATTCCGGAATGTGGTCCAGGTGGGCTGTATGGGCACCAGGAGTGGGAGAAGTTGCTGTTCATGGTTACCCCGATCAGACAGTTGCCTGGGCTACCACAGGGAGTGGGTGGCAGTGGGAGGTGGATCCAAGATGACCTGAACAGGTCCTACCCTGTAACCCACTCTCCAGGCCCTGTGATATTTGAGGGTGTGGTTCCTCTCAAAACTAGGCACTAAGGGGTTCTGAAGTCAGTGTTTGCATTTCTCAGGCACTGGATTTGAACATCCCTGGGTCAGGAAACCCTGGTGGAGCAGTGGTTAAGTGCTATGACCACAGCAGTTCAAATCCACCAGGCATTCCTTGGAAACTCTATGGGGCAATTCCACTCTGTCCTATCGGGCCACTATGAGTTGAAATCCAGTCATCAGTGGGAGTTTGGGTCAGAATTCCCAGGGGTCAAAACCTGAATCACCTGTTTTTGTACTTGCAGGAATGTAGGGGACATTGTAGGCATTTCCTGCTCCTTGTGAGCTCCTGATGGAGTGGGTGTTGAGGGGTCAGGGCTCAAAACTGGGTCCTGGGAAATGACTCAGCGTCCCATCCCAATCTTGGAGTTGCTGGGGCTTGAGGTTCTGGAGTGCCGGAGTACTGACTCTCTGTCTGGTGCTTTACCTAGACTGACTCAGATCTTAGATGAAACCTCACTGTATGGACTGGGGAGAATGACCCAACAACTTCCTGGGGGGCCTGAGATCCAAGGCTGACCATCAAGGTGGCATGAAAGTAAGACCCATTTCCCCTCAGGAAGGTGGCATGAGCCGTGGTTGGTAGTCATTATTAGAAGTTGGTGCCCCATTATTGGAAGTAGGGGTGAGAGACAACATGGGATGAAGAGGGCTGGAGCAGAAGGAAGTGGCCCCCACCCTTCAGCATCTTCCAGGTGACACAAGATCCGTCCGCTCCCCTCAACCCACAAAAGAAGCCAAGAAGCTCCGACATCTGCTCCATCAGCACGTGGTTTAGTTTGCAGCCCACTTCCTTGAGGCGGCGCTTTCTCTACGCATGCGTGATCTCAGATTTAGTACTGCACGGGGCAGCAGCGGGCTGCAGTCCAGTCCATGCCTGCGCGCTGGCAGTGGCATGTGATGTTTTCATGCACATCTCAGGAGCCACAGTCATAGCCACAGCAGGTGACAGTGAAACCTGCAGGTGGAAACGCAGTAGGACCTGGAGCTGGGGGGACGGGGGGGGGCGGGGCGCAGGTTGAGTATCAGGTTCCAACTGGCTGGAGACTCTGACATCTGGTCGCATACACTGGAGGGTGGGAGGATAGGAAAGTTGGCAGCAGGGCACCTGAACACCAGTGACCTAAGGAAGTGGGGTCCTGGGGATGGTGTAAGGGAAAGAAGGATGGAGGCACAGAAACAAGAACCCTAGAGAAGTAGAGGCTGGAACTCAACAGTCCTAGAAAGGTATAGTCTGGGCATGGGGTCGAAGAGTGTCCCAAAAGGGTTGGAAAGGGAACCAAGAGCCTGGGCACCAGCATTCTGCTCTCACCTGCTGGGCAAGTGGCTAGGCTCCCGCTGGACTTGATGGTTCGGCAGTTCAGATGAATTCTCTTCACAGCCTCAAGAACTACAGGACAGAAGGGGGAGCTTTGACACCTAGCTGTCCTTTCCCTGTCCTCATGTTGACTGGTCCTAGTGGTTTGGACCTAGGCATCGACTAGGTCAAAATAACTCCCCTGGGAAAGACCCAGGTGGTCCAGGCTCTCATGAAGAGCTCAGATGATGGGGAGGCCCCCTCAATTATCCTCTGTCTTCACTTGCATTTAGAGTAAGGGAGAGTTTGAGGTGATAGCTGGAGTTGGAATTGGGTGTGTGTAGCAGTTGGGGTTTGGTTTGGAGCTGTGGTTACAGGTGGGACTGGGTTGGGTTTAGGCATTGTTGGGTGATGCAAATGATTCACATTGCTGCTAGCTGAAAGACTGGAGGTTCAAGACCACTCAGAGGAGCCTCCAAAGAAAGGCTTGGTGATCTACTTCAGAAAAATCTCTCCCTGAAAACCCTGAGGAGCACAGCTGCACTTTGGCACACACAAGGTCATTGTGTGTCAGAATCAATTCGACAGCTACAACTATTTTGGATTGGGTCTGGGTTTAGAGTTGGTGTGTAAATTGGAGTTAGCATTGAAGTTGGGGCTGGGTTGGGTTTGAAGTTGGGAGTGGGATTGATGTTCAAGGTGTCATTGGGTTGAGCTTGAATTTAGGATTTGGTTAGGCTTGGGTTTGAGGTTAAGGCTTAGTTGGGTTTAGGCTTGAGGCTGAGGTTCTGTTGGGGTTGGGACTGTCTTAAGGGTTGAAGTTTTGCTATGGTTTGAGGATGAGACTTTGTTGAGTTCAGAGTTGAAACTGTGGTTGGGCTTGAGGCTAAGTTTTGGTTGAGTTTGGGTTTCAGGTTGAGGGTTGGATGGGGTTGGGGCTGGGTTAAAACTGAAGTGGCGGTTGGGTTAAAGGTAGAGGTCTGGTTGGGTTTCAGGTTAAGGGTTGGTTGGCTTTGGGGTTAAGGTTGAGGTTTGGTTGGAGCTGAGACTGGATTTGGGCTGAAGATGTCTTTGGGGTTGAGGCTGAGATGTGGTTGGGTTTGGAACTGAGTTGGGGCTAGAGTTATGGTGGAGTTAAGGTTGAGGTTTGGTTGGGGTTGGGACTGGGTTACACTTGAGGTTGGGATTTGGTTAGAGTTGGTTTTGAGGTTAGCATTTGGTTGGGGTTGGATTTGAGGCTTGGCTGGTTTTGGGGTCAGGTCTGCATCAGGGATCAAAGAGGAATCTGAGGGAGTCAGTGAGGGGGCATGAGATCCTCAGTTAGGGAGTTGGTACCTTCCTGGGTCTTCTGATTGATGGCTGTGTCCACAGGATACTGGGACTGGCTGGACACCAGCAGCCTGAGAGCAGGGAGGAGGAGGAAGAAGGAGACAGTCTTCATCCTGCAGGTGAGAGAAAGCCAAGAGACCCACTGCTGTGTCAGCCCCTTCCCATCTTGGGGGGGGGGGCTTAAGCCCACAGAAGGTATGGGGTCTGGACCTCTGGATCCCTGTCAGGCACCAAATCTGAAGGTCCAGCTTTGTCCCCAGCCTTTCTCTGGGGCTGTGTGCAGGGGCTGCTGTCACTTACCCTACTTTGGTGTAGACTTGGCCAGCCAAACCTGGGAGACGGATTCTCGAGCGCTGCCACACGTAGCTCCTTTAAGGCTGCTGGTGTGCAGCTTCTTCTCTTGGCTAATAACTCCCTCAGTCCCCTGGCCTCCCTTCACACATCCAGGGCCAAAAGGAAGCCCCTAGAGCTGACTCCAGAGGCCAAGGGGTGGGAAGTTCTACCTCACTCCCTGCTTTCAGCCATAGCCTCTTCACTTAAAAGAGTGCCCTCCCTTCCCACATGGGGACTTGGACAGGTCCTGGAGGAAGTGCCCTGTGATAATCCCAGGGGCTAGCAGAGAACAGGGGTCCCAATTCTAGAGTGGGAAAGTAACATACCTATGTGAGAAAGGTGATTCAACTGAATGTGGAAATTAACCAACAACATCTGATGATATTTTTTGCTAAAATTTTTCTAAAGATAATTCAGAAGTGGCTGCAGGTGCATACTGACGGGAAACTACCAGAAATTCAAGCCAGATGCCAGGGATACAATTGCTGATATCTGGTAGATCTTGGCTGAAAACAGAAAATACCAGAAAGATGTTTACCTGTGTTTTGTTGACTATGTAAAGGTGTTCAACTGTGTGGATCATAAGAAATTATGGATAACAGTGCGGAGAATGGGAATTCCAGAACACTTAATTGTGCTCTTGAAAAATCTGTACATAGATCAACAGGCAGTCATGCGAACAGAACAAGGGGACACTGAATGGTTTAAAGTCAGGAGAGGTGTGCATCAGGGTTGTATTCTTTCACCATGCCTTTTTAGTCTGTATGCTGAACAAATAATATGAGAAGCTGGATCATATGAAAGAATGAGGCATCAGGATTGGAGGATGACTCATTAACAACCTGTGTTATGCAGATAACACAGCCTTGCTTGCTGAAAGTAAAGGATTTGAAGCACTTATGGACTAAGATAAAAAATCACAGCCTTCTGTATGGATTACAGCTAAACATCAAGAAAACAAAAATTCTTACACCTGGACCACTAAGCAATATCATGACCAACAGAGAAAAGACTGAGGTTGTCAAGGATTTTATTTCACTTGGTTCCACAGTCAATGCCCATGGAAGCAGCAGTCAAGAAATCAAAAGACACATTGCACTGGAAAATCCGCTCAAAACACCTCTTTAAAGTGCTGAAAAGTAAAGATGTCACCTTGGAGACTAAGGTGCGCCTGACCTAAGCCATGGTATTTTCAATGACATCATATGCATGATAAAACTGGACAATGAACAAGGAGAACTGATACCTTTGTACTGCAGTATTGAAGAAGACTATTGTATGTGCCGTGGATTGTCAAAAGAACAAACAGATCTGTTCTGGAAGAAGTACAGCCAGAGTGCTCCTTAGAAACAAAGGCAGTAAGACTGTACCTTACATACTTTGGACATGCTGTCAGGAGGGATCAGTCCCTGGAGAAGGACATCATGTTTGGTAAAGTAGAGGGTCGGTGAAAAGGAGGAAGAGCCTCGATGAGGTGAATTGACACAGTGGCTGCAACAATGGGCTTAAGTATAAAAACAGCTGGGGACACGGCGCAAGACCAGGCAGTGTTTCATTGTGTTGTGCATAAGATTGCTATGGGTCAGAACCAACTCAGCAGCACCTAACAACAAATGGGAATTGCATACCATGTTCATACCCAGTTGCCTATCTACAGTTGATAAACAGATCAATAAATTTGTAGTTTATTCCTTTGTTTGAATACTCAACAGCATGGGTTGGCGAACCATGATCACAGACCAAGTCAAGCTCACTATCTGTTCTTCCTTTCCCTTTTCCTTTCCCTCCTCTCCCCTCCCCTTCATTCCCCTTCCCTTCCTTTTTGCCCTCTTTCTTTTTCCAGTCCACTAGGTAATAATAGTCTTTACATTTTTCTATGGTTGGGAATAATCCAAATAATACATTAAAAAACCCCAACCAGAAGAAGCCCCGGATAAGTAAGGTACTACTAAAGAAGAAGAACATACTGGAGGCCTCTCATTACCTGACCTTAGAACATACTACACTGCCACAGTGGTCAAAACAGCCTGGTACTGGTACAAGAACAGACAGATGAATCAATGGAACAGAATTGAGACCCCAGAGATGACACCATCTGCCTATGAACAGTTGATATTCGACAAAGACCCTAAGACATTAAACTGGGGTAAAAACAGTCTGTTCAACAAATGGTGCTGGCAAAATTGGTTATCCATCTGCAATAAACTGAATCAAGATCCACATCTTACACCTTACACAAAAACCAACTCCAACTGGATAAAAGACCTAAATATCAAACCTAAAACGATAAAGCTCATACAAGAAAAGATAGGAACAACACTGGAAGTTTTAATACACAATGAGGACAGACTCCAAAATCTGTCAAAAAAACCACAATCAACAGAAGAGAAAATAGATAAATGGGAACTATTAAGAATCAAACACTTTTGCTCATCCAAAAACTTTATTAACAGAATCAAAAGAACACCCACAGAATGGGAAAAAATATTTGGCAACTCTATGTCAGACTGACACCTGATCTCCATAATCTATAAGATACTACAAAATATCAATAATAAGAAGATGAACTATCCAGTTAAGCGATGGGCAAAGGAGATGGACAGACATTTCACTGAAGAGGAGATCCAGGCAGCCAAAAAACACATGCGGACATGTTCACAATCTTTAGCTATTAAAGAAATTCAAATCAAGACGACAATGAGATAACATCTCACCCCACCAAGATTGGCCATGATCCAGAAAACACAAAACAACAAATGCTGGAGAGGCTGTGGAGAAAGTGGAACCCTCCTACACTGTTGGAGGGGTTGCAAAATGGTCCAGCCTCTTTGGAAAGCAATCTGGCGCTTCCTTAAAAATGGATATCGATATACCATTTGACCCAGTAATTCCACTACTTGGAATGCATCCTACAGAATCAAGGCCTTTCACACCAACAGACACATGCACGAGAATGTTTATCGCAGCACGGTCCACGATAGCAAAAAGATGGAATCAACCCAGATGCCCAACAACAGAAGAATGGATAGGTAAACTATGGCACATGTACTCAATGGAGCACTACGCAATGATAAAGAATAACGATGATTCCAGGAAACATCTCCTAACCTGGTTTCAACTGGAAGATATTATGTTGCGTGAAAGTAGTCAGCAACAAAAGGACAAATACTGTATGAGACCTCTACGATAAGATCTCAAAAACAGACTTGTGTATAGAAGAGAAGACTCTTTGACAGCTGCAAGGAAGGAAGTGTGAGGGGGTAGGGTTTAGTTTAGATAGTTGTTAGAAATCTGATTGGGAGAAAGCGGTGATAGCACACATTAGAAACAAGAACAACATTAAGTGGACTTCAGCATAACTTGAATACTCCTTCCATCTTAACCCAATATTGCAAGGATAGAGTAGCTGGGGCAGGGGGCGGGGGACCATGTTCTTAGGTGAAATCGAGACCAGTTGGCACAACTAGTGTTTTGCTAAGAGGGCTCTCTGCACCCCGCATTGGTGAGTGGCGTCTGGGGTCTTAAAAGCTGCCAAGCTGCCATCCGAGGACACAGCAAATGGTCCCAACTCAGCAGGAACGGATGCTCACCGAGGACCAAAATGAGATGCAGTAAAGACAACCTAGAAGACAGAGAGACCCACAAGAGTGGGTGCCTACATCGACTTGGGACCGGAACAACCAGATGGTGCCCGGCCACCACCGGTGGTAGCCACGATGGAGCTCACTAAGTTGAGTCTCACCGGCAACACAAGAATAAAAAGAGGTGCCTCCTGAGATCGCCACTAAAAGACCTCAATTGATGGTCCAGCGGTTTCGGGGTTCCCCTGAGAGCATGGCTCCCAGCCCTGATGCTGCCCTTACCCATAAATTATAACAAAGGTCCACTCTTTGGACAGGAATGGATTGGACTTGGCAATGCAGAGTGACCATATATTGGTTGCACTCTATGGTTCTATACATCTACAGGATATCATCCTGCTGACCTCTGGCTGGAGGAAGGAGAGTGGGTGGAGAGGAGGGGAAAGGAGACTGTTGGGAGGATGAGACATGTATGGAGAAGAGAGGAATAGTGTGCTGTCACTGGACAGGGAAAGCAATGGAAGCTGCATATAGGTGGGCATGTAAATTTATACAGGAATGTACATTTTCACTCAGTCATGTTAAATTAAAAAAAAAAAAAAAACCCAACCCACTGTCATCGAGTGGCTACGGAACAGAGTAGAACTGCTCCACAGAGTTTCCAAGGAATGCCTACTGGATTTGAACTACCAACGTTACTATTAGCAAACAGAGCACTTAACCACTATGCCACTAGGGTTTCCAAATATGCAGCAACCGTGAACATGATATGAGACTCAAGGTCCACCGTCCATAAACAAAGATTTTATGGAACACAGCCATGCCCGTTCATTTTTGTATTGTCTGCGGTTGCTTTTGTATCTTAGTGGCAGCGGTGAGGAGTTGTGATAGACACCTTTTGGTCTGCAAAGCTGAATATATTTAGTATTCCTGGCCCTTTACAGAAAAGGATTTGCAGAGCCCTGATCTGTAGCAATGAGTCTCGCCAACATAATTGCCACGGATTGAATTGTGTCCCCTCAAAAATGTATGTAGCCATTTGGCTAGGCCATGATTCCTGGTATTATGTGATGTTCCTCAAAAAAACCAAACCCAACCCACTGCCGCTGAGTCGATTCAGACTCATAGTGACCCTATGCAACAGAGTAGAGCTGCTCCACAGAGTTGCCAAGGAGTGCTTAGCAGATTGGAACTTCCTACCTTCAGGTTGGCAGATGTGGCAGTTAACCACTATACCACCAGAGTTCTGTCCTAAATCCTGCCTCTGTGATGTTAGTGAAAGAGGTTGGGGAGCAGTTGGATTGGTGGGGCAGGATTCAAATTGTTAGATTGTATTGTACCTTGAAGCAATCTCTTGGGATATACAGGAAAAGGCAGAAAGCAGAGAGTGGGGGACCTCATACCATCAGAAGAGAAGCAGTGCCTGGAGCACAGTATGGCCTTTAGACACTGTGCCTCCAAAGTTTCCAGTCCAGGGCAAGACAGACAGTGAGAACCTTCCTCCAGAGCCAATAGAAAAAGCCTTCCCCTGAAGGTGACACCCTGAATTTGGATCCGTAGCCTGCTGGACTGTGACAAAATAAATTTGTCTTTGTTAGAGCCACCCACTTGTGGGGTTGCTGTTAAATCAGCTCTGGATGATGAAGACAGTGATACTGAGGGGAAGAAGCCGGACACAAAAGAGAACAGGCCACACAAGTCCATTTATACCAAAGTACCAGAGCAGTTGAAACTTGATTACGCCATTACAAAGAAGGATGGAAGTTTTTTGGGGCGAGGGAAGGGAAAGTAGGGATGAGAGAAGGTCACAAGGAAGCAGCAGATTTGCCCAGTGCAGTACATGTTGGATTTCTTGACAGTTGCTTCTATGGGCATTGATTGTGGAGCCAAGTAAAATGCAGTCCTTGGCAACGTGAAGATTTTCTCTGTTTGTTACAATGCTTATGGGTTCAGTTGTGATGATTTTCAGTTTTCTGGTTCAGTTGTGAGGTCTACTGAGATACAATAAAATCACCTGTCTTAAGTGTTCAATGTAATGCATTCAGACACATGTACACACTCTGCGTGAATGTTTTGTTTTTCCTGAGTATTTTTTTAAAATCAGATTTATTAAGGTGCTTTTAAAAAGTAAAACGCACCTTTTTAAGTAAAGCTGACCTTGACAGATGGGTGCAGCCGTGTACCCATCACCACCAAATACTCATCATTTAAAGTATAGTTTGAAAAACAGGGGAGTTTTTGAAAGACGTGAGAAAGGTGTCCTCTGTGTCCCCTGCAGCTACTGAGAGGGAGAGACAGCACAGATAAGAAATAGAGGCAGAAAGGCAGGATGACAGAGACAGAGAAAAACAGACACAGAAAAAAAGAGACAGAGTGAGACAGAGACAGACAAAAAGAAAGAGAAACTGGAAGAAACGGGGAGTGAGAGAGAGACAGGATCTTTCTGTCTCCACAAGGGGTCGCTGCAGAGCTGGACTTTGGGACTGCTCCCAGCTGTCAACAGCTCATCTCTGTTGATCTACACTTGTCCTTGACGTGCTATTTGAACAGAACAGGCTTGTAACACTGCCAACCCCAGAAACTGCTCCTACCTCCTGTGAAACTGGCACCTCTCCCCCCAGGAAGCCGATCCTTCTGACTGACCGCCTTCTTAGAGATAACTTGGTGCCCTGTCAACAGTGTCTTGAAGGCAGGTGGCTTTGCTCCACCGGGACAGCATCCTTGACACTTGCTTCCTCTCCCACTTGAGGGAAAAAACAAGCACCGGGAAAGCTGCCACAGATTCTTCAGGAAGCAGGTCAGGAAGGCTGGAGCAGGACTCGGGGGCCAGGCAATGCCCTGGGGCAAGAGCCTAAGGTTGGCTGGTGGACTTCCCGGCAGCTCCATGGTTAGCCCACCTCGGATTCTATTTGCCGCGATGCACTCCAGCTTCTCCTTGATTCTCCCGGGGAGGGGTTCCCGGGATCCCTGAGCCTTTGTTTCCTGGAGAGTCTGACTGTCCTGCCCTGCAGGACCATCCAAGACAATCACACCTGCTCTTCACTCAATTCCTACTGTGGCACAAACGGTTAAGCATTTGCCTGTCAGCTGAGAGGTTGGTGGTTTGAACCCACGCAGATGCACCTCAGAAGAAAGGCCTGGCTACCGACTCCCCAAACGTCACACAGCCTGGAACCCTGTGGAGCAGCTGTACTCTGCACACATTTGGTGGCCACAAGTGTATCTGATTCAGTGGCAATTAACAACAACAATAACTGGTTGACCGTTGAACCCCATGCTGAGCAATGTATGCTCATAAACTCGTGCAATCACCACGTCTCTCTAGGGAGGAGGATGTGGGTCTGATTTCCACTTCATAAAAGAGGAAACTGAGGAACGGAGTGGCTGAGCAACTTGTCCAAGGTCACTAAGCTCATTTTGTGGAGGAGCCAGGATCTGAGCCCAAGAGATCTGGGTTTTAATCAAGACAGGAGAAGGGAGGGCTCCCTGGAGGACCACAGCCACCATCCAGATTTTCTTGAAAAAGAAAATCATAATCACAATCATAGAAGTGGGGCAGTTCTCCTCTGACCTCTAGGGTCGCCACGAGTCGTACCCGACTTGATGGGACTGGGTTTAATCATAAAAGTATTATTTTGAGAATAGTTGTGTGGCTTTTATTTTTCAGGGTCCCTCGGTGGTGTCAACAGTTAATGCCCTCTGCTGCTCACTGGAAGGCTGGCAGTTCACGGGCATCCAGAGGCATCTTGGAAGAAAGGCCTGGTGATCGGCTCTCCAAAGCAGCCACTGAAAATCCTAGGGAGCTGACCTCTACTCTGACATCCTGGGGCCCCTGAGTTGGAGCTGACTGGACGACAACTGGTTTGGTGGTTTGTACTTTTTCTCTTTCAGCGTGTTTTAAAGGAATGATAGACAAAATATCTTTGTCATAAAGAAAGCTTCAAAAAATCCAGAAGCCACAAAACAACAAATGCTGGAGAGGCTGTGGAGAAAGTGGAATCCTCCTACACTGTTGGTGGGGCTGCAAAATGGTCCAGCCTCTTTGGAAAGCAATCTGGCGCTTCCTTAAAAAAATGGATATTGATATATCATTTGACCCAGTAATTCCACTACTTGGAATGCATCCTACAGAATCAAGGCCTTTCACACCAACGGACACATGCACGAGAATGTTTATCGCAGCACAGTCCACGATAGCAAAAAGATGGAATCAACCCAGATGCCCAAAAACAGAAGAATGGATAGGTAAACTATGGTATATACACTCAATGGAGCACTACGCAATGATAAAGAACAACGATGACTTCAGGAAATATCTCATGACTTGGTTTCAACTGGAAGACATTATGTTGCGTGAAAGTAGTCAGCGACAAAAGGACAAATACTGTATGAGACCTCTACGATAAGATCTCAAAAACAGACTTGTGTATAGAAGAAAAGACTCTTTGACAGCTGCAAGGGAGGGGTGGGGAGGGTTTAGATTAGATAGTTGCTAGGTATCTTGTTGGGTGAAATCGGTGATAGCACACATTAGAAACAAGAACAATATTAAGTGGACCTAAACATAACATCAGTACTCCTTCCATCTTAACCCAATATTGCAAGGATAGAGTAGCTTGGGCAGGGGGCGGGGGACCATGCTCTTAGGCGAAAGCAAGGCCAATTGGCACAACTAGCATTTTGCTAAGAGGGCTCTCTGCACCCCACGTTGGTGAGTGGCGTCTGGGGTCTTAAAAGCTGCCAAGCTGCCATCCGAGGGCACAGCAAATGGTCCCAACTCAGCAGGAATGGATGCTCACCGAGGACCAAAATCACATGGGGGAAAGACAACCCAGAAGACAAAGAGACCCACATCAGTGGGTGCCTACATCGACTTGGGACCGGAAGAACCAGATGGTGCCCGGCGACCACCAGTGATAGCCGCGATGGAGCTCACTAAGTTGAGTCTCATTGGCAGCACAAGAATAAAAAGGGGTGCACCCTGAGATCCCCACTAAAAGACCTCAATTGATGGTCCAGTGGTTTGGGGGTTCCCCTGGGAGCATGGTCCCTGGCCCTGATGCTGCCCTTGTCCATAAATCATAACGAAGGTCCACTCTTTGGACACGAATGGATTGGACTTGGCGATGCAGAGTGACCATATATTGGATGCACTTTATGGTTCTATACATCTATAGGATGTCATCCTGCTGACCTCTGGCTGGAGGAAGGAGAGTAGCTGGAGAGGAGGGTAAAAAGAGACTGTTGGGAGGACGAGACATGTATGGAGCAGAGAGGAACAGTGTGCTGTCACCAGGCAAGGAGAGCAGTGGAAGCTGCATATAGGTGGGTATGTAAGTTTATATGTGAATGTACATTTTCACTCAGTTATATTAAATAAAAAATTTTAAAAAAATCCAGAAGCCTACAAAAATCAAAGCTGCCCCTTGGAGTTAACAAGAAAGTGGGGGAAAGGAGGCTTTTATGAAGTAACTCACACTACTGCCCCTAACTGAAGACTGTGGGGGGAATAAAATGTGGGTGGTGTCTGGCCACAGCTTTCTGAAATAAAATTGACCCCTCCACTCCTCAGCCTTAGCCAAGTGTCTCAGCCACCTTACATGTGCCACCTCCCAGGATGATGACAGCAGTCGAGCGTGACTAGGCAAATTTCACAGATGGGAAATGCGAGGCCTAGTGAAGCTGAGTTGTCCCATTCTGATTCAGACTGGCCTGATTCAAAGTACTTACTCTTAACCAGTGCTTTCTCCTACTCATACCACAGGGTGTACACATATTGGGGGTACATGGGATGGGCTGTGCATGTGTGGAGGGCAAAGTCCAGGGGGTGGGCAGCAACAGTTTTGTGGAGCCCCTCTCCATGGGCTCTACCCGCCCTTGGGGTAAGCTGTCTCCCAAGCCTCTCCCTGCCTCACTCTCTCTCCTAACTTGGCCAGGGCATCTGAGGGGCTCAGAGGACACAAAAGCGTCACGGAAATTCAGAAATGGTATGCTGCTTCTTCACAAACCAGAGTGGTGTCCCCTTCCTGGAATCAAGTCTCAGCTCGCTACTTACTAGCTGGGTGAGCTTGGATAAGTGGCTGAGCACCAGTGGGTCTCAGTTCCCCCATCTGTAAAATGGATCGTCATTAGTTATTGCCTTACAGGGTTGAGGAGCACTTGGGGCACAGTGTTTAAGAGCTACCACTGCTAACCTAAAGGTTGGCAGTTCAAATCCTCCAGCTTCCTTGGAAACCCTATGGGGCCATTCTAATCTGTCCTGTAGGGTCACTAGGAGTTAGAATTGACTTGACAGCTATGGATTTGGGTTTTTTTGTTCAATAGGGCTGTGGTGAGCACTGAGGGACTGCATTATGTGATATTACATAGACTACAGGACAAGAAAAGTTGCTTTTTAGTGGTGTGAACAGTTAAGCAGTTGATGACTAGTTAAAAAGACTGGACGTTTGAACCCACTCAGCGGAGCCTCAGAAGACAGGCCTGGTGATCAGCTCCTGTGAAGTTTGCAGCCAGGAAAACTCTGTGTGGCAGTTCTGCTCTGTAACACAAGGAATCACCGCGAGTTGGAACCTACTCAGTGGGCAACGAGTTGGTTCCTGGTAACTGGCATAGGACATGGCCACTGACCACTGGTCAGTTTGTCATACCGTGGTGGCTTGCACGTTGGGGCGATGCTGGATTTTATGGCATCACGATTTCAGATACCAGCAGGGCCACCCACGGGGGGCAGGCTCCAGCAGAGCTTCCAGATTACAGCAGATGAGCAAGAAAGGCCTGGTGATCTACTTGCAAAACTTAGCTGGTGGAAACCCTGTGGATCACAACAGAACACGGTCTGATGCAGTGCTGGGACAGCAGACCCCTGGGTGGGCGGCGCTCAGAATACCAGCGGCCCCAACAGTGGACCGAGGATGGGGACGATGGTACAGGATGGCTCAGCACTCTGTTCTGTTCCGCACGGGGTCCCCATGAGCAGGGCCGACTCGATGGCAATTCATAACAACATCGTAGTCCAACGCACATAATAAACAGTTCATGAATGTCACCTTCCTTTCTCCTTTTTTTTTTCTCTCTTTCTTTCACTATCTTTCTAGAACTTCCCTGGCCTCCAACAGAGATTAAAATTCTGAACAGTCTAAGAAGGACACTGTGGCCACCCAAGATGGAGGGGTGTCCAGCCAGGATGTCTGCCTCTTGTCCTAGTCCCCCCAACCCTGGAGTCCCTGGCTCAGGTCCCGCCAGAGCAGAACCTTCCCATTAATGGGGAACTGTCCTCACTCCAGGCGCCTTATCAGGGTGGTTAACCTGTTGGGTAGCTTAGCCGTTGGTTGTTAACTTGTGGTTTAAGAATTTGAGCAACTTCACACACGCAGAAAGGGAAGCTCCCCTCACTTCCTCAAGGTCTGGGTGCCCTCCGGACTCTAGGCTTCTCTCCTCTTCACCTTTCTCACCTCCACGAGCCTTCCTCGGCCAACCTTTCCCTCGATCAACCTGCCGACGGCCCCAGGACCAGACTCCTCCTTGTCCAGACCTGTTCCTCCTCGGTCCCATTGAGTCAGTCTCTTCCTTTTCCTGTCTGGGGGCACTAAGTCCCCTCTGGAGACTTCTAAGACCCTTTGCTTTGTCCTCCTGCCTCTGCCGGGACCTCCAGTGTCACCAGGTCCCCTTGGCCCTGGATCTTCGTGTCTTTTGGAACTGAGCAAGCCCAAGACCACTAACCCTTCCCTCCCCCAACTGTCACCCGCTGTGCATGTGACATCTGGACCATTAGTAAGGAAGACTGGAGGAGAACTGAGGCATTTGAATTGTGGTATTGGCAAAGAATAGTTTATGTGTCATATATGTATTACGACCTAAGTGAAAGTTTACAGTTCAGATTAGTTTCTCATACAAAAATTTATTCACACATTGTTATGGGACCCAGCAGCTCTCCCTAAAATGTGACAGCACACTCCTCCTCTCCATCCCAGATGTCCCATGTCCATTCAACCAGCTCCTGTCCCCATCTGTCCTCTCATCTCACCTCTGGGTGGGAGCCACCCAGTTAGTCTCCTGTGGCTACTTCAGCAAGAAGCACCCTCTTCACCGGTACCATTTTATGTCTTACAATCTAGTCTAATCTTCGTCTAAAGAGCTGGTTTTGGGACTGGTTTTAGTTCTGGGCTAACACACAGTCCCGGGGCTGTGTCTTTTGGGGTCTTTCCAGTCTCAGTCAGACCATTAAGTCTGGTCTTTTTGCTAGAATTTGAGTCCTGCACCCCATTTTTCTCCTCTTCCATCAGAGACTCTCTGTTGAGTTCCCTGTCAGTGCGGTCATTGGTGGTAGCCTGGCGAAGAAGACTGAATATACCATAAGCTGTTCTTTGCCACAGTTCAAATGCATTGCTTCTCCTCCAGTCTTCCTTCCTAACGGTCCAGATGTCACATGCAAATTGGGTGACAGTTGGGGGAGGGAAGGGTTAGTGGTTTTGGGTTTGCTCAACTGTGAAAGACATGGAGGTCCAGGACCAAGGGGACCTGGTGACCCTGTAGGTCCCAGCAGAGGCAGAGGGACAAAGCAAAGGGTCTTGGAAGTCTCCAGAGGGGACCTGGTGCCCCAGGCAGGGAAAGGAAGTGACTGACTCATTGGGACCAAGGAGGAACAGGTCTGGACAAGGAGGAATCTGGTCCGGGGCCCGTCAGCAGGTTGATGGAGGGGCTAATTGGTCGAGGAAGGCTCGTGGAGGTGAGAAAGGTGAAGAGGAGAGAAGCCTAGAGTCTGGAGGGCACCCAGACCTTGAGGAAGTGAGGGGAGCTTCCCTTTTTGTGTGTGTAAAGTTGCTGAAATTCTTAAAGCACAAGTTTAACAACCAACGGCTAAAGTTACCCAACAGATTAACCATCCTGATAAGGCGCCCGGAGTGAGGACAGTTCCCAATTAATGGAGAGGTTCCACTCTGGTGGTGCTCGAGCCAGGGATCCCACGGTTGGGTGGACTAGGGCAAGAAGGAGATGTCCCAGCTGGACACCCCTCTACCCCACCCTGTCCTGTACCAACGTCACCACTGCTGGTCCATCATTGCAGCCCCTGGGTATTTTGAGTGCCTCCCAACCTGCAGGCTCCTCTTCCAGCACTGCATCAGACTATTCTGTTGTGATCCATAGGGTTTTCGTTGGCTACGTTTTGGAAGTAGATTGCCAGGCCTTTCTTCCTGGTCTTAGTCTGGAACCTCTGCAGGAACCTGCCCCCTGTGGGTGGCCCTGCTAGGATTTGAAATCCTGGTGGCCTGGCATCCAGCGTCACTGTAACACGTGAGCCACCGCAGCATGACAAACTGGCTAATGGGCAGTGGCAACGTCCTGTACCAAAAGCCCCAAACCAAACCCGTTGCCACGGAGTAGATTCAAACTCATGACCCCATGTGTTACACAGTAGGACTGCCCCGTGGAGTTTCCCTGACTGTGAGCTTCAAGGTGCTGGTTACCAGGCCTTTATTCCAGGCACTGCTGAAGTGGGCTCAAACATTCATTCATTCTAAGCAGTGATCAAGTGCTTAACTGTTCACACCCCTGAAAAGCAACTTCTCCGGTCCGGTAAAAGACCCAAACCCGCTGCTGTTGAGTCGATTGCGGCTCATGGCAACCCTATAGGACAGAGTAGAACTGCCCCCACAGAGTTTCCAAGGCACCCAGCAGATTTGAACTGCTGACCTTTTGGTTAGCAGATATAGTACTTAACCACTACTCGACCAGAGTTTCCCTTTGTCCCATAGTCGATGTAATGCCACATAATGAAGTCACTCAGTCCTCACCACAGCCCTATTAAACAACAACAACAAAAAACCCAAACTCATTGCTGTCAATCCAACTCACAGTGACCTTACAGGACAGATTAGGAGGGCCTCACAGGGTTTCCAAGGAAGCTGGAGGATTTGAACTGCCAGCCTTTAGGTTAGCAGAGGTAGCTCTTAAACTCTGTGCCCCACGTGCTCCTCAACCCTGTAAGGCAATCACTAATGATGATCCATTTTACAGATGGGGACACTGAGGCCCATCAGTTCTCAGCCAGCTAGTAAGCAGCTGAGCCAAGATTTGAACCCAGGAAGGGGGTGCTGGGCTGGTTGTGAAGAATCAGCATACCATTCTTGAATTTCCCTGAGGCTTTGGGTCCTCTCAGCACCTCAGATGCACTGGCCAAGTTGGGAGGGAAGGTAGGGGAGGGATAGACTGGGGAGACAGCTCACCCCAAGGTGGTGGGTAGAACCCCAGAAGATGGGCTAGATGGATAGGGGTTCCAGGAAGCTGTTGCTGCCCCCTTGGACTTTGGGCACCCCCCACCACATGTACCCCCAGCATTTGTACACCCTGTGGTACCAGTGAGAGAAAACACTGGCTAAGAGTTAAGGACGTAAGATCAGGCCAGTCTGGGTCAGCATTCTACACAGTACAGCTCAGCTTCACTGGGCCTCGGGCTCCCCATCTGTGAAATGGGCCTAATCATGCTGGGCTGTTATTACTCTGGGAGGTGGGACATGTAAGGTGGCTGAGGCACGTGGCTGTGGCTGAGGGTTGGGATTGTAGATTTTATTTCAGGAAGCTGTGGCCAGATACTACTCACATTCTGTTCCGCCTTTAGTTCCTCAGTTAGGGAGAGTGGTGTGGGTTACTTCATCAAAATCTCCTTTCCCCCACTTTCTTGGTTACTCCAAGGGGGAGCCTTTGTTTTTATAGGCTTCCGTATTCTTTCTTTATGACAAAGGTTTTTTTTTTTTCTTTTTTCCAGTCATTCCTTTAAAAGAATCTGAGAGAAAAAGAACACTAACAAACCACCAAACAAGTTGTCGTTCAGTCAGCTCCAACTCAGGGGCCCCAGGGTGTCAGAGTAAAAGTCGGCTCCCTGGGGTTCTCAGTGGCTGCCCTTGGGGAGCAGATTACCAGATCTCTCTCCCGAGGGGCTTCTGGATGCCAGTGAACTGCCAGCCTTCCAGTGAGTAACAGAGGGCATTAACTGTTCACACACCAAGGGACTCCGCAAAATAAAAGCCACACAACTTCTTCTCAAAATAACACTTCTATTTATTTTTTCTTTAAGGACAGCTGGATGGTGGCTGTGGCCCTCCAGGGAGCCCTCCCTGCCCCCGTCTTGACTAAAACCCAGATCTCTGGGCTCAGATCCTGGCTCCTCCACAAATGGGCTAAGTGACCCTGGGCAAGTTGCTCAGCCACTCTGTTCCTCAGTCCCCCTTTTGTGAAGTGGAAATCAGACCCACGTCTTCCTCCCTGGGGGTGTGTGGCAATTATGTGAGTTTGTGTGTGTACATTGCTCAGCACAGGGTTCCATATTCAATCAATTGTTGTTGTTAATTGCCTGGGTCAGTTTTACTCATGGCCCCTGCTCCACAAGGTTCCAGGATGTGTGATGTTTGGGGAGTCGATCGCCAGGAGTGCTTAACTGTCTGTGCCACAGTAGGAACTGAGCGAAGAGGAGGTGTGATTGTCTTGGACGCAGGACGGTCAGACTCTCCAGGAAACAAAGGCTCGGGGAGCCCGGGGACCCCTCCCGCTGGCAGGTCAAGGAGAAATGGGGGCGCATCCCTGCAAAGGGAATCCAAGGTCTGCTAACCACAGAGCTGCAGGGACGTCCACCGGCCAACCTTGGGCTCTTGCCCCAGGGCACAGCCTGGCCCCCCGCCCTGACCTGCTTCCTGCAGTATCTGTGGCAGCTTCCCTGGTGCTTAGTTTTTCATGTTCCCTCCCTCATGGGAGAGAGGAAGCAAGTGTCAGGGATGCTTTCCTGGTTGAGCAAACCCACCTGTCATCAAGACACTGTTAACAGGTCACCAAGTTATCATCTAACAAGGTGGCCAGTCAGAAGGACTGGCTTCCTGGGGGGAGAGGTGTCAGTTTCACAGGAGGCAGGAGCAGTTTCTGGGATTGGCAGTGTTACAAACCTGTTCCATTCAAACAGCATGTCAAGGACTGGCGTAGATCAACAGAGAAGGAGATGATTTGCTGGTGACAGTTTTGAACAGTCCGACGTCCAGCTCTGCAGCGACCCCTTGTGGAGACGGAAAGATCCTCCCTGTGTCTCTGTGCCTCGCTGTCACTGTCCTTTCAGTTTCTCTGTCTTTTTGACTTTCTGTCTGTCTCACTCTATCTTTTTCTCTGTGTCTGTTTTTTCTCTCTCACTGTCACTCTGCCTCTTACTGTGTCTTTCTCTCTTATCTGTGCTGTCTCTGCCTCTCCCTCTCAGTAGCTGCAGGGGACAGAGCCAGCCAGCCAGCCAAGTGCCGTTGAGTCGGATCCGACTCATGGCGACCTTAGGGGCCAGGGTAGAAAGGACATCTTTTTCACATCTTTCAAAAACTCCCCTTTTTTTCCAAGTTATAATTTAAATGATGAGTATTTGGTGGTCATGGACACATGGCTGTACTCGTCTGTCAAACTCAGATCACTCAAAAAGGTGCATTTTACTTTTTCAAAAAGTATACCTTGGTGAATTTTATTTAAAAAGATACTTGGGAAAAACAAAACATCCACGCAGAGAATGTACATCTGTCTGAAAGCATTACACTGAACACTTAAGACAGGTGCCTTTCCTTGTATGTCACTACACCTCACAGCTGAGCCAGCAAACTGAAAATCCTCACACCTGAACCCAGAACAAGAACCGTGACAAACTGAGAAAATCGTTGTCAAGGGCTGCGTTTTACTTGGCTCCACAAGCAGTGCCCATAGAAGCAGCGGTCAGGAAATCCAACCACATACTGCGCTGGGCAAATCTGCTGCAACAGACTTCTTTCAAGTGTTAAAAAGCAAAGATGTCACTATTACCGCAAAACACAGATTCGTGCCACCTGTTGCAAAGTCAGGACTGAGACAGCGGTGAGGTGAATAATTAAGGTTTGTTGTGTACTCATAAACAAGAGACAGAGGGGAATAGCTTTCTCCAAAGTCTGTCTGTCCCCAGCCAGACCAGCAGGGTTTATAAGGGGAAGCGACATGTGACGGAATGACAAGGAACGTGGCAGAAACACTCAGCAAGATGGTCTGTGTTTCAAGGTCTTCCTTCCACGTCAATTATTGGGGCAGGAGGGCCGATACACAGCATTGTCTGGTCCTGCTTAGTGACCTGAAAGAAACCTTGAAGCCGAGCAGTTACCAGACCTGCCTTGACTGTTCTAATGTTCTTTTCCCAGGCAGCACTAAATCATACCTCTAAAACATAATGCTTCAAAACAGAGGGATGTTGTTCCCTAGAGGTGGAGTCCTTATGCTAAAGTTATGTCACACATCTCATACGCTTACTGCAAATCCCCCCCTTTTATGTTACTTTCACAGTGATGGAAAATTGGGTGACACAGCCATTTAGCTATTTTCTGCTGAACCAGGGTATTGTACTCTTTTAGGGATGGGGATGCCACCAGAATGGAAAGCAACCAACCATATCCTGCTGCACTGGATGTAAGTGCTCTCAAGAGAAGCATGTGAATTGTCCAGGATAAAGACACATCTAGTCTGTAATGTTTGGCTGGCCCCCTTAGTAATGACATTCAAAAGGCATCCCACAAATATATATCATGTAGATTATAATTACGGTGGTAAGGAAGAGGACTGTCATGGATTGTATGGTGTCCCCTCAAAAACGTATGTGTTGATTTGACTTGGTTGTTAGTCCCAGGATGGTGCCATTCCTCCCATGTGTTGTGAATCCTGCCTCTCTGATATTGACGGAGAACGCGAGGCAGTTGTGCTGGGGAGGCAGGACTCCAGTTACCAGCTGTGGAATATCAGGGAGAGACGTGAGCATAGAGTCGGGAATCTCATGCCGGGAGAGCAGCACTGAGAGCAGAGCATGTCCTTTGGACCTGAGGGTTCCTGTGTGGAGACTGTGATGATTTTTCATATTGAATGGACCTGTAACTCATAAATGGATTCATGGCTTACTGGACTGTGACAAAGTTTCTCTTCATGAAACCATCCACTCATGGTATTTTCTGTTAGAACAGTACCAGGTGACTAAAACAGGGACTAACCATGCATTCTTTGTGGGAAACCATCTTGAGAGCCAACTCCTCCATCCAGGCATTCTGGTGATGGGCCAGGTCTATTCCGATATCTTGTTTATATTTTTGAGGTTGGATTTTTTTCTCCTGAAGTATTTACGTATAGCAGGTTTTATTAATGATGGCCCCAGACCGCTCTTGTTTTTGTAGAGGAAATCTAATGCCAAATGGTTGTCTAAGACCACTTTCATCAACAAATTTAAGCATGTCTGTCATGTGTTTTAGTCAGCTAGGGATGCTCTAACAGAAATACCACAGAGTAGATGATTTTAACAAAGAAAAGTTTATTCTCATACAGTCCAGTAGGCTACAAGTCCAAATTCTGGGTGTCCACTCCAGGAGAAGGCTTTCCCTCTGTGTCTACTCTGGAGGAAAGTCCTTGGTTGCATCAGTCTGGTTGGGGAGCAGAACCTCGAGTCTAAAGGATGCGCTCTTTTCCCAGTGCTGCTTTCTTGATAGTGTGAGTTTCCCAACTCGCTGTTTGCTTCCCTTTATCTCTTGTAGGACACAAGGATAAAGGGTAGTACAAGCCATACTCCAGGGAAACTCCCTAACAGCAGAGCAGGGAGGTGGCCTTACGAAGGGATTAACAATCCCACCCTAATCTTCTAACATACAGCATAGAAAAATCGCAAAACGGAGAACAATCATAAAATATTGGGAATCATGGCCCAGTCACATGGCTACATACATTTTTGGGGGGACACAGTTCAATCTATGACATTGTGTTTGTAGAGCCTTCTTGCTTTTGGTGGCTCAAAGATGTACGGTGGCAGGAAAATTTTTAATAGCCATTTTTATTTGATTAAACCAAGAATAACAGTTCTTGAAAATCACCATATAGATTCCCTCTCTTTTATGAGGGGGTTGTACCCCTCTATACCTCTCTTCAGGCAGAAAGAGAAAGAAGTTTTTGGGGTAGAATTGGGATGGACCTGGGTGGAGTACATTTCTAATCTCAATGTATATTGTCTCATACAATTTCTGCCATTTAAACACTGGGTGGCCCAGGTCCATGCCACGGGGCCTTTGTCATTAGAGGCAATACTCGTAGGATAAGGTTTCCTAAGTGGAGAGCTTGTGTTCAAATGAGCCTGAAGGCAGCGTTTTAATTTCAGTGATACCATTCTTACTTATAATAGCATAGTTTTCTCTGGCATGGTAATGGCCCCAACTTCTTTATTTTTTTCTTTCTTTTTTTTATTATGACTGAATGAAAATGTACCTTCCCATATAAATTTGCACACCCACCCATATGCAGCTTCCACTGCTCTTGGTGCCCGTTGACAGCACACACTTCCTCTCTGCTCCACACATGCCCCATCTTCCCAACAGTCTCCTTTCCCCTCCTCTCCACTCACTCCCCTTCCTCCAGTCAGAGCTCAGCAGGATGATATCCTATACATGGATAGAACCATAAAGTGCACCCAAGATATGGTCACGCTGCATCACCAAGTCCAATCCATTCCTGCCCGAAGAATGGACCTTCATTATGATTTATGGACAGGGTTGCTGCTTATGTTTCATTTTGTTCAGCTTGATTATAACATGTCTCGGAGTCTTTCTTTTGAGATCTATAGTGGGTGGCGTACGATATGCATCTGCGATGTCTATATTATCTTCCTTCATGATTTCTGGGAAGTTTTCTGTTAGCAGCTCAGCAATGATACTCTCTGTGTTCTCAAGTGTCTCATCCTGTTCAGGGACTCCAATTAATCGAAGGTTGTTCCTTTTAATAGAGTCCCACATGCTTCTTAATGCTTCTTTGTTTTTCTTGTTTCTTTTTTCTGATTTCTGCTCATAGACGCTGGCATCAGTAGCTCTGTCTTCCAAGTCAGAAATTCTTTCTTCCATTTGTTCCTTTCTGTTCTCTTGGCTTTGAATGGAAGTTTCTATGTCTTTGATTTTGTTCTTGATCTGCTGGATTTCTGAGTACTGGTGTTCCATCAGATCGAACACCTTGCTTAATTTTTCCTTTTGCTCTGCTGCATTTTGTATAAGGTCTAGAAAGGCTCTGTGTATAATCATTTTGTATTCACCTTCTGATGCTTTCAGAAAAGTTTCTTCATCTGGAAAATTCCTTGATTGTTTTGTTTGGGAGCCTTCTGAAGCCATGGTTAATTTCTTGTATGCCACAAGTGTCTCTTGCTTTTTGGGTCCCATGTGAATAAGTAGAGGCTGGGAGAGATACTGTGAGGATGGACCACAGATGTTTCTCTAGGCTGTCTTAAAATGTAAAACAAAAGGTATTTGACTACTTCCCAAGTCAGTCAGGTTTTTGGGTGTAGCGGTCCCTCTTCCCTGGAAAAGTAAGCACCTCTATATCCAACTCCAGATGATACAAACTAGTTCAAAATACAGCAATGCTACTGCCCTGTTGGCTTCTGCTGACAGGGCCCAGCCTTAGGTGACACTGTGTAGAGTACTGCTTTTCTGGTAGAAAAGCGCTCTCCTGTGGGCAGGCTCTGGCTCCCAAGCTAAGAAATAGGTCCAGCTGTGGCCACTGTACCCAAGAAGGTGCCCTCCACACAGGCAGCAGATAGACAGGCTAAAGGTGCCGAGAGGTAATGAGTCCCCCACCTCTATTGCCAGGCCCCCACCGTAGGCAACACTGTGTAAACTACTTCTTTTCTGTTGGAGAAGGGCTGTCCTGTTTGCAGGCGCTGGCTCTCAGGCTAAGAATTAGGTCCTGCTAAAATCTCCATATCCAACATGGCGTCCCACACACTGACACTGTGGTTTTGTACAAACCATGCTGTGGCAGTGATAAAAGGACAGGCCCAAAGTGGCTAGATGAACAGAGTCCTAAGCCTGGCTCTCACAATATGGGAATTTCACCTACCTATCCCCCCAGCAATGTGTCTGAGTCTAGCCACTAGGCAGGACCCAGCTCCGCCCACCGGCCAAGACAGAGAAAAAAAAAGTCAAAATGGTGCGTTTACCTTCAGTCTGTGACAGTCAGGGCTAGCCAGGAGCGGGAGTCAGCAAAAGAGAGGAGGTTTTTTGCTCAGTGGTATGAAGCCCAAATTAACAGCCCTGTGCCATATCCTGGGGGCTCCCTAGGTGACCAGAAGGCTCTGTGTGATTATCAGTTCAGGTCTTGGTCTCCAGAGGGATAGAAGGAGATGTGTGCTCACTCCGCCATCTTGACTCCACCCAGGAACCAGTTTTTTCTAAAGCTCATAGTTTAAAAGGACATCCAAAGGCAGTAGGTGTATGTGGGTTACCTCAATCTCCATGAAAGTCAGAAATTTAGATTTTAGATGAATCACATATATTTTTTTATGGTTCCTTCTTTCGGACCATGACTGTACTATATAGTATTTGATCAAAAATGTTCAATAAATAATAATTGAATTCTACCAGTCTTCTTTTTTTTTAAGATCTCAGGCACCATACAGTGAACTAGGAAGCAGTGTAGAAATATTAACGATATAGGGCAATTATGTGAAAAAAACCAATAAAACCAAGACCCTAAGGTCTTTGAACAAGGAAACAAATCTCATGATGTGTTTGTATAAGTAGCAACAGTAACTGTTTATGTGTTTTAACAGTAACTGCATTTTGTAAAACCTCAGATTTTATATTAATATAAATACATCAAAATTTATCTATTAAGGCACAAACTGGTTTTTGATAGACTGGGAAATCTTAATTTGTAAAATCATAGCTACAATTTCAGACACCTTACTGGTTGTAACATTTACAACTTTGTTAAGTTTACCAATAAGAACTTTTAGTTTGAGAGTAGTAATATTTAAATCATTAGTTAAATAATTTAGGAGAAAGGAAAATAATTTCTCATACCTAGAAAATATGACTTTAAAACATCAGCAATATTTCTGCACAGAACCCATAGTATTGTTTATTTAGTCCTATGTAGGCATTTTCTGTCTCATCTGATCTGGGTCAGCTGCAATCTGTAAGATTATCAGTTGTTACATAAGAGGTTTGGAAACCTCAAGTCGTAGTCCGTTTTAAAAGACTAACATCTTTTGTCGAGATATTTGGTCAAATATTTTTAGAAGATCATCAAAATAAGATTTTTTTCTGTAGATGACAAAGCTTAATCAGACCATACTTAATTTAAAAAAATAGTTATTCTTATTAGTGAAAAGACTTGACAGAAGTTCACTACAAGCAAAATGTACAGGTCAAATAAAATCCAATCTGTTGGAAAACTTTAGACAACAATATTTTTAAATATAGCCATTGACCACCTTTTTACAATTTCTTTTTATTCATTTATTTATTTTAAATTGTGACTAAGTACACAATCCAAATCAACTTTGCATGCCTGCCTATCTGCAGCTCCAGCTGCTCTCCCCAACCAGTTACAGTATACTCCTCCTTTTCACGCTAAACTTCTAGTATCTTCTTAATGAGCACCTGTGCCCTACTCTCCACCCTCTTCTCACCCATCCAGAAAGAAAGCAGTAGGACAGCTTCCTATGAATATATAAATGTATAAACCCATAAAGTACATACTTTATAAATGTATAAACCCACAAAGCACACACACCATATGGCCTATAAATGTATAAACCTATAAAGTACACACATACGGTGTGTGTAAATGTACAAACTCATAAAGTACACACACAGTATGGTCACATGCTGTCGCCAAATCCAGTCCATTCTTGTCTGAAGAGCTGACCTCACCACTGGTTTCTGGTCAGGGCCAGCAGCAGGTCTGGGGCCATGTTCCCAGGGGACCCTCCAGGCTGTTGGACCATCAGTTCTGGTCTTTTAGTAGAGCTGTTGATCTGCACCCCTCTTTTTCTTGTGCTGTCTCAGGGACTCTACACTGTGTCCCCATCACGGCTGACTACTGACCACCTTTTTAAAGAACTTCAGAAACCATATACAATAATCTTGAGGTATAATACAACATAGTTGGGGTGTATCACGATTATCAAGCCTCCAAATATCTGAATAGTATAAAAATAACTTCACGGGTAAACAATTTGAATTTCCCAGACAAAGGCACTAATAAAATTATGATATAATATTATGTACTGGTTATATTATTATGTAGAACCATAAGAAGAAATAGCTAGCACAAATCTCAACCCAATTAGACTCAGGCACTTCTCTTGATTTTAACCTGTCTCATGTAATTTATTTTAAATAAAATCTCTTCCTTTTAGCACTTTGTCCTTATAAAAAGATATTTCTGGCTTACCATGAATTTTTAGAGTTGTCAGGAGTTTATTTACAGGTTAACAAGAAATAATAATTAAGTGATTTAATCAGCAATCTTAAAACCCTTGGTCTCTTTTTTTCTTTTAAACTGTGACTTGGCTTTTAACTCATAACCTTACTTTAGTGAAAGGCCAAAACATTTGTCCTTAAGGCAGATTACACAAAGAACAAATTAACTCTTAACTCAGAAATCAAAAAGAATATTGTTATTTAAACTGTGAAAAATCAGTTTTTTTTAAGCTAACATTGAAGTTTTTAAAAACCTCATAAATTAAATTGATAAACTTTTGTCAGACAAAACTTCAGCATATCAAAATTTTTCCTTCTCAATAAATGTCTTTTTCTTTAACCCACTGGGGGTACAAAGATGATCACTTGTTTAGTAAGCAGTCCAGAGGTGAAACCCTGGGGATGTTAGGTCTTGTCCCTAGGGCCCAATGTTTTGGGGCTCACATCAATACTATATATTTTGTCTATATGTATGACACATTTTTTTAGATACCATCTATTAAAAGTTACAGAGTTGGGATTCCCAGAAGCGGGGGTACAAGAAGGAAAAATAGTAAGAGGTCGGGAAGATGCTGGCACAGCAATAAGCCAGGCTGGAAGTACGATGGAGTGGGGAGAGGAGGGGTGAAAACCCCAAGGAAACAGAGTAGTCGTGGCTGCTCTAACCTCCCGGACAATCACAGGCACTTGACAGAAGTAGTCTTGGCTGCCTCAATCTCCTGGATACCCTGATGCCTAAAACAGATGGGTCTGTCCCTCAGACAGACAAATGGCTGCTCAAACAGCCACTGATTCCCTGAGTCTCAGAGCACCCCACCAGGGTTCCTGAATAGACAGATGACAAGAGACCTCTCTCTTCATATAAGATGACAGTGCTAGGTGTCACACTCGACAGGACAGGGTACAGAAAAGACTCTTAGGTCAGGACTTGTGGTCAAGAACAGGTTCACTTGTAGAAACAGTGAGAAATCACAGAAATCACAGAACTTTACCCTAGGATTTAATGGGATGACTGGCAGGTCTCCAGTCCACAGAATCACAGATGTCAAAATATTGGAGCCACCGACCACCAGAAGAGAAGGAGTTAAAAGGGGTGCAAATATGGTGGGGAGCCTTGGAAGTCAAAGAGCAGAGATGGGCCTGTCCCACCAGCCCGGCCTTGAGCACAACAGGGAAAGAAGTTGCAAACTCAGATCTGGAGATTTCCCAGACAGACCTCTTGATTCCTCACCTCAGGGAAGCGTGATTAGGGACCAGTGGTGCTGTGGAGGGTGCAGGACAGACGGATGCTCTTCTGGAGGGACAGGTAACCTCTCGCAGTCACTGGTTAGCATAGCTGTCTTCTAGTCCCAAGCCCTACCCCTAGCCATAGGCCACCCTGCCTCAAATGGCCCATCTGAAACGGGTCGCCAGTTTGTTACCATAAAACAGATTCGTTCCACCTGCCTCAAAGCCAACACTGAGACAGGTGTGAGATGAATAATCAAGAGGGCTTATTGTATATCAATATACAAGAGACAGACGGGAATAGCTTCTTCCAAAGTCTGTTCCTGGCCAGACCAGAGGGGTTAATAAGGGGACGCTACATGCAGGTCTAAGGGTGAGATAATCACAAGGAATGTGGCGGAAGTGGTCAGCTGGAAGGTCTGTGTTTCGAAGGCTTCCTTTCAAATCGATCATCATGGCAGGAAGGTACCACCTGGTTCTGCTCAGTGATCTAAAAAAATCAAAACCAAGCCGTGATCAGCCCCCTCAACGTTCTGCTGCTCTTTCCCAGGGCAGCACTGGGTCTCACATTGAAAGCGTAACACTTCAAAACGGAGACGGATGCCACTCGCTCAGCTTGGTGGCCTGATGCTAATGTCCTGTTTGTCATCTCATTTGCCTATTACCTGGTCACTTTGATGACCAAGGTGCACTTGACCCATGTCACAGTCTTTTCAGTTGCCTCACATGCCTGCAAAAGCCATGAAAAAATAACACAGAAGAAGAATTGCTGTCATTGAATTACAGTGTTGGTTAAGAATGTTGACTAAACCATGGCCAAGTGACTGGAAGCAATCCATGTTAATGTCCATTCCAAAGAAAGGTGGTCCAACTGAATGTGGAGATCTCTGAATAATATCGTTGATACCACACGCAAGCAAAATTCTGCTCCAGATCATTCAAAAGCAACTACAACAATATATTGACAAGGAACTGCCAGAAATCAAGCTGGGTTCAGAAGAGGACGTGGAACCAGGGATATCATCTCTGATGTCAGATGGATCTTGGCTGAAAACAAAGAATACCAGCAAGATGTTGATTTGTGTTTCATCACCTATGCAAAAGCACTTGACTGTGTAGATCATACTAAGTTATGGCTAACATTGCAGAGAATGGGAATTCCAGAACACCTAATTGTGCTCTCAAGGAATCTGTATATGGATCAAGAGGCAGTCGTGTGAACAGAACAAGGGGACACTGCATGGTTTTAAGTCAGGAAAAGCATGCGTCAGGATTGTATCCTTTCACCGTATCTTTTTAATCTGTATGCCGAGCAAATATCTGAGAAGCTGGATTATACAAACAAGAATGAGGCATGAGGATTGGAGGATGACTCATTAACAACCTGTGTTATGCAGACGATACCGCCTTACTTGCTGGAAATGAAGACGACTTGAGACACTTACTTACAAAGATCCCACAGCCTTCAGTATAGATTGTGCCTCAACATCAGGAAAACAAAAATCCTCTCAACTGGACTAGTAAGTAACATTGTCATAAATGGAAAAAGGATTGAGGTTGTCACGGATTTCATTTTACTTGGGTCCACAACTAACACCCTGTCATAAGAATGCACAAATCTGTCTTTGAGGAGGTGCAGTCACCCCTTAGTAGACACAGCGGACTTGCTTCCAGGACCCGCTTTCCCTCTGCCCCTGAACTCCAAGGATGTGCAGATCTTTTATAGAAAATGGTGTAGTATTTGCATGTAATCTACCCACATTCTCCCATATACTTTGTCATCTCTAGATCACTTAGAACACCAAATACGATGTAAATGCTATGTAAATAATTCTCAGGGCTTCCTCTTACTGCTTTCTAAGTTGTTACAAGCACTTTATTAAGACTTAACCACCAAAAACCCATTACCATCGAGTTGATTCTGACTCATAGTGACCCTATAGCACAGAGCAGGAATGCCCCATAAAGTTTCCAAGGAGCAACTGGTGGATTTGAACTGCTGACTTTTGGTTAGCAGCCATAGATGGCACTTAACCACTACACCACCAGGGTTTCCTTATCAAGACTCAGGGAGACCATTTTTGCCCTTGTAGGGGTAGCACTAACTCTTGGGTGAATTTCAGTTTCATGTGTTTTATGGAAACTCTGATGGTGCAGCGATTAAGAGCCACAGCTGCTAACCAGAAGGCTGGCAGTTTGAATCCACCTGATGCTCCCTGGAAACCCTCTAGGGCAGTTTTACTCCACCTTACAGGGTCATTATGAGTTGGAATTGACTAGACAGCAAGGGAGTTTCTGCTTTAATGGGAGGTGATATTCAATTTGTTCTTACCATTCAATTGGTTCTGGCCCACTTTGGCAAGAGACACACTGCTTTTCAAAAGATCTCAGTTTTCTTTGCTCATGGAGGTTCCCTCCTAGCCTTTGAGGGATTGCTGTGACCACTTCATTGCTTATCAGGAGTCATTTTTACACAGAAGCAAAGAGTGCACACAACATAAGTTGGAAAGAGAGTAGATGGAGGTGAACCATGCTGGAACGGGTGCTGGAGACAGAGACCTGTGAGGTGGAGGCAGGCTACAGCAGGGGCCGATACACATTCCCTCCATCATGCGGATTCGGTGGAGTGCTTGGTTATTTGCAAGTTTAAGCTTCGTTGATTGGAACTTTCTTTGGTTCTTCTTCCCCTGCTAATATTTTCAAGCCACGGCTGGTTGAATCTGTGGACAGGGAACCCATGGGTAGGGAGGGCTGACTGCACAGTTAGAATGCTCTGTAGACACCACGATGGTCACACTCTGTCTTTGTTTCCTTTGGACAAGACATCAGAAAAGACCGATTACAAGAAAAGTACATCCAGTTTGGTCAAGTGAAGGGTCAGGGAAAATGAGGAAGACTGTCCATGAAAAGGACTGACACCAGAACCCCAGCAATGAAATCCAACATACCACTAATTCTGAGGAGAGCCAAGATGAGGCAAAGTTCTATTCTGTTATACATGGAGTTGCTATAAGCGAAAGCAAGAAAACTGATTTGAAAAATTATACGTATGCCTTTTTTTGGTTAAACCTCTGGGTCTGGAACATTATTAGTAAAACTCTTTGCCACTGAGTTGATTGTGACTGATGGTGACCCCATAAAACCAAGCTCACTGCCATGAAGTCCAGTCTGACTCATAGGGACCCTACAGGACAGAGCAGACCAGCCCCACAGTTTCCAAGAAGCGCCTGAAGGATTCAAGCTGCTTTTGGTTAGCAGCTGAGCTCTTAAGCATCACACCATCAGGAGGCCTCTGAAGAGAAGAGACAAAAAGGCAAGCCCACTGCTGTCAATTCTGACTCACAGTGACCCTACAGGTCAGAATAGGACTGCCTCATAGCATTTTCAAGGGGCACTTGCTGGACTTGAACTGCTCACCTTTAGGTTAGCAGATGTAGCATTTAACTACTGCATCACCAGGGTTTCCAGGAAGAGAAGGGAGAAATATAGAAGATCTATAAGAAGACTAAAGAAGGATTGATGCCTTTGAATTGTGGTGTTGGACAAAAATACTGAATATACCACAGACTGCCAAAAGAATAAACAAATATGTCTCGGAAGAAGTACAACCAGAGTGCTTCTTAGAAGCAAGGATGGCAAGACTACTTCTCGCATACACTGGACATGTTGTCACCCTGGAGAAGGACACTGTGCTTGGTGGACAGTCGGCAAAAAAGAGGAAGACCCTCAGTGAGACAGAAGGACACAGTGGCTGCAATCATGGGCTTAAACATAACAATAACTGTGAGCATGACACAGGACGGGGCAGGGTTTGGTTCTGTTGTATACAGGGTGGCTGTGAGTCAGAGCCAACAGGTGTCACTTAACAACAACCACAACCACAACCACTGGCCAATCTTAACACGACTGACTGAAACCCTACTTTCCCTTTTACCTGAAATCAGTGAATGTCACTTCACAAGATGGTCTAGGTCTCTTCAGCCAACCATTTCTTTTGAGATTCCAATTTAGTAATCTTGGCTACAAACACTGGAAATCCTGGTGGTGTAGTGGATAAGAGCTACAGCTGCTAACCAAAAGGTCAGCAGTCTGAATCCAACAGGTGCTCCTTGAAAACCCTATACGGGAAGTTCTACTCTGTCTTCATGGGTCTGTATGAGTTGGAACTGACACAACGGCAATGGCTTTGGTTGGTTTGGTAGACTTCAAATGGGAAAGGAGGGATTTGCAGCTTTGGGTGAAAGAAAGCTGCTGGCAGCATAAATTCTGGTCATGGATTTCTTTAAACTGAGTAGGTTTTTGGTTTTGTGGGAAGAAACCCATCCAAATCAAAGCAAGCAATCAGTTTCTCTCTTTGACACTTTCCTCCACAGAAACCTTCTGGATTCTTCCATGTGGGACCAGAGGCTAATGTTCGAGGTTCCCATAGAACTGGGTTCCTCTCCTGTGGGCACAGGTGACACAGGTATCTGACTGAGAGACAGGCAAGGGCATGCTGCACAAGGGCGGGACAGGCTCTTCTGCTCCCCGACACCAGCACAGAGCCTAGCATGCCATCTACAGCATAACAGGTACTGAATAAATCTGACTCTCAGGTTGGCCCTATGGACACTGTTGTATTAACACTGGGATCTACATGTGGGTGTGCATGTATACACACACATGCATACATCATACACAGAGTTCCTGAGTTGTGCAGACAGTTGATGCAATCAGCTGCTAACTGAAAGACTAGAGGGTCCAGTTCATCCCGTGGCACCTTGGAAGGAAGGCCAGGCAATCTACTTTAGAAAAATTGGTCACTGAAAATTCAACGGGGAACAGTCTGCTTTGACACACATGCAGTTGTTGTGTGTCTAGTTGACTTGAAAGCATCTGGTGGTCTATGCATAGACACGTACACACATTTCAGTTATGGTACTAGTGAAGAACATGGAACATACCATGGACTGCCACAACAAAACAATCTGTCTTGAAGAAGAGCCAGAATATTCCTTAGAAGCAAGGATGGTGAGACCTTATCTCATGTGCTTTGAACATGTTGCCAAGAGGAACCAGTCCCTGGAGAAGGACATCATGCTTGTTCAAGTGGAGGGTCAGTGAAAAAGAGAAAGACCCTCAATGAGATGGACTGACACAGTGACTCCACCAATGGGCCCAAATACAGTGACTGTGAGGACTGTGCAGGAGAGGACAGTGTTTCAGTCTGTTGTAGGCTGGGTCACTCTGAGTCAGAACTGACTCAATGGCACCTGGCAACATACACATAACCACGAACACACATGTATACCATACACACCAAAACACATACATACACACAGGCGTGCATGCATACACACATGTGCACACATGTACAGCCATACACCTCTATCCATGCACATACACACATACACACACAGACATATCTGTGATCGGGGAGTTGTGTTCACGTCAGCTCCAACTGCCGGTGACCCTACAGATGACACAATGGAGCGCGGCCCACGCCTGTGCTCCCCTCACCATCCTTGTGGTGTTAGAGCCCCTCGCTGCGGCCGTGGTGTCGCTCCACCTCATTTGAGGTTTCTCTCATTTCTAATGACCCTTGACTATGCCACATGAAGTTTTTTTCTAGTGACTAGTCTGTCCTGATGACACATCCAAAGCAAGTGGGTCAAAGTCTCACCATCCTCGATTCTGAAAAGCATTTAAAAATATAACGCATTTTTGTTGCTGAAAATATACACAGTAGGACACAGACCAAGTCAACGATGGCACTGTGACACAGATGATAGCCTTCAAGTTGGGCAGCCATTCTCACCCTTCTTTTCTGAGCTGTCCCTCCTCCCTTAACATAAACTCACTGCCCCCTAACTTCGCAGCTAACCTTTTTAGTTGCTGTTGTCAATTGGGGAAACCCTGATGGCAGAGTGGGTTAAGTGCTACCGCTGCTGATGAAAAGTTGGTGGTAGAAATCCCCAGGCGCTGCTTGGGAACTCTATGGGGCAGTTGTACTCTGTCCTATAGGGTCGCTATGAGTTGGAATCAACTCACAGGAGTGGGTTTGGGTTTTTTTTAACTGTCAATGGGAGCCCAGGTGGTGCAACGGTTAAGAGCTCACCTACTAAGCAAAAGGTCAGCAGTTCAAACTGACCAGCCACAGCCAGAACCAGCTGGGGTTGGGTTTGTTTTCTTGGCTGTCCATTTGATCCCACACAAACAGTTCCTAAAAAGAGCACAGTGGTCAAGGCAAACATTGTAAACTCAACGGTGGTTGGGTTCTAAGGAGCATTATGGCAGTACTTCCTCAAAGATGGATTTGCTCATGCTTCTGGCAGTTCACAGGGAGGAGTATCGAATATATCGTATAATTCATACTCGGTCAACACTGCAATTCAAACACATTGATCTTCCTTTTTCAGTGTCTAGCTTTTCCACAAGTATGAGCTGACTGAAAATCCCATGGTTTTGGTCAGGCATACCTTAGTCCTCAAAGTGACATCTCTGCTTTTTAACACTTTAAAGAAGTCTTGAGCAGCAGACTTAACCAACCCAATATGCTGTTTGATTTTTTCACTCCTACTTCTTTGGGCACTGACTGTCTATCCACACATACACACATGCATACACACATGAGGTCTCACAATTACGTCCACGGACTTAACTGTTCTAAGTGCTACACACCTCACTGCTGAGTATCATTGTGGTCACCTTTGAAGTCCTCCCCTTGGGAAGCTATGCACTGATGGCAGTGCCTAGTTCACCCTTCAAAGCAACTTTGAAATTCTTTCTGGAAGGGACATTGCACAGGGTGGCATGATGGCAATTTCCCCAACTTAGTTCTATATTTGTCTGTGAGGGAGTTTTTAGCCAGTAAACAAGTGACTGTATGGGACCACTCTCCTTGCTCACCTGATCCGGCCCCCAGTGGCTTTTTTCATTATCCAAAGACAAAGGAAGTATTAAAGAAAGACATTCTGATGACATTCAGGACATGAAGGGTAATACGATGACAGCTCTGACAGCCATTCTAGAAAAAAAGTTCCAAAACTGCTTCGAAAGGTGGATTAGGCACTGGGATCAGTGCATAGCTTCCAAGGGGAGTACTTTGACGGCGAGTGTAGTGATATACACCCATGAGGTGCACAGCACTTTTTCTAGGATGAGTTCGTGAACTTAACTGGCAGTCCTTGTACACCTACCACCTGTCAGTTTGTTGCCCTGTGGAGACTTGCATGTCGCCATGATGCTGGACACCATACCACTGGTATTTCCAATACCAGCAGGGTCGCTTATAGTGGACATGTTTCAGTCGATCTTCTAGAACAAGGCAGACTAGGAAGAAAGGCCTGGCAATCTATTTCTGAAAATCAGCCCATGAAAATCTTATGGACCGCAACACAACACTGTCTGACTTGCTAGCTTTGGACATGTAATCATGAAGGTTCAATCACTGGGACAGGACATCATGGTTGGTGAAGCAGAAGGCTGGCGAGGATGAGGGAGACTCTCGATGACAAGATGAACTGGCATGACAGCTGCAACGATGTAAACGAACACGCTGGTGTCTCTGAGGATGATGCAAAACAAAAAAAACCAAATGCGTTGGCGTCAAGTCGATTCCAATTCACAGTGACCCTAAAGGACCAAGTAGAACTGCCCCAGACAGTTTCCAAGGAGCCTCTGGTGGATTCCAACTGCCAATCTTTTGGTGAGCAGTGCTAACACTTAACAACTGCACCACCAGGGTTTCTGAGGATGATGCAAGGCAACATTTTATTCTATCCATAGTCAGCTTTACAGTAGCTATGTACCTGTATTCACACACATGCCCATATACACACGCTTACATATACATGTACATGTACAGACGCATATGGATTTGTGGATTACACTTCAACATCAAGAAAATAGAAACCTTCACAACTGAACCAGTAACCAACATCATGCTAAATGGAGAAAGGATTGAAGTTGTCAGGGATTTCATTTTACTTTGATCCACAATTGACACCCATGGAAGCAGCAGTCAAGAAATCAAAAGATGCACTGCACTGGGGATACCTGCTTCAAGAGCGTCTTTAAAATGTTGACAGACAAAGAAGTCACTTTGAGAACTAAGATGCACCTGACCGAAGCCACAGTATTTTCACTGGCCTCATGTGCATGCAAAAGCTAGAAAATCAATATGGAAGACTGAAGAGGAACTGATGCCTTGAATTGTGGTGTTGGCAAACAATACCAAATATCCTGTGGACCGCCAGAAGAACGAACCATCAGTCTTGGACGAAGTACATCCAGAATACTGCCTAGAGGCAAGGATGGGGAGATTTCATCAGGACATCAGGAGGGATCAGTCCCTGTTGAAGGACATCATGCGTGGTAAAGAAGAGGCTCCCGGAAAAAGAGGAAGACCCTCAATGAGATGGGCTGACGCAGTGGCTGCACCAACGGGCGCCAGCATAACAAGGATTACGAGACTGGCGTGGGAGCAGGCAGAGTTTCCCTCTGTTGTACCTGGGGTCACTGTGAGTCAGAACTGGCTCAGCCTGCACCTAACAATAACAACACATACATAGCTTCTATATAATATAATGTCTAACAATAATATAATGTCTAACAATAATATAATGTCTAACAAAAAGGGCACAGATCTATGAGTACAGCTCAAATTTTCAGAAAGTACATGCACCTGTGTAAACTGCATCCACCCAGATCAGAACTGGAACATCACTGATCCCCCAGAAACCTTCCTTCTGCTCACCTCTTATCCCTACCATCCCTGATCCTCCAGGAAACTTCCCTCCTCTTCTCTAACAGCAGAGTTGAATTTCCACTGCTTTGTGTACTTTGGTGTAAATGACTGTGTGGTACGTTCTGTTTTGTGTCTGGCTTCTTCTACTCAACATTACGTTTGCAAGACTCATCACTGCGGTGGTCTACAAATTTTTTTTGTCTAGGGGGCCAGATACCAAAATGTCTTTGGCTTTGTGGGCCCAAGCAGCTCTAAAGCTACCCCTGGACTCTGCCACTAAAATGTAAAATAGAAGTCAGTATCTTTCTGGTATTTTCTGCTTTCAGCCACAATATTCCTGGTTCCCTGTCCTGTTTTGAATCTGCCTTGAATATCTGGCAGTTCCTTGTCAATACACTGCTGCAGCTGCTTTTGAATGACTGTTAGCAAAACTTTAGCAAACAGTATCATTAGACATTGTTAGTTAATTTCCACATTAGGTTGGATCACCTTTCCCAGAGAGGGATATTACTTTTCCACTCTTGCTTCAGGACTACTGTTCTCCATCTGCACCTGGGATTATCACTGGGCACTTCCTCCTGGACCTGTCCCAACCCCCATGTGGGAAGGGAGGGCACTCTTTAAAGGGGGAGGGTGTGGCTGAAAGTAGCGGGTGGGGTAGAGCTGCCACTGTTGGGCCTCTTGTGTCAGCTCTAGCGGCATCCTCCTGGCCCCGGATGTGGGAAGGGGGACCAGGGCCTGAGGGAGCTCCACACCCCAGGCCTTAAAAGAGGAGGTTACATGTGGCAGGGCTCAGTGATCTGTGTCCCAGATTTGGTCAGCTGAGTCCACAGAGAAAGGTAAGTGACAGCAGCTCCTGCCCACAGCCCCAGCGCAAGACTGGGACAAAGCTGGACCTCCATTTCCGGTGCCTGACAGGCATCAAGAGGTCCAGACCCCACACTTTCTGTGGGCTTAAGCCTCCTCAGGACGGGAAGGGGCTGACTCAGCGGGGGCTCTCTTGGCTTTCTCTTATCTGCAGGATGAAGACTGTCTCCTTCCTCCTCCTCCTCCTGGGGCTCCTGGTGTCCAGCCAGTCTCAGTGTCCTGTGGAATCAGCCATCAATCAGAAGATACAGGAACGCACCAGCTCCCTAAGTGAGGACTCCATGGCCCCCTCGCTGATTGCCTCGAAGGCCCCTCTGATCCTTGATGCAGATCTGACTCCATTCCCAGCCAGACCTCAAACCCAAACCCAACCAAACCCTAATCTCAAACAGAATTCTACCTAAATTCCAACCTCGAGCATAACCCAGTCCCTACCCCAACCAAACCTCAACCTCAACTCCACCATAACTTCAACCCTAAATCATCTCAGCCTCAACCCCTAACACAACTTCAGCCTGAACCCAGTTCCAGCTCCAACATTTCAACCTCAAGCCCAAGCCCAAACCACCCTTAATCTCAAACCCAACTACAACTTTAACCCCAATCCCACCCAAACCTCAACCTGAAGCCAAAACCTAACTAAACCTGAACCTCAAACCCAACAACTTTAACCCCAATCCCAAGCAAACCTCTACCTCCAAATCAACCACCACTTTCATTCTAACTCAATCTCAACCCCATCCAAACCTCAGTCTCAAGCCAAAACCCAACTGAACTTTAACCTCAAACCTAAGCTTAACCAAATCCCAAAGTCAAGATCAATCCCATGACACCTTCAACATCAGTGCCACTCCCCAACTTCAAACCCAACCCAGCCCCAACTTCAATGCCAACTCCAATTTACACACCAACTTCAAACCCAAACCCAAACCCAATCCAAAACAGCTAACTAGTCACTGCTGAATTGATTCCGACACACGATGACCCTGTGAGTGCCAAAGTACAGCTGTGCTCCTTAGGGTTTCCAGTGGGAGATTTTTCAGAAGTAGATCACCAAGCCTATCTTCAGAGGCACCTCTGAGTGGTCTCAAACCTCCAATCTTTCAGTTAGCAGCAGAGTGTTAATCATTTGCATCACCCAACGATGCCTAAACCCAACCCAGTCCCACCTGTAACCACAGCTCCAAACCAAACCCCTACACACACCCAATACCAACCCCAGCTATCACCTAAAACTCGCCTTTACTCTAAATGCAAGTGAAGACAGAGGATTATGAGAGGGGGAGGGCTCCCCATCCTCTGGGCTCTCCATCACAGCCTGGACTGTCTGGGCCTTTCCCAGGGGAGTTTTCTTGACCCCATGCCGAGGTCCAAACCAGTAGGGCCAGTCAGCATGAGGACAGGGATCTCAAAGCTCCCCCCTCTCTCCTGCAGCTGTTGAGGCTTTGAAGAAAATTAGCCTAACCTGCCAAACCATCAAGTCCAGTGGGACCCTGGCTACTTGCCCAGCAGGTGAGTGCAGAATGCTGGAGCCTGGGCTCTCAGTTCCCTTTCCAGGCCTCTTGGTACACTCTTCCACCCCATGCCCAGACTATACCTCTCTAGGACTGCTGAGTTCCAGCCTCTACTTATCTAGGGTTCTTGTTTCTCTGTCCCCATCCTTCTCCCCAGACACCATCCCTGGGACTCTACTTCCTTATGTCACTGATGTTCAGGTGCCCTGCTGCCAACTTTCCCACCCTCCTTCCCCACAAAGTACCCACCAGGGTCAGGGTCTCCAGCCACTTGGACCCTGATCCCCATCCACCTCCGGCCCAGGTCCTAGTCCAAGCACCCTACCCCATTTCCACCTGCAGGTTTAGCCGTCACTGGCTGTGCGTGTGGCTACGGCTGTGGCTCATGGGATGTGCGTGGAGACACCACATGCCACTGCCAGTGCGCAGGCATGGATTGGACTGCAGCCCGCTGCTGCCGTGTGCAGCACTAAATCTGAGATCATGCATGCATAGTGCAAGCGCGGCCTTGAAGGAAGTGGGCTGGAAATAAACCACGTGCTGATGGAACAGATGTGGAAGTGTCTTGGCTTTCTTTGTGGGTTAAGGCGGGCGGACTGATCTGGTGTCACCTGGAAGATGCTGGAGTGTGGAGGCCACTTACTTCTGCCCCAGCCCTCTTCCTCCCATGTTGTCTCTCACCCCTATTTCCAATAATGGGGCACACAACTTGTAATAATGACTACCAACCAGGGCTCATGCCACCTTCTGGAGGGGAAGTGGGTCTTACTTCCCTATCACCTTGATGGTCAGCCTTGGATTGCAGGCCCAGAGGAGGTTGTTGGGTCATTCTCCCCCAACCCCCACAGTGAAGTTTCATCTAGGGTCTGAGCCAGTCTAGATAAGGGACCAGACAGATTCAGTACTCTGGCACATCAGGACCTCAAGGCCCAGCAGCTCAAAGACTGGGATGGGATGCTGAGCCATTCCCAGGACCCAGTTATGAGCCCTGACCCTTCACTCCCTACTCCATCAGGAACTCAGTGAGCAGAAATGCCTACAATGTCCCCTGCAACCCTGCAGATACAAAACCATGTGACTCAGGTTTGGATCTCTGGGAATTCTGACCCAAACCCACAACTGTCGAGTGGATTTCAACTCACAGTGACCCTACAGGACAGGGTAGAATTGTTCTATAGAGTTTCCAAGGAGGGCCTGGTGGATCTGAACTGCTGACCTTTTGGTTAATGGGCATAGCACTTAGCTATCGCTCCACCCAGTGATGTTCAAATCCAGTGCCTGAGAGACGCAAACACTGACCTCAGTATCCCTTGGTGACTAGTTTTAAAAGGAACCACACCCTCAAATGTCACAGGGGCTGGAGAGTGGGTTACAGGGTAGGACTATGTTCAGATTGTTTTGGATCCACTTCCCAATGCCACTCACCCTCTCTGGTGGCCTAGGCACCTGTCTGATCCCGGTGACCATAAACACTCTTGGTGACCGTGCAGCCCACCTGGACCCCATCCTGGAGTTACTCTACTAGGGCCCTCTCTCCTGTCCCCACTGTGGAGACAGTGCAGGGTGAATTACAAGTGTGGCTAGGACCAGAGAGGGTGTGTCAGGGTCCTCTTACTAGGGAAGGGACACTCTGTTATTCCCACATCTTGGTGTTAATGCCCTTCATCTCCAAACCCCAACCAACTGCCCCTTTGTACCTAGACCCAAAGAGGACCTCCTAAGAGCCCTCAGCTTCCAACATGGTCACCCCCTGTCCCAGAGTGCAGACCTGGAGGTCCCACTTGACTGTTAAAGTGATGATAGAGAAGTAAGTCTCTTTCTCAAGCCTTTGTTATCCATTTGCCAACTTCCCAGTTACATTTGGAGTTCAAGAGTCTTCTGACTGCGGTGGCCAGAGACCCCTAGACTTAGTTATCTAGGGCCTCTAGAACCGAAACACCACAGGGGGTGGCTTCAACAAGCAGACATCTATTCTCTCAAGGTTTAGGAGGCTACAAGTCTAAATTCAGGGTGCCAGCTCCAAGAGAAGGCTTTCTTTCTCTGTTGGCTCTAGAAGAAGACCCTTGTCACCAAGTTTCCCCTGGGCCTAGGAGTTTCTCAGGGCAGAGACCCCGGGTCCCAAGAGTGTGCTCAACTCCCAGCTCTGCTTTCTTGGAGGTCCCTCTCCTCTCTGCTGGCTACTCTCTTTTGGATCTCAAAAGAGACTGACTTAAAATGCGACCTAATCCTGTAGATTCAGTCCTGGCTTATTAACATAAGTGCCTCCAGCTCTGCCTTATTAACATCATAAAGGTTACAATTTATAATATTAGGATAATTACATCAGATTACAAAATGCAGCACAACCCCATAGTACTGGGAATCATGGCCCAGCCAAGCTTTCTGAATTTCTTGGCATAGACAAGTGGTTTAGTCACCTGGTACTACTCCAACAGAAAATATGGTAGGTGGATGGTTTCATGAAGAGAAACTTGACTGACACAGTCTAGTAAGCCACAAATCCAATGAAGAATTACAGGTCCATTGAACAGGAGAAATTGTTACAGTCTAGTAGGCGGAGTCCAAGTTCCAGGAGAGCATCTCAGCACAGAAACCTCAGGTCCAAAGGACAGCTTTGCTCTTGGTCTTCAAGTTTCCAAATTCTCTATGCTCACTTCTCTCCCTTACACCCTACAGCTGGTAACTTGAGTCCTGCCTCACCAGCACCAACTGCTGCCCATTCTCCCTCATCAATATCACAGAGGCAGGATCCACAACACACGGGAGGAACTCCACCGTATTGGAATTTATAGCCAAGTCAAATCAATACAGGAATTTTGGGGGGACATAATACAATCCATGACAACAAGTGACTGTCTCCATTTGCTGCATCTCACTTGGTAGTTGGTCAATTTCCAGAGCCCTGTTTTTCGTCAATGGCTTCCGTGCAGCTTGGCCTTCTTCCTTAATTACCATCTTTTTCTGACTGTGTGCTACCTCCTTAAAGGGTGAACCTCGACCAACTCTTCGGTACAGTGAGTATGTGTATGTCTTAATCTTCTTTCAAGTATTCCTGCATCATTCAACATTTTGTACTTAGAATCCTTCAAAATGACAATTCGAGGCTTGAATTTTTCCTTCAGTTCTTTCAGCTGGAGAAACGTCAAGTGTGTTCTTTCCTTTTGGTTTTCTATCCAGGCCTTTGAGCATTTCATTATAATACTTTCTTTTCTTGAGCTGCCCTTTTGAAATCTTCTGTTCACTTGTTTAATCCAACATTTCTTCCATTTGCTTTAGATGATCTGCATTGAGGAGCAAGTTTCAGCATCTTGTCTGATATCCACCTTAATCTTTTCTCTCTTTCCTGTCTTTTTAATGATCTTTTGCTTTCTTTATGTCCTTTATGTCACCCCACAACTTGTCTTCAGTCACTAATGTGCAAAGTATGAAATCTATTTTTGAGATAGTCTGTAAACTCAGGTCGTATACACTCAAGGTTGTTCTTTGGGTTTCATGGACTTGTTTTGTTTTCAGCTTCAACTTGAACTTGCATATGATCAATGTCACATTGCAGAAGTTGGTAAAAAGATGTCTTTATCTTTGGCCTTAGTGATTGGTACGTATGAAATGCACTGGTATGACCATTTCAAAACAGACAATCATATGTCACGGAAGCATGACAGAGACTATCATGACAAGGCATAACCAAGAATGACAAATTAAAAAGAACTAGTGTTGAATACATCATCAAAAAGAACAACATGGACAGTATAACATGGACAGTGGTAGGGTAATATCTACACATCTAGAAGGAAAGCCAGTGAATATGACTATTAAAACTCAAAATCATGTCCTAACCACTAAAGCCAAAGATGAAGAATTGAAGAGTTTTACCATCCTCTGCAGTTGGAAACCCTGGTGGTGCAGTAGTTAAGTGCTTTAGCTACTAATCAAAAGGTCGGCAGTTTAGATTCATCAGGCATTCCTTGAATACTTTATGGAGCTGTTCTAGTATTTTCCATAGGGTCACTTGGAGTCAGAATCAACTTAAGGGCAGGGGATTTGATTTTGGGTTTCTGCAGTCTGAAATTGACTCAACATTTGGTCATCATGCATTGATAATTACTCGTGATCAGACTGCCAAGGTTCAAAACAAAGAAGGACACCCCCTCTGAAAAATCCAAACCCAAACCCACTGTGACCAGTAGTAGGAAAATATGGCCTTGGTGGCAAAAATAATGCTGGAGGCTGCATGATAGAATTTTGCAAGACCAATGACTTCTTCACTGCAAATATCTTATGTCAAGGATATAAATGGTGACTAACCATATGGATCTCAGTGGATGGAATACACAGGAAACAAATCAACAACATCTGTGGGAAGAGACTAAGGAAAAGTTCAATCTCATCAGTCGGAACATGGGCATGGGCTGACTATGGAAAAGATCAATTACTCATACGCAACAACTCACTGAAGTGCAGACAATAAAAACATTCGAGAGCCAAAATACGACCTCAAGAATATCCTATGTAAGTTTAGAGACCATCTCGAGATACACTGAACACTGACATAGTCATCTAGTGCTGCTTCCAACAGAAATATCACAGGTGGATGGCTTCCATGAGGAGAAATTTATTTGGTTACACTCTAGGAGGCTACAAGTCAAAGTTCAGGGACTCAGCTCCAGGGAAGGCTTTCTCTGTTGGCTCTAGGGAAAGGTCCTTGCTGTCAATATCCTCCTGGATTGGGAGCCTCTGAGGTGCAGGGACTCCAGGTCCTTTTTAAAGGACATGCTCTGCTCTGGGAATTACCTCTTAGTAGTATGAGGTCCCCAACTCTGATTGCTTCAATTTCCTTTGTATCCCAAGAGATTGCCTCAAGATACCAGATGATCTCACAGGGTGAGTCCTGCCCCACCAACTCTACTGCAGCCCATTGTCCCTCACATTATAGAGGCAGGGTTTACAGCATGGAGGAATGTCACACGATACCAGGAGTCATGGCCTAGCCCAATGGCTACACACATTTTGGGGGGGGACACAAGTCAATCTACAACAAACACTAATAATTGAAGACTTTACAAGGTGTGGAATGACATAAAGGACACTATATACACAGTGAAAGGTCATTAAAAGAACTGGAGGAAAGAAAAGACCAAAACAGATGTCAGAAGAGACTCAAACTTGCTCCTGAAAGCAAATGGAAGAAATGACAAAGCACAAATTCTGAACAGATTTCAAAGGACAGCTCCAGAAGACAAAGCAATGTATTCTAATAACATGTGTCAACATCTGGAGATAGAAAACCCAAAGGGAAAAACACACTCGGCATTTAAGCTGAAAAAACTGAAGAAAATATTCATGCGAGGGCAAAATATTGACTGACACAGACAGCATCAAAAGATGGGAGGAATACACAGCGTTACTGGGTCAAAAAGAATTGGCCGCTGTTCAACCATTTCAGGAGGTAGCCTCTCATAGGAAGCTGCTCTCAAGGCACTGGTGAAAAACAGGGATCCAGGAAGTCAGGGAGCATTCACTGAGACATTTCAACAGACAGTCGCAGGGCTGCAGGTGCTTACTGTGCCAGCAAAGTCAGAAGACAGCTACCTGGTCAATCAACTGGAAGAGATCCATATTTGTCCCTATTCCAAGAGTGCTGCCCAACAGAATTTAGAAATTATCAGACAATATAATTAATATCACACACAAGTAATATTTTGCTGAAAAGATGATTCAAAAGTGATTGTAGCAGTACACTGGCAGGGAACTGCCAGAAATTCAAGCCAGATGCAGACGAGCATGCTGAATGAGGGATATCACTGCTGATGTCAGATGGATCCTGGCCAAACTTTTGCTGAAAATCATTTCAAAAGTGGCTGCAGGTGCATGTTGACTGGAAATTCAAGTCCGATTCAGAAGAGGATGAGGAGCCACGCATATATATCATTGCTGCTACCAGGAGGATCTTGGCTGAAAGCAGAGAGTACCAGAAAGAAGTTTACCTGTGTTTAACTGACTACACAAAGGCATTTGACTGTGTGGATCATAACAAGTAATGGAGAATACTGTGACTAGAAAATTGTGCTCATGAGGAACCTGTTCATAGATGAAGGGGCAGTCATTTGAACAGAACAAAGAGATAATGTGTGGATTAAAGTCAGGAATCAAGATTGTATTATTTCACCATATTATTCAATCTGTGTGTTGAGGAAATCATTGAAGAAGCTGGACTATGTGAAGTAGGACGGGGCATCAGGAGATTGGAGGAAGACACCTTAACAACCTGCGATGCGCAGACAACACAACCTTGCTCGCTGAAGGTGAAGGGCACTTCCCCTCATCATGAAGAGCAACATAATCCGGTGCCATAGACTGAACTGTGTGTCACCCCCCCTACCCACCCCCCACCCAAATGTGTGTCAGCTTGGCTAGGCCAGGATTCCCAGTACTCTGTGTGTGATCTAAAGCGATAACCCTCTGTGTGTAAATTCTAATCTCTAAAAAGGAACCCCAGTGGTGCAGCAGTTCATAGCTCAGGTTGCTAACCAAAATTCCAGCAGTTCAAGCCCACCAGATGCTCCATGGAAACCCCATCAGGTGTTATTCTACTCTCTGCTCCATGGATTGCTGAGTTGTCTTCGACTTGAAGGCAATGGGTTTTGTTTTTATGATGCTAATGAACTTTGAATATACTATTGACTGCTGGAAGAACAAACAAATCTGTCTTGGAAGAAGTACAACCAGAAGGCTCCTTAGAAGCAAGGATGGCAAGATTTCGCCTCAGGTACTTGGCACGTGTTATAAGGATGGACCACTCCCTAGAAAAGTAGAGGGTAAATGAAACCGATGAAGACTCTCAACAAGATGGATTGATACAATGGCTGCAATGATGGGCTCAAAATAACAATTGTGAGGATGGCACAAGACGGGGCAGTGTGTCGTTCTATTGCGTATGGGGTTGCTGTGAGTTGGAACTGATTTCACATAAGCCAACAACATTATGATGTTGATGAGGCAGAATCAGAGGCAGTTATGTCAATGGGCAGGACTCAAATCTACAGGACTAGCTTATATCTTGAGTCAATCTCTTCGACATATAAAACAAAGAATCGAAAGGAAAGCAGAGACACCACTTAACCACCAAGCAGGAAGAGCCAGAAGCAGTATGTGTCCTTTAGACCTGGGATCCCTGTGCTGAGAGCTATTAGACCAGGGTAAGATTGATGATGAGGACTTTCTACCAGAGTTGACAGAGAGGGAAAGTCTTCCTCTGCAATTGGTGCTCAGAATTCAGACTTCCAGCCTCCTGGACTGTGAGAGAATCAATTCTGTTAAAGACCCCTCTCATCGTATTTATCTTATAGTAGCACTGGATACCTAAGACACTAAGGAATTCTAGGCAACATTCCTGTACACCTCAGGTGTGAACCAAGTCCATATATACCAGCTGCGGTGCAGAGGACTTCACCTGACTTTTGGTTGTCCCTTGAGCTCTTAACCACTGCACAACGAGGCCTCCAAAATACATATATAAACTAAAACATAAAAAAATCAAAATAAGCTCAATAAACCAATTATTGTACCAGTTACCTGGCCAACAGACTGGAAGAGATCCACATTTAAGCCCACACCAAAGAAAGGTGATCCAACCAAAGGTGGAAATTACCAAACAATATTGTTGGTATCACACGCAAGTAAAATTTTGCTCAAGATCATTCACAAGCGACTACAACAGTATATTGACAAGGAACTGCCAGAAATTCAAGCTGGATTCAGGAGAGGACGTGGAACCAACGACACTGTTGCTGTCATATGGATCTTGGCTAAAAGCAAAGAATACGAGCAAGTTGTTTACTTGTGTTTCATTGACCATGGAAAAGCATTCGACTGTGTGGTCATACTAAATTACAGCTAATGTTGCGGAGAATGGAAATTCCAGAACACCTAAGTGTGCTCTTAAGGAATGTGCATATGGATCAATATGCAGCTGTGCAAACAGAACAAGGGACCACTGCATGGTTTAAAGTCAGGAAAGGCGTGCGTCCAAGTTCTATCCTTTCACCATACCTTTTTAATCTTTATGCTGAGCAAATAATCTGAGCATATGGATTATACAAAGAAGAACAAGGCATCAGGATTGGAGGATGACTCATTAATAACCTGCATTACGCAGACGACACCACTGTACTTGCTGGAAATGAAGAAGATTTGAAAAACTGACGAAGATCAAGGACCACATCCTTCAGTATGGATTGTACTTCAACATCAGGAAAACAAAAATCTTCTCAACTGGACCATTAGGTGACATCATCATAAACAGAGAAAAGATTGAGGTTGTCAAGGATTTCATTTTACTTGGGTCCACTGTCAACACACACAAAAGCAGCAGTCAAGAAATCAGAAGACACACCGCACTGGGAAAATCTGCTGGAAAGGACCTCTTTTAAGTATTCAAAAGTAAAGATGTCACCTTGAAGACTAAAATGCACCTGACCAAAGCCATGGTAATTTCAATCGCGTATACGTGTGCAAAAGCTGGACACTGAACAAAGAAGACAGAAGAAAAACTGAAGCCTTTGAATTGTGGTGTTGGAGAAGAATGTTGAATGTACCATGGACTGCCAAAAGAACAAACAGATGTGCTCTGGAAGAAGTTCCAGCAGAGTGCTCCTTGGAAGCCAAGATGGCAAGACTGTGTCTTACATACTTTGGACATATTGTCAGGAAGGATCAGTCCCTGGAGAAGGACATCAGGCTTGGTAGAGTGGAGGATCATGGAAAAAGAGGAAGACCATTGATGAGATGGATGGAGACAGTGGCCGCAGCAATGGGCTTAAGGCATAAAAACAATTGTGGATGTGGTGCAAAACTAGGCAGTGTTTGTTTCATTCTGTTGTTCACAGGGTTGCTACGAGTCAGAACTGACTCATGGCACCTAACAACAATACGCTAAATATTAAAAGTATTAAATAAGCTGTGAAAATATTATAAGTAAACACAAAGTATATTTTAAAATAAATATTTGCAAGGAAATTGGATCAAATGAAATCTTACAATAACTAATACGCATTGTAAAATAAAATACAGAAAAGTCTCTTCCTTGCCACTCATTATCCCCTTCTGTGTCATGATCTCACTGATGCTTTTTCATTGATCTCACATAATGGGGGGCCCCTGTTAGACATCAGGTGTATGTCCGCTCCAGAGCAACATGGGTCCAGGACAAGGGTTACATGTGAATAACCACTGCGTGCTTCAATCACAGCCTGGACTGTCTTCGGGGTGTCTGTTACCAGGTGTCTGGACACCCTGATGGCTGCCCACGGTCTTGGGCAGACAGTATCCCAGCTCAGAGGCAGTTCCCCAAACGGCCTTGTCTCATCAGTGTCCTTCTGACTTGCAAGGCACTGAGTCCTAATGAGCGTAATTCTAGCAATGTTTGCATTAAAAAATGAAAAGGTTTTATCTCTGGAGGAGTAAATTGTTGTTTCAAGGGCTGTGGAGTTGGGTCTAACTCGTAGCGACCCCGTGTGCAACAGAATGAAACACCGCCTGGTCCTGCCCCGTCATTGTAACTGTCATCATGATGGAGCCCCTCACTGCAGCCACTGTGTGAATCCATCTCGTTGAAAGTCTTCCTTTTTTTTTGATCCTCTAATTTACCAAGTGCGATATCCTTCTCCAGGGCCTGGTCCCTCCCAATAAAAGTATGTGTGAAGTCTCACCCCTCTTGCTTCCAAGCAACATTCTGGCTAAACTTGTTCCAAGACAGATTTGTTTGTTCTTTTTGCAGTCGATGGTATATTCAGTATTTCTCTCCAACACGAGAATTCAAAGGTGTCAACTCTTATTTGGTCATCCTCATTCATTGCCTAGCTTTCACAAACATATGAGGTGAGTGAAAACACCACGACTTGGGTCAGGTGCATCGTAGTCCTCAAGGTGACGTCTTTGCTTTTTTAACACTTTGAGGAGTTCTTTTCAGGCAGATTTCCTCAATACATTGTACCATTTGATTTCTTGACTGCTGTTTCCATGGGTGTTGACTGTGGACCCAAGTTAAATGAAATCCCTCACAAGTTCAATCTTTTCTCCATTTACCATGATGTTGTTCGTTGGTCCATTTGTGAAGATTTTGTTTTCCTCATGTTGAGGGGTAATCCACACCGAAGGCTGTAGTCTTTGACCTTCATCAGTTGTGCATCAAGTTCTCTTCAGTTTCAGCTAGCAAAATTAATATATCTTTATAATACGAAGTCTTTGTATCCATTGTTTTGTTGTTGTTACGTGCTATCAAGGCACTTCTGACTGACAGGGACCTTACGCATAACAGAACGGAACACTGCCTGGTCCAGTGCCATCCTCACAGTCATTATGTTTGAGTTCATTGTTGCAGCCACTGTGTCAATCTCTCTCGTTAAAGGTCTTTCTCTTTTTGCTGACCCTCTAGATTACTAAGCACAATGTTCTTCTCCAGGGACTGATTCCTTCTGATAATACGTTCAAAGCAAGTGAGATGAAGTCTTGTCATCATGCTTTTAAAGAACACTCTGGCTGTACTTCTTCCAAGGCAGATTTGTTCATTCTTTTGGCAATAAGTGGTATATTCAATGCAAGGTCTGACAATTAATTCCATGAACTTAATAGTTTAAGTGCTACATACCTCATTGCTGAATATCACTAGGGTCACCTTTGAAGAACCCCCTTTGGGAAGCTATCCATCGATGCCTGCACCTAGTCCACACTTCAGACCAATTTTGGAACAGTGGCAATGTGGCAAGTTTGTGAAATTAATTGCATAGTTGTCTGTGAGGGAGATTTTAGTCAGTAAACAAATAACTGTATTGGAACGCCCTTCCTACTCACCTGATCTGGCCCGATGACCTCTTTTCTTTCCCTGAAGGTAAAGGAAATACTGAAAGGAAGACATTATGATGGCATTCAGGACATTAAGGGTAATATGACAACAGCTCTGATGGCCATCCCAGAAAAAGAGTCCCTAAAAGGCTGTGGAACATGAACTAGGCACTGACGACAGTGCAAAGCTTCCTAGGGGGAGGACTTTGAAGGTGATAGTAATGATATTCAGCCATGAGGTACGCAGCACTTTTTCTAGGATGAGTTTGTGAACTTCATTGGTAGTCCTCATATTCTTAAACTACACTACAATTCAAAGGTATTAAGCTGTTGTTTTCTTTGTTCACTATGCAGCTTTCACATATATGACAGTCAACTGATCACACCTGGGCTTGAGTGAGGTGTACCCAAGTCTTCTAACCATAAATATGGTGTATAAATCTTTACATAACTTTTTTATAATGTCAAGTTTTATAATCATCTCCATAGGCACCGTTCATGTCTTTGGTTTATACCTAATACTTTATGCTCTTTTGTTACTTTAATACCTTTTCAAAGACCTTTACTCCTTTCCTTTTTCAGTCCTTTAGTCTTTCAGAAAATCAGGCTTTGACTTTGTTGATCCGTGTATTTGTATTTATTTCTGTTCTTATGTGTATATTCACTTCTTTCTTTACTTTTTTGCTTGTTTTTCCTTTTCTGCCTCCTAGAGCTGGATGGTTTATTTCCAAATCTTTCTTCCTTTCTAATGTAAACATATTCTCAAGAAAAACCTATTGTCATCAAGTTGAGTCTGATTCATACATCGTACACTATAGGACAGAGTAGAACTGCCCCCTAGAGTTTCCAAGGAGCACCTGGTGATTTGACCTGCCAATGTTTTTTGTTAACTACTATGTCACCAGGTTTTCCATGGAAGCATTGAGAACTTAATTGCTGAGAATTGACAAGTTCGATAGCTAATCATTCACTGCTGAATATCACTATGGTCACCTCTCAAGCACTCCCCTTGGGAAGCTATGCACTGAAGCCAGTGCCTAGTTTACCCTTGAAGCCAATTTTGGAACTCTTTTTCTGGAATGGTCATCAGAACTGTCATCTTAAGACTCTTGATGTCCCGAATATCATGAAAATTTCTTCCCCTCAATATTGTCTTTATCTTCGGGTAAAGAACAAAGTCACTCGGGGCCAGATCAGGTGAGTAGGGAGGGTGTGCCAATATACTTGTTTGTTTACTGGCTAAAAACTCCCTGACAGACAACTATACAATGAAGTTCATGAACTTGCCACCATGTGCAACGGTCATTCCAGTAAGAGTTCCAAAACTGCTTTGGAGGGTGGACTAGGTGCTGGCATCGGTGCATAGCTTCCCAAGGGGAGTACTTCGAAAGAGAACATAGTGATATTCAGCAACAAGGTCTGTAGTGCTTAGAAGAATTAAGTTTGCAGACTTGTCAGACCTCTTATCAGGCTATACAGTTTGCTTTTAAATATTTCTTCCCTTGTAAGCTGCATTCACAAACATTATTAGGTCATACTAGACTGCAGCTCAGTTCTAAATATTTTCTAATTTTCTACTGAGTTTTATTTCATCTATGTTGATAGTTTCATTTGTTAAATTTCTAAGTGCATGGTTTTTCTGTAAACATCATTTTTATCAATTTCTAACATAACTGTGTTAAAAAAGGAATAGACGAATATCGTTCTAGGTAAACCATGGAAACCACTTGAGATTTCCTTTATGCTGTAGTTTGCAGGGGTTTGTGTATGTTCTCAGCTCTATGACCATTAAAGCAACTTGATTTTGCTGTTCACATCATGTATGTCTTTACAGATTTTCTTGGTCTGGTTTCATCTTCAAATGCATGCATGGGTGACTGCAATTCTCTCTTCTGAAGTAAACCGCTCTACGCACCTCTGTCAGTGCTGCGTTGTATTTGAGGTTGGATATTAGCCTCACACAGCATGAGAATTTTTTTTTCTTTCGATCAGAAGCTTCGAGATGATATAGCAGCTATCTTCATTCTAATAATGCTTTCTAAATCTTTTTATTATACAAAGGCAGAGAAAATATTGGAAGAAAGCCCTGTGAAACCATCAACCAGCTTCAGAAATCATCAGCACATGGGATTACCTATTTCATTCCCATTCTCTCCCAGATTATTTTGAAACAAATTCCACTCATTATATTTATATTTTAATAATTATTGTTGCACTAAACTTGCATTAGCTAATAGGGTTTGGTATGCCCTATCTGTTGTTGATAACTTGACCTATCCTTTGGTTTTGCCACCTTAAATAGTACCTTGTGATTTAGATGCAGGTATTTTGTCAACAACATGTCTATACTTGTTTCCAGTTCATTCAGTCTCTGTATCTTACTCTGTTGATTTAATCATCATCTTTATCGTGGAATGCTGATGCATTTGGAATTACTCTATCTTTGGTGATCTCTCTTTGCCTAAATTTCTATCATTCAGTGGCTTCTTTGGGATTTGGTTTCAAGTGAAATTTCCCTTTGTATTCTTTTTCAAAAAAGCAAAGATGTCCCTTTGACGACTAAGGCGCACCTGAGCCAAGCCACAGTATTTTCAGTTACCTACAGGCATGCCAAAGATGGACAGAGAAGGAAGACCAAAGAAGAAAGGATGCCTTTGTGTTATGGTGTTCACAAATAATATTGAGCACACCGCAGACTGCCAGAGGACAAATCAATCTATCTTACAAGAAGTACAGCCAAGAATGCTCCTTAGAAGCAAGGGTGGTGAGACGTCACCTCCCATAGTGTGCACGTTATCAGGAGGGACCAGGGCCTGGAGAAGGACGTCATGGTTGAAGGAGACGGTGAACAAGAAGACCTTCGATGAGATGGACGGACACAGCGGGGCGACAACGGCTGGAGCACGTCGACGGTGAGGGCGGCACAGGGCTGGCGGTGTTCTGTCCTGCTGCATGTGGTGATGACAGGATTCAGAAGGGACACAGGGACACCCAAGGACAACACAACCCTTTAAATCTTATTCCAGAATTTTATTTTAGCAAAGGCTTTAACTAACTGTGAAGTTCATGAGAATCTCCAGACCTTCCTTAAATAAAACACGGACTTTAGAACACTATAAACACTCAGGTCCCTTCCAAGCAGTATTTTTTTTACTTCTAGGCTGCTTTTTTTAATCACAAAAGCAAGTTTGATTAGATTGCCCACTCTGCACAGCTGAGGTAGAGGTGTGTGGTGGCTGCATTTCCTTCTTCTGCGGCCAGTGACGCTTGACTGCACGCTAAAGCCTTACCCATGCTCCCACGTGTGTCCTCTGATGTCTGATGAGGTTTGGCTTCTGGCTAAAGCCTTGCCCACACCCCTTGCAAATATAGGGCTTCTCCCCTGTATGTGTCCTCTGGTGTCTAATGAGGTGTGACTTTGCACTAAAATCTTGCCCACATTCTCCACAGACATAGGGCCTCTCCCCTGAGTGTGTCCTCTGGTGTGTGATGAGGCATGCCTTCCGGCCGAAGCCTCGCTCACACATGGTGCAGACAAAGGGCTTCTCCCCTGAGTGTCTCCTCTTGTGTCTGATCAGGTTTGACTTCTCAATGAAGCCTTGCCCACAATCACTGCAGACATAGGGCCTTTCACCTGAGTGTATCCTCTGGTGTACAGTAAGGCATGCCTTCCGGCTAAAGCCTCGCTTACACTCCGTGCAGACATAGGGCTTCTCCCCTGAGTGTGTCCTCTGGTGTGTGATGAGGCATGACTTCACAATAAAGCCTCGACCACACTCCATGCAGACATAGGGCCTCTCCCCTGAGTGTCTCCTCTGATGTCTGATGAGGTTTGACTTCTCCATAAAGCACTGCCCACATTCACTGCAGACATAGGGCTTTTCACCTGAGTGTATCCTCTGGTGTGTGATGAGGCATGCCTTCCGGCTGAAGCCTCGCCCACACTCCGTGCAGACAAAGGGCTTCTCCCCGGAGTGTGTCCTCTGGTGTCTGATAAGGGTAAACTTCACCGTATACCCTCGCCCACACTCCCTGCAGACATAGGGCTTCCCTCCTGAGTTTGTCCTTTGGTGTGTGATGAAGTGCGACTTCTGGCTAAAGCCTTCTCCATCGTCTCCACACCTGACTTTGGTCATTGTTGAGTTTCCTCCCCCCAGGGAAACCATCTCTGTCTCCTTGGGATTCCCCTTCTGGCCCGGAATGCTCTGCGTCTCCATCACTCTCTTACCCTCCCTAGACCTCCCCCTTTGTCCTCTGGGTTGGCTGCAGCAGGACTTTGAAATCACCCCCTTCTGTGTCTTTTCAAACACTGCTCCGGACACATCTCCTCTCTCTGGACCTTCTGCTTTGTCATTCCAGTTGTGTTGCTCAGAATGCTGCTGCTTCTGACCCCCTGGATGGGGGTCCTCTGGTTGGAGGTGTTTTTCTGCAGGAGTTCCCGGGAAGGGCTGAGAGGGGTGGCTGTGATTCACGTGTTGCCCGAGGAATTTCTGACTGGAGAAGGCCAGAGGGCAGGAGGGACATGGAAGGATCTCTGACCTCGCTCCTCCTGGAAGAGAAAGCTTTCAGTCAGAGCTGGTGTAGACAAGGCTGCCTGGGCATCTGCTTCACTTCACGGAAGGACCTCCCTGGGGTCATTTACAGCGTGTTCACAGCACCCTCCTCCACTGCCTACTTTTCATTCCTTCAATAATCCTCTACAGCTTCCTCAGCAATCCGGAACCTACATCAAGGCCCTTCTCTACAGTTCAGCCAGACAAGGGCTTTCAGGCAGGACCTGGAGGAAGCTTGAGAATTTCCTCAGCTGAAACTACTCCCCAGGCTCCATTCGCAGTAGCAGGACTGTGCACTGTAATTAAATGCACATGCATAATATATCTTGATCAATGTGTTAATCATGTTTTCTTGTTAAGACATTTACACCACAGCCTATGAACCACTATAAAATTAACATCAGAAAGTGGGTTTATAGTTAAATTAAGGTTCCTTAATTTTCCTTCAATTACTCAGGAAGCTTTAGCAAACAATCATCTAAAAGAAAGGAGAGTATTCAAAGGGTAGAAAAAAGTACAGAGAGAACTGTATATGAGAAACCTATAAACCCACTACCACGGAGACCTCAATATTCTGCTACAATTGCTTCTGAACTTTTAAATTTTAAAATTAAAAAACTAAAATAAATCGCACTTAACTTGCCTATAAGCCCTTCCTCCATCTCTGAGGGTGAATCTGGTGTTTCTTAGTCACATTCAGATTTCCATTCATTTACCATCTATTAACGTACCTGCAAATAACATGAACTCATCCTAGAAAAAGTGCTACATGCCTCACTGCGGAACATCACTATGGCCACCTCTGAAGTACTCCCCTTGGGAATCTATGCATCAATGCCAGTACCTAGTTCACCTTTAAAAGGAATTCTGAAACTCTTTTTCTCGAACGACCATCAGAGCTCCCACTGTACCACCCTTCATGTCCTGAATGTCATGAGAAGGTCTTCCCTACATTTCCTTTATCTCTGGGTAAGGAAAAAAGTTACTGAGGGCCAGATCAGTTGAGTAGGGCTGCTGTTCCAAAATAGTTGTTGACTGGTTAAAAAATCCCTCACAGACAAGGATACTATGAAGTTTGAAAACTTGCCACTGTGCCACCATGAGCAACGGTCATTCCAGAAAGAGTTCCAAAACTGATCTGAAGGGTGGACTAGGCACTGGTGTCACTGCACAGCTTTCCAAGGGAGTACTTCAGAGGTGACTGCAGCAGTATACAGCAATGAGGTGTACAACGGTCAGAAGAACTAAGTGGAGGAACATAACCATCAGACCTCATACACTATCACACAACAGAAACTCTGGTGGTGTCGTGGTGAAGCCCTGTGGCTGCTCACTAAAAGGCTGGTAGTTTGATTCCACCAGGTGCTTCTTGAAAGCTATGAGGCACTTCTACTCTTTTCTATAGGGTCACTGGTTCTGTCACCTGGTACTGCTCCAACTGTAAATATCACAAGTGGATGGCTTCATAAGGAGAAATTAGCGCAGTCCGACAGGTTGAGTCCAAATTTTCTGAGAACACCTTGGCCCAGAAAGCTCAGGTCCAAGGACACGCTCTGTTCCCAGTGCTGCCCTTCTGGTGGCATGAGGTTCCTAATGCACTCTGCTCACTTCTCTCCCTTACAGCCTACAGCTGGTAACTTGAGTCTTGTCTCACCAAGACAACTGCTGTCTATTTTCCCTCATCAACACCGCAGCAGCAGGACTGTCAACATAGGGGAGGAACTGTACCACGCTGTGACTCACAGCCAAGTCAGTCACTATGAGTCACTATCAGCTTGACAGGAGTGGCTTCTTAAAAATTTTAAAAAATCATCTTATACATTTGCCAACTCTCAATGACTAGCTTCTCACTGATTATACCCTTTGGATTGTGCCTGCTTACAGAACATTCATACTGCTGTGTGAACAAGCCCTCTCCCTTGTCAACTTCTGAGTGGCTGAGGCCTGACCCCTGGAAATCCTGTTGGCCTCCTACTGCTGCTTAGGTGTCCATTCCTCATCAGAATCCTCTGTGTCATACGCTTGGACTTTCATGGCCTTCCTGTGATGAAATCTGAAAGCTGGGTGAGGGGCTCTGAGACGTTGGAAAGAAGCAAAAGCTTTGCCCTAAGTGGGAAAAGCTGAGAGCAAAAAGGAACAGCCACTGGGTGATAGAATCAGAGAGCCTAGAATGGACACAAGAAACGCAACTTTCCCTCCAGGTCCTCCTACGAGGTCTTAACACTAAGTTAGCAAACCTGCCACCAGGCACTTATGTTGGCAAAACTGTAAATAACTTGGTAAGGTTTTATAACCTTGGTCTATCAGTGTCTTACAGCTATGCTTGTGTCAATGTGTGGTGGTGCCTTGCTAAGTGGCATTCGTTATTCCTGTTGTGTGTTTTTGCACATTTTTGGAAGACTCTCAGGGCTTGAATTAGAGCAACGAACAAACAATGAATTTCTTGTTCATGTTGGCAAGAGTGGAAGTGAAATCAGAGACATGTTAGTCCAAGTCTATGGGGATAATGTCATGAAGAAACCAACACTGTACAAATGATTTAAATGTTTTTCTGAAGGGAGAGAAAGCGTACAGATGAAGAAAGGTCAAAACAATTCCATTAAGGGGCGGAACTGATGAAAACATGGCAAAAATTCATCAAATTGTGCATCAAAATCATTGGCTGACTGTGAGAAGCATAGTAGACGAAATAAACACTGATAGAAAAATAGGAAAATCTTAACTTAAAATCTTGGCATGATGGTCCCAAAGGAGCTAACTGATGAACAAAAGCAGAGGAAAGTCGAAGTCTGCCAAGACCTTTTGGACAAGCAAGACAATGTTTTGAGCCATGTTATCACAGGTGATGAAACATGGGTGTAACAATACAATCCTGAAACAAACTGTCAAAGTGTACAATGGAAGTCAGCAAGTTCTCCACAATAAAAAAAATTCTGTCAGTCCCAATCAACAGTCACAGTGATATGGCTCAAATTTTTTGATGTCAGAGGGCCTGTTCATTATAAATTTGTAGGAACTGGACCAATAGTTAACCAAGTCTACTATTTGGAAGTGCTGAAAAGACTGCATGAAAAAGTTAGACAAAAATAACCTGAACATTTCACCAGCAACTCATGGCTCTCGCACCACGACAATGCACCAGCTCACATGGCACTGTCTGTGAAGGAGTTTTTAACCAGTAAACAGACAACTGAATCAGAACACCCTACCCACTCACCTATTCTTGCCCTCAATAACTTTTTTCTTTACCTGAAGATACAGGAAATATTGAAAAGAAGGTATTTTGATGACATTCAGAACATCAAGGATAATATGACTACAGTTCTGATGGCCATTCTAGGAAAAGAGTTCCAAAATTGCCTCGAAGGGTTGACTAGGCACTGCAATCAGTGCACAACTTCCCAAGAGGAGTACTGTGAAGATGACTGTTTTAGTCAGCTAGGCTGCTCTAACAGAAATACCACAGAGTGGATGGCTTTAACAAAGAAAGATTTATTCTTATACAGTCCGGTAAGTTGCAAGTCCATATTCAGGGTGTCCGCTCCAGGGAAAGACTTTCCCCTTGTCGGCTCTGGAGGAAAGTCCAGTATTGCATCAGTCTTTGTCCAGGGAGCGTCCTCACGCAAGAACCTCTGGCCTGAACGACGCACTCTGCTCCCGGTGCTGCTTGCTTGATGGTAGCGAGGTTCTCCAATTGTCCTTTGTTTCTTTTTCCTTTTATTCCTTGCAAGCTAAAAGCATTAAGGGTGGGGCAAGCCATACTCCAGGGAAACTCCCCCTACAGCAGGAATTTACAGCCCCACCCTAATCCTTTAACATACAGGTTAGCAAAACCACACAATGGAGGACAGTCCCAAGATACTGGGAACCATATCCCAGCCGTGTGGCTGCACACATTTTTGGGGGGACACAATTCCAACCATGACAATGATCATAGTGATATTCAGCAACCACATATGCAGCACTCCAGGACAAGCACATAAACTTAATTTTAAGACCTCGTATGTCCATGTTGTTGTTGTTAGGTATCATCAAGTTGGTTGTCACTGACAGCAACCCTACGTACAACAGAAGGAAACACTGCCTGGTCTTGTGCCATGCCCACAACCGTTTTTATGCATAAGCCCATTGTTGCAGCATATCTTGTTGAGGGTGTCTCTCTTTTTCACTGACTCTCTACTCTATCAAACATGATGTCCTTCTCCAGGAATCGATCCCTTCTGACAAAATGCCCAAAGCTTGTAAGACACAACTTTGCCACTCTTTCTTCCAAAGAGTACTCTGGTTGTACTTCTCCAGAACAGATCTGTGTCTTCTTTTGGCAACCTGTGCTATGTTTAATGTTTTTCTCTAACAACATTCAAAGGCATCAATTCTCTTCTTATCTTCATTATTCACTGTTCAGCTTACGCATGCATGTGATATGACTGAAAATTGCTTGAGTGAAGCAGACCTTAGTTTTCAAGGTGATGTCTTTACTTCTCAACATTTTAAAGAGATCTTTCAAAGCAGAGTTACCCAATACAACTCGTCTTTTGATTTCCTGAGTCCTGCTTTCATGAACACTGATTATGAACCCATGTGAAACAAAATTCTTCACAACTTCAATCTTTAATCTTGATGTTACTTATCAGTTCACTTATGAGAATTTTTGTTTTCTTGATGTTGAGGTATAATCCATACTGGAGGCGGTGGTCTTTCATCTTCGTCAGTTAAGTGCTTGAAGTCATCTTCACTTTCAGTAAGCGGGGTTGTGTCAGGCACATATAAAAAATATATATGACAAGTGGTTCAGTAAGCAACAGCTCAAGTGGAGAAAAATTGAGGCTGTCGAGGATTTCATTTTACTTGGGTGCACAACCAACATCCATAGAAGCTGCAGTCAACAAATGAAAGGACACACTGTATTGGGCAAATCTGCTGCATGGGCCCAAATCTACTCAAGCATAACAATTGTGATGGTAAGTCACGACTGGGCAGTGTTTGGTTCTGTTTTACACACGGTTCCTTTGAGTCAGAACTGATGAGGGGTACCTGACGCCACCACCAACACTGAAGTGAGGTTACCATCCTGTGCCTTTATAGGAACTGCAAGGATAACAGGAAATAAAGCACTAGCTCAACGTCTGAAAGTCTGTTGAATGACGTGAGAACAATATGGACAGAGGAAACAGGTGGAAAGACTCAGAGACAGAAACGGTAGTGTAATTCCTCTGTTTGTGACATTATCTGAGTGTTTTGACCCTTCAGTGTCCATGTACATTTTTAAGTCAGCCATCAGTCTCCACAAGAAGAGATTTGCTAAAATATGTATGTACATTTGCATGTGATTGTACTGAATTTACAGATTTGGGAAGAATGAACCTCTTAACAATATATTCCAAATACAATCACCAAGAATTGATTTTTAATGCAGAACAACTATTTCCACCTCCATAGCAATAAAGCAGCTATCATCTGATAATACATGAGGGGCTTCCAAGGAACCACTAAGAACAAGAGTAGCCACATGATAGAAAAATATGAAAAATAGGCCAAAATGCAGAGAAAAGGCGATACAAACAGGTTTTAACTCAGGAAAACAGATGTGACATGGAATGTGCAGCAGTGGAGCTGCAAAAGTGAACATAACAGGTGACATGAGCAGTTGCAGTGTGGATCCCACAGCAGGGCAGGGCCCAAAAATATACACTGTTCTCGTGTGTGCACGGCCAGGGACACAGGCCTGACTGAGTGGGTCTCTCTGCCTGTGTCTGCTTGAGAAGTCAGGTGCCTTGCACCCCTCTGAGTCAAAACCATATCCACTTCTACTCATTTCTCTGTTCCTTTCATTGATAGGTCTTCTCTTCATTGTAAGTACCCATATATCTAGTGAGGTAGAAAGCATTCCAACAGGCTTTGCCACAATCCTTACATTCATACTTCTCTCCACTGTGAGTTCATATACCTTTTCTACAGCGTGATGGCAACTAAAAGCTTTCCCACATTTCTTACATTCATAGGGCCTCCCTCCATTGTGAACTCTCATGTGAGGTGACAGAAATGACAAAAGGCTTTCCCACACTGCTTGCATTCACATCTCTCTCCCCTTTCACAATTCCCAAATGTTCAGTTAAGTCTGAGAAGCAACTGAATGATTTTGCAGATTTGTTATATTCATAAGGATTATACCCACTGTGAATTCGTGTATGTGTCATGAGGTCTGAGGAATGATGAAAGGCTTTGCCACATTTCTTACATTCATGAGGGCCTCTCCCCTCTGTGAAGTCTCATGTTAAGTCTTAGTAGGAACTAAAGGATTTGCTGTATTCATTATATTCATAAGGATCCTCTCCACTATGAATTTTCATATCTTTAGTGCTGCTTGAAAAACTAAAGGCTCTCCCACATTCCTCCCACTCGTAAGGCTTTTTCCCATTGTGAATTCCCTTATGTTTAGTTGACTCTGATGGGCTATTATGGGATTTGTCACATTTCTTACATATGTAAGCTCTCTTTCCTTTGTGAGTACTCCTACGTCTAGTGAGGTGTGCCAAGCCAAGTGCCGTCGAGTCAGATCCAACTCATGGCGAGTGTGAGGAAGAACAATAGGCTTTATCACATTCCTGACATTTACAAGTCCTTTCCCACTGTGAATTCTCACATTTACTTAACTGGAAGGAGGAACTAGAGCTAGTAACTTTTATTTGCTTTTCAAACTTCACTAAACATGAGAATTCACGGTACATTCAAAAGGAATGTGAATTCTCACGTTTAGTGAAGTTTGAAAAGCAAATAAAAGTTTTCCCACATTCTTTACATTCATAAAGATGCTCTCCACTGTGAGTTCTTATATGTGGAAAGAGGTTTAATGGTCAACAACAGGATTTCCCACATTCCTCACATTCATAAGAAATCTCTCCACTGTGAATTCTTCTACGTGACAAGCTGTGAGATATAATAAAAGGCATTCTCACATCCCTTACATTCATTAAACATCTCTCCACTGTGAGTTCTCATTCTGTATAATGGTATAATGAGGTCTGAGTTCTGATCAAACACGTTCCCAAATTTTTTACATTCCCAGTAATTGTCCAGTAAGAGTTCTCACAGGTATGCTGCAGTGACAGGGACAACTGCAGGCTTCTCCATACTCTTTACACTGAGAGGAGCTGCATCAAGACAGATCTGATACGGCGCTTTAGTGGTGAATGAGCCATTGAAGTTATCCACATTCATGGAATTCAGAAGGATATACTTCCTTCCACAGGAGATCTTCAGAGCACAGGACTGGGAGTCTCACTAAAGACCTGGCTCTTTGGTTGTCCACAATGATTGGCTTTGTCACTTACACAGAGGTTCTCTATTCAAACACTGGTAATGGGCAGCATGCTTGTTATAGTCATCCAACAGAGATATGAGTTAATGGCCTGAGCATAGGAAAGTTTATTCTAACACAGTGAAGCAGGCTATAAGTCTGAATTCAGGATGTCCACTCCAGAGGAAAGGCTTTCCCTCTGTTGGCTCTGGAGGAAGTTACTTGTGTTGCATCAGTCTCTGGTCAGGGAGCATCTGGCTGCAAGAACCTCAGATCTGAAGGACACTCTACTCACGGTGCTGCTATCTTGATCGTATGAGGTTCCCAGCTTTCTGCTTCCTTCTTTCTCCTTGTATTTCTTGTAGGACTAAAGTATAAAAACTGGTACAAGCCACATTCCAGGGAAACTCCCTTAGAAAGGGTGCTGAATTCAGTTTTGGTTAGCTAGTGCTGCTCTGTTTTAGTCAGCTAGGGCTGCTCTAACAGAAATACCACAGAGTGGATGGCTTTAACAAAGAAAGATTTATTCTTACACAGTCCAGTAGGCTGCAAGTCCATATTCAGGGTGTCCGCTCCAGGGAAAGACTTTCCCCTTGTCGGCTCTGGAGGCAAGTCCGGTATTGCATCAGTCTTTGTCCAGGGAGCGTCCTCACGCAAGAACCTCTGGTCTGAAGGACGCGCTCTGCTCCCGGTGTTGCTTGCTTGATGGTAGCGAGGTTCTCCAATTGTCCTTTGTTTCTTTTTCCTTTTATTCCTTGCAAGCTAAAAGCATTAAGGGTGGGGCAAGCCATACTCCAGGGAAACTCCCCCCACAGCAGGAATTCACAGCCCCACCCTAATCCTTTAACATACAGGTTAGCAAAACCACACAATGGAGGACAGTCCCAGGATACTGGGAGCCATATCCCAGCCGTGTGGCTGCACACATTTTTGGGGGGACACAATTCCAACCATGACATGTTCTAACAGAAATACCACAAAGTGCATGCTTTAGCAAAGAAAAGTTTACTCTTACACAGTCTGGTAGGCTACAAGTCCAATTTCAGGATGTCTGCCCCAGGGGAAGGCTTTCCCTCTTGTGAGCTCTGGAGCAGAGTCAGGGTGTTCCATCAGTCTTTGTTCATGGAGCACCTTGGCACAGGAACCTGAGGTCTGAAGGAGGTGCTCTTCTCTTGGTGCTGCTTTCTTGATGGTGTGAGGTTTCCTATTCTCCCCTTGCTTCTCTCTCTTTTTATCTCCCATAGGAAGAAAGGATACAGGGTGATACAAGTCACACTCCAGGGAAACCCCCTTAGCAAGGGTGTTGCAGTCCCACCCTAATCCTCTTCTAACATAATCATCCTATCTTTTAGCCACAGGCAGAGATTAGAATTCACAACATAGGAAAATCACAAAAAGGAGGACAGTCACAGAAAACAGGGAAACAAGGTGTAGTCAAATTACTAAACATATTTGGGGCACACAATTCAACCCATAGAGATACTGTTGCATATCAACTTGTTAGCAATTCACCATTACCATTCACAGTAATGAAGGACTTTATCTTTGCCCTGAATTGTCTTGTGTTTCATAGATGAAATCATCCGACAGAGATCCTACCATTGTTTTCACCGTACTTCTAAAATACAAGGTTTTCAAATAATTGTGTATAACTAAAATATGTTTCAAATATTCAGTATTTCACTCACATTTAGGAAAAATATTGTACTGCAAAAGCTTTATGAAACACAGTGTTAAAAAAGAAAACGATGTGTTGCCGTTGAGTTGATTACAACTCAATGATCCAACAGGACAAAGCACAACTGGACCACAGAGTTTCCAAGGAGTGCCTGGTGGATCTGATCTACTGACCTTTTGGTTAGCAGTCATAGTCTTAATCACTGCGTCACCACGGTTTCCACATGGTATTAGAACCAGCTTTTATTATACTGGTTTTGTATACATTTATAAGGCACCTGGAGCCCTAGTGACACAAAGCTGAAGACCTGGGCTGCTAGCCAGTAACTCAGCAGCTAGAATCCACCAGCTGCTCCTTAGAGAACCTATGGGGCAGTCCTATTCTGTCTTGTAGGGTAACTGTGAGTTGGAATAGGATCAACAGCAATGGGTTTCTTTTTCTGGTGAGATTGTGTTTGACTAAAACCTAAAGGTTTGTGGTTCAAACAAATCCAGAAGCACATTCATGAATGAGAACAGATCTGATGACACTGAGTTTGAGACGTGTGTGTGTGTGTGTGTGTGTGTGTGTGTGTGTGTGTGTGTGTGTGTGCATGCACATGTGCACACTTCTATAGCCTCTGGAGATGCACTGGGCAGGTGTTTGGCAGCTAACTAAAAGGTGGGTGGTTTAAACCCACGAGCAGCTCTATGGGAGAAAGGTGTTACAGTCTACTTCTGTAAACATTACAGTCTTAGAAGCCCTATAAGGGCAGTTCTACTCTGTCCTATAGGGTTTCCATGAGCTGGAAATGAGTTGACACAGTTTACACACACATAACCACAGGTTTATATTACCTGTACTTACTACAGAAGCAGATTTCCAAGTATTTCTCCTGCAGATTCACTGGGAAGGTTCAAATACCCAAGTTTTTGGTTAGCAGTTAAGTGCTTCACCTCTGGTGCCACCCGTGCACTTTAAGCCTCTCTCCTGCTGACTCCTAAGCAAATGTCATGCAGCTCACATGTGCTTGCTCCTTGAATTCACAGCTTTCTCTTACCATCGAGTACCAGGTGACATTTTTCATGAATTGTACTGTCCTATGTTTTTTAGCTTTTCTGTGTCATTAATGTTTCCAGAAACAGATAAATGATTGAAGATGAGGTACAGATTATCAAACAGAAATGAACGCAATTACTAAGAAGGAAAAGAAAGAAGGGAGAAAAGACAGAATTGAATGCACTGCACTATTTCAGTACTTTGGTAACGGTCTAAAAACAATTTACTATGGAATACTTGCATGAAGATGGAGAGTGACGCTGACATAAATGGGGTATGATAAGACAAGTAAAGCAGAGACGTCTTGGATACAATGCACACAGAACACTAAAAGAGAAAAAGGGGCCAGTTTTCCTCCACGAACACACATGTGTTACGATTATCCAAGTTTGAAAAGCAAGCCCAAGCATCTGTGAAGTGAACACTCCTCCACTCAGAAGTGACTTTTTCTGCTTTCTTGAAATCTCCTCCCCTGCATGCGGGCCTGGTCCTTCAGAGGATCCTTATCTCCTGCTGCCTGGAACACAGTCACCCTGTATCAGTGCTATCCGCACTTTCCTCAGGTAGTCCTCTTGCTACTCTGGGAGGACAATTGGGTGCAGCAAACATGGTGATTATGGAGAAAGGCACATCATGAAGGAAGACAGGAAGGAGCAATCAACACTTCCCTGACACTGAGCCAGAACTCTGGTCTTCAGGGTCTCTAGAGACAGACAGGTGTAAATTTATTTCCAGCAAAACCATCCTTTCAAACTTGTAATAAACACAGTCAGAATCTTTACAAGGTCCCACACCACCAATATTTTCTCTGTATACCAAAAAACAAAGGAAAAGAAATTCTGATGTTAACATTCACACTTGGAATATTTAAAGGGCCTTAATGCTTATAACCAAAATGGAAATGAGAAGTCAGTTTCATACACAGAACCTTGTGAGGAAGCCAGGATATGCATGCTCCCGAGAGCAAACCACCATATTTGTCTGATTTAACAATGTATTCCCATTCCTCAGCCCGTACGTGGAGGAATATTGCTGACTATGACATATCTGGTTACTGAAAAATGAATTTTAAAGAAAATGAAGTCATCCATACCTAAGGAGACTAGGTTTCTGAAGGTTTCCAGCATCACTTCTCTGTAGAGTTTCCTCTGAGACAAATCCAGCAATGCCCACTCTTCCTGGGTAAAGTCCACAGCCACATCCTCAGCAGCCACTGAGTCCTAGAACATCCGAGATATTCTGGTTAAGCAAGGTACCATGTACTCCAATGTGTCTGAAAGAAAGGGTGAGGTGGACAGTCCTGGAGAAATGAGATTTCCTGGGGTTCTGCAGAGGATTCTCTGTTCTTCTAAACTCTGCTCTGGGGTTTAGCCATCAGTCTCATCCCTTCACTGTCTATATTCAACCTCACTGACTGCATCCTGTCTCAGAGACTTAACAACACTTCCATACAATGGACTTATTTGTCTAGTCTCACTGTGACCAATTCTACTCTCATTCCTCTCTTTTTAACAGTCTGGAACAGTCAGAGCACAGAGCAAAAATTGGAGAAATGCTCTCAAATGAAAGCCCTACCCCCACATTCAGATCACCTCTTGGCAGGAGTTAATTCCCTGCACAGCACCCACCCCAATACTTAACAAAACACAAAGCACAGGGTGTGATATTAACTGGGAAACACTGCAGGACGGCCAGCTTTTCTCTGGCCCTTCACCAGCCATGGGAGCCCCACTGGCCTGAACCAGTGGGTCACTCAAGGCCCTGAGCTTTTCTTAAAGCACTCCATGTAATCAAGAAACCACTAAATGAAGCCAATTCCTCAGATAAAGATTAAACTAGAGTACACAAAGTCTGACAATTTTACAAACTCATCCTAGAAAAAATGCTACATACCTCATTGCTGAGTATCACTATGGCCACCTTCAAAATACTCCCCTTGGGAAGCTAAGCACCAATGCCAGTGACTAGTTAACCCTTCAAAGCAATTTTGGAACTCTTTTTCTGCAGTAACCTTACTGATATTCAGCAATGAGGTATGTAGCACTTTTTGTAAGATGAGTTTGTGAACCTGTCAGACCTTGTAAGACATAAAATGATATGGGTGAGGACTGTGCTTTTTGGCATACGTAAACAGAGGGGACAAACTAGGCAACTCCTGTTTGGAAGTGAGAGGAGATGACATACAGGAATGTCATCCGGTGCTGTAGAGTTGGTTCCAACTCATACAGACACAACGCACAACACAAAGAAACAGCATCCAGCACTGTACCATGCCCACAATTGTTTCTACACTTAGGTCCATTGTTGCAGCCACTGCTGTCAGTCCATCTTGTTGAGGGTCTTCCTCTTCTTCCCTGACCCTCCACTCTACCAAGCATAATGTCCTTCTAAAGAGAGTGATCCCTCCTAACAACATGTCCAAAATATGTGAGATGTGGTCTTGCCATCTTTGCTTCCAAGAACACTCTGGTTGTACTTCTTCCAGAACAGACCTGTTTGTTCTTTTGGCAGTCCATGATACACACAATATTCTTATCCAACACCGTAATTCAAAAGCATCAATTTTTTTATCTTCCTTATTCATCGTCCAGCTTTTGTATGCATATGAGATTAAAAAAAACACCATGCCTAGCATAAGGCACACCTTAGTCTCCACAGTAACATCTTCCCTTTTAATATTTTAAAGAAGTCCTTTGCAGCAGATTTTCCCCAATGTGATACGTCTTTTGATTTCCTGACGGCTGCTTCCATGCGTATTAATTCTAGGACACAGTAACATGAAATCCTTAACAACTTCATTCTGTTCTCCATTTATGATAATGTTGCTTACTTGTCCAGTTGCGAGGATTTTTGTTTCCTTGATGTTGAGGTGCAATCCATACTGAAGGCTGTAGTATTCTCAGTTTCATCAGTGTTTAAAAGCCTCTTGATTTCCAGAAAGCAGGGCTGTGTTATCTGCATGCGCAGGCTGTTAATGAGTCTACCTCCAATTCTGATACCTCATTCGTCTTCTTATACTCCAGCTTCTCGGATTATCTGCTCAACAGACAGACTGAAAAGGTATGGTGAAGGAATATAACCCTGATGCACAGAGGGGAACAGGAGTTGGTTGCATAAAAACAGGAATTACATGTTAGAGGGGAGAAGTGTGCTGTTACAGAGTGCAGGCAGGAGCTAGGGTGAAACAGCAAAGTGGGTATAAGCTTTTGCATGAGACATACACTAGAATTGTAAATGGTCACCCAAAACACAATGTAAAATACTTAAAAAAAACTCTCCACCATTGCAGTGAACCATGTTACGTATTTTAAAGCTATTAAAAATCCAAACTTCCATTCCCACAATATATTAATGATAAAGTAATGCATTTATTGAGTAACTATGACATCTGAAGGGATCTGCAGAGAGCTTTCGGCCCACTATCTCATTTATCCCTCCTGCCTCTCCTAAGCAGATATTGCTGCAAACAGGATAAAGCTGAGGAACGTGACAATTCATCACATGCTCCATACTGCCAAATGGGATGCTGCTGCACCAGGAACAGAATGCAGGTCAATCTGCCTCAGACTAAATTCCTGACAACTACATTTCTGTTCATATATGTATAATATGTTTGAAGTTCTGGCTGTTAATCTTCAACGACTTGGATAACCTGAGCCCTGTCGGGTAAGTAGGGACAGGAGACAAAGGAAATACTCCATTCAGTTCAGACAACCTGGATCACTTTCTGCCAGCAAAGTCCCAAGTTTCAAGGAAGATGGCATCCTTTCAGCCTTATATCCAGCTCTGTCAAAATAAAACTTGAGGCAATAGTGACGTGGGCCAAGCAGACATGGTACTAAACAAAACAGAAACATCTGAACCTACATGGAGTCTAACTTTGTTGGCTGCAGGCAGTCAATAAATGAACAACGGCACATCCCCTAGATAGCATAAATAGCTAAGGTTTCTGACATCTAGCTGAAAGGCTGACAATTCAAAGCCATCCAGAATTTCCTTGGAAGATAGGCCAGGCAATCTACTCTGTGAGGTCACAGGTGTGAAAACCCTATGGAGTACTTCTACACTGCACACAAGGGGTCTCTACGAGCTGGAACTGACTCCACAGCAACTAATGACGATGACATAATGTCACATGGTGGTAAGGTCTATGAAAAATGTAGTACCTTCAGGAATAAGCAGTAATACAAGTGTGCTGATCTTCAGTGACTTAGTACAGGTAACAGCAAAAGAATCATTTCAGGGAACACTAACAAGTAAAATCTGGATGTTACAGGAATAAAAATTTACTTTCAATTCTCAAAACGTGGAAGAGCTCTGTGATAATTTTACAAACACTCATATACATTCCAGATGCTCACCAACTTCAATAACTCCCAGTCTAGAAGCATAGGAGGCAAAGATCACCACTGACTTTCATGGCTTTGAAAGGGAAGATACACCGGTCACTCACAAAATGAAAAGGTCATTAACAGAGGATAACCACACAAAATGGGGCACTGGAAAAACGAAAGCAGCATGAATTAATACTAACAAGAGGGTAAAAGAAAATAGACAGCAGGGCAGAGTTAAGATGACAGACTAGACACACATCTCCTTAATACCCTTTGAAAACTAAGGCCTGGATTGATAATTGAATGGAGCTTTCTGGACAGTCAGTGAGCCCTAGGACATGGCATAGGGCTGTCAGTTTTGACTACATGCCCCTCAGAGGGAAACTTCCTCTCTCTCTTGCTGAGTTCTGCTCTTGTTGAGAGACCAGCTTGCACGGATCGAAGGTACATGGCATTTTTTATTTTTTCTTCTTTACTGGCTGGTAGGCAGCAGATGGGCATCAGCTAGCACATACTGAACTGCAGTGCTGAAGTGAACAGCATGTGTTGTGGTGGACAGACAGTGTATGGAGTAACCACATTTTAAGGGCCTGGTGGCAGACTGGGGTTATCACGTCCCCCCTCCCCTTTTGGAGCTCCACTATAGATTCAGCTGTTTCCCAGAGAGAGGGATAGCTTGACAAGATGCTTTCTTGTTCAGCTGGTAGGTAGAGTTGCCCAATCAGAGGCCTCAGCAGGGACTGATTCCCAGGCTGAGGGCAACGGCAGCCTGGGGAGTGCTTTTCCATTGGAGGGGCTGTGTTTAACGTGGTGTTGCCTTGCAGGTGGTGCCTTATACAGGTGATGACAATGGTGCACTGGGCCTGCCCTGCCTTGATGTGCATCATAACACCTGGGGACAGCCAAAAAGTTGACTCCATTGTCAGCTGGAAGGGGACTGCCACACTTGATGGCCTGATTTTGGAAGTGGCCAGGTAGCTTCTAGCTTTTTAAAATAAGACTGCCTGGAGAAATAACTGCTGTGCAGCACAATCACATCTCTTCCAGCCTTTACTGACCCATATCATAGGGTTGGATGACAGCCTCCAGTGACTCCATAAGTAGGGTGGTGTCTCTACCAGCCAGGAGGAGAATCCTGCCACCAGAGAGAGTCCATTAGGACCAGTCACTAGAGTACAGAGAGGTGGCTGGTGACCAACCCCCTTTTCAGAACTACACCTCAGCTCCTGTTGAGGCAACACCAAAGACAATAAACTGCCTCTAGGTGTCTCAAAAACAACAATCCATTGCCAAGCATATAAAGAAAAACCCATCATGGTTCTAGAAAACTCCAAAAATAAAGAATCAAAAAACTTTCCAGATGGAGAAGCCTTTCTGAAACTATTGGGGGTCAAGTACAAAAGAATTATATGGAGAGCTCTCCTAGAAATTAAACAAAATGCAGCAAGACAAAGTAAAAAATTAAGCTAGCTATTCAAACTGATGGACTATCAACATTCTGAAATCTGAAACATCAACAACAAAATTTCAGAGTTAGACAACTGAATTCAAAGCCCAAAGAGCAGAACTGAAAAACTGTAAATTAGACTTAGTGACCTTGTGTGGGGATGCACCTGTATGGAAAGAATGTAAAATCCTGCTTCCCTAACCTTGTCAGTGTTTAGACAGGGACTTGTCTTTAGAATGGCAAAAGCCTTGCAAAAGCCCTTGAGCCAAGTTTTGTCTCAGTGTACTGGAAAACCACTACATGCTGAAAACAGCATTCACTGAGAATGGCTCAAGGACTTTCTCATCCCTTTTCCTGGGAATGCTGCTTCTTCTTTTGAAGTGAGGAACACTGATAAGATGCCTTTTCTCATTTTCTCAGCAGAAAACTTGTTTACTTTCCTCAATAAAAGCTGGTGGGTTAAACAACCTGGTGTCTGTCTCCACTCACAGGAGACTCCCCTTTTTCTACCCACAGCAAACAAAAAGTTTGTTGTCAGTGTGATTTTTTCAACCTCAGCCTCTCACATATATCACACCCATAAGTGGTGTCCCATTTCACACCGTAAGTGGTGTCCTGCTTCACACCTGTACATGGTGTCCCGTGCTAGTCACACCAATGGCTGGTGTCCCATGTGAATCGTGCCAACAACCCTGAAGACACAGCTACTGACACCAGCATTTATGAGGAGGTATTAGAGAAAAGAAATACGAAAACTGAAGAAGCATTAAGAAACGTGTGGCTCTATCAAAAGGCAGAATCTACCATTCACTGGAGTTCCTGAACAGGAAAGGATGGCTGAAACACAGAGTACTGCTGTTGAGCTGCTGACAGAAAAATCTCTGAAATTATGAAAGAACACAGATATCCAAGAGGTGTATTAAATGCCACCAAAAAGAGACTCCAAAAGAAAAACACCAAGACATATTATACTCAAACTTAGTACAAGAACTACTGAAAGAAGCTCTTCACTTAGAAAAATAAAACCATTAAGCGAATATTTAAGGGGACAATGCAAGACACAACATACAGAAACCTACTCAGTTAGGAAAGGCACAAAATTCAATCAGAGCCACAACATTAAAAGAAAGCAACCAGTGAACATTATCATAAAAACTAAGATACCATCACATTAAAAAGAGGGACATACTACAGTAGTTATACTCCTTTCAGATGGAGACAAAGTTAATAAGATAAGTAAAAGTTAAAATTGGGTTGAAACTCAGATTATCAAGGGGGATTACAGACGGGCTGCAAAGCAAAATAACAATGCACCACATCAAAATGAGAAATGCAATACAGGAGTCTCAACAAACACAAAACCATCACTGACAAAGATGAAAATTCAACCCATAAAGAATGACCTAGAACAGAATATTAACAGCAACAGAGAAAACATCAACACAAAGATAAACACATTCAGGTGACAGCACTACATACCTAACAGTTACACTGAATGTAAACAGTGTGCACACTCCAGTAAAGAGACAATAAATATCATCTTGGATCAAAAGACACAAGCCATCTATATGTTGCTTACAAGAAACACAATTCAGACTTAAAGATATTAATAAACTGAAAATTAAAGGATGGGATAATACATATCATGATAACAATGTACAGAAGAGCAAGTGCAGCAATACTAATCTCAGATAAAATAGATTTTAATGTACAATCCACCACTGTGGACAAGGGGAACCACTATTTATTGCAGAAAGGTTCAATACAGAAGCAGGAGTTAACAATACTAAACATTTATGCACCCAATACCAGAGCATCTGAATACATTGAACAAACACTGACTACACAGTAACAGTTGCAGACTTCAACATTCCACTTTCAGTAATGGACAGATCATCTACAAAAAAGCTCAGTAAAGACATAGATCTTATTGTCACAATTAACTAACTAGATCTCAATAGATTTAGATCTCAATCTACTTATCCATCAATAGATCTCAATCTACTTATCCATCAATAGACAAGAATACCTGCTTCTCCAATGCACATGGAATATTTTCCACAATAGACCATGTGTTAAGATATAAAGCAAATCTCAACAAAATCCAAACCACCAAATTACTGCAAAGCATATTCTCAGACCATAAAGCTATAAAAGTCAAAATCAATAGCAGAATAAACATTGATAGAAACTGGAATTCATGGAAACTGAACGCTTTGCTCAAAAAGCCATGGGTTATAGAGGAAATAAAGGATGAAATAAAGAAACTTGTGGATTCAAATGAGAATGAAAACATATGCAACACAGCAAAAGCAGTGCCCAGAGGTCAATTTATCTTTATAAATGCACACATCTAGAAGGAAGAAAGCACCCAAACCAAAGACTTAACCCTACAACTTGAACAAACAGAAAGAGAGCAACAGAGGCACCAGAAGAAAACACATCATTAAGATTAAAGCGGAACAAACGGAATTACAGAACAGAAGAACAATTTCAAAAATTGATAAAAACCAAAAGCTGATTTTTTTAAAAGATCGACAAAATAGACAAACCATTGGCTAAACTTACAAAAGAAAAATAAGAAACAGATAACCCGAATATGAAATGAGATGGGAGATGTCATAACAGATTCAACAGAAATCAAAAGTATCATAACACAATACTACAAAAGATTGTACTCTAACAGAGTTGAAAACCCAGAGGAAATGGGCAAATTCCTAGATTCATATCACCTAACTCCAATACTACTGCGACTGCTTCACAGCACAGAACGGGATGAAACATTCCCAAAGTCATTACATGAAGCCAGTGTAACTCTGATATCAAACACAGGAAGAGATCTTCAAAAAAGGAAAATTACAGACCAAGATCACTCATGAACCAAGATGCAAAAATCTTCAACAAAATCCTTGGCAACAGAATTCAACAACATATCAAAAAAACAATTCATCATGACCAAGCTGGATTCATACCCGGGATGCAAGGCTAGTTCAACATCAGAAAAACAATTCATGTGATCAACCACATAAATAACACAAAAGATAAGAATCATCTGATTTTGTCAACTGATGCAGAAAAGGCATTTGACAAAGTCCAACATCCATTCATGCTAAAAACTTAGCAAACTGGAATAGAAGGCAAATTCCTCAATGCAGTAAGGGGCATCAATGCACAGCTAACCACCTACATCATCCTGAGTGGAGAGAGATGGAAAGAATTCCCCTTGCGAACGGGAACTAGACACTCTCACTACATGTACTCAACATTGTCCTAGAAGTTCTAAAGAATCCATAAATAAACTACTTGAACTAATAGTACAGTTTAGCAAAGTATCAGGATATACGATAAACATAAATAAATCACTTGGATTCCATTATACCTACAGAGATTATTAAAGAAGAAATCACCAAATTAATACCATTTACTATAGACCCAAGAAGATAAAATACCTAGGAGTAAGTCTAACAAGAGAAATAAGAGACCTCTACAAACAGAACTACAAGACCTTACAGCTAGAAACCAAGAGACTTATATAAATGGAGATTCAAAATGACTAACATTTGTGCTCACTAATGCCTGGAACACTGATCTTTTCATGTTTCATTTCATTACTTCCAATTTTTCTAGATTCACACTTCATAAATTTCACGTTCTGATTATCACTCAATATTTGCAGCTATTCTTTCTCATTCTGAGTTTTGCCACACCAGCAAATGAAAGTACTGAAGGCTTGATACCATCCACATCACTAAGCTAGACTGCGGAGGCAACTCTTTCCCAGCTGTCTTTTTAGTGGCTTCCAACCTCAGAGACTCATCTTTTGTCACTCTATTGGACAATCTTCTGCTATGCATAAGGTTTTCCTGGGCTACTTCTTTCAGAAGTACACTGCCAGGTTCAGGTGAAAATGGTCTGGAAGTTCAGCTAAAGTCTGTGTATTACAGGTGACCTGTTGGTCTTTGAAATGCTGGTGAGGTGGCTTTCAGCATCACAGGAAAATGCAAGTCACCACAGTACCATAAAAGGACAGATGCGTGAGGGGTTATAATATCACTCCCCAAGAAAAGCGAAAGCAATGGCTTCAACAACAAAATAAATGTAATTTTCATGCAGTAATTTTACACAGTCATGTGAAAATGCCTTCATTTTGATTTATCTTAGTTCAAAAAGCCTTGTATGTCTAAACTTCTGACACCTGGATCTTAGAAATTTACATTTATATTTATTGACTAGATTAAGCTTTGAAAGAACAAAATACCGGGCAGAATCCAATTTCCAATTGCAGCAATATGGTTAAAATAACAAAAGATAAACCATATGCTACATTTCAGAGTTTTCTGACAGGTTAGAATTAAGCTTTGTGTATTATAAAAACTCCAGGAAACCTTTCTATTGAAAAGCAAACATAAATTCCAAAGCTACCTTCTGTACAACAAAGCAGGAGAAAGAATGTGTTTTACTTTGCATTTTCACTCTTACATCAGGTAAAATTGTCATTTCACTGTGTTTCAGAAGTGTACATCCATTAAATTGAAAAATCCTCAGTAGAAACACAAACTCATCTGGAATTTTTTTCCAGTGGAAACTGTTGGCCTGAGAAGTTAAACACACTATCTCATACAAGGAGCTTACCCAGCAAAAAAGAACTTTTGTTTTAGATGCCCATTCAAGGCTCTGCATAGCAGCTGAAAACTATGTGAGCTTAATAACCAGCTCTAGCACAGATAGGTGGGAAGACAAAGACTTGACCACCGAAAACACGTCTAAAATCCTCCAAAGTCTCAAGGAAACACCATCCCTCCAAAAGGGATGGAGGTGGACACTCCACACATGACCCAGCTGGACTCACTGTCCCCTGCCTCACTACAATGATGAATTCAGGAGAGAACCCCATAAATAGCACCTTCCACTATTAACTCTCTCCCATTTTCAACCACATCACAGAGTGTGGGAAGTCGAGCTATGGTTTTAAAATTGCCCTGAAAAGGCTCCAGGTGGTGCTATGGATTGAGCTGTGTAATCCCCAAACATGTATCAGCTTGCTTAGGCCACGATTCCCAGTACTGTGGGGTTTTCCTTCATTTTGTGATTTTAAGTTTCCTCTGTGTTCTAAATCTAATCTCTGCCTGTGGATTGTAGGCAATACATGATTGCATTAAAGAGGATTAGGGTGTCACTCCAACATCCTTCCTAGGGTCACATCCGTGATCTGATGTTAAGGGAGTATTCCTATGGAGTGGCTACAGCACCTTTTATCTCAAAACAGACTCAAAGGAAGGGAAATGGGCTGAACAGGAGACCTCATACTGCCAAGAAAGCATCACCAGGAGTACAGGACGTCTCTTCTGGAGCCAGGTCCCTGTGCTGAGAAGCTCCTTGACCAGGGAAAGATTGATGAGTACCATACTTCAGAGCTGTGAAACACAGAAAGCCTGCCCTTGGATTTGGACATCTAGCCTACTAGACTATGAGGAAAATATATTTTTCTTTGTTGAAGCTCTCCACTGGTAGTATTTCTGTTACAGTTACACTGGATGAGTAAGACATGGACACAGCCAAGAAAACTGCAGAGAAGGGGCAAGGATGGCTCTGGAGGATCTGGGACTCAGAGCTGCTGCACTTTCAGAGTCCACTCAGGAGGTTTTGTCATTCAACATAGCTAACCATGGCCCAGAATGAGGATGTTGACGTCCCATGTGCCAGTCCTGAGAGTCACATAAGGAAGGTGACCCCAGGCAGCCCAGATTTGAAAAGCCACCTGTGCGTACATGAATATGCTAGTGACACCACAGCAGGGCCTCAGGATGCCTCTTAGGGCTCAGTTCTTTGTGACCAGAGGAAGAATGTTGTAGGCCCACCCTAATCCTCTTTAACATAATCACATATTGTCTCGCAAATCACAGACACAGATTAGATTTAGAACACACAGGAAACACAATCACAAAATGAAGGAAAACCCCATAATACTGGGAATCATGGCCTAAACAAGGTGCCACCTCTTTATCTCACTGAGGAACCTCAGAGCCTAGAGCACATGGTCTCCAACAATTCACATCTAGCCTCACCCCTTAGAGTAATAGAACCCCAGTTCTCTGTAATACATACCATTTTCTGGGTCCAGCTTCTAGAACTCTAAGTCAGCGTGCTCTCTGAGCTCAACACGTCACTTTAGGAAGAGGGACAGCATGGAAGCAGAGCCACAAGACAGTCTGGAGGCAGATGAGTGATGTTTGGTCCACACGGCCAGTCACAGCAGCTAAAATCCTTACTTGCGATAGCATGGATACAGAAGATGGCTGCCTTCGTCCCCAGCTGCCTAGACTGGACTAAATCTCCCTGTGTCACACCTGAGACCTGAAATGAAAGAAGATAGTGTTCAGTAAGGAATGACAGGTTCCTGGCCTTCAGCTCTTTCCTGGGCAGGGCTCCCCCCAGGTTCCAGGCCATGCTCCACTCTGAGGACATTAGTATCTAGGGCAGATCCTGCTCCAGCCTCTTAGGGACACACCTGCATTCTTCACAAAGCTCCACAGGCCTCTTCCTCTGGTTACAGAGTCACAGAGTGAGGGGACTCCTCATCCCACAGCTTGATAGGCATTCAGGCCTGCCCAGGCTACACAACATGAACCTGGCTTCCTCCAGGGCATGAGCACCCCAAGGCTTAGCTGTGGGCTCATCCCGAAGTTTAAGAGTTCACCTTTGTGGAATAATCCACACACTTTTATTTGGTATCAAGAAGGGTGACTTTTAGGGAGAATCTATTTGTCAAGTTCAAGTCAGTGAACTCATCACATGTCTCTCATTTCTAATTATGTACAGCTGAAAATCTTCGGGTGCACTGTCCAAAAAAAGATTCCATTCTATTTATAGCAATGTAGTATGTGGTCAACAATAAATACAAGTAATTCCCTGACTCTTCAACACCAAAGAAGAGAACCTCAAAAGGAAGCCACCAACTCAGCACCATTTACAATAGCCCCCAAGAAGATAACACACTCAGGAATAAATCTAACCAGAGACACAGCAGACCTACACAGAGAAAACTATGTGACACTACTGCAAGAAACCAAGAGAGCTACACTTAAGTGGAAAACCCTATGATGCTCATAGATAAGAAACCTCAGCACCATGGAAAGGTCTAATCTACCCAAAGTGATCCCCACATACAATGCAATCCTGATCCAAATTTCAATGACATTTTTTAACAAGATGGAAAATCAAATCACCAACTTGCTATGCAAGGTAATAGGCCCCAGATAAGGAATCCTGAAGAAAAAAACTAACTGGGAGGCCTCATGTTACTTGATTTTAGAACTTATTACACTGCCATGGGAATCAAAACACTCTGGGACTACCATAATAACAAACAGAACCAGATTAATGGTGTAAAATTCAGAACTCAAGAGATAAATTCATTCCCCTGTAAGCAGCTATCATTTCAAATGGGGAAAAGACAGTCTCTCTTATCTGTAGAAAACTGAAACAAGACCTCTAACTCCTACCATGTACACATGGTAACTCAAAACAGACCAGGGTGGGCCCAAGATGGTCCACTAGTCACCTGTCTCCTCGATTCTGTCTGAAAACTAAGACCTAGCAAAACAACTGAATGGAGCAGAGTAGACATTCTGGGAGCCCCAGATCAAGCAGAGGGTTGTGAGATTAGACTGAGCAACAGGAAGGAGAAAACTATGATTGTGGGATGTGAGATGGCAGTAAAAAGGGTCCTACTTCTGCTCAGGCAGCAGCTGAGAGGCTTATAGGTATGAAGCCATCTGACATGCTCAGCTGCAGCTCCTAAGCAGACAGAGTATCTCACAGCAGAGAAGGTGTACTTAAGACAGCACATTCAAAAAAATCTCAATGACAGCTGGCAGCTGGCAGCTGAGGGTACCAACGCCCTACCCCCTCACTTTTCTGAGCTGCACCAAAGATTCTGCTGGTGAAGCGGCTCAGGCATGACACCATCTTGGTCAGCGGAGACGCCTGAGAGTCCAGCTGGGGCTGGCTGCCACACTGAATAACACTCCCTGTTTTGACAGTGCTTCTCTGAGCAGGAAAGCTGTTTGTAATATAACTGCACCTACAGAATGTAGTGGTGGCAGGCAGCAGGGTAGCAGTGCTTTGTGCCATGCCACAGAGTCTGCAAAAGTGGCCTTGGAGAGACTACACAAGCAGGATTTTGACTACATGAGCTACGAGGCAGGGCCTGTCACCCTGAGGGCCCGGCTGCCACTGGACAGTGCCTCTCTAAGCAGAAAAGCAGTTTTTGAGACAAATACATCTAGAGAAGTTGAGCAGTGCCCTTACTCCCTTCTTACAGCTACACCATAGCTGCTGCTGGTGCCTCACCAGAGAAGCTGAACAGCTTTCAGACGGCATGAAGATAAAAATCAATATGTAACCATTTAAAGAAGCAGACCACTATGGCTCCAGAAAATTCCCAAGATAATCAAAAAATTTACCACATGAAGAACCCTTCATGAAATTATCTGAGGTAGAATATGAAAGAATTATACACAGAGCCTTGATAGATCTTAGGATGGAGATTAGAAAAAGTCCAGCAGAACAAAATGAAAAATTAAAAAAGCTATAGGAACTCCTAGAACAATGATCTGAAATTCAGATCACTAATAAAATTACAGAGCCAGACAATTCAATGGAAAGCCGAAATATTGAAATGGAGGAAAAGGAATGAAGAAACAGTGAGAATGAAGATAAAGAAACTGGCATCAGCATTTATGATAAGAACTCAGATGAAAGAATGAAAAAAAAAAAAAGAAGAGCTGTGTGGGACTCTATCAAGAGGAATAGCAATTTATGGGGAACTGGAGTTCCAGAACAGGGAGGGCTAGCAGAAAATACAGAGAGAATTGTTAAAGACTTGCTAACAGAAACTTCCCTGACATCAGGAAAGAACAACGCTATTCAAGATGCTTATCAAACTCCACAAAAAGTAGGCCCCAAAAGAAAGACCCCAAAACATATTATAACCAGACTTAACAAAATGAAACATAAGGAGAGACTCTTAAAGATATAAACGCTTAAACAAAAACTAACAGTACAAAGGGAAATCTTGTAGACTATCTCCCAACTTTTCAGCTGAAACCTTGCTGGCAAGAAGGCAATAGGATAACATATAGAAAGCCTTGAAGGAAAAAAACCTTCCAATCAAGAATTTTTTTCATATATCCTGCCATACAATCTTTCAAATATGACAATGAAATTATGCCAGTCTCTGATAAACAGAAGCTTAGAGACTCTGCAAAAACAAAACCAGAGTTATGAGAAATACCGAAGAAAGTTCTTGGATTAGAAAATCAGTCACACCAGATGTATACCCAAGGATGTAATGAAGGACACAGCATCCACAGTCCTAATTAGGGAAGTCAAAAAAGCTCAATCAAAGCTGAAATATTAAAATTAGGAAAACAGAGACTCAACATGTAAACTATGACGATATCACATTATATGGAGGGATACATTACAGTATTCACAGCCCTTTCAGATAGACAGGAAGGAGATATAGAGAAGTTGAAGACTGGTTTAAACCTAGAACATCACAGGGCAACAAAGGGGTAGCCACAAAGCAAACTAACAATAACATACAAAACAAGAAACACAATACAGAAGTCTCAACAGACTCAAAACCAACACTGAAAAAAGATGAAAAGAAAACCCATAAAGAAAAATGACCCAGAACAGAATGTTAAGTGGAGCAAAGAAAATGTCAACAACACAAAAATCAAGGCACCAAGATGACAACACTAAAAACATATCTATCAATAATTACACTGAATGTAAACAGACTGAATACTTGTCAAGAGACAGAGAGTAACACACTCGATAAAAAACCAATAACCATTTATATGCTGCTTGGAGGAAATACACCTTAGACTCACAGATATGAACAATCTGAGAATTAAAGGATGGGACAATGTATACCAAGCCAACAACACATAAAGAAGAGCATGAGTGGCAATATTAATCTCAGATAAAAAGATTTAAAAGTCAAATCCACCATCGTGGACCAGGATGGTCACTATTGCTTAAAGATTTATTATGGAAGCAGAATATAACAATATTAAATACATAGCCAACATCAGAGCACCTAAATACACTGAACAAATGCTGACAACACTGAAAAATGATAGAGCTCACTCCACAATAATAGTAGGAGACTTCAACACTCCATTTGCAGTAACGGACAGATCATCCAGAAAAGAGCTCAACAAAGATACAGAAGATCTTATTGGGACAATCAACCAATTCAACCTCAAAGACATATACAGAACTTTTTATGTAACAACAGACCAGTATACCCTTTTCTCAAATGCACACAGAACATTCTCCAGAATAGATCACAGGTTAGGCCATAAAGCAAGTCTCAACAAAATGCAAACCCCTGAATTATTGCAAAGCATTTTCTCAGACCATTAAGTTATAAAAGTTGGAGTCAGGATACAGTCAAGATGGCACAGAAGACACACATCACCTTAATTCCTTCTGAAAACTAAGGCCTGGAGACATAACTGAATGGAGCTTTCTGGACACTCAGTCAGCCCTAGGACACAGCACAGGACTGTCAGTTTGGACTACATGCTGCTGAATGGGAAACTTTCTCTGTTGCTGAGCCCCGTTGCTGCTGACTGGTGGCTTGGGCAGACTGAAAGTACTGGCACTTTTAGCTTTTTTTCCTTTTTGTTGGCCAGTAGGCAAGGGATAGGTGTGAGATGACAGATACGCTGACCTGCAGGACTGAAGCCAATAGTATGTGCCGGAGCAAAGAAATAGTGTGTGAGACAGCCACATTTTGAGAGCCCAGTGGCAGACTGAGGGCACCACAGCCTCTCTATCCTCTTTTCTGAGCTACGCAGTAGATTCAGCTGTTTCACTGCAGGAGGGGCCGCTTAATCGGGATGCCATCTTGCTCGGCTGGGAGGTGGAGTCACCCATTTGGAGGCCTCTTCAGGGACTAATTCCCAGAACAGGAGGCAGTGCGAGCCTGGGGAGCACTTTCCCAGCAGAAAGGCTTTGTTTACAACACTGCTGCCTTACGGATAGGGCCCGGCTGCAGATGGAAGGAGGGTAGTTGCTCCTCCCTACTTTGAACTACATCATAGGATCTGGAGATGGCCGAAAAGATGCATCTGTTATCCACAGGAAGGTAGGGCCTGCCACACCTGATGGCCTGACTGATTTTGGAAGCTGCCAGACAGCTATCAGCCTTTTAAAATAGGACTCCCTAGAGAAATTACTGTGCACCCTAACAGCATCTCTTCCAGCATTTACTGACCCACATCACAGGATCAGTTGAGGGCCCCCCAGTGACTCCATAAGTAGGGCAGGAGACAGAGGATACCACCCCAGAGAATCCACTGGGGCTATAACTAGGGTACAGAGAAGGAGCTGGTAACCAATATCCTTCTAAGAACTACACCTCAGCTCCTGTTGAGGTAATACCACAGAAACTAAAAACCCTTGAGATGTCCTAAAAGCAACAGACCATACCTAAGAATTTAAAGAAACAGCCCACCATAGCTCTGGAAAACTCCCAAAAGAAAGAATCAAAAAACTTCCGAGATGAAGAAGTCTTTCTGAAACTATCAGAGGTCGAGTAGAAAAGAATTAAACAGTGTTCACTTTGGCAGCACACAGACTAAAATTGGAACGATACAGAGAAGATTAGCATGGCTCCTGCACAAGGATGACATGCAAATTCATGAAGCGTTCCATATTAAATCTGGTTGGGTGAAATCGGTGATAGCACACATTAGAATCAAGAACAACATTAAGCGGACTTCAGCATAACTTGAATACTCCATCCATCTTAACCCAATATTGCAAGGATAGAGTAGCTGGGGCAGGAGGCAGGAGACCATGCTGTTAGGTGAAATCGAGGCCAATTGGCACAACTAGCATTTTGCTAAGAGGGCTCTCTGCACCCCACGTTGGTGAGTGGCGTCTGGGGTCTTAAAAGCTGCCAAGCTGCCATCCGAGGGCACAGCAAATGGTCCCAACTCAGCAGGAACGGATGCTCACCGAGGGCCAAAATGACATGCGGTAAAGACAACCAAGAAGACAGAGAGACTCACATGAGTGGGTGCCTACATCAACTTGGGACTGCAAGAACCAGATGGGGCCCGGCCACCACCAGTGATAGCCACGATGGAGCTCACTAAGTTGAGTCTCACTGGCAACACAAGAATAAAAAGGGGTGCACCCTGAGATCTCCACTAAAAGACCACAATTGATGGCCCAGTGGTTTTGGGGTTCCCCTGGGGGCATGGTCCCTGGCCCTGATGCTGCCCTTGTCCATAAATCATAACGAAGGTCCACTCTTTGGACACGAATGGTTCGGACTTGGCGATGCAGAGTGACCATATATTGGATGCACTTTATGGTTCTATATGTCTACAGGATATCATCCTGCTGACCTCTGGCTGGAGGGAGGAGAGTGGGTGGAGAGGAGGGGAAAGGAGACTGTTGGGAGGATGAGACACGTATGGAGCAGACAGGAACAGTGTATTGTCACCGGGCAAGGAGAGCAGTGGAAGTTGCATATAGGTGGGCATGTAAATTTATATGGGAATGTACATTTTCACTCAGTCATAATAAAAAAGAAAACATAATAAATAAAAAATATATATAAAAGAAAAGAATTAAACATACAGCCCTCCTAGAGATTCAACAAAATGCAGCAGAGAAAAAGGAAAAATTAAGCAAATTATTCAAAATGATGGATAATCAATGTTCTGAAATCCAATAGATCAATAACAAAATCACAGAACTCACACAATTCAACTGAAAGCCAAAAGAGCAGAATTGAGGACCTGGAAGTCAGACTTAGCGACCTTGAGGATAGAGTAACAGACACCAGCACTTATGAGGAGGAAACAGTGAAAAGAAATAATGAAGAAGCATTAAAAAACACGTGGGGCTCTAGCAAGAGGAATAAGCTATGATCATTTGGAATTCCTGAACAGGGAGGGATAGCTGAAAACACAGTGCTGTTGTTCAAAAAACTTCCCAGAAATTATGAAACAAGAGAACATAGATATCCAAGACGTGTATCGAATGCCACACAAACTAGATCCCACAAGAGAAACATCAAGACATACTATCGAAACAAAAGCAGAAACTACTGAAGGTAGCAAGACTCAAAGCAAAGCTAACATTCAGAAGGAAGCCCTGTAGGCTTTCATCTGACTTCTCAGCAGAAATGATGTCAAAAAGGAGGCAACAGGACAGCACATGTAAAGGCTTGAAGGAAAAAACTTTCCAACCAGGAATTACATATCCTGCAAAACTGTCTTTCAAATATGAAGATGAAATTAAGACATTTGCAGACAAACAGAAGTTTAGAGATTTTGTAAAAATCAAATCAAACCATACCTGTAAGAAATACTGAAAGACACTCTTTACTTAATAAAAACAAAACCATTAAGTATATATATAAGGAGACAATGCAGGATGCAACATCCAGAAACCTACTCAGTTAGGGAAGGCACAAAACTCAATCAAAGCTATAATATTAAAAGAAGGGAGCCAGTGTTCATATCATGAAAACTATGATACCATCACATTAAATAAGGAAGTAAATCACAGATGGAGAAGAATTTAAAAAGACATGTAGAGGTAAATCATATGGAGGTGACCTCTTCGGTCATGAATGGATTGGACTTGGCAACACAGAGTGACCATATCATGTGTGCAGTTCATGGTCCTGTGCATCTAGAGGATGCTGTCCTGCTGACCTCTTACTGGAGGTGGGGCAGTGGGTGGAGATGAGGGGGTATGAGATTGTTGGGAGGATAAGACATGTATGGAGCAGAGAGGAAGAGTGTGCTGTCACCAGGCAGGTAGAGCAGTGGGAGCTGCATATAGGTGGGCATGCAAATTTATAGGAGAATGTACATTTTCACTCAATTTTAATTAAAAAAAGACATGTAGACATTAAAATTGGGTTTAAACTCAGAGTAATAAGGGGGATCACAGGAGTAGCTGCAAAGCACAGGAACAATGTAACATGTCTAAACAAGAAACATAATAAAGGAGTCTCAACAAACACAAAAACAACACTGAAAAAGATGAAAAGTCAATCCATAAAGAAGAATGACCCACAACAGAGTATTAAAAGGAACAGATAAAACATCAACACAAAAATAAATACATCAAGATGACAGTACCAGACACATACCTGTCAATAATTACACTGAATGTAAACAGACTGAACGCTCCAATAGACTATGACATCTTGGATCAACAGGCACGACCCAAGAAACACAAGAAACACACCTTAGACTTAAAAAGATATCAACAAACTGAAAATTAACAGACGAAATAATATATACCAAGCTAACAATGAACAAAGAAGAGCAGATGTGGCAATACTAACCTCAGATAAAATAGATTTTTATGTAAAATCCACTATCGTGGAGAAGGATGGCCACTATTTGTTGCTGAAAAGTTCAATACACAAGAAAGACTTAAAAATATTAAATATTTATGAACCCAATACTAGAGCATTTAAATACATCCAACAAACACTGACTACATTGAAAACTCAGATCACTCCACAGTAACAGTTGGTGACTTCAACACTCCCCTTTCAGTAATGGACAGATCGTTTAGAAAAAAGCTCAGTAAAGACACAGAAGATCTTATTGCAACAATTAAGCAATTAGACCTTATTGACACATACAGAACTTTTTAATTCATCAACACATAAGTACACCTTTTTCTCCAACGCATACAGAACATTTTCCAGAATAGACCATGAATTAGGACATAAAGCAATGCTCAACACAATCAAAACCACTGAATTATTGCAAAGTATCCTTTCAGACCATAAGGGTCTAAATCAATACCAGAAAAAACACAGAAATTGGAACTCATGGAAACTGAACAACACCTTGCTCAAAAAGCCAAGGGTTATAGAGGAAATCAAGGATGAAATAAATTTATGGATTGCAAGGAGAATGAACACACATCCTACCAGAACCTATGGCATCCAGCCAAGTAGTACTCACAGGTGAATTTATCTCTATAAATACACACATCTGGAAGGAGGAGAGCATACAAACCAAAGAATTAACCCTACAACTTGAACCACCAACCTTCAACAGGGGAATCCCTCAGGCACAGAAGAAAACAGATCATAAAGATTAGCGCAGAACTAAATGAGTTAGAGAACATCAGAACAATTTAAAAAATTGATAAAAACGAAAGCTGATTTCATGAAAAGATCAACAAAACTGATACACCACTGGCTGGCTGAACCTATAAAACAACAACAGTGGAGGAAACAACCCAAATAAGAAATGATATGGGAGATGTCATAACAGATCCAACACAAATCAAAAGTATCAGAATACTATGAAAGAACATACTCTAACAGATTTGAAAACTAGAGGAAATGGACAAATCTCTAGATTCATATCATCTACCAAAATTATCATAAGGAGAGGTATGACAACATAATAAACCCATCACAAAGGAAGAGATTGAAGAACTCATTAAGAAACCACCAACTAAAAAAAGTCCTGGCCTAGATGGCTTTACCACAGAATTCTACCAAGGTTTTAGAGAAGAGGTAACTCCAATACTCCTGAGACAATTTCATGGCATAGAAGGAGATGGAATACTCTCAATTTCATTCTGTGAAGCCAGCATAACCCTGATACCAAGGCCTGGGAAAGATCCCCCTAAAAAGGAAACTTACAGACCACTATCACTCATGAATCTAGATGCAAAAATCTTCAGCAAAAACCTTGCCAACAGAATTCAACAAAATATCAAAAAAATTCATCATGACTAAGTTGGATTCACACCTGGGATGCAACACTGGTTCAACATCAGAAAAACAATTCACATGATCAACCATATAAATAACACAACAGATAAGAATCACCTGATTTTGTCAATTGACGCAGAATAGGCATTTGACAAAGTCCAACACACATTTATGCTAAAAACTCAGCAAAACACGAATACAAGGCAAATTCCTCAACACAATAAGGGGTATCTAAGCAAAGCCAACTGTCTACACTATCCTGAACAGAGAGAGACTGAAAGAACTCCCCTTGAGGACAGGAACTAGACAAGGATGCCTACTCTCACCGCTTCTATTCAGCAATGTACTACAAGTTCTGGCCCGAGCAATCCACATGACAAAGAATAATGGGTAGCCACATCGGCAAAGAAGAAGTATTAGTATCCCTATTTGCAGATGATAAGATTGTATATGGAGAGAATCCTAAAGAATCCATAAGTAAACTACCCAAACTAATAGAAGAGTTCAGGAAAGTATCAGAAGATAAACATAAGTAAATCAGTAGGATCTGTCTATACCAACAAAGAGACCACTAAAGAAGAAATCACCAAATCGATACCATTTACTATAGCCCCCAAGAAAATATCTAGGTATAAATCTAACTAGAGAAACAATAGACCTGTACAAAGAGAACTACAAGACCTTACTGCTAGAAACCAAGAGAGACACATACATGGAAGAACCTACACTGCTCATGGACAGGAAGACGTAACATTGTGAAAATGGCTATTTCACTCAAAGTGATCTATGTATCACCTACTTTGTTGGGAAAGGGAAGAAACCCCAGATAAGCAAAGCACTACTAAAGAAGACCACCACACTGAGAAGCCTCACACTATCTGACCTTAGAACTTATTACACTGCCACAGTAGTCAAAACAGCCTCGTATTGGTACAAAAAGAGACATATACACCAACAGAACAGAGTTGAGACCCCAGAGATGCCACCATGCTCCTATGAACAGCTGACATTTGACAAATGCCCTAAGATTTTAAACTGGGGTAACAACAGTCTCTTTAACAAATGGTGCTGACAAATTGGATATCCACCTGCAAACAACTGAAACAAGACCTGTATCTCACACCTTACACAAAAACTAACTCAAATTGGATAAGAGACCTAAATATCAAACCTAAAATGATGAAGATTAATTATGCAAGAAAAAATATGGTCAACAACGGAAGTTTTAATATACAGCTTAGATTTCAAAATCTGACCAAAAAAGCACGATCAACAGAACAGAAAAATAGATAAATGGGAACTACTAAGAACCAAACACTTCTGCTGATCTAAAGACTTTATCAAAAGAATTACAAGAGCATGCATAGAATGCAAAAAAATATTTGGCAATTATAAGTTAGATCTATGTCTGATCTCTATAATCTACAAGGTACTGCAAAATATCAAGAAAAGGGTAAATAACCCAATTAAGTGATGGGCAAAGGAGATGGACAGAGACTTCACTAAAGAGGACATCCAGACAGCCAGACGACATGTGAGGAAATGCTCACGATCATTAGCTGTTACAGAAACCCAAATCAAAACTATAATGAGATACCACATCACCCCAACAAGGTTGGCTATGATCCAAAAAACACAAAACAGCAAATGCTAGAGAGGCCGTGGAGAGACTGGAACTCTCCTACACTACTGGTTGGATTGCAAAATGGTTTGTCTTAGTCTGGAAGCTCAGCTGAAACTTGTCTACTGGTTGACCCTGCTGGTACCTAAATACTAGTGCTACAGCTTCCCGCATCATAGCAACAAGCCAGCCTCCTCTCATCAGCCATCAGAGAAGTGCAAATCAAAATGACAAGGAGACGCCATCTCGCTGCAACAATGCTGGCATTAATCCAAAACACACAAAATGATAAATGTTGGAGAGGCTGTGGGGGTAAAAAAAGGGGTGACAAAGTGGAAGCTGGTCATGCCAGAAAGACCAACCGTGTGATTACAGGGCTGGGGTCTGCGTTAAAATTAGACAAATGTCAACACATAAAAGAGCGCCCAGGGCAGGAGGAAACACGTAGCTACGCAGAGGGCTCAGCTGACGGAATACCTGTTTTGGAATAACAGGGGGGCTTCTTTGGTTGTAAAACTGCACTTTAGCATCCAACACCCAAAACGAACAAATGACTGACTACTTACAGGTCCTGGAAGGGAGCACACTGGAGGGCCACACACTGAGTTCACATGGTGAAGGGGAAGAAGCAGAGCACAGACAGACCTGGGCTCAGCTGTCTACAGGGTCCAAGGGGTGGCAGACTTCCTGTCTTGAGTGCAGGGACTGTTGGCTAATTTAAAATAAGTGGCAGGAAACTAGGGAGGAGAGAGAGCTTTAGCAGTGGGAATTTGGCACAGAGGGCATGTGGTCTTCATCTGGGTTAGTAGATGTGGTATGTGACTGGGGAAAGAGGAAGCCAGATAGGCCTCTCCAGACTGTTATCAGGGATTTTGCACATGGGTGTTTAGGGGGAGATGATCCGGAAGACAAGCACACCTGCTCTTTTGAAACAAGCCATGTCTCAGCAGAGGCTGGAAAAGAGGGTACTCAATGTCTCAGGAGAGACAAATCCCAAGGCGGCAGGAAAGACTGTAAGGTTTCTCCTTATTCACATGCCTGCAGGGGCTGGTGAACCCACAATCAGGTCAGGGAAAAGGATTCTGACTTGCAAGCTGTGAAGATTGATAAATCCCAAGATCCACAGCTAAGCGGCTAGCTCCTGTCCCAAGAACCAGACATCAGAAGACAACAGAGGCAGCTGCTGGGTCTACAACAAGCCCCAAACCCTGGCAAAGTGAGCAGGAAAGAAGGTGGATGAAGGCTGAGTGCTCGTGAGCCACAACAGGCCCCGCCCCCACCGGTACCACTCTGCAGGTTCCATCACAGAGGTGACTACATTACACAACTGCCAGAACACTGACAATCACGGCCCAGCCAGGCTGACACACAATCTGAACCATCACACTAAGGCATTTACAAAATGGAGTTGGAGTTTCCTAAGACAGGGCTCTGGGCCCAATGACACTAACCTGGCTTGGGGGATGGGGAGGCAAGTAGAGGGCTAGAGGTCAGCTACATGGACAACAATATTCAATCACCCATGCCTATGTACTGAAGCTTCAAAACTTTAAAACTGAAGTTAAAAAACCTGGACACTGAACCCATGGGCACTGTCATTACCAACACCATCAATATAATCAATGCCACAGATGCCACCAATGACACAGGAAACCTGCCATCTGAAACTCTCCTATTTATTGTCTGCCTCATGGATCTCTTCTTTAGCTGGTTTTAATTTCTATGCTTTCCCTGTCAAAACGGGATCATGAGTACAATGGCCTCCAATGGGTTCAGAGAGTCCTTCTATATGGAACCTCAGGGAGGTTTTGGTAAACTTCAAAACCTGCAGTTGGTGTCAGAAGTCCTGGACTGATGTGGCAGCCTGGAAGACAGGGTCCTTAAATCCAGTTTGGCTAACTAGGGTCATACTTAACATAATTTTCTTTAAAATATTAAAAACAAAAAAGACTGAAGTTGCTCCTGGGACATTCAATGTAGATTACAGAGGAAATCAACATGACAGTGTCCTGTGACATGAGAACCTACAGTAAACAGTGCCTTCATTTTCTCTTACGATCACACCAAGAAAACCCCATGGAACTGTTCTACTCTACAACACACACGGGCTGTGAGATGGAATCAATTCAACAACTAGCAACAGAGAAAATTAAACATGAAGACAGGACAGTCAGGTTAAGTCTGCACCTAAAAATGTTAGGGTAGAATTACAACTTAATGTACAAGTTCAAAGAAAAAGGATTAATCATTAAGATTGAAGGGAAAAGTGAAAACCAGTTCCCACTGAAATCACCACGTCTGTGACGAACTAAAGTGCAAGCGTGTTGAGGAGTCAGTACAGCTACATGGGGGTAACAGCAGCCCTGCTGCATGATAAGGAGCCCCGGTGCTGCAGTCGGGAAATGCTTGACTACTAACCCAAAGGTTGGTGGTCTGATTCCAAGACCAGGAGATCTGCCCCTATAAGGGTTACAGCCTATGGGGCAGTCCTACTCTGTCTCAGTCTCATTTTCAGTCAGAACTGACTAGAGGGCATCTCACAACAAACACATGAATACAAAATGAACTTAATCCAAGAGTACACTGACTGAACACTCATCAGACATGACCATTTAGTGAGTCATACAGCAAACATCAGCTAATATCATATAAGACAGCATCTCACAGCATTTAACAATTCTCCCATTACTGGGTACTGTGTTGTTTTCAAACAGAAATGAAGCTGTGAAAAATCATTTCAAAAAGAAAAAGAAAAGATGAGCTAGGCTACAGTGCTTGCATAGAAAAATCAAAATGAAAGCAACCAAAAATCTAACAGATGAAGCAAAATATAGTTTTACACTCAGAATCTAATTACAGGAAAGCTTTTTTATGACCTATGTCACTACTGGGGAATGACCAAGACAGTATTATTGTCACCACAAAGAATCAAAGTATTGAAAACCAAAGAAGGTAGACCAATCGATGATCCTGAAATAGGTGTATCTTTAAAAACATATTATTAAAAAATGAAGAAAAAAATTCCATTGTCCTGGAGTCCAGTGTCCCCAGTCCTGTGTCCCCAGCCTAGAACTGCCTCACAGGGTTTCTTGGCTGTAATCATAACAGAAGCACAAGCCTCTCTTCCCCAAGGTCCTGGGTAGATTCAAACCACCAACCTTTCTTTACAATAGTACACCAGCTCAAATTCTTTGGGCCACTCAAGGACCTTTTCAAGGGAGGTGGGTGTTACTGAAAGGAGACAGAAGAGATCTACATAAATGGGAAATCATACCATCTTCATGAATAGGTAGACTCAATATTGTAAAAAAAAAAACAAAACAATAAAAACAATCTACAAATACAATGCCCTACTGATCTAAACAGCAACAAAATTCCTTAAGATGAAAACCAATCACTAACATTACATGTACAGAAAGGGAAGAGGCCCTGGATAACTGAAGTGCTACTAAAGAAGAATAAAATAGGAGGACTCACACTACCTGACCTCAGAGCATATTATACTGCTATGGTAATCAAAACAGACTGGTACTTCCACAAGGACAAACACAGTGACCAATGGACCAGAACTGAGAACCTGGATGTAAATCTGTCCTACAGTCACCTGGTCTTCTTAGATGAGAGCCCAAAGTACATTAAATGGAGAAAAGACAGTCTTTTTCACAAATGATGCTGGCAAAACTGGATGTTGAGCTGAAAGAAAAGGAAACAAGATCTATACGTCACACCATACAGAAAAATAATTCAGAATGCATGAAAGACCTAAATATAAAGCCCAAACTATAAAGATCATAGATGAAAAAAATAGGATCAACACTAGAGGCCTTAACACACACCAATACAAATCATAACACCAAACTCCAGAAAATAAGCTCAGTAATTGGGATTCTCTAAACACTAAACACTTACGCTCATTCAAAGACTTCACCAAAAACATTAAAAGAGAATTTACAGACTTGGAAAAAATTGAGGGGCATGGCAAATCCAAGAAAGGTGTCATCTCTAAAATCTACAGGAAATTTCATTTTCTCTACAACAAAAACAAATAATCTAATTAAAAAAGGGGTAAAGTAAATTTCACCAAAGCAGACGTTCAGGCTGCTCAAGAAATGCTCATGGGCACTAGCCAGTAACCAAAGACCAAACCAAACCCACTGATTCCAACTCACAGCAACTCCATAAACCAAACTCAAACCCACTGCCATCAAATCGATTTCAACTCATAGTGATACTACAGGACAGATGTCCTACAACATTTTCAAGGGATGACTGGTAGATTCAAACTGACAACCTTTTTGTCAGCAGCCAAGGTCTTAACCACTGTACCACTGTGTGTCTGTTGCAAATCAAATCATTATCATTAGAGAAATGCACAACAAAACCACAGTGAAATACCAACTCACCTCAGCATTCCTGGCACCAATCAAACACACACAACAAATGTTAAAAAAGGCTGTGGAGAGACTAGAACTCTCAGGCACTGCAGGTGGGAATGCAAAGTGGTACAATTACTTTAGGAAATGATATGACATTTTCTTAGAAAACTAGACTACCATATGATCCAGCAATCCTATTCATAGGAATCTGTCTTAGAGAACAAAGAACAGTCACATGCACACCCATGTTCACTGCAGCACTGTTCACAACAGCAAAAAGATAACTCATGAAAAGACTGACATACAAACAGAAGCCATCTTAGATGGTCACGAGAGGAGGGGTGGGGGTGGAAAAACATTAGACAGATAATAGATAAATGGCAACATGACGAAGTGTAACACAGCAAACACTACTGTCAAAGCCAGCACAGCTTGTACAAGGCAAGGTCAAGGAAGCTTCACAGACACATCCAACTCCCTGAAGCACTGAATTACTGGGCTGAGGGCTGTGATGACCATGGTCTCAAGAACAGCCAGCTCAACCGGCAAGACATAGTTTTTACACAGAGAATGTTCTACATTCAAATTTTGTGAGTAGCATCTGGGGAGCATCTGGGGCCTTAAAAGCTTGCGAGCTGTGTTCTGAAATACTCCACTAGTCTTGCTCCTTGAGGAGCAAGCAAGAATGCAGAAAACTAAAGACACAAGGGAAACATCAGTTCAAAGCACAAACACTTTACAATTACCACAACCTCCACCAGCACAACTAAGTGATGCCCAGCTACCAACACTGACTGCCTTTACAGGAATCACAGTACAGTGACCCACACAGAGCTGTAGAAAAATTCAGACCAGACTTGGCTGAGATTGGAGAAACCCTGAAAGTGTGGCCTCCGCATCCTTTAAGCTCAGTAACAAAGTCACTCCTGAGGTTCACCCTTCAGCAGAAGATTAAAAAAACTTTTGCCATCTGTTCAATTCTAACCTACAGCAACCCTACAGGACAGAGTACAACTGCCCCAGAAGTCACAACTGTGTGATACTAATGGTTTCTTTGTGGGGTGGTCAGGGTATGTCTGGCTCTCCTCCACTGAGTGTCAGGATTTTGCAAGGAAAACTAACTGCATATTTTCTCAATTTAAGTTGTTAAAAAATAAATGTTGTTGTTGTTGTTGTCATGTGCTGTCAAGTCGGTTCCTACTCATAGCGACCCTATGAACAACAGAACGAAACACTGCCTGGCCTTGTGCCATGTACACAATTGTTTTTATGCTTAAGCCCATTGTTGCACCCACTGTGTCGATTTATCTCGAGGGTCTTCCCCTTTCGCACTGACCCTCCGCTACACCAAGCATGATGTCCTTCTCCAAGAACAAATGAGGACTGGATTAAGCTGTTAAAGAATAAATGAGGACTGTGTCACTGAAAGAAAACCCTGGTGGCGTAGTGAGTTGAGTGTTACATCTGCCAACCAAAAGGTCAGCAGTTCAAATCAGCCAGGCGCTCCTTTGAAATGCTATGGGGCAGTTCTACTCTGTCCTCTAGGGTTGCTAGGAGCGACAGCAGTGGGTTTGGTGGTGTCACTGCAAACAAAATAATAACCTCTCCAACTTCCAAGGTGCACGTGGTGGATTCAAACTGTCCATCTTTGGGTCAGAACGCTTGGCACTTAACCACCAGCCCACATGGGTTTCCGGTCAGCAGAAGATTCGCCAGGCCCATAAATACAAGTAGACTAAAGGGTCACACAGCCAGGGGCAAGGACTAGAGGGCAGGAGGGAGGGAAAGCTGGGAATAGGGACCCCAAGGTAAAGAAAAGAGAACGGTGACATGTCATGGGATTGGTAATTAATGTCACCAAACAATACGTGTACTGTTTAACGAGATGCTAGTTTCCTTTTGAAACCTTCGTCTAAAGTAAACTAAAAATTAAAAAGAACGTAAGTAGGGTTGAAAAAATCAATAAATTGATTTTCAGATCTGTAAATCCACAGAGGGCCAAAGCATAACCAAATGTCACATTAAAAACTGAGGAAACAGAAAACTTGAAAGAAAATCATCTCAGGAATGAAAGGAAGAAAGAAGCAAATTTGGCTAAAAACGACTAAACGGAGAAAACTACCCGACGCGCGCTCGGCGCTGGGGGCCGCTCCGAAGCCCTGGGGCAGCCGACGCTCCCCGCCAGCGCCCCGGCTTCAGGTCCGGAGGGCTCAGCGAAGGGCGACGGGACGGCGGCCGGCGGGTCCGAGCCGAGGGGAGAGGCCTGCCCCGCCGCGGAACTGCTAGACCGGAACCGACCCGGAGCTGGGAGGCCAGCAGGGCGGGACCCGGGGCTCGGCAGGGTCCCTGGGACTCTGAGGCGAGGACGAGAGGCTGGAGGCGACGCAGAGCGCGCGTTTCTACCGCAAAGACCACACTCACCACCCCTCCGGCGTTGCCAGATGCGCGCACCGGGAAAAAGGCAGAGCGCCAAGCAGCGCCGGGCGATGACGCAATCGGGGGCGGAGCCACACAGGTGGAGGGGCGGGGAGGAGCGGGGAGGGGGCGGGGAGGGGCGGGGAGGGGCGGGGCGGGGCGTGCAGAGCGGAGCAAGGAGGTGACCTGCGAAGGGCGGGGAGTGGACGGGGGCTTGCTGGGCAGGAGAGGACCCCACCTGAGCAACCACTTTCTGTGCTTTCAACAGAACTGGATTGTACTAAACAGCCATTTCAAAATGCTTGCTGTCCTGAAGACCAGAGTTGCTCTTAATCTTTCCAACACTTTAAGTCTTGGAAGGCAAAGGGGGACCAGAAAGCTGCTAGAGGTAGCATATGATCAGGAACTAATAGTACTGAAGAAAGAAGTCGAAGCTGCATGGAAAGCACTGGCGAAAGACAAGGTTCCTGGCATTAATGGACTATTAACTGAGATAGTTCAACAAACAGATGCAGTGCTGGAAGTACTCACTTGTCTGTGCCAGAAAATTGGAGGCTAGCTACCTGGCCAACTGACTGGAAAAGATCCGTATTTATGCTCATTCCAAAGAAAGGTGATCCAACCAAGTGTGGAAATTACCAAACAATATTACTGACATCACGCACAAGCAAAATTCTGCTCAAGATCATCAAAAGCAACTACAACAGTATATAGATGAGGAACTGCCAAAATTCAAGCTGGGTTCAAAAGAGGACATGGAACCAGGGATATCATTGCTGATGTCCAATGGATCTTGGCTGAAAGCAAAGAATGCCAGCAAGATGTTTATTTGTGTTTCATCACCTATGCAAAAGCATTTGACTGTGTGGATCATACTAAACTATGGCTAACATTGGGCAGCATGGCAATTCCAGAACACTGAATTGTGCTCTTAAGGAATCTGTATATGGATTGAGGCAGTCTTGCAAACAGAACAAGGTGACACTGCATGGTTTTAAGTCAGGAAAGGCGTGCGTCAGGGTTGTATCCTTTCACTATGCCTTTTTAATCTGTATGCCGAACAAATAATCTGAGAAGCTGGATTATATGAAGAAGAATGAGGCACGAGGATTGCAGGACGGCTCATTAACAACCTGTGTTATGCAGATGACACCACCTTACTTGCTGGAAATGAAGAAGACCTGAAGCATTTACTGATGAAGATCAAGAACCACAGCCTTCAGTGTGGATTGCACGTCAACAACAGGAAAACAAAAATCCTTACAACTGGACCAGTAAACAACATTGTCATAAATGGAGAAAGGATTGAGGTTGTCAAAGATTTCATTTTACTTGGGTCCACAATCAACACCCTTAGAAGCAGCAGTCAAGAAATCAAAAGAAGCATTACCCTGGGAAAACCTGCTGTAAGGGGACCTTTTCAAAATAGTCAAAAGTAAGTATGTCACCTTGAAGATTAAAACGTGCCTGACCCAAGGCATGGTATTTTCAATCGCATCATATGCTTGCAAAAGCTGGACTGTAAACAAAGAAGACAGAAGAATTGATGCCTTTGAATCGTGTTGGAGAACAATGTTGAATGTACAATGGACCGCCAAAAGAACTAGCAGATCTGTTCTGGAAGAAGTACAACCAGAGTGCTCCTTGGAAGCAAAGATGGCAAGACTGCACCTTACATACTTTGGACATGTCAGGAAGGATCAATTCCTTGAGAAGGTCATCATGCTTAGTAGAGTGGAGAGTCAGCAAAAAAGAGGAAGACCCTTGACGAGATGGATCAACACAGTGGCTGCAACAATGGGCTTAAGCATAAAAATAATTGTAGACATGGCACAAGACCGGGCACTGTATCATTCTTTTGTTCATAAGGGCATTATGAGTCAGAACTGACTCGATGGCACCTAACAACAACAACAAGATTGAGAAGGAAGAGAGTTCACACTTCATGGAGCTGTAACTAATATCACAAAATAATATCTGTACTAATTGTTTAACAAGAAGCTAGTTTGTTCCATAAATCGTCATCTAAAGTTGAAGAGGCAAGTTGTGTAGGTCACAGATACTGAAAGCGGAGATGTTTTTCACCTACCGTATGGTTTTTCTTTCTGTGTGCCCTGAAGTCCATTCTCACTCAAAGCAACCCTATAATGCTGTAAACTCGAAACCAAAGCTGTTGCCTCAAGTCTCTTACACCTCCCAGTGAACCTGTAAGAAGGTGAATAATTTCCCCATAGAGTTTCCAAGGAACAGCTGGTGGATTCCAACCACCAACCTTACTGGTTAGCATTCAAGCTCTCAACTACTGCACCACCAACACTCCAGAAGTAAACTGGCCTCTGCAATCAGTTGCTTCCAACTCATAGCAACTGTGGAGGTAAAAGTAGAACTGCCCCATCGAGTTTCCCAGGAGTCCTTGGTAGATTTGAGCAGCTGACTTTGTGGTTAGCCAACTTAACCACTATGTCACCAGAGTTACCCCAGGGCTCCATGGCACTGCCATACAGAGTTGCCTAAATGAAGGCAAGGAAACCCTGGTGGTGTCATGGTTGAAAGCTACAGCCGCTAGTGAAAAAGTTGGCAGTTGGAGTCTGCCAGGAACTCGGAAACTCAATGGGGCAGTTCTACTCTGTCCTCAAGGGTATCTATGAGTTGGAACCAACTTGACAGCAGCATGTAGATATTAAGCAAAGATGTCATTTTGAGGACTAAACTGTACCTAACCCAAGCCATGTATTTTCTATTACCTCTCATGCATGCAAAAGCTGGATAATGGATGAGAAAGCCCAAACAACTGATATCTTGGAAAGATGGTGTTGGTGAAGAGTATTGAATATACCATGGACTTTCAGAAGAATGAACAAATAGGTCTTGGAAGAAGTATAGCCTGAATGCTCCTTAGAAGTGAGGATGCTGAGATTTCATTTCATAGACTTTGACATGTTATCAGAATGGGCCAGTGCCTGGAGATGGGTAGATAAGTGAAAAAGCGGAAGACTCCATGTGGTGGATTAACCCAGTGGCTGCAACAACGGCTTCCAGCACAATGACTGTGAGCATGTCCCAGGACTGGGCAGCTTTTTGTTCCACCGTGCATGCAGTTGCTCCGAGTCAGAAGTGACTCAACAGCACCTAACAACAACAAAAGCAACACGATTGTTCAGGAACCCAGGTGGCACAGTGATTTTAAGTGCTGGCCTGCAAACCAAAAGGTTAGTAGTTCAGATCTACCAGGTGCTTCTTGGAAACACCATGGACCATTCTTCTCTGTCTTACAGAGCTGCTATGAGTAAGAATCAATTTGGCAGCAATTTGTTTGGTTTGGAAACCCTGGTGCCATGGTGTGTCAAGTGCTACGTCTGCTAACCAAAAGATTAACAGTTTAAATCTGCCAAGTGTTCCTTGAAGCTCTGTGGGGCAGTTCTACCCTCAGCTCTAAGGTCCCCATGAGTCGGACCCGACTAGATGAAGTGGGTTTGGGTGTTTTGTTTAGGGATGTGATTGTTCAAGTGTGAGTCTGCAGTCCCGTGTGAATTAAAGCCTGTTCTTCTATTTCATGACACATGTAGTCTGTAACCTATAGCAGGGCCACTTTTCAGTGACTACATCATAAGCTGGTTGTGACCTAAGTTTAATACATCTCTTTTAGTTATCCAGTGCTGCTCTAACAGAAATACCACAGAGTGGATGGCTTTAGCAAAGGAAAGTTTATTCTTACACAGTCTGGAAGGTTACCAGCCTGAATTCAGAGTGTCTGCTCTGGGGAAAGGCTTTCCCTCTGTCACCTCTGGAGGAAAGTCTTAGCGCTTTATCAGTTTTTCTCTGGTTGGCAGCATCTTGGAGCAGGAACCTCAGGTCTAAAGACTGCTCTCTTCTCCCATTGCTGCTTTCTTCATGGCGTAAAGTCCCCAATTTTCCGCTACTTTCCCTTTTATTTCTTATAAAAGAATAAAAAGTAGTACAAGCTACACTCCAGGGAAACTCCCTTCATGCTGGAGACGGGAGGTAACCTTAGGAAGTGATTTATGATCCCACTCTAATCCTCCTTTAATGTAATCATCCTATCTATTAGCCAAAGACAGAGATTAGGATTTACAGCACAGGAAAATCATAAAATACTGGGAAGGGTGGCCCAGCCAAATGGCTACACACATTTTGTGGGGGACGCAGTTCCATCTATGACATATCTGTTGTTTTAGTTTTCATCCTTATTGCTTTTTATTATCAGTATCTTTATAAATCTGATCTTTATGGTCAGTGTTGTCATAACAATGACATTGGAGTCCTTATGGCTGTTGGGTGTGTGCACAGTTCAGTTGTCATATGTCGTTAGAGTTCAACATTGTCCAGTGTCCTATCTGTTAAGATTCCCTGAATCCCTACAAACATTTTAAAGTACAAAATTCCAACTGGCTTAAGCAAAAATATAAGGAAATTTCTGGAGTGTACACCTGAAAAGCACAGGGCTAGGATAACAGGTTCAGGTATCACAGAGCCGAGTTTCAGATGGTGTTTCTGGGAATTAAATTCCTCAGCTTTTCTATAAATGGCAGTGTCTGACCTCCTGTAATGTCACAAGGGGGAAGAAGAACCAAGATCAATGTGCAAGGCAGACTTTTCTAGACACAGAGTTTGGACACGCCTCCTCATCTTTACCAATTCTGATACCAACCATCTCTCTCATGACACTCAATAATTCATGGCAGCAGCCACACAGGACACCCACTCCACACTCACCATCATGGGGTTTATTAGAGAAGAAACAGTTACAACTCTGGTACAGAAACATCAGGATACACTTCTTCCATCAGGACAGCCTCTTGCCAGCTGTGCTGACAGGCAGGCCTCTCTTTGGCCCTTGGCCTCTGCCCAAACGCATTCAGCTTTCTCTGTCCATGGGCCAGACAGTCCACTGTGGTGTCTCCTGCTGCTGGCTCTCTGCTGCCCAGTCACTCCTGCCACCATTTCTCACCATCTTCAGGGTTACAGCTGGCTCTCTGTTTCCCGGGTCCAGGAGCTTCTCAGGACAGGGATCTTGAGTCCAAAGGATGCGCTGGTTCCTGATTATTTTTCCTAATGGCACAGAATCTTCTTTCTCCTGCCTCTGGGGCGGGGGGGGGGGGCTCGCTTTAATCTCAGTGGGGTAGCAAAACTTCCCAATCCCTTTGGTGGGCTACGATCACCCCATCTGCACAATCCCACTCCAACACCTAGGTGGGAGTTACAAGACCACGGTTAGAAAGCCTACACAAAAGTGATAGATCGCACCACGGCTCTGCTTTCCTCAGTGCTGAGTTCACTCCAGCCTTACTTCCTTCCAGTATGATAGGCTCAGTGGAGAGGAAGGAAGAGTCCTTCTTTTCCCGGTTAACCCAAAGTCCCACACAGCATTTCATTGGCCAGATATGAATCAAAATCCCACCCCCCGTGCCAGTTCTTAGATTCTCATTGGTTGGACCTGGATCATGTGTTCATTCTTCACCAGTCCCTTCTTTCCGCTTGTGTAGAGTCACTCAACTAATTTTTGTGTGTTGCTCTTGTGTCTCGTCACTTTGCTGAATCCTTCTGTTAAGTCCAGTAACTTTCTTTTTGAGTTTCTGGGATTTTTCATGTGTAGGATTATGTCATCTGTGAATAAGGGTAGTTTTACTTCTTCTTTTGTAATTTGGATGCCCTTAATTTCCTTTTCTTGCATTCTTGCTGTAGTTACAACTTCCAGTAAAGTATGGAATGAGTACTCTGCTTCCCATTCTCAGTCTTTCCCCATTGGCAATCTACTGTTTTGATTGAAAACATTTTCTTCCCCGAAAGAAGATAAAGAACATATCCCCGTGAATGGGGATGGATGCTAGCCAGATGTTTCCCATACATGTTTCCCATGCAGCCCTCTCTGGCCACCAAGGCTGCCTGCAGGCCTCAGTTTCCCTGGTTGTCTTTCTAAAAAAAGTTAAAATATTGTATTTTTAATGGAATTCTACAAAGCAAAACAAGTTCTTATTCAACAATTTCTACACATAATGCATGGTGATATTGGCTACATTGTTCACACTGTATAGACATTTTCATTATTTCCATTCCAGTTCCATTTCCGTTAACCTCATCTGAGCACCTAACAACAACAGTCTCATTAGGTGTGGCAAAGAATCCTGAACATACCGTGGACTTCCCAAAGAAGGAACAAGTCTGTCTTAGAAGAAGTACGGCCAGAGAGCTCCTTGAAACTGCAGATAGTGAGACTTGTTTTCATGTCCTTTGGACACATTATCAAGTGGACCAAACCCTGGGGAAGGGAATCATGCTTAGTAAAGTAGAGAGTCATTGCAAAAGGGGAAGACCTTCAATGAGATGGACTGCCAACAATGGACTGAAGCATAACCATGATTGTGAAGACAATGCAGGACTGGGCAGCACTGGGTTCAGTTGTGCATAGGGTCGCTGTGATTTCAAACTGACCTGACAGTGCCTGAGAATAATCAGTGACACAGAGGAGGTAAAAATGTGTCACTAATAATTTTTAAAATATTGACTGCATGCTGGAATGGTAATATTTTGGATACATTCTGTTCAATAAACACAGTCCATCCATTTGTCCTACTGTGGTGGCTTAAGTGTTGCTTTGATGCTGAAAGCTATGCCACCAGTATTTCAAACAGCAGCATGGCCACTCATGGTGGATTTCAGCAGAGCTTTTAGAGTAAGATGGACTAGGAAGAAAGACCTGGTGATCTGCTTCTGAAAATTACCCAGTTTTGTGGATCCACAAACAAACTGCTTGTTGCCAAATTCACGTCAAGCCATGGTAGCTGAAAATTCAGAGACAATGTGGGGTTTGAGGAATAATTTATTGTCAGATTTGCTAGCAACCTGGGAGACAGCAAGCCAAAAGCTGTCACAACTTGGCTTACATTTCTAGTGGATTTTATAGGCAGAATTCAAATGGGAAGGGATTTGTCATAAAACAATAGTCAGGAGTCACAAGGTTTCTTCACATCATGGGGTTTCATTACATCTAACAGTGTGAATTACCCAAAATTTCCTTATCTTTTTCTGAGGTCTTAATGAACTCTATATTGTCAGAGATAGGAAGATAGGGAAAGGAATGTAGACCTGCTAGTCCAGTCTGAGGGAGGTTATTAAGGCAGACAGTAGAATGTAGCCCAATAACCTAAGGCACCTTTGTTAGGCTTTTACATTTACCATCATTTCCTCACTCCTAATTTTATATTTTCATATCTATAAAATAGGTTTTAAATGAAAATAACTGCTTTGATTTATAGCATTAGTTCTAGGATCAAGTCTTTGATTATGAATTGACCCTCTATAACATCAGGTACAGTAAGTCATGAGGCAGCATGTACATTTTATAAAGCAGCAAGTGATCTATAAACAATTATGATTCCCGTTACTACTGTGCATTGCCAGCCTAGGCTGGGGAGTCATGAAAATAACTTTTCCAATTTTGCCCCAAAGAAACATTCCCGCTGTTAGAGGAACTGTGATGTTATCCGGACTGGACTCTGTAGCTTTTTCAGGTCCCCAGGCAAGGTGGGTGATATTAGCTAGTTCAGTCTTCTGGACATAACCTAAAACAAAGCTTTAGTCTCTAGGTTAGTTTTAGTCAGCCTGACAGATTAGGCAGGGATTTTTTTTTTCAATCAATAGTTTACAATTCTTAGCACTTTCATTTCCCACAAAAGTAATTGTCCTGGTCTTTAACATGTTTTCACTATAACTCTCCTGAGAGATTTCATACTCAAACTCGTCATGGGAACATGGTGGAGGTCTCTTGTTCTGTATCTGCTTCATACTGAGTAAGGGTGGAGGTCTGCTTATCTGAGTAGAAATCTCTCATTGACAGTGTTAATCATTTATAATAGTCAGGAAGACAACTACTGAGTATCAGTCAGGACCAATGAAACATTTTACTTGGAACTGTTGCAGTCTGAATGATATAAGTCATTTTGGAAACCCAGACCGGAGTTACCTAGTTTTTTCATCTTTCTCTTTTTCTACTTCCTCTTTACCTTCTCAGTCTTTCTTCCTGCCTCTCTGCTTTCTTCTTTTCTATCCCTTCACTTTTTTAGTCTTCCTTCTTCCTTTTGCTGCTGCTTCTTTCCCTTCCCTTCGTCTTTCTTCCTTTCTTTTCCTACATGGTAATGTGTCAACAACTGTGACCTCATCAGGCGCAAAAGTAACTTTTCCCTCAGATTTTTAGTCTAAGTCAATAATTACACAGTCCTCCTTCGACAGTGGACCCACTGAGTAACTTAACATAGGGAAGGTGGTGATTGTGTCTAAGACAAATTTAATTTTCTTACCTTCCACATCCAGTGTAACCCTTAGCTCCATGATGTGGCCAGGAGGCAGATAGGCTTCTGGGTTCCCATTAGTGGTCAGTTTCTTAGACTCCTTTTCTGAAAGAGTCCAGGAGGGCCTATCTATTTGGGCCTTTGTTGGGGAGGCTATCAATATCCTCCTGTAGAGCGTTCAGGACACTCCACGTTGAAGAGGCCTCATTCTCGACAGTACCTATTGATAACTGGGGTCCATCTTCACTGGCCAGTGAGGTGATTCAAGTCTTGACCTCCTCTGGGGACCAACTGGGTGACCTTGAGGTAGGCCTCTGAGTTACAGCCAACAAAGGGCACTTCATCTTTGTTTTTCCTGTGCCACCAAATCTTAAATACCTCAAGGGCCTCCTCTACCAACAGGGACAGTGGGGTCTGAGGTTTTGGGCTCAGGCTGTGTAATATCTGTCTTATGTCTGATGTGGACCAGGGTATAAAAATATGGCCATAACGGCTTTTTTTTTCCACATTTAAAATGGGCACCAGTATTTTCCAAAAAGGCTTGCTGAGCCTAGCCAGAGTAAAACTGCTGGCACTTTTCTTCAAGGTCCCCAGCTAAAAACGTAGCTTGGAACTAGTCCTTTATCTTTTGTAATGTAAGTCTCTCAGGCCTCCTGCTTGATGGGGTGGAGAAGGCCATACAGTTGTAAACTGGGCTCCTTTCCTACTTTGCACCTTAAAGCAAAAGGGTTCAGTGGCTTCAGGAACTAGATTTTCCTTTTCAAAGCAGTACCCTGCATGGCTCAATCTCCACACCAGTCAGAAATTTAGATTTGAGAAGAATTAACATGTATCTTTCATGGTTTTCTCTTTTGGATCATGATCTCACTGTAGAATCTTTGATCAAAAATGCTCGATAGCCGGTAACTGAATACCAACAAGTTTTTAAAATCCCAGGTACCATACAGTGAATTAGTAAGTAAAGGAGAAATACTAACAACATCAGGCCACTTATCTTGAAGAACCAATGAAACTATGACCCTAAGTTCTTGAACAAAGAAATAAATCTAAACACCTCATCATAAGTAGCGTCAGTAACTGTTTCTCATGTGTCTCCACAGCAACTGTATTCTGTAAAACCTCTGATTTAAATCAGTTAATTAAATACTCTAAGAGAAGTGAAAATGTTTACCTGTATCTAGAAGCAGAGCCTTAAAACATCATCAATATTTCCACATAAAGCCCATAGTATATTTTTATATACTCAGCGTTGTGTAGTTCCATGAGTCAGATTCGACTCAACAGCACTTGGCTGGCTACGTAGTTATTTTTTGTTCCACCTGATTTGGATCAGCTGTAGTCTGTGAGGCCCTCAGTTTCTGCTTAAGAGTTTTGGATATCTTATGTCATAGTCCTTTTCACAAGTCTGATATCTTTGTTGAGATATTCTGTTCAGACGTTTTAAGAAAATCAGCAAAACACCGCAGATGAGAAAAACAGTATGACACGATTAATACAAATACAAGCTAATGCAAAGGCCAAATGAAATCTAATCGTTTAGAAAACTTTACACGATAATACTTCTAAATATAATCATTATCCATATTTTTAAAGAACTTCAGATATCCTACATAATCGTGAGACATAATACCACATTGTCAGGATATACCAAGATGATTAAGTCTCTAAACACATAAATAGCATAAGAATAAATTTATATGTAAATGATTTGAATGCTCCAGTCAAAGCATTCACTTTGATGATGTTAGATTAAAATAATTGTTACCTAATTTATGTCCATGATCTGGATTAGTCAAACCAATGAAACATATTCCAAGTTAGAAAGAGGAAGAAAGTTTATTAGGAGGTATGATACCACCAGAGACTCAACAGCAACACAGGGTGTTCTCTAGGGAGTCTGAAAGGACAATTTTTATATTTGAGTTTATGTATCATTTCAGCAAGGAATACTTCATGGTTTTATGCATGTAGCCCACAGATAACTGTATACATCACAAAACAGTCACAAGACACTCTTTATTAAACTACAGGTATATATGTGAGACACCTGGGCTCTAATCTGCATGTTTGTAACAGGCAAAGACAAAACATAGACAAAAAATTTCTCAGCTAGTTAAACTAGCCTGCTGAGTCCACTCTGAGACACAGACCAAGAAAGTGGATACAAAACAATACCAAGCAGACATCCCAGCTGCTGTTTCCCAGGCTGAATGTCATTTCTCAGCAGAGCAAAGAACAGGAGGGAGACCAAGTTCACAGGAACTCAGGGGGCTCTGTGCTCCTTTGGAAAGAGGCCAGTGCAGGGACCAGAGTAGTTGGTACAGTCAAAAACATTTACAGATTAGAATATCATTATGGCATTCGTTATGGCAAGCTCTCAGTTAACCATTGTGAAAAGGAGAAAACATGTTGCAAGGTGTTAGGGTTACAACAATAATAATAAAGTTATAGCCAAGTTAGCAATTTAAACCAAAACAAACCAGGTATTTTGCAGTTAACTTTGAATCATAGCTGACAACTGACCATCTTTTTAAAGAACTTCAGAAGCCATACATAATGATCTTGAGGTATAATACCACATAGTCAGGGTATATCAAGATTATCAAGTCTCCAAATATCTGAATAGTATAAAAATTACTTCATGGGTAAATAATTTGTTATATCTTTTGGTCAGTTAGGTCTGCTCTAATAGAAGTATCACATAACAGAAAAAAAGTTTATTTTTATACATTCCAGTAGGCTACAAGTCCAAATTCAGGGTGTCCACTCCAGGGAAAGCTTTCCCTCTGTGTCAGCTCTGGAGGAGTCCTTGGTTGCATCTGTCTTTGATGGGGGAGCCTCTTGGTGTGGGAACCTCAGGTCTGAAGGACACATTCTACTCCCATTGCTGTTTTCTTGATGGTGTCAGGTTCCCAACTCTTTGCTTGATTCCCTTTCCTTTCATGTTTTGTAGGATAAAAGGATAAAGGGTAGTATAAGCCATACTCCAGGGAAACTACCTTAACAGTGGGGCAGGGAGGTGATCTTACGAAGGGATTAACAGTCCTGTGCTAAACCTCTAACATACAACAGAGGAAAATCACAAAATGGAGGACAATCATAAAATATTGGGAATCATGGCCCAGTCACAGGTCTACACATGTTTCTAGGGGGACACGGTTTAATCCATGATATTGTGTTTGCAGGGCCTTCTTGCTTTTGGTAGGTCAAAGATGTATGGTGGCAGGCAAATTTTTAATAGCCATTTTTATATGATACATATCCAAACCAAGAATAACAGTTCTCAAAATCCACCATGTGAGTTCCCTCTCTTTTACGAGGGGGTTGTACCCCTCTATATCTCTCTTCCAGTAGAAAGGGAAAGAAGTCTTTAGGATTGAATTCAGATGGACCTGGGTGGGGTACATTTCTAATCTCAATATATATTGTCTCATAAAATTTCTGCCATTTAAACATTGGGTGGCCCAGGTCCATGCAATGGGACCTTTGTCATTAGAGGCAATACTTGCAGGAGAAGGTGTGCCAAGGCCTGTCACACACAAAGGCCTCTGTGAACAAGGTAACAAGCCTATGTGATGGCAGGCGGAGGCATCTCACCCGTGACATATCTTTGTGCTACTGTCTCTGATAATATTTTGCTTCCTAATTAAATCTTCCTCAAAAAATACCCCTCCTCTCCCAGCACTAGGATCAAGGAAGATGCCTTCTAAGAGGAGATTTACTACCCCCTCAGCTTATGAAATAATATTGGGGAAACCTGAACGAGAATTCCTAGAGAAAAGAGCTCGGGGGAATGAATTCCAATACAGCACGTCCGGCCTGAGAGCACCGAGGCTGGCCCAGCCCCGCTGGCTTCTCCCAACTGCACATCCCCCTTCACATGTGATAAGCAAGATTACAGGAAGGCCCTGGGAGGCTCCCCAGGGATGGCCCCCCCCTCAGCTCTTAGATATGAACATTCCACTCCTTGCATCAGGAAGACAGATAGGCTCCCAAGTTTATTATATTTGGTATGGCAAATAGACAAATACTAAAGAAATACCCTTCTTAGAACAGCTTAAGAGAGGCTTAGAGTGGGGGACGGTGGTCACTTATTGTCCTCACAAGAAGAGATAAAAAGGAGCAAAGAAGGAACAATAGAGATGAATCTATTCCCTCTTCCTGCACCTTTGACCTCGAGGTATAGATAGAGTTGATAGAGCTCCAGGATTAGGCTTGTTCGGACTGATGATTATAATCACAATATACTGGTCTCGAACCATTATTTAGAGGGCCCTAATGATTAACATGAAAAAGCACTACAATGTATCGGTTCTTTACTAGCCAAAAGAGAGGACCCTAATAATTAACATGAAAAGAGACCACTGTCTCAGGCCATTATTTAGAAGACTCCCATGATTAACATGAAGAGAGACCATGAGGTATCACCCTCTTACTAGCCAATAGCTTACGTGATCAAAGAGCAGTTACCTCACTGACTATAAAAGAAAGACTGACTTTGATGGGCTGCCATTCTCCAAAACTCTTTTCTGTCTGTGTCTCATTTCCTTGCCGACGCCTCTTCCCTCCCTTCGTGGGCCCAAAAAAGTTGTTGGGGCTGGCTCCTGGCAAAGGTGTCCTAAGTGGAGAGCTTATATTAAAATAATTAGCCTGTAGGTATGTCTTAATTTCAATGATATTATTATTACTTATAATAACACAGTTTTCTCTGGCATGGTAATGGCCCCAACTTCTAGTGTAATTTCACTCCGAATTTTTAGTATATGTTCTTCTGGATCCTTAATTTTTAATCTATTAGCCAGCAATATAAGCAATTCTAAGTTCTTGTTTTTGACATTGAGTTTTTAAATGTACTGTGTCCCCAGTTTACTTTGTGATTTTTGTCCCAGCAACACAACAGTATATGCAGGGACATATAAATGAGAACATCTTAGCAACCATGACCCCCATCAGACATTTTTGGCATCTTAGATTTTTAATCCAAGACAGAAATGACACACTCCTGCTTGGAGAGTGGGCCCACTGGGTAACTTCAGATAGACAAGGTGGCTCTGGTGCCTATGAAAAATTTAATTTTTTGACCGTCCATGTTGAGTGTAACTCTTGGTTTCCCCATGGAGATGCTGGTGATGTGATCAACAGCTAGGTAGGTCTCAGGGCTCTGTCAATGGTTGGTCCCTTCAGACCCCTCTTTTGAGTCATCATCCTTCCAAGAGGACTTGTCCATCTAGGCCTTTGGGAAAGTCAACTGGGTGTCCTGTTTAAGGGTGCTCAGGGCATCCCACCTTTCAGTGGTCTCATTTTTGACAAGATCTATATTGACTGGGGTCCATACTCACTGGCCAGAGAGGTGATCATTTCCTTCAGGTGTGACAGTTCACTGTTTCTCACTTCTCCTGCAGGAGTACAGGGCAGACATTCCTTAGAACAGATGTGTGCAGTGGTTATTTGAAAAACAAGCCTACAGAATCACACTTAGCTGTAATAGACACAAAATGGTTCTGGCATAAGCTTCCTCCAATTTTTAATCACCATGTTTTACACTGACTGAGCTGTTCCCAAAAGTATGTCAAGATCTGGGGAGGCATTCTCTACAAGTCTAGGTTGGCATGACCACAGAGGAGACACTACCTGGGTTCTTCAGTTTCATGATGACAATCATGCTGGCAGAAATTCAAAGCCACACTGATACGTAGCCACTTCAAACACACAGCCGGCCTTTCCCTCACTCACATACAGAACACATTCATACACCAAGCCCTAGGGTCTCCCAGAGTCTTTCCAAGTATTCCTACTTAAAAGATTGGGAGTTTGAGGCTAGTCCTAGGCACATCTAAGGCACGTGTCCCAGGGAACCATCTAAGGCATAAACAAAGCCTCAGACTTAGCACAGGCCTCCCCCTGTCCCACTGACCTGGCCTTGAACACAAGAGGGAGAGAAGTTGCAGACACAGACTTGGAGATTCTCTAGACAGACCTCCTGATTACTCACCTCAGGGAAGTGTGGTTAGGGACCAGTGGTGTCGTGGAGGGCACATTATGGATGCTTTCCTGGAGGAAAATGTAACCTCTTACAGTTGCTTGTTAGCACAGTTTTCTTTTCTTTCCAAGTGCTACCCCTACCCAGGGGCCACCCTGTCTCAAATGGCCCATCTGATCTGGGTAGCCAATTTGTTACTGTAAAAGATAGATTTGTTCTGCCTGCTGCAAAGCCAATACTGAGACAGGGGTGAGGTGATCAATCAAGAGGGCTTATTATGTATCAACATACAAGAGACAGAGGGGAATAGCTTCCTTCAAAGTCTCTCTGTCCTCGGCCAAAACAGGGGTTAATAAGGGGATGCTACATGCAGGTTTAAAGGTGTGACTCACAAGGGATATGGCAGAAGTGGTCAGCTGGATGGTCTGTTTTTCAAGGGCTTCCTTTCAAGGCGATCATCGTGGCAGGAGGACACCATCTGGTTCTGCTCAGTGATCTAAATATAATAAAATCAAGCAGTTATCAGTCCTCCCCTGACTGTTCTGCTGCTCTTTTCCCAGAGCAGCACCAAGTCTCATACTGAAAGCATAACACTTCAAAACAGAGAGGGATGCTGCTCACTCAGCATGGAAGTCTGACGCTAATGTCCTGTTTTCCATGTCATCTGCCTACTACCTGGTGACTTTGATGACCAAGTTGCACTTGACCGATGTCACAGTCTTTTCAGTTCCCTCACATGACTGTGAAAGGCAAACATGAAAAAAGTAACATGGAAGAATTGCTGTTTTTGAATTAGGGTGTTGGTTATGAACATGGACTAAACCATGAGTTGACACAAGAATGCACAAATCTGTCTTTGAGGAGGTGCCGTCACCCCTTGGTAGCCACAGGGGACTTGCTTCCAGGACCCGCACTCCCTCTGCCCCTGAACTCCAAGGATGTGCAGATCTTTTATAGAAAATGGTGTAGTATTTCCATGTAATCTAGCCACATTCTCCCGTATACTTTAAATCATCTCTAGATCACTTAGAACACCCAATATGATGTAAATGCTATGTAAATAATTCTCAGGGCTTACTCTTACTGCTTTCTCAGTTGTCACAAGCGCTTTATCAAGAATTGACCACCAAAAACCCATTGCCATTGAGCTGATTCTGACTGATAGTGACACTACAGGACAGACTAGAACTGCCCCATCGAGTTTCCAAGGAGCAACTAGTGGATTTGAACTGCTGACTTTTGATTAGCAGCCATAGATAGCACTTAACCACTACACAACCAAGGTTTCTTTATCAAGTACGCGGGGGAGTTTCCAAGGAGCACCTGGTGGATTTGTACTGCCAGCCTTCTCAGTTAGCACACATAGCACTTAACCACTGCACCACCAAGGTTTCTTTATCAAGACTTAGGGAGACCGTTTTTGCCCTTGTAGGGCTAGTGCTAGCTCTTGGTGAATTTCAGCTTTCATCTGTTTTATGGAAACTCTGATGGTGCAGCGCTTAAAAGCTACAGCTGCTTACCAGAAAGTTGACAGTTTGAATCCACCTGGTGCTCCCTGGAAACCCTCTGGGGCAGTTCTACTCCATCTTACAGGGTCACTATGAGTTGGAATCAACTAGACAGCAAGAGAGTTTCTGCTTTACTGTCTGGTTATTCAGTTCCTGTTTACCGTTCAATTCATTCTTCTGACCCACTCTGGCAAGAGACGTGCTGCTTTTCAAAAGATCTCAGAGTTTTTTTTTCTCAGGGAGGCTCCCTCCTAGCCTTTGAGGGATTGCTGTGACCACTTCATTGCTTTTCAGGAGTCATTTTTACACAGAAGCAAAGAGTGCACACAACACAAGTCATAAAGAGAGCAGATGGAGGTGAACCATGCTGGAACGGGTGCTGGAGACAGAGACCTGCGAGGTGGCGGCAGGCTACAGCAGGGTCTGATACACGTCCCCTCCATCATGCAGATTCAGTGGAGTGCTTGGTCATTTGCCAAGTTTGTTTCATTTATTGGAACTTTCTTGGGTTTTTCTTTCCCTGCTAGTATTTTCAAGCCATACTTGGTTGAATCTGTGGACAGCGAACCCATGGGTAAGGAGGGCTGATTGTACAGCTAGAATGTTCCACAGATGCTGTCACACTTTGTCTTGTTTTCTTTGGACAAGACATCAGGAAAGACCAATTACTAGAAAAGGACATCCAGTTTGGTAAAGTGAAGAGTCAAGGAAAATCAGCAACACCTCCATAAAAAGGATTCACACCAGAACCCCAACAATGAAATCCAACACATACCACTAATTCTGAGGAGAGCCAAGATGAGGCAAAGTTTTGTCCTGTTAAACATGGTATTGCTGTAAGTGAAAGCAAGGAAATTGATTTCAAAAATTGTAAGTTTGCCTTTTCTTTTTTAAAGTTCTGGATCTGGAATATTATTAGTAAAACTCTTTGACACTGAGTTGATTGCAACTCACAGTGACCCCATGAAACCAAACCCGCTGCCGTCGAGTCTGACTCATAGGGACCCTATAGGGCAGAGCAGAATGGCCCCACAGACTTTCCAAGCAGCACCTGATGGATTCGAGCTGCTTTTGGTTAGTGAAAAAGAGAAAGACCCTCAGTGAGACAGGCTGACACAGTGACTCCACCAATGGGCCCAAATACAGTAATTGTGAAGACTGTGCACGACAAGACAGTGTTTCGTTCTGTCGTAGGCTGGGTCACTATGAATCAGAACAGACTCAACGGCACCTAGCAACATACACATAACCATGCACACACATGTATACTATACTCGCAAAAACACATATATACGCACTGGTGTGCATACATACACACGTGCACACATGTACAGCCATACACTTCTATCCATGCACACACACACATGCACACACAGACGTATTTGTGGTTGGGGACGTGTTCTCAGGTCACCTCTGACTCCCGGTGACCCTATGGATGACACGACGGAGCGCCGCTCGCGCCTGCTCTCTCCTCACCACCCTTGCTGTGTCGGAGCTCTTTGCTACAGCTGCCGTGCTGGTCCAACTGATTCAAGGTTTCCCTCACTTCTGCTGACCCTCGACCATGTCATATGAAGTTTTTTTCTAGTGAGTGGTCTTTCCTGATGACACATGCAAGCTAAGTGACTCGAAGTCTCATCATCCTCAATTCTGAGAAGCATTTAAAAATATAACATATTTTTATTGTTGAAAATATACATGGTAAGAGACAGACCAAGTCAACGATTTCTCCACGTGTAATTCAGTGACACAGAAATTGTTCTTTAAAAGAGCACTGTCCTCAAGGTAAACATTCTAAACTCAGCTGTGGTTGGGTTCTAAGGAGCATTCTGGCTGTACTTCCTCTAAGATGGATTTGCTCATGCATCTGGCAGTTCACACGGAGGAGTATCGAATATATTGTACAATTTATACTATCAACACTGCAATTCACTCACACTAATCTTCTTTTTCATTGTCTAGCTTTTGCACATAAAATTCCATGGTTTGGGTCAGGCATACCTTACTCCTCAAAGTGACATCTCTGCTTTTTAACACTTCGAAGAGGTGTTTAGCAGCAGACTTACCCAACCCAATGTGTTTGATTTGTTAACTCTGCTTCTTTGGGCATTGACTGTCCATCCTCACTGTTGTGGTCAGAATTATGTCAACTTGGCTACTCCATATTTGGCTGCTGTATTAAGTGGCAGGGCGGGGTCTTAGAGGCTTCCCGCCCCTCAGCTCTTATCTCTTGACCACCCACTACTACTGCTGATCTGCTCACGAAGCCAGGAGCTCCTGCTCTCTTTTTCCGGTGTCTGGTTCCTGGACTTGAACTAGCAGCTGTCAGATTCATCAATCCTTACAGTTGGCACTTGAGAGTCCTGTTCCGTGACTTGCTGATTCTGGGTTCACCAGCCTCTGCTGCTCCGTCTCGCCGCCAGCTTGGGATCCACCAACCTACACAACTGGTGATCTAGAACTCTGGTCTCTGACCTCACTTTGGGTTCATCAGCTTCCGTGGCCACGTGAGGCTTGTGCCAGGATTTGGGACATTCAGCTTCTGTGATTGCGAAAGCTGTTTCATATATCTATTATCTATCTCTCTATATATTATAAATCTTCCCTTGTACCTAACACGTGTTACTGGTTTTGCTTCCCTAGAAAACCCAGCCTAAGACACTCACATATACACATGTATTCACACATGAGGTCTGACAAGAAAGTCCACGAACTTAATTCTTTTAAGAGCTACATACCTCCTTGTTGAATATCACTATGGTCACTTTTGAAGAGAACTAAGATGAACCTGACCCAAGCCATGGTATTTTCAGTTGCCTCATGTGCATGCAAAAGCTGGACAATGAATATGGAAGACTAAAGAAATGACGTCTTTGAATTGTGGTGCTGGCGAAGAATATTGAGTATACCATGGACTGCCAGAAGAACAAACAATCTGTCTTGGAAGAAGTATATCCAGAATGATCCTTAGAAGCAATGACGGTGAACACTTCATCTCAGGTACTTTGGACATCAGGAGGGATCAGTCCTTGTTGAAGTATGTCATAAAGGGGCTCCAGGAAAAAGAGGAAGACCCTCAGTGAGATGGACTGATGCCCTGGCTGCAACAATGGGCTCAATTGTAACAAGGACTATGAGAATGGCGTGGGACCAAGCAGTGTTTCATTTGTTGTACATGAGGTTACTATGAGTCACAAACTGACTCAGCCTGCCCCTAACAACAACATACATACACAGCTTCTAATTGAAATGTAAAATGCGTAACAAAAAGTGCACAGATCTGTGCGTACAGTTCAAATTTTCACAAAGTACGTGCACCTGTGTAAATAGCATCCATCCAGATTAGAAGTGGAACATCACTGATCCCCAGAAACCTTCCTTGTGCCCCCACTCTTATCCCTACCCTCCTTAATCCCCCAAGAAACTTCCATCCTTCTTTCTAACAGCAGAGTTCACTTTCAACTGCTTTGTGTACTGTGGTGTAAATGGCTTTGTGTGGCATGTTCGCTTTTGTATCTGGCTTCTTCTACTCAACATTATGTTCACAACACTCACTGCTGCAGAAATCTACAATTTTTTTTTTTTCTCTAAAAGGCCAGATACTAAAATGCGCTTGGCTTTGTGGCCAAAGGGTCTCTATAACTACCCCTCAACTGTGCCACTAAAATGTAAAGGGAACTGCAGATCATACGTAAATGAATGGGCATGACTCTCCTCCAAGAAAACACTGTTTATGGAATGGACAGTGGACCCTGAATCTCTTGTCATTTACAAGGGTTACTACATATTATTTGGATTTTTTCCCAACCACAGAAAAACATTAAAAAAACAAAACAAAATAAAAACAACAAAGAAACCTAGAAAATAAAAACAGATAGTGGGCTTGACTTGGTCCATGTTCATGGTTTGTCAACCCTTGTATTCCAACGAAGGAATAAACTACAGTTTCATTGGTTTGCTTATCTATTGTAAACAGACAACTGGGTATGAATATGATATGCAATTCCCACTCATTGCTGTTCTTGTTGTCAGGTGTCATCCAGTTGGTTCCAACTCACAGAGACTGTATGCACAAGAGAAGGAAACACTGTCTGGCCCAGCACGATGCCCACGATCATTCTTATGCTGAAGCCCACTGTGGCAGACACTTGGTCAGTCCATCTCCTTAAAGGTCTTCCTCCTTTTTGCTGAGCCTCTACTTTACCAAGTACGATGTCCTTCTCCAGGGACTGATCCCTCCTGACATGTCCAAAGTATGTAAGATGAAGTCCTGCCATCTTTGCTTCTGAGGAGCACTCTGGTTGTACTTCTTCCAGGATAGATTTGTTTGTTCTTTTGGCAGTCCATGGTACATTCAATATTCTTCTCCAACAGCACACTCAAAGGCATCAATTCTTCTTCTGTCTCCCTTATCCATGATCCAGCTTTCCTATGTATATGATGTGACTGAAAAGATTACGGCTTGAGTCAGGCCCACTTTAGTCTTTAAGGTCACATCTTCACTCTTCAAAACTTTAAAGAAGTCTTTTGCATCAGATTTGCCCAATGCAAGGCACATTTTGGTTTCTTCACTGCCGCTTCCACGGGCACTGATTGCAGAACCCAGTAAAATGAAACCCTTGACAACCTCAATTCTTTCTTCATTATTCACAATGTTGCTTACTGGTCTACTTATGAGGATTTTTGTTTTCTTGATGGTGAGGGGCAATCCATACTGAAGGTTGTGATCTTTGATCTTCATCAATGTTTCAAATCCTCTTCACATTGAGCCACGAAGGTTGTGTTATTTGCATAATGCAGGTTGTTAATGAGCCTTTCTCCAACCCTGATGCTTCATTATTCATATAGCCCAGCTTCTTGGATTATTTGCATGCCATACAGATCAAAAAGGTATGGTGAAACGATACAACCCTAACACACTCTTTTCCTGACATTAAACCATGCAATGTCCCTTTCTTCTGTCCAAATGACTACCTCTTCATCTGTGTACAGATTCCTTATGAGCACAGTGAAATGTTCTGGAATTCCCATTCTCTGAAATTTTATCCACAGTTTGTTAGGATCCACACAGTTGAATGCTTTTGCACACTCAGTAAAATACAAATCAACATCTTTCTGCTACTTTCTCCTATCAGACAAGTTCCACTCAGCATCACCAATGATATCCTTCTTCTCAATCTGCCTTGAATTTCTGGCAGTTCCTTGTCAATATACTGCTGCAACAGCTTTTCAACGACCTTTAGAAAAATTTTAGCAAAAAGCATCATTAGATGTTATGGGTTAACTTCCACATTCGGTTGCATCACCTTTCCACAGAGGGATGCTACCTTCCCACTCTTGCTTCAGGACCACTGTTCTCCATCTATACCTGGGATTATCACTGGACACTTCCTCTTGGACCTGTTCCAGACCCCATGTGGGAAGGGAGGGAACTCTTTAAAGGGGGAGACTGCGGCTGAACGCAGGGGCGGGGTACAGCTTCCACCGTTGGGCCTCTTGAGTAAGCTCTAGGGGCTTCCTCTAGGCCCCGGATGTGGGAAGGGAGGCCAGGGGCCTGAGGGAGTTATTAGGCAAGCCAGGAAGCTCAACACCAGAGATCTTAAAAGAGGAGGTTATGTGTGGCAGAGCTCAGCAATCCATGTCCCAGATTTGGTCAGCAGAGTCCACAGAGAAAGGTAAGTGACAGCAGCTCCTGCCCACAGCCCCAGCACAAGACTGGGGACAAAGCTGGACCCCCAGCTCCAGTGCCCGACAGGCATTAGAGGTCGAAACTGCACACTTTCTATGGACTTAAGCCTCTCCAGGATGGGAAGGGGCTGATTCAGGGGCGGTCTCTTGGCTTTCTGTCATCTGCAGGATGAAGACTGTCTTCTCCCCACTCCTCGTCCTCCTCCTGACCCTGGGGCTCCTGGTGTCCAGCCAGTCTCAGTGTCCTGTGGAAGCAGCCATCAATCAGAAGATCCAGGAAGGGATCAGCTCCCTAAGTGAGGACCCCATGCCCCCCTTGCTGATTGCCTCAGAGGCCCCTCTGATCCCTGATGCAGACCTGACCCCATCCCCAGCCAGACCTCAAACCCCAACCTCAAACCAAATTCTAACTAAATTCCAACCTCAGTCCCAGCCTCAACTCCAACCAAACTTGAACCTTAGCTCCACCATAACTCCAACTCCAACTCATCTCAGCCTCAAACCCTAACACACCTTCAGCCTGAATCCAGTTTCAGCTCCAACCAAACCTCAACCTCAAGCCCAAATCCAACTCACCCTTAACCTGAAGCCCAGCTACAACTCTAACCCCAAACCCATCCAAACCTCAGCCTCAAGCCAAAACCCAACTAAACCTGAACCTCAAACCCAACTTTAGCCCCAATCCCAACCAAACCTCTACCTCCAGCTAAACTACTTCAGTTCTATCCCAGTCCCAACCCCACCCAAACCTCAACCTCAAGTCAAAACTCAACTCAACCTGAACCTCAAACTCAAGCCTAACCAACTCCAAAATTCAAGCTAAACCCCATGACACTTTCAACATCAATCCCACTCCCAACTTCAAACCTAACCTAGCCCCAACTTCAGCGCCAACCCAAACCCAAACCTAATCCAAAACATTTAACCAGTCACTGTTGAATTGATACCGACACACAATGACCACGTGAGTGCCAAAGTACAGCTGTGCTTCTTAGGCTTTTCAGTGTCAGATTTTTCAGAAGTAGATCAACCAGGGCTGCCCTTGGAGTAACCGCTGAGTGGTCTTGAACCTCAACTCTTTCAGTTAGCAGTAGAGTGTTAATCATTTGCATCACCCAATGCCTAACCCAACCCAGTCCCACCTGTAACCACAGCTCCAAACCAAACCTCAACATCTACACACACCCAATTCCAACCCCAGCTATCACCTCAAACTCTCCCTTATTCTAAATGCAGGTGAAGACAGAGGATTATGGGTAGTGGTGGAATCCCCATCCTCTGGGCTCTCCACCAGAGCCTGGATCACCCAGGCCGTTCCCAAGGGAGTTTTCTGAACCCCATACCTAGGTCCAAACCAGTAGGGCCAGTAAGCATGAGGACATGGGAAGGGCAGCTAGATCTCAAACTCCCCTTTCTCTTCTGCAGTTCTTGAGGCTCTCAGGAGTGTTCACCTGAAATGCCAAACTGTCACCTCGAGGGGAGATGTGGCCACTTGCCCAGCAGGTGAGTGCAGAATGCTGGTGCCAAGGCTCTCTGTTCCTTTTCCAGGCCTCTTGGGACACTCTTACCCCATGTCCAGACTATACCTCTTTAGGACTGTTGAGTTCCAGCCTCTGCTTGCTGAGAGTTCTTGTGTCTGAACCTCCAACCTGCTCCTCCCATTCCATCCCCAGGACCCCACTTCCTTAGGTCACTGCTGTTCAGGTGCCCTACAGTCAGCTTCCCTCCCCACTACAAAACTCATCTGACCAGGCATGAGGGTCTCCAGCCACTTTGACCCTGAACCCCACCCTGCACTGCACCCCATTTCACCTGCAGGTTTTGCTGTCACTGCCTGCACGTGTGGCTCCGCCTGTGGCTCATGGGATGTGCGGGCAGAGACCACATGCCACTGCCAGTGCGCAGGCATGGACTGGACTGGAGCCCGGTGCTGCCGCTTGCAGGGCTAAATTTGAAGTAGCGCATCCTGGTGCAAGCAGGGACCAAGGCCCGGTCCCCGAGGGGTGGGGCTGGAAATAAACCACGTGCTGATGGAGCAGATGTGGGAATTTCTTGATCTCTTTTGTGGGTTGAGGAGAACAGACAGATCTGGTGTTACCTGGAAGATGCTGGAGGGTGGGGGCCACTTTCCTCTGCCCCAGCCCTCTTTCTCCCACATTGTCTTTCACCCCTACCTCTGATAATGGGACACCAACTTCTAATAATGACTCTACCCAAAGGGGACTCATGCCGTATTTGGGAGGGGAAGTGGGTCTTACCTTTGATGGCACCTTGATGGTCAGCCTGGGATCTCAGGCCCACCAGGAAGTTGTTGGGTCACTCTCCCACCCCAAGAGTGAGGTTTCATCTAGGTCTGAGTCAACCGAGGTAACAGGCCAGACAGGGATCAAGGACCCATGCACTCCAGGATCGCAAACCCCAACAGCTGTGAGATTGAGATAGAGCCCCAAATCATTTGCCAGCACCCAGTTCTGAGCCCTGACCTCTTGCCTCCCACTCCATCAGGAACTCTTAAGGAGCAGGAAATGCCTACCATGCCCCCTGCAGCCCTGCAGATACAAATCCAGGTGTTTCAGTTTCAGGCCCCTTGGAATCCTGACCCAGCATTGTTCAGATCCAGTGCCTGAGAGATACAGACACTGACTTCAGAATCCCTTAGTGTGCCTAGTTTTGAAAGGAACCACTCCCTCAAATGTCACAGGGGCTGGAAAGTGGGTTATCAGGTAGGCCCTGTTCAGGTCATCTTGGATCCACCTCCCTCTGCCACTCACTTGCCCAGACACCCAACTGATCCCGGTGACCACGAGCAATAACTTCCACCTCTCCTAGTGCCTGTGCAGCCCACCCAGACCTCAACCTGGAGCTCCTCTCCCAGGCCCTCTCCTGTCCCCACTGTGGACACAGTGTGAGATGAATTACAATTGTGGCCATGACTAAAGAGGGTGGCTCAGGGTCCCCTTACTAGGGAAGGGGACACTCTTGTCATCCCAGACCTTGGTGCAAATACCCTTAGTCTCCAAGCCCCACCCAAATGTCTCTTTGTATCTGGACTCCAAGAAGACCTCTGATGAGTCCTCACTTTCAACATGGTCATCCCTCAGTCCTGAAGTGGAGACCTGGAGGTCACACCTGTGTAGGTGATGATGGACAAGTGATCCTACTTCTCAAATCTTTGTTATTCATATGCCACGTTCCGGTTACCTTTAGAGGCTAAGAGTCTTCTGACTGTAGTGGCCAGAGACCCCTCGTCTTAGTCATCTAGGGCCACTAGAACAGAAACACCACAGGGTGTGGCTTCGACAAGCAGACATGTATTCTCTCAAGGTTTAGGACAGCACAAGTCTAAACGCAGGGGGTCAGCTCCAGGGAAAGGCTTTCTTTCTCTGTTGGCTCTGGAGGAAGATCCTTGTCACCAATTTTCCCCTTAGCCTAGGAGTTTCTCAGGGCAGGTACCCCAGGTCCCAAGAATGTGCTCAGCTCCCAGCTCTGCTTTCCTGGAGGTCCCTCTCCTCTATGCTTGCTTCTTTCTTTTAGATCTCAAAAGAGACTGACTTAAAATGCGACCTAATCCTGTAGATTCAGTCCTGGCTTATTAACATAAGTGCCTCCAACCCTGCATTATTAACATCATAAAGGTTAGAATTTATAACATGGAGGGTAATTACATCAGATTACAAAATGCAGCACAACCACATAATACTGGGAATTATGGCCTAGCCAAGCCTTCTAAATTTCTTGGCATGGACAAGTGGTTTAGTCACCTGGTACTACTCCAACAGAAAATACGGTAAGTGGATGGTTTCATGAAGAAAACTTGACTGACACAATTCAGTAAGCCACAACTCCACTGATGAGTTACAGGTCTGTTGAATAGGAGAAACTGTCCAGGCCAGCAGGCAAAGTCCAAGTTCCAGGAGTGTATCTCAGCACAGAAACCTCAGGTCCAAAGGATGTGCTCTGCTCTCGGTCTTGGTGGTACGAGGCTCCCAACTCTCTCTGCTCACTTCTCTCCCTCGTATTCCATGGCTGGTAACTTGACTCCTGCCTCACCAGCACCAACTGCTGCCCATTCTCCATTACGAATGCCACAGAGGCAGGATTCACAACACAGGGCAGCAATTGCACCATATTGGGACTCACAGCCAAGTGAAATCAATACAGAAATTTTGGGGACATACAATGGAATCCATGACAACAACTGACTGCCTCCATTTGCTGCATCTCACTTGGTATTTGGTCAATTCCCAGAGCCCTGTTTTTCATCAATGACTTCCATGCAGCTTGGCCTTCTTCCATCAATACCATCTTTTTCTGACTGTGTGCTAACTCCTTAAAGGGTAAACCTCAAGCAACTATTTTTGGTACAGTGAGTGTGTGTATGTTTTAATCTTCTTCCAAGTATTCCTGCATCATGCAATATTTCACCCTTAGAATCCTTCAAAATGGCAACTCAATACTTGAATTTTTCCTTCAGTTCCTTCAGCTGGAGACATGTCAAGTGTGTTCTTTCCTTTTGGTTTTCTAACTCCAGGCCTTTGTGCCTTTCATTATAATACTTTCTTTTCTTGAGCTGCCCTTTGAAATCGTCTGTTCACTTGTTTAATTCAACACTTCCTCCATTTGCTTTAGATGATCTGTACTCAGGACCAAGTATCAGCATCTCTTCTGATATCCACCTTCACCTTTTCTCTCTTTTTAATGGTCTTTTGCTTTCTTCATGTATGGTGTCCTTTATGTCACCCCACAACTTGTCTTCAGTTATTACACTTCAAAGCATGAAATCTAGTTTTGAGATGGTCTGTAAATTCAGGTGGGGATACCCCCAAGGTCCTACTTGGGCTTTCATGGACTTGTTTCGTTTTCAGCTTCAACTTGAACTTGCATGTGATCCATTTGACACTGCAGACGTTCGTAAAAAAGATGTCTTTGTCTTTGGCCATAGTGGTAGGTATATATGAAGTGCACTGGTATGACTATTTCAAATCAATCATATGTCATGGAAGCATCACACACAATATCATAACAAAGCATAACCAAGAATGACAAGTTAAAAACAAATAATGTTGAATTCATCATCAAAATTAACACTTCAGGATCTATCCTGAAGTACAACATGAACAGTGGTAGTCTAATATCTATACAACAAAGAAAGCCAGTGAATATGACTATTACTCAAAATCATGTACCAACCACTAAGGCCAAAGATGAAGAAATTAAAGAGTTTTACCCACCTCTGCAGTTGGAAACCCTGGTGGTGCAGTTAGGTGCTTCAGCTGCTAATCAAAAGGTCATCAGGTCAGATTCATCAGGCATTCCTTGAAAACTCCATAGGGAAGTTCTAGTATGTTCTATAGGGTCACTGTGAGTCAGAATCGACTTGATGGCAGTAGACTTGGTTTTGGATTTCTGCAGCATGAAACTGACCCAATATTCAATCATAATGCATTCATACTTACTGGTGATTGGATTGCTAAAGTTAGAAACAAAGGAAGACCAAAAAAAAAAAAAACCCAAACCCAAACCCACTGTGACCAGTAGGAGGAAAATATGGCCTTGGTGGCAGAAACAATGCTGGAGGCTGCAAGATAGAATTTTGCAAGACCAATGACTTCTTCTCTGCAAATATCTTATTCCAAGGACATAAATACTGAGTAACCACAGGGAACTCAGGGGATGGCATACACAGAAATCAAATCAGCTACGTCCATGGAAAGAAGCTACGGAAAAGCTCAATCTCACCAGTTGGAACATGCCCACGGGCTGACTATGGAAAAGATCAATTACTCATACACAACTACACACTGAAATGAAGAAATTAAGAGCAACTCCACGAGAGCCAAAGTATGACCTCCAAAATATCCCATGTAAATTTAGAGACCATCTCAAGACACACTAAACACTGGCTCAGCCATCTAGTGCTGTTTCCAACAGAAATACCACAGGTGGATGGCCTTCATAAAGAGAAATTTATTCATTTACACTCTAGTAGGCTACAAGTCAAAGGACAGGGACTTAGCTTCAGGGAAGGCTTTCTCTGTTGGTTCTAGAGAAAGGTCCTTGCTGTCAATATTCCCCTGGACTGGGAGCATCTGAGGTGCAGGAAATCCAGGTCGTTTTCAAAGGACACACTGTGCTCTAGGCAAAACTTCTTGGTAATACGAGGTCCCCAACTCTGATTGCTTCCCTTCCTTTGTATCCCAAGGTAGTGCCTCAAGGCACCAGATGATCTCACAATTGATTCCTGCCCCACCAACTCTACTATTGCCCATTGTCCCTCACTCACATCACAGAGGCAGGGTTTACAGCATGGACGAATGTCACATGATACCAGGATTCATGGTCTAGCCAAACGGCTACACGCATTTTGGGGGGAACACTACTCAATCCACTACAAACACTAACAATTCAGGACTTAATAAAGTGTGAAATGACATAAAGAACAAGATAGATGAAGAAAGCAAGAAGTCATTAAAAGAACTAGAGGAAAGAAAAAACTAAAATGGATGCCAGAAGCGACTCAGACTTGCTCCTGAAAGCAAATGGAAGAAATCACAAAGCACAAAATCTACAGAGATTTCAAAGGAAAGCTCCAGAAGACAAAGGAATGTACTACAACACGTATCGACATCTAGAGACAGAAAACCCAGAGGGAAAAACACACTTGGCATTTTTTGAGATGAAAGAACTGAAGAAAACATTCTAGCCAGGGCCAAATATTGATCGACACAGACAACATCAAAAGAAGATGGAAGGAATACACAGTGTCACTGGATCAAAATGAATTGGTCACTCTTCAACCATTTCAGGAGGGAACCCACTGACAGCAAACGTCTCCTAAAAATGCTCAAAGACATTCTTCAGCATATGTGAAGGGATACAGGTCAGAATCTTGCATCTCCATAAAGGAAGGAAGAGGGTCTGGGTATGCATAAATACTGGTTAAGTAAAATATTTTATTTCTCTTATACTTGATTGATCTGAAATTTAAGTTTGCTTAAAGCAATGATGGTCACAGCCTGGTAGGAGATTATAGCCTGCGGGTGTGTGAAGTGGATGACTGGAGAGAAGACTGAGAAGACACTGGTATAAGGAACCTGCCCCGTAGGGTATTATTTGGCATAGTACTATTTGAAGGTGGATTCACATAAGTTAAAAATGTATAATGTAACCCCAGGGACTTATTTTAACAACTTTCTGAGAGGAAATAACATGAAAAAAGTAATCAAGTGTCCTAGATTGAATTGAGAACCCGCCCCCATCCCCCACCCAAATGTGTGTCAATTTGGCTAGGTCAGGATTCCCAGTATTGTGTAGTTGTTCGCCATTCAGTGATCCAAGGTGATCATCCTCTGTGTTGTAAATTCTGACCTCTAAAAAGGAACCCCAGTGCTGTAGCAGTTACTAGCTCAGGTTGCTAACCAAATTTCAGCAGTTCAAATACATTAGATGCTCCTTGGAAACTCTATGAAATCTCTTCTATTCTGCTCCATGGGGTTGCTGAGTTACCTTTGATTTCATGGCAATGGTTTTTGTTTTTATGTCGCTAATGAACTTTGAATATACCATGGACCACCGGAAGAAGGAACAAATCTGTCTTGGAGGAAGTACAGCCAGAAGGCTCCTTAGAAGCAAGGATGGTGAGACTTCATCTCAGGTACTTGGCACATGTTATGAGAATGAGCCAGTGCCTAGAAAAGTAGGGGGTAAATGAAAACGGGGAAGACCCTCAACACGATGGACTGACACAAGGGCTGTAACAACAGGCTAAAGATAATAAGGATGGCACAAGACTGGGCAGTGTGTTGTTCCGGTGTGTACTGGGTTGCTGCAGGTTGGAACTGATTTCACATGAGCCAACAACAGTATGATATTAGTGAGGCAGGACCAGAAGCAACTATGTTAATATGCAGGACTCAACTCCATAGGATTAGTTAGTATCTTGAGTCAATCTCTTTTGAGATATAAAACAAAGAATCAAATGGAAAGGAAAGAGACCATTTAATCACCAAGATGTAAGAATCAAAAGCAGTACACATCTTTTGGACTCGGGGTCTCTGTGCTGAGAGCTACTAGACCAGGGTAAGATTGATAATGATGACTTTCTCCCAGAGTCGACAGAGAGGGAAAGCTTTCCCCTGCAACTGGTGCTCTGAATTCAGACTTCCAGCCTCCTGGACTGTGACAGAATCAATTCTGTTTGTAAAATTCCCCCACAACTGCAGTATTTTTCCTATAGCAACACTGGGTAACTAAGACACTAAGGAATTCTACGCAGCATTTCTGCACACCTGAGGTCTGCTCCAAGTCCATGTGTACCATCTGTGGTACAGTGGACTTCACCTGACTTCTGGGGTGTAAGAGCCACACTGGCTGGTGGATTTCAACTGCTGACCTTCGGTTATCCCTTGAGCTCTTGACCACCATACCACTAGGGCTCCGAAATACATTTATAAGTTAAAATGTAAAAAAATCAAAATAAGGCACACCAAGGACAATATTGTACCAGCTACCTGGCCAACTGACTGGAAAATCCATATTTATGCCCATTCCAAAGAAAGGTGATCCAACGAAGGTGGAAATTACCGAACAATATCACTGGTATCACACAAAACTAACATTTTGCTCGAGATCATTCAAAAACAGCTACATCAGTGTATTGATTAGGAACTTCCAGAAATTCAAGCTGGATTCAGGAGAGGACTTGGAACCAGGGACATCATTGCTGATGTCAGATGGATCCTGGCAGAAAGCAAAGAATACCAGCAAGATGTTTACTTGTGTTTCATTGACTATGCAAAACCATTTGACTGTGTCAATCACACTAAATTATCACTAATGTTGAGGAGAATGGGGGTTCCAGAACACTTAACTGTGCTCTTAAGGAATCTGTATATGGATCAAGAGGCAGTGTGCAAACAGAACAATGGGACACTGTGTGGTTTCAAGTCAGGAACTGTGTGCATCAGGGTTGAATCCCTTCACCGTAACTTTTTGATCTGTATACTGAGCAAACAATCCGAGAAGCTGGATTACACAAAAAAGAATAAGGCTTCAGGACTGGAGGACGGCTCATTAACAATCTACATTACACAGATGATTCCACCTTTCTTGAAGGTAATGAAGAACGTTTGAGACATTTATTGATGAAGATCAAAGACCACAGCCTTCTGTATGGATTGTCCTTCAACATCAGGAAAAAAAATCCTCACAACTGGACCAGTAAGTAACATCATCATAAATAGAGAAAGCATTGAGATTGTCAAGGATTTCATTTTACATGGTGTTATGGATTAAATTGTGTCCCTCCACAGAAATAGGTGTAGCCATGTGACCATGGTTCCCTATATTCCATGACTGTCCTCCATTTTGTGATTTTACTGTGCTGTACGTTAAAGGATTAGGGTGGGACTGTAAACGCCTTCATAGGATTACCTCTGTGCTCCACCGTGCAGGTAGTTTTGTGGGAGTATGGCTTGCTCCACCCTTAATTCTTTCGTCCTAAAAGAGATAAAAGAAAAGAGAAACAAGCAGAGAATTGGGAACCTCATACCATCAAGAAAGCAGCACCGGAACAAGAGCGCATCCTCCAGACCCGAGGTTCCTGCACCAAGATGCTCCCTGGACAAAGACTGATGCCATACTGGACCTTCCTCCAGAGCTAACCATGGGGAAAGCCTTCCACTGGAGCAGACACCCTGATTTTGGACTTGTAGCCTACCAGACTGTGTAAGAATAAACCTTCCTTTGTGAAAGCCATCCACTCTATGCTATTTCTGTTAGAGCAGCCTTAGCTGATTAAAACATTGATTGTGGACCCATCAACGCCCATGGAAGCAGGTTCAAGAAATCAAAAGACACACTGCATTGGGAAAATCTGCTGCAAAGGACCTCTTTAAGGTATTGAAAAGTAAGGATGTCATCTTGAGGACAAAAATGTGCCTGACCCAAGTCAAGGCATTTTCAATCACATCATACACATGTGAAAACTTGACACTGGACAAAGAAGACAGAAGAATGGATGCCTTTCAATTGTGGTGTTGGAGAAGAATGTTGAATGGACCATGGACCGCCAAAAGAACAAACAGATGTGCTCTGGAAGAAGTTCCAGCAGAGTGCTCCTTGGAAGCACACAGAGCAAGACTGCATCTTACATACTCTGACACGCTGTCAGGAAGATCAGTCCCTGGGGAATGGCATCATGCTTGGTAGAGTGGAGGGTCAGCGAAAAAGAGGAAGACTCTTGAAGAGATGGATTCAAACGGTGGCTGCAATACCGGGCTTAACCATAAAAATGACTGGGCAGTGTTTCATTCTGTTGTGCACAGGGTCGCTATGAGGTGGAACCTACTCGACGGCACCTAACAACAGCAACAATCGAAACATTAAAAGTATTAAATAAGCCATGAAAATAACATAACTAAACACAAAGTATATTTTAAAATATATATTTGCAATGAAATTAGATCAAATGAAATCTTATAATAAAATCTAATACGCATTGTACAATAAAATACAGAAACACATCTCTTCCTTGCCTCTCATGATTTCCACTGTGTCATGATCTCACTGATGGTTTCTCATTGATCTAACAGAATGTGTCGCCCATGTTAGACATTGAGCATACGTCCACTTCGGAGCAACATGAGTCCAGGACAAGGGTTACATGTGAATAACCACTGTGTGCTTCAACCACAGCCTGGCTTGTCTTTGGGGTGTCTGTTACCAGGTGTCTAGACACCCTGATGGCTGCACACAGTCTTGGGCAGACAGCATCCCCACTCAGACGCTGTTTCCCAAGGGGCCATGTCTTGTCTTGCCAGTGTCCTTCTGACTTGCAAGGGACTGAGTCCTAAAGAGCATAATTTTAGCTATGTCTGCATTAAAAAATGGTAAGGTTTTATCTCTGGAGGAGTAAATTGTTCTTTCAAGCTGTCATGGAGTTAGGTCTAACTCATAGCGACCCCCTGTGCAACAAAATGAAACACTGCCTGGACCTGCCACATCCTCATAACTGTCATCATGATTCAGCCCATTGTTGTAGTCACTGTGCCAATCCATCTAGTTGAAAATCTTCCTTCTTTTTTTTGATCCCATACTTTAGAAAGCATGATGTCCTCCTCCAAGGCCTGGTCACTCCTGATAACATGTCCAAAGTACACATGAAGTCTCACCCTTCTTGCTTCCAAGGAATATTCTGGATGAACTTGTTCAAAGACAGACTTGTCTGTTCTTTTTGCAGTCAATGGTATATTTGGTATTCTTCTCCAATACCGTAACTCAAAGGTGTTGGTTCTTATTTGGTACTCCTTATTCATTGCCTAGCTTTCACAAACATATGAGGGGAGTGAAAATACCATGACTTGGGTCAGGTGCATCTTAGTAATCAAGGTGACATCTTTGCTTCTGAACACTTTAAAGAGGCCTTTTGTGGCAAATATGCTCAGTGCCTTGTACCACTGGATTGCCTGACTGCTGCTTTCATGGCTGTTGATTGTGGATCGAAGTAAAATAAAATCGCTGAGAACGTCAATCTTTTCTCCATTTATCATGATGCTGCTCATTGGTCTATTGGTGAAGATTTTGTTTTCCTTATGTTGAGGTGTAATCCACACTGAAGGCTGGAGTCTTTGATCTTCATCAGTAAGTGCATGAAATCCTCTTCACTTTCAGCAAGCAAAATTAACATATTTTTATAATACGAAGTCTTTCTATCCATTGTTTTGTTATTGTTAGTTTCTATCAAGCCACTTCTGACTCACAGGGACCTTATGCACAACAGAATGGAACACTGCGTAGTCCAGGGTCATCCTCACAATCATAATGTTTGAGTCCATTGTTGCAGCCACTGTGTCAATCTATCTCGTTAAAGGTTTTCCTCTTTTTGCTGACTCTCCGCATTAAGAAGCATAATGTCCTTCTTCATCGACTGATTCCTTCTAAAAATATGTTCAAAGTATGTGAGATGAAGTCTTGTCATCCATGCTTTTAAAGAACATTCTGTCTGTTCTTCCTCTAAGACAGATTTGTTCCTTCTTTTAGCAATCTGTTGTAAGTTCAATACAAGTTCTGACAATTAAGTTCATGAACTTAAAAGTTTGAGTGCTACATACCTCATTGCTGAATATCAATAGGGTCACCTTCGAAGTACCCCCGTTGGGAAGCCATGCACTGATGCCTACACCTAGTCTACCCTTCAAAGCAATGTTGGAACACTGGCAACGTGACAATTGTATAGTTGTCTGCGAAGGAGATTTTAGCCAGTAAACAAAAAACTGTGTAGAACACCCCACACACTCACCTGATCTGGCCCCAGTGAGTTTTTTCATTAGCTGAAGATAAAGGTACTTAAACTGAATACTGAATACTGAAAGGAAGGCATTTTGATGACATTCAGGACATCAAGGGTAACACGATAACAGCTCTCTGATGGCCATCGCAGAAAGAGTTACTAAAAGGCTATGAAGCGTGGACTAGGCACTGACATTAGTGCAAAGCTTCCCAAGGGGAGGACTTTAAAGGTGATCATAATGACACTGAGCAATGAGGTATGTAGCACTTTTTCAAGGATGAGTTCGTGAACTTGACTGGCAGTCCTCATGTTCTTAACCCACACCACAATACAAAGGTGTTAGTTATTCTTTTCTTTCTTCACTGTCGAGTTTTCACATAGCTCAGAGTCAACTGACAACACCAAGGCTGGGGTCAGGTGCACCCTAGTTTTCTAACCATTAACATGGCACATATATCTTTACTTAATTTTAATATTATCTTTTAAGTTTTATGCTCATCTCCGTAGAGAACATTCATGTCTTTCGTTGACTTATACCTCATACTTTATGCTCTTTTGTTACTTTAATACCTTCTCAAAGATTTTTACTTCTTTCCTTTTTTAGTCCTTCAGTCTTTCAGAAAATCAGGAGTTTGTTGACAAGTTTGTTGATCTGTGTATTTCTATTTATTTCTGTTCTTATATTTACATTCATTTCTTTCTTGACTTGTTTGCTCTTGTTTTTCCTTGTCAGCCTGCTTGGGCTGGGTGGTTAGTTTATTTCCAATCTTTATTCTTTTCTAATATAAACATATCCTCAAAAAAATACTTCTGCCATCAAATTGAGTCCCACTCATATTAACATTATAGGACAGAGTAGAATTGTCCCATACAGTTTCCAAGGACAACCTGCTGATTTGACCTACCAAGCTGTTTGTTAATGGGTGTCGCACGTAACTACTATGCCACCAGGGTTTCCATGGAAACATACAAGCCCTGACAATTATGATCGTGAACCAGTCTTTCACTGCTGAATATCACTACGGTCACCATCAAAGTACTCCCTTTGGGAAGCTATGCACCGAAGCTAGTGCCTAGTCCATGCTTCAAACCAAGTTTGGAACTCTTTTGCTGGAATGGCCATCAGACCTGTCATCTTATGACCCTGGATGTCCTGAATATCATGAAAATTTCTCCCCTTCAATACTGCTTGTATCTTCCAGTAAAGGAGACTGTCACTGGGGGCTGGATCAGGTGAGTAGGGAGGGTGTGCCAAAACACTTGTCTGTTTACTGGCTAAAATCTCCCTAACAGACAACTATACAATGCAGTTCACAAACTTGCCATCATGCACAATGGTCATTCCAGAAGAGTTCCCAAACTGCTCTGAAGAGTGTGGACTGGGTGTGGGCATTGGTACATAGCTTCCCAAGGGGCGTACTTCGAAAGAGAACATAGTGGTATTCAGCAACAAGGTCTGTAGCACTTAGAAGAACTAAGTTTGCAGACTTGTGAGACCTTGTGTCAGGCTATACAGTTTGCCTTTAAATATTTTTCCCATAGATATTTTATCCCTTGTAAGCTGCATCCATAAACATTACTCGGTCATACTTGACTACAGCTCAGTTTTAAATATTTTCTAATTTTCTACTGAGTTTTATTTGATCTATATGTTGATAGGTTCATTTGTTAAATTTCTAAGTGTATGGCTTTTTTTTGCTAAACATCATTTTTATCAATTTGTGACCTGTTAAAAAAGGAATAAACAGTCTATTTAATCTGTCAATGCAAACCACTAGCGATTTCTTTTATGCTGTAGTTTGCAGGCACTGTGTGTTTTGTCAGCTCTATGACCATTAAAGCAACTTGATTTTGTTGTTCACATCATGTATGTCTTTATACATGTTCTTGTTCTGCTTTCATCTTCAAATGCTTAGAGGGGTGACTGCAATTCTCTCTTTTGAAGTAAACTGCTCTATGCCCCTCCATCAGTGTTGTGTGATATCTGAGGTTGGATATTAGCCTCACAAAGCATGAGAATTTTTATTTCTTCCAGTTGGAAGCTTGGAGATGATGTAGTAGCTATCTTCATTCTAATAATGCTTTCTAAGTCTTTTATTATACAAAAGCAAAGAAAATATTGGAAGAAAGCCCTGTGTAACCATCAACCAGCAGCTCATGGAACCTCTTATTTCATTCCCATTCTCTCCCAGATTATTTTGAAATAAATTCCACTCACATTATGCTTTTAATAATTATTGTTGCATGAAACTTGCATTGGCTAATACTGTTTGGCATGCAGTTTGTGTTTTAGATAACTTTACATACTCTTTGATTTTTCCAACCTTTAAATAGGACCTTGTGATTCAGATGCAGGTCTTTTGTCAACAGGCCGTCTATACTTGTTTCTAGTTCATTCAGTCTCTATCTTACTCTGCTGATTTAGTCATTATATTTATGGTGGAATGCTGACATATTTGGAATTACTCTTTTTGGTGATTTCTGTTTCCCTGAACTTCTAGAATTCAGTGTCTTCCTTGGGATTTTTTATTTTTTGAAATAAAACTTCCCAGTCTATTCTTTTTCAAGAAAGCAGATGACACTTTGACGGCTAAGGCGAACCTGAGCCTAGGCATGGTATTTTCAGTTGCCTCTAGACATGTGAAAGTTGGACCTAAGAAAGAACACCAAAGAAAAGATGCCTCTGTGTTACACTCTTGGCAAATAATACTGAACATACCACGGACTGCCAGAAGGACAAACTAATCTATCTTACAGGAAGTACAGCCAGAATGCCCCTTAGAAGGAAGGGTGGTGATATGTCACCTCACGTAGTTTGGACACATTATCACGAGGGATCAGGGCCTGAAGAAGGACGTCACCGTTGAAGGAGAAGGTGAACAAAAAGACAACCTCCAGTGAGAAGGGTGGACATCGTAGGGGCGACAGTGGGCTGAAGCATGACAACAGCGGTGAGGACAGCGGGGGGCTGGCGGTGCGCTGTCCTGCTGTGCGCGGCGGTGACAGGATTCAGAAGTGACACAGGGGCGCTCGAGAACCAAATAATCATTTAAGTTTTACTTGAAAATTTTATTTTAGTAAAGGCTTTAACAAACTCTGAAGTTCATTAAAACCTCTAGACCTTCATTAAATAAAACACGGACTTTAGAACACTATAAATGCTCAAGTCCCTTCCAAACAGCATGTTTATGGTATCCAATGTTTTTTCCCTGGTAGCTTGTTTTTTTTAATCACAGAAACACGTTTGATTAGATTGCCCACTCTGCAGAGCTGAGGCAGAGCTGTGTGGTGGCTGCCTTTCCTTCTGCTGTGGCCAATGAGCCTTGACTGCAGACTCAAGCCTTACCCATGCTCCCTGCAGACACAGTGTCTAACAAGTGTGTCCCCTGGTGTCTCATTAGGTTTGGCTTACACCTAAAGCCTTGCCCACATTCACTGCAGACATAGGGCCATTCACCTGAGTGTGTCCTCTCGTGTGTGACGAGGTATCCCTTCAGTCTGAAGCCTCGCCCACACACCCTGCAGACATAGGGCTCCTCCCCTGTGTGTGTCCTCTGGTGTATAATGAGCTCTGGCCTTCCAAAACAGCATTTCCCACACTTTCCGCAGACATAGAACTTTTCACCTGAATGTGTCCTCTGGTGTCTGATGAGGCTACACTTCTAGTTAAAGCTTCGCCCACACTCCCCACAGACACAGGGCTTCTCCCCTGAGTGGGTCCTCTGGTGTCTGATGAGGCTCGACTTCTCTGTATAGCCTCGCCCACACTCCCTGCAGACACAGGGCTTCTCTCCTGAGTGTCTCCACTGGTGTGAGACGAGGGTTGACTTCCGCGTAAATCCTCGCCCACACTCCCTGCAGACATAGGGCTTCTCCCCCGAGTGGGTCCTGCGGTGTCTGCTGAGGTAGAACTTCTGTGCAAACCCCCGCCCACACTCCCTGCAGACATAGGGCTTCTCCCCTGAGTGTGTACTCTGGTGTGTGGTAAGGTTTGACTTCTGCCTAAATCCTCGTCCACACTCCCTGCAGACATAGGGCTTCTCCCCCGAGTGTGTCCTCTGGTGTGTGGTAAGGTTTGACTTCTGCCTAAATCCTCGTCCACACTCCCTGCAGACATAGGGCTTCTCCTCTGAGTGGGTCCTTTGGTGTGTGATCAGGTTTGCCTTTACACTAAATCCTCGCCCACACTCCCTGCAGACATAAGGCTTCTCCCCTGAGTGTGTCGTCTGGTGTCTGTTGAGGTGTGACTTTAAGCTAAATCCTCGCCCACACTCCGTGCAGACATAAGGCTTCTCCCCTGAGTGTATCCTCTGGTGTCTGTTGAGGTGTGACTTTAAGCTAAAGCTTCGCCCACACTCCGTGCAGACATAAGGCTTCTCCCCTGAGCGTGTCCTCTGGTGTCTGAGGAGGGATGCTTTCTGGCTGAAGCCTTGCCCACACTCCGTGCAGACATAAGGCTTCTCCCCTGAGCGTGTCCTCTGGTGTCTGAGGAGGGATGCCTTCCAGCTGAAGCCTTGCCCACACTCCATACAGACAAAGGGCTTCTCCCCAGAGTGTGTCCTCTGGTGTGTGATGAGGTGTGACTTCTGGCTAAAGCCTTTTCCATAGTCTCCACATTTGACTTGGATCATTTTTGAGATCCTTTTCCACGGGAATAATGTCTCTGTGTCCTCAGGATTTACCCTCTGGCCTGGGCTGCTCTGTGTCTCCATTGTTCTCCTACCCTGCCCACACTTCCCCATTTCTCCTCTGGGTTGGCTCGAGCTAGACTTTGAAATTTCCCCCTCTTGAGTTTTTTCAAACGCTAGTCCAGACACACCTCTCTCTGGACCTTCTGCTTTGTCATTCCAGTTGTGTTGCTCAGAATGCTGCTGCCTCTGATCCCTTGGATGGGGGTCCCCCGGTTGGAGGTGTTTTCTTGCAAGTGTTCCTGAGAAGGGCTGAGAGCGGTGGCTGTGATTCAAGTGCTGGCGAAGGCATTTATGAGAGGAGAAGGCCGGAGGGCAGGAGGGACACGGAAGGATCTCTGAACTTGCGTCTCCTGGAAGAGAAAGCTCATTTCAGTCACAGCTGGTGTAGACAAGGCTGCCTGGCCATCTGCTTCATCTCATGGAAAGATTTCCCTGGGATCACTCACAGCATGTTCACAACACCCTCCTCCACAGTCTACTTTTCACTCTTTTTTTATTTATTACACATTCCTCAACAATCTGGAACCCACATCAAGGCCCTTCTCTACAGTTCAGCCAGACAAGGGCACTGAAGCAGGAACTGGAGGAAGCCTGACTCTTCCCTTAGCTGAAACTCCTCCACAGGCTCCATCTAGGTTAACAGGGTCATGTGTTGGGATTAAATGTACAAGAGAAATATATCTTGATCAAGGTTTTAATCATGTTTCCTTGTTAAGACATTTAAACCACAAACTATGAACCAATATAAAATTAACATTAGCAAGTGGTTTTATAGTTAAATTAAGTCTCCTTAGTTATCCTTTGATTAGTCGTGAAGCTTTACCAAACACAGTATTCTTAAAGAAAGGGGATTATTTTAAGAATAAAAAGTACAGACAGAATTCTACAGGAAAAACCTAGACAGCCACCACCATGGAGACCTCAGCATTCCACTACAAGTCCTACCAGACTCTTAGGAGACCTCAACATTCTGCTACAATTCCTTCTGGACTTTTAATTTCAATTTTAAAATAAAATAGCTAAAACAAATCACACCTAATTTATCTGTGAGCTCTTCCTCCATCTCTGAGGGTGAGTCTGGTATTTCTTATTCACATTCTGATATCCATCAATTTACCATCTATTAATGTATCTGCAAATAACATGAACTCATCCTAGAAAAGTGCCACATGCCTCACTGCTGAATATCACTACGGCCACCTTTGCAGTACTCCTCTTGGGAAGCTATGCACCGACGCTAGCACTTAGTTCACCCTTCAAGGCAATTCTGAAACTCTTTTTCCAGAATGGTCATCAAAGCTCCCATCATACTACCCTTCACGTCCTGAATGTCATTAGAAGGTCTTCCTTTCAATATTTCCCTTCTCTTTCAGTAAGGAAAAAAGTCACTGGGGGCCAGATCAGCTGAGTATGGATAGTGTTCAATATAGTTATTTGTTGATTGGTTAAAAACTCCCTCACAGACAGAGATACAATTAAGTTTGCAAAGTTGCCACTGTGCCACCATGAGCAATGGCCATTCCAGAAAGAGTTCCAAAACTGCTCTGAAGGATAGACTAGGCATTGCTGTCACTGCACAGCTTTCCAAAGGAGTACTTCAAAGGTGACTGCAGCAGTATGCAGCAATGTCCATCAGTGAGGTGTACAACACTTAGAATAACACGTTCAGGGACGTAACTGTCAGACCTCACAGAGTGTCTCAGAAACCCCGGCGGTGTGGTGGTTAAGTGCTACGGCTGCTCACTAAAAGGTCGGTAGTTTGATTTCACCAGGTGCTCCCTGGAAACTACGGGGCTTTTCTATTCTTTTCTACAGAGTCACTGGTCCAGTCACCTGGTACTACTCCATCTGAAAATATCACAAGCGATTGGCTTCATGAGGAGAATTTATCACAGTCTGGCAGGTTGAGTCCAGATTTTCTGAAGACATCTTGGCCCAGAAAGCTCAGGTCCAAAGGACACGCTGTTTTCAGTGCTGCCTTTTTGTATGAGGTTCCTAATGTACTCTGCTCACTTCTCTCCCTTACAGCCTACAGCTGGTAACTTAAGTGTTGTCTGACCAACACAACTGCTGTCCCTTTTCCCTAATCAACATCACAGAGGCAGGACTGACAACACATGGGAGGAAGTGCACCATGTTGTGACTCACAGCCAAGTCAGTGACTATGAGTCAGACTCATCTTGACAGCAATAGCTTCTTAAAAACTTTTTAAAATCATCTTACACATTTGCAAATTTTCAATGACTAATTTCTCACTGAATGTACCCTTTGGCTCTTGCCTACTTAAGTATCCATGTATCTAGTGAGGTAGGAGGCATTCCAACAGGCTTTGCCACAAGGCCTCTCTTCACTGTGAACTCATACATGTTTTATACAACTAAAGGCTTTCCCACATTCCTTATATCCACAGTGTCTCAGTCCAATGTGAATTCTCCTATATATAGTGAGGTCTGAGAAACAACAAAAGGCTTTCCCACACTCCTTGCATTCACAACATCTCTCCCCTTTGGGAATTCCCAAATGCTAAGACTGAGGAGCAACTAAATGATTTTTCAGATTCCTTATATTCCTAAGGCCTATATCCACCATGAGTCCCATGTGTGTCATGAGGTCAGAGGAATGACGAAAGGCTTTGCCACATTTCTTACACTCACAAGGCCTCTCCTCTCTGTTCGGGTTAAGTCTCAGTAGAAACTAAAGGATTTGCCATATTCCTTATATTCATAAGGCTCCTCTCCACTGTGAACTCTCTTATGTTTAGTGGAGAACTGAAGGCTCTCCCACACTCCCCCCATTCATAAAGCTTTGCCCCACTGTGAATTCTCCTGTGTTTAGTTCACTCTGAGGCACAACTGAGGGATCTGTCCCACTCCTTACATGCATAAGGTCTCTCTCCTCAGAGTACTCCTACGCCTAGTGAGGTGTCAGGAAGAACAAAGGGTGTCATCACGTTCCTGACATTTACAAGTCATTTCCCCATTGTGAATTCTCACATTTATTTAACTGGAAGGAGGAACTAGAGGATTTGTGACATACATTACATTCATAAGGACTGTGAATTCTCATGTTTAATGAAGTTTGAAAAGCAAGTAAGTTTTCCCACATCCCTTACATTCATAAAGATGCTCTCCACTGTGAGTTCTTATACGTGGAGAGAGGTCTAATGGTCGACAGGATTTCCCATTCTCATAAGGAATTCTTCCACTCTGAATTCTCCTATGCGTGGTAAGCTGTGAGATATAACGAAAGGCTTTCTCATATCCTTCACATTCAGTAAGTGTCTCTCCACTGGGAGTTCTCATTACATATAATGGTATAACGAGTTCTGAGCTCTGATGAGACACGTGCCCAAATTATTTACATTGACAGTAAGTAACTCTCCAGTAAGAGTTGTCATAGGTGTGCTGTGGTGACAGGGACAACTGCAGGCTTCTCTATACTCCTTACACTGAGAGGAACTGCATTCAGACTAAGATGTGATATGGTGCTTCAGGGGTCAATGAGCCATTGACGTTATCCACACTCACGGAATTCAGAAGGATGCGCTTCCTTCCACAAGGGACTGTCAGAGCACAGGACTGGGAGTCTCGCTAGTTGTGTCTGTCCATAGTGGTTGTCTCTGTCACTTACACAGAGGTTCTCTATCCGACACTGGTAATGGGCAACACGCTTGTATTAGTCATCCAACAGAGATATCACGAGTTAATGGCTTGAGCAAAGAAAAGTTTATTCTCACACAGTCCAGTAGGCTCCAAGTCTGAATTCAAAGATGGCCAGTCCAGGGGAAAAGCTTCTCCTCTGTTGGCTCTACAGGAGGGTCCTGGTGTTGCATCAGACTCCGGTCAGGGAGCATCTGGCTGCAGGAACCTCAGTTCTGAAGGACGTTCTTTACTCACAGTGCTGCTGTCTTGATCACATGAGGTTTCCAACTTTCTGCTTGCTTACCTCTCTTGGTATTTCTTGTAGGATTAAAGGACAAAAAGTGGTACAAGCCTTAGAAAGGGTGCTGAATTCCGTTTTAGTCAGCTAGTGCTGCTCTAACAGAAATACACAAAGTGCATGCTTCAGCAAAGAAAAATTTACTCTTACACAGTCTGGCAGGCTACATGTCCAAATTCAGGATGTCTGCTCCAAGGGAAGGCTTTCCCCCTTGTCAGCTCTGGAGCAGAGTCAGGGCGTTGCGTGAGTCTTTGTCCACGGAGCATCTTGGCGCAGGAACCTCAGGTCTGAAGGAGGTGCACTTCTCCTGATGCTGCTTTCTTGATGGTGTGAGGTTCCCCATTCTCTACTTGCTTGTCTCTTAACTCCAGTAGGAAGAAAGGATACAGGGTGGTACAAGCCACACCCCTGGGAAACCCCCTTAGCAAGGGTGTTGCAGTCCCACCCTAATCCTGTTTTAATATGCTCATCTTATCTGTTAGCCACAGGCAGAGATTAGGATTTACAGCATCAGAAAATCACAAAATGGACTGCAATCACAGAATACAGGGAATCCTGGCCCAGCCATATTAATACACATATTTGGAGGGGGACACAATTCAATCCATGACAGAGGCACCTCCTAAGCCTCTTTTAACATAATCCTGTTAGCCCCAGGCAGAGATTAGGATTCACAACATAGGAAAATCTCAAAAAGGAGGACAATCACAGAATACCAGGAATCAAGGTGTAGCCAAATTACTAAACAAATTTTAGGGGCACACAATACCATCCATAGTGATACTGTTGCACATCAATCTGCTAGCAATTCACCATTACCATTCACAGTAACCATGGACTTTATCACTGCCCTGAATTGTCTTGTGTTTCATAGATGAAATCAGCTGGCAGAGATCCTACCATCATTTTCACTGTACTTCTAAAATACAGGATTTTCAAATAATTGTGTGTAACCAAAATATGTTTCAAATATTCAGTATTTCACTCACGTTTAGGAAAAATACTATACTGTGAAAGCTTTATGAAACACAATGCTCAAAATGATATGTTGCCGTTGAGTTGATTACAACTCAGTAACCCTACGGGACAGAGCAGAACTGGACCATAGGGTTTCCAAGGAGTGCCTGGTGAACTTGAACTACTGGCCTTTTGGTCAGCAGTCTAGGTCTTAAGCACTACACCATCAAGGTTTCCACACAGTATTAGAACTGGCTTTGATTATACCGGTTTTATATACATTTATAAGGCATCTGGAGTCCTAGTAACACAAAGCTTAAAAGCTGGGCTGCTAGCCAATAACTTAGCAGCTCAAATCCACTAACCGCTTCTTAGAAAACCTATGGGGTGGTACTAGTCTGTCTTGTAGGGTAACTGTGCGTTGGAATAGGATCAAATGCAATGGGGTTGGTTTTCTGGTGGGGTTGTATTTGACCCAAACCTAGAGGTTGCTCACACATGCCATGGCAGAAAGGTGTTGCAGTCTACTTCCATAAACGTTACAGTCTTGAAAGCCCTATAAGGCAGTTCTACTCTGTCCTATAGGATTCCCATGAGCTGGAATTAAGTTGACACAGTTTATACACATGCACAACCACACAGTTCTATTATCTGTACTTTCTACAGAAGCAAATTGCCCAGGATTTCTCCTACAGAGCCACTAGGAACGTTCAAATTCCCCATTTTTGGGTTAGCAGCTAAGTGCTTCACCCTTTTTGCCACCTGGGCACCTCCCGCCTCTCTCCTGAAGCCCTGCTGACTCCCGAGCAAGTGCCATGCACCTCACCATGTGCTTGCTGGTCCTTATCCGGATCCTCAGTCCCATGGAATTTACCGATTTTTCCTACCATGGAGCACCAGGTGGCATTTTTCAAGAACTGTACTATCTTATGTTCAGTAGATAGTGTTTCTGTGTCATTGATGTTTCCAGAAATGGACAGATGACTCAAGGTGAGGTTCGCATTATCAAACAAAAATGAACGCAATTACTCAGAAGAAAAAAGCAGCTGGGAGAAAAGATAGAATTGAACACATTGTGCTAGTTCAGTACTTTGGCAATGGTCAACGAGCAGTTTACTAGGAAATACCTGCATGAAGATGGAGAGTGACACTGACATAAATAGGGTATAATGAGATGAGCACAGCAGAAGTCTTGGAGGCAATGCACACGGAACACTAAGAGAGGAAAAGGGGCCAGTTTATCTCCACGTGTGTTACAACTGATGCAAGTCTGAAACGCAAGCTCAGGTATCTGTGAAGTGCACACTCCTCACCTCAGAAGTGACTTTTATTGATTTGTTCAAATCTCCCCCCTGCATGCAGGCCTGGTCCTTCAAAGGATCCTTGCCTCCTGCTGGCCCCAAACACAGTCATCCTGGAAGAGCGCTATCTGCACTTTCCTCAGGTAGGGCTCCTGCTACTCTGGGAGGACAACGGGGTGCAGCAGTCACGGTGATTACAGAGAAAGGCACATCGTGAAGGAAGGCAGGAAGGAGCAATGAACACTTCCCTGACACCGAGCCGGAACTCTGAGCTTCCAGGTCTCTGGCTATAGGCAGGTGTAAATTTGTTTCCAGCAAAACCATACTGACTGTCAAACTTGTAATAAACACAGTTAAGAATCTTTACAAGGTCCCACACCACAGATACTCTCTCTGTATACCAAAAAAATTGCTGATGTCAACACTCACATTTGGAATATTCAAAGGACCTTAATGCTTATAACCAAAATGGAAATGAGAAGTCAGTTTCATACACAGAACCTTGTGAGAAAGCCAGGGTATGCATGCTTCCGAGAGCAAACCGCCATACTTGCCTGATTTAACAGCGTATTCCCATTCCACAGCCCTACATGGAGGAGTATCAATGAGTATGACATATCTGGTTACTAAAAAATGAACTTCAAAGAAAATGAAGTCACCCATACCTACTGAGGCCAGGTTTCTGAAGGTTTCCAGCATCACTTCTCTGTAGAGTTTCCTCTGAGAAAGATCCAGCAATGCCCACTCTTCCTCGGTAAAGTCCACAGCCACATCCTCGACAGCCACTGAGTCCTAGAACATCCAAAATATTCTGGTTAAGCAAGGTGCCACGTACTCCGATGTGTGTGGAAGGAAGGGTGAGGTGGACAGTCCCAGAGTCCCAGGGAAATGAGATTTCACAGGGTTGTGCCAGAGGGTTCTCTGTTCTCCTAAACTCTGCTCTGGGGTTAGCCATCAGTCTCATCCCTTCACTGTCTCCAGTCCACCTCACCGACTGTATCCTGTCTCAGAGACGTAACAACACTTCCACACAACGGCCTTATTGGTCTGGTCTGGCTGTGACCAATTCCCCATTCATTCCTCTCTTTACAGTCTAGAACAGTCAGAGCACAGAGCAGAAACTGGAGAAATGCTCTCAAATGAAAGCCCTATCCCCACAGTTAGATCACCTCCTGGTGGGAGTTACTGCTTTGCACAGCACCCACTCAAATAGTTAACCAAATACAAAGCACAGGGTGAAAGTAGGACACGATATTAACAACTGGGAAACACTGCAAGGCTGCCAGCTTTTCTCTGGCTCTTCACTAGCCATGGGAGCCCCGGTGGCCTGCACTAATGATTCCTCCTGACAGCATGTTCAAAATATGTGAGAAGCAATCTTTCCATTGCTGCTTCCAAGAACACTCTGGTTGTACTTTTTCTAGAACAGATATGTTTCTTCTTTTAGCAATCCACGGTACATACAATATCCTTCTTCAACACCATAATCCAAAGGAATCAATTTTTCTTCTGCCTTCCTTATTCACTGTCCAGCTTTTGCATGCATACAAGATTGAAAATACCATACCTTGGGCAAGGAACACCTTAGTCTTCACAGTGAAATCTTGACTTACAGTATTTTAAAGAAGTCCTTTATAGTACACTTTCCCAATGTAATCTGTCTTTTGATTTCCTGAGGGCTGCTTCCATGGGCATTAATTCTGGGACAGAGTAACATGAAATCCTTAACCATCTCCTTCCTTTCTCCATTTATGATGATGTGGCTTACTGGTCCAGTGGTGAAGATTTTTGTTTTCTTGATGCTGAGATGCAATCCATACTGAAGGCTGTGGTCTTTCGGGCTTCATAGTGTTTAAAGTCCTCTTCACTCCCAGCAGGCAGGGCTGTGTTATCTGCATGTGCATGCAGACTGCTGATGAGTCTTGCTCCAGTTCTGATGCCTTATTCGTCTTCATATACTGCAGCTCCTCAGATTATCTGCTCAGCACACAGGCTGAAAAGGTATGGTGAAAGTATACAAGCCTGGCCCACACAGGGGAATAGGAACTGGCTTCACAAGCAAGGGAAACACATGGTGGAGGGGCATAGTATGCTCTTGCAGTGTGCAGACAGCAGCCAGGGTAAAACAGCAAAGTCGGTATAAGCTTTTGTACGAGATATAGACTGGAATTGAAAATGTTCACCTAAAACACAATGAAAAGTACCTTTTGAAAACACTCTCTACCACTACAGTCAACCACATTACCTATTTTAAAGCTATCAAGAATCGTAACTTCCATTTCTATAACACATTAATGAGGAAATCATGAGTTTATTGAGCAACTATGAGATTTGAAGGGATCTGCAAAGACCTTTTAGCACACCACCTCATTTATTTCTCATGCCTGTCCTAAGCAGATATTGCTGCCAACAGGAAAAAGCTGAGGAAAGTGACAATTCATTACACACTCCATATTGTGCAAATGGTATGCTGTTGGGCCAGTAACAGAATGCAGATCCGTCTGCCTGAGACTAATTTCTGACAACTACATTTCTGATCATAGATGTATGTTTGCTGTTCTGGCTGTTAAATCTTCAGTGACTTGGATGACTAGAGCCCTCCTGGGTAAGTAGGGACAGGAGACAAAGGAAATAACTCTATTCAGTTCAGACAACCTGGATCTTTTCTTGCCAGCAAAGCCCTATGTTTCAAGCAAGACAGCTTCCTTTTGGTTGTATATTTGGCTCTGTCAAAATAAAAATTGAGGTAATGGTGACATGGGCCAAGCAGATACAGTACTAAATAAAACAGGAACATCTGAATGTATATGGATTCTTACTTTGTTGGCTGCAGGCAGTAAATAAGTGAAAAATGGCAAATCCCCTAGATAGTACAAATAGTTAAGATTTCTGACAGCTAGCTGAAAGGTTGGCAATGTAAAGCCACCTAGAGGTTCCTTGGAAGACAGCCCAGGCCATCTGTTCTGAGAGGTCACAGCTGTGAAAACCCTGTGGAGCAGTTCTACTCTGTACACAAGGGGTCTCTACAAGTTGGAACTGACTCACAGCAACTAATGACAATGACATAACGTCACATGGTGGTAAGGTCTATGAAAAATGCAGTACTCTCGGGAATAAGCAGTAACACAAGTGTGCTGATCTTCAGTGACACAGTGTAGGTAAGAGCAAAAGAATCATTTTAGGGAAGACCAACAACTAAAATCTGGATGTTAAGGGAATAAAAATTGTAGTTTCAATTCTTGAAACTGGGAAGAGCTCTGTGATAATATTGCAAACACTCATATATATTCCAGATGCTCTTCAACTTCAACAATGCCCAATCTAGAAGCACAGGAGGCAAAGAGCACCACCGACTTTCATGGCTTGAAAAGGGAAGACGTACTGGTCATTCACAAAATGAAAAGGTCACGGTCAGAGGGTAAGCACACAACCTGGGGCACTGGAGAAATGAAAGCAGCATGAATGAATACTAACAAGAGATTAAAACAAAACAGATGTGGGGACGGAGTTAAGATGCCAGACTACGGACATCAATTTAATTCCCACTGAAAACTAAGGCCTGGGTTGATAACTGAGTGGAGTTTTTTGGACATGCAGTGAGCCCTAGGACACAGCTTAGGGCTGTGAGTTTGGACTACATACCTCTCAGAGGGAAAGTTCCTCTCTCTCTCAATGAGTTACACTCTTGTTGAGGCCAGCTCACGTTAACTAAGGGTACCTGGCAATTTTAACTTTTTCTCTTTGTTGACTGGTAGGCAGAGATGGGTACAAGCTGGCACTATGATGAACCACAGTGCTGAAGTGAATAGCATGTGCTTGGCGGAGAGAGAGTGTATGCAATGACCACGTTTTGAGAGACCAATGGCACACCGGGGCCCCTCCACCCTAATTTTTCAGAGCTTCACCACAGATTCAGCTTTTTCCTGGAGGGAAATGCTATCTTGTTTCGCTGGGAGGTGGAGTTGCCCAGCCAGAGGTCTCAGGAGGGGCTGATTCATGGGCTGAGGGCAGTGTCAGTCCAGGGAGCACTTTTGCAGCAAAGGGGCTGTGTTTAGCATGGTGTTGCCTTGCAGGTGGGGTCTGGTTGGTGATGACAACAGCACAGTGGGCCCTCCCTGCTTTGATCTGCATAATAACAACGGAGATGGCCCAAGAAGTGTCTCTGTTGTCAATCAGAAAAAGGAGCACAACACAGCCGATGGCACGAAAGATTTCAAAGTGGTCAGGTAGCTATTAGCTTTTTAAAATAAGACTGCCTAGAGAAATAATTGCTGTGCAGCATGACTGCATCTCTTTCAGCCTTTATTGACCCTCATGATACGGTCAGTTGACGCCCCCTCTGTGACTCCATAAGTAGGACGGTGTCTCTACCACCTAGGAGGAAGAAACTGTCACTCCACAGAGTCCTCTGGGCTAGTCGCTACAGTACAAACAGGTGGCTGGCGACCAACTCCCTTCTGGGAACTATACCTGAGCTCCTCTTGAGGCAACATCAGAGACACTAAACAGCCTAGACGTCCCATGAGCAACAAACCATCACCAGGCATTTAAAGAAACAACCCACCATGGTTCCAGAAAACTCCTTAAATAAAGAATCAAAAAACTTCCCAGATGAAGAAGCCTTTCTGAAAGTATCAGAGGTGAAGTACAAAAGACTTACATAGAGACCTCTCCTAGATATTATACAAAATGCAGCAGAATACAATGAAAAACTAAGGAAGCTATTTGAACTGATGCAGTAAACATTCTGAAGTCTGACAGATCAATAACAAAATTTGAGAAATAGACACTTCAATTTAAAGCCAAAAGAGCAGTACTGATGAACTGGAAATTAAATTTAACAACCCTGAAGACAGAGATACTGACACCAGCTTTTATGAGCAGAAATCAGAGAAGGGAAATAAGAAAAATGAAGAAGCATCATGAAACATGTGGGACTCTATCAAGAGGACAAATGTACAATTAACTGTAGTTCCTGCACTTTAGAGATGGATAACTGAAAACATGAAGAGTTCCTGACAGAAAACTTTCCTGAAATTTTAGAGAAGAGAACATAGATATCCAAGATGTTATTGAATGCAACCAAAAATCGACCCCAAAAGAAAGACACCAAGACAAACTATGGTACCTATACTCAATGGAACACTACACAATGATAAAGAACAGTGATGATTTTAGGAACCATCTCATAACCTGGTTTAAACCGGAAGACACTAAGTGAAACCAGTCAGCGGCACAAGGACAGATATTGCATGAGACCCCCACAAGGACTTAAAACCAGACTAAGATACAGAAGAAAAGACTCTTTGATAGCTACAAGGGAGGCCAGGGAGGCAAGGAGAGGGCTGGCTACTGATTAGATAGTTGACAGAAATTTGGTTGGGTGAAAGCAGTGTCAGCACACATTAGAAAGAAGATCAATTTAACTGGACTTCAACATAAACGGAAAACTCTTCTAATCTTAACCTAATGTTGCAAGGATAGAATAGCAGGGGTGGAAGTCCAGGGACCATGCTCTCAGGGGACAGAGGCCAACTGGCATAAGTAGCCTACTGCTAAGAGAGTCTCTGGCACCTCATATTGGTGAGTGGCATCTGGGGTCTTAAAAGCTAGGAAGCTGCCATCTGAGGTATACCCAATGATCCCAACTCAGCTGGATCAGGTAATCACCAAGGACAACAAAGAAATGAGGGGAAAGGAGCCCGAAGACAGAAAGACCAACAAGGATGGGAGATTGCATCAACATGTGACCAGAACCACCAGATGGTGCCCGGCCACCACCAATGACAGGCACGATGGGGCACACAATACCGGGTGCCAGTGGCAACAAAGGAAAAGAGCGGTGCATTACAAGAACTCCACCCAAAGACCACAAGTGATGATGCGAAGGTCCGGGAGTTCCCCTGGAAGCATGGCTTCTAGATCTGCTGCTGTCGCCCCTGAAGATTAATCATTACTGAGGTCAACTCTTCACACACAAAAGGATTGGACTTGGGGACAGAAAGTGACGATATGAGGTGTCCACTTTATGGGTGTATGTATCTACAGGATGCCATCCTAATGGCCTCTTACTAGAAGGTAGAAAGGAGGGGACAGCAGATTGTTAAGAGGATATGACACGTATAGTATGGAAAGGAAGAGTGTGCTGTTACTGGGCAAGGACAACAGAATGAGCTGCAGATATGCAGGCATGCACATTTAACTTGGATTGTGTATTTTCACTCAATCACAATAAAAAAAAGGAAAAGAAAACAGACAACACTACAAACCACAGATGAAGACTTTCAGGTTTGAGTAGGCATGTAAAGAGCTCGGACATCATCATTCTCATCATCAAGAAGAAAACTTAAGACACTACTGAAGTCACAGGCAAGTGACTGCCCCCGAAACCCTAGCTAAAGCCTCCTGAGACATCCCCCAAGATAAGGCAAAGTTGCTGTGGAACATCCATTAAGTATCTTTTCTTCATGTCTAACTGGTGATGTGCCCTAGCATTTTCTGAGTAGCATTCTGCAGGTTAGAAGGCTGTCCCTTGAGAACCAGCTCCAATCAGCCAACCACACTTGTGCAGAACGTAACCTCAGACTCTTCTTCCTCCAGGGGGAGCACAGCCTGCCATCATACCTAGAGTCCATTCCAGAGATATAGGCCCATGCACCAATACATGTGGACCAAGATGACTCAGCAACCAAATTCTTAAACTTCGACAGGGAAGGGAAATTCCAAGGATGGACGGGCAAACCAAGACTCAGGAATAAGTCCTAGAACTAGTTTCCCCACAGGATTTGGAAGACGTCAGTGCGAGGAACTCATGGTCTTCCAGTCGTTAGATACCATGCTCTTCCTTACCTGTGGCAGATAATAAACTTGCCCCTTTGTTTCCTCTTGAAACCTGTTTCTACCATTTAAACTGATAAATAGGACAGGGCAAGAATATTCAAGGTGTTCAGTTACAACCCAAAACTAAAAGGGCACATGTGCAGACACAGAGAATCACTGCAGAGCAAGAGCCCTGGAGCAGAAACCACTGCTAGAATCACGACCAGAGTAGGCAGGTGTAAAGTGTAACTGAGGAGTTGGAGGATTGGTGTGGAGAAGCTTCAGGGTTAAATATGCCAGGAAACATCAGGGTGGAGGACAATAGTGAGAATGATGGCACCAAAGGCTACAAAGATTTTGGGGGTGGCACAGTTTAATCCATGACACTCTACCCTTTGCCCCCAAATCATATCTCTGAAACATACAACACATTCATCTCATCACAGCAGAAGTCACAGGAGAGACATGTTCAACACACATGATGGCAAAAGTCTTAAATCAGTCCCAAGTACAAAAACTTACTGGGAATCTGTGAAACCTAGAACAAGCTCTCTGCTTCAAAATGTACAATGGGAGAACAGGCACAAGTGAGACATTTCCACTACAAATGAAGAAGGCAAAACAGGCAACAAGCAAGTCAGCAGAACACATTACATTAGCTCTCAAAGAACCGAAAATAGTCTTCCATTTTCTGAGACATTCTACATAATGGTCCTGCCCTCCAGTGGGGACTGGCCACACTCTCTGGATCCTGAGTGAAACCCCTTGGCCCTGTACTACAGCTCTGCTTTCTAGGCCCACTGGGACACAAACTTTGCTCCTTTGGCATTAGAGGCATTCTAAGACTCAGTGAGTGGCAATTACAGCCTTACAAACATAGAAAGCCATGGTTCCACCTTTGAAGTCAGGGCCATACCTCTTGAGACTGAAACAGCTCAGCTTCTCATGCACTTTGTCTCTTCAGCTTCCACTTCCTATGGCCTCACGACCCAGGCCTCAGGGCCACATCTGCCCTGCTGGGGCAAGTGTTTCAAAGCTCTGTAGCTTCACTGATTCACATGCCCAGAGGCAACACACTCTGCCAGGAACCCTCAGTGCACACAGGCACTCAGCTCTTTGGCTCTGTGGATCAGCAAGCCCAGCTCAAGGGCCCAGAGGTACCCCACTTTACCAGGAAATCTTTGTGCATAGTCAGTCAGCTATCTTGTTCCATGGGTCAGCTCTTCTAGCACTATCTTGCACTGATCTGGTTCTGCTGCAGCTGCTGCTACTGGTCCTCAGAAGTTTTTTCTCACCATCTGGGCCTTCTTGGTGTTAACAGTTTGCCTTGATTCCTTTTTGAGTCTTCTGTCTACTCAGTCTGAAAACTGCTTTCATATTATAACTACTTCTTAGAGCAACACCCCATTCTTGGTACCAAATTCTGTCTTAGTTATCTAGTACTGCACTAACAGAAATAGCATGAGTGGCTGACTTTAGCAAAGAAATGTTTATTCTCACACAGTTCCAAACCTACTAACATACTACCTTCCAGTTGATTTGGACACATAGCAACCCTACAGGTGAGAGCAGAACTGCCCCATAGAGTTTCCAAGGAGCACCTGGAGGATTCAAACTGGCAACCTTTTGGTTAGCAGACGTAGCACTTAACCACTACACCACTAGGGTTTCCCTATATAGTCCAGTAGGCTATAAGTCTAAATTCACAGTGTCCACTACAGGGGACGGTTTGCCTTCTTTGTTGACTCTGTAAGAAGGTCCTTGTGTTGCATCCATCTGTCATCAGGGAAAATCTTGGCACAGGAATGTCAAGTCGAAAGGATGCACTCTACTCCCGGTGGTACTTTCTTGATGGCATGAGGTTCCCAACTCTCTGCTTGCTTTTGCCTTTTCTCTCTCATTGGATAAAAGGTGGTACATGCCACACTTCAGGGAAACTCTTTACAGTGGAATAGGGAGGTGATCTTAGGAAGGGTTTTACAGGTTCATTCTTACCTTCTTTAACATAAATCCAGTCTATTAACCACAGGCAGAGATTACAATTGATAGCACTGGACAGTTACAAAATATTGGCATTGATGGCCTGGCCAAGTGGCTACACACATTTTGGGGGAAACACAGTTCAATCTACTACAGTAGGCCTGACCCAAACATGGTTTTATCAGTCACATCATACGCAAACAAAAGCTGGATAACAAATAAGGAAGACAGAAGAATTGATGACTCTAAAATGTGGTTTTGGAGAATGATGACTGTACCATGGTATTCCAAAAGAAAAAACACAGCTTTTCTGGAAGAAGTACAACCAGAGTGCTCTTTGGAAGCAAAGATGTTGAGACTGTGTCAGTGAAGAAGTCATTGGTCAAGTGGTTTCAACTATCAAGGCCATATTTTGCTATTACCAATTCTTCATTTCCAACTACTGCATTCCAATCACCAGTAATTATCAGTGCATCTTAACTGTACGTTTGATCAAGCTCAGACGGCAGAAGTGGACAACAAAAATCTTCAATTTCTTTATCTTTGGCCTTTGTAGTTAGCAGTTAAATTCAAATAACAGATAGTCATATTAACTGCTCTCCCTTGTAGAGATATGGGTGTTACCTACCACTGACAGTGCTGCACTTTAGGACAGAACTTCAAATGCTTTTTTTCCCAATGATGAATGCCACTGCCCTTCCTCTTCCAACAGCCATTCCTGGCATAGTAGACCATACGACTACTGATTCAAAATGACTGATATCAACCATTTCTGCTCACTAATGCCTAGACCACTGATCTTTTTCTGTTTCATTTCAGTCTTCACAATTTCCAATTTTTCCAGATTCACCTTGGTATATTTCACATTCTGATAATTAAACAATGTTTGCTGCTGTTCTTTCTCATTTTGAGTTTTGCCATATCAGCAAATCTAGGTACTGATGGCTTGACATCATCTACATCCCTAAGGTAGACTCTACTATAAGACAGTTCTTTCCCACTTGTCTTTTCAGTGGCTGGCTTGCAACATGAGAGCCTCATCTTTTGTCACCCTATTACACACTCTTCTGATACTCATAAGGTTTGCAAGGGATACTTCTTTCAGAAGTATCCAGGATCAGCTGAAATCAGTCTGGAAGTTCAGCTAAAATTTGTCTCTAGTGGGTGGCCCTGCCGGTCCTTGAAACACTGGCAACCCTACTTTTAGCATCACAGGAAAATGCAAGTCATCGGAGTACAATAGACAGATGCTTGAGGGGTTATAACATCGTTCACAAACAAAAGTGAAAGCAATGGCTTCAATCACAAAAGAGACTTCATACCGGCAAGAAAGCAGTACCAGGAGTAGAGCACATCTCCTGGACCCCAGGTCACTGTGCTGAGAAGCTCCTTGAAGACTGATGAGAAGGACCATATTCCCGACCTGACAAACACTAAAAGCGTTCCCTTGGATTTGGATATCTAGCCTACTAGACTATGAGAAAATGCATTTCTCTTTGTTGAAGCTCTCCATTGGTATTACTTCTGTTACAGCAACACTAGATAAGAGAGACATGGATGCAGCCAAGAAAACTGGAAAGGGACAAGGGTGGCTCTGGAGGATCTGGGACTCAGTCTCCTCAAATAGAGCTGTTCCATCTTCACAGTCCACTCAGGAGGTTCTGTCATTCAACATACATAACCATGGTCCAGAATGGGGATGTTGAAGTCCTAGGATGCTAGCCCTGATAGTCACATAAGAAAGGTGACCCTAGGCATCCCAGACTTCAAAATCCACCTGTGTGTAAGGGAATGGTCTATTGGCAGCAGAGCAGGGCCTCAGGATGCCTCTTACGGCTCAGTCTCTTGGCCTTCTCTGCCACCTCTTTACCTCACTCAGGAATCTCAGGGCCTGGAGCACATGGTCTCTAAAAATTCACTATCTAGCCTTACCTCTTAGAGTAACAGTACCCCAGTTCCCTGTAATACATACCATTTCCTGGCTCCGGCTTCTCGAACTCTTAACTCAATGTGTTTTTGGAGCTCAACACGTCACGTCAGGAAGAGGGACACCAGTGGAAGCAGAGACACAAGACAGTTTGGAGGCAGATGAGTGATGTTTGGTCCACACAGCCAATGACGGAAACTGAAATCCTTACTTGGGATTGCAGGGATGTGGAAGATGGTCACCTTTGGTCCCCACCTGCCTAGACTTGGTTAAATCTCCCTGTGTCACACCTGAGACCTGAAATGAAAGAAGACAGTGTTCAGTAAGGAATGATTGGCTTCTGGTCTTCAGCTCTTTCCTGGGCAGAGCTCCCCCCAGGCACCAGGCCACGCTCCACTCTGAGGACATTAGTATTTAGGGAAGATCCGGCTCCAGCCTCTTAAGGACACACCTGCATTCTTCACAAAGCTCCACAGGCCTCTTCCTCTGGCTACAGTCAGAGTGAGAGGTATCCTCATCCCACAGCAGGACAGGCACTCAGGCCTGCTCATGCTGCAAAAACGTGAACCTGGCTTCCTCTAGGGCATGAGCACCAAGAGCCTTAGGCTGTGGGGTCATCTGTAAGTTTAAGGATTCACCTTTGTGGAACAACCCACATACCTTTATTTGCTGTCAACACAGGTGAATTTTAGAGAGAATCTAGTTGTCAAGTTCAAGTCACTGAACTCATCACACGTCCCTCATTTCTGATCAGGTGCAGCTGAAACTCTTCTGTGGCACTGTTTAAAAAAGACTCCATTGTATTTATAGCAACCTAGTATGTTGGTTAACAAAAATACATATAATCAGCTGGATTCCTGCACACCAACAAAAAGAACCTCAAAAAGGAAGCCAACAAGTCAACACCACTCACAATAGCCCTGAGAAGATAACACACTCAGGAATAAATCTAACCAGACATAGCAGACCTACACAAAGAAAACTATGCGACACTACTGCAAGAAACCAAGAGACTTACACCTAAGTGGAAAACTCTACTATGCTCACAGATAGGAATACACAGCATCATAGAAATGTCTATTCTACCCAAAGTGATCTACACATACAATGCAATCATAATCCAAATTTTAATGACATTTTTTAACAACATGAAAATCAATCCACCAACTTGCTATGCAAGGTAAGAGGCCCTACATAAGTAATTCTGAAGAAATAAAAAAACTGGGAAGCCTCACGTTACCTGATTTTAGCACTTATTACGCTGCCACAGCAGTCAAAATACCCTGAGACTAGTACAACAAATGGAACCAGATCAAAAGTACAGAATAGAGAACTCAGAGATAAATAAATTCATCCTCCTATATGCAGCTACCACTTGAAATGAGGAAAAGGCAGTCTCTCTTATCTGCACAAAAATGAAAACAAGACCTATTAACTCACACTACATACAAAAGCTAACTCAAAACAGATCAGGCTGGGGCCAAGATGGCAGACTAGTCACCTGTTTCCTCCATTCCCCCTGAGAACTAAGGCCTAGCAAACAACTGAACGGAGCAGAGTGGACGTTCTGGCAGCCCCAAGATCAGGCAGAGGGTTGTGAGATTAGACCGGGCAGCAGAAAGGGGAAAACTACCTTTGTCAGAAGTGAGACGGCAGTACAAATGATCCCGCCACTGCTCACACAGCAGCTGAGAGGCTTACAGGTACGGACACCATCTTTGTGAACTAGGAGACTGGGACTAGGGCTGCTGAGCCTGAGAGCCTGGCAGGGGCCACTTGCCATGCTGAGCTGCAGTACCTAAGTAGACAGAGTATCTCGCAGCAGACAGGGTGTACTTAAGACAGTCACATCTAAAAAATTCAACAACAGCTGGCAGCTGAGTATACCAGTGTCCCTCTCCACTCTCTTTTATGAGCTGCAACAAACATTCTGCTGGCACAGTGCAGGAGAAGTGGTGCAGGCAGGACACCATCTTACTCAGCTGAGAGGCAGAGTCAGCCATGCCTGAGAGCCAGCAGCAGTGACTGTCTGGATGGTGCCTCTCTCAGCAGAAAAGCTGCACTCAGAGAACGCAGCGGTGGATGGCAGCAAGGTGGTGGTGTCCTTCCCACTCCTTTCTTTGAGCCATGCCATAGCAACTCCTTATGTGGCCTTGGAGAGACTTCACAAGCAGAATTTCATCTTTGTGAGCTAGGAGGCAGGGCCTGTCACCCTGAGGACCCGGCTGCCACTAGACAGTGCCCCTCTAAGCAGAAAAGCAGTTTTTAAGACAACTGCACCTAGAGAAGTTGAGCAGTATCCTTACCCCCTTCTTAGAGCTACACCATAGCATAGCTACTGCTGCTTCCACACCAAAGAAGCTGAACAGCTTCCTGACAGCATGAAGACAACAATCAATATCTCACCATTTAAAGAAGCAGACCACCATGGTTCCAGAAAACTCCCAAGGTAAAGTATCAAAAAATTCACTGGATGAAGAACCCTTACTGAAACTCTCAACGGTAAAATACAAAAGAATTACACATACAGCCCTTATACTTCTTAGGATGGAGATTAAACCGAGTCCAGCAGAACAAAATGAAAAATTAAAGAAGCTATAGGAAGTCTAAGAACATCAGTGATCTGAAATTCAGCAGATCACTAATAAAATTACAGTAAGACAATTCAATGGAAAGCCCAAATAGCAAGATGGAGGAAATGGAATGCAGAATTAGTGAGACTGATGTTAAAGAAACTGACACCAGCATTTATGAGAAGAAATCAGATGAAAGAATCAAGAAAAATGATGACTCATGTAGGACTCTATCAAGAACAACAATTTACATGTAATTGGAGACCCAGAACAGGGAGGGATAGCAGACAATACAGAGAACTGTTGAAGAGTTGCTGACAGAAAATGTCCCTGACATCATGAATGAGAGCTATTGAACATGCTCACCAAATTCCACAAAACGTAGACCCCAAAAGAATGACCCCAAGACATCTTATAATCGAGCTTAACAAAAGGAAACATAAAGGGAGATTCTTGAAGGCAGAAATGCTTAAACAAAAACTAACAGTACAAAGGAAAGTCCTGTAGAATATCCTCCGATATTCTACACAGCTGAAACCTTGTTGCCAAGCAGGCAACAGGATGACATATAAAAAGCCTTGAAGGAAAAAATTTCCAATCACAAATTATATATCCTGCAAAACTCTCTTTCAAATATCACAATGAAATTAAGCCACTCTGACAAACAGAAGCTTACAGACTTTCCAAAACCAAGCCAAAGTCATGAGAAATACTCAAGTTCATCAAATGGAAAATCACTATCACCAGATATATATCCAAGGAGGCAATGGAGGACACAGCATCCACAGTCTTAATTAGGGAAGTCAAAAAGCTCTATCAAAGCTAAAATATTAAGAAAACAGAAAGCTCAACACATAAACTATGACAATATCACACTATAATGAGGGATACACTACAGTATTCATCGGCCTTTCAGACAGACAGGTAGGAGATATAGACAAATTAAAGACTATTTTAAACTTCAAACATTATGGGGATACAAAGAGGTAGCTGCAAAGCAAACCAACAGAGATACATGCAAGACAAGAAACAATACATAAGTCTCAACAGACACAAAATCAACACTGAAAAAGATGAAAAGGAAACCCATAAAGAAAAGTGACCCAGAACAGAATGTTAAGTGCAGCAAAGAAAATGTCAACAACACAAAAATTAAGGCCCTGAAATGACATACAAACACGCAGACATAAAAACATATCTACCAATAATTACACTGAAGGGGCAGCCACAAAGCACAATAAAGATGCAACATACCATATCAAGAAATGTAATACAGGAGTCTCAACAACCACAAAAACAACCCAGTAAACGGTGAAAAATTAACTCACAAAGAAGAATGTCTCAGAACACATTAAAAAGAACAATAAAGAAAACATCAACACAAAAATAAACATATCACAATGGCAGGACTGAACACATACCTATCAATAATTATACTGAATGTGAATGGACTGAATGCTCCAGTAAAGAGACATCAAGTGACATCTTGGATCAAAAGACATGATCTGTCCACATGTTGTCTACAAGAAACTCATCTTTGACTTAAACATAGGAACAAACTGAAAATTAAAGGATGGAAGAATACACATCGAGTTAACAATGAACAAAGAAAAGCAAGTGTGGCAATTCTAATCTCAGATAAAATCGATTTTACTATAAAATCCATCACCATAGACAAAGACAAACACTATTTATTGCTGAAAGGTTCAATACACAATCAGGACTTAACAATATTAAACATTTATGCACTTAATATTAGAGCACCTAAATACATTAAAGAAACACTGACTACACTCAAAAAGGAGATAGATTGCTCCACAATAATAGTCGGAGACTTCAACACTCCATTCTCAATGTTGGACAGATCATCTAGAAAAAAGCTCAATAAGGGCACAGAAGACCTTATTGCCACAATTAACCAACTAGACCTCATCAACATATACAGAACTTTCTACCCATTAGCAGACAACTACACCTCCTTTTCCAGTGCACATGGAACATTCTCCAGAATGTTAGGACATAAAGCAATTCTCAACAAAATCCCTATCACTGAATTACTGCAAAGAATCTTCTCAGATCATAAAGCCATTCAAGTTGACATCAACAGCAGAAAAAACACAAACAGAAAGTGGAATTCATGGAAACTAAACAATATCTTGCTCAAAAAGCCATGGGTTATACAAGAAATCACAGATGAAATAAAGAAATTCATGGATTCCAATGAGAATGAAAACACTTCCTACCAGAACCTATGAGATACAGCCAAAGCAGTGCTCAGAGGTCAGTTTATCTCCATAAATGCATACATCCGGAAGGAAGAAAGAAACCAAGTCAAAGAACTAATCCTACAGCTTGAACAAGTAGGAGAGAACAACAGACGAACCCCTCAGGCACCAGAAGAAAACAGATCATAAAGATTAGACCAGAACTAAACAAATTAGAGAACAGAAGAACAATTGAAAAAACTGAAAAGACCAAAAGCTGGTTTTTTGAAAAGATCAACAAAATTGACAAACCATTGGCTATACTTACTAAAGGGAAACAGGAAAGGAAACAAATAACCCAAATAAGAAATGAGATGGGAGTTGTCACAACAGATTCAACAGAAATAAAAAAAATACCTTAACAGAACACTATGAAAGACTGCACTCTAACAAATTTGAAAACCTAGAGGAAAGGGACCCATTTCTTGATTCATACCACCTATCACAAGGTGCAGCAGAACAACTTAATAAACCCATCATAAAGGAAGAGATTGAAAAAGTCATTAAAAAACTGCCAACCAAAAAACCCCAGGCCCAGATGGCTTCATCACAGAATTCTACCAAGCTTTTAGAGAAGAGTTATCTCCAATACTACTGAGACTGTTTCACAGTACAGAAAGGGATGGATTATTCCCAAATTCATTCTATAAAGCCAGCATAACCCTGATACCAAAGCTAGGGAAAGAGCCAACCAAAAAGGAGAACTACATACTGCTATCACTCATGAATCTAGATCCAAAAATTTTCAACAAAATTCTTGCCAACAGGGTACAACAACATGTTAAAAAATAATCCATCATGACCAAGGTGCATTTATACCAAGGATGCAAGGCTGATTCATTAGAAAAACAATTAATGTGATTAACCACATAAATACCACAAAAGACAAGAATCACCTGATCTTGTCTATTGATGCAGAAAAGGTATTTGATAAAATCCAACATCCATTCATGCTAAAAACTCTCAGCAAATTCCTTGATGCAATAAGGGCCATTTATACAAAGCCAACTGCCTACGTCATCCTGAATGGAGAGAGACTGAAACAGTTTCCCTTGAGAACAGGAACTAGATAAGGATGCCCACTCTCACCTCTCCTATTCAGCATTGTACTAGACTAGAAGTTCTAGCCAGAGCAGTTAGACAAGACCAAGAAATAAAGGGCTTCTGCATTGGCAAAGAAGTAAAAATCTCCATATTTGCAAATGATGATTGTGTATGCAAAGAATCCATAGGAAACTACTCAAACTCATAGAAGAGTTTGGCAATGTCTCAGAATACAAGATAAACATAAGTAAATCAGTAGGATTGTTTTATATCAACAACGAGATTACTATGGAAGAAATCACCAAGTCAATACCATTTACCATAGCCCCAAGAAGATAAAGTACCTAGGAATCAATTTAACCAGAGTAATAACAGACCTTTACAAAGAGAACTACAAGTCCTTACTACAAGAAACTCAGAGAGACTTACATAAATGGAGAAACCTACCTGCTCATAGCTAGGAAGACTTAGCATTGTGAAAATGTCTATTTTACTCAAAGCAATCTACTTATATAATGTAATCCTGATACAATTTCCACTCACATTTTTTAATGAGATGGAGAAACAAATCATCAGCTTTGTCTGGAAAGTAAAGAAGCCCCAGATAAGCAAAGCACTACTAAAGAAAAACACACTGGCAGGCCTCTCATTAACTGATTTTAGAACCTATTACACTGCCACAGTAGTCAAAACAGCCTGGTACTGGTACAAAAATAGACAGACAAATCAGTGGAACAGAATCGAGACCTCAGAGATGACACCATCTGCTTATGGACAGCTGATATTTGACAAAGGCCCTAAGACATTAAACTGGGGTAAAAACAGTATCTTCAACAAATGGTGCTGGCAAAACTGGATATCTATCTGCAATAAATTGACACAAGACTCATATCTAACATCTTATATAAAAACCAATTCAAATTGGATAAAAGACCTAAATATAAGATCTAAACCAATAAAGCTCATCCAAGAAAAAATAGTAACAACAATGGAAGTTTTAATACACAACACAGATTTCCAAATCTGTCAACCAAACCACAATCAACAGAAGAAAAAATTGAGAAATGGAAACTACTAAGAATCAAACACTTTTGCTCATCCAAAGATTTTATTAATAAAACTAAAAGACCATCTACAGAATTGGAAAAAATATTTGGCAAACCACTGAATTATTGCAAAGCATCTTCTGAGGTCGTATACTCATAGAAGTTGAAATGAGGGCAGAGTCAAGACGGCAGACTACACACACACACACACACACACACACACACACACATGCTTCCTTAATTCCCTCTGAAAACTAAGGCCTAGATAGATAAGGGAACAGAACTTCTGGATACCTAGTGAGCCCTAGGGCACAGCACAGGACTATCAGTTAGAACTACATGCCACTAAACAGAAAACTTCTCTCTCATTGAGCCCCATTCCTGCTGACTGGCCACTTGGACAGGCTGAAGGTATTGCGACTTCTACCTTTTTTTCCTTTTTCTTGGCCAGTAGGTGGAAGATGGGCATGAGCCAGCAGATACACGACCTACAGTGCTGAAGTGAATAGCATGTGCTGCAGCGGAGAGACAGTGTGTGGGAAAGCCACGTTCTGAGAGCCCAGTGGCAGAATGTGGGCACCACAGCCATTCCACCCTCTTTTGAGCTCTACCGTAGATTCAGCTATTTCACGGCAGGAGGGGCAGCTTAATCATTACACCACCTTGGTTGGCTAGTAGGTAGTCACTCAACCACAGGCCTTAGCAGGGGCTAATTCCCAGACTGGGAGGCAGTGCCAGTCCAGAGAGCACTTTCCCAGCAGAAAGGCTGTGTTTAGTACAATGCAGCCTTACAGGTTGGGCCCGGCTGGCAATGGAAACAGGGCAGTTGCCCTTCCCTACTTTTAACTACATCACAGCATCTAGAGACGGCCAAGGAGGTGCATCCACTGCCAGCCACAAGGCAGGGCCCACCACACCTGATGGCCAGATTTTGGAAACTGTGAGATACCTTTTAGCTTTTTATAAGACTGCCTGGAGAAATAACTGCTGTGCATCCCAACGGTATGTCTTTCAGCCTTTGCTGACACACATCATAGGGTCAGTTGAGGATATCCCAGTAACTTCATAAGTAGGGTGCTGTCTTTGCCAGCCAGGAGGCGGAGCCTGCCAACCCACAGAGTCCAATGGGGCTATCGTTAGAGTACACACAGGCAGCTGATACAGCTGATAACCAACTCCCTTCTCAGTTGCTGCTGAGGCAACACTGGAGACACTAAACAGCTTCTAGATGTCCCAAAAGCAAAAGACCATAGTTAAAAATGTAAAAAAACAGCCCACCATGGTTCTGGAAAACTCCTAAAATAAAGACTCAGGAAACTTCCCAGATGAAGAAGCCTTTCTGAAACTATCAGAGGTTGAGTAGAAAAGAATTAGACATAGAACCCTCCTAGAGATTAAACAAAATGCAGCACAGAAAAATTAAGCAAGCTACTCGAACTAATGGAACATCAACATTCTGAAACCAAACAGATCAGTAACAAAATTACACAATTAGATGATTCAATTCAAAGCCAAAAGAACTGAACTGAGGAACTAGAAGTCAGACTTAGTGACCTTGAGGATACAGCTACTGACACCATCATTTATGAAGAAAAATCAGACAAAAGAAATATGAAAAATGAAGAAGCATTATGAAACATGTCAGACTCTATCGACAGGAATAATCTATGATTAATTAGAATTCCTGAACAGGGAGGGACAGCTTAAAACACCAAGCATTACTGCTGAGTTGCTGACTGAAACCTTCCCTGAAATTAGGAAAGAACAGATACCCAAGACATGCATAGAATGCCACAAAAACCTGACCCCAAAAGAGAGACATCGAGACATACTATAATTAAGATTAATAAAATGAAACATAAGCTGAAACTCTTAAAGGCAGCAAGATTCACAGCAAAGCTAACACTCAGAGGGAAGCCCTGTACGCTTTCATCTGACTTCTTGGCAGAAACAATGTTGGCAAGGAGACAATAGGAAGACACATTTATAGCCTTGAAGGAGAAAAACTTCCAACCAACAATTACATATCCTGCAAAACAATCTTTCCCATATGAAGATGAAATTAAGATATTTGCAGATAAACAGAAACTTAGAGACTTTGTAAAACCCAAATCAAACCTACAAGTAATACTGAAAGGCGCTCTTTGCTTAGAAAAACAAAACCGTTAAGTGTATACTGAAGGACATAATGCAGGACACAACCTCCAGAAAGCTATTCATTTAGGGAAGACACAAAACTCAATCAAAGCTTATAATATTAAAGAAGGGAGCCAGTGTTCATATCATGAAAACTATGACACAATCACATTAAAAAGAGGAATATATCATAGCAGTTACACTGCTTTCTGATGGCCCCCAAGCCGAGTGCTGGTAAAAGACATGTAGAAGTTAAAATTGGATTTCAACTTAGAATATGAAGGGGGATCATAAGTGCAGATGTAAAGCACAAAAACAATGGAATATATCAAGACAAGAAACACAACACATGAATCTCAACACAAAACCAACACTGAAAAAAATGAAAAGTCAACCCATAACGAAGAATGACCCACAACAGAATATGAAAAGCAACAGACAAAACACCAACACAAAAATCAATACATCAAAATGACAGCACTAAACACATACCTATCAATAATTACACTGAATGTAAACAGACTGAACAGTCCAATAAAGAGAGTATGACTGACAGCATGGATCAAAAGGCATGACCTGCCTATATGCTGCTTACAATGAACACACCTTAAACTTCAAGATACAAAGAAACTGAAAATTAAAGAATGGAATAAGACATACCAAGCTAACAATGTGTAAAGAGCAGGTGTGGCAATAATAATCTCAGATAAAATAGATTTTAATGTAAAATCCAACACTGTGGACAAGGGCAGCCACTATTTATTGCCCAAAGGTTCAATAGGCAAGCAGGACTTAACAACAGTAAATACTTATTCACCCAACATTAGAGCATCTAAATACATCAAAGACTGACTACACTGAAAAATGAGACAGATCACTCCACAATAATAGTTGGAGACTTCAACACTCCACTTTCAGTAATGGACAGATCATCAAGATAAAAGCTCAGTAAAGACACTGAAGATCTTATTGCAACAATTAATCAATTAGCCCTCATCGACATACACAGAACTTTTTCATCTATCAACAGATAAGTACACCTTCTTCTCCAATGCGCATAGAACATTTTCCAGATCATGCATTAGGACAAAAAGCAATGCTCAACAAAATCCAAAACATGGAATTATTGCAAAGCAACTTCTCAGAACATACAGCCATGAAAGTCAAAATCAATAGCAGAAAAAACATATATATAGAAATTGGAATTCATAGAAACTGAGTAACACCTTGCAAAAAAACCATGGGTTACAGAAGAAATCAAGGACGAAATAAGGAAATTTATGCATTCAAATGACAATGAAAATACACGCTACCAGAACCTATGGGATACATTCAAAACAGTGCTCAGAGGTCAATTTATCTCTATAAATGCACACAGCCAGAAGGAAGCGAGCACCCAAACCAAAGAATTAACCCTACAGCTTGAACCACTAGAAAGAGAGCAACAGAGGAACCTCTCAGGCATTAGAAGAAAACAGATAATAAACACAACAGCAGAACTACATGAATTAGAGAATAGAAGAACAATTGGAAAAACTGATAAAAACCAAAAACTACCTTTTGAAAAGATCAGCAGAACTGACAAACCACTGGGTGGCTAAACCTACAAAAGAAAAACAGGAGAGGAAACAACTCGCATTAGAAATGACATGGGAGGAGAGGATAGGAGATTGTTGGAGGATAACACACGTACGGGGAATGTGCTGTACCAGGCAGGCAGAGCAGCGGGAGCTGAACATAGGTGGGCATGTAAATTTATATGGGAATGTACACTTTCAGTCAACTGGGAAATGACCAAGACAGCATTATTGTCACCACAAAGAATCAAAGTACTGAAAACCAGGGAAAGTAGACCAATCAGTGATCCTAAAATAGGTGTTATCTTTAAGAGTATACTATTAAAAAACGAAGAAGGGAAAAAAATCCAATTGGCCTGGAGTCCATTCCCGCTCCTGGCAACCCGTGTGTTATAGCCCAGAACTGCCTCACACGGTGTCTTGGCTGTAATCATTACAGAAGCACAGGCCTCTCTTCCTGAAGGTCCTGGGTGGATTCAAACCAGCAACCTTTCTTCAGGAGAGCACACTAGCTCAAACCATTTGGACCACTCAGGGTGCTTTTTCAGGGAGTTACTGCAAGAACTGCGTGTTACTGCTAGAAAACAGAAGAGATTCACATAAACGCAAAGTCATACCATCCTCAAGGAAAGGTAAACTCAGTATCGTAAAAATGGCAATTCTGGCCAAAACAATCTACAAATACAATGCAATACGGATACAAACAGCAATGGCATTCTTTAAGAAGATGGAAAAACAAATCACTAACTTTATATGCACAGAAAGGGATGAGGCCCTGGATAACCAAAGCGCTGAAGAACAATAAAAGAGGAGGACTCACATTGCCTGACCAGAACCTGTTATACTGCTATGGTAGGCAGAACAGCCTGTTACTGGTACAAGGACAAACACAGTGATCAGTGGACCACAACTGAGGACCCAGATGTAAATCTGTCCTCTTACAGTTACCTGATCTTCATAGACAAGGGCCCAAAGTACATTAAATGGAGAAAACACAGTCTTTTTCACAAATGGTGCCGGAAAAACTGGGTGACCAGCTGAAAAAAAAAAAGAGACATAGGATCCACATCTCATCCCATACACAAAAATAACTCAAAATGTATGAAAAATCTAAACATAAAGCCCCAAACTGTAGAGATCACAGAGGAAAAAATTGGATCAGCACTAGAGGCCTTAAAACACACCAATACAAATCATAATAAAAAACTCCAGAAGATAAGCTGGGTAATTGGGATTGTCTAAACACTAAACACTTAAGCTCATCCAAAGACTTCACCAAAAAAGTAAAAAGAAAATCTATAGACTTGGAAAAAATTGGGGTGCATGACAAATCCAAGGTTCATCTCTAAAATTTACAGGAACTCTCATTCCCTCTACAACAAAAACACAAAGAATCCAATTAAAAATTGGGCAAAGGACACTTCACCAAAGCAGACATGCACGCTCCTGAGGAAATACTCATGAGCACCAGCCAGTAACCAAAAACCAAACCAAACCCACTGATTCAAACTCACAGCAACTCCATAAACCAAACTCAAATCCACTGCCATCAAATCGATTTCAACTCATAGCAACCCTACAGGACAGAGATGAACTGTCCACAAGATTTCCAAGGGATGACTGGTAGATTCAAATTGATAACCTTTTTGTTAGCAGCCAAGATCTTAACTAGTGTACCACCAAGTGTCTGTTGCAAATCAAATCATTATCACTAGAGAAACGCAAAACAAAACAACACTGAGATGCCAACTCACTGCAGCATTCCTGGCACCAATCAAAAAAAACACAGCAAACCTTGAAATGGCTGTGCAGAGACTGGAACTCTCAGGCACTGCTGGTGGGCATGCAAAATGGTACAATTATTTCAGAAAATGATAGAGAATGTTCTTAGGAAACTAGAAACAGAAATACCATTTCGATGGCACTTGGCTTTAGCAATCCCATTGCTAGGAATATCTCTCAGAGAAAGAAGAACAGTCACATGCACACCCATGTTGACTGCAGCACTGTTCACAATAGCAAAAAGATAAACTCATGAAAAGACTGACATGCAAACAGAAACAATCTTAGATAGTGATGAGGGGAGGCGTGGGGGTCGAAGAACACTAAATAGACAATAGATAAACGGTAACCATGATGAAGCATAGGACAGCACACACTACTGTGAAAGCCAACACAGCCTGTACAAGGCAAGGTCAAGGAAGCTTCACAGACACATCCAACTCCCTGAGGGATTGAATTACTGGGCTGAGGGCTGGGATGACCATGGTCTAAAGGCAACAGCCAGCTCAACAGGCATGACACACTTTATAAAAAATGTTCTACATTCTACTTTTGCCAGTAGCATCTGGGGCCTTAAAAGTTTCTGAGCTACCTTCTCAGATACTCCACTAGTCTCCTTAGGGAGCAAAAGAGAATGCAGAAAACTAAAGACACAAGGGAAAGTTGAGTTCAAGGCAGTAACAGATTACAACTACCACAGCCTCCACCAGCACAACTAAGTGGTGCCCGGCTACTAACACTGACTGCTCTCACAGAGATCACAGTACAGTGGCCCACACAGAGCTGCCGAAAAATTCAGACCAGACTTGACTTGACTGGATTGGAGAAACAGGCAGATTATGGCCTCCAGGCATCCTTTCAGCTCAGTAACAAAGTTACTCCTGAGGTTCACCTTCAGCCAAAGATTAAAAAAATCTTTTGCTATCCATTCAATTCTGACTTACAGAAACCCTACAGGCCAGAGTAGAACTGCCACAGAAACCACAACTGTGTGATGTCAATGGTTTCTTTGTGGGGTGCTAAGGGTATGTCTGACTGGCCTCCTTCGAGTTTCAGGATTTTGCTATGAAAATTATATGCATGTTTTCTGGATTTAAGTCATTAAAGAATAAACGAGGACTGTGTCATTGAAAGGAAACCCCCGTGGCGAAGTGGATTAAGTACTACCGAAGTGGATTAAGTACTACGTCTGAAAACCAAAAGGTCAGCAGTTCAAATCAGCCAGGTGCTCCTTGGAAACTCCATGGGGCAGTTCTACTCCGACCTCTAGAGTCACTAGGAGTGACGGCAGTGGGTATGGCGGTGTCACTGAAAACAAAATAATAACCCCTTATTTCTAAGGTGCACGTGGTGGATCCAAACTGCCACCTTTCGGTCAGACGCCTTAGCACTTAACCAACAGCCCACCAGCGTTTCGGGTCAGCCGAAGAGTAGACGGGCCTGTAAACACAAGCAGACTAAAGGGGCGCACAGCCAGGGAGCAAGGACTAGAAGACGGGAGTGAGGGAAGGATGGGAACAGGGACCCCAAGTTCGAGAAGGGAAAACGGCGACATGTCATCAGGTTGGTAACTAACGACACCAAACAATACGGGTACTATTAAATGAGAAGCTAGGATCTTCTGGAAATCTTCATTTAAAGTAAATTAAAAGTTGAAAAAAAAAGAAGGGAAGTATGCCTGAAAAATCAAGAAACCGATTTTCAAACCTATAAATCAACAGAGGGCCAAAGCATAACCAAATGTCCCATTAAAAACTACGGAAACAGAAAACTTGAAAGAAATGATCATCTCAGGAACGAAAAGAAGAAGGAAGGAAATCCGGCTAAAAGCGACTACATGGACAAATCTACCAACGACCGCGCTAGGCACGGAGGGCCGCTCCGGAAGTCCCGGGGACAGCCAGGGCGCTGGCAACGACGCCCGCTGGCGCCTTGACCGCAGGTGCCGTGGGGTCGGCCAAGGGCGGCGAGAAGGCCGCAGACGGGTCCCGAGCAGAGGAGGAAGGTCGGCCACCGGTGTCGAGCATTCGACCCGAACGGACGCAGAGCTAGGACGCCGGTAGTGCTGGACCTGCGGGCCGACACGGTTCCCCGGACCTCGGGCCTGAGGACGCGAGGTTCGAAGGGACGCAGAGTGAGCGTTTAAGACGACACTCACCCTTCTGAGGTGGCTGATCCGGGGACACCTCCTCCACGTGTCCGGGGAAAAGGGCGGAGCGACAACCCGCGCAAGGGATGACTTCCGCAGGGGCGGGGCCCCACCGGCGGAGGGGCGGGGCTTGAAGGGCGGGGCGGGGCGTGCAGGGCTGGGTGGGACCTCACTGACGCGGGTCGGGAGCGGACCGGGCCGGCTGTGGGGGAGCTGACCGCACCTGAGCAACGACTTTCCGTCCTGTCAGCGGAACTGGATTCTGCTATAAAGCCATTTCAAAATGTTTGCGGTCTTGTAGACCAGAGTTGCTTTCTTTAACCTTTCCAAAAATTTAAGTGTTTGAAGGCAAGAGGGACAGGAAAGCTAGTGATAAGGAACCCAAGGTCGAGAAGTAATAGAGTTGTCATTTCATAGAGTTGTAACTAATATCACAAAATAATATCTGTGCTAATGGCTTAACAAGAAGCTAGCTTGTTCCGTAACTCTTCATCTAAAGTACAAGAAGAAGCGAGTTGTGTATATCAGGATATTGGGAGCGGAGAAATTTTCCACCTACCATATGGTTTGTCTTTTTGTGTACCCTGAAGTCCGTTCTGACTTATAGCAACCCTATAACGCAGTAAAACCGAAACCAAACCTATTGCCTCAAGGCTCTTACACCTCCCAGGGACCCTAGAAGGCAAGGAAAAACTTTGCCACAGGACTTCCAAGGAGCAGCTGGTGGATTGCAACTGCCAACCTTACTGGTTAGCAGTCAACCTCTCAACGACCGTGTGACCAAAACTCCAGAAGTAAGCCAGCCTCTGCAGTCGGTTGATGCTGCTTCATAGCAACCATACAGGTAAGAGTAGAACTGCCTCATCGAGTTTCCCCTCAGTGCCTGGTAGATATGAGCTGTTGACTTTGTGGTTAGCCAACTTAACCACTATGCCACCAGAGTTTCCCCAGGGCTCCATGGCACTGCCATACAGAGTTGCCTAGATAGAAGGCAAGGAAACCCTGGTGGTGTCATGGTTAAAAGCTACAGCTGCTAGTGAAAAGGTTGGCAGTTGGAATCAGCCAGGCACTCCTTGGAAACTCTATGGGGCAGTTCTACTCTGCCCTCCAGGGTCCCTGAGTTGGAAACAACTCAACAGCAGCATGTATTAGGAAGCAAAGATGTCACTTTGAGGACTAAAGGGTACCTAACACAAGCCACGATGGCTGGCTTAGCAACCCAAGCCACAGTATTTTCTATTGCCTCTCATGCATGCAAAAGTTGGATAATGGATGAGAAAACCCAAATAACTGATCCCTTAGAATGATGGTGTTGGTGACTAATATTTAATATGCCATGGACTTTCAGAAGAACGAATAAATAGGTCTTGGAAGAAGTATAGCCAGAATGCTCCTTAGAAGTGAGGATGCTGAGATTTCATTTCACAGACTTTGACACGATGTCAGGATTGGCAGGTCCCTGGAGAAAAGTGGATAAGTGAAAAAGAAGAAGACTCTCCATGCAATGAACCATGCGAAAACATGTTCCAGCACAGTAATTGTGAGCATGTGCCAGGACTGGGCAGCGTGTTGTTACATTGTGCATATACTTGCTACAGGTCAGAAGCGACTCAACAGCACCTAAGAACAAAAACAGGATTGTTCAGGAACCCAGGTGGTACAGTGATTAGGTACTGGGCTTCAAACCAAAAGGTTAGTAGTTTAAATCTACCAGGGGCTCGTGGGAAACATCATGGGGCATTCTTTTGTGTCTTATACAGCTGCTAATAAGTCAGAATCAGTTTGGCAGCAATGTGTTTGGTTTATGGATGTGATAGCTCCAGACTGGGTCCTGGTTCCCCTATCACTGAAAGCCTGTTCTTCCATTTCACGACATATGTTGTCCATCACCCACTATGGGGTGACCTGTCAGTGACCGCATCATAAGCTGGTTGTGACCTAAATTGAATACATCTGTTTTAGTTAGCTGATACTGCTCTAACAGAAATACCACAGAGTGGATAGCTTTAGCAAAGGAAAGTATATTCTTACACAGTCTGGTAGGCTACAAGTCTGAATTCAGGGTGTCTGCTTCAAGGAAAGGCTTTCCCTCTTTTGGTTCTGGAGGAAAGTGTTTGTGTTTTATCAGTTTCTCTTCGGTTGGTTAACATCTTGGTGCAGGAACATCAGGTCTGAAGAATGCTCTCTTCTCCCACTGCTGCTTTCTTGATGGTGTGAGGTTCCCAGTTTTCCACTACCTTCCCTTTCCTTTTATCTTTTATAAAAGACTAAAAGGTGGTACAAGCCACACTGAAGGGAAACTCCCTCCACTCTGGAGCAAGGAGGAACCCTTAGGAAGGAATTTACAGTCCCACCTAACCCTCCTCTAATTTAATCATCCTATCTATTAGCCACAGACAGAGATTAGGATTTACAGCATAGGACAATCACAAAACATTGGGAAGGATGGCCCAGTCAAATGGCTACACATATTTTGTCGGGGATGCAGTTCCATCCATGACAACATCTTTTGTTTTAATTTTCATCACAGTTACAGTTTGTTATCAGTATCTTTATAACTCTGGCCTTTATGATCAGTGTCTGTGGCATAACAACAACATTGCAGTCCTCATCGCTGTTGGGTATATGTACCGCTCAATTGTTGTATGTCGTTAGAGTTCTGCATTGCCCAGCTTTCTATCTGCTAAGACTCCCTGAATCCCTACAAACATTTTAAGGGACACAACTCCAACTGGCTTAAGCAAAAATATAAGGAAATTTCTAGAGTGAAAGGCCCAGGGTTAGGATAACAAGTTCAGGTATGACTGAGTCCAGAATTTCAGATGATGTCTCTGGGACTTAAACTCCTCAGCTTTTGTAAAATGGGAAATGTCTGACTTCCTCTAGTGTCACAAGGGGGTAGAAGAACCAAGATCGATGTGCAAGGCAGATTTCTCTGACGCAGAGTTTGGACACGTCTCCTCATCTTTACCAATTCTGATACCAACCATCTCTCTCATGACACTCAGTAATTCATGGCAGCAGCCATACAGAACTCCCAGACCACACTCACCATCATGGAGTTTATTAGGGAAGAAACAGTTACAACTCAGGTACAGGAACACCCAGGATACATTTCTTCCATCAGGACAGACTCTTGCCAGCTGTGCTGACAGGCAGGCCTCTCTTTGGCCCTTGGCCTCTGCCCAAAGGCATCCAGTTTTCTCTGTCCATAGGCCAGACAGTCCACTGTGGCGTCTCCTGCTGCTGGCTCTCTGCTGCCCAGTCACTCCTGACACGATTTCTCACCATCTTCAGGGTTACAGCTAGTTCTCTGTTTCCTGGGTCCAGGACCTCTTGGCACAGGGATCATGAGTCCAAAGGATGTGCTGGTTTCTGGTCATTTTTCCTGGTGGCACCGGATCTTCTTTCTCCTGTCCTGGGGGTGCTCACTTTAATCTCAGTGGGATGGCAAAACTGACCAATCCCTTTGGTGGGTTACAATCACCCTACCTGCACAATCCCACTCAGTCACCTAGGTGGGAGCTACAAGACCATGGCTAGAAAGCCCACACAAAAGTGATACATTGCACCACAGCTCTGCTTTCCTCAGTGCTGAGTTCATTCCTGCAGTACTTCCTTCCTTCCAGTATGGTAGGCCCAGTGGAAATAAAGAGAGTGAATACCTCCTTTCATGATTAACCCAACCAAAGTCATATACTTGTGTTTCATTGGCCAGGCATGGCTGAAAATCCCTCTCCTATGCCAGTTCTTTCTTAGACTCTGATTGGTTGGACCTAGATCATATGCTCATTCTTAACCAATCCCTTCTTTCCGTTTGTGTAGAAGCACTCAACTAATTTTTGTGTGTTGCTCTCGTACCTGTCCACATTTCTGAATGCTTCTATTAATTCCAGTAAATTTCTTGTTGAGTTTCTGGGATTTTTTATGTGTAGGATTATGTTATCTGTGAATAAGGATAGTTTTACTTCTTCTTTTCCAATTTGGATGCCCTTAATTTCCTTTTCTTGCATTCTTGCTCTAGTTAGAACTTCCAGTCAGATATGGAATGAGTGCTTGGCTTCCCATTCTCAAAGTGAATGCTCCCAATGTTTCCCCACTGACAATTTGCTGTTTTGATTGAACACATTTTATTCCTCAAAAGAAGATCAAGAACATATCCCCAAGAATGGGGATGGATGCTAGCCAGATATTTCCAATGGAGCCCTCTCTGGCCACCAAGATCCGGCTCCTTGCAGGCCTCAGTTAGCCCGGTTGTCTTTCTAAAAAAAATTAATATTTTTATTGTATTTTTAATGACATTGTACACAGCAAAACAGGTTCTTATTCAACAATTTCTACACACAATGTTTGGTGACATTGGTTACATTCTTCACATTGTACGGACAGTCTCATTACTTCCATTCTAATTTTGTTTCTGTTAAACTAATCTCAGGACCTAACAATAACAACAGTAGTCTCATTAGGTGTTGGCACAGAATCCTGAACATACCATGGACTGCCCAAAGAAAGAACAACTCCATCTTAAAAGAAGTATGGCCAGAGTACTCCTTGAAACTGCAGATAGTAAGATTTGTTTTCATGTCCTTTGGACACATTATAAAGAGGACCAAACCGTGGGAAAGGCCATCATCCCTGGGAAAGTAGAGGGTCATTGAAAAAGGGCAAGACCTTCAATGACACGGATTGACAACAATGGACTTGAGCATAACAACGATTGTGAAGACAACACAGGACAGTGCAGTGTTTGGTTCAGTTGTGCATAGGTTTGCTGTGATTTCAAACTGACCTGAGAGCACCTGACTGCCTGGAGCCAGCCCCAGCAACTTTTTCAGGCCCACAAAGGGAGGGAAGCGGCATCCGCGGAGGAAATGAGACTGAGACAGGAAAGAGTTTTGGAGAACGGCAGCCCGTTAAGGTCTGTCTTCCTTTATTTTTTATAGTCAACGAGGTAATTGTACTTTGACCACGTAAGCGATTGGCTGGCAAGAAGTGGAAACCTCGTGGTCTTTCTTCATGTTAATCATTAGGGTCTTCTAAATAATGGCCCGAGACAGTGGTCTCTTTTCATGTGAATTATTAGGGTCCTCTCTGTCGGCTAGTAAACAGCCAACACCTTGTAGTCCTTTTCATGTTAATCATTAGGGCCCTCTAAATAATGGCCTGAGACCAGTACATTGTGATTAGAATCAACAGTCAGAACAAGGCTAATCCTGGAACTCTATTAACTCTACCTGTGCCTCGAGGTCAAAGGTGCAGGAAGAGAGAATAAACTCATCTTAAAAAGTTATAATCTGACAGCCTCTATTTGTTCCTTCTTTGCTCTTTTTATCTCTTCCTGTGGGGACAATAAGTGTCCACCATCCCCCACTCTAAGCTTCTCTCAAGCTGTTCTAAGAAGGGTATCTTTAGTATTTGTCTATTTGCCAATACCAAATATAATAAACTTGGGAGCCTATCTGTCTTCCTGATGCAAGGAGTGGAATGTTCATGTCTAAGAGCTGAGAGAGGGTATGGGCCACCGCTTGGGAGCCTCCCAGGGCCTTCCTGCAGTCTGCTTATCACCTGTGAAGGGGGATGTGCAGTTGGGAGAAGCCAGCGGGGTTGGGCCGGCCTCGGTGCCCTCAGGCGGGGCATGCTGCATTGGAATTCATTCCTCCGAGCTCTTTTCTCTAGCAGTTCCTGGTCAGGTTTTCCCAATATTATTTCATAAGCCGAGGGGGTCATAAAGCCCCTCTTAGAAGGCATCTTCCTTGATCCTTGTGCCGGGAGATGATAGGGTACTTTTTAAGGAAGGTTTAATTAGGAAGCAAAATACTATCAGGGACAGTAGGCCAAAAATATGTCACGGGTGAGATGCCTCTGCCTGTCATCACATAGGCTTGTAACTTTGTTCACAGGGGTCTTTGTGGATGACAGGCCTTGGCACCTGACAACAATCAATGGCACAAACAGAGAAGGTAAAATGTATCACTAATAATTTTTAAAACATTGACTACATGCTGGAATGGTAATATTTGGGATATATTCTGTTCAATAAACACAATCCATCCCTTTGTCCTCCTGTGGTGGCTTGAGTGTTGCTTTGATGCTGGAAGCTATGCCATCAGTATTTCAAACACCAGCTGGTCACTCATGGTGGACCAGTTTCAGCAGAGCTTCTAGACTAAGATGGACTAGGAAGAAAGACCTGGTGATCTGCTTTTGAAAATCTCCCAATGAAAACACTGTGGTTCCACAAGCAAACTGCTTGTTGACAAAACAAAGTCAAGTCACTGTAGCTGAAAATTCAGAGACAGTGTGGGTTTAAGGAATAATTTATTGTCAGATTTGCTAGAACCTGGGAGACAGCAAGCCAAAAGTTGTCTCAGTTTGGGTTACATTTCTAGTGGTTTTTACAGCCAGAATTCAAAAGGGTAGGGGTTTGTCACAGAACAATAGTCAGGAGTCACAAGATTTCATTACTTCTAACAAACAGTGTGAATTACTCAAAATTTCATTCTCTTTCTCTGAGGTCTTAATGAACTGTATATCCTCAGAGAAAGGGAGAGGAAGAGATAGGGAAAGGAATGTAGACCTGCTAGTCTGGTCTGAGGGAGGTTATTAAGGCAGACAGTAGAACGTAGCCTAATAACCTAAGTCACCTTTGTTAGACCTTTACATTTACCATCATTTCCCCACTCCTAATTTTATAATTTTCATATCTATGAAATAGGTTTCAAATGAAAATAACTGCTTTGATTTATAGCATTAGTTCTAGGATCAAGTCTTTGATTATGAATTGACCCTCTATAACATGAGGTACAGTAAGTCATGAGGCAGGGTGTACACTGTATAAAGCAGCAAACAAATAATCTATAAGCAATTATGACTATGATTCCCATTACTAGTGTGCATTGCCAGCCTAGGTTGGGGAGTCATGGAAATAACTTTTCCTCCAATTCTGTCCCAAAGAAACCTTCCTGCTGTTAGAGGAAATTTGATGTTCTCTAGAGTGGACTCTGTAGCTTTTTCAGGTCCCTGGGCAAGGGGGGTGATGTTAGCTGGTTTGGTTTTCTGGACAGGACCTAAAACAAAGCTTTAATCTCCAGGTTGGTTTTAGTCAGCCTGACAGATTAGGCATAGATTTTTTTTCTTAATCAGTATTTTACAATTCTTAGCACTTTCATTTCTCATAAAAGTAATTGTCCTGGTGTTTAGCATGTTTTTACCGTAACTCTCTTGAGAGATTTCATACTCCAACTCGTCATGGGAACATGGTGGAGGTCTCTTTTTCTGTATCTGCTTCATACTGAGTAAGGGTGTAGGCCTACCTATCTGAATGGAAATCTCTCATTGACAGTGTTAATTATTTATAAAAGTCAGGATGACAATTACTGAGTATCAGTCAGGACCCATGAAACATATTATTTGGAACTGCTGCAGTCTGAAAAATAAAAGTTGTTTTGGAAACCCAGACTGGAGTTACCTAGTTTTTTCATCTTTCTCTCTCTCTTTTTCTACTTCCTCTTTACCTTCCCTTTACTTTCTTAGTCTTTCTTCCTGTCTTTCTTCTTTTCTTTCCCTTCACTTTTTTAGTCTTCCTTCCTTCTTCCTTTTTCTGCTGCTTCTTTACCTTCCCTTCCCTTTCTTAGTCTTTCTTCCTTTCTTTTCCTACATTGTAATGTCTCAACAACTGTGACCTCACCAGACACAAAAGTAACTTTTCCCCTCAGGATCTTAGCCTAAGTCAATAATTACACACTCCTCCTTCAACAGTGGACCCACTGGTTAACTTAACGTACAGAAGGTGGCTATTATGTCTAAGACAAATTTAACTTTCTTATCTTTCACATCCAGTGTAACCCTTATCTCTCTGACGTGGCCAGGAGGCAGACAGGCTTTAGGGTTCCTGTCCGTGGTCAGTTTCTCAGACTCCTCTTTGGAGAGAGTTGAGGAGGGCCTGTCCATTTGGGTCTTTGTTGGGGAGGCTATCAACATCCTGCTATAGAGTACTCAGGACACTCTGCATTCAAGAGGCTTCATTTTTGACAGTACCTGTGACAACTGGAGTCCATCTTCACTGGTTAGTGAGGTGATCCAAGTCTTGACCTCCCCTGGGAACCAACTGGGTGACCTTGAGGTCAGCCTCTGTGTTCCAGCCAACAAAGGAGGCTCCATTTTTGTTTGTTTGTTTTTCCTGTGCCACGAAATCTCAGATTAAATACCTCAAGGGTCTCCTCTACCTACTGGGACAGTGGGATCCGATGTTTTGGGCTCAAGCTTTGTAATTTCTTTCTTATGTCTGATGTGGACCAGGATATAAAAATATGGCCATAATGGCTTTACCCCCCCCATTTAAAATGGGCACCACTTGCACCTTCAAAACAGACTTGCTTAGCCCAGCCAGAGTAGAACTGCTGACACTTTTATTCCAGGTCCCCAGCTAAAAAGGTAGTTTGAAACTAATCCTTTATCTTTTCTAGTGTAAGTCTCTCAGCCCTCCTGCTTTATGGGATAGAGAAGGGCCAAAAAGTTGTAAACTGAGGCTCTTTTCGTGTTTTGTGCTTTACAGCAGAAGGGTTCAGCGGCTTGAGGAGCCAGCTTTTACTTTTAAAAGCAGTAGCTTGCGTAGGTTATCTCAATCTCCACAGCACCCAGAAATTTAGATTTGAGAAGAATTACATGTATCTTCCATGGTTTTCTCTTTTGGATCATGATCTTATTGTGCAATCATTGATCAAAAATTCTCAGTAAGTGGTAACTGAATACCATCAAGTTTTTAAAATCCCAGTCACCATACAGTGAATTAGGAAGTAAAAAGAGAAGCACTAACAATATCAGGCCAGTTATCTTGAGGAACCAATGAAACTATGACCCTAAGTTCTTTGAACAAGGAAATAAATCTAAACATCTCGTAAGCAACATCAGTAACTGTTTTTCATGTGTCTCCACAGCAACTGTATTCTGTAAAACCTCTAATTCAAACCCATGAGCTAAATACTTTAGGAGAAAAGAAAATGTTTACCTGTATCTATAAAACAGAGCCTTAAAACATCAGCAGTATTTCCACATAAAGCCCACAGTGGATTTTTATTTGCTTAGCCTTACGTAGTTATCTTTTCTTCCACCTGATTTAGGATCAGCTGTAGTCTGTGAGGCCCTCAGTTTCTCCATAAGACTTTTAAATATCTTATGTCAATGTCCTTTTCACAACTCTGCTATCTTCATTGAGGTATTTTGGTCAGACATTTTCAGAAAATCAGCAAATACTGAAGATGAGAAAAACTTAGTATGACATGATTAATAAAAAACAAGCAAACACAAAGGTGAAATGAAATCCAACCTGTTAGAAAACTTTACACAATAATACAACTAAATGTAATCATTATTCTTATTTTTAAAGAACTTCATATATCCTACAAAATCATGAGGCATAATATCACCTAGCCAGGATATACCAAGATGACTAAGTCTCTATATACATAAATAGTATAAAAATAAATTTATATATAAATCATTTGAATTCTCCAGTCAAAGTGTTAGCTTTGATGATGTTAGATTAAAATAATTGTTACCTGATTTGGGTCCGTGCTCTGGATGAGTCGAGCCAATGAAACATACTCCAAATTAGAAAGAGGAAGAAGGTTTATTAGGAGGTACAATACCACTGGAGACTCGACAGCAGCACAGGCTGTTCTCCATGGAATCTCAAAGAACAATTTTTGCATCTGAGTTTATATATCATTTCAGCAAGAATACTTCATGGTTTTAAGCACGTAGGCTACAGATAACTGTATACAACACAAAATAGTCACAAGACCCTCTTTATTAAACTATAGATATGTATGTGAGACACCTAGACTCTAATCTGCATGTTTGTAATGGGCAAAGACAAAACTTAGACAAAAAATCCTCAACTAGTGAAACTAGCTTGCTGAGACCACTCTGAGATAAAGAGCAAGAAAGAAAGTTGTGGATACAAAACAATGCCAGGCAGACATGCTAGCTGCTGTTTTCCAGGCTGAAGGCCATTTCTCAGCAGAACAAAGAACAAGAGGGAGACCAAGGTCACAAGAGCTGAGGGGGCTTCATGCCCCTTTGGAGAGAAACCAGTACAGAGCCCACACTAGCTGGTGCAGTCAAAAACACTTACAGATTAGAGTATCATTCTGGCATTAGTTATGGCAAGCCCTCAGTTAACCATTGTGAAAAACAGAAAACATATTGCAAGGTGTTAGGGTTACAATAACAATAATAAAGTCATGGCTGAGTTAGCAATTTAGACCAAACCAAACCAAGTGTTGTGGAGTTAATTTTGAGTCATAGCTGACTATTGATCATCTTTTTAAAAGACTTCAGACACCATACATAATGATCTTGAGGTATAATACCATATAGTCGGGGTATATCAAGATTATCAAGTCTCCAAATACCTAAATAGTATAAAAATAACTTCATGGGTACATAATTTGTTGTATGTTTTAGTCAGCTAGGGCTGCTGTAACAGAAATATCACAGAGTATATGGCTGTAACAGAAAAAAAGTTTATTTTTATACACTCCAGTAGGCTACAAGTCCAAATTCAGAGTGTCTGTTCCAGGGAAAGCTTTCCATCTGTGTCAGCTCTGGAGGAGCCCTTGGTTGCATCCATCTTTGATGGAGGAGCATCTTGGTACAGGAACCTCAGGTCTGAAGGACACTGGTGCTGCTTTCATGATGTGGTGAGGTTCCCAACTCTCTGCTTACTTTCCTTTCCTTTTATTTCTTGTACGATTAAAGGGTAAAGAGTAGTAAAAGGCATGCTCCAGGGAAACTACCTTAACAAGTGGAGCAGGGAGGTGATCTTATGAAGGGATCAACAGTCCCACCCTACACCTCTAACATACAACAGAGGAAAATCACAAAATGGAGGACAATCATAAAACATTGGGAATCATGGCCCAGTCACAGGGCTACACATGTTTCTGGAGGAACACAGTTTAGTCCATGACATTGTGTCTGTAGGGCCATCGTGCTACGGTGGGTCAAAGATGTACGGTAGCAGGCAAATTTTTAATAGCCATTTTTATTTGATACATATCCAAACCAAGAATAACAGTTCTAGAAAACACCATGTCAGTTCCCTCTTTTTTATGAGGGGTTGTGCCTCTCTATATCTCTCTTCCAGCAGAAAGGGTGAGAAATCATTGGGTTGAATTGGGATGGACCTCAGTGGGGTACATTTCTAATCCCAATGTATACTGGCTTATAAAACTTCTGCCATTTAAACACTGGGTGGCCCAGGTCCATACAATGGTACCTTCATCATCAGAGGCAATACTTGCAGGAGAAGGTGTCCTAAGTAGAGAGCTTGTGTTAAAGTAATTAGCCTGTAGATAGTGTTTTAATTTTGTGATATTATTGTTACTTATAATAGCATAGTTTTGTCTGGTATGGTAATGGCTCGAACTTCTGACACTGACAATTTTTGGTATACGTTCTTCTCGATCCTTAGTTTTTAATCTACTGGCCAACAATATAAGCAATTCTAAGTTCCCATTTTGACATTGAGTTTTTAAATGTAACTGTGTCCTGAATTTACTTAGTGATTTTTGTCCCAGAAACACAACAGTAATTGCAGGGACGTATCAAAGGGAATGTCTTAGCAACTTGGATCCCATCAGACATTGCTGGCACTTTGGATTTTTAATCCAAGCCAGTAATGACTGCTTGGAGTGTGGGCCCATTGGGTAACTTCAGATAGAGAAGGTGGCTCTGATGTCTAAGACAAATTTAACTTTCTGACCTTCCATGTCCAGTGTAACTCTTGGTTTCCCCATGGAGATGTTGGTGATGTGGTTGAGAGCTAGGTAGGTCTCAGAGCTCTGTCAATGGTTGGTCCCTTCAGACCCCTCTTTTGAGTTACCATCTTTCCAAGAGGACCTGTCCATCTAGGCCTTTGGGGAAGTCAACTGGGTGTCCTATTTAAGGGTGCTCAGGGCACACCACTTTTCAGTGGTCTCATTTTTGACAGGATCTATATTGAATGGGGTCCATATTCACTGGCCAGGGAGGTGATCATTTCCTTCAGGTGGGACAGCTCACTGTTGCTCACTTCTGCAGGGGGTGGGCAAGGGACAGGACAGATGTTTCTTAGAACAAATGTGTGCAGTGGTTACTTGAAAAACAACCCTGAGGGATCATACTTAGTTGTAATAGAGAAAAAATGGCTCTGGCATAAGTTTCCTCCAAGTTTAGGTCACGATGTTTTACCCTGATCAAGCTGTTCCCAAAAGTATATCAAAACCTGGTGAGGAGTTTTCTACAAGTACAGGCTGGCACGACCACGGTGGAGACACTGCTTGGGTTCTTTAGCTTCATGATGGCAAACACACTGGCACAGATGCAGAGCCACACTGATATATAGCCACTTCAGACACACAGCCGGCCTTTCTCTCTCTCACATACAGAGCACATTCATATACTAGGGTCTCCCAGAGTCTTTACAAGTATTCCTACTCGTGAGATTGGAAGTTTGAGGCCAGCCCTGGACACGTCTAAGGCATATGTCCCAGGGAATCATCTAAGGCATAAACAAAGCCTCAAAGTTAGCACACACCTCTCCTGGGCCTGTCCCACCGACCTGGCCTTGAGCACAACAGGGAGTGAAGTTGCAGATTCAGACCTGGAGATTTTCTAAACAGACCTTGTGATTACTCACCTCAGGGAAGCATGGTTAGGGACCAGTGGTGCTGTGGAGGGCGCAGGACAGAGGGATGCTCTCCTGGAGGAAAATGTAAACTCTTGCAGTTCCTCATTAGCATAGTTGTCTTTTAGTCCCAAGCCCTACCCCTACCCAGGGGCCACCCTGTCTCAAATGGCCCATCTGATGTGGGTTGCTAATTTGTTACTGTAAAAGACAGATTCATTCCACCCACTGCAAAGCCAATACTGAGACAGAGGTGAGGTGAACAATCAAGAGCCAGCCAAGTGCTGTCAAGTGAGATCTTACTCATGTCGACCTTAGGAGCCAGAGTAGAACTGACCCCCAGAGTATTCAAGGAGTGCCTGGTGGGTTTGAATTGTGGACCTTGTGGTTAGCAGTGGTAACACTCAACCCACTACACAATCAAGAGAGCTTATTATATATCACATACAAGAGACATAGGAGAATAGCTTCCTCCAAAGTCTGTCTGTCCCTGGCCAGATCAGAAGGGTTAAAAAGGGGATGCTACATGCAGGCTTAAGGGTGTGAATCACAAAGGATACAGCAGAAGTGGTCAGCCAGATGGTCTGTGTTTCAAGGGCTTTCTTTCAAGTTGGTCATCATGGCAGGAGGGCACCATCTGGTTCTGCTCAGTGATCCAAAAAAATCAAAACCAAGCAGTTATCAGTCCTCCCTTTTCTGCGGCTCTTTTCCCAGGGCAGCACCGGGTCTCATATTGAAAGCATAACACTTCAAAACAGAGAGGGATGCTACTCACTCAGCATGGAGGCCCAATGATAATCTCCTGTTTTCCATGTCATCTGCCTATTACCTGGTCACTTTGATGACCAAAGTGCACTTGACCCATGTCACAGTCTTTTCAGTTGCCTCACACGTCTGCGAAAGCCAAACATGAAAAAAGTAACATGGAAGAAGAATTGTTGTCTTCGAATTAGGGTGTTGTTTAAGAATATGGACTAAACCATGGGTTCACACAAGAATGCACAAATCCGTCTTTGAGGAGGTGCAGTCACCCTTTAGTAGCCATGGGGGACTTGCTTCCAGGACCTGTACTCCCCCTGCTCCAGAACTCCAGGGATGTGCAGGTCTTTTAGAGAAAATGGTGTAGTATTTACATATAATCTACACACATTCTCCCATATACTTTGTCATTTCTAGATCACTTACAACATCCAATACAATGTAAATGCCATGTAAATAATTTTTAGGGCTACCCCTTACTGCTTTCTCAGTTGTCACAAGTGATTTATCAAGAATCGACCACCAAAAACCCATTGCCATTGAGTTGATTCTGACTCATAGTGACCCTATAGAACAGACTAGAACTGCCCCATCAAATTTCCAAGGAGCAACTAGTGGATCTGAATTGCTGACTTTTGGTTAGCAGCCATAAATGGCACTTAACCACTACACCATCAAGGTTTATCAAGTACGAGGGGGAGTTTCCAAGGAGCACCTGATGGATTTATACTGCCAGCCTTCTCTGTTAGCACTCATAGCACTTAACCACTACACCACCAAGGCTTCTTTATCAAGACTTAGGGAGACTGTTTTTGCCCTTGTAGAGGTAGCACTAACTCTTAGGTGAATTTCAGCTTTCATCTGTTTTATGGAAACTCTGATGATGCAATGCTTAAAAGCTACAGCTGCTAACCATAAAGTTGACAGTTTGAATCCACCTGGTGCTCCCTGGAAATCCTCTGGGGCAGTTCTACTTCATGTCACAGGGTCACTATGAGTTGGAACCAACTAGACAGCAAGGGAGTGTATGCTTTATTGTCTGGGTATTCAATTCCTGTTTACCATTCAATTCATTCTTCTGGCCCACTTTGGCAAGAGACATGCTGCTTTTCAAAAGATCTCAGCATTTGTTTTCTAATGGAGGCTCCCTCCTAGCCTTTGAGGGATTGCTCTGACCACTTCGTTGCCTTTCAGGAGTCATTTTTACACAGAAGCAAAGAGTGCATACAACATAAGTAGGAAAGAGAGTAGACGGAGGTGAACCACGCTGGAACGCGTGCTGGAAACAGAGACCTGTGAGACGGTGGCACGCTACAGCAGGCGCCAATGCACATCCCCTCCATCATGCAGATTTGGTGGAGTGCTTGGTCATTTGCAAGTTTAAGTTTCATTTATTGGAACTTTCTTTGGTTTTTCTTCCCCTGCTAATATTTTCAAGTCATAGCTAGTTGAATCTGCAGACAGGGAACCCATGGGTAAGGAGGGCTGATTGTACAGCTAGAATGTTCTGTAGATGCCGGGAGGGTCACACTTTGTCTTGTTTCCTTCGAACAGGACATCAGGAAAGACCAATTACTAGAAAAGGACATCCAGTTTGGTGAAGTGAAGGTTCAGGGAAAATGAGGAACACCCTCCATGAAAAGGGTTGACACCAGAACCCCAACAATGAAATCCAACATTCCACTAATTCTGTGGAGAGCCAAGATGAGGCAAAGTTTTGTTCTGTTAAACATGGTATTGCCATAAATGAAAGCAAGAAAATTGATTTGAAAAATTATGTTTGCCTTTTTTTTTTTTTTTTAAGTTCTTGGCCTGGAATATTACTAGTAAAACTCTTTGCCACTGAATTGATTGCAACTCACAGTGACCCCACGAAACTAAACCCACTGCCATCGAGTCTGATTCATAGGGACCCTATAAGCCAGAGCAGAACTACCCCACAGACTTTCCAAGAAGCACCTGATGGATTTGAGCTGCTTTTAGCTAGATTTCATACAACTTAACTACTACGACACCAGGGCTTCCACAGACCCTACGGGACAGCATTAAAAGCAAGAAGTCCCTGCAGAGTGCAAACAGCTAATGTACTGTTCTGTTAACCAAAAGCCAGAGTTCAAGTTCACCCAGAGGCACCTTGGGAGAAAGGCCTGGTGACCGCCCTCTAGAAAAACATGCCATTGAGAACTCTATGGAGCAGAATTCTACTCTGACATGTATCGGGTAGACAGAAATTGAAGTCAACCCAGTGGCAACTATGTGTTTTTGAGTTTTTTAAAATTAAAAGCAAAACAGAGGCTAGTATAGTGGAATTGAAAAGATTTTAGTTTTTAAAAAAGAACTCAGGAATATGTGGCCCTTTCTCACTAATTAATGAAGTGTTTTCCAACTGGGTTTGTAGGGAGCTCTACAGGTTTTGCATCTCCCCATGTTGTTTTCCCCCCAGCCTGCAGCCAGAGCAGACCCCTGCCCAGTTTTCCTGTGCCCCTCAAAAACATTTGTCTGGAAAGTTGTCTAGGGTTCTCAATGGCATGTTTTTCTAGAGGGTGGGCACCAGGCCTTTCTCCCAAGGTGCCTCTGGGTGAACTTGAACTCTGGCTTTTGGTTAACAGAACAGTACACTTTGCAAACTTTCAAAAGTTTGAAAATCAAACTCTCCTAACAAGATTTCTGCCCATTTCAACCTACCCTATGCCCAAGCTTGCCCAAAGTGAAGAGGATTTGAGACACTTACTGAAGAAGCTCAAAGCCAACAGCCTTCCATATAGATGTCACCTCAACACCAAGAAATCAAAAATCCTCACAACTGGGCCAGGAGCAAGATCATGATAAATGAAGAAAGGATCGAGGTTGTCAATGATTTTGTTCGACTTGGTTCCAAAATCAACATCTGTGGAAGCGAGCAGTCAAGAAATCAAAAGGGAGTCAAGACGGCGGACTAAGCCCACGTCTCCTTACATCCCTCTGGAAACCAAGACCTGAACTGATAATCAAACGGAGCCTTCTGATCACCTAATCAGCCCAGGACACGGCACAGAGCTGTTAATTGGGACTTCATACCACTGAGCGAAAAAGCTCCTCTCTTTCGCTGACTCCCACTCCTGGCTAGCCCCGGCTCTCACGGATGGAAGGTAAATGCACCAGTTTGACTTTTTTTTTCCTCTGTCTTGGCTGGTGGGCGGAACAGGGTCATGCCTAGCGGCTAGACGCAGACACACTGCTGGGGGGATAGGAAGGCGAAATTCCCATAGTTTGAGAGCCAGGCTTGGGACTCTGTTAATCTAGGCACTTTGAGCCTGTCATTTTATATCTGCCTCAGCAGTGTTTGTATGGAATTCCGCAGTCAGTGTGCAGGACGCCATGTTGGTACTGAGATTTTAGGGACCTAATTCTTAGCCTGGGAGCCAGCGCCTGCAAACAGGACAGCACTTCTCAGACAGAAAAGCAGTAATTTACCTAGTACCACCTGCTTTGGGGGTCCTGCAACAGACTCAGAGGAATCACTAACTCTCGGCACCTTTAGCCCTTCTGTCTGCTGCCTGTGTGGAGGGTGCCATCCTGGGTACGGTGGCTGCAGCTGGACCTAATTCTTAGCTTGGGATCCAGAGCCTGCCCACAGAAGAGGGCTTTTCTACCAGAAAAGCGGTACTCTACGCAGTGTCACCTAAGGCTAGGCCCTGTCAGCAGAGGCCAACAGGGCAGTAGCATTGCTGTATTCTGAACTAGTTGGTATTATCTGGGGTTGAATATAGTGCCACTTACTTTCCAGTTGAGAAGAGGGACCTCTACACCTGATAACCTAACTGACTTGTGAAGTGGTCAGATACCTTTTGCTTTACATTTTAAGACAGCCTAGAGAAACATCTGCAGACCATCCTCACAGTACCTCTTCCAGTCTCTACATACTCACATGGGACCCAAAAAGCAACAGACACTTGTGACATACAAGAAATCACCCATGGCTTCAGAAGGCTCCAAAACAAAGCAACCAAGGAGTTTTCCAGATGAAGAAACTTTTATGAAAGCATCAGAAAGTGACTACAAAATAATTATATACAGAGCCCTTCTAGACCTTAAACAAAATGCAGCAGAACAAAATGAAAAATTAAGCAAGATGTTCGATCTGATGGAACACCAGTACTCTGAAGTCCAACAGATCAAGAACAAAATCAAAGACATAGAAATTTCCATGCAAAGCCAAGAAAACAGAATGGAACAAATAGGAAAAAGAATTTCTGACTTGGAAGACAGAGCTACTGATGCCAGCATCTATGAGCAGAAATCAGAAAAAAGAAACAAGAAAAACGAAGAAACATTAAGAAGCATATGGGACTCTATTAAGAGGAACAACCTTCGACTAACTGGAGTCTCTGAACAGGGTGAGACATCTGAGAACACAGAGAGTATCACTGCTGAGCTGCTGACAGAAAACTTCCCAGAAATCATGAAGGAAGAGAATATAGACATCTCAGATGCATATCGTATGCCACCCAATATAGATCTCAAAAGAAAAACTCCAAGACATATTATAATCAAGCTTGACAAAATGAAACACAAGCAGCAACTCTTAAAGGCAGCAAGACTCAAAGCAAAGCTAACATTCAGAGGGAAACTCTGTAGGCTCTCTTCAGATTTCTCAGCAGAAACCATGCTGGCCCGGAGACAGTGGCATGACACATTCAAAGCCCTGGAGGAGAAGAACTTCCAACCAAGAATTATATATCTTGCAAAACTATCTTTCAAATACGAAAATGAAATTAAGACATTCCTAGATAAACAGAAACTCAGAGACTTTGTAAAAACCAAACCAAAACTACAAGAAATACTGAAAGGAGTTCTTGGCTCTGGCTTAGAAGAACAAAACCACTAACTTCATATTTTAGAACTACACACTACTCAAAACTCTACTCAGTTAGGGAAGGCTCCAAAGCCAATCACAGCTTTGATACAGAAAGAAGCAATCCAGTGATCATCATGAAAACTATGGTGTCATCATATTAAAAAGAGGGATGTACTTCAGTTGTTATAGTCCTTCCAGATGGAGAGGAAGATGACAAGACTGGTAGTAACTAAAATTAGGTTTATATATAGTTTGTTAAGGGGGATCACAGGGGCAGCTGTAAAGCACAACAAAGATGTATCATACCATTTCAAGAAATGTAACACAGGAGTCTCAACAACTACAAAACCAGCCTGAAAAGATGAAAAATCAACTGACAAAAAAGAATGTCCCAGAACAGACTAATAAGAACAACAGAGAAAACATCAACATAAAAATAAACATATCACAATGGCAGCACCGAACACATACCTATCAATAATTACATTGAATGTGAATGGACTGAATGCTCCAGTAAAGAGACATCGAGTGACATCCTGGATCAAAAGACATGACCCATCCATATATTGCCTACAAGAAATTCACTTGAGAACGTACCACTAGGATGCCTCTAAAGAGAAGAAAGAAAAAAGCAACACCCCTGCTGTCGAGTCAATTCTGACTCATAGTGACCCTACAGGTCAAAAGAGAACTGCCTCACAGTGTTTTCAAGGAGCACCTGCTGGATTTGAACTTCTCACCTTTTGGTTAGCAGACGCAGCAGTTAACCATTGCAACACCAGAGTTTCCAGGAAGACAAGGGACAAATATGTATGTATTAAGAAGACCAAAGAAGGATTATGCCTTTTAATTGTGGTGCTGGACAAAAGTATTGAATATACCATGGACTGCCAAAAGAGTAAACAAATGTCTTGGAAGAAGTATAACCAGAGTGCTTCTTAGAAGCAAGGATGGCAAGACTACTTCTCGCATACATTGGACATGTTGTCAGGAAGGATCAGTCCCTGTAGAAGGACATCATGCTTGGTAGACAGTCAGCGAAAAAGACGGAGGCCCTCAGTGAGATGGAATGACACAGTGGCTGCAGCCATGGGCTTAAGCGTAACAATAATTGTGAGCATGATGCAGGACTGGGCAGAGTTTTGTTCTGTTGCACACAGGGTGGCTGTGAGTCACAACCAATGGGTGTCACCTAACAACAACCACAACCACTGGCTAATCTTAACGTGTTTGATTAAAATTCTACTTTTCATGTTTCCTGAGATCAACGAATATCAGTTCACAAGATGGTTTAGGCCTGTTCACCCAACCATTTCTTTTGAGATTCCAATTTGGTAATCTTGGCTTCAAACACTAGAAATCCTGATGGTGTAGTGGATAAGACCTATGGCTGCTAACCAAAAGGTCAGTTTGGATCTACCACGTGCTCCTTGAAAGCTCTGTAGGGGGAGTTCTACTCTGTCTGATTGGGTGTCTATGAGTTGGAATTAACTCAATGGCAATGGCTTTGGTTGGTTTGGTAGACTTCAAATAGGAAAGGAGAGGTTTGTAGATTTGGGTGAAACAAAGAGGCTGGCAGCATGAATTTTGGTCAGAGATTTCTTAGTAAACTGAGTAGACAGTTGGCTTTATCGGAAGAAACTGCTCAAATCAAAGCAAGCTCTCAGCTATCAGTTTCTCTCTTTGACATTTTCCTCCACAGAAACCTTTTAGATTGTTCCATGTGGGTCTCGAGGCTAATGTTCAAGGTTCCCATAGAACTAGGTTCCTCTCCTGTGGGCACAGGTGACACAGGTATCTGACTGAGAGACAGGCAAGGGCAAGCTGCATGAGGGCGGGACAGGCTCTTCTGCTCCCTGACACCAGCACAGAGCCTAGCATGCCATCTACAGCATAACAGGTACTGAATAAATCTGACTCTGAGGTTGGCCCCATGGGTACTGTTGTAGTAACATTGGGATCTATATGGTGTGTTCATGTATATGCACACATACACACATACATGCATCATGCACAGAGTTCCTCAGTTATGCAGAAAGTTGAAACAACCAGCTGCTAACTGAAAGGGCAGAGGTTCAAGCTCATCCTGTGGCACCTTAGGAGGAAGTCCAGGCAATCTACTTTGGAAAAATCTGTTACTAAAAACTTGATAGAGAACAGTCTGCTTTGACACATGTGAAGTTGCCATGTGTAAGGTCGACTTGGTAGCATCCGGTGGTCTATACATAGACACGTACACACATTTGAGTTATGGAACTAGTGAAGAATATGGAACACACCACGGACTGCCAGAAGAACAAACCAAACTGTCTCGGGAGAAGTACAGCCAGAATGCTCCTTAGAAGCAAGGATGGTGAGACTTCATCTTATGTGATTCGAACACGCTGTCGGGAGGAACCAGTTCCTGGAGAAGGACATCATGCTTGTTAAAGTGGCAGGTCAGTGAAGAAGAGAAAGACCCTCAGTGAGATGGACTGATACAGAGTGGCTGCACCAATCGGCCCAAATAGTGACTGTGAGGACTGTGCAGGACAGGACACTGTTTCAGTCTGTCGTAGGCTGGGTCACTCTGAGTCAGAACTGACTCAACAGCACCTAGCAACATACACATAACTGCGAACACACATGTATACCATACACACCCAAACACATACAAACACACAGGCATGCATGCATACACACACGTGTACACACGTATAGCCATACAGCTCTATCTGTGCACACACACACATGCGCATACAGACCTACTTGTGGTTGCGGAGGTGTTCTCGGGTCAGCTCCGACTGCTGGTGACCCTGCGGATGACACAGTGGAGCGCCGCCCGCATCTGCGCTCCCCTCACCATCCTTGTGGTGTCAGAGCCCCTCGCTGCGGCGCGGGTTGCTCCACTTCATTCGAGGTTTCCCTCATTTCCGATGACCCTCAGCCACGCCACATGAAGTGTTTCTTCTAGTGGCTGCTCTTTCCTGGTAACACATCCAAAGTAAGCAAGTCGAGGTCTCATCAGCCTCGATTCTGAGAAGCATTCAAAAATATAACACATTTTTGTTGTTGCTGAAAATATACATGGTAGGACACAGACCAAGTCAACAATGTCTCCATGTGCAATTCCGTGACACGGATGACAGCCTTCGAGTTGGGCAGCTACTCTCGCCGCCCTTTTCTGAGCTGTCCCTCCTCCCTTAACATGAACTCACTGCCCCCTAACTTCACAGCTAACTTTTTTAGTTGCTATGGTCAACTGAGGAAACCGTGGTGGCAGAGTGGATTAAGTACTATTGCTGCTAATCAAAAGGTTGGTGGTTCAAATCCCCAGGCACTGCTTGGAAACTCTATGGGGCAGCTCTACTCTGTCCTATAGTGTCACTATGAGTCGGAATTGACTCGATAGCAGTGGGTTTGGGTTTTGTTATTGTCAATGGGAGCCCTGGTGGTGCAATGGTTAAGAGTTCACCTACTAAGCGAAAGGTCAGCAGTTCAAATTGAAAAGCCAGAGCCAGAAGCAGCTGGGGTTGGGTTCGTTTTTCTTGGCTGTCCATTTGATCCCACACAAACAGTTCTTTAAAAGAGCACAGTGCTCAAGACAAACATTCTTAACTCAACTGTGGTTGGGTTCTAAGGAGCACTCTGGCTGTACTTCCTCTAAAATGGATTTGCTCATGCTTCTGGCAGTTCACAGGGAGGAGTATTGAATACACTGTATAATTCATACTCGGTCAACACATTGTCTAGCTTTTGCACATGTATGAGCTGACTGAAAATCCCATGGTTTTGGTCAGGCATACCTTAGTCCTCAAAGTGACATCTCTGCTTTTTAACACTTTAAAGAGGTCTCCAGCAGCAGACTTAACCAACCCAATATGCTGTTTAATTTCTTCACTCCTACTGCTTTGGGCATTGACTGTCCATCCACACATATAGACACGTATACACATACAAGGTGTCACAATTAAGTCCACGAACTGAATTGTTATAAGTGCTACACACCTCATTGCTGAGTCTCACTGTGGTCATCTTTGAAGTCCTCCCCTTGGGAAGCTATGCACTGATGGCAGTGCCTAGTTCACCCTTCAAAGCAACTTTGAAACTCTTTCTGCAATGGACATTGCACAGGGTGGTATGATGGCAAGCTCACCAACTTAGTTGTATAGCTGTCTGTGAGGGAGTTTATAGCCAGTAAACAAGTAAGTGTATGGGAACATCCTCATTACTCACCTGATGTGGCTCCCAGTGGCTTTTTTCATCAGCCAAAGATAAAGGAAGTATTGAAAGACATTTTGATGATATTGAGGACATCAAGGGTAATATGACAAAAGCTCTGACAGCCATTCCAGAAAAAAAGTTCCAAATTTGCTTCAAGAGGTTAATTAGGCACTGGCGTCGATACATAGCTTCCAGTGCAAACACACTGAAGGTGAGTGAAGTGATATTCAGCCACGAGGTATATACCATTTTTTCTAGGATGAGTTTGTGAACTTAAGTGGCAGTCCTTGTACACCTGCTACCTGTCAGTTTGTTGCACTGTGAAGACTTGCATGTTGCCGTGATGCTGGACGCTATACTACTGGTATTTCCAATACCATCAGGGTCACCTATAGTGGACATATCTCAGTGGATCTTCTAAGACACGACAGATTAGGAAGAAAGGCCTAGCAATCTATTTCTGAAAACCAGCCATGAAAATCTTATGGATGGCAACAAAACATTTTCTGACTTGCTGGTTTTGGACATGTCACCATGAGGGATCAGTCACTGGGACAGGACATCATGATTGGTGAAGCAGAAGGCTGGCAAGGATGAGGGAGACTCTTGATGACAAGATGAACTGGGATGACAGCCACAATGATGGACTCGAACACACTGGTGTCTCTGAGGATGATGCAAAACCAAAATACCAAATGCATTGGCGTCAAGTCAATTCCAACTCAACCCTAATAGACCAAGTAGAACTGCCCCAGAGAGTTTCCAAGCAGCCCCTGGTGGATTCCAACTGCCAACCTTTTGGTGAGCGGTGCTAGTGCTTAACCACTGAGCAACCAGGGTTTCCGAGGATCATGCAAGGCAACATTTTATTCTATCCAGTCAGCTTTACAGTAGCTATCTACCAGTATTCACATACATGCTCATATACACATGCTTACACATACACATGTAGAAACACACACACACATGCACGTACACAGGCATATGGATTTGTGGATTACACTTCAACATCAAGAAAACAAAAACCTTCACAACCGGACTAGTAAGCAGCATTATGGTAAATGGAGAAAGGATTGAACTTGTCAAGGATTTCGTGTTACTTTGATCCACCATTGACACCCATGGAAGCAGCAGTCAAGAAATCAAAAGGCGAATTGCACTGGGGATACCTGCTTCAAGAGCCTCTTTAAAATGTTGATAGACAAAGAAGTCACTTTGAGAACTAAGATGAACCTGATCGAAGCCATGGTATTTTCACTAACCTCATGTGCATGCAAAAGCTGGAAAATCAATATGGAAGACTGAAGAAGAATTGATGCCTTGAATTGTGGTGTCGGCAAACAATACCGAATATACCGTGGACCGCCAGAAGAACAAACCTTCAGTCTTGGATGAAGTACATCCAGAATACTGCCTAGAGGCAAGGATGGGGAGACTTCATCTCAGGTACTCTGGACATCAGGAAGGATCAGTTCCTGTTTGTCCCTGTTGAAGGACATCATGCTTGGTAAAGAAGAGGCTCCGTAAAAAGGAGGAAAACCCTCAATGAGATGGATTGACGCAGTGGCTGCAACAACGGGCTCAAGCATAACAAGGATTATGAGAATGGCATGGAGGCAGGCAGTGTTTCGCTCTGTTGTACCTGGGGTCACTATGAGTCAGAACTGGCTCAGCCTGAACCTAACAGCAACAACATATGCATACATAGCTTCTATTTGAAATATAACATGTGTAACAAAAAGGGCACAAATCTATGAGTACAGCTCAAATTTTCACAAAGTACATGCACCTGTGTAAAAAGCATCCATCCAGATCACAAATCAAACATCTCCTTTCCCTTTCCAGGCCTCTTGGGACACTCTTCCACCCCATGTCCAGACTGTACCTCTCTAGGACTGCTGAGTTCTAGCTTCTGCTTCTTCAGGGTTCTTGTGTCTGAACCTCCAACCTTCTCCTCCTACTCATCCCCAGGACCCTACTTCCTTAGGTCACTGATGTTCAGGTGCCCTGCAATCAGCTTCCCTCCCCACCCCCAACTCATCTAACCAGGCGTCAGAGTCTCCAGACACTTGGACCCTGATCCCCACCCCGCCCCGGTCCCAGCTCCAGGTTCAAGCACCCTACTGCATTTCCACCTGCAGGTTTTGCTGTCACTTTGGCTGCATGTGTGGCTCTGCCTGTGGCTTATGGGACATGCGGGCAGAGACCACGTGCCACTGCCAGTGTGCGGGTATGGACTGGACTGGAGCCCGCTGCTGCCGCTTGCAGGACTGAATCTGAAGTAGTGCATCCTGGTGTAAGCCAGGGGCCAAGGCCCCGCCCCTGAGCGGTGGGGCTGGAAATAAACCACGTGCTGATGGAGCAGTTGTGGGAGCTTCTTGGTCTCTTTTGTGGGTTGAGGAGACCAGACAGATCTGGTGTCACCTGGAAGATGCTGGAGGGTGCGGGCCACTCTCTTCTGCCCCAGCCCTCTTCCACATTGTCTTTCACCTCACCTCTGATAATGGGGTACCAACTTCAAGTAATGATTCTACCCAACAGGGACTCATGCCACACTCAGGAGGGGAAATGGGTCTTACCTTTGATAGCACCTTGATGGTCAGCCTTGGATCTCAGGTCCCCCCAGGAAGTTGTGGGGTCATTCTCCTACCCCCAGAGTGAGCTTTCATCTACAGTCTGAGTCAGTCGAGGTAACCAGCCAGACAGAGATCCAGGACCCCTAAACTCCAGGACCTCAAGCCCCCGCAGCTGCAAGATTGAGATGGGGCCCTGAATCATTTGTCAGCACACAATTCTGAGGCCTGACCCCTCACCTGCGACTCCATCAGGAACTGTTAAGGAGCAGGAAATGCCTACAATGCCCCCTGCATCCCTGCAGATACAAATCCAGGTGTTTCAGGTTCAGCCCTTGGGAATTCTGACCCAAGGATGTTGAAATCCAGCGTCTGAGAGATGCAGACACTGACTTCAGAATCCCTTCATGCCTAATTTTGAAAGGAAACACACCCTCAAATGTCATGGGTGCTGGAGAATGGGTTATAGGGTAGGACCCTGTTCAGGTCATCTTGGATCCACCTCCCACTGCCATCACTCATCCAGACATGCATCTGATCCTGGCGACCATGAGCAATGACTTCCCCCACTCCTGGCACCCGTGCAGCCCACCCAGACCCCAACCTGGAGCTCCTCTCCCAGGCCCTCTCTTCTGTCCCCACTGTGGACACAGAGACAGGTGAATTATAAGTGTGGCCAGGACCAGAGAGGGTGGGTCATTCCCAGACATTGGTGTGAATACCTTTCATCTCCAAGCCCCACTCAACTGTGTCTTTGTATCTGAACTCCAAGAAGATCTCTTAAGAGAGTCCTCATTTCCAGCATGGTCACCCCCTTGTCCCAAAGTGCAGACCTGGAGGTTACATCTGACTGTTCAGGTGATGATAGACAAGTGAGCCTTCTTCTGAAGGCTTTGTTGTTCATTTGCCAACTTCCCAGTTACTTTTGGAGGCCAAGAGTCTTCTGACTGTGGTGACCAGAGACCCCTAGTCTTAGTTATCCAGGGCCTCTAGAACCATAGTGAATGGCTTCGACAAGCAGACATTTATTCTTTCAAGGTTTAGGAGGCTACAAGTCTAAGTTCACAGCGCTGGCGCCAGCTCCAGGGGAAAGCTTTCTTTCTCTGTTGGCTCTGGAGGAAGATCCTTGTCACCAATCTTCCCCTGGGCTTAGGAGTTTTTCAGGGCAGGGACCTCAGGTCCCAAGAATGTGCTCAGCTCACAGCTCTGCTTTCTTGGCAGTCCCTCTCCTCTCTGCTGGCTTCTCTCTTATAGATCTCAAAAGTGACTGACTTAAAATGCAACCTAATCCTGTACACTGAGCTCTGGCTTATTAACATAAGTGCGCCCAACCCTGCCTTATTAACATCATAAAGGTTACAATTTATAATATTAGGATAATTACATCACATTACAAAATGCAGCACAACCGCATAGTACTGGGAATCATGGCCCAGCCAAGCCTTCTGAATTTCTTGGTGTAGACAAGTGGTTTAGTCACCTGGTACTACTCCAACAGAAAATACCACGAATGGATGGCTTCATGAAGAGAAAGCTGACTGACACAGTCCACTAAGCCGCAGATTCACTGATGAGTTACAGGTCCACTGAATAGAAGAAACTGTCCCAGTCCAGTAGGCAGAGTCCAAGTTCCAGGAGAGCATCTCAGCACAGGAACCTCAGGTCCAAAGGACGTGCTCTGCTCTCAGTCTTGGTGGTTCGAGGCTCCCAACTCTCTCTGCTCACTTCTCTCCCTTATATCCCACAGCTTGTCACTGGAGGCCTGCCTCACCACCACAACTGCCGCCCATTCTCCATCATCAATATCACAGAGGCAGGATTCGTAACACATGGCACGAATTGCACCATATTGGGACTCACAGCCAAGTGAAATCAATATAGAAATTGAAGGGGGGGCGGGACACGATGCAATCCATGACAACAAGTGAGTGCCTCCATTTGCTGCATCTCACTGGGTATTTGGTCAGTTCCCAGAGCCCTATTTTTCGTCAATGGCTTCCATGCAGCTTGGACTTCTTCCATCAATACCACCTTTTTCTGATTGTGTGCTAACTGCTTAAAGGGTGAATGTTAACCAACTCCTTCTGGTACAGTGAGTATGTGTATGTCTTAATCTTCTTCTAAGTATTTCTGCATCATTCAATATTTTGCCCTTAGAATCCTTCAAAATGGCAACTCGAGCCTTGAATCTTTCCTTCAGTTCTTTCAGCCGGAGAAACACCAAGTGTGTTCCTTCCTTTTGATTTTCTAAGTCCAGGTCTGTGAGCATTTCATTATAATACTTTCTTTTCTTGAGCTGCCCTTTGAAATCTTCTGTTCACTTGGTTAATTCAACACTTCTTCCATTTGCTTTAGATGATCTGCATTCAGGAGCAAGTATCAGCATCTCTTCTGATGTCCACCTTCATCTTTTATCTCTTCTTAATGGTCTTTTGCTTTCTTCATGTATGGTGTCCTTCATGTCATCACATGACTTGTCTTCAGTTATTGCTGTTCAAAGCATGAAATCTATTTTTGAGATGGTCTGTAAACTCAGGTGGGATACATTTGAACAGAACAAAGGGATAGTGTGTGAATTAAAGCCAGGAAAGGTGTGCATCAAGATTGTACCCTTTCACCATACTTATTCAATCCATGCGTTGAGGAAGTCATCCAAGAAGCTAGACTATGTGAAGAAGAACGGGGCATCAGGACTGGAGGAAGACTCTAACAACCTGCGATACGCAGACAACACAACCTTGCTTGCTGAAAGGGAAGGAGTCTTCTCTTAGTCATGGAGAGCAAACTCTACTGCCTTCAGTATGAATTAGTCCCCAACACACACACACACAAGCTTCACAACTAAATCAATAAGCAATGTCACGATAAATGGAGAAAAGATTGAAATTGTCAAGGATTTCATTTTACTTAGATCCACAATCAGTGCCCATGGAAGCAGCAGTCAAGAAAAATCCAAGGATACATTATGTTGGGCAATTTGCTACAAAAGACCTCTTTCAAGTTTTGAAAAGCAATGATGTCACTTTAAGGGCTGAGTCGTGCCTCATCCAATCCATAGTGCTTTCTCCTCACACACGTGTGAAAACTGGACAATGAATAAAGAAGGCTGAAAAAGAATCAATGTCTTTGAGTTACGGTGTTATTGAAGGACACTGAGCATACCATGGACTGCCAAAAGAACAAACACATCAGTTTGGGAAGAATACAGCCAGAATGTTCCTTGGCAGCTACAATGGTGAGAATCTGTCTCACTTTGACAAGTTGTCAGCAGGAATCAGTCCCTGGAGAAGGACATCATGCTTGGTCAAGCAGGGGGTCAGCTAAAAAGAGGAAGGCCATCAAGACTGTGGACTGACGCAGCGGCTGTGACCATGGGCACCGACACAGCAAGGGCCATGAGCGAAGCACAGGACTGGTAGTGTTTCCTTCTGTTGTCAGTACGGTTGCTATGACCTGGAACCCACTAAGGTACCTAGCGGAAACCATGATGGCCAGTGGGTTAAGTGCTATGGCTGCTAACAAAAAGGTCGGCAGTTCAGATCCGCCAGGCGCTCCTTGGAAACTCTATTCGGCAGTTCTACTCTGACCTCTAGGATCGTTATGAGCTGGATCCCAGTGGACAGCAATGGGTTTGGCTTTTAAGGCACCTAGCAGGGACAACATAGTTCTTCAAAAACCCGCTGCTTTGGTGCGGATTTCAGCTCCTGGAGATAGTGGGTGGCGCACATTGTTTGCCCTCGCTGAACTGCTAGCGTTCCAACCCGCTGAGCGCTGCGTGGAAGACACACTTGAAAATCTGTCTCTTGAAAGATGATGGTCAAGAAAACTCTGTGGAACTCAGACGTCCTCCCCCTACCCCCGGGGTCACTGTGACATGGAAATCACTTCACAGCAATGGATTTTACTTCTCAAAAGGGAAAGCAAGTACCAGATGGACAAACGTCCGGGGGCTCAGCCTCACAGACTGGGGTCCTGTAACTAGGAAGCTCCTTTACGGGGGCGGGTCTCCTGACAGGGGATCAGGTTGTTCTCTGGTGCTCCTAAGGCGCTCAGGCCGGCGGAATCTATTCAGCTCCTAGAGCGGTCAGCTCTGCCAGGCAGAGGACGGGCTTCTGAGAAGGGGTCGAGGGCGCCCCGGGGTGCCCGCAGGTCTCGAGAGAGTCACAGAGAAGGGGCGCCCTGGTGCCCACACTGTCCCTGCGTCAGTGAAAGGAACGCAAGGAAAAAGGCCCAAGAACAAGCCCGCTGCAGAGGGTCTGGCGCGGGAGCGTCTGGGGGCCGGAGGCAGTGATGTCGGGGCACAAGCGCAGTCGCGGGAAACCGCCCTGGGCGAGCAAGCCTTGTCTAGGGGTGGGCGAGGGTCCTCATGGACCGGACCCCCGGCCACGCCCGTGCCAGGAGCCTAGCCACCCTCTACTGATTGAGAGTGCTGCAGCCTTGCTCGGTTCTTTGCCCACCCACCCCGCAAAAGAAAGAAATAAAAAGGAAAGACCTTCTCAAAGTATGAACAAAGAAAGAAAAAAAAGGACTCTATTGCCATCAAATGTCTCCTGAAATGTTCCAAGACATTCTCCAGCAGACGAGAGGGATATAGGTCAGAAACTTGCATCTCCATAAAGGAAGGAAGAGGGTCGGGGTATAAATAAATACAGGTAAAGTACAATGTTTTATTTCTCTCATATCTGATTGATCTGAAATTTAACAGTTTGCTTAAAGCAATGATGATCCCATCCTGGTAGATGATAACAGCTTGTAGCTGTGTGAAATGGATTATTGGAGAGAAGACTGAGAAGGCACTGGTATAAAGGACCTGCCGCTTAAGGTGTTATTTGGGACAGTGTTATTTGAAGGTGGACTCAGATATGTTAAAAATGTATACTGTAAGCTCAGGCACTTATTTTAACAACTGATCTTGAGAGAAGAGAAAATGAAAAAAGTAATTGTCATAGATTGAATTGTGTCCCCTCCCAACACACTCAAATGTATGTCAACTTGGCTAGGCCAGGATTCCCAGTATCATGTGGTGTCCACCATTCAGTGACCTAAGGGGATTGTGGTGGTCAGGATTATGTCAACTTGGCTACTCCATATTTGGCTGCTGTATTAAGTGGCAGGTGGGGTCTGTGGTGGCTTCCCGCCCCTCAGCTCTCATCTCTCAACCTGCCACTACTACTGCTGATCTGCTCACATAAGCCAGGAGCTCCGGCTCTCTTCTTCTGGCATCTGGTTCCTGGACTTGAACTAGCAGCTGTTAGATTCATCAATCCTTACAGTCAGTGCTTGAGAGTTCTACTCCCTGACCTGCCGATCCTGGGTTCACCAGCCTGTGCTGCTCCATCTCGCTGCCAGCTTGGGATCCACCGACCTACACAATCGGTCATCTAGAAGTTTGGTCTCTGACCTGCTGACTTTGGGTTCCTCAGCTTCCGTGCCCACGTGAGGCTTGTGCCAGGACTTGGGACATTCAGCTTCTGTGATTGTGTGAGCTGTCTCCTATATCTATATCTATATCTATACCTATATCTATATCTATCTATCTATCTATATTATAAATCTTTCCCTGTACTTACACGTTACTGGTTTTGCTTCCCTAGAAAACCCAGTCTAAGACAAGGATCATCCTCTGTGTTGTCAATTCTAACCTCTAGAAAGGAACTCCAGTGGCGTAACTGTCAATAGTTGAGATTGCTAACAAAATGTCAGCAATTCAAATCCATCAGATGCTCCTTGGAAACCCTGTGAGGTGTCTTCTACTCTCCTTCATGGGGTTGCTGAGTTGTCTTTGACTTGATGGCAATGGTTTCTTGTTTTTATGACACTAATGAACTCTGAATATACCATGGACCACCAGAAGAAGGAACAAATCTGTCTTGGAAGATCTCAGGTGCTTGGCACGTGTTGTAAGGATGGACCAGTCCCTAGAAAAGTAGAGGCTAAATGAAACTAAGGAAGGCTCTCAGCAAGATGGATTGACACAATGGCTGCAACCATGGGCTCAAAATAACAATTGTGAGGATGGCACAAGACTGGGCAGTGTGTCCTTCTATTGTGCTGTGAGTAGGAATTGATTTGACACCAGCCAGCAACAGTATGATGTTAATGAGGCAGGATTAGAGGCAGTTATGTGAATGGGCAGGACTCAGTCTACAAGATTAGCTTGTATCCTGAGTCAATCTCTTTTGAGATATAAAACAAAGAATTGAACAGAAAGGAGAGAGACCACTTAAACACCAGGCAGGAAGAGCCAGAAGCAGTATGTGTCCTTTGGACCTGCAGTCCCTCTGCTGAGAGCTACTAGACCAGGGTAAGATTGGAAGGAAAGCCTTCCTCTGCAACTGGTGCTCTGAATTCAGACTTCCAGCCTCCTGGGCTGTGAGAGAATCAATTCTGTTAAAGCACCACCCTTTCCAGCCCCCATGGTATTTCTCTTATAGCAGCACTCGATAACTAAGACACTAAGGAATTCTAGGCAGCATTTCTGCACACTTGAGGTCTGCTCCAAGTCCATGTGTACTAGCTGTGGTGGAGCAGATGTCACCTGACTTCTGGGGTACAAAAGCCACACTGGCTGGTACATTTGAACTGCTGACCTTTGGTTGTCCCTCGAGGTCTTAACCACTGCACCACCAGGCCTCCAAAATACATTTATATATTAAAATGTAAAAAAATCAAAATAAGCTACAGTAAGCAAAATATTGTACCAGCTCCCTGGCCAACTAACTGGAAGAGATTCATATTTATGCCCATTCCAAAGGAGGGTGAACCAACCAAAGATGGAAATTACAATATCGTTGATATCACACGCAAGTCAAATTTTGCTGAAGATCATTCAAAAACAACTACAGTAGTATATTGACAAGGAACTGCCAGAAACTCGAGCTGGAGTCAGAAGAGGATGTGGAACCAGGGACATCATTGCTGGTATCAGATAGATCTCAGCTAAAAGCAAAGAATACCACCAGCAAGATGTTTACTTGTGTTTCATTGACTATGCAGAAGCATTCGACTGTGTGAATCATATGAAATTATGGCTAACGTTGTGGAGAATGGGAATTCCAGAACCCCTAATTGTGCTCTTAAGGAATCTGTGTATGGATCAACTGGCGGTTATGCGTACAGAACAAGGGGACCACTGCATAGTTAAAAGTCAGGAAAGACATGCATCAGGGTTGTATCCTTTCACCATACCTTTTTAATCTGTATACCAAGCAAATAATCTGAGAAGCTGGGTTATACGAAGAAGAATGAGGCATCAGGATTGGAGGACAACTCATTAACAACCTCCATTATGCAGACAAAACCACCTCACTTGCTGGAAACGAAGATGACTTGAGACACTGATGAAGATCAAGGACCACAGTCATCAGCATGGATTGCACCTCAACATTAGGAAAAAAAAAGATCCTGACAACTGGACCAGTAAGCAAAATTGTCATAAATGAAGAAAGGATTGAAGTTGTCAAAGATTTCATTTTACTTGGGTCCACAATCAACACCCATGGAGGCAGCAGTGAAATCAAAAGACAGATAGCACTGCGAAAATCTGCTGGAAAGGACCTCTCTGAAGTATTCAAAAGTAAGGATGTCACCTTGAAGACTGAAATGCGCCTGACCCAAGCCATGGTATTTGCAGTCACATCATATGCATGTGAAAGCTGGACACTGAACAAACAAGACAGAAGAATTGGTGCCTTTGCATTGTGGTGTTACAGAAGAACGTTGAATGTACCATGGACCGTCAAAAAAAAAAAAACAGATCTGTTCTGGAAGAAGTCCTGGCAGAGTGCTCCTTGGAAGCCAAGATGACAAGACTACATCTTACATACTTTGGACATGGTGTCAGGAAAGATGAGTCCCTGGACAAAGACATCATGCTTGGTAGAGCGGAGGGTCAGGGAAAAAGAGGAAGACCCTTGACGAGATGGATTGACACAGTGGCCACAACAATGAGCTTAAGCATAAAAATGCTTGTGGATGTGGCACAAGACCGGGCAGTATTTCACTTTATTGTTCATAGGGTCACTATGAGTCAGAACCGGCTCGACAGCACCTAACAACTACAACAAGCAAATATTAAAACTATTAATTAAGCTATTAAAATAACATAACTAAATACAAAGTATATTTTAAAATAAATATTTGCAAGAAAATTAGATCAAATGAAATCTCACAATAAATCTAATATTCATTGTAAAATAAAACACAAAAAGGTCTCTTCCTTGCCTCTCATTATATCCTTCTGTGCCATGATCCCACTGATGCTTTTCATTGATCTCACACAATGGGGGCCCCTGTTAGATACCAGGCATGTGTCTGCTCCAGAGAAACATGAGTCCAGGACAAGGGTGACATGTGAATAACCACTGCGTGCTTCAACAACACCCTGGCCTGTCCTCGGGGTCTCTGTTACCAAGTGTCTAGACACCCTGATGGCTGCCCACGGTCTCGGGCAGACGCGATCCCAGCTCAGAGGCTGTTCCCCAAAGCGCCTTGTCTCCTCAATGTCCTGACTTGCAAGGGACTGAGTCCTGAAAAGCATAATTCTAGCTATGTTTGTATTAAAAAATTATAAGGTTTTATCTCTGGAGGGGTAAATTGTTGTTTCAAGGTGCTGTGGAGTTGTGTCTAACTCTTAGTGACCCTGTGTGCAACAGAATGAAACACCGCCTGGTCCTGCCCCATCCTCATAACTGTCATCATGATTGAGCCTATAGTTGCAACCACGGTGTCAACTCATCTTGTTGAAAGTGTCGCTTTGTTTTTTCGATCCTCTAATTTACCAAGCACGATATCCTTCTCCAGGGCCTGGTCCCTCCTAATAAAAGTATGTGTAAGTCTCACCCCTCTTGCTTCCAAGCAACATTCTGGCTAAACTTGTCCCAAGACAGATTTGTTTGTTCTTTTTGCAGTCGATGGTATATTCAGTATTCCTCTCCAACACCAGAACTCAAAGGTGTCACTTCTTATTTGGTTGTCCTTATTCATTGCCTAGCTTTCACAAGCATACGAGGTGAGTGAAAACACCATGACTTGGGTCAGGTGCATCTTAGTCCTCAAGGTGACATCTTTGCTTTTTAACACTTTAAAGAGGTCTTTTGAGACAGACTTGCTCCATGCATTGTACAATGTGACTTCCCAACTGCTGCTTCCGTGGGTGTTGATTGTGGATCCAAGTAAAATGAAACCCCTGACAACTTCAATCTTTTCTCCATTTACCATGATGTTGCCCACTGGTCCATTGTGAAGATTTTGGCTTCCTTATGTTTCGGTATAATCCACACTGGAGGTTGCAGTCTTTGATCATCAGGAAGTGCATCAAGTCCTCTTCACTTCCGGCAAGAAAAATTAACATATTTTTTATAATATGAAGTCTTTCTATCCATTGTTTCATTGTTGTCAGGTGCTATCAAGCCACTTCTGACTCAGAGGGACGTTATGCACAACAGAATGGAACACTGCCTGGTTCAGGGCCATCACAGTTGTTATGTTTGAGTCCATTGTTGCAGCCACTGTGTCAATCCATCTCGTTAAAGCTCTTCCTCCTTTTGTTCACCCTCTACATTATCAAGCATAATGTCCTTCTCTAGGGACTGATTCCTTCTGATGATATGTTCAAAGTATGCGAGATTAAGTCTTGTCATCCATGCTTTTAAAGAACATTCTGGATGTACTTCTTCTGAGACAGATCTGTTCATTCTTTTGTCAATCCCCCAATGACATAGTCAATATAAGGTCTGAGAATGAAGTCCACAAACTTAATAGCTTAAATGCTACATATCTCATTGCTGAATATCACTAAGGTCACTTTTGAAGAACCCCCTTTGGGAAGCCATGCACTGATGCCTGTACCTAGTCCACCCTTCAAAGCAATTTTGGAAGTGGCAATGGTAAGTTTGGGAAATTGTATAGTTGTCTGTGAGGGAGATTTTAGCCAGTAAACAAAAAACTGTAGTGGAACACACTTCCTACTCACCTGATCTGCCCCATAATATGTTGTGAAAGCTAGGCAATGAATAAGGACAACCAAATAAGTGATACCTTTGAGTTCTGGTGTTGGAGAGGGATACTGAATATACTACCGACTACCAAAAGAACAAACAAAGCTGTCTTGGAACAAGTTTAGCCAGAACGTAGCTTGGAAGCAAGAGAGGTGAGACTTCACACAATCTTTTATTAGGAGGGACCAGGCATTGGAGAAGGATATCACGCTTGGTAAGGACATCACACAGTCGAATGCTTTTACATAGTCAATGAAACACAAGTAAACATCTTTTTTCTTTACTTGGAGATAAAGGAAATACTGAAAGGAAGACATTTTGATGACATTCAGGACATCAAGGGTGATATGACAACAGCTCTGATGGCTATCCCAGAAGAAGAGTTCCTAAAATGCTGTGAAGCGTGGACTAGGCACTGACATTGGTGCAAAGCTTCCCAAGGGGAGGACTTTGGAGGTGATGTAATGATATTCAGCAATGAGGTACGCAGCAGTTTTTCTAGGATGAGTTCGCCGGCAGTGCACATATTCTTAACCCACACTGCAGTTCAAAGGTGTGTTGTTGTTTTCTTCATTCACTGTTCGGCTTTCACATGCATGAGAGTCAACTGACAACACCAAGTCTTGGGTCAGATGCACCCTAGTCTTCTATCCATTAATATGGTATGTGTGTGTGTGTATATATATATCATCTCCATGGAGAACATTCATGTCTTTAGTTGATTTATACCTGATACTTTATACTCTTCTGTTACTTTAATACCTTCTCAAAGATTTTTCCTTCTTTCTTTTTCAGTCCTTTAGTCTTTTGGAAATCAGGCTTTGACTTTGTTGATCTGTGTATTTCTATTTACTTCTGCTCTTATGTTTATATTCATTTCTTTTCTGCTCTTGTTTTTCCTTTTGTGCCTCCTTGAGCTGCATAGTTAACTTTGAATCTTCTTTTCTACTGTAACCATAGTCTCAAGAAAACCCAATGCCATCAGATGACTCCCACTCATACTAACACTACAGGACAGAGTAGAACTGCCCTATAGTTTCCATGGAGCACCTGGTGACTTGACCGGCCACCTTTTTGTTAACGGTTCTAGCACTTAACCACTGTGCCACCAGGGTTTCCAGGGAAACATATGAGAACTGACAATTATGTTCATGAACTAATCGTTCACTGCTGACTATCACTATGGTCACCTTCGAAGTACTTCCCTTGGGAGGCTATACACTGAAGCCAGTGCATAGCCCATCCTTCAAACCAATTTTGGAACTCCTTCTGGAATGGCCATCAGAAATGTCATGTTTTAATCCTTAATGTCCTGAATACCATGAAAATTTCTTCCCTTCAATATTTCCTTTATCTTCAGGTAAAGAATAGAGTCACTGGGGACAAGAACAGGTGAGTAGGGAGGTTGTTCCAATACATTTTTTTGTTTACTGGATAAAAAATCCCTCACAGATAATTATACAATGAAGTTCATGAACTTGCCACTGTGTGCAATAGTCATTCCAGAAAGTTACAAAACTTCTCTGAAGGATGACTAGGTGCTGGCATCGGTACACAGCTTCCCAAGGGGAGTACTTCGAAGGTGACCACAGTGACATTCAGCAGCTAGATCTGTAGTTCTTAGGACAATAAAGTTTGTAGACTTGTCAGTCCTTCCATTAGACTATACAGTTTGCCTTTAAATATTTTTCCTGTAGATATTTTTTTCCTCTGCAAGCTGCATCCACAAATTAACTAGGCGATACTTGGCCGCAGCTCAGTTTTAAATATTTTCTAATTTTCTGTCTGAGTGCTATTTGATCTGCCAGTTAGTAGGTTCATTTGTTAAATGTCTAGGCCTATGGTTTTTTCATAAACATTGTTTTGATTGATTTCTAACATAATTGTGTTAAAAAAAGAATAAAGCGTCTATCTAATATCCTTTGATGTAAACAGCTTGAGATTTTTTTTAAGCTGTAGTTTGTGGGCATTTGTGTATTTTCTCAGCTATATGACCATTAGAGTAACTTGCTGCTTTTGTTGTTCACATCACATATGTCTTGATTTTCTTGGTCTCGTTTTATCTTCAAATGCTTGGAGAGGTGACTGTAAGTCTCTCTTCTGAAGTAAGCTGCTCTACGGCCCTCTGTCAGCATCGCATGATTTTTGAAGTTGGATGTTAGCCTCATACAGCACGAGAGATTTTATTTCTTCCTGAAGATCGGAAGCTTGGAGGTGATGTAGTGGCTATCTTCATGGGAATAATGCTTTCTAAGTCTTTCTATTGTACAAAAGCAGAGAGAATATTGGAAGAAAGCCCCGTGTAGCCATCAACCAGCTTCAGAAACCGTCAGCTCATGGAACATCTTATTTCATTCACATTCTTTCCCAGATGGTTTTGAAACCAAGTCCAGTCACTATACTATGTTTAACTTTCATAACTATTGTTGCACTAAATTTCCATTAGCTAATATTTTTTGGTATGCCATATCTGTTTTTGGTATCTTGACCTATCCTTTGATTTTTCCTATCTTTAAATGTGACCTTGTGTTTTAGATGCAGGCGTTTTTTTAACAGTGCCTATACTTGCTTTCAGTTCATTCAGTCTCTGTATCTTAGTCCACTGGTTTAGTCACTGTCTGTATGGGGCACTGCTGACATATTCAGAATTACTCTAACTTAGGTGATTTCTGTTCTTCTCAGTTTCTATCATTCAGTGGCTTGAGTTTTTTCTTTTTAATATAACTTCCCTTTCTATTCTTTTTCAAGAAAGTAGTCACTTTGACAGCTAGGGTGCACCTGAGCCATACCATGGTATCTTCAGTTGCCTATAGGCATGCCAAAGCTGGGAAGAGTCAGGAAGACCAAAGAAGAAATGATGCTTTGAGTTATGATGTTGGCATATAATACTGAATACACCATGGACTGCCAGAGGAACAAAACATCTATCTTACAGGAAGTACAGCAAGAACGCCCCTTAGAAGCAAGGGTGGTGAGACACTGCCTCACCTCACATAGTTGGACATGTTATCAGGAGGGATCAGGGCCTGGAAAAGGCTATCAGGGTTGAAAGAGAAGGTAGATGAAAAAGAAGACCTTCAGTGAGATGGACTGACACACTAGGGGCACCAATGGGCTGAAGCATGACAACAGCAAGGACAGTGCAGGTCTAGCAGTGACAGGATTCAGGTATGAGAGGCACCCCAAAACAATCGTTTACATTTTCTCCAAAATTTTATTTTAGCAAAGGCTTTAATAAACTCTGAAGTTCATTAGAATCTCCAGGCCTTTCCTAAATAAAACACAGACTTGAGAGCACTGTAAACACACGAGTCCTATCCAACCAGCCTGTTTATGGTGTCCTATTATTTTTTTACTTCCAGCTTGTTTGTCCAGTCACAAAACCATGCTTCATTAGATTGCCCATGCTGCAGAGCTGAGGTAGAGGCATCCCGTGGCCAGTGAGGCTTTACTGCACTCTAAAGCCCTGCCCACATCCCCACAGACACAGGGGCTCTCCCAAGTGGGTCCTCTGGTGTTTGACAAGGTTTGGCTTCTTGCTAAAGCCTTGCTCACACTCCTCTCTGCAAACATAGGGCTTCTCCCCAGTGTGTCTCCTTTGGTGTCTGAGGTGTGACTTTTCACTAAAGCCTTGCCCATCGTCTCAACAGAGGTATGGTTACTCCCGAGTGTGTCCTCTGGTGTCTGATAAGGGTGAACTTCTCGATAAAGCCTCACCCACATTTACTGCACACATATGGCTTTTCACCTGAGTGTGTCCTTTGGTGTGTGATGAGGTTTGACTTCCGGCTAAAGCCTCGCCTGTACTCTAGGCAGACATAGGGTTTCTCCCCTGTGTGTGTCCTCTGGTGTGTGATGAGGTATGACTTCCGGCGAAAGCCTCGCCCACACTCCTTGCAGACATAGGGCTTCTCCCCTGAGTGCATCATCTGGTGTGTGATGAGGAATGACTTCCTGCTAAAGTCATGCCCACACTTGGTGCAGACAAAGGGCTTTTCCCCAGAGTGTGTCCTCTGGTGTCTGATGAGATGTGACTTCCGGCTAAAGCCAATCCCACACTCCCTGCAGACATAAGGCTTCTCCCCAGAGTGAATCATCTGGTGTGTGATCAGGAATGACTTCCTGCTAAAGCCTCGCCCACACTCCCTGCAGACATACGGGTTCTCCCCTGAGTATATCCTCTGGTGTCTGATGAGGTGTGACTTCCTGCTAAAGCCACACCCACACTCTGTGCAGACATACAGCTTCTCCCCTGAGTGTATCCTCTGGTGTCTGATGAGGTGTGACTTCCGGCTAAAGCCTCGCCCACACTCGGTGCAGACAAAGGGCTTCTCCCCAGAGAGTGTCCTCTGGTGTCTGACGAGGGCAGACTTCACAGTATAGCCTCACCCTTGCTCCCTGCAGACATAGGGTTTCTGCCCTGAGTGTGTCCTCTGGCGTGTCATGAGGTGTGACTTTTGGCTAAAGCCTTCTCCATAGTCTCCACACCTGACTTTGGTCATTCTTAAGATTCCTCCCCCCAGGCATAACGTCTCTGTGTCCTCGGGATTCTCCTTCTCCCCTGGGCTGCTCTGCACCTCCCTCATTCTCTTACCATCCCTTGACCACCCCATGTGTCCTCTGGGTCGGCTGCAGCAGGTCTTTGAAATCCCTCTCTCCTGTGTCCTTTCAAACACTGGTCCAGACACATCTCTCTGTGGACCTTCTGCTTTGTCATTCCAGTTGTGTTGCTCAGAATGCTGTTGCCTCCAATCCCCTGGATGCAGGTCCTCCGGTTGGAGGTGTTTTCTTGCAGGTGTTCCCGGGAAGGGCTGAGAGCAGTGGCTGTGATTCACATGTTGGCTGAGGAACTTCTGACTGTAGAAGGCCAGAGGGCAGGAGGGACACAGAAGGATCTCTGACCTTGCATCTCCTGGAAGAGAAAGCTTTCAGTCAGAGCTTGTGTAGACAAGGCTGCCTGGCATCTGCTTCATCTCATGGAAAGACCTCCCTGGGATCACTCACAGCATGTTCACAGCACAGGGTCTCCACAGCACCCCCTCCAGAGTCAACTTTTCACTCCTTTTTGATTCATTACAGCTTCCTCAGCAATCCAGAACCCCACATGAAGGCCCTTCTCTACAGTTCGGCCAGACAAGGGCCTTCAGCAGGAGGAAGCCTGGCTCCATTCGGGGGCAGCAGGATCCTGTGTTGTGATAAAATCTACATGAGCAATACATCTTGACCAATGTGTCAATCATGTTTTCTTGTTAACACTTTTAAACCACAAACTAGGAACCACTATAAAATTAACATTAGAAAGTCGATGTACAGTTAAATTAAGGTTCCTTAATTATCCTTCGATTATTCATGGAACTTTAGCAAACACAATCTTTTTAAAGAAAGGGGATTATTTTGAGGATAAAGAAGAGAACTGTATGGGAAAAACCTATAAACTCACTATCATGGAGACATCAGCATTCTGCTACAATTGCTTCTGGACTTTTAGTTTCAGTTTTAAAATAAAAAAATTAAAACAAATCACACCTGAGTCACCTGCAAGCTCTTCCTCCATCTCTGATGGCGAATCTGGTTATTTCTTACTGACATTCAGATTTCCATTCACTTACCATCTATTAATGTAGCTGCAAATAATGTGAATTCATCCCAGAAAAGGTCCTACAAACCTCTGAGTATCACTTCGGCCACCTTTGAAGTGCTGCCCTTGGGAAGCTACGCACAGATGTGAGCAACTAGCCCACCCTTCAAACCAATTCTGAAGCTTTTTCTGGAACGGCCATCAGAGCTGTCCTCGTATCGCCCTTCATGTGCTGAATGTCATCAAAATGTCTTCCTCTCAATATTTCCTGTGTTTGGGTGAAGAAAAAAGTCACTGGGGGCCAGGTCAGTTGAGCAGGGAGTGTGTTCCAACACAATTATTTGTTTACTGGCTAAAAACTCCCTGACAGACAACTAAACAATGAAGTTCCCGAACCTGCCACCTTGCACAACGGTCACTCCAGAAAGCTACAAAACTGCCTTGAAGGGAGGACTGGCATCAGTACAGTTTCCCAAGGGGAGTGCCTCGAAGGTGACCACAGTGATATTCGGGAAGGAGTTCTGTAGCACGTAGAATTATTTGCAGACTTGTCAGACCTCGCATTAGTCGGTACAGTTTGCCTTAAATCTTCCTGTAGATACTTTTTCCTTTATAAGCTACATCTACAAACCTTACCAGGTAATAGTTGGCTGTGGATCAGTTTTGAATTGTTTTCTAATTCTCTGTTCCAGCTCCAGTTGATCTAGATAGGTTCATTTGCTAAACTTCTTGGCATGTAGTTTTTCTGTAAACATTGTTTATAGCGCTTTCTAACATAATTGTGTTAATAAAGGAATAAACAGTCTATCTAACACCCCTTTATGTAAACTGCTTCAGATGTTTTTTATGCTGCAGTTTGTGGGCATTTGTGTACTTTCTCAGCTATACGACCATTAGAGCAACTGGCTGCTTTTGTTGTTCACATCACATACGTCCTGATAGATTTTCTTGGTCTGCTTTTATCTTTCAATAATTGGCGAGGTGACCGCAATTCTCTTGTGAAGTAAACTGCTCTATGCCCCTCCAGGAGTGTCACATGATATCTGAAGTTGGATGGTAGCCACATACAGCATGAGAATTTGTATTTCTTCCAGACAGTTGGCAGCTTGGAGATGATGTAGTGGCTATCTTCATGAAAATAATGCTTTCTAAGTGTTTCTAGTCTATGAAAGCAGAGAGAACATTGGAAGAAAGCCCTGTGTAACCATCAACCAGGTTCAGAAACCATCAGCTCATGGAACATCTTATTTCATTCAGGTTCTCTCCCGGATGATTTTGAAACCAAGTCCAGTCATTATACTATGTTTACAGTTTCATAATTATCGTAATAAATTTCCATTGGGTAACATTGTTTGGTATGCTGTATCTGGTTTTGGTAACCTTACCTATCCTTTGGTTTTTCTGACCTTTAAATAGAATCTTGCATTTTTGATGCAGGCCTTTTGTTAATAGCATTTCTACAACTTGTTTCCAGTTCAGTTTCTATTATCTTAGTCTGCTGGTTTCGTCATCTTTACAGTGTATTCCTGATGTATTCAGAACTACTCTAACTTTGGTGATCTGTTTCCCTGAATTTTTATCATTCAGTGGCTTCTTTTCGATTTTTGTTTTTAATAAGACTTCTCTTTCCATGCTTTCTCAAGAAAGCAAAGATGTCACTTGGACGGCTAAGGCACACCTGAGCCAAGCAACAGTATGTTCAGTTGCTGACGGGGATGCCAAGGCTGGACAGAGAAGGGAAGACCAAAGGAGAAAGGATGGCTTTGCGTTCCAGTGTTGGTAAACAATACTAAATACGCTGCAGACTGCCAGAAGAACAAAAAAATCTGTCTTAAAAGAAGCATAGCAGGAATTCTCCTTAAGAGCAAGGGTGGTGAGACGTCACCTCACATACTTTGGACATGTTATCAGGATGGACCAGAGCCTGGAGAAGGACATCATGGTTGAAGGAGATGAAGGTCCACAAACAGAAGACCTTCACTGAGACAGGTGGACACACTGGGGCGACAATGGGCTGAAGGGTGACAATGACAGCAAGGACAGTGCAGGGCGGGCTGTGTTTCCTCCTGCTGTATGTGGCGGTGACAGGATTCAGAACTGACACTCTGGCACATAAAGACTTAACAATCCTTTAAATTTTATTCCAAAATTTTATTTTGGCAAAGGCTGTAACAACCTCTGACGTTCATTAGAATCTCCAAGCCTTCTCTAAATAAAACATGGACTTGAGAACACGAAATACACCTAAGTCCCTTCCAATCAGCATGTTTTTGTAGTCCGATATTTTATTTCTAGCTCTTTTTTTTATCACAAAACCACAACTGACTGCCTTTCCCACGTTCCCTGCAGACACAGGGGGTCTCCCAAGTGTGTCCTCTGGTGTCTGACAAGGTTTGGCTTCTGGCTAAAGCCTCGTCCACACTCTCTGCAAACATAGGGCTTCTCCCCAGTGTGTGTCCTTTGGTGTATAATGAGGTGTGACTTTTCACTAAAGCCTTGCCCACACTCTCCACAGATGTGGGGCTGCTCCCCTGAGTGTGTCCTCTGATGACTGTTGAGGCTGGACTTGACACTAAAGCCTCGCCCACACTCCCTGCAGACATAGGGCTTCTCCCCTGAGTGTATCCTCTGGTGACTGTTGAGGCTGGACTTGACACTAAACCCTCGCCCACACTCCGTGCAGACACAGGGCTTCTCCCCTGAGTGTGTCCTCTGGTGTCTGATGAGGGTGAACTTGTCGATGAAGCCTCGCCCACATTCACTGCAGACATAGGGCTTTTCACCTGAGTGTGTCCTTTGGTGTGTGATGAGGTTTGACTTCCACCTAAAGGCTCGTCCACACTCTGGACAGACACACGGTTTCTCTCCTGTGTGTGTCCTCTGGTGTGTGATGAGGTATGACTTCCGGCTAAAGCCTCGCCCACACTCTGTGCAGACACAGGGCTTCTCCCCAGAGTGTGTCCTCTGGTGTCTGACGAGGGCGGACTTCACAATATAGCCTCGCCCACACTCCCTGCAGACATAGGGCTTCTCCCCCGAGTGTATCATCTGGTGTGTGATGAGGAGTGACTTTCTGCTAAAGCCACGTTCACACTCCCTGCAGATATACGGCTTTTCACCTGAGTGCGTCCGCTGGTGTGTGACGAGGTGTGACTTCCGGCTAAAGCCTCGCCCACACTCTGCGCAGACATATGGCTTCTCCCCTGAGTGTATCCTCTGGTGTCTGATGAGGTGTGACTTCCGGCTAAAGCCTCGCCCACACTCAGTACAGACAAAGGGCTTCTCCCCAGAGTGTGTCCTCTGATGTCTGACGAGGGCAGACTTCACAGTATAACCTCGCCCACACTCCCTGCAGACATAGGGCTTCTGCCCTAAGTGTGTACTCTGGTGTGTGATGAGGTGTGACTTCTGGTTATAGCCTTCTCCATAGTCTCCACATCTGACCTGGGTCATTCTTGAGATTCCTCCCTCGAGGCATAATGTCTCTGTGTCCTTAGGATTCACCTTCTTCCCTGGGCTGCTCTGTGTCTGCATCATTCCCTTACCGTCTCCAGACTTCCCCATTTGTCCTTCGGGTAGGCTGGAGCTGGCCTTTGAAATCTCCCCTTCCCGTGTCCTTTCAAACACTGGTCCAGACACATCTGTCTCTGGGCCTTCTGCTTTGTCATTCCAGTTGTGTTGCTCAGAATGCTGCTGCCTCCAATCCCCTGGATGCAGGTCCTCCGGTTGGAGATGTTTTCTTGCAGGTGTTCCCCGGAAGGGCTGAGAAGAGTGGCTGTGATTCACGTGTTGGCTGAGGAATTTCAGACTGGAGAAGGTCAGAGGGCAGGAGGGACACAGAAGGGTCTCCGACCTTGCATCTCCTGGAAGAGAAAGCTTTCGGTCAGAACTGGTGTAAACAGGGCTGCCTGGGCATCGGCTCCACCTCATGGAAAGACTCCCTGGGATCACTCCCAGCGTGCTCACAGCACAGGGTCTCCACAACATCCCCCTCCAGAGTCGACTTTTCACTCCTTTTTGATTCATTACAGCTTCCTCAGCAATCTAGAACCCCACACAAAGGCCCTTCTCTACAGTTTGGTCAGAGAAGGGCCTTCGGCAGGAATTGGAGGAAGCCTGACTCTTTCTTCAGCTGAAACTACCCCACAGGCTCCATTCAGGGGTAGCAGGATCCTGCGTTGTGATAAAAGCTACATGAGCAATACATCTTGATCAATGTGTTAAATCACATTTTCTTGTTAAGACTTCTAAGCCACAAACTAGGAACCACTATAAAATTGACATTAGAAAGCATATAGTTAAATTAAGGTTCCTTAATTATCCTTCGATTATTCATGGAGCTTTAGCAGACACAGTCTCTTTAAAGAAATGGGATTATTTTAAGGATAAAGAACTGCATGGGAAAAAACCTATAAACCCACTACCATGGAGATGTCAACATTCCGCTACAACTGCTTCTGGACTTTTAATTTCAATTAAAAAAAAAAAAATTAAAACAAATTGCACCTAATTCACCTATGAGCCCTTCCTCCATCTCTGAGAGTGAATCTGGTATCTCTTATTCACATTCCAATTTCCATTCACTTACCATCTATTAACATAGCTGCAAATAACGTGAACTCACCCCAGAAAAGGTGCTTCAAACTTCCCTGCTGAATATCACTACGGACACCTGTGAAGTACTGCCCTTGGGAAGCTATGCACAGATGTGAGCAACTAGCCCACCCTTCAAATCAATTCTGAAACTTTTTCTGGAACGGCCATCAGAGCTGTCCTCGTATTGCCCTTCATGTGCTGAATGTCATCAAAATGTCTTCCTCTCAATATTTCCTTATGCTTGGGTGAAGAAAAAAGTCACTGGGGGCCAGATCAGTTGAGTAGGGAGTGTGTTCCAACACAATTATTTGTTTACTGGCTAAAAACTCCCTCACAGACAACTAAACAACAAAGATCATGAATTTGTGACCTTGCACAATGATCTTTCCAGAACGAGTTACAAAACTGCTGTGAAGGCTGGACTAGGCACTGGCACTGGTGCATACCTTCCTAAGGGGAGTGCCTCGAAAGTGACCACAGTGATGCTCAGCAACAAGGTCTGTAGCACGTAGAATTGTTTGCAGACTTGTCAGACCTTGCATCAGGCTATAAAGTTTGCCTTTAAATGTTTTTCCTGTATATTTTTTCCCTTGAAAGCTGCATCCATAAACTTTACCAGGTAATATTGGCTGCGGCTCAGTTTTGAATATTTTCTAAATTTTCTGTCTGAGTTCTAGTTGATCTAAATAGGTTCATCTGTTATATTTCTGGGCATGTAGTTCTTCCGTAAACACTGTTTTTATCACTTTCTAACATAATTGTGTTAAAAAAGCAATAAACAGTCTATCTAATATATGTTTATGTAAACTACTTGATTTTTTTTTTTTTATGCTGTAGTTTGTGGGCATTTGTATATTTTCTCAATTATACTACCATTAGAGAAACGTGCTGCTTTTGTTGTTCACATCACATACGTCCTGATAGATTTTCTTGGTCTGCTTTTATCCTCCAATGCTTGGAAAGATGACTGCAATTGTCTCTTATGAAGTAAACTGCTCCATGCCCCACTGGTAGCATCGCGTGATATCTGAAGTTACGTGTTAGCCTCATACAGCACGAGAGTTTGTATTTCTTCCAGATAGTCGGAAGCTTGGAGGTGATATAGTGGCTATCTTCATGTTAATAATGCTTTCTAAGTCTTTATATTGTACGAAAGTAGAGAGAATACTGGAAGAAAGCCCTGTGTAGCCATCAACCAGCTTCAGAAACCATCAGCTCATGGAACATCTTATTTGACTCACTTTCCCAGATGATTTTGAAACCAAGTCCAGTCATTACACTATGCTTACATTTTCATAAGTATCGTTGCACTAAATTTCCATTGGCTAATGTTGTTTGGTAAGCCATACCTGTTTTTGCTAACTTGACCTATCCTTTGGTTTTTCCAAGCATTACATAGGACCTTGTGTTTTAGATGTAGGTCTTTCGTTAACAGCATGTCTGTGCTTGCTTCCAGTTTATTCAGTCTCTGTATCTTAGTCCAGTCATTTAGCCATCACCTTTACAGTGGATTGCTGACATACTCAGAATTACTCTTACCTTTGGTCATTTTGTTTCCCTGAATTCCAATCATTCAGTGGCTTCTTTGGGATTTTTTTTTTTAAACAAAACTTCCCTTTCTATTCTTTTTCAAGAAAGCAAAGATGTCACTTCAATGGCTAAGGCGCACATGAGCCAAACCACAGTATCTTCAGTTGCCCATAGACATGTCAAAGCTGGATATAAGGAGGAAGACCAAAGAAAAGAAGCCTTGGTGTTATGCTGTTGGCAAATAATACTGAACACACCACGGACTGCCAGAAGGACAAACCAATCTATCTTACAAGTACAGCTGGAATGCTCCTTAGAAGCAAGGGTGGTGAGATGTCACCTCACTGTTCGGATATGTTATGTGGCGGGACCAGGGCCTGGAGAAGGACATCATGGTTGAAGGAGAAGAAGGTCAACAAAAAGACCTGCAGTGAGATGCATGAACACAGTGGGGGCAACAACAGGCTCAAGCAGGACAACGGTGGCGAGGACAGCGCTGGCGGTGTTTCATCCTGCTGTATGTGGTGGCGACAGGATTCAGACACAAAACAACCCTTTAAATTTTACCCCATAACTTTACTTTAGCAAAGGCTTTAATAAACTCTGAAGTTCATTATAACCTCTAGGCCTTTCCTGAATAAAACACAGACTTTATAACACTGTAAACACAAGACTCCCTTCCAACCAGCTTGCTTATGATACCCAATATTTTTTTTTACTTCTAGCTTGTTTTTTCTTTATCATAAAACCACGACTGATTAGACTGACCACTCCGCCGAGCCGAGGTAGAGGTGTGTGGTGGCTCCATTTCCTCCTCCCGTGGCCAATGAGGTTTGACTTCATGCTAAAGCCTTACCCACACTTCCCACAGACACAGGGACTCTCCCAAGTGGGTCCTCTGGTGTCTGATGAGGGCTGGCTTTTGTCTAAAGCCTCGCCCACACTCTCTGCAAACACAGGGCTTCTCCTCATTGTGTGTCTTCTGGTGTAAAACGAGGTGTGACTTTTCACTAAAGCCTTGCCCACACTCTCCACAGATGTAAGGCTGCTCCCCTAAGTGTGTCCTCTGGTGACTACTGAGGTTGGACTTTACACTAAACCCTCGCCCACACTCCACACAGACACAGGGCTTTTCACTTGAGTGTGCCCTTTGGTGTGTGATGAGGTTTGACTTCCGGCGAAAACCTCAACCACACTCCATCCAGACAAAGGGCTTCTCCCCAGTGTCCTCTGGTGTCTGATCAGGGCAAACTTCACACTAAAGCATTACCCACACTCCCTGCAGACAAATGGCTTTTCCCCTGAGTGTGTCCTCTGGTGTTGTGATCAGGTGTGACTTTTGCCTAAATGGTCGCCCACAGTATCTGAAGACATATGGCTTCTGCCCTGAGTGGGTCCTCTGGTGTGTGATGAGGTTTCACTTCTGCCTAAATCCTCGCCCACACTGCCTGCAGACATTGGGCTTCTCCCCTGAGTGGGTCCTCTGGTGTGTGATGAGGTTTCACTTCTGCCTAAATCCTCGCCCACACTGCCTGCAGACATAGGGCTTTTCCTCTTAGTGTGTCCTCTGGTTTGTCATGAGGTGTGACTTTTGGCTAAAGCCTTCTCCACAGTCTCCACACCTGACTCTGGTCATTCCTGGGATTCCTCCCCACAGGAATAATGTCTCTGTGTCTTCAGGATTCATCTTTTGGCCTGGGCTGCTCTGTGTCTCCATCATTCTCTTACTCTAGCTAGGCCTCCCGATTTGTCATTTGAGTAAGCTGGAGCTAGCCTCTGAAACTGCCCCCTCCTGGGTCTTTTCCCACACTGCTCCGGACACATCTCCTCTCTCTGGACCTTCGGCTCTGTCATTCCATTGTGCTGCTCAGAATGCTGCTGCCTCCGACCTTCTGGATGGGGATCCTCCGGCTGGAGGTGTTTGTTTGCAGGTGTTCCTGGGAAGGGCTGAGAGGGGTGGCTGTGATTCACATGTTGGCTGAGGAATTTCTCACTGCAAAAAGCAAGAGACCAGGAGCAACACGGAACAATCTCTGACCTTGCATCTCCTGGAAGAGAAAGCTTTCAGTCAGAGCTGGTGTAGACACGGCTGCCTGGCCATCTGCTTCATCTCATAGAAAGACCTCCCTGGATCATTCAGTGTGTTGACAGCACAGGGTCTCCACAGCATTGTCCTCCAGTCGACTTTTCACTCCTTTTTGATTCATTACACACTGTTCAACAATCAAGGCCCTTCTCTACAGTTCACCCCACACAAGGGCAGTGCAGCAGGAACTGGAGGAAGCCTGACTCTCCTCAGCTGAAACTACTCCATAAACTCCATCTAGATTAATAGGATTGTGCACTGTGATTAATACTCATGTGTACACGAGTAATATATCTTGACAAACGTATTAATTGTGTTTTCTTGTTAACACATTTAAACCACAAACTATGAACCACTATAAAATCAACATTAGAAAGTGGGTTTAGAGTTAAAAGTTTCCTTAATTATCCTCGGCTGAGTAATGCAGCTTTAGCAAAAACAATCTCCTTAAAGAAAGGGAATTATTTCAAGGGTAAAGTGGAGAATTGTACAGGTAAAACCTACAAACCCACTACCATGGAGACCTCAACATTCTGCTACAATTGCTTCTGGACTTTTAATTTCGATTTCAAAATCAAAAAACTACAACAACTCACACCTGAGTCACCCTGTGAACCCCTCCTCCGTTTCTGAGGGTGAATCTGGTATTTCTTATTCACATGCAGATTTCCATTCACTTATCATCTATTATTGCAGCTGTAAGTAAAATGAACTCATCCTAGAAAAAGTGCCACGTGCCTCACTGCTGACTATTACCATCCCCATCTTTGAAGTACTCCCCTCGGGAAGCTATGCACCGATGCCAGCACCTGGTTCACCCTACCAAGCAATATTGAAACTTTTTATGGAATGGCCATCACAGCTCTCATCACACTACCCTTCATGTCCTGAATGTCATCAAAAGGTCTTCCTTTCAATATTTCCTTTAACTACGGGTAAAGAAAAAAACAGTCACTGGGGGCCAGAGCAGGTGAGTAGGGATGGTATTCCAATACAGCTGTTTTCTGGTAGAAAACTCCCTCACAGACTAGTATGCAGTTAAGTTTGCAAACTTGCCACTGTGACACCATGAGCAATGGCCATTCCAGAAAGAGTACCAAAACTGCTCTGAAGGGTGGGCTAGATGTGCTGGTTCACTGCATAGCTTTCCCAGGGAGTACTTCAAAGGTGACTGTAGTGATACATAGTGTTTTAGTCAGCTAGGGCTGCTCTAACAGAAATACCACAGAGTGGATGGCTTTAACAAAGGAAGGTTTATTCTTACACAATCTGGTAGGCTGCAAGTCCATACTCAGGGTGTCTGCTCCAGGCGAAGGCTTTCTCCCTTGTTGGCTCTGGAGGAAAGTCCGGTATCGCATCAGTCTTTGTCCAGGGAGCATCTTGGCGCAGGAACCTCAGGTCTGAAGGACGCGCTCTGCTCCTGGTGCTGTTTTCTCGAGGTTCTCAATTCTCCGCCTGCTTCCCTGTCCTTTTCTCTCTCATAGGATGAAAGGCTTAAGGGTGGAGCAAGCCATACTCCAGGGAAACTCCCTTTACAGTGGAGCAGGGAAGTGATCCTATGAAGGGATTTACAGCCCCACCCTAATCCTTTAACATACAACATAGGAAAACCACACAATGGAGGACAGTCACAAGATACTGGGAATCACGGCCCAGCCACATGGCTACACCTATTTTGGGGGGGACACAATTCAATCCATGACACACAGCAAGGAGGTGTACAACACTTAGAACAATTAAGTTCAGGGACTTAACTGTCAGACCTCATATAGTATCTCACAACAGAAACCCTGGTGGTGTGGTGGTGAAGTGCTTCGGCTGCTCACTAAAAGGTCGGTAGTTTAGGTGTTCCTGGGAAACCATGGGCCCATTAGGGTCACTGGTGTAGTCACTGGGTACTGTTCCAACAGAAAATATCATCAGTGGATGGCTTCATCAGGAGAAATTAGCACACTCCGACAGGATGAGTCCAAATTTTATTAGAAACCTTGGCCCAGAAAGCTCAGGTCCAAAGGACGTGCTCTGTTCCCAGTGCTGTTTTTTGGGTGGCATGAGGTTCCTAATGTACTCTGTCGACGTCTCTCCTTTATCCCTTACAGCAGGTACCTTCAGTCTTGTCTTACCAGTACCACTGCTGTCCACTTTCCCTCATCAACATCACAGACGCAGTGTTCGTAATACATGGTAGGAGCTGTACCACGTTGTGACTCAGCCAAGTCAGTCATGAGGAGTCAGACTCACCTGGACAGCAAGGGCTTCTTAAAAACTTTTAAAAATCATCTTATACATTTTCAAACGCTCCATTACTAGCTTCTGTGTGTACCGTTTGGATCTTGCCTGCTTACTGAACATGTATACTTCTGTGTGAACAAGCTCTCGCCCTTGTCAACTTCTGAATGGCTGAGGCTTGCCCCCTGGAAATCCTGTTAGCCTCACCTTGCTGCTTAGGTGGCCATTCTTCATCAGAATCCTCGGTGTCATCCATTTGGGCTTTTATGGCCTTCCTCAGATGAAACTTGAAAGTTGGGTGAGTGGCTCTGAGACTTTAGAAAGAACCAAAAGCTTTGTCCTCAGTGGGAAAAGCTGGGAGCAACAAGGAACAGCAGCTGGGTGACGGGCTCGGAGAGCCTAGAATGGACATAAGAAAAGCAACTTCCCCTCCAGGTCCTCTTACGAGGTCTGACAATTAAGTTAGCAAACCTGCCACCAGGCACTTATGTCGGCAGCACTGTGCAAATAACTCAGTAAGGTTCATAAACTTGGTATATCAGTGTCTCACAGCTGTGCTTGTATCGACATGTGGCAGTGTCTTGCTGGGTGACGTGTGTTATCTGCTGCGTGTTTCTGTGAGACTGTCAGACCTTGAATTAGAGCAAATAACCAACCAAAGTTGCCAAGAGTGGAAGTGAAATCAGAGACATGTTAGTCCAAGTCTATGGGGATAATGCCATGAAGAAACCACCACTGTACAAAAGGATTAAATGTTTTTCTGAAGGGAGAGATAGTACATGGATGAAGAGAGGTAAAGACGTTTCTAGGAAGGAGCATAACTGATGAAACTATCGCAAAAATTCAACAAATTGGCCATTAAAATCACTGGCTCACTGTGAGAAGCACAGCAGACAAAGTAAACACTGACAGAGAAAGAGTTAGGAAAATCTTAACTGAAATTCTTGGCATGATGGTCCTGAGGAGGTCACTTACGAACAAAAGCAAAGGAGAGTCAAAGTTTGCCAAGACCTTTTGGAGAGGCAAGAGGATGTTTCTGTCAGTGTTATTACAGGTGATGAAACGTGGGTATATCAATACGACCCTGAAACAAAGTGTTAAAGTACACAAAGGAAGTCAGCCAGTTCTCTACAATAAGAAAAGTTCCGTCAGTCATCAAGTCACAATGATATGGCTAAACTTTTTTGATACCACAGGGGCTGTTCACTATAAATTTGTACCAACTGGACCAACAGTTAGCAAATTTACTATTTGGAAGTACTGAAAAGACTGCACGAAAAAGTTAGACAAAAATGACTTGAACATTTCGGCAGCAACTCATGGCTCTTACACCACAACAATGCACTGGCTCACACGGCATTGTCTGTGAAGGAGTTTTTAGCCAGTAAAAGCTTAACTTGTCTGTTGGTGGAAGCTTGCTTGTTGCTGTGATGCGGGACGCTGTGCCACTGGTATTTAGGTACCAACAGGACCAACCATGGTAGACAAATTTCAGCCGAACTTCCAAACTAAGACAGACTAGGATGAAGGACCCAGCATTCTACTTCTGAAAGGAATTAGCCAGGGAAAACAAAGGTTTTCCCTTATGGATAGCAGCCAAATATTGTCAGATACAGTGTTGGAAAATGAGTACCCCAGACCGGAAGGCACTCGGAAGATGACTGGGGAAGAGCTGCCTCCTCAAAGTAGAGTCAACTTTAATGATGTCGATGGAGTAAGGGCTCTGGGATTTTTGTTTGTTGATGTGGCATGACTCAAAATGACAGGAAACAGCTGCAAACATCCACTAATAATCGGGACATGGAATGTATGAAGTATGAATCTAGGAAAATTGGAAATTGTCAAAAATGAGATGGAACACATACCTAGCTAAAATGCTCTGCTTTGGGCCATTCTGAATCCAACAACCGTGTGGTCTATTATACTGAGAACGAAAACTTGAAGAGCAACGGTGTTGCATTCACCATCAAAAAGAACACGTCAAGATCTGCTCTCAAGTACAATGCTGTTCAGTGACAGGGTAATATCCATATGCCTACAAGGAAGGTGAGTAATATAACTATTATTCAAACTTACACACTAACCACTAAGGCCACAGATGAAGAGTTTGAAGATTTTTACCAGCTTCTGCAGTCTGAAATTGACTGAACATGCAATCAGGATACACTGATAATTACAGGTGGCTCGAATTCAAAAGTTGGAAACAAAGTAAGGATCAGTAGTTGGAAAATACAGCCTTGGTGACAGAAATAATGCCAGAGACCACATGACAGAATTTTGCAAGACTAACAACTTTTTCATTGCAAATACCTTCTTTAACCAACACAAATGGCAACTGTACTCATGGACCTCACCACATGGAATATACAGGAACCAAACTGACTATATCTGTGGAAAAAGATGATCAAAAAGCTCCATATCAGCAATCAGAACAAGACCAGGTGCTCAATGTGACACAGATCATCATCAACTCATATGCAAATTCAAACTGAAACTGAAGAAAATTAGAACAAGTTCACAAGAGCCAAAGGATGACCGTGAGTATATCCCTTCTGACTTTAAAGACCATTTCAAGAACAGAGAGCCATAGGTCACTAAAAAGATGGGAAAGAAAGAAAAGACCAAACTGGATGTCAGAAGAGATGCTAAAACTTGCTCTTCAACGTCCAGCAGCTCAAGCAAAAGGAAGGAATGGTGAAGCAACTCAAGAAGACAAAAGAAAGTATTACAATGATATGTGCAAAGAGCTGGAAATGGAAAACCAAAAGGAAAGAACATTTTCTGCATTTCTCAAGCTGAAAGAACTGAAGAAAAAATTCAAGGCTCAAGTTGCAATAGTGAAGGATTCTACACGGAAACAATTAAATGACTCAGGGAGCATCAAAACAAGATGGAAGAAATACACAGAGTCATTATCCTAGAAACAGGTGGTCGATGTTTAGCCATATGAAGAGGTAGCGTATGATCAATGGTACCGAAGGAAGCAGCTGAAGCTGCACTGAAGGCATTGGTGAAAAACAAAGCTCCAGGAATTGAGGGAATACCAATTGAGATATTTCAAAAAACAGATGCAGTGCTGGAAGTGCTCACTCATCTACACCAAGAAATTTGGAGGACAGTTACCTGGCCAACTGACTGGAAGAGATTCATATTTATGTCTATTCCAAAAAAGGGGATCCAATCGAATGTGGAAATTACCAAACAATATCACTGACATTGCACACAACTAAAATTTTGCTCAAGATCATTCAAAAGCAACTACAACAGCATATTGACAAGAACAGCCAGAAATTCAAGCTGGATTCAAAAGAGGATGTGGAACCAGGGACATCATTGCTGATGTCAGATGAATCTAGGCTGAAAGCAAAGAAGACCAGCAAGATATTTACTTGTGTTTTTTGACTACAAAAAAGCATTTGACTGTGTTGTAGTTCTTAGGTCCCTTTGAATTGGTTCCTACTCATAGCGACCCTATAAATAACAGAATGAAACACTACCCAATCTTGCGCCATTTCCACAATCGCTCTTACATGTAAGCCACTGTTGCAGCCACTGTGTCAATCCATCTCATCGAGGGACTTCCTCTTTTTCACTGACCCTCCACTCTACAAAGCATGATGTCCTTCTCCAGGGACTGATCCCTCCTGACAATGTCCTAAGTATGGAAAATGCAGTCTTGCCATTTTTACTTTGAAAGAGCACTCTGGTTGTGCTTCTTCCAGAACAGATCTGTTTGTTCTTTTGGAGGTCCATGGTACATTCAACATTCTTCTCCAATACCACAACTCAAAGACATCAATTCTTCTCCTGTCTTTATTCACTGTCTAGCTTTCACATGCATACGATGCGACTGAAAATACCACAGCTTGGGTCAGGCGCATTTTAGTCTTCAAGGTGACATCCTTACTTTTGAACACCTTGAAGAGGTCCTTTGCAGTTTTCCCAATGCAATGCATCTTCTGATTCCTTGACTGCTGCTTCCAAGTGATCATACTAAATTATGGTTAACGCTGCGGAGAATGAGAATTCCAGAATACCCAATTCTGCTGTTAAGCAATCTGTGTATGGATCAAGAGGCAGTCGTTTGAATAGAACAAGGGTACACTGTATGGTTTCAAGTCAGGATGTCAGGATTATATGCTTTCGCCATACCTTTTTAATCTGTATGCTGAGCCAACAGTCCAAGAAGCTGGACTGTAAGAATGAAGCATTGGGCTTGGAGGACGACTCATTAACAACCTGCATTACAGAGACACCACCACCATACTTGCTGGAAACGAAGAAGATTTGAGACACTTACTTATGAAGATCAAGGACTGAGCCTTAAGTATGGATTGCACTTCAACATCAGGAAAACAAAAATCCTCACAGCTGGACCAGTAAGCAACACTGTCATAAATGAAGAAAGAATTGAGGTTATCAAGAATTTCATTTTACTTGGGTCCACAATCAATGCCCATGGAAGCAGCAGTCAAGAAATCAAAAGATGCATTGCATTGGGAATATCTGCTGCAAATGACCTCTTTTAGGTATTCAAAAGTAAGGATGTCACCTTGAAGACTAAAATGTGCCTGACCTTTTCAATTGCACCATATGCATGCGAAAGCCGGGCACTGAACAAAGAAGAGCAGAAGAATTGATGCCTCTGAATTGCAGTGCTGGAAAAGAACGTTGAATGTACCATGGACTGCCAAAACAGATCTGTTCTGGCAGAAACAACCACAGTACTCCTTAGAAGCAAAGACGGCAAGACTGTGTCTTACATAATTTGGACACACTGTCAAGCAAGACCAGTCCCAGGAGAAGGACATCAACCTTGCTAGTGCAGAGGGTCAGCGACGAGATGGACTGACACAGTGGTCGCAACAATGGCTTCACGCATAAAAAGGATTGTGGACATGGCACAAAACTGAGCAGTGTTTCATTCTGTTGTTCACAGGGTCATTATGAGTTGGAAATGACTCGACGGTGCATAACAACAACAAAGACATAATTGTATCAGAACACATTTGAAGACTAAAACGCACCTGACCCAACCCATGGTATTTTCAGTTGCATCACACGCATACGAAAGCTGGACCATGAACAAACGAGAGAAGGATAATTAATGCTTTTGAAATCTTGATCAGGTAAATACCCAATTACCTGATCTGACACTCAGTGACATTTTTCTCTATCTGAAGATACAGGAAATATTGAAAGAAAACTTTTTTCTCATTATGATTGCATGAAACTGTACAATCCCCTATAAATTTGCATGCTCGCCTATGTTCAGTTCCCACTGCTCTCCCTGCCGGGTGACAGCAGACTCCTCCTCTCCATTCTATACATGTTATATCCTCCTAACAGTCTACTATCCCCTCCTCTCCATCCTCTCCCCCACCTCCAGTAAGAGGTCAGCAGTATGACATCCTACAGATGCATGGAATCATAAAGTGCACACATGATATAGTCACTCTGTGTCACCAAGTCCAATCTATTCCTGCCCGAAGAACTGACCTCCATTATGCTTTGTGCACAGGGGCAGCATCAGGGTCAGGGGTCATGCTCCCAGGGGAACACTGAGGCCCCTGGACTATCAATTGCAGTGGACATGAAGACATTTTGATGGCACTCAGGACATCAAGGATAATACAACTACAGTTCTGATGGCTATTCCAGGAAAAGAGTTCCAAAGTTGATCTGAAGCATGGACTAGGCACTGGAATCAGAGCATAGCTTCCCAACGGGAGTACTTTGAAGGTGACCACAGTGATATTCAGCAATCACGTACGTAGCACTTTTTCTAGGAAAAGCTCATGAACTTAATTTTCAAACCTCATGCATAAATGTTGTTGTTGGGTACCATCAAGTTGGTTGCCACCAGCAGCAACCCTATGTACAACACAAAGAAACATTGCCTGTCCTCTGCCATGGCCACAATCGTTTTTATGCATAAGCCCACTGTTGCAGCCACTATGTCAATTCATCTTGTTGAGGGTCTTCTTCTTTTACACTGACCCTCTACTTTATCAAACACAATGTTCTTCTCTAGTAATCGATTCCTCCTGACAAAATGTTCAAAGCACACAAGACAAAACACCTTGCCATCCTTTCTTCCACGGAGCACTCTGGTTGTACTTCCTCCAGCACAGATCTGTTTCTTCTTCGGCAATCTATGCTATGTTTAATGTTTTTTCTCCAACAACACTCAAATGCATCAATTCTTTTCTTGTCTCCCTTAGTCACTGCTCAGCTTTTGCATGCATATGTTATGACTGAAAATTGCTTGAGTGAGTCGCACCTTAGTTTTCAAGGTGATGTCTTTACTTTTCAACATTTTAGAGAGGTCTTTCAAAGCAGAGCTACCCAACACATCTTTTGATTTCCTAAGAGTTGCTTTCATGAATACTGATTGTGAATCCAAGTGAAATGAAATTTTTGACCATCTCAATCTCTAATCTTGACATTGTTGCTTCACTTATGAGGATTTTCTTTTTCTTGATGTAGAGGTGTAACCCACACCAGAGGCTGTGGTCTTTGATCTTCATGAATAAGTGTTTCAAGTCATCTTCACTTTCAGCAAGCAGGGTTGTGTCAGGCACATTTTAAAAAAATAATATATGACAAATGGATCAATACGCAACATCATAAGTGGAGAAATGATTGAGGTGGTCAAGGATTTCATTTTACTTGGGTCGACAATCAACACCTATGGAAGCAGCAGTCAACAAACCAAAGACACACTGCATTGGGCAAATCTGCTGCATAGGCCCAAATCGACTCAAGCATAACAACTGTGAGATTGAGTCAGGTCTGCACAGAGTCTGGTTCTTTTACACTGGGTTCCTTTCAGTCATAACTGACTGGCAGGGTACCTGACAACACCACCAACACTCAGGTGAGGTTACTGTACCATGCCTTGATAGGAACTGTACGGATAACAGGAAATAAAGCACTAGCCGAACGTCAAATGTCTGTTTAATGATGTTAGAACAATACGGACAGAGAAAACAGGTGGAAAGGCTCAGAGACAGAAAGGGTCCTGTAATTCCTCTGTCTTGTCACATTATCTGAGTGTTTTGACCCTTCAGTGTCCATGTACATCTTTAAGACAGCGATCTGTCTCCACAACAAGAGATTTGCTGATATATATATATATAAATAGTACATCTGTGTTTGACTATATTGAATCCACAGATTCGGGAAGAACGAACCTCTTAACAATACATTACAAATACAATCACAGAGAATTGATTTTTAATGCAGAATAACTATTTCCATCTCCATTACAGACAAAGGAATTATTGTCTAAATACACAAGGAGCTTCCAGGAACCACTAAGAACAAGAACAGTCACATGAAAGAAAAATATGCAAGATAAGCAAAAGTGCAGAGAAAAGGTGATACAAACAGGTTTTAACATAAGAAAACACATGTGACACACAACATGCAGCAGGGGAGCTGCAAAACTCAACCTAACAAGTGACAAGAGCAGTTGTAGATCACAGAGCTGGGCAGGGCTCACAAACACACACTGTGTTAGGGTGTGTGTGGCCAGGAGACAGGCCTGACAGCCTGAGTGGGTCTCCCTGCTGGTGCCTCTCAGAGGAAAGTCAGGTGCCATGCACCCCTTTGAATCAAAGCCATGACCACTCCCACTCCTTCCATTGATAATTGATAGGTCATTTCTCCTTTGTAAGTACCCACATATCTAGTGAGGCAGGAGGCACTCCAACAGGCTTTGCCATAATCCTTACATTCATAAGGCCTCTCTCCACTGTGAATTCATACACATTTTCTACAAGTGTGATGGCAACTAAAGGTGTTCCCACATTCCTTACATTCATAGGGCCTCTCTCCACTGTGAATTCTCATGTGCAGTGAGGTCTGGGAAATGACAAAAGGCTTTCCTACAGTCCTTACATTCACAATGCCTCTCCCCTTTGGGAGTTCCCCAATGTTCAGTTAAGTCTGAGGAGCAACTACATGATTTTCCAGATTCCTTATATTCCTAAGGCCTATATCCACTGTGAATTCTTATTTGTGTTGTAAGGTCTGAGGAATGATGAAAGGCTCTGCCACATTTCTTACATTCATAAGGCCTCTTCCCTCTGTGAAGTCTCATGTTAAGTCTTAGCAGAAACTAAAGGAATTGCCATATATAAGGCTTCTCTCCACTGTGAATTCTCGTATCTTATAGTGGAGCTTTAAGAACTAAAGGCTCTCCCACATTCCTCCCATTCATAAGGCTTTTCCCCATTGGGAACTCTCCTATGTTAACTCTGAGGGGCGACTGAGGGATTTGTCACATTCCCTACGTGCACAACATTCTCTTCACTGTGAGTACTCCTATATGTCTAGTAAGGTGTGAGAAAGAACAGATGGCTTGACCACATTCCTGACATTTATGAGTTCTTTTGCCATTGTTAATTCTCAAAGCTAGTTAACTGGAAGGAGGAACTAGAGGATCTGCCACATACATTACATTCATAGACTGAGTTCTCATGTTTAGTGAAGTCTGAAAAGCAAATAAAGGTTTCCCCACATTCTTTACATTCATAAAGCTGCTCTCCACTGTGAGTTCTTAGAGGTGGAGAGAGGTTTAATGGTCAACGACAGGATTTCCCACATTCCTTACATTGATAAGGGATCTCTCTACTGTGAATTCTCCTGTGTGTGGTAACATGTGACATATAACAAAAGGCTTTCTCGCACCCCTTACATTCATTTAGCCTCTCTCCACTGTGAGTTCTCATTATGTATAATAGTATAACGCGGTCTGAGTTTTGATGAAACGTGTTCCCAAATTCTTTACATTCCCTGTAAGTAATTCTCCAGTACGAGTTCTCACAGGTGTGCTGTGGTGACAGCAACAACTGCAGGCTTCCCCACACTCCTTACACTGAGAGGCACTGCATCCAGACGGAGATCTGATATGGTGTGTAAGTGACGAATGAGCCACTGAATTTATCCACATTCAAGGAAATAAGGATACGCTTCCACAGGAAATCTTTAGAGCACAGGACTGGGAGTCTCACTAAAGTTCTGTCTGTCCATAGTGATTGTCTCTGTCACTTACACAGACGTTCCCTATCAAATCTTTTAATGGGCAGCATGCTTGTTTCAGTCATTCAAGAGAGGTGTTATGAGTTAATGGCTTGAACAGAGAAAACTTCATTCTTACACAGTCCAGTATGCTACACGTCTGAATTCAGGATGTCCACTCCAGAGGAAAGACTCTCCCTCTGTTGGCTCTGGAGGCAGACAGCCCTTCTATTACATCAGTCTCTGGTCAGGGAGCACCTGGATGCAAGAACTTCGGATCTGAAGGACACTCTCTGCTTATGGTGCTGCTTTCTTGATTGCATGAGGCTCCCAACTCGCTACTTGCTTCCCTCTCCTTGTAGCTCTTGTAGGATTAAAGGATAAAAAGTAGCACAAGACACAATCCAGGGAAACTCCCTTAGAAACGATGTCGAATTATGTTTTAGTAGGCTAGTACTGCTCTAACAGAAATATTACAAAGTGGATGGCTTTAGCAAAGAAAAGTTTATTCTTACACAGTCTGGCAGGCTACAAGTCCAAATTCAGGATGTCTGCTCCAGGGGAAGGCTTTCCCCCTTGTCAGCTCTGGAGCAAAGCCCTGGTGTTGCATCAGTCTTTGTTCAGGGAGCATCCTCGCACAGGAACCTCACATCTGAAGGAAGCGCTCTTCTCCTGGTGCTGCTTTCTTGATGGTGTGAGGTTCCCCGTTCTCTGCTTGCTTCTCTCTTTATCTCTTGTAGGCCACACTCCTGGAACCCCCCTTAGCAAATGGTATTGCAGTCCCACCCTAATTCTCTTTTAACACAATCATTTATCTTTTAGCCACAGGCAGAGATTAAGATTCACAGCATCAGAAAATCACAAAAAGGAGGACAATCACACAATACAGGGAATCATGGTGTAGCCAAAATACTACACAGATTTTTGGGGTACACAATTCAATCCATAGCAATACTGTTGGAGATCAATTTGTTAAAAATTCACCATTACCATTCACTGTAATCACAGATTTTCTCTTTGCCTTGAATTGTCTTGTGTTTCATACATTAAATCATCTGGCAGAAATGCTACCGTCACTTTTACTATACTTCTAAAATATGGGGTTCTCAAATAATCATGTTTAACTGAAGCATGTTTCACATATTCAGCATTTCACGCACATTTAGCAAAAATAATATACTGTAAAAGTATCATGAAACACAATGTTAAAAAAGAAACAGATGCGTTGCCACTGAGTTGATTCCAACTCAGTAACCCTACAGGACAAAGCAGAACTGCGCCACGAGGTTTCCAAGGAGTGCCTGGTGGATCGGTACTATCGATCTTTCGGTTATCAGTTGTAGTCTTAATCACTACGCCACCATGGTTTCCACACAACAGTAGAACTGGCTTTTATTATACTGGTTTTATATACATTTATAAGGACCTGGAGCCCTGGTGAAACAAAGCTTAAGAGCTTGGCTACTAGCCAATAACTCAGTAGCTCGAATCCACCAACTGCTCCTTAGAAAACCCATGGGGCAGTCCTATTCTGTCCTGCAGGGTAACTGTGAGTGGGAATAGGGCTGACAACAATGGGTTTCGTTTTCTGGTGAGGTTGTGTTTGACCAGAACCTAAAGGTTGGTGGTTCAAACCAATCTGGAAGTACATTCATAAATCAGAGTAGATGTGATGGCACTGAGTTTGAGACACGTGTGTGTGTGTGTGTATGTACACACTTCCATAACCCCTGGAGGTGCAATGGGTAGGTGCTTGGCAGCTAACTACAAGGTGGGTGGTTTAAACCCATCAGCAGCTCCGTGGGAAAAAGATGTTACAGTCTACTTCCATAAACAATACAGTGCTGCAAGCCCTATGAGGCGATTCTACTCTGTCCTGTAGGGTTTCCATGAGCTGGAATTGAGTTGCCACAGTTTACACACACACATACAACTGCAGGTGTACATTACTTGTAGTTGTTACAGAAGCAGATTGCCCAGTGTTTCTCCTACAGAGGTACTGGGAAGGTTCAAATTCCCAATTTTTTGGTTAGCAGTTAAGTGGTTCATTTTTCGTGCCAACTGTGCGCCTTAGGCCTCTCTCCTGAAGCACTGCTGACTCCTGAGTGAATGCCATGCACCTCACACGTGCTTGCTGCTTCTTATCCTGATCTTCAGTCCCAAGGAATTCACAGATTTCTCTTACCATGGAGCGCCAGGTGGCATTTTTCATGAATTGTACTGTCCTGTGTTTAGTAGCTTTTCTGTGTCATTAATGTTTCCAGAAATGGACAAATGATTCAAGGTGAGGTTCACATTATGAAACAAAAATGAATGCAATTACTGAGAAGAAAAAGACAGCTGGGAGAAAAGACAGACATGAACACACTGCGCTATTTCAGTACTTTGGCAATGGTCAAAAAGCAATTTACTTGCAAATACTTCCATGAAGATGGAGAATGACTCTGACATAAATGGGGTATGATGAGATGAGCAAAACAGAGAGGTCTTGGATACAACACGCATGGAACACTGAAAGAGGAAAAGGGGCCAGTTTTTCTCCACGAACATACGTGTGTTACAAGTGCTGCAAGTCCGAAAAGCAAGCCCAGGTATCTGTGAAGTGTACACTCCTCACCTCAGAAATGACTTTTTCTGATTTCTTAAAATCTCATTCCCTGCATGCAGGCCTGGTCCTTCAGAGGATCCTTGTCTCATGCTGCCCCCAACACAGTCATCCTGGATGAGTGCTATCTGCACTTTCCTCAGGTAGGCCTCTTGCTACTCTGGGAGGACAACGGGGTGCAGCAGACATGGTGATTACGGAGAAAGGGGTATCATCAAGGAAGACAGGAAAGGGCAATCAACACTTCCCTGACACTGAGCTGAAACTCTGGTCTTCAGGGCTCTCTGGAGATGGATAGGTGTAAATTTATTTCTAGTGAAACCATCCTGTCAAACTTGTAATAAACACAGTAAGAATCTTTGCAAGGTCCCACACCACAGATACTCTCTCTGTATACCAAAAAACGAAGAAAAAATCCTGTTGTCAACACACTTGGAATATTTAAAAGGCCTTAACGCTTACAACCAAAATGGAAATTAGAAGTTAGTTTCATACACAGAACTTTGTGAGGAAGCCAAGATATGCATGCCAGCGAGAGCAAACCATCAGATTTGTCTGATTTAACAATGTATTCCCATTCCTCAGCCCATACATGGAGTAATATTGATGAGTATGACATATCTGGTTACTGAGAAATGAATCTGAAAGAAAATAAAAGTCATTCATACCTATGGAGGCCAGGTTTCTGAAGGTTTCCAGCATCACCTCTCTGTAGAGTTTCCTCTGAGAAAGATCCAGCAACGCCCACTCTTCCTGGGTAAAGTCCACAGCCACATCCTCAATAGTCACTGAGTCCTACAACATCGGAAATATTCTGGTTAAGCAAGGTACCACAAATTCCAATGTGTGTGAAAGGAAGGGTGAGGTGGACAGTCCTGGGGAAGCGAGATTTCATGGGGTTCAGCCAGAGGATTTTTTTGTCCTCTTAAGCTCTGCACTGGGGTTTAGGCATCAGTCTCATCCCTTCACTGTCTACATTCAACCTCACTGACTGCATCCTGTCTCAGACTTAACAACACTTCCATACAATGGACTTATTTGCCTAGTCTGACTGTGACCAATTCTACTCTCATTTCTGTTTTTTTAACAGTCTAGAACAGTCAGAGCACACAGCAGAAACTGGAGAAATGCTCTCAAATGAAAGCCCTATCCCCACATTCAGATCACCTCTTGGCAGGAGTTACCTCCTTGCACAGCACCCACCCCAATACTTAACACAAAGCACATGGCGTGATGTTAACAACAGGGAAACAGTGCAGGAAGGCCAGATTTTCTCTGGCCCTTCACCAGCCAAGGGAGCCCCAGTGGCCTGCACCAATGGGTTACTCACAGCCCTGAGCCTTTCTAAAAGACCCCAGGTAATGAAGAAACCATTAAAGGAAGCCAACTCCTCAAATAAAGACTAAACTACAGTACACTAAGTCTGACAATTTTACAAATTCACCCTAGAAAAAGTGCTACATACCTCACTGCTGAGTATCACCAAGGCCACCTTCAAAATACTCCCCCTTGGGAAGCTACTCACCAATGCCAGTAATTGGTCAACCCCTCAAAGCAAGCTTGGAACTTTTTCTGGAATAATCTTACTGATATTCAGCAATGAGGTATGTAGCACTTTTTGTAAGATGAATTTGTGAACTTGTCAAACCTCGTGAGACATAAAATGATACGGGTGAGGAGTGTGCTTCTAAGTAGATAGAGGAGACCACGCAACTCCTGTTTGGAAGTGAAAGAAGATAACAAACAGGAATGCTGCTGTTGTCACGTGCTGTAGAGCCGGTTCCAACTCACAGAGACTCTACGCACAACACAAAGAAACAGTGTCCGGCACTGTGCCATGCCCACGATTGTTTCTACGCTTAGGTCCACTGTTGCAGCCACTGTTGTCAGTCCATCTTGCTGACGGTCTTCCTCCTTTTCCCTGACCCTCCACTCTACCAAGCATAATGTCCTTCTAAAGGGAATGATCCCTCCTGACAACATGTCCAAAATACGTGAGGTGCAGTCTTACCATCTTTGTTTCCAAGAACCCTCTGGTTATCCTTCTGGAACAGATCTGTTTGTTCTTTTGACAATCCTTGGTACATACAATATTCTTCTCCAACATCATAATTGAAAGGCATCAATTTTTCTTCTATCTTCCTTATTCACTGTCCAACTTTGGTATGCATACGAGATTGAAAATACCATGCCTTGGGCAAGGCACACAGTCTTCACAGTGACATCTTGACTTTTGGCCATTAATTGTGGAACATAGTAACATGATATCCTCAACAATCTCATTCTTTTCTCCATTTATGATGATGTTGCTTACTGGTCCGGTTGTGAGGATTTCTGTCTCCTTGATGTTGAGATGCAATCCATACTGAAGGCTGTGGGATTCTGAGTTTCATCAGTGTTTACAATCCTCTTCACTTACAGCAAGCAGGGCTGTGTTACCTGCATGCACAGGCTGTTAATGAGTCTTCTTCCAATTTTGATACCTCGTTTGTCTTCATATACTCCAGCTTCTTGGACTATCTACTCAGCACACAGACTGAAAAGGTATGGTGAAGGAATACAACCCTGATACACACAGGGGAATAGGAGTTGGTTTCATAAACATGGGAAATATAGGGTAGTGGGGAAGAGGAAGTGTTAGCATGCGGACAGCACGTAGGGTGAAATGGCAAAGTGAGTGTAAGCTTTTGTATGAGACATAGACTAGAACTGTAAATGGTCACGTGAAATCCAATGAAAAATACTTTCGAAAAAACTCTCCACCACTGCAGTGAACCATGTTACATATTTCACAGCTATCAAAAATCGCAACTTCCATGCCTACGATGTACTAATGATAAAATAATGCATTTACTGAGCAACTATGAGATTTGAAGGGATCTGCAAAGACCTTTTGGCACACTACCTCATTTATTCCTCATGCCTCTGCTAAGTAGATACCAATGCAAACAGGATAAAACTGAGGCAAGTGAAAAGTCATCACAAGCTCCATATTGCCCAAATGGGATGCTGCTGCACCAGGAAAAGAATGCAGGTCAAACTGCCTAAGACTAAATTCCTAATAACTACATTTCTGTTCATATACGTATAATATGTTCGCTGTTCTGGCTGTTAATCTTCAATGACTTGGATGACCTGAGCCCTGCTGGGTAGGTAGGGACAGGAGACAAGGAAAGACTCTATCCAGTTCAGACAAGCTGGATCTCTTTCTGTGAATAAAGCCCGAGTCTCAAGCAAGATGGCTTCCTTTCGGCTTTATTTATGGCTCTGTCATAATAAAGCTTGAGGCAACAGCGATGTGGGCCAAGCAGACACAGTACTAAACAAAATAGAAACATCTGGATGTACATGGAGTCTAAATGGCTGCAGGCAGTAAATAAATGAACAATGGCACATTCCCTAAGTAGCACAAATAGTTAAGTTTTCTGACAGCTAACTGAAAGGCTGGCCAATTCGAAGCTACCCAAAAGACAGGCCAGGCAATCTTTTGGAGCCAGGTCCCTGTGCTGAGAAGCTCCTTGAGCAGGGGAAGACTGAGAAGGACCATATTCCTGAGCTGACAAGCACAGAAAGCCTTCCCTTGGATTTGGACATCCAGCCTACCAGACTATGAGAAACTACCTTTTTCTTTGTTGAAACTCTGCACTGGTAGTATTTCTGTTACAGCAACACTACATGAGTAAGACATAGATGCAGCCAAGAAAACTGCAGAGAAGGGACAAGGATGGCTCTGGAGGATCTGGGACTCAGTCTGATCAAACAGAGCTGCTGCACCTTAAGAGTCCACTCAAGAGGTTTTGTCATTCAACATAGATAACAATGGCCCAGAATGGGAATGCTGACATCTCATGATGCCAGCCCTGAGAGTCACATAAGGAAGGTGACCCCAAGCGTCTCAGATTTGAAAATCCACCTGTGTTGGTGAATGTTCCAGTGACACCATAGCAGGGCCTCAGGATACCTCTTAGGGTTCAGTCCCCTGGCCTTCTCCGCTACCTCTTTACCTCACTGAGGAACCTCAAGGCCTGCAGCACATCGTCTCCAACAATTCACATCTAGCCTCACCGTTTAGAGTAACACAACCACATAATACATACCATTCCTGGCTCCAGCATCTGGAACTCTAAGTCAATGTGTTCTCTGAGCTCAATAGGTCACTTCAGGAAGAGGGACAGCAGTGGAAGCAAAGCCACAGGACAGTCCAGTGGCAGATAAGTGATGTTTGGTCCACACAGCCAGTCAGAGCAGCTGAAATCCTTACTTGGGATTGAATGGGTATAGAAGACGGCCGTCTTTGGTCCTCAGTTGCCTACACTGGGCTAAATCTCCCTGCGTCATATGAGACCTAAAACGGAAGAAGACAGTGTTCAGTAAAGAATGACTGGTTCGTGGCCTTCAGCTCTTTCCTGGGCAGGGCTCCCTCCGGACATGCTCCACTGTGAGGATGTTAGTATTTAGGACAGATCCTGCTCCAGCCTCCTAAGGACACATCTGCATTCTTCACAAAGCTCCTTCACAAAGCTTCTTCACAGACCTCGTCCTCTGGTTACAAAGTCACAGAGTGAGGGGTCTTCTCATCCCACAGCTTGACAAATATTCAGGCCTGCCCACACTGCGAAGTGCGAACCCGGCTTCCTCAGGGCATGAGTGCCCAGAGGCTTAGGCTGTGGGCTCACCAGTCAGTTTAAGGGTTCACTTTGTGGAACAACCCACACACCTTTATTTGGTATCAAGAAGGGTGACTTTTACGGAGAATCTATTTGTCAAGTTCAAGTCAGTGAACTCATCACATGTCTCTCATTTCTAATTATGTACAGCTGAAAATCTTTGGGTGCACTGTCCAAAAAAAGATTCCATTCTATTTATAGCAATGTAGTATGTGGTCAACAATAAACACAAGCAATCACCTGGACTTCTCAACACCAACAAAGAGAACCAACTCAGTACCACTTACAATAGCCCCCAAGAAGATAACACACTCAGGAATAAATCTAACCACAGACACAGCAGACCTACACAAAGAAAATCACATGCTACTACTGCAGGAAACCAAGAGACCTACACCTAAGTGGAAAACCCTACTACGCTCACAGACAGCAAGACTCAGCATCATGGAAATGTCTACTCTACCCAAAGTGATCCACACATATAATCCTGATCCAAATTTCAATGACATTTTTTAACAAGATGAAACATCAAATCACCAACTTCCTATGGAAGGCAGTGGATCCCAGACAAGAAATTCTTAAGAAAAAAACTAACTGGGAGGCCTCATGTTACCTGACTTTAGAACTTATTACACTGCCACGGTAGCCAAAACACCCTGGGACTAGTATAATAACAAACAGAACCAGATTTATGGTGTAGAACTGAGAACTAAGATAAATTCATCCCCCTATAAGCAGCTATCACTTGAAATGAGTAAAAAAGTCTCTTTTATCTGCAGAAAAACAAAGCAAGACCTATAACTCATACCATGTACAAAAGGTAACTGAAAACAGAGAAGAGTGGAGCCAAGATGGCAAACTAATCACCTGTCTACTCGATTCCCTGTGAGAACTAAGACCTAGCAAAACAATTGAATGGAGCACACTGGAAGTTCTGGGAGCCCCAGGATGAGTCAGAGGGTTGTGAGATTAGACTGGGCAACAGGAAGGGGAAGACTACAAATTGTCAGACATGAGATGGCAGTACAAAGGGTTTGGCTTCTGCTCACTCAGCAACTGAGAGGCTTACAGGTATGGAACCATCTGCCAGACTGAGCTGCAGCACCTGTGCAGACAGAGTATCTCACAGCAGAGAGGGTGTACTTAAGATACGTCACGTCTAAAAAACTCAATGACAGCTGGCAGCTTCGGGTATCAGTACCCCACCTTCTCTCTTTTCTGAGCTGTGCCAAAGATTCTGCTTGCACAGTGAAGAGAAGTAGCTCACGCAGGATGTCTTCTTAGTCAGCTGAGAGGCAAAGTCAGCCACACCTCACAGCTCAGCTCGGGCTGGCTGCCACATTGAACAATAGTGCCTGTCTGGACAGTGCCTCTCTCAGCAGAGAAGCTGTTTATACAATAACTCAACCTAGACAACGCAGTGGTGGTGGGCAGCATAGTAGCAGTGCCCTTCCCCCTCCTTTCTTTGAGCCATGCCATAGAGTCTGCTGACGTGGCCTTGGACAGACTCTGCAAGCAGGATTTCATTTATGCCAGCTAAGAAATGGGGCCTGTCACCCCAAAGGCCCAAGTGCCACTGGATAGCACTTCTCTAAGCAGAAAAAGTTTTTAAGACAACAGCATCTAGAAAAGTTTAGCAGTGCCCTTACTCCCTTCTGAGAGCTACACCATAGCTGCTGCTGGTGCCACATCAGAAGCTCTACAGCTTTCTGATAGCATAAAGGCAACGATCAATATCTAACCATTTAAAGAAGCAGACCACCATGGTTCCAGAAAAGTCTGAAAACAAAGAATCAAAAAATTTACTGGGTGGGGGTGCACCCTGAGATCTCCACTAAAAGACTGCCATGGATGGTCCAGGGGCCTTGGAGTTCCCTTGGGAGCATGACCCCTGTCCATAAATCATAATGGAGGTCAACTCTTTGGACAGGAATGCATTGGACTTGGCGACACAGACTGACTATATCATGTGTTCACTTTATGGTTCTATGCATCTAAAGGATGTCATCCTGCTGACTACTTACTGGAGGTGGGTGAGTGGGGTAGACAGGAGGGGACAGGAGATTGTTGGGAGGATAAGACATGCATGGAGTGGAAAGGAAGAGTGTGCTGTCACTGGGCAGGGAGAGAAGTGGGATCTCCATACAGGTGGGCATACAAATTTATATGGGAATGTGCCTTTTTACTCAATCATTAAAAAAAAAAAAATTACTAGGTGAAGAACCTTCTTGAAATTATCTGAGATAGAATACAAAAGATTATGTACAGAGCCCTTAAGGATTTTACCATGGAGATTAAACAAAGTCCAGCAGAACAAAATGAAAAATTAAACAAGCTAAATGAACTCTAAGAACATCAATGATGCGAAATTCAGCAGATCACTAACAAAATTACAGTCAGACAATTCAAAAGAAAGCCCAAATAGCAAAATGGAGAAAATGGAATGCAGAACCAGTGAGACTGAAGACAAAGAAACTGACGTCAGCATTTATCAGAAGAAATCAGATAAAAGAATCAAGAAAAATGAAGAATCGTGTGGGACTCTATCAAGAGGAACAGCCATTTACGGGGAATTGGGAGTTCCAGGACAGGGAGCGATAGCGGAAAGTACGAGAGAACTGTTAAAGAGCTGCTAACAGAAAACTTCCCTGACATCAGGAAAGAAGAGAGCTATTCAAGATGCTCATCAAACTCCACAAAAAGTAGACCCGAACAGAAAGACCTCCAGGCTCTTAAAGGCAGAAATGCTTAAACAAAAACAGTACAAAGGGAAGTCTTGTAGAATATCCTCCAACTTTTCAGCTGAAACCTTGTTGGCAAGAAGGCAATAGGATGGGATATAAAAAGCCCTGAAAGAAAAAATATTTCCAATCAAGAATTATATAGCCTGTCACACCGTCTTTCAAATATGACAATGAAACTAGGCCAGTCTTTGCTAAACAGAAGCTTAGAGACTTTGCAAAAACAAAAGTTTTGAGAAATACTGACAAAGAAAATCACTAACATCAGATGAATATCCAAAGATGCAATGAAGGACACAGCATCCACAGTCCTAATTAGTTAGGGAAGTCAAAAAGCTGTATCAAAACTAAAATACCAAAATTAACAAAACAGAAAGCTCAACATGTAAACTATGACAATACCACACTATGAGAAGAGATACACTACAGTATTCATAGGTCTTTCAGATAGATAGGAAGGAGATACAAAGAAGTTAAAGACTGGTTTAAACCTAGAACATCATGGAGGAACCAAGGGGTAGCTGAAAATCAAACTAAGAATAATACACACAAAACAAGAAATACAATACAGAAGTCTCAACAGACACAAAACCAACACTGAAAAAGATGAAAAGCAAACCCATAAAGAAAAATGATCCAGAACAGAATGTTAAATGGAGCAAAGAAAATGTCAACAACACAAAACTTAAGGCTGTGAAATGACATAAAAACATATCTATCAATAATTACACTAATGTAAATGTACAGAAGGGTCCAAGAAAGAGACAGAGTAGCACACAGGATCAAAAAACACTATCTGTGTTTATACTGCTTGCAGGAAAACACATCTTAGACTCACAAATATGAACAAACTGAGAATTAAAGGATGGAAAAATATATACTAAGCCAACAACATATAAAGAAGAGCTGGAGTGGCAATATTAATCTCAGATAAAAAAATTTCAAAGTAAAATCCACCATCATGGACAAAAATGGTACCATTGCTTAAAAATTTATTACATAAGGAGAATATAGCAATATCACTTCTATACCCAATACTGGAGCATCTAAATACATCAAACACTGACAACATTGAAAAATGATACAGGTCACCCCACAATAATAGTAGGAGACTTCAAAGCTCCACTTACAGTAAAAGATCATCCAGAAAAAGCTTAATAAACATACAGAAGATCTCACTGCAACAATCAACCAACTCAATCTCACAAACATACAGAACTTCTTACGAGACAACAGACAAGTACACCCTTTTTTCAAGAGCACACAGAACATTCTTGAGAATAGATCATGTTAGGCCATAGAACAAGTCTCAACAAAAAGCAAACCACTGAATTATTGCAAAGCATCTTCTCAGACCACAGAGTCATAAAAGTTGAAATCAGGGCACAGTCAAGATGGCGGACTAGACACACAACACCTTAATTCCTTCCGAAAACTAAGGCCTGGAGAGATAACTGAATGGAGCCTTCTGGACGCTCAGCTCTATGACACAGCACAGGACTGTAACTTTGGGCTACACGCTACAAAATGGGAAACTTCCTATCTCTTGTTGAGCCCCATTCCTGCTGACTGGCCACTCAGGCAGACTGAAGGTATTGGTGCTTTTACTTTTTTTTAATTTTCGTTGGCCAGTAGGCAGGGGATGGGCATGAGCCAGCAGATATGCTGACCTGCTGAAGTGAATAGCATGTGCTGTAGCAGAGAGACAACATATGGAATAGCCACGTTTTGAGAACCCAGTGGCGGATTGAGGGCACCATAGCCACTCTACCCTCTTTTCTGAGCTCCACAATAGGTTCGACCGTTTTGCTTCAGGAGGGTAGGCTAATCTGGACACCATCTTGCTTGGCTGGGGGTGGACTCACCCAATCTGAGGCCTCAGCAGGCACTAATTCCCAGAATGGGAGGCAGTGCCAGTCCAGGGAGCACTTTGCCAACAGAAGGGCTGTGTCTACAACACTGCTGCCTTATGGGTAGGGGATGGCTAAAGACAGAACCAGGGCAGTTGCCCCTCCCTACTTTCAACGAAATCATATCCTCTGATGACAGCCAAAGAGATGCATCTGCTGCCCATAGGAAGGTATGGCCTGTCACAGCTAATAGTCTGACTGATTTGGGGAGCCGTCAGATAGCTTTTAGCTTTTGACAATAAGACTGCCTGGAGAAAAAAATGCTGTGCAGACTGACAACATCTCTTCCAGCATTTACGGACCCACAACGTACACAGAGCCATGGCGCGTTGTTTCTTTAAATGCTTAGGTATGCTCTGTTGCTTTCGGGGCATCTCTAGGGTTTTTAGTTTCTCTGGTGTTGCCTCAATAGGAGCTGAGGTGTAGAAGTTGGGTATCAGCTGACGCTGTGTACTCAATCACAGTTTTAATACTGAAAGAAACAATCCAGTGAAAACTATCATGCCATCGTATTAAAAAGAGGGATGTACTACAGTTGTTACAGTCCTCCCAGATGGACAGGAAGATGACAAGACTGGTAGTAATTAAAATTGGGTTTATATATAGTTTATTAAGGAGGATCATAGGAGCAGCTGTAAAGCACAACAAAGATGTAACATATCATTTGAAGAAATGTAACACAGGAGTCTCAATAACTACAAAACCAGCTCTGAAAAAGGTGAAAAATCAACTCACAGAAAGAATGTCCCAGAACAGACTGATAAGAACAACAGAGAAAAACATCAACACAAAAATAAACATATCACAACGGCAGCACTGAAGACATACCTATCAATAATTATATTGAATGTGACTGGACTGAATGCTCCAGTAAAGAGACATCAAGTGATTTCCTGGATCAAAAGACATGACCCATCCATATGTTGTCTACAAGAAACTCACCTGAGACCTAAAGATAGGACCAAACTGAAAATTAAAGAATGGAAGACTATATATGAAGCTAACAATGAACAAAGAAGAGCAGGTGTGGCAATTCATTCTAATCTCAGACAAAATCAATTTTAATGTAAAATCCACCATCGTGGACAAAGATGGACACTACTGCTGAAAGGTTCAGTACGCAGACAAGACTTAACTATATTAAATATTTATGCACCTAATATCAGAGCACTTACATACGTCGAAGAAACACTGACTACACTCAAAAAAGAGTGAAGTCACTCCACAATAATAGTGGGAGACTTCAACATTCCCTTCTCAATACTGGACAGATCATCTAGAAAAAAGCTCAGTAAAGATACAGAAGACCTAACCAACTAAACCTCATTGACATATACAGAACTTTCCACCCATCAGCAGACAACTACACCTTCTCCAGTGCACATGGAACATTCTCCAGAAATGACCATGTGTTAGGACATAATGCAGTTCTCAACAAAATCCATACCACTGAATTACTGCAAAGTATCTTCTCAGATCATAAAGCCATAAAAGTCCAAATCAATAGCAGAAAAAACACAGATAGAACTCTTGGAAACTGAACAACATCTTGCTCAAAAAACCATGGGTTCTAGAAAAAATCAAGGATGAAATAAAGAAATTCATGGATTCCAATGAGAATGAGAACACTTCCTACCAGAACCTATGGGATACAGCCAAAGCAGTATTCAGAGGTCTGTTTATCTCCATAAATGCACACATCTGGAAGGAAGAGAGAAACCAAATCACGGAACTAACCCTACAGCTTGAACAAGTAGAAAGAGAACAACAGAGGAACCTCTCAGGCACCAGAAGAATCCAGATCATAAAGATTAGAGCAGAGCTAAATGAATTAGAGAATAGAAAAACAACTGAAAAAAACTGAAAAGACCAAAAGTTGGTTTTTTGAAAAGATCAACAAAATTGACAAACCACCAGCTAAACTCACTAAAGAAAAGCAAGAAAGGAAACAAATAACCCAAATTAGAAATGAGAGGGGAGTTGTCACAAAAGATCCAACAGAAATCAAAAACATCATAACAGAACACTATGAAAGACTGTACTCTAACAAATTTGAAAACCTAGAGGAAATGGACTCATTCCTTGATTCATACCACCTACCCAAATTATCACAACGTGAAGCAGAACAACTGAATAAATCCATCACAAAGGAAGAGTGAAACTGTCATCAAAACACTGCCAACCAAAACAAGCCTGGGCCCAGATGGCTTCACTGCAGAATTCTACCAAGTTTGTAGAGAACAGTTATCTCCAATACCACTAAGAATATTTCACAGTATAGAAAGGGATCGAGTACTCCCAAACTCATTCTATGAAGCCAGCAGGACCCTGATATCAAAGCCAGGGAAAGACTCAACCAAAAATGAGAACTACAGACCGATATCACTCATGAATCTAGATGCAAAAATCTTCAACAAAATTCTTGCCAATAGAATACAACAGCCAAATAATCGATTCTGACGAAGTGGAATTCATACCAGTGATGCAAGGCTGGTTCAACATCAGAAAAACAATTAATCTGATTAACCACATAAATATCACAAAAGACAAGAATCATCTGATTTTGTCCACTGATGCAGAAAAGGCATTTGATCAAGTCCAACACCCATTCATGCTAAAAACTCTTAGCAAAATAGGCATAGATGAAAAATTCCTCAATGCATTAAGGGCCATTTATACAAAGCCAATTGCCTACGTCATCCTGAATGGAGAGAGACGGAAAGACTTTCCCTTGAGAACAGGAACTAGACAAGGATGCCCACTCTCACCTCTCCTATTCAACACTGTACTAGAAGTTCTAGCCAGAGCAATTAGACAAGACCAAGAAATAAAGGGCATCTGCCTCAGCAAAGAAGTCAAAATCTCCCTGTTTGCAGACGATATGATTATATATGCAGAGAATCCGAAAAAATCTACAAATAAACTACTCAAACTGATAGAAGACTTCAGCAAAGTCTCAGGATACAAGATAAACATAAGTAAATCAGGAGGATTCCTTTATACCAACGAGACTGTTAATGAAGAAATCATCCAATCAATACCATTTACTATAGCCCCTAAGAAGATAAAGTACTTAGGAATTAATCTAACCAGAGAAATAACAGACCTTTACAAAGAGAACTACAAGCCCTTACTACAAGAAATTAAGAGAGACTTAGATAAATGGAGAAATCTACCCTGCTCATGGATAAGAAGACTTAACATTGTGAAAATGTCCATTTTACCCAAAGCAATCTACTTATAGAATGCAATCCTAATACAAATTCCAGCATCATTTTTTAATGAGATGGAGAAACAAATCACCAGTTTTGTTTGGAGAGGGAAGAAGCCCTGGACAAGTAAGGTACTACTAAAAAAGAAGAACACACTACGAGGCCTCACATTACCCGACCTCAGAACATACTACACTGCCACAGTGGTCAAAACAGCCTGGTACTGGTACAAGAACAGACAGATGGATCAACAGAACAGAACTGAGACCCCAGAGACGACACCATCTGCCTATGAACAGCTGATATTCGACAAAGGCCCTAAGACATTAAACTGGGGCAAAATCACTCTCTTCAACAAATGGTGCTGGCAAAACTGGATATCCATCTGAAATAAAATGAAACAAGATCCATATCTTACACCTTCTACAAAAACCAACTCGAACTGGATAAAAGACCTAAATCTCAAACCTAAAACGATAAAGCTCATACAAGAAAAGGTAGGAACAACAATGAAAGTTTAAATACACGATGTACACAGACTTGAAAATCTGTCAAACAAACCCACAATCAACAGAAGAAAAAATAAATAAACGGGAACTATTAAGAATCAAACACTTTCGCTCATCCAAAGACTTTATTAATAGAATTAAAAGGCCATCTACGGAATGGGAAAAAATATCTGGCAACTCTATGTCAGACTGATGCCTGATCTTCATAATCTATGAGATACTACAAAATATCAATAAGAACAAGAGAAATCATCCAATTAAGCAATGGGCAAAGGAGATGGACAGACATTTCTCTAAAGAGGAGATCCAAACAGTCACAAAACACATGTGGACATGTTCACGATCTTTAGTTATTAAAGAAATTCAAATCAAGACGACAATGAGATATCATCTCACCCCAACAAGGTTGGCCATGATTCAAAAAACACAAAACAACAAATGCTGGAGAGCCTGTGGAGACAGTGGAACTCTCCTACACTGTTGGTGGGGTTGCAAAATGGTCCAGCCTCTTTGGAAAGCAATCTGGCACTTCCTTAAAAAAATGGATATTGATATATGCTTTAACCCAGTAATTCCACTACTTGGAATACACCCCAGAGAGTCAAGGCCTTTCACACCAATGGACACATGCACAAGAATGTTTATTGCAGCACAGTCCATGATAGCAAAAAGATGGAATGCACCCAGATGCCCAACAACAGAGGAATGGATAGGTAAACTATGGTATATATACTCAACGGAGCACTATGCAATGATAAAGAATAATGGTGATTCCAGGAAACAACTCATAACCTGGTTTCAACTGGAAGACATTATGTTGAGTGAAAGTAGTCAGTCACAAAAGGACAAATACTGTGTAAGACCCCTACGATAAGATCTCAAAAACAGACTTACGTATAGAATGAAAGACTCTTTGACAGGTGCAAGGGAGAGGGGGAAAGAGGGTGAGGGGGCAGGGTTTAGATTAGATAGTTGCTAGAAATCTGGTTGGGAGCTCACAGTAGAAACAAGAACAATATTAAGTAGAATTCAGCATAACTTCAATACTCCTTCCATCTTAACCCAATATTGCAAGGACAGAGTAGCTGGGGTGGGGGGCAGGGGACCATGCTCTTAGGTGAAATCGAAGCCAATTGGCACAACTAGAGTTTTACTAACAGGGCTCCCTGCACCCAACATTGGTGAGGTCTTAAAAGCTGCCAAGCTGCCATCTGAGGGCACAGCAAATAGTCCCAACTCAGCAGGAATGGATCCTCACCGAGGACCAAAATCACATGGTAAAGACAACCCAATAGATAGAGACACCCACAGGAGTGGGTGCCTACATCGACTTGGGATCAGAAGAACCAGATGGTGCCCGGCCACCACCAGTGATAGCCACAATGGAGCTCACTAAATTGAGTCTCATTGGCTACACAAGGATAAAAAGGGGTGCATCCTGAGATCTCCACTAAAAGACCTCAACTGATGGTGCAGCATTTTCAGGGTTCCCCTGGGAGCATGGCCCCTGGCCTTGATGCTGCTCTTGCCGATAAATCATAATGAAGGTCCACTCTTCGGACATGAATGGATTGGACTTGGTGATGCAGAGTGACCATATATTGGATGCACTTTATGGTTCTATGCATCTATAGGATATCATCCTGCTGACCTCTGGCTGGAGGAAGGAGAGTGGGTAGAGAGGAAGAGAAAGTAGACTGTTGGGAGGATGAGACATGTATGGATCAGAGAGGAATAATGTGCTGTCACCAGGCAGGGAGAGCAGTGGAAGCTGCATATACGTGGGCATGTAAATTTATAGGGGAATGTACTTTTTGACTCAGTCATAATAAAATAAATAAATAAATAAAAGAAGAAAAATGTAGGACTCTATCAAGAGGAATAATCTATGATTAATTGGAATTTGTGAACGGGGAGGGATTGCTGAAAATACAGTGTTGTTCAGACAACTTCCCAGAAATTATGAAAGAACACAGATATGCAAAATGTATATCAAATGCCAAATGCCACAAAAAGCAGACCCCAAGAGATACCAAGACATATTACGATCAAGCTTAATAAAATGCAACAAAAGCAGAAACTCTTAAAGGCAGAAACACTCAAAGCAAACACTCAGAGGGAAGCCCTGTAGGCTTTCAGCTGACTTCTCAGTAGAAACGATGTCAGCAAGGAGGCAATGGATGACACATTTAAAGACTTGAAGGAATTTTATATCCTGCAAAACTCTTTCAAATACGAAGATGAAATTAAGACACTCACAAATAAACAGAAGCTTAGAGACTTTGTAAAACCCAAACCACACCTACAAGAAATACTGAAAGACATTCTTTGCTTAAAAATACAAAACTGTTAAGTGTTTATACAAGTAGGCAATGCAGGAAACAACATCCAGAAATCTACTCGGTTAGGGAAGCCACACAACTCAGTCAAAACGATAATGTTAAAAGAATGGAGCCAGTGTTACTATCACGAAAACTATGACACCATCACATTAGAAAGGGAAATAAACCACAACAGTTACAGTACTTTTGGAGATGAAAAGGAAGTTAAAAAGAAACATACAGATTAAAACTGGGTTAAACCTTAGACAACTATTAATAAAGGGGATCACAAGAGTAGCCACAAAGCACAGTAACAGTGCAACAGATCAAAATAAGAATACAAGTCTCAACAAACACAAACCCAACACTGAAAAAGATGAAAAGTCAACCTATAAAGGATGACCCACGACAGAATATTAACAGCAACAGACAAAACGTCAACACAAAAATAAATACATCAAAATGACAACACTAAACACAAACCTACCAATAATTACACTGAATGTAAACGGATTCAACATTTCAATAAAAAGACTACAAGTAACATCTTGGCTCAAAAGGCACAACTCATCTATATACTGCTTACAAGAAACACACCTTAGACTCAAAGATATCAACAAACTGAAAATTAAGGGACGAAATAATATGTGCCAAGCTAACAATGAACAAAGAAGAGCAGGTGTGGGAATACTAACCTCAGATAAAATACATTCTCATATAAAATCCACCATCGTGGACAAGGACAGACACTATTTATTGCTGAAAGGTTCAACACACAAGAAGGACTTAACATTATTAAATGTTTATACATCCAATACTATAGAATCCAAATACATCCAACAAAAACTATGTTGAATACTCAGATCACTGCACAATAACAGTTGGAGACATCAACACTCCACTTTGAGTAATGGACAGATTGTCTAGAAAAAAGCTCAGTAAAGACACAGAAGATCTTATTGCAACAATTAACCAATTAGACCTCATCAACATATACAGAACCTTTTAATCCATCAACACATAAGTACACCTTTTTCTCCAATGCACAAAGAACATTTTCCAGAACAGATCATGTGTTATGACATAAAGTAATGCTCAACAAAATCCAAACCACTGAATTACTGCAAAGCATCTTCTCAGACCATAAAGCCATAAAGATTGAAATCAATACCAGAATAAACATACAGAGAAACTGGAACTCATGGAAACTGAACAACACCTTCTTATACAAGAAATCAAGGATGAAATAAATTTATGGATTCCAAGGAGAATGAAAACACATCCTACCAGAACCTATGAGATACAGACAAAGCAGTGCTCAGAGGTCAATTTATCTGTATAAATGCACACATCTGGAAGAAGGCTAGCACACAAAGCAAAAAATTAACTTTACAGCTTGAAGACGTAGAAAGAGAGCAACAGAGGAAGCCCTCGGGCACCAGAAGAAAACAGATCATAAAGAATAGAGCAAAATTAAATAAATTAGAAAACAGAAGAACAATTTAAAAAAACTGATAAAAAACAAAAGCTGTTTTTTTAAAAACATCAACAAAATTGACAAACCACTGGCTGTCTAAACCTACACCACAAAAACAGGGGTGAGAACAACCTGAATCAGAAATGAGATAGGAGACGTCACAACAGAGCCAACAGAAATCAAAAGTATCATACAGAAATCTACCAAAGACTGTACTCTAACAGATTTGAAAACCTAGATTAAATGGAGAGATTCCTAGATTTATATCAGCTACCAAAGTTATCACAAGGATAAGTACAACAACTTAATAAACCCATCACAAAGGACGAGGCTGAAAAAGTCATTAAAAAACTACCAACCAGAAAATTTCTAGTCCAGATGGTTTCACCACAGAATTCTACCAAGCTTTTAGAGAAGAGTTAACTCCAATACTGCTGAGACAATTTCACAGCCCAGAAAGAGATGGAATATTCTCAATTTCATTCTGTAAAGCCAGCATGACCCTGATACCAAAGGCAAGGAAATGGCCTGCAAAAAAGGAAAATTACAGGCCAGTATCACTCATGAACATAAATGCAAAAATCTTCAACAAAATCCTTGCCATTAGGATTCAACGACATATCAAAAAAATAATTCATCGTGAGCAAGTTGGATTCGTAGCTGGGATGCAAGGCTGGTTCAACATAAGAAAAACAATTGATGTGATCAACCACATGAATAACACAAAAGCTAAGATTCACCTGATTTTGTCCATTAACGCAGAAAGGACATTTGACAAAAGTCCAACAGTCACTCATACTAAAAACTCTCAGCAAATTCCTCAGTGCAGTAAAGGGCATCTATCTACACAAAGCCAACCGCCTACATCATCCTAAATGAAGAGAGACTGAAAGAATTCCCCTTGAGGACGGGTACTAGACAAGGATGTCCAATCTCACCACTTCTATTCAACAGTGAACTAGAAGTGCTGGCCAGAGCTATTAGACATGACAAAGAAATAATGGGCATCCACAATGGTAAAGAAGAAGTAAAAATATCCCTATTTGCAGATAAGATTATATACACACAGAATCCTCAATAATCCATAAGTAAACTACTCCAACTAATAAGAGTTCACCAAAGTATCATGATAGAAGATAAACATAAGTAAATCAGTAGGATTTGCCTATACCAACAAAGAGATCATTAAAGAAGAGATCACCAAATCAATACCATTTACTATAGCCCCCAAGAAGATAAAATACCTAGGAATAAATCTAACTAGAGAAATAACAGACCTATACAGAGAGAACTACAAGGTCTTATAGCCAGAAATCAAGAGAGACTTACATACATGGAAAAACCTATGCTGCTCATGGATAGGAAGACTTAACATTGTGAAAATGGCTATTTGATCCAAAGTGATCTACATATACAGTACAATCCCAATACAAATTCCAATGACATTTTTTATTGAGATGGAGAAACAAATCACCAACTTCGTTGAGAAAAGGAAGAAACCCCGGATAAGTAAAGCACTACGGAAGAACACCACGACCCTGGGAAGCCTTACACTACCTGATCTAGAACCTATCACACTGCCACCGTAGTCCAAACAGCCTGGTACTGCTACAAAAAGAGCCATATATACCAGTGGAACAGAGTTGAGACCCCAGAAATGCCACCATCCTCCTATGAATAGCTGACATTCAACAAAGCCCCTCAGATTTCAAATTGGGGTAAAAACAGTCTCTTTAACAAATGGTGCTGGCAAAATTGCATGTCCATCTGCAAACAACTGAATCAAGACCTGTATCTCACACTTCACACAAAAACTCACTCAAATCAGATAACAGACCTAAATACCAAACCTAAAATTATGAATATTAATTATGCAAGAAAAAGTATGATCAACAATGGAAGTTTTAATATACAGCTCAGATTTCAAAATCTGACAAAGCAAGCACGATCAACAGAAAATAGATAAACAGGAACTAGTAAGAGTCAAACACTTCTGCTCACCTAAAGACTTTACCAAAGGAATTAAAAGACCACCCACAGAATGGGAAAAAATATTTGGCAACTGTAAGTTGGATTGATGTCTGATCTCCATAATCTGCAAGGTACTGCAAAATATTACCAAGAAAATGGTAACTGTTTTAGTCAGCTAGGCTGCTCTAACAGAAATACCAGAGTGGATGGCTTTAACAAAGAAAGATTTATTCTTACACAGTCCGGTAGGTTGCAAGTCCATATTCAGGGTGTCCGCTCCAGGGAAAGACTTTCCCCTTGTCGGCTCTGGAGGAAAGTCTGGTATTGCACCAGTCTTTGTCCAGGGAGCGTCCTCACGCAAGAACCTCTGGTCTGAAGGACGCGCTCTGCTCCCGGTGCTGCTTGCTTGATGGTAGCGAGGTTCTCAAATTGTCCTTTGTCTCGTTTTCCTTTTATTCCTTGCAAGCTAAAAGCATTAAGGGTGGGGCAAGCCATACTCCAGGGAAACTCCTCCTACAGCAGGAATTCACAGCCCCACCCTAATCCTTTAACATACAGGTTAGCAAAACCACACAACAGAGGACAGTCCCAAGATACAGGGAACCATATCCCAGCCACGCGGCAGTACACATTTTTGGGGGGACACAATTCCAACCATGACAACAGGCATCAATTCTTCTGTCTTCTTTGTTCATGGTCCAGTTTTTGCATGTATATGATGCGACTGAAAATACCATGGCTTGGGTCAGGTGCAGTTTAGTCTTCAGGGTGACATGTTTACTTTTCAATACCTGAAAGACACTCTTGGCAGCAAATTTTCCCAATGCATCTTTTGATTTCTTGATTGCTGCTTACATGTGTGTTGAGTGTGTACCCAATTAAAATGAAATCCATGACAACCTCAATGCTTTCTCCATTTATGACAATGTTGCTTACTGGTCTAGTTGTGAGGATTTTTATTTTCTTGATGTGATGTGCAATCCATACTGAAGGCAGTGGTCCTTGATCTTCACCAGTAAATGATTCAAATCTTCACTTCTAGCAAATAAAGTGGTGACATCTGCATAACGCAGGTTTTTAATGAGCTGTCCACCAATCTTGATGCCTTGTTCTTCTTTGTATAATCCAGCTTCTCAGATTATCTGCTTAGCATACAGATTAAAAAGGTATGGTGAAAGGATATAACCCTGATGCACATCTTTCCTGACTTTAAACCATGTGGAGAGGAGAAGACAGATAGTTGTTGTGGGGACACTAGAAGTATGGAATGGAAAGGAAGAGTGCGGTGTCACCACGTGGGGAGAGCAGAAGGAGCTGCAGATAAGTGCAACTGCAAAACTGACTGCATTGCACACTTTCACTTAATCACAGTAAAAAATAAAATAAAATAAAACCAGATCAAAGAACTAAATATAAAATTGAAAACTATAAAGATCATGGAAGAGAAAATGCTAGGAGCTCTAACATACAGCATGGACAGAATACAAACCCTAACTAACAATGCACAAACACCAGCAAAGAAACTAGGTAACTGGGAACTCCTACAGATCAAACTTATACTCATCCAAAGATTTCACTGAGAGTGAAAAGACAATGTATGCTTAATGTCCTCTCACAGAGCAAACTGAAGGGCATCATGTCGAGTGAAATGAGTCATTCACAGAAGGGCAGGTGTTGTGTGAGACAATTACAATGAAAACTCATAAAAAGCTTTATACACAGAAAGCATCTTCAATGGGTATAGCTGAAAACCCTGGTAGCATAATGGGTAAGTGCTACATCTAATAATCAAAGAGTAGGCAGTGCACATCTGCCAGGCACTCCTTGGAAACTCTGTGAGACACTTCTCTGTACTACAGGTTCGCTACGAGCCAGAACTGACTTCATGGTAGTGGCTCTCATTTGGGGTTTTGGTTCTGGTTACCAGGGAGGGAAGAGCTGGATATGAAAAAAATACATAAATGAAAGTTTCTTTCCAACAACAGAAGAGCAGTGTTTCCAAGAAGTGCGTGGTGGAGTCAAACTGCAATATTTTAGTTAGCAGTCTTACTACTCAACTACTATACTGCCAGGGTTTCCTGATTAGCCATTGTAATGTTGTTAGGTGCTATCAAGTCGGTTCCAACTCATGGTGACCCTATGAACAACAGAATGAAACACTGCCCAGTCTGTGACCATTTTTACGCTTAAGTCCATCATTGCGGCCACCCTGCCAATCCACCTCATCAAGGGTCTTACTCTTTTTCACTGATTGTCCACTCTGCCAAGCATGATGTCCTTCTCCAGGGACTGATTCTTCCTGACAACACTGCTGAAGTATGTAAGACACAGCCTTGCCATCTTTGCTTCCAAGAAACACTCTGGTTGTACTTCTTGCAGAACAGATCTGTTTGTTCTTTTGGTGGTCCATGGTACATTCATGAGGCAGCAGTTCTTCCCCAATCATCTTCCAAGTGCCTTCCCACCTGGGGGGCCCACTTTCCAGCACCATATCTGACAATGTTCGGCTGCTATTCCTAAGATTTCCCCTGCCTAATTCCTTTCAGAAGTAGGCTGCTGGGTCCTCCTTCCTAGTCTGTCTTAGTCTGGAAACTCAGCTGAATACCAGTGGCCTAGCTTCCCGCATCAGAGCAGCAAGCAAGCCTCTAATCACTAGCCATTAGAGAAATGCAAATCAAAACAACAAGGAGATGCCATCTCACCGCAATGCTAGCATTAATCCAAAACACACAAAATGATAAATTTTGAAGAGGCTGAGGGGGTAAAAAAGACACAACAAAGTGGAAACTGGTCATGCTGGAAAATTAAGACAAATTCAACAGGTAAGAGTGCCCAGGGCAGGAGGAAACACACAGCTGCCCAGAGGGCTCAGTTAATGGAACACTTGGATGGGAATAAGGGACGGGCTTCCTTGGTTGCAAAGCTGCACTTCAACATCCAACACCCAAAACGAAGAAATGACTTAATACTTACAGGTTCTAGAAGGGAGCACACTGGAGGGCCACACACTGAGTTCACATGGTAAAGGGGGAGAAGCAGAGCACAGACAGACCTGGGCTCAGCTGTCAACAGGATCCAAGTGAATAACAGACTTTCTTTGAGTGCAGGGACTGCTGGCTAATTTAAAACAACTGGGAGGAAACTGGGAAGGAGAGAGGGCTTTAGGGGTGCTTATTTGGCAAAGAGGGCATGTGGTCCTCATCCAGGTTCCCAAATGTGATATGTGGCTGGGGAAAGGGGGACCCAGCTAGGCCTCTCCAGATTATTATGAGCAATTTTCCATGGGGGTGTGAGGGGGAGTTGACCAGGAAAACAAGCACACCTGCTCTTTTGAAACAAGTCGTGTGCCAGCAGAGCTGGAAGACAGGCCGGCTCGGTATCTCAGGAGAGACAAAACTCAGCAGGGTGGCAGAATGGCAGGAAAGACTGTAAGGTTTCTCCTTACTCACATAGCTGCAGGGGCTGGCGAACCCACGATCAGCTCAGGGAAAAGGACTCTGGACTTGCAAGCTGTGAAGATCGATAAATCCCAAGGTCCACAGATAAGCTGCTAGCTCCAGTCCCAAGAACCAGATATCAGAAGACAACAGATGCAGCTAGTGGGTCTCCAACAAGCTAAAAACCCTGGCAAGGTGAGCGGGAAAGAAGGTGGATGAAGGAAGAGATGAAGGCTGAGGGCTGCTGAGCCACGACAGGCCCCACCCCCACTAGTACCACTCAGCAGCTTTTATCATGAGGGTAACTACATTATCCAACTGCCAAAACACTGACAGTCAACCCCAGCCAGGCAGACACACAATCTTAACTATCACATTGACACATTTACAAAATGGAGTTGGGGTTTCCTAGGACAGGGCTCTTGGCCCCAGGATACTAGCCTGACTTTGGGGATAGGGAGGCAAGTAGAGGGCTAGAGGGCAGCTACATGGGCAACAATATTCAATTAACCATGTCTATGTAATGAAGCCTGAAAAATTTAAAATTTAAGTTCAAAAAGCTGGACACTGAACCCACGGGCACTGTCATTACCAATGCCATCAATATAATCAATGCCACAGATGCCACCAATGATAAGGAAACCCGGCATCTGGAACCCTCCTACTGTCTGACTCATGGGTCTCTTCTTTGGATGGTTCTAATTTCATGTTTTCCCTGTTAAAACAGGATCATGAGTATAATGGCCTTCTATATGGAACCTCAGAGAGGTTTTGATAAACACCAAAACTTGCAGTTGGTGTCAGAAGTCCTGGACTGATCTGGCAGTCTGGAAGACACAATCTTTAAATACAGGTTGGCCAACTATGGTCAACTATGGTCACACTTAATACAATTTTCCTTAAAATATTAAAAACAAAAAAAGACCGAAGTTGCTTCTGGGACATTTATGTGGATACATAGAAAATCAACATGGCAGTGTCCTGTAAAACGAGAATTTACAGTAAACAATGCCTTCATTTTCTCTTAAGATCCACGGCCAAGAAAACCCCATGGAATTGTTCTACTCTACAACACACAGGTGATGTGAGATGGAATCAGCTTGATGACAACTAGCAACAGAGAATATTAAACATGAAGACAGGACAGTTAGATGAAGTCTGCACAAAAAAGTGTTAAACTGGAATTACGACTAAATGTACAAATTCAAAGAAAGATTCACTAATTATTAAGCGTGAAGGGAAAAATGAAAACCAATTCCCACTGAAATCACCACGTCTGTACTGAACTAAAACACAGGTGTGTGAAGGACTCAGTACACCTACGTAGGGGAATAAGAAGCTCTGCTCATGATAAGGAGCCCTGGTGTTGCACTGGGGAAACGCTTGGCTGCTAAAGCAAAGGTTGGTGGTCTCATTCCAAGACCAGGTGATCTGCCCCCGTAAGTGTGACAGCCTATGGGGCAGTCCTACTCTATCACATGGTCTCATTTTCAGTCATAATTGACTAGAGGGCATCTCACAACAACAAATTAATGAATACAAACTGAACTGTAAACAACAGTACACTGACTGAACATTCATCAAAGACGACCATTCAGTGAGTCATAAGGCAAACATCAGCTAATGTCAAATAAGACAGCATTTAACAATTCTCACGTTACTGGGTACTGTGTGTCTTCAAGCAGAAATTAAGTGGTGAAAAACCATTTCAAAAAGGAAAAGATTAGCTAGGCTACAGTACTTGCATACAGAAATCAAAATGAAGGGAAACAAAAATCCAGCAAACAAAGCAAAGGATAGCTTATACCCTCAGAGCCTAATTACAAGAAAATGTTTTCATAACCTGTGTGACAACTGGGAAATGACCAAGACAGTATTATTGTCACCACTAAGAGTCAAAGCATTGAAAACCAGAGAAGGTTGACTAACCAGTGATCCTAAAATAGGTGTATCTTTAAAAACATACTGTTAAAAAATGAAGAAAGGAAAAAAAATTCCATTGGTCTTCAAGCCCATTCCTTCTCCTGGTGGCCCATGTGTTAGAGCCTAGAACCGCCTCACAGGCTTTCTTGGCTGTAATCATTACAGAAGCACAGGCCTCTCTTCCCCAAGGTCCTGGGTGGATTCAAACCAACAACCTTTCCTCAGGAGCGCACACCAGCTCAAACCATATGGGCCACTCAGGGACATTTCTAAGGGAGCTGGGTGTTACTACAAGGAAATAGAAGAGATCTACATAAATGGAAAACCATATCATCTTCGTAGACTCAATATCATAAAAATGTCAATTCAAACCAAAGGGATCTACAAATACAATGCACTACTGATCCAAACAGTAACAGAATTCTTTAAGAAGATGGTAAAACCAATCACTAACTTTATATGTACAGAAACGGAAGAGGACCTGGATAACTGAAGCACTACTGAAGAAGACTAAAATAGGAGGACTCACACTACCTGACTGCAGAACCTATTATACTGCTACAGCAGCCAAAACAGCCTGGTACTTCTAGAATGACAAATACACTGACCAACGGACCAGAACTGAGAACGCAGATGTAAATTTGTCCTCCTACAGTTACCTGATATTAACAGATATGGGCCCAAAGTACATTAAATGGAGAAAAGACAGTCTTTTCCACAAATGATGCTGGCAAAACTGGATGTCCAGTTGAAAAAAAAGGAGGCAGGATCCATATCTCACACCATAAACAAAAATAATTTGGAATGCATGAAAGACCTAAATATGAAGCCCCAAACTATAAAGATCATATTAGATAAAACAGGATCAACACTAGAGGCCTTAACACACACCAATACAAATCGTAACAACAAACTCCAGAAGATAAGCTTGATAATTGGGGTTGTCACTTAAGCTCATTGATCTACAGACTTCACAAAAAAATTAAAAAGAGAATCTACAGACTTGGAAAAAATTGGGGGACATGAAAAATCCAAGAAAGGTCTCATCTCTTAAATCTACAAGAAACGCCATTGCCACTACAACAAAAACAGAAGGAATCCAATTTAAAAAGGGGCAAACAAAATGTCACCAAAGCAGATATTGAAGCTCCTGAGGAAACACTCCCGAGTACTAGCCAGTAACCAAAAACAAAACCAAATCCACTGATTCCAAGTCACAGCAACTCCATAAACCAAATTCAAACCCACTGCCATTGAATCAACATCAACTCACAGTGACCCACAGGACAGAGATGAACTGTCCGACAAGATTTCCAAGGGATGACTGGTGCATTCAAACTGACCACCTTTTTGTTAGCAGCCGAGGTCTGAACCACTGTACCACCAAGTCTCTATTGCAAATCAAATCATTATTGTTAGAGAAATGTAAAACAAAACCCCAATGAGATACCAACTCACCCCAGCACTCCAGGCAGGGATCAAAACAACACAACAAATGTTGACATCGCTGTGGGGAGACTGGAATTCTCAGGCACTGCTGGTGGGAATGCAAAATAGTACAATTATTTTAGAAAATGATACAGCATTTTCTCAGAAAAGTAGAAATACCATATGATCCAGCAATCCCATTCTTGGGAATATATCTTAGAGAAAAAAAGAGCAGTCACCTGCACAGCCAAGGTGCAGCACTGTTCACGACAGCAAAAAGATAACTCATGAAAGACTTACATACAAACAGAAACAATTTTAGATGGTCACGATGGGTGGGGTGGGGGTGCAAAAACACTAAATATACAGTAGATAAGTAGTATCCGTGATGAAGCACAGGACAGTACATACTACTGTCAAAGCCAGCAGAATCTGTACAAGGCAAGGTCAAGGAAGCTCCACAAAAAACACACCCAACTCCCTGAGGGACTGAATTACTGGGCTGAGGGCTGTGACGACCATGGTCTCAAGGAACAGCCAGCTCAACTGGCATGACATACTTTATTTATAAACAGAATGTTCTACATTCTACTTTTGCTAGTAGCATCTAGGGTCTTGAAAGCTTGTGAGCTACCTTCTCAAGATACTTCACTAATCTCACTCCTTAGGGAGCAAAAGAGAATGCAGAAAACTAAAGACACAAGGGAAAGATGAGTTCAAAGCACTAACAGATTACAACTACCACAACCTCCACCAGCACAACTAAGTGGTGCCCAGCTACTAACACTGACTGCTGTCACAGGGATCACAGTACAGTGGCCCACACAGAGCTGCAGAAAAATTCAGACCAGACTTAACTTGCTCGAGATTGGAGAAACCCTGGGAGTATGACCTCCAGGCATCCTTTCAGCTCAGTAGCAGTCACTCCTGAGTTCACCCTTCAGCCAAACATTAAAAAAACTTTTGCCATCCATTCAATTCTGACTTACAGCAACCCTACAGGACAGAGGAGAACTGCCACAGAAGTCACAACTGTGTGATATTAATGGTTTCTTTGTTGGGTAGTCAGGGTATGTCTGGCAATCCTCCACAAGTTTCAGGATTTTGTTATGAAAATTATATGCACGTTTTCTGGATTTAAGTTGCTAAAGAATACATGAAGACTGTGTCATTGAAAGAAAACCCTGGTGATATAGTGGGTTGAGTGCTACATCTGTAAACCAAAAGGTGAGAAGTTCAAATCAGCCACGCGCTCCTTGGAAATTCTATGGGGCACTAGGAGTGACAGCAGTGGGTATGGGGTGCCACTGTAAACAAAATAACCCCCTATTTCCAAGGTGCATGTGGTGTATTCAAACTGCCGACCTTTCAGTCGGAAGCCTTAGCACTTAACCAGTGGCCCACCAGGGTTTTGGGTCAGCCGAAGAGTAGACAGGCCAACAAAACACAAGGAGACTCAAGGGGCAGACAGCCTAGTGGCAAGGACTACAGTGCAGGAGGGAGGGAAACCTGAGAATAGGGACCCCAAGCTCGAGAACGGAGTACGGTGACATCTGGACTTGGTAACTAATGTCGGCAAACAATATAGGTACTGTTTACTGAGAAGTTAGTTTCTTCGGAAACCTTCATTTAAAGTAAATTAAAAATAAAAAAGGGAAGTACGGTTGAAAAATCAATAAACCGATTTTCAGACCTGTAAGTCAACAGAGGGCCAAAGGATAACCAAAACATTAAAAACTACGGAAGTAAAGTAAGCCTGAAACAAATAATCATCTCAGGAATGAAAGGAAGAAGGAAGCAAATTTGGCTAAAAACGACTAAATGGACAAAACTGCCCAACGACCACGCTCGGCACGGAGGGACTCTCCGAAAGTCCCGGGGGCGGCCGGGACGCAGGCAACGACTCCCGCCGGCGCTCTGACCGCAGGTGGCGCGGGGTCAGCGACGGGCGACGGGAAGGCCGCGGGCGGGTCCCGAGCGGAGGAGGAAGGCCGGCCGCCGGTATCGAGCGTTTGACCGGAACGGACGCAGAGCTGGGAAGCCCGCAGGGCAGGGCCCGAGGGTCTGCAGGGTCCCCCAGACCCCGAACTGGAGGGCGCGTTTCAACCGGAAACACCACACTCACCCGACTAGGTTGGCGGTTCCCAGCAAACATAACGCGAACGCACAGAAAAAAGACGGAGGACAACACCGCGCAGGGAAATGACGTCTTCGGGGGCGGGGCTTTAATGACGGGGCGGGGCGTGCAGGGCGGGGTCGGACCTGACCAGCGAAGGGCGGGGGCGGGCCGGGCTAGCTGGGCAGGAGCTGACCCCTTCTGAGCAACCAGTTTCTGTCCTTTAACAGAACTGGATACTCCTATAGAGTCATTTCAAAATGTTTGCCGTCATGAAGACCGGAGTTGCTTCCCTTAACCTTTCCAACAATTTAAGTGTTTGAAGACAAGAGGGGACAGGAAAGCTGGTAATAAAGAGACCCAAGGTCAAGAAGGAATAGAGTTGACATTTCATGGAGTTCTACTAATGTCACAGAATAATATGTGTACTAATTGCTTAACAAGAAGTTAGCTTGTTCCGTAAATCTTCATCTAAAGTTCAAGAAGAGGCGAGTTGTGTAGGTCACAGATATTAGAAGTAGAGACATTTTCCACCTACCAGATGGTTTTTCTTTTTTGTGCCCTGAAGTCCAGTCCTACTCACACCAACCCTGTAACACAGTAAAACCAAAACCAAATCTGTTGACTCAAGTCTCTTACACCTCCCGGTGACCCTAGAAGACAGTGAAAAGTTTCTTCACAAGCTTTCCAAGAACAGCTGGTGGATTCCAACTGCCAACCTTCCTGGTTAGCATCCAAGCTCTCAACGACTGTGCCACCAAAGCTCCAGAAGTAAGCTGGCCTCTGCAATTGGTTGATTCCGATTCATAGCAACTGTAGAGGTAAGAGTAGAACTGCCCCATCGAGTTTACAAGGAGTGCCTGCTAGATTTGAACTGCCGACTTCGTGGTTAGCCAACTTAACCGCTATGCCACCAGTTTCCCGAGGGCACTGTGGAATTGCCATACAGAGTTGCCTAGATAGTAGGCAAGGAAACCCTGGTGGTGTCATGGTTAAAAGCTACAGCTGCTAATGAAAAGGTTGGCGGTTGTAATCTGCTAGGCACTCCTTGGAAACTCTATGGGGCAGTTCTACTCTGCCCTCCAGGGTCCCTAAATTGGAAACAACTCAACAGCAGCATGTATTAGGAAGCAAAGATGTCACTTTGAGGACTAAAGTGTGTCTAACCCAAGCCATGGTATTTTCTATTGCCTCTTATACATGCAAAAGCTGGATAACGGATGAGAAAGCCCAAACAATTGATACCTTAGAAAGATGGTGTTGGTGAAGAGTACTGAATATACCATAGACTTCCAGGAGAACAAACAAATATGTCTGGAAGAAGTCTAGCCAAAATGCTTCTTAGAAGTGAGGATGGTGAGATTTCATTTCATACACTTTGACATGGTATCAGGATGAGCAGGTCCCTGGAGAAAGGTGGGTAAGTGGAAAAGAGGAAGACTCCTCATGTGATGAACCGTGCAAACATGGGTTCCAGCACAGTGATTGTGAGCATGTGCCAGGACTGGGCAGCGTTTTGTTCCATTGTGCATGTAGTTGCTACGGGTCAGTAGGATTCAACAAAAACTCCCACTTAACAACAAAAACAACATGACTGTTTAGGAACCCAGGTGTCACCGTGATTAAGTGCTGGGCTGCAAACCAAAAGGTTAGTAGTTTAAGTCTACCAGGGGCTCCTCGGAAACCCCATGGGCAGTTCTTCTCTGTCTTATAGAGCTGGTATGAGTCAGGATCAACTTGGCAACAATGTGCTTGGTTTAGGGATGGGATAGTTCAAGAGTGAGTTCTGGGTTCCATGTCAATTAAAGCCTCTTCTTACATCTAACGACACATGCAGTCCATAACCTACAACAGGGTGATGTTTCAGTGACTTCACTGTAAGCTGATTGTGACTGTCATAGATTGACTTGTGTCCCCCCCAAAATAGGTGTAGCCATGTGGGCTGGGCGGTGATTCCCAGTATCTTGTGACTGTCCTCCATTTTGTGGGTTTCCTATGCTGTATGTGAAAGGATTAGGGTGGGACTGTAAATCCCTTTATAAGATCACCTCCCTGCTCCACTGTAAAGGGAGTTTCCCTGGAGTATGGCTTGCCCCACCCTTAATCCTTTCAGCCTGCAACAGATGAAAGGAAAGAGAAGCAAGCAGAGAATTGGGAACCTCCTACCATCAAGAAAGCAGCACCAGGAGAAAAGCACGACCTTCAGACCTGAGGTTCCTGCGCCATGATGCTCCCTGGACAAAGACTGGTGCAATACCAGACTTTCCTCCAGAGCCGACAAGGGGAAAGCCTTCCCCTGGAGCAGACACCCTGAATATGGACTTGTAGCCTACCGGACTGTGTAAGAATAAACTTTCCTTTGTTAAAGCCATCCACTCTGTGGTATTTCTGTTAGAGCAACACAGGTAACTAAATAGATGTATTCAACTTAGGTCACTGCTTTAGTCAGCTAATGCTGCTGTGGGGGAAGCAGTTCCATCCATGACAACATCTTTTGTTTTTAATTTTCATCACTGTTGCTTTCTGTTATCAGTATCTTTATAGCTCCAACCTTTATGGTCAGCGTCTGTGTCATAACAATGACATTGGAGTCCCTATGGCTGCTGGGTATATGTACCATTCAACTGTCGTATGCTGTTAGAATTCAACATTACCCAGCTTTCTCTCTGTTAAGACTCCCTGAATCCATACAAACGTTTTAAGGGATGCAATTCCAACTGGCTTAAGCAAAAATAGAAGGAAATTTCTGGAGTGAAAGGCCCAGGATTAGGATAACAAGTTCAGGTATGACTGAGTCCAGAATTTCAGATGGTGTCTCTGGGATTTAAACTCAACAACTTTTGGAAAAAGGGCAGTGTCTGACCTCCTCTAACATCATAATGGGGAAGAAGAACCAATAGCAATGTGCAAGGCAGATTTCTCTGACCCCAAAATTGGACATGCCTCCTCATCTTTACCAATTCTAATACCAACCGTCTCTCTCATGACACTCAATAGTTCACTGCAGCAGCCACACAGAACTCCCAGACCACACTCTTCATTATGGGGTTTATTAGGGAAGAAACAGTTACAACTCAGATACAGGAACACCCAGGGTACATTTCTTCCATCAGGACAGCCTCTTGCGAGCTGTGCTGACAGACAGGCCTCTCTTTGGCCCTTGGCCTCTGCCCAAAGGTATTGAGCTCTTTCCATGGGCCAGACAGTCCACTGCAGCATCTCCTGCTGCTGGCTGTCTGCTGCCGGGTCCCTCCTGCCACCATTTCTCACCATTTTCAGGGTCACACCTTGCTCTCTGTTTCCTGGGTCCAGGAGCTTCTCAGCACAGGGATCATGAGTCCAAAGGATGTTCAGGTTCCTGGTTATTTTTCCTGGTGGCACTGGATCTTCTTTCTCCTGCCTCTAGGGTGGCTCTCTTTAATCTCAGTGGGATGGCAAAACTGACCAATCCCTTTGGTGGGCTACGATCACCCTATCTGCAGATTCCCACTCCATCACCTAGGTGGGAGTTACAAGATCACAGCTAGAAAGCCCACACAAAGATGATACATTGCACCATGGCCCTGCTTTCCTCCGTGCTAAGTTCACTCCAGCCTTACTTCTTTCCAGGATGACAGGCCCAGTGGAAAGAAAGAGAATACTTCTTTTCCCACTTAACCCAAAGTCCCACACAGCATTTCCTTGGCCAGACACGACTCAAAATCCCTCCCCTGTGCCAGTTCTTAGATTCTGATTGGTTGGACCTGGATCATGTGCTCATTCTTAACCAACCCCTTCTTTCCGTTTGTGTAGAGGCACTCAACTAATTTTTGTGTGTTGCTCCCATACCTTGCCACTTCGCTGAATCCCTCTATTAATTCCAGTAACTTTCTTGTTGAGTTTCTCGGATTTTTTATGTGTAGGATTATGTTATCTGTGAATAAGGATAGTTTTACTTCTTTCCTGCTTAGGATGCCCTTAATTTCCTTTTCTTGCATTCTTGCTCTAGTTAGAACTTCCAGTAAAGTATGGAATGAGTGCTCTCCTTCCCATTCACAAGGGTAATACTCTCAGTCTTTCCCCATTGACAATCTGTTGTTTTGATTGAAAACATTTTCTTCCCCAAAAGAAGATCAAGAACATATCCCCATGAATGGGGATGGATGCTAGCCAGATGTTCCCCATGAAACCCACTCTGGCGACCAAGATGTGGCTGCTTGCAGGCCTCAGTTTCCCTGGTTGTCTTTCTAAAAAAAATTAATATTTTATTGTATTTTTAATGAAATTCTACAAAGCAAAACAGGTTCTTACTCAACAATTTCTACATATAATGTTTGGTGACACTGGTTACATTCTTCACACTGTACAGACATTCTCATTATTTCCATTCTATTTCCATTTCCGTTAACCTCATCTGAGCACCTAACAACAACAACAGTCTCATTAGGTGTGGCAAAGAATACTGAACACACCATGGACTTCCCAAAGAAGGAACAAGTCTGTCTTAGAAGAAGTACGGCCACAGTGCTCCTTGAAACTGCAGATAGTGAGACTTGTTTTCATGTCCTTTGGACACTTTATCAAGTGGACCAAACCCTGGGAAAGGATATCATGCTTGGTAAAGCAGAGGGTCATTGCAAAAGGGGAAGACCTTCAATGAGATGGACTGCCAACAATGGACTCAAGCATAACCATGATTGTGAAGACAAAGCAGGACCAGGCAGCACTTGGTTCAGCTGTGCATAGGATCGTTGTGATTTAGAACTGACCTAACAGGATGAAGTCTTTGATTACGAATTGACTCTCTATAACATGAGGTACAGTAAGTCATGAGGCAAGGTGTACGTTGTATAAAGCAGCAAACAAATAATCTATAAACAGTTATGACTATGATTCCCATTACTAGTGTGTATAGCCAGCCTAGGTTGGCGAGTCATGGAAGTGATGTTTACAATTGTGTCCCGAAGAAACTTTCCCATTGTTAGAGGAACTGTGATGTTATCTGGACTGGACTCTGTAGCTTTTTCAGGTCCCTTGGCAAGGTGGGTGACGTTAGCTGGTTCAGTCTTCTGGGCATGACCTAAAACAAAGCTTTAGTCTCCAAGTTAGTTTCAGTCAGCCTAAGAAATTAGGCACGGATTTTTTTTTTTTAAACAGTATTTTACAATTCTTACCACTTTCATTTCCCATAAAAGTATTTGTCCTGGTCCTTAGCATGTTTTTACTATAACTCTCCTGAGAGATTTCATACTCAAACTTGTCATGGGAACATGGTGGAGGTCTCTTTTTCTGTATCTGCTTCATGCTAAGTAAGGGTATAGGCCTGCCTATCTGTGTAGAAACCTCTGTTTGATAGTGTTAATGATTTATACTGGTCAGGATGACAGTTACTGAGTATCAGTCAGGACCCATGAAAAACATTTTATCTGGAACTGTTGCAGTCTGAAAGATTTAAGTTATTTTGGAAACCCAGATTGGAGTTAGTTTTTTCACCTTTCTCTCTCTCTTTATCTATTTCCTCTTTACTTTCTTAGTCTTTCTTCCTGTCTCTCTCTTTCTTCTTTTTTTCCCTTTACTTCTTTAGTCTCCCTTTCTTTTTTCTTTTTCTGCTGCTTCGTCACCTTTGCTTTTCTTTCTTAGTCTTTTTTCCTTTCTTTTTCCACATGGTAATGTCTCAACAACTGTGACCCCACCAGACACAAAAGTAACTTTTCCCCTCAGCTTTTTAGTCTAAGTCAATAATTACACAGTCTCCCTTTGACAGTGGACCCACTGGGTGACTTAAGGTAGAGAAGGTGCAGATTCTAAGACAAATTTAATTTTCTTACCTTCCACATTCAGTGTAATCCTTAGCTCTCTGATGTGGCCAGGAGGCAGACAGGCTTCAGGGATCCTGTCAGTGGTCAGTTTCTTAGACTCCTCTTCTGAGAGAGTCAAGGAGGGCCTGTCCATTTGGGCCTTTGTTGGTGAGGCTATCAACACACTGCTATAGAGTGTTTAGGAAACTTCACATTCAAGAGGCCACATTTTTGACAGTACCTGTGAACACTGCGTCCCTCTTCAACAGCCAGTGAGGTGATCCAAGTCTTGACCTCCTCTGAGGACCAACTGGGTGACCTTGAGGTGGGCCTCTGAGTTCCAGCCAACAAAGGAGACTTCATCTTTCTTTCTTTGTCCTGTGCCACCAAATCTCAGATTAAATACCTGAAGGGTCTGCTCTACAAACTGGGACAGTGGGGTCTCAGGTTTTGGGCTCAAGCTTTGTAACTGCTGTCTTATGTCTGATGTGGAACAGGGTATAAAAATATGTCCATAATGGCTTTTTTTCCACATTTCAAATGGGCACCAGTATTTTCCAAAAAGGCTTGCTGAGCCCAGCCAGAGTGAAACTGCTAGCACTTTTCTTCCAGGTCCCAAGCTAAAAAGTTAGCTTGGAACTAGTCCTTTATCTTTTCTAATATAAATCTCTCAGGCCTCCTGCTTGATGGGGTGGAGAAGGGCCGTAAGTTGTAAACTGGGGCTCTTTTCCTGTTTTGTGCCTTACAGCAAAAGGGTTCAGTGGCTTGAGAAACCAGATTTTCCTTCTAAAAGCAATAGTGCACATGGGTTACCTCAATCTCCACAGCAGCCAGAAATTCAGATTTGAGAAGAATTACGTGTATCTTCACAATTTTCTCTTTGGGATCATCATCTTACTGTGGAATCTTTCATCAAAAATGCTCAATAAGTGGTAACTGAATATCATCAACTTTTTAAAATCCCAGGTACCATACAGTGAATTAGGAAGTAACACAGAAGCACTAACAATATCAGGTCAGTTATCTTGAAGAACCAATGAAACTATGACCATAAGTTCTTTGAACAAGGAAATAAATATAAACACTTCATAAGTAGCATCAGTAACTTTTTCATGTGTCTCCACAGCAACTGTATTCTCTAAAACCTCCAATTCAAACCCATTACTTAAATACTTTAGGAGGAAAGAAAATGTTTGCCTTTATCTAGAAATCAGCACCTTAAAACATCAGCAATATTTCCACATACAGCCCATAGTGTACTTTTATATACTCAGCCTTATGTAGTTATTTTTTGTTCCATCTGATATGGGATCAGCTATAGTCTGTGAGGCCCTCAGTTTCTGCTTAAGAGTTTTGGATATCTTATGTCACAATCCTTTTGGCAAGTCTAGTATCTTTGATGAGATATTCTAGACAGATGTTTTCAGAAAATCAGCCAAAAGACTGTAGATGAGAAAAAATTAGTATGACATAATTTAAAAAATATATAAGCAAATGTAAAGGCCAAATGAAAGCCAATGTTAGAAAACTTTAGACAATAATACTTCTAAATATAATCACTATCCATATTTTTAAAGCACTTCAGATATCATACATAATTTTGAAGCATAACACCACATAGTCAGCATATACAAAGATCATTAAGTCTCTAAATACCTCTATAGTATAAAAAGAAATTTATATGTAAATAATTTGAATTCTCCAGTCAAAGCGTTGGCTTTGGTGGTGTTAGATTAAAATAACTGTTACCTCATTTGGGTTTTTGGTCTGGATCAGTCAAACTAATGAAACATACTCCAAGGTAGAACAAGGAATAAGGTTTATTAGGAGGTAAGATACCATCAGAGACTCAACGGCAACACAGGCTGTTATCCACAGAGTATCAAAAGGCAATTTTTACACCACACTTTATATATCATTTCAGCAAAGAATACTTCATGGTTTTAAGCACATAGCCCACAAATAACTGTATGCATTACAAAACCCTCTTTATGAAACTAATGTGAGACACCTGACTCTAATCTGCATGTCTGTAACAGGCAAAGACAAAACTTAGACAAAAATTCCTCAGCTAGTGAAAGTACCCCACCGAGTCCTCTGAGATAAAGAGCAAGAGAGAAAGCTGTGGATATAAAATAATGCCAGGTAGACATCCTAGCTGCTGTTTTCCAGGCTGAAGGCCATTTCTCAGGAGAGCAAAGCACAGGAGGGAGACCAAGGCCACAAGAGCTGAGTGGGTTTTGTGCCCCTTTGGAAACAGGCCAGTGTAGAGATCAGAGGAGCTTGTGCAGTCAAAACCATTTACAGGTTATTTAGAGTATCATTATGGCATTAGTTGTGAGAAGCTCTCAATTAATGATTTTGAAACGCAAAAGCCATGTTGCAAGATGTTAGGGTTACAATCATAATAATGTTACAGTTCAGTTAGCAATTTAATCAAAACCAAGTGTTGTGCACTTAATTTTGAATCATAGCTGACTATTTACCATCTTTTTAAAGAACTTCAGACACCATACATAATGATCTTGAGGTATAATACCACCTAGTTGGGGCATATCAAAAGTCCACTTCACGGAAAGCTTCCCCTCTGTGTCAGCTCTGGAGGAGTCCTCAGTTGCATCCATCTTTGATTGGGGAGAATCTTGGTGCACAAACCTCAGGTCTGAAGGACACACTCTACTACCGGTGCTGCTTTCTTGATGCTCTGAGGTTCCTAACTCTCTGCTTACTTCCCTTTCCTTTGATCTCTTGTAGGATGGAAGCATCAAGGGTAGTATGAACCATGCTCCAGGGAAACCACCTTAACAGCAGAGCCAGGAGGTGATCTTTTGAAGGGATTAACAGTCCCACCCCAAATTTCTAACATATAGCATAGGAAAATCACAAAATGGAGGACAATCATAAAATATTGAGAATCATGGCCCTGTCACAGGCTACACACATTCCTTGGGGGACATAATTTAATCTAGGACACTGTTGTTTGTAGGGCCTTCTTGTTTTTGGTAGGTCAAAGACTTATGGTGGCTGGCAAATTTTTAATAACCATTTTTATTTGATACATATCCAACCAAAGAATACCAGTTCTCCAAAACCACCATGTCAGTTAACTCTTTTATGAGGGGGTTGTATGCCTCTGTACCTCTCTTCCAGCAGAAAGGGAGAGAAGTCACTGGGGTTCAGTTGGGATGGACCTGGGTGGGGTACATTTCTGATCTGAATGTATATTGTCTCATAAAACTTCTGCCATTTAAACACTGGGTGGCCCAGGTCCATGCAACGGGACCTTGGTCATTAGAGGCAATACTTGCAGGAGAAAGTGTCCGAAGTGCACAGCCTGTGTTAAAGTAATTAGCCTGTAGGTAGTATTTTAAATTCAATGATATTATTCTTGCTTATGATAGCATAGTTTTCTCTGGCATGGCAATGGCCTCAACTTCTGATTGTAAGTTCACTGAGAAATTTGGTATATGTTCTTCTGGATCTATTTGGTATATGTTCTTCTTAATCTATTAGCCAACAATATAAGCAATTCTAAGTTCTCATTTTTGACACTGAGTTTTTAAATTCAACAGTGTCCCCAATTTACTTAGTGATTTCTGTCCCAGCAACACAACAGGAATTGCAGGGACATATGAAGGGGAATGTTTTAGCAACTGTGATCCCATCAGACATTTTTGGCACCTTGGATTTTGAATCCAAGCCAGTAATGACACTGTCCTGCTAGGAGAGCAGGCCCATTGGGTAACCTCAGAAAGAGAAGGTGGCTCTCGTGTCTAAGACAAATTTCATTTTCTGACCTTCCATGTCAAGTGTAACTCTTAGTTTCCCCATGGAGATACTGGTGATGTGGTTGAGAGTTGGGTAGGTTTCAGGGCTCCGTCAATGGTTGGTCTCTTTAGACCCCTCTTCTGAGTCATCATCCTTCCATGAGGGCCTGTCCATCTAGGTCTTTGGGGAAGTCAACTGGGTGTCCTGTTTAAGGGTGCTCAGGGCACTCTACCGTTCAGTGGTCTCATTTTTGACAGGATCTATATTGAGTATAGTGAGTATGCGTTCCACACTCACTGGCCAGTGAGGTGCTCATTTCCTTCAGGTGTGACAGCTCACTGTTTCTCACTCCTCCTGCAGGTGTGGGCAACGGTCAGGACAGATGTTTCTTAGAACAGCTATGTGCAGTTGTCATTTGAAAAACAACCCTAAGTAATCACATTTAGTTATAATAGACAGAAAATGGCTCTGGCATAAGCACCCTCCAATTTTTGGCCACCATGTTTTACACTGCAAGCTGTTCTCAAAAGTATATCAAGACCTGATGAGGAGTCTTCTATAAGCAAAGGTTGGCACAACCATGGAGGAGACACTGCCTAGGTTCTTCAGCTCATGATGGCAAACACACTGGCACAGATGCAGAGCCACACTGATATGTACCCACTTCAAACACACAGCTGGCCTTTCCCTTGCTCACACACAGACCACATTCATACACCAAACCCTAGGGTCTCCCAGTGTCTTTCCAAGTATTGCTACTCACAAGATCAGGAGTTTGAGGCTAGCGCTGGGCACATCTGTTGCATGTGTCGCAGGGAACCATCTAAGGCATAAACAAAGCCTCAAACTTAGCATAGGCCTCCCCTGGGACTGTCCCAACAATCTGGCCTTGAGCACAACAGAGAGAGAAGTTGCAGACTCAGACCTCGAGATTTCCTAGACAGACCTCTTGAGTATTCACCTCAGGGAAGCATGGTTAGGGACCAGTGGTGGCGTGCAGAGCACAGGACAGATGGATGCTCTCCTGGAGGGAAATGTAACCTCTTGAAGTCGCTCGTTAGCATAGCTGTCTCTTAGTCCCAAGTCTTACCCCTACCCAGAGGCCACCCTGCCTCAAATCACTCATCTGATCTGGGTCACTGTAGCTATGGTTGTTCTAACAGAAATATCACAGAGTGGATGGCTTTAACAAAAGAAAGTGTATTCTTACACAGTCCGGTAGGCTGTAATTCCAAATTCCAGATGTCTGCTTCAAGGGAAGGCTTTTCCCGTTGCCGGCTCTAGAGGAAAGTTCAGTGTTGTATCAGTCTTTGTCCAGGGAGCGTGTTGGTGCAGGAACCTCAGGTCTGAAGGATGCGCTCTTCTCTTGGTGTTGCTTTCTTGATGGTGTAAGGTTCACAGTTCTCTGCTTGCTTCTCTTTCCTTTTATCACTTGTAGAATGAAAGGATTAAGGGTGGGGCAAGCCATACTCCAGGGAAATTCCCTTTACAATGTAAGAGGGAGGTGATCCTATGAAGGGATTTATAGCCCCACCCTAACTTACAGCACAGCAAAACTACAAAATGGAGGACAGTCCCAAGAGACTGGGAATCATGACCCAGCTACGCGGCTACAGAATCCATGACAGTTGCCAATTTGTTACTGTGAAAGAGATTTGTTCTGCCTGGTGCAAAGCCAATATTGAGACGGGTGAGATGAACAATCAAGAGGGCTTATTATATATCAAAATACAAGAGACAGAGGGGAATAGCTTCCTCCAAAGTCTGTCTGTTCCTGGCCAGACTAGAGGAGTTAATAAGGGTATGCTACATGCAGGCGTAAGGGTGAGATATTCAAAAGGGAGGTGGCAGAAGTGGTCAGCTGGATGGTCTGTGTTTCAAGGGATTCCTTTCAAGCCAATCATCGTGGCAGGAGGGCACCACCTAGTTCTGCTCAGTGATCTACAAAAAAACAAACCCAAGCAATTATCAGACCAGCCCTGATGGTTCTGCTGCTCTTTTCCCAGGGCAGCACTGAGTCTCATATTGAAAGGATAACACCTCAAAACAGAGAGGGAAGCTGCTCACTCAGCACAGAGGCCTAATGCTAACCTTCTGTTTCCATCTCATCTGCATACTACCTCATCACTTTGATGACCAAGGTGCACTTGACCCATGTCCCAGTCTTTTCAGTTGCCTCACATGCCTACAAAAGTCAAACATGAAAAAAATAACACGGAAGAAGAGCTGTTGCCTTTGAATTAGGGTGTTCATTAAGAACATGGACTAAACCATGGGTTGACACAAGAATGCACAAATCTATCTTTCAGGAGGTGCAGTCAGCCCTTAGTAGCCACAGGAGACTTGGTTTCAGGACCTGCATTCCCACAGCCCCCAAACTCCCAGGATGTGTATGCCTTTTATAGAAAATGGTGTAGTATCTGACTCGACGGCACTTGGCTTGGCTTGGCATTGGCATATAACCTACACACATTCTCCTGTATACTTTAAATAATCTCTAGATCAGTTAGAATACCCAATACAATGCAAATAATTTTTGGGCTTCCCCTTACTGTATTCTCAGTTGTTACAAGTGCTGTATCAAGAGCAGACCACCAAAAACCCATTGTCATCAAGTTGACTCTCACTGATAGTGACCCTATAGGACAGAGTAGAACTGCCCCATCGAGTTTCCACGGAGCAACTAGTGGATATGAACTGCTGGCTTTGGTTAGCAGCCATAGGTTGCACTTAACCATTACACCACAGAGGTTTCCTTATAAAGAAGTAGGGAGAGTTTTCAAGGAGCACCTGGTAGATTTATGCTGGTAGCCTTTTTGGTTAGTACGCATAGCACTCAACCACTGCACTACCAGGGTTTCCTTATCAAGCCTCAGGGAGACCATTTTTGACCTCGTAGGGGTAGCGCTTACTCCTGGGAGAATTTCAGCTTTCATCTGTTTTATGGCAACTCTGATGTTGCAGTGGCTAAAGGCTACAGTTGCTAACCCGAAGGTTGACAGTTTGAATCCACCTGGTGTTCCCTGGAAACACTCTGGGGCAGTTCTACTCCGCCTTACCAGGTCACTGTGAGTTGGAATCGACTAGACAGCAAGGGAGTTTCTGCGTTATCGTGTGGGTGTTCGTTTTTACCGTTCAATTTGTTCTTCTGGCACACACTGGCAAGAGACGTGATGCTTTTCAAAAGATCTCAGAGTTTCTTTTCTCATGGAGGCTCCCTCCTAGCCTTTGAGGGATTGCTCTACTTCATTGCTTTCCAGGAGTCATTTTTACACAGAAGCAAAGAATGCACACAACACATGTAGGAAATAAAGTAGACGGAGGTGAACGATGCTGAAACAGGTGCTGGAGACAGAGACCTGCGAGGCGGTGGCAGGCTACAGCAAGGGCCGATGCACATTCCATCAGTCATGGGAATTCGGTGGAGTGCTTGGTCATTTGCAAGTCTGTTCTTTGGAAGTTTCTTTGGTTTGTCTCCCCCTGTTAATATTTTCAAGTCATAGTTGGTTGAATCTGTGGACAGGGAAACCATGGGTAAGGAGGGCTCAATGTACAACCAGAATGTTCCGCAGACACCAGGATGGTCACACTTTATCTTGTGTCCTTTGGACAGGACATCAGGAAAGACCAATTAGTAGAAAAGGAAATCAAGTTTGGTAAAGTGAAGGGTGAGAGAAGGTGAGGAACACCCTCCATGAAAACAACTGACACCAGAACCCCAACAATGAAATCAAACATACCACTGATTCCGAGGAGAGCCAAGATGTGGCGATGTTTTGTTCTGTTATACATGGGGTTGTTGTAAGTGAAAGCATGAAAATTGATTTCAAAAATTGTAAGTGTGCCACTGGTTTTTTAAAGGTCTTAGTCTGGAATATTATTAGTAAAACTCTTTGCCATCGAGTTGATTGTGACTCTTAGTGACTCCATAAATCCAAACCCACTGCCACTGAGTCGAGTGTGACCCTACAGGACAGAGTAGAACTGCCGCACAGAGTTTCCAAGAAGTGCCTGATGGATTTCAGCTGCATATGATTAGCAGTCACAGCACTTAACTACTATGACAGCAGGGTTTCTACTGACCCTATAGGACAGCACTAAGAGGAAGAAGTCCCTGCAGAGTGCAAACAGCTAATGTGCTGCGCTGCTAACCAAAAAGCCAGAGTTCAAGTTCACCCAGAGGCGCTTTGGGAGAAAGATCTGGTGACCTCCCTCCAGAAAAACAAGCCATTGAGAACCCTATGGAGAAGAGTTGTACTCTGACATGTGTTGGGGTAGACAGAAACTGAAGTCAACTCAGTGGCAACTGTGTGTGTGTGTTTTTTTTTTGTTTGTTTTTTTAATTAAAAGCAAAACGGAGGCCAGTATAAGGAAATTGAAAGGATTTTAGTTTTTAAAAATGAAACCGGGAATATGTGGCCCTTTCCTACTAATTAATAACGTGTTTTCCAACTGAGTTTTTAGGGAGCTCTATGGGTTTTACACCTCCACACATTGCTTTCACCCCAAGCTGCAGCTAGAGCAGACCCAGGGTACTCCTGTGCCCCTCAAAAACATTTGTCTGGAAAGTTTCGACACTTCGCAAACTTTCCAAGTTTGAAACTCAAAGATCTCCAAACAGGATTTCCGCCCATTTCAACCCAGCCTGTGGCCAAGCTTGCTGATAGTGAAGAGGATCTGAGACACTGAAGAAGCTCAAAGCCCACAGCCTTCAGTATGGATGGCACCTCAACACCAAGACAATGAACATCCTCACAACCGGGCTGGGGGCAACATCATGATAAATGGAAAAAGGATCCAGTTTGTCAAGGATTTCTTTCGACTTGGTTCCACAGTCAATGTCTATGGACGCAAGCAGCCAAGAAATAAAAAGACTCACTGCACTGGGAAAATCTGCTGCTAAGGACTCTTTAAAGTTTTGAAAAGGATGTAACCTTGAAGGATAGGGTATGCCTGACCCAGGCCACAGTATTTTTAATCCCATCATATGGATGAGAAAGCTGGACAATGAATAAGGAAGACAGAAGTGACGCCTTTGAACTGTGGTTTTGGAAAAGAACACTGAATGTCCCATGGACTACCAAAAGAACAAACAGATCTGTCTTGGAAGAAGTGCACCCTGGAAGCAGGGATGGTGAGACTGTGTCTTACATACTTTGGACCTACTGTCACGACGGCTCAGTCCCTGGACAAGAACATCATGCTTGGTAAAGTGGAGCATCAGTGAGAAAGAGGATGACCCTCGATGAGACGGAGTGACACAGCGGCTACAACAATGAGTTTAAGCATGAAAAACTATTGTGGGCCTGGCGCAGGACTGGAAAGTGGTTCCCCCAGTTCTCTTTCAGTTCCTCCAGAGCTTAGCACTCCCTGCCCTCTCCCCCCATGCCTTAGGGCCTTGGCACATACTGTTCCCTCTGCGCCCAGGGGGCCTCACCCAGCTGCTTTTCCTGGCTAACTCCTGCTAGACTGTCACACCTACTCAGCATCCCTTCTGTTAAAAATACAAAAACTGACCAACATTTGAACATAAGGTTTATTCTGACTAGTTACGTGACCATATACATATAAAAACAAAAACCAAAAAGAAAACCCCACACACTGCCACTGAGTGGATATCGATTCGTAGCGATCCTGTAACAGATAGAGTTGAAATACCCCATAGAGCTTCCAAGGAGCACATGGTGGATTTCAACTGCTGACTTTTCATTAGCAGCCATAGTACTTAACCACTATACTACCAGGGTTTCCATATAGGGAGTCCGTTTTGATTCCAGATTTTGATTCTAGTTTGAAGAAACTAGACACAATCAGGCTTCTAAAGAGAAAGACCAAAGCAAACTCATTGCCATTGAGTTGATCCTGACTCACAGCAACCCTGGAGAACTGCTCCATAGGGTTTCCAAGGAGTGACTGGTGGATTCCAACTGCTGACTTTTGGCTAGCAGCTGAGCTCTTAACCATCACACCACGAAAAAGCAAACCTGCTGCTGTCGAGTCAGTTCTGACTCACAGTGACCCTACAGGTCAGAAGAGAACAGCCCCACAGTGTTTTCAAGGGGCACCTGCTGGATTTCAACTGCTCACATTTGGTAAGCAGACGTAGCACTTAACCAGCACACCACCAGGGTTTCCAGGAAGACAAAGGAGATATATATATATATATTAAGAAGACCAAAGAAGGATTATGCCTTTGAATTGTGGTGCTGGACAAAAATATTGAATATACCATGGACTGCCAAAAGAATAAACAAGTGTGTATTGGAAGAAGTACAACCAGAGCGCTCCTTAGAAGCAAGGATGGCAAGAGTACTTCTCACATACTTTGGACATGCTGTCCGGACGGATGAGTCCCTGGAGAAGGACATCATGCTTGGTAGACAGTCAGCGAAAAGAGTTAGACTGTCAGTGAGATGGAATGACACAGTGGCCACAACTATGGGCTTAAACATAACAATAATTGTGAGCACGACGACCCAGGACCAGGCAGGGTTTTGTTCTGCTGTACACAGGGTGGCTGTGAGTCAGAACCAACGGGTGTTACCCAAGAACAACCACAACCACTGGCCAATCTTAACATGATTGATTGAAACTCTACTTTCCCCTTTTCCTGAGGTCAATGAGTATCAGTCCATAAGATGGTCTAGGCCTCTTCACCTGTTTCTTTTGAGATTCCAATTTAGTAATATTGGCTTCAAACACTGGAAATCCTGATGGTGTAGTGGATAAGAGCTATGGCTGCTAACCAAAAGATCAGCGGTTAGAATCCACCAGGTGCTTCTTGAAAACTCTATAATGGAAGTTCTGCTCTCTCATTGGGTCTCTATGACTTGGAAGTGACTCAACGCCAATGACTTTGGTTGCTTTGGTAGACTTCAAATGGAAAAGGAGGGATTTGCAGCTTTGGGTGAAACAAAGAGGCTGGCAGCATGAATTCTGGTCAGAGATCTCTTAATAAACTGAGTAGACATTTGGTTTTGTGCAAAGAAACCGACCAAATCAAAGCAAGCTCTCTGCTATGAGTTTCTCTCTTTGACACTTTCCTCCACAGAAACCTTCTGGATTCTTCCACATGGGTCTAGAGGCTAACGTTCAAGGTTACCATAGAACTGGGTTCCTCTCCTGTGGGCACAGGTGACACAGGTATCTGACTGAGAGACAAGCAAGGGCACGCTACGTGAGGGTGGGACAGGCTCTTCTGCTCCCTGACACCTGCACAGAGCCTAGCATGGTATCTACAGCATAACAGGTATTAAATAAATCTGACTCTCAGGTTGGCCCCATGGACACTGTTGTATTAACACTGGGATCTACATGTGGGTGTGCATGTATACACACACATGCATACATCATACACAGAGTTCCTGAGTTACGCAGTTGATGCAATCAGCTGCTAACTGAAAGGCTAGAAGTTCAGGTTCATCCCGTGGCACCTTGGGAGGAAGACCTGGTAATCTGCTTTGGCAAAATCCGTCACTGAAAACTTGATGGGGAACAGTCTGCTTTGACACACACGGAGTTACCACATGCCAGGTTGACTTGAAAGCATCTGGTGGTCTATACATAGACACGTACACATATTTGAGTTACGGAACTAGTGAAGAATATGGAACACACCACAGACTGACAGAAGAACCAGTCTGCCTCGGAAGAATTATAGCCAGAATGTTCCTTAGAAGCAAGGATGGTGAGATTTCATGTTATTCGAACATGCTGTCGGGAGGAACCAGTCCCTGGAGAAGGACATCATGCTTGTTAAAGTGGAGGGTCAGTGAAAAAGGGAAAGGCCCTCTATTACATGGACTGACACAGTGGCTGCAACAGTGGGTGGAAATATAGTGATTCTGAAGACTGTGTAGACTAGGACAGTGTTTCATTCTATTGTACGCTGGGTCACTCTGAATCAGAACTGACTGAACTGGGTCTAGCAATTTACACATAAGCATGCAGACACATATGTATGTGCACAGGCATGCATGCCTACACAGGCATGCACACCTACACACACGTGCACACATGTACACCCATACACCTCTGTCCATGCACACACACACATACATGCACAGACGTACCAGTGGCTGGGAAGTGTGCTCAGGTCAGCTCCAACTCCCAGTGACCGTGGATGCCGTAACGGAGTGCCGCCTGCGCCTGCGCTCCCCTCACCACCTTCGCAGTGTTGGAGCTCCTCGCTGCGGCTGCCGGGTTGCTCCACCTCATTCGAGGGTTCCTTCATTTCCAAAGACCCTCGACCACGTTACATGAAGTTTTTTTCTAGTGACTGGTCTTTCCTGATGACACATTCAAACTAAGCGGGCCGAAGTCTCATTATCCTCAATTTTGAGAACCATTTAAAAATATAACGCATTTTTGTTGTTGTCAAAAATATACACGGTTGGACACAGACCAAGTCAACGAAGTCTCCATGTTACCATTCACCGACACGGATGACAGCCTTTGAGTTGGGCAGCCATTTTCACCCCCCTTTTTTGAGTTGTCCCTCCTCCCTTAAAATAAATTCACTGTCCCCTAAACTTCCTAGCTAACCTTTTTAGTTGCTACTGTCAACTGGGGAAACCCTGGTGTCATAGTGGTTTAAGTGCTACCTCTGCTAATCAAAAGGTTGGTGGTTCAAATCCCCAGGCACTGCTTGGAAACTCTAGCGGGCAGTTCTACTCTGTCCTATAGATCACTATCAGTGGGAATCGACTCAACAGCAGTGGGTTTGGGTTTTTGTTATTGTCAATAGGAGCCCTGGTGGTGCTACGGTTAAGAGCTCGCCTACTAAGCAAAAGGTCAGCAATTCAAATTGACCAGCCAAAACCAGAATCAGTTGCAGTTGGTTTGGTTTTCTTTGCTGTGCATTTGATCCCACATAAACAGTTCTTTACAAGAGCATGGTGTTCAAGGCAAACACTGTAAACTCAGCTGTGGCTGGGTTTTAAGGAGCGTTCTAGCTGTACTTCCTCTACAAGGGATTTGCCCATGCTTCTGCCAGTTCACAGGGAGGAGTACTGAATATACTGCATAATTCATACTGTCAGCACGGCAATTCAAATACAATGATTTTCCTTTTTATTGTCTAGCTTTTACATACATATAGGCTGACTGAAAATCCCATGGTTTCAGTCAGGCATACCTTAGTCCTCAAAGTGACATCTCTGCTTTTTAACACTTTAAAGAGGTCTCCAGCAGCAGACTTACCCAACCCAATATGCTGTTTGATTTCTTCACTCCTACTTCTTTGGGCATTGACTGTCCATCCACACATATACACATGTATACACATACGAGGTCTCACAATTAAGTCCACAAACTGAATTCTTCTAAGGGCTACATACCTCCTTGCTGAATACCACTACGGTCACTTCTGAAGTACCCCCCTTGGAAAGCTACACATTAATGCCAGCACCTAGTTCACCCTTCAAAGCAATTTTGAAACTCTTTGTGGAATGGACATTGCACATGGTGGCACAGTGACAAGTTCACAAACTTAATTGTATAGTTGTCTGTGAGTGAGTTTGCAGCCAGTAAACAAGAAACTGTACAGGAACTGTACAGGAACACCCTCCTTATTCACCTGATCTGGCCCCCAATAGCTTTTTTCATTACCCAAAGAAAAAGGAAGTACTGAAAAGAAGGCATTTTGACGACATTGAGGACATCAACGGTAATACAGCAACAGCTCTTGACAGCCATTCCAGAAAAAAAGTTCCAAAATTACTTCGAAAGGTGGACTAGGCACTGGCATTGGTGCACAGCCTGCAAGGGCAGTACTTTGAAGGTCAGTGTAGTGATATTCACCCATGAGGTATATAGCACTTTTTCTAGGATGAGTTCGTGAACTTAAGTGGCAGTCTTTGTACACCTACCACCTGTCAGTTTGTTGCGCTGTAGAGACTTGCATGTTGCCATGCTGCTAGACGCAATGCCAGTGGTATTTCCAATACCATAAGGGTCCCCTATAGTGGACATGTTTCAGTGGATCTTCTAGGACAAGACAGACTAGGAAGAAAGGCCTGGCAATCGGTTTCTGAAAATTAGCCCATGAAAATTTTATGGATGAACAAAACATTGTCTGACTTGCTGGCTTTGAACATGTCACCATGAGGGATCAATCACTGGTACAGGACATTACAGTTGGTGAAGCAGACGGCTGGTGAGGATGAGGGAGACTCTTGACAAGATGCACTGGCGTGACAGCCTCTGTTTTAGTCAGCTAGGGCTGCTCTAACAGAAATACCACAGAGTGGATGGCTTTAGCAAAGAAAGATTTATTCTTACACAGTCCGGTAGGTTGCAAGTCCATATTCAGGGTGTCCGCTCCAGGGAAAGACTTTCCCCTTGACGGCTCTGGAGGAAAGTCCAGTATTGCATCAGTCATTGTCCAGGGAGCGTCCTAACGCAAGAACCTCTGGTCTGAATGACGCGTTCTGCTCCCGGTGCTGCTTGCTTGATGGTAGCGAGGTTCTCAAATTGTCCTTGGTTCTTTTTCCTTTTATTCCTTGCAAGCCAAAAGCATTAAGGGTGGGGCAAGCCATACTCCAGGGAAACTTCCCCATAGCAGGAATTCACAGCCCCACCCTAATCCTTTAACATACAGGTTAGCAAAACCACACAATGGAGGACATTTCCAAGATACTGGGAACCATATCCCAGCCACGTGGCTGCACACATTTTTGGGGGGACACAATTCAAACCATGACATTTGGTGAAGCAGACGGCTGGTGAGGATGAGGGAGACTCTTGACAAGATGCACTGGCGTGACAGCCACAATGATGGACTCAAACACACTGGTGTCTCCGAGGATGATGCAAAACAAAAAAACCAAATGCACTGTCGTCAAGTCGAGTCCAACTCACAGCGACCCTAAAGGACCAAGTACAATGCCCCAGACAGTTTCCAAGGAGCCCCTGGTGGATTCCAACTAGCCAACCTTTGGGTGAGCAGCACTAACACTTAACAACTGTGCTGCCGGGGTTCCCCAGGGTGATGCAAGGCAACATTTTATTCCATCCAAAGTCAACTTTACAGTACTATCTACCTATATTCACATACATGCCCATATACACATGCTTACATATAGACACGTATACACACACAGACACACACGCATGTACACAGACATATGGATTTGCAGATCACACTTGATGATCAAGAAAACAAGTCCTCACAACTGGACCAGTAAGCAACATCACGTTAAACAGAGAAAGGATCGAAGTTTTGTCAAGGATTTCATTTTACTTTAATCCACAGTCGACATCCATGGAAGCAGCAGTCAAGAAATCAAAAGACACAGTGCACTCGCCAACAACTGAGGAGGAAGTGTTCCCAGGATTCCCAGAAGCTCAGGTCAGCTGAGGACTTGAGCAATTTATATAATGCCATACTGTGAGGCAGCAGCTTTCAAACTTTCAAGCTTTCAACACCCCCTGCCAAAAAAACTCCACTCAGTCTTAAAATCCCTGTCACCAAAAATCCTTCTTTTATTACAACACCTTGCCCCATTTGAGAAACACTTGCAACTGACACATTTGGGGTTTGTCACTTCAAGCAACTTTTTGAAAGGGGTACGCCGTAGTAAAGAACACAGGCTTAAATAAAGTACATATACAAAAAAAAGACACAATGAATTGGGATATCTGCTTCAAAAGCCCTCTTTACAGTGTTGAAAGACAAGCATGTCACTTTGAGAACTAAGACGCACCTCACCCAAGCCATGGTACTTTCAGTTGCCTCATGTGCATGCAAAAGCTGGACAATGAACATGAAAGGCTGAAGAAAGGATGCCTTTGAATTGTGGTGTTGGCCAAGGATACTGAGTATACCATGGACTGCCAGAAAAACAATCTCTCTTGGAAGAAATGTACCCACAATGCTCCTCAGAAGCAAGGATGGTAAGAATTCATCTCAGATACTTTGGACATCAGGAGGAATCAGTGCCTGTTGAAGGACATCATACTTGCTAAAGAAGAGGCTCTGGGAAAAAGAGGAAGACCCTCACTGAGATGGACCGATGCCCTGGTTGCAACAATGGGCTCAAGCGTAACAAGGACTATGAGAATGGCGTGGGACCAGGCAGTGTTTCATTCTGTTGTACATGGGGTCACTACGAGTCACAACTGGTCCAGCCCGCAGCTAAGAATGACAACACACACATACATAGCTTCTAATTGAAATAAAACATGTATAAAAAAGGTGCATAGATCTATGGGTACAGCTCAAATTTTCACAAAGTACGTGCACCTGTGTAAACAGCATCCATCCAGATCAGAACTGGAACATCGCTGAACCTCCAGAAACCTTCCTTGTGCCCCCCTCTTATCCCTACTGTACTAACCACCTCCTCCCCCCGGAAACTTCCATCCTTCTGTCGAACAGCAGAGTTCAGTTTCAACTGCTTTGTATACTTTGGTGTAAATGGCTTTGTGTGACATGTTCTCTTTCGTGTCTGGCTTCTTCTACTCAACAATACATTCATAAGACTCATTGCTGCAGAGGTCTACAATGTTTTTCTCTAAAAGGCCACACACTGAAATGTGTTTGGCTTTCTAGGTGGGTGTCTAAAACTACGCCTCAACTCTGCTACTAAAATGTAAAGGCAACTGCAGACCATGCGTAAATGAATGGGCATGACTCTTTTCCAAGAAAACACTGTTTATGGAATGGAAATCCACTTACATGGGTTACTACAAATTATTTGGACTCTTCCCAACCACAGAAAAGCGTTAAAAAAAGAAAGAAACCTAGAAAGGAAAATCAGATAGCGGGCTTGACTTGGTCCATGTTCATGGTTTGCCAACCCTTGTTGTTGAGTATTCCAATGAAGGAATAATCTACAGTTTTATCAGTCTGTTTATCTATTGTAGACAGGCAACTGGGTATTAATATGATATGCAATTCCCACTCATTGCCGTTGTTGCTGTCAGGTATCATCCAGTTGGTTCCAACTCACAGAGACTGTATGCACAAGAGAAGGAAACACTGTCTGGCCCAGCACCATGCCCACGATCATTCTTATGCTGAAGCCCACTGTGGCAGACACTTGGTCGGTCATCTCCTTGAGGGTCTTCCTCCTTTTTGCTGAGCCACGGCACTTGGCTTGGCTCTTGGCTACTTTACCAAGTACGATGTCCTTCTCCCGGGACTGATCCCTCCTCACAACATGCCCAAACTATGTAAGATGCAGTCCTTCCATCTTTGCTTCTGTGGAGCACTCTGGTTGTACTTCTTCCAAGACAGATTTGTTTGTTCTTTGGGCAGTCCATGGTACCTTCAATATTCTTCTCCAACAGCACACTCAAAGGCATCAATTCTTCTTCTGTCTTCCTTATCCACGGTCCAGCTTCTCTATGGATATGATGCCACTGAAAAGACCACGGCTTGAGTCAGGTCCACCTTAGTCTTCAAGGTCATATCTTTACTCTTCAAAACTTTACAGAAGTCTTTTGCAGCAGATTTGCCCAATGCAAGGTACCTTTTGGTTTCTTCACTGCTGTTTCCATGGGCACTGATTGCAGAACCCAGTAAAATGAAACCTTTGACAACCTCAATTCTTTCTTCATTATTCATGATGTTGCTTACTGGTCTACTTGAGGATTTTTGTTTCCTTGATGGTGAGGTGCACTCCATACTGAAGGCTGTGATCTTTGATCTTCATCAGTGTTTCAAATCCTCTTCACATTCAGCCACCAAGGTTGTGTCATTTGCACAACACAGTTTGTTAATGAGCCGTTCTCCGACCCTGCTGCTTCGTTCTTCACAGAGCCCAGCTTCCTGTACTACTTGCAGGGCATACAGATAGAAATGTACGGTGAAAGGATATAACCCTGACACACTCCTTTCTTGACAGTAAATCATGCAGTGTCCCTTTCTTCTGTCCCAATGACTACCTTTTCATCTGTGTACAGATTCCTTATGAGCACAGGTAAGTGTTCTGGAATTCTCATTCTCCGCAATTTTGTCTATAGTTTGTTATGGTACACACAGTTGAATGCTTTTGCATACTCAGTAAAATGTAAGTCAACAACTTTCTACTATTTTTGCTTTCAGCCAAATTCCATCCGACATCAGCGATGATATCCCTGGTTCCACATCCTATCCTGAATCTGCCTTGAATTTCTGGCCATTGCTTGTCAATACAATGCTGCAACAGTTTTTGAATGATCTTTAGAAAAATTTTACCGAACAGCATGATTAAATGTTGTTGGTTAACTTCCACATTTGGTTTCATCACCTTTCCCACAGAGGGATATTACTTTCCCACTGCTGCTTTGGGACCACTCTCCTCTATCTGCACCTGGGATTATCACTGGACCTGTTCCAGACCCCATGTGAGAAGGGAGGGCATCCTTTACAGGGGCAGGTTGTGGCTGAAAGCAGTGGGCGGGGTAGAATTTCCACCGCTGGGACTCTTGAGTCAGCTCTAGGGGCTTCCTCTTGGCGGAAAGGGAGTCCAGGGGCCTGAGGGAGTTATTAGGTAAGCCAGGAAGCTCCACACCAGAGGCCTTAAAAGAGTAGGTTATGTGTGGCAGGGCTCAGCAATCCATGTCCCAATTTGGTTAGCTGAGTCCACAGAGAAAGGTAAGTGACAGCTGCTCCTGGCCACAGCCCCAGCACAAGACTGGGGACAAAGCTGGACCTCCAGCTCCAGTGCCCGACAGGCATCTAGAGGTCCAGACCCACACTTTCTGTGGACTTAAGCCTCCCCAGGATGGGAAGAGGGGGACTCAGTGAGGGGTCTCTTGGGTTTCTCTCATCTGCAGGATGAAGACTGTTTTCTTCCCACTCCTACTCCTCCGGCCAAGTCTCTGTGTCCTGTGGAATCAGCTATCAATCAGAAGATCCAGGAAGGTACCAGCTCCCTAACTGAGGAACCCATGGCTCCTCGCTGATTGCCTCAGAGGCCCCTCTGATCCCTGATGCAGGCCTGACCCCATCCCCAGCCAGACCTCAAACCCTAACCTCAAAACAAACTCTAACTAAATTCCAACCTCAAGGGTAACCCATTCCCAACTCTGCTGGGAGCCGGTCCCAACACTTTACAGGGTCCCGCACGGAGGGAGGAAAGGCACGGCGGGAAATGGACAAGAAGACAGGAAAGCCTTTTCTGGTTTAAGGCAGCCCGACCAGCAAGAGATCTCTGTGTGTTGGTGTCGAGAGCTGTCCGTCTTTATTTTTTATAGGTGAGGTGACGTAGTTGGTCACCCTATTTTCTTCATAATATAAACTATTGGTTAACAAGAAGCTGACCCATCATTATTGGCTAACAAGAAAGTGACCCCTTGTGGTCTTCTAATTAATTGTTAAGGCCTTTTTGGATAACTGCCTGAGCCAGGTGTCCGTGGTGATAAAATGTCAGGGAACACAATTAATTGTTTTATTTGTACCTCAAAGTGGAAGGTACGAAGGGGTAAACTCCTCAAGGCCTAACCATTTGGTGTCTCCATGTGTTTCTCTACGTCCTTATTTACATCTTCCTGTGTAGCCAGTAAGTGCCTGCCGTCCTCTAATCAAGCCAGCTGCTTGATGTTTCTGTAGTGTTATCAGTTTGCCATACCAATTATAATGAACCCAGAAGCTTATTTATTCTCTCTGTTGCAAAGAGTAAGAGGCTTGTGTAGTTTTCATGGCTATATGGAGAAATGTCCTTGGAAGGTCTTTCAAGGGTTAGCTTGTAAACCTGTGTATGTGAAGAAAAAGGGAGGGGGAATGCAATTAGGGGGAAGCCAGTGAAGCTGGGCCGGCCTCGGTGCTATCAGGCATGCTGCATCGAAATCCATTCCTCTGATCTCTTTCCCCAGAATTTCCTGGTCAGATTGCCCCAATATAATTCCATAAGCCGAGGGGTTGTAAAGCCCCTCTCAGAAGGTACCTCCTTGATCCTCATGTCAGGAGAGGATATCTTTTTAGGAGAATTTAATTAAGAAGCAAAATATTCTCTGGGATAATACGCTAAAAAACATGTTACAGATGAGATGCTTTGGTCTGTCATTTACAGAAGTTTGTGACTCGGTCTACAATGACCTTCTGCAGAATGGCGGGCCTCCGCACAACCCCAGACTTCAACCTTAGCTCCACCAAACTCCAACCCCTAACTCATCTCAGCCTCAACCCCTAACACATCTTCAGCCCAAATGCAGTTTTCAGCTTCAACCAAACCTCAACCTCGAACCCAACCCACCCTTAAGCTCAAACACAATCACAACATTAACCCCAATGCCACCGAAACCTCAGCCTCAAGCCAAAACCCAACTAATTCTTAACCTCAAACTCAACATTAACTCAACTCCAAACCAAACCTCTACCTCCAACTGAACTTTCAGTTCTACCCCTGTCCCAACCCCATCCAAACCTCAACCTCAAGCCAAAACCCAACCAAACTTGAACCTCAAACCCAAACCTAACCAAATTTCAAATTGAAGTTCAACCCCATGACACCTTCAACATCAGTCCCATTCCCAACTTCTCACCTAACCTAGCTCCAACTTCAGTGCCAACTCCAAACCCAAATCTAATTCAAAACAGTTAACCAGTTGTTGTTGAATTGATACTGACACACGATGAACCCGTGAGCGCCAAAGTACAGCTGTGCTCTTTAGGCTTTTCAGTGGGAGATTTTTCAGAAGTAGATCACCAGTCTTTTCTTGGGAGGCACCTCTGAGTGGTCTTGAACCTCAACTCTTTCAGTTAGCAGCAGAGTGCTAATTATCTGCATCATGCAGTGATGCCTAAACCCAACCAGGTCCCACCTGTAACCACAGCTCCAAACCAAACCCCAACTTCTATAAACACCCAATTCCAACCCCAGCTATCACCTCAAAGTCTTCCTTACTCTAACTGCAGGTGAAGACAGAGGATTATGGGGCATGGTGGGCTCCCCATCCTCTGGGCTCTTCACCAGAGCCTAGACCACCCAGCCCATTTCCAGGGGGGTTTTCTGAACCCCATACCTAGGTCCAAACCAGTACGGCCAGTCAGCATGAGGACACAGGAAGTGTAGCTATATCTCAAAGCTTCCCCACTTCTTCTGCAGTTCTTGAGGCTCTCAGGAGTATTCACCTGAACTGCCACACTGTCACCTCCAGAGGAGACCTGGCCACTTGTCCCACAGGTGAGTGCAGAATGCTGGTGCCCAGGGTCTCTGCTCCCATTCCAGACCTCTTGGGACACTCCTCCACCCCATGTCCAGACTATACCTCTCAAAGACTGTTCAGTTCCAGCCTCTGCTTCTTGAGGGTTCTTATGTCTGAACCTCAAACCTGTTCCTCCCACTCCATCCCCAGGACCCCTCTTCCTTAGGTCACTGATGTTCACGTGCCCTGCAGTCAGCTTCCCTTCCCACCCCCAATTCATCCGACCAGGCATCAGGGTCTCAAGCCACTTCGACCCTGATCCTCACCCCGTTCCTGCCCTACCTCCACATTCAAGCACCCTACCCCATTTCCACTTGCACATTTTGCCATCACTGGCTACACGTGTGGCTCCGCCTGTGGCTCATGGGATGTGCGGGCAGAGACCGTGTGCCACTGCCAATGCGCAGGCATGGACTGGACCGGAGCCCACTGCTGCCACTTGCAAGGCTGAATCTGAAGTAGCGCATCCTGGTGCAAGCAGGGGCCAAGGCCCGGTCCCCGAGGGGTGGGGCTGGAAATAAACCATGTGCTGATGGAGCAGATATGGGAGCTTCTTGGTCTCTTTTGTGGGTTGAGGGGAGCAGACAGATCTGGTGTCACCTGGAAGATGCTGGCGAGTGGGGGCCACTTTCCGCTGCCTCAGCCCTCTTCCTCCCATGTTGTCTTTCACCCCTATCTCTGACAATGGGGCACCACTTGTAATAATGACTCTATCCAGCAGGGACTCATGCCATATTTGGGAGGGGAAGTAGGTCTTACCTTTGATGGCACCTTGATGGTCAGCCTTGGAGCTCAGGCCCCCAGGAAGTTGTTGGGTAACTCTCCCACCCCCACAGTGAGGTTTCATCTAGGGTCTGAGTCAGTCTAGGGAAGGGACCAGACAGGGATTCAAGACCCGTGCACTCCAGGACCTCAAGCTCCAGCAGCTGCAAGATTCCAATGGGGCCCTAAACCAACTGCCAGCACCGACTTCTGAGCCCTGACCCCTGACCTCCCACTCCATCGGGAACTCTTAAAGAGCAGAAAACACATACAACCCCTCATGCAGCCCTGCAGATACAAATCCTGGTGCTTCAGGTTTCGGCCCCTCGGAATCCTGACCCAGGGATGCTCAGATCCAGTGCCTGAGGGACACAGACACTGACTTCAGAATCCCGTGGTGCCTAGTTTTGAAAGGAACCACATCCTCTAATGTCATGGGGGCTGGAGAGTGGGTTACAGGGTAGGACGCTGTTCAGATCATCTTGGATCCACCTCCCATGCCACTCACTGACCCAGCCACCCGTCTGATCCCTGTGACCATGAACAATGACTTCCCCAACTCCTAGTCCCCATGCAGCCCACCTAGATCCCAACATGGAGCTCTTTTCCCAGGCCCTCCCTCCTGTCCACACTGTGGACACAGCAAGGACCAGAGAGGGTGGGTAAGGGTCTCCTTACCAGGGAAGGGGACACTCTGTCATTCCCTGGTGTGAATGCCCTTCGTCTCTAAGCCCCACCCAACTGTCTCTTTGTATCTGAACCCTAACGAGACCTCTGAAGAGTCCTCACTCCCAGCATGGTCATCCCTCCATCCCATAGTAGAGACCTGGAGGTCACATCTGTTTAGGTGATGATGGACAAGTAAGCCTGCTTCTTAAACCTTTGTTATTCATTTGCCAACTTTCCAGTTACCTTTGGAGGCCAAGAGTCTTTTGACTATAGTGGCCAGTGACCTCTAGTCTTAGCTGTCTAGGGCTTCTAGAACAGAAACACCACAGTGAGTGGCTTCGACAAGCACACGTATTCTCTCAAGGTTGAGGAGGCTACAAGTCTAAATGCAAGGGGCAAACTCCAGAGGAAGGCTTTCTTTCTCTGTTGGCTCTGGAGGAAGATCCCTGTCACCAATTTTCGCCCGGGGCCTAGGAGTTTCTCAGGGGAGGGACCCCGGGTCCCAAGAATGTGCTCAACTCCCAGCTCTGCTTTCTTGTAGGTCCCTCTCCTCTCTGCTGGCTTCTCTCTTTTAGATCTCAAAAATGACCAACTTAAAATGCAACCTAATCCTGTAGATTGAGTCCTAGTTTATTAACACAAGTGCCTCCAACCCTGCCTTATTAACATCATAAAGGTTACAATTTATAATATTAGGATAATTACATCAGATTACAAAATGCAGCACAACCGCATTGTACTGGGAATCATGGCCCAGCCAAGCCTTCTGAATTTCTTGGTGTAGACAAGTGGTTTAGTCACCTGGTACTACTCCAACAGAAAATATCATGAGTGAATGGTTTCATGAAGAGAAACTTGACTGACAGAGTCAGGTAAGCCACAAATCCACTGATGAGTTACAGGTCCACTGAATAGGAAAAACCTTCACAGTCCAGTAGGTGGAGTCCAAGTTCCAGGAGGGCATCTCAGCACAGGAACCTCAGGTCCAAAGGACATGCTGTGCTCTTGGTCTTGGTGGTACAAGGCTTCCAACTCTCTATGCTCACTCTTCTCTGTTAAATCCCACAGCTGGTAACTGGAGTCCTGCTTCACCAGCACAACTGCTGCCCATTCTCCACCATAAATATCAGATGCAGGATTCAGAACGGATGGGAGGAATGGCACCATATTGGGAATCATAGCCAAGTCAAATCAATACAGAAATTTGGGGGGGGGGTGGACACAAAGCAATCCATGACAAGTGACTGCCTCTACTTGCTGCATCTCACTTGGTATTTGGTCAACTGCTGGAGCCCAGTTTTCCACCAATGTCTTCGATGCAGCTTGGACTTCTTCCAATCAGTACCATCTTTCCCTGATTGTGCGCTAACTCCTTAAAGGGTGCACCTCAACCAACTCTTTAATACAGTGAGTATGAGTATGTCTTAATCTTCTTCCAAGTATTTCTGCACCATTCAGCATTTTGCTCTTAGAATCCTTCAAAATAGCAACTCAAGGCTTCAATTTTTCCTTCAGTTCCTTCAGCAAGAGAAACGTCAAGTGTGTTCTTTCCTTTTGGTTTTCTAACTCCAGACCTTTACACATTTCATTGTAATACCTTCTTTTCTTGAGCTGCCTTTTGAAATCTTTTTATTATTATTATTATTATGACTCAGTGAAAACGTACATTCCCATATAAATTTACATGCCCACCTATATGCAGCTTCCACTGCTCTCCCTGCCTGGTGACGACACACTATTCTTCTCTGCTCCATATATGTCTCATCCTCCCAACAGCCTCCTTTTCCCTCCTCTCCACTCACTCTCCTTCCTCCAGCCAAAGGTCAGCAGGATGATATCCTACAGATGCAGAGAACCATAAAGAGCATTCAATATACGGTTACTCTGCATCGCCAAGTCCAATCCATTCATGTTCGAAGAGTGGACTTTTGTTATGATTTATGGGCAAGGCAGCATCAGGGCTGGGGGCCATGCTCCCAGGGAAACCCTGAAACCGCTGGACCATCAGTTGAGGTCTTTTAGTGGACATCTCAGGGTGCACCCCTTTTTATTCTTGTGTTGCCAGTGAGACTCAACTTAGTGAGCTCTGTCGCGGCTATCACTGGTGGTGGCTGGGCACCATCAGGTTCTTCCGGTCCCAAGTCGATGTAGCCACCCACTGATGTGGGTCTCTCTATCTTCTGGGTTGTCTTTCCCTCATGTCATTTTGGTCCGCGGTGAGCATCCGTTCCTGTTGAGTTGGGACCATTTGGTGGGCCCTCGGATGGTAGCTTGGCAGCTTTTAAAACCTCAGATGCCACTCACCAATGTGGGGTGCAGAGAGCCTTCTTAGCAAAATGCTAGTTGTGCCAATTGGCCTCGATTTCACCTAAGACCATGGTCTCCTGAGCCGTGACCCAGCTACTCTATCCTTGGAATACTGGGTTAAGATAGAAGGAGTATTCAGGTTATGCTGAAGTCCACTTAATGTTGTTGTTTCTAATGTGTGCTGTCACCGATTTCACCCAACCAAATTTCTACCAACTATCTAATCTAAACCCTCCCCCCCGCCCTCCCTCCCTTCCCTCCCTTGCAGCTGTCAGTCTTTTCTTCTATACACAAGTCTGTTTTTGAGATCTTATCGTAGAGGTCTCATACAATATTTGTCCTTTTGTCACTGACTACTTTCACTCAACATATTGTCTTCCAGTTGAAACCAGGTTAGGAGATGTGTCCTGGAATCGTCATTATTCTTTATCATTGGATAGTGCTCCATTGAGTATATATACCATAGTTTACCTATCCATTCCTCTGTTGTTGGGCATCTGGGTTGATGCCATCTTTCTGCTATCGTGGACTGTGTCTTGTGCATGTGTCCATTGGTGTGAAAGGCCTTGATTCTGTAGGATATATTCCAAGTAGTGGAATTACTGGGTCAAACGGTATATTTATATCCATTTTTTTAAGGAAGGACCAGATTGCTTTCCAAAGAGGCTGGACCATTTGGCAACCCCACCAACAGTGTAGGAGGGTTCCACTTTCTTCACAGCCTCTCCAGCATTTGTTGTTTTATGTTTTCTGGATCATGGCCAACCTTGTTGGGGTGAGATGGTATCTCATTGTAGACTTCATTTGAATTTTTTTTTCTTCTTTTTTATTTAACATGACTGAGTGAAAATGTACATTCCCGTATAAATTTACATGCCGATCTATATGCAGCTTCCACTGCTCTCCCTGTCCAGTGACTGCACACTATTCCTCTCTGCTCCATACATGTCTCATCCTCCCAACAGCCTCCTATCCGCTCTTCTCCACCCACTCTCCTTCCTCCAGCCAGAGGTCAGGATGATATCCTACACATGTATAGAACCATAAAGTGCAACCAATATTTGGTCACTCTGCATTGCCAAATCCAATCCATTCCTGTCCAAAGAGTGGACCTTTGTTATAATTTATGGGAAAGGGCAGCATCAGGGCCGGGGGCCATGCTCTTAGGAGAACCCCGACACTGCTGGACCATCAATTGAGGTCTTTTAGGGGAGATCTGGGATGCACCCCTTTTTATTCTTGTGTTGCCAGTGAGACTCAACCTAGTGAGTTCCATCGTGGCTGTCACGGGTGGTGGCCGGGCACCATCCGGTTCTTCTGGTCCCAAGTCGATGAAGGCACCCACTCTTGCGGGTCTCTCTGTCTTCCAGGTTGTCTTTACCGCATGACATTTTGGTCCTCGGTGAACATCCATTCCTGCTGAGTTGGGACCATTTGCTGTGTCCTCAGATGGCAGCTTGGCAGCTTTGAAGACCCCAGATGCCACTCACCAATGTGGGGTGCAGAGAGCTCTCTTAGCAAAACGCTAGTTGTGCCAATTGGCCTAGATTTCGCCTAAGAGCATGGTCCCCTGTCCCTTGCACCAGCTACTCTATCTTTGCAATATTGGGTTAAGATGGAAGGAGTACTCAAGTTATGCTGAGGTCCACTTAATATTGTTCTTGTTTCTAATGTGTGCTATCACTGCTTTCTCTCAACCAGATTTCTAGCAACTATCTAAACTAAACCCTACCTGCCTCGTCCTCCCTCCCTCCCCTCCTTTGCAGCTGTCAAAGAGTCTTTTCTTCTATACACATGTCTGTTTCTGAGATCTTATCGTAGAGGTCTCATACAGTATTTGTTCCTTTGTCACTGACTACTTTCACTCAACATAATGTCTTTCAGTTGAAACCAGGTTAGGAGATGTTTCCTGGAATCATCGTTGTTCTTTATCATTGTGTAGTGCTCCATTGAGTATATGTACCACAGTTTACCTATCCATTCTTCTGTTGTTGGGCATCTGGGTTGATTCCATCTTTTCGCTATCGTGGACTGTGCTGCGATAAACATTCTGGTGCATTTGTCCGTTGGTGTGAAAGGCCTTGATTCTGTAGGATATATTCCAAGTAGTGGAATTACTGGGTCAAGTGGTATATTTATATCCATTTTTTTAAGGAAGCACCAGATTGCTTTCCAAAGAGGCTGGACCATTTTGCAACCCCACCAGCAGTGTAGGAGGGTTCCACTTTCTTCACAGCCTCTCCAGCATTTGTTGTTTTATGTTTTCTGGATCATGGCCAATCTTGTTGGGGTGAGATGGTATCTCATGTCGTCTTGACTTGAATTTCTTTAATAACTAGAGATCGTGAACATGTCCGCATGTGTTTTTTGGTTGCCTGGATCTCCTCTTTAGTGAAATGTCTGTCCATCTCCTTTGCCCATCGCTTAATTGGATGGTTTATCTTCTTCTTCTTGATATTTTGTAGTATCTTATAGATTATGGAGATCAGGTGTCAGTCTGACATAGAGTTGCCAAATATTTTTTCCCATTCTGTGGGTGTTCTTTTAACTCTATTAATAAAGTCCTTGGATGAGCAAAAGTGTTTGATTCTTAATAGTTCCCAATTCTCTATTTTCTCCTCTGTTGATTGTGGTTTCTTTGACAGATTTTAGAGTCTGTCCTCATTGTGTAGTAAAACTTTCATTGTTGTTCCTACCTTTTCTTGTATGAGCTTTATCATTTCAGGTTTGATATTTAGGTCTTTTATCCAGCTGGAGTTGGTTTTTGTGTAAGGTATAAGATATGGATCTTGATTCAGTTTATTGCAGATGGATAACCAATTTTGCCAGCACCATTTGTTGAAGAGACTGTTTTTACCCCAGTTTAATGTCTTAAGGCCTTTGTGGAATATCAACTGTTCATAGGCAGATGGTGTCATCTCTGGGGTCTCATTTCTGTTCCATTGATCCATCTGTCTGTTCTTACACCACTACCAGGCTGTTCTGACCACTGCGGCAGTGTAGTACATTCTAAGGTCGGGTAATGAGAGGCCTCCCAGTGTGTTCTTCTTTAGTAGTACCTTACTTACTCGGGGCTTCTTCCCTTTCCAAACAAAATTGGTGATTTGTTTCTCCATCTCATTAAAAAATGACGCTGGAACTTGTATTCGGATTGCATTACATAAATAAATTGCTTTGGGTAAAATAGACATTTTCACAATGTTAAGTCTTCCTATCCATGAGCAGGGTAGGTTTTTCCATTTATCTAAGTCTCTCTTAGTTTCTTGTAGTAAGGGCTTGTAGTTCTCTTTGTAAAGGTCTGTTGTTTCTCTGGTTAAATTAATTCCTAGGTATCTTATCTTCTTAGGGGCTATTGTAAATGGTATTGATTTGATAATTTCTTCCTTAACAGTCTTGTTGTTGGTATAAAGGAATCCTACTGATTTACTTATGTTTATCTTGTATCCTGAGACTTTGCTGAACTCTTCTATCAGTTTGAGTAGCTTACTTATAGATTCTTTGGGGTTCTCTGCATATACAATCATATCATCTCAAACAGGGAGATTTTAACTTCCTCTTTGCTGATGCAGATGCCCTTTATTTCTCGGTTTTATCTAATTGCTCTGGCTAGAACTTCTAGTACAATGTTTAATAGGAGAGGTGAGAGTGGGCATCCTTGTCTAGTTCCTGATCTCAATGGAAAGTCTTTCAGTCTCTCTCCATTCAGGATGACATGGGCAATTGGCTTTGTATAAATGGCCCCTATTGTGTTGAGGAATTTGCCGTCTATGCCCATTTTGCTAAGAATTTTTAGCATGAATGGGTGTTGGACTTTATCAAACGCCTTTTCGGCATCAATGGACAAAATCAGGTGATCCTTGTCTTTTGTGTTATTTATGTGGTTAATCAGATTAATTGTTTTTCTGATGTTGAACCAGCCTTGCATCCCTGGTATGAATCCCACTTGGTCATGATGGATTATTTTCTTGATATGTTGTTGTATTCTATTGGCAAGAATTTTGTTGAGGACTTTTGCATCTAGATTCACGAGTCATATCAGTCTGTAGTTCTCTTTCATTGTTGCGTCTTTCCCTGGCTTAGGTATCAGGGTTATGCTGGCTTCATAGAATGAGTTCAGGAGTGCTCGATCCCTTTCTATACTGTGAAATAGTCTCAGTAGTATTGGAGATAACTCTTCTCTAAAAGCTTGGTAGAATTCTGCAGTGAAGCCATCTGGGCCCGGGGTTTTTTTGGTTCGCAGTGTTTTGATGACATTTTCAATCTCTTCCTTTGTGATGGGTTTATTAAGTTGTTCAGCTTCACGTTGTGATAATTTGGGTATGAGTCAAGGAATTTGTCCATTTCCCCTAGGTTTTCAAATTTGTTACAGTACAGTTTTTCATAGTATTCTGTTATGATATTTTTGATTTCTGTTGCATCTGTGGTGACAACTCCCCTCTCATTTCTAATTTGGGTTATTTGTTTCCTTTCCTGTCCTTGTTTAGTAAGTTTAGCCAGTGGTTTGTCAATTTTGTTGATCTTTTCAAAAAACCAGCTTTTGGTCTTTTCAATTTTTTCAATTCTTTTTCTATTCTCTAATTCATTTAGCTCTGCTCTAATCTTTATGATCTCATTTCTTCTGGTGCCAGAGGGGTTCCTCTGTTGTTCTCCTTCTATTTGTTCCAGCTGTAGAGTTAGTTCCTTGATTTGGTTTCTTTCTTCCTTCCAGATGTGTGCATTTATGGAGATACACAGACCTCTGAGCACTGCTTTGGCTGTATCCCATAGGTTCTGGTAGGAAGTGTTTTCATTCTCATTGGAAGCCATGAATTTCTTTATTTCATCCTTCATTTCCTCTATAACCCATGTTTTTTTGAGCAAGATGTTGTTCAGTTTCCAAGAGTTCCACTTTCTATCTATGTTTTTTCTACTATTGATTTCAACATTTATGGCTTTATTATCTGAGAAGATGCTTTTCAGTAATTCAATGGTATGACTTTTGCTGAGCATTGCATTATGGCCTATCACATGGTCAATTCTGGAGAATGTTCCATGTGCACTGGAGAACGTGTAGTTGTCTGCTGATGGGTGGAAAGTTCTCTACATATCAATGAAGTTTAGTTGGTTAATTGTGGCAATGAGGTCTTCTGTATCTTTACTGAGCTTTTTTCTAGATGATCTGTCTAGTAATGAGAGTGGAGTGTTAAAGTCTCCCACTATTATTGTGGAGTCATCTAACTCTCTTTTGAGCATAGTCAGTGTTTCTTTGACGTATTTAGGTGCTCCGATATTAGGTGCATAAATATTTAATATAGTTAAGTCTTGTTTGTGTACTGAACCTTTCAGCAATAAATAGTGTCCACCTTTATCCATGATGGTGGATTTGACATTAAAATTGATTTTGTCTGAGATTAGAATCGCCATCCCTGTTCTTTGTTCATTGACAGCTCGATATATATTCTTCCATCCTTTTTCAGTTTGTTCCTATCTTTAGGTCTCAAGTGAGTTTCTTGTAGACAACATATGGATGGGTCATGTCTTTTGATCCAAGATGACACTTGATGTCTCTTTACTGAGCATTCAGTCCATTCACATTCAATGTAATTATTGATAGGTATGTGTTCAGTGCTGCCACTGTGATATGTTTATTTTAATGTTGATGTTTTCTCTGTTGTTCTTATTAGTCTATTTTGGGACATTCTTTTTTGTTAGTTGGTTTTTCATCTTTTTCAGAGCTGGTTTTGTAGTTGTTGAGACTCCTGTGTTACATTTCTTCAAATGGTATGATACATCTTTGTTTTGCTTTACAGCTGCCCCTATGATCCCCCTTAATAAACTATATATAAACCCAATTTTAATTACTACCAGTCTTGTCATCTTCCTCTCCATCTGGAAGGGCTGTAACAACTGTAGTACATCCCTCTTTTTAATATGATGACACCATAGTTTTCATGATGATCACTGGATTGCTTCTTTCCGTATCAAAGCTGTGATTGACTTTGGAGCCTTTCTAAAAGAGTAGAGTATTGAGTAGCGTGTCATTCTAAAATATAAAGTTAGAAAATATAAAATTATATAAAATATATAAAAAATATGTAATTTTGTATATATTTTATATTTTATATATTTACATTATATTTATAAATATATTTATATTATATATAAATATAAATATATAAAGTTATATAAAATATATAAGTTAGAAGAACGACTTTTCTAAGCCAGAGCCAAGAACTTCTTTCAGTATTTCTTGTAGTTTGGGTTTGGTTTTTACAAAGTCTCTGAGTTTCTGTTTATCTGGGAATGTCTTCATTTCATTTTCATATTTGAAAGATAGTTTTGCAGGATATATAATTCTTGGTTGGAAGTTTTTCTCCTTCAAGGCTTTGAACGTGTCATGCCACTGTCTCCGTGCCAGCATGGTTTCTGCTGAGAAATCTGACGAGAGCCTACAGGGTTTCCCTCTGAATGTTAGCTTTGCTTTGAGTCTTGCTGCCTTTCAGAGTTGCTGCTTATGTTTCATTTTGTTAAGCCGGATTATGTCTTGGAGTCTTTCTTTTGAGATCTACATTGGGTGGCGTACGATACGCATCTGAGATGTCTATATTCTCTTCCTTCATGATTTCTGGGAAGTTTTCTTTCAGCAGCTCAGCAACGATACTCTCTGTGTTTTCAGGTGTCCCATCCTGTTCACGGACTCCAATTAATTGTGGTTGTTCCTCTTAATAGAGTCCCATATGCTTCTTAATGCTTCTTTGTTTTTCTTGTTTTTTTTCTGATTTCTGCTCATAGACGCTGGCATCAGTAGCTCTGTCTTCCAAGTCAGAAATTCTTTTTTCTATTTGTTCCATTCTGGCTTTGCATGGAAGTTTCTATGTCTTTGATTTTGTTCTTGATCTGTTGGATTTCAGAGTACTGGTGTTCCATCAGATTGAACAGCTTGCTTAATTTTTCATTTTGTTCTGCTGCATTTTGTATAAGGTCTAGAAGGGCTCTGTATATAATCATTTTGTATTCACTTCCTGATGCTTTCATAAAAGTTTCTTCATCTGGAAAACTCCTTGGTTCCTTTGTTTGGGAGCCTTCTGAAGCCATGGGTGATTTCTTGTATGCCACAATTGTCTGTTGCTTTTTGGGTCTCATGTGAGTATGTAGAGGCTGGAAGTGGTACTGTGAGGATGGATTGCAAATGTTTCTCTAGGCTGTCTTAAAACGTAAAGCAAAAGGTATCTGACCACTTCACAAGTTAGTTAGGTTTTCAGGTGCAGAGATCCCTCTTCCCAACTGACAAAGTAAGCGCCACTACATCCGACCCGATGATAGCAAACTAGTTCAGAATACTGCAATGCTACTGCCCTGTTGGCCTCTGAAGACAGGGCCCAACCTTAGGTGACACTGTGTAAACTACTGTTTTTCTGGTAGGACAGTGCTCTCCTGTGGGCAGGCTCTGGCTTCCAAGCTAATAGGTCCAGCTCCGACCACCATATCTAAGATGGTGCCCTCCACATGGTCAGCAGATAGAGAGGCTAAAGGTGCCATGAGGTAGTGATTCCTCTGCCCCTGTTGCCAGGTCCCCACCGTAGGGGACACTGTGTAAACTACAGCTTTTCTGTTGGAGAAGTGCTGTCCTGTTTGCAGGCGTTGGCTCCCAGGCTAAGAACTAGGTCCTGCTAAGATCTCCATATCCAACATGGTGTCCTGCACACTGGCAGTGTGGTTCCGTACAAACCACACTGTCCCAGTGATAAAAAGACACACCCAAAGTGACTATATTAACAGAGTCCTAAGCCTGGCTCTCAAAATATTGGAATTTCAACTGCCTATCACACCAGCAGTGCTTCTGAGTCTAGCCAGTAGGCAAGACCGAGCTCCTCCCGCCAGCCAAGACAGTTAAAAAAAAAGTCAAAATGGTGTGTTTACCTTGAGTCCGTGAGAGCCAGGGGTAGCTAGGAGTGGGAGTCAGCGAAACAGAGAAGGTTTTTCGTTCAGTGGTATGAAGTCCAAATTACCAGCCCTGTGCCGTGTCCTGGGGTCTTACTAGGTGATCAGAAGGCTCCGTTTGATTATCCATTCAGGTCTTCGTTTCTAGGGGAATATAAGGAGATGTGTGCTTAGTCTGCCATCTTGATTCCACTTCTGCCCCTTGAAATCTTCTATTCACTTGTTAATTCAACATTTCTTCCATTTGCTTTAGATGATCGGCATTCAGGAGCAAGTATCAGCATGTCTTTTGGCATCAACCTTAATCTTTTCTCTCTTTTCGATGATCTTTTACTTTCTTCCTGTGTGGTGTCCTTTATATCATTCTACAACTTGTCTTCAATTATTAGTGTTCAAAGCATCAAACTGACTTTTGAGACGGTATGTAAATTCATGTGGGATACTTCAGCTTTCATGGACTTGTTTTGTTTTCAGCTTCAACTTGAACTTGCATATGATCAGTTTCAGATTGCAGAAGTTGGTAAAAAAGATGTCTTCATCTTTGGCCTTAGTGGTAGGTACATATGAATTCCACTGGTATGACTATTTAAAATCAGACAATCATATGTCATGGATGCATCACACACAATATCATAACAAAGCATAATCAAGAATGTCAAGTTGAAAGGAAACAGTGTTGAATTCATCACCAAAACGATCACTTCAGGATCTATCCTGAAGTACAACATGGACAGTGGTAGTCTAATATCTATAGAACAAGGAAAATCAGTCAATATGACTATTACTCAAAATCATGTACCAACCACTAAAGCCAAAGATGAAGAAATTAGAGTTTTACCAACCTCTGCAGTTGAAAACCCTGGTGGTGCAGTGGTTAGGTGCTTTAGCTGCTAATCAAAAGTTCAGCAGTTCAGATACATCAAGCATTCCTTGAAAACTCCATGGGCAGTTCTGGTATGTTCTATAGGGTCACTGTGAGTCAGAATCAACTTAATGGCAGTGGACTTGGTTTTGGGTTTCTGCAGTATGAAACTCACCAAATAGTTAATCATAATTACTGGTGAATGGATTGCTAAATTTGGAAACAAAGAAGCACCAAAAAAAAAAAAAAACCCACCAAAATCAAACCTAACCCACTGTGTCCAGCAGTAGGAAGATACGGCTTTGGTATATGGCTCTGGTGGCAGAAACAATGCTGGAGGCTGCATGATAGAATTTTGCAAGACTAGTGACTTCTTCACTGTAAATATCTTATTCCAAGGGCATAAATGATGACTGATCACATGGAACTCAGGGGATGACATACATAAGAATCAAATCAGTTACAACCATGGGAAGAGGCTAAGGAAAAGCTCAGTCTCATCAGTCGGAACATGGCCATGGGCTGACTATGGAAAAGATCAATTACTCATATGCAACTACACATCGAAGTGAAGAAAATAAGAACTTCACGAAAGCCAATGTATGACTCAGGAATATCCCATGTAAATTTAGAGACCATCTAAAGAAACACTAAACACTGGCTTAGTCATCTAGTGCTGTTTTCAACAGAAATACCACAGGTAGATGGCTTTCATAAGGAGAAATTTATTTGGTTATATTCTAGGAGGCTACAAGTCAAAGGGACTCAGCTCCAGGGGAAGTCTTTCTCCATTGTCTCTAGGGAAGGGTCCTTGCTGTCAATATTCCCCTGGACTGGGAGCATCTGAGGTGCAGGGACTCCAGGTTGTTTTCAAAGGCACAATGTGCTCTGGGCAATACTTCTTGGTAGTAAGAGGTCCCCAACTTGGATTGCTTCCCCTTCCTTTATATCCCAAGAGAGTGCCTCAAGGCACCAGATGATCTCACAATTGATTCCTGCCCCACCAACTCTACTATTGCCCATTGTCCCTCACTTACATCACAGAGGCAGGGTTTACAGCGTGGACGAATGTCACATGATACCAGGATTCATGGTCTAGCCAAATGGCTACACACATTTTGGGGGTGAACACAAGTCAATCCACGACAAACACTCACAATTCAGGACCTAATAAAGTGTGGAATGACATAAAGGACACAACATATGAAGAAAGCAAAAAGTCATTAAAAGAACCAGAGGAAAGAAAAAGCCAAAACAGACATCAGAAGCGACTCAGACTTGCTCCTGAAAGCAAAGGGAAGAAATCACAAAGCCCAAAATCTAAAGACATTTCAAAGGACAGCTCCAGAAGACAAAGCAATGTACTACAACACGTTATCAACACCTAGAGACAGAAAACCCAGAGGGAAAAACAAACTTGGCATTTCTTGAGCTGAAAGAACTGATGAGAACATTCAAGCCAGGGCAAAACAGTGACCCACACAGACAGCACCAAAAGAAGATGGAAGGAATATACAGCGTCACTGGATCAAAAAGAATTGATCCCTCTTCAACCATTTCAGGTCGGAATCCACGGACAGCAAATGACCCCTAAAGATGCCCAAGACATTCTTCCACCAATGTAAAGTGATGTAGATCACAAACTTGCATCTCCATAAAGGAAAGAGAAAGGTCTGGGTATGAATAAATACAAGTAAAGTAAAATATTTTATTTCTTTTACACTTGATTGATGTGAAATTTAAGTCTTCTTAAAGCAATGATGGTCACAGCTTGGTAGGAGACTATAGCCTGTAGGTGTGTGAAATGGATGATTCGAGGGAAGATTGAGAAGACGCTGGTATATGGGATCTGCCCCTTAGAGTGTTATTTCGCATAGCGTTATCTGAAGGTGGACTCAGATAAGCTAAAAATGTATAATGTAAACTCAGGGAGTTATTTTAACAACTGATCTTCTGAGATCAGTGTCCTAGGTTCAATTGCGTGACCTCCCCCACCCCCTGCCCAAATGTGTGCCAACTTGGCTAGGCCAGGATTCCCAATATTGTGTGGTTATCTACCATTCAGTGATCTAAGGTGATCATCCTCTGGGGTGTAAATTCTAACCTCTAGAAAGGAACCCCAGTGGTGTAGCAGTTCATAGCTCATGCTGCTAACCAACATTTCAGCAATTCAAATACACTAGATGTTCCTTGGAAACCCTATGCTGCTGAATTACCTTCGACTTAATGGCAGTGGTTTTTTGTTTTTAGGAAGCTAGTGAACTTTGAATATACCATGGACTGCCGGAAGAAGGAACAAATCTGTCTTCTAGGAAGTATAGCCAGAAAGCTTCTTTGAAGCAAGGATGGCGAGACTTCGTCTCAGGTACTTGGCACGTTACGAGATTGGACCAGTCCCTAGAAAAGCACAGGGTAAATGAAAACGGGGAAGATGGACTGACACAATCATCGTAACAATGGGCTGAAGATAATAATGATGGCACAGGACTGTGCAGTGTGTCATTCTGTTGTGTATGGGATTGCTGTGAGCTGGAACTGATTTGACTTCAGCCAAGAACAGTACGATGTTAATGAGGCAGGATTTGATGCAATTATGTTAATAGGCAGGACTCAAATCCATAGGATTAGCTAGTATATTGAGTCAATCTCTTCTGAGATATAAAACAAAGAATTGAACAGAAAGGAGAGAGACCACTTAATCACCAAGCAGGAAAAGCCAGAAGCAGTATGTGTCCTCTGGACCTGCAGTCCCTCTGCTGAGAGCTACTAGACCAGGGTGAGACTGATGAAGAGGACTTTCCCCCAGAGTTGACAGAGAGGGAAAGTCTTCCTCTACAACTGGCCCTCTGAATTCACACTTCAAGCCTCCTGGATTGTCAGAAATTCTGTTAAAGTTTCTCCCTTCCTCCCACCCCCCATGGTATTTCTCTTATAGAAGCACTCGATAACTAAGACACTGAGGAATTGTAGGCAGCATTTTTGCACACCTGAGGTCTGCTCCAAGTTTATGTATATCTGTGGTGGAGTGGACTTCACCTGACTTCTGGGGTACAAGAGCCACACTGGCTGGTGGATTTCAACTGCTGACCTTTGGTTGTCCCTCAAGCTCTTGATCACTGTATCACCAGGCCTCCAAAACACACAAGTTAAAACGTAAAAAGATCAAAATAAGCTACACTAAGCACAAAACTGTAGCAGCTCCCTGGCCAGCTGACTGGAAGATCCTTTTGTATGCCCATTGCAAAGAAAGGTGATCCAACGAAGGTGGAAATCACCAAACAATATCGTTGATATCACACACAACTAACATTTTTCTTGAGATCATTCAAAAACAACTACAACATTATACTGATGATGAACTGCCAGAAATTCAAGCTGGATTCAGGAGAGGATGTGGAACCAGGGACATCATTGCTGATGTCAGATGGATCTTTGCAGAAAGTAAAGAGTAGCAGCAAGATGTTTACTTGTGTTTCACTCACTGTGCAAAACCATTTGACTGTGTCAGTAGTACCACCTCATTGCTCATGTTACAGAGAATGGGGGTTCCAGAACACTTAACTGTGCTCTTAAGGAATCTGTATACGGATCAAGAGGCAGCTGTGCGAACAGACCAAGAATGGGTTTGAAGTCAGGAAAGGTGTACTTCAAGGTTGTACCCTTCCACCAAAACTTTCTGATCTCTATACCGAGCAAACACTCTGAGAAGATGGATTATACGAAAAAGAATGAGGCTTCAGGATTGGAAGACGACTCATTAACAACCTACACTATGCAGATGATTCCACCTTTCTTGTAGGTAATGAAGAAGGTCTGAAACACTTACTGATGAAGATCAAAGACCACAGCCTTCTGTATAGACTGCCCCTCAACATCAGGAAAAAAGAAATCCTGACAACTGGACCAGTAAGTAACATCATCATACATACACAGAGCATTGTCAACAATTTCGTTTTACTTGGTGTCATGGATTGAAATGTGTCCTCCTAAAAATAGGCGTAGCCATGTCATCATGATTCCCTAATTCTATGACTGTCCTCCATTTTGTGATTTTACTGTGCTGTATGTTAAAGGATTAGGGTGGGACCATAAATCCCTTCACAGGATGACCTCCCTGCTCCATAGTACAGGGAGTTTCCTGGGAGTATGGCTTGCCCCATCCTTAATCCTTTCATCCTACAAGAGATAAAAGGAAAGAGAAACAAGCAGAAAATTGGGAACCTCATACCAACAAGAAAGCAGCACTGACAGAAGAGCACGTCCTTCAGACCTGAGGTTCCTGAGCCAAGATGCTCCCTGGACAAAGACTGATGCAATACTGCACTTTCCTCCAGAGCCAACCACAGCAAAACCCTTCCCTGGGAGCAGACACCCCAATTTTGGACTTGGCTGTACCCTACCAGACTGTGTAGGAATAAACTTTCCTTTGCTAAATCCACCCACTCTGTGCTATTTCTGTTAGAGCACCCCTAGCTGACTAAAACACTTGGGCCCACGATCAATGCCCAGAAGCACCATCAAGAAATCAACAGATGTACTATGTTGGGAAAACATGCTGCAAAAGACCTCTTTCAAGTACTGAAAAAGATGTCATCTTGAAGACTAAAATGCGCCTGACCCAAGTCACAACATTTTCAATCGCATCATATGCATGTGAAGACTTGACACTGAACAAAAAAGACAGAAGAACAGATGCCTTTCAATTGTGGTGTTGAAGAAGAATGTTGAATGTACCATGGACCGCCAAAAGAACAAACAGATTTGTTCTGGAAGAAGTCCCACCAGTGTGCTCCTTGGAAGCACAGATGGCAAGACGGTGTCTTATGTACTTTGGACATGTTGTCAGGAAAAATCAGTCCCTGGAGGACATCACGCTTGGTAGAGTGGAGGATCAACGAAAAAGAGAAAGACTCTTGACAAGAGGATTGACACAGCGGCCACAACACTGGGCTAAAGCATAAAAAAGATGGTGGACACAGCACAAGACCGGGAAGTGTTTCATTCTTTTGTTCATTGGGTTACTACGAATTGGAACCGACTCAATGGCACTGAACAACAGCATCAGGCAAGATAGTAAAAGTATTAAATAAGCTATGAAAATAACATAACACAAAGTATATTTTAAAACAAATATTTGCAATGAAATTAGATCAAATGAAATCTTATAATAAAATCTAATATGTATTGTAAGATAAAATACTTACAGAAACACATCTCTTCCTTGCCTCTCATGATCCCCTCTGTGTCATGATCTCACTGATGCTTTTTCATTGACCAAATAGAATGTGTGGCCCCTGTTAGACACTGGGCATATGTCCACTCCAGGGCAACATGAGTCCAGGACAAGGGTTACATGTGAATAACCACTGTGTGCTTCAACCACAGCCTGGCCTGTCTTTGGGGTGTCTGGACCAGGTGACTGGACACCCTGATGGCTGCACAGTCTTGGGCAGACAGCATCCCAGCTCAGAGGCTGTTCTCCAATGGGCCATGTCTTGTCTTGCCAGTGTCCTTCTGACTTGCAAGAGACTGAGTCCTAAAGAGCATAATTCTAGCTATGTCTGCATTAAAAAATGGTAAGGTTTTATCTCTGGAGGAGTAAATTGTTCTTTCAAGGTGTCACGGAGTTGGGTCTAACTCATAGCGATCCCCTGTGCAACAAAATGAAATACTGCCTGGACCTGCCACATCCTCATAACTGTCATCATGATTCAGCCCACTGTTGTAGACACTGTGCCAATCCATCTAGTTGAAATCTTCCTTCTTTTTTTTGATCCAAACTTTACAAAGCATGACATCCTCCTCCAGGGCCTGGTCACTCCTCATAAGATGTCCAAAGTACAGGTGAAGTCTCACCCTTCTTGCTTCCAGGAAACATTCTGAATGAACTTGTTCCAAGACAGATTTGTTTGTTCTTTTTGCAGTCGATGGTATATTCAATATTCCTCTCCAACACCAGAACTCAACGGTGTCAATTCTTATCTGGTAGTCCTTATTAATTGCCTAGCTTTCACAAACATACGAGATGAGAGAAAATACCATGACTTGGGTCAGGTGCATCTTAGTCCTCAAGGTGACATCTTTGCTTCCAAACACTTCAAAGAAGTCTTTTGTGGTAAATTTGTTCAGTGCATTGTACCATCGGATTTCTTGACTGCTGCTTTCATGGCTGTCGATTGTAGATTGAAGTAAAATGACATCCGTGACAACTTCAAGCTTTTCTCTATTTATCACGATGTTGCTCATTGGTCCATTGGTGAAGATTTTGTTTTCCTTATGTTGAGGTATAATCCACATTGATGGCTGTAGTCTTTGATCTTCAGCGATAAGTGCATCAAGTCCTCTTCACTTTCAACAAGCAAAATTAACATATTTTTATAACACGAAGTCCTTCTATCCATGTTTTGTTATCGTTAGATTCTATCAAGCCACTCTTATGCACAACAGAATGGAACACTACGTGGTCCAGTGCCATCCTGCCAATCGTAATGTTTGAGTCCATTGTTGCAGCCACTGTGTCAATCCATCTCATTAAAGGTCTTTCTCTTTTTTTTTTTATTTAACATAACTGAGTGAAAATGTACATTCACGTATAAATTTACATGCCCACCTATATGCAGCTTCCACTGCTCTCCCTGTCCGGTGACTGCACACTATTCCTCTCTGCTCCATACATGTCTCATCCTCCCAACAACCTCCTTTCCCCTCCTCTCCGTCCACTCCCCTTCCTCCAGCCAGAGGTCAGCAAGATGATATCCTATAGACGTATAAAACCACAAAGTGCTTCCAATATATGGTCACTCTGCATTGCCAAGTCCAATCCATTCCTGTCCAAAGACTGGACCTTTGTTATAATTTATGGGAAAGGGCCGCATCAGGGCCGGGGGCCATGCTCTCAGAGGAATCCCCAAACTGCTGGACCATCAATTGAGGTCTTTTAGTGGAGATCTCATGATGCACCCCTTTTTATTCTTGTGTTGCCAGTGAGACTCCTCTCTGTGAGCTCCATTGTGGCTATCACTGGTGGTGGCCGGGCACCATCCGGTTCTTCCGGTCCCAAGTCGATGTAGGCACCCACTCTTGTGGGTCTCTCTGTCTTCTCGGTTGTCTTTACCGCATGTCATTTTGGTCCTCGGTGAGCATCCGTTCCTGCTGAGTTGGGACCATTTGCTGTGTCCTCGGATGGCTGCTTGATAGCTTTTAAGACCCCAGACGCCACTCACCAATGTGGGGTGCAGAGAGCCCTCTTAGCAAAACACTAGTTGTGCCAATTGGCCTGGAATTCACCTAAGAGCATGGTCCCCCGCCCCCTGCCCCAGCTACTCTATCCTTGCAGTAATGAGTCAGATGGAAGGAGTACTCAAGTTATGCTGAGGTCCACTTAATGTTGTTCTTGTTTCTAATGTGTGCTATCACCGCTTTCTCCCAACTAGATTTCTAGTAACTATCTAAACTAAGCCCTCCCCCCGCCCCCTCTCTCCCTCCCCTCCCTTGCAGCTGTCAAAGAGTCTTTTCTTCTATATACAAGTCTGTTTTTGAGGTCTTATCGTAGAGGTCTCAAACAGTATTTGTTCCTTTGTCGCTGACTACTTTCACTCAACATAATGTCTTTCAGTTGAAACCAGGTTAGGAGATGTTTCCTGGAATCATCGTTATTCTTTATCATTGTGTAGTGCTCCATTGAGTATATGTACCACAGTTTACCTATCCATTCTTCTATTGTTGGGCATCTGGGTTGATTCCATCTTTTTGCTATCGTGGACTGTGCTGCGGTAAACATTCTGGTGCATGTGTCCATTGGTGTGAAAGGCCTTGAATCTGTAGGATATATTCCAAGTAGTGGAATTCCTGGGTCAAATGGTATATCGATATCCATTTTTTTAAAGAAGCGCCAGATTGCCTTCCAAAGAGGCTGGACCATTTTGCAACCCCACCAACAGTGTAGGAGGGTTCCACTTTCTCCACAGCCTCTCCAGCATTTGTTGTTTTGTGTTTTCTGGATCATGGCCAATCTTGTTGGGGTGAGATGGTATCTCATTGTTGTGTTGATTTGAATTTCTTTAATAACTAAAGATCGTGAACATGTCCGCATGTGTTTTTTGGCTGCCTGGTCTTCCTATTTTTGCTGACCCTCTGCATTAACAACCATAATGTCCTTCCCCACCGACTGATTCCTTCTGATAATATGTTTAAAGTGTGTGAGATGATGAAGTCTTGTCAACCATGCTTTTAAAGAACATTCTACTTGTGCTTCCTCTAAGACAGATTTGTTTCTTCTTTTGGTAATCCGTGGTATATTCAATACAAGTTCTGACAATTAAGTCCACAAACTTAATAGTTTATGTGCCATGTACCTCTTTCCTGAATATGACTAGGGTTATTTTCGACGTACCCACCTTGGGAAGCCGTGCAGCAATGCCTGCACCTAGTCCGCCCTTCAAAGCAAATGTTCGAACGCTGGCAATCTCACAAGTTTCTGAAATTAATTATACAGTTACCTGTGAAGGAGATTTTAGCCAGTAGACAAAAAACTGCATGGAGCACCCTACGTACTCACCTGAACTGGCCCCAGTGATTTGTTTCATTACCTGAAGATAAAGGTATTGAAATTGAAGATTGAAAGGAAGACATTTTGATGACAATCAGGACATCAATGGTAACATGACAATAGCTGAGCATCCCAGAAAGAGTTCTTAAAATGCTGTGAAGCAAGGACTAGGAACTGACATTAGTGCCATACTGAGCAATGAGGTACGTGGCACTTTTTCAAGGATGAGTTCGTCAACTTGACTGGCAGTCCTCATATTCTTAACTCACACCACAGTTCAAAAGTATTAGTTATTCTTTTCTTTCTTCACTGTCTAGCTTTCACATACATGAGAGTCAAATGATAACACCAGGCTGGGGTCAGGTGCACCCTAGTCTTCTAACCATTGACATGGCATATATATCTTTATTTAAATTTTTGATATCTTTTGTTAGGTTTTATAATCATCTCCACAGAGAACATTCATGTCTTTGGTTGACTTATACCTAATACTTTATGCTCTTTTGTTATTTAAATATCTTCTCAAAGATTTTTACTTCTTTCCTTTCTTATGTTCATATTCATTTCTCTCTTTACTTTTTTGCTCTTGTCTTTGTCAGCCTACTTGGGCTAGATGGTGTTTATTTTCAATCTTTCTAGTTTTCTAATGTACACATATTCTCAAACCCTACTGCTATCAAGTTGAGCCCCACTCATACTAACGCAAGACAGAGCAGAACTGCCCCATACAGTTTCCAAGGACCACCTGGTGATTTCACCTATCAAGCCGTTTGCTATTGGCTGTAGTACTTACCTACTATGCCACCAGGGTTTCCATGCAAGCATAAAACAACTGACAATTACGATCATGAACTAATCATACACTGCTGAATATCACTACGGTCACCATCAAAGTACTCCCCTTGGGAAGCTATGCACTGAAGCTAGTACCTAGTTCATGCTTCAAACCATTTTTGGAACTCTTTTTCTGGAATGGCCATCAGAACTGTCATCTTATGACCCTTCATGTCCTGAATACCATGAAAATTTCTTCCCTTCCATACTGCTTTTATCTTCAGGTAAAGAACAAGCCACTGGGGGCCAGATCAGGTGAGTACGGAGGCTGTGCCAATACACTTGTCTGTTGACTGGCTAAAATCTCCCTTACAGACAACTATACAATGGAATTCAGAAACCTTCCACCATGTGCAATGGTCATCCCAGAAAGAATTCCAAAACTGCTTTGAAGAGTGGACTAGGTGCTGGCATCGGTGCATAGCTTCCCAAGGGGAGTACTTCGAAAGAGAACATAATGATATTCAGCAACAAGGTCTGTAGCACTTAGGAAATTAAGTTTGCAGACTTGTAAGACCTCGTATCAGGCTACACAGTCTACCTCTAAAGATTTTTCCCATAGATATTTTTCCTTTGTAAGCTGCCTCCACAAACATTGTTGGGTAATACTTGACTACAGCTCAGTTTTAAACACTTTCTAATTTTCTACCAAGTTTTATTTGATCTATGTGTTAATAGGTTCATTTGTTACGTTTCTAAGTGTATGGCTTTTTTCTAAACATTTTCATCAACTTCTAACATAATTGCTAAAACAGGAATAAACAGTCTATTTAATACATAAATGGATGTCTATGTAAACTGCTTTAGTTTATGCTGTAGTTTGTAGGCATTTGTGTATTTTTCTCAGCTATGTGATCATTAAAGTAACTTTGTTTTGTTGTTCACATCATTTATGTCTTTATACATGTTTTTGTTCTCGTTTCATCTTCAAATGCTTACAGGGCTGACTGCAATTCTCTCTTCTGAAGTACTGCTCTATGCTCCTCCGTCAGCATTGCATGATGTTTGAAGTTGGATATTAGGTTCATACAGCATGAGAATTTTTATTTCTTCCAGATGATCGGAAGCTTGGACATGATGTAGTAGTGGCTATCTTCATGCAAATAATGCTTTCTAAGTCTTTCTATTGTACAAAAGGAGAATATTGGAAGCCCATTGGAACCACCAACCAGCTTCAGGAACCTCTTATTTCATTCCCATTCTCTCCCAGATTATTTTGAAATAAATTCCACTCACATTATGCTTCTATTTTAATAATTATTGTTGCAGGAAACTTGCATTGGCTAATACTGTTTGGTATGCCTTATCTGTTTTTGATACCTTTACATATCCTTTGGCTTTTCCAACCTTTAAATAGGACCTTGTGGTTTAGATGCAGGTCTTTTGCCAACAGGACGTCTATACTTGTTTCTAGTTCATTCAGTCTCTATCTTATTCTGCTGATTTAGTCATTATATTTACGGTGGAATGCTGACGTATTTGGAATTACTCTACTTTTGGTGATTTCTGTTTCCCTGAATTTCTAGCACTCAGTGGACTCTTTGGAATTTTTTATTTTTTGAAATAAAACTTCCCAGTCTACTCTTTTTCAAGATAGCAAAGATGACACCTGAGCCAAGCTACAGTATCTTCACTTGCCTACAGACATGCCCAGGCTGGACATAAGACGGAAGACCAAAGAAAAGATGCTTTTGTGTTATGTTGTTGGCAAATAATACTGAACACACTGCAGACTGCCAGAAGGACAAACCAATCTGTCTCACAAGAAGTACAGCTGGAATGCTCCTTAGAAGCAAGGGTGGTGAGATGTCACCTCACAGTTTGGACATGTTATCAGGAAGGACCAGGGCCTGGGGAAAGACATCAGGGTTGAAGGAGAAGGTGAACAAAAAGAAGACCTTCAGTGAGATGGATGGACACAGTGGGGGCTACAACGGGCTGAACCATGAGAACAGCGGTGGGGATGGCGTTAGGGCTGGCAGTGTTTCATCCTGCTGTATGTGGTGGTGACAGGATTCAGAAGTGACACAAGGGCACCCAATAACAAAACAATCCTTTAAACTTTACTTCAAAATTTTATTTTAGCAAAGGTTTTAATAAATTCTGAAGTTTATTAGAATTTCCAGACTTTTCTTAAATAAAACACAGACTATAGAACACTATAAATGCTCGAGCCCCTTCCAAACAGCATGTTTATAGTACCCAATGTTTTTTTACTTCTAGCTTGTTTTTTATCACAAAGACATGTTTGATTAGATTACCCACTCTGCAGAACTGAGACAGAGCTATGCGGTGGCTGCATTTCCTTCTCTTGTGGCCAGTGAGCCTTGACTGCACACTAAAGCCTTACCCATGCTCTCTGCAGACACACGGTATCACCTAAGTGTGTCCTCTGGTGTCTGATGAGGTTTGACTTCTGCCTAAAGCCTCGCCCACATTCACTGCAGACATAGGGCCTTTCACCTGAATGTGTCCTCTGGTGTATGATCAGGCATCTCTTCTGTTTAAAGCCTCGCCCACACAATGTACAGACATAGGGCTTCTCTCCTGTGTGTGTCCTCTGGTGTATAATGAGGTCTGACTTTCCAGTATAGCCTTTCCCACACTCTCTGCAGACATACGGCTTTTCACCTGAATGTGTCCGCTGGTGTGTGACCAGGGAAGGCTTCTGGTTAAAGCTTCGCCCACATTCCTTGCAGACAAAGGGCTTTTCACCAGAATGTATCCTCTCGTGTGTGATGAGGTGTGACTTCCGGCTAAAGCTACGCCCACACTCCGTGCAGACATAAGGCTTCTCCCCTGAGTGGGTTCTCTGGTGTGTGACGAGGTGTGACGTCCGGCTAAAGCTTCGCCCACACTCTGTGCAGACATAAGGCTTCTCCCCCGAGTGTATCCTGTGGTGTCTGATGAGGTCTGACTTCCAGCTAAAGCCTCGCCCACACTCTGTACAGACATAGGGTTTCTCTCCTGAGTGTATCCTCTGGTGTGCGTTGAGGTTTGACTTCCGGCTGAAGCCCTGCCCACACTCCTTGCAGACAAAGGTCTTCTCCCCCGAGTGTGTACTCTGGTGTCTGATGAGGGCAGTCTTCACAATATAGCCCTGTCCACACTCTGAGGGTTTCCTCTGGTGTGTGATCAAGTGTGACTTCTCGCTAAAGCCTTCTCCATAGTCTCCACACCTGACTTGGGTCATTCTTGAGATTCCTTCCCATGGGAATAATGCCTCTGTGTCCTCAGGATTCACCTTCTGGCCTGGGCTGCTCTGTGTCTCCTTTATTCTCTTACTGTCCCCAGACCTTCCCACTTGTCCCTTGGGTAGGGTCCAGCTGGCCCTTGAAATCTTCCCAGCCCGAGTTTTCTCAAACACTGGTTCAGACACATCTCCTATCTCTGGACCTTCTGCTTTGTCATTCCACTTGTGTTGCTCAGACTGATGCTGCCTCCGATCCCCTGGATGGGGGCTCCCCCGCTGCAGGTGTTTTCTTCTAAGTGTTCCTGGGAAGGGCTGAGAGGGGTGGCTGTGATTCACGTGTTGGCTGAGGAATTTCTGACTGGAGAAGGCCGGAGGGCAGGAGGGACACGGGAGGATCTCTGAACTTGCGTCTCCTGGAAGAGAAAGCTCATTTCAGTCAGAGTTGGTATAGACAGGGCTGCCTGGCCATCTGCTTCATCTCATGGAAAGACCTCCCTGGGATCACTCACAGCGTGTTCACAGCACAGGGTCTCCACAGCATCCTCCTCCACAGTCTAGTCTTGACTACTTTTTGATTCATTACACATTCCCTAACAATCTGGAACCCACACCAAGGCCCTTCCACTGTACTTCAGCTAACTCTTTCCTCTGCTGAAATGACTCCACAGGCTCCATCTGGGTTAACAGGATAGCATGCTGTGATTAACTGTACATGAGGAACGTACCTTGATCAAGGTTTTAATCATGTTTTCTTGTTAATACACTTAAACCACAAATTATGAACCACTAAATAATTCACACCAGAAAGTGGTTTGAGTTAAATTAAATTTCCTTAATTATCCTTCGATTAGTCAGGAAGCTATAGTAAACACAATATTGCTAAAGAAAGGGGATTATTTTAAGGATAAAAAGTACAGACAGAATTGTATAGGAAAAACCTATAAAGCTACTACCATAGAGACCTCAACATTCTGCTACAACTGCTTCTGGACTTTTAATTTCAATTTTAAAATTAAAAAAATAAAACAAATCACACCAAAGTCACCTGTGAGCCATTCCTCCATCTGTGAGGGTGAATCTGGTATTTCTTATTCACATTCCGATTTCCATTCATTTACCATCTATTAATGTAGCTGCAAATAACATGAACTCATCCTAGAAAAACGGGTACATACCTCACTGCTGAGTATCACTATGGCCACCTCTGAAGTACCCCTCTTGCGAAGCTATGCACCGACACTCGCACTCAGACCACCCTTGAAGGCAATTCTGAAACTCATTTCCTGGAATGACCATCAGAGCTCCCATCATACGACCCTTCATGTTCTGAATGTCATGAAAGGTCTTCCTTTCAATATTTCTCTTCTCTTTGGGTAAGAAAAAAGTCAATGGGGGCCAGATCAGTTGAGTACGCATGGTATTCCAATAGTTATTTGTTCACTGGTTAAAAACTGCCTCACAGACAAGGATACAATTAAGTTCGCAAACTTGCCACTGTGTCACCATGCACAATGGTCATTCTAGAGAGAGCTGGAAAACTGCTCTGAAGGGTAGACTAGGTGCTGGTATCACTGCACAGCTTTCCAAGGGAGTACTTGAAAGGTGACTGCAGCAGTATACAGCAGTGAAGTGCACAACAGTCAGAACAACTAAGTTCAGGGACTTAACTGTCAGACCTCACACACTGTCTCACAACAGAAACCCTGGTGGTGTCATGGTGAAGTCCTATGGCTCCTCACTAAGAGGCTGGCAGTTTGATTCTACCAGGTGCTCCTTGGAAACTATGGGGCAATTCTACTCTTTTCTATAGGGTCACTGGTCCAGTCACCTGGTACTGGTACAACAGAGAGTATCACAAGCTGATGGCTTCATTAGGACAATTTATCACAGTACTGCAGGTTGGGTCCAAATTTTCTGAGAACACCTTGGCCCAGAAAGCTGAGGGCCGAAGGACATGCTCTGTTCCCAGTGCTGCCTTTTTGGTGGCATGCAGTTCCTAATGTACTCTGCTCACTTCTCTCCCTTACAGCCTACAGCTGGTGGCTTGAGTCTTGTCTCACCAACACAACTGCTGTCCATTTTCCCTCATCAACATCCCGGAGGCAGAACTCATGACACATGGGAGGAATTACACCACGTTGTGACTCATAGCCAAGTCAGTCACTATGAGTCACAATCACCTTGACAGGAGTGGCTTCTTAAAAATTTTTTTAAAATTATCTTACACATCTGCAAACTTTCAGTGACTAGCTTCTCACTGAATATACTCTTTGGCTCTTGCCTGCTTAAGTACCCATATTATCTAGTGAGGCAGGAGGCACTCCAACAGGCTTTGCCACAATCCTCACATTCATAAGGCCTCTCTCCACTATGAATTCATACATATTTTGTGCAACTAAAGGCTTTCCAACATTCCCTACATTCATAGGGCCTCTGTCCAATGTGAATTCAACTATGTGTAGTGAGGTCTGAGAAACGACAAAAGGCTTTCCCACATGCCTTGCACTCACAGTGCCTCTCCCTTTCGGGAATTCCCAAATGTTAAGTCTGAAGAGCAGCTAAGTGATTTTCCAGATTCCTTATATTCCTAAGGCCTATATCCACTGTGAGTTCCCATATGTGTCATGAGGTCTGAGGAATGATGAAAGCCTTTGCCATATTTATTACATTCATAATGCCGCTCCTCTCTGTGAAGTCTCATGTTAAGTCTTAGTAGAAACTAAAGATCTGCCATATTCTTTATATTCATAAGGCTCCTCTCCACTGTGAATTCTCATATGTTTAGTGGAGAAGAGCTAACAGCTCTCCCACATTCCCCCCATTTGTAAGGCTTTGCTCCATTGTGAATTTTCCTGTGTTTAGTTGACTCTGAGGGGCTACCGAAGGATCTCTCCCACTCCTTACATGCATAAGGTCTCTCTCCTCTGAGTACTCCTACGCCTAGTGAGGTGTCAGGAAGAACAAAAGGTGTCATCACATTCCTGACATTTATGAGCCCTTTCCCAACTGTGAATTCTCACATGTACTTAACTGGAAGGAGGAACTAGAGGATTTGTGACATACATTACATTCATAAGGACTGTGAATTCTCATGTTAGTGAACTCTGTAAAGCAAAATAATGTTTTCCCATAGTCTTTACATTCATAAAGATGCTCTCCACTGTGAGTTCTTACACGTGGAGACAGGTATAAAGGTCAACAACAGATTTCCCACATTTCTTACATTCATAAGCAATCTCTCCACTATGAATTCTCCTATGCGTGGTAAATTGTGAGATATAATGAAAGGCTTTCTCACATCCCTTACATTCATTCAGCATCTCTCCATTGTGAGTTCTCATTGTGTGTAACGGTATAATGAGGTCTGAGTTCTGATAAGACACGTTCCCAAATTCTTTACATTCACAGTAACTAACTCTCTAGTAAGAGTTCTCACAGGTGTGCTGTGGTGACAGGGACAACTGCAGGCTTCTCCATACTCTTTACAACTGAGAGGCACTGCATTCAGACTAAGATGCGATACAGTGCTTTACTGGTAAATAAGCCACTGACGTTATCCACATTCAAGGAATTCAGATGGATACGCTTCCTTCCACAGGAGATCTTTAGAGCACAGGACTGGGAGTCTCGCTAAACTTCTGTCTGTCCATAGTGATTGTCTCTGTCACTTACACAGAGGTTCTCTATCCAACACTGGTAATGGGCAGCATGCTTAGTTTAGTCATCCAACAGAGATATCATGAGTTAATGGCCTAAGCAAAGAAAAGTTTATTCTCACACAGTCCAGTAGGCTGCCAAGTCTGCATTCAGGATGTTCACTCCAGGGGAAAGGATTTCCGTCTGTTAGCTCTGGAGGAATGTCCTTGTGTTGCATCAATCTCTGGTCAGGGAGCATCTGGGTGCAAGAACCTCAATTCTCAAGGACACTCTCTACTCACGGTGCTGCTGTCTTGATCAGACGAGGTTCCCAATTCTCTGCTTCCTTCCCTCTCCTTGTATTTCTTGTAGGATTAAAGGACAAAAAGTGGTACATGCCACCTTCCAGGAAAACTTCCCTACAAAGGGTGCTAAGTTCTGTTTTAGTCAGCTAATGCTGCTCTAACAGAAATACCACACAGTGCATGCTTTAGCAAAGAAAAGTTTATTCCTACACAGTCTCGTAGGTTACAAGTCCAAATTCAGGATGTCTGCTCCAGGGGAAGGCTTTCCCCCTCGTCAGCTCTGGAGCAGAGTCCGGGTGTTGGTCTTTGTCTAGGGAGCATCTTGGCACAGGAACCTCAGGTCTGAAGGAGACACTCTTCTCCTGATGCTGCTTTCTTGATAGTGTAAGGTTTCCCATCCTCTGCTTGCTTCTCTCTTTTTATCTCCCATAGGAAGAAAGGATCAAGGATGGTATAAGCCACACCCTAGGGAAACCCCCTCCGCAAGGGTGTTGCAGTCCCACCCTAATCCTCTTTTAACATAATCATCTTATCTAGCAGCCCACGCAGAGGTTAGAATTTACAGCATCAGAAAATCACAAAATGGGGGGGCAATCACAGAATACAGGGAATCCTGGCCCAGTCAAATGAATACACACACTGGGGGTGGGGGACACAATTCAGTCCATGACACAGTCCCACCCTAAGCCACTTTTAAAATAATCCTATTAGCCACAAGCAAAGACGAGGATTAACAACATAGGAAAATCACAGAGGAGGAGAATCACAGAAAACAGAGAATAATGGTGTAGCCCAATTCCTACACATATTTTTGGGGCACACAATTCCATCCGAAGCGATACTGTTGGCTATCAATCTATGAGCAATTCACCATTACCCTTTATAGTAATCATGGGCTTTATCATTGCCCTGAATTGTCTTGTGTTTCATAGATGAAATCATCCGGCAGAGATCCTACCATCATTTTCACTGCACTTCTAAAATACAGGGTTTTCAAATAATTGTGTGTAACTAAAATGTGTTTCAAATATTCAGTATTTCACTCACATTTAGGAAAAAATACCATACTGCGAAAGCTTTACGAAACACAAAGCTAAAAAAGAAAAAGATCTGTTGCCGTTGAGTTGATTCCAATTCAATGACCCTACAGGACAAAGCAGAACAGGGTTTACAGGAGGTGGATTTTAACTACTGACCTTTTGGTTAGCAGTCGAGTTCTTAAGTGCAATGCCACCCCAGTTTCCACACAATAATAGAACTGGCTTTTATTATACTGGTTTCATATAAATTTATAAGGCACCTGGAGCCCTAGTGAAACAAAGCTTAAGACCTGGGCTGCTAGCCTGTACCTCAGCAGCTCAAATCAACCAGCTGCTCCTTAGAAAACCTAAGGGGTGGTACTATTCTGTCTTATAGGGTAACTGGCCATTGGAACAGGGTCAACAGCAATGGGGTTGGTTTTCTGGTGAGGTTGTGTTTGACCAGAACCTAAAGGTTGGTGGTTCACACCAATCCGGAAGCAATTTCAGGAATCAGAACAGATCTGATGGCACTGAGTTTGACACACGTGTGTGTGTGTGTGTGTGCGCGCGTGCGCGCGCATGCGTACACTTCTATAACCCCTGGAGGTGCAATGGGTACGTGTTTGGCAGCTAACTAAAAGTTGATTGTTTTAACCCCACCAGCACTCTGTGGGAGAAAGGTGTTGCCATCCACTTCCATAAACAATACAGTCTGGGAAGCCCTGTAAGGCAGTTCTCTATCCTATAGGGTTCCCATGAGCTGGAATCGAGTTAACACAGTTTACACACAACTCCCCCTCCACAGGTTTATACAGCAGATTGCCCAGTATTTCTCCTATAGAGCCACTGGGAAGGTTCCAATTTCCCATTTTTTGGTTAGCACTTTAGGGCTTCAATTTTGGTGCCACCTGGGCACCTCATGTCTCTCTCCTGAAGCCCTGCTGACTCCTGAGCGAATGCCACGCACCCCACACGTGCTTGCTGCTCCTTACCCTGATCTTCAGGCCCAAGGAATTCACAGATTTCTCTTACCATGGAGCACTAGGTGGCATTTTTCAAAAACTGTACTATCCTATGATGGCGTTTCTGTGTCATTAATGTTTCCAGAAATGGACAAATGAATCAAGGTGGGGTTCACATTGTCAAACAAAAATGAATGCAATTACTCAGAAGGAAAAGGCAGCTGGGAGAAAAGACAGACTTGAACAAACTGCACTATTTGAGTACTTTGGCAATAGTCTAAAAGCACTTTACTAGGAAATAGCTGCATGAAGATGGAGTGACACTGACATAGGGTATAATGTGATGAGCACAGCAGGGAGGTCTTGCACATGGAACACTAAAGAGGAAAAGGGGACAGTTTTCCCCCACAAACACACGTGTGTTACAACTGATGCAAGTCTGAACAGCAAGCCCAGGTATCTGGGAAGCGCACACTCCTCCACTCAGAAGTGACTTTTTCTGCTTTCTTCAAATCTCCCCCCTGCATGCAGGCCTGGTCCTTCAGAGGGTCCTTGTCTCATGCTGCCCCCAACACAGTCATCCTGGAAGAGTGCTATCTGCACTTTCCTCAGGTAGGGCTCCTGCTACTCTGGGAGGACAACGGGGTGCAGCAGACATGGTGATTACGGAGAAAGGTCTACCATGACGGAAGACAGGGAAGAGCAATGAACGCTTCCCTGACACTGAGCCGGAGCTCCGCACTTTCAGGGTCTCTAGAGATGGGCAGGTGTAAATTTGTTTCTAGCAAAACCATCTTGTCAATCTTGTAATAAACACAGTAAAAATCTTTACAAGGTCTCACACGCTGATATTCTCCACATACCAAAAAACAAAGAAACAAAAAATCCTGATGTGAACACTCATATTTGGAATATTTAAAGGGCCTTAACACTTACAAACAAACGGGAAATGAGAAGTCAGTTTCACACACAGAACCTTGTGAGGAAGCCAGGATACACATGCTCCTGAGAGCAAACCACCATACCTGTCTCATTTAACAATGTATTCCCATTCCTCAGCCCATACACAGAGTAATAGCTATTAGTATGACATATTTGGTTACTAAAGAATCAATTTTGAAGAAAATGAAGTCATCCATACCTACTGAGGCCAGGCTTCTAAAGGTTTCCAGCATCACTTCTCTGTAGAGTTTCCTCTGAGAAAGATCCAGCAACGCCCACTCTTCCTGGGTAAAGTCCACGGCCACATCCTCAACAGTCACTGAGTCCTAGAACATTCCAAATATTCTGGTTAAGCGAAGTACCACATACTCCAATGTGTCTGAAAGGAAGGGTGAGGTTGACAGTCCCAGGGAAATGAGATTTCATGACGGTTCTCCGTTCTCCTAAACTCTGCTCTGGGATTTGCCCATCAGTCTGGTCCCTTCACTGTCTACATTCAACCTCACTGACTACATCCTGTTGCAGAGACTTAACAATGCTTCCACAAAATGGCCTTATTGGTCTAGTCTGACTGTGACCAATTCCCCACTCACTCCTCTCTTTACAGTCTAGAATAGTCAGAGGACAGAGCAGAAACTGGAGAAATGCTTTCAAAGCCCTGCCCCCACAGTCAGATCACCTCTTGGTGGGAGTTACCGCCTTGCACAGCACCCACTCAAATACTTACCAAAACACAAAGCCCAGGGTAAAAGTAGGATGCAATGTTAACAACTGGGAAACAAGGCAGGACTGCCAGCTTTTCTCTGGCCCTTCACCAGCCATGGGAAGCCAAGTGGCCAGCACCAATGAGCCCTCCTGGCAACATGTCCAAAATGTGTGCGACGCAGTCTTGCCATCACTGCTTCCCAGAACACTCTGGTTGTACTTCTTCTAGAACAGACATGTTTCGGTACATACAATATTCTTCTTCGACTCCATAATTCAAAGGCATCAATTTTTCTCCTATCCTCCTTATTCATTTTCCAACTTTTGCATGCATATGAGATTGAAAATACCATGCCTTGGGTAAGGGACACCTTAGTCTTCATAGTAACATCTTGACTTAGTATTTTAATGCAGTCCTTTACAGCAGATTTTCCCAGTGTGATATGTCTTTGATCTCCTGGTGGCTGCTTCCATGGGCATTAATTCTGGGACACAGTAAAATGAAATCCTTAACAATCTCATTCCGTTCTCCATTCATGACAATGTTGCTTACTGGTCCAGTTGTGAGGATTTTTGTTTTTTTGATGTTGAGGTGCAATCCACACTGAAGGCAGTGGTTTTTTGAGCTTCACCAGTGTTTAAAGTCCTCTTTGCTTCCAACAAGCAGGGCTGTGTTATCTGCAAGTGCACGCAGGCTGTTGAAGAGTCTTCCTCCAATTCTAATGCCTTATTCGTCTTCACATACTGCAGCTCCTCAGATTATCTGCTCAGCACACAGGCTGAAAACGTATGGTGAAGGAATACCACCCCGGTGCACACAGGGGAACAGGTGTTGGTTTCACAAGCATGGGAAATACAGGGCGGAGGGGCAGAGTATGTAACAGCAAGTGGGTGTAAGCTTTTGTATGAGACATAGACTGGAATTGGAAACGCTCATCTAAAAAACAATGAAAAATCTTTTAAAAACTCTCTCTGCCACTGCAGTGAACCAACCACACTACCTATATTTTAAAGCTATCAAGAATCCTAACTTCCATTCCTACAACATATTAATGATAAAATAACACATTTACTGAGAAAAATTGATGCCTTTGAATTATGGAGTTGAAGAAGAATATTGTATGTACCGAAGGGATCTACAAAGAGCTTTTGGCACACTACCTCATTTATTCCTCATGCCTCTCCTACGCAGATATTGCTGCCAACAGGATAAAGCTGAGGAAAGTGACAATTCACTACATGCTCCATACTGTCCAAACGGTACACTGCTGCACCAGAACCAGAATGCAGGTCAGTCTGCCTAAGACTAAATTTCTGACAACGACATTTCTGATCATAGATGTATAATATGCTTGCTGTTCTGGCTGTTAAATCTTCAGTGACTTGGATGACCTGAGCCCTGCTGGGTAACTATGGACAGGAGACAAAGGAAAGAACTCTATTCAGTTCAGACAACCTGGATCTCTTCCTGCTACAAAGCTCCATGTCTAAAGCAAAATAGCTTCCTTTCAGACTTATATCTTGCTCTGTCAAAATAAAAATGGAGGAAATAGCGACACGGGCCAAGCAGACACAGTACTAAACAAAACAGAAACATCTCGATGTACATGGAGTCTTACTTTGTTGGCTGCAGGCAGCACATAAATGAACAATGGCAAATCCCCTAGATAGCACAGATAGTTACGTTTCTGACAGCTACGTGAAAGGCTGGCAATTCAAAGCCACCCAGAGGTTCCTTGGAAGATAGCCCAGGCCATCTGTTCTGAGAGGTCACAGCTGTGAAAACCTTGTGGAACAGTTCTACTCTGTACACAAGGATCTCTACAAGTTGGAACTGACTCCACAGCAACTAATGACAATGACATAGTGTCACATGGTGGTAAGGTCTATGAAAAATGTAGTACCTTCAGGAATAAGCAGTAACACAAGTGTGCTGATCTTCAGTGACATAGTGTAGGTAAGAGCAAAAGAGTCATCTTAGGGAAGACCAACAACTAAAATCTGGATGTTAAGGGAATAAACATTGTACTTTCAATTCTCAAAACTTGGAAGAGCTCTGTGATCATACTGCAAATACATACATTCCAGATGTTCATCAACCAATCTAGAAGCACAGGAGGCAAAGAGCACCACTGAGTTTCACAGCTTGGAAAGGGAAGATACACTGGTCATCCACAACATCTAAAGGTCATTGGCAGAGGGTAAGCACACAAATTGGGGCACTGGAAAAATGAAAGCAACATGAATGAACACTAACAAGGGATTAAAACAAAATACAGCCAATTCCAGAGAGACAGGCCCAAGCACCAGTACATCTGGACCAAGATGACTCAGCAACCAAATTCTTAAAACTTGGACACGGGAGGGAAATTCCATAGATGGGTGGGCCAACAGAGACTGAGGAACAAGTCCTAGAACTAGCTTTCCCACGGACTTGGACGTCTTCAGTGTGAGGAACTCATGGTGTTCTGGTCCCTAGACACTGTGTCCTTCCTCACCTGTGGCAGATAATAAACTTGCCACTTTGTTTCCCCTTGTAACTGGTCTCCACCATTTCAACTGACAAACAGGACGGGTCAAGAATATGCAAGGTTTTCAGTTACATCCCAAAACTAAAAGGGCACACGCGCAGATACAGAGAATCCCTCCAGAGCAGGAGCCCTAGAGCAGAAATCACTGCTGGGATCAGGACGAGAGGAGGCAGGTGTTAAGTATAACTGAGGAATTGATGGAGGATTCGTGTGGAGAGGCTTCAGGGTTAAATACGCCAGTAACCATCCTAGGTGGAGGACAATCACAAAACAGTCAGAATGATGGCACTAAAGGCTACAAAGATTTAGGGGGTAGCACAGTTCAATCTATGAAACTCTACCCTTTGGCCCCCCAAATTACATCTTTGAAACATACAACATGTTCATGTCATCACAGAAAAAGTCACAGGAGAGACACGTTCAACACACATGACAGCAAAGTCTTATATCAGTCCCATGTACAAAAACTTCGTCTGCATCTATGAAACCTAGAATATAAGCTCTGCTTCCAAACGTACAACGGAAGAACAGGCACAAGTTAGACAACTCTATTACACATGGAGAAAGAAGGCGAAACAGGCAATAAGCAAGTCAGCAAAACACGTTACGTTGGCCCTCCAAGACTTGAAAATAGCCTTCCATTTTCTGAGACATTCTATACTACGTCCGTTCCCTCCAGACTCAAGGGATTCGTCACATTCTCCAGATCCCAAACGAAATCCCCTGGCCCTGCACTGCAGCTCCACCTTCCAGGCCCACTGGGACAGAAACTTTGCCTCTTTGGCATTAGAGGCATTCTAAGACTGAGTGAGTGGCAATTCCACCCTTACAAACATAGGAAGCCTTGGCTCCACCCTTTCAAACTCGAAGTCATGGTCATAACTTTTGAGACTGAGGCAGCTCAGCTTGTCAATGTGCTTTGCTTCTTCAGCTTCTACTTCTTATGGCCTCACAACCCAGGCCTCAGGCCCACATCTGTCCTGCTGCAGGAAGTGTTTCAAAGCTCTGTAGCTCCAGTGATTCACATGCCCAGAGGCATCTCACTCTGCCAGGAACCCTCCTGCACACAGGCACTCAGCTCTGGCTCTGTGGGTCAGCAAGCCTAGATCTACTGATTTAAGGGCCCAGAGGCACCCCACTTTACCAGGAAATCTCTGTGCACAGTCAGCTCTCTCATTCCATGAGTCAGTTCCAGCACTGTCTTGTGTTGATCTGGTTCTGCTACTGCTGCTGCTATTTGTCTTCGGATGTTGTTTCTCACCATCTGGGCCTTCTTGCTGTTAACAGTTTGTCTTGATTCCTTCTGGGTCTTCTGTCCACTCACAGTCTGAAAACTGCTTTCATGTTATAACTATTTCTTAGACCAACACCCCATTCTTGGTACCAAATGCTGTCTTAGTCATCTAGTGCTGCTCTAACAGAAATGGCATGACTGGCTGGCTTTAGCAAAGAAATGTTTATTTTCACACAGTTCCAAACTCACTAACATACTACCTTCCAGTCAGTTCAGAATCATGGCAACCCTACAGGTCAGAGGAGAACTGCCCCAAAGTTTCCAAGGAGCACCTGGACGATGAAAACTGGCAACGTTTTAGTTAGCAGACACAGCACTTAACCACTATGCCACTAGGGTTTCCTTATACAGTTTAGGAGGCTACAAGTCCAAATTCAGGGTGTCCACTCCAGGGAAAGGTTTGCCTTCTCTGTCGACTCTGTAAGAAGGTCCTTGTGTTACATTCATCTCTCATCAGGGAACATCTTGGCACAGGAATGTCAGATCTGAAGGACATACTCTGCGCCCTACACTGCTTTCCTGATGGCATGAGGTTCCCAACTCTGCCTGCTTCTTTTTCCTTTCCTCTCACATTGGATAAAAGGATAAAAGGTGGTACAAGCCACACTGCAGGGAAACTCTTTACGCTGAAATAGGGACGTGATCTTAGGAAGGGTTTTACAGTTTCATTCTTATCTACTTTAACATAAATCCAGTCTATTAACCACAGGCAGCGATTACAACTGACAGCACTGGACAATCACAAAACATTAGCATGGATGGCCCAGCCAACTGGCTATACACATTTTGGGGGGAACACAGTAGGCCTGACCCAAACCGTGGTTTCATCAGTCACATCACAGGCAAACGAAAGCTGGATAACAAATAAGGAAGAAAGAACTGATGACTCTGAAATGTGGAGAAGGATGACCGTACCACGGTATTTTAAAAGAACAAACACATGTTTTCCAGAAGAAGTACAACCAGAGTGATCACTGGAAGCAAAGATGGTGAGACTGTGTCTAATGAAATTCACACCCATTTTTAGGAGGGATCAATCCTTGGAGAAGGACACCACGTCTGACAGATGACAGAGTCAGCAAGAAGAGGGAAGACTGTCGATGAAATGGACTGACACGGTGGCTGCAATGATGGGCTGGAATGTAAAAACGATTGTGAGCATGGCACAGGACCAGGCAGGGTTTCCTTGTGCTGTATACAGGGTCCCTAGGAGTCAAAACCAACACAATGGCACCTAATGACCACAATGTGTCATTTAATATCTTCTCCACAGAGTCCTTCAATGTTATAATTGGAGGTTTAAATTCTTTCTTCAGTTCCTTCACACTGAGAAATGCTGACTGTATTTTTACTTTCAGTTTTCCAACTCCAGGTCTTTGCACATCATTATAATACTTCGTCTTCTCTTGTTGCCCTCTGAAATTTAGTGTTCAGCTCCTTTACGTCTTGGTTTCTTTCATTTCAGCCACACTATGCCCAAGAACCAGTTTCAGAGTCTCTTCCTAGATCTACTGGGGTCTTTACTCTTGAATAACCTCTTGTTTTCATCATGTACAATGTCTCTGATATCATTCCACAACTCATGTGGTGTTTCATCATTAGTGTTCCATCTGTCAAATCTAGGTTTAAATGATCTCTAAATTCAGGTGGGATACACTCAAGGACAGCCTTTGGCTGTTGTGGACTCCTTTCATGTTTCTTCATCTTGAACTTACATATGAACAACTGATGGTCTGTTCAACAGTCGGCCCCTAGCCTTGTTCTGACTGATGATATTCAGCTTTTCCACTGTCTCTGTCTTTAGATGTCGGTGATCTCATTTCTTGCATTTCATCTGGCAACGTCCATGTCTAAACTCTGTTTATCTTGATGAAAAAAGGTATTTTCAGTAAAGTCATCATTGGTCAAGTGGTTTCAATGACCAAGGCCATATTTTGCTACTACCAATTCTTCATTTTCAACTACTGCATTTCAATCACCAGTAATTATCAGTGTATCTTAATTGTATGTTTGATCAATCTCAGACAGCAGAAGTGGACAACAAAAATCTTCAATTTCTTCATCTTTGGCCTTTGTGGTGGGTGGTTAAATTTAAATAACAGATAGTCATACTGACTGCTTTCCCTTGTATGAGTATGGATGTTATCCTATCACTGACGGTGATGGACTTTTGGACAGATCTTTCAATGCTTTTTCTTTCTTTTTTTAATGATGAATTGCCACCACCTTTCCTCTTCCAACAGTCATTCCTGCCATAGCAGATCAGTGACTGCCGATTCAAAATGACTAATACCAGCCATTTCTGCTCACTAATGCCTGACTACTGATTCTTTTCTATTTCATTTCAGTCTTCACAATTTCCAATTTTGCCAGATTCACCTTTGTACATTACACATTGTGATAATTAATCAATGTTTGCAGCTGGTCCTTCTCATTTTAAGTTTTGCCACATCAGCCAATCAAGGTACTGATGGCTTGACATCATCTACATCACTAAGATAGATTCTACTATGAAGAGATAGCTCTTTCCCACTTGTCTTTTTAGTGGCTTCCAATCTGAGAGCCTCATCTTTTGTCACTCTATTACACAATCTTCTGCTACTCATAAGGCTTACATGGGATAATTCTTTCAGAAGTACACTGCCAGGTTCAGCTGAAATCTGTCTGGAAGTTCAGCTAAAATCTGTCTACAATGGGTGGTCCTGTTGGTCCTTGAAACACTGGTGACACTGCTTTTAGCATCACAGGAAAATACACGTCACTACAGAACGATACATGGACAGATGGTTGAGGGGTTATAATATCATTCACAAACAAAAGTGAAAGCAATGGCTTCAACCACAAAAGAAATGTAACTTTCATACAGTAATTTTACAGTCATGTGAAAATGCCTTCATTTCGATTTCTCTCAGTTGAAAAAGCCTTGTATGTCTAGACTTTTGACACTTGGATCTTAGAAACTGACATCTATATTCATTGACTAGATTAAGCTCTGAAAGAGCAAAATACTGGGCAGAATACAATTTCCAATTCTAGCAATACAGTTAAAATAACAAAGATCAACCACATGCAGTATTTTGGAGTTTTCTAGGAAGTCAGAATTAAGCTTTCCACATTATAAAAACTCCAGGAAAACTGTTCACTGAAAAGCAAACGTAAATTCCAAAGATACCTTTCATACAACAAAGCAGGAGAAACAACGTGCTTTACTTTGCATTTTCACTCTTATATCAGGTGAAACAGGCGTTTCTCTGTGTTTGAGAAGTTTACATCTATTAAATCGAAAGATCCTCAGCAGAAACACAAACTCATTTGGAATTTTTTTTCCAATGGAAACTCCTGGCCTGAGAAGTTGAATACACAATCACCTATGAAGAGACTAACCAGCAGAAAAAAGAACACTTTTATTTTAGATCCCCATTTAAGACTCTGAAGAGCAGCTGAAAACTACAGGGGCTTAACAATTAGCGCTAGTGCAGACAGGTGGGAAGACAAAGACTTGACTGGGAAAAACGTGTCTAAAATACCTGAAAGCCTCAAGGAAACACCATCCCCTAAAAAGGGATGGAGGTGGACATCCCACACATGACCCAGCTGGACTCACTGTCCTCTACCACTACAATGATGAATTCAGGACAGAACACCACTAATAGTTTAGGGCCTTCCACTATCAACTCTCTCCTGTTTTCTACCACATCACAGTGTGTGAAGTAGAACTGTACTGTTCAAACTGCCCTTAAAAGGCTCCAGTACATGTGGTACTATGGATTGAACCCTGTAACTCCCAAATATGTATCAGGTTCCTTAGGCCATGATTCCCAGTATTATGGGGTCTTCCTTCATTTTGGGATTCTAAGTTTTCTACGTGTTAGAAATCTAATCTCTGCCTACAGATTGCAAGGTAACATGTGATTGGATTTAAGAAGATTAGGGTGGGAGTGCAACATCCTTTCTAAGGTCACACCTGTGATCCTATGAAAAAGGAGTATCCCTGGGGAATGGGAAATGAGCAGAGAGTAAGAGACCCCATACTGCCACGAAAGCAGCACCAGGGGTAGAGCACGTCTCCTGGACCCAGGGTCCCTGTGCTGAGAAGCTCCTTGACCAGAGGAACACTCATGAGACGGACTATTATTTCTGAGCTGCAAACACAGAAAGCCTTCCCTTGGGTTTCGACATCTAGCCTACTAGACTATAAGAAAATACATTTTTCTTTGTTGAAGCTCTCCACTGGTAGCACTTCTGTTACAGCAACACTAGATAAAAGAGACATGGACACAGCCAAGAAAACTGGAGAGAAGGGACAAGGAGGGCTCTCGAGGATCTGGGACTTAGACTCCTCAAACAGATCTGTTCCATTTTCACAGTCCACTCAGGAGGTTCTGTTGTTCAACATATATAACCATGGCCCAGAATGGGGATGTTGAAGTCCTAGGATGCCAGCCCTGAGAGTCACATAAAGAAGGTGATCCCAGATTTCAAAATCCACCTGTGTGTAATGGAATGGTCTAGTTGACAGCACAGCAGAGCCTCAGGATGCCTCTTAGGGCTCAGTCCCTTGGCCTTCTCTGCCACCTAGAGCACATGGTCTTACAACGATTCCCAGCTAGCCTCACCCTTTAAAGTAACAGTACCCCAGTTCCCTGTAATACATACCATTTTCTGGCTCAGGCTCCTGGAATTCTAAGTCAGTGTGCTCTCTGAGCTCAACAGATCACTTCAGGAAGAGAGACAGTGGTGGAAGCAGAGCCACAAGACAGTATGGAGGCAGATGAATGATGTTTGGTCCACACAGCCAATCAGCGCAACTGAAATCCTCACTTGGGATTGTAGGGATGTGGAAGATGGTCACCTTTGGTCCCCAGCTGCCTAGACTGGGCTAAATCTGCCTGCGTCACGTCTGAGACCTGAAATGGAACACGACAGTTTTCAGTAAGGAATGACTGGTTTCTGGCCTTCAGCTCTTTCCTGGGCAAGGCTCCCTCCAAGCTCCAGGCCATGCTCCATTCTCAGGATATTAGCATTTAGGGCAGATTCTGCTCCAGCCTCTTAAGGACACACCTGCATTCTTCACAAAGCTCCACAGGCCTCTTCCACTGTCTACAAAGTCACACAGTGAGGGTCCTCCTCATCCCAGAGCATGACACTCAGGGCTGCCCACGCTACAAAACGTGAACCTGGTATCCAAAAAACACAAAACAACAAAAGCTGGAGACGCTGTGGAGAAAGTGGAACCCTCCTACACTGTTGGTGGGGTTGCAAGATGGTCCAGCCTCTTTGGAAAGCAATCTGGCGCTTCCTTAAAAAAATGGATATTGATATACCATTTGACCCAGTAATTCCACTACTTGGAATATATCCTACAGAATCAAGACCTTTCACACCAACAGACACATGCACAAGAATGTTTATCGCAGCACAGTCCACAACAGCAAAAAGATGGAATCAACCCAGATGCCCAACAACAGAGGAATGGATAGGTAAACTATGGTACATATACTCAATGGAGCACTACACAATGATAAAGAACAATGATGACTCCAGAAAACATCTCATGACCTGGTTTCAACTGGAAGACATTATGCTGAGTGAAAGTTGTCAGCGACAAAAGGACAAATATTGTATGAAACCTTTACGATAAGATCTCAAAAACAGACTTGTGTATAGAAGAAAAGACTGACAGCTGCAAGGGAGGGAAGGGAGGGAGGGAGGGAGGGGGGAGGGCTTAGTTTAGATAGTTGCTAGAAATCTGGTTGGGAGAAAGCAGTGATAGCACACATTAGAAACAAGAACAATATTAAGTGGACCTAAACATAACATCAGTACTCCTTCCATCTTAACCCAATATTGCAAGCATAGAGTAGCTGGGGCAGGGGGCGAGGGACCATGCTCTTAGGCAAAAGCAAGGCTAATTGGCACAACTGGCGTTTTGCTAAGAGGGCTCTCTGCACCCCACGTTGGTGAGAGGCATCAGGGGGCTTAAAAGCTGCTAAGCTGCCATCCCAACTCAGCAGGAACAGATGTTCACCGAGGATCAAAATGACATAGGAGAAAGACAACCCAGAAGATAAAGAGACCCACATCAGTGGGTGCCTACATCAACTTGGGACCGGAAGAACCAGATGGTGCCCGGCCACCACCAGTGATAGCTGCGATGGAGCTCACTAAATTAAGTCTCACTGGCAACACAAGAATAAAAAGGGGTGCACCCTGAGATCCCCACTAAAAGACCTCAATTGATGGTCCAGCGGTTTTGGGGTTCCCCTGGGAGCATGGCCCCTCACCCTGATGCTGCCTTTGACCATAAATCATAACGAAGGTCCACTCTTCGGACAGGAATGGACTGGACTTGGCGATGCAGAGTGACCATATATTGGATGCACTTTATGGTTCTACACATCTATAGAATGTCATCTTGCTGACCTCTGGCTAGAGGAAAGAGAGTTGGTGGAGAGGAGGGGAAAAAGAGACTGTTGGGAGAATGAGGCATGTATGGAGCAGAGAGGAATAGTGTGCTGTCACCAGGCAGGGAGAGCAGTGGAAGCTGCATATAGGTGGGCATGCAAATTCATAAGGGAATGTACATTTTCACTCAGTTATATTAAATAAAAAAAAAAAAATGTGAACTTGCTTTCCTCCACGGCATGAGTACCCAGAGGCTTAGGTTGTGGGCTCACCTGTAAATTTAAGGGTTCACCTTTGTGGGACAACCCACACACCTTTAGTTGGTATCAACACAGGTGACTTTTAGGGAGAATGTATTTGTCAACTTCAAGTCAATGAACTCACCACACGTCGTGCATTTTTAATAATGTGCAGCTGAAACTCTTCTGTGGCACTGTTTAAAAAAGATTCCATTGTATTTATAGCAACCCAGTATGTGGTCAACAATAAACACAAATAATCAGTTGCCTTCCTCCACACCAATGATGAGAACATCAAAAAGGAAGCCACCAAGTCAATATCACTTACAACAGCCCCCGAGAAGGTAACACACAGGCATAAATCTAACCAGACACAGTAGACCTACACAAAGAAAACTACGTGACACTACTGCAACAAACGAAAAGTCTTACACCTAAGTGGAAAACCCTACTATGCTCACAGACAGGAAGCCTCAGCATCATGGAAATGTCTATTCTACCCAACATGACCTACACATACAATGCAATCCTGATCCAAATCTCAGTGACATTTTTTTAACAACATGGAAAATCAAATCACCAACTTCCTATGCAAGGTAAGAGGCCCCAGATAAGGAATCCTGAAGAGAAAAACAAACTGGGAAGCCTCATGTTACTTGATTTCAGAACTTATTATGCTGCCACAGTAGTCAAAATACCCTGGAACCAGATCAACAGTAAAGAACTGGGAACTCAGAGATAAATTCATCCTCCTATATACAGCTATCGTTTGAAATGGGGAAAAGACAGTCTCACTTATCTGCAGAAAAATGAAACAAGACCTACTAACTCATGCTACATACAAAAGCTAACTTAAAAAAGATCAGGGTGAGGGGAAGATGGCACACTAGGTACATGTCTCCTGGATTCCCTCTGAGAAGAGAAGACCTAGCGAACAACTCAATGGAGCAGAGCGGATGTTCTGGGGATCCCAAAATTAGGCAAAGGGTTGTGAGATTAGACTGGGCAACAGGAGTGAGATGGCAGTACACACGGCCCCACTACTGCTCATGCAGCAGCTCAGAGGCTTACAGGTACTGCCGCCTTCTGTGTTAACTGGGAGACTGGGACTGAGGCTGCCGAGCCTGAGAGCCAGGCAGGGCCACTTGCCATGCAGGATGGGCATAAGCCAGCAGATACACTGACCTGTGGTACTGAAGTGAACAGAATGTGCTGTAGCAGAGAGACAGTGTGTGAGATATCCATGTTTTGAGAACTCATTTGTGGAATGAGGGCACCACAGCTCCTCCAACCTCTCTTTTGAGCTCCACCACAGATTCGGCTGTTTCACAGCCAGAGGGGTGGCATAATCATTACACAATCCTGGTTGGCTGGGAGGTAAGAGTCACTCAATTGCAAGCCTCAGCAGGGGCTAATACCCACACTGGGAGGTGGTGCCAATCTGGAGAGCACTGTCCTAGCAGAAAGGCTGTGTTCAGTACAGTGCAGCCTTATGGGTAGGGCCCAACTGGCGATGGAAGCAGGGCAGTTGCCCTTCCCTACTTTGAACTACATTATAGCATCTGGAGACTGCTAAAGAGGTATATCCATTGTCAGCCTGAGTTTGGAAACTGTCAGATAGCTTTTAACTTTTTGTAATAAAACTGCCTGGAGAAATAACTGCTACACAGCTCAATGGTATCTCTTCCAGTCTTTACTGACACACATCATAGGGTCAGTTGAGGGCCCTCCAGTAACTCCATAAGTAGGGTGCTGTCTTTGCCAGCCAGGAGGTGGAGTCTGCTACCCCAGAGAGTCCACTGGAACCATTACTAGAGTACACAGAGGCAGCTGGTAACCAACTCCCTTCTCAGAACCACACCTCAGCTCCTGTTGAGGCAACACCAGAGACATTAAACGGCTTTCAGACATCCCCAAAGCAACAGACCATAGCTAAGAACATAAAGAAACAACCCACCATGGCTCTCGAATACTCCTAAAATAAAGAATCAGAAAACTTCCCAGATGAAGAAGCCTTTCTGAAACTATCAGAGACTGAGTAGAAAAGAATTAGAGATAGAACCCTCCTAGAGATTAAATAAGATACAGCAGAGAAAAATTCAGCAAGCTATTCGAACTGATGAAACAGCAACATTCTGAAATCTAACAGATCAATAACAAAATTACAGAATCAGACAATTCAATTCAAAGCCAAAATAGCAGAACTGAGGAACTGGAAGGCAGACTTACTGACCTTGAGGATACAGGTACTGACACTAACATTTATGAGGAACAATCAGAGAAAAGAAATATGAAAAATGAGGAAGCATTATGAAACATGTGGGACTCTACCAAAAGGAATAATCTATGATTAATTAGAATTCCTCAACAGGGAGGTATATTTAAAAGCACAAAGCATTACTGTTGAGGTGCAGACAGAAAACTTCCCCCAAATTAGGAAAGAACACAGATATCCAAGACATGTATGGAATGCCACAAAAACTAGACGCTAAACGAGAGACATCAAGATATTACCATAATCAAGATTAGTAAAATGAAACGTAAGCAGAAATTCTGAAAGGCAGCGAAGTCAAAGCAAAGCTAACACTCAGAGGGAAGCACTGCAGGGTTTGATCTGACTTCTTGGCATAAATGATGTCGGCAAGGAAACAATGGGATGACACATTTCTAGCCTCAAAGGAGAAAAACTTCCAACCAACAATTACATATCCTGCAAAACTATCTTTCCCATATGAAGATGAAACTAAGACATTTGCAGATAAAAACAGAAACTTAGAGACCTTGTAAAAACCAAACCAAACCTACAAGAAATACTGAAAGATGCTCTTTGCTTAGAAAAACAAAATCATTAGTGTATACTGAAGGAGGCAATGCAGGACACAACATCCAGAAAGTTATTAACTTAGGGGAGACACAAAACTATAATATTAAAAGGGAATTAGTATTCATATCATGAAGACTATAACCTCATCACATTAAAAAGCAGAATATACCACAGTAGTTATAGTCCTTTACGATGGAGACAAAGTTAAAAAGACATGTAGAACTTAAAATTGGGTTTAAACTCAGAATATGAAGGGGGATCATAGGTGCATGTGTAAAGCACAAAAACAATGAAACATATCAAAACAAGAAACATAACACAGGAGTCTCAACAAACACAAAGCCAAAACTGAAAAAGATGAAAAGTCAACCCATAAAGAATGATCCAATACAGAATATTAACAGTAACAGACAAAACAACAACACAAAAATAAATACATCAAAATGACAGCACCAAACACATAGCTATCAATAATTACACTGAATGTAAATGGACTAAACACTCCGATAAAGAGACTACGAGTGACATCATGGATCAAAAGGCACAACCCAGCTATATGCTGCTTACAACACACCTTAGACTTCAAGTATGAAGAAGCTGAAAATTAAAGGATGGAATAAGACATGCCAAGCTAACAACTGTACAAAGAAGAGCAGGTGTGGCAATAACAATCTCAGATAAAATAGTTTTTACTGTAAAATCCACCACTGTGCACATGGGCAGTCACTATTTATTGCTGAAAGGTTCAACACACAAGCAAGACTTAACTATAGTGAATATTTATGTACCCAATATCAGAGCATCTAAATACATCGAACAAAGACTGACTACACTGAAAAATGAGATGCATTACTCCACAATAACAGTTGGAGACTTCAACACTCCACTTGCAGTAAAGGACAGATCATCTAGAAAAAAGCTCAGTAATGACAAAAGAAGATCTTACTGCGACAATTAACCAATTAGACCTCATCGACATACACAGAACTTTTTCATCCATCAACAGATAACTACTTCTTCTCCAATGCACACAGAACATTTTCCAGAATAGGCCATGTGTTAGGGCATAAAGCAATGCTCAACAGAATCCAAAACATGGAATTATTGCAAAGCAACTTCTCAGACCATAAAGCCATGAAAGTCAAAATCAACACAGAAAAAAATGGATACAAATTAGAATTCATGGAAACTGAGTAACACCTTGCTAAAAAGACATGGGTTACAGATGAAATCAAGGATGAAATCAAGAAATCTATGCATTCAAATGAGAATGAAAACACATGTTAACAGAACCTATGGGATACAGTCAAAGCAGTGCTCAGAGGTCAATTTATCTCTATAAGTGCACACATCCAGAAGGAAGAGAGCACCCAAACCAAAAAATTAACCCTACCACTTGAACCACTAGAAAGAGAGCAACAGAGGAACATCTCAGGTATCAGAAGAAAACAGATAATAAACACAACAGCAGTACTAAACAAATGAGAGAATAGAGAACAATTGAAAAAATTGATAAAAATCAAAAACTACCTTTTGAAAAGATCAATAAAACTGACAAACCACTGGGTGGCTAAACTTACAAAAGAAAAACAGGAGAGGAAACAACCCGCATTACAAATGAGACGGGAGAAGGGGATATACAAGATTGTTGGGAGGATAAGACATCCATGAAGCAGAGAAGAGTGTGCTATCACCAGGCAGGGAGAGAAACGGGAGCTGCATATAGGTGGGCATGTAAATTTATATGGGAATGTACCTTTTCACTCAATCATAAAAAAAAAAAAAAGAAATGAGATGGGGAATGGCACAGCAGAGACAACAGAAATGAAAAGTATCATAACAGACTACTACAAAAGACTGTACTCTAACAGATTTGAAAACCTAAAGGAAATGGACAAATTCCCAAATTCACATCACCTACCAAAATTAGCACAAAGAGAAGTAGAACAACTTAACAAATCCATCACAAAGGAACAGACTGAAAAAGTCATTAGAAAATTACCAACTAAAAAAAATTCTGGCCCAGATGGGTTCACCATAGAACTCTATCAAGCTTTTAGAGAACAGTTAAATACAATACTACTGAGATGATTTCACAGCATACAAAGGGATGGAATACTCTCAATTTCACTCCATAAAGCCGGCAAAACCCTGATACCAAAGCCAGGGAAAGATCCCACAAAAAAATTACAGACCACAATCACTCACAAACCAAGATGTAAAAATCTTCAACAAAATCCTTGCCAACAGAATTCAACAACACATCAAAAAAATAATTCATCATGACCAACTTAGATTTATACCTGGGATGCAAGGCTGGTTCAACATCAGAAAAACAATTCATGTGATCAACCACATAAATAACACAAAAGAGTCACCTGATTTTGTCAGTTGATGCAGAAAAGACATTTGACAAAGTCCAACACCCATTCATGCTGTAAACTCAGCAAAATAGGAACAGAAGGCAAATTCCTCAATGCAATAAGAGGCATCTATGTGAAGCCAATGGCCTATATCACCCTGAGTGGAGAGGGACTGAAAGAATTTCCCTTGAGAAGGGGAACTCAACAAGGATGCCCACTTTCACCACTTTTGAAGTTCTGAGCAATTAGACACAGTAAAGAAACAGTGGTCATCTGCACTGGCAAAGAGGTAAAAATCTCCATATTTGCAGAAGGTAAGATTCTATATGCACAGAATCCAAAAGTAAACTATCCAACCTAATAGAAGAGTTCAGCAAATTAACAACATAGAAGGTAAACATAAGCAAATCAGTAAGATTCCTTTATACCAAGAGATCATTCAAGAAGAAATCAACAAGTCAGTACCATTTACTATAGCGTCCTTGAAGATAAAATACCTAGGGAAAAAATCTAACTAGAAAAATAAGAGATCTCTACAAAGAGAATTACAATACCTTACTTCTAGAAACCCAGAGAGACTTACATAAATGGAGAAACCTACCCTGCTCACGGATAGGAAGATTTAACATGGTGAAAACATCTATTTGAACCAAGCTGATCTACATATACAATACAACCCCAATACAAATTCCAGTGACATTCTTTAATGAGATGGAGAAACAAATCACCAACTTTGTTTGGAGAGGAAAGAAACCCCGCATAAGCAAAGCACCGACTGAAGAAGCAGCACACTGTTGGAGGCCTCTCACTACCCAACGGTAGAACCTATTACATTGTCACAGTAGTAAAACCAGTCTGGTGCTGGTACAAAAAAGGACATATACATCAACAGAATATAGTTAAGACCCCAAAGATGCCATCATCCTCCTATGAACAGCTGATACTCGACAAAGGACTTAAGTCTCTAAACAGGTAAAAACAGTCTTCTTTAACAAATGGTGCTGGCAAAATTGGATATCCATCTTCAAAAAACTGAAACAAGACCCATTTCTCATACCTTTCACAAAAACTAACTCAAATCAGATAAGAGACCTAAATATCAAACCTAGAACAGTGAAGATTATGGAACAAAAAATAGAGTCAACAAAGGAAGTTTTAATACACAGCTTAGACTTCAAAATCTGACAAAGCAAGCACAGTCAACAGAAGAGAAAACAGACAAATGGGAACTACTAACAATCAAACACTTCTGCTCATCCAAAGACTTGATCAAAAGAATTAAAAGACCAACCACAGAATGGGAAAAAATACTTGGCAACTATGTCGGATCCGTGTCTGATCTTCACAATCTACAAGGTACTGCAAAATATCAACAAGGGCAAATAACCCAATTAAGTGATGGGCAAAAGAGATGGACAGATGCTTCACTAAAGAGGACATCTAGGCAGCCAAAAGACACATTTCAGAAAATGCTCATGATCATTAGCTATCAAAGAAATCCAAATCAATGAGATACTATCCAAATAATGAGATACTATCTCACCCGAATGAGGTTGGCCACAATACAAAAAACAAGAAACAACAAATGCTGGAGGGGCTGTGGAGGGATTAAAACTCTGCTACACTGTTGGTGGGATTGCAAGATGGTACAACCTCTTTGGAAAGCTATGTGGCACTTCCTTAAACAGCTGTAAATATATACACCATTTGATCAAGTAATCCCACTGCTCAGAATATATCCTGCAGAATCAAGGGGAGTCACAAAAACAGATGCATGTACACAAATGTTTACTGCAGCACAGTCCACAATAGCAAAAAGACAAAATCAACCCAGGTGCCTAACAACAGATGAATGCATAAACAAACTATCGTATATATACTCAACGGAACACTATGAAATGATAAAGAACAATGATTATTTTAGGAAGCATCTCGTAACCTAGTTTCAACTGGAAGACATTATCTTGAGTGAAATCACTCAGCACAAGGACAACATTGTATGAGATCCCTATTATAAGGATTTAAAAACAGACTCAGGTACACAAGAAAAAGCTCTTTGACAGCTTCAAAGGAGCGGAGGGAAGGAGAGAGAGAGTTGGTTATAGATTACACAGTTGATAGAAATCTGGTTGAGTGAAAGCAGTGACAGCACACATTAGAAAGAAGATCAAATTAACTGGACTACAACACAAAACTGAAAACTCTTCTAATGTTAACCCAACATTGCGAGGATACAGTAGCAATGGCGGGCATCCAGGAACCATGCTCTCAGGTGACACTGAGGTCAACTGGCATAACTAGCCTACTGCTAAGACAGTCTTCTGCAAACCATATTGGTGAGTGGCATCTGAGGTCTTAAAAGCTAGCAAGCTGTCATCTGAAGTACACCAAATGGTCCTAACTCAGCTGGAACAGATGATCACCAAGGACAATAAAGACATGAAGGAAAAAGAGCCCAGAACACAGAAGGGCCCACATGAATTTGTGACTGTATCAACCTATGACCACAAGAACGACATGGTGTCCCAGCCACCACCAATGACAGCCGTAATGGGGTACACCCTGTTGAGTCCCAGTGGTAACACCACAAAAAGAAGTGTGCACCTGAAGAACTCCACTAAAAGATAGCAATTGATGGTCCAAAGGCCTGAGGGTTCCTCTGGGAGCATGGTTCCTAGACCTCCTACTGTCCCTGACCAGAAATCATTATTCAGGTCAACTCTTCAGACAAGAATGGATTGCACCTGGGGATACAATGCAATCATATTGTAGGTGTACTTTATGGTTCCATGCATCTATATGATGCTGTCCTACCAGTTTCTCACTAGAGTGGTGAGGAGGAGACAGAAGATTATAAAGAGGATATAACATATATAAAACAGAAAGGAGGAGTGTGCTGACACTGGGCAAGGAGTGCAGAAGGAGCTGCAGATAGAGGGGAATGCAAACTTACCTTGGATTTTCTACTTTCACTCAAGCAAAATACTTATAAAAAAGGTTGAAATCAATAGCAGCAAACACATGGGTACAAATTCAAACTCATGGAAAAAGAACAACACTTTGCTCAAAAAGTCATGGGTTACAGAAGAAATCAAGGATGCAATGAAATCAAGGATGCAATAAAGAAATTCATGGAATCAAATGAGAATGAAAACACATCCCACCAGAACCTATGGAATACAACCAAAGGACTGCTCAGAGTTTATTTCAATAAATGCACACATCCAGAACGAAGAAAAGGCCCAAACCAAAGATTAACCCTACAAACTGAACAAGTAGAAGGAGAACAACAAAAGAACCCCTCAGGCACCAGAAAAAAACAGATGTTAAAAAGAGCAGAACTAAACGAATCAGAGAACAGAGGAATAACTGAAACAAAATCAAAAGCTAGGCTTTTTAAAAGATCAACAAAATTGATAAACCACTGGCCAAACTCAGAAAAGAAAAATAGGAGAGGAAACAAATAATCTGAAAGAGAAATGAGATGGGAAATGCCACAATAGAACCAACCTAAATGAAAAATATCATTAACAGAATACTATGAAAAACTGTACTCTTAACAGATTTGAAAACCTAGCAGAAATGGACAAATTCCTAGATTCTTATCACCTACCAAAACTGTCACAAATGGAAGTAGAACAACTTAATAAACCCATCACAAAAGAAGAGACTGAATAAATAACTAAAAAACTACCAACTAAAAATGGTCCTGGCTCTGATGGCTTCACCACAGAATTGTACCAAGGTTTCAGAGTGGACTTAATTCCAGTATTACTCAAGCTATTTCACTGCATAGAGAGGGATGGAATACTTCCAAATTTATTCAATGAGGTCAGCATAACCCTGGTATCTCAGCTGGGTAGACGCTCCACACACACAAAAAAATTACATACCAATACCCCTCATGAACATAGATGCAAAAAATTTTCAACAAAATCCTAACCAATAGAATTCAACAATCTATCAAAAATTAATTCATCATGACCAAGTAGGATTCATACGAGGGACGTAAGGCTAGTTCAACATGTTGTTGTTAGGTGCCGTCAAGTCAGGTGTGACTCATGGTGACCCTATGGACAACAGCAACACTGCCCAGTCCAGCATCATGTCCAGAATCCCTTTTATGCTTAAGCCCATTGTTACAGCCACCTGCACAGAGAAACAAAACGAAAAGAAACAAAATTATAATAGAGCAAAACTAAACAAATGGAGGAGCCAAAGAGTTTATACACTCAGAATCTAACTACAAAAAAACTTTTTAATAACCTGTGTGACAACTGGGAAACGACCAAGACAGCATTACCGTCACCACAAAGAATCAAAGTACCGAAAATCAGAGAAGGCAGACCAATCAGTGATCCTGAAATAGATGTATCTTTAAAAGTATACTATTACAAAATGAAGAAAGGAAAAAAAATTTCATTGGCCTGGAGTCCATTCCCTCTCCTGGCAACCCCTATGTTACAGCCTAGAATTGCCTCATAGGGTTTCTTGGCTGTAATCATTACAGAAGCACAGGCCTCTCTTCCCCAAGGTCCTGGGTGGATTCAAACCACCAATCTTTCTTTACCATAGTACACCAGCTCAAACCATTTGGGCCACTCACAGAGCTTCTTCAGGGAGTTACTCAAGAACTGGGTTTTACTGCTAGAAAACACAAGCCAGTCAGCCAAGTGCCATCGAGTCGGATCTGAGGGATCTACATAAATGCAAAATCATACCATCCTACAGATAGGTAGACTCAATAAATGGCAATTCTACCCAAAGCAATCTACAAATACAATGCAATACTCATCTAAACAGCAACAGCGTTCTTTAAGAAGATGGAAAAACCAATCATTAACTTTTTACGTACAGAAAGGGAAGAGGCCCTGGATAACCAAAGTGCTAAAGATTAAGAATAAAATAGGACTCACACTGCCTGACCTCAGAACCTATCATACTGTTATAGTAGGCACAACAGCCTGGTACTGGTACAAGGACAAACACGATGACCAATGGACCACAACTGAGAACCCAGATGTAAGCTTGTCTTCCTACAGTTACCTGATCTTCATAGACAAGGTCCCAAAGTACATTAAATGGAGAAAACAGTCTTTTTCACAAACACTGCTGGAAAAACTGATTGTGCAGCTGAAAAAAAAAAAAGGGAAATAGGATCCATCTCTCACCCCATACTCAAAAATAATTCAGACAGCATGAAAGACCTAAATATAACACAAAAAATTGAAGAGATCATAAAAGAAAAAATAGGATCAACACTAGAGGCTTTAACATACATCAATACAAATTATAACAACAAACTCCAGAAGATAAGCTCGGTAATTGGGACTGTCTAAAAACTGAACACTTAAGCTCATCCAGAGACTTCACCAAAAAATTAGAGAATCTATAGACTTGGAAAAAATGGGGGCACATCACAAATCCAAGAAAGGTCTCATCTCTAAAATTTACAGGAAATTTCATTCCCTCTAGAACAAAAACACAAAGAATCCAATTAAAAATTGGGCAAAGGAATTTCATCAAAGCAGATCGTAAGCACTAGCCAGTAACCCGAAACCAAACCGAACACACCGATTCCAACTCACAGCAACTCCATAAACCAAAATCAAACCCTTCGCTATCAAATCAATTTCAATTCATAGCGACCCAATTGGACAGAGATGAACTATCCCACAAGATTTCCAAGGGATGACTCGTGAATTCAAACTGACAACCTTTTTGTTAGCAGCCAAGGTCTTAACCACTGTACCACCAAATCTCTGCTGCAAATCAAATCATTATCATTAGAGAAATGCAAAACAAAACTGCAGTGAGATAACAACTCACCACAGCATTCCTGGCACCAATCAAAAAAACACAACCAACCTTGAAATGGCTGCAAGGAGACTGGAACTCTCAGGGCTGCTGGTGGGCATGCAAAATAGTACAATTATTTTAGAAAATGATACAGCATTTTCTTAGAAAACTACAAACAGAAATACCATATGATCCAGCAATCCCATTCCTAGGAATGTCTCTCAGAGAAAAAAGAACAGTCACACGCACACCCATGTTCACTGCAGCACTGCTCATAACAGCAAAAAGAGAACTCATGGAAAGATTCACATACAAACAGAAACAATCTTAGATGGTCACAAAGGGAGGGGTGGGGTGCAAAATCACTAAACAGACAATAAATAAGTGGTAACCGTGATGAAGTTTAACACAGCACACACTACAGTCAACGCCAGCATAACCTGTACAAGGCAAGGTCAAGGAAGCTTCACAGACACATCCAACTCCCTGAGGGACTGAATTACTGGGCTGAGGGCTGGGATGACCATGATCTAAAGGCAACAGCCAGCTCAACTGGCATGACACAGTTTATAAAAAATGTTCTATGTTCTACTTTTGCGAGTAGCATCTGGGGCCTTAAAAGCTTCTGAGCTACCTTTTCAGCTACTCCACTAGTCACACTCCTTCGGAAGCAACTGAGAACTCAGAGAACTAAAGACACAAGGCAAAGACGAGTTCAAAGCACTAACAGATTACAACTACCACAGCCTCCACCAGCACAACTAAGTGGTGCCCCGCTACCAACACTGACTGCTCTTACAGGGATCACAGTACAGCAGCCGACACAGAGCTGCTAAAAAGTTGAGACCAGACCTAACTTGCCCGAGACTGGAGAAACCCTGCGAGTATGGCCTCCAGGCATCCTTTCAGCTCAGTAACAAAGTCACTCCTGAGGTTCACCTTCAGCCAAAGATTAATAAAAACTCTTGCCATCCTTTCAATTCCAACTTACAGAAACCCCATAGGACAGAGTAGAACTGCCACCAAAATCACAACTGTGGGATATTAATGGTTTCTTTGTGGGGTGGTCAGGGTATGTCTGGCTCTCCTCCACTGGGAGTTTCAGGATTTTGCTACAAAAACTATATGCATGTTTTGCAGACTTAAGTTGTTAAAGAATAAATGAGGACTGGTTTTAAGTTGTTATGAGGACCATGTCACTGAAAGGAAACCCTGTTGGCGAACTGGGTTAAGTACTAGTCTGCAAACCAAAAGGGGAGCAGTTCAAATCTGCCAGGCACTCCTTGGAAAACCTATGGGGCAGTTCTACTCTGACCTCCAGGGTCTCTAGGAGTGAGGCAGTGGGTTTGGCGCTGTCACTGAAAACAAAATAATAACCTCCCCAATATCCAGGGTACACGTGTCGGATTCAAACTGCCTACCTTTCGGTAAGAAGCCTTAGCACTTGAGCAACAGCCCACCAGGGTTTCGGGTCAGCCTAAGAGCAGACAGGCCCGAAAACACAAGCAGACTAAAGCGGCACACAGCCAGGGGCAACGACTAGAAGGCAGGAGGGTGGGAAGGATGGGAAAACGGTGACATGTTATCGGGTTGGTAACTAATGACACCAAACAATATGGGTACTATTTAATGAGAAGCTAGTTTCTTCGGGAAACCTTCATTTAAACTAAATTTAAAGTAAAAAAAGAAGGGAAGTATGGCTGAAAAACCAAGAACCCGATTTTCAAACCTATAAACCAACAGAGGGCCAAGCCAAGCCACGTGCCGTCGAGGGCCAAAGCATAACCAAATGTGACATTAAAAACTACCAAAACAGAAAACTTGAAAGAAATAATCATCTCAGGAATGAAAGGAAGAACGAAGCCAATTTGGCTAAAAACCACTAAATGGATAAAACTACCCAGTGATCGCGCTACGCACAGAGGGCCGCTCCGAAACTCCCGGGGGCAGCCAGGGCGCAGGCACTCGGACCTGCGGGCGCTCTGACCGCAGGTGGGGAGGGGTCAGGGAGAGGCGACGGCAAGGCCACAGGCGGGTCCCGAGCAGAGGAGGAAGGCCGGCTAACGCTGTCGAGGGTTCCACCCGAACGGTCGCAGAGCTGGGACACCGGCAGGGCTGGGACCTGGGGGTCGGCGGGGTCCTCCGAACCCTGAGCAGGAGGATGCGAGGTTGGAAGAGACACCGAGTGCGCGTCTCAACGGGAAAAACCCGCACTCACCCTCCAGCGTCGGTGGATGCCAGCAACCCTTCCGCGCATGCCCAAGAAAAAGGGCGGAGCCACAAGCCGCGCAAGGGATGACTGCCGCAGGGGCGGGGCCTCACAAGCTGACGGGCCAGGCGGGCGGGGCGGAGCGCGGCGGGAGGGGCGGGGCGCGGCGGGGCGCCGGGCGGGGCGGGGCGGGGCGGGGCGCGGTGGGCGGGGCGCGGCGGGGCAGATAGGGATCCTACCTCAACAACGGAAAGGCTAGGTGTGGATGCTGCCAGCTGAGCAGGAGCTGACCCCACCTGAGCAACCAGTTTGTCCTTTGAAGAGAACTGGATTCTCCCATAAAGCCATTTCAAAATGTTTCCCATCCTGAAGACCAGGGTTACTTCCCTTAACCTTTCCAACAATTTAAGTGTTTGAAGTCAAGAGGGGACAGGAAAGCTGGTGATACGGGACTTAAGGTGGAGAAGGAATACACTTGACATTTCATGGAGTTGTAACTAATATCACAAAATAATATGGGTACTAATTGCTTAACAAGAAGTTAGCTTGTTCGGTGAGTCTTCATTTTAAGCACAAGCAGAGGCGAGCTGCGTAGGTCACAGATATTGGAAACAGAGAAATGTTCCACCTACCATATGGTTTTTCTTTTTTGTGTGCCTGAAGCTCATTCTGACTCTTAGCAACCCTATAACACAGTAAAACTGAAACCAAACCTATTGCCTCAAGTCTCTTACATCTCCCAATGATCCTAGAAGACAGTGAAAAACTTTGCCATAGGGTTTCCAAGGAACAGCCGGTGGATTCCAACTGCCAACCCTACTGCTTAGCAGTCAAGCTGTCAACGACGGTGCCACTAAAGCTGCAGAAGTAAGCTGGCCTCTGCAATCGGTTGATTCTGATTCATAGCAACCATGCAGGTAACAGTAGAACCGCCCCATCGAGTTTCCCAGGAGTGCCTGGTAGATTTGAACTGCCGACTTCTGTTTAGCCAATGTAACCACTGCGCCAGCAGAGTTTCCCCAGGGCTCCATGGCACTGCCATACAGAGTTTGCTAGATAGTAGGCAAGGAAAACTTGGTGCTGTCGTGATTAAAAGCTACAGCTGCTAATGAAAAGGTTGGCAGTTGGAATCCAACAGGCACTCCTTGGAAACCCTGTGGGGCAGTTCTACTCAGTCCTCAAGTCACCCTGTAAGTTGGAACCAACTCAACAGCAGCGTGTATATATGAAGCAAAGATGTCACTTTGAGGACTAAAGGGTGCCTAACCCAAGCCACGGTATTTTCTATTGCCTCTCATGCATGCAAAAGCTGGTTAATGGATGAGAAAGCCCAAACAATTGATACCTTAGAAAGATGGTGTTGGTGAAGAGTATTGACTATATCATGGACTTCCAGAAGAATGAACAAATAGGTCTTGGAAGAAGTATAGCCAGAATGCTCCTTAGAAGTGAGGGTGGTGAGATTTCATTTCATAAACTTTGACACGTTGTCAGGATGGGCAGGTCCCTGGAGAAAGGTGGATAAGCGAAAAAGAGGAAGACTCTCCATGCGCTGAACCATGCAAAAACGAGTTCCAGCACAGTGATTGTGAGCATGTGCCAGGACTGGGCAGATTGTTGTCCCATTGTACATATACTTGCTACGGGTCAGAAGCCACTCAACAGCACCCAACAACAACAAAAACAACACAATTGTTCAGGAACCCAGGTGGTACAGTGATTAAGCACTGGGCTGAAAAGCAAAAGGTTAGCAGTTGAAATCTACCAGGGGCTCCTGGGAAATCTCATGGGCCATTCTCTGTCTTACAGAGCTGCTATGAGTCAGAAACAATTTGGCAGCAATGTGTTTGGTTTAGGAGTGGGATAGTTCAAGCGTGAGTTCTGTTCCCGTATCAATTAAAGTCTGTTCTTCCATTTCATGACACCTGTAGTCTATGACCTACAACCAGGTCACCTGTCAGTGACAGCATTGTAAGCTGGTTGTGACCTAAGTTGAATACATCCATTTTAGTTAGCTGGTACTACTCTAATAGAAATAACACAGAGTGGATGGCTTTAGCAAAGGAAAGTATATTCTTATACAGTCTGGTAGGCTACAACTGTGAATTCAGGGTTTCTGCCCCAAGGAAAGGCTTTCCCTCTGTTGGCTCTGGTAAAAAGTCTTTGTGTTTTATTAGTTTCTCTTTCGTTGAGGAACATCTTGGCACAGGATCCTCAGGTCTGAAGAATGCTGTCTTCTCCCAGTGCTGCTTTCTTGTTGGTGTGAGGTTCCCAGTTTTCCGCTACCTTCCCTTTCCTTTTATCTCTTATGAAAGAATAAAAGGTGGTACAAGCCACACTCCAGGGAAATGCCCTTCACTCTGGAGCAAGGAGGTAACCTTAGGAAGGGATTTACAGTCCCACCTAATCCTTCTCTAGTTTAATCATCCTATCTATTAGCCACAGACAGAGATTAGGATTTACAACATAGGAAAATCATAAAGTATTGGGAAGGATGGCCCCGCCAAATGGCTACACATATTTTGTGGGGGATGCAGTTCCATCCACAACATCTTTTAGTTTTCATCACTAGTGCTTTTTTATATCCGTATGTTTATATATCCGATCTCTACGGTGTCTGTGTCATAATGATGACATTGGAGTCCTTATAGCTGTTGGATGTGTGCACAGTTCAATTGTCGTATGTCCTTAGAGTTCAATATTGCCCAGCTTTCTATGTATTAACACTCCCAGAACCTCTACAAACATTTTAAGGGACAGAATTTCAACTGGCTTAAGAAAAATATAAGGAAATTTCGGGAGTAAAAGGTCGAGGATTAGGATAACTAGTTCAGGTATGACTGAGTCCAGAATTTCAGATGGTGTCTCTGGGACTTAAACACCTCAGGTTTTGTAAAAAGGGCAGTGTCTGACCTCCTCTAACATCATAAGAGGGAAGAAGAACCAAGATCGATGTGCAAGGCAGATTTCCTTGACACAGAGATTGGACACACCTCCTCATCTTTACCAATTCTGGATACCAACCGTCTCTCATGTCACTCAATAATTCATCACAACAGTGATACAGAACTCTCAGACCACAGTCACCATTATGGGGTTTATTAGGAAAGAACAGTTATAACTCAGGTACAGGAACACCCAGGATACAGTTCTTCCTACAGGACAGCCTCTTGCCACCTGTGCTGACAGACAGGCCTCTCTTTGGCCCTTGGCCTCTGCCCAAAGGCCTTCAGCTTTCTCTGTCCATGGGCCAGACAGTCCACTGAGGCAACTCCTGCTGCTGGCTCTCTGCTGCCCGGTCACTCCTGCCATTTCTCATCATCTTTAGGGTTATAATCTGCTCTCTGTCTCCTGGGTTCAGGACCTCTCGACACAGGGATCATGAGTCCAAAGCATGTGCTGGTTCCTGGTTATTTTTCCTGGTGGCACCGGATCTTCTTTCTCCTGCCCCTGGGGGTGCTCACTTTAATCTCAGTGGGATGGCAAAACTGACCAATCCCTTCGGTGGGCTACAATCACCCTGTCTGCACAATCCCACTCGATCACCTGGGTGAGGGCTACAAGACCATGGCTAGAAAGCCCACACAAAAGTGATACATCGCACCACGGCTCTGCTTTCCTGAGTGCTGTGTTCACTACAGCGTTAACTTCTTTCCAGTATGGTAGGCCCAGTGGATAGAAGGAGAGAGAAGACCTCCTTTACCGGTTAACCCAACCCAAATCCCATACCTGTGATTCATTGGCCAGGAATGACTCAAACTCCCTCCCCTATACCAGTTCTTAAACTCTGGATCATGTGCTCATTCTTAGCCAATCCCTTCTTTTCGTTTGTGTAGAGGCACTGAACTGATTTTTGTGTGCTGCTCTCCTACCTTGTCACTTTGTTGAATCCTACTATTAATTCTAGGAACTTTCTTATTGAGTTTCTGGGATTTCTTATGTGTAGTATTATGTTATCTTCTTTTCGAATGTGGATGCCATTAATTTCCTTTTCTTGCATTCTTCCTCTAGTTAGAACTTCCAGTCAAATCTGGAATGAGTGGCCTGCTTCCCATTCTGCAGGGGAATCCTCTCAATCTTTCCCCACTGACATAGTGCTGTTTTGATTGAACACATTTTCATCCCCAAAAGAAGATGAAGAACATATCCCCGTGAATGGCAATGGATGCTAGCCAGATGTTTCCCATACATTTCCAACAGAGCCCTCTCTGGCCACCAAAATGTGGCTGCTTGCAGGCCTCAGTTTCCCCAGTTGTCTTTCAAAAAAATTAATATTTTATTGTATTTTTCATGGAATTTTACAAAACAAAACGGATTTTTATTCAACAATTTCTACACATGTTTGGTGACGTTGGTTACATTCTTCACATTGTATGGACATTCTCATTATTTCCATTCTAGTTCCTTTTCCGTTAACCTTGTCTCAGGACCTAACAACAACAGAAAGAGTCTCATTAGGTGTTAGCACGGAAATTGACTGTACCACGGACTGCCCAGAGAAGGAACAAATCTTTCTTAGAAGAAGGATAGCCAAAGTACTCCTTGAAACTGCAGATAGTGAGATTTGTTTTCATGTACTTTGGACACATTATCAAGAGGACCAAACCCTGTGAAACACCATCATACTTGGGATCCTAATCACCAGGTACTGCTCTAACAGAAAATATCACGAGTGGAAGGTTTCATGTAGAGAAGCTTTATTGAGACAGTCCGGTAAGCTGCAAATCCATTTACAAACTGAAAGTCCATTCAGTGAGAGAATTTATCATAGTCCAATAGGCTGAGTCCAAATCCAGCGAGAGCACCTCAGCACAGGAACCTCAGGTCCAAAGGACGTGCTCTGCTCTCGGTGCTTCTCTCTTGGTGGTATGAGGTTCCCAACTTCCTCAGCTCACTTCTCTCCCTTATATTCCACAAGCCTGAGTCCTGCCTTACTAACACAACTGCAAACCATTTTCCATCATCAAATCACAGAGGCAGGATCCACAACACATGGGAGGAAGGGCACCACATTGAAACTCCGAACCAAGTCAAATCAACACATACATTTTTGGGGGGACACAATTCAATCCATGACATCCCACCCTTTGGCACCCCAAAAATCATGTTAGAACACACAAATATAGTCATTCATAGCACAGCAACAGTTTTCATTCATAATATACCAACAGTTTTCATTCCATAACACAGCAACAGTTTTCATTCATAATATACCAACAGTTTTCATTCCATAACACAGCAACAGTTTTCATTTATAACATACACCAGGCAGATTATCAGAACACATTACATTAGATGTCATGACTTCAAAAACATTTTTCCATACTTTGAGACATTTCATAACCATTCTCTTCAAACTCTTGGTATTGGCCACACTCTCCAGATTCTTAGTGGAGGCACCTGGCCTTCCAGGCCCACTTGGACAGAACTCTGCCTCCTTGGCTTTATGTGCACCCTAAGCCCAACAGAGTGGTAATTCCACTCCCACAAACACAGAAAGCCCTGGCTCCACCCTTTCATGACCATACCTTCTGAGACTCAAGCAGCTCAGCTTCTCGCCAACCTGGGGCCGCAACCCCATATCTGCCCTACAAGGCAAGTGTTCCAACAGTCCATAGCTCTGTAGCTCCACTGATTCAAGTGCCTGGAGGCACCCCACTCCATCAAGTAGCCTCCTGCACACAAGCACTCAGTCTTCTTGTTCCGTGGGTCAACAAGCCTAGCTCTGCCTGTTCAAGTGCCTGGAGGCACCCCACTCCATGAAGTAGCCTCCTGAGCAGAGGCATTCAGCATTCTCATTCTGTGAGTAGGCTCCTGGTTCTGCTGCTGCCAGTTCACTGCTGCTGTTGCTTTCCTCACCATCTGCTGCTCTCAGGTGCTAGTAGTTCTCTTGGGTGCCTTCTTTCATCTGCTCATGGTTTCAAACAAAACTTCCACATTTTAGTTATTGTTAGAGCAGTACCCCACTCCCAGTACCAAAGTCTGTCCTAGTCACCAGGTACTGCTCTAACGGAAAATACCACGAGTGGAAGGTTTCATGTAGAGAAGCTTTATTGAGACAGTCCGGTAAGCTGCAAATCCATTTACAAACTGAAAGTCCATTCAGTGAGAGAATTTATCATAGTCCAGTAGGCTGAGTCCAAATCCAGCGAGAGCACCTCAGCACAGGAACCTCAGGTCCAAAGGACATGCTCTGCTCTCGGTGCTTCTCTCTTGGTGGTATGAGGTTCCCAACTTCCTCAGCCCACTTCTCTCCCTTATATTCCACAAGCCCGAGTCCTGCCTCATTAACACTACTGCAAACCATTCTCCGTCATCAATATCACAGAGGCAGGATCCACAACACATGGGAGGAAGGGCATCACATTGGAACTCCAAACCAAGTCAAATCAACACATACATTTTGGGGGGTCACAATTCAATCCATGACACTTGGTAAAGTAGAGGATCATTGAAAAAGGGGAAGATCTTCAATGAGGAAGATTGGCAACAATGGACTCGAGCATAACAACAATTGTGAAGCCAACACAGGACAGGGCAGTGTTGGTCACAGTTGTGCATAGGATCACTGTGAGTTCAAACTGACCTGAGAGAACCTGACAACAATCAATGGCACAGAGAAGGTAAAGTGTATCACTACTAATTTTTAAAATATCGACTACATGCTGGAACGGTAATATTTTGTATATATTCTGTTCAATAAACACAGTCCATCCTTTTGACCTTCTGTGGTGACTAGAGTGTTGCTTTGATGTTGGAAGCTATGCCACCAGTATTTCAAACACCAGCTGGTCACTCATGGTGGACCAGTTTCAGCAGAGCTTCTAGACTAAGATGGACTAGGAAGAAAGATTTGGGAATCTGCTTCTGAAAATTACCCAATGAAGACGCTGTGGATCCACAATAAACAAACTCCTTGTTGCAAAATTGAAGTCAAGACACTGTGGCTGAAAATTCAGAAGCAATGTGGTGTTCAAGGAAAACTTTATTGTCAGATTTGCTAGCAACCTGGGAGACAGCGAGTCAAAAGCTGTCCCCATTTGGGTTACATTTCTAGTGGGTTTTATAGGCAGAATTCAAAGGGGTAAGAGTTTGTCACAGAACAATAGTGAGGAGTCACAAGGCTTCATTATATCTAACAAACAGTATGAACTACCCAAAATTTCATTCTCTTTCTCTGAGGTCTTAATGAACTCTATATCCTCAGAGATAGGGATAAGAAGAGATAGGGATAGAAATGTAGACCTGCTAGTCTGGTCTGAGGGAGGTTATTAAGGCAGACAGTAGAATGTAGCCTAATAACCTAAGTGACCTTTGTAAGGCCTTTAGATTTGCCATCATTTCCCCATTCCTAATTTTATACTTCTTCTATCTATGAAACAGGTTTTAAAAGAAAGTAACTGCTTTGATTTATAGTGTTAGTACTAGGATCAAGTCTTTGATTAGGAAATGACCCTCCATAACATGAGGTACAGTAAGTCATGAGGCAGGGCGTGCATTGTATAAAGCAGCAAACAATCTATAATCAACTATGACTATGATTTCCATTACTAGTGTGCATAGCCAGCCTAGGTTGGGGAGTCATGAAAATGATGTTTACAATTGTGTCCCGAAGAAACCTTCCCACTGTTAGAGGAACTGTGATGTTATCTGGGCTTGGCTCTGTAGTTTTTTCAGGTCCCTGGGCAAGGTGGGTGATGTTAGCTGGTTCAGTCTTCTGAGCACGACCCAAAACAAAGCTTTAGTCTCCAGGTTAGTTTTAGTAAGCCGAAGAGATTAGGCAAGGATTTTTTGTTTTTTAAGTCAATATTTTACAATTTTTAGAACTTTCATTTCCCATATAAGTAATTGTCCTGGGCTTTAGCAGTTTTTTACTGTAACTCTCCTGAGAGATTTCATACTCAAACTTTTCATGGGAACATGGTGGAGGTCTCTTTTTCGGTATCTGCTTCATGCTGAGTAAGGATGTAGACCTGCCTATCTGAGTAGAAATCTCTTGTTGACAGTGTTAATTATTTATAATGGTCAGGATGACAATTACTGAGTATCAGTCAGGACCCATCAAACATTTTATTTGAACTGTTGCAAGTCTGAAAGACATAAGTCATTTTGAAGACCCAGATTGGTGTTACCTAATTTTTCATCTTTCTCTCTTTTTCTACTTCCTCTTTACCTTCCCTTTACTTTCTTAGTCTTTCTTCCTGTCTCTCTGCTTTCTTCTTTTCTTTCCCTTCACTTTTTTAGTCTTCCTTTCTTTTTTCTTTTTCTGCTCCTTCTTTACCTTCCCTTCCCTTGCTTAGATTTTCTTCCTTTCTTTTCCTATACGGTAATGTCTCAACAACTGTGACCCCACCAGACACAAAAGTAACCTTTCCCCTCAGCTTTTTAGTCTAAGTCAATAATTACACAGTCCCCCTTCAACGGCGGACCCATTGGGTAACTTAAGGTAGAGAAGGTACCTAATGTATCTAAGACAAATTTGATTTTCTGACCTTCCACGTCCAGTGTAACACTTAGCTCTCTGGTGTGGCCCAGAGACAGACAGGCTTCGGAGTTCCTGTCAGTGGTCAGATTCTTAGACTCCTCTTCTGAGAGAGTCCAGGGCAGCCTCTCCATCTGGGCCTTTCTTGGGGAGGCTGTCAACATCCTGCTGTAGAGAATTCAGGGCACTCCGTGTTCAAGAAGCCTCATTTTCGACAGCACCTGTGATAATTGGGGTCCATCTTCACTGGGCAGTGAGGTGATCTAAGTCTTGACCTCCTCTGAGGGCCAGCTGGGTGACCTTGAGGTGGGCCTCTGAGTTATAGCCAACAAAGGAGACTTCATCTTTGTTTGTTTTTCATATACCATCAAATCTCAGATAAACTACTCAAGGATCTCCTCTACCAGTTGGGAGAGTGGGGTCTGAGGTTTTTGTCCCAAGCTTTGTAATTGCTGTCTTATGTCTGATGTGGACCAGGATATAAAAATATGGCCATAATGGCTTTTTCCCCACATTTAAAATGGACACCAGTGTTTTCCAAAAAGGCTTGCTGAGCCCAGCCAGAGTATAACTGCTGGCACTTTTCCTCCGTGTCCCCAGCTAAAAAGGTAGCTTGGAACTAGTCCTTTATCTTTTGTAATGTAAGTCTCTCAGGCCCCCTGCTTGTTGGGGTGGAGAAGGGCCATAAAGTTGTAAACTGGGGCTCTTTTCCTGTTTTGCACCTTACAGCGAAAGGGTTCAGTGGCTTGAGGAACCAGCTTTTCCTTTCAAAAGCAGTAGCCTGAATGGGTTACCTCAATCACAACCAGAAACCTAGATTTGAGAAGAATTACATATACCTTTCACAATTTTCTCTTTGGGATCATGATCTTACTGTGGAACTTTTGATCAAAAATGCTCAATAAGTGGTAATTGAATATCATTAACTTTTTAAAATCCCAGGCACCATACAGGGAATTAGGAAGTAAAAGGGAAGCACTAAAAGTCTCAGGCCAGTTACCTTGAAGAACAAATGAAACTATGACCGTAAGTTCTTTAAACAAGGAAATAAACCTAAACACATCATAAGTAGCATCAGTAACTGTTTTTCATGTGTCTCCACAGCAGCTGTATTCTGTAAATCCTCCAATTCAAACCCATTAGTTAAATACTTCAGGAGAAAAGAAAATGTTTACCTGTATCTAAAAAGCAGAGCCTTCAAACATCAGCGATATTTCCACATAAAGCCCATAGTGTATTTTCATATACTCAGCCTTACGTAGTTATTTTTTGTTCCACCTGATTTAGGATCAGGTGTAGTCTGTGAGGCACTCAGTTTCTGCTTAAGAGTTTTGGATATCTCATGTCATAGTCGTTTTCACAAATCTGATGGCTTTATTGTGACATTCTGGTCAGAGGTTTTCAGAAAATCAGCAAAATACTGTAGATGAAGAGAAACTTAGTGAGACATGATTAATAAAAATACAAGCAAATGGAGAGGCCAAATGAAATCCAATCTGTTAGAAAACTTTACACAATAATACTTCTAAATATACTCATTATCCACATTTTTAAAGAGCTTCAGATATCATACATAATCTGGAGGCATAATACCACCTAGTCAGGATATACCAAGATGACTACATCTCTAAATATGTATATACTATAAAAATAAATTTATGTGTAAGTAATTTGAATTCTCCAGTCAAAGCGTTGGCTTTGATGATGTTACATTAATATAATTGTTACCACATTTGGGTCCATGCTCTGAATCAGCAGAGCCAATGGAACATAAAGCCAAAAAAGCCAGTGCTATCGAGTCAATTCCAACTTATAGTGACCCTATAGGACAGAGTAGAACTGCCCCATATACTCGATGCTAAAAAGAGGAAGGAGGTTTATTAGGAGGTATGATAGCACCGGAGACTCAACAGCAACACAGGCTATCCTCTATGGAGTCTCAAAGGACAATTTTTACATCAGTTTATATATCGTTTCAGCAAGGAACACTTCATGGTTTTAACCATGCAGCCCACAGATAACTGTATACATCACAAAATAGTCACAAGGCAGTCTTTATTAAATTACCGATATGTATGTCAGATACCTGGACTCTAATCTGCATGTTTGTAATGGGCAAAGACAAAACTTAGACAAAAATTCCTTAGCTAGTGAAACTAGGCTGCCCAGTCCACTCTGAAATAAAGAGCAAGAAAGAAAGTTGTGGATACAAAACAATGCCATGCAGACATCCTAGCTGCTGTTTTCCAGGCTGAAGGCCATTTCTCAGCAGAACAAAGAGCAGGAGGGAGACCAAGGTCACAAGAGCTGAGGGGGCTCTGTGCCCCTTTGGAAAGAGGCCAGTGCAGGGGCCAGAGGAGCTGGTGCAGAAAAAAAAAACTTTACAGATTATTTAGAGTATCATTCTGGCATTAGTTATGGGAAGCTCTGAGTTAACCACTGCCAAAAGGAGAAAACATGTTGCAAAGTGTTAGGGTTACAATAATGATAATAAAGCTATAGCCAAGTTAGCAATTTAAACCAAACCAAAACAAGTGTTGTGAAGTTAATTTTGAAGCACAGCTATTAACCATCTTTTTAAAGAACTTCAGACACCATACATAATGAAGTATAATACCATATAGTTGGGGTATATCAAGATTATCAAGTCTCCGAATACCTGAATAGTATAAAAATTACTTCATGGGTAAATAATTTGTTGTATGTTTTAGTCAGCTAGGGCTGCTCTAACAGAAATATCACAGAGTAGATGGCTTTAACAGGTAAAAAGTTTATTTTTATACAGTCCAGTAGGTCACAAGTCCAAATCCAGGGAAAGCTTTCCCTCTGTGTCAGCTCTGGAAGAGTCCTCGGTTGCATCCATCTTTGATCGGGGAGCATCTTCGTGCAGGAAACTCAGGTCTGAAGGACACACTGTACTGCTGGTGCTGCTTTCTTGATGGTGTGAGGTTCCCAACTCTCTGCTTGCTTCCCTTTCCTTTGATCTCTTGTAGGATGAAAGGATAAAAGGTAGTATGAGCCATGCTACAGGGAAACTACCTTAACAGCAGAACAGGGAGGTGATCTTATGAAGGAATTAAGAGTCCCACCCTAAACCTCTCACATACAACATGGGAAAATCACAAAATGGAGGACAATCATAAAATATTGGGAATCATGACCCAGTCACATGGCTACACACATTTCTGGAGGGACACAGTTTAATACATGACATTGTGTTTGTAGGGCCTTCTTGCTTTTTGTGGGTCAAAGATGTATTGTGGTAAGAATTTTTAAATAGCCATTTTTATTTGATATATATCCAAAGCAAGAATAATAGTTCTCAAAAACTACCATGTCAGTTCCCTCTCTTTTATGAGGGGATTGTAACCCTCTATATCTCTCTTCCAGCAGAAAGGGAGAGAAGTCATTGGGGTTGAATCAGAATGGACCTGGGTGGGATACATTTCTGATCTGAATGTATATTGTCTCATAAAACTTCTGCCATTTAAACAGTGGGTGGCCCAGGTCCACGCAATGGGACCTTGGTCATTAGAGACAATACTTACATGAAAAGGTGTCCAAATGGAGAGCTTATGTTAAAGTAATTAGCCTGTAGGCAGTGTCTTATGTCAACGAAATTATTCTTGCTTATAATAGCATAGTTTTCTCTGGCATGGTTATGGCCCCAATTTCTGATGTAACTTCACTTAGAATTTTTGGTATATGTTCTTCTGGATCACTAACTTTTAATCTATTAGCCAACAATATAAGCAATTCTGAGTTCTCATTTTTAACACTGAGTTTTTAAATGTAACTGTGTCCCCAGTTTACTTAGTGATTTTTGTCCCAGCAACACAACAGTAATTGCTGGGACATATAAAGGGGAACGTCTTAGCAACTATGACCGCATCAGAAATTTCTGGCACCTTGGATTTTTAATCCAAGCCAGTAATGACACACTCCCGCTTCGAGAGTGGTCCCACTGGGTAACTTCAGACAGAGAAGGTGGCTCTCGTGTCTATGACAAAGTTAATTTTTTGACCTCCTATGTTGAGTGTAACTCTTGGTTTCCCCATGGAGATGTTGGTGATGTGATCAAGACCTAGGTAGGTCTCAGGGCTCTGTCAATGGTTGGTCTCTTCAGACTCCTCTTCTAAGTCATCATCCTTCCAAGAGGAACTGTCCGTCTAGGCCTTCAGGGAAGTCAACTGGGTGTCCTGTTTAAGGGTGCTCAGGGCACTCCACCTCTCAGCGGTCTCATTTTTGACAGGATCTATATTGACTGGGGTCCATACTCACTGGTAAGTCAGGTAATCCACTTTCTTCAGGTTAGACAGCTCACTGTTTCTCACTTCTCCTGCAGAGGTGGGCAAGGGACAGGACAGATGTTTCTCAGAACAGATGCCTGCAGTGCATATCTGAAAAACAACCCTAAGGAATCATACTTAGTTATAACAGACACAAAACGGCTCTGGCATAAGCTTTCTCCAATTTTTGGTCACGATTGTTTACACTGATCGAGCTGTTCCCAAAAGTATATCAAGACCCGGCGAGGAGTTTTCTACAAGTACAGGTTGGCACAACCATGGAGGAGACACTGCCTGAGTTTTTCAGCTTCATGATGGCAATCACACTAGCGCAGATGCAGAGCCACACTGATATGCAGCCACTTCAACCACACAGCCGGCCTTTCTCACACACAGAGCACATTCATACACCAAGCCCTAGGGTCTCCCAGAGTCCTTCCAAGTATTCTTACAAGGTTGGGAGTTTGAGGCCAGCCCTGGGCACATCTAAGGCACGTGTCCCAGGGAACCATCTAAGGCATAAACGAAGCCTCAAACTTAGCACAGGCCTCTCCTGGGCCTGTCCCACCGACCTGGCCTTGAGCACAACAGGGAGAGAAGTTGCAGACTCAGACCTGGAGATTTCCTAGACACACGTCTTGATTACTCACCTCAGGGAACCATGGTTTTGGACCAGTGGTGCCATGGAGGGCACAAGACAGATGGATACTCTCCTGGAGGAAAATGTAACCTCTTGCAGCTGCTAATTAGCATAGCTGTCTTTTAGTCCCAAGCCTTACCCCTACCGATAGACCACTCTGTCTCAAATGGCCCATCTGACCTGGGTCTCCAATTTGTTACCGTAAAACACAGATTCATTATGCCTGCCTCAAGGCCAATACTGAGACACAGGTGAGGTGAATAATCAAGAGGGCTTATTATGTATCAATATACAAGAGACAGAGGGGAATAGCTTCCTCCAAATTCTGTCTGTCCCTGGCTAGACTAGAGGGGTTAATAAGGAGATGGTACATGCAAGTTTAAGGGTGAGAATCACAAGGGATACGGCAGAAGTGGTCAGCTAGCTGGTCTGTGTTTCAAGGTCTTCTAGTCGATTATCGTGGCAGGACGGTACCATCTGGTTCTGCTCAGTGATCTAAAAAAAAATCAAAACCAAGCCGTTATTAGTCCTCCCCTGACTGTTCTGCTGCTCTTTTCCCAGGGCAACACCAAGTCTCATATTGAAAGCATAACAATTCAAAACACAGAGGGATGCTGTTCACTCAGCATGGAGGCCCAATGCTAACACTCTGTTTCCATCTCACCTGCCAAGGTGAGACCAAGGTGCACTTGACCCCTGTCACAGTCTTTTCAGTTGACTCACAAGCCTTCGAAAGCCAAACATGAGAAAAGTAACATGGAAGAAGAACTGTTGTCTTTGAATTAGGGTGTTGGTTAAGAACATGGACTAAACCATGGGTTGACACAAGAATGCACAAATCTATCTTTAAGGAGGTGGTTAATTTTTTTTTAGATCACTGAGCAGAACCAGATGGTACCGTCCTGCCACGATAATCGACTAGAAGACCTTGAAACACAGACCAGCTAGCTGACCACTTCTGCCGTATCCCTTGTGATTCTCACCCTTAAAGTCACCCCTTAGGATTCCAGGACCTGCACTCTCCTCCTCCCCCCAAACTCCAAGGATGTGCAAGTCTTTTATAGAAAATGGTGTAGTATTTGCATACAATCTATACACATTCTCCCATATACTTTGTCATCTCTAGATCACTTAGAATACCCAATACAGTGTAAATGCCATGTACGTAATTTTTAGGGCTTCTCCTTACTGCTTTCTCAGTTGTCACAATCGCTTTATCAAGAATTGACCACTAATAACCCATTGCTGTTGAGTTGATTCTGACTCATAGTGACCCTACAGGACAGACTAGAACTGCCCCATTGTTTCCAAGGAGCAACTAGTGGATTTGAACTGCCGACTTTCAGTTAGCAGCCATAGATGGCACTTAACCACTACACCACCAAGGTTTCTTTATCAAGTACGAGGGGGAGTTTCCAAGGAGCACCTGATGGATTTGCACTGCCAGTCTTCTTGGTTAGCACACATAGCACTTAATCACCACACCACCAGGGTTTCCGTATCAAGACTTAGGGAGACCATTTTTGCCCTCGTAGGGTTAACGATAATTCTTGGGTGAATTTCAGCTTTATCTGTTTTATGGGAACTCTGATGGTGCAGTACTTAAAAGCTACAGCTGCTAACTAAAAAGTTGACAGTTTGAATCCACCTGGTGCTCCCTGGAAGCCCTCTGGGGCAGTTCTACTACATCTTACAGGGTCACTATGAGTTGGAAACCACTAGACAGCAAGGGAGTTTCTGCTTTATTGTGCGGGTGTTCAATTCATTTTTTACCATTCAATTCATTCTTCTGGAACACTTTGGCAAGAGACATGCTGCTTTTCAAAAGATCTCAGAGTTTTTTTTCTCATGGAGGCTCCCTCCTAGCCTTTGAGGGATTGTTCTGATCACGTCACTGCTTTTCAGGAGTCAATGTTACACAGAAGCAGAGAGTACACGCAACACAAGTAGGAAAGAAAGTGGATGGAGGTGAACCACGCTGGAACAGGTGCTGGAGACAGAGACTTGCGAGGTGGCAGCAGGCTACAACAGGGGCCGATATACATCCCTTCAGTCATGTGGATTCAGTGGAGTGCTTGGACATTTGCAAGTTTAAGATTTGTTTTTTGGAACTTTCTTTGGGTTTTTTTTTCCCCCTGCTAATATTTTCAAGCCATAGTTGGTTGAATCTGCCAACAGGTAAGCCATGGGTAGGGAGGGCTAACTGTACAGCTAGAAAGTTCCACAGATGCCGGGATGGTCACACTTTGTCTTGTTTCCTTTGGCCAGGACATCAGGAAAGACCAACTACTAGAAAAGGACATCAAGTTAGGTAAAGTGAAGGGTCAGGGAAAATGAGGAACACACTCTGTGAAAACGATGGACACCAAAACCCCGGCAATGGAATCCAATATACACTAATCCTGAGGAGCACCACAATGAGATAACGTTTTGTTCTGTTATACATAGGGTTGCCAGAAGTGAAAGCAAGAAAAGTGATTTAAAAATTGTAAGTGTGCCACTGTTTTTTATAAAGGTCCGAGTCTGGCATATTGTTACTAAAACTCTTTGCCATTGAGTTGATCCTGACTCATAGGGACCCTACAGGACAGAGCAGAACTGCCCCACAGAGTTCCAAGAATCACCTGATGGATTCGAGCTGCTTTTGGTTAGCAGTCACGGCACTTCACTACTATGACACCTGGGTTTCCAGTGACCCTAGTAGGGCAACTCTAAAAGCAAGAAGTCCCTGCAGAGTGGAAATGGCTAATGTGCTGGGCTCCTAACCAAAAAGCCAGAGTTCAAGTTCACCTAAAGGTGCTTTGGGAGAAAGGTCTGGTGACCTTCCTCCAGAAAAACAAGCCGTTGAGAACCCTATGGAGCAGAGCTCTACTCTGACACGTGTTCGGGTAGACAGAAATTAAGTCAACCCAGCGGCAACTATGTGTTTGGGGCTTTTTTAAACTTAAAAACAAAATGGAGGCCAGTATAAGGGAATTGAAAGGATTTTAGTTTTTAAAAAAAGCCAGGAATATGTGGCCCTTTCCCACTAATTAATAAGGTGCTTTCCAACTGGGTTTTTAGGGAGCTCTATGGGTTTTGCACCACCCCATGTTGCTTTCCCCCCAAGCTGCAGCCAGAGCAAACCCCTGTCCGGTTCCCCTGTGCCCCTCAAAAATATTTATCTGGAAAGTCCTGACACTTGGCAAACTTTCAAAAGTTTGAAAATCAAACTCTCCAAACAAGATTTCTGCCCATTTCAACCCACCCTGTGCCCATGCTTGCTCAAAGTGAAGAGGATTTGAGACACTTACTGAAGAAGCTCAAAATCCACAGCCTTCTGTATGGATGGCACCTCAACGCCGAGAAAATGAACATTCTCACAACTGGGCTCGGAGCAGCATCATGATAAATGGAGAAAGGATCGAGGTTGTCAAGGATTTCATCTGACTTGGTTGCACAATCAACGTCTACAAAAGCAAGCAGTCAAGAAATTAAAAGACTCACTACACTGGGACAATCTGTTGCTAAAGGACTCATTAAAGTGTTGAAAAGTAAGGATGTCACCTTGAAGGCTGAGGTACACCTCACTCAGGCCACAATATTTTTAGTCCCATTATATGCATGAGAAAGCTGGACTGTGAATAAGGAAGACAGCAGAAGAACTGACACCTTTGAACTGAACGTCCCGTGGACTGCCAATTGAACGTCCCATGGACTGCCAATTGAACAAACAGATCTGTCTTGGAAGAAGTGCACCCAGAGTGCACCCTGAAAGCAGAGATGACAAGACTGTGTCTTACATACTTTGGACATGTTGTCAGACAGGCTCAGTCCCTGGAGAAGGACATCATGCTTGGTAAAGGGGAGCATCGGTGTGAAAGAGGAAGACCCTCAACGAGATGGACTGACACACCGGCTACAGCAATGGGTTTAAGCATTAAAAGCTATTGTGGGCACGGTGCAGGACTGGAAAGGTGTTCACTCAGTTATTCAGAGGGTTCCTATGAGTTGGAACTGGCTCGATGGCACCTAACAATGACAACAATGTGGCCAAGCTGGGTCTGGGGGTTTTCAAGGAGGAGGTATGAGCTAGGACTCGGGCAGAGGAAGGGCTGGGCAAGAAAGTGGATTGAAAACTTCCGTTGGGAACAGAGGGTATGGGGAAGTGGAACCCTTGGAGCTCATTTATGCCAGCCTTTAGCCCCTTTCAGGCTGGAGTCTCTCTGACCTGGCTCCCTTTCCCTCAGTTCTCTTTCAGTTCCTCCAGAGCTTAGCACTCCTCGTCCTGCTCCCCCTGTGCCTCAGGGCCTTGGCATATACTTTTCCCTCTTCCCCCAGGGGGCCTCGCCCAGCTGCTTTTCCTGGCTAACTCCTCCTGCCAGACTCCCACACCCACTCAGCCGTTCCTTCTGTTAAAAACAAAAAAAGTGACCGAGATTTGAACATAAGGTTTATTCTGAGTAGTTGCGTGACTATATGCATATAAAAACAAAAATCAAAACCAAAAAGAAAATGCCGCACACTGCCACTGAGTGATTTTGACTCACAGAGATCCTATGTATGACAAAGTTTAACTGCCCCATAGTTTCCAAAGAGCGCTTGGTGGATTTGAACTGCTGACTTTTCATTAGCAGCCATAGTACTTAACCATTACACAACCATGGTTTCCATATAGGGAGTCCGTTCTAATTCCAGAAAAAGTACATGGCTTGAAAAAGTTAGATACAACGAGGCTTATAAAGAGAAGGACCAAAGCAAATCCATTGCCGTTGAGTTGGTTCTGACTCACAGCAACCTTGGACAACTGCTCCATAGGGTTTCCAAGGAGCGAATGGTGGGTTCAAACTGCTGGCCTTTTGGTTAGCAGCTGAGCTCTTAGCCATCACCCTACTAGGATGCCTCTAAAGAGAAGAAAGAAAAAAGCAAACCCACTGCTGTCAATTCTGACTCACAGTGACCATACAGGTCAGAAGAGAACTGCCCCACAGTGTTTTCAAATACTTTAACTGCTCACCTTTTGGTAAGCAGATGTAGCACGAAACCACTGCTCCACCAGGGTTTCCAGGAAGAGAAGGGAGATGTATATACCTACTAAGAAAACAAAAGAAGGATTGATGCCTTTGAATTGTGGTGCTGGACAAAAATATTGAATATACCATGGACTGCCAAAAGAATAAACAAATATGTCTGGGAAGAAGTACAACCAGAGTGCTCCTTAGAAGCAAGGATAGCAAGACTACTTCTCGGATACATTGGACATGTTGTCAGGAAGGATCAGTCCCTGGAGAAGGACACCTTGCTTAGTAGACAGTCTGTGAAAAAGAGGAAGACCTTCAGTGAGACAGAATGACACAGTGGCCACAACCATGGGCTTGTCAAGCCAGCTTAAACATAACTGTGAGCATGACGCAGGATTGGGCAGGGCTCTTTTCTGTTGTACACATGGTGGCTGCAAGTCAGAACCAACGAGTGTCACCTAACAACAACCACAACCACTGGCTAATCTTAACATGATTGATTGAAACCCTACCTTCCCTTTATCTTGAGATCAATGAATATCAGTTCACAAGATGGTCTAGGCCTCTTTACTCAACCATTTCTTTTGAGATTCCAATTTAGTAATCTTGGCTTTTGATGGTGTAGTGGATAAGACCTATGGCTGCTAACCAAAAGACCAGAGGTTTGAATCCACCAGGTGCTCCTTGAAAGCTGTATAGTGGAAGTTCTACTGTGTCTAATTGGGTCTCTATGAGTTGCGATTGACTCAATGGCAATGGGTTTGGTCAGTCTGGTAGACTTCAATTGTGAAAAGAGGGATTTGCAAGCTTGTGTCAAAGAAAGCTGCTGGCAGCATGGGTTTTGGTCAGGGATTTCTTTAAACTCAGCGTGTATCTAGTTTTGTGGGAAGAAACGCCCTAAAGCAAAGCAAGCTCTCTGCTTTCAGTTTCTCTCTTTGACACATTCCTCCACAGAAACCTTCTGGATACTTCCAAGTGGGACCAGAGGCTTATGTTAGAGGTTCCCATAGAACTAGGTTACCCTCCTAAGGGCACAGGTGGCACAAGTAGCTGACTGAGAGTCAGGCAAGGGCACGCTGCACGAGGGCAGGACAGGCTTGTCTGCTCCCTGACACCTACACAGAGCCTACTATGGTATCTACAGCCCAGCAGCTGTTGAATACTCTCAGGTTGGCCCCATGGGCACTGTTGTGCTAACACGCGGATCTGTATATGTGTGTTCATGTGTATACAGATGTATGAATGCACACACACATCATCCACAGAGTTCCTGAGTTATGCAGACAGTTGATGCAATCAGCTGCTGACTGAAAGACTAGAGGGTCAAGTTCATCCCGTGGCACCTTGGGAGGAAGGCCAGGCAACCTACTTTGGAAAAATCAGTCACTGAAAACTCGATGGGGAACAACCTGTCTTGACACACAGAGTTGCCATGTGCCATGTGCCATGTGCCACACATACACATATTTGAGTTACAGTGCTAGTCAAGAACATGGACCACACCATGGACTGCCAGAAGAACCAACCAACCTATCTCAGAAGAAGTGCAGCCAGAATGTTCCCTAGAAGCAAGGATGATGAGATTTCATCTCACTTGCTTTTAACATGTTGTCCCTGGAGAAGGACATCATGCTTGTTAAAGTAAGGGGTCAGTGAAAAAAAGAAAGACCCTTAATGAGATAGACTGACACAGGACACAGTGGCTGCACAAGTGGACACTAATACAGTGACTGTGAAGACTCTGCAGGACAGGACAGTGTTTTCTTCTGTCGTTCTGGGGCACTTTGAATCAGAACTGACTCAACAGCACCTAGCAACATACACATAAGCATGCACACATGTATAGCATGTATGCAGATACATATATATATGCACAGGTGCACGTGCACACATGTACAGCCAGCCATACACCTCTATCCATGCACACACACATACAGACACAGACATTATCTGTGGTTGGGGACATGTGCTCAGGTCAGCTCCGACTCCTGATGCCCCTACAGATGACAGCACGGAGTGCCGCCTGCACCTGTGCTCCCCTCACCGACCTCGCAGTGTTGGAGCTTCTGGCTGCAGCCGGGTGGATCCACCGCATTCAAGGTTTCCCTCATTTCCGATGACCCTTAACTATGCCACATGAAGTTTTTCTAATGACTGGTCTTTCCTGACGACACATCCAAAGTAAGTCTCATCTACGATTCTGAGAAGCATTTAAAAATGTAACACATTTTTGTTGTTCTTGAAAATATACACGGTAGGACACAGACCAAGTCAACGATGTCTCCATGTGCCATTCAGTGACACAGATGACAACTTTCCCATTGGGCAGCCATTCTCACTCCCCTTTTCTGAGCTGTCCCTCCTCCCTTGATGCCAGGAGCCAGTCCCAACACTTTTCAGGGTCCTGCACGGAGGGAGGGATGACTTCGGCAGGAAATGAATAAAGGAGACAGGAAAGACTTTTCTGGTTTAAGGCAGCCCGACCCAGAGAGCAAGAGATCTGTGTGTCGAGAGCTGTCCGTCTTTATTCTTTATAGGTGAGGTGACGTAGTATTCACCCTATTTTCTTCATCATATAAACTATTGGTTGACAAGAAACTGACCCATCATTATTGGCTAACAAGAAACTGACCCCTTGTGGTCTTCTGCTTCTAATCAATTGTCAAGGCTCTTTTGGGATAATAGTCTAAGCCAGGTGTTCAGTGGTGATAAATGTCAGTGAACACAATTAATGGTTTTATTCGTACCTCAAAGTGGAAGGCACAGAGGGGTACACTCCTCAAGGCCTAACCATTTGGCTGTCTCCGTTTGTTTCTCTAAGTTCTTATTTATATCTTCCTGTGTAGATAGTGAGTGTCTGCCATCCCCCAATCAGGCCCGGCTGCACTAAGAAAGATGTTTCTTTAGTGTTTATTAGTTTTCCATACCAGCCATAATGAACCTAAAAGTTTATTTATTCTTTCTGTTGCAGGGAGTAAGATGCTTGTGTAGTTTTAATGGCTATGTGGAGAATTGTCCTTGGAAGGTCTTTCAAGGGTTAGCTTGTAAACCTGTGTATGTGGAGAAAAGGGAGGGGGGAATGCAATTAGGGGGAAGCCAGTGAAGCTGGGCAGGCCTCAGTGCTATTAGGCATGCTGCATTGAAATCCATTCCTCTGATCTCTATACCCCAGAAGTTCCTGGTCAGATTTCCCCAGTATAATTCCATAAACCAAGGGGGTTGTGAAGCCCCTCTTAGGAGGGACCTCCTTGATCCTCATGTTGGGAGAGGGGGGGCCCACTCCCAACACCTTAACATAAATTCACTGTCCTCTAAACTTCCTAGCTAACCTCTTCAGTTGCTATGGTCAACTGGGGAAACCCTGGTGGCATAGTGGCTTAAATGCTACTGCTGCTAGTCAAAAGTTGGTGGTTCAAATCCCCAGGTGCTGCTTGAAAACTCCATGGGGCAGTTCTACTCTGTCCTATAGGGTTGCTATGAGTTGTAATCAACTTGACAGCAGTGGGTTTGGGTCTTTTTTTATTGTCAATGGGAGCCCTGGTGGTGTACGGTTTAAGAGCTCGTCTACCAAGCAAAAGGTCAGCAGTTCAAATTGAGCAGCCAGAATTGGAATCAACTGGGGTTGGTTTGGTTTTCTTCACCGACAGGTTGATCCCACACAAACAGTCCTTTAAAAGAGCACGGTGCTCAAGGCAAACATACCGAACTCAGCTGTGGTTGGGTTCTAAGTAGCATTCTGGCTGTACTTCTAAGATGGATTTGCTCAAGCTTCTGGCAGTTCGCAGGGAGTATTGAATATACTGTATAATTCATACTCTGTCAACACTGCAGTTCAAACACATTGATCTTCCTTTCTCATTGTCTAGCTTTTGCAAACATATGAGCTGACTGAAAATCCCATGGTTTTAGTCAGGCATGCCTTACTCCTTTTTAACACTTTAAAGAGGTCTTGAGCAGCAGGCTTACCCAACCCAACATGCTGTTTGATTCCTTCACTCCTACTTCTTTGGGCATTGACTGTGCATCCACACATATACACATGTATACGCATAGGAGGTCTCACAATTAAGTCCACGGACTTAATTGTTCTAAGTGCTATGTACCTCATTGCTGAGTATCACTATGGTTACCTTTGAAGTACTCCTCTTGGGAAGCAATGGACTGATGGCAGCACCTAGTTCACCATTTGTCATGGATCGAATTGTGTCCCCCTAAAAACAGGCGTAGACGTGGTTAAGCCATGATTTCCTGTGTTCTATGATTGTTCTCCATTTTGTGATCTTCTTATCCTGTGTTAAAGGATTAGGGTGGGACTGTAAATCCCTTCACAGGATCACCTCCCTGTTCCACTGTAAAGGCAGTTTCCCTGGAGTGTGGCTTGCCCCACCCTTAATTCTTTTGTCCTACAAGAGACAAAAGGAAAGGGAAGCAAGCAGCAAACTGGGAACCTCACACCATCAAGCAAGCAGCACTGGGAGAAGAGCATGTCTTTAGACCTGAGCTTCCTGAACCAAGATCATCCCTGGACAAAGACTGATGCAATACTGGACTTTCCTACACAGCTGACAATGGGTAAAGCCTTTCCCTGGAGCGGACACCTGAATTTGGACTTGTAGCTTACTGGGCTGTGTAAGAATAAACTTTCCTTATTAAAGCCATTCACTCAGTGGTACTTCTGTTACAGCATCACTAGTTGACTAAAACACCCTTCAAAGCAACTTTGAAACTCTTTCTGGAAGGGACATTGCACAGGGTGGCATGATGGCAAGTTCACCAACTTAGCTGTATAGTTGTCTGTGAGGGAGTTTTTAGCCAGCTGTATGGGAACACCCTCCTTACTCACCTGATCTGGCCCCCCAGTGGCTTTTTCGTTAGCCAAAGATAAAGGAAGTGTTGAAAGAATGACATTCAGTACATCAAGGGTAATATGACAACAGCCCTGATAGCCATTCCAGAAAAAAAGTTCCAAAATTGCTTGGAAAGGTAGACTAGGCACAGGCGTCTGTGCATAGCTTCCAAAGGAACTAATTTGAAGCTAAGTGTAGTGATATTAAGCCATCAGGTATACATCACTTTTTCTAGGAAGAGTTCATGAACTTAACTGGCAGTCCTTGTACACCTACCACTTGTCAATTTGTTGCCCTGTGGAGACTTTCATGTTGCCGTGATGCTGGACACTATGCCACTGGTATTTCCGATAGCAGCAGGATCACCTATAGTGGACAAGTCTCAGTCGATCTTCTAAGACACGACAGATTAGGAAGAAAGGCCTGGCAATCTATTTCTGAAAATCAGCTCCTGAAAACCTTATGGACAGCAACAAAACATTGTCTGGCTTGCTGGCTTTGGACATGTCACCATGAAGGATCAATCACTGGGACAGGACATCATTGTTGGTGAAGCAGAAGGCTGGCGAGGATGAGGGAGACTCTCGATGACAAGATGAACTGGTATGACAGCCACAATGATGGAATCAAACACACTGGTGTATCTGAGGATGATGCTAAACCAAAAAACCAAACACACTGTTGTCAAGTCGATTCCAACTCACAGCGACCCTAAAGGACCAAGTAGAACTGCCACAGAGAGTTTACAAGGAGCCCCTGGTAGATTCCAACTGCCAATCTTTTGATGAGCAGCGCTAGCACTTAACCACTGCACTACCAGCATTTCTGAGGATGATGATGCAAAGCAACATTTTATTCCATCCGAAGTCTGCTTTACAATAGCCATCTACCTGTATTCACATACATGCCCATATGCACATGTATAAACACACACACACACATACATGTACATAGATATAAGGATTTGTGGATTACACTTCATCATCAAGAAAAGAAAAAACTTCACAACTGGACCAGTAAGGAACATCATGATATATGGAGAAAGGATTTAAGTTGTCAAGGATTTCATTTGACTTTGATCCACAACTGACACCCATGGAAGCAGCAGTCAAGAAATCAAAAGATGCACTGCACTGGAGATACCTGCTTCAAAAGCCCTCTTTAACGTGTTGATAGACAAAGACGTCACTTTGAGAACTAAGATGCACCTGACCCAAGCCATGTATTTTCAGTTGTCTCAGAGGGCAGCTCCACTCCGGCCTCTAGGGTCGCCGTGAGTCAGATCCAACTCGGGCGCACTTGGCTTGGCTTGGCATGTGTATGCAAGAGCTGTGAAATGGAAGACTCAAGAATTGATGCTTTTGTATGTATGTGGTGTTGGCAAAGAATACTACATAGACCATGGACTGCCACAAGAACAAATCATCAGTCTTGGAAGAAGTACATCCAGAATACTGCCTAGAGGCAAGGGTGGTGAGACTTCATCTCATGTACTCTGGACATCAGGAGGGATCAGTCCCTGTTGAAGGATAACGTGCTTGGTAAAGAAGACCAAGAAGAAGAGGCTTCGGGAAAAGGAGGAAGACCCTCAGTGAGGTGGACTGATGCCCCAGCTGCAACAATGGGCTCAAGCATAACAAGGATTATGAGAATGGGGCAGGATCAGGCAGAGTTTTGTTCTGTTGTACATGGGCTCACTATGAGGCACAAGTGGCTCAGCCTGCACCTAACAACAACAACACACACGCATAGCTTCTCATTGAAATATAACAGGCGTAACAAAAAGTGCAGAGATCTATGGGTACAGCTCAAAATTTCACAAAATATATGCACGTGTATAAACAGCAGCCATCCAGATCAGAAATGGAACATCACTAACCCCCCAGAAACCTTCTTTGTGTCCCCCTCTTATCCCTACCATCCCTAACACCCCAGGAAACTTTCCTCCTTCTTTCTAATAGCAGAGTTGAGTTTCAACTGCTTTGTATACTTTGGTGTAAATAGCTTTGTGTGGCACGTTCTCTTTTATGTCTGGCTTCTACTCAACATTATGCTTGCAAAACTCATTGCTGCGGAAGTCTACAATTTTTTTTTTTCTCTAAAGGGCCAGATACTAAAATGTCTTTGGCATTCTGGGCCAAAAGGACTGTAAAACTACCCTACCCCTCAACTCTCTGCTGCTAAAATGTAAAATAGAAGTCGACATCCTTCTGGTATTTCTTCTTTCAGCCAGCTTCCACTCCCACATCAGCAATGATATCCCTAGTTCCTTATCCTATTCTAAATCTGCCTTGAATGTCTGGAAGTTCCTTGTCAATATACCACTGCAGCTGCTTTTGAATGATCTTTAGCAAAATTTTAGCAAACAGCATCACTAGACATTGTTGGGTAATTTCCACATTCGGTTGGATCATCGTTCCCACAGAGGAATGTTACTTTCCCAGTCTTGCTTTGGGACAGCTGTTCTCTATCTGCACCTGGGATTATCACTGGTCACTTCCTCCTGAACCTGACCCAACCCCCATGTGGGAAGGGGGAGGCTGTGGCTGAAAGCAAGAGGCCCACTGTTGGGCCTGTTCCGTCAGCTCTAGGGGTTTTCTCTTGGCCCGGGATGCAGGAAGGGAGGCCAGGGCCTGAGGGAGTTATTAGGCAAGCCGGGAAGCCCTACACCAGAGGCCTTAAAAGAGTAGGCTATGTGTGGCAGGGCTCAACAATCTATGTCCCAGATTTGGCCAGCTGAATCCACAGAGAAAGGTAAGTGACAGCAGCTCCTGCCCACAGCCCCAGCGCAAGACTGGGGACAAAGCTGGACCTCCAGCTCTGTTGCCTGACAGGGATCTAGAGGTCCAGACCCACATTTTCTGTGGGCTTAAGCCTCCCCAGGGTGGGAAGAGACTGACTCAACGGGGATTCTCTTGGATTTCTCTCATATGCAGGATGAAGACTGTCTCCCTACTCCTTCTCCTCCTCCTCACCCTGGGGCTGCTTGTGTCTGGCCACTCTCTGTGTCCTGTGGAATCAGCTATCAATCAAAAGATCCAGGAAGGCACCAGCTCCATAAGTGAGGACCCCATGGCCTCCTCGGTGATTGCCTCAGAGGCCCCTCTGATCCCTGATGCAATCCCGACCCCATCCCCAGCCAAACCTCAAACCCAGTGCCAACTAAACCCTAATCTCAAACCGAATTCTAACTAAATTCCAATCTCAAGCATAACCCAGTCTCAACCCCAACCAAACCTCAACCTCAACTCCACCACAACTCCAACCCCAACTCAGCCTCAACTCCAACACATCTTCAGCCCCAATCCAGTTTCAGCTCCAATCAAAGCTCAACCACAAGCCCAAACCCAACCCACCCTTAACCTCAGTCCCAACTACTTTAACCCCAACCTCATCCAAACCTCAACATCAAGCCAAAACCCAACTAAACCTGAACCTCAGACCCAACAACTTTAACCCCAATCCCACTCAAACCTCTACCTCCAACCCAATCACCATTTCAGTTTTAACCCAGTCTCAATCCCATCCAAACTTCAACCTCAAGCCAAAACCCAACTAAACTTAAATCTCAAACCCAAGCCTAACCAAATCCTAAATTCACACTAAACCCCATGACACCTTCAACATCAACCCCACTCTCAACTGCAAACCTAATCCAGCCCCAACTTCAATGCCAACTCCAACTGACACACCAACTCTAAACCAAAGCTAATTGAAAACAGTTAACTAGTCGCTGTTCAGTTGATTCTGACACACGATGACCCCGTGTGTGCCAAAGTACTTCAGTGGGAGATTTTTCAGAAGTAGATCACCAGGCCTTTCTTCAGGGGCACGTTAGTGGTTCTTGAGCCTCCACTGTTTCAATTAGTAGCAAAGAGTTAATCATTTGCATCACCCAACAATGACTAAATCCAACCCAGTCCCACCTATAACCACAGCTCCAAACCGAATCTGACTTCTGCGTACACCCAGTTCCAACCACAGCTATCTCCCCAAACTTTCCCTTACTCTAAAGGCAAGGGAAGACAGAGGATTATGGGTGGTGGTGGGATCCCCATCGGCTGGGCTCTGCACCAGAGCCTGGACTACCAAGGTCTTTCCCAGAGGAGTTTTCTCGACATCGTGCCTAGGTCCAAACCAGTAGGGCCAGCCAGCAGGAGGACCCGGGAAGGACAGCTGGATCTCAAACTTCCCCCGCTTCCTTCTGCAGTTCTTGAGGTTCTCAGGAGTATTCACTTTAACTGCCAAACTGTCACCTCCAGGGGAGACCTGGCCACTTGCCCAGCAGGTGAGTGCAGAATGCTGGTGCTGAGTCTCCGTTCCCTTTCCAGGCCACTTGGGGCACTCTTCCACTCTATATCCAGACTATACATCTCTAGGACTATTGAGTTCCAGCCTCTGCTTGTTGAGGGTTCTTGTGACTGAACCTCCAACCTGCTCCTCCCACTCCATCCTCAGGACCCCACTTCTTTAGGTCACTGATGTTCACGTGCCCTGCAGTCAGCTTCCCTCCCCACCCCTAACTCATCTGACCAGGCATCCAGCCACTTCTACCCTGATCCTCATCCCATTCCTGCCCTACTTCCACGTTCAAGCACCCTACCCCGTTTCCACCTGCAGGTTTTGCTGTCACTGGCTGTGCATGTGGTTCTGCCTGTGGCTCATGGGACATGTGGGCAGAGACCACGTGCCACTGCCAGTCTGCGGGCATGGACTTGACCAGAGCCCGCTGCTGCTGCTTGCAGGGCTGAATCTGAAGTAGTGCATCCTGGTGCAAGCAGGGGCCAAGGCCCAGTCCCTGAGGGATGGGTCTGGAAATAAACCATGTGCTGATGGAGCAAATGTGGGAGCTTCTTGATTTCTTTTGTGAGTTGAGGACAGCAGATAGGTCTGGTGTCACCTGGAAGATGCTGGAGGGTGGGGGCTACTCTCTTCTGCCCCAGCCCTCTTCCTCCCACGTTTCCTTTCACCCCACCTCTGATAATAGGGCACCAACTTTGAATAATGACTCTACTAAATACGGACTCATGTCACATTCAGGAGGGAAAGTGAGTCTTACCTTTGATGGCACCTTGATGGTCAGCCTTGGACCTCAAGCCCCCCAAGAAGTTGTTGGGTCATTCTATACCCTCCCCCAGAATGAGGTTTCATCTAGGGTCTGAGTCAGTCTAGGAAAGGGGCCAGACAGGGATCCAGGACCTCAAGTCCCAGTAGCTGTGACATTGAGATGGGGCCCCGAATGATTTGTCAGCACCTAGTTCTGAGCCCTGATCCTTCATTTCCCACTCCGTGGGGAAATCTTAAGGAGCAGGAAATGTCTACAATGCCCCCTACATCCCTGCAGATCCAAATCCAGGTGTTTCAAGTTCAGGCTCTGGGAATCTTGACCCAGGGATGTTCCAATCCAGTGTCTGAGAGATGCAGACACTGACTTCGGAATCTCTTGGTACCTAGTTTTGAAAAGAAACACACTCTCAAATGTCACAGGGGCTGAAGAGCGGGTTATAGGGTAGGACCCTGTTCAGGTTATCTTGGATCCACCTCTCACTGCCACCCACTCACCCAGACATCCGTCTGATCCGGTGACCATGAACAATGACTTCCTCCACTTCTGGTGCCTGTGCAGCCCACCCAGACCCCAACCTGGAGCTCCTGTCCCAGGCCCTCCCTCCTGTCCCCACTGTGGACACAGCATGGGGTGAATTACAAGTGTGGCCAGGACCAGAGAGGGTGGGTCAGGGTGCCCTTACTAGGGAAGGGGACACTGTCATTCCCAGATATTGGTGTGAATACACTTCGTCTCCAAGCCTTTCCCAACTGTCTCTTTGTATCTGACCCTTAAGAAGACCTCTAGAGTCCTCATTTCCAGCATGATCACCGCCCTTTCCCAAGGTACAGACCTGGAGGTCGCACTTAACTGTTCAGGTGATGATAGACACATGAGCCTCCTTCTCAAGCTTTTATTGTTCATTTGCCAAATTCTCAGTTACCTTTAGAGACTGAGAGTCTTTTGAGTGCAGTGGCTAGAGACCCCTAGTCTTAGTTATCTAGTGCCTCTGCAACATAAACACCACAGTGGGTGCTTTGAAAGGAAACATTTATTCTCTCAAGGTTTAGGAGACTTCAAGTCTAAATTCTGGGCACCAGCTCCCGGGGAAGGCATTCTTTCTCTCTTGGTTCTGGAGGAAGATTCTTGTCACCAATTTTCGCCTGGGCCTAGGAGTTTCTCAGGGCAGGGACACCGGGTCCCAAGAATGTGCTCAGCTCCCAGCTCTGCTTTCTTGGCAGTCCCTCTCCTCTCTGCTAGCTTCTCTCTTTTAGATCTCAAAAGAAGCTGACTTAAAATGCAACCTAATCCTGTAGGTTGAGTCCTGTCTTATTAATGTAAGTGCCTCCAACTCCACCTTATTAATATTATAAAGGTTACAATTTATAACATGGAGGATAATTACATCAGATTACAAAATGCAGCACAACCACATAATATTGGAATCATGGCCCAGCCAAGCCTTCTGAATTTCTTGGCATAGACAAGTGGTTTAGTCACCTGGTACTACTCCAACAGAAAATACCATGAGTGGATGGTTTCATGAAGAGAAACTTGACTGACACAGTCTGGAAAGCCGCAAATCCATTGATGGAATCCATTGATGGAATAGGAGAAACTGTCACAGTCCAGTAGGCAGAGTCCAAGTTCCAGGAGGGTATCTCAGCACAGAAACCTCAGGTCCAAAAGGCATCCTCTGCTCCTGGGCTTCACGGTACTAGCATCCCAACTGTCTATGCTCAGTCTCCTCCATTATATCCCACAGCTGGTAACTTGAGTTCTGCTTCACCAGCACAATTGCTGCCCATTCTCTGTCATCAGTGTCACAAAGGCAGGCTTCACTAATACACGGGAGGAATTGCACCATATTGGAGCTCATAGCGAAGTCAAATCAATTTGTACATTTTTGGTGGGACACAATGCAATCCATGACAAGAAGTGAGTGCTTCCAGTTGCTGCATCTCACGATATTTCATCAATTCCCAGAGCCCTAGTTTTCATCAATGGCTTCCATGCAACTTGGATTCCTTCCATCAATACCATCTTTTTCCAACTGTGTGCTACCTCCTTAAAGGGTGAAACTCAACCAACTGTTTTTGGAAAAGTGAGTATGTGTATGTCTTAATCTTCTTCTAATTATTCCTACATCATTCAATATTTGCCCTTAGAATCCTTCAAAATGGCAACTTGAGGCTTGAACTTTTCCTTCAGTTCTTTCAGCCGGAGAAATGTCAAGTGTGTTCTTTCCTTTTGGTATTCTAACTCCAGGCCTTTGTGCATTTCATTATAATACTTTCTTTTCTTGAGCTGCCCTTTGAAATCTTCTATTCACTTGTTTAATTCAGCATTTCTTCCATTTGCTTTAGATGATCCGCATTCAGGAGCAAGTTTCAGCATCTCTTTAGACATCCATCTTAGTTTTTTCTCTCTTTCCTGTCTTTTTAATGATCTTTTGCTTTCTTCATGTATAGTAACCTTTACGTCACCTCATAAGCTGTCTTCAGTTATCAGTGTTCAAAGCATGAAATCTCTTTTTGAGATATTCTGTAAATTTAGGTAGGATACACTCAAGGTCATACTTTGTCTTTCATGGATTTGTTTTGCTATCAGCTTCAACTTCAGCTTGTGTATGATCAATTTCACATTGCAGAAACTGGTAAGAAGATGTCTTTACCTTTGGCCTTAGTGGTTGGGGTGTATGAAATGCACTAGTATGACTATTTTGAGTCAGACAATTACATGTCATGCAAGTATGACAGAGACTATCACAACAAAGCATAACCAAGAACAACAAATTAAAAAGACATCGTGTTGAATGCATCATCAAAAAGAACACTTCAGAATCTATCCTAAAGTACATCGGCAGTGATAGGATAATATCTATAAATCAACAAGAAAAACCAGTGCATTGTGACTATTATTCAAAATCATGTACCGACTACTGAGGCCAAAGATGAAGAAATTAAAGACTTTTACTGATTACTGCAGTTGGAAACCCATGTGATGCACTGGTGAAGCACTTTGGCTGCTAATCAAAAGGTCAGCAGTTCAAATTCATCAGGCATTTCTTGAAAACTCTATGAGGCAGTTCTAGTATGTTCTATGGGGTCACTGTGAGTCAGAATCGACTTGAGAGTACTGGGTTTGGTTTGGGGTTTCTGCAGTCTGAAATTGACCCAACAATCAGTCATAATCCATTGATAATTACTTGTGACTGGATTGCCAAAACTGTAAACAAACAGGGACTAGCAGTAGGAAAATATGACCTTGGTGGCGGAAACAATGCTGGAGGCTGCATGATAGAATTTTACAAGACCAATGACTTCTTCACTGCAAATATCTTATTTCAAGGACATAAATGGTGACTATCCACAATGGATCTCAGTGAATGGAATACACAGGAATCGCATCAACTACATCTGTGGGAAGAGACTAAGGAAAAGTTCAACCTTGTCAGTCTGAACATGGCCATGGGCTGACTATGGAAAAGAACAATTACTCATATGCAACTACCCATTGAAGAGAAGAAAATAAGAACTCCATGACAGCCAAAATATGACCTCAAGAATATCTCATGTAGAGATCATCTCAAGGCACGTTGAACACTGGCTCAGTCATCTAGTGCGCTTTCCAACAGAAACATCACAGGTGGATGGCTTTCATAAAGAGAAATTTATTCACTTACACTCTGGGAGGCTACAAGTCAAAGTTGAGGGACTCAGCTCCAGGAGGGGCTTTCTCTGTTGGCTGTAGGAAAAGGTCCTTGCTGTCAACTTTCCCCTGGACTGGGGGCCTCTGAAGTACAGGGACTCCAGGTCCTTTTCAAAGGACATGCTGTTCTCTGGGCAGTAGTTCTTGGTAGTATGAGGTCCCCAACTCTATGACTTCTTCTCAGGAGATTGCCTCAAGCCACCGGATGATCTCACAGGGTGAGTCCTACCTTACCAACTCTACTGCAGCCCACTGTCCCTCATTAACATTACAGAGGCAGAGTTTACAGCATGGAGGAATGTCACACAATACCAGGAAAAACGTCCTAGCCCAACGGCCACACCCATTTTTGCTGGGGACACAAATCAATCCACAACAAACACTAATAACTGAAGATCTAACAAGGTGTGGAATGACATAAAGGACACGATATATTAAGAAAGGGAAAGGTCATTAAAAGAACTGGAGGAAAGAAAAACCAAAAATCGATGCCAGAAAACTTGGTCCAGAAAGCAAACAGAAGAAATGAAAAAGCACAAAATCTGAACAGGTTTCAAAGGACAGCTCCAGAAGACAAAGCAATATATTATAATAACATGCAGCAACATCTAGAGATCGAAACCCCAAAAGGAAAAACATACTTGGAATTTCCTGAGCTGAAAGAACTGAAGAAAATATTCAAGCCAGGGCAAAATATTGACTGGCACAGACAGCATCAAAAGAAGATGGAAGGAATACACAGCATCACTGGGTCAAAAAGAATTGGTCGCTGTTCAACCATTTCAGGAGGTAGCCTCTCATCAAGAACCAATGGTTACGAAGGAAGAAGTGGAGGTTGCTCTCAAGGCACTGGTGAAAAACACAGAACCAGCAAGTGAGGGACCAGCAACTGAGACATTTCCACAGACACATGCAGGGCTGCAGGTGCTTACTGAGCTGTGCCAGCAAATTCAGAAGACAGCTAACTGGTCAGTCAACTGGAAGAGATCTGTATATGTCCCTATTCCACAAGTGGTCCAACAGAATGTAGAAATTATCAAGCAATATAATCAACATCATACAGAAGTAATGTTTTGCTGAAAAGATCATTCAAAAGTGATTGTAGCAGTACATTAGCAGGGAACTGCCAGAAATTCAAGCCAGATGCAGACGAGCATGTCAAATGAGAACTATCACTGCTGATGTCAGATGGATCCTGGCCAAACTTTTGCTGAAAATCATTCAAAAGTGGCTGCAGGTGCATGTTGACTAGAAACTGCCAGAAATTCAAGCCAAATTCAGAAGGCGATGGCCAGGGTTATCATTGCTGATACCAACTGGATCTTGGCTGAAAGCAGAGAACAACAGAATAACAGAAAGATGTTTACCTGTGTTTGACTGATTATGCAGAGGTGTTTAACTGTGTGGCTCATGACAAGTTATGGAGAACATTATGATCAGAATACTTAATTGTCCTCATGAGGAACCTGTTCACAGATGAATGGGCAGGCATTCAGACAGAACAAACGGATGGTGTGTGAATTAAAGTCAGGAAAGGTGTACATCAACGTTGTATCCTTTCACTATACTTATTCAATCTGTGTTGTGGAAGCCACTCAAGAAGCTGGACTATATAAAGAATAACGGGGCATCAGTATTGTAGGAGGACTCATTAATGACCTGTGATACACAGACAACACAACCTTGCTTGCTGAAAGGGAAAGGGACTTCCCTTAGTCATGAAGAGCAAAGTCTCCTGCCTTCAGTATGAATTAGTGCTCAACATACGCACACACAAAGCCTAGCAACTGAATCAACAGCGATGTCATGATAAATGGAGAAAAGATGGAAGTTGTTGAGGATTTCATTTTAGTTAGATTCACAATCAATGACCATGGAAGCAGAAGTCAAGAAAAACCCAAGGATGCGTTATGTCAGGCAAATTTGCGACAGAAGAACTCTTTCAAGTTTTGAAAAACAGTGATGTCACTTTAAGGGCTGAGTTTTGCCTCATCCAAGCCATAGGGTTTTCTCCTCATATACCTGTGGAAACCAGACAATGAATAAAGAAGGCAGAAAAAGAAATCAATGCCTTGGAATTACGGTGTGATTGAAGGATATCGAGTATACTGTGGACTGCCAAAAGAACAAACACATCAGTTTTGGAAGACATACAGCCAGAATGTTCCTTGGCAGCTACTATGGTGAGAATCTGTCTCACTCTGGACAGGTTGTCAGCAGGAATCAGTCCCTGAAGAATGACATCATGATTGGTCAAGCAGAGGGTCAGAGAAAAAGAAGCAGGCCATCAAGGTGATGGACTGACACAGTGGCTGCAACCATGGGCACCAACACAGCAGGGACCATGAGGATGGCACAGGACTGGCAGTGTTTCCTTCTGTTGTAGGCAGGGTCGCTATGAATTGGAACCCACTAAAGCACCTGGCAGAAACTGCAGTGTTGTAGTGGGTTAAGCGCTGCTTCTGCTAACCAAAAGGTCGCAGCTCAAACATGCCAGGTACTCCTTGGAAACTGCATGTGGCAGTTCTACTCTGACCTCCAGGATCACTATGACTCGGACTCCACTGGAAGGCAGTGGGTTTTCTTTTTAAGGCACCTAGCAAGGACATCGTTCTTCAAAAACCTGTTGCTTTGGCACGATTTCAGCTCCTGGAGACAGTGGGTGGTGCACATCATTTGCACTCGCTGAACTGCTGGCATTCCAACCCGCTGGGTGCTGCCTGGAAGACACACCTGAAAATCTGTCTCCTCAAAGATGACCGCCAAGAAAACTCTGCGCAGTTCAGTGGTCCTTCCTGATCTGGGGTCACTGTGACATCAAAGTCACTTCACAGCAATGGGCTTTATTTCTCAAAAGGGAAAGCAAGTACCAGATGGACACAGGGTCCGGGGACTCAGCCTCAAAAACTGGGCTCCTGTGACAGGGAAGCTCATTTATAGGGGTGGCTCTCCTGACAGCGGACCGGGCTGTGCTCTGTGCTCCTGAGGCGCTCAAGCCGTTGGCGTCTATCCAGCTCCTAGCGCAGTCAGCTCTGCCAGCTGGAGTACATGAGTCTGAGATGGGGTTGAGGGCACCCTGGGTGCCCGTGAGTCTAGGGAGAGTCGCAGGGAAGAGGTACCCCGGTGTCCATACTGTCCCTGTGTCAGTGAAAGGAACCTAAGGAAAGAGGCTAGAACAAGCCAGCTGCGGCAGATCTGACAGGGCACATGGTCACTGGGAGCGCCTGGGGGCCGCAGGCAGTGATGTGAGATCACAGGCCGGATGGGAGAAAGTGCCCTGGGTGAGAAAGCCTTCTCCAGGGGTGCGCGAGGGGTCTCGAACCGGATCCCCAGTCGTGCCCGTGTCAGGCATCCAGCCACCCTGTACTGATTGAGAGTGCTGCAGCTGTGCTCAGTATTTTGCCTACCTCCTAAAAAAGAAAGTGGAAAGACCTTCCTGGGCAGACGAACAAACAACAGCAGCCAAGAAAATGGAATCCACTGCCAGCAAATGCCTCCTAAAAGTGTTCAATGACACTCTTCAGCAGACGTGAAGAGATATAGGTCAGAAACTTGCATCTCCATAAGGGAAGGAAGAGGTCTGGGTATGAATAAGTACAGGTAAAGTAAAATATTTTATTTGTCTTATACTCGAGTGATCTGAAATTTAACAGTTTGCTTAAAGCAATGATGGTCACAGCCTGGTAGGAGATTATAGCCTGCGGGTGTGTGAAGTGGATTATTGGAGAGAAGACTGAGAAGACACTGGTATAAGGGACCTGCCCCTCGGTGTTATTTGGAATAGCGTAATCTGAAGGTGGACTCAGATAAATTAAAAATGTATGCTGTAAACTCAAGGACTTATTTTAACAACTTATTTTCTGAGAGTAGATAAAATGAAAAAAGTAATCAAGTATTCTGGATTGAACTGAGTATTCCCCCCCTGCCCCCTGTCCAAATGTGTGTCAACTTCCCTAGGACAGGATTCCCAGTACTGTCCACCATTCAGTGATCTAAGGTGATCCTCTGTGTTGTAAATTCTAACCTCTAAGAGGAACCGAACTGTTGCATTGTTAATAGTTAGTAGTTAATAGCTTAGGTTGCTAACCAAACCTTCAGCAGTTCACATCCACCAGATGGCTTCTCTCTTCTACTCTGCTTCATGGTATTGCTGAGTTGTCTTCAACTTGATGGCAATGTTTTTTTGTTTTTATGATGCTAATGAACTTTAAATATACCATGGACTGCCGGAAGAAGGAACAAAGCTGTCTTACAAGTATAGCCAGAAGGCTCCTTAGAAGTAAGGATGCTGAGACTTTGTCTCATGCACCTGGCACATGTTAAGAGGATGAACTAGTGCCTAGAAAAGCAAAGGGTAAATGAAAGTGGGCAAGACCCTCAACAAGATGAACTCACACAACGGCTGTAACAATGGGCTCAAGATAATACGGATGGCACAAGACTGGGCAGTGTGTCCTTCTATTGTGTATGGGGTTGCTGTGAGTTGGAACTGATTTGACATCAGCCAGCAACACTATGATGTTAACAAGGCAGGATCAGAAGCCGTTATGTTAATAGGCAGGACTCAAATCCTCAGGATTAGCTAGAGTCTTGAGTCAATCGCTTTTGAGATATAAAACAAAGAATTGAGCAGAAAGGAGTGAGACCATGTAACCACCAAGCAGGAAGAGCCAGAAACAGTTATGCGTCCTATGGCTCTGGGGTCACTGTGCTGAGAGTTACTAGAGCAGGGTAAGGTCGATGATGAGGACTTTCTCCAAGTTGACAGAGACGAAAAGCCTTGCTCTGCAACTGGTGCTCTGAATTCAGACTTCCAGCCTCCTGGACTGTGAGAGAATCAATTCTGTCAAAGTTCCCCACCCCCGCCACCGCTCCCATGGCATTTCTCTCACACTAGAACTGAATAATCAACACACTAAGGAATTCTAGGCAGCCTTTCCGCACACCTGATGTCTCCTCCAAGTCCATGTCTACAAGCTGTGGTGGAGCGGACTTCACCTGGCTTTTGGGGTACATGAGCCACACTGCCTGGTGAATTTGAACTGCTGACCTCTGGTTGTCCCTCGAGCTCTTAGCCACTGTACAACCAGGTCTCCAAAATACATTTATATATTAAAATGTAAAATAATCAAGATAAGCTACAATAAGCAAAATATTGTACCAACTACCAGAACAATTGACTGGAAGAGATCCATATTTATGTCCATTCCAAAGAAGTGATCCAACCAAACGTGGAAATTACCAAACAATATCATTGGTATCACCAGCCAAGCCAAGTGCCGTCGAGTTGGATCACACGCAAGTCAAATTTTGCTCGAGATCATTCAAAAGTGACTACAGTAGTATACTGACAAGGAACTGCCAGAAATTCAAGCTGTATTCAGAAGAGCATATGGAACCAGGGACATCATCACTGATGTTAGATGGATCCTGGCTAAAAGCAAAGACTACTAGCAAGATGTTTATTTGTATTTCATTGACTATGCAAAAGCATTTGACTGTGTGGATCATTCTTAATCATAACTAACCTTGCAGAGAATGGGAATTCCAGAACACCTAATTGTGCTCTTAAGCAGTCTGTATATGGATCAAGAGGCAGTTGTGTGACCAGAACAAAGGGACACCACTTTGTTTCAAATCAGGAAAGGTCTACGTCAGGGTTCCATCCTTTCACCATACCTTTTTAATTTGTATGCTGAGCAAATAATGTGAGAAGCTGGATTATATCAAGAACAACAAGGCATCAGGATTGGAGGACAACTCATTAACAACCTGTGTTATGCAGAAGACCCCACCTAACTTGCTGGAAATGAAGATTTGAGACATTTACTGATGAAGATCAAGGACCACAGCCTACAGTATGGACTGCACCTCAATATCAGGAAAACAAAAATCCTTACAACTGGACCTGTAAGTAACATCATCATAAATAGAGAAACCATGGAGGTTGTTAAGGATTTCCTTTTACTTGGGTCCACAATCAACACCCATGGAGGCAGCAGTCAAGAAATCAAAAAGATGCATTGCGTTGGGAAAATCTGCTGCAATGGACCTCTTTCAAGTATTCAAAAGTAAGGATGTCACCTTGAAGACTAAAAGGCGCCTGAGTCAAGCCATGGTATTTTCAATCACATCATGTCCATGTGAAAGCTGGACACCGAACAAAAAAGACAGAAGAACTGATGCCTTTGAATTGTGGTGTTGGAGAAGAATGTTGAATGTACCACGGACCACCGAAACAGCCAACAGATCTGTCTGGGAAAAAGTACAATTGGAGTGCAAAACTGCAACTTACAGTCTTGCCATGTTGTCTTGGCCATGTTGTCAGGAAGGATCAGTCCCTGGAGAAGGAAATCATGCTTGATAGAGTGGAAGGTCAGCAAAATAGAGGAAGACCCTCGACGAGATGGATTGAGACAGTGGCCGCAACACTGGGCTTAAGCATAAAAACAAGTGTAGACGTGGCACAAGATCAGTCAGTGTTTCATTCCATTGTTCATAGAGTCACTACTAGTTGGAATCGACTCGATGGCACCGGCAACAAGACGCAAAATATTAAAAGTATTAAATACGCTATGAAAATAGCATAACTAAACACAAAGTATATTTTAAAATAAATATTCACAAGGAAATTGGATCAAATGAAATCTTACAATAAATCTAATATCACTGTACACTAGAGAGGCACCTCTCAGGCACCACCGTGTTTCACACGCTAACTCAAGAGGCACTTGTCAGGTGACTGAGCGGCGACAAACAACCCAGACGATCTTAACAGACAGGAAGGAATACCAAGCAACATAAAAAAATCAAAAGTCCTGAAAGAATCCACAGTAGCATAGCAAAAAGGTAACATTCTACTTCTAGTGTAGAAAGATAAAAGGACTGTCACTTGTTTCACCACTTGGGATAACACAGGAATGACTACCACGGAAAGGATTTTATGAGGAGGTGTGGAAGTCAATGTCGAGAAGCCTAATATTGTAATAAATCACATAAAATATATGAGTGGCGTTGACTGAGCAGGCCAATATGCCTCAACATATTGTTTTCTGCAAAAATCTTTAAGTGCCCTTGTGCAAGAGGCTTTCCAGCAAGAGTAGAGCTACAGAGCTTTGGTACCCTTGCCCCAGCAGGCCAGATGTGGGCCCGAGGCCCCAGGCCATGCGGCCATAGGAAGCAGAAGCTGAAGCCACAAAGAGCCTGAGAAAGGAAGTTGCCTCAGTCTTAAAGGGTGTGGTGATGACCTCAAGAGTTTGACAGGGTAGGGCTTTCTGTGTTTGTAAGGGTGGAATTGCCACTGAGTCGGGTTTAAAGTACACCTACAGCTGAGCAGGCAGAGGTGCTGTCCAAGTGAGTCTTTGTAGGCTGTGGCACAGAGCCAGGGGTCTCCAATCAGAATCCAAAGAGAGGCCAATACCTAGAGTCTGGAGGGCAGGTCCATTATGTAGAATGCCTCAGAAAATGTAAGAGTATTTTCAAAGCGTTGACAGCTAATGTTATGTTTTTTTTATTGGAATATGTGCCCTGACAAATCGAGGATGCACACCGGGGATTGTTTTGTGAAACTGTTGCAGGAAAAAGACAAGTTTGGCCCGCAGAGCAGAAAACACCTTAAACACCATTTTGTCTTTTAAGAGAAATAGGATTTATTGGCGCGGCAGTCAGATTCAAGTCCAAAAAACAGCCACACACCCTGTTCCATTATCAAACATACCTATTTACACATTTTCTCAAAGAGGCAAACAAAGGAATGTTCATACATTCTTCCAACTGGCAACTGCAGGTTTACAGATTTTCATATTGCAATTTCATTGGCATAACAGTTCACAAATTATCATTTTACCTTCTAACTGGTGTTAACATGGTTACAAAGATAAAGATAAGCAAACTCTTAAATTGAGAGGAGGGGCTCTCCTTTCTCTAGGATTGAACTGCTCACAGGAAGCACTTGTGTCGGAGTTTCTCTTGTACCGGGCTTCTAGGCTGCCGGTGCTTTTAACAAGGCTATAACTCTTCAGGTTTGAAGCCCTCAGGCTTCTGGTATTTTATGAAAGGTTTACAATTCTTCAGGCTTTCCTCTCTCAAAATACCATACAAAAGACAATTACAGAGTGTAAAATTTCAAAGATTTTGTTTTGTAAGATGTAGAAATATACAAAATGTTAAAATATATTATTTGTATACCTTTGTTTGAGTACAAAATCATTTTAAAGTATCTGTAGAAAGCCAGCCAAGTGCCGTCGAGTCGGATCCGAAAACTTGCATAATATATGGAAGATCGTATGGAATTGCTAGTTTGCCCAAGAGCAAAAGGCCTCAAGTGCAAAGGGATATACATTATAAAATAAAATGCTTACAGAAACGTAAGACTTTTCCTTGCCTCTCATTATTCCCTTCTGTGCCATGATCTCACCGATGCTTTTGCATTGATCTAACATAATTTAGGGTCCCTGTTAGACATCGGGCCTGTGTCCATTCCAGACAAACATGAGTCCAGGACAAGGGTTACATGTAAGTAACCACTGTGTACTTCAACCACAGAATGTTCTGTCTCTGGGGTGTCTGTTACCAGGTGTCTGGATACCCCGATGGCTGCCTTGGGCAGACAGGATCCTAGCTCACAGGCTGTTCCCCAATGGGCCATCTCTTGTCAGTGTCCTTTGTTAGAGATTTTTGGGTGCAATGAGTTTTGTTTAATTGAAAGTATGTAGAAGAAAAACCAGAGAGAGGATGAAAAAGAAAAGGAAAAGTTTATTTGTGTCCTAGGTGGCTTTACAGAGCTCCCGGGAGGGAACCTGCAAAACCGAGTGCTGGCTCCGGGGTTGGGGGCTTATAAGGGGGCGGGCGGACCTTACGGAGCAGCGCTGAAAACAGCGCCAGTGATAATGGGAACGGTGTCCATGGCAAGTAGCCTATGGGGTTGTGGATGTTTAAAGTTACTTAATTAACATAAGGGGCTTTCATTTCAGCGGAGTTGAGCCTATGGGAAAGGAGTGCTGGCTGGGCCCCCGGCAGCTCGTCTCATTTGAATGGAATTTCAGAAATAGCTGACAGATACAACGTTTTGACTCAGCCGCTCCAGGAATGGTTGGGGGAGCGGGCTTGGGTTTCACCCTAACAGTCGCCCTGAATCCAAACTGACTTAACGGCAGCTAACATGTTGAACAAAGTATATGATTAAAATGACTTTAGCTTGTCTCTTTCTCCATTTTTTCATTCAAAAACATTTAATGACACATCTATAGTGATTCAGTGGATCTGCCTGTGTTCGAAAGAGCTTCCGTAGTATGAACTCCTTATTGTTTTGAAAAAGGGTATTTACATGTTATATAGATGCTTGTGTAGATGTGGAAACACTTCCGGAAGGATACTCAAGAAACTGTGGTTTTCTCTGGGGAGGGAGTGGAATGGGTGGCTGACCAAGGAGGTGTTACCTAGTCAGCTACTACTGATTTGTCTGTGTTTACTGACATATTCTCAGTCTTTGTTGCCCAGTACTCTTGGGGTCATACAGCTGATTAGACCCCGAGTTGTCGAGGTCATGAAGCTGATTAGACCCAGAATGACCTGATTCGGGTTCCAGAGATACAACTAGCAAGTTCAGTCTCCTGGCAGGTGGCAAACAGGGATCTGCCTTCCTCAAAGCACAGGAGGATGCATCCTTTTTAGTAGCAAATGATGGAAAAGTTTATTAAGAGAAAATATGTTCCAAACAGGTAACGGGTCACTCTCCAAGTGTGGAAAAAGACCTCACCTAAATTTAGGGGATGCATTTTATAGGTAAAAGCACGGGGTTGTCATAGATGGGAGGGGGAGGTAGTAACTTGGTTTCTGATTGGGCCTGAGACAACTGTAGCCACCTTACAACTACCAGGTGACTGTTCTATTTGCATCACAACTGCCAGGAAGAACCCACATCTGCATCACAAACTGCTGGGGAAAATTGTTGATATGTGGCAGATCAGGTTCCCTTGGTAACCTTACCAATACTGTGTGTGTTCTATGAAGCAAACCATGACCTTTGTTATCCCCAGAAAATGTTAGATTCTAGAGTAAAATATGTTAGTATGTGGCAGCAGAGATCAAGTTCACTAGCTAACCTTGACAGTGCCACTTGTGTCTTTCTGAAAGTATCCATTTTGCATAATGGAATTACATGTAGCAATATTTGATAGTGTTCTACAAAGAGCTACACAGGAATAAGCAAGACTGAAGAAGAACTGACACCTTTGAATTACGATTTTGGCAAAGAATATTGAGTATACCATGGACTGCCAGAAGGTAGAACAAGTCCAGCTTGGAAGAAGTACAGACTGAGTGCTCCGTGAAGCAAGGATGGCGAGACTACATCTCATGTTATTTGGATATGTTATCAGGTGAGATCAGGCCCTGGAGGATACCATGCTTGGTAGAGTGTTGTCACGTACTGAGCTGTGTCCTCCACAAAAACTTTGGTGGGACATTCCTGTGCCTGTGATGTTAATGAGGGGGGTGGGCTGCAGTTGGGTTGGTATGAGAGAAGAAAAAGCTTTTAGGCACTGTAAGTGGGTGATTGTAAACAGCTGAAACGGCTGGAATACATGACATCAGACCCTCGAAAACGACGGGTCTGGGCTGCTGAATGTGACCCTCTGCACCCACACCCAGGCCAGAGTACTTGCCTCCTTGAAAGGTGAATTTACCTGAGGAAGTAACTTTGTTGTACTGTTTAGATAAGAAGGCACCAGTTTACTTTGTGAGGAATGTTGGAATGAAACATAAGTAAACTCCATTCTGAACCTCAGGTTCCTTCTTGGGCAAAGGGCAGTGAAAATTCAGGATAAAAGGCTCCAGGAAATAACTTAGCAGAAAAATAACAAGAAAAACCCTAGGGTGGTTTCACCCTTATCTTACAAAGGACAAAAGCCTAGAGGCACCTTACAGAGCCCCGGGAGTCAGCCCTAATCACAAGCTATTGAAACACTCACTTTTACAATTTACAGAAATTCCATGTGGTTGAAACATTCACCAATGTAGCTGACATATTCACCAGCGGCTACATTTTGCAACCCGCAAAAATTCCATATGGCCTCAACCAATCAATACAAGGATCAGCTCCCTCCTCCCTACCTTGCGATTTTACGACTTAAATATTAGTTGCCGAGAAAGCTCGGCGCCTCCTCTCTGCACAAATTGGAGTGAGCCCCTGGTGCACCAGTCTTTTTTCCTATCGGGCACATTTTTAATAAAACTTTTACCTTTAAAGAAATTCTGGGTCGTGTCTTGAAATCCGAACCCCAACAGGAACTTCCCAAACCCTACTGGAATCAATGCCTGCTTTCTACCTGATGCCTAAATTAGGGTTGGGGAGTCAGATACCAGTGCCGCCACACAGATCCTGAGATAAGCTCAGTTTCTAAGAAGGAGGTTAAAGTCCAGATGCCTCTTCCACACCAGTCCAAGATGCTCCCTCCTATCCCCTGTAGAAATCCCTGATAAGCCCAGTTTCTAAGGAAGGGGTAGCTTCTTCTTCTGTAACTTAGTGTAAACTGCTTATCTAGTGCCTCTTTAAGTATGCTGGACCAATAGAACTACAATATGAAATCTGTATACCTGTAACTGCCAATTCAGAGAACATATGGAAATTCCTTTGTCTGCTTTCCTAGAAAAATGTGTAAATAGATGTGTCTGATAACAGAACGGGGTGTACGTCTATTTTTCAGACTTGAATCCATCTGCCACACCGCTAGCTAATAAACAGCCTCTTCCTCTATCGAGGTATTTTCTGCTCCGTGGGCCAAATTTACCTTTTTCCTGCTACAGGCAGGGCTGGACATGTGTGTAAGATTGTGTTGTGCCTTGAGGCAATCTGTTGGAACATAAAAGAAAAGGCAGCTAGCAGAGAGTTGGGGACTTCATACCATCAAGAAAAAAGCAGTATTGTGAGCAGAACATGTCCTTGGTGCCCAGGGTTCCTATGTCTGAAAAGCACCCAGTCTAGGGGAAGGTTGACAACAAGGACCCTCCTCCAGAGTCAACAGAGAAAGTCTTCCCCTGGAGCTAATGCCCTGAATTTGGACTTGTAGCCTACCAGAGTGTGATAGAATAAAATTTCACTTTTTAAACACATTCACTTGTGGTGTTTTTTTTTTAATTTATTGCGATTAAGTGAAAGTATACAATCCAAATCAATTTTGCATGCCCACCTATCTGCAGCTCCATCTGCTCTCTTCATCCAGTGACAACATATTCCTCCTCTTCACTGTGCGCTTCTAGTATCCTCTTAATGAGCACCTGTCCCCTCTTCTCCATGTTCTCTCCCACCTAGAAAGAAACCAGTAATACAGCTTCCTCTAAATGTATAAAACCATAAAGTACACACACCGTATGGTCAAACTGTGTCTCTGAGTCCAGTTGCTTGTGGTATTTCTGTCAGAGTAGTATCAAATGACTAACACAAAATTTGGCACCTAGAGAGTGGGGTGCTGCTTTAATAAGATACCTGAAATGTGGAAATGGTTTTGAAACTGTGTAGGGATAGAAGACTCAGAAGGAACTCAGGAGAACTATTAACACTGAGTAGGGTATAGATGGAGAGAAATACGCAGCAAATGACCAGCAGCTGTGAATTGTGAATGCAGAACCAGGAGACAGTGCTGGATAATGCCAGAGTGAACCCCATAGGGAGAGAGCCCAGTGGCTGTGGGCAGGAGGCTTCATGGTGGAGCTGGGTGCCTCTGGGCACTTATCAGTGGAGTCACAGAGTTTAAAACACTTCCCCCTACAGGGCGGAGGTAGGCCTGAAGCCCCCTCCCAAGAGGTCACAGGAAGCAGAAGCTGAAGAGACAGGGAGTACAAGGAGCTGAGCTGCCTTAGTCTCAAAAGATATGGCCATGGTGTTAGGGGTTTCTAAAGGTAGAGTGCGGAGGTCTGCCATCAGCCCTTGTAGACAAAGTCACGAATTCTGTAAATGACAGGCTGAAGCATCTCACCCATGACATGTTTTTTAGCCTACTGTCTCTGATATTATTTTGCTTCCTAATCAAATCTTCCTCAGAAAAATACCCCCTCCTCTCCTGACACAAGGATCAGGAGAGATGCCTTCTGAGAGGGGCCTTTACTACCCCCTTGGTTTATAAAATAGTATTGGGAAAACCTGAACAGGAATTTCTGGGGAATAGAGTTCAGAAGAATGATTTCTAACACAGTCAGCTTGGAAGTAGTGAGGCCAGCCTAATCCCCGCTGACTTCTCCCAAATGCTCACCCCTCCCTTCACATGAGATAAGCAACACTGCAGGAAAGCTCTGAGAGACTTCCTGGGGACGGCTTCCCCCCTGCCTCTCTCTCGGCTCTTAGTGAACATCCCACACCTTACTTCAGGAAAATAGCTAGATTCCCAAGTTTATTATATTTGGTATTGGCAAACAGACAAATACTAAAGAAATGCCTTTCTTAGAATAGTTTAAGAGAAAACTTAGAGTGAGGGATGGTGGACACTCATTGTCCTTACAGGAAGAGATAAGGAAGAGCAGAGAAGGAACAAATAGAGACTGTCAAAGTATAACTTTTAAGATGGGTTTGTTCTCTCTTCCTGCTTAGGTAAAGTTAATAGACGTTCCAGGATTAGTTTTGCTCCAACTGTTAATTATAAATTACAAATATGCCTGTCTCAGACCATTCTTTAGAAGGCCCTGACGGTTAACATGAAAAGGAATGACAGAATGTTTGTTCTTTACTAACTAACAGAGAAGACCCTAGCAGTCAACCAGAAAAGAAGACCACTGTCTCTAACCATTGTTTAGAAGATCTTAATAGCTAACATGAGAAGAGACACTAGTCTCGGGCCATTACTTAGAAAACTCTAGTGATTGACGTGAAGAGACCACGAGGTACCTGCTTCTTGCCTAGCCAATCACCAACGTGGTCAAAGTACTGCTGCCTTACTGACTATAAAAAGATAACAATAAGCTAAGACATCCTCTTTTTTCTCTCTGGAGAGTCAGGCTGCCTTTTCTCCAAAATTCTTTCCTGTCTTAATTCACTTCCCGCCGACGCCTCTCCCTCCCTCTGTGCGTGACCCTAAAAAGTGTCGAGGCTGGTTCCCAGCAGTAGAGCCATGGCCTCTGGGGCTTCAAGGAGTGGAGTCACCACATCCTAGGTTTCAAAGAGTCAGATCTTCACCTACTAGGTTTCAGGCTGCCATTCATGAGTACTAGTGGAAGGGGGCCTGTCATGGATTGAATTGTGTCCCCCTAAAAATACGCATATCCATGTGGCTGGGCCATGATTCCCAGTATTTTATGATGGTCCTCCAGTGTGTGATTTTCCTATCCTGATAACGAATTAGGGTGGGGCTATAAATCCCTTCATGGGATCACCTCCCTACTCCACTGTAAAGGAAGTTTCCCTGGAGTATGGCTTGCATCACCCTTAATCTTTTCATCCTGCAAGAGACAAAAGGAAAGGGAAGCAAGCAGAGCATTGGAAACCTCACACCATCAAGAAAGCAGCACTGGGTGAACAGTGTGTCCTTAAGATCTGAGGTTCCTGTGCTGGGATACTCCCCAGACAAAGACTGATGCAATACCAGACTTTCCTCCAGAGCTGATGGGAGGGAAAGACTTCCCCTGGAGCAGACATCCTGAACTTGGACTTGTAGCCTACCAGATTGTGTAAGAACAAACTGTCCTTCGTTAAAACCATCCACTGACATACCATATCAAGAAATGTAACACAGGAGTCTGAGCTACCACAAAACCAACCCTGGAAAAGATGAAAAATCAACCCACAAAAAAGAGTGTCCAGAACAGATTAATAAGAACAACAGAGAAAACATCAACACAAAAATAAACAAACCATAATGACAGCACTGAACACATATCTATCAATAATTACATTGAATGTGAATGGACTGAATGCTCCAGTAAAGAGACATCAAGTGACATCGTGTATCAAAAGACATGACCCATCCATATTTTGCTTACAAGAAACTCACCTTAGACTTAAAGATAGGAACAAACTGAAAATTAAAGGATGGAAAAGTATATATCAAACTAACAATGAACAATGAAGAGCAGGTGTGGCAACTCTAATCTCAGATAAAATAGATTTTAATGTAAAATCCACCATCATGGACAAGGATGGACACTATTTATTACTGAAAGATTCAATACACAAGCAGGACTTAACAATATTAAATATTTATGCACCTAATATTAGAGCACCTAAATATGTCAAAGAAACATGGACAACTCTCAAAAAGGAGATGGATCACTCCACAATAATAGCATGAGACTTCAACACTCCACTCTCGATACTGGGCAGATCATCTAGAAAACAGCTCAATAAAGACACAGAAGACCTTATTGCCACAATTAACCAACCAGACCTCATTGACATATACAGAACTTTCTATCCATCAGCGGACAACTACACCTTCCTCTCCAGTGCACATGGAACATTCTCCAGAATAGACCATGTGTTAGGACATAAAGCAATTCTCAACAAAATCTATATCACTGAACTAATGCAAAGCATCTTCTCAGAAAATAAAGCCACAAAAGCCGAAATCAATAGCAGATAAAACATAGATAGAAAGAAAGTGGGACTCATGGAAACTGAACAACATCTTGCTCAAAAAACCATGGGTTATAGAAGAAATCAAGGATGAAATAAATAAACTTATAGACTCCAATGAGAACGAAAACACATTCCATCAAAAACTATGGGATACAGCCAAAGCAGTGCTCAGAGGTCTGTTTATCTCCATAAATGCACACATCTGGAAGGAAGAAAGAAACCAAAATCAAAGAACTAACCCTACAGCTTGAACAAGTAGAGAGAGAACAAGAGAGGAACCCCTCAGGCACCAGAAGAAAACAGATCATATAGATCAGAGCGGAACTAAACGAATTAGAACAGAAGAACAACTGAAAAAACTGAAAAGACCAAAAGCTGGTTTTTTGAATAGATCAACAAAATTGACAAACCACTGGCTAAACTTACTGAACAAGAAGAGGAAAGGAAACAAATAATCCAAATAAGAAATGAGAGGGGAGTTATCACAACAGATCCCACAGAAGTAAAAAATATCATAACTGAATACTATCAAAGACTGTACTCTAAGAAATTTGAAAACCCACAGGAAATGGACAAATTCCTTGATTCATATCACCTACCAAAATTATCACAACATGAAGCAGAACAACTTAATAAACCCATCACAAAGGAAGAGATTGAAAAAGTCATCAAAAAACTACCAACCAAAAAAAGCCCAGGCCCAGATGGCTTCCCTGCAGAGTTCTACCAAGCTTTTAGAGAAGAGTTATCTCCAATACTACTGAGACTATTGCACAGTACAGAAAGAGATGGAATACTCCCAAAATCATCCTATGAAGCCAGCATAACCCTGATACTAAAGACAGGGAAAGACTCAACAAAAAAGAAGGACTACTTACTGGTATCACTCATGAATCTAGATGCAAAAATCTTCAACAAAATTCTTGCCAATAGAATACAACAACATATCCAAAAAATAATCCATCATGATCAAGTTGGATTCATACCAGGGATGCAACACTGGTTCAACATCAGAAAAACAATATGATCAACCACATAAATATCACAGAAGACAAGAATCACATGATCTTGTCTATTGATGCAGAAAAAGCATTTGATAAAGTCCAACACTCATTCATGCTAAAAACTCTCAGCAAAGTAGGAACAGACGGCAAATTCCTCAATACAATAAGGGCCTTTTACACAAAGCCAATTGCCTACATCATCCTGAATGGAGAGAGACTGAAACAGTTTCCCTTGAGAATAGGAACTAGACAAGGATGCCCACTCTCACCTCTCCTATTCAACATTGTACTTGAAGTTCTAGCCAGAGCAATCAGACAAGACCAAGAAATAAAAGGCATCTGCACTGGCAAAGAAGAAGTAAAAATCTCCCTATTTACAGATGATATGATTGTATATGCAGAGAATCCCAAGAAATCCACAAGTAAACTACTCAAACTGATACAAGAGTTCAGCAAAGTCTCAGGATACAAGTTAAACATAAGTAAATCAGTAGGATTCCTTTATACCAACAACAAGATTATTAAGGAAGAAATCATCAAGTCAATAGCATTCACTATACCCCCTAAGAAGATAAAGTATCTAGGAATCAATCTAATTAGAGAAATAACAGACCTTTACAAAGACAACTACAAGTCCTTACCACAAGAAACTAAGAGAGACTTACATAAATAGAGAAATCTAACCTGCTCACAGATAGGAAGATTTAACATTGTCAAAATGTCTGTTTTACCCAAAGCAATCTACTTACGTAATGGAATCTCAATACAAGTTCCAACGACATTTTTTAACGAGACGGAGAAACAAATTACCAACTTTGTCTGGAAAGGGAAGAAGCCCTGAATAAGTAAAGCATTACTAAAGAAGAAGAACACACTGGGAGGCCTCTCACTGCCACAGTAGTCAAAACACCCTGGTACTGGTACAAAAAGAGACAGATAGATCAATGGAACAGAATCAAGACCCCAGAGATGACACCATCTGCCTATGAACAGTTGATATTCGACAAAGGCCCTAAAACATTAAACCAGGGTGAAAACAATCTCTTCAACAAATGGTGCTGGCAAAATTGGATACATATCTTACACCTTATACAAAAAACCAACTCAAACTGGATAAAAGACCTAAATATCAAATCTAAAATGATAAAGCTCATCCAAGAAAAGGTAGGAACAACAATGGAAGTTTTAATACACCATGTAGACGGACTTCAAAATCTGTCAAACAAACCACAGTCATCAGAAGAGAAAATAGATAAATGGAAACTATTAAGAATCAAACACTTTTGCTCATACAAAGACTTTATTGATAGAATTAAAAGGATACCTACAGAATAGGAAAAAATATTTGGCAATTATACGTCAGACCGATGCCTGATCTCCACAGTCTATAAGATACTACAAAATATCAATAAGAAAAAGACAAATCATCCAATTAAGTGATGGACGAAGGAGATGGACAGACACTCCTCTAAAGACGAGATCTAGGCAGCCAAAAAACACATGCGGACATGCTCACGATCATTAGCTATTAAAGAAATTCAAATCAAAACAACAATGAGATACCATCTCACCCAAACAAGGTTGGCCATGATCCATAAAATGCAAAACAACAAATGCTGGAGAGGCTGTGGAGAAATTGCAACTCTTCTACACTGCTGGTGGGATTGCAAAATGGTGCAACCTCTTTGGAAAGCAAGCTGGCGCTCCCTTAAAAAAGTGGATATAGATATACCATTTGACCCAGTAATTCCACTGCTTGGAATCAAGGCCATTCCCACCAACTAACACATGCATGTGAATGTTCATCTCAGCACAGTGCACAATAGCAAAAAGATGGAGTCAACTCAGATGCCCAACAGAGGAATGCATAGGTAAACTATGGTATACATACTCAATGAAATACTATGCAATAATAAAGAACAACGATGACTGCAGGAAACATCTCATAACCTGGTTTCAACTGGAGGGCATTATGTTGAGTGAAAGTAGTCAGCGACAAAAGGACAAATATTGTATGAGACCCCTACGATAAGAACTTAAAAGCAGACTCATGCATAACAGAAAAGACTCTTTGAGGGCTGCAAGGGTGGGAAGGGAGGCAAGATGAGGCAGGGAGGGTTTCGATTAGATAGTTGATAGAAATTTGGTTGGATGAAATTGGTGACAGCACACATTAGTAAGAAGATCAATATTAACTGATCTTCAACACAACTTGAGTACTCCTCCAATCTTAACCCAGTATTGCAAGGACAGAGTAGCTGGGATGGGGATCTGGGGAACATGCTCTCAAGCAAAATCAAAGCCAACTGACACAACTAGCACTTTGTTAATGAGGGCTTTCTGCACCCCACATTGGCGAGTGGAGCCTGAGATCTTAAAAGCTGCCATCTGAGGGTACAGCAAATGGTGCCAACTCAGCAGGAACGGATGATCACTGAGGACCAAAACGACATGGGGGAAAAGAGAACCCAGAAGACAGAGAGGCCTGTTTTAGGTAGCTAGTGCTGCTCTAACAGAAATACCACAGAGTGGATGGCTTTAACAAAGGAAGGTTTATTCTTACACAGTTCGGTAGTTTGCAAGTCCAAATTCAAGACATCCGCTCCAGTGGAAGGTTTTCCCCCTTGTCGGCTCTGGAGGAAGGTCCAGTATTGCATCAGCCTTTGTCCAGGGAGCGTCCTGGCACAGAAACCTTAGGTCTAAAGGACACACTCTGCTCCCGGTGCTATTTTCTTGCTGATGTGAGGTTTCCAATTCTCTACTTGCTTCTCTTTCCTTTTATATCTTGCAGGATGAAATGCCTAAGGGTGGGGCAACCCATACTTCAGGGAAACTCCCTTTATGGTTGAGCAGGGAGGTGATCTTGTAAAGGGATTCACAGCCCCACCCTAATCCTTTAACATACAGCACAGAAAAATGAGAAAATGGAGAACAGTTACAGAACACAGGGAATCATGGTCACATGGCTGCACCTGTTTTGGGGGGACACAATTCAATCCACGACAAGACCCATGTGAGTGGGTCTCTACATCAGCTCCTGACCAGAAGAACCAGATGGTGCCTGGCCACTACCAGTGATAGCCATGATGGAGCTCACAAAATTGAGTCTCACTGGCAACACAAGAATAAACAGGGGTGTACCCTGAGATCTCCACTAAAAGACAGCAATTGATGGTCCAGGGGCTTTGGGGTTCCCCTGGGAGCATGGCCTCTGGCCCTGATGCTACCCCCTCCTTAAATCATAATGAAGGTCAACTCTTCGGACAGCGATGAAGTGGATTTGGCAACGCACAGTCACCATATCTTGTGGGCACTTTATGGTTCTATTCATCTATAGGATGTCATCCTGCTGACCTCTTACCTGAAGAAGGTGGCTGGGTGGAGAAGAGGGGATAGGAGACTGTTGGAAGGATAGGACATGCATGGAGAAGGAAGAGTGCGCTGTTACTGGGCAGGGAGAGTAGTGGGAGCTACATATAGGTGAACATGAAAATTTAAACGGGAATGTACATTTTCATTCAATCATCATCATCATCATAGCAATAAGCCATCCACTGTTAGAGCAGCCCTAGCTGACTAAAACAGGGCCAGATCCACTGCCCAAAGCTGAGGGGACAGGGCTGCTTTGCCCACGGGACAGAAGAAGGGGCCTGCCAGAGTTGAGGTGGTAAGATCTCCAGTTGGTTGGACGGGGAAAATGATGCACTTAAAGGTGGGGGAATAGTTGCTGTCCCAGTGGGCCTGGAAGGTAGAGCTGTAACCCAGAGCCAAGGGGCCTCCTCTCAGAATCCAGAGAATGTGACCAATATTTAGTATCTGGAGGGCAGGGCCATTGTGTAAAATGTCTCAGAGAATGGAATATTATTTTCAAGCCTTGAAGGCTAATATAATGTGTTCTGTTAATTTGCTTATTGTCTATTATGACTTCTTACCCTGCAATTTCTCCCATTTTTAACAGAAATGCCTAGCTTGTATCTGCCTGTCCTGCAATTGTATTCTGAAAGCAGATAACTTGTATTCTAGATTTCAGTTGAAGAGAAATTTCTGGATTTTGGACTGGGACTTAAGATTGTTGCTATGATAGGATGAATATGTTTTACAAGTTGCAAGGATGTGATTTTTGGAGGACAGAGTTTTGAATGTCATGGAGGACAGTTTCCAATGTCATGGATTCAACTGTAGTCATTTTGTTTGTTTACACCATGATTCCCGGTATTATGTGATGTTCCAGTATGTTGTAAATCCTGCCTTTATGGTGTTCATGAGTGTCACAGATTGAATTGTGTTCTGCCAAAAATGTGTGTAGAAATTTGACTGGGGTATGATTCTTGGAATTCTATATCCTGTAAACCCTTCCCCTGTGATATTAATGAGGGAATATGAGTGGCAGTTGAGTTGCTGGAATAGGACTCAATGTGTAAGATCATTTTGTGCCTAGAGACAGTCTCTTGAGATATAAAGGAGAGAAGCTAGCAGAGAGACCTGGGGACTTCACGCCATCAAGAAAGAAAGCAGTGCTGAGAGCTGAGTGTGTCCTTGGAAATGACTGGGGTCCCCGCACCTCAGAAGCTTCCAGTCGAGGGGAAGACTGATAACGAGGACCTTCTTCCAGTCCAGCAGAAAAAATCTTTCCCTGGAGCTGACACCTTGAATTTGGACTTTTGGCCTACTGGACTGTGACAAAATAGAATTTCTGTTTTTAAAACCATACACTTGTGGTATTTCTGTTAAAGCAGCACTAAATGGCTAAGACAATGAGGGAGGATGGTAGCAGTTTTGTTGGTAGTGCAGGACTCAATGTGAAAGATCATATTGCACCTTGAGACCATCTTTTGGGGTATAAACTTAAGGAAAGCAAGCAGAGTAGGTGACCTCACATCATCAAGCAAGAAGCAATGCCAAGAGTAGAGTCTCGGAAGCTCCCAGTCCAGGGGATGATTGACAACAGGGACTTTCCTCCAGAGCTAACAAAGAAAGCCATCCACTGCAGCTGATGACCTCAATTTGGACTTGTAGCCTACTGGAATGTGACAGAATAAAATTTCTCTTTTTACAGCTATCCGCTCATGTATTTCTGTTAAAGCAGTACCAGATGACTAAGAGAAAGGTCACTGAAAAAGAGGAAGACACTGAAATGGATTGACACAGCAGCCACAGCAACGGGCTCAAACATAGCGATCATTGTGAGGATGACACAGGACAGGGCAGCGTTTTGTTCTGTTGAACAGTGGGTCGCTATGAGTTGGAACAGACTCCTTGGCACCTAACAACGACAACAAGGAGCACTGTAAATCCGGGTCCTCTACTAGGAGAACATGCTTGAACATCATTGCGTGGGGTTGTTTTTGAGGCAGGACAGGGGCAACACAGGGAGGATAAAAAAGACAAGGCCTCCATATCTATCTAGACAGAAAGGAGGCTGGCAAAACTGTCTAGATAGGAAAGGGGGCTTTTAGGACCAGTGGTCAAACACAATGTATAGAACAAGGTGGGACATGCTAGGTTTCCTCATGCTCGGAGCGGCATGCAGCTGCTTTAGTTTTCTTCATAAGTTTGTATCAGATATTAATCCCAAGGAACTTGACCCTGGGGAACCTCAACTCAGTAAAACTGATCATTTTCAGAACAAGTCCTCTTCTCATCCAATGCATTAATACGAATTGTTTATCCAGAAGGTGTATGAGGAAGGTTTGGAAATCACATGTATACATCCAGTACTGCACTCATGGGATTTTCTGTCTCCTGCTGTCCTGCAGGAGTGCCCCCAGTCTTTCTACCCAGCATGGGATCTCAGCTTTCTTGGCTTGTCAGTTTTCCTAGGTGTCACTAAGCTTAAGAGATAATTAGATTCAGGACGGTAGTTCCCTGTGTTGGCAAACGCTGTGCCTGAGGAGTTTTGCACTCAGTGTCTTGAAGGTGCCCCTCTTTGCTGTTGTTGAGACTGTACACAGCAACTCATTTCCACACATCTAACTCAGTGACACTGCTTACCTTCTTCCAGTTGTGCAACTGTTCTCTCTCTCCTTTTCTGAACTGTTCCTAACTCATTTCCCCCTAAGCTTCCTGTCTAACTTTTTAAGGTGTTGTTGTTAGTTTGATCCCATATAGACAGTTCTCAGCAGTTCAAATCTACCAGGTGTTCCTGGGAAATTCTATGGGACAGTTCTACTCTGTCCAATTGGGTCACTATGAGTTGGAATTGACTTGAAGGCAATGTTTTTTTTTTTTTAGTTGAATAGTTCTTAAAAGAACGTAATGCTGCAGACAGACATCTTGTTTACTAGTTAAGCTAACTTATTTGGTTTGAGAAGAGTTAAGGGTATGTTTTTGTCTGAAGGTTCCAAAATGATCTCAGCACAATAGTTTCAGGGGCTCTTTGCCTTTGAAATGTGGCTAATAAAATATCATGAATTACCTATGTGGTTCATGTTATATTTCTATTGGAAGGCACTGTTCTGAATTCCAGAGAAAATTGTATATTTTGTCCCTTTTGATCCCCATCCTTCAAGCTCAGATAAGCACCAAGTTGATCTCCAACTTTCAAAACTCAGAAAAATTTTAAGTCATTTTCTAGACAGAAAGTACAGGCACATGAAAGCATGAACACATCTCTTTCTTCGTGTGAGCAGGTGTAAAAGTACTTGAGTGAATGTGCGGTGTGCATCTGTGAGCATACAGGAGATGGGAGTGCTCAGAGCGTGTGTGGACAAGTGAGGGAGTGTGTGTGAGTCTGGGTTGATGGTTAATTTCATGTGTCAACTTGACAAAGGTATGGTTCCCAGTGATTTGGCCAAACACTAGCCCCTAGTTGCTGTTACAGAGCAGCTACATGATTTGACTGTGATTAAATTAGTTGGCCATGGATAAAGCAGTTTGTCTTCTGGAAGTAATGCAATGTAAAGTTAAACAAAGTAAAGAAATGCAATGTAATGTTGTGTAAAGTTATATAATCCAATGTATTGTTCTTGTTTTTAGGTGCTGTCAAGTCAATTCCGACTCATAGCAACCCTATGAACAACAGAACGAAACACTGCCTGGTCTTACGTCATGTCCACAATCATTTTTATGCTTAAACTCATTGTTGTGGCCACTGTGCCTATCTATCTCATTGACAGTCTTCCTCTTTTTCACTGACCTTCCACTTTAGCAAGAATGATGTCCTTCTCCAGGGACTGATCCTTCCTGACACCATGTCCAAAGTAGGTAAGACACAATCTCACCATCTTGGCTTCCAAGGAGCATTCTGATTGTACTTCTAGAACAGATCTGTTTGTTCTTTTGGTGGTCTGTGGTATATTCAACACTCTTATCCAACGCCACAGTTCAAAGGCGTTAGTTCTTCTGTCTTCTCTGTTCACTGTCCAGCTTTTGCACTCATGTGATGCAATTGAGAATATCATGGCTTAGGTCAGGTGCACTTTAGTCTTCAAATTGACATCTTACTTTTCAGTACTTTAAAGAGATCCTTTGCAGCAGATTTTCCGAGTGCAATTCGTATTTTGATTTCTTGACTGCTGCTTCCAGGAGCATTGACTGTGGACCCAAGTAAAACAAAACCCTTGACAACCTCAATCCTTTCTCCATTTATGATGGTGTTACTGGTCCGGTTGAGAGGATTTTTGCTTTCTTGGTGTTGAGGTGCAATCCATACTGAAGGTTGTGGTCCTTGATCTTCATCAGTGTTTCAAATCTTCTTCACTTTCAGCAAGTAAGGTGGTGCCATCTGTGTAACACAGGTTGTTAACGAGTCATCCTCCAATCCTGATGACTAGTTCTTCTTCATATAATCCAGCTTCTTGGATCATTTGCTTGGCATACATATTGAAAAGGTACAGTGAAAGGATACAACCCAGGTACACACTTTTCCTGACTTTCAACCATGCAGTGTCCCCTTGCTCCGTTCACATGACTGCCTCATGATCCACACTACAGATTCCTTAACAGCACAATGAAGTGTTCTGGAATTCCCATTTTACACAATGTTAGCTGTAATTTGTTATGATCCACACAGTTCAATGCTTTTGCATAGTCAATGAAACACAAGTAAATATGTTTCTGGTATTCTCTGCTTTCAGCCAAGATCCATCTAACATCAGCAGTGATATCCCTGACTCCATATCCTTTTCTGAATCCAGCTTGAATTTCTGGTTGCTCCTTGTCAATATACTGTTGCAGTCACTTTTGAATGATCTTGAGCAAAATTTTACTTGTCTGTGATATCAATGATACTATTCAGTAATTTTTACATTTGGCTGGATCACCTTTCTTTGGAATGGGCATACATATGGATCCCTTCCAGTTGCTTGGCCAAGTAGCTGTCCTCCAGATTTCTCAGCAAAGATGAGTGAGCACTTCCCGTGCTGCATCTGTTTGTTGAAATATCCCAGTTGACGTTCCATCAGTTCCTGGAGCCTTGCTTTTTGCCAATGCCTTGCATGCAGCTTCTGCTTCTTCCTTTAGTAACATCAGTTCCAGATTGTATACTACCTCTCCAAATGGCTGAACATCAACCACTTCTTTCTGGTATAATGACTGTGTATTCCTTCCATCTTGTTTTGATGCTCCCTGAATGTTTAATATTTTCTCTGTAGAATCCTTCACTATTGCCACTCAAAGCTTGAATTTTTTCTTCAGTTCTTTCAGCTTGAGAAATGTAGAACGTGTTTTTCCCTTCTGGTTTTCCATTTCCAGCTGTTTGCACATATCATTATAATACTTTCTTTTGTCTTCTCGAGCTGTGCTTTGAAATCTTCTATTTAGATCTTCTACTTTGCCATTCCTTCCTTTTTGCTTTAGCTGCTCAATGTTCAAGAACAAGTTTCAGAGTCTCTTCTGACATCTACTTTGGTTTTTTCTTTCTTTTCTGTCTTTTTAATGACCTCTTGCTTTCTTTGTGGATGATGTCTTTGATGTCATTCCACAATTCATCTCATCTTCTGTAATCAGTGGTCACCACATCAAATATGTTCTTGAGATGGTCTTTAAACTTAAGAGGGATATACTCAAAATCATATTTTGGCTCTTGTTCTAATTTTCTTCAATTTGGATTTACGTATAAGCAAGTGATTATCTGCGTTGCAGTCAGCAAGTGGTCATGTTCTGACTGTTGACATGGAGCTTGTCCATCATCTTCTTTCACAGATGCAGTCTATTTGGTTCCTATGTATTCCATTTGGTGAGGTCCATGTGTACAATTCCTGTGTTGGTTAAAAAAGGTATTTGCAATGAAGAAGTTACTAGTCTTGCAAAATTCTATCATGTGATCTTCAGCATTATTTCTATCACCAAGGCTTTATTTTCCAACTACTGATCCTTCTTCTTTGTTTCCAACTTTTACATTCAATGCATCCTGATCGCATATTCAATCAATTTCAGACTGCAGAAGCTTGTAAAAGTCTTCAGTCTCTTTACCTTTGGCCTTAGTAGTTGGTGTGTAAATTTGAATAATAGTCGTATTAGCTGGACTTCCTTATAGGTATATCCTATCACTGACAGCACTATACTTCAAGACAGTTCTGAAATGTTCTTTTTGATGGTGAATGCAACACCATTCTTCTTCAAGTTTTCATTCCTGTTGTAGTAGACCATATGACTGTTGGATTAAAAATGGCCAGTACCGGTGGATTTCAGCTCACTAATGCCTAGGATATTGATATTCATCTCTTCCATCTCATCTTTGACGATTTCCGATTTTCCTAGAGTCATACTTCTTACATTCCATGTTCTGGTTATTAATGGATGTTTGCAGCTGTTTCTTCTCATTTTGAGTCATGCCACACCAGAAAATGAAGACCCAAGACGCTTTACTCCATTCACATCATTAAGGTTGCCTCTATTTTGAGGAGCCAACCCTTTCCCAGTCATCTTCTTGGTGCCTTACAACCTGGGGGATTCATTTTCTGGCACTATATCTGACAATGTTCTGCTGCTATTCATTAGGTTTCCCCTGGCTAATTCTTTTCATAGGTAGACTGCTGAGTACTTCTTCCTATTCTGTCTTAGTCGGGAAGCTCAACTGAAGCCTGCCTACCATGGGTGACCCTGCTGCTACCTAAATATCAGTGGTATAGCTACCTACATCACAGCAACAAGCAAGCCTCCACAGATGGACAGGTGGGGGCTGCTCATTCTATCTTTACTCTTCCTGTCAGTTAAGACACCCAGTCAATTCAATCCAGAACTCGGCAGGGCAGAACAGTCTCCCATCAGCTAAGAGAACCAATCAATGCAATCAACCCAGAACTCTACATGGCAGAACAGTCTCCTAACAGCTAAGACACTCACTCATACACACATGCATGCATGCATGCCCATACACACAGCAAAGACAGATGCCTTTCGAGGATTGTCTACAAGGTACTAAAGAATGTCTGGGGTTACTGGCAAGGACCCTGGTTTGGACATTTGATCTCCAGAACTGTAAGAAAATCAATTTATGTTCTTGAAAGCCACTCCCTTGTGGTATTGCATTACAGCAGTACTAGGAAATTAGGACACAGGGTGTGTACATGTGTGGATGAGAGTGAATGTGTAATCTGAGGCTTTCTTGGTCTGTGGTCCCAGAGTTAGGGGGAGCTGTACCTCCAGGGCTTGCAAAGCAGAAGACGGGCAGTGGCTCTGGCTTCAGGCCCAGATGTGGGTGTGCAGTCCCTGTGGTTAGCTCCTTTGCCCCACATCCAACCCTTCCTCTCCAGGAGCCTTGAAGAAGTAGAATTTCTTGGGGGCAGGGCTGAAATGTTGGACTGGGGAGGGCAAAAAGTCTAGCATACCCAGAAATTCTGCCTCAAATACCAGCTGTTCTTAATCTAAAAAGTGTGACTCTGAGACCCACAGCCTCTCTTCTCAGACTGGGAGGAAATGGTAGAATGGGGTCCACCCAGTACACAGAGATACAGACAGACACATATACACACAGCTTCCTGTTAGCTTCTTGGCCATCCTTGTTCATCTCTGGAAGTTTCTCTTTTGAGCCCTATCCAACACTTTTGGTCCCTTAAGAACTCTTGCCCTGGAGAGGGGTGAAGGTATCCCAAGACGAGGGGTGTCAAGAAGCCCTGAGCAGAGGAGGTTAGACCCTCTTTCCTTCCTCTTTACTCCAAGGTTTCTTCATCTTCCCTGTCACCTTCCGGTGGGTGGGGATGTCTTGGCAGGCTGGGGACCATGGAAATCTACATGAATCAGCAGGTGAAGATGCAGGCAGCAGCCTTGAAAGACAAGAAACGAGGGGGTCCAGCCAAAACCCAAAGTGAAGGTATAGATGGCTGGGGTGGGATCTGGAGAAGTTGAGAAAGAATGGTTTATATACAGAGGGAAGAGGCTGAAAGGGAGGGATTCCACAGGCCAGCTCCTTTCATGCTCAAGTTGTGTGTGTGTGTGTGTTACATGCACTCACTCTGCTTAAGTGAGAAGATCTTGGTTCCTCAGATTTTTATCTTTTACCTCCAGAAATTGCTTATGTGCAGGAACTTAGTGAACCAAGATCTCTGAGCCACCCTCCACGTCCCCCAAAAGCTCTGGACAGGTTTACACAACCCCTCCTACCAACCCACCCCACAGGTGCAGTTAACCCCAACTATGAGAATATCACCTTGACCTTCAGAAACCAGGACAAGCCGAAGAATGGCCACTCACCACCCAAGAGTCAAGGTAAACAGAAATGCCTATCTGTCCACGTCCCACAACTCTGGGAAGGGCAAGTGGGAGGGGTGCTGCAGGGGAGAAGGTTTGCAAGTGAAGGTTGGAGTTCACAGTGTGGGCTATGGTAGCATCCGTAACTGTGATGGTGACAAGGTGGGGATAGCTTTGTAAATGGCAATGGTGGTGAGATATCTGAACTTTTGGTGATGATACTGTTTGTTGATAGTGTTGGTAATGGTGTGGGTGAAGGTTTGGGTGGTGACATTGCAGAGAGAGCGAATGTAGGTGACAATGTGGTTGATCAGGAAGGGATAGGTCACAGAATTGTTGATGGTGCTGGTACAGCTTGTTGATGGTAACAGTATTGGAGACCACGGACATTGATGCTGGTGAATGTTGGTGATGTTGTGTTTTAGTTACCTGGTACTGCTCTAGCAGAAAATACTATGAGTGGAAGGCCTTATGAAGAGAAACTTTATCTGACACAATCCAGTAAGCCACAAATCCATTTATGGACTATAAATCCTTTCAGCAACAGAATTTATCACAGTCCAGTAGGCTGAGTCCAAATCCGGGGAGAGTATCTTGGCACAGGAACCTCAGGTCCAAAGGATGCACTCTGCTGTAGATGCTGCTTCTTGGTTCTATGAAGTTGCCAACTCTCTAAGCTCACTTCTCTCCCTTATGTCCCACGGCTGGTAATTTGAGTCCTGCCTCACCAGCATAACTGCTGCCCAGTCTCCACCTTCAGTATCACAGAGGCAGGATTCACAACATATGGGAGGAATTGCACCATACTGGGACTCACAGCCTAGTCAAATCAATACACACATTTTGGGGGAGACACAGTACAATCCATGACATACTGGCAAGAGGGCTATTGATGGTGTCAGTATTGGTGACAACTGTGACTAACATTGGTCATGTTGGTGACACTGTTGTTAAGAATGATATCTTAGTTCCCTAGGGCTACCATAACAGAAATGCCACAGATGTGTGGTTTTAAAGAACAGAAATGTATTTTCTCCAAGTTCTGGCGAACGGAAGTCCAAATCAGGTGCTAGCCACGTAGATTCCTTCTGAGAGCTGCTCTCCTAGTTTGGGTGTTATCCGGTGATCCTTGCCGTTCATTTGCTTGTAGACAGTCTCACATCATCTATCTCTCCCTGTGTGTGACACATATGTCTCTGTGTCTATTCTGCTCTTTTTGTAAATCAGAAGTGTTTAAATTTAGGATCCACCCTACAATGGTATGACCTCAACTGAATGATTACATTACGTTAGACTGCATTGTGGAAGGTGATAATATTATATTAGATTACAATCATGTGAAATGTGATTACATTACATATATAGGTATAGGGATTAGGATTCCAGCACATACTGTGAATGAAACATTAACCCATAACACATGGTAAGGGGGTTTTAGTAGTGACAGTGTTAAGGACAATTGCTGATGGGGCCAGTAAGGATGCATGCTGGTGACGGTGTTGTTTATGGTGATGGGAAGAGCATTGTTGATGGTGACAGAGATGCTAATGGTATTAGAAATAGGGAGTAGGTCACAGAGCTGTTCATGGGGTTACAGACCATTACTGATGGTGTGAGTGGTGGTCACCCTGGAGGTCACCTGGTTTGCCTTTCTGCCTCAGTCCCCGTCCAGTCTAGGCTGCCTTCAGCCCCTACTCAGATCCCTCCGTGGCTGCACAGAGCCATCATGAGCCTGTACGTTCTCCTCGCCTTGACTTTCATCTTCTTCATCATTCTTTCAGCCATGGTCCTAGTGAAGAGTAAGTCATTACTTTTTTGTGTTACTTTTTGTGGTGAGAGGTCTGGGGCAGCAGGGAGGTGTTCCAGGAGCTGGGAAGACCCAATGTGTCCACGCTATTCCCTTTTCTCTCCCTTCCTCTCCCTTCCCCACCTCTGCTCCCAGGAGGGTAGAATTGGGGCACTTCATGGGGTTCCCTGTCTCCTCCTGACAGGTTCTGAGATGTCCCAGAAGTTACTGGTCTTGAAAACAGAGCTGCATAATGGTGAGGCAGGGGCAGTTGGGAGGTTGAGAGGTTGTGATGGGAGTCAGGGTCTCCTGGGAGAGTGGTGGTGACTCACGCACCCCTGTTCCATGCCTTCAGTCTCATATTTGGTGCGTGAGAGCCAGGAGCAGCAGAAAAAGATTGAGACACAAGTCCAGCAGACCCTTGGCAATATCAAGTCAACCCTGGACACACTGCAAAGAGGTGCCCTTGAAGATCTTGTCTTCATTTGATGAGTTTGTATTGATGCCCATCACGGGGCTAGGTGCTGGGGACCCCGTGGAGGGGGTGGCACCCAGGGTCCCTATCTTCCCAAAGCTCAGGGGTATTTACTTAAATTCTGCTGGAAACACCAAAGACATGTAGTCTGCAGCACCCCAGGCTGGGGGTCAGGCAGGAATGGGCCTCCAGTGAAGGAGGAGGACTTCTCTGAGGCCACTCCCCAGCTTCCTCCTGTCTCCCTTCCACCAGCTGTGAACCACACCAAGGTGTACCTGGAGAAGAAAATAGAGGCAATTTTGACAGAGGTGAAGAAGCAGCAGAATCCACGTGAGTTTGGGTCAGAGGAAGTGGATGAGGGTGGAGCCCTGAACTTGACCCTAGCTCCTCTCCCAGATTCTGCCTGACCCTTGGTGTCTTTCCCACCACTTGCCCTGCAGAGCCTACACCTAAATAAATGGCAGGACATCACAGCCACAGACTAAAGCTTGGAGGAGGGGGCTGCATCTTCTGATGAGGATGGAAGAAGGTGCCACAGTTCTTGAGAGAACTGCTCCTCCTTACATAGAGAAAATCACATGTCCTGATGAATGTGTGCTGTGGAGCTGTGTGTGTGTAAGCATGTCATGGAGGGTGGATGTTCCAGTATGTTCAGCCATGACCCTGGGTGCCACCATGAATGCTGTGTGCATGCCCATTTCATTGTATGTGATATTCAATTGTGTGTATCGTGGTGTTGTGAATCATGTTGTACTGGGTGGCTGCCAGTGACGACCACAGAAACATGTCACTGTCAGTGGAGCTATTGGCAACATGTGTTACCTGTGCCTGTGTCAGTGTAAATGTGTGTTGTGATATGTTGCCTGTATATATATGTGTGTGTGTGTATATATATATACACATATATATACATTTTGTGATGTGTATGAGGTCTGACAATTAAGTCTATGAACTTAATTGTTCTAAGTGCTACATACCTCACTGTTGAATATCACTACAGTCATCTTTGAGGTACTCCCCCTGGGAAGCTATGCATAAATGCCAACACCTGGTCCACCCTTCATGGCAATTTTGGAACTGTTTCTGGAATAGCCATTGCACACAGTGGCACGGTGGCAAATTTGCAAACTCAATTATATAGTTGTCTAGGAGGGAGTTGTTAGCCAGTAAACAGATAACTATATTGGAACACCCTCCGTACTCACCTGATCTGACCCCCAGTGACTTTTTTCTCTACCCAAAGATAAAGGAAATATTAAAAGGAAGACATTTTGATGACATTCAGGACACCAAGGGTAATATGATGACAGCTCTGCTGGCCATTCCCAAAAAAGAGTTACAAAAGTGTTCTGAAGGGTGGACTAGGTGCTGGCGTTGGTGCACAGCTTTCCAAGGGGAGTACTTCAAAGGTGACTGTAGCGATATTCAGCAATGAGCTATGTAGAACTTTTTCTAGGATGAGTTTGCAAACATAACTGGCAGTCCTTGTATATTTGTTATACACCATGAGAATCCATCACTGTGAATGTGGGTGCTAAGGTGTGTGCCCTGTCACACCACCTATGCCCATACAAACAGGCATGTGCGCCAATGTGGATGTGCCAAATTATGTCACTGTGTGTTCAGAGTTTGTCCACACATGTGTTCATTTGTTTTTGCACTCGTGTTTTGTGATTCATGAAGATAAAAGCCAAAGGAAAACATGTGATTTCTAGATCTGCTCTTGGGGGATCTGGAGGCTTTGGAACCTGGTGGAGGAGAGTCTGCAGGTGTTTAGACTTATGGGCTGAGGTGAACCACAGTGAGCATGTAGATATGAAGCCAAGAGCTGGGTCCCTAGGGCACAGGGTACATGAGAATGAATTGCCTGTGAGGGTCCTCGTGTACAAGGGTATCCTTGATGCATAGCCAGGGTGGAACTGTGTCCCTGCCTGGGCATGATCCTTCCGAGTACCCGTACACCTGCATGGGTATGCGGCCAGGCGTGTACAATGTCTCCCTAAGTATTCATGGATTTGTGGAGAAATCCATCCATCCGTCTGTCCATCATCCCTCCATCCTTCCATCCATCCATTTACACATACCTCACACACATGCACATCTCAAACCAAACCTTGCAGTTGAGTTAATTTCAACTTAGGACAGAAGAGAACTGCCCCATAGAGTTTCCGAAGAGCAGCTGGTGAATTTGCTGACTTTTTGGTTAGCCACTGTAGTTCTTAACCACTGCACCACCAGGGCTCTTTGTCTATCTATCTACACCCCTAAGCATGTACCCACAGGTGTAATTGTGCCTATGAGTGTGTGCCCGTGAGTGTATATGTGTCCTTGAGCCTTGATATGGTTGAACTGTGCCCACCAAAAATATGTGTTAACTTTCCTAGGCCATGTTTCCACTATTGTGTGATTGTCCACTATCTTGTTATCTGATGTGATTTTCCTTGGTGTTATAAATCATATCTCTGTGATGTTAATAAAATGAGATTAGCAGCAGTTGTGTCCAGGAGGCAGGACTCAATCTACAAGTTCTGGTTGTGTCCTAAGCCAATCTCTTTTGGGATAAAAAAAAGACAGAAGTGAGCAAAGAGACTTGGAGACCTTCCACCAGTGCAGACAGAGAAGAGAAAGCCTTCCCTCAAGCTGACACTGAATTCGGGCTTGTAGCCTACTAGACTGTGCAAGAATAAATTTGTTTGATGAAGCCGTCTACTCGTGGCATTTCTGATACAGCAGCACTAGACAACTAAGACCAGCGTGTATCGATGAGTGTATGTTGTCTGTAAGGGTACTATGCTCACAGATGCGGTTTGCGTGTTCCCCTAAGACGTGCACTCAAAGGCATGCTCCCCTGGGATGCACGGAAAGAACATGCGCTCATGGTCACACGTGTGGCCCTGACACAAGAAGACGTGTGCTCAAGATATATATACGAGCCCCTAAGAGGTGATCACACGTGTTACTAGCCTCCTAAGCAAGGGCCAACCGAGGACAGCAAGTCCTCAGGCTGCCGAGAGTCTAGCCGTGCGGCCAAACACGGACGCGCGCGCCCTCAGGCGACCGCTCCTGGAATCACCGGGCGCGCGCACCGCCCGCAAGCCCGTCCCGCCGCCGCGCCTGCGTGCTCAGGGCCTTTTACGGCACCGTAAAGCAGCTCGACCGAGCCAACGGCTGTGGTTACAGGTGAGTGCACGCTCGCCCAAAGCCTGCTTCTGTAACGGGCGACATCCCGCTCCCCACTCAGGCCTGTGGGTCCTATTTCAGGGTCTTGGCGTCCGCGAGCTCTGCTCCGTGAGGTTAGGCCCCCTCTGGGAAGCCCGAGGGCAATGGGCTCCTCCCTGGCTCTTGTACCCGGTCCACTCCAGGGTGGGGGTCTCGGTGACTACGGGACCTTCAGGGTCCTGGCCCACCTGCGGCTGAAGTCATGCATCCTCAGAGTATCTCAGTGAGGGACTCTTAGCACTTTCCCGTCTCGCGCGCTCTGGGCCCTTCCAGCGAAAAAGTGCTGCACGCTGGTGTTGGGGCGTCCCAGAGCCCCTGGGAACCTCCTTGGTCCCCGATTTCCCGTCGAGAGGGACGCCTGAGCATCTCCAGGCCCATCTGTCTCTGATCCAGTCCCTGCATGGTGGTGGGCGGGATTCTCAGTTGCCCCTCCTTACTCCACCCGTTGGGACTTCCAGCCCCCTAGAGGGCGGGGAAGAGCACATATGTGTTAGTCCATCCCATGTATACTCTGGTCCTCCACGGATCCCCAGTGCGGAGGTCTTTCCAGCCATCCTCTAAACCTCCACTTTCCCTTTCCCCACTGACAGCTGTTGATTGTGCTGGAACGGATGGATCACAGTGCCCCCTCCAGGTTTCCCCAAACCCTGAGTCGAACAGCCCGCCCCAGTTTTGCCCTGGTTACAGCTACCTTTCTGGAGAGCATGGCGGTGAGGGACCTTCTGGGGAGCCCCCTTTCCACTTTTTCTTTTAAATTAACGCCTATCCACGTAGTAAAGAATGCACTGTTCATGCGTGACATGTCAGTGCTGCCCGAGGGTTGGGAGGACTGCCTTGTGTAGCCCCAACCCTCTTGGCTCTTGATCTTGACTCTGCCCTACTCCCCATTCTATCGCATCCCCTCATGGTCTTCCATCCTTGTCCCCGTCCCCCACCATCAGTTCTTTAGCTATCTACATTGGTGGTGTAGGGGGCTTGAAAGTGCTTGGGAGGTCAGAAAATCTGGTGCGTGAGGGTTTGGGTAGTTTCCAGTGCCCCCTTCTTGGTTCCCCTTTTGTCTCTCCTTCCACTTTGCAACCCCTAGGCCCTCCTGCCAGGGGTAGGAGCCTACCCCCTCCCCTTGGTTGTGTCCTTTCCTTTGCTCCCCAACTTTCCCCTAGTGCAAAGTCTAGGCTGCACTGACCAACAAGTGGGGGAGCATTTCAGTGCCCCCTCCGGGTTCCCCTGTCTGAACTCCCTACCAAGGTCCTTCCCCTATGGCCCCTGACACCTACATTTCCTCGTGTCCCATAGGGCTGCAGAGATATGGAGGCGCGCTTCACGCGTGGGAAGTCGGTGCTGCTGGAGCGCGCGCTGGCAAGGCCGCGCACCGAAGTGAGCCTGAGCGCTTTTGCGCTGCTCTTCTCCGAGCTGGTCCAACACTGCCAGAGCCGCGTCTTCTCGGTGGCTGAGCTGCAGGCGCGCTTGGCTGCGCTGGGCCGCCAGGTGGGCGCGCGCGTGCTAGACGTGTTGGTGGCACGCGAAAAGGGTGCTCGGCGTGAGACCAAGGTGCTAGGCGCGCTGCTCTTCGTCAAGGGCGCTGTGTGGAAGGCACTCTTTGGGAAGGAGGCGGACAAGCTGGAGCAGGCCAACGACGACGCACGCACCTTCTACATCATTGAGCGTGAGCCGCTCATCAACACCTACATCTCCGTCCCCAAGGAGAACAGCACGCTCAACTGCGCCAGCTTCACGGCGGGCATCGTGGAAGCGGTACTCACGCACAGTGGCTTCCCAGCCAAGGTCACGGCGCACTGGCACAAGGGCACCACTCTCATGATCAAGTTTGAGGAGGCAGTCATCGCACGTGACCGGGCCTTGGAGGGCCGCTGAGCTGGCGGGAGATAAAAGATGCGAACCCCTTCCCCAGTGTGTCTTGTGTTTTGTGCCTTGTGTGGGGGCCTCAGAGATTGCTGAGAGTGCTTTGACCCAGGTCCTGCGCCCCTCCGGCTGGTGAGGAAGGCCAAGGCCCACCGGCGTTCTTAATACAGTGGGGAGGGGTGAGGTCTGGCCTGGCTTGGACTTTGAGGTGGGGTTGAGGCTTGGTGGGAGCCCCTGGTTTGGGGAATTCTGGCGCAGGTGGAAGCTCCCTGCAGGCTGGAGATGTAGGGGTGGGACAGGCAAAGATAGACAGCTGTAGCCTAGGGCTTGGAAGAGTATTCTGTAAAGGACCAGGTTTAAAACAAACAGCTGCCTTGCAGTCAGCTCTGACTCATGTGTGTTGGGAAAGGACTGTGCTTTGTAGGGTTTTCAGTGGCTGAGTTTTCAGGAAGTAGATCACCACACCTTTCTGCCAGGGCACCTCTGGGTGGATTGAAACCCCTGACCTTTGGTTAGCAGCTGGGAACTCACTGTGTGCGCTACCCAGGCACTCCAGAGGACCAGGTAGTAACTAGTTTATGCTTTCTGAGCTCTAGCCCACGAGTCCACTGAAAGCAGCCATAGATAGGGTACCCTGGCTTCTTGAAGTGTGGTTCCACTGAGCAGCAGCCTCAGCATCGCCCTAGAGCTTGTCGGTGGTGCAGAGTCTGGATTTACTGGACTACTGAGTCAGAGTTGGTGTTTCAGGAGGATTCCCAGGTGACACCGGGACCTTAGTTTGAGAAGTTACGCTCTAAAGCTGTAGTTCCCAAACTCCAAACTGGAGTGTCTGAATGGCCTGGAACCAAAAACAGTGCACAGCTGTCAAGGTGATTCTGACTCATAGTGACCCTATAGAACAGAGTAGAAGTGCCCCATACATAGAGTTTCCAAGGAGTGCCTGGTGGATTTGAACTGCCAATTTTTTGGTTAGCACACCTAGCACTTAATCACTCTACCGCACAACTCAGATGCAGCTTTGCTCCCATGCTTTCAAATTCTCCAGGGCAGTGGTCACATTTCCAAATAGTTGTGCAGAAAGCCCAGAGACCACCTGGGAAGTGTCTATGACTCCAGTTCTCCAAGGGGAGTAGCTGGGTTCAGGTTGGAGTCTTGCAGATGCTTTATCTTTAATTTTGAAATACACAGCTGATGCTCTTGCAGGTGTTAACCAGCAGGCCACTTCCTCACCTCTGCTCACTGATGGCACCGCCCCGGAGTGACTCTGTCCAGACTTCTTTGGGGGGTAAAAAAAAAAAAACTAAACTAAACCCACTGTAGTCGAGTCAATTCCAACTCATAGCGACCATATAGGACAAAGTAGAACTGCCCCCATGGAGTTTCCAAGGAGTATCCGGTGGATTTGAACCGCCAGCCTCTTGGTTAACTGCCATAGCACGTAACCACTAAGCCACCAGAGTGTCCTCTTTGTGGGGTAAGCTTGTTCAAATCGTCCCGGTTCCCTCTCCCTCCAGGACCGAACCTTTTGAGAAAACTACAGCCACTTCCGCCTCAGCAAGGAGTTTGGTAGGCGGGCGTGCCTTTTCATTTCCTGTTTAGGTGGCATCGCGGCGGAGGTGGCAGGGGCAGACAGGGCTCAGGGGGCATGGTCGGAGCAGTTTCAGTCACTTTGCCTAGAGGTTCAGAGGTGCTGAACAGCGGTGGGCTTCAGCACCTCTCAAAGGTGATGTCATCAGTGTAAACAAAAATGCGGAGGACCTGTCACGAAGTGCGAAGTGCGCAGCAGGACCATCGGGAAAGAGCTGTGGAATGATAGCAGGGTTGGGACGGGGGCTGGGACGAAGGCGGGGAGAAGGGGTCCGGGTGACATCCTAAATCCGGAGGCGGCACACCTGTGAAAGGTACACGTTTCTGCGGATTGGCCATCGAGTTACGGGAGGGAGCATTTTTCAGAGGTGGTGGGGAGGAGTTAGAGCCCTGGGAAGCAGGAGTGGGTGGGAGAGTCAGGAGCTAATGCTGGGGTGCTGGTTTTCCTGGGAAATGGCAGGAGTTGCCTTCCAGGTTATCCACCAGAGGTCCTTGGGGTTTCCAGGGCCTGTTGGGGCAGGAGCTGGATTGCAGGGGCAAGAAGGAGGAGCAGAAGGCCAGTGCTGCAGAGATCGGTGGTGGTGGATGGCAGAGGGAGGTGAAGTGAGGGGCTGGTCCCCAGGAGGGATGCAGGGTGCTTGCAGGCTGGGAGAGGAGGGCCTGAGGTCTCTTGGTGCTGAGAGCAAGATAGGGGGTTGGTGGAGATAGGAGAAGGTTTGAACCTAGCTGCAGGATTGTGAGGATGGGGAGAAAGAACAGGAGGCTGTGGTTGGGCAGGTTTCCCTCAGCAGCAGCACTGAGTTAGGGTGCTTTGGGCTGCAAGTAAAGTGCCCACTGAAGCCACTGCTGGAGGTCAGTAATGGTTCAATTTTTAGAATTTTCAGCTTCTGTGCCGGAGACCCAGGTTGATTCCCAGCCACTGCACCTCACACACAGCAATCACCTGTCTGTCTGTGGAGTTTGGTGTGTTGCTAGGATACTTGAGAGGTCTCAGCGTAGCTTGCAGACCAGAACAGACTAGGAAGAAAGGCCTGATGATCAGCTTCTAGAAATCAGCCAGTGAAAACCCTGTGGCTCACAATGGATGCACCACCATCGATCACGGAGATGACACAGAGCTAGGTATTGTGCATGAAGTCAGGCCAAGTTCAGGGCAGCTAAGACCACAAACAGTGTGGGCTGAGGGAACAACCAGTGTAAAGGCCTTGGGGAGGGAGGCACCTGCAGATTCAAGGAGCAGTAAGGAGACTGGTGGGGGCTGGGGAAGAGAGGAGATGAAGGTGGGGAAGTACGGTGCCTGGGAAGGGTGCTGCCATCCCAAAGGTCCTGGTAGGACTGAATTTTTATCTCAGTGGAAAGGAAACTTCTGGAAAAGTTGGAGGAGTAGAGTGGGAAGAGAGTGCAGGGAACAACATCTAGGCAGCAGGAAGGGGTGAGAAGTGTATGGGTTCTGAATGTTTTGCCAACACAGCCAGTGGGATCTTCTGGGTTTGAAGGTGGTAGTGAGAGAAAGGGAAGCCACAAGGAGGAGCCCCATGTTGGCCTGAGCGCCTGGTAGGGAGGAGCTGGGGCCCTGTGCGGCACTCTCACCCAGGCCTGGTGTTCTAGAGAGCTCCAGGCCTGAGGGTGGAAGACTTCTGATGTGTATCCTGTGGGCTCCAACCCAGGTCTGAATCTGAGGACCCAGCTTTGTCCCAGATCTGACCCCTCTGCAGCATCAGCTGTGGCCAGACCTCAGGACTCTAGCCCCCTAGGGTGTGGCTAATGTCTTGCTCTGCTCTTGGAGTCCCATGGGGGTGTCTCTTGTGGAACTCTGTCTTTTTTCTTTTTTTCTTGTGATTGAGTGAAAATGTACAATCTAGTTTAAATTTGCATGCCTGCCTGTGTGCAGCTCCTCTTGATCTCCTTGCCCAGTGACAGCACACTCCCCCTTTCTGTTCTATACATGTCATATCCTCTTAACAATCTCCTGTCCCCTCTTCTCCACCCACTCCACTCCCCTCTAGGAAGAGGCCAGAAGGACGACATCCTATAGATGCATAGAGCCATGAAGTGCAGACATGATGTGATCACTCGGTCCCCGAGTCCAATCCATTCCTATCCGAAGAGTCGACGTCAGTAAAGATTGATGTTCAGGGGCAGCAGCAGGTCTAGGGGCCATGTTCCCAAGGGAACCCCCAGGCCTCAGACCATCAGTTGCAGTCTTTTAGTGGAAGAACTCTGTCTTGAGTGGACCTGAGAATCAATGGCCCCATACCCAGCTCCCTTTTTCAGGCAGGGAGGTGAGGTGGCAGGTAATAAGTGTGATGTGGGGCCCTGCCCTCCTTCCCCTCGCCTTAGAGAGATGGCTAGCTGACTATGGCCAAACCTGGGACTGGTGCCACCTCTGCCTCCCCAGCCCTCCACACCTGACTAGACCACCTCCCGTCTGTGTCCGGATGTCCCTCCCTCTCCAGCCAGCTCACACTGGCTGAACGCCTACTGTATACGGCCCTATTCTTCCTGTGTGTCAGCTCAGTGTCTCCCCACAGCCCTGAGAAATGGGTGCTCCCAAGGTCGACTCCTTGGCCCTCAAGAGTCCTGGGGCATCTGGAATATTCTCTGACCCACTGGACCCCTGAGTGTTAAATCTCTAAGCCCCACCTTATAAGTCCTGTTTTAATGCAGTCGGAAAGTGAGGGTGAATTCCACCTCAGCTGCCCCGCTCCTCAGAGGTTGTCTCAGTCACCTGGCTCAGGAATTCCCAGCCCCGTGGTTCATGCCTGGAGACCTCTGAGGAGGGGGTGAGTGTGTGGGGCTATCGCCCTATTTAGTTAGTGTAGGCAGCTGCAGGTGGGGGAGTGGGGACCGCTGCCTGAGTCTGGTTCACTCTAGTGCTCTCTGAAGGGCTGCCTCTGGGGTTACAGAGGCATATGCAGAGATTCAAGGTGGGGTGGAGGGCCCTGGAAGGCTGGGCTGGTGGACATAGCATCCCAATGGGGAGGAGGCTTCTAGCCTTCGGGCTTGGCCCTCAGGGGTTCTCCCAGTGAGTACTTGGAGGGACAGGTCGTCTGAGATGTTGTCTTAGTTATGCAGTACTGCATGTGGCCACTAACCCAAAGGCTGGACATTCGAATCCACAGAGGTGCCCCAGAAGAAAGGCCTGGCAATCGAGTTCCAAAAAATCGGTCATTGAAAACACACAGTTCTACTCCGACACACATGGGGTCATCCTGAGTCAGGATCAGCCCGTTGGTAACTGGTTTGGTTTTGGTTTGGCCATAATAGGAGATATCACAAGTAGGTGACATTAGAGAAGAATTCTGGGGCTAAAAGTCCAACTGGAGGTCAGCTGAGTGAATTCCTTCTCCGGACTTCTCATCTAGTGTCTGGGGTGTGTGTATGACCCTTGGTGTCTGTTTGCTAACAGACAGGTCCTCAGGTGGTATCCCTCTGCCCTCTGTGTGTGTCTCTGGGTCTGTTCTCTTCACATCACCCAGAAGTGGTAGGGTTTGGGACCAATCTTCCTCTGGTGTGACCTCATTAACAAAAAAACCCTGCATGTCTGGACAGGGTCTCAGCCACAACTGCAGGTCTTTAATGTACTTTGGGCAGATACAGTTCAATCAGGAAGGGATCAGCTGCCTGATGCCAGGTTAAGCAGGAAAAAATGTCACTGGGCCCCTCCAGCCACCACAGAGATGTTCAGATCTTGGTGGGGGCCCTCAGGGTTCCTGCTCTGGGCCTGGCTGTTATTGCAAGAAGATGTGAAGGAGGCGAGATGGGGAAGGGGTGCAGAGAGGTGCCCCGGACAGGCACGGGGACACCAGGAGTAATGCTTGGGGCAGAGCCGCGTGGCCCCAGGAAGGGAAGCCGCAGGCACAGGCCCTGCCCATCAGCATGTGGCCAGCTGCTCACACACCCAGTGGTGTAGCTTAATGCGACAGGAGGCGTCATTCCACCGCCCCGAGGAGCCAACTATCATGCCACAGTCCTCGCCCTGGTCCCCGTTGTTGGGCTCCCCTGGCTTCCAGTTCCTGGAGCAAAGGCTTCAGGTCAGAGGAGGAGGGAGAGGAAAGAGACCTCCGTCCCTGCCCCCTGCCCCCCCAGCCTGGTCACCCTCTCCACAGTCTGGGCCTTGGAGGGCCTCCAGATCCCTTCTGTGGGTCTCTCCCACCACTTAAACCCCCTAGTTCCCTACAGGTTGGGTGTGCCCCTCATCCTGTGCCCAGCCTGGGCCTGGCACCCCAACCCTAACCGTCTCCCTCAGCTGCAGTCTAGAAGTTCCCCCCAAGTGCAGGCCTGGGGCCCCTGCTCTCAAGTTCCTCCCACGTCGTGGTAGAGGAAGGAGCCCCGGTAGCCCAACAGGTGGGCGCTCCGCTGCTAGCCGAAAGGTGGGCAGTTGAGACCCGCCCAGCAGCTCCGCAGGAGAAGAGCCCTGGTAGTCTGCCCCTGGAAAGATGCCAGCCTAGAAAACCCCATGGCACAGTTCTGCTCTGTCTGCTGGCACTGCCAAGAATTGGAATCGATTCAAGGGCACCCAACAGCATGGCAGAGTGGCTCCCTCTCTGAGTTTGGACCCAGGGTTGCTTTTCCAACCCCATCTGTCTTCTCCCCAGAGAGTCGTGCTCCAATTTTCCCTTCCTGTCCTGACCAATTTTTAGAAACACACCCTTCCAGTTTACATTTAGAGCTCTGTCCCTCCCTGCCAACTGGACAGTCCCCTCTCTGAGAACCCTCCTTCCCCCATAGCACACTAGAGGCCTCCCTGTCTGACTTTAGGCCTAGGGATCTCTTTCTAAGCACTGTCCCCTTTCCCAGGGGCTCATCCAGGGAACTCCTTCCTCCACGGGGTTCCCACCTATATCCCCAGTATTCCAGAGGCCCCCTCTCACCTGTAGTCCACAGGGCTCCTGTCCACCCAGGTAAACTTGCCCTCTGTGTGCAGGTCATTAAGGCCAATCCACGAGTCCTTCCGCTTGGTGTGTCTGTTCAGGAAGTCCTGGGGGGCAGGACCAGGACGGAGGACAGGAGATATGCCTGGGTCCCTCCTTCCCTGTCTGTCCCCCTTACAGTAGGTGTGAGTGGGGATCCGCATCCCTTGACCCCATGCCACCCTGCCCACACGTCTCCAGGCTCACCTGCTCCTCTGGGCTGTGGATGGTGACCAGTCGCCCGTGCAAGTCTTCGCAGGCATACTTGGCTTGGATCCACTTCAGGGTGTCCTGACCAAAGTAGTAACACTTCTTCTGGAAATTAACCCACTTCTCGGGGCATGTGTTACACTCAGTGCCTGGGGTGGAGGAGAGGTTCGGGGGTGGCTGTGGTGGGCATTCGGGTAGGCATCATGGGAAGATGGAGCAGAGTGGGGGGCAGTCTCCTGAAGTCACTCCTAGGGCCAGCCTGGAAGCAGACCTACCCCAGAGCCTAGCAGGATCTCCCAGGCTGACCTCTCTGCTGGCAGTCTGATGTTGACACACAGCGCCAGCTCCAAAGCCAGCAGTGCCTCATCTACCAACATGATAGCCACAAACCACTACGAGTGGTAACACCTCAGCCATCAACACCATCCCCACTGCCACCACCACCGTCACTACAAAGACCAACACTGCTGGTGACACCTCCATCACCAACACTGTCACTACAAACACCACCGCTGTCATCACAAACATCCCCACTGACGGTGGCACCTCCGCCACCAACACTGTCGCCACAAACACCCCCACTGTCGGTGACACCTCCACCACCAACACTGTCGCCACAAATAGCACCCCTGTAACCACAAACACCCCCACTGTCAGTGACACCTCTACCAACTGTCACTACAAACACCACCACCGTCACTGGTGCTGTCACTGCCAGCACTGTCACCACAAACACTCCCACTGTCACTGGTACCATCACTGCCGACACCATCCCAACAAACACCAGCACTGTCACCACAAATACTTCATTGTCAACAGCATCTCAACTACCAACACCGTCAGCACAAGCACCTGATGGCCAGCGCCTCAACCACCAGCGCTACAACATTCCCCCTTATTTCTGGATTAACTCTTAATTGGAAATAGATTTTCTTACAGTGACATATAGGGAGGTGCCATAGCTTTGGTCCAAGTTTTCTAAAGGTCCTGGGGGTCCACAGTAGTTGGAGAGCCCCTCATGAGAATAGAGCTGGGTGCTTCCTGCACAGGAAACAGTAGCCAGTATGTGACCCTCTGGGGGTACAGCATTATGACAGAAAAAGAATGTCCCTTAGTGGCTGGCTTGGGGTAAGGTATCCTAGCTCTGTGCTACACAGTCAAGCGACCAGATTTGGGGGCCTCAGAGACTGGGTAGGAAATGGGAGGTGACCAGTTCTAAGGTCACCATGATCCAGGCCCTATAGCCTTCCCCAGGGGACACCACAATGGGGTTTCTCATTGGGTTTCCATAGCCACACCAGGTCCTGCGGGACTGGGCTCCATACCCAGTGGAGATCCTTCCTCTTCTCTTACCCCTTTGGGGAAGTTGAGGCTTCCCAGAGGAGGAAGAAGAAAAACCAAGGGGCAGAACTGCAGGAAGCCTGAGACGCCACAGAAGAGCTCTAAGCCAGGGTTCCTGCCTTAATTTCAGGTGCTCTTTCTGCAGCTTGTTGCTACTCAAATGACCCTCTCCACTGCCAACATCACTGCAGAGGTAGGACAGGCTACTGTGAGGACTGTGCTGAAGAGAGTCCTACTAACTGCTTTCCAGTAGGCAACAGCAGGCAAAGGAGAGAGCGTACGAGAGTCCAGTGGTGAATACTGTCCTTTAGAGCAGGAAGAAGGTTTGGGAGCCTCCCCGAGCTTTGGAAGGAAGCAGCTGGGCTCTGAAAGGCCATTCTCCTCACCTGCCCTGCCGCACACGAAAGCTTATACCCAGCTATGTTATCACACACACACCGAACCAAAAACCAAACCCGCTGACTTCAGATCGATTCCAGCGTACAGTGACCCTAGAGGACAGAGTAGAACTGCCCCGTAGGGTTTCCAAGGAGCTCCTGGTGGATTCAAACTGCCAACTTTTTGGTTAGCAGCCATAGCTCTTAACCACCGCACCACTAGAGTATCCTCGAAACACACATGGCTACACAAATGCCTTTGTGTCCTACCAAACAACAACAACAACAAAAACCTGGCTGTTGTTGAGTCTATTTTGACTCTTGGCGATCCCAAGTGTTATGGAGTAGAACTGCTCCACAGGGTTTTTATTTTTAAGTCTTTACAGAAGCAGATGGCCAGGTCTTTCTTAAACTGCACCTCTGTGTGAGTGCAAACAACCAGCTTTGAGGTTCTTTGACGTTAGCAGTCACACACTAATGGCTGCACCTCACACCTAACACTCACAGACCTGTTGTCATGCTGCCGTGCATGTCACACCGATGCGTCGTCACATACGCATGCCAACAGACGTACCACACCGTGACACACCATTGTGCATGCACACACACTCACCATTCATAATCTTCAGCTCCATCCACAGCTTGGCCACCTCCTCCTGGAGTTTGTCCACGGAGTCTGAGGCTTCGCGCCTCTCGTTCAAGCCTTGGGTGAACAGCAGGAGAGGGTCAGTGCTCGGGGACTAACTAGCAGGTCCCCTTCTTGACCCCTCTCCTTCCCCTCCTCCCCACCAAAGCCTTACTCTTGGATTTCAAGTTGCTCAGATCTGCTCCAAGTTCATGCAGGTATTGGGAAAGCGCTGACTCTGAGGTGAGGAGGTCAGGACAGGTCTCAGGGATGGTGCCTAAGACCAGAAAGTTCCCAAGCCTAGCCCCCAGACTCACGGTCCCCCATGGCTCCAGGATCGCCAAGTCTGGTCCCACGCCCCCCACCAGGTCCCTCACCACGAGACTTCAAGCTCTTCTCTTCCGTTTGGATTTTCTCTATGCTCTTCAACATCTGGGCAGCTGGTCACAGGGGAGAGGGCTCGGTGACAAGAAAGTCCTCAGAGTCCTCCCCGAGTCCCCACTCACCCCTTTGGCCTTTTAGCCTAGGTCTTCAGGGTCACTTATTCAATTTGGAGTCCATGGTGGAGACACCGTTGGCTTAAACACTGTGTGTCCCAGAAGGCCATCAAGTTCCCACACCACCCCTGCTCCAAACCCCAACCACCTGAGGTCACTCACCCTGGGATTTCTGGGCCATCTGGTCGCTCTTGTGTTTTTCCAAGTCCTTGGAAAGCTGAGACACTGGGGCAACAGGGAAGAAGTAGTGTCTTTGGGGACTGTCATGGTTTGAATTGTGTCCCCCCAAAAATGTGTGCAGCCATGTGGCTGGGATATGGTTCCCAGTATCTTGGAAATGTCCTCCATTGTGTGGTTTTGCTAACCTGTATGTTAAAGGATTAGGGTGGGGCTGTGAATTCCTGCTATGGGGGAAGTTTCCCTGGAGTATGGCTTGCCCCACCCTTAATGCTTTTAGCTTGCAAGGAATAAAAGGAAAAAGAACCAAGGACAATTTGAGAACCTCACTACCATCAAGCAAGCAGCACCGGGAGTTCAGACCAGAGGTTCTTGCGTTAGGACACTCCCTGGACAATGACTGATGCAATACCGGACCTTCCTCCAGAGCCGTCAAGGGGAAAGTCTTTCCCTGGAGTGGACACACTGAATATGGACTTGCAACCTACCGGACTGTGTAAGAATAAATCTTTCTTTGTTAAAGCCATCCACTCTGTGGTATTTCTGTTAGAGCAGCCCTAGTTGACTAAAACAGGGACCATGAAGGCAAGTCCTTGGACTCTCACCCCAGCCCCAAGTGTGTGGGCTGATGCTTTTAGGTTTAGGGACAAGGGCTCAGAAAACTACAGGCAACGAGAGAATGAGTGTGTGTGCTTGGCTCCTCCTTCTCTTCCCCTTTGCAAATTAAAGGTTAAAAACTGTGGGCATTCATTGAAAGCTTATCGGAATCCACACAATCACTGTTCTAAGTGCTTCACATGACCTAGTTCATTTCCACTTCTTAGCACTAAAGTGATGCCCATTTTACAGATGGGGAAACTGAAGCACAGAGTGCTTATGTAACTCCTGTGACATCTGCAGATGTTAACATCACATGAGGCCTCCACTGCGAGCCTCTAGGGCAGGGGGCAACGTAGGCTGATCCTTAGTTCCTAGGGGGGCTCTGAAGCCCAGAAAAGGGTGTCGCTGTCCCCAGGACCCATAGGCATCAGTGGCAGGAGGGAATGAGGGCCTGATGTCCTGATCTCCACTCTTAGCCCCACCATACCGTTCTGGGAAGCAATTCCTTCCAGCTGTTTCAGGTTCTTTGTAGTGTCCCAGTCTGGGGAGAAGAGGCATAAGGCTTGTCAGGTGCATTCTTCCCCACCCCATGGAGCCCCTACCCACAGAAGATGGGGGTCTTGGCTGTAACAGGTGAGAGCTACTGAAAAGCCAGGAGGTGCTGGGCAGGGCTGGTGCTCCACAGGGGGGGTGGGCACCCAAAAGGGGGTGGCAGGGTGAAGGGGGGACATGATGGTGAAAATTGAGTTCCAAGAAGTGTGTTGGGCTCCTCAAGTCTGAAAGAGGGATCTGGGAGGGAAGGTAGGAGGGTCTGGTGGGTTGAAGGGGACACATAGGGCTGGGAGTGTCCTTACGCCACAGGAGAAAGAGGGTCAGCACCACGGCCCACATCGATGCGGTCACCAGTCCAAAAAGTATGAGCTGAGTTCTGTGCCTGCAGCATGGCTTCCGGGGAGGGTCCTCAAACTCTGCAGAGGGTGAGAAAACAGAGGGGGGTTCACAGAGTGAGGGTAGGCTCTGGCTCAGCCTGTCTCACCATCCGGAGTCCTGATGTCCTGGGAGCCTGGGAGCCCACACTAAGGCAGAGGGTCTCAGTGGACCCCCGACTCTTCTGCATCCCTTCGCCACCCACTGCTGTCTTTCAGTGTCACTGTCTACTCTGTATGGGACTGTCTGCTGCATGTCCATCGGCTCCTCTGACCTTTATGTGTCCGTCTTTGTGTCTGTGCATACCTGAGTCTGCCCCTCTGTCCCTTTGTCTGTCTAGCTCAGCCTCTGTCACTCACCCCAGCAGTCCAGGAGCCTGACTTGGCTCCAGGTCACTGCCCACAGAAACAGGCTAGGGGACAGGGGCTGAGAGCTCCCTTCCACGGCCCCCTCTGCAGACGTGGACACCCAGCCCAGCCCTCACCTTTAATATCTGCACCCCCTTCTCTTGTGGGATTCCGTTATCCCATCAGTGTTGGGTCTCCAGCATCACTTCCAGGTGGCTGGGTCCCTCTATCCCCTCCCTGTTCTGGCCCCCAGCCCTGATATCTACACCTGCAGCCTCAAACTCTACCCGAAACCTGGCCCCTCTACCAAGCCCTTCCGGTAACCCCAGGACCCTGGGGCTGAATTCTGCATGTCCCAGTGCCTCTCTAGCTCCTTCTCCAGGTGCCAGTTACTGCCAGCCCCTCCCCAATGCCCGCCCCTGCCCCCGGCTCTACCTTCAAGCCCTCCATGAGCCCTTGGCCCCCTCCCTTCACTCTGATCGTGAGGATTCATCCCGCTGAATTCCTCTTGCTCTGAGGTCCTGGTCCACTTGCCTTCTGACCCTGTGAGGTCCCCAGCATCCCTGTTGGACCTTTTCTTGTCAGGAGGGTGTTGAGTCAGAGCAGGGAGGGGCCTGCAGCTTCCTTCTCCTTCCTGGTCTCTTTCTGGGAAAGCCAGGGGGCTCCCCTCTCCTCCCCACATCTGGGCCTTTCCCAGGGAGAGCCTGGAACCTCCCTTTCTCTCCAGAGTGGAAGGCAGGGGATCAGCGCTCAGAGTGTCCTCTCACCTACATACGATCTTTCCTCCATGGTGTCCCTGTTCAGACTCTCCTGATGACGGAGCATTTGCTCTCTGATAAGGCTGGCCACTTGATGATCACAGTTAGAATCACAGCTCTGGCTGGGGTCTGGGTTGGAATGAGGGTTAGGGTTAGACGTCAGGGTCTGGTTACCAGCACAGAACAGCATCTGGGGCCCAGGGGCTCAGTGATTGTTCGCTGATTTGACCATTTGATTCTATGACCTGAAATCAGTGTGGCTGAGACTCAAAGCCAGACCCTTGACCTCAGGAGACTGGCTGCTAGTGGAATGTCTGCTGGCAAAATGCCAGCACAGATGAATCCAGGCAGCTCGGCCATGCTCCCAAACCTGAGAGCCTGTGCCTCCCCTGTAGCCTTTCATAGCTCCCCAGGCCATCACCTTTCCCTTCCAGACCTGTTGCCATACCCTCCTGACGCTGTCCCATCCCCATGGACCTTATCAGACTGTAGACCTATTCCTGTCACCCCTCAGACTCAGTCCAGAGCTCATTTCCGCCAAGAAGCCTTCGATGTCCACTTCCTACCCTCTGTGCCCCCAATAGATACACGTGCACACATAAGTACAGACACAGATACATAGACACACACATTCACGTGCACAAATACACGCACACACAGGCATATACGTGCACACATCCCCATGTACACAGTCACACAGACACTTGTATACACGTATTCACATGCACAGACACACAACACAGTCACACACAGACATATGGGTACACACATTTGCATGTATGTGATCACTCACACAGACACTAGCATACATATATTCATATGCACAGACATGTAGTCACACAAGTGCAGACACATTCACACATAGAAAATCATATGTGCACACATTTGCACAGGCATGTGTACACATATGCACACACACCATCACACAGGACATGTACATTCATACACAGGCACACAGTCACATACATGAACACAGTCGCATATGTGTACACACATTTACATTCACACAGGCACACGTGAACACCCATTCACATGCATACTCACACACATTACACAGAGACACACATTTATATGCATACGCACATTCACACACTTCCACACAGTCATCACACGTGCTCATGTGTGGGTGTACAATCTCACACCCATGTGTATTCACACATACGTACTCTCTCACCTGCTTGGGTTTTGAGTCTGTTGCTGTCCTCCTGGCCAGGTGGGGCCAAACAGACAGGTGGGCAGGGGCCACAGCAGGCAGGGTCCTGTGGGCAGCGGTGAGGTGCTCACACCGGCGAGGCACTGATTTCGCAAGTGAGCCCACCCACCCACTGCTTCTATTCTCAGAGTCCTTAATAATAATGGGCTCACCCCCGGATGACTGCATTACACGCATGGTGTGGTCTCTTCCCCATCAGCTGGGGAAGTCCATACTATTATTATCTCCATTTCTCAGGTAAGCAAACTGAGGATGAGAGAGGCTAAGCCTAGCTTCCGAAGTGTCGGAGGAGGCAACAGGTAGAGTGGGCATTTAAACCAAGGTGACTGTGGACTGTTGTGCCATCATGAAAAGGAAGGAGGAGGGCCAAGAGAGACAGAGACAAAGAAGGGAGGAAAGGAGAAAGAAAGATACGTGAGGAAGCGTTTAGGTCAAATACAGACAATTGTCTTGTATGGGTCAAGCTGGTGTCAGCAGATGCCAGGCATAGTTCTCAGTGCCCTACATATATTAATGTATTTAAATCTCACATCCATGCTTTGTTATCAAGGCTGCCTGATAGATAAATATCAGCAACTTGCCCAAGATCACACAGCTCATAAAAGCCAAAGCTGGGGTTTGAATCCAGGCTGTATGAGTCCTGAGTCTACAGCCCTAACTGCTCTGTATAGACAAGGACCCCTGGCACTTCAGCCCCCGTTCTTTCTCTTAATCCTGTCCACTTAATCCCTGTCCACTCTCGGCTGGGGAACCGCCTTCGCCTAAACTGCACTCCTGAATGTGTGGGTCACCTCTCCAACCCCAGGCTTGCTGCTCTGCCTCTCACTATGGAAGACACCAGCATGTGTCCGCATGTCCCATCTCCCAGCCACAACTGGACTGGGCCAGCCTCTTGGGATAGACATGTGTCCCTACGATGGCAGGCATGGGCCTGGCTGCAAGGTCCCATGGGACAGCAGAGACCATGCTGTCTTCTCTGTTACATTGTGTTGTAGGTTGAATTGTGTCCCGCATAAGACATACATGTTGAGGTCCCTGCCTGTGTACCTGTGAAAGTGACCTTGTGTGGAAACTGAATCTTTAAAGGTGTCACTGGTTGGGCTGACAAGAGGCAGACGTTGATCACATACATGTCTCATATCATATGACTAAAAACCCACTGTCACATTGATTCTGACTCATGTGATGTCACGTCCTACAGAGTAGAATTGCTGTCACCTTTACTGAGGAGCCCTGCTGGTGCCCTGGTCAAGTGCTAGGCTGGAGAAAGATGTGCCAGTCAGCCTCTGTAAAGATTCACAACCTTGGAACCCTAGGGGGCAGTTTGACTCTATCCTATAGGGTTGTAATAGTAGACTCCTGGTGGTGCAGTGGTTAGAGCTCAGCTGCTAACCAAAAGGCTGAGAGTTGGAATTCACCAGCTGCTCCTTGGAAACTGTATGGTGATAGTTCTGCGCTGTCCTGTAGGGTCGATATGAATGAGAATCTACTCAAGGGTGATGGGTTTGTTTTTTTGGTTTATAGGGTTGCATGCATTGGAATCAACTTGGTGGTAATGATATTACAAAAAAAAATTCTTTATGGAAGTAGATCTCCAGGACTTTCTCTCACAGTACTAAGAGTTGGGTTCAGACTGCCAACCTTTTGGTGAGCAGTCAAGTGCCAGCTGTTTGAGCCACACAGGGGCCTTAATCCTATATGACTGGTGAGCTTACAAAGGAGGACAGAAGGCACAGAGACAGGGTGAGAGAGGAAGGACACCAAGTGTTGGCTGCAGCTATAATTGCAGAATGCCAGCAGCTACCAGGAACTGGGAGGGAGCATAGACCAGGTTCCCCCCAGGACTCTTCAGAAGGATTGATCCAACCCGGCCAGGATCTGATTTGAACTCCCAGCCTCCAGAAACATGAGGCAATGAATTTCTGTGTCTTTTTATTGTAGCTGCTGCTGTTTGTTTGTTTAAGCCCCCACTTTGTGGCATTTAAAGCAGACTTAAGAGATGCCTACACAATAGAGCACTGAAGTCCGACCTGCATGCATCTGTTGGACAGATGACACTGGTAGTTTGCAGCTGTTCATCTGTCTCAACCTTCATCTCACTAGTTATGAGTCTTGAGCCCGGGTGGCCGAGGATGAAGGTCACAAAGAGGGAGAGTTGTCAGGGTGTAGGTTTCAGAGAGGGGTCACTGGGGCTGCTGGGAGGATACAGGCCACAGGAGGCCTGGTGGGCTTGGAGGCGAGAAGGGCAGGAGGAGTCCTAAGAGGGTTTGTGGCTTGGTCCAGGGGGCAGAGGAAGTGGCTTGGGGCAGCTGCCATGAGGATGGTGATAAGCAGATTGATTTGAGGGTCACCCACATAGTGACAGGGAAGACAGAGGGTCGAGGTTGAAGGATCTGTGAACAGTGCCTGGTCTCTTCTGGGCGTCTGGGTGGACAGAGGAGCTGCCCCAACAGTGGGGACACAGGAAGGAGGAGACGCTGCGAACAGATCTGGCTGGGCTATGTGTAAGGTTGAGGGACACCAAGATGAGAATCGGCTAGAAGAGGGGCTGTTACTGTGCCTTTGGCAATCTACCCGCCCGCATGCCCAGTGCGAGCCCACTCTGAGTCCACTCTGAGTCCACTGGCTCTACTGCATCCTGTCAGGTGGCCTCAACTCCCTCCAGTCCCCCAACTCATCTGTCACCTCCTGAGTGTCCCTCGTTCCCTGCTGAATCCCTGGCCAATCCTCAGGTCAGACAAACCTATATACTTTATGGAGAAACCTCACCCCTGGACTCTAGAGACCAAGGGGAGCCAAGCATGGGACAGCCTCACTTCCCTTCTGTGGTATCAACACGGGTCTCTGCTCAGTTTGGGGGAAAACAGGAAATGGTGCGGATGTGGCCGCAGATCGGAAGGTGTCGCTTCTCCTTTCAGGTTCGGGAGCCTGGGGTGGGGCGTTACGCACGGATCCGGACTTCCCAAGAACAGAGTCAGGGTCCGACGCGGCCTGGGACCTTAAGTAATCCGCGGGTTGGGCCTCATTCAGGCCCAGGACAGACTGCAACCCCAACTCGAACCCTATGTAAGTGCTGTACGCAGAGAAACAATTACCGCAGCTAACCACAGAACTCAGCACCTGGGACAGGGCCCAGTGCCAGGCCACCAGCATCGGTATCTGCATGACAAGCAGCCAGGGACCCTGAGCCCACCTCATCCCAGAGCCCTGGACTCTCCCACATGAAGGCAGCCTCTCCTGGTGTTGTGAGAGGGAGAAGGGAAGGTGACCCAGCGGGGGAGGTCATTGTCATCAAGTGAACTCTGATTCCTGCCGAGTCGTTGTGCCAGAAAGAAACATGTCCAGGTCCCGAGCCATCTCCACAGTTGTTGATAGGTTTGTGTCCATTGTCACGGCCGTTGTGTCAATTCATGTCAAGGAAGGTTCCTCTCATCTATGCTAATTTTCTACTTTATCAAACACAATGGTCTTTTTTAGTGATTGGCCTTTCCTGTGACATGCCCAAATTAAACGAGACGAGTCACTTTTAAGGAGAGTTCTCGTTTTCTTTCTTCCAAGACTGATTCCTTCATTCTTCTGGCAGTCCACAGTAACAGTATATTCAATATTCTTCCCAACCTCACAGTTAGAAGGCACCAATTCTCCTTCTGTCTTCTCTATATCTTATCCAGCTTTTGTGCGAAAATACTGTGGTTTGGGTCAGGCACACTGTAGCCCTCAAAGTGATGCCTTTGCTTTTTAACACTCTGAAGAGATCTTTTCGCAGCCAGTTTCCCCATTGCAATATGTCATTTGATTCCTTAACTGCTGCTCCCATGGCCATTGATTGTCAATCTGAGTAAGAACGAAATCAGTGTGTCAAATCCAGAAGGGCTTCCAGGAGGCAGTGACTCCAAAGCAGGATTTCCTAATTGCAGCATTGTTGACATGGGGTGCTGGCTCATTCTCTGTGGTGGGGTCTGTTTGTGTACTGTATAGTGCTGAGTAGCACCCCTGTCCTTGATTCACTTGACATCAGTAGCCCCCTTTCCTTCATCCCACACATAAAGGCCTTTTACCAGTTGCAGCCAAGTTGATTCCAGCTCCTGGTGACCCCATGTGTGCACAGTAGAACTGCTTCACAGGATTCTAACTGACTTTTCAGAAGCAGATCACCAGGCCTTTATTTCTAGGAGCTTCTTTGTGGGTGAAATCCACAATCCTTTTGGTTAGCCATCGATGGTTAGCCATTGTGTCATGGGCCTGGTCACAACGAAAAAAACCCAACTCCAACATCACCCCTAAAGGGCAGAATCACCCTCACTTGAAAGTGTGATGTACAAGCAAGGAGAGAGTCATGTCTTCATTGTGTCCCCCTCCAAAATGTCTGTATCATTTTGGCCGGGCCATCATCCCCAAGGATGAGTTACTTTTCCCATGCGTTGTGAATCCTGCCTCTGTGATGCTGATGAGGGACAATGGGCAGCCGTTGTGTTGGTGAGGAAGGACTCAAGCTACAAGGTTGTGGGATATAAAAGAGAGAAGTGAGCTGACAGAGTCAGGAACCTCACATCACTAAGAGAGCAGCATCAAGAACAGAGCTTATCATTTGGACCTGAGGTTCCTGCACTGAGGTGCTCTTCTGTTGAGTCTGGTACCAGGAGTGGGGTGCTGCTCTAACAGATACCTAAAAGGTGAATGGATAAGAAGACTCAGAAGAAACTGAAAAGAACTGATAACACCTGAGAAGGTGCAGATAGTGAGAAGCAGCAGTTCACTTGCAACAGCAGAACCAGGCAGGCGCCAACCCACTGAGCAAGAGAGCTGAGTGCCTGTGTGTAGGAGGCTTCCTGGCAGAGTGGGGTAACTACAGAGCTTAGGAACACTTGCCCCAGCAGGGCAGATGCAAGCTTGAGGCCTGGGACTCCTAAAGCCAACAAAGCAGAGTTTCTGTTCCAGTGGGCCTGGATGGCAGAGCTGCAGCCCAGAGCCAAGGGGTCTCCACTCAGAATCTGGAGTATGGCCAATACTTAAAGTTTGGAGGGCAAGGCTTTTTTGTAAAACGTCTCAGAGAATGGAATACTATTTTCAAAGCCATGAGGGCTAATGTAACGTGTTCTGTTAATTTGCTTGGTACCTGTTATGTCTTTCCCTGCAATTTCTCCCATTTGTAATGAACATGTCTAATTTGTGCCTGCGTATTTTGCCACTGGATTTAGGAAACAGATAACTCGTGTTCTAGATTTTGCAGGTGAAGAGGAATTTCTGCATTTTGGACTTGGACTTTAAGACTCTTGCTGTGAGATGAGCACATTTTTCATGTTGCAAGGGTATGATTGTTTGGGGGGAGGCAAAGGGTGGAATATCATGAAGTGCATCACATGCCCCCCCCAAACGTCTGTGTTGATTTGGCTGGGCCATGATTCCCTGTGTTGAGTGATTTTTCCCATGTGTTGTGAATCCTGCTTCTGTGATGTTGATGAGGAAGAACAGGCAGCAACTGTGTTGATGAGGTAGGACTCAGTCTACAAGCTTGTGGGATGTAAAAAGAGAGAAGTGAGCAGAGAGAGTTAGGAACCTCATACTACTAAGAAAGCAGCATCAAGATCAGAGCATGCCCTTTGAACTTGAGGTGCCTGTGCCAAGGTGTTGTCATGTTGAATCTGGACTCTCCGACTGCGATAATAGAATGAATTTGGACTTGCAGCTTACTGGATTGTGATAATAAAATTTCTCTTTTTAAAGCCATCCACCTGTGGTATTTCCGTCATAGCAACACTAGTTTACTAGGACAGACAGAGTCTTGGCTTCAGGGTCTCTCTCGCTATTTCTGTCTTCAACTGTCAGCTTGGTCAGCTGTCCACAGATCACCCTTCCTTTTATTCACTCAACAAACATTTATTGACACCTACCATGTGGCAGAGGCCAGTGGTGGCTCAGGGGTAGAATTCTCATCTTCCATGCAGGAGACCTGGGTTCAGTTCCCCGCCCATGCACCTCATGCACAGACACCATCATCTATCAGTGGAGGCTTATGTGTTGCTGGGATTCTGAATGGTTTCAGTGGAGCTTCCAGACTAAGACTAGGAAGAAAGGCCTGGTGATTGACTTTTGAGAAACAGTCAATGAAAACTCTATGGATCACAACAGTCACATCCACTATCACTCATGGGGATAGCACACAACCAGGCAGTGTTTCACTCTGTTGCGCATGGGGTTGCCATGAACTAGGGACCAACTGGACAGCAGCTAACACAGCAACCTGTATGTACAAGTCTGACAATGAAGTCCTCGAACTTACCTGTTCTAAGTGCTACATACCTCATTGCTGAATAACACTATGATCGCCTTTGAAGTACTCCCCTTGAGAAGCTATGCACAGACACCAGCACCTAGTCCACCCTTCAAAGCAACTTGGGAACTCTTTTTCTGGAATGGCCATTGTGCAAGGTGGCACTGTGCCAAGTTCGCCAACTTAATTGTATAGTTGTCTGTGAGGGAGTTTTTAGCTAGTAAACAAAAAACTGTTTTGGAGCCCCTTCCCTATTCACCTGATCTGGCTCCCAATGACTTTTATCTTTACCCAAAGATAAAGGATATATTGAAGGGAAGACATTTGGGTGACATTCAGGACATCAAGGGTAATACAATGATGGCTCTGATGGCCGTTCCAGAAAAGGAGTTCCAAAACAGCTTTGAAGGGTGGACTAGGCACTGGCATCAGTGTATAGTTTCCCAAGAGGAGTACCTCAAAGCCGACGGAGGTGTGTGGCACTTCTTCTACAATGAGTTCACACACTCGATTGGCAGTCCATGTATACCAGGCTCTGAAAGCAAGACAAAGTCCCTGGTCTTATTGGGGAGAAAGGCCAAATTTGAAACCCAAAGACAAACAGACAAGGTCCGGAGAGAGGGCCAGGGGCTACTCCAGGCTAGAAGGTCAGAAGCCTGGGGAGGGGAAGTAATATTGAGCTCAGCTGTCGCAGGGTTTTTGTCCTTCCGGTGGGACCTGAATGCTTCCTGCTGCAGGGCCCTCCCCTGGGACTTTGCAGCCTTGAAGCTGTGACTGTCCCTGTTCCATCAGGGGAAATCCCCACTTCTGGCCTCTCCAGGGCATGACGGAGTACCCCAGAAGGTCCAAGTTCCAGGAGAGGCTGGCAGGCCTGTGGACTCTGCAGCCCTAAGCTGTGTAGCTGGGTCTCTGGTTTTCTAGGCCTCAGTTTCCCCCACCAGAAGGGCACTGGACTTCTGTCCCTGGATGTCTCAGTCAATTGGTCTTGGAGGGTCCCTCCCCAGTGCTGTGGGGAAGTGGGGATTCTGGGGAAGTGGGGATTCTGCAGAACCAGTGTGACCGCTGCTGTGACTCAGGGTGAGAGATGTAGGGCGCAGGGTGTGACACACTTGTGCGCACATGCACACACACACAAGTGGCTCGATACCAGGGCCCACAGAGGCACACAGATACACAGAGGTAGGCACAACACAACAGAACCACAGACACACACAATACACACACAGATACAACACAACAAAACCATAGAGATAATACACGGAGGTCTAGCCCAGTAGCCCATTACCTCGAGTCAGATCTGACTGTAGGGGCCAGGGTAGAACTGACTCCTAGAGTATTCAAGGAGTGCCTGGTGGATTTGAACTGCCGACCTTTTGGTTAGCAGTGGTAGCATTTAACCCACTACACCACCAGCAACGCATATACAAAGGCAAACTCAACACAATTAAACCATAGTCATATATACAACACACAGAGACAACAATATAAAACCTCAGAGATACACACAAGACACACACACAGAAAATGAAGCCACAGACATACACACATAGCACAGATACACAAACACTTAGAAACAGACACACACCTATGTGTATACAACACAGATACACTCCACACAGCCACAAACACATACAAGCACACACAGGTCTACAGAAGCATGTGTGCAACACACAAGAATACCCACAAAGACTCACCCCTCATAAATACACATATGTAGACATCACAAAACATGCACAAATACATGCTACACACATGGAAACATGAACACCCCTGCAGATACCATAGAAACATGCAAACCAAAAGCATAGATGTACAAAGACACAAAACAGATATGCAGTACACCCATGGACACACACACACGTACATACATGCATACACACACATACACACACACGCACACACACGCACACACACATACTGATGTCCACAGTCATACCAACACACACACGTTCTCCTCTGCTGGTCTATTGCTGAGTGGTTTCATCACAGTGTTGACAGACTAAGGGACAAAAGCAGTGCCCCCTCCACCAGCAGCTTCCTTCTTGACTGTGCTTCCCCCTACTCCACTGCTGGCCTTAGTTTCCCTCCTGGATGGTTCTCTCTTCCTTCAGCACCTCTTGGTTTTCATTTCTTCCTAACCCTGCAGACTTCCCACACCCCTGTCTTGAGCTCAGCTTTATTGATGCACACATTCATTTATTCACCCACTCGCTCCCTCATCAGATCATTTACTCTCTTGCCCATTCTTTCATTTGCTTGCTCACTCATTCATTCACCTGCTTACTCATTCATTCACTCGCTTAATCATTCACTCACATGTTCATTCACTAATTCACTCAGGCATTCATTTATTCATTCTTTGAGGATTTCTGAGTCTGTCTTGTGCACGGGGCACTTGGGGCTACAGCATGAACAAGCCGGCCGTCTACCCCTGTCCTTGGCCCTAACCTGTTCAGGGGAGGCACAGATCAAAGGCTGTCATCAGTGCATGCCAGGATGCAGGTAAGAGGAGGCACAATGAGGGGAGCCTCTCTGAGGAGGTAACTTTCAGCAGGGATGCTTGTATGAAATGAAGGAGCCAGGCCACAGACATCCAGGGTAAGGTCTCCCAGGCAGAGGGAGCTGCCAGTGCAAAGGTCCTGGGGCCAGGCTGTGGATGGTGCGCTGCAGGAACACCAAGGAGGTTCACGTGGCTGGAACAGAGCAAAGGAGCCAAGAAGGGCAAACTCCCCAGATGCCACCCCTGCCCCAAGTTGACCCCAGCATTGCTGCCTCCCCACCCAGCCACAGCTAGAGCCCTTGGCATTCACCCTGCCTCCCACCTGGCTGCCACCTCCCACATTTGTCCTCCCTAAGTCCTATCTTTCCTTTTCCCTTTCAAATATATCCTGTTGCTCCCCATGTGTGACCCTAACCCCAGTCACCACCCTGTCTCCCAGACAACATCCACAACACCCTCCCTGGTCTCCTGGTAACTCCTTTTCAGCCCCTTCCTTGTGTTAGTGGCTACTTGACTATGTCTTCTCTCCCTGCCTATAGCTTTTCATGGCTCCCACCTGCTCTCAGCCCTGAGTTCCAGCTCCCTCAGCCTGGAGTTTTAGGGCCCCTACCTCTTCTGCTCCCTGCAAGGCCTGAACATCGCCGAACTCTCTGCCAGCAGCATGCTTCCTCATACCTGCAGGGCAGAGGGCCAAAGCCTCCCCAACGGCAGGGCTGGGCCAGGGGCCTTCTCTGAACCCTATGGCCCCTGCTTCCTCACCCCAGGGCTGCACTGCGTAAGTATCTTCCAGAACTGAGAGATCCTGGAGAGCAGAACTCGGGGATCCCTTTCTGGGGCATGAGGGGGCTGCCCTGAGCTCTGCTGCTCTCAGTCACCCACTTTCACCTCTTCCCCACCCTCCCCCTCTGACAGCAGGTCATAAGAAGAGGAAAGGGTGGGGATGTGGGGAGAGGCTGGCTCTGTATCTTCTGCTTCCTGGAGCCCGCGAGTCTGGAGCCCAGGCTGGTTTTGTTTATGTGTGGGGTGAGTGTGGGGAGAGGCTGGGGGGAGCTTGTGTGTGTGGCTGGCCCAAAGTCCTCAAGATGAAGAGGACACGGAGGTCAACTTGCACACACCCTTCCCTGGAGGGCCCCCAGAACTCCGTGGGGAGTCCCAAGCCCTTTACTCACCCCTACTCGGGGCCTGGGACACCCCCAGGGTCAAAGGGGCTAGCCAGATGCCGCAGGGGCAGTCAGGGCCAAGCTGGGAGATTTGGGGGTTTCTCTCCCAAGAATGCCTGTGGTTTTCAGAGAGGAGGAAGTAGCACATGGGGACAGGCAGGCAGGGTGGCCCTGGTACCCTCAGAGACCCAGAATCTCAGACTCCACCCTCAGAGACCCAGAATCTCAGACTCCACCCTCAGAGACTCAGCATCCCAGACTCCACCCTGAGAGACCCAGGACCCCAGACCCTACCCTCAAAGACCTAGGGCCCCAGACTCCACCCTCTGAACCCAGGACCCCAGACTCCACCCTCAGAGACCTGGGGCCCCAACTCCTTGAAAAAAAAAATCCCATTGCATCAAGTCAATTTTTGAGTCATAATGACTGCATGTATTACCAGGTAGAACTGCTCTATGGGGTTTTATTGACTGTAATCTTTATGGAGGCAGATTGCCAGGCCTTTTTTCCGTGGTTCCTCTGGGTGAGTTGAAATCACCAACCTTTCTGTTAGTTGGTTGTATGCACACCGTTTGCAGCCTCCCGGAACCTCGCAGCCCTCTGAGAGTCCCCAGGCCCCACTGGAATCCATCCACACTGTTCAGCATTCCAGTCCTATCTGGACCTCAGTCTCCTCATCTGTAAAGTGAGGGTGACCACAATCTCCTGCACAGGCTGCTGTGTGCACACAGCCATCAGCACACTGCGGAGCCTGGGGAAGCCCTCAGTAAACGGGAACGTTATTAGCATCATTTCCAGAAACACATCCCTGTCATAACTCTCCATTATTTAACCACCCCCCTCCACCAAAAGTTCTTAGAATAAAACTCAAGCTGCCTGCAGCCAACAGGCCCTGTGCAGCTGGCTCCTATCTTCCCTTATTCATGCTGAATACATTCATTCATTTGCTCACTCTCTCCTTCATTCGCTTACTCACAAATCCATTCATTCCTTTATTCATTCACTCATTTATCCATTTAATTATTGTTAATCCATTCACTTGTCTGCATACTCATTCACTCATTCATTCACTCACCCATTCATCCATTCATTTCTTTACTCACTCACTCTCATTTCCTCCCTCTTCCACCTACGCATTCATTCACTTATTTATTCACTCACTCACTCACTTGTCTGCTCATTCACTCACTCATTCATTCAGTGGCCATGATTTCCTCCTCTTCCTCTGCCCCAGCCACACCAGTTGCTTTCCTGTTCCTAGAGCCCAACAAGCTTGTGCCAACTGAGTGGCCACCCCTACTCATCCTACAGGTGTCTGGTCTCAGATGGAAGTAACCTTGCCTAAATCATAGCCCGTCTGCCATCTCTCTTATGGTCTCTCTGATCCCCTTTATGTGTTGTGGCCATGTCTGGCTCACTTGTGTATTACCCATCCTCCCCCTAGAACGTGTACTCTGGGAGGACAGGGACAGTGTTTGTTGTCACCTTTGAGTATCCAGCTCAGACTCAGGGCTGGTACCCAGTAGGTGCTTTACAGGCATCAGACCTGTATGAGTTTCCTGTTGCTGCTGTAACAAACTACTACAAAGTCGGTGGCTTAAAACAACACACATTTATTATCTCCCAGTCTTGGGGGTCAGAAGTCCAACACTGGGCCTCACTGGGCTCAGATTGGTGGAGCTTCATTTCTTCTGGAGGTTCTAGGTCAGCATCCCCTTCTTTGCCTTTTCCAGCTTCTGGGCTAAAACATGTCCCCCCAAAATTTGTGTTGGATCCTAACCCCTAAGTCTGTGGATGTAATTCCACATGGAGATAGGATTTTCTTTGTTATGTCAGTGAGGCCATGTCTGGGTAGGGAAACTATTAGGCTATATTAGGCCCAATCATCTATTGAAATAAGAAAACAGCAGATCAGATTCTGCAAAAAGCACACATGTGGAGACCTCCAAGGAGCACCTAGAAGAGTATTCTAGAAGCTGAGACAAGGACCCTCACCCACAGCATACAGCGCCTTCTCCTAGAGCCAGTGCCCTGAATTTGGACTTCTAGCCTCCTAAAATTCCAGAACAACTCAATTATGCTCACGAGAAACCTACACATAGATCAAGAGGGAGTTCATTCAAGCAGAACAAGTGGACACTGTGTGGTTTAATCACATAAGGTGTGCACCAGGGCTGTATCCTTTCACCGTACCTATTCAGTCTGTATGTTCAGCAAATAATCTGAGAACCTGGACTATATAAAGAAGAACAGGGCATCAGGATAGAAGGAAGACTCATCAATATCCTCCATTACGCAGACGACACCAACTTGCTTGCTGAAAGTGAAGAGGACTTGAAGTGCTTCCTGATGAGGATCAAAGATGACAGCCTTCAGCATGGAATACATTGCAACATAAAGAAATGACAAAATCTTCATCACTGGACAAACAAGCAATATCATAATAAATAGAGAAAAGACCAAAATTGTCAAGGACTTCACATTACTTGGATCCAGAGTGGATACCCGCAGAAGCAGCAGTCAGGAAATCAAAAAACAAATGGCATTGGGCAAATCTGCTGCAAAAGACCTCTTTAAAGTGTTAAAAAGCAAAGATATCACCTTAAGGACTAAGATGCACCTGACCCAAGTCATGGTGTTTTCAGTCACCTCATATGCATGTGAAAGCTGGACCACAAATAAGGAAGACTGAAGAAGAACTGATGCCTTCGAATCGTGGTGTTGGTGAAGAATGCTGAATATACCCTGGACGGCCAAAAAACCAAATGTGTCTTGGAAGAAATACATTCAGAATGCTCCTTGGGAGCAAAGATGCCAAGACTACATCTCATATACTTTGGATATTTATCAGAAGGGATCAATCCCTGGAACATTATGCTTGATAAAGTTGAGCATCATCAAAAAACATCTCAATGGGGTGGATTGACACGATCGTGACAATAAGGGGCTCAAGCATAGTGACCGTGATAGTGGCTCAGGACCAGGCAGTGTCCCATTCTGTCATGCATGGGGTTGGCAAGCACTGGAACCAACTTGATGGCACCTAACAACAACAAAAAGCTACGAAAAAAGAAATTTTTGTCTGTTCAAGCCATCTACTTGGAGTAGTTTTGTTACAGGAAAACTAAATAACAGGTTCCCTTCCTCTATTTTAAAAATCAACAGCATAACATCTTCAAATCTCTCTTGCTGTCTCTCTCTGGTCTCTGCTCCCATGGTTACATGTCTTTCTCTGGCTCTCTTGCCTCTCTTTCCCTTACAAGGACTCTTGTAATTAGATTGGGCCTGCCTGGATGATGTCACCATCTCAAGATCCTTAACTTAATCCCATCTGCGAATCTGTTTTGGCATACCAGGTACCATATTCGTAGGTTCTGGGGCTGAAGACATGGACAGCTTTGAGGCAGCCGTTATTTAGCCAACCACCACGCCCTAGGAGGTAAGTGCTGTTATCATTCCCACTTGTTAATACAAAACCCGGGGCTCAGAGAGGCAAAGTCATGTGCCCAGCTTCACCCGGGGCATAAATGGCCAGTGCAGGACTTAAAATCTTGGTCTCCTGTTGGCGTCTCCCAGGTCTGTCTATTCAAGCCATCTGTGTACAGTTCTATGCAGGAAGCTGGAGACATGGGCAGGAGAGAGTACAGGCCCTCATGGGGCATTGGGAATGACAGACAGGGCGCAGCTAGGAACAGGAGGGGAACTTGGTCTGTCCCTTCTCCGGACAACTCCTCGGACACGTCCTCAGACCCCTCAGCTTCACTAGTATGAGGTCTCTGTGTGATATGCTGGGATCTGAGGGAGTTTCCGGGGGCCAGAGTGGGGAGGGAGTACAGAGGAAAGGGGCTTGAAAGAACAGGCATACTGTCCCAAGACTATTTCCTTGGAAAGGGAGGTGATAAGTGGGACTAATCCATCCAGGAAATCCTTGCTGAGATCTAAGGTCATCATCAGCTGGCTGCCTCAGCCCTGGAGATGATAGTCCCGTAGCAACCAGGGAAAGTTACTGGGGACATCAAGGGGCCAGGGTCAGAGGGCAGCTGGAAGGCCCCCCTCTCAGACTCCAGCCCCTGCACAAGGTAGACCCCCTTTCCCTCTCCACCCCCAACTCCCAAGTCTGAAGTGTGGGTGATGGGAGCTGCTTTTCCAGAGCACTTTCCACCTCCACTCTCACCATGTGGCCACACCACCGTACCGCGAGCTCCAGGTGGCAGCCACCACAGCCTAAGCCCCAACATTTAAACATGATAATTTTCAAGCATACAGAAAAATTGGATTTTAGAATGAACAACTCACTTCCTAGATTCTACAATGTATATTTTCTATTCTTACTTTCTACTACCTGTCTTATCAGTTTGTCGTACTGTGATGGTTTGTATGTTACTATGATGCTGGAAGCTATGTCGCTGGTGTTTCAAACATCAACCCGGTCATTCATGGCGAAAAACTTCAGCGGAGCTTCCGGACTGAAAAAAAATCACTGGGAAGAAAAGTCTGGAGATCTACTTCTGAAATTACCCAGTAAAAACCTTATGGATGACAATAGAACATTGTCCAATTCATTTATCAAGGGGGATCAATCTCCGGAGGAAGACATTGTGTTTGGTGAAGCAGGGGACCAACAGGGATGTGAGAGACCCTTAATGAGATGGAATGGTACAATACCTGCAACCATGGACTTGACTATGCTGGCGATTCTGAGGATGATGCAAAACGGGGGACATTTTGTTCTGTTGTAATTGGGGTCACCATAAATCAGAATTGACTCAAAGATAGCTAACAACAACACACTTGCTTTGTCAAAATTCCATCCATCCACCCATCCACCCACTCATTCCCTATCTACCCATGCATCCAAGCATCCATCCATCCCTCCCTCCCTCTGTATACACCTCCACACTGCTTATTTTATTTGCATTTCAAGGTAAGTTGCAGCATCAGTCCACTTCCCCTGAAACAGTTCAGCTTGTAGAGCATTAAACTACAGTCTGATATTTGTTTATGGTTCTCCTCGTATTTTTTTCTTTTTAGTAAAATGACACACACTGCAATGCACGCACCACAGTGTATTTATTGGGTTCGAGCTTTGCCAAATGCATTCATCTGTGTAATTTAACCCCCATCATGATACATGTAACCATTGCCCTAGAAAGTTCTTTCACAGCCCTTTCCCAAGTGTTATGGATTAAATTCCACCACCCCCCAAAATGTGTATCAACTTGGCTAATCCATGATTCTAAGTACTGTTGACTGTCCGCCATGTTGTCATCCGATATGATTTTCCTATGTGTTGTAAATTCACCTCTGTGATGTTAAAGAGATGTGATTAATGGTAGTTATGTCAGTGAGGTAGGACTCAATCTACAAGATTAGGTTGTGTGTTAAATCAATCTCTTTTGAGATGTAAAAGAAAGATGCGAGTAGAGAGATGTAGGAACTGCATATTATCAAGAAAGTAGTGCTTGGAGCAGAGTGTGTCCTTTGGACTCAGGGTTCCTATGCTGAGAAGCTCCTAGACTGATGGCAAGATTGATGACTGATCCAAGATTGATGACAAGGAACTTCCCCAAGAGCTGACAGAGAAAGAAAACAAAGTCCCTTGGAGTTTGTACTCCAAATTCAGACTTCTGGCCTCTTAAACTGTGAGAGAATAAATGGCTTTTTGAAGGCCACTCACTTGTGGTATTTCTGTTCTAGCAACACAGTATAACTAAGACACCAAGCAACTCCTCTCTCCACACTGGGCAACCATTGTTCTTTTTTTTTCCCCCACCACAGAGTAGTTTCACAAGTTCATTGTTGCTGAGTCGGGACTGAATCACAATGACCTTATATGTAACAGATCTCAACGTTGACCAGTCCTGTGCCATCCTCACAACTGTTGCTAGGTTTGAACCCATTGTTATAGCCACTGTGTCAGTCCATCTCAGTGAGATCTCCCTCTTTCTTGCTGGTTGAACATTTTTCTAAGTGCGATGTCCTTCTCCAGGGACTAGTCTGTCTTAATAACATGTCCAAAGCTGTGACACAAAGCCTCACCATTCTAGCTTCTAAGGAACGTTCTGGCTGTACTTCTTCCAAGACAGTCCATGGCATGTTTCCTATTCTTCACCAACATCATATCTTAAATGGCCTGTTCTAGCACTTCATATGAATGGGCTTTGAAGATTCCTCACCTCAGCCTCTCCAGCACTCAAGAAACTTTTGTGGATCAGAAAATGATTACATGAATAAAATAGCCCCTTGTTTTCTGGAAACTTCCCCCTGCCCCTAGCTCCTACTCCTTACCTCTCCTCTCCAGATTGTGGTCCTCCTCTTTCTAGCCTGCCAATAATAATGGCCACACAGAACACAGGCTGTAAGTATTGGCCACCCTCTCCAGATTCTGAGTGGAAGCTCCCTGTCCCTGTACTACAGTTCTGCCTTCCAGGCCCACTGGGACAGCAATTCTTGCTCCCTCAGCTTTAGGTGCACAATTTGATAAGTCTGCAGAGTGGCAACTCCACAATTAGAAACACCAGGGCCTGTAGCTCCATCCATTCAAACTCCAGAAGTCATGGCCATACCTTTAAGATAGAGGTGACTCGGCTTCTCATGCTCAGCTTCTGCTTCCTATGGACTCATGGCCTTGGCCTTAGACCCACATCTGCCCTGCTAGGGAAAGTGTTCCAAAGCTCTGTAGCACCACTGACTCAAGTGCTTGGAGGCACCCCACTCCACCAGGAAACCTCTGCACACAGGCACTCAGATCTGTTACTCCATGGGTCAGCTGCAGCACTTTCTGACACTTCTCTGGTTCTGCTGCTGTTGTTTCTCACCATCTGTGCCTTCTTCAGTGTTACTAGTTCTCCTCAGCTCCTTCTGAGTCTTCTATCCATTCACAGTTTTAAAATCACTTCCACATCTTAGGTATTTTTTGGTACCCACTCCCTGGGTACCAAATTGTCTTAGGCTAGGTTTTCTAGGGAAGTAAAACCAGTAACATATATAATATGTGCAGGGAAAGGTTTATGTGAAGGAAACAGCTCACACAATTGTAGAAACTGAAACACCCCAAGTCCTGGATCAGAGCACAAGCCTCATGTGGTCACGGGAGCTGGTGAACCTATGGTTGGCAGGTCAGAGATTAGTGTTCCAGATCACAGACTGTGTAGGTCTGTGGATCCCAAGATAACAGGTGAGACTGTGAAGTTTCAGCTGACTCACAGAGCTACAGGACTGCTAAAATCAAGATCTGCAGGTCGGGGAACAGGACTATCTTTCATAGGCTGTGAGGGTAGATGAATCAAACAGCTGCTGGCTGTTTGGGTATTTATCCAAGTTCCAGGAACCAGATGTGAAGAAAAATAGAGCAGAAGCTGCTGGCAATGTGAGCAGACAGAAATAGGCAACTGAAGGCAGGAGATGAAGACTGAGGGTGAGTAGAGTGCCATCACAGGCCCCATCCCTCTCACGGTATACAACTATGAAAACATTGGTCCAGCCAAGTTGACATACAGTCTTAATCATCACAGAAATAGATCTCTAGGCTTTTCTTCCTAGTCCGTCTTACTTTAGAAATTCTACCGAAAGTTGTTCAGCCTCAAAACAACACGCAAATCCCCTCTGACTGACAGTTGGTTCTTGTGCATGAGATACCTTGTATGGGAATGGAAGCTGGGTGTCCCACATGGACACCCCTGTTTTAGTCAGCTAGGGCTGCTCTAACAGAAATACCACAGAGTGGATGGCTTTAACAAAGGAAGATTTATTCTTACACAGTCAGGTAGGTTGCAAGTCCATATTCAAGGTGATTACACGGTCCGGTAGGTTGCAAGTCCATATTTAGGGTAATTATACGGTCTGGTAGGTTGCAAGTCCATATTCAGGGTGACCGCTCCAGGGAAGACTTTCCCCTTGTCGGCTCTGGAGGAAAGTCTGGCATTGCATCAGTCTTTGTCCAGGGAGAGTCCCAGCGCAGGAACCTCAGGTGTGAAGGACACACCCCTCTCCCGGTGCTGCTCTCTTGATGGTAAGGAGGCTCCCAATCCTCCTTGTTTCTTTTTCCCTTTTTATCTCTTGCGAGCTGAAAGCATTAAGGGTGGGCAAGCCATACTCCAGGGAAACTCCCCCTACAGCAAAGCAAGGAAGTAATCCTATGCAGGAATTTACAGCCCCACCCCAATCCTTCAACATACAGTTTAGCGAAACCACACAATGGAGGACAGTCCCAAGATACTGGGAACCATATCCCAGCCACGTGGCTACACATACTTTTGGGGGGACACAATTCAACCCATGACATGTCCCCTCACGTGAGTTCTTTGTTTTTGTTTTTAAGTACCATTGAGTCGTTTTTGACTCATAGCAACACCATGTGACAGAATATATTGATCCCATGGGGTTTTCCTAAGCTGTAATCTTTGTGGGAGCAGAATGCCAGGTTTTTCTCCCATGAAGTCACTGGGTGGGTTTGAACAGGTAACCTTCTGGTTAGCAGCTGAGCTTTTAACTATTGCTTCACCGAGGCTCCTCTACCTGGATTATGTTGTTGTTAGATGCCATCAAGTTGGTTGTAACTCACAGTCACCCTGTGTACAAAAGAAAAAAGCACTTCCTGATCACACACCATCCTCATAATCATTATGCTTGAGCCCACTGGTGCAGCCACTGTGTCAGTCCATCTTGTTGAGGATCTTCCTCTTTCTTGCTGACATCTTTTTTGATTGATAGCTAACCTAAAGGTTGGCAGTTCAAAACCACCAGCAGCTCAGTGGGAAATGATGTGTCAGTCTACTTTTGTACAGATTCATAGCCTCAGAAAACTTATGGGATCATTATGATTCAGGAACCAACTCAGTGGTGGTGAGTTTGGTTTTCTAGTTTACCAAGCATAAAGTCCTTCTCCAGGGACTGGTCCCACCTGATAACATGTCCAAAGTATGTAAGAATAAAGCTGTTAAAATATCTCCTGTGTCAAAAATTCCCTCCATGAACAACCAAAACCCTATGTATCACTGTTGGGGGGATAAAATGGTGCAACCACTTTGGAGAACTGTTGGTCAGTTTCTTCTAAAGTGAAACATTCACTTACCATACAACTCACTCCTAGGAATTTAGCCAAGAGAAGTGAAAACATATGTTTATACAAAGATTTTTATAAGAATATTCATAGCAGGTATATTTATAATGACACATAATGGAAAGAACACAAGCATTCATTAATAGGTGAGTGGATAAACAAATGTGGTTCAACCATATCATGGAACACTCCTCAGCAATGAAAAGGAATGTATAGAACAACATAGGCAAGTCTCAAAAATGAAATAATGCAGACACAAAAGACTGCATAGAGTTGATTGGGTGAGGAGGGCCAGATCTTAATCAAAAGATCACAGGAAGTTCTGAATAAAATGGGAAGAAGCATGCTGTCACATGGGGGTAGAGGGCAGGACAGCTAGAATAGAACAGAGGTGAAAATTACAGGTGTTACATGGCAACATGATACAGACTGTAAAATTGTTCTTAATTCACAATCCAAAAATAAACAAATCCAGGTAAAAACTTTAAAAAAAAGACTGCATACTGTTTGTGATGGATGGTTAATGTTAAGTGTCAATTTGGAGTAAGGCCATGGTTCTCAGTTGTTTGGCCAAACACTAGTCTAGTTGCTGTCATGGAGTAGTTCCTTGTCAGCAGAGTAAATTGCAACAGTAATGTAAGAAAAGATAACATAATGATGGTGAAATGAGCTTGTTTATGTGGCCTTTTGTACTGAATCTTTGGAAAAATAATTTGAGAGATTTTTTCCCCTAAGCCTTAAGGAGTTAACTTTGCCCTAGTTTCCTACTCCCTGGAGTTTGTTACTTTTGTCCTGGTTGATTAACAATTCCTGGGTAAGCTGTAAACAACTTCTGCCTTGTGATTGGTAAGGCCTTGTGAGGACTTGTCAATAAACTATGAAAATGAGGTGACTGTAGCCTACTATTCAAACTCTGGTGGCATAGTGGTAAAGTGCTATAGCTGCTCACCAAAAGGTCAGCAGTTCGAATCTGCTTCTTGGAAACTCTATGGGGCAGTTCTATTCTGTCCTATAGGGTCGCTAAGGGTCAGAATTGACTGGACAGCAGTGGGCTTGGGCTTGAGCAGCCTACTGTGGAAATGAAGTGTTTGTGGCCTACGAAGAGGGGAAGTTGTGTGGAGAGAACAAGGGGATACTGCATAGTTTAAAGCCAGGAAGGTGTGCGTCAGGGTTATATCTTTCACCATACCTTTTATGTCTGTACGCTAAGCAAAAACTCCACGAAGCTGGATTACAGGAAGAAGAATGAGGCGTTAGGATTGGAGGACAACTCATTAACAAGCTGCATTACACAGATGACTCTACCTTACTTGCTGGAAGTGAAGAAGATTTGAAACTCTTACTGATGAAGATCGAAGACACAGACTTCAGTATGGATTGCACCTCAGCATCAAGAAAACAAAAATCCTACCACTGGACCAGTAAGCAACAGTCATGATAAGTGGAGAGACGATTGAGGTTGTCAAAGATTTCATTTTACTTGGTTTCACAATCAACGGCTATGGAAGCAGCGGTCAAGAAATCAAAAGACACATTGCATTGGGAAAATGTGCTGCAAAGGACCTCTTTAAAATATTGAAAAGTAAAGATGTCACCTCGAAGACTAAGGTCAGTATGACCCAAGCAATGGTATTTTCAACCACATCAAATGCATGTGAAAGCTGGACAATGAATAAGGTAGACAGAAGAAGAATCAACACCTTTGAATTGTGGTGCTGGCGAAGAATACTGAATGTACCATGAACTGCCAAAAGAACAAACAGATCTGTTCTGGAAGAAGTACAACCAGAGTGCTCCTTAGAAGCAAAGATGGTGAGACTGTGTCTTACATACTTTGGACATGTTGTCGGGAAGGATCAGTCCTTCAAGAAGGACGTCATACTTGGTAGAGTGGAAGGTCAGGGAAAAAAAGGAAGACCCTTGACAAGATGGATTAGCGCAGTGGCTGCAGTGATGGGATTAAGCATAAAAATGATTGTGAACGTGGTACAAGACTGGGCAGTATTTCATTCTGTTGTGCATAGGGTCGCTATGAGTTGGAACCAACTTGACAGCACCTAACAACAACAACAAGAGGGGGTTGGTCAGTTTATGGCCATGCTTTGAAATTGACAAAGTTTTGTGACTGCAGCCACTCCCACAGAAGTTCTTCAGAAAAAAAGGATGAGAAGCAGAGGCAAAAACAGAGGAAGAAAGACGAGACAGGGAGAGGAGGCAATGAATGTCCTAAAAGAGGTGTAACACTAGTTAAGGGCTATGACACTGAAGACAGGGAGAGGCCCAGAAAGGTTCCAGCGGCAGAGTTGGTGGTGACAGATGGCAGTGCCAAGAAAAGTCTGTCTTCAGGGAGCTGAGAGAGCTGAGAGGGGACCTACATGGCTGAGAGCGCTGTCCTGCACTGAAGAAGGAAAATGGTTTATGTGCTTCCTGCTCGTGATCCTGAACTATGACCTGTTCCTAAATAAACCACTTAATTGTAAGTATGGTCTGTGAGTTCTGCATGGCCACTGCAACTGATTGTCAGACCCAGCAGAAAAGTGCTGTAGGAGGGACAACTGCTGTGAGAACTGGTAAAAAGGGAGGAGTGGACAGGTAGGTCTGACCTCCACCTTATAGGAGTCGACTTGGGCTGATGATGATCCTCATTATCCCTGCTAAAGTTAGACACTATTGTAATGTGATGTAATCACCTTGTGTGCAATTCCTTTTTATAGTGTAATCTAATGTAATATATGCAATTACCTCACACCTAATGTTAATATAATCACTTTCCATAATGAAATCTGATCAATCAGTTGAAGAGAGAGTTTCCCTATTATAGGTTCTGTCTGTATACTATATATTGATGTTTTGGCAGAAGTCTGTCTGTCTGTCTTTCACACCCACCCCCACACATACACAGAGGATTAGAAGGTGAGGTGGTTTGGTCCTCAGGCCTGGGAAGACCATCTGCAAGCCAAGGAACCCAGGTAAACCAGGGGCTACTGAAAGGAAGACACAGACAGGACCAAGCTCCTGACTGAAATTTTTAGCTTCTAGAACAGTGAAGAAAAAGAAAACATTGTTCTTCGAAGTCGCCTGCTTGTGGTAGTTGTGTTAAGCAGCAGTAGGTAATGAAGTCATTGTATGAATGAACTATATGAAATTCCAGAACAGAGAAGTCTAATCAGTAGTGACACAAAGATCAGCAAGTCTTGGGTAATGTGGATGAGGATTGACTGGGAAGGGTAGGAGGGAATTTTCTGAGGTGACAGAAGTGTTCTATATCTTCAGTGTGTTGGGGACCACACAGCTGTATACAGTCATCAAAACTCATTGAATTGTATGCTTGAAATGGGTTCACTTTATTGTATCTAAATTATGCTCCAATAATGGTGAAGGTGAAGGTGGAAAAGAAAGAAGAGAAAGAGCAAGAGCAGGAGGGAAAGAAATGGAAGAATTAGAATTGCACCTGAAACAAGTACAAACCAATCTGAGGCAAACAGAGACATAAAGCCACCCAAGATAAGGTAACTTGTCTGTCATTGTGGTGTCTTGCTTGTGTGTGGCTGTGACGCTGGAAGCTAAGTCACTGACACTGAGCTAAGTCACTCATGATGGAACAGGTTTTAGGAGAACTTCCAAACTAAAAGAGATTAGGAAGAAAGGCCTGGTGATCTACTGCTGAAAATTGTATTTTGTCCAGTTTGGTTGCTTTGGACATGTTGTCAAGAGGGATCAATTGGTGTAGGGGGACTTTATGTTTGATGAGGTAGAGGGCCAGGAAGTGTGAGGGAGACCTTCAAAGAAATGGATTGACAAAACGATGGACTTGATCACGCCAGCGATTCGGAGGATAAAGCAGAACCAAGCAATATCTAGATCTGTTATACACAAGGTCGACGTCAATTGAAGTCGACTTGATGGCAGCTGGTTAACTGGCAACTAAGGTAAGTGACATGCATGTATTGTTAGGTGATGGGGTTAGGGTTATATCACAAGTGATGGCTACATGTTATGGGTCAGTTAGAAGTTTACTAAAGGTAGTTCCAGTGGCATTTGTTGGGTTAGGGGTGCTGCTTTTATTGGGGTACGCAAACCCAAAACCAAACCCAGTGCTGTCAAGTCAACACCAACTCGTAGTGATACACAGGAACTTACAAAAGTGTTGTGGCCTCTTACAGTTGCTGGTATGTTACAGGTGGTTACTGTTGAGTTACGGGTGAGCTATATGTCAGATCTTATATTCATTTCCTCCTGTTACTGTAACAAATGACTTCAGACCTTAGTGGCTTAAAAACATCACATATTTATTATAGTTCTGGAGGTAAGAAGTCAAACAGGAGCCTCAGAGGCTAAACTCAAGATGTGCACAGGGCTGTGTTCCTTTTGGAGGCTCAAGGGGCCAATCTATTTCCTTGCCTCTTAAAAAAATACTCTATTTTTTGGTGGCAATAATCACAACAAAACACACATCCATTCACAGTTTCTACATGAGTGGTGCAATACTGGTCGTTGCATATTTTGCATTGTGTCACTGTCCTTGCTAACTCTACCCATATTGTTTTGTCACTGTTAGCTTTACCCTCTGCCCCGGAAAGTTCTCAAATGTTGGCCCAGACTCCTAGAGCCCCTGTATTTGTCAGAATAGAACTGTGCTCTGCAGTGTCTTCAATGTTTGATTTTTCTGATGTAGATCACCAGGCTTTACTTCCAGTTCAGGTCTGGCTGTATTCGAACTGACAACCTTTTGATTACGAGAGGAGCAAATTCACCATCTGAACTACTCACTGGGTTTGGGGCATCATAGGGATATGAGAACACTTAAAAAGAGGTCGGGGTTACTCCTAGAGTTTATAACAGGGTTTCTGGGAATCTGAAGCTTAGTATAGCTCTCCTGAGCTAGGAGTCAAGGCTCATTTCTCAACCGTTTATTGATGTTCCCTCGGGCTGCAAAAGCAGTTCACAAGACTCTGGTCTCTGAGGCCACCCTGTCAGATGAAGACGAAAACATCTCCATCCCTGAGTCGTCTGAACCTGGCTAGGGAGAGAGGTGGGGTCAGATCACCCTGGGTCTTGAAGGCGGGTTGGGGGAGAGGCACTAGGAATGCGAATTTGGGAGCCAGTGGAAACACAGTTAGATGCGCCCCTGAGGGGTGCAGTGAGGTTGTATAGAGGACCCAGCGCGAAGGTCCGGGACCCGGCTGGGTTGGGGTGGGTGGGTGGGTAAATTGATGGAGGTGGGCGTGGCTCCAGGGCACTGGGCGGAGTCAGCAACTGCGCCTCCTCTCGCAGATCCAGTTGTCCCTCTCGTTGTTACATGGGGCATCGTTCCACAGCCCATTGTGCAGCATCATGACGCAATCTTCCATTCCCCGCGAGTCGTTAGGCTCTCCCTGGTTCCACTGGCTGTAGTGGTTGGGAAGGGTGCTGCTGAGGGTGGGCCTGGGGTCCGGCTTTCCTTCTCAGGGTGCCCCCCAAACAAACTCACTACTGTTGAGTTGATTCTGACTCAGAGCGACCCTATAGTACAGCCCGTTTTATTTCTTTGGTCTCACGCAGGCACCCTGCGAGTCCAACTTGAGCACGTCCTTGGGATTTAAAAATTTCTTAGCCAGTTCTTTGGGGTCTAGCCTGAGCATCCCGAAGCCAAAGCACGCCCCTGGAGTCTGACCTGTCCCGCTTCTCATGTCACAGGGTACGCCTCCCTCACCTGAAGGTGAGCTGGAGTCCGTCCACCCACTGGTAGTGTAGGACCTTGCGCTCACGTCGCACGGCTCTCAGGCCCAGCCAGAGGCCGCGCCCAGCGGTGTTCTGACTGAGAAAGGTCTGAGAGGGAGTGGAGACTGAAGCAATATGAGCAACTCCTCCCCGTCCGGGCCCCGCCCAGACCCCGCCCAGGTCCCGAAGTCCCACCCCGACCCCGCCCGGGCCCCGCCCAGACCCCGCCCAGATCCCGAAGTCCCACCCCGAACCTGCCCGGGCCCCGCCCAGACCCCGCCCAGATCCCGAAGTCCCACCCTGACCCCTCCCGGGCCCCGCCCTGACCCCGCCCAGGTCCCGAAGTCCCACCCCAACCCCGCCCGGGCCCCGCCCAGACTCCGCCCAGCCCCAGCGCCCTCCCTAGGCTGTAGCCAACCTGCTCTTCTAGGTCATCCACTATCACCAGGTGCGCGCTGAGAACAGCGCAGTTCTTTTGCGACTGCTGCCACGTGGCCCGCTGCTCTGAGAAAAGGTAGCAGGAACCCTTGAAGGATTTCCACGGCCTGGGGCACGGTTCGCAAGAGTCTGCGGGAGTGGACTGGAGTCAAGAACAACCAGACCGTTCCCTGCTGGATCTCAGGGCCCGGGGGAGCGGTGCCTGAGAACCTGGACCAAGGACAAAAGGGTAGGCAGATCAGGGCACCCTGAGACTCAGGTGTAGCGTGCAAGTGCCTCCCCCGCGCGGCGCTCACTGTTCCCAAGCTTGGCGGCTTCCAGCGCCCTGAGCAGCTCATTGCGGATGTTTTCGCGGTCCCTGCTGGCCTGGGCCACGTCCTTGGTCACTGTCGAGATTATAGCTGGGGTCAGGGTCAGGAGCAGAGTCACATCTGGGTATTGGTCAGGGTTGGTTCCGGTGTCAAGAATGGCTTAGAGCTGGATTGGGTCCATTTAGGGCTGGGGCTAGGAGTTGTGGGCAAGAACAGAGCCCAGCGATCAGGATCAGGATAGAGGGCCCGCTCAGGGTCAGGCCCACAAGTGGGGTCAGGATGTGAGTCGATGGTCAGGTAAAGGCCATGGTCAGGGATCTGGGATTGCGGGACCCCCTGCTGTCACCCGTCTGACGCAGTTCGTTCAGAGCACTCTCCTGCTCCAGCAGCTTCTTCTGTGCCTCCCCAAGTTGGTCCCTCGTGGTCTGCAGCTGCGCCTTCGCCTCAGAGCCTGGTAAGGTAGGGGGAGAGGAGGAGAGGAAAGGAGGAGGGGCAAGGTGTCTGACACCAGCCGTCGAAGTCCGTGAACCACATTTCTTCCCTCCTCCTCCGTTTTCGCAGTAAGCCCCAAACCCGCAAACCGCAAGCCTAGACCACCGGCTCACAACAGGTCCTGCAGACTGTGACCTCCTTAGCCAGGACACCTAGCGCTTCCTTCTGCTTCGAGGCTGTAACACACGCGGGTGCACACAGGCCAGAATCACCACGGGGAACTCATAGGACAACCTTCAGCACTCTAGGGCCAGACCCAGGGACTGTAGGGTCACCCTATGTTTGGAACCCACCATTTGTCCACAGCAGGTCCTGGTGGTCAAGTAGTACTTCACGCTCTGTGGAGGCTGCAGGGAGAGGCTGCTGCAAGCACCGTCCGGGGACTTGGGAACCCTCCCAAGGCCCAGGGGTGCCGGGAGACCCTGGTCTTGTGATACCCGGAGGGGACAGGCAGTTATACAGTGCGTTCACACCACAAGAGAAGAAAAAGGAACACACAGATGTCTACCGGGGAACATAACACACGCATGCACACACCAAACACGTATGCACATTTCTGTGTGCACAAAGCATGAAGAACTACACAAACTCACACGTACCCACAGTCACTTCCAGACAGGAGTCTGGGAATACAGCAGGTACACCAGGGAAAAAAGAAGGTTTGGGCCCCTAACACAGCCTCCCACTATCCTGCAGCCACTTACCTTTGGACAATAAGATGCTCAGAACAAGGGCCCACAGGACTGCAGCAACCACTAGAGCCAGTGCCACCAAGACGGATTTGTGCCCCCAGGACTCCCAGCATCCTCTGTGACCTGAGGAAAGAGTAGGACTACTAGGTTTCCCTGCACTAGGACAGTCCTGGATTCCCAGGATCTCTCTCGACTGAGCCCTGAACACCTGGGTCCTTCCAGGAATCTGAGATTCTGAGAGGTTCAATAACTTACCCACCTTCACTTAGCCCCTAAGTGGCATAGTTGGGGTTTGAACTCAGGTCTACTTGGCTCTAGGATCTGTGGTGGCTTTCCTGAACCCAATACCTGGATTCCTCTTTTGGCTCTTCTTCTCCCTTTGCCATCAAACCCAAGATTGCCGGGCCAGAGAAGGACCTGGAAGAGGACCAGGGATGCAGTGCCATCGCACATACCTCTGGGGACCTCTTCAGAACTACTGTCCCACTTGCTATACCCAGAGTTGTCCATGGCGACAGGCACAGGAGAGATTTGAGGACACCCAGCCCTGGGCACAGATATAAATTTCGACCCACCCCCACACTGCTCCACCTCCTTTCCCTTCCTTCCCATCGCCTCTGTCTTAATTCCTGGTACAAGAGACCCATGACCAATTGAAGGGCTGAGGCCTTGCTGAGCTGGGCTGGATTTGAGGGGGTAGGGAGGGGACAACTATAGCCTCCCTGGCCGGGTAGCTGGGGCTGAGGCTTCACTTTGGATCTTGGTCTTCATCTCTTATATGGCTGAGCTGGGCTTTCCCCCAAAACAGACTTGTGCCACTCAGCCGAGTTCTGGCTTCTACTGGTTCTGGAGAAAATTCTGTAAAGCCTGGTCCCCGATCAGTTCAGCTTTCCTCTCAAAACTTGCCTCCTGAGAGTGCCACCAGAGGCAGAGTCTGAGGCTGACTTAATCCCATTCCTTTTGGCCCCAAGAGAGGACAGACACTTGTTGGGGTGGTGGTCAGCTAGGTTCTGCCAGTGGACAGGCTTGAAGAGGGGACACGCAGGTGTGTGTATAGCTGCTAGAGGCCTCAGTTTTCTCTATGAAAACGGGGACAATGTCAGAATCTACCTTACAAGAGTGTTGGGATAATGGGATTATGCATGTCAAATCTTGCACCATCCCAGACTCATAAACATGCTAAATGTTCATTCCGTCATTCAACACATATTTGTTGAACACCTACTATGTGCAGGCACAGATCTATGCAGATTAATGAACAAAAGTACTCAATTTTTTCCTTCTTGGAGCTGACATGCTAGCGGGAGTTGGTCAAAAGACACCCTAAATACTTAACACTAAAAAAAAAAAAAAGTAAATGGGGGAAGGGGGCACCACTATTAAGGAAGCATTAAGATTCTGCTTACAGTGATAGAAACTCTAACAACGGAAGTTGGTGATGATTGCACAACATGATTAATGTAATTGGAATCACTAAATTGCACATGTGAAAAAAATTGACAAATGTTGTCTTATATAAACTCATATAACACATTATTTAAAAACCTTATAAACACACAGAGGAAAAAAATGAATTGTATAGAATAGTGGATTTGCAATGGGGGATGATATTACCGTCCAAGGGACATTTGACAGTGTCTAGAGACATTTTTGCAGTTTGGTTGTCACAGCTGAGGGGAGACTATAATAGACATGTAGTGGATAGAGGCCAAGGACGGTGTTAGACATCCTACGGTCCACCGGACTGCCCCCACAGGGTCAAATTGTCCCAAACATTGATAGTGCCAAGGGGGAGAGTGCTAGCACAGCCCTGTACTCATTCCCCACGGTTGTCTGACAAAATGTCACAAACCAAGTAACTCAGAACCGTAGAAATGTGTTGCCCTTCAGTTTGGGAAGCTAAAAGCCCAATGTTACTGACTGAAAATGTCAGGCTGTGCTCCAGGGTGACCCAAATTGGCCCATAAATGAGGACTGAGGTGGGCGAGCAGGAAAGACACCCTTATTTGGTTGCACAAGGAAGAGGAGTCAGTTGGAGCAGCTGTTCCTCGAGGACGAGGGGAGAAGCTGCTTTTAAGGAGCTTACAAGTAGGAAGTTCATACAAGTGACCTCAGCAACATTTTTAATCATAATATGCAGGGTCAAAGGGGTTTACCTATAACTTCCAAGCAGAGAAAGGATTTTAATGCAACACTGTGAGAGGGGGAGCCCACATAAACAATACTGTGGTGCGAAGCTTGTGGCAGTTATTCTCTCCATTTCTATTTTGGACACGGGCCATTCAGGTCATTGAACTATAGGCTGGTTGGGAATTGTTTGCCATATTCTCAGGGAGGGGCAAATAATTGGACCTAGGCTTTTCAGTGTGGCTACTGACTTCCTATTTACTAAATATTAAAAGAAAAAGATAATGTATGTGCTGTTTAGGGGAATGTTTCCCTCAAGGATACTCTGAAAGATTATCTTAGCTATTGCTGTTATGCCTCAGGGCATTCACCAGAAATCTGAATGAGAGTTTGATGGTGGACATGAGAGAAATTACACTCTTCCCCTCCTTGTTGTACTAGTCTTACATGTTACCCCCCTTTTTTAAGCTGTAGCAAAAAGTTTGGAATTAACCAGTGTCTCTCCTAGGAATGGGAAAAACAGCTGATAACATACTGTTGCTTGAATACCCAGGAAAGATGAAACTCTCCTCCTGTTGCTATCTTGTCTCCCTGCTGCTAGCTACTTTTCGGGTTGGCTGTTCAAAACCATGCCAACAAGGGTGATTGTCAAATAACGCCATCCCGTAATGAGTCCCGTGTAGGAACTAAGAAACTTAGGTTAAGGAACAGAAAATGCCAGACACACATCACAAGGCTGTACCTAGACCTCATTTGGAGGCAAGGAATCCAATCCCATTTCTGTGCCAACTATAATTCCAGCCCCTCCTACACACACCTCATTTTGGATTCTCATGTAAACAAACAAACAACAACAAAAACCCCAACTCCATTAACATTAAGTGTGTTCCAATTCATAGCGACTGTATAGGACAGAGTAGAATGACCTTGTAGGGTTTCCAAGGCGTACCTGGTGGATTCAAACTGCTGACCTTTTGGTTAGCAGCCATAGCACTTAACCACTATGCCACCACAACCTTTAAAAATCATAAACTTGATCCTCGTTGTATTAAAACATTTCATCTGCATGCATGTTTTTCTGCCTTTTTCCAGGAAGGAAGGAATGGGTAGCTGCCATCAAGTCAGTCCCTGACTCATCAAGACACTGTACACAACGGAACACAACTTTGTCCAGTCCTGCACGAGCCCCATGAGCGATTGCTGTCGTGGATTGAACTGTGTTCCCCAAAAATGTGTGGAGAAATTTAACTGGACCATAATTCCTGGTACCGTGTGTGCTGTAAACTCTGCCTCTGTGGTATTAATGAGGGAGGATGGGTATCAGTTGAGCTGGTGAGCAGGACTTAACGTGTGGGATTGTACTGTCGCTTGGGACAGCCTCTTGGAATATTAAAAAAAGTGAGGTAAGTTGAGATTTGGGGGACCTCATACCATCAAGAAAGAAGACCTCCCTCTATAGCCAGCAGAAAAAGCCTTCCCCTGGAGCTGACACCATGAATTTGGCCTTGTAGCCTGCTGGACTGTGACAAATAAAATTTCTCTTTTTAAAGCCATCCACTTGTGCTATTTCTGTTAAAGCAGTACTAGATGACTAAGACAGTTGGGATTTGAACCATTGTGATCCATAGAGTTTTCCCAGACTGATGTTTGGATGTAGCTTGCCAAGCCTCTGGCAATGCACTGGTTGGTCATACATGATCAGGCAGCATAAAAAGGCAAAAGAGGAGTAAAAAGAAACACAAAGGTGGGATAAGAGTGCAGCTTATACGTAAGTTCCAGATTCTTTTAGCAGGAAGGAGGAGGCAGTTACTTGAACCAGACTCCTGGGGATGCCATGGAATTCTTTCAAGGAACATTATGAACATGACATAGAACAAAGTCTTCTTTGAGTTTTCCGTAACTATGGTAGCAGGTTTCAGTGGGCAGAGGACAGATGATATTGTGACCAGGTGCAGTTTAGTAAAAGCAGATCTTTCTTACGGCCTGCCCGAACTCAAAGCTCATAGCCATCACCATTGCGGCAACGGTTTTAGGATGTTTTCAGCTGCTGCAAGTTTGCGGCTGCAGAGAGCAGCTGACAGAGCACGGGACTAGCAGAGAACTGGTGGAGGCGAGGCAGAGATCTGAGGCTTGTTCTCATGTCTCTCCCTCCTCTCTCTTTCTCTTCTTCTCTTTTTCACCTCACTTTTTCTCTCTCCTTGCTCTCTTCTCTCTCTCCCTCCCAGTCTGTGGCATTTCTTTTCATTCTCTTAATAGCTTCCTTAAAAAAACAAATCTTTGCAATTTTGACAAAGTCTAATTTCTCCACCTTGGTTTTATGGATTTTGTTTTTGGTGTCGTGTCTAGGACATCTTGGCCTCACCCCGAACTTTCTCCTGTATTTTCTTGTAGAAGTTTCCATGTAGGTTTTTGGTACAATTTGAATCAACATTTCTATAAGGTACAAGGTCTAGAATGGAAACTGATTTTTATTTCCTACCTTGTAGTTGGAAATGCTATTTATCTAGAGGCAAGCAGAAGTCTGGAAAAGAAAACCACAGTGGTCAAGAACAAGACTCCGGAGAAAGAAGAGGCTGGGCTTGACTATCAACTGTGTTCTTACAAACTTTGGGGTCCTCATCTATAAAATGGGAGTTGTGGAGGTCTATGGGAGGTGCTGTCCTGACCTGTCTACACTCTCTCAGCATTCCATGGCCAAGGTTACTTATTGCAACTTCTTTCTGGCCCAGGTAGAGGGCAAGCTGGTTGTGCAGGGGAGTCAATGTTCTTGGTGAGGAAAACTCTGCAAAGTTGCTTTACGGCATCTCCCAGAAGTCCCCAGTGGGATTCAGCCTGTCTGCCCTACAATAACACCTGCTCATGAGCACTCCCTGAATTAAGAGTTTTTCTTTATTTCCCTTGCAATGCCACCCCTGCCCAGCTCTTCCAGAAATTGCCTCAGGGATGCCTTGTTTTCGTTGTTAGTTGGCATGGAGTTGCTGGAATCAGCCCCTGGATCACAGCAGTGATATGGCCCCTCCCTTCTATTTGAATAAAAGTTATCTTGGTACATGACTTGACCACTCAGATGCCAGCAGAAGTGACACAATTGTGATGCACAGTACTGCCTAGACCCGTGTCACCTTCGAGATCGTCTGCAGATCAGACTGCTGTGATCCAGAGGATTTTTCTTGACTGACTTTCAGAAGCAGATTGCTAGGACTTTCTCCCTAGTCTGTCGTAGTTGGAAGCTCTGTGGATATGTGTTCAGCTTCGTAGTCACCCACGGCCCCCAGCGACAGACAGGTGGTGGCTGCATGTGAGATGTATTGCCTGGGATCCAGATCTGGTTCGCGAAGATTCTCATACTCCGATCCTTGTCTTAGGCTCTTCCTCTGGGGGTTCCCCAAGCTGAGTCAAAGACTTCTTTAGTGGTCCCAACAGTTCAGCAGAGTTAACACGCTCTGTCTGGAAGAGCTGGATAAGGGTTGGCTGTTACTGCTTTTGTTGCTGATATTAGAATTTTCTTTCTCTTGTTGTCACCAATGATAAACTAGGGCCCCTAGCAAGTGGTATTGGTTATTTGTGTGAGGATGGCTATAAAGAATGAGTCCCAATTAATGATTATTAGTTTGAGGCCCATTTTTCTTGATGGTAACTACAGAATGACTAGCATGGGAATAATAAAATAGACTGCTTATAGTTTATGGAGAAAGACCAGAAATTTACTGAGGAAAGGTACCTGCCCAAGGCTGCCCAGACAAGGAGCATTGGTGTTTGCATTGCAGGCCACCTTCCTCCTATTACAATGGCTCTTTTTTTTTATGATTGAATGAAAATGTACATTCTCATATAAATTTGTATGCCCACCTATATGCAGCTTCCCCTGCTCTCCCTGCCTGGTGACAGCACACTTTTCCTCTCTGCTCCATACATGTTCCATCCTCCCAACAGTCTCCTTTCCTCTCCTCTCCACCCACTCTCCTTCCTCCAGCCAGAGGTCAGCAGGATGATATCGTATAGATGCCTAGAACCATAAAGTGCACCCAAGATATGGTCACTCTGTGTCACCAAGTGCAATCCATTCCTGTCCAAAGAGTGGACCTTCATTATGATTTATGGGCAGGGGCAGCGTCAGGGCCAGGGACCGTGCTCCCAGGGGAACCTCGAAGCCCCTGGACCATCAATTGCAATCTTTTAGTGGAGATCTCAGGGTGCACCTTTTTTTATTCTTGTGTTGACAATGGCTCTTTTCTTAACTGCTGTGAGAGACAGAAAACTCATGACTACAGATTCCTCCCAGTTGTGTACACAGACATCTCCGCAGTGCTAATGTGCCACCTTGATCATCAAGAGTTGGACTCTAGGGCCCTTCCCTTTGAACATAAGCTATTTGGGTACACGCTCTGACTACGCAGATGCTGGTGGAAGTGACGTTACGTGACTTCCGTGTCTCGGTGTCTGGGTGCCTTGCAGCTTCCAGCCTCGTGATCTTGGGATGCTACTCCCCGTGCTGTGATGGAGCCTGGCCATCCTCATCTTGAGGATGAGAGGCCAGTGCACAAGACAGATGTTTTGCTGACAGCCAGCAGCAACAGATGGCCTGATATCGGAGTGTCTCTGTTTTTGCTCTTGCAGCCATTTCAACTGCTATTGGAATGCTGGCCCCTACAAGCGAGTGCAGGCGAGCCTGTGAATAAACATGCCATCAAGCCACAGAACTGTGAAAGTAAAACAGATGTGTTTAAGTTGCCAAGTTGTAGGGGCTAGGTTATATAGCAATAGAGAACTGAAACAGCCATAAATACGACAGGAACACCGTTGGGTAACAAGCAAACACAAGAGTGAGAGGGCTAGGATGTGACAAGGGGCCACTTGTTCCTGGCTTGCCAGGAAGGCAATGAGCGTATCCTAGAACATCCCGGTCTGATGGGGATCCTCTTCCTGTATGATCAGAAACTGTTTCCTTTCTTTCAACACCAGTATTCTCGGAAGAGTATCCCTTACCTCCAAAAACGTCAGTGTCTACTCAGACCTCAATGCAGCCCTCTGGCTTCTGACCAACAGCTTCCACAGAAAATGCTCTTGTGTTATCACGATGACGTGGTTTGTCCGCTGTAACTGCTTCCTCTTGGAATCTAGCAACTGTAGATTTTTCAGGGGCACTCTTTTTCCTGTGGCATCTGGGAGACCCACTGACAGAGCAGTGAGCTACTATATGACAGTTTTCTAGGCATGGGGGATCCAGCAAGGGACAAGCAGTTCTACCCTGCACACATGGGGTTGCTATGAGTCAGAATCAGCTTAACAGCAGCTAATAACAACAATACAGTGCTAGGGAGTGACAAAAAATATTTATAACACCAGGATATGGGCACAGTGAGTGATTGGGGGCAATTATTTTACATAGGATGGTCAGAGAAAGTTTCTCAGAACGTCACTTTTATTGGAAAAACAATTTGGGAATTTCTAAAATGGTTAAACTTAAAATGGCCATATGACCTAGCAATTCTGCTTCTAGGAATATACTCAAGAACTATCTTGGTCATCTAGTGCTGCTGTAACAGAAACACCACAAGTAGATGGCCTTAATAGAGAGAAGTTTATTGTCTCAGTCTAGTAGGCTACAAGTCTGAATTAGGGGCTTTTGCTCTAGGAGAGGCTTTCTCTTTCTGTCGACTCTGGAGAAAGGTCCTTGTCACTGATTTTCCTCTGGTCAATAAGCTTCTCAGTACAGGAACCTCATATCCAAGGGATGTGCTCTGATCCTGGATTTGTCTTCTTGGTGGTATGTGGTCTCCCATTCTCTGCTTGCTTTCCTTTTGTTTTATCTCTTGTAGAATAAAAAGTGATGCAGGCCACACCCCCAAGAAACTCCCTGTAAGTTGGATCAGGTATATGACCTCAGCAAGGGTGTTAGATCCCATCCTACCCCTCTTTAACCACAGTCAGAGATTATGATTTATAACACATAGAAAAATCACAAAACTGAAGACAACCACGCAATACTGGGAAACATGGCCTAACCAAGTTGACACATATTTTGGGGGGATACAATTCAATCTATTACAAAAACTAAAAACATGTGTCCGTGCAAAAAACTTGTATAAAAATTTGTTCATAAGCAGCATGGTTTATAATACTCAAAAAGTGGAAACTATACAGATTCTCAATAATAATTAAAAATTAATAGCAACCACAAAATGTTAAGTACATTCACACATACTAACTCTTACAAGATCGTAATAGCCCAATGACCTAAAACTATCAATACTTCATTTTCTAGAATGGGAACTGAAACTTACAAATGTTAGGTCATTTGCCTAAGAGTATACAGGTAGAAAGGACCATAGCTGGGATTTGAACCAAGACAGCTGGGCTCATAAATCTGAGCTCTTAACCAGTATGCAATAGGTCATGGATTGAATCATGTGCTCAAAAAACTATGTGGAAATCTCCACCCTGGTAACCATGAATATGACCTTGTTTGGAAGTAAGGTATTCCTTAATGTCATGTATTATAGATTGAACTGTGTCCTCCCCAAGTATGTGTTGTGAACCCTAACCTCAAGGGCTGTGGTTACAACCGTGGTTTATAATCCCATTTAGGAACGTGTTGTCTCTGTTATGTTAATGAGACGGGATTAGTGTAGGGTATGTCTGACTTGCTCTCTTTTGGCAAATGTTGTTAGATGCTGCCCAGTTGGTTCCCACTCGTACAGACTCTGCACAACAGAATGAAACACTGCCCAGAACTGGCCCATGTCCACAAATGTTTTTCTACTTAAGCCCATTGTTTTAGTCAGCTAGGGCTGCTCTAATAGAAATACCGCAGAGTAGATGGCTTTAACAAAGGAAGGTTTATTCTTACATAGTCTGGTAGGCTGCAAGTTCATATTCAGGGTGTCTGCTCCAGAGGAAGGCTTTCCCCATCATCGACTCTGGAGGAAAGTCCAGTATTGTATCAGTCTTTGTCCAGAGAGCTTCTTGGCACAGGAAGCTCAGGTCTGAAGGACACGCTCTTCTCCCAGTGCAGCTTTCGTGATGGTGTGAGGTTCCCAATTCTCTGCCTGCTTCTCTGTCCTTTTATCTCTCATAGGATGAAAGGATTAAGGCTGGGGCAAGCCAAACTCCAGGAAAACTCCCTTTACAGTGGAGCAGGGAGATGATCCCATGAGGGGATTTACAGCCTCACCCTAATCCTTTAACATACAGCATAAGAAAACCACAAAATGGAGGACAGTCACAAGATACCGGGAATCATGGCCCCACCACACGGCTACACATATACTGGGGGGGACACAATTCAATCCATGACACCCATGTTGTAGCTATTGCATTAATCCATCTTGTTGAGGGTCTTCCTCTTTTCCTCTGGCCCTCTGCTTTACCAAGCATGGTGCCCTTCTCCAGGGACTGGTCCCTCCTGACAACATGTTCAAAGTATGGAAGACTCAGTCTTGCCATCCTTACTTCTAGGGAGCACTCTGGTGGTACTTCTTCCAGAACAGATCTGTTTATTCTTTTAGCAGTCCATGATGCATTCATTGTTCTTCTGCAACACCACACTTCAAAGGCCTCAGTTGTTTCTGTCTTCCTTATTCATTATCCAGCTTCTGCGTGCATATGATGTGGCTGAAAATACCATGGCTTGTGTCAGGAGCACCTTAGTCTTCAAGGTGACATCATTATATCTTTAACAAATAAAATAAATTAAATACAAGCTAGCAAACTAACAGCGGAAGAGTGATGCTAATCCATGTGAAGATTGCTCAGAAGCCCAAGCTCAGAAGAGACAAAGACTCTCCTCTAGAACTCATAGAGTGAAAATGTCCCCTAGAGCCAGCTCCCTGACTTGTAGCCTTCTAAGGCGTGAGACCAGTGGTGTGAACAGAAAAGGGGACACTGCATGGTTTAAAGTCAGGAAAGGTGTGCATCAGGGTTATATCCTTTCACCATATCTTTTCTATCTGTATGCTGAACAATAAGGTGAGAAGCTGGATTATGTGAAGAAGAACAGGGCATCAGTGTTGGAGGGAGACTCATTAACAACCTGAGTTACACAGGCGATACCACTTTACTTGCTGGAAGTGAAGGAGATTTGAAACATATACCTATGAAGATCAAAGACCATAGCTTTCAGTATGGATTGCACCTCAACATCAAGAAAACAAAAATCCTCAGTAAGCAACATAATCATAAATGGAGAAAGGATTGAGGTTGTCAAGGATTTCATTTTACCTGGGTGTGCAATCAATGCCCATGGAAGCAGCAGTCAGAAATCAAAAGACACATGGCACTGGGAAAATCTGCTGCAAAGACTTCTTCAAAGTCTTGAAAAGTAGAGATGTCACCTTGAGGACTAAGGTGTGCCTGACTCAAGTCGTGGTATTTTCAGTTGCATTGCATGCAAAAGTTGAACAATAAATAAGGGAGGTATAAAAAGAATTGATGCCTTTGAATTGCAATGTTGGAGAAGAATATTGAATGTATTATGGACTGCCGAAAGAATAGACCTGTTCTGGAATGCAACCAGAGTGCTCCTTGGAAGCAAAGACGTCGAGATTGCATCTTATGGATTTTGGACAAGTTCTCAGGAGGGATCAGTCCCTGGAGAAGGATACTATGCATGGTAGAGCGCAGGGTTCAGCAAAAATATGGAAGACCCTCGACAAGATGGATTGACACAGTGGCCACAATGATGGGCTTAACCATAAAAAAGACTGTGGATATGGCACAAGACCAGGAAGAGTTTTGTTCTGTTGTTCATAGGGTTGCTGTGAGTCAGAACTGACTCAACAGCACTTAACGACAGACACAAACTATAAGATGGAGTCCTTGTGATGCGGTGGTTTAAGGACTCAGCTGCTAACTAAAGTTGCAAATGACTTGGCACAGATGAGTACTTCCAGTGCTGCACCCATTTGTTGAAACATCTCGACTGATATTCCATCAATTTCTGGAGGCTGGTTTTTTGTCAGTGCCTCTGTTGTGGCAGGAAACCCTGGTGGATTAGTGGTTAAGTGCTAAAGCAGCCAACCAAAGGGCTGGCAGTTCAAATCCACCAGATGAGGGTAGGTTCAAACCTACCCTCTGCTTTATAAGAGAAGGATGTAGCAATCAGTTTCTATAAAGACTACAGCTTTGAAAATCCTAGGAGCAATTATACTCAGCCCTATAGAGTCTCTATGAGAAGGGCTTTCCCCCTACATTTCCATCAGTTTTTTTTTTTTTTTTTTTTTTTGCGCTGGGGAGCCTTCAAATTGCTGTGCTGCTGGAAGCTACACCACTAGTGTTCAGACACTAGCACGGTCACCCATGCAGACAGGTTTCAACTGAGCTTCCAGATTAAGACAGACTAGGAAGAAGGACCTGGCAGTGTATTTCTGAAAAGAATTAGCCAGGGAAAAACCTTATGAATATGTGAAAACTTTATGAATTGGTCAACATTGAACCATTTTAGGAAGTAACATGATCAGGAACTGATAGCCCTGAAGGAAGAAGTCCCAGCTGCTGTGAAACCAAAACCCAACCCAACCCATTAACATCAAGCCAATTCTGACTCATGGTGACCCTATAGGGTAGAGTAGAATTGCTCCATAGAGTTTCCAAGGAGCACCTGGTGGATCTGAACTGCCAGCCCTTTGGTTGGCTGCTTTAGCACTTAACCACTAATGCACCAGGGCTTCCTGCTGCAGTGGAGGCACTGACAAAAAACCAGCCTCCAGAAATTGATGGAACATCAATCAAGATGTTTCAATAAATGGATGCAGCACTGGAAACACCCATCTATGCCAAGATATTTGGAAGACAGCTACCTGGTCAACCGACTGACAAGATCTATATTTATACCTATTCCCAGGAAAGGTGATCCAACCGAATGCAGAAATTGTCAAACAAGATCATTAATATCACACACAAGTAAAATTTTGCTGACAGTCATTCAAAAGCAGCTGCAGCAGTAGGACATGGAACTGCCAGAAATTCAGGCCAGATTCAGAAGAGGATGTGGAACCAGGGTTCTCATTGCTGATGTCAGATGAATCCTGGCTGAAAGCAGAGAATACCAGAAGGATGTTAATCTGGGTTCTGTTGACTATGCAAAGGCATTCAACTATGTGGATCATAACAAATTATGGATAACATTGCAAAGGGTAGTGTTTTTAGTCATCTAGTGCTGCTCTAACAGAAATACCACAAAGCGGATGGCTTTAACAAAGTAAAGTTTATTCTTACACCATCCAGTAGGCTTCAAGTCCAAATTTAGGATGTCCACTCCAGGGGAAAGCTTTTCCTCTGTCGATTCCGGAGGAAAGTCCTCATATAGCATCAGTCTTTGGTCAGACAGCGTCTTGGCATGGGAACCTCAGTTCTGAAGGATGCACTCTTCTCCTGGTGCAGCTTTCTTGGTGGTGTGAGGTTCCCAATTCTCTGCCTGCTTCCCTTACCTTTTATCTCTTGTAGGATGAAAGGACAAAGAGTGGCACGAGCCATACTCCAGGGAAACTCCTTCTACAGTGAAGCAGGGAGGTGACCTTATGAAGAGATTTACAGTCCCACCCTAACCCTCTAAGATATGGCATAGGAAAATCACAAAATGGAGGTCAATCATAAAATATTAGAAATCATGGCCCAGCCACATGGCTACGTGTATTTTTCGGGGACACAGTTCAACTCATGGCAGGTAGGAATTCCAGAACACTTAGTTGTGCTTGTGAGGAACCTATACATAGATTAAGAGAGGCAGTTGCTTGGACAGAACATGGGGACATTGTGTGGTTTAAAGTCAGGAAAATTGTGTGTCAGGGTTGTATCCTTTCACCATACCTATTCAGTCTGCATGCCGAGCAAATAATCTGAGAAACTGAACTATATGAAGAAGAACAAGGCATCAGGATTGGAGGAAGATTCATTAATAACCTGCGTTATGCAGATGACACAGACTTGCTTGCTGAAAGTCAAGAAGATTTGAAGCACTTACTGATGAAGATCAAAGACCATAGCCTTCAGTATGGATTGCACCTTAACATCAAGAAAAAAAAAACCCTCCAACTAGACCAACAGTCACACACTCATATGGGTCCTTCTGTCTTCTGGGCTCTTTTTCCCTCATGTCTCTGCTATCCTTGGTGATCATCTGTTCTGGCTGAGTTGGGACCACTTGGTGTACCTTAGATGGCAGTTTACTAGCTTTTAAGACCCTAGATGCCACTCACCAATATGGGGTGCAGAAGACTGACTGTCTTAGCAACAGACTAGTTATGCCATTGGGCCTTGATGTCTCTTGAGAGCACAGTCCCCGGACCCTGCCTCTGCTACTATATCTTTGCAATATTGGGTTAAGATTAGTAGCTTTCAGTTTATGTTGACATCCAGTTAAGTTGATCTTTCTACTGTGTGCTGTCACTGCTTTCACCCAACCATATATCTATCAATTGTCTAATCTATAACCAGCTCTCACCCCACCTCCTTTGCAACCATCAAAAGAGTCTTTTTTAAGTCCTTATAGTAGGAGTCTCGCACAATATTTGTCCTTGTGCTGCTTATCCATATTCTTGTTATTATTCTTCTGTCAAGTTCAGGAAACGCTGGTGGAATAGTGGTTAAGTGATATGGGTGCTAACCCAAAGGCCCAGTTTGAATCCACCAGGTGCTTCTTGGAAACCTTCTGGGGCAGGAGATTTTATTTTATTGTGAGGAGGCTATGTCTTCTTCATTTTCAAATTGCTCACTGCTGGGGCAGGGCCAAGATGGTGGAGTAGTCGGATGCTTACTGTGGTCTTTCTTACAACAAAGAACTGAAAAAATGAGTGAAGCCATTCTATATGACAGTCTAATAGACCTGGTCATCAAAAACAAAGTTAAGGAATCAGTCTGAGAAGCAGAGGGAGAAAGAGATAGTTGAGAAGCAGTGAGGATTTACTAGACCTGACCTGGCCAGCACCCTGCAGGCTGAATCAGCTAGCATGTGTGGCTGAGGCAAACTGTAGCACTGTGGATGCATTTTCCACCCCAGCAGACACCAAGCATCAAAGCCTGTGCAAGCCTTTACTACCAGGGGAAAGCAGCTCTGGATCTGCAAAAGTTAAGTATAAGCTTCTAACCTACCAAACCCCCCCAAAAACTCAAACCGACTGCCATCATGTTGATTCTGATTTTTAGCAACCTCGTAAGACAGAGTAGAACTGCTCCATAGAGTTCCCAAAGAATGCCTAGTGGATTTGAACTGTCGACCTTTTGTTCAGCAGATGTAGCACTCAACTATTGCACCACCAAGGTTTCCTGTAAGCTACCTCACAGGGGTCAAAAAAAACCTCTTTTCCCTCTGGGAAGTACCTCTTTCCCATGTAGCTAACTCTTCTTTCTCTGTGACAGTCCTGATCACACTTCATCAATTGCCATACTCCCTGGGCAGAAAGTGGGACCCATCTCATAACCTGAGTCACTCTCTTTTGGCTTTGGAGAGGGAACAAATGAACAAACAGGGAAAAAAGCAATCTGTCAGCTCTCCGAAGCTGGGACCTCAGGGCAGACACAGCCCCTTTGCCTAGGCACACGCATAAGGAGTCTGTGGACTTTGAATACCTTTCACCCATGCCTAGACCTTTGTGGGTCCATTTTAACAGCATAGGCCCTCATAAGCATAGTACAATTGTATATACTTGAAGCCTATTTTCAACTGTAATAGCTAAGAGGGAATGGCAAATCCATGACATTTGACAGTGCCATGTCCACTAAGCAGAGTCCTTATGTACTCACATTAGGGACATGAGAACTACTGGCTCCACCCACTCCACCTAGCCACCCGTAACAGAGGTCTGAAAATAAGCAGTGTCTCCCAATCCTTACAGCGAACAGTTTGGGTGCTCAAAGTCTGGCTGCAAAACCCATGTACCTATGTGCTCTAGGGAAGAGGGACACGCCTTCCACCCAGGCACTCAAGGGCAGCCATTGGTCCCCTACCGTACTTAGCACATAACCCCCTAATGCAGCCAGATACCTGTGCCTGCTCCAGTCATCCCTACAAAGCCCCCCCACCTAAGAGTGCAAGTGAGAGCCTGTACCACATACTTGGTGACTGATGACGTGGATATCTGAGCCGAATTCACACGGGAAGAGTAAATGGACTCCTAGACTCACATACCTAGGAGCAGCTCTAACCACCTGGTGACAGGATACACACTTTACAGACAATAATAATCAAAGCAGCTCACATGACCAGACTACATGAGCACATCAAAACAAAACAAGAAGCTAAGACACAGAATAAATAAGTACAGTAACTTACTTGATAGCTCAGAGACAACAGTCAATATCAAATCACATAAAGAGGCAGACTGTGATGGCTTCAGCAAACAACCAAAACAAAGAACCAGGAAATCTTCCAGAGAAAGAGGTCATGAAACTACCAGAGATAGAGTTCAAAAGATTAATATACTGAGCTCCTCAAGAGTTCAGGAAGCAGATTAGGCAAGCCAAGGAAGACACAGAAAAAGCAATAGAGGAACTTTAGAAGATTATATAAGAGCATAATGACAATTTTAACAGGCTGCAAGAATTCATAGACAGCAAACAGAAATTCAGAAGATTAACAATAAAATTTCAGCATGATAAAATTCAATAGAAAATCAGGAGCAGAATGGAGGCAATGTAAGTCAGAATTAGTGAGACTGAAGATAAAGCCCATGGGACCAAATTACTTGAGGAAAAATCAGATAAAAGCATTTTTAAAAATGGAGAAACCCTAAGGATTGTGTGAGACTCTACTAAGAGGAATAACTTATGAGAGATTGGTGTATCAGAAAAGGGGAGGGATAGCAGAAAATATAGAGAGAACTGTTGAAGATTTGTTGGCAGAAAACTTCCTTGATATGGTGAAAGATGGGAAGACATCAATCCAAGATGCTCGTCAAAACCTACACAAGGTAGATCCCAAAACAAAGTCACCAAAAAATATTATAAAGTCACCAAAATTAAAGACAAGGAGAGGATTTTAAGAGTAACTGGAGGTAATCAAAAAGTCATCTACAAACAGAGTCAATAAGACTAAGCTCAGACTACTCAGAAGAAACCATACAGGCAAGAAGGCAAAAAGTTGCTAGCCAAGAATTGTATCCCTGGGAAAACTGTCTCTCAAATGTGATGATGAAATTAGGACAATTCCAGATAAATAAAAATTTAGGAAATTTGCAAAAACCCAAACCAAAATTACCAGAAATACTAAAGGAAAGCCTTCAACTGTTGTTGTTAGGTGCTGTCAAGTGAGTTCCAACTCACAGCATCTCTATGTACAACAGAACAAAACATTCCCCAGTCTTGCACCATGCCCACAATTGCTTTTATGCTTACGCCCATTGTTGCAGCCACTGTGTCAGTCCGTCTTGTTGAGGATCCTCCTCTCTTTCATTGACCCTCCACTCTGCCAAGTATGATGTCCTTCTCTAGGGACTGAGTCTTCATGACAACATGTCCAAAGGATACAAGACACAGTTTCACCATCTTTGCTTCCAAGAAGGACTCTGGCTGTCCTCCTTCCAGAGCAGATCTGTTTGTTCTTCTGACAGTTCATGGTACATTCAGTATTCTTCTCCAACACTGCAATTCAAAGGGGCCAATTCTTCTTCTGTCTTCCTTATACATTGTCCAGCTTTTGCATGCATATGATGAAATTAAAAATATCACGGCTTGGTGTTCAAAGTGAGATCTTTACTTTTCAACACTTTGAAGAGGTCTGTTGCAGCAAATTTTCCCAATGTAATGCATCTTTGTTATCTTGACAGCTGCTTCCACGGGTGTTGATTGTGAACCTAGTAAAACAAAATCTTTCACAACCTCAATCTTTTCTCCATTTATAACAATGTTGTTTCCTGGTCCAGTTGTGAGGATTTTTGTTTTCTTGATGTTGAGGTGCAATCCATACTGGAGGCTGTAGTCTTTGACCTTCATCAGTGTTTCAAATCCTCTTCACTTCCAGCAAACAAGGTTGTGTTATCTGCATAATGCAGGTTGTTAATGAATATTCCTCCATTTCTGATCCTTTGTTCTACTTTGTATAGTCCAGCTTCTCAGATTATTTCTTTGGCATAAAGGTTGAAAAGATATGGTGGAAGGAAGCAATCTTGACCCACACCTTTCCTGACTTTAAATGACTCAGTGTCCTTTATTCTATTCACATGACTGCCTCTTGATCTGTATACTCCTCATTAGCACAATTAAGTGTTCTGGAATTCCCATTCTCCATAATGTTACCCATAATTTGTTATGATCCATCCAGTTGAATGTCTTTGCATAGTCAATGAAACGCAGGTAAACATCCTTCTGGTATTCTCTGCTTTCAGTCAAGATCTATCTAACATCAGCAGTGACATCCCTGGTTCCACATCCTCTTCTGAATCCAGCTTGAATTTCTGGTAGATCCCTGTCAACTAGACTATCAGTAACAGCAGATGACAACTCAAGAGTAGAATACAGGACAGAGTAATGAGATATCAAACAAGATAAGTAAGTCATCACAAAATTAATCAAAATGAACACTCTGAAAATAGGAAAATATAGACATCAATATGTAAAATATGACAACATTAAAATAAAAGAGAGGAACAAAATTATGGAGTCATAGATCTTTCACGTACAGAAGTCAAGGCAGTATGAAGAGATAAGATTGCTTTAAACTTAGCAAAATAGGACTAAATATTATGGTAACCACAAAGGAAACTAACAGTTCTGCACATCAAAATAAAACAAACAAGAAAAATATGAAAATTCAGCAAATGCAAAATCAGTGATGAAAACAAAATACACAAAAGAGCTACACTTCTTCCAAGACACATTTGTTTGTTTTTCTGGCAATCCATGGCATATTCAATATTCTTCACCAAAACCATAATTAAAAAGCATCAACTCTTCTTCAGTCTTCCTTATTCATTGTCCAGCTTTTACATGCATATGAAGTGACTGAAAATCACAACTTAGTCCTCAATGTGATATTTTTGCTTTTCAACACTTTAAAGAGGTCTTTTGCAGTGGATTTTCCTAATGCAATACATCATTAGATTTCCTGCTGGTGTTTTTTTTCTTTTTCTATTTTTTTTGGTGGCCAATCCTACAACATGGTCAACATTCAGCTGTTTCAAAAGGTAGCATATGATCAGGAACATATGGTACTGAAGGAAGAACGAAGGAAGAAGTTGAAGCTGCACTGAAGGCACTGGAGAAAAACAAGGCTCCAGGAACTGATGGAATATCAATTGAGATGTTTCAACAGATAGTTGCAGAACTGAAGTGTTCACTTGTCTATGCCAAGAAATTTGGAGGACAGCTATCAGGCCAACTGACTGGAAGAGATCTGAATTCATGCCTATTCCCAAAAAAGGAGATACAACTGAATGCAGAAATTACTAAATGATACCATTAGTATCACGCACAAGTAAAATTTTGCTAAAAATCATTCTAGTAAAAAGGGTTGCACTCTGAGAACTCTGCTAAAAGACTGCAGTTGATGGCTCAGGGGCCTCAGGGTTACCCTGGGAGCGTGGCCTCTGGTCCTGATGCTGCCCCTATCCATAAATCATTACTGAGGTCAACTCTTAGGACAGGAATGAATTGGACTTGGTGACACAGGGCGACCATATTGGGTGTGCACTTTACGGTTCTATGCATCTATAGGAAGTCATCCTGTTGGCCTCTTACTGGAAGGGGGAGAGGAGCAAGAGGAGGGGACAGGAGATTGTTAGGAGGATATGATATGTATAGAACAAATAGGAGGGTGTGTGCTATCACCGGGCAGGGAGATCAGCGGAAGCTGCACATAGGCTGGCATGCAAATTTATACTTGATTGTACGCTTTCACCCAATTACAATAAATTTTTTTAAAAAAATCATTCAAACATGGCTGCAGCATTATATTCACAGAGAACTGCCATAAATTCAAGCTGAATTTAGAAGTGGATGTGGAACCAGGGTTATCACTGCTCATGTTGGATGGATCTCGGCTGAAAGCAGAGAATACCAGACAGATGTTACTTGTGTTTTATTGACTTTGCATAGGTATTCAACTGTGCGGATCATAACAAATTAAGGATAACGTTGCAGAGGATGAAAATTCCAGAACACTTAATTGTGCTGATGAGGAATGTGTGCATAGGCCAATCAAACAGAACAAGGGGGTCCTGCATGATTTAAAGTCAGGAAAGGTGTATGTCACGTTTATATCTTTCACCATATCTGTTCAACCTGTATGTTGAGCAAATAATCCAAGAAGGACTACATGAAGAAGAAAGAGGTATCTGACTTGAATAAAGATTCTTTAACAATGTGCTGCCTGAAGACAACACTACCTTATTTGTTGAAATTGAAGAGGATTTGAAGCACTTACTGATGAAGATCAAAGACTATAACCTTCAAATGGAGTCCACCTCAACATCAAGAAAACAATAATCCTTACACTTGTATCAATAATCAGCATCATGATAAATGGAGAAAGGATTGAGGTTGTCGAGGATGTCATTTTACTTGCAACCACAATCAACATCCATGGAAGCAGTAGTCAAGAAATCAAAAGATACATTGCACTAGGCAAATTTGTTGCAAAAGCTCTCCCTTTTTTTCTTTTTATTTACTGTAACTGAGTGAAAGTGTACAATCCAACATAAATTTGCATGACTACACCATGTACAGTTCCCACTGCTCTCCCTGCCAGGTGACAGCACACTCCTCCTATCTGTTCTGTACATGTCATATCCTCCTAACAATCTTCTGTGCCTTCCTCTTCACCCTCTCCCCCTGCCCCAGTAAGAGGCCAACAGGGTGACATCCTATAGACGTATAGAACCGTAAAATGCATGCGCAATATGGTCACTCTCTGTTGCCGAGTCCAATCTATTCCTGTCCAAAGAGCTGACCTCAGTAATGATTTATGCACAGGGGCAGCATTAGGACCAGGTGCCATGCTTTCAGGGGAGCCCCCAAACCCCTGGACCATCAACTGTGGTCACAAAAGATCTCTTTAAAGTGTTGAAGGGAAAGTTATCACTTTGAGGAATAAGGTGCACCTGACTCAAGTCATGGTATTTTCAGTTGCATCATACGCATGAGAAAGCTGGACAATGAATAAGGAAGACAGAAGAAGAAGAATTGATACCTCTGAATAGTGGTGTTGGAGAAGAACATTCAGTATATACCATGAACTGCCAGAAGAACAAACAGATCTATCTTGGAGGAAGTACAACTAGAATGCTCCTTAGAAGCAAGGATGGCAAGACTATGTCTCACATATTTTGGACATGTTCTCCGGAGAGATCAGTCCCTGGAAAAGGGTGTCATGCTTGATAAAATAGAGGATCAGTGAAAAACAGGAAGATCTTCAACAAGGTAGAGTAACGCAGTGGCTGCAACAAGGGATTCAAGCACAAAAGTGATTGTGGGCATGGCGCAGGATTGGGTAGTGTTTTGTTCTGTTGTACATAGTGTTGCTATGGCTCAATGGCACCTAAAAACAACTATGATATCTAAGTATGCATATATATCTATCTATCTAATTTAAATATGAGCTCTGGTGGCAAACTGGTTGAGAACTACGGCTGCTAACCAAAAGGTTAGCAGTTCAAATACACCAACTGCTCCTTAGAAACCCTACATGCTATTTCTACTTTGTCCTATATGGTCACTATGAGTCAGAATCAACTCAACAAAAAAGGGTTGTTTGGTTTTGTATATATGCACTATATTTTCATGCAAGTGGCATGCATATTCCAGGTTTGTTTACCAACCTCATCCTCCTCTCCAAGAGCTGCCTTCCTAAATGTTTTATGCCAATTTTTAAATATATTAAATATTTGATATATAGTACCTGGAGACATTTTTTAATGATCACAACTGGGAGTGAGAAATGTTCTAAAAACGTCTAATGTTTAGAGGCCAATGCCACTAAACATCTTCTCATGCATAATTCATTAAGAGGGCACTCAGCCCTAGTGGAGACCAGGGTACAGGGAAAAAGACTCACTTAACAATATGATATAAAGACCAGGGGCATTATAAAAACATCCCTCTTACATAACAATAACCAAAAAAAGGAAACCCGCTGCTGTCGAGTCGATTCAGACACATAGTGACTGTGTAAAACAGAGCAGAAGTGTCCCATAGAGTTTCCAAGGAGTGCCTGGTGGACTTGAACTGCCGATCTTTTGGTTAGTAGATGTAGCATTTAACCACTACCACCAAAGTTTCTTTCAATAACTATAGTCAACATTTACTTACTACTTGCTGTGTGACATGCTTTATGCTCATTTAATCCTCACAATCAGCCTTATGAGACACCTGTCTTTCAAAGATGAGGAAACAGGGACACAGGGAGGTTGAACGTTTTTCTCAGAGTGGCATTCAGATTGCAACCTAAGAAGGAGAACCTAATTCACATTACTGAGTGCTCTGTTCCATTGTCCTTGGACACATTTGTCTAGCACAGCATCGGTACTATTACTGGGAGATTCTGCCCCACGTCCTCTTCATGTTCCCGTTTCTCAGATTGTAGATGAAAGGCTTCATTATAGGAGTGACTGCCATGTACAGGACCCAGGCAAATGATCTTGTCCAAAAGGGATATGTGAAAGCTGAACTGAGACAAACATTCAGGTAGGTTCAATAAAACATGGAGACAACTGAAAGGTAAGTTCTCATGGGGGGAAAATGCTTTCTACCTGTGTCCCTCTGGTGAGATTCTCAGTACAGAAGAAACAATTTGTGCATATAAGAAAAGGATCCCAATGAGAGAGAAAAAAGCCTGTGACACCAGTCAAACTAATAGCACATTACTGATGAAGGTGTGAGAGCAAGTGAGCTTGGAGACCTCAGGTAGTTTACGGAAATAGTTCACAGAGAGGACTGCCCAGACTGCAACACGGGCAGACTCTCTGAAAGGGCCCCCAGCAAGCTGTTGAGCCAGGGGTTCATGTGACCGTGTAATGCAGGCTTTATCAGATGGCTACCAAACAGTCACAGACTATCATGATCAGGAGCAAACAGTAAAAGAGAAAATTGGACAAGTACACGTGGGTGATGCAGCCTGCATAGACAGTGATTTTTCTCTGCATCTGGAAGATGATGATAGTGGTGCAACTAATGTCAGAGAAGGGTGGGCTGAGAAGGAAGAATCATCCGGGCAGGTAGAGATGTCCCTCCAAGATGATGGCCAGGAAGAGGAGCAGTTTCCCAAGCACAGTGGTCAGGTACACGGACAGGAACAATCCAAAAGAATGTCTGATTCTCTGGCTTCTCTTCTATTAAGAGACATGTTGGAAGCCCTGCCTGGTTTCTGTTTCCACTTCTAGCAAGTGTCTGGTAGGAGAGAGGCAGAAACATTAAACCAACAGCCAACTGGCATCTCGAAATATGGTTGCCTTCATGTTGACACGAAAATCCTGTTGGCATCGTGATTAAGTCCACATCTGATAACGAACAGGATGGCCATTCAGATCCGCCAGACACTCCTTGAAAACTCTATGTGGCAATTTCACTCTGTCCTTTAGGGTTGCTATGAGTCAGAATCAACCCACCAGCAGTGGGTTTTGGTTTTATGTTGACACAATGTGTTGATGAGAAAATGCATTTGCTTAATGGTCTTTCCTTTGTGTTTGGGATTTTCAATATTGCTATCACCCGTGCTGCCACCACTAGTTGGAAAACCTAGACTCTAAATCTAATTTTGCACCAAAGTAGGCATTGGTTTAACATCCTTGACATCTGATCAACATGCTTCTTCATCTTAGGTATATTGGCACTATTTTTAAGTATCTGGTGGTGGTGGTGGTGTTATGTATTCTTTAGTTGGTTCCACTTACTAGGAATCTGTCCTTGTGAGAGCTATTTAATTTCTCTGAGACTATTGCTTCTGTAAAATGCTGCAAATACTTCCTACCTCGCAGTGTTATTTTATTAATAAAAGGAAGTACAGTATATAAAGGACTTAGCACAGTGCTCAGCCCTTCTGAAATAGCTCAGTAAATAGTAAATATACACATGGGTTGCCTTCATGTTGGTCAATTTGTCATAATGTGGAGATTTGCATATTGCTATGATGCCAGAAGCTATGTCATTAGTATTTCAAATACCAGCTGGGCACTCATGATGGACAGGTTTCAGCTGAGCAGGAGGTCACTGAAAAGACAAGAAAGAAAGAAAAGACTAAAATGTATGTTAGAAGATACTCTGAAACTTGCTGTTGAGCATAGAACATATGGTGAAGTAAAAGAGCTGAACAGAAGATTTGAAGAACAAAGTAAGATGTTATAATAGCATGTCCAAATGAATACCTGGATATAGAAAACCAAAAGCAAAGGACACCTTCAGCATTTCTCAAGCTGAAAGAAATTAAGAAAAAAAAGTCAAGCCTGCAGTTGCAATACTGAAGGATTCTACGAGGAAAATAGTAAATGATGTGGGAAGCACCAAACGAAGATGGAAGGAATACAGAGTCTGTATACCAAAAAGAACTGGTCAACATTCAACCAGCTCAAGAGGCGGCATATGATCAAGAACTGATGGTCCTGGAAGAGGAAGTCCCAAACTGCATTGAAGACACTAGTGAAAAACAAAACTCCAGGAACTGACAGAATGGCCACAGATGTTTCAACAAATGGATGCAGCACTGGAGGTACTCATTTGTTTGTGCCAAGAAACTTGGAAGACAGCTACCTGGTCAACCAACTGAAAAAGATCTGTGTTTGTACCCATTTCAAAGAAAGGTGACCCAACAAAACACTTTATTGAACACATATAAATAAGATATCACATTCAAAAACTGCAACAGCAGTACATAGACAGTCGACTGCTAGAAATTCAAGCTGGATTCAGAACAGGACATGGAACCGGGGATATCATTTTTGATGTTAGGTGACTGGAAGCAGAGAATATCAGAAAGATGTTTATCTGTGTTTTATTGACTATACAAGGGCATTCAGCTGTGTGAATTGTAACTAATTTTAGATCACATTGTAAAAAATTGGAATTACAGGACACTTAACTGTTTTCATGAGGAACCTGTACATAGACCAAGAGGCAGTCATTTGAACAGAACAAGAGGATACTGCATGGTTTAAACTCAGGAAAGGTGCTTCTCAGGGTTGCATCCTTTCACCACACTTATTCAATTTGTGTGCTGAGCAAATAATCCAAGAAACAAATATATGAAGAAGAATGGGGCATAAGGATTGGAGGAAGGCCCATTAACAACCTGCGTTATGCAGATGACATAACCTTGGCTGTTGAAAGTGAAGAGAATTTTAAGTACTTACTGATGAAGATCAAAGACCACAGCCTTCAGTACGGATTGCACCTCAACATCAAGAAAACAAAAATTCTCACAGCTGCACCAGTAAGGAACATGGTGATTAATGGAGGAAAAACTGAAGTCGTGAAGGATTTTATTTTACTTGGATCCACAGTCGACACCCATGGAAAGCAACCAACAGTCAAGAAGTCAAGACGCAGATTGTGTTGGGAAAATCTGATGCAAAAGATCTCTTTAAATGGTTAAAAAGCAAAGATGTCACTTTGCTGACCCAAGCTAAAGTATGTCTGACCCAAGCCATGGTGTTTTCAATCACTTCATATGCATGTGACAGCTGGACAATGAATAATGAAGCCCAAAGAAGAACTGATGCACTTGAATTATGGTGTTGGTGAAGAATGTCAAATACACCATGGAATGTCGGAGAAAACAAACATATTTGTCTTAGAACAGAAATTCCTTAGAAGCAAAGATAGGTGAGACTTTGTCTCGTATAATTTAGACATTTTATCAAGAGGGACCAGTCCCTGAAGATGGACATCATGCTTGGTAGAGGGTCACTGAAAAAAGAGGAAGACCCTCATTGAGATGGGTTGACACAGTGGCTTCAACAATAAATTCAAGCTTGTGGATTATGATGATGGCACAGTGTTTTGTTCTGTTGTACATAGGGTCACTATGAGTTGGAACAGACTCAACTGATCTCAGTGATCAAAAACACCCCTGGGAAGCAGGGAAAGTTGGTACTTGCTTATTTGCCCATTAGAAAAGAATTTTACCATGTTTTTTAGATGATTTGTTTGCTCCTCATAAATATTTCCTTACCTTTAGAACTGTTAAAGTCACTGTGCAAATACAGACTGTGCAAAACCAGTCTCATTTTTCCAAGCGCTAAGGAAACCTGAAGAGAGGAGCTGTCCAGGGTGAGAGAGAGGAAGGTACTGCTTGTTCTGAGGAGGAGTAGGTAAAACGTGAAGCACTTTTAAAGATGACAACTGCCAACAGTTCCTACATTTTTCTCATGATGTTGTTTAAGTGACTTCAAGTTAGTCCAATTCTTAGACACACCATAGACAACAAAATGAAACACTGCCTGGTCCTGCCACATCCTCACAGTCACTATGTTTGAGCACATTGTTGCAGGCACTGTGTCAGTCCATCTCGTTGAGGGTCTTCCTGTTTTCTCCAGGGACTGGCCCCCCAGATAACTTGTTCAAAGTGTGTGAGCCGTAGTTTCACAATTCCTGCTTCTAATGCATCCTTGCTTGTAAGAACAGCACTCTGACTGTACTTCTTCCAAGACAGATTTTTTTCTTCTTTTGGTAATCCAGGTATTTTAGATATTCTACCCCAACACCATGATTTAAAAGCATTGATTTTTGTTTGGTCTTCCTTATTCATTGCCAGCTTTCACATGCATATGAGGTAAATGAGAACACCACGGCTTGAGTAAGGCACACATTAGTTCTTAAAGTGACATCTTTGCTTTTTAACACTTTAAAGGGGTCTTTTGAGACTTCCGGCCAACACAGCACCAAAGACAGAAGCACTACACTGTGCCTTCACAGCAAAGATCTGAAAAGCTAAGTAAAACAGAGACTAACATCAGTCCTGGAACATGAAGTGTCAAACAAAGAGTGAAGAGCTCAATTGCTGAATGGAATAAGAAACTGGTAGACAACAGACAGTGAGGAGAGATACATGCAGAGGTCACCTGTCAGTTAATGCGGCATGGATTCACCATCTTGGATTGTTGTTCGGAGATCAGAGGATGGGGAGCACAGGAAAGCAGCTTCATGGAGCTCCCAGCAGGAGACACAGCGCTTAGTGCCATGGATTGAATTGTGTCCCCCCAAAAACCATATGCAGTAATTTAGCTGGCCCTCCACTTTGTGATTTTCTGATGTTGTAAGTCCTAATCTCTGCTTGTGGTTAACAGAGTGGATTATGTTAAAGACGATTAGGGTGGGACTATAACAGCCTTCCTAGTGTCGCCTCCCAGTTCAGTGTAGAGGGGGTTTCCCTGGAGTGTGGCTTGCATCACCCTTAATCCTACAAGAGAAAAGCAAAGGGAAGCAAGCAGAGAATGGGAACCTCATACCATTAAGAAAGCAGCACCATCCAATGGGGAAAAGACAGTCTTTTTAACAAATGGTCCTGGTAAAACTGGATGCTCATCTGTAAAAAATGGAACAGGACCCATACTTTACATCACATGCAAAAACTAATTCAAAATAGATCAAAGACCTAAATAAAGATCCATAAACTATGAAGTCCATAGAAGAAAAAATAAGATCAATGCTAGAGGCCCTAGCACACAACTATAACTGGATACAAGCCATAACTAACAGCACACAAATTCCAGAAGATAAGCTACAAAACTGGGGTCTTCTAAAACATTAAATATCTACGTTCATCAAAAGATTTCACCAAGAACGTAAAAGCAGAACACACAGACTGGGCAAACATTCTTGACTATCACAAATCAGATATAGGTCTAATCTCCAAAGTCTACAGAAAATCCAGCACCTCTGAAACAAGAAAACAAGTAATCAAATAAAAAAAAATGTGCAAAGGAAATGAACAGATGTTTTACCACAGAAGACATTCAAGTGGCCAGCAGATACATGAGGAAATGTTTCCAATCACAGATCACTATCCATTAAAAAAAAAAGAAAGAAAGAAAGAAAAAACAAGCCCACTGCCATCAAGTAGATTCCAACCCCTAGTGATCCTATAGGACAGAGTAGAACTGCTCCATAGAGTTTTCAAGGAGTGCCTAGTAGATTCAATCTGCCAACTTTTTGGTTAGCAGATGTAGCACTTAACCACTATGCAATCAGGGTTTCCTAGCCATTGCCAGCCAACTGCCGTCGATTCCTAGCCATTAGAGAAATGCAAATCAAAACCGCATCTCATTTTGGCATTGCTGGCACAAAGCAGGAAAATACGAAATAACAAATGTTGGAGAGGCTGAGGAGAGATCAGAACTCTTATGCACTGCTGGTGGGGATGCAAAATGATGAAAACCATTTTGGAAAGTAATGTGGCACTTTCTTAGAAAGCTAGAAATAGAAACACCATATGATCTAGCAATCCCACTCCTAGGAATAATCCTGGAGAAATAAGAGTCATCATACAGACATATGAACAATCACATTCATTGCAGCATTGTTCACAATAGCAAAAAGGTGAAAACAACTTTGACACCCATCAAGAGAGGGATAGATAAACTGTGGTACACACACACGATGGAGTGTTTTTCAACAATAAATAACAATGATGAATCTGTGAAGCACTTCATACCATGAATGAATCTGGAGGGCATTATGCTGAGTGAAATAATCAATCAGAAAAGAACAAATGTTGTATGAGACTACCACTGTAAAAACTCATGAAAAGGTTTACACACAAAAAGAAACAATCTTTGATGGCTACTAGGGAGGGGAGGACTGAGAATGGAAAAATATTAAATAGACAATAGGTAAGTGTCAACTTTGGTGATGGATAAGACGGTACACGATACTAGGGAAGCCAGCACAACTTGCACAAAGCAAGGTCACAGAAGCTCCACAGACACCTACAAACTCCCGGAGGGACACAATTGCTGGCCTGAGAGCTGTGAAAACCGTGGTCTTGGGGAACATCTAATTCAATTAGCATAACATAGTTCATAAATAAAACGTCATATATTCTACTTTGGTGAGCAGCATCTGGGTCTTAAAAATCTGAATGGCTATCTAGGATACCCCACCAGTTTCACCTCGTTGGAAGCAAGGAAGAATGAAGAAAACTAAAGATAAAGGAAAGATTAGTCCATGTGTGTGATGGCCTCCAACAGAGTGAGTCCAGTATTACTACTCAGTACTCAGACACCACCATTGACTGGGTCACAGCAGAGGATCCCAGACAGAGCTGGAGGAAAATGTAGAACAAAGGTCTAACTCAAAAAGGAAGACCAGACTTGCCGGCCTGACAGAGACTGAAGAAACCCTGTGAGTGTGGCCCATGGACCCTTTTCAGCTTGGTAAGGAAGTCATTCCTGAGGTTCACCCTTCAGCCAAAGATTGGACAGGTCCATAAAACAAAATAAACTAAAAGTGCACACCAGCCCAAGTGCAAGTGGTAGAAGGCAGGACGGGACAGAAAAGCTGGTAATAGGGAATCTGAGGTTGGGTAAGGAGAGTGTAGATGTGTCTAGGGTTGTTAACCAATGTCACCAAACACTATGTGCACCAACTTTTAATGAGAAACTAATTTGTTCTGTAAAATGTAATCTAAAGCACAATTTTTAAAAAAGAGACAGAGAGGTCTTTGGCAGCAGATTTGCCCAATGCAACAGGTCATTTAATTTCAAGACTGCTCCTTCCCAGGTCAACAACTGTAGATCCACAGAAAATGAAATCCCTGGCAGCTTCAATCTTCTCTCCACTTATCATGATGTTAATTATTGATTCAGTTGGAAGAACTTTGTTTTCTTCATATTGATGTCATCCATATTGAAGGATTTGATCTTCATCAGTAAGTACTTCAAATCCTCTTCACTTCCAGCAAGCAAGGTTGTATCTTCTGCATATTTCAGGTTGTTAAAGAGTCTTCTTTCAGTCCTAATGCCCCATTCCTCTTCATACAGGTCAAATTAGCAAATTGTTTGCTCAGCGTACAGACTGAATATGTATGGTGAAATGGTATGACCCTGACACACACGTTTCTTAAATTTAAACCATGCAACATTCCTTGTTCTGTTTGAATGACTTCCTTTTGATCTATGTACAGGTTTCTCATGAGCACAGCTAACAATCTGGAATTCCCATTCTTCACAATGTTATCCAAAATTTGCTATGATCCACACAGTTGGACATGTTTGCATAGTTAGTGAAACACAAGTAAACGTCTTTCCAGTCTTCTCTGCTTTCAGCCAGAATTTTTCTGACATCAGCAATGATATCACTTGTTTCACACCCTTTTCTGAATCCAGAATGAATTTCTGGCAATTACCTGTTGATATACTGCTGCAATGACTTCTCAATGATCTTTAGCAAACTTTCACTTGTGTGTGATGTTAATGATATTGTTCAGTAATTGCCACATTCTGTTAGGTTACCTTTCTTTAGAATGAATACAAATATGGATCTTTTTCAGTCAGTTGACCAGGTATCTATCATCCACATTTCTTGCCACAGATAAGTGGACAATTCCAGTGCTGCATCCATTTGTTGAAACATCTCAACTGGCATTCTGTCAATTTCTGGAGTCTTGTTTCTTGCCAAAGTCTTTGGTACAACTTGCATTTCTTCCTACTTTACCATTGGTTCCTGATCATATACGACCTGCTGAAATGGTTGAATGGCAACTAATGATTTTGGGTACAGTGACTCAGTATATTCCTTCCTTGCCACCCAAGAGGTAAAGACTTCCACCTCGGAGAGTCCACCTGGGGTCAATCACTAGAGTTCACAGAGATGGCTGGTGACCAACTCCTCTCTTCAAACTATGGCTCATCTTCTGTTGAGGTAACATCAGAATAATCAAACAGCTTCTAGATGCCACACAGACAATAAACTATAGTCAACCATTTAAAGATGCAGTCCATCTTGGCTCCAGAAAACTCCCAAAATAAAAAAATCAAGAAAATTCCCAGATGAAGAAGCCTTTCTGAAACTATTGGAGGTCAAATACAAAAGAATTATATATAGAACACTCCAAGAGATTAAACAAAACACAGTAGAACAAAATGAAAATGTAAGTAAGCTATTTGATCTGATGGAACATCAATGATCTGAAATACAACAGATCAATAGCAAAATTACAGAATTAGACAATGCAATGCAAAGCCAAAAGTGCAGAATTGAGGAGATAAAAGTCAGACTTAGTGACCTTAAGGACAGAGAAACTGACACCAGCATTTATAAGAAGAAATCAGAGAAAAGAAATAAGAAAAATGAAGAAGTATTAAGAAACACGTCAAACTCTATTAAGAGAAATAATTGGAGTTTCTGAACAAGGAGGGATAGAGGAAAATACAGAGGGAATTGCTGCAGCTTTGCTGACAGAAATCTTCCCTGAAATTATGAAAGAAGAGAACATAGATATCCAAAACGTGTATCAAATGCCACAAAAAGTGGATCTCAAAAGAAAGACACCAGGACGCATTATAATCAAGCTCAATAAACTGAAACATAGATTCTCTTAAAGGCAGCAAGGCTCAAAGCAAAGCGAACATTCAGAAGCAAATGCTGTAGGCTTTCATCTGACTTCTCTACAGAAATGATGTTGGCAAGAAAAAAGTGGGATGACACATTCAAAGCCCTGAAGGAGAAAATTTTCCAACCAAGAATTATATGTCCTGTAAAACTGTCTTTCAAATATGATGGTCAAATTCAGACGTTCACAGATAAACAGAAGCTTAAAGACTTTGTAAAAACTAAACCCAAACTACAAGAAACATTGAAAGAAGCTATTGGTTTAGAGAAGCAAAACCATTAAGTATATACTTAAGGAGGAAATGCAAGATACAGCATTCAGAATCCTACTCAGGGAAGTCACAAAGCTCAACCAAAGCTACAATATTAAAAGAAAGGAACCAGTGACCATATCACAAAAACTGTGACACCATCACACTAAAAAGAGGGATGTATTACAGTAGTTACAGTCCTCTCAGATGGAGAGGAAGTTACAAAGATATGCAGAAGTTAAAGTCCAATTTAAACTTAGAATAGTAAGGGGGATTTTAGTGGTAGCCACAAAGCAAAATAACAATGTGACATATCAAAACAAGAAGTCTCAACAAACACAAAACCAACAATTGAAAAGATGGGACATCAACCCACAAAGAAGAACTACCCAGAACAGAATATTAAGAAAAACATAGACAACACCAACAACACAAAATGAAAGCATCAAAATGACAGCGCTTAACACATATCTATCAATAATTACACTGAATGTAAACGGACTGAACACTTCCTAAAGAGACAAGAGACAGCGTGGATCAAAAGACACAACTTGTCTATACGTTCCTTACAAGAAACACACGTAAGACTCAAAGATACGAACAAATTGAAAATCAAAGGATGAAAAGCATATACCAAATCAACAACGTACAAAGAAAAGCAGGAGTGGCAATACTAATCTCCAATAAAACAGACTTTAATGTAAAATCTACCATCACAGACAAGGATGGTCACTACTTGTTGCTGAAAGGTTCTATACATAAGCAGGGTCTAATAATATTAAATATTTATGCATCCAACACCAGAGCATCTAAATACGTTTTTCACAATAGTGAAAAATGAGAATGATCACTCCAAAGTAACAGTTGGAGAATGCAACACTCTACTTTCGGCAATAGACAGATCATCCAGAAAAAAGTTCAGTAAAGATACAGAAGATTTTATTGCAACAATTAACCAACTAGACCTTACCAACATACACTGAACTTTTCACCCATCAACGGATAAGTATACCTTCTTCTCCAATGCGCATGGAACAGTCTTCAGAATAGACTGTGTGTTAGGACATAAAAGAAATCTCTACAAAATCCAGTCCATTGAATTATTGCAATGCATCTTCTCTGACCATAAAGCTATAAAAGTTGAAATCAATAGCAGAAGTCACAGGCAGAAATTCGAACTCATGGAAGCTGAACAACACTTTGCTCAAAAATCTGTGTGTTATAGAAGATATGAGGGTAGAAATAAAGACATTTATGGAATCAAATGAGAATGAAAACACATCCTCCCAGAACCTATGGGATACAGCAAAAGCAGTGCTCAGAGGTCAATTTATCTCTATAAATGCACACATTCAGAATGAAGAAAAGGCCCAAACTAAAGAATTAAGCCTACAGCTTGAACAAGTAGAAACAGACCAACAGAAGAACCCCTTGGCACCGGAAGAAAACAGATAATAAAGAATTAGAGAACAAAAGAACAACTGAAAAAATTAACAAAGCCAAAAGCTGGTTCTTTGAAAAGATCAACAAAATTCATAAACCATTGGCTAAACTTACAAAGGAAAAACAGGAGAGAAAACAAATAACCCAAATAAGAAATGAGACGGGAGATATTACAACAGACCCAGCTGAAATCAAAAGTATCCTAACAGAGTACTACAAAAGACTAACAGATTTGAAAACCTAGAGGAAATGGACAAATTTCTAGATTCATTTCACCTGCCAAAATTATCACATACAGAAGTAGAACAACTTAATAAACCCATCACAAAGGAAGAGGTTGACAAAGTCATCAAAAAACTACCAACCAAAAAAAAAAGTCCTAGTCCAGATGGATTTACTGGAGAATTCTACCAAATTTTTAGAGAAGAGTTAACTCCTTCCATCTTCTTTTGATGCTTCCTTAGAATCTTTCAATATTGTAACTTGAGACTTGAGTTTTTTCTTCAGTTCTTTTAGCCTGAGAAATGTTAAGCATGTTTTGTCTTTTGGTTTTCTATCCCCATGTATTTGCACATGCCATTATAATACTTTGTCTTCTCGAGCCACGCTTTGAAATCTTCTGTTCAGCTCTTTTACTTCCTCATTTCTTCTGTTTACTTTAGCTACTTGATGCTTAGGTGCAAGTTCCAGAGTCTCCTCTGACATCCATTTTGGTCTTTTCTGTCCTTCTTGTCTTTTTAACAGCCTTCTGCTTTCTTTGTGTATGATGTCCTTGATGTCCTTCCACAACTGGTCTAGTCTTCTGTCATCGGTGTTCAATGCATCTGATCTATTCCTGGCATAGTCACTAAATTCAGGTAAGATATACTCTAAGTCATACTTTGGCTGTCATGGACTTGTTTAATTTTCTTCAGTTTCAGTTTGAACTTGTTTATAAGTACTTGATAGTCTGTTCAACAGTCAGCCTCTGGCTTTGTTCTGACTGATGATATTGAGCTTTTCCACCATCTCTTTGAAGATCAAAGACCATGGCCTTCAGTATGATTGCACCTCAATATCAAGAAAACAAACATCCTCACAACTGAATCAGTAAGCAACATTGTGATAAATGGATCAAGGATTGAGGTTGTCAAGGATTTCACTTTACTAGTTTCCACAATCAGTCCCCATGGAAGCAGCAGTCAAGAAATCAAAAGATGCATCACACTGGGAAAATCTGCTGCAAAGAACCCCTTTAAACTATTGAAAAGATGTCACCTTGAAGACTACGGTGCACCTGACCCAAGCTATGGTATTTTCAATTGCCTCATATTCATGCAAAAGCTGGACAATTAATAAGGAAGACAGAAGAGTAATTGATGCCTTTGAATTGTGGTGTTGAAGAAGACATTGAATGTACCACGGACTGTCAAAAGAACAAACAGATCTGTCCTGAAAAAAAGTACATCCAGAGTGCTCCTTGGAAGCAAGGATGGTGAGACTGCGTTTTACATACTGTTTACACATTTTGGACACGCTTGGTCAAGTAGAGGGTCAGAAAAAAAGAGGAAGACCTTCATGGAGTGGCTGCAACAATGGGCTTAAGCATAAAAATGATTGTAGGCACGGTGCAGGACTGGGCAGTGTTTCATTCTGTTGTGCATGGGATTGCTATGAGTTGGAACTGAGTCAAAGGCAGCCGATAACAACAGCACCCTCTCTTTTCCCAGATGTAGTCAATTCTATTCTTGTGTATTCCATCTGGCAAAACACACATGTGTAGTTGCTGTTTATGTTGGATAAAAGGTACTTGCAATGAAGAAGTAGTCGGTCTTGAACAAGTATATCATGCAATCTCCAGCATCTTTTCTATCATCAAAGTGGTATTTTCCAACTACTGATCTTTCTTTGTTTCCAACTTTAGTATTTCAATCACCAGCAGTTATCAATGGATCCTGATTGCATGTTCCATCAGTTTTAGACTGCAGAAGTTGGCAAAAAAACAAAAACAAAAAACAACTTAATTTCTTCATCTTTGACTTTAGTGGTTGGTGTGTAAAATTGAATAATAGTCGTATTAAGTGGTCTTTCCCATAGACATGTGGATATTATCCTATCACTGACAGCACTGTACTTTAGGCTAGATCTTGAAATGTTCTTTTTGACAATGAATGCAAAGCCATTTCACTTTAAGTTGTCAATCATAGCATAAGAGACTACATGATAGATTCAAAATGGCAAATACCAGTCCATTTCAGCTCACTAGCCTGGGATCTCTGAGTTTATAGATTTCTTTTCAGTTCTTACTATTTCAAATTCTCCTGCTTTCATGTTTCACATATTCTATGCTCCAATTACTAAGGGATATTTTCAGCTGCTTCTTCTCATTTTGAATCATCCCACATCATCAAGTGAACACTCTAAAAGCTTGGCTCCATCCATGTCATTAAGGTTGACTCTAATTTGAGTAGGCAGCTCTTCCACAGTCATATTTTGAGAGCTTTCCAACCTGAGGAAACCCCAGTTGCATAGTGGTTAAGAGCTATGGCTGCTAACCATAAAGACTGAAAGTTCAAATCCACCAGACACTCTTTAGAAACTATTGAGTAGTTCTACTCTATCCTATGGGATCTGTATGAGCTAGAATCACTCTGTGGCAACGGGTTGTTTTAGTTTTTGTTTTTCTGGTTCCAAACTTGAAGGGTTTATCTTCTGGCACTCAGTCAGACAATGTTTTGCTGCTATACATTAGGTTTTCACCAATGAATTCTTTTCATAAATAGACCACCAGGTCTTTCTTCCTAGTCTCTCTTAGTCTGAAAGCTCAGATTATTGACCCTGCTGGTGTTTGAATATCAGTGCTACAGCTTGCAGCATCATGGCAACATGCAAGTCCCTACAATGTGACAAACTTACACACATGTGGGGGATTTTCTTTCTTTCTTTCTTTTTGGTGATTAAGTGAAAGTACACAATCCAAATCAATTTTGCATGTCCTTCTATCTGCAGCTCTATCTGCTGTCCTCACCCAGTGACAGCACATTCCTCCTTTTCACTCCATATTTCTAGCATCCTCTTAATGAGCACCTGTCCCCTCCTCTCCGCCTCTTCTCTCCCATCTAGAAAGAAACCAGTAGGAAAGACTCCTATAAATGTACAGAACCATAAAGTACACAAACCATATGGTCACACTATGTCCCCGAGTCCAGTCCGTTCTTGTCTGAAGAATTGACCTAAGTACTGGTTTCCAGTCAGGGCTAGCATCACGTCTAGGGGCCGTGTTTCCAGGTGACCCTCCAGGCTGTCAGACCATCAGTTCTGGTCTTTTAGTAGAGTTCTTGAGCTGCATATCTTTTTCTCATGTTGCCTCAGGGACTCTTGCATCCCTCCATCGCAGATGCCCTTGGCAGTTGCCGGGCACCATCCGGTCTACCATTCATATGGGTCTTTCTGTCTCCTGGTCTTAATTTTCCCCATGTCTTTGTTGTTCTTGTTTATAATCGTTCCAGATGAGTTGGGACTATTTGATATACCTCAGATGGCAACTTGCTAGCTTTTATGATCTCAGATGCCACTCACCAATATGGGGTGCAGAAGAGTCTCTTAGTGGAAGACTAGTTATGCCAATTGGCCCTGATGTCGCCTGAATATATGGTGCCCAGATCCCCATCCCTGCTACTCTAGCCTTTGAAATATTGGGTTGAGTTTAGAAAACCTTTCAGTTCATGATATAGTCGTTATGCTGATCTGCTCTCTCCTGCAGGCTGTCACTCTTTTCACCTACAGAAATTCTTATCGACTATCTAACCTATGTCCAAACCTCTCCTGCCCTTCCTAGTCTTGTAGCTGTTAGAGTCACTTTTTCTGTACATTAGTCTATTTTTCAGTCCTTATGACAGAAGTCTCATACAATAGTTGTCCTTTTGCTGCTGACTGACTTCACTCAGTGTAATATCTTCTAGTTGAAACCAAGTTATGAGATGCTTCCTGAAATCATCGCTGTTCTTTATCATCACATAGTGTTCTACTGAGTATATGTACTATTGTTTGTGTATCCATTTATTTGTTAATGGACACCTACATTGATTCTATCTTTTTGTCATCGTGGACAGTGCTGCAATATGCATTCACGTGTATGTGTCTGTGTGTGTGACCACCTTAATTTCTGTGGGATATATTCCAAGCAGTGGGATTGCTCGTTCATATGGTATTTCAATTTCTAGCTTTTTAAGAAAGCACCAAATTGCTTTCTACAGAGGTTGCACCATTTTGCATTCCCACCAACAGTGTCAGAGAGTTCCAGTCTTTCTGCAGCCTCTCCAGTACTTGTTGGATTATGGCCAATCTTGCTAGGGTGCGATGGTATCTCATTGTAGTTTTGATTTGGATTTCTCTGATAGCTAATGATCGTGAGTATTTTCTCATGTGTCATTTGGCTGCCTGGATGTCCTCTTTGGTGAAGTGTCTGTCCATCTCCTTTGTCCATAGCTTAATTGGATTATTTTCCTTTTTCTTGTTGGTATTTTGCAGTACTTTGTAGATTATGGAGATCAGACATCAATCTGACATATAGTTGCCGAGTATTTTTTCTCATTCTGAGTAGTCTTTTAACTCTTTTTGATAAAGGCTTTGGATAAGCAAAGTGCTTGATTCTTAGTAGTTTCTATTTACCTATTTTCTGTTGCTCATGCATTGCTGGTGTGGGGATTTCTTGAGGTCAGAACTTAGATTATTGATTTGAAACCCTTCCTCTTCTGTACTGTAAGCATTTAGTGCCTTAAATTTCCCTCTTGGCACTGCTTGAACTATGCCCTACATATTTTGATAGGCTGCATTTTCACTTCTTTTAATTTCCTTTGAGACTTACTCTTTGACCCATAAATTATTAAGGAAGGGTGTTGTTGTTTAATGTCCAAGAGTTTAGAGATTTTCCTGCTGTCGCTCTGTTATTGATTCCGTTATTTCCAGTGTACTCACCTTGTGTGATGACAGCATGCTACAGAGGTTTTCTTGACACAGGATGGAGCTGATCCTGGGCTCTCTGTCATATTTCACCTGCAAGCAGGACTGGCCTCTCTTGTCCTCAGTTCCTTGCCTGGTGCCACAGTACTGGAGAAGATCATCCCTCCTCGGCCCCCTGGACTACCTGGGGGCCACCTTGAGATCAATTGTGTGAACATCAATGGGAGCTGATACACTGTTCACAATGATATGTGATTGAGCTCAGTGGGATGTTGCTACTTGAAGAAGGCTTTCAGTGGAACCCCCACCTCTCCCATAAAGCAGTTCACCAGATAGCTATAAGGGTTCTCTTAAGGAATCCAGATTTAGGTTTGTTCTTGTGAGTTGCTGTCATGGATTGCACTGTGTCCCTCCAAAACTGTTCCAAGTAAAGGACAGAACCCAGGTGTCAATGAACTGGCCAGACTTCAGGCACTCATCTCAGCACTAGGTACTCTGTCAGCAATTGGCCCAAATTGTATGTCCTTACAAACTCTTTCAGGGCCATTGATTAACAGTTTCCTTTTTGCCTCATGCATACCCGATAGAACAAGGTCACACCTGTCTCTTTATATACTAAGACCATCATGCCGAGCTTCACCAGAACATTCCTTGTCCCCTTAGAAGTTCCAGCCATTATTGATAGTGACCAAGGCACTCATTCCACTCCTCAGAATGCATGATGAAGACATTCAATGGAACCTCTAACTCCCCTACAACAGAGAGGCACAAGGGCCCCTCGAATAACTCAGATTGAGGTTTGTTGTGGTCAGTTGTCATAGATTGCATTGTGTTCCCCCCAAAATGTGTGTACCGATTTGGCTGGGCCATCATTCCCAGTGCTGAGTGATTTTTTCCTTGTGTTGTGAATCCTGCCTCTGTGACGGTGATGAGGAAGAATGGGCAGCAGTTGTGTTGGTTGAGGCAGGACGCAAGCTACAAGCTTATGGGATACAAAAGAAAGAAATGAGCAGAGAATTAGGAACCTTATACTACCAAGGTAGCAGCACTGAGCGCAGAGCATGTCCTTTGGACCTGAGGTCACTGCACCAAGATGCTCTCATGTTGAATTTGGACTCTTAGCCTATCAGACTCTTTTAATTTCTTGTATAAATGGACCTGTAGATCACTGGACTGTGATAATAAAACTTCTCTTTGTTAAAGCCATGCACTTGTGTTATTTCTTTTACAGCAGCACCAGCTGACTAAGACAGTTTCTGTCGAGTAGAACCGCTCCATATGGTTTCCAGGCTGTGATCTTTTGGGAGCAGATCACCAGGCTTGTCTTCTGAAGTGCCTCTGGGTGGGTTCAAACTGCCAACCTTTAGTTAGTAGTGAAATGCTCACCCACTTCTATCATTATGGGTTCCTTTGCTGCAAAGTACACACAGACCTCAAATAGATATCCCAGTTGGCTGATTCTTCAGAAGTAGCTTGCCAGGCCTTTCTTCTGAGTCCATCTCATTCTGGAAGCTCTGCTGAAACCTGTTGGGCATCCTAGCAGCACCAAACCTCTGCTGAGGGACAGCTGGTGGCTGCACAGAAGGTATATTGGCTGGGAATTAAATTCAGGTTTCTAGCAGAAGGTGAGAGTTCTACCACTGACCCTCCATGCCCTAGGCGTTAAGTCAGTCCATGGGAAATGATGATGGTTGAAGCCCAGCACCCCAAGTCAGCAGAAATCACCAAACATGCAAGAATCAGCAGCCCGGGCAGCAAAGCCTCACAGTCAGAAAGGATGGTGTTTCCCAGAAGACTGATGGCCCTGCTAGTCCACCCTGCCAGGTGGAGGTATAACAAAATCATTTTGCTTTGTTTGCTGTTAGATTTCACAGAAAGCATCTTTCACCTTGGCCATGAGTGGGCGAGCCCCTCTTATGTCAGTCTCAGACCAACCCCGACTCTCTGGAATTCCCGGAAGCCTTGGTCCATGCCGTGCTGTGTCAGAAGCTCTGTTTCCGCCCCGCAGCCTGTTCTGGTAAACCTCCTGCTCAGTTCCTTATTTCTCTTCCTGAGTACAACCAGATTTGAGGAGCCAGCTGTGGTCTCAGTGGTGTGTGGACAAGGAATTGAAAAAGGAACAGGAGATACAGGTGGACACACGTGATTCCAAGGCATCCATGGCACAGCATCTGGATCCCCTGAGTAAGGTTGGGTTGGGGCCCTGGGACTCTGGGGAGGGGGACACAGGGAGTGGCCAGCTCTCAGCTTGTCCAGGCTCTGAGCTGATGCTCTTCCCATTCCAGATGAGGAAGAGCTGACAACCAGTGGTAATAGACATTCTTCGACAGATTTTGAATTCCCGCGGAGTCATAGTTTAAGAAGCTTTGCAGGTAGGGCAGGGTTAGAATACAGGGATGGCGACAGATTCTCCTAGATTGCTGGGTTCTGAAGAGGGTGGGGGCTGGGGACTGAACTCCCAGGTCTGGGGGCACATAGAGACTGGGTACTGGACTCCCAGGTCTAGGGGGAGGTGGAGGCTGGCTAAGGGACTTCTGGGTCTGGGAGGCATTGGGGGCTGGGGCTGGACTCCCTGGTACTGGAGAAACCAAGGCAGGAACAGGATTCCTGAGCCCCAGGCAGGCGGAAGCTGTGGCACGGGGCTGCAAGAACTGCCCCCCTCTCCCCCTCAGGGTGTTTGAGCCAGGCCCGCGCCCACTTGCTGCTGCTCTTCCTTCTGCTCATCACTGTGCTCCTGGTGGCTGTCCTGGCCCAAGGTGAGGGGCAGGCCCGGGACACTGGGCTCTCAGGTCTGGGCCTTCTGCTGAAGACACCCCGGAGACGGTCAGGTCTTAGAGGGGGGTGAGGCTTAAAGACTCAGTTTCCACAGGGGTTTCTGCTGTGCTGCTGGGGGCAGGGTCTTCCATAGCCCCCATCCAATCCTCTGGTGCAGGGGAGGCTGGGAAGGATGAAAGGTTAAGATGGTTAACTGAGACCTTGACTCTCAGAAATGATGCACAGAACATGGCACACAGTAGGTGCACTGTAATTGCAGTTTCTTTTCTCTTGGCACAGTGTTCAAGGTCCCTGAGGTGTCCAACTCTCAGAAGCTGGTGCATTCAAAGCAAGGGGAAATCTATCAGGAACTCACCCAGCTGAAGGCTGAAATCGGTGAGTGGCTGCAACAAGAAAGGGTCCTTTGAACCTCAGTTACCTCACCTGTGAAATGGGAACACAAGGTCTAGATACACAGTAGATGTGAAATTAAGGCAGCCATCTGCTCTCTGTTCTGATCTCTGAAGCACCTAGTGTCCTCAATCTGAAAGAAACAGAAGCTAGGACTCCTGAGTTTTCCTGAGGCCTGGGAAGGGTCTCAGGAAGTGGAAAGACCAACCAGGGTATAAAGTTAAGGACTGTCAAGGGCTCCCAGGGTAGGGTAGCTACAGTGATATGTGCCTCCAGACCTGGGTTCCAGGCCTGAACCATCCCACCACCCCACTCAGATCGCCTGTGCCGCCCCTGTCCCTGGGACTGGACGTTCTTCCAAGGAAACTGTTACTTCTTTTCCAACTCCCAACGGGGCTGGCACGATGCTGTCACTGCATGCCAGGAAGTGGAGGCCCAGCTGGTCATAATCAAATCTGATGAGGAGCAGGTATGCCGGTGGGAGACCCCAACTTGTCCTGGGCGTGCACCCAGCCGTGGGCCAGCTGGGGAGGGGAGGGTCGCAGGGGGCTTTCTGGAAGTGGGACGCATTTCACTTGGGAAACTAAGGAGGAGGAGGATATCAATGTGGGTGGTGTCTCAGGCACCTTGCAAAGAGGCTCAGACAGATACGACCGTGTGTGAATGGTCTTGAGGACACATAAGTGTAAGGAAGCCCCAGATGTGCTGGTAAGTGTCCCTAAGGCAATTCTCCAGTGTGGGCAAAGCTCTGATCTGCAGTGTTTGTCACTTCTCCTGGTATAAAGACTCCATCCGGGGCTACTTTGAAGCCATCACTGTGACATCACTCACTGGGGAGCAGGGACGAGATGTGCACAGTCAGCACCCACAGGCTGAGACCATCTGCCTACCACATATTAAACCCAGTCATATGTAAACTCACACAAACATGCTTAGAACACATAAAACATGCAGGCATGTGTTGGTATTACATGTGTGTGATGAGAGGCTGGAGGGCATGGATGCTTGCAAATCAGAACTCACGCACTCCTCGGATGCAGATGTTTGAGAGACGCCCAGACATCCTGAGCACATGGCAGGGCTTGGGACTGGCACATTAGAAGGCTGAAGGTGGGACTAAAAGAAAAACTTCCTGCTGGGAAATTGGGAACATACAGGTATCTTAGTTCCCTAGGGCTGCAGTGAAGGAAGAACCACGGGTGCAAAGAGCAGTATTATATTTTCTCACAGTTCTTGACCACGTTACTTCCTCCTGTGGGTCTCTGTCCTAGTTTCTGGTGTCTGCCTGCAATGTTTGATGTTCTTTTGCTTCCACAAGGGTCCTCACATGCAGGCTGTCCTCCCCTCATGTGTGTCTCTCTGTCTCTTCTGCTCCTTTCATGACTCAGAAGTGACTAGGTTTAGGACCCACCCTGCTCTGGTCTGACCTCATTGACACCACAAGGCGATCCCTATTGCCAAGCCAGAGCACATTCACAGGTCTCAGCCTCCAAGACTTCACTACACTTTTGGAGGGGATACAACTCGATCCCTAACACAGGTCTGGAGAATGGAGGGCAGGGCTCCTTCCTGACCCCTCCTCTGTCCCCAATAGAACTTCCTGCAGCTAGAGACTTCTAAGAGGACTCGCCACACCTGGATGGGGCTCTCTGACCTGAAACATGAAGGCACATGGCACTGGGTGGATGGTTCACCTCTGTTGCACAGGTAGGCCTTGGGAGAAGGGAATGTCCTGTCACCTGGGGGTGAGGTTCTGCAACTGTGACTCAAGCTTAACCTAGAGATCCTCCTCCACTCTCTGACCCTTTAAGCCTAAAAATCTGGGCATTTCACTTGAGGAAGGTGGTCTTCATCCCCATCATGCGCACATTCAGGCAGGATGGTGGGTGCCTAAAATGCCACCAGTAAAGCTGCCAGAGGAGCTCACAGCCTGGCTGGGGCAGGGGCAGACCCTGGGGCAGGGGCAGGCCCTGGGGTCAAGGTCCATGGTCCGGATGGGTTCTGCAGCTTCAAGAAGTACTGGAACAAAGGGGAGCCCAACAACAAGGGGGAGGAAGACTGCGCGGAATTTAGCGGTCTAGGCTGGAACGACAACAACTGTGGTGACAGAAAGTTCTGGATCTGCAAGAAGACTGCAGCGTCCTGCTCTAGCAGCTGAAGGCTGGTTTCTGCCCTCCTTGCCTGCAGCCCCAACCCCGCTGCTGGGCTGCAGAAATTGACCCATATATCAGGGTTTCTTCTCCCAGCCTGCAGGTATGGAGATCTTCACGGAAGCGTCAAGATTTTTTTCAGATCCCTCATCCCTTGTGGGCCCAGGTCCACCCTGTCCTCCTGTCATTCCTGGTAGCTCCCTGTGACTCAGGGGTTCAAGTCTAGGCCTTCCTGGAGCTTAATAAAGAGGTGTGTTCTGGGACACAGTTTGGTACTGGGTGTGCTCCACCTACTCTTTCTCCCTCACCAGGGTCACAATGTCTGGATGGCAACTCCTCTCAGGTTCTGTGATGTCCTTGCTCACTTCCCATTCCTTCATGTTCCATCTGCCATTAGCTGCATCTTTGCCTAAGAGCTCCCTGTGGTTTCTGAAGCCCATCCTGCTGGTGGGAACCCTGGTGGCATAGTGGTTCAATGCTACGCCTGCCAATGGAAAGGCTGGCAGTTCAAATCTGCCAGGAGTTCCTTGGAAACTCTATGGGGCAATTCTGCTGTGACCTATAGGGTTGCTGTAAGTCAGACCCAACTCGATAGTAGCGGGTTTATCCTGCAGGTTGGAAGCAAACGGGATTTAATGCCCTAGTCAACTAATGACTGTTGGGAGTTGGTTTATCAGTACCTGGGCTCCCTCCCAACTCAGCGATGTGGTGGACAGTGGGATGGGCTCCCCAGATTCCCCATTAAGAAAGGAGGTTGTCTTAGCTTGTGATGCTTTAACAGAAATGCCCCAAGTAGATGGCTCTAAAAAGAGAAAGTTTGTTTTCTCACAGTCCGGTAGGCTAAAAGTAAAAATCCAGGACGTCGGCTCCAGGGGCAAGCTTTCGCTGTTGGCTCTGGAAGAAAGTTCTTGTCAGCAGTCTTCACCTGGTTGGGAACTTCTGATGTGCAGGAACTCTGGGTCCTTTCGCAAGGACCTGCTCTGCTTCCAGCACTGCTTCTTAGTGGTGTGAGGTTTCCCACTCTCTGATTGCTTTCCTTTCCTTTATATCCCAAGAGATTACCTCAAGGTGCAATATAATCTTGTATGATGAGTTCCACCCTCAACACAACTGCTGCCCATCCTCCCTTGTGAACATGCTAGAGGTAGAATTTACAGCACAGAAGAACACCGAACAGTGCCAAGACTCAGGGCCTAACTAAATGACTACACATATTTTTTGGGAGGACACAATTCAATTCATGAAATTCCATACTTTGTCCCCTAAAAAAAAAAATCACATCCTGGTGCCCAGCTACCACCAATGACAGTCGTGATGGGGCTCACAAGATCGAGTCCCAGAGGGAACATGAGAAAAAAGGGGGTGCACCCTAAGAACTCCACTAAAAGACTGCAATTGATGGTCCAAACCTGGGAGTTCCCCTGGAAGCATAGGCCCTAAACCTGATGCTTCCCCTGATCATAAATCATTACTGAGGTCAACTCTTCAGACAGAAATGGATGGGATTCGGGGACACAGATTGACCATATTGTGTGTACACTTATGTTTCTGTGCATCTATAGGATGTCTTCCTACTGGCCTCTTACTAGAGGGGAGTGGAGAGGGTGGAAAGGAGGGGACAGGAGATTGTTAAGAGGATATGACATGTATAGAACGGAAAGGAAAGGTGTGCTGTCACCGGGTGAGGAGAGCAGAAGGAGCTGCAGATAGAAGGGCAAGCAAATTTCAATTAGATTGTACACTTTCAATCAGTCACAATTAAAAAAAATCACATCCTTGCAATATGCAAAGCATATTCATATCATAGCAAGTCTTAAGGCTCTGTCTGAAATCCAAAAATTTCTCTTCAACTGTGAAATCTGCAACACAAGTTATCAGCTTTCGAAGCAATGGTAGGAGAGGCGCAGCTAGATATTTCCATTACAAATGGGAGAATTGCAGGCGAAGAAGATGTAACAGGTACCAAGAAAGTTAACAGAGTGTATTACACGAGTCCTCATGGCTTTGAAAATCATTATCCATTCTCTGAGACATTTTCCATAATGGATCTGCCCTCCAGACTCTAGGAATTGGCCACACTCTTCACATTCTGAGTGGAGGACCTGTGTTACAGGTCACTTCTCAGACCCACTGGGACAGTGACTCCATTCCCTTGGCTTTAGGTGCACCATTTTCCTACTCTGAGTGGCAATTCTCCTTTAGAAATACCAGAGACCTTGGCTCCACCCTTAGAAATCCCTGAGGTCATGCTCCTACCTTTTGAAACTAAGGCAGCTCAGCTTGTCTATTCAGCTTCTACGTCCTCTTGTCTCATATTCCTGGGCCTCACACCCACAGCTACCCTGCTTGGGAAAGGGTTCCAAAGCTCTGTACCTCTACTGTCCAGAGACACCCCACTCTACCAGGAAGCCTCTGGCATAAAGGTACTCAGATGTCTTGCTCCTCGGGTTAGCAACCCTAGCTCTACCAAATTAAGTACCTGGAGGCAACCCACTCTTGCACTCTGACACTCAGCTCTCTTGATCCGTGAGTCTGCCCAAGCACTGTCTTGCTGTGGTCTGGTTCTGCTGCTAGCTGTTCCTGCTTCTTTTACTGCTCCTCTGCTGCTTGCTTCTCACCGTCTGTTGTGGACTGAACTGTGCCCCCTAAAAATACGTGTAGCCGTGTGACCAGCCATGATTTCCAGTATTTTATGATTGTCCTCCATTTTGTAATTTACATATACTGTAAATTAGAGGATTAGAGTGGGACTGTAAATCCCTTCTTAAGATCACCTCCCTGCTCCAATGTAAAGGGAGTTTCCTTTGAGTGTGGCTTGTACCACCCTGTATCCTTTTATCTTACAAGAGATAAAAGAAAAGAGAAGCAAGGAGGAAATGGGGGACCTCACACCCCCAAGCAAGCAGCAGCGGGAGAAGAGCCCGTCCTTCAGACCTGAGGTTCCCGTGCCGGATACTCCCTGAACAAAGACTGATGCAACACACAGACTTTCCTCCAGAGCGAACAGAGGGAAAGCCCTTCTCCTGGAATGGACACCCTGAACGCTGACTTACAACCTACTGGACTGTGTAATAATAAACTTTTCTTTGTTAAGCCTTCCACTGGTGGTATTTCTGTTAGAGCAGCACTAGCTGACTGAAACACTGTCTGTGCCTTCTATGATGTTAACAGTTCTCCTCAGTTCCTTCTGAGTCCTCTGTCCATTCACAGTCTCAAAACCAATTCAACAGTTATGTATCTGTTAGACTAGCATCCCACTCTCAGAACCCAATCCTGTCCTAGTCCTCTAATGTTGCTTTAACAGAAACACCCCTAGCTGATGCCTTCAAAAACAGAAATTTTGTTTTCTCACAGTCCAGTAGGCTAAAAGTGCAAATTCAGGGTGTCTCATGGATTGAATTCTGTTCCCCCGAAATCTATAGCCATTTGGCTGGGCCAGGTTTCCTGGTAGTGTGTGATGTTCCTGCATGTTGGAATTCCTGCCTCTGTGCTGTTAAAGAGGGTGGATGGGTGGTAGTTGTGTTGGGAAAGCAAGATTCAGTGTACAAGATTGTTTGGGGCCTTGAGGCAGTCTCTTGAGATACAGTGCAGAGAAGCTAACAGAGATCTTTGGGGAACCTCATACTACCAAAAATCAGTGCTAGGAGTTGAGCACATCCTTTGGAAAGAACCAGGGTCCCTGCGCCTCAGAAGTTCCAGCCCAGGGGAAGACTGATGACAGGGACTTTCTTCCAGCGCCAGCAGAGAAAGCCTTCCCTTAGTGCTGACAACCTGAATTTGGACTTTTAACTTACTGGACTGTGACAAACAAAATTCCTCTTTTGGAAACCATCCACTGTGGCAATTCTGTTCAATCGGCACTAGATAATTAAAATAGGGTGTCAGCTCAGGGGGAAGGCTTTCTCTGTTAGCTGTAGGGGAAGGTATTTGTCATCAGTCTCCCCCCAGACTGGGATCTTCTGATGCCCAAGGACCCTTAATCCTTTCCAAAGGACATGCTCTACTCCTAGCACTGCTTCTTGGCGATAATGAGGTCCCCAGCTTGCTTCCCTGTCCTTTGTATCCCAAGAGATTGTCTCAAGGCACGGTACAATCTTACATCTTGAGTCTGTCCCGCTAACACACCTGCTCCCATCCTCCCTCATCAACATCATAGAGGTAGGATTTCCAACATGGAGGAACATCACGCAACACCAGGAACATGGCCAGCCAAATAGCTACACACATTTTTTGGGACACACTATTCAATACATGGTAAATAGTACTCCCACACCCCAAAATGTGTGTAGCCATTTGTCTAGGCCATGATTCCTGGCATTGTGTGAAATTCCTCCATGTTGTTAATCCATCTACCTCTTAACTGTCAGTTTGTTGTACCGTGGTGGCTTGCGTGTAGTTGTCATGTTGGAAGCTGTGCCACCAGCATTCAGATACCAGCAGCTTCCCCATGGTGAACAGGTTTTAACTGAGCTTCCAGACTAAGACAGACTAGGAAGAAGGATCCAGGAGTCTACTTCTGAAAAGCATCTACTGTGAAGACCGCATGAATAGCAGTGAAACATTGCTTGATGTTCAGCACTGGGGTTGGTTTTTGGTCTCCCTTCTAGGTGCATAGATACAGTGCTGAAAAATGAGCCCCTAGACTGAAAGGCACTCATAAGATAGCAGGGGAAAAGCTGCCTCCTCAAAGTAGAGTTGACCTTAATGATGTGGATAGAGTCTAGCTTTCAGGACCTTCTTTAGCTGAGGAGAAGAAACAGCTACAAATATTCATTAAGAATGCTAACTTGGAATGTACAAAGCATGAATCTAGGAAAACTGGAAACTGAAAAATGAAATGGAATGTATAAACCTTGATATCCTAGGTATTAGTAAGCTGAAATGGACTGGTATTGGCCATTTTGAATAGAACAAGCGTATGTTCTACCATGTGGGGAATGACAATCCAAAGAGCAATGGTGTTGCGTTCATTGTCAAAAAGAAAATTTCAAGATCTGTCCTGAAGTATGATGCTGTCAGTGATACGATAATATCCATATGTGTGTAATAAAACCAAAATCCAAATCCAGAGCTGTCAAGTCATAACTATTATGCAAATTTATGCCCCAAACACTAAGGCCAAAGATGAGTAAACTGAAGATTTTTACCAGCTTCTCCAGTCCAAACTTGATCAAACATGCAATCAGGATGCACTGATAATTATATGGTACTGGAATGCAGAAGTTGGCTACAAAGAAGGATTGGTAGTTGGAAAGTATGGCTTTGGTGATAGAAATGATGCCAGACATGACATGATAGAATTTTGCAAGATCAACAACTTCTTCATTGTAAATACTATTTTTCACCTGCGTAAATGCCTGCTATACATATGGACCTCACTAAGTGGAATACACAGGAATCGAATCAATTACATCTGTGGAAAGAGATGATGGAAAAGTTCTGTATCAGCAGTCAGAGCAGGACCATATGCTGACTGTGGCACAGAGCATCAGTTACTCGTATGCGAGTTCAAACTGAAACCGAAGAAAATTTGAACAAGTCTATGAGAATCAAAGTACGACCTTGAGTATGTCCCACCTGAGTTTAGAGACCATATCAAGAACAGATTTGATGTGTAGAACACTAGTAACTGAAGACCAAACAAGTTGTGGAATGACATCAAAGACACCATACATGAAGAAAGCAAGAAGTCATTAAAAAGACAGGAAAGAGAGAGAAGACCAAATTGGATGTCGGAAGAGACTCTGAAACTTGCTCCTGAAAGTCAAGTCGCTAAAGCAAAAGGAAAAAATGATGAGCCAAGAGAAGGGAACAGAAGATTTCAAAGGACAGCTAGAGTATTATAGTGACATATACAAAGAGCTTGAGATGGAAAACCGAAAGGGAAGAACGCATTCTGCATTTCTCAAGCTGAAAGAACTGAAGAAGAAATTGATGCCTTGAACCGCAACAGTGAAAGATTCTGGAGGGAAGATAGTAAATAACTCAGGAGGCATCTGAAGAAGTCAGAGGGAACACACAGGGTCGTTATTCCTTAAAGAACTGGTCGACATTCAACCATTTCAGGAGGTAGGCTATGATAATGGATGGTAGAGAAGGACAAAGCTGAAGCTGCATTGAAGGCGTTGGTGAAAAATCAGGCTCCAGGGACTGATGGTGTATCAGTTGAGATGTCTCAACAAATAGATGCAACACTGGAAGTTCTGCCTTGTCTAGGCCAAGAAATTTGGAAGACAGCTACCTGGCCAGTAGACTGAAAGAGATCCATATTTATGCCTAGTCCCAAGAAAGGTGATCTAACCAAATGCAGAAATTATTGAATACAATTGATATCATACACAAGAAAAATTTTTCTAAAGATAATTCAAAAGCAACTGCAGCAGCATATTGCCAGGGAACTGCTGAAAATTCAAGCATGATTCAGAAGAGGATGTGGAACTAGGGATATCATTGCTGATGTTGGTTCTAGGCTGAAAGCAAAGAATAGCAGAAAGATGTTTACCTGTGTTTTATTGACTATGCAAAGACATTCAGCTGTGTAGGTCATAAAAAATTATGGATAACAGTGCAGAGAATGGGAATTCCAGAACATCTAACTGTGCTCTTGTGGAACCTGTACATGGATCAAGAGGCTGTCCTGCCTACAGGACAAGAGGACACTGTATGGTTTCAAGTCAGGAAAGGTGTGAATCAGGGTTGCATCCTTTCTTTATACCTTTTCAGTCTTTATGACAAGCAAATAATCTGAGAAGCTGGACTCTGTGAAGAATGGGGTATGAGGATTGAAGGAAGACTCACTAGCCACCTGTGTCACGTGGATGACACAACCTTGCTTGCTGAAAGCAAAGAGGACTTGAAGGACTGATGAAGATCAAAGACCACAGCCTTCAGTACAGACTGCACCTCAACGTCAAGAAAACAAATATCCAACACAGGTATGCAAAACTGACTTGGATTGTGGACCCACTGCTGTTAAGTCAGGTCTGACTCAAAGCGACCCGTGGAGTTTCCAAGGAGTGCCTGGCGGATTTGTACTGCTGACCTTTTGGTTATATAGTTTCACTTAATCTAATACAAAAAGAAAAAGAAAGCAAAAATCCTCACAACTGGACCAGTAAACAACATCATGATAATAGAGAAAGGATTGAGGTGGTCAAGGATTTCATCCTACCTGGTTTCACAATAAAAGCCTGTGGAAGCAGCAGTCAGGAAATGAAAAAATGCACTGCAGTGGGGAAAACTGCTGCAAAAGATCTGTTTAAAGTGTTGAAAAGTAAAAATGTCACCTTGAAAACTAAGGAGCCCCTGAGCCAAGCCATGGTATTTTCAATTGCATCATATGCATGGAAAAGCTGGACAATATATAAGAAAGACAGAAGAATAACTGATGCCTTTGAACTGTGGTGTTGGAGAAGAATGTTGAATGTACCATGGACTACCAAAAGAACAAACAGATCTGTTCTGGAAGAAAGACAACTAAAGCGCTCCTTGGAAACAAAGATGGCGCAACTGTGTCTTACATACTTTGAGTGTGTTGTCAGGAGGGATCAATTCCTGGAGAAGGACATCATGCTTGGTAAAGCAGAGGGTCGGTGAAAATGAGGAAGTACCCTCAGCGAGATGGATTGACACAGTGGCTGCAACAATGGGCTTAAGCATGACAGTGATTGTGGTTATGGCCCAGGACAGGGCAGTGTTTTGTCCTCCTGTGCACAGGGTCGCTGTGAGATGGAACTGACTTGATAACATCTAACAACAGCAACAACATTCAATTTGTGACAGAGTTGTTGCCACTGCTGCTGGGAGGTCACTTGGCTGACTTCTTTATAAATAGACTAAGCTGTGGAGATCTCCATCTTGTCCAACCAAGGTCTTTGCCCATTTCCAATTCAGTGTACATCAATGCAAGGGAATAAAGACCTGGCAATCTTGGTCTAAGGCGGGGCAACTATAGGGACCATTTTGGTGTCAGAGCTCCCTATGGGGTGACTTGTAGCTGTTGTCAAACCTGCTCAGCTTGGTGTCTCTCTCTGCCTATTCCTGCTTCCTTTTCCTCTCTCTTATTGATGTGACCCCAGTGATGCTCTTTACTGAACAACTTGCGTGTCAAACTCCATCTCACTCGGAGTCTGTGTCCTAGGAAAGCCAACCCACAAGAAGCAGGATGAATCAGAGGGATGTTGTTCACTATCTGGTCCTTATTGGGACTGAGTCTTGCCGTCCACAGCCATGACCTGGCCATCATTTCACCTGCATTGGCTCCTCCCCTTCCCTGTCTCACTTTCCTGCTCCTCTCCTTGTGTTTCTTGGGATCACCTCCCAAGGAAACTACTTCATCCAAGCCTTTGAGGCTGTACTTCTGGAGAAACCCAAGCCAAGGTGACATGTCTGTTACGGACTGAACTGTGCTTCCTTCAACTACACCTTGAAGTCCTAACCCCTGTGTCTGTAAATGGGATTTGATTTGAAAATAGGAGATTTTTTGTTGTGTTAATGAGATTGTATCACAGGAAGGTAGATCTTAACCTCACCACTCCTGAGTTGTAAAAACAGCAAAGTAGACCCAGGAATACCCACAGGGGGCAGACAGGGTCCAGGAATATCAAAGATTACCAAGGAATGCCGTGGATTGATGACAGTTTCCAGAAACTAGGAGAGATGCTCAGAAAAGGAATCAATCAACATGTCCAAGACTCTGACTTAAACTTTTGGCCTCCAAAAGTGTAAGAAAAAAGAAATTATCTTCTTTAAATCCTCATACTTGAGATATTTTTGTTACTGCAGCATTGGATGACCAAGACAATACTTTCTAATATGTTTTGTTATATGCTAGGCACTGCTGTGAAAACGTGGTGGCATAGTGGTTAAGTGCTATGTCTGCTAACCAAAAGGGCATCAGTTTGAATCCATCATTTACTCCTTGGAAACTCTATGGAGCAGCTCTACTGTGTCCTATAGGGTCACTATGAGTCAGTACTGACTCTATGATGCTGGGTTTGGTTTTGACTTTAGTAGACATTGTTGAAAAACGCTGGTGGTGCAGTAGTTAAGAGCTACAGTTGCAAACCAAAAGATAAGCAATTCAAATCCACCAAGTGCTCCTTGGAAACTCTGTGGGAGCAGTTCTACCCTGTCCTATAGGGTTACTATGAGTCAGTACTGACTTGATGGCATTGGGTTTTTGTTTTTGTTTTTGTTTTTTTGGCTTAGGCGTTGTAGTCCTGTATCAAAATGTCTGGTTATTCTTCTGCAATATTGTTTCCCCTTTTCTCTCACTTAAAAAGTTAAGATGCAATTCACATAACCTACAATTAACTTTTTGGAAACACGCAATTCTGTGGCATTTCAGTACATTCATGCTGTTGGGCAATCACAATCTTATTGTTTCAAAACATTTTCATCCCCCTCAAATAAAGCTCCATACCCCTTAACCAGTCAGTCCCCATTTCCCTAATCCTTCTGCAACCCTTGGCCCCACCACTCTGCTTACTGCCTCTCGATTACCTGTTCTGACTATTTCATATAAGTGGAAGTGCACAATCGGTGTCCTTGTGTCTGAGTCCTTCCATTTAGCGTCATGCCTTTGAGGCTCAATGGTGTTGCAGCGTGTATTAGTACTTTCTGTTTTTTGATGACTGAGTAATATCTTATTGTGCATCTGTTACCTGATTTGGGTCTGTGCCCTGGAGCAATCGAGCCACTAAAACATACTCCAAGTTAAAAGAGGAAAAAGATTTATTAGAAGGTCTGATATCACCAGAGACTCAACAGCAATGCAGGCTGTTCTCCATGGAGTCTCAAAGCCAATTTTTACATCAGAGTTTATGTATCATTTTAACAAGAAATACGTCATGTTTTTAAGCAGATGACTGTATATGCATCACAAAATAGTCACAGCCAGCCAAGCCAAGTGCCGTCAAGTCAGATCTGACTCATGGTGACCCTAGGGGCCAGGGTCACAAGAAACTCTTTATTGAACTATAGATATGTGTGTCGGACACATGGACTCCAATGTGCATGTTTGTAACAGGCAGACAAAACTTATGCAAAAGTTCCTTAGCTTGTGAAACTAGCCTGTCAAGTTCACTCCAAGATAAGGAGCAAGCAAGAAAGTTGTGGGTACACAAAATGCCAGGCAGCCTTCCTAACTGCTGTTTTCCAGGCTGAAGGCCATTTTTCAGGAGGGCAAAGAAGAGGACGGAGACCGAGGTCCCAGGAGCTGAGGGGGCTCTGCATCCCTTTGGAAAGAGACCAGTGCAGAGGCCAGAGTAGCTGGTGCAGTAACAAAACAGAGATTATTTAGAGTATCACTGTGACATTAGTTATGTGAAGCTCTCAGTTACACATTTTGAAAAGGGGAAAACATGTTGTAAGGTATTAGGGTTACACATCTGTACCACAATTTGTTTATCCATTCTTCCACTGGTTTGCAATTTCTTTTTTAGATGATCATAAAATGTATTATAGCTTTGAACATTCTTATGTGCTTTTGGAATAAATGGTTGTGCCTGTGGAACCACAGTATGTGAATCTCCACAGTAAAAACTAAAGCTCCTCCCTCCCCAACCTCCCCAACCCCAAGTGATCTTCCCCCCTTAGTTGTACCTTCTTTATTATATTCCAAATCAACCACCTGTCAAGTTGTTTTCAAAATCTACTTGACAATCCTTCAGTACAATTTTGGAAACTGAGTTGGTCTTGCTTACAGAGAAATTCCGATTAATAAACGTAAATGGAACAGAGGAACTAGGAAACCACCCTTAAAAGGCCATGGTAATAATTGCTTCAGGCAAGATCTAAGAGCGAATGCTAAGACTAATGGGTGAGACTTTAAGAGGAAACAGGATATTTGCATAACTTCAAAGTATCTCCCTCTTCAACTATCTGTTAATTATTATGGTGGTTTTCATATATTCTTATGAATTTTGTGTACTCTTTAAGAGGCTGTATTAATTTCCCAGGGCTGCTGTAACAAAATATCGTGATTTGGGTGGCTTGAAAGAACAGAAATTTCTTGCCTCACAGTTCTGGAGGTTTATGGTGGTTGAATTACTGTATATGCTTTCACTGAAAACCTGGTGGCTTAGCGGTTAAGTGCTGTGTCTGCTAACCAAAAGGTCAGTAGCTCAAATCCGCCAGGTGCTCCTTGGAAACTCTATGGGTCAGTTCTTCTCTGTCTAAAGGGTTGCTATGAGTCAGAACTGACTCAAGGACAGTAGGTATATTTCCAACACGGTTAAAAAAAATCACTGATAATTCTTGAAAGGGTAATTAGATACAAAAAAACAAACAAACAAAAAAGAAACCCATTGCTGTTGAGTCAGGTCCAATTCACTGGGACCTTAGAGCTCAAAGTAGAGCTGCCCATGAAATTTCCAGGGAGTGCCTGGTGGATTTGAACCACTGACCTTTAGGTTAGCAAACATAACACGTTTGGCTAATTAAAATGGTGAGCATTAGAAAGATAGCTAGTTCAAAGCATTCTGAGAAGATGGTGAGGATGGACATTACTTCAATCATTTTGAAAAGCATTCTGGAAGTCTGTAGTGAAATTAAGAAAGCATTTATATACCTTCTGGTATTTGGAAAATAGACACAATTGCAAGAAGGGTCACCTCAAGGCAATATTCACAAAGATGGCCATTACCATGTTGTTTAGAGTAACAGAGCTGAGGTAACTTACATGATCGGGAGCAGGCCCGGAGGAAGTAGAACCTGGTGGAGACACGCACTGAAACAAACCGGTAATAAGTTGGTGGTCCCAGCAGCAACATGTCTACCTCTCAGTAATTTGGGGTTCTGATACTGCTCAGTAACTTGGGGTTCTGATACTACTCTGTAACTTGAGGTTTTGAGAAGCAGAAACCACTTGAGATTTACGTGGTTGTTGTGTGTCATCGAGTCAGTTCCAACTCACAGTGACCCCATGTGACTGAGCAGAACTGCTGCCATAGGTCTTCCAAGGCTGTAAGTCTTCATGGAAGCTGACGCACACATCTTTCTCCCATGGAACAGATGATGCGTTCAAGCTGCTGATCTTTGGCTGGGCAGCTAAGCACTTAACCACTGTGTCACCTGGATTCCTCAGCCTCACACTACATCGTATGTATTCGTTGTCTTCTAACAAGATTGTAGGTTTCCATAGAAGCAAGAATTTTGCCTATTTTCTCCTTTACTGACTTCCGTATACCTAGAAAGTGACCTGGCATGTAGTCCCAAGAACAGATCTCCCAGAAACCACAGGAAAAAGAAAGAGTGTGACCAGCCGAGTGACACTCCCCTGAGAGAATCAGCAGAATCTGAGTTCCAAGAGGAAACAGTTGGAATCCACAAGCCGCTTGACTATGACTTTGCATGAGTGGTGTTTTTTTTTAAAATAATATTTTTTATTTAATACGACTGAGTGAAAATGTACATTCCCTTATGAATTGACATGCTCACCTATATGCGGCTTCCACTGCTCTCCCTGTCCGGTGACAGCACACTACTCCTCTCTGCTCCATAAGTGTCTCGTCCTCCCAACAGTCTCCTTTCCTCTCCTCTCCACCCACTGTCCTTCCTCCAGCCAGAGGTCAGCAGGATGACATCCTATAGATGTATAAAACCATAAAGTGCATCCAATATACGGTCACTCCGCATTGCCAAGTCCAATCCATTCATGTCCGAAGAGTGGACCTTCAGGCAGCATCAGGGCCAGGGGCCATGTTCCCAGGGGAACCCCGAAGCAGCTAGACCATCAGTTGAGGTCTTTTAGTGCAGATCTCAGGATGCATCCCTTTTTATCCTTGTGTTGCCAGTGAGACTCAACTTTGTGAGCTCTGTCGTGGCTATCACTGGTGGTGACCGGGCTTGATTGTAATATGTCTTGGAGTCTTTCTTTTGAGATCTATATTGGGTGGCATATGATATGCATCTGAGATGTCTATATTCTCTTCCTTCATGATTTCTGGGAAGTTTTCTTTCAGCAGCTCAGCAACGATACTCTCTGTGTTCTCAGGTGTCTCATCCTGTTCAGGGACTCCAATTAATCAAAGGTTGTTCCTCTTAATAGAGTCCCACATGCTTCTTAATGCTTCTTCATTTTTCTTGTTTCTTTTTTCTGATTTCTGCTCATAGACACTGGCATCAGTAGCTCTGTCTTCCAAGTCAGAAATTCTTTTTTCCATTTGTTCCATTCTATTTTCTTGACTTTGAATGGAAGTTTCTATGTCTTTGATTTTGTTCTTGAGCTGTTGGATTTCAGAATACTGGTGTTGCATCAGATCGAACAGCTTGTTTAATTTCTCCTTTTGTTCTGCTGCATTTTGTATAAGGTCTAGAAGGGCTCTGTATATAATCATTTTCCTATTCACTTTCTGATGCTTTCATAAAAGTTTCTTCATCTGGAAAACTCGTTGGTTGTTTTGTTTGGGAGCCTTCTGAAGCCATGGGTGATTTCTTGTATGCCACAAGTGTCTGTTGCTTTTTGGGTCCCGTGTGAGTAAGTAGAGGCTGGAAGAGACACCATGAGGATGGACTGCAGATGTTTCTCTAGGCTGTCTTAAAATGTAATGCAAAACGTATCTGACCACTTCCCAAGTCAGTCAGGTTTTTGGGTGTAGAGGTCCCTGTTCCCAATTGGCAAAGTAAGCATCTCTATATCCACCCCCAGATGATACAAACTAGTTCAGAATACAGCAATGCTACTGTCCTGTTGGCTTCTGCTGACAGGGCCCAGCTTTAGGTGACACTGTGTAAAGTACTGCTTTTCTGGTAGAAAAGCACTCTCCTGTGGGCAGGTTCTGGCTCCTAAGCTAAGAATTAGGTCCAGCTGTGGCCACCATATCCAAGATGGTGCCCTCTACACAGGCAGCAGATAGAGATGCTAAAGGTGCCGAGAGGTAGTGATTCCTCTGCGTCTGTTGCAGGGCCCCCACTGTCAGTGACATTGTGTAAATTACTGCTTTTCTGTCAGAGAAGCACTGTCCTGTTTGCAGGTGCTGGCTCCCAGGCTAAGAATTAGGTCCCGCTAAAATCTCTGTACCCAACATGGTGTCCCACACACTGACAGTGCGATTCCATACAGACCTCACTGTGGCAGTGATAAAGGACAGGCCCAAAGTGGCTAGATTAACAGAGTCCTAAGTCTGGCTCTCAAAATATGGGAATTTCTCCTGCCTATCCCCCTAGCAGTGAAACTGAGTCTAGCCACCAGGCAAGACCCAGCTCTGTCCACCAGCCAAGAAAGAGAAAAAAAAAGTCAAAATAGTGCATTTACCTTCATTCCATGAGAGCCAGGGCTAGCCAGGAGCAGGAGTCAGTGAAAGAGAGGAGGTTTTTCCCTCAGTGGTATGAAGTCCAAATTAACAGCCCTGTGCCGTGTCCTGGGGCTGATTAGGTGATCAGAATGCTCTGTTTGATTATCAATTCAGGTCTTGGTTTCCAGAGGGATATAAGGAGACGTGTGCTTAGTCCACCATCTCGACTCTGCCCCTGCACGAGTGTTTTTGTGAAAGCTGCTGGCCACAAGCCAGATGGTGGTATTGAGGACAGCACGAACACTGAGGTTTTGGAGGTAAGAGTCACCCTTCCAAGAATACTGGTGTTGAAAGAATGAAGGAGTGGTCTCTTCAGCTTTGGGTGTTCCCTGAGACACCCATTGTCTTCCTGGTATACCAATGGCAGGTGGCCCCTCTCAGCACCACGATCCCCTCATTGTAGTGTCTACTTGAAGTCTAAGGGTCTTCCCGCTGTGTTTCAGTTCTCTATGGCTATATACAACCCATGTTTGACACACCCTTGCTTGCTGAAAGTCAAGAGGATTTGAAACACTGCAGAAGATCGAAGACCATGGCCTTCAGGATGGCTTATGCATTAATGTAAAGCACAAATCCTTGCAACTGGACCAATACACAACACCATGACAAATGGAGAAAGTACTGCAGTTGCCATGGATTTCATTTTACTTAGATCCGTAATCAACATCCGTGGGATCATCAGTTAAGAAATCAATTGACATGTTGCATTGGACAAATCTGCTGCAAAAGCCTCTTTAAAGTACTGGAAAGCAGAGATGTCCATTGCAGGACTAAGGTGCTCCTGACCCAAGTCATGGTATTTTCAATTGCCTCATGTGCTTGGAACAGTTGGACAGTAACAAAGACAGATGAAGAATGGATGCATTTGAATGATGGTGTTGGTGAAGGATTTTGAATATACCGTGGACTGCCCTAAGAGCAAACAAGTCCATCTTGGAAGACAAATTGCTCCTCAGAAGCAAGAATAGCAAGACTTTCATCTCAAGTACTTTGGACGTGTTACCAGGAGGCAGCAGTCCATGTTTAGGTTGAGGGTGGAGAAGAAGAAGACCCTTAACAGGATGGAGTGATGAAGTGGCTGCCACAATGGGCTGAAACATAGCAACAAAGGGGATGAAGACGTGGGACATGGCAGTGATTTGTTGTGTGGTCTATAAGATCACTATGAGTGGAAACCGACTTGATGGCATTGAATAACAGTGACAAATCTCTATAGCATGAACTGCCTAGAATCTGTATCAGGGAACACTCAAGTCAGAAGAGACCACTCCTCCTTTCTTTCAACAAAAACCTAAGCATTCTCTCAGACCTCAGTGCAAACATCTGTCTTCTGACCAGCAGCTGCCACAGAAAATGCAGTCAAAGTGACAGGGCTTGTAAGGCTTAAAGCAATGACATACTATTTTTCACATTTGCATGGACTGACTGGGTTCTTCTTTCCCGTCTCCCTTGGACTCACTTGGGGGCCAGCATTCTAACAGTGGTTGGAATGACAGGAGGTCAAGACGGCAGCATTCTGACCAGGTCTGGAGACCTGCTGTTATTGCCTTTCAGGGAAATGGCTCTGCTCCGTTAGTCTCTCATCCTGACAGAGGACAGTCCAGCCTCTCTCACGTGGCTGTGGGCAGCTCCCAAGATCACAAAGGCAGAAGCTGAAAAGCTCCTGGAAACTAAGGCTCAGATGTCAAGTAGCATCCCTTCCACTTACACTCATTGGTCACAACAAGTTACGTGGATGTCCCCAGTTGAAAGGGAGGGGCAACAGGCTCCACATCCTGACACACACTACACTTGATGTCCTGAAAGTCATCAAAATGTCTTCCTTTCAATATTTCCTTTATCTTCAGGTGAAGAAAAAAGTCAATGGGGGCCAGATTAGGTGAATAGGGAGGGCGTTCCAATACAGTTATTTGTTCACAGGCTAAAAACTCCCTTACAGACAACTATGCAATTAAGTTCACAAACTTCCCTCCATGCCATCGTGTGCAATGGCCATTCCAGAAGGAGTTCCAAAATTGCTTTGAAGGGTGGACTAGGCACCAGCATCAGTCCCCAGCTTCCCAAGATGAGTACTTCAAAGGCGAACACAGTGATAGTCACTCATGAGATATGCAGTGCTTAGAACAATCAAGTTCGCAGACTTAATTGTTGGACCTCATATATATAAACCCAAAAAACTCACTGTCATGAAGTGGATTGTGACTCATAGCGACACTGTGTGAGTTGGAACTGACTCCACAGCAATGAGATCTCTGCTGGTGTGGTGATTAAGAGCTCAGCTGCTAAATAAAAGGTTGGCAGTTTGAACCCACCAGCCACTTCTTAGAAGCCTTATGGCGCGGTTCTGCTCTCTTTTTTCTGCTCTGTCCTATAGGGGATCTACAAGCCATAAACAACTGAAGGGAAAAGGTTTTGGTTTGGCTTTTGGTACTCCATATTTTTAAGAAATAACCTGCAAGCTCTGCATTTGTTTTCCAATTGCACCCTCCTCCCTCCAAGCCGGTTTTGTAATCATGTGGTATCGGTTTCTGTATATATTTCAATTTCTACCTATACTCACTCACTTATCAACTTGGTGCTAGATTTCAAAGACCAGGTCTTTAGGAGAAAATCAGCATTACGCTAAAATTCCATTAGGACATAACTGCCAGGTTGTGTCATGGCCAAACCACTGAGATTCACAGCTCACCCTAGCTGACACAGAACCCAGACCACCACAGCCACGGTGACTCTTGTCTGGCACCTCAGCCTTCTACCTCATGAAATAGTCAGATAAGAGATTTTTTAGTGTGGTTCTAACTGCAAAATGGGAAGGAGGGAGGGAGTTACGTGGCTGTTTGGAGGAAGTGGGGCCCTGGCAGGGAAGAGAATGCAATATATCCCAGGCAGGAGGGAGTTTGGTGGTCAAGGAACTCATGTGGCTGAAGCAGGAGAGTGGTGAGGAGAGAGGAGGAGGACAGGACCCCAAGGGCCTAAGGCGGGATGTTGGCTGTCATCAAGGAGGAGGCTCCCAACGGGGCTCCTCTAAGACTGCTGTGGGCCTAGGACCCTCCTCCGTGAGAGAACCCTACAGTTATAGTCTATGATGGCGGTGGTATAAAGAGGAATATAACCCATGTTGGATTCATTGCCACATGTTTATGTTTATATAGTGAGGCGCTCTTCTGATTCTAGAAGCAATGAAACATTTCTGTGAACTCCTGGTGTCTCCTGCGTCCTGGGCACTGAGGTTTCCTCCGTCTGCTGCCTAGTTGGCCCTGGTCCCAAGCAGAGAAGACTCAGGGTGAGATTTAGGATTTGCCCTGTGGCTGGGGTGGGGTGGGGAACAGATCAGGGTGTGGGGAGGAAGCTAGGAGACGAGGGAGGGGCCATTGTCCTAGTCCTTGCTGGTGCTGGGGCAGCTCTGACTGGGAAGGCATGGGGGTGGTGGGAAGGGGTCAGATTCAGGGTGAGGCAAGCTGTTAGGATTTGCTAATAGGATCAGGTGTGAGAAGGGAGAGAGGTGGTAACAGACACACCACAAGGCAGGGGCTTGGATGACAGAATTTCATCTTCTCACAGTTTGAGGGGCTTGCAGGTGTCAGGGGCCATCAACTTGGGTCTGACTCAGAGACCCTAAGTGCAACAGTCCTGAGTTTAGGGTGCGGGTTCTAGGGGTGGGCTTTCTCTGTGTTGGCTCTGGGGGAAGGTCCTTGCCTCTTTTCAGCTCTGTTGGCCATCTTCGCACAGTATAACATCTGTTTTCTCCCATCTCCACTTGCTTCTTCTATGCCTGATCCGCTCTGTTCACATCTGAGAAAAGATGGACTTCAGACGCTCTCTGTGCTAATGGTGCCTTGTTTACATAACCAAGACAACCCATTGCCAGATGGCAGTATAACCATGCGTAACCTACTGCTATCCCCTAATCCAAACCTGCCATCATAACAACCCCACAGGACCGAGGAGAACTGCCCCACAGGGTCTCCAACACTGAGTCTTTGCCAAAGCCAACAATTGCCTCTTCCTTCCAAGAAGTGCTTGCTTGTGAGAACCAGGAGTACAGGGACACGGGCTGGGATTTGCAATGCAGATTTACGGGTGACACAGTTCAGCTCATCACAGTTGGGCGGTGAGGCTTGAGATGACCTGGATGTAGCTGCTGTCTGGCGTGGCCCAATAGTCGATAGGACTCCTGAAAATACTTCTCACCCCATCCCCATCCAGAGGGGCTACACTGGTCCTGGCTGGCCCTGAGATGCCTTCTGAAATTCTCTCTAAGTCTTCAGGTGCCGGGAGTGGCCTGGCCTAGACAGGGAGGCCCAATGGGCTCTCCTCAAGTCAACCAATAGCCCATGTGAGTCCCTGTTGTAGGATGAGTCTCCTAAACTCTTTCTAAGTGTTCTCCTGTGAGGGGAAGGGCACTGGTGGAGGAGTAGTTAAGCGCTCAGCTACACACAGTAAGATTGTGGGTTCAAACCCACCAGCTGCCCCGAGGAAGAAAGACATCACAGTTTGTGTAAAGTTTACAGATGGGAGCATGCAAATTTATACAGAAATGTACATTTTCATTCAATCATAATTAAAAAAAAAAGGTCTACAGATGGGGAAACCCCATGGGGCAACTCTGCTCTGCACCTCAGGGGCAGAACTAACTCCATAGCCAAGGGTTTGGTTCGGGTTTGACTGGTGAGGGGACTGGACCTGGCAAGCAGGGAGGCCCATGGAGGGGGACTCGGATCTGCCCTTCATGCCAAATGGTCCCAGTTGTTGGTGGCTCTGCCTGACAAGGCTTCACAGATCAATTCCAGCTGTTGGGACAGGACCAGGCCAAACAGGGTGACCAGTGGAACACACCCACATGGTTGTGATTGTCATATGTGCCTCTAGAAAACATTCTAAATTCCCTGGCAGAGAGAGAAGCAAGGCACAAGTCTGGGTCAGCCAGGAAGGCCTTGGGAGGGTACCTGGGCCTGGTGGTCAGAGGGGCCTCTTGAACCTTTGCTCTAAGACTTCCTCGAAAGAGAGGGGCCATCCGGAAGGCCCGGAGCCCCAAGGAGGGAGTCCAGACTAGTCTCAGTTCTGTGCATGTCCTGGTTGCTTGATGTCCCCTCCAAACACTTTATAAAGTCTCTCTGCACAGGGAGAAACCAGTGGGGCCGACCAGGAAAAGGGGCCCAGCTGGTCAACTGTCTTGTATTTGGCCCAGGTCACAGGGGTGCCTGTCCAGTCTTACATGAGAACACCTTCCATGCTGGGGTAGGTGGGTCAGGTGGAGAGCCTCCCCTCAGGCCAGGCTGCAGCCTGTGATACTTCAAGCACACTGAAGGCCCCTTTTGAGGAACAACATCTGGGGCCAGACAAGGAAGCCTGTGGTGGGAACCTGGGGCCTGTGAGTCCTGGGCATTGGGGTGCTCTGAGAAGCTTCTTCGCTTTCTACAGAGGCTGAGACCAGCTGGGGTGGACATGTAGTCCCAAGACCAATGCTCTCAGCCTAGTCACTGTCCAGCCTGCGACCTGTCACAGGAAGCCCACTCCCAGAAGATGTTTCAATGTCCTTCTTCTGTGGCAGGGACCACCAAGGGCACCCAGGACAGCTCAGAAAGGCCCCCATACCATTACTGGATCGCATGGAGGGCACACGTCCTGAGAAAACCCTTCAGAAGTACAGTCTCTATTCTGGGACCAGCCCGAGCCAGGCCATCGTCCCTCACTGGATCTCGTCACAGGAGGACCCCCGTGTCTAGTCCGGGAATAGGTGCTCTGGGTCCAGCCACAACCCAAGTGGACCCACTTGTAGGACGAACCTCCCCAGAATGCTTCAGCATGACACAGGCCTGGGCTGGCAAGAGAGACCTGTCCATGGTGAAACTGTCACTGAGTGTGTCTCCCCACATTTTCCTAATTCTCCATTCAAGGAGAGAACCAGTCAGTGAGGGCTGGGGAGAGTGTCCTGCCCAGGCCTTGGCCCCAGGAGAGACTTGGGTGCCTCTTGAAGACATCTCTATGCACCCATCTAGCAGGCTAGGCTCCAGCCTCAGGCAGCCACAAAGGCCAGAGGAGGACAGTGCAGGCAGGCCTTGTGTCCACATGTGCTGGAAGGTTTCCCTGAGAAGTCTGCTAAGTCGGTCGCCCTCCAGAGGCAGGGACCAATCTGAGGATGGTAGAGAAGCCCAGGTAGACTGCCCCAAACAGACCTGGGTTCCCTGTGGGGCCTGTTTGATGGGTGCACGCCTTGAAATGATTTCTGTCCCCTTCCAGACGGGAGAAGCGGGCATTCATGGAGGAGATCCAGGGAGGTCGTTGTCCCTCACTAGATTTCGTCATAGGAGAACTCCTTAAAGTATTTCCGTGTCTTCCTCCAGTGGTGTGGACAGGCCAGGGCTGGGCAGGGAGGTCCAGGACAGGTGTTCTGGTCTTGGAGGTCACTCATCAGAAAGGTTCCTCATCTCCAGTGGTGTAGATCAGTGTAGCTTGGGGAGCGTGACTACAACCCAGCCACTTCCCTCTTGTGCCCTGGTCATGGTATCATTTTGTCCTGGGAGGCGACACCAGCTCAGACCAGCAGGGAGGCTGGCTGTGCAGGTACCAGGGCCAGTGTTTGTCTTGCCTGACAGCCGGCCTTTAAGAGCTTTTCTGGAAAAGATTTCTGAGTCCTTCTCTCTAGGATGGGACCCATCCATATTAGAGAGGAATCCTCATTCAGGGCACCTGGCCCTGCCCACGGTCCTGAGTGGGACCAGATGGAGGATGTGGCTCCCACACGTTCTCTAAGTCTCTTCTTAAGGGGAGAAGACGCAGGCCAACCAGGGAGACTGGAAAGGTGCACCCGATGGCACACTTAGCACCTGGTCAGTGGATGGACTCTCTGAGAAGATCTCTAAGTTCTCCTGCGAAGGCCAGGATCAGCAAGGCCAGGACAGGCCAGGCCAGCTGTGGAGGCTACAGTCCTGCCTGGGGCCCTGTCTCTGAGAAGATGCTGAAGCCCCCCACCTTGGTGGAGGCTGGTCAGGAGCAGGAGGGGAGGCAAGAAAGAGCATCCTGGGTACAGCCATGATTCTCAGTTGGCCTAGTCATTATGTGTGCCTGTTGAGAAAGTTTTCAAGTTCCCCCTCTGGAGAAGGCTCATAGCCTGGGCTGAGCAGAAACACCTTAGGAGGGCTCCCCAGTCCTGTCATCAACCCAGTGGGGCCCAGCTGCTGGATGCCACTCCTGCAGAAGTCTCCCTCTAGGGGTAGGCACTGGTTCTAGTCATTCAGAGAAGCCCGGCCGTGGTCACCTGGGGACCCCGTTAGCCACATATGTCTGCCTAGAAAGTTTCTAAGTCTCTCTCTAGAGTAGTTAGGTCCACCTTTGAGGCCACCTTTTGTGTGACTCGGTAGCCACAGGGGGGAACCCCGAATTTCTTTACCCAAGATGGCCAGGCAGTCCCCTGGAGTGCACCCTCAACAGGCCATAGTCTGATGGAGTACCTGGTCATCAGGGCTACCTTCCAGAAATTGTGTCCCTTGGCTGAGGTCAGAGAGCGCTCACACCTATCATGGAGGCCAAGGGGAGTGGCTCAGTCCCAGCATGACACCCCTCTTCTGTGGGACAATGCAAGGTCAAGGAGAGATCAGACCTGCCCGCCTCTGAGGTCCGGGTCCATCCAGCTCTTACCGATTCTCAGGCGCCCCCTGGCGGCCTCCATTGTGTCGTCCCCCGGAGCTCCAAGGGCTAGGGCTTGGGATGGAATTCCGCGACAGGGCAAGAAGCAGAGTTCCAGGAGGTGGGCAGTGATGGCAAGATCTTCCTGGCCACGACCTGTACCGCCTCAGAACGGATTCCCTGGAGGTCGTCACTGCCGCCATGGGGAGAGCCAGCATCTGGGCACTGAGTGGCAGGATGGCAGCAGAGAGGTCCCCTCTGCCCACAGGACCCACCTGGATTGTGGGGTGGGATAACCTGGATAGGAGAAACCTCTCCTGGGTCTGACTTGCCTGGAGTAGCCCAGCTGGCCAGTGAGGGTGCCCAGCACCTAGCCTGAACCTGACCGTCACCTACACAGGTCACGGTGGCCAGATTTGTAGCCTCAGAGTAGTCCCAAGGTCCACAGTGAAGAGGGAAGGGTGGCTCAGGCTACCAGTGAAACTGAGCCAAGGCGTCACACGGCCTGCTGCAGTTCCCCAAGACCTCTGTGAGTTCCCCTTCCCTGGCAAGACTATCGGGCCAAAGAGAAAGAAGTCAGGTCTCGGATCTCGTCATGTCTCAGGCAGGCCTTGAAGGACTGGAGCACCCACTGAAAACTCATCCCATTCTGCTGCGGGGCAGAGCTGGCCTGAACTGGTCAGGGTGGTTCCTGAGGGCCCTCTTTATGGGGCTGCAGCCCGGTGAGGGCCTTCCACAGTGTTTTCTAAGTCTTTCCTGAAGTTGAATCCTTACCAGGCTGGGCAAAGAAATCTGAGGACATTGCTGTCAGCAAGGCAGTGACGCCCTGCAGGGGACCCTATCATTGCCTATGCTTCTAAAAATGTGTCTATGTTCCAGAGCTGGCCCCCGTACGCCCTGAGAGTTGCAGTCGCACGTGGGTCCTGTTCCTTGGATGTCTCCAAAAATGCTGCTGAGTCTCTAGGGAAAAATGAGTCAGACAAGGAGGTGCAGGAGATGGTGGCTCAGGTCCCACTCACCGCCCAGATTTGACCTGCTTGTTGAAAGCGCTCTGAAAACATTCCAAAATTCCCTTAGAGGCTGAGACCTGCTCTGGCCAGCACTGAAGATCTGACGAGCCCATCAGTACCCTGTTTGCAGACCTGCGTCGACCAGTTATCATATATATACATCCTTTGAAAATATTTCCAAGTCCCACTCAAGGGGCAAGGATCAACTGAGCTAGTAACAGAGACCTCAGGAGGGTGCCCCAGCCCAGACATGCCTCCCACAGAGCCATGTCACTGGTTGCACCTTCTGAAGATGTTATTAAGTCTCCCTCTGCAAGCAGACACCAGGGGCCCTTGGTGGAGCTGTTATGAGGGGGAAGGAAAGGGTGACACTTGCTGCCGGGTGCAAGACCAGGGAGGGTGCCAGATGCCCAGGGCACTGCTCAGGCCAACAGAGGACAACTCAGGACCAGGGTCAAGTGTGATACGGAGGTCTAGTCTCTTCCTTCTGCAGCTTTGGGCAGCCCTCGCGGCCCCGTGGGGAAGAAGGGTACTCTGCAGCCTGGGGTTTGATCCTTTTGATCTGGCTGTTCTCGTGCACTGGGAACTTTCCAACGTCCTGTCCACCAGAAGCCTGGCCCTACAGTGCCAACTTGTGGGCTTGGCCCTGGGTGCGATCCCCTATCTGGCTGGCTGTGGAAACGTGTGCTGTAGTTCCCCACTGGGGCCTGAGAGTCCTAAACTGTTTTCCGTCCTTCCCATGCGACTCTCACTTTTTCCTGCTGTGAGGCCACTCCGCGACACCCACTGTCTTAGGCTGGGTTTTCTAGGGAAGCAAAACCAGTAACACGTGTAGGTACAAGGAAAGATTTATAATAGATAGATAGATACAGATATAGGAAACAGCTCACGCAATCACAGAAGCTGAGTGTCGCAAGTTCTGGCACAGGTCTGACGTGGCCACGGAAGCTGAGGGACCCAAAGTCTGCAGGTCAGAGACCAGAGTTCTAGATCACCGGTTGTGTAGGTCGGTGGATCCCAAGCTGGCGGCGAGATGGAGCGGCAGAGACTGGCGAACCCAGGATCGGCAGGTCAGGGAGCAGGACTCTCAGGTGCCGACTGTAAGGACTGATGAATCCAACAGCTGCTAGTTCAAGTCCCGGAACCAGACGCCAGAAGAAGAGATCAGGAGCTCCTGACTATGTGAGCAGACCAGCAGTAGCAGTGGGAGGGTGGGAGATGAGAGCCGAGGGACAGGGAGCCACCACATACCCCGCCCCGCCACTTAATACAGCAGCCACAAAGGGAGTAGCCAAATTGACATAATCCTGACCACCACACCCGCCGACCTCCTAAGGGTCCAAAACCAAACATGCCTTCCACAGCCCCCCAAAACCAGAACCAAACCCAAACCCACTATACCATCAAGTCGGGCCCCACAGTACTTTTAAGAAGTTAGTGTAGAAGTGGTTTGGTCCCATCATGCTCTTTGAGGTTTCTCACAGGTGCCAGCAAGTTCTGTCCTTTTATCAGCTGGGGTTCTATTCCTGTCTCCTTTAGGCCTTTGGGTCTTGGGGCTGTTTCCTTCACAAAGCACAGGCTTCAGTAGCTAAGGATGATCTCTGCCCCTTCACATTGCTTTATGACCTCTACTTAACATGTTTGGGACATACAAAAATCCAAACCTACTGCCATCATACTGAGTCTGACTGTATAGCCATCCTACAGGACAGAGTAAAACTGCTGCAGAGTTTCCTAGGAGCATCTGGTGGATTTGAACCGTTGACCTTTTATTTAGGAGCTGTAACATTTAATCCCCTTGCCACCAGGGTTTCTGGGACATGTGAAGTGCTCCTGAAATCCATGTCCAATGAAGAATGGCACTGAGTGTCCCTCCCCCTCAATCTGTGTGTGTCCTGTGGACAGAGGGGACCTCCGGGCTGTCCTCCTGCCCATTCTGTTCCCAGACGCTGGCTGTCCCCTGTGGCTGCAGCGACAACCTCAAGGGAGTCCGTTCTGAGGCTGCACTGGTCGTGGCCAGGACGATCCTGCCATCACGCCCGCCTCCTGGAACTCTGTCTTGTGCCCTGCGGCGGAATCCCACCAGAAGCCCTGACAGGTGAGCTCCGGGGGGACGACCCAAGAGCGGCCGCTAGGGGGCGCCCGAGCACCGACACGAACCGGACGCTCCCGGACCCCAAGGGCCAGCCTGGTCCGACCTCCCCTGGACCGTGCATTGGCCCACAGAAGGTGGGTGTCATGCTGGGACTGAGCCACTCTCCTGAGAGCTCCCTAACAGGCATGAGTCTGCTCTGACCTCGGCCAGTGGTTGCGGATCTGGAGGGCGATGTAAAAGAATTGCAGAATTCCCACATGTGGCTACGGAGCCCAGCACAAGGTCACCTCCAAGGTCATCCCTAGTTCACTTTAAGAGGGCAACTCAGAAATGCTTCCAGGAAGACCCATGCGGCTAATGGGGTTCCCATGTGACCTTGGCTGGGGCCAGACCCCTCTCCCTGCACTCTCCGAATGACTAGAACTGGTACTTTCCCCTAGAGGGAGACGCTAACGACCGTAAGGACTCAGAATCGTGCCTGTACCCAGGAAGCTCTTTCTTGCCTCCCTTCCTGCTCCTGACCAGCCTCTACCAAGGTAGGGTCTGCAGCATCTTCTCAGTGGTTACTTATAGAGATAGGGCCCCAGGCAGGACCACAGCCTCCATGGCTGGCTTGGCTGGTCCTGGCCTCCACAGGGGGGAGTCCATCCACAGACCAGGCCTTAAGTTGGTCATCAGATGCACCTTTCCAGTCTCCCTGGTTGGTCCAGATCTGATTCACCTAAGAGGAGACTTAGAGAAACTGCGGGAGCCACATACGCCATCTGGTCCCACTCAGGACTATGGGCAGGGCCAGGCGCCTTCCAAGAACATTTCTCTCCTGTCTGGACAGGTCACAGCCCAAAGAAAGTAACTTAGAAATCTATTCCAGAGCTACTTTTAAAGTCTGGCACCCAAGCAAGAGTAGCACTGGTGCTGGTGCCTGCACAGCCGCCCACCCTGCTGGTCTGGGCTGGTGTTTCCTCCCAGGAGGAAAGGATACCATGACCAGAGCACCAGAGTGAAGTGGCCGGGCTGTAGTCACACTCCCCAAGTCACTGGTCTACACCACTGAAAGAGGTGAGAAACCTTTCTGATGGCCAGCTTCTAAGACCCAGGTACCCTCCCTGGACCTCCCTGGCCCACCTCTGGTCTGTCCACGCCACTGGAGGAGGACACAGAAATACTTTAGAGGGCCCTCCTAGCCCTATGACTAACAGCAGTGAGGGACCATGACCTCCCTGGACCTCCTCCATGGATGCCCACTTCTCCCATCCGGAAGGAGACAGAAAACAATTTCCAAGGGTGCACCCATCAAACAGGGAGCCAAGCCCTGTTTGGGGCAGCCTGCTTGGGTTTCCCTATTCTACGCAGACTGGCCCCAGTCTCCGGAGGGGGACTGACTTAGCAGACTTCTCAGGGAAGCCTTCCAACACATGTGGAAACAAAGCCTGCCTGCACTGTCCTCTGACCTCTGTGGCTGACTGTGGCTGGAGTGTAACTGGGCACATAGAAACGTTTTCAAGAGGTGCCCAAGTTTCTCCTAGGTCCATGGCCTTGGCAGAACACTCTCCCCAGACCTTACTGGCTGGTTCTCTCCTTGATGAAAGAATTAGGAAAATGTGGGGAGACATACTCAGTGACAATTTCACCACAGCCAGACCTTTATTCCCAGCCCAGGCCTGTGCCATGCTGAAGCATGTTAGGGAGGTTTATCCTACAGGTGGGTCCTTTAGGGTTGTTCTGGACCCTGAACACCTCTTCCTGGACTCATTGTCTGGCCCAGGCAAGTCCCAGACTAGGAGCTGGACTTGTGAAGGTTTCTGAGGGACACCTGCCCTATGTGGGAACAAGGAATGGTGCAGGGGCCTTCCTGAGTCTCCCTGGCTGCCCATGCTCATCCCCGCCACAGAAGTGGGACACAGAGGCATCTTCTGGGAGTGCTTCCTGTGACAGGCCCCAGGCTGGACAGTAACTAAGCTGAGGGCCCTCACCTTGGGCCTCCAGTCCATCCCATCTGGTCCCAGCCTCTGTAGAAGACTGTAGAAACTTTTCAGAGTAGCCCAATGACCAGGACCCACAGGCAATAGCACCCAGGCCTCTGGCACCCTTTATAGGCTTCCTGTCCTGGCCCCAGATGGCACTTCTATAACGGGGACCTTGGGTGCTTTTGAAGCAGCACAGGCCACAACGAGTCCCAAGTGGAGGCTCTTCACGGGGTCCACCCACTCCAGCACATTAGGTGTTCTCATGTGGCTGGCCTTGGCTTGGCATGTATAACTGGGTAGGCACCTCCATGACCTGGGCCAGATACAAGAGGGTTGACCAGCTGAGCCCCATTTCCTGGTCAGCCCCACTGGTTTCTCCTTTTGCAGAGAGACTTTGTAAATTGTTTGGGAGGGACATTGAGTTTCCAGGCCACATGCAGAATGAGACTAGTCTGGGCTCCCTCCTTGGGGCTCTGGGCCTGCTAGATGGCCCAGCTCTTTCAAGGAAGTCTAAGAGCAAAGGTTCAAGAGGCCCCTCTGACCACCAGGCCCAGGTGCTCTCCCCAGGCCTTCCTGGCTGACCCAGGCTTGTGCCTTGCTTCTCTCTCTGCAACGGGATTTAGAAATGTTTTCTGGAAGCACGTATGACAATCAGGACCATGTGAATGCCTTCCACTGGCCCCCGTGTTTGGCCCGGTCCAGTCTCAACAGCTAGAATTGATCTATGAAGCCTTGTCAGGCACAGCCACAAACAACTGGGTCCATGTGGCATGACAGGCCAGCCCAAGTCACCCTCTCCAGGCTTCCCTGTTTCCCAGGTCCAGTCTCCTTACAGTCCAAACCCAAACCAAACCGTTGGCCGTGGAGTCAGTTGTGACCCTGAGGCGCAGAGTGGAGCTGCTCCACGGGGTTTCCTCATCTGTCAACTTGAGGCAAATGGACTGTAACGTCTTTCTTCCTCCGAGCAGCTGGTGAGTTTGAACTGAGAATCTTAGTCAGCAGCTGAGTGCTTAACTACTGTGCCACCAGGGCCCCTCCCCTGGAGGAGACTTAGAGGCAGTTTAGTAGACTCATCACACAGCAGGGGCTCATGTGGGACCATGAACATGCCTGGGAAGCCCTCCATGGGCCTCCTATCTAAGCCAGGCTACTCCCAGCAGCCAAAGACTTAGAATTTCAGGGGGCATTTCCTTAGCCGGCCCAGGCCAGTGCAGCCCCTCTGGATGTGGATGAGAAGTATTTTCAGGAGTCACATCGACTGCTGGGCCATGCCAGATGGCAGCTGGTTCTAGATCACCTCCTCAGGCCTGATTGCCCAACTGTGATGAGCTGAAATTTGTGCCCAGTAAATCTGCATTGCAAATCCTACCCCCGTCCCTGTGCTCTTGGTTTTAACCACCTAGTCTCTCCTCCGGAGAAAGACATGGCTGTCGGCTTTGGCAAAGACTCAGTGTTGGAAACCTAGCGAGGACATTCTCCTCTGTCCTATAGGATTGTTATAAGTGGCAGTCTGCCTGACAGTAGCAGCTTTGGATTTGGGGTGGTATACTGGTGGTTATACTCCCATCGAGGAATGGGTTGTCTTGGTTATGTAAACAAGGCAGCATTAGCACAGAGAGTGTCTGAAGTCCATCACTTCTGAGATGTGACCAGAGCAAATCAGGCACAGAAGAAGCAAGTGGAGACGGGAGAAAACAGATGTTATACTGTGCGAAGATGGCCAACAGAGCTGAAAAGAGGCAAGGACCTTCCCCCCAAGCCAACACAGAGAAAGCCCACCCCTAGAGCCCGCACGTCCAAAGTACTTGAGATGAAAGTCTTGCTATTCTTGCTTCTGAGGAGCAATTTGTCTTCCAAGACGGACTTGTTTGCTCTTCGGGCAGTCCATGGTATATTCAAAGTCCTGCACCAACACCATCATTCAAATACATCCATTCTTATCTGTCTTTGTTACTCATTGTCCAACTTTTGCAAGCACATGAGGCAATTGAAAATACCACGACTTGGTTCAGGTGCACCTTAGTCCTGCAACTGATGTCTTGGCTGTTCAGCACTTTAAAGAGAATTTGCCACAGATTTGTCCATTGCAACATGTCAATTGATTTCTTGATTGCTGTTTCCATGGACATTGATCATGGATCCAAGTAAAATGAAATCCCTGGCAACTACAGTACTTTCTCCATTTGTCATGGTGTTGTGTATTGGTCCAGTTGCAAGGATTTGTGTTTTATGTTAAGGCATGAGCCATCCTGAAGGCCATGGTCTTTGATCTTCTTCAGTGTTTCAAATCCTCTTGACTTTCAGCAAGCAAGGGTGTGTCAAATGCATGTTGTATATAGCAACAGAGAACTGAAACAGCCATAAACACAGCAGGAACACCCTTAGACTTCAAGCAAACACTACAATGAGGGGATCGTGGTGCTGAGAGGCGCCACCTGCCATTGGTATGCCAGGAAGACAATGGGTGTATCAGGGAGCACCCAAAGCTGAAGAGACCACTCCTTCTTTCTTTCAACACCAGTATTCTTGGAAGGCTGACCCTCACCTCCAAAACCTCATTGTTCACTCTGACCTGAATACCACTATCTGGCTTGTGGCCTGCAGCTTTCACAAAAAATACTCGTGCAAAGTCAGTCAGTCAAGTGGCTTATGGATTCCAACTCTTTCTTCTTGGAACCCAGAAGTACCCCAATTTCATAAGAATATATGAAAACCACCATAATAATTAATAGGTACTTGAAGAGGAAGATACTTTGAAGTTATACAAATATCTTGCTTCCTCTTAAAGTCTCACCCATTAATTTTAGCATCCACTCTTAGATCTTGCCTGAAGCAAATTATTGCTGTGGACTTTTAAGAGTGGTTTCCTATTTCCTTGGCTTCATTTCCATTTATTAATTGGAATTTCTCTGTAAGCAAGACCAACTCAATTTCTAAAATTATATTGAAGGATTATCAAGCAGATTTTGAAAACAACTTGACAGGTGGTTGATTTGGAGCATAATAAAGAGGGTACAACTAAGGGGGGAGGACCACTTGGGGTTGGGGAGGTTGGGAAGGGAGGGGCTGTAGTTCTCACTGTGGAGATTCACGTACTTTGGTTCCACAGGCACAACTACTTGTCCCCAAAGCACATTAGAATATTCAAAGCTATAGTACATTTTATGATCATCTAAAAAATAAATTTCAAACCAATGTGTGAATGGATAAGCAAAGTGTGGTGCAGAGGTACAATGAGATATCACTCAGCCATCGAAAAATACGAAGTACTAGTACAAACTATAACACCGATGAACCTCAAAGACATGATGCTAAGAGAAAGGAATCAGATATAAGGCCCCAGACTGTGTGCTTCCGTTTATATGAAATATTCACAACAGGTAATCCAGAGGCAGAAAATAGATTGGTGTCTGCCAAGGGCTGGAGAAGGATTAGGGAAATGGGGAGTTTCTGGTTAATAGATATGGAGTTTTATTTGGGAGGGAATGAAAATGTTTTGAAACAATAAGAGGTGGTGGTTGCCCAGCATCAGGAATGTACTGAAATGCCACAGAATTGCACGTTTCCAAAAGATTAATTTTACATTATGATTTTTTAAATGAGAGAAAAGGAAAAAGAGTATTGCAGAAGACTAACCAAAAATATTTGGATACAGGACAATGCCTAAGCCAAGGAAAAAAGCCAAACCCAATGCCATCGAATCAGTACCAACTCATAGCAACCCTATAGGACAGTGTAGAACTGCCCCCATTGAGTTTCCAAGAAGCACTTGATGGATTTGAATTGCTCACCTTTTGGTTGGCAGCTGTAGCTCTTAGCCACCACACCACCAGTGTTTTTCAACAAAGCCTGCTAAAGTCAAAACCAAATCCAGTGCTGTCAAGTCAATTCTGACTCATAGTAACCCTGTAGAACAGAGTATTGCTCCATAGAGTTTCCCAGGAGCACCTGGTGGATTCAAACTGCCAACCTTTTGGTTAGCAGACATAGCACTTAACCACTATGCCACCATGGTTTACCAAGTGCCTAGCGGATATCAAAACATACTATAAAGTATTGTCTTAGTGATCCAATGTTACAGTAACAAAAATACCTCAAGACTGTGGATTTAGAGAACAGAAATTTTTTTCTTATACTGTCAGAGGCCAAAAGTTTAAATCAGAGTCTTGGACATGTTGATCGATTCCTTTTGTGAGTGTCCTTCCTAGGTTCTGGAAATTGTCATCAATCCATGGCATTCGTTGGTAACACTTGCTATTCTGTGGAGCCTGTCTGCCTCCTTGAGTGTTTCTGGGTGTATTCCGCCTTTTTTGTAACTCAGGAGCGGTGAGGTTAAGGATCTACCTTCCTGTAATATGATCTCATTAACACAACAAAAAATCTATTTTCAAACCAAATGCTATTTACAGACACAGGGTTAGGACTTCAAAGCATAGTTGAAGGAAACACATTTCAATCCGTGACAGACATGTCACCTTGGCTTGGGGTTCTCCAGAAGCAGAGCCTGAGACAGACTGGGATGAAGCAATTTCTTTGGAAGGTGTCTTAGACTGGGTTTTCTAGGGGAGCAAAGCCAGTAACACAAGTAACACATAGCTGTACGAGGAAAAATTTATATACAAAGTGTACAGAAAGACTTACATATAAAGTAAACAGCTCACACAACTGCGGAAGCTAAACAGCCCAAGTCCTGGCACAAGCCTCACATGTCCACGGGAGTTAGTGAACCCAAGGTCAGCAGGTCAGAGACCAGAGTTCTAGATCACCAGTTATGTAGGTCAGTGGATCCCAAGCTGTCAGCCAGACGGAGCTGCAGAGGCGGGCAAGCCCAGGATCAGCAGGGCAGGGAACAGGACTCTTGAGCCCTGGCTGTAAGGGTTGATGAATCCAAGAGCTGCTAGTTCAGGTCCAGGAACCAGATGCCAGAAAAGAGCAGGAGCTGCTGGCTATGTCAGCAGACCGGCCACAGGTGGTGGAAGGCGGAGAGATGAGATCTGAGGGGCAGGAAGCCACCACAGGACACGCCCTGCCACTTGATACAGCAGTCAAACATCAATTAGCCAAGTTGGCATAATTCTGACTGCTACAGTCCACCCCTTGTCAACTTGGCATCTGCACACATCTCACCTTACCATCCATAGTCTCTGAAGGAATGCAATTACAAAGTCATGCTTATGTCTAGCATGACATAACTAACACACCTACAACTGAAAATGCATTAATCCATTTACATTTTATATTTCACAAGTAAACAAAAATATCTGATACACACATACAAAGTAGAAGTACTCATAACAATTACAGTCCTCATTTCTGCAACTGGTCACTGGCGGTAACTGATATTTAGAACTATCTTCTTCTACAACCCATTCCATATTCCCTTTGCCCTCAGCAACCATCTCAGCTGGTTGTGGTTCTTTGCCTGGTGAGGTGACCCAAATCTTCATTCCTGAAGTGTCTGGGCTATTAGCAGTCATTCTGGAATTGGGCTGCTGTAGTTCTTCTTTGACCTTAATCACAGGACATAGTAGTACTAGGAGATGTCCTAAGGTACCTCCTGCATTCCAAACAGACTCTTATTTACCTCCGTTATATAATGTCAATCCAATTTCATCTTCATAGTCAGGATCAGTCACACCAGCCAGTGTTGTAACTCCCTTCTTTGTCTGTTGATCCAGAGGCACAAGGAGCCCAAAATGGCCTGGTGGTAATTTCAGCTTCCAGTTCAGTGGAATTGTTGATGTGTCTCCAGGTGGCAGCATTCCTCCCTTTGGAACTAAGACATTTAGGCCTGCAGAGCATAACGTCTTGGGGACAGGAAGCAAAAGTCCTGCAAATGGGTCACTAGGGGTAACAGTGAGTGGTTCCACTCCGGTTTCCACCCCTTGATTTCTGGATCCATGAATCCTGGCTATGAGAGAAACAGCACCATATATTGGACACTGGTTTAGAGCACATACAGCCTCCTGAAGAGCACTTCTCCAACCCTGCAAGGTATTGCCACCTTTCTGGGAGCGTAATTGTGTCTTCAGAAGGCCATTCCATCGTTCTATCAAGCCAGCTGCTTCAGGATGATGGAGAACATGGTAAGAACAGTGAATTCCATGAGCATGGGCCCACTGCTGCACTTCATTTGCTATGAAGTGAGTCCCTTGATCAGAGGCAATGCTGTGTGGGATAACATGGCAGTGAATAAGGCGTTCTGTAAGTCCATGGATGGTAGTTTTGTCAGAAGCATGTCATGCTGGGAAGGCAAATCAATACCCAGAGTAAGTATCTATTCTGGTAAGGACAAAACGCTTCCCTTTCCATGACAGAAGCAGTCCAATGTAATCAACTTGCCACCAGGTTGCCGACTGATCACCTCGAGGAACAGTGCTGTATGGAGGACTCAGGGTTGGTCTCTGCTGCTGGCAGATTGGGCACTCAGCAGTGGTTGTAGCCAAGTCAGCCTTTGTGCTTGGGAGTCCGTGCTGCTGGGCCCATGCATAATCACTGTCCCTGTCACCGTGGCTACTTTGTTCACAAGCTCATTGAGCAATGACAGGGGTAGCCGGAGAAAGAAGATGATTGGTTCCCACAGTACACGTCATCTTATCCGCTTGACTGTTAAACTCATCCTCTGCTGAGGTCACTCTTTGATGAGCATACAATGAGGCACAAATATCTTCACTCTTTGGCCCATTCGGAGAGGTCTATCCACATACTTCTTCCTCATAAATCCTGTCTACAATCTTCCAATCATGTTCCTTCCAAGGACCTGACCAACTGGCCAAGCCATTGGCCATGGCCCATGAATCAGTACGCAGCTGCACATCTGACCATTTCTCCTTTCAAGAAAATGAACTACCAGATACACTGCTCAAAGTTCTGCCCATTGGGAGGATTTGCTTTCACCACTGTCCTTCAAGGAGGCCCCAGAATGGGGCTGTAGTGCTGCTGCTGTCCACTTCTGAGTGGTGCCAGCACATCATGCAGAACCATCTGTAAACCAGGAATGAGGCTTCTGTTCCTCAGTTAGCTAATCATAAGGAACTCACCATGAGGCCGTAGGAAGCATAAGCTGAAGAGATAAACAGCATGAGAAGCTGAGCTGTCTCAGTCTCAAAAGGTATGGCCTTGACCTCAGGGGTGTGAAAGGGTGAAACCATGGTGGCCTGCATTTTGTCAGAGTAGAATTGCCACTCAGTTGGGCTTAGGGTGCACCTAAAGCTGTTAGAGCATAGTTTCTGTCCAAGTGGGCCTTGAAGGCAGAGTTGTAGCACAGGGCTGTAGGTCTCCACTCAGAATCCAGAGGGTATGGCCAGTACATAGAGTCTGGAGGGCAGGGCCGTTGATCAGAATGTCTCAGAAAATGTAAGAGTATTTTCAAAGCTTTGAGGGCTAATGTAATGAGCTCTGCTGACTTGTCTGTTGCCTGTTACTGCCTTCTTTCCCTTCATTTCTGTTGAGAACAGTACTAGCTGACTAAAACAGAAGGTGATCCCAAGAAACACCAGGAGAGGAGCAGGAAAGTGAGACAAGGTAGGGAAGGAGTCAATGCAGGTGCAGTGATGGCCAGATCACAGCTGTGGGCAGCAGGGCTCAGTCCCTGTAAGGACCAGATGGTGAGCAACATGACTCTGAGTCCTCCTGCTTCTTGTGGGTTGGTTTTCTCGGGACAGGTCTCTGACTGAGATAGAGTTTGACATGCAAGTTGTTCATTAACGAGCATCACTGGTGTCACACCAATGGGAGAGAGGAAAGGAAGCTGGAATGGGTAGAGAGAGACACCAAGCTGAGCAGGTTTGACAACAACTACAAGTCACCCCATGGGGAGGTCTGACACCAAAATGGTCCTTCTGTTTGCCCTACAATTAGACCAAGATTGCCAGGTCTTTATCACCTTGCATTGACGTACACTCCGTTGAAAATGGGCAATGATTGTGGTTGGACAAGGTGGATTTCCACAACTTAGTCTATCTATAAAGAAGTGGGCCAAGTCCAGGGAGTTTACCTGTGAGCATGGCCCCTACACCTGATACTGCCCTTGATCATAGATCATTAGTGAGTTCAGCTCTTTGGATAGGAATGGATTAGACTCGGGGACACAGAGTGACCATATCATCTGTACACCTTATGGTCCTATGCATCTATGTTGTCCTACTGGTCCCTTATTAGAGGGGAGTGGATAGGGTGGAGAGGAGTGGAAAGGAGATCGTTAAGAGGATATGACATGTATGGAGTGGAAAGGAGGAGTGTGCTGTCAGTGGGCAAGGAGAGCAGAGAGAGCTGCAGATAGGCAGGCAGGCAAGTTTGAATTGTATTGTAAACTCACTCAATCATATACACACACACAAAAAGATGGCCCAGTGACCTCTCAGCAGCTGTGGCAATAACTCTGTCACAAATTGAACGTTGTTGCTGTTATTAGATGCCATTGAGTCGGTTCTGTCTCATAGCGATCCTATGCACAAAAGAACACAACACTACCCTGTCCTGGGCCATGACCACAATCATTTGCATGCTTAGGCTCATTGTTGCAGCTACTGTATCAGTCCATCTTCTTCAGGGCCGCCTTCTTTTTTTGCTGACTCTCTATTTTACTAAGCCTGATGTCCTTCTCCAAGAATTGATCCCTCCTGACAACACATCGAAAGTATGAAAGACACAGTCTCACCATCTTTGCTTCCAAGGAATACTCTGGTTGTCATTCTTCCAGAACAGATCTGTTTGTTCTTTTGGCGGTCCATAGCACATTCGATATTCTTTGCCAACACCACAGTTCAAAGGCATCAATTCTTCTTCTGTCTTCTTTATTCATTGTCCAGCTTCTCCACGCACGTGATGCAATTGAAAATACTGTGGCTTGGGTCAGGGGCTCCTTAGTCTTCAAGGTGATATTTTTACTTTTCAACACTTTAAACAGATCTTTTGCAGCAGATTGCCCCACTGCAATGCATCTTCCCGTTTCTTGGTGCTGCTTCCATGGGTGTTGATTGTGAAACCAAGTAGAATGAAATCCTTGACAACCTCAATCCTTTCTCCATTTATCCTAACGTTTACTGGTCCAGTTGTGAGAATTTTTGTTTTGTTTTCTCTTCTTCTTTTGTATCATTATTAAGTGAAAGTATACAATCCAAGCCAATTTTGCATGTCCAACTCGAATTTCTGTTTTCTTGACATTGAGATGCAATTTGTACTGAAGGTTGTGGTCTTTGGTGTATATCAGTGTTTCAAATCCTCTTTGCTTTCAGCAAGCAAGGTTGTGTCATCTGCAGAACACAGGTGGCTAGTGAGTCTTCCTCCAATCCTCATGCCCCCTTATTCATAGCGTCCAGCTTCTCAGATTATTTGTTTGTCATAAAGACTGAAAAGGTCTTCTAGTGGAGATCTCAGGATGCACTCCTTTTTATTCTTGTGTTGCCAGCGAGACTCTATTTAGTGAGCCCCATCGCGGCTATCACTGGTGGTGGCTGGGCACCATCTGGTTCTTCCAGTCCCAAGTCAATGTAGGCACCCACTCATGTGGGTCTCTCTATCTTCTGGATTGTCTTTACCCCATGTCATTTTGGTCCTCAGTGAGCACCTGTTCCTGCTGTGTAGGGACCATTTGCTGTGCCCTCGGATGGCAGCTTGGCAGCTTTTAAGACCCCAGATGCCACTCACCAATGTGGGGTGCAGAGAGGCCTCTTAGCAAAATGCTAGTTGTACCAATTGACCTCGATTTCGCCTAAGAGCATGGTCCCCTGTCCTCTGCCCCAGCTACTCTATCCTTGCAATATTGAGTTAAGATGGAAGGCGTACTCGAGTTATACTGAAGTCCACTTAATATTGTTATCGTTTTTAATATGTGCTATCACCGATTTCACCCAACCAGATTTCTAGCAACTATCTAACCTAAACCCTCCTCCCCTCGCCTTCCCTCCCTCCCCTCCCTTGCAGCCGTCAAAGAGTCTGTTCTTCTATACACAAGTCTTATCATAGAGGTCTCCACTAAAAGACCACAACTGATGGTCCAGCGGTTTCAGGGTTCCCCTGGGAGCATGGCCCCTGGCCCTGATGCTGCCCTTGCCCATAAATCATAATGAAGGTCCACTCTGGACACAAATGGATTGGACTTGGTGATGCAGAGTGACCATATATTGGATGCACTTTATGGTTCTATACATCTATAGAATATCATCCTGCTGACCACTGGCTGGAGGAAGGAGAGTGGGTGGAGAGGAGGGGAAAGGAGATTGTTGGGAGGATGAGACATATAGGGAGCAGAGAGGAATAGTGTGCTGTCACCGGGGAGGGAGAGCAGTGGAAGCTGCATATAGGTGGGCATGTAAATTTATACGGGAATGTACATTTTCACTCAGTCATATTAAATTAAAAAAAATTAAAAAATTAAAAATAAAAAAATGACTGAAAAGGTACGATGAAAGTATGCAACCCTGACGTTCACCTTTCCTGACTTTAAATCATGCAGTGTCCCCTTGTTCTGTTGGCAGAACAGCCTCTTGATCCATGTAAAGATTCCTCATAAGCACACTTAAACATTCTGGAATTCCCATTCTCTGCAATGTTGTCCAAGTTTGTTATGATATGCACAGTTTAATGCCTTTGCATAGTCAATAAAACACAGGTAAGCATCTTTCTGGTATTCTCGGCTTTCAGCCAAGATCATCAGACATCAGCAATGATATCCCTGGTTCCACATCCTCTTCTGAATCCTGCTTGGATTTCCAGCAGTTTCCCTGCAATGTGCTGCTGCAGTTGCTTTTGAATTATCTTTAGAAAAAATTTTCTTGTGTATGATATCAATTGTATTCAATAATTTCTGCATTTGGTTAGATCACCTTTCTTGGGACTAGGCATAAATATGGATCTCTTTCAGTCAACTGGCCAGGTAGCTGTCTTCCAAATTTCTTGGCCTAGACAAGGCAGAACTTCCAGTGCTGCATCCATTTGTTGAGACATCTCAGCTGACACACCATCAATCCCTGGAGCCTGATTTTTTGTCAATGCCATCGGTGCAGCTTCAGCTTTGTCCTTCTGTACCATCCATCATCATACCCTACCTCCTGAAGTGGTTGAACATTGATCAGTTCTTTTGGGAATAATGACCCTGTGTGTTCCCTCCATCTTTGTTAGATGCCTCCTGAGTTGTTTACTATTTTCCCTTCTAGAATCCTCACTATCGCATTCGAGGCATCAATTCCTTCTTCAGGTCTTTCAACTTGAGAAATGCAGAGTGTGTTCTTCCCTTTCGGTTTTCCATCTCCAGATCTTTGTATATGTCGCTACAATACTTCATCTTCCTGAGCTGTCCTTTGAAATCTTCTGTTCCCTTCTCTTAGCTCATCATGTTTTCCTTTTGTTTTAGTGACTTTACTTTCAGGAGCAAGTTTCAGAGTCTCTTCTGACATCCAATTTGGTCTTTTCTCTCTTTTTAATGACTTCTTGCATTCTTTATGCATGGCGTCTTTGATGTCATTCCACAACTTGTTTGGTCTTTACTTACTAGTGTTCTACACGTCAAATCTGTTCTTGATGTGGTCTCTAAACTCAGGTGGGATATACTCAAGATTGTACTTTGATTCTCATGGACTTGTTCAAATTTTCTTCAGTTTCGGTTTGAACTTGCATGTAAGTAATTGATGGCCACAGTCAGCACATGGTCTTGTTCTGACTGCTGATATAGAACTTTTTCATCGTTTCTTCCCGCAGATGTAGTTGATTTGATTCCAGTATATTCCATTTGGTGAGGTCCATGTATATAGTAGCTGTTTATGTTGGTAAAAAATGGTAATTGTAGCGCTGTCTTCGGCAGGACATATACTAAAATTGGAACGATACAGAGAAGATTAGCATGGCCCCTGCGCAGGATGACATGCAAATTCATGAAGCGTTCCATATTTTTGAGACATATATGGAACAGAGAGGAATAGTGTGCTGTCACCGGGCAGGGAGAGCAGTGGAAGCTGCATAGAGGTGGGCATGTAAATTTATACGGGAATGTACATTTTCATTCAGTCACTCGATGGCACTTGGCTTGGCTTTTTGGCATAATAAAAAAAAATTATATTTGCAATGAAGAAGCTGTTGATCTTGCAAAATTCTATCATGAGATCGCTGGCATCGTTTCTATCACCAAGGCCATAGTTTTCAACTACTGATCCTTCTTTGTAGCCAACTTCTGCATCTCAATACCCTATAATTATCAATGCATCCTGATTGCATGTTTTATCAACTTTCAACTGCAGAAGCTGGTAAAAATCTTCAGTTTCCTCATCTTTGGCCTTAGTGGTTGGGATATAAATTTGCATAATAGTTATGACTTGAAGGCCCTGGTTTGGCTTTTGGTTTTCTTATGGGCATATGGATATTATCCTATCACTGACAGCATCATACTTCAGGACAGATCTTGAAATGTTCTTTTTGATGATGAATTCAACACCATTCCTCTTCAAGTTGTCCTTCCCCACGTAGTAGACCATACACTTGTTCTATTGAAAATGGCCAATACCAGTCCATTTCAGCTTACTGATGCCTAGAATATCAAGGTTTATATATTCCATTTCATTTTTCACAATTTCCAGTTTTCCTAGATTCATGCTTCATACATTCCAAGTTCCAATTCTTAATTGATATTTGTAGCTGTTTCTTCTTATCAGTAAAGGAAGGTCCTGAAAGCTAGACTCCACCTGCATCATTAAGGTCAACTCTACTTTGAGGAGGCAGTTCTTCCCCTGTTGTCTTATGAGTGCCTTCCACGCTAGGGGCTGATTTTCCAGCACTGTATCCATACATCTACAAGGAAAACCAAAAACCAAACCCAGTGCCAAACATGAGACAATGTTCCACTGCTATTCCTAGAGTTTTCACTGGCTGATTCTTTTCAGAAGTAGACTTCTGGGTCCTTCCTCCTACTCTGTGGTAGTTTGGAAGCTCAGCTGAAACCTGTCTACCATGGGTGAACCTGCTGGTATCTGAATGCTGGTGGCAAAACTTCCAACATCACAACAATGCACAAGCCCCCACAGTACCACAAACTGACAGTCAAGTGGGGGATGGATTTACACCATGGAAGAACATCATGCAATACCAGGAATCATGGCCTCGCCAAATGGCTACACACATTTTGGGGGCTGGGCGTACTGTTGATCATGGATTGAATAGTGTTCCCCCCAAAAAATGTGTAACAGTTTGGCTAGGCCACATTCTTGGTGTTGTGTGATGTTCCTCCACATTGCAAATCCTACCTCTAATGATGTTAATGAGGGAGGACGGGATCAGGTGTGTTAGTGGGACAGACTCAAGATGTAAGATTGTATTGTGCCTTGAGGCAATCCCTTGGGATTGGAAAGGAAAGGAAAGCAAGCAGAGAGTAGCCAAGCCAAGCCAAGTGCCATATCTCCAAGAAGCAGTGCTGGGAGTAGAGCACGTCCTTTGGCAAGAACTCGGGGTCCTTGGGCATTGGAAGCTCCTAGTCCAGGGGTAAGACTGACAACAAGGATCTTCTCCCACAGCTAACAGAAAAGGCCATCGCCCTGAGCTGACACCCAGTTTTAGTTACCTACTGCTGCTTGAACAGAATTATCAAAAGTGGATGGCTTTCAAAAGAGAAATTTTATGGTCATAGTCCAATAAGTTAAAAGTCTGAATTCAGGGTGTCAGCTCCAAGGGAAGGCTTTCTCTGCTGGCACTGGAAGAAGGTCCCTGTCATCAATCTTCCCCTGGGCTGGAAGCCTGTGAGGCGCTGGGGCCCCCGTTCTTTCCAAGGGATGTGCTCAGCACCCAGCACTGATTTTTGGTAGTAGGAGGTCCCCCAAAGTCTCTGTTAGCTTCTCTCCTTTATATCTCAAGAGACCTCCTCAAGGCCCCAAACAATCTTATACACTGGATCTTGCTGTCCCAGCACAACTGCTGCCCTTCCACCATCATTAACAGCACAACGGCAAGAATCCCAACATGCAGGAACATCACACACTACCAGGAAACCTGGCCCAGCCAAATGGCTACAAATTTGGGGGGGAACAGAATTCAATCCATGAGACACCCTGAATTTGCACTTTTAGCCTACTGGACTGCGAGAAAACAAAATTTCTGTTTTTGAAGGCATCCACTTGGGGTACTTCTGTTAAAGCAGCACTAGATGACTAGGACAGAATTTGGTTCTGAGAGTGCGGTGCTAGTCTAACAGATACATAACTGTTGAATTGGTTTTGAGACTGTGAATGGACAGAGGACTCAGAAGGAACTGAGGAGAACTGTTAACACCATAGAAGGCACAGACAGTGTTTCAGTCAGCTAGTGCTGCTCTAACAGAAATATCACCAGTGGAAGGCTTAACAAAGAGAAGTTTATTATCATACAATCCAGTAGGTTAGAAGTCAGCATTCAGGGTGTCTGTTCCAGAGGAAGGGCTTTGCCTTGGCTGGCTCTGGAGGAAAGTCCTTGTGTTGTGTCAGTCTTCGTTCAGGGAGCATCTGGCACAGGAATCTCAGGTCTGAAGGACACACTCCTCTCCTGCTGCTGCTTGCTTGGGGGTGTGAGGTTCCCCATTTTCTGCTTGCTTCCCTTTCCTTTTATCTCTTGTAAGATAAAAGGATAAAGGTTGGTACAAGCCACACTTCAGGGAAACTCCCTTTACATTGGAGCAGGGAGGTGATCTTATGAAGGGCTTTATAGTCCCACACTAATCTTCTAACACACAGTATGAGAAAATCACAAAAAGGAAGACAAACAAAAAATATTGGGAATCATGGCCCAGCCACATGGCTACACACATTTTTAGAGGGACGTAATTCAACCCATGACAGATGGTGAGAAACAAGCAGAAGAGGATGAACAACAGAAGCAGGCACAAGCAGCAGCAGAACCAGACCATGGCAGGGACAGCGCTTGGGCCAACCCATGGAGCGAGAGAGCTGAGTGCCAGTGTGCAGGAGTCAGGTGCCGCCAGGTGCTTAAATTGGTGGCGGAGAGATCTGAGTGCCTGTGTGCAGGAGCTCCCTGGCAGAGTGGGATGTCTCTGGACACTTAAATTGGTGGAGGTATAGAACTTTGGAACACTTACCCAAGAAGGGCAGGTGTGGGTGTGGGGCCCAGACTACAAGGCCAGAGGAAATAGAAGCTGAAGAGACAAGGAGCATGAGAAGCTGAGCTGCTTTAGTTTCAAAAGGTAGGAGCATGACCTCGGGGGGCTCTAAGGGTGGAGCCATGGTCTCCGGTGTTTCTAAAGGAGGATCACCACTCAGATACACTAGCAACATGGTGCACCTAAAGCCAAGGGAGCAGAGTTGCTGTCCCAGTGGGCTTAGGAGGTGGTCCTGTAACACAGGGCTGACAGGCCTTCACTCAGAAGGTGAAAAGTGTGGCCAATGCCTAGAGTCTGGAGGGCAGGGCCATCGTGTAAAATGTCTCAGAGAATGGATGATGATTTTCAAAGCCATGAGGACTCACGTAATGTGTTCTGTTAACTTTCTTGATGCCTGTTATGTCTTCTTTGCCTGCAATTTCTCCCATTTGTCATGGAAGTATCTAGCTGTGCCTCTCCCACCACTGCAACTTTGGAAGCAGGTAAGTTGTGTTCTGGATTTCACAGTTGAAGAGAAACGTCTAGATTTTGGACTCGGACTTAGGATTTTTGCTGTGATCTGAATATGTTTTACATGTTGCAAGGATGTACTTTTTTCAATTTTTTTTCCAGGAGAGAAAGTGTGGAATTTCGTGGACTGAATTGTTTCCTCACAAAAAAATACGTGTAGTCTTTTGGCTAGGCCCTGAGTCCCTGTTTTGTGTGATGGTCCTGCACGTTGTAAATCCTAGCTCTGTGATGTTCATGAGGGAGAGTGGGCAGCAGTTGTGTTGGTGGAGGGGAACTCAACATATAAGATTATATTGCGCCTTGAGGCAATCTCTTGGTCTATAAAGGAAACAGAAGCAAGCTGAGAGTGGGAAACCGCAGACAGCCCAGAAGCAGTGCTGGCAGCAGAGCGTGCCCTTTGGGAAGGACTCGGGCCCCCACACATCAGAAGTTCCCAACCAGGGGAAGGCTGCTGACAAGAACCTTCTTCCAGAGCCAACAGAGAAAGCCTTCTCCTGGAGCTGACACCCTGGATTTGGACTTTTAGCCTGCTGGACCGTCAGAAAATAAAATTTCTCTTTTTAAAGACATCTACTTGAAGTATTTCTGTTAAAACAGCACAAGCTGACTAAGATAACCTCTTTTCCTTAATGGGGAATCTGGGGAGCTCATCCATTGTCCACCACATCACTGAGTGGGAAGGGAGCTCGGGTACTGATACACCAACTCCCAACAGTCATTGGTCAACCAGAGGCATTGTCATGGGTTGAATTGTGTCCCCCCCAAAATGTATGTGTGTTTTGCTATGATACAAATACGTTTTACGTATTGCAAGGATGTACTTTTTAAAATCTTTTTTCCAGGAGAGAAAGTGTGGATTTTCATGGATTGAAATGTGTCCTCACCAAAAATATGTGTAGTCATTTGGCTAAGCCCTGAGTCCTGGTTAAAAGCCTCTGTAACACTTGCCTAACCAGGGCAGAGGCTAAGGAGCCAGAGAGAGACTTGTCAGCAGGCACGGTGGCAAGAGACTGTCCTGATGAAAGAGCTGTGCCCTGAGCATTCCTGTACTTTATTTTAACCTGTGACTTCCCATGAATTGCATTGGGTCCCCTAAAAAATTTATGTATTGATTTGACTGGGCTACGAGTCCCAGCATGGTGCCATTCCTCCCATGTGTTGTGAATCCTGACTCTGTGATATTGATGATGGAGAATGAGCAGCAGTTGTCTTAGTGAGGCAGGACTTGAGTTACAAACTGGTGGGACATAAGGAAGAGAAGTGAGCCTACAGAGTTGGGAACTCCACGCTACCAAGAAAGCATGAAGGAGAGCAGAGCACGTCCTTTGGACCTGAGGTTCCTGTGCCGAGATGCTGTCCTTGAATTTGGACTCAGCCCACTGGACTGTGATAACTTCTCTTGTTGAACAGACTTGTAACTTATAAATGGATTTGTGGCTCACCGGACTGTGACCATAGAAGTTTCTCTTCATGAAACCTTCCAGTCTTGGTATTTTCTGTTGGAGCAGTACCAGATGACTAAAATCTCTTTCACTTCCAATGTATAGGATAAACCTGTGGCTGCCAAGTCGAGTCCGACTCATAGCGCTCTATAGGTCAAAGTAGAACTGCCCTATAAAGTTTCCAAGGAGCACCTGGCAGATTTGAACTGCCAGCCTTTCTGTTGGCAGACATAGCACCTAAGCACTATGCCACCAAGGTTCCCACCAGCAGGATGGGCTCCAGAGACCACAGGGAGCCCTCAGGCAAAGATGCAACTAATGGCAGACAGAATGTGAATGAATGGGAAGTGAGCAAGGACGTGACAGAACCTGAGAGGAGGTGACAATCCAGACACTGTGACCCTGGCAAGGGAGAAAGAGTAGGTGGAACACACCAAGTACCAAACTGTGTCCCAGAACACATCTCTTTATTGAGCTCCAGGAAGGCCCAAACCTCAATCCCTGAGTCACAGGGAGCTACCAGGAATGAGAGGAGGACAGAGCAGACCCAGACCCACAGGGGATGAGGGATCTGAAAAAAGTCTTGAGCTTCTGTGAAGAGCTCCATACCCGCAGGCTGGAAGAAGAAATCCTGGTATGTGGGTCAAGTTCTGCAGCCCAGCAGTGGGATTGGGGCTGCAGACAAGGAGGGCAGAAACCAGCCTTCAGCTGCTGGAGCAGGACACTGCAGTCTTCCTGCAGATCCAGAACTTTCTGTCATCACATTTGATGTCGTTCCAGCCTTGACCGCCAAATTCTGCACAGTCTTCCTCCCCGTTGTTGCTGGGCTCCCCTTTGTTCCAATACTTCTTGAAGCTGCAGAACCCATCCGGACCATGGACCTTGACCCCAGGGCCTGCCCCTGCCCCAGGGTCTGCCCCTGCCCCAGCCAGGCTGTGAGCTCCTCTGGCAGCTTTACTGGTAGCATTTTAGGCACCCACCATTCTGCCCGAATGTGGGTGTGAAGATCACCTTCCTCAAATAAGTGAAATTCCCAGATTTTTAGGCTTAAAGGGTCAGAGAGTGGAGGAGGATCTCTAGGTTAAGCTTGAGTCACAGTTGCAGAACCTCACCCCCAGGTGACAGGACGTTCCCTTCTCCCAAGACTTACCTGTGCAAGAGAGGTGAACCGTCCACCCAGTGCCATGTGCCTTCACGATTCAGGTCAGAGAGCCCCATCCAGTGTAGCAAGTATTCTTCAAAGTCTCCAGCTGCAGGAAGTTCTGTTGGGGACAGACGAGCGGTCGGGAGGGAGCCCTGCCCGCCATTCTCCAGACCCGTGTTAGGGATTGAGTTCTGTCCCCTCCAAATACATAGTGAAGTCTTGGAGGTTGAGACCTGTGGGTGTGCTCCAGGTTGGCAATAAGGATCATCTTGTCGTGTCAATGAGGCTAGACCAGAGCAGGATGGGTCCTAAACCTAGTCACTTCCGAGTCATGAAAGGAGCAGAAGAGACAGAGAGACATGCATGGGGGAGGCAGGACAAACACCACCTGGGAACCCCTGTACAAGAAACGGAACATCAAACATTGTTGGCAAACACCAGAAACTAGGACAGAGACCCACAGGAGGAAGTAACATAGTCAAGACGCAGATTTGGACTTTCAGTCTGCAGAACTGTGAGAAAATCAATTCCTGCTCTTTGCAGCCACCCACTTGTGGTTGCCTCTATCACCATAGCCCTAGGGAACTAAGACACCTGGTATGTCCCCAATCTCCCAGCAGGAAGCTTTTCTTTCAGTCTGACCTTCAGCCTCCTAATACACCTAGTCCTGAGCCCCGCCGTGTGCTCAGGATGTCTGGGTGTCTCTCAAACACCTGCATCCGAGGAGCACGTGTGTTCTGATTTGCAGGCATCCATGCCCTCCATCCTCTGATCACACTCATGTGCTACCAACACGTCTGTGTGTTTTACGTGTTCTAAGCAAGTTGGTGTGAGTTTACATCTGACTGGGTTTAATATGCAGCAGGCAGATGGTCTCAACCTGTGGGTGCTGACTGTGCACATCTCGTCCCTGCTCCCCAGTGAGTGATGTCACAGTGACAGCTTCAGAGTAGCCCCGGATGGAGTCTTTATACCAGGAGAAGTGACAAACACTGCAGATCAGAGCTTTGCCCACACTGGAGAATTGCCTTAGGGACACTTACCAGCACATCTGAGGCTTCCTTACACTTATGTGGTCCTCAAGACCATTCACACACGGTCATATCTGCCTGAGCCTCTTTACAAGGTGCCTGAGACACCACCCACATTGATATCCTCTTCCTCCTTAGTTTCCCAAGTGAAATGTGTCCCACTTCCAGAAAGCCCCTGCGACCCTCCCCTCCTCAGCTGGCCCACGGCTGGATGCATGCCCAGGACAAGTTGGGGTCTCCCACCGGCATACCTGCTCCTCATCAGATTTGATTATGACCAGCTGAGCCTCCACTTCCTGGCATGCAGCGACAGCATCGTGCCAGCCCCGTTGGGAGTTGGAGAAGAAGTAACAGTTTCCTTGGAAGAACGTCCAGTCCCAGGGACAGGGGTGGCACAAGCGATCTGAGTGGGGTGGTGGGATGGTTCAGGCCTGAAACCCAGGTCTGGAGGCACATATCACTGTAGCTACCCTACCCTGGGAGCCCTTGACAGTCCTTAACTTTATACCCTGGTTGGTCTTTCCACTTCCTGAGACCCTTGCCAGCCCCCAGGAGAACTCAGAAGTCCTGGCTCCTCTTTCTTTCAGACTGAGAACTCTAGGTGCTTCAGAGATCAGAACAGAGAGTAAATGACTGCCTTAATTTCATGTCTACTGTGTACCCAGGCCTTGTGTTCCCATTTCACAGATGAGGAAACTGAGGTTCAAGAGACCCTCTCTTATTCTGGGATTCCAGTGTCCAGCCATTCACCGATTCCAGCCTTCAGCTAGGTGAGTTCCTGGTAGATTTCCCCCTGCTTCTGAGAGCTGGGCATCTCAGGGACCTCAGACACTGTGCCAAGAAGAAAGAAACTGCAATTACTGAGCACCTACTGTGTGCCATGTTCTGCACATAGTTTCTGAGAGTCAAGGTCTCAGTTAACCCTCTTAACCTTTCTTTCTCCTTGACCTCCCCTGCACTAAAGGATTGGAAGAGATTGTGGGAGACCCTGCCCCCAGCAGCACAGCAGAAACCCCTGAGGAAACTGAGTCTTTAAGCCCCACCTTCCTCCAAGACCTGACCATTCCGAGGATGGCCCCAGCAGAAGGCCCAGACCTGAGAGCCCAGTGTCCCGGGCCTGCCCCTCACCTTGAAGCCAGACGGCCACCAGGAGCACAGTGAGGAGCCGGAGAAAGAGCAGCAGCAGTAGCAAGGGGCTGTGGGCCTGGCCCAGACACCCTGAGGGGAAGGAAGGGGGTCAGTTCCAGCAGCCCCATGCCACGGCCTCTGTCTGCCCGGGGCTCAGGAATCCTGTTCCTGCCTTGGTTTCCTCCAGGAGCCGGGAGTCCAGCACCCTGTCCCCACCTCCCCCCAGACTCAGGAGTTCAGTCCCCAGTCCCTATCTTCCCCCAGACCCAAGAGTCCAGTCCCTAGTCCCCACCTCCATCCAGTCCCAGGAGTCCAGTCCTCAGCCCCTACCTTCACCGAGACCCAGGAGTCCAGTCTCCAGTTCACACTTCTGCCCAGACCCAGGAGTCCAGTCCCCAGCACCCACCACCCCCCAGACCCAGGAGTCGAGTCCCCAGCCCCCACCCCCCTCAGAACCCAGCAGTCTGGGTGAACATGTCCCTTCTGCAATATTCTAACTCTGCTCTACCTGCGAAGTATTTAAGGCAGCAGCTATGTCAGAATTCGAAATCTTTCCAAGAAGGTTTGATACCACTGGTTATCAGCTCTTCCTCATCTGAAATCGGCAGAGCATCGACTCAGAGCCCGGGCAAGCTGAGACCTGTGTTGGCCACTCCGTGTCCCCCTCCCTGGAATCCCAGAGCCCTGAGCCAGCCTTACCCAGGGGGCCCAACTGCTGCTCCACGGATGCCTTGGAATCGCGTGTGTCACCCCGGTACCCCCTGCTTCCTCCTCAAAGCCTGGTCCACACACTGCTGGGGACCACAGCGACAGCACTTCCTTCCTGCCCTCTGATGCCGGCTGCTCAAGCCAACAAGAGAAACAAGAAACGAGCAGTGGGAGTTACCAAGACAGGCTGATGATAGCATCTGACACCAGGCATGGGGTGGACCAAAACTTCTAGGAATATTCCGGAGAGTCAGAGTTGGTCTGGGATTGACATAAGAGGTGCTGGCCCACTCATGGCCAAGGTGAAGGATGCCTTCTGTGAAATCTAACAGCATACAGAGCAAAATGATTTTGTTATACCTCCACCAGGCAGGGCGGGCTAGCAGGGCCGTCAGTCTTCCAGCAACCACCGGCTGGTCTGACCACGAGGCTTTGCTGCCTGGACTGCTGATTCCTGCATGTTTGGTGATTTCTGCAGACTAGGGGCACTGGGCTTGAACCATTGTTTCCCCTGCTGATATAATGCCTGAAGCATGGAGAGTCCGTGGTAGAACTCTCACCTTCTTCTAGGGAAACCTGAATTCCATTTCCGGCCAATATACCTCCCGTGTAGCCACCAGCCGTCTGTCAGCAGAGGTTTGGTGCTGCTAGGACACCCAACAGGTTTCAGCAGAGCTTCCAGACTGAGAAGGACTCGGAAGAAAGGCCTGGCAAGCTAATTCTGAAGAATCAGCCAACTGGGACGTCCATTTGGGGTCTGTCTGTACTTTGCAGCAAAGGAACCCCTGGGTGATAGAAGTGGGTGAGCTCTTCACTACTAACTAAAGGTTGACAGTTTCAACCCACCCAGAGGCACCTCGGAAGACAAGTCTGATGATCTGCTCCCAAAAGATCACAACCTGGCAACCATATGGAGCAGTTCTACTCAACAGCAACTGTCTTAGTCAGCTGGTACTGCTGTAAAAGAAATAATACAAGTGAATGGCTTTAACAAAGAGAAGTTTTATTATCATAGTCCAGTGATCTACAAGTCCATTTATATGAGAAATTAAAAGAGTCTGATAGGCTAAGAGTCCAAATTTAACATGAGAGCATCTCGGTGCAGTGACCTCAAGTCCAAAGGACATGCTCTGCGCTCAGTGCTGCTCTCTTGGTAGTATAAGGTTTCCAATTCTCTCTGCTCACTTCTCACTTTTATATCCCACTAGCCTGAGTCCTGCCTCACCAACCCAACTGCTGCCCATTCTTCCTCATCACCGTCACAGAGGCAGGATTCACAACACAGGAAAAATCACTCGGCACTGGGAATCATGGCCCAGCCAAATAGATACACACATTGTTCGGGGGACACAGTGCAATCTCTGAAAGCAACTAACCACAACAAACCTAAATCTGAGTTATTTGAGGAGCCCTCTATGCCTCTCTATTGAACTGGCTGCTTGAGTTTACAGAGGAGGTGGAGGTTCCATGGAATGCCTTCTGAGGAGTGGAATGAGTGCCTTGGTCACTGGCATTAATGTCTGGAACACCTAAGGGGATGAGGAATGTTCTGGTGAGGCTCAGCATGGCAGTCTTAGTATATGAAGAGACATGTGTAACCTTATTTGATCGGGTATCTGTGAAGGGAGGATCCCCAAAGGGGAAACTCTTAGGCAATGGCCCTAAAAGATATTGTAAAGACATACACACAGATGGGGCAGATTACTGACAGGGTAGCCAGTGCTGAGATGAATGCCTGAAGTTTGGCCAATCGTGCTGACCCCTGGGTTCTGTTCTGTATCTGAGACATCCTAATTAAGAGATGGAAGGCTGCCCTCAATCACATATAATGATGACGATGCTGTAGAAAAGTGTATCAACTGCCTTTGGTATTCACATGATTGATCCCAAGGGGGTCCCCAGGTAGTTCGGGGGCTAAGGAGGTGTGGAGGTCAAGGGGGTGACCTCCACCCCTCCTCAGCACTGTGGCATCAGGCAAGGAACTGAGGACAGGGGAAGCCAGCCCTGTCTGCAGGTGGAATACAAGAGCCAGAGAGCCCTCCACTCTGTATCAAGAAAGACTCCATAGCATGTTATCATAAAGTCTGTTCACTGACTTTAGTGGAATCAGTAACAGAGAGACAGCAGAAGAATCTCTGAACAGTTGGAAATTAAACACCACGCGTGCTTAATAATCCTTGAGTCAAAAAGGCTAAAGCAAAACAAAGAAATGATGAAGTAAAAGAGCTGACCAGAAGATTCCAAAGGTTGAGTCAAAAAGGCAAAGTATTACAATGACATGTGCAAAGACCCAGAGATAGAAAACCAACAGCAAAGCATATTTTTTGGCATTTCTCAAGCTGAATGAATTGAAGAAAAAAAGTCAAGCCTCAAGTTGCAACAGCGAAGAATTCTACACAGAAAATATTGAACTACACAGGAAGCATCAAAAGAAGATGGAAGAAATATACAGAGTCACTGTACCAAAAAAGAGAGAAAAAATTGGTCAACTTTTACCATTTCAGGAGGAGTCATATGATCAGGAACCAGTGGTACTGAAGGAAGAAGTCCAAACTGCGCTGAAAAACCCAACCAGACTCACTGCCATTCAGTCGATTCCAACTCATGGTGATCTGGATTATACCTCGGCATAAAAAAACAAAAATCCTCACAAATGGACCAGTAAGCAACATCATCATCAATGGAGAAAAGTTTGATATTATCAAGGATATCATTTTACTTAGATCTGCAATGATGCCCATGGAAATAGCAGTCGGGGAACCAGACAATGTATTAGCTAGGGAAATCTGCTGCAAAAGACCTCTTTAAAGTGCTGAAAAACAAAGATGTCATTCTGAGGACTAACATGCACCTGGCCCAAGACACAATATTTTCAGTTGCCTCATATGCTTGCAAAAGCTGGACAACAAATAAGGAAGACTGAAGAAGAGCTAATGCCTCTGAATTATGGCATTGTTGAAGAATATTGAATGGACAGACGAACAAACAAATTGACTTGGAAGAAGTACAGCCATGATGCTCCTTGGAAGCCAGGATGGTGAGACTTTGTCTTACCTGCTGTGGACATGCTATGAGAGGGGACCAGTGCCTGGAGAAGGACATCGTGCTTAGCAAAGTGGAAAGTCAGCCAAAAAAGGGGAAGACTCTCAGTAAGATGGATTGACACAATATCTGTAAGAATGGGTTCAAGCGTAAAAAATACTACAAGGATGGCTCAGGACAGGGCAGTGTTCCATTCTGATGTACTTGTGGATACATACGGGTCACTACAAGTTAGAACTGACTCAATGGCACCTAATAACAGGAAGTATATATAAATACTGCATATAACATTAAACTGGGAATTCCAGAACACTTAGTTGTGCTCATGTGGAACCTGTACATAGACCAAGAGGCAGTTGTTCAAACAGAGCTACTAAACCAAAACCCCGCCATCGTCAAGTTGACCCTGACAGCGAAGAACTGCTCCATACAGTTTCCAAGGAACACCTGGTGGATTTGAACTGCCAACCTTGTGATAAGCAGATGTAGCACTTAACCACTATACCACCAGAGTTTCCTCGAATAGAGCAAGAGTACTAGGACTGCCAGTTAAGTTCACGAACTCATTCTAGAGAAAGTGCTACATAGTTCATTGCTGAATATCATTACGGTCACCTTCGAAGTACACCCCCTGGGAAGCTGTGCACTGACTCCAGTGCCTAGTCCACCCTTCACAGCAATTCTGGAACTCTTTTTTTCTGGAAAGGCCATATTACCCTTGATGCCCTGAATGTCATCAAAATGTCTTTCTTTCATATTTCCTTATCTTTGGGTAAATATAAAAGTCTTTGGGGGCCAAATCAGGTGAGTAGGGAGGGTATTCCAACATAGTTATTGGTTTACTGGCTAAAAACTCCCTAACAGACAACTGTATAATTAAGTTCATGAACTTGCCGTCATGCCATTGTGTGCAACGGCCATTCCTGAAAGAGTTCTAAAATGACTTTGAAGGGTAGACAAGACGTGGGCTGGCATCGGTGCATAGACTCCCAAGGGGTGTACTTAGAATGTAACCTTAGTGGTATTTAGCAATGAGGTATGTAACACTTAGAACAGTTCAGTTCATAGGCTTAACTGTCAGACCTTGTATACTAAAACCCATTGCCATCATGTAATTTTTACTTGATGAGAATGGATTTTGAGTAGAACTGTCCCATACGGTTTCCAAGGAGCAGTTGGTGGATTCAAACTGCCAGCCTCTTGGTGAGCAGCCTGAGCTCTTAAGCACTATACCAAAGCAGATACTGCGTCATTTAAAATCAATAACAGTGTGTGTCAGGTTTGTATCATTTCACCATGCTTGTTGAATATGTATGCTAAGCAAATAATCTGAGAAGCTGGACTATGTAAAGAAGAACGTGGGATCAGGATTGGAGGAAGATTCATAAACAACCTGAGATATGCAGATGACACAATGTTGCTTGCTAAAAGTGAAGAGGATTTGAAGCACTCACTGATGAAAATCAAAGACTACAGCCTTCAGTATGGATTGCATCTCAACATAAAGGAAACAAAAATACTTAGAACTGGACCAATGAGCAACATCATGATAAATGGAGAAAAGATTGAGGTTGTCTATGATTTCATTTTACTTGAATCCACAATCAGCACCCACGGAAGCAGCAGTCAAGAAATCAAATGAAGTATCGCATTGGGCAATCTGCACAAAAGATCTCTTTAAAGTGCAAAGCTTTCACTTGAGGCCTAAGATACACCTGACTCAAGCTGTGATATTCTTAGTCACCTCATATGCATATGAAAGCTGGGTGATGAATAAGGAAGACTGAAGAAGAATTGATGCCTTTAAATTATGATGTTGGCAAAGAATATTGAACATACCATGGACTGCCTGAAGAATAAACAAATCTGTGTTGGAAGCAATACTGCCAGAGTGCTCCTTGGAAGTGAGGATGGCTAGACTTAGTGTCACGCACTTTGGGCACTTATCAGCAGTAACTGATAAGTTACTCAAGTCCCCTGAGAAGGACATCATGCTTGATAAACTAGAGGATCAGTGGAAGAAAGGAAGACCCTCAATGAGATGGATTGACACAGTGGCTGCAACAAAGGGCTCAAATATATCAATGATCATGAGTGTGGTCCAAGAGCAGTGCTTGTACGTAGGATCATTATGAGTTGGAACTGATTTGATGGCACCTAATGTGTGTATGTTGTTAAGCACTGAGATAGACTTCAACAATTTAAAGCGTACAACTCAGTGGTTTCGAGCATATTCACACGGTTTTGCAACTACTGCCAACACTCTCATTTCAGATCATTTTCATCACCCCCAAAAGAAAATCCACAGTCTGTAAGTAGATATTCGCCAGTCTCCCCTCATGCCAGCCAGGCGTCACCAACAGCCTACCTCCTGACTCTCTGGATTTGCCTCTGGGCATTTCAGATAAATGTGATTGTACAGTATGTAGACTTGTCTGGCTTCTTTCACTGAGCATAATGTGTTTGAGATTCATCCACGTTGTATCAGGCATCAGTACTTCATTCCTTTTTATGGCTAAATCATATTCCCTTGAATAGGTAGGTCATCTCTTGTTTATCCCCTCATTCATTGATGGACATTAGAGTTATTTCCATATTCTGGTTGTTATGAATAATGGTGCAATGAACACTTGTGTACAGGTTTTGTGTAGATACATGTTTTCATTTAGATATAAACCTAGGAGTAGAATTGTTGGATCATATGGTAATTCTTATGTTTATGTTTTTGGGAAACTGAAAAATTTTGTTGCAAAATGGTTGCCCCATTTTACACTCCCATCAACAGTGTGTGAGGCTTCCAAGTCCTTGCCAACACTTATTATTATCTGACTTTTGGATTATAGCCATCCTAATGGGATGTACAGTGGTTAAGCACTCTACTGTCAACCTGGGTCCATGGTTCTGCTCTGCAGGGCTAAACAAGACCTGGCAATCTGCTTCCATATAGATGACAGCTGAGGAAACCATATGGGGCAGTTCTGCTCTGTCCTCTAGAGTTGCTACAAGTCAGAGGATGGCACACAACAACATGCTAGAGAGTATGAAGAGCCAATAAATCCATCTTGGAAGAAATACCTGTCAGAATGCTTCTAAAAAGCAAGGATGGCAAGACTTCTTACATACTTTGGACATGTTATCAGGAGGAATTGGAGAAGGACAACCTGCTTGATAAAGTAGAGTGTCAGTGAAAAAGAGGAAGACCCTCAACAAGGCAGACTGTCACAGTGGCTGCAACAATGGGCTCAAGCACATGACTGTGAGGATGGCTGCTATGAGTGAAACTACCTCTACAGCACCTAACAAGAACAGCAAACCAACAAGATGTATGTGACATGTCTAGAATAGGCAAGTGTAGAGACCAAAGTTTATTAGTGATGACCAAGCGTAGGCTGAAACAAGGGGGGGAGATGGAGATTCGTGCTTAGGGGGCTTCCAGCTTCTGTTAAGAGTGATGGAAAAATTCAGAAACAATGGTGATGATTGAACTGAGGCTTAGAACCAGTGTTTGTTTGCTTGCTTGTTTGTTTGTTTGGACCCCTGATGTGAATTTGCATTTCTAACAAGTTCCAAGACAATACTAATTCTGCTGCATAAGGGACCAATTTGGAGAACCACTAGGAGAAAGACAGGAAAACCTAGTGGCAGAGTGCTATGTTTGCTAACCAAAAGGTTGGCAGTTCAAATCTGCCAGGCACTCATTGGAAACTATGGGGCAGTCCTACCCTGACCTATAGGGTTACTGGGAGTCAAAATCGACGTGCTGGCATTTGGTTTGGGTTTTTTTTTTTTTTTTGCTTTAGTAGACAGAGCAGTGGTTCTCAAAAATTACTATATGTAAGAATCACCTGGGAATCTTGTTTAAAATGGACTTTTTTAAAAATGCAAGCATTTTCTACACAACTTGTTATATAACATTTGTTGCAATCCTTGCAATGTGTCAGCATTCTCTTCTTTTCCATTTCCACTCAGGGTTCTTCATATCCATTCATCCAGTTTTCCTGTCCCTTCTTGCCTTTTCCGCCTTCTTTTGGGGCCAGTGTTGCCCATCTGGGCCTGTGTACTTGATTGAACTAAGCAGTGCACTCTTGACACCTGTAATTGTTTTATATGCTTGTCTTTGGCAGAAAAGTGGACTTCAGCAGTGGCTTCAGCAGTCAGTTATCAGGTATCCAGGGGTTCTTCAGTCACAATCAGGCCAGTAAGAGAATTTGAATTTTGGTCTACATTTTTTTTCTAGAAATCTGTCTGTTTCCTCTAGGTTCTCAAATTTCGGGAGTCAGATTTTTCATCATATTCTGTTATGATTCATTCTATCTCTGTTGGGTCTGTTCTGATGTTCCTACCTTATCTCTTATTTGGGTTATTTACTTCCCCTCCTGTTTTTCTTTTGTCAGTTTGGCCAATGGCTTGTCACTTTTGTTGAGCTTGTCAATCAACTTTTGGTCTTGTTGAGTCTTTCTATTGTTTTTCTGTTTTCTGTTTCATTTATTTCTGCTCTAATCTTTCTTTTCTTAGGGCTTCATTGTTCTTCTTTTTCTGTTACCTTTGTATTTTTTTCAAGTTGTAGGGCTAATGTTTTGATTTGGGCTCATTCTTCCTTTTTAATGAGTGTGTTTATGCTATAAAGTAACCTCTGAGCACTGCTTTTGCTGTGTCCCAAAGCTTTGGGTAATACGTGTTTTCATTCTCATTGAACTCTAGAAATTTTATTATTCTTTCTTTGATGTCTGCTATGACCCAATTGCTTTTAAGCAAGGTCTTATTCAGTTTTCATGTATTTGATTTTTTTTCCCTTGCTCTTCCTGCTATTGATTTCTACTTTTATGATGTTGTGATCAGAAAGAATGCTTTATGTTATTTCAACATCTTAGATTTTATTGAGGGTTGTTTTGTGGTCTAAAATGTGGTCTATTCTGTGGCATGTTCCATGTACTTTGGAAAAGAACACATGCTTCACTGCTGTTGGGTATTCTATATATGTCTGTGGTGTCAAGCTGGTTGATCGTGGCCTTGAGATCTTCTGTATCTTTGTTGAACTTCTTTCTAGATGTTGGAGATCTGTCATAGAGTGCATAGATATTTATTAAGGTTAAGCCTGGTGGCTTATACCTTTAATCGTTATACTGATGTCTTTTTTTGTCTCTTATGGTTGATTTTGCCTAAAATTAGTATCACTATTCCTGCCCTTTTTTGGTGAGTGTTTGCCTGATATATTTTTTTCATCCTTTTTTTTTAAATGTATTTACCTCTTTGTTTCTAAAGTATGTCTCTTATAGACAGCACATTGATGGATCATGTTTTTCATAGGTGCATTTAAGCCATTTACATTCAGCATATCAAGACAATACTAATTCTGCTGCATAAGGGACCAATTTGGAGAATCATTAGGAGAAAGACAGGAAAACCTAGTGGCGTAGTGCTATATTGTTGTGCCTTTTTTTGTGATTCTAACATTTTGTTTGTTTTTTGTGATAATGACATTTTCTTTGTTCCTCCTTTCCTGTGTCCCATTCCTTTATTTGTGGATTTTCTTTTACTTCCTTATTACAGATTTTGTGTTTAGTGAGACTGTGTTTTTCTTCTTTTTTACTGTGATTTGTAAGTTTCTTAACTTTTTTGTGGTGGCCTTGAAATTTATCCTTATCTTCTCATTTGAAACAGTCTTTTATTACTTGACATTGCTTTGGTTTCTTCTCCATTTGGAAGTTCTGTACCTATATTGCTTATTCCCCCTTTTATTGTTTTGACATTGTCATCATTTACACATAGACATCTCTCATTCTCTGTTTGAAATCTCGAGCTTTGGTTTACTATTGAAAATTCTTTACCTAGGTTGGTATCCAGCTGATGCTGTCTTGTGTCCTAGAATCTTGTTGTCAACGTTGTTGGTTCTCTAGCTGAAGGACTCTTTTTAGTATTTTGTGTAAGTTTGATTTGGTTTTTACAAATCCTTTTAACCTGTATATCTGGAAATGTCTTCATTTCACATTGTATTTGAGAGAGAGCTTTGCAAGATATATTAGTCTTGGTTGGTAGTTTTTATTTATTTATCTTCTTTCAAGGCTTTACATCTATCATCTAATTGCCTCTAGGCTGCACAGTTTCTACTGAGTAATCAGAGCTTAGTCTTGTTCCCCTTTCGTAAGTGACTTCTCCACTTTTCTTGACCTGCTCTCAGGTTTCTTCCTTTCTCTTTGGTTTTAGCAAGCGTGATTATGATATGTCTTGGTGACTTTCTCTTGAGGTCTGTTCTACACGATGTTCATGTCATTGAGCTTCTTGGAGGTCATCATCTTTCAGAGCATTTGGGAAGTTTTCTGCCAGCAAATCAATAATCTCAATTTGTCATTTTCTCCCCTTTTTCTGGAACTGCGATCATGTACAGGTTGTGGTTCTTGATTGTGTGCCACATAATTCTTAGGTTTACTTCATTTTTCTTTATTCTTTTCTCTAACTTTTCCTTGAACAAAGTGATGTCCATGAATTTGCCTTCAACCTTTCTTATTCTGTTTTCATTGCTTCAAATTCCCTCCTAAAACCCTCTATTGAATTACTCATTTCTGAAAAATTTGTTACCTGTCTTTTGGATTTCTAATTAGTGTTTTTATGGTTTCTAATTGTTTGTTTATTTTGACATTTTGTTCTCATATTATTTTCCTGAATTCTTCTCTTGCTTTATCTGTGGTTTGAGTGATTTTGGCTACATTTTTCTTGATTTTGCCTGCATTTTCCTTTATCTCTTCCCTAATTTCTTGCAGAATGTTGAATATTAGTCTTTTGAATTCCATTTCAGAAACTTATACTGCCTTTTCTTCTATGAGAATGTCAGCTGATTATTTTGTTCATTTGCTGGAGATACCGTGTCCTGATGTTTTATGTGTTTTGACATCATCCACTGTTTCTGAGACATTACAGTATTGTTTTCTTTGTTCATTGATTTTGTGTTCATGTGTTTTATGCTGCTTCTTTATTTAGTTTTGATGGGTCAGTGCAGGCAGGCTAGGCATGGTTTGCCACTTGCTTGTCTGTAAGCACAGTAGCTTTCACCACTTTGTCTGGGTGGCCAGAATAGCAGCATTCATGGTGAACCCACTTTGCTATACACTGGTTTGGAGTGAGGTGGCTGAGGGCAGACTGGGTAAACACCATCTACCTCCTGATGCTGGTCCAGCAGTGTGGAAACATTCACAGCCTGTCTGAGTCATCTGGTACTGCCCTAACAGAAATACCATGAGTGGATGTGTTTAACAAAGAAAAGTTTATTCTCACACAGCCAGTAGGCTAGAAGACTGAATTCTGCGTGCCAACTCCAGGGGAATGCACACTCTCTCTGTATTAGCTCTGGAGGAAAGTCTTTGTGTTGCATCAGGCTTTCTTTGGTCTGAGAGCACTTCGGAGCAGGAACCTCAGGTCTGAAGAATGCTCTCTATTGTTGGTACTGCTTTCTTGATGGTATGAGACCCCCAGCTATCTAGTACCTTCTTTTAAATCTCGAGAGACTGCCTCGAGGCACAAAACAATGTTATATATTGAGTCATGCCCCACCAAAACAATTGCTGCCCATGCTCCCTCATTAACATCACAGAGGCAGAGTTTACAGCATACACAATACCCAGACTCATGGTCCAGCCAAATTTCTACATACCCTTTTTGGGGAAATACAATTTGACACACAACACGGCCCCATGCCAGATGAGTGGGAATGCTGGGCAGGAAGTGGTATAGGATTGCTTCCCTCCGCTCATCAGCTAGTCAAGTAGGGGGAACAGAGGGTCACTGGGGACCCTGTGTAATTGCCAGCCTAAGATGGGGACTAGCAGCATGACAAGGACTAGAGGAAAGGGAGGGTGATGTACGGGGCTAGGAGAAGAGGATAAAAGAAAATAGAGAGAAATTAAGAAAAGAGTAGATGATGGCTGGGGGCAGAGTAGACCTAGGGGCCAGTGGTAAGGGAGAAACGGTGACATACAGGATTCAGTGGGAGGTAGAAAACAGAAAGCCATTGTCTCTTTAGCCAAGGTGGTGCAGCACTGCCCAGTGGGAAGGGGTAGAAAAGGTATGAAGAAAGGAAGAAAAAAAAGAGGAAAAATGATGTGATGAGAATAAGCAGGTGAGGGAAAGGAGAACCTAGGTGGGCCAGTAGCTCTCTACCTGCAGTGAGGGATGCATCAGGGCCTGGTGGGAACTGGAAGAGGTGAGGTATGGGTCTAAGTGAGACGGGGAGAGAAAAGCAGGAAAGGGGAAAAATGGCATTGTGGGAAGGCAAGAAGGTACCTGGTCTGGAGGTATACCACCAGTAGCTCTCTAGCCAAGGTGGCACAATGTAGCCTGTTGGGAAGGAGTGGAAGTGGTGCGCCGGGCAGAAGGGTGAAGGGCAGGAAAGTGTGATTTTTTGTTACCAGGTGCTCTGTCTCTTATTGGGAGCTCTATGAAATTGCCTTCCCATACTCCCTGTTCAGGGTCATCGCTGGCTGTGCTCCAAGAAGGTGACACTGTGGTGTGTTAGCTAGTGGGGACCTCCCCTCTGTGTCTCTCCTTGTTCTCTATTTTCTTTGAATGGCTTCTTCCATTTGGTGTCTGTTCCATTTCTTTATGCCTTCATTTGATGCTTAAGGTTCTAGGATTGATGTTTTTATTTGTTTTACTTAGTTTTTCAAGTGTTCGCTGTGGAGAAATGGCACGAGGTATCTGTCTAGGGCAGCTTGTTGACTCCACCTCCTAAAACACAGATTTTGATTCAGCGTATCTGGGGTGGAAATGCAAACTTTTAACACAGTTCTGAACAAAAATGAGTTGGTTTGAAGTCCTGGATTGAACAATGTGATGCACAGCAGTAATGTCACTGCTGCTTTCAAATGTTAAAATGGCAAATATTTGGTTACATATACATATAAGGCTGCCAATTAAGTTTGGAAACTCATCCTAGAAAAAGTGCTACATACCTCATTGCTGAAAATCACTACAGTCACCTTCTAAGGTGACCTTCTACACTCCCCTTGGGAAACAATGCACTGATACCAGCACCTAGTCCTCCCTTCAAAGCGATTTTGGAACTCTTTTCTGGAATGGCCACCAGAACTATTGTTATATTACCCTTGATGTCCTGAATGTTATCAAAATGTCTTTCTTTCAATATTTTCATTATCTTCAGGTAAAGAAAAAAGTCACTGGGGATCAGACCAGGTGAGTAGGAAGTGTTTTCCAATACAGCTGTTTGTTTAGTGGCTAAAAACTCCCTCACACACAACTATACAGTTAGATTTGCAAACTTGCCACCATGTGCAATGGTCATCCCAATGAGTCATTCTGACTCAGAGCAACCCCATAGGGCTTCCCGGGCTGTAAATCTCTATGGAAGCCAACTGCCACATCTTTCTCCTGCAGAGTTCCAAAATTGCTTTGAAGGGTGGACTAGGTGCTGACATCGGTGCATAGCTTCCTGAGGGGAGTACTTTGAAGGTGACCATAGTGACATTCAGCAGTGAGGTCTATAACACTTAGAACAATTAAGTTTGCGGACTTAATTGTCAGATCTCGCTTAACAATGACAATTCCACAAGGTTATAAATTCCACTACTGCTATGCTGACAGAAGAGGGCACCATTAAACTACATAACCTGTAAAACCCTTCAATAACATTAAAAAAATGAACAAAAGGAAAATAGCAATTCCAGACAGAGTCACTTCAAAAATCACAAAAATGAATCCACACAGATCAACAACTGTGGAAAAGTCCTCACAGGCAAACAATCATGAAGCAGAAGAAAATTGTAAGTCAACTCTCCAAACAGACTAAATATAGCCAAGCTAGCATTTGATGAAATGAAAACTCATTGAAATCAAACATTCAAAAGCCACAGAACGAGGGACTAAAATGAGCACAAAAGAAAAACAAAAAGAAATGAAAACAGAGTTGATTGAACTCAGCTAACAAAATGGAAGGAAAAGACAAAATTATCTCAGAAACTGTTACGGATTGAATTGTGTCCCTAAAAACCACATGCTGGGAATCCTAATTGAGGAGCCCTGGTTGCACAGTGGTTAAAGCCATTGACTGCTAACTGCAAGATCAAAAACCACTAGTGACTCTACGGGAGAAAAATGTGGCAGTTGGCTTCCATAGAGATTTACAGCCTGGGAAGCCCTATGGGGTTGCTATGAGTCAGAATCAACTTGATGTCTGTCATTCGGTTGGTCGGTCGGTCTATGTTAATCCTAATCTCTACACCTGTGATTATAATCTCATTTCAGAATGGGTTGTCTTTATTATGTTCATTTGGTGAGATTCACGTAGGGTATGTCTTGAGTCAATCTCATCCAACATATAAAAGACATTGATCAAGCAAGCAAAAGAAGCAGAGACAGAGAAGAGATATGCCAAGCCCTATGAAGGTCACCCAGGATCAGAAGTCTAGAAGAGACAAGGCCCTACCCCTAGTACCTTCCCCTAGAGAAAAAACAAGTCTTCCCCTAGAGCTGACACCCTGAATTCAGAGTTCTAGCCTCCTGAACTGTGAGAAAATAAACTTCTGCTCGTTAAAGCCGTTCACCTGTGATATTTCTGTTATAGCAGCACTCGATAATAAGACAAAGACCTGGAGTAAATTATAAGGCTGTTGTCATGGATCGAAGTGTGTTCCCTAAAAAGTTTGTAACACTTTGGCTGTGCCATAATTCTTGGTAGTGTGTGATGGTCCTCCACATTGGAATTCCTGCCTCTGTGATACTAATGAGGGTGGATGGGCAGCAGCTGTGTTGGTAGAACAGGATTCAATGTGTAAGTTTGTTTTGTGCCTTGAGGTGGTCTCTTGAAATATAAAGGAAAAACTGGGAATCTCACACCATCAAGAAACAGCACCAGGAGAAGGGCGAGTCTTTCACAACCTGAGATTTCTGTTCCAAGATGCTCCCTGAACAAAGACTGATGCAATGCGAGGACTTTCCTCCAGAGACAACAAGGGGAAAAGCCTTCTGCTGCAGTGGGCATCCTGAATTTGAACTTGTAGTCTACCAGACTGTGTGAGAATAAACTTTTCTTTGCTAAAGACATCTACTCACAGTATTTCTGTTAGAACAGCACTGGCTGACTAAAACAATAGTCAAGGGAGAGTAGAATCAAATGAAAATATAGTAAATGGGATTGAAGAAATGAAGAAAAAAAACAGCAGCAGAGTGAAAGAAAATGTCAGTGACGTTAAGAGTGAAGTAAAAAAAGTCAAGGAGGAAGTAATCAGATGGAATTAAAGACAATGAAAGAATGGTATTTGTATTATTGAAATCCCTTCTTCAGAAAAACAAAATAACAGGAAAAAAATCTACTGCTTTCTAGTTGATTCCAACTCATAGCAACCCTATAGGACAGAGTAGAACTTCCCCATAGTTTCCAAGAAGCACCTGGTGGATGTGAACTGCTGACCTTCTGGTTAGAAGCCATAGCACTTAACCATAACAGAACAGACCTAATATTTACAACTATAGTTCAAGAAAACTTTCTAAAAACAGAAAATTACTTGGATTTGTACATCGAAATATTTAACGGCACAGAAAGCATCAAAAGAAAAAGGGAAGGAATACACAGAGTTACTGTACCAAAAAGAGTTGGTCAATATTTAGTCATCTCAGGTAGGATATGCTTAAGAACCAACAGTACTGAAATAGGAAGTCCAAACTACACATAAAGGAATGGTGTAAAACAAGATTCTGGGAATTGACAGACTACCCGTTGAGACGTTTCAACAAATGGATGCAACACTGGAAATGCTCACGAATTTCTAAGTCAAGAAATTGAAAAGAAGCTTCCCAGACAACTGACAGGAAGAGATCCATATTTATGCCTAGTCTAAAGCAAGGTGATCCAACTGAATGTGGAAATTATCAAACAGTCTCATTAATAGCAGATGCAAGTAAAATTTTGCTGAAGGTCTTTCAAAAACAGTTGCAGGAGTACATCAACAGGAAACTGCCAGAAGTTCAAGGTGGATTCAAAAGATGACACGGAATGAGGGAAACCAGTGTTGATGTCAGATCTTGTTTGAAAGCATAGAATACCAGAAAGATGTTTACTTGTGTTTTATTGGCTATACAAAGGGACTCAACTGGGTGGTTCATAACAAATCACAGACAACATTGTGAAGAATGGTGTCTTGGTCATCTAGTGCTACTATAACAGAAACAAGTGGGTAGCTTTAATAAAGAGAAGTCTATTCTGTTGCAGTTCAGCAAGCTAGAAGTTTGAATTCAGGGCACCAGCTCCAGATAAAGGCACACGCTCTTGGTTCTGGAGGAAGGTCTTTGAATTCCATTACTCTTCCTTTTGTCTAACCCCTGGTGGCACAGTGGTTAAGTGCTACATCTGTTAACCTCAAAGGCTTGCGGTTCAAACCTGCCAAGTGCTCTTTGGAAACTCTATTATGTCCTGTAGGGCTGCTATGAGTCAGAATCGATGCAGTGGCAATGGGTTTTGGTTTGGCTCCTTTGGCCTGGGAACATCTCAGCACAGGAACATCAGGTCTGAAGGACACACTCTACTCCCAGCATTGTTTTCTTGGTGATATGAAGTCCCCAGCTATCTGCTTGCTTCCCTTCACTTTTATCTCTTGGAAGATGCAAGCCACATCCCAGGGAAACTCCCTTTATGGGGGATGAGAGGCTACCTTAGTATGGGTGTTACAGTTCCACACTAATCTTTTTTAACATAGCCCAGTCTTGCCCTGTTAACCATAGCAGAGATTAGGATTTACAACACAGGAAAATTGCAGAATGGAGGACAGCTACACAATGGTGAGAATCACGGCCCAGCCAAATTGCTACAAGAATTTGGGTGGGTGGGGAAACATAATTCCGTCCACAACAAGTGGACATTTCAGAATAATTAGCTGTGCTCGTGAGGAACCAGTGCATAGAGTAAGAGGCAGTCATTCAAACAGAACAAAGGGATTCTGTGTGAGTTAAAGTCAGGAAAGCCGTGTGTCAGTGTTGTATCCTTTCACCACACTGGTTCAACCTCTGCGGAGTAAATGAAGAAGAACAGGGCATCAGGATTGGAGGAAGACTCCTTAACAACCTGCGTTATGCAGATGACACAACTGTGTTTGCTGGAAGTCAAGAGGATTTGAAACACTGACTGATAAAGATCAAAGACCACAGCCTTCAGTAGAGATTGTACCTCAACATCAAGAAAACAGAAATCCTTACAGCCAGACTGATCAGCAAAATAGTAAATGGAGAAGATGTTGAAGTCAAGGATTCCATTTTACTTGGATCCACAATCAACACCCACGGAAGGAACACTCAGGAAATCAGAGAATGTGCTGCAATGGGCAAATCTAAAGTAGATTGCTTGGCCTTCTCCCTAATCTGTCTTAGCCTTGGAAGCTCTGTTGAAACCTGTCTGATGTCACAGTGACACATAAGCCATCACTGACAGAGAGGTGGTGTCTGTACACGTGGTACATTGGCCAGGAATTACACTCAAATTTTCAGAATTCTGACCAAAACAGAAGAAAACTTGGTTGCCTAGTGGTTACATGCTAGGGCTGCTAACCAAAAGGTCAGCAGTTCAAATCCACTAGGCACTCCTTGGAAACTCTGTGGGGAAGTTCTACTCTGACCTATAGGGTTGCTATGAGTCAGAATTGATTCGATGATACTGACTAGCTTTCAGCACGAAAGACAAGTTGCTGACGGTACAAATAGTTAATGGGTGTGGTTGCTAACTGAAACATTGGAAGTTCAAGTCCACACTGAAGCACCCAGAAAGAAAAGTCTGGCAGCATACTGCACTTCCAAAAAACTAGCCATTGAAATCCCAACATAGCAAAGACCCTGATCAAATAATCCTGATCAAAAGGAGAAAAATGTAGAATAGAATTTCAAATTCTCTTAGAATTCAGACTTTCTGAATCTGTGCAGGCTGGAAAAAAAAAAAGTCCCGAAACTATTGACCTGAGATAATTCTTAAACCTTAAGTCAACAATATCCTCTGAAGTCTCCTTAAAACCATAGTTTAGCTTACCTAACCAAAACAAAGAAATCCTCATTAAAATGATACTGTTAACCAAACTACTTGAGACACGTTGTCAGGAGGGATTAGTCCCTGGAGAAGGACATCTTGCTTGGTAGAGTAGAGGGTCATCGAAAAAGATGAAGACCCTCAAGGAGATGGATTGACACAGTGGCTGGAATGAAGGGTTTAAGCATAAAAATGATTGTGGATTTGGCCCAAGACCAGTGGTTTGTTCTGTTGTGCATAAGGTTGCTATGAGTCGGAACCTACTCGGTGGCACTTAACAACAAGAATGTCTGCCTTCAACCTTATGATCTTTTAAGATCTGTCTATACAGGATCTAACTGACAAGAGAAACTTGAAAGATTAGATAGGAAATTTAGGGGACAGTGAGTTTACATTAACGGGAAAAGAACAACTTGGAAAGTGAGGGTCAGGATGGTTGCACACCTTGAAGAATGTATTCAATGTCACTGAATTGTACATGTAGAAATTGTTGAACTTGTGTGTGTTCTGCTGTGTATATTCTCCACAACGACAACAAAAGTAAATCAGTTACAAAAAGAAAACAATGGAGCACAGGAAACACTTGGTGGCGTAGTGGTTAAGTGCTACAGCTGCTAACCAAAAGCTCAACTGTTTGAATTCTCCAGACGCTTCTTGGAAACTCTATGGGGCAGTCCTACTCTGTCCTATAGGGTCGCCATGAGTTGGTATTGACTCAGTGGCAATGAGTTGGGTTTGGTTTTTAGTTTATGGAGCACAGGTCTTCTCTGACACACACGGGCTCATCATGAATTGCAGTTAATGTCATAGCAACTGCTTTAGGGTTTTTCGAATGTCGTTAAGTTGCACATTCAAAAATGATTAAAATGGGAAGTTTTACTTCATGTGTTTTTACCACAGTAAAAACAATTTTCATGCCCCTGATTACAAATCAGTACTGAAGTCAGCTCCTCAGACAGGAATGGGTTGGACTCAGTGACACAGAGTGACCATATTGTGTGTGCACTCTTTGGTTCTATGCATCTATAGGATGTCGTCCTATTGCCTCTTACTAGAGGGGAGTGGAGAGGCTGGAGAGGAGGGGACAGGAGATTGTTCGGAGGATATGACTTGTATGGCACAGAGAAGAGGAGTGTTCTCTCACCAGGCAAGGAGAGCAGTAGGAGCTGCACATTGGTGAGCATGCAATTTCAACCAGATTGTACATGTTCACTCAATCACAATTAAAAAAAAAAATGCTTTCACACACACACAAAAACTAACCAGTACATAGTGTCAAAGGCAGAAAAGACAGTGAAACTGTGAAACACTGGAGGGGATGAAGGAAATTCAACTAAAGGCAACGTGGATTCCTGAATTGGATCCTTGGTCAGAGAGAGCATCAAATAAGGTCTATAGTTGGGTTAACAGGAACACCTCAATGTGGATTTCCTTGTTTAGAAATTATGCTGTGCTTATGTAAGATTTTAACACCAGGGAAATCTGAGTGAAGAGTATATAGGGGTCTCAGAGTATCTGCACAAATTTTCTGCAAGCCTGAAATGATTTAAAAATACAGAGTCAGATTTTTTAAAAATACATGTGTCAGCATTTCTCTAAGTCATAATTTCTGTCTTACGCAACACAGAGTTTCTATATTGTCTGTGTCTTGCTGGTTCCTCCAACACCCGAGCCTGGGATGGGGCTTCAAGAGTAACGTGTTTGAATGGAAAGCCCAACTCAATCAAAAAATACGGCAAAGGGAGAAAAAGGAGAGTGTGGATCTAGAACTCTATTGAAAGACCAGACTTGATGGACTGACAACCTGGAGGGTCCCCTGAGAACATGGCCTGTGGACCTGCTGCTAGCCCAGAGCTAAAACCAGTACTGAAGCAACACTTCAGACGAAGAGTGGACTGGGCTATGGGACGTAGAGTGATGCAGGTGCTGTGTGTACTTATAGGCCCTATCTATACATGAGGCTGTCCAACTGGTTCCTCTTTAGAACCAAGAGGGGAGGGTGGGGAGGAGGGGACAAGTGTTGGTTAGGTAGATGCCGGAGGTAAAGCATGGGAAAGAAGAGTGTGCTGCCACAGGACGAGGAGAGCACATAGAGTTGCACAGAGGCAGGTGTTAGAGGTTTTCTATGGCAAACTGACTTGTAAGCTTTCACTTAATCACAATAAAAATAAAATTTAAAAAAAGGCAAAAGATTTGAATAGACATTTCACCAAAGAGGATATTCAAATGACCAACGAGCACAAGAAAAGATGCTCAATGTCATTAGTCATAAGGGAGACACACGTCAAAACTGCAGTGAGGTACCACTCCTTTCCTCCTGTGTCCCCGACAGAATGGTAATGATCTAACAACAAAACTTGAAGTCAACAGGTGTTGGTGAGGTTGTGGAGAAGCAATCCTCCCTCCACTGCCAATGGGAATGTAAAATGGTGTAGCACTTAGCATTCCTCAAAATGTTGAACACAGAATTTACCCCTATGACCTAGCAGTCCCAACCCTAGGTATACACCCTGAAGAAATGAAGGCAGGAAGGAAAACAGAAAGCTGCACACCAATGTTTGTTGTAGCTTGTTTCATAAGAGCTAAAAAGTGGAAACAACTGAAATGCCGATCAACAGATGAATAGAGAAACACAATGTGGTCTATACACACACAATGGAATACTACTCAACCCTGAAGAGAAAGGAAGTTTTGACATTTTCCACCGACTGGATGGACCTTGAAAACATCATGCTGAGTGAAATAGTTCAGTCTCAAGGGACAAATACTGTATGATCTCGTTTCTAAGAGATAAACAAATATATGTAAACCCTGGTGGCATAGTGGTTAAGTGCTCCATCTGCTAGCCAGAAGGTTGGCAGTTCTAATCTAACAGGTGCTCCTTGAAAACTCTATGGGGCAAGTTATCCTCTGTCTTACAGGGTCACTATGAGTTGGCATCAACTTGATGGCAGTCGTTTTTGTTTGTGTTTTAAGCAAATGTACAGAAACCAAAGATCACTGGTGGTTACCAGGCGTGGGAGAGAGGGAGGAAGGAAGAATTTCTGTTGAGCAGAGAGTGAGTTTAGGTTCCTAGTGGTGGGGTAATCTGATTAAAAAGATAACAAGAATGGCTGCACAACACAGTGAACATAATGTCACTGAATTGTGTGGATAGGAAGTGCTGAGATGGAGTAAGTTTTGTTTTGTATATTTTTACCACATAAAAAAAATCAGAGTGGCTTGTTCGGAAGTTGATTTCAGGAAGCACCACAAAGAGTTAGGAAGAGAGAAACTGAAGGCAAGAGGTCAATAAGCACGTTAGTGGTGAGGGGGTCAATGCTTTGCCCCAGAGCCAACCTGTCAGAGAACAAGGATACCAGGCTTCTTATCCACTAAGGCTGTCTGGGGAGATGGAGGATGGAGGATTGTTAGTCTCCAGCATTCTCGCTGCCTTGAGTGTGGGCAAACCTGTAGTGGTTAAGTGCTATGGCTGCTAATTAAAAACACCACATAAAACAGAAGACATAAAAACATATTTTCAAGGTCCATCCACTCGGTGGAAAGTGTCAGAACTTCCTTTCTCTTCAGGATTGAGTAGTATTCCATTGTGTGTGTATAGACCACATTGTGTTTCTCTATTCATCTGTTGATCGGCGTTTCAGTTGTTTCCACTTTTTAGCTCTTATGAAACAAGCTGCAACAAACATTGGTGTGCAGCTTTCTGTTTTATGTCACCATCCTTGCTTCTAAATCTACCAGGTGCTCTTTGAAAATTGCAAGGGGTAGACTCAACAGCAGATTTTGATTTAAGTGTCAACAGAGATGGCTAGGAAAAGCCCTTGGGCAAAGAGATCCATGTTTGTGTCCAAAGAAAAGTGATTCAGCAAGATGCAGAAATTACTGAATAATGCCATTAATATCACAAGCAAGTAAAATTTTATTTATTTATTTATTATTATAATACAAGCAAGTAAAATTTTACTGAAGATCATTCAAAAGCAGTTCCAGTGGTACAACAGGTTGCTATTGTTGGGTACTGTGGAGTTGGTTCTGACACATACGATCGTATGTACAACAGAAGGAAACACTGCCTGCTTCTGCACCATCTTCACAATCTTTGTTATGCTTGAGCCCGTTGTCTCAGGCACTGTGTCAATCCATCTCACTGAGGGTCTTCCACTTTTCTCTGATCCTCCACTTTATCAAGCATGCTGTCCTTCTCCAGGGACTACTTCCTCCGGACAACATTTCCAAAGTATGTAAGATGTATCCTCACCATCCTTGCTTCTAAGGAGCATTTGGTTGTACTTCTTTTAAGACAGATTTGTTAGTTCTTTCAGCAGTCCATTGTATAACCAATATTCCCCACCAACACCACAATACATATGTGTCAATTCTTCGTCGGTCTTCCTTATTCATCGCCCAGCTTTCACATGCACATGAGGCCAGTGAAAACATCATGGCTTGGGTCAACTTCACCTTAGTTTTCAAGGTGACATCTTTACCTTTTTAACACTTTATAGAGCTGTTTTGCAGCTAGATTTGACCAGTGTAATGGGTCATTTAGTTTCTTGACTGCTATTTCTGTGGGTGTTGATTGTGGATCAAAGTAAAATTAAATCCTTGACAACTTCAGTCTTTTCTGTTTATCATGATGCTGCTTATTGGTCTACTTGTTGAGGATTATTATTTTCTTTATGTTGAGGTGTAATCATTTTTCTTCATGTTGAGGTCTTTGATGTACTGTTGCAGCTACTTCTGAATTATTTTCAGCAAAATTATACTGATGATACTGTTCAGTAATTTCTGCTTTCATTTCGGAAGGTGATACATCACTGATAGTGGACCACCAGAAATTGAAGCTAGATTCAGAAGAGGATGTGGAGGGAGGGATGTCATTGCTGATGTCAGATGGATCTTGGCTGAAAGCAGAGAATCCAGAAAGATATTTACCTGCATTTCATTAACTATGCAAAGGCATTCAACTATATGGATCATAATAAATTATGAATAACATTGCTAAGAATGGGAATTCCAGAACACTTAATTATGCTCACAAGGAACCAGTGCTTAGACAAAGAGGCAGTCATTTGAACAGAACAAGAGGACACTACATGATTTAAAGTTAAGAAAGTTATGCATCAGGGTTACATTCTTTCACCATACTTAGTCAATCTGTATGCTGAGTACGCAGTCTGAGAATCCGTACTATATGACAAACAATGTGGCATCAGGATTAGAGGAAGACTCATTAACAATCTGCGTTATACAGATGACTCAGCCTTGCTTGCTGAAAGTAAAGAGGACTTGAAGCACTTACTGATGAAGACGAAAGACTACAACCTTCAAAAAAGGTAAGTGCACCGCGCACTTACCCTGGCAGCACTGCACAAACAACTCAATAAGGTTTCATAACCTTGGTATATCAGTGTCTCACAGCTGTGTTCATGTCAACATGTAGCGGCATCTTGCTGAGCGGCATTCATTATTGTTGTTGTTGTTTTTGTGTACCATCGCAAGAATGTTGGAGCTTTAATTAGAACAATGAACAAACTTTAAGTTTCTTATTAAACTTGGCAAGAGTAGAAGTGAAATCAGGGACATGTTAGTCCAAGTTTATGGGGATAATGCCATGAAGAAAATGGCAGTATACAAATAGATTAAACATTTTTCTAAGGGGAGAGAAAGTGTCACTAATGAAGAGAGGTCAGGACAGCCATTAATGAGCAGAGCTAATGAAAACATTAGGAAAATTCATCTAACTATGAATCAAAATTGTCAGCTGACTCTGAGAAGCGTAGCACAAGTAAACACTAATAGAGAAACAGAAAAATATTAACTGAAAATTTTGGCATGAGAAAGATGTATGCAAAAACGGTCCCAAAGGAGCTCATTCATGAACAAAATCAAAGGAGGGTCTAAGTTGGTCAAGGTCTTGGGAGAGGCAAGACAATGTTTTGGACCGTGTTGTCAGTGGTATGAAATATGAGTGTACCAGCAGGACTCGGAAACAAAGCTTCGAAATGCACAGTGGAAGTAAGCCAATTCTCCACAACCAAAAATTCCATTGGTCCAAATCAAGAGTGAAAACAGTATTACTAATCTTTTTTGGTATCAGAGGGATTATTCATTATCAATTTGTACCAACTGGGGAGGTAGATAACCAAGTTTACCTGCATCTTATGTACTTGGACATGTTGTCAGGAAAGATGATCCTTCCTGACAACATGTCCAAAGTATGTAAGACGCAGTCTTGCTATCTTAGCTTTCAAGGAGCACTCTGATTGCACTTCTTCCAGAACAGATCTGTTTGTTGTTTGGGTGGTCCATGGTACATTCAACATTCTTCTCCAACACCACAATCCAAAGGCGTCAATTCTTCTGTCCTCTTTGTTCATTGCCCAGCTTTCGAACACATGCAATGCATCTGAAAATGCCATGGCTTGCGTCAGGCGCACTTTAGTCTTCAGGGTGACACCTTTACTTTTCAACCCTGGGCATAGACAGGTTATAAAACCCAACCTTGCACTTGCTAAGTGGTGCAGCCTGCTGGAGTGCTATTTGCTATACTGCTGCCCCATTTCCAAATGCTTTCATTTTCCAATAAAGATTTCTCTCATGGACCAGCTAAGTTTTACCAAGTAATTCTTTCCTGTAGTTCTGACAAAGACCCTTTGAGGATCTTCGGACACCCTCAGTAATACATGAAAACTGAATATCATCCTGCTTAAAAACCACTGAGTCACTGAAGAAATCAAAGGTGGATTTAAAAAATTACTAGATTCAAACAAGAGTGAAAACACATTATACCAAAACCTTTTGAACATAGGAAAGTCAGTCTCCAGAGGTCAGTTTACAGCAATATATGCACGCACTGAAAAAGAAGAAAAGGACAAAATCAAAACATTAGCTAAACAACTCAAACTAATAGAAAAAGAACAGCAGAAGAAGCTCACAGCCACCAGAAGAACAGAGATAATAAAGACCAGAAATAAATGAAATAGAGAAAACAATAGAAAAGATCAACAAAACTAAGAGTTGGTTCTTTAAAAGGATCAACAAATTGACAAGCCAGTAGAAAAGTTGTGGAAAAAAAAAACAGGAGAGGACTCAAATAACCCAATTAAGACGCAAAATGAGAGACATTGCAGCAGACCCAAATGAAATAAAAACAATCATAACAGAATGGTATGGATTAAATTGTGTCCCTCCAAAAGTGTGTGCAGCTATGTGGCTAGGTTGTGATTCCTTGTATTGTGTGACTTTTCCATATGCTGCAAACCCTGCCTCTATGTTAGTGAGAAACGATGGGTGGCAGTTGTGTTGGTGGGGCAGGACTCAGTGTGTAAGATTGTATTGTGTCTTGAGGCAAACTCTTGAGATACAAAAGAAAGAAACTAGCAGAGAGATGTGGGGACCTGATACCACCAAGAAAAGAGAAGCACTGAGAGCAGAGTACATCTTTTAGAAAAGACCCAGGATCCCTGTGCCTCAAAAGCTCCTAGTCTAGGAAAGACTGACTACAGGACCTTCCTCCAGAGCCAACAGGAAAAGCCTTTCCCTGGAGCTGACACCCTAAATTTGGAGTTTTAGCCTACTGACTGCGACAAAATAAATTTCTCTTTGTTAGAGCCATCTGCTTATGGTATTTCTGTTATAGTAGCACTAGAAGCCTAAGACAGAGTATTGTGAAAAACTATACTCCAAAAAAAATTGAAAACCTAGAGGAAATAGACAAGATTTCTAGAAACACGGTATCTACCCAAACTAACACAAAATGATACTGAAAATTGAATGGACCCATAACAAGAGATTGAAAGGGTAATTTTAAAAACACACAACAATAACAATAACAAAGAAAACCTGGCCCAGATGACTTCATTAGAGAATGCTACTGTCATGGATTGAATTGTGTTCCCAAAAAAATGCGTGTAGCAATTTAGCTAGGCCATGATTCCTGGTAATTGTGTGATGTCCTCCGTGTTATAAACTCTGCATCTATGATGTTAATCAGGATGGATGGGCAGCAGTTGTGTTGATGGTGTAGGACTCAGTGTGTAAGACTGTTTAGTGCCTTGAGGCAGTCTCTTGAGATATAAGGGAAAGAAGCTGGCAGAGACTTTTGGGAATCTCAAATCATCAAGAAAACAGAACCAGGAATAGCGCACGTCCTTCAGACCTAAGGTCCCTGTGCCAAGATGTTCCCTGACCAAAGACTATGGGGCAGTTTTATTGTTCTCTGTAGGGTTGCTATGGGTCAGAGTTAACTAGACAGCAGCGGATTTAGTTTTTTGGTTATGATCATATGCTCTTCAACAAAGGCCCGAAGTCCATCAAAAGGGGAAAAGACAGTCTTTTTAACAAGTGATGCTGGATGTCCATTTGCAAAAAATTAAACAGAATCCATACCTCACACCATACACCGAAACTAATTCAAAGTGGATCAAAGACCTAAATATAAAGCCAAAAACTGTAAAGTTCATAGAAAAAAAAAAGATAGGATAAATAGAAGTAAAACAGGGGAGAAGCTTTAGACACCCCGATTTTAAGAAGGAAAATTAAAATATACAGCCATGTTTAAAACTTTTTTACTTGTCTTTTCTCCTGTCTTACAGATTCCTGATGTTCCTCTCACTTCAGCCCAGGGTTGGGCCAAGGTCTCCCATTAACTGACAGGAACCACTGAGATAACAGTCTTTGTAGCTCTTGACAACTTTTTTAGGTATGTCAAAGAAATGAGTGATGAGTCGAGACATGGAGACGCGACTTCTCTGAGACTGCCCTGGGAGACAGCCAGGAGTGTCCAGACCCATGCATGTTCCACTATCTCATTCTGGACAAGAACCCTTCCCAACTGCTCTCAAACAGGAACACCTCCCAACTGCTTTCAGACAGTCCCTCCTCCAGTGTTCTCTGGAGACCTCTGTGTGTGCACCTACTCTTTATATAAACCCCTGTTAAGCCTGTCCAACTCGGACAGTCCTGGAGATGCGAGTATGTCTATCCCCTGTGTTCTTGCCAGCAGAGCACGGTTAATCAACTTCTTGATCACTCACCGAAAATTCCTGTCTCAGAGACTGGCTTTTGAGGGCAGGTAAAGAGAGTCTGGAGTGTTGTCCAGTAACAGTAGAAACCTTAATACATAGCACTAACAGCATACGAGCCATAACCAATAACTCTCAAACTCCAGAAGACAAGATGGATAACTGAGATCTTCTAAAAAGTAAACACTTATACTCACCAAAAGACTTCACAAACAAGTGAAAACACAAGTGCAGACTGAGGGGAAAAAATAGACTATTAGAAATCAGACAAAGATCTAATCTCTAAAATCTACAAAAAAAATCCAACACCCCTGCAACAAAAAGACATAACCCAATTAAAAAATAGGCAAAGGAAATGAACAGACACTTCACCAAAGAAGACATGTGAGAAAATGCTCTTGAACACTAGTTCTTAGAGAAATGGAAACCAAAATCACAATGAGATATTTTCTTATCCTGGCATTACTGGCACAAAAAAAAAAAAAAAAAAAAAATAGGAATCAAAAAATGTTGGCAAGGCTACAGGGAAATCAAAACTCTTATGTACTGCTGATGGGAGTGCAAAATGTTGCCACCATTTTAGTAAACAATATGATACTCTCTTAGAAAGCTAGAAATAGAAATACCATACGATTCAGCAATTCCACTCCTATGAATAATCCTAGAAAAATGACAGTCATCACAAAAACAGACATACGCATACACATGTTCTTTGCAGCAAAAAGTTGGAAATAGCTAAATGCCCATCAACAGATGAATGGAAAAACTGGTATAGACACACAATGGAGTATTATGCAACAATAAAGAACAATGGTGAATCTGTGCAGCATCCTGTGACATGGAATAAACTGAATGGCATTATGCTGAGTGAAATGAGTCAATCACAAAACGGCAAATATTGTATGAGACCACTACTTTAAAAACTCATGAAAAAGTTTAAATACAGAGAGAAACAATCTTGGATGGTTATCAGGGAAGGGAGAGGTGGGAGATGGAAAAACAGTAAACAGATAATGGATAAGTGATAACTTTGGTGATGGCTAAAGCAGTATAGAATACTGAGGACACCAGCGCAACTTGTACAAGGTAAGGTCGTGGAAGTTCCATAGACATATGCAAACTCCCTGAGGGTAGGAATTGCTAGCCTGAGAGCTGTCCCCTGAGAACCACAGTCTCGGGGAATATCCAGCTTAACTGGTATAACAGTTTATAAAGACTGTTCTACATTCTAGTTTAATGACAGTGCCTGAAGTCTAAAAGCCTGTGTGCCTGTGTGCAGCCATCTAGGACAGTCCACTGGTCTTATCCCTTTAGGAACAGGGAAGATGAGGAATACTAAAGATACAAAGGAAAGATTATGCCAGAGGACTAAAGGACCACGTCTATAATGGCCCCCACCAGACTGACTCCCGTATAACTAGATGGTGCCTGGCTACCAGCACTTACTGCTCTGATGTGGATCACAACAAAAGGTCCCATACAGAGCTGGAGAAACTTTTAGAACAACATTCTAACTCAAAAAGAAAGGCCAGACTTGCTGGCTCGAAAAACCAAACCAAACCCACTGCCATCAAGTCGATTCCAATTCATAGCAACTCTACAGATCACAGTAGAACTGCCCCATACAGTTTCCAAGGATCACCTTATGGATTTAAACTGGCAATATTTTGGTTAGCTGATGTAACATGTAACCACTATGCCACCAGGGTTTCCACAGAGACTGGAAAAAACCCTGAGATTGTGGCCCCTGCTCATGCTTTCAGCTCTATAGTGAACTCGCTCCTGAGGTTCACCCTTCAGCCAAAGATTGGACACACCCATAAAGTAAAACAAGACTAAAGGGGCACACAGCCCAGTGGCAAGGAAGACAAGGCAAGAGGGGGCAGAAAAGTTGGTAACAAGAAACCCAAGTTGGAGAAGGGAGAGTTACAGTGGGATTGTTAACCAATGTCATAAAACAATATGTGTGCTAACTGTTTAATGAAAAACTAGTCTGTTCTGTAAACCATCTAAAGTACCATAAAAAGAGAGAGAGAAAGAGAGAACCTGGAAGGAGGGATATCACTGCTGATGTCAGGTGGTTTTTGACTGAAAGCAGAGAATACCAGGAAGATATTTGCCTATATTTTATTGAATATGCAAAGGCATTCTGCAGTGTGGATCATAACAAATTATGGATAACATTTCAAAGAATGGGAATTCCGGAACACTTAATTGTGCTCTTGAGAAATCTTTATATAGGTAGTCATTCAAAGAGAACAAGAGAATACTGCGTGGTTTAAAGTCAGGAAAGGTGTGTGTCGGGGTTGTATCTTTCACTATACTTTTTAAAACTGTATGCCAAGCAAACAATCCAAGAAACTGGACTACATGAAGAAGAATGGGGCATCAGAATTGGAGGAAGACTCATTAACAACCTGCTTTATGCAGGTGACATAACTTTGCATGCTGAAAGTGAAGAGGACTTGAAGCACTTACTGATGAAGATCAAAGACCACAGCCCTCAGTATGGATTACACCTCAACATAAAACAAAAATCTTCACAATTGGGACAATAAGCAGCATCATGACAAATAGAGAAAAGATTGAGGTTGTTGACAATTTTGTTTTATTTGGATCCACAGTCAACATCCTGAAAGCAATAGTCAAGAAAACAAACGACCCATTTGCTTGGGCAAATCTGCTACAGAAGACCTCTTCCAAGAGTTAAAGTGCAAAGATGTCACCTTGAAACTAAGATGCACCTGACCCAATCCATGTTATTTTCAGTCACTGAGCACTCAAAAGCTGGACAATGAATGAAAAAGACTGAAAACTGACACTTTTGAATTAAGTTGTTGACAAGGAATATTGAATATACCACGGGCTGCTAAAAGAACAAACATCTGTCTTTGAGAAAGTACAGCAGAATGCTGTTTGGAAGCAAAGATGGCAAGGCCTCATCTCACATACTTTGGCCATGTTATCAGACAGGATCAATCCATGGAAAAGGACCTCATACTTGGTAAAGTAGAAGATCAGCAAAAAAGAAGACCCTCAGGGAGATGGATTGACACAGTGGCTGCCAACAATGGACTCAAGCATGACAATGATTGTGAAGATGACACAGGACTGACCACTGTTCCATTCAGTTGCATACAGCGTAGCTACAAGCTGGAACAGGTTCAGCTAACTACAACACTGCAAAGTAGTATAATTACCTTCCATAATGTAAGCTAATTCAATTTAACCCATCAATCAGTTGAGGTCATACTAGTGTAGGGTGGATCCTAAACCTTCTTACTTTTGAGTTTTAAGAAGACCAGAATAGACATACAGACACACATAAAGGGAGAGACAGAAGCTTTGTGAGGCTTGTCTATAAGTCAAAGAACTAAGGAATGTCTCAGGTTTCCAAAAAAAAAAAAAAAGATGACTTCTTCCTAGCCTGACACCCTAAATTTGGACTGCTAGCATCCAGAACTGTGAAAAAATAGCTTTCTGTCGGAGTTTCCCTGCAATACTGGACTTTCCTTCAGAGCCAACAAGGGAGAAAGTCTTCCCTTGGAGCAGACATCCTGAATTTGGACTTACAGCCTACTGGACCGTGTAACAATAAACCTTCCTGTGTTAAAGCCATCCACTCTGTGGTATTTCTGCTAGAGCAGCACTAGCTGACTAAAACAGAATTTGGTACCAGGAGTGGGGTGCTGCTCTGACAAATACCTAAAATGTGGAAGCCATTTTGTAATTGTGAATGGATAGAAGATTCAGAAGGAACCAAGTAGAGCTGTTACCACTGAATAAGGTGCAGATGATGAGAATCGAGCAGCAGAGGAGCAGCAGCAGCAGAACCAGAGGCAGTGCTAGAGCCAATCCATGGAGCAAGAGAGCTAAGTGTCTGTGCACAGTTTTCCTAGCAGAGAGGGGTGCCTCTGGGTACTTGAATCAGTGGAGCTAGCCTTGCTGACCCACAGAGCTAGAGAGCTGAGTGCCTTTGTGCAGGTTTCCTAGCAGAGTGGGGTACCTCTGGGCACTTGAATCAGTGGAGCCTACAGAGCTTTGGAACACTTGCCCCAGCAGGGCAGATGTGGGCCTGAGGCCCAAGCCATATAGCCATAAGAAGCAAAAGCTGAAGAGACAAAGAGCATGAGAAGCTGAGCTGCCTCAGTCTCAAAAGGTATGGTCATGACCTCAGGGGTTTTAAAGGGTAGAGCCACGGCTTTCTGTTTTTTTGTAAGAGTTGAGTTGCCACTCAGTTGGGCTTAGAGTACACCTAAATCTGATGTGGCAGAGTTTCTGTCCAAGTGGTCCTTGAAGGCAGAATTGTAGCACGGGGCTGAGGGTCTCCACTCAGAATCCAGAGTGTGGCTAATACCTAGAGTTCAGAGGGTAGGGCCATTGTGTAGAATGTCTCAGAAAATGTAAGAGTATTTTCAAAGCTTTGAGGACTACTGTAATAAGTTCTGCTGACTTGCCTGTTGACTGTTAATGCCTTCTTTCCCTGAAATTTCTCCCATTTGTAATGGAATGTCTAACTTGTGCCTGTTCTGCCATTGTACTTTGGAAGCAGATAACTTGTATTCTAAGTTTCATAGACGTAAAGGAATTTTTTAATTTTGCACTTGGAACTGATTTAAGACTTCTATCATATGGGGTGGACATGATTTTGCTATGCTGACATGAATGTGTTACACATTTCAAAGACATGATTTTTGGCACAAAGATGTGTGCCAAAGGGTGGTATGTCATAGATTGAATTGTGTCCCCCAAAAAATGCATGTAGCCACGTGGCTGGACCATGATTTCCAATATTTTATGATTGTCCTCCATTTTGTGATTTTCCTATGCTGCATGTTAAGGAATTAGGGTGGACTTTTAAATCCCTTTGTAAGATCATCTCCCTGTAAACGGAGTTTCCCTGGAGTATGGCTTGTACCATCCTTAATCCTTTCACCTTACAAGAGATGAAAGGAAAGGGAAGCGAGCAAAGAATTGGGAACCTCACACCATCAAGAAAGCAGCCCTGGACAGAAGAGCGCATTCTTCAGAACTGAGGTTCCTGCACCAAGATGCTCCCTGAACAAAGACTGATGCAATACCAGGCTTTCTTCCAGAGCCGACAAGGGGGAAAGCCTTCATCTGGAGCAGACATCCTGAATTTGGACTTGTAGCCTGTTGGACTGTGTAAGAATAAACTTTCCTTTGTTAAAGCCATCCACTAGGTTGTATTTCTGTTAGAACAGCACTAGCTGACTAAAACAGAGGCATACATACAGGGGAAGACAGATGCTATGTGAGGCTTGTCTGTAAATCAAAGAACTAAGGAATGCCTCAAGGTTACCAAAAATAATAATGGTAATAATGACTTCTGCCTAGAATGGACACCTTAAATTTGGACAACTAGCCCCTAGAACTGTGAGAAAATTACTTTCTGTTCTTAAAGCCACCTGCCTGTGTTCCAGCAGCACTACATAGCTAAAATGTATAATTCTTAAAGTCTTTTGCCCACTGAAGACCTGGCATTCTACATTTGTGGGAATTACCATGCATAAAGTCATGCTAACAGAGCAGGCCTGAGCAGCAAGACCTGGAAGAGGTCAGAGACAGCAGTGGTTCTGGATCCAGAAGGAGGCTGTGCTTGGTGCTTGGCCCTTTGCTGATCTTACACTTGGGGAGATAGACAGCTGGGAAAAAAAGAGCTGTATCACTAGGGAAAGCCCCATCTCCCACAGCTGGCTGAGAGAAGTTAGAGATCGTTTCCTTGCCAGAAAGACAATGTCAGCAGACATCAGCAGTCCGCAGACATCTGACAAAAGCCAAAGCAGGGGGAAAACAACAGGTGGGAATCCAAGGAAGGGACAGGGCCGCTGACATGGCTTGAATTACAGGGAGGACAAGGGCCTGCACTCCCCAGGATGCCCATGGGGATGTGTAGGTGGTCTTGCCACCACTCGTCTGTCATTTTGTTGTACCATTGTGGTTTGTGTTGCTATGATGCCGGAAGCTCTGTGAATGGATAGTTTCTTTTATCAGGAGCAGCACAAAGCTGATTCTTGTGAGGTTGACATTAGAGAGGTCCCAAATGTCCAACTTTTCCAAACTTCTGTCCCACTCCATAAACTCTAATACCAACTACTTACTGTCTCCTGAGTACCTTCCTTCCTGTCTTTGGGTTCCCCAGCCAAGGTACCATAAATATCTCACAGAGCTCATAAAGCATATAGCGCAAATGTCTCAGGAAGTTATGGAGGTTGGCAAGTCCCAAATCCATAGATCAGGCATAAGCTTCTCCTAACCCACATGGCTGCAAGAGCTGTACAAACCAAACTAGAAGTTCAAACCACAGGCTGTTGGCTTACAAAGCTGAAGAACCTGGTGAATCAGGTCAGACAATAACCTGCTGACCCACGGGACTGTGGAAGCCAGCAAATCCAAGAATTTTCAGGTCAGACAGCTGACTTCTGGCTTGAGTCCCAAGAACCAGTGGTCAACTGATCATTAACCAGATGCAGGATGCAGATGAAGAGAGAGAAAAAGAATCCCATCAGGACTCACACACATATCTTAGATGCAAGCCACCACCCTCCCCCAGCAAAGGGCATAGCTTGAGTAGGGGTGGGGTTGAGTCATCTCCTCCTGCAAGGCTATTGCTTGAGACATGCCCTATGCCAGTGCTGCCTCAACAACATGTAGTGGCTAGGATCTACAACATACAAAATAGAGGACAACCATGCAGCATTGGGAATCATGGCCTGGCCAAATTGACTCTCAACCCCAACCATCACAGGTTCCACATACTTTATTTACATAGTCCCAGTCATTCATCATGTGTGAGTCTCAAAGACCATGGCTAAAGGGGCTATATCAAGTAATTCTTTACACAGCATTATGCCAATGTTTTTTGAAATACCAGCAGGATAGGATTCAGAAGACTTACAGACTAAGACTGAATGGGATGAAGGACCTGGTGAGCTACTTCTTGGGGGAAAAGTGGCTGATGAAAACACAAACAGCAACGGGACATTGTCTCATATGGTGACAAAAGATGAGACCCTCAGGTTGGGGCAAAAGGAAAAAAAAAACAACCCTGTTGTCTTTGAGTCAATTATAACTCATAGAGACCCTATAGGATAGAGTAGAACTGCCCCCGTAGAGTTTCCAAGGATTCAAATTGCCCACCTTTTAATTAGCAGCCACAGCACTTAAGCACTACACCACCAGGATTTCCTCATAGATTGGAAGGCACTCAAAACATGACTGCAAAAGAACTGCCTCCTCAATGTAGAGTCAACCTTAATAATGCGAACAGGGTCAAGTTTTCAAGACCTTTGTTTCCTGATGTGGCACAACTCAAAATGAGAAGAAAACAGTTGAAAACATCTGCTAATCATCAGAACATGAAATATATGAAATATTAAAAATGAGAAGAAACAGCTACAAACATCCATTAATAATCAGAATGTGGAATATACAAAGTATAAAAAAACTTGTTGCCATCGAGTCAATTACAACTTATAGTGACCCTATAAGACAGAGTAGAACTGCCCTATAGTGTAGTATGAAGTATGAATCTAGGAAAATTGAAAGTCATGAAAAATGAAATGGATGGATAAACAAATTATGGTACATACACAAAACTGAATATAACACAGCAATTAAGAACAATGATGAATCTGTGAAATACCTCAGAATATGGATGTTTCTGAACAGCATTATGCTAAGAAAAATAAGTCAATCACAAAAGGGCAAATATCATATGAGACTACTATTATGAACACTCAAGAAAAGTTTTACACCAGGAAAAAATTTCCTTTGACATAAGGAAGAGGAAGGGTAGAGAGGAGTAATGTAGATTAACTTTGGTGATGGGGAAGACAATATACAATATAGGGGAAGTTGGCACAATTTGACCAAGACAAAGTCGTAGAAGCTCCTTAGACATATCCAAACATCTTGAGGGACCTAGGTACTGGGGCTAAGTGCTGGAAACCATGGTCTTGGGAACATCTACACCAACTGGCATAATATATTTTGTAAAGAAAATGCTCTATGTCGCACTTTGGTGATTAGTGTCTGGGATCTTAAAAGCTTGTGAGCAGCCATATAAAATACATCCATTGGTCACACCATGTTCAGAGCAAAGGAGAATGAAGAATTATTGGTCCAGAGGACTAATGGACCACATGAACCACAGCTTCCACCAGCCTTAAACCAAACAACTAGATGGTACCTGGCCACCACCACTAACTGCTCTGATGGGGATTACAATAGAGGGTCCTGGACGGAGTGGGAGAAGAACATAAAACAAAATTCAGATTTACACCCACAAAAAAAGACCAGACTTACTGGTCTGACAGAGACTGAAGCCACTCCCAAAGTCCACCTTTCAGGCAAAGATTAGACAGATCTGTAAAACAAACAACAATAACACACATGAGGAACATGCTTCTTAGGATAACCAAGTATATGAGACCAAATGGTCAACATTTGCCCAAAAGCAAAGGCAAGAAGGAGCAGGAAAACTGGACCAGTAGATACGGGGAACCCTGGGTGGAAAGGGAAATGGGGAGAGTGCTGACACATTATGGGGGTTGCAACCGCTGTAAAAAATAGCAATGATTTGTGTATAAATGTTTTAATGAGAAACTAATTTGTGTTGTAAACTTTGGTATAAAGCACAACAAAAAAATTTTTACCAAGAAATGCAATATAGAGTGTGCTTCACAGCTCAAGTAGATACATGAGACTATATGGACAGCTCCTATTTGGAATTGAGATGAGAGGGTGGAAAGGGACAGCAGCTGGTTGAATTGACACAGAAAAATACAGGATGGAGAGGAGAAATGGGCTGTGATGTGGGAAGAGTGGCTAGAGTCATGTAACAATGGATGTGTGAGTTTTTATATGAGAAACTGACTTGAATTATAAATTTCATTTAAAGCACAATTAAGAAAGAAAGAGATAAGAAGAAAAGAAGGAAGAGACGGAGGAAGAGGGAGGGAGGAAGGAACTGAATGCATAAAGACTAACTTCGTAGCATCGGTGAGCCAAAAAGGGTGGGTATTGGCCATTTTGGATCAGATAAGCATATAATCTACCATACTGTGAGTGACAAATTGAAGAGAAATAGCATTGCATTCAAATACGATATTTTGAGATCTATCCTAAAACACAATACTGTCACTGATAGAAGAATAATCATATACCCACAAGGAAGACAACCATACAATTATTATTCTAATGTGCACATCAACCACTAATGCCAAAGATGAGGAAACTGAAGATTTTTACCTTCTGTAGTCTGAAACATGAAATAAAAATACCAGTGATTGGAATGGGAAACTTGGAAATGAAGAAGAGTTGGCAGTTGGTTAATATGATCTTGGTGATATAAATGACACCAGACACTGCATGATAGAATTTTGCAAACCAACTACTCCTTCATTGCGAATACCTTTTCTTCAACAACATCAGATGGAATACACAGTAATCAAATTGACCACATCTGTGGAAAGAGATGGTAAACAACTCAGTAACATCAGTTAGAACAAGGACAGAGGCTGACTGCAGAATAGAACTTCAGCTGCCATATGGAAGCTCAAGTAGAAGCTGAAGAAAACTAAAGCAGGTCCATGAGAGCCAAAACACAACCTTGAGTATCCCACCTGAATTTAGAAACCATGTCAAGAATAGATTTGGTGCAGTGAACACTAATGACAGGAGACCAGAAAAATCATGAGATGACATCAAGGATATCACACATGAAGAAACCAAAAGGTTATTATAAAGGCAGGAAAAAAAGAAAAGACCAAAGTGGATGTCAAAAAAGACTCTGAAATTTTCTCTTGAACTTACAGTAGTTAAGGGAAATGAAAGAAACAGTGAACTGAAAGAACTGAACAGAAGATTTCAAAGGCAGCTCAAGAAGACTAAGTCAAGTATTATAATGAAATGGGCAAAAACTTGGAGTCAGAAAACCAAAAGAGAAGTACACACTTAGCATTTCTGCACCTGCAAGAACTGAAGAAAAAATTGAAGCCTTAAGTGAAAATTTTGAAGGATTCTATGGCCAAAATATTGAGCAATGCAAGAAGCATCAAGTGATGAAAGGTTCAGAGGACACATAGGTCAACCAGCCTAACAAAGTTTATTAAGAAAATGTTCTAGCTAAGACAGCAAAGTAGTCTGCTGCTTCCTGTAATCCCTCTAACAACAAAGACTCAGAAAAACAAATGAATCTGTACATTTTCACTCAATCATAATAATAAAAAAAATGAATCAATGTTATATGACATTCTAGGAATGCTGAACATCAAATGGAAAGTCGAGAAATTGGACTAAGTGATGAGGCAGTTGACCCAGAAGTATCCAGGACTGGCCAGACTTGACCCACCGAATTGTCTACAGCAAGCGTGCTGAATGGAGCAATGGTGTTCAGAAGGCATCCTCTTTATAAGGAGAGGCTGAGCAGTGGAACTCTCCAGGACCAGTGAAAAATGGCACTTGGTCATCAAAAGCTTAAGTGTCTTGTGTCTAAACTACTGTGTGCAGATCTAAAACTTTCCTCTGGGAAAAACCTTGCCCCTTTTTCCCAGCACTTTGCCCTCCTTTTTCTTCACTGTGTCCAGCTCTAGAGCATGACATCATTACTTGAGCAAGAAGTAGGACTCCTTATGTGTGCCCTGAGCTATTCTGCTAGACTCAGAGAGGGGACAATTTAACAAACATGTGGAAGGAGAGAAAACTCTTTTAGCTCCCCCAAGCAGGAAATTCAGGGCAAAAACAGTTCCTTTGCCTAGGATGTGGCATGACAGTACATGCCTTCCTCAAAGACACACAGAGATGGCTGTCAGCCCCTTGCCTTTCTCAGTGCATGCAGCCAGATACCTGTGCCTATACCAATCACCCCTTCCCACCTAGGACTGTAAGGGAGAGCCTGTACCACACACCTGGTGACTATCTAGACACCTAAGCTGAATTCATACAAGAAAAATAAACAGACTCCTGGGCTGGCTTGCCTAGTAACAGCTCTGAACACATGGTGATGGCGTGTTGGAGCTTCAAAGGCACCAATAACCAAACTAGCACACACCTGACCAGCCTATTTGGGTGTTACAGTACAAAACAAAACAAGAAGCTAGAATACAATAAGCAAACAATAAATAAAGAAACGAATTACTGATGCCTCGGAAACAACAGACTGTGCTTCTTAGTTCAAGGAGATATGTGTGACTACACGGCAGCTCTTGTCTGGAGGTGAGATGAGAAGGCAGAAAGGGATAGGAACTGGTTGAATGGACATGGTAAATCTGTCTGTTATGGGGATAGTAACTAGGATCCCATAACAATGTGTGTATAGATTTTTGCATGAGAAAGCAATTGGAGCTAGAGACTTTCACCAAAAGCAAAATAAAAACAATTTGTTTCCAAAAAAGATGGAAGGAATACACAGTTAATGTACCAAAAATAATTTAATTGATCTTCAATCACTTCAAGAGGCAGCATATGATCAAGAATTGATGGCGCTGAAAGAAGCAGTCCAAGTTGCACTGAAGGCATTGGTGGAAAACAAGGATCCACAAACTGGCAGAAAACCAACTGAGACATTTCAGAAAGACAGATGAAATGCTGGAGGCACTCCATTTGGAAAACGTTTTAAAGACAGCTACCTTGCCAACCAACTGGAAGACCTCCATATTTGGGCCCATTCCAAAGAAGGGTGACCCAACAGAAGGTAGAAATTATCAATCAACATCATTAATGTCACACAGAAGTAAAATTTTGCTTAAGATATTTAAAAAATGATTGCAGCAGTACATTGACAGAGAACTACCAGAAATTCAAGTGGGATTCAGAAGAGGACAGGGAACAAGGAATACCATCTCGTATGTCAGATGGATCTTAGCTGAAAGCAGAACATACCAGAAGGAGGTTTGCCTCTGTTTTGTTGACTATGCAAAGGCATTCTACTATGCGGATCATAACAAACTACGGATAACATTATGAAGAATGGAAATTCCAAAACACTTAGTTGTACTCGTGTGGGACTTGCTACAGTGCATGTCATATGTTAATGGTGATGAGATAATTTAGAAAGTAATAGCAAGGACAGTTGCATAACTTGAAGAATGTAATTGTTGTTGTTGTTGTTAGGTGTTGCTGAGTCTGTTACAACTCATAGCAACCCTGTGCACAACAGAATAACAATGACTGGTCCTGCGCCATAGCCACAATTGTTTTTGTGCTTAAACCCATAGTTGCGACCACTGTGTTAATTCACCGCATTGAGGAGCTTCCTCTTTTTAGCTAACCCTCTGCTTGACCAAGCATGATGTCCTTCTCCAGGAACTGACCCCCTTCCTGACAACATATCCCAAGTATGTAAGACGCAGTCTCACCATCTTTCCTTCTAAGGAGCACTCTGGTTGTACCTCTCCCAGGACAGATCTGTTTGTTCTTTTGTCAGTCCTTACTACCACTGAATTGTACATGTAAAAACTGGTGAATTGGTGTACGTACTGTTATGTATATTTTCATGACAATTAAGTGAAAAAAAACTTTTTTTAATTCTATGGTATCTAGTTCTACTCTGATACACATGGGATTGCCGGGCGTCAACTCCATGGCCACCAGCAGGTGATCATGGGTACTGCACCTGGAAGCATCTAGGAAGAACTTTCTATGGGTAACTAGGCTTCTAGTCAGTAAACAAGTAGGGGCTTAGGGAGGTGACATTGGGGGTGAGTATGAGTGCTCTGAGTTGACAAGGGACAGTCACCTGAATTCCCCTCCAGCCACTCATAAAATTCACGGTCTCATGAGTGTCTGGCCCTGAGTTTCTTACGAAGGGTCAACCACCACGGCTTCTGGCCTCACCTCCCTCTGAATTAGGCACTTCCTCTCCCTCCCCAAGTTCCCTGGGGGGCATCTCCAGCCTGTTCTCTTTTCTTCCTCCAAGATGGAGATTCAAGGGTCTCAGGAGGAACTAAAGGCTGACACACTGGGTTATGAAAACCACAGTCCAATGAGATGGTGGAAAGGACAAAGCAGAGAGGAGTGGAAGGATGACAGACCACAGTGACCCCAAGTGGCCAGGGGGCCCCAGTAAGGTCAAGTGCCATCACTGAGGTAACTGGGGGAGGGCTCCAGAGTCCCAGAGGACCTCATCTAGGCTCCAGGTCTGAGCTATGCATCCTGGGGGACAGGCCAGCCTTCCCCCAGCCTCAAAGCTGAGCAGGGTCCCAGAAGACCTCATCTAGGCTCCAGGACTGAGCTATGCATCACGGGGGACAGGCCAGCCTTCCCCCAGCCTCAAAGCTGAGCAGGGTCCCAGAAGACCTCATCTAGGCTCCAGGTCTGAGCTATGCATCCCGGGGGACAGGCCAGCCATCACCCAGCCTCAAAGCTGAGCTGGGCTTATGATCTGCCCTGCTCAGAGAAAAGGAAGCTATCCCATGGCCTGATATACTTTGAAAAAGACACTGAGTCCCAAGACAGACATTGGCCAAGGAGCTTGCTGGTACTAGGCTGGTTGGTTCAGGGATGGGACCTGGGGTAGTAGGTGGCTGGAGGCTTCTCCAAGAGGGGCAAGGAGGGAGTCTGTCTGGAGCCCCCAATTCTGCTGGTCCTGCAGGGTGTCTGACTCAAGTCTCCCTGTCTCAGTGGCTGCTTCTCATCTCTCTGGGCCTTTTTTTTTTTAATCATGTGCCAAGCCAAGTGCCATCGAGTTTTTTTAATGACTGAGTGAAAATATACATTCCCTTATAAATTTACGTGCCCACCTATATGTAGCTTCCACTGCTCTCCCTGCCCGATGACAGCACACTGTTCCTCTCTGCTCTATACATGTCTCATCCTCCCAACAGTCTCCTTTCCCCGCCTCTCCACTCACTCTCTTTCCTCCAGCCAGAGGTCAGCGGGATAATATCCTATAGACGCATAGAACCATAAAGTGCATCCAATATACGGTCACTCTGCATCATCTCTGGGCCTTTTTTGTGTGTGTGTGCTCCTGATGACCACCCAAGTCCAAGGTGAGTCAGGGGCCAGGCCTGTGGGGATAGGGGCTCTGTCTTGTGCCCCTGTCTTAGTCAACTATCTTGTGCTGCTTTAGCAGAAATACCACATATGGATGGCTTTAACAAAGAGAAATTTATTCTGTCACAGTCCAGAAGGCTAAAAGTCCAAATTCAGGATGTCAGTTCCAGGGAAAGGCTTTCTCTGTTCGCTCTGGAGGATGGTCCTTGTCATCAGTTTTCCCCTGGATGGGGAGAGTCTGAGGCTCAAGAACCCCAGGTCCCTTCCAACAGATGTACTCTGCTCCTGGTACTACTTCTTGGTGGTATGAGGTGCCTCATCTCTCTGCTAGCTTCTTTCTTTGGTAGCTCAAGAGACTGCCTCCAGGCACAATACAATCTTACACAATGAGTCCTGCCCCACCAACAAAACTGCTGTCCACCCTCCCTTGTTAATGTCACAGATGCAGGGTTTACAGCACCCAGGACCATCACACAACAGCAGAATTATGGCCCTGTCAAAAGGTTACACACATTCGGGGGGGGGGAGGGTGACACAATTCAATCTATGACAGTTCCTTTGAATTTCCTCTGTTGGATGGTCCTTGCTCTTTCCAGGGTTCCCAAAGCCATCAGGTCTGTGCATCTGTGCTCCACATGGTTCTGTGTAACTCTGAACAGGTCACTGTCCCTCTCTGAGTCCCTGCTGTCATGTGTGAAATATAGATCACCTCCCCAGTATATTAACTATTAAACGAGAAACTAGTTTGTTTTGTAAACCTTCATCTAAAGCACAATAAAACAAAATTACAGCCTAGGGAATTCTGTGGGAGCCATTCTACTCTATCCTATGTAGGTTTGCTATGAGTTAGAATTGGCTTGATGGCCCACAACTACCAGCCAAGCCAAGTGCCGTTGAGTCAGATCCGACTCAGTACATCTATTTTAGGTCCTTAGATGGCACAAATGGCTTGTACTTGACTGATAAGGTAAAGGCTGGTGTTTTGAATCCAGCCAGTAGTACCGTGGAAAAAAAGACTGGCAACTCACTTCTGTTTTCAGTCAAGAAAACCCCATGGAATTGTTCTCTGGGTGGTCCGGCGTCTCAGAGATGATGGGCCCAAGCCCTGCACAGGGGCAGGTGAACAGCTGGTGCTCGTAAAGGGGAAATGTTCTGCTCTGTTGCAGTCCTCAGGATCCACCAATGCCTGCAGAGTGAGCGAGACCCAGGACCATCCGCAGAACTACAGTCTGCCTAAGGGACAGCATGGATGGGAAGGGGTCCCACAGCCCTTAGACAAGCACGGTCCCTCTTTGAGCCTCATTCATATCCTCTTCAGAACCAGGAGAATGGCTCAGAGCTTTCAAAGTCACAGTCACGACCCTGCTCTAAGACACTGACTGCTAACCAGTGAGCAGCAAGTATACTGTGAATGCACCCACTGTCACCAGATACCCACTCCAGAACCCACAACTTCCTGGAGCAAGTCCAAGTTCTGATACATTCGCAACAGGAGGAGTTGCAGCAGCTCAAGGCCAGCATGGGTGAGAAATCCCTGGATCTGGGAGGGATGTGAGATTATGGCTGGAACTTGGACCTTCTTGTGGGCTGCAGGTGGTGGAAGGCAGTACAAGGTGGGACTGACTCCACCCAGGTGCGAGCCCCAAGGCCACTGTAAAAGTACATGAGTCCTTTGGAATAGTCTTTCCCTTGTATCTTTAGTTTTCTTCCTTCTCCCTTGCTCTGGAAAGCAGTCACAATAATGGAGTACCTCAGATGGCTTGTTCACAGGGTTTTTAGACCCCAGACACTACTCACCAAAGTAGAACGCAAACTATTTTCTTTATAAACTATTTATGCCAGTTAAGCTAGATGTTCCCCTAGACTATGCCCCTTATGGCCCTCAGCCCAGCGACTCCATCCCTCAAGGAGTTTGTAGCTGTCTATGGAGCTTCCATGACCTTCCCTTGTACAAATTGTGCTGACTTCCCCCGTATTGTGTACTGTCTTACCCATCACCAAAATATCTACTGTCTACTTAGTGTTTTTCCATCCTGCCCCTCCCCTTCCTCATAACCATCAAAAATTGTTCCTTTTTGTACGTAAACCTTTTCATGAGTATACAGTAGTGGTCTCATAGAATATTTGGCCTATTGTGATTGATTTCCCTCAGCATACTGCCCTCCATGCTTCACAGGTTCATCATTATTCTTGATTGTTGCGTAATACTCCAACGTGTGTATGTACCATAGTTTGTTTATCCATCTACGTGTTGTTGGGCATCTTGGTTGCTTCCAGCATTTTTCTGTTGTGAACAGTGTTGCAGTGAACATGGCTATGCATGTGTCTATCTGTGTGACACATCTTATTCTTTAGGATATATTCTCAGGAGTGGGGTTGCTGGATGATATGGTATTTCTAGCTTTCTAAGGAAGCTCCATGTTGTATCATTTTACTTTCCCACCAGTAGTGCTTAAGAGTTCTGATCTCCCTAGAGCCCTCCAACATTTTTTATTTCCTGTTTTTTGTTTTGTTTTGTTAATTTGTGTCAGTAATGCTGGAGCGAGAGGTTTTCAGACTGTGGTTTTGATTTGCAGTTCTCTGATGGCTAGTAATGGAGAGTATTTCCTCATGTGCCTATTGGCTGCCAGAATGTCTTCTTTGGTGAGGTCTGTTCATTTACTTTGTCCATTTTTTAATTGGATGGTTTCTCTTTTGTTGTAGAGATATTGGGTTTTCTCACAGTTTTTAGAGATTAGAACTTTGTCTGCTTTGTAATAGTCAAAACAATTTTCCCAGTTTACAAGTTCTGTTCTTACTCTTCTGGTGAAGGCTTTTGATGAGGATAAGTGTTTAATTTTCAGAAGATCCTAATTGTCTAGCTTATCTTCTAGAGTTTGGTTATGTTGTTTATGGTTTGTATTCTGTTAATGCCAGGTAGTAGGGCTTTTAGCCTTAATACTGTTTTTTTTCCAATGGACTTTATAGTTTGGGGTTTTATATTTAGGCCATTGATCCATTTCTAATTAGTTTTTGTGCTTTATTCTTTCCATGTAAAGTTAATGATAAGTTTTTCTGTTGCTGGCATTTAGATGGGGGTTGCATTGCATTTGTACATTGCTTTGGATAAAATTGTCATTTTCACAGTGTTAAGTCTACCTACCCATGAGCATAATATACTTTTCAATTTATGTAGATGTCTTATGGTTTATTGCAGTACTGCTCTGTAGTTTCTTTGCATAGATCCTTTATATCTCTGGTTGGATTTATCCCTAAGTATACTTTTATGGGGTATTATAAATGGTATTATTTTCCTGATCTCCTTTTCATCATTCTCTTTATTGGTGTATAGGAATCCACCTGATTTGTGTTCAGTGGCCAGGGCCAGTCATTCAGCTATGGTGAGCAGGGCAGGTTCAGTTGAAGGAGAGGGAATTAGATGGATTGTTTGTGGCATGTACTAGGGATGAGAGAGTGGTCTGGGAATCAGGGCTGGACATGTTCTAGTAGGCCATACCTGTGCTTCTCAGGAGTGTGATATTCAGCTCACAGTGCAGGTAAGCAGGAAGGAGGAGGGAGATTGTGATGTATGGAGCTAAGATGGACATGGGAAAGAGGAGAGAGAGGAGAGAGAAACAGGATCCAGAAGAAACAAAGAAAAAAGAGAGCTAAGGAAGCTTGCCTTAGGAGTGGAAAGATGAGAAACAGAGAAAAAACAAAAACAGAAAAAGAAAACAAAATAACTATATTTTTTAAAATGGAGAAAGAAAAGAAATGCCCCTGGAAGTCCCACCATTGCTGTTTCAAAGACCAGGGAAGTGTTTCCCAAGCTGCATGATATAGCCTGGCTAGAAAGGGTGTAAATGTCACACAGCATCACGTATATAGGGGACGAGAAAAGAAGGTAAGCACAGGCAGATTAAAACTAACAAATGAAGAAATACAGAAAGCAAGAAAGAAAAAAAGAAATGCCCCCAAATGTCCCACCAATGTGGCTGTGCAGACTGGGTATATGGGTCCTAAGCCACGCACTATAGTCCAACGGGAAGGGGTTCCCAGGCCACAGAAAGAAAAACAAACAGATAGACAAAACAAACCAAAAAAGCCCCAAGGATCCTGCCAGCATGGCATCACAAGCTGAGAGAGTGGTTCCTCAGCTGAGTTGCACCTCACAACCTTTCAAGGAGAAGCAAAGATGGCACACAGAGCAAGTTGTTCAAGAGAAAGGGGGGAGTGGTGGTGGTCGGAGGCCCAGAAGAAACCAAAGAAACAGAAAGAAGCAACATCAGCTACAGACAGATGACACACAGGGAGCCAACCAGTGTGGGCAGGGCAATGCCAAGTTTGGGGAGCCAAAGGAGTTTTCTCCCACCCAAGAGACTGTGGCTAGGAAGCAGAGGAGGCTGCAGGTGGGGGCAGAAAAGGTGAGACAGGAATGTCTATATTGCTGGTGGCAAGGTGATCTGCTTCCTGCTGGGAGCTCCTAAAGCTGCTTTCACTATTCCTGGTTCAACAATCTCCTGTGTGGGTAGAGCAAATCCAAGTCACATAGACACTGCATCTCCCAGCGAGCCAAACTGCTGCAGTTAGCCAGGAGGTGTCAGAGGCAGAGCAACAAGAAGAGGATACAGAGTGGGAAAGTATGTGTTGCTGCGAGTTACCAGATGCTTTTGGAAATGCTGGTGGCGTGGTGGTTAAGTGCTATGTCTGCTGACCAAAAAAAAGGTTGACAGTTCAAATCCACCAGGCACTCCTTGGAAACTCTGTGGAGCAGTTCTGCTCTGCCCTAGAGGTTCACTATGAGTCAGAATTGACTCGACAGCACTGGGTTTGGCTTTTTGGTTTTGTCTCCTGGAATTTTGGTGAAGTTGCTTTCCTGTGCTCCCTGTCTGCCAGTCTCCTACTGGAGTCCAAGATGGCAAATCCATGCTTCATTAGCCTATACTGACCTGCCACTTGTATCTCTTCTCACTCTCTGTTCTCTGCCAGTTTCTTATTCCATTTGGCTGAGACCTTTATCTCAGTTTCAGGTTCCAGGATGGATGTTTGTTCCTGTTTTACTTAGTTTTTCACATCTTTGCCTGTGTAGACCACAGAGACCAGCTAGTGATCATCAACTCAAGGATGGAGCAGGTGGGTCTGGGGGGGCCCAGCCTGGACTAGGACATGCATCTGGCACCTACTGCCACCCTTCCCTGCCTGTGAGAGACAGAGGCCAGTTAGGAGTTTGAGGAGGAGGAGAATGCAGTCAGGAGGGCTTCCTGGAGGAATGTCCCCACTGGCCTTGGAGAGGTCACATGGGAGAAGTATCTGCACATACTGATTTGCCCCTTTTTTTAAAAATTGTGTTTTACCCTAATGGTGTTCTGGTTAAGTGTTACATCCACTAACCAAAATGTTGGCAGTTGAGATCCATCAGGAACTCCTTGGAAACTCTATGGGACAGTTCTACTCTGACCTATGGGCTTACTATGATCTGAGTCAACTCAGTGGCAGTCACCTTGGCATTTATTTTTATTTTTTTGGTGCTTTAGGTGAAAGTTTACAGCTCAAGTTAATTTCTCATTTAAAAATTGATTCACATGTTTTGTGACATTGGTTGCAATCCCACAATGTGACTGTACATTTCTCCTTTCTACCCTGGGTTCCATGTGTCTATTCAGCCAGTCCTTGCCCTTTCCTTCCGTCTCACCCAGACAACAATTAGACAGGTCTGTAGTGGTTAAGTGCTACAGCTGCCAACCAAAAGTCAGCAGTTCAAATCCACCAGGCACTTCTTAGAAATTCCATGGGGCAGTTCTACTCTGTCTACAGGGTTGCTACGAGTCAGAATCGACTCAACAGCAGTGGGTTTAGGGTTTTTTTGGTATAGAAACCCTGATGGAGTAGTTTCTATTCTTTCCTATAGGGTCACTGTGAGTCAGAATTGACTCAATGGCAATGGGTTAGCTGGTTGGTTGGTTTAAATATAAATATAAAAACAAAAAAATACACATGAGGAATATGCTTCTTAGTTCAATCAAATATGCAAGGTAGACAGTTACCCCATTTCTCATTCAGTGCTTAGCAAGTCACGTGCTGTGCTATGAGGCATGTCCTTTGTTGTCTTTGTTTCCCTTCACTGAATTGCAGTAATTCTTGTTTTGTATCTGTTCTGGAAATACTTGCCTGTATTTTTTTACTGTTGTAAAAATATAGATAACACGTCTGCCAAGTCAGCATTCTTCAGGTGCACAATTTAGTGATATCCACTGTGGAAATCATGTTGGACAAGCATCACACATAGTCACTGCCAAATCTCCCATCAGTATCACAGAAACCCACCACTTCCCAATCAGAGATTCCCCCTTTTCCTCTCCCTCCTGGTAACCACTAATAAACTCTGGTCTCTATATGTTTGCCTGTTTTTATTATTTATATAAATGACTTCACACAACATTCATCCTTTTGTATGTGATTTATTCACTCAGTACAGTATTTTCAAGATTTACCAGTGTGAGGGCATGTATCAGGACTTGCATTTCTCTTAATGACTATTGTTTCAATGTATGGACATACCAGGAAACGCTCGTGGTATAGTGGTTAAGTGCTGCGTCTACTAGCCAAAAGGTTGGCAGTTCAAACCACCACACGCTCCTTGGAAACTCTGTGGGGCAGCAGTACTCTGTCATGTGAGGTAGGTATGAGTTGGAATCAACTTGATGGCAGTGAGTTGGTTGTGAGTACATGTTTTGTTTACCCAGTGAGTCGGTTGTGGATACACATTTTGTTATCCATTCACCTGTCGATGGACAGTTGGGTTCTCTACACCTTTTGGTTTATTGCGAATAGTGCCACAGTGAACACTGGTATACATGTATCTGTTTGTGTCCCTGCTTTCAAATCTTTTGGGTATATGCCTAGAAATAGGATTGCTGAGTCATATGGTAATTCTATGCTTACTTTTTTGAGAAATCTCCAAAATGTTTTCCATGCAGCTACACAATTTTACATTCCTATGGAAAATGGATGAAGGTTCCAAATTCTCTGCCATGCGTTGTTTCCTGTATATTGGGCCATAGCCATCCTATGAGGTGTGAAGTGATATTTTATTGTTGTTTTGACTAACGACTAATGATATTGAACAATTTTTCATGTGCTTGTTAGGCACTTGTATATCTTCTTCAAGGAAACGTCTAGTCAAAGATGGTGCCCAGCTGCCACCAAAGACTGCCCTGACAGGGAATACAACGTAGAGTCCCTGACATAGTGGGAGAAAAATAGGATGCAGAACTTGAACTCTATTAAAAGACCAGACTTCGTGGTTCAACAGACCGAAGGGCCCCTAGACTCTTAGACCAGAGCTGAAATCAGTAATGAAGCCAACTCTTCAGACAAAGACTGGACTGGACTATAAGACACAGAGTGATGTTAGTGAAGAATGTGCTGCTTGGCTTAAATATATACATGAGGCTGTCTGAGCAGCTCCTGTCCAGAGTGGGATGAGAGGGTGGAGGGGACAGGAGCTGGCTGAATGGATACAGGAAGTACAGGGTGGAAAGGAAGGGTGTACTATCGCAGGGTAGAAGATTGCAGTTAGAGTTGTGTAGTGAATACTCTGGGGGTCAGTTCTACCCTGGCCTGTAGGGTCACCATGGGTCAGATCCGACTCAATGGCACTTGGCTTGGCAGTGATATTAGAGTTGTGTAGTTATATGGTATATTGACTTGGATTATAAACTTTCACTTAAACCACAATTAAAAAAATTTTTTTAATCATTAATAGAAAGATAAAGAAATATCTAGTCAAGTATTTTGCCCATCTTTTGATTAGGTTACTCATTCATAGAAGTTTTTTTTATATATTCTGGATATTAAACATTTATCAGACATATAGCTTCCAAATATTTTCTCCCAATCTGTAGATTGTCTCTTCACTTTGATGCACAAAGGTTTTTCATTTTGATGACATCCAGTTTTTCTATTTTGTCTTTTTTTGATCATTCCGTTGGTGTTATATCTAAAAACCTATTGCTGAAAACCATCTTCTGAAGATTGTTGTTGTTGTTAGGTATGTCAAGTCCACAACCTTATGTACAACAGATACACTGCCCAGTACCGCACATCCTCCCAGCCATTGCTATGTTTAAGCCTATTGTTGCAGCCTTTGTGTCATTCCACCTCATTAGGGTTCTTCCTCTCTTTCATTGACTGTCATGGATTGAACTGTGTCCCTTAAAAAAATATGTGCATTAATCTGGCTTGGGCTTCATTCCTGGTATTGCGTGATGTTTCTTTATGTTGTAAACCCTGCCTCTATGAGGGATGATGAGTGCCAGATGTGTTGGTGTTTCAGGGCTCAACATTTGGGATTATATTGCACTTTGGGGCAGCCTCTTGGGATATAAGGGAATAGGAAAGAAGGAGAGATTTGGGGACATAGTACCACCAATAGGTAGTGCTGGGAGTTAAGCGTGTCCTTTGGAAAGCACCCGGGGTCCCTGCACATCAGAAGTTCTCATTCCAGTGGAAGATTGACAACAAGAACCTTCCTCTAGGGCCAACATAGAAAACCTTCTCCTGGAGCTAACACCCTGAATTTGGACTTTTAGCCTATTAAACTATGAAAAAATAAAATTTCTCTTTTTAAAGCCCTGCGCTTGTGATATCTCTGTTATAGCAGCACTAGATGGCTAAGACATCGATCCTGTACTTTATCAAGCATGACTGATCCCTCCTGATACCCTGTCCCAACTATGTGAGATATAATCTTGATGGTAGATGTAAAGACCTAACGAAAGTCACTTAGGTTATTAAGCTACATTCTATCTTTTGCCTCAATTATCACCCTCAGACCAGACTAGCAGGTCTGCATTCCTCTCCCTATCTCTGAGGATATAGAGTTGATTAAGACCTCAGAGAAAGGTAATGAAATTTTGAGTAATTCACACTTTTTGTTAGATGTAGTGAAACTTTGTGATGTAATGAAATCTTGTGATTCTGACTATTGTTCTGTGACATATCCCTACCCCTTTGAAGTATGGCTATAAAAACCGCTGGAAATGTAGCCCAAATGGGACAGCTTTTGGCTCTCTGTCTCCCAGATTGCTAGCAAATCTGCAAATAAATTATTTCTTGAACACCATGCTGTCTCTGAATTTTCGGCTACAGTGACAGGCGGAATAAACTTGCTTCAGTTCAGCAACAGTCTCACAATTCTCACATCTAAGGAACGTTATTTCTGTACTTCTTCTAAGACAGATGTGTTCGTTCTTCTGGCAGTACACAGTATAGCTAATATTCCTCACCATCACCATAATTCAAAGGCATCAATTCTTCAGTCTTCCTTATTCATTATTCAGCTTTTGCATACATATGAGGTAATTAAAAATATTATGACTTGTGTCAGGAGCACCTTAGTCATCAGAGTGACATCTTTGCTTTTTAATACTTTCAAGAGATCTTTCCCAGCAGATTTGTTCAAAACAATTGGTCATTTGGTTTCTTGACTGCTGCTCCATGGGTATTGACTGTGGATCCAAGTAAAATTAAATTCTCGACAATTTTAGTATTTCCTCCATTCATCATGATGTTGCTTATTGGTCCAGTTTCAAAGATTTTTTTTTTCATGTTAAAATGTAATCTATACTGAAGGCTGTAATCTTCTATCAGTAAGTGCTTCAAATTCTCTTCATTTTCAGCAAATAAGGTTGTGTCTTCTGTATGTCACAGATTTTCTTTTAGCTTTACTCCAATCCTGATATTGGATTCTCTAAGAGTTTTATGATTTTAGGTCTTATATTTACATCATTAATCCATTTTGAGTTAATTTTTATGTATGATGTGAGATATGAGTCCCACTGCATTCTTTTACATAAAACCCACTGCCACTGAGTCAGATCCGACTCATAGCAACCCTAGAGGTCTTCCCCATAGAGTTTCCAAGGAACATCTGGCAGATTTGAACTGCTGACCTTCTAGTTAGCTGATGTAGCACTTAACCCACTATGCCACTGAGCTTTCCTTGGTGTATATGTCTACCCTTATTTTAGTACCAGACTGTCTGGATCACTCTAGCTTTACAGTAGGATTTAAAGTCAGAAGGTGTGAGTCCTCCTTTGTTCTGCTCTTTCAAGATTATTTTGGCTATTCAGTGCTCCTTGCCATTTTGTACGGATTACAGGATTTATTTTTCCACTTCTGCAGTGAAGGCTGTTGAAATTTCCATAGGGATGCTGCTGAATCTGCAGATCACTTTAGGTGGTATTGATACCTTAACAATACTAAGTCTTTCAGTCTAGGCACACAAGATGCCTTTCTATTTATTTGTGTTTTTTGTTTGTTTACTTTGTTTTAATTTCTTTCACAGTATTTTGTAGTTTTCCCGGTATAGGTCTTTCACTTACCTCCCTGATGAAAATCATTCCTAGGTACTTTATTCTTTTAGATGCTATTATAAGTGGAATTTTGTGATTAACTTCCTTTTCAGGTTGCTCATTGGTGATATATAGAGACTGTCATGGATTGAATTGTGTCCCCCCAAAAATACGTGTGTAATTTGGCTGGGCCAGAATTCCCTGTATTCTATGATTGCCCTCTATTTTGTGATTTTCTTATGCTGTAAATCCTAATCTCTGCCTCTGGTTAACAGAGTGGATTATGTTAGAGAGGATTAGGGTGGGACTGTAAATTCCTTCAAAAGATCATCTCCCTGCCCCACGGTAAAGGGAGTTTCCCTGGAGTGTGGCTTGCACCACCTTTTATCCTTTAATCCTACAAGAGATAAAACAAAAGGGAAGGAAGCAGGAAGTTGGAAACCTCACACATTCGAGAAAGAAGCACTGGGAGCAGAGCACATCCTTCAGACCTGAGATTCCTGGGCCAAGATGCTCTCTGACCAAAGACTGATGCAATACAAGGGTCTTCCTCCAGAGCCAACAGACGGAAAGCTTTCCTGTGGAGTAGACATACTGAATTTGGACTTGTAGCCTACTGGATTGCATAAGAATAAACATTTCTCCTTTAAAGCCATCCACTCTTGGTATTTCTGTTAAAGCAGCACTATCTGACTGACACAGAGACCCAAATAATTTTCATGTTACCTTGTAGTCAGCAACTTTGTTGAAATCGCTTATTAGTTCTAGTTGTTAGGTTGTGGATTCATTGAGATCACATCCCAATGATTAGGATCACATCCTTCCTAATCTGGATACCTTTTTTTTTTTCTTTAATTGCCTAATTGTTCTAATGGAAACCCCGGTGGCATAGGGGTTAAGTGCTATGTCTGCTAATCAAAACATTGGCAGTTCAAATCCCCCAGGGACTCCTTGGAAATTCTATTGAGCAGTTCTACTCTGTCCTATAGGGTTACTATGAGTCAGCAGTGAGTGTGGTTTGGGGTTTTAATTGCTCTAATTCTGACTAGATCTTCTGGTACAACACTGAAGAGCAGAGGTGAAAATGATCATCTTTGTCTTCTTCCTGATCTTAATGAGAAACTTTTCAGTCTTTCTCCATCAAGTATAACATTAGCTCTAGGTGTTTCAGAATGCCCTTTATTGTATTAAGGAACTTCTATTCCTATTTTTGTGGGTGTTTTTATAATGATAGGATGTTGGGTTTTGTCAAGTACCCTTTCTGCAATGAATAGGTTGTCACGTGGTTCTCCTTCATTCTATTGTTTTGGTATATTACATTGACTGATTTTTCTAATATTGTATTATCCTTGCATCCCTGAAATAACTCCCACATGGTAGTGATGCATAATGCTTCTAATACGGTGTTGGATTTGCTTTGCTAGTGTCTTGTTGAGGATTTTTGCAACTGTAATCATAAGAGATATTGGTCAATAGGTTTGGTTTGGTTTTGTCTGATGGTGTCTTTATCTGGCTTTGGTATCAGGGTAGTGCTTGCCTCTTGAAATAAGATCAAAGGTGTTCCCTTCTATTCTCTGAAAAAGTTTAAGAAGAATTGGTGTCACTTCTTCTTTTAATGTTTGGTAGAATTCCCCAATGAAGCCACGTGGTACAGGATTTGAGTTTGGGAGATTTTTGATTACTAATTCAGTCTCTTCACCTGCTATAGGTCTATTGAGATTTTCTATTCCTTTTGGAGTCAGTTTAGTAGTTGGTGGATTTCTAGAAATTTGTCCATTTCATCTAAGTGACCCAATTTGTTGACATACAATTGCTTATAATAAGCTCTTATAATTCTTTGTATTGCTGTAGGGTTGCTTGTAATGTCCCCACTGTCTTTTCCATTTTTAGTTGTTTGCATCTTCTCTCTGTATTTCCTTCTCGGTCTAGAAAAAGTTTTGTCAATTACCTCATCAATCTTCACAAAGAACCTAGTTCTGCTTTCCTTGATTCTTTCTATTGTTTATCTTCATTTTCTTCATTTCATTTGTTTCTGTTCTGATCTTGGTTACTTCCGTCCTCTGATAGCTTTGAGCTTAGTTTGTTGTCTTTTGTGTTCCTCAAGTTGTTAAAGTTGGGTAGTGGACTGAAGATCTTTCTTCTTTTTTAATGTAGGTGTTTTATTGGAGGGAAACCAAGGCCTTGAAAGCAGCTGATGGTGCCTGTCTGGGCTATGGGAGAGGTAACCTAGAATAGGTTACACAAAGATTATTGTGTTTGCCAGCATTTGTGCAGCCTGAAGCTTTGTAGAGGGTTCCAAACTGACTGGCAGCTAAGGCTTCCTGGAGGAGGTGTTATTTAAAGATGATGAGATGTATCAGTGAGAGAAATGAGAATATGGGTGGGAAGGTAGATCTAGGCAAAGATGTGAGTCTATGTGTGGCACAGAGGAGGTTGAGCTGAACAGGAGAGCCCAAACTTACTCACTGACTTCTTTCATTCGGTGGACAATTGCTGAGCACTTATAGATTGAATTGTGTCCCCCAAAACTGTGTATCAGTTTGGCTAGTCTAGGATTCTCAGCATGGTGTGATTGTCCACCATTTTGTCATCTGATATGATTTTCCTGCATGCTATAAATCCCACTTCTGTGATGTTAATAAGATAAGATTAGGGACAGTTATGTTAATGAGGTAAGGACTCAGTCTACAGTATTAGGTTGTGTCTTAAATCAATCTCTTTTGAGATATAAAAGAAAGAAACAAAAGTCAGCAGAGTAGTGCATACTTTGGACCTGGGGTCCCTGTACTGAGAGGCTCCTAAACCACATAAAGATTGATGACAAGGCCCTTCCTCCGGAGCCAACAGAGACAGAAAGCCTTTCCCTGGAGCTGGCACCCTGAATTCAGACGGCTAGCCTACTAGACAGTGCAGAATAAATTTACTTTCTGCTGAAGCCATGCATAGGAGTTTTTTCTGTTATAGCAGTGCTAGATAACTATGACAGGCACCAACTGTGAGCTGAGGACTAGCTGTGAATCAGATGAACACACAGTGTATATGTAGCACTCACTATCCAGAAGGTGAAGCAGCTCTGTAAGTGGGAATTTCTGCACAATGTGTGAACAAGGGAGCCCAGGTAATTCAGTTGTTAAGAGTTCGACTCCTCACCAAAAGATCAGCAGTTTTAATCTACCAGTTACTCCACGGAAACCCTGTAGGGCGGTTCTGCTCTATTCTATAGGGTCACTGTGAGTTGGAACTGAGTTGATGACAACAGGTTTTGTTGGGTGTGAGTAAGGAACTTCAGGAGTGTGTGCAGCCTGGAGGAATCCAGGATAGCTTCGTGGAGGAGGCAAGCCTGTAGGACGAGCCATTTGAGCAGAGAATGGGTGGTGTGGTAAGAGGAGTGTTTCCAGTTATAGCAGTCTTTCTCAACTGGAGCAATTTCTTCCCTAGGTGACACTTAGCAGTATCTGGAAACGTTTTTGGTTGTCTCAGGCTGGGGTTATGCCACTGGTATCCAGTGAGCAGAGGTCAGGGATACTGCTCAAGATCCTACATTGCTCAGAGCAACCCCTCAAGACAGAGAATGATTCAGCCTCACATGTCAGTGTTGCTGAGTGCAGAAACCTGGGTTAGAAAGATCAGCATGTGGGAAGTGCAAGGGGTGAGACAGAATGTGACACACTGGAGGAACTGAAAGCTGTTCTGTGAGGCTGCAGAGCTCTGGAAGGGGACAAGAATGCCAAGTCCAGGAAATCATTACAAGGGTGGTGATTTCTTAGGCCAAGGATTAAGAAATTCAGTGACAGAAAAGGATCACTGTGTTAAAACAATGGAGGAATGTACCATTCAGAGTAGAGGGATAAACAGATATGTAAGTAGTTAAGTAGGTAGGTGGGAAGATAGGTAGCTAGCCTGATAATAGATAGACAGATAAGCAGGAAGGTAGGTAGATAGAGATAGATAGATATATGGACAAACAGACAGATAGATACATAGGTAGACGAATGGATGGAGGAAAAGAGGGAGGGGAGGAGGGAGGCATACATGGATAGATAAATGAATATGTATGAGTTCTCTTATAGGTAGCTAGCTGCTGCATCCAGTCGAGTCAGACTCACTGCCACCTTATATATAACAGAATAAAACGTTGCCCAGTCCTATGTCCTCGTGATCACCAGAATGTTCAAGTCCATCACTGCAACTGTTGTGCCGACCTAGCTCACCAAGGGACCTCACCCTCCCTCACTGGCCCTCTGTTTCCTCAAACAAGAAGCCCTCCTCCAGAGACTGATCTTCTGAAGACATGGTCAAAGCAAGCAAATCAGACGATGTTCTGTCGTGATCTGTAAGGTTTCGATTAGCTAATTTTTGGAGGTAGAAGACCAGGTCTTTCTTCCTAGTCTGTCTTAGGCCAGAAATGCCACTGAATTCAACCCGTCCACTATGGATGACCTTACGTGTGTTTATGATGCCAGCATCATAGCAACACAGAAGCCACCACAAGAACGACAGACAGATGGCTGGTGATCCATTCAGGGGAGAATATCTCATTCAGCATTTCTACGGGGTTGCAAATCTGACTTACCTTTCTTCTCGGGAAGCCCCTCCAAAGTGAAACCCACTGCCATAGAGTTGATTCCAACTAATAGAGACCCTATAGGTCAGAGTATAACTGTCCCACAGAGTTTCCAAAGAGCACCTGGTGGCTTTTTACTGCCAACCCTTTGGTTAACAGATGTAGCACTAACCACTAGACCATCAGAGTTTCTTGAGGAAGCCCAGCTGCATGTAAAGAGCATGTCAAGCTTGACAGATCTGGATTGGCTTGCCTTGGACTCATCTCAAAGAAAAATCACTTTCTGGAGGAAGACATCCCTTTTGGTGAAGTAGAGGGCCAGTGAGGGTGACAGAGATACTTGGTCAAATAGGTGACATAACAGCCACAATGCTCTTAGCTGTGCAACCATGAGCAAGCCACCTCAAATTTCTAAGCCTCAGTTTTTCCATACATGAAATGGGAACATAGACCTACCTTACAGAGCAAACGAGAGAAAAAACGTTTTACATACAAGGACTGCCAGTTACACTCACAAACTCATTCTAGACAAAGTGCTACATACCTTACTGCTGTATATCACTACGATCACCTTGAAGTACTTCCCTTAGGAAGCTATGCAGAGACACCAGCACCTAGCCCACACTTTAAAGCACTTTTTCTAGGACGGGTTTGCAAACTTATACAATGACAGCTCTGGTGGCCATTCCGGAAAAACAGTTCCAAAATTGCTTTGAAGGGGTGGACAAGGCAGTGGCATTGGTGCATAGCTTCCCAAGGGGAGTACTTCAAAGACGACTGCAGTGATACTCAGCGATGAGGCATGTAGCACTTTTTCTAGGATGAGTTCTTGAACTTAATTGGCAGTCCTCGTGTGTGTGTGTGTGTGTGTGTGTGTGTGTGTGTGTGTGTGTGTGTGTATACGTACTACACCAACTCACTGCTGTCAAGTCAATTCCAACTCATGGTAACCCTGTGTGTCCCAGAGTAGAACTGAGATCCACAGGGTTCTCTTGGGTGTAAGATTTAAGGAAGTTGATCACCAGGACGTCCTTCCACGCTGCTGCTGGCTGAGTTCAAACCACCGAACTTTTTGCTTAGTTGTTGTATCGGCAGTTGCCACTGAGGCGACTCTGACTCACGGTGACCCACATACGCAGCAAAGTAGAACTGCTCCATAAGGTTTTCAAGGCTGTGACCTTTCACAAGTAGGGTGCCAGGCCTGTCTTCTTAGGCACCTCTGGGTGAGTCTGAACTGCCAACCTTTTAACAGGTAAAAACAAACTGCACCACCCAGAGACGTACACACACATACACACATACATAACCCATTGCTGTCAAGTTGATTCTGACCCATAGCAACCCTATGGGACAGAGTAGAACTGTCCCTACAGAGCCACTTGTGGGGTGAACTGCCAGCCTCTTGGTCTGCAGTCAATCTCTTAACCACTGTACCATCATATATATCTGTATATTCCCGCAAACAAATTCACAAACTGATTAAAACTCGTGTCTTGGAGATAAAATACACACTAGTAGAGATAAATGAATTGACAGATGATGTCCTATTTATATCATACATATCATGAAGTCATTAAACAGTGGCAATGGCAGAGACAGTAAGTTGAATGGGACTGGTAATACAGTGTGTGGCTTCATTAAGGGGATGTCGTGAGGGCCCGCAGGGGAACTGAGACCATCAATGGTTTTCCCTTGAAGAGAGGGGTCTTCTGTCAATGGAACAGGGGAAGGACAGGTCTCAGAAGAGAAGGGGGTCTCAGAGTCTGCCTCAAGAACCCAAGAGCTCAGGTCAGGAGAAGCCTGGGAATTGACCAAAGGGAAAAACAGGGGGGGGGGTTGGCGCTGGGTGGCCACAAGCAGGGTGAGCCCCAGACTGCCTAGACTCTGTGGGTGGGAGAACAGTGGCCCTCAGAGGCCCAAGCAGGGAGTGGCAGGCTTCTTGCAGACCCAGAAGTTTTCTGCGGTGCACTTGTTATCGTTCCAGCCGCTGCTGATGAGCTCCGCACAGTCCTCTTCCCCAACATTGTTGGGCTCGCCTTTGGTCCAGAAGCTGTGAATCCCATCACAGCCATGGGCCCTCCACCCCGGCCACAGCCCACTCCAACACACCCTGGTGAGAGCTGCTCCCTGAGCTTTGATCGAGGAATTTCTAGTACCAACCAGATGGCAGTGAGGGATTTGAAGACAGAGTTTTTGCAAACACAGGTTCAAACATCACCTCCATCAAAATCATTATCTGTCGGGGTGAAAATTTAGACTCCCAGGCCCTTACCTAGACACAGTGAATCAGAGCCCCCAAGGGTACAGCCAGGATTCTGCATTTCTGTGAAGCTTTGCAGGGGATGCTGTCCAATACCAGTGTCTGAGCACCTCTGGATTCGGGTTGGGTGTGTCTTTCCCCTGCCCACTCTCTCTCCCAGTACCTTTGCTCCAGAGCTCACCTGAGCTGCAGTTTAGTGTTGTCCACCCAGTGCCAGGCACCCTCATTGTGGTGGTCACTGAGGCCAATCCAGGTACTACTATCTTTCTTGACAAGCCAGAACTGCAGAAATCTCTGTAATGAAAGGGGCATCAGGAGGAAACTCCCGTACCCCTCCTACTCCGCTCCATCCATGAGCCCAGCATACCCTGCCTCTTACTGGACGGAAGTTCTTTCTGCAGTCTCACTTTGAGTCCCCGTTGAGCTGTGTGTATTGACATGTGCCTACGTGCTATGGATATGAGTTAATGCCCACATATGTGTGGCAGTGTGTTAACTTGTGCCTCGGTTCATATACATGTCCAGGGACAGATTATGTGCAATTCTTGAGAGTTCTGCACACACCTCTCCTGAAAGACCACCCTAAGCATGTGATCATTCCTCCTCCAGGAAGCCTTCCATGACTGCATCCACCACCACCACTCCCCCAAGCTGCCCACTGGGCTTCCACCTCTCAAGGAGCAGAAGGGTTTTTGGTGAACCAGGTGCATGGCCCAGCCGCCAGTGGGAATACCAGGCAGCCCACCTGCTCCTCTACGCTGTCGATGATCACCAGCTGGGACCCCTGCTGCTGGCAGGCAGAGGCGGAAGTGTTCCATGTGCCCTGAGTCCGAGAAAAGAAGTAGCAGCTCCCCTGGAAGAACTCCCAATTCTGGGAGCAGGGTTGACACAGGCCAGCTGCAGAGAAGGTGTGGGGTGGGGCAAACAGGTCAGTTGGCTCTCCAGGGCCCTACATCTGCTTCAGGCCTTGGGGATCCTGTGCTGGGCCCAAGCACTGATGTGTAGGGGTTCACTCAGTGGCCCAGAAACCCCCAAGAAAGATCCCAGCTCTGCCATGTCTTCCGCAGCCCCAAAGCCACAGGGGCAGGTCCCAGGGCCACCTACAACCCCCAGCTCCGTCCTCTCGGGTGTCATGCCCTCACCCAGGGAGGTATTAATCCAGGTCAGCTGTTGGTGGATGGCCTCCAGCTCCGACTGAAGCTGATTCTCAGCACTGGCAACTGGGAAGAAGAGGACTTCCATTATATCAGCAGTTCAAATCCACCAGGCACTCCTTGGAAACCCTATGGAGCAGTTCTACTGTCTCCTATAGGGTCACTGTAAGTCATAATCAACTAGATGGCAGTGGGGTTTTTTGGCTTTGTTTTCGAGGTGTGCTTCATGCAGAATAGACCCCATGAAAACATTACCTGTGGATTTCACAGCAACCCAGAGAGGCCATTTTACAGATGAGAAAACTGTGAGGCTCAAGTGACCGACCTGCCCACCACTGCCAGCACCCAGGACCTCACACAGGGTCCACTATCCTCCCCTCCTCCCACCTCCCATCCTCAGCCTTGGCTTCTTCAAGGTCACACAGCCTCAAAGCCCCCTCCCACCTAGGAACACAGTGTCCAAACGTTACCCGCTCTCTGGTTTCCCTGATAATCCTGGGTCCTGTGTTGCAGGGACTGGTGGATCCTGAAGACTGCAACAGAGCACAACATCCCTCTTAATAAGCACCAGCTGTATACCTGCCCCTGTGCGGGGGCTGACTCCATCGTCTCTGAGAACCAGACCACCAATGGGGGGAGATGATCTACATTTCAGATCAGACCAGCTCACAGAGGAACAGTGACAGGAAGGCATGTGGAGCTGAGACACCCAGCCCTGGTGGGTTTGGCAACTCTGGAGAGGGAAAGGACTGTCCAAAAGGGAAAACCCAAAGGGGCCCAGGAGTCCAAATTCCCAACCCCACAGGCCCAGCCTGACTCACCTTGGACCTGGGTAATCACCAGAAGCACAAAGATGAGGCCCAGAGAGACAAGAAGCAGCAGCAGAGGCGAGGAGAATCGACACCCTTCAAGAACAGCAGGGCTCAGGGCTCAGGGCAGACCTCTCCCTGGTCCTCCAGGAGAGGCCTCCAGCCACCCACTGCCCCAGGTCCCAAACCTCAACTGCCCACTCAGTACCTCGGCTGCTCCTTGGGCTGGAGGATTGTAGGAATCTAGGATCTTTCTCCATGGGTCTCTGGCCCCAGAATGTCACCTTCCCATCTGAAAGGGGCCAAATGCAACCCAGCTGAGCTTGGAGGCCCGCTGCACCCTGGCCCAAGACTGGTATCTTAGGTATCCCCTCCCCAAGCTGGATACAAGACATGGACCCCCCCAAGCTCTACGGTCCTGTCACCCTGGAGTCAGGGCCCAGCCTCACCAGGGCTGTCTAGCTCATTGATGTCACCTGTCTCCATCCTCTGTTCTTCCCTGCACTCCTTTCTCTCCTCCTCTTTGCTGGACAGAGATTTTTATTAGCCACAGTTCCCCTCTACAGTCCCTTCTCAGAGTCTTAACTCCCCAGCTCAGGAAAAAGAACAAGGAAGTGAATGAAAATATCTCATCATACCCCACTCCCACCAAAAAAAGAAAATCCAAATCCGTTATGAATTGATTCCTGCTTATAGCACACACCCATTCCAGGAAAAGTCGAGGGAAGGATGAAGTGCCTGACACAGCAAAGGAAAAGGCCATTCAGCAGTAAACTTGGGAGCCACAAGCTCCTCTTTGCAACCCTAAACCAGCACTGGGACCTTGGCCCTAGAAGACATCCACTTTGTACTGCTGTTGTGATGTTTAATACAATTGTCTTTATTTTTTAATTTATTTTATTTTTGTAGTTGTTGAGAGCAGAACGTGCGCAATTCAGCAATTTCTAGACACACAGTTCAGCGACATTAATTACATTCTTCAACTTGTGCAACCACAGTTACAGCCATCTGGCACTGCTCTAACAGAAACACTGCAAAGTGGATGGATTTAGCAAAGAAAAGTTTATTCTTACGCAATCCAGTAAGCTACAAGTCCAAATTCAGCGTGTCCACTCCGGGGGACAGCTTTCCCTCTGTCAGCTCTGGAGGAAGGTCCTTCTGTTGTAACATTGAAACCAGAGGCTGAAAAATGCAGCAGGGAAGGGGAGGGAATGACCCCAAAACCAACGGCCTGAGAGGCCTCATTTTAGGTCCACCACCCCAACCCTGTATGGAAAACATGACTTTCACATTCCGCAAACCCCAAGTGATACCACTGGGGCGGGGCTCTCAGAGATACCACTATAGATTTAGTAAACTGTAGGCTATGAATAACAACTCTTGTCTTGATAACTGGACTCTAAACAGTGATAAAAGAATTAAGCAGAGGGCAAGGGAGGCCAGGAAAATAGCTTGTCTCTGAGCATTCTTTTTTCAGATTGCTAGCTAGGTGGCAGCTAGCACCACTTTATTTTCCTTGGTGCCAATTGCAAAGCAGGTGGCACCCTTTTCAGGCAAAAGCAGATCACCTAGAGAGATCAAAGGACTGAAGGAACCCAGTCCCTTCCTCAAGCTCCCTTTGAACCCCACACCAGCATGCAGCCTCTACCTTTAAAAACCCTGACCTTGCCTGACAAAGGTAGACAGGCTGTGAGGATCAGAACGCCCCCTGTCTGTTTGCAATGTCAACTTGCAAATTAAAACCTTTGATTGTTTTACTCCAACCTCCTGTCTCAGAGACTGTCTTCACGGCAGGTGGCATGAACCTGGAGTTTGTCTGGTAACATTAGTCTTTGGTCAGGGAGCATCTTGGCACAGGAACCTCAGTTCAGAAGGATGCACTCTGCTCCCAGTGCTGCTTTCTTGATGGTACGAGGTTCCCAAAAGTCTCTGCTAGCTTCTCTGCTTTATATCTCAAGAGACCCTCTCAAGGCACAGAACAATCTTACACACTGAATCCTGTCCCACCGACACGAATGACGTCAAAGGGTCAGCACGGGGACGTGCACCAGTGAGCATGCGCATGAGCTACTTGGGAGTTTTCAGCTCGAGTTCAATATCTTTGTCTTAATTACTTTGACCAGAAAGCAGAAAGGGTTGTGGTCAAGGTTTCTTTGATAGGTACATTCCAAGGGGTCATTAAAGGTGTGATGGTTCTGTAAAACAGTGCATTCAATGTTCATTGCCAGCGTCTTAACCCAAAGGTATCAATTCTTCTTCTGTCTTCCTTTTTCATTGTCTACCTTTCGTGTGCATTTGAAGCAATTGAAAATATCATGGTTTGGGTCAAGCACACCTCCAGCCTTCAAGGTGACATCTTTGCTTTTCAACACTTTAGAGGCCTTTTGTAGCAGATTTGCACCACGCAATGCATCTTTTGATTTCTCGACTGCTGCCTCCGTGGGTGTCGATTGTGGATCTAAGTAAAATGAAATCCTTCACAACCTCAATCCTTTCTCTATTTACCATGATGTTGCTTACCAATCAAGTTGTGAAAATTTTTGTTTTGTTGTTAATGAAGAGTGCAATCCATACTGAAGACTGTGGTCTTTGATCTTCTTCCATAAGTGCTTCAAGTCTTCATTTTCAGCAAGCAAGACTGTGTCATCTAAGTAATGCAGGTTGCTAATGAGTCTTAGTCCAATCCTCCTACAGTTGAGGGTGAGGTAAAAGTTGGAAAGTCCCAAATTCATGGGTCAAGCTGGAGGCATCTTTTGTCTCACACAGCTGCAAGGCTGACAAACCCAAGATCAGCAGGTAGGTCAACAGACCTCTAACTCAGGCTACAGAGGCCGACAAATCCCAAGATTGGCAGGTAAGCTGTCAGCTCAAGCCCCAGTTACTGCAAGTCAGATGGTAAATTATGCGGAATCCAGAGGGACCAAAATCCAGTGAGCTTTGCCCCACATATATTGGGTGCAGCTTGCACCCCCATGGAAAATCCCTTTCGATCAGCTGGCTGTTCATAGCAGATCTCATCTTGGAGATGGTTGCCTTACATCAGATCTCGTTACAGAAGTGATTCCATCATTACATATCAGCCAAACTGCATCGCAACTGCCAAATCACTGAGAATCATGGTCCAGCCAAGTTTACACTCGCATTTAACCATCACAGTGCATAAAACACTAGAGAAATGGCATTTAACATGAACAACAGTGTCCTTGTTCTCATGGCAAACATTCTGCTGCAATGCAACAAGGAGCTTCTAAGATGACACCGGTGGTCACCACCTCCTGGCATTTATGGCTTTGGGTGATTCTCTACCCTCTACTCACTTCTAATCAACAGACCACCTCAATGTTGAGGACATACTGCTTCTGTGATTTGATTACAAGGGTCTGGCTTCTGTCTTGCTGAAGATTCTTCTACCGGCCTTGGTGAAGCAAGACCTGTATGGCAAGGAGCTGAGGACACCCTCTGGCCAAGTCAGTAAGCAACTGAGACTCTCACTTGAAAAGCCCAAGGGGAACAAATTCCTCCACAAAATAAAAAAAAGTGAGTGAGCTTGGAAGTGGATCTTTGTCTTAATTATCTAAGTGCCACTATTGCAAATACCACAAGAGGGTAGGTTTAACAAACAGAAATTAATTTTCCCAGTTAGGAGGCTGGAAATCTGAATTCAGGGTGCTGGCTCTAGGGGGAAGTCTCTTTCTCTGTGTCAACTCTGAGGAAGGTCCTTGTCTCTTCATCATCTCTTCTTTGGCACCTTGGTGACCTTCATGTGGCATTGCACCTATCTTCTCTCCTCTGCACTTTCTGTTTGTTTACACTTATTCTACTCATTTATGTCTCAAAAAACACATCTGAAGCTGAAAACATAACAAAGAAAACCTATTCCCTAACAAGATTATAGGCACAGGTATAAAGGTTAAAGTTTACAACATGTATTTTTGAGGGACATGATTTGGTCCATGAACTTTCTTGCCCAACTGAGCTTTCAAATAAAATCTTAGCTCAGGTTAATCCACTGATTGCGACCTTGTGAGACACAGCAAAGGACTAACAAAGCCAGGCTGAGATCTGGAGACACAGAACCTAGGAAATCAGATAATAAATACACACGTTGGCTGTTTTATGTTGCTCTGTTTGTCACAATTTGTTATACAGGAAAATGAATCCCAATGAAGGGGGAAATAAACAAGTACATAAGCAATGCAAGAAAATGTTGCATATGGTACAAGCTATACAAATTAACCCCAAAAGAAGAAAACTGAACAGACTAAAAATTATAACTCAGTATCTCAGTCACCTGGTACTGCTCCACCAGAAAATACCAAGAGTGCATGGTTTCAAGAATAGAAATTCTATTGTTGCAGTTTGGTAGACTTCAAATCTAAATTCAATATGAGAAATTATAACAGTCTGGTAAGCTGAGTCCAGAGTCCATATGAGAGCATCTTGGTGCAGGAACCTCAGGTCCAGCGCATTCTGTTCTCGTTGCTGCTTTCTTGGTAGTATGAGGTTCCTGACTCTCTCTGCTCACTTCTCCCTTTTACATCCCGCAAGCTTGTAGCTTGAGTCCTGCCCCACCAACACAACTGCTGCCCATTGTCCCTTATCAACATCACAGTGTCAGGATTCACAATATGCAGGAAAAATGGCTCAACACTGGGAATCACGGCCAAACCAAATCAACACACGCATTTTTGAGGGGACATAATGCAATCCATGACACTCAATTATGCGGAAAAGATAGTTGACAACATTCAGCACCCTATCATCGTAAAAAATACTCAGCAAAATGTCAATAATAGGAAAATTCCTTAATGTGATGAAAAGCATTTATTAAAAAAAAATTCACACCTAGCATCATATTTAATAGATCATAATACATTATGGATAACATTGCAAAGAATGGAAATTCCAAAACACTCAAGTTTGCTCATGAGGAATTCATACATAGATCAAGAGGCAGCAGTTTGAACAGAACAAGGAGACACTGAGTGGTTTGAAGTCAAGAAAGATGTGTATCAGAGTTGTATCCTTTCAATGTACCTATTCAGTCTGTATACTGAGCAAACAATCTGAGAACCTGGGCTGTATGAACAGCAAGGCACCACTGTTGGAAGAAGACTCATCAACAACCTGTGTTATGTAGATATTACAACCCTTGCTTGCTGAAAGTGAAGAGGACTTCCAGCACTTACTGATGAGATCAAAGGCCACAGGCTTCAGTGTGGTTTATACCTCAACATAAACAAAACAAAGATCCTCACTACTGGACGAATAAGCAATATCATGATAAATGGAGAAAAGATTGACGTTGTCAAGGATTTTGTTTCACTGAGATCCATAATCCACACTCACAGAAGCAACAATCCAGAAATCAAAAGATGCATTAAAAGTGCATTGGGCAAATCTGCTACAAAAGATCTCTTTAAAGTGTTGAGAAATAAAGATGTCATCACAAACACTAAGGTACACCTGACCCTAGCCATGGTGTTTTCATTGGCCTCCTATGCATGTGAAAGCTGGATAATGAATAAGGAAGACAGAAGAAGAATTGATGCTTCTGAATTATAGTGTTGGTAGAGAACACTAAAAATACTATGCACTGCCAAGAGAATAAGCAATGTCTTGGAAGAAGTGTGATCAGAGTTTGCCTTAGAAACTAGGATGGTGAGACTGTGTCTCATATACTTTTGACGTGTTATTAGGAGGGACCAGTCCCTGGAGAAGGGCATCAATTTTAGTAAAGAAGAGGGTCTGTGAAAAAGAAGACCTCAACAAGATGGATTGATACAGTGGCTACAACAACGTGCTCAAGTCTAGCACAGATTGCGAGGATGGCACCAAAACAGATAGCATTTCACTTCGTTGCACATAGGGTCACTATGGATCAGAATTGACTCACTGGCATCTAACAATGAATCTTCATGAAAGCAGATTGCCATATCTTTTCTCCCATGGAGTGGTTGGTGGGTTTGAACCACTGACCGCTTGGCTAGCTGCTGAGAACTTACAAATTGCATCATCAGGGCTCCTTGGGAGAAAGAATATGTCACTTCAGTAAATGGTGCTGGGACAAATGGATCACCACCTGCATAAGAATGAAGAAGCCCAGAGCTCATACCAGACACAAACGTCAACTCAAAATGAATCAATGACCTCAATATAAGAGGTAAAACTATTAAAACTGTTAGAACAAAATAAGGGTAGAACTTCAAGACCATGTTTTTGCCAATAAATTCTCAGATAAGACAGCAGAATCATGAGAAAAAATCAATCGGACCTCAAAAAAATTGAAACTTTTTGTGCACCAAAGGGCTTTATTAGAAGAGACAATGTGCAGAGTGGGAGAAAATATTTGGGAGCCGCATATCTGATAAGAGTTTAATACCCAGAATATATAAAGAACTCTTACAACTCGACATTTTGCCGTAGAGTTGAAGTTCTTTTATATTTACTTAAAAAATGGGCAAAGGATTTGAATAGACATTTTTCCAAAGAAGATATAAAAGTGGCCAATGAGCACATGAAAAGATGCTCAACATTGTTAGTCATTAAAACAAAACGAAACCAGTTGCCACTGAGTTGGTTCTGATTTATGATGACCTCACATGTGTCAGAGTAGAATTGTACCCCATAGGGTTTTCAGTGGCTGTAATCTTAGGAAAGTGGGTCCCCAGACCTTTCTTCTGAGGTGTTACTTGGTGGATTTGAACTGTCAAACCAATGGTGAGCAGCTGAGTGCAAACAAAGGCACTTCATTAATCCTATCAGAAAAAAAACAGAAAGCAACAAATGTTAGCGAAGATGTAGAGAAATTAGAACCCCCATCCACCGCGAATGGAAATGTAAAATGGTGCAGCTACTGTGGAAAACAGCTTGGTGACTCCTCAAGAAGTTAAGAATTACCATATGACCCAAGAATTTCACTGCTAGTATATACCCCCAAAATTTACCAGTGTGATTCAAGTAGATATTTGCACAATGATGATCACTATTGCATTATTCACAACAGTGAAAAGATGGAAACTCAAACTATTCCTATGTGTTCGTCAGATTAATAAACTCCCCACCCCCCAAAACAACCCTAAATCTGTTGCCATCAAGTTGATTACAACTCACAGCAACACTACAGTTCAGAGTAGAACTGTCCTGTAGGGCTCCCAATCAGTGTCTGGTGGATTTGACTTGCTGACCTTTTAGTTAGCAGCCATAGCTCTTAACCACTATGCCACCAGGGCTCCCAACAAGTGAATGCATAAACAAAATATGGTATGTCCACATTCTGGGATAGTATTCAGTCATGGAAACCCTGGTGGTTAACTGCTAACCAAAAGGTCAGCAGTTCAAATCTGCCAGGCACTCCTTGGAAACTCTATGGCACAGTTCTACTGTGTCCTTTAGGGTCACTAGGAGTCAGAATTAACTCAGCGGCACTGGCTTTCATTTATTCAGTCACAAAGAGAAGTGAAATTCTGATATATACTATGACATGGATGAACCATGAAAACACTATGTTGAATAAACTAAGACATTCACAAAAAGACAAATACTGTATGACCCCACTTGTACAAAATATCTAGAATAGTCAAATGCATAGAGACCAAAGTTTACTGATGATTACTAACAGCTGAGGGGAGGGAGTAATAGAGTTATTTAAGTACTTAAGTGATATTTGAGTACTTAACCCAACCAAAACCCACTGCTGTCAAGTCGATTCCAATTCATAGCAACCCCACAGGGCAGAGTAGAACTGCTCCATAGAGTCTGCAAGGAGCACCTGGTGGATTCAAACTGCCAGCCTTTTGGTTAGCAGCTGTAGCCCTTAACCACTATGCCACCAGGGTTTCATAAGTATTTACCCACCCAAAAACCCACTGACGTTGAGTTGATTCTGATTCATAGTGACCCTATAGTTGACTCTGACTCACTGTGCCATAGAGTTTCCAAGGAACACCTGGTGGATTTGAACTGCTGACCTTTTGGCTAGCAGATGTAGCATTTAACTGCTATGCTACTAGGGCTTTTTCCTAAGTATTTAAGGGGTACTCATTTTCTGTTTTTGGGTGATGCAAAGCTTTTGGAAGTAGATAGTGGTGATGGTTGCAGAACACAGTGAATATAATTAATATCACTGAATTGTACACCTAACAGTGGTCAAAACTGCAAACTTTTGTTATATGTATCTTTAACAATACAATAATGTATATACATATGTATGCATACATAAGTGACAGATCATGAGAGAGATTAGAAAAGTAGATGATTAAAGATCTAGTGCCAAATGGCACCAGGCCCAGATGGTTATATTGTTCTCCATATCCAAACTTGTGACTATTTGGTGTCTATGACCAATTTGGACCTTCTTATTTGGCCAAGTAGATCTTGATTGGTTTCTTAGTACTGGCCATGGCTTCCTCCTCTGACTGAGCAGCCCCAAAGCCTCCAGGTGCTTTCAGTTGTGGAGAAACTCAATGGTCCATCTATCTTCCTTCCTTGTTCTCCCAACAGCAGAAGGGGATTCAGATAGCAAAGATTCAGGAATAAAAGTCACATGTCAAGGTTGGGCAGAGGAAAGGGGTCTATAAAGGAGGGGCAGAATAATTCTACATCAAGTGAATGGTAGTTTATCACAGACCAAATCAGTCTATCTCAAACAGAATGAAGAGTCACAGAACCTGAGTTAATCCCAGGCTTGAGCAAGTTTACAGACCCACAAACCTTTGAATGAAGGAGTAACTAGATCCCCTTGAGGAAGACTACACTGCACTACCAACAATTTATACTGTTAACCTTTCTCCTAGCTTTCCCCAAAGAGAGCTACAGCCTATTACAAGAGTGACTTCTCACTGAAGAAAACAAAATAATCAAACTTTCCAAAGATTACAAAATACTGGCTCTGAACTGACTCTAATTCCAGGAGACCCAAAACATCACTATGGCACCCCTGTTAGAGTTGAGGGCACATGGAGTTCAGATAATTAATGGAATCTTAGCTCAGGTTTAGCTCACAGAGGATCCAGTGGGTCCCCTAATTCATCCTGTAGTGGTTTCTCCAGCCCTGGAATGCATAATTGGAATAGGTACACTCAGAAACTAGCAGAACTCCCGTATTGAATCCCTGACAGGTGGAGTAAGTGCTATTTTGGGAGGAAAAGCAAAGTAAAAGCCACTAAAACTGCCCCATCTGGAAAAAATAGTAATCCAAAAACAGTACCACATACCTGGAGGGATTGCAGAGATTACTGTCCCCATCAAGGACTTGTACAACACATTCCCATTCAAATCACCTATTTGGCCTGTGCAAAAAAAACAGAAGAATCTTGGAGAATGACAATATACGATAGAAAAATTAATGAGGTCCAATTGCAGCTACTGTTCCAGATGTGGCTTCATTGCTTGAGCAAACAATGCATACCCTGGTACCTGGTATGCAGCCATTGATTTAACTAATGCTTTTTTCTTCTTACCTGTTTCAAAAGACCACCAAAAGCAGTGTGCCTTCAGCTGCAAGAACATCAGTACACTTTCAGTGTCCTGCCTCAGAGGTATGTCAGCCCTACACCACTATGTCATAATTTAGTCTTCAGAGACCTTGATCAATTTTCCCCTCCACAAGACATAATACTGGTCCATTACACACTGACATTATGCTAATTGGACCTAGTAAGGAAGAAATGTTAATGACTCTGGACTTATTGGTAGAATATTTCTGTGCTAAAAGCCAAAGCCACTGCTGTCAAGTTGATTCTGACTCACATTTGCGTGCCAGAGGGTGGCAAATCAATCTGGCAAAAATTCAGACACTTTTCATGTCAGCAAAATATCCAGGAGTCCAGTGTGTGGGTGTGTTGAGCTATTCCTTCCAAAGTGAAGGATAAGTTATCACATGTGAACACACACACACAGAGAGAGAGAGAACTAAAAAGAAGGCACCAGGTTACCATGCCACCTGAGCTGCATGTCATGTACTGAATGTTGTCTGACCTACAGATTCATAAAGTCAGACATTCCCAGCATCACTCTATCATTAAATTTATGTGATATATACAACATTGGGCCTGAACAGGACCTGAAGGCACAAGTAAGTTGCATGAAGAAGTGGCCCAGATGCCGATGGTCTCCACTCCTGTCACATTATCTAGCTTCTCCCAGAACGTATGTATGGCCTCACAGGGAGTTTCCTATGATCTGTTGACAGAGAAAGAGATGACTTGTGCCCAGTTTATGGAAGGTTCTGCACAACATGAAGGCATCACTTGAGAGAGGATAGCGGCAGCATTACAGAACCTTTCTGGGACCTCTCTGAAGGACAGTGTTCAAGGGAGTTCCTCCCAATGGGCATAATTTCAAGTAATACATCTGGTTATTCTCTTTACTTGGAAGGAGAAATGGTCAGATATGAAACTGTGTACTGAGTTACAGGCTGAGGTCATTGTGTTCGCCAGATGGTCAGAGACTTGAAAGGAACAAGATTAGAAAACGGGTGACAAGGAAGTACAGGCAAGAGATATGTGGGTAGAGCTCTCTGAATGGGCCAAAAAAAGTGAAGATACTTCTTATATGAATGCTCACCAAAGGGTGACCTTGGCAGAGGATGATTTTAACAACTGAGTTGGATAGGATAACACGTTCTGTAGAAACCAGTCATCCTCTTTCCCCTAACTACTCTTGCCCTTGCCCAATGGGCTTGTGAACATAGTGACCATGATGGCAGAGATGGAGGTTACACATGCTTCCTTGGTTTTGCTTCTCTAGAGAACCCAGCCTAAGACAAACTAAATGTGTTCTATACATTCACAGGATGCTGTCCTACTGGTCTCTTTCTAGGTAGGAGAGAATAGGGTAGAGAGGAGGGGACAGAGGCTTACTAAGAGGAAATGACAAGTATAGAATGAAAAGAAGGAGTGTGCTGTCACAAGGAGCTGCAGATAGGCAGGCATGCAAAATTGTTTTGAATTGCATATTTTCACTGAATCACAAATAAGTAAATAAAAGACAAACTAAATTGTATGTAGTAATATGCTCAATTAATAGTTATAAAATCAAAGATTCAGTGGAATAATCTGTGTGGTCTGAGAACAGGATAGCTAGAGGTTGCTTCAATTCTTCATGTCATGTTCTGGGGTTCTAGTTGTGGGTTGTTAGACTCTTCAAGAAGAGGTGAGATGTGTGCATTTTCATTACACATAAAGCCAGCGGTGTTGGACCGTGGAGCAAATGCTGACAGGAATGAGTCACGAGACTCTAGAGACCATGAGTATATTTAATTGCATTACCTTGTAAGGCTCCAGTAATTGGTTAACCAGTGTTAGGCTTAATTAGTACTACGTATCTGCCAAGATGTATCAGTCAGCTACTACTGCGTAAGAGACTGCCTCCAAACGATTTATTTGGTTCACAGTTACGTGGTTCAGAAATTTGGGCCAAAGTCAACTGGAAGGTTTATCTGCTGAGCACAGCTGGCCTCATTTATGCATGTATTCAGCTGCTGGGTAGCTAAGTATGTCTACTCACAGATGTTACGGCAGCTTTAAAACAGAGCTAAAAATACTTGGACAATGCTTTCATACAGAGGTGAGGCCTATGCCCCTCCTCTTGAAGCTGGTTGAGCTTGAACTGCTTCAACAAATAGAGTACAACAGAAGCAAGGCTAGAGGACCTCCAAGATCAGGAAAGTCCACACAGCTTGGTTTGCTGAAAGACTCATTCCCAGAGCCTTGAGACAACATGTTAAAAGTCCAGTTTCCGTGAGGCTGCCATGTTGGAAAGGTTATACAGAGGGACCACAAGAAAAATCCCTAAGACTATGTAGAAAAAACAGAAAGTTCCCCAACAAAACCCCAGCCATTTCAATTATCCCATCTCTGGAACCAAATGAAGAAGCCCCCAAATACTTCAAGCCCTTAGTTACTCCAGGCACCACCAGCCATTCAAGTCTTCTCAACTAAAGCCCTAGACACCATGAAGCAGAAACACGCTGTCCCCACTGCCTCCTGTCCATACTCCTAACCCATAGAACCCATGAACATATTTTCAGCAGTTTCTGTTTTATGCCATTATGTTCTGGAATGGTTTGTAACACAGCAACAAAAAACTGGAACAGATGGCCTCATTTATGGCCAGAAGCTGGCTACGTGGCAGGTAACATGAAAAGAATGAGTCACATGCCTCTTACCTTCTCAGCTATCTCACACTTATTCTAACAGTGGTTAAGAGCAGCAAGAGCAGCAGCTGCAAGGCCATGGGAGGCCTAGGCTCCAAACTGGCCCCACATCATTTCCAGCACATTGTCTTGGTCACAGCAAGCCACAAAGGCCAGCCCAGATTCAAGAGGTGAGGAAACAGACTTGACTTCTTGTTGGAAGGAGCTACAAATATTAGAGCGCCTTTTGTTATCTATGGAAACCCTGAAGGCTTGGTGGTTAAATGCTTTGGCTGCTAACCAAAAGGTGGCCAGTTCAGAGCCATCAGGCATCCTTGAAAACTCCATGGGACAGTTCTACTCTATCCTATGGGGTCGCTATGAGTTGGATATGGTTTGGGTTTTTCTTTTTGTTTGTTGCTTTTGTTTTGTTTTCTATAGAGTCCTTGGTAAGTGCAAACAGTTAAACTACCAAGCAAGAGGCTTCAGTTTCATGCCCACCCAGAAGTACCACAGAAGAAAACCCTGGTAATCTGCTTGGAAAAAGCCAGCTGTTGAAAACTCTATGAAGTGCAGTTCTACTCTGACATTTGTGGAGTTGCCATGAATCAAGAATGAATCGACAGCACTTAATTTTGTTTTGGGGGGGGAGAGTTGTTTTTGCTTTTGTTTTGTATTTGCTGTCTATGTGAAAATGTGTGACTTCCAACCCACATTGCTAAGAATTCATAATGCAGTTTGGAGTCCAAAGTGTGAGCCAGAAAGAAAAACTCAACATAGAAAAATGTGCTATTGGCTAAATATTGACAGAAGAAAGCATCTTTTAAAATAAAATCTAATATGGCAATTAAATGTTCAAAATGTGATTCAGGAGAAGTAACAGCCACAAAAGACTCACAATCATGGAATCCATATTTGGTAAAAATTGTACAAAAACAACCTGATGGATGAATCAAAGGTTTACTGTAAAAATCACATAGAAAAGAAATGTTCCTGATAAAAAATGATTTGCATCGATTGAAAATTGAACCACATTTGGAAATGATTTAACTGTACTGAATAGAGAAGAGGTCTAGGAATTCAATTGTTTAAAAGCAACTTGCGATTGAAAAAAAAGTCTTTTCTAACAGAAACGTGTTGGAGTCTTTTCCACTTGCACTCATAAAAATGGAATCAAAGTGACCCCAGAATAAAACTATCCTTTGCGTCAAAATGGCAAGGAGAGAATGAGGAGGTCCAAGTGTCCTGTGTGTCTTTATTGCTTCTGACTTTATTCCCTAGAAACCAGCTGACATTTACATCCTCCCAAAAAAACTTCTGACACTGATGTAGATCTCTTTCAGCTGGACCCCAAGCTCCACCAGGCCTGAGCATCCCTCGGCACCTCTGTCTCCCAAATCCTGGCTACTATTCTAGGAGCCCCCGGGTGACTCAAATAGTTAACACACTCCACTGCTAACTGAAAGGTTAGGGGTTCAAGTCCACCCACAGGCACCTCAGAAAAAAGGCCTGGTGATCTGCTTATGGAAAATCAGCTGCTAAAAACCCTACAGAACACAGTTCTACTCTGACAAACATGGAGTTGCCATGAGTTGGAATTCACTCAATGGCAACAATACACACACTAAAAAATTCTGGACCAAAGATCTCAGAGTTTTCTGTTCCTAAAAAGCAGAGACTCAAACTACACTGTTCTTTCCTGATCTTGCTCGCAGGGAGATCCTGGGGAGCTGAAATGAATGTCAAGACTGGAGCGCAGGTGATGGCTCCTGAGTCCCCCACTGAGAGACTATGGGCGTCATGCCTCGGGGATGGACCCTCGCTGGTCACCTGGTCCACTTGTATGGGCATCAGCCCTGTCCCCTGACTTAATGCCCTGTGACACATCACTAACCATGTCCATGTGGGGTCACAGCCTCTTCCAGGCCCCCAGGGTCCCTGAGTCAAAATCAGGAGACAGCGTTGGTGAGATGCACTTCATACCACAAAGCCAGTATCGCCTTATAATTCCATCAGCACCATAAACTGCCTGGTACACAACCTGGCTTGTAAGGGAGGAGGATAGAGACCTGCTTTAGAAAAAAGGGGTGAGTGATTTGGAAATGTGAGGAGAAGTCATGCATTCTATTTATTTTTCCAGCTCAAATTTTCAGAAATATGTCTTTGAGATTATCAGTTCCAGAATTTTAATAGACACAGTATAGATAGAACGGGCTGAGAGAAGGCATACAGAGGCAGAGAGAGTTTACACAGGACCAATAAGAGCGTAGACAGGGCAGAGAGAGTATAGACAAGACCAGTGAAGAGTGTAGACAGAATGAAAAGTGTAGACACATGTATAAATGGCACAGCAGGGGCTTCTGACCTCCTCTAACTTCACAAGGGGGAGAGAGAACCACCACCAGCAGCCTCAGCCCAAGGCTCATTTCTGTGAAGCAAAGGTCAGATATGCCTCCTCTCTCTAGCCTTTTTACCAGTTCCCTCCCAGGGCATTCTTTACCTCTCTGTTGAGTTTGACAACTCACACGGTGACTACACAGAATTCATCATGATTATGGGGTTTATTCAGAAAGTAAGAGGTCACAAGTCAGGATCAGAAAAGATCCAGGATACAGTTTCCAGGTCAGGGAGTCTCATCTCAGCTGTGCTCACAGGCAGACCTCTCTGTGACCTTCAGAACCTTCGGCCTCTTGGGCCTCTTGGACTTGTCCTCTTCAGGCAAGTGTCACAAAGCTCTTTGGCTCTTTCGGTAAGTGCCTGGAGGCAGCCCCGCTCCGTCAGCCAGCCCTCTGCCTAATAGCGCTCTACCACTGCATGGGCCAGGAGGCCCAGTGTGCCATGTCCTGTCAGTCTCCTGTTCTGCGGCCTCTGTCACTGCCATTTCTCTGCCACTGTTTCTTATCATCTCTAGTGTTACAGTTCTCTGTTATGGTTCTTTAGGAGTTTCATCAGCTGGGTCCAAAGAGCATGCTCTGTTTGTCTCGTCTTCTTGATTGTAATCAGATTCCTGTATTCATCTCTGGGATGGCTCATTTTAAGCCTAGCGGGATGACAAAACTGACTGATCCCCTCAATAGATTTCTGTACACCTTATTTGCATGGCTCCACCCCTGCAAGAGTGCCATGCACCTTATCTGCATTATTAGCAAGTTATTTAGTCCTCTCGATAGGCCACAACACTTCATTTGCATAGCCTCACCCAATCTTTTGGTGGGGGTTACAAGATCATGGCCAGAAAGCTCATAGAAAAGCGATCCATCACGTCACAACAGGGCAGAGAGAGTGTGTAGACAAGAGCAGAGAGATTGTAGACCTGATCAAAAAGAGTGTAGACAGGGCAGTGGGTGTAAATAGCACCAAGAAGTGTGTAGACAGGACCAATGAGAGTGTAGACAAGGCAGGAAGAGTGCAGACAGGACCAACAAGAGTGTAGACAGGGCCAGTAAGAGTGTAGACAGGGCCGACACCAGTATAGACAGGACCAATGAGAGTTAGGCAAGACAGAGAAAGCACAGATAGGGCGAAGAGTGTGTAGACAGGACTAACAAGAGTGTAGACAGGACAGAGAGTATAGACAAGACCAACGAAAGTGTAGACAGAGGCAGAGAGGGTGTGGACAGGGCAGAGAATATAAACAGGACCAGTGATGATGTGGGCAGAGCAGAGAGAAATGTAGCCGGGGTAGAGAAAGTGTGGAGGGAGCACAGTAAGGAAAGAGGCGGGGTAGAGAGGGTAGACAGGGCAAAGAGTGTGCGGACGGGGCCAAGTGTAGAGTGGGCAGAGAGCGTGGACAGGGCGGAGAGAATGTGCACCATGTAGAGAGTGTAGGGTGGGACAGAGTATGACAGCATGAACAGAGGCAAAGATAATGGGGGAGAGAGTAGTGTAGACAGAGCAGAGAGTGTGGACGGGGCACAGAGACTGTAGGCAGGGGCAGAGCGTAAACACGGCACAAAGAGGTGCACGAGAGCAGTCAGCTAGATGGACATCAGGCCTCGCTCCGAAAACCAAAGCCCCCTACTGTTAGAAGGTGGACAGCTCAGCCTTAGAAGGCCCTCACACACCCCGCCCAGGGTCTCAGCCTTCTGACTCCTCTCTCGGGTCTCCCTATTTTCAGCCCCAGTTCCGGTTTCAGGAGCCCTGGTGGCAATGGTTAAGTTCTGGGATGCTAACCAAAAAGATCGGCAGTACAGTCCACCAGCCCCCGAGAGAGAAAGATGTGGCAGTCAACTCCGGTAAAGATCGCAGCCTTGGAAACCCTATAGGGCAGTTTTACACTGTCCCATAGGGTTCCTAGGAGTCGACACAGGGTTATTTCCGACTACGGTGATGCTACCCTTTCATCTGTGACGGAGTACTTTCTGCCCCGCCCTCTGCCGGTCCAGCCCTGCATCTTGGCGTGGAAACGCGTCGTCGTCCTTTCTGCTGAATGCCTTTCTGCCGTCAGTGCCTGTCTCCACTTGTCGTCCTTCTCCAGCGGGAACGGCTCTCTCCCCTCGCATCCCTGTTAAGAGTCCTAGTCTCACCACTCAAGTAGTCATTCACTCATATATAAACTGTTACGCAATGCTGGGGACCCCAACGAGCTCTAATCTAGGCCCTGTAGCCCCCTCTGAGAGGAGCCATCAGTCGGGTGGGTGGGGGTTGAGGAATAACGTGGCGTGATCAGCTCTTTGATGAGAGACCACGAGGCACTGTGAGCCTCGGAGAACACATTTAAGCTGCCTAGACTGGAGCGAGATACTGACTTGAATCTTCCGAGTAACCCCCACGCCCTGGACTCAGAGAGGATGAGGCTCCATCACTTCCCTCTGGGTAATTAGGGATTTGTTGGCAACGCCCCTTCCCAGACCCGCCCCTAATTTGATCCCGCCCCCAGGCAGCCTAGGCCCGCCCCTTACCTGACCCCGCCTCCATTCATTCAACTCGGGCCTCAAGCCCGCTTCCCAGGGGACCATCCTCCCACCAACCTCACGGCTCCATTGGACAGAGGGTGTCACTTCACCACCCTCCTTCAATATCCTTGGTTGCTTGGCTGTCAATCGTCTGTATAGCGCCCCCAACAGTTGCTAGCGCCGAAGTTTGAGAGAGAGATAATAATGGACGTCTCAGGACGTCTCGTTATTGGGTAGAAATCCGGGATTTGGGCGGGGCTTAGTGCCAAAAGCTTGGCTGCTTCTGGCGGGAGTTCCTTAGGGCCACGGCCTTGCCTTAGGGACACACCCCTCTTTCCTCGCTATTGGTCTTGTCAGATGTTGATCAACAGCATTCCTCATTTCCATAGGCAAAGTCACCTGCCCATCATTATTTCCGTCATTTCAATTCGTATCTCTTCTAAGAGGCGTCAAACTTCTGACGGTAGCCAGGGCCCGCCTCACGGAATGGCCTTGGACTGGCCAGACTCCCCATCACTCCTGTCTAATAGGCGGAGCCAATGGGTCTAGGGGTGGTGGATTGGTTGACAGGACTTCGGGGGCGGGGCAGCGGCTCCTGTCAGCGGGTATAATGGCAGCGGCGGAGCCGGCGGCGGCCGCGGTCCCGGGGGGCGGCTGAGGGGGCCGGGCCCGGGCTGCAGGGTGAGCGGCGCGGCGGGGATCCGGCGGCGGGGCCCGGGACAGCGAGGCTCCGCACGGCGATGGCGGCGCACTCGGTGCAGGTAGGGTGGCGTGGGCAGGGCCTCCCGGGCGCCTTTCAGGCCGGCGGCTCCGCGCTGCGGCCCGCGGGGGCCGGGCAAAACCGCGACTCGGACCACCGTGCCCAGGAGACCGCGCTCGCTGGGAGTCCTGCACCCTTGGCCTCGGGCCCTGACCCGCTCGCACCCTCGTTCCTTATCCTTCCGCCTGCCTCCCGGACCCTTCGGAGCCTGCCACCCTCTACTACTCCCCCTCCCTGTGAGGGTCCCTCAGGCCCATGACCCCCTTCCACCCTCCCCACTGACCTTCAGACCCCTCCCCTCCCAGGACCCTCCAAGGCTGTCCCTACCTCTACCCGTAGACCTGCCGACCCGCGAAAGGGTCCCCCTCAGCCCAGGGCCCCCCTCGGCCCACGACCCCCACCCACCCTCTGACCAGATCCTTCAGGATCCCTCTGTAGAAGAACCCATGCCACATCATCCTCTCTCATTCTGCCATGCTTGGCTTGGCCCAGACCTGTCCCCACCCCCAAGGAGGCGGCCTCAGGGCCTTCTCCTGCCCTTCCGACCCCACAGGACCCCTCACTGGTCTCTGGAAATCAGGAATCCTGCCTCAGTCGTCTCCTCGGCCTGCTGGCCCATCTCCCACTCCCAGCAACCCCAGGCTCAAGGGCACCCCTAAATCCTTCCTCCAGATTCTCCAGCACACTTCAATAGCCACACACCCCAGATCCTGACCCACCTTCTTAAAAAACGCACCCCGGCCTCCTGCTCAGAAACACCAGCAGAACTGAGCCCCTCCCCCACACATACACACACATCTGGGAGCCTCTGGTTCTCACACAGATAGCCTTGAGCCTCAACAAATAGTGACAGATACCCAGGCCCCCAACACAGAGACACCAGGAAATGCCAACACCCATTCCAGAGCCCCACAGACAACTTAGATCCTCCAACATATCCAGAGAAACCCAGAATGTTCCACTCACACGCCCCACCATCCACAGACACACACAGGAGGACCTTTAGCACTTAACACCTTCTTGGATCCCACCTAACCAGACCTCTCTGAGCTCCCAACAGGTCGCAGGTCAAGTAGAGACCCTGAGGCACTGGCCTAGACCAGGCAGCCGAACTGTCCAGCCACATCAGTCTCCCTGGACCAGGCCTTACACTGGTGCCCCAGAGTGTGGCAGGGACCCAGAATCTCCCTGTGCCCCATGGGCACCGGTCCCTCTATCCATCTCTGCCTGATTTGCCCTCTGCAAAGGGAAGGAAACTCACTGCTCCTTGTATACCAGTGTCCCAAAAAGAACCACTGCCCACCCCCTAATTTATGCCACCCTCTACAAAGAGTTCAGACAGCACCTGGCCCCGGTCCTGCGGTCTGACCAGACTGACAGGACCAGCATCCTGACCCCATCGCGCCTGCTTCCATCAGCTGGCAGCACCTGCACCATGGTCTAGGCTGCTGCTTTCGTTGACTCCCGACTGCCCACTGGGTCCTTTTACCCACAATGAGAGTGTTTTGCCAAACTGAAACGGCAGGCTTCTATCCTGGTGTTTAGGACCCTGTGGGCTGGGTTTGGGCCTGCCAGAAGCAGGCATCTCTTTGTTAAGGAATATTTCCAGAAGGGAAAAATGTGCTGAAGAAGCTCGGATGGAGCGTGTGTGAGGAGTCTGTTTGGTGTTGTCCCTGGGCTGCGCTGGTGCTGAGCTCGAGGACCTGTCATGCAGCTTCCCTCCCACCAGTCATGCTACCCCAGGGTTGTCACCCTGGGGTCTGACCCATGGATTCCCTTGGGACTCTGTGGTCAACTGCGGGTGGTTTGGAAGAAATTGCAAGTGGCTTGGCCGTGGCGCAGGGATGCAGTGAGACAGGAGAGAAGCTGCCAGAAGCTGCCAGGCCATTCTAGACGGTGTGGCTGTGACTACAGGGTATAAGGCCCCAAGAGCTAGACCCAAGATCGGCCCAGCCTGATACCACTTATCGGGGGCCCTTCCCACAACCCAGAAACCATGAGATTAGCAGGCCTAGGCTTTCTTGTGGATATTCGTCCATTGATCCTAAGGAGCCCTGGACAAATCTCATGTTGGTTTAGTGCCTCCATTTTTCCTTCTGGAAAATGGAGCAGAAATCTTTGGCACCCTGCTTTGACTCAGTGAGGTTAGGTTATGGCACTAAATGTTCTCTAGGTATCTTGTGGAAGGGGGCAGTGGCCTCTGCGGGGACAGTTGCCCATCTGTGGATTCTAACAGAGCCATCATCTACCTCAGCTCCCTGGTTGTCACAGGATGATGCCTCACTAGATAGTAGCTGCTGCCTTGACACAGAGCTAGTGGGATGAGCGGGAGAGATGGTTTGTTGTGAGACATGTGGCCCCACAGGGGCCCCCTGGGGGACTGAGGGGCAGGAGGCCACTTGCTGGCCGTGCAGAAACACTTTACGTAGCCCCTGATGTCAGGTAGGAAAGATTTGCTCTGTGCACTTGCTGAAGGCCATGTAGATGCAGGATGCAAACCCAGGGCAGGCCTCGGTGAGGACAGAGCCATGAGCTACTTAGAAAAACATGAGAAGTCTCCCAAATGGACTTGTGAACTATATCAGCACAGTCTTACCCTAGAGTAGGGGTCCAGACCCACTATCTGTGTGCACTGGCAGGTGCAGGCATACAAGGAGGAGGCAAAGATATCTGTCCCTCACAGAGGACATACATGTGGGAAGCCCTGCCATGTGCCAGAAACTGAGTCAGGCGCTGGGCTCTGGAGGCATGTCAGATACGGTTCCTGCCCTGTATCTAAAGACTGTCTCCACATCACAAATCAGGAGCTGAAGCCAGCAGGACACACTGATCAAACCTGGCCCCAGGCTCCATGCCAAGTTCCATTTGCCTATTATCTCATTTAATCTTCGCAACAATCCATAGACACCAGGAGCCAAGCTCATGCTTGCCCTTCCCACCATGGCCCACTGCCTGCAGGGTACATTTGTGAGACAGAATTATGTAGTATCTGCTGCATGAGCGGAGGAAAGGGCCAGGCGCATTCTGGGAGCTAGCGGACAAGGTATGGAGCAAGCAGGCAGGAATGACGGATAGACAGGCCTGGGAGAGGAGAGGTGCTCACCAAGCACGCATGGCAGTAAAGAAGCGTTCCTGGCAGCAAAAGCTCTTGGAGAGAGGCCCAAGAAGCGGGAATAAGCATGGTGCATTCAGGGAAGGAGCCTTCTCTCACAGGCCTTTGTGTCCCAGATGTACTCCATGGGACATATACATCATGGCATGGGACATTTCCTGGTAAAAGAATTCCGTAGTTGAAAGAATTTGGGAACGACTGCGCTTGCCACCTTCCTCAAGGACATTTGTAGTACACAACTCAGGAAGCCTAGCAGACAGACAGACAGGCAACAGGAGGGAAGTCAGTTAGGAGAACAGAGCAGGGCCAAGGAAAAGACTGTCACTTCCAGGGAGATTTCAGAGGCCCTGTTGGCACAATTCACCGGCTCTATTTCTTCCATTTCTCTGTGTGCTATCTGTGATGAGATTATTTGACTGACTTGTCCCCCACACCAGAGTCCCTGGGTGTTGCAAACTGCCCACAGTACTTGTCAGCTAAACAAAAGGCACCTTGGAAGAAAGGCCTGGCCATCTACTTCTCAAAAAGTCAGCCACTGAAAACCCTATGGGGCACAATTCTGCTGCTCTGCTCTGACACACTTGAGGTCCTGGTGAGTCAGAACCTACTTGTTGGCAGTTGGTTTGTTTTTTATTTTTTTCCCTTTGTCATTCTCAGAGGCACTCAAATATAGAGAAATAGATTTGCCAGACACGAATTTGTTATGGTGACAAAAAGAAAGCTGGTGAGGCTACAGGTAGTAGACTTTTTTATTTGTTTGGTCAAAAGGGATCCCCCAGATTGTAATGATCCACGTCTCCGATTTAGTCCACCAGTATTTGCTGTTGCTACTGGTGCTATTATTACCAATAATAATTACAATTTTACTGTGTTTAATCTGTAAATGTGGTCGCTGCACAAGGGGCGAGCCTGCCTAGAAGATTTTTTTTTCTTTTTTCTATTATGATTAACACAAAGTATACAATGCAAGTCGATTTTGCATGCCTACCTCTCTGCAAATCCATCTGCCCTCCTCACCTTGTGACAGCACACTCCTTTTCACTCTTTACTTCCAGTGTCCACTTAACGTGCACCTGTCCCCCACAACCCCACCCTCTCCTCTGCCTTCTAGAAAGAAATGAGTAAGACAGCCTTGAGGAAGGAAGATTTTTTTCATTCATGCCAGTAATATGCACTGAAGGTTGTTCTTGTTAGCTGCTGTCAAGTTAGCACCTACTCATGGAAACCTCATGCTTGGGAGAACTAAATGTTGCCCAGTCCCACACCCTGTTTACGGTCGTTCGTCTGCTCGAGGCCGTTGTTGCTGTCACTTTGTGTTTTGAGTGCCTTCCAACCTAAGGGGCTCATCTGCCAGCGCTCTTTCAGGCAGTATTCTGCGGCCACTCTGTCAGGCTTTCACTGACTGATGCTTGGAAGTAGATCTCCAGGCCTTTCTTCCTAGTCTGTTAGTCTGCAAGTTCCACTTAAATCTGTCCACCATTCGTGACCCTGCTGGTATTTGAAGTTCTGATGGCATGGCTTCCAGCATCACAGGAACACACAAGCCACCCCAGTACAACAAACTGACAGATGAGTAGTAGCTTTATTTATTGAATAAAGGGAAAAAGCTAAACCTATTGCCTTCCAGTCAAAATTGACTGGTAGTGACCCTATAGGACAGAGTAGGACTGCGTGCATAAGATGGTTGATGGATTCAGACTGCAGGCTTGTTAGCAGTCAAGCTGTTCACCACTGTACCGTTCTTGCTCCATGTTGGGTGGTACACTGGGTTCTAGGGATCCAGTAGTGTGCTGGATGCCCCAGCCCCTGCAGAGGGAACTTAGCATCCATCAGGGATTTGAAGATCATAGGTCAGGGCATGTTCTAAGCCTTTTATTGGTCTTGGCGCATGTATTCCTCCCTGTGAGAAATTCCAAACCTGTGAGGCTGTTGTTTAGCTGTCATCGAGGCAGACCTCTGACTCATGACAACCACATCCACAAGGGAGCAAAAAGTCTGTCCTGTCCTGAGCCATCCCCTAATCAGCTGCAGAGCAGACCATTGTGATCCATAGGATTTACACTGGCTGATTTTTGGAAAGAGATTGCCAGTCCTTTCTTCCTAGTCTGACTTAGTCTTGAAGCTACACTGAGACTAGTTCAGCATCGTAGCAACATACAAGTCTCTGCTGACAGATGGGTGGTAGCTGCGTGTGAGGTGCCTTGGTCAGGACTCAAAGCTGAGCTCCTGCATGGAAGGTGAAAATTCTACCACTGAGCCACCTCTCTAGCTACTTTTTTCAGATGAAGAAACTGAAGCAAACAGCATCATACCTAAGACAGAAAGTGGTACAGGAAGGATTTGAACCCAAGATGCTAGCCCCAAGCAGCCAGGGACCAAGGGACCTGGATCACCTACCCAGGCTCCAGGAAAGCCGTGAAGGAGTCACACAGATGTGGAGACAACCTGGAGCATCACAGAGCAGCAGCTAAATCTGGGGACAAGAGGAAGTCAGTCAGAGATCTCTGAGTTCCATCTGTTGTTATCTGAGGGGCAGCATGCCCATCCGTTGCCTATCCTTGGTCATGGAAAAGAACTCAAAACTGTAGGCTAGGCCATCTCCCCAGTAATCAGCAGAACCAGCCAGGACCATGGAGGTCTGCTGGCCCACAGTGGTGTGTATCAGGCTAAGCGAATTGGAGTCATGTGTTATCTACAGTGACTACAGATCTAGAAATGACTCTGTGTCCTGGTGATTGTCAGAGGTGGGGGATCAGAAACCAGGGATAGGGGAGGATTAAAAAAAAAAGTATAGCTGAGTTGATTCCAATCCATGGCAGCACCATGTGTTAGTGAATAAAACTGCTCCATAGGATTTTGTTGGCTGTAACCTCTAGGGTCACCATGAGTTGTACCCAACTCGATGGGCAGTGGTGGGTTTTTTTTTAAATCTTTATGGAAGCAGATCACGAGACCCTTCTTCCGTGGTTACACTGGGTAGGCTCAGACACAAACCAAGCACAAACCATTTGTGCCTCTCGGGGACATGGAGGGATGGTAGAAAATCTATATTAAAGGGAAACTTGAGGTCTTTTATCCCGACTCTGAAAATCCAAGCTGTGAAACATGGCGCCTGCATTCTCACTTGCTCACCCCACTGAAAAATTATGGCTATGGTTTGCTGGGTGCCTGCTGTATTTGGCACAGTCCCTGAGTAGTACAAATGGTTAATGCAGTCAGCTGCTAACCAAAAAGCTGGAAGTTAGAGTCGAAATTAAGTCCTGGCAATCTACTTCTGAAAACTCAGCCATCGCGAACCCCGTGGATTACAGTTCTACTCTGACACACACACATGGGCTTGCCACGAGTCAGAGCCGACTTGATGGCAGCTGATTTTGCTGCATACAGTGATCTCGACATATTATTTCTAAAGCAAAAGGATATAGAGAGCAGGGTGGCATAGTGCAGTGATTTGGGACAGAGGCCCTGGAGTCAGAGAACTAAGCTGGAATCCCTGTTCCCTTACAACCAAGTAGGAGGACTCAGTAGAGACCTCTGTTTTGCTATGGCACTTCTCATTGTGGTCTTCACCAACACAAAACCACTTGCTTTAATTTTTTAAATAGAGTTTATTTTATAGAACAGTTTTAGATTTACAGAACCGTTGCCAAGAGCGTACGGCAAGTTCCCGTGTACTGGACACCGCATCTCTCTGCTATTAACGCCTTCCTCAGAGCAGTGTCTTTGTTACAGTTAAGGAATCTGTTGACACACTGTTACTCGCTCAAGTCCAAGCTTTATTCAGACTTCCCTCATCTTCTGCTACTGTCTTTTTTTTTTGGTCGAGAATCCCACATGACACTTAGTGTCACGTCTTTGTAGGCTGTGAGTTTCTCAGACTTTCCTTGTGTTTGGTGACCTTGACAGTTTTGAGGAGTACAGTTTGGAATTTTGTCGAATGCCCCTTATCGGGATTTGCCTGATGGCTTTCTCAAGGTTAGACAGGGAGGAAACCCACAGAGGTTAAACTGCTGTTTTCAGACAGTCTATCAAGGGTACACACACTCAACATGACTTATCACTGATGAAGCTGCCCTTGCCCATCTGGCTGAGTGGCACAGAAACCTTTGTCTTCATTGATCTAACATACATTTATCGAACACCTACTGTATGCCAGATGCTACATTGTGGCTTTCATTGCCACCTGCACTGAGTCAGCTCCTGACTCACAGGGACCTCATCTACACAAAACGAAACATTACCTGACCCTGTGCCATCCCTGTGATCTGTTACTTCATAGGGTTGTCAATGGCAGATTTTCCAAAGGAGGTCGCCAGGCCTTTCTTCCTAGTCCATCTTAGTCTGGAAGCTGCACTGAAACCTATTCAGCATCCTAGCAGCACACAAGCCTCCACTGACCAACAGGTGGTGGCTGTGCGTGAGGTCCCTTGGCTGAGATTCGAACCCAGATCTCCCGCCTAGCCCGTGAAAAAGTCAACCACCACCACCCCGTGGTGCTGCATTAGGGACTTGGACTGGAAAAGGAAGAAGAGAAGCCCTTAGACTGAGAACTTGGGTGCCTCTGTGGGGCAGGCAGGAAGGAACTGCCATGCAACATGTGCTGGGGTGGAGAGGAAGAGGGGGACATTCCCATGGGAGAGGAGTGAGCCAGGATGCTGTGGAGAGGGAGTTGGCAGAAAAGACTTCACTGGGAAACAAAAAGGGTCCAGGGCAGGTCTTAGAGAATGACTTTGCAGTCAGAGGGGAAAACATGTGCAAAGGTACAGACAGGAAAAAGCTGGTGTGCCTGGAGGGCTGGCAGGGAAGAAGGCAAGGCTGGTCAAGTTGATGTGTTTTGTGCGAAGGTATTTGGGCTCCATCCTGCAATGGAAACCTGCTGAAAGGTTCCGGGCAAGTGCGTAACATGGTTGTCACGGTTGTTAGTGGCTGTCCAGTCGGTTGCAACTCCTGGTGACCCCACACACAGCAGAACACAGCGTGGCCCGGTCCAGCACCATCTTCGTGATGGTTGGCCCGCCTGAGTCCGTCGCTGTGGCCACTGTGTGTTTTCAGTACCTTCCAACCTAGATGACTCCTCTGCCAGCACTCTAACAGACACCTTCTGTGTCATCCGTAAGATTTTCGTTGGCTGATTTTCAGAAGTAGATTGTCAGGCCTTTCTTCCTAGTCTGTCGTAGTCTGGAAGCTCTGCTGGAACCTGTCCAGCATGAATGATCCAGTTGGCTTTTGAAGTACGGGTAGTGTTGCTTCCAGCATCATGGCAACATGCAAACCACCGCAATAGGATAGACGCAGCTAGAACTGCTTTCTCTGTGGCTCTGGTGGCCCTCTGGGCAGAATGTGGGGAAGGACAGAGGGCCCAATGAGGAGCATGTTTCCTGGACCCAGATTGGATGTGGGGAAGTGGGGTAAGAAGCAGCCTCAGGGCTGGAGAGGAGGGGAGGAGACTCAGGTAGTAGAACTTGAGAGGGAAGGAGGGAAACACTCAGGCCCTGTCCCGAGTGGGTGGGCGGAGGGTGGCATCGCAGACCAAGACAGGCCTCCCATCCCTTTGGCCTAGTTCAGCTCCATGAGCTGTGGGCCACCCTGGGGAGGCATGGTGGGAGGCAGGACAGGATTAGGTGGCTGGCACAGGCCTGGAAGCAGGGGGCTGAGATGGAACAGAGGTGAAGGGGTGGAGCTGAGAAAGTTGAGAGGCTTACAGAACAGACCCAGAGGCCCACGAATGGCATCTCAGAGGCTAGGGGCCCCTCGGCATTAAGGGGGCCTGTCATATCCCACACTCAAGTGAGTGACCGGCCCAAGAATGCCCTTGGGAAACAGCTGGAGTGAACAACCAAGTCAGTGGGAGTTGTACCCCCCGCCCAGAGTGGGAGCAGGCCTGCTGCTGAGTGGGGGCAGCGGCACCTCCACCCCGGGCCAGCTGGGAGCCCAGGGGTGAGGCCTGGTCAGTACAGGAAGCCTGCGTGTACGGGTATGTGTGGGCTTGTGTCTGTGTGTGTGTGTGTGTGTGTGTATGTGTGTGTGTGTGTGTGTGTGTGTGTGGAGAAATGTGCGTGAGTGTATAGGTGTGTGAGTATGTGAATGTGCGTGTACATGTCTGAATGTATGAGTAAGTGTGTGTATGTGCGAGGGTGCATGTGAGCAAGTGTATGTGTAAATGTGTATGTAATAGTGTATGGATTGTCATGTGTCAGTATATGAGTGTGTGAGAGTGTGAATGTATGAGTGTGCATGTCAGTGTATGTGAATGTACATTAAAATGTGCATAGGAGTATACATGTTTCAGAGTGTGTGAGAGCTTATGAATGTGTGTGAGAGTGTATGTGTGCAAACATGAGTGTGTGGGTTTACATGTGTTAGAGGAAATATGTGCATATATATGAATTGGGTGTGAGTGAGCAGATGAGTGTGCAGGGGGAGAGAGAGAAAGAGAGAGTATGTGTGTGTGTGCGCGTGCACACAGCAGCAGGATGGTTTCCAGGGCTGAGCGGTGTTTAGAGAACACCAGGCTTAGTTGGAAGCACGTTCCTGGAGGATCAGGTGGGTCTTGTATCTCAGACTGCGAAGTCCAGGCCTATATTTTAATACGTTTTATTTCCTGAATGAAATACACATTCGTATGTGATGAAGTGCAGAACAAACTTTGCTAGTAGGCAGCCCTGGAGTTTTTCAGAGACCCAAAGCAGACCCATTCTGCAGGCTCTTGGGTAGAGAAAGAAGGAATGGGCCACTCCAGGGCAGGGTCCCCTCTACTCCCCAGCCACATGTGGCCTCTCTCTGAACTCCCCCTGCTCCCCAGACCCAGCCGCGGGTCTGAGTCTCCGTCCCCGCCCTCCTAACCCTGGAGTTTGGGCAGCGTGCTGCCTGTGCGGGGAGCTCTTTCCAATTCACCTCTCCTGGTTGACAGCCCCAGCCTTGCACTGGCCAGCCATAGACTTTGACTCTGCAGAAGGCTCCCAAGCTGCCCGGCACCCCTCTCTTGGAAATGACTAACTCCTAGTTAGGCGACGCACGCTGACTTGATCTCAGAGCGTGTGGTCCCTGGCCACTGGGGCAGTGACAAGGAAAGTTCTCCTGGCTCTGCTGAAACTACTGCCAGAAAGTTCATCAACTCACCAAAAGCCAGGGCCCTCGGTGCCCCACAGACCAGGGAGTCCTCTTGGGCCAGAGATAGTAGCAGGCCATGAGTCCTGGGGATGGAGGGCACTGGGCCTCCACAAAGTGAAAGAAGAATGAAGACCACCCCCACCCCACCCCCAGCATAGTGGGGCAACACAAGGGAAGGAGGGCTGGAATGGCGTAGATGACCAGAGTCAAATCTAGCTGCCTAGCTAGCATCCTCAGGTACCAGTCAGGGGCTGAGCTTCAGCCAGAGGAGTGTGCCTAGTGGCTGGAGGGTGTCTGGGCGATGTGAAGTACTCTGCTGTCATCCTGTCACTGTCCCCCTACCTGTAGGGGACCAGATGCCCCCTGGGGTCCAGGGTGGGCGGGGTCTAGTCATCCGTGGAGGACTGGTACAGAGAGCACAGGAGAGAGGGCAGCTGGGATGACAGCGTCAAGAGTCGAGGTGAGGAGCAGGTCTGTCTTCCTGCCTCCACAAAGGCGACTGAATAGTCCCTGACACTGCCTCCCACCTATAGCCATTCCTGATCTCTGAAACCTCCTGCCACGCTCATGCTGGCCCCTACTGGTGGCCCCCACACAGGGAGTGGCAGAACTTGGCAACCCCCAGCCCCCGGGCTCAGGCAGGACAGTAGTGTCTGTCCTGGGTACCACTGGGGCATGCAACGTGCAATCAAATACTTGATTTTCACAGCCACCCCCTAAAGGGCTTCTGTATGAGCCTCAGTCGATAGGCTGAGAGGCAACCAGCCCAAGGTCACGCGACTTCGGATGCAGGTCACTGTGCCCCAGGGCCTGGCCTTCTCACCCTGCACTGATCTGTCTCCCTTCAGCCTGGCTGACAGTGAGAGGGCTGTGTCCTTGAGCCCCAAGGAGGGCCAGGCCAGACCACCTCAGGGGGAGGATACAGAGTCCAGGACCCCTACCCAAACCAGCACTTGCTCCACAGCTCAGATTCCCAGCATTCCACGGCATCCCTGGCTCCCAGGCAAAGGGGATCAGTGCTTCCGGCCATTGGCAGGGCTAGGCAGTTGCTGGTGGAGAGTGATTGCTCGGGCAGTGCCAGCAGCCCACTTTGGCTGATGAGATGGGGAAGGTCAGATGCTGATGCTGGGCATCGGCACTGACTGGCTGCAGTGGGGACAGGGACCGAGGCTGTCAGGAGGGGCCGCGAGAGCTCCCCACACCCAGCAGGATCCTGGGTTCCCTGAGTTACAAGGGCCCTGCTGAAGATTTGGGGTGCCAAGCTAAACTTGGCCAAGGGACAGCAGGGGTGTTGAGGTCCTGGCCGTGGTCCTCCTGCCTCCATCCAGGCATCTGGCCTGATGACTCAGGCAGGGAGGTGACCAGAATCTGGGCAGAAGGTTATTTTGGGGTACAAGGAGGGTTACACAAAGTGAGTGGGCTGGATCCAGGAAGTCCCCTAGACAACAGGATGGGGCAGGTGCCCCACTCAGTGCTGACACCATGTGTCTCTGGCCCCCAGACAGAGCTGTGACACGGCCCTCCTTGCAGCTGACAACCCTGCCCACCATGGCGAGCCCCACTCTGAGCCCTGACTCCTCATCACACGAGGCCTTGTCGGCCCCCACCTGCTCCCCCACCTCTGATTCCGAGAACCTCAGCCCTGATGAGCTGGAGCTCCTGGCCAAACTCGAAGAGCAGAACCGGTAAATTGGGGTCTGGAGTGCAGGGAGGGGCCTGGTGTATAGCCTGGTCCCCACACAGATGCTCCTAGGTGCCCCTTCATCTCAGAGCCAGGCCAGGCCCCCACCAGGCAAAGTCACAGCTACCACCAGATGTTTAACAAGGGACATTGTATCCTCCCACCAACCCCAAGTGAGTAACTGATCCCCACGATTCAGGTGAGCAGACTGAGGTTACAAGAGGCTGAGGAAGCTGGCCATCATTTATGTACTTGCTGCTAAGCAGAAGAGTGTTTCAAGTCTACCCAGAGGCACCTCAGAAGAAAGGCCTGACAGTCTACTTCCAGAAAATTGGCTGCTGAAAACCTCATGCTGAACAGTTCTGCTCTGACACACAGGAGTTGTCACGAGTCAGGGTCAACTCCTCAGCCACCAGTTTGGTTTTTATTGAAGAGGCTCAAGCCTCAGCCTCCAGGGAGCCTTTCTGCATTCCTCTCGTGCTTTGCCAGGTGCTAGCTGTGCACCCTCCATCTGTCACTCACCCTCTCTGGTCCTCATCTATGAAACATGCTTCAGGACAAAGCCCAGCCCATAGGTTTGGTAGAACAGTCAAATGAGCTATTACACATGGTGCTCAGCCCAGATCTCAGCACAGAGCTCAAACAGATGAAACAGAAGCTGGTGACAGATGAGAATGGCACAGCTCAGAGAGGTTAGGTGACTAGCCAAGATCACACAGCAGGAGCTACAGCCCCTCAGGGAAGTGGCCTGAATCCCATCTGTGGTATCTTCTGGGACATTAGTTGGAGGCACTGGGCTCCCCAGCAGCTCCCTGGGCCCCAGGAGTCCCCACATACACCTCCAACTACCATTCCCGCCCAGGCTCCTGGAGGCAGACTCGAAATCCATGCGCTCCATGAATGGCTCCCGACGGAACAGTGGCTCCTCGCTGGTGTCCAGCTCCTCGGCCTCTTCCAACCTCAGCCACCTGGAAGAGGACACGTGGATCCTGTGGGGCCGCATCGCCAATGAGTGGGAGGAGTGGCGGCGCAGGAAGGAGAAGCTACTCAAGGTGGCGGGAGCAGACAGGCGGGTGGGCAGGCGGGCGGGTGGGCAGCAGTGGTGGCACTGATGTGGTCACTGGGCCATCAGAAGGTGCCAGGCACCACACCAGCCAGGCCTCAGAGGCACAGGAAGGTGAGGCAGGGGCCCCAGCTGGCACAGGGCAGGGTGGAGGTGTGCAGGCACTTCTGGGGTATCTCTCATGGAGCTCTGGGTAGTATAAAGGAATAAGGTGCTCAGCTACTAACCAAAAGGTAGAAGGTGGAGTCCACCCAGAGGCACCTAGGAAGAAAGGCCTGGTGATCCACTTCTGAAAACTCAGCCATTGAAAACCCCAAGGAACAGAGTTGTCCTCTGACACACGTGGGGTCACCAAGAGTCAGAGGTGACTCTACAGCAGCTCGCTTGGTGGCCCAAGCAAAGGGAGTGGACAGGAGGTAGGGGGGTAACATAGGCAAGTAACTGAGCACTGAGTTCCACATCTTAGGTACGCACACATTTCTGCTTCTGAGTTTCAGGAAGGGCTGGGGCAGCACATTAAGGGACCATGGACTTTATCTGTAGCACGGTGGCGCAGACAAGTCTGGTGCCAGGAGCATCTCAGGGTGGCTGGATGGCAGCATGGAGGTGGGCCTGGAGCGGGGTCTAGCCCAGCCTCCTCCTACCTCCTGCCCACCCGTCCCCAGGAGCTGATCCGCAAGGGCATCCCACACCACTTCCGGGCCATCGTGTGGCAGCTTCTGTGCAGCGCCACGGACATGCCTGTCAAGAACCAGTACTCCGAGCTGCTGAAGATGTCCTCGCCCTGTGAGAAACTGATCCGCAGGGACATTGCCCGCACCTACCCGGAGCACGAGTTCTTCAAGGGCCAGGACAGCCTGGGCCAGGAGGTCCTCTTCAACGTCATGAAGGTGAGGCCAGGGGTCCCAGCTCGTGTCCTCCACTGCCCAGGCCTCCTACCCCTGGCCCTGCCTTGGGGGCCTGCACAAGGTAGCACTTCCCAGCCTACCTGCTTCTGCTGGACCCACAGGCCCCAGCCCTGACAGCACGTGACTTCCCTTCCAGGCCTACTCCCTGGTGGACCGCGAGGTGGGCTACTGCCAGGGCAGTGCCTTCATCGTGGGCCTGCTCCTCATGCAGGTAGGCGGATGCCACAGTGTCCCTACCCCCCAGTGTCCTCCCTGGTCAGTGTCTGCAGCCTCTGTCTCCACCCACCTCTGACTGCCCCCAAGCCAAGTCCTAGTGGGTGAACATGAGGGGCTGGACACCTGGCCTGGCTGGGTTCTGTCCACTGTATCACCCAGGACAGAGACAGGGGCTGGAGGGGCAGGCTGACTTACTCTGTCACCTCCCAGGGTTGGACAAGGAACACAGGCCGGGGACTTAGTCAGCCAGTGTCACATCTATGGGGCCTGGAATTTTCCATCAGAGAAGCCAGAAGGCTTAAGCCAAGAGCCACCGTGGTCAAGTTGATTCTGACGCATAGCAACCCTACAGGTCAGAGTAGAACTGCCCCATGGAGTTTCCAAGGAGTGCCTGGCGGATTTGAACTGCCAACTTTTTGTTAGCAGATGTAGCACTTCATCACTATGCCACAGGGTTCCCACCAGAAGGCTTAGGAAGGAGAAAGGAGACAGCTGGGTGTGGGATGTGGGCTCTGGAGCCGGCCACACCTGGGTTCAAGTGCCAGCTCCACTGCTTTCTGCCAGGCAGCCTTAGGCAGGTTACTTAAGCCTCAAGTTCACCATTAGTAAAGCAAGGTGGTGCTGTTGACCCCAGAGATTCACGGACAGCCAGGGCTGGCTCAGCCTGGTCACTAGGTAGAGTCTGTGTCTATTAAACATAAATGGAACAGAAACAAGCCCAGGTGAAGTGCCACACACAGAGGCTGAGAGAGGAGCAGCGAGCACCGCCCTTACTGCCCAGTCCCCTCCTGGTCCCCGACCCCTGTGTTGCAGATGCCCGAGGAGGAGGCGTTCTGTGTGTTCGTGCGGCTGATGCAGGAGTACCGCCTCCGGGAGCTCTTCAAGCCCAGCATGGCCGAGCTGGGGCTCTGCATCTACCAGTTTGAGTACATGCTGCAGGTGAGCCGTAGCCTGGCCTGCTCCACCTCCGCCAGCCCACCTGCATGGCAACAGGCCCATGGGTGCTAACCTCGGCGGCCCCTAGGGCTGTGACAGCATGTCCACACACATTGCAGCTCACAAGGGGATGCCTGTCCCCAGAGGCTGTGAGGCCCTCCTTCTGGAGAATGCTTCCAGGACCGATCAGGGACCAGCCACTTAAAGTGGGGCTACAGAGACCATGGCGCTCCCAGGGCCCACTAAGGTGGAGGGCTGGGGCAGGCTTCTGAGCTCAAGCATGCCCTGGCCCCTTCCCTGTCTGTTCTGGGTGTGTGGAAGGGGCGGGAAAGTGTTGTCTGCCTGCCTCTGCTGATTACTGGGGAGCCGCAGACATCTTTGTTTATAAATAGCAGCCCCCCACGGGGCCCTGCTGGTAGACAGTGGACATGAACACACACACACACACACACACACACACACACACCCCACCCCGCCACATCCACACAGGCATGTGTGCACACATACTCCAGCCTGCCCTGGAAGCTGGGTACAGGTGGGACTGTGAGTCCCCACTCCTCAACTCTGGAGGACAAAGAGGTGACACTCCAGATGACCCAGCAGTTCTGGCATGTGGGTGCCCTAGGCTCACAGCAGGTCCCTGTCACCCCAGAGGAGCCACCCATCCTGCCTCCAGCTGGGTAGCCAAGACCTCCAATATGGGGAAGTAGATGTCACATTATTAATCAAGGCGGGAGCCAGGAGAGACCCAGAAGCTGTTTCCTTGATAAAGGACACCCAGTTGCTCCTGACATCTTCTCCCTTCTCCGGTCTGTTTCCCCAGTGGCCTGTCACTTCTGAGCAGATGTCATAGTCCAGGCCAATAGAACAGGCATCCTCTGAGCTTGGTGGGGACCAGCCTTGTGCTGGGAGCTGCAGGTGGGCACAGACAGACATGGGTATCTTAGGGACACACATCACAAGATTCAGGTGGGCTGTTAGGAGGCTGAGAGCTCAAGGTCACTCCCTGGAGGACCTCTGAGGAGTCAGGTCACTGCTCTGAGCCTCAGAATCTCCTTCCGGGGTGATCTGAGGATTCATGGGTTGCTGCAAAGGACCGGTTGGGCCAGCACCTGCCTGAGGTGCACACTTAACACCTGCCAGCTGCCCTCACCTGCCTGTTTGCCCACCTCATGTGGCTCATAGTTCTGGAGGGTTTGAGCATCTAGCACACAATGCTGCATGCAGGAGCAGAGGAGGGGACCTAAGGACTGCTGGGTAGTCAAGGAGGGCTCCCTGGAAGTGGCAGTGCTGAGCCCAGCACAGGCAGGTCAAGGGTTCAGTGTGTGTGGACAGCCAGCCCAGGGCCCTCCTCACAGTGCCCACCCTCCTCCCACACCCACAGGAGCAGCTTCCAGACCTGAACACCCACTTCCGCTCCCAGAGCTTCCACACGTCCATGTACGCCTCATCCTGGTTCCTCACGCTCTTCCTGACCACCTTCCCGCTGCCTGTGGCCACACGCGTCTTTGACATCTTTATGTACGAGGTAGGACCTGGCCCAGCCCAGGGGGCCCCGAGGCTCTGGACCCAGTGATCCCTGCCCCATGCAGGAAACAGGAAACGGATCCTGGGCTGGGGAAGGACCGGAGTGGGAGCCACACCACCACTGCCTTCACAGGGGCTGGAAATCGTGTTCCGGGTGGGCCTGGCTCTGCTGCAGGTGAACCAGATGGAGCTGATGCAGCTGGACATGGAGGGGATGTCCCAGGTAGGCTGGAAGAAGAGTGTCCCTGGTCCCTTCCTACCAGCTCTGCCTTCCCTATAGGAACAAGTGGGGCCCGAGCAGCAGACAGGCTCTGTCTGAGAAGCCCCCAGCTTCATGTCCCCCAAAAGCCTGAACATCCTACTGGTAAATAGTGCTACCAGCCAAACCACAGGCTTAGGATACAGTTTCTGCCCCAGTCAACTGCCCAGCGAAGGCCCAGCAGGGATGAAGGGTTGGGACAGCCCCACACCTGCCCTGCCTGTATGCTGGGAGTCTGCCTGCTTCTTACCACCGCACCCCACACACAGGCCCTGCCCCCCTCCCGCACCCTCCAGCTGGTGCTCAGGAAAGAATGCACAAAGGCCACAGTTGTGTCCACAGACACGGGCACCCATTGTCCGCAGCTGTCTGCTGGGGCCAGCTGGGCAGGGGAGTGGCAGCCGGGCTGCCCTCGAACACCACAAGCTGTAGCCGCTGCCATTGGCACAACCCTTTACTGAGGCTCGAGGGGCCAGGCCAACCTCTCTGGGGTCTTCTCCCTCTGCATTTGGTGCAACCACCCCACGCCTTGGTCTCCCCGTGCTCCTGCCAGTCTGGGTTTTACTGATCCTCAGAGAAGGCTCTGAGCGCTCAGGCACCGCCCTGGCCCGGCCTTCACGTTCAGGACACCCCAGTCTTTGTCCTCCTGTCCTTTCATTGCTCCTACAAAGACTGCCAAGCACCCACATGGCCAGGCCCTCACAGGGACATGGTGGCACCCAGGCCGACAGTACCCCCTTCCTCACCAAGTGCCCAGGCCCCACAAGGCAGCAGAAGGCAGAGGGGCCCAGCGAGCCCACAGTCAGAGCTGCGTCAGTGACTGCCTGTGTCCCCACAGTACTTCCAGAGGGTGATCCCCCACCAGTTCGACAGCTGTCCAGACAAACTGATCCTCAAGGCCTACCAGGTCAAATACAACCCCAAGAAGATGAAAAGGTCAGTGCCTGGTCGGCAGCCCAGGGGCTGGGGCCGTCGCAGCAGCAGGACAGTGACCACGTCGGCCTCCCTCTCTGCAGGCTGGAGAAGGAGTACGCGGCTATGAAGAGCAAGGAGATGGAAGAGCAGATCGAGATCAAAGTGAGTCTGCAGGAGGGGACAGCCTGGGGCGCCCTGGAGGGCTGCCCACCAACAGTCAGGCCTTCCTTGCTCCCTGGCCAAGCAGCCACTAGAGGGCAGCCCTGCCCTATGCATGCAGAGGACCAGGGCGGTCCTTCAGCCCTGAGGCAGCCATCCCTGTCACAACTCAGTGCTGGAGCCTGCCCTACTCAGGTCCTGTTCTCAGCACCCAAAGGACATGTACTGAGGCAGCCAAAGTCCCTGCCCTCCTGGCCATAGTGGGGAGAAGAAGCTGATAGAGTAGAAGGTGCCTGCCATGAAGTGCCCTAGACATCGCATGTGAAAGACTAGAGAACCCATGGGCCAGAGCTGGGCTGGAGAAGAAGGTCCAGGGCAGGAGAAGAAGGTCCAGGCTCTGGAACCCAGTGCAAAGGACCCGAGGCGGCAGCATGCTGGTGGCTATAGAAGCATCCAGAAGGCTGAGGGAGTAGGATCACTTGAAGCCAGCAGGGAGCAGACATTGGAGCATATGGGCCAGGTTTGGGGACTGCCTCTGAATCCAGGCACCCCCTCGCTCTCCTCCTTTCTGCTTTTATCCCTCCACACATGAGTGTGACTGGTTACCCACTCAGTAAGCATTTAACAAGCATTTTCTGTGTGCCAAAATCGTAGTAGAGACTGGAGGACCCCCCCCCATGGGTGCAGTTGGGGACAGGCCCAAACTCCAGCACAGCGTAGGCTTGTCCTCTTCAGTGACAGTCACACAAAGGCTCAGACTGGAGTGCAACTTATGGGGCTCAGGTCCCAGCTCCACAATGAACAGTTGTGTGAATGCACCTCTCTGAGACTCACTGTTTCTTTCTGTAAAATGGGGATGTTTGCCCTGCTGTTCAAATTATTATTACCCCTACCAACATCATCTTCACTTCCTAGAAAGGCAAGATGTCATCTTGGTTCACCTGCTGCCCACACCTGAGCAGAGAAGATGGGGCATAACTGTCCTGGCCATGTTTGTAGGTTTTCCGGAAGGCTCTCTGTCCTGATTTTTGTAGTATCTCCCTCTCTCAGTAATGGAAGCCAGTCCCAACATGTGTGTCTACTTCCCATATGGGCCTGCTGCCATCTGGTGATGGTAAGGGGCACAGCAGGTCCTTGGGTAGTGGGTCACAGGAACTTGAGGGCCTTAAAGGGTTCAGGCACATACCTTCTCCCACCACCTGACTTTATTTTTTTCCCCTACTCCCATGGAACTCTCACCCACTCTTCCACTCTTGTTTGTAGATGAAAAAGGGAAAGGTGGTAGTCAGGATGCCCCCCAGCTTCTCCAGGGTGGTTCTCCTTGGTGCAGCAGTGGGTGGAGGCCAGAGGGAGGGCAGGGCAATCCAAAGGTCACCGGGGGGACACAGACCTGTGCGTTCACAGCCTTGAGCCTGACCTACTCTGGCTTGGTTTCCCCTCTGACTCAATGAGATCTCATGAGATGAGTCAATGACCAAATTCTCTCCGACCACAGTTGTTTCCTGGGAATGTTATGGGTGTTTCCAGCACGTTTTCTCCCCGGAAGAGAACCAGGAAATTTTCCATGTGATCCACAGGAAGGCAGGATCCTCACGAATCTGCCAATCTAAACGAACTCTGTGTCTAATTTCTTATGCAAATGTAGATACTAAGGTATAAGACTTGTAAACCTCAGCTGAGGACATTGACGGTTCGGGGGTAGAGTTCTTGCCTCCCGCATGGCAGGCCCAGGTTCGATTCAGACTGGTGCACCTCACGCGTTGCCACCACCCATCTGTCAGTGGAGGGTTGGGTGGTGTTGCTAGGATGCTGAATGGGTTTCAGCCGAGTTTCCAGACTAAGACGGGCTAGGAAGAAAGACCTAGTGATCCACTTCCAAAACTCAGCCAGTGACAAGCCTGCTGATCATAGTGATCCAGTCGGAAACCAACTGTGGGGTGGCACAGAACCAGGCAGTGTTTCATTCCACTGGGGTCGTGAGACAGAGACCAGCAACAACCTCCCCTGCACCCGCAAAGTGGTAACCTAAAGCCACAGCTGCTAACCAGCCTCTGTCAGTGCACAATGGTGTCGTTTCCAAAACCCCACTGGGGAAGTGATCCTGCTGAGTACAGCTTGCCCCCTGTGGTTCACAGAAACAGCGCTACTGACTCAGAGACACTGGGTGTGCTCAGTAAAGTGTTCCGGTGAGGACTCCTGCTCCATGAGGAGCTGGTTCTGGGAGATTTGAAACCGGGGCCAAGGTACCACACTGACCGTGACAGATGCTTCTGGGGCCCGGTCCCAGGCTCCCACGGGGGAAGTAGGGGCTGACTACAGCCACAAACAGCACTCACATAATTTTACTGAGCCAGGGTTTGCTGAAACAAGGAAAAAACGGCCCTTCTGAAGAGGAAGGAGCCCCTGAGTGGTGCAAACGGTTAATGCACTCAAGCCCACCGAGAGGAGCCTTAGAAAAAAGGCCTGGCAAGCTACTGCCCCCAAACCAACCATTGAAAACCCTATGGAGGCTAAGTTCCTCTGATACATGTGGGGTTGCCCTGAGTCATAGTGGCTGCATGTGCTGAAGGGCCACTTGTTTTTTTCTGACTCGGAGTTGATCCCTGTCTTCTGCAATCCCTGAACTAGACAGGAAGGTGCTGGCTGAGCTCGGCACCCTAGGGAGTGCGGAGGGTGGGTTGCCGGTCTGACATGTCACCCCTCCCCCCTTCATAGAGGCTGCGGACGGAGAACCGGCTCCTGAAACAGCGGATTGAGACCCTGGAGAAGGTGAGGGGCGTGGCCACCAGCCTGTGGCCCTGAACCACTGGCCGGGAGCAGGACCCAGCAGCCAGCTGAGGGCCGGCCTACCCCTGCCCACTGCCCTTGAACTATGAATGAACCCCACGCCTGGCCCTCCGCCTGAGCCCCCGCTGAGATTTGGGCTGCGGTTAATTGGAGGCTGCGTGGAACTTCACTTGCTCAGCGATCCACTGTAATTAAGCCTGGGGTTGGGGTTTAGTCATCACCCCATTAGCTGCAAACAGTGGAACTCGCTTGTCTTTAGCGTCCTGCCCCCACCCCCATTGTCTCGAGTAGGGAAGGAGGCAAAATTGCTTTGACCGAAATGCCATGGAATTGGGCAACAAGGCACCCCACCCTACAATTTGGAAGTCATGACCTCAAAAATACAAGGCCAAGTAGAGGAAGAGGGGGCGGCGGCATTGCCACCGTAGCCTTGACCCTGGTGGACCTGTTTTTTACAAGACGGGGCCTGGGCGCTCCCTGGGCACCCTCTTCCGGCCCTTCTTCCCTCCTGGGAGGTAGACCCTCCACTGACCACAGCAGTCAAGTCTTCTCAAGATTCTACTGCCCGCAACCCCTCCCCGACCCCCGCGCCGAGACCCTTCTCCAAGACGACCGGCTCTGGCTTTGGTTTCCCCCGGGTCCTCCCCCGCCGGGTCTCTGGTCTTCACTGCTCTCTCCTGCTTCTAGAGATAGTCCACTGCGTTAGTGACCAGCCTTCTTGTCTGTCTCTCCCTCTCCTGTCCCGTGCCTTCCGCTCTGCTCCTCCCCCTGTCGCTCGGACCCCCCTCCACCGGGTAGGAGAGCGCTGCTCTGGCTGATAGGTTAATCCAGGTACTGTAGCTTTTTGTCTCCCTCTCCGACTCCCTTCCTGGCCTCTGCCCTGCACACGACAGCCAGTCACCGCCTCGTCCCTGGCCGCTGCCATTCTGAGGGGATGGGGGTAGGCCTGGCTCCGTGCATGGGGGCAGCTGGGGACGCTTCTCAGGGGAGACAAAGGCCTTCCTGGGGGGCATATGAAATGGAGAGGAAACGTGAGGAGTGGAGATGCAGGTTCGCGCATGTGTGCAGAGAAACCCCCTTCCTTCAGGGGACACGGATGGGGACCAGGGAGTGGTCAGGGTCCGTAAGAGAGTGTCAGCTCCAGGCCCTGGTGTGTGCACTTGGCTGAGCTTCCCCACCACACACACACACTCATAATAATACACACTCACTGACACACACACTCATTCTGAAGCGTTTGCACACAGCGCCCCCTCCTGGCTTTTCACACTGCTCTCCGCTTCTACCTGCAAGGCCTGGCGTCTTCTCTCCCTCACTTGCTCCCGCTGGCACCTCATCTTGAATGGCTTTCCTGAAAGCTTCCACCCGCCCCCTGGTGGCTCTGAGCCTGGAATGGGGGACCCAGATTGGGTTGGGTGAGGGGATGAAGCTGTGGGGAGGCCCAGAGAGGTATCCTACCTCCCAAGGCAGCTAGCCTCAAGGTTCAAGCCCAGGACCCTCCAGGTGTCCCATGCCTGCTGGCCCCCTCCCAGGGAAGACCGGAGTGGCCCAGCCCAGCCCCCTGGGGGGTGCCCCATCCCAGGCTCTGGGTGCAGGAGACCTTGCCCTCACCTCCACCCCTCCCACACCCTCTGTGAGCGCAGGCACCCTCATACCCCTGGCTGCCGCCTGTGGCAGAGCCAGTGAGAGTCACAGCCCCTTCCTGCTGTGCACAGGGGCAGGTGACACGGGCGCAGGAAGCTGAGGAGAACTACGTCATCAAGCGGGAGCTGGCGGTGGTGCGGCAGCAGTGCAGCTCAGCGGCCGAGGACCTGCAGAAGGCACAGAGCACCATCCGGCAGCTGCAGGAGCAGCAGGTACCTCTGCTGTCCCTGCAGCGCTTCCGGCAGAGCCACTTCCCGGGTGCAGAGTCACCCCCAGCACCTCCTTGCAGCAGCGGGGGGTGGGACGGGATGGGGGGTGTAGAGTAAAAGGTTCCTGTGAGTTCCATTTCCTGGCACCCAGTTGGGTGTCTGGTCATCTGCCCAGCCAGAGGGAGCGCTTCCTTCACCACCAGCTGGATATTTTGGGGTGCCAGCTTCACACCACCCATCACTCCAGGGGGAGGTTCAGCCTGGCCTGGGCTTGGAATGGGGCCTGGAGCACATCTGGGCCAAGACCACCAGCACCCATGGACCTGGAGACCCACAGTGGTGGAGGCAAGCATGGATTATCCAACAGGCAAGGTAAGCACAGTGCTTACCGTGCTTACCAGGTCATTTCAAGTGAACAGCTTCACATGAGTTTCACCACATCAAAGGTTAGTAAACGAACATAATTAAGCCCGTGCTGACATACTTTGGACACGTTGTCGGGAGCGATCAGTCCCTGGAGAAGGACAGCGTGGTCAGTAAAGCAGAGGGTCAGTGGAAAAGAGAATGACCTTCCGTGAAACAGCTGGCACAGCAGCTGCAACAATGGCCTCAAGCGTAACAGTGATTGTGGGCATGGCACAGGACCAGGCAGTGTGGCCCAGGACCGGGCAGTGTGGCGCAGGACCAGGCAGTGTCTCCCCTGGTGTACACAACGTCACTGTGTGGTGGAACCAGCAGGATGGCACCTAACAACTAGAAGCCTGTCTTACTTGCTCACTGGGTCATCTGCCCATGTCAGAGACTAAGTTTGAAAAGAGGTTTGAGTTCTGTAGGAAGGTGCTGTGGGTTTAGGGGACAGAGAAAAGACCTCAACCAGACCTAGATGCAGACTCTTCGGTATGGTGAAAAACAGGAAATTGTTCACTAAGTAAGGTAAACATCGTGCTTACCTTGCCTGTTGGATAATCTTTTTTCGGTCCAGGCAGCACCCTAACCTACACAGCACCCATCACTGCTGGGGGCCCTTTTAGGCATCTTTCAGCCTTCCAAGCGCTGAGCAAGAGGGTGGTCCCAGCAAGTTTCCCCCAGTTCTGTAAGAGACGTCTCCATCCGGGAAGAATAACAACAACAACAAAAAAAAAAAATTGCCATGGTCAATTCCCACCCATAGTGACCGTATAGGACAGAGTAGAACTGCTTCATAGGGTTTCCAATGAGCATCTGGTGGATTCGAACTGCTAACCTTTTGATTAGCAGCCACAGCTCTTAACTACTAGCCCACCGGGATTTAGTGGGTAGAGTGGCAATACCTGCAGCTGGGCAGGACTGCACATTCGCAGCGCTCAGCCCCGCCCCGGCCGAAGCTCCGCCCACACCCTCAAGGTTAGGTTAGAGCACCGCTGTACCCTGAGCCAGTCCTCCGCTGCCGTCACACCAGTGATCCTGGGAAGCCACATGCATCCTGGGGCCATGTAAATTCCCCTTCAGAACAACCTCTCCAGGCGGCTTGCCCAGAAAAGAGGCTGTACCAGTCAGGCCCCCCAGAAGGCGACATGCAAACTGGGACCCCTGTGGGGTTCAGGGCCCTCCAGGGTTTCCCCGCACCTTCTGTCCACCCACAGTCTGGTTTCTGCGATCCAGAGCCTGAGCCCTCCTGCCAGCCTACAGGCTCTGGGGAGGGGGCCAAGGCCTGGGCCCAAAGCAGCTGGCATGGAGACCCATGGCAGCCCTCTGCGCCCCCCAGGAGAACCCACGCCTCACGGAGGACTTTGTGGCACACTTGGAGACGGAGCTGGAGCAGTCACGGCTGCGGGAGACAGAGACGCTGGGGGCGCTGCGGGAGATGCAGGACAAGGTCCTGGACATGGAGAAGGTACACCTGGGCAGAGAGCTGGGGTTCCTGGCTAAGCTTTGGGAGGTACAGGGCATGGAGAGGAGCCAGGCAGGTGGGCCAGCATGGGTCCCTCTGGAATCAGCACCCTTCCCTGCAGGTGAGTCCCCTGGAGAAGGCATCATCTGCTGAGGCCAGGATCCAGGGTGCTCGTCCTATGCCAGCCCCACCGTTTCCCTCGTGCCTGGGCCAGGCACGTCTTTGGCCTCCTTGCCTCTCCCTTCTCCCCCCGTGGCCTCTCACAGGGTCTGAGAGGATGGGAAGTTGGGCTCCTACACCCACGCCCTGGGGATGCACACACATGCCTGACCACCGGCACAGGAGGCAACATAATCCCACGTGGGCACTGTGCCCTAGTAGGAGGCACAGTCACCAGCAGCGTGGCCAGTCTTCATGAGCTTCCAGATGCCGTGTCTCACCTGTGTGTGTCTCCCCAGGACCCAAGCCTACCAGGGCTGCTCCCACCCCCACCCAGAGGTGGATTAAGGTCCCCCCTGTCCCAGCTGCAGCCTTGCCTCCTGGGTCCTTCTGCAGCTGACTTCACACTGACTCAGGTCTCCCTGGAGCTGCAAGAGGAAGGGAGGCTTCTGGTCATCCACAAGGCAGCTGGGACCATTCTCCTTGTGCACAGGCTACAGTGCTACCATTGGGCCTCCACTGGTTTGGGTACCCACCCTGGTGTCTGTGCCACACACAGCCTTACCAGCAGCCAGCTGTGCCTCCAGAGGGAGCAAAATATGGCCCCAGAACATCTTGTCACACTCCACCAGCTCCCAGACCCAAAGGAGGGTAACTGAGGGCCTCCTCCAGGGAGCTGGACCAGGAGGCTGAAGCCAGCATTGCTGTTACTGAGCCCATGAGACACAGGACACCCTAGGCTGGCTGTTTCCTGGTTCCCAGGAAGGGGAGACTTGGTCTGGCCATGGGGAGAGGGAACCTCAGGCTACCTCCCTGTGCTATTAGCAGGAACACTTGAGGGAGGGGGGGACTGTGCCTATGCCTCTCCGCAGGGTAATCCTTGAGAGAGCAGGTGCTCCCCTCCCTTCACACACAGTGGCTCAGGCTGGGGTCACACCGCGGGGACCTGCTCCCGACAGCCTGCGTGCTGAGTGCCGTCCTCCCCGGGCGGGGGCTGCCCAGGCAGAGAACTAAGAGAACGTTGAGTGGGCGTGCTCAGTACGGCAGGGAAGGCTGCTCCCCCGCGCTCTGACCACCTGCCCCTCCGCAGAGGAACAGCTCGCTGCCGGATGAGAACAACGTGGCGCGGCTGCAGGAGGAGCTGAAGGCGCTCAAGGTGCGGGAGGGTGAGGCCGTGGCCTCCGCGCGGGAGCTGAGACTGCAGCTGCAGGAGCTCTCGGACACCTGGCAGGTGAGGGCCGCGCCGTCTCCGGCCGCTGCCCCGGCTCCTCGCCAGCTCTGACCTCGGCCCCTCCCCGCAGGCGCATTTGTCCCGCGGCGGCCGCTGGAAGGAGTCCCCGCGGAAGCTGGTCTTGAGCGAGCTGCAGGACGAGCTGATGAGCGTGCGTCTGCGCGAGGCCCAGGCCCTGGCTGAGGGCCGCGAGCTGCGGCAGCGCGTGGTGGAGCTCGAGACGCAGGTGGGCCGGCGGGTCCAGGGGGGGCCTCGGTGGCCGCGGCTGGCCCCTGACCTGGGCCGTAACCCCCGCCCGCCCTCCCCCAGGACCACATCCACCGCAACCTGCTGAACCGCGTGGAGGCCGAGCGCGCGGCGCTGCAGGAGAAGCTGCAGTACTTGGCCGCCCAGAACAAGGGTCTGCAGACGCAGCTCAGCGAGAGCCGCCGCAAGCAGGCCGAGGCTGAGTGCAAGGTGCCGCCTGTCCGGGGGACTCGCCCCGGCCACCACCCCGTGGGCTGCCCATGCGGACCCTGACCGCCCTTTCCCTCACCCCCCAGAGCAAGGAGGAGGTGATGGCCGTGCGCCTCCGGGAGGCCGACAGCATGGCGGCGGTGGCCGAGATGCGGCAGCGGATCGCGGAGCTAGAGATCCAGGTGAGCAGCTGGAGCGGGGCTGGGCGTCGGGGGCAGACCTCAGGGCGGGGACTCTGCCTGACCGAGGTGACCCGGCCGCCCGCAGAGGGAGGAGGGCCGCATCCAGGGCCAACTGAACCACTCGGACTCGTCGCAGTACATCCGCGAGCTCAAGGACCAGATCGAGGAGCTGAAGGCCGAGGTGAGTGCTAGGCGGGCATTCGAACTGGCACCGGGCGGCAGGACTCTGGGCGAACACTGGGTGTCCTTGGCCTCCGTGGGCCCGGCCGTCCACGCCTCAAGTGCACGCGTTCCCTGCACAGGTGCGGCTGCTGAAGGGCCCGCCGCCCTTCGAGGACCCGCTGTCCTTTGACGGACTCAGCCTGGCGCGGCACCTGGATGAGGACTCGCTGCCATCTTCTGACGAGGAACTGCTCGGCGTGGGCGTGGGCGCCGCTCTGCAGGACGCGCTCTACCCGTTGTCCCCACGCGACGCACGCTTCTTCCACCATCTGGAGCGGCCAGCTAAGGACAGTGAGGGCAGCTCGGACAGCGACGCTGACGAGTTGGCCACTCCCTATAGCCAGGGCCTGGACAACTGAGGCCGCGCCCCCGCCAGGCGGGAGCCAGGAGTTAGGGAGCTGTTGCCATCGCCAGGGGTGGCCGGGCCCTTGCCGCCCACGCCTCAGGCCCATACTTGGGTCGGGCACAGCAGGGCGTAGAGGGCGGGGCCGAGCCCCACGGGAGTCCTCGGGATTCCCTGGCAGCCCCCCTCCCCAGCAGTGTTTACCCATCTTGGTCCACACCCCTCCGGAACCTTCTTTGTCCCGGCGGTGCCTGGACCGGTCACCAGCGAGGGCAGGGACAGGACAAATCAGAATGTCCCCCTTCCCCAGCAGGCCTCCTTCTGGGACAAGGGTGGCCCTACTAGGAAGAGCCCAGAAGACCCAAGGCAGGGGTGCCTCTGGACTGGATGCTGCTCACCACCACCAGATGCCCCTCAGGACACAGGGACCCTTGCCTATCCCCTGGTCGCTGGGGACAGATGGCCGGCTGGCCTTTCCTGCCTGGTGCAGACATCGTGACTCCTGCAGCAGAAACCAAAGTCCCTCTTACTGTGTGCAGGGCCACTTCAGGTGTGAGTCGCCAGGGGGAGCCAGGCTAGGCCTGGGCAGTATCTGTCCCTGTTGGGAGGGTAGCGGGGCCAGAGGGGTACGGGGGCCAGAAGGGCTGCATAGAAGGGGAAAAGCCCCTCCCCTCACCCCAACTTTTCCTGTGAGACACGCCCATCACCCAGTTCTTTGCCAGTGACTGAGGCTCGCCCTCTCGGGGCCAGCCTCTGCAGCAGGTCATCTCCACTTCCCATCCTTCCCTTTACCCCCAGCCTCCCTAAGTCAGGCCAGGGCCAGGCCCCAGGTGACACTTCCCGGTGGAGCCGCTGCCCGTGCCATCCCGTGGTGGTCCCGTGGTCTCTGCTGAGTTAGAGCTGAGAACGGTGCCAAAATCCAACTATACCCCCAGACTCCCCACCCCAGGCCTCGTGACCCTCGGGGCTGACCCTCGGTGCTCCTGGAGCCTCGAGCCGCGTCACAAGCAATCTCCCTGGCTCTTCTGGGGTAGCGATCCATGCTCAGTCGCCCACTCCTCAGTGTTAAAGCCTGGGGACACTGCCCACCACCATTTTGCACACTGCCTGTTCACACTCCACATGTTGCCCAGGCGGGAAAGATGGAAAATAAAGTGTATTTACACGGTCGGTCACAGACAAGGTCATGGATAAGGGGCACTGAGTAGGGCAGGCGTGGGGGGGGGATGTGAGGGAAGGTGGGGTGTATCCTTGCTGTGCCTTACAATGGGTGTGGGAGGGGTTCAGTCACAGAAGGAGAGCCACAAGGGAAGGTGTGAGCCAAGGCATTGGGCCTAAGAGGATTAGTAGTGGGGAAAATGGAAGGCCCATGGACCACCATGTCAGACCCAGGAAACGGAACATTTAGAATGTATTTGGAAGGGGGGCATTGGAGTTGGCAAGCACTGGGGAAAGGATGGGATTCCCCACCTAGGTGACCCAACTTGGGCTTCCCCCAAGAGACAATGGAAGAGACACAGCAGATGGGGTGCATAGTGTCCAATAGACAAATGTGCAGAGAAGCCAGCTTCCTGGAGATGTTGCCACACTTGTCTCTAAAGGCAGGAGCGTAAGAGTGGGACAGGACAGGGAACAGCAAGAAGCCTGTGAAGGAGGGACAGGAGAGAGTGGGCAGGGCCAGACCCTGAGGGTGGCTCAAGCAGGAAAAGGAGGTGAAACCTCGAGGGAAGTGGGGAACTACAGGATGGACCACTGGACTGGGGCTAGTGAGGAGGCCACTCGGTGGAAACTCCCAGTGAGGGAGGCGGACTGGAGAGGCAGAGTTCTTCGTGGGGCCCCCCATGGAATGTGTGGGAGAGCTGGGGATGGCAGAGGAAGCTTGGATCCTGGGAGACCCTGCCCTCTGTACCCAGTATGGGCAATGCCCCCTGCTGCCTGACACCTGCCAAGCAATAATGAGGACAGCCACATTCCATGTACCATGCCCCAAGACATTCAGCTCCTGCGGCCTCAGGCACCAGTCCCAGAAGGGACATTTAGCACTGAGACTACACAAGCCCATTGTCCATCCCTCCTGCTAGCACAGAATAACTCCACCCTGGTAGCCCCCAGATAGGTCAGGATTTAGGGGAGTTATCCCAGTATCTGCCCTGCTCCTCACAAGGACTGTTGCCTAGCATTGAGGCCCTGGCTGCCTGGTGTGTCAGGGGCTGATCCCTCCTCTTGGGTTTGTACTGGGGTCTGGAACCCATGACACTCAGGCCCTCACTGGAGCTGAGCTGGAGAGGAAACATCTATGGTTTGCCACAGGACCTGAAGTTTGAGAGCATGCTGGGTCCCAAGTGACTCCCAGGGGCATAGGTGGCAGTACCCATAGGGGACAAACAGCTTTTTTCTGGGACCCAGGCTGCGAAGGGGCCATGTCTGAGGAGAGAGCAGGCTGGACCTGGTGGTCTGTGCCTAGCAGAAACCTGGCTGCAGGGTGAACTACGGGGACTGGGTCCAGGAAGAGACAGGGCTTAGGGCCCACCATGGGCCTTTTCCCACCAGCACTGGTGAGTTACAGTCCCTACCTGGCCTCCATCGTTCCTGGTAGGAAGCAGGAGACTCTTAAGGGTGAGTTTCCTGCAGGGACACCTGGGCAGAGGGAGCTCCCGGCAAAGGCTTGAGGGACACAAAAGTAGGGATGATAGGGCTGGTGAAGGAAAGGGATTCTGATTAGGGCCTGGTGAAGATGCCTGAGAAAGCAGAGAGGGCAAGAATGCTGGGGTGGAGGTAGAGTCAGGGCCTCCTGAGAGCCGCTGGTTGTGGACACCAGCACTTCCTGGCTTGGAGGACACCCTGGGCTGCATGAAGTCTACAAGCTTGAGTGATGACAAATGCAACGGAGAGACAGCGTGAGGATTCTTTGGTCTCCCACCGAGCCTCGGGAGGCCCTTCCCTACAGACACTCCTGGGGCAGTGGGGCCAAGCCTGAAGGGTCCCCTGTCCCACTGAGTCAGACTCAGCTGCCATCCCGCCTTCTGCACTGCGACCTTTTTTACATACCCTGAGTTGGGAAAGTGCTGAAGGGAAAGAGAGGTGCACAGAGCTCGCCTGACACCTCCTTCCTCCCCTCCTGCAGTGGGCACCCTCTCCAGCCCCAACTCTAGAGAAACCTCCAAAGAGCCAGGGAGGGCTCACAAGGTAAGTGTGGTGTGCACTGTGAAGGGGACCTCAGCAAAGGGTTCTGTGCCCTCCTAGGAATAGCAGTTTCCTTGTGCCATGCTGTGGCCGCATGCTCACGCTGCCCGCCCCACTCCCAGCACAGACCCTTTCTGTGCAATGAGTTGTCACCAGATGCCCGACAAGAAGCACAGGTTCACATTCTTAAGTGGGAGCACCATACTGCACTACGAGAGATGGCAGGGCCTCACTTCACACTTCCCTTCTTCCCCACAGGAGAAGGACCTTCAGCCAGAGTTCCAAACTGCTCACACTGAACCGCCAGCAAGGTCAAGCCCAAGCCGACGCCAGCCCCCGTGGCGACAGCGAATTTTAAGTTTAGCGGCTTTATTGCAAACTCAAGCAGCCTAGGAGAGGATACACAGGGTATGGGGCGGGGCTCGAGGGAATGGGGCGTGTCCTAGGCCAAGGAGGCGGAGCTGGAAGTGACAATCTGGGCCAGAGATTAGCGTTTAGGGAGGCTGAGGCCACAGGAACGGGGGCGGGGCCCTAAGGAGACGCAGCTGTGTGTTAAACACAGAGGCGTGACAGGGGGCGGATCCTAAGGCAGGGGTGTGTGTGGAAGGGGCTGGAATCTGGGTCAGTGAAAGGTCTCCACCTCCACTACCGTCCAGTCACCCTGCGGGGAGGCCACGTCATCCGGGGAGAAGCTGGTGACCGAGGTGATGCTAGCTCTGGACTCGTCCAGTGGAGACAGCAGCTCTGCCCAGCGGCCCAGTTCGGCATCGCTGAGGGTAGACCGGGTGCCCCCCGCTCCGCCGCTCCCGCCAGCGCCCCCCGAGCCACTGCCGCTGCCGCCGGTCGCCCCTTCAGCCGCCGCCAGCAGCAGCGTCCGGCTCAACAGGTGCTGCACGACGCTCGCCTGCAGCGCCCCCAGCGGCAGCTCGCCCAGGCGAGCCGGCTTCGCGCCCCGTGGCGCCTCACCGGTGCCCGCCGCGGCAGCCGCAGCCGCAGACTTCCCAGCGCCTGTACCGGGCCCGGAATCCAGAGCGCCGGGGGCTGCGGGCGCCGCCTCGGGCCCTTCTGCCTCGTAGATGGTGCACAGACCATCAGCGGAACCGGGACCGACCGCAGGAGGCCACGGCAGGGGTGCTCCTGCAGAGAGAGACACCATCCAGGCCCAAGGAAAGCCCCGCCCCAGCCTCGAGACCCCGCCCACTGCATCAGACTCCCCGCCCCGAGCTGCGAAGCCCCGCCCTTTAACAGCCGCAGTCCGCAGCCTGGCCCTGGTCCTGGCCCTGCCGGGTCGGGAGGGTTGCTCACCTGGGGTGCCGCGGACGGCCAGAGGCGGAGCGGGACCTCGGCTCCAGGCAGCCGGGTGGCAGGCAGCGAGCTCCGCATCGCCGGGAGGGGATGCCGGGGCGCCCCCGTCGGGCCCACTGTCATAGCCCCGCAGCTCCTCTGGCGTGCTAGTGGCGCTGCTGCTGTGGCCAGCCAAGTCCGGACCGCTCAGCGTACTGGATGGGCTGCGCGAAGGTGGCGGTGGTGGCGCCGGGGCCAGAGCCAGGGTCAGCCGTGGGCCGGGGATAGGGACATCGGGACCTGGGGTCGGGGGTCGGCGTGGGGCCAGTAGAGGTGAGGCAGGGGATGAGGAAGAGAGCAGTAGAGGTGAAGCAGGGGGTGAGGAAGGGACCAGTAGAGGTGAGGCAGGGGGTGAGGAAGAGAGCAGTAGAGGTGAAGCAGGGGGCGAGGAAGGGACCAGTAGAGGTGAGGCAGGGGGTGAGGAAGGGGCCAGTAGAGGTGAGGCAGGGGGTGAGGAAGGGGCCAGTAGACGTGGTGAGGCTGGGGAAGAGGGAAGCTTCTGCAGAGGGGGTGATGCTGGGGCAGAGGGAGGGGCCTGAAGAAAGGGCGAGGCTGGGGGAGAGGGTGGGGCCTGCACAGGGGATGAGGCTGGGGGAAAGGAAGGGGCCTGTAAAGGGACTGAGGCAGGGGGAGAAGGCGGGGTCTGCACAAGGGGTGAGGCTAGGGGAGAGAGAGGGGGAGGTACAGGAGGTGAGGTGGGTTGCAGAGGGGGCATGGCCATAGAAGAGGGCGTGGCTTGTGGAGGGGGCGTAGCCAAGGGAGAGAGAGGCACCTGCAGAGACTGTGAAGCCAGAGAGGGCAAGGCCTGTAGAAGGGGTGCGGCCAAGGGAGAGTCTAGAGGATGAGGATCCTGTAGAGAGAGTGTGGTCTTGAAACAGAGAGAGGCCTGAAGAGAAGATGAAGCCAAAGTAAAATGGTCCTGCTTTGGGGGCGTGGCCGGAGGAGGTGGAGATGGGGGAGGTGGGGCCTCAGTATGGGGCGTGGTCAGAGAGGAGGGAAGTGCCTGATGTTGGGGTGTGGCTAGAGGAGAGGGCAGGCTCACTGGAAATGTCGCTGGAGTGACGGGACCCTGTGGAGGGGGAGTGGCTGGTGGTGGAGTAGCCAACAAAGGTGATGTGGCCAAGGGAGACGAAGAATGGGGCGCAGCCAGAGAAGCATGGGTAGGGGGCATACTCTGCAGAGGGGGTGAAACTGGTGAAGAGCTAGCCAGAGGGGTGGGCGTGGTCAGGGGAGATTGGCAAGCCCTGGCAAAGGCTGTACCCGGGCACGAGGGTGGAGCTTGCAAAGGGGGTGTGGCTGGTGGAGAGGGGAGGGGAGCAGAAGGAAGGGCTAATGGAAGGGGTGTGGCCAGCAGACAGGTGAAATCTCCCGGAGGTAATGTAGCTGGTGGGGAAGGCAGGGTCTGAAGACTAAGGTTGACATGGGGAGGAGGCGTAGTCGGTGGAGAAGGAGGGAGCGTGTCCGGCAGCTCCGAGGCAGTGAGTTGGGGGGACACTGCACCCACACCCATCAGAGAAGACGTCGCCAAAGGGGGAGACTTGCCCCGCCCAGGGGCTGCAGCCTTCCTTGTCGGTGTGGCCTGCAGGGGGCGCAGAGGCTGGAGTCCTTTCAGCTTCGACTGCGAGGGATGAGCGGGAGCCCGGGGTGTCCCTTGGGCCGAGGCCCCGGAGCGGGCTGGAGAAGACAGAGGGGTGGTGCCGGAGCCCAGGGGGCGCAGGGCCGGCTTCTGGAGGCCGCCGCCGGTAGTGGGTCGCCGCCTAGTGGCGGGGCTGGCCTCCGCAGCGCTCCTCTCCGCAGTGCTGCTCCCTGGCCTCCTGGGGGCCTCAGCTGGGGGCCGCGGCCGGGCACTCGGAGCTGCCTGGGGGAGTCCCACCTCGCCTTCGGCCACCCGGGACCGACGGGCCATAGTCGGAGAGGGAGCACCGAAGGTGGGCCTGGAAGAGTCTGGAGGCAGAGGGCTAGGGGTCACTGCTGGTTCTCCCTTGCTGCCCAGGAGCCTGGCTCCTCCCCCAGGCCACGTACGTACCTCTGCGGGTCCCAGCGGTCAGGCCGCTCTTTCTGGACTCCTCCGGGGCTTTTCCTCTGGCCACAGGATCCTCGACCTGAGGTCGGAGTCCCTTCTGGCCAGGGGGCCCCGGCCTGGGGACGGGAAGGGCAGCGCTCAGGGCAGAGCCCTAGCTCCTTGTTTGACCCATCTAAGTCTCCTTTTCCCCATCTGTAAAGCGGGGCATTTAACCTCTCTGCAGACTAATAACGGCTTTCACCCACTTAAGGCAAGGAATCTGCAAACGCTTAAGCGCCACCTCAACTCATTTGTAACATTAAAAGGTTCCAGACAGTGACTTAGACATGGGCTTTGGGGACTTGGAGGGGGGGACGTTGTCACCTGGTGGTCCCACCGGCATGTGCTGGGTTAGGGATGGAGCCAGGGACAGGAGACTTGACAGAGGCCCTCTCCGCTCTCGCAGCTGCTGGGGGCCTGGAGGCTGTGAGAAGATGCCCAGTTAGTGCCCCAGAAAGTGTAAGGGGAGGCTGCTACCTCTGCAAAAGGGTAATGGGAGACAGGTTTGGGGTCGAGGAAGGAGGCTGCGGTACCCGGACTCCGGGGGCCTGTCCCAGAGCTCCTCGCTGGTACCACCCGCGGAGAGGCGTCGGGGAGAGTGGCTCCCCCCGTGCTTCCAGCTCGCTCTGTCAGGGGCCTTCGCCCCGCTGCTCCCAGAACTCGGAGGGCTGCGGTGGTTACCGGAGGAAGGGGTCGAGGAGACCCTGGGGGCCTGGGAGTTGGAAGGCCGGGAGGCCGAGAAGCCAGCGTCCGCGCGGTGGCCCCAGCCTTGGCCTTCTCCCTTTTGTCCATCCTGTACCTGATGATCAGATAGACACATTAGCATCCCAGGTCCAGCGCCCGCGACAATGCCTGGGGGGACCGCTACCTCTTCCCCAGCATCGCCACTCACCGGCGCCGGAACCTCAGCCTCCGTGCCACCCCTTCTCTCCATCCTACCCACCCACCAGTCCTGCTGCTCAGCTGGTTGTCCCCATTTCCCCATCCATCGCCTCCCCCGAGTGCTGGAAGCCCTGCCCGCCCTGGCCCACTACCGCCCCACTGCCCCTCCTGCTCGTTTCCAGCATCCGAGACCCACGCCCTCGGCCCCTCGGGTTCCCAGACGACCAGCCACGGGGACAGGCAGCCACCATGGGCTCCAGAGGAGGGAAGGAGGCCCGGAGCACCCTCCCCGGCCTTCCCAAGGGACCCTGGCACCTGCCGGGAGAAGGGGCGGCCCGGCCACCCGCGAGCCGGCTCCAGAGACAAAGAGCCGCGTCTCAGCCGCCCCCTCCCCGCCCAGCCCAGCCCGCGCCGGGCCCTCCACCTGCTCCGCCGCGCTCACCTCTGGCTCCGGCCGCCTACCGCTTGCACGCCGGGCGCCTGGGGTGGGATGGGTCCGGCGCCTCGGCGGCCGCTGTGGCCGAACAAGAGGGGAGGGGGCTGTGGCGGCGGCGCTGGGGAGCTGGCGGGCTCCGCCCCTCGGCCGCTGGAGGGGGCCGTGCGCGCGCGAGGAGGGGCCGGGGGCGCGCTCCCGCCAGTCCCAGAGCCGCGGACGGGGGCGCGCGTAGAGGAGGGGCGGAAGCGCTCGCTGGAGGAAAGCACGGCGGCCTAGGGGTCCGGGGGCAACCTGTGTTTGCAGCCGCCACCCAAGCACTCTAGAGACTGTACCCCCACGGACCTTGAGGAAATCTCCGGGGAGCCCGCTACGACCACCCAACCCCTCATCCGCAGACCCTCACACCTGCCCCGGTCCCCACCCCAACCACCTGGCAACCAGACCCTCCCGGACGCTGATACGCTGGGCCCTAGCAACCAGCGGGCGGGACCAAAGGGCCTCTGGCTTAACAGGCCAATCCTGCCGCTGGGTGGCTCTCGTCTCTGCGTCTCAGTAACTGCCGGGACCCGGCTCTCCGCTGCAACGCCCCTAGGGGCACCTCTGCCCCTCTGAAAACCCCGAGGCTTTGCCCAGACCCCGGAAGTCCCCTTCCTGGTGGGGGAGGGGAGCTGCTGGGAGACCGACAGCCCTGGGAATGGAAGGCATGGGAGGAAAAGCGCAGGTTTGGGGGAAGACGAGAAAGGAGAGGGAGCGAGAGAGACAAGAGACACAGAATGGAGAGAGGCGACCCTGGCTTTCTGCAGGACAGGGCACCCCTACAAAGACTTCCCCACGGAGTTAGGCTCTGGAAGCATAGACTTGAGTGTAAGGGAGTTGGGAGGTGACAAAACAGAGCAAGGGATCCTACCGCAGGGTCCCGGTCCAGCTGCAGGCAGTTTTAAAAAAAAAAAGCAAAACAAAAACCCAATATATTGCCTGGATTTCAGATTCATGGCAACCCATGTAAGGTTCCTGGATGGCACCAACGGTTTGAACTAGACTGAAACCCTGGTGGCATAGTGGTTAAGTGCTACCATCTTCTAATCAAAAGGTCAGCAGTTCTAATCCACCAGGTGCTCCTTAGAATCTATAGAGCTGTTCTACCCTGTTCTGTAGGGTTTTTTTTTTTTTTTTTTTTTGGACTAAGCTAAAGATTGGCAGTTTGAACCCACCCAGAAGTTCTCAGGAAGAAAGACCCGGTGATCTGCCCCAAGGAAACCCTACGCAGCAGTTCTACTTGGTAACATACTGAGCTGCCAAGAGAACTGACCATAGGGTTACCAAGGAGCAGCTGCTGGATTCAAACTGTGGATCTTTCAGTTTACAGCCAAGCTCTTAACTATTGTCCCAGGAGGGCTCCCTGCAGGCATCAGGAGGTGTTGTTTTGGACTTCACTGAGGAGCAAAGGGGCCTCAGTGAAGGACCTTGACAGGGGGTTACGGGAGGAAGCCTGAAGGAGGGAGGTGGCTGTCTGCAGTTGCCCTCTTGCCCCTCCCCTGATGTTTGAGATTGTTTCACACTCACTACACAAGTATTGGCAAGGTCCTGGAGAAACCAGAGCCTTCCGCCATCACCGGTGGGAACTAAAGTCATAGGTACAGCAGCTGTGGAAACCAGTTTGTTGGTTCCTCAAAAAGTTGAACGTAGACTGCTCCTAGGCATCTGTACATCCCAAAGAAATAAGAGCTGTTGCATGAATACGTATGTGCACACGCATGTTTACTGCAGCGTTATTCACAACAGCAAAAAGATGGGAACAACCAAGTGCTCATCAACATATGAATGGATTAACAAAACTATGCACATACACACAATGGGATATTACATGACAATAAAAAACAATGATGAATCTTCAGAACATCTCACAACATAGATGAATCTGGAGGGCATTATGCTGAGTGAAATAATTTGCTCACAAAAGACAAATACTGTAGGAGATTGCTATTATAAAATCTTGTGAAGAAGCTTACACATGGAAAGAAACTATTTGATGGTTGCTTGGTTTTTAGATAGGGGTGGTACCATGAATTGAATTCTGTTCCCCCAAAAATGTGTGTAGCCATTTGGCTGGGCCATGCTTACCAATATTTTGTGATTTTCTTATGCTGTACATTCTAATCTCTGCCTGTGCTAATAGATAGGATGATTGTGTTAAAAGAGGATTAGGGTGGGACTGCAACAGCCTTGCTAGGGGAGTTTCCCTGGAATGTGGCTTGCACCATGTTTTATCCTTTCGTCCTACGGAAGATAAAAAGAGAAGGAAGCCAGCAGAGAACTGGAAACTTCACACCGTCAAGAAAGCAGCACTCGCAGCTGAGCACACCTTTCAGACCTGAGATTCCTGCAACAAGATGCTCTCTGACCAAAGACTGCTACAACACAAGGATTTTCCTCTAGAGCTCACAGAGGGAAAGGCTTCCCCTGGAGTGGACACCTTGAATTCAGATTTGTAAACTTTTGGACTGTGTAAGCATAAGCTTGTCTTTGCTAAAGCCATCCTCTTTGTGGTATTTCTATTAGAGCAGCACTAGATGGCTAAAATAGGTGGCATGGGGTAGGGGTTAAGTGCTACAGCTGCTAACCAAAAGGTTGGCAGTTCAAATCCACCAGGCACCCCTTGGGAAGTCTATGAGGCAGTCCTACTCTGCTATAGATCGCTAAGAGTCAGAATTGACTCAAAGGCAATGGGTTTGATTTTTTTGGTGTTTTTAGCAGTGGCATACTGCTCAAGTGCTACAGTTGCTGACCAAAAAGCCAAGAGTTCAAACCCACCAGCTGCTCCTTGGAAACCATATCAGGCAATTCTGCTCTGCCCTACAGGGTTGCTATAAGTTGGAACCCATTCAGTGACAACAGGTTTAATTAGGAGTGGGAGTGAAGAGAGATGAGGGAGGGTTTTTTCTCAGGGAGTATTGAATTTATGATAATCACAGTGGAATGTTTTGGACAATGATAGCAGTGTTAGTTGGATATCATAATAAATGTAATCAATGTCACTGAATTATATGTGTAGAAATTGTTAAGTTGGCTGACTTTTTTTTTTAACATAACTAAGTGAAAATGTACATTTCTGTATAAATTTACATGCCCACCTATATGCAACTTCCACTGCTCTCCCTGCCAGGTGACAGCACACTATTCCTCTCTGCTCCATACATGTCTCTTCCTCCCAACAGCCTCCTTTTCCCTCCTCTCTACCCACTCTCCTTCCTCCAGCCAGAGGTCAGCAGGATGATATCCTATAGATGTATAGAACCATAAAGTGCATCAATATATGGTCACTCTGCATTGAAGTTGGCCAACATTTTGGTGTGCATGTTTTCACCTCAATAAAAACAAAAACTGGAAAAAAGAAAACATGACTGTTTTAGCCAGTAGAAGCCAGCCTTCATAACCTATCCTTTTAAGGTCCCTGACCTCTAGCTTTGAAGAGGGCACTGTCCTTTGGATTGAGTCACTCTAGACCTCTGGAAGTCCTCTCCAGGTCTACCCAGTGGCACCTGTCTGAGTTCTTAATGGCATGACAATTGCCTGATCCCCCTGCCTGCCACAGGGACACTGTCCAGCTAGCGCCCTCCACGTCCCCCTGAGTCACATCCACCACCCACCCCATCCCCAGCAGCTAGCCTCCGGTCTTCCAACTGTGGTGTAAGATCCTCTCTGAGGTTACAGCAGAGTCACTCTGCATTTCTGTGGAATCTGAACTCTGCCCTCTTAATCAAAAGGCTCTTCAAACATCCATCAGCTGAAGAATGGACAGCACAAACCAAAGGGCACTTTGGATATATTCCACACAGTGGAATATCCCTAGCAGTCAAAGGCAAACAAGCTCTTGATACACTCAAAACATGGGCAAAGCCCCAAAACACTACTCTGGCCTAAAGAAGCTGGGTACAAAAAAAAAAGAAAGAAAGCATACACCTTATGATCTCTTTTCTGTCAAATTCCAGAAAAGGCAAGGCAATCTAGAGTGACAGCAGGTCAGTGGTCTCATGGGGCTGGAGGAGGGTGCAGGGAAACCTTTAGTAGCCCCTCTCAGATGACCGAGCCACAGAAGCTTGTTGTTTTACACTGCTAAATTGGGGGGTAATTGGTTACACACGCAGCAACAGATAACTGTGCTTTCTCAGATTTGCTGGGAGTGTTAGTCTTGGTGGAGTCTCCTCTGCAAGTTTTGGAACTCTGGTGGCACAGTGACCAAGAGATAAGGCTGCTCCCCAAAATGTCAGCAGTTCAAATCCAGCAGCTGCTCCTCGGAAGACCTATGGGGCTGTTCCAGTCTGTCCTTTAGGGTCACTATTAATCAGAATGACACATTGGCAATGGGTTTTTTGGAGTAACAATTCTGGAGCCCTGGTAGCATAGTAATTAAGCACCAGCTACTAACTGAAAGGTTATCATTTTGGACCCACCGGCCACTGTGTGGGAGACTGACGTGGCAGTCTATCTCCACAAAGACTCCTAAACCGAAAACCACACCCATTGCCATGGAGTCAATTCTGACTCAGAGGGACACCTTGGGACACGGTAGGACTGTCCCTTAGGGTTTCCAAGGCTGTAATCTCTATGTGAACAAATCACCATATGTTCCTCCCTCAAAGGGTCTGCTGGATTAGAACCACAGTCTGTCAAGGTTACACCCTTGGTAATCCTATGTGGCACTTCTAGGCTACCCCACAGGATCACTAGAGGTTGGAATTGACTCAGAGGCAATGGGTTTGGTTTGGGTAACACTATCTTCTCAGCCAACTTTGAATATAAGGTCTCTGTAACAGAGACCCATTTCACCCAGTGGTGGAACAGTCCCACCAAACCAGTCCTGGGGTTACTGAGAGCTGAGTGAGAGCACCATGCACACTTGTGGATAACCTGTGCCCATTTCATTGAAGAATCAAGGATTAGTATGTCTTTGAAATATTTTAATTTCTATATATTTGTATAGACTTCCTATTTGGTGAAAGAAAATAAAATCCTTTAATTTTTTTTTTTTCAAAGAAAGCCAGTAGGAATGTTGATGGAAGCAGCCTTTCAGGAGACCAGCTAGAAAGCATTCCACAGGAGTGTGGAATCCTGCATGTATTTCTGCAGTAAATGATGTAGTATCCCCTCTGTATAACCTCAGCACTCACTGTCCCTGGGTGCAAGCTCAGAAGTGCTGGCAATATAATCCAGAGACTACATCAGCATGAGAACAGAAGAACTAGATGGTGCCCAGTCACCACCAGTGACTGCCCTGACAGGGAATACAATGCAGAGTCCCTGATGCAGTGGGAGAAAAATGAATACACAAAACTAGAAACTATTAAAAAGACAAGACTTCACAGTCCAACAGACTGGAGGGTCCCTGGAAGGCATGGCCCCCAGATTCTCTGTTAGTCCAGAATGGAAGCCTCTCCCAAAGCCAACTCTTCAGACAAAAAATTAGACTTGACTGTAGGGTCGCCATGAGTCGGATCCGACTTGACGGCACTTGGCTTCTCTGGTAAGACATAAAATAATACTTTTTGAAGAATGTGCTTCTTGGCTTGAGCAGATACATGGGGCTAAACTGGGCAGCCCCTGTCCAGAAGTAAGATGAGAGAGTGGAGGGGGACAGGAGCTGGTTGAATGGACACGGAAGACGGGAGGTGGAAAGGAAGAATATGCTGTCACAGGGTGGGGAGAGCAGCTACAGTTACATAGCAGTGTGTGTGCAGATTTTTGTATGACGAATTGACTGGATTATAAACTTTCGTTTAAAGCACAAGAAAAAAGAAATTTTCTAAAAAAAGAAGTGCTGATGAGTTCACACACACACAGTGCAGCCCTCTGCCAATGACAGACAGCAGGAGCTGGCACATTAATACTTCAATGCCCTACCCACCCCATAGCTGTGTTCCGCACCATCTCCTAGAGGTCCCCAGCAGACTGGAGTGCCAGTTGCCCACAGTGGTAGCTCGTTCGTTAACCCAGCGTCATTCTCTTCCCCTTGTCAAAGATGAGGTGGCTGTAGATGGATGGATTTACGTCTGGGTTCTCAGTTCCAATCTGTGTCTGTGTGTCTGTCACTGTACCAGCAGCGGCTATTTTGACTACCATTAGCTGTATTGTAAGTTCTGAGGTCAGGGAGTATGAGTCCTCCTACTTTTTTCTTCTTCTTCAATAGTGCTTTACTTATCCAGGACCCCTTCCCTTCCCATATGAAGTTAATAATAAGTTTTTCCATCTCTTTAAAGAACGCTGTTGATGTTTGCATTTGGATTGCATTGTATCTGTAGATGGCTTTGGACAGAACCTTTTCACAATGTTGAGTCTACCTATCCATGAATAAAGTATGTGTTTCCGTTTATGTAAGTCTCTCAGTTTCTTGCAGCAGCATTTTGTGGTTTTCTTTTCACAAGTCTTTTACAGCTCTGGTTAGATTTATTCCTAGGTGGGTTGGTTTGTTTGTTTTTCCTTAAGGAGATACTGTAAACAGTACTGCTTTTCTGATTTCCTTTTTATTGTTCTCTTTATTGGCATATAGGAATCCAGCTGACTTTTGTTTGTCTTGTATCTTGCTGCCTCGCTGCATGCTTCTATTATTGCAGTTCTCTTGTGGAGCCTTCTGGATTTCCTATGCATACTACCATACCATCCACAACTAGGGATGACTTTACTCCTTCGGTACCAATATGAATACACTTCATTTCTTTTCCTTGCCTAATTTCTCTAGCTAGGATTTCCAGCACAATGTTAAATAAGAGTAGTGACACTAAAGGACCTCAACTGATGGTCCAGGGGCCTCAGAGTTCCCCTGGGAACATGGCTCCTGGCCCTGATGCTGCTCCTGTCCATAAATCATAATGAAGGTCAACTCTTCGGACAGCAATGAGTTGGACTTGGTGACACAAAGTGACCATGTCTTGTGGGCACTTTATGGTGCTGTGCATCTATAGGATGTCATCCTGCTGACCTCTTACTGGAGGAAGGGGAGTGGGTGGACAGGAAGCGATAGAAGACTGTTGGGAGGATAGGACATGTCTGGAGCAGAGAGGAAGAGTGTACTGTCACCAGGCAGGGAGAGCAGTGGGAGCTGCACATAGGTGAGCACGAAAAGTTACACGGGAATGTACATTTTCATTCAATTATAATAAAAAAAAGTAATTTAAAAAAATGAAATGGTGGTTTAGTTTGATTAGTAAAGAATGTCTGTCTTGAGCATTATGCTCTATTAAGAACTATCTATATGGAATCAAACTGATAACAGCAACTGGAAAGATAGAATCCTTAAGGAGTAGGTGTTTATGTTAATAGGAAGAAACAACTCAGAAAAAGAGAATGAAAATTATTATACAACTTTAATAAAGTAATCAATGTCACTGAACTGTACAAATGGAAACTGTTGAGTTACTGTACATTTTGCTGTGTATATTCTCAACAATAACAACAAAATAAATTATAGAAAGAAAAAAAGGTGGTGATAAATGACATCTGTGTCTTGTTCCTGTTCTCAAGGAAAATATTTGGAGCCTCTCTCTATTGAGAATGATGTTGGCTGTTGGATTTTTATATACGCCCTTTATGATGCTGAGGAATTTCTCTTCTATACCTATTTTCCTGAGAGTTTTTATCAGGAATTGGTGTTGGACTTTGTCAAATGCCATTTCTGCAGCAATCAACGCAACTACATGATTTTTTCCTTCAATTTTGTTATATAGCAGGTTACCCTGATTGATTTCCTAACACGGAGCCATGCTTGTATAGCCAGCATGAATCCTACTTGGCTGGCTTCATACAAGGGATTCAGAAGTATCCCTTTCTTGTCTGTGTGCTGAAATAGTTTGAGTAGTACTGGTGTAAGCTCTTCTCAGAATGTATGGTAGAATTCTCAAGTGAAGCCATCTGGGCCAGGGCTTTTGTTGTTGTTGGAAGTTCATTATTATTATTATTATTACCTTCTCAATCTCTTCTCTTGTTATGAGTCTGTTCAGATTTTCAAATTCAGTCTGTGTTAGATGGGTAGCCAATATGTTTGTAGAAATTTGTCCATTCCTCTAAGTTTACAAATTTGTTGGCATATAGTTTTTCACAGTATTCTGTTATCATTTTTTTTTTTTTTTAATTTCAGCTGGGTCTATGTCCCCCATTTTATTTCTTGTTTGATTATCTACATCCTCTCCTGTTTTTCATTTGTCGCTGTGGTCAGTGGTTTGTCAATTTTGTTGATCCTTTAAAGAACAAATTTTTGGTTTTGTTGGTTCTTTCTACTGCTTTTCTCTTCTCTATTTCATGTATTTCTGCTCCGATCTTTATTAGTTCCTTTCTTCTGGTGGCTGTGGGCTTCTTCTGTTGTTCTCTATTTGTTCAAGTTGTATAGCTGACTTTTTTATTTCTTCTGTTTTCTTTTTAGGTATGTGCATCAATTGGCACAAATCAACCTCTGAGGGTTGCCTGTGCTGTGTCCCAAAGGTTTTGCTGTGATGTATTTCATTCTTGTTTGAGTCCTGGAATTATTTTGTTCTATTTTTGATTTCTTGTATTACCCGGTGGCTTTTAAACAGAGTGTTATTCAATTTCCATGTATTTGATTTTTTTTCCTTTGCTTTCCCTGTTATTAATTTCTACTTTAATAATGTTGTGACCAGAGAAGATACTTTGTATCATCTCAGTGTTTCAGATTTTATTGAAGGTTGCCACACATTTCAAAGGAATACTTACTTTGCAGCTGTTGGGTGGAGTGTTCTACATACTTCTATGAGGTCAAGATGGTTGATTGTGGCCTTTAGATCTGTATTGTTACTGAGTGTCTTTCTACATGTCCTGTCATTTACCTAGAGTGGTGTGTTGAAGTCTTCTGTAGTTAATGTGGACCTGTCATTTTCTCTTTTCAGTGTTGTTAGAGTTTCTCTTATGTGTTTTGAAATTCTGTCATTGGGTGCATAGATTTTACTATGGTTATGTCTTCACAGTGAAATGTCTCTTTATCAATATATTAATGACCCTCTTTGTCTTACATGATGGGTTTTGTTTTCAAGTCTATTTTATCTGAGATGAGTATTGCCACTTTGGCTCTTTTTTAGTAGCTGTTTGCATGATATATGTTTTCCCATCCTTTCATTGTTAATAAATTTATGTTTTTGTTTCTAAGGTGCGTCTCTTGTAGATGCTGTATTTTTGGATCCTGTTAGGTTTTTTTTAATCTGGTTTGTCACTCTCTGTCTCTTTATGAGTGCAATTAAGACATATATACTCAGCATAATTATTGATAGATGTGAGTTTATTGCTGACATTTCATGGTGCTTTTTTTTGTGTGTAGTGCTGACATTTTCTTTGTTCCTCCGCTTTCATGTGCTGAATTCCTTTTGTTTGTGTATTTTTTTATTTCTTCCATTTTTTGCATATTTTGTGTTTACTAAGATATTAGTTTGTCTTCTTCATTTTGATGAGTAGGCTTGTTAACTTTCTTTGTGGTTACCTTGAAATGTATACCTACTTTCCTAAGTTTAAACCAGTTTTTTATTATTTGGTAATGCCTTGACTTCCTCTCCATTTGAAAGTTCTATACCTACACTGTTTACTCCCTCTTCATTGTTCTTCTATTTTTGTCATTTACAGATTGAAGCCTCTGATTCCCTGTTATAAATTCTTTAATATTGTTTTATTCTTGAAAGTTCCTCATTTAGGTTGGTATCTGACTTGTGCTGTCTTATGCGCCAGATTCAGAATTTTGTCTGATGTTGCTGGTTCTCTAACCAAAGGACTCCTTTTAGTTATTCTTATAAGTTTGGTTTAGTTTTTAAGTATTCCTTTAGTTTCTGTTTATCTAGAAAGGTCCTAATTTTGCCAGCATATTTGAGTGAGAGTTTTGCAGGATGTTATTCTTGGCTGCCAGTTTCCAGTTTGTTTTTTTTCTTTCAAGATTTTATATATACCATCCCATTGCCTTCTTGCCTGCATGGTTTCTGCTGAGCAATCAGAGTTTACATGAATTTGTCTGTATCTCCCATGATTTTGTGAAAAATATATCCATGGTTATAAGGTGCTCTGTCTCCTGTTTGGAGTTTTGTGACGTTGCCTTTCCATGCTCCCTCTCTGAGCTCTGTGGTGACTGTTGTCCAGGATGGCAAACCCAAACATGAGTTGGTGTGGGACTTCCACACCATAGCACTCCCTGATCTCTGTTCTCTGTCAGTTTCTTATTCCATTTGGTGCTTGATCAAGTTCCTTATTCCCTCCTTTCATACTTAGAGTTCCAGGATTGATGTTTGCATCTGTTTTGCTTTAACTTTTGGGGTCTTTGCTGCAGAGGGATGACATGGCACCTGTGTCTATATCACCCTGTTGTCTCTTGCTCTGGTTTCCTTCTCATTGCCCTACCGATTATTACTGGAATTACCTTCCAGATAGACTATTCACAACCAACTCCTTGTCGTAGGGTCTGCATTTGCTTTTGTGTTGCTTTTGACTGAGTCCGTTTGGCCCTGACTCCTGGAATGTACAGCCAAAGCCAAGCCAGTACAATGGAATGCATAATGGAACAAAATGCAGTCTGGTCTCACTCCATCCCCGTGGTTGCTTGCAGGTAAGACTGTTGTGATCCCTAAAGTTTTCATGGGCTGGTTTTCAGAAGCAGAACATCAGGTCTTTCTTCCTAGTCTGTCTTAGTCTGGAAGATCTGCTAAAACCTGTTAATCACCCTAACAATATACAAGCATCCAATGTCAGATGGGCAGTAGCTATGAATAAGGTCCATTGGCTAGAGTCAAACTCAGGTCTCCTGCGTGGAAGGTGAGACACCTACCTCTGAACCACCACTACACTAAACCAAAACAATATCTCTGTCAAACTCATCTGTCATTTACTGAGTCTCTGCTATGTACCAAGCAGCATCTCAAGTGCTGAGGGCACAGAGGGAGCAAAAGAGATACATGTCTGGAATCCCTCAGTGGCACCATCAATTAAACATTTAATTATTGAACTAAAAGTCACAGTTTGAAGCCATCTGGAGGAACCTCACAAAACAGACCTGGTGATCTCCTGCTAAAAAGGTCACAGACATTGAAAACCCCAGGAAACAAGGTCCCTCCACATAAATGCTTTACACTTGGATGGTGATACTCCACTGGTATCACTCAGCAAATTCCACCGTGAGGGTGATCACATAGCAAATTTCAACCAGGAAGTGATCATAACGTAAGAGAAACAAAAGCAGTATAGTACAGAGAGAGAGACAGAGATTGGTATCAAGGGAACAGCTCATGCGTTTGTAGAGGCTGGAAAGACCCAAGTTCATGGAGCAAGATAAAGCTTTCTCTTGATTCACATAGCTGCAGAGACTGTCAAACCCAAGTTGGTAGGTTGGACAGCAAGGCTCTTGCTCACCGATGAGAAGGTTGATGAATCCCCAGATCAGCTAGTAAGACCACAAAGCTTCTCCTGGTTCACATAGTTGCAGGCTCTATTGAAACTAAGATCAGCAGGTGGAAGAGCACAACTCTTGCTGACAGGCTGTGAAGACGGATGAATTCCAAGACCAGTCAGTAAGCTGTTAGCTGAGGTCCCAAGAACCAAAGGCCAGATGGAGAAGAGGCAGCTGCAGAATACAGAACCAGCCAAAAACCTTGGCAAGGCAAGCAGGAAGGAAGTAGGCAGCACAGGGTGGAGAGATGAAGACTGAGGTGGTGGTGAGCTGCCACAGGCCCTGCCCCCACTGGTATCACTCAGCAAATTCCGTCATGAAGGTGATCACATATCAAATTTCAACAGGGAAGTGATCATAACATACAACTGGAAAAACATTAAGAATCAAGGCCCAGTCAAATAGATACATAGTCTTAATCATCACAGTTTACTCCTTGTCAACTTGGCCCGTGTCTACATCTCCCTAAACCATACATAATATCTGAATAAAGACAATTACCAAGTCGTCTTTGTGTCTAACTTGAAACAATTAATATGCATACAACGAAAAGCACACTAGCTCTATAGAACACTGAACTGTGCTCATGAGGAATCTGTATACAGATCAAGAGGCTGTGGTACGAAAGGAAAAAGGGACACTGCATGGTTTAAAGTCAAGAAAGGTGTGTGCCAGGGTTGTATCCTTTCACGGTATCTTTCCAATCTGTATGCCGAGCAAATAATCTGAAAACCTGGGCTGTATGAAGAAGAACAAGGCATCAGGATTATAGGAAGACTCATGAACAACCTGGGTCAAGCAGATGACACAGCCGTGCTTGCTGAAAGTGAAGAGGATTTGAAACACTTACTGATGAAGATCAAAGACCACAGCCTTCAGTATGGGTTGCAGCTCCACGTCAATAAAACAACTGGACCAGCAAGCAACATCATGATAAATAGAGAAAAGACTGAGGTTGTCAAGATTTCATTTTGTTTGGTTCCACAATCAATGGCCATGGAAGCAGAGGTCAAGAAATCAAAGGAAAATCTGATGCAAAACATGTCTTTAAAGTATTGAAAGGTAAAGACATCACCTTGAAGACTGAGGTGCACCTGACCCAAGCCACGGTGTTTTCAGTCACATCATATATATGTGAAAGCTGGACAACACACAAGGAAGACAGAGAAGAACTGACTGCTTGAATTGTGGTGTTGGAGAAGAACGTTGAATGCACCATGGACCACCAAAAGAGCAAACGGATCTGTCCTGGAAGAAGTACAACAGAGTGCTCCTCAGAAGCAAAGCTGGTAAGACTGCGTCTCACATACCTTGGATATGTAGTCAAGAGGAATCAATGCCAGGACAAGGACATCACACTTGTTAAGGCGGGCTGGTGAAGAAGAGGAAGACCTTCAACAAGATAGAGTGACACAATTGCTGCAACAATGGGCTGAAGTATAAAACATTGTGGGCACGGGGCTGGGCCAGGCAGTGTTTTGTTCTGTTGGGCATAGGATCGCTATGAGTCAGAACCAACCCAATGGCAGCTGACAACAGCAAGGGTGTAACAGCGCCACCCTAAGCCTCTTGAACATAATACAATCTATTAACCACAGGCCAAGATTAGGATTCACTGCATAAGAAAATCACAAAATGGAGGGCATCCACACTACACTGGGAAATCATGGCCCAGTCAAATTGCTAGTAAATTTTTGAGGAGACATAATTCAATCCATTATAGGAGTGCTGCTGTTGCTAAGAGCAATTCAACAGAATTTAGGGTTCATTGTCTCCAGCTTCCTGATTCTCTACTCATACCTCCCCATCCCAAGTTTCAGGATCCCATTTCTTCCCAATCAATGCCCTCACTTTAAATTGAGACACCTCTTGAGGTGGGCAATTGAGCTGGCATTGTAATTCAGCGACTCTTACAGTAACTGTCTGGGTTTAATTTTCTGCAATATCAGTTCTGTTACTACAAGAAATAAGGCTTCCTTTCAAGCACAAGTGGAAGCTTTGAGGTCATATGCAGCACTTGACCTTTGACTCTGAAGCCCTGAGTTAATCTCTTTCACCAGTTTGTTTAGCAAAAGTAGAATCAACCAACCAGCTTCCTTATATTTCTCATTATGACACAACTGTAGAAAGGTATTGTTACGGATTGAACTGTGTCCCCTAAAAATATGTGTAGCAGTTTGGCTGGGCCATAACTCCTGGTACTGTGTGATGTTCCTCCATGTTGGAATTACTGCCTCTGTGATGTTAGTGAAGGTGGATGGGGAGCAATTGTGTTGGTAGAGCAAAATTCAATGTGTAAGTTTGTTTTCTGCCTTGCAATGGTCTCTTGAAATACAAAGAAGAGGAGCTGGCAGAGACATTTGGGGACCTCATACCACCAAGAAAGCAGCACTGGGAGCTGAGGGCATCCTTTGTAGAAGACCTAGTCCCTGCACCTCTGAAGCGTCCACTCTAGGGGAAGACTGATGACAAGGGGCTTCCTCCAATGCCAGCAGAGAAAGCCTTCCCCTGGAGCTGACATCATGAATTTAGAATTTTAGCTTACTGGACTGAGACAAGTAAAATTCCTCTTTTTAAAAACCATCCACTCGTGGTATTTCTGCTAGCGCAGCACTACATGACTAAAACAGGTATCATATATGCAATCACCCAGAGCCTTGCTTCTCACCAGTATCTGACCAGCTGGTAGTGATATTTTGCATATTTGAATTGTCAGCCTATACCATATTTAACTGTGCCCTCTTTACTCCTGGAAGCAGAGTCTTTAAGACTAACCAGACTAAGAACCAATTTAGAAAACTCACCCTTGCAGTTTTGCTCGTTTAGATCCATGTTTTGCACAAAGTGTATTAGGCTGAATTCTCCAGAAAAACAAAACCAGTAAAGAGGACATATGGATGGATGGATGGATGGATGGATGGATGGATACTCAAATCAATGAAATGTCTCATTCAGTTGCAGAGACTGGAATGTCCCAAGTTCATGTATCGGGATAGAGATTTCTCCCAATTCACATAGCTGCAGAGGCTGGTGAAAGCAAGATCAGCAGGTTGGAGAGCAGGGCTCTTGCTCATAGGCTGTAAATGTTGATGGAAACCAAGTCTGGCAGGCAGAACTGCAAGGTTTCTCTTGATTCATGTAGCCACAGGGGCTGTTAAACCAAGATCAGCAGGACTCTTGCTCATAAACTCTGAAGATCAACAAATTCCAAGACTGGCAAGGAAGCTGTTAGCTCAGGTCCCAAGAACTGGAGGTCAGACGAACAACAGGCAGCTGCAGGATCCAGCACCAGTCAGAAATCTTGGCAAGGCAAGCAGGAAGGATGTAGGAGGCAGAGGGTGAGGGGGCTGGTGAGCCACTGTAGACCCTGCCTCTGCTGGTACCACTCAACATATTCCATTATGGGGGTGATCATGTATCAAATTTCAACATGGAAGCAATCACATTATACAACGGCCAAAACACTGAGAAGCGTGGCCCAGCCAAGTTGACACACAGTCTTAACCACCATAATTGGTAACCAAAATGTTGGTTGATTCAAAGTCACTCAATAGTACCATGGAAGACACAGGGTATCTTTCATGAAATTACAGCCAAGAAAATTTTAGGAAACAATTCTCCTTTGTACATGTGGGTCAGACTTCATGGCAACTGCTGTGGTGTTTTGATTTGGGTTTTGGTGCAAATTGCATTCTAGTGAGCACAGATATTCTTGAACAAGTACACAGAATGATGCATCTGAAGATGTTCATTTCAACACATGTTGTTGCTAGGTGATGTCAAGTCAGTTCCAGCTCATAGTGACCCTGTGTACAATAGAACAAAACACCGCCCAGCCCCAAGCCAGCCTCTCAGTCATTGCTATCCTTGAGCCCATTGTTGCACCACGATATCAATCTATCTCATTGAAGATCTTCCACTTTTTCACTGACTCTCTCCCTCATCAAACATGACATCTTCCAGGCACTGATTCCCTCTGCTAACTTGTCCACAGTAGACACAGGCTTGCCATCCTACCTTCTAAGGAGCATTCTGAATATACTTCTTCTAGACATATTTGTTTATTCTTTTAGCAGCCCATGGCATTTTCAATATTCTTCACCAACACTGTAGTTCAAAGGCTTCAATTCTTCCTCAATCTTCCTCATCTATCATCCAGCTTCTACATGCATACAAGGGGACTGAAAACATCATGGCTTGGTTCAGATACACTTTATTCTTCAAGATAATGTCTTTGCTTTCCAACACTTTAAAGAGGTCTTTGAGACAGACCCACAAGAGTGGGTGCCTACATCGACTTGGGACCGGAAGAACTGGATGGTGCCCGGCCACCACCAGCGATAGCCATGATGGAGCTCACAGAGAGGAGCCTCACTGGCAACACAAGAATAAAAAGAGGTGCATCATGAGATCTCCACTAAAAGACCTCAATTGATGGTCCAGCAGTTTTGGGGTTCCTCTGAGAGCATGCCCCCCAGCCCTGATGCTGCCCTTTCCCATAAATTATAACAAAGGTCCAGTCTTTGGACAGGAATGGATTGGACTTGGCAATGCAGAGTAACCATATGTTGGAAGTAATTTATGGTTCTATACATCTATAGCATATCATCTTGCTGACCTCTGGCTGGAGGAAGGGGAGTGGACGGAGAGGAGGGGAAAGGAGACTGTTGGGAGGATGAGACATGTATGGAGCAGAGAGGAATAGTGTGCAGTCACCGGACAGGGAGAGCAGTGGAAGCTGCATATAGGGGGGCATGTAAATTTACATGTGAATGTACATTTTCACTCAGTTATGTTAAATAAAAATAAAAAATTAAAAAAAAAAGAGGTCTTTGGTGGCAAATTTGCCGAATTTCAGTATGTTGTTGGAAACAAGTACCCAGGGCATGAGTCCCAAGGAGAGAAGCTTCTGAAGAGAAAGAGGCTATCATGGAATGAACTCTGTCCCCTCTCCCAAAAATGTGTGTAGCCATGTGGCTGGGCCATGATCCCCAATATTTTATGACTGTTCTACACTTTGTGATTTTCCTATGCTGTACATTAAAGAATATTAGAGTGGGACTGCAAATCCCTTCCTAAGGTCAGCTCCCTCAAAGGGAGGTAAAGGGAGTTTCCCTGGAGTATACCTTGCACCAACTTTTATCCTTTTACCCCTTGTAGGATAAAGGGAACCAAGCAGACAGTTGGAATCCTCACACTATCAAGAAAGCAGCACCGGGAGAAGAGCATGTCCTTTAGACCTGACATTCCTGCACCAAGATGCTCCCTGACCAAAGCCTGATGCAACACAGGGACTTCTCCAGAGCCAACAAGTGGGAAAGCCTTCCCCTGGAATGGACACCCTGAATTCAGATTTGTAGCCTACTGGACTATGGAAGAATAAATCTTCCTTTTTGAAAGCCATCCACTGTGTGGTATTTCCGTTAGAGCAGCACTAGATGACTAAAACAGAGGCAGAGACAACCTCGTCCTTATTGTTCCTTCTTCAGAAAGCTCTTCAGATCCCCTTGTCCCTCTCATCTGGTTCGCCCTTCCTGTCGCATTCACAGCACTTGTCACAAAGTGATGCTGTCCTGTTCCTTCATTTGTTTGCCTGCCTAGAGTCTGTCTCTCTTCCATCCTTCTAAGGCATTTGCTCTGTGAAAGGAGGGAGGAGTATCTTGTTCACCAGCGAAGCCTCTGGGTCTGGCACACAGTTGTTATTTGCCATGGGATCTGCTCTGACTCCTGGCGACCTTAAATGCGGCGACTGACAACTAAGTTCGCTAAGTCTTCCTAGAAAAAGTGCTACATACCTTGTAGCTGAGTATCGCTAAGGTCACCTTCAAAGTGCTCCCCTTGGGAAGCTATGCACTGACACTAGCACCTAATTCAGCATTCAAAGCAATTTAGGAACTCTTTTCCTGGAATGGGCATCAGAGCTGCCGTCGTATTACCCTTGATGTCCTTAATGTCATCAAAATGTCTTCCTTTTGACATTTCCTTTATCTTTAGGTAAAGAAAAAAGTCATTGGGGGCCAGATCAGGTGATTATGGAGGGTATTCCAATACAGTTATGTGTTTACTGGCTAAAATCTCCCTCACAGACAACTAGACAATTAAATTTGTGAACTTGCCATCATGCCACTGCACACAGTGGCCATTCCAGAAAGAGTTTCCAAATTTCTTGAAGGGTGGACTAGGCACTGGCATTGGTGCATAGCTTCCCGAGGGGAGTACCTCAAGGCTGACTGTGGTGATATTCAGCAATGAGGTATGTAGAATTTAGAACAATTAAGTTTGTGGACTTAATTGTCTGGCCTTGTATGATAAAACAAAATGCCACCTGGTCCTGCATCACCCTCATGATCTGTGATGTTTCAGTCTTTTGTTGTACTTTTGCATCACCCCATGTCATGGGGGGTCCCCCTTGTTTTTGCTGACCCTCTGCTTCCCCAACTATGATGTTACTCTTTAGTGATTACTCTTTCCAGATTACAGGCCCAGTAAGCAAACTGAAGTTTGTCCACTCTTGCTTCACAGGGACATCCTGATTGTATTTCTTCTAAGGTGGATCTTGTCATGGATTGAACCGTGTCCCCCATTTGCACAAATGTGTGCAGCCATTTGGCTGGGCCATGATTTCCAATATTTTATGATTGTCTTCCATTTTGTGACTTTCCTATACTGTAAGTTAGAGGATTAGATGGGACTGTAAATCCCTTCCTAAGGTCCCCTCCCTGCTCCAATGTAAAGGGAGTTTCCCTGGAATGTGGCTTGTACAACAAGGGAAGCAAGCAGAAAGTTGGGAACCTCACACGTCTCCTGAGGTTCCTATACCAATATGCTCCCTGCACAAAGACTGATGCAACACAAGGATTTTCCTCCAGAGCCAACAGAGGGAAAGCCTTCCGCTGGAGCAGACACCTTGAATTTGGACTTACAGCCTACTGGACGGTATAACAATAAATTTTTCTTTGCTAAATCCATCCACTTTGTGGGATTTCTGTTGGAGCAGCACCAGATGACTTAAAACAGATGTTTGTTCTTCTGGTAATTCACGGTCTCTGTAATACCCTTCACCGACACCAGAGTTCGAACAGGCTAATTCTTCTGTCTTCCTTCTTCATTGCCCTGATTTTGACATGCATATGGCAGCACACATAAAGAGTTGTTGCATAGAGGGAAAACAGCTGGCCCAGTTTCTCCAGGATTTGTCTATTGGGCTGCTGGAGAAGGGGGAAGAGTGTTCAGCCCAAAGAGCTTCTTGCATCTCAGAGTTTCTGCTGTCTGTGTCAACAGAGGACAGTGGAAGCTTAAAATCAAAAGACCAAACTCTTTGCCCTGTCGAGCAGTGGTAGTGACTCACAATGACCCCTGGATAGAACTGCCCCATATGGTTTTTGAGGAGGGCTAGTGGATTCCAGCTGCCCACTTTTGCTTTAGCAGACAAAATCTTGACATTGCACCACCAGGGTTCTAATATAAGCTTCTTGACACAAATAAACCTGTCCCGGTCCAGCCAATTCTGATTCACAGTGACCCTACACCATAATAAGACAGAGGAGACCTGCCCCATAGGGTTTCCAAGGAGTGGCTGGTGGATTCAAACTGTGATCCTTTTGGGATTAGCAGCAGAGCTGCTAAGCGCATCACCATGCCACTAGGACTCCAACAGAAGCTTAGAAGATCCCAGTCCTCACAGTTTCAAGTCGTAGGCTCTGTCCCAGCTGGTGAAAATTCCAGTTTTTTTCCACCAGAAGGTAGGGGGCCTCACCTTGCTCACCCTAGTCTTGGCCCCTCCTTTTTTTCCCCCCAGACTGAGAACAGATAGAGGTTAAACCACAGACACCTCCAGCCTGAAGTAAAGACATCTAAGACTACTTAGCAGCTGTCCCTGGGCCAGAAGGCTGGAAGTTCAAGTCCACCCCGAGACAACTTCCAAGAAAGGCCTGGTGAATTACTGGAAGCTCAGCCTTTGAAAATCCTGTGGAGAGTAATTCTACTCTGACACACATGGCATAGCTGTGAGCTGGAGTCAACTCCATAGCAAATGATTACAGTCCAGCCTGGGCCTCTAGGTAGGGAGGAAGGGGTGTGGGGTGTGGGCAGAGCCTGTCTGGGGGAAACCTCATCTCACTCCACCCCAGCTCCTAGAATCCTGCTGCCCCTAGACCCCTAGGACCTGGGAGCCACCCATTGTCCCCTCTTCCAAGAAGACAACAGGCTAAGCATGAACAGAAGGGTGAATACCCCCGTTTCGCCTGCTTCCCCAGGGCTGGCTGGGCCATGTTCCACCAGGCCGGGGCACAGAGGGAGGTCTCCGCTGCACTGCTCTCCAGGGGGTCTCCCTCGATTCCATAGTTGGACCCTGCACTGGAGGCTGGGCGGCTGCACGTGAGCGGGAGGAGAGGCCCTGTCCCTTTTCCTGACATGGTCACAGGCTGCCTTGGGGAGCCTGTTGCTTCCATCTCTACTTTCCCCACTGGAGGGTCCAGCCCATCTGGCATGCACCCTGAGTTCTGAGGTCCCTGCTCCTCCGGCCCAGCCTCTGCCCACCTCGGGCAGGACCAGAAGCTCAGTGTTTTCTCCTCTCCACCCTCCTGCCCCAGCACGCAGTCGGCCAAGAGTGGGGGGTCGACCTGGGAGCGCCCAGAGGGAGGCGGGCCCGGGGCGGGGTGGGGCGGGGCGGGGCAGTCCCGGGCTCCTGTCCCGCCTGCCTGCCCGCCCTGACTCACCCTCGCTGGCCCAACTCTGTGGGAGTCCCGGCCGCTCCGCTTCCAGGGACCCAGGAATCGAGCCCAGAGTCCGTTCTGGAGCGGTGAGTGGGTAGTCCTCTGCCTCTGGATTTGAGGTGGCGGGTGGGGGTCGGGCTGGGAGCCGGCCGAGGTGTGAACTGCACCAGGTGCGGTGGCAGTTGGCTATGTGGCCAGGGCGGGCCCTACGGGACACACCAGGAGCTGGGGAGGGGGGGTGCAGAGGCTCGGCCTTGGCAGCCCAAGGGCGCCTGTCCAGGGAGCCAGTCGGCCAGACCAAGTGACAGAGGTGATCGACAGGCTGGGCTCTGCCTTGGCAGTCTGGACCATGGTCCCCTTTCTCCTTGATCGCTGGGGAAACAGTGACAACTCATTCCTGTTCGCTCCTCAGAGCCCTCAGGCCCCTTCCACCTGGGATCCTCCCCAGCCTGCCTTCTGAACCTCAGCATCTCCCCACTCTCCAAAACCCCCCACCAAGTTCAGGTTGGGACAGCATGGCAAAGTATTTGGCTGAGGGCTCCTGGGGCCTGGGGCCTTTCCCTAGATCTGCTGCCTACTGGACCCTCCCCCTCCTGGACCTCAGTTTCCTCCTGTGCTCTCTGGGGCCCTCTGAGTGCTGGCAGCAGTCTGCAGTTTCTTTCTGGCTCTTAAAGGCTGAGCTGGGGGGGACAGGGGTGCTGAGGGAGATGGGGGCTCAGGGACCGTGACCCAGGAGCCCATGCTACAACTATCAGCGAGAGGTTGTCCACCTTTTCTTTGGAGACAAACCAGAACACAAGAAGGGCTTGAGAGAGAAGAGGCAGGGTTCCAGCCAGCTGTGGGGCACACACCTGGGCATAGGTGGCCACCCTCATCACTTCTCTGCCCAGTAAACACTATGAGACTCCCTCTCCAAAGATGCCCCATCTCAGTTCTGAACAGAGTGGAGACAGACAGCACACAGGCTGAGACAGAACAGGTCTTGACTACCCTGGGCAAGTTATTTCTCTCCCCTGAGTCCAGATAGATCCCAGCGCCCCCTCTCCACACCTCACAGCCCTGGGATAAAATAAAATAAATAAATGAACCCACTGGCACTGGGCTTGGCTGGTTACCAAGCTGAGTCCGACTCATAGCAACCCTGCAGGGCAGAGAAGAACTGCTCCATAGAGTTTCCAAGGAGCACCTAGCAGATTCGAACTGCTGGCGTTGTTAGCAGACCAGATGTAGCACTTACCCACTGTGCTACCAGGGCTTTCTACAACACTGAGAGGAGGCATTTAAAGCAGTGTAGTGCTAGCGGATGGTAATCAGCTGCTTAATCTGAAGGTTGGAGGTTCAAACTCACACAACAGCTCCACAGAAGAAATGCCTGGTGATCTGTTCGTGTAAATATTACAGCTATGTGTTAAGACCACCTGAACCCAAAACCAAACCTGTCACCATCGAGCCAATTTCCGTCCCCAGAGAACACATAGGTTAAAGAGCAGAACTGCTCCATAGGGTATTCTTGGTAACAGATTAGTGGTTTGGGTTGTATGTTAAGTAGCAGGCCTCACTGTTCTCCTCTAGATCCCCTGTCCAGCCAGCCCCTCCCTCTGCGCCCTCCCACCAGCCCTGCTCAGACCGGGTCGGGGCAGCCATGCGTCTGCGGAGACTTAATAGCAGGGTCTTGAAATCGAGTTGGAGCCAGGAGACAGATAATGATAACCCCTGTGTCAGCCCACTGACTCTGTGTATGTCTATGTTTCCTCGGGACCCCGGTGTATTTCTGCTCTCATGCCTGCATTTGCTGGTCGGGGGCTGCGGGTGGTGGAGCTTGAAGCACTGTAAGATGAGCCCTGGCCCCAGCTTGCTGGGCTAGGAGTGGGTGTGGGCCTCCCTGCCCCTGGGTCTCCCCTTGGCTTAGTGTGGGTGTCTGGAATCTTTGTACCCACACGCATGTATGTGCACTCTCCAATGTCCCCAGGTGTTCCTCTTTGTGGCTGCCATTAGTCAGCCTCTAGGTGTTTGTATCAGCCTGTGTGTTTCCTCCCGTTACCCGGTGACAGACTGTCTGAGGTGCCCTCCTGGCTCTTGCCTGGGACAGGGCGTGTACCTGAGCATGTGGGGTGTGCCTGGGAGATGCTGCTGCACTGGGAGACCCCAGTTTCTGAGCACCCTTTTGCATGTATCTGGCTCCTCATGTGTCATGAGTCATGTGGCTGTGGAGGCTGGCCAGGTGCACATGGTGTCCATGTGTGGGCAGGCATGCACCCGCCCCCTGTACCCATGTAGGAGCCTCTGGGGGTGGATTAACAGCCCTCCTCCTACCTCCAGTCCCTACCCAGGAACCATCCCAAGGCTTGTGGGGAATGTGGGGGAACTGGCCAAGGTGGGTGACCCAGCAGACCTTCCTGGGAGAAGGATGGGAGGCCTGAGAGAACCAGTTGGTAGCCCTGGGGAGAGCCCTCAGCTGGTGCTGAACGTGCAGTCCCAGCCTGTGGTCCTCCTCCAGTAGTGCAAAGTGGGCCAGGCTGCCCAGGGGCCTGATTTTCTTCCATTTGTAGATCCTGGGCCCCCTGCCCCTGCTCTTTGAATGCCCAGGTCTGTTTTCTGTCTCTGATTCTGGGATCTGGCCACTCTAGAAATCCCGGTGTCCCAGACCCCCAAGGCTGACCAGCCCTCAGTGTGGCCACTCCCTGCCCTTGAGGCCGGTAACCAGAGCCCGGCTCCAGCCGGCTTTTCCGGTTGGAGGTTGGAGGTGGTGCCCAGAGCAGAATGCCCTGAACGGGGGCCCATCCTGGGCTAGTCCCAGGCCCACACCCCGGAAGTCCCGTGCCTCGGGACTCTCCCAGGTCCCCGGGAGGTGAGAGCGGGGGCTGGAAGCCGGGACGGAGAGTCTGGAGTGGGAGGGGTGTTGGGGGCACCTGAGGGCGGCCTTGGGAGTGACAGGGATGTCTGAATTTCAGGAGAAGGCCCCACGGGGATGCTTGGAGGCAGCGATCTCGCAACTCTGCCCCTCTGGGATCTGAGAGGGCCAGCGAGTCCAACGGGGGCAGGGTTGGGGCAGGCTTCGGGGAACGGGGGACCGATAAAGGGCAGGAACTGCGTGACCAGGGGAGGAGGTGCGGTCTGGGGGACGCGCGCCCTGCTGAGATTTGGGCAAGGTGGAGGATACACTGGGGCCAGAGGCCCGTGTCTGCCTCCTACGGGAATCCTTCCTCACAGTGTCTGTGTGTCCCTTTGCTCTCCATAGGCAGGATGATCCCGGTGGCTGAGTTCAAGCAGTTCACAGAGCAGCAGCCCGCGTTCAAGGTGCTGAAGCCCTGGTGGGACGTGCTGGCCGAGTACATCACCGTGGCCATGCTCATGATCGGGGTCTTTGGCTGCACCCTCCAGGTGAGGGGCGTGGCCAAGGGCTGAGGCTGGGCTGGGGCGGGCTGGAGTCTGAGAGGCGGGGCCTGGATGGGTGGGGCCGAGCTTAGTGGGCAGGGCTGGAGTCTGAAGCCCCGCAGGACTCCAGACCAGAGGGAAGGGATGTGGCGGAAGCGGCCGGCTTGGAGTCGAAGGGGCGTTCGTCTGGGAAACTGAAACTGGAGCTTGACTTGCAGTACTGATCCCTTTTCACCCTCACCCCAACTAGCAGCAGGACCAATGTCCCACTGCTGAGGCGTTCCATACCTCTGCAATACTGGATTTTATCTCTGGGATCTAGAAAGGGGTGTAAATCACACCTATGTTTTTCAGAAACTGTTGCTCAGAGCAACTTTTCCAAGGACTCCGCCAGCTGGCACAGTTGGGGTAGGGACCTCTCCACCTTCAGTCAGCTCCCCTGGTCTCGCCAGCCCCCTCATCCAGCTTTGCCCTCTCCTCTGCCCCCAGGTGACGCAGGACAAGATCATCTGTCTGCCCAGTCACGAGCCCCGGGAGAACTCCTCGGAGGCTCCGTGCCAGCAGTTGCTGCCGCGGGGGGTATCTGAGCAGATCGGGGGCCTGCGGGAGGTGAGCGGCCTGAAGAACAATCTGGACCTGCAGCAATACAGCTTCATCAACCAGCTCTGCTACGAGACGGCCCTGCACTGGTACGCCAAGTACTTCCCCTACCTGGTCGTCATCCACACACTCATCTTCATGGTCTGCACCAGCTTCTGGTTCAAGTTCCCCGGCACCAGCTCCAAGATCGAGCATTTCATCTCCATCCTGGGCAAGTGCTTTGACTCGCCGTGGACCACACGGGCTCTCTCTGAAGTTTCTGGAGACAATCAGAAGGGCCCTGCTCCTGGACGGCCGGTGGCAGTGGCGGCCGCCACTGGGGCTGGGTCGGGAAAGGCAGGTGAGGGAGACAAGGAGAAGGGCCTGGCAGAGCCTGAGAAGGTGGTGACAGAGCCACCAGCTGTCACCCTCTTGGACAAGAAAGAGGGTGAGCAGGCCAAGGCCCTATTTGAGAAGGTCAAGAAGTTCCGCGTGCATGTGGAAGAGGGCGACATCCTGTACACCATGTACATCCGACAGACGGTGCTCAAAGTGTGCAAGTTCATGGCCATCCTGGTCTATAACCTCGTCTACGTGGAGAAGATCAGCTTCTTGGTGGCCTGTAGGGTGGAGACCTCGGAGGTCACCGGCTATGCCAGCTTCTGCTGCAACCACACAAAGGCGCATCTCTTCTCCAAGCTGGCCTTCTGCTACATCTCCTTCGTGTGCGTCTACGGCCTCACCTGTCTCTACACGCTCTACTGGCTCTTCCACCGGCCTCTGAAGGAGTATTCGTTCCGTTCAGTTCGGGAGGAGACGGGCATGGGTGACATCCCGGACGTCAGGAACGACTTTGCCTTCATGCTGCACCTCATCGACCAGTATGACTCGCTGTACTCCAAGCGCTTTGCTGTCTTCCTGTCTGAGGTCAGCGAGAGCCGCCTCAAGCAGCTCAACCTCAACCACGAGTGGACGCCTGAGAAGCTGCGGCAGAAGCTGCAGCGCAATGCCCGCGGCCACCTGGAGCTGGGCCTGTGCATGCTGCCGGGGCTGCCGGACACGGTCTTCGAGCTCAGCGAGGTGGAGGCGCTGCGGCTGGAGGCCATCTGTGACGTCACCTTCCCGCCGGGCCTCTCACAGTTGGTGCACCTGCAGGAGCTCAGCCTGCTGCACTCGCCGGCCAGGCTGCCCTTCTCCTTGCAGGTCTTCCTGCGGGACAGGCTCAAGGTGATCCGCGTCAAGTGCGAGGAGCTGCGCGAGGTGCCCCTCTGGGTATTCGGGCTGCGCAGCCTGGAGGAGCTCCACCTGGAGGGCCTTTTCCCCCCTGAGCTGGCCCGGGCGGCCACCCTGGAGAGCCTGCGAGAGCTGAAGCAGCTCAAGGTGCTGTCCCTTCGCAGCAATGCCGGGAAGGTGCCGGCCAGCGTAACCGACGTGGCCGGGCACCTGCAGCGGCTCAGCCTGCACAACGATGGTGCCCGCCTGCTGGCCCTCAACAGCCTTAAGAAGCTTGTGGTGCTGCGGGAGCTGGAGCTCGTGGCCTGTGGGCTTGAGCGCATCCCGCATGCCATCTTCAGCCTTGGGGCACTGCAGGAGGTGGACCTGAAGGACAATCACCTGCGCTCCATCGAGGAGATTCTCAGCTTCCAGCATTGCCGCAAGTTGGTCACGCTCAGGCTGTGGCACAACCAGATCGCGTACGTCCCTGAACACATCCGCAAACTCCGCACCCTCGAGCAGCTCTACCTCAGCCACAATAAGCTGGAGTCCCTGCCCACCCAGCTGGGCCTGTGCACCAGCCTCCGACTGCTGGACATCTCCCACAACGGACTGCGCGCCCTGCCGCCCGAGCTGGGTCTTCTCCAGAGCCTGCAGCACCTAGCGCTCTCCTACAACGCCCTGGAGACCCTGCCAGACGAGCTCTTCTTCTGCCGAAAGCTGCGGGCATTGCTCCTGGGCTACAACCACCTGAGTCAGCTGTCACCCCACGTCGGGGCGCTCAGGTCCCTCAGCCGCCTGGAGCTCAAGGGCAACAGACTGGAGGCACTGCCCCAGGAGCTGGGCAACTGTGGGGGGCTCAAGAAGGCGGGGCTCCTGGTGGAGGACACCCTCTACGAGGGCTTGCCAGCTGAAGTGCGAGAAAAGATGGAGGAGGAATAAGGCGACAGGAGGATGGAGGGGACAACGGCAGGGCAGAACAGGATGAGGTGGTGGGTTTGGGGCTACTGGCACCCGACAATCTCTGCCACTGTTGTTAAGGGACATGGCTGTGTGGGGCCAGACCAGGAGAGGAGGGGCCAGCGTGTTAGCCTTGTGGAGCCCCAGGCAGCTCCTGGGACTGGTTTGTCTGGTGAGAGACAGGAGGCTGGGGATTAACTTAGTCATGCGATGCACAGACCTAAACCTCTCCTAAGTCCTTGCTCCACCCTGGACCAGAACTGTCATCCTTCCACCTCCCAACATCACAGCTCCATTAGGGCCTCTGTTGGGGAGGGGGAAACATCCCAATGGGATTTCTAGCCCTCTCCTCTGAACAAACCAGTGCATATCTGGGCTTCTCTCCCAAGGAGGGGACAGAGAGAAGGGACCAGCTCCCCAGCTTTGATGCCAAACAAACAAACAAAATCCAAACCTGCTCCACTGAATCAATTCCAACTCAGGGCAGCAACTCCGTGTGTCACAGAGTAGAACTGCTCCATAGGGTTTTCTTCTTCTCAGTAATCCTTTTAGAAGCAGATCACCAGGGCTTTCTTCCTTGTTGCTCCCGGGTGGCTTCTAACCACCAACCACTGGCTAGTAGTTGAGTACTTAACTGCTTGTACCACCAAGCCTTACTTTGATGCCAATCTTTTATTTATCAGTTGTCTATTCTTATGGACACATAAACTCAGAACAATGACTATCATATTTGGCTATGCAAAACCAACCGGGGAGCTAATGCTAAGCAGAACACCCCAGGCCTCACCTCTGAGACACACTGACTCAGGGAGTCTGGGTGGGGGCCAGGAACCTGATGGTTGACAAGCATCCCAGGTAACGCCAAGGTGAGTGGTCCAAGGACTCTGGGAAATGCTTGCCCGGAGAGTAGAGACCTGAACATCTGCAGCAAGGATTCTAAACTCTTTTTAAGTAAATTCTAAGCCTTTTGGGAATCTGATGAAAACTATATACCTCTTTCCTTAAGAAAATGGTATGCATGCACTAAGTTCAATGGACACAGGCAGCAAATAGATTGCCCAAGGGGCTATGTGTGGAGTTCCAGAGGTCAGGGGGCTGTAGATCATCTGCTATGGAGGCTACATTTTTCTGATGACTCATTTACCAAGTGTCATCAAGTCCTTTTGCACTCATGATGGCCCCCTGTGTGTCAGGTCAGAATTGTGGTTTTAAACGGCTGGTTTCTCAGAAAGTAGACTGACAAGCCTTTCTTCTGAGGTACCTCTGGGTGGACTCAAATCATCAACCTTTCAGTTAGCAAGTAAGCATGTTAACCCTTTGTACCACCCAGGGACTTCTGAGGACCAAAATCAAAACTCATTGCTATCCAGCCAATTCCACCTTATCCTGGCAATCATGCATGTTGCAGAGTACAACTTCTTCAGGTTTTCTTGGCTGTAATCTTTACGGAAGCCGACTGTCAGACCTTTCTTCCGTGGTGTCACTGGGTGGGTTTGAACTGCCAATCTTTAGGTTATTAGCTGAGCACAAACCATTTGCACTACCTAGGGACTCCTTTCTGAGGGCAGACAGGGACTGTATGTCTTCTAAACGTTCCCTGTGTAAGGGTGTATGTATCAGCATGTACTTAATAAATACTAATGATGAGAATACTAATTATGATCTCCTATGTCCACTCGTGTCCTTGTGGAAGCCTACTTCCCCAGACCAATTCCCCAGCAAGTGGTGGTGACTGTCGTGTGCCAGAACCAAGCATGTGAGTCTAGGAGGGGGCACAGACGAAGAGGGAAGATGGACAGCTAATCAAAAGGAGAAATTAGGTGGCATGTTCTGCCTAGACTGTTTTTTTCTGGAGAACTTTTTCTTACTGCCTGTTTATTCTCCTGACTCCACACTTTTGTGTCTGCTGCACCCAAGTGTCATCATTAGGGTGATGTCCACTAGTCATCAGGTGTGGGCAGAGCACTTGGCCCCCTGACCCCTAGGTGGGCTTGGCCACCTCCCAAGTGTTCAGGGTTCAAGCCTCCACCTGGCACCTAATAGCAGAGGTAAGCTGCTTTCTGAAGAAGCAGGGTTTTTCCCGAAGGTGTCATTTTCCCATCACTCTTGTCGATGACTGCTGTCAAGTTGGCCTTCAAATCACATGCACAACAGAAGGAAATGCTGCCGGATCCCACACCATCCCTGGGCCACTGTGATCCATAGGCTTTTCACTGACTTTCAGGTAGATCGCCAGCCTTTCTTCCTAGTCCATCTTAGTCTGGAAGCTCCACAGACAGGTGCTGGCTGTGCACGACACGCAGTGGTTAGGAATGGAACCAGGGCTCCCGCACGGGAGGAGAAAATTCTACCGCAGAACTACCACAGCGCTCCAAGCACCAGCTAAAGCGGCTGCTTAGGCTGGGAGGAGAGAGGCGACTAAAGCGACAGTTCTGCAGACTGCCCAGGAGCTGGCTCACATTCCAGGAGCGGGCGGGCGGGCGGACGAGGAGAAGTATTAAGGTCCCACCCGGTCTGGCTGAGAACTCTCTGGCCTTGACCTTGGCCCCATTGGCGAGGTCAGGGGTTATGCCACAGGATTTCGAGGGCCCCACGGTGGCCGAAGCCCTACCCCTTTCCTCCTGCCTGTCCTCAGCCAACCCTGAGCTTGTTGCGACTGACTGATGCGGAAATGCTCCCCACAGGTGGCTAATTACGGTTAGGAGGTGGCACCGTGCTGCGACGACACGGAGGCTGGGCAGCAACTAAGCTTAACAGGAATCCTAACCAGGCACTATCCAGCCAAGTAGGGTAATTCTGAAAGGGCACGGGTGCCAGAAAACGCCAGGACAAGGAAGAGCGTGCTAGAGGGAAAAGACACAATCATAGCGACCGCAACCAGCTGCAGCCAGACAGGTACGCGAAGAGTCAGCCACGCGCGTGACCATAGAGTCCTCTCTGTACGCATGCGCGCTGCTTTCTCCGCCTGCCTCTCTCCGAAAAACGCTGGTTCCCCCGCCACAGCGCCTGTTGTCGGAGCGCTCGAACTCGCGTATATGTCTAACAGCGGGGATTAGCATTTTGCCAGCTGAGAACTCTAGGCGGCGTCATCCCTCCGGCTCGGACTAAGCACGCGGAAGCTTGTACGCGGAAAGGGCGGGCGTGCGGAGCGGACATGCGCCGTGCCGGGCAAGACGGCGGCCCGGCTGGGTCATCCAGGCGCAAGCGCAGTGCGGTGTTTGTCTGCCGGACTTGACGGGCGGCCGGGCGGTGTGCGGCGGCGGCGGGGAAGATGGCGGCGTCCTCCCTGGAGCAGAAGCTGTCCCGCCTGGAAGCAAAGCTGAAGCAAGAGAACCGCGAGGCCCGGCGGAGGATCGACCTCAACCTGGATATCAGCCCCCAGCGGCCCAGGCCCAGTAAGCACGGCAGCGTGGGGGAGGGGGCGGGCGGGGCGGGGCGCGCGCCACGGGAGGCCCCGCCCCGTCTCCAGGCTCCGCCCACGCTTCCGGAAGCTCGCGGTCCGCCTCTTCTCTGCCCCCCCCCCGCTGTCGGCTCTCAGGGAGAGAGTCAGGGTGACCTGGGGGAGGTATGGGGCTGGCGGGGACCCTGTCCTGTCGCGTCTGGGCGACTCTCTCCCGGCCTAGGAGCGTGGTCACCCGGTCGCAGGTGAGACCCTCCCTTCTGATGACCCGCCCATCACTCTGATACTTAGAGCGTGTTGCCTGCTTTGAGTTGGGCTTTTTCTATTCCAGCTGCCATCCCCACATTCAGGCCCTCCCACAGACACACTCTTTCCTTACGACCCGATGATTTTTCTCCAGCCATCACAGTGACGATGTCAAGACAGTCTCCTCCCGCCCCGCAAGCCCCAGCCTGGGACCTAGTCATCTAGGTTTAGTTCTGTTTACAGACACATCTGACTTGGGGACACCTGAAGTCATTTGATCACGCATATAACCCCTGCATCCGTGGACCAGAGGATTAACTTGCTCCTGTGGTGGCTGTGCCTAGTGCTCCCTTCTCCCCAGCCTGGAACGTTGTGATCTGGGCTCAGCAGCCCCTGCGTCCCAGATACACATTACACACATACCCCAGGCCTGTCGTCATGTACCCCCTTGCTGGACTCTTCATGTGTCTTCTCACCAGTTTTTTTCCACCACCTTCTTAACCATGGGGTCATTTTGTCTAGCATCTCCACAAGTATATACCCAACTCTCAGCCTTGTGACTTTGTCATCTGGGCTAAAGTGACTGTTCCTTTTCCCTGTTCCTATTATACATACCTGGCTTAGAGTGACCTGTGGTCATAGTATTCTGTGCACCCCAGCATGTACACTCTTCTCTGACTCTGCCATCACAGTGCTCACTGCCCTGGCACCTTGTCACCCGGTGTCAGCAGTGGCGTCCTCCCCCTGTGTATGCATGTCTGATCTGGAATCCCCTTGACCACATCTAGACTCCTTGTTACATGGCACAGAACCCTCCCTAAATCTCAGCCAGGAGGAATCTAATGCCCCTTCCTCCAGCCCTGTTAGCTTTTCTTGTTTTTCTTGATGCAGCAAATTGTTCTCCTTTATATTCCCTGTGCCTTGGAGGCATTGTCTTCCGTAATGACCCTCGTAGGGTAGATACCTCCCTATAGGGTCATTTCCTGATACCCGGTCCCCTGCATCTGAGTGTCCAGCTCAGTCCCTGTTCACCCAGCCTGATCCCGTCCCCATATTCGTGTGCTGGGCATACTCCCCATTTCCTTCTTTGACCTAGATTGGCCTGGGGTCCTTACTGAGGAGCCTCTTCAGCCCCCATGGAGTGAGGGGGTTGGGGTAGGACATCGCCTAGGTTAGGAAGCCAGGACATGATGGGGGTTCTTGCTGGCTTCTGTGGTGCTGCCTTCCTGTCCCCAGTGAGGATGAGGCGGGGCTGAGTAGGTGCCTTAAGGGGTGACTGGCCCAGCAGACCTTGCCCCAGGAGCACAGCGAGGCCCTTGGCGGGCACACTCCGGGACCCCCTCCAGGCGTCTGTCTGTGTGCGCTCCATTCCATCCTGCCGTCTCTGTCGGTTTCTCCCCATCTCTGCAGTGTGGTGCCTTGCCTCCACCCCCACCCCCGCTCATTTATGGTTTGATTTCTTTTCTTTTGGAGGAATTAGTAGTTTGTGTTATGATTTATCGTGGTGTTATTTTTTTTCTTCCTTTTCCCCATCCAGTTATTGTGATCACTCTAAGCCCTGCTCCTGCCCCGTCCCAACGAGCAGGTACCGGCCTTTTGATCATTGCCGCTTGGACCTCTGCACCGATGACCTAATGCTGCCCCGGCTGCAGAATGCCGTGCCTCCCGCCCTGTCCCTGTGCTCTGTGCGTGCGAGTGTCCCCTCCTCTGGCCCACTCTCACCCCTCTCCAGCTCCACACTCACCGTATCGGCCTGCTGGCCTCTTCCTCTCTGCCCTCTCACCTCCTGCTCCTCGCTTCCCGGGCTCAGGTTTGGACTCCCTAGAGGAGGAATGGAGCCTCACCGGGATTGCGTGTGTGCGTGTACATGCGTGTGCATGCAGGTGTGTGTGAAACAAAATGAGTTGGTCCGGGACAGTGGCTGTGATGTGAAGACTCCATTTACTCTGGCAGTTCTGCACACACTGAGCACCTGCTGTGTGCTGTGCCTGGTCCTGGCCCCTAGGAGCTCCATGGTCAGCACAACAGACCAGATCGCTCTCTGTGTGATGCTGATGCTCCAGGCAGAGGCAGCCAGTGACTGGGGAAGGAAGAGCTTTAGAAGGCTGCCAACACTGTGGAGAAAAGGGGATGTGCAGTTGGGAAGGGGCCTTGGCAGTGAGGGGTTGGAGAGCCACTGGAGAAGGTGGGTGAGGCAGCCCTGCCGAGGCCCCACAAAGCCCAACTTGGGATGTGGCTGGGATGTGCGTGCATGCGTGTGCAAGATGGCCTGTGTCAGGAGAGAAAGTGGTCTTGTTGGCTGCTGTGTGTGTGCATGGCGGGAAAGCTGGCTGTGTTGGTGACTCCTCTGCCCATCTGCATGTGGCAGGGGTTTGTGTTGTGTCCCGGTGTGTGCCTGCATGTGTGTGTGTGCGTGTGCACACGTGTCAGCACCCACCTGCCAGCTCTTGCTCTCGTGCTGTCATTGTCTGCCCCCCTCTCAGTTCACCCTGTTGCTGTCTCTCCACCGTCCTGACCTGCCATGTGGCCCGTCACCACCTCTGTGATCTCTGTCTCAGGGCCTTTGTGTGTCTTTCCATCCCACCTCAAACACCCCTCACTGGCACCCATTATGTTTCAGAGTCTGTGGGGATGGCTGGTAGTGTCTGTCCCCAGCAGCCCTTTCCCTGGGCTCCGGGGCAGTCCTCAGGGGGCCAGGTGGACTGTGGGAGAGAGGGGCCTGATAGGGCCTTTGTGGGCTGCGTGGAGAGTGGAGACGTGCCTTTGCCCCCCAGACAGCTGATAGCACAGGTAGAAAAGGCCCTGAATCCTCCCATCGTTATCTTCCTCAAGAGCACCCAGGGGTTAGGAGTTGGGGAGCAGAGAGGACCCACAGGAGTCCCAGAAAGTTGTTGATCTGAAGAAGGAGCAGCTGAGTTCAGCCACATTTGGGGGCAGAGCAGAGCCAGGGCGGGAGAATGCACGAGGCGGGTACTGGCCATCCACACTCCCTGGGGCCCAGAGCCCTTCCTGTGCGTCTCCATGGTCCCAGCAACCCCTGCATGACTCCCCCTGCCCCCCTGCAGGACAGGGCCAGATTCTGGCTCCCTCCCTCCACCTGAGGTCAGAGTCCCCACTGCCAGCATCTCAGACATATTTGTCTTGATCCTTTGGTTAGCAGGGACCCTCGGAGGGTGCTGTAGTCATTTCCCTTTCCAGATGCCAAAGCCTCCGGGCCCGAGTTCAGTGGGGATTGGCCTCTGGTTCCCAGGCCTCAGGGGCCTTGCCCATGCCAGTCCTCTACTCCCTCTCCCTGTTGCCAGCCCAGCCGTGAGGGCTCCCGACTCCTGGGAAGCCTGCTCTCCTGGCCCAGGCACTCTTCGGCCATCTCTGCCACGTCTCCTCTGGGCAGCTGGGCCTGAGGCTTGGCTCAGTCTTAGCTCCTGTCTATCTGCCTCCTGTCCCCCCCACCCTGTCCCCCCGTCCCCTAATACCACCTGCCCTGGGGTGTCTGCTGCCTGCCTGCTGTCTGCCCGCTGCCTGTAGCATGCCCAGGCTGTCCGCATGCAGGCTGCTGGAGGGACCAAGCCCCCTGCCTGGCCCAGCCCCACTTGGGCCCCAGCTCCGCTGTCCAGGCTGGCAAGTTCCCAGATCAGCCTGCTGGTTGGAGAGTGGCCCCTAACCTTGGGGCAGAGGCGAAGCCTGGGTCCCATGCCCACCTCACCCGGGTGGTCAGCCTGCTTCTTGTTCACAGTTGGCTCAGTACCACCCATGGGCCGGAACCCAGGCTGATGCTGGCAACTCGTCCAGAATGTGGGCACCGAGGCCTTGGGTCTGCTTTCTGGGTGGAGGTGGAGACTTCATGGGCACTCCAGAGGGGCCACCTTGAAAGGGACACCATCAGGTGGTAGCTTTCCCCTTTGTATAAACATGGGAATATGCCCTCAGACTCTGGGTGCCATCCGTCCCTGGCCAGCCTTCTTCTTCTCTCCCGGATGTGGGAGGGGAGTGGAGAGAAGGTACCCTGAGAATAGCCCCAGGGTGGAGAGGGCAAGCCCAGCCCCTGCAGCCTAGCAGGACAGGGGCCTGTGCTGGCCTTCCTGCAGGGGCCAGGGAGGGGACAGAGAGGGCCTGAGTCTGGAGCTAGCAGGTAACCCTGCCCTGCCCGGCTCTTACCCCTCAGCCCTGCAACTCCCGCTGGCCAATGATGGGGGCAGCCGCTCACCGTCCTCAGAGAGCTCCCCGCAACACCCCACGCCTTCTGCCCGGCCCCGCCACATACTGGGGCTTCCATCCACCTTGTACACACCCCGAAGCATGGAGAGGTGAGCTGTCAGGGCAGAGATCAGTGTGGAGAGGGTCTCTGCCAGGGGAGGAGCGTGGTTCAATCTGGGGGTGGCCACAGACTGGTTTGGACTCCGCGCAGCGCATACTCTCTGTCTCCCCAGCATTGAGATTGACCAGAAGCTACAGGAGATTATGAAGCAGACTGGTTACCTGACCATCGGCGGCCAGGTACCCACCTTCCGTCGGCACTGCGGGGGTGGACAGGTGGTGGGTGCACGGCTGGGTTTAGATCCCCTTGGCAGGGGCGGGCAGAGGCCCACTGACCCTCCAGCCCTTGCTCCTCTGCCCAGCGCTACCAGGCGGAAATCAACGACCTGGAGAACCTGGGGGAGATGGGCAGTGGCACGTGCGGCCAGGTGTGGAAGATGTGCTTCCGTAAGACAGGGCACGTCATCGCGGTCAAGGTGAGCCACAGCCATTGCTCCCGCTGGGTCCTGGCAGCCCATGGCCCTCTGCTAAAGCCTCCTGTCCTCCCATGCAGCAAATGCGGCGCTCGGGGAACAAGGAGGAGAACAAGCGGATCCTCATGGACCTGGACGTGGTGCTAAAGAGCCACGACTGCCCCTACATTGTGCAGTGCTTCGGGACCTTCATCACCAATGTGAGCCGCCCCACGGGCCCCTCTCAGGGAAGCCCGGCAGTCCTGCAAGTGGCTGGACATGTCCCTCCTGATCCCCTCCTCCTCACCAACCTCTGAGCCTGCCCAAACCTGTCCCACCTCCAGCCCATCCCTGGGAGGGGTGGGCACGTGGGGACAGGCCTCACGGAGCCACCAAGTACGCCTCCCCTGCAGACGGATGTCTTCATCGCCATGGAGCTCATGGGCACGTGCGCCGAGAAGCTGAAGAAGCGGATGCAGGGCCCCATCCCGGAGCGCATCCTGGGCAAGATGACGGTGGCGGTGAGCGGCAGGCCAGGGCGGGGGCCTTGGGCGCCGCTCTGCATGGCCCCGTCACTGGTGCCCTCTTCGTTCTTGTAGATCGTGAAGGCACTCTTCTACCTGAAGGAGAAGCACGGCGTCATCCACCGTGACGTCAAGCCCTCCAACATCCTGCTGGATGAGCGGGGCCAGATAAAGCTCTGCGACTTCGGCATCAGTGGCCGCCTTGTGGACTCCAAGGCCAAGACGCGTAGCGCTGGCTGTGCCGCCTACATGGCGGTGAGCGGGGACTGGGGCACCCAGTGGGCGTGTCAGGGGCTGGGGACAGCCTCAGATAACAGCCCCCCTTCCTCCTACCCACAGCCCGAGCGCATCGACCCCCCAGACCCCACCAAGCCAGACTATGACATCCGGGCAGACGTGTGGAGTCTGGGCATCTCATTGGTGAGTGGGGGCTGCGCCATTGCAGGCTGGGCACAAGGGCTTCTCTGGGGTCGGGGAGCAGGCAGGCACCTGGTCCTGCCGCCGCTTCAGCCTGTCCCCTGGCTCTCGCCAGGTGGAGCTGGCCACGGGACAGTTTCCCTACAAGAACTGCAAGACAGACTTCGAGGTCCTCACCAAAGTCCTCCAGGAAGAGCCCCCCCTCCTGCCTGGTCACATGGGCTTCTCGGGGGACTTCCAGTCCTTTGTCAAAGATTGGTGAGTACCCGCCTCCCCTGCCTCACGCCACTCCGTGCTGGAGCTGGGCGGAGGCCGGGGAGGCTGCAGGGTGGACCAGGGCAGGCAGTGAGTGAAGGCAGAGTGATCACCCAGGTTGGGCCGGGGGCCTGTGCCCAGAAAACCAGGGAGTCGGGTGAGCTGGCCTTTGGGACAGTAGGGCCTACAGTTGTGTGATGTGGTGGGCCTTGTGCTGGCAGCCTGTGACAAGCAGAAATGCCTTGGGGTGAGTGATCTGTACTCCAACAGCATTCTTCGCGCCCTGCCTTTCATGGCAGATGTTGCCCGCTCGCCTGTCGGGGCCTCACAGCCGGGTACTCCCACTCTTAGACTGGAGGCCTGAGTAGGGCTTCACGCCTCTGCACTACCATCCTCAGCCCAGCTGCTGGGCAGGCACCCCGGGGGGCGTCTTCCTTCCTCGAGTCAGTCAAGAGGCTTCAGGACGTATGTGTGGACAGGGCCTGCCTGTCAGCCCAGGCTTGTGAAGAGGCGAGCCGCTCCTCCCTGCAGACCTGGCAGAGCCCTGGCTCCCAGAGGAGGACAGTCCCGGTGCCTGGAGAGGCTCGGGCCCCTCCCAGGCCCTCACCTTTCTCTCTACCCCTCCTCTCCCTCCAGCCTGACTAAAGATCACAGGAAGAGACCAAAGTATAATAAGCTACTTGTGAGTACCACTCCTCTCCTCTGTCCCAGCCCTTCCCACCCTGTCCCCAGACCCTCTGGGTCCCCCAGGGCCCTCAAAGGGGATCTTACACTGAGCCCACTGCTCGGGCCCACAGGAACACAGCTTTATCAAGCGCTATGAGACGCTGGAGGTGGATGTGGCGTCCTGGTTCAAGGACGTCATGGCAAAGACCGAGTCGCCGCGGACTAGCGGAGTCCTGAGCCAGCACCACCTGCCCTTCTTCAGGTAGCTGCGTGGCAGCAGCCAGCCCCGCAGTGGGCCGGGGCCGTGGCCATAGGCCCCCTTTCCTACCTGGCCACCCAGCTGCCTGCCAGGGGAAGACCTGGGACCTGGAGGCTGCTGAGGGCTGAGGACAGAAAGTAGGGGTGTCGACCCACCCGACTGCCCGGACAGATGGGTCCCCCTGACCCCAGCCCCACTCGCCCCCGGGGCCAGCCAGCCGAGCGTCCCCTGACAGACACTGTGAACGGAAGACAGCAGGCCACGCTCAGACTTGCTATTTATTCAGTTGTGACCTCTGGGCTGGGGCGGCCCCAGAGCCTGAGAGAGAGCCGTGTCCTGTACCCCGCAACCCCACTGTCCCCTCGCTTTTGTCCTGTGCACATTCTCCATGTTGTCATTTCCCTCTCGTCACTTCCCTTCTGCCTCTTGGTCCTCGTGTGGCTTTTTCTCTGTCTCGCTCTTGTTCTCTGCCCCCCTCCTAGCCTAGGCATGGGGTCAGCCAGCCCGTGGTAGGGCATAGGGGGTGGGGGAGGCACTGTCTGGCCCCAGGTTTGCTCTCTTGTTGCTGGCGGATGGCAGCCTGCCCCAGCAAGGTGGCCTGTGCGTTGCACTGCTAGGCTGGGATTGGGTCTCTCGCTTTGATCTCAGGGGGTCCTTTTTGGAGCTTGTTGTATTTTATTGTACTTGGTGGGGTGTTTGGGGCAGGGGGAGAAAGAGAGCTCGTTCTTGTGGAGTTTGTCGGTACCTTCGGAAACTTTTACCAAAGTCATGTTGAGCTGCTTGCGTGTAGCCCCGTCTGCCCCAAGGGCACAGTGGGGCTGGGGGCCTGGGCCACTGCCCCTGTTGGCCCTGTCTCAGAGGCGGAGTCAGGGTACTCCGTCTCCCTAGGGTCTGGCCTCCACTGGGGCCAGAGTCTGGCCTTAGCTTGGGGTGAGTTGAAGACCTCAGGGTGGGCTGAGGGAGCCTGGGGGACTGTGGCCACTCAGGACGATCTCGGGGAAGGTGGACATGAGTGAAGAGAGCAGTGAGCTGGTGCGGCCAGGAAGCGGCTGGGGAGGTGGTGGCAGAAGTGGGGCCCAGGGAGGGGCTGGGCAGGAGTCGGAGTGGAGGGTGCAGAGAGTGGACACGGGGGTTCGAGGATGTGTGACAGGGACAGAGGTGGGAGGGCTGAAGTGAACAGAGGCCAGGCCGCGGGGCAGGGGTGGCAGAGGCAGCAGTGCTCCTAGAGGGCCCCAGGGCATCCATCCCTCAGCTCACCTGGAGCTGGCCAGCCCGTGTCACCCAGGGGCCTGGGGCAAGGAGGCACGGGCTACGGGGTGCCCCCAGTGCCCGCTGTAGAGGCCAGAGCAGGAGGAGAGGGTGTCCTTTTATTGATGAATCATGCAAATCAAGGGGACAAAACAAAATAATGAAACAAAAAAGAAAATCCCACAAACAAAATCCAGCCAGCACCAAAGGTGAGGCACGTAGCTGGAGCGATGTAGGCTTAGGCGTCACTGTGCCCTGGCGTTTTTACTCTCCTGGCCCGCACTGCGCGTGGGTAAGAAGTAATACGAGGCACCTTCTCTCTGCCCCCGGGGGAGGCCACCTTCTGGGGGCAGACTGCCTGGGTCCCCTTTGTGAGGGGACAGGGCCCCCAGGCCTGGCCCCTGCCCTCCCCTGCTGGAGTCCAGCCACGGGAGAGCTCGGGGCTTGGCAGGGTGCGCGCTGTCGCTGGCTGGTCCCACAGTCAGCACAGGCCCAAGGCCGAGCTGCCTAGTTTTATTTTTATTTAACTTGGTTTTCCGTTTTGTGAGTGTGTGTCCTTTGCAGCCCACCCCCGTCAGTGTTAAGCAGGAGCCCTGGGGGAGCCTCCCTGCCACTCCCTGTCCTCCCCTGCGCCACCAGCCATTTCTCCTGGCCAGGCAGAGGGTGGGCTGGGCGGGCAGGGGTCTGGGGGGCCCGGCCTGGCCCGGTGGTACCAGCCCTTCTCAGGCCTCCAGTATTGCCCTGACCCTTTTTAAACAAAATACCTGTTTGTAAACCTTTAGACTGCTTGAGAATAAAACCCCTCCCTTTTCCTCCAGTGATGTGGTGCTGTGTCGTGTGGCCTGGGTCTGGCCTGAAGAAGTGGGAAGGGGTGCAGACCCCCAACCTGGGTGGGAGTGCAGGGGGCTTGCTAGATGACCCTTGGTCGTGGGAGGGGGGTGACTGTTCTATTGAGGGGACATGGGAGCCGGGTGGTGAGGTAGGGCTTGTCATGAGTTGTCCTTACCAAGTGGCTGAAGACAGGAGGGGCATGTGAGTAGCACAGCGGCACTGCCCTGGAAACTGGAAGGTGGTGGTTCAGATCCCCTGAGGGCCTGGTGATCCTTTTCCAAAAGGTCACAGCTTGAAAACCCTACGGAGCCCAGTTGAGCTGTATACACAGGGTGCTGCCATGAAGTAGAATCAACTCAAGGCAACTTGTTTGGGTTTCTTTAAAAAAAAAAAAAAGACGAGCAGACTCCCGCCCCCGGGGCCACAGCTCAGGCAGGAAAGTAGCCCGTAATCCCTGGCAGGCCTTGGGCACCAGCTCCAATGTCCCCTTGGTCCCTCGCCTCCGCACCTGGCCACCCTGCCAAGGACAGGGTTGTCTGCCCACCTGCCGGAACAGTGCTGCCCCGGTGGTGTCTCTACTCCTGGTCCCGCACACACTGCCGTGCAGCATGCTGGGCACCCTGCTCCTGCTGCTGGCCCTGCCCTGGGGGTCTGCCACCTTGCCCAGTGAGCCACCAGGTATGTAACAACACAGCGGCCACAGGGCCCCTCCCTCTCCCATCCTTGGTCACCCCTTTTCCTTGCTGGGAGTATGAGTGGGAAAGTGGCTTCACCTCTGGGCCTGGTTCCTAGGAAGCCCCCCAGCACACACAGCGAGGGGAAGGAGGGCAGTTTAGGCAGATGCTGTTAGGGATGCAGAGTGTTATGAGAAATCAAAGTGCCTTGAAGGGCAGGGTGCAAGGTGGCATCTGAGGGTGAGACCAGGCCCTGGAGTGAGTTTAGGTTAAGGGCTTCCCTCATACCCGGAGACTCCCCTTGCCTCTTGTCACCACCCTCAGCTTGGCCCCTTCCCTTCAGCATCTGGAGCTGAGGAACCTGGACGAATGGTGAAGTCCCAGATCCTGGTGGCCAGGCTGGGCTTTGGCGTGCCCTTCAGAAGGCGTGTAGTGGGGACACCACTCTTTTCCCCTTCCACATAGGTGACAGTACTTACTGCCTTTTAGAAAGGGACAGATTGACTGGACACCCCCACCTAGCCTATTGTACACCTAGAGAAGCTCCACTCCCGTGGGTGACAAAGTGCTAAAAGGGGGAAGAGTCTGATCTCACTGTCTAGCCTTCCACTACCAAGCACCCCTGAACCCCTTCTGCAGCCAGCGATGCCCTTGGACGTCTTGTAAGGGGAGAAGCCCATACAGGGGAAGAGCAGATGCACAGCTTTGTACCCAGCTCCACCTGCTGGGCAGCAGCATCCCCAGAGTCTCCAGGGGTCCCAGAGTAACTGTCACACTGACCGGGAACCACCCAGCGTCAGGCTGAGCACGGCGTGTGCACCTTCGCAATCCAAAGATAGGGATACTTGCCTGGGGGGTTTAATGGGTAGTGCGGCCTCCCTCCTGGGTGTCACCCTCTCCCCTGCCAGCAGTCCCGTTTCCGGCAGCGTCTGGGCCCTGGCTGCGTCGCCCCCTCTTCAGCCTGCAGTTGTCGGACGTGGAGGATGTGTTCCCGCGTCGCGCAGGGCCACTCGAGGTACCAGCGGACAGCCGCGTGTTCGTGCAGGTGCGGACGCCAGGGACACCAGGGGTGGGTGGCGGCGGCGAAGTCCAGGCCTAATGGTGCCGCTGGCCCCCAGGTGGCCCTGGCCCGCCCCTCCCCCCGCTGGGGCCTGGTCCTGCATCGCTGCTCAGTGACACCGTCCTCACGCCCGGCCCCGGGCCCCACCCTGGAGCTGCTGCGCGGTGGCTGTCCCGCTGACAACACTGTCGTCTTCTCACCTCCACCGCACGTTGGTGCTGCTCAGCCCGCGCGCTTCAGCTTCCGCCTGCGCCCAGTCTTTAACGCCTCTGTGCAGTTTCTGCACTGCCAGCTGAGCCGCTGCCGCCACCTCCGGGGAGTCCACCGGCCGGCACCTCTGACATCGGCACAGCCATCGCCGGTAAGATAGCACAGGGTTGGCAACTTGGGCACTGGAATCTCGGTGGGTGGGTGTGAGAGTCTCAGGCTGGTGGGGGAAAAGCTCATCAGGTTTAGGGGCACTGAAATGGGGTACTCTGCCATCTGGGTGTAGACACCGGGTTTCTCACAGGCTGAGAGTTGGATGCAGCAATCCCCAAGGAGGCAGTGGGGCTTGGCATGAGTGTTGCTTGGGGGAACACTCATGGGCAGCGCTCTGGGGTCCCACTGAATCTGGGGGGCTGGATGCAGGGAACCACAGAGGACCCAAATCTGTTAGGTGCTGGGAGAGCAGGCTTGTGTGTCCCCCTCCCCTCTAGAGGCTGCATATTGGGGTTCCTCCTGGGCTGGGCTGCTTGTGTACCTTAGGGGCTGATCTGAGAGTGTCCCTAAGAGTGGATTTCCAAGAGTCTAATGGTGGGGCAAAAATCCCAGTGGCGTAGGACCGCTAACTGAAAGGTCAGCAGTTCAAATCCAACAAACACTCCTTGGGCACTATGACACAGTTCTACTGTGTCCTAAAGGGTTGCTATGAGTTGGAGTCAATTTGATGGCTTTTTTTTTTTTATTTTTTTAAATGGTGGGACTGGACTCTTGCTGACAGAAGCCTGCGTCCCTGACGTCCCCTCTTTTCCCTCCTGCACCTCTCAGTGCCTCCCTCAGGATGAGGCGTGCATGGGTGCCGGCAGTAGCAGCAGCGAGAGCCCGGGTGCCGACAGCCCCCACCTGCACACCCTGACACAGCCCATCGTGGTCACCGTGCCGCGGCTGCCCCCACGTGAGGGCGCAGTCGGGCTCCACAAGGAGCCCTGGGGCCGGCGTGAGGGGGGGGGTGGAGGGTGGGACTAACGCCTGAGTTCCAGGCCCAGTCTCAGCATTCCACTCCCCGCAGGGCCTCCCAAGGGCGCCCCAGGGCGAACCGTGAGCTTCCAGCCGGCCGCGCCGGCCCCAGCCGCCCTGGAGCCCGCGCCGGTGGTGGCTCTGGTGTTGGCAGCTTTCGTGCTGGGCGCCGCGCTCGCCACCGGACTTGGCCTTGTCTGTGCGCACTCAGGTACAGATGCCAGCCCGCCGGGACTTCCACTCGGGTCCCCAGCGATCCGGCCGCAGAGTTGAAGGTCCCCAGTCCTGCCCGTCACATACGCGACCGCCCCCAGGGGGCGCCCCTACCCCAGTCCAATGCAGAGCCCCAGCCCACTGCCTCCTAAACCTCTGCCTCTGCCTTCCAGCGCCCCCACCGCCTGGCCTGCCCCCGAGAGCCGCACCCAGCAGCCCCCAGTCCAGGAGGCCCCAGTGAGGCAGGTAAGTAGGAGGGCCAGGGCGGGTAATGTGGGCCCTGGAAGGAGGAAGTGGTAACTGTTGGAAGTACTTCAGGCATATTAACTAACTTAATCCCCGTAACACCTTTCAGCCAGTACTATTATAAAGCTCATTTTACAGACGAGGAAAATGAGACACTCTAAAATGAAGTTACTTGTCAAAGGTCACAGCAGTTGATTGATCTAGGTTTGGAACTCATGTAGTAGGTCCCCTGTGGGAGACTACCTGCTCTCAGGACAGGGGTCCTCAAACCTTGGACAGGCCATAGGTGAGAAGAATTTGGGAGTCAGATCCAGTCACCATCCCTCACCCAGCTCACAGGCTGACGGGGGAGTTAGTGGCCAGCTGGGAAGGAGGTGACTTGCACGGTGTCCCTTCCTTTGTTCAGCTTTTCTCTTTCTCTCAGCAGGATCCAATCTGCTGTCCTCAGCCTTGGGCCTGATGAGACCACGACTTCAGTGCCACTCCCCCTCCTTTTCACCCACCTGGGCACAAAACAAAGCTTTGACCTGATGTGCTGAGTTCTGCAGTCTCTGTGGGGGTGGTGGGAAGGAAGGGGAGGCCCAGGAAAGGCCTGGGATCAGGACTGGGCGAATTCAGGGCTGGGAGAGGTCAGGTCTGTAGGGTAGGAGTGGACTGGAGGGGGTCTTGGGACATTTCTCATACATACATACATGTGTGCACACAGGTGCCAGAGACCCAAGAGCATTTTCTCCCAAAAAGAAAGTGACTGCCAGCCCTACCCGCTACCCTCACACCACCTTCTTTGAGCCTTTAAAAGCCAGGTCTCCCCCGTTCTTCGCCCCCAGGGGCTGGTAGAAAGTGCCCTTGCTCAGGCCTCGACCTCGTGCCTCTGCCCCTGCCTGGCCTGGCCTCCACCTTGCTCCTAGACTGTCCATCTAGCTCCTGAAACCCCTCCTGTCGGAGCTCCTCCTTTCCCTGCACATGAATTAGAACAGGACTGCTAGCCCCATATTATCGATGAACTAACAGATTCAGGGGGGGTCACTTGCCACAGGTCTAGGGGGGCTCTCCAAGCTCACAGCCCAGGGTCTTGGTAAAGAGTAGTGGCGTCTGACCAAGGCCCACCCATCTGCAAAAAATAAAACACACAGTGGTGGTTAGATGCCATCAACTCATAGTGACCCCATGTGACAGAGTACAACTGCCCACAGGGTTTTCTTGGCTGTAATCTTTATGGCTGTTGCCACTGGAGTGGACTCTGACTCACAGTAATCCTAGAGTGTTCTCAGTTGCCTCATGTGTTCACGCACAAACTGGGCAATGTATAAGGAAGACCTAAGAAGAATTAATGTCTTTGAATTATGGTGTTGGCAAAGAACATTGAATATACCACAGACTGCGAAAAGAACAAAGAAATCTGTCTCAGAAGAAGTACATCCAGACTGCTCCTTACAAGCAAGGATGGCGACAGTGTGTCTCACATACTTCGGGCATATTATTAGGAAGGACCAGTCCCTGGAGAAGGACATCATGCTTGGTAGAGGGTCAGCCAAAAAGAGGAAGACTGTCAATTAGATGGATTGATACAGGGGCTGCAACAATGTGCTCAAACCTAACAACAATTGTGAGGATGCTGCGGGACCAGACAGTGTTTCCCTTCCTTGCTCAGGGTCACTATGAGTCGGAACCCATCTGATGGTTCCTGACAACTCCACCAATCTTTACGGACGCGGATGGCCTGGTTTTTCTCCTACAGAGTCATTGCGGGATTCGAACCCGAGGATAGTAAAATGTTTCACCGTTGCACCACCAGGGCCCCTAAAGGCACACAGTAGGAGTTTCCTAGAAGTTCATCCAAAGTCTCAGCTTTAGTTCACACCTTGAATTGGGAGTGAGATAAGATGGGGCAGGGTCTCGTTCGCTTCAGGCGCGGTTCCCGCACCGGTCTTCCCCCCACTGCACGCTTGCGGCGCTACTCTTCCGTCTGGATGCGTAGAGCCACGCCCCCATCTGCGCGCACCTCCGCGACGTGCTTTCTAGCCCCAGCGGCCTCCGTACTTCCTCCCCACAGATAGTGACGTAAGCTTGCACTCGTCGATTTTTTTTTTCGGCATGAAACCGCCGCAGCGGCAGAGAGCTGTCCCGGCCCGCTATCTGGGCCTTGTGACTGGCCCTGCGGCCTGGAGCGTCCGCGAAAAGCGGCAGCTGCTGCGACTACTGCAGGCGCGGCGAGGCCAGCCGGAGCCGAACGCCGCGGAGCTGGCCCGGGAGCTGCCGGGCCGGAGCGAGGACGAGGTGAGGGGCGGGGCCGAGAAACAGGCCGGGCTGGACGAGTGTCAGGCTGGGAGGCGGGGCAGCGAGAGACAGCTGTGGGCATTGGTGTGGCCTGAAGTTTACGCGACGATGGGGCGAGACGGGCCGAGGGGCGGGTCGAGCTCGAAGTCAAGATCCAGTCTAGCGCTAGGCTGGGCGTGCATGCCTGGGTGCGTGAGACTGGGACGAGGGCAGCGTGAAGGCTGGATGCGGCTCCGGGTGAGCCCCGGAGTGATCTGGGGCGGAGCTAGTGCGAGACTGCGCGCGGGAGGCTGAGGGGCGGGGGTGTTGGAAATCAGTGGGGCGGAGCTAGAGGAAGCCTGAGACAGGCATGCGTGAAGCCGAGGGGGCGGAGCGAGCCCGGGAGTAAAGAGTGGGCGGGGCAGCGGTGCTCACCGATGCTCAGGGGTGGGGGCTACTTCAGAAGTGGGCGAAGAACACTCAGACGAGAGGAGGAAGGTGCCGCAAGACCGGCTGGACTGAGGCTGAAAGCCTATTGTCATCGGGTCGATTCCGACTCATGGGAGAAGGTCCATGGCAATGGACCAAGGAGGCAGCTAGTAGGGTGGTACTTAGCTAGCATGAGAGCAGGCCCTAGCCGAGGGCAGGAGCCAGAAGCCAGAGCGCGCCTGGACCTTTCATCTTCCAGATGGAGCTGTTCTGGCTCTGGGACCCTGGCTCAAGAGCCGGCGGAGTCATCAGGGCTGTAAACTCTCGGTTAGCGGAAGGGTGTGGAGCAGTGGACGCTGTGGGAGTAGAGAAGAACCCGTTTACGGCAGGGCTGAGCCAGGAAGTCATCCAGAGGAGGCAGCGGGCTTTGGCTTTTCTCCTCCAACCCGGGGAAGTGTAGAAGGCCAGTTCTGTCACCTCTGTCTTCCCCAGATCCGGGACTTCGTCCAGCAGCTGAAGGGCCGTGTGGCCCGGGAGGCTATTCAGAGGTTGCATCCAGGGGGACCGCTGGCTCGTCGGCGACAGCCCCCAGCCCCTATAGAGGTGAGGAAGGGATCAGGGCGAGACTCCCCTAATCTGCCCCAGGGGTTAACTTGGCAGTTGAGGGGATAATCTGGTTAGGGGATCCCTAGGAGGGACAGGGCTTGTGGGACACCCTGAGGGCTGCACTCTGGTTGAGCAGGTACCTTTCTGTTGCCCCCTGCCCCCAGGTGTGGACAGATCTGGCTGAGAAGATAACAGGCCCGCTGGAGGAAGGTTTGACAGCCGCCTTCTCGCAGGTACAGGCCCCGCCCCCAAGGCTGGCGGGAGTCCCAGGGAGCAGGGGCCACATCGGAGTCCAAACCAGATGGCCAGCACTCTGGCCCTGGCCGGTTGCTGGACCCCTTGAGCTTCAGTTTCCCTGTCTTTGAGGTCTTTCTCCGGGTGGCAGGATGGGCTTGGTGATGTGATGCAGGTGGAGGGAACTTCCCTGTGCCCACTCTGATGGCGGTGCCCACCAGGTGCTCACCATCGCCGCCACAGAGCCCCTCAGCCTCCTGCACTCCCAGCCTTCGAAGCCCACGCAGGCCTGTGGAAAACTAGTCCTCAACATCCCCAGTGGACAGGAGGTGTCTGGCCCTGAAGCTCCTGTGCCTCACACTCCTGGGGTCCCTGCCCCTGACATCTCTGCTGAGCCCCCATCTGGGCCCTCCTCCAAAGGAGACTTCACTGTGGACTTTGAGAAGATCTACAAGTACTTGGCGTCCTCCTGCCGAAGTGGCCCAAGCCCTGAGCTCTCCCCAGCTGGTGAGCAGTGTGGGGACCAGACCTAGGGGCAGGTCCCAGGCTATGAGCCTTGCCCCCCTCTAATCTCTTCTATTTCCTTCCCCAGAGTCATCTGTGGTCCTTGACCTGCTCCTGTCTCTCCCCGAGGAGCTGAGCCGCCTGCCCTGCACAGCCCTGGCTGAGCATCTGACAGCAACATACCAGCGTCTGACCAGCCCCCAGCCCAGCCTGGCTGAGGGGGTCCTGGGGCCTGGGACTGAGGATAGGGACCCTGGCTCCAAGGGGCACGAGGAGCCCAGCCAGGCCACCCCCCAGGCCTCTGAGAACACTGGGCCTTCTGAACAAAGATCAGCCTGGCAGGTAGCTGGCGTCTGTCCCCTGAACCCCTTCCTGGTGCCACTGGGGCTTCTGGGCCAGGTGACCACCCCTGGTAGGTGACCACCCCTACCAGATGAGGGCCTGCCTAATTGTTAGAGGACACATCTGGACGTTGTACCCCCAGTGTTCAGTCCTGCTCAGGTTGGCACTGAGTTGTTAACGAAGATCCTTATCTGGTAGCAGTTCTGGCCACTGTCTCCACAGTGGCTGGCCCTTAGGGAGCGCTGTACATCTGAGGTCTCAAGAACAGAAACAGTTATAGAGTGCCCCAGCTGTCCAACCTAGTGACAGCCTCAGAGCTGAAGAGTCATGCAGCTAAGAACACAAAGAACAGGGTGTAGGGACTCCACATGTCAGCAGCTTGACCTTCCAGGACACAGACAAGTGGATGTGGCTTGCCTCTTTCCTGCCCCAAACCCAAGTGTGCCTGCTTTAGCCAGAGGCTCCAGGGCTAGCACTGGCACATTGAGGCCTCGTATGTCCTCTTTTGTCTCAGTTCCCTTCTTAGCTCTTTAGTGCTGGCACCCAGCTTGCCCTCCAACCACAAAAGGAAACCTCGGGCATCAGTCCTCCCCACCTGCCAGCTCCTTGCTCCTCTGATGGCCTGTGACTGAATAAAGTTCTTGTTCACACACTTGGCTCACTTTCCCTTGTGAGTTAGGAGTGGGAGGTTGGGGGGACACAGATGTGTGTGGGGTCCTGGCAGCTAAGGAGCTGCTGGCCATGTCTAGAAGGTGGGTGGCTGCTGAGTTCCATCTGAAGAAGCCTGCAGCAGCCTCAGGGTTAACCCCTAAGGAAACACTTGGGACTGTGGGATGCCGGAGGCCAGAGTGAGAAGTGAGGGAATGGTAGTGGCTCTTTGGGAGAGCAGATGAGGAACCATGGACAAGTGTCAGGAAATGGTTTTTAGAATGGGTCACTGCTCATGATAGAAGAGAGGACTGCAGAGGGGAAGGGTAGCTGAGTGCGCAGAACAGGGCCCCAGCAAGCACCTCCTGTTTCTGGAGGCACTGCTGCTGGGCTGCCCTGCGGAGGTGTGACCAGTACAGCTCTCCCGAATTGGGTTGGGGGACAAGAGGTCCTTCAGCTGGCACTGAGTTTACTCTGGAGGGACCACCCTCCCCCGAGACTAACTTGTAGTCTGAGAGCTGGCACTTTTTTTGCCCGTGGAGGCTGCGCGTGCACACAGCCTGCCTTTTATAGAAACACTGGTTTCCCCCGCACGCTGCACACGGCTCCCTGGGGGAGCACAGCATCTCCTAGGCGGGCAGCAGGTGGAGCTCAGCCAGCGCTGAGCCTCCGTGGGCAGGGTCCTGCGGCACCAGATGCACGCGTGATGGTGGTGGGCACCGGGGAAGAGGTGTGGAGAGCTGGGGTTACAGGTGCCATCCCAGAGCCAGTAGGCCGGGCCAGGTACTGAAAGCAACCTTCACAGCAAGCAGAGGACACTCCATCCCAGCAGTACTCTAGCAGGTGTAATCAATCTCACAGACTCAGCGCCTCCCCAGGTCAAGAAAGGATCCTGGCCATGCCTGGAGCTGGGGGAGAGGGGATGCGTTGAGATGGTGACCTCTTCAGCCCCCAAAACTGGGGGCAAGAGGCTGTGGATGCCTGGGTTCACGGCACCAGGCAGTCAGTTGGGAAGACAAGCACAAGCCAAAGTTGGATTGGACTACTGCCCAGTCACTGTCTGAACCTGGAACTGTGGGCTACTCAAGCTGACTGACCTCAACGGCCTGGCCTGTAGAATGGGGACACTAACAGGGCCTAGCTAAAGCTCTGGGTCCAGCACAGGTTATGTGTGGGAGGCACCAACTCAGCACACTGTTTACTACATAGTAAGCGCTCAGTAACAACAGCTTTTATTATCATCACCGGCTCCAAGGCAGGAGGAGAAGTAAAAGGGGCCTTGGGGAGAGGGAGGGGTCAGAGGCAGCAGGGCGACAAGAGACGGAGGTGTTGTCCAAGGGAGGGGGCGCTGACCTGCACGGGGCACCTGGGTTAGGGTCAGGAGTCAGTCTGCCAGCACTCACGGAGGCCTGGACATGTCCCGGACACAGTGGCCATTGCAGCTCTCCGGGCCAGGAGGCTGGCGGGCGGCTCCGTCTCTGGGGCAGGCTGGACAGGGCATACCTGCATGTGCGTCCGCTCTGTGGGCTCAGGAGCTCCTGTCCGACAGACCAGAGCCCCTGAGGGGCTCAACACTTACAGGGGAAGCGAAGACAGAGCAGAGGGGACGAGAAAGGTCCCTAACCCCAGGAACAGATGAGACATTCATGCTGGTGGCAGGATGTAGCAGAGCCACCTACACGCTCGGGGCCCTCCCAGCCAGGTTGATGACAGATGGAGAAAGAATAGGGCAGCACAGATAAAGGCATGAACTGGGGCTCTGGCCTGGCAGGGAGGGGACATGGGAGTACGAGGGGACAGGGCCGGACTTTTAACGCATCCCCAATTCGGCTGGGGCTCTGGGGCGGGGTCCTGAGCGCTGTCCAGGCCAGACAGCGCCTGGGTCGAGGCCAGTCCCGGGAGACCCAGTAGCTGATGGGCCAGCCCAGGGCACCGCCCCCTTTAGACCAGCGCGTAGTCGAACTGCCCGCGCTCGAGCGCCTCCTTGTGGTCGGTCCAGGAGGAGGCGGGCATGCGGCTGTAGGGGTCGAGCAGGATGCGCACGCAGCGGACCATCAGCAGCACAAGCACCACGAGCAGGCAGAGCACGAAGGCGAACACCGTTCGCTGCTCTGCATCTAGGCCCGCGCCCACTGGGGGCCCCGTCGAAGGTGGCAGCGGCTCCGGGGATAGAGTCCACGTCGCGCTCATGGCTTACATCGCCGCGCGCCCTGCGGGAAAGAAGGGAGGACCGCCAGGGCGGGGATGAGGCGGCGTCCGCCCGCCCCTCTGCGGTCCCGCCGCCGCACCCTCACCTTGCCGGGTCCCATTCTTCGTCCGCGGGTCTGTCCCTGTGCCACGCCCATGCCGGGCCTCGGAGACGCCGCCACCACTACGAGGGGACCCAACTCCCGGGGACGCTGGCAGCGGGCAGGGTGAACCCCGGTTGCGCGGACAGCGCACAACAGGTGCCATGCGTGGCCGCGACCCGGGAGGCGCGCGGGGGCGAGTCCCGCGTCTCCCCCCACAAGTCCCTTTGTTCTTTCGTCCTCAGGACCCCTCCCCCACCGCCCCCACGCGCCCCTCACCGTGGCCTCAACCCGGACGGGGATGGACCGCCCGGCGGCCGCGCTCTTCCAGGACTCGCGCCGGTCCTGCTCAGGCCTTTCTGTGGCGGTAGCGGCGGCGGCGACGACGGCGGCGGCCCCAGCTCAGGCTCTGGCTCTACCCACCCAGCCCGCCCCTAGAGCAGCGGGGATCGAGGCAAGCAAGCCGCGCGCGAGCGGGGCCGCCGCGGCTGTTCCCATGGCGACGGAGGCGGGGCCGCCTCGGGGGCGGGGCCGCGAAGGGCGGAGGCTGCGCAGGGAGCGGCGCGCAAGCAGCGACCCCGCCCGGCCCTGGGAGCTGAGCGCGCCTGCCCAAGCCGTCTGAGGAGGTACCCTGGCCGGCGCCCACCAGCGCCCAGGACCTGAGGTGGCCAACGTCACCCCTGCAAGCATCTTCAGTCCTCAGAAACCTAGCTCGGCCACTGCGGGAGGAAGTGCCCGGTGTCTTTTCTTGGGGGAGTCCCGGGCAGTGTAACTGGCTGCTGGCTAATTGACCTGAAGGTTGGAGGTTCCGTTTCGCCCACAGGTGCCCAGCAGGAAAGGACTCGGGAAGCCTTCAAGAACCTACTCAGCACAGTTCTGCTCTGCCCACACGGGGTCATATGGATTGGAATTGACTCCATGGCAACTGTAGTTTTTGTCGCTGGTTTCCCCTTACCCTCCCTCCTCCTCCAGGGCCCCCACCCTTGCTTGGGCTGCAGTCCCCTCAGTGACCTTGACTGCTCCCCATGACTAGGTGACCCTAGTTCCAACTCCCACCCACATCAGAGACAGGCCTGGGCCACCCAAGTTGCTCTTCTGCACTTCGGTGTTTTATTTTTATTTCCAAATCTCAAGACTCATGTACAGGAAGGGCACTGTTGAAATAAAAAGAACTAAAACAGCCTGGCTGAGGTGGCCAGCAGGACACTGAGTCGCTGGGCCCGGGCCACACCACCCTGCCCTCAACGGGCTCCCTGGGCTTCTTGGCACTGTCCGGGCCTGCATGTCTCTCTGGCCAGCCTGCCAGCGGCCCCCACTGGTGCCATGGGGAAGGTGTCCAGCCACCAGTTGCCCTCTGCAGCACTGGCCCTTCCCCCGCTGGTTGGTTCTGCAGCCTCCTTGACAGAATGCCTTGGCCCAGATGTCTGAAGGGGCTGCAGGTGGACACCTGTCCATGCCCCCTCTCTGTGTTGTGTGCTAGCCCAGCCCCCGAGCCCTCGGTCGGGGGGCCACGGTCAGAGGATCTGCTCTGTGCTGGAGGCGGAGATGTCCAGGAGCCGCCAGGCAGCGTAGGGGTTCAGCTCGTCCTGGTCCCGGCAGAGCGCCCACACGTAGAGCATGCGCAACACTTTGTCCTGCAGAGACAGGAGGTCAGGGCTAGTGGGGTGTCAGTGAGTCTCAGAGGGCATGGGCTGTCACAGGGACTTCACAGGGGCTGCTCAGAGCTGTAACCCTGGTAGGTCAGTAGCCTCTCACCCCAAGCCCGGATCTGCCTGAGATTCCTCAGGGTGGAGTTGCCATGGACCAGCTCTCTCGCCCACACTCACCGGGTCACCCTCGACCACTTCACCCTTGGGGTTCTTGATCACCATCACCAGCTGAGCCTGGAAGGTGATGATCAGCACGGGTCCCTGCTCCATCATCTTGCCCATGGCCAGCTGTAGGGGAGGGGTCAACAGGTGGGCAGCCTTAGAGTGGTCCAGCCTCTCTTGAGGCCCTGTCAAGGTGGAGTGCCCTCTCCTGGGGCAGCCCGTCAGCACCCAGGGCCCTCTTTAGCCACTATCTCCTCCTGGACCACAGGCCCTGCTGTCTGGCCAGGCCCAGGGGACCAGAGAAGGCTGACTGGAGTCCTTGCCCCCCATCTGCCCATTTCTGGATAAGGAACTTCCCATCAGCCCCTTCTGTCAACCAGTCCTTGCACCCAGCTCAAGACTCTGAACTCTCTGAGGTTCTGTGCAGGACCTGTCTGCCCAAACTGGGCGGCAGGGACCATGGCCCCACAGGTGCAACACATGCTCACACAGGCTGAAGGGAACTCCCTCCAGGGTCACACCTGGGGGCCCGCAGCCTTGGTAAAGAGCAGCCCCTCCCAGGAAGGCACAAGGACATCCAAGCTGGAGGGATCAGGGGAGCCTGAGATCTGTGCAGCTCCCACTCCCCCAACTGGATGCAACCAAGACCAGCATCCCCACCCAGTCCTGGCCCCTAACAAGCAGATGCCTGCCCCACGACCTCCCCATCTGGCCTCCAGCCCTAGGCAGGGATGCTTACGTCAATGTTGTCGATGTCCAGGATGCGGGAGTGGAACTGGAGGCCCATGGCCTTGGCCTGCTGGATCGGGTGGGCCAGCTGGCTATAGGTCTGCAGTAAGAGGGTAACATGTCCATGGAGATGGCTACTGGGGCAGGCTAAGCTCATCACCCCATCACAGGACAGCAGGCCTGCAGCTTCCTGGAGCACCCTCATGCAGCTGGGACGGGTAACCCTGGGGCTGGCAGCCATGCTGTGGGACCATTCACCTGCAGAGCAACTTCCAAGATTAGCTTTAAGCTCTGGGCCCCACAGGCTGGTTGTGAATGTCCCAGACATGCTTGGTGTGCTCTTGCCAAGGAGGGACAGGCATAAGTGGCTAGGCCTGGCATGGGATTGGTGCCTTGATGGGCTGGCCAGGCCTGGCCCCCTCGTGTCCCTGTATCAGGGAAACAGCCCTGTGTCAAGACCATCTCACACTGGCCTGAAGCAGCAAAGTGGGTAACTTGCTTGAGGCACACCCTGAAGAACTGTCCTGGAGGGCAGGCCAAGTGCAGATGTCTGTGTTCCCCTCACTTAGACCCTTGGCCTGGGCCTGACGCCTCTCGAGTTTGCAATGGTGCTCTGAAACCACCCAGCCCCTTCTGTGCCAGGTGGCACCAAGTCAACTAAGACTCAGAGTGGCCCCATGAATGTCAGGGTAGAGATGTGCTCCACAGGGTTTTCAACAGCCAATTTTTGGGAAGCAGACAGCCAGGCCTTTCTTCCGAGGCACCTCCAGGTGGATGCCAACCCTTCAGTCAGCAGCCACGCATGCTCACCGTCTGCAGGCCCAGGGGTGCCTCCTTTTGTCCTATGGAGGCAGGGGCACCTCATACTTGGCCATGAGTCCCGGATGATAACCATAACCCCATCGTGCCTGTTCCACCCATCCCAGCACCACAGGACACGGGTTGTGGGACACGTGTGGTCACACGTGTTCTCACTCAAGGCGCCTCTGAGCTTGGCAGGCAACTGTGGCGGAGGATAGTCCAACAGCATATACTTTTTATGGAAATTACCGCTTTGCTGAGGGGGGAAAAAACAGTGCTAATCCTGGCTGTTGGGGTTCTTAAAAATGACATTTTAAAAGCACCTTGGTGTTGAGTGGCTGCAGCCTTTCCAGGGGCACCAGCTGATCTCCATTTGCCAAAGATCATCAGCCCCTTCTTAATGGTCTCCAAGTAAAAAAAACCCCACAAATGCCAGCAGGATTAGTCACCGCGCAGGGGAGTATTTAAAAAGAAAACCTGACATCTCCTCAGCATTTTTCAGGATTGACTGTGAGCTGGGTACAGAAGAGAACTAGACAGAAAAGACTGGGCTGCTCAATACGAAGAGGCTGAGCAAACCTACAATGCGACACAGGCCTGGGGGTGAGTGGGCTGGGAGGTGGCCTGGCCCGCCCCGGGGAGACACAGAAGCTGCCTGAAGCAGGGCGACAGACAGCACGTACTACAAGGATGCCTGTCTGCCTCCACACACCCGGGCACTGCAGGGGTGGCTCTGGGACCCTGCTTCTCCAGGGGGTGGAGGGCCTCGACAGGACATGGCACCTCTCCCCAGATGGGGCATGGGTCCCCCCTGCTCTGACCTGTGTTTCACGATCTTGTCATGAGAACGGCTTGTTAGCCTGCGTCTGGAGCGCTGCTTCTGTGTTTGTACTAGAGCCTGGCGACTCTGAGACAGGCTGGGTGAGGAAGATGGGCCAAGGGAGGGAAGTGACTAAGACCCACAAACCACAATTCCTGCTGGCTTTCAGTGCCCACCCTGATCACCACCTGGTGGGGACCCCTGTGCCAAGGGCTGGTCCTTCACTCCCCAGAGCCACTCCCTGTCCTTTACACTCATTCCCTGGCGCTCAGCCCCAGCCTGCACTCTGGGACACCCAAGCCAGTGTCCTGCTTTTAATCATTGCCAGGCACTGGACACAGGACAGGTAGACACACAGAATGGGCTGCACTGAAAACACCCTCCTCTCACCCCGCCACTCTGATCCCTCCCACAGAGACGGTCTCAACCAGCATTAGATGACGGTGGGGGAGGGAAGAAAAAGTCCAGTGAAATGGCAGCTTTGTGTCCTCTGCCTGTCCCCTCTATGACACAACCTATGTCCTGCCAGGTGGCTCTGGATGGCAATGGCGCACAAGAGAAGGTCACCAAGGTCACTGTTTAGACATGCTGCAAGCACCAAGTCCCCACTTTATGGTGTGGAGGCCATGGCCAGCCTCCGGCCCTGGAGTTCCAACAGGTTCTGTGGTGCCCAGTTCACAGGTGAGACGAATGCAGGCAGGGCTGGGCTGCCAGGCTCCACACAGTCAAGCGTGTCTGAGACAAGGACAAGACCCCCACCACTGCCAGCTCCTCCAGGGGACCAGGCCCCCTAATTGTACTCTCTTCAGGCCTGAAGAAAAAAAAAAACACTCACAGCTTCGTAGCACCAGTCTTTAAGAATGTCGAGCTCGCCAGCAATCATGGCCTAAAATGGGAAAGAAAAAAAAATCAGCAGGAAATTCAGGCCTCATGGAGCATTAAGACCCCCAGCACCCACCCTGTGGGTGCTGGTCTGCAGGAGTGAGGACAGACAGGGTCACACTGCAGCAGCAGGGTGCCCCCTCCCCAGGGCCTCCAGCCCATCTGGTCCGACACTTGGTGCTGGTGTAGAGATGGCTGGGGAGATCTTGGGTGTGTCCTGAGTGGGTCCCCTCAGCCTTTTGGGAGAGTGAGGCAGGTGCTGGGTCTGGCGCCTGGCCAAGGGAGTGAGGACAGGGCTGCAGCATCCTGGCTCCTCTGGGGACAGAGCTGTAGGCGACCGGGTCCACTCTGCGGGGCACCGTGTGCCCAGCCCATGGGTAACTGGGTGGGCCTCAGAGATGCAGCTGATGGCAGAAGGGCTGCCACAGGAGTCTGGAACCAAGGCTGGGTCTGGTGAGGGTGAAGGAGGCGTCCGGAGAAGGGAAGGTGCCAGGGCCCATGGCAGAGCAATAGGCCAGCCCATGGCCCTCAGCCCAGATGAACCCATCAGGCTCTGGCAGCCCCATCTGGGACTCACTTCTGTCTCTACCTCCTTACGGCTCTGTCTGAGGCAGTGCAAAGAACCCAGAAAACAAGGGGAAGAAAAAAGAAACCCTCTGAAGGTCAGGACGGAGGGCCAGGGAAGCAACAGAAATCCGCGAGAGGGGTCAAGGGCATCGTGAAGACCCAGTGACAGTCTTCTCAGAGCCAGTCTCCTGCTATGTGTGCAGGGAGCGAGGCTGAAATGGGCACTATTATACACCACAGGGAAGGGCCTCAGGGAGCACGTGCACCGTGACCTGGAGCAAGTCACTTCCCCTGTCTATCACCCAGGAGCGGGGGAAGCCAAGAAGACAGATTTTGGGCCACCCATGAAGACATACTCCTAAGGAGCACCCCTTGGCTCCAGCCTGTCCGGCCATCCTGCCTGTCTGCTCAGTGCCCATGTGGACAGAGCAAGAAGGGTTGGGGGGCAGCACCCCTAGAGTCCACTACTCTGTGCTGCTGAGGCCAGCCAAGGGCCCAGCACTGCTGCCCACATCTCCTGGCCCCTGCAGAGCCGCTGGTCCCCAGGGGACAACCTGGCCCTGCTCGCAGCAGCCCCAAGGGAGCAGCTTCAGGCAGAAGGCATGAAGAACCTGGTGCCACCAGACTCTGGCTGAGCCCCACTTGGGCAGGAGAGGCAGTGACCCCAGATCCAAGAGAAACTGGTCTCTGTGGGGCAGACACAGCCAGCGAGGACAGGCTGCCACAAGGCTGTGGTCAAGGCGAGACACCACACAGCGCCAGCATCGTCTTGGCTGCAGGGCCTGGTTCCTGCGGTGACAGTGGACACCAGCAGCGAACTCCGGCTGTCTGACGGCTGTAGGCTGAGGCCTCTGACAGACGAGGGCAGGGCCCAGGCAGAGCCTGCAGGAGCTAAGCCCTCCGTCCCACAGCCCTGCTGTCCTGGCAGCCCCGAGCTCAGGCTGTGGCCTCCGAGGGGGCACAGGCCCCAGGTGCCAGCCTGAAGGGGCAGGCTACAGCCCTGCCATCCAGAGGCAGGCAGTGGCAGCAAACAACAGTGACAGGGGCTGCTGGGAGCTTGAGCCACGGCCCTGGGAGGGTCCGGCAGTGCCCACCTCCAGGACGTTGGGGATGATGTCATTCTCACACTGCTGCAGGAAGCGGTCCTTGTCAAAGGCGGGGTCCACCCGCAGGATCTCTGTGAGCACCTCGGACATCTCTGTCTTTGAGAAGAGGCCCCCTGGGAGAAGAGAGCGGAGAGTGGGCTCTTGCCTGGGACCCTCTGTGCAGCCAGCTAGGACAGTTCTGGAGCAGCTCACTCACCCAGCAGATCTGTGACCTTGTCGGTGAGAGCCCGGGACGCGCGGATGAACGCGTTGTCACTCTCATCATACTTCATCTTCATCTCAAAGAAGCCTGTCAGGGTGGGGGTGGGAGAGCTCAGGGGCCAGGTGGGGGCACCTTCTGGAAATACGCTCCACTTCTACAAGCTCTGGGGGCCCCTCGGCCCTGCACAGCCCACCCTCTCCACACAGCGCACATCGGGGGCCTCTCTGAGCCTGCATCCTTAGTACAACTTAGTACAAGGGTGGCGGAACCTGCCTACCTACCTCGCCTGGCCGCAGCGGCCCCTCAGCAGGGGCCCAGCGGGGCCGTGTAAATTATGAGGTGCCACCCTGCTGGCTGTTGCTTCCACTACAAAGGAAACACAGGCCTCTGGTGATCCTCCCAGGGTGGGTGTGTGGGGCGCAGCAGCTGTGCTCATCAGCACCCATGAACCCCACACCCCACCTACAGCGAAGAGCCCTAGGCCTGATGGGCTGTCCCTCCATCCTTGAGCTGACGCAGCGGCCAGCACCAGAGGTCTCAGTCTGCCAGCCCCCCAAGAGGCAACACCATCTCCCTGCACCATCAGGGAGGTGGACAGCCCAGCCCCAGAAGTGACACAGTAAAGTGGGCTTCCCCCTGGCTGGACAGGGTGGTAGTCCTGGGGGAGGGGGCCTGTGGAAGTGACCAGGCGTCTAGGACCCCTGTCTCCCCCCGATAAAGGGAAATCTGTCTTCAGCCCATGTCCACTGTTCCCACTGGTGGCCTGTCAGTGCTATCTCTCTGCTGCCCTCCAAGCCTGCAACACTCACGGTTAAAGACCACATTGTTGTCCTTGAAGTCTTTCCACTGCTGGTACCACTTAGAGTCCTTGTGCAGCACGACACCCAGGGCCTCCCTGGGGGAGAGGGGCGGACGGGTGAGCGGGGACTGGGGGCAGCAGGGGCAGCCAAGGCCCGGCCACCCCATGCCTGTCTCTGCCTTTCTCCTCCCTTCCTCCCCACTTGACCCCCCCAAATTTCCCAATGGAGCCAGGACTCTGGAGCAGATTAAGGCAGGAACCTTCCAAAGACCCCACGTTCACCTTGGTCGCTAGGGTACATACTCATTGGGCTCAAACACTTTCTCCTCCTTGATCTTCTCTCCTGCAAACTCCGTCCTTTTCCTGAGGCGCGCAGGCCTCCGGTAGGGTCCTGTCTGACCCAGGACACTCTCGTCAATCTCCTTCCTCACGGACTCCACACCCTGCAGGGAAGCACAGCAGGCAGAGCCTTGGTGCCCAGGCCCGGGCAATCCCAGGACCGCCAGCCCACCACCAGCCTGTGCAGTGCACCACAGGAAGCACCTTCTGTGCAGCCACCCCAGTCTCAGGCTCCACCACATACCCTGCCCCAGGACATCGCTCGGCTCTGCATGCCCTGCCTGTGGATATCTGCCACCCCTAGCGGGGAAATGACACCCCCATGCCCCAGGGAGGTGCAGACAGTGGGTGCAGAGACAGGGAGCAGGTGCAGAGGGGTGCCGGCCCTGCAGCCTGATTTCTAGCCCCTACCTACCCCTCACTCCCTCCTACCCTTTCTCAAAAGGCAACTATACCCTCGACTGCCCCCAGATGACCTTCTGAGACTGAGTCATCAGTCTCCCTTGAAACCTCTTGGTCATGTGTGCTAAAAACCCCAAGGTCATGCTAAGAACCTGTCCCTGCCCACTTCCCCTATTTCAGCTGACCACAGCCTGTGGGTCCTTCCCGCTGCACCTCTGGACGTCCCAGGCCCACTCTCCAACCTAGGCCTCCTGTCACCATTTCCTGTCCCCTTGGGGCTGCTGCCTTATCACTCTACATGGTGGTGCCTCGTCTACCCTAAAGCCCCTCCACGGGTCCTCGCTGCTTTCCAGTGAACTCTGATCCCCATGTGTGGCCCACAGGACTGGCCCTGCTTGCCTCCTGCCTGCTCCTGGCCTCACAGATCTGCTGGCAGTAGCACAGGCTCCTGGCACCATGTGGTGCCAGGAACTAGTCATGATGGGCCTTATTTACCCTCTGCCACTGTGGGGCCAGAAACCGACCTCAGTGGCCATGCAGTACTGGGAACCAGACTCAGTGGGCTCCGCCTGCCTGCTACGGGCCTTGCTGGAAGCCATGCTGGCAGCTGTATGATCTGTGGCCACTGATCAGTGCCAGGAGCCAGACTCGGTGGGCTCTGCTTGCCCTGTGCTCGCTCTGGACCTCCCTTGCGGACTTGCTGGCGGATGTGTAGGCCGCTGCACTACTGGTGCCAGGATGCAGCACGCTCATGGTTCCTTCAGAGCCTCTGCAGATCTGCCCTCACCCTCAGCCAACAGTGCTCACGACCCACCCTTCTCCTTGGGACAGAAGGTGCCCTACGGAGCTCCCATGCACATGCGCTCCTCTGTCTCAGGTCCTAGCTCTGTGATCCCTTGAGAGCAGGGACCTAGACCTTCGCTCTTGTGGTTCCTGTGACCAGCACAGAGCCCAGCATGGATTAAACCACAACAAACGTTTACACAATGAACCCATGACCTTCAGTCACCCCTAGCCTACTGGTGCTCCAGTGTACAGACAAAAGCCAAGGGCGCTGGCAGCTATGACCAAACTGGAGGCTTTCTGCGAGCTAACCTGGAAAACCCTTAGAGGAGCTGGTGCTCTGAGCAGACCCTCCCTACCAAGGCCACTGTGCACCCCTCACCCCTCAGGAAAGCCAGCCCTCTCAGAGGCTGAGCCTGCAGATGTGACCTCTGACCTGAGTCTTGGATTCCCAGCAGGCCAGAGCCAAGAGCAGCCATGGCCAGCCTTGGCTGACACGAGACAGCCACGGAGGTTCGGCCATCTGGACCAGCAGCCCCAGCCTGGCCAGGCCCCCCTCATGGCAGCGAGGCCAGCCCTGAGCTCACCTGCGAGAGGGCTTTGAAGGCCGCAGTCCTGCCCAGCTTCTCCCCGCCCTTGGACACTGACTCGGCTGACTGCTTGGCCGTCTTGGCTGCTTCTTCCACACCTTCCTTGATTTTCCGGCCAAAGTCACTTTTACTGACTTCATCAAGACTCTACTGAGACAGAGAGAGAGGAGGTGTTAGTGCGACCCAGGGGGGCCACCAGGAATTAAGACTAGGCCAGTTTTCCCAAAAGGCTGGAAAAGGGGACCTTAATTTTTGTGGGTCACTGAATGCTGACTCAGGCAACCAACAACCAAAGTAAGCAACTCGTGGCACCCCATGCATCAGAGCAGCACTGTGCCCCCCGAGGTTTTCAGTGGCTGAGTTTGGGGGAGACCACCAGGCCTTTCTCCTGAGGTACCTCCAGGTGGACTCAAGCCCCCACCCTTTCGGTTGCCAGCTCAGTGCATTACCTGTCTACACCACCCAGGTACTCTGTTCAGTTTCTGAGCTCCTGGACCCTCAGGTGGTACCTGGGTGACTTTGGTTTGGACTCTTGGTTAAAGGCTGTGGGCCAGACAACAGGGCCAACCAGCCTCTCCTCAAAATGGGCAGTTACCCAAGCCCTCTGGGCCTCTAGAGCTGCCGAGCTCCGAGGATTCCTGAGGAATCTGCAGGGGGCAAGGCAGAGGGTAGGGGTGAGCCCAACACTGGGCTGGCCTGTCCAACAAGCCACTGAAGACAGCCTGGGCTAACCCCAACCCCTGCTCTCACCTTGCAAAGCTGTCCCTCCAGGGACCCACCCCCGGCATTCTGCCCTCTTGGTCCTCCCCAATACTGGCCAGGCGTCTAACTCAAGTGGTCGTGTGCTGACTAAGGGCCATAGCTGACTTGGTCTCCTGGGTCAGGAGCAGCACATTGAAAACAGGACGCTTCCCTCACAGCAATGCAACCACCACCAGCCAGGCTGGATGCTCCCCACATCCAATCCAGACACCGACTGCCAAGACAGCTTTGCATATACTCTCTCCGCGTGCTTCTAACACTGCCTTCCTCTCAAGCGTGAGCAGCAGATGGGCCTAGAACCCAAGCCAGAGTCCCGCCCTCACCTCCTTCATTCCCTGTGAACGCCCACCCTCACCTCCTTCACTGTGCCTGTGAGTTCCCCAAGCTTCTTCCTGATCACCTCGCTGGTCCTGACGGTCTCCGATTCGATGGTTTTCTAGGGAAAGCACATTGTTTCTTTCTGTTACAATCCGGCCTTAAAGGATCTCACCACCTGCATTCCCAGAGGTGTTTACTGGCAGCTCCTTCCTCCAGGGCCAGCCCTCTTCAGTGGTCAGGACGTTCTGTATGGCGACAGATCAGCCTGGGGCCCTTAGCAGCCGACAGCCCCTTGCCAAGCAATGGGGGCAGCCCAGAATCAACCTGGGCACAGGAGCCCCCAGCCACAGGTCTCTTCCTGTGGGTAGACAGGTGATTCTGTCCCCCACTGGTCAGCAGTCTATCTATGGGGCACTGATTCTGGCATAACACATCACTCTCTCCTCACTTTGTCTGGAACCAGCCTCCAGGAGCTGCAGCTCAGGCCTACATGCCCTCTGCTGCCCCTGCTCCTTATGGGTGGAATTATGTCTGGTCAAACTGCTGGAATCCTGATCACTGTATCTGTGGATGGAATCCCATTTGGGAACAGGGTTTCTTTGTTAGGGAGGCCCTATCTGCACAGTGCATGTCCTAAGTAATCACTTCTGTTATAGAAAGGAGCAGACTAGACACAGAAAAGCAAGGACACAAGAGGGCGGACAGCTGTTTTATGAAGACCACCAAGAAGCAGAGGAAGAGATGCTGAAAGAGACACGGCTCTTCCCCAAAAGCCAACAGAGGATACAAGACCTAAATATCAAACCTAAAATGACAGAGCTCATCCAAGAAAAGGTAAGAACAACAATGGGAGTTTTAATACACAACGTAGACAGACTTCAGAATCTGTCAAATAAACCACAATCAACAGAAGAGAAAATACATAAATGGGAACTACTAAGAATCAAACACTTTTGCTCATCCAAAGACTTTATTAATAGAATTAAAAGGCCACCTACAGAATGTGAAAAAATATTTGGCAACTCTATGTCTGACTGACGCCTGATCTCTATAATCTATAAGATACTACAAAATATCAATAAAAAGATAAATCATCCAATTAAGTGATGGGCAAAGGAGATGGACAGACATTTCCCTAAAGAGGAGATCCAGGCAGCCAAAAAACACATGCGGTCATGTTCACGATCTTTAGTTATTAAAGAAATTGAAGTCAAGACAACAATGAAATACCATCTCACCCCAAGGTTGGCCACGATCTGAAAAACACAAAACAACAAATGCTGGAGAGGCTGTGGAGAAAGTAGAACTCTCCTACACTGTTGGTGGGGTTGCACAATGGTCCAGCCTCTTTGGAAAGCAATCTGGTGCTTCCTTAAAAAAATGGATATAGATATACCATTTAACCCAGTAATTCCCACTACTTGGAATATGTCCTACAGAATCAAGGCCTTTCACACCAACAGAAACATGCACAAGAATGTTTATCGCAGCTCAGTCCACGATACCAACAATATGGAATCAACCCAGATGCCAATAACAGAGGAATGGATAGGTAAACTATGGTATATATACTCAATGGAGCGCTATGCAATGATAAGGAATAATGATGATTCCAGGAAACATCTCATAATCTGTTTTCAACTGGAAGACACTATGTTGAGTGAAAGTAGTCAGCAACAAAAGGACAAATATGGTATGAGATCCCTACAATAAGATCTCAAAAACAGACTTATGTATAAAAGAAAACACTCTTTGATGGCTGCAACGGAGGGCAAAGGAGGGAGGGCGAGGGGAGGGTTTAGACAGTTGGTAGAAATTTGGTTGGGTGAAATCGGTGATAGCACACATTAGAAACAAGAACAATATTAAGTAGACATCAGCATAACTTAAATACTCCTTCCACGCTAACCCAATATTGCAAGGACAGAATAGCTGGGGCAGGGGTCAGGGGACCATGCTCTTAGGCAAAATTGAGGTCCACTGGCACAACTAGCGTTTTGCTAAGAGGGCTCTCTGCACCCCACATTGGCGAGTGGCGTCTGGGGTCTTAAAAGCTGCCAAGCTGCCATCCAAGGGCACAGCAATTGGTCCTAACTCAGCAGGAACGATGCTCACCGAGGACCAAAATGACATGGGGTAAAGACAACCCAGAAGACAGACAGACCCACATGAGCGGGTGCCTACATTGACTTGGGACTGGAAGAACCGGATGGTGCCTGGCCAGCACCAGTGATAGTTGCGATGGAGCTCACTAAATTGAGTCTCGCTGGCTACACAAGAATATAAAGGGGTGCCCCCTGAGATCTCCACTAAAAGACCACAGTTGATGGTCTGGCGGCTTTGGGGTTCCCCTGGCAGCATGGCTCCTGGCCCTGATGCTGCCTTTGCCCATAAATCATAACAAAGGTCCACTCTTCGGACACAAATGGATTGGACTTGGTGATGCAGTGTGACCATATATTGGATGTACTTTATGGTTCTATGCATCTATAGGATATCATCCTGCTGACCTCTGGCTGGAGGAAGGAGAATGGGTGGAGAGGAGGGGAAAGGAAACTGTTGGGAGGATGAGACATGTATGGAGCAGAGAGGAACAGTGTGCTGTCACCAAGCAGGGAGAGCAGTGGAAGCTGCATATAGGTGGGCATGTGAATTTATATGGGAATGTACGTTTTCGCTCAGTCATAATAAAAAAAAAAAAAAAAAAAAGATTTGAAGAGGGAAAAAAAAGAGCCAACAGAGCACCTTCCCCCAGGGCCAACAGACAGCCTTCCCTGGGCCAACAGAGTGCCTCTTCCCAGGGTCAACAGAGCATCTATCCCCCAGCCCCAGGAGAGTGCCTTCCCCAAGAGTCAATAGAGGGTCTTGTCTTCCCCAAGAGCCAATAGCCAGCCTTCCCCCAGAGTCAACACACAGACTTCCCCAACAGCCACACCTGAATCTGGACTTCTGACCTCCTGACCTCCTGAACTGTAAGACAACAAAGCTGCATTCATCAAAGCCACCCAGCAGCACTATGGAACTAAGACAGCCTCCAGATATCTCCTCTGTCCACTCTGCTTTCTCAAAGTAAGAGAAGGCCATCTTCCACCTAGTGGAATGCCATGGAGGTCATGGTCCTTGATTAACTAGACCAGGTGACATACTCTTGGGGACACTCACTGGGCTGTCCCATGTCCTGGCTGGGGACCAAGAGAAAAAAATCTGCTGGGCCTGGGCAACTGCTAGCAAGTTTGTGGCTGGGTGCTTGCTCATCAGTAGGATGGGAATATTGTTCCTGCCTTGCTGGGTCCTTATACAGAGCCCAACTAAAGGACACGCAGCCCACTAACAGTGTCAGGAGCTTGGAAGCTGCCCACAGAGACCACAGGGGTGACGACATCACTGCAGCAGCACCACAGCCCCCTTTCTACCGTTTCCTGTTCAGAGTTCAGCCAGGAGGCAACCGGGAGCAGCATGGCTCCAATTCAGTATGCAGTGCTTCACCTGATGGGGCCTGTGAAGACCCAGATTCTGAAGTTCTGTTCCGTATTTCCCCCTTTTCATCAGGATTCTTCTATAGAATCCTTGATCTAATTCTTCAGTAATGATAGCCAGGCATCATCCAGTTCTGGTCTCATGGCAGTGGAAAGAGTTGTTCACAGAGGTGACCGGACACATATTCCATTTCCTTTGCTGATTTCTGACTCCCCTTCTTCCTCTGCTGCTCCCAACAAATAAAAGACAAACTGCTGTACTCATATGGCTGCTCACAAGCTGTTAAGACCCGAGGCACTACCCAGTAAGCTGGAAGGTAGAACAGAAGCACCAAAACCAATATGCAAACTCTCACGGAATCCAGACTTTCTGGAGCCACTGCGCCGGGTGACCCCCCAAAAACTATTACCTTGAAGAAATCTTTAAACCCTTAACTGAAGCTACCCCCTGTAAGTCATCTCTGAGCCAAATAACACTTTAGTGTAATTACAAAAGTGTGTCTGAACTAAGCATCATAATCTTCTCAGGAATCACCTATACGTGAACAAACCGACAACAGCAGCTTGAAAACATAGATGAGAAGCTCAGGGAGCCGTGAGTTTGTGGTAACAACAATAAAACTGTCTGGAAAAGGCTGCCGAGACAGGTGGCACAACCTGAGGAAAAAAACCAAAGTCACTGAGCTGTACGTGCAGAAATCGCTGAAGCAGTGTGTTTTGCTGTGTATAATCCCCAAATTAATTAAAAAAGAAACAGATGCAGGTTCCGATCAACAAGGTCAGGAGGGGCCTGAGGCCCTGCACTGGTCACAAACTCCCAGGAGAAGCCAGTGCTGCTGGTCTCATCACACACTGGAAAGCCTGGATGACCCCTTCTGTTCCCTCAGTGCAGTGAGCTTGGCTCCACACAGGCTGCCTGGTGCCCAGCGTCCCTGGCTGAGGTTGGCTGGCTGTCCAGGGGCCAGGGAAATCCTGGCTCTGGACACAAGCGTGTCGGCAGAGAGACACAAAGCAAGGGCACTCACGTATTTCCTCCGGGCTTCCTGGAGCGCGTCTGACTCTTCCAGCTTCTTGGCCTCATCTCGGAATTTTTTAATACTTTCTTTCATTTCTTTGTTTTTGGCTAACTCCTGTTTGATATTATCTAGCAAGCCAGACAGGAAGCCTTTTCTGCTGCCAGAAGAATAGGACTTGGACTAGAAAGAACATACAAGAAAAAGTTAGAAAGAAGACTTGAAGAACATACACCAAGGTATCTGGTGGACACAGAGGAACAGTGAGTGATGTTTTTATTTTCTCCTTTCTGTTGATACAGGTTTGACAATAAACAGCTCTCTTTTTTACAATAATTACAATACAAAATGTATTCAGAAAACTGTCAGCAACTTCTCTCACAGAGGAAACACTGAAGACAAGAACCAGATGTAGCTCAGGGCCAGAGGAAATGGACTCTAACAGGATGGCAGAAAAATATAAACATAACCTCAGATTTCTCACAAAAACAAACAAACAAGCCAAACTTACTGAACAGAATGATACTGGAGGATTCCCTCAGACTACTGCCCTGAAACACCGTTTTACCCTTGAACCAAAACTGGCCTCCGAGATCACCTTGTGGCTAAATCACAGAATGGCTCACAAAAAAATACTACCTAAGAATACTTTGCTCCTTTTAAAAAATCATCTGTATGAGACCAATCGATCAGCAATTATTTTACACTGAAAATGAGAATGTAAGGAGCAGGGAAACTAGCTCACCAGAAACAGAACAACCAGCACAGAAATTAGAATGTTCACACTTGGTGAAAAATGTAACTACTGGTGCAGAAGTTGTTGAATGGGGGCCTAAACTGTTGTGTACAATGAAATTTTATTTAAAACAAACAAAAAAAAGACCCAGACCCAGCTTGGAGCCTTCATGGGAATTCAAATGCAATCACATGCAGCCAAGACAAACGTCAGCATCCAGGGGGGTTCTTGGCCCAGAACTGCTGCTGGAAGGGTTCTGGGCCTCTGGAGCCCAAGGCCACCACACATGGTGACTAGAACCTCCACCAGTCCCCCTTGAAAAAATGCTTCCTCTGGGGTCATTTCAGGTCACTGGGTGGCACCCACCTGTCACTCAAGGGAGAAGATGGGTATAGGTACCCCCCCAGTTACAGAGAACCTAAGCTCAGGGTTCCCGCCCTTTGAAAAACCCAACGCATCCAGGGTCTGAGCTGCAAATACTGGAGCCTGTCCTGCACACGGCTCAGTGACACCTGCTTTAGGGCAGACAGAGCCATGTTCACATCAGTGCCTTGCCAAGAAGACAAACCACACAATGACTGTCAAAAGTGGTGTCACATGAAGTGGCTATAGATGGTGGGCACTTCCCAAGATTTCCATGAGTACATCTGCAGACACTGCAGCTGGGGTCACTGCTGCCTTTAGGAACAATCAACTCTCAATATTCGTCAAGCCGCAAAGGCAAGCAGCCCCAAACCTGAGTACTGTGTCCCCTGGAGGGGTGTCCAGGCCAACACCAGCAGGTCCCATTCAATTAGTGACCTGTTTAGCTAGGTTCTAACATCATCTAGAGGTATGACACCTTGCATCAGCCCTACCACGTTCCCTGGGGTTATGAATCGTGGGTGTGGTGGGTCTGGACAACCAAGGGAAAACATCCCATGCTCACAAACACCCCATAACTGGACTAGAGGATAAAGCCCGTGTGAAGGAGCAGCAGGAAGTAGTTGTCTGAAACGAGGCTGCTATGATGAGATTCTGGGTATGGGAAGAGGTGGAGGAGGGTGTGAGTGGCCCAAACACGCAGGTCTGGAAACGGGTACAGTGCTCTAAGCTTCTCTCCTGAAGGGGTGGTAAGACACATGCGGAAGTTTGGTTGATGGGGAGGGACCAGGAAGGCAAAAACTCTAGAGTGCTACTTGGGGGAAGACTGAGTGGATAGCAGAGGTGTAGCCTGGGGAAGCTGAGCCCAGGGAACAATGGGGTGACTGCTCAAATGCCTAACAGGCTGCTATCACAGGAGAAGGGAAGAGCCTTGTTTGGTTAGGGACCCACAGGGAGAAGCCTCAGCGAAGCGGCCTTCCATTTCACACAGGGATGGCTCCTCTAGCCAAGAGAGCTGACCCCAAGGTACTGCTTTGTGAGGGAGGACTGACTCATCCATAGAGATGCTCTGCCACTGGAAAGCCTTGGATGCTGAAAGACAGCCACACCCCTACCCTCTCGCCTGCCAACAAAGTCTGGCTTTTCAGGGCTCCCCTACTGCCGCTTGCTTGTGACCCGAGCCACTTACCAGGGGCAGCTCTCCACCAGGCCAGCAGATCTGATATGTTGAACCACGGGGCAGGGGCACTAGGTTGTGGCTGGTGACAAACTGGACTCCATTCCCAAGGCATCTCTGATTGGGGACAAAAAAGAAAGAGCCATTAAAACAAGAGGCTGACCCGAAGGTAGCTACGCCACGCGATGACTGGAGAGCCGCCTGAGACCCACTCCTTGAGTTCTGTCACACACACAGTGAACGTGCTTCCGTCTTTCCACTAACTCGTAAGCCAGTGGAATCCAGCAGAAAGAGAAGGCACTGAAATTCTGGAACTTACATCCTCTGAACCTGGAAGAAAATGGGTGGATTCCAGGAAATGACAACCTATGGGGGAAGATAGACTAAAATTGTTGGTGTTGTCAGCTGTGCCCCAGTGGTGCAATAGTTAAGAGGCTGGCTGCCAACCAAACGGTCAGTGGTTTGAATCCACCAGCTGCTCCCTGGAAACCTTATGGGGCAGTACTACTCTTTCCTATAGGTTCACTGAGTCAGAAATGACTTGATGGCATTGGGTTTGGTTTTCTCAGCTGTTGGCTGCCATCAACTTGGCTCTGACTCACGGTAACCCTAAATACAACAGAATAAAATGTGGCCTGGTCCTGTGTCATCTTCACAGTCTTTGACATGGGTGAGTGAGTTGAGGCCACTGTGCATTTTGAGTAGCTTCCAGTCTAGGGAGTTCACTGACTAGGTACTATATTGGGCCACAGTCGGTTGTGACCCACAGGGTTTTCATGGGCTGGTTTTTGCAACCAGAATGCCAGGCCTTTCTTCCTAGTCTTAGTTTGGAAGATCTGCTAAAATCAGACTGCCATCTGAAAGACTGGTGGTTCGAATCCAGCCAGCGGCTCTCCAGGAGAAAGACCTGGTGCTCTGCTCCTCAAAAGATTATCACCTAAAAAACCCTGTGGAGTAGTCTGAACCTGTCACATGGGATTGCTGAGTCAAAATGGACTTGACAGCACCCAACTACTAAAGGAACTTTCCTCTCCAGGATCCCTGCCTCCTAGCTCTGGATACTCCAAGGAACATGTCAAACCATCATCTCCTATAGCTACCTGAGGCAGTTGCTCTTGGAAATTTAAACACAGTGAAACCTGAGACAGCCAAAAGGTGTCAGGGCTGCTTTGTTTTTCTGAGTCTTGCAAGTTTTCTGCCTTTGACAGGCTGTTGCCTTATCACTTTTCTATAGCTTGTTTTAGTGGCAAATACTTGAATTTCCTTCACTGGTAGGTTTCTACTTTATGTAAGTGCTGGCTTTCGTAGGTTTTACTACAACTTGTTTTATTTCTCAGTATGTCCACACCCACAGACCCCAGTCACTGACTTCAGCCACTGTCCAAAACATAAGTGGATGGCTGCCTAATACGGGAGACAAATCTGAGGCTGGTACCCTCTAGTTCTTGTGAACAAATCCAAACATATGTTAATTCACCCTCTAAACCGCGAACGACCAAGGGGAGAGAGAATCAGTTCCGAGTTCTGAGTCAAAAACACTTTGTTCTTCTCCACACGTGAGAGCCTAGGAATTTTAACAGTCTTTACTCGGCTCTGGAATCAGACTGATCTGGGCTTTGGACCAGGTCAGCCACCCACTAGCTGTGGACATGCGAGTAGGTTGCTCAACCTGAGTTTCTAGTTTCCTAATCTGTGACACAGGAACAGACAACAGTAACATGAAGTGCTGTTTCCTGAGTAAGCTCTCCGCACCCTGAGTCCCACTGCCCTAGGGACTCAAGATCCCGAGCTCTCAGCCACCGGGAGAACCACCTCCCGCACTTCCACGTGACGGTTACTACAGCGAGGCAGGAAATGCTCTCAGTAGCGGACCCAGCATAGAAACAGCGAGAAGTGACTGTCACTCTGCCTTCCCCTCGCTACTTGCTGTTAACAGGCGGCAGCCATGTCAAGGACGTGTGGTGTGAGCAGTTGAGGGGCGATGTGCTGCTGCTGCTGCCTGCCGGGCTGCGGGCCTCGCCCGGAGTGCTCGGTCCTCGTGCTCAGGCCTAGCTCCAGGAACCCTAACTCCGGCCACAGCTGACCCAACCTCAAGCCTCTAGCCCGGGCCCAGGGAAGGACCGCGGGGGCCAATGGACCTGAGGAGAAAGAGGTCTTGGAGGTCGCAGACCCAGAGTCCCTAGGCGCCCGCCCCGCCTGCCCGCACGTCCGCTCACCCGCGGGCAGCGGCACCAGCCTCTCCGCAGCGCCGCCGCCGCCATATTGGAGAATTCCGTGTGACCTTCCGGCGGCGAAGGTCGATGGCGTCATCGGTGGCGCCCGACGTGAGTGTCAAACAGATAGAAACCTCTGATTGGACGTGGCTCCACAGAGGGGGCAGGGCTTGGAAAAGGAACGTTTGTGATAGGACACGACTTCAGGGGCGTATCCCTCAGGTCAGCCAAGGGACGAAGAACTCTAGGGGGCAGGGTTTCGGAAACAAGGCCTGTGATTGGATATGGTGCCAGAGGGCGGGCACACCTGTAAGTTACAGACCTGTGATTGGACGAGACTAAGAGGAGGCGAGGCCTAGGTTGTGCACGCAGCCGCGAGGAGCGGTGATTCCCCCGAGAACGGAACAGGGTTCTGACGGTGTGACGGTCAGGCAGAAAGACTGACCGAGTGACTACAGGACCGACTCACTTGTATTCTAACTGACCCACCAGCGGACCAGCCCGACAGAGACTGATTCTGGCTGACAGTGACTGAGAGTGATCGACGGACCGACTGATAACGCTGACTGGCTGACTGACCGTAACTGACCGTGACCGACTAAGACTGACGGATGGCTAACGACTGAATGGCCAACTCTATTGATGACCGACAGGCTCTGACTGTCTCTTCCAGGGGCTATCCAAATGACTGACAGACGACTGATCCCAACTGCCTATCTGCGTATAACTGACAGACGTACGTCTGGGTAACTAGGGTGATGATGACGGACAGGCTGACTGGTTGACTCCGACTCTGCTTTCAGTGGACCAGTGACCACTGACTAGACTGACAGTGCAGCCACCATCATTTGCGCCTGAAGGTTTTCGTGATACTATGTTACAGCTGACCAAGTTTCAGTGGAGCTTCCAGAGATCAGGAAGAAAGACCTGGCAGTGGATTTCTGAACATCAGTTCATGAAAACCTTATGGATAACAGCAGTCCAATTCCATTGTGCACGGGGTCACCATGAGTTGGGGGCTGCCTTGACAGCAATTAACAACAACAACAGACTAATAATGACTGACCCTCCAACTGACTGATTCTGACCCTGCCTTTCTAGTGGCTGATCTGACTGAAGGACTGACGTTGACTGACATCAATCAAGGAGTCTTCTGGCTGACTCTAGACTGAACTGGCTGAATCTGACTGTCGAACTAACCAGCTCTGAACTTAACTGTCTGGCTGACTGAAAGGCTGGTCTCAGCTGACTTCCACTGTCTCTGGCTGTTATTGACTGACTGGTCAACTAACTGACAGTAATGGTCTTTGACTGACCAATGGCTGACTGCCTGAAGGGCTTACTGGTTAACTAGACTGAGTGACACGTGGATTTTGGCGGATGGCGACGACAATAACCGACAGAATCAGCCTAACCAAGAGCATCAACCTCTTTCGCGAAAGGTGCCCTGGCAGACAGTTGGGCACAAGCCACAGGAAGTACCTTGCATAACACTTGAGAAGGACGTTGTTGGCTGAAGCCCCCAAGTGGAGGTGAAAGCTAAGACTAGGCTGAAGGTGGGTCACTTCTCCATCAATTCCATGTGAATTGACACAACCTTGCCTTGAAGCAGCTCAGGTCTGTCAGTTCAGTAGTGGGGACACTATTTTCCATTTGGGAAATGCCGCCACCAAGTGGCAGTACTTTGACATGGCCCTGCAATCTGAGTCCCATGAAGTTTATGCAAGGGCATTTGGCTCTGCAGGAGAGTTCGTGTAGGTCACGTTTGCCGCACCGTTGAAGGCTTTTGCATGATGAAATGGTAATGTGGGCTTATGAGACTCCATTCATTGAAGCAAGGCAGCTCGGCACTGGGGAGCTTGCACTCCGTGCTGTCGGAGTCAGTCAGACCTGCATTCTCTGGACCTCAAGATCTCCTCCTTGAGATGGGAGTAGGGAGTGAAGGTCTCCACTTTGACTTTTCTTGAGATACGGGTACAACCTCCAAGAGGACAAAAGTGGTTAAGTGGTTGGGATACACAGGTTTGCAGTTGAGAGTTGGGCTGGACTACACATTATTGATTATGGATGAAACCACAGAGTTGGACAAGGGTGCCCCAAGGAGGGTGCATTGACAGAGCATGACAAAAGCCCAAAGTTAAAATAGAGGAGGAAGAGCCCTTAAAGGAGGTTGGGCAGGACTAGCCAAAAGGTATGAAGAGGGCCTTTTCAGAAGGCAGACGGAGGCAGCAGGGCTGAGCTGCAAAGAGGTCAGTCAAGGCAAGGACAAAACCATGTCCATTGTCCTTGGCCTTTTGCAATATGGAGGTACCTAGTAACATCAGTGGAAACCTTGCTGGGCCTAGTGGTTAAGTACTAAGGCTGCTAACCAAAAGGTCGGCAGTTCAAATCTCCCAGTCACTCCTTGGAAACCCTATGGGGCATCTCTGTCTTATAGGGTCATTAGGAATCAGCATTGACTCAATGGAAATGGTTTTTAAAAAGAGTTTTGGCTGAATTGTGGAGGTGGAAGCCAGATTTCCATGAGTTGAGATTTTTAACAGAGGTGTGCAGGAGCCAGCCAGATGACAAATTTTCAAGAATTTTGTGAGCCAGTTGCTAAACACAGTCATTAAAACAAAAATTAATTGCATAGACACGTGATCAAGTCTAGCACCGTCTGTCAGTTTGTCCTCCTGTGGTGGTGGCTTGTGTGTCACCAGGATGCTAGAGGCTATGCTGCCAGTAATTCAAATACCAGGAGGGTCACTGATGGTGGGCAGGTTTCAGTGGAGCTTCTAGAGTAAGGCTGGAGGTCTGCTTCTGAAAATCGGCCAGTGGAAACCCTATGGACCACAACAGAACAGTATCTGATACAGTGCTGGACAGTGAACCTCCTGTTTTGGAAAGTACTCAAAATACACAGTGCTCATAATGGACTTGAGCACACTGATGATTGTGAAGATAGCGCCAGATCAGGCAACATTTTATTGTTATGCAAGGTCTGACAATTCAGTCCCCGAACGTCATTGTTCTAAGTGCTACATACCACATTGCTGAATATCGCTATGGTCACCTTCAAAGCACTCTCTTTGGGAAGCTATGCGCCAGTGCCGGTGCCTAGTCAGCCTTCCAAGCCATTTTGGAGCTCTTTCTAAAATGGCTATTGTGCATGGTGGCACGATGGCACGTTCATGAACTTCATGGTATAGTTGTCTGTAAGGGAGTTTTTGGCCAATAAACAAATAACTATTGGAATGCCCTCCGTACTCAACTGATCTGGTCCCCAGTGATTTTTTTGATTTACATGAGGGTAAATCAGGACATCAATCGTAATACAACGACAGCTCTGGTGGCCATTCCAGTAAAAGAGTTCTGAAACTGCTCTGAAGGGTGGACTAGATGCTGGAGTCTGTCCATGGCTTCCCAGGAGGAGTATTTCAAAGCTGACCATAGTGATATTCAGCAGTGAGGTATATAGCCCTACTTCTGGGATGAGTTTGCGAACTTAATTGGCAGTCCTCGTACTAAGGTTGCGATTAGTCAAAGCTGGCTTGATAGCAACTATCAACAACATCAAATAAGTTACAATAAAAACAAAAGTGAATACTCAGAAGTCACCACTTTCCTAATTATTTTGTGTTATGTTATTTACATCTATCATATCTGTATGGTGGAAATATTGAGTCAAGATGAACTACTGGACATCTCTTCCTGTCTTAGTCATCTAGTGCTGCTATAACAGAAATACTGTAAGTGGATGGGTTTAAAAAGAGAAATTTTATTCTGTCACAGTCCACTAGACTAGAAGTCCAAATTCAGAGTGTCAGATCCAGGGGCAGCCTTTCTCTGCTGGCTCTAGAGGAAGGTCTATTTTTGTCAATCTTCTCCAGGACTGGGAGCTTCTGATGCTCAGGGATCCTAGGTCCTTTCCAAAGGGCATGTTCAGTTCCCAGCAGTGCTTCTTGGTGATATGAAGTGCCTAATTCTGCAAGGTATTTCCACCTAGCTGGCACCATAATTGTGTCTTTAGAAGGCCATTCCATCGTTCTATCAAGCCAGCTGCTTCAGGATGATGGGGAACATGGTAAAACCAGTGAATTCCACGAGCATGGGCCCAATGCCACACTTCACTTACTTTGAAGTGAGTCCTTTGATCAGAGGCAATGCTGTGTGGGATACCATGATTGTGGATAAGGCTTTCTGTAAGTTTGCAGATAGTAGTTTTGGCAGAAGCATGGCATGCCAAGAAGGTAAACCCATATCCGCAGTGTTCCAATGAGGACAAAATGCTGCCCTTTCCATGATGGAAGTGGTCCGGTGTAATCAACTTACCACCAGGTTGCTGACTGATCACCTCAAAGAATGGTGCTACATCAAGGACTCAGTGTTGGTCTCTGCTGCTCACAGAGGGGGCACTCAGCAGTGGCTGTAGCCAAGTCAGCCTCTGTCAATGGAGGTCCATGTTTTTGAGCCCATGCACAACCCCCATACCTGCCACCAGGGCCACTTGGTTCATAAGCCCATTGAACAATGGTGAGAGTAGCCGGGGAAAGAGGATGACTGGTTTCCACTTGACTGCTAAACTCATCCCCTGCAGAGCTCATCTTTTGGTGAGCATTCACACGAGACACAAATATTTTCACTTCTTTGGCTCAGACAGAGAGGCCTATCCACATACCTCTTCCCCATAAATCCTTGTCTCCAATTTTCCAATGTCCCTGACCATCCAGCCACACCATTGGCCACAGGCCGTGAATCAGTATACAGCTGCACATGTGGCCATTTCTCCTTCCACATAGAGTGAACAACCAGGTACACTGCTCCAAGTTCTGCCCACTGGGAAGACCTCCCTTCAGCACTGTCCTCCAGGGAGATCCCACTTTTGAGTGCTGCCAGCCCATCACTCAGAACCATCTGTAAACCAGGCCTGAGTTTTCTCTTCCTCTGTTAGCCAGTCATAAGGAACTCCGCTTGAGGCCACAGGTGCAAACTGGGAGGTGGAAGGTAATGTGACAGGAGTGGAGACAATGAATGAGCATTTGGGCCACTTCTGCATGTAACCTACATGTGCCTTCAGGTCCTGCAAGGGCTCCATCGTGCATATACCACTTGTATTTAATGAAGTGCTGTTGTGCTCATCCACCTTTATGACTCTGTGGGTCAGACAACTCCCAGTTCATGATAGACAGCTCAGGATGCATGGTGACTTGGTGTCCCATGGTTAAGCGTTCAGTTGCTACTAAGGTCTAGGAAGAAGCTAAAACTTGTTTCTCAAAAAACTCACCGATGTCAAGTCAATTTCAACTAGTAGCAACTCTACGGGACAGAGTAGAACTGCCCCCATAGTTTCCAAGGAGTGCCTGGCAGATTCAAACTGCCAGCCATTTGGTTAGCAGATTTAACACTTAACCACCACACCACCAGGGTTTCCATTGCTCAAAATGAGAATAATTATCTGCAGAGGATGGCAGTCCTTTGCTCCAAAATCCTAAAGGTCTGTGCTGTGATTCACCAACAAAGGCCTGCTTTGAACACTCTAATCTTTTCAAAGAACATGGCTTCTGTTCCAAAACCCAACAAAATAGAACTGTGGTCCTATTCTATCATTCCTAGCTGCAGTATCCAGGTGACTCGAGCCTGCTTCTATGGTTCTGCGTAGTTCCAGTTCAGTGATGTCACATTGGTGGTTTGAAATCAGTCACAGTGGGTGTTTACACCATGGGAATTGGCAGATGTTACAGATCAGTGCTTTTTAGCTTGGTAAGTTGGTTGATATAGAGAATGAGTTTTTCAGCATTGACCAACACAGCACTGGTTGGGAACACAGGGACAGTGAGCCTAGACTCCTGCAGCGACTCTTCACATCAATGGAAGGTGAAAGGGTGACAGTTGGAGAAACACATGGGAAGCAGTGAGAGTGGTTTTTCCCAGCTTTTTATTTTAAAAAATGTCAAAACTACAAAAAAGTTGTTGGAGTAATACAATGAATAAATACCTGTATACCCTTCACCTAGATTCATTTTGTCACACACTTGCTTCCTTGCTCTTCCTGTGTGTGTATAAATATATATGTACAAGTATACATGCCAAGCCAAGTGCTGTCGAGTCTGATCCGACTCATGGCGAATGGTTTAGCAATATATACATGTATATATATATTGCTAAACCATTTGTCACATAACACTTTACCCTTGAATTCTTTAGAATATATTGCCTAAGATGTCATGGATTGAACTGTGGCCCCCCAAAATCATGTGTAGTAATTTGGCTGGGCCATGATTCCTCTGTGTTCTGTGATTGCCTTCCATTTTGGGACTTTCCTATGCTATAAATTCCAATCTCTGCCTGTGGTTAACAGAGTGGGTTATGTTAGAGAGGATTAGGGTGGGACTGTAACACCTTTCCTAAGGTCACCTCCCTGTTCCAACGTAAAGGGAGTTTCTCTGGAGCATGCACCACCTTTTATCCTTTTATTCCATATGAGATAAAAGGGAAGCAAACTGAGAGTGGGGGACCTCATAACTGTCAAGAAAGCAGCACCGAGAGCACAGCGTGCCCTTTAGACCTCAGGTTCCTGCACTGAGATGCTCTCAAACCAAAGAAACACCATTGCAACACAAAGACATTCCTTCAGAGTCCACAGAGAGAGTGTGCATTCCCCCGGAGCTGGCACCCTGAATTCAGACTTCTAGCCTACTGGACCCTGTGAGAGTAAACTTTTCTTTGCTAAAGCCATCCACTTGTAGTATTTCTGTTAAAGCACTGTCATAGGACTAAGATACCCAGTTTCTGTGGGTCAGGGGTTGGCTGAGCTGGTTCTTTAGCTCCAGATACCTCACAAAGCTGCAATTAAGGCATCGGGTGGGCTGCAGTCTCATCTCAAGGCTCGAACGGGGAAGATCTGCTTCCAAGATCACTCAAGTTGGTTGTTGGCAGGATGCAGTTCCTCAGGGCCTGTGGGACTAAGGACCTCCATTCCTCACTGGCTGTTGGTTGGAAAACCGTATTGTAGAATATTTCAGAATACATTTAGAAGTTTGTCACTAGGTCCCTCCAGAACACACTTTAGGGGAGGGGAGTACAGAAGCCCATGAATAGCAGGAGGTGGCCACCCTTGGGGCCATCTTAGCAGCCGCTCACCAAGTGCTTCCTAAGTACACGGAAGAATTCAATTACACTGCCTGTGACAGTGAGGCAGAGACGGGGGACTCGAGTATGAAACCATTTGCCATCAACTCGACTCTGACTCATGGCAACCCCAAAACTGTGCCCTGTGGGGCTCTCAATGGTTGACTTTTTTTAATAGACTACCATGACTTTCTTCCACAGCACGAGTGGATAGGTTAAAGCTAGCAACCTTTTGGTTAGCCAAAACTGATGCTGTTGAATCAATTCCAACTCACAGCAACTCTATGGGGCACAGGAAAACTGCCCCATAGTGTTTCCAAGGAGGGGCTAGCAGCAGAGCTCTTAACTACTGCACCACCAGGTTGTTTACACCACCCAGGGTTCTTTTTGGGTGCAAACCACTTCACTGAGGGAGATACGCATTCAAACTATGTAGCTAGGCTTGTGGGAAGAACGGGGATGGTTCCTCCTGGCCTCACGGAGAGGGATCTGTCGCCTCAGCATGGCAGTCCGTGGCCACCAGCTGAGGCTCTCTGGCCTCTGCTTCTCCTTCAACATCCTCAGTGCCTCTGCTGTGTCTTCGTCAGGCTCAGGCTCCAGCTTGCTTCTGGTTTCTCCAGCACATTTGCCTCCGCCATCTGTCTGCCTCCTGGCTTCCTCTCCACTTCTGCCAGCTGACTCCCCCACCTCCTGCTGTACTTCCCGGGGAACAATAATAGAAGCTGGCACTTGTGGCGCCTTCTCAGTGACAGATCTCATGCTTGGCACTTCGGAGCGGTATCTTGGTTCGCGCCCTCCCAATCACCCTCTGAAGTGGGTATTATCACCAGCCTTCTTCTATAGACGAGGCCCCCAAAGCTCTGAGACAGGGAGGAAGTTGCCCATGTCCACACAGCTCACCTCAAAGAGAGAATCTTCAGGTTGGCTGGGTGTGGAAGGCAAAGCCTTGGCTTCAACTGATGATAAATGGTAAAAACCGCATCTACAAAACCCCTCCACAAGGGAGGCCAGACCAGCACTGAGTCAGGTCAACCCCTCAAGTAAGCTACCACAGAAAGTGAGGACAGAGGAATAGGGTACCCTGAGAGACTCAGGAGCCAGTGTGACCCCAGGCAAGGCCTCTATGGGCCTTGGTTTCTCCATCTAATAACACAACAAACTCACTGCTTTTGAAACAATTCTCAGTAACTCTATAGGTCAGTGTAGAACTGCCACATAGAATTTCCAGGAAGCACCTGATGGATTTGAACTGCTGACCTTTTGGTTAACAGCCATAGCACTTAACCACTAGACCACCAGGGAAGGTGGGGTGCTCATCTCCAACGTCTGGTTACCATGTAGAGATGGCATGTGGTGCTGCCAGTGCCCACGACGGTAGAGACAGCCACTAGATTGAGTCTGGGAGGCGCTTGCAAAGGCCCCTGAGGCTTTGGCATGAGATGGGGTGGTCAGGGGTCACCATGCCACATGCTTCCCACTTCCCTGCCTCCTGCCCAGGGACCTTGAAGTAGGGTCACCCACCCACTGCTGTCGAGTCGATTCTAACTCACAGCAACCTTACAGGACAGAGTAGACCTGCTCCACAGAGTTCCAAGGAGCACCTGGTGGATTTGAACTGATGACCTTTCGATTAGCAGATGTAGCACTGAAACCCTAGACCACCAGGGTTCTGAAGATGCTATGCATCTGGAGAAGGGACCTCTTGGGTCTTAGGGGAGGTGGCTGGCCTGGGAGCATACCCCAGGGGAGCAGGGAACATCCAGGGAAGAGGCTAAAGGGCCACAGGAGTCGGATCCAGAGTGCTGGTTACACTCAACTCCCCAAAGGTCCCCACAAGTGCTTGCCCTCAAGGCTCGGTCAAGGTCAAGGTCACCTGGGAAGGGAGAGCATGAACACTGGGCATGGGGCTCACCCGGGGAGGATAGGTCACCAGGAGGCCCACGGGGCACACCACCAGCCCTACACCATGGCATCTCAATGATCCCACTGCATTTATTACCAAAAATATCACATAATTCCAGCCCGAGTAACAGACAGCATGAAGTTCACACCTGCTACTTGTGAAGACAACTAGGCATCTGGACCACTGTGGTGTTCACAGTCACTAACCCCCAAACTGTTACCAGTTTGCACTTCAAACATACGCTTGGAGAGCTCTGGAAACGGAATTAAAATGTCTACACGGCTATGAACAATTGTTTAATAAAACTTTTCCACGTTTCCATATTACATGTAAATATATCAATTTGGCATCTCTATAAAAACTCTGAAAAGGGTGCAAAAGTTTCATTCTCTTTGAGAAAGCCATTGACAAAAAATATTCACACGTCACTGAAATTTTGAAAAATGGTCTTCTTTCAAAGCTTCTTTATTAATCTGAAATCTCCTGGATTATCAAAATCTAGGTTTGCTTTTTTTTTCCTTCTAAAACACTAAAGAACATTTATTCACAAGGATAAAAAGGCAATGGGGAGGTGGCAACTTGATCAGTGCTTTTCTGAAAATAAGAAAAAAGCTGTTTACATTAGCGTCCTCCAAAGAACACAATGGGATTCTCTTTATTGTTGACTTTTGGACAGCAGTGTCATACTTTATTGAAAACAAACCCATGTAAAAACAAAGTTAAAATGAAAAATGGTACCTGAAAAATAAATTATTTTATATAAAACAAATCAATAACTTAAAACACGCTAATATACAAATCGTCTAACCGTCTACTGTACAAGCATGGGAATCCACTGGTTAACACCTCCCCTCCACCCCAAAGCAAGCTGCAACCAAGCATCACATGCTACGAGGTGGCCCCAACGGAAGAGCCTTCAGGAGGGAAAATACAGTCCCCTTGAGTCCCTCATCAAACCATCCATTGGCCTCATTTAGGAACTTTAGTGACTTACAAATCATGTCCTTTTTAACGACTAAGCAAAAAAGCCCAAACAAACCAGAGCTGTGTCCCCAGAAGGGTGTGGAAATATAAAATACAATCATTATAGGGCAGAGGGAAATCAGGTTTTTGAAATGTGAGCCCTGCTGGGGGTCTGGGCCTCAGATGACAGCTCACAGATTCTACCCCAAATGTAAGAAATGGTTGATTATAAATGCCACTCAACAGAAAGCACTTGTGACTTCAGGGAGCTCTTGAGAACATTTGGGGATGTGGCCTGGGGGTCTGAGAAACAGTGGAGGTGGCTCCCCAGGAACTGCCGGAGCTCCGTGGGCAGACAAGCAAGGGTGGGAGGTTGAGGGTGGGATCAGGGTGAAGAGGCCCTACAGCTTCTTATTCTCTCTAATCCAACACATGAAGGCCGCCAAAAGCATAGAGACAGAAAACCACACGGATTCTGACATTAAATGGAACAGCCAAGTGACATTAACCCCAAGAGTCGGGTCTGACGCCTGACGCGTGTAGGTCACGTCTTTTCAACATCTGACGGGCAAACAGCCCGTGTTTGGAGAACTGGGATCATTAACTGCCCGTGACTGTCTTTGGATTCATCTACATCTCTAACCCAGAAGTGACCCCTCAGACGCTGGGGTCCTGCCATGAAGAGCAGACTTGCAAATGTTAAGGCCTTTGGAGTCAGGCAGACTCACCTTCACGGAACCCGGAAGGCAGGACCCCACCCCGCACCACCTGCATAAGGGCCCACAGGCCCATTTCAGAAACTTGTGCCAGATGGTGGCAGTGGTGGGGACAAGGGCCTCTGGGTGGGGAAGCACAGCCACAGTACTTGTGACCAGAGGCACAGCCAGCAGAGGGAAACAGGGCTGGCTTGTCCCTTTATACTGAAAGGCCAGAGGACAGGCAGAGCCTGGCGTAGCGGCAGGCATCCAACTGGGAAACAGGTTCTCTCACATCCCAAGCTGCCTCAGTGTGATCTCACCATCAGGGAAGGTGTCACACGGCAGAAGAGAATTCATTAAAGCGTCTTTGGTAACTACCAAATCAAATTTTCATTTAATCTCATTTCCCAAAGAAAAGGAGAACCCTTGCTTTACTAAACATAAATATGATTTATCTATGTAAACATCTTTTTTTCTTCTGGAAAATTCTGGTTGCTTCTGGATTATGACTTTAACAGAAAAGAACTTCCTTTGGCAAAGCAGCCTATAAGGTGCACTGAACTTGGAGGGTGCACGGTCAGCATCTAGGATCTGGAGAGCAGATGAAAACTCCTCTCGGAGAGTAACATCAAAAAAGCTAAGCCCTTGCACACACTGGCAAATTACAACTCCCAAAGGGCCACACCAGAATTCGTTTAGCCAGAAGGCTGTTCTAACAGGACACCACATAAGATGAACATTTCACAGAACCAAGAAGCCCAGGGAGCTTCCCAAGGTTCACAGATGTGTCATGTCTGTCCCATTATGGGAGTGATCACTATGGTTCAGGTAAGGGCAAGGGATGAGGTGTGGCTGTGTACCCACCACCACTTCACAGTGTATGTTCAAGACAGCATTCTCTGCAGAGACAGGACACAGCCCGAGGCTGGCAGGAATGTGTGTATGCACAGAGGCTCAAGGGTAAGTTTCAGCACTAGGAACCCCACCTTCCCTCAGGAGAGAGATGTCCACTGGAGGCGTCTTTTCCCAGGAAAACACTGGTCCTGGGGAAAGAGGGTCTGGCCTGCCAGTGCCAAGATGGCCTCAGTGTGGAATCCAGGCTCGCTGCCTTGCCTCTGGGCTCTGAGAGGTGACATACAAGCTGGCGTCTACTTCAGACCTGTGGCTTTTGTTAGACCCGGGAGCTAAATTCTCTGTGGCACTTGGCCCACTGCAGCCAGGCCTAGGTACAGATGCTGTGACCAGGCCTGGGTACAGATGAACTTGGCCTTCTGTGGGAAACGCTTGTGGTGAGCTCTCAGACTGGTGAGGATAGAGCACACAGCCGCAGGTGGCACCTCAGTAAGTGTCTGGGCCAGGGGGGCAGGAGGCAGATGCCCTGGGGCCCTGGGATAGCCCACACGCTGGTCAGAATCTTGACCTGCTCTGGAGAAGGGCCTGATGCTTCATTTTCCATGCTCATAAAGAAAGAAATTAACAGGCAGATAAATAATTAATTAAATAAATAGCGCCATCATTCCATTCTATCTAGAACTAAAGCACAGCCCATACCCAAACACATATGAGACGCTTAGTCTCATGGCACGGTTACAAACTGCTGGGACTAAGGTGCCCCCCCACCCCCCCGCCTCTGGATTCTTTCTGCTCTCTTGTTATTTAGAAAAGTCAGGTCCCAGTCCTGAAGAGCTGACTGGAGACCGGGCCCTGCCTTTGCCCCGGCTGGTCTTGGGCTGCTTCCTAGTGACGCCCACCTCACAACCCGGCCCAGACACACTAGGGCCTGTCCTTGAGGCTGGGGTTTGTTTCTGAAGACCTTATCAACCGATTTCTCCCTGAAAGCTGGCCCACTTGTCCCTTCCCTAGCCAAAAAAGAAAGAAAAGGTAAAATAAAAAAAACAAAACAAAATTCGAGCAAAACAAAATCAAATTTAATGGTCTTAAATGCAAAAGTAAAAACAAACAAAAAACACAAAAAAAGCAAAAGAAAAATTAACAGAGCAACCCAAAATGTCAAGGCAGTTATGGAGAGAGCGTTGCGGGGTTCATCTTTAGGACTACAATCAAAGACTTGTTAATAGCTAACCAGCAAGAAATAAGAACTTTTCTGCCGAGTGTTCATACGAAAGCAAAGTTTCAAAACAAAAATCGGGCTAAAATAGGAAGGAAAGCCTAGCGTTCACAAGAAGGGATGCGAGAGATACAATGCTCAAATGTTTCTGTGTGGGCACGACACAGCGCTACGGGGCATGTTCAAGCTGTGGTGAGTGGTCACGGACACTGGAAGAAGTGAACAACCGTGTCCCCTGGGGGGCACCGTGCATGCATGTGTGGGCAGATTCAGGAGGTCGGAGCAGCGACCCCGGCTCCAGCTGTGCCTGGAGCTCAGAGCTGACTGGCTCTGGAATACACTGGAGTTTCCCTGAAACTCTTTGGTCCGTCCCCATTTGCGCCCGGGCTTACAAAACCTGTGTGTGCCCTTCTCTGGATGGTCCTTGGCCCCCTCCCCATGGAGGCACCCCTCAGATGGGCACACTGGCTCTCTTGAGGCCACTCGGCAGAGCCTGGGGCTGGGTGAGGGAGGTGGCAATGGGACCTGCTCGGGGAAGCAATTTCCTGCCAACCAAAGCATCGATCACTTAAAATGTGGAAGCGGTTGAGAAAATGCACACTCAGCGTCTAACATTTGTAGTTGAAAAACTAAAAGATAACGTTTCCTTGTTTTTTTTTTTTTTTATCCAGTTTGTGGAGACATCAAATGAAACGAAACGTTAGACGGTCTTATAAGTTAAAGCATGCTTCAGTTTTACCACCATCCAGAGGGACTGGTTAGTTGGTGCAGTCTACTTAGATTTCTGTTTAATATATATTTTAAAGGAAATAACTTAAGAAACTTAAAATTGGTCTAACATGTGGGATTTCAAACATTTGAACATGTCGGTTGCATCCCAGAGTATAAAAAACCTTTTCACTTCTCATTTAGACTAAGACAAACACTTGTGAAAATTGGCGCAAAGTGAGTTGTACACTAACAAAAAAGTTTCAACTTCGGTCACTCTTAATTATCTATTCCGTACAAAAAAGCATGAGCGAGTTATTTGTGGGACTTGTTGGTTTTGAAGGAAACCTGTAAGATCTTGTCCCCCAGGCGGTAGCCATTCAGACTGGCTATGGCCATCGCGGCTTCTTCATAGTTTGTCATGGTCACAAAGCCAAACCCTTTGCACTTGTTGGTGTTGAAGTCGCGGATCACTTTCACGTTGGTGACGGCACCAAAGGGGCCAAACATCTGCCAGAGGATTCCCTCGTCGGCATCCTGCCCGAGGTTGTAGATGAAGATACACCAGCCTGAAGATGCGTTGCCCGGGACGTTGACGCCAGAGAGCCCGCTCATGTGATCGACGCCCATCGGGGAGAACCTGCGGACGGACAGACAGCAGTGTTCAGGTCACGTTTAGGCAGGTGGCCGTGTCCACATGGGAGGGCCGGGGAGGACAGCTTAGGGCACACGGACACCAGGTCCTCCCCTGTCTACACTGCCAACCTCGGCCACTGCTGGAGGTGTGACGTCTTGGCCACCTGTCTCAGTCTCAATTGTTTTTTCAGCTGAGAGGAATTCCATGTGGACTGGCGAGGGGTCAAGGTGGATCCCTGCTCTAGGAGTGATTAGCACTGAGAGGACACCCGCTTGTCACAGATAGGGGTGCTCCACCTAAGCCTACCTCAAAGGAAAGGCCCAGGAAGACCTCCTTGGAGCAGCCGCTCTCTCCACCCCCTCACGGGGAATGCCCATGTTTAACTAGTGGCTGCATCCCCGTCCTTCCAGAAGCCTGTCATCCTGTGGGATCTGACGGAAATTCTTTCCTCTCCTACTCTGTGCCATGTGTCTCAGGGTGGGGGTGGAAAAAGACTAGAATTTTTTCATTTCTTTTTCCAACTTCTGTACTTTCCCCTCATCATAGCCTTCCCTCTGAAGTCACAGCTGAGCAGCGGCTGGTCAGAGTACCCTGGTGGGGATCACTGGAGAGGGCAGGGGGAAGTCCTTCCCACAGCTTCAGGGAGCTGAGGGCTGAGAACTCAGAGGTGAAGCCCAGGTGGGACACTGGCAACTGCAAGTTCACCCGATTTCACCAAAAATCGGGGACACTTTGCAAAGTGACACTTCTGATCTATTCCAAAAATAATCCTGGAAACGTGTAGACACTGTTCAGAAAGATTAAGGCAGATGTATGACAAAACGGCTGCTGAAGCCACAGTCCCCTCCCAATGACACACACACTTAAAAACACGTAAGTAGGAGAGTGCACAGTGAAGTCACGCACTCTACTGGAGGAAGGGTACCACCCACTCCAACAGAAAATCGGGCCTGGAGCTGTGGGACCTGCCAGCCAAACCATCTGGGGGCCACCGAACAGCCAGTCACTGCCTCGGCCGACCAGAGACAAGCGTGATCAGCCCACGATGCTGCTCACTGGCCCCAGGGTCAGTGTCAATGTGAGCTCGGAAGACTCTAGAAGCATGATCGACCACGGCTTTAAAATCTCAACAGTAATTCTCAACAGCCCATGCCTGGATGATCAAGCTGGCTGGGATGGCTACTGAGTGGCCTTGAGACTGCCAGGTGGCACCGACACACCCTGTCACTGAGATATGGCTGGTACCCAAGCACTTGCAGGACATGGCTGGCAAAGAGAACAAGAGAGAGGTTCCACTTGCAAAGGAACCTGCTTACTCTGATTTCTCAGGATGTGGCCTTGATCCTCGGTGCCCCCATGTGTCACAATCACCTTAGAGGAGACCAAGCAAAGACCCAGGTGACTGCCTTTCTGTACGTTTTCATGTAGTGGTGATGCCGAAAATAATTTTGAGGTCATGTTTTACTACGTTCTATTCAAGTTATTCTCATTCTTACTGGTTATTCTTGTCAGCTGGTTCTTCTCCTGCTAACTGGAGCTGATTTCTTTTCTCTTGATAGCCTCCTGCCCCAAAATTCTTTGCTCTGCTGGGACAGAAAGACAGGCCTTTCCTGACATGAGCGTAAGGACCGGCTGCAAACTCAGCGCCCCGGGTCTTTCTTCCCCACAGGCTCTCTCTCAGCGGGCCTCCTGTGCCACGGCTTTTCCTCTTCCCTGGACTCCCTAACCTGCCACTTCCTTCCGGCTCTTTCCCCGAGCTCCCTGTGATCACTGTCTGCCTGACCAGCAATGCCCGTTCCCAGTGCTTCCCTCTTGTGTTCCGTCACTGTGACCAAAGGCCACTTTCTTCTCCTCTGACCTCGCTGCTCTCCCAGTTCTAATTACAGGAGACCATCAGGTCCACACTGCCCGCCTATTCTGATGGTACTAGCTGAATTTTCAAACTGGATTGAGCTCCTTTCTCTCTACAGGCATGTCCCTAGTCACTGTCTTTAAACTAGAAAAGGCATGGAGGACAGGCCAACTTTGGACAATGAGCGGAGTAGAGAACTTGTGATTATTCAACAGGGAATGTGCCTCTCCAGACAGCGTTCATGCGGACACACTGGAATGGCCCGACACTGCCACTTAACATGAGGACAGGAAATCTGAAAAGCCACCATGCTAAGCCCTCATGCTGCTTTTGGATGTTTTGACCCAAACTGAAAACTGGCTCCACAAGCTGTGCTCCTGCCTGGGTGGCGGGACAGCGGACCCACGGCCGGAGCCTGAGCTGCCACCTCTGGCCCTGCTGTTTTCCATACAGAAAACTAAGGATCATTTACACGCTGTTCCCCTCTGGGCAAGGGCTTTTAAAACAGCACATCTTATCATCATATTTAGATATAAAAACAAATTCATGAGGGATGGCTATGAAAGTTCTACCTAAAGGCTGCCAATAAATAGCTAAAACCAGCTGAAAAACTCTGGAAAATGAGTCACTTCTAACCATACCAAAGACCACTCTTCTCTCCCAGGGATGTCTGAGGATCTCTGACCCTCACGGCTCTGTTCTCCTTTCACTAGAAGCTGCGAGGCTTGAGCTCTTCCATGTGCTCCCTCCTGCAGTAGCTACTTGTGACTTGTGCCACCGTATGGGCTCCAACTACAGACCACGTTCTGATGGAAACACACAGCTTTCATGCAGATACTTTTATGATGGGCAAAAGCACAGAGATGAGAAATGACTTCAAATGTACCTTTCCGAGAGGCTAGGCCTAGCGTGCCCAGCGTGTTCCGTCTGCTGGAGGCACCCACAGGCCTGGTTCCTGCGGCCTCGAAGCATACAAGGGCCTGGGTGGGCGCCAGCGCCGACCAGAGCCGAGCAGGGGCCAAGCAGGGGCCAAGCGCGGCCTCCCACGGCGCGGCCCTCCTGACCCACCTGAACCTCTGCGCCTGGTGGTGCACGGGCCCTCCGAACCGTCTCGCGGGCGAGTGGTACAGCTGGGAGAGCAGCGCCACGTTTTTGTTCTGGTTGGGATTGGCGGCGAACTTCACTGTGATGGGCTCGGAGGAACCTGGGGGTTTATGACCATTGAAACTGGTAATTGCCTCTTCTGCCTCCGACCGTTTGTCAAACCGGATAAACGCAACCCCTCTGGACAAACCTTTTTAACAAACCAATAAAAATAAAGTTAGGGGGAAAAAAAAGAACTTTACAAACTGAAAAACAAAAGTCAAATCAGTCTGCTGTGCTTCCGAGTATATTCTTCGTTAATGAAATAAATAAAAATTAAACCCAAAGGCAAAAACAAATGAACGGATTAAAAAAAGAAAAAAAAAGAGAAAAAAGACTTCTTCCAAGAATTTGTCCAGTCTCAGGTCTACCGTGCACCTGGCCCCATCCTGCCTCCAACAGGCCCAGGAGGACACCTCCTCTTGCCCTTGGACTGGGCCCCAGGAAGGTAAGCACACAGGGGCAACACAGCCCCTCAGAGAGCGTGACTGCAGACCAGGGCGAGGCAGCCAAGCCAACCCACCACCTGCCCACCACATTCCAGTCCCAGGGGAAACGGTGAGCAGTGGAAGAGGACTACTGCCTTCTGCCAGCGGAGGAGGAATGAGGGCCCAAGGTGGAGGTTCTGGTGCCTGTCAATAGCAGAGAAGACAGCTGAGGGCTAGGCCTGAGAGTGACATCACCGTGTGGGATCGTGAGGAAGGGGCCCAGGTGTGTCCTACAGTGGACAGCCCCAACCTAAACACCCTCCTTCCTTAAGAGGTCAGTCAAAGGCTGTTGGCAACTGCGTTCATCTCTAGGACAGACAGCTCTGAGCACACTGCCAATGACTGTGATCAAAATGGGGCAGCCCAGTGCTCGGGTCGCAGTCGAGTAAAAGTGTGTCCCTACACACAACAGGTGTGGAGCATGGGGCTCCTTGAAAGGCCGTGAGTCTACGGTGGGGCAAGGAAACCTTGCCTACCACTGGGGGGGTGCAAAGTGACAGGCACCAGTGTAAGGCACTGCTGGCCCCTTCTGGGCCGAGAACTCCATGCTCAGGCCTGACTTGGACCCTGACGCAGTGGGTCCCATGCAGACATGAAGATAACTGTCAGGGATCCACAAGCCCAAGATTCCTTCTTAACAAGAAAGCCCTCTTCCATGTCACCAACCGTGGATGCCGGACACTGAGTCCCCAAGCCTCCAACTGAGCGATTCCCCTCAGGGGCTCCCCAAAGCACCACACCCAGGAGAGCCGTGTGGCAGCTCCTAGCAGTATGCATATCATGTTTAAATACAAATTAAAAAAAGAAAAAAAAACCCACGGCAGGGCTAACACTTACTGACTCAGGGAGATCAGATCGAGCAGTCAGACCAGACAGTGTTTTGTTCTCTTGTACTCAGGGCTGCTACAAGTCAGAACCAACCTGATGGCCCCTAACGACAACAAGACTGAACAACACATGTGTGCTGGGAAAACCGTGGAGCCTGAGCCCGTCTGCACTTCCAGTTCAGAAGGAATACCTGAAACAGACTGTCAGCATTGCTTCGTCTGTCCCTAAATGGGAGAAAGACAGTCGACTTGGAAAAGGAAATGAACTCTAACTTGAGGCCAGCACTGACAGAAACGCTGGCTGGCCAGTCCTTCCAGAAAACCTGCCTTCAGGGAGATGTGTTTGCTTGAATGAAGGTCACAACAATGACCCTGAAATGGAGCTGAGAGAGACAGACTGGGCAAGTGGGGTTTCCTGGGCTTGCTTTGTTTCTGCAGAATGGTTTTCACACGAAAACTGGCCCAGTAAAACCAAGAAACTCCATGAAGGAAAGAATGATTATTTACTCAAGGGGAAATAAATGCATCAAGTTATCTGAAGTCCTTTTTTAAAAAAAATACCACTTCATTTTTTTTCTGTTTTCTAGAATTTCGGGCACAGACTAGTAACAAATACACAATTTATAAATAAAATGTGTAAGACAGCTAAAAAAACCCAACCCACTGCCGTGGAGGTGATTCCAACTCGTATCAACCCTACAGACAGAGAACTACCACCTACAGTTTCCAAGTAGTGCCTAGAGGATTTGAACTGCTTACCTTCTGGTTAACTAAGAAACAAAAACGCGCAAACAAACAAAACACTAACTTCTGTCAGTTCACAATGTTAAGACTTCTCAAGAGAAATACCATTTCTTTTGCCAGTAAAAAGCATACTAGAGACGCCAGTCCAGCTGTGCTTCCACGGGAAATGTTTCAGCCCTGACCCTCTCTGGGCCCGAGAAGCCCAGCAATGAGCTAGCCTGTCACCAGCACAGGGGCCTACAGTCCCAGGAGCCTACCTTTCTACTCTCTGGTTCTGAGCCCGAGGGCTAGGTAAGGGGTTGTGCACAAGAAACCTTGGGTGCCCTCAGCTCTCCCTCCCCCTGCCTGCTCCGAGAGTGTGCCTACTACAGCTTTAGGTGGCATCACCACTCACCTTGCCCAAGTGGTAGTGGCTGGCAGGTGGCCAGGTGGAGAGGGAAGGTCCTATACACCCCGAGGTTCCTGGGGTGATTCTGAGAGGCCCCCAAACCTCAGAGACATATGCCTTGCAGAGCATCCAGAAAGGAAGCCAAGTCACCAACAAACGATGACAGATCACAGAAGTGACCTCCCTTGGGATGGCGGATGCAGGTGTGCCCAAGTTCCCTGGGGACAGCAAGGTGGCTGGGGTGTTCTCAGAGGTGGGCTCTGCCAATGCTGGGCCATGGAGGAAGAGCCTCTAGCAGGGGCAAAGCAGTTGAGATACAACATGGACAAGGATGGTCACAAGGCCTGATGGGAGCCAGCACGGCCACCACACATGCTCAGGGCGACTCACTTGGACCGCCCCACATGGGGCAGGGAAAAAACATGGGCAATGACCAGATGAATGGACCTTCCCTTGAAGGTCAGTAAAGGAGACTGCAAGGGACCACAGGAAACTTCCAGTGCAGACGAGGGGAGTTTATATACCAAGCAAAGGGTATCTTTCCCGCCTGCCTCAGTGAAGGGGCTGAAGAAAGGCTGTAAATGTGTGGACACCTGGCCCCTAGCACAGCCTGTGGCTGGAGTGGGTGTCTGTGCTAGGCCACTGGCAGTACCCAGGCTCCCAGACAATGTCAGTGACCACAATCTGCGAAGGACATGGTGGTCACTGGTTCCTCTTCTCATCAGCTACAATGGTGGCCCAGGATCACAAGTTGCCTAATCCATTCTGAGGTGGCCCATGCCCAGCTGAGCTTCCACAGCAGGGGTGGGTGGAGGGGGAGAAGACAGTCAGATGCCTGTGTCCTCCAACCCTTACAGCCACAGGTCAGGAGGGTGGCCTGTCTAGAAGGAAGCCTTTGGAGGCTCTTGCTTCCAAAGGAGATCTCCTCAGAGCCACCCTCTCCTGGGACCCCACTGTGCAGTGTATGCTCTAACTTGCAGCCCAGGGCCGGCTATGCTGAGAAGGGGACTAACACACTGTGCTACAAAACCCCAAAGTCAACCGGGGACAACTCCAGCAGCTTCACTGAGCTCGGTGGACAAAAACTCTTCCTTTCTGGTCTGGCAGCAAATTCTCTCTCTTGCTAGGAACAGAATTTAGAAGCCTGAACACAGAGATGGCCCACAGGCCCTGGTCCACAGCTGGAAGCAGGGTGGCAGATGGGCAGGGCAGCCAGGGCTGCTTCCATCACTGTGTGTGGGCCTTGGCACATCTATGCCTGGCAGCTTTATGCCAAGTGCAGAGCCAAGGTGTTATATCCACTGAGACGGCTGCAGAGGGGCAGGTGAGGGGGCAGTCTTCGAGCTCCGTGGGCTTCAGAAGTGCTTTGGGCAGTGGGGTAGGAAGTGATGATTGGAACAGTTACCCTGCAACTTCAAGGAAGAAGAGCATGGATTCTGGGTCATATGAAAAGATGATTTTGTACTGTAAACTGTAAACCATCTGCCTGAAATGAGAGCAAGCTTTTTACTGCCTCCCTCTACCCTCAGTGAGCAAGGGCAGACATGTGGCTGCCTGAGGGAAAGTGTCAGCATTTCTCAGTGGTCGTAATGAGCTGGCCTAGCCGAGGGTTTCCTTCACTGCCTTTACCTCCACAGCCTCATAAAACAAAAGCCGATGTCTTTTCATGTCCCCTCTCTTCACTTGTGAAATTGTTAATGACAACCACTAATCAAACAATGGTCTGTGTTCCCCAGAACGCCTGGCCACCACTGAAGGATGACCGTTCTGGGCACTGTGCCACTGGCTGTACCTGTAGTCTGGTCCACGAGCACACGGGAGTTGATGATGCGTCCAAACCGAGAAAACATGTCCTCCACGTCTTTCTGGGTCATGGTCCTTGGCAGTCCACTGATGTACAGGTTGGCATCTTTGATGACCTCAGAGCTCGGGCGGGCGTAAGACACCTGGGAAACAAAGTCAATTTCCAGGATTAGGGCAGATGGGGGTCTAAGCCTGGTGAGAGGGGGGCTCACTGTTCAGGACAGTGGTGACACGCAGGACCACTGCTGTCTGGTAACACTCATCCTGGCAGCTTGTGTGGGCCAGGCATAGGCCCAGTATCTGAGACTTTCCCCCTGCTCAGTGCTCACCATCCCCGTGAGGCAGTCAGCAACCCTGCTTTACAGAGAGATCAAGTCCCTGGTGGCGGGCTGCGGGGCCAGGATCCTGACGCATCTGCTTGTGCTCAGACACCCTCCGACATGTGCTAGACAAGAGGGGGCTGCAGGACGGAAGCTGGTCCTGCAGGAGCAGCCCATGGTGCAGCGGGCGAGCACAGGGAGCTGTTCTGTGACACCAGCCACAGGTAAGCACATGAGCCACAGGAGGCAGGGCTGAGTTCTAGGGAAGCCCGAGTCCAAGGCACAGTGTCCAATAGGAAACGGCAGGGTGCCTTTGGGGCTTGTGTTTCACAAAGTATGTTGCTGCTGTTGTTCGCTGCCACTGAGTCACCCCCCACCCATGGATGGGATGGGACTGTTGTGATTCACAGGTCTTCATTGGCTGACGGTTTCGAAGGCGAGCGCCCAGCCTGTCATCCTCGTCCCTCAGCCTGGAAGCTCTGCAGACACGGGCTCAACACCACGGCAGCCGCGAGTAGCCTCTGAAGGTGGTAGCATGCTGGCCAGGAATTCAACTTAGGCCTTGCCCGTGGAATTGACAGGTCTACTGCTGAATCACCTCCATCCCTTGCCAAATATAAGACGACCTGAAGGGGACGTCTGCCAGGGCTTAGCTAAACATGCAATCTGTTGAGGACAGAGGATGGTGGGGCTGGCAAACACGTGGACCCTGCAGCAGAGGAGGACTAGGATCAAGGCCATCCTCTGCAGAAAAGGAGCCCTAAGCTGCTGGGTGCTAAGGCCACGGGTGAGAAAGCTCTTCTGCTACAAAGAGGTGGCTGGGAGGCCAGGCCTCCACCACATCCAAGAGAGTCAGCACTGAGTCAAGAGGCCAGGAGAGTAGGGACGAGGACACAGGGCCGCATGGGCTAGGGAACAAAGTGTGCACGCATGGAAGGTCACAAAACAGATGGGCGGGTGGATTGTAACTCTGGGCAGGGAGCTGCTACGACCGCTTGGGTATCCCCTGTGAAGGGTATCCTAAAGGATCTCCTGCATTCCAGACGTTCTCTTCTCTACCTCCTTTACGTAACATCAATCCAATTTCCTTTTGCTAACCAGGAATTCCAGTCAGGCTCAGGCCTGTTGGGATGGGCAGTGGGATAGCTCTGTGTGCCAAGCACACATATGTGTGCATGTACGCACATGTGCTCTCGCCCATACACAGACCCTTCAGTTTTGTGCTGACTCACAAGTGCTTGCTGGGTACCTCTGACATTCCAGGACAGGAGACCACAGAAGCTGTCCTGCCTTCCAGAAAAGCCAGAGCCGACATGCGGTGTCACAGAGCTGGCAGGCCCCCAAGTAAGCCATGCTGCTCCTAGGCCCCAGCCACTCTTGTCAGGTTGTGGTCCAGATGCTTCATGAACACTTGGTGACATGATTACTTGTTTAACACTTGAGGCTGACACAGCACCAACCCCTGAGAAGCAGCAGCTTGGGCCCCAGCCCCTGCCCACAGAGCTGGATGGCCACTCACTGCTCAGCTTAGTTACACTCCTCAGCTTGCAGACAAGGCCGGCTCTCCCATGCTTGTCTGGGCTTACAGGACCTGGGCCTAGCACTACCCAGCCACACAGAACACCCACACCACTAACTGTTGCTGGAGGGCACCACGTCCCCTATCCTGTGCTGTCCAGTTTTTCTGGAAACGCTGGTGAGAAATGTGGTATGCACATAGTGCAGGTGGCAGAGGAAGAAGGCAGGCCTGGCACTTTGGTCACCCTGTGTGCGTCCAGGATATTCAGCCCGGCCCTTTGCAGCTGTGTCACGACTGATATGTGTGTGAAGTCAGTCATGGGCTCCACAGCTTGGCAGAAGAGAGCTGGGGTCCCCACTGGCTCCATGTGTTATCCTTTCTGCGAAGGAATCTCACAGGAGAAGCGTCTTTTTTGCTTTTCTAATTGTGTTGTAAGTGAAAGTTTACAGCTCAAGTTAGTTTCTCAGAAAGTTATCTATACATGGTTACGTGACCCTGGACGCTCTCCCTATGATGTGACAGCACACTCCTCCTTTCCTGTGACCATTCAGCCAGCTCCTGCCCCTTTCTGTCTTCTCATCCTGCCTCAGGACAGGACTGGCATTCAGTCTCCTGCAGCTACTGGAACTAAGCAGCACATGTTCACAACTATCATTCTATGTCTCACAGTCTACTCTCATCTTTCTCTGGAGGGTTGGTTTCAGGAACGGTTCTAGTTCCCGGTTAACAGAATCCAGGGGCTGCCCATGCCTTCGGGGCTTCCTCCAGTTTCAGTCAGACCATTAAGTCTTGTCTTTTTACTAGATTTTGAATTCTGTACCCCCTTTCTTCCTGTGTTGCCAGGGACCCTGTTTTCGTCCTTGTCAGGGAGGTCACTGGTGGTAGCGGGGCACCGTCTAGTTCTTCCGGTCTCAGGCTGGTAGAGTCTCTCTGGTTTATATGGCCCTTCTGTCTCTCAGGCTCATATTTTCCTTGCGTCTTTGGTGTTTTTCACTCTCCTTTCTTCCACGTGGGCTGGGACCAACTCATGCCTCTTAGATGGCTGCTTGCTAGCTGTTAAAATCCCAGACACCACTCACCAAAATGGCATGCAGAACGTTTTATCAATTCTTATGCCAGTTGACCCAGACATCCTCTGAAATCACAGTCCCTGGTCTACTGCTCCACTACTCTACCTCCAACTGTTTGGCTGTATTCAGGATACCTCTTAGCTTTTGGTTTAGTCCAGCTGTGCTGACTTCCCCTGTACTGTACGTTGTCCTTCCCTTCACTCAGGGTAATCCTTTTTCTTTTTTCACTTAGGACAATTCTTGTCTGCTATCTAGTTCGTGAATCTCTCTCTCCCTCTCCCCATACTTGTAACCATTAAAGAATGCTTTCTTCTGTGTTTAAACCTTTTCTTGAGTTCTTGTAATAGCGGTCTGATACAGCATTTATCCCTTTGTGAGTGATTTCACTCAGCATAATGAGTGAAATTCAATTGGGTTGTAGCCCGTTTCACAGAATCGCTGATGTTCTTCACTGGTGCACAATGTTCCCATGTGTGAACGTACCAGTTTGTTTAGCCATTCAGAAATGTGGTATGCACATAGTGCAGCTGGCAGAGGAAGACGGGCACCCCGGTTGTGAACACAGGGGTGCATATCTGTTCACATGGCAGGCCGTATTTCTCGAGGATATATTCCAAGGAGTCGTACTGCTAAAACGTGTGGTATTTCTATTTCTAGCTTTTTTAAAGAAGCGCCAAAATCAATTTCCAAAGTGGCTGTACCATTTTACATGCCCACCAGCAGTGCCTAAGTGTTCCAGTCTCTCCATAACAACCTCTTTGACATCTGTATCTTGTGTTTTTTGGATTAATACTAGCTTTGTTGGGGTGAAATGCCATCTCACTGTAGTTTTGAGTTGCATTTCTCTAATGGCTAATGAACCATTTCCTCGTGTATCTGTTAGCTGCCTACACCTCTTCTTTGGTGAAATGCGTATTTATATCTTCTGCCCATTTTTTAACTGGGTTGTCTTTTTGTTGTTGAGTTTTTGCAGTATCTTGTAGATTTTAGAGATTAGAGCCTGACTGGATATGTCATAGCCAAATTTTTTGTCCCCGGCCTGTACACTGTCTTCTTATTTTTTTGGTGAAGTCTTTTGATGAGTGTAAGTAATTTTTCAGAGCTCCCAGTTATCCTGTTTTATTTCTCGTGTTTGTGCATTGTCAGTTGTGGTTTTTATCCTGTTTATACCATGTGTTAGTTCTAGTGTTGCCTCTATTTTTTTATTCCATGATCTTTATTGTTTTAGAGTTTATATTTAGGTCTTCGATGCATTTTGAGTTTTTGTGCATGGTGTGAGGTGTGGGTCGTTTCATTTTTCTGCACATGGATATCCAGTTATGCCAACACCATTTGTTACAGAGACTGACTGCTCTCCAATTACTGGACCTTGGGCCTTTGTCAAATACCAGCTGCTCGCTCATGGGTGGATGAATTTATGTCTAGCTTCTCAGTTCTGTTCCACTGGTCTCTTTATCTGCTGTATCAGTACCAGGCTGTTCTGACTATTGTGGCGATATACAAGGACTGCAAATGAACTCTGCAAACTCACCCTAGAAGCAATGCTACAGACCTCACTGCTGAATATCACTACGGTCACCTTCGAAGTACTCCCCTTGGGAAGCCATGCAGCGATGCCAGCGACTAGTCCACCCTTCAAAGCAATTCTGAAACTCCTTATGGAATCGTCATCAAAGCTGTTGTTGTATTACTCTTGAAGTCCTGAATGTCATCTAAATGTCTTCCTTTCAGTATTTCCTTTATCTTCAGGTAAAGAAAAAAGTCACCTGGGACTAGATCAGGTGAATAAAGAGAGTGTTCCAATGTAGTTACTTGTTTACTGGCTAAAAACTCCGTCACAGACAACTATACAATTAAGTTCACAAACTTGCCACCATGCTACTGTGCGCAAAGGCCACTCCAGAAAGAGAGTTCCAAAATTGCTCTGAAGGGTGGATTCGGTACTGGCATCATGCACAGCTCCTCAGGGTGAGTATTTTGATGGTGACTGCAGTGATACTCAGCAATGAAGTATGTAGCACTTAATCAGGCCTTGTAATAGGTTCCAAGGTCAGGTAGCAGGAGGCCTCCCACTTTACAGTAATATGTGTCTTTAAGGACTGCAGTAACTATTAAGTTTTCCTTTCTCCTTAATTAATGTTGAAGTTTAGAGTCAAATCAGAATCAAAAGTGGTGGAAAATCTGGCAGACAGTGTGTGTGTAAACCTGGCAGAGTGTTCCAGGGCCTCTGCTCAGCCTGGAAAGTTCTTTCCTAAGCTCCTAGCACAACTTCCTCCTCTGCCCTGATCCTAACTGTCCTGTTGTCCTCGGGAACCTTTCAGACCACTTGACTTAACCTGTACCCCACCCACAAGCTCTTCCAGCCCCTTCCTTCCCCATTTAGTTCTCTCCATCAGCACTCACCAGAGCCTAACATTCTCTATCAGTAACAGTTGCCATGGTGCTGACTCTGACTCATAGCGACATCATGTGTTAAGTTTTGTGGCTGATTCGTCAGAAGCAGATTGCCAGGCCTTTCTTCTGAAACACCTCTGGGTGGACTCAAACTCCTGACCTTCTGGTCAGCAGTGGGCACATTAACCACCTGCACCACCCTGTGTTTTCTGACACAGCGTGCACCTCATTTACCTGTTTAGAACCAACCTGATGAGGGCCACACTTTCTGTTTACTGTGACAGACCCCGCACCTACCAGATTCAGGTGAACTGGAGGCACCCACGCACCTGCTGAATGAATGACTAAACCAGCGACCGTGTTTGATTTCTGGCCCAATGCAGTACTCTGTGGGACCACACGGCGTGCCTTACTCCACCGCTGTCCCCAGCACCCAGCTCTGTAGCCAAGGGAAGCTCTCTCTTCCTGGCTCCTGGTGTTTATGTCTCACTTTTACCAAGGAAACACCCTGCCTGGAGCCAAGGTACCAGTTTCACAGTCTAGCTTTGACCCTTCCTCTCTCGGTGACCATAAGACAGCTATTTAACGACCTTAGACATCAGCTTCTTCCAGCCTAACTGGGAAGGATGGCTACGGCAGGGCACGTGAGGGCCTGGCCCATCGCAAGCCCTGGCTATCTGCTGCTACATGCACCATACAGGATCACGTCATGCCCTAGCAATGACACCGGGCCTCACCTCTGTCACTATGCTCAGCCCATCACTCCAAGTGCCTGCTATAGTTCTCAACCAGACAGCTGTGGTGCCTGGGCTATTGTCACAGGAGAAAAGACCAAGCGGGGACCAAGTGGACACAGACAAGGGGACAGGCAAGTCCAGGCTGGATGTCTGGAGTACTAGGATGTTAGTGGTCAGGGCTGAGGAGCCTCCAAGGGCCCCCCTGCAAAGTCAAAGAAAGACCGTGCCCTTGGGGAACAGCTCCCAGTTCTCAGAACATGCTAGCCACCTTAGTTCTGTCATGCTCAGGTACCTTAGCCTCTTAACTCCCAAAGGGCAGGCCACACTGATTCTGGCCACAGGATCCTGGCAGAAGATCGTCCACAAGCTCCCATGAGGGACCACCCAACAAACACTCCATGATGGTATTTGTTCTGCTGTGCAGCGGAGGGAGGGGCATGTGACTCGCATCCTGATCCTGGGGCATGTGGCCTAGCACCTGGCCTGGACCACAGCTTTATTAAAGGTTTTCTTAAGGAAGCAACATGCTCTGAGGACCCCCAGGGAGCAGGCCCAGGTAGCTGGCAGGGCCAGGACAATGCAGAAGCCACTGGGAACCAAATCCTGTTCTTAAAGACATGACCACAAGGGACAAGGAGAAAGTAGCACAACTTGAAGAATGGATACAAGGTCAATGAACTGCTGTCTGTTAGGTTGTGCACATGTCAGTATCATTAAAAACAGCCAGGGCTGTAAAAGGAGGGGAGCCGCCCCAGCCATGCAACCAGGAAAACCTGGAGGGGCAGTCCTGGCATGTTCCTGGCTCCTGTAGGGCTGTGAGCTCTGGTCTTTGGCCTCAGAAAGGACACAGCTTCCAGTCTTTCCTGCTCCAGGGTGCCAATGGTGGGAATCATTCTTTTTAACACATGCCCCCAATTCTCCCCTACACGTGACTGAGCACGTGCAGCCCTGAAGAGAAAGTCATCAATTGTCCAACTGTGTGGCTCCAATGCTTATAGGACAAACTGAGGGTATTGAAGTAACAAACGTCCAGACTTGACACAACGTCAACAACACCTAAAGAGGTGCAAGTATCAGATGCACCCATGGGGATGTCTGGGGGTCCTGGGGGATGCAAAGGGCTAAGCACTGGGCTACTAACTGCAAGACTGGCAGTTCAAACCCACCAAGAAGCACGTCCAAAGAAAGGTCTGGCAATTTATTTCTGGAAAATCAGCCACTGAAGATCGTATGGAGCTCAGCTCTACTCTGACAAATGTGGGGTCACCAGGAATCTGTACCAACTAATAGCAACAGGTTGGGTTTTGAAGTAACAGATTGTCTTCCTTTACTAGTACTCAGTAACAGGTACTCCACAAATGGGAGGCTTTAGAGAAGAGAAACTCCTTTTCTCACAGTTCAGGAGGCTAGGAGCCTGAATTCAGGACGTGGCTCTAGGGAGAGGCCCCTTCTAGTCTCGTGTGTAGCTTCCAGTACCAAAACAACCAAACCCACTGCTGTCGAGTCAGGTCCAACTCACAGCAACCCTAGTGGTCACAGCAGAACTGACCTACAGAGCATCTGAAGAGTGCCTGGTGGATTTGAACTGCCAACCTTCTGGTTAGCAGACACAGCACTTAACCTACTACACCACGACGGTTTCCAGTAGCTGCCAGCAATTCCTGGAATTCTCGGGCTCGTGGAAACCCTGGTGGTGTAGTGGGTTACGTGCTATGTCTGTCTAAGGTTGGCAGTTCAAGTCCGCCAGGTGTTCCTTGGAAACTCTGTGGAGCAGTTCAACCCTGTCCCATATGGTCGCTGGGAGCTGGAATTGACTTGGGTTTCGGTTTTTTTCTTGGGCTAGGAGCTTCACCTACCCTATCTCTTCAGACAGCATTTGTCTTGCCCTGCAGTGTCTCCCGGGGTGTCTAATATGTTCTCCGTAGAGATCAGAATTAGGACACACCCTATGCTAATATGGCCTTGTTAGCATAACAAAGGAAACCAAGTTGCAAACAGGATCACTTCTATCCGTGGACACACAAACAGGCACACAAACACCAGCAGGGCCTGTGGGTCCTAAACCTACTCAACCTGCCCCAGTGGTTGAGAGCTTGGCTGCTAACCAAACGGTCACCAGTTCAAATCTACCAGCTGTCCCGTGGAAACCCCACTGGGCTACCCTACTCTGTTCTACAGGGTTGCTATGAGTCAGAACTGGGTTGACAGTAATGGGTTTGGTTTTATACATATTTGGTGGGGGTACAATTCAATCTATAACACAGATATTCCTGGATTTGAGACAATGCCAACACAAATCCTAGAGCTGCAAGGAACGGATACATATGGGGACGGTCTTTTTTTTTTTTTAAACTTGAATGAACAGAGCTATCAGGTTAAGAATAACTATGCTGTATACCTCAGCCCATCTGCCTCAGAAACCAGAGAGTCACAAGCCTCTCCTAAAGAAAGTAAGTCGTTAAAGAAGGCAGCCCTGGATGGAAAATAAGCCGGGGCTGAAGGAGGACAAATGTCACTATGCAGATGACATGGGGCAGTGTTCACCACTCCATGACATAGACAAAGACATGGGAGAAGCACTCCTGCCCCTGAGTGGCACACATTCTGGGTCCACACAGCCCAAGTTGAGTCTAAGAAAGTTCCAGAAGAGTGAACACTGCCCTGTGGTCAGGAATAGCGAGTGCTTCCGAGCAGCAAAGGCTCACATCCTCCAGAGTGCATGTGGGTTGCTACAGCAGGAGTGGTACAAGGGTTAGCCCTGAGTCAGAAATGACTGGCATCTAATAGTGACAAGGGGCTGGCAGAGTCAGGGCCTCAGAATGGCCAAGCTGAAGCCTGCATCTTAGACAAGCACCCCCCGGTGGTTCTGACAATCTGATAAGCTTTAAGAAGCACAGCCACAGAGCCGATCCCAAGGCAGACCACACCTAAGGAATCAGATGAGTGTCTACCTATGGGGTGGGGGATGTGGTATACCCAAAGACTTTAGTAGGCTGAATTGTGTCCTCCAGATATAATACGCCCAAGTGTTAATTCCTGGTATCTGTGAATGTGACTTGCTTGGAGTTAGGGTCTTTGCAGATAAAATTAAGCAGCTCCTGGGAGTGGGGAGTGGTTCCAAATGAGAAACATGCTCAGCTGCTAATAACTACAAGGCCAGAAGTCTGAGTCTACCTAGATGTGCCCTGGAACAAAGGACAGGCTGCTCTACTTCCAAAAGTCAGTCATGGAAGATCCCGTGGGACACAGTCTGCTCTGATGTGCATGGGGTTGCCCCAAGTCAGGGTCAACTTGATGGTAACCTGGCAACTGATTTTTTTAAGATGAAGTTAAAGCTCTCAAGATGAGATCATCTTGAATTTTGGGAAGGCTTTAAATCTGATGACTGGTGTCCTTTCAAGAGAAACAAGGGGGAGATCTGAGACACAGACATGGCCAAGTGACCAAGAGGCAGAGATTGGAGTGATACGGCCACCAGTCAAAGAATACCAAGGACTGCTGGCAACACCAGAAGCCACGAGACAAGGAAGGCTCTTCCCACTCAGCCCTGCCAACACTGTGATTTCAGCTTCTAGGCTCCAGAAATGTGGGTGGATCCATTCTTGTGTCTAAGCCGCTCGGCGTGGTGATGTGTTGTGGCAGGCCTAGGGCACCCACATGGCTCAGGTAGGGTCACCTTACTCCACAATGCTGCAGGTGAGGGACATGACCCGGGCAGGCCTAGGGCCCCTACAAACAGCTGAGGCAGGGTTACCTCATTCTATACACTGCTGTGGGTCAGGGAGATGACCCTGGCAGGCTAGGGCCCCATGTGCCTCAGGCAGGGTCACCTCACTCCACACTGCTGCAAGTCAGGGAGATGACTCTGGCAGGCCCACATGGTTCAGGCAGGGTCACCTCATTCTACATTGCTGTGGGTCAGGGAGACGACCCTGGCAGGCTTACGGCACCCATAAACAGCTCAGGCAGGGTCACCTCACTCTGGACTGCTGAAGGTGGGAGGGTGACCTTCTAGGTATGTGTCTTGGCTTGCTGCAGCACCCTGGGGGTGACGCCATGGAGCGTGCTGAGGGAAGGCTGAGGGTCAGCTATTGAGGGATGCCAGGTGAGGGGCCTACTGGGTAGCGGGGGGAGGCTTCTACAGGAAGGGCTGACGGGAGATGGAAGGGTGAAGGCAGGAACAACATTCAGATTCTCCAGGCGGCCAGCCCGATGGACAGCTGCCAGAGCTCCTGGGGGACAGACAAGTCGGGACAGGACGGAGGGAGGTAGAGGTGGGGCCCCAGGCTGAGGGAACCACAACGAGAGAAGAAGGAGCAGTCAGTGGTAACAGGTTAAGATGACTCTGAAGACAGAAAACTGTTCTTTGTGACCTGGAGTCCTTGCTAACTTGTCCTTAGGAAGCCATCAAAGCCCCTGATTTGGGGAGTGACTCCAGGGATGCTTTGCTGAGGTTCACTCCCTCACTTCCCTGAAGGCTCTGTCCACAAGTTCCCTGCCCACGTGAAGCCCCTGCACAGTATGGCCCCCCAAGTGTCTCCAGAGCTCCTATCTCTGTGTCCACATGTGGCTTCTTGGTTTGGGTTTGCTGTTTCCATACCCCCGACTCCTAGGCTCTATGAGGGTCCTCGATTTGTTCTATTCACTGTCTGGCACACAACAGGTACTCAGAAAAACTGTGCCAAGAGGTTAAGTGAAGAGGTGAGGGGACAATCACATGAGCTGTGAGGGAACAGAGGAGACTGGGCTGGCAGTCAGGTGGGATGGAGTGGTAGCAGCGGCAGTGGCCCAGGTGTTAGCAGGAGGAGGGTAGGACTGGCCGGACGATGTATGGCAAAGAGGGTGCCCGTGAGTTGACACATCCTGGGAACCATAAAGCCCTTCGTGTGATGCTTTACTGTCTGTAGCCTGATGGAGCTGAGGAGGACATGAGTCACGGCCCCAGGCTGGGGATGGTCACCACCAAACAGGCATCTGACAAAAAATGCTTCAATTATGAATGGATGGGAGGCCACAGATGCCAGGCTCCAAGGAGGGGCCCCAATGGTGATGCCGACATTTGAGGTGGGTACGTCGCTCAGCCACACTGTGGCTCAGTCTAGTGTCCTGTCTGGGAAAGACTGGGACGAACGAAGGACAGGGATAACACTGCTTTACCTTAATGGTTTTGGACTGCAGCCTCAGGCCATTCAGGGTGTTTATTGCTCTTTCCGCGTCTTTCGCAGTCACATAGTTCACAAAGCCATAGCCCAAGCTGTGTCCTGTGGGAGAACACGTGGACATTGGTAAACAGGCAGAGAGAGTGTGCACGCGACCGAACGAACATGACAAAGTCCTAACCAACTAACCAGGTGCCATCGCATCAACTCCAACTCTTGGTGACCCGTGGGTGCCAGCGTAAAACTATGCTCCATGAGGTTTTCTATGGCTGATTTTTGGGAAGCAGATTGCCAGGCCTTTCTTCTGTCTGCGGTACCTGAGTGGACCTAACCTTCCAATGTTCTGGATAGCAGCCAAGATGCTAACCACTTCTATTACCCAAGGACTCCGAACAAATCCTACTTATTTTCTGGTAATAGTGGTAGAATAATGTGGAAAACGATTAACAGTGAATGTAACATAACATGCTGAATGTAACTACTGTCACTGAATTGTACATGTAAAAGTTGTTAAACTGGCAAATACTTTCTCATACTATTTTTTAACCATGCTTTTTTTTTAAAAAAAAAAAAAACAACACTAGGGAGAGAAAACTTATAAAAAAAAATACACCAACCATCTCTGAGGAGCAACAGAATTCTCACTTGCCATCCGGGAGACCTGGGTTTGATTCCCCGCCAATGCTCCCTGTGCACAGCACCCACCTGCCTGTCAGCAGAGCTCGCATGTTGATGGGATGCTAAACAGGTTTCAGTGGAGCCTCCGGACTAATAAGAGGAAGAAAGGCCTGGTGACTGACATTTAAAAATCAGCCTATGAAAACCCTGTGGATCACAATGGTCTGATCCATAACTGATTACAGGGTGGCATAGGGTTCTACTGTATGTGCAGGACTCCAGTAGCTGACAATAACCTTATACTTCTCTAGTAACTTACAATGTTTCACAATAAACAAATGTTGCTCTTCAAAAGGTTATTTAAGAGACATTGTGTCATTGCTTGCCTCCTGCTGAAGGCTCACCCAATCCCCAGCACCACCCAGTCTGACGGGTGTGGCTGCTCTGCCAGGCTTGGGTGGGTCGGGGAGGGAGGAGGACAGTCACCGCACCGGTGGGCGGCTCAGGGAGGAGACAACGGCCAGCTGTCTGTGCCTGCGCTCTCTCCCACTACTTCCTCCCCAGAGCTGGAAGGTCCGCTGGGCTCTGGCGCCACCCAGTGCCAATGCCATTTACCTTCCCAGCACAAGAGACCAACCAGTCCCGCGAGAGAGCTCCCAGCTCAGCAGGCAGCCCAGCGCAGAGCCTCCGGTCAGCCTGCCATCCAGGCCTTCGCCCGGTGGCAGTGACACCTTCACAGGCTCATCAGATAAAGTCTGCAGTCATCAAAGGTGACGGCCAAACAAGAGTTCTTCAGTCAGAGAAAACCAGGGTTCTAGATAGGGTGTCTGCACCCCACCGTCTGACATCCCCAGTCCTGGCAGGAGAAACCACCACTGATGCCGGGGAGGCACACGGCACAGCACGGGGAAGGCCCCTTGGTCCCAGCCAGACCCAGAGAGAAGCACACGCCACCCTAGATGGAGTTCAGAGGAGCCTCACAGAGTGCTGCTCAACACTGGGTAAAAGACGAGACTAGGGAAAGGCCAGAGAGCGAGCTGTCAACACCCATCTCTCATCCGAGCAAGCACCCACCCCACACCAGGCCCTGACTCACTGAGCTTTGTTGCAGCCCCCAGGAGCCAAAGTTGCCTGGAGGAAAATGTGTCCATAGGCACAGTGTGTGTGCTGCACAGGCAGCCACACACAGGAGAGCATGGAGCTGAAGCCTGGCACATCCTGCAGGTGACAAGAATGTGAACCCAGACTATGACCCAGCAGAGCCCCGACTCAGCTTTGCCCCTTTTTGTCTCCTGCAAGATGACAGGAAAGAAAACTAGGTAGTATTCCGCTCTCAAACACCGGGGGGCGCCATGATGGCAACAGGTTTACTCTTAAGGATCGTTTTACATCTACAGCTAGTACAGAGTTCCCACACCCCACAGGCTCCTGTAGTACATACATGTTGCAGTTAAGGAGCCAGTGATGATACCTTTAGGCAGACTGAACCCACCACTGGACCTGCAGGAACAAACGCCTTCGCAATCTGCTCCTGTAAGGACTGCCACCCAGAAAATCGCATGGGGCAGTTGTACTCTCACATGGAGTCGCTGCGGGTCAGAAGGGACTCAAATGCACCCAAGTACATCCTTGTTCTGGTCTGATCCCAAATGGGATCCTACACTGCATGTCATCGTCACATCTCTGTAAGCTCCTCCTGGCTGTGACAGTGTCCCTGTTTGAAACTTTTACTTTATATTTTGTTATTGTTCAGAACATACACAGCAAAAGGTACAGTGAGTCAGCAATGTCTAGGCATAACACTGATTACATTGTTTCAGTTACACACCCACCCTCACCTTCCTTTTCTGAGTTCTGTCTCCCCTATTCACATACGCTCACTGTCCACTAAACTTCAAGTTGCTGCTGTTGTCAGTTTGTTCCCATACAGACAATTCTTAAAAGAATGCAATGACACAGATGGCTATTTATCAGTTACCCACAGCCATCAAGTTGATTTCAACTAGTTAAGCTAAACTATTATCTGGTTTGGAAACTCTGATGGTGGAGTAGTTAAGTGCTACCACTGCTAACCAAAAGGCTGGCAATTCAAATTCAGCAGGAGCTCCTTGGGAACTCTACGGGATGGTTCTACTCTGTCTTACAGTGTCATTATGAGTCAGAATTGACTTGACAGCAGTGGGTTTTTTTTTTTTTTTTTTGGTTTTAAGAAGATCTCAGGGAATATTTTTATCTAAGGCTTAAAGATGATCTCTGGGCAATCGTTTCAGTCAGGATCCAGGGCTCCAAAACGGCTGGATTCCATGAGTACTTGAAATTTTACCCTGCATTTTACCCCCTTTGCTCAAAATGTTCAGCAGTGGTAGTACCATCCAGTTTTTCTGGTTTCCTGTCACAGTTGTTCAGGGAGGTAATGACCTCACAACTCTATTTCCTCCTCCCATTCCTGACTTTTTCTTCCTCTGTAGCTTCAGGAGGACAAAAACCAACTGCTGCAGCATACATGGCTGCCGGACAGTTTTTAAGACCCCAGGCATTAGGCTAGGAACTAGGAAGCAAAGTAGAAAGCACTCAACAGGATGTTGTTGCTAGATGCTGCCGAGTTGGTTCCTACTCCTTGTGATCCCATGCACTGTAACAGAACGAAACACTGCTTGGCCTTGCACCATGTCTACAATCGTTTTTAAGCTTAAGCCCACTGTTGCAACCACTGTATCAATCCATCCGGTCGAAGGTCTTCTCTTTTTCACTGACCTTCCACTCTACCAAGTGTGATGTCCTTCTCCAAGGACTGATTCTTCCTGACAACATGTCCAAAGTATGTAAAATGCAGTCTTACCATCTTTGCTTCCAAGGAGCACTCTGGGTGTACTTCCTCTAGAACAGACCTGTTTGTTCTTCTGGTGGTCCACAGTATAGCCAACATTCTTTTCCAACACCACAATTTAAGCATCAATAATTTTTCTGCCTTCTTTGTTCATAGCCCAGCTTTCACATGCATATGATGCAACTGAGAATATCATGTCTTGGGTCAGGCATACCTTAGTCTTCAAGGTCACATCTTTACTTTCCAATACTTTAAAGAGGTCCTCTGCAGCAGATTTTCCCAATGCATCTTTTGATTTCTTGACTGCTGCTTCCACGGGTGTTGACTGTGGACCCAAGTAAAATGAAATTCTTGACAACCTCAATCCTTTCTCCATTTATGATGACGTTGCTTACTGGTCCAGTTGTGAGGGTTTATGTTTTCTTGACATTGAGGTACAATCCATACTGTAGGCTGTGGTCTTTGATCTTCATCAGTAAGTGTTTCAAATCTTCTTCACTTCCAGCAAGTAAAGTGGTGTCGTCTGTGTAACACAGGTTGTGAATGAGTCATCCTCCAATCCTGATGCCTTGTTCTTCTGCATGTAATCAAGCTTCTGAGATTATCTGCTCAGCATACAGATTAAAAAGGTATGATGAAAGGACACAACCTGATGCACACGTTTCCTGACTTGAGACCATGCAGTGTCCCCTTGTTCTGTTCACAGGACTGCCTCTTGATCCATATACATTTCCCTTATGAGCACAATTAAGTTTTCTGGAATTCCCATTCTCCATAATATTAGCCATAATTTGTTATGATACACAGTCTAATGCCTCTGCATAGTCAATGACACACAGGTAAACATCTTCTTGGTACTCTCTGCTTTCAGCTAAGATCTATCTGACATCAGCAATGATATCCCTGGTTCCATGTCCTCTTCTGAATCCAGCTTGAATTTCTGGCAGTTCCTTGTCAATACACTGTTACAGTTGCTTTGGAATGATCTTGAGCAAAATTTTGTTTGTGTGTGATATCAACGATATTGTTTGGTACAATTTTCACATTTGGTTGGATCATCTTTCTTTGGAATGGGCATAAATATGAATCTCTTCCAGTCAGTTGGCCAGGTAGCTGTTCTCAAAATTTCTTGTTATAGATGAGTGAGCACTTCCAGTGCTGCATCTGTTTGTTGAAATATCTCAATTGATATTCCATCAATTCCTGGAGCCCTGCTTTCTGCCAATGCCTTCAATGCAGCTTCGACTTCTTATTTCAGTACCATTGGTTTGTTATCATACACCTGAAGTGGTTGAATGCCGACCAATTCTTTCTGGTGTAACCAATCTGTGTGTTTCTCCCATCTTCTTTTTATGCTCCCAGTTGTTTAATATTTTCCCTGTCGAATACTTCACCATTGCAACTTGGGGCTTGAATTCTTCCTGCAGTTCTGCCAGACCGAGAAATGCAGAACATGTTCCTCCCTTCTGGTTTTCATTTCCAGCTCTTTGCACACGTCATTGTAATACTTCCTTTTTTCTTTTTGAGCTACTGTTTGAAGTCTTCTGTTTAGGTCTTTTACTTCACCATTCCTTTGCTTTAGCTGTTCGGTGTGTGACAGCAAGTTTCAGGGTCTCTTCTAACATCCAATTTGGTCTTTTCTTTCTTTCCTGTCTTTTTAATGACCTCTTGCTCTCTTCATGGATGATGTCTTTGATGTTATTCCACAATTTGTCTAGTCTTCAGTCATTAGTGGTCAACACATCAAATCTGTTCACGAGATGGTCTTTAAACTTAGGAGGGATATACTCAAGGTCATACTTTGGCTCTTGTAGACTTGTTCTAATTGTCTTCAGTTTCAATTTGAGTCTGCATATGAGCAACTGATGATCTGTGCTGCAGTTGGCACCTGTTCTTGTTCTGACTGCTGACAGGGAGCTTTTCCATCATCTTTTTTTTCCCACAGATACAGTCAATTTGGTTCCTGTATGTTCCATCTGGTGATGTCCACGTGTAGAGTCACCGCTTGCAGTTAAAAAAGGTATCTGCAATGAAGTCATTAGTTCTGTAAAATTGTATCATGCACTCTCCAGCATTATTTCTATCACCAAGGCTGTTTTCCAACTACCGAGTCTTCTGTTTCCAACTTTGCGTTCCAGTCACCAGTAATGATGTTTGCATCATGACTGCATGTTTGTTCAATTTCAGACTGCAGGCACTGGTAAAAATCTTTAATCTCTTCATCTTTGGTCTCCTCTGTGGTTGGTGAATAAATCTGAATAACAGTCTTATCAACTGGCCTTTCTTGTAAGTGTATGGATATTATCCTATCACTGACAGCTTTGTAATTCAAGACAGATTTTGAAATGTTCTTTTTGATGATGAATGCAACACCATTCCTCTTCAAATTTTCGTTCTCAGTGTAGTAGGCCCTATGACTGTCAGATTCAAAATGGCCAATACCAGTCCATTTCAGCTCACTAATGCCTAGGGTATTTACATTTATGCATTTCATTTCATTTCTCATGATTTCCAATTTTCCTAAATTCATACTTCAAATATTCCATGTTCTAGTTATTAATGGATGTTTGCAGTTGTTTCTTCTCACTTTGAGTCGTACAACATCAGCAAATGAAAATCCCAACAGCTTTACTCCACCCATGTCATTAAAGCCAACTCTACTTTGAGAAGGCAGCTCTCTCTGAGTGCCCCCTAATGTGGGGACTCACTTTCCGGCACTGTATCTGACAAGATCCTGCTGTTACTCATAAGGTTTTCCCTCGCTAATTCTTTTCAGAAGTAGAGTGCGAGCTCCTTTTTCCTGGTCTGTCTTAGTCTGGAAGCTCAGCTGACATCTGCCTACCATGGGTGACCTTGCTGGTACCTAAAAACCAGTGGCATAGCTTCCAGCATCACAGCAACGAGCACACCTCCACTGACAGACAAGTGGCCATCAGGATGTTATTAAAGCCAGTTAACTGGGATGCCACAAGAAACCAGGATCCTAAACGTCCAAATCAAGGAACCTAATGCTAAGAGGTACTTGGTTGTACATACACAGCCTTAGTACTTGTTAGATTATTTCTTTTTTTTCTCATTGTTACAATAAATATGTCTACCATACAACTTCCGCCAATTCAACTCTTCATAGGTGTACAATTTATTGATAGCACTTACCAAAACTGGTTGTGCAACCCTACCCTTAATCAATGTAATTTTTCCTTCCTTGTAAACCAAAACTCAAACTCAGTACTCCATAAACAATAACCTCCCCTTCCTCCCACCCCTGGTAACCACTAATCCACTTCAGTGTCTCTGTCTAGTTGTGTCTTTGTGTTATTAGTGAGGTCTTTTTGTAACTGACTTCTTTCACTCAGTGTACCTTCCTGCTCCATCCACAGTGTGGATGTCTCAAGACTTCCTTTCTTCTACTGGCCAAGAAGTCCCATCTTGTTTTTGATGACCATGGCAGTCTTGAGAAGGGTGGGTCAAAGGTTTTGCAGACTGTCCCTTGGTGCTCTTCCTGTGGTTATGCTGGGATGAAGACCACAGGGCAAAGTTCCCTTTTCATCACATCACATGTGATAAACGATCTTTCCCTGTTGATGGTGACCTTGGCCTCCTGGCTGAGGTGTTTGTCAAGTGTCTCTACTGTGCCGTTACTGTGCTCTCGGGAAGGTAGTTACCATGAGGAGCCCACATGGAAGCAGCTGTGAGCTCTGCTTCCTCTCCTTAGAGAAATAGCCATAGAAATGTGCTGGAATCTGCTTGAGCCACTTACTTTTTTAAGAAAACAAAATCAAAAGCTCACCCCTAGGCCCATATTACTAATAAAATGCCCCAGAGTCTCCAAGACACCTGGGCAAGGTGGCTACTCAGAGGGCTGCCCTGGGAGCAGTAGGACAGGGGGCTAAGAGGACCATTCCTGGCTGGCTCCAGAGTAGGGCCCTATTGGGCCCTTGGGGATGCTCCAACTACAGGACGCAGAATGCCTGTGACGTGGGTTTTTGACCATGACTTCAGCCTCATGCACACCTGCCCCCACCCGCTTCTCCACCTCCCACTATGCCCAAACCACCCGCCTGTCCTTGTCAGTCTGGACATAGCCTCCTTATCTCTCTGGCTGGTGCCATTCACAAGGCCAGTCCTGTCTGGACTGCCTGTATTCTTCATTCCTAGTATTTCAGGTGGGGAAACCAGACAGCACAGGGCCCCAAACCTGAGACCTTTGGCTTCGACCAGGCCTACAGGAGCCTCAGGTCTTATTCCTGTGTCTCAGCCATATCTGCTTCTTCCTTCTGACCCCTCACCTCCCAGGAGCTTGGTGGCCCCACAGGGCTACCCCGGGGGGTGGGACACTCCTATTTCCACCAGCCCCACTCACCCCAAACCAAGCCTGCCTACTCTGTCTTTGGTGCTGAGCCCATGGACGGTCTTATTTTCATCTCCCTACTCTCTCTTCTCACTGCTAATACTCTTGAAATGCCAACTCTTTCATTATGTGAGAGCCCACTGTTAGGGATTGAACTGTGTCCCCGTAGAATACACATGAGAATCCTAGTCCTTCTACCTGTGGATGGGACCCTGTTTGGCACCCAAGTTTTCTCTGTTAATTAGACCCCCCCCCCGAGCAGGACAGGATAGGCATCCGATTGTTCGGCGGTACGAACACAGCAGACCAGACCCTGAGGCTGGAACGAGCACACAAAACAGACACTGTGCAAGGAGAGCCTACAAACCAAGGGATGCCAGTGCTGCTGACAACAAGGGCACCGACGAGGAGGAGACCAGCCACAGCCAAGCCCCTGATCTGGATGCTCAGCCTCCAGGCTGTGAGACGATCAATTTCTGGTTTTCAGAGTGACCTACTTGTGGGACTTGTTACAGTGGCCCTGGGAGACTAAGACACCCACTGTTCTCTTCCAGTGTGGGTTACCGCCCCCTTACTCTTTTCCCCAGCTGTTTGTCTTCAGGCTTCCTGTCCTTAGTCCATGCCGCTGAGACCCACCTTCCCCGAGGCACTGCCTGGGTGACGGCCTTGACCACCGCCCACCCTGCCTACCATGGCTGTCTCTCTGTTCCCAATTCTGCTTTTCTGCCCACCATCCTCACTGGTCTAACACTAAGTCAGGCCTGGGGGGACAGTGAGGATCACCACAGGGGACAAGTTCTGCCCTGCTGAAACTCACATCTCAGTGGGCAGGACAGACAACAGATGAGTAGGAAGATAATTCACAAAGCCACTGAGTAAAAGCTATGAAGGCCTTAATATGGTGCCATGAACAGGACTTCAAGGACGCTGCCCATGACAGAAAAGGAAAGGGTGGGGGGGGGCTGAGAAGTGATATCTGAACCCAAAATTCAGGGGTAAGTGAACCTGACACAATAGCAAGTCCCAAGCCTCTGAGTTGAGAGTGCTCCAGTGTGTTCCAGGAAATGAAAGGCCAGGGTGGCCAGAGCAAAATGAGCCCAGTGGGGTGAGGGGGGTAAGTGAAATGAGGAGCCAGCAGTTGGAAAAGCTCCCCCCGGGGCTGAGAGTGGACTCGGGGAGTGAGGGAGCTGTAAGCTAGTCCAGATGAGAGGTGAGCATGGCTTAAATCACGGCAGGCAGCAGTAGGGAGACCCCAGAGGCCCTGCAGATCGGTTGCAGAGTTCCTGAGGGGCTGAGGCCCCTGATGCACCAGCGAGCACCACCCCCTGGTGGTGGCACCACCCCTGCCCTGGGGTGGCAGGCCTTATGGGGCTGGAACTGTGTGGGGAAGGCTCTCTCCTGTACCCCTCGAGGGGCTTTCCCTGTCTTCCCGAGTCCCTGGGGGTACCTGAGTGGCAGAGGGTAGGCACAAAGAGGGACAGCTGTGCAGTGAGATTGTGTACTAAATTAACATACGCTGCCTGACATGTCCCCACCCCCACCCTGGCACTGTTTCTCGCTCCATCACTATAAGCCAGCGCTTCTCAACCCTGACCTCGATTGCTCAGGGGGCTGCCTGATGGGACATAAATGGTGCTTTCAACCCCGCCTGTGTCAGAGCCACGGAGGGGAGCTTTTTAATACCATGCCCGTCCAGGCCGAGCCCCAGTTCAGTGAAATCAGAAGGGGGGGCAGAGCAAGTTACTGGTTCTCAAAGCAAGGTGTACCAGCTATCAGCACCAGGCTGCCTGTACACAGCCTCCTCCCCCTCTTTTAGCTCCAGGACTCACAAGGTCAGCAGGCCTGGGAATCTGCATTCTGAAGCTCCTTGCCCACCAGCCTCCTATACACAAGAGGCAGAGTCTGCTACAGTCAGTGCCTTTCCCTCCCACTTTAGAGGAGATGGGGATCAGCTTGAAGGAGGGGAAACAGAGGCCTTAAGGGCTGAGCTCAGACAGGAATGGTCTTGTACTGGCTGCTGTGGGCCTGCTCAGAGACAGGCTGGAGAGGTAGGGGGAGACAAAGAAAGAAAGAAGAGGGGAAAGGGAGGTCAGAGACACAGAAAGGGATGAAAAAAAAGAATAAACCTAGCCAGGTCTTTAAGGCTGTGGCACTTCCCTGTTACAGGAAGAGCGCCCCCTGCTGGCCACAGGGTAGCAGTCCTTAGCTGGTTTTCTGGCTGGCATAGGCACTGGCCTCCAGGCAGGTTCCAGGCACAGGTTCAAACATCCAGGCAGTTGTCAATTCACTTACTTTGGACACATCATCTGGAAAGAATCTCTAGAAAAGGACACTGACTGATTGGAGGCCACCGAAAATGACAGAAACCCTCAGTGAGACAGAAAGACACAGTGGCCACAAGAACAGATTCAAGTGGATCAACAAGCATGAAGATGGTGCACAACTGGCAACAACTGGTCCCCTGGTGCATGAGGTTGTCATGAGTCCCACCAGGCCCGAGACCTGCATTTGTCCAAGTCCCCAGATGTTGACTGCTGGTCAGAGCTGGCACTCTGACAGGCAAGACTGCCTGGAAGCACCATTTATGTCGCATCAGGCAGCCCGCTGAGCAATCAAAGTCCAGCACACTTGCATCTCTAAATTCATTTTTCTCTTTAGACAGCTTAGAACTTACATGCACAAATCCTTGCCACTGGACTGGCAAAACCTGGAAATCACCTTTGCAGTTTGGTGCAGGGAAGGGAGAGCCTCTGAACAAGCCCCCTTTGCTCCCTGAGAGGTCTTGCATGGGGCTATGGAAGCTCAAAGGAAGATGTCACCAATGTGAAGAAACAGTGTTGTCAGGTGATCAGCAAATTAGTTAGGCAGTAAGAAACAATGTCCCAAAAGAGAGAAAATGGACAAAGGAAAAGAGGACGATTTTACAGAAGTAGCGGCACAAACTGCTGATAAACAAAATTCAAACCTGCTGCCTTCCGGTGGATTCCAAGTACTGGTAACCCTGTATGTTACAGAACAGAACTGTTCCACGGGTTTCCTTGGCTCTCATCTGGATGAAAGCAGATAGTCAGGCAATTCATTCAAGGTGCTGCTGGCTGGGTATGACCTGCTAACAAGCAGGTCAGTGTAGCTCTTACCACTGGGTGCTGCCCAGCTGGTTCGGACTCCCAGCAACCCTACGTACAGCAAAATGAAACTCTGCCCACCCATGCACTGCCCTCACAGCTGGCACCATATCTGAGCCCACTGTTGCAGTCATGTGTCAACTCATCTTGTCAAGGGTCTTCCTCTTTTTCACTGACCAACTACTTTACCAAACATGATGTCCTTCTCCAAGGGCTTGTGTCCAAAGTGTATGAGACAAAGATCTCACCACCCTTGCTTCTAAGAAGCATGCCAGCTGCACCTCTTGCTAGATTTGCTCATTCTTTGGCAGTCCATAGTATATTCAATATTCTTCCCCAATGCCAGAATTCAAAAGCACTGATTCTTCGATCTTTACTCACTGTCCAGCTTTTGCATGCATATGAGGCAACTGAAAACACTATGGTTTGAGTCAGGTACAAGTGAACCTACTTAGGTTTGTAGCTGGGCACAAATGCAAATACGTGAAAACAATGGTCAGCTTCACAGTCATCAGAGGCTAACCACAGCAATGACCAGATGCCCTGTGTCACTTTCAGACTGGCAAGATGAGAAATCACACTCAGTCTGAAGGCTGGCAGGAGCTGGGGTGGCAGGGCTCGCCTACACCCATGGTCAGGAAGGGCCAAGAGGGGTACACATCAGAGAAGCCCTTTGGAGGCAAGCAGTCAATCTGTAATAAAAGCTTCAGAAGGCATGCGCTCTCGGATTAGCTGGTTCACTACCACTAAGTTATTCCACAGAAAGAATCAGAGAGCAGAGCATAGATTCAAGGTAGTATATTTATCTTGGTGTGGGCTGTGGCTTGTAATATGAAAAAATGGAAACCGTGTGAGCATCTGTGGTACTGCTGTAAGCTCAGGTACACCCAACCATTTACAAAGAGAAGGCCATGGGCGGTGCAAAGCTTAGCTCACTCAGCTCTGACCAGAAGGCTGGAGGGTCTAGGCCACACTGAGGCGAGGCCAAGGAAGAGAAGCGTGGTGACCTACCTCAGAAAAACCAGCCAGGGAAACCCTATGGAACCCAAGTCTACTCCATACACAGGGTTGTTATGAGTTGGAATCAGTTGAGTGGCAACTCATCTGTTTTTTATTCCTCCAAGAGCTCCACTGACTCACTGGACAAGAAAGTTCCAATCCTAGGGCCATGTGGGGAGTGGCACATTGCTCATCTGCCCCATGTGCTACAGAAGCCCGGAAGTGGAGTGCTGAATATCAACTGGGTACGGCCAGGGCAGGCCTTTGAGAGCTGAAGATTTTCCAGCAGGTTAAGGGGTAAGGTCATACCTGACTGCTGGGGGACCTCTTTGTGGCAGTGAGAGCGGTCTGGAGAGAATGAGGGTAGAAGCAGGGTGGCCCGCCGGAAGGCTAGTGCAGAACTACAGGCCAAGAACAAAGGTGTCAACTAAGGTGTTCTGATACAGGGTGGGGGTGTGGGAGCAGAGGAACCAGCATGGACTAAAGCCGTATCCAGAAGGACCCACACCAGGGTACATGTCAGAAGTCATTCGTGGATTCCTGGCCGGGTCACTGCTGAGATGCAGGCACAGGGCAGTTGAGTGGCCGGCTTGCAAGGAGACTGGAAAGCCAGTTTGGAAGACACTGAGTTTGAGGAGCTCAGAGGTTTGGAGCTCAGGAGAAGGTCTAAAGAGGGGGTGCAACCTGATAGACAATGGGAGCTCTGGGGAGAGTGGACATGCACACCCCAAGTGCAGGCTTGGGAACAGGAAAGGGACGAGAGAAGACGGCAGAGCAATGCCTGAGTAAAGACTGCGAAAAGGAAGAGGAGCTGGCAGGAGAGACAGAGCGCGTCTTGTCTCAGGGCAGGAAGTGAGCCAGGAGTCTGGTTCATGACAGACAAGGGAGGAGGATGCTTCTCGATGGCAATTGAAATGTGACAGCTCTGCAGATGGGGGGTGGGGCCAAGCCATAGCAGTGTTCCCTCGGGGGCAGTTCTGCCCTCACAGGGAGACTTGGCCATGCCTGCAGATATTTTTGGCCATCACAACTGGAGGAGGGAGTGCTACTGGCATCTAGTACATGCCAGGGATGCTGCTCGTCACCTGACCATGCAAGGGTGGCCTCCTCGAGAACTAACTGGCCCAACAACCAAGACGGACAGCCCAATTTAAAAATGAACAAAGGACTTGAAAAGCCTTTATGCCACAGAAAATATGCAAATGGCCAACAAACACAGGAAAAAATGCTCAACATCATCATTAATCATTAGGGAAATGCCATCAGAACCACAGTGAGAAAGCACCTCTTAATCATTAAGATGGCTATTAGCCCCCCCGCCCCCCAGAGGGAAGGTAATAACTGCTGATGAGGGTGTGAGGAAACTGGAGCCCATGTCCAGTGCTGAGGACTGTAAAACGGTGCAGTCCCTGTGGGAACACGCAGGTGGTTCCTCACAAAGTTACAATCACCACATCCCCTGCAGTACTGCTCCTAGACATATTCCCACAAGACTTCTGAAAGCAAGGACTCATATGGATGCTGCGCACCAGTGTTCACAGAAGCACAACAGTCAACGGATGGAAATGATGCAGATCTTCATCAGTAAGGGAATGGACACAATATGGCACATTCATACAACAGAGTATCATTTAGCTGTAAAAAGGAATGAAGTTCTGATACATCCTTTGATACAGATGTACCCTGAAAACATGTAGAGTGAAAGAAGCCAGATATGAGAGTACTCCACCACTCCACTTAGGTGAAGTATCTACGACAGGGTAAGGCAAAATGCCAGAACACAGAGGTTACAGCGACTGGGAGAAGACAGACATGGGAGATACTGCTTAAAGTGTTGGAGAAGAATGCTGCCTGTACCATGGACTATCAAAAGAACAGACAGACACGTCCTGAAAGAAGTATAATCAGAGTGCTCCCTGGAAGCAAAGATGGCAAGACTGTGTCTTACATACTTCGGACATGTTGTCAGGAAGGATCAGTCTCTGGAAAAAAACATCATGCTTGATAGAGTATCAGCAAAAACAGGAAGACCCTCAATAAGATGGATTGACACAGTAGCAGTAACGATGGGCTTAAGCATAAAAATGATTGTGGACATGGTGCAACACTGGGCAGTATTTTGCTCGGTTGTGCACAGGGTCACTGTGAGTTGGAACCAACACAACGGCACCTAACAACAACAACAACATTGTTGAATGGCTACAGAGTTTGTTTGGGAAAATGACAGTGGTGATGTCTGAGCAATACTGTGAATGCAATTAATGTCACTGAACTGTACACCTAAAAATACTTACAACTGCTAAGTTATGTTATAGATATTTTACACTAAAAAAAAATAAGAGGGAGAGAGAAAAAACTCTCCAATCCAAGCATCAATCAGGGCTGAGGTGGAGGATGCCTGCGCTGGAGGAAGTCACAGCGGCCACCAAGGGTTTTTGTAAAGGCAGTGAAAACCAAAGCACGTCAGGAGGCCAGTGGCAGTCCCTGAGGCACCCAGGAAGAACAGGTGCTCGACATCCTGAGGCTCCCAAGGAGCTAGGAGGGAAGGGGCTCACAGTGTTGGGGGATGGCTGTTACTTTCTCTGTAAAGTAGGAGGGGCCACTGGCTGAGAGTGAAAGATCCCTGAAAAGGGAAAAGGCATTGAAGAGAACCAGATGCACTGTGGCAAGAAGTGAGCTAGGTGAGGAATTTGAATGGCAGGTATCTGTCTGCTGGGATGCGGACAGCCTGAGCTCTGGCTGGAAGGAGGAAGCACTCGACTGAAGGTCTCCACAGTTCGGATTTTGCCAGGGCTGTGTACTAAAATGACAAAACAGCAGTGAAACTTAGGGCCATGATCCAGGGACAGTCAATGATGATGTTTTCACATATTGGTGGCCGGACAAAAGAAGTGATGTAATACAGGAAGGTTTCCAGAAAGCTTTATTTCAATCGGAAGACCTACTGGGTGGTGCAAGAAGTTTAAGAGCCCAACTATGAACTAAAAGCTTGGTGGCTGGAACCTGCCCAGTGCTACAGCAGAAGAAAGGCCTGGCGATCTGCTTCTGTAAAGATTATGGCAGAAATAACCCTATGGAGCAACACTACCCTGTAACACACGGGGATCGCCCTAAGTCAGAATCAATTCAACGGCAACGGGTTTGTCGGTTTTTATTTTTCAACTGCAGTGACTTCCAAATGACATTTTTGTGGCTTTTACCAGTTTTCAAAACCAGTTCCCTTCGGACAGATCTCAACAAACCTATATATTCCTATTAACATAGCTCCCATTCCTTCCAAGACCACAATAGATGAAGAGACCAAGAAGCCAGGCCCCGAGACTGCTTGTACAACTGGACTTGGATGCTGGCGAGTATCAATGGGCCAAGAGTCTCCTCCCGCCAAAACTGAAAAGAAGAAGACTTGTGAGGAGCACAGGAGAATTCTAAAAGCCCTCTGAACAAGGACTCTATTATTCAGGACGGTCTCCTGGAAGAAGACGAGAGACAGTGGGCTCTAGAACATTCGAGCAGTGCTCAACACTGCATATTCTTCAGGAAAAGAAAAACAGTATATAGCAGGAAGTTTTTATTTACATGTTAGTTAAGTCACATACAGGCCCCCAGTCCTAAAAAGTCTTTTGGGGTCCACGCCACCATTTGATCATGCACTGCCTATACAGCTCTGCCCGAGGGCCAGAGAGCCTGCACAGGTCAATTCTGGCACCAGGCATGCTCACATTTACCGGTAAAATCTTTTAACGTTGATAAAGCAGGATGATGGGTACATGGTGTTCAATAAACTATTTTTATGAATAGTGGAAATATTCCATGTGCTTTTTTTTTTTTTACTTTTTATTTAGTTTGCGGTACAGGGAATCAGTCCCACCAAGCCAGAGTGGCAGCCAGAATCTCCCCGGACTGTCCATTCCTCAACTTTCAGAGCAGAGCCAAGGGAAGTGGGGGAGATATGATTCTCTCCACAACAATGCTCCCCCTGGGGAGAAAGGAAAGAAGAAATGCTTTGCAGAACCAGTCTGTCCAGTTTCCCCAGGCCTTGACACATGCTGTCAGAGTAGACACAGTTCTCTACAATGGGCTTTGCCAGGTACCCGGCTGTTATGGATTGAACTGCATCCCCCCAAAGTAGGTGTTGGGGCCCTAACCTGTGGACATGATCCAGTTTGGAAACAGGTTTGTTATGCTAATGAGGCTAGTGAGGAGTGGGTCCTAAATCTAATCATTTCCAAACTATAAGACGACACTGGATACTGATGAGAGAACAGCACTGCAAAGATGGATGCCAGCTATGAGAGGATCCCTGAAAGGCAAGGAACCAGGAAATGCCCAGGACTACCCCAAGGAAGGAAGTGACACAGCCAAGACCCTGATGCAGACTTTCAGCCTCCAGACTATGAGAAATGTCTGTTCTTTAAAGCCAACCACTTGTGGTATTTCTGGCAGACTAAAACACAAGCCTCTACAAAAATCTTGTGATGTTAGGTACTTCAGGATGAAAGGAAAGCATCCCACTTTTGGAGGGGAGCACTGAGGTATAGAAAGCTGAATGACTCTACAAGGTTACACTATGACTTGTATGATGATACACAGCTGTTTTTGCCTCCCCAGAGGTCAAGTTCAGTGTTGCAGAAGTTCAAGTAGGTAGTATGACAGCAAATAGCCACAGAAGCTCAAATCTAAGGAAGGGTCCTCACTGGTCTGTCACAAGCCTGGCCAAGCACGGTGCCTGTCCTGCCCTGGGCAGGGCACTCACCAGGGCCTCTCCCTCCCAGGACACTCTGCCCACCCCTCTAGCTCTCAGAGCAGTCTCTGTTTCTGGGGTTTCCTCATTCATCTGCTCCTCCCATTGTTCCATTTTGTATACATTCCCACCTGACAATGACCTTTTTCTCTTGTGAGAACCCATCAGTTGCCACTGAGTTGATTCTGACACATGACAATGCTCTGTGTGTCACAGCAGAACTGTATGTACTCCATGGCTGATTTTTCAGAAGCAGATCACTAGGCCTTTCCTGTGGGGCACCTCTGGGTAGACTCAAATCACGAACCTTCAGTCAGCAGACGAGCACACTATCCATCTGTACTACCCAGACACTCCAGTCTTATATTAGGGCAGTGGACAAACAGATCTGAGATAAACATGAACTTCACTGCCATCATTTCAGAGCTGCACTGAGGGATGCTACAGTCACATGCCAAGAGTAAGCTGGCTTACCAGGACGGACACCAATAAATACCCTTTTTAACCAAAATGCCTCAGCTTCTTTACCTGCTACTTTATCTCGAATAAGTTTTGCGGACTCAACTTCACCAATACTGCTAAACAGACTTCGCAGCTCATCCTGGGTCATGTTCTGAGGGAGATAGTTGACAATTAAATTTGTTCTTCCAATATCATCCCTGCAGTCTTCGGCCATGTGGTCTTCATAACCATTAGACATGGTATTTTTTTTTTTAAATCTGCAAAGGAAAAAAAAGAATCAAGTAAATTCTAAACGTTCACACTATCATACAGTAACGCAAAGTTCACGGCTGCATTTACACACAAATCTCTTTTCAAAACGACAGTCAACCACTTCTGTTAAGAGGGCTTCAAAGAAATCTACGAACTATTTCAGTACCAAAGCTCCCATAAAAAAGGGCTGGGTGGTCTTTCAAGAGCTTTCCAAATACTTATTATTGCTTTCTCTCATCTCCATGTCCGCTACTGATGCCAAGTGGACACAGAGAGGCCTGCAGCATACGACCTAGCATCCTGATTCCAGATACCAGTCTGTCGCCTAAGGGGCAGGCCACGGCCATCTGAACAAGTCTTCTACACCCTTTTATTTCAAATAGACATGGTGACAGAGGTAGGAATGAGGTTAGGACTTTTCGACCTGTCTGGGGAACTAGGTCTTCACTGCTGCAGTCTTTAGGATTCCTTCAGCCATCTGCAGAAATTTTTATGTGACCAAACATTGAGTCCGGTGACGTTTTAGAGATGAGTCCAGATCAGTGCAGCGGACAGTACCCAGCCCAAGCCCTGCTCTAAAAGCACACCTCTCAGTGGGCACACAACCACCTAACCCTGGAGGTCTGTTCACCTTATTGCTGTGGTCACCTGCCACTGAGTCAGCCCCCTGAAACTTAGGGAGACCCCATGCGCAACAGACGGAAATGCTGCCTGGACTGGACTGTTGTTTATCCACAGGCTTTTCTTAGGCTGACTTCTGGAACACCAGCAGGTCTTTCTTCCTAATTCATCTCAGTCTAGAAGCTCTGTGGAAACCTGTTGAGCATCACAGCAACAAGGAAGCCTCCAGTGGCAGACGGGTGGTGGCTGTGCTTCAGGTAAAGTGGCCACGAATCAAACTTGGGGCTCTAGCATAGCAGCTGAGAACTGTAACACTGAACCAACACTGTCCCCTGCCTAATGTAAGAGGCTCATCCATCTGCCTGCCCCTCACCTGTCTCAAAATATGCAGTTCACCTTCTGGGTCTGAAATCCTAGAGGCAATGTTCTTCTGGTGCCCAGCCTATATAGTCTGGGATGGCCAGATCTCCGTCCTTGCTGTTCAGCTAAGCTTCTTGCTGCAGACCCAGAGCCTGCAGTCATAAACACTCTGCCTTCCTTACAAGTAGTCTTGCTAATGGTTACATAAAGTCTGAGCCTCTGTCTCATACAGGGATTTGCCACCCAGCCCCAGAAGCACGCTAACAGAGTGCAGAGTGGCAGGTATGGTTTCCTTTTCCCTTAGGGAAATGCTTCAGATCCTCTCACCCCTCTCCTCTATTTGTCAGACTCCAGACAACATGAAAATTCATGCAGTATCCTACAATTTCTTTTATTATTTGTAAATGTTCTATGCCCTCTGATCTTTATAAAGTAGGTTAGTATCAAAACCATAAAAGAAAAGACTGGGAAGAAAAGACCTGCCAATCTGTCTGAGTCAATTACGACTCACAGTGACTCTACAGGACAGACCTGAACTGCTGTGTAGGGTTTCCAAGGAATACTTGGTGGGTTCTGACTGGTGACCACCAGGGTTTTCCTATAAAGATTATACCTTGGAAACCTTATGGGGCAGTTCTGCTCCATCCCATAGGGTTGTTGTGAGTCAAAATTACTTGACAGCGGTGGGTTTTGGTACTGTCCTTTGACTTGGTGCTGCAGAAATCTGCTCAACAGAAATATCCACATGCTTGGGCAGGGAAATATGTGTGAGGAACGTGCTACTCTGTGGCTTATAAAAGTAAAAAAACTAGACATAATCCAAAAATACATTAATGGAGGTGTTAATCCCAATTTTCAGTAGAAAGCATGAAACTACCAGCAGTAAAATGCTTAATCATGAAAAACTCCATGACTTGGCTAAACCAACTGTGGCCACAGGACTTTAAAGTGGATCACTGACTTAAAAACACACACGAACAAAAACTGATTGGCCTCAACCAAAGTGTAAACGCTAATGTTGAAAAATTAAACTGCATACACTGAAGTTTATTCAAAAACTGATTCCAAATTTATATGGGAATGTACATTTTCACTCAGTCATAAAAAAAAAAAAAACTGATTCCAACATCTTTTCTTCTTTCTTCTTTGTTCCTTTCTCTTTCCCTCTCTTCACCTTTTCTCTAACAGCCAGGTATCCACTCTTCTGCCCTCTCTCAAGACTTGTTTTCACAGATGATCAACCAGACCAAGATCACTCCATTCTTACTATCCGGAGTGGGTCACTCTAGGCCTGGCAAAAAGTGAAAAGTGAACTTTCTACAACTGGCCTTGTAAACTACAATCTGTGGGCTATGTCCGGCCTGCTGTCTGCTTTTATAGATACAATTTTGTTGGCACACAGCCAGTCTCATTTGTTTACATATTGTCTACGGCTGTTTTTGCATAAAATGACAGAGCTAGATAACTGCAACAGGCCTACAAAGCCTAAAATATTTATCATCTGGTCTTTTTTAAAAGCAAAAGTTTGGTGGTCTCTGTTCCAGAATGCACAACTAAAAACTTGCAAATCTTAGTGAGGTTTCGTTAGGCAAAAGATTTCTCAGATGATACCAAAAGCCTGATGCATAAAACAAAACGAAACTCCCCAACAAACTAGACTGCATGAGAATTAAAAACATCTGCTTTGTGATCATAAGAATTAAGCCATTGCAAATTCTCATAATTTAACAGAAAAAGTCAATTTAAAAAACGAGAAAAGACTGGACTAGATACCACAGACAATAAACGAATGGCAAGAAGCACTAAAAAGTGCTCACCGTCAACAATCACTAAGGGGATGCAAACTGAAACCACTACATGCCATCTACAACAGCTACAATGAAACAACACATAAACTGAACACCACCACGTGTTGGCCAGAGCTTTCACACGCTGCTGGTAGGAACACTCAACTGCTATAGCCACTCCAATTTTTTATAGTTGAACACACATTTACCATACGTTCCACAATCAGACTCCTAGTATTTACTTAACAGAGAAAACGTAAAAGTTCGTAGAAAAACCTACACACAAATATTTACGGATGCTTAATGATTCAAATGTCCCTCAACCCGCCGATGAATCAACTGTGGTATTCTGTACAATGGAATGCTACTCAACGACAAAAAATTACTGTTTGTGAAACCTGGATGAATCTCAAATACATTTTGCTAAGGGAAAGAAACCAGACTCAAAAGCTTACATCCTCTATGACTCCATTTACAAGGCATTCTGAGAAAGGCAAACCTGTAGAGGCATTGAAAAGATCAGTGGTTGCCAGGAATTTCAGAGCAGTAATGAGTAAGTGGAAGCCCAGGACCTGCTTTAGAGCAGTGCAACTACTCTGTACGTAGTACTGCAACAGCGAGCTACTGCAACAGCGAGCACAGGACGTGACTCACTGGCCCAAACTCACAGACTATGTAACACAAACACTGAACCCTCACACAAACTAGACTTCAGTTACTATTGTATTCAGTTTATCATTCAGTTAATAATGTATCGATGTAAGCTTATAACATTATCAAAAATGTAACACCACAGAAGTTAACAAGAATATATCAATACTTGTTCATCATTTCCAACAAATGAACCAGATTAAAGGCAAACATTAATAATGAAGGAAACTATATAGGAAGAGGGGGTATGTGGGAACTCTAGATCACCTAAAGGTATCTGGGTTATACAACTGGTTTGTACTTAGCTGCTAACTAAAAGGTTAGTGGTCTGCATCCACCCAGCTGCACCGTGCACGAAAGGCCTGCAAATCTACTTCCAAACGTTGCTGTTAGGTTCTCTCCAGTCTGTTCTAACTCACTGCAATTCTCCCAAAGAGCCACCGAAAACCCTCTGAAACGCGCTCTGACACACGGAGTCACCATGAGTCGGAACCCATACAGTGGCAGTGAAATGTCTTTTTTGAGGACTACCTACTCAAATTTTCTGTAAGCCTAAAACTACTTTAAAGAATAACATCTACTTACTAAGAAATAAAAAGTGACTGTTGTTATGGCAACCCTATTTCACTGCCTGCCTGCTCCTCAGGACACACCCGACAAGGCCCAGCAGCCCCTGCAGGTGAAAGCATGCCCTGGACTCCCACTTATTCATCCGCACTCTGAAATTTCTGGCAATCACTGATGTTGACACTTGGGTAATCTGACAATGACAGACAAATCCAAACACTGACAACACAGCCCAGTTTTGGTTTCTTTGTGTTTGGGAATCACTCTACCCCACTCTGCAGGTCCCTCCCCTGGACCTTTTTCAAATCCATGTCATTAGTCCTAGACTAAACCTATTCTGCCCCACAGCTTCCAACTAGGCCTTTAGTACCTAATAATAAATGATCCCAAGCCACAGAAGTCTCTGTCCCTCTCACTGAGCTTGCCGACCATTGCATCTTCCTATTTCTCCAATTACAAGTCCTACCAAAAAAAACTGCTGTCAATCCCGACTGACAGCAACCCTACAGACACTTCGAAGTCAACATGGTTAGTCTGTGAAGCCAGCTCCTCCCTCTGATTTTTCCTGCCAGTAGATCACACAAAGTCCCTGGTAGCACAAATGGTTTGTTCTTAGCTACTAAGCAAAAGGCTGGCAGTTTGAACCCACCTGGCACCACAAAAGATCTGACAACCTGCATTCCAGCCAAGAAAACTCCACACAGCTCAGTGCTCTTTTGTAACACACGGGGTTCGCCATGAGTTGGAACAACTGGATGGCAATGGGTTTCTTGGATTTGGGGATCAGCATACCTAAAGACACAGAGGTTACATTATTTTACACCCGGCCACAGTGCCAGTAAGTGGGAGGGTCTGGATTCAAACTGTTGTTCCAAAGCAGTGGCCCTTCACAACTGGGCCCCCACCTGCTCCTCCCTCCAGTCTCACTCTTCACTCCATACCTCCTCTTCCAGTGTACCCCCCAAATTTCCTTCATAACTCAGATGCCTCTGTTTTGGTAGCTCCCTTCGTATGGAAGCCAGTCCCATCCCTCCCCCCTATTTGGCTTTAAAGTCCCTCTGGCCTAGGACAACACCGTGCTCAATACCCTCTCGGTGTAAAGTCTGATTACTGCACTGACCATTTACTATCATCACACCGGCTTTTCACTCACATTCTCACTGTCATCAAAGGGTCCCCAAGCAAGCTGTAGGTGTGTCATTCCAGGCACACACAGAGAGACGGAAACTCACCCCGGAATCAAGTATATGAGGACTGCCAAATAAGTTCACAAACTCATCCTAGAAAAAGCGTTACCTATCTCATTGCTGAACATCACTACGTTTTACCTTCGAAGTACTCCCCCTGGGAAGTCGTGTGCTGACATCAGCACCTTCTGGAACGGCCACTGGAGCTTGATGTCTTGAATGTCATCAAAATGTCTTCCTTTCAATATTTCCTCTATCTTTGGGTAAAGAAAACAGTCACTGGGGGCCAGAGCAGGTGAGCAGGGAGGGTATTCCAATAGTTATTTGTTTACTGGGTAAAAACTCCCTCACAGACAACTGTACAAATAAGTTCATGAACTTGCCACCATGTGCAATGGCCATTCCAGAAAGAGTTCCAAAACTGCTCTGAAGAGTGGACTAGGCGCTGGCATCGGTGCATGGCCTCCCAAGGGGAGTACTTCAAAGACAACCATAGTGACATTCAGCAACGAGGTATACAGCACTTAGAACAATTAAGCTCGTGGACTTAATTGCTGGACTTCGTATTTGGTATATTTCTTTTATACTGAAGACGGGCAGCTGGAAGTTGTCCAGTCATTCTAGTCACACAATCGGTTTGTTACTTTTTTAGGCTGCTCAGCACCATTCCAAAGAATCCAAGTCCACTGAAGAGAGCAGAAAGGCAAACCTGAGTTTAGCCAATGACTCCTACTAACGTAGAACTGCTCCAGGCAGTGGACACATCCCAGACTAGTCCTGTTGTACCCCATCTAAAGATGCCACATGATCTTGGTTGTGTGTGTGATACAAGCAATATGGATAGAATGCATCTGTACAATGTGCACTACACTTTTAAAAAAAGTTGCCATTGATTTCGACTCACGTCAAGCCTGAGGGTGTCAGAGTGGAGTTGTGCTCCACAGAGTTTCCAATGGCTGAGTTTTTGGAAGTAAGCTGGCAGGCTTTTCTTCCAAAGTGTCTCTGGGTGAACTCAAAGCTCCAACCTTTGGGTCAGCAACTGAGCACATTAACTGTTTGGCCCACCCAGGGACTCCACTGTGCATATAGGGAAGATACATGTATCCACATATATAACAGGAAAACATATATGGGTGGTACATATATAAACCAGCCACAAGTCTAGTTTCCATAAGGCAAACAAGAGAATTGGTTTCATTTTAAAGACACAGAATCTGCTTTCTAAACTACTTGGGCAGGAACAACAAAACTAGAACAGTCAAATATATCTTCAGATTATTAAAAAAAAAAAAAGACAAACTGGAACAGTAGAGAACAGAGGACTCCCTGAGATGCACTTTAAACTTAGAAGAGCCTATCCCTTGGGATCACCTTTTAGCGAAAGAGCACAGTGGCACACAAAATAAGGGATGTTACGTGCAAGACTGGTGCCCTACTTAAAAACCATCAGCGTGAGGCCAAAACGTCAACAATTACTCAAAAGCAAAGATAAGAATATAGGGAGGCAGGAGAACTAGAGTACTGGAAAGGAAACAACTGAACATTAGGAAGAGCATGTTGGCACCCTGTGAGACGATAAATCCACCACTAAGGTCACTGAACACCTGGTGTAGAAACTGTCAGATGGGAACCTAACTTGCTTTGTAACCTTTCACCAGAAAACTTAGTGAATAAGTATTGCCACCCACCTCAGGTTTGACCTTGATACTTCACACACACAAGTTACTCAATTATTTGCAAAATCCTGTCCAGATGTATAGGGTCACCGTGAGTCGGAATCAACTCAATGGCACTGGGTTTCGTTTTCTTGGTTTTCCCAGATATAAAATCCTGAGTTCTTCAAGGTAAAAGTCTTAGGAATTAAAAGTTACCCAGGCAACGCTCTGGGGCCAGACAAACAGCTGAACACACCTCCTGACCCAATTATAATGGCTATGAGAGGCAAGGGCTCCCAGCAAGGTGTGCATCACTTTCCCTTCCCGTAGCCCAGGGAGGGGCAGGCTGCCTGGAGCAGCTCCAGGGAAGTCACAACTCCTCCTCAGGAAGGGTAAATAGCCCAGGGACAACAGATCAGGTGCAGCCCAGCCTCTGGTCCAGAGGTGGCTTGAGGACCAGGCCAGCTCCCCAGCCCGCTAAGACGCGGAGCTTCTTCCTGGCCGGTCAAGGTCACTTAAGGGCTCTCACATGGAAGCGCAAAGCAGCAAGGTGCAGGGGGAAAACCCAGGCTTTGGAGTCTGACAGGCCTAAGCTGCTCCAATACTCACAGTCACTGGAATTATTTGTGGTAAGTCCCTTGTCTGTAAAATGGGGATGTTACCACATGCTTCCTATCACCTGTCTATGACAGTGTGTCACACTCTGGTGGTCTGTGTGTCGCTGTGATACTGGAAGCTATGCCACCAGTATTTCAAATACCAGCAGTGTTCCCTGTGGTGGGCAGGCGTCAGTGGAGCTTGCAAACCGAGACAGACTAGGTATGACTAGCAACTGGCCTCTGAAAAAGGAACCAATGAAAACCTTACAGATCACAGAATACTGTCTGTGACTTTGACTTGCTTATTTTGGACATGTCATCAGCAGAGGCTATCACCGGAGGACACCATGACTAGAAAGGTGGAGGGCCAGCCAAGTGGAGGAAAACCACCGTCAATAAGATGATATGACCCAGCGGCTGCAACCAAAGACTGAAACATTCTGATGAACAGAGAGACGTTTCATCCTGTTACATGTGGGGTCACCACAATCAGAGCCAAATCACTGAGAACTGACATCACTTGCATCACTGTACCCTGCCGGTTCCTGTTATGCAGTAAGTCCATGCTTTACCAGTGAGGTACACAACCCTTTTTCTTCGAGACCCTGGAAGCCACCCATACCTGTGATGCCCTTTCTAACAGACTTGGGTCCCGCAGAAACCACAGTACACTTACACCAGCCAGGACTCACAATGGTAGCACCTTACAGGAGGCACTGGGAGGAACGTGGCTGCTCTTGTTTGTCTTCCCTGCTTAACCACTGATAAACCACATGTACAAATATTCAACAACTGCCAGCAAGTCAGTTTCAATCACGTGTCTGGGGAGATCTGTATTCCACAGTGTTTTCACAGTTACGACTTTTTTGATTGCCTGGCCTTTATTCTGAGGTGTCTTTGGGTAGGTTTGGGCACTTAACTAGTTGCACTCCCCAGGAACACCTAACCACACTCCTAGGCTTGGCCAAGCGCTCTTAGATAGATGCTGACTAGCTCACTAGCGACAGGAACCTTATTCAAGTTCCCTCCTCTTACCCTCAACTAAGACAGCTGGCCTCCTACTTCATTAAGGAAACCAAAGTGACCAGGTGTCTCCTGTCTGCTCTGTCCCCCCAGCTGCAAAGAGCGTCACCTTCTTCAAACCTCTTCTTTTCCTGAATTACTTCCCCTAAGCCAACTGGCTCCATATCTCACACGTAATCAGGCAAAAAGTTCTGCCACTTTTACATCAGAGCTATTTCTTTCCCTCTCCCTGGCACACAGCTCAGCATCTCAAACCCACTTGCAACTTCTCCCTCCAAACTACTCTCCTTGTTTCTCCTCATGGTCACGTATCTTGCAATTGAGTCGTTCTGGACTTCTCTCTCCCCTCAAATCCTTCCTCTGCCATAAATGCTCCCTTGAGAGCTGGCTGGACACACTCCCTCCTAAGCTCCTTTGTACCCTGCTGTTGTCAGCTGCCATCAAGGTGGCCCTAAGACTCATGGCAATTCACACACAATGAAATGAAGTCCTGCCTGGTCCGATGCCACTGTCACCCAGAGCTTCCACCTCCTGATTTGTGGGAGCAGACCAGCAGGTCCTTCTCCCTAGCCCATCTATGTCCAGAAGCTCGCTGTTCAGTATCATAGAAACATGCAAGCCTCCACTGACAGATGAATAGTGGCTACACAACACGTGTGCTGGCCAGGACTTGAACCCGGGTCTCCTGAATGAAGGCAAGAATTCCCCCACTGAATCACCACTACTCTTCTTCTAGCCCTAAGCCTCTGCAATCCTCTTCCTTACCTCACCTCCCACACAGATTGAGCACAAACCAAGTGCCAAGCCCAGTACAACGCACTGGGCAGATAAAGAATTGGTTCCACTCCCGACCCTGAAGGAGTTGAGGCTCCCACTTGTAATGGAGGTCCATCCTCCTTCCTCCTCAGCAAGAATCTCCTGGAATTGCCCCCAACAGCCCAGAAGCCCTCTACTATTTTATCCAGTCTACTTTTCTAGCTTTAGCTCCAAGTTCACCTTCCTGACCCTCTGCCTGGCCAAACAGGTCCCCTCATTCCTTGAGTTTCTCGTGCTTTCCTCCTCTCTATTATGTACACTCTAACTGTAGAATTGGTTTGGGCCTATTGACAGGCATCTTGGAAGGAAGGCCTGGTGATGTACTTCTGAAAAATTTGCCACTGAAAACCATACGGAGCAGTTCTACTGACATACATGGCGTTGCTATTTACCGCACCTGGGAATCCCTCTCCACCACTCAGCTCACTGGGCCCAGTTTGAACACCATCTCTTTCATTAAAAGCAAAATGCAAACAATGGACAATCATTTCTTTCAACGCTCTCTCAATGAGTCAGGGCCTGCTGCTTAGTGTTCATGCTGTCATCTCACACATCCATCTTTTTCTCCCCAGTTGAGGGCACAAATTCCTTGAGGAGGCAATCTCTTCCACTTCTTCTTATTCCCCATGACAATGAAAGAGCAGTGAAACTGAGTTTTTTCAATCTATCAAGAATGTTGTCACTGTGACAATCCATGCTGTGTTTCTGGGTCGGGCAGGGACAGACCAGAAGATCATCTAAGGGATTCCTTAAGCATATATGGACACCAGACGAGTTGCCATCAAGTGACCCCATGTGTGTCAGGGCAGATCTGTGTTCCACGGAGTTTTCAGTGGCTGGGGTTTTTGGAAATAGAGCTCCAGGCCTTTCTTCTGAGGCTTCTTGGTGAATTTGAACCTCCCACCTTTCAGTTGGCAGCCCAGTGTGCAAACTGTTTTGACACTCAAACCAAAAAAAAACACAGATGCATTGTAGCTGGGTCAATTCTGACTCATGGCAACCCTACAGGACACAGGAGAACTGTCCCCATTGGGCTTCCAAGGCTGTCATCTACACAGCAGTAGACTGCCACATCTTTCTCTCATGGAGTAACTGGTGGGTATAAGTCACCAGCTGTTCAGTTAGCAGCCATATACACATAACCACTGGCACCACCCAGACACTACCTTTTGCCACATCCCCGCTTCATTAACGCATCTATCAATGGCCCTGTGTTCTAACAGGAAATGCCCTGAACCTGAGTGAGTTACTTTCCTGTCTATGCTCACATACTAAACTGCTCCTTCTTCTGTTGCCTCTGTTTGCTGAGTGACTATTCACCCACCTGGTCACTCAGGTAGAGAACAGAAGTCATCTTCCCACATCTAACTACTTACTGTCTTGTGTCTTTTGTCTCCTAAATGCATTCAAATCTATCCCTTCTCCTTCCCTTCCACTACAACCCAAAGTCACATTCACAACCCCTTGTACCTCAAGGAAAGCAACTGCCTCCTAACTGGTTTTCTGCCCTCCAGTGCTATCCCCTTCCAACTCTTCCAACTGTGTGACAATGTGACTCCCTGACTTTGACGACTAAAACTGTTCAGTAGCCCTCCTTGTCCAGCGTCTGGGATAACCCCCAGGCTCTTTGTACAGCACATGCAGCCCCCTCGGGATGTGGGTTCAAACTAATCTTCTCACCTTATTCACTCCTGCCACAAATCACCTTACCCTTCTTGCCCCCTGGAACTTTTTCCCTCTCTGTGCCCTCACTAGAGCCATCCTGGCAATCTGTAAAGTCCTTCCCTGGTATCTCTGCCTGACCATCCCCTCCCTTCCCCCACCTCCTCCAGGAAGCCTTCTGTGACTTCCTTCACCTGCCAATGCTTGGTCAACGGTCCCCTTTTCTGTGCTTCGTATCAGCCAGTACCTAACTGTCACCACACTCACCAGAGTGGAATGAAATAACCTAAGCATACACCATACACACTGTATACACTGTAGCCTCTCCAGAGCCTTGCACACAGCAGCGACTCTGGGGAAGTGATTAAAGGAGAGCAGTTAAGATTCACTTCCCTTCTAGGAGCTGGTTTCCTGCAGTCGCTGCCAGCCCAAAGCCTGCTGGCCTCACTGCTTCACTACTGCCATCTAGGGGTAACAGGCAGAAACTGCATTTCTCTCATCACTGAGCTTTAACTTGATTCAAAAACTAAACGGGATGGGAAAACAAGTGAGGAACAGTTGATGGTGGTGGGTGGGGGTGAAGGCAGGCTAGGAGTCAGAGGAGGCTTCAGCTGGTGACTGAGTGCTCAGCTGGGCCACGCAGCAAGAAGAAGAGATCTCTAGGAAGAGGAGAGCAGTCAGCAGGAGTAAAAGGCCAATGGGGTCCACGTTTACGGTCCGGTCAAATCAAGCTCCAGAATGAAAGGAGAGTTAGCATGTGAAACACCTCAAATCTTCAGCTCAGGGCTTGAGATGTTATCGTGTAAGCCATCCCAAGAAGTCAAGACAATTTTAATTGTTCCCACCCAGAGACTTTTAATCAGGAGTGACATGATCACACTTATGTTTTAACATGACAGCTCTTAGTGGTGTGTGAGAGAGGCTACAGACAGGATGCAGAAGGCTGGTTACATCACGGGAAACAATAAAGCAAGGGCCAGGAAGAAGGTATTTTCATAATTCTCTATCATGTCCCACTTGCCGTCCCTTGATCTCAGAACCAATATATCTCAACTGAAATTCTGCCCCCACTCAAAAATACTTTCAGCATAAACATGATTTCTTTACACATTTTGAAATATTTGTGTGTCTCAGTCTCTTCACAGACTTTTAGGTGCGTGGCTTTATAATGAGTCCCAGCATGGAGCTTGTACACTGTTGGTGCTCCACGACAACTGAACGGAATTCCTGGAAACACTGACTCTTGGGGTCTCATGATCCCCTGCGAATACAGGTAGCCCCCAACTTAAGACATGTTAGAGTTATGACAAACTACACTTACCACTGTCTGCTGTTACGTGGCTTTTTTGTATATAGTTACTAACATGTACTACATACAACACCGCAGTGCATAATTCGGTGTGATTTGCTGGTGTTATTCTCAGATGTTCACTGGATGACATTCAAAGTTATGACTTACAGAAACACTGACAGTAAAAGGCAGTAATAATGAGAGCTTAAAAAAGAATCTGATTTACAACAGAACCGACTTACGACAAAGTTGTTGGAAGATAGCACCATTATAAGTTGGGGACTACCTGTATAAGAGCCGTAAAATTGTGTGATTAAGCCTAAGAACTTTGTAGTCAGGGACCTGAGTTCAAATCCTGAGTGAGATTGGTCATATCAAGCAACCCAACTAATCCCTGCTGTTTTTACCTGTAAATCAGAAATTATAATAGCACCTACCTCACAGGTTGGAGGTAAATGTCTGTGGAGCATCAAGCACACAGTTAATTCTCAATGAATGCTGGTGATTATTTACAATGCCATTTATTCAGTGCCTACCAAGCACAGTGAGTCGGAATCAACTGCACATACTGAGTTTGGTTTTCTGGTTTTTGCCATGCACAGGCCAAGCACAATGCTGGGGCTTCCCAAACACTAAACTCAAAGGCATACAAGACTACTCTTGTCCTTCCCATTTTACAAAGAAACTAAGTTTCACTCATAGTTCAACTTGTCCAAGCTCTTGGTAGTCTTGAAGGCAGAGCATTGAAGGATAGGGTTTGAGGGGCTTGGCGGGAGACTGCCTAGTTCAGTGGTTCTCATCCTGGGGTGATTTTTGCTGCCATGCGGATCTGCCTATGTGTGGTGACATTTCTAAGACTCACAACTAGGGAGAAGGAAAGGACATCACTAGGTTCTACTGGGCACAGGCCTGGTGGTACAGTGGTTGTTACGTGCTCGGCTGCTAACAAAAAGATCTGTGGTCCCAAACTCATCAGCCACTCCACAGCAGAAAGATGTGACAGGTTACTTCTGTAAAGAATTATAGCCTTGAAAACCCCATGGGGCAGTTCCACCCTGTCCTACAGGATTGTTCTAAGTCAAAACTGACTCAAAGCCAATAGATTTTTTTGGTGTTTAATGGGTAAAGGACAGGGATGCTACTAATCATCCTATAAAACACAGGACAGTGCCCCTAAATCAACAATTACTTAGCCCAAAATGTCAGCAGTGCCCTGGCTGAGACACCTTTCTCTAGTCCCATCATCCTCCCCAGCTTCCCACTTGCTTGGAGCATGGGCCATCTCCTCCCACCACAATACTTTGAGTCAGGGAGGCTCTGTCCTTCCACAGGCGGCGCATGCAGTAGTTCTTCCTCATCTGCCCTGCACACAGTAGGTACCAGAATCCATCTTAATAAGCCTAGTAGCAGAGGACACCGGAAAAGGAAGCAAGAGCATCCATGCCCTATTGTTCAAATGCGTGCAGTTTGTGTTTTCCAGGCACATTTTACAAATCCGACCGTCCCACGCCCCGCAAACAGCTTTGTTAGATATGGCGCTCAAAAAGATACATTTTCCTAGTTCTCCCCCACACATGGAAAGGTTTGCACACTTCAAAAAAGACCCCAGATCGGCTGCAGGCCTCTGACAACGACCACAAAAGAATCTGGAGGATTTCCCAGGGGAGCGAACCCGGGGGCCGCGCGCGACCTCTGCGCGCAGATCGCGCTCACTCAACTCCCCCGCCTCTGGCTTCACTCTCCCGCCCCCAGAACCCAAGCTCCCAAGGCTGCCGGAGCCCAGGCCCAGCACTCGGCGCGGCTGCTGAGCCTGGCCGCCAGGCGCGTGCCCACGCCGTGTCCCCCTCGCCCGCCCCTCGCGGCGGCAGACGAATCTGGCCCAGGCTCTGTCGCCAGCGCCCACACCGGCCGCCCCCCGCCTGGCCGCGTCCCGCGCGCGTCCCTCCCGGCCCGGCGCGGCCTGGGCCTCGGCCGGTGCAGGCCCGCGGGCGCCCGCGGCCCGGCCAAGCGAGCTCAGGCCTGCCGCGGCCTACTCTGTTGGGGACCGCCGAAGGCCCCCATCTCACCTGGGCGCGGGCGGGCAGGCCCGGGGATTCTCCGGGGTGGGCAGACGGTGGCGGCGCGGCGCTAACGTCTCCGCTCGGCCTCGGTAGCGGCGGCAGCGGCGGCAGCGACGGCGACGAGGCGGCGACTCCTCCTCAGCGCGCACGACCCGCTCCGGCCCGCGGCGCAGGCACGCCCCCCTGGCGCGTGCTCCCATTGGCCAGCGCCAGTCACGGCGCGCTTTCCATTGGCCGAAGCAGCTGTCGCGGCGTCCCGGGGGAGCGCTGGGAGGCGGGACTTCCGGTCAGCGCCGCCTGCGGAGTGCTAGGCGGCCGCCGGAGACTCGGGCAGTGGAGATGGCCGCGAAGGGGTGAGCTGAGGTCCAGATCCGCGACGGCCAGAGTTGGTAAAGGGCGTTGGACAGAGTACCGGCGCTCCTATGGAGCGCCCGTCGTGTGGCCTGCGTCTGTTTGCCTCACCTCTCTGCGAGGTAGGAGTAGAGGTAAGCGAACAGGTCTGGGGTTCGAATCCCGACCCCGGTGTTTCTTCGCTGAGTGCCATTGGGCAAGGGCTGATGTCACCTCGCGGGACCTGAGTTTCCTTAGCTGCTGTGGTGAGCAGGCGAGGCCTAGGATGTGGGTGAAGTTACATTAGTGTGGGTTATGAGAGCCAACGGATTGCCGGAGGCTATGTAGCTGACATTCACTCATTAAAATTTTATTGAGTGCTTGCTGTGGGACGGAAACCCTGGTGGTGTAGTGGCTAAGAGTTCAGCTGCTAATCCAAAGGTCGGTAGTTGCAATCCGCCAGGCGTCCCTTGGAAACTCTCTGGAGCAGTCGCAGTGAGTCAGAATTCTCTCCAAGGTAACGGATCTGGTTTTTTGGTTTTTACTATCTGCCAGTCACTGTGTGAACGATCATTGGATTTGCATTCTAGATGAGTGGGTCTAGTAGAAATATACAAAAGCCACTGCCGTCCAGTCGAGTCTGACACATAGCAACCCTATAGGTCAGAGTAGAATTGCCCCATAGAGTTTCCAAGGAGTGTCTGGTGGATTCGAACTGCTACCCTTTTAGTTAGCCTATGTAGTGCTTAACCATTGGTCCACCACAGTTTCCAGTAGAAATATTAAAAAAACAAAACAAAAACCTGGGGGCAGAGTCGAGATGGCGGACTAAGCACACGTCACCTTATATCCCTCTGGAAACCAAGACCTGAATTGATAATCATACGGAGCCTTCTGATCACCTAATCAGCCTCAGGACACGGCACAGGGCTGTTAATTGGGACTTTATACCACTCAGCGAAAAACCTCCTCTCTTTTGCTGACTCCCGCTCCTGGCTAGCCCCGGCTCTCACTGACGGAAGGTAAACGCACCAGCTTGACTATTTTTTTCCTCTGTCTTGGCTGGCGGGCGGAGCTGGGTCTTGCCTAGCGGCTAGATGCAGACACGCTGCTGGGGGGATAGGAAGGCAAAATTCCCATATTTTGAGAGCCAGGCTCAGGACTCTGTTAGTCTAGCCACTTTGAGCCATTTGTTTTATACCTGCGTCAGCGGGGTTTGAATGGAATTCCACAGTCAGTGTGTGGGACGCCATGTTGGTACCGAGATTTTAGGGAGACCTAATTCTTAGCCTGGGAGCCAGCGCCTGCAAACAGGACAGCGCTTCTCCAACAGAAAAGTAGTGATTTTGCACAGTGCTGCCTACGTTTGGGGCCCTGCAACAGAAGCAGAGGAATCACTACCTCTCGGCACCTTTAGCCCCTCTGTGTGCTGCCTGTGTGGAGGACGCCATCTTGGGTATGGTGGCCGCAGCTGGACCTAATTCTTAGCTTGGGAGCCAGAGCCTACCCACAAGAGAGCGGTTTTCTAACGCAAAAGCGGTACTCAATGCAGTGTCGGCTAAGGCTAGGCCCTGTCAGCAGAGGCTACTAGGGCAGTAGCATTGCTGTATTCTGAACTAGTTTGTTATCATCTGGGGTTGGATATAGTGGCGCTTACTTTGTCAGTTGAGAAGAGGGACCTCTACACCTGAAAACCTAACTGACTTGTGAACTGGTCAGATACCTTTTGCTTTACATTTTAAGACAGCCTAGAGAAACATTTGCAATCCATCTTCACAGTACCTCTTCCAGCCTCTACATACTCACATGGGACCCAAAAAGCAACAGACAATTGTGGCATACAAGAAATCACCCATGGCTTCAGAAGGCTCCCAAACAAAGCAACCAAGGAATTTTCCAGATGAAGAAACTTTTATGAAAGCATCAGGAAGTGAATACAAAATGATTATATACAAAGCCCTTCTAGACCTTATACAAAATGAAAAATTAAGCAAGCTGTTCGATCTGATGGAACACCAGTAGTCTGAAATCCAGCAGATCAAGAACAAAATCAAAGACATAGAAACTTCCAGCAAAGCCAAGAAAACAGAATGGAACAAATGGAAAAAAGAATTTCTGACTTGGAAGACAGAACTACTGATACCAGCATCTATGAGCAGAAATCAGAAAAAAGAAACAAGAAAAATGAAGAAACATTAAGAAGCATGTGGGGCTCTATTAAGAGGAATAACCTTTGATTAATTGGAGTCCCTGAACAGGGTAAGACGTCTGAGAACACGGAGAGTATCGTTGCCAAGCTGCTGAAAGAAAACTTCCCAGAAATCATGAGGGAAGAGAATATAGACATCTCAGATGCATATCGTACGCCGCCCAATATCGATCTCAAAAGAAGGACTCCAAGACATACTATAATCAAGCTTAACAAAATGAAACATAAGCAGCAACTCTTAAAGGCAGCAAGACTCAAAGCAAAGCTAACATTCAGAGGGAAACCCTGTAGGCTCTCGTCAGATTTCTCAGCAGAAACCATGCTGGCACGGAGACAGTGGCATGACACATTCAAAGCCTTGAAGAAGAACTTCCAACCAAGAATTATATATCCTGCAAAACTATCTTTCAAATACGAAAATGAAATTAAGACATTCCCAGATAAACAGAAACTCAGAGGCTTTGTGAAAACCAAACCCAAGCTACAAGAAATACTGAAACAAGTTCTTCGCTCTGGCTTAGAAGAACGAAATCACTAACTTTATATTTTAGAATGATACACTACTCAATACGTTACTCTTTTAGGGAAGGCTCCGAAGTCAATCACAGCTTTCATACAGAAAGAAGCAATCCAGTGATCATCATGAAAACTATGGTGTCATCATAATAAAAAGAGGGATATACTACAGTTGTTACAGTCCTTCCAGATGGAGAGGAAGATGACAAGACTGGTAGTAATTAAAATGGGGTTTATATATAGTTTATTAAGGGGGATCATAGGGGCAGCTGTAAAGCACAACAAAGATGTATCATACCATTTCAACAAATGTAACACACGAGTCTCAACAACTATAAAACCAGCTCTGAAAAAGGTGAAAAATCAACTCACAAAAAAGAGTGTCCCAGAAAGACTAATAAGAACAACAGAGAAAACATCAACATAAAAATAAACATATCACAATGGCAGCAGTGAACACATACATATGAATAATTACATTGAATGTGAATGGACTGAATGCTCCAGTAAAGAGACACCCAGTGTCAACGTGGATCAAAAGACATGACCCATCCATATGTTGTCTACAAGAAACTCACTTGAGACCTAAAGATAGGAACAAACTGAAAATTAAAGGATGGGAGAATATGTATCAAGCTAACAATGAACAAAGAAGAGCAGGGGTGGCAGTTCTAGTCTCAGACAAAATCAATTTTAATGTCAAATCCACCATCGTGGACAAAGATGGACACTATTTATTGCTGAAAGGTTCACTACACAAGCAAGACTTAACTATATTAAATATTTATGCACCTAATATCAGAGTACCTAAATACATCGAAGAAACACTGACTGCACTCAAAAGAGAGTTAGATGACTCCACAATAATACTGGGAGACTTTACCACTCCACTCTCATTACTGGACAGATCATCTAGAAAAAAGCTCAGTAAAGATACAGAAGACCTCATTGCCACAATTACCCAACTAAACCTCATTTATATATATACAGAACTTTCCACCCATCAGCAGACAACTACACCTTCTTCTCCAGTGCACATGGAACATTCTCCAGAATTGACCATGTGTTAGGACATAATGCAATTCTCAACAAAATCCATACCATTGAATTACTGCAAAGCATCTTCTCAGATCATAAAGCCATCAAAGTTGAAATCAATAGCAGAAAAAACATAGATAGAAAGTGGAACTCTTGGAAACTGAACAACATCTTGCTCAAAAAAAACATGGGTTATAGAGGAAATCAAGGATGAAATAAAGAAATACATGGCTTCCAATGAGAACGAAAACACTTCTTACCAGAACCTATGGGATACAGCCAAAGCAGTGCTCAGAGGTCTTTTTATTTCCATAAATGCACACATCTGGAAGGAAGAAAGAAACCAAATCAAGGAACTAACCCTACAGCTTGAACAAGTAGAAAGAGAACAACAGAGGAACCCCTCGGGCACCAGAAGAAATGAGATCATAAAGATTAGAGCAGAGCTAAATGAATTAGAGAATAGAAAAACAGTTGAAAAAATTGAAAAGACCAAAAGCTGGTTTATTGAAAAAATCAACCAAATTGACAAACCACTGGCTAAACTTACTAAAGAAAAGCAGGAAAGGAAACAAATAACCCAATTAGAAATGAGAGGGGAGTTGTCACCACAGATGCAACAGAAATAAAAAATATCATAACAGATATACTATGAAAAACTGGACTGTAACAAATTTGAAAACCTAGGGGAAATGGACCAATTCCTTGACTCATACCACCGATCCAAATTATCACAACATGAAGCAGAACAACTTAATAAACCCATCACAAAGGAAGAGATTGAAAAGGTCATCAAAACACTGCCAACCAAGAAAAGTCCGGGCCCAGATGGCTTCACTGCAGAATTCTACCAAGCATTTAGAGAAGAGTTATCTCCAATACTACTGAGGCTATTTCACAGTATAGAAAGGGATGGAGTACTCCCAAACTCATTCTATAAAGCCAGCATAACCCTGACACCTAAGCCAGGGAAAGACCCAACAAAGAAAGAGAACTACAGACCAATATCACTCATGAATCTAGATGCCAAAATCTTCAACAAAATTCTTGCCAATAGAATACAACAATGTATCAAGAAAATAATCCATCATGTCCAAGTGGGATTCATACCAGGGATGCAAGGCTGGTTCAACATCAGAAAAACAATTAATGTGATTAACCACATAAATAACACAAAAGACAAGGATCACCTGATTTTGTCCATTGATGCAGAAAAGGCATTGGATAAAATCCAACACCCATTCATGCTAAAAACTCTTAGCAAAATGGGCATAGACGGTGTTTTAGTCAGCTAGGGCTGGTCTAACAGAAATACCGCAGAGTGGATGGCTTTAACAAAGAAAGATTTATTCTTACACAGTCCGGTAGGTTGCAAGTCCATATTCAGGGTGTCCGCTCCAGAGAAAGACTTTCCCCTTGACGGCTCTGGAGGAAAGTCCGGTATTGCATCAGTCATTGTCCAGGGAGTGTCCTAACGCAAGAACCTCTGGTCTGAACGACACGCTCTGCTCCCGGTGCTGCTTGCTTGATGGTAGCGAGGTTCTCAAATTGTCCTTGGTTCTTTTTCCTTTTATTCCTTGCAAGCTAAAAGCATTAAGGGTGGGGCAAGCCATACTCCAGGGAAACATCCCCCATAGCAGGAATTCACAGCCCCACCCTAATCCTTTAACATACAGGTTAGCAAAACCACACAATGGAGGACATTTCCAAGATACTGGGAACCATATCCCAGCCACATGACTGCACACATTTTTGGGGGGACACAATTCAAACCATGACAGACGGCAAATTCCTCAACACAATAAGGGCCATTTATACAAAGCCAATTGCCCACATCATCCTGAATGGAGAGAGACTGAAAGACTTTCCCTTGAGATCAGGAACTAGACAAGGATGCCCAGTCTCACCTCTCCTATTCAACATTGTGCTAGAAGTTCTAGCCAGAGCAGTTAAACAAGACCAAGAAATAAAGGGCATCTGCATCGGCAAATAGGAAGTTAAAATCTCCCTGTTTGCAGATGATATGACTGTACATGCAGAGAACCCCAAGGAATCTATAAGTAAGCTACTCAAACTGATAGAAGAGTTCAGCAAAGTCTCAGGATACAAGATAAACATAAGTAAATCAGTAGGATTCCTTTATACCAACAACGAGACTGTTAAGGATGAAATCATCAGATCAATACCATTTACGATAGCCCCTAAGATGATAAGGTGCCTAGGAATTAATCTAACCAGACAAACAACAGACCTTTACAAAGAGAACTACAAGCCCTTACTACAAGAAACTAAGAGAGACTTAGATAAATGGAAAAACCTACCCTGCTCATGGATAGGAAGACTTAACATTGTGAAAATGTCTATTTTACCCAAAGCAATTTATTTATATAATGCAATCCCAATACAAGTTCCAGCATCATTTTTTAATGAGATGGAGAAACAAATCACCAATTTTGTTTGGAAAGGGAAGAAGCCCTTGATAAGTAAAGAACTACTAAAGAAGAAGAACACACTGGGAGGCCTCTCATTACCCGACCTTAGAACATACTACACTGCCACAGTGGTCAAAACAGCCTGGTACTGGTACAAGAACAGACAGATGGATCAATGGAACAGAATTGAGACCCCAGAGATGACACCTTCTGCCTATGAACAGTTGATATTCGACAAAGGCCCTAAGACATTAAACTGGGGTAAAAACAGTTCCTTCAACAAATGGTGCTGGCAAAATTGGTTATCCATCTGCAATAAACTGAATCAAGATCCATATCTTACACCTTACACAAAAACCAACTCTTAACTGGATAAAAGACCTAAATATCAAACCTAAAACGATAAAGCTCATCCAAGAAAAGGTAGGCACAACAATGGAGGTTTTAATACACAATGAGGACAGACTCCAAAATCTGTCAAAGAAACCACAATCAACAGAAGAGAAAATAGATAAATGGGAACTATTAAGAATCAAACACTTTTGCTCATCCAAAGACTTTATTAATAGAATTAAAAGAACACCCACAGAATGGGAAAAAATATTTGGCAACTCTATGTCAGACCGACACCTGATCTCCATAATCTATAAGATACTACAAAATATCAATAAGAAGAAGATAAACCATCCAATTAAGCGATGGGCAAAGGAGATGGACAGACATTTCACTAAAGAGGAGATCCAGGCAGCCAAAAAACACATGCGGACATGTTCACGATCTTTAGTTATTAAAGAAATTCAAATCAAGACAACAATGAGATACCATCTCACCCCAACAAGATTGGCCATGATCCAGAAAACACAAAACAACAAATGCTGGAGAGGCTGTGGAGAAAGTGGAACCCTCCTACACTGTTGGTGGGGTTGCATAATGGTCCAGCCTCTTTGGAAAGCAATTTGGCACTTCCTTAAAAAAATGGACATCGATAGACCATTTGACCCAGTAATTCCACTACTTGGAATATATCCTACAGAATCAAGGGCTTTCACACCAACGGACACATGCACCAGAATGTTTGTCGCAGCACAGTCCACGATAGCAAAAAGATGGAATCAACCCAGATGCCCAACAACAGAAGAGTGGATAGGTAAACTATGGTACATGTACTCAATGGAGCACTACGCAATGATAAAGAATAGCAATGATTCCAGGAAACATCTCCTAACCTGGTTTCAACTGGAAGACATTATGTTGAGTCAAAGTAGTCAGCGACAAAGGGACAAATACTGTATGAGACGTCTATGATAAGAAAAGAGACTTGTGTATAGAAGAAAAGACTCTTCGACAGCTGCAAGGGAGGGGAGGGAGGGAGTGTGAGGGGGGGAGGGTTTAGTTTAGATAGTTGCTAGAAATCTGATTGGGAGGAAGCGGTGATAGCACACATTAGAAACAAGAACAACTTTAAGCAGACTTCAGCATAACTTGAGTACTCATTCTATCTTAACCCAGTGTTGCAAGGATAGAGTAGCTGGGGCCGGGGGCAGGGGACCATGCTCTTAGGTAAAGTCGAGGCCAATTGGCACAACTAGCGTTTTGCTAAGAGAGCTCTCTGCACCCCACATTGGTGAGTGGTGTTTGGGGTCTTAAAAGCTGCCAAGCTGACATCCGAGGACACAGCAAATGGTCCCAACTCAGCAGTAACAGACACTCACCGAGGACCAAAATGACATGCGGTAAAGACAACCTAGAAGACAGAGAGACCCGCAAGAATGGGTGCCTTCATTGACTTGGGACTGGAAGAACCGGATGGTGCCCGGCTACCACCAGTGATAGCCACGATGGAGCTCACTAGGGTGAGTCTCACTGGCAACACAAGAATAAAAAGGGGTGCATCCTGAGATCGCCACTAAAAGACCTCAGTTGATGGTCCAGTGGTTTCAGGGTTCCCTTGAGAGCATGACCCCCAGCCCTGATGCTACCCTTACCCATAAACTATAACAAAGGTCCACTCTTTGGACAGGAATGGATTGGACTTAGCAATACAGAGTGACCATATATTGGTTGCACTTTATGGTTCTATACGTCTATAGGATATCATCCTGCTGACCTCTGGCTGGAGGAAGGAGAGTGGGTGGAGAGGAGTGGAAAGGAGGCGGTTGGGAGGATGAGACACGTATGGAGCAGAGAGGAAAAGTGTGCTGTCACTGGACGGGGAGAGCAGTGGAAGCTGCATATAGGTGGGCATATAAATTTATATGGGAATGTACATTTTCACTCAGTCATATTAAATAAAAAAGACAAAAAAAAAAACCCAAAAACCAAACCCACTGCCATCAAGTTCGTTCCAACTCATAGTGACCCTATAGAACAGAGCAGAATTGCACCATCGAGTTTCCAAGGAGTGCCTGGCAGATTCCAACTGGCAACCTTTTTGTTAGCACAGGTAGTGCTTAAGCTCTGTCACCAGGGTTTCCAGTAGAAATACAAGGGAGCCACAAATGCCACCCATTTGTGTCATTAAAATTTTCTAATGGTCATGCTGATGGCACAGTAGTTAAGCCATCTGCTGCTAACCAAAAGGTCAGTGGTTGGAAGCCACCAGACATTCCACAGGAGAAAGATGTGGTAGGTGCTTCTGTAAAAATTTGCAGCCTTGGAAACCCTGTGGGACAGTTCTACTCTGTCCGGTGAGGTTGCTGTCAGTCAGAGTCAAATCCACAGAAGTGGATTTGGGTTTTTTTTTTGTTAGTGGCACATCAAAACCAAAAAAAAGTCAAAGAAACATGTTGATTTTAATGTGTTTTATTTAACTCATTGTATCCTAAATATAGTGGAAACCCAGGTGGCATAGTGGTTAAGAGCTACGGCTGCTAACCAAAAGACTGGTAGTTCAGATCTACCAGGTGTCTCTTGGAAACCATGTGGGGCAGTTCTGCCCTGTCCTGTAGGGTTGCTTTGAGTTGGAATTGACTCCGTGGCCATCGATATGGTTTGTATTTTTATGAGCCCCAAATATCATTATTTCAACATGTAATTGCTACGAGAAATTAGATCTTTTACTTGCCCTGCCACCCCCACATTTTCAAAATCTGGTATATATTTATACTCACAGCACAGCTTACGTCAGACTGACAAGGGACATTTCAAGGGCTCAGCCACCACCACTTGTCAGCAGCTGCCTTTGTGGACCACACGCAGTGCAAGATGAAGCAGAAAAGAAACGACTTGAGTGGCAAGACAGTAAGTAAATCGGGAAGGAGCATGGGGAATATTAGGGTTGCAGTTTAAAGGAGGGTGGTTGAGAAGGCCTTGTTATGAGAAGAAGACATTTGCAGAAGGACCTGTAGGAGCTGCAGATGTTGAACAAATAACCACTGTATTCCTTGTTTAGTGGAACACTGTCCGGTAGAACTTTCTGTGGTGACGGGTGGGTTCTACACCTGTACTGTCCAGTTCCATAGCCATTAGTTCCATTTGGCTTTTGGGTACTTGACGTGTGGCTGGTGCCACTGAGAATCTCTTGTATCCCCAAGGCTAAGCACTGCACCTGGTGTATTTTGGGTGGTTAGAAAGTATTGATAGTGTAAAAGAAACAACATCTCAGTAACAGTGAGCACACTTAGAGCCCAGATCTTGGTGTCTAATACCAATCTCCAATTTAAATTAAGTAATTAACTTTAATTAAATATAAATAGCCCCATACAACTAAGGCATCTGCTAGTAGACAGCCCCAAGTTCATACAACAATAACAAGTACTCTGAAAGGAATGCATACTCCGTGTTAAAAGCTGTATCTTCTCCTATGTCATCTTTCCAGTTGCTCCGTGAGGTGGGAGCTATGATTACTGTCACCATGATGAAGAATGAGGTCCTTTCTTCATTATTACTTAAACTATTATTAATAACAAAACCTTCAAACTCCCTTGGCATCGAGTAGATTCCAACTCATAGCAACCCTATAGGACAGAGTAGAACTGCCCCATAGGATTTTCAAGGAGCACCTAATAGAAGCTTTTAACCACTACTGTACCAAGACTCCATTATTAATAATAGAATTTATTTTTGGAGGAGTTTTAGATTTACAGAAAAGTTGAAAAGTTGTACAGAGAGTTCCTGTATACCTCACACTCAGTTTCTGCTATTAGTAAGCTATTATGTTAATATGTATTATGATTAATGAAACAATATGTTACTGTTAGCTCAAGTCCTGGTCTATTTCTTTTCCTTAGTTTTTACCTAATACATTTTTTCTATTCCAGGATTCCTTTTAGGATTCCATATGACATTTGTCATGTCACCTTAGACTCCTCTTGGCTGTGGCAGTGTCCATGTTTTTGATGACCTTGACAGTTTTGAGGATTATTGATCAGAAATTTTGTAGGAACTCCTCTATTGGAATTTGTCTGATGTATTTCTAATGACAAGACTAGGGTTGAGGGCATTGGTGGTTTGGTGGTAGAATTTTTGCTTTCCACGTAGTAAACTCAGGCTTGGTTCCGGCCAGCGTACCTCGTGTGCAGCCACACACGCACCCAAGACAGCTTACATGTTGCTGTCTTAGTCACGTAGCCCTGCTGTAACGAACATCGCAAATGGACAGCTTTACCAAACAATTTTATTTTCTCACAGTCTAGGAGGTTAGAAGTCCAAATTCAGGGCACCATCTCCAGGGGAAGGCTCTCTCTCTCTGTTGGCTCTGGAGGAAGGTCCTTGTCATCAGTTTTGCCTTGGTCTAGGAGCTTGTCAGTACAGAGACCCCATGTCCAAAGCACATGCTCCAGTCCCAACATTTCTTTCTTGGTGGCATGAAGTTCTTCTCTGGGGGACTCTCTGTTTTATATCTCTAAAGAGCTTAACTCAAAATGTAACCTAATCTTGCAGGCTGTGTCCTGCATTATTAACATAGCTGTCTCTAATGCTGCCTCATTAACGTCACAGAGGTAGGTAGGATTTACAGCCTACAGGAGGATCACATCAGATGACACAAGGGAGGACAATCACACAAGATGGAATCCTGGCCTAGTCAAGTTGAAACACATATTTTTTGGGGGACACTCCTCAATCCATAACACTGAACAGGTTTAGCAGACCTTGCAGACTAACATAAAGTAGGAAGAAAGGCCTGGTAATCTACTTCTGAAAACCCTAATGGATCACAACAGTCCTATCTGTAACCGATCATGAGGATAGCACAGGGCTGGATGGAATTTTGTTCCATTGTGCACAGGGTCGCCATGAGCTTGGGGCCAACGTGACAGCAGCTGACAACAGCAATGGATTATTGGGACGAAGACCACTGAGGTAAAGTACTGTTGTCATTGTCGTCAAAGGTGTGTACTGTCAGTGTTGTCTATGACCACTGGTGTGACCTCAGTCACCTAGCTGAAGCACTGTTTGTCAGGTTTCTCCACTATAAAGTTACTCTCCTTTTCTGCCTTTCCATATTGATTGCAGGAGGAAGTCACTTTGTGCAGCCCACCCTTAAGAATTTGAGAAATATGATTGAGAACAACAAAGACACAAGGAAAAAAGAGTCCAGGAGACAGAAGGACCCATGTGAATGGGAGACTGTATCAACACGTGACCAGAAGAACCAGGTAGTGCCCAGCCACCACCAAAGACAGCCGTCATGGGGCACACAATGTCAAGTCTCAGTGGCAACATGAGAAAAAGGAGAAGCGCAGCTCAGGAACTCTACAAAAACACCAGAATTGATGGTCCAGTCGCCCGGAGGATCCCCTGGGTATGTGGCCCCTAGACCTTCTGCTGCCCCTGACCATAAAACACTACTGAGGTCAACTCTTCAGATAAGAATGGACTGCACTTGCAGACACAGTGTGACCATATGGTGTGTGTACTTTATGGTTACTGTGTGTTTATAGGAGGCTGTCCTACAGGTCTTTGTAGATGGGAGAGAAGAGGATGGAAAGGAGGGGACAGAAGCTTGTTAAGAGGATACTAGAAGTATAGAATGAAAAGGAGGAGTGTGCTGTCACTGGGCAAGGAGAGCAGAAGGAGCTGCAGATAGGCAGGCATGCAAAATTGATTTGGATTGTATACTTTCACCTAATCATAATTAAAAAAGAAAAAAAAAATTGGAGAAATATTCCCTGAGGCTAGAACAGCTACATAAATGATTTGAAATTCTTCTGCATGACAGACTGATATCTTCTCTCCTTTATTAACTAATTAATTAATGTCCATATGGTCCCATGGGTGTTTACTTTGTACTTTGGTTTGTTTTTAGTTGTCACTTCTGACTCATGGTAATCCTGTGTGCAGAGGAGAACTTCCCCGCAGGGTATTTAAGGCTGTGACCTTTTAGAAGCAGATCACCTGGCCTGGCTTCCAAGGGGTCTCTGGGTGGGTGCTAGCTGCCAACTGTTTGGTTCCTACTCAAGCACTTAACCCTTGGCACTTGTACTTCGCTGTTGCAGATTAAATTGTGTCCCTCCAAGATGTGTGTCACCTCGGCTCAGCCATGATTCCCAGTGTTGTGTGTTTCCCCATCATTTTGTCATCCGATGTGATTTTCCCACTTGTCGTAAGTCAGGCCGGTATGATGTTAATGAGGCGGGATTAGAGGCAGTTAGGTTGATGAAGGTGAAGCTCAATCTGTAAGATGAGGTTGTGTCCTGAGTTAGTCTCTTTTGTGACAGAAGAGAGTCAAGAGGTGGGGGACCTTATACTGCCAAGAAAGAAGGGCAGAAATGCATGTCTGTTGGACCCAGGGTCCCTATGATTAAGACAGTCCAGTTGTGTGGATTTTTTTTCTTTATACTGAAGTACAATCTGTATTGGAGGCTGTAGTCTTTGATCTTCACCAGTAAATGCATCAAGTCCTCTTTGCTTTCAGCAGCTAAGGTTGTCTCACTTGCCTGTCACAGGTTGTTAATGAGTCTTCCTCCAGTCCTCATGCCCCGTTCTTCACAGAGCCCAACTTCTCAGATTGTTTGCTCAGTATACTGATGGAATAAGTATGGTGAAAGGATGAGAACCTGCACACATCTTTCCTGACTTCAAATCAGGCACTATCTCCTCTTTCTATTCAAATGACTGCCTCTTGATCCATGTATAGGTTGCTAAAGAGCCCAATTAAGTGTTCTGGAATTCCCATTTTTCGCAGTGTTATCCATAATAGGTTATGATCCACACAGTCGAATGCCTTTGCATAGTCAATGAAACAGTTAAACCTCTTGCTTCCCGCCAAGATCCATCTGACATCACAGTGACATCCCTCATCCTATGTCTTCTTTGAATCTGGCTTGAATTTCTGGCAGTTCCCTGTCGATTTACTGCTGCAACTGCTTTTTACTGATCTTTGGCAAAATTTTACCCATGTGTAGCATTAATGATATTTTCAGTTATTTCCTCATTCTGTTGGATATCCGTTCTTTGGAGTGTGTACCAGTATGGGTGTCTTCCAGTCACTTGACCAAGTAGCTGTCTTCTGAGTTTCTTGGGATAGCGACTGAGCATGTCCAGTGCTGCAACAGTTGATCAGAACATCTCATTTGGTATTCCTCTACAGTTTGTTGTTGTTAGCACAGTAGATAAGTCATATGGTTATCTGATTTACAATGGACAATACCAGCCCATTTCAGCTCACTAATGCCTAGGATATCAATATTTACACATTCCATTTCATTGTTGAGGTTTTCCAGTTTTCCTAGATTCATACTTCATACATTTCATGGTTCTGATTCTTAGTGGGTATTTGGAGCTTTTCCTTCTCATTTTAAGTTGTGCTACAGCGGCAAATGAAGATTCTAAATGCTTGATTCCATCCACGTCATTAAGGTAGATCCTGCTTTGAGGAGGCAGCTCTTCCCAGTTGTCTTTTAGTGCCTTCCGACCTGAGGAGCTCATCTTCTGGCACTATTTCAGACGATGACCTGCTGCTTCATCAGCTTTTCGCTGACCGTTTTTTCAGATACAAACCACCAGGTCTTTCTTCCTAGTCTGTCTTAGTCTAGAAGCTCTGCTGAAATCTGTGTGCCTTGGATGACACTGCTAGTATTGGAATACCAGTGGCGTAGTTCCATGGTACAACAAAGTGGAGGTTGCGTGGAAATATTGACAGTAATAACTACATAGATAATTACAGTTGGCAGAAGCTTGGAGTGCCAGTAAAGCATGGAAGAGGAGGACCTGACCTCCTTTGGGATGGCCATGTCAACAGTGTTACAGCTGCAACACGAAGGGTGGCAAAGAATATTTCAGGCAGAGGGAATAGCAAGTGCTAAGGCCCTGAGGCAGATAGAAGCTTGGTATACTCAGGGGCTGAGAAAAGGCTGGTGGTAGAGATGCCAGTAGGAAGAAAGACTCTTGAGTGGGTGGGCACAGATCACACAGCCTTTTTGGTTGTGGGGAGTGGACACCTAGTCCTCAGAGCAAGTGAGGTGACTTGTCCAAGGGTGTCTGTTGAGTAAGTGACAGTGCTGGGCTTTGAACTGTCGTCTGCTTTAGCTTTGAGATCTCTTTTCTCCTTGCCTGAATTCAGTAGGGAGTTCTTCTGTTTTTATTTTGGGTAAGAAGTATAGTTTGGGTCCTCTGGGAACAGGAAGCAGAGTGCATGGGAGTCACTGTGGTTCCAGGTTGCTCCTGTTGTTAGTTGCCATTGAGCACCTTCCAGCTAATGACAGCCCCACAGACAAGAAAACGCAACATTGGCTGGTCCTGTGCCCCCATCACAGTTGCTCGTATGTTCAGGTCCATCGTTACAGCTATTGTGCCAGGCCATGTCACTCATGGGCCTGCTGCTTCACCAGACGTCATGTCCTGCTCTAGTGACTGATCCCTCCAAATGATGTGATCCATTAGTTTTCAGAAATAGACCACCAGGCCTTTCTTCCTAGTCTTTCTTAGTCAGGAAGCACCATGGGAACCTTTCTACCATGGCTGACCCTACTGGTATTTGAAATTGCGGCAGAGTGGCTTTCAGCGTCACAGCAACATGCAAACCACCACAACGTGACAAACTGACATGTGCGGTGGAAATGGCCTTTGATCTCCCAAGTTCTGGTCCATTCCTTCAGCATGAGCTAAAGAAGGTCTGTAAGGTGAGGCGACAGATGACTCAGCCTAGGTCCCTGCTCTTGAAGATGTATGTCACTGCCTTAAGGGACAGACACACAGACTCATAGACACAGATGTCAACATGGTGTAACAGGGACAGGCACAGAGTACCGCCTCTCCTGGAGGGCAGTGTCTGAACTGGATTAAAGCATGAGCAGGGGTTGTCAGACAGGGAGGGAACTTGCGGCAAAGGCACGACTTGTCTAAGAGGGTGGTGTGGGGAGCAGGGAGATGTGGGGAGGGCTGGAGCCAAATTATAAGGGGTGAGGACAGCAAGGTGACACTGGGCAGATAGCCATCCCTGGCTGTGACATTAGGCGGAGAAGTTGGGATTTTAACTGATAGACCAGGATCCACAAACTGCTGCCCCTTCTAGCCCACACCTGTTTTGGTACGAGCTGTGTCTTACTCTGGGCTCTCTAGAGGAGAAAAAAAGAGATGTGGATAGATTTTATACATACACGTGTGTGTGTGTGTGTGTGTGCACGCGCACACGCGTGTGTACAACATATGTGTATATGTGAAAACCCTAGTGGCATAGTGGTTAAGTGCTATGGCTGCTAACCAGAAGGTTAGCAGTTCAAATCCACGAGGCTGTCCTTAGAAACTCTGTGGGGCAGTTCTCTGTAGGGTCGCTATGAGTTGGAATCAGCCTGATGGCCAGCCAAGCCAGCCTGACGGCAGTGGGTTTAATACACACATATGTATCAATGTCTGTGATACATTCTATGAAATAAGTCAGTCTGTAATTTTGATGTTGTGTGAATGCCTTGGTCTGTGGGGCATGGGGCTCCAGGGCGCACAGTTCCAGGGGCTGCTGTGCAGTGCACAGCCCAGGAAGTTCCCACTGTAGATGCCTCAGGTGAGTGTTCAGGTGGGTCTCACCTGACGTATGGCCCTGCAGCCACATGACAGTCATGGCCAAGAGGCTGCAGGCATGGCCCAGGGCAGCAGAGGGGCAGTTTCTGCGACTGGAGACGTCTCCCCAGCTAGGCCCCACAATGCCTGCCAACCTTGGGCGCTCAGGAGGATCAGGTACCCTCTCCTCCCAGGAACGGGGGTACATGTTCCCACAGGTGAGGGGCAGTAGGGCAGCCTCATAGCCAAGTTTGGCTGTGAGTATCACGTACTGGCTACTGACATATACGAGGTTGGACATGACTGTGTATGTATGTGTGTGTGTGTAAGCACTTATAATAATTACTATAATATATATTACTATAATAACTATAATTTATTAAATATATATAGAGAGAGGGATTTAAGGCAAAGAAATGGTTCACACAGTTGTAGTGGCAGGCTGGAGACCTCTGCTGTCTCATGGGGTTGCAGAGGCTGGTGAACCCATAATTTGCAGGTCAGAGATTTCTGTAGTCTTGTATCCCAAGAAGCAGAGGTCAGGTGACAAGACAAGTACAGGGCTGAGATAACAAGCTTTGCCAGAACATCCATTTATATACAGGAGGTAGACAGCACCTCCAAAGAAACTCACTTTTAAGATAATTGACTGCTCACATCGAATTACATCATGGAAGATGATTACATCATATGACGTTACAGAAGAGCAGCCAGTCCAGTGTCTGCTAAACCACTGAGACTCAGCCTAGCCAGGTTGACATGTGACAGTAACCATCACAGCCTGTGAGCTGAGTTACTTTAAAAAATGTTATAAATATACATAAGAAAACATTATTAATAAAACAGTTTTTACATGTGTAATTCGGTGACATTATTACATCCTTCATGATACGCAACCATAATCACTATCTTTCTAAAGACTTCTACATCTTTAAGTGGTTAAAAAAAAAATCAAAAGACTTTTCACAACAGCCAGAAGGTAGGAATAACTGAAATGTCCATCAGCAGATGGCTGTGTAAACCAGATGTGCAACGTACATGCAATGGAATATTACTCAGCCGGAAAGAGAGATGAAGTCCTGATGCATGCCACAACCTGGACGAATCTTGAAAACATCAAGTGGAATGAAGTTCAAGTTAGTAGGAAAGGACAGATTCTGTGTGATTTCCATTGAACGAGACAAGCATGTATGTGGACACCGAAAATGATCAGTGGTTACAGGGGTAGGAGGAAATGCTGGTGACAGAGTGGGTAAGAGCTGTCTGCTAACCAAAAGGCTGGCAGTTCAGATCTACCAGGCACTGTTGAGAAACTCTATAGGGAAATTCTGCTGTGTCCTGTAGGGTTGCTATGAATTGAAATCAACAGCTACAGGTTTGGTTTAGGAGGTGGGAGGGTTGGGGGAAGGGGAGTGGTTTGGGAGGCATTGAATTTACGTTAATGGTCATGAACTGTTTTGGAAAAGGACACCAAGAAGGGTGGCAGAACACGAAAGATGTCATCAGTCTCACTGAATTATAAAAGTGGAAGTTGTGTTTTGGTGTGTATATTTCCACCTCAATAAAGAAAAAAAAAAAGTAAAACAATCAAGAAGCAGAATATTTTGTGACATGCAGGAATTACATGAAACACCAATTTCAGTGTTCACAATGTCTTATGGCAACGGCCCTGCCTGTGTTTTGTGCTGCCTGTGGCTGCAGAGGCGGAGTTGAGGGCCCATCGGGGGCAGAGCCAGCGTCATGAACATGTGACTTGTTAAGTCACACTGGGCCCATGCTCAGGAGGGCCCCACATTCCTGTCACTGTTTTGAAATTCTCCACATTTTACAAAGGGGTCCCACGTCTTTGTTTTGCAGTGGCCCTCAATGTTATGTGGCTGGCCCTGGTAACAAGCCAGAGGGCCCACAAAGTCTAGAATCTAACTACCTAGCCCAGTTTGGAGAAAGTTTGCTGACCCTTGTGTGGTCGGCCGAATAATGCCCTCATCCAAAAGATGCGCATATCCCAGTCCCCGAGACCTGGAATATGGCACCTGATATGGCAAAAGGGACTTTGCAGGGATGATTTAATTAAGAACCTTGAGATGGGGTCCTTTATCTGGGTGGTGAGTGTCATCACCAGAGTCCATATAGCAGGGAGGCAGCAGGATCAGAGAGACGGTAAGATGGGAAGGTGCCACACTGCTGGCTTGTCTGAGGGTGGGCCTATAAGCCAAGCAATACCAGTTACCTTCAGAAGCTGGCTAAGGCAAGGAAACCAATTGTTACCGAGAGCCTCCGGAAGGAAAGAGTCCAGCCAACACCTGGATTTCAGCCCAGTGGGACCTAAATTGGACTTCTGACCTTCAAATTATAAACCTGGGTTGTTTGAAGCCACCAAGTTTGTGGTCATCCATCACAGCTGCCTCAGGAAGCTGATAACACCGGCCAGAGATGACAACCATCTGAAAGAATTTCTCTTAGCCAAGAGAATTGTATGTGAGAGACTGAGATGATTCTTGGCTTATCTGTTTGGAGGAGGAGAACCAGAGGCAAGTGTAGAGAGTGAGCTGAAGAGAATAGAAACCTCTAGGGAGGCTGCCAAACACCCCAGGGAAGATTTGCAAAAACAGGGGAATGGAGAGAAGGTGAATGTTCCCCAGGGCCGGTGACCAAGGAGATCCAGAGAAGGTGGAGGCCAAATGCGTTAGATACGGTGATGTGAGGGATGTCGTCCCACTGAACTCAGTCTCAGCATCCACACGGGAGCCTCGGGTTCCATTTCCGGTCAGTGTACTGCACACGTGGCCACCAACCGTCACGGCAGCTGAACTCTGGGGACTGGACTCAGTCTGGTTCCATCTGAAGCGTGAGGGGGTCAGCCACAGAGAACAGGAAGCTTTGTTGAGTTTATTGTCCCAGTGACAGTTTGGTGTGGCCTTCCCTGATGTAGTCAGAACTGGAGGAGAGTTGTCACAGCAGCACCCTCCCAGGTGGGGGCCCTTTGTGTTTCCTCCTCATCTGCATTTCTGACCTGAAGAGGCTTGTGTCTTGCTGTGACAGATTCCAGCAGAGTTTCCAGACCAGGATGGACTAGGAGGGCCTGTGAGCAGCTTCCCAAAACCAGCCAACGAAAACCCTGCAGAGCACAACGGTCTTGTTGGTCACTATCGTGGGGATGGCGCGGGACTGGGCACCACTTCGTTCCATTGTACAGGGTGTCACCATGAGTTGGGGACAACTTGATGGCAACTGATATGTGGGTTGGGGTAATCTGAGGAATGTAAGAAGTTGGTCTAAACGTCGGGTGAGCAGTTTATTGGTCAGCTTCTGTGCAGCGGAGGCATGGAAGTGGAGTAGTTACTTTGAGAACAGAAGATGTGCAAGCTCAAACAGGCCCAGAGAAGCTTCTGGCAGCTGAGTTCTCTGGGGGCTGGACTTCTGTCTGGTTCAGTCTGAGTGTAAGGAGGCCAGCCATAGAGAACAGAAAAGTTTGTTTTTGTTATGCAGTTGAGTTTATTGTTAGGGCTACAGCAGTTTGGATTTCACTTTTCTGGTTTGGTCAGGATTGCAGGAGAGTCGCTACAGCGGCACCCTCCCAGGCAGGGCCCTTGTGTTTCCTCCTGTGCGTCTGTGACCTGAAGAAACTGCCCTGGCAGCTGGCACAGAAGCGTGGGCCTTTCCTTCAAGGCTTGTCTTACTGATAATGGAACTTCTCTGAGCCTCTGTTTGCTTGTTTGTGAAAGGCAACGCCACCCACCTGGGGAACACATGTAAAGGCTGCACTTAGCAGAGCACTTAAAACACAGAAGCTGTGGTGTGGCTGTGGAAACTCCCGTGGCATAGCAGTTAAGAGCTCCAGCTGCTAACCAGAAGGTTGGCAGTTCAAATCCACCAGGCACTCCTTGGAAATTCTGTGGGGCAGTTCTACCCATCCTGTAGGGTCGCTATGAATTGGTATTGACTCGGCAGCAGTGTGTTTGTCTTTTTGGTAGGATGTGGCAGAGTCCTGGGGTGGTACAAATGGTTGACCCTCTCAGCTGCTCACTGAAAGCCTGAAAGTTTGAATCCACCCAGAGGTGCCTCAGAAGAAAGGCCTGGTGATCTGCCAAAAACTCAGTCCCCGAGAACCATGCAGAGCACAGTTCTAGTCTGACACACACGGGGTCACCTTGAGTCTGAGTTGACAGTAACTGGCGACATCATGGCAGCAGTTCAGTCAAGTCCTGTGGAGAATGCCTCAGACAGCAGTAAAGCCACTCCTTATCTTGGAGCTGGCTCTTCAGAATGCCACACAAGGTAACGCAGGTCACCGACCTGAGCAAGCCTGGGAAGTTTCGTATTCCAGAGTTATCTTTCTGGGTCTGATCTGTAGCTCTTCCAATCCAGTACCTTTCTGGCAAGAACAGTAATGGACATTTTAACCCCCATGGGGTCAACAGAGTTACGAGAGGCTGCAAACAGTTGTGGTGCCCAGGGTTGCCAGGTGGCCTGCTTTCTCCTCCCACTGGTGTGAGAAGAGAAAGTTCTGGTGTGGACAGTAAACCCCATGGTCACCCTTGACTCTCCAGTGACTCATCCAGTAGTTGCCACTATCTCTTTTCTTTCCGTCACTTTTAATCCACCTCTCCTTCATGTCATATTTTTTTTTCTCTTTCTTTGCTTTGTCTCTAATAAATGTTTTAGCTCTATTTGGTGGGTTTCTTTTGTGGTGATATTTTTAACTCTTTTTTTAAAGTATGTAATTTGGTATTTTCTATCAGGTTCAGAGAATTATACAGCAATCACCACTGTCTCCTTCCAGAACATTTTCATCAGCCCAGCAGGAAACCCCACACCCATTCAGCAGAACCTCCACATTCCCCGTCACCTGACGATCCCTCATCGTTTCCTCCTTATAGACATTTCTGGATGTTTCATGGTGGAAACCCCGGTGGTGTAGTGGTCAAGTGCTGTGGCTGCTAGCCAAGAGGTCAACAACTTGAATCCCCCAGGTGTTCCTCGGATGTGTTGTATGGGGTAGCTCTAGTATGTCTCAGAGGGTCACTGTGACTAAGAATTGACTTGATGGCACTTGGTATGTTTTTTGTTGGAAATTTCATACAGAGTCGTACCCTGTGTGGCTTTTTGGGCCTGGCTTCTCTCATTCACATAATTTTGAGGTTCATCCATGTTATATCACGTATCGGTACTTCATTCCTTAACAGCTGAGTAATAGTCCACTGCACCCACAGGAAGCATTTTGTTGACCCATTCATCTGTTAATTGCCATGGGTCATTTCCATCTCTTGCTGATTGTGAATAATGCTGCTAGAAAATTTGTATACTTTTTTTTTTTTTTTCCAGTTACCTGTTTTCATTTTTTTGAGGTCTGTCCCTAGGAGTGGAATTGCTGGGTCATAGGCTAACTTTAAGCGGCCCTGGTGGCAAAATAGTTAAGCACTCAGCTGCCAACCAAAAAGTTGGTGTTTCCAACCCACCCAGAGGCACCTTGGAAGAAGGGCCTGGGGAGCTCTGTGTCCCATAGGTCACAGCCTTGACAAACCTGTGGAGCACAGTTCTACTCTGCCCACATGGGGTTGCCACGAGTAGGAATCAGCTTCTTGGTACTCAACAACCTGCTTAATCTACATCTAGCTTTTTGAGGAGCTGCCAAACTTCACCACCCCCGTCTGTCTCAGTAAGTGATGTGGAGACTTTGGTCTCTGGCAGGCAGGCAATTGCTGTGACAGTTCACCAGCCTTGCTCCTCACCCAGGAATCCTTGGGAAGTGTGACAGGGGCCCAAGGATTCACCAGAGTCTGCTTGTAAGGTGGGAGACCCTGGGTGGTACAAATGGTGATTGCAGTCAGCTGTTAACAGACAGATCACAGGTTCTAGTCCATCCAGAGGCAGCTCAGAAGACAGAACTGGCAATTGACTTCCGAGAACTCAGCTTCTGAAAATCCCATGTAGCGCAGCTGTGCTCTGACCACTCTGACGATGCTGCCATTTTGTCACTTGCAGTCATAACTCCACTTGTGGAAGATTCTGGAGCATCTGGGATTCCCCTGGGAATGGGGTGGCGTTCCTGGACAGAAAATTAGAGTTGTCTGTGTAATCCTTTTCTTTTGTTCTTCGCATATTTCACAGTCACATCTCACTGCTTCTCGAACCTGTCAACTTGACCAAAGCTGTCAGCACTGGACACATTTTCAAACAATGGAACTCCCTGATTTAGTTTAGAAAAAAACCTCAGCTAATCTTTTCAGTGTAAAACCGGCGGGTTGGAAGTATGTTCTGTTGTCAGGCAGGGACTATACCTGTATTCTGCATACTGAGTTCTGCCCAGTTCCAGCAACTTCCTGGCACCGGGTATAATCACAGAACCCTCCACCCCCTCCCCACGTAGAGCAGAGAGCCCTCCTGCAGCTTTCCTCAGAGCACCCCTCACTTGCTGAGCTGAGAGCTTGCACCAGGGAAAGAAACCTGCTGAGATAAGTGAGGCAGGTGTTCTCACTGTGTTAAAAGCTCGAGAAATGGATGAGGGCCAAAGGAGCAAAGATCAGAAACAGGCAGTTCACGGGAAGCAGGGAGCACAGCCCACAACCCTACAGGTGGCCCTCACAAGTTGTCAAAGAAGGCCCAAGGGCAGAGGTCGGTCAGAGTGAAAGGTCATCCCAACGCCACCACAACTCTGGCGTCTGTTCCTAAGGGATAGTGGCCCCACGAGTTAGTAAGACCCTGTGGGCTATACTTACCCAGCATAGAAACGGGTTTAGAGTCTGACTCTGGTTGTCATGTGCCAAGGAGTTGCTCACAGAAACTCTGTGTCATAGACTAGACCACCCAAGGTCATTGCCTTTAACCACGCTACTGAGACGTCCAGTCAAAGGCAAACATCTTAAACTGCGGGCCCTGATTGGATGGAGACCTGCACGTAGGATGCTCAGGTAACCTACTGTGTGTCATCAGAATTGTGCTCCAGGAGGTTTTCAATAGCTGATCTTTAGGAAGTGTCACCAAGGCTTTCTTCCCAGGCACCTGTGCAAGGGGAAAACTTTCGGCCTTTCAATTCACAGCTGATACGGTTAACTGTTTGTGCCACCCAGGGACTCCTGGCATCATCAATGTGAGCCTGTCTCTCCCCATGGGTGGTAAGTGACCACCTTACTGGTGCTCTTCCTCCTTTGAAGGAAGGACTGCATCTTATCCACCTCTGCATCGTCTGCACTTAGCATGCTGTGCGGCACCCAGTTGATGTTGAAGGTTGGCCGGTCTGGCGACAAGCAGCTGAGCCTTTCTCTCAAAGGCTGTGCAGTCAGACAGCAGGCATGTGGGCACCCATCTCCGGCCAGGCTCTGCACCTCTGCCTACTGGGCCAGACCACCCATGCTGGGATCCCTTTCACAGCAGGTGAGGCAAGCACTCCTCACCTGCTGTGGGCCCCAGGAGAACCCGTCTGCTCCCCAACCATGGATGGCAGCTCAGTGAGGGTGTCCATGACATGAGCTCTGCAGAAGTGGCCACCACAGAAGCTGAAAGGAGAACAGGCAGGACAACCAAGATGCTAGCCGGGCAGGGGTGCTTCTCCCTGAGAGCCCCCCATCTGTGCACCTGGGACTGTACTAGCCCACCCCCCATCCAGTGACTAGTACTGGCTCAAGAAACTTCCAGAAGACTAACTGCCTCACTCACGTTCCCAGGGGCCCTAGCTACGCAAGCCGGGTGGCAGCTCTGTGGTAGACACTGGAATTCTCAGACCCTAGACTCTGCTTCCTCTGACAGGCAAGGCAGGCTGGGGGATCCTCACATTCCTGAGGAAGGAGGGTTCAACACACACAAAGGGTTTCCCTTCTGGAACATTCAAGGATCAAGAGGAAGTGGAAACAGCTCCTCTTCCAAGAGAGGAAAGGCCACCGAGGTGAGATCTTCCAGGAAAGTCCCTCGGAGGAAAGAAAGCCCTCGCAATCTGCTTCCGAAAGTCAGCCTGTAAAAACCCCATGGATCAAAGGACTGCTGATAGGGTCGCCCTGAGACTCTGTAAACCTTGAACTGAAATTATCCCCACCCCTAGATCACCTTCCAGAGATAGAGCAGACAGCGATGCAAAGTCAAGATTACCGTGAAGAACAGGTGAGGGAAAGGGTAACAGTTACTAAGGCAAAGACCGAAGAAGATAAAGCGGCAGGGCAAGCACAGGACTGGAAACGGGACAAGGAGGACACACGGAATGCTGACACCATGTGAAAAAGGTAGCAGTTGTCAACAATACACACACACACAATGGCCCCTGTTCTGTTGTGCGTGGCGTCACCACGAGTTCGGGGTCAATATGATAGCAGCTAACAACGAGCATGTCATGAAACCCCGATAAACACTTGGCAGTGAATCTCAGGTGCTCTTCCAGAGGGGAACACACCCCCTGTGACAGTAAAACCTCCCACTGGGGACAGTCACAGACCTCGTCCTGTTCATCTGTTCTCCATGCTCTTTGTGACTTGTATCCTTTGTAAGAAAATCTTGTGTCATTAAAAAAAAAAATTTTCTCTGTGAAGGTTGTGAAGGAGACAGCCACCTGCAGCCTTGTTTTAAGGGCCGGTGACCCTTGGGAAGATGGTTCTTGGTGGGGTGTCGAGGATGAGCCGTCCTGGGCACTGTAAGATATTTAACAGCGCCCCAGCCGATGTGATAAGCAAATCTCTATCCAAACCTTGCCAAAAATTAGCCTCTGGGGCCAGAATCGACACAAGGTGAGACACATTGCTTTGCAGGATGGAGCCCATGTTCCATTCTGGGCCAGTGCACCTGATACGCGGCCAGCATTGCTTGTCACTGGAGGTTTTCATGTTGCTGAATAGATCTGAGCAGAGCTCCTAGACTAAGACTAGGAAGGCAGGCCTGGTGAGTGACTGCCAAAACTCATCTAATGAAAGTCATATGGCCCCATAAAAATGGTGTGGCCACTGCATCAGACGACATCTTTGAACTTCACAAGGGGACCAAATAAAAAACCTAACCCACTGCCATCAACACAATTCCAACTCGTAGTGACCCTACAGGTCAGAGTAGAAAGGTCCGATAGAGTTTTCGAGGAGCACCCAGCAGATTCAAACTGCCAGTATTTTGGTAGCACTTAACCACTACAGCATCAGGGTTTCCTGACAAGGGGAAAGAGAAAATCACAATCAGCATCAACAGCCTGAGACTGATTCCTGTGAAGCGGAGGTCAGACATACCTCCTCTCACCAACCTTTTTACCAATTTGGACACCAGCTGTCCCTCCCACGGGCTCTCTACTCCTCTGCAGGGTTCAACCCTCTGTTGAAATGGCCACACAGACCTCACAGAGCATAGTCATGATTATGGGATTTATTGGAGAAGTAATGGAATTCAGCATCAGGAAGGTCATCTGCTTACGGCCAAATGACAGGAATCATATGCAGCTTTTCCATGATGGTAACTAGACTAGTGTTTGGCTAAGTGACTGAGCACAGTGACTGGCCAAGCTGACTCTTAAACTTAATGAACACGTGTTCTTGTCCTATCACTGATCAAGCTGCATGGCAGCATCCCATGAAAGTGTCCCACTCAGATTTGAGCCCCACCTGGGGCATGCCACCTGCATGATCTGCTTCTTTGTCTCCAGTATCTAACCCATCACTCGGTCTCAGACAGATGTTCAACGACTCAGTATCTTTGCTTTTCAGTCTCACCTGGCTTCTGTGAAATTATCAGGACCACTTTTTTTTTTTATTTTTATTTAACATAACTGAGTGAAAATGTACATTCACATGTAAATTTACATGCCCCCCTATATGCAGCTTCCACTGCTCTCCCTGTCCAGTGACTGCACACTATTCCTCTCTGCTCCATACATGTCTCATCCTCCCAACAGTCTCCTTTCCCCTCCTCTCCATCCACTCCCCTTCCTCCAGCCAGAGGTCAGCAAGATGATATCCTATAGATGTATAGAACCATAAAGTGCTTCCAACATATGGAAGTCCATTCCATTCCTGTCCAAAGAGTGGGCCTTTGTTATAATTTATGGGAACAGGCAGCATCAGGGCCAGGGGCCATGCTCTCAGAGGAACCCCAGAACCGCTGGACCATCAATTGAGGTCTTTTAGTGGAGATCTCATGATGCACCTCTTTTTATTCTTGTGTTGCCAGTGAGGCTCCTCTCTGTGAGCTCCGTCATGGCTATCGCTGGTGGTGGCCGGGCACCATCCGGTTCTTCCGGTCCCAGGTCGATGTAGGCACCCACTCTTGTGGGTCTCTCCGTCTTCTCGGTTGTCTTTACCGCATGCCATTTTGGCCCTCGGTGAGCATCCGTTCCTGCTGAGTTGGGACCATTTGCTGTGTCCTCGGATGGCAGCTTGGCAGCTTTTAAGACCCCAGACGCCACTCACCAATGTGGGGTGCAGAGAGCTCTCTTAGCAAAACGTTAGTTGTGCCAATTGGCCTGGAATTTGCCTAAGAGCATGGTCCCCCGCCCCCCGCCCCAGCTACTCTATCCTTGCAGTATTGGGTTAAGATGGAAGGAGTACTCACGTTATGCTGAAGTCCACTTAATGTTGTTCTTATTCCTAATGTGTGCTGTCACCGCTTTCTCCCAACTAGATTTCTAGTAACTACCTAAACTAAACCCTCCCTCCCCTCCCTTGCAGCTGTCAAAGAGTCTTTTCTTCTATACACAAGTCTGATTTTGAGATCATATCGTAGAGGTCTCATACAGTATTTGTCTTTTTGTCGCTGACTACTCTCACTCAACATAATGTCTTCCAGTTGAAACCAGGTTAGGAGACGTTTCCTGGAATCATCGTTATTCTTTATCATTGCGTAGTGCTCCATTGAGTACATGTACCACAGTTTACCTATCCATTCTTCTATTGTTGGGCATCTGGGTTGATTCCACCTTTTTGCTATTGTGGACTGTGCCGCGATAAACATTCTGGTGCATGTGGCCGTTGGTGGGAAAGGCCTTGAATCTGTAGGATATATTCCAAGTAGTGGAATGACTGGGTCAAATGGTATATCAATATCCATTTTTTTAAGGAAGCGCCAGATTGCCTTCCAGAGAGGCTGGACCATTTTGCAACCCCACCAACAGTGTAGGAGGGTTCCACTTTCTCCACAGCCTCTCCAGCATTTGTTGTTTTGTGTTTTCTGGATCAAGGACCACTTTTAACTACAGTTGTTGCTAGGTGTGCTGTGGGTGATTCTGACTTCTGGAAATCCTGTGGAGTAGAACCATACTCCCTAGGGAAGCAGATTGCCAGGCCTTACCTCTGAGGAGCCTGTGAGCAGGCTTGAACCACCAACCTTTCACTTAATAGTCTGGTGCTTAACCGTCTGCACCACATAGGATTCCTCATCACAGTATCTTTGATGACTGGGACACACCTGGGCACTCGCTCGTGAGCCTCCTGGGCCCAGCACAGGGCTGGCACATAGGCTCAGCAGCCCTGTGTGGAACAGGTGAGCAGGGTCCAGCAGCTTGGAAGACAGGGCCCACCACCCACTCTCCCCAAGCTGTCTCTGCCCCAGGCTGGCAGGGCTGGCGTCAGGCACTTACCATGCCCAGTTTGGGGCTGTCTAGCTGGCTGTGCCCTGATACCCTCCAGCCACAGCAGAAGCCTGAGGCATGAGGTCAAGGCCATGGCCAGCTCTTGAAGGGCCTCAAAGTAGGTGTTGCTGCAGAGCTGCCTGCCTGAAGCTGAAGCCCACACCATCTCTGCAGCCATACCCAAAGGGTGCTAATCAACCTGGGGAGGCAGAAGGGCTGCCTGCACAGTGCCAGTCCCTGAGTCAAGTCCTTGAGTTCAAGTCAGAGGCTTTGCCAAGCATCCCAGGAAAACCCTTTTCCTCCCCCTTCCAGTTGCCTGGCAACCACCATGCATCCAGACCAGGATAAGAGGCAGCTGGGCACACCAGGAGTCCAGGCTAGTAATGAGGGCACCTGGGGTGTGGTTCTTAGACCCTTCTGGAGCCTCTGCCCCTTAGAGCCTCTGCCCCTTAGAGCCCAAGCTGGGATTGGAGGCACAGAGGTTCAGGAGAGCCACAGGCAGCAACCACATCAGATAAACAAAGTGACTGCAGAAGAACCTCCACTTCAGCCCACACCCATGTCCTTGTGCCCCACTGATGACTCCCAGCCTCTGCTCCCGAGCAGGTGACAATCCCCTCTTCCTTCATAGTATTTAAGGAAGGTCAGGTTTCTCTGGCCACAACAAAAGGGCCCAAACCAAGATGAAACCATTGAGTCAGTTCCAACGCACAGTGACCTTAAAGGACAGAGTAGAAACGCCCCATAGCATTTGCAAGACTAATCTTTATGGATGCAGACTGCCGGTGGGTTCAACCTGCAAACCAAAGGTTTGCTGAGCACTTCAACCACTGCACCACTCTCCTGTAAAGTGGGCCAGCATTGTACACCTGACACCCAGCAAGGCCATCCCTCAGAACTCAGCGCAGTCAGGAGCCTGCCTGCAAGACAGGGGTTCATCTTTCCCCTCAAAGAGCCCATCACTGGTGCCATCCACTCTTGATCCATGGTAGGGTCAGAGTAGGCTTCCACCACATCGCAGAAATCAGTTTCTAGAAAATTCTCCAAGAGGCTCCCTGCTGTCTGTTGCTGTCAAGCATGAGCAAAACCAAAAACAAACCACACACACTGCCTTCCAGTTGATTCCAAAGTCATGGTGACCCTATATGACAGAGTACGAGGTCTGAAAATAAAGTCTGCGAATGTAATTGCTCTAAGTGCTACATATGTCACTGCTGGATATCAGTATGATCACCTTCAAAGCACTCCCTTTGGGAAGCTATGCACTGACACCAGTGCCTGGTCCGCCCTTCAAAGCAATTTTGGGAACTCTTTCTGGAACGGCCGTGCATAGCACAGTGGCAAGTTTGTGAACTTAATTGTATGGTTGTCTGTGAGGGAGTTTTTAGCCAGTAAGCAAATAACTGTAGTGGAACACCCTCCCTACTCACCTGATCTGGTCTGCAGTAACTTTTTCCTTTACCCAACGATAAAGGAAATGTTGAAAGGAAGACATTTTGATGACATTCAGGACATCAAAGGTAATACAATGACAGCTCTGAGGGCCATTATAGAGAAAGAGTTCCAAACTTGCTTTGAAGGGTGGACCAGGCACTGGCATCGGTGCATAGCCCATCAATGGGAGTACTTTGAAGGTGACTGTAGTGACATTCAGCAATTAGGTATGTACCACTTTTTTCTAGCGTGAGTTCGCTCCATAGAGTTTCCAAGAAGCACCTGGCCAATGTGAACTGCAGGCATCAGCAGCAGAAGGAAAATCCGAGCCACTGACCATGACCCAGAAGGAAGGTCTGCACCTGCCCTTCTAACCCTGCAGAACCAGGGTGAAGTCCCCGAATTTGACAGAACTTCAGGCTAAGAGACCAGTGACCAAGAGGAACTTTTGTACTTACAACCAAAAAACCAAACCTGTGGCCTTCAAGCTGACTCTGAATCACAGTGACCCATATGTATCAGAGTAGATCTGTGTTCCCTGGGATTTTCAAGGCTGTGACCTTGAAGAAGCCCATTGCCAGGCCTTTCTTCTGAGGTGCCTCTGGGGGGATTCATGCCCCCAGCCTTTCAGCTTGTGATCAAGCACTTAATGTCTGCATCACCCGGAACACCTCCATCTTCCCCACTAAGCTCCTTTTCCAGATTGGAGAAGAGAGTCCCCAGCTGGTAGCAGGTTAACAGGGCCAGCAGCAGGGTGACATAAAGAGGCCTCCTTCTCCCCCAGAGCAAGCATGGTGACACAGATGTTAAGTGCCCAGCTGCTATCCGGAAGATTGGCAGTTTTAACTGCCAAGCAGCACCAAGGAAGAAAGGCCTGGTGATCGTGCCCATAAAAATCACAGCCAAGGAAACTGTTTGAGACAACTCGGCTGGCACACATGTGGGGTCTCCGTGGGTGGGTATCCTATGCACATAGCAAGCACCGCGGCACCTCCCAATCTGGAAGACCTGGCCTTCACACTCCCACTCTGGTCTTCAGAAGGTGGCACCCTTTGCTCCAGGCATCCTCTCCCCAGCACTGCGTCGTCCACCCGCCCACGGAAGTCCCCAGCTGGGCCCCAATGCCCGCACACCCTTGTGACTTCCCGAGTTGCCCCCTGTCCACTCTGCGCCCTGGTCCCTCCAGAGCTCCCTCCTCCTGGTTATGGTTGCACGTGGGTCGCACCCGGAGGGGAAGGTAACCTTCGCCTAGAGTGGGTAACAGACCCGGGCTAGGCAGCGTCAGTGAGCGGCAGCCGGGAGGCTGGCCTGACCGCCACGCCGCGTCCCCACGCCCGAGCTTGCAGGCACGCGGAGCCGCTTCCCGGCCCGGCGTCACCCACCACGGGAAGGAGGCTGAGGACCAGGAGCAGTGCCTGTGCTGCGGGCGACTGCGGCCTCGGGGACAGCCAAGCGACCAGTGGGTGCTCCCGTCTGCGCACATGCGAGAAGTTCCAGAGGAGCAGGGTCGTAAACCTGCACCAAGCTCTACCACATCCACGTATCCCAGCCCCCCGGTTCTCAGCCCCACCCACTAGACCGCGTCCCTGTCTCCAAGCTGTACCCAGACAGCCCTGACTCCGCTACCCGCCTTCCTGGGTCAGTGAGCCGGCTCGGGAGAGACGAGCTGGAGGGCCGAGAAGGCGGCACAGGGTGCGGCAAATACCTCAGGAGGCTAGGTGTCGCCCCCAATAAAGAAAAAAGCCGGCAAATGTGTGCCCTGCAGCATGCCCACCTCTGTCCCCCATCCCCCACCCCCACCCCCGTCCCAGGTGGGCCACTCTGCACCAGGCAGGGATGAGAAAGTACCTTTTCAAGGGTCACTTGGCCTGCCTTCTTCTTTTTCCAAACCAGAGCATTTCTTTGTTGTTTGTTTTCTTAAGTCACAGCTTGATTAGAACTGTAACTCACACTCCATACCCATCACCCGCTTATAGGGTGCAGTTCTGTGGTGGTCATTTTATTCGAAGAGTCGTGCCACCATCACCAATAATCAATTGCAGGACATTTTCATCAACCCCACAAAAAATCCTGTACCCACTGAGAGTCGTTCCCTGTTTCCTTCTCTCTCTATCCCTCCAGAAAGAGGCCTGGTGGTGCAATGGTTAAGGCTGTTAGAACCCATTCAGTGGTTCCAAGAAAGAAAGACCTGGTGATCTGCTGCCACAAAGATTGCTGTTAGGGACCCTCAAGTGGATTTCAACGCATAGTGCCCCCTGTGTTATAAAATGAAACACTGCCTGGTCCCGTGCCATCCTCACAAATGTCGCTGTGCTCGAGCCTGCTGTTGCAGCCACTGTGCCAGTCCACAGTCGTTGTGGGTCGTCATCTTTGTCACTGACCCTCTACCAGGCATGATGTCCTTCTCCAGGAACTAGTCCTGCCTAATAACAGGTCCAAAGTATGCTTGGGAGACATAGTCTTGGCATTCTTGCTTCTCAGGAGTGCTCTGGCAGTACTTCCAAGACAGATTTGCTTGTCCTTCAGTTCATGGTATACTTAACATTCTTCACCTCCATAAAGATTATAGCCAAGAAAACCCTATGGGGCCAGTTATACCGTGTCACGTGCGTCACTATCGATTGGAATCAGCTTAATAGCACCCAACAACCGATCTCTGGCAACCATTCAACTACTTTCTGTTTCTAATGATTTGCTTATTTTCAAAATCCCGGCTGTTCTGGGAAGTGCTAAGTCACCTCAGCCTCTGGAAGGAGAGAAAACTGGAGTTTTAAAGTTAGGAACCAGGTGGCTTTGGAGTGGGGAGTGGAGACACCTCACCCAGCTCCAGGCAGCCTGAAGTCTGTGTGCAGGGAGAAGGGTGGGGAGGAACGAGGCTCTCCAGGGAGACAGCAGGGGTGCTGGCCAAGAAGGCTAGGATGGGGGGAACACTGTGAGAGGATCCTGGGGGAAACAGCCTTCTGGAGGCCTGGCTGGTCGGGGTCTGGGGCCGCTCTGTGTCTGCTTGCCTCTCTCATCACCAGGTGGACCCTGGCCTGTCCCCTGTCTTAGCTCTCTGCTCTGCTCTTTCTTCTACCCTCTTGTTCTTCCAGGTACACCCCAATAGTGGAGACAGGAAAGGACGGGCTGGAGTAGGCAGGGAGGGGGAGGGAGGCAGGTAGTGGCAGGGTGGGGCTTGTCTATAAAGGGTGAAGCCCAGCAGGGCCCAGGAGAGCTCTGCAGACTCCCCAGCAGGTCAGGCAGTGACACCAGCTCCTGGGGCCCAGCAGGTGAGTCCCTCCTCCCCCAGCAGGGCTGAGGCCAGCAACAGGTGCCTCCAGCCGTGCATGTCCCTGTCCTGGCTCTCCTGGCCTGGCATGAGATGCAAGCGCCCTCATTCTTGCTGTGCTCTTCCTCAAGTTCTCAACACCCCACCCAACTCCCCAGGTTGCCGAGAAATCCCTCAAGGAGCCCAGGGAGAGGGATCGTTCTGCACCATGAACCTGTGGCTCCTGGCCTGCCTGGCAACCTGTTTTGTGGGTGCCTGGGTCCCCGCTGTCCATGCCCAAGGTACTGTCTATGGCTGGCCCTGTCTGCACCTCACCCCCTAGCCTCCACTGAATTCCATGCCAACTCTGTTCTGGCCTTGGTCAGCCTGGTGGGGGTGGGAGCAGGTGAGCTCCTGCAGGGGCAGAAGAGACCCCGTGCTGCCTCCAGCATCCACAACCAAGGCTTCCCTGGAAGGACCCCAGCTGGCTGAGGGGCGGTGGGGGCTGAGGGTGTCCCCAGGCCTTGTCTCCAGGGACATGTTGCCACGTCTTGTCCTGTAGACCTGGGGCTTGGATTAGAGACGAGAGCTCTGGAAAGCAGTTAGGAGGATTTCAATCCTGGTTTTCCCCCAGAGGCCTGTTCAGTCTCATTGAGCATTGCTATATTACCTCCATAAATCTCAGTTTCATTGTCTGCAAAATGGGACTCCTAATTCCCGCTGAGGGTCTCACGAGCTGGTGCCTGTCTTAGCTATCTGATCCTGCTGTAACAGAAATACCACTGGTAGATGGCTTAACAAACAGAAATTTGTTTTCTCACAGTTTAAAACCCACTGCCATCAAGTCAGTCTTGACTCATAGCAACCTTATAGGTCAGAGTAGAGCTGCCCCATAGAATTTCCAAAGAGGGCCTGGTGGATTTCAACTGCTGAACTTTTGGTCAGCAGATGTAGGACTTAACCCACTATGCCATCAGGGCTTCCTCTCGCAGTCTGGGATCTCGGAATTCGAATTCAGAGCCCCAACCATAGAGGCTTTCTCTCTCTGTCAACACTGCAGGAAGGCCCTTGTCTTCTCAATTTCTGCCCCCCGGTTCCTTGGAGAGCTCCACAGGTCTTGGCATCTCTCTTCCTCCAGTCTGTCCCCTGTTTGCATGTTTAATCTCTTTTAGATCTGGAAATGGGGGGGGGGACTCAAAACATACCCTACACTCATCCTGCCTTATTAACATAACAAAGACAATACTTTCCTAAACAGGATTATAACCACAGGCAGAGAGGTTAGGATTTACAAAGTGTGTTTTTGAGGGGCCTAATTCCATCTGTAACAGTGTCCTGAACTCTGCACAGGCCTGGGGAACAGATACTGTTACCAGATGATTTCTGCTCTGCCTCTTCCTGTATGAAGAGCCCCTTCCCAGTAGCAGGGCCTCAGGACGTGACTGATGTGGCCTCCATATCTGTGGGCCTAAGGGAGGTCACTGAGTCCCAGCCGCTGGAAACACAGGGTCCCCTGACTAAGACCAGGGCCCTGGGGCCCCACCTGCTGGCACACCTGCTTCTTGGCTGGATCTGAGAGCCCCAAGCCCTGCCCCCAGGGTGCCTGTAGCCTTTGCCCCGGAGGCGGCTAGGCTATGTCTCCATCCTCCTGTTATCAGAGGTCGCTTCCAGAAGCAGGGTCCAGCTCTGGCCCTTTGATCGTGGGGAAGGGCAGTCCCAGTTCCTGGAACTGCCCATCAGGCACTGAAGCCCAGGGGGCAGCTGACCCCACAATCCCCTTGCCCTCCTCTGCCAAGGCTGGGGGATGCAGAGGGCCGTGTGCCTCAGTCACGCCACTAGCCTCCTGCTGGGCTGGTCCTGGAGGCGAGGGCAGGTGGGCAGGTTGCAGAGGTTCTCAAAGGCCAGGCCAAGGACCCTGCCATGGCCTCTGCCACTGTCATGCCTCTCAAAGCAGCAGTTCACTTCCCTGTCCCTCCGCAAGCCCCAGTGCTCCCAAGGCAGCCTCTGTCTAGCTTGCCTGTGTTTGTCTAGATGTTTGGGGCAGGTTGGGAGCTTTTCAGAAGCCCCTGGGTGATGTAAACCATTTCTTGATGATTCAGACATACGCAGCAGTGCCACAGAAGAAAGGCCTGTCAATCTGATTTGGTAGGTGGTAGCCAAGGGAATGTAACGGAGCAGTTCTGCTCCGTGACACATGGGGTCTGCGTAAGTTGGAATTGTCTCAAGGGCAATCAACAAACACCAAGAAGTGGGGGCGAGGTGGCCCTTGCTCAGGGCAGTGCTCCTGCCATCCTTCCACTGCCCTCTGCCCTGGAGCAGGGGCCAGAGTGACCTTGGTCTCCTGTTCGTTTGGTGACACCGTGCTGGTTCTGTCTGGGGCCTCAGGGTTGTTCTGATATCAAGGGTCGAGGGTGAGCTGTGATTTTCTTAATGCCGGGGTTTCCCTGCTGCTTCTGCCAGGCCTATGAAGGTCTTGGTACGTGCCCAAATCAGGGTGTACCTGTGTATGACCTTGTGCTTGGGTGGCACACACAGCCACGCCAGTGCATGCGCAGAGGCAAGCTGAGGTGTGGCACTGTGGTTGCAGGCACCTTTGAAGACTGCTGTCTGGCTTATCATCCCTACCTTAAGCGAGCTGTGCTCCAGCGTGCTAGGGGTTACCTGCGCCAGGAGGTGAGCAGAAGCTGCAACCTGCCTGCTGTGATGTAAGTGGGGCCGTGGGGGTGGGGAGGGCTTACACACCCCCTCGGCACCCACCTCACACACTCGTCTGGGCTTCCCCTCCCCACCCACCACAGTTTCTTCTTTCCCCGGAGAAACATTATGGTGTGTGGGAACCCACAGGACAGGTGGGTGAAGAATGGCATGAAGCTCTTGGATTCCCGGAACAAGACACTGTCAAATCTTGGCACCCGGAGAGTCCTCCAAGGTATGTGGGACCCTGGTCTCCCTGCCCATGGGCCCTGGTGCTTCTCAGCCCAGAGGCGGGAATTGGAACGCAGTATGCTTGCAGCTGTCCCTTATCCCCAAAGAGGGCCAGTTGTTGGTGAGTGGGGGACTGAGGGACTAATCGTCCGGCTCTTTCAGTCAAGACACTTTCCAGAGCTCTGATGACATCCAGGGACTCAAAGAGTGCTACTAGAGCTCTTACCTGTTACTGTCTCCATCTCTTGGACAGGTCTTTCCTCCAAGGAGAAGAAGGTAAACCTTAGAGTTGACAAGCATCTAGTCTTCAAGCAGAGTGAGCCCAGCGAAAGGTACAAGAGGAACACCTCCTTCCTGACAGCAGCTAAGCTAGGCAAGGACCATGGCTTGTGTGGCCCTCCCTGCACTTGTCACCTCTGCTGGGGGGCAGGGCTTATGTTCACCCTGGGCTGGGTCAAGGGATTCACCTGTAAGACCACGGAGGCCCAGGTACTGAGGTTCTAGGGATGGGTGTCCACCACCCTCACCCTGCTGACCAACCAGGAGGCTCTGCTTGGTCGAAGAGTGAAATGAAACACCGGGTGGGGTCCCTGATTCCACTCCGGTCACCGTCACCTGCCAGCTTCTCTGATTTCTCCTGCAGGACCATGAGCCCTGCGTGTCTCCAGGATCAACCACACAAGAGGGACTAGGTCATCCTCCGCTGTCACCGCCCTGTGGCCCTAGCTGCCCCAGCTCTTTTGAGTCCTGTACTGCATCCGTCTGCTCCTCTCTGTCCCCAACCCCTCCTGTTCCTCGAGCAGCTGGAAGGAGAGACCTGGCCTTGTTTCAAGCCCCTTGCCTGCCCCAGAGACCAGAGTCACCTCTGGGGAGCAGGTCCTGCAGAGAAGAGACTTAAGGCTGTGTCAAGCCTCTGGACACTTGCAGAACTCTTGTCAACCCAAGGAATCCCAGGATGTACTTTTCTAGAAGCAGATAGGAACTGAAGCAATGCTTTTTTTTTTTTTTTTTATGGTTGGATGAAAATATACATTCCCATATAAATTGCATGCCCACCTATATGCAGCTCCCACTGCTCTCTCTGCCTGGTGACAGCACACTCTTCCTCTCTACTCCATACATGTCTTAAACTCCCAACAATCTCCTATGCCCTCCCCTCCACCCACTCCTCTTCCTCCGGTAAGAGGTCAGCAGGACAACATCCTACAGATGCATAGAACCATAAAGTGCACACATGATATGGTCACTCTGTGTCACCAAGTCCAATCCTTTCCTGTCCAAGAGTTGACCTCCATTATAATTTATGGATAAGGGCAGCGTCTGCGTCAGGGGCCATGCTCCCGGGGGAACTCCAAGGCCCGTGGGCCATCAACTGCCGTCTTTTAATGGAGCTCTCAGAGTGCACCCCTTTTTATTCCTGTGCTGCCAGTGAGCCTCAACTTTGTGAGCTCTATCGTGGCTATCACTGGTCGTGGCCAGGCACCATCTGGTTCTTCCGGTCACAAGTCGATGTAATCTCCCACTCACGTGAGTTTCTCTGTCTTCTGGGTTCTCTTTCCCCCACGTTGTTATGGTCTTGGTGATCATCCATTCATGCTAAGTTGGGACCATTTGAAGCAATGCTTTTTGCGTCCCTGGATACAGATGGACCTGAAGCTGTCCTGCCAGTGACTAAAGTTATTTCCCATTTGCTTGACTTGTTTTATTTTTTTTATTTTTATTTAACATAACTGAGTGAAAATGTACATTCACGTATAAATTTACATGCCCACCTATATGCAGCTTCCACTGCTCTCCCTGTCCGGTGACTGCACACTATTCCTCTCTGCTCCATACAGTCTCTTCCTCCCAACAACCTCCTTTCCCCTCCTCTCTGTCCACTCCCCTTCCTCTGGCCAGAGGTCAGCAAGATGATATCCTGTAGATGTATAGAACCACAAAGTGCTTCCAATATATGTCACTCTGCATTGCCAAGTCCAATCCATTCCTGTCCAAAGAGTGGACCTTTGTTATAATTTATGGGAAAGGGCAGCATCAGGGCCGGGGGCCATGCTTTGCTTGAGTTTTTAAATAAATCTTTGGTCAGGCTGCTCTTTTTGTCCCTGTCATATTTTATCACGGGGTGCAAGTTACCACTGCATTTGGGGGAAGTATTCATGATTCCATGTCATTCACTTCCGGCCTTCACAGAGACACCTGCAAGGTGCTGAGTGTGAGTCCAGCCCTGCAATTCCCAGCTGGTGGCCTTAGCACATCACTTATTTCTTGGGGTCCTCTTTCCTTGTCTGTAAAATGGGGATCAGTGTCCCTGCTCTGCCGCCATCCCAGGGCTGTGCCAAGGCCAAGTGTCTCAGTCTCCTGATCCTGCTCTAACAGAAAACACCGTGGGTGGATGTCTTCAGGCAGAGAAATTTCATTGTCACAGTCTGGTAAGCCACAGATCCAATTGTAAGCTACAAATCCATTCAGTATGAGAAATTGTCACAATCAGGCCGGCTAAGAGTCCAGATTCAATGGGAGAACTCTGAGCACAGGAACCTCAGGTCCAAAGGACGTGCTGTGCTCTCAGTGCTGCTTTCTTGGTGTTATGAGGTTTCCTATTGTCTCTGCTCCCTCCTCTCTTTTACACCCTACAGGCTGTGTCCTGCCTCACCAACACAACTGCTGCCCATTCTCCCGCATCTCAACATCACAGAGGCAGGATTCACAACACAAATCGAAACACACATTTTGGGAGGGGACAATGCAATGCATGACTCTGGGGAGTGGGGAGAAAAGTCCTTCTAGCTGAGAGGCTGCCCAGACCCACTGATGAGCAGGTTGGCCAGGACTGGGCCCAGAACAGAGCCCTGTGGCTGGGCCATAGAGACTACCTTGTGGGTGGAGTCAGGTCCCCTGGGGAAGTCATTCACCCAGACTTGTAAACTGCCCCCTGCGGTACTTCAGAAGAAAGGCCTGGCAATCTTCTTCCATAAATATCATAGCCAAGAAAAAAGCATTTCTGTTCCATCACATATGGGTTTCACTATGAGTTGCTTGGTGGGGATGGGTTTGGGATCTTGGTTTTACTGAGAGTAAAGCTTGTTCAGATTGCCAGTGGTGGGTGGGAGGGGAGAGGGGGAGTTGTTGTTTTGAGCGCACTGAGTTTCTATTGGAAACCTGGGTGGTGCAGTGGTCAAGTGCTGCAACCGCTAACCATAAGGTCAGCAGTTTGAATCTGCCAGGCACTCCTTGGAAACTCTATGGGGTAGTTCTGCTCTCTCCTATAGAGCTGCTATGAGTGAGAACTGACTCAGTAGCAGTGGGTTTTTTGTTTGTTCGTTCGTTTCTGAGTTTCTGTTAAGGGTGGTGGAAATCTGGAAAAGCATAGTGGTGATGACTGTGTAACAGGAGGGATGGAACCCAGGTTACCGAATTGGATGTGTAAAATAGTTGAACTGGCAAATGTTTTGTTATATTGATTTTTTATTCCAAAGATAAATGAAACAAACAAACAAAAAAACCACACCCTTTCTATAGGACAACAGACAGTTTGGAGCCAGTGTGCAGACTCAAAAGAGCCTGAGTCACATCCCAGCACCACCATACACTATGTGGGTCTGGTTCCAAGGACTCTGTAAGCCTTGGTTTTCCCTCCTGTAAAATGGGAGCAATGATGGTAACACTTGCCTCACAGGGGCATTGTGGAGACAGAATGTGTTACTATTCGTGACGTGACACATTCACTGCATGTTAGTGGCTGTTAGGAGGATCAATATCCTTGCCACAAAGCTGGGGAATTTGCAGGAGACACTTGTGAGATCTGCTCCAAACTAGAGCCAGGGGGACGATGGTATGGTGGTTGAGGCACAGACTTTGGCTCTACCAGTCGGAATGATGTTGGGCATTATCTTAACCTCCCTAAGACTTAGTTTTCTCATCTGTAAACTGGGGATAACAGCATCTACTTCATGGAGTGTGTTGTTACATGCTGTTGAGTCAGCCCTGACTCATGGTGACATCCATGGGGACAACGGAACAAAGCACTGGTCCTATAGCTTCCCTGGATCGTTTGGGGATCTAACTATTGTGTTTTCTAAGGTTTTCATTGGTTGATTTTCTGCAGCTGATTGCCAGGTCTTTCTTCCTAATCTTAGTGTGGAAGTTCTATTGAAACCCATTCAGCATCCTAGTAACACAGAGTCCTCTACTGATAGCTGAGTGGTAGCTGTGCAGGAGAAGCACCGGCCAGGAATCGAACCCAGATCTCCTGCGTGGGAAACAAGAATTCTATGACTAAACCACCGCTGCCTCATCAGGGGGTTGCACTTGTTGCCATTGACTGATTCAGGGAAATGCCATGTATGTCAGAGTAGAACTGTGCTCCACGGGGTTTTTGGTGCTGCTCTAACAGAGATACCACAGCTGGATGGCTTTTAGCAAAGAGTAGTTGATTCTCTCACAGTCTAGTAGACTGGAAGTCTGACTTCAGGGTGCCAGCTCCAGGAAAAGGCTTTCTCTGTCACCTCCGCAGGAAGTTCCTTGTGATACATGTCTACATGTCTTCCCTTGGTCTGAGAGCATCTCAGTGCAAGAATCTCAGGCCCAAAGAACACACTCCGCTTTGATCGTATGATGTCCCTCCCCCCACTTGCTTCTCTTTAATTTCTTGAAAGATAAAAGGTGGCACTGGTTACAGCCCGGAGAAGCATCTTTACATTGCACTGGGGAGTTGACCTTAGTAAGGGCCTTATAGTCTCACTTTAATCTGAATCCAACCTGGCCCAAATAACCACAGGCAGAAATTAGGATTTACAATGTATTACCAAAATTTACAATCACAAGACAGAGGATTTTCACGCAGTGCTGGGAATTACGGCCCAGCTAAATTGATAAACACATTTGGGGGGGGGGAGCATAATTCAATTTACGACAGTTTTTGATGGCTTAGTTTTTTGGAAGTAGATTGCCAGGCCTTTTTTCCGAGGTGGCTGGGTAGGTTGGAACCACCAATGTTCTGGTTAGCAGCTAAGGGCTGTTTGCACCCTCCACAGGGATTCCTCATGGGGACATGGAGACACAGCACTGGTCGAAGGACTCAGGAAAGGTGAAACCCCCAGAACAACGCCTAGTATGTACCATGTGGTCAGAAAACAGGCCCCGGTTATCATTAGTGAAGCCAGGGTGGTCCCCATGGTGACCACTCCCAGCTTGCTCTGGCCACATGCCCAACTCACAAGCCAGTAGGGCCCACTCTCCCCCACCCCTGGGTGACAAGACTCTTCCTCTTCCTCTCACCTGCAGGCTTCCTCCTTGGAGCCCTGGGTTTAAGGTTCTCCTTTTCCAAAGCTGTAGCCCTGCTGGGGCACCAGGTGACAGACCAGGGTCTGGACCCTTGTGTGCCTGGCCAGTCCAAGGGCCTCAACAACATGATTTGGGAACTTGCCAGGACACAGATTTAACCCCAAATAACTTTATTGTTGTCTTTGCTTCTCACATAAAATCATCCTTGGAACCCCAGGCCAGCCTCCCTGGGGGACAAATAGGGTGCAGTGCACATCTCCAGTGCTGGTCAGGGCCCTGTAGGCCTTTCTGCTTCCAAGGAAGTGTCCCATTCTCCCGAGTCATTGGCCTGTGTCGGCTGCCCCCCCAAGGGAGGGGGCCACAGTGCAGTGCGTAAGTTGAAATTAACCCTGACCTAGGTACGTTGGACACAAGGCCCTCTTGCCCCCTGTTGTTGGGGGTGTTTGTTGAGCTGGGGTGTGCAGGCCATCTCCCAGCAGCCTTCAGGGAAGACAGGGCTGGAGTCCCCTGGGCTAACGCAGAGGGCTGGGCAGAGGTTGGGCTTGCCTGAGGCCATACTCCTTCCAAGTTCTGGGGTCTGGCCCAGCCAGCTCTGGTGGCTGGTGATCAATCCCTCCCAGCGCCAGAACCCGCCACCCCTGGACAGGGCCACAGTGGCATGGGGGCCCATCAAGGCAGGGCTCATACTTAGGCTCTGAGATGAGCAGTGATGTCCGAGTCCCCCGAGACACTCGTGGGAAGAGGCAGGTTGGGCAGTGCCCAGGCTGGGACCGGAGTGGGGCCTGGACCAGGCAGGAGGTGTGGGCTCCGGCACCTAGAGCAGCTGCAGCTGTACCTTCAGGCGCAAGGCCCGGCCCCCCAGCCCTGGCCACTCTTTGGGCCTGGGGCCTGAGGGCCCTGCCACGCTCACCACCTCCAGCCAATAGGTTCCAGGCACCGGCCTCCGAGGGCCCAGACGCAAGGCAGTAAGACCTCGGAGGTGATGCATGTAGAAGAAGCCCTCTTCATTGCCACGGGCAATGACATAGCGGACCCGGCCCCCGGGAAATTCCAGTGCTGGCCGCAGCTCCAGGATGTGCTCCAGCATGCCCAGGTGAGACAGGTTCAGGTGCAAGGCAATGGGGGCTTCTGAGTCCAGGCTGGCTAGGCTCATCTGGGGAAACACATCAAGTGGCTGGTCAGAGACCTGAGAAGTGCGATGCGGTGTGTGGAAATGGTGAGCACACTCAGCTGCTAGACAAAGGTTGGTTTGAGTCCACCCACAGGAGCCTCAGCAGAAAGGTCTGGTGATCAGCTTCTGAAAGGTCACAGCCATTGAAAACCTTATGGAGCACAGTTATACTCTGACACGTGTGGGGTCCCCATGAGTCAACCACTGATGACAAATGATTTTGGTAGGACACTGGTCAGTCGTGTTTCTAGCAGGCAGACAACTGAAAAGCCCTTAACAGGAAACAGAAATTGAATCACCATTGATCAACATGGTGGAATAGTATGCAGCTGTGAAAAGGAAGAGTGGTTTATACACTCTGGTGCTAGAATCAGAAACCTGGGTGGTGTAGTGGCTAAAATGCTACAGCTGCTAACCAGAAGTTTGGCAGTTCAAATCTGCCAGGTGCTCCTTGGAAACCTTATAGGGCAGTTCTACTGTGTCTTATAGGGTGGCTGTGAGTTGGAATCAACTTGACAGCAATGGATGGGTTTGGCTGCTAGAATCACTCCCAAGATCTCATCTCCTTAAGTGGAAAAGAAAGAGCAGGAAAGAGTGTCTAAAGAATGTAACTCTTTGTGGAAAAGCAACAGAGACATACATATTGGTTTTGCATGCTGTTGAATTTCGATTCACAGCAACCCCACATAATGGATCTGAACTGCCCATTGAGTTCTCTAGGCTGTAAATCTTTATGAAGCTTATCACCAAGTCTTGTCTCCAACTGAGCTGCTGGGTGGGTTTGAACCACCAACTTTTCTGTAAGCAGCTGAGTGCTTAACTGTACCACCAGGGACTGTCAAGTAGGACAGCTGCTTGGGAAAACAGTTTGACAGCTTCTCATACATCTATATTTTGTATCCTTAGCACATGACCCTGGATGGTACAAAGGGTTAAAGTACTTGACTGCTGAGTTTGGGGGTTCAAGTCCACCCAGAGGCACTTTGGAAGAAAGTTCTGGTGATCTGCTTCTGAAAAATCAGCCACTGAACACCCCATGGAGCACAGTTCTACTCTCAGACACATGGGGTCACCGTGAATCAGAGCTGAACCAATGGCTACTTTATTTTTTTTAAGAGGAGGAAAATATTTAGCATAACCTTTGGATCCCCTCCAGCCCTCGATTTTCATAGCTACTGGTCAGTCTTGACACAGAGGCATAAAATCCAGGATGGGTCCCTGGAGGGCAGGTATGCCTTTCCCACCTGTGGCAAAGGGGACATGCTGATTCCTCACCCCTCGTTGTGGCTAAATGGACCCCAGTGTGGTCCCTGCCAGTGTAGGCTGAGGGATGCAGGCAGGTGGTCGTCAGTCAGAAAGTGTCCGGTCCTGGAGCCCTAGGGTCATCAGAGGTACCCAAGGCGGATGGCATTATGGCCACAGGCCTCGCAGTAAGAGTTAGCCCCAGAGAAAACTTCAGAGCTGCCCAGAGAGGACAGCCAGCCCCCGACAGAAGAGCCACCTAACTGCTTTCCGGTTCCCAGGAGGCTGCTATATTTCCTGATCTGGGCTCCCTGAGAGGACCTTGTGTGTAGATGACAAACCTCTCTTTATCTGAGCTCCTCTGAGCGCCTTCCTGATCCTGGCAGCTGGACAGGGCCGTGAATTAAGCCAGTGAGTCTCAGTGGCAGGCTCCCAGCACTGGGTAATGTAGACAATCACACAGGAGTTTATTTATGTTTTCTTCTCCTTTGCTTTCGGCAGTGCTGTGCTCTATTTTGCCTAATTTGCATGCTAATGGAGTGTTTTACAGTTACGTTAAAGTCAAAGCTACTCCTGTTCTCAGTTTTGGAGAGTTCAGCTCTAGGGAGAGTTGCTCAGACATATGCTCTTACTGACACCTGCTGGCTGTCGTGGTTATTGCAGGCAAAGGTCTATGGTATAGTTACCCTCCACCCAAATCGGCTTGTGCCAATCCTTTCCTGTCCTGACAACAACTCCATTCATTCTTATTGAGTATCAAAGTCTGGTGACACAGCATCAAGAGTGACAGACAGGACTCTGCCCTTGCAAAGACTGCAGAAGACAGGCACAGCTATGGAGTAATATACCAAAACAAAACAAAAAAACAAACCCACTGCTGTGGAGTCAAATCCAATTCACTGCAACCCTATAGACAGAGCAGAACTGCCCCATAGATCTTCCAAGAAGCACTTGGCAGATTTGAACTGCCAACCTTCTGGTTAGCAGCCACAGCACTTAACCACTATGCCACCAGGGTTTCTGCAGTAACATACAGGAGTCCTTAATTGTGCTCACGAGGAAGCTGCACATGAGTCAAGAGGCAGTCGTTTGAACAGAACAAGAGGACCTGGTGGTACAATGGTTAAGCATTTGGCTGCTAACTGAAAGGTTGGCAGTTCAAACCTACCAGCAGCTCCACAAGAGAAAGACGTGACCATCTTCTTCTGTAAAGATTAGTATATTGGAGATCATGTGAAGGAGTCGTACTTCTGTCCTATGGGATTGTTATGAGTTGGAACTGACTTGATAGCCCCCAACAATATGTAATATACACAATCTAGAGGGTGAAAGAGGGCAAAGGGATACGCTCACCTTTAATTAATCTAACATAGCCAGTCTCCTATACACAGCACTCTTGTCCCACTTCAGGTTTTCCTTTTCCCCACCATACTTACCAGGTGCTGTATTTACCATGGAAACCCGGGTGGCATAGTGGTTAAATGCCACAGCTGCTAACCAAAAGGCTGGCAGTTCAAACCTGCTGAGTGATCCTTGGAAACTCTACAGACGGTTCTGCTCTGTCAACAGGGTCACTATGAGTTGGAATCGACTTGACAGCAGTGAGTGTTGGGTTTGGGCATTTATCATGTTACAAATTATGTTTTACTTGTTTTTTATCTGTCCCCCTGCTAGAATATTAGGGCAGGGATTTGACCTTGCTTGCTTGCTGCTGTATCTTCCATGGCCACTACAGTGCCCAGCACATAGTAGGTGTTCAGTAAAATCCATGCAGTGAGGGAATCTGGTTCCAGGAGACCATTTGTGGAGCTAGGGGTAATGGCTTCCATGCTCAGTGACGACAGTTTTAGACTCCAGGTGATGCAAGGAGTTAATGTACTCTGTCACTAGCTGAAAGGCTGGTGGATCAAGTCCAGCCAGTGGTGCCACAGCAGAAAGGCCTGGTGATCTACTTCTAAGAAAGCAGGGACCCCAAGGAAAGGACCCACCTCCCCAAGGCAGCCTAGGAACTGGCCATGGTGCTAGCTGCTTGTGAGAATGGTTGAGGGCTGCCTCAGGGATGTCGTCAGTTCCCATGGAATTGACTCAGTGGCAACTCTTCAAGTGACAGGCCTGGAGGTTTGTGGCCACAGAGGGCCTGAGATGCCAGACTGTGAAGGCCCAGGCTGTTCATAAAGAAAAGACTATGTAGTGTTATCATGTAATCCCTGCTCCAGCACTTTCAATGCCTGTAACACGGGCGCATAATCTCTCTGAACCTCAACATTTCCACCTGCAAAATGAGGATAATAATGGTAGTTATATCTCCCAGGGAGGGCAGCAGTGGTTTAGTGGTAGGACTCACTCACTCTCTTATGTGACATGGGTTCTTGTACCAGCCAATGTACCTCATGGACAGCCACCACCTGGCTGTCAGGGAAGGTTTGTGTGTTGCTAGGTTACTGAGAAGGTTTCAGTGGTGTTTCAAGACAAAGGAGGACTAGGAAGAAAGGCCTGGCAATTGATTTCTGAAAATCAGCCAGTGAAAGCCCTATGGATCACAGTGGTCTGGTCCACAACCAATCACAGGTATGGCACAGGACCAGGCAGTGTTCTGTTCCATCGTGCATGGCATCACCATCAGTTGGGGGGCCAATTGCTGATTCAACAGCAGCTAATGGCACCTCCCAGCGCTGCTGGACAGCTTAACAGTGTCACTGCCAAGTGCTGAGGACTGGCTCCATCCCCAACAAACCCATCGCCTTTGAGGTTGTTCTAACTCACAGCAACCCTATAGGACACAGTGTAACTGCTCCACTGAGTTTCCAAGAAGCGCCTGGTGGATCTGAACTGCTCACCTTCTGGTTAGCAGATGCAGCACTTAACCATTATACCACCAGGCTTTTCTGGCTGCATCCAGCTGGTGCTTAATAAATGCTTCGCTTTCAGGTCCCTTCAGTGACAGTGGTGATGGCCTCACGGCCTCTTTGGTTGAAGGGAAACCAGGGCAAATTTTGGTAAAACCATGCTCCTCACAAACCCTGTGGGGTGGGGGAGTCTGGGCTGGGTGGCTGTGGGGACAGTTGTGACAGCTGCAGGTGTGCTCTGCTGGCATGCAGGGCTGGGCACTGGGAGGTGGACCCTTGGGGTTCTATAGCCAAGAAGGTTCAGTTCAGTCCCAGGAGTCTAGAGGGTGCAGGAAGGGGCATGGTGGCAGATGCGGGGTGGGTGTCTCACTGGTGTCTGGGTGCTCCTAAGGCAGCCTCTCTCTGGGCCCCAGGGAAAGGACTCACTTCCCCAAGGCAGGGTGGGAGCTGGCCATGGTGCTGAGCATCTGTGAGAATGCCTGAGGGCTGTGTCAGCGGATGCTGTGAGTGGCTTCCGGTTCATTCCAATTTATGGAGACCCTGCTGTGCAGAGCAGAACTGCTGCATAGGGCTTTCAAGTTGGTGACCTTATAGAAGCAGACTGCCAGGTCTTTCTTCCACGGCACTGCATGGTGGGTTTGAATGGCCACCACTTTGGTTAGCAGCTGAGTGCTTAACTCTTGCACCACCAGGGCATGGGAGACAGGAGTCAGGAGGGACGTGTGGCATGGAGGGGCAGACAGGGTCTGGGGAGGGGAGGGAGAACGCAGGAGGGGCTTGGCTGGCTTCTCTGGCCCCTGTTGGTGCTAAACTCTAAGTCAGGGCTTCCAAGGGAGGGTGCCCCCAGCCAGAAAGGGAGGGTAAAGGCCCTGGGGTGAAGGCAGAGCTTGGGACCAGGCACTGCCCTTGCATGGAAGAATCGTAGAAGACTCTACTGCAGCATCGGGGCTCACTCAGAGTTTGGTAGGAGGTGCGTGACGTCCCAGGAGTGGAAGGTGGGGGTGTGGGAAAGTCCCGGGGCTTGAGGACATGCAGGAGAAGAGGGAGGGGGAACCTGGAAGAGGAAGATAATCCTAGCACAGGGAATCTGGGGCAGCTCCTCTAGGGTGGCTCCTGTCAGCTGGGCCCACAGCTTCTTTCCTGTCTCTTGGCCTGTCCCCTGGCTGTCCCACTGCTACCCCCATGCCCACTGCAGCCCTGTGGCACCTGGTGGTCCCTGTGGGTGCTGCGCCGTGGCCGATCCCGTGGGGAGAGGCCGTTGATCTTGCACTCATAGCAGGCTTCAGGTGAGAGCAGCAATTTCTTGTCTCGGGCATCCTGGGGTCCAGAGCTAAAGCCCAGGCTGGAAACACAGTGCCTGGGGCAGACAGGAATAGGTGGATTTCCAGAGGCACACTGGGTGGTCCTCCCTGGCCACCCTCTTCCCCTCCATCCCCTCCACACCACTCTGAGCCAGGCTGTCCCTGGACAGTATGCACGTGTGGCTGTGTACACGGGTGTGACTGGCTCCATGTTTACAGCAGTGTATCCAGGTGCATGGGGTTGTGCATGTCTGCATGTGTGATGCTAGGTACACCTCAAAAGAAGTGTGAGCCTGCAAGGACATAGGGATGATGTCATGTGCATGCATGTTTCTGCCCTGGGAGGTGTGATGTCCACCAGTGTACCTGAGGATGTGTGTGAGAATCTGTGTGCAAACACGACATGTGTGCACATTTGCACACTGGGAAGTATGAGTGATACCTGAGTGTCCCCAGGGGTGTGTGAGAGGTACAGGGCTGCTGGCACACAGGGATGACGTGTGTGCATGTGCGCAGGTACACGTGGGATGTATGAAGGTGAGTGGACACAGGGAAATGTGCCTGTGTGAGCCAGTATGCACACAGAGATGAAGGTGTGTTCACGCTCACCTGTGCATGCTGGAATACAGCAAAGCATGGGAGTCTACTTGGGGATGCAGGCATGTGTGAGCTCGTGTGCACATTCTTGTATACTACAGGCAGGCGAGTACCCACTTACGTGGATATGTGAGCCTCTGGGAGCACCAGGAGGATAAGTATGTGTCAAAGGGGTGTGAGCTGTGTGCACAGGTTCTGGGAGCCGCGCACACAGACACAGGAGCTGTGGAGCCCCTAGGGGTCAAGTCCTCCGCACATGTGCATCCGTGCTTGTGTGCTCAGGTAGGGCAGCTCTGCTGGTGGAAAGCTTGCTGCGTGCACAGCCCAGGTGTGTACACTCAACAGGTCCAGGGGTCTGCCCACCCTGCCTGCGCCTCTCACCCCTGCCCAGCACGGAAGTAGCCTCGGGGACAGCCACAGAGGAAGCCGCCAGGAGTATTGGCACAGCCGTAGCTGCAGAGGCTGCCCCGCGTCGCACACTCATCCACGTCCTGGCAGCTGCCGAGGGCCTGGTCAAAACTGAAGCCTGAGGAGCAGATGCAGCGGAAGCTGCCCAGCGTGTTACGGCATGAGGCGCTCCCACAGGCTGCGGGCGACTGCACACACTCATTCTCATCTGCGGGTGGGGGAGATAATGGGGGCACAGGGCAGCACTTCAGGCGCCCTTCACCTGGGATGCGCTCCTCCTCACTCCCCCTACAGAGCCAGGTCCAATGTCAAAGCCTCTGCAAGCTCACACCGGGTCCCCTCTGTCACAGTGGAACTAGACTTGGTCCTCCTTTTATACAACTTCATGCCTATCACCCTTCACCCTGTGATTCTCTATCAAAATGCTTTTTAAAACATCACATAAAATCCTCTACTGTAGAATAACCCAGAACACAAGCTTTCACCCTCAGCCCTATTGATAGTTGGGGAGGATAGTTCTTGGTTTTGTGTATGGGGGAGGGAGGGATGTATTGTATATTGCAGAAGGTTGAGCAGCAACCCTGACCTCCACTCATTTGGTGCCAGTAGTACCGACCCCCAGAGATGACAACCAAAAATGTCTCCAGATGTTCCAAATTTCCCCTGGGGGGCAGAATCACCACTGCTCTGGTGAATACCTGTGTCTCCCTGAACAACTGAACACACCAAGGGCAGGGATGATGCCTGCTTCTTTACTCACTGACTTCTGTATTCTCAGAACCTAGCATGAGGCAGGCCGTAGAGAAGCAAGAGCTAAAGGAATGAATGAGTAAGCACGGAAACGAGAAGACAGGCTCAGAGATCAACAGTCAAGATCAAAGGTTTATAAGATCCCCAAATGGCAAATGTCAAGCAGAGAAATACAGAGACCTTAGCTGATACCTACCATGGGGCCAGAAGGAGCCAGAGAGCAGACAGAGAAGGCAATGTGATGGGAGAAGGGGGATAGCCAAGTCACAGGGGGCATAGGAGGAGAGGCTATCCAGGAAGGGCTGGCAGTGGAGCCCCAGAAAGAGGGACGTCAAGGGCAAGGGCTGAGTAGAGGTTGTGGGAGAATAGGTCCTGACAAGGGTAGAGGGTTAGGAAGGCAAGGAGCAGAAAAGAGAAGTGTAAGATGCAGAGCAGAAGGCTAGCCCCTGGAAATGACACCCTAGACACAAGCCATGGCAAAGTAGCAAACACACCTCCATAATCCAGCACCACACCTGTGGCAGACATCACTGATTGATTACAGAACTCATTCTCAAAGTTTAGAGCCAGGGTCTTCAGATCTTTCTCAACTGAGCACTCCAGGCCACCACTCCCTGACAAATAGATTTGGCCAGCCTTACTCTGCAGCCTCCTGACACTGCAGCTTTCCCATTGACCACGAACTCAGTACCTTCTAGGGCAGCCTGTTTGATCTTTAGATACCTATGGTTGTGACAGTGTCCTGCAGAGGGGTGGTTCTTAGTTTCCAGCTCTGGGAAGGTTTTGACAGGGAACCAGGCTTGCTGTCCATCACCACCACTCACCCACACATTGGTCCCACTGGGAGTGCTGGGTGAAGCCCTGGGGGCAGCCGCAGCGGTAGCCTCCTGGTTCATTCTGGCAGCCGTGTTGGCACTGGTGGGGCCCGTCACACTCATCTACATCTGAGAGATGAAGACAGGTCAAAGGTGGTGAAGATGTAGTAAACACATATACACATTCCATTGCTGCACTCCTGGCAGACATCACTAACTGAATGCAGCACTCCTTCCTAAAGCTCAGAGCCACGATCTCAGGATCCCTCTTAACTGAGCACGGCAGCCACCACTCCATGAGAAATGAACGTGGTCAGCCATGCTCCGCAGCCCTGACTCCTCCTCTCTGGCTCCCCATCCAGCCCCCCCCGGATCCCTCCCACAGCCTGGTACTACCTTCACAGCCTCGGCCAGAGCTGTCCAGGGTGAAGCCTTGATGGCACTCACAACGGAAGCTGCCTGGGGCATTGTGGCAGCGCCCAAGGGTGCCACAGGGACTAGGCTGGGCTGAGCACTCATCATTGTCTGCAGGGGACAAAGAATGGGCAGGGGATAGTTAGGGGTTAAAGTTGGGCATCCCAGTTCTAGTCTTACCACTGGACCCACTGTGTGGCTTCAGGAAATCTCCTAAACCTCTCTGTGCCTCAGTACTCCCCTTCTGTGAAATGGGATTCATGATGGACATTTCACATTTATGTTAACATTTACTGAGATAATGCATGTAAAGGAACTGGCATAGTGCAGCTAGTTTGTGCTTGCCTGTTAATCTGAAGGATGGTGCTTTAACCTCACCCAGCAGCCCCAGGGAAGAAAGGCCTGGAGTTTCCATAAAGATCACAGCCAGGAAAAGGTTCCAGAGTGAGCAGTGCTACTCCGCAACACACAGGGTCACTGTGAGTCGGAATCAACTTAATGGCAACAGTTCTTTTTTTTTTTTTTAAATAGCAAGTGGCAAGATAACAGAGTGGTTAAAAATACAGACTGAAGCTGGGTTGCCTTAGTCTGAATCCCAGCTCCATCACCTAAAAGCTGGGTGGCCTCAGGCGGCTCACTGATCCTCTCTGTGCCTCTGTTTCTTCAGCTACAACACAACATGGAGATAATAATAATGCCTACCTCACTGTGTGTGTGTTTGTGCTAAAACATGCACAGCATAAAATTGGCAGTTGTAACCATTTTCAAGTGCATAATCCACTGGCATTCATCTCACTGGCAGTATTATCACTACTACTTGTTGACAAAAGTTTTCCATCACCCGAAACAGAAACCCTATACCCATTAAGTAATAACCTCCCATTTCCCGCCTCTCCCAGCTCTCTGTAACCAATACCTGTATCTGTCTGTATAGTTGGTCCATTTTAAGTACTTTATATAAATGGAATCAAGCACTGTTTGTCCTTTTTAATTATATCACTCAGCATGATGTTTGTAAGGTTCATCCATGCCACAGCATGTACTGGGACTTTCTTCCCCTTTATGGCTGAGTGACGTTCCGTTGTGCAAACAGACCACACTGTATTTACCCATTCATCAATGTATTTATCCATTCATTGATGCACTCGGGTGGTTTCCACTTTGGGGCTATTGTGAGTGGTGCTATGAACACCAATGAATGTGGCAGTTCCTGATTTCATGTCTTTTGGGTACATACCCAGGAGCAGAATTGCTGGGTCATGGGATAACTCTACTTGTTTGAGAAACCATTGAACTGTTTTCTGCAGTAGCTGCACCATTTATATCCCTCATTGGGTTTCTGTGAGAATTGAATTAATTGGTTATATAAAGGACTCTCTTGCTCACTGCAGTACGGTCAGAGTCCAGAACACTGGTCAGCAAACCATTCCTATAAAGGGTCAGACAGTAACCATTCTTGATTTTGTGGGTCTCTTTCACAACTACACAACTCTGCCATCGTAAGTGCAAAAGAAGTCACAGACAGTATGTAAAAAATGGGCAGGGATGTGTGCTAATAAAGCTTTATTAACAAAGCCAAAGACAGGGCCGAACTTGCAGTTTGCCAACCCTTGATGTAGAGCACAGCCTGGTATACAGCAGGTGCTCAGTAGATTAGTGGGAGCCTGAATAGGGGCTGAACTCAGCTCTCAGGAGAGATCTGGTCCCCTCAGGGCCACAAGACACTCAGAAGCAGTGATGAGTGGTCTGCAACATTGGTCTTTGAATTAGCTTCCTCTTCAGACACTATGGAAACCCTGGTCATGTAGCAGTCAAGTGCTACATCTGCTAAGGTTAGCAGTTCGAATCCATCAGGTACTCCTTGGAAACTCTATGGGGGGCAGTTCTACTCTGTCATATGAGTTGGACTCGACTTGATGGCACTGGGTTTGGTTTCAGTTTGTTTTTGGACAGTATGAGCCCCTAAGCTTTCCATGCACTGTGAGATGGTCCTAGGACAGAGACTTCCTAGTGACTTAGCACAGGTGACAGCAGGGTGTGCCTCTTAGCTCCCCAGGGCCATCTCCAACGTGCTAGTTGGCACCGGGCTGCGAGTGCTAAGGAAGCAAAGACTGTGTCGGTCACCCACATCCCCAGTGTGGGGTACACACAGAGCACTTGCAGGGAATAGTGCGCTGTGGGCTGGCTGCTGGGCTTGGGGAACTCACCAAAACAGGCCTGGTGGTGCTGGGTAAAGCCGGCGGGGCAGCGGCAGGTGAAGGCCCCCACAGTGTTGACACAGAGGTACTGGCAATTGTGCTGCTTGGAGGAGCACTCGTCCAGGTCTGCGGCACAGATGGCCTGTTGGCTCAGAGGCGGTGCCCAACTCCCGGAGCTTCTGCATGCAGGGGGCACGGGAGAGCTCCGGGGGGCAGGGGTGGGGCCTCTTGGGGCAAGAGGGGGACTCATCACCTCTGCAGGTCCTGCCATCCTCCTCCAGCAGGTAGCCGCGGGGGCAGGAGCACAGGAAGCTGCCCTCCGTGTTTTTGCAGAGGAAGCCGCATGGCTTGGGGGTCTGGCTGCACTCATCCACATCTAGAGAGGATGGTGGCATATAGTGGGGTCAGATGGATGTTTTCCAGGGAACTGGGGACTCCCCCGGCCATCCTGCATCTGAGAACTCACATCTGGGACTGGCAAACCCTTTTTGTAAAGAGCCAGAGAATCCATTTTTCAGCCTTGTGGGCCATGCCATCTGTTGCTACTACCCAACTCAGCTGTCACAGTGCAAAAAAGTTGTTGCAGGCAATATGCCCAAGAATGGGCATGGCTGTGCACCAATAAAACTTTATTTACAAAAACTGTCCTTGGGCTGTATTTGATGAACTCTGACTCAGACAAATGCTGCCAATACCAGCTCACTACACAGTGCCAGAATTCCTGGGTGGCACAAGAGGTTGACATGGTTGGCCACGCTGAGCCTGGGACGGGTGGTTAGAATCCACTCACAGGTGCCTTGGAAAAAAGGCCTGATGATTTACTGCAGAAAAACCAGCCAGTGCAAACCCTGTGGAGCACAGTTCTCCTCGGACACACAGCGTGAGTCAGAGGGGACTCACCAATGACTGGTTTTATGTTATGTAACTGTCAATCTCAGGATGTATAAAATAACAAGAGGAAAGTAACTAAAATCAGGCGTGTGTGTGTGTATGTGTGTGTGTGAGAAAGAGAGAGAGAGAGAGAGAAAAACTGTCAATCTCAGGATGAAGAAAGTAACCAAAATCAGGGGTGTGGGGGGGTGTGTGTGGGAGAGAGGGCCAGGCGAAGCTTTGCTTCTTGTCTCTGGTTTTTCAATTTTCTTTATGGTGCGGGCACCACTTGGTAAATGAAAACCCAAGCCCAAACCAGTCAATGCTGAGTCAATGCCAACTCAAGACAACCCCACGTGCAGAACTGCTCCACAGTGTTTGCAATGGCTGATCTCTGAAGAGTGCATCACCAGGAATTTCCTGCGAGCGCCTCTGGGCCACTCAACCTTCAGGTAGCAGCCAAGTACATCCATTGTTTGTGCCACCCCGGGACTTCCACAGGAAAACCAAGCCTCGCTAATTGAGGAGCCCCCTAGAAGGGGAAGGCCAGATGCGGGCAGAGGGGTCAGGCAGGGTGGGGGCTGTGGGAGGCGGGGGCTTCAGCTCACCCTGGCAGGCTGTGGCGGCAGTGTTGGGCGTGTACCCGGCCTGGCAAAGGCAGTGGAAGGACCCAAGACTGTTGATGCACTCACCGTGGGGGCAGAGGTAGGCCAGCACGTGGCACTCGTCCACATCTAGGGATGAACAGGGTCATCTGTGGCTGGCCTGCTGGCCGCCTCTTTCCTGCCCAGAGGCAGCCCGGCCACACAGGGACCAGTGAAGCACCGTTCCGGAGCACTGTGTGTGTCTTCCAAGAGGCAGCAGAAGGACGAATACCCAGACTACCACCCCTCTAGCCTCTCCACCCCAGGGCACCAACACACCTGTAGAGGACCAGACGGGGACATCCAGCCTGGCACACCAGCCATACACTCAGACGCACCTTCAGGATCACGGAGACGCACACACTCACGGTGCCTCTGCTCACTGGACACACACTTGCAAAAGCATGACCTCCCCAGTCCCACTGATGGCACTGCTGATCACTTGGGATGACTACCTCCCACTCACTGACATGCTTGAGACACACTCAAGATTGTACACATGGAGAGTACACACCAACTCACCTGCTCGGTACACAGATATATCTCACTAACAAGTTTGCACACACCAGCTCACACACTCAGCACACTCTAACAAGCCTGCTCATACACACAGCACATGCCAGCTTATACACTCAGCACATGGACACATACACACACACTCTACCAAGCTTGCCCATACACACAGCACATGCCAGCTCCAACGCTCAGCACATACACATATTAACATGCTTGCACACATACAGGGCACACACAGGCTCACAGACTCAGCACACAGATCATGCTCACTAGCACCTTGCACACATGAACAACACACACTCACAGGCACAGATGTATTCACTTGCTCACAAGCACATACCCAGGCACACTCAAGTATACAATAATGTATCAGCTCACACTCCTTATGCACCTTTCAATCCACAGACAGATACAGTCTGCTGACCCAGCTCACACAGAGAACATATACACCTCACACACAAAGTCACACACACACACAGACACAGACTCGAGCTCATACACACAGAACATACCAGCTGACATGCTTACACGTGCTTGCTGGCACACAGATCCATGCTCATTAACAAGGTCACACTTGGAGAACATACACCAGCTCACATCCTATCGGACACTTGTCAGAACACAGACACATGATAACTGGTGAAGTCACACAGAGAACACAAAACAGCTCACACATTTTTACACATTCACCTACACACTCGTCAACATGTTCACAAAGAATACACCAGTTCACATGCTTTGACATGTCTCACCTGCACTCATCAACAAGCTGGTGCAGAGGACACCCCCCAGCTCACACACTCACCAGCAAACACTTAACCCTGCCCAAACCTGCACAAAGACAACACACTGGCTCACACACTTGTTAATACAGTACTCCTTCACAAACTCAAGCACACTGTGAATATACCAGGTCACACACTTACATGTGCTTATTAGCACAAACACACTCATTAGCGAGTTCACACAGAGCACGTGTACTAGTTCACATGCTCTCCCAAGTTCACCAGCACATAGGCTCATTAACAAGCTCACACACAAGAATACACACTGACTGACACACTTTGGCATGCTCACTAGCACACATTCATTACAAAACTTGCAAACACAGCACATACCAGTTCACATGCTCACTCAGACACACGCTTGCTAACACACACTGGCTCACACAAATTTACACGCTCACTACCTTATCCTCAGTAAATATGCACATATACAGAACACACTAGCTCACACATTTTCACAGCCTTACTGACACACACATAACAAGCTCACAGACCCACAGAATGCACCCTGGCTCACATGCCTGCGCATGCTTGCTGGCAGAGAGACATGCGCTTGTTGACACGTTCATGCCACACACACACCAGGCTGCAAGTTCTCACACGCTCACTAGCACACACATTGACAGGCTCCCACAACACACTAACTCATGCTTTTCACATATTCATCAGAGCACACCCATCAACAAACACACACACAAAAAGAACACACACTGGCTCATATGTACACATATGAGGACTGACAAGTCTGTGAACGTAATTGTTCCAACTGCTACATACCTCACTGCTGAATATTACTACGGTCACCTTTGAAGTACTCCCTTTCGGGTGCTATGCACCAATGCCAGCACCGAGTCCATTCTCCAAAGCAATTTTGTAATTCTGGAATGGCCATTGTGCACGGTGGCATGGTGGCAAGTTCGTGAACTTAACTGTATGTTGTCCATGAGGGAGTTTTTAGTCAGTAAACAAATAACTATTAGAACACCTTCCCTAGTCACCTGATCTGGTCTTCAGTGATGTTTTTCTTTACTCAAAGATGAAGGACATATTGAAAGAAAGACGTTTCGATGACATTCAGGACACTAAGGGTAATATGAAATCAGCTCTGATGGCCATATCAGAAAAAGAGTTCCAAAACTGCTTTGAAGGGTGGACTAGATGCTGGTGTCAGTGCTAGGTTTCCTGAGTGGAGTACTTTGAGGGTAAGTGAAGTGATATTCAGCAATGGTGTATGTAGCCCTTTTTCTAGGATAAGTTCATGAACTTAATTGTCAGCCCTCACACACCCAGTGAGTGTCCACACACAGCAAACATACCAGCTCTTTCACTTTTACACTCCCTAGCACACAGACACACATTCATTAAAACCTTACAGAGACCATGCCAGCCGGCACACCTCCATATGCTGACATACACACTGACTGACAAGCTCACACACAGAGGACACACACTGCCTCACATGCTGTCACACTCATTAGCACACAGACACACTCATTAACAAGCTTGCAAATATGGAGAACACACATCCACTAGCTTGTACAGCAGCTACAGCTGGCCATATACTCTCTACTGAGTCCACACAGACACAAAGCAGACACTTACTGCTTGACACATTTGCTACACACAAACACACATTGTGAACTCATACACACACATAGGCATGCAATTGCGACCAAATTCTCCCATCCTCAGCTCCAGAGTGGTGTTGGTACCCACCTTGACCCTCAGCAGTGTAGCCCGAGCCATGGGGACACAGCTTCCTGTAGGCAGAGGTGCCAGGCAGGGGACAGAGCTCACAGTGGGGCCCCCAGCCACGGCCACCCCCGCAGCAGCACTCTGCCCTGCTGACCACCTCGCCACTGCCTGACAGTGCCTGGCAGGCTGCCTGCAGCACCTCGGAGAAGCAGGGGCCACGTCGGGTGTCTAAACAGAGTCAGGGGACAGAGGGATGTATGAGGACTGCGCAATCAGGCACCCACACCTCATAGGCTCTCAGAGGTCTTGGGTGCATCTGAGTGTGCAAAGAATTGCCTGAGCCATCAGGCACCCGACACTGCTAAATGTCCTCTTTGGTTTGGGACATGGTAAGACCCACAGATCCAGAGATGAAGGACAAGCAGGTGTCTTCCTAAGGACAAAGTCTAACTATCCTTTGACTCCAGAGAGCACAGGTGGTCCAGGACAGCACGGGGCCAGGAGACACCAGGGAGGGGGCCAGAGGGGACACTTCCTGGGAAGGGGTAGTGGGGACAAGACAGCGGGGTCATGCGGAGGGACGCATGGGAGTAGAGGACAGTCTCGGAGACCGGACTTTGGGGCAAGGCAGAAAAGGCCACTAGTGACTTCCATGAGGCTGCTTGGGTATCTGGGGGGTGCTGGAGTCAACAGTGAGCTTGCTTTGGGGTGAGCTGCATCTGGGGGCTGGGGGTGTCCAGGATGCAGCTGGATGCACAGGTCACGGCACAGACAAGGCAGCTACAGCTGTGGAGGTGGAGGCTGGGGTTAGGTGGAGGGTGGACACCCTTCGGGATTGAAGTGTTGGTAGGGGACAAGTTGCCAGGGCTGGTAGTACCAGCAGGCAAGCACCAACCGATGCCTGCAAGTTCAGCGCCCAGAAAACCGTGGGCCTGGGTTAGAGGAGTCACAGGGCTGGGGCAGGTCACATGGTTGGCTCTTATGGGGTGTTTGACTGAAGAGACAGAAAGGGAGAGAAATCCAAAACCAAACCCACTAAACTCAAGTTGATTCTGACTCACAGCGACCCTATAAGTCAGAATAGAACTGCCCCATCTAGTTTCCAAGGAGCACCTGGTGGGTCTGAACTGCCAACCTCTTGGTTAGCAGCAGAAGCACTTAACCACTATGCCACCAGGGTTTCCATGGGGAGAGCTGGGGGTGGGAACTTCTCAGCTGATGTGCTCAGTACCCCTTCCACAGCCCCTCAGTGCCCCAGACCCCATCCCTGCCTGCACCGAGGCTGGCCACACTCACCCCAGCATTCAGTGAGGGAAGGACTGGGCTGGAAGCCATCGTCACAGTCGCAGTGGAAGCTCCCAGCGGTGTTGACGCAGCGGCCATGTGTGCAGAGGCCAGGCTTGGTGTGGCATTCATCCTCGTCTGGGGGGAGGGAAGAGGAAGGCTGGCAGGAGGCCAGGGCCCGTGGAGGTCTTTTTTGGGTCTCCCCTCTGGCCCTCTTGCCCTGATCCCCTGGCTTTGTGGGAACCCCTGCCCCGCCTGCCTGTACCCGTGCAGCTGTCCTCAGAGCCGGGATGGGGCCGCATTCCTGGTGGGCAGATGCACGTGAAGGTACCGATGAGGTTTTTGCATATCATGCCGTGGGCCTGGCAGTCCTGATGGCCGTCAGCACACTCGTCCACATCTGCAGATAACCATGAGTGTACGGCAGCCCGGGCCGTGGGGACTGCTCCCACCCCTGGGAAGGAAGCTGCCAGCCACGGCCAAGCCCAGTTCAGGCCTTGGGCTTTGAGAAGCCCAGGGGTTGAAACTGACCCAAACACCACGTTCCTTGCCCATGTTAGGGTCTGGGGCCATCCCCGAGTCTGTCCTGCCTTTCCCAGAGCCCCTGGAACACTGGACTTGGAACAGCCCTCGAGGAACCAAACCCCAGCCCAGGAGTTCTCTGCCTCGGCCATCCAAACCCACTGAGTCAACTCCAGCTCATGGAGACCACATGTGTACGAGTGTGGCTGATTTTCTGATGTAGCTTGCCAGGTCTTTCTTTCAAGCTGCCTCTGGGTAGACTGGAACTATCGACTACTCAGGGATTCCCTGCTAGCCCTAAAACCCAGAAGAAACCGAACCCAGTGCCCCCGAGTTTGATTCTGACTCACAGTGACCCTATAGGACAGATGAGAACTGCCACATAGAGTTTACAAAGAGCACCTGGAGGATTCTAAAAGCCAACAATTTGGTTAGCAGCCATAGCACTTAACCACGACGGCACCATGGTTTCCACTAAACAAAACGCAAACCAAACCCACAGCTCTCGAGACCACCACATATCTATCAGTTTGTCACACTGTGACGGCTGGCATGTTGCTGTGATGCTGGCATCTACGTCACTGGTAGTTCAAATCCCAGCAGGTCACCCTTGCTGGACAGATTTCAGTGGACTTTTTGGACTAAGACTGATCTGGAAGGACCCAGTGATCTACATTTGTAAAAAAGAAAAAAAAACCCAAAAACCTCAGCAGGGAACCCCTTATGAAGAGCAGGAGAACACTGTCAGATACAGTGCCAGAAAATGAATCCCCCAGGTTGGAAGACACTCAGAACACAACTGGGGAAGAGCTGCCTCCTCAAAGCAGAGTCGATCTTAATGACGTGAATGGAGTCAAGCTCTTGGGACTTTCATTTGCTGATATGACACACTCAAAAGTAAGAACAAACAGCGGCAAACGTCCATTAATAACCGGAATGTAGAATGTACAAAGTACAAATCTAGGAAAATGGGATCCCCCCACCCAAAGAATCCCACCACCATTAAGTGGGTTCTGACTCAGGGCGACCCCACAGGGTCCATAAGCATCTCGGTCTCATGGAACCACTGGTGGTCTTGAAGCACCAACTTCTTGGTTAGCAGTATGTCACTGTAACCATGGGGCCACCAGGACCTCTTAAAACCAAATCTGTTGCCACGGAGTTCTTTCTGTTTCTTAGCAACTTTATATTTTCCTCACTGCGAGGAAAACTGAAAGTTGTTAAAAATGAAATGGAATGTGTAAGATTGATACCCTAGCCTTTGGTAAGCTTACATGGACCAGCATGGGCCATTTGGAATCACACAGTTACACAGTCTACTGTGCTGGGAATGACAAATTGAAGAGACATGGCATTGCAGTCACTGTCAAAAAGAACATTTCTTGATCCCTCCTAAAGTACGATGCTGTCTGTGACAGAGTGATATCCATACACCTACAAGAAAGATCAGTTAACAGGAAAATTAATTAAATTGACACACCAACCAATAAGGTCAAAGATAAGTTGAAGCTTTACCAAGTTTTGTGTCTAAAATTGATCAAACATGCAATCAAGATGTATTGATAATTACTAGTGATTGGAATTTGAAAGCTGGAAACCAAAAAGAAGAATAGTTAGAAAACATGATCTTGGTGATAGAAATGATGCTGGAGAGCACAGGATGGAATTTTGCAAGTACCTTTTTTCAGCAACAGAAACGGATTACACACGTGGATCTCACCAGAGGGAAAACATAGGCATTAAAGTGACTACATTTACAGAAACAGACGATGGAAAAGCTGAGTAACATTTGTCAGAACAAGGCCAGGAATCGACTACGGAGCAAACCATCATTTGCTCATGTGCAAGTTCAAGTTGAAGCTGAACTTTAAAACCAATTTACAAGAGCCAGCACACAACCTTGAGTCTATTCCACCTGAATTTCCAGACCATCTCAAGAACAGATTTGCTACATTGCATACTAATGAACGAAGACCAGAGGAATTGTGGGACGCCATCAAGGACAGCATACAAGAAAGCAGGTCATTAAAAACAAGAAAGAAAAGACCGAAAGACACTCTGAAAGTTGCTCTTGAATGCAGAGTAGCTAAAGCCAACGGAAGAAATGAAGAACTGAACAAAAGATTTCAAAAGGCAGCTCGAGAAGACTAAGTCTTGTCATGGATTTGACTGTGCCCCGCCAAAATGTGTGTAGCCGTCTGGCTAGGCCATGATTCCTGGTACGGTGTGATGTGGCTATATATTGTAAACCCTGCCTCTATGATGTCAGTGAGGGAGAAGGGGTGACATTGGGCTAGTGGGGTAGGGCTTGACGTGTGTAAGAGTACATTGTGCTTTCAGGAAATATCTCAGGATATACAGGACAGAGAAGCAAGTGGAGAGTTGGGGACCTCCTACTACCAAGAAGCAGTGCCAGGAGTACAGACCACTCTTTGGAAAGGACCCAGGGTCCCTGTGCCTGAGAAACTCCCAGTCCAGGGGAAGACTGACAAAACCCTCCCTCCAGAGCCAACAGAGAAAGCCTTCCTCTTTAGCTGATACTCTGACCGGACGGTGACAGAAAAAAAAATTCTCTCTTCAAAGCCACCCACTTACGGTATTTTCTGTTACAGTACCACCGGACGACTAACGCAGGTGTTAAAACATGTGCAAGCACTGGGAGTCACAAAACCAAAAGGGAAGAGCATGTTCAGCATTTTTCAGGCTGAAAGAATGGAAGAAAAGCTTCAAGCTTGGAGTTGCAATTTTGGAGGATACTGTGGGCCAAACATTGAATGATGCAGGAAGCATCAAAAACAGATGGAAGGAATACGGAGTCACTGTACCAGCAAGAACTGGTTGAGGTTGAGCCATTTCAGGAGGTGGCATGGGACCTCCCTACTGATGGCACTGAAGGAAGAAGAAATCCAAGCTGCACCGAAGATATCAGTGAAAAACAATTTTGCCAATTATTGGGGCTCCCTAAGTAAGAGAAAACCCTGCATTTCTAAGGGTTCTGAGGTGCTGCTGTCTTCAGTGTTCTCTGGCCCAAGGGCATCCCATTTTGCCACAGAGGGAGGCGGCACAGGGACATGGAAGCTTCCCTTCCTCCCTGCCTTCTCCTCGACTTTTCACATCCCCCTCCCCTTGCCTCCTGCAGTGCGGGGAACCCGAATCCCATGTGAGGCTGTCAGGATGTTGTCCCCAACAGTGTGCTTCCTGGTGTTAGCCTAGTGGTCACATCGTTTTCCTTGATCAGCTTCAGACTCCCTCTAAGTCCCCCCTAAGCAGAACCCCAACTGATCCTACAGCATCTCCTGCGGGCCCGGCACAGGTGATGGGGGTTCAGCGGGGCCAATTCTTGCTTTCCATGCAGGAGGCCCAGGTTCAATTCCCGCTCAGTGCACTTCATGTGCGGCCACCACCTCGTCTGTCAGTGGAGGCTTGTGTGTGGCTATGAGCTAACCAGGTCTCAACAGAGCTTCCAGACTGAGGACTAGGAAGAAAGGCCTGGCAATCAATTCCTGAAAAGCAGCCAATGGAAACCCTGTGCATCTATTCAACGTCACTGAACTGTACACAGAGAAACTGTTGAATCAGCATCTGTTTGGTTGTATATCTTCTCAACAACAACAACAAAACCCCGGGGAGCACAACAGTCCCATCTGCAATGGATTGTAGGGATGGTGCAGAGAAGGGAAAGCTTTTGGCTGGTTGCGCTCCACATGGGGTGGGGTGTGCCATGAATTGGGGGCTGACTCAGTGGCAGCTGACAACAATGACCACAGGCTTACTCCACTCAGCGCCACATCGCTGACCGCTTGTTGCCACCCCTGGAGGCACAGCTTTTACTCCCTGAGTCACAAGCAGGAAGGGGAGGGGCTGGGATCCCCTCCTTAGTCTATGTGACCCTATGCTCCACCACGCTGACAGGCAGTGTTGGCAAAGGGGTCTCTGGGCCCAGGGCAGGGAGCCCCAGGCCGGTGCTCCCACTGCCCGTCCGCACAGCTGGGGCCCACCTCGGCACATGGCTCCATCCTCTCGCAGGGCGTAGCCAGCTGGGCAGGTGCACATGTAGGAACCTTCGGTATTGTGGCAACGGAAGGCACAGAGCAGGGGATTCAAGGTGCACTCGTCGATGTCTGAGGAGGTCAGTAGAGGTGCTGGCTAGGCAGGATCTGCCTGCCGGACCCCGTTCTGTCCCCAGGCACCGCCAGCATCCCAGAACCCGGCTCAGGCCCCGGCAGGCTGACCGTACCCTCACAGGTCACCATGGGGCCAGGCTCAAAGCCGTCTGCGCAGGCACATTCAAAGCCTCCGATGACATTGGTGCATGTGCCTTCCCCACAGGGGTGCCCGGCGGAGCACTCGTCTGTGTCTGGGGCAGAGGCAGGGGTGATCAGCACTGGCAGAATACCCCCTGGTCCTCACTGAAGTCCTGTCCCCCTCCCTGCTGATGCCATAGACAGGACTAGGCCAGAGCTGGGGCATCTCTGGGTAGGTATGCTATGACATGTTCAGTGAATGAGTGATGAGCATGTCAGTGAGTGTGTATGTGAATCAGTGAATGAATGAGTGGGCGAATGAATGAATGAGAGTGCAAGTGAAGGAATAAATGACTGAAGGAATGAATTAGGGAGGGAATAAATGAGTGAGTGACTGTGTGAGCAGGTGAATTAGAAGAGAAACAAATGAGTAAATGTATGAATGAAAAAAGGAGCAAATGAATGGATGAATGAACGAATTACGAGTGGGGGATGAATGGGAGAATTAACAAGTGAACGAATGAATTAATGAGTGAATGAATGAGGGGCTATGTGAGTGATGAATGAATAAGTGAACAAATGGGTGAGTGAGTAAGAGAGAAATGAGGGTGTGAACCAGTGGGTAAGAGTGAGTGAATGAACGAAGGAGGGAAGGAATGAGGGAGCGAGTGCTGGTGAGGGAAGGCTCCCGACCCGGCTGCTGTCTGCCCTGCTCCCCGCCGCCCCCTCCCCTGCAGGGGCCGGGCAGGCTCACTCACCCACGCAGCTGACGCCTGTGAAGTCCAGGCTGTAGCCAAAGGGGCACTCGCAGCGGAAGGAGCCGTCGGTGTTGACGCAGGCACCGTTAGAGCAGACGCCGGGGCTTTCTGCGCACTCGTTCACGTCTGCAGGCAGCATGGGTTGCACACAGGGTGGGCGTCTGTCACACACAGGGTCTAGCCTCTTCTCTCTTGGGCAATGAGGGGCCTAGGCCCCAGGCCAGTGGGATGTGGGGCAGACCTGAGAGCCACCCGTCAGTCTCAGAGGGTGCCTGGAACACGGGGACACAAGCAGTGGGAAAGGACAGGGTGTGGGCCACCTGGGGAGCTCTTAGCACATGGGTGAGGGGCTCACCTTCTCGAGAGGCATCTGGGCCAGGCACTGCCCCATGGCCAAAGGGGCACAGCTCCTGGAAGGTAGCTGGACACAGGGGAAGGGTGAGGAGAGTGATCAGGGGCCAGGTGCAGCCCCCACATGGAGGGCGGGTACTGGTGACATGGGCAGGGGACAGGGCGGTGCTCAGGGGCTAGGTGCAGGGATGGGGGCAGCGATGGAGGCCAGCAGGCAAAACCACAGTCAGCTCTGCCCTGACGGGGTGCTCACCACTGCCCTCCTGAGGACACAGCTCGCAAGGGTCCCCCCAGCCCTCGCCGGGCTGCTTGCTGCAGCAGCACCGGGCCTTGGTGGTGTTAAAGGCTTTGGGTGTCGAGCACTTTCCACCCTGGAAACGGGTGAAGCAGAAGCTCTGCCGTGTGTCTGTGGGGTGAAAGAATGAAACCAGTGAATGAATGAATGAGTTGAGGGGACACATGAGTGAGGGAAGGAGCAAATGAATGAGTGAACGAACAAATGAGGGTGTGACTACATTAGTGTGCGAACGAATGAATGAGAAACAGGAGTGAATGAATGAGAAACAGGAATGAATGAATGAGAGAAGGAACAAGTGAGTGAATTAATGAACAAGGAATAAATGATCAAGTAAATTAATGACTTTCTCCCTAGTAAATTAATGACTTTTCTCCCTACAGAAACGCTGTACCAGCCGTCAGTGGGTCACCTGCCCAGCACACCTCCCCGACCCCAGTCCTAGGAAGTAGGTGATGCTGACCCACCAGCAGCCAATCAGAATGCTCCAGGCCCCTGGCCATGGGGATTGCTTCCGGGGTGGAAATGTGACCCTGAGCCAATGATACTCAACCCTGGAGCTTTTACTGGGCCTCTGGGAAGCCCTCCCAGCCATGTCCTGTCCACCTTCATGGCCGTGAAGGTGCCCCCCAGGCCAGGGAGAACGGGTGAAACTCGGTTACATTATTCTAGAATCAGAAGTCCCTTCCTGGGGAGGAAAAGGGACAGATTCCAGGGATCCAGAGGATCCCAGACTTCAGGCCCCCAAGCCTCCTTGCTGGCTCCCCAAGCCCAGGCTTCCTCGTCCTGAGATGTCCTCACTGGCAGGTTGGCGTTTAGCTCACCCGACTCCTGCATTGGCCCCTGAAGCAACAAATGCAGGCTAACTTGACCCTTGGTCCTTGCCCTCACCCTCGTGCCCCTAACCTATAAGAGAAGAGAATGGCTCAGATTGCCTGAGGCTAGCTCACTCTGGACAAGGCTAGCCCAGCTGTGACAAAGCCAGCCCAGAGTGGCTTCGGCCTGCACAGACTGGAAAGACCAGCCTTGGACAGGGCAATGACAGGCCCCAGGGCACAACCTAAGCCAGTGGGCCGGGCCATCCCAGAGGGACCAAGTTAGCCCTCTGTAGAAGTGACCTGTCTGGGTAAAAGGGTGCTTAGACCAGCATTGAGAAACAGAACAACTGCAGTTCAGTCAATCCCAACTCCGTAGGGCTTCCAATGGCTGAATTTGGGGAAGCAGATAACCAGGCCTTTCTTCGAGGTACCTCTGGGTTGACTCAAACAGACAACTCCTGGGTTGGCAGTTAAGCATATTAACACTGTGTCACCCAGGACCACCACCCGTGCAGAGAAACACCACTCTCTGGTCAGACCCTGGGGTTCTAGGCAAGAAACCATAGCTTCCTTTACTGGGCAATTACAACCCTGACTTCCCGCCCCACCTCCCGGCCTCTTCCCCAGATGCTTCACACTTCCCTGGGCCCCAGACTCACCAAAGCAGCGGTGCTTGTTGTCTGACAGGACAAAACCGGCTGGGCAGATGCACTGGAAGCTTCCAGGGCTGTTAGTGCAGGTGCCAAAGAGGCAGAGATTGGGCCCCTCTGAGCACTCGTTGATGTCTGCAGGGGCAGAGGTGGGAGCGTGGTGAGGTCCACAGCCTCTTCAGCAGGTAAAGCCCCTCTGTCAGGGGCAAGGGAGTCCAGCCAGGGAGGGTAGGGGTCCCCAAAGCTGGAGCACCATGTAGGGGGATCTTTCCTAGAAGATGCCTCTGGGGTCTGGAGTCACGGTCAGGAAAAACCCATCCTTAGATGAAAACTGTACCATGCGGAGACTGGCTACATGTAGACTTACTGGACAAGGCTAGCCCACCTGGATGTGGTTAGCCTGGACAAGAGACCCGCCCACATTGGTACAAGTGTATGAGGCTAGCCTGGGAGAAGCGCTGCTTGAGGGTCTGCCGGGTGGGCTCTGTCAACTCAGTGTGAACACTTGCTGGTCAGTGTGCCTGGCTCTGCCAAGCTAGGAGACCAGCCTTTGGGCTGCACCCTGGCAGGAGACTCTGACACTCTGGTAACTTGTATCCACCAATCTTAAATGGATTGTGACAGGAACTCAAAGACCAAGAAGAAACAGGGCAGTCTGCTCTGTGCAGACGGTTTTCAAAGACCTGATCAGATTCCTTAAGTGGCTCCACTGATGGTTGGTACTGTGACAAGCGGCCACACAAACAATGACTAAGCACTTTTTTGCGTGTCGGATCCTGGGCTGTGCTACCTCATGCTGATTCATGTCATTGCCAACCTGTTATCAGCCTTCCCACTGTACAGAGGAGTAAACTGAGTCTCTGAATGGCCCAAGATGGCATAGCCAGGAGGGAGAGCGATGCGTCTCTCAAAACCTTGACCACCAACAACTGAGAAAGGACTTCTATGTACGGTTGCTGAGAGGTGAGGGGAGACCCCATCCATGCCCATGTTAAGGGGTTCAGGAGGACATTAGTGAACTCACAAAGACCACTGAGTTAGGAGTTCAAAAGTAATCATAATAGCAATTACAGCATATGAAGCCATGTCTGGTGCTATGCTAAGGCTATCTCCACCCTCACCATGACCCAGCTGGCACTTTCATTTTACAAATGAGAAAATGGGCACCCAGAGACACCTTCCTGGCCCCAGAGTACACTCACCAATGCAGTGGTCACCTTGCACCTGGAAGCCAGGAGGGCAGATGCAGCGGAAGGAGCCTTCAAGGTTCTGGCAAGTTCCTGGCAGGCAGGTTCCTGCCAGGCTGTGACACTCATTGATGTCTGTAGAGGAGGAGGAGGGAATCCCAGTGCCAGCAGGGGGCAGGGGGCTCTTGGACTCAGAGAACCACCAGTGGGCATGGCATGTTGGCTAAGGGCCTCCAGAACAAGCACTCCCACTGGTAACTCTGGCCCCAGGGGAAGGGCTGAAAGTAGGGAGAGCTAGGGAAGAATTATCTAGACCATGGTGGGAGTTATAGGTAGAGCCAAGTGGTGCCTAGGCAGAAAAGGGTGTTAATCTCAAGCCACTTATAGACACTTTCCCAGTTTTCCTTGTATCCACTTAGCACCTTAATTCAAATAATGACATGGTTCTTAAACTGAGCTGTACTCACTCAGAAGCACCAACCACAGGTAACCTAGAGCAGGGGCCAGGTAGGATGACCTCCCAGATCCACGCAGAGACTCACCCATGCAGTTCTTTCCATCAGCCATAAGCTCAAAGCCATCCTGGCAAAGGCAGTGGAAGGAGCCAACTGTGTTGAGGCACTGGCCAAATTGGCATACCTGTCCTACCAGGGTGGCACACTCATCCACATCTGCAAAAGGGTGAGATGGGTAGGCTGGTCACCCACAGAGCCTGAGCAGACCAAAAATTCATGTGCCAGGCTCTGTGTATTATCTCATTTAGCATTCCAACTAAGTATTGATACTTTGTAATGTAAGTATTTAATGCTATGAATTTGCCTCTAAGTACTCCCTTAGCTGCATCCTACATATTTTCATAGGCTATATTTTCATTTAATTACAAGTATTATCTAATTTCCTTTATGACTTCCTCTTTGCCCTATGGGTTATTTAGAAATATGTTGTTTGATTTCCAGGGTCCCTAGGTGGTGCAAACAGCTAATGCACTCAGCTGTTAACTGAGAGGTTGAAAGTTCAAGTCTACCTAGAGGCATCTTCAAAGAAAGGTCTGGCCATCAACTTCTCAAGGATCAGCCATGGAAAACATTATGGAGCATGGTTCTCCTCTGACACACACAGGGTCATTATGAGTTGGAGATGACTTGATGGCAACTGATTAATTTCCAAATATTTGGAGATCTTTCTGGATACTTCCCATAACTGACTTCAGTTTTCTAAAATTTATTAACATCTATTTTTTGTCTAGAATATGCTGTTTATTGGAGAATGCCTATGTGCAAATGGCAAGAATATATATTCTGTTGTTGGGTGACATGTCCTACAAATTCTAGGCAGATAACAGTGTTGTTCTGATCTTCTTATATCCTTACTGCTGCTCTTTCTACTTGTTCTATTATTGAGAATAGGACGTTGAAGATCTCAACTATAATTGTGGATCTATTTCTCTTATTTCTGTTCATTCTTCCTTCACATGTTTTGAAGCTATGTTGTTAAATACACATACATTGATGATAGTGATGTTTTCTTACAGAACTGATCCTTAATCATTCTATGATATTTCTTGGTAATGTAGTTGGTAATATTTCTTGTTCAGAAATGCCTGGTCTACTATTAACATAGGCTAGTTGTTGTCAGAGGCTGTCTAGCCAGCTCCTCACTCACAGAGACCCTATAAAAACAGAACAAAAAGCTGCCTAGTCCTGCACCATCCTCATAATCAGCCGCAGATAAAACAAGTGTTGTGGGGGGTTCTGGGGGCTGATTTTTGGAAGCTGACCACTAGGCCCTTCTCCCTAGTCTCTCTTAGTCTGGAAGCTCTGTTGAAACCTGTTAGGCATGATGGCACTGGCCAAGAATCAAACGTGTCCCCTACACAAAAGGCAACACTTCTACAACTGAATCGCCTCTGCCCTCTCTCTCTCTGTCTTTCTCTCTCTATAAGCCCAATTGCTTTCAAGTCGATCCCAACTCATAGTGACCCTATATAACAGAGTAGAACTGCCTGTTTCCAAGGAGCAGCTGGTGGTTTTCAACAGTTGACTCGACCCTTTTGGTTATTCAATGCAGCACAACCAGAAGCCATTGTCATCAGGGTGACAGAGACCCCCAGTGACCCTACATGACAGAGCACAATGGCCCCACCGGGTCTCCCCAGCTGTAATCTGTATGGAAGCAGACTGCCCCATCTTTCTCCTGTGCAGTGGTTGGTGGGTTTTACCTGTTAAACTTTTGGTTAATAGCTGAGGGCTTTAACCACTGTGCCATAGGTTGCCTTCAACATAGGATGTTGTTGTCAGGTGCTGCTGAGTTGGTTCCAACTCACAGCGACCTTGAGTACCACCTAACAAAACACTGCTCTGTCCTGACCATCCCCACCATCACTATTACGCTTGAGCCCATTGTTGTAGCTGCTGTGTCAATCCATGCCCCTGAGGGTCTTGCACTTTTTGGCTGACCTTCTGCTTTATATAGCGTAAGGAGTACTATTAACCTCCTTTTGATAGACAAGGACACCGAAGTACCAAGAGGTTAAATGACTCATCTAAGGTCACAAGCTGGCAGGTGGCAAAGCTGGGATTTGAACCCTGCTGCCTGACTTGCAGTCCATGCTTTTTTTTTTTCAATAACTTTTTTTTATTATGAATGAATGAAAATGTACATTCCCATACAAATTTGCATGTCCACCTATATGCAATTCCCACTGCTTTCCCTGCCCAGTGACAGCACACTTTTCCTCTCTGTTCCATACACATCTTATCCTCCCAACAAACTCCTATCCCCTTCTCTTCACCCACTCCCCTTCCTCCAGTAAGAGGTCAGCAGGACGACATCCTATAGATGCACAGAACCATAAAGTGCACACACAATATGGTCACTCTGTGTTGCCAAGTCCAATCCATTTCTGTCCATGAGCTGACCTCCACTGTGATTTATGGGCAGTCCATGCTTTTAACCACTATACAAGCTGCAGGCAGGAGCGGGTCTCTCAGCTCTGGCTTCAGTTTGTCACCTCCTTTTCTGTACTAGACACCCTGGTGGTGTAGTGGTTAAGTGCTGCATCTGCTAGCCAAAAGGTTTGCAGTTCAAATCTGCCAGGCACTCCTTGGAAACTCTATGGGGAAGTTCTACTTTGCCCTATCGGGTTGCTATGAGTTGGAATTGACTTGACGGCACTGGGTTTGTTTTTGTTTTGCTTTGTTTTGTCTTTCTGTACTGTCTTCACCTCCCATCAACCTGGGTGTAAGCCCTGATGATGACCCCTGCCCACATCCCTTCACTGGCCCCTGACAACCAAAGGACTTGGTGTGAAGGACGTTGTGGCTGACTCGTTTTTCGGAAGGAACCTCAGCCCCTGTGGCTATTTCTCTGAAGAGAAACCTAAGATGAGGGCCTTTATTGTAGAGGGGTGCCCTCAGACCACAAACTCATCTCCCAGTGGGAACAACTGAGGCCCAGCTGCCAGCCTAGCCAGCTTACCCAGGCAATCTCCGTGGTGCGTCGTAGCAAAGCCGAGGAAGCAGAGGCAGTTGTAAGAGCCGATGCTGTTCTTGCAGGTCCCATTTCCACACAGCTGCCGGTCACACTCGTTGATATCTACCCGGGCAAAGCCCCCTAGCCCCATTCAGCATCAAGAACTTTGGGGTGGGGCTCAGCGAGCCAGAGGCTGACCAGACCCAGCCCACCTCCCTGTGCCTAGCTCCATACACATGAATGGGTAGTGATTCCTGGGGGTGATGGCTGGGAGGTAATCCTGGGACTACTTATTACCCCAATTCACAGACAGGAAAACTGAGGCAGAGAGAAGCAAATTAGTTATCTATAATCCAAGTCTCGGTGCCAGGACCCTGGATGTGTCTGTTAACTAGGATGCCAGAAGCAGTCTCCCCACCAGGGAAGTGCAGACCCGAACTGGAAGGGTGCTCACCCACGCACATAGTCTGGTCGGCTGAGGCCCGGAACCCACGGTGGCACAAGCAGGCGTAGCTGCCCTCTGTGTCCACACAGTCGCCATGGCTGCAGACATTCGGCATCTCCCGACATTCATTCCGTCCTGCAAAGGAGGAGAGTGCAGTGTCACCAGGCCCCCAGTATTGCTCTGTGACCTCCCTCACTGTGACATGGGAAGTGTGAACCTGCCTGGAAACCCCCACTAAAGCTGCTGCTGGGGGCCCCGGGCTGCACATGGCTGCACTGTGTGGAACCCCCATGCAGTCAACAGTCTGGCCTTTGCTCCTGGTTCTCGAGAGCCAACCACCCCTGAGGCTAGTGAGCAGACTAGGAGAGATCGTCTCTGCAGCCCGAGGCAGGCTAGGCCTCAGATGGCACGATGTCATCAATCATGGCCACGTGGGGAGGCCAATAAAGGCCTTGGAAGACGAGGCTCAGCGGTGCTTCTCAGGTGCAGAGAGCCAACATCTGCTGTCAGGGAAGGAAGGCCTATCCCCCAGGGGGCACGGGAGCTCTGCACTGAGACCCCTGCTAGCCTCGCCCGACGTGCTTGTCTCCTTTATCCTGCTGTATTAAATACAGCCCTTTCCCTGGAGTTTGTGAGTCATTATAAGGGAATACGAGACCTAAGAAACAGAGAAGGGGCACTGGTGCGGCCGACCTGGCCCTGGGTGAATGAGATGAGAGAGAAAGGGTTCTCCTGGCGGCCCAGGGTCTGGCAGACCAAGGAAGGATGTTGAGATGTCACCGGATGCAGTGGTGTGTCAGAGGTGGCTTTATCATCCACCGCGCTTGCCATCTGAGGTGACTGAGCTCAGTCTCCCTGGACTGGTGTGCACACACGCTGGCCCATGTCCCATCTCAGGCCGTCCTCCCCACTCCCCAGTGAGCAGTGGATCCTGGCAACATTTCATGGCACAGACGAGCCAGCCAGCAGTGAGGCTGGGGGCAGAGCAGTGCCTCTCCAAGTCACAGCAGGCGGCAGAGCCGGGCTCTTTCCTGCATCCTGACCCCTCACCTCCTCACCTGGCGCCCTCCTAGGAACCCCACTAACCCACACAGGCCCCGCCAGGTGACAGCCTGTATCCGCGGGTGCACTCGCAGCGGTAGCTGCCTGGGATGTTAATGCAGTCAGCGTTCCGTTGGCAGGGACTCTCCCCACTGGTACATTCATCCATGTCTGGTGAATACAGCAAATGGGAAAGAAGGGGGTGAAAGAGAAGCCCTGCTGCCACCCCAAACCCAGTTCACTGATTTTAGAGCAGGCAGTCCTTCCAGAAAACAGCCAAAAGTGGATTGAGGGTCATTATGTGGAGGGAGGGCTTTGGAAACGAACTAGCCCCATTATACAGATGGGTAAATTGAGGCTCACAAAATTTAAGTAACTTGCCCAGACAGCCCAGTGAGGGACCAGCATCTGACCCACCTTCGCAGACCAGGAGGATACTATTGTAGTCAAAGCCCACGGGGCACTCGCAGCGGAAACTCCCAATCTGGTTGATGCAGACACCAGAAGCACAGATGGTGGGGATCTCCCCACACTCGTCGACGTCTGGGGAGGGTATCAGCCATCAGGTAAACCTGGATCCTGGGACATTCTGGTGACCCTGAGCTAAGGTTCCTCTGGGGAGAAGACCTGGGGTCTCCAACCAGTACTGGCTGTGTCCCAACTAAACCCACTCACACCAGAGAGAACAGAGGGTGTAGAGAGGAAGACGGGGAGTGTGTGTTTTCACTAGAAACATACATTTCCTATGACCTAGGTCCCCCACCCACGACTCGTCTGTCAGTTTGCATGACTCAAGCCATGGTATTTTCAGCTGCCTCATGTGGGTGCAAAAGCTGAACAATAAATAAAGACGAAAGAAGAACTGAGTATGGATTATGCCACAACATAAAACAAAAATCCTCACAACTGGAACATCAGGAAACATTAGGGTAAATGGCGGAAAGATCAAAACTGTCCACGATTTCATTTCACTGGGATCCACAATCAACACGGGGGAAACAGCTATCAAGAAATCAAACAACACGCTGTACCAGGCAAATCTGCTGTCAAAGACCTCTTTAAAATGTTCTAAAGCAAAGACGTCAACTTTGAGGACTAGGGTGTGACTGACCCAAGTCGTGGTGTTTTCAGTCACCTCCCATGCATGTGAAAGCATGAGTAAAAGAAGGCAAGGAGCAAAGAAGACCAAAGAAGAATCGATGCCTTTGAATGATATGGTACAGGTTAGGAATGCTGACTAGTCCACGCACTGCCAGAAAGACAGACAGATCTGTTTTGGAAGATGTACAGCCAGAACGCTCCTGAGAAGGGAGGATGGCGAGACTTCATCTCACATACTTTGCCCGTCTCATCAGCAGGGACCAGTCCCTGGAGGACTCTGTGCTTGGTAGAGAGTCAGCGATAAAGACAGACTCTCAGCGCGATGGACTGACACAGTGCCCGCAACAAGGGGCTCAAATGTAACACCTGTGAGGATGTGCAGGACTGGGCAGTGTTTCATTCTGTCACGCATAGGGTCACTATGAGTTGGAACCGACTTGATGACACCTGACAGCAAGAACATTCCTGGAAATGCAACCCTGTTTGGAAATGGGGTTTTCTTAAGTGTGTTAGTTAGGCCACACTTGAGTAGGGTAGGTACTAAACCTAATCCTTGCTGAGTTATAAAGAGAGCAGAACCCAAACCAAAACCACTGCTGTCAAGTTCTTCCCACTCATACCAACCCCACAGGTCAGAGTAGAACTGCCCCACAGAATACCCAAGGAGCATCTGGTGTATTTGAACTGTCAACCTTTTGGTTAGCAGTCATAGCTTTTAACTATTGCACCAAACAGAAATACACACACACATAAACACACACCAGGAAGAGGGAGAGAAACAACAGAGACAGAGGCATTTACATGCCTAAGAATGCCAAGACTTGCAGCAGCTACTGGAAGCTAAAATAGACAAGGATGGACCTCCCCCTAGATCCAGTGCCCTGAATTTGGACTCCTTATCTCCTGAGCTGTGGGAAAATAAATTTCTGTTCTGCAAAGCCACCCCCTTGTGGTATGTGGGTCATAGCAACACTGGGGAATGAGGACAGAAAAAAATCTCAATAAAGCTTCATTAAAAAACAAACAAACAAACATGGAAACAAGCTCAGTGTTCCCAACAGGGGAACTGGCTTACCCCTGGACAAACCTGCTAAGGGAATACTACAATATAGGGCAAAAGGCAGGAACCAGCGCTGCACACGCTCCCAGGGCTGGTTCTTCAAGACACGTTGTCATAGTCAGGTGCTGTCCAGTTGAGTTCCTTCTCTAGCGACCCATAATGTGACAGAGTAGAACTGCCCAATAAGATTTTCTAGGTGACATCCTTTACAGGATTAGACCATCACGTCTTTCTTCCCACAGAGCTGCTGGGTGACTTTGAACCATCAACCCCTTGGTTAGCAGCAGAGCACTTAACCACTGTACCACCTGGCCCCTTTTCAAGACATACCGCTTGGTAAAAACAGCCTGTTGCAGACCCTCACGTAGGATAGCCAGCCAAGCATTATGTAAAATTCCCCCACAGAGCAATACCCTGTATTTTCAATGGAGGTCTTCCACGCTCATTTAAATACACAAGGAAAGAACCAGGAAAATATGCTCTGAATGTCAAGCAGTGGGAACCCTGGGGAACTGAGACAGGGGCAGGTGTGTGGTGGTGGGCGGCGGGGTAGTGAGTGTCATCTGCTATGCCCAGTTTTGCTGTTGCTGTCATTTACCCATGTTTTATTAACGACTGGCATGGTTTGTATTGTGTCCTCCCAAAAATGCATGTGTTGATTTGACTAGGATATGAGTCCCAATATGGTGCCATTCCTCCCCTGTGTTGTGAATTCTGCCTCTGGGATGTGGATGAAGGAGAACGGGCAGCAGTTGTGTTGGCGAGGCAGGACTCAAGTTGCCAGCTGTGGGACGTAAGGGAGAGAAGTGAGCGGAGTGAGTCGGGAACCTCAGACCACCACGAAGGCAGCACGGAGAGCAGAGCATGTCCTTTGGACCTGAGGTTCCTGTGCTGAGATGCTCTTGCTGAATTTGGACTCAAACTACTGGACTGTAAGACTCTCTCTTATTGAAAGGGCCTATGACTTGTAAAATGGATTTGTGACTTACTGGACTATAACAATAAAGATTCTGTGTGGTGTTTCTGTTAGAGCAGGACCAGGTGACTAAAAAGACCACACAAGGCACTCGACTGTGTGGATCACAACCAATTATGGATAACAGTGCAAAGAATGAGAATTCCAAACACACAATTGTGTTCCTGCAGAACCTGTAGGCAGTTGTTCAAACAGAAGAAGGGGATATTGTGTGGTTTACCAACTTTTTAAATGGGAATGATACATCCATGCGAGTGAACCAATAAGGACGGGTTCGTTGATTAAGCACTGCACAACAAAAATGAGGCATTCAAGTACTAATGATCTAAAACCTTGTTTAACATAAAGGAAGAGTTTCTGTGGCAGGATTACTGGAGAGTCAGGGGTGCTGGAGGTAGAGAATGTGTGGAAGAAAAGAAGAATGGGCGTGGCCAGGGACCTGGGAGAAGACAGAGTAGGCGGAGCCCAGGTGGAGGGGAGCACACAGCTGGGAGCAGGACAGTGGTGGAGGGACCCAGGACTCTAAAAGCGAGGGGCGGTGGTCACTCACCGAGAGGCTTTCCTGTATGGATGTCGATGATGAAGCCAGGGACCTGGTTCCCACACAGGGTCTGATAATCCACTGGACCAAAGAAAACAGCATGGAATGGATATGGGAAGGATGGATGGATGGATAATGAATGGATGCGTGGGTGTATGAGTGAATGAACGGAGGGGAGATGCATGGATGGAAGATGGTGCAAGGTGGATGGATGCAAGGATGGGGAGATGGATGGCTAAAAAACAGATGCATGGATGACAAATGGACGGATGAGTAGATGGATGGATGGATGGATGGATGCATGGAAGACGGACGGATGGATACATGGATGGGTAGATGGATAGATGGACAGATGGATGGATGGACACAAGCGTAAACGGAGGGAGAAATGGACATACATACACACAGGTGAAGGGACGGATGAGGGGATGGATGGAAGGGGGATGGATGAATGGATAAACACATGGACGGGTAGTTGGATGGATGGATACATGTACGGATAGAGGAAGGAGTAGACGTATGGTTGGATGGTTGGATGGATGGAAACTGCAGGCCAGGCCCCCCGAGGAGACCCCTGCCCTGCCCATCACCGCCTCCACCAAATCTCTGTAGCCCAGCTCTCATTCGGCCTCCTCTAACCAGTCTCCCTGCCCCTTCCCTGCCTCCACTTTGGCCAGCACTGGGAGGGTTAAAGGGCGGGCTCTGTGCAGTGTGGCCTTCTAACACACACACTGACGGTCCCCCATAAGCACCAACAGCCACTCCCCGCTACCCTCACAACAAAGTCTGCAGTTTGGCCCTCAGGATCCTCAGCCCCCGGGCCCACCTCTCCTCCAGCCACTACTCTCCACTTCATCTGCATTGACTTATTTACATATCTGGACATGGCATACGCTCTGTCAGGCCGCCAGGAGTGGCCTTGTAACCACGTTCCAACCTTGAGGACTCAGGGAAGCCAACCAAGAAGGCCCCTTGACCCTCGACCCTGACTCTGGGCAGCTGATGGCACTACCCTTGGGATCCCTAAGCAAGCTGCTCTCCTGTTATACCCTGCTGACACCACTGAGCTGTGACCTGCCAGCCTTCACACCCCAGGAGGAGCAAGTATGCCTGGATGCAGGATTCAGGACCAAGCCTCCTTGCCAGCTGTTCCCAAGTCCTTTCTGGCCCGTACTCGCTGGTCCTTTGCCCATGTTATGAGAAGAACGGACCAATCACAGCCAGCCCCTCTGCTGGCAGGGACTTCTGCCTTGTCTTATTCTACCTGCCACCTAGCTTCAGGTGTACAAGTTCCAGGGCAGACATCTATGCAACTGTGTACCACACGTGCTCTGTCTTGACAGTCCCATGGTCAGCTTTGGTTGTGTACATCTTCCTCCCCACCTACACAACTTGGGAGGTAAAGCTGAGTCTTCCTTATTTTTGCTCCCTAGAACCAGCCCAGGGCCCAGCACTGAGATGCTAGACAAGGACCCTGCCCACTGGGTGCAAACCATTAGCTGTCCCTTCCCATCACTACCCACTCCTACTCTCAGATGGCCTGAGCTAGCTGCTAGATCATTCTATCAGGTATCGTCCCAGCTGCCAACCTATTCTGCTCAATCTGCCTCTGGGCCTTTGCTCATGCTGTTCCCTTGCCTGGAACACCATTCCCTGCCCTGATCTACATGTAACCTCATTAAGGCAACAGTACCCTCAGAGCTTCCCTGCATCTGCCCTACTGCCAGCTGTCGGGGCCCTGGTTCCTGTAACCAGCTGTGCTTTCTTCCTTGCCTAGTCACTCGCTGAGCCCCCAAATGACCTTGAAAGATGCCCTGTCCCACTCCAGAATCATTCATTTCTTTACACTGCCGTGTAACTTTGGCTCTTCGGCTCTCATGAGAACATAGCGGGCTGATCTGGGAGCCTGAAATGGGTTGTGCCTGCATAAAAACCAAAACCCAAACCAGCTGCCCGTCGAGTAGATTCCAAGTCACTGCAACCTCACATGCTATAAAGTAGAACTGTGCCCCATGGTTTTCCAGGCTGTGACCTTTAGGAAACAGACCGCCAGGCTTTTCTTCTGAGGCGCCTCTTGTTTAGCAGTCTAATACTTAACCATCTGAACCACCCAGGGACTCCTGTGCTTCCAAACCAGAAACCAAACCAAACCTACTGCCGTCGAGTCAATTCCGAGTCACAGTGACCCCTAAGGAGGACCCAGGGAAGGAGGCACTCACAGCTGGCAGGGGTGGGGCAGGCCTCACAGGGTCTGTTCCAGGCCTGGCCAACGTTGTAGGAGCAGCAGCACATCTTGCGCGTCATGTTAAAGGACAGCTCATCCTGACAGGTGCCATTATAGTGCCGGAAGCAGACACTCTTCCTCATGTCTGTGGTGGCGGGGGGGCGGGGTTGGTCAGGGAGAGGGGTCATGCACCATTTAGAAATCACCAGCTCGATGATTCTCTGCCCACAGACTTGGGGAAGACATTTACATGGGAGTCTCCATTGGGCAGTGCACAACCTGAGCAACCGTTCATGGCAGCCCTGAGTCCTGAAGTCCCATCTGTTTCGATTACTGCTGCATCTCAGCATCCCCCTCCCTCTCCTCCCCAAACACACCTCTGCGCAGGCTTCCAAGGCCAGCAGACTCTCTGCACTGCCTCCTGCACCCACGTGCCACTGCCACAACCACCGGGTCCCCGGGTTGTCACATTCCTACCCATGCAGTTGTTGCCACCATTGATTTGCAAGTACTCCGCAGGGCAGACACAGGTGTAGTTCCCCAGGGTGTTGTAGCAGGTGCCAGGGCCACAGATACCCGAGTGAGCAGAGCATTCATCGATGTCTGCGGGGGGGGAAGCAGCGTATTGGAATTGTCTGGAAAAATCCCCACACCCATTCCAGGTCCCGTGGAACCACTTCATCATGGGCTGAGGTTAGGATCAGCTTAAAATGCACAAACATTGAACACCTAGGTCTGCACACAAAAGAACCGACAGAAGGAAGGTGAACAGATACTTGCACACCAATAGCTCATTACAGCGTGACTCACAATAGCCAAAAGGTGTGGACACAACTCAAGTGTCCACCAACAAATGGACAGACAGACAAAATGTGGTTTATACACACAATGGAATAGTATCTTTTCATAAAGAGAAATGAAGTCCTCACATACAAGCTCTGATAATTAAGTCTGTGAATGCAACTGTAATTGTTCCAAGTGTGACATCCCTCATTGCTGAATATCACTCGAGTCATCTTCAAAGTACTCCCTTTGAGAAGCTATGCACAGATGCCAGCGCCTAGTCCACCCTTCAAAGCAATTTTGGAACTCTTTCTGGAATGGCCGCTGCAGATGGTGGCAAGTTCCCGCATTTAATTGTATAGTTGTCTGTGAGGGAGTTTTTAGCCAGTAAACAAATAATTGTACTGGAACACCCTCCCTAGTTACCTGATCTGGCCCCCAATGTCTTTTTCCTCACCTGAAGATAAAGGAAATATTGAAAGGAAGATATTTTGATGACATTCAGGACGTCAAGGGTAATACAACAACAGCTTTGACGGCCAATCCAGAAAAGAGTTCCAAAACTGCTTTGAAAGGTGGACTAGGCACTGGCATTGGTGCATAGCTTCCCAAGGGGAGTACTTTGAAGGTGACCATAGTGATATTCAGCAATGAGGCATGTAGCCCTTTCTCTAGGCTGAGTTTGTGAAGTTAATTGTCTGTCCTCGTATGCTACAACACGGATGAACCTTGCAAACATCATGTTGAATGAGCTAAGTCAGCCACTAAAGGTCCAGTACTTTATGATCTCTCCTATGTGAAATACCTAGGGTAGGCAAGTGTATAAAGACCAGGGTTTATTGGTGGTTACTAGGGATGGAGAGAGGAGGAAACGGACAGTCATTTGTTGCAGAGCACCGAGCCTCTGTTTAACAGCGATGGAAAAACTGGGGACAGACAGTGGTGATGGTGACACAACATGACAAACATACTTAACGTCACCGAATTGTACCTGTAGAAAAGTTCAAAATGGAAAATGTGTTGCTACATATATTTTTACCAAAGCAAATTCTAAAAAAGAATGCATGGGTGTATGTGTTGATGGATGGATGAGTAGATGGATGGGGAGATGAATGGATAAACAGATGGACAGACAGATGGATGGATGTCAGGACGGACAGGTAACTGGAGAGATGGGTGGGTGGATAGATGGGTGAAGGGATACATGGATAGACGGTTGAATGAATTCACGAATTTGTTATAATGCACTGAAAGAGCCCAAAATTAGAACAGCTGGGCCCAAACCAATTTCCATCACTTACTAGTTGAGGCATTTGGACAAGCCCTTTAACCCCACTTAGCCTCAGTTTCTGAATCTGAAAAATGGGCGTAGCAGGAATACCTCCCTCATGGGACTGCCATGGCAATCAAGTGACTGACCCGTGGGGTGTGTTCAGCACAGTGCTGACACACAGGGAGCCCTCAATAAATACTAGTTAGTACCAGCATTGTTGCCCATTACCACTATGATTAAATGAGAACACAAGGTAGCAGGTAAAAGAAAGGTGGGCCAGTCTCTTCTCCAGTCTTGGCCTTTCCACCCTGAGTTGCAGGCTGGGGTCAGCTTTTGCCCAAGTGAGGGAGGTATGGCTTCAGGCCACTTCTAAGCAGGTAGGAGGGAGAGGTGAGGCACGCGGGAGGAGAAGGCAGCAGAGTAAACAGGAGCCAAGGGCATTCTGATGAAGCCTTCTGTAACAGTATATCTATATCCATTACTTTAAGGTAGCGCCAGATTGCTTTCCAAAGAGGTTGCACCATTTTGCAATCCCACCAACAGTGCAGGAGAGTTCCAGTCTCTCCACAGCCTCTCCAGCATTTAATGTTTCGTGTTTTTTGGAGCATGGCCAATCTTGTTGGGGTGAGATGGTATCTCATTGTCGTTTTTATTTGAATTTCTTTAATAGCTAATAATTGTGAGCATGTCTGCATGTGCTTTTGGCTGCCTGGATCTCCTCTTTAAAGAAGTGTCTGTCCGTCTCCTTTGTCCATCACTTAATTGGATGATTTATCTTTTCTTATTGATATTTTGTGGTACCTCATAGATTATGGAGACCAGGCATTGGTCTGACATAGAGTTGCCAAATATTTTTTCCCATTCTGTAGGTAGCCTTTTAATTCTATTAATAAAGTCTTTGGATGAGCAAAAGTGATTGATTCTTAGTGGTTCCCATTTATCTATTTTCTGTTGTTTGTGGTTTGCTCTACAGATTCTGAAGTCTGTCTATGTCGTGTATTAAACCTTCCATTGTTGTTCCTATGTGATGATTAATTTTACATGCCAACTTGTTGAGGCTATGGTGCCCAGTGGTTTGGTAAAACACTGTGTCTAGATAACACTGTGGAGTAATTATATGTGATTAAATCTGTTGGCCTCAGGCAGAGCAGATTACCTTTGTGATGTAATGTGTTATGATGTAACGTATTTACCTTCTATACTTCAATCTAATGCAATGAAGTTATACAATGTAATGTAATGACCTCCTACATTTCAACCTAATGCAATATGATGTAATTACTTTCCATAATGTAATCTAATGTAGTTAATCAGCTCGGGTCATACCAGTACAGGGTGCATACTGAACCTAATTAAGACCAGAATACCCACAGAGATGCACCCATAGGGGAAGACAGACAACATGTGAGGACTGTCTACAAGAAAAGGAACACCAAGGATTGCCATCAGTCACCAGAAACTAGGAGAAAGGCTCACAGAAAGAACTTGGTGTGGCTGAGACTCTCACTTGAACTTCTAGCCCCTAAATCTGTAAGAAAGTTAATTTCTGGTCCTAAAGCCATCCACTGTGGTATTGAAGTTACAGGAGAACTAGGTAACTAAGATATCTTCTGTCTCCTGTCCTTCTGATGGGCTCCAGCCTGCAAGGCAGGTGAGCAGGCTCCAGGGCCATTTCAAACCCAAGTACCTGAGAAGGAGGTGAAGCTGAACAGAGAAGTAGGGAGTGAGGGAGGAGGCTGACTTAGCCTGGGAAGGTCCATGCTCACCCTCACAGATGCGGGTGTCCTCACTCAGATGGTATCCAGGTGGGCATTCACACTGGAAGCTGCCGAAGGTGTTGACACAGCTGCCTCCCTGGCATAGGCCTGGCAGCTCCTGACACTCGTCAATGTCTGTTAGGAAGTGAGGAAGCTGTGATTGCAGGTTAAAGCCATGCAGATGACTCAGGGGACAATGGCACACTGCCCTGGACTCTAAACCCCGCAGAAACTAGCCCCACTCCTCCAAACATCCCTGAGGGCTACCCCATAGCTGCTGGGCATCTGGAGGGCTCAGGCCAGGATCTCCCTTGAAAGCCAGACCCCATTGGATCAATGTTACTCTGAATTCATCCCTTTGCCCCTCATCTGCTGATTACTCATCTATCACATAGTTCCCACTGGATGGAATGCCTTCTCTGATCTCATAATTTCCTGAGAATAAAAGGGTGAATGGATGGATGGATGGATGGGTGGGAGGGTAGGTTGATGGGTGGATGGATGCCTGGACGGATGGATGAGAAGATGGATCAGTGGATGGACAAATACATGATGTATGAACACAAAAAGCAGTGGATGGGTGATCAGTAAGTGGGTGAAGAGAGATGGTAAATGAATGAACGGATGAGTGAGCGAATATTAAGTTACAGATAGGTAAAGGAGCAAGTGGGTGAATTAAATGAGCAAGTGGGTGAATGGAGGAAGAGACAAATGAAAAGATGGATGCATGGATGGGTAGAACGACAGAAGGATGGAACAATAATTCAATGAGTGGAAAAAGAGACCGCTGAAAGAACAGGTAAAAAAAATTCATCACAGACTTAAAGCGTGGTCTTATCCTCCTACCCAACTCCAGGCAGGGGGATCTTGGCCTCTACAAAGCTGCTCACTTCTGCGCACTGGGGTGGTGATGAGGGAAAGAGTGGTGATGAGAGAAAGGCCAACGAGCAGACGGAGATGGACAGCCCTTCAGCACTCACCTTCCAGAATGACCGTGACGGGGTTGGGCCGGAAACCCTCGCCACCAGGACACAGGGTTCTGTACTCGGCTGCAAGGAAAACAGGCTTTTGTGAGGGGCTGTGGGTGTGATCTCTGGACAGAGCCCAGGGAAAGCAAGGGAAGGGAGGGATCCCCAAGAAGCATCCAAGAGTAGGCCCCATATTCTTCTCCTGAACCTGCTATATCCTCATCCTTCCCCATTACCTCCCTGGCCTCTTGGGACCAAGAGACCTTGACCAGTCCTGGGGCTGCCTGGGGAGCCAGCATCTGCGTGTGTGTATGGGTGTGTGTGTGCATGTGTGTTTGTGTAAACATGTGCTCACATACAACCCATGAGCACATGAATCAGGCTGTAGTGGCTCGAAGTAGAAGGGGGAGGGCGATTTCCTCTGACCCCACACACCAGACCCTTGTGTGATTGTTAAGTTTCTCTGTGAAAAGCAGATGCCTGACATTCATGCATGCATACTCCTGAACATGAGGCTATAGTGCCTCCTTGTTGTGTATTTCAGGCCTCTGTATACACTGTTCCCCCTGTATCACGTATCCTTCTTCCTACTGCGGGAAAACTCCTACTCAGCCTTCAAAACCCTCTTCCTGAACCCCCTCCTTTCTGCAGCTTTTTCTTGTATCATCATTGTGTTGACAACAGACCCACAAAGGACTCTATCCTCACGGCCCTGGGACTGCTGGCTTGTGAGTGAGCTGCTGTGTGCAGAAGCTGTGACTTCTCTTTCTCTGGGTGCCCAGCTCCCAGCACATGGTTCAGAGGAAGCTGCAGTGTTTGCTGACTGACTAAGTAAGCAGAAAACACACAGAGAAGAATCTGGAAAGACCTTGGAGAGAAGCCAGATAATCTGAGAGAATGCACTGCATCACCCAGGAAGAGCACCCTTCTCTGAGCCTCTGTCACCAAAGTTTCCCCAGCAGAAATGACCCCGCCCTGTCCTCCCTGCAGGGACTCACTGGTGTTGGCCACTGGACACAGCTCACAGGGGTTGCCCCAGGCCCGGCCCAGGGAGCAACAGCAGGAGGCTCGGGCGACGCCAGCTCCTATCTCAGCAGCGCAGGAGATGCCCCCATCCCCTCGGTCGTGTGTGTCCAGGAAGCAGTTTCCAACTCGGGTGTCTAAGCAGGCAGAAAGGTGGTCAGCAAGGGGCAGAGAGGAAACCGTGTGTGTGAATCTGTCTGTGCGTGCACACTCTCCTGTATGCACGCTTCTGTGTCTGTGCAACAGGCGTGCACGTGACTGAGTGCACGTGACTCTTAGTGTATGTGTGACTCCATGGGTGACTGCGTGATGACGTGTGCGTGTGTCTTACTGCATGTGATTCTGCATGAGTGGGGCTGTGTTTGCACATAACTATGTGTGCGTGATCGTGTGTGTGACTGTATGTGTGTGACTGTGCGTCAGTGTGACTGACCGCCTGGGGATTCTGTGACTGCATGCAGGTGTGTGCCCACATGCATGTGACTGTGTGTGTATCCAGGTGTGCCTGTGCATGCCTATGATTCTGCATATGCGTGACTGTGCATTCAACTGCATGTGTGTGATTCAGTGTGCACAGGACTCTGTGTATGTGTGGTGCATGTGTGTTCCTGAACACAAGGACAAGGAAACCCACCCAGGCACCCATTAAAGGACACGTCTGTGTGTTTCAGGGGTGGCAGGTCATCTGAACAGGCGGCAGGGCCAGCCACTCCGGCTGGGGCCCGCAGATGTCCAGTTTGTCAAAAGTAGGTATGTTTGGGCAGGCTGCAGCCCCGCCAGCTTCGCCTGACCTCAGAGCCCCAGCCCAGAGCTGACATGGACTCACCCACACAGCCCACCCCACTGGGGTTCAGCCCGAAGTCCGGGGGGCAGTTGCAGAGGTAGCTGCCAGGGGTGTTGACACACAGGCCGTTGATGCAGTTCACGGGGTCCGCACACTCGTTGACATCTGCAGGGGGACTGTTAGCTGGAACCCTCCCTTGCCTACTTCCCTCCACATTTGGTGAGACTGAGTCTTTCTTTGGGAAGAAAGCCCGAAAGGAAAGAACTCTCTGGAATCTTCCCCGCGCTCATCCAACCCTGCTATCTCTCCCCAACTCTGTTCCGCTCGGTGTGGAGGAAAGTTTGTACCTTAAAAGCTCTTCCCGCCCCAGGTTTCAAGACCCAGCCTATGAAATCAACGTTTAGAAAACGCTTCTAAACCAGGAGTCCGTAAACCACAGCCCAGGAGCCAAATCCAGCCCGTTGCTCGATGCTGTTGATAAAGTTGTATTGCTCAATATTCACACCCATTTGTCTCCGTATTGCTTACGGCTGGTTCTGAAGTACAGCACCCAAGTTGGGCAGGTGTGACAAAGACTGTTTGGCCCTCAAAGCTGAAAATAGTAATGCTCTGGCCCTCTACAGAGAAAGTTTTCTAACTTCCATTTAAAATAAGCAGATGGGGCACCCTGAGGATGAGAGCAGAGTCCATGGCTGGAGCAAATGGTTAAAGTGCTGGGCAGCAGACCAAAAGGCTGGAGGTTCAAGTTCTGGTTCACTGGGCAAGGTCACCTGGCAATCTTCTGAGAAAAATCAACCACTGAGAAACTTATGGAGCACAGTTCTACTCTGATACACACATCTGGGGTCCCCATGAGTCAGAAGCAATTCTGTAGCAACCAGTTTACTGGTGGCTGAGGGAGCACCCTTTTCCTTATTCTGTGACACCTTTTCAGGGGACAGCGACTGGCAGGCAAAGCAGGAAACAGCAAAGGAAGCATGGGAAGTGGGGAGCAGGGTCAGGGAAGGCCCCCCCAGGAGGTGACAGCAAAGAAGAGACCTGTGGACAGGTAGAGAGGTACAGGGCGTCACCCCACCCCTTCGCCCCCAGCCCAGCTAGCCTACCCGTGCAGTTGCCGCCGCCTCGGTCCAGCTCAAAGCCTTCCTCACAGACGCAGCGGAACATTCCAGGCAGGTTCTCGCAGCTCCCAAACGCACAGAGGTTCCCCAAAGCACACTCATCGACATCTGCGGGGACCACAGGTCAGCCTGCCGTGCCTGTGGCTTACCCCCGCCTGACTGGTCCCCCCGCACCGGCCCCAGCCCTCACCCCAACAGGCCCGGTGGTCCTCGCTGGGCTGGAAGCCCATCTCACACTCGCAGCGGTATCCACCAGGGGCATTGAGGCACTGTCCGTTCTCACAGAGGTCCATGTCATCCACACACTCGTCCCTGTCTGAGGGGCCCCCAGAGGCAGAGGGCTGTGATCAGCTTGGGAGGCCGGGGAACCTGACAGCTCGTCACCATCACCCTGGTGCTGGGGGTAGGCAGGGTGGCCCTGAACACTCAGACCATCTCCCGTACATAGGCAAATGACAGAATCAGGGTCCCAGGGGTCAGGCAGGCGGCCCTGAACACTTGGATCCCTCTGATGGGCTGGAGAAGGGCTCAGGAACCCAGGGGTTGGGAAGGTGGCCCTGGACACTCAGACCCTCTCTGGTAGGCAGACAGGTAGCCTGGCCACTCCACGTCCCAGGGAAAAACCAGGTAGACTTGCTTACTCCGACTCCAGGAGGTGGGCAGACAGGGGAGCTGGTCACTCAGGGCAGACCTGGCCACTCTGCTTACTGGGAGTCACAGTGTTTCTTTCCCCACACCAGAAGGCTCCGGGCATTTACAGTCCAGGGGGCAGTCAGCCCCAGTGACCTGGCACTGGCCCTGTGGCTGAAGCTACATCCTCTCCCTCCAGTGCCATGAGGCGGTGGCAGGTGTGTGAGGATGAGTCAGAAGGCACATTGGCCAACTGTGGCCACAGCACAATCCAGCCCTCCAGGTGATTTCCCTGGGGTCCCTGTCCCCTCCTGCCCAGGTCTCACCATTGCAGAAGAAGCCGTCGCCAGCAAAGCCCTTGCGGCAGGTGCAGTGGTAGGAGCCGGGGACATTGAGGCATGTGGCATGCGGGCTGCACCCGTGCTCCTTGAAGGTGCACTCATCCAGGTCTGCGTGAGACACGGGGGGCACATTTAGGAGGCTGTGGGGACACAGACCTGCCTTTCCTGATCCTGACCATCACCACCGACAGCCCTGGGAGTGACCACTCACTGACCCTGCCCCCCACCTCCTCACCTCTGCCCACAGCCCTGCCCCAGGCACCCACCGTGGCATCTGAAGCCATCCCCCACCCAGCCTGGCTGGCACCGACAGCTGAAACTCCCAGGAACATTGAGGCAGGAGGCGTGGCGATCACAGCTGTGTCCCCCCAGCTCACACTCGTCCACGTCTGAGGGAAGAGGGACAGCGCAGTGGAGGGACCTGTCACAGGAGGAGGGGTAGGACCATGACAGGGAGAGGGAGGACCCTGGGCACTCCTATGAGTCCACGGTCTGGAAGAAATAAGGCTTCAGGTACGGGTGGGAAGGCTTGGTGCAGTAGTAGTGGGAATAAAGACCCTTTCTAGCAGGGGTCTGGCCAAGAGAATTCCCCCTACCCTGTGAGCCCATGAACAAAACCCAAAAACCCAAAAGCCGTGACTCCCATCAGCCCTCAGGAAATGGTGTGAAATGCTAGCATAAGAGACTTAGGGTAGACAGTAAGAAGAACTCTATCCTAATGTGTACCCTCTAAACCAGCGTTTCTGAACTGAGTCAAGACTGCACTGTCCTCACCACTTCTGCAGTGTCCATATACCACCTAAGCGGGCTACTATTTACCAAGCAGTCACTCGCTGAAACTGCCTCCTGTTTTCACTTCAAAAAAGAATTTTAAAAGAATCATTTTATATCAATATTTACATCTCAGAAGTCAAAATCTGATACTGTTTTGCAACATTTGTTTCTAGTCCACATTAAAAGAACAACCTAACATTTTAAAACATTTCTCCTGTATCACTTAAAATCAACAGGCTTGCCAGTCCCTAGGTAACGCACATGGCTAAGTGCTCAGCCGTCACCCTGAGGTTGGCACTGTGAGTCCACCCAGAGGCCCCCTGGGAGAAATGACTGCTGCTCTGCTTTTGAAAAATCAGATGTCGGAAAATCACGGGGCACAGTTCTATTCTAACACACAACTGGGTGCCATGAGGTGACATGAACTTGACAGTGACTTTTTTTTTTTTTTTTTTGGCATTCTCTGCTAAAGCTGCTTTGGGCACCTCAGTCTCCAGGGCTCCAGCTAGCAATGAAGAGCTCCCCTTTTCCCCAGAAAAACCAAACCAGTTGCCATGGCATCAAATTCTGACTTATGGTGGCCCCTTGTGCCTCAGCAGAACTACATGCCACAGAGTTTTCAAGAAGCAGATTGCCAGGCCCTTCTTCCAAGATGCCTCTTGGTGGATTCAAACTCCCAATCTCCGGTTAGTAGCCAGGCCCTAACCGTTCGCCCGACCCAGGGACAAGAGGAGCTCAGGGGTGTTTATCTGGTCTCTGCTTCCTCTGACTTGAGGTGCCGTCCGCGGACATCAGCAAGCACAGTGTCCGGCCACGCTCCGACCCACGCTCCGACCCCGTGGCACTTGCCCGGCCAGTGCCCGTCAGCTCACCAGAACAGCCTGTGGCCCCCTTCCTGACGACATAACCCAGCTGGCAGTGGCAGACAAATGAACCCTTTGTGTTCTTGCAGGTCCCATGAAGGCAGATGCCGGGGTTCAGGTCACATTCGTTCACATCTGTAGGGGGAAGAGGACAAGGGGCAGGGGGCTGGGTGCCAGGCTGAAGGGGTAGAGGGCAGGAGGGGGCAACAGCCATGTTGAGTGCCCTCACTCTGTGCAGCCTTCTGCTGGGGTTCTGTGGGCATGTCCCCAGGGGTGGCAGCTTCCAGTCCCACTTGTAGGCAGCTGTGAGGATCATGTCGGCATGCCACAAAGCATTTACTAGGTGTATGTTTCAAGAAATACTTTATGATGAAATTAGTTTAGGGAACTGTGGTGGTCAGGATTATGTCAACTTGGCTACTACATATTTGGCTGCTGTATTTAAGTGGCAGGGTGGGGTTTGTGGTGGCTCCCTGCCCCTCGGCTCTCATTTTGCGACCTTTCACTACAGCTGCTGGCCGCTCACGTGGCCAGGAGCTCCTGCTCTCTTCTTCCAGCGTCTGGTTCCGGGACTTGAGCTAGCAGCTGCTGGACTCATCAGTCCTTACAGTCGGCACTTGAGAGTCCTGCTCCCTGACCTGCTAATCCTGGGTTCGCCAGCCTCTGTCGCTTCATCTCACCACCAGCTTGGAATCCACTGACCTACACAACCGGTGATCTAGAACTCTGGTCTCTGACTTGCTGACCTTGGGTTCCTCAGCTTCCGTGGCCACGTGAGGCTTGTGCCAGAGCTTGGGACATTGAGCTCCTGTGATTACGTGAGCTGTTTCCTATATTTGTATCTATCTATCTATTATAAATCTTTCCTTGTACCTACACGTGTTACTGGTTTTGCTTCCCTAGAAAACCCAGCCTAAGACAGGAACACTGGGTTAATCAAAGCTAACCAGGTTTTTTTTTCTACTGCGGGACTTGTCAGAGCCTTGATGACAATGTGCCCAGTGAAACTGAAAGAAGCATGCGGAGGAGGCAGCATTTCCTAAGTGGAAGCAGTCACAGGGTCCCTGCAGAGGGACATGGCATCCAGGGACTCCTGGGATCTGGAACTCTCTGTGATACACCGGGATGGACAATTCTTCACAGGAAGCTAACATGTGAGTTCCTGGTCTCACCTCTGCCCCGACATGCACTCAGCACTCATCGTTTCCGAGACCCCATGACAACCTGCCCCCAGGTGAGGGTGGTGACAGCCTGCCCTTCGATCATCTGCCACCAGAAGGACCAGCAACCAGCTTCCCTGTGAATTACTGCCTCCAGGTGGGGGCAGTGACCACCTGTTCAGATAGTCCAGGCTCTGCAGAGTTCAGAGAACACACCTGGGAGTCTGTTCTCCATCTCGGTCACCCTTTTCTACATAACCCCCTTCACCTGTGCTGACTTACAGGCAGGGGGTACCCAGGCTTGGCCACATTCTGACCTGGTGGGCACCTCTTTCCCGAGCCCAGGCAGTGGAAGAGGACACAGAACCCCTTGGTCTGCACTATCTTACTGCATAGCCTCAGGACATGGGCAGCCCTCTCATACACGCTGGGTAACGGTGTGTGCTTTTGACAAGACTGGTATCTCCCACAAAGACATGTTCCAACCTTCACCCTTGTACCTATGAACGGGAACTTGTTTGGGGATATAGAGTTTTTCTTTGAACATATTATCAGTCAATCACCTATGGAGTCATACAGAAAGGTTGGGTCGTAACCCCTTTCAAGCCATATCTCATAAAAGAGGAGAACAGATGTGGAGAAGAGGATGGAGCACATCTGTGAAGTGGCACCTACAAGCCAGACAATGCCATGGACTGCCGGCAGCCACCAAAAGCCAAGAGAGGTAGGGCTTTCTTCTCAAAGCCTTCTACAGGAAGTGACTGGGCTGACATCCTGGGGTGGACTCATAGCCTCCAGAAGAGTGAGACAGAAGCCATCTGTTCCTTAAATCCCCGACCTTACACATTCTGTCCTGGAAGCCACAGGGAACTCAGCGTTTAACATTGAAGTCCAAAGGGAAGAGACGTGGGTAGCTCTATGTCTGTGAATCAGATCCCATGGGTTTTAGGGTGCAGGCTCTGATGGCTCCTGGAGCTGACTGCCAACCAGATAACCCAAAGATGGTTCTAAGTGTTGCTGGTGTCTGCCTGTCCTCCCATGAGTTATGTAGTTGCCTCCCCAGTCCCGGCCTGGTCCTCACCAGCACACATCCTCTGGTCCAGTGTGGCCACAAAGCCATCATAGCACAGGCAGCGGTGACCGCCTGGCACGTTGGAGCACTGGCCCCCGTCACAGATGTCTGGGTCCTCTTCACATTCATTCACATCTGGGGAGCCGAGATAGGAGATGGGTGCAGGTGGGCACAGGTGGAAAGAGAGCCCCGGATCCCTCCAGAGCCAAGCAGGGGTGCCTGGGCTCTGGTCTGGGCAGAGTCAGGCCAGGCTGGGGCCCAGGGGACGTCTCCTTCTGTCTCCTGCCCCAGGGACCACACCGACTCACCTGCACACGCCCTCCCGTCGGGCATCAGTGAGTAGCCCTGGCCACAGCGGCACTGGTAGCTGCCCTCGGTGTTGACGCACTGGCCGTCACAGCCGCCGTTGTCCACGCGGCACTCGTCAATGTCTGTGGGGGCACGGTGGAGGTGGAGGGCTGGGGCCGAGCGGGGGTCAGGGCTGGGGCTGGGACTGGGCTGGGCCGACCTAGAGGCAGGGGCCACAGTTGGGGCGGGGGTGCGGCGGCACGGTCTCACCCACGCAGCCCTGGAGGTCGGGTGTGCTCTGGAAGCCAGCATGGCAGGCACACTGGAAGGTTCCAACGAGGTTGACACACCGGGCGTGAGGGCACAGGCCGGCCTGCAGGGTGCACTCATCGACATCTGCGGGGATACACAGCTGGGGGCCGGTGTGCCACACAGGCGAGGGAACCCAAAGGAAGGGGGCCCACACCCCCATCTGCCCACTGTGTGACCGTGAGAACTGCTTGGAGCATCCACAAGACTGTCTCCTGCCTGCTCACACACTCAGTCACACCTCTGCCCACTCCCAGTGTGTAAACACTTGCCCTGTGGACACACATATGCACAATCAGATACACGCTTGCAGTCATACCTTTCATCCACTTTCATGCAAAAACACTTGCCTTGTGTAAATGTACACATCTACATGTAGATACAGACTCAGCCCACACACACACTCAGACTCACAAACACACCCTCCATCCAGTCCCAGGTAAACACACATGCCCTGTGCAGATACACACTCACACCTAGATACACACCCACAGAGACTCATACACACACTCCTGATGTGGGACCAGATTTACACCCGGGCACACACTTGCACCCACACGCATGTCCACAGTGACTCACAAACACTCACTCACATATCAGCACACTTGCCCTCATGTCAATACAGACTTTACACACAGAGAGACAGACCAACTCCTTGAGCCTATGCCCACATGGACACACTCACAGCCAGGTACACATCACACTCTCCCGGCTGCTTCCACAAACTGACAAACACACATCACACCCCCTCAGTGCAAATATACGTGATCTCATGTTGACGTGTACACTCACACACACACACACACACCCTTGTGCAGACGCCCATTCACAGATGCCACTCCCATGATTTTGTTCCCATGCATGTACTTCACACACTAACCCACCATGACACACTTGCTGTCCCGTTTGCAGACACACACTCTCCTATGACCTCATTCATGCGACTGTTTAACACACTCACAGATACACACTAACAGCTACTGGCACTGTCACACCCAGGAAAGTATACTCAAACACACAACCATACACCCCCAGTAGCACACACAACAACTGCGCCCTCCACGTGTGCATGCTGGCTGCACGCTCACCCTCACAGGCAGTGCCCTTGGCCGTCAGCTCGTGTCCAGGGTGACAGTGGCACCTGTAGCTCCCATCCGTGTTGGCGCAGCTGCCGCCCCGGCAGAGCAGCGGGTCCCGTGCACACTCATCCACGTCTAGGTGTGTGGACAGAGAGAGCAGAGGTGAGGAGGCTGACCCTCCCGAGGTGAGGTGAGGTGGCCTCTGGAAGCCCTCGCCACCAAGAAGACAGGAGAATCTGGAGGCTCAAGGCCTGGGCGACCTAGGGGAGCCAAGCCTGAGCTGGGAGGCACAAGGACAGGTCTGATAGGAACCAGGGCTGCAAAGCCAACACTCCTGCTGTCACCAAGGAAGTCCTGAGAGATCACCACAGGACACATGAGAAGCCAAGGCCCAGCCCTGCCAAGCATCAGGGCAGGGAGCCAACTGCCACTCCTCCCTCCTATCCCATAGGCCACCCCAGGCCCTCTGCACATGCCTAGCTTTTCTGAGAGTGGCTCCTCCTCATTCACTGGCCCAAGACAGGGTCTTAGCACGTGCTTTTCTCTCTGCCTGGCTCTCCACAAGGAAACCCTGGTAGCATAGGGGTTAAGTGCCACAGCCGCTAACCAAAGGGTTGGCAGGCAGTAAGAATCTATCACGTGCTCCTTGGAAACTCTATGGGGCCAGCTGTACTCTGTCCTATAGGCTCACTGTGAGTTGGGATCTACTTGATGTCAGTGAGTATGGTTTCGGTTGATTGGCTCTCTTCAGAGTGGCCCCCCCATCCTGCCAGCTCCCACCCCAGGGCCTTTGCACATGCTATTCCCTACTCAGGGCTACTCTTCCTGCCTCTTTTTACCTCATTTACCCCACTCTGCTGAGTCACCTCCTCAAGCCCCACAGAATAGGACACATACCCTGGGTCCACACTCCCACCCACCATAAGACTCTTTAGTTCTTCTGGTAGAAACAACTCCTCATTTCTTTAGGGATGCATTTTACTACCATTGGTCTCCCTAGTGGGCTGTAAGCACCAAGAAGACAGAGCCCCGCCTCTTGAGCCCAAGCTCAGTCAATATGCATAAAATGTTTGTTGAGCGAAATAAAAAAAAATGTAGCTTAGCCTCATCAGCACAATGCTGTATTAAGCATCATATTCTTTAAAGTGCTATATACGGATGACTGAACTGACAATAACAACCTGAAAGGATAGAAGAGAATCTTAGGGAGCAGTGAGTTTGTGGTATCAATGCTGAAATAGTTTGGAAAATATTGTTGAAAAAGGTGGTACAACTTGAAGCATATAACCAATGTCACTAAATGGTACATGTAGAAATACTTTGTGATCAATGCTTTGTTGTGTATGTTTTTACACCTTCAAAAATTAATTTAAAAAAAATTAAAAAGCGAATGACAGCTGGCCACAGGCCCCTTCAATGCTGGCAAGTTTCCCAGGCTTCTAGACGATCCTAGGCTCTCTCCTCCTGCCACACTCTCCCAGAGAACCTGCCCACCCTCAGCAGGAGGGCCCCTCCTGGGTCTTGGCCTTGGGGGATGACTCCCCACACCCTGGACTCACTGAGACTCAACTACAACATAGCCTCTGCCATACCTGCCCCTCCTCCCACATGTCACAGAAATGTCCCCATTCCCAGCCCTCCGGTCCATCCTGCATAGCCCTCCTCAGGAATGCCCACTTCCCGCCGCCACAGAGGAGCGTCCCCGCACCGCCGCAGGCCCTGTACCCGTGCAGGTCTTCATCAGCATGGAGCCACTCTCGTAGCCACGGAAACACCTGCACTCGAAGCTGCCGGGGGTGTTGACGCAGGTGCCCGGGCCGCAGAGGTCCGGGGAGATGCGACACTCATCAATGTCTGCAGGAGAGGGGTGCAGGAGGCAGGGGGTGGTGCTGTGTGCACACAGGGGGCTTGAGCAGGTTGGGGAGAACTGTCTGTACACATGAGGGGACCGACATGAGCTGGAGGGGTCTCTGTGCACACCAAGGGACACAAGCCAGAGGGCTTTCTCTATGCCTATGAACTGGGGAGGTCTGTCTGTGTACACGAGGGGACTCCAGTGGGGTCTGTCTGTTTGCACACAAGGCGAAGTGAGTAGGGCAAGGGTCTGTCTGCACACCAGAAGACATAAGCTGGGGAGGAGTCTGTCTACGAACACTACGGGACAAGAGCAGGTAGTTGTATCTGTGGACACTGAGGGTGCAGGACGAGGGGGCTGTTTCTGAGGACACAAGAGGGCCTAGGCTTGGGAGAGTGTCTGTATCTGTACACCAGAGGGTGCAGGTCAGGGGTAAGGAGGGTCTGTGCACTTGGCAGTGCATGGACCAGGGGTCTCCAAGCCTGCCAATACGAGGGTCTACATGGGAGCCCCAAGCTTTGGAGCCAAGTGACAGAATTGCCTGAGCTGAAAATGCAGACGGGAGTACAGAATGCCTTCACAGATCCTGATTTCCAGAGCCCCAGAGGCTACCTTGGCCATCCCCTTCACAGCTGGGGTCACTGAGACCCAGGGAGGGCGGGTCACATTGCGGGTGTGTGGGCATGTGGGCCTGACAAGAGCCCCAACGGCCCCACCCTGTGGGTGGGTAGGTAAGGTGGGTGTACCTGTGCAGTTCCGCTCACGGGCATCGAGGGCGAAGCCACCGGCACAGGCACAGCGGAAGCTGCCCATGGTGTTGCGGCAGGAGCCGTGCGTGCACAGGCCCAGGAACACTCTGCACTCATTCACATCTGGAGGCGGAGCACGAACCTCAGACAGAATCCTTAGCCGCCAGCTCTCTCACCCCAACTTCGAATCCTTCACAGATGACCAGCTGGGTCCCAGGCACACTTCCAGCCTGTGCGCAGGCGGGACCTCTGACTGGCCCTCCACCTCCCTGCAGAACCCACTGCAGATGCCTTGACCTCCACACTGTTCCCCTGGCCCTCCCTTCCACCTCCCAGTGGGTCTCCTCAAGAGACCCCTGTACTGGCCCACTCCTGGAGGCCTCACCCACCTCCCTCACAGACCCCTTGACCAGGCCACCCACCTCCCAAAGCCCTGTGCACCTCCCGGGGCCTGACAATTTCCAAACCCTCCTCTCCTGGCCTGTCCCCTCCTGTGCCCTGCAGGCACCCCACTGCAGCGCACCTTTGTAGTAGGGCCGTCCTGACAGGAAATCCCGGATCGAGAAGCCCAGCCCTCGCGGGCACAGGTGGGTGAACTCTGAGGAGCCAGGCCCTGGGCAGGCCTCACACTCAGCGCCCCAGGCAGCCCCGATGGAGCAGCAACAGACGTCCCTTCGGTACTTGCCAGGCAGGGGAGTCCCACAGTCGTCCTCATCCCAGTGCAGGAAACAGGGCTCCAGGCGCACATCTGCAGGAGGGACAGTCACCAATGCCATAAGGCTACACAGGGGCACCCACCTGAAACTTCCGCCTCGACAGTTGATGGATAAGCAACGGACTGAATTCTGTCCCCTCAAGAAACATGTGAAAGTCCTACCCTTGTATTTGTGAATGTGACTCTGGACAGGCGGTTTTTTGGTTCATTATGTTAACAAGTCACACCAAAGTCAAAACCAGCTGCCCTGGGGGCCATCTTGACTCGTGCGCCCCCTTGTGTGTCAGAGTAGAATTGCACTTCACAGGGTTTTCAAGGGCTGGCATTTCAGAGGCAGACTGCCAAGCCTTTCTTCCTCGGTGCCTATAAGCATCTATAAGCAGTAAAAGAACACCACGGATTAATGGCAGATGCCAGAAACTAGAAAAGGGGTCCACAGAAGGAATCAGCACAGCTGAGATCCTGATTTGGACTCTCTGTTTCCACATCTGTGGAAAGAAAAAATTCCAGATCTGTCTTGAAAGCCACCTACTTTGTGGTATTTGTTAGGGCAGCCCTAAGCTAAGGCAGATGGGAAGAGTGAAATCAAGAGTTCTTCCTGCTGGGATGGAATGTCATCACACAATGACATTTAAATAACAGCCACACACATGGCTACCGTGCTTACAGTGTGGCAAACACTGTTGTAAGTTCATCAACTCATTAATAACGTTGAATTCACTAAACCACACCAAGAGACAATACTATTATCATACCCATTTTACAGGCAGGAAGCCCTAGTGGCATAGTAATTAAGTGCCACAGCTGCAGACCAAAAGGTCAGCAGTTCGAATCCACCAGGTGCTGCTTGGAAACTCTATGGGATGGTCCTACTCTGTCCTATAGGGTTACTAGGAGTTAGAATCAACTCAGGAGCAGTAGGTTGGTTGGTTGGTTGTATTTTATGGGTGCAGCTGAGGCACAGAGAAGTTAAGTAACTTATTCAAGGTCACACAGCAAGAGAAGAGCTGGGGTTCAAACCTGTGCTCTGTGGCTCCAGAGTTCAGGTGCTTTGATCCCTTAACCTCTCTCAGAACAATCTGATAACAGCCACATGATTCTCAGCAGCAGAGATGAAGGCACAGGATAAGAACTGGCCAAGTACGACCTGTGGGCTGACTGCCTGTTTTTGTAAATAAAGCTTGATCGGCACAGTCACACTCATTCATTTATAGGTTGTCTGTGTCAGCTTTGGGGCCAACAGCAGAGCTGAAGAGCTGCAACAGAGGCTGGCTGGCCCACAAGCCAAAAATAGTTGCTCAAGCCCATTCCAGAAAACACCTGCCAACTCTAGTAACATGAAAGGAATATATCCATTTAACTCAGTGAATTCCTATCATAGAATTTCTAGAAAAGATGGACACGTACACATGCAAGGACATAGTTTAGGGCCTCTTTCACCCAGTGCTCTGGTCTAGGGCTATGCAGCTGGACAGATGCACCGGAGTCTGAATTAAGCAGAGGGTCTTCTGTGGTGAAATGGTTCCTTTCACTTTCCTTGGTCACATTTTGGGGTTGTTGAGAAAACCCATTACTCTGGAAGAAAACTAAGTCTACGAGGGTCACTGGGACCCATCTCCCAAGGATAGACTATCCCTGTTGCTCCTGTGAAGAGGCTATAATGGGTTGATGGGACTGTAGGAGAATACACTGAGGCCAAGAAAAGACTGGAGAAAATCAGTGACCCTGCACGAACAAATACAAGAACCAGAATGACAAAAGACCCCAACCAGAGAACAAGGATCTGACAAAGGGACTGCTTCCTAATGAGCTGCAGGTTTGGCCCCCAGTGACCACTGGGACCAATGATGGCCCTACCTGGGGTGCGGGGATGAGGTTACACTTGTCACCAACTGGGTGGAGGCATAAGACAGCCTCAAAGCCAAAAAAAAAGATCAAGTTCAAAGTATCAAACCAGTGGCAAAGAAACGCTGATCTAGGGGAAAAGTATTTCGGTCTCTGACTTCAAGGGAACGCCATTAAGGGGGGGCTACAGGCCCCTTAGGACTGAGTGTAATTCACAGGCGAGGCCAAAGACCCCTGTCTGTACCTTAGCACTGCTATTAAAGGAGTGTTGTTGTCTTCAAATCCACACAGCAGTATAAACTTGACGTGGAATCCCTGGATGATATAAATGGTTAATGCACTCACAGTTGTTAACCAACAGGTTGCAGGCTCAAAGGCCACCCAGATGTGCCTCGGAAAAAAGGCCTGGTGATCTCTTTCCAAAAAGATCAACCACTGAAAACCCTATGGAGCACAGCTCTACTCTGACCCACAGGAGGTCACCGTCACCATGAGTTGGAATCAACTCAATGACCGTTGGTTGGGATGATATAGATGTTTAATGTTCTTGGCTGGTAACCCCAGGGCTGGGAGTTCAAGTCCACCCAGAGATGCCTTGGAAGAAAGGCCTGGCAATCTAGTTCTGAAAACTCAGCCACTGAAAAGCCTATGGAGCACAGTTCTACTGACACATACGGGGTTGCCGTGAGTTGGAATCGACCCAGTGTCAACTGGAAAAAAGCCAGCTTATTTGGCAAGGAGAAAATAAGCCAACATTGCCAATACACTGGACCCTGGGAGAGCCAGAACTCAGCGGGACTGCCTGGTTTTCCGGCTCTCACGAGTTTTCTGTCTTTGACAGAGTATGGTCTTAGCATTTTCTATTGCTCTCTATTAGTGGAAAATATTTGAGTCTTCCTTCCCTGAGATGTTTCTACTTTCCCTGGGCTCCAGCTTTTGCAGGTTTTATTATTACAGAAGATTTTTCCCGTTTGCAGTGAAATTCTTCAGGGGAGTGGCGAGGGGAAGACCACCCCAGAAGGGGATGAAGAGCAAAGACAATCATCTTCTCAGACATGTCAGCAAGAGACTGGAGGTGGGCAGGGGCTGGAAGGTCCCAGATGACCCCTAGAGCCCTCCTTTTCCTAAGCAGGGTCTCCAGTGTCTGGGAGGACAAGAAGATAACCAAGGAAGGACCTGTGGACCTGCCTGGGACCTTGCCTGGACTCACCTACACACAGCCGGCCAGTGGCATCCAGTGTCAGGCCCTGGGGACAGTCACAGTGGAAGGAGCCAGGGGTGTTGAGGCAGCGTCCGTTGAGACAGACCCCAGGGAAGGCTTCACACTCATTCACATCTAGGGGTGACAGGAAGGAGTAGTGGGGAGCTGGGGGTGGTCAGGAGTGGGAGGGTGCTGGCTGCCCACCTAATGCCTCCTCGCTGGGGGCTCAGGAAACCCGAGGTGTCCTCAGGGAGGTCACTGGAGGATGGAGAGGAGCCAAGTTAGCCTAGGGCCAGGGCAGGGGAACCAGGAAGACCCTGGAGCCGGGGCAGGGATTCTCAGTCTCAATCCCAGGAACTTCAAGGAGGATCCCAAGTAGCACCCATGAGAGGCACAGGCTGGTGTGGGAGCAGGGGGCGAGCTAGAGGGAGCAGAGTATTACCTGTGCAGGTGAGGCCTTCAGTGCGCGCAAAGCCCCGGGCACAGGTGGGGTCTGTGTTGGGGAGACACAGTTGGTAACTGGAGGGACTCTCCATCTAAGCCCAGGGACCTCCTCCACCCTCGCCCCAGCCCTGTTCTCGCTATGGGCACCCAAGCAGACAGTGGCCACGCCTGAGTGTCCCCAGTGGTGTGGCTGAGCTCCGGGGCCGCAGAGTGTTACCGATTTCACAGCGTTCACAGGGGCTGCCCCAGGCAGCCCCCAGGGTGGCACAGCACTCAGCTCGCAGGGTGGCTCCGTGGAGGTTCGCCTCACAGTGGCTGTCCTGCACCCGCAGCCAGCAGGTGCCCTTTGTGCTATCTGGGGAGGCAAGAGATCACCTGTCTGGTGCCACCTGGCCCCATACCTGTACCCAAACCAACCTGGGGCAGGATGCAGGGCACGGTGGGGAGTCTCACGGGAGCCCTGTGGGGATGGGGACTCTCACCTAGACACACGGTACCAGAGGGCCCCAGCCGGCTGCCAGGGGCACACTCACAGGTGAAAGAGCCAGCCAGGTTGCGGCACACACCGTTCACACATGGCATGGAGAGGCACTCGTCGATGTCTGTGAGGACAGCCCCCAAACTGGTCCTCAGCTGGGGGAAGGGGAGCCCCACTGGGCCAGGGCCCCCTTCTCCCAGGACTCCTGTCCACGTGCACGCATGAGCAGACAACGTGCATGTATGTGCAGAGTGCAGAGAACACAATGTATGTGCAGGGGCGTGGGGGTCACTCTCCTCGGCATGTGTGTGCATGCTGTGTGCTCACACTGGCTTTGTACACCCACACCTGTGTGCTGACACATAGGGTCGCATATACATGCCTGGTGAAAAAACTACAAAGGGACAGACATGGTGAGATGTGGGGACACTCTGGGGGCCATGTCACAAGAAAAGATGAGGTAGAATGAAGGCATGTGGGGGATCAGAGAGGGTCGAGCTTGGCAGTGATGGGGATGGAGAGGGGACACACGTAGGTCATCGGTGACCTGGGGAGAGAGTGGTACTAGAGTGAGGTGGGGGGTGAGGACAGCCAACTGGATAGAATGTGGGGTGAAGGGAGCAAGGAGACAGGGCTGAGAGGGGAGCTGAGAGTGATACGTGAGTACAGGCGCGTTTGTGACAGAGGGGACCGCACTGTGGGCAAGAGCCACACCACAAGTGTGTGCCTGTGTGTGAGCGTGCATCAGTGCATCAGCCAGTGAGCAGTGGGTCCAAGAGTGTCACTGTGCGCAACTGTGTGTGGTAGGGTAGGCAAGTGTTCCTGTATGCGTGAGTGTGAGCACACACGTGGGGACAGCAGTGTGAGGGCACAGATCTACGGATGTGTAGCTGTGTGTAACAGGATGGGGAAGTGTTCCTGCAATATAAGTACACACGAGGGGGCAGGAGTGTGTGTGAGGGCACAGACACGTGTGTGTAGCTGTGTGTGATTGTGTGAACATGGGAGTGAGAACGTGGGTATGTACACCTTTGAGCATATGGATATGCGCGTGTGTAATTGCACAGAATTGTGAGTGCAAGTGTATCTGAATGTGTGTGACTGTGTCTGTAACTGTTGGAGGATCTATGAGCGTGGGTATGTGTACAGTGTATTTGAATATGGTGTGCTGTGTAACTGTGTGACCACACAGGTGTGTAAATGTATATGTAAGTGTGTATAAATGTCAGTGCGCATGGCACCCTTAAGTGTGATACAGGTGAGTGTGAATACAGGTAACTGTGAGTACAGGTACAGAACTGTGGAAGTGTCTGAGTACATGTGTGTAAATATATCTGAGTGTGTGAGTCTGTTTAAACTGGGAATATGAATGTGTCACTGTGTGTGCCTTTGAGTGTGCATCTATCAGCACAAGCGTGTGAATGAGGGAGTGCGTTCACGTAGATACATGTGTGCTTGAGTCTGTACCTGTGAATGTGTATAAATCTGGTCACATCTGTGAGCATGAATACGTGTCCGAGTGTATTTGACTGTATGTGAGTATGTGACCCAAGTGAGTGTGCCTACATGTGTGCAAATGTACAAAGGTGTGTAATGGTTCACATAAATGTCTAAGAGTCCGTGTGTGGCTGTGAGCATGAGTGTGTAAGGGTGTAAGAATGGATGTGTGAATGCATACACGTGTGAGTTGTGTGAGAGTGCCTGAGTGTGAGTGACTGCCTTTGGGTGTGGGAGACTGTAAATTAGTGTGAACGTGTGAGTGATGGAATGCGTATGCGATGGAAGCATGTGGGGTCTGAGTGTAAGTTCATGAACTCATCCGAGAAAAAGTGCTGCATGCCTCACTGCTGAACATCACCACGGTCACCGCTGAAGTATACCCCTTGGGAAGCTATACACCAACGTCAGCACTTAGTCTACCCTTCAAGGCAATTCTGGACCTCTTTATGGAATGGCCATTGCGCACGGTGGCACGGTGGCAAGTTCACAAACTTAAATGTACAGTTGTCTGTGAGGGAGTTTTTAGCCAGTAAACAAATAACAGTATTTGAACACCCACTCTACTCACCTGATCTGGTGCCCAGTGACTTTTCTTTACCCCAAGACAAAGGCAATATTGAAAGGAAGGCATTTTCATGACATTCAGGACATCAAGGGTAATATGATGGCAGCTCTGATGGCTGTTTCAGCAAGAGTTCCAAAACTGCTTTGAAGGGTGGACTAGGTGCTGGTGTCAGTGCATAGCTTCTGAAAGGGAGCACTTCAAAGGTGACTGTAGTGATATTCAGCAATGAGATATGTAGCACTTTTTCTAGGATGAGTTCATGAACTGAACTGTCTGATCTTGTATGTGTGTGTGTCTGCATGTCCCCACCACCTGTGGCATGCCCGGGGTCCTGTACCTTCGCAAGTCTCTGTGTCCTGCCGGAAGCTAAGGCCTCGGGGACAGGAGCAGCTATAGCTGCCAGGGCTGTTCTGGCACCATCCGTTGTCACACAGGAGGCTGCTGAGGGCACACTCATCTACATCTACAAGTTGGAGGCAGAGAACAGGTAAGGTCGGGGACAGGGATGCCTTGCCTGTCCCCCCATCCATCCACCTATCCACAGGACACTCACCCACGCAGTCCTTGCCCACTGTGCCCACCTCTGCAGGGATGCTGTCTGCCTCCCATCCATCTGCCTATCCGTGGGACACTCACCCACGCAATCCTTGCCTGCTGTGCCCGCCTTGGCAGGGATGCCCTGTCTGTCCTCTCATCAGTCCACCTATCCGTGGGACACTCACCCACACAGTCCTTGCCCACCAGGCCCACTTCGTAACCCAGGTTGCAGACGCAGCGGTAACTGCCACGCAGGTTCTCACACACGCCATTGGCACAAATGTCAGGGTCCAGAGCACACTCGTTGATGTCTGCAGCAGGAGGAGGGATCAGCAGCGGACCCAGCCCGCTAGTGTCCGCTGGAGGCCAGGGGTCCCCCAAGCCACAGTTCTAGCTGAGACTCTGCCTCCCTTCTCTCTAAACCAAGGCTTCTAACCTCAGTACTGGTGGCCCTTTGAGGCCTAGCCAAGCCAAGTGCCATCGAGTCAGGCCTGGCCATTCCTTTTTGCAGGGGCTATCCTGGTAAATGGTTAATGCCCTCAGCTGCTAACCAAAAGGTTGGTGGTTCAAGTCCGCTCACAGATGCTTTGAGAAAAGGGCCTGATGATTTACTTCCAAAATAGTGGCCACTGAAAAGTCTATGGGGCCCAGTGCTACTCTGAATGCAGGGGTCTCCGCAAGTCACTGTCAACTCCACCACCTCTGGTTTGGGTTCTGAGCACTGTAGGACACTGGGCAGCATTCTTGGCCTTGATATACCCACTGCCGGTGGCACCTGCCCCAAGTTTGATAACCTAACCAAAAATATCTCCAAATGAGGCCAAATGTCCCCTGGGGGAGGGGGACTGACAACCAGTGGGATGGGCATTAATTCAGTAGAAACATCATTTTTTTTTTAATTTGTAATTGTTAGCACTTCCCCCCCACCTAAATGCTATTGAGTCAATTCCAATCACAGGAACCCTATAGGACAGAGTAGAACTGCCCCAGAGAGTTTCCAAGGAGTGCCTGGTTGACTGGCACTGCTGACCTTTTGATTAGCAGATGTGCTGCTTAACCCACTACATGACCAGCCTTAGCACTTAGAGGGCATTTAACTACACTGGGCCAAGCACTCCCCTAAGTACATTATGTATACTGACTCATTTGATCACCCCAACACCCCTGAAATGGTCCTATTATTAGCTCTGTTTTATAAACAAGGAAATGATGGTACAGAGAGGGTAAGTAATTTATCCAAGATTATTCAATTGGTAAACAGCAGGGCTGGGATTCGAACCCATGTAGCCCAGCTCCAGCATCTGGGGCTTTAACAATGGAGTGAGAGAGCTGAAATCAGTGGAAAGCTATAGAGCAGATCAAGCGCTTTCATCTCCCTGCAGGCAGAAAGATGGAACCAGGAAGGAATGGTGTGTGTGTGTGCGCGCGCGTGCGCACGCAGGTATGGGCATGTATTTCACACGTGTCTGTGCTTGCGCATTCCACAGGTACATGTCTGCATATGTTCCGTGCATGCACTGTACATGTCCCTATACATGCATGCACGTCTTTCTGTATACCTGTGCACGTGCTGCATGTGCACACACTGCACATGTGTGCGTACACATACACATGCCTTGTGTGCATGTATGTTCATGTGCACACGTGTCTGCACGTCTGAGTCTGATCAGCAAACATGTGACGACAAGCCTAGGCACCTGCCATTTCCTTTCCTCTCAAACTTCAACTTACAGATAAGGTACTATGGGCTGAGACTGGGTGGCCACGGATGGGCCAGAAAACTAGGGGAGGAGTGGGAGCAGGGCTCCGGAGGGACTGGTTGGGAATGAGCACAGTTCATCTGTGTCTCTCCCCATCCTAGCAAGCAGCCCGCTGGACACACTCACCTCTGCCGTCTGTAGTGATGCCCAGACCGCTGCTGCAGAGGGCCTGGAACTCAGCTGGGGTGGTAGGAGGGGAGAGTGGGAGGGGGTCAGGGTGCTGTGCCACTATGAGTCTGGAACACAGCTCATAGCGGATACAGCCTAGGAAAGACCCTGAGACCACGACGTTCCCCTGACATCACAAGCATCTTGCAGTGTCTTCTTGGACAGAGAAGCCCCCACCCTATGGAAGCTGAGACCCACAAAGGGCAAAGACCTGGAAGCCTAGCCAAGGAGCAGCTGGGAGCTAGGACTCACCGGAGTTCTTGGCAGGACACAGCTGGCAGGGCTCCCCAAAACTGTGGTCCGGGCTGGCACAGCAGCACTCGGACTTGGTGACAGCGCCAGGGAAGGGGTGGCTGCAGGAGCCCTTCTCCATGGCCCCATAGCACGTGCTGCGCATGGGGGCATCCATGCAGACATGCCCGCCGGCGCCCACCACCAGCCCGCCCGGGCACTGGCAGCGGAAGGTGCCCTTGCTGTTGATGCAGTGGCCGTTCCTGCAGATCCCGGGTATCTGGCACTCATCAATGTCTGCAGGGTGGGGAGACACTGTGACAGGTCCCCTCCTTGCTCAGCCCCCCTCCAGCCCCTCGCCCTCTCTATCTCTTGGTTTGCCCCTAGCCCTTCCCGTTTCCTCCTCTCTCCTTCTGCACCTCTCCTTCTCCTGGTCTTCCTTCTTCTTTCTCTTTTCCTCCTCTCTTCCCCTCTTCCCCAACCCATCCTCTTTAACCTTCTCTTTACCCCCTATACTGGCTCCAGTAATGTTTCCCCAAAACTCATGTCCAACTGGAAGCTGTGAAGGCAACCTCATTTGGAAATTGGGACTTGGCAGATGGTTAGGGATTGAACTGGAGTCCCTGAGTGGGGGGTTTGGGGATTCCCAATGATGAACACACTCAACTGAGAGCCAGAAAGGTTGGAGGTTTGTGTCTACCCAGAGGTGCCTCAGAAGAAAGGTCTGGCAGTCTACTTCCCAAAAATCAGCCATTGAAAGCCCTCTGGAGCAGAGTTCTACTCTTGCACACAAGGGGTCGCCATGAGTTGGAATCAAATTAGTGGCAACTATAAAGAAAATACTTTGGTTGAATTGTGTCCCTCCCAAAATGTGTTGGCATCCTAACTCCTACACCAGTGAATGTAAGTCCGTTAGAAAACAGTGTTTTTCTCTGCTATGTGAATGAGACCATATCTGTGTAGGGTGGGGCCTAAACCTAATTATTTTTGAGTTATGAAAAGAGCAGATTAAACACAGACACATACAGGGGAAGACCACAGGTGAAGAGCACATCATGGATAGAACTGTGTCCCCCACAACAAGCGTTGTCATTCTTAACCTCTATGCATATGGTGACAAATAATCCCATTTGGGAATGGGTGGCCCTTGTTACATTATGTGTAGGCAGCATCAGTGTAGGTTGTAACTTGAGTCACTCTCTTCTGTGATATAAAAGAGACTAAACAAGCAAGAGAGAAAAAGCTGACAGGGGAAAGAGATGTTAAGCCGCATTAAGGACACCCAGGAACAGAAACTCCAAAGAGACAAGGATCTTCCAGAGAGCCATTGGAGAGAAAGCCTTCCTCTATAGTTGGTGCTCTGGATTTGGACTTCTAGCCTCCTTGACTGTGAGAAAATAAATTTGTTTGTTAAAGCCACCTGCTGGTATTAGCAGCACTACATAACTAAACAACCATCTATAAACCAAGGAACTTGCAAGGAAGGAATCGACACAACCAAAACCCTAATTTGGACCTTCATCCTCCAAACCAACAAGAAAATGGATTTCTGTCCTCAAAGCCTCCCCCTTGTGGTATGTGTGTTACAACAGCACTAGGTGACTAAGATACACATGTAATCACGTTGAGATAGGTTCATTCTGGAGCAGGGTGCAATGACTATCATCCCTGTGAGGAGAGAGAAATGGTTTTGGATACAGGCACATAAAGAGGGAAGACATCCACGTGGAGATGGAGGCTGAGATCGGAGGGATGCAGCCACCAGCCCACCAACACCGAGATAGCCACCAGAAGGTGGAAAAGGTAAGGAAGAATCCTCCCACAGAGGGCACAAGGAGCAAGGTCTTGCTGACACCTTGATTTCAACCTTCTAGCCTCTAGAACTCTGACAGAATGCCTTTTGGGGGTTTTAAGCCCCCCAGTTTGTGGTCCTTTGTCACAGCAGCCTCAGGAAATGCATAGACCCCATTTCTTTCCCTCTTTTTCTCATTCTTGCTCCCCATGTCCATCCCATCACCCCTTCTTCTCCCCCTATCTCTTCTCTGCTCATCTTACTCTTTCTGCCTTCTTCACACCCCTTCCCATCTCTCATCTTCTCTCCCCTTCCTCTCTCCGAGCCTCTATCCCCTCATCTCTCCTTTCCTGGCTCCAGGTCCCAGCCTCACCCAGGCAGTTGCGGCCGTCGGGTGCCAGCAGGAAGCCAGCTTTGCAGAGACACTTGAAGCTGCCATCCTCATTGAGACACACGCCATTGAGGCACATACTGGCGGTGGCACACTCGTCGTGGTCTGAGGGCACCGGAAGGGGCTGGGGCCAGCAGATGAGGCCAGGAGCCAGGCCCACCCCTGACAGCCCAGCCCTGCTGACCAGCCTCTCTGGGCTGAGGACTGAGACTCTGAGGGTCCCCTCCCTGGGGTACAGCAGTAGGACAAGACATGTTATCTGTGATGTTTGCTTGTGTGTTACTGTGTACTGAAACATGAACTCCATTGGGCAAAATCATGCTCACGTCTGTGTTTTCCATTTCAGCACACACTTTTAACATTTGTTAAAAGTTGAAAGAATAAATGAATGATGCCAGCCAAGTGCCGTCGAGTCGGATCTGACTCATGAGCAAACACAAAAAGCAGAAATTTTTCCTGAGGAAGGAGGACTTTTAGGTAGGTCTCCTGTTTTGTTCACATCTGCAACTTTGTTACTGGCACACAGTACATGTTCAATAAATATATGCTAAAAGTTGAATGCATGAATGAGAAAAGACCATAAAAATGATATCTTCTCTGAAGAGAGAGATCTTTACACAGATCTCAGGTGGCAGAAGAGAATTCAGGGATTCCTAAGGTGGAGCAAACAGTTAATGTGCTCAGCTGCTAACTGAAAGTTTGGAGTTCAAGTCTGTCCAGAAGTGCCTGGGAAGAAAGACCTGGTGATCTACTTTTAAAATATTGGCCACTGGAAACACCCTGACACACATGGGGCCACGATGAGTTCCCATCAACTCCATAACAGCTAGTTTTATTTTTTGCCCCCACTGGTCTCTGCTGGAAACCCTGGTGGCATAGTGGTTAAGTGCTACGTCTGCTAACCAAAAGGTTGGCAGTTCAAATCCACCAGGCGCTCTTTGGAAACCCTGTGGAGAAGTTCTACTCTGTCCTACAGGGTCACTATGAGTCAACATCGACTCCACGGCAGTGGGCTTGGGCTTGGTCTCCACTGAGCTGAGCCTGGGTAGAGCTTGGATTACACAGCCACACTCCAGAGGAGCCCGCAGGTGCGTGCGCTCTCCAAGGTCCTGATCCTGCCCTAGTTCACAGCCAGCCCTGGTGGACAGATCTCCCAGAACAAGGAAGAGGTCGCGCTGCAGGCAGCTCCTAGGGCCAGAGAACAGCACAGTCTTGCCCCAAAGCGGACTCCTGGCCCAAAGGTCCCCTCTCCAGACTCACGGGATGAACCCATGAAGAGTGGGAGGAAGGAGTGGGGGAGTGGAGAGGAAGGGCTGCTGTGTCCTGGAAGGTGAACAGAGGACCCACAGTAGCAGGTAACTGGTGATGGGTAATGGAGCAGGAGTGAAGATTCGAGGTGGCTGGCCAGGGAACCCAGAGAACCTGTCCGTCCACCCGCAACTCACCCATGCAGTTCTTGCCATTGGGGGTGAGCTCAAAGCCAGCATTGCAGACACACTGGAAGCTGCCCTCAGTGTTGACGCAGCGGCCGTGGTGGCAGAGGCCCCCACTGAGGCTGCACTCGTCCATATCTGGGGATGGAGGTGGGCAGCCAGGAAGCGGCCCCCCAGACTCCTCAGTGTTGGCTGTGGACACAGGCACTCCCAGCCAAGACCTGCCCTTGCCCCATGCATGGCAGCATCAGATGGAGGCGCGCCCAGCCAGGACCCTAGTCACTACGCATACACGGCCATCCCGGTACAGGGGCCCCCAGCCAGGACCTGCCTCATGCACCTCTTAAGCACAGCCATAACAGTCACAGGGTCCCCCATCACTGGGTGTACCGGATGGAGGCACCCCCGGCCAGGACTTCCCATCATCCCCACAACATGCTCAGCCGAATCAGGTGCAGGGACTCCTGGCCCGGATTCTCTTCACACCCCTCCCTTTGGACGAACCATACCCACACACGCCTGCTTGGTGATGGTGGCCTGGAAGCCCCCGTGGCAGCGGCAGTGATAGGAGCCAGGGGTGTTGACACAGTCACCGTGGTGGCAGGGCCTGCTGGCACACTCGTCCACATCTGTAAGCACAAGACACTGAGCCCCAGCCCAGTGGGGTATAGCCTCCCTAGATCAGCTCTAACTGATGTACCTCCTTACCTAAGCACCTCTACTCCCTCTCGCCCATGCACATCCCCACCAATGCATCCCTGTGCCCTTACCCATGCATACGCCCCCACCAATGCATCCCACCTCCTCTTACCCATGCACACCCCCTTCATGCACTCTCCCACCAATGTACCTACACCCCCCACCCATGCACAACCCCATCAATGCACCTCCACCCCCTCATCCATGCACACTCCCACCAGTGTACCCTCATGCCCCTCACCCATGCACACTCTCATCAGTGTACCCTCACGCCCCTCACCCATGCACACACCCATCAATGTACCCTCACTCCCTCACCCATGCACACCTCCACCAATGCACCCCCCTCACCCCTGCATGCCCCCATCAACGCACCCCACCTCCTCTCATTCACGCATGCCCCCACCAAGGCACCCCCACCCTCTGACCCATGCCCACGTCCACGAACACAGCACCCTCACCGACGCACTCCCCCCGCACATCCTGCATGAAGCCGGCATTACACTCGCACTGGTAGCTGGATGGGGTGGGCTGGCAGCGCCCATTGAGGCACAGGTTGGTGAAGTGGCGGCAGATGTCGACGGTCTGGTTCAGCGTGGCAGTGCCTGAAGGAGGGTCAGCCCGGGGGCCGGAGCCCAGGGTGATCCGGGGCTCTGCCTCTGCACCCCGACACCCACTCTGAGGCTGGGAGCCTGCCCCGGCTCAAACCCCATCCTGTGTGTGGGCTCTCCCTGAGGCCCAAGGTCCTCAGTAGGTTCAGACCCCTACCCCAGGTCTAGACCCTTGCTTCAGCACAGAAAAACTCTCCAGGTTTAGATCCCCACCCCAGGGTCCACCCCAAGCTCAAAGAAACCTGGACGCCCTGCCGCAGGCCCAGACCTCCATCCTGGGCCCAGACCTGCAACTCAGCCTCAGAGAAGCTCAAGCCCCCCCAAGATCCAAATTCTCACTTTGAGGCCCAGAACCCCAATCTTACCCTATCCCTAGACCATCGTCAGTATCTTCATGATCACTGGACAGGCCAGGAGTGTCACTCCAAAGCCCAAACCCTCCCTCTGAGGTCTGCCCTCCATCCCCACCCTGGTCTCGGATCCGTCTTCCCAGGTCCCAGGACTCACCGATGCTGGAGTCATTGGGGCCTAAGCTGGGGACCCCACGCCCACTGGAGCCAGGTTGGCTGTGTCGTGCTGGCCCCCCAAGGCCAGGACCCCTGCCGGTGGACCCGAAGCCGGGCTGGCTAGGGAAGAGGCCTGGGTGGGAAGACGGCAGTGGGAGCCCCTGGGCACACAGTCGCTGGAACTCATCTGTATTGGGGAAAGCAGGGTTCAAGGCCAGAGCTCAGGGGCAGGGGGGCAGGCAAGTGGCCCCAGATACTCACCAGAGCCCCGCAGAGGACACAGCTCTGGTGTCGGGCCAGCTGCCCAGCACCTGCCTATGTCACAGCAGCACTGCCTTCGAGTGCGGTAGCCGGCGAGGTCCCTGGCACAGTGGCCCCCAATCAGCACTGAGAAGCAAGTGCCAGCCCGGTGGTCTGCAAGGGGGTGATGGTAAACGCTGGTAAGCAGAGTGGAGGCAGCCGCAGCTACCAGACTCAGACCCAAATCCCAGCATTCTCAGCACTGTCTGGAAGACAGGTCTCTGCCTTTCCGTACCTCAGTTTCCCCATCCACAAAACAGGGATGCAGATCCCCCACACCTCCCATGTTCTAAGGATGAAAAGGGTAGCGTTCAGGGCCCAGGACACGGCCAACGCTTACAGAGTGCCAGCTCTCGTTACTAAAATCTCCTAATTACCACAGGAGGTAAATTTAAGCTCATTCCAAGCAAGACAGTCTCAACACCCGAGGCTGGCACTGGAAGTGCCCTCATCACTACTAGCTTTAAATCAGGGTTAGTGCACACCTCACTGAGGGTGCTACCCAGTGGCAGATCAGGCTGGAGGCTGAATGGGGGCCCTGGCATCTGGGGCTACAGGTCCTCACCTGATGAACTTGGGCATTGCAGGGAGCCCTGCCCCCAGAAACAAACCCACTGACATCGTCAGTTCTTACTCAGTCACCCCGTAGAGTTGGCAAGGCTGTAAATCCCTGTGGAAGCAGGCTGAATCTTTCTCCCACAGAGCTGCTGATGGTTTCAAACTGCTGACCTTTCAGTTAGCAGTCGATTGCTTTAAACATTGTGCCACCAGGCTGTGAAATTGAGGAGTCCCTGGAGAAACTGAGGCTGAGGCTTCCTGGGTGTCAGAACCACACACTGTCACTTCCCACAGCGCCCTCAAGCCCAAAGGCTTTACGCAAGGATCAGATTTCTTGGGCTCTGACTCAAAGAGCATATTTTCAGGTTTAAAAACCCACAAACCTTGGCCGGGGTCCCAGAGTTGAGAAACCCGTCTGCCAGTTGGAAGAGCTGCTGACAGCCACCCTGCTGTGCCCCAGGCTGAGAAAGGACTGCTATGTGCCACCTCCCCTGCCCTGTGCACCTGGGGACCCCCCAGGAGCCCGAGTGGGAGTTGGGGCTTTGGACTTCAGCATCACTGCAGGCCCAGACAGGAGCCAGGGTCAGAGAAGTCAACAGACTTGCTCAAGGTCACACAGCTGCAGAAGAAGAGGGTGATGAGGAACCACCCCAACCCCCTGCTGCCTACTCCAGGTGATCGGACCCAAGCAGCTGCCTCTCAAAGACAGAAGACAGAGACAGAATGTCAGAACCCTGACAACGACGTCACCACAGCATATCCTGCCAAGATGTCACAGCTCAACCCCACTGGTACCCTCGTCTCTGGTATCTGTGCTGAGTGCCTGCTGTGAACCGGCCCCGTGTAAGTCACCTTGACAACTTTACCTTGTTGAACCCTCACCACAGCTCAGAAGGCGGGTACAGTTAACCTGTCGATTCTGATCTATGGTAACCCCATGTGTTACAGAGCAGAACTGCTCCCTAGAGCTTTCCTGGCTGCAATTTTTATGGAAACAGATTGCCAGGCTTCTTCTGCTAGGTACTGTTATTCCCCCTTTTACAGATGAGGAAACTGAGGCCCCAGAGAGGGGGCCAAGGTCACAGTTTCAACCAGCTCAGCTGGCAATTCGAATCCAAGCCTGACTCTAAAACCAAAGCTCACAGCAACCCGACTTTTGTTCAAACCCCAACTCTCCCAGTTAGTAGCTGGGAGACGGATGCCCACAGAAACCTTCCATGCCGGCCACAAAGGACCTCAGAGGTGGGGGCCTAGAAACTCTGGAGTTGGTTGTAGCCTGCTGGCCGAACTCCAAACACAATATTCCCAACCCTGGCTTGAAGGGGCCCAGCCTGAGGGGTCAGAGTGGTACTGGCAGACTGGCAGACTGCCTAGTCCCCTCCTCTGTCCCCCAATGTCCCCCAAATGACACTGACCACCCTTAGGATCCATTTCCTGCTAGCCCGGCTGATAAGCAACTTCTAATGCCCGTGGACCAGCCGGTCAAGAGAACAGACAGGAGCATCAGCCCAGGAGCCCCCCAACTTGGCAGCTGAGCCTCAGGAGGGAGAGTATGCCCCTGGGAGTGGGGGGCATAGCCAGAGAATCCAAAGAGCTATGTGTGAACATCCGTTCACCTGCCCCAGACTGGTTGAGATGGCTCAAGCAAATTCTTTCCCTTTTCTGTGCCTTAGTTTCCCCATCTCGAAAGCCAAAGGCGAGAAGTATTTACTCTTGGGTAGCCTTTGGGGGTATGGAGAGGGGCATAGAGATGGGGGGCAAGAGAGGCCCAGGGGCATAGAGATGTACACTAGAGGGCCAGAAGGGCATACGTGGGACACAGGGATGCAGCTAGAGTCTGACAGGGGACCACACAGCTAAAGAGCAAGGAGCTAGAAAGCCAGGGGGCTTCACGGGCAGGAGTCTCTGAGAACATAGAGGCAGACGGGATAAGGCTGGGGTCTAGAAAGACAGATGACTACAGAGACAGGAGGGCTACAGGGCCCGAGGGCCAGGGATCCATTGTGCAGATAAATAATGGAGGGGCTTGTCTTCCATCGGCCTTCCAAGCTGGCTGTCCCTTTGGCTCCAGCTCACTCAGGAAATGGGTGCCATCCACACTGCCAGCAAAGCTACAGGGACAGGTGCACAGGTAGCTCCCAGCTATATCGGCACAGGTGCCCCCAGGCAGAGGCCCTGCACGCTCAGACGCTCGCCCACATCTGAGGCCCAACAGCCAGTCACGGCGGGGGGCCCCCTGCTCCCTGAAGGGGCTCAAGCCGCCCAGGACAGAGGAAGCCCCCCTCCCCATTACCCACCTTCACACTTGGCACTGCTCTCGGTGAGCCGGTGTCCCACTGGGCAACGGCACTCAAAAGACCCTACTGTGTTGACACAGCTGCCCCCCTGGCACAAGCCGGGGACAGCATGGCACTCATCCACATCTGCAAGTGAGAAGCCGCCGAGGGAATGAGAGGTCCGTTAGAGGGAGGAACCAAGGCTGCCCAGGGTTCCCACTCAGCCCTGGCCACCGACCCCACTCCTTAACAGTCCCCCCCGACACCCACCTTGGCAGGCTCCCGTTCGGACATTGGGGATGAAACCACGACGGCAGGGATGCGGCTGGGGAGGGCAGAGTGTACATGGGAGGCCCCAGGCATGGCCCACGGTGGCACAGCAGAGCGCCTTGGTGCAGACGAGGCCTGTCAGCTGGTGCTGGCACCCCTCAGGGCCCATGTGGCCAAAGCAGGGCCCCCTGCGGTAGTCTGAGGGGTGGAGTAGGTGTGGCAGCTGGTCTGAAGTCTCCTCGGCCCCAGTCCCCTCTGCATCTCCATCTCTGCAGCCCCCCCTCAGGCCTGTACCTCCCCTGCCTCCCTCCCAGCCTCCTTGCACAAAACACACCAGGCTTCTTCCTGACAGCAATTCTTTCCTCTTGCTGGGCTCCTTCTTAAAATGCCTTTCCTCCTCTTCTCTGACAAACTCCTACTCACCCTGCAAAACCCTTTCCAAAGCATTCCCCAAACAACCTCCAAGGGAGACCAGGACTGCCTAGTCCACAAAGTCTAATGTATATATGGAGCAACCTTTCTCTCCCAAGGCCACCTCTCCTTTTGGGCCTGGGAAGGAACCCACAGATGCCTGGCCAGAGAGCTTGACCCATCCCAGACCACACACCTAATCCTGACAAATCTGCCACACTTTGGGAGGGACCCAGCACATGTCCTGATGCTCTGGGCTCAGGTCACCATTTCCCCAGACCCCACGTGGGTCAAAGTGGTTGCGTCACTACCCCACCCACTCAGTGCAGTGCAGGGGGAGGCAAAGGCTCCGATGTGACTTCCTGCCTCCACTCTCCAGATGTTTCCAATAACAGGGCTGGAACTCGACCAAAGGAAGCCCCTCTCAAAAGAAGCGAAGGTGGCCCCCAGCCCCTCCAGGTTTTATATGGGGGAGGGGACTCAGAGAGACGCCCCTCTGGTCCGGACTTTCCCAGAACATCACCTAATCCCCTCAGCACCTGGAATCCTGGACACCCAGCCAGTAGTTCTCTTTCCTGGGGTCGTGGCTGCCCATTCCCCAATCCTGGAGCTCTTCTCTGGCCCCTCCCACAGACCCTCACCTCCCGCTCAGCCTACAGAGCTTGTTCCACCTCCGATGGTGCAAATTCCAATTCCTTTTTCTTGTCAAACTCCATTTCCAAAAGCCTGGCCTCAGTCTCAGGTAACCTCCTAGGCCACACCAGCTTCCTGTGGGTCACTGCCACACTCCTGCCCCCGGCATTGCTCATCCCCCCGAGCTCCCCTGCTGCCCCCAGCAGTTCCAGGACCCCTTCCCCACCATCCTTCTTGGGCTCCTGGGCCTTGAAGGACACTCCCAGGGCACTGCAGGCCCTACCCACCCGGGCATTCCCAGCTCCACGGGCCCACTCTTTGTCCTCAGCCTTCTGTAGGCTCCACTTCTTCTGCCCACCCGTGATGCCTAGACCTCCCCCCATTTGTCCCTCAACGTCTCCCTTGCCTTGTTCTCAGTTCTTATGAATGGGATAGGAACCCTGGGTGGCGCAGGGGTTAAACATTAGGCTGCTGATCAAAAGGTCAGTGGTTCAAAACCATCAGATGCTTCATGGGAGAAAGATGTAAAGATTACAGTCTTGGGAACCCTAGGAGACAGTTCTATTCTACCCTACAGGGTCCAAATGAGGCAGAATCCGCTCAAGGAAATGGGTTTTTTGGTTTTTAATTATTCTAGTGGAAAAGAGCCCTAGTGGCACAGCAGTTAAGCGCTCCACTGCAAACAGAAAGAACAGTGATCTGAACCCACCAGCTGCTCTGTGGGAGAAAAATGCGGCAGTCTGCTTCCGAAAAGGTGAAATCAAACTAGACCCTGCAGGACAGAGCAGAACTTCCCCACCGAGTGTCAAAGGACTCATGGGGCAGAGGACAAGTGTTCAGCTGCTAACCAAAAGGTCAGCAGTTTGAATCCACCAGCCACTCCTTGGGAATCCTACAGGGACAGTTCTATCGTGTTCTAAAGGATTGCCAGGAGTCAAATTTCACATGATGGCAATGGGTTTGGTCACGAGCATTCTAGGGGAAGGTCCTTGTCTCAGCTCCAACTTGAGTTCCTTGGAGCTCTCCGTGTGGCATCCCTTTGTCCCCTACTCCTGCCAATTCAGCTTTTTTGTATCTCAGAAGGCACACCTGACACTAACATGGCCTCTTCAACATTTAAAAGAAATGGCCATTCACAAATGGAATTCCACCTATAGGTATTCCATGGCCTTACCGTCCAACTGATAACAGTTAAACCAATGACATCTTGTGACAGGTGGGATGTCGGGGCCAAGGACAAGGGTAGGATGCACAGTTGGGGGCACACCCTGTGTTTCACGCTAGCTGAGGGAGCTGTGGCTGACCAGGAGGCAGCTGGACCCCCAAGTCTCAGGGCTGAGAAGGCGGCGAAGGCTATCCTAAACAGCCTGTTGTACTGTGTGCCTTCAAGTCGATTCTGACTCAGAGACCCCGTAGGGCAGAGTAGAACTGCCCCACAGGCCCTGAATTTGGACTTCTACTCTGCTAAACTGTAAGAAAATAAACTTGTGCTCATTAAAGCCACAGACCTGTGGTGTTTCTGTTACAGCAGCACTGAGGAATTAAGACACAGCTCAGCCCCACCATGTAGGGGTGTTTTAAGAATCCTTGCTGCTGTTGAGTCAACTTTAACTATTAGAGGCCCTACAGGACAGAGTAAAACCACCCCCCAGGGCTTCCAAGGAGCAGCTGGTAGATTCAAATTACCCATCTTTCGGTTAGCACTTAACCACTTTGCCACCAGGGCTCTATTTTAAGATTAGGGGTGCAATATAAGGGGCTCATTCGTCTGGCAAACTCCTGCTTATTCTGCAAGGCTCAGCTCAGGTGTCCCTTCCTCCAGCAAGCCCTCCCTGATGCCTCTGCCTGCAGGAGACGAGAACTCCTCTGGTCCCTCCCCCATTGTAGTGCTGGGCTCTTTGGATTAGGTGTTTCTGTATTAGGGCTTCTTCTCCCTGTACCCCAAATGGGACGCCCACTGTGGAAAAAGGGTGGATGCTCTTCTCTCTCCTCTTGGGTGTCAACATGGGGCTTTACTTAGAGCCACTGATGCACAGACATTTGAGAAATTCTGTTGTTGCATGCCTTGGAAAAGACTCCAAATGATATGGACTGTTACAGACTGAACTGTGTCCTTTCAAAAATGTGTGTTGTGAATCCTAACCCTTAAACCTATGGTTACAATCTGATTTGGGAATGGATTCTCTGTTAGGTTAGCCAAAAAAAATTCCCATTATTGTTGAGTTGACTCTAATTCATAGCAACCCTACAGGTGGAGTAGAACTGCCCCACAGAGTTTCCAAGGAGTGCCTAGTGGATTTGAACGGCAGACCTTTTGGGGGGCAGCGATAGCTCTTAACCACTAGACCACCGGGGTTGGCGGAATTAGTGTAGGGTGGGTCTTAATGTCTTTTGAGATAGGAAAGAGTAGAAAGAGTAAGCAAGCAGAGACAGGAAAAATACAAATCACATGATGACCCAGGAATCAAGGAACAGGCTGAAAAGAAACAAGGACCTCCCCTGTAAGAGGACAGAGACAGCCTTCTCTTAGAGCTGCTACCCTAAACTTGGACTTCTAGCCTTCTAAACTGTGAAATTACTGTTTGTTTAAACCACCATGCGGGGCACTTCTGTTACAGCAGCACTAGGTAACTAAGACAGTGACCCTATGTGACAGAGGAGAATTGCCCCACTGGCTTCTCCTAAGCTGTACTCTTTATGGGAGTCGACTGCAAGGTCTTTCTCTGCGGAGCAGGCTGGTGGGTTTGAACCGAGCAATTTTCAGTTAGCAGCGGGGCGCTAACCATTGCACAACCAGGACGCCTTCCTTCAGGTACAGGGGTTAGGGTTCCAATGTGCATTTCTTGGAACACAACTGAGAGAAGGGATGAGCAAATGACAGTAATATCTGGACACCACCCTAGCAGCTGGGGTGGCAGGAAGGAGGCCGCGACTTGGTGGTGTCTTAGGGGCTGCTTCTCCCCACTGCCTCACCTTGTCCCGCCCTCCCTTGCCCTCTGTGGTACCTCTCTCACACTGCGGGCCCATGAAGCCGTACACACAGGCACAGAGGTTGGGCCCCACACAGCGGCCCCCGTTGTGACAGCCGCGGTCACAGATGGCTGTGGAGGGAATGGGGGGAGGGGACATGAAGTTCCCAAGCAGCACAGGAACTGCAGCCAAAGCAGGAATCCCCAAGACCTTACCCAGCACCAAAAACAACTGTAATGAAGAGGGTGTCCCCTCCACCCCAGTCATGGAAGAGCCTCCATGGACAGTGGGCAGATGGGTGCATGGATGGGTGTGGGCCTCCCGGGGGTACTCACGCTGCCCACACACGGTGCCCATGTAGCCCCTCTGGCACACGCAGGACTCCCCTCTGCAGCTGCCTCCGTTCAAGCAGGTCACACTGCACCCTGCCCCTGGAGACAGGGACACACTGTCAGATGGTGACCAGGAACCAGCCCTGGCCCTGAGTGGCATCTGGAAGCCTGGACATTCTCTTCCTGCCCTGGGGACACGGCCCACTCACCTTGGCTCACCCCGCAGCTGGGAGCCAGCCTTCCGTCTGAACAGCTGCATAGATTGGGCCGGGAGCAGAAGCCCTGGCCACAGGAGTGGCGGCAGACAGCTGGAACGGGCAGAGCGGTCGGTGTTCAGGGCCAGGCCCTAGAATCCTGCACCATCCCTGCTCCACTGGCACCCTGGCAGCTCCAGGACCACCCATGTGTCACATGGGCTGGCCCCAGCCTCTCCCTCCAGGCTGGGCAGGCAGAGACAGACACAGGCAACTGTGGCTTGCAGAGACAGACACTCTCACAGCCAGCTCTGCAGCGACTCCAGACAGGAGCTAGAGGTGCTGGGTTGCCTCATGGGGAGTGCAGTCAGATTCCAGAGAGAGGGGGACATTGAAAGGCAAAGGCAGCGAAGGTGGAACGGTGGCCTGGAAGCCTGGGACAGAGGCTTAGGCCACTCCCACAGTTCGGCACCTCTCGTCCTCCCTACTGTGTTTCACTTCCTAACCAGGCTGGTGAGACAGAAAACAAGTAAGGAGTGGTGGTTGGGTGGCAGAACTTTCGCCTTCCATGAGGAAGAGCCGGGTTCGATTCCCGACCAAGGCGCCTCATGCGCAGTCGCCACCTGGCTGTCAGTGGAGGCTGATACGTTGCTAGGCTGCCGAAGAGGTTTCAGTGGAGCTTCCAGATCAAGAGGGACCAGGTAGAAAGGCCTGGCAATCTACTTGCAGAAGCCAGTAGTAAAACCTTATGTATCTAGACAGTGAGAGCCACCTGCCACTCCCCCTCCCCCTTCCCCCGACCTTGTGCCCCTGCCTTCAAGACACTCACGGATGACACAATGGTTCCCGCCGGGCAGTGTCCTCCATCCAGGACAGCAGTAGGCGTGGAAGCCAGAGCCACACACGTTGGGCCTTCGGCAGAGCACGTGGGCTGGTGAGACCCTGACCAGTGGGCATCAGGTGGGAAGCCCCTCCCCCAGGACAGCCCAGTCCAGTCCAGTCCACCCCCCAGCTGTTTCCCAGCATCTGGGGAACGACGCACCCCTGCAAGATGCCTGGGCTGCCTCGTCTCCGCACCCGCCCAGGACCTGGTGGCTCCGCAGCCCCGTCCCAGCGGCTGTGGCCAATCGCTACACACGACACCACCATCCAGGCCAGCAGGAGCTGAGCTGGGGGGCCAGGAGCCATGGTGAGAGCACCAGCCCCCCTCCTGGCCAAGCGCAGCCCCTCCGGCGCCATGACGTGTCCCTCAGGGCTGTGGAGAGGAAGTGGGAGTCAGCCCCAGGCAAACTCAGCTCTCTGAAACACCCTGGACTGGGCAGAAACCAGAGCAAAGGGATGGTTGCTGGAATGAGGAACTCGAGGCTGGCACTGCCCCTCATCTGGGAACAGCTTCTTGGAGGAGGTGGGACATCTGAGAAGATGCTGGGACAGACAGTGAACACAAAAAGGAAAGGCATGCTGGGTGCTGAGTGGAGGAGTGAGAGGCCCAGGCGGGCCAGGTTTTGAAGGAGTCCGTGAGTGCAACAGAGCTTATCTCGAGTGTGCTGGAGGGCCCTTGAAGAGCTTTAAGGGAGAGGGTCAGGGTCAGAAACATGTGTTAGGTGGAGTGGAAAAGGGCTTTAGGGGCCCCAAAGGAGGCAAGCAGGTGAGCAGGCTGGGGTGGGCATCTGGATGAGAGGAAGCAAACAAAAAAAACCAAACCCGCTGCCATAGGGTCGATTTCGACTCACAGGGACCCTACAGGACAGAGGAGAACTGCCCCGTAGAGTTTCCAAGGAGCACCTGGTGGATTCGAACCGCCGACCTTTTGTTTAGGAGCTATAACACTTAACCACTGCACCACCAAGGTGTCAGAGATGAAGCACAGGAAGGGAGAATTCCAGGGGTAATGAAGAGCTGGAATCAGCAGGCTTTGCAGTTGGAGACCAGCAGGACTGGAAGTGAGAGGGAGGTGGAGAGGAGACTCTCAGAATTCTGGCAAGCGGGGGCACAAAACGGCAGGGGGGTAGTGGTAAGTTTATTGAGGGGGAGACTTGAAGAGACACCAGGCAGGAAGGAGCAGGGTTGCTGGGAAGACACAAGGGCTTCCCAACTGACAGTGTAACCACCCACCCACTTCACAGATCAGCAAATCAAGGTCAAGGGACTGAGCAGGAACTGAGGTCCTTGGGTGGCACAAAAGGCTAGCCCTCCACTGCTAGCCTAAAGGTTGGGGGTTGGAACCTACAAAGTGACACCTTGGAAGAAAATCCCGTAGTGACAGTACTACTCTGTTAAGGACGCATGGGGTCGCTCTGAGTCAGCATGACTGTGACTAGATGGCTGCAAATTTATTTGTTTGAAGCCCAGACAGCCGGGAGGCAGGGAAGAGGATCCAGCAGCCCCTCGTCTCTCAGGAGGCGATGGGCGTTTTTCCTGAGCCAGGAAGGGTAGAAGGAGGGGCTGGGGACTCGGCCACCTCAGGTGGAGGTCCTGGCCCACGCAAAGGTTTGCAGGGAGGAAGCAGAACACTGGTTGAGAAAGACGGCGCACCAAGTGGTCTACGAGGTTGGGCTTTGTGGGGAACAGCCTGGAGCAGGAGGGACCGACCGACCTGGTGGTCTCAAGACCCCCGGAGAAGGGACAGATCCTGCTGGGCAGTGGCGAGTGGGTGGGCCAGGCTGGGTAAAGAGCTCCCTTTTCGTGCTCCTGCCTCCCAGATGTCCAGGCCAGTCCGCGCGCTCCGAGGGCGCCTTCTGCAGGCAGCCTCTGGGCCCCGCTTAACTCCCTTCCCGATTTTGGCCTCGAGAGTCCCAGGTCAGGCTTCCAGGTAGCCCACTTCCCTCGCCGGCTGCGCCCCGGAGTGGGCCGAATGAATGAGCACGGTGGCGCGCGCGGCGCCGGCGTGGAGCGGGCTTCGGCGCTCCGCCGACGGGGAGGGGCGCCCGGGGGACCCGAGGGCCGAACTCTCTGCCGGGCAGAACAAGGACGCAAGCCCGGGTTCCCCGATCGCACTCGGCTCCGCCCTCACCTGTGGGTCTGGGCTGGGTGTGCACTCCGCCGCCCAGTCACCGGGCCAAGCCCCTGTCGGGCGCTGGGACCCCGCGCCCCACTCTGGCGCCGAGAGGGGAGGGGGCTGGGCCCCGGGCTGCGGCTGCAAACAAAGGAGTCCCTTCCCCCTCTCTCCTCCGCCTCCCTAGTCCGCCGCCCCGCGCGCCCTCCTGCCCCGCGGCGCCCGCGCCTCCCTTACCTGCGAGCCTGCGCGCGTGGAGACAGCACGGCGAGAGGCCGCGCGGGAGGGCAGGCTCGGCGCTGCGCCGGGGTCCCGGGCAGGAGCGCAAAGGCAAGAGGCCCACCTCACCGCGCTCCCGGCCCGGAGCTACCACTCGGGGGGAGGTGGGGACGGGAGGAGTTGGGGGAGGGAGCGTTTGCACCTCGAGGCTCCGGGGTGGAGGCGGGGGGCTCCGGGGCGAGGGAGGGGCTGGAGCTGGGGGAGGGCCTGGGGCTCCCGGTGCGACTCCGAGGGGCCGGAGTCGTGGAGCGGGGTGCAGAGCCAGAGCTGGGGCTGAGACCAAGCTTCGGGGCGCGTGGAGCCTGGAATGTCGGATAGAAGAGATGGAGATGGCCCTGAGGTAGGGGTGGGATTTGGAGTGGCCTGGGCTCACCTGGGAGGCCGTCCCATGGGCCACATGGACAGCCTCCCCCTTGGGCAAGGAGAATTCCGAGGGTGAGGTTGGCAGCTCATCTGGCGACTGAGTCTGGATTCTTAACCAGAGGAAGGTTCTTAATCCACAGCCCCCCCCAAAATGCAGGCAAAACTTGGCCCAAAGTTCAACATCTTGCTGTTTTGAAGAACTATCTATGTAGGCTCAAACTGACAGCTCCAAAGATTCACAGGCAGCTTGGGGGGCGGTGAGTTTATGGTGATGGCGGAACAATTTCGAAACATTGCACAGCAATTTGAGAACGGTTGCACAACTTGAAGAATGTAATGAATCGCACTGAATTGTATATGTAGAAATTGCTGAATCGATGTGTTTTACTGTGTATATTCTCAACAGTATTAAAACACACACACACACAATTTGGAGGAAAGATGTATTTCCTGGGGAGAACGTCCATGTTTTTCATCTGATTCTCAGAAGGAAGACTGTAGGAATCCAAAAAGTTAAGACTTTTACAACTCTCTGGGCCTCAGTTTCTTCACCTGCAAAAGGTGCTCGACTTCAGAATTCCAGCTCCCTGTCTACACCTCAAGCAAAATTTCTAGGCTCCGCCACTGCTTGCCTATCTTTAGCGGACACTCCAGGTGACCCTGAACATGGGTATCTGTCAGAAGATGTTTGTAAGGCTTGAAATTATTACTCCACCCAGCAAACTCCTATGCATACAGTAAAGCCCAATACAGAAATCCCCTCACCACCCGCAGATTGTTAGTTTTCCCTATTGAAAGTTGATTGTGCTAATCATGCCTCTACTGTAGCGCTTTTATGGTGCCATTAATAAACAGCAAATAACAAATCTAATATTTATTGGATGCCCACAATGTGCTAGGCTTGATGAAAAATGTTTCGCATAGAGTATCTCATTCAATCCCCAGACAACTCGTAAGGAAAACAGTCTCACAATCCCCATTTTGTGGATGAATGAACTGAGGCATGCAGAAGTCATGTAGCTTGTCCAACATCACAAAGCCTGTAAGTGGTGGAGCTGGAATTTGAACCCTGGTCTGTTTGGGGCTACACTTCTCCCTCTACGGTCTCTGTAGGTCTGCAGGCTCATCTCCATCTTTCAGAGGAGACAGGTGATCTCTGGGGAGCAGCACTGTGGCATTTGCTGGAGGAAATGAGATGCTATCTCCAGGTTAGACATCTCTAACCTTTGCCCAGCAGCATTCTCAACCCTGTAGAGCTCAAGTCTAGCCACTCCCAGGCCAGCTGAGAGGCAAGAATCACAGGAGAGGGGAAGACAAGCAGCTCTCTGGGGGATTGATCTAAAACTCCCCATACCAGTTTACCTGTTGCTGCCAAGTCAATTCCAGTGCCTGCTGACTCCATGTCTGTGAGAGTAAAGCTGTCTTCCGTAGGGTCTTAAGTGGCTGTGCCTTTTAGAAGCAGATCGCCAGGCCTTTCTTCTGAGGTGCCTCTGAGTGGACTCACACCTCCAGCTTTCCAGTCATCAGCTGAGTGCATTTACTGTCTGTACCACCAGGGACTTGGGAAGTGTCAGTAGAAGGGAACAAACCAGAACAGAGGAAAGAAGAGCAGACAGAAGAAATACCACAAACAAAAAAAGATGCTGGAAATGAGTAGGGCTGGAGCTTTGCTAGGGTCCCTGAGTGACAAAAATAGTTGTCACTCAACTAGTAACTAATGTTTGGTGGTTCGCCTACCCAGCGGTGCCGAGATAGAAAGACCTGGCTGTCTGCTTCCATAAAGATCACAGCCCAGAACTCTATGGAACAGTTCCACTCTGTAACATGTGGGGTCACCATAAGTCTGAATTGACTGGACAGCAGTGAGGCTTTTGAGTTTTTTTTCTGCCTTGGGTGGTGGGGAGGAAAGGAAGAGTTCAGAAGAGAGGCTGGAGGGATAAGCAGAGGTCGGAAGTAACCAGGAGCCTGCAGTAGGCTCCCCCGACCACTGGGGGGAGCCATGAGTGGGCTCCCAGAAAGAGGAGACACTTTGGAGGATGTACCGTGGGGATTGGGACTGGGGGACACTGAAGCCCCAGGGCTGGGGTAAGGGTAGGGTATGAGATAGAGGGAGACTTTGGGGAAAGACCAGGGGGAAAGATCAGGTCATCGGCCAACAGGTGTGTCTCACACAGACAGTGCTGTAGACAGTGGGGGCCCAGAGGCAGTGCAGCCTGAGGAAGGTGGGCTGTCCCACAGAGGGATACAGTGTTTTAGTCAGCTAGTGCTGCTCTAACAGAAATACCACAGAGTGGACAGTCTTTTTTTTTTATTGTGACTGAGTGAAAATGTACATTCCCATATAAATTTACACACCCACCTATATGCAGCTTCCACTGCTCTCCCTCCCTGGTGACAGCACACTATTCCTCTCTGCTCCATATATGTCTAATCCTCCCAACAGTCTCCTTTCCCCTCCTCTCCACCCACTCTCCTTCCTACAGCCAGAGGTCAGCAGGATGATATCCTATAGATGCATAGAAACATAAAGTGCATCCAATATATGGTCACTCCGCATCACCAAGTCCAATCCATTCATGTCCAAAGAGTGGACCTTCGTTATGATTTATGGACAAGGGCAGCATCAGGGCCGGTGGCCATGATCCCAGGGGAACCCTGAAGCCGCTGGACCATCGGTTGACATATTTTAGTGGAGATCTCAGGGTGCACCCCTTTTTATTCTTGTGTTGCCAGTGAGACTCAATTTAGCTCCATCGCGGCTATCACTGGTAGTGGCCGGGCATCATCCAGTTCTTCCAGTCCCCAGTCTATGTAGGCACTCACTCATGCGGGTCTCTCTATCTTCTGGGTTGGAGTGGATGGTCTTAACAAAGCAAAGTTTATTCTTACACAGTCCAGTAGGCTGAGAGTCCAAATTTGAGATGTCTGCTCCGGGGAAAGGCTTTCCCCCTTGTCAGCTGTGGAGGACAGTCCGGTATTGCATCAGTCTTTGTCCAGGGAGCATCTTGGCACAGGAACCTCAGGTCTGAAGGACATGCTCTTCTCCCAGTGCTGCTTGTTTGATGGTGTGAAGTTCTTGATAATCTGCTTGCTTCTCCTTCCTTTTATCTCTTCTAGGACAAAAGGATTAAGGGTGGGGCAAGCCATACTCCAGGGAAACTCCCTTTATAGTAGAGCAGGAAGGTGATTCTATGAAGGGATTTAAAGTCCCACCCTAATCCTTTAACATACAGCACAGGAAAATCACAAAATGGAGGACAATCACAAAATATTGGGAGTCAGGGCCCAGCCGCATGACTGCACATATTTTTGGGAGTGGACACAATTCAATCCATGACACATGGCTAGGCAGGAGGAAGGCTTTCCAGGAGGAGTGGTGGACCAGGTGGTAAAGCAGTTCTAGAATTTTCCATGCCTGTTCTGCTGAAGAGTCAAGGAAGGCGGTCAGTAGGATGGGAAGAGGTAAAGATGAAGAGTCTAAGGAATGACTAGGGGAAATGGAATCCACATCCAACTGGCTCCAGGAACAACTGCCTCCTTTGCCACAAGACCAGAAGCGGATGGTGCCCAGCTACCACAACTGAACATTTTGATCCAAGATTCTAAAGAACCCTGATCAAAAGGGAGAAAATGTAGAACACAGTTTCAAATTCTCAAGGAACCCAGACTTTATGGAGCCATTCAGGGTTAGACGACCCTGTTCAAAGCTATTGCCCTGAGATGATCTTTTACCTTGAACTGAAATTATTCCCCAAAGTCATCTTTGACTTTATAGTATCCATTGTCAAGTCGATTCCAACTCACAGAGATCCTGTAGACGGAATAGAGCTACCCTGTAAGTTTTCCAAAACTGTAATCTTCTCCAGGGCAGCTGGTAAGTTTGAACCACTGACTTTTCAGTTAGCAGTCAAGTGCTTTAACCACTTCACCACGAGGATTCCTGAACTGAATAGTAGTTTTGCCTAAATGGAAAACAAGGTGTGCACTAAGTATCACACAGCCTTTCAAAGACTTATCTATATGTGATCAAATTGACAACAGCAACTTGAAAGGCTAGATGAGAAACTTACAGCAGCAGTGGGTTTGTGATAATGGCAGTGAAATAATTTGGAGGTTGTTAAAAAAAGTGGCACAGCTTGAAGAATATAAGTGTGGCTGAATGGTGCATGTAGAAGTTGCAGAATTGGTCTGTGATTTGTTACTGTCTCTTGATCAGCTAGTGTTGCTGTAACAGAAATACCACAAGTGCATGGCTTTAACAAAGAGAAATTTATTCTGTCACAGTCCAGGAGGCTAGAAGTCTGAATTCAGGGTGCCAGCTTCAGGGGAAGGCTTTCTCTGTCTGTTGGCTCTGGGGGAAGATCCTTGTCACCAAACTTACCCTGGTCTGAGAGCTTCTTAGTGCAAGGATCCTGGGTCCAAATGCCTTGCATGCACCTGGCTCTTCTTGCTTGGTGGCAATGAGGGTTGGGGGGACATAATTTGCTCCATAACAGTTACATATATATTTCCACAAAAAATAAATGAAGTGTCGCATTGACATTAAAAAAAAAAAAGGATAAAGGAAGTGAGGAGCTATCTAAATATCTAAAGTCCGTAACTCAAGAAGTTGCTGATGACAGCAGAGAGCGGGCATTTCTTATTGTCATTGCACTCTCAATATTGTCACGTCATCCAGCCCAATCGCATCATGTGGTGTCTGCCTCCCACCCTGACCTCTTCTTACACTGCTACCCAGTACGAGTGTGGTCCTGTGATGGTGTGTCACCCCATTCTCTCACACTGTCATGAAGGAATATTTAAGTTCTTAGTCCCCCTCCAGCATCACAGTGTCTCACCAGGACTGTTGCAAGGACAGATTATGTCACAGCCTCCCCATCAACACTGCACCGTCACCAAGTTTCCGTGACATAGTCACTTGTCACCTGTCACAGTGACATTTTGCTGTTATCTGTATACCCCACTGCATATGACACTCATGTTGTACCCCGTCCCCTTTATGCTGTGTTGGGTGACGTGGTCACTATCGACCATGCTATCATAACTGAGATATTACACAGGATCGTGACATCGTGAGTGACAGGAATCAGCGCTGGCCATCCTCAGCAGAAAGGACATTTGGTCATGTGCAGACTCCCACAGAGTTGGAAAACTAAGCTTGCAAGTTTTACAGCCAAATTGCCTCAAATCACCCCAGATCTGGTCCCACAAAGACACCAGCTGTCGTGGATGGAATGGTGTGCCCCCAAAGATATGTTGGAGGCTTAACCCCTGGAACCTGTGAGCGTGACCCCGTATGGAAATGAGGTCTTCTATAATTCACTGATGAGATCATACCCAGGGAAGGTGGGTCTCATTCCAGCCGAATGCTGTCCTTGTAAAAGAGGAGAAACATACAGACGTGTAGACACACAGACACAAGGCCGTGTGACAGTGGCAGGGGAGATACAGTGATGATGCTACAGTTGTGAGCCCAGAAGCTTCTGGAGTGGCCAGAAGCTGGGAGAGAAAGGGAAGGATCCTCCCCTCAGGCCTGCAGAGACAGCATGGCCCCGCTGACACGCCGGATTCAGACTCTCAGCTCCAGAACTCTGAGCCAAGGCATTTCTGTTCCTGTAAGCTGGCCAGTTCATGGTGTTTTATTGAGCAACCCCGGGAGACTCAGTGGCCCCATACTTCAGGCCCAGGTGGTTGCCTGCTGATCCCGGACACCATGGCCATCCTCAGCAAAATGGGGCCCCAAGGGTACCCCTTCTTCAACCCAGCATCTGTTTGGGTCCAGGCAGGTGTGTCTGGGGGAGTGTGCCTTACCTGGCTGCAAGTGGGGCTGTGGAATTGGGGGTCCAGTGATTTGAAGTTCTGCCCTATGCAGGGGGGAGTCCAGGCCTAGGGGAGGGTTGAGTTCCCCGGTGGCCAGAAAAAGATGGCACCACTTCCTTATGCTTTGACGCCTTGTCACTAGGTACCACCCCTGTCACGCTCGGCGGTCACCCACCAGTCATGTACTCTCCTTGCCGTCACCTGTTACTTTCACACACTACCCTCTTATCATTCTTTGTCACCATGATGAGTCTCCCTGCCATTTTTACACCAGCCCTTAGTCTTTGTTCCGATGTCACCTGCTGCTGTCACGCTGTCTCCCAATGCTTCCCAGTTCCTGTTACATCAGCACTTGTCACTTTCACACTGTTTCCCCATTGGCATCTGTTGCTGTCATGCAGTCTCTTTAGGGCTCTAGCTTCTATTGTCACCTGTCACTGTCATGTTGTCTCCTCATTGTCACCTGTTGCTGTCACACTATCTGCAGTGTCTCGTTGTCACCGCCATGGTTAGCTACCTTTGCACTGGTCCCCAGCTCATGGTGATCCCATGCACTACAGAACAGAATCCTGTGCCATCTGGTTTTGGCTTGGCCTCTTGTGGCCCATAGGGTTTTCACCGACTGATTTTCAGAAGCAGATCACCAGGCCTTTCTTCCTAATCTCTCTTAGTCTGGAAGCAGCACCCAAGCCTCTTCAGCAGCCACACCAACACACAAGGCTTCACTGACAGACGGCTGGTCAGTCCCCAGCAGGTGCCTGGGCTGGGGATCAAACTCCAGTCTCCCCCGTGGAACCTGAGAATTCTTCCACAGCATCACTAATACCCATTGTCCGTCATCCTGAAAAACAAAATAAAACTGGTTGTCATCGAGTCGATTAGGACTTATGGCTACCCCACATGTGTCAGGGTAGAGCTGGACTTCTGCAGAGATTTCCAGGGCATGGCCTTCGGAAGCAGGTCACCAGGCCTTTCTTCCTAGGTGCTTCTGAGCCAGTTCAAACACCAAACTCTGGGTCACTCATCAAGCACTTACCTGTTTACATCACCTGGGGACTAACACCTATTGCCAAACCCATTGCCATTGAATGAATTCTGATGCATGGTGACCCCATCGATTATCATCTGTCACTGTCGGGTTGCCATCCTATTAATGCCACCCTGAGGTCCCCACTGCCATCTTTTTGTTAAGGTCACACCGAGTCATTACACACACACACACACACAACACAGCTCCTGTCTAACTTTCTGTGCCCACTCAGAGCTCCCTCTGGCAAGCAGGACTCAACTGTGTGTCCAGGGACAAGAGATTCTCAAACGTCCATTGGCATGGACCTGAGGAAGGGACCCACCACCGATATGTCTCACAGTGGTACCCCACGGCGGCAGTCAGCATGTTGCCATGGTACCGGAAGCTTGGCCACTGGTCTTTCAAACACCAGCAGGGTCATCTACAGCGGACAGGCTTTAGCAGGTCTCCCAGATCGAGACGAACCAGGAAGAAAGCCCTGGTGACTTGCTTCCAACAACAAGCCAGTGAAAACACTGTGGATCACAACAGAACATTATCCAGAACAGCGAGGGAAAGGAGTGCCTTAGGCTGGAAGGTACTAAGGATACACGGCGGCTGCAACAGTGTCCGTGAGCACACAGCTGGTTGAGAAGGTAGTGCAGGACTGGGCTGTGTTCCGGGGCTGACACGAGCCAGAGGTGATGCAGTGGTGGCTGGCAACGGCGATGTCATCAACAACAATGACAGTGAGGAAAGGATGGGATCAAGTGGGTAGGTCTTGCCCGGGAGTCCAGGGCAAGGCTGGGGACAAAGAGGCACAGGCTGGGGGAGGTCCTGCAGTCTGTAGGGTGTGGGGGCACTGGCCTTGCTAGGCCAGGGTGGCCTGGGGACAGAGTCTTCTTTGTCTGAGCACAGGAAGCAGCTGCCGGGAAGGATAGAGCACATGGAGGGGAATTTGGCCGAGTGCCTGGGAATGAGACTGGGGGAGTGGCTGGTCTGGAGTGGTGGAGGGTCTGGGAGGGCTGGGAGGAGGTCAGGTTGGAGCCAGAGAGGGCAGGGTGTGGGGAAAGAAGGTGCCCTCAACTCAAGCCTGGGCCCTGGGAGCTGCCCCATCCCCATTCTCTGGGAATGACAGCCTCCACTCTCCTTTCATGGAGCCAGATGCTCATAACAGACCCCTGAGGTAGGCAGGCTGTGTCATAGTCCCCATTATACAGATGGGGAAACTGAGGTACCAAACTGCCAAGTCTCTCACCCACTCACAGTCAATAAAGAGCACAGGCAGATTTGAACCAGGCAATGAAGCCTGAGGCCTCCCCCTTGTCGCTGGGGCCCCCACCCCCCGTCATCTCTCCCAGCAGGAGAAGGTGGGAGAATCTTGTCCAGCTCTAATACACACATGTATCCTTTTTCAATTAAAAAGTGACCATAAATATTAGCACCCGTATGCATTGTTCTGTATTTGCCTTATCCCGCCACTTTCCCTTTAAAATAAATTTCTTTGTCGGGTTGCTGTCATTTTGTCATCCTGTGGGGGCTTGAGTGTTGCTGTGAGGCTGGGTGCTCTGCCACCGGCATTTCAAATACCAACCAAGCACCCATGGCGGACAGGTTTTGGTGGAACTTCTGGACTAAGACAAGCAAGAAAGATCTGGAGATGTACTTCTGAAAACTAGCTAATGGAAAAAACCCTATGGACCACAACAGAACATTGTCTCACTAGCTGTGGACACTCATTAGGAAGGGTCAGCCTGGAAGAGGACATTGTGTCTGGTGAAGCAGAAGGCCAGCAAGGGCGAGGGAGGCCCTCGGTGACAGGGATTGATGGTACAGTAGCCACAGCGATGGACTTGAACATGCAGGGAATTGTGAGGCTGATACAGGAGAGGACAATATTTTGTTCTGTGGTCCCTAGGGTTGTTACAAGTTGGAGTCTCCTTGAATATTCTGGGGGTCAGTTCTATCCTGGCCTCTAGGGTCGCCATGAATCGGATCCAACTCGACGGCACTTGGCTTTATCTGCCTACCCAAACCTCAAACTTAAAACCACTGCCATCGAGTCGATTCCCACTCGTAGCAACCTTGTAGACAGAGTATAACTGCCTCATGGTTTCCAGGAGCACCTGCTGGATTTGAACTGCCAATCTTTTGGTTAGTGGCCATGGCTTTTAACCACTGTGCTGCCAGGGTTTCCAATGACTGCCTATCTATCTCTAAATGTTTTGTTTTTTTTTTTAACAGTCTTTTCTATGAGTCAGAATCAACTCAATGGTAACATGTATTACTGCGGTCCAATTCACATACCGTGATCCATATTAAAGTATACAATTCAGTGACAGTGGGTGCACACATCATGTTGTGTAATTACCATCATCATCAGGTTCTAGGACTTCTTCATCACTCCAAAAGAGACCTCTTACCTTTTAAGCAATCACTGTTCCTCTTCCTCCTAGCCCCTGGCAACCACCGATCTGTTTTCTGTCTCTGTGAATTTGCTTATTCTGCACATTGCCTATAACTGAAATCATACAATATGTGACTTTTTGTGCCCAACTTCATTCATTTAGCATAATGTTTTCGAGGTCTCTACCTTTCCTACTGCTAAAGTAACCAAATACCAGCAGGTGAGTGGCTTTAAAAAGCAGAAATTTATTTTCTCATAGATGTGGAGGGTGGAAGTTCAAAACAGAGCATCAGAACAACAATGGAAGTCTTAATACACAATGAGGACAGACTCCAAAATCTGTCAAAGAAACCTCAATCACCAGAAGAGAAAGTAGATAAATGGGAACTATTAAGAATCAAACACTTTTGCTCATCCAAAGACTTTATTAATAGAATTAAAAGAACACCCACAGAGTGGGAAAAAATATTTGGCAACTCTATGTCAGATCGACGCCTGATCTCCATAATCTATAAGATACTACAAAATATCAATAAGAAGAAGATAAACCATCCAATTAAGCGATGGGCAAAGGAGATGGACAGACACTTCACTAAAGAGGAGATCCAGGCAGCCAAAAAACACATGCGGACATGTTCACAATCTTTAAAGAAATTCAAATCAAGACAACAATGAGATACCACCTCACCCCAACAAGATTGGCCATGATCCAGAAAACACAAAACAACAAATGCTGGAGAGGCTGTGGAGAAAGTGGAGCCTTCCTACACTGTTGGTGGGGTTGCAAAATGGTCCAGCCTCTTTGGAAGGCAATCTGTCGCTTCCTTAAAAAAATGGATATCGATATACCATTTGACCCAGGAATTCCACTACTTGGAATATATCCTACAGATTCAAGGCCTTTCACACCAACGGACACATGCACCAGAATGTTTACCGCAGCACAGTCCACGATAGCAAAAAGATGGAATCAACCTAGATGCCCAACAATAGAAGAATGGATAGGTAAACTATGGTACATATACTCAATGGAGCACTACGCAATGATAAAGAATAACGATGATTCCAGGAAACATCTCCTAACCTGGTTTCAACTGGAAGACATTATGTTGAGTGAAAGTAGTCAGCGACAAAGGGACAAATACTGTGTGAGACCTCTACGATAAGACCTCAAAAACAGACTTGTGTATAGAAGAAAAGACTCTTTGACAGCTGCAAGGGAGGGGAGGGAGGGAGGGGGAGGGGAGAGGGTTTAGTTTAGATAGTTACTAGAAATCTAGTTGGGAGAAAGCGGTGACAGCAGACATTAGGAACAAGAACAACATTAAGTGGACTTCAGCATAACTTGAGTACTCCTTCCATCTTGACTCAATACTGCAAGGATAGAGTAACTGGGGCGGGGGGCTGGGGACTATGCTCTTAGGCGAATTCCAGGCCAATTGGCACAACTAGCGTTTTTCTAAGAAGGCTCTCTGCACCCCACATTGGTGAGTGGCGTCTGGGGTCTTAAAAGCTGCCAAGCTGCCATCCGAGGACACAGCAAATGGTCCCAACTCAGCAGGAATGGATGCTCACCGAGGACCAAAATGGCATGCGGTAAAGACAACCGAGAAGACAGACAGACCCACAAGAGTGGGTGCCTACATCGACTTGGGACCAGAAGAACCGGATGGTGCCCGGCCACCACCAGTGATAGCCACGATGGAGCTCACAGAGAGGAGTCTCACTGGCAACACAAGAATAAAAAGGGGTGCATCATGAGATCTCCACTAAAAGACCTCAATTGATAGTCCAGCTGTTTTGGGGTTCCTCTGAGAGCATGGCCCCCGGCCCTGATGCTGCCCTTTCCCATAAATTATAACAAAGGTCCACTCTTTGGACAGGAATGGATTGGACTTGGCAATGCAGAGTGACCACATATTGGAAGCACTTTGTGGTTCTAAACATCTACAGGATATCATCTTGCTGACCTCTGGCTGGAGGAAGGGGAGTGGACGGAGAGGAGGGGAAAGGAGGTTGTTGGGAGGATGAGACATGTATGGAGCAGAGAGGAATAGTGTGCAGTCACTGGACAGGGAGAGCAGTGGAAGCTGCATATAGGTGGGCATGTAAATTTATACGTGAATGTACATTTTCACTCAGTTGTGTTAAATAAAAATAAAAATTAAAAAAAAAAAAAAACAGAGCATCAGCTGAGTTGATTCCTTCTGACAGCTCCAAGAGTAAAACCGTTCGGAGCCTCCTTCCCAGCTCCTAGGAGCTTCAGGCAATCCTGGGCATTCTTTGGCTTGTAGATAGATCTTCACGTGGTATCTTCCCATGGTGTGTGTCTCTCTGTCTGTTTTCCTGTTTTGAGAAGACACTCCTCCTTTCCGGAAGGAGTTCCCTGGATCGTGAAATGGTTAATGAGCGTGGTGGCTGAGTGAAGGTTGATCATTTCAGCGTACCCAGAGGTGCCTCAGAAGAAGGCCTTGGAAATCCATTTCTGAAGCATCAGCCATTGGTGGAGCATGGTTCTACTCCGACACACGCACACATGCGGTCACCCTAAGTTGGAATCAACTCAATGCTGTTTTTATTAACTGAAGTGGGATTAGGACTCACTCTACTTAGGTGTGACCTCTAATGAACCTGACTGATTACATCTTCAAGGAAACATTTCTCCAGAGCAGTATTCACAAGCACCAAGGGGCGAGGACTGTCACTTAACTTTTTTAGTAAACAGTCCAATCCATAATAAGAAGCTTGTCTACACTGTAACATGTATCAGTCTGTCATTCCTTCCTGTGGCTGAAGAACATCACCTTGAATGGGTGACACACACTATTCCTTCATTCATGAGTGGACACGTAGGTTCTTTCTGCCCTTAACTGTTGTGAACAGTGGTGCTATGAATGTACTTGCCTTTTTCACTTTGTGCTACATCTTGGGAGCCATGGTGGCATGGCGATTAATAAGCTTGGCTGCTCACCAAAAGATCAGCAGTTCAAGTCCACCAGCTGCTCCTTGGAAACCTGATGGAGCAATTCTATTCTGTATTGTAGGGTTGCCGTGAGTCAGAATCAACTGAATGGCAACAGGCCATACGTAATGGCAACACTTCCAGGTCAGTTTCAGAAAGAGCTGGCTCATTCTTTTTTTTTTTTTTTTTTTTGTCTGCAGGGTATAGTGTCGCTATGAGTTGGAATTGACTCAATGGCATTGGGTTCAGTTTGGTTTAGAGTAAAAAAACCCATTGCGGTCAAGTCTATTCTGACTCATGGCGACCCTATAGGACAGAGTAGAACTGCTCTACAGAGTTTCCAAGAAGTGCCTGGCAGGTTCAAACAACTGACCTTTTGGTTAGCACACATAACAATTAACTACTTCACCACCAGGGTTTCTTGGTCTATAGTAGGTTGGCTAAATAGTAATATATTTAACTAACAACAAAAACAACAACAACAACGCAGAAATATATTTAACTAGGCATCTGTTAACCTCCACATGTCTGGCATCAGTATCACACGCAAGTGAAATTTTTTGAAAAGCATTCAAAGCAGCTGCAGCAATATATGGACAGGGACTTTCTAGAAATTCAAGCCAGATTCAGAAGAGGATGTGGAACTAAGGATATCACTGCTGATGTCGGACAGATCCTGGCTAAAAGCAGAGAACACAGAAAGATGTTTACTTGTGTTTTATTGACTATACAAAGGCATTTGTCTATGTGTATCATAATAAATTATGGATAACATTGTGGAGGATGGGAATTCCAGAACACCTAATTGTGCTCATGAGAAATCTACATGGAAGAAGAGGCAGTTGTGTGAAAAGACCAAGGGGACACTGTATGGTTTAAAGTCAGGAAAGATGTGCGTCAGGGCTGTATCCTTTCGCCATACCTATTCAGTTTGTATACTGACCAGATAATCAAGAAGCTTGCCAATACAAAGAAGAACAAGGCATCAGGATTGGAGGATGACTCATTAACAACCTGTGTTATGCAGATGACACAATCCTGCTTCCTGGAAGTGAAGAGGATTTGAAGCATTTAATCATGAAGACCAAAGCCCACAGCCTTCAGTATGAATTGTGCTTCAATATAAAGACAACAAAAATCCTCGCAACTGGCCCAATAAACAACATCATGATAAACGGAGAAAGAACTGATGTCAAGAGTTTCATTTTACTTGGATCCACGGTCAACACCCGTGAAGCAGCAGTCAAGAAATCAAAAGATGCATTGCACTGGGAAAATCTGCTGCAAAGGACCTCTTCAAAGTGTTGACAAGCAAAGAGGTCACCTTGAAGACTAAGGTGCACAGGACCCAAGCCGTAGTATTTCCAAACATACCTTATGCATGTGAAAGCTGGACAAGGGATAAGGAAGACGGAAGAACTGATGCCTTTGAAGTGTGGAGCTGGAGAATATTGAATGTACTATGGGTTACAAAAAAAACAGACAGATCTGTCCTGAAAGAAGTACAACCAGAGGGTTCCTGAGAAGCAAGGATGGCGAGACTACGTCTTACATAATTTGGACATGCTGTCTGGAGGGATCAGTCCCTGGAGAAGGACATCATGCTGGGTAAAGCAGAGGGTCAGCAAAAAAGAGGAAGACCCTCTGGGAGACAGACTGACAGGGACAGCAACAATGGGCTTACGTGTGGCAATGATGTGAGGATAGAGGAGGACCAGGTAGTATTTTAAGGGGGTCGCTGTGAGTTGGAACCGACTTAAGGACGCCTAACCACAGCAGTCATCTCTTTTTCTGTGCTTTGAATCAATCCCAGCTCCTAGAATTGCACCATTGGGGTTTCCAGGCTATAATCTTTACAGAAACAGATCACCAGGTTTTTCCTCTTGCAGAGCAGCTGGTAGATTTGAACTTCTGGCCTTTTGGTCAACAGCCAAGCGCTTACCCACCGTGCCAAGAGGGCTCCTTACTAATTGTCTAGTGTGGCCATTTGGCGTTTCCTTATAGCTGGTGCTTCAGGGATTAGCCTTGTTCAGGGACTTTCTGGCTCACAGTATCGTCCAGGGTTTTAAAGTTCTTCTATGGAAAATTACAAACATACATACCCAAAACCAAACCAAACCCACAGCCATCAAGTGAATTCTGACTCATAGGTCCCCGTAGGACAGAGTAGAATTGCCCCATGGGGTTTCTAAGGAGTGCCTGGTGGATTTGAACTGCTGACCTTTTGGTTAGCAGACATAGCACTTCACCCACTACACCACCAGGGTTTCCCACAAACATACATAAGTGGAGAAAAGGGAACTGTCGTGTTCCGAGACCCGGGTCAATTCTTGGCCACATGCAGCCACTATGGTCCAACAACTTGGCAGGCAGGTGCTGGGTAATGACTTGAACCAGACTAAAATCAAGATAGCAGCAGGGCTACATGCTTTCTGGAGGCTCAGAGGAGAATCCTTCTGTTAATTTGCCTTTTCTAGCTTCTAGAGGCTGATGTCATCCCTTGGCTTGTGGCCCCATCTTCAGAGCCAGCAATAATATCATTCCAACCTCTGCTTCCGTTGTTTGATCTCCTTCTCTGATTCTGGCTCTCCCTCCCCTTTTCTCTCTTTTAGGAGAAGTGGTGCAAGGCACACTCCAGGAAAACTCTGTTTACATTAGAGCGGGGAGGCGAGTTTAGGAAGCATGTTATAGTCCCACCTTAATCCCCTTTAACATAACCCAGTCTATCAACAACAGGCAGAGATTTAGGATTTACAGCATAGGAAAATCACAAAATGAAGGACAGTCACAAAAGACTGAGAATCACGGCCTAGGCAAGCTGTTGCACACTTTTTTGAGGGGGACACAATTCAGTCTGTGACACCAGGTACCAGGAGAGGAAGGTGGGTAGAAACAGACACAGACCCTGTCTTTCTGCAGATCACAATCCAGGGAGACATCTATACAGCCAGCATATGCTGAACGCCTGCTGTGTCCCAGGCACTGGAGCCAGGAAGGTAAGTAGAAGCAGGCCTGGGTTCTGCCCTCCTGCAGTATATTATGGTCTATAGGGTATTTGTTTAACCAACATTTACTGAGCACCTAGTGTGTTTACTAGGCACCGTTTCAGATGTTGGAGGGACACAGCAACAAACACAGCTGAGACCCCCAGAGCTCACATCCTAGTAGGGGTAAGCTGCTTGGAAGGGCAGCTCTAGACCCAAGTAAGGTCAGGGGTCAGAGAAAGCTTCTCCCCGGCAGGGACACTTGCTCTGAGCCTGGCCAGATAAGGAAGCACCAAATGCGGGCAATGAAGAGGAGAGTATCCCAGTCATGGGAACAGCGTGTGCAAAGGGCCTGTGTGGGAGGAAGCAGACGAGTTTGAGACCCTGGAGGCTGGAGCACAAGGAACAAGGAGCAAAGAGCAAAGAGCAAAGGGCAAGGCTGAGGGATCTCCAGTTTTAGGAGCACTGGGGAGCCATCAGGGACTGTTTGCTCAAGGAGTAAGTGCAAGCATGTTCTGCAAAGACTGAGACCACTGACCCACGTGTGGATCATTCTGCTGGGGGAGTCAGGACCCAGGTCCCACCCAGCCCAGCTGTCTGCCAGTCTCATCCAATATCTGACCAGTCTCTACCTCCTTGTGGTCCTGTCCAACCCCCCAGCTGCTGGCTGAGGCTCACTTCCAACTTCCTGCCCTGCCCCCCAAACCTGGAGTGTGCCATTGGTTCCTCTGACACTATTGAGCACCTCCTGTATGCCCCCCTAGCAGACACAAATGGTGTGAGCTCAACTACGAACTTGAAAGTTGACAGTTTGAATCCTCCCAGGGGTACTGTGGAAGAAAGACCTGGCAATCTGCTTCCACAGAGATTACAACTCAAACGGAAACAGTGTGAATGTGAACTGAAGGTGGTTATAGCTGTCATAATGTGAAGAATGTAATCAGTGTCATTGAATAGTATGTGTAGAAATTGTAGAATGGGAACTTATTTTGCTATATTCACTTTCCCCTGAAAATATAAAAAAATATTTTTAAAAGATGAAGAAAGAAGAAAAACTACGGCTCTTCTAGCTATAGACTTTGCAACTCCCTCACAAGGATTGGGTAAGACTATGCAAATAAGGTGCTTGTGGCCCACCAAGGGGACTGGAACCTTGTTAGTGCAAATAAGGTACACGGAATGCTCGTCAGGGTGGCACCATGCAAATAAGGTGTGTGGCTTCAAATAAGCCATCCCAGAGGTAGAAAGGGGGGTGGGACCTCATCACCACCAAGAAAGATGAACGAGGAATGGAGCACATCCTCTGGACCAGGGATCCCTGGGCTGAGAGCCTCCGCGATCCGGGAGACAGAGGGAGGAGCTGTGAGACAGAACACAGTTCGAGTCCGCAGTACCGCAGTAGCAAGAGCAATAGCGGTACAAGGACACCAGAACCAGAAGACCATCGTGAGACACCGCCGGTGGAGCTTGCCAACTCTCCGAGCTGAGAGCCGTAACACTCACCCAGCAAGAGGGCGAAAAGAAGCCATCCTGGTGAAGAACTGTCTCCAGAGCTGGTCCTGTTACTTCGGAGTCGTTCCTGACTCCCAGACTCCCAGCTGTGCCCTGTTGCTGTTGTCAGATGCTGCTGAGTCGGTTCTGACTCACAGCAATCCTACATACAACAGAACGAAACCCTGCCCCGTCCTGCATCACCCTGACGATCACTGTTGTGTATCAGCCCATTGTGGTGAGTGTTAGTCCACCTCCTTTACACTGACCAAGTGTGATGTCCTTTTCCATGATACATGCCCTATAGTACGTGAGACGAGGTCTTGCCATCCTTGCTTCCAAAGAGCCTGCTGGCTGCACTCCTTCCAAGACAGCACTATGTGAAACCAAACTCAACCCACTGCTGTCAAGTCAATTCTGACTCATGTGACCCTAGGGGACAGAGTAGAAGTGCTGCATGGAGTTTCCAACGAGCGCCTGGTGGATTCAAACTGCAGACATTTTGGTTAGCAGACATAGCACTTAACCACTACACCACCAGGATTTTCGCGACCCTATTACTTCTCTAATAAACCTCATAATCATGAATTCTGTCTGTGAGTTCTGTGTAACCATTGCAACGAATTATCAAATCCAACAGAGAAGTAGAGAGTGCCATGGGAAGTATAGCTGGTGTCAGAATTGGTTAAAAAAAAAAGTTGGAGAGAGACCGTATCTATGACCTCTCCGCTCAGAGGAACCAGATGATGCTGGTGGTGATTCACTCTCCCGTTTCTGACGTTAGATGACGAGGTCTGACACCTTCACTCCATTCTTATAAAACCTGCGAAGGCTTCGTACTCATAACACATTGGGTTCCCATAAGTTGGAAGCGACTCCCACAGGTTTGGTTTATTGGTTTGTGTGTCTCGTATTTGTTACCGTATAGGATTCCCCTAATAAGCCTACGAGGAAGGCAGGAAGCCAGGGGTCAGATAAGAAGATGGAGACCCCACGATGCACTGCTGGACCCAGAAGCTTTTCCAGTCAACAGGTTATCAGCTATCAAACGCACTTGTTCCAGGGGACCCCAGGGCACTGAAATAGAGAAGAAGCTTTAGACACCTCAATTTTAAAAGGAAAAATTAAAATAGACAGCCAGGATTAAACCTTTTTACTTGTCTTTTCTCCAGTCTTAAAGATTCCTGATATTCCTCATCTCAGCCTGGGGCTGGGCTGAGGAGGTCACGCATTAACTGACAGGAACCACTGAAATACTTTGTAGCTTTCTACAACTTCCTTAGGCATGTCAAAGAAATGGAGAGACAGCGAAGAGAAGGAGCGCTGCTTCTCCAAGAGATGGCTGGGAGTGTCCAAATCCTGCTGTCTGGTGCCCCTTCAAATGTCCCATTGTTCTTCCCAGACCGCCGTGTGGGCCCTTTTTTCCTGGTATAAGCCCTGAGTTTTGCCTGCTAAAGGGGGACAGCCCTGGAGAATCTGTTTGTCCCCCACATTCTAGCTGGCAGAACATGATTAATAAACGTTTTTGATCACTCACCCAAAATACCTGTCTCAGGGATAGGCTTTGGGGGCAGGTAATGAGAATCTGGAGATTTATCTGGTAAAAGTGCTCAGTAAACAATAATCGATGGTTTAATAAATAAATTGTTGGCAAGTCCTATGAGGCTGGGAAAGGGACGAGAGTGGCCTGGCAGGGGGGCGATCAGAGACAGATGGAGAGGGGCTCTGAAAGCCAAGCTGCAGAGGAGGGACATGGCCTGGTGGTTGGTAGAAGCCAGGGAGGATTTTTTTTTTAACTTTTTTTATTGTGATTAAGTATAAGTTTACAATCCAAATCAATTTTCCATATAAAACCCCAAGTACCTGCCTCTCTGTAACCTTATCTGCTCTCCTCATCCTGTGACAGTGTGAGAAATAAATTTCAAGATGGTCCATCTTCAGAACAAAGGCTAAGATAAGAAGTTATTAGCTAACCTAAAGAGAAAGGGGGGGAGGGGAAAATCTGTTCAAGAAGCAGGAGGTATAACTGTAAGAGAGAACAGAACTTTAAGATGTCTGGGAGAGACTGCTCACCTCATAGTACTCAGCCAGTGAGGAACTGAGGGAGCAGCTCACGAGCTAGGGTATGTGAACAGCTTGTAAGGAATGGGGGTGTGCTTTCTGTCTAGCCTCCTTTGTGGGCTCAGGCACCCGATTTTGCAAAATTGTACAATAGAACCTCCCTCTAGCTAACTGAACTTGAACTGGATTTCTTGAGCATTTGTTGGGAAAGGACTCTAGTAACAGTCTATCAGTCTCATAAAGGATAAGGTGGCCTGCCTGGATCATGGAGGCAGAGTCCTAGCCAGGGGTTTATACCAGCCCGCCAGTTGCCAGGAGGGACTGAAGTGACATCCAGGGTGCCAGCAACCTTTCTCGCAGACAGCACACTTTTATTTTCCACTCTACACTGCCAGTATCCACTCAACCAGCACTTGTCCCCCTCCTCTCCACCCTTTCCTCTCCCTTCTAAAAAGAAACCAATAGGACACCCTCATATATGTATTAAACCATAAAGTGCATACACCACATGCATCACTCTGTGTCCCCAAGTCCAGTCCATTCTTTGTCTGAAGAGTTGGCTTCAGTACTGGTTTCAGCTCTGGGCTGGTGGCAAGTCTAGGGACCATGTTCTCAGGGGACCCTCCAGGCTGTCAGACCATGAAGTCAGGTCTTTTAATAGAATTTTTCATCTGCATGCCCCTTTTTCTTGTGTTGCATCCTGGCTGTCTTTGGTGATGGCCAGGCACCATATGGTTCTCCTGGTCTCATGCTGATTTAGTCTAACATGTAGAGTCTTACACAAAGAACCACGAAATCCAACTTATGTTTGAGGACCCAGTTACCTAAGAAAAAAAACCGATCGCCATTGACTGAGTTGACTGATTCTAGTGACCCTGTGTGTGTGTCGGAGAAGAATTGCACTCCATAGTGCTTTAAGTGGCTGATTGGTTGGCAGTAGATCCCCAGGGCTTGTTTCTGGGACCTCCCCTGGGTGACTGGAACCTCCAGCCTCTGTGGTTAGCAGCCCAGTATGGAACTGTTCGCATTACCCAAGGATCTAGCTGCCAAGAAAACCCAAACCAAACCCAATGCTGTCGAATCGATTACCACTCATAGCAACCCAATAGGACACAGTAGAAGTGTCCCATAGAATTTCCAAGGAGCGTCTAGTGGATTTGAACTGCCCGTGTTTTAGTTAGCGGACACAACACTTAAACCACTAAGCAACTAGGGTTTTCCAGCGGCCAAGAGAGGTCGCGTTAATTGAGTCTGTCACTAGAGGGCGCTCCAGTCTACCCGCAGATTGTCTTCAGCGCTTCCCCACCTGTCAAGGGGTCACCGGGCGCCCTTGGCTGCTGAGTGCCTGACCTGTGGCCAGTCCAAATCGAGACGTACACGCCACACTCCAAAGGCTTCGTGAAAGAAAAAAAACTGTAGCAGCTCAATAACCTTTTTTCAAATATTGATGGCATGTTGAAAAGATAACATGTTGGATCTTCTGGGCTAAATAAATCTCTTTACTAAAATTGCATTTGTTCACTGTCACGTTGTTGCTGCTGCTACTTGCTGTGAGTCAGTGCCAACCCATATGTGCGCAGCGGAGCTGCTCTGCAGGATTTGCAAGGCTGCGACTGTGACACTTCAGAGGCAGATCACTGTGTCTGTCCGTCAAGGTGCCTCTGGGCAGATTCAAACTGTCAACCTTTCAGCTAGTAAAACCAAATAAACCCACTGTCATCAAGCTGATCCCAACCCATAGCGACCCTATAGGACAGAGTAGAATGCTCCAGAGAGTTACCAAGGAGCGCCTGGTGGATTCAAACTGCCAGCCTTTGGGTTAGCAAACTTAGCTCTTAGCCACTACACCACCAGGTGTAGTCACAAACTAGTAGTCACAAACACTGAGCTCTCTGAGCCACTCAGGGATTACAAACATAAACATACATACCTCAATACATATGCATATACATATATAGATATATGTTAGTGTCACTGCTGCGTGCTGTCAGGTCGATCCTAAATGCCGACCTTTCAGTTAGCAGCCAAATACTTAACCAGTTCACTGTCAGGGCCTCTGTAGATATACACCTATAGAGACACATATGTGTCCATGTAATAGAACATGACTCAGCCATAAAGAAGAATGAAGTTCTGATAGACATGCTATGACACGGATGAACCTTGAACATAGTATGCTAAGTGGGATGAGTTGGTCACACAAGGACAAATGCTCTGTGATTCTACGTGTATGAAATCCTAGACTGGGCACAGGCATACAGACCAAGGTTACCAGGTGTGAGAGGGAGGAGAAAAGGCAGGGGTCACTGCTTAGGGGGCCGTGAGCTTACGTTAACGGTGGTGGGATAATTCAGAAGAATTATCACGAATTGCACCATGTGAAGAAAATAACTAACATCACTGAACTATACACATAAAAATGACTGAATCAGAAATCATTTTGTTGGTCTACTTTTACTGCAAGAATAGATTCTCATCTATTTTTACTTTTATTAATGCGTTGGTGTTGTTTGGTGTTACCGACTGGGCTCGACTCATCGTAACCCTGTGTACAACAGAACAAAACACACCCGGATCTGCACCCTCCTCCTAAGCATTGCTTTCCTTAAGCCCATCACGGCAGCCGCTGGGTCAGCCTATCTCGTCAAAGGTCTTTCTCTTTGTCGCAGACCTTCCACTTTACCAAGCATGATGTCCGTCTCCAGGGATTGGTCCTTGTTGATAACGTGGCTTCTAAAAAAGCTCAGATTATACCTGTGGCTTGTATTATATTTCTATTGGACAGAGTTGGTTTGGAGAGAGGTTAATTTTCATCAGTTGTACAGGGGCAAAGAGGCCTCTCTTTTCTCTTATTTCCTCGTATTGTTCATCTTTAACACTTCATAATCTGCAGTGTTCTCTTCCAGGTTGTGCTCCTTGCTTACTGGATAAAGATTTAAAGGAAAACAATAAAAGAAAAAACAACCCATGGCCAGCCAATCGATTCCAACTCTTAGAGATGCTATGCTGTAGGACAGAGTAGGAGAGACTGGTGGATTCGAACTGCCGACCTTTTGCTTAGCAGCCATAGCACTTAACCACTGCACTGTAAGACTTTCCAGGTACAGATAGGTGTACATAAATACACAGGCATGAAATAGAGGGTTTGAGTCTTTATTTTAAAAATACAGAATCACTCCACTGCTTGGAACATATCCTGCAGAATCAAGGGCATTCATACCAGCAGATACATGCACAAAAATGTTTACTGCAGCACAGTTCACAACAGGAAAAAGATGGAGTCAACCCAGATGCCCAACAACAGAGGAATGGATAGGTAAGCTATGATATATGTACTCAGTGGAACACTATGCAATGATAAAGAACAATGGTGATTTTTAGAAAGCATCTCATAACCTGGTTTCAGTTGGAGGATTACACTGAGTGAAAGTTTTCAGTGGTGAAAGGACAAATTATTGTATGAGACTCCTACAATAAGAACTTAAAAAACAGACTCACGCATAGAAGAAAAGACTCTGATGGCTACAAGGGAGGGAGGGAGGGAGAGGATGGGGTATAGATTAGATAGTTGATAGAGATTTGGTTGGGTGCAATCAGTGACAGCACATAGTAGAAAGAAGGCCAATTTTAACCAGACTTCAACTGTTTTAGCCAGCTAGGGCTGCTCTAACAGAAATATCATGAGTGGATGGCCTAACAAAGGAAGGTTTATTCTTACACAGTCTGGTAGGCTACGAGTCCAAATTCAGAATGTCTGCTGCAGGGGAAGGCTTTCCCCCTTATTGGCTTTGGAGGAAAGTTGGGTATTGCATCAGTCTCTGTCCAGGGAGCATCTTGGCACAGGAACCTCAGGTCTGAGGGACGAGCTCTTCTCCTGGTGCTGCTTGCTTGATGGTGTGAGGTTCCCGGTTCTCTGCCTGCTCCCCTTTCCTTTTACCTCTTTCAGGATGAAAGGATTAAGGGTGGGGCAAGCCACACTCCAGGGAAACTCCCTTTACAGCAAGCAGGGAGGTGATCTTCTGAAGAGGGATTTACAATCCTACCCTAATCCTTTAACATCCAGCATAAGAAAACCACGAAATGGAGGACAGTCACAAGATACTGGGAACCATGGCCCAGCCACATGGCTACATGTGTTTTTGGGGTGACACAATTCAATCTATGACATCAACATAACGTGATTATTCCTCCTATCTTAACCCAATACTGCAAGGACAGAGTAGCTGGGGCGGGAGTCTGGGGACCAAGCTTTCAGGGGACATCAAGGCCAACTGGCATGACTAGTGTTTTTCTAAGAGAGCCTTCTGCACCCCACGTTGGTGAGTGGCACCTGGGGTCTTAAAAGCTGCCAAGCTGCTATCTGAGGTACACCAAATGGTCCCAACTCAGGAGGAACGGATGATCACCAAGGACCGAAACGACACGGGGGAAGGAGAACCCAGAAGACAGAGAGACCTGTGTGAGTGGGTGACTACATCGACATGTGAACAGAAGAACCGGATGGTGCCCAGGCACCACCAGTGACAGCCGTGATGGGGCTCACAAAGTTGAGTCTCCTTGGCAACATGAGAATAAAAGGGGGTACACCCTGAGGTCTCCACTAAAAGACCGCAACTGATGGTCCAGAGGCCTCAGGGTTCCCCTAGGAGAGTGGCCTCTCGCCCTGATGCTGCCCCTGTCTGTAAATCATAACAGAGGTCAACTCTTCGGACAGGAATGGATTGGACTTGGCAACACAGAGTGACGGTGTCGTGTGTGCACTTTATGGTTTCACGCATCTACAGGATGTCATCCTGCTGACCTCTGACTGGAGGCGGGGGAGAGGGTGCAGAGGAGGGGACAGGAGATTGTTGGGAGGATGTGACACCTGTAGAATGGAGAAGAGGAGTGTGCTGTCACCGGGCAGAGACAGCCGGGGGAGCTGCACATAGGTGGGCCCGCAAATTTATATGGGATTGTACATTTTCACTCAATCATAATAAGAAAAATTTTTTAAATAAAGAGATATATAAAAATGTGGAACCACAATGGATATTCTGTGTTTCACTGCATTTTTACCTAACTTGTCTAATGAAAACTGCTGGGACCACCTGTTGAAGTCCTGTTGTCACCTGACATTAAATTGATTCACGGTGACACCACGTAGAGCAAAAGGAAACGCCGCCCAGACGCGCATCACCCCGTGGTCGGCTGCAGGTTGGACTGTTGCATTGGCTCATTTTTTGAAAGTAGACTGCCAGGTCTTTCTTCCTTGTCTGACTTAGTCTGGAAGAAAGTTGATCAGCATCCTAGCCATGCACAAGCCTCCACAGACAGCCGGAAGACAGCCACACGTGAAGTGCATTGGCTGGGAATAGAACCCAGGTCTCCCAGGTGAAAGGTAGGAATTCTACTGCTGAACCACCACTGCCCTCCTTGTTAAGGTCCTAATTCATTCTTTTTAAAGACTAGGTCATCTTCCATGGTGTGGAAGAACTGTAATTCATTCAGCCATGCCTCCAACGATGCCTTTTCACTTGGCTGACAGATTTCATTTTCTCACTATTACAAAGAAACCCTGCAGTATTTTTTGACCTAGTTCCATATGTGCTGATTATTTTTATTTCTAAAGGATATTGTCTGAGTGCACTAGTGCTGCTAGACCTGAAATACCAGAAGTAGACGGCTTTTTTAAATCACATTTTAAGTGAAAGTTAATTGCTGTCAGTTTCTCACATAAAAACTTACATGCATTTTTGCATGTGACCCAGCTACTGTCCCTAATCTGTGACTGCACACTCCTCCCCTCCAACACGTATTTCTCGTGTCCATTTGACGAGATCCTGGACCTCTCAAACGTGTCCTCTCACCTCAGAGCAAGAACTGTCCAGGTAGCCAAATGGAATGCCTCTACCAAAGAATAGTTTGTTCCCTCCCGGTCCAGTAGACTACAAGCCCGAATTCAGGAGGCCAGCTCTAGGGGAATGCACTTGGTCTCTGTCAGCTCTGGAGGAAGGTCCTTGTGTCTCATCACTCTTTCTTTGGTCTGGGAGCATCCTGGCATGGGAACTTCCTGTCTGAAGGAGACTCTCTGGTCCTGGTGCTGTTTTTGTGGTGATGTGAGGTCCCTAGCTCTCTGCTTCCTTCCCTTTCATCTCTTGTAGGATAAAAAAGGGTGTAAGCTACACCCCAGGGAAATTGCCTTTCCCTTGGATCAGGGAGGTGGTTTGGGTAAGGGTGTTACAGACCTACCCTAATCCTCTTTAACATAATCCAGTCTTGCCCCATTAACCACAGGAAGAGATTAGGATTTACAACATAAGAAAATCCCAGCCTGGAGGACAATCACACAGCAGTGGGAATCAAGGCCCAGCCAAACGGAGACACATAGTTTTGGAGAGACTCAATTCAAGCCATGACAGATACATTGCTAAGAATGAAACTGCTCAGTGAAGGACTGTATATATTTTTAATTTTTTATAGATGTTGTCAGGTTGCCCATACCAACAGACCAATTCCATGGTTTCATGGAAAGACAAAAAGACATAGAATAGTCAACGTAATACTGAAGAAGAAAGAAAGCCGGAGAATTGACACCACTCCTTTAAACACTATTCCTTTAGGACTTATGCTAAAGCTACGGTAATCGTGACAGCCTGGTGTTGGTAAAGGAACACACACGCAGATCAATAGAACAGAGAGCCCAGGAATAGACCCACACAAACGCGCACAGTCAGCTGATCTCTGACAAAGAAGCAGTGGCAATTTACTGGAAAAGGATACTGTTTTCAGTAAACGGTGTTGAAACAATCGGACAATAACATGCAAGAGAGAAGAAAAGGAGACTACATAAAGAGCTTTCATCTTGCACAAAATTTAACTCAAAATGCATCATAGTCCTAGATGTAAAATGCAAAGCTATAAAACCTCCAGATGGGAACAGGAGAAAATCTGTCAGGGTGACCTTGGGTTTGGCAATGAGCTTTTAGTCACAACCCCGAAAGCACGACCCCATAAAGGGAAAAAAATTAATGTTGGACTTTGTTGAAATTAAAACCTTCTGCCCTGTTGAAAAAACACTGTTAAGAAAATATAAAAGACAGACTGGGGAAAATATTTGCGAAACACATACCTGATAAAGGACCTGTATCCAAAACAGATGCTGCCCAGTGAAGTAGCTGTCTTTTCGGTGGATGCATTCCAGCGGGCACAAGCAAATATCCTTTCACTCCAACATCTACACTGGCAATGAATGCTATCAATGCTTAACAAACAACAGAAAAAGGGTATCTCATTTTGATGAATTTTCATTTCCCTGACCCCAAGAACACACTGGCAACTTTTCATGTACCTTTGGGTAACTTGAAAACCCTCGGGGTGTGGTGGTGAAGTCTTATAGCTGCTCACCAAAAGGTCAGCGGTTCGAATCTACCAAGTGCTCCTTGGAAACTCTATGGGGCAGGTCTACTCTGTCTTAACTCTATGGAGCAGTTCTACTCTGTCTTAACTCTATGGGGTAGTTCCACCCTATCCTAATTCTATGGGGAAATTCTACCCTGTCCCAACTCCATGGGGTGATTCTACCCTGTCATAACTCCATGGAGCAGTTCTACTCCATCCTAACTCTATGGGGCAGTTCTACTCCATCCTACAAAGTCACTATGAGTTAGAATTCACTCGATGGCAGTGGGTTTGGTTTTGGAGGTTTGGGTGGTATCAGATGAGATCTTTTCTTTACCAGTGAGTACATGTTCTTTGTCATTTGAGCTGTTTTATTTGAAAAAATTCTCTATAGGGTCAGTATGAGTCAAAATTGACAACAATGGGACTTTTAAAAATAATTTATACTTTTTGGGAAAAATATGCACAGCAGGGCAACCAACTCAACAGTCTCTCCATGTACAATTCATTGACACTGATTGTATTCTTCAAGTTGTACAACCTTTCTCCCCATCCTTTTCCAAATTCTTCCACCATCATGGGCACAACTTACTGCCCTCTAAGCTTATCTTAGCTTTAAAGTTGCTACGTTGGTATGACCCCATATAGACAATTCTTTAAGATGGCACAGTGCTCAAGGCAGATGGTGTCTAGTAATTAAGCAAAGATGTCACTTCGGGGGCTAAGATGCACCTGACCCAAGCCATGGTATTTTCAGTCACCTTATACGCACGCAGAACTGTTAACAGCAGGGACTTAATCAAGGTCACTCAGATTGCTCAACCGGATCAGCAGACTTACTTTCCTCTCCCTGTCTCTGGGGTAATAAATCAATTATTCCAAAACCTTAGAGAGGTACTGACATTGTTTGATAAGATGTAAGGGAATCTTGTGACTTCCTGTCCTATTCTGTGACACGGTTTGACATTTTCCAGATGCAGATCCCTCTGTGATCTGGTCATAAAAGCCACTGGAATTGTAAGTCAAGCGAGACAGTCTTGAAGAAGTTATTCTCACTGTCTCCCAGATTCTCAAGCTTATCTGTTAATAAAGCACTGCTCGAACCTTTCACCATCTCTGAATTTTGGCTGCAGTGACAGGTAGAACAAACTTGCTGTCGGCTGGGCAACAAAAGCTGCACAGCAAATAAGAAAGGCCAAAGAAGAGTTAACACCTTTGAATGATGGTGCTGGCGAAGAACACTGCCATGTGACTGCCGCAAGAAAGGTCCGTCTTAGAAGAAGTACCGCCAGAATCCTGCCTCGCACCAAGGAGAGTGAGACTTTGTCTCCCGTACCTTGGATGTGCACGCTGTCAGGAGGGACCAGTTCCTGGAGAATGACATCATGGTTGGTAGCCATGGTTGGGAGAGGATCAGAAGACCCTCAACAAGGTGCCCTGACACCGTGGTTGCAGCAGTGGGCTCACACCTGCAGCAACTGAGGACAGGACAGGACCGGGCAGTGATTTCTTCTATTGTTTATGGGGTCACTGTGCATCAGAACAAAACTACAGTACTGCTTGATTTAAAGAGAAATTCAGGGAATAATTTTGTATAAAGCTTACGGAGTATCTCAGGTATCATTTGAATTATTGACTTCAAAACCTTGTGATATCTTTCTTCAACCAGGGTCTTCAGCAGGAAAACCTCTTTCTCTTCCTCTTCCAGATCCTTCAGTTTCCCGCCTCGGTTACAAAAGTCTATTCTGTCTTCAGACTGTGTGTGGATTCCATCTGGGGGAAAGTTACTAAAAACAATAAGATCTCCTAACCAAAAAAGCACCCTGCAAAAATAGAAGAGAAAAACAAGTTTTCTTCTGGTTATTGTTGGGTGCTGTCGAGTTGATTCCAACTCATAGTGACCCTATGAACACTAGAACGAAACACTGCCCAGTCTTGCACCACGTCCACATCGTTTTTATGCTTAAACCCGTTGTTGCGGCCACCAAGTCAATCCATCTCATTGAGGGTCTTCCTCTTTTCCGTTGACCCTCCACTCTACCAAACATGATGTCCTTCTCCAGGGACTGATCTTTCCTGACAACATGTCCGAAGCACGTAATAAACTGTCTTACCATCTTTGCTTCCAAGGAGCACACTGGTTGTACTTCTTCCAGAAGAGATCTGTTGGTTGTCTTGGTGGTCCATGGTACATTCAACATTCTTCTCTAGCACCACAATTCAGAGGCATCAATTCTTCTTCTGTCTTCTTTGTTCATGGTCCAGCCTTCACATGCATATGATGCAACTGAAAATACCATGGCTTGGGTCAGGTGTATTTTAGTCTTCAAGGTGACGTCCTTACTTTTGAGTACATTAAAGAGGTCCTTTGCAGCAGATTTTCCCAGTGCAATGCATTTTTCATTTCTTGACTGCTGCTTCCAAGGGTGTTGATTGTGGACCCAAGTAAAATGAAATCTTTGACAGCCTCAGTCCTTTCTCCACTTATGACAGTGTTGCTTACTAGTCCAGTTGTGAAGATTTTTGCTTTCCTAATGTTGAGATGCAATCCATACTAAAGGCCGTGGTCCTTGATCTTCGTCAGTAGGTGTCTCAGATCTTCGTCATTTCCAGCAGGTAAGGTGGTGTCATCTGCATAATACAGGTTGTTAGTAAGTCGTCCACCAATCCTGATGCCTTGTCCTTCTTCATAGACTCCAGTTTCTCAGATTATTTGCTTGGCATACAGATTAAAAAGGTGTGGTGAAAGGATACAACTCCGGCGCACGCCTTTCCTGACTTGAAACCATGCAGCATTGTTAGGTGCTGTCAAGTCAGTTCTGACTCACAGGGACCCTATTTATGGCAGAACAAAACCCTGCCCAGTCCTGCGTCATCGTCACAATCACTGCTAGGTTTGAGTCTATGGTGCTGTCACTGTGTCAGTCTGTCTCGTTGAGATGAAATCAGAAGATGTTGCATCACAAGCAATCCAATGAGACTGCAGATAGAGAGAAGTCAGACCCTTTATACGAGGGCTGCCCATTAAGCTCATGAACTCATCTTAGAAAAAGGGCTACATATCTCATTGCTGAATATCCCTATGGTCTCCTTGGAAGTACCCCCCTTAGGAAGCCATGCACAGAGACCAGTGCCTAGTTCACCCTTCAAAGCAATTTTGAAACTCTTTTTCTGGAATGGCCACCAGAGCTGTTGACATTTTACCCTTAATGTCCTGAATGTCATCTGAATGTCTTCTTTTCAATATTTCCTGTTATCTTAAGGTAAGGAAAAAGTCACTGAGGGCCAGATCAGGTGAGTAGGTAGGGTGCTCCAAGTGCTTAGGTTCGCAAACTTGCCACCACGCCACCATGCACAATGGCCATTCCAGTAGGAGTTCCCAAAACTGCTTTGAAGAGTGAACTAGGCCCTGGCATTAGTGCATAGCTTCCCCAGGGGAGCACTTTGAAGATGACAGCAGTGATATTCAGCAATGAGGTATGCAGCACTTAGAACAATTAAGTTGGTAGATTGTCAGAACTTGTACAGCTGAAAGAAGACTTGGTGGCACAGTTGTTAAGCATTCAGCTGCTAACCAAAAGGTCAGCCATCTACTTCTGTAGGGGCGGGTCCACCCTGTCCTGTAGGGTGGCTATGAATGAAATTAACTGGATAGTATAGTCTTTTTTTTTTTTTTTTTTTTTTTTATAGAGCCTCTAGAGGATACAACCTTTACATTCAGGTGTTTAAGATAACACCGCTAATTTCCTAATATCTTTATGAGTGGATGCCTGAGGGCAGGCTAATCTCCTTCCAGGAAACTGGGAGGTTAGGGTGTGATCTTCTTTGTTGATTACTGTGCCAAAGGGGTGGTCCTCTGGTGCTTGAGGAAACCTCCTTGACTGACATACTTGCCAAAGAGAAGACAATTGACAAATTGTCTGAAGTCAGTTCTGAAAGGACAGGGACAGAGGGGAGCCTCTTACCTTGTTTTTCACCAAACCAAACACTAACCCTGGAGTAGAGCTGCTCCATAAGGTTTCCAAAACAACATTTGTTTTGGCTGGCTGATTTATTCAGACAAATATTCCTTTTATTTTTTTTTCTTTCATTACTATCAAGATAAGTAAGGCTCCAAATATTTCTCTAAATACAGTTTCCTCTGTCCATTGGGGATTTTTATATGAAATGTTATTTTTACTGTTTTGCAGCAAGCTTACAAGTTTTCTCTTGGCTTCTTTCCATACAAGGGTCACCCAGAGGACTGACTCGCCTCACCCTCACCACGCCTGCTAGTAAATTAAAACTACGACTTTAATTACATCCATTCAAACAGAAGGAATCCAAGACCAGACTTACATGGAAGTTGTTTGTGAAATATTCCACCTTTAATATCTCCATGGTGGCATCTCGGTGGTTCTCCGTGAAGTTGGAACTTCTGCCGTTGTTTCTTTTTCCCTACAGCACATTTATTTTTTTCCCTGTTTTCCTGTCACTCTGTTGTACTGGGGGAGCTTGTGTGTTGCTGTGATGCTGGGAGCTACGCCATCAATATTTCAAATACCAGCAGGGTCACCCATGGTGGACGGCATTCAGTTGAGTTTCCAGACTGAGACAGACCAGGAAGAAGGACCTGGCAGTCTACTTCTGAAAAGGATCAGCCAGTGAAAACCTTGTGAAGAACAGCAGAACGTCATCAGATACGATGCCGTCAAATGAGCCTGCCAGGTTGGAAGGCACACTCAGAAAGTGACTAAAAGCTGCCTCCTCAAAGCAGAGTCTACCTTATTGACACGGATGGAGGAGAGCCTTCGGGATCTTCACTTGATGATGTGGCACAACTCAAAATGAGAAAAGACAGCTGCAAACATCCATGAATAATCAGAACCTAGAATGTTCAAAGTATGAATCTAGGAAAATGGGAAATTGTCAAAAATGAAAGGGAACACGTCAACAGCAATATCCCAGGCATCAGGGAGCCAAAACAGACTGGTGTTGCCACAATCTAATTCCCGAACAACTTCACCACCTAGAGGCGAACCCTGTGGCCACTAGCAGTCCCTTCTACCACCCCCGACCCATGCCCCAAGCCCTAATCTGCATTCTGTGTCTATAGCTTTGTCTATCCTAGACATTTCATAGAAATGGAATCATGTATGGTCTTTTGTGTCTGGCTTCTTTTATTGAATGTAATGTTTTCAAGGTTCATCCATACAGTAGGGGAAAAACATGAGTGAGAGAGAGCAGTTCAATCAATTTCAGTTCACAGAGACCCTAGAGAATAGAGCTGCCCCATATGGTTTCTGAGGCTGCAATCTTTATGGAAGGATCCTGCCCTGTTTTCCTCCTGTAGAGCAGCTGGTAGATTCAAACCACTGACAATCCTTTGATTGATTCGATGGCCGTATAGAGATATAATTTTTTTCCCCCACTATATGGATGAGCCTTAAAAACATTATGTTCAGTAAAGGAAGCCAGACACAAAGGCCTTCTAACAGTCCTTCCCAGAAGAGGTAAAAGGAAAGCAGGAGTGGGAGAGAGTGGACACGGTTACTCCAGGCAAGAACTCTCCCTTCCCAGCCCTGGCTCGCAGCCCTGGTCCCTGCCCTCCAGCCAAATTACCTTACAGCCTATCTCTTGGACAGGTGCCAAGTCTGCTTCCCTTCCTTCTGTCTCCAGCTGACTAAACGCATCGCTATCAACTTGATTCCAACTCACAGTGACCCTGTAGGACAGAGTGGAGCTGCCCCAGGGGGTTTCCAAGGAGTATCTGTTTAGATTCGAACTGCCGACCTTTTGGTTAGCAGCCATAGCTCTTAACCACTGCGGCACCTGGGTTTCCCCAGCTATTAGGCAATGCAATTTCTCTGGCCTGAAAAAAATACAGTCATCTCCCACCCCTGCCCCATCAAAGACACCCATCTCTGTAACCTGGGCTCCTGTTACGGGGTGTGAACCTGGGTGTCTTAGAAGTAGACCCCTCCCCCTGCCAGGCCCAGCTGATGGGCAGCCTGAGCTAATAACATCCTTTCAGGAATGTCCCTCTACCATACTGTCTTTAGTGGATACTGATTGATGCCATGTCACCCCAGGAATGGGGATGGCACTGGGTCACGGTGAGGGCACAGAACCAGTCACCAAGACCCAAAGGAGGCAGCCACCTTGCTGGCAATCCCAGAGGTCACCCTGGTTTCTCCTTGGGTCGTCCTCAAGCCGTTGAGAATAAACTCTGGCTGATAGGGTAGTGACAGTGAGGTGATTTTATGGGGCAGTAGAGAAACTGCACCTGAAAGGCAAGCACCCCTCCAAAGACATGAGCAGCGGATGTTCCAATTTCCATCAGCTTCTGTGTAGTAGCAAGTGTCAACGGAGTTTTCCAAAATGGAAATTTTACTTAATTTTTCATTATGTTTTAATGTCCTTTTAGATGAGGGTTTACAGAACAACTGCACTTTTCGTTGAACAATATGCACGTTGTTTTGTCATGATGGCTGTCAAACCCACGTCAACACTCTCCCCTTCGGGACCTTGGGTTCCTTATTACAAGCTTTGCTATCCCCTTCTGCCTTCTCGTCTGTGCCCCTGGGCCTGTCTGATTTTACAGGCCCGTCTAATCTTCGGCTCAAGGGTGAAGCTCAGCAGCGACTTTATTAAGGATCTGAAAGGGTGTCCAGAGGCCATACTCTTGGGGTTTCTCCAGTCTGTGTCAGATCAGAAAGTCTGGTCTCTTTTCTCTCTTTTTTTTTTGTGAGTTAGAATTTTGTCCTGTATTGTTCTCCATTGCTGCCTGGGAACCTCTCTTGTGACCCCTGTCAGAGTCGTTGCCAGTGGTGGTGGCTGGACTAGTTGTACCAGACTCAGCCTGGTGGGGGCTGTGGTATTTGGGGTCTTTCAGTCCTTCGGACTCATCTTTCCCTTGGTATGTTTGATTGTCTTCATTCTCCTCTGCTCCAGGCAGGATGACATCAGTGGAGTGTCAAGGATGGCTTCTGACAAGCCTTAAAGACCCCAGGCACTACTCACCAAAGCAGCACGTAGAACATTTTCTTTATAAACTACATTATGCCAATTGAGCTAAAACCCAAACCAAACCCGTTGTCATCAAGTTGAGTCCGAATCACAGTGGCCCTACTGACAGAGTAGAACAGCTCCACGGGGTTTCCAAGAAGCGCCTGATGGATTTGAACTGCCAACCTTTTGGTTAGCAGCTGTAGCACCAACCACTACACAACCAGGGTTTCCACCAATTGAGCTTGATGTCCTAAAAGGGAATTTTTTTAATGCTCAGCTGTCATTTGCTTAGTTGGCAGGAGGTGGGTTATCTAAAAGCAGGGCTGTAGCTTGGATTGGGAGGAGCCCTGGGAAGAGCTTTGGTGGTACCATGGAAACGCTGGTGGCGCAGCAAGTTAAGCTCTCTGGGACAGTTCTCCTCTGACCTCTAGGCATGCTGTGAGTCGGACCAAATGGACGGCAGTGGGTTTGGCTTTCGCTTTCTGGTGGCACAATGGGTCAGTGTCTGGCTGCTAACTGAGGAGCTGGAGATTCAAGCCCACCCAACAGTCCCATAGGAGAAAGCCACGGCTCTTGCTCCCTTAAAGACGGCAGCCTAGAGAACCATGGGGCAGTTCTGCTCTTTCACATGGGGTCTCCGTGAGTCAGAATTGACTGGATGGCACACGACAACAAAACAATGGATTGAATCCAGTCCCTGGGTGGTGCCAGCGGTTAACGTGCTTGGCTGCTGACCCAAAGGTCGGGGGTTCAGGTCCACCCACAGGTGGCACAGAAGAAAGACTTGGTTTTTTGCATCCTTAAAGATTATAGGTACAAAGAAAACTCAATCGTCCATTCTTGAGCTAGCTTCATCCCTTTAAGGAGGTCACAAAAGGAAGGTACAGATCTCTGGGGCTAGAATGCTATGTGATGTGTATGTGGCCAGAGGGTTAGGAGCTAGGCCCTGCAGCTAGGGCTGCTGGGAGGCCAGGTGTACTGGATGGGTGGCTAGTTTGCGTTCTTTTGTCTCTTACCCCTGTTAAGCCATGGGAGAGGGGAAGCCTGGCTCTTGGCCAGCCCCCATATATGGCAGGTAGCCTAGTTGAGGACACAGAAAAGAATTGGGAACACAGGCAACCAGGGTAATGAGGGCTGGGAATGGAAGGGGATCACAGGGTTGTGGAAGCACAGAGGCTACCTGGTTCAGAGGATAAATCAGGTAGGACTTCTTGGAGGAGGTGAGTTTAAAGTAGCACACGTGTACAAACATTTTAAATTAATGCTGCTGTTGTTGCTGGGTGCTGTCGAATTGACTCCAACTCATGGTGAAACCACGTGTCCAGAGTAGAACTGCTCCAAAAGGCTTTCAAGGATATATTCTTTATAGGAGCAGATCGCCAGGTCTTTCTCCCACGGAGCTGCTGAGCGAGTCACTAGGTCTCCCTTACAAGATACCTCCAGGTGGGTGAAAACTGTCAACATTTTGACTAGAAATCAAGTAGGTAACCATCTGAAGGACCACCCAGCAACCCCCTATATGAAATGTGTGAATTTGGCCGTGACTCCTTGCATTAGTCAGGGTTCTCCAGAGAAACAGAACCAATGGGAGATACATGGGGAGATAAAGAGCCCTGGTGGCACAGCAGTTAAACTCTCAGTCCTTAACCAAAAATGTCAGTGGTCGCAAAGCCACCAGCTGCTCTGCAGGACACAGATACAGTGATCTGCTTCTGTAAAGATTCCAAAAGCACAGACATTGCTGTCAAGTCATTTCCCATTCACAGAGACCCTATCAAAGAAAAACTGCCCCATGGATTTCCAAAGCTGTAATCTTTAAGGATACAGGCCGCCACATTGTTCTCCCTCGGAGGGGCTGGTGGGGTTCAACCACTGTCCCTTGGAGTGTCAGCCTAGCACTTGAATCACTGTGCCATGAGGACCTTGGAACCCCTGTGGGACTCTACTCCACCCTTACAGGGTCACAATGAGTCAGAATTGACTCAGTGGCAATACATTCAGATAAATAGGCTAAATCCATTACTTTAGAGTTGATTCCAACTCACAGTGACCCTATAGGGCCGAGTAGAACTACCCTGCAGGGTCTGTAAGGCTGTCAGTCTTTAGGGGACCCGACTCCCACATCTTACTCCTGTGGAGCAGCGCAGCTGGTGGTTTCAAACCACCAACCCTTCAATCAGCAGCAGAGCCTAACCATTGTGCAACCAGGTCTCCTAAACAGACAGATACACAGGCAGACAGATAGATGCCAAAATGTATATTTTGGGGAAATGGCTTCATAGCTGTAGGGGCTGGCAAGTTCGAAATTTGGAAGGCAGGCAAGACCTCAGGCAAAGTTGATGTTGCAACTTGAGCCCGAAATCTGTAGGGCTGGTGGCAGCCTAGGAATTTGGCAGGGTTCCTACATGATGCTCTTTAGGCAGAGTTTTTTTTGCTCCAGCGAGCCTCATTTTTTTTTCCTTTCCACTTTTAGGGACGAGGCCCAGCCTGTTCTTTCTTTTACTTAAAGAGCTTTGTAAAGGTCACATCTGCATCATACCTTCATGGGCAACCACCGTGGGAAAGATGAAGGACTGGGCAGCATTTCTTTCCATTGTGCATGGGATCACCACGAGTTGGGGGCCAACCCCACAGCAGCAAATAACGACAACCTAAACCGAGTGATGCTCCATAAAACTGGAGAAGAGGTGTGGGCAGAGGGAGACGGCCACGTGACAACTCAGGCGGAGATCGGAGCGATACTCCGACAAGCCAGGAAATGCCTGGACCACCAGAAACTGGAAGAGGCATGAAAGGAGTCTCTCCAAAAGCCTTCAGAAAGAGCCTGGCCCTGCTGACACCCCAAATCCAGACTCCCAGCCTCTGAAACAGTGAGATAATAAACTAACGTTGTTTTAAGCCACATGTTTGTGACAATTCATGATGGCAGCCCTAGGAAACCCAGGCAGTGTTTTTTGGTTTTTTTTTAATTCTATTTATTTACTGTGATTGAGTGAAGTGTATAAGCCAGTTTAAATTCGCACGCCCACCTATGTGCAGCTCCTTCTGCTCTCCTTTCCTGGTGACAGCACACTCCTCCTTTCTGTTCTATACATGTCACACTCCCTTAACAATCTCCTGTCCCGTCTTCTCCACCCTCTCCACTCCCCTCTAGCAAGAGGCCAGTAGGACGACATCCTATAGATGCATAGAACCATAAAGTGTACACACAATATGGTCACTCTGTGTCACCAAGTCCAATCCCTTTCTGTGCAAGGAGTTGACCTCACTGATGATCTATGAACAGGGGCAGCATCAAGTCTAGGGGGGCCATGTTCCCAAGGGAAGTCCCAGACCTTCAGACCATCAATTGCAGTCTTTCAGTGGAGTTCCTAGGGTGCACCTCTTTTTATTCTCATATTGCTACTGGGGCTCAACTTTGTGATCTCTATCACGGCTCACTGGATGTGGCCCAGGCAGTATTTAAGTTGCCTTTTATTAGCACGACTTGACCGTGTGGTGGTCACTTTATTGTTGTTAGATGCCACTGAATCAATTTTGACTCGTGGTGACCCCGTGTGTGCCGAGTAAGATGGCTTCGTGCGGTTTTCTAGGCTGTGACCTTTCAGAGTCAGATGTCCAGGACTGTCTTCCAAAAGGCGTCTTAGTTCAAAACAGTAGATTTGAACAACCAGCTTTTTGGCTAATATCAAGCACTTAACTATTTGAACCATCTGGGGATTCTCATTGGAAGGCAGAGGGTCTTATTTTATGCACGTGTCACTATTTTTCACTTAATTGACCACAAATAATGGGCATTCAAGCTTTGCCACCATAAATAACACAGTAAGCAATTACCACGTGTATGTGTTGATCTGCAGGATAAGCTCCTGGAAATGGAATGACTGAATCGAAGACCATGTGTATCTGACAGTTTCAAGCATCATCTAATTGGCCTCCTTTCACTTTCATCAGTATGGATTATGTCTAAATGTGAAGAAAATGAACATCCCCCACAACTGGATTGATAAACAACATCACAGAAGTGGAAAACAAACAAACAGACACTGACACTGTCAAGGATTTCATTCTATTTGGAACAGTAATCAATGCCCATAGGAGCGTGAATCAAGAAATCAAACAATGTATTGCACTGGGTAAATCTGCTGCAAAAAGACCTCTTTAAAGTGTTTAGAAGCAAAGATGTCACTTTGATGACTAATGTGCACCTGACCCAAGCCTTGGTCTTTTCAATCACCTTGTACACGTGTAAAAGCTGGACAACAAAAAAGGAAGACAGAATTGATGCCTTTGAAGTGTGATATTGGCTAAGAATATTGAACATACTGTAGACGACAGAAGTAAAAACAAATCAGCCTTCAGAGAAATACACCCAGAATGTTCCTTAGAAGCACGCACGAGGAGATGTCACCTCGTGTGCTTTGGACAGATCATCAAGAAAGACCAATCACTAGAAAAGGTCATCAAGGTTGGTGAAACAGAGGGTCATAGACAACGAGGGGTACAGTTTGTGACATGGACTAACACAACAGCTACAGGAGTGGGCTGAAACACAGCAGCAGTCATGAAGATGGCGTGAGACTGGGCGATATCTCATTACACTGTGCGTGGCTTGTGAGCTCATCAAGGGCAGCCAACAGCAACAAGGTAGGTACTATGTAGAGGCAACTAGATAACTTGGGGAACCCAGTGCAAAATGAAAACATGGGACCCCTGGTTCAAAAAGCTAGAAAAAAACACTGCTGGAAGGTGGTCCAAGATGGCAGAGTAGTCAGATGTGTCATGATATCCCTCTTAAGACAAAGACCAGAAAAAAGAAGTGAAATGGATATAAATGACGTGTTGGGAATCTTGAGTATCACAGACAAATAATTGGACCAAGCACCAACTGGAAGGAGAGAAAGTCTGAAATCATCAGACACAGAGAATGTACAGCACCCTATTAACAGAAACTGTATGGCATGTGCCATCTGAGACAAAGCAGGTATGGTTCCCAGCCAAAACCCCATCACCTGGTACAGCCAAGCAGGAGCAACTCCCCACTTCTGTCTACAGCCAGGCAGGAGTGCTTCCCGCCCCATGGAAGTTAAGTGCATGCACCCCATCTACTACACCCGTCTTAGCCTCCTGTGCCGGAGGCCTATGCCGTTCCCCCTCCCTCACACGGTTCCCTCCAGTGGTACTCATTACTGTCTGGTCCTCTAAGTTGGGAGCCTAGGGACTGGGAGCACCAGCCCCTTCAGCCAGCTGCTCACTGGGAGTTGATAGACCTGCATCTCCCTTTCCCTCCAGCCATGTGCATCTGGGGGTCTGAGAGTGAGCAGCACCTGCCGCCCCATCCAGCTACCAAGCTGGTGGCCTGAGAGCTAACAACGCCTCCTGCTCCCTCCAACCACCTGTGCTAGGAACCTGAAGACCGGTGGTTCCATACAGACAACTGTAGTGGGGGCCCAAAGAGTGGCTGCATAATCTCCCCCATGATACAATTGCCTGCTCAGGAGATGCCCTCACCTGGGTGCCAATGAACAGGTGTCATCCCCCTATACCGGCAGCTAGATTTCACTATACCCATGCTGCCCTGTCCCCCCGCTGCTGAGCCCATTGATGAAAGTTTCTGTACCACCCATTCAGTGATTAATGATGCCAGAACAACTGGCATTCAGCACAGCACACACAGCATCTAAGCCAACACTAAGGAGAATGCATTGTACACCCACAGCCAGGTGATGGGCCAGATAGGTATATCAGCTTACCAGAAACATGAACTACATCCTCAGCAGCCCTGCAAGACCAGCAAACAGAGATCTGCACCCTTTTACCCAGTTGCTGCCCCACTCACACTAAGACAGGAGGGGTGAGCTTCAGTGTGATCGGATTAGCGACAGAGTAACACACACACGTAGTCTGCTCAAAATAAAACCACTAGCAACCTTAGGGAGACAGCAAACAGCAAACAGCAAACAGAAATCCAACAGACCAACAATAAAACCAGAGAATCACACAACTCTATAAAAGGCGATAGAAACAGAATTGAAGCAAAAATAATTCACCATGACCAAGTGGAATTCATACCAGGTATGCAGGGATAGTTCAATATTAGAAAAACAATCAATGTCATTCATCACGTAAATAAAACAAAAGATAAAACCACATGATTTTATCAATTGATACATAAAGGGCATTTGACAAAGTCCAAAACCCATTTATGATAAAAACTGCGAGGAAAATAGAAGCCAACATCCGGCATCGCTATAAACTGAGAGAGTCTAGAAGCATTCCCTCTGACAGAGAGAAACAGACAAGGACACTCTTTGTTACCACTTGTATTCGACACTGTGCTGAAGGTCCTCACCAGAGCAATTAGGCTTGAAAAAGAAATAAAGGCCATCCAAATTAGTAATGAAAAAATAAAAGCATCCCAATTTGCAAATAATATGATCTTATGCACAGAAAACCCCAAAGAACCCACAAGAAAACTACTGGAATTAATACAAGATTTCAGCAAAGTATCAGGATACAAGATCAACAAAAATTCAGTTAGATTTCTGTACAGTAACAAAAAGAATTTTTCTTATTATGATTGAGTGAAAATGTACAATCCTGTATAAATTTGCATACCCACCTATGTGGAGCTCCCACTGCTCTCTCCCTGATTGGTGAGAGCACACTCCTCTTCTCTGTTCTATACATGTCATATTCTCCTAACAATCTCCTACCCCCTCCTCTCCACCCTCTCTTTTGCCTACGGTAAGAGGTCAGCAGGACGACATCCTGTTGATGTATAAAACCATAAAGTGCACACAAGATACCGTCACAAGTCCAATCCATTCCTGTCTGAAGAGCTCATCTCCTTTATGATTTATAGACAGGGGTAGTATCAGGGCCAGGGGCCATGCTCCCAGGGGAACCCTGAGGCCCCCAAATCATCAGTTGTGGTCTTTTAGTGGAGACCTCAGGGTGCACCCCTTTTTATTCTCATGTTGCCAGTGTGACTCAACTTTGTGAGCCCCATCACAACTATTGTTGGTGGTGTCTGGGCACCATCCAGTTGTTTCAGTCACATGTTAACATAGTCACCCACTCATGTGGATCTCTTTGAACAAAGCGAATTTTGACAAGGGAATCAAACAATAGCATTTAAAACAGTCCCTAAGAAGAGAAAATAATTTACTTAGAAATAAGCTATCTGGAGACATAAACAACCTATACAAAGAAAGCCACAAGACACAAAGTCAAGATAGCAAGAGAGACCTAAACAAGTGGGAAAACATACCATGTTCATAGATAGGAAGATTCAACATTGCGAAAATATCAATTCTAACAAAAGCAATCTATAGATACAATGCAATCCCCTTCCAAATTCTAACACTTTTTAATCAGATGGAGAAACACGTTACCAACTTCCCATGGAAAGGGAAAAGGCCCCCGATAAATAAAGCATCACTGAAAAAGAAGTGCAAAGGAGGAGGCCTCACACCCCTTGACTTTAGAACCTGTTGTACCACCACAGTAGTCACTGGCACAACGGATACATAAAGCAGCAGTTCAGAACTGAGAATCCAGACGTAAAATCAACCACCTATGAGCAGCTGATATTTGACAAAGGCCCAAAGTCAGTTAAATGGGGACAGTCTCTTAAAAACAAGGGTACTGGCATAACTAGATATCCATCTGCAAAAAAAACAAATAAAATAAGGCTCGTACCTCAGATCACACACAGAAATGAACTCAAAATACATCAAAGACCTAACAATAAAATCTGAAACAATAAAGATCTTAAAAGCAAAAAAAAAAAAAAAAAAACAGTGACAAGGCGAGGAGGACTAATGCATGACATAAACAGAATGTGAACCATAACTAATGAAGCACAAATATCTGAAGAAAAGCTAGATAGCCAGTACCTCCCAAAAATGAAATGCTTATTCTCATCAAAGCCAAGCCAAGCCAAGTGCCGTGGAGTTGGAAAAGACTTCAAAAAAGGGGCAAAAAGACAACCTACAAACTGGGGAAAAATTTTTGGCTAGGACATATCTGACAAGGGTCTAATCTCTAAAATTCACAAGATACTGTAAAACCTCACCAACTAAAGGACAAATAACCCAATTTAAAAAATGGCCAATGATATAAGCAGACATTTCACCAAAGAAGAGATTCATATGTTGACAAACATATGAAGAAATGCTCGTGATTGTAAGCAATTAGAGAGATGTCAATCAGAATTAAAATGAGATACAAGTTTACCCTGATAGTACTGGCAATAACCAGGAAATAACAAGTGTTGGTGAGTTTGTTGTCAAGAGCACCCAGAAAACATCAGGAGTTGTGTGTGGAAAATAACTAGCAAAGTTTGGGGTCAATGATATGCTTTATTTAATCACACCATACGCTCACAGTTAAGCAAAGGAGGGGGAGGTGCTAGCGCCTGGACACAAAGCGCTCTTATTCACATTACTTAGGCACTCTTATCTGCATTCACGTTAGTTGGGAACTCTCATTTGCATTAGTTAAAACCCCCACGGCTTCCACCGTGGCCCACAGGGACTGCTCCCGTCATGTCATAACCTTAGTATGTCAACACACTCACTTCCCTAAGAGCGGGCTTCACTCTAAGGAATTTAGGGATCATCTGTGCTCTCACAGTTCTGACGTCTCCAACACAGTCACAGTCACAATCACTCAAACCAGGCCTTCCGGATGAAGCGGACGAAGGCTGACAGATCTCGGGATAAGTTCACAGCACAGCAGACGGCAGGCCCGGACTCTCAGAAGGAGGCTGCCCATCCCAGACGCAGAGTGCTGGATTTTGAAGACAAGTTGTTTTCTTGGTTCTGGTTGCTATCGTCCAGTTCAGAGGTTCTGTTCTTCTGGTGCCTCAAGTTGTTGACTTCTTCCCGATCGGTTCTGGTCTTCATCGTTTCCCTGACCATCTGTGGCCATGTCCATCTGGCAACTGTTTTTCTCGTCTTTGCCATGACTATGTGTTTTCTCATCGTCTTACTTAGCTTAAGCACAGCCCTTCTGTGTTTTAATAGTTTAGCCAATTCATGGTTTAGCCAATTTTAACTTATGTTTATGACAAGACTGCACTGTGCTATATATTCTATTTTCATGTATATATATGCATACACACATGCACACATACATATGTGTAGGTATATACACATACACATACTCATTTCAGTTGTGGGGGGATTGGGTCTCTTAAATGCTGTCGGTGGGAATGTAAATGCTACAACCACTACAGAAAACGGTATAGCGTCTCACTAAAAAGCTAGAAATAGAAATACCACACGATCCAGTCATCCCAGTCCTAGATAAACTCTCTAAAGAAACAATAGCCACAGTGTGAATAGACACATGTCGACCCATGTTCATTGCAGCATCATTTATAGTAGTGAGAAAAGATGGAAACAATCTAAGAGCCCCTCACAGATGAATGGAGTAACAAACTGGTACACACACACAATGCAATCCTACGCAAGACAGTGGAATACTACGGAATCTGCAAAGCACCCCACAGTGTGAATGCATTCGGAGGACGTTACACTGAGTGAAGTCAGTCGATCACAAATGGGCACTTATTGTATGAGATCATTATTGTAAAGAAAGAAGAAAAGACTGACAGGAAAAAAAATTATTTGATGGTTATCAAAGGTGGGAGAGAGAGAAGGGGGAAAATGATCAAATAGAAGTCTCGTATTGATTTTGGAAAAGAGAAAGGCAACACACTATATGGGGGAAATCAGCAAAACAAGACCAAGGAATGGGAGGACACTGAGAGGAACTCAAGGACAAAGGACAGCTACAGTACCTGCTGCAGCACAGACAATCCTGCAACAAAGTTATCAACAAACAGTACTCTACGAATGGATACATAGGTAGATAGGTATGCTGAGAGATCTAGGAGAGTGCGAAGGACCACACCCATCTGGAGATACATCGTTGTGTTTGTATTGATGGATATCTCTGCATACATAAACTGTAAGTGCTGCGTATATACTAATATAGACAATAGAGAACACGAGGACAACAATCAGGGCAACTTCTTTTATTTTTTATTTAATATGATTGAATGAAAATGTACGTTCCTATATAAATTTACATGCCCACCTATCTGCAGCTTCCACTGCTCTCCCTGCCCGGTGACTGCACACTATTCCTCTCTGCTCCATACATGTCTCATTCTCCCAACAGTCTCCTTTCCCCTCCTCTCCACCCACGTTCCTTCCTCCAGCCAGAGGTCAGCAGGATGATATCCTATAGATGTATAGAACCATAAAGTGCATCCAATATATGGTCACTCTGCATCGCCAAGTCCAATCCTTCATTTCCAAAGAGTGGACCTTCGTTATGATTTATGGGCAAGGGCAGCATCAGGGCCAGGGGCCATGCTCCCAGGGGAACCCCAAAACTGCTGGACCATCAGTTGAGGTCTTTTAGTGGAGATCTCAGGATGCACCCCATTTTATTCTTGTGTTGCCAGCGAGACTCAACTTGGTGAGCTCCATCGCAGCTATCACTGGTAGTGGCTGGGCATCATCCAGTTCTTCAGGACAACTTCTTACACAACCACACACCTTGTAGGGTGAACTTCTTAGGTTCTCAGGTAAAGGACCATAAACATATCTACATCAACTGGCACCACATAGTTCATAAAGACAAAGCTCTGCCTTCCTCTTCGGTGAGTAGCATCTGGGATCCTAAAAGCTTGAGAACAGTCTTCTGAGATACAACTATTGATGTCTTACTGTCAACAGCAAAGGAGAGTGAAGAAAACCAAAGACTCATGGGAGCAAATAGGCCAGGACTGATGGGCCACGTGAACCAAAGCCTAACGCCAGAAGAAGCAGATGTTACCCAGCTTCCACGACCAGCTGCTCCTACTGGAACCACCACAGAAGGTCCCAGACAGAGCAGGGGAAGTTAACTGCAGATCAAGAAAATCAAATTCACACAAAGACTGGTCTTACTGGTCTGGCAGAGACTGGAGGAACCCCAGAGCAGATGGCCCTAGGACACTCTTTGAAGTGGAACTGAAGTCATTCCCAGAGACAACCTTTCACCCAAACCATAGACAGGGCCATAAAATGCACCGTGGCCCCAGAGAGGAATGAGCCTCTTAGAACAATCAATTATATGAGCTCAGAAGGTGGACAGTTGCCCAACAGCAAAGATTAGCAGGTAAGAGAGGGTAGGAAGTCAGGATGAAAGGGAACAGGGAGTCTAGGATGGAACTGGGGAGAGTGCTGATACCTGGAACGAAATCAAAGCTATGGAACACTTTATGTGCAAACTAGAAAACTGATTTGTTCTTTAAGATTTCACCTAGTGTAACAATGAAAAAAAATATATCTAAAAAGCAATCTTAAAAGTACTGAAATACAAAGTCTTTTCCTTTCTTCCAGTTTCTCTTGGCCTCCCATGGTGTCCTCAGCGGGTTCTTGAATGTCATTCTAAGCCAGAAAAAACAAGAAGTTTGAAATGATTAGCATAGATTTGACCCTTAAATCTCATGTTGTGGAAGGTCAGTTTTAAACGCAAATATCAGAGCACTTAACTTGTAGTGAAATCATCAAAATCATACAAGTCCTATTGTGGAGCTTGTATAGGCATATGTAGGAGCCCTGGTGGTGCTGTGGTTAAAGTGCTCAGCAGCTAACCAAACATCCCGGCAGTTCAAAGCCTCCAGCAGCTCATCAGGAAGATGACACGCCAGTTGCTTCCACAAGGGTACAGCCTTGGAACCCTTGGGGCAGTTCTCCTCTGTCCTACAGGGCTGCTAGGAGTCAGAATCAACTCGAGGGCAATGAGTCGATTTATTTGTTTTTGTTGTTTATATGTATATGATCACTGCCAACCACGTGTGTGAATTCATCCTAGAAAAAGTGCTGCATATCTCACTGCTGAATATCACTATGGTCACCTTCCAAGTACTCCCCTCGGGAAGCTATACACCGACGCCAGCACCTAGTCCACCCTTCAAAGCCATTTTGGAACTCTTTATCTAGAATGGCCGTCAGAGCTGTTGGTGCATTACCCTTGATGTCCTGAATGTCATCCAAATGTCTTCCTTTCAATATTTCCTTGATCTGCAGGTAAAGAAAGAAGTCATTGGGGACCAGATCGGGTAAGCAGGGAGGGTGTTCCAATACAGTTATTTGTTTACTGGCTACAAACTTCCTCACAGACAATCATAAGTTCACTCACTTGCCACCGTGCCACTGTGTGCAGTGGTCATTCTAGAAAGAGTTCCAAAATTGCTTGGAAGGGTAGACCAGACACCAGCGATGGCACATAGCTTCTCAAGGGGAGCAGTTTGAAGGCAACCACAGTGACGTTCAGCAGTCAGGTATGTAGCACTCAGAACAATTTTAAGCTCACAGACTTGGTTGTTGGACCTTGTATGTCTACCAACCATCTGTTGTGGTGGCAGGTTGCACATTGCCAAGATGCTGCAAGCTACACATGTCACCACCATTTCAAATACCAGTGGGTCAGGGATGGTGAATAAGTCTCAGTAGAGCTTCTGGACTAAGTCAGACTAGGAAGAAAGTTCTGGTGATCTACTTCTGATATTTCAGACAAGAAAAACCGTATCGATCACAGCAGAACACTGTCTGCTATGGCACTGGAAAATGAGTCTCTTAGGTTGGAAGATTCCCAAAATACACAGTGGCTACAGCCTTGGAGTGCGGCAGACCAAGGACCGAGAAGGCAGGCAGGTCTAGGCAATGACTTGTCCCGTTGTCTGACAGTCCCCGTGAGACCGTGGCAGCTAACCTTACAACCACGAGAAACTGAAATAAACAAGACAGGATTTTTGCCTTGAGTCACACCCTGAATTCCAACTCCCAGACTTAGGACTGTGAGAAACTAAATTTCTGTTCTTTAAATTTACCCACCCATGTTTGTGTCACCAGCAGTAACACTAAGGAACTGAAGTGACAAGAACCAGGGAGACGTGCATCTTCTCTGCTCACGCACTTGCTCCATTGTTGCACTGGATTTCACTTGCAAAACCCAAGCTCAAATCTGGTCTGAGAATTTCAACAGCCAACACCAGAGCATTAAGCAAAGAGTGGGGCCCCAGGTGCCTGCTGGGTCACACACCCATAAAGAGGGCCCTGTCGCCACACACCTACAACTGAGAAAACAAGCCAGGGGTGTTCCCCAGGTGTGGCCTGCTAGCACAAAGAACAGGCCTGGACTGGCACCCAGCGGAATCAAGGCTTCACTTTGGGAGCCGATAGCCTGGTCTGCACCCTACCCTGCGCCCCCTGCTCCTGTTGGCAAATCCAGCAACCACAGACTTTCTGCCGCTGACTCGTATTTCTCATCCTGATTGGTCAAGACATTGAGTGACTATTCCTGGAAGCATGGGTTCACACTAGAGTTTTTCACCTGGTGCTTTAATTTTCAAGGTAAGCAAGGACAATATTTTCCATAATTAAAAGAGTCTTGGCAGTCTATATATTAAAAAAAAAAAAAAAGAACTGCCCCGTAGAGTTTCCAAGAACCCTTGGTGGGTTTGAACTCCTGATTTCCTGGTTCCCAGCTGTGGCATGCACCACTGTGGTAGTCTGTGGAAAACTTTCTTTTAAAAAGGAACAAACTGGAGACCTACAAAAGTGCCTTCCTGCTGTGCAAGCAGTGGCTGGGCTCAATGGCTGCACTTTGTGGCTGCATCCCATGACTGGGCTCTGTGACCAGATTCCGTATCTGGACTCTGTGTCTGGGTTCCGTATCTGAGCCCTGTAGCGGAGTTCTGTGGCTAGGCTTAGAAGCTGGATTCTGTGGCTAGGTTCTATAGCTGGATTCTATAGCTTGGTCTCCTCATCTGTAAAATGGGGGAAATAATGGAACCTACTTCCAGAGAGGGTTGTGTGGGTTATTTGAGATTAGAGGGATGGCGGTTAACGTAGGCTCTGGCATACTCATCCCGTGTTCACTCCACATATCATGTTCTGATAGTCACCAGTTAATAAATGTTGTTGTTATGTATCACAGAGTTGATTTTGACTCATCTAACGACTTCCTGTAACAGAGCAGAACCAGCCCAAGGGGTTTCCTGGGCTATGATATTTATGGGAGCAGATCATCATGTCTTTCTCCCGTGGAACCCCTGGGTGAATCTGAACTGCCAACCTTCCCTTAGCAGCTGCACACTTAGTTGAGACTTCTTAGTTGAATAATAATTTGATTACTGTATAATTATACCTTCTTAATAAATCATATATCACTGTGTGTATAATTCATGTAATTATACTATGTATAACAGTCTATCTAATTTAATACTTGATTTCCTGACTGCAGCTTCCATGGGCCTTGACTGTGGATCCAAGTGAAATGAATTTGCATGTGACGTTATTCTGTTTGGTATTTATTCCCACCAATCATTTGTCAGTTTGTTGTTCTGTGTGGCTGACTTGCATGTTGCTAGGATACCGGAAGCTACACCACTGGTACTTCAGATCCCAGCAGGGTCACCCATCGTAGACAGGTTTCAGCGGAGCTTCCAGACTAAAAAAGACTAGGAAGAAAGTCCTGGTGACCTACTTCTGAAAATATTGGCCAGTACATCCTTATGAATAGCAGCGGCACGTGGTCTGAGATAGTGCTGTAAGATGCATCCCTCAGGCTGGAAAGCGCTCAGAATACGACTGGGAAGAGCTGCCTCCTCAAAGGACAGCTGACCTCAATGACGTGGGTAGAACCCGGCTGTCACGACATTTCTATACTGATGAGGCATCACTCAAAGTAAGAGAAAACAGCTGTGAACATCCATTAATAATCAGAATGTGGAACGCATCAAGTGTGAATCTGGGGAAGTCCTCAAAAACGAAATGGAACACATGAAGATCGATATCCTGGGCATTAACCTCAAACCAAACCCGCTGCTATCAAGTCAATTCCAACTTATAGTGACCCTATAGGTCACAGTAGAACTGCCCCATAGAGTTTCCAAGGAGCACCTGGTGGATTTGAACTGCTGACCTTTTGGTTATCAGAGATTGCACTTAACCACTACTCCACTGAAGTTTCCTCTGAGGCACTGTTGTTAGGTGCAGTCAAGTCAGTTCCAAACGGTGACCCTACGCACAACAGAACGAAACACTTGCCTGATTTGGTGCCATGTCCGCAGTCACTTAAGGCCATCGTTGCCGCCACTGTGTCAATCCATTCTGTTGAAGGTCTGTCTCTTTTTCACTGGTCCTCCACTCTACCAAGCGTGATGTCCTTCTCCAGGGACCGATCCTTCTGACAACATTTCCAAAGTGTGTAAGATGCAGTCTTGCCATCTTTGCTTCCAAGGAACACTCTGGTTGTACTTCTTCCAGAACAGATCTGCTTCTTCTTTTGCCAGTCCACGATACATTCAATGTTCTTCTCGAACACCATAGTTCAAAGGCATCAGTTCTTCTTCTGTCTTTCTTATTCATTGTCCAGCTTATGTGTGTATATGATGCAACTGAAAATGCCATGGCTGGTGAGCAGAAATTGACCGGTATTGGCCATTCACAATCAGCTAATTATATGTTGGGATCCAATTTGATGGCACTTGGCTGGCACACCAGAAATGACAGACTGATGGGGAATGATGTGGTATTAATCACCAGAAAGAACCTTTCAAGACTATCCTGAAGTATAATACTGTCAGTGGTAGGGTAATATCCATAGAACTTTATAAAGCAGACCAGTTAATACAACTGTAATTCAAATTTACACGCCAACCACTAAGGCCAAGAAAACTCTGCATGGCATGATGGGTAAGAGCTAAGGCTGCTAACCAAAAGGTTTGCAGTTCAAATCCAACAGGCACTCCTTGGAAACCCTATGGGGTAGTTCTCCTCTGTCCTGAGGGGCATAACTCTTAACCACTATGCTGCCAGAGTTTCCCTCCAGGCTGTGGTAACCGTTAATTTCTGTCACTATGCATTTGTCTAGTCTAGATATTTTACATGAATGACATCATACAACATTGGTCCTTGGATGTCTGTCTTATTGCACTCAGTGTAATGTTTTCCAGGTTCATCCAAGTCATGGCATGTATGAGGACTTCACTCCTTTCTATTGCAGACTGGTATTTTAATGTACATGCACATTTTGCTTATCCAGTCATCTGCTGGCAGACCTGGGGCTATCACGAATTATACTGCAATGAATGTTATCCTACAGGAATCTGTCTGAATCCCTGCTTTCCATTTTTTGTGCACATACCCAGGAGGTGGAATCACTGAGCCACATGGTGACTCCACGTTTCACTTTTTGAGGAACTGCCCAGCTGTCTTCTTAGCAGCTTTCACCAGCACCGGAGGAGGGTCCCCAGAACCCCTGTTTTAACCATTTTAAAGTGTCCTCTTCAGTGACGTCCAGTATACCTACAATGTTATGTAATATCTTCCACTAGCCAATTTTAGGACATTTTCATCATCGCCAAAGGAAACCCCAGAAGCTTTTGGTCACGACTTTGTGGGGGGAGGGGTGTAATTTATTATGCAACAAGAGATAATGCGTACAAAGTAGTTTGAAGAGTTAAATATTTAATGATCAAATGATATACCTCCATACGACAAGAAATAAGTGGATTTCTAACCTCAGATTTTCAAGTTCTTTCTAACTTTCTTTTTGTTCCCATGCCCATTTCCCAGTTAGCTCTGGTGGTGCAGTGGTTAGTCTCTGGCTTGCTAAGCGAAAGGTTGGGATTTGAACCCATAGAGGAGAAGAGTCTTGGCAATCTGCTCCTGTAAAAGATTACAGCCTATTTAACCCCATGAGGCAGTTCTGCTCTGCTCTATAGGGTTGCTAGCACGTCAGAAGTGACTGGATGATATATAGTAACCACTTGTTTTCTGTCAAGTCAATTCTGACTCATAGTGACCCCACTGGAAAGAGCAGAACTGTCTGCCATAGGGTCTTCTTAGCTGTGACTGGTAAGAGCAGATTGCCAGGCCTTTCTTCCATGGTACCACCACTGGTGGGTTCACACTGACAACCTCTGGATTAAAAGTAGAGCATGACCCATTTGCACCAGCGAGGGACCTTTCTTCTAAGCTTCAGAGCAATGGAAAAAAGACAGTAAAGGATTGTATTATACTGTCACTCTTTAAAACTTAAAGAGCTCCTACAAATCGATTGATATTAATATTCAACCAAGAGTGGGAAAGACCACAGAGAAGTCACGAATACCGAGGTGAAGCAAACAAACAGACGGTGCTGGAACAGCAGTGGAAAAACAGTTCCGTCTCACATCAGAGATGCTAATCACTCCTTTAAAATGAGACATTATTTTTTCTTTGATTTTAATAGTGTTCATTTATTACGACAGAAGTCTCGCTTCAGCTTGCTGCTGTCCGCAGAAATCTGCAGCCCTCCGGGAGAGGACCTGGCAACACCTGCCAACACTCAAAAGACGTTGGTGTTTTTAAAGCCAGTATTCCCACTTTTGAGGATCCCCTTCCTAAGAAACGTGAGGAGCAGGCAGATATTGACACTGCAGGTTGCTCCTGACTGTGTTATTGTAACACTCACTCAGCACAAACCCTCAAGGTTCCTGTCAAGCCAACTGTGTAGCCTAGAAATGGGATACAATCCATGATGAGGTCCTTAAAAAAAAATTCAGAGATTTTTTTTTTTTTTTAACAGCATGGAAAGCCTTTTTTTTCATATAATGTAAGAGCAGGATACCGAAGAGGGCTGATCCACGTCTAGATTCCTTTGTGATTAAACATCCTGTTGACTTGACGCTGAGTGAAAGGACTCCACCTCCAGACTGGTACTGAGCCATTCCTTTCATATGAAGGAAACTCGCTCGGAGGGAGAAGAGACCCTGGGCTGCCAAGAAGCAAGGGTGGAGGGAAGGAGGGTGTGACCGGGAAGAGGCAGCCGAGGGAATTCCCGGGGTGAGGGAGCCATTCTGGATCCTGGGTGTGGTGGTACTACAGGGATCTAACAACAAAGAGCAACAACCCAGTGCCATCGAGTTGATTCCGAGTTACAGGGACCCTAGAGGACAGAGTAGAACTGCTCCATACAGTTTCCAAAGAGCACCTGGTGGATTTGAACTGCTGAACTTTGGGTTAGCAGCTGGAGCTCTTAACCACTATGTCCCCGGGATTTCCAGCATGGATCTGGACCTGTGTTAAAACTTACAGAGCTGGACACTGTTGGTTGTCCTGTGGCGGCTTGCCTGTTGCTGGGACGCTGAAAGCTATGCTGCTGAGATTGCAAATACCATCAGGGTCACCCACGGTGGGTAGGTTTCAGCAGAGCTTTGAGACTGAGAGAGACTAGGCAGAAAGGCCTGGCCACCTACTTCTGAAAATCATCCCGTGGAAACCCTGCAGGTCACACCAGAAGGTTATCTGATTCACTTGCTTTGGACATCGGGAGGTGAAATAGAGGGTCAGTGAGAGTGAGGAAGACCCTCCATGAGAGGGACTGATGCAGTAGCTGAAACCATGGCCTTGAACATGCTGGTGGTCATGGGGACAACTCAGAACCAGGAATCTTTCTGTTCTGTTGTCCACAGGGTCACTACGAGTCCAGCGTGACTCAATGGCAGCCATCTATCCTTCTTCTACAGCCCCCAAACCAAACTCACTGCCTTGGAGTCTATAGTGTCCTATAGTGACCCTGTAAGACAGACTAGAATTGCCCCATAGTTTCCAAGGAGCACTTAAGGGATTCAAACTGTTGACCTTCTAGGTAGCAGCTGTAGCACTTAACTACTACACCACCAGGGTTTGTAAGAAACTGAAAGGGGGGGAGAAATCAGTTTTACTTTATACTAATGTTAAAAGTAAGTTGTTTTTTTTTTCATATTAAGCTGTTTTTTTTTTTTTTTTTAATGAAGAAGAAACTCCTATTTTCCAACCCCCTCTGGCTGTCCATAGCTGGTCCACAGGAATCTGATATCTTTCCTGATCAGAATCAAATGTCCTTGACATGCATGGGCCTGCTGCCACGAGCCTTGGTGGCCCACCAGTTAAGCACTTGGCTGCTGAGCGAAAAGTTGGCAGTTTGAACCCACCCAGCAGCTCTCCGGGCCAAAGTCCTGGTCATCTGTTCCCGTATGGGTCACATGCTAGGAAACCCTATGTGACAGTTTCTACTCTGCCACGTCAGGTCACTGTGAGTCTGCTTGATGGCACCTTACAGCAACTGCCAGCTGCAGACGCTTTCAGGAAAATACAGAGAGCTTGTCTGGTGTGTGAGTTTTGGGGTCTCCCAGCCCACCCAAGAGTGCTATCTTTATGAGGCCTTATCTGGTCCACAGGGCCCCCGGGACAAATGACGGCATCAGTGCCACCTTCCCCTGGTCTTGCGGATCCTCTCACTGCTCCCACCATCAGGCACCCCTCCATGCTGGCCTCGACTCACCCAGCCACCAGGGATTTATGCTAGGAAAATACAAGTGCTCAAAAGAAGAGCATCATGCTACCCATGAGGACAAGAGTCTCCGTCATGCTTATCTTCTTTCACATACAGAGACATATCCATGAACCCCATGCAGTGCTGCTGTATGTGTGTTAAATTTAAAAAACCAGCACACTGTGCTTTCATTCTGCAACCTAGTTTTTCTGTTCATTCAGCAGTGTGATTTTGAGATATATATATGCTGAGATATAGTGAGATGGACACAGAGCCCTACTCACTCCTTTTTCACTGCTTTATAATATTCTACCACTGGACCAGGCTTTTTTTTTTTTTTTATTTGTCTACATCCCAACTGGCAATAGTTTTTAACTTCCATGGTTTCTAACTTCTCACACAGTGATGGTTCAGTGGTAGAACTCTCATTTCCCATGCAGGAGACCCAGGTGCGATTTCTAGCCAGCAGACCTCATGTGCACCCACCGCCCTTCTGCCAGTACAGGATTGTGTATAGTTCTGATGCTAAACAGGCTTCACAGATCTTTCAGATTAAGGAGGACTAGGAAGAAAGACCTGGCAACCTGATTGTGAAAATCAGCCAATTAGAACTCTGTGGACCGCAAAGGTCTGATCCACAGCTGGTCATGGGGATGGTGCATGTCAGAACAGCGTCGGGGTCGCCTGGCCTCCTCTAACGTCACAAAGAGGAGAGAGAATCACCACCAGCATCAGCCCAAGGCTGATTCCAATGAGGTGGAGGTCAGATATATCTCCACCCTCCAACCTTTTTACAGTTTGTGACACCAGCCATCCCTCCCATGGCACTAGCTACTGTTGTGCTGAGTTCAGTGATTCACTGTAACGGCCACACAGAACTCACAGACTATGCTCAGTTACAAGGTTCACAAGTGAAACGGCAGGTTACAATTCAGGTTCAGGCACAACTCAGAATACAGTTTTTCTCTGGCTCTCAGTCACTTGGCACCTTGGCCTGGCCTTTGTCCTGTTTGGGCAAGTATCACAAAGTGTCACAAAGCTTTTTGGCTCTGCCAAGTACCTGGTGCATCCCCTGTCCTCCAGGAAACCTCCTACCCCAAAGCACTCAGCTCACCCTGGCTTGGCATGCCCGCTACAGCCGACTTGCTCCATAGGCTGGGAAGCTCACTGTGCCTTCTCATGCCAATCTCCTTGTTCTGCTGCCTTTGCTGCCGTTTCTTTCTCACTGTCTCTCCCTCTGTCTCCTGGGTCTAGGAAGTTCTCAGCGCAGGGACCCTCAGACTAAAGGATGCACTCCACTCCTAGCTCTTTTTTATTCATGGTAGGGAGGCTGCCCTCTGCTCTGGGATTGGCTCTCTTTTTAAGCTTAGCAGGATGGCAAAACTGACCAATCCCTTCTTTAGGGATCAGTACAGCTTGTTTGCATGGTTCTACCCCCACAGAGGATTCCTGTACCTTATTTGCATACTTAGCAGGCTGTCCAGTCCTCTTGCTGGGCCGCAAACACTTTATTTGCATAGCCTCACCCAATCATTTTGTGAGAGTCACAAAAGCTGGGGCCATATTAAGTAATTCATGGCGCTGCAAGCAGGAGCCGGTGGCACTGCACTCTGTCATGCATGGGGTCACCAGGAGTCAGGGCCCATGTGACAGCAGCGAACAACTGCGGAGGCCCGCCATTCCGCATAGGTCATTGTGGACAAAGTCACAGGCTTCTGTAGGTGACAGGCTGAGACATCTCACCTATAATATGTTTTTAGGCCTATTACCCCTGATGGTGGTTTGCTCCTTAATTAAATTCTCCTAAAAAGATATCCTCTCCCGACATGAGGACCAAGGAGGTGCCTAAGAGGGGCTTCTACCCCTCGGTTTATGAGACTATATTGGGACAATCTGACCAAGAACTTCTGAGAAATAGAGATCAGAGAAATGGATTTCAATGCAGCATGCCTGACAGCACTGAGGCCTGCCCAGCTTCACTGGCTTCCCCCTAATTGCATTCCCCCCTCCCTTTTCTTCACATACACAAGTTTGCAAGCTAACCCTTAAGAAGCTCTCAAGGACAAATCTCCACATAGCCATCAAAACTACAAAGCATCCTTTCTCCTTGCAGCTGGAAGAATAGATAAACTTTTAGGTTCATTATAGCTAGTATAGAAAACTGATAACACTAAAGAAACATCTTTTTTAGTGCAGCTGGCTTAATTAGAGAATGGCAGGCGCTTACTATCTGCACATAAATAAGAACTTAGAGAAACAAACTGAGACAGCCAAATGGTTAGGCCTTGAGAAGTTTACTCCTCTGTGCCTTCCACTTTGAGGTACGAATAAAACCATTAATTGTGTTCCTGACATTTTATCACCACTGAACACCTGGCTTGGACAGTTATTCAAAAAGGCCTTGACAATTAATTAGAAGTAGAAGACCACGAGGGGTCACTTTCTTGTTAGCCAATAATGATGGGTCAGTTTCTTGTTAACCAATAGTTTGTATAATAAAGAAAATAGGGTGACCAACTACGTCACCTCACCTATAAAAAATAAAGACAGCAGCTCTCGACACACACAGCAGAAATATGCCTCTCTGGGTCGGGCTGCCTTAAACCAGAAAATTCTTTCCTGTCTCCTTTATTCATTTCCCGCCGACGTCTTCCCTCCCTCCGTGCGGGACCCTACAAAGTGTTGGGACCGGCTCCCGGCAAACAACAACAACATCAGTGCAATGCAGTCCTTGTACAGGCTCTGTGACAAGTCTCAGAAGGTGGTTTTCTTCCAAAACTTAGTGTCTGTTTTTTCTGCTGCTGCCACCTCAAGGCTAAGAACCAATTCTGCCCCTCAATGTCCACTCAGGCCCCTCACTTTTACCTCCCCGTTACTGTGGCCTCCCACCTCCCCTCAACCCACACACTTTTTAAAAATATAGATATCTATTGTGCTTCTTGAAGACTAAAAATGCCTGACCCAAGCCATGGTATTTTCAATCACATCATACGCATGTGAAAGCTGGACTATGAACAAAGAAGACAGAAGAAGAACTGATGCCTTTGAATTGTGATGTCGGAGAAGAATGTTGAATGTACGATGCGATGGACTGCCGAAAGGACAAACAGATCTGTTCTGGAAGAAGTCCAACCAGAGTGCTCCTTGGGAGCAAAGACGGCAAGACTGCATCTGACATACTTTGGACATGTTGTCAGGAAAGATCAGCCGGAAAGATCAGGACATCATGCTTCACTGAGTGCAAGGTCAGCAAAAAAGAGGGAGACCCTCAAAAAGATGGATTGACACAGTGGCCGCAACAATGGGCTTAAGCATGAAAATGATTGTGGACACGGCGCAACACCGGGAAGTGTTTTGTTCTGTTGTTCATAGGGTTGCTATGAGTCAGAATTGTCTTGATGGCACCTAACAATGACAACATTGTGCTGTAAGTGAAATTTCACCCAACCAAGTCAGTATGTCCTGCTAAAAACTGCACACACACGCTGCTACGTAACGCTAGCTGCTTTCCCCATCCTGTGACCTCACGCTCCTCCTTTCCAGCCTGTCTCTCTTGCGTCCATTCAACCAACTTCTGTCCCCCTCTGCCTTCTCATCTCACCTCTAGACAGGGGCTGCCCAGTTAGCCCCATGTATGCACTTAAGCCAAAAAGCACACTCTTTGTGGGTTTCATTTCGTGTCTTACAGTCCAGTCCAACCTTTGTCTGAAGAGTTGGCTTCGGGAATGGTTTCAGTTCTGGGCTAACAGGGGACACGTCTTCAGAGGACCCTCCAGTCTGTTGGACCATCAAGTCTGGTCTTTTTAGTAGAGTTTGAGTTCTGCACCCCATTTCTCTCCCTGCTGTACCAGCGACTCTATGTGGCCAGCATGCCCACTTCTGACTTCCAGTCCCTACCCATACCCTCCAGACCTCCTCACCTCACCTCTGAGAGAGGAAATCCACACGTGGGGTGAAAAGACATCTTACCATGTGATTTCAGTTTCTAGGTGATGCAGACAGTGTTTCCCCCCAGCGTCTTGGAGGAATTGTTCTTTCCTCCTCATCCTCCCTCGTTCTTGAACCCCTGAAGTCAGCCACTGTCCCTTGCACTCTGCAAACTCCAGGTGAGATTCCCAGCAAACAAATCAACTCACTCTGCCAATCCTCACCTGCCTTGATTTCTTACCAGCTATTGGCCCACCTGGCCCCTGGGAGGAGTAACTGGCTTGCACTTGACAAGTAATCTAAAGGTTGGTGGATCAAGCTGCCTAGAAGTGCTTTGGAAGAAAGGCCTGGTGATCTACTTCTGTCAAATTACAGCCAAGGAAACACTATGAAGGAGTTCTACTCGGGATCAACTCCATGGCAATAGGTTTGGTTTTAGGATTTTTTTTTTAATATCTCCTTCCTTTATAAAAAAATTTATAACGGATTTATTGAGCTATAATTTATACACCACAAAATCCACCCATTTAAAATGTATAATACAGTAGTTTTCAATACATTCCAGAGTTGTATGACCATCATCAGTATCAAAGTTTAGGATATTTTCATCATCCCCAAAATAAAAACTACTACCATTAACTTAGTGATGAAAATCAAAGACTGTAGCCTTCCGGATGGTTCACTCAACATCAAGAAAACAAAAATCCCCACAACTGGACCAATAAGCAACATCATGATAAACAGAAAAGATTGAAATTGTTAAGGATTTCATTTTACTTGGATTCAAAAATCACTGCCCGTGGAAACCACAGTCAAGTTCTTTTGACCTTTCCACTAGATTGGGGTCTTCATGTTTAATGCAGATTCTAATTGATGTTCCAGGTGGTTGTCACATCTTTTTTTTTAAAATATGTTTTATTGTGCTTTAAGTGAAAGTTTGCAACCCAAGTCCATTTATCATACAAAAACTTACACACACACACTGCTATGTGACTCTAGCTGCTCTCCCTACTCTGTGACAGCATGCTTCCCCTGTCAACTCTGTATTTCCCATTTCCATTCAACCATCTCCTGTCCCCCTCCACCCTCTCATCTCGCCACTGGACAAGAGCTGCCCAGTTAGTCTCACCTATCTACTTAAGCCACGAAACACATTCTTCACCAGTGTAATTTTGTATTTTAGAGTCCAGTTGAGTCCTTGTCTGAAGAGTTGGCTTTGTGAATAATTTCACTTCTGGGCTAACAGAGAGCTCAGAGGCCATGTCTTCTGTGGAACTTCCAGTCTGTCAAGCCATCAAGTTTGGTCTTTTTAATAGAGTTCGAGTTCTGCATTCCGTTTTTCTCCTGCTTCATCAGGGACTCTTGTCAAGCCTGTCACTGCTGGTGGCTGGTCACCATCTAGTTCTTTTGGTCTCATACTGGTGTAGCCTGTGGATTATGTGGCCCTTTCTGTCTCTTGGGCTCATATTTTCCTTATGTCTTTGACGTCTCTCATGCTCCTCTCCTCCAGGAGGCAACTGTTATGTCGAGTAATTTTTCCCATAAGGTGAGGTCTACTGTCCCTTCCAATGGACTAGGGCAACTCAAATCCGTGACTAATCTCTTTTAGAAGTCTTTTTGACTACCTTGGTGACCTCACTTTGGCACAGAAGAGCTTCAGACCAGTTGGTGAAAATATCTACAAATACAACTAAATACTTATAATTAACTTGTAGGCAGTCTGGGCATCTTGTTGAAACATACCTGTCTCTTCCAGGTTGCGTCTCTTTTTCCTGAGTTCCATGGGTACAGGAACACTGTTTTGGGGGTTACTGCTTACATACTGTTGTACTACAGTCTCAGTAGCCTTGTAAATTCTCTGTCTAATCACAGTCTTTTTACCCAGACATACAGTGCACCATGCCTGTAGTGAATGGACTGGTGGTCTTGCCATATAACCAGCCCGATCCTTTTCTTTCGAAAGCAGGGAATACCAGAAAGATGTTTACCTGTGTTTTATTGACTACAGAAAGGCATTCAACTATGTGGATCATAACAAATTATGGATAACATTACGGAGAATAAGAATTCCAGAACATTTTATTGAGTTCTCACGAGGCAGTCCTTCAAACAGGACAAGGGGACACACATCAGGAAAGGTGTGTGTCAGGGTTGTATCCTTTCACTATACCTTTTCAATCTGTATGCTGAGCAAATAATCTGAGAAGCTGGACTATATAAAGAAGGACGAGACATGAGGATTGGAGGAAGACTCATTAACAACCTGCGTTACGCAGATGACACAACCTTGCTTGCTGGAAGTGGAAAGGATTTGAAATACTGAAGAAGATGAAAGACCACAGCCTTCAGTATGGATTGCACCTCAACATCAAGAAAACAAAAATCCCCACAAGTGGACCAGTAAGCAACATCATGATAAATGGAGAAAGGAGTGAGGTTGTCAAGGCTTTCATTTCACTTGGGTCAACAATCAACACCAATGGAAGCAGCAGTCAAGAAATCGAAAGACACATTGAACTAGGAAAATCTGCTGCCAAAGACCTATTTAAAGTGCTGAAAAGTAAAGATGTCACCTTGAACACTACAGTGTGCCTGACCCAAGCCACAGAATTTTCAGTCACATCATATGCATGTGAAAGCTGAACAATAAATAAACGAGGTAGGTAGGAGAAGAATTGATGCCTTTAAATTGTGATACTGGAGAAGGATGTTGAATGCACCATGGACGACCAAAAGAACAAACAGATCTGTCCTGGAAAAAGCATAACCAGAGAGCGTCTTAGAAGCAAGGATGGCGAGACTGCATCTTACATACTTTGGAAGTGTTGTCAGGAGGGATAAGTCGCTGGAGAAGGACATCACGCTTGGTAAAGGGTCAGAGGAAAAGAGGAAGACTTTCAACAAGATGGATTGACACAGTGGCTGCAACAATGAGCTTAAGCATAAAAATCATTGTGGGCATGACTCAGGACCCGGAAGTGTTTCCTTCTGTTGTGCAGAGGGTCACTGTGAGTCAGAACCCACTCGACAGCACCTGACAACAATCTTTCCCATGGTGCCTCATTGTTCTGCTACACACCTGTCCTTCTCACTGTAACGTGATGATGGATCTCGTGGAGATACATCTCACCTGGGAAACCGAAGGCGTAGTTGCATGCCATTTTTAAGACTCAGTCTGTACAGTTCTCTGGCGAGACATGACCCAAAAAAAGAGTGGGTGAATTTTTGAACCCTCCAGGAAGCACAATCAAGCAAGCTAAACTGCTGATGTTGCCTGATAACAAGTTCCTCCTACTCAAAGGCAAAGATCTCTTGGCTTTTGTGTTCAAGGCAAATACAGAAGAAAGATCTTTCAGGTCTAACACTGTAAACCACTTAAAAACTGGTGACAGTGTTGATAGCACGGAGAAAGTTCCCACAGGGTGACAGTGACCGTCACTCGGTTGATAGCCTGGAGGTCTTGCACTGTCATAGATTGAATTGTGTCCCCCACCCCCAAAATATGTGTAGCCATGTGGCTGGACCATGATTCCCTACAGTCTATGATTGACCTTCATTTTGTGACTTTCCTGTGCTGTATGTGAAAGGATTAGGGTGGGACTGTAAATCCCGTCATAGGAGCACCTCCCTGCTCCACTGTAAAGGAGTTTTCCTGGAGTACGGCTTGCCCCACTCTTAATCCTTTTGTCCTATAAAAGATAAAAGCAAAGGGAAGAAAGTAGAGAGTTGAGAACCTCACACCATAAGGAAAGCAGCACCGGGAGAAGAGCACATCCTTCAGACCTGAGGTTCCTGTGCCAAGATGCTCCCTGGACAAAGACTGATACAATACCAGACTTTCCTCCAGAGCCGACAAGGAGGAAAGCCTTCCTCTGGAGAAGACATCCTGAATATGAACTTCTAGCCTACCAGACTGTGTAAGAATAAACTTTCCTTTGTTAAAGCCATCCACTCTGTGGTATTTCTGTTAGAGCAGCCCTAGCTGACTAAAACAGGCACAAATCCATAGCTTCCATCCTTCTTCACAGGTGAGATCAGGGTGTTGAAAGCTCACTAGCAGGGCCTCAGGGCGGAGTCCCTCACTAAAGAAGGCAGGGCAGGGTGCCCTGTGGGGCGGCTGGTCCGGGTATCTGCCGACACAGCGCGAGGTGCGCTGGCCAGCCTTGCTCCATCCACTCATTCACATACCTTTCTCCATTCTGAAACCAGATCTGAACCCGCAGTTGACATCCTAACATGGGACAAGGCAATGTCACAGAAGGAGGAAGGAGGGAGTGAGCACTTTTTCCAGCAAGGGAGCAGGCGAGTGATTCAAGAATAGGCCTGGAGACGTGTTCCCTGACACTCCCATGATGGTAGGGTTTTTCCCAAAGCAGCGGCTGGTTTGGGGTTCTGACTGGATGAATGGCCCCAGTGTCCCCTTGAAACTTGGTGGGCTTTCTCTGCAAGTTCAGTGTAACCAGAGGGACAGGTGGAGGGCTGGCCTCTGTTGTCCCCTTCAGTCTGGTTCTTCCTTGGAGTATGTCACAGCTAGGACCTGGGCTGCTCCCAGACCTTTGCTTGGGTTCAAAGGGCACTTATTTGGGGATCTCTTGGGGCACTTATTTCTCCAATGTCCCTTTTTTTTTTTTTTTATAATAAGTATACCATTCTTTATCCAAGAGGGGCTTATCACTAGGCTTGATGGGTTTTGCTTCTCTAGAGAACGCCGCCTAAGACAACTCTCAACGAGATGGATTGACACAGGGCCTGCAACAATGGGCTCAGGCAAAACAATTAAGAGAATCGCACAGGACCAGGAAGAGTTTTGTTCTGTCGTACATGGGGGTCACCGTGAGTTGCAACCAATTCGATGGCACTTAACAACGAAACAAGCCAAGGCACAAGAGTCTCTGGAGGGTCTTTCCTCTTTGGAACATTCTCGACTTTCCTTTAAGACATCTGATAGTAAATGCATTTCAATCAATTGCTAATATTGGTTGAATATGATTTTTGTTTTGACAAGTGGTAGTGCAGAGACAAGAAGCCCTAGTGGCACAGTGGTTAAAGCACTCAGCTGCAAACCAAAAGAGTGGTCGTTCAAACCCACCAGCCACTCGCAGGAGAACGGTAAGACAGTTTGTGAGTTAGAATCACCTCAAGAGAGATGGGTTTACTAATATTATTATTTGGTTAGTGCCTGGAAAGAGGCATGGTGGGGTTGGGGGCTGGGGATCTGAATATTGGCTATGTAAGTGCATTCACATTGTGAAGTCTTCAAACTATACATTTGTGATTGGAGTGTTTTTCTGAACGTGTGCTGTGCTTGAATAGAGAATCCCTGGGTGGTGAAAGCAGTTAGGCACTTGACTATTAAATCAAAAGGTTGGCAGTCTGAACCCACCCAGAGGTGCCTTGGAAGAAAGACCTGGCAATCTGCTTCCAAAAGGTCGCAGGCTTGCAAGGCCCATGCAGTGCTGTTCTACTCTGCAAAACATGAGGTCACCATGAGTCAGAACAAACTCTAGAGCGACTGGTTGGGTTTGGGTTTTTTGGTTTGTTTGTTTTTCCTGTTTGAGCTCTGGTCTAGGCGGCTGCCCCTGCCGCTCTGTCCCCTCTCACCAGCCTGTGTCCCAGCAGCCAGAGAGCCCTTGGGGAATACACAAATAAGACCCAGTCCATCCCAACCACTGAGAAAAAGAGGGTGAGGATGGTCGCACAGCTTAAAGAATGTCATCAACGTCACTGAATTGTACATGGAGAAATCGTTTAATTTGTGTGTGTTCTGGTGTGTATATTCACAAAAACAAAAGTAAAAACAATACAATTTTTTAAAAGACAGTGTCCCTCCCTGCTCTAAAAGTTTCAGTGGCTCCCTGTTGCCCCAAATTAGATCCAAGTCTTTAAGGAGACTCCCAAGGTCTTTCTAGGTCCCAACTCTGTTTTTCTTGCAGGCTCAACTCTACCCACTCTCTCTGCTCCTTGCAACATTAACCTCCAGCCCCAAGCTCGCTGCTTCAAGCCTCCAGGTCTTTGCCCCTGCTGTTCCCTTTGCCCAGGTCCCTGACTGTCACTGACACACTCTTGCCCTTGGAGACTCAGCTCCAATGCCCCTGCAGTGTGATGCTCATCCTGAGGCTCTTCCTGTTTTCCCTGGAAAGACTGGTAGGCTTTGGGCTGGGCTGGTTTTTCTCTTGTCATCCCCTCACCCCACCCCACAACACACACACACACACACTTAAGAGTTTTGCAAAATGAGAAAGTGCTTTCCCTTCCCTCAAGTTCATCACTTATTGTACAAATTGACTATGATAGGATAAGTTGACATTACTTCTCCAGATGAAAGAGCAGATCTTCAGACAGTTTAAAATCTGCATATGTCTCATGAAAACTATCAGTATGAGACCAATAGCCATCACTCAGAAACAAAGATGAGACATTAAGTGGGCAGGAAAACTAGAGTACTGGAATCAGAACCACCAGAGCACAGTTAAAAAGGATGTGGACATATTGTGATAAATGTAACATATGTCACAGAGCAATTTGCACAGACATCTTCAAACAGGAACCCAAATGGCTGTTTAACCTTTCAGCAAAAACTCTTTTTTTTTTTTTTTTTTTTTTTTAATGTATGTTGTGGTTTGCACAGCTGGAAACCTTTTAGACCTTGACTTGAAACATGCTGTTGTAAGGAGTTTGTTTCCACTCCTAGTGACCCCATGTAACAGAACAGAACTGCCTTGGGGTTTCCTAGGCTATGATCATTAAGGAAGCAGATTGCCAGGTCTACCTCCCGCAGGTCTGTTTGCTGAGTTCTAACCTCCACACTTTTGGTGAGTGGCGGAGCTCTGAATCGTTGCGCCACCGGGTTCCTTAACTTGAGGCATAGGGTACGCAAAATAATGTCTCCGTATGTGACCAGTAAATAATTCATTCCACCTGTGAGAGTATAAGCGTTGAAATATTTTTTAGTATCACTGGACTTAGAATTGGGCATCAGTTTCTGAACCTGCTATGATTTCGATCTTGCCAAAGCCACAAATGCCCCTCAGCCTGTGTCCTTCGATGGACACAGCCGCCGGCGCGCTCAGCCAGAAGACGCCGTCGAGATTATAGACACTTATCCCAGGTGTCCCTCCTCCAGGGAAGCCCACCTTCTGAGTCACCTCTGGGGAACGCAAGGTGTGACAAAGGCTGAGAAACTCCAGGCCTCTGCCCAGAGATACTCGCCGCCCCCGAGGCATAGCATGGACTCCCGAGGCTTCAACTCCCGGGACAAAGCATGGACTCCCAAGGACTCTGGGACGCTGAACTTGAAAGCGTCCCTTCTTCACGGTAGCTAGCTGTTGGCCCGCCAGCACCTCCCGCAGGCCCCGCCCCCAAGCACCCCGGCCCCGCCCCAGCCCCGCCCCAGGCGCAACCTGCTAGGCACCGCCTCCAAACACCGCCCCGGCACCGCCCCCAGGTTCGCCCTCACCACCCCTGGCTCTCGCGCACCCCTTTTCCGGAGAGAGGCCCCCCTAACCTGCAGGGGCAGCAGCAGAGGAAGTCCAGCCTGAGCAGAGGGTGCTAGAAGGAGGCGATCCTAGGTGACTCCCACCCAGCTCACACCCCCAGGCATGCCCAGAGGCCTCTGGGAACTTGATGCAGACACTTGCTTTCTGGCCCCGCCACCGACTCACCGCCCCACCTTGGGCAAGTTTCTCCACCTCCCTGAACCTCTGTTTCTGCCGCTGAAACATGGAGCAGATTTAAGAAAACGCGTTCACAGGAGAGCTGTGTAGAGCTGTGCTGTCGTGTGTCCTGCCAAGTTGATTCCGACTCATAAGCATCCCATGCGATAGAGTAGAACTGCCCCATAGAATTTACTAGGCTGTAATCTTTAAGAGAGCAGATTGCCAGATCTTTCTCCCGCGGAGCCACTGGATGCATTAGAACTGCCAGCCATTAGGTTAGCAGTCAAGCGCTTAACTGTTCGGCCACCAGGCTTCCTGTAGGGTTGTGCAGGGGTTTCTAAACCCGTGGAAACACCGCCTGGGTTCCAGTCCTAGCTCCAATGTTTAGGAGCTGTGTGACCGTGGGGCAGTTCCTCAACCTCTCAGCTGTGGAACAAGGATAGGAGTACCCTCCGGTGGCAGGATCATGGTTGGCATTATCTGCTTTGTCCTCAGGACAATCCCGCATACAACCGAATGAAATACTGCCCAGTCCTGTGCCCTCACCGTGATCTGCTGGGGATTGGACTGTTGTTATCCGTAGAGAGTTTTCACTGGCTAAGTTTTCAGAAAGTCCACCGGGCCTCTCTCCCTAGTCTGTCTTAGTCCTGAGGCTCCGTTGAACCCTGTTCAGCATTGTAGCGCCATGGAAGCCTCCACTGACGGATGTGCCCAGTGGTGCCCTGACTGGGAACAGAACCCTGGCCTCCCACACAGAAGCCAAGCATCCCAGCCCTGAGCCACCACTGCCCTCACTCTTGCAGGCTTAGGTGAGTGTTTTGGTCAGCCAGTGCTGCTCTAACAGAAATGCCACAAAGTGGATGGCTTTAAGAAAGAAAAGTTTATTCTTACACAGGCCAGTAGGTTACAAGTCCACATTCAAGGTGTCCGCTCCAGGGGAAGGACTTTCCCTTTTTTGGCTCTGGAGGAAAGTCCTTGTGTTGCATCAGTCCTTGTTCAGGGAGCATCTTGGCGCAGGAAACTCTGGTCTGAAGGATGCACTCTTCTCTAGGCGCTGTTTTCTTGAAGCTGTGAGGTTCCCAATTCTCTGCTCACTTCCCTCTCTTTTTATGTCCGGTAGGACAAAAACGATAAAGGGTGGTGCAGGCCACACTCCAGGGAAACTCCACTAGCAAGGGGGTTGCAATCCCACCCTAATCCTCTTTTGACATAGTCATCCTATCAGGAAACCCTCATGGTGTAGTGGGTTAAGTGCTATGTCTATTAACCCAAAGGTCAGCAGTTCAGATCTGCCAGGCGCCCCCTGGAAACTCTATGAGGCAGTTCTACCCTGACCTCTAGGGGCACTAAGAGTTGGGCACAACTTGATGGTGGTAGGTTTGCGTTTTTTTAATTTTGTTAGCCACAGGCCAAGATTAGGATATATAGCATAGGAATATCACAAAATAGTGGGAATGATGACCCAGACAAATGGCTACTGACATTTTGGGGGGACACAGTTCAATCTATGACAGTGAGTTACCTTAAATAGCATCTATCACCCAAGTACCCTTGTTATCTTTCATAGGGGAGATGCTACAGAGAAGCCCTGCCGGGCGAACACTCCATGAACGTGGTATCTCCGCCCTGGCTGCCTGTCGCTAATTGCCCCGACTCTGCTCTTGGCACAGGCTGACCTGGACCCCAGATTCACCATCTGAACTGCTTGAATAACCACCATCCTGCCAGCAGCCCCACCTGTCCAGCAAAGCCTGTCAATTAGCCTCCCCAGCCCCCCTCAGCTATTAGGGGGCTCTCTTAGAGACCAGACAAGTCTCAGCCAGGTAGGCTTGGCAGCCAGCCTAGCCTCTGCCATGTGTCCTCTTCCCACCCTCACCTCTAGGGACACTGTACCCTTGGAGCCTCCTACCCACCACATGCCGTTCTCTGTGCTGACACCACAGACATCACACTGGAGTGCCCGGTGCCTCCCACGGCCTCCTGGACATCTGGACTCTTATGCACTACCCAGCATCATCCCTCTATATCCGTTTGTCACCCCGTATCACTCAGGGATGGCTAGCCTGCTTGGCAGCCCCTCACCTCAGTAGTCCAGGTCTGCTGATGTGACCTCTGACTTCCTTCTTCCATCCCTCTGCCTCCAGACACCTTCATCTTGGAAACTGGCCTCTTTTTGCCCTGTCCTCTCTACCTACCTCCCACACTGCAGCACACTGCCCCTTTGATCACAGATTGGATCACAGACTGCCCCAGATAAAAACCTATCCAAGGCTTCCTGGGGGTTCACCATGTCTGAACCCCTGATCCAGGTCAGAGGGTACAGTGTCCCATCAGTCCAGTCACCCTGGACTTTCTTCACTTGGTTACAGCCCCCTCTCCTCCAGAATCCCTTGGTCCAGCTCTGGTACCCCTGTCGCCCACCCACTCAGCTGGGACATTTCTTTTACCTGATTCTGAACATCCCGTTGTCACCCACACCTCAATGTCAAACACCCACCACAGAGGTCTGGCATTGCCAAGATGCCACCTCCTCACCCAAGGCTCGCTAGTCCTGGACAAAAACTGGCCCAATTGCCACAGAGTCACCTCCAACTCATGGTAACCTCATGTGTGTTAGAGAACTCTGCTCGGTAAGGTTCTCGATGGCTGAGTTTTCAGAAGCAGATTGCCAGGCCTTTCTTCCTAGGTAACTCTGGGTGAGCTTAAACCACCAGTCTTTCAGTTAGCAGCCCAGTGTGTTAACCATTTGTGCCTCCAGGGAATCCCTACTGCCCCAGAAGAGATGCCTTCAAAATAAAACAGACCCCCAAATCCCAGAGCAGGGAACTAAGGTGTTGAGCAGAAGGCACTGTATCTTTCCAGGGAACAAAAGGCACATTATGACAGTGACTTCGTTTTCTCTCTCAGTCTTGTTAAAGAAATTTTTTTTTTTTTAATTTTGGTGAAATGTAAGTAATAAATGGAGTGCACGGCGGTGTAAATGGTTAACATGCCTGGCTGCTAAGCAGAAGACTGGATGTTTGAATCTACACAGAAGCACCTCGGCAGAAAGGCCTGGTGATCTTCCCCATACTCAGCCATTGAGAATCCCATAAAGCCCAGTTCCACCTGTCACTTCCAGGGCCACCAGGAGTCAGAATTGACTCAGTGACAACTGATTACTGGTTTTATATGTAACAAAACATTTCAAATAGCTTTACCTGTACAGTGATGAACTTAATCTCTGTAATAGTCAAAAAGATGTGGACTCCAATCATAACCCAATATTCTGGGACAGAGTCACAGGGGCGGGGGTCCGGGGATCATGCTCTCAGGGGACATCAGGGCCCAGTTGGCATAATTAGTGTATTGCTAAGAGAGTCTTATACACCCCATGTTGGTGAGTGGGGTCTTAAAAGCTGCCAAGCTGCCATCTGAGGCACACCAGATGGTCCCAACTCAGCTGGAACTGATGATCACTGAAGACCAAAATGACATGGGGGAAAGAGAACTCAGAAGACAGAGAGACCCACTTGAGTGGGTGACTGCATCGACATGTGACCAGAGGAAACAGATGGTGCCCGGCCACCACCAGTGATAGCCGTTATGGGGCTCACAAAGTTGAGTCTCACTGGCAACATGAGAATAAAAAGGGGTACACCCTAAGAACTCCACTAAAAGACCACCACAATTGATGTCCAGAGGCCTCGGGGTTCCCCTGGGAGCGTGGCCCCAGTCCTGATGCTGCCCCTGTCCATAAATTATTACTGAGCTCAGCTCTTCGGACAGGAATGGATTGGACTCGGCGACACAGAGTGACCATATCATGTGTACACTTTATGGTTCTATGCATCTATAGGATGCCATCCTGCTGGCCTCTTACTGGAGGAGGGGGAGGGTGAAGAGGAGGGGACAGGAGATTATTAGGAGGCTACGACATGTATAGAATGAAAGGAGGAGTGTCTGTCCTCGGGCAGGGAGAGCAGTGGGAGCCGCACCTAGGCAGGCCTGCAAATTTACATTGGATTGTACACTTTCACTCAATCACAATTAAAAAAAAAAAAAAGATGTGGACTCAACTTGAAGCTACTTCTCCAAATGAGAAAAATAATTAAATTCATTGGGGTCTTTTAGGGGAGGGGCATTTCACCCACAAATTTGTATGCAATGGTTTATATTGAAAAGAGTTATGGGGGGGGATTTATTTCTGTTTGTGTAAAACCTTGTAGAGCTTTGTGAGTTTTCCCGAAGGTCTGTCTCCTTCAGTGTTCCTATTACACCCACCCCCTCTCCCTAGGCGGCCTGTCTGTCTCTTCACACTTTTTGCCTTCCCCTTGACTGCTTCCCGAGCTAACCACCAAGCCCCTCTGTCACGAACACACCTGCGATTTCGATCTCTCTCCACCAGTGCATTCTTCCACCATGCCAAATCCCACATTGTTGCAAAATTTGTCATTTATTATGCAACTGCCTTAAGCTGTGTTAATATCTTTTCAAGAGATGTTTGCAATGTCCCACAAGCAAGGAGTGACTCGTCCCCCCACCTCCCCTCCCAGGGAAGTCTTGAGCTGGCAGATGCTGTTTAGCACTAGAGTGAGGCCGGTGGGGAGACTGAGGAGGTCTGACTTTCTCGGTTCTCTATTTAGCAGTAAATGGTTTTCCTGGGTGACAGCGTTGGCCTCCCTCCACACCTCAGAACTGCCCCCTTCACAGCCCTGCTTATCTCTCTCAAAATGCAAGTCTGAAAAACAGATGATGCAATTGGCAGAATAAGAATTGGACCCTGACCTCACACTACGCCTCAGCGTGACTTCCCAATGGAGCCAAGTTTTAAGTATGAAAAACAAATTCATAAAAGTGCTAGGGGGAAAAAAAAAAACAGAAGCCTCTTTGAAATCACCATTTAAGAGTAGAAAGGCTTTTTGCAAGTTACTTTTAATTTTTATTATTGTGCTACCCAGCTCATGTTAATTTCTCATTCAAAAATGCATATGCATGTTGTTTTGTGACTTTGGTTGTTAACAGTGCCTACAATGGGACAGCACCCTCCCCCTTTGTGCCCCGACTTCACTGTGTCCCTTCATCCGGCTGCTGTCCCTTCCTGCCCTTTCATTCTGCTTTTGGACAGGAGTCTCGTTTGGTGTCATGTATCTGATGGAACTAAGATGCATGTTCCTCAAGTGTATTATTTTTCATTTGAGAAGTTTTTTTTTTTTAAATTGTACTTTAAAGGAAGGTTTATAAAACAAAGTAGCTTCTCATGACAATGCTTGTCAACCCTACAGTATGTCAACACTCGCTAGTTCTCAACCTTGGGTTCCCGAGGCAGGAGCTTTCTTGTCCTTTCCTGCCTTCTAGTCCTTGCCCCTGGGCTAGTGTGCACTTTTAATCACCTTTTGTTCTATGGGCCAGTCTAAATCTTTAGCTGAAGGGTGAATCTCAGGAGTGACTTTGTTACTGAGCAGAAAGAGTATCCACGGGCCACACACTCGGTATTTCTCCAGTCTCTGTCAGGCCATTCGGTCTGATCTCTTTTTGTGAGTTGGAACTGTGGTCTACATTTTTCTCCAACTCTGTCTGGGACCCTCTATTGTGATCCCGGTCAGGGCAGTGAGTGGCGGCAGCTGGACACCATCTAGTTGTGCTGGACTCCGTCAGGTGGGGGGTGTGGTAGCTGTGGTCCCTTGGTCCTTTGGATTCATCTTGAAAAAGCTCTTTTAAGAAAAATAAACTAGACATAGATTAGATAGACAAATTAGATAGACAGAGAGACAGGTAGGTAGATTAGATAGATTGATTAGATAGCGAGATTAGATAGATAGAATAGGTAGGTAGATTAGACAGACAGACAGATAGATAGAAAGGCGGATGGATGGACAGACAGACAGATAGATGATCAGGTAGATCAGATAGTGGCCAGTCAGTCAACTCCAACTCATAGTGGCCTTAAGTGCCACGGGACAAAACAATACTGGATCCTGCATTTACACCCATCCGTTGTGTTACTTCTCATGTCCAGTCAGGCCACATCAGCACATGAAGGTCCCCAAAGCTTTATTCTACCCATGCCATTAAGACTGACTCAACTTTGACAGGACAGCTCGTCCCCGATGGTGTTTTGAGTGCTTTCCAACCCGAGGAGTTCATCTTCCAGCACTCTCTCAATGTTCTGCTGCTATTCCTAAGGTTTTCACTGATCACCAGGACTTTCTTCCGAGTCTCTTTTCATCTGGAAGCTCCACTGAAACCTACCCACTACGGGTGACCCTGCTGGGATCTGAAGCACCAGAGACAGAGTTGCCAGTACCCTAGCAACATGTAAGCCACCCGAGTATGACAAACTGACAGATGAGCAGTGGCAAGTGAGACATCAAAGCCATGGAAGAAAAAGGCAAATAAGTCTAACCTCCTAAAAACGATGCATGCCAAATGAAATGACAACTAACCGGAGGAGGAATGGCAACTCCCATCACACAATAAATATGAGGTCATTCCTTCAATATACAGGTAGTCCCTGACTTTTGATGTATTAGAATTGTGACAAATTACACTTACAAGTGTCCTTTTTGTGTATGTGTGTGCACCCTGTTGTTAGTCATACACTCTACATATGACCTTGCAGCACATAACTCTGATGATGTAATTTGCATGCTATTCCCCAAAGACAAATAAAGATCAGATTTATTACTGATAATAGAAAATAATCATAATGAAACCAAAAAGAGAGAGAGAGAGAGAGATTTGCCTTATGTTAGAACCCGCTTTCAACAGAGTCCTCACAAAGGGACAACTTTATGAGGACTGCCTATAAAAGGACCCTCTCTATATGCTGGCAAAGTGGTTAAGGAGCTTGGCTGCTTACCAAAACGTCAGCAGTTCAAATCCACCAGCTGCTCCTTGGACACCCTGTGGGGTGATTCTACTCTGTCCTATAGGGTCACCGTGAGCTGGAATCCACTCAGTGGTGATGAGTTAGGGTTTTTTATACATATATAAATTTACATAAATAAGAAAAAGCCTAACAATTTATAAAAGAGAGATTCTCAGTTCCATCAAGGAAGACAAAGACGAGAAGGCAGGAAGGGATAGAAAAACTGGACAAATGGACAGGGGAAACCTGGGGTAGAAAAAGAAAGGGGCAGAGTGCTGACACAACATGGGAACGATACACAATTTTCGTATAAATGCTTGAATGAGAAGTGCACTCGTGCTCTCAACTTTTACCTACAGCACAATAAAATGAAAAGAGAGAAAGTTTCCAGGAAAAGAATAGAAACTCACCTTTTAAACACAGAGAAGATGAGGAGCCTTACCCCAAATAATCCAAACTCAGATTGGAAGAGCACCATTTTTAACCCTTCAGATTCATAGCTCAGCAGAATAGGGTAGCGCAGTCCAGGATGTGGGGCCTCTTTAGGAACCTCTTGGCAACAGCTTTCGAAGTGTACTTTGGAAATTGCACTTCTAAGAATTCATTCAGCACATCAACACCAAGGGCTGTGTATGAGGGGTGCACTGGGTTACTCATTACATGTTTGTTTAGATTAGAAGCAACGTCTCTGTTCACTCACATAGGCGGATTAAACAAACAGAGATCGACTGCTCAAGTGTGGAATACTAGGCAGCTGTTAGAAGGAAGAGTTTTTAAGAGCTGCCCAAGTCTGTGATAATGCTAAAAGCCAATAAACTGATCACCATAATCAGGTGTGTTGATTTCCCAGGAGCCTTGGTGGTGCAGTGGTTGAGCACTCAACTGCTAACCAAAAGGTCAGCGGTTCAAACTCATCAGTCACTACTGGGGAGAAAGATGTGGAAATCAGCTTCCCTAAAGATTACAGCATTGGTGGCCCTGTCCTGAAACCAGTACTGAGGTCAACTCTTGAGACAAGAATGGACTGGACTCGGGGACACAGTGTGAGTACGTGATGTGCATACTTCATGGTTTTATACACTTACAGGAAGCCGTCCTATTGGTTTCTTTCCATAGGGGAGAGAAGATGGTGGAGAGGAGGGGACAGGTGCTCCTTAAGAAGATCCTAGAAGTAAAGAGTGAAAAGAAGGAGGGTGCTGTCACAGGGTGAAGAGAGCAGATGGAGGTGCAGACAGGCAGGCATGCAAAATTGACTTGAATTGTATACTTCCACTTAATTGCAAGTAAAAAAAAAAAAAGATTGCAGCCTTGGGAACTTCATGGGGCAGGTCTACTCTGTAATACAAGGTCACTATGAATTAGAATTGAGTCAACGGGCTTTTGGTTATACTGGTTTCTGATGGTCACTGATCAGGGTGGGGTTGGTGAAGAATATTGGCTATACCATGGGCTGCCAGAAAAACAAACAAATCTGTCCGGGAAGAAGCAAAGCCAAAATGCTCCATGGAAAGCATGGATGGTGAGACCTCATCTCACATGCTTTGGACATGTTATTGGGAGGGATGTGTCCCTAGAGAAGGACATCATGCTTGTTAAGGTAGACGGTCCGTGAAGAAGAGGAAGAGCCTCCACAAGACGGACTGACACAGTGGCTGCAACCATGCGCTCAAGCACAAGGTTGAGAGGAGGGGGCAGTGTTTTGCTTTTTGTACATGAGGTTGCTAGGAGTTAGAACTGATCTGATGGCACTTACCAACAAGGAAGCCCTGGTGGTGTAGTGGTTAAGTGCTACATCTGCTAACCAAAAGGTTGGTGGTTCAAATATACCAGCTGCTCCTTGGAAACTCCTTGGGTCAGTTGTACTCTGATCTGTAGGTGGCTCTAGGTCACTATGAGTTGGAATTGACTCTACATCAGTGAGGTTTTTTTTTTTTTTAACAACAAAAGTTCCTGAGTGGCAGAAATGGTTTGACTAAAACCCTATGGAGAAGTTCTACTCTGTCACATGGGGCTGGTATACAAGTCACAAAAGTACTTGATGGCAGCTGTCAACAACTAAATGTTGGCCGTTCCAGCCCACCATAGACACCAAATGGAAACCCCAGGGCTAGGCAAGTGGGACTAATGAGTCCCAGCACTTCTGTGCCAGGTGCTCTTTCTGGCTAAGTAGAAATAATTGTACACACCTTGGGGGCATAGGGAGTCCCTGGGTGGTGCAAATGATTAATGCACTTGGCTGCTAACTGAAAGGTTGGCACTTCATCCAGAGACACCTTGAAATAAACTCCTGGTGATCTATTCCCTATAAATGAGCCATTGAAAACACTACAGAGGTGGGGCCAAGAAGACAGACTAGTCACTTCCTGTAGTATCTTTTAAAACAAAGAGGCCTGAAAAAAACAATTGAATCCATTATGTGTGACAATCTAGGAGCCCTGAACATCAAAGACAAAGTTGGGGAGTCAGACTGAGCAGAAAGGGGAGGGAGAGACTGCTCGGAAGCAGTGAGGATTTGCCAGATCTGACCTGGCCAGCACCCTGCAGGCTGGATCAGCCAGTGTGCATGGGCCGAGACAAGCGGTAGGGCTGCGGACACCTTGTCCACACCAGGAGATGATGGTCAGCAGACAGTCTGCACCAGCCCCTGGAAGCAGGGAGAAGGGGTGCTGACTCTGTGGAAGTTAAATGCAAGCGTCTAACCTACCGGACTGTATCAAAACAAACCCTTCCCCCTCTGGAAGGGACCTCTCTCCCATTTACCTGCCCCGCCTCCCAGCTCTGGTCCAATTCCAGTCCCACTTCACTTACTGTCATCCTCACCCGCCTACCTCCCATCCTTGACCCCCACTCCTCACTCCCCACCCCTGTGTGCTGGAAGCGGGACCAGGGTCCTCAGGTCATTCTCCCATCTTCAGAGAGGGAACAAATTTATCAAAAAGAAACCACCAGCTCCCCTGAACCAGGAACTCAGGGCAGCCACAGCTCATTTGCCTAGACAGAGGCATAAGGACTTCACAGACTCTGGATGCCTTTGACCCCTGCCTAGACCTGTGTGGGTGCCTTTCAACTGCTTACTTCCTCATTAGCACAGTACCACAGGGGATATACTGAAGGCTGTTTTCAACTGCAACATCTATGAGGAAGTGGCAGATTTGCCTTGTTTGACATTGCCCTGCCCATTAAGCAGGGTCCTCACCTACCCATGGGAACCCTGGTGGCTAGTGGTTAAGTGCTACAGCTGCTAACCGAAAGGTCAGTAGTTCAAATTCACCAGGCACTCTTTGGAAACTCTTTGGGGGCAGCTCTACTCTGTCCTATCTGTGAGTTAGAATCTACTCAGTGGCAGTGCGTTGGATTTTTGGTTTTTACCTACCTCATCAGGGGCCTCAGGATTGGTGGCTCAATCCATTCCAGTTAGCAACCCTTACTTGGTGTGGTGGTCTGGATTATGTTAACTTGGCTACTCCATATTTGGCTGCTGTATTAAGTGGCAGGGCGGGGTTTGTGGTGGCTCCCCGCCCCCCCCATCTCCTTACCTTCACCACGGCTGCTGGTCTGCTCACGTGGCCAGGAGCTCCTGCTCTCTTCCGGCATCTGGTTCCGGGATTTGAACTAGCAGTTGTTGGACTCATCAGTCCTTACAGTCAGCACTTGAGAGTCCTGCTCCCTGACCTAGCGATCCTGGGTTTGCCAGCCTTTGTCGCTTTGTCTCGCCACCAGCTTGGGATCCACTGATCTACACAAGCGCTGATCTAGAACTCTGGTCTCTGACTTGCTGACTTTGGGTTCCTCAGCTTCCGTGGCCACGTGAGGCTTGTGCCAGAAGTTGGGACATTCAGCTTCTGTGATTACGTGAGCTGTTTCTTATATCTGTATCCATCCATCTATCTATCTATCTATATTATAAATCTTTCCTTGTACCTACACGTGTTACTGGTTTTGCTTCCCTAGAAAACCCAGCCTAAGACACTTGGCTTGGCCGGCTACCATGCGAAGTCATAGGAGCAGAAATGAGGCAATGGAAGCCAGAATTAGTGAGGCTGAAGACAAAGCACTTAACATCAATTTATTTGAGGAAAAATCAGTTAAAACAATTTTCAAAAATGAAGAAACTCTAAGAACTATATGTGACTCTATCAGGAGGGGGGGAAGGGAGGGGCAGGAATAACAGAAAAAATTCGAGAGACTTGTTAAAGATTTGTTGGCCCAAAACTTCCCTGCAGCAGCAGAAACCATGAAGGCAAGAAGGCAATAAGATGACATATATAAACCCTTGATGGAAAAAAAATTGCCAGTCTAGAGTTATATATTCAGCAAAACTGTCTCTCAAATATGATGCTGAAATAGGGCATTTCCAGATAAAAAGAAGTCAAAGGAATTTGTGAAAACCAAACCAAACTTAAAAGAAATACTACAGGGAGTCCTCCAGTTAGCAAACCAATAATATCAGGTAACAGCCCAAGACTAGAAAACAGGACAGAACAACCAGATGTCAACCTAGATAAGGAGGTCACAAAAATAAATCTAAGCTAAAACATTCAAAATAGGGAAACAGAGATGTCAATATGTAAAAGAAGACAATACTAAAACAAAAAAGAAGGACTAGGCAATGTCAAGAAATACAAGATAGGTCTACACTTAGAAAAATACAGATAAATATTAAGGTAACCACAAAGGAAACTAACAATCCTACATATCAAAATTAAAAAAAAAAAACAAGAAAGGAAAAACATTAAAATTCAGCAAGTACAAAATCAACAGCACTGAAACAGATGAAAAGAAAATACATACAGAAAAATGACTCAGCACACAAAATTAAGTGGAACAAAGAAACTTGACAACACACACACAAAAAAAATCAAAATGACAGCACTAAACATATCTGTCAATAACTCCACTGGATGTAAATGGACCAAATGCACAAAGAGACAAACTGTGGCTGAATAGATTAAAACACCATCTGCCTATATTCTGTCTATAGGAGATACAGCTTAGACTCAAAAAGACTCAAACTAAAACTCAAAGGATGGACAAAATCAAGCAAATGGCATTCAAAAAAGAGTAGGAGTGTCAATATTAATCTCTGACAAAATAAGCGTTACATGAAATCCATCAGAAAGAATAAGGAAGGGCAGTATACAATGATTAAAGGGTCAACACACCAGGAGGACATAAGTGCAACAAATATTTGCACACCCAATGATAAGGCTCCAAAATGCATAAAACAAATTGTAACAGCACTGAAAAGAGAAATCGGTGGCTCCACAATAATAGCAGGAGATGTCAATATACCACTTTCAGTGAAGAACAGAACATCCAGAAAGAATCTCCATAAAGACACAGAAGACCTAAATCCTACAGTCAGTCAACTTGACCTCATAGACATACACACAACACTCCACCCAAGAGCAGTCAAGTAAACTTTCTTTTCCAATGTGCATGGAACATTTTCCAGAATAGACCACATATTAAGCCACAAAGTAAGCCTTAACAAAATACGAAACATGGAAATATTACAAAGCATCTTTTCTGACCATAAAGCCATAGAAGTAGAAATTAATCACAGAGAAAAAGCAAGGAAAAAGAATCAAATACATAGAAACCGAACAATATCTTGCTCAAAAACTATTAGGTTACGGAAGAAATCAAGGATAGAATGAAGAAATTCACAGAATCAAATGAGAATGAAAGCACATCCTGCCAGAACCTTTGGAACACAGCAAAAGCAGTGCCCAGAGGTCAAGTTATAGCAATAAAGGCACATATCCAAAAGAAGGAAGGGCCAAAATCAAAACTAACACTACAACTCGAACAATTAAAAAGACAACAGCAAGAGAGGCTTTCAGGCATTGGAAGAAAGAAAATAATAAAGATTAGGGCAGAAATAAATGAAATGGAGAAGAAAAAGCAACTGAAAGAGTTAACAGGACCAAAAGCTGCTTCTTTGAAAAGATCAACAAAATTGATCCACTGGCCAAATCGACTCATGGCGACCCTAGGGGCTAGGGTAGAGCTGACCCCCAGGTCGCCATGAGTCAGATCCAACTTAACGGCACTTGGCTTGGCTGGCCAAAGTGACATAAGAAAAACAGGAGAATAACAAATAATCCAAATAAGAAATGAGGTGGGTGATAGTACAAGATACGCAACTGATATTAAAAGAATCATAACAGAATATTTTGAAAAATTGTACTCCAACAAATTTGAAAACCACGAGGAAATAGATAAATTTCTGGAAACACACTACCTATCTAAACTGACACAAACTGAGATGGAAAAACTAAATACATCTGTAATAACAACCAAAAACCTGGCTCTGAGGCTTCACTGCAGAATTCTACCAAATTTTTCAGAGAAGAGTTAACCCCAGTACTACTGAAGGTGTTTCAGGATACAGAAGACAGTAGAATACTCCTTAACTCATTCTATGAAGCCAGCATAACCCTAATACAAAAATCAGGTAAAGACATTACAAAAACAGAAAATTACAGACCAATATTCTTCATGAACATAGACACAACAAAAATCCTCAAGAAAATTCTAGCCAATAGAATTCAACAACATTTTGAAAAAGTAATTCACCATGACCAAATGAGATTCATACCAGGTATGCAGGGAGGGTTCAACATTAGGAAACTAATTAATATAATCCATCACATAAATAAAACAGAAGATAAGAACCACATGATCCTGTCCATTGATGCAGAAAAAGCATTTGACAAAGTCCAACACCTATTGATGTAAAAATTCTCAGCAAAATAAGAATAGAAGGGACATTTCTCAACACAATAAGGGGTATGTATATACCGCCAACAGCCAGCATCATCCTAAACGGAAAGAGTCCCAAAGCATCCCCTCTGAGAATGGGAAACAGATAAGGATGTCTTTTGTCACCACTTTTATTCAACACTGTGCTGGAGGTTTTAGTCAGAGAGATTAGGCTAGAAAGAGACATAAAGGGTATCCAAGTTCCCAAGGAAGAAATAAAAGTATCCTTATCTGCAGATGATACAAGCTTATACATAGGAAACCCCCAAATCCACAAGAAAACTACTGGAACTAATAGTGAATTTGGCAAAATATCAAGATACACAATAAACACATAAAAATTGGTTGGACTCCTCTACACCAACAAAGAGAACTTTGGAAAGGAACTCAAACAACAGCATTTACAATAGCCCCCAAGAAGAAGAAATATTTAGAAGTAAACCTAACCAGAGACACAAAAACTTATGCAAAGAAAACCCAAAAGAGATCTATGCAAGTAGAAAAACATAGCATGCTCATGGACAGGAAGACTCAACATTGTGAAAATGTCAGGTCTACCAAAACAATCTACAGATACAATACAATCCCAATCTAAATTCTAATGACCCTTTTTAACACGATGGAGAAACAAATAACCAACCTCATGTGGAAAAGGAAGAGGCTTGGGTAAATAAAGTATTACTGAAGAAGAACAAAGTGACAGGCCTCAGACTACCTGATTTTAGAACATATTGCACTGCCTGGTACTGGTACAACAACAGACGTATAGAACAATGGAACAGAATTGAGAATCTATGCATAAATTCATCTACCCATAAGCAGCTGATATTCTACAAGAGCCAAAGTCTGTTAAATGTGGAAAAGACAGACTCTTTAAGAAATAGTGCTGGCATAGCTGGATATCCATCTGCAAAAAAAAATGAGGCAAGAGCCATACCTCACATCATGTAAAAGAAAGAAAATGGATCAAAGACTTAATATAAAATCTAAAAAGAAAAAAGATCATGGAAGAAAAAAATAGAGACAACGTTAGGAAAATACATGGCATAAAAAAAATATTCAGACCACAACTGACAATGCGAAAACACCAGAAGACAAACTGGAGAACTGGGAGCTCCTAAAAACCACTTAAGCTTCACCAAAAGAGTAAGAAGATAACTACAGTGTATCCTTCCAAGGTCTAATCTCTCAAATCTACAAGATACTCCACAACCTCAACAACCAAAAGACAAATGACCCAATTAAAAAATAGACAAAGCACATGAACAGGTACTTCCCCCAAGAAGACATCCAGGTGGCTAACAGACACATTAGGAAATGCTCATGATCATTAGCTGTTAGAGAAATGCAAATCAAAACCACTATGAGATGCCATCTCACCCCAGCAAGGCTGGCATGAATCCAAAAAAACCAAAACAGCAAATGTTGGAGAGACTGGAATACTGACATACTGCCAATGGGAATGCAAAATGTTGCAACCACTTTGGAAATGGATTTGATGCTTCTTTAAAAAGCTAGAAACACAAGTACCAAAGGATCCAGCAATCCTACATATATCCTAGAAAAATAAGATCCCCTATACGAATAGATGTAGGCACACCCATGTTCACTGCAGCACTGTTCACAGTAGCAAGAAGTTGGAAACAATGTATATGCCTGTCAACTGACTAAGGGATAAACAAATTATGGTATATTCAGAAAACGGGATACTGTGCTATGGGGATACTGTGGTATGCTAAGGAGCAACGATGAATTCATGAAAGATCTCACTACATGGACGGATCTGGAAGGCATTATGCTGAGTGAAATCAGCAGTAGCAAAAGGAAAAATATTGTATAAGACTACTAATATAAAAACTCAAGAAAAGGTTTAAACACAGAAGAAAAAGCATTCTTCGATGGTAACAAAGGTCAGGAGGGAGTGAGAAGGGAATTCACTTACTAGATGGTGGACAAGAATCATCTTAGGTGAAGGGAAGAGCAACACACAGTACAGGGGAAATCAGCACCACTGGACTAAGTCAAAAGTGAAGAAGTTTCCCGAATATAGCAGGGGTAGGGGTCTGGGGACCATGATTTGTAGGGACATCTGGATCAACTGGCATAACAAAGCTTACTAAGAAACTGTTTTACATTTGGTAAGTAGGGTCTGGGGTCCTAAAAGCTTGTGATAGGCCATTTAAGATGCAGCAATTGGTCCCAACCCACCTGGAGCAAATAAGAATCAAGAACACCAAAGACAAAAGAAAAATATTAAGCCAAGAGACAAAAGGGCCACATAAACCAGAGACTCCATCAGCCAGAGACCAGTAGCCCAGCTACTATCAATGACTGTCCTGACAGGGAACACGACAGAGTCCCTGACAGAGCAGGAGAAAAGTGAGGTGCAGAACACAAATTCTAGCAAAAAGATCAGACTTGATGGTCTCACTCAGACTAGAGGAACCCCAGAAGACATGGCCCCAGAAATCTGTTAACCCACAACAGAAACCATTCCCTAAGCTAGCTCTTCAGAGAGAGATTAGACTGGACCATAAAACAAAATAATACTCACGACAAGTGTGCTTCTTAGTTCAAGCAGATACACGAGCCTAAATGGGCAGCTGCTGTCCAGAGGCAGGAGGAGAAAGCAGGAAGGGACAGTAGATGACTGAAGAGACACAGGAAACCCGGGATAAAAAGAAGGAGCTGCTGTCACATTACAGGGATGGAAACTAGTGACATACAACAAATGTGCGTATAAATTTTTGTTTGAAAAATCAACTTGAGTTGTAAACTTTCACCTGAAGCGCGATTTTAAAAAAAGAGAGGTCATCCCACAGAGTGCAATTCACCTCTGACACATGTGGGGTTTCCCTGAGTCAGAGCAGACTCGATGGCAGCTGGATTTTGAGGGCACCCAGGTAAGGACAGAGAGGAACAGCAAACTTCTCAGACAGGGCGACTAGGCAGGGTGGACAGAGGCTGCTCAGATGGACACACACACACAGACGGACAGAGAAAAGCAGGCAGACCCCGACAGACAGCCTCAGAGCCGTGGAAATGCGCTTATCCACACCCAGTCGCCCTTTTTCTGAACCTGTCTCTGACCCTCCAGTTCTGCCTGTCCCCTCTTGGTTTGTCCAGGAACTTCCTGGGAAATACATAGTGCCTGCCTGCTGGGACCACACACACAAAAAAACCCAAGCACACTGCTGTCAAGTTGATTCTGACTCACAGCGACGCTATAGATGGAGTAGAACTGCCCCACAATATTTCCAAGGAGTGCCTGGTGGATTTGAACAGCCAACCTTCAGGTTAGCAGTCTTAGCACTTAACCACTAGGCCACCAGGGTTTCCATTAGGACCGCAGGTGGGTACAAAACAGACATCCTGGTCCCTAAGGGTAGGGCAGATGATGCACAGGATAAATACAGGAACCAAACAACTGAGGTAGCAGGGAAGGGAGGAAGGGCTGAGGAGAAAAGGGGGTAAGCAGGGGACTGCAAAGAGGAGAGGTGGGCCAGGGAGTCTTGGACCAAAGGCCTGAAGTGGGTAAGGGAGGAAGCTGTGGGGACATCCAAGAAGAGCGTTCCAGGCAGAGGGAACAGCAAGTGCAAAGAGTTTTATCTCCCACCCTTATCCTCCTTGTATCCCCCAGCCCACTCCGATTAGGCCGTCTAGACAGGCCTTCCAGGCACCTGCCCCCGCACCCACAGATAACACGGGAGATCAGAGAGGCTGTGTGAGTTGCCCAGGTCACACAGCTTGAACGGAGGCCCAGGTCTGTCTGAATTGGGGGCCTCTGTCCTCAGTGGCCCCAGTGGTACAGTGATTAAGCGTTAGGGCATGCTACGGCTACCAGCCAAAAAGTCAGCTGTTTGAATTCACCAACAGCTCCTTGGAAACCCTATGGGGCAGTTCTACTCAGTCCTGTAAGGGTGCTATGAGTCGGAATAGTCTTGATGGCAATGGGATTTCTGTTCTGGGATCTTTGAGGAGACCACAGGGGGTGCAAACAGGTAACATACTCGGTTGCTAGCCAAAAGATTGAGGCGTCCAGTCTACCAAGAGGATGCTTGGAAGAAAGGCCTGGCAACCTCTGAAAAATCAGCCACTGAAAACTTGATGAAGCTGTTTTACCGTGATACACATGGGGTCAGAGTTGACTCACTCACCCCTGGTGGGTCCTTGAGGAAAGAGATCCCCCACACCCTGACAGCAGGAATCTGATTGGCAAAGGCTGGCTAGAGGGACAGCCAGCTAAGGCCTCGGGAAGAGCAGACAGCTGTGAGTGTGAGGGGCTGAAGGCAGACCCCACCAAGAGGCTGGAGCACAAGTCACCAACCTGGACACTGTGGAATACGGAAAAGCAATGACAGACAGACATCCAGGGCCTGGAGAGTAGCAGAGACTCAGTCAAGGGTTCTGCGAAGAGGGTGGTGAGAGGTACGCAGCAGGAGGTTGTGGGTCTAACCTGGATGATCATTGGAAACTGAGTCGAGATGGGAGTGGTCCCATGGTGCGGGGAGTGGTCCCATGATGCGGGGAGTGGTCCCACGGTGTGGGGAGGGGTCCCGTGGTGGGAGCAGGGGCTGGTTGGGAGGCCAAATGTGATAACACCACCACGAATTCCTTATCTTGGAGTTCTGGGCGTTGGAAATCGGACATGGGTCCCATAGGGCTCAAATCAGCAGGGCTGCATTCCTTCTGAAGGCTGTCGGGAAGAAACCGTTTCCTTGCCTTCTCCAGCTTCCAGAGGCTGTCCACATCCCTATGCTCACGGTCCCCTCTTCCTCCATCTTCAAAGCCAGAGGATCTTCTAATCGCTCTCTGCGTCCACTGCCATCCCCTTCTCTGACTCTGGCCTTCTTGCGTGCCTCGTATTTACAGTTATATCAGGCCCACGCTGATAACCCAGGATAATCTCCCCATCTCAAGATGCTCAAGTTGGGCATGCAAAGTCCCTTTTGGCCACCATGTAAGATAACCTATTCACAGGTTTCAGGGATCAGGATGTGAGCATCTTTGGGGGTTATCACTTGCCTGCTAAGGAGTCTGCTACAAGTTGTGAAATGGACTCAACAGCAATGAGTTTTGGAAGGAGTCCCCGGGTAGCGTAAACAGTTAAGCGCTTGACTTCTAACTGGAAGATTGGCAGTTCAAACCCTCCCCCCCAGAGGTACCTTGGAAGAAAGGCCTGGTGATCTGCTTCAGAAAGGTCGTAGGCTTGAAAACACCACGAAGTGGTTTACTCTGCAAACCAGGAGGCAGAATCCATTCAATGGCAATTTTTGTTTGCCTACTTCACGGTCTAGTCTCAGGGTCTGGGAAAAGGGCCAAGTGGCTGGAATCAGCTGATGGGCTGAAGGGGAGCAGCCGGGACAATGAGGGGTCCAGGGCTTGAACAAGGAGCCCTGTGACACAAAGGTTAAGTCCTTGGCTCCTAACTGAAAGGCTGGTATTTGTATCCCACTCAGTGGTTGTGCAGGAAAAAGACCTGGGATTCTGTTCTCTTAAAGATTCCCACTGCCGTCGAGTCAATTCTGCCTCGTAATAACCCTACAGACAGAGTAGAACTGCCTCATAAGAGTTTCCAAGGGGTGTCTGGTAGATTTGAACCTCCAGCCTTTTGGTTAGCAGATGTAGCGCTTAACCAACACACCACCAGGGTTTCCCCTGAAAGATTACAGCCTGGGAAACTATGAGCCGGTTCTACCATTTCCAACCAGTAGGAAGGGAGGGGGGTGCCTGCCTGTGCCCTCCTTCTTTCCCTGCCCCTTCAGCACAGGGTTGCTACGAGTCAGAATTAACAGCACGCAGTAACAACAAGGCTTGAATCTACTGCTTCACTGGACTGGGGCCTCCATCTGCGTCTTCAGTGGTGTGCTTCTGTCCCCAGTTCAAACACAAAGGGTGTGAACGCTTGAGAGCAGGAGGAAGCAAGGCGCTCTGGACTTCCTGGTGTTCCCCTAGCCCCTTACACCAGACTCACCAGCTCCCCTGTTACTACCACTCCAACAGCGGGCACTAGCCCCTCTGAGTTCTGGCAAATTTACCTTGAAATTTCCCCCTCCATGCCTATCTGCCACTCCTGGGCCGGGCCCCAGTGCCTCTCACTTAACAACTGCTAGTGGCCCACAAGGATAACCCCTCCCCAGGTCTCCTTACACTGTTCTCTGCACAGCAGCCATGTTTTAAATCCCAGTGTGCCTCTCCCAAGTCCTAGGGGCCTTTGGGTTGGCTCTGTTCTGCTGCCCCAACTCACTCACTTCCAGACCCTCACTCAGTATAGTTCCTCCACGTACTCATTGCTCACCAAGATATCACCTCCTCCAGGAAGGCTGCCCTGATTATCTACCCACTCTCAGGCTTGGAGTCAGGCCTGCCTCACGCTCATGGAGGGGGCAGGGGGGAAGAAGGAGGGCACAGGGCAGATGAGAAGCAGGCACCCATCCCTTCCTGCCTGCTGTTCCCCGGCCTCCTTCGGCACCTCCCACCTTTGCCTGGGCAGCACCTTCTACACAGCCAGAAAGTTCCCCTTGATCTGGTCCCAGCACATGCAAATCCTCTTTAGGGTCATTATCTTCCAGGCACCTGCTGCTTCTCACCTGGGGCCCAGGCATCTGTTGCGCTGTGGCTGCTTGTTGCTGTAGGGTCGATTCCAACTCAAGGCTGCCTCATGGGTTAACGGTAGAACCGCGGTCCATAGTGATGGTTTGACACAGTGGCTGCAACAGTGGGCTGGAGCATAATAGCAATTGTGAGGATGGTGTGGGAACAGGCAGTGTTCGGTTCTGTCGGACATAAAACTGCTAAGAGTGGGAACCGACTGGACAGCACTTAACAACAATAATCTTCATGGCAGCAGACTGCCAGGCCTTTCCTCAGTGGTGCCACTGGACCTTAGGTCAGCAGTCCAGCCCCAAAGCCACCTGGGGCTTTTCTCCCTGTTTTGCTATCAATAAAAAACGGAGGTGGGGGCATGCTCTGAGTACCCCCAACGTGCAAGGCACGAAATGTGAGATCTCTCCGATCAAGAGAGAAAGTGGCTTCCTGGCCACCTTTGACATGCGCTAAAGGTAAGAGGGGCACTGGAGGAAAAGAAACAGGAGGGAGAGGAAGCAGAGGTGGAGTGCGGAAGTGGAGAGAGGGGATACGGGTTATGAGTGGCGGGGGAGGGGCAAATCAGGGTAGGCCGCCGGGGGCGGGGGAGGAAGCTGGGGGAGGGGCAGTGCTGAGGGGGCGCTGGCAGGATCCACTAAGGAGGAAGGCCAAGGAGGCTAGCATTTAGAGGAAGGACTTGTCTAGCAAAGGACCAGCAGGTGCAAAGGCCGGAAAGCTGGCCTCAGAGGGACATGTTCTTCCCCACTTGTGACAGAGGTCATCTGTTACCCTTCTCCAGCTAAGCGAGGGAATCAAACCTCTGCGAGTTTCAGCACCTTGCCCAGGCCCCCACAACCAGGAAGGGGCAGACTTCGTCCCCACCGCACCCAAAATCGTAGGTGCTGACTCAGGGTGAGGTCTGGTTGTCCTCATTTCACAGTGGTGCATTGTTAAAAGGTGGAGAGTTAGCAGCTCTGGAACTCCCCTGAGACTGGCCAACTGACCACGAGTCCCCCTGCTGTGGCCAGGGGAAACACAGCCTCCCCTGGCCTGGCTGGGCATGTCCTCCATTCACGTCTCCCCGGGCTCCCTGCCCTGTGTACCACTTTCGGTTCCATAGGCGAGACAGGACGCCCACCGACCTCTCTCCCCGCCTTGGCCTCCGGCTTGGCCTCCCAGACTCTGCATTCACCAAACGCCCACGTTTGCCCGGATGCCCTTAAGCGCCCCCTGGCCACCGAGCCGCCGGGCCTGCCTGGTGGGTGAGCTGGGCTAGGTCCCAGACTTGGAGCCTGGATTATCCCCTGAGGGCTGCGCCTCTGCGGCGCGCCCCCGAGGTGCAGACGCGCGGGCCGCAGCCGGATCCGAAGGGGAAAATCCGAGGGGGCAGGGCCGTGTAGCGGACCTAGGCGACGCCGAAGTCAGAGGACAGCGCAGCTGACCTGTAGGGTCCCAAGGCGAGAGGCACTGCCCGAGAAGTGGGAGACTGGACTAGGGCTCGGGGACCAGCTGCGCGGCGCGGGGGTCCTGGGAGCCGCGTGTCGCAAGCCGCCAGGACCCTGCGCTCGCAGGCCCCGCCCCCAGGGCCCCGCCCCAGCTCCGCCCCTCGCCCCCTCCAGCCCCTTCCCCGCCCAGCGCCGAGGCCGAGGGGGGAGCAGAGTTCGCTGCTTGGTTCTGGCGGCGCGACTGAGCTCCGTGCTTCTCCCGAGCGGCCGTCCGCACCCCCAGGTAAGCAAGCGCCCCGCGCCGCAGGGCTGCCCAGAGCGCCCCCCGAGCGCCCCCCAAGCGCCCGGTCGCGCCCACGCAGCTATGGCGTTCTCTGCACGCCGCTACTCGGGCCCCCATCACCGTGCCCGAAGCCACCTCCAGAGGCCTCCCATCCACGCCAGGCTCATAGTTGCCTCCCCAAGGGGTCGCACTCCCCTAGGACTGGGTCGGGTGCCCGAGGACACGGGTCGGAACTGGCCGGAGGGACTAGGGGAAAAGGTGACCGCGTGACGCGGGAGAATCCCGCAACCGTGGGAGCGGGAGGAGCTCGACACGCAGTTTGCCAGCTAATCTGTGTTGGGGCTACCGATGGCAGCGGCCGAGCCCACAGTACTGCCGGGTAACGTAAACAGAGAAAGCCGCTCGCTCTAGCTCGTGCTTGGCGCTAAGGAAGCAGTCGCATCGGAGAGATGGAATAAGGGTGAGAGCGCTGAGACAGGGTCACAGAGGGATTCTCCGCGGAGGTGCCACCACCCCGGCCTGATGTGAGCAGCACGCGAGGGTTCTGTAGGCCCAGGAAACAGCGAGATCGCTGGCAGGGCCTCGCCTGTGTGTCTGCCGAGAGAAAGGAGGCCAGCGTGGACGGAGCGCCTGGACAAGGTGGGGAGAGCTTGGCACAGGCTCCAGGGCCGCCAGGTGATGCAGCCGTAGGGACCACGGGAGGCGTCCTAGAGAAGGACGTGATTGGGTTGCGTATTCAGCTCTTGGAGCTGTGGCCCAGAGATAGATGTGGAGCCAGAGGGCAGAAACCTGGGAGGGGGCTGACTGGGTTGGCCCGGATTGGAAGAGGGGCGGGACATGGGCGAATTGGGGGGTGTTTTGGCAGAAGAACTAGATTCTTTGCCTGCTCAGAAGTGGGATACCAGGGAAGAGATATTCCAGGAGACTTCTGACCTGGGCAGTTGAAGGAATGAGGATTTTACTGCTGGAAAGGGGACCTATGGAGCTGGAAGGGTCCTGTGTGATGGGGGAGCACCCTGAGACTGCTTTATGGGACCATTCGGGTAGGCATCCCAGAGTGTGGATTGCCTTTGAAGCCCTCAGCCTCCCCACCTTCCTTTCCGTTGCTCTTGTGAGTAAACAGGAGTGACCTCAGCATCAGACAGCACATCCTGGGCCCTGTGACCTCCTTGCTCCCCTGCCCTCCCAGCCTCCCTTACTCCGTGCAGAGGGGCTGGTGGACAGCAGGCGGTGTCTTGGAAGGAGATGGAAGAGGTTGTGGAGAGAAGTTTGGAGGTTTGGTCATCATCAGACTGGCCTTGTGGCCCCAGGCAAAGCTTTCTACACTTTGGTTTGCCCATCTGTAAAATGGGTTGGTAGTACCTCTCCTGGAGAGTGTTGCTCAGACCCAGAGAAGCCATGGCTAGGAAAGGGCTTGACAGATCCCAGAGAGGTGACAGTTGGGGGAAGATGAGGCCAGGCTGCAGTGGCTGGTGGGCCTCCATTTCCTGCTTTGAGAAGTGGGAGCGATGTGAAACAGTGCCCACCTCCTGGCCTGGACCAATGGCCAGTTAATGAGTCTAGCTTTGTTTGAAGTGTTTGGCTGGCCTTGCGCCTGGTACAGTGAGCACTCAGCTCAGGAGGTCAGCCCAGGAGCTTCGGGAGACTGTGTGGTTGGCAGCAGGGAGAGGCCAGGGTCCCCTCCCCCAGCCTCAGATGCCTGCGGGAAGACAGGCCTCAGGGGCATATTCTCCCTACTTAACTGGGTACCACAGGCTGTCCCCTTCTAGCTGGCTGGACCTGGGGCTGCCTCCAACCCTGTTCTGCCAGTTGAAGTTCACTGGCCGTAGGCAAATGACTTCATCTCCTTGTGCCTCAGTTTCCTGACCTGTGAAATGGAAATAATGGGAGTCATCACCTCAGAGACAAAAAACTGAGTTCAGTGTGCAGCTAGTTATGAGAACCCAGTAAACAGAGTCCATTAAAATATCAGAGTGGGTACCTGGGGGCATTATATTTTAATAGCTTTCATTTACTAACTTCTCCTTTCCTACTGCACGTGAAACTCAGTTCTTTCTCTGAAGTGATGACTGCCATTACCCCCATTTTACAGACTGAAACTGAGGCACGAGGAGATGAAGTCACTTGCCTGCAGCCAGTGAACTGAAACTGGGAGAACTAGGTTGGAGGCATCCCCAGATCTAGCCAACTAGAAGGAGGGCAGTCAGAATAGGAGCGATAGCTGGGGATGTCACCACTCCTCTGTCAGTTTGTCACACTGGGGTAGTTTGTGTGTTGCTGTGATGCTGGAAGCCATGTATGCCAGATGCCAGTAGGATCACCCATGGTAGGTAGGTTTCAGCGGAGTTTCCAGACTAAGACAGACCGTGAAGAAGGACCTGGTGACCTACATCCGGAAAAGTTGGCCAGTGGAAACCTATGGATAACAGCAGACCGATGTCTGATACAGTGCCAGAAGATGAGGCCCCTCAAGCTGGAGGCCCTCAAAATATGACTGAGGAAGAGCTGCCTCCTTGAAGTAGAGTCGACCTTAGTGCTGAGACTGGAGTCAAGCATTGGGGACTTTTGTTGACTGATAAGTAGTGAGAAAGCGAAGGAGGAAACCAGACTCCAAGAAAGAGGGACTTGAGGAGGTAGGAAGACCAGCTGGGACCTGGGGTGTGATTCAGAGTGAGAAGAAACACTCACAAACATCCACTAGTAATCAGAATGTGGAATGTATGAAGTATGAATCAAGGACAATTGGAAGCTGTCAAAAATGAAATAGAACTTGAAGTCACTATCCAGGCATTGGTGAGCTGAAATGGACCGGTGTGGGACATTTTGCACTGGATAGTCACATGATTTCCTGTGCCAGGGGTGACACACTGAAGAGGAATAGTATCACATTCATTGTCAAAAAGAACATTTCAAGAGCTATGCTGAAATACACTGTCAGTGATAAGATGATAGCCACATGCCTACAAGGAAAACCAGTTACACGACTACTAGTCAAATTTATGCATCAACAGTCATGCCAAAGATGAAGAAATTGAAGATTTTAACCAACTTCTGCAGTCTGAAATTGCTCAAATATGCAATCAAGAAGCGTTGATTCTTATTAGTGATTGGGATGCAAAAGCTGAAATCAAAGAAGTGTCATAGCCACCCTGTAGACAGGGTAGAACAGCCCCATCGAGTTTCCAAGGAGCACCTGGCGGATTTGAACTGCTGACCTTTGGGCCAGCAGCCACAGCACTTAACCACAGCACCACCAGGGTTTCCAGAGAAGGATCAGTAGTTGGAAAATATGGCCTTGATGATGGGAATGATGGTAGAATTTTACAGGACCAGCTGGGACCTGGGGCAGAGGATGGGGGAGAAGTAGGTGGATCCTGCGGGGCAGTGAAGGCCTAGAGTGTGACACGAAGACCAGGCAACCCCACAGGTTTCCTTCCACCTGAGTCCTGGAAGGATGGAGAGGCCCCAGACTAGGGAGGCAGGTTCAGAAAGAGGTCTGCCATCTGTTTGGAACACCGAAGTGCTGCTGGACTCCCAGAGGGGGGTATAGTGAGGAGTGGGCTTTAGAGAAACAGGCCTGAGCTTGGGAGAGGTCTCTGTGCGGAGTGTGGTCACCAGGCGGAGGCAGTGGGAGCTGAGAAAGCAAAGGAGGAAGCTGGACGCCAAGGAGGGACTTGAGGAGGTAGGAAGGGGTCTGTTGTGCCTCTGAGCCCTGTGCTTGGATAATTCTGCAGTAGAGGGCTCGCTGCCTCACCCCCCAAGCCATTCAGGACAGTCTCTTCTTTGCCACTTGGACCTAGCTTGATGTAATAGGGTGACATAGAGGAGGCTTTTCCCCTCCCTCAATCTGAACTCTATACCTTTGTAAATATGATCCTGTCACACCGGTTTCCCACACTGAACCAGTTCTACTTTTGTTCCCCAGCTCCTCCTGGATTCTTGGGGCCATATTGTGTTCCAGGGCCCATGGACTATGTGTTTGCAGAGGATTGGAGCCCCTTGGGTGCCTGTGCCTGGCCCAACCCCCACCTACCCTCCCTCCTTGTCCAACTATCACTCATTTGTTTATTCATCACATAGTCAAGGAGCGCCTGTCGTGGGAGGCGATGGGTACTTAGCATGGAACAAGTCAAAGATGTTCCCCTCCCCTCATGGACCTGTGTTGTGGGGGGCTGGGGCATGAGACTTGAAGAATGAGGAAGAGCAGCCAATTGGTTACATGGGGGAATAGCATTCCAGGCAGAGGGACCAGCAGGTGCAAAGGCCCTGGGGCAGCAACAGGCTTGGCATGTTAGAGGAACAGTGAGGAGGCTCAAGCGGCTAGAATGGAGTGAACAAGGGGAGAGTGGAGAGGGGCGGATGGAGAGGCTGAGTGTCTCCAGAGCCCCTCAGTCCAGCCACAGCAACACCCTGAAAGGGTCCTCAGGGTATGAGGTTTGCAGGGTGGTTATTTTGTTACTTTGTCTCGTACGTGCAGTAATCTCCCTGCCCAGAAGTCTTCAGCCATGACTTTCCGACTGGCACTGAGGCTGGCAGGAGGAAGGAAGTGAGAAGCATCCTCCTTCCTGGAAGGGGTGACTTCCCCCTCTGGGGAGTTCCTGGAGGGGCCCTGAGTTTCCCGCAGGAGAAGGTGGAGGGAAGGAGTCAGGGAGAGCACTCACTGGGGTGTGGAGGCAGCTGCTGGGTGAGCAGGCCAGCTGGGTGGAGGAGACAGGAGCCTCAGGGGTGCAGGGGTGGGGGTGACAGGAAGGGGGCTGGCAGGCCTCTAGTCAGCTAGAAAAGCGGAAGCAGGTACACTCTGAGGAAGGCCTGGCCCACTGTCACACCCGTGCCTCTTCTCCCTCTTCACCTCCTCCACCACCCCGGTAGGCAAGGACCTGCCACCCTCCCAGTCCCTCCACTGACCCAGGCGTGCCCCCAAGCCCCCAGGCCTTGAAGGCTGTGAGTGTGCAGTGGGTACCGGGACACTTGAATCTGGGACCTGAGTTCAAGATTCTGTTCTGGTGGGGGTGGAGGAACCTGAACATGGTAACCAGAGCTGTCCCCTCTGCACCCCTCCATATTGGGAGTGGGAGTGCCTAGGGGTAGCTCCCCTCCACTCCTGCTGGGTTCTGACCACAGTCCTAGCAAGCACAGTGGGGCCCAGCAGGGGCAGGGTATGGAGGCTGGACTGTTAGAAGGTGGCAGGGGTCTCAGATAGTGACAGGTGGCAGGGGAAGACAGGACAACTCTAAAATTACCTACTTCGGGGACTTAGTGTCTCCATGTCAGATGCTGGTTTATCATTAGCTGTTACTGAGTCGTCGACTTGTGGCATTCCATGTACAACAGAAGGAAAGTCTACCCCATCCTGCGTGACCTTCATGATTGCTGGTCCGCTCAAGTTCATGGTTGTGGCCGTTATGTGTTTTCAGTGTCTTTCAGCCCAGGGGGCTCATCTGCCCGCACTGTATCAGGTGATGTTTGGCTATGATTCATAGGGTCTTCGTTTGCTGACTTTCAAAAGTGGTTTACCAGACCTTTCTTCCTAGTCTTAGTCTGGAAGTGCCACTGAAACCTGCCCATGGTAAGTGATGCTGCTGGTATTTGAAATACTGGTGACATTGCTTCCATCATCAAAGCAACACACAAATCACCAAAGTATGACAAGCTGACAGATGAGTCGTGACAGACATTGGAGCAGGTCTGAATACAAGGCTTTATGGGCCCCGCCCTCACCTCCCTGCCCTCTCATCTTCCCTATCTCCCTCTTTCTCACTCCATTCTAACCATATAGCCCTTCTCCTGTGCCTTAAATTCACCTGGCACAGACCAGCCTCAGGGCCTTTGCACATGCTGTTCCCTCTGCCTGGGCTGTGGGTTCCCCTAGGTATCCACACGGCCCTCCCTCACCTTCTTCAAGTCTTTGCTGAAACACCACCTTCTATGGGAGTCCTCCCCTGTTTTAAAATTGTCCCCAACTCCTAACTCCCCCTCCTTGCCTTATTTTTGGGGTCCTTCCAACTGCAGCCTGGGAGGGACTAGGGGGCTCTAGAGACATGTAGGCTTGGATTCAAGTCCCAGCTCTGCACTTCCTACTCTATGACTTTGAGCAACCCCAGGCTTCACTCTCCCCAGCAGCAAAATGGGCACACTAGAAGCAACTGGCTGGAGGCTGGGAGGATTTGGGGACACATTTAGGTTTGTAGTCCGTGTCTTCTGAGGCCCCTGGAAGCTCTGACTCTGAGACAGGACCCTCAGGACTGAACTAGAATTTTCCAGAAATGCAATGGGAGTGTGGGTAGGGGGTCAATCACTGCAGGTGGTCAGGGCCTTTCTGAGGAGATGACATTCGAGCTGAGGCCTGAGTCAGAGCCAGCAATGAACACAGAAGCCAGGCATGTTTGTTTGTTGCCTTCCCTAAACCCACAGCTGGCTGGAGAGACATGTGTGTCCTTGGGAGGTTATAGGGCAGAACATGGGCTACAATGGAGGCACCACAAGCTCTGGAAGCAAGGGAGGCCCCTAAACCAGACCAGAAGCTTCTGGAAACAGCAGCCAGTGAGCTTCTTCCCTGGAGGGTCAGCAGGGGTCAGCCAGGCCAGTGATGCAGGTGTTGGGAGTGACAGCTGGACAAGAGGAAACAGCCCGGACCAATGTTGTGTTAGGACAGTGTTGCTGACATCCGCAGGCTGAGACCACGAAGGGGTGCCAGAGGCCTTGGGACAGGTAAGGGCAGTCAAAAACCAGTTGCGTTGGAGCTGTTCTCTATAGAGCTTTCAGGGGCTAGATTTTCAGGAGATTGCAAGGCCTTTCTTCTGAGGTGCCCCTGAGAGGACTTGAACCCCCAACCTTTTTAGCGCCCACTATGTCCTGGCAGCTGTGGACAGGGCCTGGAGTGCCAGAGCGTGGCACCCTTCTTGCAGGCAGTGGGAGCACCAGGGGCTGTTGCATGGGGGAGAGGCTGCTGAGAGCAGACCCACTGTGTGGTACCAACTGCACTAAGAGCAGCTGCCCTGCTCAGCCTGTGTTCCCCCTGCCTGGTAGCCTCCAGCTGTGTGTGTCTCCACAAAGGGGCTGTCCCCAGTGGTCCTCGGAGAGGAAGTGCTGTGCTTGGCCTCCAGTCACACAAACATCCCTGAGCCTTAAAGGGACTGCAGGCAGCTCAGCGCCCAGTGGAGGGGTCTCTCTGGCCTGGGACTCCAGCATGGCCTCTTCCCACCCGAGGACTCTCCATGGCTCCTGGGCCTGCCGAGGCAGTGGATGGGGTACTAAAACCGTCTGTCAGTTTCACAAATGATGCTTGCTGCCACTACCCAGCAGGCTAGGGGCAGAGCCCACGTCTGCCAGCCATCTGCAGGTTCTATCTGTGGGCTCTGAAGTTCACGGTCTATCGCTGTCCTGGCCCGCTGCCCCTGGCTGATACATGGGCCCATTTTCATATGGGAGCCAAGTACAGGGGGCCACTGGGATCCCTGGCTCTTACAGCCTTGCACCCCTCCCATCTCTCTTGAAAGTCTAAGCCCAGAAATTCCATTTGCACTCCCAGTTTTCCTTGTCCCTCCCTCTCTTGCACCACGTGACCCCAAATCCCTACCCAAGCAGATGGTCCCCAGGTGAGGCCTACTCACCCCAGCATGCCTCCCACTCCTGAGAGACCTCCTTCCCTGTACAGCAGTACCCCTTTCCCAGGCTCCAGTCTGTGCCTCCACAGTGCCCCCACTTGACTTGATCAAGCCCCTCTTTGTCCCTCGCAGGGTCTCTGACCCTCCAGATGACTTCTGGAGGCTTATCATAGCTATCTAGTGCTGCTCTCATAAATACTGCAAGCGGGTGACACCAGCAGACAGAATTTTGTTTTCTTACAGTTTAGGAGGCTCGAGGTCCAGATTCAGGGGGCTAGCTCTAGGAGAAAGTGCTCTGTCCAGTTTGGAGGAAAATCCTTGCCTTCTCTAGCTTGCTTCTCTCTCTGCTTCCCTAGCTTGCGTCGCTGCATTCCTTGGGGACATCCGTACAGCATCTGTGTCCCCCTGCCCCACCGTCTGTCCCTAGTCTCTATAGCTCAGAGGTGAGTTTAAAATATACCCTGTGCTGATATGGCCTCATTAACATAACAAAGGAGACTATTCCCAAGCGGGCTTGCCTCCCACTGGTATGTTCTTGTTGGGTGCCATTGAATCTATTGCTACTATGGCAATCCCAGTGACACTAGGAATAGAACTACTCCACAGGGTTTTCTAGGTTGTAATCTTTTTTTTTTCTAATTGTGGTTAAGTGAAACTGGACAATCCAAATTAAATTTGCATGCCCGCCTACCTGCAGCTCCCTCTGCTCTCCTTGCCCGGTGACTGCACACTCCTCCTTTTCATTCTGTATTTGTCGTATCCTCTTAATAATCTGTCCTCTGCTCTCCACCATCTCCTCTCCCTTCTGGTAAGAGACCAGTAGGACAGTGTCTTATAGGTGCATAGAACCATAAAGTACACACGCCATATGGTCACTTTGTGTCCCGTAGCCCAGTCCATGCCTGTCCGAAGAGTTGACCTCAGTAGTATTTTCTGGTCAGGGGCAGCAGCAGGTCTAGGGGCCATGCTCCCAGAGGATCCCCCAGGCCACTGGACCATAAATTGGGTCTTTAGTGATAGTTTGTAATCTTTACAGGAATAGATCACCAGGTCTTCCCGCCAAGGAGCCACTGAAACCTTCTGTTAGCAGCCAGGCTCTTAACCCTTGTGCTGCCAGGGTTCTCTATCCGTGTTTATAGTCCCCAAACCCTCCCATCGCTGTCAAGTTGATTCTGACTCTTAGCAGCCCCATAGGACAGAGGAGAAGTGCCCCCTGGGGTTTCCAAGGCTGTTATCTTGACAGAACCAGAGAGCCACCTCCTTCTCCTGCAGAACGGCTGGTGGGTTTGAACAGCTAACCTTTGGTTTGCAGCCCAGTACCTCACTGTCATGCTATGAGGGGCCCTGATCCACAGATACTAGAGTTAGAATTTCAACACACGTTTGGGGAGGACACAATTCAACCCCAGCGAACAGGCAGGGCTTCTTAAAGGAAGTGTCTGGCAAGCAAATTTTGTGAACCTGGAAGGAGTTGGGCAAGTAGAGCAGAGGCTTTACAAGTAAGGGAGAACAGCACATGCAAAGGCCCAGGGGTATGTTGGGGTGTGCCTGACTATAGAGCACAGGGCTGGATTAAAAGCCAAGGGTCTGATTCATGTGTTGGGAGGATGGCCCAGATGCTGCAATGTGTGAGACCGGAGACAGGGAGCTGGGGCAGAGGCAGCCACAATGATTCAGGAAGGAGAGGGTCATGGAAGAGAGGGATACAGTCCAAGGACTCTGTGAGGTGCTGAATGTCAGGGGCATGTGAAGAGAAGTTTGGGACTGTTCCCAAGTTCCTCTCCCCCAAACCACATGGATAGTAGACACTTGCCAGGAAGCCACGAGCTCAGAGGAGGTGACTTCAGTGGCACACATCTGGACAGGGAAGAGCAAGGCAGTGTTCAGAGAACAGGAAGAATCTGGAAACTTCCCACCTGGGCACTGGCATAGATTGAACTGTGCCCTCCAAAAAGGTGTGTCAGTCTGGCTAGTCCATGATTCCCAGTACTGCATGATTGTCCCCTATTTGTGTGATCTGATTGATTATCCTATGTGTTGTAAATCCTACCTCTGTGATGTTAATGAAGCAGGATTAGAGACAGTTATGTTAATGAGGTGGGGACACAATCTACAGAATTAGGTTGTGCTTTGAGTCAATTTCTTTTGAAACGTCAAAAGAGAGAAGCAAATACAGAGGAGAGGGACCTCATATGACCAAGACGGAAGCCACAGGAGCAGAACATGTGTCCTTTGGACTCATTCTGCTCTGAGAAGCCCCTAGACCAGGAAAAGATTGATGACAAGGACCTTCCTCCAGGGCCAACAGAGACAGAAAGCCTTCCACTGGAGCTGACACCCTGAATTCAGACTTCTAGCCTCCTGGACTGTGAGAGAATAAATTTCTCTTTGTTAAAGCCATCCACTTGTGGTATTTCTGTTATAGCAGCACTAGGTAACTAAGACAGATGTGTCACATCTGGCATTCCAGCAACCAGCGCTGGGTAGGGTCCAAATCTGTAGTAGACAGGTGAAAGGATGAGAAATCTCAGTCACTCATGAAAACATGTCAATCACAGAAGAACAAATAAACACATCCACAGAAGATAAAACTGGGACCAAGGTCTCTGATGGAGAGCGATGGACACAGGTCTGCTAACACAAGCTGTATATAAGCTTTACAGGTAGGAAGTCAATAGGAAGTCAATAGCCAAAAATGGTCATGATCTTTGTTACAGAACAAAGGACAGGAACATGCAAATAGTTTTAACCTGCGCTATTATCCTGCAAACAGTTTCAAGGAAATAGTTCTTAGCTAAGGACTTATTATTTTTACAAATAGTTTTGCCTGAGTCAATTAAATTGCAAGTAGTTTCAAGGAAATCATTTCAACTTGCAAATAGTTTAGTCTGGGATAGTATCCTACAAACAATTTCAAGATGATTCATGTTATTCTGTAAATGGTTTCAAGGGACCAAGCAGAGAAGTGGAGAAGTACAAACGTGGGAAGAGGGCAGAAAGGGCAAGGGGGGCTAGGACCCGGTAACTTCCAGCCCCCAGCACAGATGTGCTGATTGCAGCCTCCAAGCGGGTGAAATTTTCCCAGCTGGTGGCATAAAAGGGGCCAGGGCTGGCATTTAGGACTAAGGCAGAGGAAGGATGGCTTGGAGTGGTGAGGTGGGGACAGGAAGACCCCACTGGAAGGTGAAGTCGGGGCCTGGGCTGGGAAGTGGAGGTGCGACTTGGAAGGAGAGGATAGGAGTTGGAGGAGAGAGAGCTAGGATGAGAGTCTGAGAATCTAGCCCATTTTGCAGATCAGCCTCTAGAGTAGGCCCAGTTCCTCGAGAGAACTCTCAGGACCCCCTTGCCGTCTGTCCATCCCTTTTTAGTGGCCACTGCTTCAAGTACCCCCAAAAGGTAGCCACATTTTGCCTTCTAAGAATCCCAGTCTTGCTGCTGACACACTAAAAGGGTCCCGTGCCCACCAAGTGTGCCCAGTAGCATAGCTCCTGCATTCAGATTCCAGCCTGGCCATTGACCTGTCATGTAACCTCCTGCAGGGGACAAGCCTGGACAAATGAATAGCTGTGTGATCCCTGAGCTCACTTTGCTGACCTGTGAAATAAAGAGGGTGGTAACATCTTCCTCAGAGTGTGGCTGCTATTTCCAGTGCAGGCAGGTGGGGCACATGAAGATTTGGTGTGGGGCCCAGCCCAGAACCAGGGTGTCTGATGAACAGTCACAGCTGTCATACCTTAGACGTGGCCAGGGCCGCTGATCACCACCAGCAGGTTGGGCAATCACTTGGTATAGGTGTGGGAAAGGCCTCCTCTCCTGGGGAGGAGTCTGGCTTGTGGCTTCCTGGCCCTTCCTTGAAGCTTCCTCCATGCTTGCTGTCACCAGAGGGCAGGCAGAGGAGCGCAGTGGCCAGCTAGTAGAGGAAGTAGGGACAGACCGTAGACCCAGCTTGGTAGGTGAAGGATCACCATCAGAGTGCCCCATAGCACCACGCTTCTCTCCACACCAAAGGGACTGACTCTTACTGAAAACTGGTTTGTTTTTTAATAACCCTTCACATAACCTGTATGTGAGCCACTTTGATTGCCTCTGGTGACACAGTGATTAAAGTGCTGTGGCTGCTAACCAAAAGATCGGCAGTTCGAATCCACCAGGTGTTCCTGGGGACCGCTGCGGAGCAGTTCTACTCTGCCCTATAGGGTTGCTATGAGTCAGAATCAACTCAGCGGCTCTGGGTTTTTCTGAACTTCAATGGCAAGTATTATTCTGGTTCTAATGCACTAAGGGTCAAGGTGGGTCCCTTTTATAATGTGTGAAACTTGACAGACAGGAGTAGGAGCTTAGTTGCAGTGTAGATTGAACTTTCTATTAGGTGACACTTCCTGGCTGTGTTAGTTTTATAAACTTTTGCCTTTATTTCCCTTTATTTGTAGGAGACCAGGCCTGCAAGTATGATTATGGGCTTTCATATGGTAGTTAGGGAACCTTGATGGGTTTGTATTGATTTTTGTGTCTCATTTGGAAAGCAAGAGGTTCCCCATGTAACCTAATGGAAGGACACCCAGAATAAATTATGCCCGTAAGTTTCCTTGGCATACAGTCATGCCACAGATCAGTGGCGCCATAGTGCCACTTGCCTCATTGGCAGATTGTATTGCCAGATCCGCTTTCTCAAAATCCATATTACCAATCAAAAATTTAAACATGCTCATTTAGTAAGCATGCATTCTAATACTGAAAACACAGGCCATCAAAAAAATAAAAAAGAAGAAGAAGAAAAAGTGTAATAAAAGGGTTTTAAGTGGTACACACAGGAGTGGGCAAATATTCATTATATCCTCCTAGGCTGGGGGATTCCCAGCTATAAATGTCCCCCTCTGAGCCCCTGCTTCATCTGTCAATCACCTCTCCATTGGATAACTTATCCCTTGTAGAATATAATTTTCGGAGCCCTACTGGCAGAGTGGAAATCCCAGTGGTATAGTGGTTGAGAGCTACAGCTGCTTACCAAAATGTGAGCAGCTCAAATCCACCAGGTGCTCCTCGGAAACTCTGTGGGGCTGTTCTATAGGGCCATTACGAGACTCAGAATCAACTCAATGACAGCGGGTTTTTTAAAATTAAATTTAATTTAATTTAATTTTTGGTATAGTGGCACAGTGGTTAAGCCTTCGGCTGCTAACCAAAACATCAGCTGTCTGAATCCACCAGCAGCTCCTTGGAGACATCACGGGCAATTCTGCACTCTTCTGTAGGGTCACTATGTGCCAGAATCAAATCAATGTGAATAGGTTTGAGTTGGTTTAATATGACTTGGTACATAAAAAGTTAACCTTACACACATCCTGTTTGTAAAACTCAGTGAAACACAAAAGAAGCTGACCAGCATCTCCCCCACCCAATATCCCAATCTAATAATGCTCATGTCATGGACTGTATTGTGCTAGCCTTTTTCTGCAGGTTTACAGGAATGTATGTAACCATAGAAGACCCAGAAAATTCTTTGGTGTTTTTTTCTTATTTCTTCAAATATTTTTTTTCTGCCACATTTGCTCCCAGTCTCTTTGGGTACTCCAGTTATACGCATGTTAGACCTTTTGATAATGTCACAAATGATCTCTGAAGCTTTCTACATTTATATCCTTATCCCCTCCCAACTCTGTTCTTTGGTTTGGAATATTGCCTATCACTTTATTTTCAAAATTATGAATTCTTCTGTTACCTACAATCTCCTGTCAAGCCATACAGTAAATGTTTTATTTCTGTTACTGTGCTTTTTAGTTTTTGAATGTCTTTTTATTGTGGTTAAGTGAAAGTATACAATCCAAATCAATTTTGCATGCCTGCCTATCTGCAGCTCCTTCTGCTCTCCTTGCCCAGTGACAGCACACTCCTCCTTTTCATTCTATACTTGTGATATACTCTTAACAAGCTCCTGTCCCCTCCTCTCCACACTCGTCTCTCCCATCTAGAAAGAGACAAGCAGGACAGACTCGTATAAATGCATAGAACCGTAAAGTACACATGCCATACGGTGACACTGTGTCTCCGGGTCCAGTCTGTTTTTGTCTAAGGAGTTGACCTCAGTAGTGGTATCTGGTCCAGGACAGCAGCAGGTTTAGGGGCCATGCTCCCAGGGGATCCTCCAGGTCGACAGACCATCAGTTGTGGTCTTTTAGTAGAGTTCTTGAGCTGCACCTCTCTTTTTCTCATGTTGCCACAGGGACTCAATGTTGTGTGCCCCATCACAGCTGTCTTTGGTGGTGGCCGGGTACCATCTGGTTCTTCTGGTCACATGTGGATACAATCCCCCATTCACATGAGTCCTTCTGTCCCCTGGGCTCTTTTTGTCCTCATGTGTTTGTTCTTGGCTGTCATCAGCTCTGGCTGAATTGGGACCATTTGGTGTACCTCAGATGGCAGCTTTCTAACTTTTAAGACCCCAGACAGCACTCACCAATATGGGGTGCAGAATAATCTCTTAGCAATGGGCTAGTTATACCAGTTGGCCAAGATATCCCCCAAGAGTGTGGTCCCCAGACTCCCACCCCTGCTACTCTACACTGGCAATATTGGGTTGTGATTAGAAGAGCTTCCAGTTTATGGTGAGGTCCAATTAAGTTGATCTGCTCTCTACTGTGTGCTGTCACTGCCTTCAGCGAACCAAATTTCTGTCAACTACCTAATCCATGGCCAGTCCTCTCCCTCCTTCCCTACCCTTGTAGCCATCAAAGAGTAGTTTTTGAATTTCTGGTGGTTTCATTTTTATAGTTCTGTTTCTCTGCTGAAGTTTCTTATTTAGTCATTCATTCATTGGAAGCAAGGATTTCTTGAAAAGAATAGTTGCTTTCAAGTCCCTCTCTGGTAAGTCCGCATTTGGGTCACCTCAGGGTGACCATTAATTTTTGTGTTAAGTATTGGTCGTGTTTCCTCATATTTTGTATGCCAAGTAGCGGTACTTTTAGATTTTAAGTGTCCTTGACATTGTGAAAGTTATGTTGTAGGGACTCTGAGTTCCATTATTTTCCTCTGAAGAGCACTGATTTTGTTTTTTAAATAGTACTTTATTGTATTTTTGGTGAAAGTTTACACAGCAAATGAGGTTCGTGTTTAACCATTTCTCTCTGCACTCATTGTTCAGTGACATTAGGTTTATTTTGTATGGTGTGTCAGCATTCTCATTAATCTCGTTCTGATTTTTCCATTTCTATTAATCTAGCTCCCTGTCTCCCTTACCTTCTTTCCTGAATTGAATAGTGTCCCCACCAAAAACATGTGTATTAATTTGGCTAGACCATGATTCTTGGTATTGTGTGATGTTCCTCTGTGCTGTAAATCCTGACTCTGATGTTAATGAGGGAGGATGGGTGGTGGTTGTGTTACCAAGGACTCAGTGTGTGAGAGTGTGTTGTGCCTTGAGGCAGTCTCTTGGGATATAAAGGAAAGGGAGACAAGAGGAGAGCTGGAGACTTGACACCATCAGGAAAGAAGCAGTCTAGGAACAGAATGCATCATCTGGACAGGACCCTGAGATCCTTGTGTCTCAGAAACTCCCAGTCCAAGGGAAGACTGATGACAAGGACCTTCCTCCAGGGCCAGCAGAGAAAGCCTTCACCCAGAGGTGATACCCTGAATTTGGACTAGTAGCCTACTGGACTGTGACTATAAAATTTCTCCTTGTGGTATTTCTGTTATAGCAGCACTAGGTGACTAAGACACCTTCTCATCTTTGCTGTAGAGTGATAAATGTTGACCATTTGGCCTCATATAGCTAATTTTTTAAAAACAGCACAATGTTCATGCAAGATGTTGTTGATTTTAGGAGCTAATCTGTTATTTAAAAGGAAGGTGACTGCCAGAAGTGGTTTCAGTTCCAGCCTTGAAGAGTGTCTCAGCATAGTAGCCTCAGGAGTTCCCCTGGCCTCTGCTGGTCCAGGAAGTCTAACCTTTTTCAGAAATTTGAGTTTTGTCCTCTGTTTCTCTCCCATTCTTTCCAGAACCATCTGTCATGTCCCTGGTAGCAAAGCATTGTCCAGATCTTCTGAACTCAGGATGCTGGGGCCATGGTTAGAGCCTCGTTAGTATTTTTTAACCGTTTTTTTTTTTTTTTTTTTAAGTATTATCAGGCAATTAACCTGATTGGACTCAAGCTCCAAAGTCTATTTCCATTGTGGTGAGTGACAGATGAAATCTCAGTTTCTTTTTATTGTTTGACAGAGAAAATTAGATTCCCACTTGATAGTTTGCATGTCAAGTGTTTCATGGCCTTAGTTTCTTTACCCAGTGTGTCAACACCCATCTCATTTCCACCCTGGTTCCTTCATTGCCTTTCATCCTGATTTTCGAGCCCTCGCTGTCTGCTCTTTTTCGCTTTTGGGCAAATATTGCCCTTTTGATCTCGGACAGTTCACTGGTCTAAGGAGCGTGTTCATTTTGGGTGTTTGAGGGGTCTGTCTGTTGTCTGGCTGGAAGGTGGTCTCTGGGAATGGCTTCAGTCCGGATCAGGAGGATGTCTCAGGGACACAGTCTCTGTCGGATCACTAATTCTCTTCTTTTCTGTGTATTTGATTTTTTTGTTGTTGGTCTGCATTTATCTTCCCCTTTGTCCAGGACCTTCTGTTGTGATCGTGGTCAGAGGAGTCAGTTAGTAGTTGCCCGGTACCCTGTAGTTCTTCTGGTCTCAGGTGGTGTAGGCTGCCTTTTAAGTGATTAATTGCGTCTTTGAGTCTTTGGTTTTTGTCACCCTCCTTTGCTCTGTATGGAAAGAGACCAGCCGTTGTATCTTAGATGATGAGCTCTTAAGACCGCAAATGCTACTTCCAGAACACGATGCTTAACGTTGTCTCTTTATGAACTACGTTGTGCCAGATGACGTAGAGATGTCCCCTGAGTCTACAGTCCTTTGCCTTCCAGCCCAGGAACTTCCTGCTGTGAGGTGTCTGGCTGTGTCTGAGAGGTCTCCCTGACTGCTCCCCTGTGTGGTCTCTTGGCTGTGTTAGCACATGAGGAACACCCTCACTCATTATGTAGCAGCATCCACCACTGAACAAGTGTCTATGTATCTCTAAGTATCTGGAGGTGAGAGGGTTCACATACACCCTCCCACACCCCATGGCATACCTGTCTGCCCATGTCGCCATTTGTAGATTACTGCTTATTGATACAGTTGTTGCGGGATTGTCTGTGCCGTAACAGTTACTGTACTTGCCCTTTATTCTTGTTCCTCTCAGTGTCCCCTCATGCCATGGTCTTGTTTTGCTGATTTCCCCCGTATTGTGTATTGCGTTTCACTTCACAGACATTAACACACGTTTTCCATCTATTTTGCTACTTTCCCCCCTTTCCTTCCTTGGGAACCACCAAAGAAGGTTTCTTTTCTTTTCTTTTCTTTTTTGCTCTTCTGCATATAAACCTTTCCTTGCTTCCTTGTAATAGTTTGTAATAGTGGTCTCATACAGTATTTGTCTTTTTGTGGTCGGCTTATTCCAAAATCAACATAATGTGCTCCAAGGAAACCCTGGTGGTATAGTGGTTAAGTGCTATGTCTGCTAACCAAAGGGTCGGCAGTTCAAATCCGCCAGGTGCTCCTTAGAAACTCTATGGGGCAGTTCTGCTCTGTCCTATAGGGTCACTATGAGTCGGAATAGACTTAAGTTGACAGCAGTGGATAATGTCGTCCAAATTTACCATATTGCAAGATGTCTTGCAGATTCGTCATGGGTCTGTATTGCTGTACTGTATTCCATTGTGTGTGGGTACCACAGTTTGTTGATCCATTCATCTATAGATGGGCACTTAGGTTGTTGCCGTCCTTTTTGTTATTGTGAATAATGCTGTAATGAACATGAGTGTACATGTATCTGTGCGTGTTACAGCTCTTGTTTCTGTAGAGTATGTGTTAGTCAGCTAGTGCTGCTATAACAGAAATACTGCAAGTTTATTTGGTCACAGTTTAGTAGGTTACAAGCTTGAATTCAGGACACCAGCTCCAGGTGAAGCCCTCTCTGTTGGCTCTGGAGGAAGGTGTTTGTATTGCATCAGTCTTCCTTTGGTCTAGAAGCTTCTCACTGCAGGAACCTCAGTTCCAAAGGACGTGCTCTGCTCCCAGTGCCGCTTTCCTGATGGTGTGAGATCCTCAAGTCTCTACCTACTTCCCTTTGCTTTTATCTCTTGTAGGATAAAAAGATAAAAGGCGGTGTAAGCCACACCCCCAGGGAAACTCCCTTTACATTGTATCAGGGAGGTGACCTCAGTAACGGTTTTATAGTACTAACCCTAATCCTCTTTAAAATAATCCAGTCTTGCCCTGTTAACCACAGGCAGAGTTTAGGGTTTACAGCCAAGGAAAATCCCAAAATGAAAGATAACCACACAATACTAGGCATCATGGCCAAGCCAAATTTCTACACACATATTTGAAAGGGCACCGTTTAGTACAGCAACCCCATACCTAGGAATGGGATGGCTGGATTATATGGTATTTCTATTTCTAGCTTTTTGAGCAAATGCGATACCATTTTCCATAGTGGTTGTACCATTTGACATTCCTACTAGCAGTGTTTGAGTTCCAGTCTTCTGGAAGTCTGTCCAATATTTGTCATACCTGGTTTGTTTGTTAGTAGTGTCAGATAGAGGTGGTGTCATGGACTGAATGGCGTCCCCCCAGAAATGTGTATGTTGATTTGACTCACCTAGGAGTCCCAGTATGGCCATTCCTCCCATGTGTTGAGAATCCTACCTTTGTGATATTGGTGATGGACAGCGGGCTGCGGTTGTGTTAGTGAGGCAGGATTCAGGTTACGTACAAGCTTGTGGGTTATAAGGGATAGAAATAAGTAGAGGAAGTTGGGAACCTCACACCACCAAGGAAGCAACACGGAGAGCAGAACATGTCCTTTGGACCTGGGGTTCCTGTGCTGAGATGCTGTCCTTGAATTTGGACTCAGCCTACCAGACTGTGATGATTTGTCCCATTAAATAGACGTGTAACTTATGAATGGATTTATGGCTTACTGGACTGTGACAATGAAGTTTCTCCTTGTGAAGACTTCCACTTGTGGTATTTTCTGTTGGAGCAGTATCAGGTGACTAGGACAGGTGGTATCTCTGTACTTTTCTAGCTATAGGTCTCTGATGGTAAGCATTTCTCCATATGTTCATTAGCTACTTGAATATCTTCTTTGACAAAGTGCATGTTCATATTCTTTGTCCATTTTTTAACTGGGTTGTTTGTCTTTTTGTTGTTGAGGTATTGACATTTTCTATAAATTTAGTAATTGTGGACTGTCAATTAAAATGTTTCTACAAATGAATTCAGTGCTGGAAGTGCTCAGTCATCTATGCCAAGAAATTTAGAAGACAGCTACCTGGCCAACCTACTGGAAAAGATCCCTGTTTGCACCTCTTCTCTAGAAAGGTAATCCAACTGAATATGGAAATTATCAAACGACATCATTAATGTCACACACAAGTAAAACTTTGCTAAAGGTCATTCAACAGCAGCTGCAGCAGCATATTGATACAGAACTGCCAGAATTCAAGCCAGATTCAGAAGAGGACCTGGAACCGGGGATACCATTGCTGATGTCAGGTGAACCTTGACTGAAAGCAGAGAATACCAGGAAGATGTTTACCTGTGTTTTATTGACTATGCAGAGGTAATTAACTGGGAAGATCATAACAAATTATGGCTAACATTGCAGATAATGGGAAAGGTGTGCATCGGGTTGTATCCTTTCCACATAGCTATTCAATCTGTCTGCAGAATGAATAATCCAAAAAGCTGGACTGTATGAAGAATGAGGCATCAAGATTGGAGGAAGACTCATTAACAACCTATGTTATGCAGATGACATACTTTGTTTGCGAAAACATACAACCCTGACACACACCCTTCTGGACTTTAAACCATGTGGTGTCCCCTTGTTCAATTCACACAACTGCCTTGTTATCTGTGTATAGATTCCCCACAAGCACAATTAAGTCTTGTGGAATTCCCACCCACAGTGATGTGTTAAGGCTTCTTACTGCTGTTATGGAACACTTTCTTTTTTTTTGATGCTGTTAAAGTTTGTTTTATGTGTTTTGATGCTCTGTCCATGGGTGCATATATACTATTATGGTCATGTTCTCCTGGTAGATTGTCATTAAATCATTACATAATGTCTTCCTTATCTTTTATAGTGGATTTTGCCTTAAAATTGATTATATCAAACATTAATGTTGCCATTTCTGCACTTTTTTTGGTTATTGTTTGCTTGATACTTTTTCCATCCTCTGAGTTTATCTCTGTCTCTGAGGTGTGTTTCTTGTAGACAGCATATTGATGGATCACTTTTTTGTATCCTTTCTGTCACTCTGACTTTACTGTGCATTTAAGCCATTTACACTAAGTGTAATTATTGATAAATAGGTATATACTGCTGTCATTTTGTTACAGGTTTTTGGGGTGTGTGTGCATATTTGTGTGTGTGTGTTGTTGATGATTTCTTTGTTCTGCTTAATTTTCTGTGCTGATTTCTTTTTGCTCATAGGTATTCTCATTTCTTTAATTGTTAATTTTATGATTACTAAGACTATGTTTTTCTTCTTCTTTTATTTGGATGAGTAGATTTGTTAACTTTCTATGTGGTTATCTTCCTAAGTTTAAACCTGTCTTTTATTTCTTAATATTGCCTTGACTTCCTCTCCATTTGAAAATTCTGTATCTACACCATTTATTATCTCTTTTTGTTTTGATGTTGTTGTCAATTACAGATTTTCATCATCTCTGGTTCCCTGTTTTCAGTCTTTTTGCTTTGTTTTAATTTTGGAAATTCTTCATCTGGGTTGTTATCTGGGTGATGCTGCTTATGTCCTAATCACAGATCTCTGTCTTTAACTTTTCTTGTAAGGTTTTCTGTCAATCTAGAAATGTCCTAATTTCTTCCTTTTATTGGAGAGAGAATTTTGCTGGATACATAATATTTGGTTGGCAATTGTTTTTTCTTTCTTTCAAGGTTTTACATTTGTTATCCCATTGCCTTCTTACATGCATGGTTTCTGCTAAGTAATCAGAGCTTAGTCTTATTGATTCCCATTTGTAGGTGACTTTTTGTTTTTCCCAAGCTACTACCAGGATTCTTTCTTTGTCTTTGGTTCTGATAAGTTTGATTATGACATATCTTGATGACTTTGTTTTGGGGTATATCCCATATGGAGTTTGTTGAGCTTTTTGGATGGATGTCTTCTTGATGTAAGGGAAGTTTTCTGCCAGCAAATCTTGGACAATTCTCTCTGTGTGTCCCATTGCCTCTCCCTGTCCTGTCATGTGTAAATTTTTCCCCTTGATAGTGTCCCACAGAATTCTTAGGGTTTCTTTATTCTTTTTTTCTGATTTTTTCCTAAAACAAATTGGTATCAAGGAATTTGTCCTCAGTTTTACTAAGTCTCCCAATTATTCAACTCTGCTTCTCTATTTTTCTTGCTGTTAGATTTTTTTTGGTAAACTTCTGTATTTCTAGGGAATATTTATGTTTGGTTTCTAGTTTCTGTTAATTTTGTTCTTATATTGTTTTCTTGAATTCTATTGTGTTTTTGTCAGTCTGTCAGAAAAACCTGTGTGTTAGTCTTATGAATTCCTTATGGGATAGTTCCATTACCATTTCTTCCTCTGGAAAGTTCTTTATTTTGGTCACATCCTGGAGCCCTCCTGACCCTGCTTCTCTATGTGATTTGATATTATCTTTTGTCTCTGAGACATCATGGTGTTATATTTACTGGTCTGTTGTATGGTTGTATGTATATGCCCACGAAAGCAGCAGTCAAGAAATCAAAAGACACATTGCATTGGCAAAATCTGCTGTAAAGGACCACTTTAAAGTGTTAAAAAGTAAAGATGTCAACCTTGAAGACTAAGGTGCACCTGATCCAAGCCATGGTATTTTCAGTTGCATCATATGCATGTGAGAGCTGCACAATGAATAAGGAAGACAAAAGAAGAATTGATGCCTTTGAATTGTGGTGTTGGAGAAGAATATTGAGTACACCATGGACTGCCAAAAGAACAAACAGATCTGTTCTGGAAGAAGTACAACTGGAGTGCTCCTTGGAAGCAAAGATGCCGAGACTGCATCTTATGTACTTTGGACATGATGTCAGGAAGGATCAGTTCCTGGAGAAAGACATCATGCTTGGTAGAGTGGAGGGTCAGCAACAAACCCTTCAGTGAGAAGGGTTGTCACAATAGTTGTGACAAGGGGCTTAAGCATGAAAACAACTGCAGGTGTCGCACAAGACCGCGGCAGTGTTTTGTTCTCTTGTACATACAGTTGCTGTGAATCTCAACCAGTTTGATGGCACCCAACAATGACAACATCATATGCTTGTTTGCAGCATCCTGATTTTTTGGTTTGTTTCGCTATATCTGAGTAGGCAAGACGTATGTGCTACTGTGGTCACTAATCTGGCCACACTAGGGCTCTCACCTGTTGCTGTGTGGTTGGCATAGCAACTGGACTTGTGAGCGTGGTTTTCTCTTCACTGGTATCTTGGTCATGTAGTGCCACCATAGTAGAAACACCACAAGTAAATGACTTCAACAAGGAGAAATTTATTCTGCCACCATCCAGGAGGCTAAAAGTCCAGATTCAGGGCAGCAGCTCTAAGAGAACGTTTCCTCTGTCAGCTTTGGAGGAAGTTCCTAGTTACCAGTCTTTCCTTGGTCTGGGGGCATCTCAGTGCAGGAACCAAATGACATGCTCTGCTCCCAGCACTGCCTTCTGGGTAGTATGAGGTCCCTGTGTCTCTGCTCCGTTCTCTCTTGTATCTCAAGAGAGGTTAGCTTAAGACACTATCTAATCTTATAGATCTCAGTACAACTGCCACTAAACCATCTCATTACATCATAGTGATAAGATTTATAGCATGGGAGTGTCACATCAGATGATAAATGGTTGAGTCATACAATACTGGGAGTCATGACCTAACCGAGTTGACAGATATTTTGGGAGTACACAATTCAGTCTGCAACAGCTGGTCTGGCTGGGCAGCTGAGGATGTAGCCAACGTTTCTGCTGAGATGATGGGTCTGTCCAGCCAGTCATCTGGGTGTGGGTGCTGGGATCATTTCCATCAGTCATTCGGTTGGGTGTTATGTTTACACACTGCTGCATGCCAGGTGTTCTGGGTGAGGGTCTCTAGGCCCTTGATTACTGGATGAGTGATGTAGAAACTCTTACCACTAGTCCCAGGCAGGCCAGGCTCAGTGCAGGTAGTTGAAGTGGGCATAGTCCTGTCGTTATAAGGGTGGCAATGCAGGGGGCAAGGCCGGGGATTGTCAGCAGTCTGTGTGTTCCCAGTTGGAGAGCATGCCCCTGGCTGCTAAATCACACCATGGGGGAGGGTAAGTCACTGGTCCCTGGGCCCCCGGCACAGGCAGCTGGAGGGAGTTGGAGGTGCTGCTGGACCACAAGCCATCAAAGATGGATGGGCAGAGGAGCATTTGGGGTGCTCCCAAATGGTGGGGGAGGGAAGTGTGATGGGTGATGGGCATGCAGGTGCCCAGATGTGTGGTCACTGATGCTTGCTTGGGGGGGGCGGTAGGCATACTAGCATGAGAGCACACATGTGTGATTGAGCAGGCAGGAAAGACAGGACAGGCAACCAAAGCCATGCCAGGGCATCCTGCTGGCGCTCAGCTGGGTCAGCAGGCAAGAGGGTGGGCTGGGGGCCTGGGGCGGGCTGGGCACAGCCTTGCAGCACTAGGCATGGTCAGGCAGGCAGCCAGCTTTGTGCCGGAGCAGCTTGGCAACACTCAGCTTCATCAGGTGGGTGGGAAAGTCAGGGTGGACAGCTGAAGCCACAGTGGCACAGCCTGCCAGCACTCAGCATTGTCATACGAGCAGGAAAGGCAGGGAAGAGGCCGGCGGGGATGGGGCTTGTACCCTGGGCCTGATGGCCTGCAGGAATGGGGTGCTGTGCCACTTGATGTCACCTTGTTTCACTCCAGGTGAGTCTTCTCAGTTTCTCTGTGCCTTATGGGAAGTATCGTGAATTTACCTCCTGCGTACCTTAACCAGGATTGCTGCTCTCTATCTCAAGATTGCCACGTTGGCTAGACACCTCCACTGCCCCCTTCTCGTTCACTGTGCACAATTTCTTCTTTCGCTCAGTGTCGGATCTGGTTCTTGATCCCTTCATCTGATGCTCAGGGTTCCAGGATTGACATCTGTATCTGTTTTACTTGGCTTTAGGGGTCTTTGCTGTGGAGGGAACGCATGGTGCACCTGACTAGGCTACTGTCGTGGCTCTTCCAATTTACTTTTTTCAGTCTTAGCAGGGCTGGTTACAGTCTGCCCCAGATATGCCTGATTCAAGGGTCAACAAGAGACGTGCTCTGTTTCTGTGTAGAATTTGGGGCTCCCCTTCTCTGCTTGTCTCCTAAAATGTTCTGTCTCATTGTTCAGTGCTGTGTTCTCGTAGACTCTGTTCCATGCTTCTGCAAACTAGTAGGATTGAAGGCTTCTACCTCAGTTGAAGAGATCAAAAAAAAATAAAAACAACAACAAACCCACTGCCGTCGAGTCAATTCCGACTCATAGGACAGAGTAGAACTGCCCCCACAGAGTTTACAAGGAGCGCTTAGTGGATTTGAACTGTCAACCTTTTGGGTTAGCAGATGTAGCACTTAACTACTACACCACCTGGGTTTACCCTCAGTTGAACAGGATTTAAAAATGGGACACTCCTCCAGTGCTATTCCCTTCTTCCAGGGACAGGTTACCCTCCACTGTCCAGTATGGTAGCCACGAGCCCCATGCGGAAACGAGTCTTGGTGGCGCTGTCCAGTCGGCTGCCCTCATAGACAACTATACAGTGAAGTTTGCGAACTTGCCACTGTGGCACCGTGTGCAACGGCCTTTCCAGAAAGAGTTCCAAAATTGTTTTGAAGGGTAGACGAGGTGCTGGCATCAGTACATAGCTTCCCAAGGGGAGTACTTTGAAGGCGACCGTAGTGATATTCAGCAGTGAGGTACATAGCACTTGGAACAATTAGGTTCATAGACTTATCAGACCTCCTAAGAGGAAACAGTGAAATTCTTGCCTTCTGTGCTGGAGTCCCAAGTTCAAGTCCTGGCTGATGTACCTCAGACACAGCTGCCACCTATCTGTCATTAGAGGCTTGTGTGTTGCTGTGATGTCAAACCGGTTTCACTTGGAGCTTCCAGAATGCGATGGGTTAGGAAGAAAGGCCTGGCAATCTGAAAATCAGCCAGTGACACGCCTGTAGATCACAGTGGTCTAATCTGTAACTGATAATGTGGGTCGCACAAGGTCCGGCTGCATTTTGTTCTGCCACATGTGGGGCCACCATGCATCTGGACTGTCTGGGCAGTCGCTAACAATAGCCACATGTGGCTGTTGATTGTGGATAGATGGCCCGTGGGCCTGAGGACATGAATGCGTTTATTTTATTTTAATTAATTTACATTTAAGTCACCATGTTGGACAGTGTGCTGCCTTCAGGCAGTTGGTTTTTTTCTTTCCCATATGGAATATTGCTCAAATGTACACGCCATCCTTCCGCAGGGGCTGTGCTCACCTCTGCCTCATTCCAATTTTAATTTATATGCCCCCAGAGTGAGCGCCAGAGTCAATCACTGTGTACAGATCCTTGGGTGGTGCAGATGGTTGGCGCTCAGCTGGTAACCGAAAGGCTGGCAATTCAAACCCACTCAGCAGCATTGCAGAAGGAACAGGCCCTGCAATCTGTTTCTGTAGATTCTAGCCAATTCGATTCTAATGGATACGGCACACCTCAACAACACAACAAAAGTGAAACAACCAGCAGGGTTTGTCGCTGGTACCTGTGAGGCGGTTGGTCTGAGGTAGCTAGCTCTGTCTTTTACTGGGAACCAAACTCTTCCGGCGATTTTTCTAAAATTAGGCACCAGATGTTTCTGAATTTTGTTTTCCTTTTTGCTTTTTGGCTGTCGCTTTTTGTTTTTAGCTCAGTGATCCTCTCAAGTCACTGATGGCACAGCAGCTCAGAACTACGACTGCTAAACCCAAAGGCCGGTAGTTTGAATCTGCCAGGTGCTCTTGGGACACCCCATGGGGCAGTTCTGCTCTGTCCTAGAGGCTTGCTGTGAGTCAGAATCGACCCGACGGCCACAGCTCTAGTTTGGATCGGGCACAGTGCTTTATGGCGTGGAATCCTGAGGTTTCTGATCCCCACCCAGTGAACATCAAGGTTGCTCCTGGCTTGAAGCAGAAGCAAGGGAAGGAAGGATGACAGAGGGCACAAGGAAGTGTGGGGTGATGGGCTTGTTCGTTGCTGTGGCTGACATGATGATTTGACAAGTAGGACATATGTCAAAACCTATCTAGCTGCACACTTTGAACATGTTCAAGTTTATTGTATCTACCTCAGTGAAGCTGCTTTTGACATTGGGGTGAGAACATATGTATAACAAAACATATGACAGCTCAACAGTTTTCCACGTACAGTGCAGTGACATTGACCCTCTTCTTCAAGCTGTATGGCCATTCTGTCTCTCCTTTTCCAAATCATTCCACCACCATTAACAGAAACTCAGTGCCACCTAAGCAAAGCTTTTGCCTGTGTCCGACCCTTGATAACTACTAATAAACTTTGGTTTCTATACATTATGTCATAGAAGTGAGATCATAGGGTATTTGTCCTTCTGCAGTGGAGTTCTTTCGTTCACTATGATGTGTTCAAAGCTCCTCTGCATGGTGGCCGGCATCAGGACTTCTTTTCTCTTTAGGGCTGAGTAGTAGTCCATTGTTTGTATAGACTGCATTGTGTTTCTCTCTTCATCCATCAATGGACATGTCAGTTGTGTCCCCCCTGTTGGCTGTTGTGAAAAGTGCTGCAGTGAACACTGGTGTACAGCTTTCTGCTGGCGTTCCTGCCTTCACTCCCTCTTGAGATGTACCTAGGACTGGGATTGCTGGGTCATATGGTAGCTCTGGCTTCAACTTTTTAAGGAGCCATCAAACTGTTTTCCAAGGTGGCTACACTGATGTTCCATTCTCACTAGCAGTGGAGGAGGGCTCCAGTGTCTCCACAACCCCACCGATAGGAAATGATCATCTTCCCATCAAAATCCAAGGCTCTGATCCTCTCTCCTCCCTCAGGGAAACTTCCCTACTGTCCCCCAACTAGGTGATGCTGGGGACTCCCAATGGTCTCGCCCTGACCTGGCCTTCACAGTTTGGAGTGAGATCCACAGCCAGACGTGGTGCTGCAAGCCCCAGAGGCCAGAGCTGGCCCAGAAGACAGGCCTTGGAACAGGGAGGGGCCCCTACCTGGGGAGGGAGGGATTCTCAAATAGGGAATTTCATCTGAACCCCATTTTGTGATTTCTGCTCATAGATGCTGGCATCAGTAGCTCTGTCTTCCAAGTCAGAAATTCTTTTTTACATTTGTTCCATTCTGTTTTCTTGGCTTTGCATTGAAGTTTCTATGTCTTTGATTTTGCTCTTGATCTGTTGGATTTCAGAGTACTGGTGTTCCATCAGATCAAACAGCTTGCTTAATTTTTCATTTTATTCTTCTGTATTTTGTGTAAGGTCTAGAAGGGCTCTGTATATAATCAGTTTGTACTCACTTTCTGATGCTTTCATAGAAGTTTCTTCATCTGGAAAACTCCTTGGTTGCTTTGTTTGGGAGCCTTCTGAAGCCATGGGTGATTTCTTGTATGCCACAAGTGTCTGTTGCTTTTTGGGTCCCATGTGAGTAAGTAGAGGCTGGAAGAGGTACTGTGAGGATGGTCTGCAGATGTTTCTCTAGGCTATCTTAAAATGTAAAGCAAAAGGTATCTGACCAATTCCCAGGTCAGTCAGGTTTTCAGGTGTAGAGGTCCCTCTTCTCAACTAGCAAAGTAAGCACCACTATATCCAACCCCAGATGATACAAACTAGTTCAGAATACAGCAGTGCTACTGCCCTGTTGGCCTCTGCTGACAGGGCCCAGCCTTAGGTGACGCTGTGTAGAGTACTGCTTTTCTGGTAGAAAAGTGTTGTCCTGTGGGCAGGTTCTGGCTCCCAAGCTAAGAATTAGGTCCAGCTGCTACCACCATATCCAAGATGGCGCCCTCCACACAGGCAGCAGATAGAGGGGCTAAAAGTGCCGAGAGATAGTGATTCCTCTGCTGCTGTTGCAGGGTCCCCAACATAGGTGGCACTGTGTAAATTACTGTTTTTCTGTTGGAGAAGCACTGTCCTGTTTGCAGGCGCTGGCTCCCAGGCTAAGAATTAGGTCCCGCTAAAATCTCTTTACCCAACATGGCATCCTGCACACTGTGAAGTTACGTACAAACCCCGCTGTGGCAGAGATAAAACGACAGGCCCAAAGTGGCTAGATTAACAGAGTCCTAAGTCTGGCTCTCAAAATATGGGAATTTCGCCTGCCTTTCCCCCCAACAGCGCATCTGAGTCTAGCCGCTAGGCAAGACCCAGTTCCGCCCTCTGGCCAATACAGAGAAAAAAAAGTCAAAATGGTGCGTTTACCTTCCGTCTGTGAGAGCCGAGGCTAGCCAGGGGCAGGAGTCAGCCAAAGAGAGGAGGTTTTTCGCTCAGTGGTATAAAGTCCAAATTAACAGCCCTGTGCTGTGTCCCGGGGTTGATTAGATGATCAGAAGGCTCCATTTGATCATGAATTCAGGTCTTGGTTTCCAGAGGGATATAGGGAGACATGTGCTTAGTCTGCCATCTTGACTCCGCCTCCTGAACCCCATTTTGAAAGACAAATTGAAACTGGTCAAGGGAAAGGGGTGGGGGCCCCCGACCTGAGACAGCTGGGGGACAGTCCTGGGAAGACCAGCATCTGGGTAAGGCAGGCAGATGGAGAGTGAGGAGCCTTGCAAGGGGAAGGGAGAGAGCAGCATTCTGGGAGGGCAGGGCTGAGACCCGCCCCCACATTAGGCTGGCAGCTGCAGGCCACCTACAGGGTCCCAGTGTTGGTGAGTGTCTTTTGTTTTCTTTAGTTTTTTTTTTTTTTTTTTTTTTTTTGCAGAAGGGCAGCTCTTAGAAGGTGCAGCAAGGGCAGGGAGGGGAGAGCAACCTCTCATGGCAACACACAAGCTTCCTGACAGTCCCAGGCTGTCACCATGGTGGGTGGCCACAGATCGGACTGTTGTGATCCACAGGGCTTTCCCTGACTGATTTTTTAAATAGATAACCAGGCCTTTCTTCTTAGTCCACCTTAGTCTGGAAGTTCCACTACAGCCTCCGAGCATCAAAGCAGCCCCCAAGCTTCCGTGGAACAGATGGTTGGTGGCAATGCGTGGGATGCAGTGGGGTGGGAATTGAACCCTGGACTCCCACCCGGCAGGTGAGAATTCTGCCACGGAACCACCACTCCCCCGTCTCAGTGGCTGTCAGTGCTCCAACTCAGAGCAACGTGATGTAAAACAGGGAACGTTGCCAGGTCCTGCACCCACCTCCCGTCTCTGCTGTGTTTGAGCCCATTCTGCAGCCACTGTGTCAATTCAATTATCCATGAGGGTTTTTTTTGTATTTTTTTATTGAGAATTAAAAACAGTTTTACAGTCTATGTCATATTGCCATATAACACCCAGAACTTTCACCGCCATTCTATTGTAGCTGTACCCCACCCCACCCCTGCCACATGACAGCACACTTCCCCTTTTTACAGAACTTCCCATGACCTTTTGACCAAGGTCTGGCCCTCCTCACTCAGTCGTCTCGGCTCCAGCAAAGAGCCTCTCAGACAACCCTGTGTACACTATGTTTTGTATGGTCCCAGTCAGTCTTTGTCTGGGGAGCTGGCCCTGGTGTTGGATGCAGTTTGGGGTTAGAGAGTCCAGGGGCCACGCTCCCAGGGGGCCCTCTGTTCAGAAAGACCATCAAGTGTAGTCTTATGGTACAGTTCTAGCACTGCCCTCCATCACCCACTGTGTCCAGGGTTCAATTCCATGCACCCCATCCAGGCTATGAGTGGTGGTGGCCAGGCACCATCTAGTTCTTCTGGCCCTCCACGAGGTTTTCACTGGCTAATTTTCAGAGGCAGATCTCCGAGCCTTCCTTCCTAGTCTGACTTAGCCTGCAGAAGCTTCACTGAAACCCATTAGGCATCGCAGAACCACACAGGCCTCCAATGATACATGGGTGCTGGCTGCCCGTATGAGGGACATTGACCAAAAACTAAACCCAGGTCTGGTGAGAAGGCTGCCACTGAACCACCAGTGTCCCTAAACTGATGAAATAATAAAGTGGCTGTGAGAACTTTGAGGACATGATTGAGGTTGGAGCTGAGATGTGACAAATGAGACAGAGCTGACTTGGGAAGAGCATGTGCAAAGGCCCTGAGGCATGAATGAGCTGGGTGAGTTGGACATCAGTAAACAGCCATTATGTCTGCTGTGGATTGAGCTGAGGGAGGTGAGGGGGCCAGGTGGGCAGAATTGGAGCATAGAGGTCAGGAGGGTGGCTCATTATGTGGGGCTGGGGTAAGGTAGGACCCTGGACAGTTGACATCCCCTGGTGCCCTTGGATAAGGAGCCCTTGTTGCACAGTTGTTAAGCTCTCAGCTACTGACCGAAGTATCAGTGGTTCAAATCCACCGACAGCTCCACAATAGAAAAGACCTGTAATCTGCTCCCCTAAGGATTGTAACCTACAGGGTTGCTATGAGTCAAAATCAACTCAACAGCAACAGATGTTTTATGGGGTCCATTTGGGGTACAGGCCAGTAGTGTTTTTTGGACTGGCTGCATTTCTGGTCATTAGCACCTCAAGGGGCCCTGCTCAGAGTGACCCAGGGCAAGCTAGAGCCATCTGGAGGGGACGGCTGGGCCCAGCACAGGAGCAGGCCAGCTGTGGCCATCTCCAAACAGCGTCGCTCGGTACATCATGTGTTCCCTGCCTGGGCCTCTAGCCGAGGTGAGTCAGGTGACCCTGGCAGCAGGCCAGGCAGCAGGGGGGCTGAGTGAGAAAGTGTGTGTGTGTGTGTGTGTGTGTGTGTGTGTGTCTGCCCCTGAGCAACCCAGACATCTGAGGTCTGAATTGATTCCTTTTTGCACAGTCCCAGTGAGCTCTTGCTTCCAGATGGATTTAAAATAAAACAAAGCCAACCTATGTGTGGAGCTCTGCTCGCTGGGCCGTGCTGGGGCCTTTGGGGGGTCCAAAGGAGCATTAGGGGCCAGATATGTTCACTCAGAGCCCTAGGGGGGCCAGGGTCCCTTTGCTCACCCCCCCTTCCCCATATGTCCACACCAAGGCCTAGTCCCCTTTCCCCTAGTCCTGGAGTATTTTTAACCTCTAAGGCGGATTAGCCCGAGGTGGCAGGGGAAGGCTGGGCGTGGGGCCAAGGAAGCTTCAAGGGGCAGCTGGACCGGGGGCCCAGGGCTGGGGTTGTGGAGGATGAAGGGGAGGGCTGCACCAGCCTGATCAGGCACCCACACAGTGGTTCCTGAAACGTCTCCATGGCCGCCCTGGCTTGGCCCTGCCTGAGCCCATTAGTAACATGGCTTTTAGGGATGGCTGTGGGGTGTGGGGGCTTCCAGGCAGCAGGAGCGCCTCAGGTGCTGGGAACCCTTCTAGGCTACTTCCCACCCCACCCCTTCTCCTCTGTCTCTTTATTAATTACAGTGTTGTTGTTGCTTGCTGTGACACAGTCATCCTCTGAATCATGGCTACTCCACACACAGTAGGATAGAATGCCCCCCGAGTCTGTGCCATCCCCACAGTCGCTTGTGGATCAGACTGCTGTGTTCCACTGGGCTTCCACTGGCTGAATTTTGAAGTAGATCACCAGGCCTTTCTTTTTCATCAGTCTTAGTCAGAAAGCTCCACTGAAACCCGTTCAGCACCCTAGCAGCCCTCAACCCTCCAAGGAGAGACGGGTAGTGGCTATATAAGAAGTACCTTGGCCGGGAATCGAACCCCAGTGTCTGGAAGGTGAGAAATCTACCACTGAAACACCACTGCCCTCTGCTGATAACGATAATAGCAACTCGGTTTTATCTGGAGTCCCTGCCGGCGCAGATGGCTAATGCACTCTGCTGCTAACTAAAAGGTTGGAGGTTGAAGGTGACCCAGAGGTGCCGTGGAAGAAAGACCTGGCAGTTTACTTCCTAAAACTCAGCCACTGAGGACCCTGTTGGGCACAGCTCTGATATATATGCATTTACCATAAAACAAGGTTGGTTCAGTGCAATAAATCTTAGAAATCTGGCAATAAATCTTACTTGGCACCTGCTTCAATGCAAGCCTTTTCCCAGCTCTTCACAGCACATCCCCAGAATGATCCCATGTGGAAAAGGCTGCTGGGAAATCATGGCACAGAGGCCAGGTCATTCACTCAAGGTCACACAGCTGATAAATGATGTCACCATGGAGCATTTTTGACCTGTCTGGCCACCTCCCATGACCTTCCCCCCACTGCCAGGCATGCACAGTAGCTCCATAATGCAGAAAATCAGCCTGTACCCAGTTTGCAGATGGAGCTGGTGACATCCGCAGAGGTGGACTGTCACAGAGAGTAAATGGAGGGCCTGGGGTTCCAAACTGAAAATTGAAGAGGCGTGGGGCCCGGAACCTTGGCCCCCCTGTCCCTTGGGAAGAGGGTGTGCCATTGAGGGTGGAAGAAAAGTTTGGGCCTTGCAGGCTGAGGACGCCCAGTTACAGCCGTGCCTGAAGCCCTGCTGCATGCCAGTGCTGCCTAGATGCTCCGTACGCAGTGGCTCTGGGCTGCCCGTACCACACCAGAGGATGAGGAACTTAAGGCGTCCAGGCAGTGGGTGATGGAGCTGGGACTCCAGCAGTCTGCTGGGCTCCAGTTCCTATCATCTTCTCCAACTGGAGTTTCTCCTATTTATGCTCCAAAACAGTGAAGGGAATCGGACAGAAAACAGGTGGAGAGAAGGGCAAGAGTTCTAGAACTGTGACTTCTGAGGTCAGGACTTAGCAGTCTGAAGCACCCTCAGAGGTCTCTCAGGTTTGGAAAGTGCATTTGTCTGCCTCTTACAGAAAGACCTGGGCCATGCTTCCTCCTTCCTCACCCCACAGAAGACTGCTTGTCCAGCTCCAACATCTCAGTGAGAGTGCAGGCCTGGAAGAGGACCCTTTAGCTGAAACTAAGGCAGAGGCAGCCAGGGTTTTGAAGGATGGGTTCTGAAGGATGTAGAGGAGTTTACAAGACAAAGTAGGAATGTGTGTGAAGTCCTGTAAGGACAGAGACCTTGCCTGTATTTTCCATTTGGTGTCCTCAGCACCCAGCACGGTACAACAAATATTAAATGGGCATTCTAGGCAGAAGCATTCTTTGCCAAGATTAAAGTGTGTGTCTTCTGTGGTGTGGGAGGAGCAGACAGTGTCAGACAATGAATGGTGGGTTTAAGGCTGGGAGGAGCAGAAACCTGAGATGGCAGAAAGCCATTGCTCGTGTACATTCCCCTGTGTTCCTGAAGCTCACTGGGACTTGCAGGTTCCATGGCTGTGACAGACCCCAGTTGTCCCCACACCCTGGGGTGGGAGAAAGCCCTGGGACTTGAAGTCCAGACTCCTGGACTCTGGCTCCAGCTCTGGCTAGCTGAGAGCTTTCCTGGGATGCCCCAGTGAGTGCACAGGGATCCAGTCAACCTTGCACATTAAAGATGATTTATTTTTCTAGAAAGTTCCACCACCTGGGCTAACTTCCCCACATCCACCCACCTGTCCATCTCTGTTCTCTCTGGGCTACTTGGGCCTTGAGTCAGTCCAGACCAGCCACAATCGGACACCCCAGATCCTGGAGCTGCTGTCCCCCTGCTGTCCTCTAGTGCCCCTCCCCCTCAGGGGTGACCAACAACAGCAGCTGTTTCTCAACACCTCACTGATTCTCAGACACCAGACTCTCGTGACATGGCTTACCTTTAGCTGCATCTCCTCCGTGGGGAGTCCACCCGTTTCATGATTTAAATACCAAACACATGCTGATAAGCCCTGCTCAGATACCGCCCCCCCACCTAGCCCTCCCCCTCCCCCTCCAGTGCCAAGACCCAAGTAGCCCCTCCTTCCCAGCAGGTCAGCGGGACATCTGAGACTCGTGCTAATTATCCAGACACTGAGCCCAGCTGCAGCCCTAAAACCACCTACACGTCCTGGTTCCTTAGACCAGAACTCTCAGAATTTTTCTCTTTATGTACTTAACATTTTTTAGTGCAAAATTAATTTTAATATACAGAGAAAAGGGGCCCAAATCATTAGTACACATCTCAGTGAATGTTCCTTTTTTGTGTGTATGATTAAGTCAGAGTTTATAGTCCAAGTCAATTTGCCATAAAAAACCCGAACACACGCCTCTATGCAATTCTGACAGCTCTCCTCACCTGTGACAGCGCACTACTCCCTTCCACTCTGTACTTCTGGTATTTCCCGTGAATGTTTGTAATCAGAATGGCACTCAGATCAAGAAACAGAAGCTTCCAGCCCCTCGTAGCCCCTCCAGCCACCACCTGCCCCCAGGGATAACCACCACCCTAATATCTAGCATTGTAACAGGCAGAGTAGGTAAGTGGTTTGAACCCGCTGGCAGCTCCACGGGTGAGAAGACTTAGCAGCCTGCTCTCAAAGATTGCAGCCTATGCCATCTGAGGTACACCAGATGGTCCCAACTCAGCAGGAATGGATGATCGCCAACAACCAAAACGACATGGGGGAAAGAGAACCCAGAAGACAGAGAGACCCCCGTGAGTGGGTGACTACATCAACATGTAATCAGAAGAGCTGGATGGTGCCTGGCCACCGCCAGTGATAGCCGTGATGGGGCTCGCAAAGTTCAGTCTCACTGGCAAGATGAGAATAAAAAGGGGTGCACCCTGAGGTCTCCCCTAAAAGACCGCAGTTGATGGTCCAGGGGCCTCGGGGTTTCCCTGGGAGCGTGGCGCCTGGCCCTGTTGCTGCTGCCCCTGTCCATAAGTCGTAATGGAGGTCACCCCTCTGGACAGGAGTGATTGGACTTGGCAACACAGAGTGACCATATCATGTGTGCACTTTAACAGTTTCATGCATCTACGGGATGTCATCCTGCTGGCCTCTTACTGGAGGCAGGGAAGAGGGGGGATAGGAGATTGCTAGGAGGATATGACATGTATGCAACAGAGGGGAGGAGTGTGCTGTCAGCAGGGAGGGGGAGCTGCACATAGGCGGCCATGCAGATTTATACAGGATTGTACATTTCTACAATGTAAATATGTAATTTAAAAAATATATTACAGCCTAAGAAACCTTATGGGGTGGTTCTACTGTGCCACACATGGGGCCAGTGTGACTTGGGGTCAGCTGGACAGTGCCCAACAACAAAGATGTCCACATCCTAATCCCAGGAATATATGGCGTCACATGGCAAAGGAGAGTTAAGGTTACAGAACAAATTAAGGCTGCTAATCAGCTGACCTTGGGGTGGGAAATTATCCTAAATGGTCCAGGTGGGCCCAGGCAATCACAAGGATCCTTGTAAGTGGAAGAGAGAAGAGGTAGGTGAGAGAAAACGCAGAGACACAGCAGCATCAGGAGGCCTCAGCCCGACACGGCTGGTTTGGAAAGATGGAGGGGCCACAAGTCAAGAAATGTGGGCAGCCTCTAGGAGCCAGAAAAGACAGAAGATTCTCCCGTGTAGCCTCCAAAAGGAATACAGCCCTACATCAGTCCTTGGAGAAGGACATCATGCTTGGTAGAGAGCGAAAAAGAGGAAGAGCTTCAACGAGATGGACTGACCCAGTGGCCTCAATGATGGGCTTAAGCATAAAAACTTATGGACGTGGCACAGGACCAGAGGCAGTGCTTTGTTCTGCTGTGCAGAGGATCGCTATGAGTCGGGACCGACTCGACGGCACCTAACAACAGCAAAAACAACGGCAGTAGCTCAGTGAGACCCATTGCTGGTTTCTGGCTTCCAGAACTGTAAGACAATAAATTTGTGGTGTTTTACACTAGAAAATCTGTGGCAGTTTGCAGAAGCATCAATAGGAAACAAAAGCATCATAAATTTGTCTCACCTGCTTTTGAACTTTCTCTGAGTAAAGTCGGGCTTCTTTCTTGAGGGCATTTTTTATTCTTCCCCTTCCCTCCCCTTCCTTGCACCCCAATGGCTAGTGCACCAACAACTCTTGGGGACCCCGCCTCCACAGTATCTCAGCATCTCTCCCTTCTGTCCACCCCACCTCATCTGGACAGTGAAGAGCACCATGTCCTCATCTCCAAAAGGCTGCTGTCTCCATGGCCACTGGCACCCCGCAGCTATTCACCCTCCCCCAAAAGAAAGAGCAGTAGAACTCCATAATCTGCTGGTCAGAGTATGAGGGGCTACCACCACCAACTGCTGTTGAATCTACCCCAACTCACAGTGACTTCATGGCTGTCAGAGTAGAACCACATTCCATAGGGTTTTCAACAGCTAAGTCGTCAAGTCGTCAGAATTGGATTGCCAGGCCTTTCTTCCGAGGTGCTCATGGATGGACTCATGGGTGGACTCAGACCTCCAGCCTTCCAGTCAATAGCCAAGTACATCAACTACTTAAACCACCCAGGGACCTCCATGAAATGGTACAGCCACCCTGAGAAACAATTTGGCAGTTGTTTATAACATTAAATGCGCAGCCATCGTACAACCCGGCATTCCCACGTCTAGGGATTGGCCAAGACAAGGACACATCACATGCTCAGTGTTCACAGCAGCCTTGTTCATAATTACTGCAAACTGCAGTCATGGCAAATGCATGTCAATTAGCAAAGGATGAGCCAGGTTATGGCATTGTCATACCGTAGTCTCAGTTTAGCTATAAAAAAGGAACACGGCCACATGGGTGAACCTCAGAAGCATGCAGAATGAGAGAAGCCAGACACGAAGATGGTGTGTGATTCCACTGATAATGCAATGTAAACAGAAGTCCCTGGATGATGCCATCATTGATCCGCTTGCCTGCTCACCAGGAGGTTGAAGGTTCGAGTTCACCCAGAGGTACCGCAAAAGAAAGGCCTGGAGATCTACTTCCAAAATATCAGCCAATGAAAACCCTAGAGAGCACAGTTATACTCTGACACCTGTGAGGTCACCATGAGTCGGAGTTGACCTGGCAGCAACCAGTTTGTTGTTGTTAGGTGCAGTCCTGTCCATTCCAACTCCTAGTGACCGTGTGTACAACAGAACAAAACCCTGCCCGGTCCTGTGCCATCGTCACGGTCATTGTGAGGATGGTTGAGCCCCTTGTTGCAGCCACTGTGTTGGTCCATCTCAATAAGGATCTTCCCGTCTTTCACCAACCCTCTACCTTCCCAGCAGGATGTCTTTCTCCAGGGACAAATCCCTCCTGGTAACAGGCCCAAAGAATATGAGATGAAGTGTCCCCATCCTTGCTTCTCAGGAGCATTCTGACTGTACTTCTTCCAAGACAGATTTGTTTGTTCTTCTTTCAGTCCGTGGTGTATTCAATATTCTTCATCAACACCACAGTTCAAAGGTATCAATTCTTTTTTAGTCTTCCTTTCCCTTGTTCAGCTTTCACATGTGTATGAGGCAATTGAAAATACTATGGCTTGGGTCAGGCACACCTTTCTCCTCAAAGTGACATCTTTGCTTTTTAACGGTTTGTTGTTACGTGCCGATGAGGCAGTTCTCACTCAGCCACCCCATGCACGACAGAATTAAACACTGCCAGGTCTTGCACCACGTCCACAGTCGTTTTTATGTTTAAGCCCATTGTTGCAGCCACTGTGTCAATCCGTCTTGTTGAGGGTCTTCCTCTGTTTTGCTGACTCGCCACTCTACCAAGCATGATATCCTTCTCAAGGGACTGATGCCTCCTGACAACATGTCCGAAGTCTGTGAGACACAGTCTTATCATCTTTGCTTCCAAGGAACACTCTGGTTGTCCTTCTTCCAGAACAGATCCGTTTGTTCTTTTGGCGGTCCATAGGACATTCAACATTCTTCTCCAACACCACAATTCAGAGGCATCAATTCTTCTGTCTTCCTTATTGTCTAGCTTTCGCATGCATATGATGCAGCTGAAAATACCATAGCTTGTCATGTGCACCTTAGTCTTCAAGGTGACATCTTTACTTTCCAGTACTAAAGAGGTCCTTTGCAGCCAATTTTCCCAATGCAATGCGTCTTTTGATTTCTTGACTGCAGCTTTCATGGGCGCTGATTGTAGAACCACGTAAATTGAAATCCTTGACAATCTCAACCCTTTCTCCATTTATCACAATGTTGCTTACTGGTCCAGCTGTGAGAATTTTTGTTTTCTTGGATGTTGGGGTGTAACCCATACTGAAGGCTGTGGTCTTCAATCTTTGTGTAAGTTTCAAATTCTCAGCAAGCAGAGTTGTGTCATCTGCATAATGCAGGTTGTTAATGACTCTTTCTCCAATCCTGATGCCTTGTTCTCCTTCATATAATCCAGCTTCTTGGATTATCTGCTTGGCATACAGATTGAAAATGTATGGTGAAAGGATTCAAGCCTGATGCATACCTCTCCTGACTTTAAGCCATGCACTGTTCGCTTGTTCTGTTCCCGTGACTGCCTCTTGATCCGTGTACAGATTTCTCCTGAGCAGATTCCCATTCTCCACAATGTTACCCATAATTTGTTATGATCCACTCAGTTGAATGTCTTTGCGTGGTCAGTGAAACACAAGTAAACATCTTTTTGGTATTCATTCTCTGCTTTCAGCCCACATCCATCTGACATCAGCAGTGATATCCCTGGTTCCACGTCCTCTTCTGAATCTGGCTTGAATTTCTGGCAGCTCCCTGTCAATATACTGTTACAGTCACTTTTGAAGGATCTTTAGCAAAATTTTTCTTGCATGTGATATTAATGATATAATTTAATAATTTCCGAATTCATTTGGATCACCTTTTTGGGGAATAGGCATAGGTACAGATCTCTTCCTCTCAGTTGACCAGGTAGCTGTCCTCCAGATTTCTTGAAGGATTTTAGATGTCTTCTGCAGCAATTGGTTTAGAAGAGGCAAGACTAATCAATGTTGGGTGTCGGGGGGGAATCAAACAGAGGTAGTTCTGTTACCTTAGGGCAGGCAGAGGTGTTAACTTACCAGAAGGCCCATGGAGGGACTTTGTGGGGGTTGGTGTGTTTGTGGGAGCAGGTTAAGTGATGCAATGTATTTGTCAAAACTCAACAACTGTTACACTTAAGATATGTGTGTTTCGCTCTAGCCAATTTTATTGCAGAAGAAAAAAACAAAAAGCAAATATTGAACTCTAGTTAATGATCAGCCTGCTGAAATGTTTGAGGGTGTTAGGTCTTTGATGTCTGCCATTTACTTTGAAGTACATCCAGAAAAAAACAAAAACAGGGTTGACGGGTAGATCAAGGGGTGATGGATGGAGAGATGCCTGGGTGAAATGCAGGCAGGAGTCATAGCAGCTTCAGAACCTGTCTGACTTCACGGGGAGCCATGCAAATCAACATCAGCCCAAGGCTGATCGCTGTGAAGTGGAAGTCAGACAAACCACCCCCCTGCAACCTGTTCTGCCGCTTCTGACACCAGCCATCCTGCCCGCAGCTCTCTGCTTCTTTGCTAGGTGTGATAATCCACTGCAGTGGCTACACAGAATTCACAGACTGTGTTTACAGTTAAGTCGTTTATTACAGAATGGGCAACAACTTGAACTCAAGATCAGGAAGCATGTAGGCCAAGTCTCCCTTCTTCAGTGCAGGACGGCTCTCTCCGCTCCTGTGAACCCTGCAGGCCTCCTCCTCAACCCCCTCAGGACAGGCCTCCCCTCGGCCCCCTCAGGACGGGCCTCCCCTCGGCCCCCTCAGGACGGGCCTCCCCTCGGCCCCCTCAGGACGGGCCTCCCCTCGGCCCCCTCAGGACGGGCCTCCCCTCGGCCCCCTCAGGACGGGCCTCCCCTCAGGCCTCTCACGACGGGCCTCCCCTCGGCCCCCTGAGGACAGGCTGCCCCTCGGCCCCCTCAGGACGGGCATCCCCTCGGCCCCCTCACGACGGGCCTTCTCTCAAGCCCTCAGGACGGGCCTCCCCTCGGCCCCCTCACGACGGGCCTCCCCTCGGCCCCCTCACGACGGGCCTCCTCTCAAGCCCTCAGGACGGGCCTCCCCTCGGCCCCCTCACGACGGGCCTCCCCTCGGCCCCCTCACGACGGGCCTCCTCTCAAGCCCTCAGGACGGGCCTCCCCTCGGCCCCCTCACGACGGGCCTCCCCTCGGCCCCCTGAGGACAGGCTGCCCCTCGGCCCCCTCAGGACGGGCATCCCCTCGGCCCCCTCACGACGGGCCTCCTCTCAAGCCCTCAGGACGGGCCTCCCCTCGGCCCCCTCAGGACGGGCCTCCCCTCGGCCCCCTCACGACGGGCCTCCCCTCAGGCCTTTCAGGACGGGCCTCCCCTCGGCCCCCTCAGGACGGGCCTCCCCTCGGCCCCCTCAGGACAGTCCTCCTCTCGCCCCCCTCAGGACAGGCCTCCCCTCGGCCCCCTCAGGACAGGCCTCCTCCTCAGCCCCCTCAGTACAGTCTTCCTCTCAGGCCCTCAGGATACCTTCTTTTCAGCCCTGCCGTCTGTTGCTACTTGCACCCATAATAGGCCTGTCACTGCTGTCTGTGTTACAGCCTATTATGGATTGAATTGTGACCCACAATAATGTGTGTCAACTTGGCTAGGCCGTGATTCCCAGTACTGTGTGGTTGTCCTCCATTTTGTGATCTGATATAACTACTTACGTGTTGTAAATCATCCTAACTTCTGTAATGATAATGAAGCAGATTAGAGGCCATTCTGTTAATGAGGCAGGACATAATCTGCAGGATTAAGGTTATCTTGAATCAATCTCTTACTATGTAAGAGAGAGAAGCAAGCAGAGAGGAGAGGGCCCTCCTACCACCAAGAAAGAAGAACATGGAGCAGAGCGTGGCCTTTGGACCTGGGGTCCCTGCACTGAGAAGCTCCTAGACCAGGGAGGGGATTGATGACAAGGATATTCTTCCAGAGCGAACAGAGCGAGAAAACCTTCCCTGAGAGCTGACACCCTGAATTTGAACTTCTAGCCTCCTCAACTGTGGCTTGCTAAAGCCACCCACCTGTGGTGTTTCTGTTACAGCAGCACCAGACAACTAAGACACAGACCATATCCAGTATTATAGCCATTTTAGGAGATTCCTTGCCACCTCTCTCTCTGTTGCCTCTTTCTGCTGTCTTCTTTCTGCTGCTTCCTGCTACTTCTCTTCTGGCTTTTTCCTGTCTGCCCAACACCTGTGGGCCTGGCTGCATATAGAGGTATGTCTGTATAACAGAACATGGTTCCATCCTGCCAACACTGTCACAGGTAGGTTCTGATGAAAGTCAGTATCTTTTTATTATCTGAGATTTATAAGCCCAATCTTTATTAATCTTTGAGGGTTAGAAGCGTTATGTATGAATTTACAGATATGTGGCATCAGCAAATTATGCCCTGCAACACTGTACATAAGATATACCCCCTCAAAAGCACAGGGTGGACATTAATTGTGGTTCGTAGTAACTGGAATATGGTGTAAGTCAGGGACTGTCTATGTGTAAGCATCCACTGTGAAATCCTTTTAACTTCCATAAGTTTGAAAATTTTAATAGTAAGATGTTGAAGAAATACCTTAGATTCTTCCCTGTAACCCACAGCCTGCACAGTCTACCCTGTCACCTCCCTGCCTCATCTGCTCCCATTCTCTTCCTCACTCCATTCCAGCCCCACTGGTCCTCTAACCCACTAAGCATGAGCCTGCCTCAGGGCCTTTGGACATGCTGCCTGTTCTCTAGAAAGCTCCTCCCAATCCCTTCCAACCAAACACAAGCCCTCAGCTCAGATGGCTTCTCCTTAAAGAGTCCCTCTTGGACCACCACATTTATTTATTTATTTATTTTTGATTTAATATAACTGAGTGAAAATGTACATTCCTGTATAAATTTACATACCCACCTATATGCAGCTTCCACTGCTCTCCCTGCCCGGTGACAACACACTATTCCTCTCTGCTCCATACATGTCTCATTCTCTCAACAGTCTCTTTTTTCCCTCCTCTCCACCCACTCTCCTTCCTCCAGCCAGAGGTCAGCAGGATGACATCCTATAGATGTATAGAAACATAAAGTGCATCCAATATATGGTCACTCTGCATTGCCAAGTCCAATCCATTCCTGTCCAAAGCGTGGACCTTCGTTATGATTTATGGTCAAGGGCAGCATCAGGGCGGGGGGCCATGCTCCCAGGGGAACCCCGAAACCACTGGACCATCAATTGAGGTCTTTTAGTGGGGATCTCAGGGTGTTGGACCACCAAATTTAAATCATGCTACCTAGTCTTTTCAGCCAGCCCCCATCACACTCTGTTACCTCAATACCTTATACATCTGTTTACGTGTCTACCCACTGCCTTCCTCACTGGGCTGTGAGCTCTGCAGGGACAAGAATGTATCTAACCTCTTGGGTCTAGGAAGTTCTCAGTGCAAGGACTCTAGGTCCAAAGGACACACTTCACTCTCATCTCTGCTTCTTGGTGGTGGTGATGTTCCTCCTGTCCCCATTTATAATGCCTCACTGTAAGCCTAGAAGGATGGCAAAACTAACCAATCCTCTCGTTAGGGTCCATGCACCTTATTAGGATGGTCCCACCCACAGGGGTGCTGTTCACTTCGCTCATGTTATTAGCCAGCCCGTCTTACTGCATCATGTTGTTCTTAGGTATTACCCACTTGGTTCTGACTCATAGCAACCCTGTGGTACCTCGTCCTGTGCCACCCTCAGAGTCATTATGCTTGAGTCCACTGCTGCAACCACTGTGTCACTCCTTCTCCTTGAAAATCACAAAAAAACAAACCCACTGCCATCGAGTCTGGTCTGACTCACAGTGACCCTAAAGGTCAGAGTAGAACTGCCCCATAGAGTTTCCAAGGAGTGCCTGGTGGATCTGAACTGCCGACCTTTTGGTTAGCAGACATAGCCCTTAACCGACTACACCACCAGGGTATCCGTCTCATTAAAGGTGTTCCTTTGTCAGTAACTCTCTCCTTTACCAAGCACAATGCCCTTCTCAGGGGCTGGTCACATGTTGGAAGTATGTGAAACAAAGTATCACCACCCTTGCTTCTAAGGAGCTGCACTTCTTCCAGGTCAGATTTGCTCCTTCATTTGGCTTTCAGTGGGACATTCGGTATTCTTTGCCAACACCATGATTCAAAAGCGTCAGTTGTTCTTCCGTCTTCCTTATTTGTCATCCAGCTTTCACATGCACAGGAGGTGACTGAAGCCACCATGACTGGGGCCAGACACACCTTAGTCCTTAAAGTGAACCTTAGCGTTTTTAACACTAAAGAGGTCTTTGCAGCAGATTTGCCTAATGCAGTGTGTCTTTTGGCTTCTTGATTGCTGCTTCCACGGGTGTTGATTGTGGATCCAAGTAAAACGAAGTCTTTGACAAGTTCAGTCTTTTCTCTGTTTGTCAGGATACTGCTTATTGGCGCAGTTGTGAGATTTTGTTCTCTTGATGTTGAGATGTAGTCCATACTGAGGGCTGTGGTCTTTGATCATCAGAAAGTACTTCATAAGACTGTGTTATCTGCATAATGCAGGTTGTTATTGTGTTGGGTTTTTTTTTTTATTGTGTTCTAAGTTTACAATTCAAATCAGTTTCCTGTATAAAAACTTACATACACTTTGTTATGTGGCCCTAGTTTTCTCCCCACAGTGTGACAGCACATCCTTCCCTTCTACCCTGTGTTTCCCATGTCCATTCAACCAGCTCTTGTCCCGCTCTGTCTTCTCATCTCGGCTCCAGGCATGAGCTCCACAGTTAGTCTTCTGTATTTACTTAAGCCAAAAAGTACACTCTTTGCCGGTATCATTTTGTGTTTTATAGACCAATTCAATCTTTGAGGAGTTGGCTTCTGGAATGGTTTCAGTTCTGGGCTAACAGTCCAGAGGCCATGTCTTCCATGGACCCTCCAGTCTGTCAGACCATCAGGTCCAATCTTTTTCCTAGAGTTCAAGTTCTACACCCCACATTTCTGCTCCATCAGGGTCTCTGTTGAGTTCCCTCTAAGGTCAGTCATTGGTGGTAGCCGGGCACCGTCTAGTTCTTACGTTCCCATGTTGATGTAGTCTTTGGTTTAAGTGGCCCTTTCTGTCTCTTAGGCGCATATTTTCCTTATATCTTTGATATTCTTCACTCTCTTTGGCTCTAGGTGGGCTGAGACCAATTAATGCTTCTAACATGGCCTCTTGGTAGCTTTTAAGACCCCAGATGCCACTCAATTAAAGTAGGAGGCAGAACATCTTCTTTGAAAAAATATTTTGTTGTGCTTTAAGTGAAATTTTACAATCCAAGTCAGTTTGTCGTACAAAAATTCACATACATAGCCATGATGGGGCTCACAAAGTTGAGTCTCACTGGGAACATGGGAGTGAAAAGCGGTACACCCTGAGATCTTCACTAAAAGATTACAGTTGATGGTCCAGGGGCCTCCTGGTTCCCCTGGGAGCATGGCCCCTGTCCCTGATGCTGCCCCTATCCATAAATTATATTGGAGGTCAGCTCTTCAGACAGGAATGGATTGGACTTGATGACACAGAGTGACCTTATCATGTTTGCACTTTATGGTTCCATGCATCTATAAAATGTCATCCTGCTGACCTCTTACTGGAGGCAGGGGAGAGGGTGGAGAGGAGGGGACAGGAGATTGTTAGGAGGATACGATATGCATAGAACGGAGAGAAAGAGTGTGCTGTCACCGAGTAAGCAGAGCAGTGGGAGCTGCACGTAGACCGGCATGCAAATTTATAGGGGATTGTACATTTTCGCTCAATCATAATAAAAAAAATAAAAGTGCCCCCCCAAAAAACTCACATACACTGCTATGTAACTCTAGCTACTCCCCCCACCCTGTGAAAGCACGCTTCTCCTTTCTACCCTGTATTTCCCGTGTCCATTCAACCAGCTCCTGCCCCCTCCACTCTCTCATCTTGCCTCTGGATGGGAGCTACCCAGTTATCTATCTCAGTATCTACTCAAGCCAAGAAGCACACTCTTCACCAGTATCATTTTATGTCTTGTGGTCCAGTGCAATCTTTGTCTGAAGAGTTGGCTTCAGGAATGGTTTCAGTTCTGGGCCAACAGAGAATCAGGGGGTCCTGTCTTCCAGGGACCTTCCGGTCCGTTGGACCATCAATTCTGGTCTTTTTTGATAGAGTTAGAGTTCTGCACACCCATTCCTCCCACCGCTGCTATGCATTGTGTTCTGTGTAGAACATTTTCTTAGTAAACTTTGTTTGCATTTAACACAGGTTGTTAATAAGTCTTTCTCCAATTCTGATGCCCCATTTTTCTTCATATAGTCAAGCTTCTTGGATTATTTGCTCAGATTACAGATTGAATAAGTACTGTGAAAGGATACAACCCTGACACATCTTTCCTGACTTTAAACCACACGCTGTCCCCTTGTTCTGTTTGAACAACTGCCTCTTGATCTTTGTACAGGTTCTTCATAAGCACAGTTAAGCATTCCAAAATTCTCACTGTCTGTAATGTCCATAATTTGTGATGACCCACACAGTTGAATACCTTTGCATAGTCAATAAAACACAGTAAACATCTTTGTGGTCTTCTCTGCTTTCAGCCAGAATCCATCTGACATCAGCAATGATAGCCTTCTTTTCGTGTCCTCTTCTGTATCCAGCTTGAATTTCTGGTTCCCAGTCAATGTATTGCTGCAATTGCTGTTGAATGATCTTGAGCAAAATTGTACTTGCATGTGATATTAATGATATTGCTTGATAATTTCCACATTGAATTAGATCACCGTGCTTAGGGATAGGCATAAATATGGATCTCTTCCATCTGGTTAGCCAGATAGCTGTCTTCTGGATATCTTAGTCTGGATGAGGGAGCACTTCCAGAGCTGTGTCTGTCAGTTGAAACATCTCAATTGCTCTTCCTTCAATTCCTGGAGCCTTGTTTTCGCTGATGTCTTCTGTGCAGCCTGGACTTGTTCCATCCGTCCCATCAGCTCCTGATTATATACTACCTCCTGAAATGAATGAACGTCCACCTCATTCTTTCCATCTTCTTTTGATACTTCCTGCATCATTCAGTATTTTGCCCATAGAATCCCTCAGTGTTGCAACTTTTGAGGCTTGTTTTTTCTTGACTTCTTTGAGCTTGAGAAATGTTGAATGTGTTCTTTCCCTTTGGTTTTCTATCTCCAGCTCTTTGTACATGTCATAATAATTTACTTTGAAATATTCTGTTCAGCTCTTTTATATCATCATTTCTTCCATTCCCTTTAGCTACTCCGTGTCCAAGAGCAGGTGTCAGCATCTCCTCGGACATCCATCTGGTCTTCCTTCTTAATGACCTCTTGCTTTCGTCATGTAAGACATACCTGACATCATTCCACACCTGTCTGGTCTGACGTCATTCTTGTTCAGTGCCTCAAATCTATTCCTGAGATGTTCTCTAAATCCCGGTGGGGATACACTGGAGGTCATACTTTGGTTCTGTGGACTTGCTCTAATTTTCTCCAGTTTCAGCTTTGAACTTGCGTAGGAACAGTTGACGGTCTGCGCTGCATTCAGCACCTGGTCTTGTTCTGACTGCTGACATGCAGCTTTTCCATCATCTGTTTCCACAGATGTAGTTGATTTGATTTCCGTTTATTCCATCTGGTGTGGTCTGCATGTGTGGTTGCCACTTAATGTTGGTGAAAAAAAGATTTCCCGTGAAGAAGATGTGGGTCTTGCAGAAGTCTATCGTGTGATCTCCAGCAGCATTTCTGTCCCCAAGCCCATATTTTCCAGCTCAGTCCTTCTTTGTTTCCCTATGCATCCTGATTGCGTGTTCCGTCAATTTCAGACAGCAGAAGTTGGTGAAAATCTTCAATTTCTTCATCTCAGGGCTTTTCGGTTGGTGTGTAAATTTGAGTAACTAGTCATATTAACTGGTCTGATTTGCAGGCATCTGTATATTTTCCGATCACTGACAGTCAGATCTTGAAGTGTTCTTCTTGACAGTGAGTGCAGCACCATCCCTCTTCAAGTTCTGATTCCCGGCATAGCAGCCCATATGACTGAGATGGCCAACACCGGTCCATTTCACCTCACTTATGCCTGGGATATCGGTGTTTATTCATTCCATCTCATTTTTGACAATTTCCAGTTTTCCTGGGTTCACACCTCATACATCTCATGTTCTGATTATTAACAGATATTTGCAGCCTTTTTTTTTTCATTTCAAGTTGTGCCACATCAGCAAATAAAGATCCCCAAAGCGTGACACCATCTGCATCATTAGGGTCGACTCTATGTTGAGGCGGCAGCTCTTCCCCAGCCTTCTTTTGAGTGCCTTCCAGCCTGGAGGCGGGGGTGGCCTGTTTTCCGGCACTGTGCCTGATAGTGTTCTGCTGCTATTCATAAGGTTTTCACTGGCTAATTTTTTTTTGGAAGTAAACTACCAGTTCCTTCTTCCTAGTCTGTCTTAGGCTGGAAGCTCCGCTGAAAGCAGTCTACCACGGGTGACCCTGCTGGTGTCTGAAGACCAGTGGCCTAGCTTCCAGCATCTCAGCAACATGCGGGCCCTCACTGTGTGCCAAACTGACACATCCCCACCCAGTCATTTGATGGGAGTTACAAGACAATGACTAGAAAAGCTATATAAAAGCCATCCATCGCGCCACAGCCGGGGCGAGTTCTCGGCACTTACGCTCCCCCCTCAGCCCATCCCCTGTGTGACGATCTCTGTGAACCTGACCGTGTTTCCACCAGGATGTTGTCCACCCTGAACGAGTGGCTATGGCAAGACAGGCTCTGGCTTCCACCCAACACCTCGTGGGCGATCCTGGAAGACCGGGATGGCATGGTCTACGCCCATCCGCGGGACCTGCTGGCAGCCCTTCCCCTGGCTCTGACCCTCGTGGCCATGCGAATAACCTTTGAGAGGTGAGTGTCCTCCCCAGGACAGACATGTGACCCATCACCTAAGCACCTTCTGCTGAGCCTGGCTTCGAATCAGATTGCCACTCCTGGCTTCCTCCTGGCCCTGGCCACACTCCCTCTGCTGGTCTGTGACTACTGGTGTCTGAGGCGGTGTGACAATACTGGCCACAGGCTGTGTCTTTGTAAAACGAGTGGGGCCCTGGAGGGTGGAAGCCCGCCAGCCTGCTAAAGTCAATCAGTGATGGACCCTTTACCCACTCCCTCCTGCCTCTGTTCCCAGGGGGCAGCCCCACCCTCACCCCACCACCCCACCTTCACCCCACCACCCTACCCTCCAGGGCTCCTTGCAACATCTTCCTTCATCTTTGTAGCCAAAGAAAGGAGTGCCCACGTTCCTCCTCCCCATTCATATCTCCTCCCACAGCCCCCACCTCCTGCAGCCAGCCCCTTGATCATCCCCTAAGCAAGTACCTCTGCCCTCACCACCCCTCAAGAGAGCAGTTGCCACTGAGTCATCTCCACTTCTTAGTGACCCCATGTGTGCAGGTTGGAACTGGGAGCTGTAGGGTTTGCAAGTCTGTAACCCTTTGGACACAGATCACCAGGCCTTTCTTCCTGGGCACCCCTGGGTGGATCTGAACTGTCCACCTTTTAGTTAGTAGCTGCACACGTAGCCGTTCATGTCACCCAGGGACTCTAAGCTCCCAGTGACAACCTAGTTGACACCCCCCATGAATTTTCAGGTTTCCTCTTCACTTCGTGGTGTCCCACCTCCTGCGTAGAGTTCCTTCCTTCCTCTTGTCAGTCACCATAACTGCCGCTCACGAGTCCTTCCTGGCCTCTAGGTGGTGTGGTTACCATGCTCAGCTGTTCACTGGAAGGTTAGAAGTTCTAGCCTGCCCAGAAAAACTTTGCCACTGAAAACCCTATGGGGCACAGTTCTACTCTGACACACATAGGATCTCTGTGAGTCCAGAATTGTCTTGGTGGCAACTGATGGGAATCCCTCCTGGGTTTCTTCCCTCAGCCCCTGGTGCTCTCACCGTTTTCCACAGCCACGATGACTGATGACCAGTGCTGGCTCCAACTGCCCAGCACCATCAGCCACCCCTTGCCTGCTGCCCATGGCCCCTCCCCTTCACTTTCCCCCACTTTCTCCCATGTTTGTACCTGCTCTTCTGCTTGGACAGTCCTGCCTACAGTTCCTCTTAGTCTGGGTTCCACTGCCTCCTCTTCCAGGAAGCCCACCATGCCCTCCCCTAAGCAGAGCCTTTAATTCCCTCTGGGCACCCACTCCCTTCTCTGTTCTGCCCTCAGGGGCCTGGTAGTGTTTCCTGCCTTGCTTTGTTTCCCAGTCACCCACAAGGAGCTTCCTGAGATCTGGGCTGCAGCCTCACTGAGCAGAGGCCAGGTACAGGGGCAGCAGGGAACTTTTGTGAAGCTTTACACCTTTTGAGGACACAGAGTAAATGGCTTGCAGCAATTTATGCATCACAACTCACTTAGTCCTCGATGTGACCCCAGAGGGGTCTGTTATTGTGCCCATTTTACATAAGAGGAAACTGAGGCACAGAAGATAACACATGGCCAGCCCAAAGCCACACAGGCCTAAAGCTTTGCCTGTGAGATTTAGGGGGACTCAATTCAGCCAGGCCTAAGAGGGAGCCCAGGTTCACCATTCGTGCCTGGAGGGTCATTTGCCTATTTTCCTGATGTCAGAGTTTAGGTGGGGAATTGGGGCGACCCCTTTCCAGGGGTCCTCCTGGTGCCTGTGAAAGGCAGTGGCAGGGGAAGCTTTTCTGGGGTCTTAACCAAAATCCACTGCCATTGAGTTGATTCTGACCAATCGCAAACCTATAGGACAGAGTAGAACTGCTCCATAGAGTTTCCAGACTGGTGAATTTGAACTGCTGACCTTTTGATTAGCAGACGCAGTATTTAACCACTACACCACCAGGGTTTCCTTATGGGATCTCAGTACTTGTTAAAAGTGAGCCCTGGGTTTGAATCCCAGGTCTACCCCCTCACTCTTGGTGTGACTTTGGGTATGTCTCTGACCCCTCTGAGCCTCAGTTTGCCCATCAGAACAAAGGGCACAGTGATAATAGGGCTAAGGAGCCAGCAAATAATCCCGACTTGGCCCCATGCTTGTCAGAGAGTACACAGGCAGTAAACGTAAACTCCCCGTCCCCAGTACAACTGAGTCTAGAATGAGTCACTTGAGGGCTGCTTTGGGCATCAGTTTCACCATGAGGACTGAAGGAGTAATACCAAAACCCCAAACTCATTACTGTTAGTTATAGCAACCATGTAGGACAGAGTAGAACTGTCCCATAAGGTTTTCAAGGAGCAGCTGGTGGGTTGTAATTACCAACCTTGTGTTTAGCAGTTGAGCTTTTAACTACTGCACGTCCAGGGTTTCAAAAGGATGATCAGATCAGATCCATCACCGTTGAGTTGGTTTCAAGTCATACTGACCCTATGGGACAGAGCAGAACTGCCTTAAAAGGTTTTCAAGAAGCAGCTAGCTGACTGATTCAAACTGCTAACCTCTTGATTAGCAGCTGTAGCTCTTACCCACTGCGCCACCAGGGTTCCAAAGGGATAATAAAACTGACTGCTGTCACGTCAATTCCAACTCATAGCAACTCTATAGGTGAGAGCAGAACTGGCCTGTAGAACTTCCAAGGAGCATCTGGTGGATTTGAACGGCTAACCTGTTAGCAGCTGTAGCACTTAACCATCACACCACCAAAAAAAAAAAAAAAAAAAAAAAACTACTGCTGTCTAGTCGATTCTGACTCACAGTGACCCTATAGATCAGGGTAGAACTGCTCCCTGAAGTTCCCAGGGAGTGCCTGGCAGATTCGAACTGCCAACCTTTTGGTTAGCAGACATTGCACTTTAATCACTATGCCACCAGGGTTTCCACTATACCACCAAATCCACTGCCATCGAGTCAATTCCAACTCATAGCAACCCTATAGACAGAGCAAAACTGCCCCTTAGAGTTTTCACGTAGTACTTGGTGGATTTGAACTGGCAACCTTTTGAGTAACAGCTGTAGTTCTTCACCTCTATACCAGGCGATTGAATTTGGTCCTATCTGTGGCCTCAAGGCGCCCCCTGGTGGTCAGTGTCATGTTGACCACGGTCCCTGCTCCTCTGCGTGCCAGCCCTAGAGTTGGCCCGGCAGGGGATTCCTGCCCGGGGTCAGATGCCAGTCCTGCCCACGGGGAGCCCCCAGCTCAGGGAAGGACAGGCCGAGAACCACCCCACCACGGATCAGGCAGTGAGGGGACCCTTATCCCTGGCTTGGGATTGATAAAATGCTTGGGTACCCCAGGAGCTGGCCCTCACACCCTCATCTGAAGCCTGTGACGCTGCATTTATTTGTCATTGTTGGGTGTCATCCAGGCCAGCTCTGACTCAAACCACTGAGCTTTCAGTTAGCAGCCAATTCCTTAATGGTTGTGCTGTCAGGGCTCCGTGCTTGTTCAGCAGGCACTGTCTGAGCATGCGCTCAGTGCCTTGTCCTGTGGCCCCAGTGCTGCAGAGCTGGGCTGGCTCCTGTCTTCCCGGGTGTCATTCTCTGGGTAACCCTCCTGAGTCCCTCCCCTGGTGCCAACAGTGAAGCCAATCGCCATTAACCAAAGGGTTGGAGGTTTAAGTCCACCCAGAAGCACCACGGAAGAAAGTCCTGACGGTTTCTCTCAGAAGAAATCAGTCACTGAAAACTGCTATGGAGGACAGTTCCACCCTGACAGCCTGGAATTCCCTGCATCTTTGTGCTTGGGTCTGATGTACCTTCAAGGCCTCCCTGCCAGGATCTCATGGTGTGAGACAGGGGTCAGCTCTGGGAAGTTTGTCCAAACCCTGCCCCTCAGGCTTCCTAACCCTCTGCTCTAAAGAAGAAGAAAGCCCCAAACTTTCCACTTGGCCAGCTGTCATGGTGCCTGCCTGGCCAAGGACGCAACCCTCTGATCTTCAGTTTCCCTGCTTGTAACATGTGTCCCTCTTCGACCTGTCCCTGCTCCCTGGACTGACAGCTGTCCCCCCCACCCCAGGTTTGTGGGCCTGCCCCTGAGCCAGTGGCTGGGCGTGCAGGACCAAAACCGGAGGCCAGTGGTCCCCAACCCCACACTGGAGAAACACTTTCTCACGCAAGGGCGGCGGAGGCCTCAGGAGGTGAGATGCGCCTTGCGGCCCTGGAGTGGGGAAGACCAGGGCAGCCACTGGTGCCCCCAGTGCCCCAACCCTGCAGTTCACCAGGACCCTGATCAGCAGACACCGCTGTACTGTGGGAAGCCCTAGAGGGGAGGAGGGTGTGTTTCTCCCTTGTGTGTGGCTGTCACCTGGGCTGGCTCCTGAGGGGAACCCTGGGTGGGGAGCCACAAAGACAGTCTTGTGGCTCTTCCCTTTGTTAGTTCCCGTCGCTGCTTGGGCTACCTCAAGGAGGTGGGAGGACCCCTGCTTTCCTATGGAGACCTCTATGGGATCCCACCGCCAGCTCCTTTCTCCAGGCCCCACTCTCACCCTGGCTGGCTTGGGAGAGCAGGGTTCTGCCCTGAGTGAGGGAGAGGAGATGGAATAGGGCCCTCCTCTCTGGGCCCCATCTCACTCTTAACCCAGTAGGTGGAAGGTTCTGCCTGGCCTGTAGAGGGGATGAGAAGCCCCATGACTGTGGTACCACCCCTCCCTCTCTTCCCAGCACCAGTTGGCCTCCCTGGCCACACAGTGTGGCCTCACCCTACGGCAGACTCAGCGCTGGTTTCGAGACCGCTGGAACCAGGATCAGCCGAGCCTGACCAAGAAGTTCTGTGAAGCCAGGTAAGCTCAGGGCTAGGGTTTGCGGGGAGGTCTCGGGGTGTTGGAGTTGGGGGGTCTGCCCTTCTGTCAACTTCCTTACGGGCTCCCCCCATCTGCAGTTGGAGGTTCTTGTTCTATCTGTGTGCCTTCGTGGGTGGCCTCTCGGTCCTGTACCACGTGAGTGTGCCCAGCTACTCACCTACCCCCTTCACCTGTCCCACAAGCACCTACTATGTGCTACCGAGGCTGAGTTTGGGGGGAGGGGAAAGCAATTGCAAAGCCACAGAGGGGAGAGAGAGCTTGGCTAGGCCTTGGTGACCTTCCACTCACATGCACCTATTGAGGACCTCCTGTGTGCCAGGAGCTGGGGACCCTGCAGCAAATGAGCCCCCAGGGCTAGAGTGGGGGGCAGATGTGTAGCCAAGCAGCGGGGCTGACAGCAGCACCTGGGGGGCCCAGACAAGGGTGGAAGCTGGGCTCTGAGCTTCGGGCAGCCTGACTCTGTTTCTCACAGGAGTCGTGGCTGTGGAAGCCATCAATGTGCTGGGACAACTACCCAGACCAGGTGAGTGGCATGGGGCATGGGGCACACGGAGGCTGGTGGCAGGGCTGAGGCGAGGGCCACGCAGTCAGAGTTCCTGTGGCCAGGGGCTGGGGGCCAAGATAGGCATCACACTGGAACTCTCCCTGAGTCTTGCTCTCAGCTGATTTGACTCCCCAGTGGAATGCAGAGGGGCCAGAAGCCAGGAAACTCAGCAGGAGCTGCCACAAAAGTGTTGCCCTTGATTACCTCCAGGGACGAGGTGCTCATTCCCTCCTCATTTTCTAGGATCTGAGTGTCCTGGGTTTGGGCAAAGGTGGGAAGGGAGGAAGGATGTGCTGGGCTCCTCCCTACAGTAACCCTGCCCCACCCAGCCTCTGAAGCCCACCCTGTATTGGTGGTACCTCCTGGAGCTGAGTTTCTACATCTCGCTGCTAATTACACTGAACTTCGATGTCAGGCGCAAGGTGAGACCAGAGCAGGGACCCAGCTGGGTGGGGACAGGGTGGCCTCACAACCCCTTCCACCCCTTAGGCCCCCATGGGGCCCTCTGGCAGGACTGAGTCCAGAGGCATCAGCTGCCAGGGGAATGCCTGCTTCCTCCCCGTTGGGGTAGAGCCTCTCTGGCCACTGAACCCGGTCTCGACCGTCACCCACCGTCGTCTCCCGCAGGACTTCAAGGAGCAGGTGGTCCACCATGTCGTGACCATCATCCTGATCACCTTCTCCTACAGCGCCAACCTGCTGCGCATCGGCTCCCTTGTGCTGCTGCTACACGACGCCGGCGACACCCTGCTTGAGGTAGGCCATGCCTGCCCTGTCCCTGCATTCACCCTTCCTCTACTGTCTCACCTGCTTCGGGAGACAAGACCCTGCTCCCTCAGAGCTTTCTTGGGAGGTGAGGCCCCGCCTCCCTCAACTTCCCTGGCAGGTGAGGCCCCGCCCCCTAGCGACTTTCTCAGAGATGAGGCCCCGCCCATGTAGCCTTCTCAGGAGGCGAGGTCCCGCCCCCTCAGCTTTTAGTGGGTAATGCTTCATACCCTGTAACTTTCCTGTGGGTCCCTCTCTCCACTGGACTTTCTAGCTAGGTCTTGAAGACAAGCACCCCCACTACTCATTTGGCCCCACCTGTCATCACTTTATCCCGTGAAATAAGCCCCACCCCACTCAGCTAGCCCCACCCCACTCGGCTAGCCCCACCCACATCAGCTTTTACTGAAGCCAAGCGCCGCCCCTCCCTGCCCGCCCCTCCCACAGTGCCTGGCCTGAGCTTGCCCTTCTGTATCCTCCCCAGGCCAGTAAGATGTTCAACTACATGCACTGGCAACGCTCCTGCGACGTGCTCTTCCTCATCTTCTCCTGCGTCTTCTTATACACCCGCCTTGTGCTCTTCCCCACGCAGTGAGTCTGTCTTTCCTCAGGGCCAAGGGCAGGAGGGGGGCGTGTCTGAGACCCCAGGCCTGACTTCCCCTCTGCGGAGAAACTGGAGGCTTCTACGAAGAGGCGGGAGGGGTTTATGTAGCTCAGGCCACAGCATATGTAAAGGTCCAGAGGGGAGAGAGAGAGCAAGAACTGGGCCTGGTCACCAGCGCTGAGTGTGCCCTAACCGTGGAGTAGAAGCAGGGATGGGGCAGGGCTTGCTGATGTCTCAAAAAACAAGGGTTTAAGTCTCTTGAATGTGTCAGGTGGGGGACACAGCAGACGGAACACCATCTGGGCCCTTGTTCTCCTGGACCTGATGTTGGGTAGGGTTAGCCAGTGACAAATACGGCAGATAAGCACATTGTGAAGTATGTCAGCTAAAGAGAAAGCAGCATTTGTCTAGAGCGGGCTGAGGGAGGTCAGGGAGAGAGCTCTGCTGATCACAGAACAATCTTCCAGGCAGAGGTGACAGCCTGTGCAAAGGCCCTGAGGTAGGGCCGTGCCTGGCGTGTTGGAGGAACAATGAGACAGCCCATGTGGCTAGAATGGAATGAGCGAGGGGAAGAGAGAAGGAAGCAGTGGGGCAGGTTGTCCAGGGCTCTGTGGGAACAAGGGAAGACTCGGGCTTTTACCCAAGGGTGGTGGGAGTTCTGGAGGGCTGTGAGCAGAGGAAGGAGCCTTCGACTAGAGTGTTCTGGGTGCCCTCTGTTGGCCATGGACTGGAGACACTGAGGAGTGAGGGCACAGCTCTGGAAATGAAGGTCAAGGTGGCTGTACTGGTCCAGACAGTAATGATGGCCCTGGACATCAGACAGAAGTGTGTGATTGAGGGGAAGCTTCCAGGGTCTGAGGATATGGAGCTGCCATTAGCCAAGGTGGGAATGGGGACAGAAGACAGACCGGGAGCTCAGCTTTGCCCTGTTGGGACTGGCTCCATCAGGAGATGTGGAGGAGGCCAGCCAGGCCAGGCTGGGGTTTGGGAGAGTGACGTAAAAGCAGGAGTCGCAGGCACATGGCCCAGGGTTGCCAGGGGACCAGGTATAGAGAGGCCTGCCCCGGGACCCCTGACTGTGTGGTCAGGGAGGAGCCTATTCCAGATCCCGAGAGGAAGGGTGTAAAGTGGAGAGACAGGAGCAGAGGTGCCTGAAGGCACTGAGAGAATAGTGTCCAGGAGAAGGGAGGGGCCAGGCCCCAGCGTGGGTTCCCTGGGAGTGGGGCAGGAGCCAGCTGGAAGGGCGGGAGAAAGGAGCAGAGATGATGAACACTGAATCAGGAGGCTTTGCAGATCAAGGAAAGGCATGAATGGGGTTGGTGTCTGAAGATGAAATGGGTTCAGCAAGAATCTTCTAGAAGGAGAAATCTGTGCATATTAGCTCAGCCTCCTGGCCATGGGGAGGGGTGAGCAGAGATGAAGAAGGGAGCTTGAGGGGGCCTTAGGTCTCAGGGACCTCAAGGAAGGGGACAGGCAGGGGCATCTGGGGTGCAGGCAGGCCAAGGAGTGGGCACAGGTTAGGAGCCGAGGCCAGACTGCAGGGAGCTACACAGAGGTCACTGGTGACCCTGATGGCCGATCAGGGGATGACACGGAGACAGCAGATGCCACCAGCCCTGTCGAGGAGTTTCAAGAGAAGAGAGATGAGGCTGTAGCCAGAGGGGGAAGAGGGAGTCTAGAAAAACCTCTTTGGTGTTGGCTTTGCTTCTTGTGTGTGCAGTAGTATCAGGGTTGGTATGGATGGTGACGTATCTCAGGAAGGGACATGAGGAAGCCAGGGCCATGGTAAAGTGTTTGCAAGGAGGGGGCTGGAGCTGGGATCCAGGACAGTCTGGGGCAACAGGAGAGAAGGTGGAGTAGGGGTGTGGGCTGGGTGGTGGGCATGCTGGGGAGAACCAGAGTCCCCCACACTCCTTGGTGCTCCCGGTTATGGCTACAGTCGTGAGCCAACAGATTCAAGCATTTTGCTGAGTTTGCCAACCAGCTATGGCCAAGCACGGGGTCTCTGGATGGTGCTAACAGTTTGTGCTCTTCTGCTAATCTAAAGGTTGGCAGTTTGAACCTGACCATTGGCTCCATGGCAGAAAGGCCTAGCAATCTGTTTCCGTAAAGATCACAGCCAAGAAAACCCTGGAGAGCAGTGCTGTTGTGTCACATGTGGGTCACCACAAGTTAGAATCACCTTTGCAGCAATCAAATTCATCAAAGCCCTGTGGGCATCAAGTTGATTCCAACCTGAGAGGACAGAATAGAACTGCCCTCTAGGGCTCCCAGAGAGCAACTGGTGGAGTGACCTGCTGACCTTTCAGCTAGCAGCTGAGCTGTTTGCCATAGTGCCAGCACGGCTCCCCGACCACAAGAGGTTTAGATGTTCTGGCTCAAGTGCAGAGATACAGTTGGGAGCCTTGGGGCCATAGGGAGCCATAGAGAGTTCCAGAGAAGGAAAGGCTATGCACGTTGTAGGTCCCTGGGTTGGAGCTGGGTTTGGAGGTCTGGAACTAAGGTGGGAGCCTGAGGGGCTACAGCAGCTGGTGACATCCTCCTGCCTCCCTCCCTCTGGCCAAAGGATTCTCTACACCACGTACTATGAGTCCATCGTTGGCCGGGGTCCCTTCTTTGGCTACTACTTCTTCAATACTCTCCTCGTGGTGCTACAGCTGCTGCAAGTGTTCTGGTCCTGCCTCATCCTGCGGATGCTCTACAATTTCATGAACAAAGGCAAGGTATGCCTGGGTCCCAGGGGCCCCCAAGCCTAGCCCCTGACCTCATCCCCTCCCCCTCGATCTTCACTTTGTCCTCTGTTTCTGTCGCCCAGATGGAGAAGGACATCCGCAGCGATGCAGAGTCGGAGTTGAGTGAGGAAGAGGCCACCCAGGAGCGTCAACAGCTGAGGAACGGGTTGGACCCCACGGGCGGTACCCGGAGCCGGGCAGCTAGGCAGTTGGCCAACGGGCACGCAGCAGCCATGTAGGCAGTGAGGGCTGGCTGTGTGGAACTGCCCCCAGGGCTCTGGGGGCTTGGATGTATGGATCACTGAACTGGTGTCCCTTGGACCAGCTCTGTGGAGACAGTGAGGGCCCCACCTGTAAGGAGGGCTAGTGATCTGTCTCCGGCCCCTTTCCCTGCCCTCTGCCCTCCCATCCTTCCTCTGGGAAACTGGACAAAGTCAGGGCCAGCAGCAGGGCGCCCAGGATGTCCTGTGAGGAGCCCCAGGCCTGGAGGAGCCTAATAAAACTTGAATGGAGCCGAGTTCACCACCTGAGAGATGTATCCCTGTCCCAGTGCCATCCTGTGAGGCAGGACTCTACTGTTAAAAATAGTATTAAGCCAATAATAGGAATTGATTGTATTTAATAGATAATTTGTTAATTGGGGACTATGTTGCCAAGTAGGGAGTCTAAAATGTTTCAGAAAAGAAAAATCTTTCACAGATTCTTATACTCCAGCTTCTTGCTAGTAATTTCTATGCTGCCGTGGAAACAGGGCCAGAATAGTGTTTACATAATCAGTTGTGGCCATGCAACATCTTCTTGAGGAGCAATTAAGATAATGACTGATTACCCTGAAACACAGCTTCTGGTCTGACCTTTGGAACTGCTGTTTGTGGCAACAGGTTGCACAGAGTTCTTCAGAAGAGCATGTTGCCCAGGGTAAACATTCTTTGCTAATTAAGTTAACTATCCTTTGTCTTAAAGATGACTGTTAACGGTTTAAGGTTCAGAGATTATCTCCAGTGAATAGTGTTGGATGGGTATTTAAAAACTCTGTCCCTTAGTGCTGACTTTCCCACAGACAGGATTCTCATGGCCCTTGTCCCACTCCAAGTGCTTGGATCCAGGGACCCAGATAACTGGCTGCATAGAGACCTCTAGGCACGTCTTACTGCCCAGACAGGGTGTCCTTAAACAAGTCACCTACTGTGACACTTAGGACAGCCCTAGCAAGCTGTTCACACAGCCGATTTCTAGATGAGAAGACACTAGGCTCACAGAGATCATGTCCTTTGCCCAGAGTCCTCTGAAGGTCAGAGGTCAAGAAGGAGGGCAGATAAGAGGCCCAGGTCTGTTTCTGTAGCCCTTGCCCAAGGCTAGCCAGAGCCCCTCAGGATTCCCAGGGCTCCCCGGACACTGAGATGGGGCAGGGGTCACTCCCCCCAGGCCTCATAGGAGTCAGCCAGGCAATTCATATGTGTCATAGTATACACTGTGCTCCACAGGATTTTCAGTGACTGATTTTTTTTTAGGAGATCACCAGGTCTTTCTTCTGAGGCACATCTGGGTAGACTTCAACCTTGAACCTTTAGGTTAGCAGTTGAGCGTGTTATCCATGTGCACCACCCAGGCATTTGGTATAAGATGACTAAGAACAAAAATATGCCAATAAATTTGAAAATCTACCTGAAAGGAATACATTTTTGGGAAAACATAAAATGCACAAATTATACCAAGAAGCAACAAAAACACTGATTAATAAATATTCCCAAACTGTAAATAATGGAGGAAAAGTACCTCCCCACTAAGGTACAAAGCCCAGTATATCAAGGAACAGGTAAGACCAAAATCTAAACCAGTTGTCATGGAGTCATGGCAACCCCACATGTGTCTGAGTTGAACCACGCTCCATAGAGTTTTCAAAGCTATGACCTTTTAGAAGCCAATTGCCAACCCTTTCTGCCAAAGCATCTCTGAGTATGTGCAAACGGTCAGCCTTTTAGTTAGTATTGGAGGGCCTAATTGTTGGCACCGCCGTATTTCCATCATATTAGGGGATACAGAGAAGAAGCGTGGGAATACCCATCTTTTGAAAGGATAGTGTAGCCTAGAACTAGAATCCAGTTATGGCAGAACAAGACAGAAAAATCTAGGCTAATTGTTACTTATGTCCATAGACTCAGACTCAGGTTCAGGTCTTGGCCAGTGCACCTCAGGAGCAGCCAGTGCCCCTCTGCCAGGGGAGGCTTGCAAGTTGTTGCTATGATGCTGAAAAGGTTTCCATGGAGCTTCCAGCCTAACAGGCATTAGGAAGAAAGGCCTGGCGATCAACTTCTGAAAATCAGCCACTGAAAAGCCTGTGGATCACAACAGTCTATCCTCAGGCAATCCTGGGGATGGTACAGGACTGGGCAGCATTTTGTTCCTTCCGTGGGGTCACCGTGATTTGGGGCCTGACTCAATGGCAGCTGACAACGACAGTCAGCCAAACCTATTAGTATGGGGGGAACTGTGACCATCAAGTACAGTCTGAAAAGCAGGAATGACGCAGCCTTAGAAAATCAGGGTAATTTATCACTCTCAGCTGATGGGCATGATTGTCATAGCTGCTTGTTTTTGCCGTGACCTGACGTGTGATTTTAAGATTGTGTGTCAACTTGGCTGGGCCATGATTCTCAGTGGTTTGGCCGTTATGGAGTAGTTTGGCAGTTGTAGACTGATGTGATTACTTCTGTGATAAGACCTGATACAATGTGATCGTCTCCGTGATAGGATCTGCTGTGAATGTGAGGAGCCAATCAGCTGAAAGGGCATTTCCTTGAGGGCGGCGTGGCCTGCATCCAGTATAGGTGGACTTTCTGGCCAGGTTCTCAGGCTTTCTGGATCCTGCGGCTGGTTTCTGTACATCTGACCTCTGCTTCTTAGGACTTGAGCTAGAGCTTTCCTGCCATCTTGCCTGCTGATCTTGGGGTTCGTCAGTCTTTGCAGCCTGTGGGCCAGTGCCGTGCTGTCTGACCTGCTGATCTTGGGTTCACTGGCCCCTGTGGCTCTATGAAGCAGGGGACCTCTCCCGCCTGACCCACAGACGGGACATTTCAGCCTCAACAACCACATGAGCCATTTCCTTGATATATATCTCTTTCTATAGATATATAATTACATGTTTTACTGACTTTCTTTCTGTAGAGAACCCAGCCTGAGACACTTTTCAATAATTGATTTTTTTTTTAATAGATCACCAAACCTTTCTTTCAAGATACTTCTGGATGGACTCAAACTTCCATTCTTGTAGTTCGCAGCACCCACAGGCTCTAGCATGGTTTAAAAGACATGTTAAGTCCTCATAAGTGTGGAGAAATTCAAAACTTAAAAACAAACTATAATAGTGTCCATCTAGGGTGGAACTATTGGTCTCTACTTGTTTGGCACAAAAGACCAAGAAGGAAAACAAAGACTCAAAGGCTGTGTTAACCTACAGAACTAATTTTTAAAAAGAGGGGAAAAGAAACCATTGCTGTCAAGCAACCCTATAGAGCAGGTAGAACTGCCCCATAAAGTTTTCAAGGGGTGCCTGATGGATTTGAACTGCCAACCTTAGTAGTCATAACACTTAACCACTATGCCACCAGGGCTTCTGCAGGGCCAACAAACTGCAGCCTTCTCTGCCCCGAGACCGGAGCTAGCTGGTGCCCAACTGCCACTGCCCATCACTGCTCTTGGGGCCGCAGTAAACGGATCCTTGAGAGAACAGGAGAAGCCTGTGGAACTGTAATTCTAACATAAAAAGCAAACCAGACCTAATGAACCAGTTGAGGCTGGAAGACTTCCTGAGACTGTTGTCCCACAATACTCTTTAAATTTGAGCCAAAACTATCCCCTGAGGTCACCTTTTAGCTGGATAACAGATTGGCTCACAGAGTGAAGACTCTCACCTGTGAGGGCTGTGCTCCTTTAAAAAGTCATCCACAACTTTAGGGGAGACACTCATTCTCTGAGCCCGATGGAGCAGGACCTTCAGTATCCGTATACAGAACTTCAAAACAGAGAAACTCAGGGCTTTCCTCGAACCTACCAGGTGCGAATCTGCTTTTTAACAAGCTCCGAAGGTCAAAACAGTCAGCCTGAGGCACACCAAATGTGAAAGGATTCTGAGACTCTTGTTCTGGGATGATCTCCCTAGCACCAAATAGAATAAACCAAAAACAATTGCTGTCAAGTTGATCCCTGTTCACAGTGACTCTGTGGGGCAGGGTAGAACTGCCCCATAGGGTTCCCAAGGAGTAGCTGGTGGATTTGAACTGCCAACCTTTTTGGCTAGCAGCTAGGCTCGTAAGCACTCTGCTGCCAGGCCCACAGAGGTGGGGCAGACAGAAAGAAGCAAAAAGAGAAGCAGAAGTATGAAAGCAGAAAGAAGTTTTTAATCACTGCACTGCCAGGTCTCTGCTGAGCAGAATCAAGTGTCACAAAGGACTCAAACCCAGACTGCCTGATTTATCAACATAGTGTTCTGTTTTGGAACACCCTTCATCTCTTTGGAGGGAAAAGTCAGAAATAGAGGAGAAAAACCATCCCAGACTGGACGCATCTGTGGAAACCATGGAAGTCCCATGTCTGCAAAGCCCTCCCAGCTACTGTCCACACACAGAATCTCAACAATGCCTTTAATGACTGTAAATAAGTATGTGAAACAAAAGACATAAAGCTGTGACACGAAACATGAACAAGTCACGCCTGCTTCTTTCTGATACTGAGACTTGACAGAGGTGTCCACGGTTGTTGCAGTCCCCGTAAACTAGCAAAACAGAAACTAACAAACAGGAGCAGCATTTTCTAATTTCCTCGTCGATTTGCATTCTTACATGTCTGGGAAGCGTCCATAATCGAAGAATGATGCCAGCATTTAGGTCCTGCGAGACAATGGACCATTTTTTGTCCAGCCCCAATGCTGCCCATTTCCGGTTTCCTCCACGCACAAATGTGCACAGTTACCCCATGTCACTTCCTAGAATGTGGGATTGTTTTTCAGAAGTAGGCAAGACTTCTTGGCCAGTGTTTATTTTTCTTATTTTGGACACAATTGACTACAGCCGCTACAGTGTTCATTTTTCCAGAAACTTCTCAAGTGTCGGATGTGCATGGACCCCATTGTGTCCCTTCCTTCTTCCAAGTTATGCTTTGGGGGAGGAGGGCTGAAAGGGCAAGAAAAAGTGCAAATAGTTGTGATTTGCTTGGTTGTCCAGGGTATAGAAAGAGGTATGTTAGATTATTCCCTACAGCCAATCAGATGAAAAGACCGTGAGGCTTAGCTCGGTGCATTTTAGCTCAGCTCTGGGCTGAGAGGAGGAAAACAAAGGTATCCAAGGTCTCCTTTACTGGCCCCCAAAGTGGATTTTCCCTGGGGTGGTTTTCCTTCCTAACTCACGGGAGGATGGGACACTACAAATGTTGAAACTTTTGTTAGAGCTGTGGGTTTGAATCCAGAGGGGATAAAGAATGCCTCAATATCCAGTTAAAACTAAAGACACTAGACCATACCTCGCCCTAAAATATATCTGTATAAAACCAAGTTGTCAACAATTAAAGATGAAAGATAGGGTAGCAGGGACAAAGGTCTGGGGACCATTTTTCAAGGGATGTCAATGCTGATTGGTATAGCTAGTCTTTAGCTAAGAGGATCTCCTGCTCCCCATATAGGTGAGTGGCCTCTGGGCTTGTAAGCTAGCAAGCTGCCATGTGAGGTACACCAAATGCTCCCAAACCATCTGGAACAGATGATTATCAACAACATCAAAGACACAGAAAATGAGCCCAGGAGACAGAAGGACCCATGTGAATGGGAGACTGCATCAGCGTGAGGCCAGAAGAACCAGATAGGGCCTGAAAGGCAGCCACGATGGGGGACACAATGGAGAGTCCCTGAAGCAACACAAGAAAAAGAGGGGTGAAAGTTCAAAAACTCTCCCAAAAGGAGGATGAGACATGTATGGAGCAGAGGTATAGTGTGCAGTCACCGGACAAGGAGAGCAATGGAAGCTGCATATAGGGGGGCATGTAAATTTACATGTGAATGTACATTTTCACTCAGTTATGTTAAATAAAAAATAAAAAATAAAAAAAAGAAAGAAAAACTCTCCCAAAAGACCAGAATTGATGGTCCGACAGCCTGGAGGGTCCCCTGGGAACATGGCCCCTAGACCTGCTGCTGGCCCTGACCGGAAACGAGTACTGAGATCAACTCTTCAGACAAGAATGAACTGGACTCCGGGATACGGCGTGAGCATATGGTGTGTGTACTTTATGGTTGTAGACATTTATGGGAGGCTGTGCTACTGGTTTCTTTCTAGATGGGAGGAAGGGGAAGGGACAGGCTTTAAGAAGATACAAGAAGTTTAGAGTGAAAAGGAGGAATGTGCTGTCGACAACAGGGTGGGGAAAGCAGACAGGGCCACAGGCAGGCATGCAAAATTGATTTGGATTGTATACTTTCACTTAATCGCAATATTAAAAAGAGAGAGAGAGAGAGAATGTACGGGGCCGGAGAAACTAGGTGAACAAAAACAGAACTACCTGAATGGCAGTGTCGAGAATGTCCGCACATTGTGAAGATTGTAACCGACGTCACTGAACAATTTGTGCAGAAATTGTTGCATGAGAATCTAAAGTGTTGTGTGAACCTTAGCCAAAACCACAACACAATGTTATTAAAATAGATTCATTTAAAAATGTGGAAGTGAAGGTCATTTGAGGGAAAAGAAAGGGAGGAAGGGGTGAGGCTACTGAGTTAGCAGGGCAGGAGCAAATGCCCAAAGGTGGGTGAAAACCGCCCGAGAAGCCAGAATTAGCACCGGGCCAAAGAGCGGAAAGGAAGTCCGGTTGGCAGGACGCCAGGTGCAGAGCGGCAGCGCCACCTCTGGGTGGCTCTGAGTTACGCCGTGTTTGCAAAAGGCCACAGCTGACAAAGAAACCCTGGTGGCCAAGTGGTTAAGTGCTCCATCAACTAGCCAGAAGGTCACTGGTTCCCATCTGCCAGGTGCTCCTTGGAAACCCTATGGCGCAGTTCTGTTCAGCGCTGTAGGGTCACTGTGAGTCGGAATCTGCCCTACACCAGAGATTTGGTACTTTTGGTTTTCCTGCTGACAAGCGCCAGGCGCTCCTTGGAAACCCCATGGGGCAGTTCTAGTCTGTCCTATACGGTTGCTATTGAGACAGACTCCACTCGACGACAAGGGGTACTGCTGACAATAAGAGCCCTGGTGGCGCAGTGGCTAAATGCCAGAGCTGCAAACAGGGAGATCAGAGGTTCAAACCCAAGAGCCTCGCCACATGTGGTGGTCGGCTCCCGCTGGAGATTACAGCCTTGGAAACATACGGTGCAGTTCTGCTCTATCCTATCAGGTCGTTGTGATGGAATCCGCCCCAACTCATGGTGACCTTTTGTGGAATAGAAGGAAGCGGTTGCCCCATCTATGCTGTCTCCAAGATTGTTGGTATTTTTGAGTCTCTCGTGTCCATCACGTCAGTCCATCCCAGGGAGCATTTCCCTCGTTTTCGCGGACTCGCTGCTTTACCAAACGTGATGTCCTTTTCTAGTGACTGCCCGTCTCCAGCTAGCAGCCACGCACTCACCCACTGTGTCACCAGGGTTCTGGTCAGCCGTACCCACTGCCGTTGAGTGGATTCTGACTGTTCAGAGAAAGCACACCACAGCCTCACCACTGTCACTTTTAAGGAGCATTTCGATTTTGCGTTTTCTCGGACAGACTTGTTTGTCCTTCTGGCACTACACAGTCTAGTCAGTATTCTTCAGCACCACAGTTGCGGCGTTTTCACGGACCAGCTTTTATAGGCGTGTAAGGCGACGGAAGGGAAACCCTGGTGGCCTAGTGGTTAAGCGCTGTGTCGCTAATCAAAAGATCAGAGTTCAAATCCACTAGGCGCTCCTTGGAAACTTTTACAGGGTGGTTCTACTCTGAACCATGGGGTCTTTATGAGTCGGAATCATCTTGACAGCAGCAGGTATTTTTTTGGTTGGTTTGGATTTTGGTTTGGGACAATTGAAAAGGGCATGGCTTGAATCAGACCCATCTTAGTCACAAAAATGACATCTTTGCTTTTTAATACTTTTTCGTAAGGTCTTTTGCCACTGACCAAACCCCAGTGGCATAATGGTTAAGCACCACATCCGCTAACCAAAAGGTCGGCAGTACGAATCTACCAGGTGCTCCTTGGAAACTCTGTGGAGCAAGTCTACTCTGTCATATAGGGTCACTGTGAATCAGAATCGACTCAATGGCAGTGGGTTTGGTTTCTTTGTAGACCTTAAGAATGCAGAATTAGACTGAGATGTGATAACAGAGGCGGAACTAAAGAATGATGTTGATTAAACAAAAAAGAAACAGGAACTGTAAATAATCCCCTCTGATTCATCATAGGACAGGCTTCATAGAGGACAATATTATGATTTCTATGCATATATCCATGTGGATGCAAAAATTCAACACTGGGTCTGGAAAGACTGACATCAAATGGTGAAATATCCTAATTAGATGTCCCAGTGTGGAATCCCTCGGTAGTATGTGTGGTCAGTCACTAACCCAAAAGATGCCACTTTGAATCCAGCCAAAATGTCAGCAGTTCATATCTGCCAGGTGCTCCTGGGAAGCTCTATGGAGCTTCTGTGTCCTATAGGGTCGCTATGAGTCAGAATTGACTAGATAGCAGTGGGTAGAGGCACCTAGGAAGAAAGGGCTGGCAGTCTACTTCTGAAAAGTCAGCCACTGAAAATCCTATAAAGAACTGCTTCCTTTTGCCATAAGATCAGAAGAACTGGTGCCTGGCTGCCATCACCAAGCATTTCGATAAAAAAAATTTTTAGAGGAATCTTGATCAAAAGCAAGCAAAATGCAAAACAGAATTTTAAATCCTCGTAGAATCCAGACTTTCTAGAGCCGTGGAGGCTAGAGGTCTTGAGAGAATCTTTAAAACTTACACCAGAAATATCTCCTGAAATCCTCATAAAAACAAGTCATAGTTCAGCTTAATCAGTAAAGAATGCCTGCCTTAAACATTGTACTCTTTGAAGAACTATCTATATGGGATCAAACTGACAACAGCAACTTGAAAGATTAGGTAGGAAACTTAGGGGATAGTGAATTGGGGTTAATGGAGAATGAACAGTTCAACAAAGGAGGGTGAGAATGATTGCACAACCTTAAGAATGTATGTCCATGAACTGCACGTGGAGAAATTGTTGATGTAAAGTATTTTTTGCTATGTATATTCTCAACAACCCCCAAAATAAACTCTAGTTTCAAAAGAAAAAAAGCTCTATGAGCATAGTTCTGCTCTGTACATGCACGACTTTGCCATGAATCAGAATCGACACAACAGCAACTGCTGTTTCTGGCGGCAGGATGAGTGGTGTGGGGACAGCCTGGAAGGTTGTCTCCCTCAGACCTTCGGACTCTGTACAGGCCTTCCACAAAAAAGTGATTCCACAGTATGACATACCCTATTTATGCCCAGTTTGGCCATGAGGGCTCAAATCTGGCAGCCAGCCACCTTTGTGTAAAACTGATATATAAGGTCATGGCCCTTGGCCATCTGCTGCCACCTGAGATGCTGTGCTGGCTTGCTGTGCCTTTATACCAATAAACTTGACATGACCACACCAGAGGAACCTCTGTCATTACTGAGTCTGTCTGCATCTTGAACCTGCATTCCTAACCCTGAAAGCCTGCTTTCTGACAAGTGGCGTAGTCAGCAGGATTCAACGCAGACTGGTATGGTGACTGAGAGGGAATTAGAGGGCTGCCACCCCCTCGTATGTAGTTTCCTGCTGGTGACAGTCCTGGTAGGTTGGCCCCCACTCCGGGACTGGTGAGAGGTGGATGGGATGCAGGCTAGCATTGAGAAAGCCTTGCATGCTTTGGGGGACACTTTGGAGGAAAAAAGTAGCCAGCGCTAGTGGCACAGTGGGGTAGACCTTTCTTACAGCCTTGACAGAGGTTACAGAAGGAGCTGCAGAGTTGGAGACTCAAGCCAGGGCACGAGCACTGTTAGCTGATGTGAACAGCTGCCAGGAGCAGCTGCAGCAGCAACAGGAGCGTGCACCTCCATTGACCTTTCCATCTAATATCTCCCCAGCACTTCTGATGAGAAAGCAGCTCTCCACCCCATCACTGAGATGCCTCAGATGAGGGAAAAGGTCCCTGAGGAGGAAAGGGTTCATACCATCCCTATGGTAACCAGGAAGGTAAAAACCCAGCACCAGCAGGAGGGGCAAGATGCTGACTGTCTGGATGCTGCAGGAGGGGACGTACAGCTTGGGCTGTGCATGCCGTGGAGCCGACGGGGGCCAGGAACAGGTAATACAGGTAATCCCAGTGTGGGGAGTGAGGTCCCAAGCCCCGCCAAGTTGCCAGGGTGGCAGTCTGCATTTCCAGGTGCAGGTGCAGTTGTTTACCATACCTTGTAGCAGACAACTACAGTTTCTGAGGCTCCTATGGGGGAAGAAAGTTATGGTCATATCCTGATAGCCCAGCCAGTGCTGTTGAGGCCTAGGGCGGCATGCTCTCTGAATGCCACTGATAAGCCAGCCCTGCCACTTCCAGGCCCCTGGAGCTACCCCTGTCTCTGGAAAAAGTTTCTTCTGAGATTGAAACTTTGCAAGCCATGGAGCACAAGAGGGGTTCCAAAGGACTGAGGGGATCAGCACAGAGAACAAGGATGCTACCCAGACTGGGGCCTGAGGCAGCCAGAGCCTGAGGTGAGCAGAGTCTGAGGCAGCAAGCAGGTGCCCTGGTGCCAAGCCAGTGCAGAGAGCCGCTGACCTGGCTCATTCAGCAGAAGCACAGGGTGCTGGTCCTGAAGGTGTTCAGTGGGGGACAGAGACCCCAGAGGGGAAAAAGGAACCCCTCGAGATAACCCGATCCCAAATGTGGGCTGACCTAGTAGCAGCAGGTGTCAGCTAGTAAAGGTGGACAGGAAACCTAATGGTGTGCTGTTGAAACTGGCAGCAGTTAAAGCCTGAACAGCATTAGGCTGCTCCTAAGTTTAAGAAAAGGGGAGGGGGCGGAGTCAAGCTGGCCGACTAAGCCCACGTCTCCTTATAGCCATCTGGAAACCAAGACCTGAACTGACAATCAAACGGAGCCTTCTGATCACCTAATCAGCCCCAGGACACAGCACAGCGCTGTTACTTTCTACTTCATACCACTGAGCGAAAAACCTCCTCTTTCTCGCTAACTCCCGCCCCTGGCTAGCCCCGGCTCTCACTGACGGAAGGTAAACGCACCATTTTGACTTTTTTTTTTCTCTGTCTTGGCCGGCGGGCGGAGCTGGGCCTTGCCTAGCGGCTAGACGCAGACGCGCTGCTGGGGGGACAGGCAGGAGAAATTCCCAGATTTTGAGAGCCAGGCTTAGGACTCTGTTAATCTAGCCACTTTGACCCTGGCGTTTTATATCTACCTCAGCGGGGTTTGTATGGAATTTCGCAGTCAGTGTGCAGGACGCCATGGTGGTACTGAGATTTTAGCAGGACCTAATTCTTAGCTTGGGAGCCAGCACCTGCACACAGGACAGCACTTCCCCAACAAAAATGCAGTAATTTACCGAAGGCCACCTACGTTGGGGGCCCTGCAACGGAAGCAGAGGAATCGCTGCCTCTCGGCACCTTTAGCCCCTCTGTCTGCTGCCTGTGTGGAGGACGCCATCTTGGATACGGTGGCCGCAGCTGGACCTAATTCTTAGCTTGGGAGCCAGAGCCTGCCCACAGGAGAGCGCTTTTCTATCAGAAAAGCACTGCTCTGGCTTACGAAGTGTCGTCTAAGGCTAGGCCCTGTCAGCAGAGGCCAACAGGGCAGTAGCATTGCTGTATTCTGAACTAGTTTGTTATCAGCTGGGGTTGGATATAGTGGCGCTTACTTTGTCAGTTGTGAAGAGGGACCTCTACACTTGAAAACCTAACTAACTTGGGAAGTGGTCAGATACCTTTGGCTTTACATTTTAAGACAGCCTAGAGAAACATTTGCAATCCATCCTCACACAGTACCTCTTCCAGCCTCTACGTACTCACATGGGACCCAAAAAGCAACAGACACTGTGGCATACAAGAAATCAACCATGGCTTCAGAAGGCTCCCAAACAAAGCAACCAAGCAGTTTTCCAGATGAAGAAACTTTTATGAAAGCATCAGGAAGTGAATACAAATTGATTATATACAGAGCCCTTCTAGACCTTATACAAAATGCAGCACAACAAAAGCAGACATTAAACAAGCTGTTCGATTGGATGGAACACCAGTACTCTGAAATCCAGCACATCAAGAACAAAATCAAAGACATAGAAACTTCAATGCAAAGCCAAGAAAACAGAATGGAACAAATAGAAAAAAGGATTTCTGACTTGGAAGACAGAGCTACTGATGCCAGCGTCTATGAGCAGAAATCAGAAAAAAGAAACAAGAAAAATGAAGAAACATTAAGAAGCATGTGGGATTCTATTAAGAGGAACAACCTTCAATTAACTGGAGTCCCTGAACAGGGTGAGACATCTGAGAACACAGAGAGTATTGTTGCTGAGCTGCTGAAAGAAAAGTTCCCAGAAATCATTAAGGAAGAGAATATAGACATCTCAGATGCATATCATACGCCACCCAATATTGATCTCAAAAGAAAGACTCCAAGACATATTATAATCAAGCTTAACAAAATGAAACATAAGCAGCAACTCTTAAAGGCAGAAAAACTCAAAGCAAAGCTAACATTCAGAGGGAAACCCTGTAGGCTCTTTTCAGATTTCTCAGCAGAAACCATGCTGGCATGGAGACAGTGGCATGACACATTCAAAGCCTTGAAGGAGAAGAACTTCCAACCAAGAATTATATATCTTGCAAAACTATCTTTCAAATATAAAAATTAAATTAAGACATTCCCAGATAACCAGATAAACAGAAACTCAGAGACTTTGTAAAAACCGAACCTGAAATACTGAAAAAAGTTTTTGGCTCTGGCTTAGCAGAACGAAACCACTGACTTTATATTTTAGAACGACACACTACTTAATACTCTACTCATTTAGGGAAGGCTCCAAAGTCAATCACAGCTTTGATATGGAAAGAAGCAATCCAGTGATCATCATGAAAACTATGGTACCATTGTATTAAAAAGAGGGATGTACTACAGTTGTTATAGTCCTTCCAGATGGAGAGGAAGATGACAAGACTGGTAGTAATTAAAATTGCGTTTATATATAGTTTATTAAGGTGGATCATATAGGCAGCTGTAAAGCACAACAAAGATGTATCATACCATTTTAAGAAATGTAACACAGGGGTCTCAACAACTACAAAACCAGCTCTGAAAAAGGTGAAAAATCAACTCACAAGGAAGAATGTCCCTGAACAGACTAATAAGAACAGCAGAGAAAACATCAACACAAAAATAAACATATCACAATGGCAGCAGTGAACACATACCTATCAATAATTACATTGAATGTGAATGGACTGAATGCTCCAGTAAAGAGACACCGAGTGTCATCTTGGATCAAAAGACATGACCCATCCATATGTTGTCTACAAGAAACTCACTTGAGACCTCAAGATAGGAACAAACTGAAAATTAAAGGATGGAAGAATATATATCAAGCTAACAATGAACAAAGAAGAGCAGGGGTAGCAATTCTAATCTCACACAAAATCAATTTTAATGTAAAATTGACCATTGTGGACAAAGATGGACACTATTGCTGAAAGGTTCAGTACACAAGCAAGACAATTATATTAAATATTTATGCACCTAATATCAGAGTACCTAAATACATTAAAGAAACACTGACTACACTCAAAAGAGAGTTAGATGACTCCACAATAATAGTGGGAGACTTCAACACTCCACTCTCAGTACTGGACAGATCATCTAGAAAAAAGCTCAGTAAAGATGCAGAAGACCTCATTGCCACAATTAACCAACTAAACCTCATTGATATATACAGAACTTTCCACCCATCAGCAGACAACTACACCTTCTTCTCCAGTGCACATGGAACATTCTCCAGAATTGACCATGTGACAGGCCATAATGCAACGCTCAACAAAATCCATACCATTGAATTACTGCAAAGCATCTTCTCAGATCATAAAGCCATAGAAGTTGAAATCAATAGCAGAAAAAACATAGATAGAAAGTGGAACTCTTGGAAGCTGAACAACATCTTGCTCAAAAAAACATGGGTTATAGAGGAAATCAAGGATGAAATAAAGAAATTCATGGATTCCAATGAGAATGAAAACACTTCCTACCAGAATCTATGGGATACAGCCAAAGCAGTGCTCAGAGGTCTGTTTATTTCCATAAATGCACACATCTGGAAGGAAGAAAGAAACCAAATCAAGGAACTAACCCTACAGCTTGAACAAGTAGAAAGAGAACAACAGAGGAACCCCTCGGGCACCAGAAGAAATGAGATCATAAAGATTAGAGCAGAGCTAAATGAATTAGAGAATAGAAAAACAATTGAAAAAATTGAAAAGACCAAAAGCTGGTTTTTTGAAAAGATCAACCAAACTGACAAACCATTGGCTAAACTTACTAAAGAACAGCAGGAAAGGAAACAAATAACCCAAAGTAGAAATGAGAGGGGAGTTGTCACCACAGATGCAACAGAAATCAAAAATATCATAACAATACTATGAAAGACTACTGTAACAAATTTGAAAACCTAGGGGAAATGGACAAATTCTTTGACTCATACCACCGACCCAAATTATCACAACGTGAAGCAGAACAACTTAATAAACCCATCACAAAGGAAGAGATTGAAAATGTCATCAAAAACACTGCCAACCAAAAAAAGTCCCGGTCCAGATGGCTTCACTGCAGAATTCTACCAAGCATTTAGAGAAGAGTTATCTCCAATACTACTGAGACTATTTCACAGTATAGAACAGGATGGTGTATTCCCAAACTCATTCTATAAAGCCAGCATAACCCTGATACCTAAGCCAGGGAAAGACCCAACAAAGAAAGAGAACTACAGACCGATATCACTCATGAATCTAGATGCAAAAATCCTCAACAAAATTCTTGCCAATAAAATACAACAACATATCAAGAAAATAATCCATCCTGACCAAGTGGGATGCATACCAGGGATGCAAGGCTGGTTCAACATCAGAAAAACAATTAATGTGATTAACCACATAAATAACACAAAAGACAAGGATCACCTGATTTTGTCCATTGATGCAGAAAAGGCATTTGATAAAGTCCAACACCCATTCATGCTAAAAACTCTTAGCAAAATGGGCATAGATGGCAAATTCCTCAACACAATAAGGGCCATTTTATACAAAGCCAATTGCCCACATCATCCTGAATGGAGAGAGACTGAAAGACTTTCCCTTGAGATCAGGAACTAGACAAGGATGCCCACTCTCACCTCTCCTATTCAACATTGTGCTAGAAGTTCTAGCCAGAACAATTAGACAAGACCAAGAAATAAAGGGCATCTGCATTGGCAAAGAGGAAGTTAAAATCTCCCTTTTTGCAGATGATATGATTGTACATGCAGAGAACCCCAAGGAATCTATAAGTAAGCTACTCAAACTGATAGAAGACTTCAGCAAAGTCTCAGGATACAAGATAAACATAAGTAAATCAGTAGGATTCCTTTATACCAACAACGAGACTGTTAAGGAAGAAATCCTCAAATCAATACCGTTTACGATAGCCCCTAAGAAGATAAAGTACCTAGGAATTAATCTAACCAGAGAAATAACAGACAAAGAGAACTACAAGCCCTTACTACAAGAAACTAAGAGAGACTTAGATAAATGGAAAAACCTACTCTGCTCATGGATAGGAAGACTTAACATTGTGAAAATGTCTATTTTACCCAAAGCAATTTATTTATATAATGCAATCCCAGTACAAGTTCCAGCATCATTTTTTAATGAGATGGAGAAACTAATCACCAATTTTGTCTGGAAAGGGAAGAAGCCCTGGATAAGTAAGGTACTACTAAAGAAGAAGAACACACTGGGAGGCCTCTCATTACCCGATCTTAGAACATACTACACTGCCACAGTGGTCAAAACAGCCTGGTACTGGTACAAGAACAGACAGATGGATCAATGGAACAGAATGGAGACCCCAGAGATGACACCATCTGCCTATGAACAGTTGATATTCGACAAAGGCCCTAAGACATTAAACTGGGGTAAAAACAGTCTCTTCAACAAATGGTGCTGGCAAAATCAGTTATCCATCTGCAATAAACTGAATCAAGATCCATATCTTACACCTTATACAAAAACCAACTCCAACTGGATAAAAGACCTAAATATCAAACCTAAAACGATAAAGCTCATCCAAGAAAAGGTAGGAACAACAATGGAAGTTTTAATACACAGTGAGGACAGACTCAAAAATCTGTCAAAGAAACCACAATCAACAGAAGAGAAAATAGATAAATGGGAACTATTAAGAATCAAACACTTTTGCTCATCCAAAGACTTTATTAATAGAATTAAAAGAACACCCACAGAATGGGAAAAAATATTCGGCAACTCTATGTCAGACCGACACCTGATCTCCATAATCTATAAGATACTACAAAACATCAATAAGAAGATAAATCATCCAATTAAGTGTTGGGCAAAGGAGATGTACAGACATTTCACTAAAGAGGAGATCCAGGCAGCCAAAAAACACATGCGGACATGTTCACGATCTTTAGTTATTAAAGAAATTCAAATCAAGATGACAATGAGATACCATCTCACCCCAACAAGATTGGCCATGATCCAGAAAACACAAAACAACAAATGCTGGAGAGGCTGTGGAGAAAGTGGAACCCTCCTACACTGTTGGTGGGGTTGCAAAATGGTCCAGCCTCTTTGAAAAGCAATCTGCCACTTCCTTAAAAAAATGGATATCGATATACCATTTGACGCAGTAGTTCCACTACTTGGAATATATCCTACAGAATCAAGGCCTTTCACACCAACGGACACATGCACCAGAATGTTTATCACAGCACAGTCCATGATAGCAAAAAGATGGAATCAACCCAGATGCCCAACAACAGAAGAATGGATAGGTAAACTATGGTACATATACTCAATGGAGCACTATGCAATGATAAAGAATAACGATGATTCTAGGAAACATCTCCTAACCTGGTTTTAACTGGAAGACATTATGCTGAGCGAAAGTAGTCAGCGACGAAAGGACAAACATTGTATGAGATCTCTACGATAAGATCTCAAAAACAGACTTGTGTATAGAAGAAAAGACTCACAGCTGCAAGGGAGGGGAGGGAGGGAGGGTGGGGGAGGATTTAGTTTAGATAGTTGCTAGAAATCTGGTTGAGAGAAAGCGGTGATAGCACACCTTAGAAACAAGAACAACATTAAGTGGACTTCAGCATAAGTTGAGTACTCCTTCCGTCTTAACCCAATATTGTAAGGATAGAGTAGCTGGGGCAGGGGGCAGGGGACCATGCTCTTAGGCGAAATCGAGGCCAACTGGCACAACTAGTGTTTTGCTAAGAGAGCTCTCTGCACCCCACATTGGTGAGTGGCGTCTGGGGTCTTAAAAGCTGCCAAGCTGCCATCTGAGGACACAGCAAATGGTCTCAACTCAGCAGGAATGGATGCTCACCGAGGACCAAAATGACATGCGGTAAAGACAACCGAGAAGACAGAGAAACCCACAAGAGTGGGTGCCTACATCGACTTGGGACCAGAAGAACTGGATGGTGCCCGGTCGCCACCAGTGATAGCCATGATGGAGCTCACAGACAGGAGTGTCACTGGCAACACAAGAATAAAAGGGGGTGCATCCTGAGATCTCCACTAAAAGACCTCAATTGATGGTCCGGCGGTTTCAGGGTTCCCCTGAGAGCATGGCCCCCAGCCCTGATGCTGCCCTTACCCATAAATTATAACAAAGGTCCACTCTTTGGACAGGAATGGATTGGACTTGGCAATGCAGAGTGACCATATATTGGATGCACTTTATGGTTCTATATATCTATAGGATATCATCCTGCTGACCTCTGGCTGGAGGAAGGAGAGTGGATGGAGAGGAGGGGAAAGAAGGCTGTTGGGAGGATGAGACATGTATGGAGCAGAGAGGAGTAGTGTGCTGTCACCGAACAGGGAGAGCAGTGGAAGCTGCATATAGGTGGGCATGTAAATTTATACAGGAATGTGCATTTTCACTCAGTCATGTTAAATAAAAAGTTACAAAAAAAAGAAAAGGGGAGCAAGAGGAGGGTTCTGACAGACAGCAAGGAAAGGCCTGAGCCATGTAGCTCTGAGATTATCTGGAGAAGTCCAGTGACCTTGAAGACTCAACTGTATGGTGGTTTGCCCAGAATCCAAGCCAAGGTCTCCACAAAGGGAGGGTGGCTGCCGATAGGAGCAGAGACCCTATGTGGAATTAACCCTTTATTGGTCCTCCTCAAATGTGCAATGTGTAAACGTAACAGTGCAAACGATACTCAGGTGATTTAGATTATGGTAAAGGGCTAGACAAGCTGTAGTGAGCGGGGTCGTGCCCAAGTGACCCCAGCGGGGCTACCTGCTCTGAGGAAAGTTGTAATCATGAAATAGTGGCAGATGTAGGGGGACCCAAGGAATTCAGGAAAATTATTGAAGAATTGCAAATATGAGTGCAAATATTAAGTTTAGCCTGAGCCTCTTCGACTCCCTAATGTGGCCAGTGAAGAAACTTGATGGCTTCTGGTGTATGACAGTTGACTACCGTGAGTTAGATAAGGTAGTGCCATGCATGCATGTGTGTGCTCCTCGGTTGTGCCAGGCACTGCAGGCAGATGGGGCAGTGGCAATAGGGACAGAGACTCTAGAGAAACTGCTGGTGCAGAAGGCACCTGTGGAGGCATGAAGACTGTGTTGGAGAGCCATGGGCAGTGTGAGTGGAGCAGGAGAGCTCTGCACTCCCTTCCCACGGCTGGGAGGAGGTCATGGTACAGATAGCGAGCGCAGTGCGAGAGGTCCACAGTTACTCCCCAAGGCTAGGTGCAGTCCACAGCGAGGGGGACAGCCCGAGCCCAAGGGAGCAGCACAGACAGGTCCCAGGCAGGAGCTCGTGGCCTGAGGGAAGCTAAGCGCCCTCCTAGAGCGGAAAAGAGCAAGAGGAGAAACTTCAAGAGACCATGGGGCAGGCGTGGAGCCTGACAGTCATCAATAAAGAAATGCAGTGGGTGACAGACACCTACACCTGCCAAGTGTGCTCTAAGGAGTACCCTCAAAGGGTGCCGAGCCCCCGTGAACAGATTCTATGGGGACTGCAACCCCTGAAACACTAGCAGGATGTAAGTGGCCCCTGAATATTACACTATCCCTTTCTGTAGATGCACCCACTGTTCTTAAAGGTGCCTTTGTGCTAAGGTCTAGTATAAAAGGCCAGCTACTCTCTTGTCCTGGGTGGACTAGTGGCTTGTATTTTTCCAGATGGGAAAGATATCCCTCTGCTGGTGTTTTTAACCTCTCTTTTGGGGCTGTAGGCTAGCCAATGGAAACACTTTGGTTGATTGAGGTCACACCCTGATAGAAGTTTCCAACCAATCAGGTTGTTGGATTTGCACTGAGATGCCACTCAGTGCTGCAGGAGACCTCCCTTAGAGAATTCACCCTGCCACTGAAGAAAATGGGACATGGTTGCAAAAACAGGGGCATGGCGACCCCCTCTGGACTGCTATCTGTGAGCATGTGAAACTCCTGGTGACAGAACAAGTGTGCCATGCCTGACCTTGGATAGGAGATGCCATTTGGGATGGCCTGGGGTGGCTCACAACTGAAGCAGCTGAACTGCGGGACAAAGCCCCCCTGTGCATACAGCAGCTAACTCTGGGTGGGGGGAGGCCCCACGTTGGACAGACTCTTCTGAGCCTATGCAGGCCATATGACAGTGTGGGCTTGGGCTTGTTTGTTGTTGTCTATATTGTTGTTGTGGCTTATGGATCAATAGAGGCCTGTACCTCACCCAGGGACACTCATGGAAGAATTAATTTGTAGATTGTATGGTGAGCAAAACATCCTTTGGGGTGGAGTGTGGGGGCAGCCTGGAAGGCTGTCTCTCTCAGGCCTTCGGACTCTGTACAGGCCTTCCACAGAAAAGCGATTCAGCAGTATAACATACCCTGTTTATGCCCAGTTTGGCCTTGAGGGCTCAAATCTGGCAGCCAGCCACCTTTGTGTAAAACTGGTATATAAGGCCACTGTGCCACAAAGCACAGTCTCTTGCCCGCAGCCTTTGGCCATTTGCTGCTGCCTGAGATGCTGTGCTGCCCTGCTGTGCCTTTGTACCGATACACCTGGCATGACCACACCAGCTCAGCTGCCGTCATTACCGAGTCTGCCTGAATCTTGAACCTGTGTTCCTGACCTGGAACACCTGCTTTCCATGAAGCAACACGGGTGATGAGGCAGGAGCGCAGAGAGCATCACCTGTCACTTCTAATTAGGCATGTTAATTTGGTATGCTAACTGTGAAGTTTGTAGTCAGAGTCAGCCCAGCGGCTCTGCAGAGGAGAGAGCTGGGGGCTGCTTTCATGAAGATTATAGCCTAGAAAACCCTACGGGCAGTTCTGCTGTGTCACCTGAGGTCGCTGGTGAGTCAAAAACTGACTCCGGAGCACCTAACAACAGTGTGAATTTAAATCTAGAGAACAGTTGAGGACTGTGGAGAAAGGTGAGAAGCAGAGGCAATGAAAGAGAAGGGCAATCACCAGGGTGTTCCAGAAACCAAGGGGAGGGGTGGCTGAGACAGGGCTGTGGTCCCAGGAGGTGACAATAAGAAATGAAGGTGATGGGGGCGGGGGACGGTGAGACAGCAGCTATGATGGTAGGGGGAAGTAACTAAAATACCAGAGACCCGATCAGCACGGTAGGCACGAGCTTAACTGTGCTTACTTGTGACCGTATTTTCACTCAAATCACTTGTACCTTCTAGGTTTGTGTGCCAACCACCCCACCCCCTAGGTGCCACTATGCCAAATTTTTGGTTGTCACTGTAAAAATAAAAATAAAAATGGCATAGTGTGTTTACAAAAATACCTTCAAGGAAGAGGGAGTGGTTGGCCAACACAGGTAGAGAAGCCAAGGTGCGTGTCATTTACATAAAAATAATGTGATTGGTTGTGCCCAGTTTTACCTGGGTTTCACCACCTCAGAAATGAAAATCACATGGAGATGCAGGGAAGGAAACGCAGGTGAAATTGTGCCCTACACGTTAATAACTCAAGTTAAAGCCATGCGTTCCTTGCACCCTGTAAATCAGTGCTTACTTTACTAACTGGTTAATATGCCCTGTTAATTGTATCTTAGATACAAGAGGGGTGGTACTGGGTGTCCAAGGTGATGGCAAGCAACGAAGGGGGTGACAGGGATGACAGTGATGACACGGGAGGGCAGAGTTGCTGGCAGAAAGGTGGGAGTGTCAGGAGTCAGGGCATGGTTCCCACGGCCTGGCTAGGCAGTCCCTTCCCCACAGACTGACTTCCCACCCCACAAAGGAATCGCAGCACCCAGTGTGGAAGTCTAGTGCTCTGCTGAGACAACACACCACCACTGTGGCCCAGGGAACTCCCTACCACTACTTGACAACCCACAAAATGGGAGGGCTAGGACCAGGAGGCTGCCTGCCCCCTACTCTGTGTGGCTTCAGCCAGCCAGGCTTCTGCCTAAGATCAAGGAGGCCAGAAACAGACAGCTCGGGTTCAGATCCCAGTCTGGCCACATGTTAACCCAAACATCCACCAGTGAATGAATGGACAAACGTGGTCCATCCACACAATGAATTAGTCTTCAGCCATAGAGAGAAATGAAGTTCTTGATACTTGTTATGACGTGGATGAAGCTTGAAGATACAGTGCTGAGCGAAAAAAGTCATGAAAGAACAAATACCACGTGATTCTACTTAGATGGACTAGCCAGACCAGGCAAATGTGTACAGACCTAAGGTTGATATCCACCAGCGGCTCCTTGGAAACCCTAGGAGGCAGTTCTACTCTGCGCTATAGGGTTGCCAGGAGCTGGAATTGACTTCTGCTTCGATGGCATACAACAGAGGTTGGCGGGCTGCGGGGAGGGGGAAAGGAACTCACTGCTTAGGGGACAGTGCGCTCTGGTACTAGCGATGGAAACCACTTGCACGACACGGAAAATACAATTAATGCCACTGAACTCTACATATGAACATAGTTTTTAAAAAGCATTAAGCTAGGAGAAGTGACAGAAGCCAGACTCAAAAGGTCATGAATTGACTCTGTTTAGATGAGATGACCAGAAGAGGCAAATCTATGGACAGAAAGCAGATTGGTGGTTGCCTAAGGCTGGAGGTGGAAATCCCAGAGGCATAGTGGTTAAGTGCTATGTCCGCTAACCAAAGGTCACCAGTTCAAATCCATCAGCTCCTCCTTGGAAATCCTGTAGGACTGTCCTACTCCATCCTATAGGGTTGCTATGAATTGGAATCAACTCTACAGCAAGTGGTTTGGTTTAGCTGGGTTTTGTATGACTGGGGGTAAGGGGCCCAGGTGTAACATTTAAGCACTTGGCTCCTGATCTAAAGTTCAGTAGCTTGAACTCACCATTGGTTCTGAGGAAGAAAGGCCTGGCAATCCACTTTCATAAAGATTACAGCCTAGGAAACCCTATGGAGCAGTTCTACTCTCTCACGTGGGGTCACTGTGAGTTGGAATGGGCTGGACAGCCCCAACAATAGGGCTGTCATGGATTGAATTATGCCCCCCCAGAAATGTACGTGTTGATTTGTCTTGGTTAGGAGTTCCAATATGGTGCCCTCCCTCCCCTGTGTTGTGAATCCTGCCTCTGTGATATTTGTGATGGAGAATGGTTTGCAGTTGTGTTAGTGAGGCAGGACTCAAGCTTGTGGAATATAAGGGAGAGAAATGAGCTGAGGAAGTTGGGAACCTCATACCACCGAGAGAGGAGCATTGAGAGCAGAGCACGTCCTTTGGACCTGAGGTTCCTGTGCCGAGATGCTCTCACTGGATGTGGACTCAGCCTACTGGACTGTGGTGATTTCTTATTCTGAATGGACTTGTATCTTGTTAATGCATTTGTGGCTTACCAGACTGTGACAATAAAAGCTTCTCTTCATGAAATCTTCCACTCATGGTATTTTCCATTAGAGTAGTACCTGGTGACTAGGGCAAGGGCTGAGGGAGGGAGGAATGGGGAGTGTCTGCTTCTGAGCACAGGGCTTCTTTTTAGGCTGGTGAACATGTCTTCAAACTAGACAGAGGTGCTTTCATGACACCGCAAATGTACTACGTTCCACCAAATTGCACACTTTCAAATGGTTAATGGTTAATTTTATATTGTGTTAATTTTACCTCAATAAAATACAACTGGGATGGGCAAGTTGTACACACACCCCCCCCTCCACTCCCACACCCCCTCGGCCACCTCACACCTGCCTTCCCTGCCCACTCAGAATGTACCCAGTCGTCCCCAGGTGCTGGGAGCTGTGCCCGCCCTGTCCAAGTCCTGCTCCTCATGGGTTCCCCTAACATCCCACTCTCAGAGTTCAGGGCTGTTGTCTTAGTCTCCTAGTGCTGCTGTAACAGAGATAGCACAACAGGGTGGCTTTCGAGAACATAAATTTATTTTCTCACAGTTTGGGAGGCTAGGAGTCCTAATTCGGGACACTGGCTCTAGGAGAAGGCACTCTCTGTCAGCTCTGGGGGACGACCCATGACTTTGTCAGCTTCTGTTGCTTAACCATCTTCCTGTGGTATCTGTCACCCACCCTCCCATTTGAGCTTGTCTCTGGGAATGTGCTACTCCTTAGGACTCCCTGGGGATGCAAATAGTCAACCACTGAAAGATTGGCAGTTTGAACCCACCCAAAGGCACCTTGGAAGAAAGGCCTGGCAATCTGTTTCCTAAAGATCACCAGCCATCAGACTACTCTGACACACATGGGATCATCATTGAGTCAGGGTCAACTCGACAGCAACGGCTTGGTTTCAGTATTTCTGAGGGCTAGGTGGGCACAAGGGCCTGTGAATGCTACATTCAGTGTGCTCCTGGCCAGTCTTGGCGGTCAGAGAGCTGAACCTCTCAGAGCCAAGGGCTCAGGATGAATGGGCTAGTAATTGTAAAATATTGATTAAAAATCTTCGCCTGATCTCTCAGGCCAGCTTATAAAAAAATCATAATGACTCACCTAGAGACTGAGGTTGTTTTTGGATCTTGCCCAGGGGACTCAGCCACAGTCCCTCTAAGCATCCCCTGTAACTCTAGCTCACCCTGTGACCCAACCTAACCATTCCTGAACCCTCTGGCTTGAGATGAGACATTAAGATGCTGCCCAGGTGACATCACCCACCTTCTGACTCCAGACTGCCCAGGGACAGACCACGATCTAGATAACGTCACAGTTCTTCCAACAACACCCCTAGCTCCGCCAACTCCGGCTCATCTTGTGACTAACAACCCGCAGACCCTCCAACTTCAGACAAGACATTGAGATACTGCCCAGGTAACGTCACTCAGCTTGGGACCGCAGACCTTGCCCGAAGACCGGAGAAAGCTACAACTGCCCCCCATTGTCCCCCCCTACTGCGCCTGAATAACACACCTTTTTTTTTTTTCTCTAACCCTTCCCCTCCTTTCTATAAAACCCTCTGGCTTGAGATGAGATGTTAAAATACTGCCCAGGTGACATCATCCACCTTTTGACTCCAGATCGCCCAGGGACAGGCCACCATCGAGATAACGTCACAGTTCCTCTAACAATACCTCCTGTAACAATACCTCCGTGACCCCAATTCTGGCTCACCTTGTGACTAACTCCCAAACCCTCCAGCTTGAGATGAAACATTAAGATACTGCCCAGGTGACATCACCTACCTTAGGACTGCAGACCTTGCCAGAGGACTTGAGAAAACTCCCCCACAACACACACCTGAATAACACCCCCTTTTTTGTTTCCTCTGACTCTTCCACTTCTTCCTATGAAACCCTCCATCTCGATATGTCAAGACCGGCTTTAGGGTGCTAACCCACCACCTTGTGAGATTGCTGGCCATCTGAATAAAGCACAATCCCTCCCTGTCTGTCTCCTTGTCTGGCTTTGTGGTGACCGGCAGCACAAAGCCACGACCAGGTTTTCCAGTTACAAGGACAGGGACTCGGGTCCTTCTCTGCTCACAGACACACTCCCACCCAGCTGAAGTCACCTCCAGGAAGTGCTTTCCATACGGAATGGGATGGAAGGGTGACACGTGGAGCGAGCCCCGCTTTCGAACACAAAGTATGATTAATTCCCAACACTCTTGTGTGACACCATTTGTACCTCTGACTGCTCCAGGCCCCAGACAACAAAGCTGAGGTTCTGAGGACACAAGCCCGCCACAAACCGCCTAGGGCAGCTGGTTACAAGCACAACTGATTGTGCCCCGGTGAGGTCCCCAACACCCCCCACCTCCCCATCCCCACTCACACCCCTACTAATCCTGGACACGTGGCAGGGAGACCGTGCCACACCCCTCGTCCAGGTCTCAGCTTTCGGGCACGTGGCTGCTCCTGCTTTTGCGTCTTGGGCAGCTCATATAGCTTGTGGCCTCCAAAAGCTGTGTTGTAAATCCTAACCCCTAGTTATCGAGCCCTGGTGGCAACTGGTTAAAGCGCTCAGCTGCTAACCAGGACAGCTATCCGTCCAAACCCACCAGCCCCTCCCTGGGATAAAGATGTGACAGTCTCCTTAAAAATTACAGCCTAGGAAACACTGTGGGCAGCTCTACTCTGTTTAATAAAAGTCCCTAAGAATCAGAATTGCCTGGATGGCAATGGGGTTAGAGTGGTTATAATCCCATCTGGGAATGGGTTCTCCTGGTTAAGTTAATGAAGCACTCAAAGTGTAGGGTGTCTTCAATCAATCTGTTTTGAGAAATACAAGGAGTAGATTAACCAAGCCGAGATGGGGCACCCAGGTGCCCTGCCACATGACAGCTCCAAAAACCAAGGAACAGAAGCGGAGACAAGGACTTTCAGTGGTCAGAGAGAGCCTTCCCCTAGGGCCATGCCTTGAATTCAGACTCCTAGTCTCCTAACTGTGCAGAAATTTTGGTGGTGTCGTGGTTGAGTACAACTTCTGCTAACCAAAAGATCGGCAGTTCAAATCTGCTAGGCATACCTTGGAAACTCCACGTGTCTACAGGGTTGTTACGAGTTGGAACTGACTTGGCAGCCCTGGGTTTGGTTTTGGTTTAAACTGTGCAAGAACACATTTCTGTTCATTCAAGCTGCCTCCTTGCGCTACTTGTTACAGCAGCACTAGGTAACTTATACAGCAGCCCAGCTGTCTGCCAGGAAGACAAGCCACAGGAGGAAAGAGAACCATTTCTCCCCACTGAGCCCAGCCTGGTAGCTGCCTCCCAAGGCTCCAGACCCAAGACAGACATTCTGGAAGGTGACATCCAGCCAGGAGCCCCAGATAACCACAGCCACCATCCCACGGAGCCCAGGCTACCCACTGAATGGAGAGAACACTGCAGAGGCTGTCTGAAGCCAGAGCTGGGCAGGGGCTGTCCCACTGATCACTGCTAACCAGAATGACATCCTAAAAGCTCCAGACCCCAGACCTCCACTTAGGCAGCATGTGGCTTCCATGATTGGCCTCGTAGCCCTGCACACACGTGTCTGAGCAAAAGCAAATGAACAAAAACCTAAAACTAAGAAAATTCTACTCTGTTGTAACTAAGTACTTGGGTGCAAACAGTATGCACTCAACTATAACTTGGTGATTTGAACCCACGCAGTAGGACTGTGAAGAAAAGCCTGGCAATCTGCTTCTGTAAAGATTACAGCCAAGACAGCTCTGTGAGACAGTTCTACCCTGTAACACATGGCCCCACCAGGACAGAATCAGACAGCAAAGAGTTTGCTTATGATGTTGGTGTTACCGGCTTCAGCCACCTGGAACACCTACTACCATTCTGTTTGTGTTGCAGACACACTGGCCCAGCTCAGGGCACACTTGGGCCCAGGGGGCTGGACAGCAGTGACTTGCAAGGCTCTAGTCCCTGCCTGGCTCAGCCCCTTGGATGCCAGGAGGCAAAGCACCCCTCTGCTCCACAGTCTTCCTGTTAACCAAATCCAGGCTCAGTTTTCACAAAGCCCACCACTGCCCAACAGAGAACCCAGCCCCCAACATGTCACCCAGACTCTGAAACCCAATGGTAAAGGCGGGGAGTCCCAAAGCCAAGCTTTACTGCCCCCAGAAGCCTCCTGATGCTCCCACTTCTTCTCTTCCACCCAGTACTTGATCACGGGGACCAGCTCACTTCTATCTGACACCGGAGCCCCAAGATCCTGAGGAGAAACTGAGTCTTGGTCCTGGATGCTCCCCTAGTGCTAGGCTGCACAGGGAGACTTCAGGAAGACATCTAGCCCACCTCCAAAGATGTCATGGAGGTCACTTTCAGGAGCTTTGGCAAAACATTCAGAGATGAGGAGACCAAGGGTCAGAGAAGACCTTTGCCCCCAAGATGCCTAGCTTCCATGTCACAGCAGAAGTCCTGATGGAGGGGTCTCCCTACCCCAGGGCTCAGGCAATGGGGACATGACCCTAGCTCTACCCCCTGTTGCAGATGCTTCTATGAGTGCAATCCACCAATCTCACTCTGGACCTCCAGGCAGTGAGAAGCAGAGCAGCCTGTGGGTGCCCAGGGCTGCGAGCTCCACTACAGAGAAGGGGCTGTGCCAAAGACCCCAGGTTGCCCTGGCTGAGAGACACAGAAGGCCAGAGGCATGTAGAAGAGGGGAGCCACCTTTAATCACCATCCTCAGATGCGGGAAGCCGGAGTGTTCAACCACTGGGCCATCCCACCTGATGGAAGGATCCAGAAGCAGCTGGTGACTAACCCCTCTGTCTTGGGTAATGTGATCCCCATCCCAGCTCCTTGTGCCCAGGGGGAAGAATCTGGAAACCTCCAACATCCAGGGCCTGGTCTGCAGAAGCCCAGGGGTGCCAGTGCTGCTTGACCAGAAGTGTCTAATCCCCAAGGCTGCCCACCAGCCCCTGCCCGCAGTTCCTGCCTCGTGGCTCCGCCTCCTCCTGGAGGAATTGCAGCAGGTCTATGCGGAGGCTTGATGGAAAGGGATGCAGAGGAGATGACCGCTGGAAGGGTCAGCGCCGGAGGGAAGCCGAGCGATAGGCCAGGTCTCAGAGGAGAAAGGACTTGTCTTCTATTACCAAGGGCACCTTCAGTATGCGGCCTGGACCAAGGAGATGGCACAGCGCCAGGAGGGCAGCAGCAGCCAGGACTGCACTCAGCACCGCTGTGGGGATTCAGAGGCACACATTAAAGTGAGTAGGGGTGGGAGGTGAGGGGTGCCGACACCCCATTGAGCTCCAAACAAGTGTGGGCAGAGCGTCTCGGCCTACCCCTTCCCCTCCACCCCTGATCCCTGAACAGCCCCTGTAAAACCCAGAGGGGAAGAAAGGGTTTGCTTATCTCACCAGCGGCTGCAATGACCCCTAAGGCACTTTCATTTCTGGATTGGCCCAAGTCTTGGTCCTCAACATTGTTGAAACCGGTGACATTCTCCAGGATTACAGGGGTCTCTGTGGATGTGGCATTCCCTCCCTGGAGGGTCCCGGCAGTTCCTGCAAGGAGCTCAAGCATTTAGTGGCTGGGGAGGAGGCACTCAGGCCATGAGGTTCCAGACCCCAAGGGACCCCAGGGTTTCACCCCCATCCAGACTGGGTGGAGTCCAGAGAACTGCCGTCCCTAACTGTGTCTTGACAGGAGTCCCGGTGGTACAGTGGTTAAGTACCTGGCTGCTAACAGAAAGGTCTACAGTTGGAACCCACGAGCCCTCCGCAGAGCAAGATATGTCAGCTTTCCTAAAGATTACAACCTTTGAAATTCTATGAGGCAGTTCTACTCTGTCCAATAGGGTAGCTAGTAATTAGAACCGATGTGAGGGCAATGCATTTGATTTATAGTTTGACAACTGTATCTTGCTCCCAACCCCTGTCTGCCCCCCACCCCCAAGCAGACCAAGGCAGGTGCATGTGCCCACAACCCTCTGCTGGTTACACAGTGGCAGGACCCCATCTACCAGCCACCCCAGCCATCCCTCGCCCCATCAAGGTCCAGGACACACACCACAGCCTAGCTCGTCACTGGAATCTGGACAGTCCGGATGACCATCGCAGCGCCACGTGCGTGGGATGCAGGAACCGCCCAGGGCGCAGCGCAGCTCGTCCTCCGGGCAGGGTGGGAGGCTGCAGTTGTGCGGGCTCTTACCCTCGCCACCCAGGCAGCCAGTGGGCGGTGGACACTGCCCATCCGGGGCACACAACTCGACGTCTAGGGGCTCAATTTCTGGGCAGTCAGGGTTACAGGGTCAGGATCTAAATGCCTGAAGCAGAAGGCTGAGTATTCCCGCAGCCTCGCTTCCTACAAGCCCTACCTCCAAGACAGGCTGACTCCACCTCTCTGTAAGGCCCACCCCTCCCAAAGACCCCGTCCCAGCTCCTGTTAGCTCCGCCCTCCAGGGAGTCGTCTCTCTACAAGCCCCTCCTCCCAAGACATCACTAGCTCCGCCTCTCAGCAAGTCCACCTGTCTAAGCCCCACCTCTTCTCAAGCCGAACACCCACAAATCCTGCCCCATTTGCAAGCCCTACCCATCTTGACTCTACCCTAGCTTACCCTGCCAAGCTTGTGCCTGCCAAGGCCCAATCCTCTGAAAGCCCCACCCTCCCACAAGTACCTAGCCTGATAGATCCTGCCTTCCCTAAAAGCTCCACCCCCAACACACGGCCCCGCCCCCTCCGGTCCCACCCCAGGCTTCCCCCAACGTCCCCAGCCTCAATTCCTCAGATTCCGACCCCTGCAGGTCCCGCCTCGGGTCGATGGCCACTTACTGCACTCCTCTTCATCTCTGCCATTGGGACAGTCACTTTCACCGTCACAACGCCAGGTGGAGGGCACGCACAAGCCACTGGTGTGGCACGGGAAGCTGGAGGGCGGGCACGAGCCTCCGCTGGGGTCTGCAGGATGAACCAAGTGATGCCTGGGACTCCACTACCTGAGTCCAGGCCCTACTCCAGGTACACAGGGGTCATAGGCACCACCAGAAGACAAGCCAGGATACAGGACGGAGGAACGATACCGGTGCAGCCGTTTGGTGAGCACCTACTACGTGTGGGGCTCACAACCCTCACCCGGCCCTACTGTGGTTCTACTGTGATTCCTTCTACGGAAGTGTACACTAAGGGTAGTAGGGCCAAGGGTACAGAGCTAGCAGCAGGATTCAAACCCAGGTCCATCTAACCCTGGAGTCATCACCATGTCCTATATGGCCAGATGGTCCCAGGAGATTCTCCAGTGGATGATGATTTTTCAAGATTGCTAGGCCATTCTTCCAAGCCACTTGCAGGTGAACCCAAATCATCAACTTTTTTTGGTTAGCAATAAAGCATGTTAACCATTTGTACCTTTCAGGGATTCCCCACTCATAATGATGGTCCCTAGGCTGGTAACCTCTGTACCCATGGACTGGACACTCAGTGGAGTTCAGGGTCATGGCTTCCTTGACCCCCAGCTCAGAGCAGTGCCTGATAGTAAGTGGACAAAGGCTGCACAGGGGTCCAGACTGAGTCTGGATACAATCCAGCCTTCCTGGATGCTGAGCAGCAAGGCTTAGGCCACAGTCCAAAAGCCAGAGGCTTACTGATTTGGAGGGGCAGAGAGCCAGCCTAGAACCTGGGCCAGCAGACGGGAGCCCCAGGGGAGGAAGGGAGTGGCCTCTAGGGCTACCTCTAGGTGTGGCAGGGCAGGTGTGGAGCACCCCAGGGCAGAGTGCATAGTGGCCCCAGCCCTATTCCCTCCACCTACCTACTCCTCCTGCCCTCTTCACTCATGGGGTCTTCTACTCCCACATAGCCAGCCCCTCCCTAGGCTGCAGGCCACAGAGCTTCTGAGGAGCCCGAAAGGACTGGAAACAGCCCAGAGCCCCAGCTTCCTTTCCTGCCACAGGGGTCTAGTGGTCTCCGTGCACGGCTTCCCTCCCAAGCCTAGCTACCTGCAGCCCTGAAGCCCACGACCTCTCATCCCTGACCAGCTGACTTGTGTGCCCCTCTGTAGAGTAGCCAGAAGAACAGGGCAGAGTCTGTCATTCATAAGGCAGTGAGTCAGGGAGGAGTTGAAGTGACCACTGAATTTCCCCCCCACCCTGCCTTACTTTCGTCATCTGTAAAAGGGGCACGCTAGCAGTCCCAACTTTAGTGTCCTGAGGGTGGGGATGACTTATGTGCAAAGAATTTTGTACTCAACTAATATGAGTCGTTGAAAGAACCAGAAACATTCAGCCTGAAAAGAAGGGACTTTGGAGTGACAGGTAGCCCAGAATATCCTAAGAAAGGGATCCCCAGAATTGAGGGGAAGTATGTGAACCAGGGTTTACAGCTGAAAGTCAGGGACACCTGTGCGTACCAGGAGTCTCCTCTAGTCCTCCTAAACGAAATCATTGCCTTGGAGTTGATTCTGATCATAGCTACCCTATAAGGTAGAGAGAACTGCCCCATAGTGTTCCCAAGGAGTGGCTGGTGGATTCGAACTGCAGACCTTTTGGTTAGCAGCTGAGTTTTTAACCACTGCGCCACCAGGGGCTCCCTAGTGGCTTCAAATTGGAGAATTGCTGGAGAGAAGGTCTCCCTGTCGCCAGCCTATCAGTATCACTTAAGCCTGGTCTACGGTGCCCACGAGGGGATATTCACTTATGGCCCTAGTGCCCCCTTCTCCCCTCCTAGAGCCTGGAGTCACAAGGATGGAGACTCCTTTCACTCCCTAAGGCAGGAGAGGGAAGCAGCAGAGATTGGAGAATGGGGGGATCGCCAAGGAAACGCAGTCACGTGGTGTCAGGCTAAGTATCAGCGGTGGCCAGCTAGCGGTGGGGGTGTTTGGGAGGTGCTCTCTGGCTGCACTGGGTTAAAGGGCAGCTTGGATATGACAACGGAGCCGAGCATGGCAGTAATGGATTGGGGAGCTGGAGCCCAGGTCCCCCACTAGGGCCTGTACGCAGGCAAAGACGTCAAAAGCCATGTGAAGGTGGGGGAGTGTCCACGATGGGCAGGCGGTGCAGCCAATAGGGAGACGCTGTTAGCGCGTGGGGGGCGGGTCCTGTGTCACCCACGGGTGCGCTGCACGGGGCTCACTCACCTGGGGCCTGCGCCGAGGACCGGGTCGGGGTCGGGGTCCAGGAGACGGTCGGGGCAGCCTCCAGCCCCAGCCCGAAGTTCAGCAGCAGCCGCAGCACCAAGCCCACGGCAGCTGTCCGCCCCGCTCCGGCTCGCGCCATCCTACCGTTAGCAATGCCGCCCTCGCCGCCGGCCGGGGAAATCTCTTTTAGCCTCGCGCAGGCGCGCACGCCTCGGGGGCGGGGCTCGGGGCGGAGTCCACGCGGCCGGTCCCGGCCGTTGTTAGATGCCCTCTAGTGGCTTCTGACTCACAGCCATCCTACATACTGCAGAAGGAAACACTGTCCACTCTTGCGCCGTCCTCACAATTATCATGCTCGAGCTCACTGCTGCAACCACTGTGTCGGTCCATCCCATTGAGAGTCTTCCTCTTTTCTGCTGACCCTCTGCTTGACCTAGCATGATGTGCTGCTCTAGGGACTGATCCCTCCTGATAACATCCAAAGTACATGAGAAGTCTCACCATTCTGTCTTCTAAGGAGCATTCTGGCCATAAATATCCAAACAGGAAAAAATCTACAATTGGAAGCCCTCCATTTTCTCCATGACAAGCTCTGGAAAACATATGGGGCCTGCTTGAAATTAGAAACTTTGGAGAATGTAAAAGAGCTTGTTCACCACGCTTCCCTCAGTTAGTCGTACGGTGATAGCTTGGGTGTTGCTGCGATGCTGGAAGCTTCGCCACCAGTATCTGAGGCTGGATCGTACGAAAAGGAAGCCATCAGAAGTGGAGGACGACTCTATAAAAACCTGCTTTCAACAGATGATGAAACTTTGCTTGTGGGAAGTGGAAAGGACTTACTGATGCAGAGGACTTACTGATGACGATTAGGGACCACATGGCCATCAGTGTGGATTACACCTCAACATAAGACAGGCAAAGTTCCTCACAACTGGACCAGTGGACAACAGTTGATAGAGGATTGAGATTGTCAGGGATTTCATTTTACTTGAATCCACGATCAACCACCATTGAAACAGCAGTTAAGAAATCAAAGGATGCACTGTATGGGACAGGTCTGCTGCAAAAGGCCTCCCTGAGGTGTTGAGAAGCAAAAGTGTCACCTTGGGGACTAGGGTAGGCCTCACCCAAGCTGTGGTGTTTTTGGTCCCCTCATATGCATGCAAGGGCTGGACGATGGGTAGGAAAGACCAAAGAACAGTTAACATGTTTGCACTGCGGTGCCAGCAAAGGTTGAATGTACCATGAACTGCCAAAAGAGCAAGCAGATCTGTCTGGGAAGAAGTACAGCTTGGGTGCTCCTCAGAGGTAGGGATGGCGAGACTGTGTCTCACACACTTCAGACGTGTTGTCAGGAGGGATCAGTCCCTGGAGAAGGACATCATGCTTCATGGGGTAGAGTGTCAGTGGGAGAGACGGAGTGACACAGTGGTTGCAACAATGGGCTCAAGCATACCACAAAGTGGGGATGGTGCAGGGCCAGGCAGTGCTTTGTTCTGATGTACATAGTGTGGCTATGAGTTGGAACTGACTCAGAAGCACCTAACAACAACAAAGGACCTATCAGTGTCTAGTTACAGTACTGGACGTGCTTCATACAGACTGGCAAGTCCCTGGTGGGGTTAGTGCTGACTCCCTTGGCACTAACCAAAAAGATGGTGATTCAGGTCCACCCAGAGGCACCTCAGAAGAAGGCAGTCTGCTTCTGACGAGTCAACTATTGGAGCGCAGTTCCACACTGACAGATGGAGGGCTCCGGAGTTGGATCCAGCTGGTTGGCAACTGGTGACGGATACATGCTGTAGCCAACGTCACAGTGCCTCAACAGATCCTTCCCTCCTTATCCTATTTATTGTAAACAGTGGCCACCCACCCTGGGTACCCCACACCCCCTCCTCCTTCTTTTGTGTACCCCACCTGCTATATGACTGACTTATGTATTTGGGTTTACTGGCTGATTCCCTACTAGAATATTAGATCCAGAAGGGCAGGGATGCTGCGTTGTTCACAGTTGTACCCCAATGACTAGAACAGTACCCCAAATTATCACCACAGAGTTGATTCTGACTCATAGCAACCCCAGTATGTGCAAAGTAGAGCTACCCCATAGGGTTTTCTTGACCACAGTGGTTAAACACTGTCTGAAAGGCTGGTAGTTCAAACCCACTTGATGGCTCCATGGGAGAGGCCAGGCAGTTGCTCTTATAGACTGTAGGCTGGAAAACCCTATGGGACAGTTCTCCTCTGTCACATGAGGTTGCTGTAAGTAGCAAATCAACTCAGTAGCACCCAACAACAATGATCCTTAAGGAAGCAAGCAAATCACCAGACCTTTCTTCCATGATGCCATTAAGTGGGTCCCAACCACCAACCTTAAGGTTAGCAGTCAAGGGCAAACTGCCAGCCAGGGATCTGCCTGACACATGACAGACTGTACCTCATGGCAGCTAGTGAATAAATGAATGGATGAGATGCCCCCCTCCTGGCCTCTGTCTCTGGGAAGGTGGGTGTTATTCTTACACACATCCTCCTCCTCCTTCAGGAACAAGATTCATAAATGCAGTTCTAGGGTTTTCTCTCCTAAAACTCACCTAAACCAAAAAACCAAACCTGCTGCCATCAATTCCAACTCAGTAGAACTGCCTAGTGAAGTTTCCAAGAAGCATCTGGCAGATTTAAACTGCCACTCTTTTGCTTAGCAGCTGTAGCACTTAACCACTAGGCCACCAAAGGTTTCCAAACTCACTGAGTAGGTACATAAAACAGAACTATCCAGCTGTGGTGGTTTCTGTGACTGCAGGCAAGATACTGGACAAATCGCTGTCTCCCTGTGCTAGACAGGTGTGCAAATGTTCCCATGGAGGTGCGCTCAGGCTCCATTTGCAGGGGGATGAAAATGTTTTGGGTGTGATAGCTATGTCTTAGTTCCCTGGCAATGCTCTAAGAGAAATGTCATAAGTCGATGGCCTCAGGGAACAGACATTCATTTTCTCAGTTTCGGAGATTTAAAAAACCCAATCAGGGTCACGGTCGTGTTGGTTCCTTCCTTGGGCTTGAGGGATCCTCACAGGGTATCTGTTCTCCCCAGTCTGTGCACATAGTTTGCACCTGCTCGTCTCTGTGATTGTGTTCTTTTAATAACTCTGAAGGTATTTGCTTTATAACCCAACACTTTTGGAAATCCCGGTGGCACAGTGGTTAAGTGCTACATCTACTGCTGCGTCAGCAGTTCAAATCCACCCGGCGCTCCTTGGAACTCTATAGGACACTCCTACCCTGTCCTGTAGGGCCACTAAGAGTTGGCATAAACTCAACGATCGTGGGCTTGGTTTTTGTTTCATTACTTTGGGAGCCCTCCTGGCTCGATGGTTAAGAGCTCACCTATTAACCAAAAGGTCAGCAGTTCAAATCCACCAGCCACTCCTTGGAAAATTTATGGTATAGTTCTGCTCTGTCCTACAGGGTCACTGTGAGTTAGAATGGACTTGATGGTGCTTACTTTTATGATTGATTAACATAAGAAACTATCTCCACACAGGATTATATCACAGGAATAGGGGTGAGGATTTTGACACATTTTGGGGGGGTGGATGGGGAGCACAATTCAATCCCTAACAAGTTATTTTTGGAGTGCATGTATTTTTCCCATAACCTAGAGGGACCAAGCCCACATCTGACTCAGAGGAACCCTATAGGACAGAGCAGAATTGCCCCAAAGGGTTTCCAAGGCTATAATCATTGTGAAAGCAGACTGCCGTAATCTTTCTCCTGCGGAGCTGCTGGTGGATTCAAACCCAAGGACTGCTTTACTATCTCGACCATCATCTTTCAGGAAGCAGATAGCCAGGCCTTTCTTGTGCAGTGCCTCTGCATGCGTTCAAACCGTCAACCTTTAGGTAAGCAGCCATCATAAAGCACTTGAGCAACCCAGGGAGCTTAGGGGAATAAGACAGGAGTGGAAAGCGGCAGATGAAGTTCCTGGTGAGGCAAGGAGCATCTTGCTTTTGAGGCTCAGGGTCTTATTAAGTGAGGCATCTGAGGCTCAAGAATAAAAGCTGAAGAGGTCTTGGATTTGTGGAGGTGACATGTAGCAGTTGAGTGACACTTGTCAGTTCTCTGTGAGGTGGAACAAGCTCTCAGTTTCTCTAGGCCTAGTTCTCTGTCCAGGAGGCAGAGACGACGTAAGGACAACATCAGTGACTACTTACCTCCCGGGGTAGCTAGACAATCAGAGGGGTTCACACATACAGGGCGTTCAGAACAGTGTCTGACACACAGGAAGTACCAGGGGAGTCCTTTCTCTTCCCCATACCCTTTTATGTCATATTCCAAGTTCAGATCATAAAGCTTAATTCAGAAATTTTCTGAATGGTACATGTTAAACACTACTGAGGTCAACTCTTCGGACAAACATGGAGTGGACTCAAGGACACAAGGTGACGATATGGTGTGTGTACATTATGGTTCTATGCATTTACAGGATGCTATCCTACTCGTCTCTTTCTAGATGAAAAAGAGGGTAGAGAGGAGGGGACAGGAGCTTGATAAGAGGATACAAGTATAGAATGAAAAGGGAGTGTGCTGTCATGGGGCAAGGAAAGCAGGACGAGCTGCAGATAGGCAGGCATGCAGGATTAACTTGGATTGTATTCTTTAACTTAATCACAATAATGATAATGAAAAAATCTATGGCACATCTTGCTTGGGATCTCTCCAGGATTGTCCTCCTTATGGCCTCTCTACACTATGTTCCAGGACATCACCTGTCTCTCTCTCCTGACTGAACTTTTGAATTGGACTCATCTTTTTGTCCCAAGAATGCTACCTCCTCCTGGAAGCCTTCCCAGGATGTTTCAGCCCCCAGGGCTTTTTCCCTCTGACATACTTTTAACCTTTAATTTCCACTTTGGGACACTTAAGACATCCTGCCTGGGACTGTGACTCTGCCCTCCATTGTTCTAAGCTTTCAGATAAGCAGCAGAGCTAGAGATACAATGCTGGGCTGGTGCCTACATGTCTAACCATACTCCCTCCCTTGGTGAGATGAGGAAATCTATGATTGTGCTCCATGCAGGACACCACGGAGCTCTTGGAGTCCCTCTCCTACAGTCCATCATGGGGCTCACAGAGAGGTCTCCCTTCCACTGGACAGCCTCCTGAGCCCTGGGAGACCAGCTCAGCACAGAACTGTCCTGTTATTTACTGTCTTCTGGAAATAAATGGCTTTCATTTGAAAATACTCTGGGTCAAACATATGCCAGTTGAAAGGACTAGATGGGCAGAGCACCCACAGTGGGGTGGGTGTTGCTGGCTGGGATCCTCATCCTGGTGGTCTTGTGGCTGCTTAGGGGTTAGGACCCCCTCAAGGACGTCTCACCACTCTTTAGTGCCGCCCCCAGGCCTGGCCCACCACACGGTCCACGCTGAGCTTCTTCACCTCTCCAGGGGTTGTAGGGTTCTCCCACGGGCACACCATGCCCCCAGTTTAACGCCACCTGTCCCCGGGCTCCTGCCATCAGCTTGTCCTCTCCTGTTCACTCCTCCTTCCACCCCGAGGCTAACTCTGCTCTCCCACCTGGCAGTCCTCACCCCTCAGGCCCCAGCATGAAGGTTCTGGCTCAGGAGGCCGTTTTCCCTGTGGACATCCCTCCCACATGCACACTCTCTTTCCTGCTCACTGGCTCCCACCTCCTCTGAGTGGCTGGGCTGCCAGGACTCGGCTAGCAGCTGGGCAAGTTCTAACAATTACCTGATCAGTGTTCCCAGGAGCCACCACTGGTGGACGCTGCCTCAAGTGCCTCCTCCTTCCTCCCACCTAGCCATGCTCCCCCAAGCCCCAGATTCTAGCACCCAAGCTCTGGAAGGGGTCAGCCAGTCCCAGCCCTCTCTGGGGGACAGCCTTTGGGAAGGGCCACTGTCGAGGACTGAACCATGTCCCCAGTCCTGGTCCCTGCAATCCTGGATGGGATCCTTCAGCATAAGGCTTTTGTTCCATTAAAAAGCTCATACCAGTGCCGGGTGTGTTCTAAACCTAACTGCTTGAGTTCTAAAGAACAGGACAGAAAAAGACCCCCTGCAGGAGGAGACGCCAGTGGAGACAGGCGCACCGCAAACGTGTCTCAGGTCCAAGTCAGAGCCTGCTGCCACTGAGTCAATTCACAATCACAGTGACCCTACACCCATACCATACCCATCACGCTGATTCCCATTCATAGAGACCCCATAGAGTTCCAAGGAGCACTTGGCAGACTTGAACTGTCGACCTTCTGGTTAGCAGACGTAGCACTCAACCACTATGCCACCAGAGTTTCCAGTGACCATACAGAACACAGTAAAACTGCCCCAGATGGTTTCCTTGGAGCAAACGGTGGATTTCAAGTGCTGATCTCTTGGTTAGCAGGTGCAGCCTTAACCATTACACCATCAGGGCTGCCCTACACGCCAAGAGTATCAAAACTGCAGGGAGCTGCTAGGAGCTGAAACGGATAGAGGCGCTGCCTCTAGGCACACCCCCACTCTCCAGAAGTGTGAGAAAGGAAACTCCTGTTCTTGAAAGCCATCTATCTTTTTCTTTCTTGTTCTGGCAGCACTAGGTGACTAAGACAGCCGGTGCAATCTTCAGGCCCCCTGCCCCATGTCATCTAACTGTGCAGAGGTGACTGTCAGCCATCTGGAGCATGAGGATCGTCACCCATCTCCCACCCTGGAAGCAGGCAGAGTTAGGGGAGTCAGCACTTACAGCACCCCAAAGTTTAAGTAAGCCATGGAACACTTAAAAACTGAAAAAGAAAGTGGTCGTGGAACCTGATGTATTTGTCATAAATTAGGTCACATTCTCCCCAGAAGGGATTCCAGGAGGCAAAGAACCACTTGGGTGTCCTATGGACGAGGCCATGCACACCAGGCACAGAGTCACAGGTAGGGCTGGTCCTGGGATAGAGCCCACCGCTTCATCGGAGGAGCCGGCGTCACTGCCTTCTTGGTGGCTGCCACTGAGCTGGAGAAGACAAAATACTGCAGTCAGGGTTACAGAGGGCAGCACAGGAGGGTCTGAGGGACATCAAACCTGCCCCAATGTAAATGCACATGAGTCCATGTGGATCTAAAGGACTGTAAGCATGCGGTTCCAGGACACCCAGGCCCCCCTGGGCCCAACAGTGGGTCCCCCAGAGGTCTGCCGGTTTCCTGCTGGGGACTGCCACTGAGTCTCTGGTGGGCCTGCCCAGATACCTGGGCCCAGGGTCCTGCTGTGCAGAGCTGGGCTCCTCCTCCAGCCCCCTTCCTGGCCGTAGTCCCCAGGGGGGGGTGAGAAAACCCCTCTACCTCTACCTGGCTGAACCCCCAAGGTGACCAACACCCAGTGTTGTGCACACAGTGATATGCCAGCATTGGGCATGGGCCTCAGTCCAGTGGAGCTCAGGGTTGGTTTAAAATCCAAAGATAAACCATGTGACCCTGGGTGGGCCAAGAAGACACCGCCAGGCAATCCAGGGCCCGCCATCGCCCCTTCCCACGACCTTGGGGACCTAGAGCTCAGAAGCTCACGCACAGCAGAGCACAAGGGAGAGGGGGCAGGCAGGTGGGCTCTTACCACTAAGGTGGCCCCCCCGAAACAGAAGTCTTGGGCCTCCCTCCTTCCCAGGAGCCTCCAGGAGATGGGAGAGGCATCGTCAGGCCCAAGAAGTAGGTGGTGGTGGGAGGGAAGAGTGGTTTGCTCCACTCAGGTCTGCATTTGAGTGAACTGGATAGCAACAAGCAGCACCAAAACCCCAATCCTCTTGTTGGCCACCTGATTCTGGCTGATGGTGACCCCGTATGCTACAGTTCTGCTCTGCTCTACAGAGAAGCAGATTGCCACGTCTTTCTTTGGAGGCATCACTCGGTAGGGGTGAACTGCCAGCCTTTAGGTTAACAGTCGAGTACAAATGCTCTCAAGACCCTTCAAGAACCCCTGTGCAACCAGACAACAGGCCACAGCCTTCTCACCTTAGAAACCCATTACATCGCAACCCTCCGGCCCCATTCTACACATGAAGAAACCAAGGCCCAAGGAGGCTGAAGGCCTGGCCCCAGACCATAAGCTGAATCAGCTGGAGGGCCAGACACCTTTACTGGGCTAGGCCAAGGGGCCAGCAAACTTGCTTCTGCTGCCAGATGGCTGTGCGACCCAGGCGGGTCACTTAGCCTCTCCGAGCCTCAGTGTCCCCTGCCCCAGGGGCCATCATCCCCTGACTTATGGAGTTATGAGGAAGCAGGCGTGGCACTACTCTGTGCTGGAATCTCCTCTAAGAGCTTACAAGTGTGGATCATGAGAATTAACCCTCATATCAACTCTCCCCAAACAGAAATCCCAATTCCAACTCATAATTGTTAAAATGAGACATAAATAGCATTGTTGAGGAAGAAAGCAGTAAAGATTCAAGTTGTTAAAAGGCCCCAGAAAACTTAGCAGAGAAAAACAGAAATTAACATAGATTACTTAGCACCTGACACAAAACAGAACTGGAGACAACCCTGAAACTTACAAACAGCCTTACAAATAACCTCTTGACCCTGGGCCATCTGCAAAGAAAACATTCCTAATGACTACATTTTACAACCTACAAAACTCCAGGCGGCCTCAACCAATCAGTGCAAGGGTCAGCTCTCCCTCCCTGCTTTGTAGGCTCAGGACTTATAAATGCTAATGAAAAAGTTACTCATGGTAGCCTCCTCACTGCTTTTGGAGTGCATCCCTGGTGCACCAGTCTTTTTCCTATTGGACATATTTTTAATAAAATTTAACTTTAAAAGAAAATCCGCCTCGCTTCTTGAATCCCCCACCCTAACAATAATGACCCCACAGAATTTCCCAGGAGCACCTAGTGGATCTGAACTGCCAGCTTCTGGTTAGCAGCCATAGCATCTAACCACTCTACCACCACAGTTTCCATCTACTCTCAGGTAGATACTATTAAGCCCATTAACTTAAGACAAGAATTGTGTGGGTGGTGCGACTGGTTAAACCCTCAACTACTAACTAAAAGACTGGCAGTTGAACCCACCCAGGAGCACCCCTGAAGAAAGGCCTGGCAATCAGTTCCCAAGAAATCAGCCAGTGAAAACCCTGTGGAGTGCAGCTCTCTTATGACACACAGGGTTGACACGAATGGGGTCATCAGAATTAACCACAGCTGGCTGGCTGGTTAATCTAGACAAAACGTCTGAAGCCATTGACCAAATATTAATTATCAGGAGTAACTCTCATTTCAACTTGCTGAGACATGTACTATCACTGCCCCCACTTAATTAAGGCAAGGTATCTCAGGCCACAAATCTCAAAGTTCTGAGAAGTCCAAGATTTACCCAATTCTTGGAGCCTCTCTAGCTCAACTTGCTCCTTGGAAACCTCTGGGGTAGTTCTACTGTGTCCTGTAGGGCTGTTGTGAATCAGACCGACTTGACAGCAAGGCACTTCTTTTTTTTTTAAGAATAACCCCAAAGCCAGCTGCCTTCAAGTGAGTTCCAACTCACAGCTACTCCGTGTGTGTCAGAACAGAGCGCCGCTTCAACAGTTTCCAGTGGCTGCTGATTTTTCTGTAGCTTGCCAGGCCTTTCATCCCAGTCATCTCTGGGTGGACTCAAACTTTCAACCTTTCAGTTCACAGTTGAGCATGTTAACTGTCTGAAGCACCTAGCTACTCCTTACGGATACAAAATTACAAATATAGCAGTCCTCAGGCTTTTCCTGGGGAGAGGGGCTAAAGCATTTCTTTGCGGTAAACCCTGCCCTGAACTAGGCCAGATCAGACAGGTACCCAGAAGCAGAACGCCTGATGGCCCCATTTCCAACACACTTGAAGCTTGACAAACAGGGCCTCCAAGCATCTTTTCCACAGCTGGTGAGGTCAGGGGTATGCACAGGGTGATCTGGGAACATGACGCCAGAGGTCCTCACCTCTCTGCTGGCTGGCCTGACCCCAGTGCCTTCTGGGAGGACATGACAACTGACGGGGGGACGGCTTCTCGGCGGCCATCTCTAGTGCAGTAGTAATTGTTGGAGAGCTTGTGGCTGGGCCCCACAGGGAGCTTGGGAGGAGGCTGAGTTCTGTGGAGAAAAAACATCAGCACTGAAGCGAATCGAGTCTCTCAGGTAGTACATGGGCCTGTCACCTCAATCATAGCCAATCTGATGGTTGGGCGGCAGGGCAGGGGTTCCCCTGGCATGCAGTATCATATGTGCCTAGGGAGCAGCTCAGGGCCCAGGAGCAGCTGGTAACCCCGGCTCTGGACAGAGGGTACTAGAATACAAGGGTTGACTCTGTCCCATTCCAGGTTCCCGCCTGCCCTGACTGGTGGGTACTCAGAGCCCTTTGTGAGACCTCTCAGGGACCAAGGAGCCCCAGATTGGACACCCAGGCCCGCTTCCTGCTCCTTTGGCCTGGAGCCTGGCAGTGGGCCTCGTCTCCACCCACAGGGGCTCAGGAAATGAAGGCTAGAGCACAAGACTCCAAACACTACCTAGTCGTAAATGCTTCAGCAATGGTCCCACGTTTAGGCCACTGTGAAGGGCCTTGTCCCCAAAGGCCAGCTGACAGAACTGGAGTTTCCTGTTATTTCAGGAACTCTCTGCAGCATCCTGCTGGGATCAAGTCTTCCAAACAAAGAGCTGTGTGCATCCTGTCCTTGGAGCTGGGGCCTAGACCTCTGCATTTCCCTGCCACCAGGGAGTCAGACAGTAAGACTTCTGCAGCAGTGAGAGCCGAGTGGAAGGGACCTCTGCCCGGCTTGGGGCCAGCTACACCCTGGTCTGGATTTACACAGAAGCCTGGGGCCTGACGAGGAAATACTGGCCAGGGGAGCTTTACTGGAAGAAATAGTAGAGAGGACGAGCAGAGGAGATAGAAAAAGTCATAAAGAGATCAAGCTTTCATTTAATATGTTTGTATGTAACTTTTTTTGTCTAGTAATTATATGCCGGGATGTAACATTGTCTTTTGTTAAAATGAGCAGTCAGTCGTCATTCAGTTGCAGAGATGACCACAAAGGTGGCCACAGCTTTCTGTATCTGGCACCAGGAAAATCAGCTGTGGAGTCACTCCCAACTCACAGTGACCCCATCTGTGTCAGAGTAGAACTGTGCTCCATAAGATTTTCAACGGCTGAGTTTTCAAAAGTACACTGCTAAGTTTTTCTTCTGAGGCACCGCTGCGTGGTCTCGAACAAACAACCATTCGGTGAAAAGGCTAGCAAGTTGACTGTTTCCATTAGCCATAGAAAAGGTTGAAAGAAACAGCACTGTACAGCAAAAAGTACCCAAATGAATCACTAGAGGGTGCAGTTACCCCCAAAACCAAACTCCCTGTGGTCAAGCCTATATAGACAGTGGTAGAACTGGCCCCATGGGATTTCCAAGGAGTGGCTTGTGGATTTGAACTGTCAGCCCCGTACACAGTTGCTAAGTGCACAACCACTCCAACTACCAGAGCTCCAAGTTTAAAATCTTACAAAACCAGTTCCTCAACAGGTCCATGTATTTTTCACCCTGACACAAAAGCAATTCAATATTTTGATTTGGAATTAGTTACACATAGACATTCACATCAACTTGGTTATTTTAAGACTATTTGTCATCCTTCCAGACCAACAAAACCATCAAGAGCTTCACCTCTGCTTAACCTCCTGGCCTCACTGGAGCCCCTGGGTAAGCGCCAAGACATAACGTGCGCTCAGATGTTGACCGGAAGGTTGCAGGTTCCGGTCTACTGGGCAGTGCCTTGGAAGAAATGCCTGGTGACCTACTTCTAAAAGGTCAGCCTCAGAAAATCCTATCGAGCTCAGCTCTGCTCTGACACACACACCGTCTCTGTGACTCGGAGTTGACGCCAGTAACTGGTACTGCTACTGTTGGGTGTCTCCCTTCTTGTGCTTCAGTCTTGATGGCTTCCTTTCTACTTCTGACTCCTCTCAGCCTCAGGGGCTTGGAGTTTACTGACCTTCTGCCCAGCATGCTTTTTCAATGATTATCCAGGGATTAGCTCCTTCTTCTCATTTAGGTCTCAACTCAAATGTCAGTCCGTGGACACAGACCGTTCCTGGTCACCTGACTACCCACCAGCTCCAGCTCCTTCAGTTTATTCTGTCTACACAGCCTTCCAGAACAATAGCATCCCCTCTTGTCTCTCTCCTGTGCTTCTCTCCCTAGGATGTGAGCTCCATCAAAGAAATGCGGATATGAGCTTTTCTGGTTCACAATGGGATCTTTGAAGTGCAGGGCAGGGCCGGGGCTTAGAAAACATCCAAGTAATTTTTAGACATGAATGAGCTGGAAATCAAGGCACTTTGGAATCCAAAACTCAGATATGCCCTTTTCTAGTTTCTGCCTGTTTTAAAGAAAGGTGATTCAACCAAATGTGGAAATTATCAAACACTATCACTAATATCACATGCAAGTAAAATTGTGCTTAAGATCAGTCAAAAGCTGTTGCAGCCCTGTATCAACAGGGAACTGCCTACTGGATTCATAAGAGGACGTGGAACCAGGGATATCGTTGCTGATGTCAGATGGATCCTGGCTGAAAGCACAGTAGGCCAGAAAGATGTTTACCTGTGTTTCACTAACACCGCAAAGGAACTGACTATGTACATCGTAACAAATCACGGATAACACTGCAGAGAACGGGAGTGAACACTGGACTGTGCTCAGGAGGAATCTGTACAGAGCAAAAGGCAGCTGTTTGTTTGAAGAGAACAAGAGGATACAGCATGGTTTAAAGACTGGAAAGTTATGTGTCAGGATTGTATCCTTGCACCATACCTATTAAATCTGTAAATCCAAGAGGCCTGACTATATGAAGAAGAATGGGGCATCAGGATTGGAGGAAGACTCATCAACAACCTGTGTTACAGCTTGCTGGAGGTGAAGAGGATTTGAAGTATTCACTGGTGACGATCAAAGACCACAGCCTTCAGTACGGCCTACACCTCAGGATAAAGAAAACAAGGATCCTCACAGCTGGACCAATAAGCACACTCACGACAAACAGAAAAGACTGCAGTTGTCAAGGACTTCATTTTATTCAGAGTCACAATCAACACCCACGAAAGCAGCAGTCAAGAAGTCAGACGATACACTGCATTGTGCGAATTCACGACAAAAAATTTCTTTAAAAGTGGTAAAAAAAAAAAAAAAAAAAAAAAAAAGGACAGCACTTTGAACACTACGGTGCGCCTGACCCGAGCCACTGTGCTCCCAAACACCTCACATCTACCAGGTGCTCTCTGGAAACTCCGTGGGGCAGTTCTACTGTGAGCTGGAATCCAGTTTACAGCAAAGGGTTTTCACATGCATGTGAAAGCTGGACAATGAATAAGGAAGACTGAAGAACTGAAGCCTCTGAATTATATAAGTGTTGGGGAAGAATATTGAATGGACTGCCAAAAGAACGAACAAATCTGTCTTGGAAGAAGTACAGCCAGAATGTTCTGCAGAATTCAGAATGGTGAGACTTTGTCTCACGTACTGTGGACTTGTTATGAAGACAGACCAGTCCCTAGGGGACAACGTGCTGGGTAGAGGATCAGCGACAAAGAAAACCTACAAGATGGACTGACCCGGTGGCTGCAACAATGTGTTGGAGAATGACACAGTGTATCTCTATATTGTACAAAGTATACGGCACCTAACAACAGTCTCTGTGTGACTTCAGACAAATGACTTAGGCTCTCCGAGTCTTAAGTTTTTAAAGCTGTAGCAGGCAGATGAGAACACCAACTGGGGGGCCATCCTGAGGACGGCAAATCTGCGCCTAATTCACCTTCAGAACGGACGCCCTGTCTGGCTACTTCCCGAGCAGTGGCCTCCGATAGAGTTTATCAACATTCACAGCTGCCAGAGGGCTGCGACCAGGACCGGGGCCCACTGCCTTAGGGGTCTTAAGGGAAGGCGACTTTGTTGGCTGGGAAACAGGACAGAGCCGGGAGCTGGGTGGCGGGCGGGGCTGCTCACCGCTTGGAGATCTCCTGGTAGCGGAGCTGCAGCTTCGCCTGAAGGTTTTGCTGTAGGAGGAGAACGAGGTCAGGCGGCAGGTACCCTCGCGGAAGAGAGGTCCGGGGGCAGGGAAGGCCGGGGCTGGGCGGACGGGGACAGAGAGGTGGGCCCGGGACGAGAAGAGGCAAAGCCGGGAAGCAGGGCCACAAGATCCTGAGCTGTCTGCGGCTGGGGAAGTGCCAGCCCTAAGTGGGTCCCCTGGCAGGGGAGGGTCAAGGGTTGGGGGTGAGGACGGGCGAGTCCAGGCAGAAGGGATCACCAGCTCAGGGGTGCCGGGAGGGTGAGGGTCACCGCTCTGGAAATATCCGGGACCAGAGGGGATGTCAGTCTAGAGGGATCTCGGTCCTGAAGGTGCAGGAGGCAGGTGAACAGCGAGGGCAAGTCTGGGGAGCACGGAACCCACAGCCACCCTAGCACGGCCCTGCACGCCCCGCTAACCCCGGATGCCCAATTCCTCAACCACTGGATAAATCTGGTGGCGGACGCCATCTTGCCTTCGCGCTGAAGGGCGCCTGTGACGTTTCTAACGCAAAGACCTCTTGGGGTGGAGAGAGACGCCGCGCGTGGTCTCGCGATAGCAGAAGGGGGCGTGTCTGGGGCGTGGCTTTGGGTTCCTATAAAGGCGCCGAGGAAACCACGTGACTCCTCTCCGCCCGACCGCCGCTGCGTCGCCATCATGGACACTAGTCGTGTGCAACCCATTAAACTGGCCAGAGTAAGAGAGGGGTCCGGACAGGGGGCCGAGGTGCGGTGAGGAGGTGCGGGAGGCTTAGTGGCCAGGTCTGATCCCAGCTTCTCTCTGTCAGGTCACCAAGGTGCTGGGCAGGACCGGCTCGCAGGGACAGTGCACGCAGGTGAGCAGGTGGGAGCGCAGAGACGACAGAGTCGTGATGGCCACTTCCATTCTCTTTCTGTCAGCCCTCCGGGAGGCCTCGAACCCTTGACAGGCCTTGCTGTCCGGGGTTCGAGCCCCCACGACTCACATCCGAGTCCTGGCTTCCCTCCGGCCGCGCGGTTCGAGACCCCCTACACGCCATTAAATCCCAACCTCTTCCGAGCTCTGGGCGGTCGCCCTCACTTCTTTCCCTTCCCCCGGCGGGTTCGTAGGTGCGCGTGGAGTTCATGGACGATACGAGCCGCTCCATCATCCGGAACGTGAAAGGCCCCGTGCGCGAGGGCGACGTACTCACCCTGCTGGAGTCAGAGCGAGAGGCACGGAGGCTGCGTTGAGGCTGCTGCCGGTGGGTGCAGAACGGGGGTCGGCTAGCAGAGGGCGGGCCCCTGTGGGACTCCTGACTGATGGAGGGAAGCCTTGTTACACCCAGGGAATCAGAGGAAGAGGAACTTGGGCAGTAGGCATCCCATCAAGGTCGACACGGGAAGAGAGTTAGCAGGAGGCTAGGGGCTGTTTATGAGCCGTAGCGGTGGGTCGTCGGGAACCCCCCGGCGAGGGGGGGGGAATGAAAAAAACTAGCAGTCTGCTCCTGTAGGGATTACAGCCTAGAAAATTACAGGCAGTTCCACTCTTGTCAGCAACGAAACAGCAACAGAAACCCACTACTACTGCATAGAGTTTCCCAAGGACCACCTGGTGGATTTGAACTGCCAACCTTCTGGTTAACAGCTGTAGTTCTTAACCATTAACATCACCAGGGTTACAGGGTTAGTAATGAGACAACACCTAACAGGGACTGAGAGACAATGGCTCATGCTTCTGTCTGTTTACAGGGTCCTGGATGCTTGGTCAACTGTTTGCCCCATGGGGCCAATCTGCTCTTGTTAAATAAAGGAAGCCCATTTTGTGTAAACTTGAGTTCACGTTTGCATTGCCTGACTAGGGTCACGTTAGTGTAGGAAATGTAGTTTCCTGTGGCCCCAGGTGATAACTGACCATCTACACTCTGAAGATAGTAAATGGACGAATCTTGCCAGTGTGTCATGCTCTGGTGGCCTGCAAATTGTTGGGGGTGCTATCAACAAGCAGTGCTGCCTTTACCAGCAATTATGGAGATGGCACAGGACCATTTTGTCCCCTGGTACCCGGGGTCACAGTGAGCCAGACATCTTGACAGCCAGTGGTGACAGATGTGTGCGAGGAAAGGTATCTGTTGTCGTGACTTTAATGTAACAGTGATGTTAACTACATTCTCTGTGGCCTTTTGAGGATGAGCTGTTTGTATGATCTCAAATGAGACAGGTTTAGTAGGAATGTTTTATTAGGAAGGAGAGGTCGGGGAGGTGAGCCGGGGACTGTCACTCCTCAGCCTACCCTGCCTCGGCGCAGTTTTTGAGTGAGCCCTTCCCTGTCAGTGAAATAATCCTTCTTGTGGGGTCAGAACTCATCTGGATGGGGGACCTGGACCCCTACTGCTCCCCAGAGGCCGACGGGTGATGGAGAGACCACTCCTTCGTTGGGTCCACTGCATCAGGCCCGTCACTGAGGCTGGAGGTCATCTCCACGGTCCTGCATCCTTCAGCTGTGGCTGTAGGGGAGCCTGGGGGTGACTGGAGAGAGAGGGAGAGGGCCCCTCAGACTTAGCAACAGCCTAGTGGAGGTCTTGCTCCACTTGGTGGCTCATTCCTAAGGGGCAACCCCACCCACCCTTTCTGGTGGTAGAGCTGGGCTGCATCGGTCTGAACCTTCTCTGGCAGTTTCTTGCAGGACCAGGCAGCTGGTTTCTGCATTTCGATCCCTGTGTCTCTCAGGTGGGGTGGGGGGCGGGCTGGTGAAGTGGTTAGATCAGAGCCTGCCACCTGGCTGTGGGCAGTAAAGCATCTCCCCTTTGGCCTCAGAGCACTTTGGTCTTCGGAGCTGCCTTGTCACTGCTAGGGGCTAACTTTTACCCCATTTCCAGTCTTGGATTGGACTTGCTGGGCCCTGCACCCTGTCTGTAGTCGCCCTGATGTCATGGGTTTCCTTGTTCATTTCGTAGAAGCCAGCAGTAAGCGTGCATCACTGATACCCAGAAGGCTAGCAGTTGGCATCTGTCCTGGCAGTCTACTGCAAAATGGGCCATTGCAGACCGTGTGGGGCAGGGTCCTACTCGTGAGGCAGAGCCAGCAGCGTCTGGTAGTTCCCCAAGAGCATAGAAGAGGTCTGTGCCACATGGCCAGCTCTACCCTGTGTGGCTTGAACCAGGTCAGGCATCCTCTTGAGACCTCAGTCTCAGGACATAAACTGCATCTACCTCATCGGTTCTGGTCACATCAAAGTCAGATACAAGTTGTACCCATGGAGAGCTGGGAGACCCGCAGCTGGCACCCTGCCACCCCCCAGACTGCACGCCAGCTGCCAAAGGTGGGCGGAGGGCCGCACTCACCAGGCGTCCCAGCCGGCCCGAGCTCAGGTGGGCGTGCAGCAGTGCGGCCACCTCCTCTTGCTCAGCTTCCAGGGCGATGGCCAGGGCACTGGTGCCCTCCTGTGGGACGTGACAGTCAAGTCCCTGTGTCGCAGCAGTGGGCCCCCTCACCAACCGTGCAGTGGCTTACATGGTCCAGGATGGCAGGATCGCAGCCTGGCTGCGCCAACAGCAGCCGGACGGTGTCCAGGTGGCCGTACTCACTAGCACACATCAGCGCCGTGGCCCCATCGGCGTCCTGCGCGTTCACATCAGCCCCACATGCCAGCAGAGCTGCCACCATGTCCTGACGGCTGTGGCTGATGGCCAGCATGAGGGCAGTCTGCCCTGTCTGCAAGTGAGAGAGTAGGAGACAGTGCCGGTGTGGTCTCCGGGGGATAGGAAGTTGGGGTTGGGAGTCGGGGGTGTCCACACACCTGGCTGGCCTTGGCATTGACATCGCCCATGTGGAAGAGCCTCTGGACCACAGCCATGTCCTCCTCCTCCCGCCCCACAGAGGTGAGTGCAGCCAGCATCGGGGCTGAGTAGCCAGCTCGATTCTGTCGGTCCACCTCACAGACCCCTGGGAGGCCGGAAGGGGCATGTCATCCAAGTGGCCAGTGCCTTAACCTACCTGACCCAGTTCCTAACAGCAAGGCCCACCTACCGGCCACCATGCCTCAGGGGTCATCGTTAGGGACTGAATTGTGTCTCCCCAAGAAATGTTAGACTCCTAATCCCTAGGCCTGTGGATGTAATTCCGATTAGAAACGGTTTTCCGTGTTTGTGGTGTCACGTCAGTGCCTTCACTAAACCTGATGATTTTTGAGATACAAAACAGTCTAGAGAGAAGCAAACAAATGGGGGAAAGAGAGCCGAAGAATGCTGGGGCTGGAAAAGCTGGTTCTGCCCCAGAGCAGACAGTGAGTTGTGCCCTGGAGACAGTGCCCTGACGTTGGTTTACAGTTGCAACAGACCGCCAAGTCATCGGCATGACACCACGAGAGTAGTGACAGGTCTGTGTTGCTGCCCTTTCTGCCTGGAATATTCTTCCCCTAACAGGCACACCACTCTTCCCTCATCTTCAGGGTTTCGCTTCACCCTCATCTCAGTGGAACCGTCCCCCGAGGCTTCTGTCCCCGTTCGGTGCTTAGCTTCCCTACAGCACCTATCACCATGCTTTACTCCTCAGCCTTGGGTTTCTGTCACCCATTAGAACAGCAGCTCCCTGAGGGGGAGGAGTTGGTTGCAAACAGACTGCCAAAACCCATGACAGTTCCTGCTCAGCAGGCCCCAGGGTGTCCAGGGCAGTAGAGCTCAACCGGCAGCGAAGCGCCATGTGTTCGTGGAGCGGTTGGCGGGTTCAAACTGCTGACCTTTCCATTTCCAGCTGAGCACTTAACCACTGCACCACCAGCATGCCTTTAGATACACAGTGGGCGTTCAGTCAGCGTTTCTTGACTGAATGAATGGAAATTTATGTTGTCATGGCTGCCACCCTCATCCAGGATTCCTGGGTGGCACAAATGGCTCAGTGTTCAACTCAAAAAACCAAACACACTGCCGTCCACTTTGGTCAACTCAGAGCGACCCTAGAGGCCAGAGTAGAACTGCCCCATAGAGTTTCCAATGGGCACGTAGTGGATTTGAACTGCCAACCATTTGGTTAGCAGAGAGAGCACTTAACCCACTATACCACCAGGATTTCCAACTACTAGCTGGGAAAGGGGCATTTCATACCCACTTCCAGAGGTGCCTTGGAAAACATTCCTGGTGATCTGCTTCTGAAAGGTCAGCTTTGCAAACCCATTGGGAGTTCCTTGTGCTCTGACGTACACGGGTCGCCATTAGAACTGACTCATCATCTAACAAGGCCCTCATCCTGGTCACCACGGAGGCTCTTCCAGAGGTCTGAGCCAGCCTGCGCATTGGTCTCCTGTACCCACTTCAGCCAAGAGCAGCAGTGTCACAAGAATTTGGTCCCCGTCACCCACCTGCTTAAAACCCTCGTCTCCCTGTGGCCCTTGGAACACAAACCACTGTCCACCATGGCCTCAGGTGAATCCCTGTGTTTTGCAGCTTTTGTTCTTTCCTCTGGATCACCCCTTTCTCCCTCAACCTGCTTATTGCTCATCGTTCAAAATTAAACATAAGCATTGGCTCAGTTTCCTCTTGGGTCAGTTCTGTTGCCATTCCAACCCTCAGTCTCCCAGCAGCTACCACGGCACCTACCTACATACCTCTGCTGGGATCTGATTTACTGGAGTCGGAGTGAATGCCTGTCTCCTTACACTGCTCTGAAAGCCCTCAGGATAAGGACAATTTGGGATGATGAATGGATGCAAGAGGAAGATAAGGAAGCAAAAAAGAAGCTGGGTTAGGGTTACGGAGTGGTTACCATGGTGAGTGGGGAATCTGACATGGTGGACCGAGGAGTATAAGGGTTAGGTCAAGTGGTATCAAAAATAGGGAGGAATTTAAATTGTGGTTGCTGTTTTCTAGATGGGAGGCTTTCTCCCAGTCGTTTGGCTTTGCTGTCTGTTTTCATTCCCTCCCTGAGCTGTGACAGCAGTAGAGGTATTGGGACACGGAGTGGGACAGACAGAAACAGTGAGTCGGTGCCAACTAGCTGGGGACCTCCTGTCAACTCCCTCTCTCCTGTCCCCTCCCAGCACCCTGAGACCTTGCTAAAGGATGCCCCGTTTCTTGATTGCAGTTTCTGGTTTTGTTTTGTCATGGCCTTTCTCCCTATTTGAAATTATTTCATGTTTTGACATAATTATCCTTGTGTCACACACACAGGAGATCCACAAGAGCAAAGCCATTCGTTCATTCATTCCATAAACACTTGGTCTACTGGGTCCCACACTGGAGTTTGTCAGGCAAGCAGAGTGAGGTGAGAGGGGCCCCGGCGGGTGGGGTTTGAAAGTGTCCATAAAGGAGAGTTAATGATAGACCAGTGGCTGGTGAGCAAGGACACAAAGGGTGGTGGCCAAGGGTAACTGTCCCATGAGCTTCAAGGAAGGTCACAACTAGACACAGCAACTGAGAAGTGGCGGGTGAGAGAAGTAGGGTGCTGGCAGGTGGCTTACAGAGGGGGTTCAGGTATTGAAAGTGACGTGGGAAGTATAAAGCAGACTTGGAACAGAGGTCAAGGAATAGAGAAGCTAGGAGTTTGGAAGGTGCCCCATGAGGATATGGCAGTCAGCAAAGAACAGGAGCTAAAGAAACGACAAATGAGTGACTTCAGGTCAGAGATGACAGCCGGCAGGAGGGGAGGAAGGCATGTCTGATTCAGGACCAGTGGTTCCAGGGAGGTTGTTTGGGGACAGAAGGGAAAAAAAGTTATGAAAGAGCAAGGAGGACACAGCCACCTCCAGACACGGCTTGGGAGCAACAGAAGGGTCCTGGGGGAGGGGAGGGGAGGTGAGGGGATCTGTGATGACCAAGTAGGGATCCCCAGGGCTTCGGGGAGGGTGTGGGAAGGTGGTGCTGTGTGGGGATGAACACAGGGAAGAGGGGCTCAAGGAGTCTGGGGGAGCAAATGATTAACACATTGGCCTGCTAACCAAAAGGTGGGTGTGGTCAAAACCCACCCAGAGGTACCTCAGAAGAAAAGTCAGGCGATCTTCCAAAAATTTAACCATTGAAAACCTCATGGAGCAGAGTTCTTCTACACACGTAGGGACACCATGAGTTGGTAATGATTTAACTGCAAACTGGAATTGCTTTAAGGAGCCTGGGGTCTCTCGTGGTGACTAGTGGTCCTGTGCCTGCCTGCCTTGCCACCTGCTGCAGCCCCAACCGCCTGACTCGCAGGAGGTGCCCAGAAAACATCTTCTGAGTTCATTCATTGTCCCCTCCTCCTGGACCCCCACCCTCTGGACAGCCCAGAGCAACTGTGCCTTCAGTTCACCAAGATCTGCAGTGAAGGGGGCAGTGGGCCCCTCTCGTAGGCTCCAAAGGTTACTGGACCTGAAGGAGGCCACCCCGGGGGGGCTTCTGGGGAAAGCAGCTGCATCAGGTACCCAGCAGGCTCTCAGTAAATGTATGGGACCCAGCCGCACCTGGATGTGTGGAGCTCTGCTGGTATGGGAGCAGAGTTGAGGTGGGGGATGGGCAAGCAGGAGGCAGGTGATAGAAATGTGTCAGATGGACCAGTGCGGGACCTGGGGCCCCCCCTAGTGGAGAGTTAGAGTCCTGACCAGCAAGTACCTCCCTTTGAGGCTGGAGAAGAGAGGGGTGGCAGGACACTGGGCGGGGCTCAGGATCAAGGTGAGGGCCACAGCTAGGGATTCAGGACCGAGGGCATGGGAGAGCCCTGGGCACAGCTGCTGATGACATTCATTGACTTACTGCGTGCCTTGCACTGGTTTACACGGTATTACAGTCGCCCGTTTCACAGGTGGGGAGGCTGAGGCTGTTGGCCTTTAAGTTAGTTCCCCCGCAACTCACATCTGGCAAACTCCAAAGGCAACGTATTCCCTCCCTCCCTGTCAAAGCAGGAGGGGACTCTGGGCAGAACTAGGGTGGTGGAAGAGGATCAAAAGGCCTTTGGCGATCAGTTCAAGCCCGCTGAACCCTGTAACTATCCGGAGACGGAGTTCAGCGGTGCCGTTGTCCTAGCCTGCCTGTCTCCACTTTCTCCTAGCCCGGGCCTGCCCAGGTCCTCCCCTCTGTCGCCCCCAACTCGCGCTTCCCCTCCGTCCCCTTAGAGCTGACCCGTATCCAGCAGCAGGCTGGCAATGCCCAGGTTCCCATGGGACACACTGTAGTGCAGAGCTGTGTTCCCGTTGCCGTCTGCCAGGTTCACCACGTGCGCCAGCAGCTCTGGTCCCAAGCGTGCTACCGCGCCCAGCATGGAGGCCACCGACGCTGCCTGAGAACGACGCTGGCTTGAAACTCGAAACCACTCCTGAGCCACCAGGCGTGCTGCGCCCTATCGGGACAGGGGATAAAAGGGGCATCATGATGGTCCAGGGTGAGGAAGCGGGGGTCGAGGTTCCAGGGAGCCAAACTGGAGAGGCTTCTTTTGTCACTCCTTGACTGGGGGTGGGGGTGGCATGGGAGACCGCACCCATTTCAGGGAGGGGATACAGTTAGTAGGGGTCCCAGGCTCGAGGGCGCTAGGTCGTTTCCTTCTGGGAAAAACCGCTGGAGAATCTGGAGGAGGGGAAGACGGTGAGGCTCGCCCTCGAGATTGCAGGAGTGGGGTTGGGAGCGTGCCTATTTTAGGGAACCCAGGGAAGGTCACCCTGTGTCCCTGGGCGCGGCCCACTCTGGGGAGCCTGGGGTCAGTGGTGCCCAGGCACGAGAGGACCGGGCTTACGATCTCCCTTCTAGAAAACTCCTACTCTAAAGGGGCATCCGGAGGTCTCCGATGGGGCCCAAGAGCCCCCCACCTCGCACTCACGCTATCCCGGGCTATGCCACGGGGCCTGCTCAGCTGCCGGTGCAGCGCCGCACATGCCTCCCTCATGCGAGGGCTCAGCTCACACCTGCGGAGGAGGGGAGACGCTGAGGTGTTGTCTAGGGACAGTGGGGACCGGGCACCTGGCGCCACTCACCTCCCCTCCGCCGCGAGCTGGGGCTCCGCCTTGACCTCGGAGTCACCCGCATCCCCGCCGCTGGGAGGCCCCGGCATGCCCGAATCTGATCCCCCGCCGCTGTCGTCCCCGGAACCAGAGGAGCTACTCTTCTGGGGCTGGACAGTGTCATCCTCGCCGTCGCTATAGCTGTCCTCCTCGCTGGAGGAGCTCTCGTACCTGGGGGCAGGGTGGGAATTACCTAATGGGGGGGGGCTCGTCGTGGAGTCCCCCTAGGCTAGAGCGGCTGTTCCCATTTTATAGATGAGGACACTGAGGCTTCCCAAGACCACACTGCGAGGGAGGGTTAAAGGCAGGGTTGGAATCCCCACCTATGCCCCAGATGCTGTTACAGGGAGAGAGGGGGAAGGTGCTCACTCTCCGTTGAGGACGCCAACAAATTGCAAATTTTTGTGGCCGGGGCTGGGCTGGGAGCCAGGTACACCATCTCTTTTCTTCATGATGGATTTGAGGACGCCTGGCGATGGGCAAAAGGGGACACTGAGTCCAGGTCCGGCGGCCGGCAAGGGCAGGTCAGGGTACAGTGATGGGTCGGGACTCACCGGTGGGGACCGTGGTTAGGGGCCCCTCTGTGGGCCCGGGCAGGCTCTCCGGGGCCTGAGAGGGGGCATCTGCGGAGGGCTCGGTCTGCGTGGCCTTTTCGGTGCAACTCCATGGAGTCTGGGTGGCTACCTCACATGGCTGGGCCCGGGCCACCGCCTCCTCCACGGTAGCCTCTCGAGCCTCTTCCAGCTCGCGCAGCCGACCCCGCAGCAGCTCGTTCAGCCCCCGCTGGTGCTCCAAGCCAGCGCGCAGCAGCTCCAGCTCGCGCTCGACGGCCTCGGGCAGCCCGAGCAGTGCCTCTGTCACCCACACGTCCGCCTCGACGGTCTCTGGGGCAGCCTCCACGCTGGCCTCCCGGGTTTCCGGCACCACCTCCACGCTGGCATCCAGGGTCTCTGGCACTGCCTTTAGGCCGGCCTCCGAGGTTTCCGAAGTCGTATCCACACCAGTCTCCAGCAAGGCCTCGGCTCCCTCCTCCAGCAAGTGGGACGCTCCCTCGCGGCACTTCGACACAGAGCTGTCGGGGCTATCGCCCCGGGGGCCGGCCCTGGCGCGGACGCCGCGATCGGAGGCCGCCAGGCGTTCGGTGAGCCGTCGTAGTTGGGCCAGCTTGGCTGGACGTGCCTCGGCCTCCCCGTCGGGCTCGGGCTCTGGCTGCGCGTGCCTGGCCAGCAGCCGCGCCTTCTCGGCGCGTAACGCGCGCACTTGTTCCTGTAGCTCCGGCAGCGCGCGCGCCTGCTCTTCGAGTTCGCGCAGACGCCTTAGCGCCGCGGCCATCTGCTCGCGCACCAACTGCAGTTGCGCGGGCCCCGGCGAGGCAGGGACAGGGTTGGGGGAGGGCGAGGGGCTGCTGCGGCCGGACCCGCGCGGGCTGCGCGCGCGCTCTTGTGCCTGCGTTAGCTCCAGCCGCCGGCTGGTCTCCAGGAGCGTCTGCTCGACGCGCGGGTTGCGCGCAGGTGTGCGTGGCGACAGTTGGAGTCCCCGGGGCGCGACCGGCGCGGTGCCGTCGTCACTGGCCAGGGACTCGCTGGACGTCCAGGCGCCCGGGCTGCGAGCGCCCGCCAGGCCAGAGCGAGGCACCCGGGGGCGGCGCGCAGGTGGAGGTCCCTGGACTCGGCGGGCAGTGGAGCCGCGCTCCAGCTCCTCCACATACTTGAGGAAGTCCAGGTCCAAATGGAAACCGTACGGCGTCTCCACCGAATAGGACGAGCTTGGGCTGCGAGCATCCCCGGCTGGGCCCGGGCCCAGGCGAGGGCCACCCAGGTCTGCAGATATGACCAGATGTAGAGGATGTCAGGCCGGGGAGACCACAAGAAACTAGACAAAAGGAGTGCATCCACCCCCCCGTGACACGGCTGCACCACTCCTCAGACACCCAACGTTGCACACCTACCACTGTGGGTGCACACCCGTCCTCAAAGCTCTCACGCCTATCTGCACTCAAATATTTAGCAATCGCGGGCTTATTTTTAGCACCTGCAATGTGCCAAACAGTTTTCTGGCTCACTGGGGACACAGCAGTGGGCAAGCATCTATGCCTTCTATTTGGGGATAGTGTTAAGACGAATAAACATGATCGCTTCAAATGGTGCTGAGGGCCGTAAAAGTAACAACGGCAATGATAATAATGATCCAATCCACTTGCTGGGGAGTGGATTCCAACTCGTGGTGACCTGGTGTGTGGTAGAGTAGAACCGTGCACCACAGGGAGTTCAGTGGCTGATTTTTTGGAAGCAGATCACCAGGCCTTTCTTCAGTGCATCTCTGGGTGAATTCAAACCACCAATCTTTTGGTTAGCAGCTGAGCATGTTAATAATTTGCACCCTCTAGGGACTCTAGTAATAATCCAAACCTAGACCAACCCTACTGATGTCAATTCTGACTCAAAGTGGCCCTATAGAAAGCAGTAGAACTGCTCCATAGAGTTTCCAAGGAACGCCTGGTGGATTCAAACTGCCAACTTTTTGGTTAGCAGACATAGCTCTTGACCACTACGCCACCAGCGTTTCCCCAGTAATAATAGTAGGTGAAATAGAGAATAACTGGCAGGGACATGGCTTTAGCTCTGGCCACCGGGGAAGGCTTTCTGCTGTGGGGCCTTATTACATAAGGAGAAAGCACCTCGGGACAGAAGGTGGAAGTGATCTGGATGGGCTCGAGTGACAGCTTGGAGGGGACTAGATGACAGGGCAAAATGAAAGGAGGAGGAGAGGAACCCAAGAAGTGGGTTGGACCCTGTGCAGGGGCTTTTGGGCCACCACAAGGAGCTGGGATTTTATTCCACATGTGACAGGGCATCATAGGTGAGTGTTCAGCAGCAGGGCTGTCGTGTTACCCAGTGACCAGTTAGAAAGTCCCCTCCAGGCTCTGTGTGGAGGAGGGAACTTCGGGCTATGTGCACATACGTGAGCGCCAGGTGTGGGTCTGCACATGCATGTCTGTCTTGTACACTCACCAGGCAGGGTCTGATTCAGGGCAAACTTGGCCATGGTTCCTGGAGCAGCTGCCAGACAGACACACCTTGAAAAAAGGTCCCCAGAAGGAGTCAGGGTGGGATTGGCTGGTACCAACCCAACTCCGTAACAACTGGGGTCCCTGTTCATCTTGGGAAGGCCCCTGGGGTCAGTCATCAAGTCTGAGCAAACAGACCCAAGAGGCTCCCTCTTCCTTCAGAGGCTCCGAGACTTCAGGTCAAATGACCACAGGACCCCCCAGGTGCCAGGCCTCCATCCAGTGGACAGGAGGAGGCAGGAAGGTCATCGCAGTGGACAAGAGGAAGGTGCCTAAGAGAGCAAGAGTAGCTGGACCAGAGGAGCATTCCAGATCTCCTGGATTTACTATCCATTCCTGGGGAAAATTAGAAAGCGGTGCACAAAGCAGGAGGGAATATACGACTTTTGGAAAAGGAAGGAGAGAGTTCTAAGCCCTTTGTGGGCACACTAAAAACTAATCTGGTTAGAGTTAGCATCTCAAAAAAAAAAAAAAAAAAGTGAGACCCACATGAGTGGGTGCCTACATCGACTTGGGACCGGAAGAACTGGATGGTGCCCGGCCACCACCAGTGATAGCCGTGATGGAGCTCACTAAGTTGAGTCTCACTGGCGACACAAGAATAAAAAGGGGTGCACCCTGAGATCTCCACTAAAAGACTGCAACTGATGATCCAGCGGTTTCGGCGTTCCCCTGGGAGCATAGCCCCTGGCCCTGATGCTGCCCTTGCCCATAAATCATAATGAAGGTCCACTCTTCGGACACGAATGGATTGGACTTGGCGATGCAGAGTGACCATATATTGGACCTATGCATCTATAGGATATCTATGCATCTCTAGGATATCATCCTGCTGACCTCTGGCTGGAGGAAGGAGAGTGGGTAGAGAGGAGGGGAAAGGAGACTGCTGGGAGGATGAGACATGTATGGAGCAGAGAGGAATAGTGTGCTGTCACCGGACAGGGAGAGCAGTGGAAGTTGCATATAGGTGGGCATGTAAATTTATACGGGAATGTACATTTTCACTCAGTCATAATAAAAATTTTTTTTTAAAAAAAAGCAAAGGACAAGACTTTCAAATGTATTTTTTTTTCTTAGAGAAATTGGACAAATACAAACGAAATAGAATTTGTACAAGGACTGACAAGTTAGTTCACGAATTCATCCTAGAAAAAGTGCCACATATCTCATTGCTAAATATCACTACATATGTGAAGTACTCCCCTTGGGAAGCTATGCACCGACACCAGCACCTAGTTCATCCTTCAGAGCAATTTTGGAACTCTTTTTCTGGAATGGCCATCAGAGCTGTTGTCGTATTTCCCTTGATGCCCTGAATGTCATCTAAATGTCTTCTTTTCAATATTTCCTTTATTTTCAAGTAAAGAAAAAAGTTACTGGGGGCCAGATCAGGTGAGTAGGGGGGTTTTCCAATACAGTTCTTTGTTTATTGGCTAAAACTCCCTCACAGACAACTGTACAATTAAGTTTGTGAACTTACCACCTTGCTGCTGTGTGCAATGGCCATTCCAGAAAGAGTTCCAAAATTGCTTTAAGGGTTAGAGTAGGCACTGGCGTCAGTGCATAGCTTCCCAAGGGTAGTACTTTGAAGGTGACCATAGTGATATTCAGCAATGAAGTAGGTAGCACTTAGAACAATTAAATTCACAAACTTAATTGTCAGACTTTGTATATCTGAACTCTGAATATTTACACAGGTCTCTGTGACACCCTTGCAGGACTGGTGGAGGGCTGTGGGCTGGATGTACCAAGGGTGCAAATTAAAAAGTGCCTGTCTTTAGTGGAGGGCCACAGGATGCTGTTCTTGGCTTATTCCATTGTCATCAAGTTGATTCTGACTCATAGTAGCTGTATAGGACAGAGTAGAACCATGCTACAGAGTTTCCAAGTAGATTTAAACTGCTGACCTTTTGGTTAGCAGCTGTAGTTCCTAACCACTAAGCCACTACAGTTTCCTCTTGACTGGGAAGGACTTGTAATAGAACTGTGGGTTTGCAGGTTGTCACAGCTGATCGCTATCGATGGGTCTTGATGGTGACTCTTTGGGTGGCATGATGGGGACTCTAAGAAACTGAGGGGTGTTGGGCCATAACTAATGCAGAGACACTTAACAAGGCCAAACACTGAGGCCAGAATAAAAGGCAGAAGATGGGAGAGATGGGCTGGGAGACCCCACAGGAGAAACCTTCCAGGAAGTGAAGACAGCTTGTACAGAGTGCCTGTTGTATGCTCCCTTGCAATCCTGCAAGGTAGACATTATCACTCACATTTTCCAGATAGGGAAACTGAGGCACGGGGCAATGACATCAATGGCCTGTGGAACTCACCCTCAGATTAGGCTCTGCCCACCTTCTGGAGACCCCTGGCTGGTATGCCCATCCATAGCTCCTCAGTGTCTCCCTGGCTGCCCATCCTCCCTTGGCTGGTGCCAGCAGATCCAATCAATACTCTCCTGGAGCCATTGCCCATCTGGGCTAACCATCAGACCACCCAGCCCAGGCCTGCCGGTCAGCCCTCCTGATGATCATCTGTGTGCCTGACATACTGCAGCCACTGAGTGCCTATCAGCCAACCCGACTCTTCACCCTACTCCAGTGCTGAGCCCAGCCTGCATCCCTGACACCACTCCCTCATCCCCTAAAGCCAAGCAGGACCCTTGCAGCCACCAAGCAGCTGTTTCCTGTCTCCACACCTCCCTAGCAGGGCAGCTGGTCACCACGGAGGACAGCCTGTGCCTCTCATGACTTGTTTTCGGAAGTGGCCAGGAAAGAGTTGGAAAGTGGAAAAAGCCAGGGCCAGAGGTCAGGGGTCTCAGCCAGCCACTAGCGCAATGACTCAGTGGGGTCAGCCTCTGCCCTGAAGTCTGGGCATGCCTGACTTGAGGACCTGAGACCTGAAAAAACAGCTATGCGCCACCCCTGAGACCCACAGTGACCAGGCCCAGAGGCTGTGATGAGAAATGCATCAATGCACTCAGAAAGGGAATAACAACCAGACCTTGGCATTGACCATGGGCCGGCCTCTGCCCGGAGCAGCTGATGAAGATCAGCATTTGTTGTTGTGGAGTGCGGGCGGGGAGCTGCTTTGGACTCATACTGACCCCTATGACAGAGTATAACTGCATCATAGGGTTTCCTAGGTTATATTCTTTATGGAAACGGCCCAGTGGCACAGTGGTTAAGCACTTGGCCACTAACCAAAAGGTCAGTGGTTTGAACCCACCAGCGTTCTGGGGGGAAAGCGGAGAGATGCGTCAGTCTGCTCCTGTAAAGATTTACAGCCTTGGAAACCCTATGGTGGCAGTTCTACTCTGTCCTCTGGGGTCACTACGAGTCAGAATTGACCCGAAGACAATGAGTTTGGGCTTGGGGATCTTTAGATCAGCAGATCGCCAGGGCTTCCTCTCGCAGATCACCTGAGTGGTCATACCATTAGCAGCCAACCAGTTTGACCGTTTGCTCTATCAGGGCTGCCTCAAGGTCGATTTTCTTATTATCATTTCCTACTGTTGTACAGATGGGTAAACTGAGGCACAGAGGGAAGACGTGCCCTGCCCAAGCTCACACATTGGCATAGCCGGGATTTGAACCCAGTAGTTTTGCCAGAGTCCCTGCCCTCAGCCACTGCACTTGACCTTTTAGAAATCAGTTGTCCAACCCCGGGGAGACAGGGAGCCCAAAAGCGTGCGGCCCTGCCAACCTGCCAAGCTGCACCCGTGCCTGTCCCTTCGTGCGTCCGTGACTGGGGGGCTGCAAAGGCTGCAGCTCCATCGCAGGAGGGGCAAGAAACAGCCCTCCTCGCGCCTCAGCTCCCTGCTCAGGCTGTCACCGCCAGATCCGGATTCCCTGCCTGAGACCCCCTCATTACCCTTCATTAGGCCGTCAGAGCCGAAGCCGCACACGCCCCCACTCCCGCCCAGGGGACTATTTCGGGACGCCGAGCTGGGAGTGAGCACGAAGTCAGGAGGTGGGGGAGTTCGGAGGTGGGATAATGAACAGCGGGAAATGCGGACCACCGTCCTAGGAAGGTGATGGCACCTTCTAAGGTCGGGGACAGGACTCGGGACTCTGAGAACCCATGAAGTTGGGGGGAGAGGCTGAGGACGGCGGAAGGGGGAGGTGTCCAGGTCACCCCCTTAGGACAATCCCTTCTCAGCGCCTCTCCACCCCCACCCCCACCACCCCAGGACAGCCTAGCGGGGACAGAGCGGTTTCCTACAGGAAACTCAGCCGGGCGGTTCCATCTGCCGCCCATTGTCTGCTGACCCGGGGGCTGTCCGTCCCCCCCAACACTGTTTCCGTATCACCCGCACCCCCAACTCCAACGCGAAGGTGCCGATGCAGGGTTCCCAAAATGTCTGAGAGCGACTCTGGGGAGTGGTCCAGGAGCTGGGTGGGACGCTAGAGGACTAATCATCGCCCCTCGATGGCCTTTTGAAAGGCGGAGAAGGGCGATCTCCCAAGTCCAAGCCACCCGCAACCCGGTCCCTGCTCCGCTCGCCCCCAACGTGGGCTCCCAGTGTGGGAAGGGTCCTGTCCGGAGGACACACACCGCCCCGTCGCAGCGTGCAGAGCCCGCAGAGGGGTTGAAGTGCAGCCCCCCCAGCCCGCTGGGCCCTCTGCTACCCCAGGACCCCTCTAAGTGCTCCCCAAGCTGGCGCTTTACCTGAAGCCACAGCCCCCGCTGCGCCCGCGCCCGAGCCCGCCCCCTCGAAGCTTGGGGTCGAAGTTATCAAGGCCTCGGCCCTAACTGACAGCCAGGCCAGCCAGTCAATGCTTGACTGTCTCCGAGTTGGCCAATGGGGAAACGGAGCGGGCCTGGGGTCCGGGACAACGGAAAGTGGGGCGCGGCTGAGGGGCAGGGCCCGGAGTGACGTTTACGGGGGCGGGAGGGAGATGTTTCTGCACCAGCGGTGGCCAAAAACGGCCCAAGCACCCGCCGAAAGAACTTGGATTTAATCCACAGGGTTCTAGGGAGTCATGCAAGGACTTTGAGCAGGAGTGACCCTGTGAGATTGGTGTGTTTGGAAAGACCTCTAGAAGTTATAAGCACTGGCGCTCATTTTCCAGTGTCTGCGCAGGTACCAAGGTCCCTGGGTGGTGCAAACAGTTTGGTCTCTCAGCTATAACCTAAAGGGGAGCCCTAGCGGCAAAGTGGTTAAGTTTGACAGCTAGCTGAAAGGTGGCCAGTGGAACTCAGAAGCCGCTCAGTGGGAGAAAGTCGTGGCTGTCTGCTTCGGTAAAGATTACAGCCTCGGAAATCCTGTGGGGCAGTTCTACTGTGTCCTATAGGGCCACTTGGAGTCATCATCAACTCCATGGAGACGGGTTTGCTTTTTGGTATAACCTAGAGATGATGATTCCAACAAGCCCAGGGCATCATGGGCTGGCGATCAGATTCCATGAAGATCATAGTCAGGAAGCCCCAATGGAGCAGTTCTACTCTAACCCTGCTCAATAGGCAATGGTTTTTTTGGGGGGGGGGGACAGAAATATCACAAGTGGATGGTTTAAAAAAAATTATTTTCTCACAGTTTAGGAGGCAAGAAGTTCAAATCAGAGCACTGGGTCTAGGGGAAGACTTTCTGTCTCTGTAGACTCTGGAGGAAGGTTGCGTCTCTTCATTTTCTGCTTCCCGGTTCCTTGAAGATCTCTTTGCATCTTGGCCTCTATTTTTACCCCATTTCTCTTCTGCTTGCTTGTTTCATCTCTTTTATATCCCAAAAGAGAGTGACCCAACAGACATCTTGCACTAATCTTGCCTCACTAACATGACAAAGACAATCCCTTCCCAAATGGAATTGTAACCACAGCCATAGAGGTTTGGATTTATGACGCAAATGTTGGGGAGACATAATTCAGTCCATAACTGGCAGGCAGCAGGATCCTTGATCTTTCCTACCACAGGACCTCTGCACATGCTTTCCCACCTTCCCAAACTGTTCTTCCCTGCAAATATTCACACGGCCACCTTCTCGTACCTTTTAAGGCTCAACCTGTGTGCTCCTTCCAAAGATCCAACATGGTCCTCATCAGTTGGTCTCCTTCCTGTCACTCTTGTCTATGAAACTAACACTCACACTCTCTGAAAGAAATCCATACTATTTGTTTACTTGTTTCTCACCTGGTTTCCTCACTAGTGTCAGCATCATAAGGACAGAGAACCGGTTCGTGGTAATCAGTGCTTTGTCCATTGCCCCAGCACACAGTAGGTGCTTAATCAGTGTTTGTTGAAACAATGATTTGATATGAGATTGAACTCTTTAAGCCAGTAAAATATATTCTGACCTAAGACGACTGTATAGGTGGATTTTCCCCCCTATGGACTTAGCATTTATTGAGCACCTACTGGATGCAGGGTTTCTGCTTGTCCCCACAAGGACATAGTCTCTGCCACCCTGGGTCTCAAATCTGAGTGGCTGAGACAGGCCTTTTAGCCAAGGTTTATAGTAAAGGGTGACAGGGTGGGAACTGGAGTCTAGGAGCTGAAAGGAGGGATAATCCCAAGCAGGTTTGAGGAGCTTGTGGGGTGTGGGGAGGGGGTTCAGGAAGGAAGACGCTGAAGGAAAGGTACCCGGGCAGAAGGTTCTGCAAGTGTAAAGAGAGACAAGTGCGAAGCTTCACATATGGGAGACTTGGTCTATGCCAATGGGTTATGGGAGGTAAGCTGGAGAGGCGGGGAGAAAATACCCGTTGGAGTCTAGTTGACTTCAACTCACGGCATCCCCATGTAGGTCAGAGGAGACCTGCATCCCATGGCTTTCAAAGTCTCAGTTTTTGAAAGTCAATTGCCAGACCTTTCTTCTGAGTTACCTCTTGGTGGATGCACACCTCCAGCATCTGGGTTAGCCAGAGAGCACATTAACCATTTGCACCACATGGGGACCCCTGGAGGGTTGGACAGTTCATCACCATCAAGTCGATTCCAGCACTATGGGACACAGTAGAACTGCCTCAAGGGTTTCTGCAGAGCAGCTGGTGGATTCAAACTGCTGACCTTTTGGTTAGTACCCAGTCTCTTGACAACTGCATCACCAGGGCTCCAGAGGGCAGACACGAAAAAAAAAAAAGAAAGAAAGAAAGAAAGAAAGGAAAAAACCCAGAGCCATCAAATCAATTCTGGCTCATAATGATCCTATAGGACAGAGAAGAACTGCCCCATAGGGTTTCCAAGAAGCAGCTGGAGGAGTCGAGTTGCCAACCTTTTGGTTAGCAGCCAAGCTCCTAACCACTGGGACACCAGGGCACTCTGGATGCCAAACCCACTGCCATTGAGTCAGTTCCAACTCATAATGACCCTATAGGATGGGTAGAATTGCCCCATAGAGTTTCCAAAGAGCACCTGGTGGACATGAACTACTGACCTTTTGGTTAGTAGCTGTAGCACTTAACCACTGAGCCACCAGGGCTCTAAAAGGTGGATACCCACCGACTTCAAGTCGGGTCCCACTCACAACGACCCTAGAGGTCAGAGTAGAACTGCCCCGTAGAGTTTCCAAGAAATGCCTGGCAGATTTGAACCACCAACCGAAAGGTTGGCAGACGTAGCACTTAACCCACTACACCACCAGGGTTTCCAGACTGGAAGGTGCTTAGGAATGTGGAGTTGAAGCAATCTAGATTTTATTCTGACAGTGGGGAGCCTAGCCTGGGCTGGGTGATCATCCTGTAGAAAATTACATCTCTGTCCATCTCAGTGCCACTCTGCTTTCACCACTATAGCTTTGTGGTTGTTGTTAGGTGTCATGGAGGCAACTCTGACTCATAACAACCCCTTGGGACAAAGTAAAATTGCCCCATAGGGTTTTTTAGACTACAATTTCCGAGAGCAGATCTCCAGGTCTGTCTCCCTCAGAGCCACTGGGCGAGTCTCAACGGGCAGCTGAGGGCTTAACTGTTGCACCACCACCACTTCCTACTGTAGCTGTAGAGTATGTTTTATCATTTGATGCTCTCCTTTTTACAAAATCCCTCATCAGTTTCCATTGGATAGGAGTGCATTCTGAGATCTCCAATAAAAGACTGCAATTGATGGTCTGGGGGCTTCTGGGTTCCCCTGGGAGCATAGCCCCTGGCCCTGATGCTGCCCTTGTCCATAAATCATAATGAAGATCAACTTTTCGGACAGCAATGGATTGAACTTGACGATGCAGACTGACTGTATCTTGTGGGAATTTTATGGTTCTATGCGTCTATAGGATGTCATCCTGCTGACCTCTTGCTGGAGGAAGGGGAGAGGGTGAAGAGGAGGGGGCAGGAGTCTGTTGGGAAGATAGGACATTTATGGAGCAGAGAGGAGGGGTGTGCTGTCACCGGGCAGGGAGAGCAGTGGGAGCTGCATATAGGCGGGCATGCAAATTTATATAGGAATGTACATTTTCATTCAATCATAATAAAAAATTAGTTCTTCAGTAGGACAACAAAAAAGTTTCCATTGGTTTATTCTTCCAAATACACTGTAGAACTTTTACAAGCTTCTCTATGAAAACGCCAGAATTTAAAAAAATATTTTTATCATACACTAAAGCATGCATGCACACACACACATACACAACACATACATGCACACACTCCCTCTCCCCACAAAGCCATATGCAAGAAGCCACATAAAGAAACATATAGCTTATTTCAGCCCATGATGACCCTGCGAATCGTGACGGTTCAGTCTGCAACCGGTGGGATGGCAGAGGGCTGGGCAGCATTTCATTCCATCGTTCACGGGGTCTCCGTGAGTTGGGAGGCTGATATAACAGCAGCTAACAATCACCCTGAGGCAGCAACAGCTTCGTGAGTTACTCTTAGGTAGTGGTTCTCAGCGAGGGGCAGTTTCATCCCTTGAACACCCTGTGGCAATGTCTAGAGCCACTTTTTATTTTGTAACTGGAGTGAGGGATGCTGACAGCAACATCTAGCGGGTGGAGTCCAGGGACACTACCGAACATCCTACCAGGCACAGGACCCGTTCTCCTCAGAGAGAACGATCCAGCCTCTAGGGTCAGTCATGCTGAGGTTGAGAGGTCAGTGAGCAGCTCCAGTTAGCTTCCCTGGGAGTTTCTCAACCAACTCTGTCCCAGTCACCACCCCTTCTGTCTCCCAGAGCAACCACTGTCCTGATGTTTGTCCTAGTCACTGCCTTGGACTCCTGTATAGGTTTGGGGTTTGCAAAAGAATCATACTGTCATTGTTGTTAGAGGCCATGAGTTGATTCTGACTTATGACATCCCCGTGTTTCCCTCATACACATTAAAAGAATTGTGTATGAGGTGAAAATTTACAGCACAAATTAGTTTCCTGTTTGATGGTTTGTATGTAAAGTGTTTTGAGACAGTGGTTTCATTCCCTACAATGTGTCAGGTCCTAGGTTCCCTGTTTTCATTCATCCTGAACTGTAACTGGCTGTAATCTTTTTTCATCTATGTGTATTTGCACTTTAGATGAAGGGCTACAGAACAGACCAGCTTTTCATCAAGCAATTAGCACACATAGTGTTGTGTGATGTTGGGTGCCAATGCCACAACATATCAACACTCTCTCCTTCTCAGCCTTAAAAAAACCCATTGCTGTGGAGTCAAGTGGAACTCACAGTGATCCTATAGGACAAAGTAGAATTGTCCCAGAGGGTTTCCAAGGAGCACCTGGTAGATTTGAGCTGATAACCTTTTGGTCAGCAGCCATGGCACTTAACCACTATGCCACCAGGTTTTTTTGCCTTCTCAACCTTGGATACTGTATTAGTATTATTATTTTCTATTGGCTGTAATCTTAACAGAAATGGACTGCCAGGCCTTTTTTCTGCAGTGCCGTCGGGTAGGTTGAAACCTCCAACCTGTAGGTTAGCAGAGGATATTGTTTGTGCCACATACAGGTCTTTCAAATCATACACCTGTGGTAAAATATGTTGTTAGGTGCCATTGAGTCAATTCTGACTCACAATGGCCCCATGTGACAGAGTAGAACTGCCACACAGAGTTTTCTAGGTTGCAATCTTTACAGAACCAGACTGCCAGGTCTTCTACAATGTGGTTGGGTGGATCTGAATCGCCAACCTGTGGTCAGCAGCCAAATGCTTAACAACTGTGCCACCAGAATATATATATGTATTATACATATAACCAAACCCATTGCTGTCGAGTCCAGTCTGACTTATAGCGGCCCTATAGATCAGGGTAGAACTGCCCCATAGCGTTTCCAAGGAGCCCCTGGCAGATCTGAACTACCGATCTTTTGCTTAGCAGATGTCATATATATGTATATATATATGATATGGAAACCCTGGTGACATAGTGGGCATTACATATATATATAAATATGAAATATATATAATCAGAAATTTGCCCTTTTAACCATTTTCAAGTGTAGAATTCAGTGGCATTAATTACATTTACCATGTTGTGCACCCATCACCACGATCTATTTCAGAAACTTTTCCAACCTCCCAAACAGAAATCCAGCGCCCTTAGGTAATAACTCCCCATCCTCCGCTGCCCCCAGTCACTGGTAACCTCTGCTGTTCTTTTCACCTCTCTGCATTTGCCTATTCTGGGTATTTCAGGTAAGTAGAACCAGACAATATTTGTTCTTTTGTGTCTGACTGATTTCACTCAGCGTGATGTCAGTTTTTGCATCGTTTTATCACTTAAGTGTGAATCCATCTAACCATGAAACAAACCCATGGCATCAAGTGGATTCCAACTTATGGTGACACTAGTGTGCAGAGTTGTCCTGTGGGATTTTCAAGGCTATGACTTTTTGGAAGCAGATGACCAGGCCTATATCTTAAGCATTTTAATAACTTTTTCCCCACCCCTGCAATCCTAAGATCATGCTTGTTCTTGGTAGTAAATGTGACCCCTCTCCACTCCACCCTGTCCTAGGCTGAGGCTTGAACCAAGAGAGACGCTGGTTCTTGAACCAGAAAGGAGGGGGAGAGGGAGGCTCAAGACCACTCCAGAACTCATGTGAAGCCCTTGGGAGCCACTTTCAGCCCCTTTACAAACTCAAGGACATTCTAGAGAGTCCAGAGCAGCCCCTGCCCTAGTCTGGAATGCCCAGCCACCCGGAGAGAGGCTGTGACTGCCCCAAAGAGCCACACCCAGCCCGGAGGACAGAATACTTCACTCCCATTCTGGTGCCTGAAAGGACGGTATCTCCATCACCCAGTCCCCACCTCCCCCCTTCTGTCCGGTTCCACCACTTGAGTATCTCTGAATTCCTACGTCTTGTAATCCAAGCTCCCACTGTCCCTGGCTTCAGCCTCGCGCCCCACCTCCCTGCTGCCCTTGACCCCTGGCCTGAGAATGCGCTGGGCAATCCCACTTCATTGCTGACTGATCAGCAGGAATAGCAGCAGCAGGCATCCAGTTCCCAAACTGCGGAACTGGATCGGTCCTGACCTTCCCACTTCTCCATCCTCCTGACCAGACGCTCCAACTCTAAACGCCCAGAGCAGGGTCAGAGCTCACACGTTGGGAAGCCACCTTATTTCAGACTGCCAGACAAGCAGACAGAGTCCCTGCCGGCTCTAACTGCCCAGGTGGGGTTCATTAATTTGTTGGAAAGACTCACAGAATTCATGGTGAGGAAACCCTGGTATCCCAGTGATTAAGTGCTACCGCTGCTAACCAAGAGGCCGGCAGTTCGAATCTGCCAGGTGCTCCGTGGGAACTCTGGGGCAGTTCTACTCTGTCCTACAGGGTTGCTGATGAGTCGGAATTCACTACACTGCAATAGGTCTAATCGATTGACCTTTCGATTGGCAGCTGAGGGCTTAACCAGCGAACCACCGGGGATCCTCTGCATGTATGGATGGCTATTACATGAATAAATGTCCTGAGAGAGGAAAGCCTCGTTGCATAGCGGTTAAGAGCTATGCCTGCTAACTGAAAGGTTGGTAGTTTGAGTCTAGCAGCCGTTCGCTCCTTGGAAACTCTGTGGGACGGTTCTACTCTGTCCAGTAGGGTCGCTGTGAGTTGGAATAGACTCGAAGGGAGTGGGTTTGGTGTGGGTTTTAAGACGAACGGGAAGGGGTGAAAGGGGACTCTGAATCGCTGGATTCCTATTCTCCAACGAGACCCGTAGGGGGCGCTCAATCCCCGGGAGAGCGGTTTCGCCCCCGGCGTGCCCGGGAAACAACAGGAGGCGAACACGCAGGCGCGGACTCGAGGGTTGCTCTCGAGTCCGCCAACAGGGGGCACGTCACGCCTGCCCAACCCTGGACATCAGTCCGTGGAAGAATTATTCTCCGAGTGCCAGTACCATCTCTGGCTTTTGTATTATTATAAAAAAATTATGAAAATAACATACTCATTACAGAAAAATTATTGTAGTTATTGTGTGCCGTGGAATCTACTGTAATTCATCAGGGACCCTGTAGGGCAGAGTAGAACTGTCCCAAAGAGTTTTCTAGGCTGTAATGTTTAAGGGGGCAGACTTCCAGGTCCCTTCTGTCGCCGAGCCAGTGGTGGGTTCCAATGATCAACCTTTCAATCAGCAGCAGAGCCCTTAGACGTTGGGGCACCAGGGCACCTTTATAGAACATTAACGGTTCAGAGAAAATTAAATAGCTAAGAACTCAGGCTGCTAACCGAAAGGTTGGCAGTTTGAAGGTACCAGCTGCTCTTTGAAAACCCTATGGGGCAGTTGTACTCTGTCCTATAGGGTCACTATGAGTCGGAATGGACTGGACAGTAACAGTGTTTAATTGTTTGAAAGTATGAAATAAAAAATGGCTATGCTAGCACTCCTAGAAACTCTGACTCTACCAGCATATTTTACTAATTTTTTTGTCACCATTACTTATTTAGAAATTTTATTTTGGACAATTTTAAACTTACATAAACAAAGGAGAGACTTGCACAGTGAACATGGTATGCCCATTACTTCCATTAATTACTAATTCAGCCTCGTTTCGGCACACTTTCCCCACTTTCTCCGCAACTGAATTATTTTGAAGCCAATTCCAGACATACCATCATCTGTAAGTATTGCAGTAGGTATTCTAGGATCCTGAACTACTGGTGGCATAGTAGTTAAGTGTTACATCTGTTAACCAAAAGCTCTGCAGTTTGAATCTGCCAGGCGCTGCTTGGAAACTCTATGGAGCAGCTGTACCCTGTCCTGTAGGGTCGCTATGAGTAGGCATCCACTCGACGGCAGTGGGCTTTATTGCGGTTTACTCTAGGAGCTGAGATTGCCAATTATGTTTTGTGAACTCACCTTAGAAAAAGTGCTACATGCCCCAGTTGCTCAATATTACTATAGGCACTTTTGAAGTACTTCCCTTGGGAAGCTATGCAGTGACGCCAGTGCCTAGTCCACCCTTCAAAGAAGTTTTGGAACTCTTTCTGGAATGGCCATCAGAGCTGTCATCATATTACCCTTGATGTCCTGAATGTCATCAGAATGTCTTCCTTTCAAGATTTTCTTTATCTTCCCATAAAGGAAACAGTCACCAGGACCCAGATCAGGTGAATAGGGAGGATGTTCCAATACAGTTATTTGTTTACTGGCTAAAAACTCCCACACAGACAGCTATACAATTAAACTCAAGAACTTGCCATCATGTCACCGTGTGCAGTGGCCACTCCGGAAACAGGGTTCCAAACTTGCTTTGAAGGTGGCCTAGGTGCTGACATCAGTGCATAGCTTCCCAACAGGCATACTTTGAAGGTGACCTTAGTGATATTCAGCAAAGAGGTCTGTAGCACTTAGATCAATTAAGTTTAAGGACTTAATTGTTGCATCTTGTATTTCTTTAAATAATCATAACAATATTATTGTATTTAAAAACCTAATACCATCAAATATCTAGTAAGTGTTCAAGTTTTAATGAGTTGTATCATTAAAAAATAAAACCACTGTAGTTGAGTTGATTCTGATTTCACGGTGACCCCTTATGTTACAGACCTGCTCCATAAGGTTGTCCTGGCCATCATCTTTACAGAAGTCAGGGCTTTCTTCCTCCGTACCGCTGAACAGGCTCAAACAGCCAATCTTTAGATTGCACCATATGTGACTCTTGCTTGTCTCACATTGTTGTTGTTATTGGGTGCCATCGAGTCGATTCTGAGTCACAGTGACACTGCAGGACAGGTTACAGTTGCTCCACACGTTTTTTTCTTTTTACAGAGGCTGACTGCCACATCTCTCTCCTGAGAAGTGGCCGGTGGGTTCAAATTTCTGCCCTTTTGGGTGGCAGCCAGAGGCTTAACTGTCATACCACCAGTGCTCCTTGATGGCCCCATAATTTTTGTTGTTATGTTTTGTTTCATTTTGTTACTTTACAAATTGTTCAGAAATGCCCATACATTGTATTTGGCTGAAATGTCTTTTAAAATCTCTTTTGAACTAATGATTGGGCTGGACTATGGAACATGAAGTGATGCAGGTTGTGTGTGTATTTCTTGGCTTAACATATATATAAATATATATTATTAATATATAGTATACATGTATAATTATGTATATAATAATTATATATATATAAGGCTGTCCTACTGGTTTCTTTTTAGGGAGGAGAGGGGAGAAGGGAGAGGCAAACAGCGGAGAGGGGAGAGGGGGGGACAAGTGTTGACTGAGTGGACATTGGAAGCACAGAATGGGAAGGAAGAATGTGCTGTCACAGGATGAGGGGAGCAGACAGAGTTAGTTGCATAGAGGCAGGTGCTTAGGGTTTTATATGGCAAACTGACTTGGACTGTAAACTTTCACTTACAATAAAAATAAAAATTAAAAAAAATCTCTTTTGAGCATAACAGTCTCTTCCCCTCTTCTAAGAATTTTTTTTGGAATTTATTTGTTAAAGAAACCAAGTCGGTCCTACACTGGCTACCACAGTCTGGATTTAGGCGACTGTGTCCCGATGGTGTCCTTTAACATGTTTGCCTGTCCTATATATTTCCTGTAAGTTGCTAGATGAATCTAGACTGGTTCTGGCTCATAAACATAAAATGTAAGTCACAAATACACATGCCATGAGTAATTTAGAATTTTCTAGTAGCCACATTTGTTGCTGTTGCTAGCTGCTGTTAGATTGACCCGCGACTCACGGTGGCCTCAGGCACGGTGGAATGAAATGGTGCCTGGTCCTGCACCGTCCCCGTGATCTGATGCAGATTAGACCATTGCAAGCCATGGGCTGATTTTCAGAATGCGATCACCAGGCCTTTCTTCCTAGTCTGTCTTAGTCTGGAAGCCCTGCTGATACCTGTTCAGTGTTGCAGCAACATGCAAGCCTCCACTGATGGTCAGGTGGTGGCTGCACAGGAGATAGATTGGCTAGGAATGGAATCCAGGTCTCCTGCCTGGAAGAGGAGGATTCTACCATCAAACCACTCAATCTGCAGCCACAGCTTGAGAGGTTAAAAAAACAAGTGCAAAATTAACTTTAATCTTATGTTTTGTCTTAAACTGATGTCATGGATTGAATGGTGTTCCAAAAAAAATCTGTAGCAATTTGGCTAGGGCTTAATTCCTGGTATCCTGTGATGTTATTCCCTGTTGGAGTTCCTGTCTCTGTAATTTTAATGAGGGTAGAAGGGCGCTCCTGTGTCGGTGGGGCAGGGCTTAAAATGTGAAACTGTTCCACGCCTGGAGGCAGTTTCTTGAGATATAAAAAGAAAAGGAGACACACTGAAATTTGGGGGCCTCATACCGTCAAGAAACAAAGCAGTGCCAGGAGCTGAGCCCATCCTTTGGAAAGAACTAGGGTCCCTGTGCCTCAGAAGTTTCCAGTCCAGGGGGAGACTGACAACAAGGTCTTTCCTCCAGAGACAACAGAGAGAGAAAGCCTTCCCTTGGAGCTGCCACCCTGAATTTGGACTTTTAGCCTTTTGGACTGTGACAAAATTTCTCTTTCTGAAGCCACCCACTTGTATTCCTGTTAAAGCAGCACTAGGTGACTCAAACACTATCAGATGGGCTTAGCACCTTCTCTTGCCTCCTCTTCACTCATATTCACATACCATCAGGGCACCGACCACACTGTGTCAGAATCAGTTTGTGGACTTGTACACCAATGTTCATTGCAGCGTGATTTACACTAGCCAAAAGGTGCAAACAACTCAAGTGTCCCAGATGAGTGGAGAAACAAAATGTGGTAGACACGTTCTGACTCACGGAGATCCCGTATGTGTCGGAGTAGAACCGTGCCCCTAGGGTTTTTGATGGCTGGTTTCTTTGGAAGCAGACCATCATTCATTTATGTTCTCTAGGTAGACTTGAGAGTCCAGCCAGTTGGTTAGCAGTCAAACACATTAACTGTTTGCACCTCCTAGGGACTCCCATGTGTTTATCCGCACTATGGAATGTTCTTCACCCATAAAGAGAAACGAAATTCTGATACCTGCTACCACAACGATAAACCTTACAAATATCATGCAGAGTAAAGTAAGTCAAACACAAAACACCAAACACTGTATGAACCCATTTGTATGAAATACCTCGAATAGGCAAATGCGCGGTCTTAGTTATGCAGTGCTGCTGTAACAGAATTACCACAAGTGGGTGGCTTTAACAAAGAATTACTTAATTCTCTCACAGGCTAGGAGGCTAGAAGTCTGAATTCAGGGTGCCAGCTCCAGGTGAAGACTGTTTCTGTCAGCTTTAGGAAAAGGTCTTTATCATCAGTCTTCTCCAAATCTAGGGGCTTCTCAGTGCAGAGACCCTGGGTCCAAAGGTTGCTCTCTGCTCCTAGCACTACTTTCTTAATGGTATGAGATCCTTCTGTCTCTCTGTTCACTTCCGTCTTTTATATCTCAAAAGAGATTGAATCAAAATACAAGATAACTTTGCAGATCGACTGCCGCTTGATTAACATACCAATTAAACCCCCTGCCTTCTAGTTGATTTCAACTCATAGCAACCTTATACAACCTTATAGAACTGCCCCATACAGTTTTCAAGGAGCACTTGGTAGATTTGTACCGCTGACCTTTTGGTTAGCAGCCATAGCACTTAACCAGTATGACACCAGGGTTTCCATTAAGATAACTGAGATAGGATTTACAACACACAGGAAAGCTACACCAGATGAGAAGACAATGGACAATCACACAATACTGGGACCCATGGCCTAACCAAGTGGACAAACTCAACCCATAAGACATGGAGGCTGAAATAGATTAGAAGTTACTAGGTGTGCAGGAGGGAGGGGGAAATGAGGCGGTGTCATGGATTGAATTATGTCCCCCCCAAATATGTGTAGCCATGTGGCTGGGCCCTGATTCTCAATATTTTATAACTGTCCTCCATTTTGTGATTTTCCTATGCTGCATGTTAAAGGATCACCTCTGTGCTCCACTGTAAACGGAGTTTCCCTGGAGTATGGCTTGCACCACCTTTTATCCTTTCATCCTACCAGAGATAAAAGGAAAGGGAAGCAAGCAGAGAGTTGGGAATCTCACACCATCAAGCAAGCAGCATCGGGAGAACAGCGTGTCCTTCAGACCTGAGGTTCCTGCGCCAAGATGCTTCCTGAACGAAGACTGATGTAACATAAAGATTTTCCTTCAGAGACAACAAGGGGGAAGGCCTTCCGCTGGAGCAGACATCCTGAATTTGGACTTGTAGCCCACTGGACTGTGTAAGAATAAACTTCCCTTTGTTAAAGACATCCCCTGTGATAATTCTGTTAGAGCAGCACTAGCTGACTAAAACAGGAGGTAATAGTCAAAAGAGATTAAATTTCTATTTTGGGTGATTTAAAGTTTTTGGAAATAGATAGTGATGATGGTCGCACAATATTGTGAATGTATTTAATGCCACTGATGTGTGCATTTATGCATGGTTAGGGCACTCCAGATAGACCTGGGAAACGTCACACTCAGTAGCATTAGTCAGGACAAATACTGTGTGATCTCACTTGTGTGAAATCAACAAATATACAGAAACCAAAGAGTATTAGTGGTTACCACGGGTAACGCATAGGATCAACAGGCAGTTGTTTGTACAGAACAAGGGGACACTGCGTGGTTTAAAGTCAGGAAAGCTATACATCAGGGTTGTAACTGAGGGGATTCTGTCCTTGAGATTCTGGGAGGTCATTGAGAGGACTCTGTCCCTGAAATTCAAGGAAGTTGTCTTATCCAATGATCAGATCTCACCATTAGCTGAAAACAGCCTGGTATGCACGCCACACAAGGATGCTGAAAAACAGCCTGGTAGGACCCACCCGGTATAACCATAAAACCATAAATAACTTTATGCTTTACTCCTCCACACTCCGAATTGAAAGCTCTTCCCTTATCAAAATCTTGACCACACACAAACCTCATCCTTCCCCGCTCAAATCAACACTTCTTCCATATCAGACCACAAATCCCCTAACCAGAATTTCTTGCTACCCCTCTTCTCTTTCTTTCCTTACCAAACCCTAACCCCCCTCACCCTACACTACCTCATCAGAACTTGAAACTTATAAAAAACTCCTCTACTGGCCAGGGGGTGGGATGAACCACATTTTGGTTCAGTCCCCACTTTCTTTCTCCTTGAATAAACTTCACTGGACTCTCGAGCTAGTGTGTCTCTTCCCCTGTTTCACACCATTCTCCTCCCAACAGTATCCTTTCACTACACCTATTCAATCTGCCTACTGAACAAATAATCCAAGAAACTGTATTATGTGAAGAACAGGGCATCAGGATTGGAGGAAGATTTATTAACAACCTGTGTTATGCAGATAAGCAACCTTGCTTACTGAAAGTGAAGAGGACTTGAAGCACTTACTGATGAAGATCAAAGACCACAGCCTTCAGGATGGATGGCACCTCAACATAAAATAATAATAATAATAATAATTCCTCCAACTGGACCAATAAACAACATTGTGATAAATGGAGAAAAGAATGAAATTGTCAAGAATTTTGTTATACTTGGATCCACAATCAACAGCCATGGAAGCAGCAGTCAAGAACTCAAATGACATATTGCACCAGGCAAATCTGCTACCAGAGACCTCTTTCACCTGTAAAAAAAAAAAAGATAGCACTTCAAAGGTGAAGGTGCCCTGACCCAAACCATGGTATTTTTAGTTGGTTCATATGCATAGGAAAGCTGGACAGTGAATAAAAAAGACCAGAGAATTGATGCTTTTGAATTACGGTGTTGGTGAAGAATACTGAATACAGGCATCCCTCAGAGGTACTGTGGGTTCACTTTCAGACCACCACAATAGAACAAGTATCTTAATAATGAAACTAGAATATCTTCAGTTTCCCAGTGTATACAGAAGTTATGTTTACACTATACTAAAGTCAATTAATTGTGAAATGGAATTATACCTTAAGAAAAATACACATACCTTAATTAAATTACTGCTAAAAAATGCTAATCTTCATTGAGCCTTCAGTGAGTTGTAATCCTTTTGCTGGTGGAGGGTCTTCCCTTGATGTTGATGGCTGCTGACTGGTCAGGCTGGTGTAGCTAAAGGTTGGATGGCTGTGGCACTTTCTTAAAATAAGACAACAATGAAATTGGCTGCATCAATTGACCATTCTTTTCATGAAAGATTGCTCTGTAGCATGCAAAGATGTTTGATGACATTTTACCCAGAGTAGAAATTCTTTCCGAAGTGGAGTCAATTTCAAAGAACTAAATATAAAATCTGAAATGATAAAGATCATGGAAAAAAAATAAGGACAATGTTAGGAGCCCTAATACACGGTATAAACAGAATACAAACCCTAACTAACAATGCACAAACACCAGAAGAGAAACTGGGTAACTGGTAGCTCCTATAAATCAAAGATTTGTGGTCATAAAAAGTCTTCACCAGGAACCTCATACCATCAAGAAAGTAGCACCAGGAGAAGAGCACGTCCTTCAGACCTGAGGTTCCTGCACCAAGATGCTCCCTGGACAAAGACTGATGCAATATCAGACTTTCCTCCTGAGCTGACAAGGGGAAAGCCTTCCCTTGGAGTGGACACCCTGAATATGGACTTGCAGCCTACCAGATATAAAATCCACCTTCTTCAATGTGTTAACCAACAGTCAGGTGTCAGCAGAAAACTTCCCATTCTGCATGATTGATCCTAATGAAAGCAGGGTACCTGTGCCAGATGAAAGGTTTGATTTCCTTTGCCAGTACCACAGACCAGCAAGCAAAATTCCTGCCTTTCTAAATGTAGTAGATATTGCTGGCCTTGTGAAAGGAGCTCACAATGGGCAGGGGCTGGGAAATGCCTTTTTATCTCATATTAGTGCCTGTGATGGGCTCTTTCATCTAACATGGTATACAACCTTGGGGCACGAGAGCAGCAAGGTAATCCAGAGCATGTAGGGGTGGGGTAGTAATTACACGCTACTCTTGCTAACCAGAAGGTGCTTTTGAAGATGATGATATCATGCATGTTGAAGCAAGTGTAGATCCTATTCGAGATATAGAAATAATACATGAAGAGCTTCAGCTCACAGATGAGGAAATGTTTGGGCCTGTTATAGATAAACTAGAAAAAAAGTGGCTGTGAGAGGAGGAGATAAAAAACTAAAACCTGAATATGACATAATGTGCAAGGTCAAATCCTGGGTTGTAGATCAAAAGAGACCTGTATGCTTCTATCATGATTGGAACAACAAAGAGATTGAAGTGTTAAATAAATAAACACTTATTTCGGACTTCAAAACCAATGGTCTACTTAGTTAATCTTTCTGAAAAAGACTACATTTGAAAGAAAAACAAATGGTTGATAAAAATTAAAGAGTGGGTGGACAAGTATGACCCAGGTGTCTTGGTCATTCCTTTTAGTGGGGCCTTGGAACTCAAGTTGCAAGAATTGAGTGCTGAGGAGACACAGAAGTATATGGAAGCGAACATGACACAAAGCGCTTTGCCACAGGTCATTAAGGCTGGGTTTGTAGCACTCCAACTAGAATGCTTTTTCACTCTAGGCCCAGATGAAGTGTGTGCATGGACCATCAGGGAAGGGATGAAGGCTCCTCAGGCTGCAGGGAAGATTCACACCGATTTTGAAAAGGGATTCATTATGGCTGAAGTAATGAAATACGAAGATTTTAAAGAAGAAGGGTCTGAAAATGCGGTAAAGGCTGCTGGCAAGTACAGGCAACAAGGCAGAAATTATATCGTTGAAGATGGAGATATTATCTTCATATTTAATACACCTCAGCAACCGAAGAAATGAATTTTGTTATTGCTCAGATAACATACAGTTTCCAAAATGCTTATCTTTTTTTAAATTAAATTTTCTGAAAACTAGAGGGACAGATAAAAGTTGGAAAATGGGAATCTTCTACAAACAAAATTATTTTTATTTGTTTTAAAATTGAAATACTGTGTACCTCCAATGAAAGACAAGTTCACTAAATGCGAACAGCTTTCCTTTTCACGTGATTAAGACACTACTCTAAATTACAGAAGCTTTCAAGAATCATATTACTCTCATGATACTTCATTATAATCTCCATCATGTATACCAAGCCTGACACATTTGACAGTGAGGACAATGTGGCTTGCTCCTTTTTGAATCTACAGCTAATGCATGTGTTACAGTACTCCAGATGTCTACACTCAATAAAACATTTGACCAAAAAAAAAAAAAAAGCGTTTACCAAAAGAGGAAAAAGACAATCTACAGACTGGGAAAAAAAGTTTAGGCTATGACATATCCAGTGAGAGTCTAATCTCTAAAATCTGTAAAACACTGCAAAACTTCAACCAAAACCAGACAATTAGCTCCATTAAAAATGGGCAAATGATATGAGCAGGCATTTCAGCAAGAAAGACATTCAGGCAGCTAATATGAGTTAACAAGATACACGAAGAAATGCTCAGTCACTAGCTGTCACAGCAATGCAAATCAAAATTGTAATGAGATACCATCTAATCCCAACAAGCCAGGGGCATTAATACAAAAACCATGAAATAATAAATGTTGGAGAAGTTGTGGAGAGACTGGAACACTTATACACTGTTGATGGGAATGTAAAATGGTACAACTGTTTTTGCTAAAAAAATTGAAAAGAATGAAAACTAGTGCTTTCTTAAAAAGCTAGAAATAGAAGTACCATAGGATCTAGCAATCCTACTCCTTGGAATATATCCTAGAGAAAAAAAGCCCTTACATGAATAGATATATGCATATCCATGCTCACTGCAGCACTGTTCACAATAGTAAAAAAGATGGAAACAACCTAAGTGTCCCTCAATGGAAGAATGGATAAACAAATTATAGCATATTCACACAATAGAATACTACATAATGATAAAGAACAATGATGAATCCACGAAACATCTCATGATGTGGGTGAATCTGTAAGGCATTATGCTAAGTGAAATTAATCAGTTGCAAAAGGACAAGTGTTGTATGAGACCACTATTATAAGAAGTTAAGGAAAGGGTTAAACACAGCAGAAAACATTTCAAGGCTACAAAAGTGGAAAGAGAAGGGGGAGAGGGATTTACTAACTAGACAGTAGACAAGAATCATCTCAGGGAAGGATGTAACACAATAGGGGGGAAATTAACACAACTGGACTAAATCAAATGCTAAGATGTTTCCTGAACACAACTAAATACTTCAAGGGACACTGTAGCAGGGGTGGGGGCCCAGGGACCATGGTTTCACGGGACACCAAGGTCAAATGGCATAACAAAGTTTACTAAGAGAGTGTTCTGCATCCAGCTTTGATAAGTGGTGTCTGGGGTCTTAAAAGGTAGTGAATGGCCATCCCAGATGCATCAACTGGTCCAAAACCACCTGCAGCAAAGGAGAATGAAGAACATCAAAGACGCAAGAAAAATATTAGCCCAAGAGACAAAAGGCACCACATAAACCAGAGACTCCATCCACCTGAGACCAGAAGAGCTCGATGGTGCAGTTACCACCAATGACCGCTCTGACAGGGAACCCAACAGAGAGCTTCTGATGGAACCCGCAAAAAGCAGGGTGCAGAAATAAAATTGCTGTAAAAAGACCTGACTTAAAGGCCTAACTGACACCGGAGAGGACACCCAGAAAACACAGCCCCTGGGCTCTTTGTTAGCCCAGAACTAAAACCATTCCTGAAACCTACTCTTCAGAAAAAGATTAGACTGGACTCTAAGACATAATATGATCTCCATGGAGAGTGTGCTTTTTAGTTCAGGGAGATACATGAGACCAAACGGCAGCTCTTGTCTGGAGGCAAGACGAGAAGGCAGAAAGCAATAGGAGCTGGTTGAGTGGATATAGGAAATCCATTGGAAAGGAGGAATGTATAGAGATAGCAGCTAGTATCATATAACAACGTACGTATAAATTTTTATATGAGAAACTGACTTGAGTTGTAAACTTTCACACACTCACACAAAAAATGGAGTCAATCTTTTCAAGGGCTGCTGCTGCTTTATCAACTAAGCTTATGTAATATTCTAAATCTTTTGCTTTCATTTCAGCAGCGTTCACAGCATCTCCACCAGGAGTAGATCCCATCTCAAGAAACCACTTTCTTTGCTCATCCATAAGGAGTAACTCTTTGTAAAGTTCTATCGTGAGACTGCAGCAATTGCAGTTACATCTTCAGGCTCCAGATCTAATTCTAGTTCTCCTACTGTTTCTGCCACATCTGCAATTACTTCCTGCCCTGAAGTCTTGAAGCCATCAAAGTCAGCTACGAGGATTGGAATCAACTTTTTCCCAATTCCTGTAAATGTTGATATTTTTATTTCTTCCATGAATCACATGTTTTTAATGGCATCCAGAATGGTGAATCCTTTCCAGAAGGTTTTCAATTTACTTTGTCCAGAATCATTGGAAGAATCACTATCTATAGCAGCCATAGACTTACAAAATGTAATTCTTCAATAGTAAGGCTTGAAATTCAAAACAATTTTTGTTTTTGTTTTTCTGGTAAATGCTGCTCCTTGGAAACCTTATGGGGTAGCTGTACTCTTTTCACAGATGTCGTCAATTTGATGATTCTTCTGTATTCCATCTGGCAAGGCCCACGTGTATAGTTGTCCTTCAAGTGGTTGAAAGAAATTATTTCCTATTTCCAAGGAATAGATGGTTGGTCGTACGAAATTCTATCATGTCATCTGCTGCATTGTTTCTGTCACCAAGGCCATATTTTCCAACTACTGATGCTTCTTTGTCTCCAACTTTCTCCTTCCAATCATCAGTAATTATCAATGCATCTTAATTGCATGTTGGATCAATTTCAGGCTGCAGAAGTTAGCAAAAAATTTCTGTTTCTTCAGCTTTGGCCTTAGTGGTTGGTGCATAAATTTGATTAATAGTGCATTAACTGGTCTTCCTTGTAGGTATAGAGATATCCTATCCTTTGTACTTTGGGAAAGATGTTGAAATGTTGTTATTAACAATGAATATAGTGTCTTCAACCTGTCATTCCTGGCATAGCAGACTATTTCATTGTCCGGTTCAAAATGGCCAATACCAGTCCATTTCAGTTCTATCTTCAAGTGTTCCATTTCATTTTTGACTATTTCTAATTTTTCTGCAGTTGTACTTTTTACATTCCGCATTCTGATTATTGATGGATGTTTGCAGCTTTTTCTTCTCATTTTGAGGTGTACTGATACAGTGCCAGAAGATCACACCTTCAGAATGGAAAACATTCAAAATATGACTGGGGAAGAGCCACCTCCTCAAAGTAAGCCAAAAACCTACTGTCATAGAGTCATTTCCTACTCCTAGCAACCCTATAGGACAAGATAGAAATTGCTGGTTTTCAAGAAGTGGCTGATAGATTTGAACTCCTGACCTTTTGCTTAGCAGATGAGCTCTTAACCACTGCCCCACCGGGTCTCCCCTCCAAGTCAAGTTAGTCTTAATGACCAGACTTAATGCTTGGACAACCGGGAGGGTCCCCTGAGAACATGGTCCATGGACTTGCTGCTAGCTCAGAGCTGAAACCAGTATTGAAACCAACACTAGAGACAAAAATTGGACATGACTATGGGACATAGAGTGATGGAGGTGGTGTGTGTGTTTTGTGGTTTAATATATATATGAGGCTGTACTACTGATTTCTTTCTAGGGGGAAGAAGAGGGGATGAAGAAGAGGGGAAAGTGTTGGTTGAGTGGATATCGGAAGTAAAGAGTGAAAAAGAAGAGTATGCTGTTACAGGGTGAGGAGAGCAGATGGAGTTGCATAGAGGTGGGTGTGCTCATAGTTTTATACAGCAAACTGACTTGGATCGTAAACCTTCACTTAATCACAATAAGAATAAAATTATAGCAGGGGCGCGGGTCTGGGGACCATGCTCTCAGGAGACATCGAGGCCAACTGGCATAACTGGTGTATTGCTGAGGAAGTCTTCACCCCATATTGGTGAGTGGTGTCTGGGGTCTTAAAAGCTAGCAGACTGCCATCTGAGGTCCCAACTCAGCAGGAACAGTGATCACCAAGGGCAAAAATGACACAGGGGAAAGAGCACCCAGAAGACAGAAAGACCCACGTGAATGTATGACATCAAAATGTGACCAGAAGACTTGGCGATGCAGAGTGACCATATATTGGATGCACTTTATGGTTCTGTGCATCTATAGGATATCATTCTGCTGACCTCTGGCTGGAGTAAGGAGAGTGGGCGGAGAGGAGGGGAAAGGAGACTGTTGGGAGGTTAAGACATATATGGAGCAGAGAAGAATAGTGTGCTGTCGCCGGCCAGGGAGAGCAGTAGAAGCTGCATATAGGTACGCATGTAAATTTATATGGGAATGTACATTTTCACTCGGTCATAATAAAATAATAATAATAAAGAAAAAAAATGTGACCAGAAGAACTAGATAGTGCCCAGCCACCACCAGTGACAGCCGTGATGGGGCTCACAAAGTTGAGGGGTGCACTCTGAGAACTCCACTAAAAGACCGCAATTGATGTTCCGAAGGTCTTGGGATTCTCCTGGGAGCATGGCCCCTAGACTTGATGTTGCCCCTGTCCATAAATCATTACTGGGGTCAACGCCTCAGACAGGAATAGATTGGACTTGTCAATACAGAGTGACCATATCGTGTGTGCACTTTATGGTTCTATGCATCTATAGGATGTTGTCCTACTGGCCTCTTACTAGAGGGGAGTGGAGAGGGTGGAGAAGAGGGGACAGGAGATTGTTAAGAGAATATGACATGTATAGAACAGAAAGGAGGAGTGTGCTGTCACCGGGCAAAGAGAGCAGTAGGAGCCACACATAGGAGGGCATGCGAATTTAAACTGGATTGTATACTTTCACTCAATCAGTATAAATAAAAAAATTAAAGAAAGTCAACCTTGATGATGTGGATGAAGGAAAGTTTTTGGGGAATATAGTAAAACCAATGGGTGAGAGGGTAGTAAGACCAAAGCATCCCATGATCATGGGTCCATTGCTTCAGTTCATTTGCTGTGTAATGAATCCCTTGATCTGAGATAAAGTTGTGTAGGATACAATGACAGTGCATAAGGCATTCTGTATGTCCATGGATGGTAATTTGGGCAAAAGTATTGAATTCAGGGAAGGCACATCTGTATCCAGAGTAGGTATCTATCCCAGTAACAACAAAATGTTGCCCTTTTCCATGATGGAAGAGGTCCAATATAATCAACCTGCCCTCAGGTCACTAGTTGGTCCCCCCTAGGAATGCTGCCATATCAGGAACTCTTAACGGGCACTCAGCAGTGGCCATAGCCAAGTCAACCTTGGTGAGTGGAAGTCCATGTTGGGGAGATGATGCATACCTTCCACCTATGCTACCATGGACACTTTGTTCATAAGCCCACTGGACAGTGACAGGAGGGCTAAGGAAAGAGGCTGACTTAAATCCACAAAGCATGTTATCCTGTCCACTTGACTGTTAAAATTCTCCTCTGCTGAAGTCACCTTTAGTGAGCAGTCACATGAAACATAAATATATTTACTTCCTGGATCCAATCAGAGAGGTCTATCCACATCACTCTTACCCATATCAATTTTCCAACCATGTTCCTTCCAAGTTTCTGACCCTCCAGCCTAACTGCTGGCCACAGCCCATGGATCAGTACATGACTGCACATCTGGCCATTACTCCTTTCAAGCAAAGTGAACAACCTGGTGCATTGCTCTAAGTTCTCTCCATTGGGAGGATTTTCCTTCACCACTGTCCTCCAGGAAATTCCAGAAAGGGGTTGCAGTGCTGGTGCTATATAGTGGTGCCTGAATATTGCACAGAATCATCTGTAAACCAGGCAAAGTTTTCTCTTCCTTAGTCAACTGATGTCTTCTGTGAGGTCATAGCTGCAGACTAGGAGAAAGAAGGTAATGTGATGGGGTGGGGACCATGAGCATTTGGGCCACTTCCTCATGTGGCTTGTGCCTTCAAGTCTTTCTTGAACTCAGTCTCGTATATACCACTGTCATTTCGTAATGGAATGCTGCTATGCGAGTCTAATTTTATAACTCTGTAGCTCAGACAACACCTGGTTTATGATAGGCAAGTCAGGCCACATGGTGAATTGGAGACACATGAATAAGTTTTCAGTCCCTACTAAGGCCTAGTAACAAACCAAAAGGTGTTTCTCAAAAGGAAAATACTTAATCTGAAGAAAATGACAGGCCTTTTCCAAAATCTCAGGGGTCTGCTCTGTGATTCCCCAACAGGGGCCTCCCAAAGACTCCAAACAGCATCTCTATTTGCCACTGACATATCAAGCACATTGGATCAGTGGGTTAATAGGCCCAAGTGACAGAGCTGCTTGAGCAGCAACCTGAACCTGTTGTGGAGCATTCTTTTCTCCTGGGCACCACTCAAAACTAGCAGCTTTTTGAGTCACTTGATAAATAGGCCATAGTAACACATGCAAATGGGAAGTCTGCTACCCCCCAAAATCCTAAGAGGACTACCAGGCACTGTGCCTCCTTTAGCTGTAGGATTGACCAAACACAACAACTTATCCTTCACTTTAGAAGGACTATCTTGACATACCCCACCACTGGACTCCTAGAAATTTTACTGAGGTGGAAGGCACCAGAATTTTTGTTGAATTACTTTCCTACCTGCTAGCACACCAATGTCTTACCAGTAAGTTCAAAGTCATTGATACTTCTTCTTTACTAGGTCCAATCAGCATAATGTCATCAGTATAATGAGCCAGTATGATTTGTGTGGAAAGGAAAAGTGATCAAGGTCCCAGTAGACTAAATTATGTCATAGGGCTGGAGAGATGACATACCTATGAGGTAAGACAGTAAAGATATGCTGCTGGACTTGCCAGTTGAAAGCAAACTATTTCTCGTGATTCTCCAAAGCCAGAATTCAGAAAAAGACATTGGCCAGATCAATAGCTGCATACCAGATACCAGGATTTGTATTAATTTGCTCAACAATGAAAGTATATCTGGAACAGCAGCTGCAAATGGAGTCACCGCCTGGCTAAGTTTAAGATAATCCACTGGCATTCTCCAGGATCCATCTGCTTTTACACAGGTCAAATATTGTTGTTTTTGTTAGGTGTCGCTGAGTTCATTCTGACCCACAATGACCATATGTACAACAGAACAAAATACTGCTTAGTCCTATGGCACCCTCGTAATCACTTCTGTGTTTTTAGCCCGTTGCTGTAGCCACTGTGTCAGTCCATCTTGTTAAGGGTTTCCCTCTCTTTTGCCGATACTCTACCAAGCATGATGTCCTTCTCCAGGGATTTGTCCCTCCTGATATCATCTCCAAACTGCATGACATGAATTCTTACAACCATGACTTCTAAGGAGTTTTCTGGAGGTACGCTTTCCAAGACATATTTGTTCATTTTTCTGTTCCCCATGGAACATTCAATATTCTTTGCCAACACCATAATTCAAAGACATCAATTCTTTGGTCTTCCTTATTTATTGTCTAGCTTTTGCATGTATACTATGTCACTGAAAACACCATGATGTGGGCCAGTCTTTTCCCACCACCATAGCCCTTAGTCCACATCTCAAGGACCCAGTGTGAGAGTTCTGCCAGTTGCTGAATGTGTCTATTCCAATTATGCATTCTGGAAGTGGCAAAATCACTGCAGTATGGCTTGGGGCCTTGCCAGACACACTGTGAGACCCACCTGAACTAAGTCTTAATTAATAACCAGACCTTCATATCCTCCTAATCTCACTGGTTGGCCACAGTGACATGTTGGGTCTCCTGGAATTAGGGTCATTTCAGAGCCAGTGCCCAGTAATCTCCAAAAAGTCTCATTATTTCCTTTTCCCCAATGAAGACTCATTCTTGTAAAAGCTCATGTATTCCTTTAGGGAAGATTGGGAGAAAAGACTAACAACATAAATTATTGGCAGTGTAGCAGGGTCCCTCTTCAAAAGACCAGGCCACCCCTTCATTCAAGGGGGTTATGGATCTGTAAACTGATTCAAGACTGGGAACTGATTGAGAGGCTGTGACTATTCTGTTGATTCAACTTAGACTGATGTTCATTTAACCTAAAATTCTTTTGCTTGTACAGAGAAAATAAATGTTGTTAGGTGCCGTTGAGTCTGTTCTGACTCATAGTGACCCTGTGCACAGCAGAACAAAACACTTCCCAGTCTTGGGCCATGTCCACAATCATTTTGATGCTTAAGCACATTGTTGTGGCTGCTGTGTGAATCCACCTCATCAAGGGTCTTCCTCTTTTTCACTGACCCTCCGCTCTACAAGCCTGATGTCCTTCTCCATGGACTGATCCTTCCTCACAGCATGTCCAAAATACGTCAGACTCAGTCCTGCCATCTTTGCTTCCAAGGAACACTCTGGTTATACTTCTAAAACAGATCTGTTGCTTCTTTTGGCAGTCTGTGGTGTATTCAACATTCTTCTCCAACACCACAATTCAAAGGCATCAATTCTTCTTCTGTCTTCTTCATTCATTGTCCAGGTTTTGCATGCATATGATGAGATTGAGAATACCATGGCTTGGGTCAAGCACACTTTAGTACATTTTCCTTCTATTTCATTCCTTAGGACACAATGGCTAAGTAGCCAATGCCGTAACTTCATCAGTCAGGTTATTCTGATTACTGTTTTGACTCTACTGTTCATTGTAGTAACCATAACCATCTTGCCTTTGGTGATTAAATGTTAATACCTGACCCCTTCCACCCCAGGGACCAATCAGTCCCATTGTAATTAGTTGCTTTAATACAGCTAGGGCAGCTCTCACTGTCAAATATGACTTACATAAAATAGACATCGTAGAAGTCTTCGAGGATGCTGGGGCTCCCTTTGCAGTAATCGTACCTCACCTTTGTAGTGAAAGGTAGAGGGCAATCTATGTATGAGTCTGTGAGTCTAACCTCATAAATCCACTCTAACCTGCCAACTTCCCTGTGCCTGTGAGTACTTTCTTGTACAGATTGTGTTCTGGCATTTCAACTTGATTTAGTATAGGTTACTGCTTAATCCATGCTTCTGTTAACCAACAAAATAATCTATTAGATCCTTTTCTAACCTCTCAGATTGAAATGTGGAATGAAGAATTTGTGTTTAGTGGGTCCATATCAATAATCTCAGACTGATCTCACTTCATGTTCTTTGCATCATTATCCCACACCTTTAGTAGTCATTCCCACACATGTGCCCCAGGTTTCTTTTTTGTAAATATTAGAAAAATCAAGCAAGTTTCTTTTGAAGTGTACTGTTCTCCTCACTGGTCATACTTTGTGCCTCACCTCTTGGGGGTCACTGGGACTTTAGTTACAGAACTAGAAGTAGAAATGGGTGGTGGGAGAGTACAGATCTAGAACTCTATCAAAAAACCAAACTTGATGGTCCAAGATCCTGGAGGCTCCCCTGAGAACGTGGCCCCTGGACTTGCTGCTATCCTGAAGGTGAAACCAGTACTGAAGCCAACTCTTCAAAGAGTGGACTGCACTATGGACATAGAATGATACAGGTGGTGTATGTACTTCTTGCCTTAATATATATATATATATGAGGCTGTCCAACTGGTTCCTCTCAGGAAAGGGAAAAGGTAGACTGGAGAGTGGAGAGGCAGTGAAAAGTGTTGGCTGAGTGGATACTGCAAGTACAAGGTAGAAAGGAGGAGTGTGCTGTCACAGGATGAGGACAGCAGATAGAGTTACACAGAGACATTTGTTTGGGGTTTCATATGGTAAAATGACTTGGATTGTAAACTTTCATTTAATTACAATAAAAATAAAATATAAAAAGTTTTTAACAAAGAAAATTAAATGAAATAAAAAAGGTGGTGGGTGTGGATGTTCAGAAGTATCTTGAAAGGCATCTGCCTTGGACAACGCTCCAAGCAATGCCCAGGCACTGCCCCAGGCAATATCTCAGGCACAACTGGGTTAATCTTACCAGACAGGGGTGAAAGGAATAACAGTTTTACTAGGAGGATTGGTTTAGCAAATAAAGATGGAGTAATCTCTTCGGACAAGAGTAAAAGAGCTGATTCTGTTGGTATCAGTGATTCAGCAGAATTTAGGAGCTCAGTATCTCCAGCTTCCTGATTATCTGTCTATGTATCTCCACCCCAAGTTTTAGGATCCTGTGTCTTCCCAATCAATGCCTTCACTATAACTTCAGACCTCATTCAAGTTGGGAATTTGACTGGCACTGTAATTCAGCCACTCTTAAGATAGTACGCTGTGTTTCATTTATGACAATATCAGTTCTGCTGCTATAAAAAATAAAGTTCTCTTTTCAGAGCACCAGTGGCAATTTTCAGGTCTTGTATGTTGTGCTTGAGCTGTGACTCTGAAGCTTTCAGCTCATCCTTTTCTTTCACCACTTTGTCTAATTAAAGTAGGACCAACCAATCAGCTTCCTTATAGTTCTCATTCTGATACAAAACTAGAACAGTATCAAATTTCAATCAAAATATTCATGAGAGCTTTATTTCTCATGATATTTGATCTATTGGTGGTGATACCTTTCATATTTCTATTGCCACCTCAGGGAATAGATTAGCAGTGCCCTCTTTAATACTGGAGGCAGAGTTATCAGTGCTTTTAAGAGTAATCAAACTTGAGAACCAACTCAGAAAACTCATCCTTACAGTTTTGTTCCTCTAGAACCATTCTCGATACCAAATGTCTTAGATTGGGTTCTCTAGAGGAGGAAAATCACTGAAGAGTATATATAAATACATAACCAAAAAACAAAACAAAACCCTTGCTGTCAAGTCAATTCCAACTCATAGTAACCCTACAGGACAGATTTGAACTGCCCCATATGGTTTCCAAGGAGAGCCTGGTGGATCTGAACTGCTGACCTTTTTGTTACTGCTGTAGCTCTTAACCACTAAATCACCAAAGCCAAAAACCCAAACCTAGTGCTGTCAAGTCAATTATGACTCATAGCGACTCTATAGGGCTGAGTAGAACTGCTCCATAGAGTTTCCAAGGAACACCCAGTGTATTCAAACTGCTGACCATTTGGTTAGCAGACACAGTATTTAACCACGACGCCACCAGGGTTTCACTACACCACCAAGGTTTCCATAAATACATAAAGAGAGATTTATATCAAGGCAATGTCCCACACAGCTTTGCAGGGTGAAAAGTCCCAAATCCATAGAGCAGACATCAGTCTGGATGTTTCACCTGACTCATGTGGTTGCAGAGGCTGATGAATCCAAAAGCCGCAGGTCAGATGACAGGCTGCTGGCTCACGTCCCAAGAACCAAAGGCCAGAGGATGACAAGTCCTACTTAGAATCTAGAGAGAGTGACCTTTGCCAGAACATCCAGATACACTGGTGATAAGCCACACTCCCAAGTAAACTCCACTTCCACCCGACTGGCTGCTCACATCACAAAATGGATCGTGGTTACGTGCATCCACCAAACCACCGAGAACTATGGTCTTGCCAAGTTCACACGTAACCTTGAGCATCCCAGGGGCACTGAGTTTATGTCAATGGTGGGGAAACGATTTGGAAAGTGATAACAAGAATGGCTGTACAACATGAAGAATGCATTCAGTAGTGTTAAATTCTACATGTAGAAAGTGCTTCAACATTGTATGCTTTGAGACTGTGTATTTTCACCACAATATTTTTCTGGTGAAAGTAAAAAAATGCAGAACTGAAACCTAATCAGAAGGAAGCATGGTTACCACAAAACTTATTGGAGTTCATGCTTGCCTGTGAGACAGGCCAAGAGGAGAAGCAAGGTGTTCATTGTGTGCAGGTAAGCAAAGAGACAGAGGGGATAGGTTCCACCAACATCTGCCTCCTTGAAATGGAGATTAGCTGGAGGATTTATACAGGAAGGGGATAAGGATTTGAGTTCTCAGTAGAATGCTAATCTTCTTTAGGTAGTCACAAAGGTCACATCACAGATGTGTTGACATCTTAATTGGTGTTTGGGGCCCAGAGGTGGTCTTGTTATCATATAACCTGCCGGCAGATTCCTTTGCTTTTCTGTTATGGTCTTTAAATTATTACCACTCGTTTTTCCACAGTCCTGAAGAAAGCAACCAATGCCCATCGAAGCAGCAGTCGAGAAATCAAAAGACACATTGCATTGAAAATCTGCTACAAAGAATCTCTTTAAGGTATTCAAAAGTAAAGACATCACCCTGAAGACTAAAGTGCTCCTGACCCAAGCCATAGTATTTTCAATCACATCACACGCATGTGAAAGGTGAACAGTGTGCAAAGAAGACAGAAGAAGAATTGATGCCTTTGAATTGTGGTATTGGAGAAGAATGCGGAATATACCATGGACTGCCAAAAGAACAAACAGATCTATTCTGGAAGAAGTACAAAGTGCTCCTTGGAAGCAAAGATGGCAAGACTGTGTCTTAAATAATTTAGACCTGTTGTCAGGAAGAATCAGTCCCTGGAGGACATCATGCTTAGTAGAGTTGAGGATCAGCAAAAAGGAGGAAGACACTGTACAAGATGGATTGACACAGTGGCCACAACAATGGGCTTCAGCATAAAAACAATGGTGGACAGGTGGACATGGTGCAAGAACAGTGTTTCATTCTGTTGTTCATAGGGTCGCTATCAGTTAGAACCAACTTGACGGCAACTGACAACAACAAAGAGACAAGATTAGTCCTTATCCTTTAGAGAAACTAAGGGAAATGATGGACTCATACTTGGATTTACCTTGCCTGTTCCAGCATCAGCAAATCCAAAAATGTGGAGCATCCTATAAAGAAGTGGTTTGTACACTTCAGAAATGTCAATGTCACCCAGTTAAAATATGGATAAAGGATATGAAGAGACACTTCCCCAAGGAGATATTCAGGTAGCTGACACTTGAGGGAATGCTTACAATCACTAGTCTTTAGAGAAATGTAAATCAAAACCACAATGAGATCCCATCTCACCTCGACATTACTGGCATTACTCAAACCAACAGAAAATAGCAAATTTTGGAGAAGCTGTGGGGAGATTGGAACTCCTAAGCACTGCTGGTGAGAATGCAAAATGATATAACTGTTTTGGAAAATGATATTGTGTTTCCTGAAAAAGCTACAAACAGAAATACCATACAATCCAGCAATGTGACTCCTAGGAGTATATCCTAGAAAAATAGAACTGTCACACCAATAGACAAATACACACTTATGTTAATCAAAGCAATATTCACAGTAGCAAAAAGAGAGAAACAATCTAAGTGCCCATCAGCAGATGAATGCATAAACAAGCTATGGTACATGCACACAACACAACACCAGGAAGCAGTAAAGAACAACGATGAAACTGTGAAGCATCTCACAATGTGGATGAATCTGGAGGGTGTTATGTTGGGTGAATTAAGGCAACCATGAAAGAATAAATACTGTAGGAGACCCCTGTTACAAAAACTCACAAAAAAGTTTGCGCACAGAAAGAAACAATCTTTGACTGCTACAAGGAGGAGAAGTGGTGGGGACTGTATAAAGAAGATACACTACATTCTACCTTTGTGAGTAGCGTCTCAGATTTTAAAAGCTTCTAAGCAGACATCTTAAGGGTTCTACCTTGTCTGGGGCAAGGGAGAATGAAGAAAACCGAAGACCCAAGGGAGAGATTAGTCCAAAGAACTAATGGACCACAACTCCCACAGCTGTCACCAGACTGAGTCCAGTACAACTAGACAATGCCCCGCTACCACCACCAACTGCACTGACAGGGATCACAACAGATGGTACCAGAAAGAGCTGGAGAAAAATGTAGAACAAAACTCCAGCTCATAAAAAAAGACCAGACTTTCTGGTCTGACAGAGACTGAAGAAACCTCAAGAATATGGCCCACGACATGCTCTTTAGCTCAGTACTCAAGTCACTCCTGAGGTTTACCCTTCAAAGAATTGACAGGTCCATGAAACAAAACTCAACTAAATTAAATAGGCACAGCATCCCAGGCCAAGGGCAAGAAAGTAGGAGGGAACAGGAGAGCTGGTAAAAGGGAACCGGAGGTCGAGATGGGAAGAGCATTGACATGTCATAGGGTTGGCAACCAATATCACAAAACAATATGTGTGTTAATTATTGGATGAGAAACTAATTTCCTCTGTAAATCTTCACCTAAAGTATCAAACATAAAGAAAGAAAACAGAAAAGTCAGTACTGTGGAAGGCAAAGAAAGGAGACAGAACATTCCGATGAAAGAACTGCAACATTATGGGATTCTGGATTGGATTGCGCCTGGATACACCACAGCTATAAAGGATGTATTGGCACAATTGACAACATTGGAATATGGACTGTAGATTAGATAAGAGTATTATGTCGGGGTCAACTATCTTGAAGTTGCTAACCAGCATGGTGGTTATGTAAGAAAGCGTCCTTGTTTTCAGTAAAAGGGCAAAGATACCAGGCCTGCAAGATAGCCTTAAAAGGCTCAGAGGAAGGTGTTTATGGGTCTGTCTATATGTGTGTGTATGTGTATTACACACCTCTATGTGTGTAGTGTGTGTGTCTATATATACATACACACACACACATATATATACATCCAACGCCTTTGGATCGATTCTGACTCACAGTGATCCTATGGGGTGGAACAGAACTGCTCCATAGAGTTCCCAAGGAGCATCTGGTGGATTTGAACTGCCAACCATTTATTTCCCAGTCATAGCATCTAACCACTATGCCACCAGGGTTTCATGTGTGTGTATGCGTGTGTGTGTGTGTGTGTGTGTGTGCGTGCGCACGCGCATGCATTGCTGCTACATACTGTCAGGTCAGTTCCAGCTCATAACAACCCTACATACAGCAGAAGGAATTGCTGTCCAGTCCTGTGCTGACCCCAGAATCATTGTTAAGCTTGAGCTTATCATTGCAGCCCCACGTGAATGCATCTTGTTGAGGGTCCTCCTGTATTTAGCTGACCCTCTACTTTTCCAAGCATGATATCCTTCTCCAGGGACTTGGTCCTTCCTGATAACCCACTCAAATTATGTGAGGTAAACTCTTGCCGTCCTTCTAAAGAACATTTTGTCTGTGTTTTTTCCAAGACGGGTTTGTTCACTCTTCTGTCAGCCCATAATATTTTATATTCATTGCCAACACCATAATTCAAAGACATCAATTCTTCTTTGGTCTTTCTTATTCATTGTCCAACTTTTGCATGTACATGAGGTGACTGAAAATATACCATGGGCTTGGGTGAGGCACACCTTGGTCCTCAAAGTGACATCTTTGCTTTTTCACATTTTAACGCAGTCTTGAGCAGCAGACTTGCCCAGTACAACATATCACTCGATTGCTGTTTCCATGGATGTTGATTGTGGATGCAAGCAAAAGGAAATCCTAGATAACTTCAGCATTCTCTCCATTTATCATGTTGCTGCTTATTTGTCCAGTTGCAAGGATTTTTGTTTTGTTTATGTTGAAACGTAATCCATAGTGAAGGTTGTGGACTTTGAACTTCATCGGTAAGTGCTTTGAGTATTCTTTGCTTTCAGCCAATAAAGTGTGTCACCCGCATATCTCAGGTAGTCTTCCTCCAATCCAGATGCCACATTCTTCTTCATATATTCTGGCTTCTCAAATATTTCTTCAGCATACATAATGAATAAGTATGGTGAAAAGATGCCTAACCCTGATGTACATTTTTCCTGAGTTTAAACCATGCAGTAAACCCTTGATTTGTTCAAATGACTATGTCTTGTTCTATGTACAGCTTCCTCATGAGCACAATTAAGTGCTCTGGAATTCCCTTTCTTCTCAATGTTATCCATAATTTGTTGTGGTCCACACCTTCAAAAGCTTCGGCATAGTCAACAAAACACAGGTAAACATCTTTCTGTTCTTCTCTGCTTTCAGCCAGGATCCAGCTGACATCAGCAATGATATCCGTTGTTTCACGTCCCCTTCTGAATCTGGCTTGAATTTCCAGCACTTCCCTGGCAACGTACAACGGCAATTGCTTTTGAATTATCTTCAGCAAAATTGTACTTGCATTTGATGTTAACACTTCTGTTAAATAATTTCTGCATCCTGCTGCATCGCCTTTCTTTGGAATGAGGACCAACAGCGACCTCTTCCAGTCGGTTGGCCGGTAGCTGTCTTTCACCTCTTCCAATCCCTTGTTGAAACATCTCAGCTGGTGTTTCATCAATTCCCAGAGACTTGTTTTTCACCAATGACTTTATGGCAGTTCTCCTTCTTTCTTCAGTACTGTTACGGATTAAATTGTTATCGGCCATGGAGTTAGTTATGACTCATAGCAACCCTACGTATAACAGAACAAAGCACTGCCCAGTCTTGTGCCATCCTCATAGTCTTTGTTATGCTTAAGCCCCTTATTGTAGCCACTGTGTCAATCCATCCCATAGAGGGTCCTCCTCTTTTTCACGGACCTGCTACTTTACCAAGCCTGATGTCCTTCTCCAGGGACTGATCCTTCCTGATGACATGTCCAAAGTATGTGAAATGTAGTCTTGCTGTCCTTGCTTCTCTGGCCGCACTTCTCATGACCGATTTGTTCTTTTGACAGCAGTGGGTTTGACAGTCCATGGTATAGTCAGTATTCTTCACTAGCACCACAATTCAAAGGCATCCATTCTTATTTGGTCTTTGTTTTTAGCGAGCTAGTCCTGCTCTAACAGATCCACCATGAATGGATGGCTTTAACAAAATCAAGTTTATTGTGACACAGTCTAGTAGGTTACAAGTCCAAATTCAAGGTGTCTGCTCCAGAGCAAGGCCTTCCCTCCACTGGCTCTGAAGGAAAGGCCTTGTGTTGCATCAGTCTTTGGTCAGGGAGCATCTGGGTGCAGGAACCTCAGGTCTGAAGGACATGTTCTTCTCCCAGTGCTGCTTTCTTGATGCTGTGAGGTTTCCAATTCTCTGCTTGCTTCTCTCTTTCTATTTCCCACAGGATGAAAAGATAAAGGGTAGTGCAAGCCACACTCCACGGAAACTCCCTTAGCAGGGGTGTTGCAGTCCCACCCTAATCCTCTTTTAACATAATCATCATGTCTATTAGTCACAGGCAGAGATGAGGATTTACAACATCAGAAAATCACAAAATATAGGGCAGTCACAGAATACAAGGAATCTTGACCCAGCCAAATTACTACGCATATTTTTGGGGGGACACAGTTCAATCTATGATAGTCTTCCTTATTCATTGGCCAGCTTTCACACACATAAGAGGCAACTGAAAATCCCATAGTCTGGGTCAGGCATTCCTTAGTCCTCAGGGTGACATGTTTGTTTTTCAATACTTTAAAGAGGTCTTTTGCAGCCAGTATATCCAAGGAAATTTTTGTTTCCTTGAGTGCTGCTTCCCTGGGTGTTGATTGTGGATCTGAATGTAATGAAACCCTTGACTACTTCAGTGTTTTCTCATGTATCACGATGTTGCTTATTGGTCTGGTGGTAAAGATTTTCGTTTTCTGGATGTTGAAGTGTAATCCACCCCGAAGGTTGTGATCTTTGATCTTCATCAGTAAGTGCTTCAAGTCCTCATTTTCAGCAAGCAAGATTGTGTCATTTGCATACTGCAAGTTGTTAAGCCTTCTTCCAATCTTGATACCGCATTCTTCTTCATATAGTTCAATTTCAGGGATTAATTGCTCAGTATACAGATTTAATAGCTATGGCAAACAGATACAAACCTGACACACACCTTTTCTGACTTTAAACCATGCAGTGTCCCCTTGTTCTGTTCAAAAGTGACTGCCTCTTAATCCATACAGATTCCTCATGATTACAATTACCCACCCCACTGCTGTCAAGTAGAGAGTACATTTCAGTGTTCTGAAATTCCCATTCTTCCCAATGTTATCTACAATTTGTTATGATTCTCACAGTCGAATGCCTTAGCATAGTCAATGAAACACACGTAAACATCTTTCTGGCATACTCTACTTTCAGCCAGAATCCATCTGACATCAGCAACGATTTCCCTGGCTCCGTGTTCTCTTCTGAATCTGGCTTGAATTTCTGGCAGCTCCCTATCAGTACACTGCTACACCTGTATTTGAATGATAGTCACCCATATTTTAATTATGTGAGATTTTAATGATATTGTTCTATAATTTCCTCACTTGGCTGGACCATATTTCTTGGGAATAGACATAAATAGGAATCTCTTCCAATCAGTTGGCCAGGTAGCTGTCTTCCAAATTTTGTGGCATAGACCAGTGAGCACTCCCAGTGCTGTATCCATTTTTTGAAACATCTCAGTTGATAATCTATCAATCCCTGGAGCCTTATTTTTCATCAATGTCTTCAGTACCATCAACTCCTGGTTATAAGCTACCTCTTGAAATGGCCTAGTGCCTTTGTGTATTCCTTGCATAATGGAAGATGGACAGAATACAGTCATGGATTGAACTGTGTCTCCCCAGAATGTGTGTTGATTTGGCTAGGACATGATTCCCAGTACGGTATGATTGTTTATTGTTTTCACCCAGTGTGATTTGTTCACACAGTGTGACTTCCCTATATGTTATAACCCTGTGAGATTAGTGTCAGTTATGTTAATTAAAGAAAAAGAAAAAAAGCCTGCTGCTATCAAGCTGGTTCTGACTCATAGTGACCCTATAGGACAGAACAGAATTGCCTCATAGAATTCTCAAAGAGTGCCTGTTGGATTTGAACTGCTGATGTTTTCATTAGCAGCTGTAGCACTTCACACCACATCACTAGGGTTCCCTATTTTAAGGAGGCAGGACCCAATCTAAGTGTTTAGGTTGGGTCTTAAGTCAATCTATGAGGCAGTTCTGTATGTGTAGGTATACGACACAGACACATTTATATGTGTATATATGGTGATCACTGATAAGTTATTAGGTTTAGAACCCATCACTGGTAAGTTATTATGTTATATATCTCTGTATGTGTATATGTAGTGATCACTGATAAGTTATTAGGTTTAGAACCCACCCTACTCTGGTATGACCTTATTAATGTCATACAAGAAAAGTCTTATCTACAAGAGAGGTCTTATTAACAGGTTAGGAGGGGAGACTGAGGGCCCTCCAATAACCTATGTCCTGGAGAGACAGCTGGAAAGACTGTCGGTAAATACGAGTCCTCCCTCAGAGCTCACTTAAAAACACAGTCTAGCCTGGCCACCACCAGTGATAGTCACGATGGAGCTCACAGAGAGGGGTCTCACTGGCAACACAAGAATAAAAAGGGGTGCATCCTGAGATCTCCACTAAAAGATGGAGATTGATGGTCCAGCAGTTTCAGGGTTCCCCTGAGAGCATGGCCCCTGGCCCTGATGCTGCCCTTACCCATAAATCATAATGAAGGTCCACTCTTTGGACAGGAATGGATTGGACTTGGCAAGGCAGAGTGACCATATATTGGATGCACTTTATGGTTCTGTGCATCTATAGGATATCATCCTGCTGACCTCTGGCTGGAGGAAGGAGAGTGGATGGAGAGGAGGGGAAAGAAGGCTGTTGGGAGGATGAGACATGTATGGAGCAGGGAGGAATAGTGTGCTGTCACCGGACAGGGAGAGCAGTGGAAGCTGCATATAGGTGAGCATGTAAATTTATACGGGAATGTACATTTTCACTCAGTCATGTTAAATAATAAGAAAAAAAAAAAAAACCCACAGTTTAGCCCACATGTCACCTTTCTAATGCTACTCTGAGGGGACGGGGTCTTGTTTATCACTATGGCTCCCGCTCAGGGCTGGGCACACAGTAGGTGCTCTGCAAACACACTGTCAGAATATCTGTGTCATTGCTCGGTCAGAGGACACATGGCCCCAAATTAACAGTTTGTACGATGAAATTCTGAGCCAGTTAACGGCCCGGGGACGAATTCTTTTGTGGCTGGCTCACAGTTGGATGGGTGCCTCTGGGGGCCTTTGATGACTCTTAGGCTCGAAACATGGCATGCAGGAAGCCCCCGTGACTAGATCATGAAAAGAGCACTGTAATGGGAAAAGCTGTGGTTTGTTTCTGTCTCTGATTCATGGGAACCCCACGCACAACAGAACAAAAAAAGTTGGCTTGGTCGTGCACCACCCCCATGCTGGGTTTCAGAGAAGCCCACTGTGATCTGCCAGGTTTTCCTTGGCTGATTTTTGGAAGTTGATTGCCAGACCTTTCTTCCTATCTTAGCCTGAAAGCTTTGCTGGCTACACACAAGCCTTCACTGACACATGAGCTGCCTCGGCTGGGAATCACTCTGGGTCTCTTTGTATGAAAGGTGAGAAGTCTCCCATTGAATGCCCACTGTCACCTAGCTTGAGACAAGTAAACCCAATGAAACGGATCCTAAATTGATCATTTCTCTCAGTGCAAGAAGTCCAAGTTTGCAGGCGCGTTTGGGTAAGAAGAGGGCGCACTGCAGCTTGGCACAGCTATTTTCTCACTCAGGAGAGAGCAGGTGTTGTGGAATAGACAGGCCTGCCGCCAGGCCAGGTGGTGGCCATCTGGACCAGCGCCTTGCTGGGGCTTTCCTCTGTCCCTTCCTGTCTGCCTGTCACTGCTGCCAGGATCAGCCCTTCTGGCAAGCAGCCCCACCAGGCCCTGTGTATGAGTGACTGCCGGCACGTCAGCCCTGGGGTGTACAGTTTCAGATTCCACAGCGGGGCTGGCTGGGAGCCCTGTTGAGTCGGTCCTGTTTTTCCTGTCTCTGCCAACCTGCCCCCGGTTCTTTCTGGCAGGCAGAGTTTTTGGGCCAGTCTTCCCTTACAGACACGGCATCAGAGTTGAAGGTGGGGTGAGTGGGTCAGTGCTTTGGGGACTGTGTAGCCTTGTGGAATGGCTGTGGTCCAGGCTCTCAGTCAGTTCTTCCTTTGCTTCAGTCCTGTTCCTACCACAGATTCAGTGTGTTAAGGGCCTCTCCACCAGGCCGGAATTCTGGCAAGGTCCCTGAGTGGCACAGTTCAAACCCACCCACGGGAAGAAAGGCCTGTCGATCTTCTTATAAAAATTACAACTGAGAATACTCTATGGACTCTGTAACATGTGGGGTTGTCATGTGTCGGAATGACTAGATAGCAACAGATTGGGTTTTTTGGTTTGGAACTGGGGTACAGGGCCTGGGCTGAGAGCATCAGTCCTGGGAACTGAATGAATGAATGGTTGAGAAGCGAGGTCTGCCTTCTCGGGGTCTCCTTTTTCTGTTCCTGTCTTACACAAAGATAAAACACTGAAGACTTGGGGGTAGAGGTGTCCAATGGGGGCGGGGCCCTGGTTTAGGACACTCACAATTGGGGGGCTGGGCAGCAGGAAGCTGAGGGTGCAAAAATTTTACGAAAATCTGGATTGAAGAAGCGTGGGAGTCCTGAGACATCTCTCCGGGGTCCAGTCTGGCCGTTCCGAGAAGCCATCTCAGAACCGGGAAACCACCTCAGAAGCCAGGATATTCAAGGCATCCAGGGCTCTTCTCCCAGTCCGGCCAGGACTCGGAGCACCTAGGACCTTTCTTATTCTTCGTTCTCATCGCCCTCTCCACCCTTGCTTCTAACTTAGGGACGGGTTTCAGGGAATGTCACCCCCTTTCTGAGCATTGACAAGAGTGGCGTTTCTCCCACTGAGCCCTACGGGGGCGGGGTGGGGGGCTCGGATTCCAGCGCTGGTGGGAGGGGGTGTGGGAGGAGGGGACGTAGGAGGAGGGAGACTAGAGTCTCTTATGTCGGAAGAGGAGTTCAGGAGAGGGAAGCCAGAATTTTGCAGCCCCAGGCGTCCCCTTCCTATAACCACCCGACTCTAGTGCAAAGGGACCCCTCCCCCGCAGCACGCCCCGCCCCGACTGCCAGCGCCCCGCCTTCGAGGATCCCCGCCCCACCCCTGCAAGAGACTTTAAAAGGGGGCCCACCAGCACAACACTGCGAGCTGAAGAGACTCACAGCTGGGAACTCCTGTAGCTAAGCGGCCACTGCACCCGAGTGCGGCTTCGCCAGTGCCTACTCGGCTCCTGCTCTCTTTCTCGATCCCCGTGCCTGCCTTGTGCCCAGCACCCCGGAGTACTCGCGCTCGGCGCCCAGGCCACCCCGGAAGATGCGCCGCGCGCCTTCGGCCAGCGCAGCCCTGGTGCTGTGCGCCGCCACCGCCGGACTGCTGAGCGCGCAGGGCCGCCCCTCGCAGCCCGAGCCGCCGCGCTTCGCGTCCTGGGACGAGGTGAACGTGCTGGCACATGGGCTACTGCAGCTCGGCCACGGGCTGCGCGAGCACGTGGAGCGCACCCGCGGGCAGCTGGGCGCGCTCGAGAGGCGCTTGGGCACGTGCGGGACCGCCTGTGGACAGGCCAACGGGACCAACGTGCCCTCGCACGCTCCCGCGAACCCAGTCCCCGGCGACGAGGTGTCTCCCGAGACCCTGCGCAGTCTGCAGGTACGTGTGTTTCTATAGGCCTGGAAGGGTATGAACGGGAGGGGGGCGCATCCCGGGTTCCCTGGGTGTCCCTGTCCCCGGCTCCAAGTGATGGACAAATGGAAAGGACAGGTGATTGAATGGTGAGCCTGGAGGCAAGGGGCTTACTTCTTAGCATTGTTGCCCCTGTCTTTCCCAGATGCAGCTGAAAGCTCAGAATAGCAAGATCGAGCAACTCTTCCAGAAGGTAGCCCAGCAGCAGCGGCTCTTGGAGAAGCAGCAAGTGAAGATCCAGAATCTGCAAAGCCAGGTGCATCAGCCGGTCCCAGAAGGGAGGGAGGTCCGGGCTGGGCCTGCAGGTGCAGATGGGGAGCTGAGACGTCTGGCACCCTGAGCCAGCTTGACCTGACATCCATCCACCTCCTGCCTTGCCCCAGGTGGGCCTTCTGGTCCCTAGACACCTGGACCACGAGGTGGCAAACCCTGCCAGGAGGAAGAGGCTCCCCAAGATGGCCAAGCATGTGGCCTCTGCTCACAATGCCAGCCGTCTGCACAGTGAGTACCCAGCCCTTTGCTGACCTTTGGCATGCCCTCCTCCTTTTGCCATCCCTGTCCTCCTCCTTGTCAGGTCTTTTTACAGAGAAAGCTCTGGTCCAGGGTCCCTGTGGGCTCACCAGTCTCCAGGTACCTCCCACTTCTCGGTCCTGAACCTGTCCAGCCAGACCACCACACCTTTCTTAGCAAACTGCCAGCTTTTCCCAAGCAGTCCTGGTTACTAAATGGAGCAGGGGTTGGGAGACAGGGTCCATGGAAGGCTAGTGGGGTGGGGGAGCAGCTCGAGGAACCTACTCTGGAGTATAGAACCTTCTGGAAGGGTATAATCGTAGAGAAATAGTCCCCAGCAGGAAGCATGGAGCCCTCGCTGGATGAAGTGAGAATGGCTTTCTGGGAGGGGTGTTCTGAGATTTGGGCTCCCCAAGATCTGATGGACTGGAGGCCATCCCCAGCCAGACACACTCATTCTTGCATTTCTTACAAATCTGGGGTCCCTGACCCACACACTGGTCCCTTTTCCAGTGGTCGCAGGGACCTCCTCCCAGCCAAGAATCCCATCCCTACTCCCCTGCAGGGAGTCCGGTCCCGGTACAGTGGCCTTTGTGGCCATTTCAAGCCTTAGGTCTTTATGGTGTATGTCTCACATCTTCCCAAATCTCCAGTTGGGCCTTTGGGTTTCTGTCTGTGGGCCTGTGTGTGTCTGACGCACTCTTCTGTCTCCTCCTACCCTGAGTTCACAGCCCCGACCCAGCTTTGCTGTGGTCCGCAGCAGCCACCCAACTGGGCAGCTGCGCCTCTTTGCAGCCAACTGGGTGAAAGTTCAGATACCTCCTTCCCGTCCTGGAGCAGGGTGATGGTTTCCAGCCTCCGCACCTCTCCCGCCTGAGCCTGTGCCCCCCCATAAGCCCGAAGGTCAGCCCCCCAGTGTGGGGAGGGCCGCTACAGATTCCCAGCGAGGCTTTGGGAGCCGGAGCTTCACAGAGCGCCCGCATCAGTCCGGGCTGGGGCTTGTGCTGGTGGGAGGGAACTGGGGAATGTGTGGGTTCGGGACTCCCAGATTCCAGGCTCCGCCCCGCCAAGTAGGGGAAAGTTCAGCGGCTGGGAGACAAACAGCCTGCGCTAATGAAGGCCACATGGGCGGTTTGGCCGGGGGCGGTCCTGATTGGAAGACGGGGAAGTCGGAGAAAGGGGAGCTGCCGGAGGGCCGGGCCGGAAAGTGTCCTCCTGGTTCCCCCCAACCCGACCGCAGCCCAGACACTCAAACTAGTGTCCTCAGCCCGCCCCTCCCCCGGCGACCTTTCCCTTACTTTCCTTGGCTGGGGGGGCGGGGGTTGAGGAGGTTTACCCATCATTCTTCAGTGCAAGTAGCCTTCCATCTCTTTCCCTCCAGTCTTTAGTCCCGGCCCCCTTCCTCTAGTAGCTAGGAGCCTGGGCAGGGGCCTGTATCCCATCCTTGTCCCCGGGCCCTTTCCAGGCTCCAAGGGCCTGTCTGCATCCCCCACTCAAAGGATACCAGACCCCTGCCTGTCTGTGGCTCAGCTCCCTCAACTATTCATCCATCAGTCATTCATTCACTCCTGACAACTGAACCATCCAGCCTTTACTGAACACCGACTTTGGGCTAATGGATTCCCTGTGTGTCACAAACGGTTAAGTTGGTGGTTCCAGCCAACCTCAGAAGAAAGGCCTGGCAATCTGCTTCTGAAACGTCATAGCCTCAAGACCCCTGTAGACCATAGTTCTACTCTGCATCTGGGGGGTTGCCATGAGTCCGCAGTGACTTGGTTCAGTTGGTTTGGGTTTTCAGTGGGTGCAGGTGCCAGGGTCTTGGCTAAGAGCCACTCTTTGTCCTTAGCTTCACAGAGCCCCCAAGCATTGTTGGGGAGTACCGATCAGAAGACCCCAGTGTTGGGGGGAGGGAAGCCTACTGCCCTCATGTCTTTGAGACGTCACACCTGGTCTGGGTGGCACAGTTAACCAAAACATCTGGATGCAGATGCACCCCGAGGCACTTCAGAAGGGCCTGGCAGTCTGCTGCCTAAAGCTCACAGCCTTGGAAACACTGTGGAACACAGTTGAACTGTCAAACACTGGAGTCACTGAGTTGGAATCGACTTAACAGCAACCACTTTTAGCTGGTCAGGGAGGGCAAGGCAGGGAGAGGCATGAGGGAAGACAGCCCCTCTCCTCTGCAGAGGAGCTGGCATATGCAGTCCCCGTGGCAGGGTACAAGGTACAAGGTACAAGGGTTCATGGTACAAGGAAAACAGTGGGAGGTGGGGAAGGTGGCTTGGGAGGCTTGAGGGGTACTGAGAAAGCCATGGGAGTCATGGAAGAGTCTGGGAGGTGGGTGAGATCAGGACTGCCCCTCCCATCTCTTTCACTGGCGGCTTTGTGGATTAAATGCTACGACAGCTTAAATCCATCAGGTACTCCTCGGAAACTCTGGGGCAGTTCTGCTCTGACCTGTAGGGTTGCTGTGAGTCAGACTTGACTGAGTGGCAGTGGGTTGGGTTTGTTTTTTCTCTTTCACCGACTGCCCCACCCTCACATATTCGTAAGACCCCAGAGGGCCAAGGGGCTGTGCTGCATTTTCCCACCCATCTGTCCACAGGGCTGCCCCGGGACTGCCAGGAGCTGTTTGAGGAGGGCGAGCGGCAGAGTGGACTGTTCCAGATCCAGCCACGGGGGTCCCCACCGTTCATGGTCAACTGCGAGATGACATCAGGTGGGAGGCAGGCTGCCAGAGTGCCCTTTGGGCACAAGGGATGGATGTCACGAGCTCTCTTGCCCTGTAAAATGCTGCCCTTCTCCTGGTGACTCCTGTCACCAGCCCAGGGGCCGGTTCCCCTGGTAAGCCCAGTCTGAGACCTGCAGGAGGACTGGGTAGAGCCCATGTGGGAGTCTCTGCAGACTTTCACTGCCTCTCTCTGCCTCCTTCCTCCTTGCTTTCTGGGCCCTTGGGCCTCAGGTCTGGGCCAAGGGAGCCCTTCTGTCTGCTCGTCACCCTGCAGGGTCTTCTTCTTGGATTTAACTTTTCTCCAGTTCCCCAGGGTTTTTGAAGGAAGCCTTGCCTTTCTTGGGTTTGGAGTGGGGTTTGGGTCTGGAAACCAAGTGGGTGAGTCAAGGTCCCATGAGGAAGGTTGTCTTGGTGACCTTGTCTCTTCTGGACAGATGGAGGTTGGACGGTGATCCAGAGGCGCCAGGATGGCTCTGTGGATTTTAATCAGCCCTGGGAAGCCTATAAGGCAGGCTTCGGGGACCCTCAAGGTGAGTATTTCCTGTGGGGCCGAGGCAGACAGGGCAAGATGGGGTGGCTGTGGAGGTGGGCCCCCTGACTGAGCGTCTTTTCCTCACTGCAGGCGAGTTCTGGCTGGGCCTGGAGAAGGTGCATCGCATCACGGGGGACCACGGTGGGCGCCTGGTGGTGCAGCTGCAGGACTGGGAGGGCAATGCTGAGTCTCTCCAGTTCCCTGTCCACCTGGGGGGCGAGGACACAGCCTACAGCCTTCAGCTCACGGCGCCTGTGGCCAGCAAACTGGGTGCCACCGCTGTAGCACCCAGTGGCCTCTCCCTGCCCTTCTCCACTTGGGATCAGGACCATGACCTCCGCAAAGACAAGAACTGCGCCAAAACTCTCTCTGGTGAGCAAACTCCGTCGCGTTTCCTCCTGTCCCGTCCTATCCTGCTCCAACCTCATCCTGCCCCCTACAGCCTGGCTCCCTGCCTCTGTTTCCTTGCCCTGCCGAACCCCAGATTCCATTTGTTCTCTGTCTCCATCTTCTCCTTCCTTTTCAGCAACTGCTTTAATCTCCCCTAGCATCAGTTTCCCATCTTCAGAATGGGTATAGGCATGGAGCTTACCTCTCAGGGCTGTGGAAATTCAGTGAGATGAAAATATGTGGGATGGTGGCTGGTTTATGGTGAAGGCACCAAAGTCAATCCTGTCGTGTTCTAATGAAATTGGAGGCAGAGATCTGGCTGCATGAAGTGAAACATGGGAAATTACCTTTTTGGTAGGGTTCCTGGTAATTCCATATTGTTTAATACAAACTGATAAAGCCAGCAGTAGTACTGTAATAGAAAGTGTTTAATAAACATCAGGCATGTGCCAGAGAAGTGACTCACCATAGTCATAGATGTGAAAGCAGACTTGCTTTGGTTAAGGAGGGGACCTAGGCCCCTTCTGTCACAGCCTTGGGTCCTTTAGAACACAATTTCACAGCCACTGCCAAAGTCACACTTTCAGTGTGCCATTGAAGTTCAAAGTCCACCCCATCCCCAGCTGGAACCCCAAGCCCATCTCCAACCCTGTCCTCAGTGTCAGCTGCAACCCCGCCTCCCGTTCTAGTCTCAACTCCATCCCCAGTGTCAACCCCATCCCCCATCTCATCCCCAACTCCATCCCAGCCTCAGCTGCAACCCTGGACCCATCCCCATCCCTGATTCCCACCCAACTCCTATCCCAGCCTCAACAGAAGACTCAAAGACCCGGACCTAACTGTCCCCTCCTGCCTGACCCCACAGGTGGCTGGTGGTTTGGCACCTGCAGCCACTCCAACCTCAACGGCCAGTACTTCCACTCGATACCACGGCAGCGGCAGCAGCTCAAGAAAGGAATCTTCTGGAAGACCTGGCGGGGCCGCTACTACCCGCTCCAGGCCACCGCCATACTGATCCAGCCCACAGCCGCCGCCCCCTCCTAGCCTCCTTGCTGGGGCCTGGTCCCAGGCTCGTAGAGGACACTGACTCTGTCTCTGGCCCAGGATGCAGCCACTCCCTGTCTGGGCAGGGGCTCGAAGCAGGGGCAGTCTGGAGCCCGAGGGACAGAGAAGCCCATGACTGGGGGCTGGACATGTCGCCTGCCTCTCAAGATCAGCAGGGCTGCCGAGTACGTGCAGAACCCCAGTGCGCAGGGCCGTGGGGCATTCTGTCCTGCTCCTTGCCTGCCTGAGGAGTTGGGGGGTACAGAGGGACCACTCGGGGGCAGCCGGGGCAGCCCTCAACGGCAGACTCAGTCACATTGACTGCTTAGGGCCCTGGCACCAAGTAAGCCTGAGTGTCCTCATGGCGCTCTTGTTTCTGGGTGCTGTGGGCCAAGCTGGCGCCAGTGGTGTCTGGATGCAGCTCACAGGATTCTTGGAATAGAAGCAACTTCAGAACATTTTGTTTTTCTTTGTCTTGCAGTTTGTTTTAAAAAGCAGACAGTTTCGAAGCCCATGTAAACATGTTCCTGGGGTGGAGGGCGAACACGCCTCGGTCCTTTTAGGACAAGGCGGGTGATTGGTCCCACTGCCAATGGCCGATTTCAATTTCCTTCATTTATTAGTTCATGATGTGTGGCTCTGTAGTTTTTTATTTTCAAAATTCTGGGTGAAACAAAAGCCCTCATAGAATTCAGTCGGGATGTAAACAGGTACTAGAACCAAAACCCGCTGCTCTTGAGTCAATTCTAAGACAGAGCAGAACTGCCCCATAGTGTTTTTTCCAAGCAGCAGCTGGTGGACTTGGACTGCCACCCTTCTGGTGGAGCAGCTGAGCTCCTAACGGGGGTGCCACAGGGCTCTAAAAAGGAACTAGAGAAAACGAGATTGTCCTTCGTGATCATATTTCTGCACGTGAGTGCTGATGAACTTGAGTGCGGGTCTCTGACAGAAACCATGTAAGTCACACACAGACTTTTACTATGCTACCCGCTGCAGGCCACTATAGGGTTCGGAAGCAAGGACTGTAGGGTTTGCTTACTAAGGACATGTCATCAGGGGAGATCAGTGGCTAGGAAAGGACATCATGTTTGGTGAACTGGAAGAGCAATGAAAAGGAGGGATACCCTCAATGAGATGGGCTAATGCAGTGGACCCCCCCAAACCCCAATGACTGTGAAGACTGTCCTAGACAGGGCAATGCTTTTATTCTGGTACATGTAAGGTTGCTGAGAGTCACAGCCAACTTGACGACAACCAGCAACAACAAAAGAGCCACATTAAAAAGAAACAGGTGAAATGAAGGGATGTTAGAAATATATTTGATTTGCCCCAATATATCACTGTGATTAGTTTTATAAACTGGGTGGCGTAGAGGAACAGACGACATGGTGTCTCAGAGTTCTTGAGGTCAGAAGCCCAACTCAAGTTGTCAGGCATTTTTTTTTTTAACGATTTCATTGTACCTGACGTGGTAGTTTACAGTCCAAGTCAAATCGCCACATAAAACCCCGCAGACACACTGCTGATGCGGCCCTAGCAGCTCTCCACGCCCTGTGACAGTGCACTCTCCATTCTGCCCTGAACTTCTGCATCCTTGCTGATTCCTTCTGGGAGCTCTGGGGAGAATGTTGCACGTCCTTTCCCTAGCTTTTGTTGATGGCTGTGGTGATCCCTGGTGTCCCTTGGCTGGTCTATGCATCTTCAGAGAGACACCTTCTCTCCATGTGCCTCTGTCTCTTAGGACACCACTCTTACAGGATTAGGGCTCACCCTCCTCCAGTGTGACCTCCTTATGTCTGCAAGGACCCGCTTTCCATACAAGGTCCCATTCACAGCTATGGGGTTAAGGTTTCAGTGCTGTCTTTTGGGGAGGGACAAAGCAATCCGTAATAATTCCATTGCAATGTGTGAGCTATAGAAAAATTCATGACAGATTTTTACATTCTGATTTTGGGGGATCTGTTGTCAGGTTCCAACTGTGACCCATAGTGACTCATGGATAACAGAATGGAACCCTGCCTGGTGCTGTGTCATCCTCAGAGTCAGGCCTAAGCAGAAGCCCATTGTTGCAGCCACTGCGTCAGTTCTTCTGGTTGAGGGTCTTCCTCTTTTGTCACTGACCCTCTATCAAGCATGATGTGTGTCCCTCCTGATGACATGTCTAAAGTATGTGAGAAAAAGTATGTAGGTTATGCTTGCATCTCAATTTAGATCATCCACATTTCAAGTGCTCATAGTCACATGGGGCCAGCGGCCACCTGTGATGCAATGGCTTTGTCTCATACAATGGCCTCTTTGCCCTCAGATTTATCATTCTGCCACAGTGATAGGCTAGGTCACAGTCTTTAAAGAGATTAATGAGTATGCTACATAAACATGGTATGTAAAAGCGCCCAATAGGATTAAATGCTCTTGTGGGAAGTGGCTGGGACTAGGCACACTGATTACCTTTGGTCTACTGAGAGGATTGGCCAGTTCGTGGTTCTGGTGGGAGGACTATAGCTTGAAAGTGAGAAGCAGCAGGCTTATTCAAGGACTAGTCACACACAGGTGGAGGGGGACCTCACTGCCATCAAGAACCTGGAGTGGAGTGTGTCCTTTGGACCTGGGATCCTTGTGCTAAGAACCTCATAGATGCAAGAAAGAGAGACAGTTATAACACTGAACACGGTATGAGATGGCAAGAATGGTGGCAGCCACAGCAGAAGCCCAGTCCCAGGGAGATGGTGACATCAGCAAGGACAAAAACCACAGGACAGACAGATGGCTGTGGTGGACTCGCCTGCCCATTGAATAAGAGAGAGCTGAGCATCTTCTGGCAAGCGGATTGAGAGAGAAGCAGCCAAAGAACTGTTAACACTTGTCCAAATAGGGCAAAGGCCTAGTGAAGGCCTGAAGGGTCTGCCTTGCTGGCATTGCCAAGAAGCAGCTGAGCTGTGTCCTGGCTGACAAACTGCACACTGTCTCTTGAGCTGTATCCCGTTATTTCCACATTCATCCTGATCCTCAGTTGTAGCCTGCTCCAGAAAAACAAACCCATTGCTGTCTAGTCGATTCTGACTCATTTTGACCCTACAGGACAGAGTAGAACTGTCCTGTAGGAATTCCAAGGCTGACCTCTTTACAGTAGCAGATTATCACCTCTTTCTTTTGCAGAGCACCCAGTAGGTTCAAACTGCACACTTTTAGGTCAGAAGCCAAGTGCTTAACCACCCGCCATGACCTCCACCTCATGGGTATCAGCTTTGTGTGGACAGTGAGTGTCACCCATCCTGCTGAATGGAGACAGGCTCTGATGCTCCATTTCACCATTGCACTGGGCAGCAAAGCTCCGGGGTCATAGTAAATTCATCACAGCTTTTACCACGTCTGTGTATCAGCTGTGTTGGAGTTTACTTCAAGTTTGTCTTTGTTAAGAAAGATTCTGACAAAGTTTGTTTTACAGAGTTTATTTTGATTTTGGAAAAAGTTTCACAAGCCAGCAACATGGTTTCAATGGAACTTGATCTGCCTGGTAAGAGAGACACTGGGAGTTTTTAAAAACAGATAAAAGGTAGAGAGAAAGAGAAACAAAATAAAGCATTTTTCATGTATTTTTGACATAACATCAGGTCACACAGGGGTCCTGGTGGCACAGAATTTTATGGCTGTTAACCCAAAGGTTGCAGTTCAAATCTACTAGCCACTCCTTTAGCAACTCTATGGGGCAGTTTCACTTTGCACTCTGTCCTGTTTGCAATCAACTTGACAGCAACAGGTTTGGGTTTTTGGGGGTCAGGTCATGTAAGAGCAGGACTACAGAATGTCCCAATTGGAAATTTATCTACTTAAAAAGGATTTATGTTTGAGCTAAACTTTACAGCAGCAGTGTCTGTATCTACCAACCACATCCAAGGAGAGAAATTTCAAAAAGCACATACTCCCAGCTCTTCCACCAAGCTTCTTTAACATTTGAAAGAACATTTTTAACTCCAACAAGTCTGGAGAATAAAATGCAAACTTGACACTTTTTAAAATTAACCAATGTTGTTATACAAGAAAACATCTTTTTAGTATTCTCTTTCAGCCAACACCCATCTGATGTCAGCAATGGTATGTCTCCTTCCACATCCTCTCCTTAATTTGGCTTCAATATCTTCTGGTGGTTCCCTGTCAATGTACTGTTCTCATTGCTTTTGAATGATCATTACCAAAATTTTACTTGCATGTGATATTAATGATACTGCTGAATGATTTCCACAGTCTGCTGGATCACCTTTTTTTTGGAATGGGCACAAATAGGGATCTCTTCCTGTTGGCTGGCCAGCCAGCTAGCTTGCAAACTTCTTAGCCTAGACAAGTGAGTATCTCCACTGTTGCATCTGTTTGCTGAAACATTTCCATTGGCATTCTGTCAATTTCTGGAGCTTTGTTTTTCTGTCAGTGTCTAGCATATGTAGATTGAATTTCTTCCTTCAGTACTATCAGTTCTTGATCACATGTTACCTTCTGAAATGGTTTAACTTCGACCCATTCTTTTCACAACAGTGATTCTGTATATTCCTTTCACCTTCTTCTGCTTCTGAGGCTTCCTGCATCATTCAGTATTTCTCCCCAAGAATCCTTTAATATTGCAACTAGAGGCTTAAATTTTTTCTTCCGTTTTATCAGCTTGAGAAATGCCAGATGTGTTCTTCCCTTCGGATTTTCTAACTCTGGTGTTGTGTACTGCATAATAATACTTTCTCTCCTCAAGTTGCCATTTGGTATCTTCTGTTCAGCTCTTTTACTTCATTATTTCTTCTATTTGCTTTAGCTGTTCTACACTCAAAAGCTCACGTCAGGATTCTTCCAATATCCATTTTGGTTTTCCCTTTCTTTCCTGTCTGTCTGGTGATCTTTTGCTTTCTTCATGTATGTTGCTCTTGATGGCATCCCATAACTCATATGGTATTCACATGTTAACGTTCAGTGGGTCAAATCTATTCCTGACACAGTGTCTAAATTCAGGTGGGAGATACCTGAAGGTTGTGTTTTGGCTCTTGTGAACCTGTTTTACTTTTCTTCAACTTCAACTTGAACCTGCATATGAGCAACAGATGGCTAGATCCACAGTCACCCCGGGCCTTGTTCTGACTGAGATATTGAACTTTTCCATCATCTCTTTCCACAGATGTAGTCAGTTTGATTCCTGTGTATTGCATCTGGCAAGGCTCACGTGTATAGTCATTGTATGTGTTGGTGAAAAAAGGTGGTTGCCAGGAAGAAATCACTGGCCTTACAAAATCTCACTGTGTGATATCTGGCACTGTTTCTATCACCAACACCATATTTTCCAAATACCAATCCTTCTTTGTTTCCAATTTTTACATTCTAATCCCAAGTAATTACCAATACATGTGGATTGCATGTTCGATCAGTTTCAGACTGCAAATGTTAGTAAATTCTTCAATTTCTTCATGTTTGGCATTAGTGGTTGGTGTTTGAATTGGAATAATAGCCATATAAACTTGAATTTGAATAATAGCCATATAAACTTGAATTTGAATAATAGCCATGTAAACTGGTCTTCCTTGTAGTTATATGGATATCATGCTATCACTGACAGCACTGAAATGTTCTTTCTTGTAATAAATGTAATGCTATTCCTCTCCAATGTCATTTCTGGCATAGTAGACCATATGAATGCCCAATCCAAAATGGCCAGTACCAGTCAACTGCAGCCTACTAATGCCCAAGATACTGATGTTCATGCATTCCATTTCATTTTTTAAGATTTCCAATTTTCCTTGATTCATACATTTCACAGTCCTATTTATTAATGGATGTTGCAGCTTTTTTCTCATTTAGAGTCATACCACATCTCCAAATGAAGGTCCTGATGGCTTGACTCCACATCATTAAGGTTGACTCTGCTTTGAGGAGGCAGGTCTTTCCCAGTCATATTTTGAGGGCCTTCCAATCTGAGGGTAGTATACCAGACAACATTTTACTGCTACTCATAGGGATTTCACTGTCCAATTTTTTCAGAAGTTTCAGACCATCAGGTCCTTTTCCTAGTGTGTCTTAGTTGGAAGCTTCAGTGAAATACGTCTACTAGAATGGCTCTGCTAGTATTTAAAATACCAGTGGCACAGCTCCCAGCATCACAACACATAAACCACCAAAGTATGTGCCACATCTTGGTCCAGATGCTTGGGATATTTTAATGAACAAAAAGATCCTTCTCTTGACCACACCTGATAGTCATCCGACCAGAGCATCCCCTGAGGACATGATGCCCAGACTCTGTGATATCCCAGAGCTTACAACAGTGCCAAAGCCAACTCTTCAGACAAAGGTTCGAGTGAACTATGAGACACAGAATGATGCTGGTGAAGAATGCTTCTTGGCTAAATAGATCCCAAAATTGCTTTGAAAGGTAGACTAGGTGCTGGTATTGGTGCATAGCTTCCCAAGGGGAGTACTTCGAAGGTGACTGCAATGATATTCACCAGTGAGGTATGTAGCACTTAGAACTTGTTTGCCAACTTGTCAGACCTCATCTGCTAGACAGGATTAGGGTGGGGCTGTAACACTCTTCCTAAAGTCACCTCCCAACTCCAGTGCAAAGATAGTTTCCTTGGAGTGTAGCTTGCACCACCTTTTATCCTTTCATCCTACAAGAGACAAAAGGAAACAGAACCTCATACCACCTAGAAAGCAGCACCAGGAATAGAGCACCTCCTTCAGACATGAGGTGCCTGCATCAAGACGCAATCTGAGCAAAGACTGATGCAACACAAGGACTTTCCTTCAGCACTGGCAAAGAGGGAAAGCCTTTTCCTGGAGTGTACATCCTGAATTCGCACTTGTAGCCTACCGGACTGTGTAAGAACAAACTTTTGTTTGCTAAAGCCATCCACTTGTGGTATCTCTGTTAGACTGGCCCTAAATGGCTAAGACAGGAGATGCTAAGATTCTGTTAACAGTGATGAAAACATCTGGCTAGTGATCACAGTTGCACAACATGATGAACATTATGTCACTTGAATTGTCCAAGAAAAAAGGTTCAAATGGCAAATGTCGTCATGCATATATTTACCATTAATTAAAAAACAACAACAACAAGCAAACTTGTGTGCAGCAAAGGAGAACAAAGACAAAGGGAATTGTATCCCCTCAAAATGTGCACCAACTTCCTAGGCCATGGTTCCCAGTATTGTATTGTATGATTGTCCAACATTTTGTCATCCCAGCGATTTTCCTGTGTGCTGTAAATCCTCCCTCTATGATGTTAATGAGGCAGGACTAGAGGCAGTTATGTTGACGAGGAAGGACTCAATCGACAAGATTAGACTTTGTATTAATTTCTTTTGAGACATACAAGAGAGAAGCTAGCAGAAAGACAGGAGGACCTCATACCACCAAGAAGGCAACACCAGGAGAATAGCATGTCCTTTGGACTTGTGTTCCCTGTGCTGAGAAGATCCTCAACCAGGGAAGACGAGGGATAAGGACCTTACCCTCGAACCAACAGAGACTTCCTGTGGAGCTGGCACCCTGAATTTGGACTTCTAGCCTACTGCATTGGGAGAGAATAAATTTCTCTTTGTTAAAGCCATCCATTTGTGGTACTGCTGTTACAGCCACATTAGATACTTAAGAAAGGGCCAAAAGACAACACCTACCACAGCCTTCACCAGACTGAGTCCATCACAATTAGATAGTGCCTGGCTACCACTGGAAACCCCGGTGGTGTCGTGGAGAAGGGCTACCACTGCTAACCAAAAAGTTGGCAGTTCAAATCCACCAGGCACTCCTTGGAAATTCGATGGGGCAGTTCAACCCTGTCTCATAGGGTCACTGTGAATCAGAATGGACTTGACAGCAGTGGGTTTGGTTTTGGGGGTTGGCTGCCACTGACTGCTCTGACAAGGATCACAATAGAGGGTCCTGAACAGAGCCAAATAAAAATGTGGGAGAGAATTCAAACTCATAAAAAAAGGACCAGACTTATTGGTCCTGGGAAAACCCCAAGAATATGGGCCCCAGATACCCTTTTAACTCAGTACTGAGATCACTCCTGAGGTTCACCCTTGTGCTAAATTAGACAGGCCCATAAAATAAACAGAATAAACATAGCTCAACCACTTACAGGACACTAAATGAACATACCAGCTCGGGAAAGCATGTCAAGGCAGGAGAGGACAGGAAAACTGGACAGATGGAAATGGGGAACCCAAGATCAAAAAGAAGAGGGTGTTGAAACATCAGAGGGCTGGCAACCAACATCACAGACAATACTAATTGTTTGCTGAGAGACCAATTTGCTCTATAAACCTTTATCTTAATAACAATGTAAAGATACTTATCTTTATAGAGCTGATCTCCAATGTCCCATCATCAGAGATACTGTGACCAATAATCAGTGATCCAAACTGGGACACTTGAGAGTGAAAGGGGTGCTGTTAATAACTGAGCCTCATGAAAAGTGTAAAGTACAGTCTCAGGCTTATCAGGATTTATCAACCCAGTTTTATAAAAATAAACTTATATCTCTACCACAAATGCAAAACCACTATCACCTACCTTAAATAGATTAGTAAAACTAAAGTCAGTGAAAATACAACCATTAAAATTCTAGGTATAAATTCTATGGTGAAATACAAAATAGCAGTGGTTCTGGGAGCGATGGAGTCCTTTGTTCAGCTGTTTTACTTCATTATTTCTTCTGCTCGCATCATGTTTGGTAAAAGCAGGGGATCCGTTAAATAAAGGAAACTCTCAGTGAGACGGATGGACACAATCTCAACAACGGTGGTCTCAAATGGTACAGACCTGGACAATGTTCTGTTGTTCTGTGCAAGGGTGCCATGAATGGAAGCCAGCTTGAAGGTAACAACTACTGGACGTGCAGGGTGGGGACTGACAGGGTACGAGTGCACTTTCTGCTTGAGGGTGGTGTTCTGTACCTCAATTGTTGTTGTTGTTGTTGTTGTTAGGTGCCCTGGAGTCAGTTCTGACTCAGAGCGACCCTAGGCGTAACAGAAGGAAACACTGCCCGGTCCTGCGCCATGCCCACAATGGTTTTTAGGATTAAGCTCATCACTGCAGCCGCTGTATCAGTCCATCTTGTTGGGGGTCTTCCGTCTTCGCCGACCCTCTCTACCAAGTGTGTACCTTGACATAGGTAGGTTACTCAGTTACATGTCTTTATCAAAACTCAGCAGTGTCACATAAGATTTGTGTATTTCGCTGTATATAAATTTTACCTAAAAATAAAAACACAAAAAGAACCCCACACAAATAATGAGCTCCAGTTAAATACGCTGCAGTATATAGAGGTGAAGCAGTCTAATGTCTTCAAATTTCTCTGAACCAAACCCATTGTTCTCAATTCTGACCTCATGGCAACCCATACAACAGAGGAAAAACACCCCTTGTCCCCCAGACTTCACGGAAGCCAAATGCCATATCTTTCTCCCTTGGAGAGGCTGGTAGGTTTCAACTGCTGATCCTTCAGGTAGAAGCTGAGTGTGTAACCACTGCACCACCACGACTTCTTGGTTAAGATTAAATCACCCAAACCCACTACTGTCGAGACAATTCCAACTCACAGCTACCCTAGAGGGCAGGGAAGAAATACCCCATACTGTTTCTAAGGAATGCCTGATGGATTTGAACTGCAGACCTTTTGGTTCGTAGCGGTAGCACTTAACCACTACACCACCAAGGCTTCCTGGTAAAGACTACTGCCTCAGAAGCCCTATGGGGGCAGCTTTAGTCAGGTCCTACAGGGCCACTAGGAGTCGACTGACTCGATGTCACTTAACAGCAACAGTGGTGACAAATCCTGGAGGGGATGCGGTGTAAGAAACAGGGTGAGGCGACAGCGAGAGGGAGGAAGATGTGTTGACAGTGCTGGGCAACCATAGAGGGTTTATAAATGTTTGTTAAAACTTAATGACACAAAGTGGAGGATTAATTTTGTATGTGTTCATGGAAATTAGCTAGCCTCAAAAGAACCCATGAGGCGGTTAACGGTCCACAGGAGGAAACTGAGAAACAGAGGAGTGACAATAAGAGTCACCAATGAAGAGATGGCAACTGCAATGGAGAGGATTCGCCCAGGTGGAAAAGACCCCGCTTAGCAACCCTGAAAAACGGTCATTTATGACGGGGAGAGCGCACTGACCTATGACGTCATCGGGACGCCGACAACTCCTGCAGCGGAACATCACCTGGAATGAGCCACACTTCCCTTCTCGGGAGGATCCTCCGTAGTCGGTAGGATCTGAATCAAGGCTCTCATAGGTATCGCGCTCCATCAATCCGATTCTTCCCTCCAGTCTTCCGCCCCGCCTCCCCGAGCGCGCCTCTGATAGGCTAGTGTGGCCGTCACTTCAGAAAGGTCCGCATTCCTTCCGCCTTTCTCGAGGAGACAGAAGGCTTCAGGGGGCGGACTTCAGGCGGAGCCCACCCCAGAGGCTCTGCTTCCGCCTTTGATTAGCTGTACTGGGTGCCAGTCGTTCCGTTGCCCGCCGCTGATTCGCCACCCGAACACCGCTCTGTGCCGCTCCGGCTCCGCCCCCGCTGAGTGTTTGTGGTGGGGCTGCGGAGTCGCCGATCCCGCCGGAAGCGCCAGGACAATGGGGACCCGGGACGACGAATACGACTACTTATTCAAAGGTGCGGTCGGTGGGACACCGACGGGCGAGGGCGCGACAGCGAGTCTACGGGCAGGCGGGCTAAAGCTGCGCTGTTGGTCGTTGGGCCCAGTCCGGAAGCCGAAGCCTGGGAACCGTCAGGTTCAGCAGTCGGGAAGGCCGGGCAGGCCGCCCTCCATCAACTTTGGGCCAGAGTGCGCTGCCGCGCCGAGCGTGCGGCCCTGAGAGGCCTGAGGACCTGGGATGCGCCGGGGCGGGGTCGGGCCCTAGCGGGGGTGGGGCTGGGAGCGGTGGGAGAGGCCGTTGGGGCGGACCTTTAGGGGGGCGGGGCCGCCCGGGATTTGGCGGGCCGCGCAGGGCTGGGTGGATGACGGGGGCTGGGCCCTTGGGGCGGAGCCAATATGTGGTGGGCGTGCCCAAGGTGTGGATTGGCTCTGATGGGCGGGGGCGAGACCCTGAGTTGGGCGGGAACAGGTCTGATTGGGGGCGAGGCCTGAGAGGGACCGGGCAGGGCGGGATGGGTGGTACCGGCGGCCCAGGGTGAGATGGGGAGTGGAGAGTGGGTGACCCTGGACTGGCATGCAGATGTGGAAAGGGGGGGGGGAGCATTTGGGTCTGGACCTTGGGCCAGGTGAAGAGCAGCAGCGACGATACCAGATGACTGATAAGATCAAGAATCGGCCTTTTTTACATTTTCATTCAATTTTAATAATAATAAAAAAAAATGTATCGGCCTTTTCTAAGCACTTAACACAGGAATTTTCATAAATCTTGCCCACAACCCTGTAAGATTGGTAGGATTTCATCTCTTTTTTACAGACTAGGAAACTAAGACTCAGAGAGGCAAGGACAGGTAGTAAGTGTTGGAGGCAAATCTGAGCCCTGGCCTAGGGTGTGTGTTTGAAGGGTCTCGGAGCCAGCACTATTAGACCACTTCCCAACACAAGTAGGCTGGTGGCATCGGTATCAGCCAAGCTGCTGGGGATGTTCCCTGCCAAGGAGCATCTAGTATGGCCTAGGTGCCTCTAGCCAGCCATTACTAGTTGTGGACAGCTGGGGAGCTCCTTCATCCTGTCCCTTGATCTAGGGAGACTCCCTCCATGTCACTAGAGACCCTGGGCCGTTTTAGAGGTCACTGGCTTTGCAGGAGTCCCTAGTGGTACAAACTGTTAAGTGTTTGACTACTCTAACCATGAAGTTGGTGGTTCCAACCCACTCAGAGGCACGTTGGAAGAAAGGCGTAGTTGTCAGCTTCCTTGAAAACTCTGTGGAGCACATTTCTGCTGTGACTCACATAGGTTTGTGGTGGTTTGGTTTTTAGGCTTTGGTTTTGTAGCACCTTGCATGCAAAGCTGAGCAGTGACCGGGTCCTCTTCTGGGCTTCTTGGCTGACAGTGACAGCCCTGGGGAACTGACTTTGTCTGTCTGCTGCATGCCATATGAAGCTCTGTGTGCCACGCCAGCTGAGAGGCATCTTGTGCCCGCTGGGGTCTAGGGGTCTAGGGGTCTAGCTCTGCACCTGGAGCAGGGCTTTCCAACTGTGTCTGTGGTGTCATGCAGTATCTTGGGGCTGGGCCCAGGGTTTCTCAGATGAGAAGAGTGGGGTACAGCTCTCCCTACCTGGGTTATCTGTGCAGCAAAAGACATCCAGGTGGAGGGAGTCCCTGTGCAAAGGCCCAGCAGCATCACAGCCCTGTGGGCTTGGGACCTGCAAACAGGCCAATATACTGCTGGCAGGCTCAGCTGCCTGGTCAGCAAAGCCAGCTGGGGAGTGCTTTGGAAGGGCCCTCTGGGGATGAGTAACCAGCCTGCAGTCCCACCACAGTGGTCTTGTCTACCTTCAGCCTACCTGGTGGCAGCTGTGCAGGTCCCTGCCGACCACTCATCCTCCATGGCCCAGCCAGGGTGGCGGAACTTTTCCTGGTCCCCCTGCAGTGTGTTGGGCACTCGGATTATTCTTGACTGTTCACTGTTATAAGTAGCCCGGTGCCCAGTATTTGCCCAAGTCACTGTCTTTTTGCCCTTTGGGCTCCTTCCTTGAAGTGTGTTCTCAGAAGTACTGTTACTGGGTCACGGGCAGCAGCAAGGCCATGCAGTTCCCGCACAATCCCCAGAGGCCACTTCCTGGAAAAGCCAGTACTGCTTCTGCGGCAGCTGGCATAGGGGTGCAAGGTGGGGGTGCCCTCCTGCCTGCTGCGCCGTCCGCCCCCCCTGGCCTCCTTTCACGAGCAGGTACCCCGGTGACCTTGAGGTGGTTTGGTAGTGCAAATCCGGCCCAGAAGATCAGCATTTCCCACACTGTGTCTGCAGGAGTTGTAACTGTCACCTTATAACCAGGGCCGTCTGCTGTTGATGAATAAATTTCCTTAAATCCTCTCAGTTTGTCACTCAGGTCCACTTTTTGGATGTGGCAGCTCCCTGTGACCCTGGCTCCTGACGACCCCTGTTGTGCAGAGTAGAACTGCTCCATAGATAGGTCTCAGGTTGTGACTTCAGAAGCAGAGCTCCAGGCCTGTCCTGTGAGGCTCCTCTGGTGATTTCGAATTGCGCAGCTTTCATTTTTAGTCACCTTGGTTGTTAGCTGCCATTGAGTCCCTTCTGAGTCCTAGTGATGCTGTGTGTCCGAGTAGAACTGCTGCATAGCCTTTTCCTGGCCGTGACCTTATGGAAGCAGATTGCCAAGGCTTTCTCCCAAGGTGCCTCTGGGTGGGTTTGAACTGGCAGGCTTTTGGCTGGTGGCTGAGCGCTTAGCCATTTGCGCCACCCCAGAGGGATCACCATGAATTGGCATTGACTGACAGCAGCTAACAGCAGCCCTGTGTAACTCTGGCAGATCAGAAAGGCAAGGCAGGAGGAAGGAAGCCAGTACCATTGCTTACCATGCAGATGGCAGGTGGGCAGGAATGAAACCCTGAAACCCTGCATCTTGCTGGGGTGATGGTGGGCACTCAAGAGGTGGCCAAGACTTGCCACCCAAGCCACAGAATCAGAAGGGTGGGGCTCAGTAGGACCTCCTCCCACTCAGCCTCTGGGCCCCCTCCCAGTTCTGCCACTGCCTCCAGGGAGCCCTTCAGGATTGAGAGGGTACAGAGGTCCTTCTGGCTCAGCCCATGCCAGGCCTGCCCAGCTCCTCCTCCCCTGCTGCTCCGGTGCCCCAGCACAGAGGGGTCACACCCCTTGGCATGGGACCTGACAGCCCCACCAACCCCGCTAACCCCACCTGCTACCTGGTTTATGTTTGGGTGGCCACATCATGCAATCTTCATGCCCCTGGCCTTGGAGGTCCCCAAGGTCCCCTGGGTATCCCCGTGTGCTGTTGTTTTCCTTGGTATTCCCCCCCTCCCTCAGGAGCCAGGTTATTTGTACCTAATTATAGATCTTCACATTTATCCTCTTAACGCTCTAGCCTGTCAGCGCCAATGGCTTTCCCACCTGCCGGTTGATTCCTGGGGGCGCCCCAGCCTCTCCTCTGATGTCATGGACGTGGGATCTATAGTGGGAGCAGCCATGTCCCCACCAAGCCAGTCTCAGACCACACCCCCCTTTCTCCCCTGTCCTGAACTAGTGCCTGTGGAGGACAGTGGCTCACCTGGCCCAGGAGGACGCAGGTCATGTGGAACCTGGCCGTGCAGACCCCCGGGCCCCTTCTGTGTGTGTGTCTGTGCTTCATTTAGGTGTCCTTTTAGTTAAGATAGAGTCCCTAGGTGCTACAAATGGTAACATACTTGTATGTTAACTAAAAGGCTATTAATTGGAGTCCACCCAACAGTACCTTGGAAGAAAGGCCTGGCAATCTGCTTCTGAAAAATCAGCCACTGAAAACCCTGTTGGGCACAGTAGTACTCTGACATACAGGGGGCTGCGATGAGTTGGGGTGACTTTGTGGCAGGTGCATTTTTTTGGAGAGGAAGGAAGGCCAGGAGAAGGTGGTAGTAGGTTCGCAGGGAACCAGGCAGACCTGGGCCTAGTCCTTCACCCTCCTTCCTGGGCCATGCTCTAACAGGTCTGCTGTTTCCCCCTTGTAAATGGAGGCCCAGGCCTTTGGACACCTCTCCTATGCCGTCCAGTCCAGGAGATCTAGGGTGGACAGGGCTGGCTTTTGGAGGAGCAGGTAGGCTTGGCCTGCCGCATAGCCTCCTGCCCCTCCCAAGTGTGGAGTGCGGCTCTGTCCCTCTGCATCTGGGCCCGCATTTGCCAGGCCAGAGCCCCAGGGCTTCCGAGAGGCAGCGGCTCCTTGCTTTCGCCAGCTTGTCTGCTCTGCCAGCCAAGTAGTGTGTCCTGGGGGCCTGGCTTCTGGCTCCTGGCTGGTGATGCTACTGACTTCTATGGAAACATTGGGGATTGTACCCTCAAGGTCCCTTTATTCCTCCAGGACAACAGATTGTTTGTGTCCTCAACAATGCCATGTTCATTCTGGCCAGCCTGTGGCCCCATCATTCACCCCTCGGCCTCGGGCAGCGTGTGCCAGGGGAGCCAGAAGGCCTGATTTTCCTACTCTTGGCAGCCACTGCCCCTTGACCTTGTCCTGCTCCGGCCTCCACTGTCCTCTCTGGGTAACCTTCGACCAGGGATTCAGTCCCTCCAAGCTGAGTGTCCCCAGTTGTACAGTGGAGGTCATAACACTAACATTGTTCCCAGTCTGAGCCTCAGAAGCTGGGGCCGCTAGAAACTTAGACCTGGGCAGGCGCAGCTCACCTGATTGTGGCCCAGCCAAGAATGAGTGGGGCTGAGGTGACAGAGACTGCTGTGGGGCAGGCTGTGCAGGGGCTACAGAGCAGAGCCCAAGGGGTCTCCGTCATTCCCTGCCTGCCTGAGGACCTGAGAGGAGGAGCAAACTTCCCAGCCTTGGCCACATTCCTGTAGGAAAGAGGTGAAAGGTCGTGGCTGGGACAAGGGTACAGCCAGTCATCCTGGATGGCCCAGCTGGAATCAGTGGGGGTCCTTGGCACTGGGCCTCAGCCCATGGCCATCCCTGCCACTTCCCACCTTTTTCTTTTTCTTCAAATCCACAGGGCCAGCTTGTGTTGGGCATCAGAGGTGGCAGGAGTAGAGGACATGGGTGCCACAGGCCCTGGAATGGGCCAGGCAGTGGTCTGAGGGAGAGGAGAGGCCTGAACCAAGGAGTCCTAATGGATGAACAGGAGTTTGCAGCAACCCTTGAGCTGGGCTGTGGGATCCGGGAGCCATCAGCTGGAGGGCAGGATTTGGATCAATACACCCCTCAGCCATGTCCTAGCTGGTGGGGGTGAGGAGGTGATGAGTCAGGAGACCCAGACTGAGCCTGGGCTCTTGTCCTGCCTATGCTGCTGCGTCTGGCACCCCTGCAGCCAGCGCTGGATAGGGTCTGAGGCCAAAGTGGACAGGCAAGAGGGTGAGAAATCTCACTTACACATGAAACACATCACACAAGGTAAAGCTAGGGCCAGGTAGGACCATGGTCTCTGATGGAGAATCATGGACCGTGGTCTGCTTTCACAAGCTTTATTTATAAGCTTAATGGGTAGGAAGTCAACAGGGCAGGACATTGCCAAAAATGGTCATGATCTTTGTTACAGAGCTCAGGGAAGTTTGTCTTCAAACAAAGGACAGGGACATGCAAATAGTTTAAACCCGAGCCATTAACCTGTAAACAGTTTCAAGGAATAGTTTTAGCTTTGGGCTTATTATATTGCAAATAGTCACAAGGAAATAGTTTCAAGGTGCCAAGCAGAGAGATACAAAACATGGGGAGAGGGAAGAGGGGACAAGGGGGCTAGGATCCAGTAGCTCCCGGCCAGCAGCACCTATGCCACCAGCCTGGTGAGGCTGAGCCTACAAATAAGCACAGGGTTAGACCCCGTGGGTGTTTGAGCTCCTTATTCCCCTGCCTCAGTCTCAGTTTCCTGATCTGTAAAATGGGTTGAGTGAAACTTGACTGAGAGTGATATCCATCAAGGGTATTGTAAGCACAGACTCAGAAGATACTCTTCTTGTTAATCTCAGCTCATAATTAGCCATCCCTGGGTGTGGGCCTACAGCGTGGCTGACATGACCTTTACTCCCCTGGCCTCCAGGGCCAGGTTTCCAGAAAGTGGCAGGCCCCTGCCTGGGAGGCTCCACCAGCCACTTGGGCATTAGCTGGATCTACAGCCATGAATCAAGTGCTTTTTGTGAGCCTGCTCTCCGCCAGGTTCTGGGGTAGTCAGTGAGCCAGATCATCCGTGGTCCTCTGGGGTAGTCAGTGAGCCAGATCATCAGTGGTCCCTCCCCCAGGGGTGGGCAGAGGACGGTGGGCAGAAGGGCAAAAAGCAACTGAGTGAGATGGCAGGAGGGAACCAGGCTGAGACCCAGGGAGAAGGTCCATGGGGCTAGAAGGGAGTGTGCAAAGGGGAGAGTGGAGATGGGAGGACAGGGGCGGGCAGATAGAGGATAGCGAGGGTTGTGCAAGGCCGTGCTGGCTGCTCGCTCCCTCCCCCAGGTAGGAACCCTGACTCGGTGCTCACGGGCTCCCTCTGGTGGCTGAAAGGAAAATAGGCCGTAATGGTGGAGACGTTCACTGTGCTCTGCCTCTCACCTGGAAACCCCGGTAGCCTAGTGAGTTAAGTGCTATGGCTGCTAACCAGAACGTTGGTACTTCAGATTTGTCGGGTGCAACTTGAAGCTCTATGGGGCAGTTCTTCTCTGACCTCTAGGGCTGTTATGAGTTGGAGCCGACTGGACAGCAGTGGGTTTTGCCTTGGAGGTTCAAGTCCACCCAGCGATGCCTTGGAAGAAAGGCCTGGAGATCCACTTCTGAAATACCAGCAGGGTCACCATCTGGCATGGAGAATCCATGAGTAGCCGGGGCTGCTCACACAACTGTGAAGCCATAGACCTTCCCTTAGCATTTTGCCCTGGGGGTCTTCAGAAGGTTCTCAGAACCTCAGATCCTGCACTGTGGAGGCCCGTGTGTCCTGGTAGCTAAAGGGCCAGCTCCTGTCCCTCATTTGGGCCCTGGGCAGTTGCTCTGCCCCACTCCCATGTACATACCAGTGTCAGACAGCAGGTCCCAAGATCCTGTCCACAGTCTCCTACCTCCTTCCCGGACATAATACCCTGGCCCTGCTTTTGGGCATGGGTAGGGCCCATGGGTGGGCATGCATAAGACTCTGGGTTGGCAAGGTTATACTCAGCAGGCAGAGGGAGCTGGGTGACATGGAAGCAGACACACTCATGGGAACCACTTGTGGATATGCACGACGTGCAGTCCCACCATGGCCCCAGAACTGAGCTTTGAGTACATGCTGGCACTTCCTCCTCCCTGAGACGGCTCTCGTTACTGACTCCCGTCCCACACATGTGGCCCAGAGAGGTTAAGTGACTTTCCCCAAGCTGCACAGCTCCAGAGCTGTCTGGAGCTCCGCTGGGATGCCTGGGCCACTAGGCTGCAGGTGTTGGTCAGTGAGGGACCGAGGACAGGCAGGGTCATCCTGCTGTCTCACAGGCTGTGTTTCCTGAAGACCTGAACCGTCTTTTGCTCCTGCACCAGGAAGGGCTCAAGGAGAGCTCAAACGCCTCCGCCACCCTGGGGTGCTAGGTCTGCTCAGTGCGCAGGGAGCCACTGTGGAGGTTCCCTGGGTGAATGTGGCTCATACACGGCTCCCCTTTGTCCTCCCTACAGTGGTGCTCATTGGGGACTCGGGGGTGGGGAAGAGCAACCTCCTGTCACGCTTTACCCGCAACGAGTTCAACCTAGAGAGCAAGAGCACCATCGGCGTGGAGTTCGCCACCCGCAGCATCCAGGTGGACGGGAAGACCATCAAGGCGCAGATCTGGGACACAGCTGGCCAGGAGCGCTACCGCGCCATCACTTCTGCGTGCGTACCAGCGGGCAGGTGGCGGGGGTCCCGGGGGCAGAGGGCACACAGGCGAGCCAGGCAACAGGCCGGAGGAGGGAGGAGGCGGGGACAGAGGGGGGAGGCGGGGACAGAGGGGCCGTCCAGTCAGGTGGAGAGATGCCGTCACAGCACTCCCTAGTAGAGGGCTGCTGGAACCCTCGGCTACGTTATAGCCATGGGTGGGTGCTCTCCCAGCTCCCCAGAGCCCCCGGGCTTCTCTTCTGAGGCACTGCCGGTAACACTGGGCGCCAGGTACACAGGATTACCGTGGGTCCTGACACCGACTACTGCCGGTAACACTGGGCGCCAGGTACACAGGATTACCGTGAGTCCTGACCCCAGCTAGCTGGAGATGGGCCAGACTTTCCAGGGTAAGGGCACAGCCTTCTTCAAGACACTCTCACTTTGGGCACTATCTGCAGGCTCAGGGTTCCCAAACCACCCTCTAGACGGCCTGGCCCCCAATTTGGGGGCATCCCTCTATTCCCTCAGGTTGGATAATTCCCGAGAATGCCTCCCAGAACTCGAAAAGTGCTATACTTACTAATAGAGTTGTGTCAGAGCAGCAAGAGGTACTTCAGAGCCAGCTGAAGGGAGAGACACAGGGTGAGGTCTAGGACGGACCCAAACGTGGAGCTTCCGTGTCCCCTCCCGTGGAGTCAGGACACATCACCGTCCTGGCACATCCATACCCACACAAAGTATTCCCAACCAAGTAAAGCCACCTGTGCTTCTGTGTCTGGAGTTTCTATTGGAGTATCATTATGTAGAGTTGATTGACTCATTAGTCACATGGTCAAGTTCAGTCTCCAGCCCTCTTCCCCTCCCTGGACCTTCGGGGAGACATTACGTGGCTCAGAGTTCCAACCCTCTAGTGGCAAGGTGGTTATGAGTCACTCAGGGAATCCCAGGGGTTGGAGGTCACCTCCCAGCAACTGGGGACATAGGCCAGCCAGGTTCTCTTTTTTTCCTTTAACTATGTAACAAAACATTGCCAACTGAGTATCACTCCGCTCTCTGTTTTTAAGTTGTATTTGTTGTTGTTGAGAGTATGCACAAAGGAACATGACCTGGACCATTCAGCAGTTTCTACGTGTACAGTTCAGTGACACTGATGAGATTCCTCAAGCTGTGTGACCATTCTTATGCCCCTTTGCTGAGTTGTTCCCCCTGCCCCCCCCCTCGCCTTGTTAATGTAAACTCACTGCCCCCTGAGGTTACTAGGTAATCTTTTCAGTTGCTGTTTTCAATTTGATCCCTACTGATAGTTATTCAAAGAGCACAGTGTTCAGGGCAGAAAGGTAGCCACTGTTTACTAATTAAGCTAAACTATTGTTTGGTTTTAAGACTTCAGGGGATATTTTTGGTTTAAGATTTAAAAATTAGCTGAAAGCAGTAGTTTTGGGAGTTCATACAGCTTCTGTGGTGCCAAATGGTCTGAGTTCCAAGAGACTTTGAAATTTTGGTCTGTATTTTCCCCCTTTTGATCAGGGTTCTCTGTCAACATATTTTTATGTGTACAATTCAGTGACATCAATCACGTTTCATCCTGTGGTACAGCCATCAGCACTGTTACTTACAGATGTTTCCACCACCAGTACCAGAAACGTGATCCCCTGAAGCAAGGACTCCCCCTTCCCCACTCCCTCCCACTCCTAGTAAACACTAATAAGCTTTGATTTCTATGCACTTGCCTAATTTAGATATTTCAGGTAGGTGAGATCATGCATTTGTTCTTTAGCCGCTGAGCTACTTCACTCGGCATAATGTTTTCATGGTTCATCCATGTCGAAGCGTGGATCAGGATGCATTTTTCTGTAGGGCTGAGTAGTTTTCCATTATACACAAATATTACATTTTGTTTATCCATCTGCCAATGGGACATTTAGGTCATCTGTGCCTTCTGGCTGTTGTGCATAGCGCAGTAGTGAACAGTGGTGTACATGTGTCTGTTTGCATTCTTGCTTTCCATTCTTGGGAGTGAGATACCAAGCAGTGGAATTACTGGGTTATGTGGTAGTTCTGTGTTCTGAATTGTTGAGGAACCGCCAGTCTGGTTGCAAAGCAGTTACACCGTTTTACATTCCGACCAGCAGTGAGTAAGGGGTTCAGTTTCTCTGCCCCCTCACCACCCCTGTGATTTCCCAGTGTTTTTAATCATAGCCCTTCTAGAGGTACCAAGTGGTGTCTTATTGCAGTTTTCACTTGCATCTCCCCAGTGACTAATAGTGTTGGGCATCTTTTCATGTGTTGGCTGCAGCCAGGTTCTCTGCTACCAGGGCTGTCATCCCAGGCCTGGCAGGGCCACTCCAGTCTTCCTGCTGCCCAGTCGGGCTGGCCCTGCCTGGCTGTGTCTGCAGCCTGCTGTTTCCCTCAGCTCCCCTCAGTGTCGTCTCTGTGCTGTCAGGCTCACAGCTCTCCCTCATCCATCCTGTGCTCCCACTTGGTGGCCCCTGCCTCCCTGAGGCCTCCCAGCCCCAGGCCATTCCCCCTGCCCCCAACTCACTTCCTTCTGGAACCGCTGGCCAGCCACCTCCCATCTCCTTTGTCCCTCAGGGTGGAGGTACCTGTTGGCCCCCCGGCGGATCTAGGCTGGGCCTGCACAGGAGCCCCGTGCAGTACTGGCCACATCCTAGCTACAGCAGCAGCCTCTCCCTACCTTTGGGGCTGTCTTTCAACTCCATGCCCCATATTTTCTCCCCAGGCGACACATTTCTAAGCCAAGTCAGAGGAGCAGAACTAGGGCCTCAGGACAGGCGCATGTCCCTTGAGGCCCCTTGGCTGGGCCCTGTGTGTGAGCTGAGGAGCCCTTGGCCCCCCAAGTTCCTGTTCGGCAGCTGCTGCCTCAAAAGCCTAAGGGGTCGGGCCGAGAGGCCTGCAGTGGCTCACACCTGGCATTCTGTCCTTGCAGGTACTACCGTGGGGCAGTGGGGGCTCTGCTCGTGTATGATATCGCCAAGCACCTGACGTATGAGAATGTGGAGCGCTGGCTGAAGGAACTGCGGGACCATGCAGACAGCAACATTGTCATCATGCTGGTGGGCAACAAGAGCGACCTGCGTCACCTGCGGGCTGTGCCCACGGACGAGGCCCGTGCCTTTGCAGGTGAGCAGGTGGGGCTGAAGCATGCCCTGTGCTTTCAAAGGTGAGCGAGCAGGTGGGGCTCAGGTGAAGCCCACACCTTCTGAAGGTGAGCTAATGGTGCTGGGCGAGGCTGGAAGGGCTTCTTGTGGTCAGTCCGCGTGTGTCCAAGTGGAGCCCTCTGGCCCCATACTCTTGAAGCATCAGAGAAGCTTCTGGAAGGTTGGTGTTGTGGCCCAGGCCCTGGCATCTCCCTGGCTTCCTTCCGTGGCCACAGTGCCATCCTCCCCTCTCTGAGGAGTGGGTGGTCAGTCTGACCCTTGGCACCAGCCCTATCTTTCCTGGGCCAGCTTTCCCGTGTGATCGGGCAGGTAGGACCACCAGCTGCACTCAGTCCCAACCCAGCTCACCTGGGCATTGTTCCTTGTGTTCCAGAAAAGAACAACCTGTCCTTCATTGAGACGTCAGCCTTGGATTCCACCAACGTAGAGGAAGCCTTCAAGAACATCCTCACAGGTGGGTCCCGAGTCCAGGCAGGGGTGCAGAAATACCAGTGGGTTCACCTGAGGGGTGTGGGGCATGTATATCACAGGCCACACTGGCCAGAGGTCACACTTTGACCAGTTTGTTGATTTACCTGCCTGTCAGTGTGGACACCAGGGCAAACACAGCTCTCTTCACAGGGCCAAGTTAGATCCTGCCCCTTTTGGTGTAGGGGCTGAAGAGCCCTATTAGAGGGTTCTCCAGGTAACAGTCAGCTGTGGAAGCAGGCAGCCAAGGACAGACACCTGTAGAAGTTCAGTCTTGGCGAGCTGCTCTGAGGGTGAGGGAGCATCCGTAGAAACTGGGACTGTAGAAGATAGAGGCCTGGGCAGGGGCGAGGTAGGCATGTTGATGGCCAGAACTGAAGCCTAACATCCTGTCCTTGTCACTCTGAAATGATTGGAGGTGCACTGGGCGACATGACAGCCTTTGGGAGGGGTAGACTGAGCCCTGCATGGAGGCTGTCTCCGCAGTTCGGACCATGACCCTCCTCGCCCCTCCCCTGTCCACCCCCATGCATCACTCTGCCACCTTCCCTCCTGCCCCTGCAGAGATCTACCGCATCGTGTCACAGAAGCAGATTGCCGACCGCGCAGCCCATGATGAGTCCCCTGGCAACAATGTGGTGGACATCAGCGTGCCACCCACCACTGACGGACAGAAGCCCAACAAGCTGCAGTGCTGCCAGAACCTGTGACCGCCCCTTGCCTCACCCCGAGCGTGCGTGCACGTCCTCATCCTCTTGGCCCCTCGCCACACCGTCCTTCCTGCCCTCTGTCCCTCTGTGACCGGCTGGCTCCTGCCCTCCCAGCAAGCTCCCTGAGGAGCCAGAGTAAAGCAGTGCCTCCCAGCCTGGCCCGGCCTGGCCCAGCCTGGCCCGCCTGAAGAAAGCTAGAAGCTCTGCTTGCTGCTCCTGCGCCTCGTGGGTCCCCGGGGCACCCTCATGGGTGGGAAGAGTGGCAGGGTGCACAGGGCTAGCCGGAGGCCAGGAGGACCGGCCGAGCTCGCTTCTTACATTTTCCATGCAGACTCCTGGGAGTGATTGCCTCCCTCATTCTCTGGCCACTTGGCCCAGCCGGCCCCTTGCCCCGACCCAGAGACCCCTCCAGGCTGACACCTGCAGAGCCAGTGCTGGGGCAGGGACCAGGCCAGGTGGACACTCTTGGCGCTCAGCGTCCTGCCTGCTGCCCACATACAGGCCGGCACGCCCTCGCTGCCTTCCGCGTGCGCCTCCAGCTCCTGCCTGTAGATTTCCGTTGGGAGGAGACCCCTCTTGCTCCCTCGCCCTCCTCTTTTCTGCACGCAGCACGCTCTCCAGGACCCCTGCCCCCTCCCGTCTCGTCTCCCCATCTGGTCAGGAACCTGTTTGCAAGTGAAGCAATATCTCCGTGTTTTTGTATATACAACCGCTCTTGTAGCCTTGGTTTTTGTTATTGTAGAGAAACACAGATTCTTTATACACTTTGTAAGATTGACGCCAAACCCTAGCTCTCGACCTCTTATTCGCCCTGTGGCCCTGCACTGTCCCCCAATGCCTCGTGCCAGTGACTAAAATGTATAATCCAACTTCCTGGACAGAAACCTGCGCCTTTGTCTTCTTTCCCTCTGCCAGAGAGCCCTCCTGGCCTGAGGCCCCTTGCTTCTGCCTCTTGCCCCCTCCAGTGGCCACAGGCCCAGCCTCCTAAACGGGGCAGACAGGATCAGACACCAGACTGGAGAGCTGGTGGCCCCAGCGCATTGAGCCTGACTTTGTGGCCATGTGAGGTCTTCAGGTTGGATAAGGGTAGGTGCCTCTGTGGCAGGAAGGTGGGAAGACTCGGAGAGCACAGCCTGAGGGGGTCTGTCTTTTGTTTTAAATAAAAGGACCAATTTTAAATCCACAGAAACTCCAGTGGCAGGCAGGAATCCAGTAGTGCAAATGATGACACCAAAAAGCCAATTTTCCTCTGTCTCTGTATATGTGTGTATATGTATTGTTGAAACCGTACACATCAGAACATAATTCACTTATTCCTACATGTACATTTCAGTGACATTGATGACATGTTTCGAATTGGACAGTCATTCTCACCCTGCTTTTCCAAGTTCTCCTCCTCAGCATAAACTCACCACCCCCTGAGCCTCCCCTGACGTTTCAAGTTGCTGTTGCCAGGTTGATCCCAGCGAATGTCCTTGGCATTAAGCCCCTGGCCCTGGGAAGCCCGACCCTGAGGACCTTCTCCTCTGTAGCTGTGACTCGGTGTGTCCCAGGAAGGAGATGGGCCCAGTGTTTTGCCTGCTGCCACCCCCAGGGCCTGATACCCTTACCTCTCCCCCTGGGGCCTGTGGTGATGCCTGTCCCTGAGCACTCAACACCAGTCTGTCACTTGAGGAAAGCCCAAAGTGGAGGACGCTGGTGAAAGGGGCAGTAGGTGGCCTGGCATTCTGCTGCTTTTCTGGGGGACGAGCTTCTCCCCTCGTTTTTGTGGGCAAGACAGGCTGCAGTCAGCTTCCACTACAGTTGAAGGGCAGCCCTCCTTGACACCCCCCGTGGTGACCACCAGGACGCTGCATGTGCCCTCGCCCATGGTGGCACTGGTGGCGCCAGCCTCTGAAGAAGCCACTTGTGCCTTTTGACATTCTGGAGGCCAACCAGAAAAGGGGTTCATTCTATCTTATTTCTGGGCTCTGGTCACCCCACCTGGAGCGTTGAACAAACCCGAATGTGGCCCCAAGAGTGGGCCCTGAGGAAAGAGGGCCCACTGGCTGCTGGGGGCTGCTCAGATGGTCCAGAGCCATGTCGACAAGGAACGTGTTAGTCTCCAGGACAGCCACAAATGAGGGCCACAAACTGGGTGTCTTAAAAGAACTAAATTTATTCTCTTAGTCCTGGAGGCTAGAAGTCTAAAATCAGCATCACGAGGACCACACCCTTTTTGAAAGTTCTAGGGGAAGATTCTTGCCTCTTTCAGCTTCTGGTAGACTCTGGCATTCCTTGGCTTGTGGCCGCATTTCTGTGTGGCTGTCTTACCCATGTCTGTCTGTCTGTCGGTTTTCTTGTAAGAACACCACTCTTAGGGAGATTGAGGTCATGCCTACCCTAGTATGGAGCCCATAGGTGGCACAAATGGTTAATCCCTCAGCTGCTAAATGAAAACCTCGTGGCTTGGGTCTACCCAGAGGCACATTGGAAGAAAGACTTGGTAACCTGCCTTCTAGTCTGCCATTAAAAAGCCTGCAGAGCACAGTTCTGCTGTGACTCACACGAGGTCACCATAAGTCAGAGTCCGCAACTGATTTGGTTGGTCTCTTCCCTCCAGTCTGACCTCTCCCTTGACTTAGTCACATCTGCAAAGACCTCATTTCCAAGTACAGCCCCATTTTGAGGGTCTGGGGCTAAGACCTCAACTCATGTTTTGAGGGAACACAGTTCAATTCTGGCAACAGCAGAGAAGGTTGTCCAGTAGGAGGAGACAGCAGATGGCACCAGGCAGTCACGAGGCCATTCCCACAGACTACCAGAAGGGCCCCATTCCCCGGCTGTGGGCAGGGGGGTGCGTGGAGGGGGCTCCGTTGACATGAAGCTTCAGGAGAGCCCAATGAAGGAATAAGGCACCTCAAACGGTCATGAGAGGCACAAGATCAGTATTTCTCAAGCCTCCGTCATCTGCCAGGCCCTGTGCAAGTACTTGGGAACAAGTCTGACACCACCACCGCCCCAGTCCCTCTGCTGGAATCCACTGTCCAGTAATGCTGTTTTAATTACTCTGGTTTTAATGACTTACTAACATGCTGTCAGTCAGCTAGTGCTGCTTCAAAAGAAATACCACAAGTGATTGGGTTTAAAAAGAAAAATTTTATTTGTCACAGTCCAGTAAGCTGAAAGTCCAAATTCAGGGTGTCTACTCCACGGGAAGGCTTTCTCTGCTGGCTCTGGAGGAAGGCCCTTGTCATCAATCTTCCCCTGAACTGGAAGCTTTCGAGGGACAGGAAACTTAGTCCTTTTCAAAGGAAGTGCTCAGCTCCTGAGTACCTTTAGGGATGTGGCTGGATGGAGGGGTGGGGCACACTATTATAAAAACCCAGTACTCTGGATTTGGGGCACACAGTGTCCCCCTGGGAGTCTGTGCCCACTGGTCTGCTGCTGTGTTATAACTTGATCCCAAGACTTCATCCTCCAAGACCTGGAGCACAGTCCCCTCCTGGGGTCTGTGTCTACCTGTCTGCTGCTGTGCTGTGACCTGATCCTAGGACCTCATTTGCCTCCTCCAAGGCCTGGTTTGAGGGGCTGTGACAGTTTTCCCTTAGTGCCTGAGCTTCCTGTGCTGTTCCTGCCGGTTTCACCTCTGAGACGTCTTCTCATCACCCTACTGCAGACTCTCCTGCCATTGGAACAGTGAGAGCACAGCTGTCCCTAAATTCTTCAGAGTGAAACCCACTTTTAGGAAGTGTAAGTGATAAACGTTATGATCAACCTGATTAACCGGGCAGGCCTCATGGGACCTGGTGTGAACCTGGGTGTGGTTTTGAACTAAGATAACTAATGTAACCTTTCTGGATATCTTGGGGTGTAGTGGGGTGCTAGCACCTTCACTTGCATATGTTAAGCTGTTAACAGTGTGTGTTAAGCTGCTAACCAAAATACATGCATAAGTGTGTTTTTAACCAAGATGTCAAATAAAAGCTTATTGTTAACCTCAAGCCTGGTAGTTACATATTTTCCTCTCGTGACCCCCCGATACTTTTTGGGTGCTGATGACAACAGCTTCTAGTATTACAGCGACACACAACTCAGTGTGTTGTTGTGTGGCATCAAGGCGACTCCAACTTAGCAATCCAGTGTGACAGAGTAGAACTGTCCTGTGTGGTTTTCTAAGCTTTCATCTTTAAATCCTTATGGGAGCAGGTCACCAGGTCTGCAAGTCACTGTGGTATGACAAACTGATGAGTTGGTGGTCTTAATAAATCACGTAACTCTCTTAGATATAACTATTTACTCTTCATAAGCACCCTAGGAGATGGGCATCATTTACTAGTCTTGTTTTATAGATGGAGGACAGAGAAATCAAGTGACTTGCCCGAAGTCTCACTATCAGTAAGCAGCAAGCAGTTTTCAGATTCAGAGTTGTATGCCATCACTAAGCTATGGTGCCTCTCCCAGTGTTTACGGAGTGCCTGTATTGTGGACTAAGGATCCCTGGTGGCACTCAGCTGCTCAGAGGAGGGCCAGTGGTTAGTACTCACCGGGGACTCTGCAGGAGGAAGGTGCAATAGTTGGTTTCTGCAAAGACAACAGCCTAAGATCACCTCTTTGGGAAGTGCTATTCTGTTGCGATCATTGTCAATGAATTTATATACACGTGTGCACATGTGTGTTTTGTGGCCTGCCAGAAGACCAAACAAATCAGAAGAAATGCAACCAGAATGCTCCTTAAAGGCGAGGACAGCAAGACTTCAGCTTACTTACTTTGAACACAGTCTCAGGAAAGACCAACCTTTAGAAAAGGATATCACGTGTGGCAAAGTAGAGGGTTATGGAAAACGAGGGACACCCTCAGTGAGATGCATTGGCCCAACAGCCACAAGAATGGGCTCAAACAGACTGTCTTAGCCATCTAGTGCTGCCATAACAGAAAAACTACAAATGGTTGGCTTTAACAAAGAGAAATGTATTTGCTCACAGAAAAGCAGGCTCCAAGTCCAAATTCAGAGCATCAGCTCCAGGGGAAGGCTTTGTCTGTTGGTTCTGGAGGAAGGTCTTTGTCATCAATCTTCCCCCCGGATTGGGAGCTTCTGAGACATGGGGATCCCAGGTCCAAAGGACGTACTCTGTTCCTGGCACTGCTTCTTTCCTGATGGCATGAGGCTTCCTGCTGTCCGCTGGCTTCCCTTTCCTTTATATCCCAAGAGGCTGCCTCAAGACACAAAACACTTGCAGGTGGACTCCTGCCTCACTAACACAACCACTGCCTCTCCTCCCTCATTAACGTCCTAGAGGCAGGGTTTACAACATAAAGCAACACCACACAATACTAGGAAGAGTGGCCCAGTCAAATTGCCAGACACATTTTGGGGGGACAAAATTCAATCCATGACACATACCAGTGATGACAAAGATGATACAGAACCAGAACAATGGCCTCAAACATACCAACAATCAGAAACATGACACAGAAGGAGTAATGTTTTGAACTGTAATACATAAGGTCACCACGAGTTGGAAGCAATGGCAGTTAACGACTATAGACCAGAAGGCTCTAACAAATAGGGAAAATGCCCAGGTACAGGCTAGAAAGAAGTACTTTAAAATTTCTATTATGGAAATTTTAAACACACATGTTTTGGTAATCCGGGTTTAACAAAGGAGAATTTATTCTTCCACAGTCCAGTAGGCTACAAGTCCAAACACAAGGTATCTACTCCAGGGGAAGGCTTTCCTTCTTCGTCAGCTCTGGTGGAAGGTCCTTGTGTTGCATCAGTCTTTGGTCAGGGAGCATCCTGGTGCAGGAACCTCAGGTCTGAAGGATGCACTCTACTCCTAGTGCTGCTTTCTCAATGGTAGGAGGTCTCCAACTCTCTGCTTGCTTCCTTTTCCTTTTATCTCTTGTAGGATGAAAGGATAAAAGGTGACACAAGCCACCCTTCAGGGAAACTTCCTTTACTTTGGAGCTGTGAGGATTATAGTCCCACTCTAATCCTGTCTAACATAATCTACTCTATTAACCACAGGCAGAGATTAGGATTTACAGTATAGGAAAATGATAAAATAGAGGACAATCATAAACACTGGTAATCATGACCCAGCCAAACAGCTACATGTATTTTCTGGGGGACATAGTTCAATCCATGACACTATACAAACGTTGTGACCTGGGTGGTACAAATAGTTAAGCATTCACTGCTAAATGGAAGGGTGATGATTTGAGTTCATCCAGAAGCATTAAAAAAAAAATACACTTGTTCTCAAGTTGATTCCAACTCACAGTGACCCTACAGGACACAGTAAAATTGCCCCATAGAATTTCCAAGGAGTAGCTGGTGGACTCATGCCACTGACCTTTGGGTTAGCCACCGAGCTCTTAATCACTGTGCCACCAGGATTCCCTCAGAGGCATTAACACCCTATATGGTGAGGCTTAACAGATCAATCTTGTTTTGTTTGTGCTTCCACTTCTCCTCTCACTTGCAAACCCCAGACACAGAAAGCTTACAGTACATATAATCTTGATATGACTGAAGACCAGATGAGTTGTGGAAAGATATCAAAGACATTATCAACAAAGAAAACAAAAGGTCATTCAAAAGACAGGAAAGAAAGAAAAGATCAAACTGGGTGTCAGAAGAAACTCTGAAACTTACTCTAAAGTTCAGTAGCTAAAGCAAAAGGAAAGAATGGTGAAGTAAAAGAACTGAACAGAAGATTTCAAAGGGTGGCTCAAGATCTAATGACATGCGCAAAGAGCTGGAAATGGAAAACCAAAGCAGAGGAACATGTTCTGCATTTCTGAAGCTGAAGGAACAGAAGAAAAAAGTCAAGCCTTGAGTTGCAATAGTGAAGGATGCCACAGGGAAAATACTGAATGACTGAGGAGCATCAGAAGAAGATGGAAGGAATACACAGAGTCATTATACCAGAAAGAACTGGTCAATGTTCAACCATTTCAGGAGGTAGCTAGGATCAGGAACTGATGGTGCTGAAGGAACAAGCTGAAGCTTATTGAAGGCATTGGTGAAGAACAAGCCTCCAGGAATTGACAGAATATCAATGGAAATGTTTAAATAAATGGATTGCAGGCTGCAAGTGCTCTCTTGTCTATGCCATGAAATTTGGAAGACGGTACCCGGCTAACCGACTGGAAGAGATTCATATTTATGCCTATTCCCAAGAAAAGTGGCCCAACCAAATGTGGAAATTATCAAACAATATCATTGATATCACATACAAGTAAAATTTTGCTCAAGATCATTCAAAAGTGACTGCAACAGTATATTGACTGGAAACTGCCCGAAATTCAACCTGGATTCAGACGAGGACATGGAACCAGGGATATCATTGCTGATGTCAGATGGATCTTGGCTGAAAGCAGAGGATAAGAAAGATGTTTACCTGTGTTTAGTTGACTATGTAAAGGCATCAGATTGTGTGGATCATAACAAATTATGGCTGACATTGTGAAGAATGGGAATTCTAGAACACTTAAGTGTGTTCATGAGGAGTCTGTACACAGATCAAGAGGCAGTTGTGCGAACAGAACAAGCGGATGCTGCGTGGTTTACAGTCAAGAAAGGTGTGCATCAGAGTTGTATCCTTTCGCCATACATTTTCAATCTGTGTACCAAGCAAATAATCCGAGAAGGTACACTCTATGAAGAAGAACAGGGTATCAGGATTGGAGGAAGACTCATTAACAACCTGTGATATATAGATGACACAACCCTGCTTGCTGGATGTGGATTTGAACCACTTGTGAAAGATCAAAGACCACAGCCTTCAGTATGGGGAAAACAAAAAGACCACAGCCTTCAGTGTGGATTGCACCTCAACATCAAGAAAACAAAAACCCTCTCAATAGGGCCAGTAAGCAACATCTGGATGAATGGAGAAAGCCCTACTTTGGACTGCCAAAGAACAAATAGATCTGTTTTAGAAGAAGTACAACCAGGGTGTTCCTTGGAAGCAAAGATGGCAAGACTGTGACTTACATACTTTGGACATGTTGTCAGGAGGATCAGTCCCTAGAGGAAGACATCATGCTTGATAAAATAGAGGGTCAGCGAAAAAGAGGAAGACCCTCAGGGAGATGGATTGACACAGTGGCTGCAACAATGGGCTTAAGTGTAACAGCAGTTGTAGGCGTGACACAAGATCAGGCAGCGTTTTGTTGTGTTGTGCACAGGGTCTTTATGAGCTGGACACTGACTTGAGGGCACCTAACAACAACCTTGATATTATCACATCCGAGGAAATAAATGACAGTTCCTACAATAGTTCCTTAATATCATCAAATATCTAGCCAGTGTTCACATGTGTGTGACTGTCTTACAGTTGTTTGAATGATTTGTTTGAATTGGTGTCCAAATAGTCTGCTCATTCTAAGTGATTTAAGACCTCAGTTTTTTTTATGTACAAATTCCCCTTGTATCTCTTATTTTTCTTGCTTTCACTTTTGTGTGTGTGTGTAGAAATGTCATTTGTCTTATAGTTCCTTAATCCAAATATTGCCAATAACCACCCTGTGTTGTGTGTTTGTGTGTTTTCTTTTTGTAGAAAAACATGGGGAGCTTCACATAACATAGAAATTTGGCATTTCAGGGTATACCATCAGTGCTTCTTAGTATATTTACTATATAATTCTAGAAGATGTTCATCACCAAAAAGAAATCCAATATCCATTGAACTACCGTTTCTCATTTTTCCTTATTCTGGTCCTTTACAGACACCTGGCAACCACTAATCTACTTTCTGTGTCTACAAACCTATGGTGTCATTTAACATGTCCTTTTATCCTTCACATTTCTTGTAAATTAATAGTTGAGTCTTTAGGCCTCATGAGATTCAGGTCGTGCCATGTATGTACACTATTGTTGTTGGCTGCTTTCCAGTTGGTCTCCCAACTCATGATGTCCTCACGTTCAATAAAATGAAATGCTCTCAGTCCTGTGACATCCCCACCATTAGTTGCAATCAGACCACTGTAAGCCTATATATATATATATATATATATATATATATATAGGCTTACAAATTATGTATATATATATACATATACATATATATACACATATACATATATGTATATATATACATATACATATATAGTATATATATACTATGTATATATAAATTATGTATATATATGTATATATATACACAATTTTTTTCCCCAGTGTCTCTGGGTTAACTCATTTTTGGGTAAACTGATTTTCAGAAATATGTTGCCAGGTATTTCTTCCCAGTCCATCTTTCTCTGGCAGCTTCTCTGAAGTCGGTTCAACATCATAGCAACATGTAAGCCTCCACTGACAAGTGGTAGCTGCCCAGGAGATGTACTGACTAGGAATGGGACGTGGGTCTCCTGCATGGGAGGTAAGAACTCTACCACTGAACCACTACCATCCAAATGAACCTCTTCTAGATTACCTCTATTGACATTATCTTGATCTCATTCCCACTGTCACTGAGCCAATTCCTACTTGAAATAGCCCTATAGGTCAGAGTAGAACTGCCCTACAGAATTTCCAAGGAGCAGCTGGTGGATTTGAACTGCCAACCTGGCAGCCAAGCTCTTCACCACAGTACCATTAGGGCTACGTTGTCTTGATAACTCTCTTGTTTTCTGGTGTGACAAGATGGCCCGGCTCATTTCGTACACTTTCTGTCCCAAACTCGGAACCAGACATTTCCTCAAGGTTTCCTGGGATGGTATTTAAAGATCATAGTCTGAATATTAGGAGGGCCCACTGCAACTTGGTGAATCTTTGTTTCTGATCTTTTCAGTGGACAGAGGTAGGAAATGTTTTGTTATGATGGTAAAATAGATCATGATAGTCCCAATTCAGGTCCAAGGGTTTACTCAGTCGGTCTTATTCCAGTGTCTCCTCTCACTCCCTCTGAAAATCCCAGTTGTTGACATTGCTATAATAACTCCTTTGCTTTATCCCCTGCTACGTACACAACAGGACAGTGGTTTGTTCTGTTGTTCATATGGTCACTAATGAGTCGGAACTGACTCGACAGCCCCTAACATCAACAACAACACATACACAACGGAAACCCTGATGGTGTAGTCGTTAAGCGCTATGGCTGTTAACCAAAAGGTAAGCACTTAAAATCTACCAGGTGCTCCTTGGAAACTTAGTGGGTCAGTTCTACTCTGCCCTAGTGTCACTATGAGTCAGAAGTGACTTGATGGCAGTTGGGTTTTTTTGGTTTTTCATACACAACAAGTTCAGAAAAAGAATTCTAACACCACCAACCATAATAGTGAAACTCTGGTGGCATAGTGGTTCAGTACTAAGTCTGCTAACCAAAAGGTTAGCAGTTCGAATCTGCCAGGTGCTCCTTGGAAACTCTGTGAAGCAGTTCTACTCTGTCCTATAGGGTTGCTATGAGCTGAACTTGACTTGATGTCAGTAGGTTTTGGTAACCATAATATAGCGGCTTGGCTAATATAGTGGTAGCATGTACAGGTGAACTGTGGTGTTTTAAAGTCGCTGATTCATCTCTGTGTTGTTTTGCAATCAACTGGATACCAGAATCATAAACCCACCACCAATGAGTCGATTCTAACTCATGGGGACCCTATAGAATGGCTCCATAGAGTTTCCAAGGAGAGTCTGTCAGACTTGAACTGCTGATCTTTTGGTTACCAGATGTAGCACTTAACCACTATACCACCGGGGCTCCTACCAACTGGATATACAGGTTCATTTGTTTTATAGACATTTCTGAATAAAATGCTTGCATGATTGTGAAGCCAAGTCTACAAAACAAGCTATATGTATATTTGTACAGTTTTATTATTATGATTAAGTGAAAATGTACATTCCCATATAAATTTTCATGCTCACCTATATGCAGTTCCCACTGTTCTTCCTGGTTGGTGACAGCACACCCTTCCTCTCTGCTCCATACATGTCATATCCTCCCAACAGTATCCTATCCCCTCCTCTCCACCCATTTGCCTTCCTCCAGTAAGAAGTCAGCAGGAGAACCATAAAGTGCCCCCAAAATATGGTCACTCTGCTGTGTCAAGTCCAATCCATTGCTGCCTGAAGAGTTGTCCTTGACTATGATTTATGGACAAGGGCAGCATCAGGGCCAGGGACCACGCTCCCAGGGGAACCCTGAAGCCCCTGGAGCACCAATTGCAGTCTTTTAGCGGAGATCGCAGGGTGCATCCCTATTTATTCTTGTATTGCCAGTGAGACTCAATTTTGTGAGCTCCATCGTGGCTATCACTGGTAGTGGCTGGGCACCATTCGGTTTTTCTGGTCATGAGCCAATGTAGAGATCCTTGTGTCTTCTGGGTTCTCTTTCCCCCATGTTGTTTTGGTCCTCGGTGATCATCCATTCCTGCTAAGTTAGGACTATTTGCTGTACCCTCAGATGGCAGCTTGGCAGCTTTTAAGACCTCAGGCACCACTCAGCAACGTGGGGTGCAGAGGGCCCCCATTAGCAAAATGCTAGTTGTGCCAACTGGCCTTGATTTCGCCTGAGATCGTGGTCCCTGGCCCCCACCCCAGCTACTCTGTCCTTGCAATGTTGGGTCAAGATGGGAGAAGTACTCGAGTTGTGTTGAAGTCCAGTTAATATTCTTTCTAACATGTGCTGTTACAGATTTCACCAAACCAAATTTCTATCAACTATCTAATCTAAACCCTCCCCCCTTGCCCTCCCTCCCTCCCCACCCTTGCAGCCATCAACGAGTCTTTTCTTCTATGCATGAGTCTGTTTTTAAGTTCTTATCGTAGGGATCTCATACAATATTTGTCCTTTTGTTCCTGACTACTTTCACTCGGCATAATGTCCTCTAGTTGAAACCAGAGTGTGAGATGTTTCCTGCAATCATCGTTGTTCTTTATCATTGCATAGTGTTCCATAACAAGGTATATTTTTACTTTTAAGGAGTCTAGCTTCTATCTTTGTACCCTCCATCCTTTCCCTTCCCTCTGTAGGGAACTGCTTACAAATGATTATGGTTTATCTTTCTATTAAAAACATTTAGAAGCCACTACAACACACCAGAATTTAACCGAGATAATGAAAAACAAACCTGTTGTCATGGATTAATCCCAACTCATGGCAACCCAGTGTGTCACAAAGTAGAACAGCTCCATAGGGTTTTCTTGGAGATAATCCTTATAGAAGCAGGTGATCTATATATGCCACAAAGGTCCAGGACATCTGGGTCTTGGAAATCTTGGTTGTATAGTGGTTAAACGCTACAGCTGCTAACCTAAATGGCTGGCAGTCTGAATCCATCAGGTGCTGTTCTACGAGGGCAGTTCTTCCCTGTCTATAGGGTTGCTATGAGTCGGAATCGACACAACGGCAGTGGATTTGGTTTGGTTCTGGGTCTTGGCCTGAGCCCAACTCTCTGGGGCTCTTTCCTTTTTCTCTTGGTTAATGTCTACTCTCCCTCAGATGTCAAGTCAGTTGCTTCTTCTTCAAGGAAATATTTCCAGGCATCCCCAATTTTTCCATGTTTTCGTAAGACAATATGTCCCCTCACCGCAGTTGATCACATCTGTAATTACTTGTTAAGTGTATAATTGATTAATGCCTGTATCATTCACTAGATTGAGGTCCGTCATGAGGGTTGCGGTATACGTCTGTCTTACTCCACATCGTGTCCCCGTCGCCAAGTACAGTGCCACAGACTGGATGGATGAATGAATGAATGAATGAATGCTGAATGAATGATTTGGCTTTAGGTTCCCTTTACGTCCTCCCACCGTCGGATCCGACTCGACGGCACTTGGCCGTGGCTTGGCTCACCGTCTCTAGGCCTCTATTTTCTCCTCCGTAAAATGTAATCATAAGGTCTCTCCCTCCCCCAGAATTGATGAGGAGCGTAAAAGAAGTGCGGAACATTTATAAGTCGCTTTACCAAGTGTCACGCGGCGTTCCGCACTGGTTTTATTATGCGATCAAAGCACTGAGCGTCGCCAGGTGGCGCCGCCAGCAGCGCTCCTGCTCGCGGCAGGAATGGGGACAGATCCGGAGTTAGGGGGCGGAGCCGGGACGCGGCGGGGGCGGAACCAGCAGCTGCGCGGCCGGGGGCCTTTGCGGCCCAGGACGTCCCCTTACCCCTGGCCCCGCCCCCATAGGCGGGACATGCGCCTCTATTGGCTAGAGCGAGGGACAGGAGGTTTCTATTGGCCAGCGGCGCCGTCGGCTCGGCGGGCGGTGCCCGGACGCAGGTGCGGGTTAGAGCGGAGAGAACGGCGCTGACGGGCCGGGCCGGGCCGGGCCGGGCCGGGCCGGGGCTAGCCAGGCCGGGACAGGCGCCGGGGCGAGCGGGAGGCCTGCGCGGCCGCCCGGCCCGGCCGCGGAGCAGGTAGGCCGGGACGGCGGGAGGGGACGGGCGACGCCGGTCCGCGGGCCCGCTCGGGTTCAAGGCCCCCAGCGCAAGACTGCCAGGCTCGGACCCTCGGCCTTGGTCTCTCCCGGGATGCGAGGGCCGTCGCGGTTCCTGCAGCGAGGGCGCGGAGGCTCCCGGAACCTACACTAGTAGGCACTTCGCAGAGCCTCCGTTTCCCTTTCTGTGAAATGGGATGGGAGGATTCAGGAGGTGGCGCCTTCCATAGGCACACAGTAGGTGATCAGAAAGCGGCCAGTGACATCCGCGTTCTGCCCTTCAGGGGCTGATAGTAAATACAATGTGTCGAACACTGTGACACAGTGGTGAAAATTTGCTGTTGGCTCTTTCAGTCCTTTAAAGGAGACTTGGCAGCGCTAGGCTGCCAACCTGCTGGTTGGTGATTTGAACCTACCCAGCGGCTCTGCGGAAGAAAGACCTGGCAATCTACTCCTGTGAAGATTGCTAGGAAATCCTATTTCGTCCTGTAGGGTTGCTGTGAGTCAGAATTTACTGAATGGCACCTCACACAACAACCTAGGAAGGGGGAAGTCCTAGAAATCTTCCCTGTTTTACAGATGAGGAAACGGAGACGCAGAGAGGTTAAGTCTCTTGCCCAAGACCACACAGCAAATAGGAAGAGAGCTGGAACTGGAACCCAGCCTGGGACACAGCCCCAGTAGGAGAAAAACGAATGATTTGCTCTTGTAAAGATTACAGCGTAGAAAACCTATGCGGCAGTTCTGCTATGTAACGCGTGAGGTTGATTGCCAGGAGTCAGAGTTCAGCCTGACAATATACAACAAATCATTTACTGAGCACTTACTGTGTGCCAGGCACTGCCCACGCTGCTTCTCCTCAAGCTTTCCCAACAGTTCCTTATGCTATAACTACAGTAAGAGCTACTGTTTTACTGACTTCTTAATGTTTACTGATTTATGAGCTGGGTAACGTTCTGACCCCATTTTACAGATGAGGAAACTGAAGTTCAGAGGGTGAAGCAGTTTGTCTGAAATTACATTGCAGGCAGTTAGGGCTCTCTGCTCTGAGTCCTCCTCCCCAATTCCTTACCCACAGGAACAGGAAGCTGGGCAGGTGTGGAAAGATTGTCAGCCTAGACCTAGCCAATGAGAATGAGCTGCATAGTCCACTGACTCCATCGAGTTATTTGATGGAGGAGAAAGAGGAGGCCCAGAGAAGCTAAGTGACATGTCCCAGTTCATACAGTGTCAATGGCAGAGCCAGGACCCAAGGAATCAAGCCCTCATGAGCCCTGCACTCACTTGCTGGACTGCCCCTTCCTAGCTTGGTGTCTCTGTGTCTCAGTCTCCTTCACTGTCAAATGGGGGTGATTATAGGACTTGTGTCATAGGTTTGTTGTGAAGACTCAGTGAAATCCATCTCCTAGGCACTGGGCCAAGTCTGCCCAAGGCAGTGTCTTGTTCTCCCATCCCAGTAGCTTCAGCCAGAATTGAATCCAGCTTGTGACTGCCCCTGTCTGTACACCCAGCCCCTGCAACTCATTTGGTCCTCTTGCCTCGAAACCTCTCTGAGTCCCACCATGGGGCCTGGTAGACCAGGGCCTGGGGTCAAGGGACCTGGTTCTCCCACTCTATTCTTAACACAGAGTGCCCCTATCTCTGGCTGTGTAGTTGATTCCAATTTATGGTGACCCACTGTGTTACAGAGTAGGACAGCGCCATTGGGTTTTCTTGGCTCTTTATGGAAGCAGATTGCCAAATCTTCTTTCTTCCACGGCGCTGCTGGTTAGGCTTGAACTGGCTAGTATTTTTTTTAGTATTTTTTAGTATTTTGGTTAGTAGATGAGTACAGTTTGCAGCAGAGTAGGTACTGAGAAACAAGTGCAGCAACTCTGTGCCAGACAGGTGTCAGGTGCTAGGGACAGTGGGGACCAAGTCTGACATGGACCCTTCACAAAGCTCCCTGAAGAGTGAGAAGACGGACGTGGTTCACAAGCAAATTAACAAAAGCCTTTCAGAGGGTGCCGTTTGCTCTGAAGGGAGTAATGTGAACACTGATACCATGTTATCCAGGGTGGTCACGGATGTCCCTCCAGGGAGGTGACCTTTGAAGAGAAGGTTTGGGACAACTCTGCAGAGTTCAACAAGATGATTGATGTGTACGCAGAATGCTTCAAGGCACAGTTCCTGGCCTGCAAGAAACCAAACCAGTTGCCACTGAGTTGATTCTAATTCTTGGCCCCCCCCCCGAATGAGGAGAATAAAACTGGACTCCATAGGGTTTTCAAGGCTGTGACTTTTTAGAGGTAGATTGCCAAACTGTCTCTCAGAGCGTCCCTGGGTAGATTCGAACCATTCACTTTTCAGACGGCAGTCAAGCACTTAACTGATCCTGCTTCCCAAGGATTCCTCCATGGCCTGCAGTAGGTATTTAATAAACAGTGTCACTGTCATCACTATTTGCTGTCCTGTCAACTGGGACTCCTGGCAACTTTTTGTGTAACAGAATGAGACGTTGCCTGGCGCCGTGCCCTCCTCCACTCAGTGCTGTGTGTGGGCCCATCGTTGTGGCCACTGTGTCAGTCCGTTTCATTGAACGTTTGCCTCGTTTTTGCCGATGTCCTTTTCTAGCCACTGGTCTTTCCTGATGACACGTCCAAAGTGAGGAAGACTAAGTCTTTCTATTCTCACTTTTAAGAAGCATTCTGCTTGTACTTCCTTCAAGGCTGATGACTGAACAAAAGTTGCTGTTATTATTTTGGTGATTTGTGGGATCTTGCTTTAGCAGATTTCCTAATTTTTTTTTTTCCGTGATAGTAAAAGAAAAGGCGGGGTTGTGGGGTGGTACAAATAAATGCTGCTTGCTGAACTGCTAACCTAAAGGTTGGTAGTTTGAACCTGCACAGCAGTGGTGCTACAGCAAAAAGACCAGGCAGTCTGTTTCCTGACAGATTGTGTTTTTGTTTGTGGGAACTGTTGAGTGGATCCCAGCTCAGCAATCCCGTGTGACAGAGGAGAACTGCCTCACAGAGTTTGCTAGGCTGGCATCTTTATGGACAGAGTCCTGGTGATTGTCCACTAGGCTACTAATCAAAGGTCAGGGATTGGACAGCAGCTCCTCCGTGAGAGAAAGAGGTGGCCATCTGTTTCCATAAAAAAAAAATTAGCCGTGGAGACTCCATGGGACCCTAGTCTGACCAGTAGGGTCACTGTGAGTCAACAACATTGACCCAGTGGCATTGGGTTTGGTTTTGGAATCTTGCCAGGAGCAGATCGCTATGTCTTTGTCCTGCAGAGCCGCTGGCTGGGTTTGAACTGCCAACATTTTAGTTAACAGCCAGGCACTTAGCCAGTGTACCACCAGGATTCCTTCCATCACGATTACAGCCAAGAAAACCCTATGGAGGGTTCTCTGTAACATGTGGGGTCACCATGAGTCATAATTGAGTGGATAGTGTTGGGTTTTGTATTGTGTTAAAAGAATTGGGAGACTCTCCCATATACTTGGGTGCATCCTAAATCTTTGCAGATGTGTTAGCTGATCCTTGAAGGGGAGGGAGGAATGGACTCCCCTCTAACTGAATTCCCTAGAATAGCCAAGGGGCTTCCTAGCTGCCCTTTGAACCAGAGCCCTCTGCCTACAGGCACTCGGGAGGGACAGCAGCGTTCATGCTCTGGCAGGACCCAGCCACGTCGTGTGACCGTTATCTCAGGCCTGCAGCCTAACTTGTGGTCGCTTCCTGCCTTTGGGCTCTTACTTGCTCATCTGGTCTTCCTTGACCAACTGCAGTGCCTTATGGCAGTGCCCTTTAGAAGGCTTTTTTGGGCCAATGGTGCTTCTGGCTGAGCTGGTTTGAGGGCGTTGATCTGTTGCAGAATGCCCTGGAGTGAAGAATTAGTCAACAGCTCCTGTGGTGTGGTTGGCCTTCCCTTTGGGACCTGGATCAGCAGGCATGGGTGAACACAGATGTGGGGCAGGTGCCTGACTAGCCCTCTGGAGTTTGGTTTCTAAACATTCTGGAGGCTGCTGGGAGTCTCTGGAAACAGAGACTCACAGGCTAGCCAGGTTGGGGACAGAGAGCCTTGGCTCCGAACCCAACCCATAGTCCTGCAGGCCACTCTGACTCCTAGCAATCCCATGTGACCTAGTAGAACTGCTAAAAGGGGTTTTCTAAGCTGTAATCGTTACAAAAGCAGATTGCCAGGCCTTTCTTCTGTGGTGCTGGCAGGTGCGTTCAAGTCACCAGCCTCTCAGTTAGTATTTGAGCACCATCTGTTTGTCCTGCCCAGGGACCTGTGTCAGCTCCAGGGCACCTGTGTTGATATCAAGGGACATCTGAAGAGACGTCTGTCACTTTTTCATGACATACACACTGGGAACAGGAAGCCCTATTTTGAGTCTCTTTGGCTGACTTAGGATGGAGGACGAGGTTCCTTGGGTTTCCTTTTTGCAGGTCTGACCCTGGGTTGGGGAGCAGAATCCCAGAGTTCCACACTCAGAGCAGATTCTAGAATTTCTGTTTGAGATGTCAAGTGCCTTTCCTCCCCTCCCCTCAGAGACAAGACATGGCTGCGAGCAGTTGGTCTGGGGGACAGAAGCCACCACAGTCCTCCTTAGCCTTTGCCACTTGCTTGGTGCCTGAGGGTGTCTGAGTCAGGGAGTTCAGAGCCCTTGGACAATGTCAAGAGTCGTGGTGACTGTCTGGGTTGCTGGGACAAGTTCCTAGTTCAGTTCTTCTCTACTCAGAGGTGGGGCTAGATGCTCTGAGCCTGATCACAGGACAGCAGCGGAATCCAATCTGTGAAGTCTCTGCATGGGGGAGAGCTGGGCCTGGCCCACAACTGCTGCTCAGTAAGTCAGGTGCCCTTACCAGGTCTGGAGAGTGGCCTCGGAGCTGCGGGGGAGCTACTCTGAGGCAGGGCATCTGCTGGCTTTTCTTGGGAGAGTTAGAGGTACTAATAACCCAGCCCTAGTGTTCGTCAGACTAGTCCCTGTGTCATATTACTGAATTCTCACAGACTACCCCCCAGGGGCTCTATTTTACAGAAACAGCAACTGAGGTTCAGGGAGTTGAGTCCTCATCTGTGGCCCTCAAAGCTGGACGCTAAACCCAGTCTGTCTGGCTCACAAAACACTTGCCATTAACCTTCCTGCCGGCCTTTCCCCAGGCTCCTGGGACCATGGGCGTCAAGCCCTGAGGACGTGGGCCTCCCTGTGGCAATGATGACAGGCGACTGCTGCCACCTCCCTGGCTCCCTCTGTGAGTGCTCCAGCAGCCCTGCCTTCTCCAAGGTCCTGGAGAGCACAGGCCTGGGGCCACCCCAGTATGTGGCTCAGGTGACTTCGAGGGATGGCCGGCTCCTCTCGACTGTCATCCGGGCCTTGGACACGCCAAAGTGAGTGGGGGCCTAGTGATTTCTTCCCAGCCTAGGGTCTGACACCATCTAGAGAGGCCAGGTGGGTCATGACTCAGGAGAGGGGGCTCGGCAGGGCTCTTGGAGAGTGGGGGGCCCCTTCTCAGCTGCAGATGGTAATCACCATGTGGAAATAGAGGCCCGGGCTCTCATTCTTCAGGAAAAGCCAGAATTTCGGATTCTGTGTGAAACTTGAAGGGCAAATGTTGACAAGTCATTCTTGGTTGGGGCAACAAAGCAGGAAAGAAAGTAGCCTGTGGACTTGCTCTAAAACAAAAAACTCCGGGTGGCATGGAGTCAGTGCCAGCTCATGACGATGACCCCAGTTGTGTCAGAGCAGAACTGTACTCTACAGGCTTTCCAACGCTTGAGTTTTTGAAAGGAAGTCACCAGGCCTTTCTTCCCAGGTGCCTCTGGGTGGATTCAAACAGCCGGCCTTTCGGTTACTAGCTGAATGCCTAACTGTCTGGAGCACCCAGAAACGTGGACTCACCCTGCCTGGGCTCCAGTCGCCAGTGGACGCCTCTGCCCTGGAGGGACCTAGGACTAGTTACTTCACCCCTGTGTCTCTGAAATGGGAGCAACCTTCCTCAGTGGGTACCTGTGAGAATACAAAACCATGGTATCCATATGGTACCAGAAATAGGGTTTGCTGCCTACTAAGTGTGTGATAAAGAGCCCTGGTGTCACAGTGGTTACCCAAGCCAAAAGCCAAGTGCCGTCGAGTCGGATGCGACTCATCGGTTGGCTGTTAGCTGAGAGGCTGGCAGTTGAGACCTACCAGCTACTCTACAGGAGAAAAATGCAAGGATCTGCCTGCATAAAGAGGACAGCCTTGGAAGCCCTCTGGGGCAGGGCTGCCCTGTCCTGTAGGGTCCTGCCGGGTCAGAATCCACTGCTGAGACAGCAGTGACTCAAGCATTTGGTGGAGCCCCGGGGTGATACTGATGTTAACATGCCCAGAGACACCTGGAAGAAGGGCCTGGTGACCAGCTTCAGAAAGGTCCCAACTATGGAAGCCCTGTGGAGCACAGTTTTGCTCTAACACATGGGGGTTGCCATGAGTTGGAGGCAACTGTTTCAGAGTCAACTGGAACCTCATGTTTGGTTTACCTAGTAAGTGCCTGGTAAGTGTTAAGTTGTATCTCTTCTTCCTCTAAATTTGTTCTTCCAAAGTGTTCCAGGGTTTCCCCAAGACCGACCCCAAGCTCTGGGGGCTTGTTCTCAGGCTGCTTGTCCAGTCCGTTTCCCTAAGTTGGTCTCCGGTACAGGACTCATTTCCTGTTAGCTTGTTTGCTTTTTGTTGGTGGGGGCAGGGTGCGGGCTGACTGCAGAGGGTCAGAATGGAGTCCAGGGCAGGCCACGGGACGTCACAGCGTGGGAGCAGACAAGGCCCAGGGCTGAGGGAAGGCCTGCAGGAGGGAGCTCTTTGATTTGAAAGGAGCCAGAGAAATGGGGAGAAAACGGCCACTGGCTCAGCTCTGGTGCCAAAGGAAAGCTGGCTTTCTCCGGAAAACAGCTGTCCCGCTCAGCTTCTTTTGTGTCTTCTTCAAGTCCACAGCCTGAAAAACAATGACTCATGCGCTGTGTGTCCTCCAGGGCCCCCCACCCCCCCACCCAGGTCACACCCCTGCCTCCTGAGCAGCCTGGAGGAAACTGGGCTGGGCCTGGAGACATTCCTCAGGAGGCTTTCTGCAGAAGACTTTTATTTGCCCCCGGCCAGGCCAGAGGGGCAAGTGGGTCCCTTTTCTCCGAACACAGAGGTTTCTCAGGCAGTACTGCCTTCAGGTATGGCTAGATGGATGATCGTTTTGAAAACCTGCCTCTCCTGTCTCATGGCATCCTTCACAGATTCCACATGGAGACCAGGTGGCCGCCAGCAGCTCCAGACTTACATCATACCTCTGCTGGCATCTAAGGGGGGACAGGAGAAAAAGAATTTCAGGAATTGATTCCCAGTGGCTCTGATTACATCACATGTGTCCTTCCTTGAGTCTGGCCCCTGGAGCAATACCAGGTGGTGTTCTGATTTGCCAGGCCTGAGGTTATCAGAGGTGTCACCCACTTTGCGGGCTAAGAATTGGCATGGGATGGTGGCCTGGCAGAGTCAGGATGGTGTGAGCCTGAAAAGGGGGTGGCAACTGCCGGGCAGGCAAGTCCAGCATGTGTTCATTGTTAACCTAAAAAGTGACTTGGGAGTTCCGGGGACGGAACATATCACACCACCTGTGAGAGTCTTGGAATCCTCCCTAAGCAAGAAGACATTTGGATTTGGGCTTTGAAGAGTGCGTAGGAGTTCACCAGCTGGCAGCATGTGGGGAAATGCCGAGCTGGTCATCTAGCCAGTGGTGAAGCAGGTGTGGAAGGGAGGCCTAGCGGTTGCTCACATGTCCCGTCTCTGTGCAGTGATGGTCCCTTCTGCCGGATCTGCCACGAGGGAGCCAACGGGGAGCGCCTGCTGTCTCCATGTGGCTGCACTGGCACGCTGGGCGCTGTGCACAAGAGCTGTCTGGAGAAGTGGCTGTCCTCGTCCAACACCAGCTACTGTGAGCTCTGCCACACCGAATTTGCGGTAGAGAAGCAAATTCGACCCCTCACAGAGGTACCCGTGGGAACTTGAGGTTGGGGTGGCCACAGGGGAGGAAGGTAGGCTTTGGGGGCCCTGGAGGCTCCTGGTTGGGTGGGGAAGTAGCTTCTCTGTAAGGCAGTGGATCCTGCTGATGGGGGTACCTGGCTGGTCCTGTGCTAGACATGGGGACCCAGCTGCCATCCAAGCAGATGAAGGTGGTGCTCGTGGAGCTCACAGCTCAGTCAAAGAAAGGAGGCAGCTGCTGGCCTGGAGCAATAGTGCTCTGATGGAAGCATGTGGCAGGTCAGTGCGGGGTCAGTACTGGGTGACCAAGCTGACACCTGAGGGATGACACGGAGCCCACCTTGCCAAGACACTGGGGGAGGGGCATCCTGCCTCTCCGCAAGGCACATGCAAAGGGCCTGAGGCTGGGAAGAGCTTGCTGCTGTTGAAGAAGTCTGCGGGCTGGAGTGGAGAAATGAGCCAACAGAGGCCACCCTAGGCATTGTGGCCTGGCGGGGGGCGGGGTGGTCAGGCCTGAGCCTGAGTGTGGCGAGTCAAGATTAAGACAGCGCTGGTTCCCAGGCATGGCAGGTACCTGGCTGCTCCCCAGAGCACCACTGAGCTCCATCCTGCCTCCAGGTGGCGGAGAGGCATAGCAAGGACAAAACCAGAGTGATCCTGGCTGCGGTAGGGAGCCCAGAGGCTGAGGGTCTACCCTGGAAGTCAGGCTCTGGGCAAAGCAGTCAGAGGAAGATGCAGCCCCTTCCCCTGTGCCCGCACATCGGGCATGCCAGGCCTGGCACACTCCACTCTCACCTCAAGGCGTTTGTACTTGCTGTTCCTGCAGCCTGGGCTGTCACCTCCCCACTCCTTGACCAGGCTCCTTCTGTTCATTCCGTTCTCCTCAAGTGTCACCTTTTCTTCGACAAGGCTGTCCCCTGTCTGACAACTTGCCCCATTTTGTACCCCCTCTGACTAGCGTGGGAGCTCTGGCGGGCCGGGGACCCTGTCCATCCCATTCACAGCTGTATACCCAGCATCTGGTAGGGCCTGGCTGATTGCAGGCTCAGTGAGTATTAGGAAGAAGGGAAGAGGGAGCGGGAGAGCGAGGGAAGGAAGGAGAAAAGAGCAGGGAGACTGGTGCCTGGGTTGGTGGCTGGTTCGTCAGATCTCTTTGGAAGCAGCAGTGGTTTCTGGAACACCCAAGCAGGGCACAGCGGCCTCCCTGGGAGTCAGCAGAGAGCCTGGGGCCGGGAGGCAGCATGCGGCCCCTCCGCAGTGCTTCTCCCCACCTCCTTTGCCCATGTTCCCTTCCCCAGTGGCTGAAGGACCCGGGTCCGAGGACGGAGAAGCGGACGCTGTGCTGTGACATGGTCTGCTTCCTCTTCATCACACCGCTGGCTGCCATCTCAGGCTGGCTGTGCCTGCGCGGGGCCCAGGACCACCTCCGGCTCCACAGCCGGCTGGAGGCTGTGGGTCTCATCGCCCTCACCATCGCCCTCTTCACCATCTACGTTCTCTGGACTCTGGTGAGTGGCTGTCGGCTCCTGGGGTCTCCAGTTAAGAGCAGTCTGGCCAAGGACTGGGGGTGAGTGGGGCTCAGGTCCCTGCCGGCCTCTGCTCCTGGCCCCTTGAGCTTACGTGATGTTTTCATGGGGCTCAGAGCCCAAGCCTGACAGAGGCCCAGGCCTCTGGGTGACTCGGGACAGCCACCAGCCAGCAGGCCTGAGTGCAGAGCTGACTTCCATGCATCCATCAAGCTTGGGGGGCGAGAGAGGGGAAGCGGGGACTTAGAAGCAATGTGAGTCCAGCCCCCAAATGTGGAGGGTCATTCAGTCCCCACCTTCCCACTTTTCTGTCCTCATCACTCACCCCTGCCTCTCTCTCTGGCCCTAACCACATGGAGCTGGGTCACACCCACAAGTCAGAAGGACACCATTCTTCAGATTGCCAAATAGGCAGACACCAGTGCAAGTTTGGGGAGCCTACATGACACCACAACCTTCTGACTTGCTGGCTTGGATGCCCCTTTGGGTTAGAGCTCGGAGAGCTCAGAATTTCTGGAGAGGATGCCTTCCTGAGAGCCCTAGGAGCAGAGGGGTGAAGGGCTCAGCTGCTAACCGGGGGTTGGCTGTTGAAATCCATCCCCCACTCCTTGGAAGCCCTGTGTAGCGGCTCTACTCTGGCCTGTAGGGTCACTATGAGTTGGATTGACTAGAAGGCAATGAGTTACGCCAGACTTAAGATGACAGATTTATTATAGCCAAAAAGTTGCAAACGGGATATGCAGCGTGCGGTTTGGGAGGGTTCCCTCCATGGAGCTTCTGTGTCCCCAGAGCTGTGCTGTCCTCCAGAGGGCAGATGTCCTCAGTCAAGTAGAAGCTCCCAGAGCTGCTGTGTTCCAGGCTCTTAGTGGCCAGCCCCACATGAGAGGCTACATCATGCCTGTTGAGGCTAGTTGTTAGCAGCCCCCCAGGTGAGTCTTCTCTGATCTCACCAGCCCCCCGCTTGGCAGCACAAATCTCGAAATCTCAGATCAAGGTACCCCCATTTCCTCCAAGGGTGATTTCTCCAGAGCCAAGGACAAAGTCTCCCTTCCTCAGGGTAAAGCTAGGTGTTTTAGTCAGCTAGGGCTGCTCTAACAGAAATACCACCGAGTGGATAGCTTTAACAAAGGAAGGTTTATTCTTACATAGTCCGGTAGGCTATAAGTCCACATTCAGGGTGTCTGCCCCAGGGGAAGGCTTTCCCCCTTGTCGGCTCTGGAGGAAAGTCCGGTATTGCATCAGTCTTTGTCCAGGGAGCATCTTGGCGCAGCAACCTCAGGTCTGAAGGACACGCTGTTATCCAGGTGCAGATTTCTTGATGGTGCGAGGTTCCCAATTCTCTGTCTGCTTCTCTTTCTTTTTATCTCTCCCAGGCTGAAAGGATTAAGGGTGGGGCAAGCCGTACTCCAGGGAAACTCCCTTTACAGTGGAGCTGGGAGGTGATCTTATAAAGGGATTTACAGTCCCACCCTAATCCTTTAACATACAGCATAGGAAAACCACAAAGTGGAGGACAGTCACAAGATACTGGGAGTCACGGCTCAGCCACATGGCTACACATATTTTTTGGGGGGCACAATTCGATCCATGACACTAGGTCCTTTACACCACGGGGAGGGAGAGGCGGGGAGAGAGAAAGAAAAACAGAGGGGTTTTAAGAAGTTGAGAAGATTGAGAGAGAGAAATAGGGGGAGACCAAAAGACAGAAACAAGAGCAGAGGAATGCGAGAGAAGAAGAGCGAGAGAGAGTGGGGTGCTGTCCTGGCTGCAGCAGGCCTCGTTAGGACACCTTCCGCCGAGTCTGACCGCTGTTATGTGGGGATCCCCCGCATGAGCTGTTCCTTAGGGCATCTACCAGCACCTCTGCAGTGTGGGTATGTGTGTTCTCCTTCCCCTGCTTTGGATTCTTTTATGTATTTTATATGTATATAAGATACAAAGAGAGTTAAATCACAGAGACTGTTTTGCAGTCTGCTTACTTTCAGTTAGCCAAAAAAAAAACAAAGAAAAGTAGCCTTCCTGTGTCTTTGCTTGTCTGGGTGCACTGTATTTATTTAACTAATCCCTTTTAATGGACACTGGCATTCTTTCCAATTTTTTTTTTTCCTTTAGGAACAGTGCTTTGCACACCTGTGCAAATGTTTCTTAGGCACTGGTTTGGTTAAAGGTTATGGTCCATGACTTTGAACCCCTCCCAAGTGGTTGTCTCTCTTTGCTACCATCCACTGAGTGAGACAATGATGAGGATTAAGAGAGAAACAGAGATGGGGACTCCTTGTCCCCGTGCCAAAGACCCCCACCTCATCTTGGCAGGAATCCGGGTGCCGGTGGGGAGTTGCCTAGGGAGAGAGGGAGGGCTGTGTGCAGAGCCTGATGCTATCTCTGCTTCTGAAGGTATGAGCCCAGGCTGGTTTGGGTCCAGGTGGGTGCCCTGTAGTCCCTGCTTTACTCTTGTTGGGGTGGAAGTGGGTCTTCATCACCCACTTCTTCACTGTCTGGCAGGTCTCCTTCCGCTACCATTGCCAGCTGTACTCCGAATGGAGGAGGACCAATCAGAAAGTCCGCCTGAAGCTCCGGGATGCAGAGGGCCACGAGGGCACCCAGCACTCTCTGCTGGGAGCTGGACTCCTGAAGAAGGTGGCCGAGGAGACACCCGTGTGACAGCTCAGCTGGTGAGGTCCTGCAGTGGCGAGGGCAGAGGCAGCTGCATGTCCTGCGTTCTGAAGGAGGGAAGCGCCCGTTCATCCCGCACGGCCAGACTGCTTCCTAGGCCAAGAGATGCCAAACAGCCCCTTCTGGGACTAGATTTCCAGGTTTTTTGCACACTGTCACATATGACAAGGACAATGGATGCGCCCCAAGCTTCACACAGAGCGCACACCCTGATCTCTTTGTGAGATCCACTCAGCACCTTTCCCCGCTGGCAGCCATGGCTGGTATGTCAAGGGGGCCGGAAAGTTCCGGCAAGCTTCCTATGCTTTTCTGCCCCTGGCAGATCTGCTTCCCTGGCATCCTTGACTTTACAAAGTTGCACTGTTTCTCCCAAGCCTACCTTGTGTGAATAAAGGGAGCCCTTGCTCACCCTGTCAGTGATGTTTCTGAACTAGGCCTCAAAGCCAGGGGCCCAGGGCCACATGGAGGTAAAAGCTACAGTTGGCTGGTATTTTAGTCATCTGGTGCTGCTCTCACAGAAATACCACGAGTGGATGGGTTTAGCAAAGAAAAGTTGATTCTTATACAGTCCAGTAGGCTACAAGTCTGAATTCAGGATGTCTGCTCCAGGGGAAGGCTTTCCTTCTGTGTCGACTCTGGAGGAACGTCCTTGTGTTGCATCAGTCTTTGGTCAGGAAGCATCTTGGTGCAGGGCCCTCAGGTCTGAAGGACACAATCTACTCCAGGTGCTGCTTGGATGGTATATCATTCCCAACTCTCTGCTTGCTTTCCTTGTATCTCTTGTAGGATGAAAGGTAAAAGGTGGTGCAAGCCACCCTCCAGGGAAATTCCCTTAGTAAGAGGGTTTCAGTCCCACCCTAATCCTCTTTAACAAAAATTCAGCCGATTAACTACAGGCAGAGATTAAGATTTATAGCAACAGAACATCACAAGATGGAAGGCAATCACACAACACTGGGAATCACCAGCCCAGCCAAATTACTATGCACATTTTTTGCAGGGACACATTTCAAGCTGACAGCTGGTTTGAGGGGTCTGGAACACAGGAAGCAGCAGCAAAGGCTGAGTTTTCAAGTGACAGCAGGTTGTTGCTGTTAAACCAAACCCAATGCTGTTGAGTCAGGTCTGATTCACAGCGACCCTACGTGACAGTGGAAGACTGCCCCATAGAGTTTCCAAGGGTCACCTGGCAGATTTTAACTGCTGACCTTTTGGTTAGAAGACATGGCACTTAACCACTATGCCATTAGGGTTTCCAGTTTGTTGTTAGTCTGCCTTAATCTACTGTCTAACACCCGGTGTCCCCGTGAGTTGGAATTGACCTGGACAGCAACTAGTTTTGAGTCTCTGCACAGTGCAAACAGTTTGCATTTAGTTACTAACTGAAAGGTTGACAGTTCAGACCTACCCAGTGGCACAGCAGAAGATCTGGTGATGTGCTTTTGTGAAGATTATAAGCCAAGAAAACTCTGTGGAACAGTTCTACTCTGTCACAATAGGGTCGCCATGACTCAAAATTGAGGGCAACTGGTTTGCTCTTGATTTTGACCCCTAGTGTGGCACAAATGGTTAAGCATTCTACTAAACGAAATGTTGGGGGTTTGAACTCACCAGAGGAACCTCGGAAGAAAGGCCCAGCTGCTTCCAAAAGGTTAACCCTACAGAATGCAGTTCTATTCCACCACATATGGAGTCACCAGGAGTTGGGATCAACTGGAAGACAAGTGGTTTGGTTTTTGGTTTTAGTCCAAGCAAAGAAACAGTACATCTGAGGCTCAGAGCCTTCAACAGCAGTGTGCATGACTGACTTATAACCTAACAACATGGTCTTTCTTTTTTAATTCATTAGAGCAAGTTTTCAGTGTGTACTGTGACACAGAGGAAAATCTCTAAAACGGGGGGATGCCAATTTAAGGGGACATGTGAAGGAAATAGTAGTTCAGGACATGGCCCCCACCATGGTGTGGGGGAGTATCAGGTTGAGCTGACCAGCCCCTGGGAACCCAGCCTGGAAGAGATTTTGTCTCCTCACCTGGGCTTGAGAGAAGGGATCGGAGTGGTCTCTTGTCCCTGCTGCTTTGCATTCTGATCCTCACAAATTGCTGTGGTTTCCAGAGTCCCTGGGGCCCAGGAACCTGGAGATGGTGTGAGGCTCTTTCTGCTCCGAGGGCCAGTACATCTAGGCAGGAACTTGGAGAGGGTATGAGGTTCTCTGTACCTCAAAGACCTGTCCAGTCTAGGCAAGTTCTAAGGCAAACTCTTTGCTGTCGAGTCAACTCTGTCTCATAGGACCCTATAGCACAGAGTAGAACTGCCCCCATAGGGTTTCCAAGGCTGTAAATCTTTGTAGAAGCAGACTGCTACATCCAAGAGAAGAAGGTTAAACTGGGGCAGATTCCCCCAGGGCCAGGAGAGAGAGGATTCCTGGGACAGGATTTCAGAAGGGAGGGAGGAGGAGGGGCCTGTGGAAGAACAAGAGAAAGGAATTAATTCTTTGAGCCTGGTGAGGTTAGGAAGACTTTGGGGGAAAGAGTTGGAATAGAGGGTGAGATCCAGCCTCCTTTTCTGTCTGGGCTACTGGAAAGTCTTTGGGCCTAGAATTCCCAAGAATCTCTAGGTGGTTCTACCAGTTAAGTGCTTGGCTACTAACCAAATGGTTGGCAGTCTGAATCTACCCATCTAACCCACCTAGAGTCACCTTGGCAGAAAAGCCTAGGGATCTGTTTCATAAATCAAAACTACCTGACTGTCAAGTACTTGGCCGTCAAGTCAACCATAACTCCTGTGTCACAGTAGAACATGCTGTATAAGGCTTTCCAGCCTGTGACCTTTCTGAAGGAGATTGCCAGGCAGTTCTTCCAGGACCCTCGGGGTCGGTTCAAACCACCAACATTTTAGTCATCAGCCAAGCTGAACTGTTTGCTCCATAAAGCCTCCAAAGCCCTGTGGAGCAACACAGGGTCTGTAAGAGTCTACTCGGTGGCAACAGTAACTTTGGACCAGGCTGAATTAAGCAGCTCGGAGGGTGTAGTGGGTGAATTGCTCAGATAGAACCTGACAAAATGTAGTCATTCTATCAGAGGGAGAAAGCCACTCTCCTTTGAGGAGCCTTTAAAGAGTGTGATTGTTCTGCAAGACCCAGTGAGGCAATTCAAAGTTCCAAAGACTCCAAAAGGTCACTTACAGAATGTGAGGAAGACAGCCTGATGCTTCTGGATGCTCCCCCGGGCTGCCGCCCCTGTCCCTTCCCGGGCCAATGTAGCTGCTCCAGGACCTAATAACCCCCTAACAGCTCTGAACTCTCGGGGATGAGGATAGAGCTGACAACTTGCCTAAAACCCCGTGGGGCAGAGGAATCAGGTCAGGGTGCAGTCCAGGGCCGGACAGGAAGGAACCCCAGTTCAGACTAATGGAAATGACCGCAAGCACATACTCAGTCGTCAGCTCTGTTCGGCGGCTGGTTGATGAGTTCCGGGAGAGACGTAGGCTAGAGGCTTTGCACCCAGGAGCTCCCAGCATGGCAGGGAGACAGGCTGGACCCGGACCAGATACTTATAGTGCTTACAGAGATAGTGCCTTCCGCACCAGTGCTACTGCTTTGGTCACCCATGTTCTGCTCTCAGCGTCTGCCTGACTCCTTTCCAGGAAGTCCTCGGGTGGTGCACATCGTTAGTACGCCTGGCTGCTGACCAAAAGGTTGGACGGTGGAGTCCCAGAGGATCCTGGGAAGAAAGCCCTAGCAATCCACTTCTGAAAAATTAGCCTTCGAGCCCTATGGAGCACAGTTCCACGCTAAGGCACACGGGGTCGCCATGAGTTGGAGTGACTTGAAGGCAGCTTCTTGGTTGTCGCTTGAAGCTTGTAAGAACCCCGATACAGCTTTCGCTGCTCCTCTGCTCCAGCTCTGGCTACAGAAAGCTGGGAGGGACTAGATCTGGATGGGCGATGTTTCCTTAACAGATTTAGAAGGCGGATGACGGATCACGCCTGTGCCTATTGCAAGATGATTGCGGGAATGAATTAACAGCTGCCGGTGTGCGCCTGCGCGCGGCGGGGGCGTGGCCGGGGCGGGAGGGGACAAGGCGGGAGCCGGCCGTGGCGCGTGCAGGCGTTACTGGTCGCGCCGGGTCACGTGAGCGCGCAAGCGCAGCGCCGCGCAGCTCGCTCCCTCACACAAAGCCCAGACGCGGAGAAAATGGCGGCAGGGGTCGAAGCGGCGGCCGAGGTGGCGGCGACGGAGCCCAAAATGGAGGAAGAGACCGGCGCGACCGGCGTGCCGACCGGCAACGGGGCCCCGGGCCCCAAGGGGTGAGTATTCCACTACTTCTTGCTTTGGGCGCTCTGGCGGCGCCCGGCAGCGTCCCCGCGGCTGCCGCGGCGGCTCCGTTAGTCTGCTGGCTGCCTCTCCACGGCGCGGCCTCGGCTCTGGCCCTTCCCCTAGGGCCCGCCGAGGGAGGCCGGGGAGTCGGGCCGCCTCGGGGGCGGCCTCCTGGCTTGTTTTTGCCTCCCAGCTCTTGGGCTTTAGCCTCTTCAGTCCTTTTAGATCGGGGCCGATTGATAACGAGGCCTCAGGCCCGGCCTGCGCGCGGGAGGATAATGGCGCGGGCCCCGGAATCGGAGGGCCCCGGGTCCGAGGGCCCGGAGTCCGAGGCCCGCTCTCCGCCCGGCGGGCCGGTGACCTTGGCTGCCTGGCTGGGCCTCCTTTTCCCCCGCGGGGTCTCAGTTTCCTGCTCCGTGAAGTGGGGGAGGGGAGAGTGCGCGCGCAGGGCCTCGCGCGCGGCGGCCCCGGTAGACGGTAGCGGGAGGGGGTGTCAGGAAGAGCCGCGAGGCGGGATCGGGGCGCCCCCCCGACTCGGCTCGCTGCCTCCGCCCTCCGACCCCGCGCGCCTTCCCTCCCCTGCGCCCCCTCCCCGCGGCCGGGCCTCGGCTGGAACCGCCCCTCGCCCCACGCTGTGGCCGGGGCTGGAGCCCGGCGGCTTCCGCGCCGCCTCCCCAGGTGCGCAGCGGGGATTAGTGGAGTCATCGGACCTGCCGGTCGATTCGCACCCTTAGAGACCAACACAAACAAGAAGCAGGCAGAGGAAAAACAATCCGCTTCCGTGTTGCAGGGAAAAATTTTCCATCGTTAGTCTGGCTCCCTCATTTCCAGACCCGGTGATGTTTTCAAGGCCTGCTCGAAGCCCTTTCTCGGGTCCTTGTAATTTGAAAACTGCGATTAAAGAGGCCGCATCCTCTCGTGGCCTGGTGACACGCGCTCACTCAGATTACCAGCACTGGAAAGGAAGGTGCGAGGTGTATTGGCTCCATCCAGTAGCCGCGGGAGTGGGGTCGGGTGGGGGGACCGGGAGCACGTTTGATTTCCCGTAAATGCTTAATGTGAGTAGCATAGTTTGCTGCGCGCATGTACCTGTTTGGAAATTGACTACAGTTAAAAACGCATTTATGTTAATGAGTGCGTAGCGTATGCCAGGTCTGATGTTAGGTGGCAGAATATTCTAGGCCTTTTCTCTACTCAGGTGGGGAAAAACACAAACACGAACCCACTGCTGTCGAGTCGATTCCCACTCATAGCAACCCCACAGGACAGTTGTTGCCTCGTAGAATGTTCAAGGAGCACCAGGCGGATTTGAACTGCCAGCCTTCTGATTAGCAACTGGAGCACTTAACCATTACGCCACCAGCGTTTCCAGAGACAGGATCAGTGTAAAAGCGCGGTGTGAACCACGTGGCTCACGTGGTTGTGGTCCATGGAAATCCAGAGAATGGCTTCTTCACATTCTTCCTTAAGCCAGAAACCCGGTCAGTCTTTCCTGACCGGCTGTCTTAGGGGACCCTAGGACTTCTGAGATAGTTGTAGTTCCTGTATTCTTTTTCAGTTTTTAAAGCAGTAACTGTGAGATGGAGTGCTCCCAAGAAATGAAACAGGCAGGTGAAGGGTTGAATTCACGGTTATAGCCTGTGAGGGGTATTTTTCAAACTTTCTGTTTTCCACCATTTATCTTCAAGTAGGTAGTCATCCTACGACAGATTTCAGTTGCTAAACACTGTAAATGTAGTATTAAAAACCTGAAGGTAGAGACGAGACAAGCATTTGTTGGAAAGGCTTCAGAGTCTAGGATGGGCTTAACAGAGGATACTCGAGGAAGCCAGCAACATTTCCATCTTTTTCCCAGAGCCTCTGGAGAACTTTCTTTGCATTGGGAAACTCATGAAGCAGGCTCCTCAGAAGCCCATAGCAGGGACCTGACGCTTTTGCTGTAAGGTGATTGATTAGGCAGTGAAAGGAGTGGGAAGGAGCACAGAGCTGGCTGCCCTTGCTCCGAGGCGAACCTGTTGGGGCTGGGGAGCGTTCCACCAGGACAGGGAAGGGGAGAGAAAGTGGTTGGGGAAAGGCAGGAGGGTGTCCCAAGGCCTTGAGATTTTGGTGTGTGCTTTTACCGAAGCTGCTGTAGTGTTGAAGGCTGGCTGTCGAGCTTGTGGGTAGTGAATTCAGGCCAAGGAATTCGGGTTTTTATTTGAGAAGAGTTTGAGAGATAAGTGGAAAGGTAGCAACATGGTCCTTCTGACCTCCCTGCTCCTGGAAGTGTGTAGTTGGCCAAAAAGTGAATGATGCCAGACCCCAGCAGGGACAGTTTTGTAGGTATTGGGTGTGAGCACAGGGGCTGTTGTACTTGGGTGGGAAATCTAGTCCATCAGAAAGCATCCAGGATTCAGGCTTACAACGTGTTTAGTCGGGGAAAATCACTCCTTTTGGAGGGGTATAAAGACTTGATTTTTATAAAAGTTGCACCCTGTATTTAAAATCTACTGCTTAACCTACTGTGCCTCCTGATTAGTTTTGTGACTGAATCAAAAAGCAGAAGGGTTGGATTATTTTGAAAAAAAATACTTACATTTGTTTATATACTCCTGGCGAGTTAATTCTAGTGTTAACTGTTTTGCAATTGAGGGGGAAAAAATATATATTTTTTTAAGGAGAAACACGGGTTAAGGAACTTGAGCCAGTACTCTAGGGGAGGCCATCGAGACTCCACAGGCCTTGCTGCTTCCACAGTACTACGCGGTCACCACTCACTGGACAGTCATTTGAATGGGTTTATTGAAACCAGGTTTTCTGTGCTTTACAAGGTATGCTTGCTGTATTTTTAAAAGCGATTGCATACATGATAAAAAAGGGTTTTTGAGACACACTAGATGATGAGCTCAGGATTAAGAGTGGGGGTTCTGAATTATTTGAATACATGCTACCAGCTCTTTGATTTTATTCATATCTAGGAAAGAGAGATTAGTTTACAAAGATTAGGTTACTTGGTTTTTTGTTTGTTTGTTTTTTTCTTTGCTTTCTTAGATGGACTCTTCCATTGCCTTGTTTTGTAGTTGAAAGATGAATGTCTCTTCTGTAGTCTGTAAGAGTATAGGTGCCTAGGTTCCTTAGCCACTGCCCTGGTTGGCTTTTAAAGCCTGATTAGGACATGCAACATTAGAAGGCTGAGTGAATCATCCCCTTTTTCCACCCCCTTCAAGAAAGTGAGTGATACAAAAATATACATTGTTGCTTATTGTATGTCAAGAGTTCAAAACCTGTAAGTGTAGAAACTAATCTCCATTTACAGATGAAGGAACTGAAACCTAGAAAAGAGATGGTGATCTGGGGTTCGCACCCAGGTGTGTGACCCCTAGGTTGTCTTTATCACTGCTTGTGTGTTTAAAATTTACCTATCTGCTTGTTGCGTCTGCTAGTCCTTGTTTATCCTCACAGCATCCCTGTGAACTACCGGATACCTGTTCTGACATCTCAGCTGAAAAGCTCCAGAGAGTAGTTTGGATCAGGTGCCTAGTTAGGTAACAGGCTTGGGGCTAAAATACAGTAGTGCCACAAATAATCTTTTCCACATCTTAAGTGCATTAGAGGATCTCGGGAGTTACAGGATTTCTGTGAAGAAGCACTTGGTATAAAGGACGATTCTCAGGGCCTGGGGGAAATCTTGTCCCTCAGGCAGTAATGATGGGAATTTCAGCGTGTTGAGGGTGCCACTTCAAAGTACGCCATTTCTCGAGAAACCCTGGCAGTAATGAGAGCAGTATACGTGGGAGTGCTGTGGAGCCGGGAGAGAGGTCTGCGTCCCTGCTCTGCAGAGTCCTTATGTGGAGTGGGCACTCCGTCTTTTTTTTTTGTTAGTTGAGATGTTTATATACGGTATACTTCTAATACAGTAGAGCACTAACAAGTTATTAATTTTGAAAAAGTAATGTATAATTTTAAAGCCATATTTTAAACATAGATTTTATTTTAATGGCTAGAAAGGTACTTCCAGTGTGTTTTACACAGGGCTTTATGAACATATTATAAAATAGGTGGAGAGAATGTCAGAAAAGATTTTTTAATATTGGGTCTACCTGGAACTTTGGGTGGACGGTTGGATGCCAGAATCAGATTCAGTTTTCATTGTCTGTTGAGAGCCAGCTAGCAAGGAGAAGGTTGGTAAGACACTTAGCTGGGGGAATTAGATTAGCAGTTGTGACTTTAGTTTCTTTGAAAGATTAGAAATTTGTTACTCTTACGTGGAAGATACAAGTCAAGTTCCTGAGTTACATTTGAAACTTCACAAACATGATTAGAAACTTTTTAAAAAAAAAAACACTGAGTTTAGGAGGCCTGGTTGTACAGTGGTTAAGTATTCAAGTGCTAATTAAGGGTAAGCAGCTTGTACCCATCAGGAGCAGGAGGAAAATGCGGCAGTCTGCTTCTGTAAACATGACCGACCACCTTGGAAACTGTAAGGTAGTTCTACCCTATCCTGTAGGGTGATAGTTTTGTTACTGAAGTGTCATTGATAAACCGCACATGTTTAAAATGTGTCCTTTGATAAGTTTTGGCATGTGAGACTACCATCAACGTAATGAATGTACCTATCACTCCTCTCTAAAAGTTTCTTCTTGTTCCTTTGTAACTTTGTGATACCGCCCTGTCCCTACTCTGCCAGCCCTGGTCTGCCTTCTGTCAGTTTAGACTGTTCTCAACGGGGTGATTTGTCCTTGGGACATTTGAAAGTATCTTGGAGACATTTTTGGTGGTCACTGTCAGGACTTGGGGGGTGGGGGTTGCTACTGGCTGCTTGTGGTTAAAGGCCAGGGAAGGTGCTAAACACCCCACAGTGCTTAGGGTAGCCTGTCACACAGTGTTGATTCCGACTCACGCCATCTAAACTGAGGAGTATGTGGTCCAAAATGTGGTTCAGGGCTGAGTTTGAGGAGACTGCTAGAGATTAGTTTGTTAGATGAAGATTTCAGAGATGGATGGACTGAAGACCTGCAGTGTGTACTACCCTTTTGTTTTATCTTTCAGCATCATTTTGAGATTCGTCCATGCTGTGCCTGTAGCTAGCTTATTTTTTTTCATTGCTGAGTAACAGTAGCGTGTTATCTGGGTATATTACATTTTACTTATTTATTTCCATTTAGCTGTTAGTAGACATTGAGATTTCCAGTTTTGGGGTATTACAGGTAGTAATGTTGCTGTGAACCTCGGGGTGTACAAGACTTCATGGATGTTTGTTTTCTTTATGGGGGATAAATATTTAGGAGTAGGTGATTCATTTGTAAGGGAAATGTGTGTTTGACTTTTTTAAAAAAAGCTGTTTTCCATGGTGGTTGTACCATTTTTACATTTTCTACCTGTTCCTCTGCATCCTTGCTAATATGTGGTGTGGTTAGTCTTGTAAATTTGAGCAGTTCTTGTTAGTGTGTAGTGGTATCAGATTTAGTTGTATTTTCCTAATGACCAATAACGTTGAGCATCTTCGCGTGTATTTATTTACCAACTATCTGCCTTTGGTGAGGCACCTTCAAATATTTTGCCCATATTTATAAATTGGCTGCTTGTTTTGATATTCTGTATATAAGCAATAGATAATACTAGGTATTATAGATGTAAGTGTTAATAATACTAAATAAGTAATAATACTTGACAGCTATTTTCTGTTATTCAGTGTCCTGTTACTTCATCCCATTAATTGTTTTATGAAGAGAGGAATTTTTAATTTTGATGTCTAGCTTATCAATTTTCTTTTACATGCTTTCAATGTCGTACCTAAGAAATGTTTGCCTAACCCTTGGTTACAAAAATTTCAAGTATGTTTTTGTTTTAGAAACTTCATGTTAAGCTATATATTACAAATATTTGCCATTTCAACCAGTTTTTTGTGTGTACAACCATTGTCAGTATTCATTTCTGTGTCTTTCCTCATCCGTGCTCCTTAAGCAGTAATTCTCTTTTCCCTCTTCCCCTCGTCCTTGGTAACTGCTAATAAAACTTAGTCACTATGATTTGCCCATTCTAGATATTTCATATAAGTGGAATCATACAATACTTGTTCTTCAGTATCTGACTAATTTAAATTTAGGGCTGTGATCCATTTAGATATGACATGAGTTAAGGATCAAAGTTGTATGGCTAAAAGTTTTATACACAGTTTTTAAATTCTAGTTCCTTAAATACTGCTTATCATGGATTGAATTGTGTTCCCCCTCCCCCAAATGTATGTAAACTTGCTTGGGCCGTGATTCACCATATTGTGTGGTTGCCTTCCATTTTTGTGATCTGATGTAATTATTCTCCATTTTGTGGTATTGTAAATCCTCACTCTCTGTGGTAATAAGGGAGCCCTGGTGGTGCAGTGGTGAATAAGATGTTGGACTGCTAATGAAAAGGTCAGCAGTTCAAACCCACCAGGTGCTCTGTGTAGAAAGATGTGGCAGTATGTTTCCATAAAGATTTGTAGCCTTGGGAACTCTATGGGGCAGTTCTTGTGTGTATAGAGTTACTGTGAGTTGGACTTGACTCCTAAGGTTTTTTGGATGTATGGGTTAATTGTAAGCCCTGCTGACTGCTAATAAAAATGTTGGTGGTTTGAACCCACCAGTTGCTCTGAAGGAGAAAGATGTGGCAGGCCACTTCCGTAAAGATTGATGGCCTTAGAAATCTTATAGCCTTATAGGATACTATAGGGTTACCATACTTACTCAGTCCATATGCTGAACAAATAAACCAAGAACTCTGTGAAGAACTCCGACATCGGGATGGAGGAAAGACTGACTAACAACTTGAGTTATGCAGATGATACAACCTTGCTCCTTGAAAGTGAAGTACTTAGAGATGAAGATCAAAGACTATAGCTTTTGGTACGGGTTACAACTCAACTTCAGGAAAACAGAAATCCTCAGAACTGGACCAGTAAGCAACATCATGATAAATGGAGAGAAGCTGACATTGTTAAGGATTTTGTTTTACTTGAATTCACAGTCAATGCCTGTGGAAGCAGCAATCAGGAAATCAACCCATGCATTGTGTTGAGCAAATCTGCTGCCAAAAAACTCTTTAGTTACAAAGTAGAGATGTCACTTTAAGGACTAAGGTCTGCCGACCCAAACCATGGTATTTCAGTCACCTCATGTACATATGTACATATTCATCACTGCTGGACAGTGAATAAGGAAGACAAAGGAGAATTGATGCCTTTGTGTTATGATGTTGGTAAAGTTTGTTGACTGTGCCACCACCTGCCAGAAGAACCAACAGATTTGTCTTGGAAGAAATGCAGCTAGAATGCTTCTTAGAGAATTAGGGATGGTGAGACTTTATCCCGTGTACTTTGGACAGGTTATTGAGAGGGAACAGTCCCTGGAGAAGGACATTAATGCTTGGTCAAGTAGAGTGTCAGTGAAGGAGTGTAAAGACTCAACAAGATGGACCAGCACAGGATCTGCAGTGATGGGCTGAATTACGACAGTGATGTGTGGATGGCACAGAAGCGGGATGAGGCAGCGTTCCCATCTGTTGTTCATAGGGAGCGGCAGGACCCTAACTACAGCAACATGTGCTAATGAGGCAGGGTGATGTCCCTGATCCCATGTAAGGGGACTTTCCCTGGAGTGTGGCCTGCATGTCTTCATCATAGATAAAAGGAGAGAGGAACCTCTTAACCACCTTGTTGGTTTTGTCTGCTATCAGGTAGAGTGTAACCCCTAGCAGGTGATAACTCCGCCTGCTCGAGACTCAAGCTGTTGGTTGAGCCTTTGGCACTTTTTGTGTTTTAGATACATGGGGCCATAAAAAAAATTGGAGAGAGTTTACAAAGAGTTACTAAGTTTAATTTTTCCAAGTTAAGTATACTAAAAGAGAATTCTTCTAGATAATCTGGTGTTGGAACAATCCCCTTCTACCAAGGAAAATGTATCTCAGAAGAAAGACCAGTCCTTTAATTACATGATGATTGGTATGGTAGTCTTGGTTTTTGGTTTTTTTCCTCACATTTTTCGTGAGTCACAAAATCTGCTTTTGAACCTGTAAAGGTCTCTGGTTTCTCACTGGTGGAGAGCATGGGGCTGGTGAAGTGGCTTAGGGCTTGGTGCCAGTGAACAACGTGCTGTGGCAGCTGTGCTCTGTACTTGTTCCTGGTCAGTGTCTCATCGATGCCTCACTGTAGTCAGTGTCGCTGACGGTGCACAGGAACAGCTGTCTTCAGCCAGTTCATGGCCTTGTCTCGTGGGGTCCCACCAGCTGGTGTTCCTTGAGCCACTTCTCCACCTTCATTCATAGATGACTCTGCTTTGAAAATCTGCGTTTCTTCTGAAAGTTCTTATGGTTGTTCCGTGTGGAGAACTGAGATTGTTTCTGTAGAGCTTAGAAATGAAATGTTAACAGGATGGAGGCACGTAGCATACAAAGGGAGAGTGTTACTTAAATGAAAGGACACATGAGAAAGGCTTCCGCCCTTCTTTACCAAAGGTGGGAGTGTTTGCACACTGCCTCTTACCTGTGGACTTCCTCACCCTGGAATTTTCCTAGCTTCAGAGTAGAGTTGTTCAGAGATTCTTTCTTAACTGCACAATAAAAGACACTTTATTTATGAAGTTAAAATTGGTAAGGCCTGTATGCACCACTTCCTATTTCTGTTTCATAAAATTATGTAAATCTCTTCTGTTTTGGGTCATGGCACTAAAATGCCTAGGAAGGGGATTTGGCACCTCCCTTAACCTGTCACAGCTCCACAGAGGTGTGCAGGTGCCATCAGGGAGAGTTCACTCTCTTATAAAGTGTTCTTTTTTTCTTAATAGTGATTAAGTGGAAGTACACTATCCTGATCAATTTTGCATGCCTGCGTACCTGCAGCTGCTTCTACTCTCCTTGCCTGTGACAGCACACTCCTTTTCATTCTGTACTTCTACGATGGTGGATTTTACATTAAAATTGATTTTGTCTGAGATTAGAATTGGCACACCTGCTCTTTGTTCATTGTTAGCTTGATATATATTCTTGCATCCTTTAATTTTTAGTTTGTTCCTATCTGTAAATTTCAAGTGAGTTTCTTGTAGCCAACATGGATGGGTCATGTCTTTTGATCCAAGATGTTACTCGATGTCTCTTTACTGGAGCATTTCAGTCCATTCACATTCGTTGTAATTACTGATAGGAGTATGTTCACTGCTGCCATTGTGATATGTTTATTTTTGTGTTGATGTTATCTCTGTTGTTCTTATTAGTCTGTTCTGGGACATTTCCTTTTGGTAAGTTGATTTTTCACCTTTGTCAGAGCTGGTTTTGTAGTTTTTGAGACTCCTGGGTTAGATTTTTTGATGTGGTGTGTTGCATCTGTGTTGTGCTTTACGGCTACCCCTAAGATCCCCCATGTTAAACTATATATAAACCCCATTTAATTACTACCAGTCTTGTCGACTTCCTCTCCATCTGGAAAGACTGTAATGACACTAGTACATCCCTCTTTTTAATATGATGGCACCATAGTTTTTGTGATAGTCACTGGATTGTTTCTTTTAGTATTCAAGCTGTGATTGAGTTTGGAGCCTTTCCCAACAGTAGAATTCTGGATGATGTGTTGTTCTAAAATATAAAATTAGTGGTCTTGTTCTTCTAAGCCAAAGCCAAGAACTTCTTTCAATATTTCTTGTAGTTTTGGTTTGACTTTTACTAAGTCTCTTGAGTTTCTGTTTATCTGAGAATGTCTTAATTTCATTTTCATATTTGAAACATAGTTTTGCAGGATATATAATTCTTGGAAGTTCTTCTCCTTCAAGACTTTGAATGTGCCATGCTACTGTCTCCATGCCAGCATGGCTTCTGCTGAGAAATCTGACTAAAGCCTACAGGCTTTCCCTCTGAATGTTAGCTCTGCTTTGAGTCTTGCTGCTCTTAAGAGTTGCTGCTTATGTTTCATTTTGTTAAGCTTGCTTATGATATGTCTTGCAGTCTTTCTTTTGAGATCTATATTGGGTAACATACTATATGCATCTGGGATATCTATGTTCTCCTCCTTCATGATTTCTGGGAAGTTTTCTGTCAGTAGCTCGGCAACGATACTCTCTGTGTTCTCAGGTGTCTCATCGTGTTCAGGGACTCCAATTAATCAAAGATTGTTCCTCTTCATAGAGTCCCACATGCTTCTTAATGCTTCTTCTTTTTTGTTGTTTCCTTTTTCTGATTTGTACTCATAGATGCTGGCATCAGTAGCTCTGTCTTCCAAGTCAGAAATTCTTTTTTCCATTTGTTGCATTCTGTTTTCTTGGCTTTGAATGGAAGTTTCTATGTCTTTGATTTTGTTCTTGATTTGTTGGATTTCAGAGTACTGGTGTTCCATCAGATTGAACAGCTTGCTTAATTTTTCATTTTGTTGTGCTGCATTTTGTATAAGGTCTAGAAGGGCTCTGTATATAATCCTTTTGTAGTATCTTCCAATGAGTTCCGAAAAGTTTCTTCATCTGGAAAGCTCCTTGTTTGTTTGGGAGCCTTCTGAAGCCATAGGTGATTTCTTGTTTGCCACAAGTGTCTGTTGCTTTTTGGGTCCCATGTGAGTAAGTAGAGGCTGGGAGAGATACTATGGGGATGGACCGCAGATGTTTCTCTAGACTGTCTTAAAATGTGAAACAAAAGATATCTGACCACTTCCCAAGTCAGTCAGGTTTTCAGGTGTAGAGGTCCCTCTTCCCAACTGGCAAAGTAAGCACCTCTGTTTCCAACCCCAGATATATGAACTAGTTGAAAATACAGCAATGCTACTGCCCTGTTGACCTCTTCTGACAGGGCCCAGCCTTAGGTGACACTGTGTAAACTAGGGCTTTTCTGGTAGAAAAGCACTCTCCTGTGGGCAGGCTCTGGCTCCCAAGCTAGGAATTAGGTCGAGCTTTGGCCACCGTATCCAAGATGGCGCCCTCCACACAGGCAGCAGACAGAAGGGCTAAAGGTGCCTAGAGGTAGTGAGCCCTCAACCTCTGTTGCCATGCTCTCACCATAGGCGACACTGTGTAAACTACTGCTCTTCTGTCAGAGAAGCGCTGTCCTGTTTGCAGGCGCTGACTCCCAGGCTAAGAATTAAGTCCTGTTATAATCTCCATATCCAACATAGCATCCCACACACAGGCACTGTGATTCCGTACAAACCACGCTGTGGCAGTGATAAAAAGACAGGCCCAAAGTGGCTAGATGAACAGAGTCCCAAACCTGGCTTTCAAAATATGGGAATTTTGCCTGTATATCCCACCAGCAGTGCATCTGAGTCTAGCTGCTAGGCAAGACCCAGCTCCGCCCTCTGGCCAATACAGAGAAAAAAAAAAGTCAAAATGGTGCTTTTACCTTCAGTCTGTGAGAGCCCGGGCTAGCCAGGAGCGGGAGTCAGCGAAAGAGAGGAGGTTTTTCATTCAGTGGTATGAGGTGCAAATTAACAGCCTTGTGCTGTGTCCTGGGGGCTCACTAGGTGACCAGAAGGCCCTGTTTGATTATTACTCCAGGTCTTGGTTTCCAGAGGGATAGAAGGAGACGTGTGCTCACTCTGCCATCTTGACTCCCCCCCCCCCCATTCTGTACTTCTAGTATCCTCCTAACAAGCTTCTGTCCCCTCCTCTCCACCCTCTTGTCTCCCATCTGGAAAGAAACCGGTAGGACAGCTCCCTATAAATGCATAGAACCATGAAGTACACACACCATATGGTCACATTCTGTCCTTGAGTCCAGTCCATTCTTGTCCGAAGAGTTGACCTCAGTAGTGCGTGAAGCGCATTTTAATAAAGGAACACACTGCTGCAACTCTCTGCCATACAGAGTCTTCTAGCTTAAGTGGCCAAGTCAAAACTAGCGTTAGTCATTGTTATGTGCAACTTTGTGTGGAATTGTAAATCAGATAAGTGTCTTTTAAGTTGTGCTAACACGTGAATCCTTTGGGTTTTTTTCTCTTTTGTATTCAGTGAAGGAGAACGGCCTGCTCAGAATGAGAAGAGGAAGGAGAAAAGCATGAAAAGAGGAGGCAATCGCTTTGAGCCATATTCCAACCCAACTAAAAGATACAGAGCCTTCATTACAAACATACCTTTTGATGTCAAATGGCAGTCCCTAAAAGACCTGGTTAAAGAAAAAGGTAATGGTATTGGTTGAGTAGGGTAAGAAGATTGCTGTGTCATCTTCTCTGTGGCTGATTCCTTGGTTATCTTGTCAGTGGAAGCTTCTCTGAGGAGAGCATGTGTTCTATCCAGACCTGAGAGCTAAGCTTTCCCACTATGTTTTTTTGTGGTCCTGCACCTGTTTATCAACAGGGTGATTTGTATGGTACTTTGACCTACCAGTAATTTTGTGGCTTAATATGGTTAGTTACGGCTTCGATTAAGCTTGAGGGGACCCTTTTTGTGTTAAGGGCCTTTTTAAATTCTTCACATTTGGTGGGAGAAGTTTTATTTTCCTTTAAAGCTTTTAAATTCTGGCAGGAAGGTGTTTTGTATAAATTTTGTGGATGTGTTTCTGTGATGAAAATACGGTTTCTGGAATTTGCGTTGTTTAGGTTCTGAATATAAAACATTAGCTTGTATTTAAGCTGTCAGGCTTTTTTTTCCCCCATGCCTATTTCCTGGGGGGAAAAAACAGAATAGAGGACGGTGGGCCAGCTCAGAATACGGTGTCGGCTTTGTAATGCCATGCCTTATGATGTGTGTCAGCTGCAAACCTGGTGTCCCAGTTCTGGTCCACGGCAGGGGACAAATACAGGCTGTGCTGCCACCAGGAGGTCTGAGGAGGTCCCTTCCTTTGCACATGGTGTGTGTCCTTTCTCTCCTTCCACACTCCTGTTGCGCTTTTCTCTGTCTTCCTTCCTTTCTTCCTGATTCTTGGCCCTGCTGGTGGCACTCAGGACTAAGAGGTGGCTCAGTCCTTGTTTAGACAGAGCTGTGATAGAGAACAATTTGTATATTGACTTGAGGTCCCCCTTGCAACTCAATTAGGGATGTCTAGAATCACGTAACCCTTAATGGAGTATTTTTTGACGTACTGAATGGTATTGGTTTTTCTGGAGCATTCATAATGGAAATAGATGTGAACTTGATTTGTCAAATGACTACCATTTCAGTGACATAAAGAGATGCCACTTGGATAGGCCATTCTGGTTATGTGTGCTGCTGTTTCCAGCATTGGGTTTTGAAATTCTCAACAGCCTCCTGCCATCATTGTCCCATCACTTATTTCCACCATGACATGCAAGTGACACTCGGCAACGGGGTCCTCTCGGGACAGTGTGAGTGCCATGTGCTGCTCCTATGTGTATTTCTCCAGATAACATGGATGGAAAATGTTTTGGTGTCAGATTGGTTTTCCTGCCGTGATCAGCCAAATCATTCCTGCAAACACTACTAGGGCAAAGAGCGAAGTTTCTTCTTTTTGTTTGAGGGCCGTGTCCTGTGGCATCCCAGATGCAGTGTTCTTGGTTTTTGGGACTGCTGCTTCAATACAAGCTTAGACTTTCTGCACAGTACAGTTGGGTCTCATTCGAATTAGTTCTTGGAGTAACTCCCAAATTTGTGTTCTTGTGATTTGGTTGAACTGCTGAATTGATATTTCTATCATTAATAAGGCATAGTAGTTCCAAGAACCAGGAATGTGGCTTTGAAAATGCAATTGTTAGAATTTTGTAAGAGATGGCAGGCCAAATTAATTTTTCCTTTTTAGGAGTATGTATGTGAACCAGTGTTGGGATATGCTGGGTAAAGTAGGTTCCATTTTCACTGCTTTTTCATTCAGTTGTCCAGTTCTGGAAGCCGGGAAGCTGGCAGCAGCAGCCGCCGTGGCATTTCTGGATGTGGAAGCAGTTCACCTCACTTTACTGCTTTGCACTGTATTCAGTGTGAAACCAGCCTGGTGGCTTATTTGGATATTTCCAAACTGGTTCTCCTGTTCCCCTGGTGTACTGCTATGAATGCCCTGGTTCAGCCCTTTCAGTGTATCTTCGGTGGTGTAATGTAGAATTACAGGTGTGCAGTAAATCAGTTCTTTTTAATGAACCTTAAAATGTTCTTGTTTAGAGCTCCCCTGTACTGGTTAAATTAATTACTTTGGTGTTAAATTATTAGCAATATTGGATTGTGGGTAAAGGGTGTCATGAGAGGAAGATAATGTTTTTTTATGGTAACACTTAAATTCACTGTGAAGTCTAAAGAAGTTAATTGTGTTTACAAACATGAATTTTATAAAGGAATGTTCATGCTGTTTTCACTGTTGAGCTTGAAAAAATCTTTTTATTCATGTCTTGGTGTACCAAAAGGTGTTTAAATGGTGATTTGAAATTGGCAACACTTAACTTGATACAGGCTGCAAGTAAGTTTTAACTTTTGAAGACTGTTGTACTGGAAAGAGTTACAGATTGAGGCACTTATTAACACCCTGAAAGCATTAGTCTCAAGAATCCCTCATGTGGGCAAACCAGGGATTTGGCTTGTCATAATCCAGCCATTATTATCGTCTGTCCCTGGGAAACTAATCCTTATTCGGCTCCAATAAGAGCTAGAATTCGTTGCCTTCAGCGGAAAGATAGGAACTTCTGAAACCCTTCAGTACTGTGAAAACGAAAGTAGCTATCTGTGAGATGAAAAGACAGGAACTTGTCTAAGGACAGTCATGTCAGAGGTTGTGTTACGTACCTGTCTCTGATTCCCAGTCTTTCCCTTCTTTGACACCATGTGCAGGTTCTCTTGTCTTTAATTGTAGCATTAAGCACTATACTGGGAGACCCTATTACTAATCCATCTGTTACATGAACTGGTCACTTAGGCCTTTCCCCCTGGCTAGAGTCACAAGGTCTGTTTTCAGATGCTCGCTGTTGGGAGGCACTAACAAGAAATCAACATTTGCTGACTTTAATTGGTTGTGAGCTGTGCTGCTGTTTGTACCCATACTCCTTCCTCTGTCGTCATCCACTGGGATGTCGGCGAAACACTGCTTTTACAGCCCTTAGAACTTAGCCTCTTCCCTTCCTGTTCTAACTGCCACGATAAACAAACGAAAAGTTTCTGTTGTCTTTCCTGGATCATCCTACCTGTTGTAGGGGAGGTGCTATGTAGAACAGTGGCTGCAATCTTGGAGAATTGCTGGATTAGAAAAACAGGTACAGGGTTGTATAAAATTTCTGTTGGAGATAACCAAGCACTGTTTGAAAGAAAGTGACTTAACATAAGTTGCAGGACTCCCAAAGTTGCTGCACTCAACCAAGGAGGAGATAGACATCTTAAGGTGCCACTGTAGACAAATACACATTTCTTTGAGCAAAAGTTGGGGGGGGGTTGTTAAAACTCAACTGTTGTTGTACCGTGTTAATTTGAGACTGCGGCATCATATCTGGATGAAGACTTGTCTCCAGTTGGCTCCCTGTCCTCCTGACCTGACTAGAGGAGGGTGGGGAGTGGTTGCAAGCCTGGGCCACAGCAGTGGTGAGTAAATAGCCAGCTCAGGGTGAGAAGACGTGAAGGTCAGGGCTGGAGTTTACTCTGTCAGTTCCCAGGTTTAGCAGCAGTCAGTCTAATTTGTGTAAGCAAAGATTTCTTTAAAGCACTTAATCCTTCTGTTATTTAATGTATCACTTTAAGTAAGTTTCAAATCCCAACTGACAGAAAACCAAAGCCGGAGGGCAAGTATAGTCCAATAGAAGGTCTCTGTGGACTTTGGAGGTGATCTGCCCTGTGAGGTTGTGGGCAGAACTTGATTTTCGATACACAGCTTCTACCCAGTCTCCTTGGGTCCTTTGTATTTTGTCTTGCTGGAAATCCTGCCTGTACTTAGAAAGGCTAGTGGCACCCAAGTGTTAGCCTTTGTGAGTGCCAAGATAGAGCCCCCCAGCGCAGCAGCCTGCGTGGCTCACTTGGTGGCCTTTGCTGTATTACAGAGGTGGCCTTCTCCTGAAGCATATTCATGGAGTCAGGAGCCAGCAGGGGTGCAGTTGTTTTCCAACTTGCTCATAAATCAAATATTCATTGTGTAATTACTTTGCCCCCTTTCAAGTTGACTTAATGTGGTATCAAAGAGAAAAGCTTTCCAGATTAAAATGCACTTTTATTCTGTGCACCCCACCGTCATGGTGGATACCAGCAAGCTGACTGTCACAGGTTGTGGAAGTGTTTGTGACATGGTGCTCTGCTGTAGCTTGTTGTACTGCCCCATCCTCACGGTTTTAGGCTTCCTCACATGTGAATTCTCTTCACTGAAGCTCTGGCTTCTGTACTTCTTTGTCTGGTTTATTTCAGACTGGAGCAGTAAATGGAAAAGTACAAACAAAGAGTCTTTGTGATAAAAGTATGTGTTTCTTGTTGTTGGTTGCCTTCGAGTCAGTTCTGACTCAGCAACTCTGTGTACCACAGAAGGAAACTCTGCCCAGTCCTGCGCTGCCCTTTCGGTCGTTGCTGTATCTGAGCCCGTTAGAGTAGCCACTGTGTCATTCCATCTCATTGAGGGTCTTCCTTTTTTTGCTGACCCTCTACAAAAAAAATATGTGCAAGAGTATTAAATTCCAAGGTGCTGTCTGAATGTTTTTTGGGTTGCTTGTCTGCGTTATCCTCATGGTGTGCTTTATTCTTGAAGCAAAATTTTTAATAATCTGCTTAAATATTAAAGATAATTTCTCATTTTAAAATACAGATAGACAGTAACCTTTGGTGTTAGTTTCAGAGTTTGTTTATTTAGGTATTGTAATCTGTAGGAGACTTTGTCTTTATGGTCTCTCTGTTACACTTCATTGGATTTGGGTAGATTGTGTATGCTTGGCTTGGGAAACCCTGGTGGTCAAATGGTTAAGTGCTGCAGCTTCTAACCAGGAGGTTGGCAGCTCACCTTCAGCTGCTCCTTGGAAATTCGATAGGGCAGTTGTACTCTGTCCTGTAGGGTCACTGTGAGTCAGAACCGACTTGACAACAACGGGTACGTATACTTGGGAAGTTTTTCCTTTAGATTCTTCAGAGGTGTAATGACTGCACTAAAAGGCTTTAGTATAGAACTAAGAGGTCTTTTAAAGGCCCCGTGCTTGCCTTCCTCCAGGGAAGTAGGATGAGCAACTGTTGCAGACCCTGTAAGGCTGGCTTCTGACCTCTCTGGGTAAAGGTGGGTAGAGCGTGACCACACGCAGGGAAGAGAATGGTGCTCCTTGTGCTGGCGCCAAATGATTGTGGGACAAAGTCTGGACTTGGCCAGGTTCTGGGCTACAGTAACAGTTTTTGATAAAGTGTCTTTTATGGATACAGGCCAGAAACTTCAAGTGTAGCAGTATTTGATTCTGGATGAAATGGTTATAGGCATCCTGAGTTATTGTGATTCCTATTCCTTTATTTTAAGGTGGTGGTGGTGGTGGTGGTGGTGTGCCATCAAGTTGATTCCAACTCATTCATGACCCTGTGCGACAGAATAGGACTGCCCCATGGGGTTTCTGAGGAAGGACTGGTGGATTCGAACTGCTGGCCTTTTGGTTAGCAGCCTGAGCTCTTAATCATGTATCTTCATTGTTTTGACCCTAGTTGGCAACTTGCATCCAAGTAGGGAGTATTGCTGTTCTCCATTGGCTGCATGGCTTTGGACATGACCTCAGGAATGGCCATGACTCTGTGAGACTTGCTTTACTTTCTGCAGCCAATTCGTGTGATTGTCCCTTGACTCTGATCATGGTAGATCATTTCTCAGTTTGCATCATGGGAATTTATGCTCTCGAAGTCAAGCTTTACTGGGCCCTTCTGTTTCCTTTCTCCTGCCTTTGTACTAATTCAGGAGAGGACAGGGAAGTGAGGCTTTAGCCTTAAACTTGAAGCTTGGCCCTTTTACCTTCAAGCAAATACATGGATAAGTTTGCCCTTAGATTGTTAGATTAGTTAAGGAGAAATTTTTTCTTTTAATTTAGTCACTCATGTTAGTTTTTAAATTCTGGTAATAATTTTAGTATCTTTTGAATAAAGGAGTTGGAATAGGCAAGACTTGTTGAGGCCTGTTAAGTGGGTTGTTTTACCCTTATTCTGCTAAGCCAAACTTGAAACTCAATTGGGAAGGCTTTACCATAAAAAAAAAAAAAAAAAATTCCTTTTAAAAAAAATCTGAGAACAAAATCCCTTCCTTGATTTGGAGTACTTGCTGAGATTGTTTTTTCCCAGCTGTTTCAGGTTCGGTTTTCTGTGTGCCATCTTCAGCCTCAGCAGCCGTTCTGGTGGTTGTGTTCATACTGGATTCTTCAGTCTTGTCATGGCGGTCATGAACTGGCAATCCAAACCTCAAGGAAAAATGTGCAGAGTTAAATTTTTTTAATTTATTTTAGTGCTTTGTTTTCTTCCTGCCCTTGTATAGATTATGATTATGTGAGTCTGTTTAACTGTCTTAGGTGCAAGTTGAGCCTTAATTTGTCTGTACTTATGTCGTTTATGGAGAGGTTTTAGAAAGCAGCAAGAATGAAGCCTAGCTTAATTCACTGAAGAGAATCCAGACACTGCTCTGGTTTTGTGATCCTATAATCAGATATGCCATTTCTAGCAATTAGGGAGCCTAGTGCTGTACACAGGGCCTGCTTCAGAATCTAGGATGTCCAGTGCAAACTGGAGGTGCCAGGCCTTTTGTCCAGAAATCGTGAAGAGTTTCAAGATGGCAGCAGTAGGGAGCATGGTGTCCTCCCACGTGTGGGGACCTGTGATTGCGCAGGTAGAACACCCACGAAGCCAGCCCTGGCTCTGTGTGTGTGTGTGTGTGTGTGTGTGTGAGTGTGAGTGTGAGTGTATGTGTACACACCTTGGTGCTGGTACATGCACTACACATCCTTGTATTTCAGCATTTGGATTCAGTTTAGTGGCATTGCAGCTTGTGTACTGGTTTCCTGCTTGTGCCAGAAGAGTGTGTGAAACCATTTTCGTCTCTTCCCCAAAAAAGTGAATCATGCAGACTTCTTTTCCTGTAGATTTGGATTGCCTCTTGTCATGAATGAGTATTCCAGACAGGGAAATTGGTATGGAAATTTGTGGAAAGGAACTTGTTTGTGGTGGGAGGAAAATCAAGGACATATTGTTATACGAGGTCACACCTCCTTTTACTGCACACCTGTAATGCGTAGTGTGGTGGTTTAGAGAAAATGGAGTGTTTCTGGGCTTTCTTATAAGGCAGAGGCTCCATACAAGGTTGCTGATGATTGTTCTAAATTCCCATTGTTTTCTTGGCTTTTCTCCCTTGGTTTATGTGTCGTCTGGAAACTGATTTGTAGTTGGTGAGGTAACATACGTGGAGCTCTTAATGGACGCTGAAGGAAAGTCAAGGGTAAGTCTTTGAGAGAATTTCTTCTGTGGATTTACTACATGACAAATGTAACTGTATGGTGGCGTGGATTCGAATGAGCTCAGGAAGGCAGTGAGTGCTCATGTGACAGCAGATACGTTTGATTTTGCCCAACACTTGAGTGGGGCGGGAGGGGGTTTGCAAACGGGAGTCCGGCTTTTCCAAATGGCTGGCCAAAGAGCTTTTTGGTATTCTGTTTGGATGCCCAATTTGGATAACTGGGGACCAATAGCAGCATTGTCTCTTTGTTAATAGAGGAATTGGCTGTGTGTGAATTATGCATGGAATTCTAGCGGTGGTATATTAATGTAAAACGTGTGTTCTTGTCTAGAAAATGTCACTCTTGGTTGTTTGCTGAATTTGAAAGTTGTGTAACCCAAAGATTCTGAAAAGTTGCCTTTGAGCCAGTAAATTGTAAATCGAATAATTAAAACCCTTAACACTTAAAATTGGCATAGCTTAAAGAGACAATAATTTTTCTGTTGTGCAATAGAATGGCTTAGAGTAATGACAGGATGAACTGAGTTTATGGGCAGGATGGATTTCAGGAGGAGTATGACATGAAGCTGAGCACAGAGGGAAGCAGATCTAAAGTGTGTGTGATTTCTTGGAGAGCCTGAATTCAGGTCTGCTTTATTATACCTTCATAAACTTGAGTGTAATGCTGGTACGTGTAGGAAGTGAGAGGCTAAGGAGCACAGCTTTTAAGAAGGAAGGCTAGGCCAGACACTGTTGTCAGCTTCCCCTTAGGTTAATTAAAAATCGAAAACAAGCCTTGTTACATAAATCGTGTAACTGTCATTGAGACTTACTTTTGTATTTCTTCTTTTTTTCTCCCTTTTCTTGCCCTTCTGACTGATCTGTGGCTTCACCCAAAGGGATGTGCGTAAGTATCCTCTGCTTACTCATTAGCAGTTGAGTCTTCTGAATAATAGGACTGTTTTCACTCATTTCCTTTTGTTTCTTTCCAGTGTTGTTGAATTCAAGCTGGAAGAGAGCATGAAAAAAGCTGCCGAAGTCCTAAACAAGCATAGTCTGAGTGGAAGACCACTGAAAGTCAAAGAAGTAAGCTTTTGATGAACACTTGGTGCATACCATTTGTAGTTGTCGTGTTAGTCTTGTTCACAGTTAGGTAAAGACAATAGTAGTGCTTAACTTCATGTGACGGAGCACACCAGGCTGCTGTTCTCAATGAAGAGGGGCCGTCACTTCCAGTGAGAGCCCTGGAATAGGGGCTGAGTGTAGACCCTGAAAGGACTGCTGCCCACCTTTGGAACATCTGTGCTTTGCCTTAGACCAGCATGCCTTGTATTCTGAGGGCTGCTCAGAGGGAACCCTTTTTTTAATTGCTTTATGCAAACAAAGAGACTGTACAGTGCCCGTTGCTGTGGAGTCGGTTTGGACCCATAGCAACCCCATGTGTGTCAGGGGAGAGCTGTGCTCCCTAGGGTTTTCAGTGGCTAATTTCTTTGGAAGCAGGTTCCCAGGTTTTCCTTCTGAGGCACTTTTGGGTGGACTGGAACCTCCAGCCTTTGGTTGACAGTTGAGCACGTGAGCTGCACCACCCGAGGGTTCCACGTTCCAGTGTCACCCACTCTGAATCCTGCCCTTAGTCCACCAGTTTTCTTTCCTAATATGAGTTTTTGGTTACTCATTTCCTCCTTAGTGTCCAATCCAAATGAAATGTCTTCTCTCTCTCCATTAATAGGGTTTTTTTGTTTTTGTTTTTTGATATAATGTCTCTTCAGCTTGTTCTTACCTCCGCTCTACCTGGGAGGAAGATGAGACTATTCAGAGCTCAGACGGGAAAGAGTAGTGGAGTTAAGGTCTTGGTGTGTTGATAATCTTGGTGAATGATGAGACAGAATTTGAGAATTGTGTCAATACCAGGGTCTCACAAACCTGTATGAATTTTTTTTAATTGTGACTGAGTGAGTTTTCAGTTCATGTCAGTGTGCCATATGAGACTGAACTGATGGCTCTATGCCGCTCCTAACCTGCTGTCCACACCCTGTGACACCACGCTCCTCCTTCCCACTCTGTACTTCAGTAGTCATTCAAGCAACAGCTCCTCACCTCTTGAGAGGAGCCCATCAGACAGCTGTGTGTGTGTGTGTATGTATATAGATATGTGTATATATATATATATATATACACATGTACACACACACACACACACAGTTACACCAAGGATTACAACACACCTACATCAGTTAAATTTTTGTCTGATTAGGTGGCTTTGATACTAAACCTTAAGATTTTTTTTTTTTATTATGATTGCGTGAAAGTTTGCAATACAATTCAAATTTGCATGCCCGCCTATCTGCAGCTCCCTCTGCTCTCCTTGCCAAATGACAGCACACTCCTCCTTTCTGTTCCATACATGTGATATCCTCTTAACAATCTCCTGTCCCCTCTTCTCTACTCTCTCCACTCCCCTCTAGTAAGAGGCCAGTAAGATATCTTACAGATGCATAGAACTATGAAGTGTGCACTCAGTATGAGTACTATGTGTACCTGAGTTGAATCCTTTCCTATCTGAAGAGTTGACCTCACAGATGATCTGTGATCAGGAGCAGCATCGGGTCTAGGGGCCATGCTCCCAGGGGAACTGACAAGCCTTTGGACCATCAGTGGTGGTCTTTAGTGGAGTTCTTAGGGTGGACCCCTTTTTTTATGTTACTACTTGGACTCAACATTGTGAGCCCCCTCCCTGTTCAGATTTTATGTTCTTGAGTCAAACCCCTAAATAACTTGGAGGCTCTGGAGCCCTTGGTCATCTAGAACGGTGTTTTCAAAATTTCTGGAAAAATCACTGGTCAGGTTTTAGCAATTACAAAGCCCTGTTCAAAGCCTTGTTGAATTCCTAAGATTCAACCTTAAAAAGACCATGAACATCTTACTTCATGCTGGAAGTTCTGCATTTATGTTATCTAATCATCCCCTTTTTTTTAGTTATAATACTTCAACAGCTGTGATTTTCACACTAAGTTTTATGCTTCTTCTCCACCCGTCCAGCTGGAATTCTTCCTGGGCTTTTTGGTGTACTTCATTTGGATTTTTGTCTTAGACTTGAGATGTTTTCCAAACAATCTTCGTGATTCCTGGAGTTTCGAGAGTATAAGTTACTGTGCACACATGGTGGTTGATTGTTCTGGATCTCTTACACGCCCCATGTTTGTGCTTGTTTCAGGATCCTGATGGTGAACATGCCAGGAGAGCAATGCAAAAGGTGATGGCTACGACTGGTGGGATGGGTATGGGACCAGGTGGCCCAGGAATGATTAATATCCCACCCAGTATCCTAAATAATCCCAACATCCCAAATGAGATTATCCATGCATTACAGGCCGGAAGACTCGGAAGCACGGTATTTGTAGCAAATGTAAGTAAACAGAAACATTGTCCAAACTCTAGAAAATTAGTTTTATAGAAGTAGCCTTTGACATTTGAAAAGGAAAACTTGACAGAAGGGCTACATATTCCCTTTCTGACTTATTGAAAAGTTAGCGTTCCATGTTACGCTTCGTCTCTTCTCCTGGTTACTGCTGTAGTCATAAGTCGCCCACTTGAGCATAGTCAGGTTGGAGCCATGTTGGCTGCGTTTTGCAGGTGTTCAGAAAAGCAGAAGCTGGGTCTGCATTCTTGGTGGGTTTCCTTTGTGCAGTTTAGGTGCTGGGTGACAGTGTATGAGCAGAGGTTGCAGGTGTATTTACGCCTTCTTCCTCCTATTACTTCTGGGGACTTTTAAGAAGAAAAGGGGTTGGGGTAGCTGATAAACCTCAGCTGGGGAACATATTTTTTGAATACTCAGAAAATGCTTGTTCATGAGGCAACTTACGCTGGTCTTCTGGAAAAAGAGACGATAAATAACACAGTTAAAAAGCTTATCCGTGAAGGCCAAAATTGATAATCATATTTGAAAAATGCTATTGTAGTTCATTACTTTTTGTGCTGTTTACTGTGGTAATGCTTGTGTGTCACAGCAGCATGTATTAAAATGTTAACAAGTTTTTCTGAAGATGCCTATGTTGAGCTTTTTTCCCTTTTTCTCTTGATCAGCTGGATTATAAAGTTGGCTGGAAGAAGCTGAAAGAAGTATTTAGTATGGCTGGTGTGGTGGTCCGAGCAGACATTCTTGAAGATAAAGATGGAAAAAGTCGTGGAATAGGCACTGTTACTTTTGAGCAGTCCATTGAGGCGGTGCAAGCTATCTGTATCCTTTTACAGTAATACAGCTCACTATAAACGTGTGTGATGTTTTAGTCGTAGTATGATTTTGGGTGAGGAGGAGACAGCTTCATGTCTTAGTATGATGCTGTGGCTTTTGCAAGTTCTCGGGGGGGAATTGGTTCAGTACTAAGAGGCGAGAAGGGGTGGGTAGAAAATAGGCTTATGCCCATCAATGGTTTTTGTCCATGTCTTATTTGTAGAGGACTCTGGATTTGACAAGGGGACTCCAAACCCTAGAGAGGAGTGTGGGCATTGTTCCTCGTGTAAGTCCTTAGAGGACTATTTGTCTCCAGTGGGTAGATGAGCTTGTGGAAGGAGCACTTCGGCCTGACTGTCTTATCCTTACTCTACGCTGGCTGCTTATCCTAGAGGTACATCTGTCTCTTCATTAGAGTGGCGAGGACCACATGTGAACATGGCCATTCAGGGAAGGAGAGACTTGAGTGTTTAAGTGACTTGACCAGCCAATAGAGTACTTTGGAAATGGATAGGCCACCTGGCCCATTGGTCACGTACAGAGACCATGATGCTGCTATTCAGAAGATGGTCTGGTGGTGAAAGGTTAGGGTTATACAAATGGAACTTCACACCTAGGGAGTAATCTGAGGTTTATGCTTTTTTTTTTAGCAGAAGCCTTATTTATTGTGGCTTTTGTGCTCGTTATGGAAACAGGAATACTTGAATTAAAATGAAGAGTCAGAATTACTCATACATTTATGACTTAGAGGGACTGGTAGCAGCCTGGAGTATTTGCCTCTTTTGTGTATTTTCTGTTTTTGGCAGTGCAAGATATAGCCTTAATTATAATACCAGCTATGTTTAATGGCCAGCTGCTGTTTGATAGACCAATGCATGTGAAGATGGTAAGTTGAAGGATTCCTTCTTTCATGTTACATAAATCGAGCAAAACCACAGGATTGTGAAGAGTAAACACCTGGCCCGTATACTGTTGGTGTGGACCGGCTGAACTTAAAGCGGGTATAGTGTGTTGAATAAACCAGTGACTTAAGGGTCTGTTGCCCCGTAGCTCTTGCTTTCTCAGCTGAGTTTTCTTTTTTGGTTGGTATTCCTGGCATACCTTGTGTGAGCAAGTGGTTGATTTCACAGAATGGCTACGTCCATGGGTTTCTGATTTTCGAAGTATCGAAAGTATAGTCGTGTTTAGGCTTGACCTCATATCTGTTGTGACTGTAATGAAGTCTTAGATTCGCGTGCTTTTTAGATGTCTGATAAAGTGCTTCAGTCTAAATGTTACGCTTAGTAGGCCGCGTCAGAGGGAAGGTATGGCTGAACCATGCCGAGAGGGATCCATCTGGGGCCCCAGTTCAGGAAGAAGACAACTGTAAAAGCCATTGTTTTAGTAACTTGAACATTCAGTTTAGCTAATCGATTCACATGGCTCAGAAATCAAAGAATGTAAACAGGATGTAAAAAGTCAACAAGCCTCTCTTTCCTTGTCCCCCGATACTGTGATGTATGTTCGCTCTCTTCACGGAAGTCTGCCAGTACACTCTCCCATGCTTCTTTTTACGCTTGCATGTTATCCCATTTACAGAGATGCCTTCACTTAGTGAACCAGCTTTCTGTTTATGAAGGAGCCTTGGTGACATAGCCATCATGTGCTGGCTGCTAACCAAGAGGTTGGCAGTTTGAACCTACCTCGTGGCCCTAGGAGAAAGACCTGGTGGTCTGCTCCTGTAAAGATGACAGCCCCGAAAACCTTGTGGTGTCAGTGTGAGTCAGAAATGACTTGCTGGTATATGAGAAGGTGACGTAGTGCTGAAGTGCTATGGCTGTTGACCAAAAGGTCTGTGGGTTAGCTCCACGTTGGACTCGACCTTGGAACCCCGGTGGAGCAGTTCTGCTTTGTCTCCTCTAGGGTTGAGTCAGAATTGATGGCAGCAGGTTTGCCTTGGGTACCTAGTGAAAACAACTTTGTTGGTGAGGGTAGTTTCCTTCTTTTGTTGTCACCAACAGCAGCCCCTACTAAGGTTTACTTCTTTTCTTTCTGTTTCAGGATGAGAGGGCTTTGCCAAAGGGAGACTTCTTCCCTCCTGAGCGTCCTCAGCAGCTGCCCCGTAAGTGTCTCAGTTGTTACAGTTTATATTTTGAATTTGGTTTGTGTGGCTTCAGCTTGGGCCATGGTGCTTCCAGGTTTGTTCTCTTGAGCAATAAAGCTGTTGAGGGAAAACTTGAAAGTACTTTTGCCTGTGGGTGTTCAAGGTGAGAAACAGGGAGAGAGTCACTAGCTCAGGAATTCTGTGAGGATGACTTTGTGGTGAGGCAGGTTGCCGAGGTGAAGAGGATGTCGTCAGGCATTTTGAATGTGTCCTGGGGAAGGGTGATTCAGAAACAGCAGAGTTACAGCCAGGCTGCACTGCGGTTCAGCAATTCAGCAGTTCCACTCCTGGGCATGTGTACCTGGGAGACTGGAAAACATGTTCACACAAAGCTTGTACACGAGCTTCGTAACAGCCTGATCGGTGGCAGCCAGTAAGGAGAGATGACCCGGCTGTCCATCAGTTAATCAGCGGATCAGTGAATTGGGAACTGAAATGTTAGCTGCAAAAAGGAATTACGTATTAATACCTGTTACAATACGAGTGAACCTTGAAACATGCTAACTGACATGTAAGACAGAGAGGGCTGCGTAGTGTATGACTCCCTCAGAATGGAAGTCCAGAACTGAGGCAGAAAAGAATAGGAAAATCTGTTGAGATAGGAGGTGGACTAGGGGTTGCCCGGTGCTGAGGGGAATGGGGAGTGACCACTAACCAGTGTGGGGCTTTCTCGGGGGGATGATGAAATGTTCTGGTGTGTAAGATAATGGTGATGATTGCAGCCCCTTGGAGTGTACCCTTTCTTTAAAAAGATGCATTTTGTGATAGATGAAATCTATCATATGAGAGAAGGAAATTTGATGAGAGAACAAAAGGAGTTATATGCAGCATCTGGGTGAAAATACACCTTTTGATAGGAAGGCTGGTAGATGATCTCCATATAGGTACAGGTGGAGCATGTTAGCAATGTTCTGAGTGCTCTGTTGGGAGGGTGGCGTGGACCGCCAGCAACAGGAGTGTGAGGAAGTGTCACAGGTGGGGGCTGCTTGTAGGAGACAGGCTGCCGTGGGGGCAGGGGAGGGAGAGACCTGCTTGTGCTGTGCTCTGGAGAGTGCCCACCAGCTGAGACAGTTCCCCACAGGGCCAGTGAGCCAGGCAGTGAGTGGCCTCCGGCCTAGGACTTGTCTCCTGGAAATTAAATTGAACAACAGCCTGGACTCAAAGCTGAAGTCTTCAGAGCCTTGCTGGTCAGGATTGTAGAAGCCTGATCGGCTCGGCTTGTGAGGGGAGGTTGATGGCCTTCAGAATAGTAGGGAGACCACTTATCTGTTGAGAGTTAGCGTTGTTTAGAGAAGAGTCACTTTCTTTGTCTTACACCTTATTCTTCCCAAGTAAATTGTCAGTGTGATCAGTTATAGTGGCTGTTCAGGGGCAAGGTGGTGGGTCTTGTTCCCTTTTGTGCCAAGAGGGGGAGGAGGCTGCCTGGCAGCCTTGTCTCACAGACAGTGGGTCCCAGGGAACCCATTAGCCGTGGCTCCTAGCCTCCTGACACGTTTTGGAGGGTTGGCTTCAAAGCCTTCAGTGCTGTGGGGAGGAAGTAGCAGTTAAAAACAGTGTGCTGTGAATCAGATTAAATCCTGGGACGTGGCATCAGGGCTTTTACCATGGTTACCCAGAGTCCAGCAAGTGCCAAGCCTTTGTTGGCTATTTCTAGAGACCAGTGTGTATTTCGCATCCCTGTTTATGTTGGGGCATGGGTTTGAGGGTGGGCTGTGAGTGGACTCATGGGTTGTGGAGCTTTTTGGGCAGTGAGATGATTCTTTGAATACCCTGACTTTGTTGTCATTGTCCCACCCCCAGCAAATGCAGAGAAGAGTATGTATATGCCTAGTGTGTTAATTGTCTGGTTTATGGCACTCTGTTTGTCATAGGAGAAAAATCCTCCTGTGTGGTTCCAGGTTGGGAGGGTGGAGTTGGGCATGTTGATGTCACCTTTTTGGATCAAGCATTCCTTTGTCCATGATTTAGGGGAAGAAATGGCAGCTCGGTCTCAGCCTGTGTTATGGGTTGTTTTATGGTGCCTGTGTAACTTTCAGGTGAACTAATTTTTTAAAGCTGTTGTTTCATATACGTGTCACAAATTTTCACTCCTGATTGTACGTGAAAGGTTGTGCTGTAGAGGAGGCATTGGTGAAGGCTGATGGGGAGGAGTGTGAGGTCTGTAAGCCAGTAAACAAAGATGCTTTTGTCTTTGAGGGTCAGGTGTTGTGTGGGAAAGGAGAGTTCATACTTTTGACTGTCTTTTTTTCCAGATGGACTTGGTGGTATTGGCATGGGTCTGGGACCAGGAGGGCAGCCTATCGATGCCAATCACCTGAACAAAGGCATTGCCATGGGAAACATAGGACCTGCAGGTTAGAATTACACTACGTCTTTTGAATGGGAATTTTGGTGGGAGTTAGAGTTATTGGGGTTAGTTTTGGGGATAATGGGAGACTTGAGTTCTTCCAGTGGCAGAAGATTTAATTGGGACAGAATTCCCTTTCTTCATTCATTCACAGCTTTCTTTTGATAAGGGCAACGTTTTTTATTTTTACCAAGTTGAAACCTTTTTTCCAAAGCCATTACTGGCTTGCATTTTTATCCTCACAGTGCCTTTCTGAACTGAGCTAGTTAGGCCATTTGATAAAAGAAGGCAAGCCAGAGAGTTGGTCTTGCTTAAGGTCACACTGCCAGTCAGTGACAGACCCCTTGTTGCTTGCACTCAGTGTTGAAGTGGGGGCTTTGTAGATGCAGACCAGTCTGGAGGCCTCAGTGCCAGTCATGGAGACAAGGAACAGCTGATTAGCAAGGGCTTTGGCATCAAGGATGAACTTGGCACTTGACTTCTTGTTTAGGCACAAGGAGGCGTTTCTCTACCGTGAAGGAAGTTTTCCATTTCTAACTTCAGGGTTGGGGGCTTACTCTGTTAGAAAGTTCTGTGAATTGCAAGGTGGCTCTCTGCTGCCTGGCTCTGTCCTGCGATACCGTCTGTAAACTCGGGGGCTGGCTCAGATCGTTTGCCTTTTAGGCAACCATCTCAGATGGCTCTACGTGCATGCTCCGTGTCCTAAGCGTAATTATAAAGTCTAGGGGCCAGAGGAGGACGCCTCTGTTTTTAGGAACTGCTTTTTATTTTGACAGTTCTAACTTTTAAAAGCATTTTTTAATTCCACTTCTCTTCCGTAAAGTAAGCTTTTTAAAGGCTGTGTTTCCTAGTCTCTGTCTGATAATTCTGTTTCATGTATGCTTAATCTGTCAGACTTGATCACTTAATACACTCTGTGGGCCCTACAGAATTTAGAGTCACTTGATAACCCTTGTTTTAGAAGCTTAACATTTTTTTCTTGGAATAAATAGTCTTTGACAGTTCAAATGCTGGAGGCTTTTCTTGTAAATAATTCAGAATATCATCAGGGATTATTTTCATTTGTTAGTTTGGAATTTCTTGTGCTTTTAAGTACATTTATTGCTTCGACATACTTTTAGTTTGCACCAACCTTTTCTTTTTAAGGAATGGGAATGGAAGGCATAGGATTTGGAATAAATAAAATGAGAGGTAAGAAATTGAAAATAAAGTCCAAATGTAGTTGCTTTTAGGTTTGGTTTTCTTTTTTATTTTTTTAATCTCTCCCCCAACTTTGGGTCCCATTCCCCTCATATCTTTTTATGTCTTAAGCACTGCGTGAAATTGTGACTTTGATTTGCAAAAGTTTTAATCTAGACGTTAGTTTTCATAGCTGTCAGTCTTCCACTGGACATCTTGGCTTTTGAGTCTAGTTTTCTCACTGACTAGCTCTGTGACCTTGGACAAATCACTCATCTCTCTGCATAGCTCTTCGCTTGTTTATTAGTTTAGAGATCAGATCAACGTTTTTGAAGATTTTTTTTTTTTTTTAAGACAAGGGCAGCAGCATTTTTATTTCTGTTTTTCAAAAGCCCTGAAACTTGCTAAGCTCCTGGCATGAAATGTGCAAGGTGAAGCATACACACATTTTTCTTTCCCTGATAAGCCTAAGCTGGTCTTGCTGAGATGGCACTAAAATGCTGGCTTCTCTTTCAGGCATAGAGGGACCCTTTGGTGGTGGCATGGAAAACATGGGTCGGTTCGGGTCTGGCATGAACATGGGCAGAATCAATGGTAAGGATTATGCTTCCTTCTGTGTAGACCTCCCCTTTGCTGGCTCTGGGCTTCTAGGTAGGCTCTGGGTTCATTTTCAAGAAAAGATTTTCCACTGCCACTTCTCTGCTGATGTCTGAGTTTTCTTAAATATTATTACATACATAGTATGTGTTTTAATAGCTAAATGTAACTAGACTGTTCAGGTAAGCATACATAGTCACTCAGCTCTTCAGATGTCATGGGTTCCAGATCTCCCTAGTAATTATCCAGTGAAAATTTCGACTATAAAGCTTGCTTATTGACCCCAACACTAGGAAGCCTCATGGAGACATCTGTGGTTATCTCCTGCGCACTAGAAATGGGCTCCATGTGTAAGGGGTTTGGTTTCTTTGGAGGTGTGGGTGTTCATGGCCCCCCTGGAGTAGTGCTGTAAGGGCTGAGTCCTTGATCGTCAGCCTGTTGGCTCCAAGTGTGGGCAGGATACAGCGGTAAAAATCAGAGCAGAGCCCTTCAATTCAGAGTTTACATAGTACACACCTACAGTCCTCCTAACTCCTTCACAGAAGTGTAAGGATAGTGAATTAATTAACAACAGTGGGTTAGTCTTTATAAGAACAGCATAACCTGTAGGTACTGTTATCCTCTTTCATCAGGAAGTGGTGTAGGCAGTGACTTGCTTGAAGTCACAGGGCTGGTGAATGGTAGTTCTGGAATTTTAATCCAGACTGTCTAGCTCCAGAGTCTGGCTATTTATCATGAGGCAGTTCTGGCCCATCTCACCCATCAGGGCTGTAGAGTGTGCAGTGAGAAATTGGCATTGTTTCCTTTTGAAATCTCTGTAGGTTGTTGGACTCTTTAAACTCGCCATTCAGACCTCCACACCCAAACCTTGTATGTACGTCTTCCTGGCAGGAAAAGTCATTGAAGATTGGCGCTTCCGTGGTTCTTTGCTGGTCTACAGTAACATGCACAGTGGAAATAGTGCAGACCAAGCAGATACCTTGATGGGACTAGCATTAGCTCACCAGTCAGGAGATTGCTGAGGGCAGACCCTCCAGAGAGCAGGGGGAAGAAAGGGGGAGTGTTAATGGCCTTTTCATATGGGATGCCTTTAGGTAAGGCCATCACCATTAATGGATTGGCAGCAAAGGGAGAGAGGCCTGAATTTCCAGTGTGCTTCCCTGCTTGTCTGTGGCTCATGTGTGCATGAGTTTTTAATAAAACTTGGGACTTGGAGAAGTCTGGCTTCAAAGAGTGTTGACTCAGAACAGATTAGTTGTTAGAAAGGAACCCTCGATGTTGCTGTGTAGGATAGAATGATAAGAGTTTAGAAGTCACTGGAAACAAAGGGGTGGAGTAGTGAGCAGGGAGCCGTGCTGAGCCTTGAGGACCCAATCCCGGGTAAGATGTCATTCAGCGGGTCTGCTGGCGAGCCTGGTGGTGGAAGGCCCAAAGTGCTGAGTCTCAGGAGAACCACAGGAGTGTTTACTCAGTGTTCTTAGGTGCGGGAGCTCAGTTTCCCTCGCCACCCTTGTAGCTGCAGTAGGGAGTGGTGACACTGTCAGCCTTGGTCTGTACTCAGAGGTGGAAGTGTAAACTCTAGAGCCCTAGGCTCTAGGTCCAAGGGGAGTTGAAATCACATCAGGAAAAGAAGTGGTAAAGATATTCCTGGATGTAACGGCATGTTGAGTTCATGACTGTCATGCATCTGTGATGGTCACAGGTCCTGACAGTGTCAGACTGGTTATATGTCTGTCAGATTCTGTGGGACTTCAGTGTGTAGGTCAAGGCTCCATGAAGTGGCTGTAGAAGTGTTTAATGAAAAGACTGGCAAATTTCAGTGAAAACTGACTGATACGTGCAGTATTTGACAGTGAGACATTACGTTTTTACCCCAGAGAAGATTGGGTTCCCAGTACCCTGGAACCTGTTTTGACAGTTGGGAAATTGAGTTCTGAGCCCTTTGCCAGTTGCCTGCAGATTGTTTCCCCAGGTGAAGAGTGAGGGGTTTACGATAAGTAGTAAGAGAGAGCAGCCGAGCTCAGCTCCAGTGCCACACAGAGTTTCCTGGAGACCAGCGCTGTGAGCTGAGAGAGTCCTGCTCGCTGCCACAGGCGTGCCTGAGGCCGGTGGCACCGGTGGGTTGCATCTGTTGCCTGCGGAGGCTCGCCTTCCGTTGAGTCACACTGACTGGGCACTCTGCTCTTGCCACAGTCTGCTGAGGTCATTGATTGATTGATGCCAGCCTGCTCCTCCACTGATGGCACATTTGCTCGTTGAAGGGATGGGGACTCAGACTACAGAGAACATTTAGTTTTTGTAAAGTAACAGGTATCCATTATTTAGTGCCTGTTTACCTGGTATTTCTGCGGAATGAGATCAGTAAAGGTAGAGCCTCTACAGACCACTTGGTATTAGGGGGAGACAGTGTAGTAACATAAGCTGTGCGTTAGGTGGATATACACGGAGAGAAGTAGCCTGAGTTAGGGCAGGAGTCGCAAAAGGCTTTCTCAGGCTGGTGACATCTGAGGCCGGGCTCTTCCTGCAGAAAAAAATGTTACCAAAAGCTCCTTACGTAGATGAAATCACTCCTGTTGTCGCTAGAGAAAACTTGGTATGCACTGGCATACTTTTAGAGTGTCTTTGGCTGTGTTTGTGTGCAAGAACAGACTTATGAGTCAGATTTAGGTCTCAGCCTTTGCCTCACCTCTTGGCAGGTGTGTGACCTTGGTCGAGTTACTAAATCATTGGCACCTGAGTTCCTGTGTCAGGGAGGTGGTGGTAGAGGACCTGGTAGGTGTGTGGACTCAGGTCACACTGCACGTGGACACCCAGCAGGACACTGGGCATGTGCCGGGTGCCCACCGGGTGGCACCTGCTGCTGTTCTGTGAGCGGGTTCACCCACAGCCTCCCTTGACTCAGTGGGGAATACGTGGCAGCCACCACATGCCAGTGGCTGCAGTTGGCATATTCCATCGTGGGTCTGTAACCTGAGTTGTGAACGAGTCCTCTCGTACTGAGCTGGCCTGAAGACAGGTTGTTCTCAGGGATTTGTGCGAGGTGACTGCTTGCTTGCTTTTTTTTTTAAAGGCTGAGTGTTGGTGAACTGTGGAAGGTTGTACATGTGGACTTGACGGTAGCTGCTGTGTGTTTGTAGTTCATTGTCAGTGTCCCCAAGTCAGTAATATTCCTGGGAAGGCCTGGGGTAATGTGTTTCTCCACCGGGCTGGAGCATGACGTGGGTGGAGGATTTGAGAGAGACTTTGCGGGAAATGAAATGGAGTGTCTCAAAGCTCGGGAGAGCCTCTTGGGCAAGGAATGCCTAAGATGGCCTTTTGGGCCCCTTGCGGGCAGTGTGTGGCCCCAGGGCTGCAGGCTCACTTTGAATTTTAGGGTCCTTAGGATTTTAAGAAATTGTATGTGTTCTAGGTGTAGATGTAACATTCGGACCCTTTAATTTTGTTTGTTGTTGTCAGCAACTCCTTTTTTGCTTGAGTCGTTGCAGATGGCTCCTGTTTTTACTACCATTATGAGGCCAGTGCTGTGTGCTGTGCGAATTCAGACTGCTATGTGCACGTAGCACCGTGGGCTCACCAACCAGTAGTAGTCTTCCAAGGCTCTGCTAGGGTAGGAGTATGAGTCTCCCGTCACTCAGGGTGCTGTGATGTGCCAGGTGTCGCCGGGATGGAGTTGTGTGCTTTCTGATGTTTGTAACAGCTGTGGTGTCTAACTCATCTTTGGAGAACCTCAGTGCTGGCTGGAGAGGTTTTCTGACACCGGAAGGCATGGCTGCGCCTTACCTGAATGCAGAGCCTTTTGTCTCAGTTAGTTTGCAGAGCAGATGGGCAGCTGTCTTTCTGTGGGTCTTGGTTTTTTTCCTGATTGAGGTAGGTGTTGTGAGAAGCTGTATAGTCAGTGTAGAGCAGGGAGAGAAGCTGTTCCTGTCACAGGTGCAGTGGATCAGCGTGGAAACCTAGGGCCCCGCCTTCAAGGTGACTTCCTGAAACAGTGCTTACCTCTTGCATCAGGCACCACCTGAGGTCAGGGTTTGTGTCCAAGATGGATTCTGCGTTTATGAAGGACCTTTGTTGAGGTTGCTCGTCTCTCAGCAGCTCATCAGCACAGGATTCTCAGCTCTTCACCTTAAATGCGTGGTAGTCCTGCCTTCCTTTTCATGAGGTCAGGAGCTCCTGGAGACTTGACCCACGGAGTGCAGCCTGGGCTTTGCTGGAGACTTTGGTTGTGTGTGTCTCTGACCATGGGTAGGGAACTGCAGTGGTTTTCATGTTAGTGAAGATTTACCCTTCTCTGGATTGGACTTCGTTCTGGCTTTTTGTAATGCTTTAGAGTTTATAGGCAAGTTTGTATCTGTGTGTGTAACTGGGCCAGGTGTTTTTATTGGCATGCCTGGTTTCATTGTTTTGTATCTTGGGGTGGTAGGGATACTTAAAAAAATATTTTTAACATTGTTTGGTCACTAATGCCAATTTGTGAGTGTCTGTGGCAGAAGAGCAAGAGGACACTTGGCCTCCCTCCTTTCCTCCCTCGGGTTCTCGTCCCTCGTCGCTGCGCTGTGCTTCAGCCCTCTGCCACCCGGTGGCACCCTCCTCCTGCGGTGGCTCCTGGAGATGGGTGCGAACTTCTCACCTGTGAGGCTCCCTTGTTGGGCAACAAGAAAGGCTGCTCCTCTATGTCCCTGCTGGCTGGGGCCCTGCAGCCTCTTTCCCGAGGGTTCCTGTAGTGACCGCCAGTAGAGCCCATTCCTCGTCACTTCCGTAATCAGATCCCAGTTAGCAACGGCTCTTTGTGCCACATACCGTAAAACCCGTGAGAGCTAGAACGGACTGACCGGCTTTGTTTTTCCCTTCTTGCGAGTTTTCCCACCTCTGACAGGGTGCCCTGGGAGAGGCTGTGCTCCTACACTTTTTTGTAGCTCACGTTAGTGGTTCAGACAGGCTTTAAAGTCACCTGAGGAAGTGTCATGTGCCCTCCCCATTTTGTAAATTTTCAGCTTTAGTTCTTGCCACCTTCTTTTCCTGTGTAGCCTCACCTGACACTGGAATCAGTGTGGTGCTGCTTTTGGTGATACCTGCTTACTCAGTTTCCCTGTCTTTTCCACAAGTCAGTAGATCTGTTCTTTGTCCAAAAACAATTGTTTTTACGCTTCAAGAACACTAATAGTTATGTTGTTGACCTTGAAGGATGCCATGCAGCTGAGGAGACATGATGCCGAGAGTGGCTTGGGAGGGCACCAAAGGGCAGTATAGTTGTCGGGAAAGGTTGTGGAGACTTGGGGTCCCCCAGCCCCAGGGCAGCATTTTCGATATGATTTGGAAACTCACTGCTCCAGACAGCTAATAAACTCTTGCTGATCTCTGAGCAGGAGCTCGGACAGACAGACTGCCTAAAGAGCTTCCGCTTAGGCCGGGGGGCTGGCAGCAGGTAGAGGGGGTGCCTGGGGCGGAGGCTGGAGGTGAAAGTACACCCAAGTGGGGTGCAGCAGGGGAAGAACAGGTGGGAGTTACTGGAGGGAGGCCAGGGGGTGCCGGTAGAAGGTTTGCAGGAAATGGTTTGAGCTGAAGGCTGCTGGGAACCAGGCCCGGCAGGGATGCAGGCTGGCAGGCCTGATGGAAGGCTTGTCTTCCCTCCAGCTGGAAGTCTGTTTTGTTTCTGTTTTCTTTGTGATTATGCTCACAGTGTGGACCTGTTTGTGGTGGTTGTCCAAATTGCCTAGCTTGCCTTAGGAACAGAGGGAATGGTTGCTAGTTTTTTCTACATAGTGAAGGTCTGAAAAGCAGCTTTTCAAAGGTAACACTACAGCTATTATTAGACGTATTTCAAAGATACTTGAAGGAGCCATTGGCAAGTGGGCAACAGTGTGTTCAGTTTTGGACCTGTTAGATGTCTGTTGGTAGCATGTATTTTTCTGAGGCTTTGACTGGTGCTGGTCACCGTCCCCTCCTGTCAGGCCGAGTTGGTGTGCTCTGCCTGGTGAGCACATGCCCTGCTTCCCACGGAATGTCTGTTGTTTTTCAGGCTGTCACTGTGGCCACAGCTTTTCGTTTCCTGGGTGATAACTGTCGGTGGTGGTGGGCTGTGGGTGGGCAAGCGAGTGCAAGCTTCAGGCTTCAGAGCAGGAGAGGCCCTAGCTTCCTCCGCAGGTGAGATGATGACACCTCAGCACGGAAGAGCTGGCCCAACACCTGCACGCTGCCACCGAGCGGGGATGCTGGCTTCTCCTGTGCTGTTCTTCTCTGACTTTCTGAATTCTGTTGGTGGACGCTCACAGGCTCCCGGCTCTCATGGGTACGCGTTCCCAATCACCCTGCAGACTGGGCTGCAGACTCCGGAGCTGCGCGGTACCCCAGCCTCGGGACCGGCAAGGAGGACTCGCCTCATTTTCCAGTAGATGGAGCTTGTCTGTGTGTTTATTCTCAAGCCTGCTCCCTTTTCCCTTCACCCCTTGTCTTAATGGTATTGTTCTTTCTCTGGGATCTGTAATGAGTGTATTTGTACTACAACAGAAAAATATAGCTAATGTTTTTTCCTTCCTGATTTCTATAGAAATCCTAAGTAATGCGTTGAAGAGAGGAGCGATCATGGCAAAGCAGGGAGGAGGTAGGAAACCTTTTGTCTGTTTTGTTACAGCAGACTGTAGCGTGCAGTGGTGGCATGTATGGGCTCTGAGGCAGACCGCCTGTTGGGGAGCCAGCTCGCGTTCTTTCTGAAGGCTGCGTGATGTTTGGCGAGTTACTGAACCTCTCTGTTTTTCATATTCCTCTTTTGCCCGATTGTGAAAGTAAACGTGTATAATAAGTGCTTATTAAAGGATGCATATGGAAAATTAGAAAATAAACACCTGAAATCTTGTTGCCCAGTGATGAAGGCTGTACGTGTTTTGGTATTGCCTTCCTTCAGTGCATACTTTAATAGGCTGCTGAGCTCTAAGGGCACTTTTCAGCCCCACTTTCCCTCATGGCTCTGAGGTTACAGCTGAGCTGGGCTGGTTTTAGAATTCCACGGGGTTCCTGTGTGTTCCTAGTCCTGGTGCTGTTGGCAGATTCTGGGTTTCGGGCTGATTTCTGATGCTCTGGTCTCTCTTAGAACGTGAAAAGGTTAGATGGTCACTGAGAAATTGCTGCTCTCAAAGCTTAACATCTTTAAAGTGGGCTTTCTTTTTTTTTGGCCATTTGGTGTGCTGCTCTTACTGGGCACAGAGAAGTGGAATGGCCTGACAGGCTCCTACGATGGCCTGTGAGTCAAGCAGAGCCTCTGCTGCTGTGTCTTCCTCCCTTGTGTTGCCATTTAGGCCCAGGCCAGCTGTGGGCTCAACACCCTGATTCCGGCAGCAGTGGCGCTGTAGCCGGAGCGAGAGAAGTGGCAAGGCTGTGGCCTTGGTAGCAGGCCTCGGTGCACTGGCTTCCTTAGCCCAGCATGTGTCCCACCTGAGGCTAGGAGCAAAGGACCGACTGAGTCCAGGCCCCTTCCAGAGCCCTCGACATCCTCCTCCAGAGCCAGCTCCATCTGTGCCAGCTGGCTGATTTCCCTAACAGGAAGAGGTCCTAGAAGTCGCTAACTCTGTTCATCTTGCACAGTACCTATGCTCGTGTTTGTGTTGTCATCTCTTAAGTCTCACGTGGCTGTGTTGTAGTTTCTCTGTGCCTGAAGTGCTGAGGACATGCAGCCTGACTGGCCGCCTGCAGGGTATCTTAGAGGGACAGTTTGGGAGCAGGATAAAATGTGGAAGTAACTTGGAATTATCCTCTCCTTCACACTGGTGGACCATCTAGGGGTGGGGTTTGCAGATCTTCCCTTGGAGAGCATTTCTTGATGGCTGGTGATGGGAATCTCAGGAACTGACTTCTGTGGCTTGGTCATAAAGCTTGTCACAGCTGTCAGCACGGGACAAGCAACTTGGAGAACATTGTCAGCACAAGTCCCCCAGGGTTTTTTTTCTCATTTAATTTTGTCATGAAGTCGCAACGGTGGCACAGAAGTCAGAAGAACAATGTCAGGACCTCTTGTACTCACTGCCTAGCCGCAAGCCTTTGAGGGCCCTCTCAGTGGGGAATGACTGTGGGGCTTACCTCCTGGCCAAGGCTGAGTCTGCAGACATGTGCTCATGACTGTGGCCTGGTCTCATCCTAGCCAGTGTGCCCTAACACCTGCCTGTGTTTTGTGGTGGTTCCAGGTGGAGGCGGTGGCAGTGTTCCCGGGATCGAGAGGATGGGCCCCGGCATTGACCGCATTGGGGGTGCCGGCATGGAGCGCATGGGCGCAGGCCTGGGCCACGGAATGGATCGCGTGGGCTCTGAGATCGAGCGCATGGGCCTGGTCATGGACCGCATGGGCTCTGTGGAGCGCATGGGCTCCGGCATTGAGCGCATGGGCCCGCTGGGCCTCGACCACATGGCTTCCAGCATCGAGCGCATGGGCCAGACCATGGAGCGCATTGGCTCCGGTGTGGAGCGCATGGGTGCCGGCATGGGCTTTGGCCTGGAGCGCATGGCCGCGCCCATTGACCGCGTGGGCCAGACCATTGAGCGCATGGGCTCTGGTGTGGAGCGCATGGGCCCTGCCATCGAGCGCATGGGCCTGAGCATGGAGCGCATGGTGCCCGCAGGCATAGGAGCTGGCCTGGAGCGCATGGGCCCCGTGATGGATCGCATGGCCACTGGCCTGGAGCGCATGGGCGCCAACAACCTAGAGCGCATGGGTCTGGAGCGCATGGGCGCCAACAGTCTGGAGCGCATGGGCCTGGAGCGCATGGGCGCCAACAGCCTGGAGCGCATGGGTCCCGCGATGGGCCCCGCCCTCGGCGCTGGCATCGAGCGCATGGGCCTGGCCATGGGTGGCGGTGGCGGTGCCAGCTTTGACCGAGCCATTGAGATGGAGCGTGGTAACTTCGGAGGAAGCTTTGCAGGTTCCTTTGGTGGAGCCGGAGGCCATGCCCCTGGAGTGGCCAGGAAGGCTTGCCAGATATTTGTAAGAAACGTAAGTGGCTCTTCTCAGTCTGAGTGGTGTTAAGTACAAGGGAGAGAGGGAGGTGGGCCCCACAGAAGCGGGGAGCTGAGTGGTGAAGTCTGGTATACTGGTGGGAGGTGAGGGGTTGGCTTCAGGTAGTGCGTGGGCCTCCTTGTTGTGCCAGAGTGAACCAGGGACCCTAGTTCCTTGATCCCTTGGTTTCAAGAGCCACTTCTTGTGGCCTGACGATTTAGAGGCAGAAATGGCTGTAACCAAATAATGATGTGGACTAAATGGGCCACGTTTGCTCACTGTGCAGTGGTCTGGGACAGCTGCCTCAGGCACGTGCGTTTTCTGCTCGCGGTTAGCATTGTCTCCACACAGACAAAGCCGCAGGCTGTGGGACTTGGCCAGATAGCTGGGAGTCCCATTTCAGATAGACTCGTTTGCCCTCCTCATGGTCTGAGCTGGAAATTCAGCCAGACAGAAACTGTGTAACTGAAATCCTGGATGTTGGCCTTGGAGGCCATGGTAGTATTACCCTAGATGCGGTGGAATGTCACATCCATCTCTCCTTTTCCCCTCAGCTCCCGTTTGATTTTACATGGAAAATGCTGAAAGACAAATTCAACGAGTGTGGTAAGTGTTGAGGAGCACTCTCTAGATGCTTTGTGTCTGTGCTTGCATCAGTCTGGCCTGTTGGTGCCGCTGTGCTGAGTTGAGCAGTAGACCTGATGCTCGCCGGCACCGCAGCTTCCCAGCACCGCGAGAATGGACAAGCCCTGCCGTTTTTCGGTCTCCATGGTTGTTGAATCAGGTGATGGAGTTTCTTGTTAGGTGTCAGACACACTAACCTGTGCCTGCACCTCATTCTTAACTTTTCTGGCTCTCACTGCTTCTCTGGGTTTAGGAAGGTGGCAGTGTAGCTGTCTTGTACAGAGGAGTCAGGCAGGGTCCAGTTCTCGTTGGCCACATGGCTTCTAAGTGGCAGTGCTACACATTCCCAAGACCAAGCCTCTGGGCTCAGTGCCCCAAGGAATGCTCACGGGCCCAACAGGTGACAGGGGTGAGACCGACCAGCTCTGGGCTTGTGGCAGCCTGCATGCACATCCAGCCAAGTGACTCTGATCTGGGTTTCTGGGCTACTGCCTGCCTATGTTGTAAGGGACACCAGCAGCCACTCCCAAAGGCTAGGTGGTCTTTCTCTGCTGTTTAGGGTGAAACCCTATGCCCACCTACCCTAAGCCAGGAATATGGGGGACCTGATTGGACCCAGGCTGCCTTGGTGTTGTTTCATTTCCCACTTGGGTAGTGGCTGAGATGTCGCCACTGATGCTGCTTCTCCCTCATTCTTCTCGGGGGTGAGCTGTTGCATCATCGCCTCCTTGTTTCCCACTCGTTGTCCACACTGTGTGGCTGGATCCTCCCAAAAGTTGCACTGAACCTCGCCACATTCCATCTCTGAGAAGCCAGGGGTGCCCCTCTGCCTTAAAGAGCAAGGGCAGACTGTGAAGCCCTTCCTCCTTGCCCCTTCCTGGCCTGGCAGGTGTGCACCCTGTCAGCAGCCCAACCTCCAGGCTGTCATGCGGAGGTGGTCTTACACCTGCCCCCAGGCAGAAGCACCTGGCTCTGCCCCAGCTCAGGCCACCAGTGCCCCTGGGTGGGCCCCCAGCTGCTGCAGCTCTCCTGCAGCCTGTACGCCATGCTGCCAGACACCTGGGTGCTCCCCAGGGGCCTCATTGCACCTGGGTAACCCTCTGGCTCAAGACTGCGTGCCTTGGATGGGGACAGTTCTGTTGTTACTGGTGGTGGTTTGTAGATTGGGCAGGTTTGTATTGCAAACTGTGTGTTCTGGTGTGTAAATGATCTTGAAGCCATCAGATGGGCTTGTCTGGGGGCACCGTCTGGTGCTTTTCCTGTGAGGGGTGGAATGGCAGCTGGACTCAGCAGTTTTACACCAGGCAAGAGTCTCTTTCCATTTTGACCCTGTCGTCCAGAGTCCAGCAGGTGACCTGGACAGAGGGAGCCGGCTTGGTGCTGTGCTGTGCTGTGCTTTGCTGCATGAGTTGTGGTCTCTTCTTCCTCCCTGTGCCTAGGTCACGTGCTCTATGCGGACATCAAGATGGAGAATGGGAAGTCCAAGGGGTGCGGTGTGGTCAAGTTCGAGTCACCCGAGGTGGCCGAGCGGGCCTGCCGGATGATGAACGGGGCCAAGCTCAGCGGCCGGGAGATCGACGTCCGGATCGACAGGAATGCCTAAGCAGTTGCCTTTTTTAAACATCGAGACCAGACCTCTGAATTTGTATTTTTTCTTGTTAACCATTTTAATTTGTTGGCTGGATGTATAAAGATGTTTAAAAAATTCAGTTGCTTTTTGGGGTAATTTGAATTACTTTTTTAATGACTGGGGTTCCATTTGACTGTTTGCATTGAGATTGCAATGTGCGCAATTTTTTTTGTAGTTGTGGCATCTTGTTGACATCGAATATGACTTTGATAATAAATACCAGTTCCTGAAAGCTGCTTGCTTCTGTGTTGTGGAACCACCTCCCTGAGCCCTGGTCTCGTTTATCCACTTGGGGCTCTGCTGTGACCTTGTCCCCACACCTCCTTTCTGTGGCCCCATTTGGAAGAGACTTGGCTGTGGACACAGCATCTCATTGGTCTTTTAAGTCCCACTGTGAGAAGGAGGGGGTACTTGGCAGTCTGGAGTGCCCCCACCCCCTCCTTGTACCCTCATTCTCAGGGCACAAAGGATGCCACCAGGCTCACTTCCAGCCTGGCTCTTGGGTAACACACACCAGGTGGGCGTGGGCATGGTGTGTGTGTCCTGCTACCTTGGAGGCCCAGACTGAGGGCTTTGCATGGGTGGGCACTGGTGGACTTGGGAGTTACACACACCAGCATGTGACCACTGAGGCCCGTGCTATGTAGGTGTCAGCAGCCTGCTGCTCCTGTGGTGGCACCTAGTGGAGTATGGGCCATGCCCTTGTACCCATGTCCACCCCACTCTGCCTGGCTCCTGAACCTTGCTACTCCCATCATTTCCCACCTAGTGGCTCTTGGGTTGATAGAGGGATCTGGTCACAAGGAGTGCCCCTGGAAGGCAGGAGGGTACAGCTGATCCCCAAGGAATGAGGTCTAGGGAATAACTGTGTCTGTGACCTAGAAGGACAGCAGGCAGCCTGGCCAGTTGGTCTGCTGCCCCTCTCTTCGACACCATGTGGCGATGAGGGAGATAAAGGAAAGACTTGAAACTGGGCTTGGTTTCAGAGGGTCTTTATGTGATCTGTGTCCAAATGGCCTGGGAGTCGGTGAAGCACCACTGTTGAGCTGGGGTCCTGCAGTCTGGGTAGCTGGTTTGATCTGAACAGTCGCACCTGCGAGCCTTACCGTCCCCAAGGTGGTTGCTGACTTTCCAGAGGGTCTGCAGAGGAAGGGTGGAGCCCAGTGACCGCCTCCCCGGACAGGGTCAGGGAGAGGGGCCTGTACCCCTCCCACAGCACTGCCATCTGTCCCAACCGGCTCCAAACATCTGCGTACCCAAGAAGCCAACATCGTCATACACTTCCGTTTCCCTGGCAGAGAGGACAATTAGGTCAGCAAGGTAGTCCCAGCCTGCGGCACCCCCGACCCCCGACCCTGCAGGGCCAGCACTCACAGGGGGAGCAGCGCTATCCTGGGCACGTAGCCATCTGTGGAGAGACAAGCAGAGAGGAGTGTCGGTGGCCAGTGGTGCCCGTTCCTGGTGCCCAGCCCAGCCCCCTGGCTCACGCACATTTGCCCTTGGAGTCTCGGCACAGCATCTCGTCCTTGTTGGTGTACTCAATCACCTCCAGGATCTCCCCACGCCGGATCCCCAGGTGCTTGCCACCCCCGCGGCGGGTCTTGGCATTGGGGTCGATCATCATCTTTGTATGAATGACAATCTCCCCCTCGTACTGGGGGGTCAGGTGTTAGGGCTTCTGCTTACACTGCCACCCTGGGGACCCATCCTGAGAACGAGATTCCTGGGACTTGGGGTCACTGAGGCTGAACCCAGACCACTGGGGACTCGTTGCACTTGGGTCCAAACCTTGAACTTCTTCCGGAACTCCTTCTCGGCTTTCTCTGCTTTCCTCATCTGCTTTAGGATCTTCGGGTCAATGGGAGGCAGCTGCTGTTGCTGGGGGACCTTCTCCTTCCTGATCTCCCCCAAGGAGTTGGGATGCTAATGAGCGAGATATGCTCCCCTCAGGGGCCCACTGTCCCCCCAGACTGCAGCCTCTCCCTGTAACCACCCCTCCAACCATGCTACCTGGGCTCTGGGTCCTGTAGAGGTCTCTTGGGGGCTTGCTGTGGAGCTAGGACTTTATCTGGAGACAGGTAAATGCCAAGTCAGGGCAGGGTCCTTCAGGACCTGGGACCTTTAGCTGACAGTCCCTCAGCACCCCCCCTCTCCCCACCAGTCAGAGGCCTCAGGGATCATCAGATCTAATAGGCTGCTTTTTGCTTTCCCAAGTCCTGCCACATTCCAGTGATTTTTCCCAGGATAACTCACTTCAGTCCTTACAGCAGCCCTATGATAGGTGATCAAGTCACCCCCACCTTACTGAGAAGGCGCTAAAGGCTCAGAGAAGCAGAGCAACCTGTCCAAGGGCACAGAGCAGTTAAGTGGTTGCGGCAGGACTTAACAGCAGACTTCTGAGGCTGTTTCACCTCTGCTGTCTAAAGCAGGTTGCCTTCTGGGAACTGTTATGAGATCTAGGTCAAAAGCAAAGCAAAGGAAAGCCTCTCAGAGTGGGACTGACAGGTGCGACTCAGGCTGACATGGCAGATGACGAGACTGGACCATGACAGTTGTCTGGGTGAGCATACAACTAACCTTCCAGATAGGAGCCCTGGTGGCCAAGGGGCTAGCCACCAGCCAGGGCCCCCTGAACACCCTAAATACTGTCCCCAAGAAAGACTTGAGCACTACCACTCTCGACATTGCACACCAGCAGCCCACAAGGGGGTGTCCCCTGTGGGGCCCAGCCTCCCAGTCCAGCCAAGATGGGTCCCTCTCCTTTCTAGGCCTTAGGTCTCAAAGCAGCATCTTTGTTGCTGGGACCCCATTCTTAAGTCGCACTCTCCAGGGGAAATATGCTCCCTGGAGGTAGCAGTCACCTCGCTCCCAACAAGTAAGGAAAAGCCAGGACATCAGGTCTTTCTGGATCCCCAGAACCAGTCCTGAGACAAAACCTGGAGGACAGATATCTGACTCACTGGCCTAGAGGACAGCCACACACTGCAGACCTAGATCTTGTTCTGGAAGGTTCTGTTCAGTGCCAGGGTGCCTCCCACAGGCAGGCAGACCTAACTGAGGTGTGGTGTCTCTGCCTGTTTGCCCCTGAGCTCCAGCCCTGATCTGATTCTTGACCTATGTTGTCCAGGGCCTCAGCCAGTACACTGTCCCCCAGAGGCTCCTACCTCTTGGCAGGAACAGACTGACCGGCTCCAGCACACCAGCCCCTAACCGGTGCATGCTTTGGGGACCACAGGGCAGAGCAGACCAGGCTGAGCTACAGCCTGGCTGCTTCTGGTCCAGTGACCCAGGTGGGCTACCCTGATCCTGCCTTCCCTGTGTGGCTTGCTTGGTCCATGAAAGCTGAGTGGGCTCTGCCTGCTGCTCCAGGGGGTTCCCCAGCTGTCACTGCTGTGGGTAAGGCAGAGTGGGAGGCAGGGACAGTTGTCTGGGCTCCCCTTTACAGTAGAAAGATAGACTGGAAAAGGACAGAGACCCATGCTGCATCTGAGGGGGAAATAGCCAGGGACACCTCTGCAGGCATGTAGTCTTGGCTGTGGTGATGTCCCCAGAGCTAAGCCACAGCCTCCACGGCTGGAGAAGCAGGAAGGGCCCTGCCAGGAAGCTGTGTGCTAACAGGGTTTTGCAAGCAGCTCCTGGGGAAACCTGGGAGAAGCAGAAGAGGCCCAGCAGGGTGCAGGTGCTCTGTACCAGAACTTTGGGCTGGTGAGGAGAGAGCAATAGCACCCCAAGGGCTGTGAGGGTACCCAGAGGAAAGGCACAGGAGGCCCTTTCCAAAAGGGGGCATGGAAACGAGCCATGGTGGCACAGCAGTTAAATACTCAGCTGCTCACCAAAGGCTGATGGTTTGAGCCCACCCAGCAGCTCTGCGGGAGAAAGCCCTGGCTGTCTGTTGTAAGATTATAGCCTGAGCACTCCCATGGGCCAGTTCTGTTCTGTTACATAGGTCGCTATGAGCCAAAACCGACCTGTTGACACCTAACAACCTATAAAAACCTGTCACCATTTAGCTGATCTCATAGTGACCCTATATGACAGAGAACTGCACATCTTAGGCTGCGGTATTTATGTAAGCAGAAGACCAGGTCCTTCTTCCGTAGAGTGGCTGATGGCTTCAAGCCAGTGACCTTCCAGTTGATAGCCAAGTGCTTAACAACTTTGCTGGCAGGGCTACTTCCCCTAGCCACCAAACACAGCACCCTGGGAATGTGCTCTCGTGGCAGCCATCTGTTTCCTGCCAGGGAGGGGAAGGTGCAAACCAGCAGGTGCCGCCATCAACTGGCTCGTCCAGAGCAGACAAAGGACTCCTGCGACCTCAGAGCAGACTTCGCCCCAGGCTGCCTAGCAGGGCTGGGTACAGAATGGAGGAGCATCCTGGTGCCCTGAGACCACAGACAAGGGCAGGACAGAGTGGCCCCTCTGCTACCATGGCCTACATCCATGTCTCCAGTCAGGCCTCTGAATGCCAGGTCAACATCCTGCCTGGCCATCCCACGGGCCCCTTGGGCATACCAGATCTCCAGTGGAACCTGCATCTTACTTCTCCAAACCTCTAGCTGTCCTGGGTTCCCCACTTGGGGAGAGCTTCCTTGTGCCCCCAGATGTGAGACAGAAACCTTGGGTCCACTGCCAAGCCCTCCCTGCTTCCTACCTCTGGGTGCTCCCTCTGCTCCCCAAGCCACTGCCCTGGGCCACACCTTCCATGCTGCCACAGCCTGTCTGGCTACTGCCTGCTAGGCTCACCTTCCAGACCTTTCTGAGAGGCCCCCTGCTGCTTTCTCTCTATTTCCATCAAGATGGGGGTTGTTGCTGGACCACACACCGGGAGCAGGGCGGAAGATGCCCTCACAGCTGACATTTCCCAAGGTGCCTGGGCAGCCAGGGTATGGCTGACGGCAAAGGGAGGAGCCCCCCAGGCCCTCATGAACCTTTCATCCTGGGGCTAGGGCTGGAGTCCTCGAGGTCCACGTCATCGTAGAGCTCATAGATCTCGTCTGGCTCCCTGAAGGAACACCTGAGCTGAGGGCCATGTCCATCCACCACCTGTGCCCGCCCTGGGTCCCCACACTCACTGTGGGACAGCTTTGGGCTCCTGGACCTGGAAGTTGATGGCAGTGGAGGAGCGGCTTCTCAGCAGGGCTGGAGAGAGCAGAGAGCAGTGGGAGGTCCCCTTCTTTCCCAGGTCCCTGCCTCAGCCCAGCCCTCCTCCCGCCCTGGTTGCCTGGCTTACCTGTGGCTGCTGCCACTGAATGTCTCCGAAAGCTCTGGATGTCTGGGGGGCCTGGGGGCAGTGGGGGCTTAGGAGGAGGGGGCCCCAGGCTGCTGGCAGCGGGCAGAGGCCTGCGCCGGGGTGGATGGCCAGACCCAAAACTCAGTCTCACGCCTCTGCTGTGAGGTGCCCGCTGGCCCTCTGGGTGGGCTCCAAACCCAGGGCTGCGGCAGAACTTGATGCCGGGACCCCCCGTGGCAGTGAGCAACGAGCTCTCTGAGACTGAGCTGGGGAGCAGGGGCTTTCGAGGGAGGTCACTGAGGAACCTGGCCTGGGAGTGCTTCCGAGGCAGGCTGCTGGCCTCAGCCTGAGAGAACTTGCGGGGCAGCCGGCGGCCTTCGGACTGCGGGGATTTCTGGGGCAGCAGGTTGACCTCAGGCTCCGAGGCCGTCCTGGGCAGAGTGCCCAGCTCGGCCTGTGGGGACTTCTTGAGCAGCACCTGGAGCTCAGGCTGCCGTGGCCTCTTGGGAAACACAGCAAACTCGGGCTCCGAGGCTGTCCTCGGAAGGTCACCAAACTCAGGCTCTGGGAACTTCCTGAGGCAGTCACCAAGCTGAGGCTGGGGGTCCCTTTTGGGAAATGTACTTAATAACTCGGGCTTTGGGGGGTGGGGGTCAGGCTCACCAGGCTCCAGCCTCAAGGGTAGTGCCAGTTGGGCTGCACTGGACTCGGGCTGCCGAAGGAGCTTCCAGGGGTGCAACCCAGACTCAGGCTGCAGGGGCTTCTTGGGAAAAGCACCAGATTCAGGCTGTGGGGGCTTTAGGGTAGCCTCATTGGACTCAGGAGGCCAGGGCTTCCTGGGGGGTGCACTGAACTTGGGTTCTGAAGGTGGCCTGGTGGGGTTGCTGGGCTCCAGCTGCAGCGTCTTCGGAGGGGCCTCACTCAACTCAGGCTTTTTAGGAAACACGCCAGCCTCAAGTGGTGGGACCTTCTTTGGGCCTGCATTGAACTCAGGCTGCGAGGGCTTGCCAGGGGCATCAGAGAACTCAGGCTGCGAGGGCTTCCTGGGGTGATCAGGGAACTCAGGCTGTGAGGGCTTCCTGGGGGGGTCAGTAAACTCAGGCTTTGGGGGCTTCCTGGGGTGATCAGGGAATTCGGGCTGCGAGGGCTTCCTGGGGTGATCAGGGAACTCAGGCTGTGAGGGCTTCCTGGGGGGGTCAGTAAACTCAGGCTTTGGGGGCTTCCTGGGGTGATCAGGGAATTCGGGCTGTGAGGGCTTACTGGGGTGATCAGGGAACTCAGGCTGTGAGGGCTTCCTGGGGGGATCAGTAAACTCAGGCTTTGGGGGCTTCCTGGGGTGATCAGTGAACTCAGGCTTTGGGGGCTTCCTGGGGTGATCAGGGAACTCGGGCTGCGAGGCCTTGTTGGGGAGCTTGCCTGACTCAGGGGGTGGAAATTTCTTCGGCAGTTTGTTGCACTCAAGCTTGGGGGGTTTCTTGGGGAATTCACGGGGCTCAGGTTGAGAGGCCTGGAACTTGGCTTGGAGGCTCCGAAAGTCCTGATGGCCCTCCTAGTAGACATGGAAGCTGTCAGGGGGGACTCTGGTACGTGAAGGGTCGTGGGGACACACATAGCCACTGTCACAGATACCAACCATCATCACCACCCCCAGGCTCCTCTGCCCCCTGCCTCAATCCTCAGATCTCTTCTCTTCCAAGGATCCCTCACATATTTTTCTTCAGCCTTCCCCTAAACCCCAAACCAACTGAAACCCAACCAGTTACCATCAAGTCATTTTGACCCATGGCAAACCCATGTGTTCGGAGTAGAACTGCTCCATAGAGTTTTCAAGGGAGACCTTTCAGAAGGAGATTGCCAGGCCTTTCTTTTGAGGCACCTTGTGGGTTTGAATTGCCAGCCTTTCAGAAAGCAGCTGCTTAACCATCTGCAGCACCCAGGGACTCCTCCCTGAGCCTCAGGCTCCTAGACCTGTGCTATCCCTCACCACTAGCCCCTGGTGGGACCTGAGTGAACGCCCGGATACTCAGTCTCCCAAGCCTGCTGCCCCACAGGCCTTCCTCAGTGATGCTGTCTCCCCAGTATCCCTGACTCCCTGCTCCTCTCACGCCCCATCTCCCCGGTTCCTTCTGCTGAAACTTCGATATGCATCTGGCACCCAGCCACTCCTTACTGAGGCCTCCACCCCTGTCACCAGGTCTGTGTTCCTGGGGTGTTGTAACAGGCCCCTCCAGCCCTGTCCTTCCCTCCCCACCCCCCACTGCAGCCACCGGAACCTGTTAGGTTGGGCTCCCCAGCTCCAATCCTGCTGCAGCTACTCTTCCCCTCTCCTGGGACACTCGTCTCCACCACGTGGTTCTCATCTCTTCCCCCTCCAGTATTTGCTTATCAGAGAGGTTTTCCCCAGCCCCGGTTGTACACTGGTTCCCCCTCTAGTGCTATTCAGTTCCCTGAATGGGGCCAAAGGTTAAACTCTCAGCTACCAACTGAAAGGCAATTCATATCCACCCAGAGGCACCTCGGAAGAAAATCCTGGCAATCTGCTTCCAGAAAATCAGTCACTGAAAGCCCTATGGGACACAGTCTTCCTCAGACACACACAGGGTCACCACTGTGAGTCTGAGTTGACGCGACAACCACTGACTTTATTTTTTTCAGTACTGTCTGGGTGATTTCCCTCTTAGCACCTGCCACCACGTATCATACTTCTTACACACATGCAGACAACACAGACGCACAAGCACACCCATGTTCGTGTCCTGACAGTTAGGTTTTGCTTTGTTTTTTTGTCTTGACCTTCCACCCTCCATCCCTGCTGGAATGTAAGTGCCACCTTCCCAGTGGACTGTCACCTTCCCAGTGCTCAATAAATGTCTATGAAATGAAAAATGATACAGAGACACACAGCATCTTCTCAGCCACATACAGTCTGTCATAAATATCAGTGGACACATGTGGAGGGACACAGGGACCTGAGGAGGGCATGGGCACACAGCTGTCACATGTCACAGATAGCTGGGGCTGGTGTACACCAGCAGCTGGGCTGGTGTACAGGTGTGGGCACCCACTGTGGTCCTGCACAACATTGCGTGGCTGCTGACAGGTACAGGCGGGCACCCAGGTAGGAAAGGGCCTCTCTGACCTATGAATTCCCCAAAGTGGCCCTGTATCAGACCCCTAAGCCTAGTTTTTTGGGGATCAGTAAAGTTAGGGGGAGGGGCGGGAATGAGCAGGGAAAGCCTTCATCTCACTCTCCCTGCCCCAAGAAGCAGGGGTCGAGACCACCACTTGAAATGGCAAGGATCCCCACCTGGGGCCTGAACCATCTCTGGTCAAGCCCCCAGTTGGGTGGACTGGGTCCAGTGTTCTCCAGTGACCACAGAGCCTGATAAGTCAGGGTCAGTCAGTAGGTCATGATTGGGTGATGGATGGGGGTAACGGGGAGAGGGGAAGGGGTGGTGACGATGCTTGACCCACTTTGTCACCCACGGGAAGTCCCTCTTCTCACCCAGGCCTCCTTTGACCGGCTTGCTGCTTCAGCTGACCTGGAGGGCAGGGAGCAGTCTTGGACAGCCCTACCGTCCCCCTTGTGGTCACAGCCCACTTGGGCCACCTTCAGGGTCTGAACTGTACTGGAGTTGAGCCCAGCTGTTTCCTACCCCAGGGCCCTAGGCCCACACCCCAGACTCTCTACTCCTGGAAGATGTCCACTGCTCCCCACCACTCCCCCTTCACTCCTGCAGGCGCGGGGGCTGTCCCAGGGATGGAGACTCACCATGGCTGCAGGCAGGTGATGGGCTGCGGGGTGTGGGGGACCCGCGCGGGGCTGCTGCCTTCGGGGAAATGACTGTGGCTTCTCCTCTGGCCAACACTTGGGGGGTGGGGTCTGCCGGCAGGCGGGAGGAGGGCAGAGGAGGAAGGAAAAGAGGCGGGGACTACTTCAGCCTATCCTTAGTTCCTGCTAGGTACCTGTGCCCCCTTTAAGTTCCTGTCTCACTCCTGTTGCTATCCCTGACCTTTGGGTGCCTGACAGGGACCCTAGCTTCTTAACTCTGTGGTCCTTCACCCCAGAGACGACTGGGTGCCAGACCCTGTGTGCCTTCTGCTCCAGTGAGGAGGGCCACAGTGGAATTCAGCCAGGGTTGGAGCCCTGGACTGGGCATCCTGGGAGGGAGAGGGGTGTGGTCAGACGGGAGCCCCAGGGAGCTGGGAGGGGGTGGGTGTGCTGGCTGAGGCCCCCCCAGCCTGCCCTCTTGCCTCACCCATCTTCCGCATTTTGCCACTTCCTTGCCAGCTGCTTCTCAGCTTAGAGCCAGACTTCCCTGTCACACTGCAAGGCCAGAGGGTTAGGGCTGTCTGGTTGGCACAGGACCTGGCCAGAGGGGCAGATCCGGCTGTGGCGATGGATTCAGTCCAGCACTCTGCCCGCTGGGGAGGGAGGGAAGCAGAAGGGGGCCCGAGGACACTCAGGCCCTCACTGCTCCTCCCACCCCCCTTAGGAGGTGTGGAGGAGAGGAATCAGAGATGACAGAGGGTGATGAGGTAGCGGAGAGGGGCTGGGGGTGCTGGGAGGGACCAGCCCAGCCAGATCAGTGTGGGTACTGACCACACATAGGGACCTGTCCTGGGAAGTCAGTGGCAGAACGTGCAGCTGATTATTGGAGTTGCCAGAGTTGGTAAGACAGAGTTCCATGTGGCTGCTAACTTAATTGTTTTGGACACGGCTTGGGGTGCTGTGAGCTGCCCTCCGGTCAGTCCCTAGTTATGGTGACCCCACGTGTGCTGAGTAGAACTGTGCCATAGACTCTTCTTGGCTGTAAGCTTTATGAAAGCAGATTTCCAGAACTTGCTTCCACGAGACTGCTTGGGTCGAGTCCAACCACCGACCTGGAAGTGAGTTGTCGGTTCCTGTCAATTCCAAGACATAGCAGCTTCACATGGGCAGAGTACTACTAGTAGGCCTTCAGGACTAACTCCACTTCTTTACCTGTTTGTCTTAAAAGTCCTAGTTTCCTAGCACTACCTGGCCCTGGAAATCACATACCAACTTGTTGGAGCCACCAAAATAAAATCTTTACAGCCTTTACAGCAGTTTTTTCTCAGAAGCACTAAAACAAGTGGAGGTGCCAGTCGCTGGTCTGCTGCCCAGATGGCCACCAACAAGAGCCTCCGGATGGACTGGTTTCAGCCAGCTAGGGCTGCTCTAACAGAAATACCGCAGAGTGGATGGCTTGAACAAAGGAAAGTTTATTCTTACACAGTCTGGTAGGCTACAAGTCCAAACTCAGGATGTCCGCTCTAGAGGAAGGCTGTCCCCATTGGTCGGCTCTGGAGGAAGGTCCTTGTGTTGCATCAGTCTTTGGTTGGGGAGCATCTTGGCGCAGGAACCTCAGGTCTGAAGGACACACTCTTTGCCCACAGCTGTTTTCTTGGTGCGAGGTTCCTAGTTCTGCTTGCTTCCCTCTCTTTTTATCTCCCGTAGAATGAAAGGATAAAAAGTAGTGCAAGCCACACTCCAGGAAAACTCCCTTAGCAAGGGTGTTACAGCCCCACCCTAATCCTCTTTTAACATAGTCTTCCTGTCACAGGCAGAAACTAGGAGGTATAGCATAGGAAAATCACAAAATATTGGGAGTGATGGCTCAGCTAAATGGCTACAGAAATTTTGGAGGGGACACAGTTTAATCTATGACAATACCCCCTGCCCCAGTTCCAGATGCGTATCTCCTCAAAACGCCTGACACCTACCTCCAGATGGCCCCACCAACCCCAGATGGCCACATTCTTCCGTCCCTCACACAGAATGTTTACCCTCAGCCACCCAATACAGACCCTCAGCCTGACTGAAGGCAGTGGACAGGCTCTGAGGATCTGAACTCCCGCTGCTCCTTGCATGTTGGCGTGTAACATAAACCTCTTAGTCATTTGCTTTACCCTTGTCTCAGTATCGGCTCTGCTGCAGGTGGCTTAAGCCCATGTTTTACGTTAACAGAACTGCGTCCCCTAGGGTTTTCAAGGCTCTAGCCTTTTGGAGGAAATGCGGGTGGTGTGGTGGGTTAAACGCTAACCAAAAGGTCAGTGGTTCGAATCTGCCAGGTGCTCCTCGGAAACTATGGGGCAGTTCTATCCTGACCTCCAGGATCATTACAGATCAGACGACTCAGTGGCAGTGGGTTTAGTTTTGGGGGGGGGACCTTTTGGAAGCGGATAACCAGGCCTGTCCTGTATGGCACCTCTGAGTCAGTCTGAAGCACCAGCCGCTGGGTTAGCTAGGCAGGCCCTTAGTTGTGGGCACCATTCAGCCACCTGTGGCCCGGGCACCAGGCTGTTTTAGCCCCTGCACGGCTGATTCTCAAGTGCAGCTACACTGAGAAGCCCCAGAAACTGCTAAGATGTAGCTGCTGACTGAGGTCCACGTTTATTGGGTCTCAGATTCTGCAGGCCCCTCGGTGACTCTGGAGCTGCTGGTCCGCCCACCGCACTTTTAGTAAAGGAGAAGGGAGAAGGCAACCCTGCCTGCCTTGAGGGCCATGCCCCTGCCTTTATCTCCCACCCTTTGGGAGGGAATGTGCCGCACCCTTCGTTTCTGTGTCTTGGACTCCAGAGCCTCTAGATCACTCTGAGGCGCTTTCCAAACTGAATCCTGCCAGGGTTTTCTAGGTCTCCAGCCTCAGCCAGCAGAGGCTGGTCACAAGATCACTGCACCGAGTGTTTGGTGAATGAGGGGATGTAGGAATGAAGGAACAAATGATCATTAGCCAAGAGCTTACAGTAGGTGTTCAATCAATGTCAGGGAAAGGACTGACAGCTGGTGAATCCGCACACCGCCGGCCAGGGCGCCTGCGAGGGCGCCGGCGAGCAGGGCGCGTGGCCGGCGGGGGAAGCAGGGGCCGCGTGCGGTCCCGTGAGGCCGCCAGGGGGCGCTCCCCCGCCACTGCCCTGTCTGCATTTGGCGCCTTCCCTGCGCAGCTGGAGCTGCGGCACTCGAGGCCATAGACACGCGGCTCCACTTGGAGCCACAGCAGTGAGTACCAGGGTATCCTCCTTGGGGAGCTGGGCTTCGCTGGGACGCAGGCCTGGAACTCTGTGCGTGAAGAGGGGGCCGGGCGTGGGAACTTAGAAGCCCCGGGGTTCAAACACACAGAGGGCGAGGGGCCTGGAATGCGCACAGCTGAAGCTGGCGCGCCCGTTCGCTGCGCAGGAACCTCAGCTGTGTGCGTGGCTACCCAGGTCAGGGGTGGCGACCCCCGGGGAACCCAGGGTCAGGCTCAGCCACCTGTGGTTGGACAGTGCGGAGGCCAGGGGTACTCAGGCACGTGGGTGGCCAATCCTGGGGGCGGGGGCGAGTTGGGCAGAGTCAGGAGCAGGGATCTGGGCTGACAGTGGGCTGCTGGGGATCTGGCTGGGGTCCAAGTACGCGCGCCCAAGAACCTCCACCTCCCCATGCCTAGCCTGGGGTGAGGGCAACTAAGCCAGCACTCGCAGGTGACCGTACTGGTGTAGGACAGGTGCTGGGTACAAGCTGGGCACCTGAGAGGCCTCACAGCAGACTTACGCCGCCTAGGGTAGCTCAACTGGCTCCCGCTGGGCCAGTTGTGGAAGGTGGGCGCCAGCCGGGGTTGGGCGGATGCGTTAGCCCATCTCATTCCCTCTGCGGAGACTCCTGGGCATCTCTTGCTGGGCTGAGCCAGCGCGCTCACCGGACTAACCTGCAGGGCATCCCGGAGCTGGGGGCGGGGGGCGGTGGTACCTCCGTCTGTCACCCATTAGCTACAGGAAAAGGGGCCAGGACCGAAGGCTTCCCAGAAAATCAGGCAAGAGTTGAACTTGAATGGGGAGGATTGGGAGTGGAAGGTAGTTTTGGGGGTGAACATGGTGGTGCACGGAGGCCAGATCCTGTCCTAGTTCCAGGGGCACTGGGCACAGTTCCAGGTTCTTCAGAGGTCAGCTGGGACCCATTCCCTCTACATGAGTGACGGGCTGGGGGGAGAGTCCTGGACCAAGGTGTTATCTCTGTCTCCAGAAAGGCACCATCAAATTGTTCCGGAAGCGTTGTTGCCTGGATCTGGGGGAGGCTAGGACACCCCGGAAACCCTGGTGTTGTAGTGGTTAAGTGCTCTGGCTGCTAACCAAAAGGTTGGCAGTTTGAATCCACCAGCTGCTCCTTGGAAACCCTATGGGGCGGTTCTACTGTGTCCTAGAGGGTGACTATGAGTCAGAATTGGCTCGATGGCAATGAGTTTGTCTGGGTCTGGGGCAGCCTGGAGGGCTGGGTGTGATGTGACGGAAGAGAAATTATGTGATAATCGTTCAGTAGAGAATTCTTGATCACCTATGATGTACCAGCACTTGCTAGGCAGCTGGCCAAGAAGAGGCTGGCCCACAAACTCACCAGCTGCTCCAGAGGAGCACAGAGCTGGCTGGCTGTTTCCATGCAGACTGCAGCCAAGGGAATCCTATGGGGCACTTCTACTCTGTCACATGGGGGCACTACGAGTCATAGTTGACCCCACAGCACCTAACATCACCATGAACCAGGTCCCTGGGCTGGGTGGTATGAATGGTTTGCTGTAACTACTAACCTAAAGGTTGGCAGTTCACAACCCTCAGTGGTGCCATAGAACAAAGGCCTGGCAATCTATTTCTCCAAAGATTACAGCCAGGAAAACCCTCCGAAGCAGGGTTATACTGTCACACGCAGAGTCTTCAAGAGTTGGAATCCACTCAGTGATGGCCAGGAGACCCTGGCACCCTGGAGAGGGACTAGGGGTTCTGAAACACCCTGTCCCTGGAAGGGAGAATCCTGGGCTAGAGCCTTATTTAGGAGGGCATCTCAGGGTGGGGTGTGTGGACAAAGAGGAAAGTGCCCCACAGGCTTCTCCACCTGGCCTAACTTCTGTGGAAGGGCAGTGGTACCTGGGCCAGCCTCCTGGGCGGTTGGGGATCTGAGGCAGCTTAGCCCTTCCTGGCTTCCTTCAGATCTGTGCAATGGGCCCCCTTGGCCCTGCCCTCAGGCTTAAGAGGATCTCAGCCCAGAGAGATGAGATCCACTCAGCACTTCTCTCAGGCTCCTTCCTTCCCTCCTCTGTCCCTCTTTCCATCCTCACTAGGGCCCCAAGGACTAGCTTCATGGCATCTATTTCACAAACTAGGAACATGAACTAGGCATCTTCCCCCAGGCCACAGCGGGAGGTCAGGGGGCCTTGGACCCCCCCCAGGCTCAAGTCTTCCCGTTGGAACTGAGCAGCAGTTGTCTAAGTGGGGTGCTGGAGGTGCTGGCAGAGTGGACCTCGGGCTTGACCCTCGTGTGCTTCAGTGACTATAACGTCAAGGACACTGCAGCCCAGAAGTCCCTGGTGAGGCAACGGCAGATGGGCAGTGGCCTGTGTCCCTGGAGACAGGCTGACTGGCATCAGGATCACCATTCTGTCCCCTGGAGAAGCTGAGGGGGCTGTGGGGCCTGGATCTGTCCAACTGCAGGGTGGTGCTGCAGCTGCGCCATGGCTGGCAGGCGTTGGAACTACTGCCCCAGCTGGCCTACCTGGATGGCTGTGACGCCAGCGAGCATGAGGCAGTGACTCTGAGCCCAAGGCTGAAATACTGGGGGAGAAAGAGGGTGGCGGAAAGGATGGAGTACCAGGGCAGTGAGGAGGCTGGAGATCCGGCTTGTGGGTGACTGCAGCTTTGCTGGCTGCACACTGTGAGCATGAAGAGGTGGTCCGGGATGACTCTGATGAGGAAGATGGGGAGGAGGGAGGCTGGGCCGTGGGGTCGGCTGAGGTTGCTGGGTTCTCCCTCACTGGTATCTCCGCACCAAGCCAAGACACGGATGAACAACAGCAGGCAGGTGAGTGTGGCCCCAGGACAGGTTGGGGGAAGCTCAAGACAGGAACTTGTGGGCTACTACGAGAACAGCAGCTTCATCAGGCAGCTTGGGACCCCACTGAAAAGTGCTGGCCAGGGGAAGGGTACAGTTGACTTTGGCTTTGGCTGAAGCAAGCTGTCACCAGTGGTCTTCAGAATGGGGGGATGAGGGGAGCGGAGGGTGCTAAGGGAGGGAAGGGAGCTAAGAGGTGGAAGGGAACAAGACACAGGAGGTGAAACAGACCTCCAAGAGGTGGCTGTAAACACGGCAGGCTGCCTGTCCTGACCAAGAGGCTTGGCCAGCTGGGTCCTAGAGACAGCTGGGCACCCTGCACGCTAGCCTGGTATCCCACAAAGGAGAAGTCCCCACAGCTGGGAGTCACAGGAAAGGGGGAATCAGAAGTGAGCAGCCAAGGAAGGGCACCCAGGGCAGTGAGGAAGAGGAGGCTGCCCTAAGTCCCCAGCCCTGTCAGGACTGCACCATGCTGCCACCACCAAAGGATTCTTTCTCTGAGTCAGCACTGACCTCTGGTTCGTTCTGGGAGTTGCCAGGCAGCCTGGCACTTTCTTAGGACCAGCTTCCTGGCCTGTCCCCTGATTCCTGGGACTTTTTTTCAGTAAAACTGGGAATTTCCATCCTGACTGGTTTCTGGAAGTGGGAGGTCAGGACAGAGAGCACGGGCCTCCCTGCCTACACTGAGTTGGCACTGGACACAGGCGGGGGGGGTGTCGCAGGTTTGAGGGGACTGGGATGATGGGACTCCAATGGGCTGTGTGATCCTGGCTCACACCACCCCACTGAGATACTCTCTCCCAAGGCTGTGAGTGCACACGATGGCTGGACCAGCTTGCTGGGACCAGAGGGGTAAGGGACCTACACACATGTGGCCTCTTGGCGATTTCTTTATTGTCTTCCCAATACAAAACTATCCAAGACTCCCTCACCCTACCCCCAGTGCGGTCGGGTTCAGAGCGGCGAGAAAACCGGACACTCTGCCTCCGATGACGGCAGCAGTGGCGGCGGCGGTGGTGACACCTTGGGTGCGAGGGGGGCTGGGTCTGGGCTGGGCGGAAGGAGGGCCTGAGCCTCCGTCTGCGCCTCCGGCCTGTGCATGGTGCCCTCCCCGCGCGTGCGCTCCCCGGCCTTACCCGCCGGGCCGTCGGGGCGGGGCGGCCCGGGCGCGGGGGCCGCGGGGCCGGCGGGGCGGTGGTCCTCCAGGTGCAGCGTCATGGCGGGTCGCGAGGCCGTGGAGAAGGCGCACTGCATGCACGAGTAGCGGCCGCGCGTGTGCTCCCACACGATGCGGCTCGGGGCCGCGTGCCCTGCAGGCGGGCGGGGCCGTGAGTTCGGGGCCCGACCTCGAGCCCCGTCCGCCCCGGCGATGCTGTGCGTGCTGGAGGGGGCGGGAGTCAGACCCAGCTGAATCCGACCGCCTGGCCCGTTTCCCTGGGACTGGGGATACTCAGTGGCTTGCTCACACCCCCATTCCCGTCCTTGAGCGAACAGAGCACGAGATTTACGCGGAACGGCCGGCGCGGATAAAGGCGCAGGTGCCAAGAATTTTACGGGCAAAAGCCTGTATTTCGAGGGTGTCAATAGCTACCAGGGCAATGAGCCGGCCCTGCCGCCCGCAGCATCCACCGGGCCTGGCTGGGAGCGGGAAAGCCCCTCCACCCGTCCCCGGTGGTCACCTGCACGCACCTGAGGGCGCGTCCGCGCCACCCTGGGGTCGCCGGGGGCTGCCGCCCGCACCTGCAGTAAAAGGGCGTGTCAAGGCCGGAGTTAGGGGGAGCCCGCCCCGCCCCCGAGGTGGCTCTGTTACAGCCTCTGGGCTGCCGGCGCCACCTACCTTGGCTCTTTTTCCAGACCGCGGCACTAGAGGAGGGTGGCCCGGGCGCGGCGGCCAGGAAGGGGCGCAGGCGTGGGGGGCTTAGGCCGAAGGGCGCGGAGTTCAGGTAGGGCAGGAAGGGCCCGGTAGGGGTGGGGGCAGGGGTCGTGAAGGGTTCCAGCAAGGGGAATTGCAGGCTCGGTGCCGACGCGGAGTCGGCCTCCGGGGGGCGCTCTGGCGTCAGCGGCTCCTTGTCGAGGGCCGGGGGTGGCGGCGGCGGCGGGGCCGGGCTCTGCGCATGCTCTGCACAAACGTGCAGATGCTTGAAGAGCGAACGGTGTGTGCGGAAGCGCAGAAGGCAGTTCTCACACCTGGGGGCGGAACGGAGGGTGGGCGGGGTCTCTGGGTGACAGGACGGGGCCTCTCATCCCCCGCCCCTGTGGCGCTCCACCCCTGCCAGGTGCTTGGGAAAGGAGCCTGGGCCCCATTCTTGGGGGGCAGATCCCCCACCTGCAAGGAGGGGGCCGTAGGAACTTGCCCTAAACACCTCTTACTGTGGCCGCGACCCTTCTGGGCCCCTCTTGATGGGACAACTAGGAAAACGAGGAAGAAACTGTCAACCTCAACTTGCTCAACTTGGGGTGTGGGGGCAGGGTTTCTATCTTGGCGGTCACGGTGGGGCTGGGTGGAGCTATGCCCATATGTGGCCCTTTTCCTTCTGGGTCCACCAGTTGGATCATCTGGACAGGTGAGGGCAGGGCTTGCCCGAGGCCACGCCCACCTCCAGCCTCACCCGCCCCTGCAGACGAATGGAGACATCAAAGTAATGGCTGCTACACTAGGCGTGGGTGCACCTGCTCCGGGCCTGGTCCCCGCGCACGCGGTGTCACCGGGGTCAGGGTCTCACTTGAAGTAGCGGTTGGGCTTGTAGTGCAGCTTGCTGTGCGTCATCAACTCCTGCATGCTCGGGAAGGTCTCCGTGCAGCTCAGGGCAGAGCAGCGGAAGAGCTTGCCTAGATGCCATGCAGAGAAGTGGGTGGGGGTCTAAGGCCAGTGTAGGAGGGCCCTACTGCCCCCCCTGATTGTCTCCCTCCCCATCTGCTTCCCCATACCCTGCCCCGTCCCACCTTCCAAGGACTGTGTGGGTGGACAGTGGGTACGAAGATGCTGTGCCAGGTCTCGCACGCTGGGGAAACTGAGGAAGCAGCCAGGACTGGAGCAGGGCACCTGCTTCCCTGCAAGACACACGGAGCGGGGTCACCAGTCCCTTTCCCATTGATGGATGCTACGCCCCAGTGCTGGGATTCTGCCCCAGGGAAGCAATGATGAATTACCCCCTGCCTTCATCACCAGGCCGAGGTAGCCGGGCTCATCACTGTAGCCCCAGCCTGCATAAAGCTGGTACTCAGTAAATGGTGGCTGACATCCTTCTACTTGGCTCCGAGCCGGGAGACGCCCTGTACTCCTCACTCCTACTGTTCCATGGTCTGTGACCCTTCCTCCCCCAAGGTCTTGTCACCTGGAGGCAGGCGTCGTCTCGGAGGCCGCAGATCCTCACTGGTCCCGGAGACGGTGCCAGGGCTGGGTCCAAGGATGGGCTGGCTGCTATCTGAGACTGAAGGACCACCTTGCTGGGCACCCCCAAGTCCCCACACTGGGGGTGTGGCTGAGCGCTCAGGGCCTGGCTCCTCCCCCATTGAAGAGGCGGCCACGGGGGCCATAACTGGGGACAACACCTCCTTGTCTGTCTCGCTGGAGTGAGGCTCTGTAGAGGTGAGCATCTCCGGGATGAATCCCACACGTTCCTCCTGGAAAGAAAACAGAGCGCAGAACCCCTTAGGGTTAGCTTGGACCAGCCAGGGGACTTTCTCACCTTGCCGAGACCACTAAGCACAACGTTGCGGGAGCAGCTAATGGCCCTATCACTCAGAGGGTCCCCATTCTAAGGAGTCGCCACTAAGACAGGGCTAAGGGTTGATAAACCTAAAAACCAAATCTGTTGCTGTTGAGTCGATTCTGAGTCACAGCAACCCTACACGACAGAGTACAACCGTCCCACGTAACTTCGAAGGAGCGTCTCATGGATTCGAACCACCTAACTTCTGGTTAGCTGTCAGTGCGTTTAACCTTTACATCACCAGAGCTGTTGCCAAAATTCCCATTCCCCAGTCACCTCCCCTGGCAGTGAGCCGAGAGGTGTCTTAAATGTAGGAGAAAAGCCACCTCCCAATCCCAACCTGGGCAGGTGGGGGGGGCTCATACTTGGAAGGGGCGTGGCCTTTAGGCGGTGGGCGGTGCAAAGGCATCAAAAGTGGGGCTCTGGGCTGGACGTGGCTAGGAGGGGTCAGACTGCCAAAAAGCTGCAGTAGTGGTTCCACTCGGGCTGTGGAGATTAATGTGGAGGTGCTCGCAGCCTAAATATGTCAAGATTAGGAGCAGGGATCAGTGGAAAACAGGCCCGCAAGTAGGCGTAGAGCGCTCACCGAGTGACAGCTAGCAGCAGCACGGTACCCGGATGTGGGGGCGGGGCCGCTCAGAAGGTGTGTGTGCCTGCGTGTGCGTGTGCGTGTGTGTGTGTGTGTGTCTGTGTGTGTGTGTGTGTGTGTGTGCGCGCGCGCGCACGACGGGGTCGCTCCCCGCTACTCTCCGCCGCGCCCGCCTCCCTGGCGCCGCGCTCACCATCTTTGATCCAGCTCGACCTCTTGCTCCTGTGCTCCCCTGGCAAAGGCGGTTCCGACTGAGGCGGTGACAACTCCCTGGGCTGTATGGGCGCGCGCTCACTTCGTCGCCATCTTTCGCCTCCCAGTTATCGCGAGAATGGGGGGGGGTGTCTGGGGACGGGGGCGTGGCCTCTGTTAGGCGAAGGGGCAGGGCCTGAGACCGGGTGGTGCTGGACGCTCCGAACTTTGAAGTGGGGAATAGGTCTTTTGATATAGCCAAGGGTGGGGAACAAGCTAAATAGCCATCGTCCCCTTAATAAAAAGGTTCAGCCTCAGGGTGGAAAGATGTGCCTTTGAGGGTGAGGGATGCAGAACCCCTGTGTGTGTGTGTGTGTGTGGAGTGCGTCATCCACGTTCTTTTTCCTCAGCACCTATAGTGTGCTAGGCACCGTTCTAGGTAGGCAGTGGGGACGCAGTGGTGAACGAGACAGACAACATTACTTGCCCTGGGAGACTCTCACATGTAAAAATAGAGGATAGATGACAAGTGTAAGCGTTTTAAGGTCGTATTAAGTGCTATGAGGGAAAAAAAAAAGAGCTCAGTAGTGATATTCAGGGACTCCTCTGTAGGACCTGACTGCTGAGCTGTCCCTGATAGTCTGCGGTAAACCAATGGAGATCAGGATGGCAAAGCCTTCCAGGAACAGCAGATAGCTAGTGCAAAGACCCTGGGGTGCGGAGGCATAGTTTTGTCTTTTGCAAGGACCGGCAAGGAGGTCAATACGCTGCTCAACCAGAGTGGGGATGGGGTGGTCAGAAAGGGAGGGTCTGGGAGGAAGGGCTGGTCCTGAGGGTGGAGTGAGGAACACCACCTGGTCTTGCACACTGGCTGTCCTGTGGAAATGGGTAACAGTAAAGTAGTTCTTGGATCTCAGATTTCTGTAATGCACTATCTAACCATTAAAGGGGTGCTTTTGAGATTTAGACAAGCACAAGGTCACTGGCTTACACAAATAAATGATTTGTGTCTATAGCATTACAGCCAAGACAGTGCTTTGGAACAGTTCTACTCGGACACACGTGGTGTCACCGTGAGTCAGAATCTGCTAGACCCCGATGGGTAGGCAAGCACGGACTTCGTGGGTACAGTACTTCCAGCTGCGTGAAACAAGATAGAGATAAAGTATGTTTAGGCAGTGGTTTTGTACTCAGAGAATGCCATTATAGAAAGAGACACAAGAAATTGGGGAGCAGCAATGGAATTTTTAAGTGCAGAGAAAGACTTTGCTTATATTAATTATTATTATTATTTTCTGTTCTATTGCCATTTCATTGTGTCCCTGGGTGGCACAAATGATCAAGCACTGGACAACTAACTGAAAGAATGTCAGTTCAAACCCACCCAGAGGTGCCTCAGAAGAAAGGCCTGGCAGTCTGCTTCCGAAAGGTCACAGTCTTGGAAACTACAGAATGTGGTTTGGCGTTGACACACGTGGGATCACCATGAGTCACATTAGCAAGCCAGCTCATGGTACCATTACTGATGACACCACCAGCTAATAACAGTACCATCATTATTTCTTCAGTTAAAAACTCATTATTCACAACACGATGAATATAATTAATGCTGCTGAGTTGTACATGTGAAAAATGTTGAGTTGGCAAATGTTTTATATGTATTTTACCACAATAAAAGTTTAAAAAATCAATACCAACTTGCCCCCCAAAACAATACCTTATTATTAATGGAAAAAATGAAGATCATTTTGATACACAGTGGAGCCGTATGTACAAGGACTGCCGATTAAATTTGCAAACTCATCCTAGAAAAAGTACTGCATACCTCACTGCTGAATATTACCAGAGTCACTTTCAAAGTACTCCCCTGGGGAAGCTATGCACCAATGCCAGCGCCTGGTCCAAAACAATTTTGGAACTCTTTTTCTGGAATGGCCAACAGAGTTCTCCACATATTACCGTGGATGTCCTGAATGTCATCAAAATGTCTTCGGTTCAATATTTCCTTTATCTTCAGGTAAAGAAAAAAGTCACTGGGGACCAGATCAGGTGAGTAGGGAGGGTGTTCCAATATGATTATTTGTTTACTGGCTAAACACTCCCTCATGGACAACTATACAATTCAGTTCAGAAACTTCCCACCATGCCCAATGGCCATTCCAGAAAGAGTTCCAAAATGGCTTTGAAGGGTAAACTAAGTGCTGGTGTTGGTGAGTAGCTTCCTAAGGAGAGCTCTTCAAAGGTGACCGTACTGATAGTCAACAATGAGGTGTGTAGCTCTTAGAACCATTAGGTCGCGGACTTAATTGTTGTACCTTCTTTGTGGAGGGGAGGTTGGTGTGATCACTCCAGGTAGGGTGGGGTGGGTGGGGTAAGGTCTCAGCAGAGACGGGTACCAAGGAAGGGAGAGGAGGGGCCGGATTTGAGAAACTGCAAAACAGTCAACAGGATGTGAGGCTGGAAGCAGGGCAGGGTCAAAAGGATTCTGAGGTTTACAGCCTATGGTATCTGTAACCTAGATGTGAGGTGGTGTCCCTTAGAATATCTGTCAAACCCACGGCCCAAGCCTCATCTCTCATCCTGCCCGGAAGCCCTGACTTCCTGCAAACAGGGTGCTGGCCAGACTGTGAAGCTCAAATGCCTGGGTGGGGGGTGGTTATTATGGTTAATTTCAAGTTAAGGTGTCCTGGTGGTGCAGTGGCTAAGCGCTTGGCTGCTAACTGAGAGGTTGGTGATTTGAACCTGTCAGTCAGTGCTCCAGAGAGAGAGAGAGACGTGTCAGCCTGTTGCTGTAAAGACGATTGTTCAGAAAACCATATGGATCAGTTCTACTCTGTCTATAGGGTTGCTGTGAGTTGGAATTAACTCAGTGGTTCACAGCTACAATTCTTCAGAACTTAGAAAATGATCAGCTGATGAGATCGGTGGTTTGCATTGTGCTGACCCCCTAGCCTGTCCCCACATCAGTGTCTTGCAGAGGCAGGAGCACATAGTGTTCATGGACCAAAAATAAAAAATCAAACCCATTGCCATCAAGTCAATTTTGACTGACTGCTTCCCTGTGTGTTACAGAGTAGAACTGCTCTGTGGGGTTCTTCTGTTTGTTTGTTGCTTTGATCTTTACAGAAGTAGATTGCCAAGTCTTTCTTCTGAAGTTCCAATGAGTGTGTTCAAACCTGCCGGCCTTTTGATTAGTAGACTAGTGCAAACTGTTTGTACCACCCAGGGACCTCGGAGGTGGGGCAGTGGAGTGAAAAAACATCAGAGATGGAAAAGACCAGGGATCACTGACCAATCAAAGGGCTGTTAAGACCCAGTTTGGAGCTCTGATTTTTTTTTCCCAGTCATTCTCAGCAGCCCAAGGTAGGTACAGAAGGGAGGAGCAGCCAGTCCTGCAGAAGGTGATGAAGGGCAGTCTTTCTTTGGTACTTCCACCCCCACCCTCTGGTTGGGGGGGTGTCCTCTGCCTGGGATTCCCTGCTTAAAGCTTAGATGACTCTGTTGTGTTTAGAGTTTCCTGGGTGGAGCAAAGTGTTTCTGATTGACTGCTAACCTAAAGGAGCCCTGGTGGTGCAGTGGTTAAGAGCTCAGCTGCTGACTGAAAGGTTGACAGGTTGAATCAACCAACTGCTCATTGGAAACTGTATGGGGGCGATTCTACTCTGTTCTGTAGGTCTACTCTGTCCTGTAGGTTGCTATCAGTTGGAATTTACTCGGTGGCCACAGATTTACTAACCTAAAGGTTGAGTTTTGAACCCAGTTGGTGGAGATGTGGAAGAAAGGCCTGGTGGTCTGCTTCCATAAAGACTGTTGTCAGCAGTAGAGGAGAAGTCAGCACAACTGCACTAAGCCAAAAGCTAAGAAGTCTCCTAAATGTAACCAAACACTTCGGAGGACAGAGTAACAAGGGCAGGGGGCTGGGGACTGTGGTTACTGGACACGTGTAGGTCAATCGGAATATCATAGTTTTTTAAGACAATGTCGTGCGTCCCATTTTGGTGAGTGGTGTCTGGGTCTTAAAAGCTAGCAAGTGGCCATCTAAGAAGCATCAATTGGTCCCAACCCACCTAGAACAGATAAAAATGAAGGACATCAAACACATAAGGAAAAGAAAGAGAAAAGCCCAAGAGAGAGAAAGGGTCACCTAATCCAAAGACTGAATCAGCCTGAGACCAGAACTAGATGGTGTCCAGTTCCCTGCTGTGACAGGGAACACAACAGTGAATCCCTGACAAAGCAGGAGAAAAATGGAGTGCAGAACTCAAGCCTTGTTAAAAAGACCAGACTTGGTGACCAGATGGATTGGAGGGTCCCTTTAAGACATGGCCCCTAGACTCTCTGTTAGCCCAGAACTGAAACCATTTCAGGAGCCAATTCTTCAGACAAAGATTGGACTGGGTGATAAGACACAAATTGATACTGGCAAAGAGTGTGCTTCTTGGCTTAAGTAGATAAATAAGGCTAACTGGGTAGCTCCTATCCAGAGGTAAGATGAGAGGCAGAAGGGAACAGGGGCTAGTTGAATGGACATGGAAATACAGGGTGGAAAGGAGAAGTGTGCTGTCACAGAGTGAGGATAGCAGCTGGAGTTACATAGCAATATGTGTGTAAGCTTTTATGTGATCAACTGACTTGGACTGTAAACTTTCACTTACAGCACAATAAAATATTAAAAATAAATACAAGTAAAAAAATTGTTGTTAGGTGACGTTGGGTGATTTTGATTCACAGTGACCCCATGTGACAAAGTAGAACTGCTCTATAGAGTTTTCTAAGCTGTAATCCTTATGGGCCTATAGTTGTAGGGATGACACAGGACTGAACAATATTTTGTTTCGTTGAACACTGGAACCTGTGAGAGCTGGCACTTGATGAGATTGCCTTGTTTTTCTGGATCTCTCGTCTTCTGCTTTTGACAGGATGCACTTAACACTTTTCTACTGCTTTGTATTAGCAGAAAATGTTTGAGTTTTCCTTCTCTGACAGGGTTCCACCTTACACAGCTTCCAGCTTCCACAGGTCTTACCCAGGGTTGCTATGAGCTGGAAATGAGCAACACCCAACAGCGTCCTTTATGGGAACAGATGACCTGGTCTATCTCCTGAGGAGCCTCTGGGTGGGTTCGAACTGCCAACATTTCAGTTAGCAGCTGAGCATCTTAAACATTGCACCACCAGGTCTCCTTTCCATAAAGACGACAGCCAACAAAATTCTACGGAGCAGTTCTGGTCTTTAACACATTGGGTCTCCATGAGTTGGAATCGAGGGCAATGGGTTTGGTTTATTTATTTATTTATTAAATATTTTGTGGTGCTTCAAATAAAAATTTACAATGCAAATCCACCTGCCATATAAAACCCCAAACACACACCACTATGCAACTCTAACTGCTCTCCCTCCCTCCCCATCCCATGACAGCACATTCTTCCTTTTCACCTTGTACTTCCCGTATCCATTCAACCGATACCTGTTGCCCTCAACCCTCACATCTTGCCTCTAGAGAGGAAGTACTCAGGCAGGCTCCTGCATGTATTTATGTCAAGAAGCACATTCTTTGCCAGCATCACCCTATGTCTTATAGTCCAGTCTAATCTTTGTCTGAAGAGTTGACTTTGGTACTGGTTTCTGCTCTGGGCCGACAAAGAGTCAGTATCACATCCTCAGGAAATCCTCCAGTCCGAGGGACCGTCAAGTGTGGTCTTTAGAGTTCTAGTTCTGCACACTCACTTTTCTCCCACTATATCAGGGACTTTACACTGTGTTCCCTGTCAGGGCAGTCATTAGTGGTAGCTGGAACCATCTAGATCTTCTGGTCTGATGCTGAAGTAGTCTCTGGATCATATGGCACATTCTGTCTGTCGGCCTCATATTGTCCTCATGTCCTTGATGTCCTTCTTTCTCCTCTGCTCCAGGTGGATAGGGATGAATTGGTGCTACTGAGATAGCAGCTTGCTAGTTTTTAAGATCCCAGACACCACTCACTAAAGTGGAATACAGAACATATTCTTAAAAAAGCTTGCCAAGCCAAGTGCCGTCGAGTTGGAGCTGACTTATGCCAATAAACCCAGATGTTTCCTGAAACTATGGTCTCCAGACCCCTCTCCATGATACTCTGTCCTTCAAAGTATTTGGTTGCAAAGGACAGAATAGTAGGGACAGGGGTCCAGGGATCATGTTTTCAGGGGTTGTCATGGTTTGAATTGTGTCCCCCCAAAAATGTGTGCAGCCATGTGGCTGGGATATGGTTCCCAGTATCTTGGGACTGTCCTCCATTGTGTGGTTTTGCTAACCTGTAGGTTAAAGGATTAGGGTGGGGCTGTGAATTCCTGCTATGGGGAAGTTTCCCTGGAGCATGGCTTGCCCCACCCTTAATGCTTTTAGCTTGCAAGGAATAAAAGGAAAAACAACCAAGGACAATTTGAGAACCTCGCTACCATCAAGCAAGCAGCACCGGGAGCAGAGCACGTCCTTCAGACCAGAGGTTCTTGTGTGAGGACGCTCCCTGGACAATGACTGATGCAATACCGGACTTTCCTCCAGAGCCGTCAAGGGGAAAGTCTTTCCCTGGAGCGGACACCCTGAATATGGACTTGCAACCTACCGGACTGTGTAAGAATAAATCTTTCTTTGTTAAAGCCATCCACTCTGTGGTATTTCTGTTAGAGCAGCCCTAGCTGACTAAAACAGAATTGGTACCGTGGGAGTGGGGTGCTGCTCTAGCAAATACCTAAAATGTGGAAGCCACTTTGAAACTGCGAATGGATAGAAGATTCAGAAGGAACGAAGAAGGCGCAGATGGAGAGAAACAACAGAGGACCGGCAGCAGTAGCAGCAGCGGCAGCAGCAGAACCAGAGGCAGCGCTGGAGCCGACCCGTGGAGCGAGAGAGGTCAGTGCCTGCGCAGAGCTTTCCTCGCGGAACGGGGTGCCTCTGGGCACTTGAATCGGTGAGCTGGCCTTGCTGACCCACGGAGTGAGAGAGTTGAGTGCCTTTGGGCAGGACGCTTTCCAGCAAGAGTGGGGTGCCTCCGGGCACTTAAACCAGTGGAGCTACAGAGCTTTGGAACACTTGCCCGGCAGGGCAGATGTGGGCCTGAGGCCCGGGCCATGCGGCCATAGGAAGCTGAAGCTGAAGAGGCAGATAGCGTGAGAAGCTGAGCTGCCTCAGTCTCAAGAGGTATGGCCATGACTTCAGGGGTTTGAAAGGGTGGAACCATGGTGTCCTGTGTTCGTAAGGGTGGAATTGCCACTCAGTTGGGCTTAGGGTGCTCCTAAAGCTGATGGGACAGAGTTTCTGTCCAAGTGGGCCTTGAAGGCAGAGTTGTAGCACGGGGCTGGAGGTCTCCACTCAGAAACCAGAGAGTGTGGCCGATACCTAGAGTCTGGAGAGCATTGCTGTTGTGTAGAATGTCTCAGAAAATGTAAGAGTATTTCCAAAGCTTTGAGGGCTAATGTAATGTGTTCTGTTGACTTGCCTGTTGCCTGTTAATGCCTTCTAAGTTTCACAGATGTAGAAGAGTTTTTGTATTTTGGACTTGGAACTGATTTAAGACTTCTGTTATATGGATGGACATAATTTTGCTATGGTGAGATGAATGTGTTAAATGTTTTGTGATGTGATTTTTGGGTTGTCAAAGGGTGGGATGTCATGGTTTGAATTGTGTCCCCCCAAAAATGTGTGCAGCCATGTGGCTGGGATATGGTTCCCAGTATCTTGGGACTGTCCTCCATTGTGTGGTTTTGCTAACCTGTAGGTTAAAGGATTAGGGTGGGGCTGTGAATTCCTGCTATGGGGAAGTTTCCCTGGAGCATGGCTTGCCCCACCCTTAATGCTTTTAGCTTGCAAGGAATAAAAGGAAAAACAACCAAGGACAATTTGAGAACCTCGCTACCATCAAGCAAGCAGCACCGGGAGCAGAGCACGTCCTTCAGACCAGAGGTTCTTGTGTGAGGACGCTCCCTGGACAATGACTGATGCAATACCGGACTTTCCTCCAGAGCCGTCAAGGGGAAAGTCTTTCCCTGGAGCGGACACCCTGAATATGGACTTGCAACCTACCGGACTGTGTAAGAATAAATCTTTCTTTGTTAAAGCCATCCACTCTGTGGTATTTCTGTTAGAGCAGCCCTAGCTGACTAAAACAGGGGTCATCAAGGGTTAATTGGCATAACCAGTCTTTTTCTAAGAGACTCTTTTGTACTCTATATTGGTAAGTGACATCTGGGTTCTTAAAAGCCAGCAAGTTTCCATCAGAGGAACATCAGTTTGTCCTAACCCACCTGGAACAGATGACAACGAACATCAAAGAAACCAGGAAAAATGAGCCCAGGAGGAGAAGGACCCATATGATTGGGAGACTATATCAGCATGAGACCAGAAGAACGAGATGGTGCCCAGCCACCACCAAAGACAGCCCTGATAGGGGACACAATGTAGAGTCCCTGACATAGCATGAGAAAATTGGATATGCAGATCAAGAACTCCAAGACCAAAACTGATGGTCTGACCACCTGGAGGTTCCCCTGAGAACATTGCCCCTAGACTTGCTGCTAGCCCAGAGCTGAAACCAGTGCTGAAGCCAACACTTCTGACAAAGAATGGACTGGACTTGTGTACACAGAGTGATACATGTGGTGTATGTACTTTATGGTGTAATATATACATGAGGCTATCCTACTGGTTTCTTTTTCGAGGGGAGAGGAGAAGGTGGAGAGGAGGGGACAAGTGCTGGTTGAATGGATACTGGAAGTAAAGAGTGAAAAAGAACAGTGTGCTGTCACAAAGTGAGGAGAGCAGATAGAGCTGCTGAGAGGTGGGTATTTGGGGTTCTATATGGCAAATTGACTTGGATTGTAAACTTTCACTTAATCACAATAAAAATAATAAAAATAAAAATTAAAGAAAATTATGGGGTAGCATTTAGAAAACCTTTTAGTTTTTAGTGTAACCCAGCTGTGCTAACCCTCCTTCTACCATATTCTGTCACTCCCTTCACCTACCCCAATTCCTGTTTACTGTCTAATTTATGAATACCCCTCTCCCTCCTTCTCCACCCTTGAAAACATCAACTATTATTTTCTTCTGTGTGTAAAACTTAAGTCCTTATAATAACAGTCTCATGCAATATTTGTTCTTTTGCATTTGACTAATTTCATTCAGCACAGTGTCTTCTAGATGACTTCATGTTATGAGATATTTCCTAAACAACAATATTTCCTAACAACAATTTGTTCTTTATCATTGCATAGTGTTCCCTTGTGTGAATATACCATAGTTTGTTTATCCATTCATCTGTTGACAGGCATCTAGGTTTGTTCTATATTTTTGCTATTGTCAACAGTGCTGCAATAAACACTGGAGTCCAAGTATCTGTTCATGTAACAACCCTTATTTCTCTAAGATATAGTCCAAGAAGTGGCATAGCTGGATCATATGCTATTTCTATTTCTAGCTTTTTAAGAAAGCACCAAATCAATTTCCAAAGTGGTTGTACCATTTTACATCCCACCAGCAGTGTAGAAGAGTTCCGGTCTCTCCACAACCTCTGCAACACTTATTATTTTGTGTTTTTTGGATTAATGCCACCCTTCTTGGGGTGAGATGGTATTTCATTGTAGTTTTGATTTAGATTTCTCTGATGGATAGTGATTGTGAGGATTTCCTCATCTGTCAGCGTCCTGGATGTCTTCTTTGGTGGAGTGCCTGTTTATATCCTTTGTCCAGTTTTTAATTGGGTTATTTGAGTTTTTCTTGTTGAGGTTTTGCAGTACCTTATAGATTATGGAGATTGGATGCTGATCAGATTTGTGGTAGCCAAAAATTGTTTCCCACTCTATAAGTAGTCTTATCACTCTTTTGGTGAAATCTAGATGAAAGTAAGCATTTAATTTTTTTATGAATTTCCAGTTATCTATTTTCTCTTTTGGTGTTTGTGCATTGCTAGTAATATTTTATAGTCTGTTTATGCTGTGTATTAGGGCTTCCGGTGTTGTCACTATTTTTTCTTCCCTGATCTTTATTGTTTTATGTCTTCGATCCATTTAGAGTTAGTTTTTGTGCATGGTGTGAGATATGGATCTTGTTTCATTTTTGGCAGATGGATATCTGTTTATGCCAACACTATGTGTTAAAGAGACTGTCTTTCCCCCAGTTTACAGACTTGGGACCTTTGTCAAAAATCAGCTGCTCATAGTTCGATGATGTTGTGTCTGGATTCTCAATTCTGTTCCTTCGATCTATGTATCTGTTTTTGTATCAGTGTGAGACTCTTTCAACTACCATCGCAGCATAATAAGTTCCAAGGTCAGGTAATGTGAGGCCTCCCACTGTGTTCTTCTTCAGTAATGCTCTACTTATCCAAAGCTTCTTCTCTTTCCATGAGAAGCTGCTAGTTTCTCTCTCCATCTCATTAAAAACTGCCATTGGAATTTGTATTGGGATTGGATTGTATCTATAGATCACTTTGGGTAGAACAGACATTTTCATGATGTTAGCTCTTCCTATTCGTAAGCAAGGTAGGTTTCTCCACTTATGGAAGTCTCTTTTGGCTTCTTGCACTAGAATCTTGTAATTTTCTTAGTATAGATCTTTTATGTCTCTAGTTAGATTTATTCCTAGGTATTTTATCTTCTTGGGGGCTATAGTAAATGGTAATGACTTGGTGATTTCCTGTTTGATGGTCTCTTTGTTGGTGTAAAGAAATCCTACTGATTTATGTATGTTTATCTTATATCCTGATACTTCAATGAACTCTTCTATTAGTTCCAGTAGTATATATATATATATATATATTTTGGTATGCGTGTGTGGGGATTCTTTAGGGTTTTCTGTGTATAAGGTCATGTCATATTTTTACTTCTTTTTTTACCAATTTTGCACTGGCTAGAACCTCCAGCACAGTGTTAAATAAAAATGGTGACCGTGGGCATCCGTGTTTGGTTCCTATTCTCAAGTGGAATGGTTTCAGACTCTCTTCATTTAGGATGGTACTGGCTGTTGGCTTTGCACATATGCCCCTCATTATGCTAAGGAATTTCTCTTCTATTTTTATTTTGCTGAGAGTTTTTAACATGAATGATGTTAGGCTTTGTCAAATGTCTTTTCTGCATCAATTGATAAAATCAAATGATTCTTGTTTTGTTTTATGTGGTTGCTTACATTAGCTGTTTTTCTAATGTTGAACCATCTCTGCATTCCTGGTATGAATCTGACTTGGTCATGATCAATTATTTTTTTGATATGTTGTTGAATCCTATTGGCTAGAATTTTGTTGAGGAATCTTGCATCTAAGTTTCTGAGAGATACTGGTCTGTAATTTTCCTTTTTTACATTGTCTTTACCCGGTTTTAGTGTCAGGGTTATACTGGCATCATAGACTGAATTTGGGAGTATTCCATCCTTTTCTATGCTCTGGAATACCTTTATTAATAGCAATGTTAACTCTTCTCTGAAACTTTGTTAAAAGTCTCCAGTGAAGCTTTCCAGGACAGTGCCTTTTTTAAAGTGTTTTTCACTTATCTTTTCAATCTCTTCTTTGTGATGGGTTTATTTAGTTGTTCTGTTCTGTTTGTGTTAGTTTTGGTAAGTGATGTGTTTCTAGAAATATGTCTGTTTCTTCCAGGATTTCAAATTTATTAGAATACAATTTTCATAGTGTTCTGTTATGATTTTTTAAAATTTTAGTTGGGTCTGTTGTGATATTGCCCATCTCATTTCTTATTTGAGTTACTTGCTTTTCTTCTCTTGTTTTCTTTTGTCAATTTGGGGCCATGGTTTATCTATTTTTTTATCTTTTCAGAAAACCAGCTTTTGGGCTTGTTAACTCAATTGTTTTTCTAATCCTTATTTCATTTAGTTCTGCTCTAATTTTCATTATTTGCATCCTTCTGGTGCTGAAGGGTTTCTTTTGCTGCTCTCTTTCCACTTGTTGGAGTTGTAGAGTTAATTCTTTGATCTGGGCCCTTTCTTCTTTTAGGATGTGTGCATTTATTGAGATAAATTGACCTCTGAGCACTGTTTTTGCTGTGTCCCATAGATTCTGGTAGGACATATTTTCATTCTCATTTGATTCTATGAATTTTTTTATTCTGCCCTTGATTTCTTCTGTAATCCAGTCGTTTCTGAGCAAAGTGTTGTCCAGTTTCCAAGTGTTTGACTTTTTCCTTCTTTTTTCTGTTACTGATTTCTACTTTTATAATTTTATAGTCTGAAAAGATGCTTTGCAATATTTCAGTACTTTGAGTTTCATTAAAGATTGCTTTATGGACTAATATGTGACTAATTCTGGAGAATGTTCCATGTGCATTGGAGAAGAAAGTATACTTGACTAGTTTTGGGGGGAGTGTTCTGTATATGTCTGTGAGGTCAAGTTGATTGATTGTGGAATTTAGATCTTCTATGTCTTTATTGAGCTTTTGTCCTAGATGTTCTGTCCTTCACTGAGAGTGATGTGTTGAAGTCTACTATTATTATGGAGCTATTTCTGTTTTCATTGCAGATAGTATTTGCTTTATGTATTTTTGGAGCCCTGTCATTGAGTGCATAGGTATTTAGTAAGGTTATGTCCTACTAGATTATTGATCCTTTAACTGTTACACAATGTCCTTCCTTATCCAATGTGGTGGACTTTATTGTAAAGTCTATTTTATCAGAGATTAAGATTGCCACTCCTGCTCTTTTTTCAATGTTGGTAGCTTGATTTATATTTTTCCACCCTTTGAATTGCAGTTTGTTTGTGTCTTTGAGTTTAGTGGTTCCTGTAAGCAGCATATAAATGGATCATTAAAAAGAAATTTTGCTGATTAAGTGAAAGTTTACAGTCCAAATCAATTTACGTATAAAACTCCAAGTACCCGCCTCTCTGCAACTCCATCTGCTCTCCGCACCTTGTGACAGCACACTCTTCTTTTTCACTCTTCAAGTATTCACTCAACCAACACTTGTCCCTTCCTCTCCATGCTGATAGGTCATTTTTTAAATCCAATCTGTCACTTGCCATCTCTCTATTGGTGCATTTAGTCCATTTACATTCAGCGTGATTGTTGATAGATATAAGCTTAGCGCTGTCATTTTGATGTCTTTTTTGTGTGTGTTGTAGAAAATTCGTTTGTTCCATTTACTTTTCTGTGCTGAGACATTTCTCTTTTCATCTGTTTTGATGTCGGTGGTTTTGTATTTTTTGAGACTTCATGTTTTTGTTTTTTATTTTGATACATAGGATTGATAGCTTCCTTTGTGGTGACCTTACTATTTATGCTTATTTTTTGAAATTTAAACCAGTCTTTAATTTTTTTTATATCCCCTTCACTTCCTGTCCATATGAAAGACCTATGACTTCATTTTGTTTTGGGTCTTTCCCTTCTTATTATAATGTTTACATAATGACATCTCCATTTCTGCGGAGGCCCACCATTCCGCATAGGTCATTGTAGACAAAGTCATGGGCTTCTGTAGGTGACAGGCCAAGGCATCTCACCTGTAATATGTTTTTTGGCCTATTACCCTGATGGTGTTTTGCTTCTTAATTAAATTCTCCTGAAAAGATATCCCCTCCTGACATGGGAATCAAGAAGGTGCCTTCTGAGAGGGGCTTCAACCCCTCGGTTTATGAGACTATATTGGGGCAATCTGACCAGGAACTTCTGAGGAATAGAGATCAGAGAAATGGATTTCAATGCAGCATGCCTGATAGCACTGAGGCCGGCCCGGCTTCACTGGCTTCCCCCTAATTGCATTCCCCCCCTCCTTTTTCTCCACATACACGGGTTTGCAAGCTAACCCTTAAGAAGCTCTCAAGGACAATTCTCCACATAGCCATTAAAACTACACAAGAATAAATAAACTTCTAGGTTCTTTATAGTTGGTATGGAAAACTGATAAACACTAAAGAAACATCTTTCTTAGTGCAGCTGGCTTAATTAGAGAATGGCAGGTGCTTACTATCTGCACAGGAAGATATAAATAAGAACTTAGAGAAACAAAGGGAGACAGCCAAATAGTTAGGCCTTGAGAAGTTTACTCCTCTGTGCCTTCCACTTTGAGGTACAAATAAAACCATTAATTGTGTTCTTGACATTTATCACCACAGACACCTGGCTTAGACAATTATTCAAAAAGGCCTTGACAATTAATTAGAAGTAGAAGACCACGAGGGGTCACTTTCTTGTTAGCCAATAATGATGGGTCAGTTTCTTGTTAACCAATAGTTTATATTATAAAGAAAATAGGGTGACCAACTACGTCACGTCACCTATAAAAAATAAAGACCACAGCTCTCGACACAGACAAACAGATACACAGATCATTTGCTGGTCGGGCTGCCTTAAACCAGAAAATTCTTTCCTGTCTCCTTTGTTCATTTCCCACCGACGTCTTCCCTCCCTCTGTGCAGGACCCTACAAAGTGTTGGGACCGGCTCCCAGCACATTTCCTATTTTCAGTGTTTTGCCTATAATTTATTTTTATGATTCCCCTATTCGGGTTGATATCCAGTTGCTCTGTTCTGTGTTCTGGTCTTGCACTGTTACCTGGTATTTGTGGTTTTTTAACCAAAGGATTCCCTTCAGTATTTCTTATACTTTTAGTTTGTTTTTTTGCAAATTCCCTAAATTTCTGTTTATGTAGAAATGTCCTAATTTTGCCCTCATATTTGAGAGACCATTTTGTTTGAATATATAATTCCTGGCTGCCAATTATTTTCCTTCAAGGCTATTGTATATGTTATCCCATTGCCTTCTTGCCTGAATAGTTTTGGCTGAGTGGTCCAAACTTGTCTTATTGATTTTACTTTGTAGGCTCTTTTTGGTTTTTCCTCAGCCTTATCTTTAGTTTTGGCAAGTTTGATTATAATATGCCTTCATGTCTTTCTTCTGGGATCTACTGTGTGTGGAGTTCAATGAATGTACTAGACAGACTTCTTCCCATCTTTGATGATATCAAGGAAATTTTCTGTCAGAAGATCTTGGACAATTGTCTCTGTATTCTCCATTATTCCACCCCCCGCATTCTGGTACCCCAACCACTTTCTCTTGATACAGTCCTACACAGTTCTTAGTGTTTCTTGATTTTTAAAAATCCTTTAATCTGTTTTTCCTCAAGTATGTTGACATCACGTGTTTTATCTTCAGTCTCACTAATTCAGGCTTACGTTGCTTCAGTTCTGCTCCGTTGACTTCCACTGGGTTGTCTAACTCTGTGATTTTATTATTATTTTCTCAGTTTCTAATTCTTGCTGCTCAGTGCTTTCTTGCAGCTTGTTCAGTTTGTCATTATGTGGTACTGCATTTTGTCTCATCTCTTTTCTCATGTCTTGAAGATTTCTAAATATTAATCTTTTGTATTCTATCTCTGATAATTCCAGGAATTCTCTTCCTCTGGAAAATTTGATTCTTTTGGGAGCTTTCTGAAGAGATCATGGTCTATCCCCTTTAAGTGCTTTGATATGGACTGTTGTTTCTAGGCCATCAGTAAATTGTAGTTATTTATGTTTACCTACTGAGTTCTAGCTTCTTGTTTTAAAATGTACAGTTTACTTTTCTCATATGGATTCAGCTCAGGTGCCCAAGTGCTCAGTTACCAAGTGTGTGGTGCAGGCTCTCACCTACCCTCCTAGATGGGCAGGGGTGACTGGTATATACACAGGTGTCTGGCTGAAGCTATAAAGAAATGTAGTGGTTAACAGCCATCCCTGAGTGTCTATGAAGATGGCATATTCTCTTATGTATGAATCTAGGTGAAGGCATAGTTTCTGCCTTAGGGAAGTTGGCAGAAAAAAATCTTTTTCTCCCTTCCCCAAATTTGCTGTTTCCCCTTCCTATCTCAGAGAATGGCTCAGAGTGGGCTTAAGGAGTCCTCCCTCTAGCTCAGTTAAGGATGTCAGACTCCAGAGCCAGGTGCAGTGCAGAGATGGGAGACAGAAAATGGCTCAGGGTGGGCTTGAAGAGCCCTACTTCTGGCTCAGTCAATGGAGTCAGATTCTAGCACCAGGCATAGTTCATGGAAGGGATGGGGGAGTCCTGGGAGAATGGAGGCAGGCCCATATCAAAGGAGAGACTGGATCTGTGTCAGGTAGGTCACACACAACATCTGCTTTGGATGATCTGGTACTGTCCTTCACTGGCTCAGAAGGTGGGAGTGGACTCTTCAACAATCACCTCTGCTAAGGGGAATGCCCACATACCTCCTTGCTGGCCCACCATGTGGTACGGCTACTTCCCACTGGTTAGATCTGTGGAATCCTGTGTACTTCATATGTTCTTCTTCCCCTTGGCTCAGTCCAATTTCTCAAATTTCCCTTTGATGTTCAGAGCTCCTAGGATGTTGTATGTACTGGATTCATTTTTCTTTTGGGTTGTTGTTAGAGTGGCCGAGGGAATTATCCATCTACTTTGCCATCTTGGTCCCACATCTCCTGTTTTTTTTTTTTTTTTTATGTGTTTGCCACTATGATTGGCTCAGACTGATTGCCGCCCTCCAACCTTCCTGGCTTCTCCAGTAGTGCCCACTCGCCTCTGCACACTGCTCCCAGTCCACCCCTCTTTCGACCCAATCCTGAGCACACTGACCTGGGAGAGTGTGTCTGGCTCTGTCTTTCCCTGAGGGGCTCAGCATAGAGGGGTGGCCACAGAAAGCTGGGGTCTACACGTTCAGATCATAGCAGGACTCTTAGATTCCAATTGACCCTGCAGGGAGTCTGGATAGTTCAGCTCCCAAAACTGATTTGGAGATGGGTGGGGAGACCAATTACCAGGCTGAGTCCCTTCACTCATGATGAGAATTGTAGAAAGTCAGGGCCCTGGAATATCAGAACCAGCCTCATCCCCAGGGGTGCAAGGCCAAAGATATAGGATATAGCCAAGAATATAGGACAGGGGGCCAAAGTTATAGGATGGGGGGCAGGGGCCAAGGACAGACCCAGGGTGGATATTTTGGCAGTCATGTGGTTCTTTCAATTATGATGTTGGCAAAGAATATTAATCATACCATGGGCTAACAGGAGAACAAACAAATCTGCTTGGAAGAATTACAGCCAGAATGCTCCTTAGAAGCAAAGGCTGTCTCACATACTTGTTTTTAGGTGCCGTTGAGTTGGTTCTGACACATAGCAACCCTGTGAACAACAGAGCAAAATACTACCTAGTCTTGCACCATGTCCACAATCATTTTTATGCTTCAGCCTATTGTTGCATCCACTGTGTCAATCCATCTCCTTGAGGGTCTTCCTCTTTTTGGCTGACCCTCAACTCTACCAAGCATGATGTCCTTCTCCAGGAACTGATCTTTCCTGACAACATGTCCAAAGTACATAAGACGCAGTCTTGCCATCTTTGCTTCCAAGGAGCACTCTAGTTATACTTTTTACATAACAGATCTGTTTGTTCTTTTGGCAGTCCATTGTACATTCAACATTCTTCTCCAACATCACAATTCAAAGGCATCAATTCTTCTTCTGTCTTCTTTGCTCATAGTCCAGCTTTCGCATGCATATGATGTCACTGAAAATACCATGGCTTGGGTCAGGCCCGTTTTAGTCTTCAAGGTGACATCCTTAGTTTTGAATACTTTAAAGATGTCCCTTACAGCAGATTTTCCCAATGCAATGTGTCTTTTGATTTCTTGACTGCTGCTTCCATGGGCGTTGACTACGGACCCAAGTAAAATGAGATCCTTGACAACCTCAGTCCTTTCTCCATTTATGATAATGTTGTTTACTGGTCCAGTTGTGAGGGTTTTTGTTTTCCTGATGCTGAGAGGCAATCCATACTAAAGGCTGTGGTCCTTGATCTTCATCATTGTCTCAAATCTTCTTCATTTCCAGCAAGTAAGGTGGTGTCGTCTGTGTAATGCAGGTTGTTAATGAGTCATCTTCCAGTCTTGATGCCATGTTCTTTTTTGTATAATCCAGCTTCTTGGATTATTTCCTCGGCATACAGATTAAAAAGGTATGGTGAGTGGACTTGGCGACGCAGAGTGGCCATATATTGGATGCACTTTATGGTTCTCTACATCTATAGGATACCATCCTGCTGACCTCTGGCTGGAGGAAGGGGAGTGGGTAGAGAGGAGGGAAAAGGAGACTGTTGGGAGAATGAGTCATGTATGGAGCAGAGAGGAACAGTGTGCTGTCACCAGGCAGGGAGAGTAGTGGAAGCTGCATATAGGTGGGCATACAAATTTATATGGGAATGTACATTTTCACTCGGTCATAATAAAAAAAAACCTTGGGAAAAAAGGTATGGTGAAAGGATACAACCCTGAGGCATACCTTTCCTGACTTTTTCCTGACTTTAAACCATGAAGTGTCCCCTTGTTGTGTTTGCATGACTGCCTCTTGACCCATACACAGATTCCTTAAAAGCACAATAAGGCGTTATGGAATTGCCATTCTCTGCACAGTTAGCTATAACTTAGTATGATCCACACAGTCAAATGCTTTTGCATAGTCAATGAAACACAAGTAAACATCTTGCTGGTGTTCTTTGCTTTCAGCCAAGATCCATCTGACATCAGCAATGATATCCCTGGTTCTATGTCTTCTTCTGAATCCAGCTTGAATTTCTGGTAGTTCCTTGTCAATACACTGACTGTTGTAGTTGCTTTTGAATGATCTTGAGCAGAATTTTACTTGCATGTGATATCTACGATATTGTTTGGTAATTTCCACATTTGGTTGGATCACCTTTCTTTGGAGTGGGCATAAATACGAATCTCTTCCAATCCATTGGCCAAGTAGCTGACCTCCAAATTTCTTGGCAAAGATGAGTGAGCACTTCCAGTGCTGCATCTGTTTGTTGAAATATCTCAAATGATATTCCATCAATTTCTGGAGACTTGTATTTTGCCAGTGCCTTCAATGAAACTTTGACTTCTTCCTTCAGTACCACTGGTTCCCTATTAAATGTGACCTCTTCAAATGGCTGAACAGTGACCAGTTCTTTCTGGTCCCTGATGCTCCCTGAGCCATTTAATAGTTTCCCTGTAGAATCCTTCACTACTGCGACTCAAGGCTTGAATTTTTTCTTCGGTTCTTTCAGCTTAAGAAATGCAGAACATGTTCTTCCCTCCTGGTTTTCCATTTCCAGGTCTTTACACATGTCGTTATAATTATTTCTCTTGTCTTCTCCAACTGCTCTCTGAAATCTTTTGTTTAGGTCTTTTACTTTGCCATTCCTTCTTTTTACTTTAGCGGCTTGACATTCAAGAGCAAGTTTCAGAGTCTCTTCTGACATCCATGTTATTAGGAGGGATCAGTCCCTGGAGAAGGACATCAGGCTTTGTAAAGTAGAGGGTCAGCCCATCAACAAGACAGACTGACACAGTGGTTGCAACAATGCACTGAAGCATAACAACCATGACAATGGCCCAGGGCTGGGCAGTGTTGTGTTTTGTTGTACACAGGGTGACTATGAGTCAGAGCTGGTTTGATGGCACCTAACACCATCACCAACATGTGGTTTCAGTCAGGTCCCAGGTAGGTTTAAGGGCTGCAGATTGAAGGCTCAAGGGATCTGCCAGACCATGTTCTGCAAATAGGCTGGAATGCAGTTTCTGGAAGGGAAAGTGGGGCCTCAGATACAAGTCAGTGCCTTGGGAAAGTGATTAGAACATTTCTAAGCCTGTTTCCCATCTGTAAAGTGGGGCATCATTTCCCAACTGTGAGAGCTGTAAGAATATTGTCCTTGTTGATGGCACTCAGTTAGTTAGTTCTTGCTTTCATCTCACAAATATTTATTGCCTCCATGGTGGGAGGAGGAGGGAAGTCAACTTGTCATGATCCCTGACTGTGTCTGGCACTTTGTTGACAGGCCATGCCTCAATTCTGAGCTCACTATGTATCTGGGAGGTAGGTTCTGCTGTTAGCCCCGTTGGACACATGAGGGAGCAGAGGTTTGGGCTTCAGGTGTGACATGGGGGAAGCCAGGCCCCAGGGTGGGGTGGGCGACTGCACAGCTGGCCCCAGACCCAGGGGCGGAGGCTGCAGTACTGGCCCTCTGGTCAACACAGCCACCACAAACAGGCCCCTGCCACAGGGCTGGGCTCCAAGCAGCAGGCAGGTAGGGAGGCAGAATCACAGGCCCCAGCTCAGATTTTCTCAACGTAGTTTCCCGGAAAGAGGCCCTCCTGGCCGTGCAGCCGGCCCTTCCACCAGCCTGAGGTATCTGCAGGAGAGAGGGAGAATAAGGATGCTGCCAGCCCAGGTGGAAAAGGGGCTTGAGGGTATAGGAGGTCAGGTCTGTGTCTGTCTGATTCATCTCTATGATCCTGGTCTGATACAAGGTAGGCCTTGAAGAGTCATCAACTAATGGACACACAGAAGAAGGGAGGAAGGAAAGAAAGGATAGATGCATGCCTTTTCTTCCTTGGCCAGTGTCTCACATACTGCCATTTTCTAGAACATTCTCTGTGATCTTCCCTTGCTTATCTTCTCCCTGTCTCCTACAGAACCCAGGAGATACCCAGGAATGACCAAGACTCTGTGGCCCCTCGGTAAACTCTCCCATCTACCTGCCAACAAATCAAGCAACCAACCAGGTGTTAGTGAGGTAACAGCGACTCATGGTAAACCCATGTGTGTCAGAGTAGAACAGCTCTATCAGGCTGCAATAGCTGTGACCTTTTGGTAGTAGATTGCCAGGCCTTTCTTCCAAGGCATCTCTGGGTAGGTTTATACCACCAACTTTCTGGCTAGTAGTTGAGTGCTTAACTGTTTGCACTACCCTGGACTCCGTCCATTTGCAGAGGGTGCTGTTGGAGTCCCAGGCCCCTCTGGGGGCAGCTGAGGGGACCAAGGTAGAAGGTGGGCTGGACCATCCTTTTCATAAGGGGTCTTCAAGGTAGGTGCTGCTGTTAGGCATGTGTCTGGCAGGTGAGGAAACTGAGGCTCAGGTGCTGCGCATGAGGGAGGAAAGTCAGGCTGCCCAAAGTGGCTGACGAAGTGACCTTCTAGCCTTCTAGCACATGTGGCCATGTGGTGAGGCCCCTGAACTGGTCACTTCTGTTCTCACATGGAAACAGTATGCATTAATTGGGGGCTACCAGCTACTTCCCCTCAGCCCTGGCCCTGGCACACACCTTCCATCAGGATCTCGATGACCTCATTCACATTGAAGCTCAGCTCATCCACGTCTTGGCCTATGTACTGGTACAGTGCCCGGCATCGTGGGCCATGTATCCGAGGTTGGGGCTTGGGCCGGCCCACGGCAGGCACTGGTCGCTGTCCCATGCTTCGTTTCCTCTGTAAGCTAGGGGTGCAGGGGGTGCTTGTCACAGCCCCAGACACTCTCCCAGTCCTTGCCCACCCCCAGGGCTGCCCTCCCCTAACCTACCCAGCCGCGCCCTGGTCAGGCACGTTGAGGAATTCTGTGTTGTGTTCTGAGGGGGGCCGTGCCCGGACGCGTCTGCTCGCACCCAGTGCTGAAGCCGGAGGGCCCCGGGGAGGTCGCTGGGAGCCCCTTCCAGATGTAACCGCCAGGGGAAGGGGGCCCCCTCTGGCAGTGGGGGGCACCCCGTTGCGGTCCAGGCCTGTGGTGTGAGCAAGGATGGGAGTATTTATCAGGGTGATGCTAGAATGATTTCAGGATGGTCCAGCTTCTGGCGCCTAGTCTGAGAGAGGAGACGGGCAGACTCTCAACCCCACCTGGTGAGGACTGGGCCAGAGGGAGGAACTGGGGTACTGGAGGACCTGGAGAAAGGCTTTGCAGGGGAAAACTCCCCACCCCACTGTCCTTTTGTGGATGGGTCTGGGAGGATAAATAGGAGCTTAATAAGTGGAGTGGGAATTGGAAGAAAACAGCCCAAGCAAAGGTCTGGGGATAAAAACGAATTTTGTCAATTGGTAATAATATGTACAGCCTGTGTAACAGTAACGCAGGGTGGGAAGAGAGATGAGGTCATTGGTTAGATGGGGTCGTAACTTGAGGAACGTTGAATGCCGAACTAAGGTTAGCCGTATTCTTCAGGCAAGGAAGAGCTATGGCGAGTTCTACACAGTGAACAGAGTGGTCAGCTCAGTTTGTTAGATCCCGTCCGCGAAAGGTCTGGCTTACGCCACGGGGCTCACAGGAGGCAGGAGAAAATACGTAGCGGGGAGCAGCTCCTCACCTTTGGGAGCTCTGGGGGCTGCCCTGGCAGGGGCCGGGACAACCCTCCGGGGTTTTCCCCGGGCCGCAGCCTTCCGTGTAGGCTCTGAAAGCAGAAGTGGAGTACTGACTTGAGACGTGGCCACGCTCTGGCTCTTGGCCTTGCTCATAGCCCTGTCTCCCGTGTGACCCCGCCCCTCAGGCCCCGCCCCTCAGACTCCGCCTCCAAGGCCCCGCCCCTCAGACTCCGCCTCCAAGGCCCCGCCCCTTCAGACCCCGCCCCCCTCAGGCTCTCCCATCTGCACCATTCCAGAGTCACTAGAAGCAGGGCTCCCCTGCTATAACTGGTCCCACCCCCACAGGCCCCACCCTTCATGGCCATTGGCCATCCTCATTGATGCCTCTGGACCCGCCTCCTCTGCATTTCTCGCCCTCACATTGGCCACTTTACAGGTTTGCTCCACAGCTTTCGTCCAGTCTCAGTCAGCCTCACTGACACCGCCCATAGCCCTGATTGGCTCTCTTGTGGACTCTTCCCTTTCTCCACTGCCCACTTCTTCCAGACCACCTTTTTTGCCCCGCCCCCCCACTTCTACGCAGACTCACTGGAACTCTTGGGCAGCCCATCGCCCACGCTGACTGTGAGAGCCCGGCCGCTAGCTTTGAGTACAGCCATGTCGCCCGATCCACGAGAGAAGGTGACACTGCGGGTACTGCCCCCTCCCCAACCTTCCTTCTTCACCCGGAACTGTAGTCTGTGGCGAAGGCAGGAAGCTGTGGGGGTGCAGGCCAGGGTCCCCTCCCCATTCTACCATGGCTGGGCCCGGTCATGGGGGTGGGGATGGCATGAGGAGGGATGAGCAGAGGCGCGTTGGGCCAGTTCTGTGGGATGGGAATTTGGGGGGCGGGGAGCTGCGACCAGATCAGCCCCAGGTCCTGACCCAGGGGATGGTGGTGGTGGTGGTGGTAGGGACCGTACGTGTCGCTGAAGGTGAGGGTCAGGGGCCGCCGTGCCGTCTCCTCGAAGCGCTTGCATAGGAGGCTGAGGAACTCGGTCTTGAAGATGCTCTCCAGGAAGCTGTCAGCGGCGTCCTCTTGGAGGATGAAGAAGTCATCCTGCCGGGTGCTGGGGGAAGGACAGGAGGAAAGGCAGGTGAGTGACATGAGACACAGGTGAAGGGGACAGGTGCAGGTGACTGAAGAACAGGCAGAGGAGATGCAGCAGAGTACAGTCAAGTAAGGGACAAGTGACACAGGTCAGGGAACGAGGGAGAGATGACAAGGGGCTAGGCAGGGTGTTAACAGAGAAAGATGAGGTGCAGTCTACTAAGAGGTAAGGTGAGGGCCACAGAAGTTGCTTGCAAATATCAGTCACAGGTGTGACGGCAGGTGAAATGACAAGCAGCGCCAAGAGAGGGTAACAGGTACAGCTGAGAATAACAAGGGAGCAGGTGAGGGTAACTGTGGGCTGCTGGAGACTCTGCCTCACCTGAGGGAGACTCCTCGCAGGGCCTGGAGCTCCACCTTCTTCTTTAGGACCTCCTGCACCTGGCCCTTCTCGGGACCCTTCTTCACCTTCTCCCGCCCGATCATATACATGTATTTAGGAGTCAGGATCAAATCCCGCTTGATGGGCTGTGGGATACAGGACCAGAGGCTGGTGGGTGGAGCCCTGGGCACGGGTAGCCTGGCCCCAGTAGATCAGTACCAGTCAGAGGGGTGGTGCTGGTAGATCAGGTCAAGGTGTGCAGGTCAGGTGGATGTGTACAGGCTGGATGGAATGGTGGGCCAGGTAAGGGTGACCTTCTAGATGAGGACATATGAGTGGTTAAGTTATATAGAAAACCCTGATGGCATAGTGGTAACATGCTACGTCTCCTAACCAAAAGTTGGCAGTTCAAATCTTTCCAGGGCGCTCTTTGGAAACTGTGTGGTGTTGGAGAAGAGTATTGTGGTGCTGGAGAAGAATATTGAATATACTGTGGGTTGCCAAAAGAATAAACAGATCTGTTCTGGAAGAAGTAGAACCAGAGTGCTCTTGGAAGCAAAGATGGCAAGACTGCACCTTACATACTTTGGACATGTTGTCAGGAAGGATCAGTCACTGGAGAAGGACCTCATGCTTGGTAGAGTAGTGGGTCAGTGAAAAAGAGGAAGACCCTCAACGAGATGGATTGACACAGTGGCTGCAGTGATGGGCTTAACCACAAAAATGATTGTGGGCATGGCGTGAGACCGGGCAGTGTTTCCTTCTGTTATGCGTAGGGTTGCTATGAGTGAGAACCCACTCGATGGCACCTCGATGGCACCTAACAACAACAATCTTGGAAACTCTATGGGGCAGTTCTACTCTGTCTATAGGGTCGCTATGAGTCAGAATTGACTCAACAGCAGTCAGTTTGGCGTTTTTTTTTGTTTGGTAAGTTATATAGGAAGAGGGAGAGGTTACGTGAACATATACTGACCAGAAAAGGGTGCCTGGGACAGTGAACATGTGGAAGTTAAGTGAAGACGTACCTGCTGGATATGAGTGCCTGGGCTAGATGAGAATGCTTGGATCAGATGGAGGTACCTGGGTCCTGTGACTGTAGCCAGCTCTTGTCAAGGAGTATGGTTCAGGTGACAGTGTAGAGACTGGGTGGCTAGATAAGGGTATCTTAGTCATGAGAAGGAGTAAGGGCCAGGTGTGTGTCCAAACCGTGTGAGTTTGTACAGACAGGCAGGTGATGGTGTACCTACTGGAAGGGTGTATCTGGGCTCAGTGAAGATACACACAGGTTTGCTGAGGATGCACCTGTGATCCAGGCTGTCTGGATCCAACAGAGATATCTGCCTAGGTGAAAATGTCTACCAGGTGATGGGATTCAGGTCAGCCGAGGGTGTACCTGCTCCACAGACCTGTCCAAAGCAGGTAAAGATGTGTGGGCCAGGTGAACATATCCACGTTAGAAAGGATTTCTGGGATGTGAGGTTATACGGATCAGTGAATATGCTCCTTCCAGTCAAATATTTCTGGGATAAGGGATGGTGGGGAAGTCAGATGAGGGTATATCTTGATGGAGGACCAGTGTGCCTACTCCAGGTGAGAAAGTACAGATCAGGTGAGACTGTACCTTCCACATAAACTTACCAAAGGTAGGTGGGACAGTGTAAAGTGTCCATCAGTATCTGTAGATTACCTCAGGGTGTGCCCATCACATAAGGCTACCCAGTACCAAGGGGTTAGTTTGTGCTAGGTGACAGTGTCTAGGACCTGACGTAAGCTATGTTGTCTCTATGTTGTCAAGTGAGGTTGCACTTGGTGGATAGCAGTGTCTTAGCTAGGTAAGGTAGCACTGTGCCGAGATGTCTAGTCCAGGTGAAGGGTTACACTCCGTGGACAGGAGGTGATTGGAGCACATCTGTGATCAGGCTATCTGGGCCAGGTTAGGAGAGAGCTGTGATGGTGGTGTCTAGCTGTTTAGGCCAAGTGATTGTGTGCAGGTCCGGGAGGGGTATCCCAGTGGGTAGAATTGTCTGGGCCAGATTCACAGTGTATCTCTGATCAGGCCTAGGTGGCCACTTGGGTGCATACCTGTGATAAGGCTGCCTGGGCCAGATGAGTATAACTATGACTAGGTGTTCTGGGCCAGGTGAAGGCATATCTGATTGACAGGTGTCTCTAGGTTAGGTGAGGGTGTACCTGATGGACAGGTGTGTCCAGGGTAGTTCTGTGGCCAGGGTTTCTGGGGATGATGAATGTATACTTGTGGATAGGTGTATCTGGGCCAGGTATCTGTAGCCAGTGTATCAGATGGACAGGTGTTTCAGGGTGGAAAACCCTGGTAGCATAGTGGTTAAAAGCTATGACTGCTAACCACGTGGTCAGCAGTTGGAATCCTGCAGGCACTTCTTGGAAAACAGGATGGAGCAGTTCTGCTCTGTCCTATAGGGTCTCTATGAGTCAGAATCGACCTGATGGCAATGGGTGGGAGTGGGTATCTGGGTTACATGAAGGCATATTTGGTGGAAGGTTTTATCTACTCTGGAGAGTGTATACCTGTGGGCAGGTGTTTTGGGCCAGGTGAGGGTATGGGAAGGGTGGGAGGCGAAGGCTAGGGTCCTGGACCTGCACACCTGCTAGTGCCTCACCTTGAAGCGGCGGTCGTACTTGGTGACCGAGTCAGCGAAGTCCACACGCTCCCTCTTGCCCAGGAACTGACGCAGCTCGGGCCGCTCCTCCAGTCCCAGGTAGTCTCCGACGAAGTTCCGGTTGATACTGTTCCGCCTTCGCTCCTTCTTGTTGAGCAGGATGTTGGAGGCTGTGGGGGTGCAGGGGGAGGTCCTGTGACTGCAGCCAGCTTTTGGGAAGGTGTCAGGGTGTACAGACCAGGGAGTCCGGGTGAGGGTGCATAGACCGGGTATCTGGGTCCCGAGAGGGAGTAAGGCCTGGCTCCTTCTGGCCCATCCCATCCCCATCCTGAGCCGCTCACCTTCTTCCCGCATCTCCTCATGCTTCCGGACTGCCACATGGCGCCGCCAGGCTTTCTGGATGGTCCGCGCAAAGCCGTCGAACTTGCGTTCACGCATCTCCTCCAGGAGGAAAAGCTGGGCAAGAGAGAGGGACTGCGGGCTGGCGTCTCCCAGGGGTCTGAAGTCTCTGGTTTCGCCTGGGCTGCCGCACCCACGCACTCTTGCTCACACACACCTGCATACACACTCATACATTGTTTCTGAATTTTTCTGCCTTCCGCTAAATGACTGGACCCAGGGATGCCTCCCATCCCACACGGCATGAGTATCTGCATTCACTTATAACTGTGGGCTGTCTGGCTGGCTTCTAATTCCAACTCTGCTGTTTACTCACTGAGAAGTCTTGACTGCCCTGTGCCTCTTGGTACCCCCATCTCTAAAATAACAGCATCTGCCTCATAGGGGGCCCTGGTGGTGCAGATGGTTAAGTATTTGGCTGCTAACCAAAGGGTCGATGGTTTAAACCCAGCCAGTGGCTCTGTGGGGAAAGCCCTGGTGATTTGCTTGTATAAAGATTACAGCCAAGAAAACATTACTGAGGTCAACTCTTTGGACAGCAATGGACTGAGCTCAGGGACACAATGTGACCATATGGTGCATGTACTTCATGGTTCTATGAATTTATAGGATGCTGCCCTACTGGACTCTTACTAGGAGGAAGAGAGTGGAGAGGAAGCAACAGGGGATTGTTAAGAAGATATGACATGTACAGAACAGAAAGGAGGAGTGTGCTGTCACCGGGCAAGGAGAGCAGAAGGAGCTGCACATAGGCTGGCATGCAAATTTAATGTGGATTGTATACTTTCACTCAATCACAATTAATGAGAAAAAAATAAAGATTACAGCCAAGACAATCCTGCATGGCTGTGCCACTTTGTCACATGTGGTCCCTATGAGTTGAGATCGGTAGCACCTCACAACAGTAATAACACCTCATAGGGCTAATATTTTTTAAAAAGCACCCTAAAACAAAACAAAACAGTTGCCATCAAGTCGTTTTCAATTCTTGGTGGGCTCCATGTGTTTCACAGTAGGACTGTGTTCCATCTGGTTTTCATGGCTGTGATCTTTCAGAAGCAGATTGCCAGGCCTTTCTTTAGATGCACCTCTTGGGAAGTTTGAACTTCTGACTATTTAGTTAGTGGTGAGGTGCTTAGCAATTTGCATCACCCAAGGGCTTCTAAAAAGCACTGTATAAATTTGTTATCAATCCTGAGAAAGCCCAAAAGATCCAGTGGGAAAACTCTTAGAACAAGTAAGACATTCAGTAGCATGGCTGGATGAAACCTGGAGCTTTTCACTTCTGCAGTAACCATGTGCCAGGACACAGTCTAGTATGTTATCCAGAGCTCTTCTAGTATTTCTTGGTAACTTTCTGTGATTTGGGAGCATCCCTCTTACAGGTTCTGTTTGCAACCTTTTCTTAGACACATTTTATTCCTGCTCATTGGAAGGCTGGTTGACTGGCTGTTACAATAAGAAACTTAACGGCTCTTTGCCTCAAACTGGCCAGTCTCATGGCTTCTCATCCTGCTAATTAACTCTATGTGAGGTGCCCCCGAATTTCAGAGGTGTTACAGATGGGACCCCACGTGTGTCTCAGAAACCAATAAAATAAACCCTTGCAAAACAAACAGAAAACAACAAGTGCTGGTTAAAGTGTGGAGGGACTAGAACCCTTATCCACTGCCAGTGGAATTGTAAAATGGTACAACCACTATGGAAAAGCACGTGGGGCTTGGCCCCCAGACACCCTTTCAGATCAGTAATGAACTCACTTGTGAAGTTCACTCTTCAGCCAAAGATTACACAGGCCCATAAAACAAAATGAGACTAAAGGGGCACACCAGCCCAGGGGTAAGTACAAGAAGGCAGGAGGGGACAGGAAAGTTGGTAATAGGAAACTCAGGGTTGAGAAGGGAGAGTGTCGACGTGTTGTGGAACTGGCAACCAGTGTCACAAAACAATATGTGTACTAATTGGCTAGTGAGAAGCTGGTTTTCTGTAAACGTTTACCTAAAGGACAATAAAAAGAAAAGATTTTCATGACAAAAACATAAGACCTCTGGGAACTGGTATGGCATGATTTACAGGACATATTGTTAAATTAAAAAAAGCAGAGAGAGAGAGAAAAAACCAGTATGGTGTTTTCTCAAAAAGCTAGAAATAGAAATAACTATGAGTCAGCAATCCCACTCCTAGGTATCCACCCTGGAGAGCTAATAAAAGAGAGATGGGCAGACAAATTCCCACCTCTGTTCAGTGCAGCATTATTCACAACAGAAGATGGAAACAACGTGTCATGCATGGCTGGATGAATAAAATGTGGTACCTCCATACAATGGAATACTACACAGCCAGAAAGAAGAACGATGAGTTCTCAAAACACAGCGTGGATGAATCTGCTGTGTAGAATAACCCCATCACAAAAAGATTGCACTTTTATAAAAAGACAAGACTAGATACAGACACAAAGGCCAGTACTCACTGGTAGTTACCAGGGGTGAGTGTGAGGGAGAGGGAAAAGCGCTCGAGATAGTAGACACTCGGTGTTGGGAGAGGTAGCACTGAATGTGGGTGACATGCACACAGCTTGACCAACATAATGATGTCAACAGTTCCAAGATAAATGATGTGACTAAGAAATGCACAATAGACAAAAGTTACTTTTGGTAAAGGGTATGACAAAGGTTGCCTAACCACCACCAGAAATATGTGTGTGTTTATACAGAGGAACATAGGCATGTATGAGTGTGAATGTGTGGGTACATGTGTGTGCACAGAGATACATGAGTAGGCACATGTACTTACAGGTATGTGTGCATGTATGTATATCCATATATATAAAATAAATCACATAGGGGACACAGTTACAGATAATTGATAGATAACCAAATACTTCACAAGATTGGTTTTTGGCATTTGAAGGCTTGGGACCACAGTCTTGTCGAACAACTCAGTTAATTGGCATAATGTAAGTCATAAAGCATATATTCTACATCCCAATACACTGAGTAGTGTCTAGGGTCTTAATAGCATGTGAATGGTCATAACATATACATCTACTGCTCTCTACTTGTGTAGAGCAAAAGAGAAAGAAGGAAACAAATGACTTGGAGAAGAAAGCAGTTTACAGGGCTAATAGCCCGCATGAACCACAGCCTCATCTTCCCTGAGACCAGAAGAACTAGAAGGTGCCTGGTTCTCACTAATGACCATTCTGATCAGGGCCACGACAGATGGATCCTGACAGAAGGGGAGAAAAATGTGGAACAGAACTCAAATTCTTAGGAAGTCCAGACTTACTGGGCTGGTTGAGACTAGAAGACTCCTTAAGACTACTGCCCTGAGATAGTGTTTAAACTTTAATTATTCCTTGAGGTCACTTTCTAGCCAAGTCACCGCAATTTTTACGATTGGCTCGTAAAATAAAGAGCATCACTGGTGAGTAATGAGCTCCTTTTAAAAAAAAAATCATCTATATGAAACCAAGTGGTGAAAAATTAAAGCCAAGACGGGAAGGTAAGGGAGCAGGGAAGTCACAGTACTGAATGAGTGAGCATAATGACTGTCTGTAGTAAGAAGCATGATCAAGAGGGCTGCTTAGAAGCAAGGATGGTGAGGCTATGTCTTACATACTTCAGACATGTTATCAGGAGGGACAGTCCCTGGAGAAGGGCATTATGCTTGGTAAAGTAGAGGGGCAGTGAAAAACAGGAAGACCCTCCATGAGATGGAATTGACACCGTGGCTCTCAACAGTGAGCTCAAGCATAATAACCATGGTGAGGATGGCACAGGCCTGGGGAGTGTTTTGTTTTGTTGTAAATAGGGTCACTGTAAGTTGGAACCAACTCAACAGCACCTAACAACAACAACAGCAATTTGCTGTGTATTTTAATCTTAAACAATAAAATATTTTTTGAAAAAACCCAGTAAAACAGTACAGTAAGGAAGAAAATCTGATGTATAGGTTGTGATATGATAGACAACCCTGTGGTTGTTCCGTGTACAAGCTTTACAATCATACATGGCAGCCTTAGAAAGTTTCGTCAGAAAGCAGAAAAAAGGCTTTTGAATTTCAAGAGTTCAGGCCGAGAGGAGATTTAAAGAATAATCTAGGTTAAAATAAGAGTGGAAAAGGCCATGAGGAGTGCCTAGGTCCTGTCTTCTTGGGTAGTCCTATGGTGCCTCCTGAGTTTGTGGCCAGGGATTTCGAACCCACTGCAGCTAGCTGTGGTGTTGTGGTTAAAGAGTTTGACTGCTAACCAAAAAGTTGGCAGTTCAAATCCACCAGGCTCTCCTTGGAAATCCTGTGGGGCAAGCCTACTCTTTTCTGTCCAGCTGCTATGCGTCAAAACCAGCTTGCTGGCACCTAACAACAACAAGACAACTAGTTGTGCACTTGGCTCCTACCTGAAATGTTTTCAGTTTAAGCCCACCCAGAGGCCCTTGAAAGAAAGGCCTGGTGATCTGCCCACAAGAGGTCACAGCCATGGAAACCCTATAGAGCACCGAGTTCTACTGTGCAACATGTGGGGCCACCATGAGTGGGACTGGAGTCGATGGCAACCGGTTGGAGTCCCTGAATGGCACAAATAGTCAATTGCTTGGCTGCTAACCGAGAAGTTGGCAATTCAGATTCACCTAGAGGCACCTTGGAAGAAAGAGCTGGCAATCTACTTCTGAAAGGTCACAGCCTTGAACACCCTGTGGAGTAGTTCTACTCTGCACACATCGGGTCAGTGTTACAAGTAGTTAGAAAATACTATGGAACAAAAGGTCCTAGTTTGTAATGACATGGAAGGAAGGGAGTGAGGGAGGAAGGATGTGAGAAAGAACCCCCAAATTGAATCTGAAATACGTGGGACAGAATGACACTGGTGTGCCGAGAGACAGAGAATAAAACAGAGACACCCAGCTGGAAGTTAGAACAACGTTAATTTATAGTTTGGAAGGAAATCCAATCAGAGTCTTGGTGGAATTGTTTTATGGAACTGCAAGAAAAAAACAATTTTCAAGTTCACCTGGAATAGTCAACAGGGGAGCCTAGCAAGCACCCAGTGGATGTTCAGATATTAGAAATCCACAGTAATGATAGCAGTGGGGTGCTGTCAAGGATTAGACCAATCAGTTGAACAGTGGAAGTCTGAGTCCACTCAGAGGCACCACGGAAGAAGGGCCTGGCAATCTGCTTCTGAAAAGACAACTGCTGGAAGTCCTCTGGGGCACATTTCTACCCTGACACACACGGAGTCAACATTAGTCAGCCCTGATTTGACAGAGACTGGCTAATGTGAACAGAATCCTGTTGACAGTCCTCTGGTTGTACTCCTACAGTCTCTTGGGTGCTGCTGGAGCTGGTGCCAAGTGAAGTGTGATTATGCAGGTGATGTGACATCTGACTGGGCCTGTGCCCCATCCCTACACACCTTTCCGAGGTGTTTCAGCTTGTCCCAGGCTTTAGGGACCTAGGCTTCACCCGGGAGCCTGGTGAAGCAGTAACGTTAATTGAGATGGTGCCTGGGTGTGGTCTTCCTGTTTGCCCTCAATTACACGACTAGAAGCAGGTGGCCAGGTCGCCCTTGGGGATTCCCCACCCTGGTATTCTAGTTTGTTTTTGTCCCCTGAAAGTAGAGGCGGCACAAAGTTGGGGATGCTGTTGGGGATGCTTTCAGTCTTTGATAAAGTCCCTGGGTGCCATAAATGGCTAAAGATTCAGCTACAGATGGAAAAATTGGTGGTTTGAACCCCCCTCCCCCAGGTTAACCTCCTAAGAAAGCCCTGGTGATCTACTTCCAAAACATCACAGCCGCAGAAAATCCTATGAGATCCAGTTCTACTTGGACACACGTGGAGTTGCCGTGAGTTGGAACAACTCCACAAGCACCTGGTTCCCAGCTGAGAGCTGCTGAGAGTGTCTGGGAGGGATTATTTGCCCAATGGGGGACCTGCGCTGAGATTTGTCTTTGATATAGAAGGGTATGAGGTGGATCTTGAAATAAAATCGCCATTTGTACATTCGTCCCAGGCCCAGGGACTCAGGTTCTGGAAGGAAGGAAGAGGAAGAGAAGATACAGGAGGAAGCAAGAAATGAAATAAGGGAAGGAGGAAGGACAGAGAGAAGGGAAAAGATGTTCTGGAGAAGTCCTAGGTCCTCCTTCTTTCCAAGTCCACCATGCACTGCTCCAGTGGCTTCCTGGACACCAAGACGTGTCCAGTGCCATGCGGCAGCTTCTTGAGAGAAAGACGTCTCTCTGCTTCTGTAAAGATTACAGCCCATAGGGCAGTTCTGTTTTGTCACGTGGGGTGACTGAGTCAGCACTGACAGTACACAGCAGCAGGAGCAGCAGCAGCAGCAACTACATACCTACTGAATGCAGTAACCCATTCAAAACCCATTGCATTCAATGCCACTCACAGAGACCCTATAGGACAGAGCAGAACAGCCTCTATAGGGTTTCCAAGGAGCATTTGGTGGATTCAAACTGCTGACCTTTAGGTTATGAGCTATAGCACTTACCCACTATGCCACGAGGGTAAGGTTTCTCTTTTATCCTAATCATCCAGGTCCTGCATAGGGGCTGTCACTCTGTTTTCCAAACGCGAAAACTAAGGCTCAGGAGGGAGGGAGCCAGCCAGGGTCTCACAGTGGCCTGAAGAGTGGGACTCCAGCCCACAAAGGTGTCTGTCTGGTTCACACACATCCACTCTTACCGACTCGGGGTTCTTGATGAAGACCTTGGTGCTGCCCATCTGGTACTGGTCGGGGTCCATGTTGACGGCCCGCAGCAGGTGCTGGACCCCCTGGCGCTCGTCCCCACGCCATCGTGGCCATGTCTCAGGGGTCAGGATGGCATACCTGGAGGTAAAGTGCCATGCAAGGTGGCGGGAGTCGATGGTGGGCATGATAGCGGGTCATGGGGTCTGGGCGGGGAGCACCTCACTCACCTCTGCAGGAACTTGAGGAACTGTCGGCGGTAGGCGAAGCCTGCCCTGCGTACTCGGATGTTCTCCTTCAGGCCCAGGTACTCAACCTGGTGCTTGACCCTGGGGTGGGGGACAGCCTGAGTCCCCTGATGGTCCCTCACCATCTGGGGCTGAGTGCTGCTGGGAGGGTGCAGGGAAGGACAGATCCTCGCCTGGGGTTTTCTGCTTGGTGTAGGTTGAGTTCTGAGATTGGGGCAGGCAGGTCAGTGCCTGTGCCAGGGGTCAGCCTGGGAGTCAGGTGCTGGGGGTGGGGTCTGGGTTCAGGGGGAGGAGTCTGTCCTGTCCATCAGTTTTGGGATCTGGGGAGTTGGGGGTCTGTGCTAGACCCTGGCCATCCTACAGTTGATCTGGGGTCATCTTTGGGGCCGTGGGTCATGGTCAGCCCTAAGCATCACCCCAGGGCCCTGAGGGGTTCTGTGTGGTTGTAGGGACCAGCTGAAGTGTGTTATGGGATGGGTTCTGGGCCCCTGGGTAGATCCCTGCTAGTCCCCGTGTTGGAGTCACCTGCTCTCCTCCCAGTCACGGGGTCTCTTGGTCTCGTTGGGCTTGATGCATCGGATGTAGTGGGGTGTACACCTCTTCAGTGTGGTCACCAGGTCATTTGCTTGTTTCTGGAGTGGGGGAGATGAGGCAGGGTGTCAGATGGGACTTTCAGGCCACCTTTTTCCCAACATGAACACAGACCCAAGAGACAGAGACGTATTGGGGGTGGGGACTGTTGCTGGATGAGCCCGAGAGCTCAGGTGGCCTTGGCCTGTGTACACCTCTGTTAGCCCACACTACATAGGATCAGTATTCTCTGTCTGACCTTTGTAAACCCAGTGGCATAATGGTTAAGTGCTACGACCACTAACCAAAAGGGTGAGAGTTTGAATCTTCCAAGCGCTCCTTGGAAACTCTGTGGAGCAGTTCCGTTCTGTCCTAGAGTTGCTATGTGTTGGAATCAACTCAATGGCAATGGGTTTTATCTGACCCTTGGAGTCCCTGGGTGGTACCAACAGTTAATGTGCTTGGCTGCTAGCCAAAAGGTTCTAGCCTCCCCACCCCAGGTACCTTGGAAGAAAAGCCTGCTGATTTACTTCTGAAAAATCAGCCATGGAAAACCCCATGGGGCACAGTTCTACTCTGACACATACGGGGTCACCAGGATTTTGGACAAACACTGCAGCAGCTGGTTTTTACTGGATCTGACCCTCAGACCACACAGACTGGAGGTTCTCACATCTGCTGCACCCACCACTGAGCAAGGGCCGGGCACATGGCAACCAGCTACTGTTGAGTTAACCCCAATTCAAGGCAATTCGATGTGTGTCAGAGTAAACTGTGCCCTAGAAGATTTTCAAGGGCTGATTTTTCGAAAGCAAATGGCCAGCTCTTTCTTTGGAAGTGCCTCTGAGTAGACTTGAATCGCCAGTCTGTTGGTTAGCAAATGAGCATGTTAGCTCTTGCAAGATCCAGGAGCTTCTGGCATGTGGTATATGCCCAGTAAACACTTGTTGATGGAATAACCGAGCATTGGGTGGAAACACTGCCTGGGAGTAGCCCAGTTGTGGGTGAGTTCTGACTGCTGGGGCTACTTTGGAAGTAGGGAATCCTGAGTGTGTGTTTATGTGTGTGTGTTGGTGGGGGGGAGGCCCTGAGAGGCCAGAAGGCATGCATTGTGCATCTCAGTCCATTGGAAGACCTGAACAAAAAACTGATCCAGGTAAAAGAGCTGAGAGTAATGGGCAGGAGAGACCTGGGCATTAATCTGGGCTGTGCTGTGTGACCTGGGCCAGTGACTACCCCTCTCTGAGCTTTGTCTCCTCATCTGCCAAATGGGACTAAAATGGCAGGTACATGTCTAGCCATTCATCCCCTGATGGACACAGGTTGTTTCCACCTTTGGGCTACTGTGAATGATGCTGCAGTCTGAGTCCCTCATTTTTAATCTTTTGGGTATATACTTAAGATCAGGATGGCTGGGTCCTATGCTAGTTCTGTGTTTCACTTTTTGAGGAATTGCCAAACTGTTTTCCATTTTACGACCCTATCAGCAATGGACGAGTATGCCAGTTTCTCCACAACCTCACCAATGGTACCCATGTGTATAAAGTGTCCTACTGGGTTGCCAGCACTGATTAGTGCTCGAGGGCTGATTATAAAGCCCACTGCTGTTGAGTTGGGTCTGACTCACAGTGACCTTAGAGGTCAGAGTAGAACTGCCCCATAGAGTTTCCAAGAAGCACCTGGTGGATTTGAACTGCTGACCTTTTGGTTAGCAGACATTGCACTTAGATCACTACACCACCAGGGTTTCCTTTTCAATTATAGACAACAGGTGTTGGTGAGGTTGTGGAGTTTATTAGTGGTTACCAGGGAGTGGGAAGAGCCCTGATGGGAAAGTGGTTAAGAGCTCAGCTGCTAACCAAAAGGTTGGCACTTCAAATCCACTGGCCGCTCTTTGGAAACCCTATGGGGCAATTCTGCTGTGTCCTGTAGGGTCACTATGAGTTGGACCCAAGTCGACTTTGATGACCTAATAATGACAACAACACGGGTTGAGGGGAGGGCATTACTGTTTGAGAGTCATTGAGCTTATGATAACGGTAGTGAAACAATTTGGAAAAGGACAGCAATAATCGTGACAAAACATGAAAAATGTCATCTCTGTCACTGAGTTGTAAATGTGGAAGTGGTTGTGTTGGTGAATGTTTGAGTGCATATTTTCACAATATATACATGACAATGATGGTTCACTTCTGGATTTAGGGAGCTGAGGGGGTCATCAAAGAAGTTGATTCAAGTTCCCCAAACCTAGAACTGGAGGAAGAACTTTCCAGATGGAAGGTACTGGAGAGATGGAGTAGAGGGCCCAGGAGGGGGAGAGACAGACATTGGAGACTGGCCAGGCTGGCACCCAGCCCTCCTGTATCCCACTGCCCCTCACCACCCCAGGCCCACCTTGATCTTGGAGCCGGCTGTGCTAGGGCGGCCCTTCTTGTCTCCATCCAGCTTCTCAGGAAAGAGCATCCGAAGGAAGGCCCTGTGGTGGGGAGAGAAAGGTATATGGAGGTGTAGCTGGACCCCAGAGTGTCCTTCTTCAGAGGTGGGGCTATCTCAGTGTCTGGTACCCAGAGGGCGCCCTGAAAAATACAGTTTTCCCTGAATGTGGGTGTCATAAGTGGGATTTTGGGTTCATTCTTTCTGGCCCTTGATTTGTGTGCATTTTTAAGTCTTCCTCTCCTACACATGCCTTGAGTAGCAGGTGGGGAAGAGTGGAGAGAAATAAAGTAATAAAATGTGTCAGTTGGCACAGCATGTTGGGCAATGGAAGCATTTCCCTCTATGGCAGGCCAAGAAATACCCCCTCCAAAAGATGTTGTTGGCTGCCATTAAGTCAGCCTCAGCTCATGGAAACCTCATGTACAACTGGACAAAACACTGCCCAGTCCTTTGTCGTCCTCATGACTGGTTGTGGGTCAGACTGTTGTGCTCCATAAGGTTTTCACAGGCTGATTTTTGGACGTAGATTTCCAGGCCTTTCTTCCTAGTTCCTCTTAGTCTGGAAGCTCCAGTGAAACCTGTTCAGCATCACAGCCACATGTGAGTCTCCACTGGTAGGTGGGTGGTGGCTGGACTTAAGGTGCATTCCTGGAAATCGAACCCCGGTGTCCCACATGGGAGGATAGAATCCTACTACTAAGCCACCACTGCCTCATTGTCCCAAAAGACATCCAGGTCAAACACCTGGAACCTTGAAAAAAGGGTCTTTGCAGATGTAATTCAATTAAGGATTTTGATCCTGGATTATCCGTGTGGGTGTGAATCCAATGACAAGTGTCCTTAGACAAGAAAGGCAGAGGGAGACTTGAGACACACAGAAGAGATGACACAGAAGGGGAGGAAGCAATGTGACCACAGAGACTGAGGCTGGAGTGATGTAGCCACAGGCCAAGGTATGCCTGGAGTGACCAGGAAATTAATAATGCCCTTGTAGCGGATGTATCATTGCTGCTGGCAGGTGGACCTAGCTGCAAGCAGAGCACACCAGAAAAGATGTTTACCTGTGTTTTATTAACTATGCAAGGGCACTCAACTGTGCAGATCATAACAAATTATGGATAACATTGAGAAGAATGGGAATTCCAGAACACTTAATTGTGCTCATGAGGAACCCGTACAGAGATCAAGAGGCAGTCACTTGAGCAGAACAAGAGGATACTGCAGAGGATACTGTGAAGTTTAAAACCAGGAAAGCTGTATGTCAGGGTTGTATCCTTTCACCACATTTATTCAGTCTGTATGCTGAGCAGATAACCCAAGAAGCTGGACTATATGAAGAAGAACGGGGCATCAGGACTGCGGGAAGACACATTAACAACTTGAGTTATGCAGATGACACAACCTTGCTTGCTGAAAGTAAAGAAGATTTGATGAAGACCAAAGACCACAGCCTTCAGTATGGATTGCACCTCAACATCAAGAAACAAAATTCCTCAGAACTGGACCAGTAAGCAACATCATAAACAGAGAAACGATTGAAGTTGCCAAGCATTTCCTTTAACCTGAATCCACCATCAACAGCCGTGGAAACAGCAGTCAAGAAATCAAAAGATGCGTTGCATGGGGTGAATCTATTACAAACAAAAATGTCTTTAAAGTGTTGAAAAGCAAAGATGTCAATTTGAAGACTAAGGTGTGCCTGACCCAAGTCAGTGTTTTCAGTCACCTCCTATGTGGTGTGAAAGCTGGACAAAGAATAAGGAAGACTGAAGAAGAACTGATGTCTTTGAACTATGGTGATGGTGAAGACTTCCAGCAAAACAAACAAATCTGTCTTGGAAAAGGTTTAGTCAGAATGCTTTTAGCGAGGATGGTGAGACTTTCTCTCACTTACTCTGGGCTTGTTATACGGAGGGGTCAGTCCCTGGAGAAGAACATCTTGCTTGGTCGAGTAGACGAAGACTGAAGAGTAAGACCCTTAACCAGATGGTCAGTGATAAAGAGGAGTGGCTGCAACAGTGGGCACAGACATGAAAATGATTGTCAGGAAGGCCGAGGACTGGGTGAAGCTTCGTTGTGTTGTAACGGGGTCGCTGTGAGTCAGAACTGGTGTGACGGAGCCTAACCACAGCAGGAGACCTCCTACATGTGCACACGTACACTGTGCACGTGAGTGGAAGAAATGAGTATAGGGATGCTCACAGTGGCGCTGCTGCTGACAGCCTAAGAGGAAAACAACCTAAGGCAATCTGCCATAGATTGACTTGTGTCCCCCTCAAAATGTGGGTTAGAATCTTCACCCCTGTGTCTGTGGATGTAATCCCATTTGGGAAAAGGGTTTTCCTTGTTGTATTACCAATGAGGCCATGTCCGGGTAGGGGAAACCCTGATGGTGTAGTGGTTAAGCGCTATGCCTGCTAACCAAAATGTCAGCAGTTCAGATCTGCCAGGCGCTCCTTGGAAACTCTACGGCGCACTTCTGCCCTGACCTATAGGGTCGCTGTGAGTTGGACCTGACTCAACGGCAGTGGGTTTTGTTTTTAACCTGTGTAGGGTATGTCTTAGAGCAATCCCTTATGAGTTGCAAAGAGCAGATTCTGCATAAGGAAGCACAGTGGGGAAGATAGAGGCCACGTGAGCATCACCAAGGAACCAAGGAACACAGCAGCTACAGAAGCTGAAAGAGGCAAAGATCTTCCCCCAGCGCTGACAGAGAGGCTTTCCCTACAGCCAGTGCCTTCAATGCAGATTGTGGAGGCCTGGTAGCACAGTGGTTAAGAGCTTGGCTGCTGACTGAAAGGTTGGCAGTTTGAATCTACTAGCTGTTCCTTGGAAACCCTATGGGGCAGTTCTGCCCTGTCCTGTAGGGTTGCTGGGAGTCAGAATGGACTCTATGACAACAGGTTAATCTAAACCGTGAGAAAACAAAATTTTGTTCCTTAAAGCCACCCGTTGGTGGTCTTTCTGTTACAGTAGCCCCAGGAAATGAGCACAGAACTATTAAATACATGGTTGCTACATTCATGGCTCCCCGGTCACTTCCTCAGTGAAGCCTTCCCTGACTACCTCTTTAAGATAGAATACCCTCCCCACTCTCCAGCCCTTCACCTTCTTAGTTTTTCTTCCTAGCTTTTATCAATCAAGTCCCTGGGTGGGTTGTGCTTGACTGCCAACCTAAAAAGAAGCTCCAGTGGTGCAATAGTGAGACGCTTGGCTGCTAACCAAAAAGTCGGCAGTTCGAACTCACCCAGTGGCTCTGCAGGAGAAAAACCTGGTGATCTGCTTCTGTAAAGATTGCAGCCTAGGAAACTATGGGACAGTTGTAGTCTGTACCACATGGGGTCACCACAAGTAGGGGCTGATTCAGTGGCACACAACAACAACTCACCTAAATGTCTGACAACTGAAACATCAGCAGTTTGAAACCACTCAGCATTACTGCAGAAGAAAGGCGTGGCTATCCACTTCAGTAAAGACTACAGCCAGCCAAGAAAACACTGTGGAGCACAGTTCTGCTCTGTAACACATAGTCTGGTCAAGAGTGGAAGTTGACTTGATGGTAACAGTCGATTGGCTTTCCCTCTCAATGGTTCTGACTTCGTTAGGGGTCAGAATCATCAGGAGAACTCGTTAAAATGCAGATGGTGGGGCCTACACTCACACTGTATGATTCACAGGTCTTGGGCTTGGGTCCAGTCACTTCAAACAAGTTCCCAGGTGATGCTGGTGGCCCTGGTCCAAGGGACCGCACTTTGAGAACCATCATTCTAGTACCGGGCTTTCCAAGAAGGCAGCCTCTGTCTCCATGTGGGTATAAAACCCTTGAAGTGTGGCCACCCCCATTAGAGGTATGCTGTAGGAAACCCTGGTGGCATAGTAGTTAAGAGCTATAGCTGTTAAGCTAAAGGTTGGCAATTCAAATCCTCCAGGTGCTCCTTGGAAACCCAATGAAGCAATTCTACTCTGTCCTGTAGGGTTACTGTGAGTCAGAATTGTGACTGGATGGCAGTGGGTTTGGTGGGTGTATAGGTGTTAAAATACACACCTGATCCTGGATCAAGTATAGGAAAAAAAAAAAAGACGTAAACTATTTCATCTCATTTTTTTATATCGATTCCACGTTGTAAGGACGAGCAGTGAGCAATATATTGGATGAAAGTCAAGATCTTAAAGTTAATTTCACTTCTTCCTTTTCTGATCCTGGACTATGTTAAAACCAGCTGCTATGGAGTTCCGATTCATGGTAACCCCGTGCATGTTAAATAGAACTGTGCTCCTTTTTCACTGGCAGATTTAGGGTCAAATAGCCAACCTTTTTTAGACTGGTAAAATCAAACAACCAAACCTGTTGCTGTTGATTCCAACTCCTAGTGACCCTACAGGACTCAAAGGCAATGCGTTAGTTAAGCAGAAACTGTATGTACCGCCCCCCAAAAAGAAAAAAAAAACTCATTGTCAATGGGTCGATTCTGACTCATAGCAACCCTATAGGACAGACTACAAATGCCCCATAGAGTTCCCAAGGAGCACCCGGTGGATTCGAACTGCTGACTTCTTGGTTAGCAGCTGTAGCACTTAACCACTAGACTGCCAGGGTTTCCACCCAAGGACTTTCAATAACCAACCAACCAAAGAAAGAAACAAACAAAAAGCTGTTGTCATGGGGTTGATTCTGACTCAAAGCAATGCTAGAGAACAGAGTAGAATGGAGTGCCTGGTGGTTTCAAACTGCTGACCTCTTGGTTAACTGCCACAGCTGTTAACCATTGTGCCACCAGGGCTCCTGACCTTCAATAGAACCAGTCAGTAACACAGGATCCAGGCCACACAGCCAGGGTGTGATGGGAGCTCTGGGGAAGTTGGGATGGTCCCCCTGTCCTCCCCCTTCCCATAAGGGGTTGTTCTGCCAGGAGGCCCCACACCTGGGACCACTCACTGCTCACTGGTCTGCATCAGCTCTATGAGGTCAGAGAAGAGAACGTCTCGGTTCCTCTCACAGAAGCCACCAATGTCGTAGGAGACCTGGGGAGATGGGGCATTGGCAGAAGTGAGGGTCTGAGGGCTATGGTCCCATGGAGCTTGCTTTGGGGCTGAGATGATCAGGGGTAACTATAGCTCTGGTGGAGGGGATTCTATGTAGGGTTGTGGCCTGGGGTCCTCTTGGGGCCCCTGGAGGGCTGACAAGATTGGAGGGTGGGGAGTTACAGCTGGGGTTGGAGGTGAGGAGTTATAGCCCAGACTGGTGGGCAGAGGCTGGAGCCTGGATGAGAGGGTCAGGGTGGGGGGACTGAGGGTTGTAACCTGGGCAAGGGGTCCTTGGGAGTCTACTGCCCAACTTAGAGCCAGAAGGTTAGGGTGGGTGTCTGTGTCTTGGTTAGCTGGGGGTGGGGCAGTGTCAGGGGGTTACAGGATTGGGCCAAGCTCCATGGGGGCTTCAGTCCAGGCTGTGGGCTGGGCTTGCTATCCAAGTGGGGTGCTTTCTGTGGTCCTGGCTAGGGCTTTTAGCAGCCTAGCTGGGGGTACATGAGTGTTTCAATGCACAGAGGGACTGGGGGGCTGCTACAGTGGCAGAGGATCCTGGGCGGTGTGTCTCATTCCCCTACTGAGATCAGTGGAGTTTGTAGTCTGTCATGGGTCTCTGTGTGTGTTCAGGGTCTGAGGCCAGTGAATTTCTTTAGCCTTGGATATGGCCTGGTGGGGTGGGGAATGTGGGCAATCTAGTCTGTTCTGGAGGGTGTTCTCCTGGGCCGGGGTTCTCTGGGGATTTGCTCTCCAAGTTGGGGTCAGAAGATGAGGGCTAGGTCTTGGATCAAGGCGTTAGGGAGGTTATAGCTCAAACTGGGACTCCGGGTCTGCTGCATAGGCACCACCCTGCTGGTGTTTTGCACACATTGGGGGCCACAGTGGGGTTTCTGCACAGTTGAGGGAGACTGTCCTGTTAGGGAGAGCTGTGGCCTTAAACAAGGCCAACTGGGTTCAGCAGTCTTGGCTGAGGGAATGTGGGAGCTCCCAGGCAGTTTGGAATTCCTGGGGCTCTGTCGGCTGCAGATGAGTGGTGGGGAGTCTGTGGCTCTGCTCAGTGGCGGATGGTCACAGCTGGGATTTCGGGGTTAGTGGAGTTTCGCAGCCCCAGTTGCAGCGGGCCCTGTCCAGTCTGGGGACTGGGAGGTGGCACCCAGGGGGCTGTGAGGAGGCGCTGGTGGGGGCCACCGGCTGGTGTGGGGAGCGGGCACCTTGCCAGCGTAGTGGTGGATGACGAAGCCAGCGCTCCAGCTGTTGAAGTGCTCGTGGGTGCCCACGGCTGCCTGCAGCTTCTGCAGCAGCGTCTGATCGGCGCCGCCGCCCGTGGCGTGCATGGTGGCGCACACGTCGTCCAGCACGCTCATGATGCCCGGCGGGCTCTGCAACAGTGAGGCGGGAGGGGGGCATAACTAGGGCGAGGGGCGGGGACGAGAAGGACGGGGCGGCTGAGAGGGCTGGGACCCAGAAAGCCGGGAGAGGGAGAGGGAGGTGAGGCTGAGAGTGGGGGCGGGGCTAGGGACGGAGGACTGAGGCCAGAGAGGGGCGGGAGGCAGAAGGAATACGCAGACCGAGAGGGAATCAGGTCAGCCTGGCCCTGCCCTGTCCCCAGTCCAACCTCCTGGTAGGGAGAGTTCCACAGGGGTGTGGCTAGAAGAGTGGCAAGAGATGGAGCTGGTAGCATTTTAGATCTTCCTGTTCCGGGGGCTTACTAAAATGAGGGCAGGGCATCTGTTGGGGACTGCTTTGGTAGCTCGCTGGAGCATAGGGTCGGGAGACACCCTTTAAGGGGCTCATGCATGCCTCTTCCCTCTCTCAGCCTGAGAGGCCCACGGGCGCTGACCCCTCTGGCCCTAAATGCTAACTGAGGAATGCTGAGTGGCTCAGTTGAGTGACTGGTGACTCTCTTAGCGGGGCAAATGGTCGAGAGTGGATAGGGGACATTGCCACGGTGTCTGTCTGTCCAAGAGGGGGCACTGAGTAGAGAAGGGCCCGTGGGAGCTGTTACCCCTTCCTGGTTGGCTTAGATCCCCGCGGCCCTGCCCAGCACCTTGTTTTCGATGAGGTCGCAGACGACCTTGTTGTTGAAGTACTGGATGGGGTTCCAGCGGATGCCCTCCTGTACATACTCCTCCTGGGGGGCAGGAGAGGGGGAAGAGGTGGGGGTCGATACTCTGTCAAAGGCCTGTTTCCAGAATGCAAGCTCTACAAAGGTGGGTGCACCACTCACACGCCCTCGTCTGTCTCTGGCAACAAAGCCGATTGGCTTTTCCTGGGGCAGGCCAGGAGTTCTAGGGAAGTACTCCACCCCCTTAGAAGCTGTCACCCAGTGGCAGGCAACAGTGGGTAGATGAATACACCAACTGTCACTCCTTTACAGGGACAACTGTGAGACAGCGGTGTGTGCAGTCTCCCAGGAGTCCCCATTAGAATGGAGCCTCAGTTGTCCACAGTATAACTTGCTCATCAACAGCCTGTTTGGGGTCTTTCCTGTCCCTGTCTCAATCCCTTTCTCCCCTTCTGGTGGTTCCTGGGATCACCACCCAGTTAAGCCACTTGGCACTGAATCGTTGCCTCAGGCTCTGCTTCTGGGGGAACCCCAAATTAAAACAGCAGGAAATTTTGACCATCTTTTTCACAACTGTGTCCCCAGCACCTAAAACAGTGCCTGGCACAGAGCACTCACTAAATAAGAAAACCAAACCCATTGCCATCAAGTTGATTCTACCTCACGGTGACCCCATATGTTACAGAGTAGAACTGCTCCATAGGGTTTTCAAGGCTGTGACCTTTTGGAAGCAGGTTGCCAGGCCTTTCTTGAGAGTTGCTGCTGGGTGGCCTTGAACTGCCAACTTTTAGCTCACTGTTTGCACCACCCAGGAACTCTTAAAAAAAAAAATTAGTTGCTGTTGACTCTATTCCAACTCACAGCAACCCCATATATTTCAGCATAATTAAGCTTAGAGGGTTTTCATGATCGTGACCCTTCAGAAGTCAAATGCCACGTTTTTCTTTCCAGACATTTCTGGCTGGTTTCGAACAGCCAACCTTTCAGTTGGTAACTAAGCGCTTAACCATTGGTGATGCCCCGGGACTCCCACCCAACGATCCTGCTGACAATGTTGTTAGATGCCATCAAGTCAATTCCTACTCACAGTGACGTGTGACAGAGTAGAACTGTCCTATAGGGTGTCCAAGACTGTAATCTTTACAGGAGCAGATCACTGGGTCTTTTCTGCCCATGAGCCATTAGTAGGCTGGAACCTCTCACTTTCCTTAGTAGCCTAGTGCTTAGTCTTTGCACTGTCTGGGCTCCTTCACTGTCTAAGACTTAATGCAAAATTCTTGATTGAAGGAACAAAGAGGGTATTTCCTAGGGCTTGTCAGCACTTTAGGAGGCAGAAAGCCTCTTTTGAAGACACTCTCATGATGGAGCCTGGACAGGTAGGAGACAGAGGGGTGGGGATGGGGAAGTGGGTGCCCTCAGCTGCACAGCCACCCTCGTGGCCCCGCCCCACCAGCGGTGGTCCCGCCTACCTGCTCAGCCTTCAGGGTGAGCTCAATGAAAATCTGCTGCAGCTTCTCATTGACGAAGTTGATGCAGAACTGTTCGAAGCCATTTTTCTGCCAAGGGAAGGGAAGGGTGCTGCCTTCAGGGAGCTGAAGTCGGTGGTCCTTAGGCCGCTGACCCACCCCCAGGTGAAAGGAAGATGAGGAGTGGGTGGGGGCAGGGACTCTACCTGGAAGATCTCGAAGCCGTAGATGTCAAGCACGCCAATGCTGTACTCCTCCTGAGGCTTCTGCATGGCGCGGTTGATGGACTGTGACATGAGTGGGGACAGTGGCTGCCTGGTCAGGCCCACACCTAGCCTGCTCCTGTCTCCACAGCCCCTCTGCCCACCTCAGGGGTTGTGTTTCCTCTTCTGTTTCTCTTCTGCCTTCCCCAGCTCTGTGCACGTTGTAGTGTGCCTGTGAGTTGGTTCTGACTCCTTGTAGAGCTGCCCCCATAGAGTTTCAATGGCTATAATCTTACATTTTAAAGAAAGTGGTAATTCCAGAACACTTCACTGTGCTCATGAGGAAACTGTACATGGCTCAAGAGGCGGTTGTTCAAACAGGTCAAGGGGGCACTGCATGGTTTGAAGTCAGGAAAGGTAAGTGTGTCAGGGTTGTACCCTTTTACCCTACCTATTCAATGTGTATGCTGAGCAAATAATCCAAGATTATTTAAAGAAGAACAGGGCCTCAGGGGTAACTCAGGAAAACTCACTAACCTGAGTTGCACATATGACATAACATTGCTTGCTGAAAGTGAAGAGAACTTGAAGCACTTAGTGATGAAACCCACAGCCTTCAGTATGGATTACAGTCAACATCAAGAAAACAGAAGTTCTCACAACTGGATCAGTAAGCAACATCATGATAAATGGAGAAAAGATTGAGGTTGTCAAGGATTTCATTTAACTTGGGTCCACAGTCAACGCCCGTGGAAGCATCAGACAAGAAATCAAAAGATGCATTGCATTGGAAAAATCTGCTGCAAAGGACCTCTTTAAAGTGTTGAAAAGTAAAGATGCCACCTTGAAGGCTAAGGTGTGTCTGACCCAAGCCATGACCCAAGCCATATGCATGAGAAAGATGGACAATGAATAAGGAAGGCAGAAGAAACACTGATGCCTTTGAATTGTGGTGTTGGAGATTATTGAATATATCACAGACTGCCAAAGAACAAACAGATCTGTCCCGGAAGAAGTACAACCAAAGCGCTTCTTAGAAGGGTGGTGAGACTACACCTTACACGCCTTGGACATGTCAGGGGATCAGTCCCTAGAGAAGGGCATCGTGCTTGGTAGAGGGTCAGCCAAAAAGAGGAAGACCTTCAACAAGATGGACAGACACAGTGGCTGCAACGTGAGCTCAAGCATAGCAACGATTGTGGGCATGGCGCAGGGTCGGGCAGGTTTGGGAGTTTTCTTTTGTTATGTTTTAATGAGGTTGTACTGAAGTAGGGAAGGTCCTGTACCTAAGCTCTTCTTAGAGGTGTCTTAGAAAAAGAACAGAATCGGCAACACAGCAGAGAAAGAGATCCTATGGAGGATGCAAAGTGCGTAACTACATGGAACCCCAAGGAGCTAAGGAACGCCTGAGGCTACCAACAAGGGACCTTTACCTGGAGCGGTGGCTGGATGTGCACACCTAGCCTTCCGGGCTGTGAGACAATAAATTCTGTCCTTGAAAGCGACACTCTCTGCAGTCTGCTTTGTTAAAGCAGCGCTGACTGCCCTGCCCCTGTCCTCCCTGCCTGTGCACTCCTGGCCCCTCCCACAAACCCACAAGCCTGCCCCGCCTTACCCATGCCCCGCCCACACCCGCCCCGCCCACAGCCTCTTCGCCCCTCCCACAACCCCTTCGCCCCGCCCACACCCCGCCCGGCCTTTGCCTCACCCACTCACCTCCACCAGAAAGTCAAAGAGGCGTGCGTATAGCCCCTTGGCCAGAGCGTCGCGGGTGTAGGCGGCCTGCTCCACGTTGAGGGTGACATCAATGGACTCACTGCGCCCACCCCAGCGGCTGTCCATCTTGCGGCTGGTCAGCTTTTCCTGCAGCCGCCCGCTGTCGATGCCCAGCAGGTAGGCAGGAAAGGCCAGGACTGTTGACAAGGCGTGCAGCTGGTTAGCCAGTCAGTTGCTAGGGCTCGGTGTGGGGGCCACCCTCTCCTCCCACCCCTCATCTTGTCCAGTGACTCTGATAGTGTCCTTTTGGGTCCTTGCCCTTCTGATGTTGAGCTAGGAGGGACCACTTCTCACAGAGTCATGTACATGTACACGCACTCACACATACAAACTCATGCACAAGTACACTTAAGTGAACACTCATATACATGTGTATACACATCCATATAAATCCACTGACACATGCACACACAAATACAGACACACATACACAAGGTACGCAAGCACACATACATACACACACGTACAGATGTACACAAATACAGATTTAAACACGCATGCCATACACACAGACCACACTCATCCTCACACCCACGCAATGCACATACAGGTCCTCAAATATGCGCCCTCCATCTTGATGGGTGCAGATGGGAGCCTTTTCATATACAAGCACCCCAGACCTCCCCCACAACCTCACTTCTCAGAGACGACCCCAGTGCTCACACACCTCCCCGGCTCTCACACGCTCAGCCCAGTGTTCATCCCGGCACCGGCTCCCTCCGTCCCGCTGCCCTCCCAGCCCCACACTCACGGTCCGCACTCTCCACGCGGGCGTAGTTCCCCTCTTCGCAGAAGCTGATGTTTCCCACGTGCAGGATCCCGGCTACGAGCTGCAGGACCAGCTGCTGGATGTTGGGCGGGATCCCGATGACCTGCATGGCACTCTGCGGGCACAGTGGGGCAGAGCCTGGGCCTCGGGCTTCCGGGCCCCCAGCGCCATCACCTGGGCCCTGTTCTGCCTTTTACCCACCCTCTGGGTGACCTTGGGCCGGCCCCTGCCCCTCTGTGGGTTTCAGTTTCCTGATCTGTAACGCGAGGGGACTCCTTGGGCCGGGGGCCGCGGGTTCTCACCAGCGTCTCGCTGAAGTCGCTCCGGTCGTCGGTGCCGTCCACCTTGTAGGTGTCCGATTGGCAGAGATAGTAGTAATAGTCGGGGGTCATGAGTCCCAGGTTCTGCCGCTGCTCCTGGGAGGCCCCTTCCAGCAGCTGGCGGGGTGTGATGGTCAGGCACCTCCCAGACACTAACCCTCCCTTGCCTACCCCCAGGGGTAGATGAGGCTCCTTCCATCCCCGGCCCCATGCCCCTTCCTGGCACCTGGTAGTAGATGTGGAAGTTCCTCTCATTTTCATTCTGTGAGACCACGCGGGACTTCTCCAGCAGGAAGTTGGAGATCTTGCCCCCATTGGGCTCTCCTCCACGGCTGAACTGAATCTCAAAGTACTTGCCCTGAGCCGGAGAGAGCCATGTCAGCCCTGGAGGGTCCCTGGGGTTCAGGTAGGGAAGAGGTGGGAGTGGGACTGGGTCTTATGAGGTTGGCCTGTCTTTACTTCTCCCTCTGTGACTTTAACTTACTTCGAAGGCTCCTTCTACCACTGACTTACCAGAGGTCAGGGGTAGTTTAGTGGTAGAATTAGTGTCTTCCATCTGGGAAATCTAGGTTCAGTTCCTGCCAGGGTACCTGGTGTGCAGGCACCACCTGTTTGTCAGTGGAGGGGTTTGTGTTGCTGTGATACTGAAGGATACCTGGTGTAGGGGATAAGTGCTACCTTTGCTAACCAGAAGGTCAGCAGTTAGGATTCCACAGACGCTCCTTGGAAGCTCTATGGAGCAGTTCAACCCTGCTCTGTAGGGTTGCTATGAGTCTGCATTGATTCTACAGGCCCTGTTTTCTTTTTCTTTTCTTTTTTTTAAGATACTGAAGAGGTTTCAGCTGAGCTGCCAGACTAAGACAGACTAGGAAGAAAGGCTTGGTGATTGAAATTGGGCCTGAAATGTGCCATTAGGACAGGGGTGGCATGTGAGAATTGAAGGATTTTGCACAGAAGGCATGGCTTCCACATTTCTGCCAGCAGGAGTCGCCTTTTTTCAGGCGGAACATAGGCAGGAAGTGAGTCTCCCAGGCAGGAGCAGGTGTTTCCGCCTGGATTTCCCATGGAGCTCTTGGGAATGTCGGCGTGTGTCAGGCAGGGCGGTGAAGGTCAATGTGGAGCGAGTGGATGCCCCAGGAAACTCACAAAGCGACTGGAGTTGTTGTTGCGCACGGTCTTGGCGTTGCCGAAGGCCTCCAGCAGTGGGTTGGACTGCAGGATAATGTCCTTGACGTGCTGGGATAGGGACAGGTGAGGACAGACAGAGGTCAGGCAGGGGCAGGTGGCCTGGAAGTAAACTGCCCTGGAGAGGGGGAGACCCAACCTGTCCTTCTGCCCTTGCTGACTCACCTGGACTTTTTCACCCCCACCGGACACCTTGGATATGTAGCCCATGATGTATTTGGCTGCTACCGTCTTCCCGGCTCCGCTTTCTCCACTGAGGGTGAGTTGGGGACAGGAGTGATCAGAGTGTGGGAAGAGGGACAGGGCCATATTCCTGTCCTGTTACTCATTCATTCCTTCAGCACCTACTGTGTGCCAGGCACTATCCCAGATACTAAGGATACAATCGTGAACAAGACAGATAAAAATCCCTGCCCACAGGGATCTGACATTTAGGACAGATGGACAATAAAAACAAGTTGCCATCAAGTCGATTTTGACTCACGGCCACCCCATGTGTGTCAGAGTAGAACTGGCCTCCATAGGGTTTCCCATGACTGATTTCTTAGAAGTAGATCACCAGGCCTTTCTTCCAAGGTGCCTCTGGGTGGACTTGAGCTGCCAACTTTTTAGTTAGCAGGCAAATGCTTAAACATTTGTACCAGCCAGGGACTCCCACTGGAGGAAGAGAATAAGTAAGATATATCATGAATCAGGTGATGTGGGTGAAACAAGTTCCTTTATGTGGCTTTTTGCTTTGGTTCTTTAGAAAAACAGCATGTCAGATTTTCCCCCAAAGCCCTTAAGAGTTACTTTTGTTCCCGTTTTCTACCCCAGAGGCTTTGCTACTTTTGCCAGGTTGGTTGACGTTCCCATGGTGAGTTCAGGGCCGTGGTGGGAGTGTCATGCCTTGAACTTGACAGGAATTTGTCTATTTAAGCAGCCAGCCCCACAGAGATTTGGCAGGCAGAAAAAAGTACAAAGAAGCAGAGAGGGAGAGGAGGCAAGGAATCTCCTAACAGAGTTGCAACACTGGGCAAGGACTGTAATACTTAAGACAGTGGAAGGCCCAGAGGGCACCCAGCAGCAGAGCCAGCAGTGACAGATGAGAGCCAAGAGGAGCCTGTCCTCGGGGGGCTGAGAGTAGCTGAGAGAGCTATCCTGCTCTCAAGAAGGGAGGCTCTGCCTCCAGGGTTCCTGATCCTGATTCCTGAGTTGCAGTGTGTTGATCCTGGTCTTGAGTTATACCTGTTCCTTGACAAACCACCCAACTGTAAGCATGGTCTGTGAGTTCTGCACAGCCATTGCAATGGATTGTTGAACCTGGAATAGACGTAGGGAGTGCCGTGGGAGAGACAGCTGGTGTCAGCAATGGTCAAAGGTTTAGACAGTAGAAGTGTGTCTGACCTCTGCCTCGTGGGAATTATCTTTGTGCTGATGGTGAGTCTCATTTTCCTCTGTCGTGGGTTGAATTGTGTCCTCCCAAAAATATGTGTAGCCGTTTGGCTACATCGTGATTCCAGTTATTGTGTGGTGTTCCTTCATGGTGATCCGCCTCTCTGATGTTAATGAGGGAGGGATGGGTGGCAGTTGTGTTGGTGGGGCAGGGCTCGATGTCTAAGACCATGTTGTTCATTTAGGCAATCCCTTGGGATATAAAGGAAAGGAAAGCGAGCAGAGAGTGGGGCACCTCATACCACCAGGAAAGCAATGCTAGGAGCAGAGCTTGTCCTTTGGAAAGGACCCAGGGTCCCTGTGCCCCAGAAGCTCCCAGTGCAGGGGAAGATTGATGACAGGCACCTTCCTCCAGAGCTAACAGAGAGACTTCCTCTGGAGCTGATGCCCTGAATTTGGGCTTCTAACCTACTGGACTGTGACAGAATCCGTTTTCTCTTTTAAAAGCCATCCGCTTGTGGTATTTGTGTTAGAGCAGCACTAGATGACTAAAACATTCTGCATGAAGTTAGACAGGTTCTAATGCTATTACTACTGGTAGTACTCTCATTTTACAGATGGTGACATGGAAAGAAAAACAGGGACAAAGGAGAGAAGGACAGCAAGGCTCTGTTCTGATCAGGAACTAGGGAAGGCAATGAGATGGGAAACAGGAAGCCTGGGAAGGTTCTGGAGAGGAGCAGGGTGAAAGCTTCCTGAGGACAGAGGAGTCAGAGGCAGAGGATGTGGAGTTCTTGGCAGACTTTCCTAAGGAGGTGATGACATTTAAAGGTCATGGGCAGGAGGGTCCCCAGTACCTGATGATGACGCACTGGTTCTCACAGTCGATAAGCATGTTCCGATACATGTTGTCTGTGAGGGCGTAGATGTGTGGCGGGTTCTCATACTGGGCCTGGCGGGGGAGGTCAGGCTTAGCCCAGGGCTGGGAGTGGGGGTTCCAGCATGTGCCCCCACCCACCAGCCTGAGCCTCACCGCTCCCTGGTAGAGGTCGATCTCACGGTCAGTGAAGTAGGGCATCTGCTTGAAGGGATTCACAGAGATGAGCACAGAGCCAATGTAGGTCTTGGGAGGGGGGCAGTTAAGGGCCAGGTGGTGTCTGGATAGAATTTGTTCCCGGTGTCCTGGCTCCCTTGTCCTGCTCCTCCTCAACCTCCCAGAGCCCCTCTGTTCACAAAAGGATGTGAGCATACTCAGATATGTCCTGTGTCTTTTAGGTAGAAAAGAGAGGTTGGGGCTGGAGCTGGGGAAATGGGAGTGAGCTGGGTCTGAGCTACCCCAGGGCAAAGGGAGCAGCCAGAGCCCTGCCATCACTCTACTGTCCGCTCTCCATTGTCTGAAATTCTCACTGTTCATCCCTGTCACCCCTCAATCTCTCCATCCACGGCACTGTTGTCATGTGCCCCTCCTGCCTCCTGTGCAAACCATCCTTCATCCATCCACAGATCTTCCCTCATCCACCCATCCATCATCTCTCACAATCCACAGGTCATCCCTTATCCATCCATATCTTCCCTCTCTCCATCCACACATCATCCCTTATCCACCAACAGGTCATCCCTCATCCACATGGCCACAGGTCATCCCTCATCCATCTACAATCATCCCTCCATCCATCCACACATCATCTGTCCACCCAGCCACACATCATCCCACTACCCATCTACATATCATCCCTCACCCCTAAACACAGCATCCCTCCATTCGTCCACATGTTATCCCTCGTCCATCCACACATCATCCCTCATCCATCCAGAAGCCATTCCTACATCCACGCATCATCCATCCATCCATCCACATGTCATCTCTCATCCATAGACATCCTTCATCCATCCACACATCATCCCACTATCCATCCAGTCATCATCCCTCATCCATAAATACGTCATCCTCATCCATCCACGTATAATCCCTCATCCATCCAGAGGTCATCTCTTATCCACCGGTCAGTCGTACTGCCATCCCTCTGTCCAGCTGCCTGTCCCTATGCCCTGTGCCTGCCCAAAGGCAAGGATGCAAAGATGTAGTCATCCATGAAGCGCTTGCGCAGATTGCCCACGATGGCATCCTCGGAGATCTGGGGCAGCAGCACCATGTCGTCCACACCGCTCTGCTTCACATTGTGGCTCTGCCAGTGGAACCGCTCCTTGCTGCCCTGCAGGTGGGGGTCGTGGGGTGGGTGTGAGCCCCTGCAGGGGGCAGGGTGGTCTGCGGCCTCAGGAACCACTGCCTGACTTCTGTCCACCACCTGCTTCTGATTCCACCCCCTGCACTCATCTGCACCACCACCCATCACTGCCACTTTCCCCATCTCGGGGACACCAGGTGTTAAGAGTTTAAGGGTTGAATCAAGTTCTCCCAAAAAGTAAGTCCAAGCATTAACCTCCAGTGTCTGTGAGCATGAATATCATGGGTTGAATTGTGTCCCCCTCAAAATGTGTGTAGCCATTTGTCTAGGTCATGATTCCTGGTATTGTGTGATGTTTCTTTTTGCTATAAACCCTGCCTCCATGATGTTAACAGGGGAGAATGCTGGCAGTTGTGTAGGTGGGGCAAGACTCAACGTGTAAGACTGTATTGTGCCTTGAGGCAATTTCTTGGGACACAAAGGAAAGAAGCTAGAAGATTTGGGGACGTCATATAACCAAGAAACAGTGCTGGGAGCAGAATCCTTTGAAAAGGGCCTGGGGTCTCTGCACCTCAGAAACTCCCAGTCCAGAAGAAGATTGATGACAATGACTTTCCTCCAGAGCCAACAGAGAAAGCCTTCCCCTGGAGCTGATGTCCTGAATTTGGACTTGTAGCCTACTGGACTGTAACAGAATAAAGCCATCCACTTATGGTATCTTTGTTATAGCAGCATTAGATGACTAAGACAATGACTTTGGAACATTACTTCCCCTTATCATAGAGTTGATTCAGACTTATGGTGACCCCGTGTGTGTCAGAGTAGAACTGTGCTCCATAGGGTTTTTGTTGGTGGTGTGGTTGTTAAGCACTTGAGTGTTAACCAAAAGATCAGTGGTTTGAATCCACAGCTGCTCCTTGGGAGAAAGATGTGGCAGTTGGCTGTCAAGATTTATAGCCTTGGAAACCCTATGAGGCAGTTCTATTCTGTCCCTCAGGGTCATAATTCTGTCCCTCTGGCAGTCAGAATTGACTCGATGGCAACGAGTTCAGTTTTTTGGTTTGGGTGACCTTTTGGAAACAGATCATCGGACCTTTCTTCCAAGGTGCCTCTGGGTAGATTCGAACTGCCTACCTTTTGGTTAGCATGAGTGGGGTACTTAACTGTCCTTGTCACCCAGGGACCCCTACTGGGAAAGAGAGTCTTTGAAGATGTAGTGAGTGAAGTTAACATGAGATCTTACTGGAGCAGAAAAAACAAATCCAAATCAGTTACCGTCAAGTCAAATCAGATTCATGGCGTGTGTGTCAGAATATGACTTCATCACACAGGGCTTTCAATAGCCAAGTTTTCACAAATTGGTTGCTAGGCCTTCTGAGACACCTTTGACTGGGTTCAAACCACCAACGTTTTGTCTTAATTTCATGTTCATATTTGAAAGATAGTTTTGCAGGACATATAATTCTTAGTTGGAAGTTCTTCTTCAAGGCTTTGAATGTGTCATCCTGTTGTCTTCATGCCAGCATCTTTTCAGCTGAGAAATCAGATGAAAGCCTGCAGGGTTTCCCTCTGAATGTTTGCTTTGCTTTGAGTCTTGCTGCCTTTAAGGGTTTCTGCTTATGTTTCATTTTGTTAAGCTTGATTGTAATATGTCTTGGAGTCTTTCTTTTGAGATCTATATTGAGTGCATTCGATATGCATCTTGGATACCTGTCTTCTTTCATAATTTCTGGAAAGTTTTCTGTCAGCAGCTCAGCAACAATACTCCCTTTGTTCTCAGGTGTCAAACTACCAAGATTTTGTTTAGTAGCTGAGGACTCAATTGTTTGTGCCAGCCAGGACTCCTACTGGTGCAGGGTGGCCCCTAGTCCTGTATGACCGATGTCCTCACAAAAAGAGAAGGAGAGACAGAAACAAGTACACAGAGGAGATGGCCACATGAAGACAAAAGCAGAGACTGGAGCGGGCTGGCCACAAGCCCAGGAATGCTTGGGATTGAGACAGACTAGATAAAGGCAAGGATTGTCTCAGAAAAATCAGAACTTTTCCTGAGAGTAAAGTTCCTCCTCCTTCCCTGCCTTATGATACGATCTTTCCTTAAAGTTATTTCTCAGAAACACCTGGTCGGATAATCTTGATGTGGGGCCCAGACGCAGGTGACTGTGAGATCACCCTCTTCTGGTGGTGCCAGGAAAGCTAAAGTACAGCCCGAGAGTAGAACTGAAGGAATCAAAGATCAATGCAGGTGTAACAGTTGCTCCCAAATTTTGCCAGCCACCCAGAAGCCTCAGTGATGGAAGCCATCTTGAATTTTGTGTGCACGCACATCTCAGGAAGAACGAGGACACCATTGAGACCAAATTAGGGAAAAACAGAAACTGACGGTTCTGATTGGTTGCAAGACTGAGCTTTCACATCCCTGTAAACCTTTAAGTCCTGACCCTGTAGGTACTCTGAGTTTCTGTTTAACTGGGTGTTGGGGGGCTATTGTGCAGCACTTCTTATGATTCAACTTGGTCTTGTGCCTCCTCTAGAAATTCTTTTACAGCAGGTAGCAAGAACCTGCAGTAACAGGATCACCAGAAGCTGGAGGAGGGAAGGATGGGTCCTCCCCATAGCTCCATGGCCTTTGGAGGGAGCATGGCCTGCTGACACTTTGATTTTGGACTCCTAGCCTCGAGACCTGTAGACGATAAACTCCCACTTTGTTAAGTGACGCGGATGCGGGTATTGTTGTGGTGGGCACAGGAAACTCACCAGTTAAAACCAGTTGCCACTAAGTCAGTTCTGACCCCCTGTATGTCTGAGTGGAACTGTGTTCCATGGGGACTTCAAGTGGAATATTTTTTTAGACATGATTGCCAGATCTTTCTTCTGAGGCAGCTTTGGGTGGACTCGAACCCCCACCCTTTTGCTGTTTGTATATTCGCTATTTATACCCTCCAGGGACTCCCCAACTTGACGGCACTTGGCAGGCAGGGACTCCCCACCAAGGCACCAGGAGAGATGGGCAAGGTGGAATCCTGGCTCCCTGCCCTCATGGAGGAGGCCTGACAAGAAGCCTCTTGCTCTGAGTCGTCCCTTCCTCTCCTCTTTGGTCCCTCCGTTACCTCACCCCTTTAGCTGGTTACCCCAACTGCAGAAGTGGCAGTGAGGCTAGATCAGGCTGGGTTGAGTTGGGCAGGTTTCAGGGGGGCTGAGGGAGGGGAGAAGAGCTCTGGTAGTGTGGTGGGTAAGTGCCCAGCTGCTGACCTAAAGATCAGTGGTTCGAGCCTACCAGCTGCTTTGCAAGAGAAAGATGTGGCAGTCTGTTTCCCTACCAATGACAGCCTTGGAGACTCTGTGGAGCAGTTCTGCTTTGTCACAAGGGGTCGTGTGAGTTGTAATTGACTTACAGTTGCCATAAGTTTTTTTAGGGCGGGCAAGGCGGGGACAGGGGTGCCCTGTAAAGTAGCTGGTCCTCCCTAGTTCTCACTTCCCTGCAGACTCACTGCCTCTCACTTCCCCAGCTCCCTTCTTGCTGCCTAGACCCTGACCTGTCCATGGCATTTGACCCACTGTCCACCCCTGTCTACCCCTTCAACCTCCAAGTGGCTGCCTTCCCCCAACCCCCTTCCTCCTCTCTCATGGTCACGCACTCTATCCTGCCCCTCCGAGTCCTGGCTACCACGTGGCTGTGACTGTGCTCCTCAGCTTGACCGTGACTCTCAGTCCAGTCTCTCCACTGTCACCATGCAGCTCACCAGCTTCAGCACCCTCCCGGGCTCCCTCTTTCCGATCTCATTTCCTCTCCTGGTCCTCATTTCCTTTCCTAGTTTTCGTTTCACTGTTTTATTGTTGCTGTTGTTGCTAGTTATTGCCTAGTCGTACTCTGACTCATGGTGACCTTGTGTGTGCAGAGCAGAACTCTGTCCCATAGGGTTTCCCAGACTGGGAACTTTCAGAAGATTCCCAGGCCTTTCTTCTGAGGCACCTCTGGGTGAGTTTGAGCTGCCAAGCTTTCTGTTAACAGGTGAGCATTTGGTCATTTTTCACCACCCAAGGGTCCTTTTATTGTAGTCAGTTACACATATGGCAAAACATTGGCCAGTTCGTGTACAGTTCAGTCACACTGATGATGCTCACTATGTGGTGCACCCATCGCCACTCTCTGTTTCCAGATTATTCCACCACTGCTTTGGAAACCCTGGTGGTGTAGTGGTTAAGTGCTACATCTGCTAACCAAGAGGTCGGCAGTGCAGATCAGCTAGGTGCTCCCTGGAAACTCTATAGAGCAGTTCTATTCTGTCCCACAAGGTTGCTAGAAGTCGGCATTGACTCGCCGGCAGTGGGTTTGGTTTTGGTACTAACAGAAACTCAGTACCCGCCTCTGCCGACCCATGACTCCCGTTTTCTCCTTCCTGTAACCCCTGGGTTCCTGGGTGGCACAAACAGTCAACACACTTGGCTGAGAACCTCAAGACTGGTAGTACAAGTCTACCCAGAGGTGCTTTGGAAGGGAGCACTGGAGATCTACTTCCAAAAATTGAGCCATTGAGAACCCTGTGAAGCAGAGTTCTACAATGACTCACACAAAGTCACCATGAGTAGGGATCATCTCAACGGCAGTTGGTACCACCCTGGTAACTACTAGCATGTTTTGGTGTCTTCTTCCCCCTTTTTTTTTTAAGTCACATGATAGTCACCACCTTCCTTAGAGTCTCCTCAGTGGAGATTCTGGGACTGGCTCCCTCACCTCCTCTTCCAGAAAGTCTGCCTGGGTTGTTATCTGAGTCCCACTAAACCTGTCCAGTTCCTTAACCACTCTGGCTCTCTTAGGCGCATTCTGCCCTCATTCAGCTCATCCTGCCAGGGAGGAGTTAGGCAGACAGAGGGAGTGGCGATGGCCTGATGAGGTCACTCTTGAGAAGATGTCTCTCCTCCTATAAGCCCCCTGGGATGGTTAATTTTATGTGTTAACTTGGCTAGGTCATGGTGCCTAGTTTTGGGGCTAAACTTTAGTTGCTGTTGTGAAGTAGTTTCAAAAACTAAGCCAAACCAGTTGTTGCCCAGTTCATTCTGACTCCTGGTGACTCCGTGTATGTCCAAGTAGAACTGTGGTCTGTAGGGGTTTCAATGGCTGATTTTTTTGAAGCCAATTGCCATACTTTTCTTCTAAAGACTTTCTGGGTGGATCCTAAATGCCAATCTTTAGTTAATAGCTGAGGACTTAACTGCTGGTACCATCCAGGGACTCCTATGAAATAGTTCAGCCCAGCCAGCCCAGTCCATGGCCATCGAGTTGATTCCAACTCAGTAACCTTACAGGACAGAGTAGAACTGCCCCATAGAGTTTCCAAGGAGCACCTGGTGGATTTGAACTGCTGACCTTTTGGTTAAGAGCCATAGTACTTAGCCACTCTGCTACCAGGGTTTCCGTGAAGTAGTTACACGTGATTCAGTCAGTGGGCCTCAAGGAAAGCAGATCACACCTTATAATATGGGTAAAAACCCAACCAAACCCACTGCCATCAAGTTGATTCTGACTCATAGTGACCCTATAGACAGAGTAGTAGTGCCCCATAGAGTTTCCAAGGAGTTCCTGGTGGATTTGAACTCCTGACCTTTTGGTTAGCAGCTATAACACTTAAACCACTGTGCCACCAGGGTGAGTAGGCCTTAGGTAATCACTTGAAGGCCTTTAAAAGGGAATTTCCCTGGAAACGGGATATGGTCTGCCTCCAGACTATAAACAGGCATTTTGCCAGGACTTTCTCATTTTACACGATTTCTATTGCCTAATCTGTATTTGGGGAAGTAAGCCTGACCTATCTATGGATTTTGGACATGCAGTCCCCCACAACTGCCTGAGTTAATTCTTTAAAATCTCTCTTTGTATACACATAACCCGTCAGTTCCAATTCACAGAGAGTGTGTGTGTTACAGAGAAGAACTGTTCCATAGGGTTTTCTTGGCCACAATCTTTATAGAGGCAGATTGCCAGGTCTCTCTTCTGTGGTGATTCTGGGTGGGTTCGAACTGCCCACCTTAAGCTTTGTGTTCAAGTATACACCAACTGTATAACCCAGGGTCCTTCCGCCTCTCTTTCTGTCTCTTGAAACATACATATTTTAAAACTGGTTCAGTTTCTCTAGAGAACCCTAGGACATCCCTCTACTCCCAGATAGGAGTTCCTGGGGAGTGGGAACTGGGCTGAGTCTTTCTTCAGCCTCCTCGGAAGGATCTGTCCTACAAATAAGGACCAAGGGCCTAGAATGAAACCTAACTTCAGAAGAAAACCCCAAGAGCAAAGGTTGCTAGGAATTGAAGTCAAATCTTCAGAGATGATCAGCATTTGCCAGGATCACCCAGGGGCAGGAAGGTAGATGCGCTCGGCAGAGGGGACCCAGGTAGGGCTCAGAGGGCTGGGGCCTGTCACAGAAAGCCTGTGGGACTGGCTGAGGAGCTGATTCCTCCGGGGCCACAGGGGAACCCTGGAAAGGTCTTCAGCAGGGGTGGTACATGGTCAGATTCTGGATTTACAAAGGCAGGTTGACAGCCAGGTGGAAGTTTGCTGAGGAAGGCCCGCAGATATTAGAGGCCAGCTTTGTCATAGAAGAGACCTGGGTTCAAATCCTGCCTGGATGGCCTGGAGCTATTTCCATAACACCTCTGTGAGCCTCAGTGGCCATATCAATCAAATGGGAGAAGCAGTCTGTCTTAGTTTTCTCATACTGCTGTGGCAGAAACACCACAAGTGGGTGGCTTTCATGACGAAAAATACATTTCTGTGAGACTTGGTTCCAGCTGTCTGAGGACTCATGCAGGTTGTCATCAGCCTCATCTCTAGTTTCTGAGCTCCCCAGGGTGGGGGGTCAGGAAAGGCCTGCTGAAGAAAGTGTCCGGGAGAGTTTTCTGAGTGGTCAAGGCAGCAGCGGACAAATGTGAGGTCAGCCAGGGCGTCGAAAGGGTCCACGGGGTCCCACCAAGATTCGAATGCTGAGCAAAGGCATGTAAACTTGATCATACAGCCTCTGAGCTTACATTGCCCAAAGAACCAACAAGTGAGTCATAAAAGAACTGGGTGAGAGTGGCGAACTGCAGCTTGCCTACTTTATAGACACGTCATCAGGGAAGACCAATAGTAGCAAAGGACACCCTGCTTGGCCAAGTGGACGGCCAGTGAACACAGAGGAAGCTCTCCAGGAGGCGGACTCAAACATGCCAACTTAGTTATCTAGTGCTGCTGTGATAGAGATACCACAAGCACGTGGTTTTAAAGACCTCCAACTTATTTTCTCACAGTTTGATAGACTAGCAGTCTGAATTCAGGGCACTACTCTAGGGGAAGGCTCTCTGCTCTGGGGGAAGGTCCTTGTCTCGCCTTCTGGAGTGCGGGCGTCTCTTGGGGCCTTGGTGATCGCCATGTGGCGTCTGTCCTTGTCTCACTTGTGCTTTCTTCTCTCTGTGTCTGAACTACTCTTTTTATATCTGAGAAGTTATTAGGTTGAAGGCACACCCTATACCGCCATAGCCTCATAACATAACAAAGACAACCCTGTCCCCAGCTGGGATTACATCTGCAGCTTTGTTGTTGCTGGGTGCCTTGGAGTCCATTTCAGCTCATGGCAGCCCCATGTGACAGAGTACAATGGCCCCATTGTGTTTTCTAGGCTGTAATCTTTACACCAGGAGCCTTGGTGGCACCGCACTGAAGTGCTTGGCTGCTAACCCAAAGATCTGAGGTACAAACCCACCAGTCATTCTGTGGGAGACAGAGGTGGTGGTTGGCTTCCATAAAGATGGCAGCCGTAGACAACCAATGGGCATTCTGCTGTGTCCTCCAGGGTCGCTAAGAGTCACAACCCACTTGCTGGCAACGGGTTTGGCTTTTGGAATCTTGAAGGGAGTGGAAGGCCAGGTCTTTCCCCCAGCAGAGCAGCTGGGTGAGTTTGAACTGCCAGCCTTTCCGTCAGCATCTGAGTGCTTAACCGTTGCACCACCATGGGTCCTTTCTACAGGTATGGGGTTAGGACTCCCACACATGTGTCAGGGGGACTCAGTTCAATCCATAGCAGCAGTAGTCATGAAAAGTATCACAGGACCAGACGGTATTTTGTTCTGTTGTACATACAAGGTCTGACAATTGAGTCCATGGACTTAATTGTTCTGAGTGCTACATACCTCATTGCTGAATATCACTATGGTCACCTTTGAAGTACTCCCCTTGAGAAGTTACACACCAATGCCAGTGCCTAGTCCACCCTTCAAGGCAATTTTAGAACTGTTTCTGGAATGGCCTTTGCACATGGTGGCATGGTGGCAAGTTTGTGAACTTAATTGTATAGTTGTCTGTGAGGGAGTTTTCAGCCAGTAAAGAAATAACTGTATTGAAACACCCTCCTGCTCACCTGATCTGGCCCCCAAGGATTTTTTTCTTTACCTGAAGGTAAAAAGAAATATTGAAAGGAAGACATTTTGATAATATTCAGGGTATCAAAGGTAGTATGGTGACAGCTGTGATGGCCATTCCAGATAAAGAGCTCCAACATGGTTTTGAAGGGTAGACTAGGCACTGGAATGGGTGCATAGCTTCCCAAGGGGAGTACTTCGAAGGGGACCATAGGAATACTCGTCAATGAGGTATGTAGCACTTTTTCCAGGGTGAGTTCACAAACTTAATTGTCAGACCTCGTAAGCCAGACGACAGATAAAGAAGACAGAAGAATTGACGCTTTTGAATTGTGGTGTTGGAGAAAAATATTGAAAGTACCATGGACTGCCAAAAGAACCAACAGATCTGTTCTGGAAGAAGTAAAACAAGAGTGCTCCTCAGAGGCAAAGATGGTGAGACTACATCTTACATACTTTGACATGTTGTCAGGAGGGATTAGTCCCTGGAGAAGGATATCACACTCGGTAAAGTGGAGGGTCAGCTAAAAAGAGGAAGACCTTCAGTGAGACGGATTGACACAGTGGCTGCAGCCATAGGCTCAAGCATAACAAGGGTTGTGAGGATGGCCTGGGACTGGGCAATGTTCTGTCACACTGTGCGTAGGGTCAGTAGGAGGCGGAGCCAACTTGACAACACCTAAGCTGACAACATAAGGTTGTCATGAGCTGGACCTTGGTGGCACCTGACAACACGAGCCTGGGGCAGGGAAACATGATTAACTCTTCTCCACGGTGATCCCTCTGGAGGGCTGCATGGTCGAGAGGGATATGGGGATGCGGAGGTGGAGGCAGCTGCAGTTCTCTGAATGACAGGTGATGAGAGAAGGGGTGGGTGGGAGGAGGATGGAAGGGGTAAAGAGATCAGGACATGGTTTGGGTTCCTAGGTGGGCTGAGGGCAAGGAGGGCGGTGGTGCTTGGGGTCATGAGATGCTGACTGACAGGCGGAACAGGTTGAGGAGTAGGTGATTGGCTCCTCTGGAGACACTGAGTCTGGAATCTAGGGGAACATTCTGAGGAGTTCCTCGGGAGGCCAGAGAGGGCTGGGCTGGAGCAAAGGTGTGAGGATTAGAGCTTGGAGAAAGCGGGGTGACATAACCCAGTGGTTCTAAAAAGGGGTACCGCTCCCCCAGGGACAGAATTGTGGGAGCATTTCTGGTTGTCATAGTGATGGGGGAGTGGCCAACATTTAGTGGATCGGGGACTCGGGGTGCCAAATTCACACACAAATTAATTATTCTGCCCTGTAGTACCCCAGAAAATCCTGGTGGCATAATGGTTAAGAACTATGGCTGCTCACCAAAAGTTTGGCAGTTCAAATCCACCAGGTGTTTCTTAGAAACTCTAGGGGGCAGTTATACTCTGTTGTATAAGATTGTGATGAGTTACAATCAACTTGACAGTAATGAGTACTGAGCAGTCCCCAAGTGCACCCCACCAGATGTTTCTGTAGGTGACAAACCCATTTATCATCATTGGAACTTTTGTCTGTTTTATGTATAAGTGGAAAATAATTTTTTTTGTACAGTTGATTGTTGTTAGTGGTCTTCCAGCTGATTCTAACTTGTGGTAACTCTTGAGTGTAACACAGTGCAGCACTGGCCCAGTCTGGGGCCACCTTCAGGATTGGTGGTATGTTTGAGCCCATCGCTGCCAACCCATCTCGTGGGGGGCTTTTGCCCTTTTCTGGTGATCAGTCTTTCCTGATGACGTGTCCAAAGTAAGCAAGTCTAAGTCTCTCCATCGTGACATTCTGGTCGTATTTCTTCCAAGACTGATTTGTTCGTTCTTCTGCCGGCCCATCACCTAGTCAGCATTCTTCACCCACACCACAGTCGGAATGCATCAGTTCTGCTGTCTTCCTTTTTTTACCCTTTGGCTTTTGCACGCATCTGAGGCAATTGGAAAGACCATGGCTTTGATCAGGGGCACCTCAGTTATGAAATGTGACTGAAACCTGCTGCTTTTTTCCAGGACTATAGCTCCTGTGTATAGAGGGAGGTTTTGGTTTTGTTCAGATGTCACTAGGACTTGTCCCACCTTTTGGAGTGCTTGTGAAGTAAGAGTGGCCGACACCAGGCTCAGCACTGACACACTTGTGTGTGCAGATGCAAGCACCTGGTTGCTCCCTTGGGTGTTCCTGGGCTGGTGGCCAGGGCATACTCATATTTGCATGTAAGTTATTATATATGACGTTCTCCTGTGTGTCGCAGGACATCACTTTGTGAAGTGTGAGAGTCATTGTCTTCCAGCATCAGTGGGTTTCATTTCAGGACCATAAAGGGGAGCCTTTTGAGATGTTTGTGGCAAGAAGCAGGTGCTAGGAGTGATGCACTCAGTTACCGTGAACCTCGGGATTGAGTGAGAAGGTCAGGGACAAACATGAATTTGGAAGGGGAAGTGGTGTGTAGGGTTTGGGGAGTGGAGATGTTGCCTATGGCCTGGGAGGATGGAGACTACCAGGACTGGTCAGGAGAAGCAGGGAGACACCACTGACCTGATGAAGAGGGACTCAGGGCGGGTGCTGGTGACCTCGGGGTCAGAAGTCAGGTGGGAGGTGGGAAGTGTAGCTAGGAACTATAATGGATTGGATTGTGTCTCCTTAAAAGATACACTGAAGTCCTCACCAGTGATGTCACTAGAGGGATGAAAGAGTAGGGTGAGGGACACACTGGGTGACACTGTCAGAGCCAAAATGACGGTCTATAAAAATTTTATGCAGTGTTTCAGGAGAAATTTATGGTTTTCTAACATAAAAATATCCCTGTAGTTAGCTGGAGCCCTGGTAGTGTAGTTAAGAGCTCAGCTGCTAACCTAAAGACTGGCAGTCCAAATCCACCAGCCACTCTATGGAAATACTCTATGGGGCAGTTCTTCTCTGTCCCATAGGGTCGCTGTGAGCTGGAATAGACTTGACAGCAACGGGTTTGGTTGTTTCTGTAGTTCAGTATAACAACAAAAGCATTTGCCATAATCCCAACTTACATGTATCAGTGTCCCTACAAGGCTGAAACTCTAAGCTGATCCACTTTCTGAACCTTACGAGGAACTCTGGGCAGAGCTGCGACCCAATTATGATGATACTTTGAATCGCGTGGTTTTACGTGGTTTTGTCTGCGTGGTTGCGCTACAAACACACCCTATGTGTGTTTCTATAGTGCTGATTTTGTCTGTTTGTTTCTGGTGTCTTTGCTATAGTATTGTGGTAACTGGAAACCCTGGTGGCGTAGTGGTTAAGTGCTACAGCTGCTAACCGAAAGACTGGCAGTTCAAATCCACCAGGTGCTCCTTGGAAACTATGGGGCAGTTCTACTTTGCCCTATAGGGTTGTTCTTGAGTTAGAGTCGACTCGACTAGGGCAATGAGTTTTGTTTGGGGTTTTGTCACAATCTTGTGGTAATTAGTGCTTGTGAACATATATCAATAATTTTCTTTTAGAATGAAGAACTAATTAAGGAAAAGGAGAAAAATTTTATAAAGGCTTCTTCTCAGTTACTGTCGTAACTAATAATGTCATTCAATGCAGAAAGATTTTATAAAGAAACTTTGTTCGTATTTATATAATCTAAGAAATAGTTACCTTTAGGCAATTTACACCCATATTTATCACCAATAGTTTGATGATTAAAACTGATAAACATTTCTAAGGCTTCTGTATGATCTGGAACAGGAAGAGGTACATGGAAGGGGGTAGTGACACCATTAGTTACTGCACGAGGTGACAACAGCCTTAGTGACATCACTAGTCACTGGGAATGTGGCCATGTGTAGAAATCAGATCTTTGAAGATGCTCTTGATTAGCATGAAGTCATACTACAATAGAATGAGTCTGTGTAACTGGGGTCCTTATAAAAGAGAAGGGACAGAGGGACACAGAGGCAGGATGGCGCTGGGAGATGCTTCTACAAGCTAAGGAACACCAAGGATCGCCAGGGGTCCCCAGAAGGGAAGAGAGAGACACAGAACATTCTCCCTCAGAGTCCTCAGGAGCAATCTGACACCTTGACACCCTCCAGAGCTTGAAACAATACATAGCTGTTCTTAGAAGCCTCCCACTTTGCGGTGCTTTGTTCTGGCAGCTCCTGGAAACTTACACAGCAGTGAGGATGACTCTGGGAGACCTGGAGGCAAAGGGGAAGAGGGAAAGTGGCTGGCAGAGAGGGAGGGGAAGGGGAAAAATAAGGGAAAGGGGAGATGTGTTTCTTGTTTTCACCATGAGGGGGCCAGAGAGGGCCAAAGACACCTTGAGATTCAGGAAAGCAGGGGTATCTTTCCCTGGGCCTGGTGGTGCAGGACAGGGGTGGGCCCTGAGCTCCGAGTGGGGAGGCAGCAGAGTTGTGTAGGTGGGTGAAGAGACAGGAAGTGGATTCTCTCTCTGAAGGGCTAGAGGGGTGGTGTCTTGGATTGTAACAATGATAAGTCCCAGCAGCTGCAGTGCTAGCTAATAGCTAATAGGTGTCCTAGCTAAGGCCTGTTGTTAGTGTGACGCTGATTTGGCTCCATTCATGACCACTCCCTGCACCGCAGAATGAAATGCTTGCCCGGTCCTGCACTGTCTTCATGATTATTGGGGCGCTCAGGTCTGCTATTGTGGCCACTGTGTATCTTGAGAACCTTCCAACCCAGGGGCCTCATCTTTCACACTGGACTGTGGTCTGTCGTGCTTTTCACTGGCTGATTTTCAGTGATCAGTTGCCAGACCTTTCTTCCTAGACTGAGTTTGAAAGCCCTGCTGAAACCTGCCTGGCGTGGGTGACTCTGCTGGTCCTTGAGACATCAGTGGCGCAGCTTCCAGCATTACCATGGTAAGACAAACAGAGAGACAGGCAGTGGCGCTGACGCCTTGCTAACACGGTGCCAGGCACTTGTCTAAGCTTTTTATGTGAACCACTTCATTTCATCTTCTCAACACAAACCGAAGTCAATATTCAATCAAAAAAATAAAATGAAATTTGAAACCCACCACCTTCAAGCCAGTTGCAACTCATGGTGACCCTGTGTCTCACAGAGTAGAACTGCACCCTGGAGTCTTCTTGGATGGCATCTCTACACAAGCAGATTACCAGGCCTAAACTGCCAACCTTTTGGTTAACAGTTGAGCACAAACCATGGGTGCTACCTAGAGAACTCTGAGGCTGGTACTGATAGACCATTTTACAAAGGGGACAGCTACAGCACAGAGAGGTTAGGTGTCCTTCCCAAGGTCACACAACAAAGCACGGCCATACAGGAAGGGAGGACATGGGGAGGGCCAGCTTGATGTGGACCAGAGGTGGCTTGAGTTGCGGCACCAAGCCATTGCAGGACCAGGTGAGAGAGTCCTTCTAGAGAGTCCCCTTTGGCATCACTCTGTTGCATGTTCCTGGATGCCTCAAGCCAAGGAGGAACCGAAGGCTACTTCCCTTCCCTGGTGTCAGATTCCCCTGGCCCCATTGGGCTCTACTGGCCCCGAGGATTGGCTTTCTCTTCCCGTTCCTCCGCTCCCTATCTGTTCTGCTCCCGAAGGCCCCCAGGTCCACTCCAAGCTCCATCTGGCCACACCTGCCAGAAGTGCGCGCCACGGAAGGAGAGCGGGTTTTGCTCAAGTGAGTGGCGTGTGTGAGTGGACAGGCAAACATTCTGAATACGTAGATGGCAACATGACACATGTCCCGTCTGTCACTGGAGTCCGGTGTGTGGCTCAGATGCTGGGCAGGTGTCAGTGGAACATCCAGACTAAGGTAGACCAGGAAGAAAGGTCTGGCCACAGAAGGTCCTATGCATCTCAGCGGTCTGATCCATAACCCATCAGGGGGACCGGGCAGGACAAAGTGCTGTTTTGTTCCATCATGCATAGGGTGGCCATGAGCCAGGGGTGGACTTGATAGCAACTAACAATAAAATACGGTCACTGAGGACATTAAATGAGCTGATCAGGGAGAAGGTGAAGCAAGGTAATTCAGGAAATGGTCGCTGGTGACCCTGAGAAACTTAAGCCGAACTGACTAGAGTCTCATACAGGGCCTCTATGTGTTTGTTGAATGAATAAAATACACGGGGATGAGACACCGTCTGTCCTGTCTTCCAGGCATCCCTCTGTGGCCCCTAGTCTCCACGGGTCAAACTGAAACTATTTGTTCCTATATCTCCTCTTTGCGGGTGGAGATGCAATGAAGAGGCTGTGGTCACAAGTGGACCACAAGCTAAATGTGACTCAACTGGCTGGGGCTCTTGTGAAAGACAGGGGCTCAAGGTGGCTGAAAGTGGGAGGAAGAAGCAGCTTCTTCCTTCAGCTCTTTAGAGAGGTCCCCCACCCCAGGGTGCAGGGTGGGGAGGGGCTTCCCTGCTACCAAGGTTACTTCCTGAGCCCTGATGGTGCATGAGGGTGGGTGGGTAAAGGTAAATATGTGGGCCAGGTCTAGACCATGCTTTTGGGGAGTTCAGTGTGCCTTGAGAGTTGGGTCCATGCCGCAGGGTGCTAGGGAGAGGTAGGGGAATCACGGAGGGCTTCCTGTAGGAGGTAGGCCTTGCAACATGAAGTTCCCAGGCAGGAGTTCTAGGCCAGGAAGGCCTTGAGTGGGTGTGGGGAGCCATGTTTCTGGGTTCCTTGGAATGGAGAATGCAAATGGGGCTGGCAGGGTGGGCAGGGGTCACTTAGGGCTCTGAAGTCAGCAGCAGGGTTCAGCAAGCCAGGCTGGGCGGGGGTAAGCCCCTCACCTTGTAGGAGGAGGGGAGGTGGTGCTCAGGATAGCAGTCAGCGATGTGACCTCTGGAGCCACTGAGTCCAAACCTGCCACTTTTGAGTTGGGTAACAACTCCCTGACTGGCCCTGCCTCAGTTTCCTCCTCTGAAAAATAGAAACACAGAGGGCTAGAGAGGAGTCCCTGGGTGCTTCAAAAGTTTAAGATGGTTAGGCGCTAACTGAGAGCCTGGCAGTTTGAGTCTACCCAGTGATAGTGTGGAAGAAAGGCCTGGCAATCTGTTTCTGAAGGGTCACAGCCTATGGAGCAATTCTACTTTGCCACACATGGGGTGGCCATGAGTCAGAATCAACTTGATAGCCATTTTCTTTTGGAGAGGAGAGTGGGGCAGGGAGGGCCATAGACCCCTGCAGGGCTGCTGTGAAGACCCAACATGGCAAGTGGCCAGGGACTGGAGGAAAGGCTGGCTCAGGGAGCTTTTGCAATTTGCCCCCGCTGCTCTGGCCCCCCTATTCCTGGGTGGTGAGACAGGACACAGCAACAGAACAGCCATTTCCCTCTTGGCAGGCCCTTTGAGCTCTGGAGCGGTGGTGCCCTGTGGTGGTCGAGGAGACGGCAGCTGCCCTAGCTCCTGTCCCCAGCCCTGCCCTCGCCCCCTAGAAGTGCCCCAGAACTGGAATCTTGCCATGCTCCAGTGCAGTGAGGCCATGCCCCACCATCCTGCACTGAACAAACTACGTCCTCACTTCCAAAGACTCCTAGGGTCTCCTCCACTGTGAGGTGGGGACCTCAGGTCCTCTCTATCCAGCAGGAGCCTGTTACCCAAGAAAGGAGAACCCTCCCAGTCTCTGTGGAGCTGGGCCCTTGGTGGAGCTGCTGGAGGCTGTTGAGGGTTGGTCACTTGGTCCCCAAAGATGCCCATATAGAGACAGAAGCCTGGCCTGGAGCCTGTGGCCTCACCCCTCCCAGGGAAGAACCTTTCAGAAGGGGCCCCAATCCTCAACTCAGAAACCTGTGTGCCCCAACTGCATGCCATCCCTCACTTCCAGTCAATGGCAGATCTTAATGATTTCTTTCTGCAAAATCACTCTTGATTTCCAAACTCTTCTGTCCACCCTGTGACCAAGGCGCCACCCCACAGGCCTTCCTGCTTTATGTCTGAGCCTGGCAAACAACCACTGAGACCATCGTGTCACCACCACCTTCACCAGTGACAGTCAACTGCTGCGTCCATCACTACCTGCCTCTAAAGTCAAAGAGAAACTGCAGATAAGTCCCACTAGCCACCCTCAGACTAAAAGAATAACCATTGTCCTGCCTCCCGTCACCACCACCCCCATCAGGACACCATGAGGAACCCATAAGAGCCAACCAGCCACAGTCACCACACCATCAGCAGTATTGCTGGTTGCTGCAGTTAGGCTCCGACTTATGGTGACCCCATTGACAACGGAACAAAATGTTGTCCAGTCTTGCATCATCCGGTCTTGCATGATTTGATCAAGCTGTCATGCTCCCTAAAGTTTTCACTGGCAAATTTGGGAAATCGATGGCCAGATCTTTCTTCCTAGTCTCACTCTGGAAGCACTGCTGAAGTGTGCTCAGAATCCTAGCAACACATAAGCCTCCATGGACAGATGGATGCGTTGCACTGGCTGGGACTTGAACCTAGTCTGCCTGTGTGAGGGGTGAGAATTCTACCACTGAGCCACTACTGAACCAACCTCCTGTGTTACAGGATAGAACTGGCTGCAATCTTGATAGAAGCAGATCGCCAGGCCTGTCTTCTGCAGTGCCATTGGGTGGGTTGGAACTGCCAAGCTTTGGTGCAGTTGAGTGAAAGCTACAGGCACCACTCAAGGACTTTGTGCCACTCCCATCCAAAGTGGCTGCTGCTGCGCGTCGAGGGCATATCATACACTCCAGGATGGACCTCATGGACACTTTTTTGGCTGCCCCAGTGTTCTCTCAGCCTTGTGGAAGATTTTGGCACCCCTGGGACAGGGGCAGTGCCCTCCCAGACAAACAGCACTCTGCTCATCGAAGAGCTCATCCATGAGCTGGATTTGTTTTCTCCTCCGTCGTCGACTTTCGTGAGTTCTCCTCTCAGACCCCGTCTGCCCAGCAAACTGCTGCCTCAGCATTTCCTGCGGCTTCCTTCAAGGGTGCTGCTGTTGTGTCGAGCAGTGAAGCATTTCCTGTGTCCTTTTCTTCAAAGCCTGCCCGTCGCATCTCTGGATCCTCTCTGGCAAGACTCCAACTTGGAGCCCAGGGAGCTGATGGTTTGGTCCTGCAGGACTCTGAGGGCTCCTTGGCCAGTGGCATCCAGTTTATCTTCAGCTTCCCGAACATTGGTGGTTTGAACTCAGCTAGCACTGCCTCTGAAGAAAGGCCTGGCAATCTGGTGCCATAAAAATTACAGCCGAGAAAAGCCCATGGAGCACTTCTATCCTGTATCACACAGCGTCTGTGTGAGTTGCAATCAACTCTGTGGCAATCTTCCTTTTCGTCTGTTTCTCGACCACCATACCCGCCTCATCTCCTGTGCACCCTCCCTACTGATTTCCCACCCCCGTCAGCCAGAGCCCTGCAGCTGTCACCGCTAGTTGCACTGCTGTCCCAGCCACACACTCTCCTCATTGACAAGTTGACACAAAATGAAAGCTGAAGTGATCAGCGCAGCACTGTGGGGGAGACTTACAGCCCGCCCAAACTCCTAGTCACAGGGTGCATTACAGACCGATGACTGTGACAGTCTCCCCAACACTGTGACCATCACCATCAGACCCCAACCTCTCCAGGCAGTGATGCTCCTGGTCACAGGGTCACTGCTGTCATCCTCCCAGGGACAGGGGCCTGCAGTGGTGCAGACACACACGTTCTGTCTCCTGCCTCAGTGACTGCTCCAGCCACACCATCCTGTCATGCCATTGCCACCCCACATCCCATCTGATAGCTTCTCTTCCCAGCTGTGGCCAAACCCACAGACCCTCCAAGCGCCCCAAGGCAAGGCCTCTGAGAGGAGCACCTTCTACCCCTTGACCAACTTCCAAATATGACACACGCAGGAACTGAAGTCCTGGGACAGGGAAGTGACTTGCCCAAGGCCACAGGAGGGGATAAGGGGCCATGTCACGCTGGACACTGGGTCCCCCTTAGACCCTAGGAAAGGGTATATCATTGTCCCTGCGGGTGCTGTGATCCTTCAGGACCACAGGCTCTTCTTCCTTCCAGGTTCTCCATCCCTGATCCCTGTTACCACTTTGACATCCTAGCTACCACTGAATGGGAACTTGATGAGAGATAGCAGGGGACAGCTAAGCTGCACTGAAAGCTGGAGAAGGGACCCTCACGGGTCAGCTGTGCTCCTCTCAAAGCCTCACTTTCTGGTGGCATTTCTAGGGCTGCTATCCCCCACCTCTGCACTCCCAGGGCACCCCCTGAAGGACTCACCATGGTGAGGTTGGTGTCTGGGTTCGCCGGGGGTCACCTGAGTAGGTCCTGGTCAGGGTGCAGGTTTAGGGGTCCGTAGGGGGTGGCTGGGGCATGGCCCAGCTCCAGCTCCTTCACCCAACTCTGGGCCCTAGTTCCTCTTGCAACAGCCCCCCTCTGACTTCCTTTGGCGGGAGGGGCTGTGGCCACAAAGAGGGAAGCTGGAGGCGGGGACAGAGCTGGGGTGCAGTGGCAGCGGGGCTGGGGGGAACTGGCCGTTTAGAGCTCTGGCCCTGAAGGGAGAGGCGAAGACTAACAGTCACTGGAGGCTCCTTCTTCAATTGCTCAGGGACAGGGCTGCAGCAAGGAGCACTCAGGTAAGCTGGCTGCAGGACTGGAAGCTATTTTTCAGGGCAGTCCTGAGGAGCATCGCCTCAGATGTGTGTCTGCTCCAGGCAAAAACCAAACCAGTTGCCTTGGAGTTGATCCCAACTCACAGCGACACCTTGTGTGTCAGCGTAGAACTGTGCTGTGCAGGTTTGTGAGGCTGTGACATTTTGGAAGATCACCAGACCTTTCTTTCAGGGTACCCATGAGTGGACTTGAACCACCAGGCTTTCTAGCACTTAACCGTTTATACCACCGAGATGCTCCCTGCTCTGAACACCCCTGGCAAACTCCATCTTCCAGGACTGCCCTGCACGAGTCTGGGGTGGGGACAGGAGGTGCAGACAGGGGTGAATTCACCAGTAAGCAACGGCTTGCAATGAGCAGGTTATGCTTAATTGTATTTCTTTGTTAATCTGTGGTAAGCATTTTCACACGGGTTTCACCACGTCAAAAAAATTGTGCACTGAGGATTGGCAGGAAGGCACAATTGGACCTGTGTGTATCTTGCTCACTGGCAGTTCACCCTCAGGGGCAAGGGGAGGAGTGGCAGGCACCAGGATCCAGGTGTACCTGGAAGCTTTTAGCCTTTGAGTGTCAGTTTTGGGTTTAAATGTCAACTGGCTGCCCTGGATTACACGATACCGCCGATACAGCCCACAACGGGCGCTGTTAGGTGTTGACCCCTATCCTGATCTGCAGGAGACCACTCCAGGAGGCTGTCCTCTCCACAGACAGAACCTGGCCTCTGGGGGGTGTCTGGCACTGACGGGCGTTAAGTTCAGCTTTGGGGGTCCTCGCATCAGCCCTCTCTCAGAGGGTATTGAGACGAGGCACCCCCTAGTGGCCACAGGTGGGACTGTCCCGCCCTGATTTTCCATGGCCGATGGCCGATGGCTACTGAGCTGACCAAGGCTTGGGCAGAGGAAAGACCTCGGCAACACTGCCTGACTTTAAGGCAGACCCCACCTTGTTGACGGTCAGAGCAGGCTTCTGGGAGGTGGTGATACAGGTGTCTGAGCTCCTGGGGTGAGTTGGGAGTTACCAGACCAGGAGGGGTGGGGAGTGGTCCTGGATGAGGACACGGCTGGAGCAAAGACCCGGAGGTGGAAGCCAGGTGAGACTGAGGAACTTCACCAAGCCTGGAGTAGCTGATGACATTAAGTAGCCCGAGTGTGGCAGGCTGGGGTGGCCAGCTCCAGACTGGGAGGCGTTTAGAGCCTCCATGAGAAGCTGCCCCTTTTCATGCCTTTGTTGGGAAATGCCCTCTTATGGCCCAGGGCCCACCTGTGAGTGGCTGGGAGATAGGGCTGGGTGTGACTTAGACACATGGACACACTCACAAACATCCGAAAATCTACACAAGACAGAACTTTATTGATCGGGGGCTTCCTGGTGAGGGTTTGTGGGCCCCAGGGCAGGGCCTGTTAGCACCATGACCGGGGTGACTGGATGTCAGGGGTCCCCCTGGGACAGGCATGGCTGAGGTTGGGGTGGGTCTTCTCAGCTCTTCGCCACCCCTAAAGCTGGTCTTGGTCAGGGGAAAGGTGTCAGGGGAGTGGTGCTAGGCCCCCCCATTTCCCCCCAGCTCAGAGTAGGGGGGAAGGAGCAGTGCTGGAGGGGCAGGGCATGGTAGACCTCCTCCCCACCCCACTCTTCACAGTACATATTCCCATCAATAGGGGAGAATGTTGGGGGCTCCCTAGGTGTGGGTAAAAGAGTCTTGGGGAGAACAGTTGTCCCCTCCCCTAATCCCACCTTGGAGAGGGTCTTACCATGTGAACTGGACCAGGGGCTGAGGAGGGGCCCCGGAAGTGGCCAGCCCTGCCCCATTCCCCAGTCCAGGGCCCTGCAGGGGTTCCCAATAAATAACTTCAGGCTCCACCCCACCCTTTACGCCCAGTTTCCGCCTGTTCTGCCCCTTCAGCCTGTCACGGGCAGGCCTGGGCACCCTTACCACCCAAGCCGGCGCCCAGCTGTGGTTCTGGGTGCCGCGCGCCCTCTAGCGACCCTGGCAGGTTTTGCAACACATCTGACGGAAGTAGGCTCGGCTGCAGAACTGGAATTTGAGCACCAGGGGGCAGTAGGCGACCTTGTTCACATCCTTGCACTCTGGTTGTGGAAGAAAGTCGGGGGTGGGGAATCAGATCTCTGTACCCCTCCTCCGAGCCTGCACAGTGCTTCCTAGTGCATGACTCTGCCGCTGGGTACCATGGTTTCTTCAACTGTCAAACCCAAATCAGTTGCCTTTGAGTTGATTTTGACTCAGTGACCCCACGTATATCAGAGTAGAACTGTATTCCATAGGTCTTTCTCTCAATGTCTGACTGTGTGTGGAAGATCACCAGGCCTCGCTTCTGAGGCACCTCCGGGTGGACTCAAACCTCCAACCTTTTGGTTCGTAGCTGAGTGCATGAAACATCACCACCCAGCAGGGGCTCCTTCAACTGTCAAAGGATACGGATACAGCCAGCTGTATCTGGAAGGAGTTAGTTTTTGGTGTAATAGGTGCCAAAAAGACCTCCAAAATCTGTTGCCATCAAGTGGATTCCACTAAAGGTGACCCCATGTGTGCAGAGTAGAACTGCTCCATAGTTTTCATGGCTGTGACCTTTTGTGTCACCTAGGGACCTTGTGTGGTACATTCATTCCATTCTGACTCAGCAAGTGACCCTATAGGGCAGAGGAGAACTACCCCACGGGGTCTCCAAGGCCGTAAATCTTCACAGAAGCCGATGGCTACATCTTTCTCCTGTGGCATGGCTGGTAGGTATGAAACCACTGTACCATAAGAGTTGCTTCACATGGCACAGAGCAAAACGTTGCTGTCGCATCCATTTTGATGCACAGTAACCCTACAGCACAGAGTAGGACTGCCCCACAGTTTCCAAGGAGAGCCTGGTAGACTTGAACTGCCAACTTTTTGGTTAGCAGTCGTAGCACTTACCCACTGTGCCACCAGGGTTTCCATGGCACAGAGTAGCACTTTTAATAAAGGTTTGTAGGGGGGGACAGATGGGGACAGACAGCTTTGCAGAGACAGGAAGAGACACTGTGATAGTTTGAGATGTTAGGGGGTCACTAGTTAAGATCCCCCCACGCCCGCCTGTGGTTTCATTGCCACTGGACAGGGCCCATCCTGGTACCCGCACCCCATCTCCTGCCCATGTACCTTCAGGGCCATCCCCAGCCGGCACGCTCTCACACTTGGTCTCACACTGCTGCGTGGCGGGTGGCCTCAGCGCCTCGGTGCACTCTCTCGATGGCTGGCCCATGTGGCTGGTGCAGTGCACGGCACGCTGCTGCTGCCCAAAGCCGCACTGCGCGGAGCACTGCTGGGAGTCGCCACTGAGCCTCCGCCCCATCCCCTGCCACCCTCCCCCCACCCCGGGGGTTCCCGCCTACCTCACCCCACTCGCCCGCCACCCAGCGGGCCGGAGGGCAACGGCGCAAGTTGCAGCGCATGGTGGATGGTGGCTTCGCTGCCGGTGGGCAGTGCGCTAGGGGTAGTGTGGCACGATGATCAGCGCTTTTGCAAAGGACCACACGGTGGCGGAGGCCGGGCCCACAGCTGGGGGTGCACTGCAGTTGGAGGGGGTGTTTGATGCCTCAGAGGCACCCCCATCTACACGCGTGTAGGAGTGGGTAAGGTGTGGACACACGGACATCCTAGTAGCTCTGCGTGCAGAGGGCGAAGGCGAGGTGGAGTGTGGGCGCCTAACGTGAACCAGTTGAAGGTCAACACTGGGGTGGCAGTTGGGCTGGAAACATTGGAGCCATGGGTACCCAAGCCCCTATCCTCTATGCATAGGACGTGGGCAGGATGCCACAGGCAAGGGTATCTGACCTCAGACCAGTCGAGGGCGGCCCACTCGGGTGGGCAGGTGGGGCCCTGGCAGGCCTCCAGCACCGGTGGGCGGGGCTGTGGGCATGCACTGTCGTCTAGTGCCTTCTCCTCCACGGCTGACACACGGCGCTGGCACACGACAGAGCGGCTGCGCACACCAGCATCACAGCTTCGGCTGCAGCGTGACCAATTTCCTACAACCCAGCTGCAGAGGGTGAGGAGGTGAGCTGGGTGACAGGGTAACAGCAGAGGGCTCGCAGGGGCTCTGACACCAGCTGATTCTGGAGCTGCTGCACCTTAACCCTGGGGCATCATCACACCCTTACCCCCAGAATCCTTTTGGCAATTGGCACTGGGAGGACTGCTGCCCCAGGAGGGAGCACCGTTACTGACCCTAAGTGAGCTGCCTCCATCTGGAGCATCTTGAGCCTGCAACCTCGCCTAGACTGGGGCCAGGAGGTACCCTGCCTGTGAAGCATCCTTGTTCTAATTCTCATCCACCTTGGGAAGCAGAGTTATCCTAGTTACGGAAGTAGTGTAACTATGATCCCTTACAAAAAAGGCCTCCTTCACCTTGGGAGCACTTAGGAACAGTATCATCCCATTCCAGGTGCAGGGTCACCCTGATTCAGTGAAGACCCGCTGCCTGCACCCAGCAGCACTCTTCCTGGCTCAGGGAGCACTCTCTCCTGACCCTCGATGATGTCACCCTCTGACGCAGCAGGCACTCACTCTGGTGGGCAGGGCTCCGTGTTGCAGGCGCGCTGTCTCTTGGGCAGTTTGCTGTGGGCGCTGCAGTGGTGAGGGGCCACTGTTGTGCTGTCCACCTGGCTGCGGCACTCCACGGCCTGCACCTGGCTGCCTGGGGCGGGGTGAGAGGCCTGCTCAGCCCTGCCACCCCAAACCCTGCTTGGGTGGCCAGTGCCCCCGCTCCAGCCCTACTTAGCCTCACCGCCTGCACACTGGGCGGAGCACTTGGTCCAGGGTGCATAGTGCCAGGAGTAGGGGGGCAGTGCATAGCGGGCGATGGGCACGTTGAAGCGGTAACGTAGAGAAGAGAGCTCCGTCTTCGCCAGCACCTGGGGAGCGGACACTGAAGGAGGTCACACAATGGTCCAGGCAAGCTTGAGCCCCCCTCCAGATGTCTGTGGGGCCTGCTGTTACCATGACAACGAGAGATGTGTTGATGGGTCCCAGGGCTTCTAGGCTCTGGGTCTGGTCTGGCCCCTGTCGCAGGTGAAAGGTGGTCCCAGCCAGGGGCAGGCGGTGGGGCTGGGGGGTCCCAGGCAGCCCCTCCAGCAGTAGGGACTCCTGGTCCCCCTTCAGAGCTGAGGGACAGTGTAGGAGTCAGAACTCCAGCTGCGCTGATCCCCTACTGGCCCCCAGTCCCCCATCCCTCACCACCAGCTCACCCAGGTGACTGAGAGACAGGTTCAGGTCCTGGATGAAAATGTGGACAGAGCCTTTTGGGATCCAGACGACTTCCTCGTACCCTGGACAGTGGAGCTCAGATGTTGCCCAGGTGGCCTGTTCCCAACACCTGCCTCCTCCCTACCTCTGGCTCCTGATGATCACAGCTAACCACACGGAACTCCCAGGCATACCCCACTCCAGCTCTGTGAATTTGATGTGTCATTGATCCCACTGTATAGGTAGAAAAACTGAGGCCCAGACAAGCTAAACAAATTCTCCAGGTTTTATAGTTAGGAAGTAGCTGGGCTAGGACTTGAATCCCAGCATTTCTGCCTCTCTAACCACCAAAATAGTATGATCCCCCTCTACCACCCCAGTAAACAGGCCTGGGTGAAGGGGAGGGGGCAGACAGAGATCTTGACACACACAGTATGACCCGGTAGTGTGTACAGTAGTAGCCAGAGCTGGATTTGCAATTGGCTCTACCACTTGCTACCTGGCTGATCTTGGGCCCCTGTGAATCTTCTAACTTGGCCCACCTGTGCCAGCACTGAGTCTTGGTTTGGACCCCCTCATTGTCCCCTGAACTCAAGTCTCACTGTGTGTTTGGGCCCACCTTCTCCTGCAGTCAGGTTACAATCTCCCTGCCCTGGGGCATGGGTCAATCAGCTCTACTGAACCCCGGGGGTCAGCTCAGTGTCTTCTAGGTCTGAGGATCCCCACCTCCTTCACTTTCTCAGCTCTCTCTCCTGAACCCACCAGACCTCACTGTGATGTTCTTCAGGCCCCTCTCAACCTCCCTGTGTTCTAGCTCAGCCTCTTTTTTGTTCCCCTTACCAGCCCCCATTTTAGAAACAGCCTACCTTCTGCTGGTATTTACCTGGATATGAGCGTGGGCACCCTCTCTCCCTCCCCCCGTAGCCAGTTGGTTCCCAAGGCCTGCTGTTCTAGGCCCTGAATTTATCTTCACTGACCCTCCTGGATTCTGATCACCATGATATCCCACTTGTGACACCAGCTGCCAGGCTGGTCTTGTGAAACCCCAATCTAACCTTTCTTGGGGAATGAAACCTGAATTCTACCACCTGCTCCTCGTGGGCCTGTGGGCTGGCTTATGGCAGGCCTCCCACCTCCCCTTGCCACATCCTCTCTCTCTGGTAGTGTGTATACCAGCTTCCCCAGAGCTTCTGGAACCTTCCCCCCATGGACCTTCCTCCTGCTTGAGGTTCTTGCTCACTTAGGAGAGGCTGGGAAGGCTTAAGCTGTCCACACCCTCTGAACATGCCCTCCTCTGGTAAGCCTTTTCCTGCCCGCATAGACAATGAGCCCCTTTGTCCCCTGTGGCTCAGAGTGACACCCTGTGGCTCAACATGAGGCCCCACAGTGGGGGAGGAGAGACTTCAGTTTCCAACCTCTTAAGAAAATCTACCAGTTGCTGTCAAGTCTGTGTCACCCCATAGCAATGCCCAGTGTGTCAGAGTAGAGCTGGACTCTATGGGGTTTTCAGTGGCTCAGTTTTTGGAAGTAGCTTGCAAAGATATCTCTGGGTGGACTTGAACCCCCAATCTTTTGGTTAGTAGGGAGCACATTAACCATTCACACCACCCAGGGACTCCCAGCTTCTCAGATACACTGATTACCAAGGTATAGCACCAGGGGCCACCCTAGGGAGTCACTGGAGCCCTTCTTGACCTAGGTCTGGGGATGTCACTGCGTATCCAGGCTTTTTCAGGGTCCTTAACACTCTGGTTACAAAGTGGTTTGGTGCTATGGCTGCTAACCAAGAGGCTGGCAGCTTAAATCCACCAAGCACTCCTTGGAAACTCAATAGGTGAATTCTATTCTGTTCTGTGGGATCACTAGGATCTGGAATCAACTCAATGGCAATGCGTTTGGTTTTTGGTTTTGACACTCTGCTGGGCCCCAGGGTCCTAGGAGTTCTTGATCTTAGGTGTCAAGTGGGGATAGCTCCACCTGGCCCAAGTGCGAGTGTGGGAGGGAAGCCTAGGTATCTTACCAGCCCCCAGCAAGGCGGGGCTAAAGACCCCCTCGATGGTCTCACAGGCACTCCCATCACCGCCACACACACGGCACTTGTCCTCACGCAGATCAGAGCCCAGGACCCGGTCACAGCCCACATGCTGGGGGGGCAGGGGTGAGGGGTCAGTGAGGAACCCACTTGGTTCCCTGCCCCCCCATCTCCCAGGGTGCCCCTCCACCTTGCATTCCCCGCTGACGCAGATGTCCACCGTGTCAGGGCGACAGGGCGTCCCGTCGACCACGGCCGCTGCCCGCTCCGTATAGAAGTTGAAGCCTTCTGCTAGGCATGTGAGTGAGCAGGCCTTCACGCCCCCTGGGGGGCACAGCCCCATCACACCATGGACCCTGGGACCCTTGCCCTCTCCCTGGGGGACGTGAGGCCAAAAGGGGCAGAACCCAGGCTGCACTGTGGAGCTAGTTAGGGGAGGGCCTGGGGAAGACCCCTCAATGCCACATCCACCCACCGAGGGCCTTCCATGCTGCCCTCGGAGGCCCGCACTCACCTCCTCTGTAGGTCTTCCACGTGTAGAATTTTCCGCGGAAGGGGACACTATCAAACTCAGAGCACTGCATCTCCCTGAAGTCCTGGGAGCCGGGGGGACAGTCCTAGGAGCACGGGAGGAAGGGAGGCCAGCTGTGAGGGCTGGAGTCAGGTTGGAAGCTTAGAGGCTGAGAAGGGGCAAGGCTGGACGAAGGCATGCCTGAGACGAGGCCGTGCTGGCCCAGAGGAGACATGGTGGCCCAGGCTAGGATGCATTTGAGGCAGGACGAGGTGGCTTATAAGGCGACAATGGTGGTTGAGTCATAGCATTCTCGCCTTCCATGCAGAAAGCCGGGGCTCGATTCCTGGCCAGTGCACCTTACACGCAGCCACCGTCTGTCTGTCAGTGGAGGCCTGCATGTTGCTATGATGCCGGATAGGCGTCAGTGGAGTTTCCAGACTAAGACAGGCGAGGAAGAAAGACCTGGCAATCTGCTTCTTAAAATCAGCCAGTGAAAACCCTATGGATCCCAACAGTCCAGCCCACAACCACCATGGGAGTGGTGTACGACTGGGCAGCATCTGGTTCCACTGTGCATGGGACTGCCGTGAGCTGGGGGCCAACTCAAGAGCAGGTGACTCGTTAGAGGTTGGGGTGAATTGGGGATGATACCTGGGTTTGTGGTTGAAGATATGAGTGGGGCCTTTGTTGGGAGAAGGGCCTAGAGAGCAGCAGGTGTTGGGGAGGGCTGCTGAGTTCCATTTGGAATTTTATGACAGTCAGGGCCTATGGTTCCCTGGAGACATGAGCTCCTCCAATGACAAGTGGTGGGCAGTTGTGTACATATAAGACTCATCTATATCCAGCAGCCAGCCATGGGGAAACCCAGTATTTAAGGAACATTTGAGAAAAAGCCCTTGGAAGAAAGGCCTGGTGATCTACTTCTGAAAAATCAGCCACTGAAAATCCTACGACACACAGTTCTACTCTGATATACATAGTGTCCTCATGAGCTGGAATCAACCTGAAGGCACCTGGTTTGGCTTTACAGAGACAGGGAAGGTGCAAGCTGAAAGAGAGGGGTGACCAGAAGTGCAGGCAAGCAAAGGGGCTTCAGAACAGAGGGGGTGGTACCTGGGTGACAGGGCAAGCACAAAAGAATGCAAACACAGCCCTTGGGCTTGCTGACAGGGAGCGTTTCATGGATTGAATTGTATCCTCCCAAAAGTATGTGTAGTAATTTGTTTGGGCCACAGGGGTTACCCTCTATTTTGTGACTTTCTGATGCTGTAAACCCTAATCTCTGACTGTGGCTAACAGAGTGGACTAAGTTAGAGAGGACTGGGGTGTGTGCTGTAAATCCCTTCATAAGATCACCTCCCCGCTTCACTGTAAAGGGAGCGTCCCTGGAGTGTGGCTTGTACCACCTTTTCTCATTCTGCTAGAGATAAAAGGAAAGGGAAGCAAGCAGAGTCTTGGGAACCTCATACCATCAAGAAAGCAGCACCAGATGACCAAAACAGAGCGCTTTAGCTAAGCTGGGCTTTTGGGGGTAGGGGGCAGACTGGGCTGTAACTGGAGAAGGTTGTAGGGTCAAGCAATTATTTCAAGGGGTGTATGCGGTGGGGGTGGGGGAGACAATTTAAACATAAAGACAACATATATAAAAAACCTGTTGAGTCCGAACAGTAAAGAAAATGGAAATCACCATGAGACCAGAAGAAATGGATGGTGCCCAGCTACCCTTACTGAATGTTTTGATCAAGGACCCAACGGATGGGATCCAGATGAAAAGGAGGAAGAATGTGGAACTGAACTTCAGACTCTGAAACCAGACATACTAGATCCACTGAGATTGGAGGAATATCTGAATCTAGGGCCCAGAAATAATCTTTAAACCTTAAGCCAAAACTACCTCAGGACACCATTGTTAAACTAAACTCAAGTTAATAAAAAAAAGTTTCCCTTGAGCGTAATGTTCCTATAGAGATTTACCCATATGAGCTTAAAACAGAGCAGTTCATTTAAAGCACAAAAATTTCAAGATGCTGTCTAAATTATTGATGATGAAACAGTATGAGTAGATTCTAAGAACGGAGATACAGTATAAAGTATGCAAGCAATGTTATCGAATCGTTTGTCGAGAAATTGTGAACGAACGAGTGCTGAGTGGTGTACACTGCCACAAAAATAAAATACTGAAAAAACAAAGTGTATATTGCCACAAAAATAAATATTACAAGACAAAAAAAGGAGAGAGCCAGAAAACATCAGATCTTTGGGGAAGTACAAGTGGGTGAGGTCCAGAACACGTGGGGGTGGGGCAGGTGGGGCTTCAGAACCACGGGGTGGGAGGCCTGAGGGAACTCACTTCTGTGTTGCAGGACCGGTGTCGCCGTCTCTCGCCCAGACAGTACTTGCCCCCTATGGTTGGCCTGGAGGACAGAGATGGGGTGGGATGGGGCGACACAAGGTGGAGACAGCCCCCTCGCCTTGTTGGGGAGGAGCTCCTGAGGACTGACCTGGGGCTGTCACAGTGCCGGCTGGAGGAAGACACCCCACCGCCACACGTCCGGCTGCAGTCGCCCCACGGTGTCCACAGGCCCCAGGCTCCGTCCACGCCCTCTGGCCTTGACCCAAAGGGGACACACACGCGCTTGTAACACCACTATAGGGATGTGGAGGTGGACATAGGATGTTAGCCTTCACAAGCACATGGTTCAGCCCTCTACCCGGGTCTGAAGCCCCTCTGGGGTGGCGAAGAAGAGGAAGGACAAGAACCACAGCTGAGCACTCAGAACAGCCTTGGCCTGAAATAGGGTCACGAAGAGGGGCGGCAGCCCGATCTTCAGACAAGTGGGCGGGGCATGGTTCTTGCGGGGGCGTGGCCAGCGCTCACCCCCTTGTCGATGGTGTGCGTCTGGCACAGCGTGCCCTCCGCGGCTGGGATGCTGTTGGTGATGCACCGGTTGCTCTTGCTCAGACACCACAGCTCGCTGCAGACCTCCTGCGGGCCGAGACCACCGCTCAGTCTCACCCTCCCTTCTGCCTCCCTCGGGGACCCGGCCTGGCTTGGGCCAGCCTGGGGCGGGGCACCAGTGCTTCTTTCCTGCGTCTCTGCGGGTCTTCTTGGGTCCCCTTTGGGGGCATGGCTTGGGACCCATCCTCCACCAATAACCTGTCCTTATGAGATACCTATGGGTGCCACAGATGCCTTCTGGCATAACTGTCTTCATTTTACATGAGAAAACCAAGGCTCAGACAGGCACAGGTAAGGTCACAGGTACTAAAATCCGTGCTGTAACCACTTTGCAGTCCGGTCACTGGTGGCTCCTATAGTTTCTGGGGTTACCTTGGGACCTGCTACGAAGGGCCAAATAGGAAGGAGTCTGGTTTCCTTTTGGGGATGGCTCATTACTGGTTGTAGTCCAGTGGATCCCAACTTACAGAGCAGTGATCCTGAAAAATCAGGCCTAGAAGGTGGCCCAAGCCAAGAGCTCCATCCCTGGTTTTCCCAGCTGGTTGGTTTTTCTTGTTCCACACCCTAAACTGGGCAGTCCCCAAGTTTCTAGGCTATGAGAGACTGAGGAGATAAGACCAGGGTAGGTCTGTCTGAGATGTTCCTGTGCCTCCTCCAGTGAAAAAGCAACCTGTTTTCCTGTTTGAATCCTGCTCTGGGCTGGCCCAAGCCTGGCAGAAATACTGTCCCTGGCAGTGGTTTCAGCTGTAGCCTCTCTCAAGCCTTCTAGCTGTAGGAAGGGCTATGCCTGCATATAAGGATAGAGTGTTATCTGCCGCCTCACATCTGCTCCAGAGCACCCCTGCCTTCTATCCTCTCAGAGACGTCTTGGCTAAAAAGCCAGCCTGCTTTTCTAGCTTCAGTTATCCCATGTCCCCCCGGCCACTGCGAAAATACGAGTCAGGCCCGAATGCCACTTCTGACACCTGACAGAGAACTCGCAGGTCCAGCTTTGTTTTAGGCTCTTCTCCACAAGGAGGCGCTGCAGTATATGTGAATGAGTGCTGGCCACCCTGGAAGGCTCGGCTCAGCTCCTGCTTTTCAACATAATTTCCCTCTCTGGGCCTCAGTTTCCTCATTTACAGACGGGTAGTCTGATGCCTGCTTTCCTACATGACAAGGCAGATATGAAAGGGCTTGAACAAATGCCCTGTTACTGGGTAACAATGACCACAGCTATCCTTGGATCAGGCACTAGGCCTAAAACTCTTTACATATATTAATCCATTTACATGTAGTAAATAATTCTCCCAATTTAATACACAGTCAGTTATCAACCATGCCTTTTAAAATCCAGAGTCATAGATCTGGGTTTAAATTCCAGCTTTGCCGTGTATTTGAACTGTGATCCTGGACAAACAAACCTCACTAAACCTCAGTCCCTTCCTTCACTTGTAACACAGGATCATAGGATTACCTAGGGTTTAAACGAATGATCTATATAACGTACTGAGCACACAGTACATGCTCAGAAAATATTAGAATACTAAGGACACGGCAGATCCTTAGGAGGAACTATGGGATTTTTTTTAAAAATTCACTGGAGGGCCTTGAAGTTACCAGTGGAGTTAGACCTGGGAGTGCGGTGCAAGAGTAGAATGTTTAATAGAAATTGTTCCAGGATTTGTCTCTTCATCTTGTGCTGATAGCTGTTCACTGTCTGTGAATCAAATAAATGAAGTGAGGGCATTATAAAAGCCACTCACTGCCTGCCTGTAAACCCTGGTGCGTAGTGGTTAAGGGCTACAGCTGCCCAAAGGTCGGTAGCTCAAATCTGCCAGCTGCTCCTGGAAAACTCTATGGGGCTGTTCTACTCTGTCGTATAGGATTGCTATGAATTGGAATTGATGATGGGTTTACTTCCTGCTTTGAGATGCCAGAGAGTTAGCTTCAACATCGCCATACAAACTTGCTCTGATCCTTTGAATCTTGAGGCTGTAGAAGACTGGGGCTGGGGGCCCAGGGCTCTAGGAGTTGGAGTGTTTTTTAGGGAGCCAAGGGGCAGACCCTGGCTGAGTAGGTGGGGGCTGAGGTAGGAAGCTAGTACGCCGGAACTTTCTGGGCATGCTGGTGGGACTGTAGGACCCTGGCGCTCTCTCTAGGCATACATGGGGCTGCGGGAGCTGGGTTTAAACCTTGGGAGAACAGGGGGAAGTCAAGAGGCTCAGAGCCCATCTGGCCAAGGACTGGTGTCAGAAGGGCTCTTGAGGACATGGGAAGCAAAGACAGAGCATCCCTGGAAGGCTCGGTGGAATGCTCTGCTGAGCAGGGAAGATGGCCTGTTCCCAAGGAAACTGTCCCCAGCACGTCTGGCCATTTCATTAACAACAACTGCCCACCTAGGGGTCTTGAGATATGGTCCCCTGTAACCTACCATTGACTTAAGATGCTGGACAAAGGGTGGCTTTCTTGAGGCTCTCCCCAGCCCAACTTCCAAATCTGGAGTGGTCTGGAGAACCATGAGTCCCATTCTAGCAACCCGTCTTGTTCCCGAGGATGGTCTGTGACAGCTGTAGCCTCACACGCTTGTCCTCCCAGCCACCCCCCCGGTGGTCATGCCCTCTCCCCTCCCAGGAAGGAAAGCAGGAAGGCTCTCTCTACCCCGTATTTACACTGACGCGATTTGACTCCATGCTGGAAGCGGCACTGTTCATCGGCGTCATAGGCCTGGCCTGGTGCCACCGTTGGGTACACGAAGTCCTGTCTGGGGGGCCGGTTGTTGAGGCACAGCCCCAGGCCCGAGCTGTGGCAAGAGGAAGGCAACTGTCACATTTGGGAGGCTGCAGAGGCCCCCTGGATGACAGAACAACTTTGATTTCTAGAATCCAGCCCCCCAACCATCAGCAGGACCCCCTCGGCAGGCCAGCGGGTGTGTCCTCACTCCAGAAAGCTGGTGATGTAGTCGCGGCTGCAGGATGACCACACAAAAGGGTTGGTCTTCATGGTGATGTGGGCAGCCATCAGCTTGGCTGGGTCCTGGCCTCGGGCACCGCAGCTGTTCCCCACACCGTCGTGGTTCATGCCGAAACTGCAGAGGGGCATTGGCTCTGCTGGGCGCCAGGGGACCCACCCGGCCCTTTCACCCTCTATGCCTGTGTCCCCAGGCCTCACGTGTGTCCGATCTCGTGGGCAATGGTGAACGCTGTGGCCAGGCCAATGTCCTCGTTGATACTGCAGCTCCTCTCCCGCTCACACATCCCACCCACGGGAGCCAGACCTGGGAAACAGGCAGGCGGGGTGGGGCTGGAGGTTCAGGGCTGGCCGGCCCCATCTACCCTACCAGGTCGCACCCGCTGCCCCCCAGACCACTGCCTCCATGGGGGCTTGTAGCCCACAGGGCTCGGGTACCTAGCGTGCCACAGGGTTTGTTCCTGTAGATGCAGATGTCATAGCTGTGGAAGGAGAGGGAGGAGTAAGGCACTGGGCTGCTTTCCTAAGGCCTTTGGATCTCCCACACCCATCTTCGGGGCTGGGCTCTGCTTGGACTTGTAGCCTCATGCACTGGCCCCCAGCTGACCTTGGGCATGTGACCTTGGGCACATGGGACCAACCAAACGAATGAATGAATGAGAGACTGAGTGAGTGTCTCTGTGCTCAAATGGCCCAACACCCCCTCTCCTGCTCCCAGCAGTCCCACCTTGTCCCTGGCTCCTCCAGGAGTGGGCGAAGCTTCCCAGCCCGTCCCCCCGCCCTGGCTTGGCCCTTAGTGGGTCCCCTGACTCAAGTCGTGAAGCCCTCCGGCCCTCACCGCGTGATGAGTACCGCCGTGTCGTGGTTGGCCACACCGTTCTCCGGGATGGCGTTGCCGTGGCCGTTGCGGTTCACGATGGATTTCTGCCACTTACAGAAGCTGTCCAGGGACTTTCCAGCATGGTGGGTGATTTCCAGGGTGGGCTGAGGATGGACAGAGTGAAGCACATGGGGGCCAGTCACCCAGAGCCGGCAATGCCAGCAAGGAAGGCAGGCAATGCTGGTGAGGAGGGAAGGGGCAGGGCACCCGCACCTGGTCCTCGGTGAGCAGGATGAGGCGCGTGACAAGGATGTTAACGTTGTTTCCCAGACTCGAGTCCTGGAAAAGTTTGGCAACCTGACCTCCAAGAAACAAGAGAGACCGAGTCTTAAGAGCAGCCCAGAATGAAAACAAAAACATAAATCAATAAAAAACAACGCAACAACAGCTTGCTTTAATCAAGGACCGACTGTGTGGCAGGGTTCAGGCTACGTCCACTGCATACACCCTCTTCTAGGCAGGTGCTACTGTCACTTTCATATTACAGATGAGGAGACTGACACAGAGAATTTAGGCCGCACAGCTGGCAGGTGTCACAAGTGGGATTCAAGTTTGAGACACCTGCTGGGAAAGCCCTGGTCGCTTATCAGCACATTTCTTCTCAACTCGGCCCTCTCAGTCTTTCTGTCCACCTGGACTCCATCTGTCTGCTCACCCTCAATTGGCTACCTCAGTTGTCTGGCCCAGAGGTGGCCTGAGCAATATGCAGATGTAGCCTCACTCTACAGCTTTCTAAAGGTATCATTGAAGCACTGCACAGGAAGGTGGTCTTAGAGGAGGGCAGGAGTGTCTGGAGACACTGGTCAGAGGGAAAGAGAAAGTGGCTCAGGGGTTGAGTGGGACACAGATGATCGGGGGCAGGAGGCCAGGCTAAGCATGAGCCCTGGGCCATTCTGTCCTACACGGAACATCCCTGGAAACTCTGCTGGTTAAGTTTTAGGAGGTTTTGAATAACCAAGAAGCCTAGTGCAGTAGTATCAAGAGACTTTATGTTGACACATCAGGCTGTCTACCGATAGTGTCTTCTCATTTCGCTTCAGTAAAACCAAGAACATCAATTAACATTATGTGCCATGTGCTCCCTACCAGACTTCCCTCATACCAACCCTTACCCTATGAGGTACCAGTTGCTGTTGAGCTGACACAGACTCACAGAAACCCCATGAGAGTCAGAGTAGAGCTATGCTTCTTAGAGGTTTTACTGGCTGATGTTTTGGAAGTAGATCACCAGGCCTTTCTTCCGAGGTGCCTCTGGGTGGACCTGAGCCTGCAATGTCTCAGTTAGCTGCTTAGTGCTCAACTGTTGGTTCTACCCAAGGACTCTATCGTATGAGGTGCTGTTGGTATGTTGTTAGGTGCTGTTGAGTTGGTTCTGACTCATTGTGACCCCATGTAGAACACCACGATACACTGCCTGGTCCTGCACCGTCCTCACAATTGCTGTTATCCTTGAGCCCACTGTTGCTGCCACTCTGTCAGTCCATCTCATTGAAGGTCCTCCTGTTTTTTGCTGACGTTCTCCTTTACTAAGCATGATGTCCTTTTCCAGGAACTGATCCCACCTGATAACACGTCCAAAATGTGTGAGACGCAGTCTCACCATCCTTGCTTCTCAGGCACACCCTGGCTGTGCTTCTTCCAAGACAGATTTGTTCCTTCTTTTGGCAGTCCACGATCTAGTCAATATTCTTCACCCTACGAGGTAGATACCATTATAACTGCATTTTACAGAGTGGGAAAATGAGGATCAAAGAGATCAAGCCTTTTTTCCATTTTAAACAATATTTATTTTCATGACGGCTGTTTCAGCCTTTTTGTGTGTGTGTGTTTTAGGTGAAAATTTACAGAACAAATTAGTTTCCTATTCAAAAGTGTTATACACAGATTGTTTCGGGGCACTGGTGGCAATCCCACTCGGTGTCAGCACTCTCCCCGCCTCGCGTTTTGCACCCCAGGTTCTTTGTGTCCGTTTGTTGTTTCCCTGTCCCTTTCCACCTTCTCATCTTTATTTTTGGGGCCGGTATAGCCCATCTGATCTCAGGTACTGTGGGATGTAAGAAGCATGTCCCACAGCTGTGACTGTTTTCTATCCACTGCCGTCAAGTCTAGGTTTGTCTAACCTCTGGCTGAAAGGTGAACCTAGGCAGTGGCTTCAGTTCTAGGTCAGAAGGTTAGCCGGGGGAAGAGGTCAAGAGTGCTGATCAAGGTCTAGTACGGGAACTGAGCATGTCCATATGTGGGCTGCGAAGGTCAGCCTGCACGGATTTATAGCTAGGTGCTATTGGGAGTCAAGGTGCCCTGGTGGTGCAGTGGTTAAATGCTCAGCTGCTAGCCAAAACACTGGAGGTTCACACCCATCAGCCTCTCATAAATGTTAACCCAAACCAAACCTGCTGTGGCTGAGTCAATTCTGACTGACAGCAACCACAGAGGGCAGTGAAGAGCTGCCCCGCAGAGTTCCTGAGGCTGTGACTTTTACAGAAGCAGACTATTGTATCTTTCTCCTATGGAGTGGTGAGTGGGTTCAAACAGCCCACCTCTGGGTTAGCAGCTGAGCATTTTAACCACTGCACCACCAGGGTTCTTTCATGAAGATTACCACCTCAGAAGCCCTATGGGGCAGTTCTGCTCCGTGCTATAGAGTTGCAATAAGTTGGAACCCAGTGGACAGCAATGGGTTTCGGTTTTTTGGCTTGTATGAGAACTCAGCGTGTAGACAGACATGTGCTCGTGTGTATGTGTTGCTAACCTGACTCAGTACCTGAAAGCTGTGCTTAGTTTTGTATATTGTTATTGTGAGGTACCCTTGAGTTTGTTCCCACAGCAACCTTATAGAGAACGAAAGGACACAGTCCTGCGCCCGCTTCACCATCATTGCCATGCTTGAGCCCATTATGGTAGCCCCTAGACATCTTACGGAAACCCTGTTGGCATCGTGGTTAAGTGCTACAGCTGCTAGCCAAAAGGCTGGCAGTTCGAATCCACCAGGCGCTCCTTGGAAACTCTATGGGGCGGTTCTACTCTGTCTACAGGGTCACTATTAGTCTGAATCGATTCAGTGGCAGTGGGTTTGGTTCAGGTGGGTACATCGTGTTCAGAGTCTTCCTCTTTCACCGACTCTCTACTTTACCAAGCATGATGTCTTTCACCAGAAACTGGTCCCTCTGGTCAACATGTCCAAAGTAAGAGAGATGAAGTCTCGTCATCCTTGTTTCTAAGGAGCATTCTGGCTGTATAACTTCTAACACAGATTTGTTTGTTCTTCTGGCAGCCCATGGTATCTTTGATATTCTCTGCTGACAGCATAATTCAAAGGCATCAATTCTTCTGTGGTCTTCCTTATTCATCATCCAGCTTTCATATGCATATTAGCCAAGCCAAGTGCCCTAGAGTCAGACTGAAAATACCACAGCTTGGGTCAGGAGCACTTTAATCCTCAAAGTGACATCTTTGCTTTTTAACACTTTGAAGAGGTCTCTTGCAGCCAGTTTGCCCGATGCAATATATCATTTGATTTCTTGACTGTTGTTTCCAGGAGCATTGACTATGGATTCAAGTAAACTGAAATCCTTGACAACTTCAATCTTTCCTCCATTTATCTTGATGTTGCTTATGAATCCAGTTGTGAGGATGGCTGTTTCCTTTACATGGAGGAATAATCCATACCGAAATCTTTGATCATTATCAGTAAGGGCTTCAAGTCACCTTTGCTCTCTGTAAGCAAGGATGTGTCACCCAGATATTGTTACGTTGTTAAGTGAGTTGTCCTCCAATCCTGGCACTGTAGTCTTCTTCAAATAGGCTGTCTTCTTGAATTATTACTCAGCCTACAGATTAAGTTTGTGGCAGCATCCAATCCTGCCACACACCTTTCTTGATTTTAAGCCACACAGAATACCTTTGTTCTGTTTGAATTAACTACCTCTTGGTCTGTGTACAGTTTCCTCACAAACAGAATTCAGTGTTCTGGAATATTCCCATTCTTTGTAATGTTATCCATAATTAGTTATGATTCACACAGCTGAATGCCTCTGCCTAGTCAATAAAACACAGGTAATCATCTTTCCGTGTTCACTGCTTTTAGCCAAGATCCATATGACATCAGCAGTGATATCCTGGGTCTATGTCCTCTTCTGAATCTGGCTTGAATTTCTAGTAGTTTCCTGTCTATGTACTGCTGCAACTTCTTGGAATGATTGTCAGCCAAATTTTACTAGTGTTTGGTATTAGTGATACCGTTCAATAATTTCTGCATTCTGTGGGATCTCCTTTCTTTGGAATGGATGAAAATGTGGATCTCTTCCAGTTAGTTGGCCAGGTAGCTGTCCTCCACAAATTTCTTGGCATAGATGAGTGAGCACCCCCATTTTAGAGGTGGGTAAACCAAGAAACAGAGTTTCGGGATGGTGCAAGTGGTTAAGCATTCGGCTGCTAACTGGAAGCCTGAATGTTCAAGACCACCCAGGGGTACACTGGAAGAAGGGCTTGGCGATCTACCTCTGAAAAACCAGCCATCCAAAATCCTACAGGACACAGTTCTGCTCTGACTCACATGATCTGCCACGAGTCAGAACAGACATGATAGCAACTGATCTTTCTTTTTCTTTTTTAATTATTAAGTCAACCAAGGAAGAAGGCTAAAAGTACATTATCCAAGAGCACACAGCAGAAAGCTGGCAGAGCCGAGATTTGAACCCAGGCAGCCTAGTTCTGGCCTCGAAGCTCCTATTCACTGCTCTCTGCTACGTCTCCTCATTCAGGGCCAAGTGCTGCTCTCTGTACTCACCCCACCCTGTGCTCTGTTTCATCAGTTTGGCCCAGGTCAGGGACAGGTCAGGCCCAGGTCGGGGTTGGTGACAATATCCCCTCCTCTTGGCCTCACCCAGGGAGGGGGAGGCACTTACAATGTTCATGATGGCGAGCACGTACTGTTCCACGTCTCGGCGCCCATGGTAGGCCACCATCATTTTGTCAGCCACCACCAGGGTCTCCACGTAGCGCTCCCGGCTGACCGAGCGCTTCAGGCCCGGCTGGCCTCGCTCTGTCTCGTTCCCCAGGGGCCTAGCGGGTGGTGGCTTCAGAGTGCGCAGCCACCACGGCCGCCCCTTCCAGGGTTTCTCGTCTGTAGGACCCAGTACAGCAAGTCAGTCACTGTCCTTTTATAGCCCCTGCCTGACTGTCCCTCTCATCAACAGTTGGGGTGGACAGTTGCCTGTCATCTTGTTCCTGTTATAATTGTCCGCCACCTGTCTGATGGTACATCTGCCTGACTGCCTGTCAAACACCTTACTATCTGACTGTACCAGTACCCACTCATAGACCCACTATCCATAAGTCTATCTCTACAATGGTGTGACTGTTTTGCTGCCATGCTTGTTGCAGATATACAATCACAGGCAGTTACTTGTGCGGAGTCGGACAGTGTACTACTTGGGTAGTAGTACAACCAGCCAGGTAACTGGACCATCAGGTTGCAGTACAGTCAGATGGTAGAACTGTCAGGTGTTCAGAAAGGGGGAGGGGAGAGTTGGCCTGCTATACAACATACTTTGGAGGAACTCAACAGTCTGCTTTCCCCACCATTTATTGTACAGTAGCCTGCTCTTCCATTGCCCCAGTGCTCTGTGCTTCAGGGACGCCTAAATGTCTGATTGAACAATTACATGATTGTCCTACTGCCAGACTGGTTGGTTCAACAACTGTCCAGTGTCCCACTGTGTCAGCATGTTTGTACAACTTCCTGGCAGTTCCACTGCTGAGTGGACTGGTGTGTAGGTCTGTTTCATTGCTCGGTCTGTGTGGTTGTACAACTTCCTGGCCTCCCAATTATTGGGAGGCAGAACTAACATGGTACTCTAGACAGAAGCACCATGCTGAACCGCTGCAGCAAAGACACAAACAACTAAGTAAAACAGAAACAGATGTGACTCCTAGAACCCTAAGTACCAAGTGGAGGAATAAAGAACTCGAGCAAGCTCTGAATGGAGTAAGAAACTGACACAGAACAGAGAACGAGGAAAGCTATGGAATGCAGGACCCATACCAGCCAATGTGGCGGAATTCGCCACCTTGGACTACAGCCACCAAAGAATTCAGATAGGGAGCACAGGAAGGCAACTTCAGGGAGCTCCCAGCAGGAAACGGAGCACCTGGTAACCAGGGATACATGCTTTTCCACCCCATGCCCTTCCTCCCTATATGAGGCCTTTGTTGCTTGCCAATGGGCCCTGGTCATTTGATGGGAGAAATAACAGCTCACTGCTGCCTGGACTGGCCATCTTGGACCTCAGCCACCCAACACTGCAGACAGGGAGTACATGAAGGCTACTTCTAGGAGCTTTTAGCAGGAAACAGAACACCTGGCAACCAGGGATAGATGGTTTCCTATCCTCCTTTCCTTCTTGCCTCTACACGGCCTTGTTCAGCCAGAGAGACACTAGCACACTCATGCTGGGGGTCCACTCTGCTCCTATCAGCCCCATCTTTTTGTTTTTTGATATTGTTTTCTTGGTTTTTGTTGCTTTTGTCTCTCCTTCTTCCTTCCTTTCCTTTTTGCGAGCTTTCTCGATGGTCTGTGATTTTTTGAGTTTGTTGCTTTGTTCTTTCTTGTGTGTATATGTTTATTTACGGTTTTGCTCTTTTTTCTAATTGCTTCCCCCCATGAGTATATTTGTTGCTGTTGTTGCAGTTTTTCTATTTTTATGATTTATTTATATTTGTGTGGTGGTTTCTTTTCTCTCCTTCACATCTTTCCTTTCTCCTGCCAACCTATCCCTGTGGGCCACCCACGCTGCTTCTCGACAGGCCAAGTCATACTGCTTGGCTAGGGACCCACAAGCACAGTGCCTCACCAGTCTACTCCACCCCACACACTGAAGCCAACCCCATACTGCAATTTTGTTTTTTACTTCATTTTTACCTTTCTTTTGTCTCTTCATCCACCCACCCACTTAGCTTTGCACATTACATTCTCTCCTTTCCCTCCTGCTCATTGGCACTAGGCCCTGAGTGCCACACTCCTGAGTCGTACCAACATGGTCTCCTGGATCTCACCCTGAGCTAGTCCCCAACCCCCACCCCATCACCCCAACTTGATGCCACAAAGTACCCATTCCTGCCCCACCATTCCTACTGGATGCACCCTGCTGCATGATAGTTGAGTGACCAGTCCTGGCCACCTGGACAAGGTGGTGACAAGTATTGTGCCCACAACCAAGCAAGTAATAAAACACACCCAGTCTGCTTGCCTAGACATAACCAAATAAAACAAAAAATCAGGATGAAACAATTAAGAATAGAATCGACACACAAAGAAAATATTCCTACATGTTCCAGAGACAGCAGATAATATCAAAACATGTTAAAAGCCAGGAGCGTATGGCTCTAAAAAGTGACCAACAGAAAATATCAGATGACCTTCCACTAGAAGAAAAGACACTGGATATGGAATTCAGAACCCCAATATTCAGGTTTGTCCAACAGACCAAAATAAAGAAAAAACAGACAGAATTATGGAAAAGACAGATACAACAACAGCACAAATCAGGAAAATAATACAGGACAAAAATGTGAACATGAACAACTAGAAATCATACAAAAACAGCAATTAGAAATCCAAATGACAAACAACAAAGTATCAGAAATGGACAGTGCAACAGAAGGGTTAGCAGCAAATATGAAACAAGGAAAGGCAGGATCAGTGCAACTGAAGACAAATCCTCACATCCCATTTTGTTTGATGAAAAATCAGTGAAAAGAGAGGAATGAATAAACCCTGAGAATGACGTGGGATACAATCAAAATGCAAGGATTTGCATGTGATTGGAGTTCTAGAAAAGCAGGAGAAAACAGAAAACACAGAGAGGATCATGGAAGATTTACTGACAGAAAACTTCCCTATTATCATGAAAGACAAAAAGCTGACTACCCAAGAAGCTCAATGTTCCCCATATAGGACAGACCCCAAAAGAAAAACACCAAAACATATCACAGTCACTGGCTAAAACCAAAGATAGAGGAAGAATCCTCAGAGGAACTTGAGTACAACAAAACGTCACATACAAAGGGGAAACAACAAAACTATTCTCTGATTACTCCACAAAAACCATGCCGGCAAAACGACAATGGGATGAAATAAAATACTGAAACAAAACACAACAGCCAACCACGAATAATATATCGTGCAAAAACTCTTGCTCAAATATGATGGCAAAATTAAGACCTTTCCAATTATGCAGTTACGCGTAATTGGAATTATATGCAATTATTATATGCAATTATTCCAATTATGCATCCAAAGCACTGCCCAATTCTCTGGCTGTTTGAACAACTCATCTTCTCCTTTTACCCATGCCTGACAGTCTTACCATCTAACTGTATGTCTCATTACCCAGCTGGTTGTACAACCACTCAAGTAGTATACTGTCCAACTCTGTACTACCGACTATGACTGCATGTCTGCTACCACATCCTACTCACTATCAGAATTGTGAGTATCAATCTGATGGTTCATTTTATGTATCAATTTGGCTAGGTCATGGTGCCCAGTTGTTTAGGCAAATGCTAGTTACTGTTATGAAGTGTCTCCTTGTGATTGTAACACTTGGCCTTACATAAAGCAGATTACCCTCCATAATACATGTGGACTTGAACCAAGCTGTTGAAGACTTTAAGAGTTTTCCTGGGTGTGTTCTGCCTCCAGAGCATAAATAGTTATTTTGCCACAATACCCCTTACTCCTCTTACTGCCTAACCTACGGATATGGGGACTGAAGCCTGCAGGAGTCTCCAGCCTGTCACCTGAACTATGATTTGGGACTTGCCATGTACCACAGACTGCCAAAAGAACAAACAGATCTATTCTGTTAAAAACACAACCAGAGTGTTTCTTGGAAGCAAAGATGGTGAGACTGTGTCTTACATAATTTGGACATATTGTCAGGAGGGATCAGCCCCCTGGAGGACATCATGTTTGGTAGAGTGCAGAGTCAGTGAAAAAGAGGAATTCCCTTGATGAGATGGATTGACACAGTGCCTGCAACAGTGGGCTTAAGCATAAAAACGATTGCGGACACGGCGCAAGACGGGGCAGTGTTTCGTTCTGTTGTGCACAGGGTGGCTATGAGTCAGAATCAATGGCACCAAACAACAACAGCCCCTACAATTATGAGGTATTTCCTTAAAGTAAATCGCAGTGTTGTTAGTTGCCACTGAGTCAATTCTGACTTATGGTGACCCTGTGTGTTACAGAGTAGAATTGCTCCATAGGTGTTCTTGGCTGTGATCTTAATGAAAGCACACTACCAAGCCTATCTTCTGTAGTATCATTGGTTAGGTTTGAACTGCCAACCTTCTATTGTTATTGTGTACCATCAAGAGGATTCTGACAGAGTAGACAGAGTAGAACTGTCCCCTAGGGTTTTCTAAGCTGAAATCTTTATGGGAACAGATCACCAGGTCTTCTCTCCTGCAGAGCTGCTGGTGGATCTGAATGACTGAGCATTTGGTTAGCAGCCAACTGCTTAACCATTACATCATCAGGGCTCTTCACCTTTAGGTTAGTGGACAACACACACACACACAGACCCTCACTAGTTCTTTTTCTCAAGAAAACACTAAGACAATCTCTCTGCTTTTCCACCAAACATCTGATTTTCCTTTTTAACTGTATGATTACTGTGGTTGTCTAGGGTTCCAACTTTCCCATTCTCTGAATATCTGATTGTACAGCTGTCTTCCTACCAGCCTGGTTGAAATTCTGATCTTTTGGATAGGGGCTTAACTATTCTTCTGCTTGGCATTTTTTTATTTTAAAACCATTCAAGTATGAGGCAACTATCCCACTGCTTTACTGCTGAACTATCATGGAGGAAAAACAGGTTTACAACCGAGTATCTGTCTGGCTGTACAGCTGTCTGTCTCTCTGCTGGACCATGTGATAGCAATTATGGTTACATGCAAAGGCTTCCACTTGTGCAATTTTCCAGAACTTTCCAGCTGTCAGACTGTAACTCCCTACTGCTCCACTGCCCAGCAGACAGATGTGACTTGTGACCATATCCTTGTCTCCTCAGCAGTTCTCTTCCTCCAGTCATGTAGCTGCCTCCTGACCTTCAGATTGGCAATACCCTGTGTAATGGCATTTCCTTAGCATGCTGTCTTGACAAGAGTTTTCTGAAGTCCTGGCTAGAGGCTGTCCATTCTCCTTCCTCAGTAGCTGATTAAATCTACTCTTCATACCCCTCCCCTTATCAGGTTCTCACACCCTGGGTCACTATACACCCCTTCTAGCCATCGTAGAAAACCCTGGTGGTGTACTGGTGAAGTGCTACAGCTGCTAACCAGAAGGTCAGCAGTTCAAACCCACCAGGTGCTCTTTGGAAACTCTATGGGCCAGTTTTATGCTCTTCTATAGGATTGCTTTGAGTAGGAATTGACTTGACTGCAGTGGGTTTCTATTTTTTTCAATTGTCCTAGGAGCAGGTACCCAACACCTAGGGACAACCTCTATGACCTGAGCCTGCAGAATTATTCAAAGTGCCCAACCCCTGGGAAGTCTGCAAACCCTGCTGACATCACCTTGTTTGCCATGTATGTGTCTCCTACAACTCCAGCTTGTCATTACTTTGACCCCAGGGTACAACCCTGTGTGGCCTAATGGACTACCACATTCTTCCCAAGGCAATGATGCATATAATAAACTTCTTTCCATGACATTAACTTCCATGCCTATTTGCCTTACCATATGTGATACAGGGAACCCCAGATATATTTAAAACACTCAGCTGCCTACCTCTGCCTCAAGATAAGGCTGCTGTGCACCTGCTCTGTCCAACCCTAAAAGGGCAGGTGTACCTCTCACTCCACAGGCTGTGTCCAGGTGTGGGTGGCGCAGGGAGGAACGCTTGTATACCACATGGGGGCCACTTTCCTCTGCACCCTGGGGTCCTTTGATGCCACTTTGTAGGGGTTCGATCAGGTACTCTTCTTCATCTGCCACAATCAGGCCATGCTGGGGGTTAGGAGTAGAGCAGAGAGTTCAGATCAGTTTAGGTTCCCAGGACCCCTAGATTTACCTTTATGACAACATTCCTTCTACTCTTACTGGGTTTATTTTGCTGTTTCTTTTCTAACGTTTCCAAATGGATATTCAACTTGTTACTTTTTCAGCTTCTCCAAAGGTTATACATTTTCCTCAAAGAACTGCTTTAGCTGCACCCTAAAAAGTAGAGATTACCTTCAAATACTTTTCCAGTTTGCAGTATGTCCTTTCCTGAACCATGAGATATTTAAAAGTGTATTTTTTATATCATATGATACCTATTAAGATTGTTGTTTTAGTTAGCTGTTCTTGAGTTGATTTTGACTCACAGTGACCCCATGTGTGCACAATAGAACTGCTCCATAGGGTTTTCAAGGCAGTGACCGTTCGGAAGCAGGTTGCCAGGTCTGTCTTGAGGAACCTCTGGGCATGTTCAAACTGTCAACCTTTGGGTAGCAGTTGAGTGCTTATCAGTGTGCACCACAAAGGGATTCCTGATAGTATACCATGCATACACAGGAACCCTGGTGACACGGTGCACTGGTAAAGCATGTGACTGCTAACTAAATGTTTGGCAGTTCAAATCCACCAGCTACTCATTGGAAACCCTATCGGGTGGTTCTACTCTGTCCTACAGACTCACTATGAACCAGAATTGACTCAGTAGCAAGAGAAATAATGAGTATTTCTTCTAAATGTATGGACCTTTCCCCAGCATCCCCAGAAACCCTCAGCTCACCAGGCCCCCACAGGTGCTGATGGCCACATGGGAGCTGCCAGCCTGGCCCTGCAGGTGACCAGCATACAGACAGTGGGGTTGGGCAGCCCTCTGCCATGCCAGGCCCTCTCGTGTCCAGTACTCCACGGAGACATGCCCTGCCAGCAGGCGGGGACTGTGGGTCAGGTTCAGCAGGAACTGGGTGCTGGGTGCGGCCACCTTGTAGAAGAGGCGGGACTCGGTGGTGGCCCCCGTGCCCCGGCGCTGCCTCCGGGGGGCAGGTGGTGAGAAAGCCAGCAGTACCCCGTTGTGGTCCACACGGGTAGGGAAGGCGATCTCATAGCTCTCCAGACTGGACAGGAATTCATCTATGGGCAAGGGGCAGGGGCAGAGGCCTGGGGTGACCCCTGGGGCTGACCCACAGCACCAGCTGCTGGAGCAGGCAAAACTGGCCTCACTGCTCCCTGCATCCAGGTCGCCAGGTGCAAGACTCTGGCCTAAGCGAACCCAGGACCTTCTCCCAGGATTCTCCTCCCACCCCCTGACCCCTCTCCCTGCTGGCTGGCCTCATTCCTTGTTCCTTCCCCACCACTCCTGGACTACCCCTACCTTGAGATCGGAAGGCGTGCGGCAGCGTGACCTGGAATGTGAGGCCCAGCCCCAAGGCGAGGGCCCAGTGGAGGATCTGGCAGGCGGGAGCCATGGTGGCCACGTGTCCACATGTCTCTCCCCAGCCCCGGCTGCCAGCAGCCCCTGCAGTGCCGCCTCCGTGTTCACAACCTTGGCAGCATCCCTGGGCTCCTGGAAGTGGGGGGCCGGGGTCAGCAGTAGGCATGGACTTGCTGTCCAGCACAGCCAAGGCCAAGGCCCCTCACCAGAGTGACAATGGGACCCACAGTGCCTCAGTCCCAGCCTGGAAGATTCCAGAAGACAGTCGCCCTGGTTTGATGATTCGGAAGGTCCTTTCCTCATTTATCCGTCCCCCTGTCACCACCCTCCCAGCTTCTCCTACTCTCCAGGACAGTGAGGGACCTTCACACTAGGCTGTTGTTTGCTGTTAGCACATTGACTCCAACTCATGGCAGCTGCATGTATGCAGAGTAGAACTATGCTCTAGAGGGTGTTCTTGGCTGTGACCTTAGCTGAGCCCTGGTGGTGCAATGGTTAAGCACTTGGCTAGTAACCAGAAGAGGTCGGCAGTTGCAACCCACCAGCGGCTTCCATGAGAAAAGACCTGGCAACCTCTAAAGATTACAGCCTAGCAAACCTTATGGGGTACATGGTGTCATGGATCATGTGTAACTCTTCTCAAATAATCGGGTAGGACCATGCTAAGTTATATGGGACCCTAATGTTCTGCCATCCTGCTAGACTTAAAAATGAGCCATCCCAAAGGCTCGAGGAGGTGGCTTTTACCACCACCACCAAGGAAGAAGAATCAAGAGTGGAACAAATCCTTTGGACCAGCATCCTTGTGCTAAGAAGCTCCTGGAATCAGGAGATTGAGATGAGAGAACTGTAACACCAAAGACAGCAAAAAAGCGATGGCAGAGAAATGGTGGCAAGATGCAGGCATTAAGAGACCAGGAGGGGAATACCAGGAGATGGGGTGGTAGGCTTGACAGCCCACACTGTGAGATAGCTGAGCGCCTTTGGGCAGGAGGCTTGCTGGTGGAGTAGAGTGCCTCCAGGCACTTGGTTCAGCTAGGTTTATGGAACCAGGGAGCTACAGCTGACTGCCTTCTGGGTGAGACTTATTGGCAAATTGGGGTGCCTTGAGGCACTCACATTACCAGAACTGAAAGAGCTTTATAACTCCTGTCTGAGCAGGGCAGAAGCCAGGGATTTGAGAGAGGTGTCCCTGAGGGCACAGTTGGAAAAAGGCTGCCCTGGTGTAAGCATTGTATCCTAAGTGTTCCTGATTCTCAATTATAACCTGATACTTCCCCAATAAACCCTATAATCGTGAGTATCACCTGTGAGTTGTGTTTGACCATTACAATGAATTATCAAACCCAGGAGAGAAGTTGAGTGCTGTGGGAGGGAAGGCTGGTGTCAGAATTGGTGAGGATGGTGAGAATCAGCCATGGAAATCAGCCTTGGGCTGTTACTTCCCTGTTGTGAAGTTCAGAGAAGATCAGAACCGCCCCCTACCCTGGCCCCACCAAGCCATTTTATAATTGTTTTCTGCCCTATAGGGTCACTGTGACTTGAAATTGACTTGACAGAACACAGCAACCATAACAGAAGCAGACTGCCTGACTTTTCTTTCCATGGTGCTGCTGGGTGGGTTCGAACCCCCAACCTTTAGGTTAGCAGCTGAGTGCACACCATTTGCACTACCCAGGGGTCTGCTGAGAGCTTCATACATTTCATCGGCCAAACAGCCCTGGGAAGTACACGTACGTGCCGCTCATTCTACAGATGAGGAAACAATTCAGTGGCCCCAGGATTCGCCCGAGATACAATGGCTAGAAAGCAGAGGTGCCCAATCATTTATTGGGTAATCATTGTGCTGGCATCTAGCGGTTCACTGATGACCCATACGGATGCACTACCTGTCTGTCCCCCTGGAGGTCAGTGTCCTAGGAGTGACAGAAGGTAGACAACTACACAAAGAGACCCAGGAGACGAGTTCAGACTGTGACACATTCTTTAGCAGAAATCAACTCTGAAACTGAGCAAGCCAGACTAGTGAAGAGGCCAGAGGAGGCTACACCAGCTGGAGGGAAAAGGGATGCAAAGGCCCTGGGGCAAGGGGGATCTCGGAAGCCAGCCCAGGACCCTAGGAAAACAAGGCTGGAGCTGAGTGAACGCAAGGCAGGGTTGGTGGGCGGAACGGGTGGTAGCATGGGGAACACTAGACTATGAATTTTTATCCCCAATTAAACTCACGTTTAAGTGCACCCAGGTCTGCACCTTGATGCTGGAGGGTGGTACCTGACCCTGCATCCTCCTTTCCACCCTGCCCTTTCCATCTGGGCCCCTGGTTCTGGCTTCCTCCCTGAGGCTCCAGGCCAGCCTTCAGGTCTGTTTCTCGGGCATTTGCCTGGGGCCAGCCTGCCGCAGACACCACTTTGGGCCACCGCCCTGTGCCAAACCTCCTTCAGCTCCGGCCTCCTCCTCCTTCTCCCTGCAATTTCTCCCTTAATCACACAGTCTTGTTTTCTTTGCAGCCTGGCCAAGTCTGAGAGCCGATCTCCAAACAGGGCAGTTAGGCCCCTGACAAAGGGAGCCAGCTTTTCTCCAAGAGGCTGACCTAGAAGTGACATCGCCTGCTTTTGCTTACACCCCTCAAGGGACAGGGAGCTCACTCCTGGACATCTCCTCCCCGTCTGTTCCATCTGTTCCCTTTGGCTGGGCTGGACTCTGCCCCTTTGTTTTTACCTTTCGGGGGTTTCAGTTGGTGGTGGTGGCACAGTGCAGACCCCCCGTGTGGCTCTGTCCCTCAGCTGCCCTCAGAGCGTCGGGCCACTCTGGGCGTCGGTTGACTCTTCTGCAGAATGGAGATGGGGGAAGGTGACAAAGGAAGAGATGGGCTGGTCTTCAAGGTCAACTAGTTGGGCCTGAGAATTCAGGGGTTCCTAAAGAAACACAGGCCCTCCCTGCACCCCAGTGAAGCTGCTCTGGGACCTGGCCCTGCTCAGCTTCTCATATCCTCCTTATAGCACCCCCAGAATCTTCCCTATTCCTTCTGCAGGGGACCCACCCACTCTGGCTCTAGGCCTTTTCTAAGCAGCCTCTCCTGTCCCCTTCCATTCCCCTGCCCCTCCAAGGTGGCAGCAGTCACCTTGCAACCACTGCACAACTGGGCCTGTCCTCACTCTCCTCTTTCCTTTGCAGCCAGCCCTATGCAGAATCTTCCGGCGTCTATAGCTAGTCCTGGTCCTCCATCCTCACCATCCCGTCATCGCCACTGTCCTCTGAAGCCCGATCCCTCGCTCTGGACAAGCTCACAGACCTCTTTGGTGCTTCTGGTCCAAGGAGGGGCACGGGCAGTGACAGGGACAGAGCCCAGGAGGGTGGGGTGGAGCGAGGAGGAAGAGGCTGCAGAGGGCAGGAAGGTGTCTGTCACTGGGCAAGTTAGTGAAAAACATTTGGGATGGTGGCCCAGCCTGAGCGCCTTGGAGGTGAGATACAGCCTAGGCCACGGGGGAGGACAAACATGTTGGTGGGTCTTGGGATAAAGATGAGGCTCCCGGAGGGGAGGGGTCAGGAGATTCCAACCTGGAAGGGCTTGGCTGGGTGCTGGAAGCTGGGACTCGATGGCCTTTGCGGTGATATGATCGTGAGAATGTGAGTGTGCACAACTGCGTGAGCTAGCGCGAATGTGTGTGAGGGTGTGCCCAGCCCTGCGTCCTCAGCTCCTCCTCCAGAGGGAGGCGGAGCCGGGGACGGCCCGGAAACAGCGGCTCCAGCCCATCCCGGGGATCCTGGAGGGACCCGGGCTTCAGGCAGACCTCCCGGCCCGGGCAGGGGCACTGGGCGCCCCTTGGGGGCCAAGGCCCGGCTGCCCAGGCCCCGCCGAGCCGCAGCTTCCTCCGGGCGCCTCACATCTGGCCACATCTGGCTGGGCAGAGGCGGTGGACCCGCCGAGAGCAGACAAAGGCCTGGCCGCGGGAGGAGGGGGCCTCTGGGCTCGTCGGCCGGTCCAGCCGCTAATTAGAGGCCTTAAGCCCGCCGGTCTGGAGACATCCCGAGACAGACAGCTGTGGCCTCGGTGACCGGCTCCGGGGAAGTGGGCGGCGCTGCTCACACACCCAGACACACACACACACTCGAAGTGACACAAACACGCCTGAGGGCAACCCACACCTGCGCAGCCACCAGAGACCAACTCTCCAAGTCTGCAGACCACAAAAGGTCTCCCCTACCAAACACGTAATGACACACACTCGTAGATACACAACCCCACGTTCCCCAGACCTAAAGGCAGAACTTTCTTCCACACTAATTTACACACGTACAGAAGTGAACACAAAATACTACACAACTCAGCTCCACAGACACACACATTTACACACTTGCACAGATAAGAGGCAAACAACTACACAACTCAGGTCCGCATACAGACCCATACACAATCATTTACACACAAACAACACAGACACATACCCGGATCTACACGCACAGACACGTATTATATTCATTTACATCCACATAAGCAGCGTAGGAACAAACACAAAGTCCCATGAGCCCAGATCTTCACACACCAGACACATTTACAGTCATTTACACACTCATACACACCCAGATGTTTGAAGGTACGCAGGGACACAAACGCAGGCACACTCACCTGGCACTTACCCACACTGCAAAATTTAACCACGTACACACTGGTTTACACTCACACAACACTCCCAGTGCGCACCCACACACACACATCTGCAGAGTCTCATCCCAAGACACTCAAGTACACGCCACACACACCCAGACATGACACAGACACACGATGACTTACGCAGACGTGGATGCATTCACACACACTCACACTCACACACACAGCACACTCACCCAGACAGGCGCTCCCACCAACCCGGACGCCTTTTGGGTGGCACACGCTTGCAGGCATCCTCCACCAACTCAGCACCCCCAGTCGTCGCCGCTCGGCGCAGACACCCCGACTTGCACGGAGGCACCCCGCGGGCGGGCGCCTGGACCCGCCTTACCTGCGGCCCGCCGCCCGCCGTCCCCGCCACCGTCTCGCCGGCCCGCGCGCAGGAAGGGAGGGAGCGAGCGCGGCGGCGTGGCCGGGGGAGGGGGCGCGGGCCGGCGCTTCCTGAGCCGCCTGCCAGGGTTATAAAAAACCCCCAAACCGCGCGGCCAGGGCCCCGCCCGCCGCCGCCCGGCCTGCGCCGCGGGCTGGAGCCGGGCCAGGGACCCGGGCGCTCGGGACGCCCCGCCCGGGGACGGCACCCCGCGGGGGGGGGCCGGGGAGGGACGGGCGGCGAAGGGGGGGAGCGAATACGGGGGGAGGGTGGGGGAGGGGAGGCCGCAGGAGGGGGTGGGGCGGGAGGAGGGAGGGAGAGAGAAGTGGATGGGGTGACGGGAGAGGGAGGAAGAGGGGAACGGCAAGGTGGAGGAGGGGAGGATATGAATGGGAGGAGGTGGGGACTTGGAGGAGGGGGCGAAATGCGGGAAAAGACTGGGGCGGGAGAGGGAGGGGCGATGGGGGCGGGTGGGGGAGGGGAGCGCCCACTCTCTCGCCAGCATCGGCAGCATCAACAACAGCTGTTATTTATTGAGGGCTGGTCCGCGCTCAAACAAGCACTTATTGGGCGCCTCCCGTGTGCCAGGCACGGTGCCCGGGCGGGGCGGGGGTAGAAATCCCGCCTGGGCCCGCCCTATGGTCGGAGCTCACCGCTGGGGGGTCTGCCCGGCCCTGGGCTTCCCTTTGGCCTTTGTGCTTTAACCCCTTCGTTGTGGGGTGGGTCTGGAGGGTCCCATTTCACAGATGAGGAAACTGAGGACACAGAGCGGGAGATTGGACTCTGGGTGACAGCAGAGACTCTCAGGGATTGGTCACCCCTGAGTCATGTTCCTTAAGTGTGGAGCTAACACAAGAGTGAGGTGATGTGGGCACTGAGGCAGGGCTGGAATTGAACCCCAGGTGGGTGCTGCATACATGGCCAGGGGCAGATGCTTCAGAAGGGGACAGGGTTTTCCAGGCACAGCCCCCATCCTGCCTTGGCTTTGGGCTTCTCTGAATTTATCTTTCCTTACTCTGATGTGGTGTAAATGGTTTACTTGACTATTAATCTAAAGGTTGGCAGTTCAGACTCACTCAGCAGTACTGTGGAAGAGAGGCCTGGTGATCTGTTCCCATTAGGATCACAGCCAGGAAACCTCTATGAGTTAGTCCTACCCTGTGACACATAGTGCCATTGTGAATTGGAACCAGATCAGTGGGGGCAATAATTGCCTTTACGGGGCCACTTTAGGGAAACCCTGGTGGTGTAGCAGTTAAGAGCTACAGCCTCTAACCAAGAGGTTGGCAGTTCAGATTCACTGGACGCTGCTTGGAAACTATGGGGCAGCTCTACTCTGTCCTGTAGGGTCATTATGAGTTGAAATTGGCTCCATGGCAATGGGCTTAACTTTTTTTTAATAAAGTGGCAAACATTTGTTGAGAGCCTGCTGTGTGCTGTTTTTGGGGACACAGCTGAGGACCTCACCTTCCTCCTGAACTTGGAAGGACTTGTCAGAATTCGTGTATACAGCAGGTGCTCCATAAATATCAGATGCTTCTCCTGGAGCTCTCACTAGGTTGCAGCCCTGCCCTTAACCCATCTTCATTCCAACCCCTTGGACACCAGGCCCATCCCAGGCCTCCCAAGCCACCATATGAGGAACAAGCCTGAGAGTGACCCACCTCTGGTCCCTGCCAGCTCTCCCTCCAGGACCTGCAAGCCACCTGGGAGCTTGTCCTGGGCTGTCCTCTCCTATTTCTCTCTTCTTCCATCAAAGAGGCAGATACCTTTGTGTTGTCTGTGCACTTTTGCCAGAGGCTCTACCTTCAGTTACCGGCTGGCACAGCCAACTGTCCCTACCCTGGTGGTCGCCAGACACCGCTGGGGAATTAACCCACGTTGCTTTGAGCCAGGCTTCACCACATACTAGCTATGAAACCTCAAGCAGGTCACGTGAATCCGCTTGGCCTCAGTTGTCACATCTGTATAGTGGAAGTTACAGTTTGACTATACCTAGACATAACATGGTTGATTGTCCCATAGGTGAATAAATACCCTTAGCTTTTATAATTATTTTGTAAAACATTGGCTCTTTGTCTTCTCAGCATCTTTCCATCTCCTCCCCCTTCTAGTCCCTGGGTGATGAAAATTAAGTACACAATTACTAGCTGAAAAGTTCGTGGTTCGAAGCCACCCAGAGCTGCCTCAGAAGAAAGGCCTAGGGGTCTACTTCTGAAACGTCTGAGTCTTGAAAACCTTAGGAGCAGCTGTATTCTGCAGACATGGGGTGCCATGAATCAGCATAGACTCCATGGCAGCCACTGGTCACAGTGTCACATTTCCCAGGGAGCATTCCTCCCCTCTCTGGGTGTGACTTGACCCTAAACCACTCCTATATCCCTCCCCCTGGCCTTAGAGATTGGTCGGGGGATAAGCATGTGACCTGCTCAAAAACTGGGTTGGGACTTGTTAAGGGAGTCCTAGGAACCGACTCATGTGCCCTGGATGGGCTTTAAAGCTGAGTCCCGTCTTAGGCCACAGGGAGAGGCCCTGTCTGGGCTCCAAACCACCAGCTGAAGGAAGGTAATGGTCCTAGAGCTGTCATCTAAGCCCTGAGCAAGCTGTTCCTGAAGCCTAGAGCTAGGCTTTCCATTCATCTATGCAGTATTTATTTTGCTTTACCATATGTCATTGAAAGATTGGAGATTTGAACCCATTCAGTGATGCCTCAGAGGACAGACCTTCTGAAAAGTCACAGCCTCAAAAACCTTATGAAGCAGGTCTACTCTGCACGCGTGGGGTTGTCCTGAATGGGTGGCACACGATAACAGTATCATGTGCTGGATGCTGTTCCAGGTACTGCAGACACAGCCAGGAAAGATGCAGTCCCGTGGAGATCATCATTCTGCCTTAATGTCCTTGCATTCGCTGTTCCCTAAACCGAGGATACCCTTCCCTCTGATATTCCCGTGCCTGGCTTCGCCTTAAAAAACCCTGAGGGTGCAGTAGTTAAGGGCCACGGCTGCTAGCCAAAATGTCGCTCATATACTGTGCTATAGGGTCGCTATGAACTGGAATGGACTTGACAGCAAGGTTTGGAGTTTTGGGGTTTCATCTTATCCTTCAAGTCTTTTTGCTTTAGAGCAAAATGTATATATAGCCAAGTGCTGTCGATATATATATATATAGTGTACCCAACGTACATCACATCAACAATTTCTACATGTATAGTTCAGTGACGTTGGTTGTGTTCTTCAAGTTGTGCCATCTCTCTTGGCCACCTTTTCCAAATTATTTCGCCATCATTAACACAAACAGTCCTCTGAGTTTCTTGTCTTTCATTTCAATTGTCAGTTTGATCACTTACACTTCATAAAAGAATATAGTGTTTGATGCAGACATTTCTAATGAAAACTCCTCCATGAAACTCATTGCCATCAGGTTGATTCTGACGCACAGTCACGCTACAGGACAAAATAGAACTGTCCCCACAGGGTTTTCAAGGCTGTCGTCTTTACTGAAACTGACCACCACACCTTTCTCCCTTGGAGCGGCTCGTGGGTTTGAACTGCTGGCCTTTTGGATAGCAGCTGGACTCTTAACCGCTGTCCATTAGGGCTTCTTCAGCTCTGTAGCTCATGACAAGATTATGGGTACCATTGCCAAGAATGGGAATCCCAGAACACTTAGCTAGGCCTGTGTAGAACCTGTGTGCAGACCAAAAAGTTGGTGTTTGAATAGAACAAGCGATGCTTTGTGGTTTAAAACCTGGCAAGGTCTGCATCAGGATCGTATCCTTTCACTGTATTTATTGAACCTGTATGCTGAGCAAATAATCCGAGAAGCTGGACTCTATGAAGAAGAACATAGTGTGAGGATGGGAGGAAGACTCATTAATAATCTGCATTATGCAGATGACACAGCCTGGTTTGCTGAAAGTGAAGAGGACTTGAAACACTGCAGATCAAAGATGACAGCCTTCATTCAGTATGGATTATGCTTCAACATGACACAGCCTGGTTTGCTGAAAGTGAAGAGGACTTGAAACAGTAAAGATCAAAGATGACAGCCTTCAGTATGGATTACCCTTCAACAAAAAGAGAACAAAAATCCTCATAACTGAACCAATAAATGACGTTATAGTGAACAAAGAAAATACTGAAATTGTCGAGGATTCCACTTCACTTGGATCCACAATCAATGTCCGGGAAAGTGACCACAGTCACGAAATCAAACAACATATTGCACCGGGGAAATCTGTTGCAAAAGACCTCTTTCAAGCATTGGGAAGTAAAGATGTCTTTCTGAAGACTAAGGTGCACCTGACCCAAGCTATGACGTTTTCAATTGCCTCTTACGCATGCTGGACAACGAATAAGGAAGACTGAAGAAAAATCGATGACTTTGAATTATGATGTGGCAAAGAACATTGACTATACCGTGGGCTGTCGCAAAGAGAAGGAACAGATCTGTTTTGGAAGAGGTACAGACACGGTGCTCCTTAGAAGCAAGGATGGCGAGGCTTCATCCTACATACTTGGGGCATGTTGGCAGACAGGATCACTTCCTGGAGAAGGACATCATGCTTGTTAAAGCAGAGGGTCAGCGACAGAGAGACAGACTCTCCACGAGGTGGACCGGCGCGGAGGCTGCAACAATGGATTCAGGCAAAGTCGGGATTGAGAGGACGGTGCAAGACTGGGGGCTGTTTCATTCTGTTGCACGTGGAGTCACGGTGAGATGGAAGTGACCTGACAGCACCCAACAACTGTGTGCTCCAGGGAACCCTGGCACTTCCATGGTTTAGTGCTTGGCTGCTAACTGAAAGGCTGGCAGTTTGAATCCACTAAAACCTCCTCAGAAGAAAAGAGCCAGTGATCTGCTGCAGTCAAGATTGTTGTTGATGTCTGGTGCCATCAAGTCAGTTCTGAACTGTAACAACCCTGTGCATGACAGAATGAAGCATGGTCCCCTCCTCTGCCATCCCCCCAATTGTTGTCATGCTTGAATCCACTGTTGCAGCCACTGGGTCGATCGATCTTGTTGAGGAGTTTCTTCTTTGTCGCTGACCCTCTGCTTTACCAAGCGTGATGTCCTTCTCCAGGGACAGGTCTCTCCTGATAACATGTCCACAGTAAAAGAGATGAAGTCTCATCATCATTGCTTTGAAGGAGCCTTCTGGATGGATGGACTTCTTCCAGGACAGATTTGTTTGCTCTTCTGACAGTCTGTAATATATTTAATATTCCTCTCCAACACCATGATCCAAAGGCATCAGTTCTTTTGCCTTCTGTGTTCATTGTCCAGCTGTCACATTCATATGAGGAGACTGAAAATACCGTGACTTAGATCAGATGCACCTTTGTCCTCAAAGTGATGCCTTTGTTTTTCAGCACTTGAAGGAGGTCTTTTGCAGCAGATTTGTCTAATGCAATATACCGTTTGACTACAGCCCAGAAAACCCTATGGAGAAATTCTACTCTGTCATCTGGAGGTCACCATGAGTCTAAATGGACTTGTAGGGACCCAACAACAACAGCTATGTACTTTGCTGGCTTAGGCAGAACAAGACACTGTTTACATTTTACGAAGGGAAAAAACAAAGCCAATACGCCAGTGTGTGGGTCATGTTTCAGATTGTGATGGATGCTGTGAAGAAAAAAGGGTATTGAGGACAGAGAGAAAAGAGGAATATTTGGGGAAGGTAGATCACGGAAGTCTTCTTGGAAGAGGTCACATTTGAACAGAGACCAGATTGAAGTGAGAGACATCTAGGGGAAAAGCACTCCAGGCAGAGGGGACAGCCTGTGCAAAAGTCCTGAGGCAAGGCCATGCCTAGCCACTTGAAGGCACAGCAAGGAGGCTGGTGTGGCTGGAGTGGAGTGACCAAGTGAGAGAGAGGAGGAGGGGACAGCAAGGAGAGGATGGCAGACACAAGGGGCCCCACTGTAGCCTGGGGATAGAGGAACAGGAAGCATGGCTTTAGAGGATTTGTGGTCTTGGGCAGAAAACGGGGGTCCTGTCAGAGAGCCAGGATCTGAAGCGGGGTACAATGTGGTGGCAGTGAGGGACTGGGGATGTTTGAAGTTCCTGACTACAGGGGTATGTAGAATCTCTAGGCCTGGCTTTCATGCCTGTTGACTCCTCCCACCAAGTCCAGTCAGATGGATGCATTCCTGCAACTGCCTCAGTCTCCCCTCTGAGTTCTCACTGAAAAAACAACAACAAAAAAGCACAACAAAACCAAACCCTAAAACCATAAAAACAAAACACCAAAACAGTTGCCATCAAGTCGACTCCAGCTGGTGATGACACCGTGTGTGTCAGAGTAGGACTGCACTTTGTAGGGCTGTTGACTGCTGAGTTTTCAGACATGGATCTCCAGGCCTTTCTTCTGAGGTACCTCTGGGTGGACACAAACCTGTAGTCTTTTCGGTTAGCAGCTGGGTGCTTAGAAGTTTGTGTCACTCAGGGATCTTTTAACTGAGGCTTTTGGTGCTCCGTGGATGTCCCTTGTCCCTGCCAGAAAAGTGTTGAGGGGAAACCAAACCAAACTCACGGCTGTCGAGTTGATTCTGACCCTTATCAACTGTATAAGACAGAGTAGAACTGCCCCATGGAGTTTCCAAAGAGAGCCTGGTGGACGTGAACTGCCGACCTTTTGGTTAGCAGACATAGCCCTTAACCCATGCACCACCAGGGTAAATAGGGTCTTTCTTTGTAAGACTTCTCAGAGCCTTTAGCATACTAATGTGCTCTGCTTGACTTTCCAAAACCTATTTAACCCCTTGACAATTTTTTCCTTTGAAGAGCTTCTAGGGTGTGAAGGGGTTTCTGGAACAGACAAAGGAAACACTGCCTTTACCCAAAGAGGGAGCTTGAAGGGTGGAATCTCAGGCAGATACTTCTGGCCAAGCATCAAAGGTTTCTTCTTCCTCCTCCCAGGACCTGGGCTCTGAGAACAAGGCTGGCATCCCATGGTTCTCTCTGGGATAGCCCAGTGGGGTTGCAAACTCGAGGACGGCCAAATTAGGAGCTCAAAACTATGCTCTCAGGAGGAGGCTGGACAGGGTCAGCTGGGCAGAGTTGGGGGCTGGGCAAGTGGGGACGACAGGCTAATGGGGACTGAGAGGCAGGGTCCCTAAACTGGAGCCCTGCCTCTGCCCTCAGATCTCCGGGGGGTCTCAGGGCAGGCGTGTCTTCTGGGAAGCCTGCGGAGTCCCCTGGGACCCAGCCCAGGGATGAGCTCAGGATCAAAACATCTGATCTGTTTTTGGGCCTGAGTCCAGGGTCACTGTGGGAGGCTGCGGATCCAGCCCGGCTCTTCTGAAAGTAAACACGCCGTGTTGGCCTAGCTGCCCTCTGTCCGGCTGCCAGGCCTCTACCCAACCCCCTCCGAGATGCTCCAGCTTCCTGCCCCAGCCTCCTCTGGCCCCTCCCCAGCACCTCTGGATGTGGGTATTCTAAGCCTTGCTCCTGGGTTGCACTGATAGGGACAGTCCAGAAAGGTGCCAGGAGGTGGAGACAGATACCCTGGAGCTGCCTGTCCTGAGGTGTGGTTGTTATTGTGACTGCTGTCACTGCTACTGCTATTACTGTTGTTACCACCACTGTGGTCGTGATTCTTAGCACTGTCGTTTTTCACTGCTGCTGTTACTCCTGCGGTTGTCACCATTATTGCTGTTACTGCCACTGTTGTTACTGCCACTGTTGTCGTTGTTATTACTGTTGTGGTTATTATTGCTGTTGTGACCTTTGTTGTCATTACACTGTTGTTTTTGCTATTGCTGTTGTCAAGATTATTGCTATTGTTACTGTTACTATTCTTACTACTGTGGTCACTGTTATCATTATTATTGATGTTGTTATTGTTACTGTTACTGCTATCTCTATCCCTGTTGTCACCGTTAGTGCCGTCATTGTTGTTATTAACCTTGTCCTTGTTTGGCTGTCAGTGAGACAGCTGGGAGAAAACTGAGCACCTACAGAGGATGTGCTGCCTCTGAACCACTTTGACCTGGGTTTGTGGAGGTTAAATCGTGGCTGTGGCCAGTGGCTTTGCTCCCAGGGCCAGCACCTCAGTTCTGCCCCTGCCCTCACCCACTTCTGTCCACTCAAGCTGCACCTGCAGCCACTGTGGGCTGGAGCTCCCTCAACTGCAATTTCTTGACAGTTTCCAGCTGCAAAGAGCAGCTTAGATACCTACCCTCTTGGTCATTTAGTACCACTGTAACAGAGTAACACCATCAGCAGGGCAACACCGTCAGGTAAGTGGGCAGTGAGCAGCCCCCCACTTGTCTGTCAGTGGAGGCTTGCTTGTTGCTGTGATGCGGGAAGCTATGCCTCTGGTGTTTAGGTACCAGCAGGGTCAACCATGGCAGGTAAGTTTCAGCTGAGCTTCCAGACTAAGACAGGCTAGGAATAAGGACCTGGCAGTCTGCTTATGAAAGGAATTAGCCAGGGAAAACCTTATGAATAGCAGCTGAATATTGTCAGATATGGTGCCGGAAAGTGAACCCTCCAGGTTGGAAGGCACTCGGAAGATGACTGGGAAAGAGCTACCTCCTCAAAGTAGAGTCAACCTTAGTGATGTGGATGGGGTAAGGCCTCCAAGATCTTCACTCACTGATGTGGCACAACTCAAAATGAGAAGAAACAGCTGCAAACATCCACTAATAACTGGGACATGGAATGTACAAAGTATGAATCCAGGAAAACTGGAAGTTGTCAAAAATGAAATGAAACACATAAACATTGACACCCTAGGCATTAGTGAGCTGAAATGGACTGGTTTGGGCCATTTTGAATCCAACAATCTTATGGTCTACTATGCTGGGATGAAAACTTGAAGAGGAACAGTGTTGGGTTCATCATCAAAAAGAACATTTCAAGATATGTCCTGAAGTACAATGCTGTCAGTGATAGGATAATATCCAAGGACAAGGACAACCGGTTAGTACAACTATTATTCAAATTTATGCACCAACCACTAAGGCCAAAGATGAAGAGGTTGAAGATTTTTACCAGCTTCTGCGGTCTGAAATTGATTGAATATGTGATCAGGATGAATTAATAATTACTGGTGACTGGAATGCAAAAGTTGGAAACAAAGAAGAAGGATCAGTAGTTGGAAAACACAGCTTTGGTGATAGAAATAATTCTGGAGATTGCATGATAGAATTTTGCAAGACTAGTGATTTTTTCATTGCAAATGCCTTTTTTAACCAACACAAAATGTGACTGTACACATGGACATCACAAGATGGCATATACAATTGTAGTCAACCAAATTGACTACATCTCTGTAAAAAGACAATGCGAAAGCTCCGTATCAGCAGTCCAAACAAGACCAGGTGCTGACTGTGGCACAGATCATCAATTGTTCATATGCAAATTCAAGTTGAAACTGAAGAAAATTAGGACAAGTCCATGAGAGCCAAAGTATGACCTTGAGTATATCCCTCCTAAGTTTAAAGACCATCTCAGGAACAGATTTGATGTGTTGATCCCTAATGACTGAAGAACCAGACAGATAGTGAAATGACACCAAAGACATCATCCATGAAGACATCAAGAGGTCATTAAAAAGACAGGAAAGAAAGGAAAGACCAAATTGGATGTCAGAGGGGACTTTGAAACTTGCTCTTGAATGTTGAGCAGCTAAAACAAAAGGAAGGAGTGGCGAAGTAGAAAACCTAAACAGAAGATTTCAGAGAGCACTCAAGAAGACAAAAGAAAGTATTATAATGACATGTGCAAAGAGCTGGAAATGGAAAACCAGAAGGGGAGAGCATGTTCTGCATTTCTCAAGCTGAAAGAATTGAAGAAAAAATTCAAGCCTCGAGTTGCAATAGTGGAGAATTCTACAGGGAAAATATTAAATGACTCAGGCAGCATCAAAAAGGAATACACACAGTTATTATACCAGAAAGAACTGGTCGATGTTCAGCCTTTTGAAGAGGTCGTATATGATCATGAGCCAGTGGTAGTGAAGGAAGAAGTCAAAGCTGCATTGAAGGCATTGGCAAAAAACAAGGCTCCTGGAATTGATGGAATATCAATTGAGATATTTCAATAAACAGATGCAGGACTGGAAGTGCTCACTCATCTATGCCAGGAAATTTGGAAGACAGCTACCTGGCCAACTGACTGGAAGAGATCCGTATTTATGCCCATTCCCAAAGAAGATGATCCAACCGAGTGTGGAAATTACCAAACAACATCATTGATACTACATGCAACTAAAATTCTGCTCAAGATCATTCAAAAGGGACTACAACAATATATTGACAAGAAACTGCCAGAAATTCAAGTTGGGTTCAGAACAGGAACCAGGGATATCATCACTGATGTCAGATGGATCTTGGCTGAAAGCAAAGAATACCAGCAAGACGTTTACTTGTGTTTTATCGACCATGCAAAAACATTGAACTGTGTGGATCATACTAAACTACGGCTAACGTTGCGGAGAATGGGAATTCCAGAACACCTAATTGTGCCCTTAAGGAATCTGTATATGGATAAAGAGGCAGTAGTGCTAACAGAACAAGGGGACACAGCATGTTTTAAAGTCAGGAAAGGCGTGTGTCAGGGTTGTTTCCTTTCACCATACCATTTTAATCCGTATGCTGAGCAAATAATCTGAGAAGCTGGATTATATGAAGAAGAATGAGGCATCACGACTGGAGGATGACTCATTAACAACCTGCGTTACACAGACGACACCACCTTACTTGCTGGAAATGAAGAAGATTTGAGACACCTACTGACGAAGATCAAGGAGCACAGCCTTCAGTATGGATTGCACCTCAACATCAGGAAAACAAAAATCATGACAACTGGACCAGTAAGCAACATTGTGATAAACAGAGAGAGTCTAGGCTGTCAGAGATTTCATTTTACTTGGGTCCACAATCAATGCCCTTGGAAGCAGCAGTCAAGAAGTTAAAAGACGCATTGCACTGGGAAAATCTGCTGCAAAAGACCTCTTCAAAGTATTCAGAAGTAAGGATGTCACCTTGAAGACTAAAATGTGCCTGACCCAAGCCACAGTGTTTTCAATCGCATCATATGCATGCAAAAGCTGGACTATGAACAAAGAAGACAGAAGAATTGATGCCTTTGAATTGTGGTGTTGGAGAAGAATGTTGAATGTACCATGGACCACCAAAAGAACAAACAGATCTGTTCTGGAAGAAGTACAACCAGAGTGCTCCTTGGAAGGGAAGATGGCAAGACTGCATCTTACATACTTTGGACATGTTGTCAGGAAAGATCAGTCCCTGGAGAAGGACATCATGCTTGGAGGAGTGGAGGGTTAGCAAAAAAAAAGGAAGGCACTTGAGATGGATCGACACAGTGGCTGCAACAGTGGGTTTAAGCATAAGGACATGTCACAAGATTAGGCAGTGTTTTGTTCTGTTGTTCATAGGGTCGCCATGAGTCAGAACCAACTTGGCAGCCCCTAACAACAACAACAGTAACAGAAATGGAAGATTTCAACAAAGAAGAATTTATTTTCTCAGTCCAGTATGCTAGAAGTCCAAATTCAGGGTGTCATTTCCCAGGGAAGGCCTTCTCTCTCTCTCGGCTCTGAAGGAAGTCCCGTTACCAATCTTCACTTGGCCTGGGAATGTCTCAGCACGGGAGCCTCAGGTCCAATTGACGCGTTCTGCTCCCAGTACTGCTTTCTCGGTGGTTTGAGGTCTCTAGCTATCTACTCCTTTCTCTCTTTTCTATCTAAAAAGAGATTATCTTAGGACACTTTCCAATCTTGTAGATCTCATTAGTATAACTGTTGCTAATCTATCTTATTAAATCATAGTGATAGAATTTACAACATACAGGAAAATCCCATCAAATGACAAATTGGTAAACAATCACAGAAATACTGGAAATTGTGGCCCAGCCAGACAGATACACACATTTTTGGGGGGATATAATTTAATCCATGACAGCTACCCTTGCCCTCCTCTTGTCCCTGACAAACCTCCACCTTGCTGCCTTGCGCCGTGATGCTCTATGGGGCAGCAGCTGCAAGGGTCTGTGAAAGAAGCCTGGTTGTGTGTATGTGTGTGTGTGTACGTGCCTGTGTTTGTGTGTGTGGACAAAGAGCAGAGAAGGAGTGCTCCCAGTGGAGGGCACAGCAAGGAGAAAGTGTAAGGTGGCAGAAGGAAAGGGTGTAGCCCAGCCTGACTACAGCAGAGTGCTCAATGAGGCAACTGGAAGGGAGCCAAGGCAGGTTCTTGAGCAGGGGAGATTTGGAAAAGAATGGCCAAGGCAGATCTTGAGAGCTCAGAGTCCAGCTCCTGTGGGAGACAACCCACATGTTCAGCCAACGCCAGGTGCAGTGTGAGTCTGCTCTGTGTCTTGGGTCATATTAACAGAAGCAATTTACGGAGATCAAAGGAGGTGATGCCAGCACAGATCATCTTCTAGAGAGAGATCTGTGCTGGAGGTAGGTGGATATGGTTGGCATGCTGGCAGCATGTGCATCCACAGACAGGCTGGCCCAGGTAGGGGGCTAAAAAGTTGGAGAAGGGGACAGAGCAGCGGCAGTCAGAGGGAGGAGGTAAGCTGGGTGATGACCCTGGGAACCTGGGAGTCTCGAGAAGGAAAGAAGTTTTGCACTGTACACTGCTCAGAGGACTTTGCAGCAAGAAGGAGCAGAAGGACGGAGAGCATGGGGTATTGGAGCGTAATCTCTGCAGCCAGGTAGCCTAGGTTCAAATCCTGACTCCACTGCTTATCAACTTTGTGACCTTGTGCAAGTTACTGCACCTCGCTGGGCTTCAGAAACTGTATTTGCAAATGGTTGAAGACTACTCCTCCCTCCACAGAGTTCTCATGAGTGTTAAGTGAGTGCCTGGCGCATAGTAGGTACTATATAATCATATCGCCAGAAGGTTTTTGTGTGCCACTGAGTTGATTCCGACACATAGTGATTCCATAAAACAGAACAGAACTGCCCCATACAGTTTCCTGGGCTGTTACCTTAATGGCAGTGGATGGCCAGGTCCTTTCTCCTGAGGAGCTACTGGTGGATTCCAACTGCCAACCTTTTGGTTAGGATCTGAGCGCTTAACCATTGCACCACCAGGGCTTCTTCCTTGCTCCCTTTGTTATCTCCCAAGCAAACTAACCCACTGTCATCAAATCCATTCCGACTCACAGTGACCTTATAGACAGAGTAGAACTGTCCCATAGAGTTTCCAAGGAGCACCTGGCAGACTTGAACTGCTGACTTTTTGGTTAGCAGATGCAGCACTTAACCACTACGCAATCAGGTTTTCGATTGCTACCTAGTGCTGCTGTAATAGGCAAAACCACCAGTGGATGGCTTTAACAAACAAAACATTGTTCTCTTATAGTTTAGGAGACTAGGAGTTCCTATTCAGGGCACCAGCTTTGGGGAAAAGGTTTCTCTGTTGGCTCTGGAGGAACAGACTTGTCATTCATCTTCCCCTGTCCCAGGAGCTTCTTGGTGCAGGGACATCCAGGTTCTGCATTCCTGATGGTAGGAGGTCCCAATATGTCTCTGCTCATGTCTTTATTTTAGATCTCAAAGAGATGGCCTGAAACCCCAACCTAATCTTGTTCGGTTGAGTCCTGCCTCTTCGACATAGCTGCCGCTAATCCCACCCCACAACAACTATGCATTGTTGACAATGCATAGGAAAATCACATCAGATGAGAAGATGGTGGGCAATCTCACACAATGCCAGGAATCACAACCTAGGTAAATCAGCATGCATTTTTTTGGGCGACACTCTTCAGTCCCTAGCACTCACCATAATACCTGTGATGGCTGGTTCCACTCTCGGGCTCCAGAAGCAGCCGCCCTCAGCTGGGGTGACTTCCAGGAGCCACTGGGTGACATCTGGAGACGTTTTTGGTTGTCACGACTGGGTGGGGATGCTCCTGGCATCTGGTGGGTGGAGACCAGGCAGCCCCTCCTCAGACAGTGATTCAGCCTCAAGTGTCAACAGTGAGAGAAAGCCTGGGTCAAGAGCTCAGGCTTGGGGAGAAAGAGAAAGGTCGGGGCAGGGAGGTGACTGTGGCCGGGGGCACTAAGCACTTGCCTGGCACTCACCATGTGATGTCCACGACCTCAGGGCTTCACATCAGCTGGCAAGCTGTGCGCTGGCTGGGGACAGTGGGTCAGGCTGAATGAGAGAGGAGGTGGGAGGCCAGGGGATGGGTCTGGGCAGGGTAGACAGCGCTGCCTTTCTTACCTCTTTGTAACTTTACAATTCCTATCTGTTTAATATTGTCAGGGCATTGTTGTTAGTTGCCCATGAGTGAACTCTGACTCACAGCGACCCCTTATGTGCAGAGGAGAACTGCGTTCCACAGGGCTTGCAAGGCTGTGACCTTTCAGAAGCAGATTGCCAGGCCTTTCTTCCCAGGTGCCTTTAGGTAGGTTTGAACACCAAGCCTTGGGCTAATAGTTGAGTGCTTAATTAGGACTTGTCACCCACCCCCAGGGTTTCTTTATTTTCTTTTTTTTTTTTTTTAAAGAAAAGGTGTAATTTATACAGTGAAAATTTCCCCCTTTAATGTACACCTCAGGGCAGTGGTGGTTCAGTGGTAGAATTCTCACTCTCCATGCTGGAGATTGGGGTTTGACTCCCAGCCAATGCATCTCGTGCAGAGCCACCACTCATTTGTCCTTGAGGCTTGTGTGTCACTAGGATGCTGACCGGGTTTCTGCAGAGTTCACAGACTGAGACAGGCTAGGAAGAAAGGCTTGGAAATCTACCCCTGAGGACCAGCCAGCAAAAACTCAATGGATCACAGCGGTCCTATCAGTAATCAGTCACAGGATGGTGCAGGACTGAGAAGTACTGTGCATGGGGTCTCTGCGAGTCAGGATCAGCTTGATGGCAGCTGACAACAACCACGGCGTACTATTCTACAATTCTGGGAGATATGACCAACATGGGGAGCCACCACCTCAACTGAAATACAGAATGGGCCCCCGCATTTCTTCACGCCCCTTTGCAGTCAATGCCTCTTCCCCATCCTGAGCCCTCAGCAACTACTGATCTACTCTGGCTTTTCCAGAGTGTTATACACACGGAGTCCTGCAGCATGTAGACTTCTGGGTCCAGTTTTTGTCCCCCACTCAATGTAAGGACATGGGAACTGGACAAAGTTGTCTTCTGCTGTACACAGGTGCCCTGGTGGCATGGTGGTTAAGAGCTGGGCTGCTAACCAAAGGTCAGCAGTTCGGATCCACCAGCTGCTCCTTGGAAACGCCGGGCAGCAGGCTGCCATGAATTGGTACCCAGTGGACAGCAACTGGGAACCCTGGGGGCGCAGTAGTGAAGTGCTGCCTCTGCTAACCAAAAGGCTGACAGCTCAAATCCTCCAGATGCTCCTTGGAAACTCTAGGGGGCAGTTTCACTGTGTTCTACAGGGTTGCTAGGGGTCAGCATTGACTCAGTGGCAGCAGGTTTCATTTAGCTGGACAGCAGCTAATAAGAAGAAGAAGCAAGTGGCTATGTGCCTTTATGAATGTGCATTTGCATTAGCCGTTGTGTGTGTTTCTGGGTGTTTAACGGGATGTGTGTAAGAAAAAGTGGACCAGCGGTTAACCCAGAGAGTAGGAAGGCCCTGAGTTCGAATCTGACTCTGCTGCATAAGAGCTGTGGGCATTGGACAAGTTGCCCAACTTTTCCTTGCCTCAACCCTCTCTTTCAGTGTAGATGCATTCGTTCAACAAACACTCACTGAGCCCCCACGGTGTGCTGGGTATTGTTCCGGGCCCTGAGGTCTAATCCCTGCCCTGGTGGAAGCTATGCCGCTGGTATTCCAAGTGTCATTGGGCTCACCCATGGTAGAGTCACATGCTGGCGACTGTGACGCAGGCAGTGTTTCCTTTTGTCGTAAGTAAGGCCATCATGAGTCGGGGTGGGCTCCGTGGTGACTAACAATAACAATCCTTGCCCTGGTGGGCTAGGCCAAAGATAAAAGTAGACAAAAGTGAAGAATACAGTGTGGCAGATGTTGGGAAGGGTTGTGTGCATGTACTTGGGGAGGAGGTTGCAATTTTAGGTTGGGTGGCCTCCCTCAGAGTGTGACATATAAGCAAAGAATGGGAGGAAATGAGGAGTAAGCCATGCAGCACTTGGTGGAATAGTGTTCCAGGCAGAGGGAAGAGCAAGTGCAAAGGCCCTGAGGCAGGAATTTACCTGGCATGTTCCAGAAAGAGTGAAGAGGCCTGTGTGGCTGAAATAGAGTAAGGGGGCAAGAGAAGGAGGGGAGGGCAAGGAGAGGACAAGGCAGGGCCTCAAGGGCCTTGGGAGGATTTGGGCTTTTACCTGAGGAGGGTGGGAGCCCTGGGTGGGGCTGGAGAGGTGCAGCAGCTCCTTCTGACTACTGTGGGTGCAGTGTCAGTATCCACCTCAGGGAGATGTCAGAAGGATTATGTGAATCAGTATGCATAAAGTGATAGCAGGATTCCCTCGTAGTGTAAAGGGTTAATGTGTTCTGGTGTTAGCTGAAAGCCTGGTACCTCGGAAGGAAGGTCTGGTGACCTACTGCCATGTGATCAGCCACTGAGAAGCCTACAGAGCACACAGTCCTACTCCCACATACACGGGATTGCCACGAGTCAGAGTCAACTCGATAGCTCCTGGTCACTCGGTAAAGCCACAGTCAGCGTATGGCATCTCTGATACATGCCTGAAATGTTTGGAATTTTCACGTGTGGGTGGGCATGTGTGTCTCAGGGTGTGTCTGAGCCTCAGCTGAGCCAGTTGGCTGTTAGTGGAACTGGTTGCTGGGAAAGAATCTCCCTAAAGCTAATTGGAAAGCCTTGTTGGGTATTTGGAAGTCCTGCTGAGGTTGCTGCTTTCTGACTGGGATGCTGGCTCTTTGGGATAACAGATGTTACCCAGATGTCGGCTGGGGTCACTAGGGCCTCGGAGATTTGGCACCCGCTTCTCTCCCATGACCTGCAGGGAGCCCAGCGCCCTTCCCAAGAAGTCTGTGAATTCCTGGAACTCTGTTCTCAGGGCTGCTTCTTGACCCGAGGGCCTGTCTGTTGAACCCTCACTCTCACTCATCCCCCTGGGGCAGGCCACGGGGGATCCAACCCTTTACAGATTCCCCCAGACCACCCGTGTAAGACCTCTGCATATGCACCCAATGCCTGCAGACCCTCCCAGAAGGTGCGGCACCCCCCTTAGCACTCTGCCATTCCCAGATTCCAGACCTAGATAGCTGGCTGCTGTTGAGTGGATACCATCTGGTGACCACCTTACATCAAACAGAATGAAATGTTGCCTGGGGTCAAGTGCATCACTGGGGCCGCTCTGCCATTCCATCTCACTGAGGGTCTTCCTTGCCCTTGCTGGCCCTCTGCTCCACCAAACATGATGTTATCCTTCAGCCATTGATGCCCCTGATGATGCATCCCGAGGAGGCGAGTTGGACAATGTTCTGTTGTAATTTATAGATTTTCAGAACTTGATCACCAGGCCTTTCTTCCTATCCTAAGTGTGGAAGATCTGCTGAAGCCTGTCAACCATGAGCAACTGTATGAGTCACCTAGTGCTGCTGTAACAGGAATGCCACAGCTGGATGGCTTCAAAAGGAAGAATTCTGTTCTGTCACGGCCCAGTAGACTACAAGTCCAGATTCAGGTATCAGCTTCAGGGCAAGTCTTTCTCTGTCGGCTTTCAAAGAAGGTCCTTGTTGTACATCTTCCCCTGGACTGGGAGCTTCTGAAGTTCAGGGACTTGGGTCCAAAGGATACACTGTGCTCCTGGCACTGCTTCTTTGCTGATGGTATGTGGTCTCCCAGCTTTCTCTGCTAGCTTCTTTCATATTCCAAGAGACTGTCTCAAGGCACAGCACACTTACCGATGGAATCCTGCCTCACTAGCACTACCACTGACCATCCTTCCTCATTAACATCCTAGAGGCAAGGTTTACAACATACAGGAACATCACACAATACTGTGAATCATGGCCTAACCACATTGCCACACACGTTTTTCTAGGGGACACAACTCAGTCCATGACAGTAATCTTGCTGGTATTTGAAATTCCAGTGGCATGGCTTGCAACATCACAGTGACATACAAGCTGCTGCAGTATGACAAGTGGACAGATGAGTGGTGGCCGCATTCCATAGGGCCCCTTGAAAATATCGAAGGGTGCTATGAGTTGGGGGTTGTGAGTGGAAAGCTGAGCATTGGGATTGTGAGTTCCCATTTTGGCGTCCACCAGAGCATCGCCTCAGCTTTAACATGTTAGAGTTTGAATTATGTGCCCCTAATATGGGGGGAATCCTAACCCTTATACCTGTGGATGGAATTCTGTGTGGAAATAGAGTTTCCCTTGTTATGTTAATTAGATTGTATCTGACTATGGTGGGTTCCAAACCTCATCACTTCTAAGTTACACAAAGAGCAGATTAAACAGAGATGTGCAGAGACAGACACCACGGGAGAGTCACCTACAAACTAAGGAACCGAGGAATGTAGGTGACTTCTCATAAGAAAAAGAATCAACATAGCCAAGATCCTAATTTGGGCTTTCAGTTTCCAGAACTGTGAGAAAATAAATTTCTGTTCCTTAACAGTTACCCGCTTGTAGCATTTATATGACAGCAGCGGTAAGTTGCTAAGGGAAACCCGGGGTGGTGAAAATGGTTAACATGTTGGGCTGTTCACCTAAAGGCTGGGGGTTCAGATCCTTGCAGAGGCACCTCTGGTGACCTGCTTTTGAGAAACCTCAACAGCAGTGGTCAGTTAGCTAAGACAACTGGCATCACCTTTTGAACTTCTGAGTCAGACAATGTTTGACAAAGAATTCCACTTCCAAAAGCAAAAGTCTGCATGTGTTTTGTGTAATTCGTCAAAGTTTATGATGGTCTGTTGTACAAAGAGGAATCTCACCAAGAAACCTAGGACCAGTGGCTGTGAGCAGCTGTGGGTGCTTGAATGTTGTGTCTTAGTTTCTTAGTGCTACTGTAACAAAAATACCACCAATGGGTGGCATTAGTGAACAGAAATTCATTTTCTCACTGTTTAGTAGGCTAGAAGTCTGAAATCAGGACGTTGGCTTTGGGGAAGGCTCTCTCTGCTCTGGGGGAAATCCTTGTCTCACATGCACATCAATGTTTATTGCAACTCTCTCCACAACAGCAAAAAGACAGAAGCAACCTAGATGCCCATCAACAGACTAATGGTTAAACAAACTGGTATATTCATACAGTGGAATACTGAAAAATGATAAGGAATAATGATGATTTAGGGAAATACCTGATAACATGTGATCATCTGGTGGACATCACGCTGAGCACAAAAGGACAAATATTATATGAGACTGTAATTGTAAGGACACAACAAATCATTTTAACACAGAAGAAATCAATCTTTTTACAAGGGTGGAAGGGAGGGAAGGAGAGAGATTTCTACAAATTAGATAGTGGTTAGGATTTAGTTGGGTGTAAAGTGTGACATCACAAATGCACTACATCAAAGCTAAATTGTTCCTTAAATGTGGCCCAACTCTTTGGAAAGACAGTGTAACAGAGTCAGAGTCAGGGGACCATGCTTTCAGGTGACATCCAGACTAATTGACATACCCAACCTTATTTTTTCTTTTTCTCTAAAGAAAATGTTCTGCGTAGTACTTGTGTGAGTGGTGTCTGGGCTCTTAATAGCTAGTAAGCTGCCATCTAAGTAGCATCAATTGGTCTCAGTCCACCTGGACCACAGGTAAATGGGGGACATCATGGACAGGAGGAAAACATGAGCCCACCAGATGGAAGGGTCCATGTGAACCAGAGTCTGCTTCGGCACAGAACTCGAAGAACTAGATGGTGCCTGGTCACCACAAATGACTGCTTGGATGGGGTGCATGGTATGGAACCCCTAACATAGCTGGAGAAGGGCTAGAGGGCAGATCTAGAGTTCTACCAAGTGACCACACTTGGTGGTCCATCAGCCTGCAGGATTCCCTGGCAGCCTGGCCCCCAGATTCTCTGTCCCTAAACCACATCCAGCACCAAAGCTAGTTCTTCAGGCAAAGATCGAAGTGTACTATACAGAACACAGAGGGGGCCTAGTGACAAACAAATTTTTGGACTTAAATATGTACATGGGGTAGTCCCGGAAGTTCGTTGCTGGAGGCGAGAGGAGAGGGTGGTGGTGGAGAGGCAGATTTGGTCAAATGAACAGAGGAAGTTCCAGGTGAAAGGTAGGTGGGAGTGTGCTGTGGTGGGGTGGAACAGGGAGGGGAGAGCAGTTAGAGTCGAACAGAAGTGAAAGTTCTGGGTGTTACATGGCAACCTGATACTTAAAACTTGTACTTAAACCGCAATAAAATTTATTTTTAAAAAAGAAAATCCTTGTCCTAGCTTCTCTAGCATTCTTCCCAGTGGTCCTTGGATATCTCCACATAGCATATATCTTTCTCCCATTTGTACTTGCTCCTCTGTACCCAGTCAGTTCTTTTTATATCTCAAAAGTCATCCATTAGATTTAAGACACACCCTCTAATGTTACGGCTTCATTAATGTTACAAAAAAAAACCCTATTCCCAAATGGGGTTATACCCACAGGTGGGCTGCTGCTGTTAGCTGTGACTGAGTAGACTCTGCTGGGCAGGGTTCTCAGTGACTGATTTTCGGTAAATAAATTGCCGTCACCTTTCCAGGCACCTCTGAGTGGGTTTGATTTCAGTTGGGTCTGTTGTGGTAGTGTCCATCTCATTTCTTATTTTAGTTATTTTCTTCCTTTCCTGTTTTTCTTTTGTCTGTTTGGCTAATGGTTTATTAATTTTGTTGATCTTTTCAAAGAACCACGTTTTGGTCTTGTGAACTCTTATACATGTTTTTATATTCTCCATTTCATTTATTTTAGCTCTGATTTTTATTATTTCCTTTCTTCTGGTACCCAAGGGTTTCTTTTGCTGCTCTCTTTCTGTTTGCTTGGGTTGTAGGGTTAATGTTTTCACTTTGATCGTGTCTTCTTTTTTGGATGTGTGCTTTTGTTGCGATAAATTGACCTCTGAGCTCGGCTTTTGCTGTGTCCTAAAGGTTCTGGTAGGATGTGTTTTCATTCTTATCTGAGTCCATGAATTTCTTTATTCTGTCTTAGCCTAGTCATTTTTGAGCAAGGTGTTGTTCAGTTTTCAAAGATTTGACTGTTTTTCCTTTGCTTCTCCTGTTATTGGTTTCTACTTTTATGGCTTTATGTTCAGAAAAGACACTTTGTAGTATTTTGATGTTTTGGATTCTGCTAAAACTTGCTTTATTTCCTAATATGATCTGTGATGATTAAGTCCATGAATTTAACTGTTCTAAGTGTTACATACCTCATTGTTGAATATCACTATGGTCACCTTTGAAGTACTCCCCTTGGGAAGCTATGCACTGATGCCAGTGCCTAGTCCACCCTTAAGAGCAACTTTGGAACTCTTTCTGGAATGGCCATCTCACATAGTGGTGTAGTGGCAAGTTCACTATCTTAATTGTATAGTTGTCTGTGAGGGAGTTTTTAGCTGGTAAACAAATAACTGTATTGGAACACCCTCCCTACTTACCTAATCTGGTCCCCAGTGACTTTTTTCTATACCCAAAGACAAAAGAAATATTGAAAGGAACACATTTTGATGGCATTCAGGACATTAAAGGTAATATGATGGTAGCTCTGATGGCCATTCCAGAAAAAGAGTTCCAAAATTGCTTTGAAGGGTATCCTAGGTGCTGGCATTGGTGCTCACTTCCCAAGGGGATGACTTCAAAGGTGTAGTGATATTCATCAATGATATATGCACCACTTTTTCTAGGATGAGTTCATAAACTTAATTGGCAGTCCTGGTATATGGTTTATTGTAGAGAATGTTCCATGTGCATTGACAAAGAACGTATACTTGGCTGCTGTGGGATGGAGTGTTCTGTATACGTATATGAGGTCAAGTTGGTTAATTGTGGTGTTTAGATCTTTCATACATGTCATGGATTGCATTGAGTCCCCCTAGAAATGTATATATTGATTTCATTTGGCTGTGAGTCCCAATATGGTGCCATTCTTCCTGTGTATTGTGAATTCTGCGTCTGTGAGACTGATGACGGAGAATGGGCAGCAGTTGTGCTGGTGAGGCAGGACTCAAGTCACCAGCTGTAGGATGTAAGGGAGAGAAGTGAGCGGAGTGAGTTGGGAATCTCATACCGCCAAGAGCAGAGCACGTCTTTTTGACCTGAGGTTTCTGTGCCAAGATGCTTTCTTTGAATTTGGACTCAATTTACCGGACTCTGACTCAGCCTACCAGACTATGATAATCTGTCTTATTGAGTCTACTTGTAACTTATAAGTGGATATGTGGCTTACTGGACTGTGTTGGTAAAATTTCTCTTCATAAAGTCTTCCACTTGTGATATTTTCTGTTAAAGCAGTACTGCGTGACTAAAACAGAATTTGGTACCAAGAGGGGGGTACTGCTCTAACAAATACCTAACCTGTGGAAGCTTTTTTGAAACTGTGAAATGGATGGAAGAAGGGGTCCCAAAGAACTGCTAACACCTGAGAAGGCAGCAGGTGGTGAAAAGCAGCAGCAGTAGCAAACTGGCAACAGCAGAACCAGGAGGCAATCCATACAGCAAGAGAGCTGAGTGCTTGTGCATGAAGTTTTCCTGGTGGAGTGGGGTGCCTCTGGGCACTTGAATTGGTGGAGCTAGGTTTGCTGACCCATGGAACAGGAGAGCTGAGTGCTTGGCTAAGTGCCTGTGTGCAGGAGGCTTCCTGGTAGAGTGGGGTAACTCAAGACACTTGAATCAGTGAAGCTAAAGAGCTTTGGAACACTTGTCCCTACTGGGCAGATGTGGGCTTGAGGCCTGGGCCATGAGGCCATGAAAAGCAGAAGCTGAGCAGCAGCAGTTGAGCCACCTCGGTCTCAAAATATATGGCCACTACCTCAGGGATTTGAAAGGCTGGAGCCATGACTTCCTGTGTTTGTAGGGGTGGTGTTGCCATTGATTTGGGCTTAGAGTGCACCTGAAGCTGAGGGGGCAGAGTTGCTGTCCAAGTGGGCCTTGAAGGCAATATTATAGCACAGGGCCAGAGATCTTCATTCAGAATACAGAGTGTGGCCAATACCCACAATCTGGAGGGCTATGCTAATGTGTGAAATACCTCAGAAAATGGAAGATTATTTTCAAAGCTTTGAGGGCTGTCGTTTTGTGTTCCGGTGACTTGCTTGTTGCCTGTGAATGTCTTATTTCCCTGCAATTTCTCCACTTGTAATGAAAATGTGTAATTTGTGCTGGCTTCATAGAATGAGTTTGGGAGTACTGCATCCCTTTCTATACTGTGGGTGGAAAGTTCTGTATATATCAATGAGGTTTAGTTGGTTAATTGTGGCAATGAGGTCTTTTGTATCTTTACTGAGCTTTTTTCTAGTTGATCTGTCCAGTATTGCGAGTGGAGTGTTGAAGTCTCCCTCTATTATTGTGGAGTCATCTAGCTGTCTTTTGAGTGTAGTCAGTGTTTCTTCGACATATTTAGGTACTCTGATATTAGGTGCATAAATATTTAATATAGTTAAGTCTTGCTTGTGTACTGAACCTTTCAGCAATAAATAGTGTCCATCTCTGTCCACAATGGTGGATTTGACATTAAAATTGATTTTGTCTGAGATTAGAATTGCCACCCCTGCTCTTCTTTGTTCATTGTTAGCTTGATATATACTCTTCCATCCTTTAATTTTCAGTTTGTTCCTATCTTTAGGTCTCAAGTGAGTTTCTTGTAGACAACATATGGATGGGTCATATCTTTTGATCCAAGATGTCATTAGATGTCTCTTTACTGGAGCATTCAGTCCATTCACATTCAATGTAATTATTGATAGGTATGTGTTCACTGCTGCCATTGTGATATATTTATTTTTGTGTTGATGTTTTCTCTGTTGTTCTTATTAGTCTGTTCTGGGACATTCTTTTTTGTGAGTTGATTTTTCACCTTTTTCAGAGCTGGTTTTGTAGTTGTTGAGACTCCTGTGTTACATTTCTTGAAATGGTATGATACATTTCTGTTGTGCTTTACAGCTGTCCCTATGATCCCCCTTAATAAACTACATATAAACCCAATTTTAATTGCTACCAATCTTGTCATCTTCCTCTCCATCTGGAAGGATTATAACAACTGTAGTACATCCCTCTTTTTAATACGATGATACCATAGTTTTCATGATGATCACTGGATTGCTTCTTTCCGTATTAAAGCTGTGACTGACTTTGGCACCTTCCCTAACTGAGTAGAGTGTCATTCTAAAATATAAAGTTAGTGGTTTCATTCTTCTAAGCCAGAGCCAAGAACTTCTTTCAGTATTTCTTGTAGTTTGGGTTTGGTTTTTACAAAGTCTCTTGAGTTTCTGTTTATCTGGGAATGTCTTAATTTCATTTTCATATTTGAAAGACAGTTTTGCAGGATATATAATTCTTGGTTGGAAGTTCTTCTCCTTCAAGGCTTTGAATGTGTCATGCCACTGTCTCCATGCCAGCATGGTTTCTGCTGAGAAATCTGATGAAAGCCTGCAGGGTTTCCCTCTGAATGTTAGCTTTGCTTTGAGTCTTGCCGCCTTTAAGAGTTGCTGCTTATGTTTCATTTTGTTGAGCTTGATTATAATATGTCTTGGAGTCTTTCTTTTGAGATCTATATTGGGTGGCATATGATATACATCTGAGATGTCTATATTCTCTTCCTTCATGATTTCTGGGAAGTTTTCTGTCAGCAGCTCAGCAACGATACTCTCTGCATTCCCAGGTGTCTCATCCTGTTCAGGAACTCCAATTAATCGAAGGTTGTTCCTCTTAATAGAGTCCCACATGCTTCTTAACGCTTCTTCATTTTTCTTATTTCTTTTTTCTGATTTCTGCTCATAGATGCTGGTGTCAGTAGCTCTGTCTTCCAAGTCAGAAATTCTTTTTTCCACTTATTCCATTCTGTTTTCTTAGCTTTGCATGGAAGTTTCTATGTCTTTGATTTTGTTCTTAATCTGTTGGATTTCAGAGTACTGGTGTTCCATCAGATTGAACAGCTTGTTTAATTTCTTCTTTTGCTCTGCTGCGTTTTGTATAAGGTCTAGAAGGGTGCTGTATATAATCATTTTGTATTCACTTTCTGATGCTTTTGTAAAAGTTGCTTCATCTGGAAAACTCCTTGATTGCTTTGTTTGGGAGCCTTCTGAAGCCATGGGTGATTTCTTGTATGCCACAAGTGTCTGTTGCTTTTTTGGGTCCCATGTGAGTAAGTAGAGGCTGGAAGAGACACTGTGAGGAGGGACTGCAGATGTTTCTCTAGGCTGTCTTAAAATATAAAGCAAAAGGTATCTGACTACTTCCCAAGTCAGTCAGGTTTTCAGGTGTAGAGGTCCCTCTTTCCAACTGGCAAAGTAAGCACCTCTATATCCAACCCCAGATGGTACACACTAGTTCAGAATACAGCAATGCTACTGCCCTGTTGGCATCTGTGGACAGGGCCCAGCCTTAGGCGACACTGTGTAGAGTATTGCTTTTCTGGTAGAAACACGCTCACCTGTGAGCAGGCTCTGGCTCCCAAGCTAAGAATTAGATCCAGCTGTGGCCACCATATCCAAGATGGCGCCCTTCGCACAGGCAGCAGACAGAGGGGATAAGGTGCCAAGAGGTAGTGATTCCTCTGCTTCTGTTCCAGGGCCCCCAACATAGGCAGCACTGTGTAAATTACTGCCTTTCTGTCAGAGAAGCACTGTCCTGTTTGCAGGCGCTGGCTCCCAGGCTAAGAATTAGGTCCCGCTAAAATCTCCATACCCAACATGGCGTCCCACACACTGGCAATGGGAATCCATACAGACCCCGCTGTGGCAGAGATAAAAAGACAGGCCCAAAGTGGCTAGATTAACAGAGTCCTAAGCCTGATTCTCAAAATATGGGAATTTCGCCTGCCTATCCCCCCAGCAGTGTGTTTGAGTCTAGTCACTAGGCAAGACCCAGCTCTGCCCGCTGGCCAAGACAGAGGAAAAAAAAGTCAAAATGTTGGGTTTACCTTCAGTCTGTGAGAGCCAGGGCTAGCCAGGAGCGGGAGCCAATGAAAGAGAGAAGGTTTTTGACTCAGTGGTATGAAGTCTGAGTTAACAGCCCTGTACTGTGTCCTGAGGCTGATTAGATAATCAGAAGCCTCCGTTTGATTGTCAATTCAGGTCTTGGTTTCCAGAGGGATATAGGGAAACATGCGCTTAGTCTGCCATCTTGACTCCGCCCTCAAAAATGTGCAATTTGTGACTGCTTTTTATATCATTGCATTTTGGGAAGATAGCATATGTTCTGGATTTGAAGTTGAAGAGAAATTTATAGATCCTGGGCTTGAACTTAAAACCTTTGCTATGATATGAATCAACACATTTTGCATGTTCTAAAGATGTCTTTTGGGGGAATCAAAGGGTGGAGTGTCACAGATTGCATTGTGTCCCCCCAAAACTGTATGTATTGATTTCACTTGGCTGTTAGTCCCAATATGATCCATTCGCCCCATGTGTTTTGACTCCTGCCTGTGTGACACTGATGATAGAGAATGAGCAGCAGTTGTGCTAGTGAGGCAGGACTTAAGTTACTAGCTGTGGAATATAAGGGGGAGAAGTGAGCAGAGTAAGTTGGGAACCTCATACCAACAAGACCAAGAGCACAGCATGTCCTTTGGCCCTGAGGTTCCTGTGCTGAGATGCTCTCTTTGAATTTGGACTCGACTTACTGGACTGTGACTCAGCCTACCAGACTGTGATAATCTCTCTTACTGAGTGGACCTGTAACTCGTAAATGGATATGTGGCTTGCTGGACTATGTCAATAGAATTTCTCTTCATGAAGTCTTCTACTCATGGTATTTTCTTTTAGAGCAGTACCAGGTGACTAAAACAATCTATTAATTGAGCTTCTTTCTGGATGTTCTGTGCTTCATCAAAAGTGATGTGTTTAAATCTCCTACTATTATTGTGGAGCATTGTATTTCTCTTTTTAATGCTTTTGGAGTTTGTTTTATATGTTTAGGAACTCTGTTACTGAGTGGGAAACCCTAGTGGCATAGTGGTTAATTGCTACATCTGCTAACCAAAAGGTTGACAGTTCAAATCCAGCAGGTGCTCCTCAGTAACTCTATTGGGCAGTTGTACTCTGTCTTGTAGAGTTACTATGAGTCGGAATCAACTTGATAGCAGTGGATTTTGTTTTGTTTTTGGTTACTGGGTGAGTAAATATTTACTAAGGTTATAGCCTTCTAGTATACTGACACTAATCATTATATGGTGTCCTTCCTTCTCCTTTTTGGTGGATTTTGTTTAAAAGTTATTTCATCAGGTTATTATTGCCACTTTTATTCTTTTTTGATTGTTGTTTGCTTGATACATTTTTCCATCCTTTGAGTTTTCGTTTGTGTCTTTGAGTCTAAGGTATGTTTCTTGTAGGTAGCATATAGACAGACCATGTTTTCGAAGTAAATTCTGCCATTCTCTCTTTATTAGTGCATTTAGTCCATTTAACTTAAGCATAATTATGGATAGGTATGCATTTAGAGACCATCTCAACAACAGATTTTACGTACTGAACACTGATGACTGGAGACCAGAAAAATTGTGGAACAACATGAAAAGCATCATCCACGAAGAAAGAAAGAGGTCATTAAAAGGACATGAAAGAAAGACCAAATTAGATGTCAGAAGAGAATCTGAAACTTGATTTCAAACGGTGAGCAGCTAAAGCAAAATGAAGGAATGATGAAGTCAAAGAAATGAATGGAAGATTTCAAAGGGCAGCTCAAGAAGACAAAATAAAATATTACAATGACATGTGCAAAGAGCTGGAAATACAAAATCGAAAGGGAAAGAACACATTCTACATTTCTCAAGCTGAAAGGACTGAAGAAAAAATTCAGTCCTTGAGTTGCAATAGTGAAGGATTCCACAGGGAAAACATTAAACGACTCAGGGAGCATCAAAAGAAGACGGAAGACACTGTGTCATTATAGCAGAAAGAGATGGTTGATGTTCAGCCGTTTGAAGTTAGCATATGATCAAGAACCAACGGTACAGAAGGGAGAAGTCAAAGCTGTGTTGAAGGCATTGACAGAAAACAAAGCTCCAGGAATTGATGGACTATCAACCACTATATTTCAACAAATGAATGCAGTGGTGGAAGTGCCTACTTGTCTGTGTCAAGAAATTTGGAGGACAGCTTCATGGCTGAGTGGAAGAGATCTATATTTGTGCCTATTCCCAAGAGAGGTGACCCAACCGAATGTGGAAATTACTGAAAATTATCATCAATATCACATGCAAGTAAAATTTTGCTCTAGATCATTCAAAAGTGACTGCAACAGTATATTGACAAGAAACTGCCGGAAATTCAAGCTGGGTTCAGAAGAGGATGTGGAACCAGGGATATCGTTGTTGATGTCAGATGGAATTTGGCTGAAAGCAGAGAATACCAGAAAGATATTTACTTGTATTTCATTGACTATGCAAAGGCATTTAACTGTATGGATCATAACAAATTATGGGTAATGTTGCAGAGAATGGGAATTTCAGAAAACTTAATTGTGCTCATGAGGAATCTGTATACGGACCAAAAGGCAGTTGTGCCAAAGAACAAGGGGACACTGCATTGTTTAAAGTCAGGAGAGGTGTGCATCAGGGTTGTATTCTTTCACCATACCTTTTCAATCTGTATACCGAGCAAATAATCTGAGAAGCTGAACTATATGAAGAAGAACGAGGTGTCAGAATTGCAAGAAGACTCTTTAACAACCTGCATTATGCAGATGTTACCACGTGACTTGCTGAAGGTGAAGAAGATCTGAAACACTGATGAAGATCTAGGACCACAGCCTTCAGTATGGATTGCACCTCAACATCAAGAAAAAAAAGAAAAAAAATCCTCACGACTGGGCCAGTAAACAACAGCATGATAAATGGAGAAAGGACTGAGGTTGTCAAAGATTTCATTTTACTTGAGTCCACAATCAACACCGATGGAGCAGTCAAGAAATCAAAAGACACATTGCATTGGGAATATCTGCTGCAAATGATCTCTTTCCAATATTGAAAAGTGAAGAAGTCACCTTTAAGACTAAGGTGCACCTGATGTTTTCAGTCACATCCCATGAGTATGCATGCAAAAGCTGGACAATGAATAAGGAAGACAGGAGAAGAATTGATGTCTTTGAATTGTGGTGCTGGAGAAGAATATTGAATGTGCCATAGACAGCCAAAAGAGCAAACCAATCTGTTCCAGAAGAAGTACAACCAGAGTGCTCCTTGGAAGCAAAGATGATGACACTGTATCCTGCATACTTTGGAAATGTTGTCAGGAGGAATCAGTCCCTGGAAAAGGACATCATGTATGGTAAAGTGGAGGGTCAGAGAAAAAGAAGAAGACCTTCAACAAGATAGATTGACACAGTCGCTGCAATAACGGTTTTAAGCATAAAAACAACGGGACATGATGCAAGATCAGGCAGTGTTTCGTTCTGTTGTGCACAGGGTCGCTACTAGTCGGAACCGACTTGATGGCACCTAACAATGTGTTTCATGTTCTTGTTTTGATTTTTTTTGTGTGTGTCTTTGTGGTTTTGATAGTTCGTTTGTTGTACTTAATTTTCTGTGCTGAGTTGTTTTTCTTTATGTGTTTTCTTTTTCTCTTTTTCATTGTTGATCTTGGATTTGTTGAGTCTCTATGTTTTCCTTTTTTTTTTTTTTGGTGTGTAGGTTTGTTAGTTTCCTTTGTGGTTACCTTAATATTTACCTCTGTTTTTCTAAATCACCTTAACTTCCTCTCCACCTGAACGTTCTGCAACTACACTATTTTGTCCCTGCGTTTTGTTTTAATGTTGACATCTTTTACATATTGATGTCTCTGTTTCCTTAATTTCAGGGTTTTAGCTTTGATCTTTTTTTTTTTTTGTGACACCCCTATCTAGGTTGATAACTGGTTGTTCTTTCCTATTTTCTAGTCTTAGGTTGCTACCTGGCATTATCGATTATCTAGCCAGTGGACTCCATTTAGTATTTCCTGTAATTTTTTCCCCCACAAATTCACTTACTATTACTAGGTGGTTAGAACTGCTACTAGGTATGTAAACCCAGGACCCCATTTCCTTTTCTTGGGTGGCTTCAGCTCATGTCATTGATCATTGGTCACTAAGTGTGTGGCACAGGCCCTTACCTACCATCCTAGATGGGCAGAGTTATGTAGGGGTGATTGGAGCTGGTACAGCTATCTGGCTGCAGTAGGGAATTATGTGCTGAGCCAGATAGGGGGCTGATGCCTGCCCTTGAGTGCCCAGGTAGAAGGCGTATCCCTGTTCCCTAGATAGTGTAAGTGGGTAGGCTTGCAGCTGGACTTTGGGCACTCAGGGTAGGTTTGAAGGGCCAAGCTTTTAGCCAGTAGTTTAACATATAATTGTTTGTACTAAGAATTCTAACACAGACTTTTGGGAGACACAGTTCAAGCTATAATGGGCTGGCTTCAAAACTTGGAAGCAGATAGGTCCGGCATTGCCCATGGGAAATACAAGCTAAGGAAGGCAGGACCTGGGCAGAGTATAGACATTGAGATAGAAGTGAGATTCAGAGCAGCAGGGGGCACTGGCCCTACAGGAGACAGCCACTCTGGCCACGGAACATCAAGAAACCAGAAGAAGCTACTATCAACAAACTCCTGGGAAATTCAGCAAGAGCTGCTTTAGACAGGATCTGTTGTAGATTCTTCTTGCAGTTCCTGCAATCAGTAATTGCTTTCTTAGGATGCGGCAATTTGGGAACCAAAGGCTGATGCTGTATCAGCAGACCCTCAGTGAGAGGAATACCCTTGGCCCAGCCCAATGTGTGGGACGAGCCCAGAATTGGTTTAGTTCTGAGACCAGGCAGGGGGCAGGGTGTGTTAGAAAGATGCCTTCCACTCAAGCCTGGAGCTAAGACCAGGGCTACACTTACCACTTACCACAGTTCAGTGTTGCTGTGATGTGGACTGAATTGTACCATTTTCTGTAAGAGCTAACCTGGTTTCTGCAGTATTGTAGCAGGAGCATTTGGCATCTACTGAACTAAACTTCACCCCTGGAATGAGCTCCAAGAGCACTTTTTTCCAGTGTTTCTTAAATGTCCCTGGATCACAGACTCATTTGGGAATCCAGCTGAACTAAGACAACCCCTAGCACTCTGCATCGCTGGAAAGCACACTTACCCCAAAGATTTTCTGGCCAGTCATATGGGATCATGTTTGCTCCTGAACTGAATTCAGTTGATCCCAGTTCTCCCGTTTTTGCTGTTGCTGTTAGCTGCCATTGAGTTGGTCCCTACCTCATGGCCACTCCACGTGCAACAGAGCAAAGTGCTTCTGGGCCCTGGGCCACCCCTGTGATCACTTGTGGGTCAGACCATTGTGGTTTACCAGGTTTTCATTGGCTTATTTTTTTGGAAGGCAATCACCAGATCTTTCTTCCTAGTCCATCTTAGTCTGAAAGTCCTCCTGAAATCTGTTCAACATCCTAGCAACACACAAGACTCTTCTGACAGATGAGTGGTGGCTATGTGCAAGGAGCACTGACTGGGAATTGAACCTGGGTCTCTGGAATGGAAGGAGACGATACTGTCATTGAACCACACCAAGCACCTTGCTCAGGATTATGTAGGGAGTCAGCCACAGAGCTGTGTGTCAGCACGATGCGGTGATTAACCATAGAGTCAGTGCTGTATTTGAATCCTGGCTCCATGATTTACCAGCTTTGCAGTTTGGGTAAGATATGTAAGCTTGTGCCTCAGTTTCCTCATCTGAAAAATGGGGATAATAATAGTACCTACTTCTTAAGGATGCTGTGAGGATTAAAGGACATACATGTGAAGCATTTAGAATGAATGCCTAGATGAAAGGTTGTTGATGAGTGCCGTCAAGTGAATTTCAATTCATAATAACCCCATGTGACAGAGTAGAACTTCCCCATAGAGTTTTCTTGACGTAATCTTTATGGAAGGAAATTGTCAGATCTTTCCCCTTCAGAGCTGCTGAGTGGATTTAAACTGTCAATCTTTCTGTTAGTCCTTATTTTTATCACTATCACTAGATCATTGTTTTTTTTAAAGTGGGGACACAATTCGATCCTGCAGCCAGTACTTGTAGTTTAAATAGAAATTTGAATTGGACGAGGAACTGCTGCCACCTAGTGGTCCTTTGATGAACAAAGCAGAACTGTGGCACTGGAAACGGTGGTGGTATAGTGGTTACGTGCTACGGCCACCAGCCAGAGGGTCAGCAGTTCAAATCCACCAGGTGCTCCTTAGAAACTCTATGGGGCAGTTGTACTCTGTCCTAGGGTTGCTATGAATTGGAATAGACTCAATCACAATGGATTTGGTTGGTTTTGTGGGACCGAAGGAAACCTCGGTGGTGGGGTGATTAAGAACTATGGCTGCTAAGCAAAAGGTCACAGTACAAATCCACCAGGCGCTCTTTGGAAACTCTGTGGGTGCAATTTTACTCTATGTTGCAGGGTTGTTATGAGTCAGAATTTACTAGACAGTAATGGGTTTGGTTTCAGTGGTGCTAAAACACACCATACAACCCTGAAAAACCAATTCCTTTGCCGTGAAATTGATTCTGACTCATAATGACCCTATAAGACAGAATAGAATTGCCACATAAGGTTTCCAGGGAGCAGGTGGTGGATTTGAACTGCTGACCTATGAGCTTCTGAGAGCTTAACTGCTGAGCCAGCAGGGCTCCTTCCCACAGTTTAGGGGGCTAGAAGTTGGGTTTCAGGGCACTGGCTTTCGGGGAAGCCTTTCTTTTTCTGTTGACTCTGGAGGAAGTTTCTTGCCTCTTCTCAGCTTCTGCTTCTGGGCAATCTTCCCTTGGAATGGTATCTCTCTTTCCCCATCTGTTTGTTCCTTTTATATCTTGTAAGAGGAGACTCAAGACACATCCAGCACTAATCCTGCCTCATTAATGTAACAGAAAACTCATCCCCAAAGGAGATTATAATTACAGGCATAGACGTCAGGATGTACAACTCTTTTTTTTTTTGTGACAACAGTCTATCCAGAATATGGTCTATGGGGCCTTTCCAGGAAGCTAAGTCACGCTCGCTCATTTCCGTCTTGCTTGCAGATCCTAGGAGAAGCAGAGAGGGAAGCCCCAACATCTCGGTACTTCTCAAGCCTCCGCATAAACAAGCTCTGACAATTAAGTTAGTGAACTTAGTTGTTTTAAGTGCTACATACCTCATTGCTGAGTATCACTGTGGTCAACTTCAAAGGACTCCCCTTGGGAAGCTGTGTACCGATGCCAGCACCTAGCCCACCCTTCAAAGCAACTTTGGAACTCTTTCTGGAATGGCCATAGCATACAGTGGCCAGTTTGTGAACTTAATTGTGTAATTATCTGTGAAGGAGTTTTTAGCCAGTGAACAAATCACTGTATTGGAACACCCTCCCTACTCACCTGATCAGGCCCCCAGTGACTTCGCTCTTTACCTGAAAATAAAGTAAATATTGAAATCAAGACATTTTGATGACCTTCAGGACATCAAGGGTAATACAACGACAGCTCTGATGGCTGTTCCAGAGAGTTCCAAAATTGCTTTGAAGGGTGGACTAGGCACTGGCGACGGTGCATACCTTCCCAAGGGCCGTACTTTTAAGGTGACAGTGGTGATATTCAGCCATGAGGTAGGTAGCACTTTTTTCTAGGATGAGTTCGCAAGCTTGATTGGCAGTCCTCATATGTTGAGCTTACTAATGTCTTATTGGCTAAAACAAGTCACATGGCTGAATACAGATTCAGGGGTTAGGGGAACTAAATCCATCTCTTGATGAAAAGAACTATCAAATATTGCAGGCAGGCCCCCACCCTCACCCTCACTTGTCACACGCATATTTGCTGGTAAAGGGCTGACCCTTGAGTTTCTGTTATCCATGTAAACCAAGGGATTTTGGCTCTTTAGAGGTGTTTTCAGTTCTCGAAAGAACTTTTCATCAGAGACCACAACCTCCAGGCCCATCCTTCCGTTGCAGGTTTACTGGGGTAGCTTTCATGTTGCTGTGACACTGGAGCTACACCCCTGGGATTTCAAATACCAGCAGGATCATCCACAGTGGCCAGGTTTCAGTGGAGCTTCTGGACAGACTAGGAAGAAAGGCCTGGAGATCTACTTCTGAAAATCAGCCAGTGAAAACCTCATGGATCACTATCAAATATTGTCCTACTTGCTGGAGTAAGATGTCATGTTTGGTGAAACAGAGTGCCAACGAGAGTGTGGGAGACCCTCAGTGAGGTGGGCTGACGTCAAAGTCCCAACAAGGGACTGAACTGTGCTAGTGACGGTGTGGATGGCACAGAACATTTCGTTCTATTGTACCTAGAATTGCCATTGATTGGACTCAACATTACCCAACCAATCTTTCTGTCCATCTACCCATTCATCTCTCTGTTCATCTGTCCGTTGGTCCAGCCACCCACCCTCTCACCCATCGGCCCATCATCGGCCCATCGGCCCATCATCGGCCCATCGGCCCATCATCGGCCCATCATCGGCCCATCATCGGCCCATCGGCCCATCGGCCCATCATCGGCCCATCGGCCCATCATCGGCCCATCGGCCCATCATCGGCCCATCATCGGCCCATCATCGGCCCATCATCGGCCCATCATCGGCCCATCATCGGCCCATCATCGGCCCATCATCGGCCCATCATCGGCCCATCATCGGCCCATCATCGGCCCATCATCGGCCCATCATCGGCCCATCATCGGCCCATCATCGGCCCATCGGCCCATCATCGGCCCATCATCGGCCCATCATCGGCCCATCATCGGCCCATCATCGGCCCATCGGCCCATCATCGGCCCATCGGCCCATCATCGGCCCATCGGCCCATCATCGGCCCATCGGCCCATCGGCCCATCGGCCCATCCGCCCATCCGCCCATCCACCCACCCACCCCTCTATCTACCTGTCTGTCTGTCTACCTATCTAAAATCCAAGCTAGCCCACTAGTCTAGTTACAGAGTGACTTCTATGTAGGACACTTGCATTTCTTAGTTTGTTATACGATTTTCTTCCTTTCTCTTATGCACTCCTTTGTCACCCCTTCACGTCTCTCTGTTTACTACCTCTCTGTGTTTTACCCATTTTAGGCATTAAATAGGCTATTACAGGCTAGCGTGGGTAGTAGGTGGTCTTTCCCTGTGTTGCGCTCTGTGGAACCTGTGATCCAAGAAGGATCCACCATCTGGACCTTGCCATGATGACTGGGAGACTGTTTCTCTGTTCTTTGGCTTAAGGGGCCCACTGATAACATAGGCTTCCATCTGTCTTGTCCAATGCTATGCCTCCTACCTTGAGGACGTGGCACATGATAGATAATCACTGAATATTTGTCCAAAGGGTGAATGCCCACAAGTGGGGCCCAAGCCCTGCCTGAGTGTTTATACTTCTGAGATTGTCCACTTGTGGGCTAGCTCAGTCTTCCTTTCCTGCTGCCAGCCATGGGCTGACCCTTTCGTAATTCAGAGCACAATTCCACAGTGATTATTGGTCATCCACCGACAACTCCCACAGCCTCAAGTCTCCCAAGTAAGCTGTCGTCTCTCCTTCACTGGAAATCTACACTTAACCCTACACTTGACCCTTACACCACTGACTCAAAACACAGATGTTCTGTGGCAGATGTCAACTGTGAGGGTGAGAGTGATGGTGTCTGAGTCTAGGTAGGTGTATGTGTTACTCTGAGCTGGTGTGCGTGGGTGGATGTGTACGTGTATGTGTGTGCATTTGTTTCCCAGAGCTGCAGTAAGGGAAATACCACAGGCTGAGTGGCTTAAAAGAACAGAAATTTATCATCTCACAGTTCTGGAGGTGGAGTTTCTGCATGTAGGGTGTCAGCAGGGCTATTTTTCTCTTTGACTGCTCTAGGGGAGGATCCTTCCTTGAATCTCTCAGCTTCTGGTAGCTCCTGAGTGCGAGTACTGGGGAAAGAATGTGACTGTAAACCTAAGCAGAGGTCTCACTACCTGCTGCAAATAGCCACTCTTTGAGACAGAGAAGTGAGATGAGAAGCGAGAGTTTTTATTGTATACTGGTACATAAAGAGATAGAGGGGATAGATTCCTTTAAAGTCTTATCTCCTGTAAATGGAGACTAGCTGGAGGTTTGTAGAAAAAAGACGTAGGGTTTTATGAGTTCTAGTAATTTGTAGAATGTTAATTCTTTAGGCAGACAAAGTGGTCATGTTCTAGTTGTGTTGATTTCTTACTTGGTAATTTGGGTACAGGGACAGGGTTCCCTCACCGGACTGGGAGCTTCTGAGTTGCAGGGACCTTGGTACCTTTCCAGAGGATGTGCTCTACTCCTGGCACTGCTTTCTTGATAGTATGGGATCCCCAAATTTCTGCTTGCTTTCCTTTATATTCCAAGAGATTGCCCCAAGGCACAGTACAATCTTACACACTGAGTCATGCTCCACCAACCCAACTGCTGCCCATCCTCCCTTGCAGAGTTGATAACAGGGAAGAACATCACATAATACAGGAATCATGGCGCAGCCAAACTGCTACGTGTTTTTTGGGGGGACACAATTTAATCCATGACAAAGACCTACCCCTGGGCTTGCAGTGGGAGGCCCGAGCCTGCTTCCCCAAATTTCTGGTGCCCTATTGGCCAATACCCAAAATCACTCTGCCCCGTGGAGTCCCACCCCAAGGCCTTCATACAATTCATGACCTCCCCAGCCCTCAGCACCTTTGGGTCTCTTATGTCTGTATTCCACTACCCAACACATTGACCTATCTGAGGACACCTTCAATATCTTGGTACTCCAGAGTTGAAGACCTCTGTTCTCCACCAACCAACACCTAACACAGAGACTCTGTGAAGTTCTAATAGGTGAATACCCAACTCCCTGGCTGTGGACATTCCCAACATCTCTGTGCCCAGGCATCTAAGACCTCAGTCCTCCACCAGCTGACATCCAGCACACTAATCATCAAACAAACAACAGGTGCTCAGATAGGTCAGAACTCCACTACTTAGCATATGATACTAAAGCTCAGGAGAGAAGATAATTGTTTCAGTTATTTAGTGCTGCTCTAACAGAAATACCACAAAGTGAATGGCTTTAAGGAAAGTTTATTCTTGCAAATTTTTGTAGGCTATAAGTCCAAATGCAGGGCGTCCTCTCCAGGGGAAGGCTTTCCCTCTGTTGGTTCTGGAGGAAAGTCCTTGTGTTGTATCAGTTTTCGGTCAGGGAGCATTTTGGCATAGGAACCTCAGGTCTGAAGGATCCACTCTTCTCCTGGTGTTGCTTTCCTGAGGGTGCAAGGTTCCCCATTCTCTGCTTACTTCCCTTTCCTTTCATCTCTTGCAAGATAAAAGGATAAAAGGTGGTGCAAGCCACACTCCAGGGTAACTCCCTTTACAGTGGAGCAGGCAGGTGATCTTATGAAGGGATTTGCAGTCCCACCCTAATCCTCTCTAACATAATCTGCACTGTTAACCATAGGCAGAGATTGGGATTTACAATGTAAGGAAATCATAAAATGGAGAGCAATCACAGAATACAGGGAATCCTGACCTAGCCAAATTACTGCACATATTTTTTGGGGAACACAATTCAATCCATGACAATAATGCTCCAGCATCTTAAGCCTCCATTCCGTATCAACCAACACCAACACTTGGTTACTCGATCACCCATTGACGCCAATGCTGAATCCCCCAGATATGCAGTACCTGCCCAACATATGAACATCCCAAATCCTAACACCACCAACACCCCAAATTCCTATCGGACGGCAGGCAACTTACAGCAACATACATTCAAAGAAGCTCTCACCCTTGCCTTAGGGTTCTCTGAAGAAACAGAACCAACAAGACAGACAGGTAGAGACAGAAACACAGACTTCTACCTGTCAGTTTGTTGTACTTTGGTGGCTTCCATGTTGCTGTGATGTTGGAAGCTATGCCACCAGTATTTTGAGTAGCAGCAGGGCCACAGTTAGTGGACAGGTTTCATTAGAGTTTCCGAACTAACAGACCAGGAAGAAAGGCCTGGTGATCTACTTCCAAAAATTCACCAAGGAAAACCTTATGGATTGCAACAGACCATTCTCTGACTCCCTTGCTTTGGACACATCATCAGGAAGGATCACCTGCTGGAGAACAGCATCATGTTTTGTGAATTAGAGGGCCAGCAAGGGTGAGGGGGACCCTTGTGGAGATGGATGGGTACAGTGACTGCAGCAAGGGACTCCAATGTATCAAGGGTCATGAAGGTGGTGCACCAGGCGGTGGACATTTCTGTTGTATGTAAGGTTGCCATAAGTTGGAGCTGACTCAGTGACAAGTGACAACAGTGACAACATTACATATCAGAGAGCATTAGATCATTAGCACCACCACCATCATCATCACCATCTTTTCAAGGAGTCCTTGTCCTTTCCTTTAGGACCCTCCCTTTGCCCTGTAACCGAGCATGTTTGGGGCATGATATTTGGATGAGTGTCCATTGTGGCCTGAAAGCTAAATATGTCATCTTGAAGACTAAAGTAAGTCTGACCCAAGCCATGGCATTTTCAGTTGCATCATATGCCTACAAAAGCTGGAAAGTGGACACGGAAGACAGAAGAAGAATTGATGCCTTTGAATTGTGGTGTTGGAGAAGAATGTTGAATGTACCACAGACCATCAAAACAACTAACAGATCTGTTCCGGAAGAAGTACAACCAGAGGGCTCCTTGGGGGCAAAGACGGCAAGGCAGCATCTTACGTATTTTGGACATGTTGTCAGGAAGGATCAGACCCTGGAGAAGGACATCATGTTTGGTAGAGAGGAGGGTCAGCGAATAAGAGGAAGACCCTCGATGAGATGGGTTGACACAGTGGCTGCAACAATGAGCTTAAGCATAAAAACAATTGCGGACGACGTCACAAGACCGGGCAGTGTTTTGTTCTGTTGCGCATAGGTCCACTATGAGTGGGAACCAACTCGATGACACTTCATGACAACAGCCACCATCATGGCCACTTGGTGGTACACTCCCCTGGGGCAGGAGCTGAATCTGTTTTACTCACCTGTGTCTCTTTGCTGGAATCACAGGAGGGACCATGGTGACGTGCCAAGGGCAGGGTGACAGGGACAGCCCACCCAGTTACACTGTCTGTAGAGAATTTAACAAGGGTGGAATCAACCAGAAGCCTACTTTTGCTTCTCTATATGAGCTGACGCTAAACAGTGTTAACAATAAAATAGACAGCTGCCACTGAGTCGGTGCTGACTCGTGGTGGCTTTCTGTGCAACAGAATGAAACATCGCCCAGTCCTGCATTACCGTCACCACTGCGGGCACATGTGGGTCCCTTGTTAGGGCTGTCATGCCAATCTGTCTCCCTGAGGATCTCTCTTATCATCCTCGGCCCGTTGCCTCACAAAACGTGACATCTTCCTCCAGTGACTGAGCCCACCTGATGATGTGTCCAAAGCCAATAATTTAGACAACATTCTGTTGTGATTCATAAGATTTTCATTGACTGACTATTAAAAGTTGATTGCCAGGCCTTTCTTCCTAATCTGTCTTATTTTGGAAGCTTCTGGTATTTGAAATCCCAGTGGCATAGCTTCTTTCAGCATCACAGCAACACGAAAGTGACCACAGTAAGACAAACTGATAGATGGGTGGTGGAATGATGAAACGCTGTGATTGTTAAGGTTCTGTGTCAACTTAGTTGGGCCAGGATTCTCAGGGGTTTGGCAGCTGTGATGTAGTTTGGCAGTCCTATGCTTTTCTGATCACTTCCATGATGAGATTTGGTATACTGTGATCTCCTCCGTGATGGGGTCTGCTGTGAGGAGCTAATCAGTTGACAGGGAGCATCTTCGGGGGTGTGGCCTGTGTTGAACGTAAGTGGGCTTTCTGGCAGGGCCAGACACACTGGGCACAATGACGGCTGAAGCAATTGTGGACCTGGTGAACGACTGGGCAGGGTTTTGTTCTGTTGTAGACAGGATCACTGAGAGATAGAACCGACTTGATGGCACCTAAGGACAACAGCTGGCACAGCTGAGGGACTTTTGCTGGCTCTGAGTCTTCAAGCTGGCTCTTGTTCATCTGACCTCTGGTTCTTGGGACTTGAAGTTGCAGCTTAAACACAGACACACACACAAGTGAGGTTCGACAGTTAAGTTCGTGAACTTAATGTTCTAAGTGCTCCATACCTCATTGCTGACTATCACTACGGTCGCCTTTGGAGTACTCCCCTTGGGAAGCTTTTGCACCGATGCCAGTGCCTAGTCCACCCTTCCAGACAATTTTGGAACCCTTTCTGGAATGGCCAGTGTGCATGGTGGCATGGTGGCAAGTTTGCGAGTGTAACTGTATAGTTGTCTGTGAGGGAGTTTTTAGCCAGTAAGTAAATAACTCTATTGGAACACGCTCCCTCCTCACCTGATTTGGCCCCCAGTGACTTTTTTCTTTACTCGAAGATAAACACAATACTGAAAGGAATGCAGCTGGTGACATTCAGGACATCAAGGGTAATATGACAACAGCTTTCATGGCCATTCCAAAAAAAGAGTTCCAAAACTGCTTTGAAGGGTGAACTAGGTGCTGGTGTCTGTGTACAGTTTCACAAGGGGAGTCCTTTGAAGGTGAGTACTGTGATATTCAGCAGTGAGGTCTATAGCACTTTTTCTAGGATGAGTTTGTGAACTTAATTGGCTGACTTCTTATATCCTATTACTACCAAGTTGATTCCAATTCATAGAGACCCTATAAGTGTTGTTGTTCGTTTCCATTGAATCGATTCTGGAGACCCAAGGAGCTGCCGATTAAGACTGGTCCATGGGATTCTCTTGGGTGTAATCTCAATAGAAGCAGATTGCCAGGACTTCCTTCCAAGGTACTTCTGGGTGGGTTCAAACTACCAACCTTTCGGCTAGCAGACAGGTGAGAACTCTTTGCTCCATCCAGGGACCCTAACTTGTTTTCTTCTTCTTCTTCATATATTTCTTTTTTATTGTGATTGAGTGAAATTTTACAATACAATTCAAATTTGCATGCCTACCTATCTGGAGCTCCCTTTGCTGTCCTTGTCTAGTGACAGCACACTACTCCTTTCTGTTCTATATGTGTCCTACCCTCTTAGTAATATCCTGTCCTCTCTTTTCTACCCTCTCCACTCCCCTCTAGTAAGAGGCCAGTTGGATGACATCCTATAGATGCATAGAACCATAAACTGTACGCACATCCTATGGATGCATAGAACCATAAAGTGTACACATGATATGGTCACTGTGTGTCCCCAAGTCTAATCCATTCCTATCTGAAGAGTTGACCTCACTAATGATCTATGATCAGGGGCAGCATCAGGTCTAGGGGCCATGCTCCCAGGGGAACTCCCAGACCTTGGAACTGTAATTGTGGTCTTTTAGTGGAGTTCTTAGGGTGGACTCCTTTTTTTCTCTTATTGTCACTGGGATTCACATTGTGAGCCCCATCACGACAGTCATTGGTGATAGCCGGGCACCATCTGGTTCTTCTGGTCATATGTGATATAGTTATCCATTCACGTGGCTTTTTCTATCTTCTAGGCTCTTTTTTCCTCGTGTCATCGTTATTCTTGGTGATCAACTGTTCCAGCTGAGTTGGGACCACTTGGTGTTCCTCAGACGGCAGCTTGCTAGCTTTTAAGACCTTAGACACCACTCACAAATATGGGGTGCAGAAGACTCTGCCTCTGATCTTTGGGCTTTTGCCTGTCCTGTTCGCTCTGCTTGGAATGCCTTCCATCCCAGATTACTGGTGTCTACTTGGAAAACTCTAAATGCGCTCAAATACTTAGTCCCAGGGAGCAAACTGCTTAATCTCTCTGTACCTCAATTTCTTCTGATAGAAATAATTTTATTTATCCAGAACCAAAAACACCCTAACCCTTTGCAGTGGGATGGTTCTAATGCATGGCGACTCCATTTCATAGGGTTTTCAATGGCTGTAATCTTCCAGAAGTAAACCATCAGGTCTTCCTTCTGCAGTGCCCCTGGGTGAAGTTGAACCTCTAAGAGAGTTACCAAAGAATGACCCCAGCTGATTGTCAAATATGTAAGGAGCATCGAAGCCCAATAAATGTTCAATGGACCACTGAAGGAGGTGCAATTCCAGACAGTGCCCACCAGGCGTCGCTGTTCCCAAGTCAAGACCAGCCAGCCAACCAACAGTGAGTTAAATCCCGCTCTGCTCTGAGATGCTTTTCCTGTTGGCTGCACGGTCCAGGCTCCTCCCTTGTTTCAAGGACCCGGGTTCTGTTCCTTGCAATCCACTCACTCCGGGGTCACATGCATGATCTTTTCTGCAAACAGTTCCCGCCCTGCTCCCGCGCAAAACCCATTGTGTCGAGTCTGACTCATAACAGCCCCACCAAAATCAAACGTACCTCGGTAGAGTTGATTCCGACTCACAGCGACCCTGCAGGTTAGAGTAGAACTGCCCCATTAGAGTTTCCAAAGGGTGCCTGGTGGATTCAATATAGTAGTCTTTTTGTGTTAGCTGCGATAACCCTTAGCCGCTGGGATCCCTGCTCCCAAGGTACCCTAAATGTGTCCATGCTGCTTCTGATCTTTGGGCTTTTGCCTGTCCTGTTTGCTCTGCCTGGAATGCCTTCCATCCCAGTTACTGGTGTCTGCTTGGAAAGCTCTAAACGCTCCTAAATAGTTAGCCCCAGGGGACAAGCTACTTAATCGCTTTGGGCCTCAGTTTCTTCTCATGGGTAGGCTGGAAAGAGAGGGAGTGTCAGGGTAATTCCAAAGAAGTGGAAAATCTTGAAGGCACCGGGGAACTGTAGAGGGAATTTGAATACAGGACCGTTTGGGGATATAAGAGGCTCCGACCTCTTTCTAGAGTGGCCTTAGAGCATATTTAAGGCGGGCCCAAGCTTTGGCCACAACAAATCCCCTCTTTGGGGGGCTGAGAGAGGACCCCAGCCTGTGTATCCTGCTGGTGGGGCTGTGGCTGCCCTGTGATCTTCCTGAGCTGGGCGCAACCCACAGCACCTGGACCCTGGGCAGATACCAGGTGGGGGAACAGCCTTCGAGGGGAAGCCACGAGCTGCCGGCTGAGGGCCGTGTGTCACCCTCACGGAAGCGCGGGTGAGTCCCTCCGCAGCGGAGGGGCGTGGGAGCCCAGGCAGCTGATGTAGCTCACGCAAGACACAGAAGACACTGCGGAACAGCGGCCCAGAGGGAAGCTCGCGTCCAGGTACGGGTCCGGCTGGGCTGGCAGACACTGAGTGGGCTGGAGGGCTCTCGGGGTCGCCGCACCCAGCACCACCTTCCCCTGCTCGTCCCAGTTTCTCTCTCTAGCTCTGTCTCTTGGCTATCTGGGTCTTTTTCGTGCACAGCTTTCTCTCCGGCTGCTAACCAAAAGGTCGTCAGTTCGAATCCATCAGGCGCTTCTCGGAAACTATGGGGCAGTTCTACTCTGTCTGTAGGGTTGCTACGAGTTGGAATGGACTCGATGGCAGTAGGTTTGGCTTGCTTTTTGTGTGTTTTGTCTAAGTCTCTGTCTTTTTTGGATTTCTGTGTGTCTCTCCCTATCTCTGTCCCTGGTCCCTTCTGCCTGTCTTTCCATCTGCCACTGTCTCTGCTGTCCCCTCTGGGATTCTCACCCCCTCTGAGGGTTCCCTGCTCTCCCTTCCCCTCTCGGGTTCTGCTGTCCTCTGACCCGGCGACCTGGGAGGAAGAATGAGGTTGCTGCCTGGGGAGGGGCAGGCCACTGAGTTGAGCATGGCCACGCCGTGGAGGTGGGTGTCAGGGCAGGGGGCACAAGGCTGACAGCCATTTTGAGAGGGTCCTCCTGCAGCCCACCTTCTCCTTGCAGCCCACCTCTCCTTGAAGACTGTCTTATCTCCTGCAGCCTGCTTCTCTGAGGCAGCCCACTTTCTCTTCATAGGCATGTTCTCTCCTAAAGCCAACCTTGTCCCCACAGCCCACCTGCTCTCCTCACGGCCTGCTTTCTCCCCGAAGCCCACCTTCTCCCCGGAGCCTGCCTTCCCTCCTGTATTCCATCTTCACCTTGAAGTCCACCTTCTTCTCCCAGCCTACCTTCTCCCTAAAGCCTACTTTCTCCTGACCGCCTGGCTTCTCCCCTGTGGCTCACCTTTTCCTCCCAGCCCACCTTCTTCCCGAAGCCTGCTTTCTCCCTCGCAGACCACCTTCTCTTCACAGCCTCCTGCCCGCAGCACCGCTCCTCCCTATTGCCCTTTCTTGTCACCAGACTCCAACCTCCTTTCTTGATTCTCTGCATCTTCTGTGGGGCTTTCCCTACACCCCTGTCCCCCACACGGTGCAGCTGCTGGCACCGTCTCAACACTAATTGCAGGAATGCCCGTAGGTTACATGCAGCTCCAAAAGGGATCCACATTGTTGATTCTTATGGGTGACTATGCCGATTTGTAAGTGAGGCGATGAGAAGGGGTTCTAGAGGTCTCTGAGGACAGTGCCTTAGGGACCAGGGAGGATCTGGCTACTGGGTGGCTCTTTGTTGTTAGTTTTGGTCAAGTCAGCTCCAGCTCTTGGTGACCCTACACACAAGAGACCCAAAGTGCTGGTCTTGTGCCCTCCTCCTGACCACTGATATCCTTGAAATCATTGTCATAGCCACTGTGTATTTGGAATGTCTTTCTGCCTAGGGGGTTCATCTTCCAGCAGCCTATTGGAGAATACTCTCTTGTGATATCAGCTGCTTTTTGGAACTAGATGGCCAGGTCTTTCTTCCTAGTCTATCTTAGTCTGGGAGATCTGCTGAAACCTGTCCACCACAGATGACACTGCTGATATTTGAAATACTGGTGGCATAGTTTCCAGCATCATAGCAACATGCAAGCCAATCACAGAATGAGAAACTGACAGAGGGTGGTGGCTCTCACAGTTGTCATCGTTGGGACTTGGCTTTAGTGGAGCTGGACTTGTTACTAAGGATTTCAGCTTTGTTCTGAGGGTCTGGTGGCTTGGTGAGTCTGGCTATTGTGCAGACTTGAGGTTGTTTGATATCATGGTCTGCCTGCTCTGGGGGCCTTCCTGAAGTCTTGGGGGTTATTATTGTGGGTACCCAGCTGTGGCAGCGGTCTGGTGGCTCTGCCTGTCTGGAAGTTCTTGTGGACATCTAGCCACTGGGAGAAGTCACTGGGTGGTGCACATGGTGAACAGGGTCGGCTGTTCAGCCACAGCCCACCTAGAGGCACCTCAGAAGAAATGCTTGTTAACGTGCTCCTGAAGAAAGCACCTGTCGAAGGCCCTAGAGAGCACAGTTCTACTCTGACACCGATGGGGTCACTAGGATTTGGAGCTGACTTGATGGCAACTGGTTTTCGGTCACTGGTGAGGAGTGGGTGGGTCAATTCCTTGTTGCTGGCCCTGGTGATTATTTTCTCCAGGTGGCTTTCAGGGTATCTGGCAGCGATGGGGGTCCTGTTACCCAAGTGTGGATGGTGGGGGTACGGGGTGACTGCCGAGAGGTTCCAGTGGCCCTGCAGGATGGAAGGGAGCACCTCTGGCAGGCCATTTGGGGCTACAGACTTCTGGTTGTTGTTTGTTGGAGTCTGATTGTTGTGTGCAGGGTTGTGGTTCGTAGGTTGGTGGAAATCAGCTTTCTCTCTCATTTGTCGCTTTTTATTTCTCTGTCTGTCTCGTTATCTCTGCTGCCTCCCCATCTCCTTCCCTGCAGCCTTTCCCTGCCTTTGCTGTGTCTTGCTGTCTGTCCATCCATCTCTTTCTCTCTGTCACCTACCCCACTTTTTCTTTCCTTGCGTATCACACTCTCATTTAAACATTATGGAGCAGTAACTGTGTGTGTGTCCAGTTCTGGTTGCAGCTGGTGTCTGTGGGGCTCTGGGCCCTGCTTGGATGGGAAAGGAGATGATTCCTGACCTGGTGGCTGGCACTGTGCTCACATCCTCACCCCCGCTGACACCTGGTTGCTGGTCCTGGGGGTGGAAATCAATGATTTTCTTGGAGCAAGAGGGCTGGATGTTTGTTTCTCAGGGGCCATCCCCCTGGTCAGGCTTTGTGTCCCAACTTTGCAGGTAAGGCTGTGGGTCTTGGAAGGTTTGTAAAAATCTCAGTCATAGGTCTTGGAGTAGGACTCCACCTTCTGGGACAGAGAAAGTTGTGGGCATAAAGAGAAGGGATCAACCATACAGATACCTGGGGGAGGGGCATTTCCGCACATGCAAAGGGCCTGTGGCAGGACCATACCTGTTGAGTTGGTGGAACAGCAGGGAGGCCTGTGTGGCTGGAGTGGAGTGAGGGAGGAGGGAAGGACAGAGAGGGACAGGACAGGTCATGTGGAGCGTTGTGGGCTGCGGGGACGATCTGGGCTTTTACTCTGAGTGAGATGGACACAGTGGGGCCCTGTGTTCACACCAGCTCGTGCCCTGTACACGCTACCTGTGTGTGGTTTCCTGTTTTACATCTAACACAGAAGCAGCTGGGTCCAGGTGAAGTATACCATGAGGGTGCAGTGCCACTGCCACCACTATTGTGGGAAGCAACCATGGGGCCGAAGCCCACATGGGGTGCGCATCTTTGTAACTCGGGGCCAGACGTGGGCAAACTAGGGTTTCTGTACTGCTCACGATTGACAGTGAGCCAGAAAATCCTTCGTCATCACCCTGATGGAATGAAAGTTAAACACACGGCTACTAACCAAAAAGTCAGTGCTTCAAACCCACCAGCTGATTTGCGGGAGAAAGACCCAGCAATCTGCTCCTGGGAAGACTGTTGCTGTTAGAAGCTGTCAAGTCGGTTCTGACTCATAGTGACCCTGTATACAACAGAACAAAACACAGCCAGTGCTGCGCCAGCCTGACAATCTTTGCCCCGTCTGAGCACATTATTGCACCCCCCGTGCTAATTCATTTGTTGAGGGTCTTCCGCTCTTTCGCTGACCCTCTACCAAGTATGGGGTCCTTCTCCAGGGACTGGTCCCTCCTGACCACATGTCCAAAGTATATGAGACGAAATCTTTCCATTCTTGCTTGTAAGGAGTTCTGGCTGTACTTATTCTAAGATAAATTTATTTGTTCTTCTGGCAGTTCATGATATATTTAATATTCTTCTCTGACACCGTAATTCAAAGGCATCAATTTTTCTTTGGTCTTTTTCATTCATTGTTCAGCTTTCACATGCATGTGAGGTGATTGCAAACACCGTAGCCCGGGTCAGGCACACCTTAGTCTTCAAGGCTACATGTTTGCTTTTCAACACTTGCAAGAGATCTTTAGCAGCAGATTTGGCCAATGCAGTATGTTGTTTGATTTCTTGACTGCTGCTTGCTTGTGGATCCGTGTGAAATGAAATCCTTGATCACTTCAGTCTTTACTCCCATTTATGATGATGTTGCTTATGGGTCCAGCTGTGAGGATTTTTGTCTTCTTGATGTTGAAGTGTAGTCCATACCGAAGGCTGTAGTCTTTGATCTTCATCAGTAAGGGTTTCGAGTCCTCTTTGCTTTGGGGAAGCAAGGTTGTGTCATCTGCAAAGCAAAGATTACAGCTGAGAAAACCCCATGGAGCCATTCTACGTTGTCACATAAGATTGTTGATGGTTGGAATTGGCAGCACAGCAACAACAATAACAATAACAATAACAAATCCTTAGTCATGAAGGGTGAGGAAACCCTGTGTACCGAGGGTGTTGAGTAGCACCCCTGGCCGCCACGCACTCCACACTGATAGCAGCCCCTAATCTCGACAATCAAACTGTCTGCAGATCATGTCAGGTATCTTGTGGGGTGGTGGAGAAGTTGCCCCCAGTTATGAAGCACTGGCTACAAGGGGTGAGTGGGAGGCCTCCTGGGTCCCTGGGAGGCAGAGCCTGCAGGAAGAGTGGTCAGCAACCCTGGTGGGATCTCAGGCAAGCAAGCCTCAGTCTTGTCACCTGTAGAATGGGAAACTGGGGGTGATGCAAGGGTTCAGTGTGCTCACTCATCTGCCCTACAAGTATTTATGAAGCACCTACTATATGCCAGGCACTGTGAGTGGGAAGTACTGGGAAGAAGAAACACAAGCCCTGGCCTCACGTAAGAGGGATGATGCTCCTCAAAGATTTATGCAAATATGTGTAAAATGATGAAAATCGTGAGAGCTAGGTGGCAGAAACACTTGGTGCTCAGTTGCTGTATAGTGGGACTGCCTGTCTGGTCCTGGGAGGTCAGGAAGGGCTTCTTGGAGGAGGTGGTGCTAGCTGTTAACCAAAAGATTGGCAGTTCAAGCTCACCTGTGGCACTGTGGAAGGAAGGATTGGAGGCTTGTCCCTATAAAGATCACAGCTTGGAAAACCCCATGGGGCAGTTCTACTCAGTCACGGGGAGTTGCTATAGTGGAAATTGCCTGGAAGGCATCTGAGGAGGAAGGGGAAAGGTACTTGGGTAGAGCAAACGGGTTGTGATCAGCTGCTGACCTAAGGGCTGATGGTTTGTAACCACTTGTTGGCACTGCGGAAGAAAGCTCTGGTGACCTGCTTCTGTAGCGATCACAGCCAAAGCAAACCCTATGGAGCAGTTCTGCTCGGTAATACATGGAGTTGCCATGAGTTGGAATTGCCTTGACAGCATTTTTTTAATTTAAATTTATTTGATTATTGTTATTTTTGTTAAAAGTATACACAGTAGAACAGATACCAGTTCAACAATTGCTGCATGTAGAATTGAGTGACATTGGTTATGTTCTTTGAGTTGTGCAACATTTCTCACCCTCCTTTTCTGAGTTGTTTCTCCCCAGTAAATGTAACCTCCCTACCCTCTAAAGTTCCTATCTAATCTTTCTAGTTATTGTTGTTACTTTGATCTCACACAGGTAGATTTTAAAAGAGGGTTTGGATTTTTTTTTTTAAGGAGCGAAGAAGAACAGAATTCTTGGCAACAGGAATTGCACGTGCAAAGGCCCTGTGGCAAATCTGAGCAGTTGGAAGGTCAGTGTGGCTGAAGCTGGGGTGGAGGCTGGGGGAATGACTTGCTGGACTTGGAGGTGGGGTAGAAGAGAAGATCTTGATCTGTGGAGGTTTTAAGCAGGAAAGTGACATGATCTGATTTGCATGGTGAGAAGATCCCTTGGGCCGATAGTGTCTGTAGAGTTTAGCTCAGGTAATGTTGGGCACCCGCAAGGGCTCAGATGATGTCAATGGACATTCTGAGGATTCAGGGGTCACCAGGTTCAGTCCGTGCCTCTGAGACGCCAATACTGGAACTGGCCTGCTGGCTCCAGAAACATAGAGGTTTCCAGACTTGGGGTGGGAAGCAGAGAGTGGGCTGTCCTGCACTGAGCCTAGTTTTGGAGATGGGGGAAGGAAGCCACCCCTGGAGTGGGGGTAGGGCTCCAACAGCCAGAAGCTCTTCTCTTAGCACATTCTCTGGGTCCATTTCACAGATGAGAGACTGAGGCCTTGAGGAGCTCCCTAGACATTTTGTCCTGTGCTATGCTGCTGACCACATGCTCAGCTTGAAGGCACCTTTGGGACAGGCTTACTGCTCTGGACCCTGTCTCAGGGCTCAAGAGGATGGGTGCCAGGGGTCCAGTTGCTCAGGTCCAAACCCGCCTGTGACCAACTGTGTGACCCTTAGCAAGGCAGTGTGTCTCTCTGAACCCCTATTTTTTTCCCTTGGCTAAAAGGGGGAACCTGCTTTCTGAGGTATTGTGAAGATTAAACAACATGGCTTTCATTCATTCATTTGACAAACACTTATTAAATACCTCCTGTGTGTCGACTGCTGTCCTAGGCACTGTGGTCTCTATGGAAGATATCCTTGCCCTGAAGGGGCAGCGTTACAGTGGCCAAGATGTAAACATTATACATCAATGAGGAATTTAAAAAAAGTAAGATAGTAGAATTACTGAACTTTTTGATCAAAGATTCTGCAGAAGAATCCTGATCAAAAGGGGGACAATAAAGAACAGAATTTCAACTTCTATTGGAATCCAGACTTACTGGAGCCATGGAAGCCGGAATTAGCCCTGAAGATCATCTGAAACTTTTGCCCTGAGGTAGTCTTTAAACCTTAGGCCAACAAATATCTGCTGAAGTCTTTTTTAAACCAAAGAGTAGTTTAGCTTAATTAGTGAAGAATGTCTGTCTTGAGCATTGTCATCTTTTAAGATTCATCTCAATGGGACTGAGTTGACAGGAGCACCTCAAAAGATTAGATAGGAAACTTGGGGGGGGTGGGTTTATGTTAATATGGGGGACAATTAAACAGAATGGCTGCACAATTTGAAGAATGTAATCAGTAGTGGAATCATGGATACAGAAATTGCTGAACTGGTGTATGTTTTGCTGTGTATACTTCTAATAAAAATAACCAAAAAATCATTATTAAAAAAGAAGGTTGTCAAGTCAGTGCTGACTCATAGAGACTCACATGTGTCAGAAAGCTGCAGGGTTTTTAATGGCTCGTTTTTCAGAAGCAGATCACCAGGACTTTCTTCCGAGGTACCTCTGGGTGGCTTTGAATAGTTAACCTTTTGGTGTGCAGCAGGCACAGACTCTAAGGTAGTGATCAGTGCCCTGAATAAACGGTGGTAGGATAAGAAAGAGAGAGAGTTGGTGTGCACGCAGATGGTGGTGGCACTATTTAGCCTCTGGGTCAGGGGAGTCCTTGCCGAGCAGGTGACCCATCAGCAAAGATCTCAAGTTAGTGAGGGAGGAGCCATGTGACGAAAGAGTCTTCCAGGCAGAGGGAAGAGCCTGTGCAAAGGCCCTGAGGCGGGACCATGTCTAGTGTGTTGCGGAAACAGCAAGGAGGCTCATGTGGATAGAACAGAGTGAGCAGGGGCAGGGTCTGGAAGCCAGGGTGGGGCAATTAGGCTGGTCTTGGGGAGCCGGACTGGGCTGGGGCAGAGGAGAGTGGTGGGAGGTGGGCAGATTTCAGCTGGATTTGGAAGGCAAAGTGACAGTCTCTTGATGTGGGTCCAAGAGAAGCCCCAGGGTGAGCCTGAGGGTTTTGGCCTGAGCTGCTGGAAGGACAGTTGAGGAACTGGTTGGAAGGAAAATGAGATTTGGCTGTGTGGAGTTTGGGACTCCCATAAGACCCCAGGTGAGGACCTGGAGGAGGCAAACATCTCTCAAGTGATAAGTATGGCCTAGAACAAGTGCTGCCGATCTCTAAGCCTCAGTTTTGTCACTTGTCGAGGAAACACAGGGTGATTGCAAGAGTTGAGCAGGTTCTGGAGAGAGGCACAGCCCCTTTGGGGTCTGGGTAGGATTAATGAAGGTGTGTATGGTGAGTCTGTGGACCTGGCTGCCTGCCAGCTGGTTATAGGGGATGGGGAGGCCAGGCCCAGGGGGACACCCACCAGCTGTAGCATGAGTGAAAGCAGGGGCTGGTGGCATCCCGGTCCTCAGTTCTCAGTAGGACACGGGACACCTCTGAGCTTCTAGGATCACATGGTGACTGAGGACAAGTGTCTTTGTTTCTCGCTGGTGGCAGCTCTCAGCACTGGGCAGGGGCCTCCAGACGTTGGCTGGAGCTCAGCAGAGATTCTTCTGAGGGATTCAGCATGCCCCAGAGGGAGGTGGGGTAGTCTGAGACTCTCTTGTTTTGGGAGTTTGTCCTAAATTGGGCTGGAGAGAAAGGGAAGCAGAAACCCAGGGACTCATCTGGCCAGGGCACCAGCAGGCTTAAGGCCCCAAGATGAATTTTGTTTTGTGTGAGTTTCAGGAGGTGTTTCCATGGATCTGGTATTCCCACTTGGGTCCTATCATCTTCAGACCCTATGAGCCCTTGACACTTCCCTGGAACTCCTTGAGTTCGATAACTGAACACCTACTACACTCTGGGACTCACAGGCACTGTGTCCACTTGACAGTTGAGGCTCAGAGAGGAGTGGTCACTCCATCACATAACATGTCTTGGCTTTGTGGCTCCAGGCAATACCCCATCCCCCGCTTCCTGCCCACTCCCAGCACCTGGGACTCCAGCTAGGCCTGTGGGCTGGGCACAAAGATGCCAGTGGCTTCCGGCCTCTCCCCTGGGCCCCCGAGGGGGCAGGGGTTGGAGGAAGGGCTGGCCACAGTCCCAGAGTGCTTTGCATTTTGCCCTTGAAATCTCTGCTCCCGCAGAGGTTTCTCGATTTTAAAGATCGGTTTTGCTGGGGCTTTCATGAACTGAGGGCCTTCTCAGAGTGAGAGTGCAGGGTGCCCGGCCTCTTCTGAAGAAGGGGCTGGGTTGCCCCGGGCCGTGGGAACAGCTTCTGGGGTCCCCCGCCTTCCCTGGTGGCCTTCTGAGTCAGAGGAGGGGATCAGAGCTTGTAGAACAGCAAGAGAGGATGGCACGGTCCCTGAGTCGGGGGAGGGAGATGTGGAGAAGGAAAGGACAGCCAAGAGTTCTTTCAGACTCCTGTTTGCATACCTTCCATGACAGGCAGCTCATTACCTCTTAAGGCAGCCTCTGCTGGGTTAGTGAGCTGGAGTTCTTTCCTTTTTTTTAAATTGTACTTTAGATGACGTTTAAAGAACAAACTAGCTTCTCATTAAACAAGTAGTACACATATTTTTTTTGTGATATTGGATGCCAATCCCACAACATGTCAGTACCTTCCCCTTCTCAACCTTGGGGTTCCCATTGCCGGCTTTCCTGTCACTTTGTACCTTCCCCTCGTTGCCCCGGGGCTGGTGTGCTCATTTAGTCTTGTTGTGTTTTATGGGCCTTGTGTAACGTTTGACTTAAGGGTGAACCTCAGGAATGATGTCCTCACTGAGGGGTCAGTGGGCTGGAATTCTTTGGGACCTCTTTTAGATGCTGGCCCCAACCTGTGCTCTGTGGGAATATTATCTGTGGTCTTGAGTTCAGGGAACACATACACCATTCTTCACATATTTCACGCCAGTGAAACATCCAGCCACCAACTGAAGGGTGGTGATTTGAATCTACCCAGAAGCACCCTGGAAGAAAGTCCTGGCAATCTGCTGTGGAAAAGTTACAGCTTTCAAACTATAGAGCACAGTTTTCTTTCTTTCTTTTTTTGGGGGGGTATTAGCTGTCCAGTGAGAAACCAATTGAGTCTCGAAGGCCTCACCTAAATCACCATTAAAAAAGGAAGATAAAACAATGTTTGTAGAAACAGTATTTATAATAGATTTTTAAATTCTTCTCTTAAAAGTCATACTTTAAATAAAGTCTCACAGAGCAAACTAGTCTCTCACCAAACAGTTAATACACATCTTGTTTTGTCACACTGGTTATCAATCCTACAACGTGCCAACGCTCTTCTTCACCTTGGGGTCCCTATTACCAGCTTTCCTGTTCCCTCCTGGAAACCCTGGTGGTATAGTGGTCAAGTGCTATATCTTCTAATCAGGTCAGCAGTTCAAATCTGCCAGGCATTCCTTGGAAACTGTGGGGCAGTTCTACTCTGATCTATAGGGTTCCTATGAGTCAGAAATGACTTGATGGCACTGTCTTTTTTTTTCTTTTTTTGGTGTCCCCTCCTGCCTTCTTATCTTTGCCTCTGGACTGGTATGCCCGTTTAGTCTCATTTTGTTTTATGGGGCTGTCAAACCTCAGGCTGAAGGGTAAATCTCAGGACTGACTTCCTTACTGAGCTAAAAGGGTGTACGAGATACTCTCAGCATTTTGGCAATCTCTGTCAGACCAGTAAGTCTGGTATTTCACCATCCTCCCCTGTGAGTTAGAATCTCATTTTACATGTTTTTTTTTTTCCAACTCTATCTGAGTCTGTAAATTGTGATCCCTGTCAGAGCCATTGGTGGTAGCTGGGTGACATGTAACTCTGTTGGACTCAGTCTGGTAGAGGCTGTGGTAGTTATGGTCCATTAATTCTTTGGACTAATCTTTTCCTTGTGTCTTTGGTTTTTTTCATTCTTCTATGGAGCATTGACATCCTTGGGGCTTCTGTGAGTTGGGACTGATTGCAACTGGCTTTTAAAAAAAACATTTATTGAGTGTCTGTTCTGGAGATGTGTGCCATGGGATACCCAGACCCAGAGAATGACTGTGGTGATGGTGGAAACCTACAGAGCACTGGAAGCCTAGAAGAGGCCCCTGACCAACCTGAGAAGGGTCAGTCTGGTGGGCTTCCTGTAGGAGGTAACACCTAAACTGAGTCATGGAGGATGAGTAAGATTTCACTGTAAGAGCAAAGAGTGTTCCCAGCAGAAGGAATGGCATGAGAGGGTGAGAAATATTCTTTCTGTAAATGAAAGAGATTTTAAGTGGCTAGGATGGTTGTGTGGTTGAGGAGGCATAGGGGGAGTGCTGAAACCAGAAAAGGGGTAGGGAGAAGTTTGGTGAATTGACTATGAGTCCCAATACGGTGCCTTTCCTCCCATGTGTTGTGAGTCCTGCCTCTGTGATGCTGATGAGGGAGGATGGGCAGCAGTTGTGCTGGTGAGGCAGGACTCAAGTTGCCAGCTGTGGGATATGAGGGGGAAAAGTGAGCAGAGTGAGTTGGGAGCCTCAGACCACCAAGAAGGCAGCACCAAGAGCAGAACACGTCCTTTGGACCTGAGGTTCCTGTGCCAAGATGCTGTCGTTAAATTTGGGCTCAGCCTAAAGGACTGCGAGAATTTCTCTTATTGAATCAACTTGTAAATGTATTTGTGGCTTGCTGGACAGTGACAACAAAGCTTCTCCTCATGAAACCATCCACTTGTGGTATTTCTGTTAGAGCACTGCCAGAAGACTAAAGAATTGGGCATAGCGAATGACTCAGTGGTAGGAAAGTTACACCCTCCTTCTTCAAGCAAGGTATGAGTCTAACTTTGTCATGTATTTCCTAATTGCTTTACCAGGAAGCAATTTACACCTCCACCTTTGAAGCACATAAGTGCCTGTTTCACCATATCTTTGACAGCTCTGAGTTTTATTGTTTTTTTCAATCTTTGCCAATTTTAGACTGGGGGGGCAGTGGGAAAAGATATCTTTTGGGTAAAATCTATAGGATTGCTATGAGTCAGAAACCATTCTATGGCAATGGGTTTTTTATTTTGTTTGTTTGTTTATTGGATAAATTAAAGCAAATTAGCATCTGTCTCGTAAAGGTTAAGCTTGAAATGTTTTTGCAGATGTATGTTGGCCATGCAAATGCCACTTCTTGCCTGCAAGTGTTGTGAGGTCTCCCACCTGCTGGAGAGTTGGCTGGCTTCTAGCCCCATCTTTGCATGGAGCAAAGGAAAGTTTGGGAGCTACCCTCTGGTCACATGGGTGGGGAATTTGTGAGACAGCCTTCCCTCTCCTTTGATTCATCTTTTTTTCTCACATTGGTTTTTGGTCTTTTTACAGTTTTTAAGTTTCTCTCTCCTCTGTCAGAGGATGAATCTCTAAGTGACTGTAGCTTTGTGCTCATCTGGGGGTGTCCTTGGGGTCCGAGAGGGTTGCCAAGCTCACATGGAAGTCTTCTCTGTGAGACCACCCTGATATGTGGATGTCTTATGCACAGAACTTACCATTTAATTTTTAAAACATCTGCTTATGATAGAGACACTTGAGTTCACTTTACAGATGAGAAGTCTAAAGTTTGGAGACGCTGAGCCACAAATCCATCATCTTGAGGTCAGTAATGGCTATTCTTTTTGGCTTTATTCAACCAACTCTTCTCCTAACGTTAACACTCAACCCAACCCACTGCTGTCAAGTTGATTCTGACTCATAGTGATCCTATAGGACAGAGTAGAACCACCCCAGAGAGCTTCCAAGGACTGCCTGGTGGATTCATACTCCCAGCCTTTTGGTTAGCAGATGTAGCACTTAACCACTATACCACCAGGGTTTCCTTTGACATTAAGGTATTGTTTAATTGAATTCTAATTTGGGAAAAGAGGTCTGGCCAGTTCTCTATACTCATTGTCCCACTTTCCCAATCAGAGAATGAAAGCACATTCCTCACTGGGGAGGGGTGGTGGAGTCCAGCTCAACACCAACCTCACAATTCAGAGAAAGACAGGGGAAAGAGGAAAGAGGGAGTGGAAACCACAGAACACACTTGGAGAGCCACAAATGGTCTCAAGGCTCAACTCCTGAGTTAGACGTTGGTTCTGGGTTGCTACTGTTGGTTCTGGGTGGCTACTATCGGGGCTCCTGGTTTGTCACTCCATCCCTGCCACTAAAACTCCATGTAACTTTGGTAAGTGCCCTTCCAGCTCTGGATCTCAGTTTCCCCTTCTACTACCAAGTCTCTCTCTTGAGTCTTTATTCTAGCAACTGTATTATGAGCTCTAACAAGTTCTTTTTATACCTGCCTGTTTTTGTTTCATAATCCTCTGTTCTTGTTTTATGGTTGTCATTCCTTCCTTTAAGGATACCTTGTGGTAAAGTATCCAGTTGCCAACCTAAATTTTAGTGGTTGAAACTCATGCAGTGACTCCTTGGGAGAAAGATCTGGCAATTTGTTCCCATAAAGACTACAGCCTAGAAAAACTTATGGGGAACATCTACTTTGTCATGTGGAATCTCTGTGAGTTGGAGTCAATTCAGTGGCATCCAGCAACAACATTCCCTGCTTTATGGCACAAACTGTGCTTGACTACTAACCTAAAGATTGGCAGTTAGAGCCCATCCAGTGATGTCTTGAAGAAAGTCCTGGCAATCTGCATTCATAAAGATTAAAAACAAAAACAAACAAAATCCACTGCCACTGAGTTGATTCTAACTCATGGTGACCCTACTGAATACAGCAGAATTGCCTCAGAATTTTCAAGGCTGTCATCTTTATGGAAGCTGGCTGCTATGTCTTTCTCGCTGGTGAATTCAGACTGCTGACCTATTGGTTAGCAGCTGAGTGCTCAAGCACTGCCCTACCGGGTCTCCTTTTGTAAATATTATAGCCAAGGAAAAACCCTATGGGGCACAGTTCTACTCTGTAAACGTGGAATCACTGTGAGTCAGAATCAACTTGACAGCAACGGGGATTTCATTTCTGCTTATTCTCTCTTTTATCTTTTTCGAGTCATTTAATGTATTCATTGTAAAGGTCTTTTAAGATGGCACTGTTGTTCTCTATTTCCTCAGATGTAAATTCTTCCTATTGAGCAGTTGATGGGACCTTCCTGAGGTGGCTGTGAATTATTTCTTCAGGATATTTCTCTCATGGGCTCTCTTGTCTGATTTTTATACATTAGGGGGGTCTTCACTGGTCCCAGTCTTGTCATTAGGCACCTTCGTTCCAGTCTCTGATTCGCCTGAGCACTTTTCTATCATTTCTAAGCATTTGGAGAAGAATGGGGAGGTTACCATGTGTCTCCCATCTCAAATGGAAGTCCAATCCTGTCATCTGTAAGCTGATGCAGTTGTGTTGGGTGATGCTCAGCATGCTGTCCTCAGACAGATGTTTTCAACAAAGGTCAGCACAGGGCTCTGGCACCTGATGGAGCTTCGTTGGAGGGGCTTCTTGAAATAAAGACAACAAGGACAACAATAAATAGAAAATGTTGTTGCTATTGTTGGTTACTGTCAGTTGGCTCTGACTCATGGCAATTCCATGTAGAAGACATTGAAACAGGGCCCAGTACTGTGTCATCGTCACAGCCATTGGTATGCTTGCATCTACTGTTGTGATCATCATGTAATTTTGAGTGTCTGTCAACCTAGGAGGCTCATCTTTCAGCACTGTATCAGGCAACATTCTGTTGTGCTCTGTAAGGTTCTCACTGGCTGATTTTTGGAAATAGATTGCCAGGCCTTTCTTCCTAGTCTGTCAGTTTGGAAACACCATTGAAATATGTCCACCTGGATCTGACTTGACGTTTGGCTGGCTTGGCTAGTATTTAAATACTGATGGCATGATTTCCATCAACCTAGCAGCACGTAAGCCACCACAGTATGACAAACTGACATTCAGGTGGTGGAAATAAAAAACAGCCATCATTAATAATTTATAGTTATTACATTGTTGTAGAGTTGGCTTTGAAGCCAGGCAACCTTCTGTATAACAGAACAAAAACATTGCCCAGTCCCGCATCATTGTCATGCTCGAGGCTGTTGTTACAGTTACTTTCTATTTTGAGTGCCTTTCAACCTAGGGGACTCAATTTCTAGCCCTCTATTGGATAATACTGTGTTGTGATCCAAACCAAATAAACCAGTTGTCATCCACTCAGTTCTGACTCACGGCGACCGCATGTGTGTCAGAGTAGATCTGCACTCTACAGGGCTTCCAAGGCTGCAGTTGTTCAGAAGCAGATCACCAGACCTTTCTTCTGCAGTGCTTCTGAGTGGACTGCAAACAGCAATCTTCCAATGAGTAGCTGAGGATGTCACCGTCTACACCACCAGAGACTCCTAGTTGTGATTCACAGTACTCCTTCTATGACCGGGGAGGCAGAGGCAATTATTATCCTCATTTGGAAGCTGAGGCATTGGAAGCTCAGATAGGTGCCTGACTTGCCCAAGCAGATTCAGTTAAGAGGGGGGATTTTTTATTTTTATTATTTATTTATTTATTATGACTGAGTGAAAATGTATATTTCCATATAAATTTACATGCCCATCTATATGCAGCTTCCACTGCTCTCCCTGCCCGGTGACAGCACACTATTCCTCTCTGCTCCATACATGTCTCATCCTCCCCATAGTCTCCTTTCCCCTCCTCTCCACGCACTCCCCTTACTCCAGACAGAGGTCAGCAGGATGATATCCTATAGGAGCACAGAACCATAAAGTGCATCCAATATATGATTATTCTGCATCGCCAACTCCAATCCATTCATGTCCGAAGAGTGGACCTACGTTATGATTTATGGGCAAGGGCAACATCAGAGCCAGGGGCCATGCTCCCAGGGGAACCTTGAAGCTGCTGGACCGTCAATCGTAGTCTTTTAGTGGAGATCTCAGGGTGCACCCCTTTTTATTCCAGTGTTGCCAGTGAGACTCAACTTAGTGAGCTCCATCTCGGCTATCACTGGTGGTCCCAAGTCTATGTAGGCACCCACTCATGTAGGTCTCTCTAGGAGGGGGAATTTGAACCCATGTAATCCAGGTGCTGTTTACCCTCTGCCCTCCACTGCTTCCTGGTGGCCTGGGTGCTAACCTCAGCCCTGTTCTATTGCCAGCTGTGTGGCTTTAGACACTGTTTTCCCTTATGGGCTGGGGAGATGCATCTCTACCCTTCACAAGTGCTACTGAACTTCAACCTGAAGCCTCAGTAGAAGCCAAGAAAGTTGGGAAAGTTTGACCTGGTGTCCTGGAAAAGGTGAGGACTCAGGGGCCTGTCTAACCTGGGTTCTGGCTGTGTGACCTCTGGATGGTCTCTTCAGCCTCATTTTTCTCATCTGTCACATGAGGGTAGTAGTAATCATACTTACCTCTCCAGGTGTACTTGCCTGTCCAGCTGTACTTCCCTGCCCAGGTATACTTATCTCTTCAGGTGTATTTTACTGCCTAGGTCACAGTAAGCTCCTAGTAGGAAATTGCGCATGTTGGGCATATAGTTGTTTGAGCTTCTGTTTAGTTGGCCCAAACTCACGGCAACCCTGTGCACAAGGGAATGAAAGGCTACCTGGTCCCAAGCCATCCACATGACCACTTGCAAATTGGATCATTGTGGCCAATAGGGTTTTCATGGTCTGATTTTGGAAGTAGATTACCAGGCCTTTTTTGCTAGTCTGTCTTAGTCTGGAAGCTCAGCTGAAATGTGTTCAGCATCATAGTAACATACAAGGTCTGACAATTAAGTTCACAAACTCATCCTACAAAAGGTACTACATACCTCTTTGCTGCATATAACTATGGTCATCCTCAAAGTCCTCCCCTTGGGAACCTATGCACTGACACCAGTGCCTAGTCCATCCTTCAAAGCAATTTTGGAACTCTTTTTCTGGGATGGCCATCAGAGCTGTCATCATATTACCCTTGACATCCTGAATGTCATCAGAATATCTTCCTCTGAATATTTCCTTTATCTCTGGGTGAAGAAAAAAGTCATCGGGGGCCAGATCAGGTAAGTAGGGAAGGTGTTCCAATACAGTTATTTGTTTACTGGCTAAAAACTCCCTCATAGTGCCAAGTGAGCTAGTACATTGTGTGATGCAAGAGTTGTGAGTTGTTAGTGAAAAGTTCACTTTGTTTTTGTCTAACTTTTTCAGCATTTCCAAATAGTAAACTTGGTTAACTGTCTAGTTGGTACAAATTCTTAATGAACAATCCCTCTAATATCAAAAAAGGTTAGCAACATTGTTTTGATTCTTGATTTGAACCGATAGAGCTTTTTTTGGTCCTAGAGAATTGGCTGACTTCCATTGTGCACTCAGACACTTTGTGTCAGGGCCATATTGGTACACCCATGTTTCATCATCAGTGATAGCATGGCCCCAAATATGGTCTTGCCTCTCCAAAAAGTCTTAGCAAACTTCTGCTCTCCTTTGCTTTTGCTCATCAGTGAGCTCCTTTGGGACCATTTTTGCACACATCTTTCTGATGCCAAGATTTTCCTGTTCCCCTATCAAGGTTTACTTGGTCTGCTATGCTTCTCACAGTCAGCTGATGATTTTGATGCACAATTTGATGAAGTTTTGCAATGTTTTTGTTAGTTCTGCTTGTTACTGGCCAATCTGACCTCTCCATCAGTGATACTTTCTCTCCCCTCAGAAAAACGTTTAATCCACTTGTACACTGCCATTTTCTTCACGGCATTACCCCCCTAAACTTGGACTCACATGTCCCTGATTTCACTTCCACTCTTGCCGAGTTGCTCTAATTCAAGCTCTGACAGTCTTAAGATGGGACACAAAAACATGTAACAACAATAATAAGCACCACTCAGCAAGACACTGCCACACATCAACACGAACACAGCTGTGAGACACTGATGCACCAAGGTGATGAAAACTTACTGAGTTGTTTGTACAGTACTGCCAGCATAAGCCTACGATGGCAAGTTTGCGAGCTTAATTGTCAGACTGCATGTAAGTCTTCACTGGCAGATGGGCAAGAGGCAAGAAGTGCATTGGCCAGGAGTTGAACCCAGGTCTCCTGCATGGAAGTTGAGAATTCTAACACTGAACCACAATCACTGCCCTTATAGTCAGTGCTTAAATAAACGTCCCTTCCTTCCTTGGTGAAAGCCTGCCTGGGTCAGAGACTGTGAGTGCCATTAACTCAAATCCTCAAAGAGTTTCAGGGACCAAATGGAGGGGAGGTTCTCTGTGGACACAGAGAATGAATTCCTTCTGGAAGAAAAAGTCCAGTAAGGTAGATTTGAGCTCCTTTGGAGGGAAACTTTCATGACCATATGAGCTCACCCAGCCTGATGGGGCAACTTCAGAGAGAATGAACTCCCAGTCACTTAAGGAGTCCAAGCAGAGACTTGATTCTGAATGATTGGGAGGCTGTAGAGACTGATGAGACTGGGGTGGAGTTGGCTTGGGCCATCTCTGAGGGAGACCCTTTTCTTGGGTCTTCGTCCTCACCCACCACCTTACAAAGAGAGCCCCTGCTTCTCCACCCTCCAATAGCACTTCCTCTGTGACCACAGGAAGGCCTAGCCTAGCTCTTACTGTGTCTTCTTTAAATAAACTCAGAACAGCTATCTGCTGCCCCATCTCCCTCTGGGTTCCTGTGGAGCTGTGCAGGGTGGTGGTTGAGGGGCTCAGGCCAAGCCACAATGAGGAGAGACTCAGGCAGAGAGTGTTAGAGCACACGGAATCCTCCTCTCCATCATTGGCTTGGCGTGAGAGCTGTTCTACTGGTTCCTCCTCTGTCTGTCACCAGTCCACACATGGCCCTCTTCCTTGGGCTTCTGCTGATTCACACTGTGACTTCAAAGACCCTAGGGCTGTATTTTCTTCCCTCTCCAGCCCTGCAACTACCTGGGCCAGTTATCTCTGGGATTGTCTGCCAACCCCATCCTTTCTGCCAGAACCAGGGGATAAGCTAGGGACTGAGGTGGCCAGCATTGCATCCTATTGTGCACAGGGTCACCCTGAGTTAGGGGCTGACTCAACCGGCAGCCACCAACCACGACCTCAGAGAATGAATGGACCTTTGGATGGATGGGTGAGTGCGTGGATAAACAAAAAGACGGGGGCAGGGAATGAATGAATGACTGGGTGGATAGTGAGTTGGGTGGATGGGAAGGTAGGTAAATTACTGGACAAATGGACTATTGAGTGAAGGGATGGGTGAACGAAGGATGTGATGAATGTCTGGGTAGGTGGATGGATAGATAGGGGAGGACAAAACTGTAACCCCAGATTGAGGAGATCTTGGGGCACCATGGGGGTACCGTTTACATGAGCAGCGGCTCATTTTGATGCCAGCTTGGCCCAATTTAACTCTGTGCACACACTGTCTCTTTATAGGCTCATCTTCCCTTCTGTCTGTCTCCTTCTGGATTGCTCAAGAATCTTACCTTGGAGTTCAGATTGAACTGACCTCTAGTGTATCTGCTGACCTTCTCGGTGGTAAGGAGACCTTCCCTGGAAGGACCCCAATGCCCATCTGAGGACACAGCCCCCAACCAGCTCTCTAGATGGAGACTGGCTGCTCTTAAAAGCTTCTCTGACCTGGTGGCATCTCTCTGGTGGACTTGCCCACTTCTTCAGCAGGCATCAAACCATCAACTCCAGTCCCCTGGAGCTGCCCACAGCCTCCCTCTGTCCCCACCATCCAATCGAGCTTCACTGTCTGCTATCCCTGCACTCAGTCCCCACAACCCCACTAGTTTTAGGGATGGCAGAGACACAAGGTGAATTAGAAGAAGGGGTCATCTGGGTCAGCCTTCTGCCTCCATTCCCAAACCTCCTTTCCCTCAGGTCCTGAACAGCAGCCATGGACATGGGTCCTTTAGACTTGGCAAACGTCCTCCAGGGTCGCAGCAAGACATTACGGGGGGCTCGGGGCAGGGGCCCCATGGTGCGTCGGCAGCGAGAGTTCACTCCGGAAGACAAGAAGGATACCATTTACTGGGAGAAGCGGCGAAAGAACAACGAGGCAGCCAAGAGATCGCGAGAGAAGCGGCGTCTCAATGACGCCGCCATAGAGGACAGACTGGCGGCCCTGCTGGAGGAGAACACCCTGCTCAGGGCTGAGCTGCGGGCGCTCAAGCTTCGCTTTGGCCTCCTGTCACCCACTGGGGGCCCCCGGACTCTGCCCCTGCAGACCCTTCTTTGGGAGTCTCCCTGGACTGGGGACCCCCACTCTAGGGCTGAGCTACTCCCACCCCTGCATGGCTCTCACGGCTGCCTTTTGAGGCCATGTTCCCTGGACACTGGGGTTCCAGGGTGCCAAGGCTGTCTGGTGGCTCACAGGTGGATGGGACCGGCCTCTTCTCCGAGGCCTCCCCAGGAACCTGTACCCCAGTCCCCCAAGGGAATTGACGTGACCCTGCAGGCTGCCCTCCCAGCTGCGCTCCTAAGCTTTCACCTTCTGGGTGAGCATGCTGGGTCCAGGTCAGAGCTCAGGCCCTTCTGGGGGCTGTGGGCACCTGTGCCTACTGTGTGCCGGGGGTCAGAGCCCTCCGATGTGCTGCTGACACCTGCTGCGGATCCCATGGGGCTGCCCCCTGGGGTGGCCTGCCCTAGTTCTGAGGATCTGGGTCAGCCCTCACTGCCCCATAAATTGCGCATCAAATCCCAAGCCTCGGGCCGGGTACCTCGGGGCTGGGAAGGTGGCCGAGGCCCCCTTTGAGAATTCTCTCTAAGCAGGACCAGGCCTCTGGGGAGTAGCAGGTACCCTGGTTGTAAAAGTCTGCTTCCTAGTTCCTCATCAGGCTTCTGGGGGTTGGGAATGGGGTTCTACCTTGGACACTGCCGTGGCTCCCAGCCCCGAAGTCTGCTTCAGGCAGTTTCTGATTTCTTCCTTCCTTCCCTCCTTCTATTGACCCACCCACTCATCCATACATGTATCTACCCATCAACCCACCTAACCATCTATCCACCCATCCATCCATGCATCCATCCATCCATCTAACCTACACTTACTCATCTGTCAGTCTACTCAGCCGCAAGCTCATTAGTCCACCCATCTACCCATCCATCCATATCACACATTTATTCACCTATCAGTCCACTCAACCACCTGTCTATCCATCCACACCTCAGTCCACCCGTGTGTTCATTCATTCATTTATTTAATCACTTACTCATGTGCTCATTTGTTCATCATTCATTCATTGTTTTACTGTTCACTCATCCCCTTGTTCATCCACCCATGATCTTTGGACCTTCCTTCTGTGGCCAGCTTAGTGACAAGAAGAGAGTACACCTTCTGGATTTGGGTTCTTGCTCTGTGGGGGTCATGGCTTAGAAAGAGACATAATGAGGGCCATGCTGAAGGAGGAGGTGACTTCTCTGGATGTATGAATCTTGATTTCTTGGGGGTTCCCCTTGTGGCTTGTTTACCAGTCATTTTGGGGACCAGACATCCCCAGTCCAGATGGCTCCCTCTGTGCTTTGAGAGAGACCCTTGATGCACTAGAAAGATTGGCAGTTTCTGGGGGTCAGTGTTTTCTCTCTCTCCCCATGATCCCTGCCCCTGAGGACATTTCAGACCCAAGTATGCACACTCCCAGCTAGACAAGAGAAAGGACCACTCTGTAGGGAGGGTCTCCCAGGGGCCCTGGAGCCCCAGAACTCATGAAGGACCCTTCCCTCCTCAGGTTTGTTACTCAGGCCCTTTTTACATTCCACCTCAATTTCTTTCTGCTTCGGTGGGAAAAGCCCAGAGAAGGAATTGCCTTAAGCAATCATAACATTTCCACACCAGAGGGGACCTTAGAGTCCATTGACAAGTGGCCGTCTCTGAATACCTCTAGAGATGGGGAACGCACTTCTTCTGCAACCACCCCAGTATTCTTTCTTTTAAACCAAAACCTGCTACTTGCAGAATTACACCTCTGACTCTGTTCTTGCCACAGGTGGCCACTCAAATCCCCACCTCTCTCTTCTCACTCTCTGCTTGGAGGTAGCTGGTATGGTGAAAGGAGACTCAGGTTCCTAACTCAGAGGGTTTGAGAAGATTAAATTTCATCACTATGCACACAGCACTTCACAAAGAACCTGGCACACAGCAAGCAGTCAACAAATGTTAACTCCCCTCTCTTCTTTTCCTTTTAGAGGACTTTCATGTCCCTAGCCCCAGAGTGGTGCTCTTTTTAGAAGGAATATCCTCTCACTTTTCACAATTCTTCGTTTTATCCCTGGTCTGGCTTTTTTTTTTTTTTTTTGGTCAATGCTCTTTATATAGGATGGCTCCTGGAACTGAATAGGATACATTTATTCACTCAACAAACTTTCTGTGAGCTCCTACTATGTGTCAAGAATCAACTGGATGAGAGAAAACATATTTCAGATTGAGGGCTTTGGAGAAAAGTTTGCACAAAAGTATAGAAAATTCACATGTTGATTATCTTCCTGGCAGCTGGCAACCTTCCACATGGCTGCCTGAGAGCCACTGCTGTTACATTTCTGATGCCACTTCTCACCTAGGTATCCATGTGTCTCTCTGGTTATTTCATGACAATTGGGGACTGAATATTAGGACATTATACAACTTCATGTAAGCCTTTTTGTCCACCTATATTTAATAAAGTTTTAAAAATTTTTTATTTTTCTTTGTTGTTAGCGAGGATATACACAATAGAAATACACCAATACAACAGTTTCTACATGTACAATTCAGTGACATTGTTTATATTCTTTGAGTTGTGCAACCATTCTCACCCTCCTTTTTTCCAGGTTGTTCCCTAAGTTTCCTACCTAAACTTTTGAGTTTGATCCCATACAGATAATTCTTAAAATGCACACAACATTCTTCATTAATTAAGTGAAATTATTGTTTGGTTTTAAGAAGACTTCAGAGGATATTTTTGGTCTAAGGTTTAAAGATCTCAGGGGTTCATCCAGCTTCTGTGGCTCCAGAAAGTCTGGATTCCATTAAGATTCAAAATTCCATTTCACATTACCCTCCGTTTGATCAGGATTCATTTATAGACTCTTTGATTAAAATGTATAGTAATTTTTCCACTCATTTTTCAAGGTTAGTGAGATGGTTTTGGATACGAATGTGTGAAATTTCCTTCTTACTTTGGAAGTGCTTGGCTTATGTGTAGGGCCGGTAGATGCTGAATGACAGGATCTATCTGGTTGTTGTGATTGCCAGGGGCTCTAGTAAAATGAGATGAAGACACTGGTACAACCACATTTTTGTTTTGTCAACAAGGATTCAGAGACATGTCCAGGCTGAACTCAATCTGTGCATGCTACTCAAGGCATTGTCCAGCAGCATCAGCTTGTTAAAAATGCAGAGCCTCAGGCCTCTCCCAGAGTTGCTGAATTAGAATCTGCAGTTTAACTATGGCTGGTGACCTATCTGCACATTCAAGTTGGAGAAGCATTCAGTCAAAGCAGTTAATTGGCACCGTTCCTTGTAAATACTTTCAACATGATGGGCCAGATGGGGTTTGTCACAATTATGCAACTCTGCAGTGATAGCGTGAAAACAGCCACTGTTATCATTGTTAGACGCCATGGAGCCAGCCTCCAGGTTATGACAACCCCATGGACAACAGAATGAAATACTAAACTGGTCTTGTACCGTTCCCACGGTTAGTTGCGAATTGGACTGTTGTGATTCATATGGTTATCAGTGGCTGATCTGTTTGGAAGTAGACTGCCAGGCCCTTCTGTGGTGTGTTGTTCAAACTGTCAGCCTTCAGCTATCAGGTGGGCATATTACTTGATTAAATTACAGATCTGCGAAGCCAGACTTTTATGGCAGTCTGTAATTTTCACCAGCATCCAGGTAATTCTTGTAATGACACCAGTTTGGGAAAGCTGGCTTCACTGTTAGCAGATGGGTTTGGGAGCTGATGGACTTCCCAGCTGGGTGGAATTCCTCGTGTCACAAGTCTCTCTGATCCTCCTTTGCTCACCTATAAACTGGAATTATAAATGCCATGGTTCCTCAGAGTCTTTGAATAGAGGCAGTAGGTAAACCAGTGGATGTGGCTGTCATCTGATAAAACTTTATTTCCAACCCTGAGGGAACAGGTTACTGGGCTGAGGGCTGTGAGGACTGTGGTTTCAGGAAACAACTAACTTAACTGGCATAACATAGTTTATAAAGAAAATGTTCTACCTTCTGTTTTGACAAGTGGTGTGTGTATGTGTGTGTGTGTGAGTCTTAAATGCTTGTGAGCAGCCGTCTTAGATAAGCCACTGATCTCACCCTATGTGGAGCAAGAATGAAGAAAATCAAAGACAGAAAAGAAAGGTTAGTCCAAAGGATTGATGGATCACAAGTATCACAGCTTCCACCAGACCCACAGCCTCCACCAGAACCACAGCCTCCATCAGACTGAGTCCAGCACAACTAGATGGTGCCCATTGATTACTCTGACAGAGACAGCAATGAAGGGTCCCCGACAGAGCTGCAGAAAAATGTAGAGCAAAATTCTAACTCAAACACACACGGCGACCAGGTTTACTGGTCTCACAGAGACTGGAGAAACCCCAAGAGTATGGCCTCCAGACACCCTTCCGGTTCAGTAAGGAAGTCAGTCCTGAGATTCACTCTTCAGCAAAGATTAGACAAGCCCATAAAGCAAAACGAGACTAAAGGGGCCCACCAGCCTAGTGGCAAACACAAGAAGGCAGGAGGGGACAGGTAAGCTGGTAATGGGGAACCCATGATCAAGATGGGGAGAGTGTTGACACACTGTGGTGCTGGCCAACAAATGTCGCAAAACAATATGTGCATTAATTCCTTAATGAGAAACGAGTTTGTTCTGTAAGGCTTCATCTGAAGTGAAATGATTTAAAAATAAAACTTTGTTTTCAAGATTCTGGAAGATGCACATAAGTTGCTTAGCACAAGGCCTTCCCTCTGGAACGTGATGATTTTCTCCCTTATGAGAATGTAACTAATCCTGCTTTCGTTCTTACTTTGGCCACCATGGAGCTCAGAACTAAACCTAAGTCTCATTCACAGTAATTGTATATATTCACTTATTGAGTTTGTTATTCATTCACTCACCTAGCAAATGTTTATGTGCACATATCATCTTCCAAGCACTGGAGAAAAAGCAATGAACCAAACAAATGTGATTTCTGCCCTGATAGTGTTCACAGCATGATAAAAACATTGCAAAAAAACCCAAACCTTTTGCCATCAATTCTGACTCACAGCAAAATAAGCAAAAAAAAAAAAAAAGTAGTAAGACAAATGGTGACAAGGGCCACCAAGAAGAAGTAGGAAAGAGAGTTGGGTAGAGGTAGGGGTGGGTGGCTTGTAATAATTGAAATAAGGAAACATTTCAGCACAGACCCAAGGGAGGGATGGGAAGAGCCAGACATGTATCTAGGGGAAGAATATTCCAGGCAGTGAAAAAAACCAGTGCAAAATCTCTGAGGCAGGACAGCAGAGCAGTGAGAAGGTCTGTGTGGCTGGAGCATAGTGACAGAGGGGGAGACAGGAGGAGAGGAAGGCACGGAGGAGGCGGGATAGGTCATGCAGGGCCTTGTGGGCTGTGGTAAGGATTATAGTGTCCTGAGTAATGTGGGGGTGCTGGGGAAAGGAGTTTATGAGCGTATTTCTGCTGTAACTGTTTCCTCATCCCCAGCCTGTGGTGTGTGAGGACAGATGAAAATAAATAAAACCACGGCATTAACGAGGTAGAGCTAGTTGTTTGAGAAAGGAAGGGGAGTTCGACTGACCACAGTGTGTCACTGTGACTCATCTACTACGGGTGGCCGCATACGTTGTGTAAAAATGGCACGGTAGCAGCTTCATCATCTGACCTCTTCGTCTAACTTCACAAGGTGGGGAGAAAGACTCACCATCAGCATCAGCCCGAAGCCGGTTCCTATGAAGTGGGGATCACACATACCCCTTGTCTTCACCGCTTTAACCAATTTTGACACTAGCCGTCCCTTCCAGAGCACTCCCTACCCTTTTGCTGGCTTTGATAATTTCTTAGAATGGGCACACAGAACTCACGATTGTGAGATTTATGAATTTATGTCTGGTTCTTTGCTATCCCCATGATGGGTTGTAGGTTGGACCATTGTAAATCCCAAGAGGTTTTCACTGGTTGATTTTCAGAAACAAGATTGCCAGATCTTGTTTTCTAGATCATCTTAGTCTGGAAACTCTGCTGAAGCTTCTTTGGCATCAAAACAGCGTGCCAGCCTTCGTTGACAGGTGGATGGTAGCTTCCCACGAAGTGTATTATTGTCTGAGAATCAAACCCTGATCTCCTGAGATGAAAGTGTGAATTCTACCACTGAACAACCAATGCCTCCTACTCTTACGTAACCCTGCAGTTAGTTGGTATTGTTGTTAGTTGTTGTGGAGTTGTGTCCAACTGTATGGACCCCACGTATAACAGAATGAAATGTTTCCTAGTCCTGTATCATCTTCACGGTCGCTGTTACACTTGAGAAGTGCTCAGCTGTAAACCGAAAAGACTGGAGGTTTGGACTCACCCAGTACTCCTTGGGAGAAAGACCTAGTGATAGGCTCCTGCAGAAATTACAACTTAGAAAACCCTATGGGGCAGTTCTACTCTGTCACATGGGATGGCTATGAGTTGAAAATGAGTCAGTGGCACCCAACAACGTCGTTGCAGCCACTGTGTATTTTAAGTGTGCTGTGGACTGAATTGTGTCTGTCTAGAATGTCTGTCAATGTGGCTGGGCCATGGTTCCCAGCATTTTTTCATCTGATGCAATTGTCTTATGTGTTATAAATCTTATTTTTACGATGTTGATGAGACAGAATTAGTGGTAGTTATGTTGATGAGGTAGGACTCAATCTACAAGATTAGACTGTGTTTTCAGACTACCTCTTTTGAGATATAAAAGAGAGAAGTGAGTAGAGAGACACAGGGGCCTCCTACCATGAAGAAAGTAGAGCCAGGAGAACAGTATGTACTTGGGACCCAGGGTCCCTGCACTGAGAAGCTCCTTGACTGGGGAAGAATGTGGAAAAAGACCTTCCTCCAGAGCTGACAGAGAGACAAAACCTTTGCTTGGAGCTAGCATCTGGAATTTGGACTTGAAACCCTCTAGACTGTGGGAAAAATAAACACCTGTTAAAGATATCCACCTGTGCTATTTCCTTTATGACAGCACTAGATAACTAAGGCACAATCCCCTTCCAACCTAGAGGGCTAATTTTCCAGTACTGTATCAGACAGTGGAAACCCTAGTGGTATAGTGGTTAAGTGCTACAGCTGCTAACCAAATGGTAGGCAGTGTATATCCAACAGGCACTCGTCAGAAACTCTATGGGGCAGTTCTACTTTGACCTGTACGGTCACTATGAGTTAGCATCATCTCAATGGCAGTCGGTTTGGTTTTTGGTATATTGGACAATAGTCTGTTGTGATTCAAAGAGTTTTCACTGGCTAATTTTAGAAGTAGATCACCAGGCCTTTTCCTAGCCTCTCTTAGTCTGGAAGCTCTGCTGAAATCTGTTCACCGTGGGTGACTGCCAGTATCTGAAATGCTAGCGGGTTGCTTCCAGCATCACAGCAACATACAACATACAAGCTACCAAAGAAGGACAATCCGACAAATGCACATTGAGACTCTACCCATGGTTGTTGTTGTTATGGGCTGTTAAGTTGGATCCAACTCATAGAGACTCTACATACAACAGCAAGAAACACGACCAGGTCCTGTGCCGTCTTCACAATCATTGCTATGCTTGAGCCCATCGTTTCAACCATGGTGTCAATCCATCCCGTCGAGGGTCTTTTTCTCTTTCCTTGACCCTCTGCTTTACCAAGCATGATGTCCTTTTCCAGGAACTGGTCCTCATGATAACATGTTCAAAGTACCTTAGACAAAGACTTGCTATCTTTACTTCTAAGGAGCATTCTGACTGTGCTTCCATTAAGACAAATTTGTTCCTTCTTTTGGCAGTTCGTGGTATAGTCAATGTTCTTTGCTAATACTGTAATTTTAAAAGTCATCAGTTCTTTTTTTGGCTTCATTATTCATTGTCCTAGTGAAGTAGGTTAAGTGCTACATCTGCTAACCAAAAGATCAGCAGTTCAAATCTGCCATGCACTCCTTGGAAATTCTATGGGGCCATTCTACCCTGACCTCTAGGGTCACTATGAGTTGGACCAGACTCGACGGCAATAGGTTTTTTTTTTCAATTCATTGTCCAGCTTTCACATCCATATGAGGCAATTGAAAATATGGCTCTTGGGTCAGGCATACCTTAGTCTTCAAAGTGATATCTTTGCTTTTTTAACACTTCAAAGACTGTTTTGCAGTAGATTTGTCCAGTGTAAAATATCGCTTGACTTCTTGACTGCTGCTTTCATGGCCTTTGTGAATCCCAATAAAATGAAATCCATGACCGCTGCAGTCTTTTCTCTGTTTGTCATCATGCTGCTTATTGATCCAATTGTGAAGGTCAAAGGCTATGGTCTTTGAGCTTCATCAGTAAGTGCTTCAAGTCTGCTTCACTTTCTGCAAGCAAAGTTGTGTCGTCTGCATATCGCAGTTGTTGATGAGTCTTCCTCCAATCCTGATGCACATTCTTCTTTATATAGTCCAGCTTCTTGAGTTATTTCCTCAGCAGATAGATCGAATAAGTATAATGAAAGGATATAATCCTGATGCACACCTTTCTTGACTTTAAACCATGCAGTGTTCCCTTGTTCTGTTCCAATGATTGCCTCCTGGTCTATGTACAGGTTCCTCATGTATGCAATTAAGTGTTCTGGAATTCCCATCCTTTGACATGTTATCTATAATTCGTATGATCCACACAGTCAAATGTCTTTGCACAGTTAATAAAATCCAGGTAAACATCTTCCTAGTATTCTTTGCTTTCAGCCAAGACCCATCTGACATCAGCAGTGATATCTCTGGCTCCAGGTCGCCTTTTGAACCTGGCTTGAATTTCCGGCAGTTCCCTGTCAATGTACGGTTGAAACCATTATGAATTATCTTCTGCAAGATTTTACTCATGTATGATATTAATGGCATTTCGGCATTCTGTTGTGTCATCTTTTTTTGGAAAGGGCACAAATATGGAGCTCTTCAGTCTGTTGGCCTCTCAAATTTCTTAGTATAGATGAGTGAGTGCTTCCAGTGTTGCCTGTGTTTGCTGAAACATCGCAAGAGGTATCCTGTCAATTCTTGGAGTGTTGTTTTTCTCCAACACCTTCAGTACAGCTTGGACTTCTTCCTTTTAACACCACTGGTTATATGTTGTTGTTGTGCTTTATACCCACCCACTACCATCCAGTCAATTCCAACTCATAGTGACCCTATGCTTTAGGTGAAATTTATAGCTCAAGTCAGTTTTTCATATAAAAATTCATGTGCATATTGTTCTATGAGTCTAGTTGCAATCCCTATAATGTGACAGCCCACTCCTCCTTTCTTCTCAGGGTTCCTGTGTCAACAACCAGATCCTATCCCTTCCTGCCTTCTCTTTCTGCCTCTGGACAGGAGCTGCCTATTTAGTCTCATGTATATGCTTGAACTATGAAGCATACTCTTCATGAATATTGTTTTATGCCTGATAGTACAGTCTAATCTTTGTCTGAAGAGTTAGTTTCAGGAATGGTTTTAGTTCTGGGTTAACAGAAAGTCCAGGGGCCCTATCTTCTGGGGTTCCTCCATCTTAGTCAGACCCTTAAGTCTGGTCTTTTTACTAGAGCTTGAGTTCTGTATCCCACTTTTCTCCTGCTCTGTCGGGCACTATCTGTTATGTTCCCTGTCAGGATGGTCACTGATAGTAGCTGGGCACCATCTAGCTCTTCTGGTCTCAGGCTGGATGGAGCCTCCAGTTTATGTGACCCTTTCTGTCTCTTGGGCTAATATTTTCCTCATGTTTTTGGTGTTCATTCTCCTTTGCTCCAGGTGAGTTGAGACCAATTGATGAATCGTAGGTGACTCTTCACTGGCTTCCAAGACCTTAGAAGTCACTCACCTTTTTTTAATAAGCTTTGTTATACCAATTGACCTAGATGTCCCCTGAAACCATGGTCCCCAGGTCCCTGCCCTTGCTACTCTGTCCTTCAAAACATTTGGTTGTATTTAGGAAACTTCTTAGCTTTTGGTTGAGTGCAGTTGTGCTCACTTCTTCTGTATTGTCTGTGTTGTCCTTCTCTTCACTTAAGATGATTCTTGTCTACTGTCTAGTTAGCGAATTCCCCTTTCCCTCCCTCCCCACCATGTAACTATCAAAGATTGTTTTCTTTTGTGTTTAAACCTTTACTTGAGTTCTTATAATAGTGGTCTCATATAATATTTATCCTTTTGTGACCAATTTCACTCAGCATAATGCCTTCCAGATTCATCCATGCTATGAGATGCTTCACGGATTCATCATTGCTCTTTATCACTGCATGGTATTTCATTGTATGAATATACTGTAATTTGTTTATCTCTTCATCTGTTGATAGGCACCTAGATTATTTCCTTTTTTCCTGCTATTGTGAGCAGTGCTGCCATGAACATGGGTGTGCATGTATCTATTCTAATGATAGCTCCTACTTCTCTAGAATATATTCCAAGGACTGGGATCGCTGGATTGTATGGTGCTTCTATTTTTAGCTTTTTAAGCTTTTTAAGGAAACATCTAATTGATTTCCAAAGTGGTTTGCTGTTTTATGTTTCCACCAGTAGTGTATAAGTGTTCCAGTCTCTCCATATTTTGTGTTTTTTGGATTAATGCCAGCTTTTATAGGGTGAGATGTTTATCTCATTGTAGTTTTTATTTGCATTTCTCTCACAGATAAGGATGGTGAGCATTTTCTCACGTATCTGTTAGCTGCCTGAATGTCTTCTTTTGTGAAGTGCCTGTTCATATCCACTACTCATTTATTTTAAAAAATTGGGTTATTTGTCTTTTTGTCATTGAAGTTTTGCAGTATCTTGTAGATTTTAGAGATTAGACCCTACTTGGATATGTTATAGTCAGTTCTTTTCCCCCAGTCTGTAGATTGTCTTATTGTCTTTTCACTGTTTTGGTGAAGTCTTTGGATGAGCATAAGATTTGATTCTTAGGTGTTCCTAGTTATCTTATGTTGTGTATTTTGTTTCTGCCTTCTGTTATGGCTCCTAGCATTGTTCCTATGTTATCTACCATGATCTTGACTGTTCTAGATTTTGTATTGAGATATTTAATCCATTTTGAGTTAACACCATCAATTCTTGATCATATAATGCCTTCTGAAATGGCTGAACATTGATTAGTTATTTGTGGTACAGTGATTTGGCATATTTTTTTCATCTTATTTGAAGCTTCCTGCATTGTTCAATGTTTTGCCCATAGAATCCCTCAGTATTCACAGTTGGTGCTTGAATTTCTTCTTCAGTTCTTTTGACTTGAGAAATATAAGGTGTGTTTTTCTGGTTTTTTGAGCATGTCACTGTAATACTTTATTTTGTCTACTTGAATTGCCCTTTGAAATCTTCTGTTCTGCTCTTTTACTTCATGATTTCTTCCTTTCACATCAGCTGCTCTGCATTCAAGAACAAGTCACAGATAGTCAAAGCCAAGTAGGTGCTTAATAAACATTTGTTGAAGAAGTAAGTGCACTGATTAGGAAAAGATTATCTTCCTGGCAACAACCTCAAAAACCAATATCAAAACAAACAAAAAACCAACCAACTCCAACCAAATGAAAATAAAATAACCAAACTATGGACTCAGTTCTGGCTTATGTCAATTCCCTGCATCTCAGAGTAAAACTATACTCCAGAGTGTTTTCAATGACTGAATTTTGGGAGGCAGATCACCAGGTCTTTCTTCCAAAGCTCCTCTGGGTGGGTCTGAACAGACAACCTTTCAGTCAATAGAGGAATGCTTAACTGTTTATGCAATCCAAGGACTTTTGTAACAACCTCAATTGTAAGCAAATCCTATGTCACCAGGTTTTACAGTCCTCATATTGAAGATGAAGATGAAGGTGTCGTGGAGACAGGAAGCCTGTCTGTGATATACCTTGCAAGAGATCCAGTACTGGGGACAGGACCTGTTGTAGAGCAGATACACAGTAAATATTGTTGAATTGAAAGAAGCAGGGGTCCCATGAGGGAGATGAGGGAGGAAAAAACGTGTGAAACAGATCCTTCTTTTATTACTCCTTCATGTATTCATTTGTGTATGTGTGAAGACATACACAACAAAGCACACACCAGTTCAGTAATTTTTACATGTCCAGTTCACATTGTGCCACCCCTCTCATATCTTCTTCCACTATTATTTCAACACTGTTAGACTCTTTGTCCCACAAAGTTCTCCTCTGTGCTTTACAGTTACTGTTGTAATTTTCCTCTCATTTGGTAATTCTTCTATAGGGTGCAACACTCAAAACACACATTCCTTATTCATTGAGCTAGTTTATTGCTTAGTTTAAAGAAGACTTCCTGGAGGATAGTTTTGGCTCAGGGTTCAAAAGTTGTTTCCAGGTGATTGATTTTGGGTCCCTCCAGTCCAAATGTGTCCAGTTAAGTCTGATTTCCAGTAAGAATCTGAAGTTCCATTCCTCAGTTTCCCTCCTTTTTGATCAAGACCTACCTGTTGAGTACTTGATCAAAAAGTTCAGTAGTAGTCAGACACCATTCAGCTTTTCTGGTTTCATGACAAAGGAGGCAGTTATTCATGGAGGCAATTAGACCTGCAGTCTAGTTCCTTCTCTGATATGAGTCTCCTTTGTCCTCTGTTGCTGCAGGTGATTAGAGACCAATTGTTGGACATTGGATGGCTGCTCAAAAGCTTTTAAGTGGGCTCTGTGGTTTTGAGCAGGAGATGGACCACCTTTGAGTACATAAGTAGACACTCGGCATTATGTCAGATGCCGCTGAAGGGCTGTGAGTCAGGGAGCAGAAAGCTGGAATGTGTAGGGGCTGCGTGCATCAGGGAAGTTCCGTTTGAGCTGATGACATTTGAACCAAGACCTGGAAAACACGAGTAAGTGAAAGAAGCAAGACACAAAAGGTCACACAGTGTATGACTTCTGTTTCCTAAGAGCCATGTACCATAACAAAGCCCCACAATCTGAGGGGCTTAAAACAACCGATGATTCACTGATGCAGTTTTCACAATAGCCAAAAGGTAGGAACAATGAAAATGCCCATCAGCAAATGAATACATGTCACGGATTGAATTGTGTCCCCGCTAAAATGTGTGTAACCACTTGGCTGAGCCATGATTCCCAGTATTTATATGACTGTTCACAATTTTGCTGATTGGTGGAATTTTCCTGTGTGTTGTAAATTCTATCACTGTGATTTAATAAGATGAGTTAGCATCAGTTATACTGATGAGGTCTACAAGACTGGATAGTGTCTTACACCAGTCTCTCCTGAGATATAAAAGATAAGTGAGCAGAGAGACATGGAGTCCTCAGACCATCAGGAAAGCAGTGCTGGGAGCAGAGCATGTCCTTTGGACCTGAGGTTCCTGTGCTGAGATGCTTACAGACCAAAGGAAGACTGATGCAACATAAGGACCTTCCTCTGGAGCTGACAGAGAGCCAGAGATTTCTCCTGGAACCAGGACAGTGAATCTGGACTTCTAACCTATTGAACTGTGAAAAAAATACATTTCTCTTTGTTAAAGTCATCCGCTTGTGGTATTTCCATTATAGCAGCACCATCTGACCAAGATAATTGATAAGCATGATGTGGTTTATACACACAATGGAATATTACTCAGCTGTAAAGATAAATGAAGTCTTGATGCCAAAATATGGACAAGCCTTGAGAATATCATGCTGAGTGAAATAAGTCAGTCACAAAAGGACAGACACTGCATAATCTTCCTTATAAGATACAAGCATATAGATAGAAATCAAAGCTTACTAGTGATTCCAGAAGTAGAAAGTAAGAAGACAGGGAGAGTTTTTGTTTGGGGGCATTGAATTTATGTTAAAGGTGTGGAATATTTTGGAAAAGCATAATAAAAATGGTGGCTCCTGTGAAAGATGTAATCAATGTTGCTGAATTGTAAATGTGAAAGTTTTGTTGGCAAATGTTTTGGTTTGTGCATGTCTTAGTTACCCAGTGCTACTGTAAGAGAAATATCACCAGTAGATGGCTTTAACAAGCAGAAGTTTATTCTCTCACAGTCTAGGAGGCTGAAAGTCTGAATTAAGGATGCCAGTTCCAGGAGAAAGCTTTCTCTCTCTGTCGACTCTGGAGGAAAGTCTTTGTCATCAACCCTGCCCTGGCCTGGGAGCTTCTCAGTGCCAGAACCCCAAGTCCAAAGGACACACTTTGCTGCCAGCACTTTCTTAGTGTTATGAGTCCCCTTATCTATCTGCTCACTTCCTTCTTCTATGACTCAAAAGAGATTAAGACACAACCTAATCTTGTAGATTGAGCCCTATCTAATTAACACAACTACCTAGAAGCCTGCTTTGTTAACATCATATAGATAAGATAGACAACACATAGGAAGATCACATCAGATGACAAAATCATAAACAATCACACAATATTGGGAATCATGGCCTTGTCAATTTAACACACATTTTTGGAGGACACAATTCAATTCAATCCATAACACTCTACCCTTTGGCTCTTTAAATTTCATGTCTTTTCCATACGTAAAATACATTTACCCCATTACATCATAGCAAAAGTCCTAAAATAGCTCCAAGTCCAAAATCCCCAAATTCCTCTTTGTCTACGAAATCTAGAATACAGATTATCTGCTTCCAAAGTGCAAAGGTGGAATCAACACAAGCTAGATATTTCCATGGGAGAAATTGGAGGGATAGCAGGCACTGGGTTTCAGCTCTACCTTCCAGGACCATTGGAATGACAGCTCCCTTCCCTTTCCTTTCAGCCCCATTCTCCTAGTCTGTCTGAGTGGCAACTCCACCTTTTTAGATCCCAGAGGTTGTGGCCATACCTTTTGAAACTGAGGCAGCCCTGCTTCCTTTGTTCCTTGTCTTTTCATCTTCTGCTTCCTGATTCCTTGGCCTCTTGGGCCCTCAGATCTCACCATCCATGTTTTCCCTGCTTGGGCAAGTGTTTCAAAGCTCTTTAGCTCTACTGATAAGTGCTCAGAGGCACACCACTCCACCAGGCTGCCTCTGGTCCAAAGACACTTAGCTTTCTGGCTCCATGGGTGGGCCCCAGTACTGTCTCACATTGGTCTTCTGCTTACAAGATTGCCATTTCTCTGTTGCTGTTGCTACTGGAATAGACATTTACCCTTGATATGGATTTGCCTTCCCTGCATGCAACATTGTTGTTGTTGTTAGGTGCCTCCAAGTCTGTTTTGACTCAGTAACCTATGCATAACAGAACAAAACACTGTCTGATCCTGCACTGTGCCCACAATAGTTTTTTAAAAAACATTTAAAAAAAAAATTGTGATTAAGTGAAAGTATACAATCCAAATTAAATTTTCATGCCCGCCTATCTGCAGATGCTTTGGTTCTCCTTGCCTGGTGACAGCACACTCCTCCTTTTTGTTCTGTATACGTCATGTCCTCTTAACAATCTCCTGTCCCTGTCTTTCCACCCACTCATCTCCCTTCTAGGAAGAGGCTGATAGGACGGCATCCCATAGGTGCATAGAACCATAAAGCACACACACCATGTGGTCACATTGTGTCCCCAAGTTCAATCCATTCCTGTCTGAGGAGCTCCACAATAGTTTTCACACTTAAGCCCATCATTGCATCCACTGTGTGAATCCACCTTGCTGAGGGTCTTCCTCTTTTTTGCTTACCCTCCACTCTACCAAGCATGATGTCCTTCTTCAAGGATTAAGCCCTCCTTACAACGTGTCCAAAGTATGTGAGATGCAGTTTTGCTATCTTTGCTTCCAAGGAGCATTCTTGTTGTACTTCTTCCAGAACATATCTGTTTCTTCTTTTGGTAGTCCACAGGACATTCAATATTCTTCTCCAATATCTCAATTCAAAGACATCAGTTCTTCTTCTGTCTTCATTACTGTTTGTCCAGATTTTGCATGCGTATCACATGATTGAGAATACCATGCCTCGGATGAGGCACACGTTACTCTTCAAGGTGACATCTTTAATTTTAAGTACTTTAAAGAGGTCCCCTGCAGCACATTTTCCCAATGCAATGCATCTGCCAATTCTTCTGCCAAAACTACTCTTCATGGACTTACAGAATGCCTTAGCCATGGTCATGGCATCCTACACAGCATTGCGTCAGGTCAAGGGACTCACTGCACAACAAATGAAGTGTGGTAACGGGCTCACACTCTTGGAATTCACTGGTCTTACCATGTTCCCCATCATCCTGAAGCAGCTGGCTTGACAGAACGATGTAATGGCCTTGTAAAGACACACTTACGGCATCAGATAGGTTGGGACAATGTTCTCCGAGAACACTAGATATGCTGTAAACCAGCGTTCAGTATATATTCTATTTCTCCTATAGCCGAGATACATGAGTCCAGGACTCAAAGGGTGGAAATGGGAGTGGCACCACATACCACTACCCTTTGCTTTCTGTCCCCAGGTCCTTATGCTCTGTGGATCTAGAAGTCTTAGCATCAAAGGGAGGAATGCTCCCATCTGGAGACACATCTCACTGGAAGCTAAGAATGCCACCTGACCAATTTGGCTCCTTATGCCTCCGGATCAGCAGGCAAAGCAAGGAGTTACTGTACTGGCTAGTGTGACTGATACTGATTACCAAGAGGAAATAGGATTGACATTACCAAATGGAGGTAAAGAAGAGTACGTCTGGAATTCAGAAGATTTCTTAGGCTATCTCTTAGTACAACTGGGCCTTGTGATTAAAGTCAATGGAAAATTACAGCAACCCAACATGACTACCGATGGCTCAGACCCTTCAGGAATGAAAGTTCGGGTCACTGCACCAAATAAAGAATCATGACTAGCTGAGGTGATTGTTGAGTGTAAAGGGAAAGATAAAGAGTGGTGGAAGAAGGTAGTTCTAGATAGCCTTTATGATCAGATGACCAGTTGCAGAAATGAGGACTGTAATCATTATGATTATATCTGCTTCCTATGGGTGCATCATATATTTTTGTTTTCTTCTCTTATAAGATGTAAATAGGGATAGTGCATTTCTGGTTGTATGTGTGTTCGTTGTATCATATTAGGTACAAGAATGACTTCACAACCGTTTTTATTCAGAGATTATGTGTGGCTTAAGGAGATGTGTACAGGTGTTATGTTGACAAGGAGGGGGCTGCAATGGTTAAGGTTTTGTGTTAACTTGGCTGAGACATGAATCCTAGTGGTTTGACAGTTGTATGATGTGATCACTTCCATGACAAGATCTGACAAACCCTGGTGGCATAGTTGGTAAGTGCTACGGCTGCTAATCAAAAAGTCAGCAGTTCAAATCCACCGAGCACTCCTTGGAAACCCTATGGAGTAGTTCTACTCTGTCCTATAGGATTGCCATGAGCCAGAATGGACTCCATGGCAGTGGGTTCTCTGGTAAGTTCTGCTGTGAGTAGCCAAACTGTTGAAAGGAAGTTTCCTTGGATGTGTGGCCTGCATCAAATGTAAGTGGACGTTTTTGCAAGGCTCATGGGCTTTTGCTAGCTCCAAATTCTGTAGCTGACTCCTGTTTGTCTGACTGCTGGTTCTTGGGATCTGAACTAGCAGCTTACCTGTGATCTTCCCTGCTAATCTTGGGATTTGTTGATCTAGGAGGCCTGTGAGCAAAAGCTCTGACCTCTGACCTGCTAATCTTGGGTTCACAGGTCCCCACTGCTATGTAAATCACGAGAAGTTTCTATCTTGACCCACGGACTTGGGACATTCCAGCCTCTACAACTTGATGAGTTATTTCCTTGATATAAATCTCTATCTATTTTTAAACTTACTGATTTTGCTTTTCTAGAGAACCCAGCCTAAGGCAGTGTGTATATTTTTTACTACAACAAAATAAAATGGAACAACCTCTCAAACCCAGAAATGTATTGTTCCATCATTCTGGAGGCTGGAAATATGAATTCAGAGTATTAGCATGGTCATGCTCTCTCAGACAGCTCTCAGGGAAAATTTTTCCTCACTTCTTCCAGCTTCTGGTGGTTCCTGGTGATGCTTGGCAGTTCTTGGCTTGTAGACTCATCCCTCCATTTTCCAGATCTGTTTTCACCCGGCCATTGCCCTGTGTGTCTATGTCCCCGTTCTTTTTATAATGATGCCACTTATCTGAGATTAGGACCTTCCTTTTCCAGTATGACCTAACGTTAACTCTTGTTTTCTTGTTGATTCGGACTCATGAAGTTGATTCTAACTTATGGTGGCTCCATGTGTTACAGAATAGAAGTTCTCCACTAGGTTTGCTTGGGTCTAATCTTTATGGAAACAGATCAACGGGACTTTCTTCCCTGGTGCCACTGGGCAGGTGTGAACCACCAATCTTTCAGTTACCAGCTGAGGGAAAAGTGTCTGTGTTACCCAGGGACCTATGAGATCCTACAGTTAAGTCTGTGAACTTAATCATTCAAAATGCTACATAACTCATTGCTGAAAATCTCCACATGTTACCTTCAATGTACTCCCCCTGGGAAGCTATGCAGCAATGCCAGTGCTTAGCCTACCCTTCACAGCAATTTTGGAACTCTTTTTGGAATGGCCATTGCACATGGTGTCATGATGGCAAGTTCATGAACTTAACTGTATAGTCATCAGTGAAGGAGTTTTTTTTTTTTCTAAATTTTTTATTGTGATTGAGTGAAAGTTTACAGTAAGTGAGAGAATTTTTAGCCAGTAAACAAACTGTGTTGGAGCACCCACCCTACTATGCACCTGATCTGGCCCCCAACAACTTGTTTCTTTACCCAAGGATAAAGGAAATATTGAAAGGAAGATATTTGGGTGTCTTTCAGGACATCAGGGGTAATATGATGACAGCTCTGATGGCCATTCCAGAAACAGAGTCCCCAAATTGCTTTGAATGGTGGACTAGGTGCTGGCATTGGTACATAGCTTCCCAAGGGGAGTACTTTGAAGGCAACCACAGGGATATTCAGCAAAGAGGTGTGTAGCACTTTTTCTGGGATGAGTTCATGAACTTAATTGTCAGCCCTCATATATGTTATCTGTTAGCACCTTCAAAAACCTTATTTCCAAATAAGGTCATGTTCATGGGTACCAGGCTATCTTTTGGGGGCACCCAGTGCAATCCACAACAGACCCTTTGACATGAACTATACCAAATAGTTAAATCCACAGAGTCGGAAAGTAGATTGGTGGTTGCTAAAAGCTGGGAGAAGGGGAGAATGGAGAACCACTTCTCCTCTACAGTGGGCTTTCTTTTGAGAAGACAGTGTCTTGAAGCTAGGTAGAGGTGGTGCCTGCACAGTATAGTGAACACACTAAATACCACTGAACTGTACGCCTAAACATGGCTCATTTAAGTTGTGTACATCTGACCTCGATTAACAAAAAAACAAGAGTGAGTCTGCCATGACAGAGCAGGGATGGGCACCAGAGAGGTCAAGAGAACAGAAGACTAGGGGGGCGGGGCTCAGAGAGCAAAGGGGGTATGGAAGGAGAAGGCCCAGGGGTGTTCCCAGCCTGAATGAATGGCCCTTGGGGGAGGGGACAGAGAACTCTGCTACCCCGGTGTTATGGGTGCACTTGGGTGACTGGGGTGAAATGTGCCCATATGGGCAGCAATGTCTGGACCTGCCTGTGCAGGGACACGATGCGTATGCCCACATGCCCACATGCTGGCCTATCTATGCACATGACATGATACACACGTGTCCACGTGCTCTGTCCTTGCCACCAGGCTTGGACATGACACATATGTACACACATGTGTTCTGACCTGGCATTTGATGTGGGCATTACATGCATGTACACACATGTGGTCAAATAGTGGCACAGAGGTGTAGGCATCTGTGTGCTCAGATCAGGCTGTGCAGGCTTAACAGGCATCTGAGTGGAGACGTGACTCCCGTCTACACTTGAGCCCCCGTATGCAGGCCCCTCTAGTTTCTCACATGTGGCAATGGTTTGTGGTGGGGCCAGGAGAGCAGCTCCCTCCCCCATAAGGTCCGAGTGTGGGGCCAAGGTGTGAGCAGGGTCCCCCATCGTTCCACTTCCTCCCCTGGGTTAAGGACCTGGGGGCAGCCCCGGCCTCCCTCCCCCACTACTGTAAATTCTGAGAAATTCCACCCAGTGGTTGAGCCTGGCCCCTCCCCGCCCTCCCGCCCCCAGCACGGCTGCCCAGGCCCCTGTCTTCCTGTCTTTCCTGAGACACTGGGGGCTGGGGAGGACGGAGTCCCCTTCCCCAAACCTGGTCCTCAGACAGAGGGAATGGGGCCCCTCTCTGATGCTGAGGCCTTGGCTTCGCCTCTGTGGACCTCAGTTTCTTCATTTGTAGAATGGGGATAACGATCTGCGGGGAGGAGGAACCGCAGTAACAGCCGTGGAGGTAGAGCAGCCTCTGGCAGGTGCTGCGACTATTATTCACTTCCGGCAGCTCAGTCCCCTCCACGCCAACCTCTGTGCCTCTATCCCACTGCTCTGTCACCCAGAATGCCTGCATCTGGTTCCACGGATTCAAACCGTGGAATCATCCCAATCCAGGGGAGCGCAGTGGAATGAGCCAGATCTGGGAGTCAGGAAGCCTGGGTTTGAAACCAAGCTTGGCCATGAATGAGCTTCCTGACAGTGGTCAGTCATTGCCTCGCTCCGTGCCTCAGTTTCCTCAGGTGGCGCCTGGTCTCTTACCCTCTACCTGGCCTGACACTGAGCCAACTTCCTAGCCTGTAGCTGTTCTTGGAACAAACCACCAAACTCTTGGAATTTACCGGCCTGAGGTTTGGAAGGGGTCCTGATGGCGCAGAGGTTAAAGCCCTTGGCTGCTCACCAACAGGTCGGCAGTCTGAGTCCACCAATTAATCCATAGGAGAAGCCCGTGGCAGTTGGCGTCAATAAAGATTTACAGTCTCCGAAACCCAATGGGGCGATTTTTACCCCGTGTTATAGGGTTGCTATGAGTGGGAATCAACTTGACAGCAGTGGATTTATTCAGTGAGATGTTTAGCAATTTCCACAGAGCTGCCTCCAGTGCCTGCTTCGTCTGCCCAGTTGCCCTTCAAAAGGTGCCTTGAGTCTGCCAGCTTCCCAAGTCTGCTGCTGCGTGGCACCTCCTCATGGTCTCTCCAGAGCTGCTCTGCTGCCCTGTGCCGTGCTACTACCTTGCTCACGACCCTCCCATAGTTCCTCATTACTCTAGAAAAAAACCAAAGTCCCACCTGCAGTCCACGAGGCCCTGCACCGTCTGCCTGTTCTGCGCCCACCCCCACCTCCACACTTCCCCAGTGGGCGCTCTCTGCTCCGGCCACATCAGCCCATTTCCTATGCCTTCAGCAGGCCAGGGCTTGTTTCTTCCATCTGGAATGCCAGCTGCTCCCATTTTGTCAGGTCCTCCTTGGTCACCGGTGACATCATACTTTTTATTTGAAAAAAGAAAAAAAAATAATGTTGTTTTTAAGTACCACCAAGTCTGTCTGACTCATAGCAGCTATGCATAACAGAATGAAACACTGACTGGTCCTGCTCTGTCCTCACAATTCTTGGCATGCTTGAGTCCGTTGTTGCCCCCACTGCGTCAAGCCGTCTAATTGAGGGTCTTTCTTTTTGCTGATTCTCTACCAAACATGATGCCCTTCTCCAGGGACTGAACCCTCTTGAAGACATGTCCAATGTGCCTGACAGGCAGTCTCGCCGTTCTTTCTTCCAAAGAGCATCTGGCTATGTTTCTTCCAAGACAGAATTGTTCCTTCTTATGGCTCCCCAAAACCCAGCCCACCACTGTTGAGTTGATTCCAACTTATAGTGACCCTACAGGACAGAGTGAAACTGTCCCATAGACTTTCCAAAGAGTGCTTGGTGGATTTCAACTGCCAACTTTTCAGTTAGCAGCCATAGCACTTAACCACGACACCACCAGGGTTTCCATTCTTTTGGCGGGCCGTGGTATAGTCAATGTTCTACGCCAGCACTATAACTAATAGACTTTTTGAAGGGTAGTTTCAGGCTTGTAGAACAGCTGTGCAGAAAATACAGAGAACTTTCATATACCTGATCTCCCCCACCCCACAGTTTCCTGTATTATTAACATCTTGCTTTAATGTGGTGCACTTGTTAAAAGTGATGAACCAACAGTGATACATTATTATTAACTCAAACAAAACTACTTGTTGAAAAGCCCATTCAAATTCCTGGTGTCAGAGTAGAATTATGCTCTAAGGGATTTTCAGTGGCTCAGTTTTGGAAAGTAGATTGCCAGGCCTTTCTTCTGAGGTGCCTCAGCATAGATTCAAACAGCCCACGGTTTGGTTATCTAGTGCTGCTATAACAGCAATATCACAAGTAGATGGCTTTAACAGCAATTTATTAGCTCACAGTCTAGGAGCTAAAAGTCTAAATTCAGGGTGCCAGCTCCAGGGAAAGGCTTTCTGTCTCTGTCAGCTCTGGGAGCAGGTCCTTGTTAGCAATGTTCCCCTAGTCTAGGAGCTTCTCAGTGGAGGGTCCAGGGATCCAAACGATATGCCAGTCTCCGGGCTCTTATTTCTCGGTGATGTGAGATCTCTAATGTCTCTCTGCTCCATTCTGTCTTTTATACCTCAAAAGAGATTGGCTTAAGACACAACTTAATCTTGTAGATGGAGCCCTGCCTCATTAACATACAGTCTGTAAGCTGACCTTATTAACATCACAGAGGTAGGATTTACAACACATAGGAAAATCACATTAGATGACTAAGAGGTAGAGATACAATCACTCGGAATCATGACTTAGCCAACTGGATGTGTAATTTTGCGGAGGGGGGACACAATTCAATCCGTAAGAGCAGACAAATGCTTAACCAGCTGAGTCACCCAGGGACTCTACTATTAATTGAAGTCCATAGTTCACATTCCCTCGTGTCTATCAGTTTGTCATACCGGGGGCTGGGGGGCTTGTGTGTTGCTGTGATGCTGGAAGCTTTGCCACTAGTATTCAGATACAAGCAGGGTCCCTCATGGTTGACAGGTTTCCACTGAGCTTCCAGGTGGAGACAGACTAGGAAGGACCATGCAGTTTACTTCTGAAAGAATTAGCTGGTGGAAGCATGATGGATGATAATGGAACATTGTCTCATGTGGTGCTGGAAGAAGAGTCCTCTCGACTGGAAGACACTCAAAGACGACTGTGGACTCTCAATGAGATGGACTGACCCAGTGGCTGCAAAAATGGGCTCAAGCATGTTAACGACAGCAGGCACGGTGCATGACCAGGCTTTGTTTCGTTATGTTGCACCTAGTGTCGCTATGAGTTGGAACCAACTTGAAAGCACCTAACAACGGAGTTCACATTTGGGTTTATTCTTTGTGTCATGCCTTGTTATGGCTTTGACAAATGCATAATATCATGAGTCTACAAGGACAGTACATGAAATAGTTTCCCGGTTCTAAAAATGCTGTGTGCTCCATTTTCTTATTCCTCCCTTCCCCAGCTCATGGCAACCACTGATCTTTTTGCTGTCTCTGTCATTTTCCTGGAAACTCTGGTGGCATCGTTTGTTAAATTCTATGGCTGCTAATCAAAAGACTGGCAAGTTCAAATCCACCAGGCATCCCTCAGAAACTCTACAAGGCTCTTTTACTCTGTCCTATACGGTCACTAAGAGTCAGACTCGATGGCAGTGGGTTTTGGGCAGGGGAGGGTTTCTAGTTTTGCATTTTCCAGAAGGTCATATATGGTTGGAATCATACTGTAATTTGCCTTCTCAAACTGGCTTCTTTCACTTTGCAATATACTTGAAGATCCTGTCATGTCCTTTTGTAGCTTGATAGCTCATTTCTTTTCGCCACTGAGTGATATTCCACCGAGTGGATGAACCGCAATTTGCTTATCCATTCACTTATTGAAGGATACCTTGGTTGCTTCCAAGTTCCAGCAATTACGAATAAACCTTCTGTAAACACTTGTGGACAGTTTCTGGTGTGGACATAAGTTTTGAACTCACTTGGATAATTATCTAGGAGTGCAATTGCTGGATCGTGTGGATAGACAAACAACATTCATGGAGGCAGCAGTCAAGAAATCAAACAATGCATTGCACTGGGTAAACCTGCTGCAAAAGACCTCTTGAAAGGGCTAAAAAACAAAGATGTCACTTTGAAGACTAAAATGCTCCTGACCCAAGGCATGGTGTTTTCAGTCACCTCATATGCATACAAAAGCTGGACAATGAATAAGAAAGCGGAAGAATTGATGTCTTTGCCTTGTGTTGTGGGTGAAGAATATTGAATGTACCATCTGCCTTAGAAGAAATGATGGCAAGACTATGTCTCACATAATTTAGACATGTTATCAGGAGGGATCAGTCCCTGGAGAAGGACATCATGCCTGGTAAAGTAGAAGGTCAGCTAAAAAGAAGAAGACCCTCAACAAGATTGATTGGCTGAGTGTTTGCAACAATGGGCTTAAGAATAAGAACAACTCTGGGCATGAAACAGGATGGGGCAGCATTTCCATATATAGAGTCACAATTGGAACCCAAATGATGACACCTTGCAACAACATGGTAAGACTATATTTGGCTTTGTAAGAAACTGCTAAACTACCTTCGGCAGTGGCTGTGCCCTTTTGTGTCTCCACCAGCAGCGAATGGAGTTCCTGTTGCTCCTCATCCTTACCATCTTTTGGTGTTGTCAGTGTTTAGGAATTTAGCCATTCTAAGAGGTGTAGAGCGGTACCTCATTGTTACTTGAATTGTCAATTTCCTAATGACAAATGATGTTGGGCATTTTTTCATTTTTCTTTGGTGGGGTGTCTGTTCACATCTTTTGCTTATTTTTTAAATTTGTTGCTTTCTTAGTGTTGAGTTTTAAGTTTTTTTGTGTGTATAGTTTGGAAGTTGTTGCATGCCATTGAGTCAATTCCAATGTGTAACGACTCTATAGGACAGAGTAGAACTGCCCTTACAGTTTCCTAGGCTACAATCTTTATAGGATCACAAAGAGCACCAAGTCTTTCTCTTGAAGAGCCTCTGGATGGTTTTGTACCACTGACCTTTTGGTTAGCAGCCAGATACTGTGCCAACAAAAAAACTATTGTGTCACCAAAAAAACCCCAAATCTTTTGCTGTCAACTTGAATCCAATTCACAGGGACCATATAGGAGAGAGTAGAACTGCCCATAGGGTTTCCAAGGAGCAGCTGGTGAATTTGAACTGCTGACCTTTCAGTTAGCAGCTGAGCTCTTGTGTCACCCGGGTTTCTTATGTTTTGGAGAGACGTCTTTAGAAATCCTTTATCATATATGTGATTTGCAAATATTTTCTCTTAACTATTTTCTTTAGGGCACTTTACTGTCATCGGAAATTCTTATTTCTTTCCATTTATTTCATGTTGTCTGTTTTCTTCCACTGAGCAGAAGCTATGTGATTACCAGCAAGTGTTGGCTGAAGGTCTACTATCTGCCAGTTATTGGGTATAGTGATCAACAAGGCCCTGACAGTCCCTGCCCTCCTGGAGGTGACAGTTAGCTGGGGGAGGCCAGTAAGAATTAGATTGCACACACAGAAGTAAAACACAATCCTGAGACGTGATAAGCTGAACTCATGCCTGGTGCTAGGTGGGCCTGACCTGGCTGGGGCAGTCACAGAGGGCTTCCCAGAAATGAGATTTGCAGTGGTGGTAAGAGTGCACTAGGGAAAGATGACAAGAAAGAAAGGGTGTTCCAGCTAGCAGAAACAGCTTGTGCAAAGGCCCTGAGGTAGGAGGGAAGGTATTGAGTATGATGGAATGGTGGAGGTATGGGCAGCTGGTGTGCAAAGGGCAACAAGGAGCTTGGAAGGTGGAGTGAGATGGCACAGGTCAGTGAGCAGGGCTTTGGGGTCACTTCAAGAGCTGAGTCCTTGTCCTTAAGGCCTTGGGGAGCCATTTGAAGAGCACTGAGCAGGAGAGGGACATTGTTGATTGCTTCTTGTGGAAAAGCTTCAGGGGGTTCCCAGAGGAAAGTAGACTGGAGGGGGCAAAAGGGCTTGCTGTGGGTCCCCCTGGAAGAGAGGGGGTGGCAGCCTGGGCTGGGGTATTTGGACCTGGGGATAAAAAGGTAGAGGTGCAGGAGATAAAATCACCCGCCTCAGCTGCCAACCAGGATGGTAGGGCTTCACTCACCAATTTGCACCTGGCTTCAACTCGCTGCCCACCTGCCCACCAGGCCTCCCCAGGGTGCTGGTCAGTCGTCAGAGGGGTTCTGGGGAAATCAATTGTCTCCAGACCTTGAGCTTTCTCACCCAGCCTAGCCCACCCGACCTCTCCATCCCTGCATCTGGCAGCCACATCTGACCCTGCCAGTTCCAGGAAGGCCCAGGTGCACAGTTGGAGGTTGGGCGCTGGGGACCAGGGTGGTAAAGGTTTAGGTGTGTGGGTTCAGGGGTGTGTGTGTGTGTGTGTGTGTGTCACACCTAGATAATTCCTGCTGAAATTAGAATTCCTTATCTGTTGGGATTGAACGTTTCCTCCTTGCTATTATCTAGGAGCCGTGGTGGGACAGTGGTTAAAGTGCTTGGCTGCCAACCAAAGAGTTGGTGTTTCAAACGCACTAGCTGCTGCCTGGGAAAAAGATGTGGCAGCCTGCTTTTGTCAAGGTTTACAGCTTTAGAAACCCTATAGGGAATTTCTACTCTGTCCTATAAGGTCACGGTAAGTTGGAGTCACTACTGAACGGCAGTGGGTTTTTTCTTTGTTTTTAACTGCCGTCAGGTCTGGTCTGACTCAAGGTGACCCCGACGTACAGCACAACAAAACCCTGCTCCGGCTTTCCCCATCCCCGTGATCAGGTGCATATTGGACCATTATGATCCATAGGGTTTTCATGGGCTGACTTTTGGGAGTTGACTGCCAGGCCTTTCTTCCCAGTCCATCTTGAGAGTGAACCACCTGTTCAGCCGCCTAACAACACTCAAGCCTCTCTTGACAGATGGGCGGTGGCTGTGTGAGGTACACCGGATGGGAATTGAACCGGGGTCTCTTGCATGCAAGGAGAGAATTCTACCACTGAACTGCTACTACCCCCACTTTTTGCCTTTGGGGCCAGTGGCCTGGGTGGACCCGGCTACTGCGAGAGCCCTCATCTGTGGGTGAGGGTGATGTTAGCGAGTGATTTCCTGGTTTCTGTGGGAAGCCGACTCTGTGGCTTTGCCCCTCCACAAGCCCCTTGGCCACGGTCATGGGGAAGTCTGTCCTTCCAGCCTCTCCTTCCTGGGCCAGTCACACGCAAGTTCCTGACAGGCTCAGCTGCCCATCACCCACTACTTGCTGGAGGTCTCTCAAAAAGCCTCACCTGATGCCTGTGTCCGTAGGGCTAGAGTAAGGGTGAGGAGGATGAGGCACTCCACCTTGGCACTAAATTTAAGGGAGCAGCAACAGAAAAAACAAACTCAGCAGCTAAAATAGAGCATATCTGAGTGCAGCACCTTGTATTAGGACGCAGCTCACCATAAAAGCCCCCCTTTGAAAGAGTGTATGAGTCAACAGCTTTTAGCATCTTCATGAGGTTGTGTGACCTTCCAAACCGGTTGCTGTAGACTCAGTTCTGACTTGTGGTAACCCCATGTGGTTCAGCACAGAACTCTCCTCTCTAGGCTTTCAACAGCTGATTTTTCAGAATTAGATTGCCAGGTCTTTCTTCTGAGGCACCCCTGGGCAAACTTGAACCTCCAATCTTTCAGTGAGCAGTTGAGTGTGTCCGCTGTTGGCACCATTCAGGGATTCCAGCACGACAATACCAAACCAAACCAGCCGCTGTTGAGTTGATTCTGACTCAGATGACCCCCTACATGTCAGAGGAGACTGTCTTCCATTGGGTTTTTAGTGGCTGTGGCTTTTTGGAAAGGAGCCCTAGGGGCAATTATGAGTTCAGTTGCTAACCAAAGGGTTGGCAGTTTGAACCCACCTGCTTACTTCACTTCTCTGAAGATTTACAGCCGTGGAAACCTTAAGGGGGCAATTCCACTCTGTTCTATAAGGTTGTTCTGAGTAGGAATTGATGCCACGGGCATGGGTTTGGTTTTTTGCCTGGATCTGTAGGGAGTAAATTATCAGGCCTTTCTTCCAAGGTACCTCTGAGTGTATTCAAACTGCTGAATTCTAAGTTAGTAGGTGAGAGCTTCACCACTTGTGCTGCCAGTATCTAATTCCAGAAGTTTCATCACCTCCAAAAGAAACCTCTTGTTGATTAGCAATCACTTCCTTTTTCCCCCAACTCTCCAGCCCCTGGCATCAATGCAATATTAAAAAAATAAAAATTAATGTGAAAATATCTATGATGAAGAAAATGCCAAAATTTAAAATAAAAAGAGGGTATGGTTCTGTGCTTGCTGACCTTGTCTGACTCACTTTGATCTTGGCCCTAGCTGGGACAAGCTTCTCCTAACACTTCCTTGGAAACCCTGGTGGCACAGTGGTTAAATGCTATGGCTGCTAACGAAAAAGATTGGCAGTTCGGGTCCGCCAAGTACTCCTTGGAAAATCTTTGGGACAGTTCTACCCCACCTTGCAGGGTTGCTATGAGTTGGAATCGACTCGATGGTCGTGAGTTTGGTTTTTTGGTTAATATTTCCTCTCCTGGGCAAGGAACACAAAGGGACTAGATCTCTGTAGAGGACGCTGTTTTCTACAACCCGCTGAAGGATGGTCTTGAGGTCCTCAGTGGTTGGCTGGTGGATGTGTTTATAGCTGGATGGGGTTCCATCTGTGGCATGCTCTAGTTGTGGCAGAAGTGGTGACTGAGGGATAGAATTCTCACCTTCCATGCTGGATGGCCAGGTTTGATTCTTGGTCAGTGCACCTCACACACAGCTACTACCCGTCTCTCAGCAGAGGCTTGTGTGTTGCTAGGACGCAGAACAGTTTTCAGTGGAGTGTTCAGTCTAAGATTAGAAAGAAAGCCTGGAAATACACTTTTGAAAAGCCCATGTATCACAACAATCTGATCCCAAGCAATCATGGGGATGGCATAGAGCTGTTGTTTTATTCTGTTTTTATTCTGTTGTGCTCGGGGCCCCCCATGTGTTCTGCAAAAACTAGGAAGAAGGGGAGTCAGGAACTGGAGGAGGAAATGGAATGAATAGCTGATCACTTCCATGAACATCTGTCTCCTTTGCCCTTAGACCGGAATTTGATGGTTCCTGTTGTTGCGGATTACGTTGTGCCTCCTAAATATCAATCGTAAACCTGAACCTGTATATTGTGGTTATAATCCCAGTTGGGAATGGGTTGTCTTTGTTAGGCTAATAAGTTGAATTAGTGTAGGGTGTGTTTTGAGTCAATCTTGTTTGAGATATAAAAGAGAGTAAATAAACAAGTGAGCAAGGAGAGATGACATGCCACATAAGGATTAGCAGGAAGCCGGAGAATAAAGACCTTCTCCAGGAGCCTTCATAGAGAAAACCTTCCCCGGGAGCTGGTGCACTAAATTTAGACTCCTAGCCTCCTAAGCTCTGAGAAGATAAATTTCTGTTTATTAAAGGCATCCATTTGTGGTATTTCTGTTACAAAAGCCCTAGGTAATATCACTGAACATTTTGATAAATTTATAGAAGAATCTTGATCAAAAGGAGGAAACTGGAGAACAAAATTTAAAATTCTCATGGAATCCAGATTTTTGGAGCTATGGAGGCTGGATGAACTCTTGAAACTGTTACCCTGAGATAATCTTGTCTTGAAACCTTCAAACAAAAACATCTTTGAGGTTTTCTTAAAATGAACCAATAGTTTAATTTAACTAGCAAAGAATGTCTGCCTTGAGCACTACACTGTTTTAAGTTCTGTCTATATGGGATCAAACTGACATCAGCAACTAGAAAGATTGGATAGGAAACTTGGGGGCAGTGAGTTTCTATTAATGGGAGAGAAACAACTCAGAAAGGCCAGAATGGTTGCACAACTTGGATGCAATCAGTATCACTGAACAACACATGTAGAAATTGTTGAATCACGGTATGTTCTTCTGTGTATAGTCTCAACAACAAAAACAAAAATAAAATAAATTATTAATTTTTTTCTCTCTGCCATTTATCTCTTGACTTTAATTAGGCTGGCTTTTGCCTCACAGATTTTTTTGGTTTACACAACATTGACTATTTTAATCCTTCCTTTTGTGGCATCTAGGCTTTGAAGCACATTAATGCAAAGGTTGCCTTTGATGAGATGGGTAGTAGGGAAGAGTGTTCCTATTAGAGGGAATGGCAGGTGCAAAGGTCCTGAGGTAGGAAGGGCTTGGTACATTTGATGGAGACAAATGCAGCCACTGTGGCTGTTGGAAAGTGTTTGGCAGAATTCTGGGCAAAGCTTGAAGAGATGGGCAGAAAATTTGAGGCTATAATAAGAACTGGATTTTCTTGTATGAGGTCTGACAATTAAGTTTGTGAACTTGCCACTGTGTACTTACATTGGCAGCACTGTGCAAACAACTTGGTAAGGTTTTGTAACCTTGGCATGTCAGTGTCTCACAGCTGTGTTCATATCAACGTGTAGTGTTGTTCTGCTGAGTGGCATTTGCTATCATTGCTGTGTGTTTCTGTGTGCTGTCACAAGAGTTTTGGAGCTTGAATTAGAGAAATGAGAAAACATTAAATTTCTCATTAAACCTGGCAAGGGTGGAAGTGAAATAAGGGACATGTGTTCATCCAAGTTAATGAGGATAATGCCATGAAAAAAACGGCAGTGTACAAATGGATTAAATGTTTTTCTGAGGCGAGATAAAGTGTCATTCATGAAGAGATGTCAGGGCGGTCAGCAAAGAGCAGAACTGATGAAGGCATTTCAAAAATTCATTGAATTCTGTGTCAAAATTGTTGATTGATGGTGAGAAGCGTAACAGACCAAATAAACACCAGTAGAGAAACTATTAGGAAAATATTCACTGAAAATCTTGGCGTGAGAAAGATGTCTGCAAAAATGGTCCCGCAGGAGCTCACATGAACAAAAGCAAAAGAGAGTGGAAGTTTTCCAAGGCCATTTGGAGAGGCAAAGGGATGTTTTGGGTGATGTTATCATGGGTGATGAAACATGGATGTACCAACAGGACCCTGAAACACAGTGCCAAAGTGCACAACAGACATCAGCCAATTCTTCAAGACTAAAAAAAGTCCCGTCAGTCCAAATCAAGAGTCATGATGATGTGGCTAGCCTTTTTTGGTATCAGAGGGATTGTTCATTATGAATTTGTACCACGTGGGCAGTTAACCAAGTTTACCATTTAGAAGTGCTGAAGAGGTTATGCGAAAAAGAGGAAAAAACAACAGAGACTTCTTGCCAACAACTCATGGCTCTTGCATCACAACAGAGCACTAGCTCACATGGTACTGTCTGTGAAGGAGTTTTTAGCCGGTAAATAAATAATTGTATTGGAGCACCCTCCCTACTCATCTGATCTACCCCACAATGGCTTTTTTCATTACCCAGAAATAAAGGAAATATTGAAAGGAAGACATTTTGATGACATCCAGGACATTGAGAGTAATGTGACAACAGCTCTGATGGTCATCCCAGAAAAAGAGTCCCCAAACTGCTTTGAAGGGTGGAATAGACTCTGGCACTGGTGCATAGCTTCCCAAGGGGAGTATTTCAAAGGTGACTGTAGTGACATTCAGCAGCGAGGTACATAGCACTGTTTCTAGGATGAGTTAGTGAACTTAATTGTTAGTCCTTGTATGTATGATGGGAAGCCTTCTGAGCAGAGGAGGAACATAGTCTGAACTACAGGTTGCCCAAGTCATCTGCAAGTTTCTCTAGACAGTGAGAGGGGAGACTGGGAGGCGAGGGAGGAGGTTCCTGTAACTGATCACGGAGATGGCATGGGACTGGACAATGTTTTTGTTTCCATTGTGCATGGGCTTGTCATGAATTTGCTGAAGCCTGTTCAGCATCATGGCAACATACAAGCCTCCACTGACATATGGGTCATGGAACTGGGATGGAATGGTTGGAGAGAGGTGGGTGGTTTTGAGGATAGGAAGAGAACAGGACCCGCAAGTCAGTGCATGAAGCAGATCCCAGTTGGCTGGTGGGCCTTCTGAGCCTTGGTGGGAGAAGTGTATCCAGAACAAGGAAGGGGACCAATTCATCTCTCTCTGGTGGAACTGTCCAGGTGGGTCAGGTGGGCAAGGACGCCATCTCTTGTTCACCATGCTGTCCTTAGATTTCAGGACAGTGCCAAGGATGTACTGGATGCTTAATGAATGTTTATAAAATGAGTGAATAAATAAGTTGAAGATATTGGGGACATTAGGCTTAGAAGAAAGGGTGTTTGTTGGCAAGGGGTGGAGTGTGTATATGTGTGTGTCAGAATCTATGGTGCTTTTGCAGCTGGGGGTGCAGGGAGAGCACAGCTCACCTACAACTCATCAGAATAAATGAGATGTCTAACAACAGTAGCCTTGGGGTAATGAGCTCCCTGTCACTGGGAGTATGTAAGTGGGAGGAACATAGGTCTGGAAGGTGATAGACAGAATAACTGCCCCAGGGCACATTTGCAGCTAGAGGAACTTTGTTGTTGTTGTGTGTCATCAAGTTCATTCTGACTCATAGTGACCTTATAGGGTAGGGTAGAAATGCCCCGTAGGGTTTCCTATTCTGAAATTTTTGCAGGAGCAGCTAGGTCTTCTCTCCCAGAGTGGCTTAAACCCATTTAAAAAAAACCTATTGTTGTTGATTCAATTCTGACTCACAGTGATAGAAAAGAACCTCCCCATATGGTTTCCAAGGAGCACCTGGTAGATTCCAACTGCTGACCTTTTGGTTAGCATAGCACTTAACCGCTATGCCACCAGGGAAACAATGGCTTAGTCTGATCTAAATAAGGGTCTTTTGGGGATTCCCAAGACCTTGGTGGTGCAGTAGTTAAAGTGCTCAGCTGCTAATCAAAAACATCAGCAGTTCAAACCCATTAGCCACTCTACAGGAGAAAGATGTCACAGTCTGTTCCTGTCCTATACGGTTGCTTTGAATTGGAATCAACCTTGATGGTAATGATCTATTTTGGTTTCTGGCATAGTGGTAAAGAGCTATGTCTGCTAACCAAAAGGCCAGCAGTTCGAATCCACCAGGTACTCACTGTAAGCCCAGTGGGGCAGTTCTACTCTGTCTTATCAGGTTGCTATGAGTTGGAATTGACTTCACAGCAAGATTTTTTTTTTTTGGTTAGCAGATCAGGAGTGGTATGGTCTCTGCAGCCCTCTCACTTCCTGTGTCATCTGAGAGCCAGCCTTTCCAACACCTTTCTATGTGTGTGGCCGGGGCTTCTCTGTGTGGGGTGGTCTTATTTGAGGTCTGGGCCTCTTAACTTGCTACCAGCCCTGAGATTCTGAAATCAACCCTGAAATTCAAAAATCATCCTTAAGCTTGGATGTTCTGCCACCTGGTGGCCAGAAGGAGAAATGTCCGCCCATCCACCGCTATGTCTGGGGGCTTCTTGCTTGGGTGCAGGCTGGGGAGTAGGGGATTGCAGGTTTGTAGACTGGGGCCTCTGGACTGTATTCAGAGCTGCTCCCCAGTGGAGGAACACCTTCTGCCCTGAAGTGGACACAGGCCTAGTCTCCATGATACAGTGAGACGTGACAGTTGGGGACAGCAGGGATCCTTGCTTACCCCCATTGCCCAGTGGCAGTTGTAGGGTTGGGGTGGGACAAGGTGCAGGTTTCACTGCTTCACAGGCGAATTTCCATTCTCGGAAATTCCTGTGCAAGCAGGATGCTGGTAGGGCATCAGAGAGAGACAGAGAAGGAGGTATCAAGGAGATGAGAGAGACAGAGAGGCAGAGATAGAGAGACACTAGTAGACAGAAGTAGAGATGTAGAGACACATGTCATGCCTTAATTACATGCACATTCTGTTTGAGTTTCCTAAGACTTCTGAAATCTGAATATACAAGCAGGTGATTTTAAGGAACTCAGGATTTTAAGACCTTATTTCCCCACAGTTCTGGAGGGTAAAGGCCCAAACAGAATCTCTGCAGTGTGAATTGCTTCATTGTTGCTAGCCCTGGGCATTCCTTTATTCCTTGGCTTGTACTGGTGGCTGTGTGTGTGTGTCTCATTTACTCTTTTATGATTCAGAAGTAGTTACATTTAGGATCCACTGTACTTGAGTATCAGGTGGTGCAAAGAGTTTGTGCTTTACTCACTGAAAGGTTGATGGTTCAAATCCACCCACTGGAGCCACAGAAGAAAGGCCTGGTAGTCAGCTTCTGTAAGGTTACTAGAAAACCAAATCAAACTTATTGCCCTTGAGTCTATGCTGACTTACAGCTACCATACAGGACACTGTAGAACTGCCCTGTGGGTTTCTAAGGAGCAGCTGCTAAATTCGAACTACTGATCTTTCGGTTAGCAGTTGATCTCTTAACCACTGTGCCACCATGGCTCAGATTACAGCCATTAAAAATCCTATGAGCAGTTCCACTTGGAAACACACGAGGTCACCATGAGTCAGAACTGAATACATGGCAATGGGAGTTTTTGGGGGGAATAAGATTTACTTAGGTATGATCTAATCAACATAGAAAAGAGAACTCTGTTTCCAAAACATGATTACATCTACAGGTTTAGGGGTTAGGATTTCACCATATTTTGGGGGGGACACAATTTAGTCCATAATATTCCACCTTTTGAGCTCCCCCCAGTTCTGTCCCTCCTACACGCAAAACCCATTCATCCTATCATACCATGCCCCAAAGTCTTAACTCATTCCAGCATCAACTCCTAAATCTAAAATGTTATCTTCGGAATAATCAAAGCAAAGTACAGGTGGGAGAAGGAAACAGAGATACAGTGAGCAAGTAAATGAAAAAGAATGTGAGACCTGAAAAGCTAGATGGTGCCCAGCTACCATCAATGACCACCCCGGTAGGGCAGAACACAGAGAGTCCATGATGGAGCAGGAGAAAAGCAGAGTGCAGAACTCAATTGCACATAAAAAGACCAGACTTAGTGGTCTGACTGAGACCGGAGGAACCCCAGAAGAGATGGCCCCTGGAATGTTCCATTACCCCAGAACTCAAACCATTCCCAAAGCCAGTTCTTCAAAAGATTAGACAGGACTATAAAACATAAAATAATAGTTGTGAAGACTAAGCTTCTTAGTTCAAGCAGATGTATGAGACAAAATGGGCAGCTCCTGTCTGGAGGCAGGATGAGAAGGCCAGAAAGGGACAGGAGATGGCTGAATGGACATGGAAAACCCAGGGTGAAGGCAGGGAGTGTGCTGTCACCTTATAGAGATCGCAGCTAGGGTCATATGACAATATGTGCATACGTCTTTTGTATGAGAAATTATCTGGAGCTATAGACTTTCACCTAAAACAAATTAAAAAAAAAAAGTGTCCAGACTGAGAGAGCCTGGCATACTCACTAAATGCTGGCTGACTGAAGGAATGAATTGCTGAATGAAAGATTTATTGGGCTGCAACAGAAGAGCACCCAGTGTGCAGGCATAGATAAACTGAGAGCTCTTCATTACTGTGCTGGGAAACTGGGGGATGTGTCCAGTCTGCTGCTGGGTGTCTTGTACCCTAGCTTTGGCAACGAGGTGAGGCAGAGAAGCTGAGGACAAGGGTGCAAGGAAGACAGAGGACCCTGCTGGGCCGAGTGTGACACTTCCCTGTCCTGCAGGAATGGACCCCAACTCCAAGCCCTGGCAGGGACAGGGCGGCACAGGTGAGGCCTCTGATGGGAATACGTTGACCCCTGGGGAAATGATGCTGGGCTTGGGGTGAACAGCTGTGGGAATGCGGGGAGGGGAAATGTACAGCCCAGGACATTGGCCCTGGGGTCCCTGTGTGTGGGGGGTGGGAGCCAGTGTTCTATAAGGCCCCCACCAGCCTGATGTCCACCTGGGGTTACAGTGGCCTGGCCTGACTCACCAACACCGCTCCCCCTCCTCCAGTGACTGAGGCTTAACTGGTGGGCTGGGGTTCAGGAGCTGGTCTTGGGGAGTCTCTTAAAGTTCCAGGGTGGAAGTGTCTTGAGGGTTCATCATGGGGTTCTCCTTGGAGAGTGTCTTTGGGAGACCTGTGAGGAGAAAGTTGGGGAAACCAGTGGTGTCATCAGATGCAGATGGCCTGGGGGGCCAGAGCACGTTCAGTTTGGGAGGCTGGAACGGTCCTGGGATGCTCTGAGGGCTGAGGATGGGGTAGGGAGGTGCTCTGTGAGACTGCGAGCCAGGGGGCAATTGGCGTGGTCAGACCGTGATTATTTTTGGAAGTCATGATAGGGAATGGGTCATGAGGGGGGTCAGATCTTGAATGGGTGCAGCCTGTGGGAGGGACAGTTTTGGGGAACAGCAGAATGTGGAGGTTCACTTTGGAACTAGGGAATCCTCTCATGGGCCCTTATAGGGAGGCCCTCAAGGGACAGAAATGGGTCTCTGAGGTGGATATGCGGTTTCAGCCCTCGTGGGAGCATTCTGGGGGTGCTCTCAGCACCAGGGTGTAGGAGACATTTGGAAAATCAGATACGAGGAAACCAAAGAGGAGGTGGATTTGAAGTGCTCAGAACCAGGAGTGTTTTGGCAAGGGAATCTTGCGGAGCATTTGAAGAAATTAAAAATGGATACAGACTATGGGAGTGTACCTAGGGGTACACTAGGGGTTGGTGCATTTGTAGAGAGATTCCGGGAGGGAGTTGGAGCACCACAGTGCAGGTTCGTTTGGGAGCAGCCAAACAGGGAGGCCAAATGGTGGGGGACCCTAAGGACATATAAAAGCGAGGAGTTGAGAGTATTTACAGCGGAAGGATATCTTGAGGGACTATATCACGAAGAGTAGACAATGAAGGTGAGTCAGAAAGTCAGAATCTGGGGCTATCTTGGGGGTGGGATTGGGAGTGTTCCCAATATGAGAGTCCCTGAGGGGGCACAGAATTTGGGAGGGTAGGATTAGAACACGGTGGTGTGTTGGGGATGATTATGAGGGAGGTGGGTCTGCGAGGTCAGAGCAAGGATGTTTTAAGGAACGGATTGTGGGAGGTGAGTTAGAAGGGGTGGGTCTGGGTGGATCCAGGGGTAGAGGCCAAGGAGGGGGCAGCAGGACAGAGCAGGAAGTTGAGTGGTAGAGACTTTACTGCCCGCTTTCATCCACCCGGTCAGTAGCACTTGCGGTACACGATGTGGGGACCCTGCTCCTCATACTGCTCCCGGAGGACCCAGCAGGACTGGAAGGCGCGCAGCGAGGCCAGGATGGAACCCCCGATCCACACCGAGAAGTTTCGTGTGGGCTGTGCCGCCACGACCACGTGCGCCTCCGGGGGCAGCGAGCGCAGCAACTCCGCTCGGAAGCGGCCCTCGAATCCGGGGAAGAGCGAGGAACCACCGCACAGCAGCACGTTCTGTGCCACGTCCGCGCGCACCTCTAGGGCCACCTTTCGCAGACTCTGCTTGGCCATGGTGGGGATGCCCACGGGCGACAGCCCGGGGATCTCGGGGGGATTGAAGAGCAGCTCTGGGCACTGGAAGAGCTCTTTGCCCAGTGTGACAGTCCTGCCGTCAGGCAGCTTCAGCTCCTGGCGACACTCCTGCTCTGGCCGCGCCTGCTCCTTGACGAAGTCGGATGCCACGTAGCAGTAGCGATGCTTGATGTCTTCCACCGTCGCCAGGTCCTGCTGGCCTAGCGCCAGGCCGGAGCCGCGCAGCATCTCCGCCAGGAAGGCCGTCAGGTGGATTCCTGCCAGGTCCAGGCGCTCGGTGGCGTGCGGCAGGTTGTTGCCCTGGAAGACCGGCACTGTGTAGGTGACCCCATGGCCTGTGTCCACCACCAGCCCGCTGACGCGCCCGTGAGCATAGACCGACAGCACAGACTGCGAGGCCACGTACATAGCTGGAGAATGCAGCGCCTCGAACACCACCTCCACCAGCTTCTCGCGGTTGGTGGCTGGGCTGAAGGGGGGATCCGAGAACAGCAGCGGGTGATTCTGGGGAGCCACGCCCAGGTCGTGCTCCAGCAGGTGGCGCCAGATGAGTTCGGCCGCGTCCCAGTCCACCACGATGCCATTGCGCAGGGGTTGCACCAGCGTCAGCTCGGGGCGAACGCGGGCTGCCTCGCCAATGAACGTCTCCAGCCCTAGTTCCCCGTCGGTGGTGGGCGTCTTGGGTTGGCAGCCCACGACGGTGGCCACGGTGTAGATGGGCCGGGCTTGCCCTGCGAAGCCTACCTTACAGGTGCCTGTGCCCATGTCGATGACCACTGCGCCTGTCTTGGATGGAGGTTTGTCCCCCACCATGTCTGGAGGGTCCTGCGGCAGCGTAGTGTTCTCCAGGATTGAGCTGGGGCTCAGGCCGGGTCTGGGTGCCTCCGGGGAGGACTGAGGATCCTCTGATTTCGAGTGATTTGTGTCCATGGCTGTAGGTGGGTAAGTGGGTTGGGCCAGATGGTGGGCTACCACCCCCTTTGGGAGACGAGGTTGAGGACAGGGCAAAGAAAAGCCCAGGCAGGGACAAGTGGCCATCCCACGGGCTATGACATCACTCTGTCCCCCTCCCCCACCCTCCAAGCAGACTTCACAATGCAAGGGCAGGGTGGGGTCCTTCTCTGACTATTACTCAGCTATAAAGAGAAATGAAATTCTAATACACATTACAGACATTGAAAGCATTATCTGGAGCGAAATAAGTCATAAAAGGACAAGATGTGTGATTTCACTTACATAAAATAGACAAATATACAGAGCTCTGTGATAGTTATCAGGAGCAGGATGAAGTGGACAGAGGAGGAGTCTTAGCCTAGGAGGACTGAGTTTCTGTGAATGATGCAAGGATTTGAAAATGGGTAGTGGTGGTTGTTGGACAGTATCATGAACATAATGAATGTTGTTGTTAGGTCCTGTTGATTCCATCCTCACTCGTAGCAACAAAAGAAGGAACAAAAGAACAAAACACTGCCTGATCCTGTGCCATCGTCAAAGTCATTGCTATGTGTGGTCCTTTCTTGGAGCCGCTGTGTCAATCCATCTCATTGAGGTGTTCATCCTTTTTGCAGACCTTCTAACTTACCAAGCAAGATGCCCTTCTCCAAGGACTGGTCTCTCCTGATACCATGTCCAACGTATATGAGACTATGTCACACCATCCTTGCTTCTAAGGAGCCCTCTGGCAGTACTTCTTCCAGGACAGACTTGTTTTTCTGGAAGTCCATAATATATTCAGTGTTCTTTATTTTATTTTATTTTTTTTACTTAATATGACTGAGTGAAAATGTACATTCCTGTATAAATTTACATGCCCACCTATATGCAGCTTCCACTGCTCTCCCTGTCCTGTGACAGCACACTATTCCTCTCTGCTCCATACATGTCACATCCTCCCAACAGTCTCCTTTCCCCTCCTCTCCACCCACTCTCCTTGCTCTGGCCAGAGGTCAGCAGGTTGATATCCTATAGATGCATACAACCATAAAGTGCATCCAATATATGGTCAGTGTTCTTAACCAACACCATGATTCAAAGTCATCAATTGTTTCATCATCCTTATTTAACACTGTCCAGCTTCTGTATGCATATGAGGCAATTAAAAATACCATAACTTGAGTCAGGTGCACCTCAGTCCTCAAAGTGACCCCTTTGCTTTTCAATAATTTAAATAGATCTTCTGCAGCAAATTTTTCCAGTGCAATATGTCATTTGATTTCTTGACAGCTGCCTTCCTGGGCATTGATTGTGGATAAAGTAAAATGAAACCCTCATTTACTTCAATCGTTTCTCCATTCATCATGATGTTGCTTACTGGTCTGGTTGTGAGTACTTTTGTTTCCTTGGTGTTGAGGTGTGATCCATATTGAAGGATGTGGTCTTTAACCTTCATCTATAAGTGTTTCAAGTCCTCTTTGCTTCAGGAAGTAAGGTTTAGTCATCTGCATATCACAGGTTGTTAGTCTTCCTAAAATCCTGATGCCTCTATTCTTCTTCTTTTTTTATTTCATATACTTTTTTAAAATGTGCTTCAGATGAAGGTTTACAGAGCAAACTAGTTTCTCATTAAATGGCTAATACACATGTTGTTTTATAACGTTGGCTAATGACCCCACAACAGATCAACACTCTCCTTCTCAACCTTGGATTCCCTATTACCAGCTTTTCTGTCCTCTCTTGATTTCTAGGTTTTGCCCCTGGGTGGCATTTATTTCTTTTTCTTAATCTCATTTTGTTTTATGGGCCTGTTCAATTTTTGGCTGAAGGGTGAACGACAAAAATGACTTCATTACTGAGCTGAAAGGGTGTCTTGGGGCCATGTTCTTAGGGTTTCTTCAGTCTGTCAAGCCAGCAACTCTAGTCTTTATTTTTGAGTAAGAGTTTTGTTCTACATTTTTCTCCAGCTCTGTCTGGGACCCTCCATTGTGATCCTTGTCAGAGCAGCCAGTGGTGGTAGCTGGACACCATCCAGTTGTACTGGATTTGCTCTGCTAGAGGCTGTTGTAGACGTGGTCCATTAGTCCTCAGCACTAATCTTTCCCTTATAGCTTCAGTCTTTTTTATTCTTCCTTGTTCCTGAAGGGGTGAGACCAGTGGAATATCTTAGACAGCTGCCCACAAGCTTTTAAGACCCAGATGCTACTCACCAGAGTAGAATGTAGAACATTTTCTTTATAAACTATGTTATGTCAGTTGATGTTCCCCAAGAACAGTAGTCTCCACAGCCCTCAGCCCAGCAGTTCAGTCCCTTGTGAAATTTGGATGTGTCTATGGAGCTTCCATGACCTTGCCTTGTACAAGTTGTGTTGGCTTCCCCAGTATTGTATACCCTCTTGCCCTTCATCAAAGTTACCACTGTCTATTTAGTGTTTTTCCATCCCTACCCATCCCCTCATGGGTAACTATGGAAGATTGTTTCGTTTTACATGTAAAACTTTTCATGAGTGTTTACAGTAGTGACCTCATATAGTGTTTGTCCTTTTGTGACAGACTGATTTCACTCAACACAATGCCCTCTGTAGTACCTCTTCTGAGTCAACAGGAGTAAAACAGGGAGCCTGAGGTAGTGTGACTAAAACTAGCAACAAACAATATTAATTGTGTTCTGGGACACTGTGTTCTGGGATGCGACCAACTCCAGAGACAGACGCAGAAAGTCGCACTTTCACTACTACGTGTCCTTCCAAAGGGGGCACCAGAGAACTACTGTCAGTACTGGAGAAGTGAACCAAGGGACAAGCAGCTGTAATCCAAAAAGAAAATACTCCAGATCCCCATCCCTAATTTGTCCTCGGCTTATAGCCTGGACATAGACGAGCTGTAAAAATCCAACTTGCTAATGTCACTGTTATTGCCACTGGTAGTTTCTTTATTAATTTAGTTGGCTACCCTTACTTTTGGGCCTCTAATTCTTAACTTAATTTGCTTTATCTGTTCCAGACTACAAATTCAAGTTAAACTCCTGGTCTTATAGAAATACTAGCCTATACTTCCCAACAAGTGAATCAAATTCTGCTCTTCTGAGAGATTCCACAAGACCTATACCAAAGCCTCCCTAAAAACAACCAATGGACGTCCCTCTTTACAGGAGGCCAGAGGACCCCCCAGCTTCCCATATACCCTAGGACAAGTCAATGACCCTTGTCAGCAGGAAGTAGCTAAGAGATAATGATTCCCTCCTGTCCTTAAACCAAAAGTGGGACGTTGAGGAAACTCTGTCCTTGAAATTCAGGGAGGTCATTGAGAGAACTCTGTCCTTCAGGGATATCACCTTATCCAATGATCAGACCTGCCATCAGCTGAAAACAGCCTGGTAGGCCCCACCTGGTATAACCATAAATGACTTTAAGTCTGTCTTTCCCATGCTCCTAATTGAAAGTTCTTCCCTTATCAAAATCTTGACCATAAACAAACCTTGGCTCTTGCACTTCTAACTTCTTCCTTATCCAGACCATAATTTTCCTAACCAGAATTTCTTGCTACCCCTCTTTCTTTCCTTATCAGACCATAAACTCCTCTTACCCCACACTACCACAGTAAAACTTTAAAACTATAAAAAAAAAAAAAAAAAAAGCCTAGTAGGGAGGGGCTGGGCTAAGCCACTCCGCTCAGATCCTACTCTCTTTCTCTTCCAGTAAACTTCACTGGACCCTTGGACCAGTGTGTCTCTGCCTCTGTTTCAGGCCACCCTCTCCCCAGCACCCTCCAGTTTCCTTCATGTTATCAGATGCTTCACAGATTTATCATTGTTCTTTCTTTTTGTATAATACTCCATTGTGTGTATGTACTACAATTTGTTTATCCATTCATCTGTTGACGGGTATCTAGGTTGTTTCCAACTTTTTGCTGTTGTGAACAATGCTGCAGTGAATATGGGTGGGCACATGTCTATTTGTGCTATGACACGTATTTCTCTAGGCCATATTCCTAGGAGTGGAATTGCTAGATCATATGATATTTCTAACTTTCTAAGAAAGCTCTGTATCATTTTCCAAAAATGATTATATCATTTTGCATTCCCATCAGCAGTAAGTAAGAGTTCTGTTCTCTCTCTCAGCGTCTCCAACATTTGTTATTTCCTGTTTTTGTGATTCATGCCACACAGGGGTGAGATGCTATCTCTTGGCGGTTTGATTTGCATTTGCTCGTGAGCATTTCCTCAAGTGTATGAGTGACTTGAAAGTCTTCTTTGGTGAGGTGTCTGTTCATTTACCTTGTCAATTTTTTAAATTGGATTGTCTTTTTTCTTGTAGATTTTAAGGATTAGATCTTGGTTTGATTTTTAATAGCCAGTTTTCTCCCGCCAGTTTGCAGGTTTTCTTTTTACTGTTTTGATGAAGTCTTTTGACGAGCGTGTTAATTTTTAGAAGATCCCAGTTATCTAGCTTATCTCCTGGAGTTTGTGCATTGTTGGTTATAGTTTGTATCTTGTTAATGGCATGTATTAGGGCTTCTAGTGTTGATTCTATTTTTATTTCTATGAATTTTGTAGCCTTTGGCTTTGCAGCTACTGGTTAGAGTATTCTGCATGTATCTATGAAGTCAAGTTGGCTGATTGTGTCCTTTAGTTTTTAGGTATCTTTGTTGAGTTTCTAAATGTTCTTTCCTTTACCCAGAGTGATGTGTTGAAGTCCGCTTCTGTTATTATGGAACTGCTGAGTTCTGTTTTCAGTGTTGTTAGAGTTTGTTTTATGTATTTTGGAGCCCTGTTATTGAGTGCATAGATGTTTATTATGGTTAAGTTTTCACAATGGATCATCCCTTGATCGTTATGTGGTGCCCAACTTTATCTTTTATGGTGGATTTAGTTTTACAATCTATATTATCTGAATTAATATTGCCATTCCTGCTCTTTTTGGCAGCTATTTGCTTGATATATTTTTCTCCATCCCTTGATTTTTAATAAATTTACATTTCCCCCCCTACAGTGTGTCTCTTGTAAACAACCTTTGATGGGTGTAGCTCTCTTTAAAAAAAAAATCCATTCTGTCACTATTTGTCTCTTTATGGGTGCATTTAGGTCATTTAAATTCAGTGTAATTGTTGATAGATGTGAATTTGTGGCTGTTGTTTTCACTGCTTTCTTTTTCTTTTTGGTGGTGCTTACATTTTCCTTGTTCCTGTTATTCTCCTGAGTTCTTCGATGCAGAATTACCTTTGGTTTGTGGATTTCTTTTGCAGATTTTGTTTGTATTGAGATTTTATGTTTTTGTTCTTTATTTTGATGCATAGGTTTGTTAACTTCTTTGTGGTTCTCTTGAAATTTTCTCTTCGTAGGTTTGAATCAATCTGTTACTACTTGGTGTTGCCTGCCCTTTTGTATCTACATCATTTGTTCCCTCTCTTGTTATTTTGGTATTGTTGTCATTTCCACAATAAGCTCTTTGATTCTCTGTTGTAATTCTTTTGGTTTGGAATAGTCCTTGAGAGTTCATTTCCTAGGCTGGTATCTGGTTGGTACAATCTTGCATCCTAGATTCAAGCTGTGGTCTGATGTTTGTTCTTAGAGTGAAAGACTCCTTTATAATTCTTGTAAGTTTGGTTTGGTTTCTTATATATTCTTTTAATTTCTACTTATCTGGAAATGTCCATATTTCACCGTTGTCTTTTGAACACGTGTTTTGAAGGATATGTTATTCTTGGTTAGCATTTTTTTCCTTTCAAGGTTTTATATATTGCTTTCTTGCCTGTGTGGTTTATGTCATATAATCAGAGCTTAGTCTTTTTCTTTCACCTCTGTATGTGATTTTTTTGTTTTTTTTCAAGCTGCTCTCAGAATTTTGTCTTTGTCTTTGGTTTTAACAAATGTGATTATGATAGACCTTGGTGATTTTCTTTTGTTTGTGTTCTACATGGAGTTTATTGAGCTTCTTGGGTGTTCAGCTTTTCATCTCTCGTGATATTAGGGAAATTTTCTATCAGCATTTCTTCAGTGGACCTCTCTGTATTTTCTGTTTTCGTCTCATTCTGGAATTCTGTTCATTCACACATTTTCGCTTTTGATTGTATCCTACATAATTCTCTGGGGTTTCTTCATTTTTCTTCATTTATTTTTCTAATCTTTCCTCAGAGTTTTAGCAAAGTGTTTGTTATCAGTTTTGCTGATCTTGTCTTTCATTGTTTCAAACCTGTTTCTCAGCCTTTCTATGACACTATATGTTTTGGAAATCTTGTTTATCTTTTGGAGTTTTAATTGTTGTTTTTGTATTATTTCTAGTTGTGAATTTATTTTGGTGTTTTATTCCTGTACTGTTTTCATGAATTCTTCTATGAATTTGCCTCTTTTCCCCTAATTTTTGTCTTTGGTTGTTTGTTTCAACTCTTGGAAGCTCTGAATATTAGAGATTTGAATTCCCTGTCAGGTAATTCTTCTACTGGAAAGTCATCTAGTGTTGTATTTTGGATGCCTACCAGAACCATCTTGTCCTTTTTTAAAAAGAAATATATTTTGATATTGTTTGCTGTTTTTGAGATACTCAGTAGTTATTTTCTTTGTTTAGTGGTTGTAGATCTGTTTGTTTAATTCTGCTTTTTTCTTTTATTTTGGTTATGTCAAAGCAGGCAACCTGTATGTTCTTTGTTGTTTGCTCAACTGTGGTCCTGATATTTTTCACTTTCTTGTCCAATGGACAGAGTGAGTCAGTCAGCTATGGTGCAGCAGGGCAGGTCCAGCTGATGGGGACGGGCTGGGCCAGTTGTTTATGGCATGTACTGGGTCAACAGAGTGGGCCAGGAGTCAGTGCTGGGTAGGTTGCAGTAGACCATGCATTTGCTGCTCAAAGGTGTGATGTTCAGTGCATGGTGCAGGTAGATAGGAAAGAGGGTTGAGGTTGTGATGTATGGAGTTAAGATGGATATGGGAAAGAGGAGAGGGAGAGAGAAACAAGAGGCAAAGACAGACAGACAAGCAAACAAACAAGATTGTCAAGGGAGATTGTCACTGGAGAAGAGATGAGAAACGGAGAAAGCAAATGAAAAATAAATGAACAGATGAAAGGAAAACAGAAATAAAATAGACAAAAATTTGGAAAATAAAAAAGTGAAGAAAGACCGCAGGGGTTCCACTGGTGTGGCTGTGAAGACAGGGCAACAGTCTCCAAGGCTCCATGGTACAGCCTGGCTGGAAGCCAGTATGGGTGTCACACAGTGTCAGGTATTCAGGAAGCAGGAAGAGGAGGTTAGTATAGAGAGATGAGAACTGAGAAATGAAGAAATATTTGAAGCAAAAAAAGAGAAAAAAGGGAAAAAGAAATAAAAATGAAATGCTCCCAGGGATTCTGCTGTTGCACAAGTACAGATTAGTGGGTGTGGGTTCTAGGTCACGCAGTAGAGTCTAGCTAGAAGGGACTCTCAAGCTGTGAAAAGAAGAAGAAAACAGACAAAAGAAAACACAACAAAATAAAAAGAGAAGCCCCAAGGATTCCACTAGCATGGTGTCATGGCTAGGGTATTGGTTCCCAAATTGGGCAGTGTTTTACAGCCTTTGAAGAAGAGACAAAGATGTCACATGCAGCCAGATGTTCAAGATAAAGGAGGGGGAAGCATGGAAGAAACCAAGAGAAACATAGAAAGACAACACTAGCTACAGCCAAGTAGCACTAAGGGAGCTGGCTAGTGAAGGTAAGGTGAATCAAAGAGTCTATAGGAGTTTCCTCCTGGCCAAGAGACTGTGGCCAGCATCAAGAAGAATCCAAGGGCAGGTGGGGAAGCTTGTATTGCTGGTAGCTGGGTGATCTCAGTCCTACTGGGAGCTCCAGAAGCTGCTTTTGGATACTTCCTGTCAGATGTGAGCAGGTTAAGTCCAGGTAGTATGGATGCTGCATTTCCTGGCTCACAGAGCCACCACAGCTAGCCAGGAGGCCTTGACGAAGGTAGGGCAGCAGGGAGAAGACGAGGTGTGGGAAACTGTGTAGTGCTAGTTATCAGGTCCTTTGCCTTCTGCTGGGGTTTCCGTGAAGCTGCTTTCCACGATTCCTATCAGCTGATCCCTGACAGGAGTCCAAGATGGTGAATCTGTGCTGGATTGGTTGACAGGGAACTTCTGCTTGTATCTCTTCTCACTCTGTGTTCTCTGTCAGTTTCTATCCAGTGTTTGGCTAAAATCTTTATCTCTTTATTTGACACTTTGGGTTCCAGGATTGATTTTTGTCTCTGTTTTACTTAGTTTTTTGTGTCTTTGCTGTAGAGAGATGGTATAGAGCTTTTGTTTATGGCACCATGTTGACCAGAAATCTTGTCTCTTTGTTTATATGATACATAGAGGTGATCGATGAGACATGGGGACAGAGTTCATCCTAGTGGGGCTTTGTGAGCACCTTAAGATGGGAAGTGTCTTCCTTACCCTCCTTTATAAATACCTGGTCATTCAGACAAGCAGTCCCATCAAAATTCTCTCTCCATTATAAAACAGAAAAAAAACGAAACAAACAACTTTGTGTTTCAAAAATTCTTAAAGCTATTTCCATCATTTTAGGTTTATCTCTTTCAAAGGCAAAAGATGATACGTTAAGGATTGTACAGTATCAGTATGAAAAACAAAATTACATCAATTCTTTAGAAAACAACTTCAAGATAAGTGCTTAAAGATTAATTCAGGTATATTCTACAGATTAACTCCCTTTGAGTTAATAACTAATTTCTTCTCAGTAGAATGCAAAGCCTCTTGCTGCTGATGCCCCAAAGTTCATACAATGTAGTTATCTCTCGATGTAAACAGTACAAGTTTATTTTCACATCAAACTAAATAGATTTTAAATAAAACAATGTGCAGAAATTTGAATCTGATGTTCCAAGTACAGTTGGTAGATGATCAGAATCACTGGCATGGACTGACTTGTGGCCTCCTCCCAAATTCAAACCCACTCAGCAGCTCCAAGGAAGAAAGACCTGGCAATCTGCTTCTTCAAAGATTACAGCAAGAAAGCCCTATAAGGCAGTTCTATCTTGTCACATGTGGTCCTTGTGAGTTGGGCTCGACTCAGCGGCACCTACCAACAACAAGAAAATGTTTGTGGAAATCCTAACCCATTAACTTGTAGATGTAATCTAACTTAATGTAATATAATCATGCCCCCTGTGATGCACTGTAATGTAATTAATCAGCCAGTGGAGGTCATACCAATATAGGGTGAATCCTAAAACTAATCACCTCTGAGCTTTATAAAGAGCAGCCTAGACACAGAGATGAACATGCACAAACTAGGGAAGACAGTGGACAGATAATTTAAGACCACTAAATACTAAGCATTACTTCAACTGTTTTTTTTTTTTTCTATAGCAAGTCTCTCAAAGAAGGAAGCAGTATGTTGAATTGCTTTCTTTTACAATCTCCTCATCTCCGTTCAGATTCTAAAAGTTTGGGGATCAATTGTTTTGAGTACTGGTCTATAGCCCTTCTAGAAAAAGTATTTCATGATGAATGTCAAATCCAACGGATTAGCTCTGACTTCTTGGAATGCTGAGTTGAGGAGCTCTATCCACACATCTGCTAGTTTGTCATACTGTTGTGGCTTATGTGTTGCTGTGATGCTGAAAGCTATGCCATTGGTATTCAAATACCAGCAGGGTCACCTATGGAAGACAGGTTTCAGCTGAGGTTTCAAACTAAGGCAGACTAGGAATAAAGATCCAGTGGTCTACTTCTGAAAAGAATTAGCCAATGAAAACCTAATGAATACCAGCAGGACATTGTCTGATGATGTTGGAACAGGAGCTATACAGGTTGGAAGACACTAAAAAGATGAGTGGGTAGGAGCTGCGTCTTCAAAGTAGAGTCAACCTTAATGACGTGAATGACATCAGTATTTCAGAACCTTCATTTGCTGACATGGGATGACTCAAAATGAGAAAAAACAGCTGCAAATATCCATTAATAATCAAAACATGGAATGTATGAAGTATGAATCTAGTAAAATTGTAAATCATCAAAATGAGATGGAACTCGTAGATATTGATGTCTTAGGCATTAGTGAGCTGAAATGTACCATTATTGGCCATTTTGAATAGGACAGTCATATGGTCTACTATACTGAAAACGACAACTTGAAGAGGAATGGTGTAGCATTTGTTGTCAAAAACAGCATTTCAAGACCTGTACTGCTGTCAGTGATAGGGCAGTATACGTATACCTGCAAGGGGGACCAGTAAATACAACTGTTGTTCAAATTTGTGCAATAACCACTAAGGCCAAAGATTAAGAAACTGATTTTTTTTTTTTTATCAGCTTCTGCAGTCTGAAATTGATTGAATATGCAATTAGGGTGCATTGATAGTTATTGTTGATTGGAATGTGAAAGTTGGAAACAAAGGAGGATCATTAGTTGGAAAACATGGCCTTTGTGATAGAAATGATGCTGGTGATTGCATGATAGAGTTTTGGAAGATAAACAATGTCTTCTTTGCAAATACCTTTTCTCATCAATATAAACGGTGACTGTACACGTGGATCTTGCCAGGTGGAATACAAAGGGATGCAGCACTGAAAGTGCTCACTGGCCTACACCAAAAAATTTGGAAGATAGCTACCAGGCTGACGGTACCAGCCGTCACAAAACGAACGGGACTGAAGGGAGGGCGCGGGAGCTTAAAGAAAGATGCTCACAGCAGGAGGGACCCAGTCAAGCTGAGACGTTTATTTCTTTATCAAGCAAACTTTTATACAGTACACACTTCTTTGTTTATTCTTAACTCTGGTCTTTCTCACGCACCTATGTTCCCTAGTTCTCAAAACCTCTGATCTAATAATAGCCCTATCGAAGGACAGCCACATCTTGTTTATTCTTTCCTGGGAGATTGCTGAGCAGTCAGTTCCCGTGACCTTGCTGGCACAATATTTTTCTTAAGTGAGCCTTGCCCAGTAAATTTCTTTAAGATTTTCTTTAAGATGATTTCGGCTTCCCACACCAGGCCAACAGAGTGGAAGAGATCCTTACTTACGCCTATTTTCAAGAAAGGTGATCTAACTGAATGTAGAAATTATTGTGCAATACCATTAATATCACAGACAAGTTAAATTTTGCTGAAGATCATTCAAAAGTGACTCTAGCAGTATATCAGCAGAGAACTGTCAGAAATTCAAGCTGTATTTAGAAGAGGATGTGGGACCAGGGATATCATTGCTCATGTCAAATGGATCCTGACCAAAAGCAGAAAATATCAAAGATATGTTTATCATTGTTGTTATTAGGTGTTGTTGAGTCAGTTCCAACTCACAATGACCTTGTGTACAACAGAAAAAAACACAGTCTGGTCCTGTGCCACACCCACAATCTTTGTTATGTTTAAGCTTATTGTTGGTGCTACTATGTCAATCCAACTTGTTCATCATCTTCCCCTTTTTTGTTGACCTTGTAGTTTACCAAGCATGATGTCATTCTCTAGGGACTGATCCGTCTTGACAACATGTCCAAAGTGTGTAAGATGTAGTCTTGCCATCCTTGTTTCTGAGAAGCACTCTAGTTGTACCTCTTCCAGGACAGATATTTTTATTCTTTTGGCAATCTGTGGTATGTATATTTGATATTCTTAAATACCAGAATTCAAACCCATCAGTTCTTCTTTGGTCTTCCTTATTTGCTGTCCAGCTTTTGAATGCATATGATACAACTGAAAATACCATGGCGTAGGTCAGGTGCACCTTAGACTTCAAGGTGCAGGTGCCCTCTTTGCTTTTCAACGCTTTAAGGATTTCTTTTGCAGAAGATTTTCCCAGTGTAATGTGTCTTGATTTCTTGATTGCTGCTTCCATGGATGTTAATTGTGGATCCAAGTAAAGTGAAATCCTTGACAACCTCAAACTTTTCTCCATTTATCATGGTGTTGCTTGTTGGTCCAGTTGTGAGGATTTTTGTTTTCTTGATGTTGAAGTATAATCCATACTGGAGGCTGTGGTTTTTGATCTTCATCGATAGGCATTTCAAGTCCTCTGCACTTTGAGCAAGCAAGGTTGTGTCATCTGTATAACGCAGGTTGTTAATGAGTCTTCCTCCAATCCTGATGCCCTGTTGTTCTTCGTAGAGTCTCTTGGCATACAGATTGAAGAAAGATGTTTACTTTGTTTTATTGACCATGCAAAGGCATTTGGCTGTGTGGGTCATAATAAATTATGATAACCTTTGGAAGAATAGGAATTTCAGAACACTTAGTTGTGTTCATGAGGAAGCTGTATATAAGCTTAGAGGCAGTTGTTCAAACAGAATGGGTGATATTGCCTAGGATAAAGTCAGGAAAGGTGTGTGTCAGCGTATCTCTTCATCATACTGATTCAGTCCGTATGCTGAGCAGATAATCTGAGAAGCTGAACTATATGAAGAAGAACAGGGCATCAGGATTGGAAGAAGACTAACAACCTGTGATATGCAGATGAAACAACCTTGCTTACTGAAAGTGAAAAGGACTTGAAACACTTTCTGGTGAGGATGAAAGACCACAGTCTCCAATATGTATTACACCTCAAAATGAAGAAAACAAAAATCCTCACAACTGGACCAATAAGGAATATCATGATAAATGGCAAAAAGATAGATGTCGTCAAAAGACTTCATATTACTTGGATCCACAATCAACACCCACGGAAACAGTAATCAGGAAATCAAAAGAAGCATTACATTGGATAAATATGTTGCAAAAAGACCTATTTAAAGTTTTGAAAAGCAAAAGTATTATCTTGAAGACTAAAGTGAGCCTGACGCAAGCCGTGGTGTCTTCAGTCGTCTCCTATGCATATGAAAGCTGGACTTATGCGTAAGGAAAACTGAAGAAGAATTGATGCCTTTGAGTTGTGGTGCTTGAGAAGATTATTGAATATGCAATGTACTGCCAAAGGAACAAACAGATCTGTCTTTGAAGCAAGACAACCATAATGTTCCTTAGAAGCACGGACAGCAAAATTATATGTCCCATACTTTGGACATGTTATCAGGTGGATTCAGTCCCTAGAGAAGGACGTCATGCTTGGTAAAGGATCAGAGAAAAAGAGGATGACCTTCACCAGGATGGCCTGACACAGTGGCTGTAACAGTGGGCTCAAACTTAACAATGATTGTGAGGATAGTACAGGACTGGGCAGTGTTTTGTTCTGTTGTGCATACGGTTGCAATGAGCTAGAACCGAGTTGACGACATCCTCAACAAGATGGATTGACACATGGTTGCAATGATGGGCTCAAGCATAGCAATGATTGTGGAGGTAGTGAAAGATGGGGCAGTGTTTTCTTCCATTGTACATGGGCTCCTTTCCTTTGGAACCAGCTCAGCAGCACCTAAATACAGCAACAGCAACAGCATCAGCAACAGCAGCAACAACAGTCCTTTTGATCTTGCGCGATAGGGGTTTTTATCAGTGTGTGTCCATCTCATATTATATTAGGGTAACTCATATTACAGATTCACAATCACGAGTGCACAAAAGGAGTGTCTAACTGTGATAAAAGGAGACCTGGTAGCACAATGGTTAAGTGCTTGGTTACTAACCAAAATGTTGGTGATTCAAACCTATCTAGTGGCTCCACAGAAGAAATACCTGACAGTATACTCCCATTAAGATTATAGCCTAAGAAACCCTGTGGAGATAGTTCTACCTTGTCCCATGGGATTATTAGGAGTCATAAATTAACTTGATAGCACCTAGCAACAACCACATTCTAAGCTTGCATCATAGACACTAGAACCGTCTGACACTACAGCATTGCTTCTTTTGAGTAATGGAAGGTGCTGAAATGTATCAACGTGGGGAAGCTGTCCCTGGCTTACTCCCTGTCGTGGATTGAATTGGGTTGTTGTTGTTGCTGTTAGGCACCATCAAGTTGGTTCCAACTCATAGGGACCCTATTGACAATGGAACAAAATACTGCCTGGTCTTAAACCATGCCCACAGTGGTTTTTATGCTTAAGCCAATCACTGCAGCCACAATGTCAATCCTTATCATTGAAGGTCTTCCTCTTTTTCTCTGACCCTCCACTCTACCAAGCATGATGTCCTTCTCCAGGGACTGATCTCTCCTGACAGCATGTCCAAAGTGTGAGGACTGACAAATAAGTTTGTAAATTCCTTCTAGAAAAAGTGCTACATACTTCATTGAGGAGTATCACTATGGCCACCTTTGAAGTACACCCCTTGGGAAGCTATGCATTGATGCCAGGGCCTAGCCCATCCTTCAAAGCAGTTTTGGAACTCTTTTTCTGGAAGGACCATCAGAGCTGTTGTTGTGTTACCCTTGATGTCATGAATATCATCAAAATGTCTTCCCTTCAATATTTCCTTTATCTTCAGCTAAAGAAAAAAGTCACTGGGGGCCAGATCAGGTGAGCAGGGTGTTCAATACAGTTATTTGTTTACTGGCTAAAAATTCCCTCACAGACAACTATACAGTTAAGTTCACGAACTTGCCACCTTGCCACTGTGTGCAATGGCCATTTCAGAAAGAGTTCTAAAGTTGCTTTGAAGGGTGAACTAGGTATTGTGTCAGTGCATAGCTTCCCAAGGGGGTACTTCAAAGGTGAAGCAATATTAAGCAGTGAGGTATGTAGCATTTAGAAAACTTAAGTTCACGGACTTAATTGCTGGACCTCATATATAAGGTGCAGTCTCGTCATCTTTGCTTCCAAGAAGTACTCTGGTTGTCCATCTTCCGGAGCAGATCTGTTGATTTTTTTTGGCAGCCTGTGGTACATACAGTATTCTTCTCCAACACCACAATTCAAAGGCACCAATTCTTCTATCTTCTTTATTCATCATCCAGCTTTCACATGCATATGGCATGATTGAAAATACCATGGCGTGGGTTAGGTGCACATTAGTCTTCAAGATGACATCTTTACTTTTCAATACTTTAAAGAGGTCCTTTGCAGCAGATTTTCCCGATACAATGCGTTTTTTAAATTTCTTGACTGTTGCTTCCTTAGGCATTGATTGTGGAATCAAGTAAAATGAAATCTTTCACAACCTCAATCTTTTCTCCATTTATCGTGATGTTACTTCCTGGTCCAGTTGTGAGGATTTCTGTTTTCTTGATGTTGAGGTGCGATCCATACTGAAGGCTGTGGTCTTTGATCTTCATTACCAAATGCTTCAAATCCTCTTCACTTACAGCAAGCAAGGTTGTGTCATCTTCATAATGCAAGTTGTTAATGAGTCTTCCTCCAATCCTGACATCTTGCTCTTCTTCATATATTCCAGCTTCTTGGATTATTTGCTCAGGATACAGATTGAAAAGGTATGGTGAAAGTACATAATCCTGACACACACCCTTCCCAACTTTAAACCATGCAGTGTCCCCTTGTTCTGTCTGCATGCCTGCTTCTTGATCCATGTACAGATTCCTCATGAGCACAATTAAATATCCTGGAATTCCCATTCTCTGCAATGTTAGCTGTAGTTTGTTATGATTTTGGTGAAACACAGATAAACATCTTTCTGGTATTCTCTGCTTTCAGGCAGGATCCATCATCTGACATCGGCAATGACATCCCCAGTTCCATGTCTTCTTCTGAAGCTGGCTTGAATTTCCAGCAGTTTCCTGTCAATGTACTGTTGCAGTCACTTTTGAATGATCTTGAGCAGAATTTTACTTTCTCGTAATATTAATGATACTGTTTGGTAATTTCTGCATTTTGGCTTGGCTTGGCTTCTTTGGAATGGGCACAGACATGGGTCTCTTCAAGTCAGTTGGCAGGGCAGCTGTCCTCAAAATTTCTTGGCATAGATGAGTGACCACTTCCGGTGCCATATCTGTTGAAATTTCTCAACTGATGTTCCATCAGTTCCTGGAGCCTTGTTTTTTGTCAATGCCTTCAATGTAGCTTCGACTTTTTCCTTCAGTACCGTCATTTCCTGATCATATGCTACCTCTTGAAATGACTGAATATCAACCAGTTCTTTCTGGTATAATGATTCTGTGTAATCATTCCATTGTTTGATGCTCCCTGAGTCATTTAACATTTTCCCTGTAGAATCCTTCACTATTGCAACCCCAGGCTTGAACTTTTCTTCAGTCCTTTCAACTTGAGGAATACAGAATTCCCTTTTGGTTTCCACTTTCCACTGCTTTGCATACGTGATTATAATTCTGTGTCTTTTCAAGCTGCCCTTTGAAATCTTCGGCTCAGTTCTTCTACTTCGTCACTCCTTACTTTTCCTTTAGCTATTTGACATTCAGGAGCAAGTTTCAGAGTCTCTTCTGACACCCAGTTTGGTTTTTCTTTCCTTCCTGTCTTTTTAATGATCTCTTGCTTTCTTCATGGATGATGTCTTTCCACAATTTGTCTGGTCTTTTGTCCCCCCTGGAATGTATGTAGGCATTTGGCTAGGCCATGATTCCTGGTATTATGTGATTTTTTTTTCAGTGTTGTAAACCCCGCCTCTGTGATGTTAATGAAGCAGGATGGGTGGCAGTCGTGTTGGAGGGAGAGGACTCAATGTGTGGGATTATACTGTGCCTTGGGGCAGCCTCTTGGAATATAAAGGAAAGAGAAGCAAGCAGAGAGAGTTGAGGACCTCATACCATCCAGAAAGCAGTGCTGGGAGTAGAGCATATTCTTTAGAAGGGACAGGGATCCGTGCACCTCAGAAACTCCCAGTCCAGGGGAAGATTGATGACAAGGACCTTCCTCCAGAGCCAGCAGAGAAAGCTTTCCCCTGGAACTGACACCCTGAATTTGGACTTTTAGCTTACTGGATTGTGACAAAATAAAATTTCTCTTTCTAAAGCCACCTACTTGTGGTATTTCTGTTATAGCAGCACTAGATATGTAAGACATCCCTCCACCATCACTAACTCATTATTTGATGTAGAAAATATCTCCTGAACATCAGTTTTTTTGTTTTTGTTTTTGCTTGAGAGTCCATTTTTGCTACTGGATTCTCACATCCCCTCCTGCTCCTGAAATCCAAAAAAATGTGATTGGGTTATCTGCTATCTGCCAAGTTCAATTATCCATGTCAGAGTTGCCCGTCTTCTGTAGTTAATTGACAGACAAGAAGATTTCTTCCCTCAAAGACCTGGCCATTTGCTTCTGTAAAGATTACACCCAAGAAAATCCTATGGGTAGTTCTTCTTTGTCACAAAGAGTCACTATGGGTGGAAACTGACCTGACAGCACAACAATTCCAGAGATAATCCAAGTATCAAGGGTCCTGAGCTCCCACTGCAACCAATTTTCTGTCTAGCAGAAAAGGAGTCCCAGATGGAACTTTCTGGTGCAATAGCTCTCCCCCTGGAGCCTTTGTCTCCAGTGGATGATGTTGCTGTCTTTGTGGCTAAGCCCATGGTGCTGGAATCCAGGAGGGGTTTTATCAGAAACTGTCTTGGGATCAGGGGGTAGATATGCTCATGGGACTCTGAGAAGGGTCACTAACTGCACACAGATCCTGGTGAGTGGAAACAAGAGTTTGGCACCTAGAGCTTGTGGGGGTCTAGGAGTGATTTAGGAGACACAGGGGCAGGACAGATCCAAAGAACTGCTGCTTTTATTTTCCATAAATGTGCTAGAATGAATCCCTGTAGGTGTTTGCATGGAGAGAAGGATGCTTGTCTACATTTCTGACAGTACCCGCCTTACAGGCAGATGTTCAGATCTTAGACTGTGTGCTACCTTTTTTCTGTGTCCATTATCACTACTGAAAACCAAGTGAGACAGACCTCTAGATACAGAAAAGTTACTGTGCTGATGCTCATGCTCGACCCTCTATAAGGGTTACCTAAAGCATGGAAGTGTAGAGATCTGACAGAGACTGTGGAACTGCAATCAAAGCAACCTCTCTGGAACAGGTTGGGGGTACCTTCAGATCATCTCTGTCTGGTGTCTGGCTGGCCACAGCAGTGGTCCCTTGGAGGAGTTCTCAGCTCTGAATTCCATGACAAAAGAATTAGTATTTGCTCCAGGAAAGAAACAGCATCCAGAGTAGAGAGAACTCAAGATATGGAAAAAGAACAGATGGGATTCCAAATTGTAGCAAATACTCTTAGCAGCTGTGTGACTTTTGGTAAGTCACTTACCCTCTCTGAGTTAATTAGTCTATATCATTACCTCCAGTGAAAACATTGATTTTTCTTGGAGAATTTACTCACTCAGCAAGTATTTATTGAACAAGTCTTGCCACTGAACCTTGAGCTATGGTAACAACTGATATGAGAATTAAATAAATGATATAAGTGACAATGTGCTGCAAATTCTTACCTGGGCTAGATCATCTCATGGTGACTCCCAAGTCAATTTTTTAGTGATTCTCCTAGATCGTCATTTAATTATTATTATTAATCTCCTAAATAATCATTATTTAATCATTTTTAATCAAGACCAAAGAGCCAAGTCATGCCTATTCATGGTGGAGAGTGATGAGTTTTACTGGCAGTGAGAAGATCAGTCAGTTTTAGCAAAGTGACTTCAAGCCCAAATTTTTCATCACTAAGTAAAGTAGAGGAAGGCAAGAAGTAAAATGACAAGTCAGAAACTTGTCAAAGGTGCTCAAACCAAAGGCAAAGAATTGACTTAGGAGTCACCATGAGATGACCCAATCTCGATAAGAATGAATCAAGACTGGGCTTGCCCACCCTTACCTGCCTGAATAATGGTGGCGATGGGTGAAAAGCAACCCACCACCACTGAGTCAATTCTGACTTATAGCGACCCTGTACCTGGGTGGTTTGGAATAGTTTTTTCCAAAAGAGGTTTTGGAAGAAGAGTGGAAAGTTCGGGACAAATCAGGACGTGAAGGAATTGCAACTGGAATAGAGGAACCACTGTCTGAAGAGTCCAGAACTGGGGGTGTTAGATGCTTCAGTAGCAATGGGAACACCTGAGAACCCTGAAAGGATAGGTGAGTTTGAGGGTACACAGGACTAACTAAGTGTGTGTGTGTGTGTGTGTGTGTGTGAGAGAGAGAGAGAGATAAGTAATTACCTGTTGGCCAAAAAATCATTACTTTATGGTGAAGGGGCATCAGAGATACGTGTGTGTGTGTGTGTGTGTGTGTGTGAATTCCTGAAAACTCTATTACACTGTTTGGGAGAAGAGGTGTAGAATGTGGAGGGAAAAAGATGGGCTTTAAAATCAGTTCAGTAATATGTTCAAATCTTTTCTCTCTTATTTCCTTGCTTGGTGATGCTGAAAAGGTCACTACATATCACTGAGTCTCTCTTTTTTTTTAATCTAAAAATCACACATAAATCATAACACATGTGGTCAGTGTGGTTTTGACAATGAAAAGTATTGAGCATGTAATGCTTAGCCCAGTGCCTGCTCTACAGTGAGCACATCACCAAGTGGGGCTGTAGCAGTGGACAGGAGCCATTGTGGTACAATGGTTAAGTGCTCATCTGCTAATCAAATGGTTGATGGTTCAACCCCCACCCCCGGTGGCTCGATAGGAGAAAGACCTGACAATGTGCTCTTGTAAAGACTACAGCCTAGAAAATACTATGGGGCAGTTCTACTCTGTCCCTTGGGGTTGCTGTGAGTCAGAACGGACTTGACAGTACTCAACCACATAAGTGGACATAGCAGGACCAGGTTCATTTGGACATTTACTAGCCCTTGACAAAGGTCTTCAATAAATGCTATTTTATCAGCTGGGACACTTAGTGGCTGTAGGGACAGCTTGGCTATAGTCAGCAATGAATTAAGAATTATTATTATTTTTTCTGTATAAATCTGCTGCTGTCAAGTCAATTCTGACTCATAGTGACCCAGCGTGTTAGAGAGCAGAATTGCTTCGTAGGATTTGCTTGGCTGTGGTCTTTACAAAATCAGATTGCCAGGCCTTTCTTCTGCAGTGCCACTGGGTGTTTGAAATGCCAACCTCTTGGTTGGAATGAAAATGATTAGCTATTCCCAGGATTTAGGCTGGGTCTGAAATTAGTGCAATATTAAAATTACATATGTACAAGAAGAATGGCTGGATGAAATCTCTGCATTCCCTTGTAAGCTTATTTTCCCTGAAACTCTAAACAGTGGTTTTCAACTGCTGCCAGTTTTCCCCCGCCCAGGAGATATGTGACAATGACTGAAGCCAATTTCGGCTGTAATGATTGGGAGATGATATTTATTTCTGGAAGAGGGACACCAGGGATGCTTCTAAACATCCTGCAATGCACAGGACACTCCCCCACCACAAAGAATTAAACCAAAAAAACAAACTCACTGCCATTGAGTTGATTGCAACTCATGGCGTGCCAGCGTGTGACCAAGTAGAGCTGTTCCATAAGGTTTTCTTGATGGTAATCTTTACAGAAGCAGTTTTCAAGTCATTGTTCTGTGAAACAACTAAATGAATTTGAACTGCCAACCTTTTGGTTAGCAGCTATTATGGGTTGAATTGTGTCCCCCCCCCCAAAAAGAAATGTGTGTAGCAATTTGGCTGGGCCATGATTCCCACTCTTGAGTGATGCTTCTTTATGTTGGAAACCCTACCCCTATGGTATTAATGAGGGTGGGTGGATGGCAGTTGTGTTGGTGGGGCAGGACTAAGTCTGTAAGATTATTTTGTGTTTGAGTCAATCTCTTGAGATATCAAGGACAGAAGAAGCTAGCAGACAGATCTGGGGACCTCATACTATCAAGAAAGGAGTGGCCAACACAGAATGCATCCTTTGGAAAGGACTGGGGTCCTTGTTCTTCAGAAACTTCCAGTCTAGGTGATGACAAGGACTTTCCTCCAGAGTCAGCAGAAAAAGCCTTCCCCTGCAGCTGACACCTGAATTTGGACTTGTAGCCTGCTGGACTGAGACATAATAAATTTTCTCTTTTTAAAGCCATCCACTTGTGATATTTCTATTAAAGCAGCACTAGATGACTAAGACAGTACTCAAATGCAAGGTGCTTGAGCTGCTTGGGTACTGCAAATGGTTAATGTGCTCAACTGCCTACCAAAAAGTTGGAGGTTTGAGTCCACTCAGAGTTTCCTTGGAAGAAAGGTCTGGCAGTTTGCTTCTGAAAATCAGCTACTAAAAGCCCTAGGGAACACAGTTCTACACTGACATCTGTGGGGTTACCATGAGATGGAACTGACTTGACGGCAACTGATTGTTTTCACCAAAAAATTATCCATTCCCAGATGGCAGTGGTGCCAAGGCTGAGAAGCCTTGATTTAAGCCAGTCGGACTGGGGGAGGGAACGGACTTTAAAGACTATACTAGTAGGTCTCAGAGACCAGAGAAGAACAAGATTGGTTTCTCCTCAGTAAGGAGAAGCATGCCAGTGTCACATAACAGCATCAGGCAGGACAAGTCAAAAAAGGTCACTGTTGTTAGGGGGCCCTGAGTTGTTTCTGACTCCTAGCAACTGCATGTACAGCACAACAAAACACTCCCTGTTCTGGACCATCTGCACAGTCACAGTCATGTTTTAGCCCGTTGTTGCAGCCACTGTGTCAATCCACCACTGTGAGCATCTTCTTTGCTGACCTTCTACTTTTCCAAGCATAATGTCCTTCTCCAGGAAATGACCCCTGGTGATACCAGGTCCAAAGTCTGTGAGACATAGTCTGGCCATCCTTGCTTTTAAGGAACATTCTGGTTGTACCTCTTGCAAGATAGATTTACTTATTCCTGTGGCACTGTAGAAGAGGTCATAATCTTGATTAATAACAAGAGCTAGTGTTTACTGAGAATGTCATATGTGCTAAGCACAGGTCATCCATCCAGCTATCTCTTTTCCTTTCATGTTTAACCAATACAACATTTATCAATCCCTTGCCTGGGTCTGTGATTGTACAAGAAAACACAATGGTCCACATAACCTGGTTCTGATCTTAAGGAGTTGAAAGTCAAGTATCAGAGCTATTATCAATATACAGATAACCAAAAGGGTTTGTATGTTTATGATATAGGCTAGAAGAAGTTTATACAAAATATTAAACAACAAACAAAAGCAAACTCATTGCTGTTGAGTTGATTTCAATTCATAGCAACCTCATGTGTGACAGAATAGAACAGCTCCGTGGTTTTTTTTTGTAAAAAAATTTTTGGTAGCAATATGCACAAGCACATATTTATCCATTAACAATTTCTGTGTGTATGGTTCAATGACATTGCTTATATGTGTCATGATTATCGCTATCTCCATGCATACTGTTTCATCCTCATTAATTTAAACTCTTTGCTTCTCTAAGTTCTCATCTGTATTTTAGATTAACTTGTTAGTTTATGCTTATATAGATAATTCTTTATAATGCTCAAGGCAAAAATTTCTTATTGCACTGAACTGATATTCCATTAATGATGTCTTCATGGGTGTTGTGATGGCTAAGACTGGGTGTCATCTTGGCTGGGCCATGATTCTCAGTGTTTTGGCAGTTGTACAATGTTGTGATCACACCTGTGATGGAATATGTTGAGCAGTACCGGTGGGGGCAGGGTCCGTGGTGGGTCACTGCCTTCACAGCCTTTATCTCTTCGCCTTCTGCTGTCTACTTCCTTTCTGCTCGTCTTGGCGAGGTTTTTGGCTTGTTGTGGATCCAGCAGCAGCCTCTGTCTTGTCTTCTGACCTCGGTTCTTGGGACTTGAACTAGCAGTTTACTGTTGATCGTGGGATTTGTGGATTAACTGCAGGTAAGACTTGTGTTCGCTGACCTGGTGATCTTGGGGTTGCCATCCCCTGCAGCTACATGAATCAGGGGAAACTTTGTGGTTTTGCCTGCAGTGTTGGGATTTGTCATCCTTTACAGCCTGTGAACAGGAGCCTTGCTCTCTTACCTGCTGACATTGGGTGCACAAATTGGGGGAGGCCCCTATTCTAATCCTGGTCTTAGATGTTTTAACCTCTACCATCATGTGAGCTGTTTCCCGGATATAAATCTCTCTCTTTCCATATTTATGGGCTTTACTGGCTTTGCTTCTCTAGAGAACCAAGCCTAAGACATGAGTTCATAAGGTTTCCTTGGCTGTGATTTTTATGGAAGCAGATCACCAGACCTTTCTTCTGTGAGTACTACAGGAGCGCAAAACAGCGAGCAACTGAGTTTTCAGAGATGAAGGAAATTTTCACAGGGAAGCTGTCCTTTTAAGACAAGTCTCAGAGTATCAGTTGGAGTTCAGTTGCTGTGAAGGACAGAAGATGAACTTCCCAGGCAGGGGAAATGGTGTTTAAAGCCATATAGAAGTGACAGGTTACATTCATCGGCCAGTGATCTTTAATACTTCTTCCCTCTAGAGAAGTAGGAGCTCTGGTGGCACAGTGGTTAAGTGTTTGGCTGCTGACCAAAAGGTTCATAGTTCAAATCCACCAGCTGCTCTTTGGGAACCTTATGGGGCAGTTCTGCTGTGTCCTGTAGGGTCACTATGAGTCGGAGTCAACTAGACAGCAGCAAGTTTGTTTGTGTTTCTAATCAGATTTAAAATTTATTGAGCACTTGCCATGTGATGGGCACTAAACTCTTACAATGTCCTTTCAGTTAATCTTCACAGCGGTGCTTGTAACCTGGTTCATTGCCACCTGTCTTATGTGTGAGGAGACTAATGTGGAATAACTTCCCAAGGCAACAATACCACAAGGTGGTTGAACAGGTCCAAATCTGTTTTAATCTGATTCCTGGGTATATTCTTTTTTTTTAGTTTTATTGTGGTGATAATATGCACAGTAAAACATATGCCATCTCAGTGATTTCTTTACGTACAATTCAGTGATATTGATTACATTCTTCAAGTTGTACAATCGTTCTTGTTGTGTTTCTCCAAATCATTCTACCACCATTAGAATAAACTCAATATCCCCTAAGCAAAAACTTCTCCTTTCCTCCTTGCTCTCACCCCTGGTAACTACTAACAATCTTTGGTTTCTATATATTTGTTTATTTAATATAAAGGAGATCATATAGAATTTGTCCTTTTGCTACTGACTTATTTCACTAAGTATGATTTTAAAATTTTTTTTAAGCTTCATTCATATTGTGGCATGCATCAGGACTTCATTTCTTTTTATATGTAAGTAGTATTCCACTGTATGTGTGTGTGTGTGTGTGCACATGTGTGTGTATGCATGTGAAATCTGAATGATGAATAAGGAAAATGGAAGAAGAATTGATGCCTTTGTGTTGTGGTGTTGGTAAAGAATATTGAATAATATAAGGGATGCTAAAAGAAGGAACAAGTCTGCACTAGAAGAAGTATAACTAGAGTGTTCCTTAGAAGCAAAGATGGTGAGATTGTATCTCACGTACTTTGTACATGTCGTCATGAGGGATGAGTTCCTGGAGAAGTACATCATACTTGGTAAAGTAGAGGGTCAGTGAAAAAGAGGAAGACCTTCAATGAGATGGACTGACACAGTGAAGGCAACAATGGGCTCAGGTATAACAAGAATTGTGAGGACGGCCCAGGACTGGGTGGTACTTTCTTCTGTTGTACATAGGGTCATTATAAGTCAGAAGTGAATCGATGACACCTAACAACAACAACAATTTGTTGATAGATTTTTCAGTTGTTTCAAATCTTTGAGGAGCTATTAAACTGTTTTCCACAGTGACTGCACCATTTTACATTCCCCTAAGCAATGGATGAGGGTTGCAGTTTATCCTGGACCTCAAAATTTTGACTGTGAGGATCAGTAATTAGCTCTTGAATGGGTTGTGCCAAGTGTCTAGCTCAGGGGTGCATATTGTTGCTCTCTCATCCCATTCCTTTTACAGACATCATTAATCAATCATGGCCTTTTTCCTCCTGATTCTAGTTGTGGCTTGATGATTCTTTTCAAGACAGCAACCCAGGCAGCCATACCCAATTGACTGTAGTTGGCATGTGGGGTGAAACTACTTGTCACCCTCGTCCAAGGGTTTCTTTGCCAAAGGTCTCCTGTTATTCCTGCAGTTGAAGTATGCCACATGAAGCATGGGGGATGTCAACCAATCAGTGGCTTCAGACTTCATTCTAGTGGGGCTTTTCAGTCCCTCAGTGCCTGGTCAGCTCCTCTTCTCCCTGGTGGCTGCTGTGTTCATCATGGGCCTTCTGGGCAACACCGTCTTACTCTTTCTCATCCGTGTGGATTCCCAGCTCCACGCACCTATGTACTTTCTGCTCAGCCAGCTCTCTCTGTTTGATGTTGGCTTCCCACTGGTCACCATTCCCAAGATGGCAGCTGACTTCCTACAGGGAGAAGGTTCCATCTCCTTTGAGGGCTGCACAGCACAGATATTCTTTTTGACATTGTTGGGTGTGGCAGAGTGTGTCCTGCTGGCCCTCATGTCCTACGACCGTTATGTTGCTGTGTGCTACCCCCTGCAGTATCCTATACTCATGAGACACCAGGTGTGCGTGCTTTTGGTGGGCACCTCCTGGCTAGCAGGGGTATTCAACGCCTCTATCCAGACCTCCGTCACCCTACACTTCCCCTACTGCGCCTCCCACATCGTGGACCACTTCTTCTGCGAGGTACCCGCCCTGCTGAAGCTCTCCTGTGCAGACACCACTGCCTATGAGTTGGCGCTGTCCGTCTCAGGGGTGCTGATTCTTGTGCTTCCCTTGTCCTTCATTGCTGCCTCCTACGGCCAGGTGCTGCGGGCTGTTCTACACATGCCTTCAGATGCAGCCCGACACAAGGCCATCACAACCTGCTCCTCACACATTACCGTGGTGGTGCTATTTTATGGTGCAGCTGTGTTCATGTACATGGTGCCTGGAGTCTACCACAGCCCACACCAGGACAATGTGGTGTCTCTCTTCTACAGCCTTGTTACACCCACACTCAACCCCCTCATTTACAGCCTGAGGAATCGAGAGGTGAAGATAGCTTTAGTCAAAGTGCTCAAGAGAGCTGGGCTCAGGCCAAAGTGGTGACCACAAGGGGCGCTGCTTGGGTGACACCAGTGGCCATCCATCAAACCTATCTCCCCAAAGCACCCATTTGTGGTACAATTTCTAGGGCTTTAGGTCCAAGGCTACATGTCTGTCCATCCACTCTCAGATCCATGACTATTTGGGTTCACATTTTCTTCAAAGACTTGTGGAATGAAAGGGAACATTCTTAATCACTTTAAATGTATTCTTTACCTATTATTTGCACAAACACGAGAATATATGCTGCAAAGATGAGATCTGTCTGTTACTGAATTGATAATTATACTAATAGCAACTAACGTTTATTGCCCGCTTGATTTGCTAAATATATTTCACTTAATTATCACGAAGGCTTTGTGACATAGGGAGCATAATTTTTTTTTTTTTTTTAGTGTGTAAATAAAAATGAAATTCTGAGAGGGAGAGTGACTCACCAGTGTCCACATGAAGTGGAAGAGCTGGAACTTGAACCTAAGACCTTCTGATGCTGAAGGTGCTCCCCTAACTACTCTTCTGTGTTCACTGTTGAGCTGAGGTCTGTTACTTCAATGGGTTAATAGTTTGAGTGTGCTGGGAGGTTGGACCAGGCAATATCTGACGGACTACCAAATTCTTGAAGATAAGAGCCATTGCTTTGAAAGATGATGGAGGGCAGGCTTAATGATATTCGTAGAATATTTTTTAAAACTTGGGAGTTTTTAAAATGTTCACTGTCAATTATGGTGTGGACATTTTAACAAGGTGAGTGCAAGGGGAGCAGCTGCTTTCCCAGTGTGTTTTACATCCCATCACCTCTGTGATTGCTCAACTGGACTAAGTATGTATTCTAGGTAACAGTTTCTCCCATTGACTTTTTTTTTTAATTTAATATAACTGAGTGAAAATGTACATTCCCTTATAAATTTGCATGCTCACCTATATGCAGCTTCCACTGCTATCCCTGCCTGGTGACAGCACACTATTCCTCTCTGCTCCATACATGTCTCATTCTCGCAACAGTCTCTTTTTTCCCTCCTCTCCACCCACTCTCCTTCCTCCAGCCAGAGGTCAGCAGGATGACATCCTATAGATGTACAGAACCATAAAGTACATCCAATATATGGTCACTGCATCACCAAGTCCAATCCATTCCTGTCCGAAGAGTGGACCTTCATTATGATTTATGGTCAAAGGCAACATCAGGGCGAGCGGCCATGCTCCCAGGGGAACCCTGAAACTGCTGGACCATCATTTGAGGTCTTTTAGTGGAGATCTCTGGGTGCACCCCTTTTTATTCTTGTGTTGCCAGTGAGACTCAACTTAGTGAGCTCCATCACGGCTATCACTGGTGGTGGCCGGGCCCCATCCGGTTCTTCCGGTCCCAAGTCGATGTAGGCACCCACTCTTGTGGGTCTCTTTATTTTCTGGGTTGTCTTTCCCCCGTGTCATTTTGGTCCTCGGTGAGCATCCGTTCCTGCTGAGTTGGGACCATTTGCTGTGCCCTCGGATGGCAGCTTGGCAGCTTTTAAGACCCCAGATGCCACTCACCAACATGGGGTGCAGAGAGCCCTCTTAGCGAAACGCTAGTTGTGCCAATTGGCCTCGCTTTTGCCTCAGAACATGGTCCCCCGCCCCCCGCCCCAGCTACTCTATCCTTGCAATATTGGGTTAAGATGGAAGGAGTACTCATGTTATGCTTAAGTCCACTTAATATTGTTCTTGTTTCTAATGTGTGCTATCACTGATTTCACCCAGCCAGATTCCTAGCAACTATCTAATCTAAGCCCTCCCCCCTCTCCCTCCTTCCCTCCCCTCCCTTGCAGCTGTCAAAAAGTCTTTTCTTCTATACACAAGTCTGTTTTTGAGATCTTATCGTAGAGGTCTCATACAATATTTGTCCTTTTGTCGCTGACTACTTTCACTCAACATAATGTCTTCCAGTCGAAACCAGGTCATGAGATGTTTCCTGGAGTCATCGTTGTTCTTTATCAATGCGTAGTGCTCCATTGAGTATATGTACCATAGTTTACCTATCCATTCTTCTGTTGTTGGGCATCTGGGTTGATTCCATCTTTTGGATATTGTGGACTGTGCTGCGATAAACATTCTTGTGCATGTGTCCGTTGGTGTGAAAGGCCTTGATTCTGTAGGATATATTCCAAGTAGTGGAATTACTGGGTCAAATGGTATATCAATATCCATTTTTTTTAAGGAAGCACCAGATTGCTTTCCAAAGAGGCTGGACCATTTTGCAACCCCACCAATAGTGTAGGAGGGTTCCACTTTCTCCACAGCCTCTCCAGCATTTGTCGTTTTGTGTTTTTTGGATCATGGCCAACCTTGTTGGGGTGAGATGGTATCTCATTGTCGTCTTGATTTGAATTTCTTTAATAACTAAAGATTGTGAACATGTCTGCATGTGTTTTTTGGCTGCCTGGATCTCTTCTTTAGTGAAATGTCTGTCCATCTCCTTTGCCCATCGCTTAATTGGATGACTTATCTTCTTCTTGTTGATATTTTGTAGTATCTTATAGATTATGAAGATCAGGCATCGGTCTGACATAGAGTTGCCAAATATTTTTTCCCATTCTGTAGGTGATCTTTTAATTCTATTAATAAAGTCTTTGGATGAGCAAAAGTGTTTGATTCTTAATAGTTCCCATTTATCTATTTTCTCTTCTGATGATTGTGGTTTGTTTGACAGATTTTGGAGTCTGTCCACATTGTGTATTAAAAACTTCCATTGTTGTTCCTACCTTTTCTTGGATGAGCTTTATCATTTTAGGTTTGATATTTAGGTCTTTTATCCAGTTGGAGTTGGTTTTTGTATAAGGTGTAAGATATGGATCTTGTTTCAGTTTCTTGCAGATGGATATCCAATTTTGCCAGCACCATTTGTTGAAGAGACTGTTTTTACTCCGGTTTAATGTCTTAGGGCCTTTGTCGAATATCAATTGTTCATAGGCAGATGGTGTCATCTCTGGGGTCTCAGTTCTGTTCCACTGATCAATCTGTCTGTTCGTATACCAGTACTAGGCTGTTCTGACCACTGTGGCAATGTAATATGTTCTTCTCCCATTGACTTTTAATTTCCTGTGTCATTAATCAGAAAATTCAAGCTTACACAACTAATCTTGTGGCTAAAGGGAAAACAATATTTTTCTGGTTATGCACATTGGTCCCAGAACAGGCTGTGCTGTTTGCACCTGATACCACGATGGCCAGGCTGGCTACATCTGAACAAAGGCAGCTTCCTCTTTCTCTTGCACTTCAGCACACATACCACTCCCATGTAAGGTATACAAGCCTTAAATCCCTTTGTCCCTTCATTTCTGTCCTACAGTACATTATGGGATGTGCATATAGGCTTCCTTGTCACTTTACTGGAAGGGTAGTCTGAGGGAGACTGACCTCACTATCAGTCTTATCCAGTTCCTCTTTGTCTTAATTACTGTGTAAATAATACAGTTTGTGAAAATCCCACTGGTAATGTCAGTTATTTTCTGAGAGTAACAGCTCTGCACAGGTTCAGTTTTCATCTTTATCTCACTGCAAGCAACTAAAACAATTTTAGTAGCTGCAAATTATATTCCTTTTGGAGAAATATGCAGGCGAGTGATTTCCAGGAGCTAGATAAAGGGAAGAATGGGAAGCTAACTACCCACTGGGTTAGGGATATTATTTTGGGGTGATGACAATATTTTAGAATTAGGTGAAGACAAAGGTGGTGGGTGCATAACGTTGTGAATGTGGTAAATGCCATTATTTGTTCAACTTAACATGATTAGCTTTATGTTAGGTAGATTTCACCTCAATACAGAATTCTCTCAAGTTTGATATTTAGGCAAAAGAGAAAAAAGCAAAAGTAAAATCAAAAAGCGGTAAATTGATGGACAGAAATCATAATGTTCAGGTACATCCCCACATATATATATGTGACCACTAAGTATATAATGAAGATAGTATTTCAGAACAGTTGTACAACAGTGATTTAGTAAAATGTTTGTAGGGAATAGATTGTATTTTCATAAACAATTTAAGTCAACCAAGTAAACATTAGGGTCCTTGAGTCGTGCAAATGATTTGTGCTTCACCACTAACTTAAATGTGGGTACAGAGGAAGAAACACGTGGTGATCTGCTTCTGTAAGATCATAGGCAAGAGAAACCTGTGGATCTGTCATACCACCATGGGTGGTATATCACCATGAGTTGGATCAACTTGACACCAACAAGAAATTGTATCTCGCATTTTGAAAGAAATTGAAGCCTACTGTGAAATTAAAACAGAAAACTCTAAAAAATGAGCAAATAGAAAACAAAGCGTGTAAATTTATATAACTTAGATATATGAATGTTTACAGAGTCAGCAAAAGAAAATATATAAGTCAGTTCAAAAGCATTTTTGGTGATACCATATTAGTATTACTCTGAGATACAGAGCCTGGTTAAGGTAGTTGTATACAAGATGCTAGAGAAGAAGAGAACATGTTGATAAATAAAGAAGTAAAACAATCTTGGATATTTTATGATATGTGATTGTAATAATAGAGTGACTTATTCTTTAAAAGTATGATAGAGACTTGTGAGAGAAATTCTTAGAACACCTGTCTCTCCTGGAATTTATTTTACCCCTCAATCCTTTCAAAGCATTCTGATCAGGATTTACCAGGATAATGTAGCACTTTGGTACAAGTTGCAGCCTGGTAGCCCTGCACTGGAGGTCAAGACGGAGAAGACCTCCACGGCCACCATGGCCTTCCCCTTGGTGCTGTGGTAGACAGCGAGGAAGGTGAGCCAGACACTGCAGAACACCAGCATGCTAAATGTCAAGAACTTGGCTTCATTGAAAGTGACAGGCAGCTACCTGACCAGGTAAGCTGTCTTCACTATCTAGTGCTGCTATAACAGAAATATCACAAATGGATGGCTTTAACAGAGTTATCCTCTCAGTAGAAGGCTGGAAGACTGAGTAGGGTTCCAGCTCCAGGAGAAGATTCTCTCTCTCTGTAGGCTCTGGAGGAAGGTCCTTATTATCAATCTTTCCCTGGCCTAAGAGCGTCTTGCTGCAGGGACCTTAGGCCTAAAGGACAGACTGTTCTCCTGGTTATTGTTTCCTGGTGGTACGAGGTCCCCAGTGTCTCTCTACTCACTTCTCTTTTATATTTCAAAGAACTTGACTTCAAGACACAGCCTAACCTTGCAGATTGAGTGCTGCCCTATTCACATAATTGCCTTTAATCCTGCCTCATTATCACCATAGAAGATGGATTTTCAGCACATAGGGAAATCACATCAGATGACAAAATAGTGGACAAACACATAATAATGAGAATCATGACCTAGCTAAGTTGACAGATAGTTTTGGAGGACACGATTCAATTCATAACATAAACCAAGAAAAAACTTCCCAGGGCCAAGAAGCCCAGGTACCCCAGGACACAGTAGGAGGCGATAACCGAAACTTTATTACAATCAATGATGAGGTTTCTGGGTTCAGAGTGTGTGTCTATGACAAGGTAAGAGGGAGAGGTCCCCAGCCAGATCCCATACATAATCACTTGGATCAGCAAGCAGATGGAAGTCAGAGTTAGAAGCCCCTGAAGCCAGCAACTGCATCACAGCTTTTCCAGGTTTCTTGGCCTTGAATGCCAGACTCACAGTAATGGTTTTGTCTAAAACGGTGGAAACAGCCACAGTGAACACAGCTGCAAATATGATTTGTTGGAGGATACAGGTGGCTGTGCTGGGCTGACCAACAGAGAATAAAGAGCAGAGGAAATACAGGAGAGAGAGGAGCAGGACACTGATGAGAGCCCAGTTACTCACTTTGAATATGAGAGTGTCTTGGTGGCTCACAAAGACCCACAAAACCACAGCTGTGACAACGGAGAAGCACAAGGCCGCGAAGGCCAGAGCCACCTCCAAAGAATCCTTGAAGTCCAGGAAGGTCACATCCTTCGGGAGGCAGCAATTTCTCTTACTGTTTGGGTACTCATGGACTGGATGCTGGACACACTGCTCTGCATCTGGATAAAAAGCAAGACTCAAAATTTCAGTTTTGCCAACTTTCCACCTTTATCATGTTTAATAACTGTTTATCCGTGCAGTCATTGTGACTCTACATTAAGATTGTGCATTTTTGACCCAATGAGAATGGTTTGAGCTGCAGGTAAGGCAAAACCCATTCACACTGGAACTTCAGCAAATGATAGGTCCAGACAGGTTCATCCTGTGACTTTATCAAGGTTCAGATTCTTCCAGCTCTTTTATCTACTGCCTCTAGTGTCTTCCTCATGACTGGCCTTATACTGTCATGGTTTACAATCTTTTGAGATATAAAAGAGAATAAACCAGCAAGTGAAAGAAAGAAAGATGAGGGTACAATCGCTGCCAGGACACATGCAAATCTCCAAGGAACCAGGAGGCAGAAGCTGATGGACTGGAAACTTCCTCCTCTAGAGTGAACAGAGGAGGAAAACCTTCTCCTAGAGCTGGTATTCTGAATTTAGACTTCTAGGTCCTAACACATCTGTCAGTTTGTTGTGCTGTGGGGGCTTGCATGTTGCTGTGATGCTGGAAGCCATGCCACTGGTATTCAAATACCAGCAGTGTCACCTGTGGAGGGTAGGTTTCAGCTGAGCTTCCAGACTAAGACAAGCTGGGAAGAAGGAGTCTACTTCTTTTTTGGGGAGATGGGGGGAAGGGGAGAGGGATACATACATGTATATATACTTATAAAAAGTATTTTATTTATTTATTGTGATTGAGTGAAAATATACAATCTAGTTTAAATTTGCATACCCGCCTATGTGCAGCTCTACTTTGTCCTTGCCCAGTGAGAGCACACTCCTCCTTTCTGTTCTATACATGTCATATCCTCTTAACAATCCCCTGTCCCCTCTTCTGCATCCTCTCCACTCCCCTCTAGTAAGAGGCCAGTAGGATGACATCCTATAGATGCATAGAACCATAAAGTGCACGCACAATATGATCACTCTATGTTGCAGAGTCCAATCCATTCCTGTCTGGGGAGTTGATCTCGGTAATGATTTATGGACAGGGCCAGCATTAGGTCTGGGGACCATGCTTCCAGGGAACCTCATGGCCTTTGAACCATAAATTGTGGTCTTGTAGTGGAGTGCTCAGGGTGCACCCCTTTTTATTCTCATGTTGCCACTGAGACTCAACTATGTGAGCCCCATCATGGCTGTCACTGGTGGTGGCTGGGCACCATCTGCTTCTTCTGGTCACATTTTGATGTAGACACCCATTCACCTGAATCTTTCTGTCTTCTGGGTTCTTCTTCCCCAGTGTCATTGTTGGTGGTGGTGATCATCTGTTTCTGCTGAGTTGGGACAATTTGATGTACCTCAGATGGTAGCTTGCTAGCTTTTAAGGCCCCAGATGCCACTCACCAGTATAGGGTGGAGAAGACTCTCTTAGCTATGCACTAGATGTGCCAATTGGCCTTGATGTCCCCTGAGAGCATGGTCCCTGTACCCCTGCCCCTGCTACTCTGTTCTTGCAATATTGTGTTAAGATTGGAAGAGTATTCATGTTATGTTGAAGTCCAGTTAAATTGTTCTTCTTTCTAATGTGTACTGGCACTGATTTCACCCATCCAAATGTCTATCAACTATCTAATATATATACGTATTTTTAATTAATCATTTAGGGTTTTTTTGGTGATTAGGTGAAAATTTACTATCTAAGTCAATTTTCCATATAAAATCTTGAGTACCTACCTTTCTACAACTCTATTTCCTCTTCTCAAGCTGTGATAGCACACTCTCCTTTTCCACTCTTTACTTTCAGTATCCACTTAACCAACACTCTCTACCCTCTCATTTCCCATCTAAAAAGAAACCAGTAGAACAGCTTCATGTATATATTGAACTATAAAGTGCACACACCACATGCATTGCTCTATGTCCCAAGTTCAGTCCATTCTTTGTCTGAAGAGTTGGCTTCAGTACTGGTTTCAGGTCTGGTCTAGCAGCAAGTCTAGGAGCCATGTTCTCAAGGGAAGCTTCCAGGTCGTCAGACCATCAGTTCTGGTATTTTAACAGAGTTCTTGATCTCCACACCTCTTTTTCTCGTGCTATGTCAGGGACTCTACATTGTGTTCCCTATCAGGGATGTTTTTGGTGGTGGCCAGGCAACATCTAGTTCCTCTGGTCTCGTGCTGCTGTAGTCTCGGAATCATGTGGAAGGATGACTGGGGTTTCTGTACATGGGGGGATGCAGAGTGATACCCAGTTCATCCTGTTGTTGCCCAGGAAACCAGTAGAAGATGGGCAGGTTGGGAAGAGTGGGTCACAGAAGGCCATGGAGGCCCCCCTGAAAGGTGAATGTCATGCTAGGGGAAGGATGTGAGCAGGGAGGGAGGGAAGCGCTTGGTGGTGAGCAGGAGCTAGAGCCTATACTTCTGGAGGCTCAGAGGCCAAGGGGAGGCCGCAGGGTTGTCTGGGGAGATAAAGTCCATGAGATGATGACCTCAAATAAACAGGCATGAAGAAGGGGACAGACCAGGCTGATGGGCTCTGTGGACAGGAGAGTAACATAATTCTGGGAAAAAATCAAGAGCCAGAGATAGATGATGGGGACATCAAAGAAAAAGATAGTCTCTGTCCTCAAGGAGCCAACACAGGGTGCGGGGAGGGGTGGATCTGGGATGAGTCTCTGCTGGTCTGAGGCTCAATTCCTCCATACACAAAAGGGAGCAGCAGATGGGCAGAGCTCTCATGGAGAACACCCATAGCAGAAGTTCAGACCCCGCAGCCCTGCTCCTGTGGGCCCTGAGGCCATTCTTCACCCTCTTCTCTACCCGAGAACTCAATCCGCACCTGCCTCCACAGGCCTGGCGAGAGCCCTCAGCTCGCATTCATCACCCTACCTTCCAAACAAGACTCCTGCTGTGGCCTCTCAGGAGCTGTGAACCTAGTCACTATACTGCCAAACCCTCTACTGTGTTAGAATTTCCCATCCTGCTTCCTGGCTGTGAGTCAGAATCCCCACATGAGCAATAGACAATGGAATTTCAGGTCTTAGGATCTCCAGTTATGGAGGGCAACAGGAGGAGGGCTGAGGAGAGGGGGCCGCAGATGCTGCCCAGTGGGTGAGAGTAAATGTAGACAAAGAGGGGAGGAAAAATGGCCAGGGAGGAGGTGGATGAAAAACTGCTGACAGAGGAGTCTGGTGAGGGTCTGACAGCGCCGGGAAAGAGGAGCCTCTCCAGAGGGCCTCAGTTTCCACAGCCAGGTGAAAGGGCAGAACACAGCTGCCAGGGGGAATTTGCACAGTCTCGGGTCCCATGTCCATGACCTGGAGTTGGTGTTATCTCAGGACAGTGTAGATGAGATAGGGGTGTCAGATCTGGGATTGAATGGGAGTTGTTACCCGATTTGGGTCTGTGCCCTGGAGCAGGCAAAACTATGAAACATACTCAGGTTAGAAAGAGGAAGAAGGTTTATTAGGAGGTATGAGACCACTGGAGACTCAGCAGCAGCACAGGCTGTTCTCCAAAGAGTCTCACAAGACAGTTTTTACATCCGAGTTTATATAGCATTTCAGCAAGGAATACTTCGTGTTTTTAAGCATGTAGCCCACGGATATTTGTATACATCACAAAATAACCACAAGAAACTCTTTATTAAACTACAGATATGTACATCAGACACCTGGAATGTAATCTGCATGTTTGTAACAGACAAAGACAAAACTTGTACAAAAATTCCTCAGCTAGTGAATCTAGCCTGCCGCGTCCACTATGACTGAGATAAGGAGCAAGAAAGAAAGTTGTGGATACATAAAATGCCAGGCAGCCCTCCTAGCTGCTGTCTCCCAGGCTGAAGGCCATTTCTCAGGAGAGCAAAGAAGAGGAGGGAGACCAAGGCTACACAAGAGCTGAGGGGGCTCTGTGCCCCTTTGGAAAGAGGCCAGAGCAGAGGCCAGCGCGAAGGCCAGAGAAGCTGGTACAGTAAAAAACACCGATTATTTACAGTATTGTTATGGCATCAATATTCCGTCTGTGTAAAGTCTCTCTTGGTTTCTTGCAGTAAGGTCTTGTAGTTCTTTTTGTATAGGTCTCTTATTTCTCTAGTTAGATCTTTTTCTAGGTATTTTATCTTCTTGGGGGCTATAGCAAATGGTACTGATTTGGTGATTTCTTCTTCAATGATCTCTTTGTTGGTATAAGGGAATCCTACTGATTTACTTATGTTTATCTTTTATCCGGATACTTTGCTGAACTCTTCTATGAGTTTGAGTAGTTTACTTAGGGATTCTTTAGGGTTCGCTGAGTATACAATCACACCATCTGAAAATAGGGAGATTTTTACTTCTTTTCCGATGTGGATGCCCTTTATTTCTTTGCCTTGTCGAATTGCCCTGGCTAGAATTTCTAGTAGTGTTGAATAGAAGGAGTGAGAGTGGGTGTCCTTGTTTAGTTTCCATTCTCAGGGGAATTCTTTCAGTCTCTCTCCCTTGGGGGTGATGTAGGTGGTTGGCTTTGAGTAGATGCCCCTTATTGCACTGAGGAATTTGCCTTCTATTCCTATTTTGCTGAGAGTTTTTAGCTTGAATGGGTGTTGGACTTTGTCAATGCCTTTTCTGCATCAATTGACAAAGTCAGGTGATTCTTATCTTTTGTGTTATTTATGTGGTTGATCATGTTAATTGTTTTTCGGATGTTGGAGCTGCCTTGCATCCCTGGTATGAATCCAACTTGGCCATGATGAATTTTTTTGTTCTTAATGTGTTGTTGAATTCTATTGGCAAGGATTTTGTTGAAGATCTTTGCATCTATATTCATGATTGATATTGGTCTGTAATTTTCCATTTTATTGGGATCTTTCCAAATCAGGGTTATGCTGGTTTCATAGAATAAGTTTGGGAGTATTCCATCCCTTTCTGTGCTGTGAAATAGTCTCAGTGGTACTGGATTTAACTCTTCTCTAAAAGTTTGGTAGAATTCCCTGGTGAAGCCATCTGGGCCAGGACTATTTTTGGTTGGTAGTTTTTTGATGACTTTTTTCAGTCTATTCCTTTGTGATGGGTTTATTAAGCTGTTCTACTTCTTGCAATAGTTTTGGTAGGTGATAGGAATCTAGAAATTTGTCCATTTCCTCTAGGTTTTCAAATTTGCCAGAGTACAGTCTTTTGTAGTATTCTGTTATGATACTTTTGATTTCAGCTGAATCTGTTTGTTACATCTCCCATCTCACTTCTTATTTGGGTTATTTGTTTCTTCTCCTGTTTTTCTTTTGTAAATTTAGCTAGTGGTTTATCAATTTTGTTGATCTTTTTGCAAAACCAGCTTTTGGTTTTGTTAATTCTTTTGATTGTTCTTCTCTACTTCATTCAGTTCTGCTCTAATCTTTATGATCTATTTTCTTCTGGTGACTGAGGGATTCCTCTATTGCTCTCCTTTTACTTGTTCAAGCTGTAGGGTTAATTCTTTGGTTCAGGTCCTATCTTCCTTCTGGATGTGTACATTTACAGAGATAAACTGACCTCTGAGCACTGCTTTTGCTGTATTCCATAGGTTCTGATAGGTTGTGTTTTCCTTCTCATTTGGTTCCATAAGTTTATTTATTGTGTCTTTGATATCTTCTATAACACAAAGATTTTTGAGCAAGGTGTTGTTTCATATCCATGAGTCTGGATTTCTACCTCTTTCTTCTGTTATCACTTTCAACTTTTTGGCTTTGTGTTCTGAGAAGATGCTTTGCAAGAATTCAATGGATTGTATTTTGTTGAAACTTTCTCTGTGGACTGTTCTGGAGAATGTTCCACATGCATTGAAATAGAAGATGTACTTATTTGTTGTTGGGTAAAATGTTGTGTGTACAAAAATGAGATCTAGTTGGTTGATTGTTGCAACAAGGTCGTCTATATCTTTTCTGAATGATCTGTCCATTACTGAAAGTGGAGAGTTGAAGTCTCCTACTATTATTGCGGAGTCATCAGTGTCATCAGTGTTTTTTCAATGCCTTATGTGTTCTAGTATTGAGTGCATATTTAACATTGTTGTATCTTATGCATTGAACCTGTCAGGAATAAACAGTGACCATCCTCGTCCACGATGGTGGACTTACATTGAAGTCTATTTTATCTGAGATTAGTATTTCCACTCCTGTTCTTCCTTGTGTGTTGTTAGTTTGATCTGTATTTTTCCATGCTTTGATTTTCAGTTTGTTCATATCTCAGGTCTAAGGTGTTTTCTTATAAGCAAGGTATAGAGAGATCACATCTTTTGATCCAGGCTGTCACTCTCTGCTTCTTTATTGGAGCATTCAGACCATTTACATTCAGTGTAATTATTGATACGTATGTGGTTAGTGCTGTCATTTTGTTGCCTTTATTTTTGTGTTGTTGATGTTTACTTTGCTTCTCTTAATATTCTGTTCTGGGTGATTTTTCTTTACGGGTTTGATTTTCTTCTTTCTCAGTGTTGGTTTTGTGTTTGTTGAGACCCCTGTATTATGTTTCTTGCTTTGATATGTTACATTGTTAGTTTGCTTTGCAGCTGCATCTTTGATGCCCCTTAATATCCTAAATTTAAACCAATCTTTAACTTCTGTATATCCTCTTAATTTTCTCTCCATCTGAAAGGGTTGTAACTACTGTAATATATCACTCTTTATAGTGATGATGTCATGGTTTTCATGTTAAGATCTCTGGTTCCCTACTTTTAATATTTGAGCTTTGTGACTTCCCTAACTGAGTGGAACTTTGGATGCTCTGTTCTGCATTGCTTCCTTAAGCATGCCAAAAGCCATACAACTGATGTTATTGTTTTTCTAAACAAAGAATTTCTTTCAGTATTTCTTGTAGTTTTGGTTTGGTTTTTGTGAAGTCTCTAAGCTTCTGTGTGTATGAGAATTTCTTAATTTCACCATCATATTTGAGAAACAATTTTGCAGGATATATAATTATTGGTTGGAAATTTTTCTCCTTTGAAGCTTTGTACGTGTCATCCCACTGTCTTCTTACCAACATGGTTTCTCCTGAGAAGTCAGGTGAAAGCCAACAGGGCTTCTGTTTGTACATTAGTTTTGATTTAACTTCAAGAGCTGTTCTTTGTGTTTCATCTTATTAAGCCTGATTATAATATGTCTTGGTGACTTTCTTGTGGAGTTTTTGTGGTGTTGGATAAACATTTTGAATATCTATGCTCTCTTTTTTCATGATTTTAGGAAAGTTTTCTGTCAGCAGTTCTTCAACAATTCTATTTTCTGCTATCCCTCCCTGTTCAGGAGCTCCAATTATTTGCAGATTATTCCTCTTGATAGAGTATCCCACAAGCTTCCTAATTCTTCATTTTTTTTGTTTCTTTTACTTGATTTCTCCTCATAAATGCTGATGTCAGTTGTCTTATCTTCATATTCACTAATTCTTTATTCCAACTGCTCCAGCCTGATCTTTTGGCTTCACATTGAGTTGTCTAATTCCATAGTTTTATTATTGATCTGCTGGATTTCAAATCATTGATGCAGTTCATAAACCTTACTTACTTTTTCATTTTGTTCTGCAGCATTTTGCTTAAACTCCAGAAGGGTTCTATACATGACTCTTTTATATTCTACCTCTGATAGTTTCAGAAAGGCTACTTCATCTGGGAAGTTGTTTGAATTTTTATTTTGAGAGTTTTCTGGAGCCATGGTGGTCTGCTTCTTTAAGTGGTTAGATATCGATTATTGTCTTTGCAACATCCAGAAGCTGTTCAGTTTCTCTAGTATTACACTAACAGAAGCTGTGATATAGGTCTTAAAAGCTGATTCCTGCAGAGCAAGGCACTGACCAGCTGTAGCTGATAGCAATCAGTCCATCAGGGGTGGCAGGCCCTGCCTCCTGACTGATGAAAATGGTGCCTCATTGGCAGTCAGCAGAAGCTACAATGTGGCTTAAGGAAGGGGGTGGTTAGGGCCCCATTGCACTTGGCCCCTAGCCACCACTGCTTTCTCTAGGTACAGTTTTGTTACCAGCAGTTTTTCTGCTGTGAGCAGTGCTAACCAGACGGGCAGTATTTTCTGGAACAAAAATTAGCCTCAGCTGAGCCCTCAGACAAAGCTGATTCCATCTCTCAAGATGACATCCCACCTGAGCTGCCTTTGTTACAGTGTGAGTCAGCAGGTCCTATGGTGCAACTCAGAGAAGGAGGGGAGGGGCACTGGCACCCTCAGTCACTCACCACTGCTGAGATCTCTGAATGTGGTTGTCCCAAGCACCATCTCTCTGCAGCAGGATATTCTGTTCACTTAGGCACTGCAGATCAGCAAAGAAGCTGGGCCATGCCAGACTCACAAGCTTGGTAGACCCAGTCCCAGCCCCCCCAGCTGACAAAGAAGGCGTCAAGTACCTGCAATCCTCCCATGTACTGTGCCAGCAGAAGCAGTACTCACTGTGCTGCTGTCTCGCCACTGACAAGGTATTTTACCTCTTTCTGTTGTGCGGTCCAATCTTACAACCCTGCTGCACCTGATCTTGGAGCTCCCAGACTGTCCACACTGCTCCTTTCAATTACTCCTCTAGGCATTAGTTCTCAGAGGTGATCGAGGAGATGTCTAGTCTGCCATCTTGGCCCTGCTTCCCTGAAGGAACAGTTTTTACCCTCGTTTTCCAGCTAAGGGGAGTTGGCTGAGAGGATTATTTTTTATTGTTCCCCCTTTCCCTGAGTTTACTAAACTGTTTTCCCCCTAACTCTCAGGACAGGCTTAAGGAGTCCTACTTCTGTGTCAGTTTATGGCGTCAGCCTCCAGAGCCATGCACAGTGCAGTGAAGGGAGCAGAAGAATAGTTCAGGGTGGGCTTGAAGAGTCCTAATTCAGGCTCAGTTAAGTCATCAGACTCTAACACCTGACACATTTCAGACAAGGGATGGGGGGTGCTGGGAGAAGGGAGACAGTCCTAAATAGAAAGAAAGATTCAGATCTGCACACATGCTGGGTTACATGCAAAGACTTAGCTTCTGACAATCTAGTGTTGTCCCTCACTGGCAGAGGCACAAGTGGATTCTCCAGAAAATCACCTCCACTGAGGGGAATATTCACCAACCTCCATGCTGGGCCCACAAAGCAGCACTGTGGCTGCGGGTCTGTGATATACTATGTACTTCCAGCACTATTTTCTCTTCTCCTTTGCTTAGTCTAATTTCTCAACTTTCTCTTTGCTGTTTAGGGCTCTTAGAATGTCCTCTGTACTGGATTCATCTGTCCTTTTATGTCTTTGTTGTTAGAGGGGTCATGGGAAGCATGTGTCTACTCTGCCATCTTGGCCTCATCTCCTCTCTCTTTTGGATTTCTAATTGTTGTTTTTGTATGATTTATAGTTGAGTTTACTTTGTCATTTTGTTCCTATAGTATTTTTATGAATTATTTCATGAGTTTTCCTGGCTTTCCCACGAAATTGTCTATTTTTATTCATTTTGTTTTCTACTGTTTGCTTCAACTCTTGGATAACTCTGAATATTACACAGTTGAATTCCCAGTCATATAATTCTAGTGCTTTTCTACTGGAGAATCATCTGGTGACTTATTTGGGATGCCTACTACAACATTTCCTTTATAAAATATGTCAGTTTTGCTAGATGTTTCCCAAGGCTGTGATCCTCACATCTCTCAATCCAGTAATTCTGTCCCTCAGGGAATTTAGGTGTGGTAATGGAGTATCCATGATAGTCTTTGCAGGACTATGTATATCTCACCCTTCACTAAGGTTACCACTTACCTATTTTCTATTTTTTGTATTTCCGTTCCCACGGCCCCTCCCTTGTAACCATTGAAGATTGTTTCTTTTTGTGTTTAAACCTTTTCATGAACATTTATAGAAGTGATCTCATACAATATTTTTATTTTTGTGATTGCCCTGTTTTACTAAGCATAATGCCCTCCAGATTTATCCATTTTGCACAATGGTTTGCAATCATGATTGCTGTTTATCACTGCATTTCTCCACAGTGTGTATGTACCATAGTTTGTTTACCCACTTATCTGCTTTTTCCATGTTTTTGCTGTTGTGAAAAAAGTGAGAAATGTTGCAGTGAACGTGGGTATGCATATGTCTGTTTATGTGATGGCTCTTATTTTATTAGAATTTATTTCTAGCATTGGGATTGGTGGATCACATGATATTTGTATTTCTAGGTTTCCTAGAAAGCATCATATCTTTTTGCAAAATGGTTGTTCCATTTTGTATTCCCACAAGCAATGCATAAGCTTTCCAGTTTCTCTGAAGACTCTACAACATCTGTTATTTTTTGTTTTTTGAATCATGCCACTAATGCCAAGGTAAGATGGTATCTAATTGTGGTTTTGATTTCATTTTGCTAATGTCCTGTGTCTCTTAGACACTTGAATGTCTTCTTTGTTCATTTCCATTGCCAATTTTTAATTGAATTAGTTATCTTTTTATTTTTTTTAAGTGGAAGTGTTGGATTTTCCATGAGATTTTAGAGATTAGATGTTTGTTGGATTTGTCATAGCCAATTTTTTCCCCCAGTCTGTAGGTTCTCTTTTTAAATTTTTGCTGAGCTTTGATGAACATAACCGTTAATTTTTTTTAGAATATTCCAGTTATCTGGCTTGTCTTCTGAAATTCATATGTTGTTAGTTACAGTTTGTATCCTACTAATGCCACATATTAGGGTCTTTACTGTTGACTCTATTTTTTCTATTTCTTTTTTTTTCCATTGTACTTTAGGTGGTTATTTACAGAATAAACTAGTTTCTCATTAAACAGTAAGTATACATATTGTTTTATGACATTGGTTAGCAATCCCACAACACATCAACACTCTCTCTTCTCAACCTTGGGTTGCCTATTACCAGCTTTCTTATCCACTTCTGCCCTCTAGTCCTTGCCCCTGACCTGGCATGCCCCTTATCTGCTGGTGAGCATCTAGGTTGTTTTATGGGCATGTCCAATCTTTGGCTGGAGGGTGAAAGCCAGGAGTGACTCCGTTACTGAGCTAAAAGAATGTCCAGTACCTAGACTCTCAGGGTTTCTTCAGTCTCCATTAGGCCAGCAATTCTGAGTTTCCCTTTTTGAGTTGGAGTTTGAGTCTACATTTTTCTCCACTTTTTTTCTGGGATCATCTGTTGTTATCCATGCCAGAGTAGTTAGTGGGGGTAGCCAGGCACAATCTAGTTGTACTGGATTCAGCCTGCTGGTGGTTGTTGTAAATATGGTTCTTTAGTCCTTTGGACTAATCTTTCCCTTGTGTCTTTACTTTGATTTCTTCATTATTGCTTGCTTCCTAGGAGTTAAAATGCCTAGATGGTCACTCACAGGATTTTAAGTCTACAGACACTACTCACCAAAGTACAATGTAAAACAGTTTCTTTATAAACTATGTTATGCCAGTTGAGCCATGATCTCCACAGCTCTCAGCCAGCGATTGATTCCTTCAGGGAATTTGGATGTGACTGTGGAGCTTCTATGGCCTTTCCTTCTACAAGTTGTGCTGGCTTCGCCAGTGTTGTGTACTGTCTTCCCCTTCACCAAAGTTACCACTTATTTACTGTCTTTCTCTCTCTCTTTTTTTATTCCCAGACCTCCCCTTGCTGGTAACCATCCAAGAGTGTTTCTTTTTATGTCTAAAATTTTTTATGAGGTTTCACAGTAGTTGTCTCATACACTGTTTGTCCTTTTGTGATTGACTTATTTCACTCAGTATAATGCCCTCCAGTTCTGTGTTATGAGATGCTTCAGAAATCCATGATTGTTCATTATTATTGCATAATACTCCATTGCGTGTATGTACCAGTTTGTTTATACATTTATCTGCTGGTGAACACCTAGGTTGTTTCCAACATTTTGCTATTGTGAACAATGCTGTAGTGAACATGGGATTGCATGTGTCTCTTTGCATGATAAGTCATACTTCTTTATGATATATTCGTAGGAGTGAGATTCTTGGCTCATGTGGCATTTCTATTTCTAGCTTTCTAAAGTACCATACTGCTTTCCAAAAGTGGTTGCATCATTTTATATTCCCACTAGGAGTGCATAAGAGTTCTGATCTTCCCATGCCCTCTCCAACGTATGTTATTTCCTATTGTGATTTGCACCAGTAATGTCAGGGTGAGATTGTATTTCGTTCTGGCTTTGATTTGTATTTCTGTAATGGCTACTGGTGATGAGCGTTTCCTCATGTATCTGCTGACTTCTTAGAAATCTTTTTTGGTGAAGTGTTTTTTCATTTCCCTTACCTGTTTTTTAAATTAGTTTATTTATCTTTTTTGGGGGGTGGTGCAGGTGTTCAGTTTTCTTGTAGATTTTAGACATTAGACCCGTATCAGATTTCTCATAGCCGGAATTTTTTCCCAGTTTGTATGTTCTTTTTCACTCTTTTGGTATAGTCTTTTGATGAACATGTTTAATTTTTAGAAGATCCCAGTTATTTAGCTTATCTTCTGGAGTTTGTGGGTTGCTAGTTATGGATTGTATTATTATAGAATATTCTTATATTCTTATAATATTATGCAGAACATTATTATTCCATTAATGCCATATATTAGGGCCTCTGGTATTGATTCTATTTTTTTCTTCTGATTCTTACAGTTGTTTGACTTATATTTGCATCTAGGTTCTCAATTCTGTTCCATTTGTCAGTGTATTTGTTGTCGTATTACTACTAGGCTTTTCTGACTACCATAGCTGTACAGTAGGTTCTGAAGTCAGGTAGTGTGTGTCCTCCTCTTTTTCAACAGTGCTTTATTTATGCAGGGCCTTGTCCTTTTCCATATAAATTTATTGATACATTTACAGAATCTCTTTACAGAATGTTGTTGGTATTTGTATCAGGATTGCACTGTATTTGCAGATTGCTTTGGATAGAATCGACATTTTCAAATGGTGAGTTTGCCTATCCATCAGCAGACTATGTTTTTCCATTTATGTAGATATCTTTTCATTTCTTACAACTGTGTGTGGTAGTTTTTTGGGTATTATTATTGCTTTTGAAATTTGAGATTCTATTCTGTTGCCTTAACATATATAAGGTCGGATATTGCTGATATACTACACACTCTTGAAACAAAGATTTGTGCAGATTATGTAAAAGATAGTTTGGATTTATGTTAAAATATCAAGTACAATAATGAACACTATTTAGAGTACTCCTATTATTAATTTTCAACAATTTATACATATAACTCAGAGACACGAAATATGTTCATCAAATTGTGCAATCACCCTCAACATCTGTTTCCAGTTTTTCTATCACCATTAACAGAACCTCCGTGCCCCATAAATAATTATTCCCCTTTTTCTCCTCCCTTCAACCATAAAATCCAGCAAAAAACCACACCCACTTCCATCAATTCAACTCTGACTTATGGCAACCCTATGGAACAGAGTACAGTTGCCTTATAGGATTTCCAAGCTTGCAGTCTTTATGGAAGCAGGCTGCCACATCTTTCCCTGGGAAGAAGCTAGTATATTTGAACTACCAGCATTCCAGTTAGTAGCTAATTGTTTTAACCACTTTGCAACTGTGGCTCCCTTCACCACTCATCAAAACAACTAGTTACTGTTGAGTGAATTCCAACCCACAGTGACCCTATAAGACAGAGTACACATTACTATATGGTTTATAAGGAGTGGCTTGTAGATTCTAACTGCCAAATTTGGTTAAAACCACAACTCTTAACCAGGGCTCCTTTCAGTCCATTGTTGATGTAATTAGGTGCCACTAAATCAGTTCTGACTCATAGTTACTTACCCTCCACTTCTAGTAGCCAGTAATATACTTTGGTCTCTACATACTTGCTTATCCTAGATATTTCATGTAAGTAAGATCATATGCTATTTGTCCTTATGTAACTGATTTCATGAAACATTTTTCAAGTATCATCTTTATTTTAGAGTCTACCAACACTTCATTTTTCCTATATGAACTGTTATAGACTGAAAGATAGCACTGAATTAAAAATTTTTTTTTATTAAAACAATGTGTTATATTTCTTGTTGACTTCATGATGGGATTGTTTTGGTAGGATTGATTTTTAGACACATTTCATGACACCTTTAAAGTTAACTTTTTAAGATCACTCTATTATCAGTGTCAGAAAGTAATATTTTGATCCTCTTAATTGATGCACAAAAAGACTTTGAGAAATCCAAGATGCATTACTTCAGAAAACTCTCAGCAAAATAATAATAGAAGGGAACTTCCTCCACTAGGAGATAAAGGACATCTATGAAAAAAACCTGTTGCTTGTATAATATGTAATGGATAAAAAATATTTCCCCTACACTTCAAGAGCCAGACAAAGATGTCCATTCTCATGTCCTTGATGCCATATCTACTACATGTTCCAGCAAGTGCAATAAGGAAGAAAAAAAAAAGAGAAACATCCAAAATAAAGTTGTTTATGTACAGACAATATAATCATCTATGTAGAAAACCTGTTGGATTTATGTTAAAAGATCAAGTACAGTAATGTTAAGCACAAAATGTCAAGTACAAAATGTCAAGTACAGTAATTTCAAGTTCAAAGTTGTTAAATGGCAAATGAATGTAGCAATACTGCAGAATACAAGAACAACACAGAAAAATCCATCCTGAATTAGTATATACTAGCAAAAAACAGTACGCTGCAATTTTGATAGGATTCAAGACATATAATATGACAATATGGTACCATAAAGGAATGAAACTGAAAAAGCTGTGTACAATGTATACATTCAAGAGTACAAAGTATTGCTGAAAGAAATTAAAGAAGACGTGAATGGAGAGCTGTAGTGTATTCACGATCTGGAAGACTCAAGATTGGTAAGATGTCAGTTATCCCCAAAGAAATTTATGAGCTCATCATAACTCCAGTCAAAATCCCATCAGAACTGTGTTTGTGGGAATCATCAAGTTCATTCTAAATTTCATATAAAAGTACAAAGATTGAAAAATGTTTAGATGCTGATAAAAAAGAATTAGGAGGAATAATACAACATGATGTCAAGTCTTATTAAAAGTTAGAGTAATCAAGACTGTGTGATATCTTCATAAAGACATATAGGCCAATGAAATTCTATGAATACATCCACACAACTTATTTTTGATGAATCAAAGGACAATAACCAGGTATTTCCAGAATGTCACTGCAACAATTGGATATTCACGTGTACCGGATATAAACTTTAGTGTACACCTTGTGATAAGAAAAAACCCCTCTGCTGTTGATTTTGACTCACAACAACCCTACAGAACAGAGTAGAACTATTTCATAGAGTTTCTAAGAAGCACCTGCTGGACCTTTTGGGTAACAGACATAGCACTTAACCACTATGACACCAGGGTTTCCATACCTTGCAGTAGATACAAGTATTAACTTAAAATTTATAATAGACTAAAACATGCAACCTAAAATACAAAACTACATGTAGAAAGCTTGTTACATGTTCAAAGCTACGCAAAGGTCTTTTTGCTACCACAAGAAAACACAATGCACACGTAAGGAAATTCTTCAGAGTTTATGAAAATTAAGAGCTTTAACTGCAGTCTTTTAGTGACTAATCATGGCATCAGACTGATGGGAAGAATGAGGGAGGGTGGATTCTGAAAGAAATAATTTTTTTCCTTCTGTTTTTCAGGGAGATAGAAGAAAATACGAGGACAGGGACAAGGGGGGTTGCAGGAAGAACACTCAGAGTTCACTGATCTACAGTTCTGCACTTTCTGTGCACACTGTAGGGAACTCACAGGGGGACTAAACACACACACACACACACACACTTACATTTGCATACACTCATACAATTACACACATAGCAGAGAACTTACATATTAGATATCACTTCTTCTGTTGGCCTGAGCAGAAAAGAGCATTGATGTAATTATGTTTACCACTTCAGAAGGTAGAGGGAGACAAATCCACTTAGCAGCAGGTCACTGTCACTATAGACATTGGGCTTTGGGAATGTAGAACACTTACTATATGCAGCCTATTTAGAGTGGAGAAAAGCAGCAGGAGTTGAAGCATACAAACCAGAGAGAAAAACATAGCAAAGTCTATCCTACATAGAGATACAGCACTGGCTAAGGAGAGCCCAGAAGATCACAGAGGTGTCAGTCACGGCAGGCTAGGCCCACAGCTGGGAAGATTTTTCCCTGTGTGGGCACAGGATAAGTCTGTGACTGTGCTGTCCTCATCCTATGGGAACATAGAGGAATATGTGCTAGGCTGAGGCCCAGAAAAGGGCACAGTGCAGAATAACTGTGAGTACAAAGGGGACAAATTCTTTGGGCTTCATGGTGCTGAGACTTTATCCTATTTACACCGTGATCACAGCCGCTTCAACTCCCCTGTTTTTTCATGGCTTCATTCAGTCCCTTTCCAGAGATCAGAGTATCTTCCTGTCCTGGAGTTCTGCAGTTGTACCCCTCCACCTGGTGGAAAACAGTCTGGACAAACAAGTTCTGGACTGTCCTTCTCCCTGATTGCTATGATTTCATCAATTTATGTCGTTAACAAGATTTGGGGGACTGCATCATCCTGAGACAGATGTTTCTGCTAATTTCTGCATGTTCTGTAAGGAGCTGGGTTGGTTATGATAAACAGATAACATGACATCCCTTGCTGAAAATGAGGAAGACTTGAAATACTTATGGATGAGTATCAAAGACCACAGTCTTCAGTATGGATTAGACTTTAATACAAAGGAAACAAAAATCCATACAGCTCTACAAATAAGCAACATTATGATGAATGGATGAAGACTGATGTTGTCAAGCATTTCATTTTATTTGAATCCATAGTTAATACCAGTGTAAGCAGTAGTCAAGAAATCACATGAGGTACTGTGTTCAGCAAATCTTCAAAATATCTTTTTAATATATTGAAAACCAAGATGTCACTTTGAGGACTAAAGTACACCTGACTCAAGCCACGATAATTTCAACTGCCTCTTACACGTGTGAAAAGACAGTGAGTAGTGAAGACCAAATAAGATGGATGTCTTTAAATTCTGATGTTGGCAAAAAATACTGAACCTAACATGGACTGCCAGAAGAATGAAAAAAATCTGTTTTGGAAAAAAAGTATAGACATAATGCTGCTGGGATGCAAGGATGGTAAAATATGATGTCATGTAATTTGAACTTGTCGTCAGGGCAGGCCAGTCTCAGAAGGAAGACATCAAGCTTGGAAACAAGAGGATCAGTCAAAAAGAAGAAGACTTTTGAAGAGATGATAGATTGAGACAGTGGCTGAAACAACAGGCTCCAACATAGCAATGATTATAATGATGGTGAAGAATCAGGCAGTGTTTTGTAGTGTTGTACGTAGGGTTGTTGTGAGTCAGAAGTGACTGGATGTCAGCTAATGACAGCAACAATAGTTCATAAACAATTTTCTACATTCTATTGTGGCAAGTAGCATCTTAAAAGCATGTGATGAGAAGCCATTTAAGATACAGCTATTGGTCTTTTCCCCTATGGACCAAAGGAGAGTGAAGGAAACCACAGACTCAGGGAGGCAATTAGTCTAAAAGACTAGCAGACTGTAGTAGCCATAGCCTTCTCTAGTTTGAGACGAGAATAACTAGGTAATATCTGGCAGCTACTACTGACTACTTTGACCAGGGACAAGAGAGAAGATCTCAGATAGAATGGAAGAGAAATATAAAACAAAACTCAAATTCATAATGAACCACTAGACAAGACTGATAGACTGGAGAAGATCCCAAGACTATTACCCTAAAACACCTTTTTAATCCCAGACTGAAGCCAGTCACACACGTCATCTTTTAGCCAAATAACAGATTGTCCTCTAAAGTAAATAACAACGTCCATGAGGAATGAGCTCCTTGAAACAGAAAATCAAAAGGGCAACGTTTGCCCAAAAGCAAAGGTGAGAAGTCAAAAAGGGATGGGGAAATTGAGAGGATGGAACTGGGGATGCCATGTTGGAAATGGAGAGAACTCTGCTACATTGGGAGACAACAACCAAAGTTATGGATTCATCTGTAGATGGATTCTTGAATGGGAAACTAATCTGCTGTGTAAACTTTCTCTTTAACAACAATAGATTCTTCTTAAAGAGGTCATTTCCACTGAGTTTTGAAGAAAGGGAAGAGTTTCTTAATGTACGTATGAGACAGCATTGTTCAAAGCAAGTTAAATTATGATGCTTGGTGTATATACTGGTGGTTACAAGGCCATCCTGGGATCATCTAAAATGAACATGGACCCCAGTTCAGCCACTGCTAGTGTTCTTTGAGGACCTTGTAATGTTGAGGATAAATTGTTTTGCTCTTATAAGGAAACCTATATGATAAAATTGGACAAAAATCGACCATGAATCTAAAACAGTGACACATTTCTAACTAGAAATTGTTTAGCCCAATTGGAGACCTGAGGTAACTGTGACAGCAGCATTGTCTGCAGTGAGCATCTCCTGGAAACATACATTTAAAATATATACCAGTCTCAGGAATTCGAGTCCCAAACAGTATTCACATGAAGAAATCAATGGGAGGAAGAATGGTATGACAACGGAAGTGAGATGCCGGCTCAAGAATAGGTTTGGTTTTACTTGGGACATGTTAAAGCATGCAGCCATGAGACGTGGTGCCCAGCGTTGTGGTCCAGGGCTAGGGTCTCCACTCAGAAACCGGAGAGTGTGGCCAATACCTAGAGTCTGGAGGGCAGGGCCACCATGTAAAATGTCTCAGAAAGTGGAAGAATATTTTCAAAGCTTTGAGGGCTAATGTAATGTATTCTGCTGACTCAATTGTTGCCTGTTAATGCATTTTTCCCCCTGCAATTTCTCCCATCTGTAGTGGAGTGTCTGACTTGTGCCTGTTCTGTCGTTGCACCTTTAGAACCAGATAGCTTACCTTCTAGGTTTCACAGATGTAGAAGAGTTTTTTTTTTATTGTGGACTTGGAACTGATTTAAGACTTCTGTCATATGGGATGAAGGTGTTACATGTTTCAATGATGTGATTTTGGGGGGTGCCAAAGGGTGGTATGTCATGGATTGAATTGTGTGCCCCCCAAAATAGGTGTAGCCATGTGACCATGATTCCTGGTATTCTATGGTTGTCCTCCCTTTTGTGATTTTACTGTGCTGTATGTTAAAGGATTAGGGTGGGACTGTAAATCCCTTCAGAAGATCACCTACCAGCTCCACTGTAAAGGGAGCTTTTCTGGAGTGTGGCTTGCCGCACCCTTAATCCTTGCATCCTACAAGAGATAAAAGGAAAAGGAAGCAAGCAGAGAATTGGAAACCTCACAAATACCAAGAAAGCTGCACCGGGAGAAAAGCACATTCTTCAGACCTGAGGTTCCTGCACCAAGATGCTCCCTGCACAAAGACTCATGAAAGACAGGGCATTCCTCCAAAGCTAACAAGGGGTGAAACCTTCCCCTGGAGCAGACATCTTGAATTTCGACTTGTAGCCTACCAGACTGTGTAAGAATAAACTCTTTTGTTAAAACCATCCATTCTGTGGTATTTCTGTTAGAGCAGCACTAGCAGACTAAAACACTCATGTACATCAGGCTCAGGGATTGGAGTCCCAAACAGTATTCACATGAAGAAATCAAAGGGAGGAAAAATGGTATGACAATGGAAGTGAGATGCCAGCTCAAGAATAGGTGTGATTTTACTTGGGACATGTTAAAGCATGCAGCCTTGAGATGTGGTGCCAGAATGATCAGAGAACTCATGGCTGAGGGAATGGCTGTAGGCAGCAGACTGAAGAGGAGTTGGTCAACTTGGGCACAGAGGGACTGCTTCTAACGTTCCTTGAGTTGTACCCCCTACTGCTTTGTAACTATAACAACTATTTCTTCCAGGAGGGAATGTAGACCTGTGAGTGATGCTGGGACATGGTAATGAGGGCACACAGATCATCATCAACGACTGATACTAAAGCATCAAATGGCATTATAGTCCAAGACCTTTTGTTGATGCCAACACTGACTCCTCTAACCCTGACGAATCTCTCAGGGATTTGTTCAGATACAGTCACCCTAGTTCCTTGAAGAAACTGGCAGAACCATCTTTCTCAAAATGAAGTGGTCCCTAAAGCCTTGTTGATCCCACAACTGATGAAATCATAGATGCCAGGGGATAAAGAGAGGCCAAAACATGTTTTTTTTTTTCAAATTGTTTTCCAGCAGGTGGAGGGGCACAGGTGCAGAGTCTGAGGGCAGGGGAATCCCCAGTGCTCCAGATGGGACTCAGTGGATCAGTGAAAAGCAGGTGAATTGAAGCTGTTTTGGTCATGGCATCAGCAGGGTGAAAGCTCAGCACCGTGAAGCCCAAAGAATTACCCCCTTTGTACATACAGCTTTTTTTCTCACTGTGCCTTGTTTAGAGCTTCAACCTAGCACATGTTTCCCTGTGTTTCTGAGGACAGCACAATCATAGGCCTATCCTGTACCCACACAGGGAGAAATCTTCCTAGCTGCGGGCTGAGCATGCCATGACTAACACCTCCATCATCTCCAGAGCTCTTCTTAGACACAGGACTATGTCTATGTAGGACAGATCCTGCCATGTTGTTCTTTCTGATTTGTCTGATCCTACTCCTGCCGCTTTTACCCACTCTAGGTAGGCTACAGTATGATAAGTATTCTATATTCCCAAAGTCCAGTGTCTATAGTGACCTGGTGCTCAGGGGATTTTCCCCCTCTACATTTTGGATTGGGAAGTAGATCTACATCAACTCTCTTTTCTGCTCAGGTCACAAAAAGAAGTGATATCACATATGTGAGTTCTTTGTTGTGTGGTTGAGTGTGTGTATGAATGTATGTGAATGTAAGTATGTGTGTGTGTTTGTGTTCAGTCTCCCTGTGAGTTCTTTACTGTGGACAAAGAAAGTGAAGAAATGCAGATCCATGAACTCTCAGTGTTCTCTTCTATTTTTCCCCTGTCCTCCTTTCCTTTCCCATTTTCTCTTGTATCTCTTGGATACAGGAAGAAATTTATCTCTTTCATAGTCCATTCCTCACTCACAGTCCTGATCTGATGGTTATTCACTAAAACATTTCAACTAAAGTTCTTAATTTTCATAAATGTCACTGTATTTCTGTGTGTGTGTTTATGCATTGTGGTTTTTTTCTGGTAGCAAAGAAATCTTTGAATAGTTCAGAGTAACAATATTCCTTCATGTAGTTTTATATTTTAGGTTGTATGTTTTGATATAAATTTTGAGTTAATACTTGTATCTACTGCAAGTTGTGGATGAAAGTTTATATCTGGTACATATGAGGACTGTCAATTAAGTTCACAAACTCATCCTAGAAAAAAATGCTACATACCTCATAGTTGAATATTACTATGACCACCTTCAAAGTACTCCCCTTGGGAAGCCATGCAGTGACGTCAGCAGCTATTCAACTCTTCAAAGCAATTTTGGAATTCTTTCTCTGTAATGGCCATTAGAGCTGTCATTGTGTTTCTCTCAATGTCCTGAATGTCATCAAAATGTTTTCCTTTCAATATTTCCTTTATCTTCAAGTAAAGATAAAAGTCAATGGGGGACAGATCAAGTGAGTAGTTTTCCAATACAGCTATTTGTTTACTGGCTGAAAACTGCCTCACAGACAAACTACACAGTGAAGTACACAAACTTGCCGCTGTGCCACTAAGTGCAATGGCCATTCCAGAAAGAGTTCCAAAATTGCTTTGAAGAGTGGAATAAGTGCTGGAGTCAGTACATAGCTTCCCAAGGGAAGTATTTCAAAGGTGACTGCTGATATTCAGCAATGAGGTATACCACACCTAGAACAATTAAGTTCACAGACTTAATTGTCGGACCTCATATGAATATGCAGTTGTTACAGCATCTTCCTGAAAAAATCTGTTTTCTCTCCTTTGATTCATTAAAAATAAGCCTGTCTTACATACTTTGGACATATTGTCAGGAAGTATCAGTCCCTTGAGAAGAACATTATGCTTGGTAGAGTGGAGGGTCAGTGAAAAAGAGGAAGACCCTCAGTGAGATGGGTTAACACAGTGGCTGCAGCAATGGGCTTAAGCATAAAAACGATTGTGGGTATGGCACAAGATTGAGCAGTGTTTCATTCTGTTGTGCATAGGGTTGCTATGAGTTGGAACCAACTTGGGGACACCAAACAACAATATTGTTTTCTTGCTTCGTGGCTACCCTAGTATTCTCCCCAGTGATCTAAGTGTAAGCCCATCTCTAACTTGTTTGTATTGCCTTGACTTCCTCTACATCTGAAAGGTCTATGATTCTTCATTTTTTTAAATTCTTTTGTCTGATTTTTCCTCCTAAATGCTGGTATCAGTTGCTTTATCTTTAGCCTCACTAGTTCTACATTGCATTGCCTGGAACCTGCTCCTTTGAATTTCTATTGAATTGTCCAACTCTGTGATTTTATTGCTAATCTGTTGAATTTCAAACTGTTGTTACTCTAGCAATTCTTGCAGATTTTTTTATTTTTTATTTTGTTCTGCTCCATCCTGATTTCTTCTAGGGCTCTTTTGTGCTCTACATCTGACAACTGCAGAAGACTTCTTCATCTAGGAGATTTTTTGAGTCTTTGTTTTGGTAGTTTTCTGAAGCCATGGTTGTCTGCTTCTTTAAATGATTATAAATTGATTGTTGTCTCCAAGTCATTAGGAAGCTGTTGTGATTTGCTTGTTAGGTTACTGTGATCTAACGCACGTGCATGCACGCACGCACACACACACACACACACACACACACACACACACACACTTGGTTTTGACTGTTCCAGTAGTTAGTTGTTTGAGCTAGAGTGGTTATTGGAGCCTTAATAATTACGATGCCCTGTCGTTAGTTACTGCACTGAGAAAGGTAGCAGAAATTACTGGCTCAGGGGAGCCAGTGGAACTCTTCTCTCAATCTTCTCTTTGTTTCCTTTCCTGAGACCAGGAGAAAAGCTCAAGGCACACATGTAAAATGTCCTACTTCCAGCCCAAGTAATGTGCCAGAATTAAAAGTCTGGAATAGAGCAGAGAAGTGAGGGAGTAAAGACTTGAATAGGGAGTGAAGTCAGTGTGTAGGAAAGATTTGAGCCATGAGAATTGGTTAGCACTTAGCTTGTGATACTCAGGTGAAAGTCTTCTGTGGCTCTATAGGTACGGTGACCTGCAGCTCAGAGGAGCCAGTGCAACTTGTCTCTATCCCTCCCTTTGTTCCCCTCTCCGAGTCCAAGAGAAGATCTCAGGGCACATATGTTAAATGTTCCTATTTCATCTAGGGTAGTGCACCAGAATTTAGAGCAGGGTCTTCTGTAGAGCTAGGGTCGCCATGAGTCGGATCTGACTCAATGGCACTTGGCTTTGGCTGTAGAGCAGAGAGGGTGGGGGGAAGGGATAGTGGAGAAATTAACACATAGGAAAAGTCTGAGCCATGAGTTTCATGAGCACCTAGCTACTGACATTCCATGGATGTCTTCTGTGGCTCTGCAGGTGCAGTGATATACAGCTCAGGGGAGCCAGCAGAACTTTTCTTCCACCCCTCCATTGGCTTTCTTCTCTGAGTCCAGGAGAAAATCTCAGGGCACACACGTACAATGTTCTACTTCTGGCCCAGGTTACTGTTGTTTTTAGGTGCTGGCGAGTCACTTCCAATACATAGTGACCCTATTCACAACAGAATGAAACACTGTCCAGTCTTGTGCCACATCCACCATCATTTTTATGCTTAAGCCCATTATTGCAACCACTGTCAGTCCATCTCATTGAGGGTATTTTTCTTTTTTGCTGACCCTCCATTCTACCAAGCATGATGTCCTTCTCCAACAACTGCTCCTGACAACAAATCCAAAGTATGTGAGACACAGTCTCACCATCTTTGCTGCCAAGGAGCACTCTGGTTGTACTTCTTTCCAGAAAAAAATCTGCTTTTCTTGTGGCAGTCCATGGTACACACAATATTCTTATCCAACACCACAATTGAAAGGTATCAATTCTTCTGTCTTCCTTATTCATTGCCCAGCTTTCATATGCATATGATGCAATTTAAAATATCATGGTTTGGTCCAGTGCACCTTAGTGTTCAAGGTGACATCATTACTTTTCAATACTTTAAGGTGGTCCTTTGCAGCAGATTTTCACAATGCATGTGTCTTTTAATTTCTTGGCTGCTGCTTCCTTGGGTGTTGATTGTGGAACCAAGTAAAATGAAATCCTTGACAACCTCAGTCCTTCCACCACTTATCATGATGTTGCTTACTGGTCTAGTCCTGAGGATTTTTCTTTTCTTGATATTTACGTACAGTCCATACTGAAGGCTATTGTCTTCGATCTTTATCACTAACTATTTCAAATCCTCTTTTCTTTCAGCAAGAGGGGTTGTGTCATCTGCATAACACAGGTTGTTAATGAGTCTTCTCCAATCCCAGTGCCTCCTCCTTCTTTATATAGTCCAGCTCCTTGGATTATTTGCTCAGCATACAGATCAAAAACACATGGTGAAAGGATACAAACTTGACACACACATTTCCTGACTTTAAATCATGCAGCATCCACTTGTTCTGTTCACACAGCTGCCTCTTGATCCATGTACAGGTTCCTTAAAGCACAATGAAGTGTTCTGGAATTCTCATTCTCTGCAATGTTACCTATAATTTGCTATGATCCACATGGTCAAATGCCTTTGCCTGGTCAATGAAGCACTGGGAAACATCTTTGCGGTATTCGGTGCTTTCAGCCAAGATTCAGCTGACATCAGCAATGATATCCCTGGTTCCAATCTCTTTGAATCTGGTTTGAATTTCTTGCAGTTCCTTGTCAATACACTGTTACCATTGTTTCTGAATGATCCTGAGGAAACTTTTACTTGCCTATGATATTAATGAAATTGTGTGATAATTTCCTCATTAAGCTGGATGGCCTTTCTTGGAAATAGGCATAAATATGAATCTCTTCTAGGTGGTTGGCCAAGTAATTGCCTTCCAAATCTCTTAGCGTAGGTGAGCGAGCACTTCCAGTGCTGCATCTGTTTGTTGAAATATTCCAGTTGATAGCCCATCAATTCCTGGAGCCTTGTTTCTTTGCCAGTGCCTTAAATGCAACTTCAACTTCTTCCTTCAGTACTATTGGTTCTGATCATATGCTTTCTCTTCAAATGGCTGAACATCAACCATTTTTTTCTAGTGTAATGACTGTGTATTCCTTTCATCTTCTTTTGGAGCTTCTTGAAGGCCCAGGTAATGCACCAGAATTTAGCCTCTGGTATAGCTCAGAGAAGGGAGGGTGGAAGGGCCGTGGGGCACCCAGCTACCAGCCACCACCATGTTCTATAGGTGCGGTGTCCTCAAGTCCATTTCCTGGCTGGGAAAGACATGTTCCACTCAGTTGTCACTGCACTGCATGTCTGCAAGTCCCAGCAGAACTCTCAGACACTGCTGTCTCAAGTTCAGCTCCCCAATCATGAAAGACAGGTGTCATTCTCGTGCTGCTGGTCTGCTCCTATGCCAGCTGAAGTGGAGTACTTTGAAGGTGACCTTAGTGATATTCAGCAATGAGGTATGTAGCAATTTTTCTATGATGAGTTTGTGAATCTGTCAGTTCAAGTATACTCCCACAAACTTGAAAGCAGGAATTCAAATACATACTTGTACACCAATGTTCATTGCAGTAATTTATCCACAATAACCAAAAATGGGGACACAGCACAAGTGCTCATCAACAGTTGAAGAGATAAATAGAACATATGTATAATAAAACATAATTTATCCATAAAGAGAAATGAAATTTTTATAAATGCTGTGACATGATGAACACTTAAAATATTATGCTTAATAAATCAGACACAAAAGGAAGTCTTAGTCACCTGATATTACTCTAATAGAAAATGCCACGAGTGGGCAGCTTCATGAAGAGAAACTTTTATTGTCACCGTCTGGTAAGCTGCAAATCCATTTACAAGTTACAAGTCCACTCAATAGGAGAAGTTATCACAGTCTGATAGGATAAGTCCAAATTCAAAGATAGCGTCTTGGCACAGGAACCTCAGGTCCAAAGGACATGCTCTGCTCTCGGTGCTGCTTTCTTGGTGGTGTAAGGTTCCCAGCTTCCTCTGCTTGCTTCTCTCACTTAGATCCCACAAGCTTGTAGCTTGAGTCCTGCCTCACTAACACAACTGTTGCCCATTCTCCCTCGTCAACATCATAGAGGCAGGATTCACAACACATGGGAGGAATCACACCATATTGGGACTCCTAGCCAAGTCAAATCAACGTTACACATTTTGGAGGGGACACAATTCAATCCATGACACAATATTGTTAAGATCTCACTTAAGTAAAATAAGGACATATGGAGACAAAACTTCATTAGTGATTACCAGGGATGAATAGAAAGAGGAAATCAGGGTTATTGTTTAAGAGTGCAAACTTTTGTTGAGGGTGAGGAAAAACACTGGAAATGGATAGTGTTAACATTTGCACAAGCCAGCCAAATGCCATGGAGTCGGATCTGCCTCAAAGTTGTTAGAATGTTGCATTACGTATATTTCAAACCAGTTAAAAACCAAAATAAAAAAGAAAGTGACAGAGTTAATGATTTTCTGCACCCACAAAGCAACCTTCTTCTGATAACCCCAGACTGTTTTCAATGAACCCATAATATATAGCATCACCACCACAAAAAATGCGAGACTGGAAACCCTGGTGGGGTAGTGGTTAAGTGCTATGCCTGCTAACCAAAATGTTGGCAATTGGAATCCGTCAGGTGCTCAGTGGAAACTCTGTGGGGCAGTTCTACTCTGTCTTATAGGGTCACTATGAGTCAGAATTCCCCAGTGGCAGTGGGGAGGTAGAACAACGTCCATCACCACCTACAGGTGGCTTTCAGAGCAGCAGTCACTTAAGAACAAATGGATCAACTGTGGCAGACTCAGTACACCTCTTTATCAAACACCTGTCACCGAAGCCAAGCTTTGTTGAGACCTGGCTGGCCTGGCAACTTTAGGAGGGTGGGAAAGGAAGAGATTTACAAGGGCATGTTTTGAGCACTCTGAGCTCTTTACTAGTAGTGTGAAACTTGGTCAAGTTACTTGTTCTGCCCAACTAATGTCTATTCCCTCCCTCTGCCTCTTTCTCCTGAGCCATGATCCCTCTCTGCACACCTCACCTCACAAACTCATATCAGGTCGATCTGTCAATAGACAGAAAGATTGACCAGGAGGTAGGTAGAAAGACAGGAAGAAAAATAGCTCCATCCAGTCAGCTGTAACATATGGCAATCTTAATGCAAAACAGAACTAAACATTGCGTAGTCCAGCACCATCAGCATGATCACCACCATGTTCAAGTTCATCTTTGTGATTACAGTGCCTACCCATCTCACTGGACCCATCACCAAAATTGATGTCCTCCTAGAGATTGATCCCTCCCAATGATATATCCTAAGTATGCATCAGAGCAACATGCAAGCCACCACTGTATGACAAACTGGCAGGTTTTTGGTAGTTCCTCACAGTGATACCCTAATTCATCAATTACTCCCCATTTTTACTTTCCCATCACAAAAAAGGTTTTCATAAGTAGGTTCCAGTCTGTCCTTCATTCATCATACATTTGTTGAATAATGTTTGGCACTGGAGTGCACACCAGGGCATGGTGGTGAACCAGTCACAAAAGTGTTTCCAGCTTGTCATGGATTAAATTGTGTCCCCCTCAAAATATGTGTAGCCACGTGGCTGGGCCATGATTCCCAGTATCTTGTGAATGTCCTCCATTTTGTGGTTTTCCTATGCTGTATGTTAAAGGATTTGGGTGGGACTGTAAATCCATTCATAGGATTACTTCGCTGCTCCACTGTTACGGGAGTTCCCTGGAGTATGGCTTGCCCCACCCTTAATCCTTTCATCCTGCAAGAGATAAAAGGAAGGAGAAGCAGGCTGAGAATTGGGAACCTCTTACCATCAAGAACGCAGCACTGGGAGAACGCGTCCTTCAGACCTGAGGTTCCTGTGCCAAGATACTCCCTGGACAAAAACTGATGCAACACCAGACTTTCCTGCAGAGCCGACAAGGGGTGAAGCCTTCCCCTGGAGTGGACACAGACACCCTAAATATGGACTTGTAGCCTACCGGACTGTGTAAGAATAAACCTTCCTTTGTTAAAGCTGTCCACTCTGTAGTATTTCTGTTACAGTAGCCCTAGCTGACTAAAACACAGCTGTTCTGGAATCAGTCCAGTGAGAGAGATTAATAACAAACAATGAAATACTAAGACTCTGTTCTATAAAAACAGGTGCTATGTGCTAAGAAATAATATCCTCTGTCATTCAGACTTAACGGTATCACAGAAACTGGAGAAATGCCAAGAGGATGGCTTCTGTAAACTCTTCCAACTCAGCCCAGAAATTTTTCATTTTGAAGTCCAGATTCATGTATATTTTATATTTTTGTTTGTGCTTTTGGTGTCTTATCTAACAATCCATTATTCTAAAAAAGTTAATAAAATTAACCCTTATGCTTTCTACTACAGATGTTTATAGCTTTGGCTATTATATTTTGGCACTGATGCATTTCTTACTTAATTTTTGTATTTGGTATAAAACAGTCGCTGAATTTCCCCTTTTGCATGTGTATATCTTGCTTTCCCAGTTTATGCACCTAGAGCGACTATTTTGTCCCCATTGAATGACCTTGGCACCTGTCTTGAAATTCAGTTACCAAAGATTTTTGGGCTTCTATTCCATTCATTTGTGTCTATCCCTGTGTTGCTACCACACCGCTTTGATTATTGTGCATTTGTATTAAGTTTTGAAATTTGGAAGTGTGTGTCCTCCAACTTTCTGCTTCTTTTTTGAGGTTATTCAGGTTCCTTTGCAATACTATATGTATTTTGCTATCTTCACCATTTGTGCAAAAAAGTCATTAGAATTTCGATAGGGATTGCACTGAATCTATAGATCATTTTGGGAAGTATTACTGTATTCACAACATGAAATCTTCCACTCCACACACAGAGAATGTCTTTCCATTTATTTGAGTCTTTAATCTCTCTCAGCAATGTTTCAGATCTTTCTGTGTATGAATCTTGCAACACCTTGGTTAATTTTATTCATAGATGTGTAATTCTTTTGGAAGCTATTTTGCACACAATTGCTTTCTTAATTTCTTTTTCATTGTGACTCTACACAAATTCAAACTGGTTTTTTGTTGTTGCTGTTGTTGATCTTGTATCTTGCAACTTTGCTGAATTGATTTATTAGGTCTCACAATGGATTTATCAAATGTTGGAATAGCAGAGAATATCACAAAGATATTTTACCTGTGCTTTATTGATTATACAAAGGTATTCAACTCTGTAGATCATAACAAATTACGAATAACATTGAAAAGAATTGGAATTCCAGAACACTTCACTGTGCTTATAAGGCACCTGTACATAGACCAAGAAGCAGTCATTCATACTCAACAAGAGGATTCTGAGTATTTTAAATTGTAGACAGAAATGAGTCAAGCTTGTATCCTTTCATCATGCTTTTTAAATCTATGTGCTGAGCAACTAGACCCAGAACCTGACTGTACAAAGAATACTGTATTAGGACTGGAGGAAGACTGATTAACAACAAGTGTTATGCAGATGATACAATCTTGCTTGCTGAAAGGGAAGAGGACTTGAAGCACTTACTGAAGACAACAGCCTTCAGTATGGATTACACCTCCTCTTAAAGAGAGCAAAAATTCCCACAGTCATACCAATAAGTAACACAATGATCAATGCAGAAAAATTTAAAGTTGTCAAGAATTTCATTTTACTCAGATCCACAACAATAGCCGTGGAAGCAGCGGTCAAGAAATCAAATGGCGCACTGCGTTGGAATCTGCTGCAAAAGATCTCTTTAAAGTGTTAAAACTTAAAAATGTCATTTTGTAACTAAGATTGGCCTAGCCCAACGCATGGTGTTTTCAGTCACCTCACATGCATGCAACACCTGGGCAACAAATAATAAAGACGAAGGCAAAACAGATGCCTTAGAATTACAGCATTGGTGAAGATTGAATGTACACCATGGGCTGACAAAAGAACAAAGAAATTGGACTCGGAAGAGTGACAGCCAAACTGCCTCTCACAAGCAGCCTTCATCTCACATATTTTGCACATGTTTTTAAGAGGCACAATCCCTGGAGAACAGCATCGTGCTTAGTAGAGTGTCAGTGAAAAAGGAAGACCTTCAGGGAAAAGGACTGACACAGTGGCTCAAACAATGGGCTCAACCGTAACAATGACTGTGAGGGTAGTGCTGGATTGGGAAGTGTTTCCTTTTGTTGTACTAGTTTGCGGTAAGTGAGGAGCACAGTTTTTAGGTGAGATGGTAAGATTTCTGTCTTGGACTGGTTAGTTTCATAGTTATACAGTTCTTAGTGCTCCAGGTGGCTTTTGGGAAGGATTGTGTATCTGAGTCTATTGCTACACTAGAGTCCACAGCTCAGTCTATAGGTTTCCTCCTCCTGGACATTAAGAATCAAACCAACACCTCTGACACAGGCTCTGTTTCCATTTATTTGCCTCAAAGTAGAGGAAACTGTGAGTAGAATTGTGGCATGTATGAGGTCTTTAGAAACTGTAAATTCCTACTGTGGTATTACTTGAGATTCTAAATGTCATGGATTGAATCGTGTCCCCCCCCCAAATTTGTGTAGTATTTGGCTGGGCCTGGATTCTCTGTATTCTGTGATTGTCTTCCATTTTGTGATTTTTCTGATGCTGTGAATCCTAATCTCTGCCTGTGGTTAACAGAGTGGGTTATGTTTTAGAGAATTAGGGTGGGACCGTAGATTGGCAGCAGCAGAACAAGGGGCAGTGCTAGAACCAACCCATGGAGCGAGAGAGCTGCGTACCTGTGCACAGAGTTTTCCTTGTGAGTGGGGTACCTTCAGGTATTTGAATTGGTGGAGCTGGGCTTGCTGACCCACAGAGAGAGACAGCTGAGTGCCTTCGTGCAAGATGCTTTCAAGCAAGAGTGGGGTGCCTCTGGGCACTTGAATCAGTGGAGCTACAGAGCTTTGGAATACTTGCCCCAGCAGGGCAGATGTGGGCCTGAGGCCTGGACCACGCAGCCATAAACAGCAAAAGCTAAACAGACAAACAGTGTGAGAAGCTGAGCTGCCTCAGTCTCAAAAAGTATGGCCATGACCTCAGGGGTTTGAAAGGGTGGAACTATGACATCCTGTGTTCGTAAGGGTGGAATTACCACTCATTTGGGCTTAGAGGGAACCTAAAGGCAAAGGGGCAGAGTTTCTGGCCAAGTGGGCTGGGAGTCTCCACTCAGAATCCAGAGATTGTGGTCAATACCTAGTGTCTGGAGGACAGGGCCATTGTGTAGAAGGTCTCAGGAAATGTAAGAATATGTTCAAAGCTTTGAGAGCTAATGTCATATGTTCTGCTGACTTGCCTGTTGCCTGTTAACGTGCTCTTCCCCTACAATTTCTCCCATTTGTAATGGACTGTCTAACATGTAGCTATTCTGCCATTGTAGCTTTAGAAGCAGATAGCTTGCACTCTAGGTTTCACAGACATAAAGGAATTTTTGAATTTTGGACTTGGAATTGATTTAAGATTTCCACCATATGAGATGGATATGATTTTGCTATGATGGGATGAATGTCTAACATGTTTCAGTGATGTGATTTTGGGGTTACCAAAGGGTGGATGTTACGGATTGAATTGTGTTCCCCCAAACTAGATGTAGCCATGTGGCTATGATTCCCTGTACTCTATGATTGTTCTCCATTTTGTGATTCTCCTATGCTGTATGTTAAAGGATTAGGGTGGGGCTGTAAATCCCTTCATAGGATCACTTCACTGTTCAACTGAAAGGGATTTTCCCTGGAGTATGGCTTGCTCTACCCTTAATCCTTTCATCCTGCAAGAGATAAAAGGAAAGAGAAATAAGCAGAGAACTGGGAACCTCACACCATCAAGCAAGCAGCACCAGGAGAGGAGCGTGTCCTTCAGACCTGACGTTCCCATGCCAAGATGCTCCCTGGACAGACTGATGCAATACTGGACTTCCCTCCAGAGCAGACAAGGGAGAAAGCCTTTCCCTGGAGTGGCATCCTGAATTTGGACTTGTAGCCTACTGGACTGTGTAAGAATAAATCTTCCTCTGTTAAAGCCATCCACGCTGCAGTATTTCTGTTAGAGCAGCCCTAGCTGAGTAAAACAGAGGACTACCTGTGTGTGGACATGGCTAAGAAGTTGAGACATGTCTTGTTTGGAAGTCATACTGACTGACAAAATATCCTGAGTTTTATGGTTACTTCCGTTAAAAACCACATAATCATGAGTATAGTTGGTGAGTACTAGGTGGCCCTTGCAAGAATTCAGTGAGCTCAAAAGAGAAGCAGAGAGAGCCATGAGGAGGAATGGCTGATGTCAGAAATAGTGAAGATTTGGAGGTGTGGAAGTATGTCTGACCTCCACCTAATAAAGACTAACTTTGGGCTGAAGCTGGTGATTCCCATCCCACCAGTAGACAATTTGTGAAGAGGGATTGCAATACCAAAAGCACATATAATGACAAAATTAAAGTAGCTAAATAAAAAATCTTTTACATGAAAAGACTTCATCCACAAAGCAAGGAAACAATTCATAGAATGAGAGAAAATATTTGGGAATTGTGTATCTGCTAAGAGCTAAGTATACAGAATAATATATCAAGAACTTCTACCACTCAACAGCATAAAGGCAAACAAACCGTTTTTAAAATGGGCAAAAAATTTGAATACATATTTCACCAAAGAAGGTACACACAATACTCAATAAACAAAAAGGTGCTGAATGTCATTAGTCTTTCAAGAAATCCAGATCAAAACCACAATGAGATATCACCTCAACTATACTAAAATGGGTACTATCAGAAATACAAAAACAAGAGTTGGAGAGATGTGGAAAAACTGTTGGTGAAACTATAAAAGGATATAGCCCCCCAGGGAAAACAGCTTAGTGGTTTTAGAGAATGGTAAACGTACAATTATCCTGTCAGCTGAAAATTTCCATTCTTAGGGGTCCTGGTCACACAAATAATTATTCAACTGGTTTCAAAAGATTGGGGATTTGGACACCCAAAGCAGCTCCACGGGAAAAAGACTGGCAAACTGTTTCCACAAACATCTCAGCTTACAAAATTCTAAGTAGCAGTTCTATGGTGTCATGGGGTGACTATCAGTAGAAAATTGACTTGATGGCACCTAACAACAGCGGGTATATGAGGTCCGCCAATTAAGTTCACAAATTCATCCTAGAAAAGTGCTACATACTTCATTGCTGAACGTCACTATGGTGACATTTTAAGTACTTCCTTCTGGAAGTTATGCATCAATGCCAGAGCCTGGTCCACCCTTCAAAGCAATTTTGGAACTCTTTTTCAGGAATGGCTATCAAAGCTGTCATTGTATGGCCGTTGGTGTCCTGAATGTCATCAAAATGTCTTCCTTCCAATATTTCCTTCATCTTTGGGTAAAGAAAAATATCATTAGGAGCCAGATTAGGTGAGTAGGGAGGGTGTTCCAATACAGTTATTTGCTTACTGGCTAAAAATTCCCTCACAGTCAGTGTCTTGGAAGCTGATGCATTGTCATGATGCAAGAGTCATGAGTTGTTGGCTGAAAGTTCAGGTCATTTTTGTGTAACACTTTCATGCATTCTTTTCAGCACTTCCAAATAGTAAACTTGGTTAACTGTCCAGGTGGTACAAATTCATAATGAACAAGCCCTCTGACATCAAAAACAGTTAGCAACATCCTCTTAACTCTGGAGTTGGACTGATGGAACACTTTTGGTAGTGGAGAATTGGCTGACTTGCATTGTGCACTTTGACACTTTGTTTCAGAGCCATGTTGGTACACCCATGCTTCATTATCAGTGATAACGTGGCCCAAAACATTGTCTTGCTTCTCAAAAAGGTTTTGACAAACTTTGACTCTCCTTTTCTTCAATTCAGTGGTGAGCTCCTTTGAGGCCATTTCTGCATACACCATTCTCATGCCAAGATTTTCTGCTAATATTTTCCTAACTGTATTTCTACTGATGTTTACTTGGTCTACTATGCTTCTCACGGTCACCCAATGATTTTGACACACAATTTGATGAATTTTTGCAATGTTTGCATCAGTCCTCCTCACTACTCTTCATTAGTGACCCTTTCTCTCCCTTCAAAAAAACATTTAATCCATTTGTACACTCCCATTTTCTTCATGGCATTGTCTTCATAAACTTGGTCTAATATGTCTCTGATTTCACTTCCACTCTTGTCAAGTTTAACAAAAAAATGTAATGCTTGTTGGTTGCTCTGATTCAAGCTCTGACATTGTTGCAACAGCACACAAAACCATGCAACAACAATAATGAACACAACTCAGCAAGATACTGCTACAGGCCAGCATGAACAGAGCTATGAGACACAGACATACTGAAGTTATGAAATCTTGCTGAATTATTTATACATGCTGCCAATGTAAGTCCACAGTGGCAAGTTTGTGAGGCTATTTGTGAGACTTCATATATCCAAAAGGCTTGAAAGCAGTGATTTGAAGAGGTACTTTCATACCAGTGCTCACTGCAGTAGTATTTACAATAACCAGAAAGGGAAACCAGTCCACATGCCAGTCGACAAATCAATGGATAAGCAAATTGCAGTATACTCACAAACTGGAACACTACTCAGTCATAAAAAGAAATGGAGTTTTATGTAAGCTGTGACATCGATGACTGTGTTAAGTAAAATACATCCACTGACAAGGAACTGTAAGAAATTCCTGCTAGATATAGAAGAGCACATGAAACTAGGGATATCATGGTTGATGTCACATAGATCTTGGCTCAGTAGAGAATACCAGAAAGATTTTTACCTGCGTTTTTATAACTATGCAGAGGTATCCAACTCTGTGAATCATAACCAATAATTAATAACAACACAAAGAATGAGAATCTGAGTACATTTAATTGTGCTCAAAAATAGCCTTGACCAAGAGGCAATCATTTAAACAAAGCAAGGAAATAATGAATAGTTTAGTGTCAGGGACGGTGTGCATCAGGGTTATCATCCTTTACCTTCTTCAGCTGATATGCTGACCAGATAATCTGTAGAGCTGGGCTATAGGAAGAAATTTGGGGCATCAGGATTAGAGCCAGACTCATTAACAACCTCTGATTTGCAGATATTACAACCTTGCTTGTTGAAAGTGAAGAGGACTTGAAGCATTTACTGATGAATATCAAAGACCACAGCCTTCAGCATGGGTTATACCTCAGTACGAAGGAAAGAAAATTCCTCACCACTGGACCAATGGGCAACATCATAATAAATGCAGAAGACATTGAAGTTGTCAAGGATTTCAATTTATTTGAATCCACAATCAACGTCAATTTAAGCAGTAGTCAAGAAATCAAGTGAAGTATTGCATTCAGCAAATCTTCGGTAAATTTACTTTTTAAAATGTTGAAAGCCAAAGATGTCACTCTGAGGACTAAAGTTCACCTAATCAAAGCCACAGTATTTTCAGTTCCTTGTGTGAAAAGCAAGTAAGTAATGAAGACCAAAAAAGAACTGATGCCTTTGAATTCTGGCATTGGCAAAAAATATTGAACATACCAAGGACTGCCAAAGAATGAACAAACCTAAATTGGAAAAAGTATAGCTATAATGATCCTTTTATCCAAAGATGAGAAGACATTGTGTCATGTAATTGAGACATGTTATCAGCAATAGCCAGTCTCTGAAGGAGGACATCATGCTTGGTAAGAAGAGGGTCAGTGAGAGAGAGCAACACCCTCAATGAGACAGATTTAGACAGTGCCTGTGACAATGGGCTCAAACATAGCAAGGACTGTAATGATGATACAGGACCAGGAAGTTTCTTGACTCTGTTGTGAAAGGGTTACTATGAGTCAGAACTGGCTGAATGGCTCCTGACAACAATAACAATACTTCAAAGACATAGTTTTCTACATTCTAGTGAGGCAAGTAGTCGTAAAAGCTTGTGATGAGCAGCTAGGATGTCACTATTGGTCTTTTCCTTTCTGAAGCAAAAGAGAGTGAAAGAAGCCACAGAAGCAACTTGTTTAAAAGATGAATGGCCTGTAGTAGTCATAACCGCCACTAGTGTGTGACCAGAAGAGTAAGATGGGGTCTGGCTACCACTACTGAACACTTTGACCAGCAACAAAAGAGAAGGTCATAGACAGAATGAAAGAAAAATGTAAAAGAAAACTCGAATTCATATGGAAAAACTAGACAGGATTGAGACACTGGAGGAGCCCCCTGGACTATTGCCCTAAAATACTCTTTTATCTGAAACTGAACCCAATCCCAAATAATAGATTGGGCTATAAAATAAGTAACAACACCCATGAAGAATGTGTTCGTTAAAACACAAGACCAAAGGGACAACATATATGCAAAATAAAGACAGGAAGTCAAGACAGGGCAGGGAAACTAGAGATCAAACTAGAGAAGTCATAGTGAAAATGGGGAGAATGCTGCCATATTCGGGGACAACAACCAAAGTTATAAATTCATTTATGTATGGATTTTTGAAAAGGAAACTGATTTGTTATGTAAACTTTCACTTAAAGAACAATAAAGAAATTTTTTTTAAAGTTTTATTTCAGTTGAATTTTGAAGAAAGGGAAGAGTTTTTCAAGGCATATAAAACAGAGAGAGCACAGTTCAAAGCCAGTTAAACTATGATGTGTGGCTATATGTACTGGTAGTTAAAGGACCACCCTGGAATCTTCTAAAAATGAACATGGATTTCCGTTCAGCTACTGCCGGTGTTCTCTGAAGACCTACTAATGATGAAAATGAACAAAAATCAGCCGTGAATTTAAAACAACGGTGCGTTTCTAACTAAAAATCATTTAGCCCAGTTGGAGACCTGGGGGAACCACGGTGGAGTATGAAGCAGTCTACAGTGAGTGTCTCCTCAGACACTTGCCTTTAGATGTAAGTTCCTCCTCCCTCATCTGCATCAGGCTCACAGAATTGATGTTCCAGAGAGAATTCCCACTAAAAATGCAAGGAGACAGGCACTGATACGACAAGAGAAGTGAGACACTGGCTCAAGAAGAGGTTTCATTTGACTTCCCCCAAGCCAAACCCAACCCACTGACATCGAGTAGATTATGACTCAGAGTGACCCTACAGGACAGAGAACTGTTCCATAGAGCATCCAAGGAGCCCCTGAGAGACTCAAAGTGTTGACCTTTTGGTTAGCATACATAGCACTTAGCCAACTATGCTTTCCTCCTATAGTTTCATATACTAGGTTGTATGTTCTGGTCTATTATAAAGTTTGTCTATTATATAAAGTCTATTATGAAGTATAATGCTGGTATTTACTGTAAGGTGTAGATCAAAGTTTATTTCTGGTACATATGAATATTCAATTGTTGCAGCACCATGTTGGAAATATCTGGCTTTTACCCTTTGAGTCATCAAAAATAAGCTATGTGAATGTATTTCTGGAATTTCTGTTCCAACTCATTGGTCTGTGTGGCTTCATAGAAATATCACACAGTCTTGAATACTCAAGCTTTTAACAAGACTTGAAGTTAGGTGGTACTATTCCTCCTAATTTGTCTTTATCAGCCTGTAGTCTGTGTTCCAGCCTTCATATTTTTCTACAAAGTTTGAAATGAACTTGTTGATTTCTGCAAACACAGTTCTGCTAGGATTCTGGCTGGGGTTATAGTGAATTTATAAATTGCTTTGGAGAGAACTGACATCTTAACAGTTTTGAGCCTTCCAAATCATAATATACTATAGCTCTCAATTTGTGTCTTCTTTACTTTGTTTTGGTAATACTTTGGATGCTTTAAAGTACATGTCTTACACATCTTTTTCGGTTTCATTCTTTTAATGTATCACATTATTGTCATGTTATGGGTTTGCACCATTTTAAAATTGCATCTTATTGTTTTTTGCTCATGTATACAAATTCAGGATTGATTTTTCTGTGTTTCTTTTGTGTCCTGCAGTATAGCTAGACTCATTCAGTAATTGGCCATTTTTTTGAGTTTCCATCAGATTTTTCTACATAGATGGTTATGTTGTCTGAATATAACTTTATTTTAGATGCTTCTCTTTTATTTTTTCTTCCTAATTTCAGTTATGGGACATGGAGTAGATATGGCATAGAGGATGTGAGAATGTCTGGTTCTTGAAGTGAGGAAGAAAACATTCTTTAGACAGGGTTTTTTCATAGATGTGTTTTATCTTCTAGTTGAGGAAGTACACTTGTATTCTTATTTTGCTTAGAATTTTCTTCAGTAATCTATATTGAATTTTTCAAAGGCCTATTGTACACCTATTAAGAGGATCAAATTATTGCTATTCTTTTGGCAATGATAATAGGGTTGATTATACTGACTGAATTTTAAATGTGCTATGACACTTGTATTCCTAGAGTAAAAACAACATTGCCCATAGTGTATTATCCTTTTCAATCATCGTGAGATTGAATTTCTCGAAAACTTTGTCAAGAATTTTGGACCTTGTTTGTTAGGAATTTTTATTAGCATTTCTCTTGTAATGTTTTCTCTTGTTTGGCATCATGATAATATAATTTAACAAAGTGAGTTGAAAGAGATTCTGTGGAACTGGTATTGTCTTTACCTAAAATGCTTGGGAAATTTCCCCTGTAAAAGACTTTCTACTTTATAGCTAGGCTTTGAATCCTACAATAGCTGTGACTGTATTATGAGTGTTTTTTTTCTTTTTGAATATCCATTTATAGTCCATTAACTAACATGTTACACAGAAAGATGTAACATGCATGTAGTTATGTAAGTGGAGAAGAACAAAAATCATTTTCTCATTGCTCTTGTTCAGTTGGTGTAAAAGTTGTTCTGACCTTAAAAAAAAAAAAAACTGAATAAGGCATCTTCCACTGACACACAATTTATAAATCTTTTGGCATGTGTCCTAAAGCTTATAAAGACCACTTAGAAAGCAATCTTTAGCTAGAGCTTTGGATGTTACAAGAATAAGTATATAAAATTTAACTGCTTTGATATATATGAGGTCTTCAGGTGTATTATGATCCTTGTGTTGGGTCAGGAAATTAACATCTAACAGATCAGTGGAAGTTGCATATAGGCGGGCATGTAAATTTATACGGGAATGTACATTTTCGCTCAGTCATAATAAAAAAAATTCAGGATAAAATGAATTTAAAAAGTTACTTTTAAAGTTGTCAAGAAATGTAAGTGCCTAAAAAGTATTTTTAAAAAATCTCATCATAAAATTAAAAAAAAAAAAACTCATCATAAAATGAACAGGAAATACAACAAATTTTTTAGAATAATTTTTTTTCCAGTTTATCACTAGATGTCAGAGTATAACAGTTTATGTAGGAAAAATGACTTGTTGATAGATGCTAAGACTTAGATGACCCTTGAAAACCCGCATTGTGTGAAATGTCAATAACAAAAGGATAAATTTTGTATGATCTCAGTTCTATGAAACACCTATGATGAGTTCTGACAATGAGGTATGAAAACTTATGCTGAAAAAAGGGCTACTTGCCTCACCGCTGAATATCACTATGGTAACCTTTGAAGTACTCCCCTTGGGAAGCAATGCACCAATGCCAGCATTTAGTCCACCCTTCAAAGCAATTTTGGAGCTTTACTTCTGGAATGGCCATCAGAGCTGACCTTGTATTACCCCTGGTGTCCTGAATGTCATAAAAATGTCTTCCTTTCAGTATTTCCTTCATCTTCAAATAAAAAAGTCATTTAGGGCCAGATCAGGTGAGTAGGGATGGTGTTCCAACACAGTTTGTTTACTGGCTGAAAACTCCCTCACAGACAACAATACAATTAAGTCGTAAACTTGCACTGTTCCAGCATGGACAATGACCATTCCAGAAAGAGTTCTGAAATTGCTTTGAAGGGTGGACTAAGTGCTGGCATTGGTGCATAGCTTCCCAAGGGGAGGACTTCAAAGATGACCATAGTGGTACTTAACAATTAGTTACATAGCACCTAAAACAGTTAAGTTTTCAGGCTTAATTATCATACCTTGTGTGGTAGATGCAAATATAGAGACCAAAGTAAAGTATATTTGTGGCTACTAGAAACGGACAGTAACTATGAGGCAAAATTGACTCTGTAGGGCCTAGTAACGTCAACAATGGGTGTTAAGGAACCCTGGTTGAGTTCTACAGTTTTCTTCAAAGGTTTGGCAGTTTGAATCTTCCAACCACTCCTTGGAAACCCTATGGTAGAGTTGTACTATGTACTATAGGGACACTATGACTTGGAAGTAACTCAACAGCAACTGGTTGTTTTGATGAGTGGTGAGGAGAGCACTGGTGGCCAAGTGTTTAAAGCAATTCGCTGCTAACTGGAATGCTGGTGGCTCAAATTCATCAGATTCTCCACAGATAAAGATGTGACAATCTGCTTTCTTCAAGATTTTCCAGCCTTGAACCATATAAGGCAATTGTACTCTGTTCCATAGGGTTGCCATAAGTCAGAATTGAATTGATGGGTGTGGGTGTGATTTTTGTTGGTTTTTATGGACGGAGAGAAGAGGAAAGGCAGAATCATTGCTTAGGGGGCACTGAGATGCTGTTAAGGGTGGTGCCAAAACTGGAAATGGATGGTGATGATTAAATAACAATGTGAACAAATTTCATTTCTCTGAATGGTGCACATAAATTGTTGATATGGAAAATGTTTGCTGAGTATACACTTAACAAATTTTTAAATGAACAATAGGGGTACTCTAAATAGCATTAATAATTGTGTGTGATCTTTTCAACATAAATCCAAACTATCTTTTACATAATCTGCATGAATCCCTAAGAGTTTAGAGTACACCAGCAAAATCTGACCTTCTGTTAGTTGAAACAACAGAATAGACTCTGAAATCTCAAAAGCAACAGTAAGTCCAATGAAAATTTCCAAGATACACAATTGTAAGAAACCAAAAGAGGTCTATGTAAATGGAAAAACATGCCATGCTGATGGATAGATTCAATATTTTAAAAGATAAATTCTACCCAAAGTAATCTAAGAGCACAATATAATCCTGATCCAAATACCAACAGTATTCAGTAAAGAAATGAAAACACTTATCAGTCAATTTGTATGGAAAGGGATGAGACCATGCATAAATAAAGCATTATTGAGAAAGAAGTATAAAGTTGGAGAATGTACACTGCCTGACTGCTTCAACAGGGACCACAACCAAGGGTACCAGACAGAGCTGGAGAAAAATGTAGAATAAAATTCCAACTCAGAAAAGGAAAAATCAGGATTGCTGGCTGAAAAGAGACTGGAGAAACTCTGAGAGTACAAGTGCATAGTAATGAAGGCACTCCTGAGATTCACCTTTCAGTCAAAGGTTGGACAGGCCCATAAAAGAGAGTGAGACCTAAGGGTACACTAAAGGTAAGAATTAGAAGGCAGGAAGGAATAGGAAAATTGGCAATAGGGGACCCAAGTTTGACAAAGGAGAGTGTTGACATGTTGTGGGGTTGTTAACTAATATCATAAAACATTATGGATACTTACTGTTTAATGAGAAACTAGTTTGTTCTGTAAACAGTCACCTAAATTATAACAATGACAACAAAAATAGAATGAGAGAAGAAAAAATACGATCAACAGAAGAGATGATAATATGTGACATTAAGAGGGTGCAAACCATTAACTAACTCCAGAAGACAAGGTGCATAACAGAAATCCACTAAAAATTAAATAGTCATGGTCATCAAAAGACTGCACTAAAAGAGTAAAAAGAGAATATAAAGATTGGGGAAAAAGTTTGGCTACAATAAATGTGACAAATATCTAATCTCTAAAATCTAAAAATCCAACACCTCCACTAAAATAAAAGATAAATAATCCAATTAAAAATCTGGCAATGGAAATGAACAAAGAAGAAATTTAAGAATCTAACAGACAGATGAGGAAATACTCCAAATCAGTAGACATTAGAAAAATGAAATCAAAACAACAGTAAGATACCATCTGTGGTGGTCAGGATTATGTCAATTTGGCTACTCCATATTTGGCTGATGTATTAAGTGGCAGGGCAGGATTTGTGCTGGCTTCCCGCCCCTCGACTCTCATCTCTTGACCTTCCACTATTACTGCTGGTCTGCTCACGTAGCCAGGAGCTCCTGCTCTCTTCTTCCAGTGTCTGGTTCCTGGACTTGAGCTAGCAGCTGTTGGATTCATCAATCCTTACAGTCGGCACTTGAGAGTCCTGCTCCCTGACCTGCCGATCCTGGGTTCGCCAGCCTCTGCTGCTCTGTCTTGCCACCAGCTTGGGATCCACCAACCGGTGATCTAGAACTCTGGTCTCTGACCTGCTGACTTTGGGTTCCTCAGCTTCTGTGGCCACGTGAGGCCTGTGCCAGAACTTGGGACATTCAGCTTCTGTGATTGCGTGAGCTGTTTCCTGTATCTGTATCTATCTGTCTATATATATTATAAATCTTTCCTTGTACCTACATGTATTACCGGTTTTGCTTCCCTAGAAAATCCAGCCTAAGACAATTTGGTACCAGGAGTGGTTCTAGGGAAACAAAATTGTAAAACTGAATCCTTTCAAGTGGTTCTTCAGTCTGGCTAATAGTCACACTGTTGCTAACTCTGCTCCTACTGGTAAAGAGTGCCGTGCTAGTCCATGAGCTGAGGTGGCGGTACACATCCGCAAAACAGCCCCACCAATAGATCAGATACTGGTGAAAGGTGATGCCCAGGGTGAAAACATGTGTGATAAGTTTTCGAAATTATGTGCAGATGAGAAGTATAAGGAAGATGGTTGGCTGGTCCTACTTGCATTAGATAAGCTGGTGAAGGAAAAAGATGAGCTTGGGGCCTTGGAATCAAAGCTCTCACGTCGTGTAAGAGACCTCAAAGCTTCTACTTGTGCTTTAAAAGAAAACCTTATTACTTGTAATAACAGAGTCGATACTGCTGAAAGCCAAACCCAGATGCTTATCATTAGAGCAGCGGAATTGCAATGCCAGCTCAATTGCCAATCTCGAGAAGTATCTGAAAATAAAGTGAGGGCGTTGACTGGGAAAAAATGTAACCCTGAAACTTGGAACAGAGACATATGGGAGGATGATATGGAAGCTGGGGACACTGAGCCCCTTAATTCCAGTGAATCACTCCTGCCAGCTGAACCACACCTGTGTGAAGGGATTACTTCATGTTTGTCTGCTAAACCACCCTGCCCAGTAAAGCCACTATCCCCTCCACTCCAATCTAACGAGATTAGCTGTAGCCCAGCTGTCTCTGAAGAGCACCTGCCTGAGTCATTGCCTGGGGCATGGCCTAAGGCAGTTGCTTTATGAAAACATGCTGAAGATTCTAAAAACACTTCAGCACTGCCGATTTTGGCTTCTAGACCTGTAACTAGACTTAAGTCCAAGCAAGCCCCAAAAGGTGAAGCACAAAGTATGACCCAGGAGGAGATGCACTATACTCCATAGGAACTACTTGACTTTTCTAATACATACAAATAGAAATCTGGGGAATATGCTTGGGAATGGCTGTTAAGATGTGGGATAATGGTGCAAGGAACATAAAATTGGATCAGTCTGAATTTCTTGACCTGGGTCCACTGAGCACAGACTCTTCATTCAATGTTTCAGCTCGAGAAGTTAGGAAAGGACCTAATAGTTTGGCTGGATTGCTGAAGCATGGCCGATGCGGTGGCATACACTAAATCAAGCTGAGTCGCCAGACTTGTCTTGGTGTACTGTCAAAGAGGGTATCCAAAGGCTTACAGAAATTGGCATGCTAGAGTGGATTTATTCCCTGAGACCTTCAAATCCACACATAGAATGCCCAGAGGACACAACTTTTACCACAACTGTGAGAAACAAATTTGTGAAGGGAGCTCCGGGATCCTTGAAGACCGCTGTGATTGCCATTTTATGTAAATCAGATATGACAGTGGGAGCTGCCCTAGCTGAATTAAGATACCTAACTACAATGGGGCTGACTGGATCCCGTGGTGGTAGGGGTCAAGTGGCTGCACTCAGTCGACAAAGACAAGGTGGGCGTGCTTACAGTAATGGACAGCAGAGGCAAAATAGTAATCGTAATAATTTGATTTGTACGGACATATGGAGCTGGCTACTTAGTCATGGTGTCCCTAGCAGTGCAATAGATGATCAACCTACTAAGTATTTACTTGATATGTATGAAAGGATGAATTCTAGGTCAGGTGAACAGCAGTCTAACTCAAATCGCCAGAAGAGAGAGTCGCGGTCCCTCAGTCAATTCCCAGACTTGAGCGAGTTTAAGGACCCACAACCCCTTGAATGAAGGGGAGGCCAGGTCTCTTTAAGGAAGAATTCTGATACCCTGCCAAAAATTTATACTGTTAATCTTCCTCCTGACCTTACCCAAAGGGATCTAAAGCCTTTTATGAGAGTGACTGTTCACTGGGGAAAAGGAAATAATCAGACTTTTTGGGAACTACTGGATACTGGCGCTGAACTGACACTAATTCCAGGAGACCCAAAGCGTCACTGTGGTCCACCAGTCAGAGTGGGGACATATGGAGGTCAGGTTATTGATGGAGTCTTGGCTCATGTTCATTTCACAGTAGGTCCAGTGGGTCCCCGAACCCATCCTGTAATGATTTCCCCAGTTCCAGAATGCATAATTGGAACAAATATACCCAGCAATTGACAGAACTCTCACATTGGATCCCTGACAAGTGGAGTGAGAGCTATTATGGTGGGAAGAGCCAAATGGAAGCCACTAGAACTGCCACTGCCTAGGAAACTAGTAAACCAAAAGCAATATTGCATTCCTGGAGGGATTGCTGAAATTACTGCCACCATTAAGGACACGAAGGACGCAGGGGTGGTGATTCCTACCACACCCCATTCAACTCGCCTATTTGACCTGTGTGAAAAACAGACGGATCTTGGAGAATGACAGTAGATTATCGCAAACTTAACGAGGTGGTAACCCTCATTGCAGCTGCTGTTCCAGATGTAGTTTCATTGCTTGAGCAAATTAATACATCTCCTGGTACTTGGTATACAGCTATTGATCTGGCTAATGCTTTCTTCTCCATACATGTTTCCAAGGACCACCATAAGCAGTTTGCATTCAGCTGGCAAGGCCAACAATACACTTTCACTATACCTGCCTCAGGGCTACATTAACTCTTCAGCCCTATGTCATAATTTAGTCCACAGGGACCTTGATTATTTCTCTCTTCCACAAGATGTGACACTGGTCCATTATATAGATGATATTATGCTGATTGGACCTAGTAAGTAAGGAATATCAGTGACTCTGGACTTATTAGTTAAACATTTGCATGCTAGAGGGTGGGAAATTAATACCACAAAAAATCAGGCACCTTCCAACTCAGTGAAATTCCTAGCGGTCCAGTGGTGTGGGGCATGTCACGATATTCCTTCTAAAATGAAGGATAAATTCTTGCACCTGGCTGCTCCGACAACTAAAAAACAGGCACAGCACCTAGTGGATCTCTTTGGATTTTGGAGGCAACATATTCCTCATTTGGGTGTGCTACTTCGGCCTATTTATCATGTGACTTGAAAGGCTGCTATGTTTGAGGGGGCCCAGAACAGGAGAAGGCTCTGCAACAGGTTCAGGCTGCTGTGCAGGCTGCTCTGCCACTTGGGCTGTATTATCCAGCTGATCCACTGTGCTTGAGGTGTCAGTGGCAGATAGAGATGCTGTTTGGAGACTTTGGCAGGCCCCTGTGGGTGAATCACAGTGCAGACCTTTAGGATTTTGGAGAAAAGCTCTGCCATCCTCTGCAGATAACTACTTTCCTTTTGAAAAACAACTTTTGGCTTGTTACTGGGCCTTGGTAGAGACTGAACACTTAACCATGGGACACCAAGTCACCACGCATCCTGAGCTATTGATCATGGACTGGGTATTGTCTGACCCACAGAGTCATAAAGTTGGATGAGCACAGCGGCACTCCATCATTAAATGGAAGTGGTATATACGAGATCGGGCCCATGCAGGACCTGAAGGCACAAGTAAGTTGCATGAGGAAGTGGCCCAAATGCCCATGGTCTCCACTCCTGTAACATTACCTTCCATCTCCCAGTTTACACCTATGGCCTCATGGGGAGTTCCTTATGACCAGCTGACCGAGGCAGAGAAAACTTGTGCTTGGTTTACAGACGGTTCTGCGGGATATGCTGGCACCACTTGAAAGTGGACAGCAGCAGCACCAGAGCCCCTTTCTGTGAACTCCCTCAAGGACAGTGGTGAAAGCACATCCTCCAAATGAGCAGAACTTTGTGTGGTACATATGGTTGTTCACTTTGCTTGGAAGGAGAGATGGCCAGATGTGCAGCTGTATACTGATTCATGGGCTGTGGCCAATGGCCTGGCCAGTTGGTCAGGGACTTGGAAGGAACATGACTGGAAGATTGGAGACAAGGATTTATGGGGGAGAGGTATGTGGATAGACCACTTTGAATGGGCCAAAGAAGTGAAAATATTTGTGTCTCATGTGAATGCTCATCAAAGAGTGACCTCAGCAGAGGATGAGTTTAACAGTTGAGTGGATAGAATGACATGTTCTGTGGGAACCAATCATCCTCTTTCTCCGGCTACTTCTGTCATTGCTCAGTAGGCCCATGAACAAAGTGGTCATGGTGGCAGGGTCAGTGGTTATGCATGGGCCCAGCAACATGGACTCCTGCTCACCAGCACTGACTTGGCTACAATCACTGCTGACTGCCCAATCTGCCAGCAGCAGGGACCAACTCTGAGTCCTCCATACGGCACTATTCCTCGAGGTGATCAGCTGGCAACCTGGTGGCAAGTTGATTACATTGTACCCCTTCCATCATGGAAATGAAAGCGTTTTGTCCTTACTGGAATAGATACTTACTCTGGATATGGATTTGCCTACCCAGCACGACATGCTTCTGCCAAAACTACCATCCGTGGACTTACAGAATGCCTCGTCCACTGTCATGGAATCCCACACAGCATTGCCTCTGATCAAGGGACTCACTTCACAGCAAATGAAGTGTGGCAGTGGGCCCAGGCTCATGGAATTCACTGGTCTTACCATGTTCCCCATCATCCTGAAGCAGCTGGCTTGATAGAACAATGGAATGGGCTCCGGAAGACACAATTACACTGCCAGCTAGGTGGCAATACCTTGCAGGGTTGGGGAAGTGTTCTCCAGGAGGCTGTGTGTGCTCTAGACCAGCATCCAATATATGGTACTGTTTCTCCTATCACCAGGATTCATGGGTCCAGGAATCAAGGGGTGGAAATGGGAGTGGCACCACTCACTGTTACCTCTAGTGACCCACTTGCAAGATTTTTGCTTCCTGTCCCCATGACCTTATGCTCTGCAGGGTTAAATGTCTTAGTTCCGAAGGGAGGAATGCTGCCACCTGGAGACACATCAACGATCCCACTGAACTGGAAGCTAAAATTGCCACCAGGCCATTTAGTGCTCCTTGTGCCTCTGCATCAACAGACAAAGAAGGGAGTTACAATACTGGCTGGTGTGACTGATCCTGACTATGAAGATGAAATTGGATTGACATTACATATCTGAGGTAAAGAAGAGTGTGTTTGGAATGCAGGAGATCCCTTAGGATGCCTCCTAGTACTACCATGTCCTGTGATTAAGGTCAATGGAAAACTACAGCAACCCAACTCCAAAATGAGTGATAATAGCCCAGACCCTTCAGGAATGAAGGTTTGGGTCACCTCACCAGGCAAGGAACCACAACCAGCTGAGATGCTTACTGAGGGCAAAAGGAATACAGAATGGGTTGTAGAAGAAGGTAGTTCTAAATATCAGTTACGGCCATGTGACCAGTTGCAGAAACGAGGACTGTAAATGTTATGAGTATTTCTGCTTTGTATGTGTGTATTGGATGTTTTGTTTACTTATGAAACGTAAGATGTAAATGGGCTAATGCATTTTCAGTTGTACATGTGTTAGTTATATCATGTTAGGCATAAGTATGACTTTGTAACTGTGTTCCTTCAGAGACTGTGGATGGTAAGGTGAGATGTGTGCAGATGCCAAGTTGACAAGGGGTAGGTTGTGGTGGTCAGGATTATGTCAACTTGGCTACTCCATATTTGGCTGCTGTATTAAGTGGCAAAGTGGGGTTTGTGGTGGCTTCCCGCCCCTTGGCTCTCATCTCTCAACCTTTCACTACTACTACTGGTCTGCTCACGTAGCCAGGAGCTCCTGCTCTCTTCTTCCAGTGTCTGGTTCCTGGACTTGAGCTAGCAGCTGTTGGATTCATCAATCCTTACAGTCGGCACTTGAGAGTCATACTCCCTGACCTGCTGATCCTGGGTTGCCAGCCTCGGCCGCTCCGTCTTGCCACCAGCTTGGGATCCACCAACCAACATAACCGGTGATCTAGAACTCTGGTCTCTGACCTGCTGACTTTGGGTTCCTCAGCTTCCGTGGCCACGCGAGGCTTGTGGCAGAACTTGGAACATTCAGCTTCTGTGATTGCTGTTTCCTATATCTATACCTATCTGTCTATACATATTATAAATCTTTCTTTGTGCCTACGTGTGTTACTGGTTTTGCTTCCCTAGAAAACCCAGCCTAAGACACCATCTCAACTTGGCATTACTGACATGATTCAAAAAACAGAAAAGAACCAATGCTGTAGAGTCTTTGGGAAAATTAGAAAACATACACTGCTGGTGTAAGTGCAAAGTGGCACAACCATGTTAGAAAAAAATATGATGCTTCCTAGGAAAGCTAGAAGTAGAAATACCATGTGATCTACCAGTCCCACTTCTAGAAACATATTCTAGAAAAATAGGAGCGGTCACATGGGCACATCCGTGTTCATTCATGTTCGTTGCAGCATTGCTCACCTTTTTTCTCAATGGCAAAAACAGGGAAAAAACAGGTGAATGAATAAACAGACTGTGGTACGTACACGTGGTGGAGAACTACACAGCCACAAAGAGCATTCATGGCTGTAAACCATTGCACAGCATGGATAAATCTGGAGGGCATTATACTAAGTAAAGTAAGTCCAGCACAAAAGGACAAATGTCCTACGAGACCACTATGTAAAGGTTTGTGAAAAAGTTTACACAAAAAGAAACAGTTTTAATGGTTAAAAGAGAGGGTCTGAGGGAATGGAAAGACACTAAACAGAGAACAGGTAAGTGGCAACCTTGGTGAAGTGAGACAGTACATGTTTCTGTGGAAGATCCAGGCATGGAGCCTTCACAGACACATTGAAAGTTCCTGAGGGACAAAAGTACTGGGCAGAGAGATGTGAGGAGCATATTCTTGGGTAACATCTAGCTCTAGTGACATAATGTAGTTTGTAAAGACAGTGTTCTATTAGGCTTCCAAAATAGGTCACCAGATGCCTTCACAGTAGGAGAAAAGGCACTAGAATTATCTGACTGGAAATTCAACTTTGTAATAGCCAGAGCCATATCCAAGAGATATCCATATCCATATCCATATCCATATCCAAGAAGTAAACATCAGACAAAAACAAGTAAAAATAGACTAATTCATGGAAAATGCAGACAAGTTAATGGAAGGATTTGTGTAAATATACGAGCAAAATTCCAAAGTAAATTGACAGCTAGAAATCATGCAAAAACAGCAACTGAAAGTCCAAAAGATGAATAACAAGATTTCAGAAACAGTGTTGTAGAAGGGCAGAGGGACAGGTTTGAAATGATGGATGACAGGGTACCTAAATTGAAGACAAACACTTGGATACACCCTTGTTTCAGTAAAAATCAGAAGAGGCAGAAAAAAATGCAGAATCCTTGAGAACTATGTGGGATAGAATCAAAAGTAAAAATTTGTGAGTGATCAGTGTTCCAGAACTGGGAGAGAAACTGGAAAACATACAGAGGATCCCTGAAGAATTGCAGACACAGAGCTTCTGTAATATAACAGTAGGTAAAATACTGATAATTCAAGAACTGAACAAAACCCATATTGCATAGGCTCTAAAAGAAAATCACTATGGTGTATCATATCTCTGAAACCAAAGACAAAAATTTCTGAGAGCAGCTCAAGTAAAACAGAAAGTCACTAACAACAGAGAATCAATAGGACTAAACTCTGATTATTTAGCATAAACTATGCATTCAAGAAGCCAATGAGATAATATGTATAAAGCCTTGTTTTAAAAAAAATTGCAAACCAAGAATTACACAGCTCACAGAACTCTCATTCATACATTTCTGGATAAACAAAAATTAAAGGGATATACAACAACCAAATCAAGCTCACAAGAATTATTAAAGGGCATCTTTTGGTCCTAGAACAAACAGCATCAGGCCACAGCCTGAATAAGAGATACAAGATTGTGCCACCCAGACACCAGCATAAGAAATGAACTCTCAAGGACTATTCCAAACCAAGAACCAGAGAGCTTTATCTGTACAGGATGCCCAAGCCAGAAGAAATTTCCAGTGGAGTGGAAGGCAAGACAGGCAAGACAAGTAAGCAAAGAGTGATTCAAACCTAGGAAGATAGGGATAATTTTCAAGATAACCATGAAGAAAATTAACAAACCTCTTCATTAAAATGAAGCAGTAAAACTAGAGTTCTCAGTTAAAACAGTATCTATAGTAATAAAACAAATGAAAAAGAAATACAAAAACCAAAGGAGTTCAGCACAGGAGAGTAAGGCACAAAGAAAGGGCAGTACCACAACAAAAAAATATATAAAATAATAGCAATAAACTCAAACCTATCAATAATAACAACAAATATAAAATGGTCCAAATGCACCCATAAAGAAATGGAATGTGACAGAATGGACAGAAACAATAGTTTCCATCAATATGTGGTTTACAAGATACGTAATGCAGAAACAAAGAAATAAATTTATTAAAAATCAAATGATGGAGGGAAATATACCAAGCAAATTATCTGAACAACAAGATCAGGAGTGGCAATACTGAGCTCAGGTGAAATAGACTTTAAAAGAAAAATAACCCAAAAAGACAGGGAAGGGCACTATATAATAATTAAAGGGATGATCCATCATGAAGGCTTAACATCAGTCAACATCTACACACATAAAGACAGGGCTCCAAAATACACAAACTCTAAGAACAATGGAAAGAGAGACTGAACATTGTCCAGAATAGACCACATCTTAAGCTACATAGCAACGCTCAACACAATCCACAACACTGAGATAATGCAAAGTATCTTCTCTGAACACAGGGCCATCAGAATAGAAATTAACAAGAGGAAGAACAAAGAACAATATCAGTTACACGGCAACTGAGTAACACCTGGCTTCTAAACTAATGGGTAATAGCAGAAATCAAAGACGAAGTAAAAAAAATTCCTGGAATCTATTGAGAATGAAAAACAGTCATACCAAAAATCGTTGGGAGACAGCAAAGGTAGTCCTCAGAGGTCACTTTATATCAATAGATGCACACATGAAACAAGGAAGGAGAAAATAAAACTGTTAGCTACACAACTAGAGAGGAAACAGTGAAAAAAGCCCACAGCTGCCAGCTGAAAGAACGTAATGAAGAACAGAGTAGAAGTAAACGAAATAGAGAATAGAAATACGATAGGAAGGATCAACAAAACCTAAAGTTAGTTCTTTGAACCAAACCAAAAAACCAAACCCAGTGCTGTTGAGTCAGATTCGTAGTGTCCCTATGAGACAAAGTAGAGCTGCTCCACAGACTTTTCAAGGAGCATTGGGTGGATTTGAACTGTCAACCTCATGATTAGCAGATGTAGCACTTTACACACCACACCGATTGAGAAACCGCTAGCCACACTGATAAAAGAAAAACAGGAAAGACCTCGTATAACCCAAATCAGCAATGACATAGCAAACATTACAACACACCCAACTGAAATAAAAAGGATCACAAAATTACTGTGAAAAACTATAGTGCAACGAATTCGAAAACCTAGAGGAAATGGACAAATTTCTAGATGTACACAGTCTACCCAAAGTAACATGAAATGATGTTGAAAATCTCAACAGACTCATAACAAGAAAAGAGATTTAAGATATAGAAAAAAAAAAATTCACAACAAAAGAAGACCCTGACTCAGATAGATTCACAGAATTCTACCAGACATTAGAGAAGAGCTTACGCTAGTACTATTCAAACTATTTCAGAAGATAGGAAAGCCAAAAAGCCACTATTGTTGAGTCATTTCCAACTCGTAACACCCCTATAGGTCAGATAGAGCTGCTCCATAGAGTTTCCAAGGGTATCTGGCAGATATGAACTGCTTACCTTTTGGTTAGCAGATGTAGCACTTAACCGGTACACTACCAGGGCTTTCGGAACACACGAAAGGGAAGGATCTTTTCAAATTCATTCAGTGAAGCCAGCATTACCCTGATGCCAATACCGGGCAAAGATATCACAAAAACAGAAAATTACAAACTAATGTCTCTAATGAGCATACGAGGTCCAACAATTAAGTCCACAAATTGAGTGGTTCTAAGTGCTGCATACCTCATTGCTGAATATCACTATGGTCATCTTTGAAGTACTCCCTTTGGGAAGCTATGCACCGATATCTGTGCCTAGTCCACCCTTCAAAGCAATTTTCAAACTCTTTCTGGAAGGGCCATTACACAGAGTGGCACAGTGGCAAGTTTGCAAACTAAACTGTATAGTTACCTGTGAGGGAGTTTTTAGCCGGTAAGAAGATAACTGTATTGGAATATCCTACCTACTCACCTGATCTGGCCCCTAGTGACTTTTTTCTTTATCTGAAGATAAAGGAATTACTGAAAGGAAGACATTTTGATGACACTCAGGGCATCGAGGGTAGTATGATAACATCTCTGATGGCCATTCTAGGAAAAAGGGTTCCAAAATTACTGTGAAGGGTGGCCTAGACACTGGAATCGATGTATAGCTTCCAAAGGAAGGTACTTTGAGGGTGACCATAGTGATATTTAGCAATGAGTTATGTAGCACTTTTTCTGAGTTCACAAACTTGACTGTCAGACCTCTTAGATGCAAAACTTCTAGACAATAGAATTGAACATTGTAGGAAAAAAATAATACACCACCAGCAAGGAGGATTCACACCAGGTATACAATGGTTCAACATTATAAAATCAGTCAACATAATCCATCACACAAATTAAGGGGAAGAAAAAATCATATGATCATCTCAATCGATATAGAAAATTCATTCAACCAAGTCCAATATCTATTCCTCATTTAAAAAAAAGTATAGAAGGGGAATTTTTCCACGTAATAAAGGACATCTCTGTAGAACCAAAGACTAAATAGAACATTTAGAAGAGCAGCTCAAGAAGACAAAAGACATGTGCAAAGAGCTGGAAATCAAAACCCAGAAGGGAAGAACATGTTCTGCATTTCTCAAGCTGCAAGAACTGAAGAAAATTCAAGCCTCGATTTGCAATAGCAAAGGATTCTACAGGGAAAATATTAAATGACTCGGAGCATCAAAAGAAGATAGAAGGATTACACAGAGTCATTATACAAGAAAGAACTGGTTGATGTTCAGCCATTTGAAGAGGTAGCACATGATCTGGGATCAGTGATACTGAAGGAAGAAGATGAAGCTGCACTGAAGCCACTGGCAAAAAAACAGGCTTCCAGGAACTGAAGGAATATCAATTGAGATATTTCGAAAAACAGGTGCAGCACTGGAAGTGCTCCATGCGTGTGCCAAGAAATTTAGAGGACAGCTACCTGGCCAACTGCCTGCAAGAGATCTATATTTATGCCCATTTCAAAGAAAGGTGATCCAGCTAAATGCAGAAATTACCGAACAATATCATTAATATCACACATAAGTAAAATTTTGCTCAAGGTCCTTCCATAGTTAATGCAACAGTGTATTGACAAACAACTACCAGAAATTCAAGCTGGATTCAAAAGAGGACATGCAACTGAAGATATCATTGTTGATGTCAGATGGATCCTGGCTGAAAGCAGAAAGATGCTTACCTGTATTTCATTGACTATGCACTGGCATTCAACTGTGTGAATCATAGTAAATTATGAATAACGTTGTGGAGAATTGGAATTCCAGAACACCTAACTGTGCTCTTAAGGAATCTGTATGAGGATCAAGAGACAGTTGCGTGAATAGAACAATGGGACATTGCATGGTTTAAAGTCAGGAAAGGTGCATCAGGGTTTTATCTTTTCACCATAACTTTTCAGTCTGTGTGCCAAGCAAATAATCTGAGAAGATGGATGCTATAAAAAGAGTGAGGCATCAGGATTGGAGGACAACTGATTAACAACTTGTGTTATACAGGCGACACCACCTTACTTGCTGGAAGTGAAGAAGATCTGAAACACTGAGGAAGGTAAAGGACCACACCCCTCAGTATGGATTGTACCTCAAAATCAAGAAAACAAAAATCCTCACAACTGGACCCGTAAGCAGAATCATCGCAGATGGAGAAATGATTAAGGTTGTCAAAGATTTCATTTTACTTGGGTCCACAATCAACACTCATGGAAGTGGCAGTCAAGACATCACCATCGCAACTTGCAGCTTGAATTTTTTCTTCAGTTTCTTTCAGCTTTCAAAATGCAGAACGTGTTCCTCCCTTCCGATTTTGCACTTCCAGCTCTTTGCTCATGTCATTATAATATTTTCTTTTGTCTTCTCGAGCTGTACTTTGAAATCTTTTGTTTATGTCTTTTACTTCACCATTCCTTCCTTTTGCTTTAGCTGCTCAACATTCAAGAGCAACTTCTGAGAGTCTCTTCTGACATCCAGTTTGGTCTTTTGTTTCTTTCCTGTCTTTTTAATGACCTCTTGCTCTCTTCATGGATGATGTCTTTGACGTTTGGTCTTTGGCCATTAGTGGTCAACACATCAGATCTGTTCTTGAGATGGTCTTTAAACTCAGGAGGGATATACTCAAGGTCACACTGTAGCTGTGTTGCGATTACTAATGAATATTTGTAGCGGTTTCTTCTCATTGCATCTCAGTAAATGAAGGTCTCCAAAGCTTGACTCCATCTACACCATTAACGTTGACTCTAGTTCGAGGAGGCAGCTCATTCCCAGCCATATTTTGAGTGCCTTCCCACCTAAGAGGCTTTTCTGCTGAGACTACATCAGGCCGTGTTCCACTGCTATTCCTAAGACTTTCATTTCACTGGCTGAGTTGTTTTCAGGAGTAGACTGCCAAGTCGTTCTTCCTAGTCTATCTAAACTTGGAAGCTCCACTGAAACCCGTCCACCACGGGTGGTCCTGCTGTTATTATACCAGTGGCATAGCTTTGAGCATTATGGCAAGCTGCAAACTGACAGATGCATAGGGTTAGAAAACTTACTAGGTCTGTGGTGTTGCATCTGGGTCCAACCGGGAGGGTTTTCATTTTCTTTGCATTGAGTTGTAATCCATTTTGAAGGCTACAGTCTTTGATCTTAATCAGCAAGTGCTTCAAATTCTCTTTGTTTTTAGCAAGCAAGATTGTGGCATAGCACATGTCAGGTTATAGGTAGTCCCTCACTGATTACTGAATTCCCTTCTGTGGACTGTGTTCTAAGTTGGATCCGACATGTTAAATACTTCACTGTTTGTTTGTTTTTGTTTTTGTTTTAATTTTCATTATTTTGCTCACTGTAAGTGTCTTTATAAATGTGATCTTTATTCTTCTTTAGGGGCTGGTTTGAGAATTAGAAAAGTACTTTGTTTGGATTGTTAGGATTTATTCTCAGTAACGCAAATGCTTCTGAATATGTTGTTGCCAAGAGACTGAAAAATTGACCAGGAGACCATTTAAGAGACATGAGTTTATTCATCAAAAGGGAAACTTATGAACCGGGACAGCAGTAATGCATACAGTGGCAGCTGGCTGGACAGGCTGTTAACCACACGTTGGTGGGGCAGCTAGGTTTTTTTATGGATGACCCTTCCCCCTGGGTCAGACGGGCTCTGGTACAGAGGGGTGCATCATATGTTAATTAGAGTTGGGTTGGTTGTTCAGTGGGTGTGGTGACAACATGTTAACAAATGTGGTCAATCATTGCAGGCGTCAGCAACTGCAGTGTGGGTCCTTTCCCAGTGGGTACTGTGATAACCTGATCTACATCATAGGGTCAACTTGTGGACATGCACTAGTGAATACGCGCGTGAGCCACTTGGGGGTTTTTGACTCGTGTTTTCAATATGCTTGTCTTCATTACTTTGACCAGAAAGCAGGAAGGATTGTGGTCGTTTCTTTTGATAGGTACATTCCAAAGAGTGTTGTTATTATGGTGTTGTTGTTACGGTTTCATACATACCTGTTGGGACAGTTTATATAGTATATATTACGAATGATAAATGTAAAAAAAAATCCGGATGGTTAGAAATTCTGTGTCGTAAGTTGGAGACTATCCTGAGTGGATGACGCCAGACACAAGAGTTCATGTATCCGGGAATAAGAGACACACTGGGTTTCTCAAGGATAACATCAGTTGGTGAAGGGACGCTATTAATTGCTGATCTCAAAAGCGGTTTTATGAGTACCTAACCCTGTAGCATAGTGGTTAAGTGGTTGCTAACCAAAAGGTCAGGAGCTCAAATTTGCTCCTTGGGAACTCTGTAGGGCCGTTCTATTCTGTCCTCTAGGGTTATTACGAGTCGGAATCAATTCAATGGTAGTGGTTTGAGTTTGTTTTTTTGCTTTTTTGTATACATTGTATAGAGAAACTCAGGTGGCATAGTAGTTAACTACTATGGCTACTAATCAAAAGGTCAACAGTGGAAACTGCCACTTAACCACTACCCCAGCGGCGTTTCCCTTTTCACTACCCAGGAAATAAAGACCGGACGGATCCCAAGTACAAGAGTTAAAGGCACTGAACGTTACGAACACTAGGTGGAGCCCTCGGGTTCCTGTTCAGAGCCCCTCCCTGGCTGCAGCAGGTGGGCCGGAAGCGGAAGCGGAAGCGGAAGCTCATGTCTTTAAGTTGCTCACTCGCTTCCGCTGTGGGGTGTGAAGTGCGTGCCCCGGGACAGATTTGCGCCTCTGGATTGAAAGGTGCTGCTGCAGTTCTTCGTGGTGAGGCCCTCTCCGCCCTTCCTGGCGTGTTTCAGAGCCGCGCGACTTCTGTAGCTGCGCTGCGCCCGGGCCTGCCTCTGCCCCTGCTTTGCCGCCCCTGAGAGCCCGGCCCACGCCGCTCTCGTCCCCTGTGCCACGGCTGGTTTTTGCGGGTCAGGATCGCGCGGCCGGGTGGGTGGGCTGGCCCTGCCTTCCGCGTATTAACAGGTAAAAATGATAAGTATTCTCGCTAAAGAAAGGTTTCATTGCCCGACCAGCTGCTCCAGCTTCACCTGGAAGATTGTGAGAAATGCAGAGTCGCGGGCCTCATGGACGTCCGGGGTCGTCAGCCTGAGCCCGAAAGTTGTGTCCCTTCCTCGGATCCGCCGCCCATCATGGTCCCCCTTGTTTTCTGTTCGACAGCAAGGCAGGAGTTCTATTAACTATTGCTGGTCGTATTGGAAGGTTACGGTAAGAAATAATATCCCCCTAGCTTAATTAAAATACGTGAAAGATTAAGAAACGTGAATTAAAACTGGTACGAGCATTTAGGAGCTGGCTTATTCCAGTTTCAGAAGGAAAGATATTTAGTAAGAGCGACATCAAGGGATTTCTTTGGCTGTAAGGCAGACATTGTCGTCCAAATTGTGTGAAAAACAATATGGCCAACCCTAGTTTGTTGGCTGTAAAATGGGTTGTGGCTGAACAAACTTCAGTCAGGCGTTGAACGATCTATAGAGATCACATGTTTCGTGTTTGTCCAGTATGTTAAAGATTGGCTGAGACAGATATATGCAGGATCGGATTCTGGTGATTCTGCCGCAGTTTTAGGGACCAAAGAATGGCACTTACTGGGGTGAAGGTTTCTTGTAGCAAAACCCAGGCATACTCCCAATGTTGGGGCCATAGATGTACAGAATGAGGGCAAAGTAGGAGGCTTGTGTAATGAAAATACTGAAACGTCTTACAGAGTCAAGCACACTACAGTTTAAGAAACTAACTTGTTTTTTGTAATAATTATTTTTAAAAGTACTTGTGCTTAAATGTGAAATGGATTAACTATTAGAAACCAAAAATAATAATAGCCTGTTGAAGTTGAGTGGATTCTGACTCAGTGACCCACCAGGGCCTCACTAGTTAAAAATCATTAGTTTTCATAGTAAATAATTGACAACATAAAGTAATTAACGTTTAAATTGAATAATGTGTAACAGCTATAGTATGAGTAGAGAATATGTCTCATCTTTCTTAAGCCAATTACAGTAATATAAAGTTACAGTGACATGTTTATGTCAAAGCTATTGTCTGTAATAACAAGAGGATATCATTCTATAGAACAAGAATAGGGAAGAATGTCTTTATCTAAAGAGTCAAGCAACAGGTACATACAGCATTTCAGAAATTTTAAGTGTCTAAATGGACATGTTCTCTTGGAGAAATTGTAGCTAAATTTCATGTTATTAGCATAATCTCTTTTTTATGGAATTATAGTTCATCAGAAATTTAGTTATGGAAGTAGGCCTGTTACTTTTTCACCATCTTAGTGACCAGGTTGATACAGGTCCATTCACTGTAAATAAAATTCAGTTCAGGTGTCTGCTCTGGAAGGCTGGAGTTTGTTCTGTTTTAAATGCAGCTGCCCTCGGTGTGGACTACTGCCTTGATCCTGGAGGAAGTCCAGCCCAAAGAAAGAGGTAAATACCAACAACCTGTTACTCTGTCCTTGCTCAACACTGTCTTCCCCCATCCTCCTTGAATTTCAGGTCCCAGGTGTGGCACAGGGAGAACTTGTCCAGCCGAGGCAGCTGGGGATCTAGGACGACCGTCTTGCACATCCTTGCTCTTGCAACTGAAGGTTTCAACTGTTGTGACTGGTGTGTGGGCCAGACATTCACCTGCCTTCACAGACAACCCAGTGGCTCTGTTTCCGCTCTCTTCCGTTCTTACAGAATTGGTTTCTTGGGTGTAAAGAAGGTTAGATTTCAGACGCTGGAGCAAAGAAATGGTGAGTCCTTCAAAGTGGTGGGTTAGTTTTACCATAAGGGGAGCAAGGCTGGATATGAAATAGTGAGGGACCACTTGCGTTCCTCAGTGAGGTGAAAAGCAACAGAGGCAGCCAGGTCCAACTCTCCTGTTGCTGAACATGTGAAGACTACTAATTAAGTTGGCAAATTCATCCTAGAAAAAGTGCTACACACCTTATTGCTGAATATCACTGCGGTCACCTTCAAAGAACTCCCCTTGGGAAGCTATGCACCAATGCCAGCTTCCAAATTTTTAAAAACAAAAGTGCAATTTTTTATCATGCCAGGTTTTGTAAAATCGTTGGTTGTGTACTAACTTGCTGAAAGTAAGTACGTGTGTGTTTCATGCTCCTTATCCACTCAGCGTGCTGCATTTTTCAAGGAATTTATTGCCATTTGATACTACATTTTTATTTACATTTACTGTCCACATTGAGATAACTCATGGTCTGTATGTTCCTGGATATGGATATTTCTGCTTTGTTCATGGATGTATCTGTTCCTGAGTCACTTTTAGGCAATGAAAGAGCCATAGCTAAGGGTCTGAAGCAAGCAATCTTGCCTAAAGACACAGGGCTTTGTCAGGAGGAGTAGCACCAGATAGTCAGAGTAGAATATGTTGTTTCTTTTGTCTCTTCTTGCTATATCCACGAGGACTGTAGGTCACCCGTGTTGTTATCTGAGAAAAACAGTGGTAGTACCAACAAAACTCTATGCACAGTATTAGGAATATAGATTTCAAAGAGAAATAGATCTGCATCTTGACCCTGCTTGAGGTACAGGCTGTTTGGGCAACACTGAACATGCGATTGATTGTCCCTGACTTGACTTAGCTATGAGCTATTGGAAATAATATGTGCTTAGAGTCCTGAGTTAGGACCTAGTACGTCAAAAACTTCTTAAATAACATTTCAGAAATCATAGTTCCTCAATTTGTGGATCGTTTAATATTAAGATATATTATAATGAATGTAAGGGTTTTTTGGTGACCTTAAAATATGTAACCTGGCTTACTGCAGTGGAGGAGACTTCTGGATTTTGGCCCCAGCTCAAAGATTCTTGTGAAATGATCATACCAGGATTGATTAGCAGTGATGTAGGTAATTCACTTCACCAATTTCCTGACAAAAATGTGTCTTATTCCTGATCTGCTCTGCTATTCAGTCCAAGTTTAGCATCTGTAATAGAATTTAGCAGCCTTTTCTCTCCGTATTATATGAGAAACACAGTAGGCTGGTAACTGTTTCACAGAGATGACTCCTGTTGACCGGGGAATTGAAATGGAGTTCAGGTAGTCAGTGTGTGTATGCTTTCTAGGGCCTACAAATAAGAGAAACTTTTGGAGTGGATCCTCTAGAGGGCTGATGTGTAAGTCTCTGTTTCCTAGGCTTCACTGGGTATGTAACAGCTAAACTCTTCATATTTCAACTTAATTACACAGCTTATTTTTCTGATAAAAAACAAAGTATAACCACATATGGAATTAAGTTGTAATTGGTAGACAATGAGGACTAAAGAAATGTTTTAATGGTTGGGCATAGGTTTCATCTGAATGAATTTATCTTCTGAAGTACAAACCAAGGGATCAGTCATTATATAGGAAGACCCAGCTGTGAAACTAAATTCCAGAATCACAGAAGTGGAGGGGTAGGGGCATAGATCCAAATAGATGTATCAGGAACTTTATTATAGTGATGTGTTGAGAAAGCCACTTTTCTTTGTGGTGTGCTGGAGAATAAGCTGACATTGTGCTTAACTCTTACTTGTAGTGGAGAGGGGTAGGGTGAGGAAGGTAGCAGAGAGAACCTGGGTTTATTACATGGCTTCTGTGGTACTTGGCTCTTTGGCTCTGTGGTAAAGCCCAGCTCTGAAGTGGGGAGAGTCTTAGGTTATTTTTGGGTAGCTGGAAGAGCCAGCAGAGTGGCCATCACTAGTGGCCCTAGGTGAAAGGTGATCTGTCCCTGTTCAATAGGCAACAGATAACCTTAACTTTTGGTGCCAGCCTGAAAAGTACAGACAGTTTGATATCAGAGACCTCAAAGGTAGCAACAACTCTTTCACTGCTGACAGTGTTGAATTTTACCTTAGTGTTACGATCCTGGAAAACGAGGAAAAACTTCTGCATATATGTGTGTGTCTGTCTGTATGTATCTGTATATGTAGAAACTGTGGTGCTGTAGTGGTTACACATTGTAATGCTAACTAAGAGGTTGATGGTTTAGATGCATCATGTCCTCCTTGGAAACACTGTGGGACAGTTCTCTGTCATATAGGGCCACTAGGAGTCAGAATCGACTCGATGGCAGTGGGTTGGGCAATTGGGTTTTGATTTATATGTACAAACATTTGATTTATATACACATACATATATATGTATATACATATGTATGTATATAAACCCAATGCCATTGAATTGATTCTACATCACCAACCTGTGTTACACAGATGACACAGCCTTGCTTGTTTCAAGCAAAGGGGACTTGATGCACTCTTGCTGATGAAGTTCAAAGACCACAGCTTTCAATATGGATCACATTTCAACATGAACAAAACAAAAAGCCTCACCAGTGAACCAGTATGCATATGAACCAGTTATAATATATGGAGAAACAAGTTGTCATGGATTTTATTTTACTTGGATCCACCATAAACACTCAAGGAAGAAGCTGTCAAGAAATGAAAAGATACATTGTATAGATGAACATCAGTACTTCAACAATTTTTACACAGGATTTTATTTTTCTGGGATCCACTATAAACACTCATGGAAGAAGCTGTCAAGAAATGAAAAGATACTTTATATACATAAATATCTGTACTTCAACAGTTTCTACATGTGATTTTATTTTACTTGGATCTGCCGTAAACACTCATGAAAGAAGCTGTCCAGAAATGAAAAGATATGTTGTATATGTGAACATCTGTACTTCCAACAGTTTTTATGTGTAGAATTTGACAAGGTGGATTTCATTCACTATGTTGCAGTCACTGCAGAATGGGGATTGTAACCATTTGTTGGTCAGCAAATACAAGACTCTGCACACATTAACAGTGTACAGGTCTCAGCCATTGAGAATTGTGGGGCTGTATGAATTTTCATGTTTCCAGTCTCACACCTGAGCCCTTTTTAACATTAAGTACCTTTTCCTGTCTCTATAAAGTTCATGTCTCAAAAAATTACTCAGTCTTCAGTAGGTGGACTTGTTATTCGCTAGTCCCCTAGAACTCTTCAAGAAAATATGACCTATTCAGGGCTTTGGGTTCCTAGATTGTGTGTGAGGGGCTTTGGTCCTTTTTTGAATGTATGAGAGAAAAGGAAAAAAACCACCATTCTGCAGTGTTCCTTAGTGGTTAATACCTCATTCTGTTTTCACTCTGTGTTTTTTTGTTGTGTGTTCTGGTATGAAGTGAAATTGTGTGTTCGTAATTGTCATCATCTAAGCCACAGCATTTCCTACCCTCTTCTGTATTCTTTTACTGTTCTACACCATAAAGACAGAAGAGAGTAAGACTTGAAGTGTTCACTCTGAGGGTGATTGGAAATTATTTTACTGTGTTAAAAATCTGTGAGACAGGATGCTTTCAGTTAGGATGTGAATGTAGTTAGTGAAGGAAAAAGGTTGTTGTCTATACTATAGATTAGATTTTCATAGAGCAAAGAATCATGTCAAATCCTTGTGAATTCCTAGTTTCCCATGACTGTGGTACCCTTCTTGGATATATCGGAGTACACGATGCCATGCTGATACAGAATGTCTGCAATGTTTCAGGACTCAGTGGTCGTTGAAGATGTGGCCATAGTCTTTACTCAGGAAGAATGGGCTTTGCTGAATGTTGATCAGAGGAAACTCTACAGAGGTGTGATGATGGATACTTTCAGAAACCTAGCTTCAGTAGGTAAGAGTGGCATCATTTTTTTAAAAAACTTAAGTGATCAAAACTATTGTACTTGTTGAGTTTTTTCTGGTACTTGGGCTAAAAAATTGGAATAAGTTATTAAACAAAGTAAGCATAGTGTGTTGGAGCTATGCAGCTTATATATGCTAGCTTCTCTGTGAATGTATTGTTGTTAGGTGTCACTGAGTCGGTTCCAACTCATAGTGACACTTAACAGAACAAAACACTTTCCGGTCTTGGACCATGCCCACAGTCATTTTCATGCTTAAGCCCATTGCTGCAGCCATTGTGTTAGTCCATCTTTTTGATGGCCTTACTCTTTTTGAGTGACTCTGCCTTACAAATCATGATGTTCTTCTCCAGGGATTGAATCCTCCTGACAGTGTGTCCAAAGTGTGTAAGATATACTTTCTCCATATTTGCTTCAAGGGGCACTACAGTTATACTTCTTCAAGAATACATCTGTTTCTTCTTTTGGCAGTCCATGGCACACTCAGTATTCTTGTGCAACACCACAATTCAAAGGCATCAGTTCTTTTTGTGTCTTTCTTATTCATTGTCTGGATTTTTCTTTGATACAATTGAAAATAGTATAGCTAAGGTCAGGCACATCTTAGTCTTCAAAGTGACATCTTCTCAACACTTTACAGAGGTCTTTTACTGCAGATATTCCCAGCACAATCCATCTTTTGATTTCCTGATATCTTGATGTTGATGTGCAAGTACACCGTGGTAATTAAACCCAATTTTTTTGCTGTCACTCTGAGTTCTAATGGAGATATTTCTTAGTAAATGGGTTTTTAACCATTGGCTAGCTTCTAAAGGCTAACATTTAAAGTCTGTGGTCTTAGGTCTTCATCATTATCTGAAATCCCGTTCACTTCCAGTAAGCATTGTTGTGTGATCTGTATGATGCAGGTTTTTAATGAGTGATTCTGCAGTCCTCATGCCTCCTTCTTCATACAGTCCAGCTTCTTACATTATTTGCTCAGCATACAGATTGAAAAGGTATGGGGAAAGGACACAACTCTGACACACACTTTTCCTGACTTTGAACTGTGCAGTGTCCTCTTGTTCTAGTCACATGACTTCCTCTTGATCCATATACAGATTCCTCATAAGCACAATTAATTGTTCTAGAATTCCCATTCTGTGTAGTGTTATCCATGATTTGTTATGATCCACACAGTCAAATGCCTTTACATAGTGAAATATGGGTGAATGTCTTTCTGGTATTGTCTGCTTTCGGCCAAGATCCATCTGACAGAAGCAGTGATATCCCTGGTTCCACATCTTTTTCTGAATGTGGCTTCAATTCCTGGCAATTCTTTATCAATATACTGTTGCAGTGTATTGCAACAGTATCTCTTGTAAAGCCTTATGTATGGAAGTCATAGTCATATCTTTTGTGATTAAAAGTAATTACGCTCCTTAAGTGTTTGAAGTATAAGCATTGTTTGTCTTAAGGGGTCACTTTGGGATACCAAGAGATTTGTGGTTTTGGACCTTGTAGAAATTTTACTGTGTTTATTGCAAGTTTGAAATGATTGTTTTTTGTTTGCAGACATACTCATACTTTCCCAGATTTAGAGACCCTGAAGACCAAAGTATTTTAGTCAGTGTTATGGAAGTATTCATTGTTATATATACTTTCCCATCTTGATTTGTGTTTCTGTAGGTACACCTTTCAGATATTTATTTCTATATTAGCGTCCTCAAGGGAAACAATGTATGAACCGATTTTTCCCAAGAGAAGCAAAGGGAAGAGCTGAGGAGAATATAGATATGACTCACCCAGGTCTCCTGTGTCAGAAAACACCAGGAAAGGAAAATTGTGCAGGACCAGCCTTGCATGGAGAGAATTACCTTTGAATCAGGCAGCTAGAGAAGATTTTTTTTTCGACTTGAGGAGATGACTTAATAGATAGCTGAGCTTATTTATATGTGTATTTTTTGGTTCCTTTACTCCTGTGGCCATGGAGAAATACTTTCTTCTTTCTTTTAATGTTTCAGGTGTCATGTATTTAATGTATTTCTGCTTAGCTCCGGTAATTACACCCAGTTTTGTCACTGTAACTCTGAGTCCTCATGGAAATATTTCTTAGTTAAATGGATTTTTAACCATTGGCTAACTTCTGAAACATCACTGTTTTCCTCCCCAACTTCATAATTTTTTTCTTTGTTTCATATTGTCAACCTCAATGTAAATCATTGGGTCAGTATGTGGAACTGTCAATGATGAAGAAACATTATCCAGTGAACTTGTAATACTGGAATTGATGAAGAATAATGTGTCATCCTCTATGTTGGAAGAAATCTTCAAATCACTTGTCAGTGTGGATCAGCTTCAAAACCAGGGGACAAATTTTATGTAAGTATTATTCATATGGGAGAAAACTGTGCCTTAGGTAAAGGTCCTAAGGCATAATGAAATTTATATAGAGACACACATACACTCAGGTCCTCCATAATGTATGCAGATAATATCTGACCATATGTACTTCTGTATCTTGATAAGGTTATTACAGTAGAGCTCAGAAATCCCACTTGGAATAAAGAAACTCCCCAGATACACTAACACAACTTTAATACAACAATACAGTATAAATAATAATGTTTTCACAAAGTAATGTGCATTTGTTATTAGAAATCATTGTATATAACTCTGATTTTTAATATAAGGCTTTTCATGTTAGTAAGTACAGGTCATATACATAATTAAAGCATTGTAAGCCAGGGACTGCCTGTATGTAAAACAATAGCCACACTATGTCCAAATCATATAATGTCCTATTTCACAGAAAGTATCATGGATGTAATGTGAGACATGTGACTATTTTAGGAAAACAGTAACAGTAATGGTGTTACCTTTGTTGATTTAGCATGTGGAATATGAGACAACTGAGGGCCAAACTCTTGCTTGTTCTCGGTGTTGGGTCACAGTGAGATGATAACAATTTTTTTCTCAATAGCATATTTCATATTTTTAACCAGGTATACAATGGAGAAGCTCCACAAGGATAATGAAACCAATTGGTATGGAAAAGCATTTCTCCAGATTCCAAATATTGCTGTAGTACGAAGAAATTCTCCAGAAGTAAATCCTTTCATAAGCTGTGAGTGTGGAAGTGCCTTAGTGCATCAGTCATCACATAACTGTCATACGAGATCTCACACTAAATGCAGTGTGTATCAGTGTAAGGAATGTGGAGAAGCCTGCAGTTGCTCGTCTTACCTAAGCATTCCTATGAGTACTGATACTGGAAAGAGACTCTGTAAATGTGAGTTATGTGGGAAACAGGTCTCAACCCTGAAGGATCCTATGACAACAGTTACTGGGGAGAAACAGCATGAATGTAAGAAAGGTGAGAAAGATTTCCATAGTTTCTTATCCTTTCTGTCCCATGTGACTGGTTGTAAGCATGAATGTTGGGAAACCAGTAGTCATCCTTCATCCCTCATTTTGCACAAAAAATTCTGTAACAGTGATTCGCCATATGAATGTAGAGAACATGGGAAAACTTTTTGTAGTTGTGCAGGCCTTAGTCATGCTAGAAGTGACAGTGCAGAGAGACCTTCTGAATGCAAAGAGTGTGGGAAAGCCTTCAGTCAGGCCTCACACCTCACTAGACATATGAGAACTCATAGTGGAGAGAGGCCTTATGAATGTAAAGAATGTGGGAAAGCCTTTAGTCAGGCCTCACACCTCACTAGACATATGAGAACTCACAGTGGAGAGAGGCCTTATGCATGTAAGGAATGTGGGAAAGCTTTTAGTTGTTCCTATTCCGTTACTAGTCATTTCAGAATTCACAGTGGAGAGAAACCTTACAAATGTAAGGAATGTGGAAAGACCTTCACACAGGCCTCATCACTCAGTACACATAAAAGAATTCACAGTGGAGAGAAGCCTTATGAATGTAAAGAATGTGGGAAGGCTTTCAGTCATGTCTCCGGCCTCAATAGACATATGAAATCTCACGGGAGAGAAAGGCCTTATGAATGTAAAGAATGTGTGAAGGTCTTTAGTCGTGCCTTATCCCTCACAACACATATGTGAAGTCATACTGGAGAGAAGCTTTATGAATGTGAGGAATGTGTGAAAGAACATACCGTGAAATAAGCCCTTATGAATATAAGGAATGTGTGAAAACCTTTTTTCATTCCACACACCTTGCTGTGCCCAGGGCACCCAGTGGAATAAGGCCTTATGAATGTATGGAATCTGGGAAGGCTTTCAGTCAGGTCTCACACATTGATAGACATACGAAATCTCACAGTGGAGAGAGGCCTGATGAATGTAAAATAAGTGGGAAGGTCTTTAGTCATGCTTTATTCCTCACAACACGTACAAGAAGTCATACTGGAGGGATGCCTTATGAATGTAAGGAATGTGGGAAAGCTTTTTATCATATGTCATACTTTATTCCACATTTAAGAACTCATAGTGGAGAGAAGCCTCTTAACTGCAAGCAATGTGGGAGAGCCTTTAGGCTTGCCTCAGTGCTTTCTTCTCGTATAAGACTTCATACTGGAGAGAAGCCTTAGGAATGTAAGGAATGTAGGAAACAGTTTAGGTGTTCCTCAACCTTTGTTACACATAAAAGACACATAGTGGAGTCAGGCCTTATGTGTGTAAGGAATGTGGGAAAGCCTTTATTCCACACATCTAACCATACACAGAAGAATGCACAGTGGAAGGAGGCCTTATGAATGCAAGAAATGTGGAAAAACCTTTAGACAGACATCATCCCTAACTTACATATAAGAACTCACAGTGGAGAGAGGCCTTATGAATGTAAAGAGTGTGGGAAAGCCTTTAGTCGAGCCTCACACTTCACTAGACATAAAAGAACTCACAGTGGAGAGAGGCCGTATTCATTTAAGGAATGCAGGAAAGCTTTTAGTTGTTCTGTTCCGTCACTAGTCATTTAAGAACTCACAGTAGAGAGAAGCCTTACGAGTGTAAAGAATGTGAGAAGGTCTTTACCTAGGCCTCATCACTCACTATACATAAAAGAACTCACAATGGAGAGAGGCATTATGAATGTAAAGAATGTGAGAAGGCCTTCAGTCAGCTTCACTAAACATACAAAATCTCACAGTTGAGAGATCTTAATGAATGTAAGGAAGGTGGGAAGGTCTTTAGTCATGCCTTATCTCTCAACTTATATAAGAAGTTATACTGGAGAGAAGCTTTATAAATGTAAGGAATGTGGGAAAGCCTTCATTCATATAGCACATCTCCCTACGCATAAGAACTGAGAAAGCTTAAATGCAGGGAATGTGGGAAAGCCTTTAGGAAGGCCTCTGTGCTTGTTATTTCATGTTGGAGAGAAGCTATGAATGTAAGGAATGTGGGAAACACTTTAGGTATTTCTCACACTTTGTTACACATAAAAGAAAACACTGGAATGAGGCCTTATGAATGTAAGGAATGGGGGAATGCCTTTATTCATTCCACACACCTAACTGTACACAGAACACACACTGGAATGATGCCTTACAAGCGTAAGGAATGTAGCGATATTGTTAGTCTGCCCACCTCACTACTCATGTAAGAATTCATAGTAAGGAGAGACCTTAAAAATATAAGAAATGTAGTAAAGCCTCTGAGTTTCCATGCCTTAGCTCATGTGTAAGAACTCACTGGAAAAAGTGCTTACTAATGCAAAGAATGTAAGAAAGCATTTAGTTGTCTCTCCTTACTGAATAGCACTAGCTTTACAATACAGAAGGAACTTATCAGTGTAATCAATGTGGTGATATGTGCGCATACCTCTTAATTCAGGCCCACAAAAATACATGTACTAGAAAGAAAACTTATCTAAGGAACATGATCAAGTCGTTAGTTGTTTTTTGTGTCTCTAAATGTGTATAATCACAGTGGACAGTGTTTTTATGAATGTAATGTGAAAAAGTCTTCAGATGTTTATTCTTTGGAACACATCTGAGTAGGCATTCTGGAGAGAAAGAACACACATGTATGTGTTGGATAACTGTTACACATTTTCTTGTTGCAATCTTGAAAGAAGGTGTGCATGGCAGATTGCCCATGAGGGTGTAACCGATATGGGAAAATACTTTGTTTTTCTCAAGTGATTTAAGTTTTCGCACATGGAAGGCCCATCAGAATTTATGAGAAGTCACACTGGAGAGGCATCATGTAAGCAAGCATAAGGTATCAGGGCTCATGGATGTATCTTTTTCTAGTCTTAGATAACAACTGAGACACTTCATTTTGGATTCATTCTGTGGGTATAAAAGGTTATGGAGGCCTTCAGTGACCACCGTTTCTCTCATGATGCCTGTGAAACCTTGCAAACTGCTGCTGCACATTGACTGTGAACACTGTCAGAAAGCCTTGAGTCACACAGTATCCCACTTTGTGCACTGATACCAGGGAAGGAATCTTATAAAAATTAAACACTTGGAATTTACTGCTACCTCAATCCCATGCAAATAAAAATGTACCTAATATTGTCTGATGTAAATGTTAAGGTGATAAACACCACTCTAAATATCTTTTCAATTCTAGCACATGAAAATTGTGGTTTGATTCATTTATATGAAAAGTCTATTACAGTGTCTCTTCAGTATATGAGTGTTTTGAAATATGTTTTCTTTTTTCAACTATGTTAAATTTAAGTATCATTTCAGAGTATAAGCAGCATGTTCTCATTGTAGAAAATGTTTTTATCTGTAAAGGGTGTAGAAAATTAAATTCAGTTAGACTGTGACTGCTCTAGTTATGTTGAGTGTTTCTTTTCAGTCTTCTTTGCATAACAGTGTTTTTAACAATCAGGAATGTGATGTATGTTTAGTGTTACGTACTTCCATAGCGTTGCATGCATCTCATTATCTAGGTTATGATCATGATGTTTGGATGAAATTGCGCAGAAAGTTTTAACACAGATATTCTGCAGAAAGACGCCTACCAAATGACATTATGACATACATCATTTTCAGAGAAGGATGGTTCATTGTGAGGCTCAAGACAATTGTGTGCTGATGCAGTGCCTTATCTAAGCTGCCTATTTTGGAGCTTCTGTCCTGAACTTAGAGCCTGTGTTTTGTAACAGAGTCTTAGTTTTAATAATTCTGACATTCTGAGAATTTTTCCTGGTCAGTATCTGTGGCTGCTGTTTCTTGGCTAGTATACTGGTCTCTGCTCCACCTGGTATGCTCACCCACTCTAGAGCCTGGAGAAGAGAGGACACCAGCTAAGTTTCCCATATTGGTAGGCACAAGATACCTGGTTGCTGGGCCTAACTTATGCAGTGGAAGTCTGTTGCATGGTCAGCTGGCAGGTGCCTCATGGACTCTTCGTGTAAGGGGCTCTGAAATACAGTCTGAAAATCAGACTTATCTTTGACCTAATCATCCCGCTTGTAGCATCCTATGGAAATCCCTTGTCCTGTGCTGCTGCATGTTAATGATCATGGCAGATAGTGTAAATTAGTGTCCACCAGGAAGTTGTTAGCTAAATACCCAACCACACATTAGAAGAATGACTGCCACTAAAAGAGTATTTAAAGAAAATTTCCAGTCACAGGGTTGGGGTTAGGGGTGTGGGGAAAGTAGTCATAGTGTAGGTGTGGGGTTTCATATGACAAATTGTTTTGGATTGTAAACTTTATCACTTAAAGTAGAATAAAATTATTTTTAACACTTTCCAAAGAGAAAATCAGTTTTAGAATGTAACTTGTTAAATACATTGTTTTATAATGAGTAGCACAATGAAAATACAGAAAAAGTAAGTCAGTGTGCTTCAGTGTCCTCCCTTAAACTTCTCCTTTTTAGTGAAATACTTCCCTGACCTGGAATCCAGGGCAGCAACCCTGGACATGGGTTGAATTTTGTAGGGTTTTGATTGTAGATCTTTATGAATCCTTTCACTGATCATAGACTCCTGGTGGCACAATGGTTAAAAACTTGGCTGCTAAGCAAAAGGTCAGCTGTTTGAATATACTGGCTGCTGCTTGCAAGTTATATGGGGCAGTGCCACTCCACCACACTGTAGGGTTGCCATGAGTTGGAATTGACTTCACGGCAAAGGTTTCGTTTTACTTAACATAATTTCTAAAATTCATCCATGTTGATGAATGTATCGACTGTTCCTTCTTACTACTGTGCAGTGTTCTGTTGTACACATACCACTGCTTGTGTGGTTACCATTTGGAGGATGCTTTGCTTTCCATATATAAAATTTGATGTAAATGTTTCTGAACAGGTTTTCAGGGAATGTAAGGTTTTCAGTGTTCTAACACATCCATAGTAGTGGGATTGTTATTATGTGGTATATGGGTGTGTCGCTTTATAGGAAACTATCAGTATGTTTTTAAAAGGGGCTAAGCAACTTTGTATTCCAAAAGAAATCTGTTGGTTGCTGTTGGAATCTGCAGAGGGTGCTTTCTGTAGGAATTAGCCCCCTTCTGGTTGTAATGGCATTGGGGGAGTCATTCAGTGGGTACGGCTCATCTGTCAAACCTGCTATTTGTATAGAAGGAATGGCCTATAGCAATTGGGATTTATCTATAGGCTGATATGTATGAGACTGAGCTATATCTTTACTGTGACTGCCAGGATGGTGTGAATCCAAGACTAAACCAAGTGTTTTTAGAAGGAACAAAGCATTTCTCAGCAGTTCCCAGTTGTAGAATGTGGCTCCTGCACTTGTTACTAAATAGCGTGTGACAGCAGCAAATCCTCTCTTCATGGTGTGAAAACTAAGTAGATGGGTTCCTTTAGGGTAACAAGTCTGCCATTAAACAGCCGTTTTCTCATTTACTCCTTCCACCTCTTTAAATTTTTTTCCTTTAATTACGTACATAGTCTTTTTGAACCAGCCTCAGTGGACACTGTGGAGCCATGACCCCTCCTTCTGAATTCCACTTCATTTACCCACACCAATCCACTGCTCATTCTTAACTGTTAGGATAAGGGCACCTGCTTAGGGATGGGTCCCTTCAGAGAAGGCAAGTTAACAAACACAGTTTTGGCCTTTTCATGTGCTTGGCTCTATTCTCCAGAAAGTTTCAAAGGAGAGTTGTGTTCTTTTCAAGAAAGAACAAAAGCATTTCTACCTTTGTGCCAAAGTGACCATGGCCAAAGCTCATCCTGATTCTGGCATGTTCTGGTAAATACTGAATATAATTTCTTTACATAATTGTCATTGTCACTATAAGGTGCCTTCCAACTAGTTGTGACTTATACTGATCCTGTATACAACTGGAGGAAGCCTTGTCCTGTCCTGTGCCATCATCAGTCATTGTTAGCTTTAGCCCGTTGTTAGTCCATCTCATTGAAGGTCTTCCTCTTTTTCCGTCACCCGATTCTAAAGTATGTGAGACTAAGTCTGCCATCCTTGCATCTAGGAGCATTCTGGTGGTAATTCTTCCAAGATAGGTTTTGTTCCTTCAGGTGGTCCCTTGTACAGTATTCTTCATCAATACCGTAATTCAAAGATGTGAGTTCTTTTTTTTGATCTCATGCATACGAAGCAATCAAAAACACCACAACTTAGGTCAGGCTCACCTTAGTCCTTGAAGTGACATGTTTTCTAACTCTTCAAAAAACTTCTTCTGCAGTAGATTTGCCCAATACATTGTATCAAAGTCATTGAAGTTTGATGACATCATATTCTGGTGAAAACAATCTCTTTTTAGTCTGTGAGGTAGCACATTAGGAGCTCTGTGGCACCGTCATTCTCTGCTCTGCCAGTATCCAAAAGTACGCAGTTTAAACCCAGCCAGTGGCTCTATAGGAGAAAGACCAGGTGATGTGCTGCTCTATAAGAATTACAGCCAAATGAATCTGGCAAAATTCTTTGTCCCCTTGGGACACTGTGAGTTGAAAACCTACTCAGCATCACCTGACAACTAAAAGGTGCCCATATATCTTATGTAAATCAATTAATAAGTGGATGAGTTAATATACATACAATTTCATCAAAAGGAAATGGTCTACTGCTCTCTTTATCAAGTCTTCCCCACCTTACCTCATTTACATATCCTTACAGATGCCCCAGAGCTTTAAATTACAGGCATCTGTAAGAAGAGAAATGTAGATACATGATGACAGACAAAGATTGTGAACTTGTCCTAGAAAAAGTGCTACGCACCTCATTGCTGAATATCACCATGGTCACCTTCAAAGTACTCCCCTTCAGAAGCTATGCACCAATGTCCTCCTTTCAAAGCAGTTTTGGAACTCTTTATCTAGAGTGGCCATCAAAGGTGTCATGTTGCCCTTCATGTCCTGAATGCTATCCTTTCAATATTTCCTTATTTGGGGGTAAAGAAAAACGTCATCAGAGGCCAGATCAGGTGAGTAGTGAAGGTGTTCCAATATAGTTAATGGTTTACTGGCCAAAAACTTCCTCATAGACAACTATACAGTTAAGTTTGTAGCTACCCACCATGCCACCATGTGCAGTGGCCATTCCAAAAAGAGCTTCAAAATTGCTTCAAAGAGTGGACAAGACTCTAGCATTGGTGTATAGGTTCCCAAAGGGAGTACTTGGAAGGTGACCGTATGATATTTAGCAATGAAGTATGTAGCACTTAAAACACTTAGGTTTGTGGACTTGTCACATGTCATATTTATGTCACTAGGAGACATTAGGATTTAATTTACAATAAAGATGAATTGTGACAGATGCATTTTAATTGCTCTCTTAAGTGAGTTCCAGCCAAATGAGCACCCATCACTCTGATCCAGATTCACCAGTTATTAGATTCTGAGTAATTGTTCAACATATGAATATATTATTACAACAAAACATGTAGTGGTTCTTAGCAGACATCTCCCTTGAGAAATGGCAAACCAGTTCTCTTCCCCTTTGTTTTTCTACCTCCACATCTTTGCACATGGCATTACAGTACTTGTTGTTATCTGGCTGGGCTGTAACATTTTCAATTCTTTTACTTCATTTCTTCCTTTAGGTTTAGCTACTCTACATTCAACAGCAACTTCAAAAATCTTCTGACACACATTTTCTTCTTCCCTTTATTGTTAATGACAGTCTTTTTTACTGCCTAAAATTGGTACCCTAGAAAGCCCTAGCTTTTCATCCTTTCCAGTCTCCGTGGTACTGGCAACCACTGATCCCCCTCCAACCCTGCCCCCAGCTTTTCCTTTTCCGGAATGTTACATAGTTGGAGCCATGTGTAGGTTTTTCAGCTTGACTTTTTTTACTTAACAATATTTTAAGGTTCTGTGTGTCTTTATGTGGTTTTAGAACTCATTTCTTTTTATTGTTGAGAATAGGCCCCTGTGTGGATGCGTTATACTTGGCATAACCATTCACCAACTGAAAGGCTTCTTAGTTGTCTGTAATATTCGGCAGTTAGGAATAAATCTCTTACAAGTATTTGTGCTAAGCTTTTTGAGTGGTCATAGGTTTTCAACACATTTGGGTCAATAGCAAGGTCTGAAATAGCTGGCTCATACAGTGTCATGAATTGAATTGTGGCCCCTCAAAAATGTGTGTAGCAATTTAGCTGGGCCATGATTTCCAATATTGTGTGATTACCCTCCATGTTGTGGTTTTCCTAGTCTGTAAATCCTAATATGTGCTTCTCCCAGTCATGATCCCTCTGTCTCTTAGGCTCATGTCTTCCTCACGTCTTGGCTGTCTCTTGTTCCCCTGTGCTCCAGGTGGATAGGGACCAATTGATGCTACTTGGATGACAACTTGCTGACTTATAAGACCCAAAATAGCACTCACCATTATGGGATGCAGAATGTTTTCTTAAAAATTTAGTTATGTGAGTTGACTTAGAGATCTTCTGAAGCCATGGTCCCTAAACCCTTGCTCCTGTTAACTCTGACCTTCAAAATGTTAGGTTGTATTTCGGAAGCCTCTTAGCTTTTGTGTAGTCCAGTAGTATTAATGTCCTGCTGTGCTCTGTGACTTCCTTAAGCCAATTCTTGTCTACTGTTTAGCCTATGAATACCCCCTCCATTGGTAACTATCAGAGATTATTTTCTTAGGTGCTTAAACCTTTCCTTGAGTTCTTATAATAGTGGTTTCATACAATTTGCAACTGATGAATATCATTTAGCATAATGTCTTCCAGATGACTTCATGTTATCAAGTATTTCCCAGGATAATTGTTATTTATCATTGCACTGTGGTGTTTTCTGATTGTTGAGTTTCAAGGGTTCTTTGTATATTTGAATAATATCTGAAAACCAAGCCTGCTGACATCAAATTGATTCTGACTCACGGTGACCTTGTTTTTTTACAAAGTAAAACTATCCCGTGGACTGTTCATTAATGTTTACAGAAACCTGTTGGTAGGTCTTTGTTTCATGGCTGTCCTGGGTAGGATTAAGTCACCACCATCCTACTCAGGAACTTTTTACTTTGAATTCCACAGTTCTTTATCACCTGCATGTTTTCGAAAGATCTTTTTCCTAAGGTTTTTTGTAACCATTTTGCTTTTATTTTTTCTTCACTGTACAAATTTTTATGTGAATGTAAAAATATATAAGTAACAAAAAACATTTGTAGAAATTTTTAATTTTAGTGAAACCCATCTGTTTTAGTCAACTAGGGCTGCTCTAACAGAAATACCACAAAGTGGATGTCTTTAACAAAGGAACATTTACTCTTACACAATCCGGTTGGCTACAAGTCCATGTTCAGGGTGTCCACTCCAGGGGAAGGCTTTCCCCCTTGTCGGCTCTGGAGGAAAGTCCGGTATTACATCAGTCTTTGTCCAGGGAGCACCTTGGTGCAGGAACCTCAGGTCTGAAGGACGCGCTCTTCTGCCGGTGCAGCTTTCTTGATGGTGCAAGGTTCCAAATTCTCAGCCTGCTTCTCTGTCCTTTTATCTCTCATAGGATGAAAGGATTAAGGGTGGGGCAAGCCACACTCCAGGGAACCTCCCTTTGCAGTGGAGCAGGGAGGTGATCCTATGAAGGGATTTACAGCCCCACCCTAATCCTTTAACATACAGCCTAGGAAAACCACATAATGGAGGACAGTCACAAGATACTGGGAATCATGGCCCAGCCACATGGCTACACATATTTTTGGGGGGACACAATTCGATCCATGACACCATCATATCTAGCTTTTTCTGTAACAATTTTTCTGTCATGATTTTAGTGTTGTATCTGAATAACCATGATTAAACCCCAAATTTCCTAGGATGTCTCCTGTGTTACCATTATGGAGTTTTCTACTGTTGCATTGACATTTACTTTTTCATCCATTTTGAGTTGATGTTTGTAAAAGATGTAAGGCCTGTCTAAATTCCCTTTGCTTGCTGGTGGATGTACAGGTATTCCGTTACCTTTACTGAAGTAGGCTGTCGTTCCTCCATTGTATTGTCTTTGGTCTTTATTCAAAGATTAGATGACTGTATTTTTGTCTGTTTCTTGGCTCTCTTTCCTTGGTCCGTTTGTCCTTTGTAATACCATACTGTCTCAATTACTGTATCTCAAAGAGTAAGTCTTCAAGTACTGTCGTTTCAGCCCACCAGCTTTGTTCCCCTCTTCCAATATTGTGGGGACTCTGAGTCTTTGCTCTTCTCATCTGTATGTTAGAAAAAGTCAGTGGTCACTAAATAACTTCTTGGGGTTTATTTTGATTGAGATTGCCTTGAATGTGCAGGTCACTGTGAAGAACTGGTGTCTTAACAATATTGAGTTTTTCCTGAAGGCACATAGAACATTTGTTCATATAGACCTTTGAATCCTTTTATGAGAGTTGTGTACTTTTCATCAAGTAGATCTTTTACTTATTTTGCTACATTTCTACTAATTTTTGTTTTTGTAACAGATATGGACGCTACTTCATTTTTTATTTCAAATTGTGGTTCTTTAGTGGCATACTGAGTCACTCTGTATGTTGGAATCAACGTGATGGCAATAAGTTTTTTGAGGGGGAATATCAGAAACCAATTTTCTTTTGAATGTAACTTTTTACTGTGCAACTTTAGTATGAATATTAGTTTTATGAGTGTTTTTGTTGATTCTGTGGGACTTCTTGTATAGACAGTACCTTCACATGTTAACAAAGACAGGTTATTTCCTTCTTAAGAGTCTATCCCTCTTTCTAGTTTTAATGCATTACCTATAACTTCTACTAGAGTGCTGAATAGGAATCTTAGTGAAAATGTGCTTGCTGTCTTCCCAGTCTTAGCAGGAAAGCATCTACTTACATGGTAATTGTTGTGATACTAAGTGTAGGGTGTTTGTAGATGTTGTTAATCAAACCGAAGACATTTCTTTCTTTCCTACTTTCCTGAGAAGTTTTATTCTGAATAGGTCTTGTATTTTTACAAGTGCTTTTTCTGCATTTCTTTATATGTTCATATGATTTCCTGTTCAAACTATTGATGTGATAGATTACATTAATAAGGATTCTCCTCCCAAAGTGAGATTGTGATTCATTTCTGATTTACTTCTCCCTAATTTTCACTTTATTCAGTTCATTGTTCACTGCATATAAAAGTTTTAACCTTATTTAAAAAATTTGAAAATAATAATTCACATCTGAAACACATAGTTATATGAGGTGAAAAATGCACAAGTCTGGTAGTGTGCAGCACCATGGTACAGAACAGTATCATTCTTCCCACCAAAATCTCCCTCATGCTGTCCTTTTTCAGTCAGGCATTTCACTGTCAGATATGCCCTGGGAGGTTGTGTATTCTGGCTGCATTCACTTAGCTTAAGACACTTTAAAGTCACAATGAGTGTGTCAACATCTGGTTCTTTTTTTGTATAATGCTCTGCTGTGTGGACAAACCACAATTTGCGTATTCACCATTTGGAGAACAGTGGCATTTCTAGTTGTTTTTTTATTATTACTATTTTTACTGTGATTAAATGAAAGTACATTTCTAGGTTTTATGAGTGAAGGCAAAACTTTCTTGCACAGATTTTTACATTAACATAGGTTTTCATTTTTCTTGCATGTATCCCTAGGAGTGGGATTGCTGTCATACAATTGTTTTTAGGTGTCATCTAGTCAGTTCTGACTCACAGTGAACCTAAGTAAAACGAGAAGGCGCTACGTGGTCTGCACCACCCCCACATTTGTTGCTGTCTTAGAGGTCATTGTTGCAGCCGTTGTGTCAGTCCATTTCATTAAGGGTCTTCCTCTTTTTTGCTGACTCCTACCTTACCAAGTAGGATATCCTCCTCCAGGATTAAGTACATAGGACCAAGTCTTGCCATCCTGACTTCTGAGGCACATTCTGGCTGTACCTCCTCCAAGATAGACTTATTCATTCTTCTGGCATTCCATGGGGTGTTCATTATTTTTCTCCAGCACCATAGTTCAGAGACATCAGCTGCTACTCGTTCATTCATTGTCCAGCTTTTACAATCATATGTAGTGAGTGAAAATACCCTGACTTGTACCAGTTGTAACTTAGTCCTCAAAGTAATATTTTTGTCTTTGAACACTTTAAAAAGTTATTTTGTAACACATTTTCCCACTGCAGTACCTCATTTGATTTCTTGACTGCTGCTTCCATGAGTACTTATTGTGGATCCAAGATAAACGAAATCTTTGTCATTTTCAGTCTTCTCTCCGTTTATCATGATGTTTCTTATTGGTCCAGTTGTGAGAATTTTTGTTTTCTTTATGTAGAGGTATATTTTTAAATTTAAGAGAAACTGTTGATCTGTATTTACAAGTGGGCTATGCCATTCTGTATTCTCTCCAGCAGTGCATAATTCCATTTGTTTCTGAGGGATGAGTCAGATCTGACTCGACGGGACTTGGCTTTTTGGCTCTGAGATTTGGAGAGGCTGCTTTCCAAAGGAACTTGCTTGGTGCAGTGCCAGGGAGGTTTATTCAGGTGGGTGACTTTTCTGTCAGGCTGCTTGCTCTCTGCATGTACATAGGGGAGAGAAGGAGCTGAAGCGGTCTAGATTTGATCATAGGCCTATGTGTACAGCGCCCCTGGCTCAGCCATCACTACCACTGCCACCCTGTCTGAACCGAGGTCTTCTGGGGAAGGAAAAGAACAATTCTCTGCTTCTGGCTGCAGGAAGTGGCTGTTGATCCTCATCACAGTAATTCCAGAAGCCAGGGCTGTTTTAGTCAGCTAGGCTGCTCTAACAGAAATACCACAGAGTGGATGGCTTTAACAAAGAAAGATTTATTCTTACACAGTCCAGTAGGTTGCAAGTCTATATTCAGGGTGTCCGCTCCAGGGAAAGACTTTCCCCTTGTCGGCTCTGGAGGAAAGTCCGGTATTGCATCAGTCTTTGTCCAGGGAACGTCCTAACGCAAGAACCTCTGGTCTGAACGACACGCTCTGCTCCCGGTGCTGCTTGCTTGATGGTAGCGAGGTTCTCAAATTGTCCTTGGTTCTTTTTCCTTTTATTCCTTGCAAGCTAAAAGCATTAAGGGTGGGGCAAGCCATACTCCAGGGAAACTTCCCCCATAGCAGGAATTCACAGCCCCACCCTAATCCTTTAACATACAGGTTAGCAAAACCACACAATGGAGGACAGTCCCAAGATACTGGGAACCATATCCCAGCCACGTGACTGCACACATTTTTGGGGGGACACAATTCAAACCATGACATCCCACCCTTTGACAACCCAAAAATCACATCACAAAAACATTTAACACATTCATCTCACCATAGCAAAATTATGTCCATCCATATAACAGAAGTCTTAAATCAGCTCCAAGTCCAAAATACAAAAACTCTTCTACATCTGTGAAATTTAGAAGGCATTAACAGGCAACAGGCAAGTCAACAGAACACATTACATTAGCCCTCAAAGCTTTGGAAATACTCTTACATTTTCTGAGACATTCTACACAACAGCAATGCTCTCCAGACTCTAGGTATCGGCCACAGTCTCAGGTTTCTGAGTGGAGACCTCCAACCCTGTGCTACAACTCTGCCTTCAAGGCCCACTTGGACAGAAACTCTGTCCCATCGGCTTTAGGAGCACCCTAAGCCCAACTGAGTGGCAATTCCACCCTTACGAACACAGCACGTCATGGTTCCACCCTTTCAAACCCCTGAGGTCATGGCCATACCTCTTGAGACTGAGGCAGCTCAGCTTCTCACTCTATCTGCCTCTTCAGCTTCAGCTTCCTATGGCCACATGGCCTGGGCCTCAGGTCCACATCTGCCCTGCCGGGCAAGTGTTCCAAAGCTCTGTAGCTCGACTGGTTTAAGTGCCCGGAGGCACCCCACTCTTGCTGGAAAGCGTCCTGCCCAAAGGCACTCAACTCTCTCACTCTGTGGGTCAGCAAGGCCGGCTCACCGATTCAAGTGCCCAGAGGCACCCCGTTCCGCGAGGAAAACTCTGCGCAGGCACTGACCTCTCTCGCTCCACGGGTCAGCTCCAGCGCTGCCTCTGGTTCTGCTGCTGCCGCTGCTGCTGCCGCTGCTGCTGCTGCCAGTCCTCCGTTGTTCCTCACCATCTGCGCCTTCTTCGTTCCTTCTGAATCTTCTATCCATTCGCAGTTTCAAAGTGGCTTCCACATTTTAGGTATTTGCTAGAGCAGCACCCCACTCCCACGGTACCAAATTGTCTTAGGCTGGGTTTTCTAGGGAAGCAAAACCAGTAACACGTGTAGGTATTAGGAAAGATTTATAATATATATATATATAGACAGATAGATAGATACAAATATAGGAAACAGCTCACGTAATCACAGAAGCTGAATGTCCCAAGCTCTGGCACAAGCCTCACGTGTCCACGGAAGCTGAGGAACCCAAGGTCAGCAAGTCAGAGACCAGAGTTGCAGATCACCGGTTGTGTGGGTCAGTGGATCCCAAGCTGGCGGCGAGACGATGCAACAGAGGCTGGAGGTCGGTGGGTCCCAAGCTGGTGGCGAGGCGAAGTGACAGAGGCTGGAGAACCCAAGATCGGCAGGTCAGGGAGCAGGACTGAGCAGAGGCTGGCGAGCGCAGGATTGGCAGGTCAGGGAGCAGGACTCTCACGTGCCGACTGTAAGGACTGATGAGCCCAACAGCCGCTAGCTCAAGTCCCAGAACCAGACGCTGGAACAAGAGAGAGCAGCAGCTCCTGGTCACGTGAGCGATCAGCAGCTGTAGTCCAGGGTCACGAGATGAGAGCCGAGGGGCAGGAAGCCACCACAAACCCCGCCCTGCCACTTAATACAGCAGCCAAATAGGTAGTAGCCAAGTTGACATAATCCTGACCACCACAAGGGCCATACTCTTTCGTGACCTGGAATCAAGAAGCAGATGTGTATATCCTAGCTAACAGCTCAGCTGGTAGTCAGCCCTCTTAATACTCATTCCCGCCACCCCTGTATCTGAAGTTTCTTCCTCTGTGTAGCAGGCAGGCAGTCTCCATTGTCAGTATGCAGTAGGAAGAGAAGGGTTGAAAGGTGGTGATACAGGGTCACATGTTGTTAGAGCTTAGCCTTGTCCTGGTTGCAGCAACCTTAGTGGGTGCTCCAGAGTTGTGGCCCCTCCTGCAGGAGCTCAGCTCTTATTGCCCAAACCCACCTAGTCCGCAGCTCATCCAGAATCGCTGGGATTAAGATAGCTGCCCTAGGGTTTACTCTACAAAGGGAAGTTGTTTTAGTCATCTAGTGCTAGTGCTGCTGTCAGAAAAACCACTGGTGGGAGGCTTTAACAAAGAGAAACTTACTTTGTCACAGTAGGCTACAAATCCAAATTGAGGGCACCGGCTCCAGGGTAAACATTTCTCTCTGTGTCTCTGGCGGCAGGTCCTTGTTGTCAGTCTTCCCTTAGACTGGGAGCTTTTCACATGGAAGGACCCCAGGTTCTTCCCAGAGGATGTGCTCCACACTTGTCACTGCTTTTTGGTTGAGGTCCCCTTCTATCTCTGCTAGCTTCTTTCTTTTTATATCGCGAGAGTACCTCAAGGCACACTAGAGTCTTAGATATGAGTCGTGCTCCACTAATACAGCTGGTCCATCATCCCTCATCAACATCATAGAGGCAGGATTTACAACATACAGCAACATGATACGATACCAGGAATCATGGGCTAGCCACATTGCTACACACAGTTTGGGGGGACACAATTCAGTCCACCACATTCTACTCTTTGGCCTTTCAAAAGTAACACCCTTGCAACATGTAAAACATTTACCACATTATATAGCAGAAGTCTTAAGTCCAAGTCTAAAATCCAGAAATTTCTTCTCTACTGTGAAATGACAGGAAGAAAATGTGTGGTTATCTGGGAATGAAGATAAATTTGGGAAGGAGAGTACAGAGGAGGAGGAGTTACAAAGAAGTATAACTGAAGTTTTGGATGATGGATATTTATTAACTTGACTGTGGTGATACTTCAACTACAGAACTTACCAAATTGTTTTCCTCAAATATATACCATTTATTTTATGTCAGCTGTATGTTAATAGAGCTTGGCAGGAGGTGGGGAGGAGACAGAGAGCATGAATACGAAGGGCTATCAGAGTTGGAAGTAAGGATGTGAGACTTCAACTTGCTTGTTTGAACACATCATCAGGACAGACTAAACACCAGAAGAAGACATCATGTTTGTTAAAGTGAAGGTCAGTGAAAACCTTTAATAAGGTAGAGTGACACGACTGTGAAGTCAAACTTACCAAAGATCATGAAGATGGTGCAGGAGGGGCAACCGAACTTAGCAGTTCTGCTCTTTTGTGTAGTGTCACCATGAATCATAGTTCAGCTGACAGGAAGGAGTGTGGTTTTTGGTCTACCACATCAGTGACCAGTGTCTTGTGTCCAGGTAGTGATACTGACATATTACATGGTTGATTTTTATGAGGCTGTTTGATAGCCTGCATAGTTTAGTGCCCTGGTATCCATTGATTGCTCCAAGATGCCCTTTCATCCACTTTCTGACATGCCGTTCCTGTCTTGTTACGTAATCTCTCAGTAGTTATCTCTAGCCCTTTCAGCCATGTCCCTTATGGTTTCCTGTGGTTGAAGTTCATTACCGTCTTGTAACTCGGTCACTTAATGGAAGTAGTTACTCATTGCCCTTCTTGGCCATGCCCCATATGGTTGTCTGTAATTAAAACCTCCACCTTTTCCCATGATTAAGCGCTAGAAACTTTAAAATGGACAAATAAATTCTGAGCACCAGCTCACCCCAAAATCCTACCTTGCTTGCCATACTCAAGCCCATTCCTGAAGTTCAAATTTTTTTTGCCTTGTTCCCAGATACAACCTTCTGTATGGCCCAGCCTTTAGGTGTGGTGTGTTTTCTTATCTGGGATCCATAAGTACCAAATTCTTTATTCTGGGCCTTCCTGTGAGAAGTCTCCTCGGATCAGAATCGACACATACATTCCATGGCCCACACAGTATTTATAAAAATCAATTTGAACAACTTTAGTTAGAGCATTCTCTTTTATGTTTGTCACAGGTGCCACCAGTTCATGCCACTTCGTGGTACTTTTCCTGTCTCCTGTGAGCCTTTGTATCTTTGTCCCGTCTCCCTCACTCAGCAGTAGGGTAAAGATGTCCCTGCCTTCTCCATCACTTTATGTCCTCCATGTTAATATGCCTGGGACGTATTAAGGTGCTCCTGAAATCCTTATAAAGGAAGGCAATGAATGAACGATGCTTGCCATCATTATTAGTAGCTGTTTTATTTGATTCATATTTTTAATATTAGATACTGTTTAGTCATATAGTGCTGCTCAAACAGATACCATGAGTGGATGGTTTTGACAAAAATGTCTGTTCTTAATTCAGGATGTCAGCTCCAGGGGGAGGCTTTGGAGACTGAGGTAGTTCAGCTTCCCATGTTCTTTCTGTCTTCAACTTCTGCTTCTTTCAACTTCTGGCCCAGTCTTCAGGACCACCTCTGCCCTGCTGGGGCAGATGTTCCAAAGCTCTTTAGCTGCACTGATTGAAGTGCCCATAGGCACCCCGCTCCACCAGGTAGCCTGCTGCACAGAAGCAGGTCTCTCAGCTCTGTGGATCAGCAATCCTAGCTCTACTGATTCAGGTGCCTGGAGGCACCCCACTCCACCAGGAAACATCTGTTCACAGGCACTCAGCTCTCTTGCTTCGTGGGTTGGCCTCTGGTTCTGCACTGCCCGTTTGGTTCTGCATCTTAAAATCTGTGCCACCTTTGGTGTTAACATTTCCCCTCAGTTTCTTCTGAGTCTTCCATCCAGTTTCGAAACCGCTTCCACTCCCAGTTAGAGGAGCACTCAACTCCCAGTACTAAGTTCTGTTTCAGTCATCAAGTGCTGCTGTAACACAAATACCATGAGTGGATGATTTTAACAAAAATGGTTATTCTTAAACAGTCTGGTAGTCTACAAGTCTACAATTCAGGATGTCTGCTCCAGGGGAAAGCTTTCCCTCTTTCAGCTCTGGAGGAAAGTCCTTGTGTTGTGTCAGTGTTTGTTCAGGGAGCATAGTGGCATGGGAACCTCAGGTCTGAATGACGCACTCTTCTCCTGATACTGTTTTCTTGATGGTATGAAGTTCTCAATTTTCAGCTGGCTTCCTTTTTTTTTTTATCCCTTGTAAGAAAAAAGGATAAAGGGTAGTACAAGCCACACTCCAGGGAAAATCCTTTTATATTGGAGCAGGGAGGTAACCTTAGGAAGGGATTTGCAGTCACACCCTAATCCTCTTTAACATATGACATAGGAAAAATCACAAAATGGAGGACAATCACAAAGTGTTGAGGATCATGGCTTAACCAAATGACTACACACATTTCTGGGGGGACACAATTTAATCTGTGACAGATACTGTGGAATCACTAGTATAGGGAACTACCCATTTGGGGAATAGTTCATAATAAACTTGGAAGACACAGCACAAGATACTGAACTCTGAGTCACACTTGCACACTCTTTTCTATTGACTCACCAAAAAAGTAAAATCATATGTTTGGAACGTTTTGAGACCTGTACAAGATCATTCATTAGGCCATTCTATTTCTTTCCTCAGAGGTTCTTTTTAATCCAGAGATCCTCCCGAATGGTTGTTTTTAAACAGGATGTTATTGATAGAGTAACAATCATAGGAAATTTCGCTTAATAACTACGGGGAATTCTTAGTAAAGATAGTTAAGTTCTTCCTTCATCCACAGGAAGGAATATATTTACCTCTTCTCTGTTAATCACAAGACTTTCTAAATTGTTTTCCTTGACTTCATCCCTTCATATCTGGAACCTATGTTCCGCCTTTCTTTCCCTTAACCAGCTATCAGATGGCCAGCCAATCTGAATAAAGTACTCTTGAAAAGATTCAGTGTCTGTCACTCTTGAAAAGATTCAGTGTCTGTCTCTGTACTTTGACTTAGTAGTGACAGGTGGCACAAGTCTGCAACTAGGTTTTCTCTGGTATCGTTTTTGGTGACTTCTGCAGGACATCATCAGGACTCGGGAGACTATCTGGTGAGTGCAGGGATCTTGTAGAGGGGTCCCAGTGGCTGCCTGGACTGGAGAGGCCCCTTTGGTGAAACAGGACATCTCTAAGTAGCTGCTGAGCTGTTTTGGCTCAAGAGTTGTTTTTGGTTTTGCTTTATGGCTCTTCATTGAAAGAGTTTGAATCTTGTGCTTTCTGGTCTGCAGTCTCTAAGGAGCTGCATGGTCTGCAGACTGTCTTAAGCAGTCACCTGGTCTGTGGTCTCCATAGAAGCCCCCTGATCCTCGGACTCCATAAGAAGCCACCTGGTTTAATTGTGATTCTGAGAAATGTGTGATAGGTGCACCATCTGGTTCTGGTACGGAACCAAATGAAAAACCAAACCTACTGCAATCGAGGCAATTCCAATTCATAGCGACCCAGTAGGTCAGAGTAGACCTGCCCCATAGAGTTTCCAAGGAGCACCTGGCTGAGTTGAACTGCTGACCTTTTGGTTAGCAGACACAGCATTTAACCAACAGGCAACCTGCGTTTCTGAACAGAGCTCTATAAATCTGGTAGAATGGGAGCAATGTCTTCCATTGCTGGCGGTAGTCCTCGAGGACAGATTCTGGTTGATTGGTTGATCTCTGGCTATTCTTCTCTGACAAGAAAAGAAAATAGTGTTTTATTGTAATAAAATTTGACCAGTGCATATGATTGATTATATTGAGCACTGGCTGTTTCCTGAGTCATTGAATTTTTTTTGTGATATTGAGGCTTGAAAGTTTCTGCCAGAGATGTAGGAAATGGAATAGAATCCCTTATGTTCAAGCTTTTATGGCTTTGTACAATAAGGGTAAAAAATAAAAGGAAATAGGTTGATGGAACAAAGAGAAGGGAATCCATACCTGTTAGTTAATCCCCACAGGAGCGGGAGGATGAGGATGCCACCAAAACTTCGGCTGGTGCTGGACTACTGTCTCCTTTTTTAGAGGTACTGCAACCAGCTCTGGCGGCCCTTCTGCAGCTGTTGCCTCCACCACCCCTACCAAAACTGCTCCCAGAGCTGTTACCTATAGTAATCCTGGTGACACTCGGCGCCCCTCTTCCTCCCTATTCTGGAGGAAAAGGAACTGGGGATTTAAAGAGTGTACCTAGTAGAATGGCCTCCCCCCTCTCGTATCTGTACAGGCACTAAATTCACACCAGGGACGTAGGAGCATGCTCAGACTGGAGCAGGTGGTATGTGTCAAGAAGACTTTCAGTAGGTATAAGACCTCATGGACAACTGTTAGGATATTATTGGGCATTTATCCCATTTTCAACTTCTGACAACTGGAAGAACTCTAATCCCTTCTAGTGGGATGATCCACTAAAATGACTGATTTAATAACTTCTATATTTGCCACTCACCATCCAAACTGGGCTGATACACAGGCTTTACTTAATATCCTGACTGGAGATGAGTGGGGATTGGTGTTGGATTAAGCAAATGAAGAGGCCCAGCACCTTCAGGAAAATCCAGGTAATACCCATCTCCAATCAGAGTGATCCCACTAACTGATCCTAACTGGGACCCAAACAGTGGGGGCCTTCCTCATCTGCCAGCCAAGCCAAGCCAAGTGCTTATGAGTCGAATCCGACTCATGGCGACCTTCCTCATCTAGAACTTTATAAGAGATACATATTCTAAGCCTAAACAAGGTACATGAGGTACAGCAAAAAGCTAATGAGGACCTCTTAGGTAAGTTCTTAAAACACATTTATCAGGCCTACTGCAGACATACCAACATAGACCCCCCAGAGCACCAGAGAATATGCAGATGGTCATGTCCTACAGCTTACAGAGTGCTCCAGATATAAGGAAACTGCAAAATTGGGAGGACTGGTCATGAAGGCTTCCAAGTAGTTGATATTGCATTTAACGTATACAACAAAAGAGTATTGTAAAGCCCAAGTGGTACTGTATTCTTAGTTAGCCTGACCTCAATATGGAATGCAACAATTCCAGAGATGCAGCCATAGCCCTGGTCCCCAACCAAAGTACCAATGTCCTTATTGTAAAGGGAAAGGACATTGGAGAAATGAATGCCTCAGAAAAAAAACAAGTAATTCAGGAAGGACAAGCCAGCTAAACTAATGGATGAACCAATCACCAACTCAGATGGAAGTAGATGGGGCCCAGGGGTTCCCCTAAGCCTGATCCACCCCTTGAAGGTTGTTTCAGAGGAATCTCAGGTAAAACTCACCGTAGGGGGTTCAGCCCATCAAATTTCTAGTGGACACAGGAGCCACCTATTCAGTGGTAAATAAAAAGCTAACACAAGAGTCACTGCAGGCTGTCACCATTATAAGAATGACAGGAAAAGGTGAACAGCAACATTTCTTAGAACCATTAGAGTGTGCTGTTGGAGAAAAATGCTTAAGCCATAAGTTTTTATATATGTCTGACTGCCCCATTTCTCCTCTTGGACAAGAATTGCTCTTTAAACGCTCAGATCTCCTTCTATACGAGCAACAACCCCATCGATAGGTACACCAGAACAAGCCTAACATCTGCACTGCCTGCTGGAATCCAGTAAACCTCCCAATGTCAGGATTCGCCTCCTGAAATTGACAATGAGGTAGATACCCTCACATGGGCAGGGAAGCCGCCTGGGAAAGCAAGAAGGTCAGTGGCACTTATAACTCAGCTAAAATCTAGGGCTAAGTTTCCTCAGGAAATTCAGTATCCTTTGAAAAAGGAAGCAATTGAAGGTTTAGACTCTGCAGTCAAATGATTTGGCCTTGCTGCTCACCTTGCAATAAACCCATCCTTCCAGCTAAGAAACCAAGGATGCGGGAGTATTGATTTATGCAAGATCTCAGAGCCATAAATGAAGTAACACAAGACCTCCATCCTACCATACCAAATCTCTATACCGTATTCAACACTTTGCCAGGAGATAGTAACTAGTTTTCAGTCATAGACTTAAAAGATGCGTTCTTCTGTGTTCCCTGGACCCTGAGTCTCGACCGCTATTTGTGTTTAAATGATAAGACCCAAGGACTCCTGGGAACACCCAATTTTGCTGGAATGTTTTACTTGACATATAAATTCTCCCAAGATTTTTGCCAAAGGTTTAGCACAAAATTTAAAGGAATTACAGTTTGAAAAAGGGGTCCTGCTCCAGTATGTGGGTAACTTTCTGATAACCGGAGACACTGATAGCCAATGTCTTTGAAATAAAATAGCTAATCTAAATAATTTGGGAGCCTGTAGCTCTCAAGTGTCTGTAAATAGAGCCAAAATTTATAAACAGCAAGTGAAATTCCTGGGCTTTTTACTCGAACCAGGCAAATGAAGCCTAATGAGTCATAGAAAGGAAGTAATCTAAAAGATGGAGCTTCCCAGAACAAAGAAACAACTTACAGAATTTTGGGGAATGGCAGGGTTCTGTCAAATACGGCATCCAAATTTCGAGTTGATAGCCCAGCCCCTTACACAAGTCTTCTAAAGAGCAATAGACAAAACCTCTACATTGAACCAAATACTGTCAACAAGCCTGTTTAAACTTAAAAGCCAGCTTCACTTCTGCTCCAGCCTTGGGACTGCTGAATTATTAAAACCCTTCCAACTATTTGTATTACAGAGAACAGAGATCAGTAACAGTGTTCCGACCCAGCAACTAGGAGGACAGTACCAACCCATAGCCTATTTATCAAAAAACTTGATTGGACAGCTTAAAGGTAGCAAGCCTGTGTGAGAGCTGTCACAGCAGCCTGTCAGTTACGGGACGCTAAGAAGTTTTCGTCATTGTGTATGCCTCATACCAAGTACTGACTCTTAGAATAAAAGCGAGGAAAACGGATGACAGCCAGACAAATGGCCAAATAGCAAGCTGCCCTTCTAGATAACCCTAATGTAATCCTACAGACTATAAACGGATTAACTCCCACCTCCCCAGTGTTATATAGTCATCTGGAACTGATTGACCAAGTGTTTGCAAGCAGACCAGACCTGAAGGATGAGCCCATAGAAGACACTGCCTGGACATTCTGTGTTGATGGAGGCGGGTACGTAAAGAAGGGCACTTGAAAGGCAGAGTATTTGGTGGTTACACTTTAAGGAGCAGTATAGATGTGACAGCCTTGCCCCCAGGGACCTCTGTCCAAAAGGCCGAGCTCATTGCCTCTACGGGCACTTTTGAGCTGTCAGAGACAAAGGAGGTAAATGTATATTTAAAAAAATGAAAACCCAAACCCAGCGTCAACTAGTCGATTCCGACTCATAGCAACCCTAGAGGTCACAGTAGAACTGCCCCTATCGAGTTTCCAAGGAGCGCTTGGCAGATTTGAACTGCAGACCTTTTGGGTTAGCTGATGAGGAACCTAGCCACTGCTGCCTCAGCAGCGTTCCCCTTTTCACTGTGCAGGCCATCAAGACTGCACAGATCCCAGGTACAAGCGTTCGGACACTGAACCTTACGAACACTAGGTGGAGCCCTCGCGTTTCTGTTCCCGGCCTCTTCCTGGCGCCCCCCCCCGGCGTGCCAGAAACCGGAAGCGGAAGCGGAAGCTCCTGTCCTTGGGTTGCTCGCTTGGCTCCGTGTCTGTGGGGCCGAGGGCAGTCCCGCGGGCCAGGCGAGCGCCTCTGGATGAAAGGGTGCTGCTGCAGTTCTTCGCAGTGCTGGCCTCTCCGCCTTCCCTGGGGTGGTCCAGAGCCGCGCGACTTGTGTAGCTGCGCTGCGCCCGGGCCTCCAACTGCCGCCGCTTTCCGGCCGCCGCGGCTGGTTTGTGTGTGACGGATCGGAAGGCCGGGCAGGGGCTGGTCCTTTGCCGCTGGTGTGTTAACAGGTAAGAATGGTGAATATTCTCGCTAAAGAACAGTTTCGTTGCCCGACCAGCGGCACCAGCTTCACCCGGGAGGTTGTGACAGATGCAGAGTCGCGGGCCTCATGGATGACCCGGGTCGTCAGCCGGAGCCCGAGTGCTGCGTCCCTTCCTCCGCTCCGCCCGTCATGGTCCCCCTTGTGCGGCAGCAAGGCAGGACTTCTATTAACTGTTGCTGATCGTACTGGAAGGTGACGGTGACAAATAGATCCCGCTAGTGTAGTTAAAACAGACGAAGGATTAAGAAAGGTGAATTAAAACTGGTACACGCCTTTCGGCGCTGGTTTATCCTAGTTTAAGAGGGAAATACATTTAGTAAATCTACGTTTCAAGGGGTTTCTTTGGCTGTAAGGCAGACATTGTCCAAATTGTGTGAAAAACAATACGGCCAACCCTAGTTTGTCGGCTGTAAAATGGGTTGTGGCTGAACAAACTTCATTCAGGCGTTGAGCGATCTATAGGGATCACATGCTTGGTGTTTGTCCAGTATGTTAAAGATTGGCTGAGACGGATATATGCAGGATCGGATTCTGGTGATTCCACCACAGTTAGGGACCAAAGAGTGGCACTTACTGGGGCGAAGGTTTCTGGTAGCAAAACCCAGGCATACTCCCAATGTTGGGGCCATAGATGTACAGAATGAGGGCAAAGTAGGAGGCATGTTTAATGAAAATACTGAAACGTCACAGAGAGCCAAGCACACTACAGTGTTAAGAAAGTAACTCGTTTTGGGTAGTAATTATTTTTAAAAGTACTCTTGATTAAGTAAACGTGAAATGTGTTAGCTATTACCAACCAAAAATAGTAATTACCTGCTGTAGTCGAGTGGATTCTGAGTCAGTGAGCCTATAGGACAGGCTGGTGAATTCCAGCTGCTGACCTTTTCATAGGCTGCCAAGCTCTTAATCACTGTATCACTAGGGCCACACTATTTAAAACTCGTGATTCTTTGTAGTAAATAATTGGCAACATAAAGTATTAGCACTTAAATTGAGAAGATAACGTGTGGCAACTATAATGAGTAAAGAATGTGTCTTGTGTTTTTAAACCAAGTGTGGTAATGTAAAGTGAACTGGCATGTTTATATCAAAATCATTGACTGTGAAAACAACAAAGGAATGTCATATTCTATAGAACAAAAGATAGGGAAAAAAGTCTCTGAAGAGTCAAACAACAGGTCCATATATCTATCGTGTTAGAAATTTTAAGTGTCTGATTTAGCAAGTATTGCTAAGTTTCATGTTATTAACATAATCTTTCTCTGACTCACTCTCTCTTTGTAGAATTGTAGGTCATCAGAAATTTTGGTATGGAAATAGGCTTGTTACTTTTTCTCTATTTTAATCACTAGTTGATACAGGCCCATTAACATTAAATAAAGTTCATATGCAGGTATGTGCTCCGGAAGGCTGGAGCTTGTTCTGCTTTAAATGCAGCTGCCCTCAGTGTGGACCTCTGCCCTGCTCCTGGAGGAAGTCCAGCCCAAGGAAAGAGTTAAAGACCAAGAACCTGTTACTCTCTGTGCTCAACAGTGTCTTCCCCCCATCCTTCTTGCGTTTCAGGTCCCAGGTGTGGCACAGGGAGAACTCGCCCAGCCTAGGCAGCTGGGGATCTAGGGCGACCGTCTTGCACATCCTTGCTATTGCAAGTAAGGGTTTCAACTGTTGCGACTGGTGTGTGGACCAAACATTATTCACCTGCCTCCAGACGGCGCAGTGGTTCTGCTTCCACTCCTTTCCTTCTTATGGAACTGGTTTCTTGGGTGTAGAGGTTAGATTTCAGAAGCTGAAGTAAGGAAATGGTGAGTCCTACGGAGTGGTGGGTTACTTTTACCATAAGGGAAGCAAGGCTGGATATGAAATATTAGGGGACCACCCTTGTTCCTCAGTGAGATAAAACATGGCAAAGGCAGTCAGGTCCTGCTTCCCTGTCACTGGGTATGTGAGGACTGCCAGTTAAGTTGGTGAACTGTTCCTAAAAAAAGTGCTATGTACCTCATTTGTGAATATCTCTACAGTCACCTTTAAAGTACTCGTCTTGGGAAGCTATGCACTGATGTCAGTGCGTAGTCCACCCTTCAAAGGAATTTTAGAACTCTTTTTTTGGAAATGGCTACCAGAGCTGTTGTCACATTACACATTACACTTGAGGTCCTTAATGTCATCCAAATATCTTCCTTTCATCTTCAGGTAAAGAAAAAAGTCATTGCTGTCCAGATCAGGTGAGCAGGGAGGGTGTTTCATTAGAGTTACCTGTTTACTGACTAAAAACTTCCTTACAGACAACTGTAGAAATTAAGTTTGGGAACTTGCCACTGTGACATTGTGTGCAATGGCCATTCCAGAAAGTGTTCCAAAATTGCTTTGAAGGGTGGACTAGGTGCTGGCATCAGTGTATAGCTTCCCAAGGGGAGTACTTCAAAGGTGACCATAGTGATAATTCATCAGTGAGGTATGTAGCACTTGGAACAAGTAAGTTCAGAGACTTAATTGTCAGACCTCATGAGCAGTGTCCTCAGCGCATACGGAAAACCCTGGTGGCATAGTGGTTAAGTGCTACAACTGCTAACCAAAAAGGTCAGCAGTTCAGATCTCTGTGGAACAGCTCTTTTCTGCCCCAAGGGTCTCTGTGAGTTCGTATTGACTCAATGGTAGGGTTTTTTGCCTGTACATAGATGTTTTTTCAAGCTTTGTATTCTGAGATCATCTTCCTTATGTGACTCTCTGAGTTTTTCCATGGGACATTAATGCCCCACCCTGGGCCTTTGTGCTGTCTGTTGAATGACAGAATCTCCTGACCAGAATCTGAAGACTGAGCGGCTCTGGCTGAGGACACTGGCACCAGGCCTTCAAGAGCCACCCTGTCCCATCAACACTGTCCACAATATTCTTGGCTTCCCCTATGCACTGGAGTCTTTTCTGTATACTTGTAACACTGCACCTCCACTTCCCACTCCATGTGATGTGGTAAAAAGAAAAAGGGGACTGATTAATAGATGAAGACCCTGTTTATGGGGTACTGAGGAGCTTGGTGCTTTGATGATCTCACCAAGGGAAGGAGACAGGACAGTGTTCAGCCATGTCATGTGTGGGGTCTACAGACCCATCTTTTTTTTTTTTTCCTCCACCGAGGAGTGCGTTTTCTCTAGGTGTGTCAGAAGCATGACTCCCTAGTGTAAATCCTTGTCCTCTCACTTCCCTGTGCTAAAACTGGTATTGTTAAGGTGCTCATCAGTTGGTTCCAACTTACAGGAATTTTGTGTACAACAGATTGAAGCCCTGCTTGGTCCTGCGCCTTCCTTGTAATCATTATGCGTGAGCCCTTTGGTGCAGCCATTGTGTCAGCGTGTTTTGTCTTCCTCTCTTTTTGCTGATTCTCTACTTTTCCGACACTTGGCTTTTGGCTACTTTTCCCAGCATAATAACCTTCTCCAGGGACTGATCCCTCCCGATAGTGGGTGTAAATATGTGAGATGAAATGGTGACATTCTTGCTTCTAAGGAGCATTCTGGTGGTACTTCTTTCAGGACAGATTTGTTCATTCTTCTGGCAGAAAGACAAATCGAACCTGTTCTTGGGTCAGTTGAAATCCAGTGACCCTAACGGACAGAGTAGAAGCACTCCAGAAGTATTCTCTGTATGTCTGTTAAGTCCAGTTGGTTTATAGCATCATTCATGTTCTCTTTCCTAAATGTCCTTTCCAGTACTGCAAGTGGTGTGTTGAAGTCTCCGACTATTATTGTAGAGGTATTATTTCTCCCTTCAGTTTATCAGTGTTTGCTTAGGTATTTAGATGCTCTGATTTTGGGAACATACATACTTATGATTGTTAAATTTTTTTTAATTAATTGACTCATCACAATATAGTGTCCATTTTATTTCTTGTAACAGGTTTTCTCTTAGAGTGTATTTTAGCTGATATTAAAAATTCACTTGAGCTCTCTTTTGAGTATTATTTGAATGAGATATTTTTTTCCTGTCCTCTTACTTTTAACCTGCTTGTGTCCTTGGGTCTACAAAATGTCTGTTGTGAGGAGTATATAGTTTGAATCATGTTTATAATCCGTTTTGACAGTCTCTGTGATTTGATTGGAGCGTTCCATTTATAGTCGGTGTAATTACAGATAAATGACTTCTGTCATTTTGTTACTTTTTGAGTGACTTAAGCCTTCTTGGATACTGTGGTGGCACAGTGGCCAGTAGCTTCATCTGGTAACCGACAGGTCAGCAGTTCAAATCCGCCAACTGCTTGTTGGAGCTCTATGGGACAGTTCTCCTCTGTTCTGTAAGGTTGCTATGAGTTGTAATCAACTCAGTGCCAGTGAGTCTTTGGTTTATAATCCTTCTTTGTCCCTTAGTAGCACTTATTTTATGTTTTGTTGGTCTATTGTAGTGAGCCGTTTGTGTTTTTTAGGTATTTCCTTAGTGGTTACCGTATTACATTTAGCAGGTTGTGTTTACAACATTCCAAGCTGGTGTCTGTTTCCCTTCCACCGGCGGTATGCCACTCAGTATTTTTTGTAGGATCAGTCTTTTGAATATTAACCTTCAGACTGTTTTTCTGGGAGTATTTTAAACTCACAAAGCTATGTGGATCCCCATAGATTGCTACCCCCCACCCTGACATTTTTTCCGCTAAAGTGTGTCTACACTGTGCCTCTAGCAATCTGTCAATTGCATTTTAAGATTTCCTGCACTGACAAACTGATCCTAGCAGTGGTTTCAGTTTCCGAGTTTCTGCTGTGGTATGGTTCTGTGTATCTTGCTATTTGTGCCTCCACTTTGGGCCAGCAGATTGGCCTGTGACCTCAGTTCTTTGGGTTTGATATGTTCAGCTTTTTTAATTGTTGTGAGGATGGGAGTAATGACTTCTGAGCTCCTTAATAACGGAGCGGAACTGGAAGCCTTCCTTTCGGTGTCGTGTTGGTCTGCAGTCTATCTTCATATTGCTTTATTCATACTATTCATTTAATGCGCCTTTGTGTTTCAGAGTGTCCCACATTTTTGTTTAGCCTATTGCAAATGATATTTTCTGATGAGTAACAATGCATATTCATTTTCTGGGCGTGAAAGTCAGTGGAACTTTTTCACTCATGTGTTTCTCCCTTAGTGCTCGTTGAGTCCACAAGCATGTGAAATGGATAGCTGTTGTTGTTATGTACCTTTGAATCAGTTTCAACTCATAGTAACCCTATACACAACTGAACAAAACACTGCTCAGTGTTGCGCCATGTCTATAATTGTATTTATGCTTAAGCCCATTGTTGCGGCCACTGTGTCAGTCCATCTTGTTGAGCGTCTCCCTCTTTTTTAGCTGACCCTCCACTCTACCAAGCATGATGTCTTTCTCCAGGGACCCCTGCTGACAACATGTCCAAAGTACGTGAGATGCAGTGTTGCCGTCTTTGCTTCCAAGGAGCACTCTGGTTGTACTCCTTTCAGTACAGATCTGTTGGTTCTTTTGGCAGTCCATGGTACATTCAGTATTCTTCTCCAGCACCACAGTTCACAGGCATCAATTCTTCTTCTGTCTTCCTTTTATATTGTCCAATTTTTCATGAATACGATGCGATTGAAAATACCATGGCTTGTGTCAGGCACACCTTGGTCTTCAATGTGGCATCAAAATGGATAGCAGTGTTTGCAGTGTCACTGTAGTCAGCTTCCAACTTTTTAGAAACTGAAGTGTGATTTTTTCTTCCCTTTACCATGCCAAGTTTCACTAGCTTTTCTGAAATGATTCTTTTGGTTGTCTGTGTACTAACTAAAAATAAGTATGCTTGTGTTTCATGCTCCTTATCTACTCAGTGTGCTGCGTTTTCCAAGGATCTGATTGCTATTTGGTACAGTATTTTGTATTTGTATTTACTTTCCACACACAGGGAACTTACGGTCTGTATGTATCTGGATATTTCTGCTTTGCTTACTGATGTATATGTTCCTAAATTAGTTTTAACCAACCAAAGAGCCACAGCTAAGGGGCTGAAGCAAGCAGTCTTGCCTGAAGACACAGGACTTTGCCAGGAGGAGCAGCACCAGGTTGTCACAGTAGGATATGTTGTTTCTTTTGTCTGTTCCTAATTCCTGTGAGGACTGTAGGTCATCCATGTTGTTATTTGAGAATAACAACGAGAATACCAACAAAACTACATGTGTGATAAAAGAAATATGCTAGGAATTTAGGCAACAAAGGCAAGTTGATCTACATCCTGACCTAGGTTAAGCAGCAGCCTATTTGGGCAGTGCTGAACCTGTGATTGAATGTCTCTAACTTTACTCAGCTATGAGGTGTTTGAAATAGTATGTGCTTAGAGTTCTGAGTTAAGACCTAGTATGTCAAAAACTTTTACATAATCTTTCAGAAATCATAGTACCTTTGATTTGTCGATCATTTACTATTAAGATACTTTATAATGAATATAAGAGTGTTTTGATGACCTTTCAAAAATGCGTACCGTGGCTCACTGCAGTGGAGGAAACTTCTGGATTTTGGCTGTAGCTCAAAGATTCTTGTGAAATCATACCAGGATTCATTAGTGGTGATGTAGGTACCACACTTCACCCATTTCCTGTCTTATTCCTCTGCTACTCTGCTGTTCAGTCCACTTTTAGCATCCAAAGTAGAATTTAGCAGGCCTTTCTCTCCTTACTACATGAGAAGCACAGTGGCCTGGTAACTGTTTCACAGAAATCACTCCTATTGACCAGGAAATTTAAATAGTCAGAGTTCAGGTAGTCGGTGTCTGTATGCTTTCCAGGGGCTACAAATAGGAGAAACTTTCAGAGTGTAGCCTCTAGAGGGCTGGTCTGTAAGCATCAGTTTCCTAGGCTTCACTGGGTATATATCAGCTAAACCCCTGATATTTTGTTATACAGCTTATTTTTCTGAAGTATAACCGCCCATGGAATTAAGTTGTGATTGGTAGAAAATGAGGACTAAAGAAATGTTTTAATGGGTGGGCATAGGTTTCATCTGAATGAATTTATCTTCCGAAGTACAAACCAAGGGGTCAGTCATTACATAGGAAGACCCAGCTGTGAAACTGTGAGTTCCAGAGTCTTGGGAGTGGAGGTGTGGGGGTGTAGATCTAAATAGATGTATCAGGAGCTTCATAGTGATGTGCTGAAAAAGGTGTGATGGAGAGTAAGTTGGCGTCGTGGTTAACTCTCAATCGTGGTGGGAGAGGTGGGGTAAGAAGAATAGCAGAGAGAGGCTGTTTATTACATGGCTTCTCTCGTAAAGCCCAGCTCCAAAGTGCGGAGGACCTTAGGTTGTTTTTGGGTAGCCAGAAGAACCGCAGCATGAACATCACTAATGGCTATGTGTGAAAGGTGGTCCGCGCTTGTTCACACAGGCAACCAGTGACCCAGTTTGTGTGTGAGGGGCTCTGGTCCTTTTATGAATGTAAGGGAGATGAGACAAAAAGTGCCATTCTGAAGTATTCCTCAATTGTTAATACCTCATTCAGCTTTCACCTTACGCTACTTGTTGTGTGTTCTGGTGGGTGTTATGGGATAAAGTGAAATCCTGTGTTCATGATCAAGTCACGATCTAAACTACATCATTTTTCTTCCCTTTTTCTATACTCTTATACTGTTCTCCAGCATAAGGAGAGAATAAGGCTTGAAGTGGTCAGTTTCAAGGTGCTTAGAGATTATTTACTGTGTTAGAAATCTATGAGACAGGATGCTTTCAGTTATGCTGTGAATGTAGTTAGTGAAGGAAAGAGGCTGTTGTCTATATCACAGATTAGATCTTGGTAGTGGAAAGAATCCTGTGTCAAATACTTATGAATTCTTAGTTTCCTGTGACTGTTAGTCTCGCCTGTCTTGAGTACTTTGGAGTATATGGTGCCTTGCTGATACAAATTTTGTGCGATGTTTTAGGACTCAATGGTCGTTGAGGATGTGGCCATAGTCTTTACTCAGGAAGAATGGGCTTTGCTGGATATTGCTCAGAGGAAACTCTACAGGGGTGTGATGATGGACACCTTCAGAAACCTAGCTTCAGTAGGTAAGAATGGCATCATTTTTTTTTTAATATATACTTTAGTGATCAAAACTATTGTACTTGTTGAGTGTCTTCTAGTATCGGGGCTACAAAATTGGAATAAATGATTAAACCAGGCATAGGTGTTGGAGTTATTCAGCTTGTATGTGGAAGCTTCTAAATGAACATATTTTCTTTGTTAGGTGTCATTGAGTCATTTCCGACTCACAGTGACGCTGTGCACAACAGAACAAAACACTTTCCAGACTTGCATTGTGCCCGCAGTCATTTTCATGCTTAAGCCCATTGCTGCAGGTGCTGTGTCAGTCCGTGTTGTTGACAGACTTCCTGTTGTACACTGACCCTCTACTTTACCAATCATAATGTCTTACTCCAGTGGTTGAACCCACCTGACAACATGTCAGAAATATGGAAGATGTACTCTCTCCATCTTTGCTTCCAAGATGCACTCTGGTTGTACTTCTTCAGAACAGATCTGCTTCTTTTGGCAGTCCATGGTATACTCAGTTTTCTTCTGTAACACCACAATTCAGAAGTATCAGTACTTCTTCTGTCTTTCTTATTCATTGTCCAGAATTTTCTGTGATGCAGTTGAAAATACTGTGTCTTGCCCAGGCGGATCTTAGTCTTCAAGGTGATACCTTTACTTTTCAACACTTTACAGAGGTCTTTTGCAGCAGATTTTCTGGGCACAATGCATCTTTTGATTTCTTGACTACTGCTTCCATGGCCATTGATTGTGGAACCCAGTAAAATAAAATCCTTGACGACCTCAATCCTTGTTCCCTTTACCATGATGTTGTTTACTGGTCCAGTTGTGAGAATTTTTGTTTTCTGATGTCAGTGTGCCATCCATACTAAAGGCTGTGGTCTTAGATCTTCATCAGTAACTTTGAAATCCTGTTCACTTCCAGCAAGCATGGTTGTGTCATTTGCATGATGCAGGTTTTTAATGAGTCTCCAATCCTCATGTCCAGTTTCTTGCATTATTTGCTCCCCATACAGATATGGTAAAATGATACAGCCCTGACATAATGCCTTTCCAGACTTGAGTTGTGCCGTGTCCTCCTGTTCTGTTCACATGGCCTTGATCCATATACAGATTCCTCATAAGCACAGTTAATTGTTCTGGAATTCCCATTCTCTGCAGTTTTACCCATAATTTGTTATGAACCACACAGTCAGATGCCCTTGTGTAATCAATGAAATACAGGTAAACATCTTTCTGGTATTCTCTGCTTTCAGCCAAGATCCATCTGACATCAGCAATGATATCCCTGGTTCCCCGTCTTCTGAGTCTGGCTTGAATTTCTGGCAGTTCCCTGTCGGTATACTGTTGCGGTATACTGTAAGCAGCAGTGTCTCCATGAACATAAGGACCTGTGTGTAGGGCTTTATTTCATTTAGTCATTTCTTTTGTGATTGAAAGTACTGAGGCTCTTTAAGGGTTTTAGGTATAAGCATTGTCTCCCAGATCACTTTGATTTACCAAGAGATTTGTGAATTTGGACCCTGTAGAAATTTTAGTATGTTTATTGCAAGTTTGAAATGATTGTTCTTGTTTGCAGACATACTCACACTTGCCCAAATTTAGAGACCCTGAAGGCCCAAGTATTTAGTCAGCGTTATGGAAGTATTCATTGCTGTATATACTTTCTTCCATCATGATACATGCGTGCACCTTTCCAGATACCTATTTCTGTATGAGTGTTCTCCAGGGAGACAACATACGAACCTGTTTTTCCCAAGGGAAGCAAAGGGAAGATCTGGGGAGAACAGAGATAGGACTCACCCAGGTCCACTATGTTAGTGAACACCAGGAAAGGAAAATTTGGCAGGACCAGCCTTGCATAGAGGGAATTACATTCGAATGAAGTCAGCTAAGAAAAGGTTTTTTTCAAGTTGAGGAGACAACTCAGTAGATACCTGAGCCTTCTGTGCAGTTTTCAATTGCTCTACTCCTGTGGTGAGAGAGAAATAGTGTCTTTTTTTCTTTCTTTTAATTTTTCATGTGTAACATATTTAATGTATGTTTTCTTAGCTGTTGTAATTACACCCAGTTTTGTCACCCTCACTCTCAGTCTTCATGGAAATATTTCGTAGTAAATGGGTTTTTAACCACTGGATAGCTTCTGAAACAGTGAGATGTGCTGAAGCCTTTCTTCATTCACCACAGCTCCCTGCCCTCCTCCCTCCTTATGATAATGCTTTTTCTTTCTGTTTCATATTGTCAACCTCACCTTGAATCATTGGGTCAGTATGTGCAAATGTTAATGATGGAGAAACATTATGCTGTGAACATGTAATAGAGCAATTCATGAAGACTAACAGGTCATCCTCTGTGTTAGAAGAAATCTTCAGATTGCTTGTCAGTATGGATCCACTTCAAAATCAAGGGAGAAATTTTATGTGAGTATCATTAAAATGGGAGAAAGCAATGCCTTAGGTAAAGGTCCTAAGGTGTCATTAAATTTACATATAGACATACACAGTCATGTCCTACATAATATAATGTATGTGTTCAGGGAGTATCAGACCATATATCCTTCTGTGGTCTGATAAGGTTATTATACTAGAGCTCAGAAGTCCCAGTTGGAATTAAGAAACTCTCCAGGTACACTAACACAACTTTAATATAATAATGCAGTACAAATAATAGTGTTTTCATGTGCATCACAAAGCAGTGCACATTTGTTATTAGAAACCATTGTATGTAACTCAGATTTTTATAGGCATTTCACGTTGGTTAATAAATACAGGTTGTATGTAGTTACAACACTGTAAGCTGGACAGCCTGTATATAAAACAGTACTCATACAGCATCGAAATCACATAACGTCCTATTTCATATAAGGTATCATGGATGTGATAATGTGTGACTACTTTAGGAAAACAGTAACAGTAATGGTATTATTTTTGTGTGATGATTTAACATGTGGAACATGGGACAACTCAAGGGCAAACTCTTGCTTGTCCTCAGTATTGGGTAATGGTGAAATGAGAACAAATTTATTGCCAACAGCATGTTTCCTATTTTTAACAGAAGGCATACAGTGGAGAACCTCTATGAGGATAATGAAGGCAGTCATTATGGAAAAGTCTCCCCTCAGATCCCAGATATTACTGGAGTACGAAGAAATTCTCCAGAAGTAAATTCTTTCTCGTGCTGTGAGTGTGGAAGTGCCTTCGAGCATCAGTCATCACATAAATATAATACCGGACCTCACACTAGATGCAGTACGTATCTGCATAAGGAATGTGGAGAAGCCTGCCATTGCCTCTCTTACCTAAGCATTCCTATGAGTACTCTTAATGGAAAGAGACCCTGTAAATGTACGGTATGTGGGAAACAGGTTTCTGTCTCAACCCTGAAGGATCTTAGTACAGCAGTTACTGGGGAGAAACAGCATGAATGTAAGAAAGGTGAGAAAGATTTCTGCAGATTCCTGTCCTTTCTGTCCCATGTGACAGGTCATAAGCATGAATGTCAGAAAACCAGTAGTCATCCTTCATCCTTCATTTTGCATAAAAAATTTTGTAACAGAGATAAGTCTTATGACTGTAAGGAATGTGAGAAAACCTTAAGTAGTTGTACGGGCCTTATTACTCACGGTAGAACTCACAGTGGAGAGAGGCCTTATGAATGTAAAGAGTGTGGGAAAGCCTTTAGTCAGGGCTCAGACCTGACTAGACATATAAGAACTCACAGTGGAGAGAAGCCTTATGAATGTAAGGAATGTGGGAAAGCTTTTAGTCGTTCCTCATCCCTCAGTAGTCATTTAAGAACTCACAGTGGAGAGAAACCTTATGAATGTAAGGAATGTGGGAAAGCTTTTAGTCGTTCCTCATCCCTTACTAGTCATTTAAGAACTCACAGTGGAGAGAAGCCTTACAAATGTAAGGAATGTGGGAAAGCCTTTATTCGTTCCACACACCTCACTGTACACAGAAGCACGCACAGTAGAATGAGGCCCTATGAATGTAAGGAATGTGGGAAGGTCTTCAGTCAGGCCTCATACCTCAGTAGACATTTGAAATGTCACAGTGGAGAGAGGCCTTGTGAATGTAAAGAATGTGGGAAAGTCTTTAGTCATGCCTTATCTCTCACAAAACACTTAAGAAATCATACCCGAGAGAAGCCTTACGAATGTAAGGAATGTGGGAAAGCCTTTTTTTATTTATCACTCCTCATCACACATGTAAGAATTCACACTGGAGAGAAGCCTTTTAAATGCAAAGAATGTGGAAAAACTTTTAGGCTGGCCTCATCACTCACTTCTCATATGAGAGTTCATACTGGAGAAAAGCCTTATGAATGTAAGGAATGTGGCAAATGTTTTAGCTGTGCCTCATACTTGGTTATACATAAAAGAACACACAGTGGAATGAGGCCTTATGAATGTGAGGAATGTGGGAAAACCTTTATTCATTCCACATACCTCACTGCACACAAAAGAACACACAGCGGAATGAGGCCTTACAAATGTGAGGAATGTGGAAAAACCTTTGGACATACTTCTGTCCTAACTTACCATATAAGAACTCATAGTGGAGAGAGGCCTTATGAATGCAAAGACTGTGGGAAAGCCTTTAGTCGATTCTCCCACCTCACTATACATAAAAGAACTCACAGTGGAGAGAGGCCTTATGAATGTAAGGAATGTGGGAAAGCTTTTAGTTTTTCCTATTCCCTTACTAGCCATTTAAGAACTCACAGTGGAGAGAAGCCTTACAAATGTAAGGAATGTGGGAAAGCTTTTACGAGGGCCTCATCACTCACTATACATAAAAGAACTCACAGTGGAGAGAGGCCATATAAATGTAAAGAATGTGGGAAGGCCTACAGACATGTCTCAAGCCTCACTAAACATATGAAATCTCACAATTGAGAAAGGTCTTACAAATGTAAAGCATGTGGGAAGGCCTCACAGCTCACTAGTCATATGAAATCTCACATTGGAGAGAAGCCTTATGAATGTGAAGAAGGGGGAAGGCCATCAGGTCTCACACCTCAGTAGATATATGAAATCTCACAGTGGAGAGAGGCCTTATGAATGTGAAGAGTGTGGGAAGGTCTTGAGTCATTCCATATCCCTCATAACATATATAAGCGGTCATACTGGAGAGCAGTATTATGAATGTAAAGAGTGGGGAAAGTCTTTATTCATGTATCACACCTCATACATAGAACTCATAGTGGAGAGAAGCCTTTTAAATGCAAGGAATTTGGAACAGCCTTTAGGCAGTCCTTTGCTTCTCATGTGAGACTTCATACTACAGAGAAGGCTTATGAATGTAAGGAATGTGGGAAGCACTTTAGATGTTCCTCAGACCTTGTCAGACATAAAAGAACACACAGTGGAATGAGACATTAAGAATGAAAGGAATGTGTGCAGGCCTTTAGTCATTCCACACACCTCAGTGTACACAGAGGAAGGCACAGTGGAATGAGGCCTTACGGATGTAACAAACATGGGAATGTTTATAGTCAGTCTTTCCACGTTACTGCTCATGTAAGAATGCAGAGTGAGGAGAGACCTTAAGAATGTAAGAAATGTGGTAAAGCCTGTTGAGTTTTCATACCTTAGTTCACATATAGGAACTTACTGGAAAAGAGGCTTATTAATGTAAAGAATGTGAGAAAGTATTTCATTCTCTTTCCTTACTGAATGTCAGTAACCTTACAGTGTAGAAGGACCTTATGAATGTAATCATTGTGGGGAAACTTGCTCGTAGCTCTTTAGGCAGCACACAAAACTAGAAGTATCAGAAAGAAGACTTCTTTATATAAGGAACATGGTAAATTAGTCTCTAGTTTTTTCTGTGTCTGCAAATGTGTATACCCACAGTGGACAGTGTTTTTATGAATGTAAGTAACATGAGAAAGTCTTCAGATATTTATTCTTTGGAACACACCTGCGTAGGCATTGTGGAGAGAAAGAACACACATGTAAGTGTTGGATAACTTTTATACATTTTCTTATAATTGTGAGAGAAGATGCATGGCAGATTGACCATGCAAGTAAAGAATGTGGGAAAATACTTTGGTTTTACAAAGCTATATAAATTTTCACACATGGAAAGCCCATCAGAATTTATGAGAAGTTACACTGCAGAGACATCATGTAAGCAAGCGGAAAGGACCTGGGCTCATGGACAGTTCTTTTTGTAGACTTAGATAACAACTGAGATATTTCATTGTAGGTTCATTCAATGAGTATAAGAGGAGCTGGAGATGTTCCGTGTCTACTGTCTCATGATGCCTATGAGACCTTGCAAGCTGCTGAGACACACTGACAGTAAATGTTGTCAGAAAGCCTTCAGTTACATAATACCCCCGTCTATGCACTGGTACTAGGGGAGAAATCTTACACAATTAAACACTTGGAATTTATTACTGCCTGTATCCCATGAAAATGAAAATGTACTTAATATTTTCTGATGTAAACATTAAGGTGATAAATACCGTTCTAAATATCCATTCAGTTCTAGGACGTGAATTTTGATAGTGGTTGTATTTTGATTCATTTATATAAAAATTATCTTTATTAGAGGGTCCTTTCAGTATATGGGTATTTTGAAATGTGTTTCTTGTTTTCCAGTGTGTTTCATTAAATTGTCTTCTTAGAATATAAAGTAGCATGTTCTTAGTGTAGAAAAGTGTTTTTATCTGAGAGATGCGAAGGAAATTAAATTCACTTAGAATTTGATGACTCTAAGTATGCTAAGTGTTTGTCTTTATGTGTAGAACAATGGTTTTAACAAATTCAGGAATGTACTGTATGTTTAGTATTGTTGTGGACTTCTTTAGTGTTACATCTCGTTCTTGATTGTGATTATGATTGTTGTGATGAAACTGCACAGAAAGTTTTAATGCAAAGATGCTCTACAGAAAGACTCTTCTCAAATGGCATACAGCATTTTCACAGAAAGATGGTTCATTGAGACGCTCAAGGGAATCATGTGCCAACAGAGTGCCAAAGTCTCAGCTAGTTCTTTTGGAACTTCTGTCCTGTACTTACTGAGAGCCTGTGCTCAGTGACAGAGTCTTTTGATAATTCGGTCTTTCCACGAATTTTTCCTGGTCAGTACGTTTGGCTGCTGTTTCTTGGCTAATGTAGTAGTCTCTGCTCCACCTGATGTAGACACCCACACTAGAGACTGGAGAAGAGAGGACACCAGCTAAGATTCCTTTATTGGTAGGGACAAGATAAGTAGCTATTGGGCCTCCATTATCCAGTGGGAATGTGTTGCATGGTCAGCTGACAGGTGGTTCATGGACTCTGCATGTAAGGGGCTTTGAAATGCAGTCTGCAAATTAGACTTTCCTTTGACCCAGCCATCCCACTTGTAGCATCCTGTGGAAATCCTTTGCCTTGTGCTGCTGTGTGTTAATGATTGTGATGTTAATTAGTGTCCACAAGGAAGTTGCTGGCTAAATGGCCAACCACACATTGGAAGAAGGACTACCACTGGAAGAGTATTTAAAGAAAATTTCCAGTCACAGGGCTGGAGTTGGGGTGCTTGGAGAGCATTTACAGTTTCATCGTGGTGTAGGTGCAGGGATTCATATGACAAATTGTTTGGAATGTAAATTTGATCACTTAAAGCAGAATAAAATACATTTTTAAGAAGTTTCAGTAGAGAAATTTAGATTTATAATGTAAATTGTTAAAGGCAGTAAGTCTTATAATTAGCACTATGGAAATTCAGAAGGCACATCTCTGTCCTTTGAAATCTTCCCCCAAACCTTTTTTAGTGAAATACTTGCCTGACCTGGAATCCATGGCAATAGCCCTGCACATGTGGTGTATTATATAGGTTTTTGATTGTAGATCCTTGTGGATCCTTTCAGTGATCATGGACTCCTGGTGGCACAGTGGTTAAGAACACGGCTGCTAAACAAGAGGTCAGCAGTCTGAATATACCCAGCTGCTCCTTGTAAGTCATAAGGGGCACTTCTACTCCATCCTGTAGGGTTCCCATGAGTTGGAATTGACTTTACAACAAAGGTTTGGTTTCACTTAACATAATTCCTGAGATTCATCCATATTGATGAATGTATCAACTGTTCCTTTTTGTTACTGTGCAGTGTTCTGTTTTATAGACATACTGCTGCTTGTGTGGTCACTATCTGGAGGATGTTTTGCTTTCCAAACATACAAAGTTCATGTAATTATTTCTAAACAGGTTTTAAGGGAATGTAAAGCTTTTATTGTTCTAACATATCCATAGGCATGGGATTGTTATTATATGCTGAATGGACAGGACAGTAGCTGCTCCAATGGCTTCATATATATATTTATGCCAAAAGCATACATTTCAAAGTATCACTCTGTGTCACAGAGTCCAGTCTAATCTGTGTCTGGAAAGTTGGCTTCGGTACTGTTTTCAGCTCTGGGCTAGCAGCGGGTCTCGGGTCCCTATCCTCAGGTGACTCTCCAGGATGTAGGGCCATCAAGTCTTGTAATAGTTCTAGATCAGCACTCCCATGTTTCTGCCACTAAATCAGGACTCTGCATTGTGTTTCCTGTCAGGGCAGTCATTGGTGGTGGCGAGGTACTGTCTAGTTCTTCTGGTCTTATGCTCTTGTAGTGTCCCAGTCATGGCCCCTGTGTCTCTTAGACTCGTGTATTCACCTTATCTTTGACGTCCTTTATTCTCCTCTGCTCCTGTTGGATAGGGACCAATTGATTCTACTTAGAAGGCAACTTGCTGGCTTTTAAGACCCCAAATGGCACTCACTGTAATGGAAAGTTATGTGAATTCACCTAGATGTCCCCTGAAACCGTGGTTCCGGTTGTGTTTAGGAAACCTCTTAGCTTTTGGTGTGGTCCCGCAGTACTAAACTCCCTTCTACTGCATGCTGTGACTTCTTTCACTGAAGCTAATTCCTATCTACTATTTAACCTATGGAAACCCTGGTGGCCTAGTGGGTTAAGCACTACGTCTGCTAACCAAAAGGTCAGCAGTTAGGTCTGCCAGGCATTCCTTGGTAACTGTATGGGACAGTTCTACTCTGGCCTTGAGGGTCGCTATGAGTCAGACCCAGCTCGACAGCAGTAAGTGATTCGACCTGTGAATACCCCTACCTCTCTCCCTTCGCTTGTAACCATCAAAAGTTATTTTCTTGTGTGCTTAAACCTTTCTTGAGTTCCTATAATAGTGGTCCCATACAATATTTGTCCTTTTGTGACTAATTTCACTCAGCGTAATGTCTTCCAGATGACTTCATTTTATCACGTATTTCCCAAGATCGTTGCTGTAATGTATCATTGCATAGTGGTGTTTTCTTTACTTATTGTCAAGTTTCAAGTATTCTTTGTACGCTTGATAACATCTGGAAACCAAACCTGCTGACATCAAATTGATTCTGACTCATCGTGATCCTTACGAAGTAGAAGTGTCCCATGGATTTTTCTTATGTTTAATATTTACAGAAACATATTAGCAGGTGTTTATTTCATGGGTGTCCTGGGTGGGGTTAATTCACCAACCCTGCTGCTCGGGGACTTTTGATTTTGAATTCCACAGTCCTTTATCACGTACATGTTTTTGAAAGATTTTCTCTTAGTTTTTGGTTTTGTTCTGTGTGTCTTAATACTGTCTGGCAGAACAGAAGTTCTAAGATTCGTAACCATTTTGTTTTTGTTTCTTTATTTTCTTTGTCCTGAATTGAATTGTGTCCCCCCAAAATGTGTAGCCAAGTGGCTGGGCCATGATTCCCAATATTTTATGATTGTCCTCCATTTTGTGATTTTCCTATGTTGTATGTTAAAAGACTCAGGTGGGACTGTAAATCCCTTCATAAGATCACTTCCCTGCTTCACTGTAAAGGAGTTTCCCTGGAGTATAGCTTGCACCACCTTTATCCTTTCATTCTACAAGAGATAAAAGGAAAGGGAAGCAAGCAGAGTTAAGCCTCATGCTGTCAAGAAAGCAGCACCGGGAGAAGAGCGCATCCTTCAGACCTGAGGTTCCTGCCCTAAGATGCTCCCTGAACAGAGACAGATGCAATACCGGACTTTCCTCCAGAGCTGACGAGGGGGGAAGCCCTCCCCTGGAGCACACATCCTGAATTTGGACTTGTAGCCTATGTGACTGTGTAAGAATAAAACTTTTCTTTGCTAAAGCCGTCCACTTTATGGTAATTCAGTTAGAGCAGCACTAGCTGACTGAAACAGTCTTGTACATATTTTTTTGTGAAAAACACGTGGGTAACAAAACATTTGCAGATATTTTCAATTTTAATGAAGTACATTGTATCTAGTTTTTTCTGTCATGGATTGTGATTTTAGTGTTGTAGTTAAATAATCATCACCAAACTGAGAATTACCTAGGATTTCTCCAGTGTTACCATTATGGAGTTTTATACTTTTGCATTGACATTTAGTTTTTCATCCATTTTGAGTTAATGTTTGTAAAAGATGTAAGGTCTGTCTAGATTCTCTGTTTGCTAGTGAGTGTACAGGTATTCCAGCACCTTTACTGAAAAGGCTGGCATTTCTTCATTGTATTGTCTTTGACCCTTATTCAAAGATTAGAAAACTGTATTTTTGTCTATTTCTTGGCTCTCTTTTTTGTTCTATTAGTGTGTTTTTCCTTTGTTTTGTGAAGACCACACTATCTTAATTACTGTATTGGAAACAGTAAGTCTTGAACTGCTGTCATTTCAGCCTTCCAGCTTTGTTCACTTCCTTCAGTATTGTGGGGACTGTGAGTCTTGGCTCTTACCATGTGTATGTTAGAAAAAATTTGTCAGTAGTCACAAAATAACTTCTTGAGATTTTGACTGAGATTGTATTGAGTGTGCAGGTCACTTTGTGAAGAACTGCTATCTTAATGATACTGAGTTTTTCATGAGTGAACGTGGAACATTTGTTCATATAGACCTTTGAATTCTTTTATGAGAGTTGCATAGTTTCCCTGAGTAGATCTTTTGCTTATTTTGTTACATTTATACAGTTTTTTGTTTTTGTTACAGATGTAGATGCTACTTCATTTTTTATTTCAAATTGCAGTTATTTAGTGGCATATTGGGTTGCTACAAGTCAGTCAACTTGATGGCAGTAAGTATTGGGGGGTAATATAAGAAACCAATTTTCTTTTGAATGTAACCTTTCGTCCTGCAACTTTAATATAAATGTTAGTTTTATGAATATTTTGGTGATTCTTTGGGATTTCTTGTTTAGACAGTAATTTCACATTTTAACAAAGGCAGGTTATTTCCTTCTTAAGAATCGGCTTACTTTTTTCCCTTTTCTAGTCTTAGTGCATTGCCTACAACTTCTATTACAGTGTTGGATAGGAATGGGAGTGGAAACACACTTGCTGTGTTTCCAGTCTTACTGGAAAGCATCTAATTACTTGGTAATTATTATGATAATAAGTGCAGGATATTTGTAGATGTTGTTACACAAATGGAGGACATTTTTTTCTTTCTTTTTCTATTTTCTGGAGAAGTTTTATTGTGAATAGGTGTTGTATTTTGCCAAGTGCTTTTTCTGCATTTCTTCATATGTTCATGTTATTTCTTGCTTAAACTATTGATGTAACCGATTTACATTAACAGGGATTCTCCTTCCAAGTTGAGATTATGATTCATTTCTCATTTACTTCTTCATAATTTGTACTTTATTATGTTCATTGTTCATTGATTATAGAATTTTTAACCTTATTTAAAAATTTTGAAAGTAATCCGTTTTGAAGTACATAGTTAAATGAGGTGGAAAATGCATTAAGTCTGGTAGTCTGCAGCACTGTGGTACAGAACAGTATCACTCTTCCCTCCATATTTCCCACATGCTGCCCTTTTTAGTCAAACATTCCCCTGTCAACGACTCCCTGGTAGCTGTCCCCATACATATCATGCACTATGTAGATTGTCTGTTCTGGCTCCTTTTACTTGGCATAACATACTTGAGAGTCATCCATAGTGATAACTGTATCAACATCTTGTCTTTGGTTTAATGCTCTGGTATGTAGACAAACCACAATTTGTATATTCACCATTTAGTGAACAGTCACATGTCTGTTTTTTTACATTTTTTATTGTGATTAAATGAAAGTACATTTCTAGGTTTTATGAATGAAAGTAAAGCTTCCACCAAGTTTTACATTAACACAGCTTTTCATTTTTCTCACATGAATCCCATGGAGTGGGATTGCTGTCATATGATTGTTGTCTTTAGATGTCATCAAGTCAGTTCTGATCACAGTGAACCCAAGGAAAACAACCAAACACTACCTGGTGTGCACCATTCTCACAGTTGTTGCTTTGCCAGAGCTCTTTGTTGCAGCCATGGTGCCACTCCATCTTATCAAGGGTCTTCCTCTTCTTTGCTAAACCCCTACTTAGTCTCCAGGGACTAAGTACATAGGACAGAGTCTCTCCATCCTTGCTTCCAAGGAGCATTCTGGCTGTGCTTCTTCCAAAACAGACTTGTTCTCTGGCATTCTGTGGTATATTATTTTTCTCCAACACCATAGTTGAGACATCAGCTGGTATTCATTGTTCGTTGTTTATTGTCCAGCTTTTACATGCATATGTGGTGATTGAAAATACCATGACTTATGTCAAGTGTAACTTAGTCCTCAAGGTAGTATTTTTGCCTTTAAACACTTCAAACACGTCCTTTTGCAACAGATTTTCCCAGTGCAGTACCTCATTTGATTTCTTGACTGCTGCTTGAATGTTGATTGTAGCTCCAAGTTAAATGAAATTTTTGTCAGCTTCAGTCTTTTCTCCATTTATCATAATGTTTCTAATTGGGCCATTTGTCAGAATTTTTAAATATTGAGGTATATTTTTCAATTTATGAGAATCTGCTGATCTGCTTTTGCAAATGGGACTGTGCTATTTTGTACTCTCTCCAGCAATACGTAATTCCATTTGCTTCTGAGATCTGGAGAAGCTGCTTTCTGAAGGAATGGAACAAACTTCTGTTTGCTGCTGATACCAGGGTAGGACATCCAGGTAGATGACTTTCCTGACAGGCAGCTTTTCATTTGCACAGGGGAGGGAATCTCCTGAAGTAGTCTAGATTAGTTGTTAGGCGTATGTGCATGGGGCCCCTGGCTCTGGCATCACTACCACTGGCTGCCTAGTCTGAACCCACATCTTTTGAAGAAGGAAAACAAAATTCTCTGCTGCCAACCATAGGAAGTGGTTGTTGTTCCTTATAACAGCGATTCCTGAAGTTAGGACCATAGCCTCTCTTGATGTGGGAACCAGAAGTAGATGTGCATATCCTAGTTAACAGGTTAATTGGTCAGCCCTTCTTCTACTCAGTCTCTCCACCACTTTATGTAAAGTTTCTTCCCCATGTTACTATGCAGGAAGAAGAGGAGGGTTGAAAAGTGGGGATACCAGGGTTACATGTTGCTAAAGCTTAGCCTGTTGCTGGTTGCTGCAACCTTAGTGGGTGCTCCAGAGTTGTGGCCCCACCTGCAGGAGCTCATCTGTTGTCCAAACCCGCCCAGCCTGCAGTTCATCCAGAACTTTGGGATTTGATCTCCCGAAGGAAGTTGTCTTATTCATCTAGTGCTGCTGTCAGAAAAACCACTGGTAGAAGGCTTTAACAAAGAGAAATTTATATTGTCCCAGTCCAGTAGGCTACAAATCCAAATTGAGGACATCAGCTCCAAGGGAATGGTTTTTCTTTTTGACTGGTGGAATGTCCTTGTCAAGTCTTCTCCTAGACTCAGAGCTTTTTAGGCAGAGGGACCCTGGGTTCTTTCCAGAGGATGTGCCCTACACTCACCACTGTGTTTTGGTTGCGTGAGGTCCCCAGCTGTCTGCTAGCTTCTGTTATATCTAACATGATTGCCTCAAGGCACAGTAGAGTCTTAGATATTGAGTCCTGTTCCATGAACACTGCTGGTGGCCATCATTCCTAATTAAGATCTTAGAGGCAGGATTTACAACATACAGGAACATCATACAATACCAGGAATCATGGCCTAGCCAAATTGCTACACACAGTTTTGTCAGGACATAATTCAATCTATGACATTCCACTCTTTGGCCCTCCAAAAATGACATCCCTGCAACATATAAAACATATTTACCCCATTATAGCAAGTTTTAAGTCCAGAATCCAGAAATTTCTCTTCAACTTTGAAATGTTGAACACAAGTTACCTGCTTCCAAAGGACAATGGAAAAACAGGAACAAGCTAGGCATTTCCATTACAAATGGGAAAAACTGCAGGTAAAGAAAGCATAATAGGCAGGATACAAATTAGTAAAACACCTTACATCAGCCTTCAAGACTTTAAAATAACCTTCCATTCTCTGAGACTGTGGCCCTGCTGTCCACACTAGATATTGACCACACTCGACAGATTGTGAGAGGTGGCCCTTTGGCCCTGAGCTACAGCTCCATCTTCCAGGTCCACTGGGACAGCAACTCAGCTGCCCGTTCTCTGTGGTTAATAGAGCAAAATTGGATTATCTTAAAGAGGATTAGAGTGAGATTGTAATAACCTTACCAAAGTCACCTCCCTAATCTAATGTAAAGGGAGTTCTCATGGGGTGGGGTTTGCTCCTCACTGTATCATTTTATTCTGTAAGAAATGAAAGGGAAGCTAGCAGAGAGTTGTGCACCACATACTATCAAGAAAACAGTAAGAGGAGGAGACCGTGTCCTTCAGACTTGAGTTTCTTTCACTGAAATGCTCCCAAACTGCAGGAAGACTGATGCAACAGAAGGACCTTACTCCAGAGCTGACAGAGAGGGAGAGTCCTTCATAGAAGCCAGATCCCTGAATTTGGACTCATAGTCTATTGGAGTGTGAGAGAATAGACTTACTTTTATTTAAACCATCTACTTGTGGTATTTTTGATAGAGCAATAGTAAATGACTAAGACATGTTTGATTTTGCAGGTCTAGAAGATTGAAATTGCATGTGTGATATTACATACTTCATATTGTATCCCAGGAGGAATCACTAAGAATAGATTCTCCCACTATTAGTGTACTAAAGATTTAGGACAAGGTGGTGGGTGTTTATCTGTGTTATTTTTGTTTGTTTTTCTTTTTCATAAGGTCACATTTTTCTCCGTAGTTGTCTGCAGATTATTCTTCAGCAGCAAGGGAATGATCTGTCCCCGGTGACTTTTTCACCCTGTTGATTTTTGCCTCTTATGTGTTTCATGGCATGGGTTAACAAACAGTGGCTTTTTCTCTTAGTTTTTGTTCTTTAACTGGCAGTCCTCTAAATACAAAGCTCTTCTCTCCAGCTTTCTATACTTTTCTGTCTTTGGGATATCACAGTTTATTCTTGGATTTTCTGTTTATTTTCATTCCCTATGTTATAATGGATAACAATAAGGAAGACTGAGGAAGAATTGATGCCTTTGAATTGTGGTACTGGTGAAATTATTGAAAATACCGTGGAGTAGCAAAAGAACAAATCTGTCCTTGAAGTACAACCGGATTGCTTCTCAGCATCAAAAGTAGTAGCACTGTGTTGCACATACCTTGGACATGATATCAGTGGAGACCAGTTGCTGAAGAAGGCCATCATGGTTGATAGAGAGGCAGTGAAAAAGAGGCCCTCAGTGAGGTGAAACGACAATGTCTACACTAATGGGCTCAAGCATAATGATGGTGGGCATGGCGTAGGACCTGGCATTGCTCTGTTTTGTTGTCTGTATGGTTGCAGTGAGTTAGAACTGCCTCAAACACGTAACAGCAACATTATAATTCACTGCTGTCATTTGTTTTGATGCTTGAATTCTCCCAAATTTGGTCAAGGGTAGCCCTTTTATGTTGCTTATCACACTGACACAACTCCACTAGACTTTGCATAAAGAAGAAATCCTCAGGTCACCTTATTTTGTATCTCTAATTAACCATGTTCTTCAAAACTAATTGTATCTAGACTTGATAAGACGAGGGATGGGGTCCCCTGAAGACATGACCACTGGACTCTGTTATCCTAGAACTGAAACCATTCCAGCAGTCAAATGTTCGGAGAAAGACATAAAATGCTATTAGTAAAGAGTATGTTTCTTGGCTTAATTAGATACATGAAACTGGGTGGACAGGGGAAATACAGAGTGGTAGAGAAGAGTGCACTGTCACAGTGTGAGCAGAGCAGCTAGAGTTAATAGCAGCATAGCAATTTGTGTGTGTAATATTTGTATGATAGATTGACTTGGATTGTAAAATGGCTCTTAAAGCACAATTATGTATATTTATATTATATATATATTTTTCCAAGGAACCAGGAAGTTTATACCACACACACACACACACACACACACACACACACACACACACACACACACACACACACACACAAACTTTTGTTCTTTAACTGGCAGTCTTCTAAAGACAAGAGCTCCTCTTCCCATGCCATCTGTACTTTTCTCTCTTTGAGATATCACGGTTTATATGTATGTATACACACACACATACATAAACTTCCTGGTTCCTTTTATAATCTAAGGTCTGTGATACATGGTCTCAGCTACTAGTGTAGCACTAATCCTTTTAATGCACATCAGTTGTTGCTGTGCTTAGGTGCTATCTTAATAAGATACCACAAGTAGATGACTTTAACAAAGGGAAATTTTTTTTCTCAGAGAAGGCTAAAACTCCAAATTCAGTGCATCATCTCCAGGGGAAGTCTTTGTTAGCTTTGGAAGGGACTTGCTGACAACCTTTCTTTGGACTAGGAGCTTCTGAGGTGTGGGGATCCTGGGTCCCAAGGGCATACTGTGTTCTTGACACTGCTTCTGTCCTGATAGTAGAAGGCCCCTTACTCTGCTTCGTTTCCTTTATATCCCAAGAAACTGCATCAAAGCACAGTACACTCTTACAGATTAAGTCCTGCCTCACTAACACAACCACCACCTATCCTCCCTCATTAACATCACAGAAGCAAGATTTACAACATGTAGGAACGTCGCACAGTATCAGGGATCGTGGCCTACGAAACTGCTACACACACTTTTGGAGGGGCACAATTCAATCCATGACGGTGCCATTGAGTCAGTTCTGACTCATAGTGACCCTATGAACAACAGAATGAAACAATGCCAGGTGGTCTTGCAGTGTCCTCACAATTGTTACGTGTGAGCACATTGTTGCAGTTACTGTATCATTGCATCTCATTGATGATCTTCATCTCATGAGCTGCACTTGTGCTTTATGAAACAAATTGTCCTTCTCCAGGGACTGTTTCACCCTGGCAATATGTCTCACCCTTGTTTCTAAGGAACATTCAAAACGTACTTTTTCCGGGACATAGATGTTCTTCTGGCAGTACATGCATTACAGCGAACAGCTGCAGCCCTGGAGGTGCTCTGTGCAAAGAGATACAGAAAACACTTCACCTGGCCAAGTGACTGGAGGAGAGACAGATTTGTGCACTACCTCAGTCATCTAGTGCTGATATAACAGAAATACCACAAGTGGATGATGTTAACAAAAAGAAGATTATTGTCTCACAGTCTAGAAGGCTGCAAGTCCAAATTGAGGGTATCAGCCCCCGGTGAAGGCTTTCACTGTCACTCTGGAGAAAGGTGCTGAATGCACTGGCCTTGCCTCGGTTTGGGAGCATCTCAGAGCAGGAACGTCAGGACCAAAGGGTGTGCTTTACCCCCGGCTCTTGTTTCTGGATGTTTTGAAGTCCCTAACTCTCTGCTTGATTCCCTTGTATCTGTTGTAGGATAAAAGGTGGTGCAAGCCACTCCACAAGGAACCTTTCTGTACATAAGATCAAGGAGATAACCTTTGAAAGAGTTTTATGTCCTACCCTAATCCTCTAGCATAATCCAATCTAGCCCTATGAACCACAGGACAAGAGTAGGATATACAATTTAGGAAAATAACAAACTGCAGGGCAACCCACACAGTCCTGGAAGTTGTGGCCCATCCAAATTGCTACACACATTTTTAGGGGGACATAATTCAGTCTATGACATGCCCATTCCAACGGTAGAGGATCCATTAGAATCTAGAATTTATCATTAATATAGTACACAAGTAAAATGTTGCTAAAGGTTGTTCAAGATGGGTTGCAGCAGTGTATAGACTGGGAACTGCCAGAAATTCAAGCCGGATTGAAACAGTGACCTGAAATAAGAAATATCATTGATGATGTCAGGTGGACCTTGGCTGAAAGCAGAGAATACCAGAGAGACACTTGCCTGTCCTTAATGGACTATGCAAAGGCATTTGACTAAATGAATTGCAACAAATTATGCATAACATTGTGAAGAAAGGTGTCATGGATTGAATTGTGTCCCCCCAAAAATATATGTAGCCATTTGGCTGGACCGTGATTCCCAGGATCTTGTGACTGTCCTGCATTTTGTGGTTTTCCTATGCTGTATGTTAAAGGAATAGCATGGGGCTGTAAATCCCTTCATAGGATTACCTCCCTGCTCCACTGTAAAGGGAGTTTCCCTGGAGTGTGGCTTGCCCCACCCTTAATTCTTTCATCCTGCAAGAGATGAAAGGGAAGCAGGCAGAGAATTGGGAACCTCACACCATCAAGCAAGCAGCACCAGGAGAAGAGTGCGTCCTTCAGACCTGAGGTTCCTGCACCAAGATGCTCCCTGGACAAAGACTCATGCAATACCGGACTTTCCTCCAGAGCCGACAAGGGGGAAAGCCTTCCCCTGGAGTGGACACCCTGAATATGGACTTGCAGCCTACCAGATTATGTTAAGAATAAACCTTCCTTGGTTAAAGCCATCCACTCTGTGGTAATTCTGTTAGAGCAGCCCTAGCTGACTAAAACAAAGGGGAATTCCAGAACACCTAATTTTGTTCATGCAGATCCTGTACATAGAGCAGGAGGCAGTTATTAGAACAAGGAGACTGTGTAGTTTGAAATCAGGAAAAGTGTACATTAGGGTTGTATCCTTTCAGCACATTTATTCAATCTGTATGCTGAGCAGATAACCCAAAAAACTGGAATATATGAAGAAGAAGCAGACATCATGATTGTAGAAACAGTTTAACAACCTGTAATGCACAGATGACAGTCTTGCTTGCAGAAAGTAAGGAGGACTTGAAATGTTTACTGTTGAAGGTCAAAAAGCAGGCCTTCAGTTTGGATTGCGACTTAACAGAGAGAAAAAAGAAGTCATTACAGCTGGACCAGTGAGCAACATGACATTTAGTAGAGAAAAGAACTTTCCAAGGATTTCATTTTACTTGTATCCACAATCATCACTCATGGAAGCTTCAGTCAGGAAAAAATGACTTTGGGAAATCTGCTGCAAAAGACCTCTTAAAAGCGTTACAAAGTGAAGGTGCCACTTTGCAGACTAAGGTATGCCCGATCTCTGCCGTGGTCCTTTCAGTCACCTCACGTGCATAAGAAAGCTGAACAGTGAGTGAGGAAGACTAAAGCAGCACTGACGGTGCTGAGTGAAGATACTGAGGAGGGTAACTGAACGGATGGCCGTAAGAATGGAAAGGGCAGCAAGGAGGCTTGTTATAAATATGGCAGGACTTTATCTTAAGTACCTGCAACATGTTATCAGGAAGGAGCAGTCCGTGGAGAAGAAATGTGGGCCTGGTAAATTGACACGGTGGCAGAAACAGTGGCCTCAGTGATCACAGTGATTGTGAAGGAGGCACAGCACTGGGTAGTGCTTAGTTGTGCATAAGGTCCCTGTGCATCTGAACCAACCTGTCAGCTCCCAACGACGACAGCATTTCTCCTTTGGCTCACCTTATTCACGGTCTAGCTGCCCTCTGCATTATAGGTGACTGAAAAGACTGTGAGACACACCTTAGTCCTCAGAATGACATCTTTGCTTTTTAACATTTTAAAGAGGTCTTTTGTAGCAGATTTGTCCAGTGTAATACAATACATTGATTTCTTGACTTTTGCATCCATGGGCAATAGATTGTGGATTTAAGTACCATGAAATCCTTGACAGCTTGGATAAATCCATTTTTTTACGTTTATTGTGATGTTACTGGTCCTTTTATGAGGATTTTGGCTTTCATTATGCTGAGGTGCAGTTCTTACTGAAGGCTATAGTATTTGATGCACATCAATAAGCACTTCAAGTTGTCTTCACTTTCCACAGAAAAGGTGGTGTCATGTGTATCACAAGTTGTTAATGAGTCTTCCACCAATCTTGACAACACAACCCAGCTCATAGAATATTCTCTCAGCATGCATATTGAATAAGCTTGGTAAAAGGATGCAATCTGACAGACACCTTTTCTAATTTTAAGCCACACAGTATTCCCTTTTTCAAGTCAAACAACTGCTTCTTTGTAGAGCTCATATGAATACACTGGGGTGTATTAGAATATCCATTTTTCTCAATATGATCCATGATTATTATGCATATAGTCAAATATGTTGACTAAAACTGAGGTGAGTATCTTGTACTCTGCTTTCACCCAGGGGCCATCTCACATCAGTAATGATGTTTCTTGTTCCACATTGTCTTCTGAATTGGGCCTAAATTTCTGGCAGTTCCCTTTTGATGCAGCGCTGCAACCACTTTCGGATGATCCTCAGCAAAATGTTACTTGCGCATGACGTCAGTGGCATTTCTCAGTAATGTTGCATTCTGGGAGAGAAACTTTCTCTGGACTAGGTACAAACATGGACCTTTTCTAGACAGATAACCAGGTAGATGTCTTCTAAAGTGCATGGCATAGACGAGTGACTGCTTTCAGTCGTGTGTGCTCTCAACTGGTATTCATTAATTTCTGGGGCCTTGTTTTTTGCCAGTGTCTTTAGTGCAGCTTGGACATCTTTTCTTCAGTGCCATCAATTCTTGGATTCTTGGTCATACACTACTTCCTGAAATGATTGAATGTCAACCAGTTCTTTTCAGGTATAGCCACTCTGTGTATTCCTTCCATCTAATTTTGATGCTTCCTGGGTCATTCATTATTTTGCTTATAGAGTCCTTCAGAACTGTCACTTGAGACTTGAAGTGTTCAGCTCTTTCATCTTGAGAAATGTTGAGCATGTTTTTCCCTTCTGGAGTCATGTAAACAGCAAGATAGTACCCACAACTGCCCCGTAAGCTGGTGTTTTGGTAGTCATCCCCTCCTCCCTTCGTCACTCCTTCCGACGACTGATGTGCCCAAGCCTTTGTGCCCTAACCTATTTAATTGCTTCCTTTTATTTTTTTAAATCTGTTTGCTTACTGTCACTCTTCTGATGATTTTGTGTAGACCCCTTATTGTCTTCCCCCCATAACAGATGAAAGTAGATGACTTACCCCAGCACTTGTCTCTCCATACCACCCCTTATGGGCCATCAGCCTCAGCTGCATGGTGGGGCTCCTGGAACTCATCACCTGGCTAACATTTTTCCTGGTGACAGAGGATTGCTTCTTTTCTTATTTGAAGAAATTGTTTACATATTCTAAATACACATTCTTTCATGGCTATGTGGCTTGTATTTTCTCACAACCTATGTGTGACTTGTGTTTGTATTTCTTAATATAATATTAGTCATTAGCCAGAGCCACAGCTACTGCTCTCATTGATTCTGACTCAAAGCGATGCTGTAGATCAGAGTATAAGGGCCCCATAGAGTTTTGAAGAGGGGAAAAATGTAAATTAAAGCCCTCCGAGATAGTAATATACAAAGGAATGGCTAAATTTCAGAAATATGCCTGTAATAAGTATTGGTGAGTACATGAAAGAAAAGGAACTCTTTAATAATTACATATACCTCCTATATGATTTAACCAATCCACTATTAGGAATTCATCCAAGAAGAATGAAGGCATGTGTATACTCAGAGACTTGTATACAGCTGTTTGTAGCAGCTTTGTTTGTAATAGCCCCCAAATGAAAATAACTTAAATCCATCCACAGGAGAATGGATAAACATGCTACTGCTAGATCCCTATGATGTAATGGTATTCAGTAGTAGAAAAGAATGAATTATTAGTACATGCAATGAGATGGAAAAACCTCAGAATAATTATGCTGACAGAAAGAAGCCAGATATAAAAACAGTATATAATTCCATCTTTTGTTTTAAATTCTGGGAAATACAATCTTATCTGTAAAGAGAGGAAGCAGGTCAGTGGTTGCCCGGGAATGAAGATAAATGTGGGGAGGAGGTTGTAGAGGAGGGGCTAGAAAGGGGTATGACTGAAGTTTCGGTTGATGGATATTTATTAACGTGATTGTGGTAATGTTTCAACTACAATGAAAACTTACCAAATTAAATATATGCAGTTGATTTTATGTCAGCTATATATTTATAAAGCTGGAGAGGGAGACAGAAAGAGTAGATGACTACTAAGGGCTATCAGAGTTAGAAGCAAGGAGGTTTTATTTGAAAACATCATCATGAAAGACCAACCACCAGAAAAAGACATCCTGTTTGTTAAAGTGAGGGTCATTGAAAACCTTTAATAAGATAGAATGACACAATAGTCAACTCAGACTTATCAGAGATCATGAAGATGGTGCAGGAGGGTGCAACCTTACCTAAAACTTACCTAAAAGTTGTCTTAGATAGGTATGACAGTGCCGTTTTCTTTTAACATGTCTGTCATACAAATGAAAATCCTGGTGGCATAGCAGTGAGTGCTACAGCTGTTACCCAGCAGGCACAAAATGCACCTTAGAAATTCTATGGGGCAGTTCTGCTGTGTCCTCTAGGGTCACTATGAGCTGTAATCAGCTCAGTGGCAATGCTTTTTATTTAATTTTTTGGTACAAATGGGAAACTTGGGGGTAGGTGTTAAGTCCTACCACTGTCAACCAGAAGGCCAGCAGTTCAAGTCCACAAGGCACTCCTAGGAATCTCTGGGGGGTGGTTCTCCTCTGCCCTGTAGTGTTGCCATGAGTCGTAAGTGATTCAACAGGAATGTTTGGTTTTTGATTTACCACATTAGTGGCCAGTGGTTTATATCCAGGTAATGATACTGAAGTATTACAGGAGTGATTTTCATGAGGCTGTTTTATAGCCTACATAGTATAGTGCCCTGACATCCACTGATTGCTTCTAGTTGATCGTTCACCCAGTTTCTGACATGCCATTCCTGTCTTGTCACATAATCTCTCCATTGTTATCTCTAGCTCTTGCAGCCATGTCTCTTATGGTAACTCAGTCACTAAATGGATATAGTTACTGGTTGTCCGTCTTGGCCATGGCCCATTATGGGTGTATGTAGTTAAAATCTCCACCTTCTCCCATAAGGCGGCACTAGAGATTTTAAAACAGACCAGTAAGTCCTGAGTACCAGCTCACCCCAAGATGCTACCCTCCTTGCCATACATAAGCCAATTCCTACAGTTCAAATTTAGTTTTGCCTTGTTGCCAGGTACAACCCACTGTGTGGCCCAGCTTCCAGGTGTGGTGTGTTTTCTTCTCTGGGATCTGTAAGTGCTAAAATCTTTATTTTGGGCCTTCCTGTGGGAATTCTTCTTTGGATCGAAATTAACGCATCCATCCCATGAACCCACAGTGTTTATAAAAATTAATCTTGAACAACGTTAGTTAGATCATTCTCTCTTAGGTTTGTCACAGGTGCCACCAGTTGAGGCCACTTCAGAACCTGAAGTCCTTCTCCTGTCTCCTGTAGGCCTTTGTGTCTTTGCCCTGTCTCCCTCACTAAACTGAACTCTGCCTTGTACATCACTTTGTGCTCTCCATCTTCATATGCCTGGGACATCTTGAGGTTTTCCTGAAGTCTTTATTCCAGGAAAGAAGGCAGTGAATGAGCTATGTGTGTCAGCATTATTAGTAGCTGTTTGATTTGTATTTTTAATATCAGATACAATGGAGTCATTAGTATGGGGAACTACCCATTTGGGAAATATTTTAAAACAAACTTGGAAGACACAGCATAAGATTCTGAACTCTGAACCAAATTTCCACCATCTTTTCTATTAATGGACTCACTAAAAATGTAAAATTGTATGTTTATGCTCTAGAACATTTTGAGAGCCATACAAGAACATTCATCAGGCCATTCTATTTCTTCCCTCAAAGAGGCTGTTACTCTCCCCAGTCCCCTACCACTTTTTAATCCCAGAGGTCCTGCTGAATGGTTGTTTCTAAACAGAATATTTTTGATAGAATAACAAGTATAGGAAACTTTACTTAATAACTATGGGGAATTCTTAGTTAAGATGGTTAAACTCTTCATCCATAGGAGAAGGCTTTCAAGATTGTTTTCCTTGACCTTATCCCTTCACACCTGGAACCTATTTCCCCATTTCTTTCCCTTACCCTGCTGTCTTCTCAGATGGACAGCCAATCTGTATAAAGTACTCTTGAAAGGATTCAGTCTCTGTATTTTGGCTTAGTAGTGACAGGCATCACAAGTCTGCAACTGGATTTTCTCTGGTATCTTTTTTGGGGACTTCTGCAGAACAGCATCGGGACTCTTGGGAGACTCTCCCACGAGTGTGGGGATCTTGGGGGAGAGTCCTGGTGGCTGCCTGGACTGGAGTACCCCCATTGGTGAAACGTGACATCTCCTAAGTAGCTGCTAAGCCATTTTTGCTCAAAAGTTGTTTTTGGTTTTGCTTTTTTGGCACTTCATTGAAAGAGACTGAATCTTGTGCTGTCTAGGCTGCAGTCTTTGTAAGGAACTGTGTGGTATGCAGGCTCTTTAAGGAGTTACCTGGTTTGTGGGCTCTGTAAGAAGCCACTGGGTTTAACTGCAATTCTGAGAAATGTGTGTTGGGTGTACCATCTGGTTCTGGTAGAGAACAAAACCAAAACTCAAACCTGGTGCCTGCGAGTCAATTCTGACTCATAGCGATACCACAGGACAGAGTAGAACTGCTCCTTAGACTTTCCAAGGAGCGCCTGGCTGACTGGAACTGCCAGCATTTTGGTTAGCAGACAGCACTTAGCCACAGGCCACCAGGGGTTCTGAACAGAGTTCTGTAAGTCTGGTAGAATGGGAGCAACATCTTCCATTCCTAGTGAGAGTATGCTGGGGCGCATTCCGTCTGGCTGGTCAACCAGTGGTTATTCTTCTCTGACAAGAACATAAAATGGTGTTGTATTGTAATAGAGCTTGGCAAGTGTGTATGATTATAATGAGCACTGGCTGTTTAATGAGTGATTGAATTTTTATATGATATTGGGGCTTGTCTTGGATTGAACTGTGACCCCCAGAAAATATGTGTAGCTATGTGGCTGGGCCATGATTCCCAGTATCTTGTGACTGCTCTCCATTTTGTGGTTTTCCTATGCTGTATGTTAAAGGAGTTTCCCTGGAATGTGGCTTGCCCCATCCTTAATCCTTTCATCCTGCAAGAGATGAGAGGGAAGCAGGCAGAGAATTGGGAACCTCACACCATCAAGAAAGCACTAAGAGAAGAGCACGTCCTTCAGACCTGTGCCAAGACACTCCCTGGACAAAGACTGATACAGTATCAGACTATCATCCAAAGCTGACAAGGGGGAAAGCCTTCCCCTGGAATGGACACCCTGAATATGGACTTGCAGCCTACAGGACTATGTAAGAATATACTTTCCTTTGTTAAAGCCATCCACTCTGGAATTTCTGTTAGAGCAGCACTAGCTGACTAAAACAGGGCTTGAAAGTGTCTGCCAGAGATCTGGAAAATGGAATGGAATCTCTTATGTTCAGGTTTTTATGGCTTTGTACAATAAGGGTATAAAAATGAAAGGAAATAGGTTGACGGAACAAAGAGAGGGGAATCCTTTACCTGACAGTTAATCCCCACAAAAGCAAGAGTGGCACTGGACTGCTGTCTCCTTTTCTGGAGCTACTGCAAACACCAGCCCAGCCCCAGCTGTCGCCACTACCGCCCCGTCCAGAGATGCTCCCAGATCTGTTACCTACAGTAATCCTGGTGGCACTCAGCACTCTGCTTCCTGCCTATTCTGGGATAAAAGGACCTGAGGATTCAAGGTATGTAATTAGTGGAATGGCCTTCCCCTCCCATACCCGTATGGGTACTAAATTCAGACTAGGGACAGAGGAGTTTGCTCAGACTGGGGCAGGGCAATATCTGTTAAGAAGACTTCTGATAGATACAAGATCTCAAGGACAACTGGTAGGACATTATTGGGCACTTACCCCATTTTCAACTTCCAAGTTAACTGGAAGAATTCTAATCTCTCCTACCAGAGTGGTCCACTAACTACAGTGACTGATTAACTAACCTCTGTTTCTGTCACTCATTATCTAAATTGGGCTGACACACAAGCTTTACTTAATATCCTCTCAGCAGAGATGAGCGGAGTTTGGTGTTGGACTAAGCAGATGGAGAGGCCCAGCACCTTCATCAGGAAAATCCAGACAGTACCCCAGCTCCAACTGGACCCATCCACTAACTAATCCCAGCTGGGACCCAAACAATGATGGCCTTCCTCATGTAGAACACTGTAAGAGATGTATACTCACAGGCATTAAGAAGAGGATCCCCAAACAGAAAAGCTTAAAAGTACAGGAGGTACAGCAAAAAGCTAATAAGGACCCCTTGGAGTTCTTAGATCAGATTTATTAGGCCTACTGCAAATACACTGAGAAAGACCCCCATACCCCAGAAGATATGTAGATGGTCATCATGACCTGCATCTTAACAGAGTACTCCAGACAAGGAAAAAGTGCAAAAACTGGAAGGAGGACTGGTCATGAACCCTTCCCAGCTGGCAGATGTTGCCTTGAAAGTATACAACAATGGAGAGTATTGCAAAGCTGAAGTGCCTACTGTATTGTTAGAGCAAGCTTGACCTTGATATAGAGGACACCAGTGCTGGAGAGGGAGCCACAGCCCTAGCCCCAAACCAGGGACCAGTATGTTAAAGGGAAAGGACACTGGAAAAGTGAATGCCTCAGATGAGAAACACAGAATTCAGGACAGATAAACCAGCCCAAATTATGACTGAACAAATCCCTGACTCAAATGAAAGTAGATGGGGCCCACAGGTTCCCTTAAACATGACCCACCTCTTGAAGGTTGTTTCAGAGGAACCGTAGGTAAAACTAACAGAGGAGCCAGCCCAAAGACTTTGTACTAGACATAGGAGACACCTATTCAGTAGTAAATGAAAAGCTAACACAAGAATCACAACAGGCTGTCACTGTTACAGGAGTCATAGGAAAACCTGAGCAACAACATTTCTTAAAACCATTGGAGTGTGCTATTGGAGAAAAATACTTAACCCATAAGTTCTTAGATATGCCTGGAAGCTCCATTTCTCCTCTTGGGCAAGACTCGATCTCTAAATGTTCAGATCTCCTTCCTTCCTGAGGAGCAACAACTTTTATCTACAGGTGCCAACAGAACAAGCCCAACATCTGTACTGCCTGCTATAATCCAGTAACTCTATGATCAGGATTGGTCTCCCCACATACGGGCAAGGAATCAACCTGGAAGGGCAAAGAGGGCAGTGGCAAATATAATCAATCTGAAACCTGCGGCTGAGGTTCCTCAGAAAATACCCTTTGCAAAAGGAAACAGTTGAAGGTGTAGAACCTGTAGACAAATGGTTTCAGGAATATATAAACCAATTTGGCCTTGCTAATCACCTCATAATACACCTATCTTTCCAGTTAAGAATTCAAGGATGCAGGAGTATTGATTTGTGTGGGACCTCAGAGCCATAAATGAAATAATACAAAACTTCCATCCTACCATTCCAAATCCGTGTACCTTACTGAACAATTTGCCAGGAGATAGTAACTAGTTTTCAGTCATAGACTTAAAGGATGCATTCTGTTGTGATCCCCTGTACCCTGAGTCTCAACCATCATTTGTGTTTAAATGGCAAGACCCAAAGACTCGGAAAGACTCAGCTGTGGTGGATTGTTTTACCTCAGAGATTTAAAAATTGTCCCATGATTTTGGTCTTAAAAGCTAGCAAGCTGCCATCTGAGGCATACCAGTTTGTCCCAACTCATTTGGAACAGATGATCACCGAGAACAACAAAGATACACGGAAAAAAAGAGTGCAAGAATAGGAGACTGTATTAACATGTGACCCAAAGAACCAGATGGTGGCTGGCCACCACCAAAGACAGCTTTGATGGGGCACACAACGTTGAGTCCCTGTGGTAACACAAGAAAAAGAGTGGAAAAGCTCAAGAACTCTACCAAAAGACCCCAATTGATGGCCCAGTGGCCTAGGGGATCCCCTGGGAGCATGGCACCTAGACCTGCTGATCCTGCCCAGTAAACACTACGGAGGTCAACTCTTTGGACAGAAATGGACTGGACTTAGGGACACAGTGTGACCATATGGTTTGTTTATGATTCTATGCATTTACAGGATGCTGCCATACTAGTCTCTTGGGATAGAGAAGAGGGTGGAAAGGAAGGGACATGAAATTGATCGGAGGCTATGACAAGTATAGAATGAAAAGGAGGAGTGTGCTGTCACCAGGTAAGGAGAGCAAAAGGAGCTGCAGAGAGGTGGGCATGCAAAATTGAATTGGATTTTATACTTTCACTTAAGCAGCAATAAGTAAATAAAATTCTTCCGTGATTTTTGGCAAAGGCTTAGCACAAAATTTAAAGGAATTAGTTTGAAAAAGGAGTCCTGCTCTAGTATGTGGATGACTTTTTGATAACTGGAAATACTTTATAGCCATTGGAAATACTTTATAGCCAATGTCTTTGAAATATAGTAGCTACTATGAATCATTTGGCAACTATAAAGTGTAACCAGCAAGTGAAACTCTCGGGCTTTTTACTCCAAGGAGGCAAATGAAGCCCAGTGAGTAACAGGAAGAAATCTAAAGGGTGGAGCTTCCCAAAACAAAGAAACAACTTACAGAATTTGGGGGGATGTCAAATATGGAATCCAAATTTTGGGTTGATAGCACAGCCTCTACACGAGTCTCCTAAAGGAGAATAGACAGAATCTTTACATTAGACTAACAATGTGAACAAGCCTTTTTAAACTTAAAGGCCAGCCTCATTTCTGCTCCAGCCTTGGGACTGCAATTTATTAAAGTCCTTCCAGCTGTTTTTGTTAGAGAGAAAAGAAATCAGTAACAGGTTTCTGACCCGACAACTAGGAGGACAGTACCAAACCACAGCCTGTTTATCAAAGAATCTTGATCACACATTCCAAGGTGGCCAGCTTGTCTGAGAGCTGTCTCAGTGGCCTGTTACTTGTTATGGGAACCTGAGAAGTTTTCTGTAGGACAGCCTGTCATCGCATACGCCCCACACCAAGTACTGACTCTGTTAGAATAAAAGGAGAGAAAATGGCTGACAGGTGGACAAAAGGCTAAATACCAAGCTGCCCTTCTAGATAACCCTAATGTAATCATACAGACTATAAACGGATTAAATCCCACCTCTCCAGAGTTACATAGTTGTCTGCAAGTGACTGACCGAATGTTTGCTAGCAGACCAGCCCTGAAGGATGAGCCCATAGAAAACCCTGCCTGGACATTATTTGTTGATGGCAGTGGGCATGTAAAGAAGGGCACTCGAAAGGCCAGGCATGTGGTGGTCACACTTTAAGGAGCAGTATAGTTGTAAGAACAGCCTTGCCTCCAGAGACCTCTGTCCAAAAGGCTGAGCTCCTTGCCTTTACCTCCATCTTTGAGCTGCCAGACTCAAAGTATGTTTTCTTAATCTTACATGCTCATAGGTCAATATGTAAAGAAAAGAGTTTGCTAACATCTAATAAAAGATACAAAGTATGCTACGGAGATCTTAAAGCTGCTGCATACAATACAAAAAGGACAAAAGAAGTTGTGCTGATACACTGCACAGGACATCGGAGGACAGGCACTGTAAGTACTAGGAATCACGTAGCTCACCAAACAGCCAGACAAGCTGCAAAACAGTCAAAATGACTATCAGAATGGCACCTGGAGTACAGTGAAGAGGAACTACAAAAAGCAGCAGGAAGAGGATCTGTCACTGAGAAAAGAAGTGGAAAGTTAACCGTGATGGAAAGTTGTTCCTTTCTGAACACACTGTCTGGCCTATCACTAAAAACCTGCATGAGACTACACACTAGGACAGAGATGTCCTGAATAAATTAATTCAGCCTAACTGAGCAGGACCAGGAGTAGAAATAACAGTTAAACAAGATGCATTACAATGTCAGGTGTGTCAAAGAAACAATCCCAGGACTAACCCACATCCGAATATTTTGGGAAGATAGTATCAAAGGAAAACTCCGGTTGAGGATTGGCAAGATGATTTTACCCAAGCCCCCAAACGTAATGGGTGGAGGTATTTACTGGGTTTTGTAGACACTTCAGGGGTGGGTTGAAGCCTACCCAACCCATATGGAATGGGCTACAAAAGTGATTAAATACTTGCTAAAAGAACACTCATGTTCACTGCAGAGTTAGCCACAGTAGCAAAAAAAAAAAAAAAAAAAAAAAATGCAAACCACTTAAGTGCCTGTCAACAAATGATTGGGTAAATTATGGTATAAACACGTCATGGGATACTCTGCCACAATAAAAGCGATGATGAATATGCAAACCATTTCACAACATGGATGAATCTATAGGGCATTCTGCTAAGTGAAATAAGTCAACCACAAAAGTACAAATACTCTGAGACCATTGTTATAAAAATTCATGAAAAGATGTATACACAGAAAAGAATAATCTTTGGTAGTTACTAAGGAGGGGAGAGATGGGAGAGAATAACACTAACTACACAATAATTAAATGGTAACTTTGGTAAAGGGTACACAGTACTGGGGAGGTCAGTACAACTTGACCAAGCAAGGTCATGGAAGCTTCATAGACACATCCGAACTCCCCAAGCAACTAAAATTACTGAACTGAGGGTTTGGGACCATGGTCTCTCAGGGAACAGTAGCTCAATTACCATAACACATTTTCTAACAAAATATTTTGCATTCTACTTTGATGAGTAGTGGGAAACACTGGTGGCATAGTGGGTTAAGTGCTACATCTGCTAACCTAAAGGTCAGCAGTACAGATCTGCCACGCACTCCTTGGAAATTCTATGGGGCAGTTCTACTCTTACCTTTAGGGTCACTACGAGCAGGACCCGACCAGATGGCAGTGGGTTTTGTTTTCGTGATAAGTAGCATCTGGCATCTTACAAGCTTAAAAGGGGCCATCTAAGATACTCTGCTGGTCCTACCCTGTCTGGAGAATTGGAAAGGAAAAAGAAAAGACACAAGGGAAGGATTAGTCCAAGGGACTAATGGACCACACCTACCACAGCCTCCACCAGACTGAGTCCAGCTCAACTAGACAGTGCCCAAATACAACATTAACTGCTCTGTCAGGGATTACAATGGAGGATCCTGGGCTGAGCTGGGAAAAAGATGGGGCTAAAAGTTCTAACACATGAAAAATTGTATTCATTGTTTAATGAGAAGCTACTTTGCTCTGTAAACCTTCATCTAAAGTACAGTTCAAAAAAATAAAATCAGAAGCAACTAAGATGTGCTTCAACAGGTGAGTAGATATAGAAACTGCAGGATAGCCACTTAATGATGTATCATTCTGTGATAAAAAATGCACTTTCAGTCCATGGAAAAACATGGAGGGCCGTAAGAGTGTACCACTGTGTGAAAAAAACAACCATCTGGAAAAGCTACATACTGTATGAGTCCATCAGTGGTTACCAAAGATACAAGAGAGAGGGAGAGATGACTAGGTAGAACACATGAATTATTCAGTGCAGTGAAACTCTGTGTCATACCGTAATGGTGGATAGGTGACATTGTGTACTTGTCAAAACACAGGAGTATACAACACAGGTATTGAACCTCAATGTAAATTCTCACATCAGGAGGGCGGGGCCAAGAAGAACAATGTAATGGAGCCACTTGGACATTCTAGGAGCCCCAAGATTAGGTGTAGGGTTGAGAGACCAGATAGGGTGACAGGAAGGGGAAAACTACCTTTGTCGGAGGCAAGACAGTGATGCAGTCCTAGTTTTGCTGGCACAGCAGCTGACAGGCTTACAGGTACAGACACCTTCTTTGTTAACCCGCAGAATGGGACTGGGACTGCCAAACCTGAGAGCCTGGCCTGGGCCATTTACTGTGCTGAGCTGCAGTGCCTAAGTAAACAGTGTCTTCTGCAGCAGAGAGGCTGTTATTGGGACAGTCACATCTAGAGAATCCAGCAGAAGCTGGTGATCAAGGCTGCTAGTGCCCCCCCCCTTCACGAAGCTGCACCGTAGATACTGCTGTCAGTGCAGGAGAGGTGGGGACAGGAGGATACCATCTTGATCATTGAGAGGCAGAGTCAGCCATGACTGAGGGCTCGGCTGGGGATAACTCCCACGCTGAGCACAATGTCTACCTGGCCCCTGCTTCTCCCAGCAGAAAAGCTGGTTTGAAGACAAGCGTACCTAGAGAACACAGTGGTGGCCGGTGGCCATGTGTGGTAGTGCTGTAACCCCTCTCTTTCCTGAGTCACGTCATAGCATCTGCTGACAGTCCCTGAGAGACTCCATAAGTCGGGTACCATCTTTGTCAGCTAGGAGGTGGGTCCTGCCACCCCTGAGGACCTGGCTGCTGTCAGCTGCCACTGGTCAATGCCACTGTCAGCAGAACAGCACTTTTTAAGATCAGTACATCTAGAGAACGCAGCAGTGACTGTCAGCCGAGTGTGGTGGTGCCATTTCCACCTCTGTTCAGTGAGTTTGGTCATAGCATCTGCTGACAGCCCCTGAGAGATTCCATAAGTAGGACACCATCTTTGCCAGCCTAGAGGTAGGGCCTACCACCCCTGAGGGCCCAGCTGCTTTTGGCTGCCGCTGGACAATGCCCCCTCAGCAGAAAAGCAGTTTTTAAGATGAGCATAACTAGGAACGCAGTTGTCCTGGTGGCCGAGTGGTGAAATCCTTTTCCCTTCCCTGAGCTACAGTCAACTGGCGTGACACCAGAGGTGGCACAAATAGGTCACCATCTTCATCAGCCAAGAGGCAGGGCCTGCCACCTGAGGAGTGAGCTGCAGCCAGCCACTCAGCCAAGCAGCACTGTGGGGCTTGACAGTGTCTCTATTACCAGAGAAGCTGTACATAAATCAGCTGCACATAGAGAACACAGCAGCGGCTGCCATCCAGGTCTGGCAGTGCCCTTACTCCTTTCTTGCCCTTACTGCTGTTCCTGCAACACCAGAGAGACTGAACAGCTTTTTGATGGCATGAAGATAACAATCAACATTAACCATTTAAAGAAGCAGATTGATAGCTCTGGAAAACTCCCAAAAATAAAGAATCAAAAAACTTCCCAGATAAAGACTCCTTCCTGAAATTATCAGAACTAGAAAACAAAAGAATTCTGTATAGAGCCTTTCTAGAGATTAAACAAAGTGCAGCAAAAGAAAATGAAAACTAAAGCTATATGAACTGCTAGAACATCAATGATCTGAAATCCAGCAGATCAATAATAAAAGTAGAGTTAGACAATTCAATGCAAAGCCAAGAGAGCAGGAATGAGGAAATAGAATGCATAATTAGTTGTAAACTACCAATGCTACATAGTAAAACAAGAAACATAATACAGGAATCTCAACAGACAAAAAACCAACATTGAAAGGATGAAAATTAAACCCATAAAGAAAAACGGCCCCAAACAATATTAAGAGGAACAAAGAAGTCAACAACACAAACATAAATGCACCAAAATGACAAAACTAAACACATATCTATCAATAATTATACTGAACAGAAATGGATTGAATGCTCCAATAAAGAGGCAGAGAGTACCAGTTTGGGTCAAAAAACACGAGCCATCTATCTGTTGCATAGAAGAAACACACCTTAGACTCATATATATTCCAAGTTAACAATATGCAAAGAAGATCAGATAAAATAGATTTTAATGTAAAATCCACCATTGTGGACAAATGGTCACTACTTTTTGCTGAAAGGCTCAATACATAAGCAGAATATAACAGCATTAAATGTACTTGCTGTAATTTTAATACTACTTACTGTAATTTTCTTCAGCTCCGACTCAAATTTCCATATAAGGAAATTGATGGTCTGTTTTTCAGTTGGCCTTGGGCCTTTTCCCACAAATGGAATTAATGTGGTTGCTGTGTGTACTGTCTGATAATGTTCACGATTATAGATGCCATACATGTTGTTGAAAAACAGGCATTTTTCATGAAGAAGTGATTTGTATTTCAAAATTCTGTCATGTTAATCTGTGGCATCATTTCTTTCACAGGAACATGTTTTCCAGCTGTGGATCCTTTTTTCTTCCTGCTTTCTCATTGCAATTAGCAGTAATTATCAGTGGAGCTTGAGTGCATTTTTTCTCAATTTCAGACTACAGAAGTTCGTAAAAATCTTAATGTCCTCATATTTGGCATTAGTGGTTGGTTTGTAAACTGCAACAGTAATCATACTGACTGGTCCCTTAGGCCTATGGACATTATCCTATCACTGAGAACACTGCACTTCAGGATGCATCTTGAAACGGTATTTTTGAGGGTGAATGTGACCCTAGTGCCAGTCCATTTCAGCTCACAGTGCCTAGAATGTTGATCTTTATGGGGTCCTTTTTTTTTTTTTTTATTTAATATGACTGAGTGAAGATGTACATTCCCGTATAAATTTACATGCCCACCACTATGCAGCTTCCACTGCTCTCCTGCCCGGTGACAGCACACTATTCCTCTCTGCTCCATACCTGTCTCATCCTCCCAACAGTCTCCTTTCCCCTCCTCTCCACCCACTCTCCTTCCTCTAGCCAGAGGTCAGCAGGATGACATCCTATAGATGTACAGAACCATAAAGTGCACCCAATATATGGTCACTCTGCATCGCCAAGTCCAATCCATTCGTGTCCAAAGAGTGGACCTTCATTATGATTTATGGGCAAGGGCAGCATCAGGGCCAGGGGTCATGCTCCCAGGGGAACCCCGAAACCTCTGGACCATCAATTGAGGTCTTTTAGTGGAGATCTCAGAATGCACCCCTTTTTATTCTTGTGTTGCCAGTGAGACTCAGTGAGCTCCATCACTGGTGGTGGCCGGGCACCATCCGGTTCTTCCAGTACCAAGTCAATGTGGGCACCCACTCATGTGGGTCTCTCTATCTTCTGGGTTGTCTTTACCCCATTTCATTTTGGTCCTTGGTGAGCATCCGTTCCTGCAAAGTTGGGACCATTTGCTGTGCCATTTCATTTCTGATGACTTCCACTGTCTCAAGATTCATACTTCCAATTCTGTTGCAATTATTAATTGACATTTGTGCTGTCTCTTCGCAACCTATCTCAGCAAATGAAGGTCCCCAAAGCTTCACTCCATCTACACCATTAAGGTTGACTCTAATTTGAGGAGGTAGCTCATCCCTAGCTGTATTTTGAGTGCCTTCCAACCTGAGAAGCTTTTGTCCTGGCACTCTATCAGGCAGTGGTCCACTGCCATTCCTAAGGTTGTCATTTCACTGGCTGAGTTGTTTTCGGGAGTAAACTGTCAGGTCCTTCCTACTCTGTCTTATTCTGGAAGCTCCATTGAAACTTGTCCACCACGGGTGGTCCTGCTGGTACTGTATCAGTAGTATAGCTTTGAGCATTACAGTAAGTTGCAAAACTGACAGATGCATAGGGTTAGTATATTTAGTAGGATTATGGTGTTTCTTATTGGTCCAACTGTAAAGGTTTCACTTTGTTTGCATTGAGTTGTAATTCATTTTGAAGACTGTAGCCTTTGATCTTAATAAGTGCTTCAGATTCTCTTCGCACATGTGAGGTTATTACAGGTAATCCTCCACTGATGACTGAGTTCCCTTCTGTGGACTGTGTTGTCTTTTCTGATGAGTTAAGTACTTTGCTTTTTTAAAGAAATTTTCACTAGTATTAGTTCTCATTATGAGTATTTTTATAAATGTGGTCTGTATTCATCATTAGGAGTTGGCTTGAGAATTGTATCAGAAAGGTAAATGTTGCAACTTTTTATGTAGTACATATTGCTAATGATAAATGTAAAAAAATAAAACCCAGATGGTTATAATTTGTGTGTTGTAAGGCTGTATAATAAGTTGGAGACTGTACCGCTCTATGTTAACAACAGAGACAAAATCTCACAGTACTTATCTTGTGTAGATTACATCAGACACAAGTATTTATACCTCTGGGAATAAGATACACACTGGGTTTCCTAAGGATAATATCAGTTGGGGAAGGGACAATATTGATTGCTGATCTAAATGATGCTTTTATGAGTACCTGTACTTTTATTGTGGGGAAACTGGTGGTATAATGCTTAGCTGCTGTGGCTGCTAATAAAAGGATGGCAGTTCAAATCTTCTGGGTGCTCCTTGGAAACTCTGTCGAGCCATTCTACTCTGTCCATAGGGTCACTATTAATTGGAATCGACTCAATGGCAGTGAGCTGGGTGGGGATCAAAAAAACCGAAAAAACACATTGTCAGGAAGTCAATTCTGTCTTACAGCGATATGTATGTGAAAATTCATTGCTTTTTACACTTACAATTAGTTCATGTCATACAATCTTGTATGAGTGGAGTGTATCTGATAATAAACAAAAAGCTGTTTATAATGGTCATTTTGAAAAGAGTTCATCATTTACATGCTGTTCCTTACAAGGAGTGGTATCTGCTTGCATTTCCCTGGAAAACTCCACTCTGCAGTGTCCTCAATCTTGCAGAGATCAGATTAGGTTTGCATGATCCATGTTCTGCTCCTGGGTAAAGATACATGAGATGCAAGAGAAGACAGGCCAGACAGTATTAGCTAACATTTCTGACTTCAAGGATTCTAAAAACAGGCAAATGTTTATACATTGCAAAGAAATTATTTCTCTAAAGAACATGGTCAATTTTCTTCAAATGTTCTGATAAACAAGTAACTTTGTTTTATAATTCTTTATACTTGAACTTCTTTTTTTATTGCGATTAAGTATACAATCCAAATCAATTTTGCATGCCTGCCTATCTGCAGCTCCATCTGTTGTCTCCACCCAGTGACAGCACATTCCTCCTTTTCACTCTATACTTCTAGTATCCTCTTAACGAGCACATATCCCCAGCTGTCCACCCTCTTCTGTCCCATCTAGAAAGAAACTAGTAGGACAGCCTCCCATAAATGCATAAAACTATAAAGTACACACCCCATATGGTCACACTATATCCCTGTGTCCAGTGCATTCTTGTCTGAAGAGATGAACTCAGTACTGGTTTCTGATCAGAGCCAGCAGTATGTCTAGGGGCCATATTCCCAGGCTGTCAGACTATAAATTCTGGTCTTTTAGTAGAGTTCTTCAGTTGAACACCTCTTTTTCTCATGTTGCCTCAGAGACTCTACATTGTGTCCCCCATCACGGCTGTCTTTGGTGGTGGCCAGGCACCATCTGATTCTTCTGGTCTCGTGTTAATAGTCTCCCATTCACAGGGGTCCTTCTGTTTCCTGGGCTCTTTTTCCATCGTGCCTTTGTTGTTCACAAGTCGTCATCTGTTCCAGGTGGGTTGGAACCATTTGGTGTACCTCAGATGGCAGCTTGCTAGCTTTTAAGACCCCCGACCTACTCACCAATATGGGGTACAGAAGACTGTCTTAGCAAATGGCTAGTCATGCCACTTGACCTCGATGTCCCCTGAAAACATGGGCTCCAGACCCTCATCCCTGCTATTCTATTCTTTGAAATACTGGGTTAACTGTAGAAAGCCTTTCAGTGTAATCCAGTTATGTTGATCTGCTCTCTACTGTGTGCTGTCACGCCCTTCGTACAAGTCATATCTTTGGCTCACCAAACGTATTTGAAATCTTTGACTATGATATCTGAATTTAAGGTTATGTATACATTTTTTTTAAAAAAAGTCTTTTCTGTATATCCCCAAACCAATCGTATTTGCGACCAGTGAATTTCAGCTTATAGTGAGGCTACATTGTGTTTGCACGGCTGTAAATCCTTAAAGAAGCCGACTGCCCAATCGTTCTGCCCTGGAGCAACGTTATCAGCAAAACATTTCATCCACGTCACACTGCTACAGCTCTTTACTTTTCCCTGTTAAAGAAAAACAAAACCAGGGCTGTCGAATGGATTCCGACTCATAACGACCCTGTAGGGTAGAGGAGAACTGCCCAATAGAGTTTCCAAGGAGCGTCTGGCGTGTTTGAACTTCCGAGCTTTTGGCTAGCTCACGTGGGTGGCACTCAGGCGCTACACCACCAGCTTTTCCCTTTTCACTATATTTCACTATACAGCAAACGAAGACTGGACAGATTCCCGAGTACAGAGTTACGACACTGAACCTTATGAACACTAGGTGGAGCCCTCTGGCTTCTGTTCCAGAGCCCCTCGCCGGCGGCTTCACGTGCACCGCAAACAGGAAGCGGAAGCTCATGTCGTTCGTTTGTTCACCAGGTCGATGGCGTGCAGTGCCGAGCGCCGCCAGCGGGAAAGGTGACTGAGCGGCTATGGATTAAAGGGCGCTGTTCCAGTTCTTCACCCTGCTGGCCTCTCCGCTCTCCGCCAGGTGCTCCTGAGCTGCGCCCGGGCCTCGTGCTGCCGCCGCTGTCCCGCCGCCGAGAGCCCGGCCCACCCCGCTGTCGTCCCCTGCGGCGCAGCTGGCTTCCGCGCGCCGGGATAGGACGGCCTGGTAGGTGGGCTGGGCCTGGCGCCCGTGTGTGAACAGGTAAAAATGGTGACAACTCTCGCTATGTGAAAGTGTGGTTGACCGACCGCTAGCGCCAGCCTCACGTGGCAGGTTGGGAAGTGCAGCGCTGCGGGCCTTACCGGCTGTCCGCGGTCGGCAGCTTGAATGCTGCGTCCCTCCTCCGGCCCGCCGCCGGTCTCGCTCCCCTTGTTTTCTGTGTCTCGTCAAGGCAGGACTTCCGGTAGCTATTGCCGGTCATACCGGAAGGTTATGGTGAGCCATCTATCCCCCTCGTTTTAATTAAAAGAGACCAAAGATTAAGAAACATGAATTAAAACTGGTACATGCACTTAGGAGCTGAATTATCCTAGTTTCAGAAGAAAAGATTTAGTGAGTAAGAGCTACATTTGAAGGGATCTTTTTGGCTTTAAGGCAGACTTTGTCGTCCAAATTGAGTGAGAAACAAGAAGGCCAACCTAGTTTGTCGGCTGTAGAATGTGATGGGGATGAACCAAAGTAATTCAGGCATTGAGAGTCAGGCACACTACAGTTTTTTAATAATCATTTTTTTAGAAGTACTCTTGGTGAAGTAAATATGAAATGTGTTAACTTTTAGAAACCAATAGCATTTACAAAAAAACAAATAACCTGTTGCGGTGGAGTGGATTCCGACTCAGAGACCCTATAGAACAGGGTTTCCGAGGAGCAGCTGGTGGATTCCAACTGCCGACTTTTTCATAGGCTGCCAAGCTGTTCATCACTGCACCGCCAGCGCTACCCTGTTTGAAAATCATGATTCTTTTTACTAAATACTTGTCCACGTAAAGTATTGACCCTTAAATTGAGTAATTAATGTGTGCCAGCTGTAATACGACTGAATACTATATCACGTCTTTTTAAACCCATTTGTAGTAATGTAAAGTGATGGTATGTCTTTATCAAAGCTATTCAGTATAGCAACAAAAGGATATCGTAGTCTCTCTCTATAGATAAATAATATGTAGTCTATATATATTATTGGAAAAATAAGTCTCTAAAGAGTCAAGCAAACGTGTATATCATTTCAGAAATTTTAAGTGTCTAAGTATGCTCTTAGAGAAATTACTGCTAAGTTGCATGTTATTAGCATAATCTCTCTTGTCTTTTTATTATGTAGAATTTCGGTTAATCAGAAGTTTTGTTATGGAAGTAGGCCTGTTACTTTTTCTCCATTTTAATGACCAATTGATGCAGGTCCTTTTACTTTTAAGTAAAGTTCAGTGCAGGTGTGTGCTCTGAGAGGCTGGAGCTTGTTCTGCTTTAAATGCAGCTGCCCTCAGTGTGGACCACTGCCCTGATCCTGGAGAAGTCTAGCCCAAGGAAAGAGTTAAAAGACCAAGAAATTGTTACCCTGTCCTTGCTCAACACTGTCTTCCCCCTATTGTTCTTCCATTTCAGGTCCCAGATGTGGCACAAGGAGAACTAGGTCATCCTAGGCAGCTGGAGTTGTGGGATGACCATCCTCCACATCCTTGCTATTGCACATGCTGGTGTGTGGTGTGAATACTATGCATCCACCTCCAGGAGGCCCAGTGGCTCTGCTTCTGTTCACTTCCCTTCTTACTAAACTGGCTTCTTGGGTGTAGAGAAGGTTAGATTTCAGAAGCTGGAGCAAGGAAATGGTGAGTGCTGTAGATTGATGGGTTACTCTTACCATAAAGGGGACAAGGCCGGATATGAAACATGTGTTCTGAGTGAAGTAAAAAGTGGCAGAGACAGCCAAGATCCTCCTCCTCTGTCCCTGGACATATGCACTGTCCTCTGCATGCATGGAAAACCTTGGTGGCATAGTGGCAAAGGGCTGTAGTTGCTAACTGAAAGGCTGGCACTTCAGATCCACCAGGCACTCTTTGGAAACTCTGTGGGCAGTTCTACTCTGTCCTGTAGGATCACTGTGAGTCAGTATTGATTCGATGGCAGTGTTTTTTTTTTCTGTACTTAGCTGTGGTTTTTTCAAGCCTTGCATACCCTCTTTCTTACATGACTCTCAGAGTTGGTCCATGGGGCATTAATGCCCCCCCTGGGCCTCGGTACTCAGTGTTAAATGAGAGGATGACCAGAATCTGAAGATCATGCCCCTCTGGCTGTGGAGGCAGAGCCCTAGACTGTCCAGAGCCACCCTATCCCATTGTCAGTGTCCACAGTGTTCTTGGCTTCCTGCAGGCACTGGAGGCTCTTCTGTATAGTTCTAGCATTGCAGCTCCACCTGTAACTCTGTGCGATGTGGTAAAAAGAAATAGTATGGCGGGGGGAGTGGTTAGTAGGGGAAGACACTGTTTATGGGGTACTTAGGAGCTTGGTGCTTTTGTGATACCACCAGGGGAATGAGACTGAGGACAGTGTGTTCAGTTGTGTCATGCGTGGAGTCTGCAGACTCATCTTTTTTCTCACTGGGGAGTGTTTTTGTCCCAGGTGTATCAGAAGGGTGACTTCTAAGTCCAAAACCTTGTCCTCTCACTTCCCTGTGCTAAAACTGGTATTGTTAAGTGCTGACCAGTTGGTTCCAGATTTGCAGGAATTTCATGTACAACAGATTGAAACCGTGCCTGGTCTTTCACCCTCCTGGTAATCATTACACTTGAGCCCTTTGCTACAGCCACTATGTCAGCTCATCTTGTCCTCCTCTTTACTGCTGATTCTCTACTTTCTCCAGCATAAAATCCTTCTCCAGGGACTGGTCCTTCCCGATAATGTGTGTAAATACAGTAAGATGAAATGGTGCCATTCTTGCTACTAAGGAGCATTCTGGCTGTACTTCTTTCAAGACAGATTTGTTCATTTTTCTCACAAAAAGACAAACCAAACCTGTTGTTGAGTTGATTGAAATTCAGTGACCCTAACGGACAGAGTAGAAATACTCCAGAAGTATTCTGTGTGTGTCTGTTGGTTTATAGTATCATTTGGGTTCTGAAAGTGGTGTGTTGAAGTCTCTGACTATTACTGTGGCACTATTATTTCTCCCTTCAGTTTTTCAGTATTTGGTTTATGTATTTAGGTGCTCTGATTTTGGGAGCATATATATGTATGATTGTTAAATTTTCTTCATTCATTGACACATTTAGCACTATATAATGTCTGTCTTTGTGCACTTTTATTTCTTGTAAGATTTTCTCTTAAAGTCTGTTTTATCTGATATTAAATTTCTACTGAAACTCTTGGTTATTATTTGAATGTTTCGTTTTTGTTTTTTGTTTATTTTTTACCATTTTTAAAAATTTTTAACCTGTTAGTTTCCTTGGTTCTGTGGCATATCTCTTGTAAGGAGCGTGTAGTTTGAATCATGTTTATAATTCATTCTGCCACTCTGTGATTTGATTAAAGCATTTAGTCTATTTACATTCAGTTTAATTATAGTTGAATGACTTCTGCCATTTTGTTTTCAGAGTGTGTTAAGCCTTCTGTGGGCACCCTGGTGGCATAGTGGCTAAGGGCTACATCTGCTAACCAGAAGGTTAGCAGGTTTGGTTCACCAGGTGCTTGTTGGAGCTACATGACACAGTTCTACTCTGTCTTTTAGGGTCATTATGAGTTGTAGTCAACTTGATGGCAGTGGGTTTTTGGTTTGTAAGTCATCTTTGTCCCTTAGTAGTGCCTACATTTGTGTTTTGTTGGTTTACTGTAGTGAGCCACTTGGGTTCCCTTCTCCTTTCCTTTTGTGGTTTTTGGGTATTTCTGTAGTGGTTACCGTATTACATTTAGCAGGTTGTGTTTATAGCATTCCAAGCTGGTGTCTTTTCCCTTCCATTTACAACATGTCACGCAGTATATTTGTAGTACCAGTCTGGTTAACATTAACCTTCAGATTTGGTTTTTCTGGACATATTTTAGACTCAGAAACCTATGTGGATCCCCACAGGATTGCCACCCCCCATGACATTTTTAACCCTAAAGTTTGTCCACAGTGTGCCTCCAGCAGTTCATCAGTTATGTTTTAAGATTTCCTACACTGACAGACTGATCGTAGCAGTGGTTTCAGTTTCCAGATTTCTGCTCTGGTATGGTTCAATATGCCTCGCTATGTGTGCCTCCACTTTGGGGTGAGCGGATTGCCCTGTGACCTGGATTCTTTCACTTTGGTGTGTTCAGCTTTTTTAATTGTTGGGAGGATGGGATTAATGGCTTTCACGTCCTTACGTAACGGAGCAGAAACTACGAGTCTTAATGCTGCTTTATTTTTCATATTGTCCCACATTTAAGTTTAGCCTATTGGAAATGATACTGTCTTTTCTGATGTGTAGCAGTGCACACTGATTTTGTGGGAAGGAAATTGAGTGGAACTCTCACTTGTCTGTTTCTCCCTTGGTACTTGTTGAGTCCACACGCATGTAAAATGCATAGCTGATGTTGTTGGGTGCTGTCAAATCAGTTCCAACTCATAGCGACCTTGTGCACAGTGGAATGAAACACTGGTGCTGCACAATGTCCACAGTCTTTTTTGCTGACCTGCCACTCTAGGACCTGATACCTCCTGACATGTCCAGAGTATATAAGACACAGTCTTGCCATCTTTGCTTCCAAGGAGCACTCTGGTTGTACTTCTCTCAGAGCAGATCTGTTTGTTCTTTGGGCAGTCCATGGCACATTCATTGTTCTGCTCCAATACCATGATTCAGAGGCATTAATTCTTCTTCTTCTGTATTCCTTACTCATTATCCAGTTTTCTTCTACATACTATGCAGTTGAAAATACCATGGCTTGGGTCAGGTGTCTCTTAGTCTTCAAGGTGACATTGAAATGGATAGCAATGTTGAAAAAATCATTGTAGTCACCTTCCAAGTTTTTAAAAATGAAAATATGATTTGTTCTTTTTACCATGCCACGTTTTGCTAGCTAACGTTTTGTAAAGTGTTCCTTGAGGTGATCTGTATATAGTAACTCACTAAAGATAAATATACTTGTATTTCGTGATCCTTTTCCACTCAGCATGCTGCATTTTCCAGGGAATTGATTGCCATTTGATGGTATATTTTCTGTTTGTATTTACTGTCCACATTCAGAAAACTTACAGTCTGTGTGTTCCTGCATATTTCTGCTGTGTTTAAAGATGTATCTGTTCCTAAATCAGTTTTAACCGGTGAAAGAGCCACTGCTAAGGGTCTGTGGCAAGCAGTGTTGTCTGGACACACAAGGTTTTGCCAGGAGGAGCAGCACAGGTTGTCAGAGAATATATTGTTTCATTTATCTCTTCTTATTAATATGTACAAGGATTGTAGGTCATCTGTGTTGTTACTTGAGAAAAACAGAATACCAACAAAACTACATGCATGGTAGAAGAAATGTGGTTATTAGGAATTTAGGCTTCAAATACAGATTAATCTACGGTCTGACCCTGGTTAAGCAACAGGCCATTTTGGCAGCACTGAACGTGTGACTGATTGTCTCTAAATTACTCAGCTATGAGCTGTCGGAAATAATACATGCTTAGGGTTGTTAGTTATGACCTAATATGTCAAAAACTTTGTGCATAATCTTTCAGAAATCATAATTTCTCAATTTGTGGATCATTTCATATTAAGATAGTTGATAATGAGTGAAAGAGTGTTTTGATGACCTTAAAATATGTATCCTGGTTCACTACAGTGGAGACTTCTGGATTTTGGCTCTAGCTCAAAGATTCTTGTGAAACCATCATACCAGGATTGGTTAGTAGTGATATAGTTAACTCACTTCACCCATTTCCTGACAAAGGCATGTCTTATTCCTCATCTACTCTGCTGTTCAGTCCAATTTTAGCATCCATAGTAGAATTTAGCAGCCTCTTTGTTCCTTAGTACATGAGAAAAACAGTGGACTGATAACTATTCCACAGAGGTGACTCCTGTTGACCAAGGAAATTAAATAGCCCCAGTTTAGGTAGTCAGTGTTTGTATGCTTTCCAAGGGCTGCAAATAAGAGAAACTTTTAAGATAAATAAGAGAAAGCGTGTGTCAAGAGGGTGACAGTTGGGTGCATCCAGTGCTCCTTGGAAACACGATGGGGCGGTTCTCTTTTGTCCTGTTGGGTCACTGTGAGTTGGAACCAAGTTGCTGGCAATGGGTTGGACACTTGGATTTTGACTTTATATACATATACTTACATATGTATATACATACGCCCATTACCATTCAGTTGATTCTGACATCAGCAGCCTGTGTTACCCAGATGACAGAGCCTTGCTTTTTGAAAGTAAAGATACCCTCTTACTGATGAAGTCTGAAGACCAGAGCTTTCAGTATGGATTGCATCTCAGTGTACACAAAAACCTCACCAGTGAACCAGTATGCAACATTATGATAAATGGAGAAACGTTTTAAGTTGTCATGATTTTATTTCACTTGGCTACACAACAGAGTCACAGAAGAAGCTGTCAGGAAATGAAAAGATAAGTTGGATGTATGAATGTCAGTATTTCAACAGTTTTTACAGTATAATTTGACAGAGTTGATTCTGTTTATTAGGTTGTGCAGCCACTACAAAATGAGGACTGTAACCACCTCTGGGCTAGCTAATACAAGAGCCTGGTATTCAGATTCTGCACAGGTAGAACTCTTTTTTCATTTTAATCTTTAGAGTGTGTTTGTGTTAGTATATGAATTCATGTTTGTTAAGTGGTATGGTCAGTGGTTAGTGTACAGTTCTCAACACTTGAGAATTGTGGAGAAGCATGAATTTTCAGGTTTCCTGTCTGACACCTGAGCTCTTTTTAACATTAAATAACCTTTCTCTGTGTATAACATTCATAATGCTAGAAAAATTACTCTGTTGTCAGTAAGTGGACTTGTTAGTCCTGTATCCCCTAGAGGTCTTCAGGAAAATAGACCTGCTCAGGGATTTGGGTTCGCAGTTTGCGTTTGAGGGTTGGTGGTCCTTTTATCGATGTAACAGACAGAAGAAAAAAACTGCTGTTTTGCAGTGTTCCTCATTCATTAATACCTCATCCTGCTTTCACCGTATGCTGCTTGTTTTGTTGCATGTTTTCTTCAGTGTTATGAAATGAAGTGAAATTGTGTATTCATAATCAAGTCATCTAAACTACATCATTTTTTTTCTTTCTTCCATATTCTTTTACTTTCTAGATCATAAAGGTAGAAGAGGGCAAGACTTGAAGTGGTCTCTCTCAAGGTGGTTAGATTATTTTACTGTGTTAGGAATCTATGAGATAGAATGCTTTCAGTTAGGACGTAAATGTAGTTAGTGAATGAAAGATGCTGTTGCTTATACCATAGATTAGACCTTGGTAGTGCAAAGACTCATGTCAAATCCTTATGACTTTTTAGTTTCCTGTGACTGTTAGTCCTACCCTTCTTGAATACTTTGGCGTACATGGTGCCTTGCTGATACGAATTGTGTGCAATGTTTTAGGACTCAGTGGTCTTTGAGGATGTGGCCATAGTCTTTACTCAGGAAGAGTGGACTTTGCTGGATGTTGCTCAGAGGAAACTCTACAGAGATGTGATGGTGGATACCTTCAGAAACCTAGCATCAGTAGGTAAGAATGGCATCATTGTTTTAAAAAAAAATTTAGTGATCAAAACTATTGTAATTGTTGAATTTCTTTTGTTATTTATGATGAATAATTGGGATACGTTATTAAAGAAACCAGGCATAGTATGTTGGAGCTATACAGTTTATATATACTAGCTTCTCCATGAACATGTTGTTTTTAGGTGTCATTGAGTCAGTTCTGACTCATAGTGATGCTGTGCACAATGGAACGAAACATTCCTGGTTTTGCACCATGCCCACAGTCATTCTCATGCTTAAGCCCATTGCCGCACACACTGTGTCACTCCGTGTTGTTGACAGTCTTTCTCTTTTTCACTGACACTTTACCAATTATGATGTCTTTCTCCAGGGATTGATCCCTCCTGACAGCATGTCCAAAGTATGTAAGATGTGCTCTCTCCACCCTTCCTTTCAAGGAGCACTCTGGTTGTACTTCTTCCGGAACAGGTCTGTTTCTTCTTTTGGCACTTTGCCATGCACTCAGTGTCCTTTGGCAGTACCACAGTTCATCAGTTCTTCTGTGTTTCTTTATTCATTGTGAAGATTTTTCTGTGATACAACTGAAATTAGTATGGCTAGGGTCAGGCACTTAATCTTCAGGATGACATCTTTCAACACTTTACAGAAGACCTTTGCCACAGATTTTCTCACTACAGTGCCTCTTGATTTCTTGACTGCTGCTTCCATTGGGCGCTGACTGTGGACTCCAGTAAAATGAAATCTTTGACACCAGCAATTGTTTCTGCATTTATCATGATGTTGCTTACTGGTCCAGTTGAGAGAATTTTTGTTTTCTGGATGCTGATGTCCAACCTGTACTTAAAGCTGTGGTCCTGGATGTACTTCAGTAAGTGTTTCAAATCCTGCTCACTTTCAGCAAGCAAGGTTGTGTTATCTGCATAACACAAGTTATTAATGAGTCTTCCTGCAATCCTGATGCCTCATTCTTCTTCATATAGTCCAGCTTGTCAGCTTACCTGCTCAGCATACAGATTGAAAAGGTATGGTGGAAGGATACAACCATGATGCACACTTTTCCTGATTCAAACTGTGCAGTGTCTTGTTATTCTGTTCATAGTACTGCGTCTTAATCTATATGCAGATTCCTGGTAAGCACAATTAATTTTTCTGGAATTCCCATTTTCTGTGATGTTATCCATAATTTGTTATGATCCACACAGTCAAATACCTTTGCACCGTCAATGAAACACAAGTAAACGTCTTGCTGATGTTCTCTGCGTTCAGCCAAGATCCATCTGACATCTGCAACAATATTTCTGGTTCCCCATCTTCTTCTGAATCTGGCTTGAATTTCTAGTAGTTCCCTTTGGATATATTGTTGCAGTATACTGTAACAGTGTCTCCATGAACTTAAAGGCCTGTGTATAGGGCTTTATGTCATTTAGTCAGTTCTTTTATGATTAAAAGTATTGAGGCTCTTTTATTTTAGATACAAGCATTGTCTTCAGGAGTCTCTTTGGGGTACCAAGAGACTTGTGGTTTTGGAACTTGTAGAAATTTTACTGTGCTTATTGCAAGTTTGAAATGATTATTTTTGTTTGCAAACGTACCCACACTTGCCAAAATTTAGAGACCCTAAAGACCAAAGTGTTTGGTCAGTGTTATGAAAATACTCATTATGTACTTTCTTCCACAATGATATGTAGTTCTGTATATGTACCTATTCAGATATGTATTTCTCTGTGAGCATCATTGAGGGAAACACTATGTGAACCTATTTTTCCCCAAGAAAATACCTAAGGAGAATAGGGATAGGACTCACCCAGGCTCACCATGTCAGGAAGCACAAGAAAGGAAAATTTTGCAGGACCAGCCATGCATGGAGGGAAAATAACATTTGAATCAGTCAGCTAGGAAAAGTTTTTTTCAAGTTGAGATGACTTAGCAGATACCTCAGCTTACTTAAGTGGCTTTTCCAGTTTCACTCCTGTGGTCATGGAGAAATTCTTCCTTTTTTCTTTTAATGGTTTATTTGTAATATGCTTAATGTATTCCTGCTTAGCTTTTGTGATTACACCTAATTTTGTCACTCACTCTCATGGAAACATTTCCTAGTAAGTGGAATTTTAGCCATTGGCTAGCTTCTGAAACAGTGAGATGTGCTTAAGCCTTTGTTCACAATAGCTTCCCCCACCTTTATAATTGTGTTCTTTTCTGTTTCTATTGTCAACTTCAAATCATTGGGTCAGTATGTGGAAATGTTAACAGTGGAGAAACGTTATCCAGTGAACATGTAGTAGTGCAATTCATGAAGCATAACAGGCCAGCCTCTGTGTTAGAAGAGATCTTCAGATTGCTTGTCAGTGTGGATCATCTTCAAAACCAGGGGACAAATTTTATGTGAGTATCATTCAAATGGGAGAAAACTGTCCTTGGGTAAAGGTCCTAAGGTATAGTAAAATTTATATGTAGACACACATATACAGTCATGTCCTTTATATTGTATGTGTTTGGGTAATATGTGACCATATTTCCTTCTGTGGTCTGATAAGGTTATTTTAGAGCTCAGAAATCCCAGCTGGAATAAACTCTCCAGATACACCAGTGGAAACCCTGGTGGTGTAGTGGGTTAAGTGCTACGTCTGCTAACCAAAGGTCAGCAGTTCAAATCTGCCAGATGCTCCTTGGAAACTCTATGGGGAAGTTCTACTCTGACTTATGAGGTTGCTACAAGTCAGACATGAGTCAGTGGCACTGAGTTTTTGAAAAATACACTAGCACAACTTAATCAGTATAAGTAATGTTTTCATGTACATTACAAAGCAGTGTACGTTTGTTAAGAGAAACCATTGTATGTAACTCAGATTTTGAATATAATAGGCTTTTCATAATGTTTAGTAAATACAGGTTGTATGTGGTTAAAGCGTTATAAGCCAGAGACTGCCTGTGTATAAAACAGTATTCACATAATGTCCAAATCACATAATGTTGTGTTTCACATAAAGTATTGTGGTTGTGATGTTAGGCATGTAACTATTTTAGGAAAACAGTAACAGTAATGGTAGTATCTTTGATGATTTAACATATGGGACAGGAAACAACTGAAGGCCAAAGTCATGCTTATTCTCAGTGTTGAGTGATGGTGAAATGAGAACAAATTTATTTCCAACAGGACGTTTCCTATTTTTAACAGAAGACATACAGTGGAGAACTTCCATGAGGATAATGAAGGCAATCTGTATGGAAGAGTCTTAACTGAGATTCCAGATATTACTGTAGTACGAAGAAATTCTCCAGAAGTAAATCCTTTCATTTGTTGTAAGTGTGGAAATGTCTGCTGGTATCAGTTGTCACATAAATGTCATGCCAGATCTCACAGTAGATGCGATACATGTCAGTGTAAGGAATGTGAAGAAGCCTACAGTTTCCCCTGTTACCCAAGCATTCCTATGAGTACTCTTGCTGGAAAAACACCCTGTAAATGTAAGGTATATGAGAAACAGGTTTCTATCTCAGACTTGAAGGGTCCTGTGTCAACAATTACTGGAGGGGGACAGAATGAATGTAAGAAAATTGAGAAACATTTCTGTAGTTTCTTATCCTCTCAGACCCATGTGACAGGCCATAAGCATGAAAGTCAGAAACCCAGGAGTCGTCCTTTATCCCTCACTTTGCATAAAATATTGTGCAGTGGAGATAAGTCTTATGAATGTAAAGAGTGTGGGGAAACATTTAGTCATTGTGCAGATCTTGTTGGTCATGCTAGAACTCACAATGGAGAGAGACCGTGTGATTGTAAAGACTGTGGGAAAGCCTTTAGCCATGCCTCATCCCTCACAACACATATAAAATGTCATAAGGGAGGGAGGCCTTATAAATGTCAGGAATGTGGGAAAGTGTTGAGTCCTAGGTTGTCTTTCATTAAGCATGTGAGAATTCACAGTGGAGGGAAGCCTTATAAATGTGAAGAATGTGGGAAAGCCTTTACCAACGTCTCATCATTTGGTAGACATCAAAGAACTCACAGTGGAGAGAGGCCTTATGAATGTAAAGAATGTGGGAAGGCCTTCAGTCAGGTCTCAGGCCTCACTAGACATAAGAAATCTCACAGTGGAGAGAGATGTTGTGAATGTGAAGAATGTGGGAAGGCCTTTAATGAGGTCTCAGGACTCACTAGACATAAGAAATCACACAGTGGAGAGAGGCCTTATGACTGTAAAGAATGTGGGAAGACCTTCAGTCAGGTCTCAGGCCTTACTAGACATATGAAGTGTCATAGCGGAGAGAGGCCTCATGAATGTAAAGAATGTGGGAAAACCTTTATTCGTACATCATCCCTCACTGCACATAGAAGAACTCACAGTGGAGAGAAGCCTTTTAAATGCAAGGAGTGTGGGAGAGCCTTTAGGCAAACCTCAGCACTCACTTCTCACATGAGAGTTCACACTGGAGAGAAGCCTTATGAATGTAAGGAATGTGGTAAACACTTCAGGTGTTCCTCAAACCTCATTACACATAAAAGAACACACAGTGGAATGAGGCCTTATGAATGTAAGGAATGTGGGAAGGCCTTTGTTCATATATCATCCCTCATTGTACATATGAGAACTCACAGTGGAGAGAAGCCTTATAAATGTAAGGAATGTGGGAAAGCCTTTAGACAAACCACAACACTCATTTCTCATGTGAGAATTCATACTGGAGAGAAGCCTTATGAATGTGAGGAATGTGGAAAATGCTTTAGATGTTCCTCAAACTTTGTTATACATAAAAGAATACACAGTGGGATGAGACCTTATAAATGTGAGGAGTGTGGGAAAGCCTTTATTCATTCCACACATCTCACTGTACACAGAAGAACACACAGTGGAGTGAGACCTTATAAATGTGAAGAATGTGGAAAAACCTTTACACAGACCGCAGCCCTCACTAACCATGTAAAAATTCACAATGGAGAGACTTAGGAATGTAAGGAGTGAGGCAAAGCCTTTAGTCTGGAGTCCTCAGAATATGTATGAGAACTCACAGTGTAAGGAATGTGGAAAAGTATTTAGTCAGTCTTCCCACCTCACTACTCAAGTAAGAACTCACAGGAGAGGCCTTAAAAAACGTAAGAAATGTGGTAAAGCCGTTGAGTTTTCATATCTTAGCTCATGTATAAGAACTCAGACTGGAAAAAAAGGCTTATTAATGTAAAGAATGTAAGAAAGCATTTAGTTCTCTTTCCTTGCTGTGTATCAGTAACCTTACAGTGCCTCTTAATTCAGACATGCAAAACTACATGTATTGGAAAGAAAACTTACGTAGGGAATGTTGCAAAGTCTGTAGTTTTTCCCTCTGTAAATGTGTATCACAGTGGACTTACGAATGTAAGTAAGATGAGAAAGTCTTTTGGTGTTTTATTTTTTGGAACACATTTGAGTAGGAATTCTGGAGAGAAAGAAGATATGTGTAAGTGTTTGATAACCTTTATACACTTTTTGTTTTGCAATCTTGAAAGAAGATACGTGGCTGATTGCCCATGAGGATGTAAGAAATATGGGAAAATACTTTCTTTTTCCAGAGTGATACATAGAAACCCTATCAGAATATATGAGAAGTCATGTGTAAATAAAAGTAAGGTATTGGGCTCATGGACATGCCTTTTTTTTAGTCTTAGGTAACAACTGAGGTATTTCATTGTGGGTTCATTCAGTGAACGTAAAAGGTGACGGAGGCCTTCACTGTCCACCTTTTCTTATGATGCCTGTGAGACCTGACAGACTGCTGAGACACATTCACTGAACATTGTCAGAAAGCCTTCAGTCACGTGCTTGCACACTTTGTAAGCTGATACTAGGGAAGAAATCTTATAAAATTAAACACTTCAAATTTATTACTCCCTCAATCCCATGCAAATGAAGATGTACTTAATACTGTCTGATGTAAACATTAACATCATATATACCACTGTAAACATCCTTTCAATTCTCGCACAAATTTTGATGGTATTTGTATTTTGATTCATTTATATTAAAAGTTTATTTATTAGAGTGTCTCTGAAGCCTACTGGTGTTTTGAGGTGTGTTTCCTTTTCCCAACTATTGTGAATTTAAGTACCTTCAGACTGTAAAGTAGTATGCACTTAGTGTAGCAAGGTGTTTTTATCTGAAAAATGTGTAGAAAACTAAATCGACTTTGAATCTGACCACTGTAAGTATACTGTTTCTTTTTCAGTCTTCCATGTATGCAAAACAATGGCTTTCACAGAATCAGGAATGTGGTATGTTTAGTATTGTTACGGACTTCCTTAGCATTCCATCTCATTCTCTTTGGTTATGATCATGATCACTGTGAAGAAACTGCACAGAACTGTCTAATGCAAAGAGATGCTACAGAAAGACTCCTTCCAAGTGGTTTTATGACATACAGCATTTACACAGATGGATGGTTTATTCTGGAACTCAAGGCAATTGTGTACCAACACAGTTACACAGTCTCAGCTAGCTATTTTGGAGCGCTTGTCCTACACTTACTTAGATCCTGTGCTTAGTGAAAGAGTCTTAGTTTTGATTAATTCTGACATTCCAAGAATTTTTTCCTGGCCAGTACTTGTGGCTGCTGTTTCTTAGCTAGTATAGTGGTCTCTGCTCCACCTGGTGTGCACCCACTATAAGCCTGGAGAAGAGAGGACACCAGCTAAGTTTCCTGTATTGGTACAGACAAGATAAGTAGCTGTTGGGCCTCACTTAGCCAGTGGAAATCTCTTGCATGGTGAGCTGGCAGATAATTTGGGGACTCTTTATATAAGGGGCTTTGAAATGCAGTCTTCAAATTAGACTTTCTTTTGACTCATCCATCCCACTTGTAGAATCCTATGGAAATCCCTTGCCCTGTGCTGCTGCCTGTTGATGATTGTGGTAGATGGTGTTAATTGTGTCCACCAGGAAGTTATTAGCTAAGTGGCCCAGAATGACTACAACTAAAATAGTATTTAAAGAAAATTTCCAGTCATGGGACTGGGGTTGGGGTGCAAGGAGAGCAGTCAAGAATTTCATAGTGCTGTAAGTATAGAATTTCTTATGACAGATTGTTTGGGAATATAAACTTTATCACTTAAAGCAAAATTAAATATATTTTTAAAAAGTTTCCAAAGAGATATTTCATTTTAGAATGTAAATTGTTTAAAGGCATTCAGTCTTATACTGAATAGTACAATGAAAATACAGAAGGGACATCTCTGTCCTTTAAAATCTGTCCTCAAACCTCTCCTTTTTAGTGTAATTCTCCCCTAACTTTCGGTCCATGGCACAACCCTGCACATGTGATACAGGTTCTTGATTACGGATGCTTTCACTGATCATGGACTCCTGGTGGCACAGTGCTTAAGAACTTGGCTGCTAAACAAAAGGTTGGCAGTTTGAATATACCAGCTGATCTCTGCAAGCCGTATGGAGCAGTTCTTCTCAATCCTACAGAGTTTCTATGAGTTGGAGTTCGCTTCACAACAAAGTTTTGATTTCACTTAATTTCTGAGAGTCATCCACAGTATCAACTGTTCCTTTTCATTGATGTACTACTTGTGTGACCACCATTTGGAGGATGTTTTGGTTTCCAGTTATAGTAAAGTTGATGTAAACCTTTCTGAACAGTTTTTTCTGTATAGCGGTCATTTTATGGACATTATAAAGAGAGGAAAGAAAGAAAAGGCCAAAATGTATGTCAGAAGAGACTCTAAAACTTGTTCTTGAATGCTGAGCAGCTAAAGCAAAAGGAAGGAATGGTGAAGTAAAAGACCTAAAAACCTAAACAGAAGATTTCAAAGGGAAGCTCCAGGAGACAAAGTATTAAGACATTGCAAAGAGCTGGAAATTGAGAACTGGAAGGGAAGAACATGTTCTGCATTTTGAAGCTGAAAGAACTGAAGAAAAAATTGAAGCGTCAAATTTCAGTAGTGAAGTATTCTACAGAGAGAATGCTAAATAACTCGGAGCATCAAAACAAGACGGAAGGAATACAAGAAAGAAGTGATTGATTTCAGCCATTTAAAGAGGTAGTATATGATCAGGAAACAATGGTACTGTACTGAAGGAAGAAGTCAAGGCACATTGAATGCACTGGCAAAGAACAAGGATCCAAGAATTCATGAAATAGCAATCGAGATATTTCAACAAAGAGGTGGGGTGCTGCAAGTGATCACTCATCTATACCAACAAATGTGGAGGACAGCTACCTGGCCAACTGACTGGAAGAGATCCATATTTATGCCCATTCCAAAGAAGATCCAACCAATTGTGGAAATGACCGACCAACATTGTTAATCACACATGTAAGTGAAATTTTGCTCAAGATCACTGAAAATCAACTGCAGCAGTATATTGACAAGGAACTACTAGAAATTCAAGATGGAGTTGGAAGAGTATGTGGAACCAGGGATAGAATCACTGAAGTCTGATGGGTCCTGACTGAAAGCAGAGAACACCAGTAAGATGTTTACCTGTTTCATGGACTGTGCAAAAGCATTCACTTGTGTGTATCATCTGTATATGAACAAAGAGGCAGTTGTGCAAACAGAACAAGGGGATACTGCGTGGTTTAAAGTCAGGAAAAGTGTGCATCAGGGTTGTATTCTTTCACCATACCATTTCAATCTGTATACCAAGCAGATAATCTGAGAAGCTGGATGTCATGGATTGACTTGTGTCCCCCCCAAAATATGTGTAGCCATGTGCTGAAGCCCATCACCCACAAAGACCTCTGTGAGCAGAGCTACGAGCCTTTGTGATGGTGGGTGGACGCATCTCACCCCTGACATATTTCTGGCTGTATATTTTTCATCATAATTATTAACTGTCCTCAAAAATACCCCCTCACCTCCCTGCACAAGGACAGACGCTGAGCCCAGGAACGCCCAGCCCAGGAATGCCAGGGCCGACCCAGCCCTGCTGACTTCCCCCAACTGCACTTCCCCCCATGTGAAAAGAATGTCATGGTTGGAATTGTGTCCCCCAAAAATGTGTGCAGCCACATGGCTGGGATATGGTTCCCAGTATCTTGGGACTGTCCTCCATTGTGTGGTCTTGCTAACCTGTATGTTAAAGGATTAAGGTGGGGCTGTGAATTCCTGCTGTAGGGGGAGTTTCCCTGGAGTATGGCTTGCCCCACCCTTAATGCTTTTAGCTTGCAAGGAATAAAAGGAAAAAGAACCAAGGACAATTTGAGAACCTCGCTACCATCAAGCAAGCAGCACCGGGAGCAGAGAGCGTCCTTCAGACCAGAGGTTCTTGCGTGAGGACGCTCCCTGGACAAAGACTGATGCAATACCGGACTTTCCTCCAGAGCCAACAAGGGGAAAGTCTTTCCCTGGAGCGGACACCCTGAATATGGACTTGCAACCTACCGGACTGTGTAAGAATAAATCTTTGTTAAAGCCATCCACTCTGTGGTATTTCTGTTAGAGCAGCCTAGCTGATTAAAACAAGAATTATCCTTTTTAGAACAGTTTAAGAAAGGCATAGGGTGGGGGACGGTAGGTGTTTACTGTCCCCGCAGGAGGAGATAAAGAGCAAAGTAGGAACAAATAGAGATTATAACCTTTAGACCCTTCCTCTTGTACCTTTTAACCTTGAGATATAAGTAGGGCTGATTCAGCTCAAGGCATAACTTTGTTTTCACTGTCAATTACACACCTGCCTTGGGTCATTATCTAGAAAGCCTTGACAATTAACAAGATCACGAGGTTTCAGTTTCAAGTTAGCTAATAGCTCATGTGGTCGGGGGGCAGGGTAAAAATCACATCACCTCAAGATCACGAGGTTTTGGTTTCAAATTAACCAATCACAAGGTTTTGGTTTCAAATTAGCCAACAGACTGTGTGGTCAGTGGGCAGGGTAAAACTCATGTCACTTTGACTATAAAAACAATAAAGACAGCTCTCTCTCTTGGTCGGGCTGCCTTTACACCAAAAAACTCCTGTCTCAGTTGTTTTCCCGCTGATGCCTTCCCTCAGTGCGGGACCCTGAAAGTTGTCGGGGCTGGCTCCCAGCAGCCATGTATCTTGTGACTGTCCTCCATTTTGTGGTTTTCCTAAGCTGTAAAAGGATTAGGGTGGAACTATAAATCCCTTCATAGGATTAGCTACCTGCTCCACTGTAAAGGGAGTTTTCCTGGAGTATGGCTTGCTCCACCCATAATCCTTTCATTGTGAGAGATGACAGAGAAGCAGGCAGAGAATTGGGAACCTCGCACCATCAAGAAAGTTGCACTGGGAGAAGAGCACGTCCTTCAGACCTGAGGTTCCTGCACCAAGATGCTCCCTGGATAAAGACTCATGCAATATCAGACTTTCCTCCAGAGTCGACAAGGGGGAAAGCCTTCCCCTGGAGCGGACACCCTGAATATGGACTTGCAGCCTCCCTGACTATGTAAGAATAAGCCTTCCTTGGTTAAAGCCATCCACTCTGTGGTATTTCTATTAGAGCAGCCATAGCTGACTAAACCATTGGATTATATGAATAATGTGGCATCAAGATTGGAGGATAACTTCACCTTATGTGCTGGAAGTGAAGATTTGAAGCACTGATGAAGATCAAGGACCACCGCCTTCACTATGGATTGCACACGAACATGAAGAAAACAGAAATCCTCACAACTGGACTAGTAAACAGCATTGTGACAAATAGAGAAAGGATTGAGGTTGTCAAGGATTTCGTTTTACTTCATTTAACACAAAGGTAGAAATGCTTTTTCCTTAAGGAAAATAACTCTCCTTGGAAACTTTCTGGAGGGTAGAGCCAGCACATGAAAAGGCCCAAACTATTTGTTAACCTGCCTTCTCTCAAAGGACCCAGCCCCAGGCAGATATCCTAATCCTAGAAGTTTAGAATGAACGGTGTGTGGGTGTGCATAAATGAGGTGGAATTTAGGAGTAATCATGGCTCTTCAGTGTCTACTAAGACAGCTTCAGTGCCCATGGAAGCAGCAGTCAACAAATCAGAAGACACATTGCATTGGGAAAATCTGCTGCAAGGAATCTCTTTAAAGTATTAAAAAGTAAAGATGTCACCTTGAAGAGTAAAGTGCCGCTGACCAAAGTCATGGCATTTTCGGTTGCATCATATGTATGCAAAAGCTGGACAGTGTACAAAGAAGACAAGAATTGATGTCTTTGAATTGTGTTGAAGAAGAATATTGAATGAACCATGACCATCAAAAGAACAAACATCTGTTCTAGAAAACATACAGCCAGAGTGCTTCTTGGAAGCAAAGATGGCAAGACGGTTATCTTAACATACTCTAGACATGTTGTCAGGAAGGATCATTTCCTGCAGAAGGGCATTGTTTTAAGTCAGCTAGGGCTGCTCTAACAGAAATACCACAGAGTGGATGGCTTTAACAAAGAGATTTATTCTTACACAGTCTGGTAGGTTGCAAGTCCGTATTCAGGGTGTCCGCTCCAGGGGAAGGCTTTCCCCTTGACGGCTCTGGAGGAAAGTCCGGTATTGCATCAGTCTTTGTTCAGGGAGCGTCCTCACGCAAGAACCTCTGGTCTGAAGGATGCGCTCTGCTCCCGGTGCTGCTTGCTTGATGGTAGCGAGGTTCTCAAATTGTCCTTTGTTTCTTTTTCCTTTTATTCCTTGCAAGCTAAAAGCATTAAGGGTGGGGCAAGTCATACTCCAGGGAAACTCCCCCTACAGCAGGAATTTACAGCCCCACCCTAATCCTTTAACATACAGGTTAGCAAAACCACACAATGGAGGACAGTCCCAAGATACTGGGAACTATATCCCAGCCACGTGGCTACACATATTTTTGAGTGGACACAATTCAAACCATGACAGGCATCATGCTTGGTAGAGTGGAACGTGAGGGAAAAAGAGGAAGACCCTCAACCAGATGGATTGACACAGTGGCTGCATCAATTGACCTAAGGGTAACAGTTGTGGATATGGCACAAAACTGGGGAATGTTTCTTTCTGTGTAGGATTTAGGATTGATATGAATCAGAACCTACTCAACCATACCTAACAAACACATTTTTAACCTTTTAAGAAACTGTCAATGTGTTTTTAGAAGGAGGTGAGCAATTTTGTATTCCAGAAGCAATCTGTTGCTTACTACTGGGATCTGCAGAGATTGCTTTATGTAACAGCTACCACCCTTCTGGTTGTAATGGCATCAGGGGAGTCATGCAGTGGATGGCTTACGTGACAAGCAACGCTGTATTTGTAGAGAAGCAGTGACCTATGGCAATGTTGATTTGACTATTGGCCCATATGCATGGGACTCTGACCTATGCCATTACTGTTGCTGCTGGACTGATGTGAACTCAGGGTAAAGCCAAGTGTTGTTTTCGAAGGAACATAGCATTTCTCAATAGTTCCTAGTTGTAGAACTTGGCTCCTGCACTTGTTACTTAAGACCCTGTGACAGCAACAGTTTCCTCGCTTCCTGGTTTAAATACTGGAAATAGATGTGTTTCTTTGAGGTAACAAGACAGCTATTAATCAGGCATTTCACCACTTAATTCCCTCTATCTTTTTCTCTAAAGTTTTTTCCTTTTAGCACATACATGGTCTCTTTGAAGCTGCCTTAGTAGACACTGAAGAGCCATGACTACTCGTAAATTCCACCTCATTTATGCACAACCACCCACCGTTCATTCTAAACTTCTAGGATTAGGGTATCTGCCCGGAGGTTGGGTCCTTTGAGAGAAGACAGGTTAACAAATACAGTATGAGTCTTTTCATGTGCTGGTTGTACCCTCCAGAAAGTTTCCAAGGAGAGTTATTTTCCTTAAGGAAAAAGCATTTCTAACTTTGTGTTAAGGCAGCTGTGTACCCAGCTTCATCGTGTGCTCTTTGACATACTGATTATAGCATGTTCCAATAAATCATGCAGTTTCTTCATCTAACGGTTATTGATGCTATTAGGTGCTATCTAATCAGTTCTGACTTTCAATGACTGTCTGTGCAACGAAAGGAAGCCTTACCCTGTGCTCTGTTGTAATCGCATTGTTAGCCACTGTACAAGTCCCTCTCCTTGAGAAAGTCTTCCTCTTTTTCAGTCACACTGTACCAAAGTATGGGAGACCCTGTCTACCATCCTTGCATCTAGGAGCATTCTTGTGGTAATTCTTATAAGAAAGATTTTGTTCTTCAGGTAGAGCACTGTATGTTCAGTATTCTTCACCAACACCATAATTCACAGGTGTCAGTTCTTTGATCTTTTGTATTCATTATAACTTTCTCATGCAGATGAAGCAATAGAAAACCTCACAGCTTGGGTCAGGCTCACCGTAGTCTTTAAAATGCCATGTTGGTTTTTTAACTCTAAAAAGTTCTTTATGCAGCAGATTTGCCCAATACAATGCATCAAAGTTACTGTAGCTTGATAAATTATATTCTGGTGAAAATCATTTTTTAGGCTGTTAGCATGTTAAGGAGATCTGGTGGCGCCATTTTTCTGTGCTCTACTGGAATCCAAAAAATTGGCAATTTCAACCCACCCAGTGGTTCTACAAGAGAAAGACTGGGTGGTGTGCTACCATAAAGATTACAGCCAAGTGAAGCATCTGACAAAGTTTTCTGTCCCCTTGTATCCCTGTTAGTTGAAAATCTACTCAACATCAGCTGACAAAAAAAGATACCTGTGTATCTGTGTATATCAATCGATAAGTAAATGAATTAATGTAAGTAAGAATATACTGTAAAGAAATTGTGTGTGTATGTTTTTTAACAAGTCATCTCCAGCTTAACTCACTTGCATATCTCTAAAAATTCTGGAAAGCTTTAAATTATAGGCGTCTGTAAGAAGGGAAATCTAGGTATAAGAGGACTAGGAAGTCCATGAACTCATCCTAGAAAAAGTGCTATATACCTCATTACTGAATATCACTAAGGTCTCCTTCAGAGTACTCCCATTGGGAAGCTATACACTAACACCAACGCCTGGTCTACCCATCAAAGCCATTTAGGAACTCTTTTCTGAAATGGCGACCAGAGCTGTTGTATTACCCTTGATGTCCTGAATGTCATCAAAACACTTTTCTTTCAATATTGTCTTTATCTTCTGGCAAATAGAAAGTCATGGGGGCCAGATCAGTTGAGTGGGGAATGTGTTGCAATAAAGTTATTTCTTTACTAGCACTTACATACAAGTATATAATTACATCTGTGAACTTGCCGCCATGCCCAGTGCCCATTCTAGAAAGTTTCAAAATGCCTTTTCAGGCTGGACTAGGTCCTGGTCTTGGTGCATAGCTTCCAAAGGGATGTACTTCGAAGGTGACCGTAATCATTCAGTAATGAGGCATGTAGCACATAAAACAATTGTGTTCATGTACTTAATTGTCAAACTTCTTATTTACGTCATTCACAGACACTGGAATTTATCATAATGAATTGAGACAGATTTTTTTTTGTGATTGAGTGAAAGTATACAATCCAAGTTAAATTTGCATGCACACCTATCTGCAGCCCCTTCTGCTCTCCTTGCCCAGTGACAGCACACTCCTCTTTTCCATTCCGTACACGTCATATTCATTTAACAATCTTCTGCCCCCTCCTCCATCCTCTCCTCTCCCTTCTTGTAAGAGGCCAGTAGGACAGCATCCCATATATGCATAGAACCATAAAGTGCATACACCATATGGTCACTTTGTGTCCTCAAGTACAATCCATTTTCCTGTCCCAATAGTTGACCTCAGTAATGACTTATGATCAGGAGCAGCAGCAGGTGTAGGGGCCGTGCTCCCAGGGGAACTCCCAGGCCTTTGGACCATTAACTGTACTGTTTTAGTGGAGTTCTTGAAGTGCACCCCTCTTTTTCTCATGTTAATGAGACTCAACATTGGGAGCCCCATCACATCTGTCAATGGTGGCTGAGCACCATCTGGTTCTCCTGCTCCCATGCCATCCATTCACATAGGACCTTCTAGCCTCTTTTTACCTTTTGTTGTCCTTGGTGATCATCTGTTCCAGCTGAGTTGGGACCATTTGGTGTACCTCAGATAGCAGCCTGCTACCTTTCAAGACCTGAGATGCCACTCCCCAATATGCAGTGCAAAAGATTTAGCAATATGCTAGTTATGCCAGTTTGCTTCAAAGTTCCCTGAGAGCATGGTCCCTGGTCCCCCGCCCCTGCTACTCGGTCCTGGCGATATTAGGTTAAGATTAGAAGAGTTTTCAGTTTATGCTGAAATCCAGTTAAGTTGATAGTCTTTCTAATGTGTGCTGTGACTGCTTTCACCCAACCAAATTTCTATCAACCAATCTGTAACTAGCCCTCGTCCTCCTGTCCTCCTTTCCTCTCTCCCTCCCACCCTCTCCTTGCAGCCATCAGAGTCTTCTGTATGTGAGTCTGTTTTTAAATCTTTATAATAGGGGTCTCACAATATTTGTCCTTGTGTGGCTGACTGATTTCACTTAGCATACTGTCTTCCAATCGACACTAGGTTATGAGATGCTTCCTAAAATCATCATTGTTCTTTATCATTGCATAGTGTTCCACTAACTATATATACCATAGTTTGTTTCTCATCTGTTGTTGCACATCTGGGTTAATTCCATCTTTTTGCTGTTGTTGACTGTGCTGCAAGAAACATTCATGTGCATGTACCTGTTCATGTGACTACCTCCCCTTGATTCTGTAGGATATATTCCCAGCAGTGGGATTACTGGGTCAAATGGTATATCTATTTCTAGCTGTTTAAGGAGGTGCCAGATTGCTTTCCAAAGAGGTTATACCATTTTGTAATCCCACCAGCAGTGTAGGAGAGTTCCAATTTCTCCACAGCCTTTCCAGCATTGGTTGCGTTGTGTTTTTTCAATCATGACCAACCTTGTTGGGTGAGATGGTATCTGTTAGACTGAAACCCAAGTCCCCTCCCCCAACCATTCCTGGAAGGGCCCGAGTCAAAATGTCTCATCCACCAGCTCTTCCAGAAATTCCATTCAAATGAGACTAGCTGCCCAGGCCAACTAGCTACCACTTCTTCCCCATAGGCTCAGCTAGACTTCTTCTCACCTCACTCCACTGAAACAATACCCCCTATGTTATTTAAGTGACTCCAATCGCCCACAACCCCACTGGCTACTTCAACAGTCACTGTCCTCATTGCACGGTGCTGTCCTCAGCTCTGTCCTTAACAAGGTCTGCTGCCACCCCTTTATAAACCCCCAATCCCCGAGCCAGCGCGGTTTTACAGACTCCCATCCAAGAACTCTGTAAAGCCACCCAGGACGCAAATAAACTCTTCTTTTTCTTTCTTTTCCTCTCTTTGGTTTTTCTTCTACTTCATAATTTCGATTAAACGAAATGCACTGCATCCAAAAATCTCTCAGATTTGGTGCTGAAACCCAGGAGGGGCTGTGGCCTCATGTCCACCCCTCACCCTTTGTCTCATTCTCCCTCCTGACCTTCCCCCATTTCCCTATTCTTCCTCGGATGAACCAGGAACCTTCAGCCTCCTCCACTCACCACTTAGGGTAAGTAACCGGTCCCTTCAACCAGACCCATCCTCTCCCCAACTCACCTTCCTAAACACCCTCTCACTCTGGTCGGATCCTGGGCGAGTTCTGGTCCACCTAACTTCCACCCTTCTGGTGTCTCTGCCCCCCTAACCATAAAACTGTGGTACCAGGTTAGAGGTACCTCCACAGCTGTTAGGCTTGAGTCTCAGAAATACACAGTTGGGAGATGTCCCCTGTGACCTCTAAGACTGTTCACGAGACCCTTCCTCAACGAGTGAGAAGTCACTCTCTTCAGAAGTTTCTTTCCACGGGACCCAGAACCATGGGAAACCAGAACTCGAAGCCTGACCTGTCCACTCCTTTGGGCTGCCTCCTACATAACCTCCAGGCTCTGGGGTTAGCTCAAGACCTGTGCCCTAAGCACCTAATCTTTCATAGCACCACCACCTGGCCTCAGTACCCTCTAGATAATGGGACTAAATGGCTCGAACAGGGAACCTTTGATTACGGAGTGCTAATGGGCCTCAACAATTTTTGTCAACGCACAGGCAAATGGCCGAAAGTCCCCTATGTCCAAGCCTTTCTCTATCTGCGCTCCCGTCATTCACTCCTCTCCACATGTGATACCACTCAAATCCTCTTAGCCAGAGAAACCCCCACCCAAGCTAACGAAGGGATAGACCAAATGGAAACCAACCCCCACCCGAACTAACCTCTTCATTCTCTGACTTACCAGTCTCTCTCGCCTCCACCCCAGAGACCCCCACCCTACCCCGAACCAACACAGCCAACAGCTCCCCCACTATTGCCTCCACCCACATCCCCAGACACCACCATACCCAGTCCTTTACCCTCCCCAGTCAGCAGCCACACCCGTTCCCAGCAGCAGAGCCAGCCTGCACAAAGCCAGCCTCTCCTTTGTCCCCTACACAAAGTGGCGGGAACTGAGGGAGTGGTCCGAGTTCACGTCCCTTTCTCTCTAACAGACATTTCCCAAATTGAAAAGAGGTTAGACCCCTTCTCAATTGGCCCTACCAATTACATAAAAGAATTCCGTTACCTTACACAGGCCTATGACTTAACTTGGCACGACTGGTGGGTCTTTGCCTCTTCTACCCTAAATGTAGATGAAAGGGAGAGGGTCCTCAGGGCTGCCCGAGAACATGCCAAACAAGTCCACCTAACAGACACAACCATGCCAGTGGGTTTAGAGGCAGTTCTGGGGCAAGACCCAGGCTGGGATTACCAAACAGACACCGAGTCTGGGCACAGTGGCTGTACTCAGAGAGACAAAATGGTTCAATGCATCCTAGCTGGACTACAAAACATACCCCACAAGGCAGTGAACTTTAACAAACTAAGAGAAATTACCTAACATGAAGATGAAAATCCTGCTGCCTTTCTCAATTGCCTTACCGAGACACTTACCCAATATACACGCCTAGATCCTACCTCCCCAGCAGGAGCCACAGTCTTAGCAACCCACTTCATGACACAATCCGCCCTAGACATCAGGAAAGAAATAAAAAAGGCTGAGGGCGGTCCCAAAACACCCATACGAGATCTGGTTAACGTGGCCTTTAAAGTCTTTAACACCTGAGAGGAGCAGACAGAGGCAGATAAGGAAACCCAAACCCACCAAAAGGCACGCTTATAGGCCCAAGCCTTGGTGGCAGTCCTGAGGCCAGCAAATAAGACAAAGAAGAACACTCCAAGCCACACTCCACCAGAAGTGTGTTTCCAATGCGGCAAAGAAGGACACTGGGCCAAACTTTGTCCACAACCACGGCCGCCCACCACTCCGTGCCCAGCATGTAGTCAGCGGGGCTATTGGAAGAGTGACTGTCCCTCTATGAAGAACTATGGGGGGCCATCCTCTCCATCCCCAGACCTGCCGCTGACTGTCTTGGGACTGGCTGCTGAAGACTGAAGGAGCCCCAGCTGATCAACCCCAATCACTCTGGCTGAGCCCATGGTTAACTCTCAAGGCAGCAGGTGAGTCAGTGTCATTTTAATTGGCACGGGGGTTACCTATTCTGTTCTCCCCTCCTACTCAGCCCCAACTTATTCTCCCCCAGTCTCAGTCATGGGAATTGACGGACAGCCCTCTAACCTACCAACAACGGGACCCATCTCATGCCTGTTAGACAATAAAATCCTAACACACTCCTTCCTAATAATGCCCCCCTGTCCCACTCCACTCCTCGGCAGAGACCAGCTCTGTAAACTAGGATCCACTCTACAGGTTACTTCAGATCCCTCAGCTTCCCTCATACTCTCTTTAATAGCTGAACCCTCTCACCTGCCCAACATTCCCCTACCCCCAGACGGGGTAGGACCCAAAGTTTGGAATACCTCAACTCCAACTATTGCTACCTGTTTTAGTCAGCTAGGGCTAGGCCACGTGGCTGCACACATTTTTGGGGGGACACAATTCAAACCATGACATCCCACCCTTTGACAACCCAAAAATCACATCACAAAAACATTTAACACATTCATCTCACCATAGCAAAATTATGTCCATCCATATAACAGAAGTCTTAAATCAGCTCAAGTCCAAAATACAAAAACTCTTCTACATCTGTGAAACCTAGAAGGCATTAACAGGCAACAGGCAAGTCAACAGAACACATTACATTAGTCCTCAAAGCTTTGGAAATACTCTTACATTTTCTGAGACATTCTACACAACAGCAATGCTCTCCAGACTCTAGGTATCGGCCACACTCTCAGGTTTCTGAGTGGAGACCTCCAGCCCCGTGCTACAACTCTGCCTTCAAGGCCCATTTGGACAGAAACTCTGTCCTATTGGCTTTAGGAGCACCCTAAGCCCAACTGAGTGGCAATTCCACCCTTACGAACACAGCACGCCATGGTTCCACCCTTTCAAACCCCTGAGGTCATGGCCATACCTCTTGAGACTGAGGCAGCTCAGCTTCTCTCGCTATCTGCCTCTTCAGCTTCAGCTTCCTATGGCCGCATGGCCCGGGCCTCAGGCCCACATCTGCCCTGCCGGGCAAGTGTTCCAAAGCTCTGTAGCTCCACTGGTTTAAGTGCCCGGAGGCACCCCACTCTTGCTGGAAAGCGTCCTGCCCAAAGGCACTCAACTCTCTCACTCGGTGGGTCAGCAAGGCCAGCTCCACCGATTCAAGTGCCCAGAGGCACCCCGTTCCGCGAGGAAAACTCTGCGCAGGCACTGACCTCTCTCGCTCCACGGGTCGGCTCCAGCGCTGCCTCTGGTTCTGCTGCTGCCGCTGCCACTGCTGCCGGTCCTCTGCACCTTCTTCGTTCCTTCTAAATCTTCTATCCATTTGCAGTTTCAAAGTGGCTTCCACATTTTAGGTATTTGCTAGAGCAGCACCCCACTCCCATGGTACCAATTCTGTTTTAGTCAGCTAGGGCTGCTCTAACAGAAATACCACAGAGTGGATGGCTTTAGCAAAGAAAGATTTATTCTTACACAGTCCGGTAGGTTGCAAGTCCATATTCAGGGTGTCCGCTCCAGGGAAAGACTTTCCCCTTGACGGCTCTGGAGGAAAGTCCGGTATTGCATCAGTCATTGTCCAGGGAGTGTCCTAACGCAAGAACCTCTGGTCTGAACGACAGGCTCTGCTCCCGCTGCTGCTTGCTTGATGGTAGCGAGGTTCTCAAATTGTCCTTGGTTCTTTTTCCTTTTATTCCTTGCAAGCTAAAAGCATTAAGGGTGGGGCAAGCCATACTCCAGGGAAACTTCCCCCATAGCAGGAATTCACAGCCCCCACCCTAATCCTTTAACATACAGGTTAGCAAAACCACACAATGGAGGACAGTCCCAAGATACTGGGAACCATATCCCAGCCAAGTGGCTGCACACATTTTTGGGGGGACACAATTCAAACCATGACACTACCCATCACCATCCCATCATCGTACAACTAAAAGACCCCTCACACTTCCCGTCCAGACCACAATTTCCCATCTCCCACACTCACAGATGGAAACTAAAACCCGTCATTCAGAGACTACTCACAAAGAGTCTCTTAATACACACCCACTCACCATACAACACCCCTATCCTGCCAGTAAAAAAGTCTGACAGCACTTATCGGCTAGTACAAGATCCATGTTTAATCAATGAAGCAGTAATTCCCTTACATCCCATCGTCCCCAATCCATACACACTCCTATCTAATATCCCCACTTCAACCACCCACTTTTCTGTACTAGACCTCAAAGATGCTTTCTGTACAATTCCTCTTGACCCATCCTCATATAATCTATTTGCTTTTACGTGGGAAGACCAAGACACTCATTCGGCAAGCCAACTCACCTGGGCTGTTCTACCTCAGGGATTTAGGGACAGCCCCCACTTCTTCAGCCAGGCCCTGGCCAAAGACCTCAGTGAATGCATACTCTCTCCCAGTACCCTCCTACAGTATGTAGATGAGTTACTTTTATGCAGCCCATCCCTGGACTACTCAATCTTACACACAGCTCAACTCCTCAATTTCTTGGCAAACAAGGGCTACCGAGTCTCTTCGTCTAAAGCCCAACTCTCCACCACTTCAGTCAAATACCTAGGCCTTCAGCTCATACCAACCACTCGCACACTAACATCAGACAAAGTACAGGCCTTGCAGAACCTACTACCACCCACGATAGCAGATCAAATTCTTTCCTACCTGGGACTGGTGGGATTCTTCCACCACCGGATCCCCAACTACTCCACAATTGCCAAGCCACTATATGAAGCTGCAAAAAACACTCCAGTGGGCCCCTTACAGTCACCACAGATAGTCAAACAGGCCTTTCACAGCCTTCTCAACCACCTCCTACACTCGCTGCCACTCCACCTTCCCAATCCCAGCAAACTGTTCCTTCTGTTTACTGACGAAAAGAAGGGAATTGCCCCAGGAGTCCTGACCCAACCCCTAGGCCCCACATTCACCCTGACTGCACATCTCTCAGAACAATTAGATCCTACCACCAAAGGCTGGCAACCTTGCCTGCAGGCCTTAGCTGCTGCGGCTACACTGACACAAGAAGCTCTGAAACTGATTCTCCGTCAGCCACTGCAAGTCTTTTCACCTTACCGGCTGAAGGATCTCCTGACCCATCGCTCATTATCACTGCTTTCACCCTCCCGTATACAACAGCTTCACTTACTTTTTATTGATAACCCTGAAATTTCCCTAGTCCAGTCTCCGTCCTTAAACCTGGCCACCTTACTGCCCACACCAACAAACCCTGAAACACTCACGAACACACACTCGTGCACTGACATAACCGAGGCTTTGGTGGCGCCCCTCTGAAATCTCACAGACCAACCCCTACCCCAGCCAGACCTCATCCTGAGATTATTGCTCTCACCAGGGCCCTCCATATCTCAAAAGACAAAATGGCTAATATTTATATGGACTCCAAATACGCTTTCCTAATAGCCCACTGCCATGCCTCCATTAGGAAACAGCAAGGCTTCTTGTCAACTAAAGGCACACCAATCATAAACACAAAACTCATCGCCCGTCTCTTAGAGGCCCTCCAGCTCCCCACCCGTGTAGCCATCATACATTGCAAAGGCCATCAATCTGAAAACTCCAGTTACACAAGGAAACAACAGGGCAGATAAGACAGCCTGCAACCTAACACAAGAGCGTCAACCCCTCCCAGCCCCTGTCCTATTCCTGTCACCTCCCACCCTTACGGCACAATAATACGATGAAGAACAGGTTTTCTGGACAAAAAAGGGAGCCTCAATCTCCCCTGAAGTGTGGATCCACAAAGATGACAAAGTAGTTATCCCAGAAACACAAGTTACTGGCTTTATCATCTGTATACACAATTCACTACACAGTGAAGCTTTAAAACACTTCTTACAACCACTGTTCCTCTCGTCCTCCCTCACTCCAACTACAGAAGCTGTCTGCTCCTCCTGTGTCACCTGCCAGACCACCAACCACCAGGGAGGCCTCAAACCCACATTTCCTACCCACCAAATGAGAGGACGCCTGCCAGTCCAAGACTGGCAAATCTACTTTACCCACATGCCAACACAAAAATCTTCACCCTAATTGACACGCTTACCAGTGGGTAGAAGCCGTTCCAACTAAAGGCGAAACTGCTGCTATAGCTGCTGACATTTTAATAACTCATATCATTCCCTGATTCAGACTACCCTCCTCTATACAGTCTGATAACAGGCCAGCCTTCACCTCCAAAGTGGTCCAACAGGCTTCCACCAGCCTAGGAATCCAGTGGAAACTCCACAACCCCTATTGACCCCAATCATCAGGCAAAGTAGAAAGGGCTAACAGCCTCATCAAGACCCACCTTGCCAAACTGTCATTAGAACTCCGCCAACCTTGGATAGACCTCCTCCCACTCTCCTTAACTCGAATACGGGCCACACCCTGCAAGCCCACCTTGCTTAGTCCTTTTGAGCTGATGTACAGCCGACCCTTCCTCCTTAATCACAACCCGCTGTCACAAAGTCTCCCTTTGGCCTATTACCTCCCTTATCTCTCTCTTCTTAGACAGGTCCTAGGAGAACACGCAGACTGGTACCTTCCACAGCCTCTACCTGTTAACTGTACATCACAGACAACTGACCACCTACACCCAGGAGATGTGGTATTTCTGAAAACTTTGCATGCGAAACCCCTACAACCCCAGTGGACAGGCCCACATACTGTCATCCTAACTAGCCCCACAGCCGTGAAACTCCTGGGAGACCCATCCTGGCACCACCTTTCATGGGTGGTGAAATGATGATAATGACTCATACCTGCCAACCTGTGGGCCCTACCTCTCTTCATTTTAGTGGGATCACTAATCCACCCAATTCTAGTACGAGCTGAAACCCCTTAGGCTATGCCTGGAGAGTTAAAATCTGTTATTCCACAGGAGGCACCTCCATGTCTCGCCTTATACACTCTGGTAGCTGTGACCCACAGGGTTGCTGCTCTCCTATCACAATTAAAATCACACCAGGGTCCCAGTTCACGGCCACCTGTTTTCTCTTCAAACAGACCAAAATCATTGCCAGCGGTTGTCCGAGACATATGGAGGGTGTCCTTACTACTCCTGGAAATATACTATGTCAATGACTGGCATGGGGGGGTTAATAAAATTTCCAAATTACTACAATAATAGTTACTACGTACACATATCAGACCCTTGGAACCTTAGGTGGGTCTCGCGAATTGTAGGATGCACCTACCGAACCACACCTGACTCCTGACCCACTGGAATCCTACATATCTCTCGGGAATATGAAAAACTGACCCCATCCCTAACCCTAATATCACAAAATATTGCTGAAAGCGAACAAATCCTAGAAAACCAGATTCTCAACAAACCATATACAACCCAATTTTTCTCCTGGACACAAATCATTGCACACTATTATTTTTTAATGGCCTACAAACCCTACCCAACATCACCAACTGCTTTCTCTGTGCTTCACTTCAGTGCCCCCTGCTGGCAGTGGTTCCAGTTAACTACATCCACCCAGCCCCTACCTCCTCAAACACCCACTCCTGCACCACTCCAACATTGCAAGTGCTCCTCTGGGAGCCTGAAATCAACAGACACAACCTCCCTGAATCTGCCTCATAACCAAGAACACCATAACCACAGCACTCCCCTCCTACACCCGAAATATTACCATACAAAACCAAGCTGGCCCAACACCGGGTACCTACGTTTGGTGCAATGGAACTCTATAGAAGTGCCTAAACTCTACCACACCAGGACCTTGCCTCTCGGTCACCCTGGTTCCCCAGCTAACTGTGTATACCGAGTCTGAACTTGCCTGGCTAATACCTACGCCCCGAATGAAAAGAGCTGCATTTCTACCCATCATGATAGGCCTCACCTTTGAATCCACAGTCTCGGCCACTGGGTTTGCTGGTGGAGCCCTCAGACACAGCATAATCTCAGTTTAAGACTTCCAAAAAAAACCTACAAATAGCTCTTGAAACTACCGCCAACTCGCTAGAATCCCTACAGCAACAACTAACTTCTCTGGCCCAAGTTACTTTACAGAAAAGCCTTAGACCTACTTACAGCCAAAAACGGAGGAACCTGTCTCTCCTGAGAGATGCTGTTACTACACCAATGAAACTGGCCGAATAGAAGAGAATCTCGATACCTTGGCTCGTCTGAGTGAAGGGCTGAAGAAACACCAAGCCACAACATCCCCATTCGACTGGTTCCAGTCACCCTTAATGGCATGGCTCACCGTGTTCATTGGGCCCTTAATACTAATCAGCCTCTTTTTTCTTTTTGCCCCTTGCTTTCTCAGATTCCTGGAAAACTGCATAAAAGAAATGTCCAGAGTCACCCTAAATCAACTACTGGTACATCCCTATACCCGTCTGCTCACCAGCCCACCCCTCACCGCCTCTGGCCTGTAATTCCACTCCGCCCACGCTCAGCAGAAAGTAGACAAAGACAGAATTCTTCATCCTTTATCACCAAAAAGGCTGGAATGTTAGGCTGAAACCCAAGCCCCCTCCCCCAACTATTCCCAGAACGGCCCGAGTCAAAAGGTCTCATCAGCCAGCTATTCCAGAAATTCCATTCAAATGAGACTAGCTGCTCGGGCCCACTAGTTATCACTTCTTCCCCACAGGCTCAGCTAGAACTCTTCTCACCTCACTCCAGTGAAACAATACCCCCTATGTTAATTAAGCGACTCTAATCGTCCACAACCCCACTGGCTACTTTCCATGGGCACTGTCCTCATGGCCACGGGTGCTGTCCTCAGCGCTATCAACAAGGTCCACTGCCACCCCTTTATAAGCCCCCAGCCCCCGAGCCAGCGTGTGGTTCTACAGACTCCCATCAGAGAACTGTAAAGCGCCCCGGAAGCAAATAAACTCTTCCTTTTTCTTTCTTTTCCTCTCTCTGGTTTTTCTTCTACTTCACAATTTCGATTAAATGAAACGCACTGCATCCAAAAATCTCTAACAGTATCTCATTGTAGTTTTGACTTAATAGCTAATGATCGTGAGCATTTCCTCATGTGTTTTTTAGATGCCTGGATGCCCTCTTTATTGAAGTGTCCATCCATCTCCTTTGTCCATAGCTTGATAAGGTTATTTACCCTTTTCTTGTTGATATTTTGCAGTACCTTGTAGATTATGGAGATCAGGTGATGATCTGACATAGAGTTGCCAAATATTTTTTCCATTCTGTAGGTGGTCTTTTAATTCTTTTGATAAAGTTTTTGTATGAGCAAAAGTGTTTGATCCTTAGTAGTTCCCATTTATCTGTTTTCTGCTGATCATGCTTTGTCAGATTTTGAAGTGTGTCTGTTATGTGTTAAAACTTCCATTGTTCACCCTATTTTTTCTTTCATGATCTTTATCATTTTAGGTTTGATATTTAGGTCTCTTATCCAGTTTGAGTTAGTGTGTAAGATGTGAGATATGGGTCTTGTTTAAGTATTTTTATCCCAGTTTAGAATCTTAGATCTGTTGTCGAATGTCAACAGTTCATAGGAGAATGGTGGCATCTCTTGGGTCTCAACTCTGTTCTACTGGTCTATATCTATATAGAATCTCTTTCTGTATCAGTACAAGGCTGTTTTGGCAAATGTGGCAGTGTAAGTTGGGTAGTGAGAGTCCTCCCACAGTGTTCTTCTTCAATAGTGCTTTGCTTATCCAGGGTTTCTTCCCTTGTCAAAATGTCACTGGAATTTGTATTGGCATTGTATTGTATATATAGATCATTTTGGGTAAAATAGCCATTTTCACAATGTTAAGTTTTCCTAGCCATAAGCAGGCTAAGTTTTTCCACTTATGTAAGTCTCAGTTTCTGGCAGTAAGGTCTTGTAGTTCTCTTTATATATATCTCTTATTTCTCTAGTGAGATTTATTCCTAGGTATTTTATCTTTGAGGGGGCTATAGTAAATGGTATTGATTTGGTGATTTCTTCTTTAATGATCTCTTTGTTGGTATAAAAGAATTCTACTGATTTACTTATGTTTATCTTGTATCCTGATACTTTGCTGAACTCTTCTATTTGAGTAGTTTACTTATGGATTCTTTAGAATTGTCTCTGTATATAATCTATCATCTGCAAATAGTGGGATTTTTAATTTTTCTCTAAAGATGTGGATACACTTTATTTCTTTGTTTTGTCTAATGGCTCTGGCTAGAACTTGCAGTACACAATGTTGAATAGGAGAGGTGAGAGTGGGTTTCCTTGTCTAGTTCCCGTTCTCAAGGGAAATTTTTTCAGTCTCTTTCCATTCACGAAGATGTAGGCAGTTGACTTTGCACAGAAGCCCCTTCTTGCATTGAGGAATTTGCCTTCCATTTCTATTTTGTTGAGAATTGTTAGCATAAATAAGTGTTGGACTTTGTCAAATGCCTTTTCTGCATCAATTGACAAAATCTGGTGATTCTTATATTTGTGCTATTTATGTGATTGATTTTTTTTTTTTTTTTTTAATGTTGAACCAGCCTTGCATCCTTGGTATGAATCCAACTTGGTCATGATGAACTAAAGTTTTGATATGTTGTTGAATTCTACTGACAAGGATTCTGTTGAAGAATTTTCAATCCAGGTTCATGACTGAGAATTGGTCTGTAATTTTCCTGGTTTGTGGGATCTTTCCTTTGCTTATCAGGGTTATACTGGCTTTATAGAATGAATTTGGGAGTATTCCATCACTTTTTATGTTGTGAAATAGTCTCAGTAGTATTGGAGTTTACTGTAAAAGCTTGGTAGAATTCTGAGGTGAAGCCATCTGGGCCAGGGCTTTTTTTGGTTGGTAGTTTTTTTGATGACTTTTTCAATCTCTTCCTTTGTGATGGATTTATAATTTTTTCTCCCTCTCCTTGCGACAGTTTTGGTAGATAATATGAATCTAGAAATTTTTCCATTTTCTGTACGTTTTCAAATTTATTAGAGTACAGTCTTTTGTAGTATTCTGTTATGAAATTTTTGATCTGTTGGATCTGTTAGGACATCTCCCATCTCATTTTGCATTTGGGTTATTTGTTTCCTCTCTTGTTTTTCCTTAGTGTCCTAGGCTGGGTTTTCTAGGGAAGCAAAACCAGTAACACGTGTAGGTACAAGAAAAGATTTATAATATATATATAGATAGATAGGTAGATATAGATACAGGAAACAGCTCACACAATCACAGAAGCTGGATGTCCCAAGCTATGGCGCAAGCCTCACGGGGCCATGGAAGCTGAGGAACCCTAAGTCAGCAGGTCAGAGACCAGAGTTCTCGATCACCGGTTGTGTAGGTCAGTGGATTCCAAGCTGGTGTCAAGACGAAGCAGCAGAGGCTGGTGAATCCAGGATCGGCAGGTCAGGAGGCAGGACTCTCAAGTGCCGACTGTAAGGATTGATGAATCCAACAGCTGCTAGCTCAAGTCCAGGAACCAGATGCCAGAAGAAGAGAGCAGGAGCTCCTGTCTACATGAGGAGAACAGCGGTAGCAGTGGAAGGTCAAGAGATGAGAGAATTGAGGGGCTGGAAGCCACCACAAACCCCACCCTGCCACTTAATACAGCAGCCAAATATGGAGTAGCCAAATTGACATAATCCCGACCATCACTGTCCACCCCTTGTCAACTTGGCATCTGCACACATCTCACCGTACCATTCACAGTCTCTGAAGGAGTACAGTTACAAAGTCATACTTTTGTCTAACATGATATAACTAGCACATGTACAACTGAAAACACATTAGCCCATTTACATCTTATGTTTCATAAGTAAGCAAAGTATCCAATACACACATACAAAACAGGAATACTCATAACAATTACAGTCCTCATTTCTGCAACTGGTCACGTGGCCGTAACTGATATTTAGAACCACCTTCTTCTACAACCCGTTCTGTGTTCCCTTTGTCCTCAGTAAGCACCTCAGCTGGTCATGGTTCCTTGCCTGGTGAGGTGACCCAAACCTTCATTCCTGAAGGGTCTGGACTATTATCAGTCATTTTGGAGTTGGGTTGCTGTAGTTTTCCATTGACCTTAATCACAGGACATGGTAGTACTAGGAGGCATCCTAAGGGATCTCCTGCATTCCAAACATACCCTTCTCTACCTCTCTTATGTAATGTCAATCCAATTTTATCTTCATAGTTGGGATCAATCACAGCAGCCAGTATTGTAACTCCCTTCTTTGCTGATCCAGAAGTACAAGGAGCCCAAAATGGCCTGGTGGCACTTTTAACTTCCAGTTCAGTGGAATCGTTGATGTGTCTCCAGGTGGCAGCATTCCTCCCTTTGGAACTAAGACATTTAACCATGCAGAGCATAAGGTCACAGGGACAGGAAGCAAAAATCTTGCAAGTGGGTCACCAGGGGTAACAGCGAGTGGTGCCACTCCCATTTTCACCCCTTGATTCCTGGACCCATGAATCCTGGCGATAGGAGAAACAGCACGTATATTGGACACTGGTTTAAAGCATACACAGCCTCCTGGAGAACGCTTCGCCAACCCTGCAAGGTATTGCCACCTAGCTGGCAGTGTGTCTTCAGGAGGCCAATCCATCGTTATATCAAGCCAGCTGCTTTAGGATGATGGGTAACATGGTAAGACCAGTGAATTCCATAAGCATGGGCCCACTGCTGCACTTCATTTGCTGTGAAGTGAGTCTCTTGATCAAAGGCAGTGCTAGTCCATGGGCTGAGGTGGCAGTACACATCTGCAAAACAGCTCCACCAATAGATCAGATATTGGTGAAAGGTGACGCTCAGGGTGAAAACATGTGTGATAACTTTTCGAAATTATGTGCAGATGAGAAGGGTGGGATGTCATGGATTGAATTGTTTCCCCCCCAAAATATGTGTAGCCATGTAGCTGGGCCATGATTCTCAGTATCTTGTGACAGTCCTCTATTTTGTAGTTTTATTATGCTGTATGCTAAAGGATTAGGGTGGGGCTGTAAATCCCTTCATAGGCTTACCTCCCTGCTCCACTGTAAAGGGAGTTTCCCTGGAGTATGACTTGCCCCACCCTTAATCCTTTCATCCTATGAGAGACAAAAGGACAGAGAAGCAGGCAGAGAATTGGGAACCTCATACCATCAAGAAAGCAGCACCGGGAGTAGAGCGCGTCCTTCAAACCTGAGGTTCTTGTGCCAAGATGCTCCTTGGACAAAGACTGATACAATACCTGACCTTCCTTCAGTGCCGACAAGGGAGAAAGCCTTCCCCTGGAGTGGACACCCTGAACATGGACTTGTAGCCTACCAGACTGTGTAAGAATAAACGTTCCTTTGTTAAAACAATCCACTCTGTGGTATTTCTGTTAGAACAACCCTAGCTGACTAAAACAGTAAGTTTAGCCAATAGTGCGTCAGTTTTGTTGATTTTTTTCAAAAAAATCACCTTTTGGTTTTATTATTTTTTTGGATTGTTCTTTTATAGTTTTTTATCATGATTGAATGAAAAGGTACATCCCCATATAAATCTGTACACCCACCTGTATGCAGCTCCCACTGCTCTCCCTGCCGAGTGACAGTACACTCTTCCTCTCTCCTCCATGTATGTCTTATCCTCCCAACAAGCTCCTATCCCCTCCCCTCCACCTACTCCCCTTCCTCCAGTAAGAGGTCAGCAGGGTGATATCCCATAGGTGCTTAGAATCATAAAGTGGACACATGATGTGTTCGCTCTCTGTTGCCAAGTCCAATCCATTCCTGTTCCAGGGTTTACCTCCATTATGATTTATGGACAGGGGCAACATCAGGGCCAGGGGAGATGTTCCTAGGGGAACTCCGAGACCCATGCCCCATCAATTAAAGTCTTTTAATGGAGATCTCAGGGTGCACCTCTATTTATTCTTGTGTTGCCACTGAGACTCAACTTTGTGAGCTCCATCATGGCTATCACTGGTGGTGGCCAGGCAGGCACCACCCAGTAGTTACTCTCACAAGTCAATGTAGTCACCCACTCACATGGGTCTCTGTCTTCCGGGTTCTCTTTCCCCCATGTCATTTTGGTGACTGGTGGTCATCTGTTCCTGCTAAGTTGACCATTTGCTGTACCCTTGGATGGCAGCTTGGCAGCTTTTAAGACCCCGGATGCCATTTGCCAGTGTGAAGTGCAGAGAGCTCTCTTAGCAAAATGCTAGTTGTGCCAGTTGTCTTTGATTTCCCCTGAGAGCATGGCCCCCGGCCCTCCACCACAGCTACTCTGTCCTTGTAATATTGGATTAAGATGGGAGGAGTAATCATGAAGTCCAGTTAATATTGATCTAAGTGTGCTGTCCCAGATTTCACCCAACCAAGTTTCTATCAACTATCTAATCTAAACCCTCCCCACCTTGCCCTTCCTCCCTTCTGAACCTTGCAAATGTCAGAGTCTTTTCTTCTACGCATGAGCCTGTTTTTAAGTTCTTATCACGCCAAGTGCCGTCGAGTCGGATAGGGGTCTCATATATTATTTGTCCTTTTGTCTCTGACTACTTTCACTGAACAGAATGTCCTCTAATTGAAACCAGGTTATGAGATGTTTCCTAAAATCATCATTGTTCTTTATCATTGCATAGTGTTCCACTGAGTAAATATATCACAGTTTACCTATCCATTCCTCTGTTGTTGAGTATCTGGGTTGATTCCATCTTTTGCTATTGTGGATTGTGCTGCAATAAACATTTGTGTGCCAGTATCAGTTGGTGTGAATGGCATTGATTCTGTAGGATATATTCTGTGCAGTGGAATTACTGAGTCAAATGGTATATCTATACCCAGGTTTTTGAAGAAGCGCCAGATTGCTTTCCAAAGAGGTTCCACCATCTTGCAGTCCCACCAACAGTGTAGGAGAGTTCCACTTTCTCCACAGCCTCTTCAGTATTTGTTGTTTTGTGTTTTTTGGATCATGGCTGACTTTGTTGGGGTGAAATGGTCTCTGATTGTAGTTTCTATTTGAATTTCGTTAATAGCTAATGATCGTGAACATGTCTGCATGTGTTTTTTGGCTGCCTGGATCTCCTCTTTAGAGAAGTGTCTGCCCATCTCCTTTGCCCAATGCTTAACTGGATGATTTATCTTCTTCTTATTGATATTTTGTAGTATCTTATAGATTATGGAGATCAGGTGTTGGTCTGACATAGAGTTGCCAAACATTTTTTTCCATTCTCTAGGTGGCCATTTAACTCTTGTAATAAAAGTCTTTGGATGAGCGAAAGTGTTTGATTCTTAATAGTTCCCATTTATCTATTTTCTCTTCTGTTGACTGTGGTTTGTGTGACACATTTTGAAGTCTGTCTACATTGTGTATTAAAACTTCCATTGTTGTTCCTACTTTTTCTTCAATGAGCTTTATCATTTTAGATTTGATATTTAGGTCTTTTATCCAATTTGAGTTGGTTTTTATATAAGGGGTAAGATATGGATCTTGCTTCAATTTATTGTAGATGGATATCCGATTTTGCCATTACCATTTGTTGAAGAGATTGTTTTTACTTCACTTTAATGTCTCAGGGCCTTTGTCGAATATCAACTGTTCATAGGCAGATGGTGTCATCTCTGCGGTCTCCATTCTGTTCCACTGATCCATCTGTCTGTTCTTGTACCAGTACCAGGCTGTTCTGAACACTGTGGCAGTGTAATAGGTTCTGAAGTCGGGTTATGAGAGGCCTCCCAGTGTGTTCTTTTTCTTTAGTAGTACTTTACTTATCCAGGATTTCTTCCCTTTCCAAACAAAATTGGTGATTTGTTTCTCCATCTCATTAAAAAACGACACTGGAACTTGTATTGGGATTGCATTATATAAGTAGATTGCGTTGGGTAAAATAGACATTTTCACAATATTAAGTCTTCCTATCCATGAGCAGGGTAGGTTTCTCCATTTATCTAAATTTCCCTTAGTTTCTTGTACTAAGGGCTTGTACTTCTCTTTGTAAAGGTCTGTTATTTCTCTGGTTAGATTAATTCCTAGACACTTTATCTTCTTGGGGGCTACAGTAAATGGTGTTGATTTGATGATTTCTTTGTTAGCAGTCTCACTGTTGGTATAAAGGAATCCTACTGATTTACTTATGTTTATCTTGTACCCTGAGACTGCTGATCTCTTCTACCAGTTTGAGTAGTTTACTTATAGATTCTTTGGGATTCTCTGCATATACAATCATATCATCTGCAAACAGGGAGATGCTGACTTCTTCTTTGCCGATGCAGACGCCCTTTATTTCTTGGTCTTGTCTAGTTGCTCTGGCTGGAACTTTCTAGTACAATGTTGAATAGGAGAGGTGAGAGTGGGCATCCTTGTATAGTTCCTGTTCTCAAGGGAGTCTTTCAGTCTCTCTCCATTCAGGATGGCGTAGGCAGTTGCATTTGTATAAATGGCCCTTATTGCATTGAGGAATTTTCCGTCTATGCCTGTTTTGCTAAGAGTTTTTAGCATGAATGGGTGTTGGCCTTTAGCAAATGCCTTTTCTGCATCAATGGACAAAACAAGGTGATTCTTGTCTTTTGTGTTATTTATGTGGTTAATCACATTGTTTTTCTGATGTTGAACCAGCCTTGCATCCCTGGTATGAATCCAACTTGGTCAGCATGGATTAGTTTTTTGATATGTTGTATTATGTTGGCAAGAACTTTGTTGAACATTTTTGCATCTAGATTCATGAGTGATATCAGTCTGTAGTTCTACTTTTTTGTTGGGTCTTTCCCTGGTTTGGGTATCAGGGTTATGCTCACTTCATAGAACGAGTTTGGGAGTACTCCATCCCTTGCTGTACTGTGAAATAGTCTCAGTAGTATTGGAGATAACTCTTCTCTAAAAGCTTGGTAGAATTCTGCAGTGAAGCCATCTGGGCCCGGGCTTTTTATGGTTGACAGTTTTTTGGTGACTTTTTCAGTCTCTTACTTTGTGATGGGTTTATCAAGTTGTTCTGCTTCACGTGGTGATAATTTGGGTAGGTGGTATGAATAAACGAATTTGTCCTTCTCCTCTAGGTTTTCAAATTTGTTACAGTACAGTCTTTCATAGTATTCTGTTATGATATTTTTAATTTCTGTTGGATTTGTTGTGACCACTCCCCTCACGTTTCTAATTTGGGTTATTTGTTTCCTTTCCTGCTTTTATTTAGTAAGTTCAGCCAGTGGTTTGTCAGTTTTGTTGATCTTTTCAAAAAACCAGCTTTTAGCCTTTTCAATTTTTTCAATTGATTTTCTATTCTCTAATTCATTTAGTTCTTCTCTAATCTTTATGATCTGTTTTCTTCTGTTGCCTGAGGGGTTCCTCTGCTGTTCTCTCTCTACTTGTTCAAGCTGTAGGGTTAGTTCCTTAATTTGGTTTCTTTCTTCCTTCCAGATGTGTGCATTTATGGAGATAAACAGACCTCTGAGGACTGCATTGGCTGTATCCCATAGGTTCTGATAGAAAGTATTTTCATTCTCATTGGAATCCATGAATTTCTTTATTTCATCCTTGATTTCTTCTATAACCCATGGTTTCTTGAGCAAGATGTTGTTCAGTTTCCAAGAGTTCCGCTTTCTATCTGTTTTTTCTACTCTTGATTTTGACTTTTATGGCTTTATGATTTTAGAAGATACTTTGCATTAACTCAATGGTACGGATTTTGTTGAAAATTGCATTACGTCCTAACACATGGTCAATTCTAGAGAATGTTCCATGTGTACTGGAGAAGGTGTAGCTGTCTGCTGATGGATAGAAAGTTCTGTATATATCAATGAGGTTTAGTTGGTTAATTGTTGTAATGAGGTCTGCATCTGTACTGAGCTTTTTTCTAGATGATCTGTCCAGTATTGAGAGTAGAGTGTTGAAGTCTCCCACTATTATTGTAGAGTGATCCTACTCTTTTTTGAGTGTAGTCAGTGTTTCTTTGACGTATTTAGGTGCTCTGATATTACATGCATAAATATTTAATATAGTTAAGTCTTCCTTGTGTACTGAATCTTTCAGCAATAAATAGTGTCCATCTTTGTCCACGATGGTGGATTTTACATTAACATTGATTTTCTCTGAGATTAGAATTGCCACCCCTGCTCTTCTTTGTTCATTGTTAGCTTGATATATATTCTTCCATCCTTTAATTTTCAGTTTGTTCCTATCTTTAGGTCTCAAGTGAGTTTCTTGTAGACAACATGTGGATGGGTCATGTCTTTTGCTCCAAGATGTCACTGATGTCTCTTTACTGAAGCATTCAGTCCCATCACATTCCATGTAATCATTGATAGGTATGTGTTCACTGCTGCCATTGTGATATGTTTATTTCTGTGTTGATATTATCTCTTGTTCTTATTAGTCTGTTCTGGGACATTCTTTTTTGTGAGTTGATTTTTCACCTTTTTCAGAGCTGGTTTCGTAGTTGTTGAGACTCCTGTGTTACATTTCTTGATATGATATGTTGCATCTTTGTTGTGCTTTACGGCTACCCCTAAGATCCCCCTTAATAAACTATATATAAACCCCATTTTAATTACTACCAGTCTTGTCATCTTCCTCTCCATCTGGAAGGACTGTAATGACTGTGGTACATCCCTCTTTAATATGATGTCACCACAGTTTTCATCATAATCACTGGATTGCTTCTTTCTGTATTAAACCTGCAATTCACTTTGGAGCCTTCCCTAACTGAGTAGAGTTTTGAGTAGTATGTCATTCTGAAATATAAAGTTAGTGGTTTCGTTCTTCTAAGCCAGAGCCAAGAACTTCTTTCAGTATTTCTTACAGTTTTGGTTTGTTTTTCACAAAGTCTCTGTCATAGGCTGGGTTGTCCAGGGAAGCAAAATCAGTAACACGTGTAGGTACAAGGAAAGATTTATAATATACATATATATAGACAGACAGATAGATACAAATATAGGAAACAGCTCACGTAATCACAGAAGCTGAATGTCCCAAGCTCTGGCACAAGTCTCACATGTCCATGGAAGCTGAGGAAACCAAGGTCAGCAAGTCAGAGACCAGAGTTGCAGATCACCGGTTGTGTAGGTCAGTGGATCCCAAGCTGGTGGCGAGACGAAGCGACAGAGGATGGAGGTCGGTGGATCCCAAGCTGGCAGCGAGACAAAGCGACAGAGGCTGGTGAATCCAGGATTGGCAGGTCAAGGAGCAGGACTGGGCAGAGGCTGGCGAGCGCAGGATCGGCAGGTCAGGGAGCAGGACTCTCAAGTGCCGACTGTAAGGACTGATGAGCCCAACAGCTGCTAGCTCCAATCCCGGAACCAGACGCTGGAAAAAGAGAGCAGGAGCTCCTGGCCACGTGAGCGATCAGCAGCCGTAGTCCAAGGTCACGAGATGAGAGCCGAGGGGCAGGGAGCCACCACAAACCCCGCCCTGCCACTTAATGCAGCAGCCAAATAGATAGTAGCCAAGTTGACATAATCCTGACTACCACAGTCCACCCCTTGTCAACTTGGCATCTGTATACATCTCACCTTACCATGCAGTCTCAGAAGGGGTACAGTTACAAGGTCATACTTATGTCAACATGATATAACTAACACATGTACAACTGAAAATGCATTAATCCATTTACATCTTATGTTTCATAAGTAAACAAAATATCCAATACACACAAAGCAGGAATATTCATAGCAATTACAGTCCTCGTTTCTGCAACTGGTCGCGTGGCCGTAACTGATATTTAGAACTACCTTCTTCTACAACCCATTCTGTATTCCCTTTGCCCTCAGCAAGTACCTCAGCTGGTTGTGGTTCCTTGCCTGGTGAGGTGACCCAAACCTTTATTTCTCAAGGGTCTGGGCTATTATCACTCATTTTGGAGTTGGGTTGCTGTAGTTTTACATTGACCTTAATCACAGGACATGGCGTCCTAAGGGATCTCCTGCATTCCAAACATACTCTTCTTTACTTCCGTTATGTAATGTCAATCCAATTTCATCTTCATAGTCAGGATCAATCACACCGGCCAGTATTGTAATTCCCTTCTTTGTCTGTTGATCCAGAGGTACAAGGAGCCCAAAATGGCCTGGTGGCAATTTTAGCTTCCAGTTCAGTGGAATCGTTGATGTGTCTCCAGGCGGCAGCATTCCTCCCTTCGGAACTAAGACATTTAGTCCTGCGGAACATAAAGTCATGGGGACAGGAAGCAAAAATCTTGCAAGTGGGTCACTAGGGGTAACAGTGAGTGGTGCCACTCCCATTTCCACCCCGTGATTCCTGGACCCATGAATCCTGACAATAGGAGAAACAGCACCGTATATTGGACGCTGGTTTAGAGCATACACAGCCTCCTGGAGAACATTTCCCCAACCCTGCAAGGTACTGCCACATAGCTGGCAGTGTAATTCTGTCTTCAGGAGACCATTCCATCGTTCTATCAAGCCAGCTGCTTCAGGATCATGGGGAACATGGTAAGACCAGTGAATTCCGTGAGCATGGGCCCACTGCCGCACTTCATTTGCTGTGAAGTGAGTCCCGTGATCAGAGGCAATGCTGTGTGGGATTCCATGACAGTGGACGAGGCATTCTGTAAGTCCACGGATGGTAGTTTTGGCAGAAGCATGTCGTGCCGGGTAGGCAAATCCACATCCAGAGTAAGTATCTATCCCAGTAAGGACAAAACGCTTTCATTTCCATGATGCAAGTGGTCCAATGTAATCAACTGGCCAGCAGGTTGCCGGCTGATCACCTTGAGGAACAGTGCCATATCGAGGACTCAGTGTTGGTCTCTGCTGCTGGCAGATTGGGCACTCAGCAGTGGCTGTAGCCAAGTCAGACTTGGTTAGCGGGAGACCATGTTGCTGGGCCCATGCATAACCACTGTCCCTGCCACCATGACTACTTTGTTCATGGGCCCACTGAGCAATGACAGAGGTAGCCGGAGAAAGAGGATGATTGGTTCCCACAGAACGGGTCATCCTATCCACTTGATTGTTAAACTCATCCTCTGATGAGGTTACTCTTTGATGAGCATTCACATGAGACACAAATATCGTCACTTCTTTGGCCCATTCAGAGGTCTATCCACATACCTCTCCCCCATAAATCCTTGTCTCCAATCTTCCAGTCATGTTCCTTCCAAGTCCCTGACCAACTGGCCAAGCCATTGGCCACAGCACATGAATCAGTATACAGCCGCACATCTGGCCACCTCTCCTTCCAAGCAAAGTGAACAACCATATGCACTGCTCGAAGTTCTGCCCACTGGGAGGATTTGCTTTCACCACTGTCCTGGAGGGAGATCCCAGAAAGGGGATGTAGTGCTGGTGCTGTCCACTTTCGAGTGGTGTCGGCATACCGCTCAAAACCATCTGTAAACCAAGCACGAGTTTTCTCTGCCTCGGTCACCTGATCATAAGGAATCACCCATGAGGCCATAGGTGCAAACTGGGAGGCAGGAGGTAATGTTACAGGAGTGGAGACCATGGGTATTTGGGCCACTTCCTCATGCAATTTACTTGTGCCTTCAAGTCCTGCACGGGCCCCATCTCGTATATACCACTTCCATTTCATGGTGGAGTGCTGCTGTGCTCGTCCAACTTTATGACTTTGTGGGTCAGACAATACCCAGTTAATGATAGGCAGCTCAGGACGCATGGTGACCTGGTGTCCCATAGTTAAGTACTCAGTCTCTACTAAGGCCCAGTAACAAGCTAAAAGTTGTTTTTCAAAAGGAGAGTAGTTATCTGCAGAGGATGGCGGAGCTTTGCTCCAAAATCCTAAAGGTCTGCACTGTGATTCGCCAATAGGGGCCTGCCAAAGTCTCCAAACAGCATCTCTATCTGCCACTGACACCTCGAGCACCATTGGATCAGCTGGATCGTATGGCCCAAGTGGCAGGGCAGCCTGCACAGCAGCCTGATCCTGTTGCAGAGCCTTCTCCTGTTCTGGGCCCCACTCAAAAGTAGCAGTCTTTTCTAGTCACTTGATAAATAGGCCGAAGTAGCACACCCAAATGAGGAATATGTTGCCTCCAAAATCCAAACAGACCCACTAGGCGCTGTGCCTCTTTTTTAGTTGTTGGAGCAGCCAGGTGCAATAACTTATCCTTCACTTTAGAAGGGATATCGTGACATGCCCCACACCACTGGACCCCTAGGAATTTCACTGAGTTGGAAGGTGCCTGAATTTTTTGTGGGATTAATTTCCCACCCTCTAGCACGCAAATGTTTAACTAGTAAGTCCAGAGTCACTGATATTTCTTCCTTACTAGGTCCAATCAGCATAATGTCATCTATATAATGGACCAATGTCACATCTTGTGGAAGAGAGAAGCAATCAAGGTCCCTGCGGACTAGATTATGACATAGGGCTGGACAGTTACTGTAGCCCTGAGGCAGGCAAGTGAAAGTGTATTGCTGGCCTTGCCAGGTGAATGCAAACTGCTTCTGGTGGTCCTTGGAAACAGGTATGGAGAAGAAAGCATTAGCCAGATCAATAGCTGCATACCAAGTACCAGGAGATGTATTAATTTGCTCAAGCAGTGAAACTACATCTGGAACAGCAGCTGCAATGGGGGTTACCACCTTGTTAAGTTTGCGATAATCTACTGTCATTCTCCAAGATCCATCCGTTTTTCACACAGGCCAAATAGGCGAATTGAATGGGGATGTGGTGGGAATCACCACCCCTGCGTCCTTCAAGTCTTTAATGGTGGCAGTAATTTCAGCAATTCCTCCAGGAATACGGTATTGCTTTTGGTTCACTATTTTCCTAGGCAGTGGCAGTTCTAGTGGCTTCCATTTGGCTCTTCCCACCATAATAGCTCTCATTCCACTTGTTAGGGATCCAACGTGAGACTTCTGCCAATTGCTGAGTATATCTATTCCAATTATGCATTCTGGAACTGGGGAAATTACTACAGGATGGGTTCGGGGACCCACTGGACCCACTGTGAGACGAACATGAGCCAAGACTTCATCAATAACCTGACCTCCATATGCCCCCACTCTTACTGGTGGACCAGTGACGCTTTGGTTCTCCTGGAATTAGTGTCAGTTCAGAGCCAGTATCCAGTAGTCCCCGAAAAGTCTGATTATTTCCTTTTCCCCAGTGAACAGTCACTCTCGTAAAAGGCCGTAGATCCCTTTGGGGAAGGGCAGGAGAAAGATTAACAGTGTAAATTTTTGCCAGGGTATCCGAATTCTTCCTCAAAGGGACCTGGCCTCCCCTTCATTCAAGGGGTTGTGGGTCCTTAAACTTGCTCAAGTCTGGGAATTGATTGAGGGACCGTGACTCTCTCTTCTGGCGATTTGAGTTAGACTGCTGTTCACCTGACCTAGAGTTCATCCTTTCATACATATCATGTAAATACTTAGTAGGCTGATCATCTATTGCACTGCTAGGGACACCATGACTAAGGAGCCAGTTCCACATGTCCGCACGAGTCAGATTATTACGATTACTATTTTGTCTCTGCTGTACATTACTGTAAACACGCCCACCTCGTCTTTGTTGACTGAGTGCAGCCACTTGACCACTACCACCACGGGATCCAGTCAGCCCCATTGTAGTTAGATGTCTTAATTCAGCTAGGGCAGCTCCCACTGTCATATCTGATTTACATAAAATGGCAATCACAGCAGTCTTCAAAGATCCCGGAGCTCCCTTCACAAATTTGTTTCTCACGGTTGTGGTGAAAGTTGTGACCTCTGGACATGCTATGTGTGGATTTGAAGGCCTAACTGAATAAATCCACTCTAGCATGACAATTTCCCTAAGCCTTTGGATACCCTCTTCTACAGTACCCCAAGACAAGTCTGGTCATTCAACTTGATTTAATGTAGGCCACCGCATCAGCCATACTTCAGCAATGCAGTCAAACAAACTATTAGGTCCTCTCCTAACTTCTCGAGCTGAAACATTGAATAAAGGGTCTGTGCTCAGTGGACCCAGGTCAAGAAATTCAGACTGATCCAGCTTTATGTTCCTTGCACCATTATCCCACACCCTTAACAGCCATTCCCAAGCATATTCCCCAGGTTTCTGTTTGTATGTGTTAGAAAAGTCAAGTAGTTCCTTTGGAGTATAGTGTATCTCCTCCTGGATCACACTTTGTACTTCACCTTTTGGAGCTTGCTTGGATTTAAGTCTAGTTACAGGCCTAGAAGCCAAAATCGGCAGTGCAGAAGTGTTCTTAGAATCTTCAGCAGGCTCTCGTAAAGCCTCTGCCTTAGGCCGCGCCCCAGGCAATGGCTCTGGCAGGCGCTCTTTAGCGGCAGGGGGGCTACAGCTAATCTCATTAGGTTGGAGCGGAGGGGATGATGGCTTTACTGGGCGGGGCGGTTTCGCAGACAAGGGCCAAGTAATACCTTCACATGGGTGTGGTTCAGCTGACAGGAGAAATGAAATGACAGATGAGGACCAACAATGTGCAAATAGAATTTTAAAGGTAACTGAATCCTGAACGAAAAAAAGGCTACTTCTACAACAAACATATTGTGAACTATAATTGTAAATAGTGAAAAAAGGGCGGGGGGTGAGATGACATTAATGGCATTAGAGGTAGCCATGATTTCTCAAACTGGACACTTAAATTTTGATACTTTACATTTCTGAAATAATACATGCAGCTGCTCCTCAACTCTTCAGTGATAGCCGCCCTAGGGCTGACTTCAACTGATGGTAACCATTTGTGTGTAGCGTAAACTTCTCCACATGGTTTTCAAGGATGTGACCTTTTGGTAGCAGACTGCCAGGCTTGTCTTCCAAGGCACATCTGGGTGGATCTGAACTGACAACCTTTCAGCAAGTATTTGTAACCATTTGCACCACTCGGGGACTCCCTACTTTACTCTTTAGTGTCTATATCCATTTAATCTATGTAAAATACCATTTTTGTACACTTAAATTCAGTAGGTCTGATACACATGTATGATCTTCATCCTATATTACATTTGGCTTCAAAAAAAGAGTATTTTCTGGCTATATTACAGATGCCACACACTGTTTACTCAGTTTAAATTCTAACTTCTTTATGTTCAAAATTATAAATTATGATTCTCTAATAGTTGTACACTTCACATTTATTTAAACAAGATTTCTGTGTAAAATAATTATTACAAAAGATCAGGTACTATCTGCAATATTTTAGTATGGCTGCCAAAAGAATGCACAAATCTGTCTTGGAAGAACAACAGGAATGCTCCTTAGAAGCAAAGATGGCAAGGATACATCCCACATACTCTGTGCATGTTATCACAGGAGGGATCAGGCCCTGATCCTTCATGGATTATCATGCTTAGTAAACTATAGGGACCTTCAAAGAGATAGACTAATACAGTAGCTACAATAACACAATAGTGGACTCAAACACAACAACAATTCTGAAGATAAAGTGCAGACCTGTCAGTATCTTGCCCTGTTGTACACACCATCAGTACGAGTTGGAACAGTTGCAATGGCACCTAACAACAAGTCTGCCTTACGCTATAGGATCTACTCAAGTATTTTGATTTGTTTAGGGGTTGAACTGCTGACCTTTCATTTAGGAGCTGAGCACTTAAGCCCCACACTACCAGGGGTCCTCCCTATTACACGTGCCTCCCATTTGGTCCTCATTCCTCTATCTGTGGTTCTGAAGTTGGGAACACAAATAGCTTTTGTTCCAAGAAGCCTTCAACCTAAGTAGGGTTCCTTAGTAGCAAAAACTGGCTGAACTACCAAGCATCTAAGCTGGTGTAGATCCTGTCTCAACCAATCTTTAAGATCATGTACAAATACCAGATGTGTTATCTCGATAAATTCTTCATTGGTCACACATTTTATATGCCGACCAACTACGACAGGCCATACTGCTTCTCACATAATCATGAAGAAAATGTCTCCCTTACAGCTCAAGAAGTTCCACCAGGAAACATGCCTATATTTTCCTCCTCAAGTTGGGATACACATGGAAGAAGGATGTAGCAGCTTGAATCTATGAAGATCAGAGCACTGGAAACCCTATGGGGCAGTTCTGCTGTCCCACAAGGGCGCTAAACATAGGAATTGAACTGAGGGCAGTTTTTTGTTTCTGTGGTCCTAAATCGACCTACTTATCTGCAACTTGTTTCTCAATTTAGCTACCTTAAATATCTACAACCATGAAAACACAGGAGTGTATATTCCTCACCATAATCTTCCTTTCTGTATGAACAATGACAATGAACAAGTGTGGCCTTAGGAAGCACAAGAGGAGCATTCTCAGCAGCACACAGGACAGGGTGGAAGCTGGGCATTTAGACTCGGGCCAGTCACGCTGAGCTTCCTGACTACGATGCTCGCCAAGTATCGAGGTGAAGCTGATGCTGCTGATCCGAACACCATGCTTCTGTTCAGCGAGATACCCAGGACTTTACCGTTAATCCAACCGGAGACAGTGCCACCCACCTGCTCGATTACCCGACTGTGGTAGTTCACAAGGTGGATGTACTTGGATGGGCCGGGATCTGCAAAGACGCATGCGGTTAGCAGGCGCAGCCGCGACAGTGACAGCATGAGGCCCCGCACAGCCGGCTACGGAAGCCCTGAGGCTTTCGGAGGGCGGACAAGCCAGGTATGTGAGAAAGGATGGGAGCAAAGCTCTAGCTGCTGCTGCTAGACCTGGGAAGACAGACACAAACTCAAACCTTACCTCACACATAAGCAGGCGCGAGACAGAGCTTTGCTGGCGGTCCTTAGACCACTTCCGCTTCCGGTTTCTTGCTACCTCAGCGGCGGAGTTCCACACGCGGACCCCGAGGGCTCCACTCAGTGGCCGTGCCCGTGGAGTTCACTGCTTTCGCCTTCAGTGCCTTCGCTTTGGACTAAGGAGCTGCACCCTTGGGTCTGCATTTCCTCTGTAGAGGAAAGCCTGAGTTCTCTGAAATGTGCACAGAAGCTTAAAGACAGTTCAGTAGGCAACGATTTCTGGTACCCTCCGGGGTCAGAGGAGGAAGTATCTGCACTTGGCCGTTTCAAAATAAATTTTTACCACATCTTTTAGAGAAAAAATTTATTTGTTCCTCATGCATTTACCAATCTTTTACAGTTGTTAAAAGTGGCCACTTTGGCTTCTGTTTCATGGAATGTTCTCTCTTGCATATCAAGTGTCTTTCCTTAAGAGTAGGTCATGGACTCTGTAAACCCAGTCTGATCTCTCCAAGAGCTGAAGACCCTTGAGACAGGTGTTTTCCAGGAAGAGAGGCAGAAGACATAATTCGTTCTGAGGTGCAACAGGTAAAAAGAGAAGTCCTTTTGAAAAAGACTATTATAAACAACTTTTACTGTTTTCTCAGGTATACACACACATAATTAAGTGCATAATGTGTAGCAATCTTACGTGTACAACACCTTCAGTACTGAGATAAGAATGTACAGTTACATAACCTCATTTGACATCAACTTAGGCAGACTTTCCAGCATACAAGAAGATTCCCTCATGTCCTTTTCCCAATTTATATACAACCCAGGGGTAACCAGTGTTCCATTATTGCTAAAGATAAGATTTACCGATTCTTGGACTTCATATATTCCGAATTATATTGTATGAAATGTACTGTGCCTGACTTCATCAGGTCAACATAATGTCTCTCACATTTTATCTATGTTGTTACACATAGCAATAAGTTGTTCTTTTTAGCACTGTATTTTATTGCAATGGATGAATTATATCACAATGTTTCTTATTTATTCACCCATTTTATTCTGTTGTTCAAGTTTGTGTTACAACACAGCATGCCACTTTTTTTTAAATGCCCTTGTGGAGGAGAAATTAATATTCCTCCTTTGACTGTGAACATGTATACAGAGGGATTATGTGAAAATATGAAGGGAACAAAAATTTAGAATGTTTTTAATGGCTTAGACAAGTCATCAACTGTGCTGTGTGTTAATGTGAATATTTATGACTCTGTTTTAGCTTCGTTATTTTTCTATCCTTTTCTACATTCTCAGCATAGCCCAACATTTCTGTAACACAGTGACAGATTAAAGGAATAGTTCACTATAAAGAATTACCTATTACGAACACTTTATAGAAAATAGATCATTATAACTGACAAAATTCAATACGGGCACAGAATAACCTGGTGTTTCAAAGATCTTCCTTGTGCTATTTCCAAATATCAAGATGCCTGAAATTAAGCAGACAAAACTTTAAGTGTTCAGTCATTTTTGTTCTAGTTTTTCAAGATTTTTGCTTCAGAAGAATCACATCATAGGATTTCAAGGTAATAAATGATACCATGTGCAATATGGTTACTACTTATAGTGATTTTCCTGGCTCCTGGCCCCTGTAAGCCCCATGTGTCAGTCTGTCAAACTATGGGGGCCACTGTGTTACTGTGATGCTGGAAGCAATGCCACCAGCATTCAGATACTGGCAAGGTTACCCACGGTGAACGGGTTTCAACTGAGCTTCCAGACTAACACATACTAGTAAGGATGATCCATCAGTCTACTTCTGAAAAGAATTAGCCAGAGAAAACATTATGAACAGCAGTGGAACACTGTCTCATATATGGCTGCCCCAGATTGGAAGGCACTCAACAGACAACTACAAAAGAGCTGCCTCATCAGAGGAGAGTCCACCTTAATGACGTGAATTCATTCAAGCTTTTGGGTCCTTCACTTCCTGATGTGGCATGACTCAAAATGAAAAGAAGTAGCTGCAAACATCCATTAATTGGAACAAGAAAATACAAAATATTAATCTAGAAAAATCGGAAATTATCAAAAACTAAATAAAACTCATAAACATCAATATCTAAGGAATTAGTGAGCTGAAATGGACTGGTATGGGCCATTTAGAATCAGACAATCATACGGATTACAGAGTCAAGAGTATGGTATTGCATTCATCATCAAAAAGAACATTTCAAAATCTATCCTGAAGTACAACGCTGTCAGTAATAGGATAATATCCATAAATCTATAAAGAAGGCCAGTTATTATGACTATTATTCAAATTTACATAACAACCACTAAGGCCAAAGATGAAGATTTTTACCAGGTTCTAAAATTGATCATATATGCAAGCAGGACATACTGATAATTACTGGTAACTGGAATGCAAAAGTTGGAGATGAAGAAGGATCAGTAGTTGGAAAATGTGGTCTTGTTGATAGAAAGGATGTGGAGACTGCATGACAGAATTTTGTAAATCTCGTTTTTTCACCAACATAAATGGCAACTATACACATGGTCCTCACCAGGAATCAAACTGACTACGTCTGTGGAAAGAAATGATACAGCAGCTAAATATCATCAGTCACAACAAAGCCGGGTGGCGATTGCAGCACAGACCATCAGTTGCTCATCTGCAAGTTCAAACTGAAACTGAAGAAAATAAGAAAAAGTCCGCAAGAGCCAAAGTATGACATTGCGTATATTTTACATGACTTTAGAGACCATGTCAAGAATACATTTAATGAACTTAACACTAATGATTCAAGATCAGGCAAGCTGTGGAATGACATCTAGGACATCATACACCTAGGACATCATACATACATAAAGCAAGAGGTAATCACAAGACAAGAAAGAAATAAAAATAAATAAAAAATGAAATTGGATGTCAGCGAGACTTTGAAACTTGCTCTTGAACGTCAAGTAGATAAAGCAAGACGAAGAAATGATACATTAAAAGAGCTGAATAGCAGATTTCCAATGGCAGCTTTAGAAGACAAAGTATTATAATGACATGTGCAAAGAGCTGAAGATAGACAACCCAAACAGAAGAACATGCTCTGCATTTCTCAAGTTAAAGAATGGAATGAAAAATTCAAGCCTTGAGTTGCAATAGTGAAACAGTCTACAGGGAAAATATTAAATGACTCGGAGCATCAAAAGAATATGGAAGGAACACACAGAATCAATAAACCACAAAGAACTGAATGTTCAGCCATTTGAAGAGGTACCATATGATCAGGAACTGATGGTACTAAAGGAAGAAGTTGAAGCTGCACTGAAAGCTTTGGCAAAAAAACAAGGCTCCAGGAACTGATGGAGTATCAGCTGAGATATTTCAACAACAAATGCACTGCTGGAAGTGCTCACTCGTCTATGCCAAGAAATTTGGAGGGCAGCTACCTGGCCAACTGACTGGAAGAGATTCTATTTATGCCTATTCCAAAGAAAGGTGAGCCAACTCAATATGGAAATTACTGAACAATATCATCAATACCTCACACAAGTAAAATTTTGTTGAAGATCATTGAAAAGTGATGGCAATAGCATGTTGACAAGAAACTGCCAGAAATTCAAGCTGGATTCAGAAGAGGATGTGGAATAAGGGACATCATTGCTCTTATCAGATGGATCTTGGCTAAAAGCACAGAATACCAGAAAGATGTTGTGTTTCACTGATTATGCCAATGCATTCAACTGTATGGATCATAACAAAGTAAGGTTAACATTGCATAAAATGGGAATTCCAGAACATTTAATTGTGCTGTTAAGGACCCTGTATATGGACCAAGAGGCAGTCGTGCAAACAGAACAAGGGGACACTGCATGGTTTAAAGTCAGGAAAGGTGTGTCTCAGGGTTGTATGCTTTCACAATAACTTTCAATCTGTATGCCAAGCAAAAAATTGAAGAAGCTGGATTATACGAAGAAGAATGAGGCACTACAATTGGAGGATGACTCATCAACAACCAGCATTACACAGACACCACCAACTTACTTGCTGGAAGTGAAGAAGATCTGAAACACTTATTAATGAAGATCAAGGACCACATGGCCTTCAGTATGGATTGTACCTCAACATCAAGAAAACAAAAAATCCTCACAACTGGACCAGTAAGCAACATCATCATAAATGGAGAAAGGATTGAGGCTGTCAAGGATTTCATTTTACTTGGTTCCATAATCAACGCCCATGGAAGCAGCAGTCAAGAAACCAAAAGATGCACTGCATTGGGAAAATCTGCTGCAAAGGACCTCTTTAAAATGCTGAAAAGTAAAACTGTCACCTTGAAGACCAAAGCAAACCTGACCCAAGCCACAGTATTTTCAATCACATCGTATGCATGGAAAAGCTGGACAATGATCAAAGACGACAGAAGAATTGATACCTTTGAATTGTAGTGTTGGAGAAAGATGCTGAATGTAACATGGACTGACAAAAAAACAAACAGATCTGTTCTAGAAGAAATACAACCCAAGTGCTCCTTGAAAGCAAAGGTGGCATGCATTTTATATACTTCGGACATGTTGTCAGGAAAGCTCAGTCCCTGGAGAAGGACATCATGCTTCGTAGAGTGGAGGATCAATGAAAAAGAGGAAGGCCCTCAAAGAGATGGATTGACACAATGGCCACAACAATGGACTGAAGCATAAAAATGACTGTGGCCATGGCATAAGACTGGCCGTGTTTTGTTCTACTGTGCACAGGGTTGCTATTAGTTGGAACTGACTAGATAGCACCTAACAACAACGTCTCTTCAATAACATCTTCCTTTCTTCATATATGTCTTTAATGTCATTCCACAATTTGTCTGGTCCTTGGCCATTAGTGTTCACTGCATCAAATCTATTCTTGACCTCATGTAGCATGAGCAAAAGAGGTGTGCAGATCAAGAACTCTATTAAGAGATCAGAACTGATGGTCTGACAACCTGGAGGGTTCCCTGAGAACATGGGCCCTACACTTGCTGCTAGCCAAGAGCCGAAACCAGTATTGAAGCCAACACTTCAAAAAAAGAACAGACTGGCCTTGGGGACACAGAGTAATGTGGTGTGTGCACTTCATGGTTTAATATATTGTATGAGGTGTCCTACTGGTTTCTTTTTAGAGGGGAGATGACAAGGTGGAACTGTTGTTGTTGTTGTTAGGTGTCATCACGTCATTTCTGACTCATAGCGACCCTGTGAACAACAGAACAAAACACTGCCCAGTCTTGCGCCATATCCACAATCATTTTGATGTCTAAGCCTGTTGTTGCAGCCACTGTGTCAAACCATCTCAATGAGGGTCTTCCGCTTTTTCGCTGACTCTCCACTCTACCAAGCATGATGTCGTTCTCCAGGCACTGATCATTCCTGACAACACATCCAAAATATGTAAGACACAGTCTTGCCATCTTTGCTTACAAGGAGCAGTGTTTGTACTTCTTCCAGAACAGATCTGTTTATTCTTTTGGCGGTCCACAGTACATTCAACATTCTTCTCTAACACCACAATTCAAAGGCATCAATTCTTCTGGCTTTTTTGTTCATGGTCCAGCTTTTGCATGGAGAGGATAAATGCTCGTTGAGGAGATACTGGAAGTAAAGAGTGAAATAGAAATGCATGCTATCACAGGGTGAGGGGAGCAGACAGAGTTGCAGAAAAGTGAGTCCTCACAGTTTTAGAGGGGAAACTGACTCGGATTGTCAACTTTCACTGAATCACAATGAAGAGTGCTTGCTTCAGCAGCACATGTACTACAATTGGAATGATACAGAGAAGACTAGCATGACTTCTGCACAAGGATGACAAGCAAATTTGTGAAGCATTCCATATTTTTGGAAATGCTCACGATCATTAGCTATTAGAGAAATCCAAATCAAAACTGCAATGAGATACCATCTCACCCCAACAAGATTGGCCATAATCCAAAAAACACAAAACAACAAATGGTGGAGAAGCTATGGAGAGAGTGGACCTCTTCTACACTGCTGGTGGGATTGCAAAATGGGACAACCTCTTTGGAAAGCAATCTGGTGCTTCCTTAAATAGCTGGAAGTAGATATACCATTTGATCCAGTAATTTCACTGTGTGGAATATATTCTACAGAAACAAAGGCTGTCACACAAACAGATACATGCATGTGAATGTTTACTGCAGTACAGTCTACAACAGCAAAAAGATGGAATCAACCTAGATGCCCACTGACAGATAAACTATGCACAGATACTCAGTGGAACACTGATGAAGAACAGTAGTGATTTTAGGAAGTGTCATGGTTTGAATTGTGTCCCCCCAAAAATGTGTGCAGCCATGTGGCTGGGATATGGTTCCCAGTATCTTGGAAATGTCCTCCATTGTGTGGTTTTGCTAACCTGTATGTTAAAGGATTAGGGTGGGGCTGTGAATTCCTGCTATGGGGGAAGTTTCCCTGGAGTATGGCTTGCCCCACCCTTAATGCTTTTAGCTTGCAAGGAATAAAAGGAAAAAGAACCAAGGACAATTTGAGAACCTCGCTACCATCAAGCAAGCAGCACCGGGAGCAGAGCGCGTAGTTCAGACCAGAGGTTCTTGCGTTAGGACACTCCCTGGACAATGACTGATGCAATACCGGACTTTCCTCCAGAGCCATCAAGGGGAAAGTCTTTCCCTGGAGCGGACACCCTGAATATGGACTTGCAACCTACCGGATTAAGAATAAATCTTTCTTTGTTAAAGCCATCCACTCTGTGGTATTTCTGTTAGAGCAGCCCTAGCTGACCAAAACAGGAAGTATTTCATATTTGGTTTAAAATGGAAGACATGCTGAGTGAAATCAGTCAACAGCAAAAGGACAAACATTGTATGAGACCCATGCTATAAGAACTTAAAAATAGACTTATGTACAGAAGAAAAGGCTCTTTGGTGTCTACAAAGTAGGAAAAGAGAAAGAGGACTGGTCATAGATTAGTTGATGGAAATTTGGTTAGGTGAAAGCAGTGACAGTACACAGTAGAAAGTAGATCAACTTAACTGTACTTCACCATAAAGTGAAAGCTCTAATCTCAACTCAATATTGCAAGGATATAGGGGGAGGGACACAGGTCTGGGGACCATAGTTTTGGGGGACATGGAGGCCAACTGATATAACTAGTGTATTGCTAAAAGAATTTTCTGCACTTCATATTGGTGAGTAGCATCTGGGGTCTTAAAAGCTAGCAAACTGCCATTTGAGGTACACCAAATGGTCCCAACTTATCCAGAATAGATAATCACTGAGAACAACAAAGACAGAAGGAAAAAAGAACTCAGGAGTCAGCAGGAGCAATGTGAATGGGAGATTGTATCAACATGTGACCACAAGAGCCAGATAGTGCCCAGCCACCACCAAAGACACTTGTGATGGGTCACACAATGCAGAGTCCCTGTGGCAACACGAGAAAAAGAGGGTTGCAGCTCAAGCATTCGACTAAAAGATCGTAATTGACGGTCTAATGGCCTGGGGGATCCCCTGGGAGCAGTGGCCCTAAACCTACTGCTGCCCTGACCAGAAAATACTACTGAGGTCAACTCTTCAGACAAAAATGGGCTTGACTCAGGACACAATATGACCACATGATGTGTGTTCTCCATAGTTCTATGCATTTACAGGATGCTGTCCTACTGGTCTCTTTCTAGATGGGAGAAAAGGGGGTAGAGCAGGGGAGAGTAGCTTGTTAAGAGGATACCAGAAGTACAGAATGAAAAGGAGTGTGCTGTCACTAGGCAAGGAGAGCAGAAGGAGCTGCAGAAAGGCAGGCATGCAAAACTGATTTGGACTATATGTTTCCCATAATCACAATGAAAAAAATTTATTTTTGAGATGGTCTCTACACTAAGATGGTATATACTCAAGTTTGTACTTTGACTCATGTGGACTTGGTCTAATTTCCTTCAGTTTCAATTTGAACTTGCATACGAGCAACAGATATTCTGTGCCATAATCAGCACCCAGTCTTATTCTGACTGCTGATATTGAGCTTTTTCATCATCTGTATTCACAAATCTATCAGATTTGATTCCTGTGCATTTCATTTGGTGAGGTCCATACTTACAGGTGTCGTTTATGCTGGTGAGAAAAGATACCTGCTGTCACGGATTGAATTGTGTTTTCCCAAAAATATGTGTAGCCATGTGGCTGGGTCATGATTTCCAGTATCTTGTGACTGTCCTCCATTTTGTGGTTTTCCTATGCTGTATGTTAAAGGATTAGGGTGGGACTGTAAATTCCTATATAAAATCACCTCCCTGCTCCACTGTAAAGGAGTTTCCCTGGAGTATGGCTTGCCCCCACCCTTAATCCTTTCATCCTGCAAGAGATAAAAGGAAAGGGAAGTAGGCAGAGAACTGGGAACCTTGTACCATCAAGAAAGCAGCAACGGGAGAACAGTGTGTCCGTCAGACCTGAGGTTCTTGCACCAAGATGCTCCCTGAACAAAGACTGATGCAATACTGTACTTTCCTCCAGAGCCGACAAGGGGGAAAGCCTTCTCCTGGAGCAGACACCCTGAATATGAGCTTGCAGCCTACCAAACTAAGAATACATCTTCCTTTGTTAAAGCCATCCACTCTGGTATTTCCATTAGAGCAGCCCTAGCTGACTAAAACACCTGCCATGAAGAAGTCTTTGGTCTTCAAAATTCTATCTAGCAATTCCTTGGCATCATTTCTATCACCAATGCCATATTTTCCATCTATTGATCCTTCTTATTTCCAACTTTTGCATTCCAATCACCAGTAATTATCAATGCATCCTGATCACATGCTGTTTTAGTCAGCTAGGGCTGCTCTAACAGAAATACCACAGAGTGGATGGCTTTAACAAAGAAAGATTTATTCTTACACAGTCCGGTAGGTTGCAAGTCCATATTCAGGGTGTCCGCTCCAGGGAAAGACTTTCCCCTTGACGACTCTGGAGGAAAGTCCGGTATTGCATCAGTCATTGTCCAGGGAGCGTCCTCACACAAGAACCTCTGGTCTGAAGGACGTGCTCTGCTCCCGGTGCTGCTTGCTTGATGGTAGCGAGGTTCTCAAATTGTCCTTGGTTCTTTTTCCTTTTATTCCTTGCAAGCTAAAAGCATTAAGGGTGGGGCAAGCCATACTCCAGGGAAACTTCCCCATAGCAGGAATTCACAGCCCCACCCTAATCCTTTAACCTACAGGTTAGCAAAACCACACAATGGAGGACATTTCCAAGATACTGGGAACCATATCCCAGCCACGTGGCTGCACACATTTTTGGGGGGACACAATTCAAACCATGACATCCCACCCTTTGACAACCCAAAAATCACATCACAAAACATTTAACACATTCATCTCACCATGGCAAAATTATGTCCATTCATATAACAGAAGTCTTAAATCAGCTCCAAGTCCAAAATACAAAAACTCTTCTACATCTGTGAAACTTAGAAGGCATTAACAGGCAACAGGCAAGTCAACAGAACACATTACATTAGCCCTCAAAGCTTTGGAAATCCTCTTACATTTTCTGAGACATTCTACACAACAGCAATGCTCTCCAGACTCTAGGTATCGGCCACACTCTCAGGTTTCTGAGTGGAGACCTCCAGCCCCGTGCTACAACTTTGCCTTCAAGGCCCACTTGGACAGAAACTCTGTCCCATTGGCTTTAGGAGCACCCTAAGCCCAACTGAGTGGCAATTCCACCCTTACGAACACAGCACGCCATGGTTCCACCCTTTCAAACCCCTAAGGTCATGGCCATACCTCTTGAGACTGAGGCAGCTCAGCTTCTCACGCTATCTGCCTCTTCAGCTTCAGCTTCCTATGGCCGCATGGCCTGGGCCTCAGGCCCACATCTGCCCTGCCGGGCAAGTGTTCCAAAGCTCTGTAGCTCCACTGGTTTAAGTGCCCGGAGGCACCCCACTCTTGCTGGAAAGCGTCCTGCCCAAAGGCACTCAACTCTCTCACTCCGTGGGTCAGCAAGGCCAGCTCACCGATTCAAGTGCCCAGAGGCACCCCGTTCCGCGAGGAAAACTCTGCGCAGGCACTGACCTCTCTCGCTCCACGGGTCGGCTCCTGCGCTGCCTCTGGTTCTGCTGCTGCCGCTGCCGCTGCTGCCGCTGCCGCTGCTGCCGGTCCTCTGTTGTTTCTCACCATCTGTGCCTTCTTCGTTCCTTCTGAATCTTCTATCCATTCGCAGTTTCAAAGTGGCTTCCACATTTTAGGTATTTGCTAGAGCAGCACCCCACTCCCACGGTACCAATTCTGTTTTAGTCAGCTAGGGCTGCTCTAACAGAAATACCACAGAGTGGATGGCTTTAACAAAGAAAGATTTATTCTTACACAGTCCGGTAGGTTGCAAGTCCATATTCAGGGTGTCCGCTCCAGGGAAAGACTTTCCCCTTGACGACTCTGGAGGAAAGTCCGGTATTGCATCAGTCATTGTCCAGGGAGCGTCCTCACACAAGAACCTCTGGTCTGAAGGACGTGCTCTGCTCCCGGTGCTGCTTGCTTGATGGTAGCGAGGTTCTCAAATTGTCCTTGGTTCTTTTTCCTTTTATTCCTTGCAAGCTAAAAGCATTAAGGGTGGGGCAAGCCATACTCCAGGGAAACTTCCCCATAGCAGGAATTCACAGCCCCACCCTAATCCTTTAACCTACAGGTTAGCAAAACCACACAATGGAGGACATTTCCAAGATACTGGGAACCATATCCCAGCCACGTGGCTGCACACATTTTTGGGGGGACACAATTCAAACCATGACACATGCTCAGTGAATTTCAGACTGTACAAGCCAGTAAAAATCTTTGATTTCTTCATCATTGGCCTTAGCAGTTGGTGCATAAATTTGAATAATAAGGGGGTTAAATGACCTTCCTTGTAAACATCTAGGTAATTATCCTATCACTGACAGCTTCGTACTTCAGGAAAAATCTTAAAACGCTCCTTTTGACAACAGATCCAACAGCATTCCTGTTCAAGATGTCTTTTGCAGCATACCAGACCATATGATTATCTGATTCAAAATGGCCAATGTCAGTTTACTTCAGCTCAAATAATACTTATGATACTTACGTCAATACATTCTGTTTTATTTCTGGTAAGTGCCAATTATTCTAGATTCCTATTCTGTATATTCCATGTTTATGTACTGTATTTCAGTTTTGACTCCAATTTTCCTGTATTCATACTTGGTACATTCTATGTTGCAATCATTAATGGATGTTTGCAGATGTTTCCTGTGGTACATTCTATGTTGCGGTCATTAATGGATGTTTGCAGATGTTTCCTCTCATTTTGAGTCATCCCACATCAGCAAATGAAGGTCTTGAAGGCTCTACTCCGTCTGAGTAATTAAGGTTGACTCTATTTTGAGGAGGCAGCTCTTCCCCAGTCGTCTTCTGAATGCCTTCCAATCTGGGGGACTCAGTTTCTGGCACTATATCTGACAATGTTTCACTGCCATTAATAAGGTTTTCCTGGCTAATTTTTTTCAGAAGTAGACTGCCAGGTCTCTTTCCTAGTCTGTCTTAGTCTGGAAGCTCAGGTGAAACCTGTCTACCATGAGTGACCCTGCTGGTATCTAAATACCAGTGGCATAGCTTACAGCACAACAGCAACATTCAAGCTCCGACAGCATGACAAAATGACACGTAAGGGCTTCTTAATCTAAAAAACTTCATCTTTTCACCTGAATACTATTTATTAACCTTCATTAAAAAATAACTAATAACAGAGAAATAACACCGAGTTTTTACTGGAACACCCAGAATCCTAAAGTCCAAGAGGGTAGCTTGAGGGTGGGGTGAAGAGCCTTGCTGACACCAAAGATGGAGATGGACTTCGTTCTGTAGAAAGAACAGGCACGTTGCTTTGAGGTCTTTGTGAGGATGACGCCCAGCCAATGAAACAGCGCTGTCTACATTTCCCAACACACTTCTTTTTGGGGAAAGCCTAAGGCAGCTATTGAGAAACCAGCAGTTCTGGACGAGCTACAAGCTGGACAGGTGTGTCCAAAAATGACTGAGCTCCTGGAGGAGGGGCCACACCACTGGACCACTCACTAAGCTTTGAGCAACCAGGAACTGCCTACCACTTTTAGACCCTCCCCTTCCTCTTGCACAGTGTCATCTTGACTCTACCTGCTACACAGAGGAAACATCAACATAGAGATGGAGGGATTAAGCAGAAACAGCGCTGACTACCAAGTGACCTACTAGCTCAAATATGCATATCTATTTCTGGAATTTACATCAGGAAAGGGTATAGCACAAACTTCAAGAACTGTTGCAATGAGAACACTAGGAGTGGAGAACTGTTATTGTTTTAGTCAGCTAGGGCTGCTCTAACAGAAATACCAGAGTGGATGGCTTTAACAAAGAAAGATTTATTCTTACACAGTCCGGTAGGTTGCAAGTCCATATTCAGGGTGTCCGCTCCAGGGAAAGACTTTCCCCTTGTCGGCTCTGGAGGAAAGTCCGGTATTCCATCAGTCATTGTCCAGGGAGTGTCCTAACGCAAGAACCTCTGGTCTGAAGGACGCGCTCTGCTCCCGGTGCTGCTTGCTTGATGGTAGCGAGGTTCTCAAATTGTCCTTGGTTCTTTTTCCTTTTATTCCTTGCAAGCTAAAAGCATTAAGGGTGGGGCAAGCCATACTCCAGGGAAACTTCCCCCATAGCAGGAATTCACAGCCCCACCCTAATCCTTTAACATACAGGTTAGCAAAACCACACAATGGAGGACAGTCCCAAGATACTGGGAACCATATCCCAGCCAAGTGGCTGCACACATTTTTGGGGGGACACAATTCAAACCATGACAGTTATATTCTGCCCTCCAAAGACCTGGGTTCAGACCAGACTGGCAGTGTGTTTTAGTCAGCTAGGCTGCTCTAACAGAAATACCACAGAGTGGATGGCTTTAACAAAGAAAGATTTATTCTTACACAGTCCGGTAGGTTGCAAGTCCATATTCACGGTGTCCGCTCCAGGGAAGGACTTTCCCCTTGTCGGCTCTGGAGGAGAGTCCGGTATTGCATCAGTCTTTGTCCAGGGAGCGTCCTCACGCAAGAACCTCTGGTCTGAAGGACGCGCTCTGCTCCCGGTGCTGCTTGCTTGATGGTAGCGAGGTTCTCAAATTGTCCTTGGTTCTTTTTCCTTTTATTCCTTGCAAGCTAAAAGCATTAAGGATGGGGCAAGCCATACTCCAGGGAAACTCCCCCCACAGCAGGAATTCACAGCCCCACCCTAATCCTTTAACATACAGGTTAACAAAACCACACAATGGAGGACAGTCCCAAGATACTGGGAACCATATCTGAGCCACGTGGCTGCACACATTTTTGGGGGGACACAATTCCAACCATGACACAGTGGTAGTGGGTGGCATGGCTAGGGCCCCACACAAATAGACCTATTGTGTAAGCTACACAGTGCAAAGAAAGAGATGTCTGTCAGGTAAGTGACCAACTCAAATATCCTCCCTGATCCTGGTACCAAACAGAAGTGTGCTACGTTCCTTCAGAAAACAGCCTCTCCAGATCTCAGAAGCAACTGGAACTATACATTGCTGGAGAGAATACAAATGACATAGCCTCTGAAAAACAGATCAACAGTTTCTCATCAAGTTAAACATACACTTCAACATAACATAAAAATTCTCACGAGTGGACCAAGAAACAACATGGAGACAAGTGGAGAAAAGACTTAAGTTGTCAAAGATTCCATTTTTCTTGGATCCAAAATCAACGAGCATGGAGGCAACAGTCAAGAAATCAAATGAAGTACCACACTGGGCAAATCTGTTGCAAAAGGACATCTTTAAAGCATACAAAAGCAAACATACTACTCTGAGAACTAAGGTGTGCCAGATCCAAGTCATGACATTTTCAGTGACCACACGTGGATGTGAAAGATGGACAGTGAATAAGAAGGAACAGATAGCAATTGATGTCTTTTAATTATGGTATTGATGAAAAATTCTGAATCTACCATAAATTGGCAGAGAACTAACAAGTATGTTTTGAAAGAAGCACAACCAGAGTGCTCCCTGGTAGCAAGGATGGTGAGACTTCATTCCATGTAGTCAATCTCTATAGAAAGACATCTTACTTATAATAAAGGGGTCAGCAAAAAAGATCATTGATGAAATGAACTGATATAGTGGCTGCAACAGTGATTTCAAACACAGAAATGGTTGTGAGGATGGTGCAGTTCAGGTAGTGTTTTATTCTGTCTTAAGGTCACTGTGAATCAAAACTGACTTGACAGCATCTATGAACAACAACAGTTACAGGACAGCAATCTCACACCCAAGTATATATGCGGGCAAAATGAAAACTCTATGTTCATGTAAGAATTCTGTGCAAGAAAGTTTACTTCATTTTCAGTCATTAAAAAAATGAAATGCTATCATTCTACAAATGATGAATATACAAACTGTGGTATAGCTACAGAATAGGACATTACACAAGAGGAACAACTTCTTCAATGGAGCCAGAATAGAAAATATACACAGTGGAAGATACTTCCAGGGTCAGCCACAAGGGGAATGTCTGACCACAAAGAGGCAGCATGAGGTTGGTTTTCGAGGAAAGAGTGATACTGTTCTATACCATGATGCTACACAGTACTAGACTTGCACTTTGTATTTCACATAGCTATGCATTTCAGAAGCATTATTTTCTAAATTTTTAAATAGGGTTAAAAGTTTTATAAGCAATGAACAATTAATGAAAAATGGAAAATGAGGGAGAATCAAATGATAAACTAATCACAATCTCACCTTTAGACGAGAATCTCTGCTAATGTAATTCATCACATCAACAGTTTACACAAGAAATCATGAAGAGATGCAGAAAAAGCACTGGACACAATACTGCACCTATTTAGAATAAAAATCCTACAGTTAATGTCATAATCACTGGCAGAAACTAGATGTTTTCCTGCTAAGACTGGGAACACAGCAAGGATATTCTCACTCACCATTCCTTTTCAACATCATACTAGCATTTGTAGGTAAAGCACTACAACTAGAAAAGGAGGGAGGATGGCCAATTCAGAATAACAAGAGTATATAGGAAATTCTAGGAGCCCTGAACATTAAGGGAAAAGCTGAGAAACTGGACTGGGTGACAAGGAGAAAAGAGTAGTTCCACAGGCACCTAGACAGACCAGATTTAGCCTGCTGGCAGTCTGCATCCTGCAGAACCTGCTAGTGGGGAAGCTGAGCTTCTGACTGTTGCAGAATCACAAAGGACTACCATTTCAATGTCAAAAGCTAAGTGCTTGTGAACTTCTGTGAATCTAAAGCTTTCCTTTGGGTTATACCTCTCTCCCTTTATCCAGTGCTTCCCCTTCCTTTTGTGCACTGCGTGCTCACCAAACTCTAAATGCTCTATCTGGGCCCTTTATGTGCACCTGGAGCTCTTCTCTAAGACACGGAAAGGGAATAGTTTAATGCCCATGAGGAGAAGCTGTCAAAGGCAGCTAGGGTTAAACAAAAAAATAAACTACAAAGGACAGTTAATAAGACTAAGCACAGACTACTTAGCGGAAACCATGCAGGCAAGAAGGTGATGGGATAAAGCATATAAAGCCTTGAAGGGAAAAAAACGCCAACCAAGAATAATATACCCTGCAAAATTGTCTCTCATATATCACAGTGAAAAATGACATTCCTAGATTAAATGACAGTTTAGAGAAATTGCAAAAACAAAACAGAATTATAAGAAATAGAAAAAATTGTTCTTCGATGAAAAACTCAGTACCTTGAGATAAAAATTGAAGGCTACAACACAGAGTAAAGCAACCAGATGTCAACCTAGAGGGGGAAACTACAAAAGTAAATCAAAGCAAAAACACTAGAAACAAGGAAACAGTGATGTCAGTATGTACAATGTGACAACACTGACTCAAAAAGTGGAAGTGAATAGTCTGGTCACAGATATTTCATATGGAGAGAAAATTGAATCAACCTAAGTTAAAGAGTGGTTTAAATTTAGAACAATGAGGTAAATAGTAAAGTAACCACAAAGGAGATTAACAATCCCACATATCAAAATAAGAAACAAAAATCAAGGATTTTTAGCAAATACAAAACCAACAATGAAAAAGGGTTTTCATAAAGAAAACTGACTCAGTAAAGAAAATTAAATGGGAGAAACTGTCAACACACAAAAAAGACATCAAAATGACAGCACTAAATATATACCTATCAATAATTATACTGAAGGTAAATGTGTTAAATGTAGCAACAGAGAGTAGCAGAACAGATTTTTTTTTTAAAAAAGGACACAAGGGTCTATATACTGCTTTACAAGAGACACACCTTAGATTTACAGATACAGATTGAAACTCATAGAATGGAAAAATACATATCAAGCAAATCATGTTCAAAAACAGGAGTGGCAATAATTTTAGATAAATCAGATTTTAAAGCAGAATCCACCATGGTGGACAAAGAAGGAAACTATGTACTGTACTGACTAAAAGGTCAATATGTCAGGAAGTCATAACCATATTAAATACACACCCAATTATAGGGCCTCTAAGTATATTAATCAAATCTTAACAACACTGAAAACAGACACCTCCACAATAATAGGACACATCAACACACCACTTAAAGATGATGGACAGAACATCCAGAAAGAAGATTAATAATGACATGAAAGATCTAAAGGCCACAATCAACTAACCTGAGCTGACAGACAGATGCAGAAAACTCCACCTAACCACATACAAGTATGCCTTCTTTTCCAATGTACATGAAATGATCTCCAGAATAGACCATGTAGACATAAAACAAGCCTTAACAAAATCTAAAGCACTGAAATACTGAAAAGCATCTACTGAGACCATAAAACTCATAATCAACAGCTGAAAAAGCAAGGGAAAAAAATCAAACACATGTAACTGAACAACACTTTGCTCAAAAACTACTGGGTTATACAAGAAATCACAGATGGAATACAGACATTCACAAAAACAAGTAAGAATGAAAGCACATCCTACCAGAACCCCTAGAACAAAGCAAAAGCAGTATTAACAGATCAATTTGTCACAGAAAAGGCATACATCCAAAAAGACCAAAGGGCCCAAATGAAAGCACTAAATCCCTAAAACTGGAACAAGAAGATAGCAGCAAAAGAACCCCTCAGGCACCAGAAGAAAGCAAATAATCAGAGCAGAACTAGATGAATTAGAGAATACAAAAAATGACTGAAAGAGTTCTTTGAAAAGATTAACAAAATCAACCATTAGCCAAACTGACAGAAGAGAAACAGGAAATAAATACTCCAAATAAGTAATGAGTTATTCACTATCACAACAGAACCAACAACATTTAAAAAATCATTCACAGATGTTTTAGTCTTCTAGTCTTGCTATAAAAGAGGTATCACAAATGGATGGCTTTAACAAAGAGACATTTATTTTCTCACAAAAAAAGCAAGCTGAAAGTTCAAATTCAGGATGTCAGCTCCAGAGGAAGGCTTTCTCTGTCGGCTCTGGAGAAATGTCCTTGTTGTCAGTCTTCCCCTGGACCGGGAGACTGTGAGGCTCAGGGACCCTGGGTCCTTTCCAAATGATGTGCTCTGCTCGTGACACTGCTTCCTGGTGGTATGAGGTCCTCAACTCTGTGTGGTAGCTTTCTTCTTTCGTATCTCAAGAGACTATATCAGAGCACAATACAGTCTTATACACTGAGTTCTGCCCCAACACAACTGTCACCCATCTGCCATCATTAACATCACAGAAGCAGGTTTACAACATAAAGGAACATCACACAATACAAGGAATCATGGCCTTGCCAAACTAACCCAATAAAAGGCAGGTTTACAATACAGTTATAAAAAGAAAGACTTCTACACACCCATATATTGATATGACATTCTAATATAACAGAATTCTTTCATAAATGAATCAAAATGCAAACACTATCAAACTCCATGTCCTAGAATTGAAAGGATACTTCAAACAGTATTTATCACCTTAATGCTTACATCAGGAAAATAGTGGGAACTTCACTCACATGGGATTAAAGCATGAATAAATTCCACATACTCAATTTTCATAAGATTTCTTCCCTAATACGAATCTTCTTGCACACAAAATGGGATACTATGTGAATGAAGGCTTTCTAACAATGTTGACAATCAATGTGTCTCAGCATTTTATGGAGTCGCACAAGTATCATGGAAGAGGTGGACACTAAAGGTCTCCATCACCTTTTACAGTCACAGAATGAATCTCATGTAGTCTTTCACATTTTGTCTAAGACTAAAAAAAAGCATGTCTATGATCCCAGATACCTCACATTAACTTACATGACATCTCTCTAGTGTGAATTCTCGTATGTTCTGATATGCTTTCTTTATGTGACAACTTAAATGACTCTGGAGAAACACAAATGTTTCTCCATGTTCCTCACAATTTATAGGTAATTTGCCCTGCACCTTCTCTCGAGACTGTTAAAAAACATATACAAGTTACCCAACAGCTCTTGCATGGGTGTTGATGCTCTCTAGAATGCCTGCCTACTCAGGTGTGTTCCAAATAAACATCTCAAGAGTTTTTCACTTGGTTTACATTCATAAAAGAACTGCTCACTATGATTACATACATAAAGGCAGAAAAAAAAAAGTTTTTTACCATGTTTCTTTTATATGTAACTGTTTTTTCCAATACACCCACCTTTAGGTATCTGAAGAGATATGAGCAACAGATTCCCCACAATGACTACATTTCTACGATTACTCTGCACTGTAAGCTTACTGATATTCAACTTTTACATTCTTTGCATCAGTAAGTCTTCTTTCCACTGAGAGTTCTTCTATGTGAAGTGAGACTGAAACCCTGAAGAGTTTACCACATTTCTTACAACTCTTGAGGTCTCTGTTCACTGTGAGTTCTTACAAGAGTAGCGAGGGATGAAGACTGACTAAAGACTTTTCCATATTCCTTACATTCAAAAGACCTCTCTCCATTGTGCGCTCTTACGTGTATAACGGGGACTCCAGACTAGCTAAAGGCTTTCCCTCATTTCTTACATTTATTAGGCTTTCCTCCATTGTGAGTTCTCATATGCTTATTGAGAGTTGAGGTCTGTCTAAAGGTTTTCTCACATTCCTTACATTTATAAGGTTTCTCTCCACTGTGAATTCTTCTGTGTACAGTGAGGGTTGTGGAATGACTAAAGGCTTTCCCACATTGCTTACATTCATAGAGCCTCTCTCCACTGTGAGTTCTTACATGTACAGTGAGGGCTGAGGAACACCTAAAGGCTTTTCCACAATGCTTACATTCATAAGGCCTCTCTCCACTGTGAGTTCTTAAATGTATAGTGAGTGACGAGGTGTGCCTAAAAGCTTTCCCGCATTCTTCACATTTATAAGGCTTCTCTGCACTGTGAATTTTTATATGGTTAATGAGAGATGATCGATGACTAAAGGCTTTCCCACATTCCTTGCATTTATAAGGCCTCTCTCCACTGTGACTGCTTATATGTGTGGTAAGGGAAAAGGCAAGACTAAAGGCTTTCCCGCATTCTTTGCATTCATAAGGCTTCTCCCCAGTGTGAGTCCTTACATGTGTAGTGAGCTGTGAGACTTGACAAAAGGCTTTCCCACATTCTTTACATTCATAAGGCCTCTCTCCAGTGTGAATTCTTACATGTTTAATGAGGTGTGATAGCTGACTAAAGGCTTTCCCACATTCTTTACATTTATAAGGCCTCTCTCCAGTGTGAGTTCTTACATGTCTAGTGAGCTGTAAGCGGCAACTAAAGGTTTTCCCACATTCCTTACATTCATAAGGCCTCTCTCCAGTGTGAGTTCTTGTATGTCTAGTGAGGCATGAAACCCGAGTAAAGGCTTTCCCACATTCCTTACAATCATAAGGCCTTTCTCCAGTGTGAGTTCTTATATGTGTAGTGAGGTGTGATACCCGAGTAAAGGCTCTTCCACATTCCTTACATTCATGAGGCTTCTCTCCACTGTGACTTTTTACATGTGTTATGAGGAATGAGGCATCACTAAAAGCTTTCCCACATTCTTTACACTCATAGGGATTCCCTCCACTGCAACCTCTAGTATAAGTAACAAGGCCTGCAGAAAGACTAAAGGTTTTCCTACATTTGTCACATCCATAAGGCTTATCTCTGTTACAACATTTTTTATGCACAGTGAGGGATAAAGAATCACTACTGCTTTTGTGACATTCACGCTTATACCAGTTATGAATTTTTACATCTATCGGAAAGAATGACGAATTACAGAAATTTTTCTCATTGTTACATTCATAGTGTTTCTCTCTCCTAACTGTTGGCACAGGATTCTTCAAGGTTGAGATACAAACATCTTTCCCACATACCTTACATTTATAGGGTTTCTTTCCAGTAAGGGTTCTCATAGGAAGGCTTAGGTAAAAGTGGCAACTGCAGGCTTCTCCATATTCCTTACACTGACACATATTGCATCCAGTGTGAGTTTCGGCACAGAATTTATGTGATGACTGATGCATGAAGGTACCTCCACTCTCACAGCATTCAAAATGATTTATTTCTGAAGAATTGTTTTTTGCCACAATAATACCTGGAATCTGGGTGAAGGTTCTTCCACACTGACTGCCTTCATTATGTTTACAGAGGTTTCCTACTGTATACCTTCTGTTAAAAACAGGCAAAAACATACTGTTGGAAACAAATTTGGTCTCATTTCACCATCACTCAAAACTGAGACTAAGCATGAGTTTTGCCCTGAACCATCTCATGTTTTATATGTTAAATCCTCTACCAAAGATAGTGTAGTTACTATTGTCTCAAATACTCACATGCTTCCCTTCACATCTAGAATACATTCTGTGAAATAGGATGTTATGTGATTTGCATGTTGTATGAACATACTATATGCAGTCTGTGGCGCTCCAGAGTTGAATTACACATAATACATGTTTACTAACCCAAAAGGCCTATGAAAAATTTGAGTTACATACAATGTTTTGTACTAAAAAATGCACATTATTTTGTGCTGCACAGGAACACATTATTTCTACTATTAAAAATGCTTTAGCTTATCTGGAAGGTTTCTTCCAGCTGGGGTTACTAAGCTCGGTCATAATGTTATCTGTCATCAGACCATAGAAATACATGCAGTTAGACGTTGCCCAAACACACACATCATGCATCATGCAGTATATGATTTTACCTGAGGCTCTATTGTCTCTCATTTGAAGGATACTCACATAAAATGTTTCCTCTGGTATTGAGGCTGATCTTCACTGAAAACAAATCTGGAGATTTCTTCTACCACAGAGGAGGTGTTATTCTTCATAAGTTGCACTATTATATATTCACTGGATAATTTTTCTCCATCATTAACATTTCCAGATACTGACCCAATCATTCAAGTTGACGTTCACAATATGAAACAGAAAGGAATTATTAAGGGGGAGAAAAAAAAGCTGCTGTGAAGAAAGACTTAACCATATCCCACTGTTTCAGAAGTTTGCCAGTGGTTAAAAATTCATTTACTGAGAAATATTTCCATGAAAACTGACAGTGATGGTGACAAAAATAGGTACAATTAGAAGAGCTAAGCAGAAACATATTAAACACATTACACTGGAAATACTAAAAGAAGGAACAAAAAGAAGTACTTCTCTCTGACCACAGGAGTGAGGGCATTAAAAAAGGTAGATGAAAGATCTGAGGTTTCTATGAAGGCCTGTCACCTCAACCCAAAAGAAACATCCTAGCTGACTGACTCAAACATCATTCCCTGAATGCATGGCCAGTCCCTTCAAAGTCTTTCTTTACTAGTGCTCCCTAACATACTAAACCTATTTCTGTTCTCCTCTTATCTTCCTCTTGCTTCCTTTGAGAAAAAATGGGTTCATATACTGTTTTCCTTGATGATGCTCATGGAGAAATACGTATCTGACAAAGTACATACAGAGAAATGAATATAACAGTGGAAGAAAGTACATAGCACAATGAACACTTCTGTAACACTGTCATAGACTGAATTATGTCCCCACAAAAATGTGTGTAACAATTTGGTTGTGCCATGATTCCCTATATGGTAACTGTCCTTCATTATGTGATTTTCCTATGCTGTAAATCCTAATCTCTACCTGTGGTTAATACACTAGATTATATAAAGAAGATTAGGGTGGAACCATAACACCCTTCCTAAGGTCACCTCCTTGTTGCAGTGTAAAAGGTAATTTCCCTAAGTGTGGTCTACACCACCTTTAGCCTTTTATCCTACAACAGATAAAAGAGAAACATGCAGAGAGGTGTGACCTCACATGACCAAGAAAGCAACACTAAGAGCAGAGTGTATCCTTTAGACCTGAGGTTCCTGCACTAAGATGCTCTCAGAACAATCAAAGACTTATGCAACACAAGGACCTTCCTCCAGAGGCAACAAAGAGAGAGTGCGTTCCCCTGGATTTCACAGCATGAGTTCATACTTCTAGCCTACTTGACTCTGTAAGAATAAATTCATCTTTAGTAACACCATCCACTCACGGTATTTCTGTTAGAACAACACCAGATGACTACGACACTGACAAAATACTATAGTCTATAGTGTCTCTGAATTTAGGCAAGTGTGGGTATGTTTTCAGCAAGATGATAATTTAAACTTGCAGTAAACAGTAAAACTTCTATAAGGTCTCAAACCATAAATCTCTCAGTACTCCAAAGTGATCCCTGAAGATAATGATAATGCTTATACTTCAAGGACTTAAGGAGCCTCTAGGATTTTCATCACAAAAGAAATGACTATCACCTTAATATATAGGACTTTATGTTCACTGGGAAGCTAGATATACAAACTGCACAGCTCTAACAGATTATCCCTGTTTTAATTAATAATTTCACAATATTTCAGCCCAAATACTAGAAGAAAGTCAACAATTACAGTATTTTTGATTACTACAGCACTTAAAAAAAAATACCATATTTACCTACTGAAGCCAGGTTTCTGAAGGTTTCCATCATCACATCTCTGTAGAGTTTCCTCTGAGCAAAATCCAGCAAAGCCCATTCTTCCTGAGTGAAGACCATGGCCACATCCCCAGCAACCACTGAGTCCTAAAACACAGCAGACATTTTGGATCAGCAAGGTACCATGTACTCCAATGAACGTAAGAAAAATGGTAAGACCAGCAGTCACAGGAAACTACAAATTCATAAGGATTTAACATAGATCTTTGTTTTGCCATGGTCTAATCTAGGATATAACTAACAGCCACTTCCCTTCACTAACTATACTCACTTCCTAACTCACTGTATCCTGTCTCATAGATTTCTAACACAGTGAGATAAGCTCTAGGCAGTTAGACAGTGACCAATCCTAGTCTCACTCCCTTCTGTCTTTATGGTCTGGAATAGTAAGGAGACACAAAATAAATTAGCAAAATGATGTAGTTTAGATCATGACTTCATTCTTAAAAATGACCTCACCTCCTTCCATAACACCCACCAGAACACACAACAAAATAAGCACACGGTAAAAGCAGAATGAAGTATTAACAACTGAGGAAAACCAAAGAATGACAGTTTTTCTTTTGTCCCTTATAGTCATAAAAGGATCAGAGCCCCTCATAAGCAAACTGGGAACCCAAAACTCTGAGCAAGTCATCTTGAAGAATTCTAGGGGATTAGAGAGTAATAAGTCTACCTGCTGGAAAAAGAATTTTTTTTTTAACAATTATGAATTTCACAGAGACAAGAAAAGTTGTTAATAAGAACTCACATGTGGGACAGGAAACATGAACAGTCAAATATCCGTACAACTCTGAAAACTGATGCAACCAATTATTATTGACTATAAGCCTCAACACACATAAATTCATATACCTACACAAATACATTCTAATGATATATGAGCTCAATTTAAGTTCATGAACTCATCCTAGAAAAAGTGCTACATGCCTCATTGCTGAGTATCACTAGGATCACCCTCAAAGTACTCCTCTTGGGAAGCTATGAACCAATTCCAGTGCCTAGTCCATCCTTCAAAGCAATTTTGCAATTCTTTTTCTGCAGTGGTCATCACAGATGTTGTCATATTACCCTTGATGTCCTGAATGTCATCTAAATGTCTTTGTTTCATTATTTCCTGTACCTTTGACTAAGAAAGAAAGTCACTGGGGACCAGATCAGGTGAACAGGGACTGTGTTCCAATACAGACAACTAGAAAATTAACTTTGTGAATGTGCCACCGTGTGCAACAGCCAATCAAGGAAGTCCCAAAATTGCTTTGAGAGGTGGACTAGCTGGCATTGGTGTGTAGCTTCTCAAGGGGAAGCACTTCAAAGGTGACCATAGTGATACTCAGCAATGAGGTATGTAGCACTTAGAACAAAAGCTCATGGACTTAATTGTTAAACCTTGTAAGATGACAGAGCTCTACCTACACAGAAACTTAAAAGCATGCTCCTCTACTGCCCAAGAAAATTACAGTTCTCATTTTGCAGTGACTGCACAACATAAATGAATGTCACCAAAATATATGCGTGTAATTTTGTGAAATACAAATGTTTTATATATTATATATATATTTGATTATACACACACACATATATGTCAACCATGTCACTGAGGGTCTATCTTTTTTGCTGACTGGCTACTTTATCAAGCATAATATCTTTCTCCATAGATTGGTTCCTCCTGATAACATGGCCACAGTAACTGAGAGATAAGGCTAGCCATCCTTGTTTCTAAAGAGTATTCTGATTGTTCTTCCAAAACACATTAGTTCCTTCTTTTGGCAGTCTATGTCATATTCAATATTCTTCACCAACACAATTCAAATGTGCCTGCTCTTTTTTGTCTTTTGTATTCATCACCCAGCTTTCCCATGCCTGTAAGGCTACTGACACCATGATGTGAGTCATGTACCCCTTAGTCTTCAAGGTGACAGCCTTTTGCAGCAGATTTGCTCAATGTAATGCCTTTTCATTTCCTGACTGCTGCTTCCATGAGTTTATTGTGGATCCAAGTAAAACGACATCCTTGACAACGTTAGTCTTTTCCCCACTCATCATAATGTTGCTTATTGGTCCACTGGTGAGAATTTTTATTTTATGTTGATATAATCTATACTAAAGGATATTACTGTCTTTGAACTTCACCAGTAACTACATCAAGTCCTCTTCACTTTCAGCAAGCAAGGCTGTATCATCTGCATAACTCAGGTTGTGAACAAGTATTCCTCCAATCCTGATGCCATTTTTTTTCATACAGTCCAGCAGTCAAACTAAGAACCTACTGCCATTGAGTATGGTCCCTACTCAAATATGCATGGTAAAAAAATTCAACCCTGATCCACACTTTTCCTGACTTTAAAACATGCAGGCTTTCCTTGTTATATATGACAGCCTCTTCATTCATGTAGATTCCCCACGAGTATAATTAGGAGTTACAAAACCCTCATTCTCTGCAATGTTACCTATAATTTGTTACAATCCACAGTTAAATGCCTTGACATCAACATGAAATTGACATAATTAACTCAGGTAAACATCTTTCTGGTATTCTCTGCTTTCAGCTAGGATCCAACATCAGCAATGATAGCTGTGGTTCGACATCCTCTTCTAAAATCCAGTTAGAATTTTTGGTAAATCCTTGTTGCTGTACTACTGCAAATGCTTTTGAATGATCTTCAGGCAGAATTCGCCGGCATGTGACATCAATGATACTGTGTGATAATTTCCCATATTCAGTTGCATCATCTTTCTTTGCAAAGTTGTAAATACTGTTCCCTTCCAGTCTGCTAAACAGGTAGCTGTCTTTAAAATTTCTCAGCACTGATGGCTGAGCCCTTCTCGCACTGCATCTGTATGCTGAAACATCTCAATTGGTATTCTGTCAATTCCCAAAGCCGTGTTTCTTGCCAGTGTATATTCAGTGAAGCTTGGACTTCTTTCAGTATCATTGGTTTCTCAACATAATTTATCTCCTAAAATGGCTGAATGCTGATCAATTCTTTTTGGCATACTGACAACTTTTGATTCTCCCTAAGTGGTTTTAATATTTTTCTCTGCAGAATCCTTCAAAATTGCAACTGAAGGTGTGAACTTGTTCTTTAGTTCTTTCAGCTCCATAAGTGCTGAGCACATTCTTCCCTTTCGTTTTTCCCCAGATTTTTCCACATCAATACTTTGTCTTCTTGAGCTGCCCTTTGATATCTTCTGTTCAGCTTTTACTTTTTCTTTTTTTTAGCCAGTTAATATTCGAGAGCGAGTTTTTTTCTTGTCTTTTTTAAAAAATATTTTATTGTGCTTTAAAGTTTAAAATTCAAATCAACTTGCCATACAAATCCCCTAACACATACCACTACACAACTGTTTTCTCCCCCATCCCCACCCTGTGAAAGCACACTCCTCCTTTCCACCCTCTACTACTCACTTCCATTCAACCAACTCCTGTCTCCCTCCACTCTCTCATCTTGCCTTTAGACAGAAGCTACACAAGGGACCTCATATATATATATGTATATGTATATATATTTGAGCCAAGAAGCACCTTCTTTGTCAGCATCACTCTATGTCTTACAGTCTAGTCCAATTCTGAAGAACTGGCTTCAGTGCTAGATTCAGCTCTGGATTAACAGAGTCCAAGGGTCATATCCTCTGGGGACCCTCTAGTCTGACAGACAAACAAGGGTGGTCTTTATTTTAATAGAGTGCCAGTTCTGCACACCCACTTCTCACCCACCACATCGGTGATTTTATGTTGTGCTTCCTTTCAGGGCAGTCATTCGTGGTGGCTGGCCACCATATAGTTCTGCTGGTCTCAGGCTAATGTAGAATCTTGATTCTCTCCTGCATTGTTAATAACATCTTACTTTCCTCATGTATGATGTCCTTGATATCATTCCACAATTTGTCTGGTCTTGCACTGTTAGTGTTCAACATGTCAAATCTGTTCCTGAGAGGGTCTCTAGGTTCAGGTGGGATATACTTAAGGTTGTACTTTGGCTGTTCTAATTTTCTCCATCCTCAACTTGCATATGAGTGGTTGATCTGATCCAAAGTTGGCCCTTGGCCTTGTTCTGATGACTGAGAGTGAACTTCCCCATCACCTCTTTCCACAGCTGTAGTCAATGTGATTCCTATGTATTCCATCTGGTGAAGTCCACGTATATACCACAACCAAATCCACAGCCGTCAATTCTGACACACAGCAACCTTATAGGACAGGGTGGAATTGTCTGACAAAGTCCAAGGAACTGTCAACCTTTGGTTAGCAGCTGTAACATGTAACTAATAAGCCATCTGGGTTTCCAATGTTGATCAAAGAACACGTTATTTGCAAATAAGAAAAAGTTGGGATGTCATCCTACTGGCCTCTTACTAGAAGGGATTAGAGAGGGTGAAGAAGAGGGGGCAGGAGATTGTTAAACAGACACGTATAGACTAGAAAGGAGTGTGCTGTCACCATAAATCAAAAGAAAAAGATACAGTTGGTCTTGCAAAATTCTGTCATCTTAGTCATCTAGTGCTACTTTAACAGAAATACCACAAGTGGATGGTTTTAAGAAGAGAAATTTTATTTTGTCACAATTAGAAAGCTAAAAGTCCGAATCCAGGATCTCCACTCCAGGAGAAGACATTCTCTGGGCTCTGGAGGAAGGTCCTTGTGTTGCATCAGTGCTTGGTCAGAGAGCATCTTGGCACAGGTCTGAAAACAGGCTTCAGGTCTGAAAACGTGCTCTACTCCTGGTACTGCTTTCTTGATGGTATGAGGTTCTCAAATCTCTCTACTAGTTTCTCTCCTTTATACCTCAAGATATAAAGGCACAAAACAATTTTATATATGGAGTCCTGCCATATATACTGCCACCCAACCACCCTCATTAACATCACAGAGGCAGGATTTACAAAATGGGGGACAGAGACATATATTACATCACTAAAGTTCAAGTAAAATGAATTGCCAGTAATGTCATCATGATAGGAGAGGAACAACAAATACTGTAATAATGTACTATACATGAAATGACATATTGCTACCTTAAATTGCACTGGAATTAGCAGCAAGTGTGTACTACAGGCTTCACAGCAATAAATTAAAAAAGAAAAAAGGAAGTAAAATTGATATACTGACAGAGAATACAGAACTGTATACAAAGTTCAACTGAAATCATAGTGGATAGAAAAACAGTAGAAGAAAAAAGAACAAGGGCAAGAATATAAAACAGGAAGAAACATGGAGTCAATACAACTGTGTAAGCGATCTCTTTAAATGTCAAAAGTCTATAGACAGTAATTTAAAGACACAGACTATATTACTGCAGAGTATGGAAGTACATAACATGGTTAGTCTAGAAATAATCTCTGTAACTGCCACCAAATGACTGAGTGGGACTATGCAAATGAGGTCCTTGTGGCACATCCAGGGTATTGGATAGTCTGTTAATAATGTAAATAAGGTGTACGGAACCCTAAAGACTAGACTGGTCAGTTTTGCCATCCCATTAGGCTTAAAATAATCCATTCCCAGAGGCAGGAAGGGATGATCCCACAACCACTATCAAAGAAAAGCCAGGAGTGAAACTAAGAAAGAAAAGTCAGGAGTGAAATCTTGTCATTTGAACCCATGATCGCTGTGCTGAAAAGCTCCTGAACCAGCCAAAACAGAAAGCCGTAACAGTGAAGATGGCAAGAAGCAACAGCAGATAAATGGTGGCAGTAGAGGCAAGACACCAGCAGGAGATGGAGTAGTGAGCTTCCCTGCCCACTAAATGAGAAAACTGACCACATTCATGCATTAGACTTACGGGTGACTGGGGTGTCTCCAGGGTCATGGCGGAGCTAGGTTTGTGGACCCACAAAGCTAGAGCTGAGAGCCTTTAGGCTGAGGCTGACTGACAGAATGGAGCCTCTGAGTTCTCCTCAGTGAGCTAAGAGCTTTGTAACGCTTATCCAAAGAATGGCTGTGAGCACAGGCTGAGAAGAGGATGTCGTGATTAAAGAACTGTATCCTCAGCATCCCTGAAACTCAAATGTAACCTGTTACTTCCCTAATAAACCTCATAACCATTAGTACTGTCTGTGAATTCTGTGTCATCACTGCAGTGAATTATCAAACCCAGAAGAAAACAGAGATTGCCATAGGCAGAATGGTTGGTGTCAGAACCGGCAAACAGTTTGCAGGGCAAAGGCAGGTCTGACTACCATTTCACAGGAATCAGCCTTGGGTTGTTGATCTTTTCTTTCTTGTTTGTTAAGTCAAAAGGAATTCAGAGGTCCCCTGCCATGCCATTTTTACAGCTGACATCAGTTGCGAGATGTGCTGCATTCGTTAGAGACTCATGGAAGCACAGAACTTTGAAAAACAAAGGACAAATAGGAGTGGGAAGTGAAACTTTTGGTTCTTAGTTACTCTGGTTGTTGTTACCTAATGGTTGAAAGGAAAATAGGTTACACTGCAGATGAGGTGAGAAATAACACATCCAGAGGGGCTCACAGTCCAGACCAGGTAAACGGGATGATTTACAGGGGTAGAACACAGTCTTCTGACACCACCCAGTCAGATGCTCAAGGCCATGTGCATATGAATGGGAAGACAGTTAAAGGACGGACAGAACACTGCAATGTTTAAAGGTGTTCATGTGTGTATCTGAATATACTAAGAATACTGAATGTTTCTCCCATCTAGTGTGGCATAACAATTCTAAATTTATAATATTAGGCACTATAAATTACAATCGGCAGTTCAAATCCAACAGGTGTTCCTTGGAAACTCTATGGGGCCATTATACTCTGACCTCAAGGGTCACTATGAGTTGAATCACTTGACAGCACTAAGTTATAGATTACAAAAACAAAATCAAACCCACTGCTGTCAAGTCAATTCTGAAGCATACCAACCCTATAGGACAGAGCAGACCTGTTTCATAGAGTTTTCAAGGCTGACTGATAAAATGGAGCCTCTGGGTACTTACCAGTGAGCTAAAAGAGGGACAGCTGGTAACAGAACTGGTAAAAAGTTGACAGACACAAAATGCTGACCTGTTGAGTTAGCAGAGGTAGCTCTTTAACCTCACACCATCAGGGTTTCCTACAGGTTACACTGAGCATGTAACTCCACCTTTGCCTAATACCTGACTGAATGTGCTATGAAGGGAATTAGAGTTTGCAGGAAGGAAACACTGGTAGTTGGTTTCAATAGGTAGGTAAAAAACTTGAGCCCTACCCAGAATCCTTCAGTCTAGCAATTTACTTTTGACAAGATAAGCAGAACCACCCAGAACTGCCATGGAAACAGGACACTTCCATTTTAAGGAAGGGCCTGCAGAGAAAGAAGGATGATGATGATTTTGATTTTTGAATTTTGGGCAACTAGTATGCATTTGGGTGCATCAAACCAGGAAGTATTAGTGCCCATCAGAAGAAACCACTTCCAAGGCTGGAACTTAAAGAGAGGTGGCCAACAAACAGCCTAGTATGCTTGCTTAAGGTGACCACCTGGTGCCATGAGACAAGTATAAGTAGGGGAGGACAGCAATGAGGAGATGGGCTGAGTCTGGACACATTCCAATGACACCAATTAACCTAGCACACGGATCCTAGGGATGAGAGACAGAAAGGGCTGGCTGCTCAGAAGTGCAGGGAGGTAGCCCCTGACGTAGCCCATGGGGGCCAGGAATGAGCAAGAAGGGGCTGGCTGGTTCTAAAGAAGGCAGATGTGTGGACTCTCAAGCCTACAGCTGATACCTACTGTGACCTAGCTTGGCTGGACAGGGAGTAGCTAACAACCCGACTGAATGAAGAGAAACATGTATGACACCATTAGCTAATGTAAATTGCTGTACTTACTCTGGACTAGACTTTCCTTATGGATACAGATAGTTTAAGTTTCAGTTCAAACAGAAGATTCTTCAGATAAAGGAAAATGCTTGTCTCCTCAGAGTACTGGTTGGATAGGGACCCCAAAACAACCCACTGACGTCAAGTCAATTCCAACTCACTGCAACCCTAGAGGACATAGCAGAACTGCCCCACAGCCTTTTCAAGGAGCACTTGCTAGATGTGAACTGCAGACCTTTTTGTCTAGCAGTCATAGCTCTTAACCACTATACCACCAGGTCTTCCTTCACAGAGACACGCAATTTAAATACTGGCTATCTAAAATTGAGAGACAAAGGCATGAAGTGTCTGCCTTACACACTTTTGTGGGTGTACTCTGACTTAAAATGAGGACAAGGGAAGACTGCCACTGAATAGTTTCTTCTTTTCCTAATAGGTCTAGGGAAGGAATCGTGGGGGAAGACACTGATAGGATTATATGATTCACTTGTAGGTGCTAATCATTAACAGGGTGAAGAGGAGGCAAACTTTGGAGAACCTGATAAGATCAGATGGACACCTGCAGCTGACTTGAATGGCTAGTACATCAGTAACTTCAACCTTACGACACTACTCTACTGAAGAACTAATTGCTAATGACTGTCCTGGAATGGTAAAATGATTGGAAGGGGGAAGCTAATCCCTGAAGAAAGAAAGAGTCAAAGGCTAGAAGAGTCAGATGGTGGCCAGCAGTACAGTGAATTACTTAATATGGTATGTCTACCTGTAGTCTTGTAACTCCCACCAAGGACTGGGTGGGGCTATGGAAGTAAAGTGCTTGGGGTCCACTAAGGGGATTAAATAGCTTGCTAATAATATAAATAATGTGCACAGCACCCTTGTAGGACCATGGAATTAGGGTGTATGGAACCCTACTAAGGAACTGGTCAGTTCCACCATGCCCCTAAGCTTAAAGCTAGCTTCTCAGAGGCAGGAAGGGAAGATCTCACCAACATCAAGATAGACGAGCCAGCAGTGTAGCACATCCTTTGGACCAGGACTCCTGTGCTGAGATGTTCCTAGAACGTGGAGGTTGACAGAGAGCTGTAACACCAAAGATGGCAAGAAGTGATGGCAGATATACAGCAGTATCAGAAGCAAGAGAACAGCAGGCCACCTGCAGATGGTGATCGGCAGGAGATGGTAGTGGGCTCCCTGGCCCACAGATTGAGAAAGCTGAACACTTCTGAGGCAGGAGGCTTGCTACCAGACTAGGGTGCTGTCATGGATTCAATTCAGTCACCCCAAGAATATGTGTAGCCATGTGGCTGGGCCATGATTCCCAGTATCCTGTGACTGCCCTCCATTTTGTGGTTTTCCTATGCTGCATGTTAAAGGATTAGGGCGGGGCTGTAAATCTCTTCATAGGATCACCTCCCTGCTCCACTGTAAAGGGAGTTTCCCCGGAGTATGGCTTGTCCCACCCTTCATCCTTTCATCCTATGAGAGATAAAAGGACAGAGAAGCAGGCAGAGAATTGGGAACCTCGTACCACCAAGAAAGCAGCACCAGGAGAAGAGCGCGTCCTTCAGACCTGAGGTTCCTGTGCCAAGATGCTCCCTGGACAGAGGCTGATGCAATACTGGACTTCCCTCCAGAGCCGACAAGGGGGAAAGCCTTCCCCTGGAGTGGACACCCGGAATATGGACTTGCAGCATACCAGACTATGTAAGAATAAACCTTCCTTTGTTAAAGCCACCCACTCTGTGGTATTTCTGTTAGAGCAGTGCTAGCCGACTAACACAGGTGCCTGCGGAACTTCTTGAGCCTGCCCTGAGTTATTTTCCAAAACTCAGAGGACAGGGAACATTTTAACAAACTAGGGGAAGGGGGAGAGAGAAGGGAAAGAGGAGGTTGCTTGACTCCCTTAAGCTGAAAAATCATAACCAAACTGTTTCTTCACCTAGATTCAGACATCAGGGCATATACTATCCTCACAGACACTCTGGGACAGTTGTCAGCCCCTTGTCTTTCTCAGCAGCCGCAGCCAAACAGCTCTGCCTGTACCAATAACCCCTACCCGTCTAGTATAGTAGGCAAGAGCCTGCACCACACACTTGGTGACTTACTATCTGGACACCTGAGCTGAATCCAAGTAAGAAAAGTGTACATTCCAAAACAAAAAGCTACAACATGGTGCCAAAGCAATCATAAAATTAATTTATTTATGACTCAAAAACAGCAGTCCATATCAAAACACTTGAGGGGCAGACCATTATCTCTTCAGAAGGCTCCCCCCAAAATAAAATTTTCCATAGGAAGAGAGCTTCCTGGAATTATCCAAAGCAGAATGTAAAAGATTAATATTTAAAACTCTTTGAGAGATGAGGAAGGAGATCAGGCTAAAAGCAGCAGACCATAATGAAAAACTGAACAAGCTGCAAAGTATAGAGCAGCAAGAATTCGAAATTTGGAAAATTAGTAACAAAATCACATACTTACAAAATTCAACAGTACAGTCAGAGGAGCAGAACTGAAGCAATGGAAGGCCAATCAGTGAGAATGAAGATACAGTGCATGACAGAAACATATTTTAGGAAAAATCAGATAAAAAGCTAGCAATAGGAATATCACACACGATGCAGCAATCCCAATTCTTGGAATATATCACAGAGAAATAAGGAATGTTGCAGATACATGCACACCAATGTTTACTGAAGAAATGTCCACAATAGCAAAAACAAGGAATCAACCTAGATGCCTCTTAACAGATGAACATGATAAACTATGGCACATTCACACAACAGAATACCACACAATGATAAAAACAATGATAATCTAGCAAACACTTCACAACATGGAGTCATCTCGAAGACATTATGCTGAGTGCAGCAGTTACAAAAGGACAAATATTGTATGAGACCACTAAAGACTTAAGGAGAGGTTTAAGCACCGAAGAAAATGATTTTTCATGGTTCCAGTTTGGGGAGGAGGGAAAGGATATTCCTAGATCAGGTGGTAGACAGGAAATGGATTGGGTGAAGGGAGTCACAGCATGCAGCAGAAGGGAGGTGAGCACAACCGGACTACACCAGAAGCGAAAAGGTTTTCTAAATACATCTTAACATTTTGAAGGACACGGTAGCAGGGACATGGGTCTGAGGACCATGGTTTCAGGGGACATCTAGCCTAACTGGCATAACTTTGTTTTTTTAAGAAAATGTTCTGCCCTTGTCTGTAAATCATTACTGAGGTCAACTCTTCGGACAAGATGGACTGGACTCAGTGACACAGAGTGACCATATCGTATGTGCACTTCATGGTTCTATGTATCTGTAGGATGTCATCTTGCTGGCCTCTTACAGGAGAGAGAGAAGAGGGTGGCGAGGAGGAGACAGGAGATTGTTAGGAGGATATGACATGTATAGAACGAACAGGAGGAGTGTGTCATCACTGGGCAGGGAAAACAGTGGGAGCTGCACATAGGCAGGCATGCAAATTTATACTGGATTGTACATTTTCACTCAATCACAGTGAATAAAAAATTGAAAAAAAAACTGGGTGGTCAAGTTTACAGCAAGAGCAATAATAAGGGTAACTGGTCATAAACTTCTAAAATACAGATAGTAACACTCTCCAGACAAGAGGAGATGAAACCAGGATGGGACAGGGAGGTCATAAAAACTGACCAAGGTCTATTCCTTAATGGAGACTCAGGTTAATATTTACACTATAAAGATTTTATGCATATTTTGTTTATACAGCTAATAGTAAACAATTTAAAAGCATTTAAAACATAAAGGAAACATAATTTTCATATATTACTTGAACAATCACGCGAAAATTCTTTCATCTTTGATTTTACTGACCTAAGAAGGGCTTTTACACTTAAATTATCAATACTTAGTTCTTTACATTTCTATTCACCATTCATGATTTACATTTCTATTCACAACAAACTTTGCAAAAGCTAAATAACAGCCATAACATAACCACCCATTTATAGCATTACTGTTAAAAATAACAATAATAAAACTAAGATCAATCATATGCAATATTCTGGAGTTTCATAAGAATTCATATTAAAGCTTTTTATGAAAATATCACCAAAATAATTTGTTCATTAAAGTAAGTAGAAATCCCATGCTGTCTTTTGCAAAACAAAGCAGAGAAAACGAAAACTTTTTATTTGTATTTGTTTCCTTCAACATGCACACTGGCAAGACACTTCACAAAGAAACGAGGTTGGTTATTTACAGTAGCTGGGGGAAGAGGAACAGATGAGTGTGGACATGAAAAGGAGTAAGTCTTCATAAAACGGACATTTAAAGTTTATATTCATCTTTCAAACTGGAAGGTACTACCCACTGGAAAAACACCACTTCAGTAAGTTACATTTTACTTTTAGACATAAGAGTCAAATGAGTATAAACATGACACCAGGAATTCCTAACGACGTAAATTTTTTTTTTAACTTTTATTTGACATGACTGAGTTAAAACGTACATTCCCGTATAAATTTACATGCCCACCTATATGCAGCTTCCACTGCTCTCCCTGTCCAGTGACTGCACACTGTTCTTCTCTGCTCCATACATGTCTCATCCTCCCAACAGCCTCCTTTCCCCTCCTCTCTATCCACTCCCCTTCCTCCAGCCAGAGGTCAGCAAGATGATATCCTATAGATGTATCGAATCATAAAGTGCTTCCAATATATGGTCACTCTGCATTGCCAAGTTCAATCCATTCCTGTCCAAAGAGTGGACCTTTGTTATAATTTATGGGAAAGGGCAGCATCAGGGCCGGGGGCCATGCTCTCAGAGGAACCCCAAAACCGCTGGACCATCAATTGAGGTCTTTTAGTGGAGATCTCATGATGCACCCCTTTTTATTCTTGTGTTGCCAGTGAGACTCCTCTCTGTGTGCTCCATCGTGGCTATCACTGGTGGTGGCCGGGCACCATCCAGTTCTTCCGGTCCCAAGTCGATGTAGGCACCCACTCTTGTGGGTCTCTCTGTCTTCTCGGTTGTCTTTACCGCATGTCATTTTGGTCCTCGGTGAGCATCTGTTCCTGCTGAGTTGGGACCATTTGCTGTGTCCTCGGATGGCAGCTTGGCAGCTTTTAAGACCCTAGACGCCACTTACCAATGTGGGATGCAGAGAGCTCTCTTAGCAAAATGCTAGTTGTGCCAATTGGCCTGCAATTCGCCTAAGAGCATGGTCCCCCGCCCCCTGCCCCAGCTACTCTATCCTTGCAGTATTGAGTTAAGATGGAAGGAGTACTCAAGTTATGCTAAAGTCCACTTAATGTTGTTCTTGTTTCTAATGTGTGCTATCACTGCCTTCTCCCAACTAGATTTCTAGTAACTATCTAAACTAAACCCTCCCCACCTCACCCTCCCTCCCCCCCTCCCTTGCAGCTGTCAAAGAGTCTTCTTCTATACACAAGTCTGTTTTTGAGATCTTACCGTAGAGGTCTCATACAGTATTTGCTAACGACATGAATTTAATCATCTATGGCCCGTCATCAAATAGTCTAACATACTTGTGCATAACACAAAACTATAAAGTACAGCTCTTTTTCTAAAGGCAGTAACAGGAATATCAGTTTGAATGTCCATTTTATCTCAGCCAGTAGAATGCTTCTAAAATGGCTAAAATATTTAACACCAATGGTTCTGAAATGACCTGTTCCCTGCAGTATGAGTCTTTACGAACTCCTCAAGATTCTGGTAAACTTTATAGTAACTTTTACCTCAAAACAGACATTACTTTGTGTCTGACACGTTCAGATCCATTAAACTGAAAAATTCTCATTAGAAATACCTCAAATGATCTAGAATTTTTTTAAGTGGAAACTGTAAACCCAAGAACTTAAAAACACACATCTCATAGGAGTTTCTCAAGCAAAAGTCAACACTGTAATTTTAAATTTCAATACAATAGTATGGAGGACAGTCAAAAATTACAGGCATATGGCCAAATCCACAAGGTGCCTGTTGGAAATTCTATGGGGCAGTTCCACCCTGTCCTGTAGGGTTGCTATTGACTCCATGGCAGTGGGTTTGATTTTTTTTTTTGTATGTGCTGTAAATCCTAACCTCTATGACATTACTATGGCAGGATTAGACAAGGGGACCTCATTACCACCAAAAACAAAGTGTCAGAAGTAGAGCAGGTCCTTTGGACCCAGGGTCCCTATGCAGAGAAGCTCCCCGACCATAGGAAGATTGATGACAAGGATTTTCCTTCAAAGCAAGAAGACAGAGAGAAAGCCTTCCCCTGGAACTGGCACCCTGAATTGAAACTTCTAGCCTCTTAATCTGTGAGAGAATAAACTCCTCTTAGTCAAAGCCAAAAAAAAAATTATAGGCATAAAATATCAACTCTAGGGATATGTGCAAGGACAAGGACCTACACTGGGGACCCATGCTTTCCACACATGTGAAACTGTCAAGGTGAAAGCACACCCCACTGGAAAACAAAGACAGAGATGGGGCTGAAGACCCTACACATGACTCAGTTAGACTTACCATGTCCAGGTTCATACCTTTGGTGAAGACCTCAGAGTACCAAAGCTGACCTGGGAACCCCTTACAAACACTCTTCCCATATTATTCCATCACCTTGTGTGAGAGATGGAGCTACAATAAGAGAACTGCACTGAATAGCCTACAGTGCCCCGGGAGAAGCCAAGAACACTGTCTGCAGCAATAGGACAAGACGGCTCTGCAGGGCCTGGGGCTCAGCCTTCCACTCTGCTCTTGCACTGCTCCATCATCACACTCTGGTCAGGAGATTGTCACTCAAAACAGAGCACTGGAGCCTAGGCTGGGATGTTAACTGCCCATGGTGACAGCTCTCACAGTCACATAAAGACTCACCACAAACATCCACATCTTGAAAAACTACCTGTGTACAGATGAAGCATTCAGGGGCAGTGCAACAGGGCCTCAGGATGCCTCCTGGGACTAAGTCCCTTGGTCTCCTCAGCCACCGTTTTACCTTAATGAGGAACCGTAAGGTTTGCAGGACACATGTGGTCTCCAACAATTTCTATCAAACCTCACTCTCTCAAAGGTCTCTGCAGTACTCACCATTTCCTTGCTCAGCTTCTGAAAGTCTAAGGCAACATCCTCTCTAAGCCCAAGAAGCCATTTAAGTTAACAGGGATGGGAGTGGAGACAGTCACTGGGCAACACAGATGCAGATGTCTAATGTTTGGTCCATACAGCCAGTCGGAACAGCTCAAATGGTTATCTGCAATTTACAGACGTGCCAGATGGTCACCCTAGGTTGTCGGGAGCCTAGACTGGACTAGTTCTCCCTGTGCCACACCTGAGACCTGAAATGGAAGAAAGAGGAAGTGAGTACTGAGTAAGGAGGGCGTAACAGCTTCTTTCCTGCAGCTCCTCCCCTAGGTCAAGTTTCCTTCCAGGCTCACGGTAATATTCCACCTTGAAAGCATTTGCACTGAAGGCAGCAGATGCTCCAGAAATTTCAGACCATATAATCTTATTCTTCACACAGATACACAGCCCGGTTCCTTCAGGCAACAAAATCACACAGAGAGGAATTTACTCACATCAGAGCACGAGCAGCAGCCTGCCCTGACCTTGCAAGGCTGGTAAACATGGACCTGATTTCATCCACAGATTCAGAGGTCCAAAGCTGAGGTTGATGGTTCTTCTACACAACTTTGCGTCTTGTAGATATCAACACACAGAGAATTCTTTGGAAGCAACATGGGTAAATTTTCAGGAGAGATATATTTTCTCCAGCTTACCAATGAACTTCATCATGCACTACTGAATTTTAATTATGCCACTAAAAATTCTTAGGTTGTACTTTGTTAATTTTCATTTCATTTATAACATTATAATAGACGATGGGTACTTTTCCAGTACATCTTGGCTGAAAGCAAAGATTATCATAAAGGTGTTTACCTGTGTTTCAATGACTATGCAAAGGCATTCGACTGTGTAGATCATAACAAATTACTGATAACACTGTGAAGAACAAGGAATCCAGAACACTTAATTGTACTAAAGAGAACCTGTACACAGACCAACAAGATGTTCAAACAGTACAAGGGCCTATTAGGTGGTAGAAATTAGGAAAACTGTGTATCAGGATTGTATCCTTTCACCATACTTACTCAAACTGTATCCTGAGCAAACAGTCCAAGAAGCTGGATACAGGACAAAGAACAAGACAAGACTAGAAGAAAATTCATTAACAACCTATAATATGTAGATGACACAACCTTACCTGCTAAAAGCAAACAGATTTGTAAAGCTTACTGAGGAAGATGAAAGACCACAGCCTTTAGTATGGATTACTCAACACAGAAAAAACAGAAATTCTCACAATTACACCAATAAACAACATCATAATACCAAAAATATAGACTACATCAAGGATTTCATTTTATTTAGATCCAAAATCAATGCCCACAGGTGTAGCAGCCAAGAAATCAAACAATATTCCAATAAATCTGAAAACCTAGAGGAAATGATGCATTTCTAGTACACTATTTATCTAAACTAACACAAACACAAACACAAACAGACCCACAACAAGAGACAGAAGAGGCAACAAAGAAACTCCTCAGAAAAAAAGCCCAAGCCCAGATGGCTTCACTGGAGAATTCTACCAAACATTCAAAGAACAGACACCAATACTACACAAGCTATTTCACAGCCTAGAAAAGGAATACTCCCAAACTCATTTATGAAGCCCGCATAACCCTGATACCCAAGTCAGGCAAAGTACAACAAAAGGAAACTATGGTGCAATATCCCTTCATGAACATAAATACAAAATTCTAGCCCATACAATTCAAAAGCATATCACAATAATATATCATGAACAAGTGAGATTCATACCAGTAACGCAGGGAAGTTTAACATTAGAAAATCACTCAATATAATCTACCACATAAATAAACCTAAACGACCACATGATCTTACCAATTGATATATAAAAGGTATTTGACAAAGTTCAACACTCAGTACTTAGGATAAAATCTCAACAAAACAGCAAAAGAAAGGAAATTTTCTTGACATAATAGAAGACATGTACACTGAAGGCACTGGTAAAAAGCAAGGCTGCAGGAATTCATGGAATATCAACTGAAATGTTTCAACAAATGGATGCAGAAAACTCAAGCGCTTGCCCATTTATGCTAAGAAATCGGAAGACAGCCACCTGACAACTGGAAGAGATCCATATTTATGCCTATTTCCAAGAAAGGTGATCTAATCAAATATGGAAACTGTTGAACAATATACTGAAATCACACTCAAGTAAATTTGGGTTCAAGATCATTCAAAAGTACACTGACAGAAAACTGCCAGAAATCCACGCTGGATTCAGTAGAGGATGTAGGACCACGGATATCACTGCTCATGTCAGATGGATCATGGATGAAAGCAGAGAATACCAGAAAGATCTTCACCTGTGTTTCATGGACTATTCAAATGCATTCAACTCTGTGGATAACAAATTATGAATAACACTGTGGAAAACGGGTATTTCCGAACACCCAAAGGTGGTCATGAAGAATCTGTACATGGATCAAGAGGCAGTTTTGCATGTTTTAAAGTCCAGAAAGGTGTGCACCAGGGTTGTATCTTTTTACCTATCTATAATCAACCGATATTCGACAAAGGGCCAAAGTCCGTAACATGGCAACAAAACCAGTTTCTTTCACAAATGGTGCTGGCATAACCGCAAATACTTATGTAAAAAAAAATGAAACAAGATTGATTGTTTGACCTAAATATGAAATTTAAATGTTAACATTTAACATTTAAAATGATCTTGGAAGAAAAAATAGGGACAATGCTATTATTCCTAATGCCTGGAATACATAGTATACAAACCATAGCATATAATACACAAATACAAAAGAGAAACTAGTTTAACTTGGAACTCTTAAAAAATGATCCAATTAAAAATGGGCAAAGGATGTGAACAGACACTCCACCAAAGAAGCCATTCAGGCAGCAAAAAGACACAAGAGGAAATGTTGTGATCATTAGCCATTAGAGAAACATAAATCAAAATTATATTAAGATACCTTCTTACCCTAGTAATTCTGGCAGTGATCCAAAAACCACAAACTGACAAATAGAGAGGTTGTGGGGAGGCTGGAAAGCTTATGCACTGCTGATGGGAATGTAAAATAGTACTACCACTTTGGAAAATGACATGGAGTGTCCTTAAAAAGTTAGAAGTATTGGTTAGGTGAAAGCAGTGACAGCACACAGTAGAGAGATCAACTTAACTTGACTTTACCATAAATTGAAAGGTTTTCTAAACTCAACCTAACATTTCAAAGGAAAAGAGTAGGAAGGATGGGGGTCTGGGGACCATGTATTCTGGGGACATCAAGGCCAACTGGCATAACCATCTATTGCTAAGTGTCTTCTGCACCCCAGACTGGTGACTGGCATCTGGCATCCTAAAAGCTAGCAAGCTGCCATCTGAGGTACACCAAATGGTCCCACCTCATCCAGAACAGATGATCACTGAGAACAAAGACATGAGGAAAAAAGAGCCCAGGAGACAGTATATGAATTCATATGCCCGCCTACATGCATCTCCTACTGTTCTCTTCGCCCAGTGACAGCACACTCCTCCTTTCTGTTCCATATATGTCATATCCTCTTCACAATCTCCTGTTCCCTCTTCTCCGTCCTCTCTACTCCCCTCCAGTAAGAGGCCAGTAGAACAACATCCTATATTCATCTCCACATGAATGGGAGACTGTAACAATAAGAGACAGAAGAACCAGATGGTACCCAGCCACCACCAAAGATAGCCTTGACAGGGAACACAATGCAGAATCCCTGAGGTATGCAGCCAAGAACTCCACTAAAAGAACTGAAATGATGGTCTAACAGCCTGGAGGGCCCCCTGGGGATGTGGCCCCTAAACCTGCTACTGTCCCGACTGGAATCCAGTCCATTCACACAAGAATGGACTGGACTCAAGGACACAGTGTGACCAAATGGTGTGTATACTTTATGGTTCTATGCATTTACAAGAGGCTGTCCTACTGGTCTCTTTCTAGGTGGGGGGGCAAAGGGACTGACACTTGTTAAGAGGATACTAGACATACAGAGTGAAAAGGAGGAGTGTACTGTCACCAACTAGTAAGAGCAGAGGCAGCTGCAGATAGAGGAGCATGCAAAACCGATTTGGATTGTATACTTTCACTTAATCACAATAATAATTTTTTTAAAAGCTAGAAATAGAAATACTACATGATTCAACAATCCAAGTCCTAGGATTATACCCTGGAGAAGTAAGAGCTGTCACACAAATAGACATATGCACATCCATGTTAATGTAGCACTATTCACAATACCAGAAAGATGGAAAGAACCTACATAACCATCAACAGATGAATGGATAAACAAATTACCATACACACACAAGGGAATACTATGCACTGGTAAAGAATAATAATGACATGCACAACATCTCAGAGCGTGGATGAATCTGGAAGGCATTACGCGGAGTTAAATAAGTCAGTCACAAAAGGTCAAATATTGTGTGAGATAGCTACTATCTATAAGAACTCACAAAAAGGGTTATACACAGAAAAAAAAACCTTCTTTAATAATTAGAATGGTGGCAACGGAGACAAAAGAGAAATCACTAACTATATAATAAAGCAGTGTCACCAGAGTGACCATATCATCTGTGCACTTTATGGTTCTATGCATCTACAGGATGTTGGCCTACCGGCCTCTTACTAGAGGGGAGTGGAGACTGCGGAGAAGAGGGGACAGGAGATGTTAAGAGGATATGAAATATGTAGAACAGAAAGGAGGAATGTGCTGTCACTGCGTAAGGAGAGCAGTAGGAGCTGCACACAGGCAGGCATGCAAAGTTACACTGGATCGTACACTTTCATTCAATCACAATAAATAAATAAAATAAAAAATTAAATAAGTAAGTAAAATAAAGCAGTGTTAGGGAATGCAAGGAAAGGCTAACAATCGGCATAGTGGAAGTCAGCACAACTGGACCAATGTGAAAGCACAGAATTCTCCTGTTATTGTTAGGTGCTCCTGACTTGGTTCCAACTACAACAATGCAGTGTACGACAGGATGAAACACTGCCCAGCCCTCTGCCATTCTGACAATCATTATGCTTGAGTCCACTGTTGCAGCTACTGCGTCAGTCCATCTTGTTAAGGGTCTTTCTGTTTTGGTGACTGTCTTAGTCACCCGATATTGCTCTAACAGAAAATACCATGAGTGGAAGGTTTCATGAGGAGAAGCTTTTATTGTCACAGTCTGGTAAGCCACAAATCCATTCCTAAGCTACAAGTCCATTCAATATGAAAAATCATCACAGTCCAGTAGGCTGAGTCCACATCCAGTGAGAGTATCTTGGCACAGGAACCTCGGGTCCAAAGGACGTGCTCTGCTCTCAGTGGGATGAGGTTCCCAACTTCCTCCGCTCACTTCTCTCCCTTATATTCTACAAGCTTGAGTCCTGCTTCACCAACACAACTGCAAACCATTCTCCATCATCAATATCACAGAGGCAGGATTCACAACACATGAGAGGAAGGACACCATACTGCAACTCCAAACCAAGTCAAATTAACATACATTTTTGGGGGGACACAATTCAATACATGACAGTGACCCTCTACTTTACCAAGCATGCTGTCCTTCCCCAGGAATTGATTATTCCCAAGAAGCCTCCTAGATACATACCAACACACTGAGGGAGACAGTAGCTGGGAATGGGGACTATGATCTTACGGTACATTTAGTACCGTAACCCAGTCCATAAAGAAAATATCCTACATTCTACACTGGTAAGTAGCATCTGGGGTCTTAAAAGCTTGACAGCAGCTAAGATACATCTACCAGTCACATTTCATGCAGAGCAAAAGAGAATGAAGAAAATTAAAGACCCAAGGAAAATATCAGCTCAAGAGACTAAAGGATCACATGAATCTACTTAGCCTAAGACCAAAAGAACTAGATGGTGCCTGGCTACAATCAATGACTGTACTCAAAACAGAAAGCCCTGGACAAACTCGGAGAACAATGTAGAATTTAAATTCACAAAAAAAGATTTGACCTGCTGGTCTGACAGAGACTGAAACAAAGAGAAGAAACCCCAAGAAAGAGAAGAAACCCCAAGACTATAGCCCCTGGACACTCTACTGACCCAGAACTGAAACCATTCCTGAAGCCCACTTCTGAAACAGATTGTTGTTGTTGCTCTTAGATGCCACTGAGTCAATTCCAACTCATAGCATGATGTTTTTCTCCATGGACTGATCCTTCCTGACATGTCCAAAGTATGTAAGAAGCAGTCTTGTCATCTTGGCTTTCAAGGAGCACTCTAGTTATATTTCACCAGAACAGATCTATTTGTTCTTTTGGGAGTCCATGGTATATTTAACACTTTCCTCCCACACAATTGAAAGACATCGATTCTTCTTCTGTCTTCCTTTTTCATTGTCCAAAAACCATGGCTTGGGTCAGGCACACTTTAGTCTTCAAGGTGACATCTTTACTTTTGAATACCTAAAAAGAGGTCCTTTGTAGCAGATTTTCCCAATGCAATACATCTTTTGATTTCTTGACTGCTGTTTCCATGGGTACTGATTGTGGACCCAAGTAAAATTAAATCCTTGACAACCTCAATCTTTTCTCTGTTTATAACAATGTTGCTTACTGGTCCAGTTGTGAGGATTTTTGTTTCTCTCCTCATAAATGCAGACAAAGATTACACAGCCTATCAAACAAAAACCAGTATCTATGAGGAACACGCTTCTGAGTTCAAACAAATGAAGGAAACTAAGTGGGCAACTGTCATGGATTGAATCGTGCTCTCCCCCAAAATATGTGTAGACATGTGTCTGGGCCATGATTCCCCATATTTTATGGTTGTCCTCCATTTTGTGATTTTCCTATGCTATGTGTTAAAGGATTACGGTGGGACTGTAAATCCTTTCATAGGATCACCTCCCTGCTCCACTGTAAAGAGAGTTTCCCTGGAGTATGGCTTGAGCCACCCTTTATCCTTTCATCCTACGAGAGATAAAAGGAAAAAGAAGCAAGCAGAGAATTGGGAACCTTACACCATCAAGAAAGTAGCACCAGGAGAAAAGTGTGTCCTTCAGACCTGAGGTTCCTGTGCCAAGATGTTCCCTGGACAAAGACTGATGCAATATCAGACTTTCCTCCAGAGAGAAAGCCTTTCCCTCAAGCAGACATCTTGAATTTGGACTTGTAGCCTACTGGACTGTGTAAGAATAAACTTTCCTTTGTTAAAGCCATTCACTTATTTAAGCCATTTAACTTTTCTCTTAGTCTCAGAGCAGCACTAGCTAACTAAAACAGCAACTGCTGTCCTACACAAACACAGGAAGGTGGGAGGGACAAGAACTGGACAAAACAACACAGCAAATCCAGGAAGGAAGGAACATGTTGTCACATTATGTAGATTGCAATCTATGTCACAAAACAGTATGTGTATAAATTTTTCGATGAGAAACTAATTTTAGCTCTAAATTTTCACCTAAACCACAACAGAATTTTTTTAAAAAGTCAAAGTACACTGCACTGAGAAACTTGCTGCAAAAGTCCTTTAAAGCGTTAAAAAGAAGTCACTGTGAGGACTAAGGTGTACCTGACTCAAGTCATGGTATCTTCAGTTGTCTTACATGTATGCAAAAGCTTGAAGATGAATAAATAAGATTTAGAAAGAACTGAGGACTCTGAATTATGGTGCTGACGAAGAATACTGAATATACCACAGACTGTAAGCAGAACAAACACAGTCTTTGAGGAAGTACAGTCAGAATGTTCCTTGGAAACAAGGATGGTGAGACTTTGTGCAATCAGCAGGGACCAGTCCTTGGAAAAGGTACATCGTGCTTGGCAGAAGGTCAGTGAAAAGGACAAAGACCTTCAGTGAGATGGACTGTCACAGTAGCTAAAAATGGGCACAAACATACAACTGTTGAGGATAGTACAGGATTGGGCAGTACTCTGTTTCTGTGCACAGAGGGCACTATGAGTTGGAGCAAAGTGGAAGGCACCTAACAACAGCAACAATACCAACAACCACTTTTCCAACTGATTTTACAATCAACATTTCTCTCTTCCCCTAGGGTTTTCGTTCTTTCTTTTTTTTCCCTTTGCTCTCAGTCCACAAACTTTCTAGAACTACAAGAGGATTCTTGGACATTTTATTTGTCAAACTATAATTATCAAATAACTAGTAAATCAGAAAACCATTTTCTCTATAGAGCAGTCTTCCACATCTGTTCCCATTTGTCCCCCTGCTGACCCCTACTCTTTTTCTTTCTGGGTCTCAGAGCAAATACTCTTTCACATGCATACAGAATTTACACCAGAGTTTTCCTTTTAGGTATTTTCCTTCCGTAAGTAGTAAAGCTTCATATCCTAATTCCTATACTAATTATTTTCAGTGTGTTCAGTATGTAGAATCACAAGCCCATCATAGATCTGCAGGATTAAAATGTATATCTTAACAAAATCCAAAGAGTTATCTATGTATGGGCTGAAAAGCTTTCACTGCTCTATACCCTGGAAGTCAAGGAATGAGCATTCATTAGAGATGCTACGGTTTGATCAATTACTTTTGTGCAGCTGTTTTAGCCATGGTCTTGTATCAAACAAGTAACTGGATGGGACTGTTCGAATAAGGTAACCATGGCCCACCAAGGGGACTGATCGGTTTTGCTTTAAAAGAGCTAATTCCAGAACTGAGAGAAGATCTCACCACCAACAAGGAAGAACAGCCAGAAGCAAAGAGCTAGCCTTTGGACCCAAGATCCCTGTGCTCAGAAGCACCTGGAACCAGGAGACAGAGAATGAAAAAGATCAAGAAGTACTGGCAGAGAAAAAACAGGAGGGGACAGTGTCATGGGTTGAATTGTGTCCCCCCAAAAATATGTGTAGCCATGTGGCTGGGATATGGTTCCCAGTATCTTGGGACTGTCCTCCATTGTGTGGTTTCGCTAAACTGTATATTGAAGGATTGGGGTGGGGCTGTAAATTCCTGCATAGGATTACTTCCTTGCTTTGCTGTAGGGGGAGTTTCCCTGGAGTATGGCTTGCCCCACCCTTAATGCTTTCAGCCTGCAAGAGATAAAAAGGGAAAAAGAAACAAGGAGAATTGGGACCTTGTTACCATCAAGAGAGCAGCACCGGGAGAGGAGCCCGTCCTTCAGACCTGAGGTTCCTGCGCCAGGACGCTCCCCGGACAAAGACCGATGCAATATCAGACTTCCCTCCAGAGCCGACAAGGGGAAAGCCTTCTTCTGGAGCGGACACCCTGAATATGGACTTGCAACCTACCAGACTGTGTAAGAATAAACCTTCCTTTGTTGAAGCCATCCACTCTGTGGTATTTCTGTTAGAGCGGCACTAGCTGACTAAAACAGACAGTCGTGGGTTTCCTGGCCCACAGAGGGAGAAAGGCTGGTAGTGGAGTAGGGTGCCTCTGGGTACTTACTGCTACCTAAGTCCTGTGTGGCCACTGCAATGAATTACTGAAACCAGCAGAAAAGTAGACAGTGCTGTGGAAGGGACAGTGGTGTCAGAATTGGTAAAGATGGGTAAGAGGGGAGGCAGGTGTGACCTCCGCCTCATAGGCACCAGTCTTTGACCCACTAACATCTACTTTATCGCATTCAGTATGTGCTGACTCACAACCAATCTCCTAGTCTAGGCCTCCTCACATTCTTCCTTCCTTTACTTTGTTCATAACAAGCTCTTGCCTGATGTCATTCCTTCACAGTTGACATTTACAAAATCTTTTTGCACCACAGGAACTGCAGTGTCCTGTTTTTTAACTCTCAAGACACACTCTCACCTATCTCTGCTGAATACCTGCCAGTGGCTGTTCACTGGCCTTCAAAAATCCCAGAGCAGTCAGCATGGTTTTAAAGGACCTGCTGCCACTGCCTCCTCCAATGAGGATATCACAGCACCCCCAAACTGCAATTCGTTTTCTCTGCTTCAGTTGCCTCTGGCTTACCCTCTCAGGTTAGGTCGTTCTATTAAAGGTGTTAGATACCCTTGGTTTTTCATTATTTCTTTAAAACTGTCTTCATGCTACACAGTAAGCCTACGGGCAGACACTCTGTATTTTGTTTTCTGGCCTGTGACACTGATCACTGAGGACAACACAGAGTATCAGGCCTAATGCACTCACCACAAACCGAAATGACCAATGTATCAGAAGGGGTGTGAAAGCTGCTACCCTCACAATGCAGAGCTTGACAGATTGGCTGATGGAAGCCTGTCACATCAGACATGCAGCTTGTAAAGGGAACATTCAATTCAATCTGGTTGTATTTACACGATTAAGGTCTCCCTCAAATGGGAGGAACGGCACTATCAGAGAAGGTGACATGTGAGGTGAGACTTGAATTATAAGTATTATCAGATGTAACAGTTAAGTGCTATTGCTGCTGACCAAAAGATCAGCAGTTTAAATCCATCAGGCACTCCTTGGAAACCTGGAGGCAGTTCTACTCTGTCTATACGGTTGCTATGAGTTGGAACTGACTTGATGGCAGTGGGTTTGCTTTTCTGGTTTATGGTTAGAAAGTTTTCCTCCATCAGAGGAAATACCTAGTGCAAAGGCTGAGAGGTAAGGGAAATCTTCACATCACTGGAAAATTTTTAAAAAATAGAGTGGGCCTCATGACGCGGGGCTTCCAGGAGGCCTGATCTCACCTCAAACAATTCTTCTGCCAACATTTCACTAGGCTCCAACTTTTCTCACAGAGATATATACCTTAAGGGGTGAAGAATCTCCATTTTACCTAACATCCCAATTGAAGTGCAAATACTACTCAAAGGAGGAAAAATTAACTAATACCCCACGTGACATTTTCTAGGAACAAGTCTCAAGGTGTTCTTTGGACAGGGTAGTGATAGGAGGACAGAAAGTGTGGTGGGTATTGTTCTAAAACTACTTAAAATGTGGAAGTGGTTTTAGAATTGGGTCATGGATAGTAGTGGGAAGATCTTTAAGGTGTCCAATAGTAGAAGCCTAGATTGCCTTGAAAAAACTTTTGGTAGCTATGGATATCAAAGACAGCTCTGGTCAGACCTCAGACAGAAGTGTGGAGAGCTATACAGAAAGTATCCATCAGTTTTACAGGACATACATGATGCCAGCAACAGAAGGTTGATAGCAATGTGCACACTAAACGTGCTTCTGAAGAGGTTTCAAAAGAAAATAAAAAACAGCTATTGGTCAATGGAAGAAAAGAGATGCTTTCTATGCAGTGACAAATAATGTGTCTAAATAATGTTCAAATGTCTGACAGACGGTGTAACCTTTAAGTGATGAACTTGTATATTTAGCTGACAAGATTTCTCAGGCGGATCTCAAGGTGCAGTGTGGTATTCCTTTAATACTTAATCGTTTGTAAAAGAGATTAAGCCAGAGACGCATAGATCTAACCAACTACCGCAGCCGAAAAATCCATCAGCTAATAATGAAGGCTCCAGAGAAAGAACTAACAGAAAGAGCACTGTCTGCCTCTTTGAATTCTTTAGGCAGGAAACTGGTCAAAGGAGCTCTATCTGTTGTCCTTCAAGAAAAGAATCATCCTTGGAACATTCAAAGATCAACAGATTTGTTGGCAGGAGCACAGGAAACTGATCGTTTCACAGTGTGGAGTCACAGCCTAGTTTTTTGTCAGATCTTCATCCACTCAGTTCTAGGGGACAGGGTCACTGTCCAAAGCTGAGGGGGCAAGGCTGCCATGCCCAAAGGGCCTACTGGGACTCAGGAGATGTGACAGCCACTCAGATGGACTGGGAGAATGAGATCACCCAAAGCCAAGGGCCACAGTTGCTATCCTAATGGTCCTGGAAGGTGCAGCTGAACCCGACCCTAGGGCTCTCCACCCAGAATCCAGACAGCCTGGCCAACACCCAGAGTCCAAAAGACAGGGATACTGCCTAGATGGTCCCAAAGAACAGAGAATTATTTTCAAGCCTTGACACCTAAAGTAAATTGTTTTGTTGGGTTTTGGACTGGCTGGTGCCTATTATCCCTTCTTTTCAATCAGTTTCTTCCATTTCTAATGGAAATGTCTACCTTGTGCCTGTTGCACCACAGTACTTTTGAAACAGGTAACTAGTCTTCTAGACGTCATAGGCTCAGAGATGAAGAATTCTGCCCCAGGACAAAATACGCAAAGTCTCAATCATGTTTGGTAGAGACAATTCACAAGATAAAACTCTGGTCTTGGAGTCAACTTAAACTTCTGAGATAATGTGATAGAGTGAATGCGTTTTGTACAGTGCAAGGACATGAATTTTTGGGAGGCCAAACTGTGGACGGAAAACTCTGCTGATGTACTGGTAAGGCACTATAGCTGCTAACCAACAGGTGAGCAGTTAAAATGCACCAGGTACTCCTTAGAAGATCTATGGGGCCATTCTACTCTGTCCTACAGGGTCACTATGAGTTGGAGTTGATTTGACAGCAGTGACTATCATTGTCATAGAGGGTGGAATGTCACAGAGTGAACTGTGTCCTTCAAAACTTTGTGTTGTAAATCTTAGCCTCCATGCTATGGTTACAATCCTATTTGGGAATGTGTTTCTCAGTTACAAGAATGAGGCAAGATTAGTATAGGGTGTATCGTGAGTCAATTATTTTTGAGATATTTAAGAAATTAAACAAGCAAGCCAGAAAGGAGAGCTGCGGGAAGGGTGATACCAAGACATATGAAGATCACCCAGGGGCAGAAACTCAAAGAAACAAATATCTTCCACCAGAGGCTGCAGAGAGAAAGCCTTCCCCTACAGCTCCTACCAGAATTGAAACTTCTAGCCTCCTAAACCGTGAGACAATAAATGTGTTTGTTAAAACCACTCCCTTGTGGTATTTCTGTTACAGCAGCACTACATAACTAAACAATCACTAGCGGTACAGTGGTTAAGAGCACGGCTGCTAATCAAAAAGTCAGCAGTTCAAATCTACCAGCAGCAACCTGGAAATCCTAATGGGCAGTTCTACTCTGTCCTATAGAGTCACTACAACTTGGCAGCAACTCAAAGCCACTCAACAAAGACAACAGGTAGCTAGGTGCTTTCATACCAGTGCTCACTGGAGCATTATTCAAAATAACTAAACAGTAGAAATAACCCAAATTCCTATAAACAAATGCACAGACACACAAAATGCAGTTTATTCACACAATGGAATATTAGTCATGAAACGAAATGTAGTTTTCATAAATACTACAGCATGGATGAACCTTGACAATACTATGCTAAGTGAAATGAGTCAGACACAAGAGGACAAATATTGTATGACCCCACTTACATGAAACAACTAGAACAGGCAAGAGTATAGAATCTGAAGTTTACTAGTGATTACTAGGGGCTGAATGTAGGAAGTGGAGTTAATGTTAAGAGGAAGTAGGTTTTTGCTAAAGGTGACAAGAAAACTTGGAAACTGACAATGGTGATGGTTGGACGTATGGTGAAAATAATTAATGTTACCGAACTGTATGCGTAAAAGTGGCTTTAACGAGAAAAAGTTGTTATATATATTTTACCAAATACACATACACAAAGATTAGCATGAAATGAACATAAAACTCCATTTAGAAAAAAAAATTAAATTTCTTGTGCTCAATGCATAAAGGTAAGGAGGGGATAGCAAACAGCATGAGGCTAGAGAGAGCAAAGTGGTATTTCACACCAACCTTGGGCTATACTCACTGAGAGAAATTTTAAATCCCATATAAGGAGCTGCAGTACGCAAATAGACTTTTCTAGACAATTGAATCTTGGTCATCTTGTTCTTAATATGAATAAAAGCCTATTTCTACCAAGAAAAAAAAATCTTGAGAATTATAATTCTAAAAAAAGAGCAAGATTATATCAAAGGCATTAGACTTAGCAATGATTTCACAAACTTGACACTTAAATTTAGATACGTTTCTTAAATGAAATAGACAGCTGCTCCCTGCCTCTTCGGTGTTAGCTGCCCTGGAGTCGCTTTCAACTGATGGTGACCACATGTGTTCAGAGCAGAACTTCACATGGTTTTCAGGGTTGTGACCTTTTGGTAACAGATCACTATGCCTGTCCTCCAGGCATATCTGGGTAGGTTTGAATTGATGACCTTTCAGCTAGCAATCTTAACCATCTGCAACACTCAGGGACTCCCTAGTTGACTCTTTATGGTCTGTATGTATTTTTTCCCTATGCAAAATACCATTTTCTTATATTTACATTAGTAGATTTAATACATGTTTATGACCTTTATTCCACATTATATTTAGTTTAAAAAGAAACACACTCTCTAGACACACTCAAGAGCCATACACAATTTACTCAAATTGTTACTTATTTATGTTCAAAATTATAAATTATGATTCTCTAATAGTTGCACATTTCATTTATTTAAGCAAGAGTACTGTGTAAAACAATTATCACAAAAGATGAGGTACCATCTTCAACACTGTGGTGTGGCTGCCAAAAAAGTACAACCAGAATGCTCTTTACAAGCAAGGATGTCGAGGCTGTATCTCATACCTTTGAGCATGTTATCATGAGGGAATCAGTCCCTGAAGACATCATGCTTCGTAAACCAGAGGGACCTTCAAAGAGATGAATTGATACAGTAGCTACAATAATAAATTGAAGTATTAACAATAACTTTGAAGAAGGCACAGGCCAGTCAACTTTTGGTTCTGTTGTACATGAGGTTACTGTGAGTCAGAACAGAAGTAACAGCACCTAAAAATGTGTGGCTGACGCTCTAAAATCTATTCAAGTATTCTGATTTGTTTTGGGGTTGAATTGCGGACCTTTCAATTAGCGGCCAAGAACTTAACCACAGCACACTACCAAGGGTCCTCTCTGTAACACATGTCTCCCATTTGGCCCTCATTCCAATCTAATTCACTGTTTTGAAGTTGGGAATATGAGAAGCTTTTGTTCTAAGAAGCCTTCAACCCAAATGTTGTTCTGACTCGGCTAGCCTTTAAGATCTTCAACAAACACTGGGAGCTTGATCTCAATAAATCTCTCATTGGCCACATTACATTTCATCTGAAGACCAACTAAAAAAAAAACAAATCAAACCCATTGTGTCAATTGTGTCAATTCTGACTCACAGAGACCCCATTAGGAATAGCCATATAATTCATGACAAAAGTATCTGTCTTATAGCCAAACAAATCCCAAGAAATGTGCCCGTATTTTCCTCTTGAATTTGGGATAAATTTGAGACAAATATGTATGAAAGATGTAGCAGTCTGCTTCTGTAAAAACTACAGCCTTGGGAACCCTATGGGGCAGTTCTCCTGTCCTGTAGGGTTTCTATGAACTGGAATTGGCTTGAGGGCATTTTTTTAACGGTTCTAAACCTACCTACTGATATCCAACTCAAGTTTCTGAATTTATCTCTTAAACACCTACAACCATTAAAAGAAAGCAGGATATATTCCTCAACAGAATCTTACTTTCTGTATGAACAGCAACATTCAAATAAAGTGCTGCTATTAGGAAGTACAAGAAGCGCATTTTGAGCAGCGCACAGGACAGGGTGGGCGCAGGGCATTCAGACTCGGGCCAACCACCCGGAGCTGCCTGACTGAATTTCTCACAAATGTCCAAGGGAAGTTGATGCTTCTGATCCGCAAAACCATTTCTGCTCAGCGAGATTCCCACGATTTTACCCGTGAATCTTCCCAGAGACATAGCGCCCCCCACCTACCAGGCTCCCGACAGCGGCAGCTTAGAAAGCGGACGCCGGGATGTACTGGGATCCGCAAGAAAGCGCAGTTACACAGCAGCGGCAGCGTCAAGCCTGCACGCCCGGCTCCGGGAAGTCCCGGGACTCTCGAAGGGCAGACAAGCCAGGAACTCGCCAGAGAGCGGGAGCAGCCCACAGCTCGGTGGGCTGTATCGGCCGCTGGACTCAGCAAGACCCACAAACCTAAAAACCTACCTCACACCGAAGCAGCGGCACCATACATATTTGCGCGCGCCCTAAGTCGACTTCCGACCCTTACAGCAGCACTTCCGCTTCCGGTTTCTTGCACAGACAGGGGCAGGGGGCAGGGTTCCGTATGCGGACACGGAGGGCTCCACCTAGTGGCCGTGGAGTTTAGTGCTTTTGTCTTCAACTAAGGGTCCGTCTGTCCACGACTGTTTTTAATTGCCTATGTAGAGAAAAACGAGTTTTCTGAAATGCGGGTAGAAGCCTAAAGACAGTTCAGCAGGCAAAGGTTGCTGATACTGTTGGGGAGCTAAGGAAGATGTATTTGCATACTTGGCCGTTTGAAAGTAAATTTTTGCCGTATCTTTTAGAGAAATAATTTGATTCTCATGTGTATTTCCCGATCTTCGGAATTGTTAAAAGTGCTCTCTTTAGCTTCTGTTTCATAGCTTATCTTCTCTTGCACATCGGGTATATTTCCTTAGGATTAGCCCACCGACTCTGCAAACCCAGTTTGATCGCTCCAAGAGCTGAGGACCCTTGAGAAACGTGTTTTCCAGGAAGAGAGGCAGAAAGACACCATTCGTTCTGACACAAAACAGGCGAAAGGTGAAGTCCTTTTGAAAATGACCATTATAAACTGTTGAAATGAGGAAGGGCGCGGTAAAAATTCGAGGTATTAAAGAAAGCCCCAGGAAACAACTTAATAGCAGAAAATACCATAGAATAATCTCACCGTTGTCACAAAACACTGTCACAAGACAAGCCTGGGGGCAACCTTGCAAGTGACAGCCTGCAAGTGACCCCTAGACCTTGACCACATTTTACAACTAATAGGAGTTAACCAATCAGTGTAAAGGTCAGTTCATCCTCCCTGCTTTGCAATCTCACAGCTTAAATACTGGACGCTGAGGAAACTCATCGTCGTCGCCCCCTGCTCTGTGTAGCTTGGGGTGCGGTCCCTGGTGCACCAGTATTTTTCCTATTGGGCATATTTTTTAATAAAATTTAACCTTTAAAGTAACAGTGTTGCATCTTGACAATCGCGGACCCTAACATAAACAATTTTTACTTTTTTCTCAGGCACACACATGTATAATAAGTGCATAACGTATACTGATCTTAAGTGAACATGCCTTCGATTTTGAAATCTGGATATACACTTAAATAACTTCCTCTGACGTCAAGTTAGGCAAACTTGCCAGCACACAAGAATATATCTTGAGCTTTATAAAATCTGAATCATGCATTATGAAATGTGTGGTGTCTGACTTCATCTAGTCAAGTTACATCTCTCACATTTTATCTATGTTGTTGCATATAGCAGTAGTTTTGTTCCTTTTGTCACTGTATTTTGTTGTAATGGATGAATATACTACAATGTTTCTTACTCATTTATTCACCAATTTTATTCCGTTGTTAATATTCATATTATAACCCAGTATGCGGTCTTTTTTCAAAATATTCTTATAGAGGAGGAAACGCTGGTGGCATAGTTGTTAAGTGCTATGTCTGTTAACCAAAAGGTCAGCAGTTCACATCTGCCAGGTGCTCGTTGGAAACTCTATGGGGTGGTTCTACTGTACCCTGTAAGGTCACTATGAGTCAGAATCAACTCAGTGGTACTGCATTTGGGTTTTTTTTCTTCATAGAGGAGAAATGAAATATTTCCTTCTTTGACTGTGAACCTGTATACAGAGAGAGTATGTGAAAATATAAAGGAAACACAAATTTAGAATTTTTAATGGCCTAGACTACACTGTGTGTTTATAATGTGAAAACTGGGGCAGAGTCAAGACGGAGGACTAAACATACCTCTCCCTAAATCTCTCTGGAAACCAAGGCCTAAACTGATAATTAAACAGAGCTTTCTGGACACCTAGGCAGCCCTAGCACATGGTGTAGGGCTGTTGATTTGTACTTCATACCTCTCAATGGAAAATTTTCTCTCTTTTGCTCACCCCTGCTCTTGGTGAGTGCTGGCTTTCATGGACTGATGTTAACTTGCCATTTTAACCCTTTTTCTGTCTTAGCTGGAGGGTGGAGCTGGGACTTGACTAGCAGCTAATCTCAGACATACCACTGGTGGAATTGGCAAGTGAAATTGCCATATTTTGAGAGCCCAGCTTTGGACTCTGTGCATCTCAACACCATTAACCTCTGTTTCTACCTCCACTATTGAGTAGCTTTTATCAAAGTAGGCAGCAAGCTCATGCAGGATACCATCTTGTTCCACCAGGAAGCAGATATACCCATACGGAGGCCTCAGCAAGGCCTAATTCCTAGGCTAGGAGGCAGCACCTGCCTGGCGAAAAGCGCTTTTCTGGCAGTAAAGCAGTATTCTACACAGTGTCACCTATGGCTGGGGCCCAATAGCAGAGGCCAGCAGGGCATTAGCCTTTCTGTATTTTGAACTAGTTTATGACATCTGGGGTTGGATATAGAGGTGCTTACTTTGCCAGCTGGGAAGAGGGAATTGTACATCTGAAAACTTGACTGACTTTGGAAGTTGTCAGATACCTTTTACCTTTCAATTTAAGAAGGCCTAGAGAAACAACTGCGGTCTGTCTTCACAGCATCTCTCCCAGTCTCTACTGACTCACACGATGGCCAAAAAGCAACAACCTCTGGATAAAAGCTTAACCAAGAAGTCACCCATGGCTTCAGAAGGCCCCCAAAGGAAACAACCAAAGAACTTCCCGGACAAAGAAACCTTTCTGAAACTATTGGAAGGTGAATATGAAAGGATTATATGTAGAGCCCTCCTAGACCTTATACAAAATGCATCAAAGCAAAATGAAAAATTAAGCAAGCTGTTCGATCTGATGAAACAATAGTACTCTGAAATCCAACAGATAAAGAACAAAACCAAAGACATAGAAACTTCAATTCAAAGCCAAGAAAATGGACTGGAACAAATGGAAAATAGATTGTCTGACTTGGAAGACAGAGCTACTGACTCCAGCATCTATGAGGAGAAATCAGAAAAAAGAAACAAGGAAAATGAAGAAGCATTAAGAAGCATTTGGGACTCTATTAAGAGGAACAATCTATGATTCATTGGCATTCCTCAGCAGGGTGAGACACCTGAGAACACAGGTGTTGCTGAGCTGCTGGCAGAAAGCTTCCCAGAAATTATGAAAGAAGAGGATATAAATATCCAAGATGCATATTGAGTGCCACTTACTATAGATCTCAAAAGAGACTCCAAGACATATTCTAATGAAGCTTAACAAAATGAAACATAACAGAAACTCTTAAAGGAAGCAAGACTCGAAGCAAAGCTAGCATTCAGAGTGAAACTCTGTAAGCTTTCATCAGATTTCCCAGCAGAAACAATGCTGGCACAGAGACAGTGGCATCACACATTCAAAGCCTTGAAGGAGAAGACCTTCCAGCCAGGAATTATACATCCTGCAATCTTTCAAATATGAAAATGAAATTAAGACGTTTGCAGATAAACAGATACTCAGAGATTTCGTAAAAACCAAACCAAAGCTACAAGAAATACTGAAAGAATCTCTTGGCATAGAACAAAACCTCTAACTTTATATTTTAGAAGCAAATACAGGACACATCACCCAGGAACCTACACAGTTAGGAAAGGCTTCAAACTCAATCAAAGCTATAATAGTGAAGGAAATGATCCAGTGATCATATCATGAAAACTATGATGTCATCATATTAAAAAGAGGGGTGTACTACAGTCATTGTAGTCCTTCCAGATGGAGTGGAAGTTAATAAGACTGGTAGTAATTAAAATTGGGTTTATACATAGTTTACTAAGGGGGATCATGGGGCAGATGTAAAGCACAATAAAGATGCAATGTATCAAATCAAGAAATTAATACAGGAATCTCAACAACCACAAAACCAACCCTGCAAAAGGTGAATATTTATTATTCTCTTTTAGCTTGGTTATTTTTGTACCTTTTTCTGTGTAGCCTAGCATAGCCCAGTGTTTCTGTAACAGAGTACCAGATTAATGAAATAACTCACTATAAAGCATTACCTGCAAACTTGAACTGCTGAGCTTATGGTTAGCAGAGGTAGCACTTAACCACTATGCCACCAGGGTTTCTGATATTAATGACACTGTTTGTTAGTTTCCACTTTTGGCTGAATCACCTTTCTTAGACACTGGCATAAATATGAATCTCTTCCAGTTGGTTGACCAGGTACCTGTCTTCCAAATTTCTAGGCTTACAGAAGTAAGCACTTTGAGTGCTGCATCCATTTGTTGAAACATCTCAATTGATATTTCATCAGTTCTGGCAGCCTTGCTTTTAGCCAACACCTTCAGTGCAGCTTTGACTTCTTCCTTCAGTGCCATCGGTTCCTGATGATATGCTGCATTTTGAAATGGTTGACTGTCGACCAATTCTTTTTGTTATAATGACTCTGTATGTATATTCTTTTCTATACTCTTTCGGTGCTTCTTGTGTCATTAAATATTTCCCCTGAAGAATCATTCACTCTTGCAACTTGAGGGTTGAATTTTGTCTTTAGTTATCTTAGCTTCAAGCTCAATGACTGTATTCTTCCCTTCTGCACATGTCATTATAATATTTTACTTTGTCTTTTTGTGGGTGCAGATTTCGTCATCATCATCAATGATAGATGTTAAAGCATCAGAAAGAATTATGCTACAAGGCCATTTCTTGATTGCAACACTGACTCTTAGTAACCTTGACAACCCCTTATTGGTGTGTTATGACACCAGCACCCCAGCTCCTCTAAGGGACATGCAGAGTTTTTCAGAATCATCTGTCTCATGCTAGGGTAGTCCTGGAAGCCTTGTTAACTGCAGAGCCTGATGAAATCACAGATGCCATGAGAGAAGGAGTGTCCCAAAAATTGTTTTTTGCATAATGGAGGGATACAAGTGCAGAGCCCAGGGGCAGGGAATCCCCAGAGCTCCCGATGCAGACTGAGTGAAGCAATGAAAAGGAAGGAAGTTGAAGCTGCTTTGATGGCTGTCTAAGGAGGTTGAAGTCTCAGTCTTGGGGATCCCGTAGAATTCTCTTTTTTCTACTCACAGGTGCTCCTAGCTGTGCCTTTGTCCTAGTCATCAGCCTAGCATAGGTTTCTTTGTTTCCACAGAGTAAGGGCAGCACAATAGTGGGCTTAGTTTGTGCCCACACAGGGAGAACTCTCTCCAGCTAAAGGATGAATCCGTCATCAAGTTTGGTTCTTTGATCTCCTGGGCTCCCTTTATGTGAAGGGCTGTGTCTCTAGTGGGAAAGACACTGCTATGTCCTACTGTCTAGTTTGATCTTTTTCCTGCTGCTTTGACCCACTCTATGCAGTCTGGATTATGCTGAACGTCTTAGGGCCACAAAGCCAGTGTCAACAGCAATGGGGATGTGGTGCTGGGTGGATTTTTTCCCTTCTATCTTTGGGAGAAGGAAAAAGAAACAGATCAAGGCTGTTTTTTGTGGCGAGCCGGCCCCACACCCCCCGAGCGGCCGCACCCAAAGACGGCGCCTTAGCTTGTAGCCACACCCAGACCCAGAGACCTTAGAGCAGTAAACATCTTGCCTGCGCATGCCTGGGACACGCCCTAGCCCGTACGTGGGCTAGTAGTGATTGGCTGATTCATTCCGTATATAAGTGGAACTACTGAAAATAAACGCTCTCTCTGCTTGAAGACCAGAGGACGTGGTGTCGGTCTGTTGCTGTCACTCCACCGCGGGTCGGTATCGGGGGGATAGCGACATCTGGTGGCCCGTAGGGGGAGCCCCAACGGGACCCCAACCCTCCTCTGGCCCAATCTACAGCGCTGGTAAGAACCCCTGGGAGGGGCGATTTCAAAGACCCCTGGGAGGGGCAATCCTATGAAACCCTAAGAAGGGCAATTGGAAAGATCCCTGGGAGGGACAATCAGCCCCAAGGAGGGGTAGTCTAGACTAAACGCCTAAAAGGCTTCGGGGACGCCCGGAGCCGTTAGGCACAGCACCAAGAAAATGGGGAACCAGCCCTCTGCTGAACATCTACTAACTGCCTGTAAAAGACTGCTTAGACAGAGGGGTATTGGATTAAAGCAACAGACGATTGAGCGCTTCCTCTCCGCAGTGGAAGAGGTGGCTCCCTGGTTCTTAGCTTCGGGCCATCTTACTGTTGCAGCCTGGAACAAATTAGGGGCAGATCTAACTAGAGTAGATACACAAGGCAACCTGCCCCCAGGAGTAATGGGTATTTGGATTCTGATTTTAACTTGTCTAGAGGATGAGTCAGGAGTATTTCAAAGGGTGTTACAGACAGGGCAATCCGCATTACAGCGAATTCAAGAAGAGCGCTCTCAGCAGGGCAGCGCCTGTGGCGAGGAAGAGCCGAAGGAAAGTGAGCCTGAAAGTGAGTCAGAGGCAGAAGAGGAAGTGGAAAAGGTTGTGCGCCATTTTGGGCGTCTCCGCCCCATTTCCGCACAGCTCTCAGCGCCTGAGCCACCTAAAAAGCCCCCGGACGCGGGTGGGGGTAACCCCCTACCCTATAATCCTTATGCCTGGTGCGAGGCGTGGCCTGATACAAGGCCCAAAGCGTCAGCTAGAAGTTTTTGCCCCGGGGTCTGGAGAGAGGTACCCCATGCTATGGGTGCTTTACCTGTTTTTCAAACTCAGCAAGGGCAACGGTATCATGAAGTCTTAGACTGGAAAACAGTAAAGGGGGTGGCTGAGGCAGTAAGAACGTATGGCGTTGCCGCCTCTTTTGTGGTGGCTTCCTTAGAAAACCTACACAGGTATGCCATGACTCCGAATGACTGGCAAAATCTCGCCCGTGCCTGCCTAACTTCTGGGCAGTACCTAGATTGGAAATCCCTGGTGATGGAGTTTGCTACCGAGCAGGCAGCACGCAATGCCCATAATGGCCAGCACACGTGGGACGTTGATATGCTGATGGGTCAAGGGCCTTATGCCAATCAACAAATAAACTATCCCCCTCAGGTGTATGACCAGATTAACCTAATATGTACCAGGGCGTGGAAGTGCCTCCCAAATCGCGGAGAGCCGGCAGGAAACCTCACAAAAATCATTCAGGGCCAAAACGAGCCTTTTTCTGAGTTTGTGGCTCGTATGTGTGATACTGCCACAAAGATCTTTGGAGATGCAGACACAGCTATGCCCCTCATTAAACAGCTAGTCTTTGAACAGTGTACTAAAGACTGCCGAGCTGCCATCACCCCTTATAAGCAGAAAAGCCTAGAGATATGGATGAAAGTGTGCAGAGAAATCGGAGGGGGGCTCACCAATGCAGGGCTAGCAGCCGCCGTAGCGGCTGCAGTCCAACAGACACAGGGCCCTTCAAATAACCCCAGACGCCCAGAGCAAAAGGGCACATCTAGCGCTGGTCAGCCAGCTTGTTTCCAGTGCGGGCGCCCTGGGCATTTTAAGCAAGACTGTCCCTCCTTTCAAAGCAATGCACCCGCAGAAAACAATCCCCAGGGGCTGGGGCGCTGTCCTCGATGCAAGAAGGGCAATCATTGAGCATCTGAGTGCTATTCAAAACAAGCGATGGACGGAACGCCTTTAGGCCCCAATCTCACTGGCACTAGGCCAAAAAACGTCCAGCGGGGCCCCCGCCACCAGGGCCCTCGAATATATGGGGCACTCCAAACTCCGGCAACCAGTGCACCTCCTCAGCTAGTGCAGTGGCCATCCCTGCTCCCTCCGGGGCAGGGTGTGCCACTGCCGTGGCCACCATCCGAAGGGCAACTGCCGGCAGCGCCGGACTGGACCTCCGTGCCGCCACCCAACTTGTACTAACCCCACAGATGGGAGTCCAGCCTATCGACTCTGACATGTCGGGACCCCTTGAGGCGGGTACGGTGGGGCTGATTATTGGTCACGGCTCGGCCACCTTAAAGGGTATTATAGTCCATCCCGGGGTAATTGACCCTGACTATACTGGCATTATAAAAATCATGATATCTTCCCCAAAAGGAATTTTAGCCGTTTCCCCGGGAGACAAGATTGCTCAGTTGCTTGTCCTCCGCAGCGACCATGATCAATTCCCAGCAGAGAACAGAATTAGGAGCGACCAGGATCTCGGGTCCACTGGGCCATCATGTACTATACTAGCCCTCGACCTTGACTGTTGACCTATGTACACCCTAAAGGTAAATGGCAGAAAATTCATAGGGTTGCTTGATACCGGAGCAGACCGTAGTGTAATTAGTGAAAGGGACTGGCCAGCTAAATGGCCTGTACAAATATCCCAGCAAATGCTTAGAGGGCTGGGCTATGCAGAGACCCCAAAAATGAGTTCGGCTGAGCTTCATTGGCTAGATGAGGAAGGACACGCAGGACAGTTTCAGCCATATGTCCTAAACACCCCTGTCACGTTGTGGGGACGAGACGTGCTTACAGAGCTTAACCTACATCTCACAAACGAACAACTTTATAGCCCTCAGTCCAAAGCTATTATGGCTGATATGGGGTATATCCCCAGCTTTGGGCTAGGCAAGCATGCTCAGGGCCGAACCAGCCCTGTACCAACTTCCCCACACTCCAAAAGAGAAGGATTGGGTTTTTCACAGGGGCCACTGAGGCAATAAAAATCAAATGGAAATCAGAGCAGCCTGTCTGGGTACCTCAGTGGCCCCTTCCAACACAAAAATTACATGCTGCCATGGAACTCATTGCAGAACAGCTAGCTTTAGGGCATCTAAAAAGGTCTAACTCGCTTTGGAATACTCCTATATTTGTCATACGGAAGAAATCGGGACAGTGGAGACTGTTGCATGACCTCAGAGAAATTAATGCCTGTGCAGAGAGGCTTACCAGTACTCTCTGCATTTGCCACAGAACTGGCCCATTATAGTAATAGACATCAAAAATTGTTTTTTCTCCATCCCACTGCACCCCGAAGATACCCCTCGATTCGCCTTCACCTTGCCGTCTATCAACCATACTGCCCCTGACAGGCGTTATGAGTGGGTAGTCCTTCCACAAGGCATGGCTAACAGCCCAACCCTGTGCCAAATCTTTGTAGATAAAGCCATTGCCCCCGTCAGAGATGCTCATCCCTCCATACACTGTATCCATTATATGGATGACGTTCTCTTAGCAGCACCTACTCACGCTGAAGTTCAAAAGGCTTTTTCCACACTGGCAATCCACCTAAAAGCCCATGGGCTGCATATCGCACCCGAAAAGGTGCAGATGGGGAATGCCCTTGAGTATTTGGGTTCACACATATCTCCAGAACAAATTAAGCCACAGAAAATTACCCTAAGAAGAGATGGACTGAAAACTCTAAATAACTTCCAAAAACTGTTAGGAGACATACAATGGATACGCCTCTATCTTGGCCTGCCCAACCACATCCTACGACCCCTTTATGATATCCTACAAGGTGATCCACAGTCAACGTCTCCCAGACACCTTACAACTGAAGGCGCTCAGGCCTTAGAAAAGGTAAAGCAAGCACTTGCAAATGCTGCCCTCCGGTGGCGCAACCCCAAAGCAGACATCCAGCTATGTATCCTCCCTTTACTTACACAGCCCACAGGAACCCTATGGCAGGGTGGCCCCCTTTATTGGATCCACCCGCGAATTTCTGTGGGGAAAAGTATTTCTTGGTACCCTGCTGCCGTGGCACAATTAGCATCAATTGGCCTACAGCATAGTGTTCAAATCTTTGGGTCTTACCCCTCCAAACTAGTAGTACCATATACCAAAGACCAAATTCAAACACTTGGATCGGTCAGCGATGATTGGGCAATCTTACTGTTCACCTTCCAAGGACAAATAGACAACCACTACCCCAAAGACCCCCTTCTACAGTTTATGGAATTTCACCCAGTAGTTTTCCCAAAGTTCACATCCTGTAAGCCATTAGCTGAAGCCATGAATGTCTTCACTGATGGATCTCAATCAGGCATTGGCAGCATTCACATTCCTAACCGACAGCCTCAGCTGTATCTGTTCCCAGGCGCCTCTGCTCAGGTAGTAGAATTACAGGCTGTTCAACATGTCTTTCAAACAATTGACTCACCCTTTAATCTCATTTCTGACAGTGCTTATGTAGTTCAAGCTGTGCAGTGGCTTGAAGCTGCAGGACAAATTGACCAAAGTTCTCCCGTCGGATTAATTTTTTCTAATATTCAGCAGTTAATCTGGAACAGAAAACACCCTTTTCATATCATGCATTTAAGAGCCCACTTAAACCTTCTGGGCCCTATTACCGAGGGCAATGCCATCGCAGACGCACTGACGCGCTGCACCCTCATTCTTACTGCAGCCGAACAAGCCCAGGCTTTTCACAAAACATTTCATGTTAATTCCAAAACACTCACCAGTAGATTTGGCATCTCCCGTGAGGTAGCACGCGCCATTGTGCGACAGTGTCCTGCTTGCGCCCCCTATCGCCCATCACCCTCCGTCGGGGTTAATCCACGTGGGTTACAGCCCATGCATATATGGCAGATGGATGTCACACATTATGCAGAATTTGGCAAGACTCGATACATTCACGTGTCAGTAGATAAGGCCTCCGGCCCAATTTCTGCCTCGGCGCTCGCTGGAGAGTCTACTAAAGATGTCGTCACCCATTGCCTAGCCGCATGGGCTGCCTGGGGAATCCCAAAACACCTAAAAACTGACAATGCACCCGCGTACATTTTCAAAAATTTTCACTAGTTCTTACAACAAATGGGCACCACTTGCAGCCATGGCATCCCCTACAACCCCCAAGCACAGGTCATGTGGAAAGATATACTCTCCGGAGCTTGGAAAGGCCCTTACCCAGTGCTGATATGGACCCGAGGGGCCGTATGTGTATTTCCACAGGATGCTCAGGACCCTGTCTGGATCCCTGAACGCTTAACCAGACCAGTTGTGAAGCAAGATGCCGAGAAGTCTTCTCCCTCTTCTGCTCCTGCTGGGGGTGACCCTGGGGAAAGCAGTGACTGAACAATACCAAGAAAATCAGGATAAGTACCGGTGGGGGTTGTTAGATGTCCTGTATAATCAGTCTGCTGGATGGTTTGATACCCCTAGCAATAGTAGCAACCCTTGAACAAAATGGTACCCTCCTGCAAGGCCAAATACCGCTCAGGGTACCTAAAGCCAATGGCAGCATCCCCTCACAGCCTCAATGGGCCCCAAAATGCAAAAGCACGCGGGACTGGCCTAGTCTCTGGACAGGTTGTCAGAGCCACCGCCTCCAGTGGACTGTAAAGCCTTACTCTACTCTCTCCCCAGCTCAACTATACTTGGCAAAGACCCTATATCCTACACCAATTCAACCTGTTTTTACTCCCTCTGCTGGAATGCTACTGCATTTCACACAGTCCTTGTAACTAGATTACCCCGATATGTCCCTTGGCCGGTCGAGCGACCCTCTTACGCCCAGCTCTGGTGCAAGCCTCGATCTTGTCCAAGGCTCCCTAGTGCATGTGGTGCAGCTGGGCTGTGAGTGGCGGTTCCCTGGCCTCTGTGTTACTTCTGTGCAGTTTAACAATATCTCTCGCGCAGTTAGTCTCTCCAGACAACTGTCTAGTCAGCTACTAGGCAACTGGACCGCTGAAGTGGACAACTTACTTGATCAATTGCGAGGCGAGATTGCTGTAATAAACTCCACACGTATTGACACCTCTACCGCTGTCACCTTGATGAACTGGGTCCAGTCAGCCCTACATACTGTTCGAGAATGGGCAGGCTCTGGCGCCCTGGCATGCATCCTACGCTTCCTGGGTCTGTGGCTGATCCTATACCTTCGTCACCAGAGGAGGCAACAGCAGATGAACATGGCGCTTTTGGTGCAGGCTATCGCAAATGCTGAAGAACCAGCATCAACTTCAGCCAGAGTGTGGCTGCAAATGCTGGAAGGATAGCCAAAGACGGGCAACCTCTCTTTGGGGTGTTACCAACCTAAGACAGGGACCCCACCAAGCTGTGGGGTATCCCAATGACGGGTAAGGAGCACTCTAGCCAGAGATGACCTAAGACAGGCACTTTCATACATATATAAAGTAAAAGGGGGAGATGTGGCGAGCCGGCCCCACACCCCCCGAGCGGCCGCACCCAAAGATGGCGCCTTGGCTTGTAGCCACACCCAGACCCAGAGACCTTACAGCAGTAAACATCTTGCCTGCGCATGCCTGGGACACGCCCTAGCCCGTACGTGGGCCAGTAGTGATTGGCTGATTCATTCCGTATATAAGTGGAACTACTGAAAATAAACGCTCTCTCTGCTTGAAGACCAGAGGACGTGGTGTCAGTCTGTTGCTGTCACTCCGCCACGGGTCGGTATCGGGGGGATAGCGACAGTTTTTGTCTTGAGCCAAGAAAAGAACGGATCCATCGTCCATAAGTTTTTTGTTGTGTGTGTGTGTGAGTGTGTGCATGTGTTTGTATTTAATCTGCTGAGTGTTCTCTACTGTGAGCACAGAAACTGCAGAAATGCAAGTCAATGAATTCTGAATATTCTGTCCCTCTTTTGCACTTGTCTTCCTTTCCTTTTCCCCCTTTTTCAGTACAGAGGGAGAAATTAATATATGCTATGGTTCACTCTGCATTCACAGTTTTTCCATGATCCTATGGGTATTCACTGAAGGACTTGGAGTGAAGTTCTTAATTTTTATTACCTTTTTTTCTTTTGTGCATTGTGCTATCCTGTGGCATCAAGAAATCAAGAGCTGTGTGCCTGACTAAGGCAGTTTCGTATTTTAGGTTGTGTGTTCCTGTCTATTATAAATTTTGAGTTAATATGTATATACACTGCAATTTTTAAGTTAGTATGTATATACACTGCAACATGTAAATATACAGTTCTTGCAACAGCACGTTGGAAGATAACTTATTCTCACCTGACTGGTCAGCAATAAGTTGTATGGGTCTATTTCTGGAATTTCTAATCTATTTCATTAGTCTCTATGTGTTTAGGAAAATAATACACTATCTTGATTACTCTACCTTTAGGATACGACTTGAAATCGGGTATATATAAATTATTCCCTCTAATTCATTCTTTCTTTTCAGCACCTAGTTGATTTTTATTCCTCTGTATTTCCATATGGACCTGTTGATTTCCATACACACAAGTCTGCTGGGAGTCTAATTCAGATTGTACTATGTTCATAAATTGCTTTTGATAAAATTGACATTTCAGTAACTTTAAGCCTTCCATAAGGTGAACAGAATATATTTCTCTGTTTATTTAGATCATCTTAGTGTTTCTTTCAGCAATAATTTATACTCCTCTGTGTACATGTCTGGCACATCTTTTGTCAGTTTTATCACTGTTGTTATTGTACTTTAAATTTTTATTTTATAATTGTACATTTTTGGTGTATAAAGCACAGTTGATTTTTCTATGTTGCTCTTATATCCTGAAACCCTGTTAAACACACTTAGTAACTGAGCCATTTTTGGTAGATTCCATCAGATTTTCTATATAGGTAATTTTGTCATTTGTAAATAAGCAGTCTGATTTTGCTTAAATTTCATTTCTTGTTCTTCTTTATTGCACTTTCCGGAATCAACAGTAGCTGTGGCATTGAGGATGTGAGAATGGAGATTCTTAGGAGGAAAGCATTCTGTCTTTGTTCATTAAATATTATGTAAGCAATAGAATTTTTTTCTCTTTTTGTAGGTTTCTTTCATCAGGTTGAAGAACTTGCTTGCACTTTCATTTTGCTGAGAGTTTTTCTAAGCAATCCATATTATATTTTCTCAAAGGTCTTTTGTGCATCTGTTGAGACTATCAAATGATTTTTCATTTTTGACATTGATAATAGGAGGAGTTATGATAACTGATTTTCAAATGTTACATGATATGTGAATTATTGAGCAAAAATTGCCCTTGGTCCATAGCGTATTATCCTTTTCAAACATCATGGGATTCAATTCCTTGAAAATGTGTTAGGAACCTTTGAGTCTATGTTTTTTAGTGATTTATGTAGTAGTTTAATTTCTTGTTATGTTTCATCTGATTTCGTTCCTGGGTCATGTTAATTTAACCAAATGAGTTGGGAGTAAGAGATATTTATATTGTGGAAATGGTTTTAGCTCTACTTTTAAATGTACGGCAGATTTCACCCAGAAAATGGTGATATACTATATCTTTCCTCTAGGACCGAATTCTGAAATAAATCTTACTTGCAGTTTTTGTTGTTAATACTGCAATAGCATCCATTAAATATCATATTGCATGGGATGACTGCACATAAATTTGTAAGTGGGGAGGGAAAAAGTCATTTTCCCATTGTTCTTGTCTAAACTGGTGCTGAAGGAATGTTGCTCTGGTCTCAAGAACACTGGATGCAGAGTCTTCTACCTTCTTTTCTGGTACAAACTTTATAAAGTACATTGCATCCATCCTGAAGGTTATTGAAGACCACTTTGAAGGGGATGTTTATCTGAGGCTTTGCAGTTTATCTGGACAAGAAACTTATAAGCTTAACTTCTTTAATGTCTATCAGATCTTCATCTATGCTATGATCTTTGCATTGGGTGTGTATATTGACATTTAATAGATTAAACTCAGGAAAAAATAAATTAAACAAGTTCATTTTAAAGCTGACATAAGTGTAATAAGTGTCTAAACAGCAAAAAAAATCACTGTTGTATAAAAATTGACAACATATCAAATTTTTAACTAAAAAATATAGTTCTCCATTTCTAGACTATGGCAGCCGAAACAAGAGAAATGAAGTCCTCATATACACTATAAAATGGATAAAGCCTCAAAGTATTATGCTAAGTGAATTATGTCATGTACAGAAAGAACAAATATCTTATCCAAAATTTCATTGTCTCTCTCAGGTCTTAATCAATTTTACTTCCTCAAGGACAGGGAGAGGAAAGCAGACCTGCTAATCCAGTCTGAGGGTAATAATTCAGGCAGAAGATGGAATGCAGCTTAATGACCTAAGTGACCTTGGTTAGATTCTTATATTTACCACCACACAGAGATTCATGTTCATTAGTGGTTACCGGAGACAACTACCCCAAAAATGAACTCATTATTGTCAATTCTTACTCATAGCGACCCCACGGGACAGAGTAGAGCTCCCCCACAGGGTGTCCAAGGAAATGCTGGTGGATTCCAGCTGCTGACTTTTTGGTTAGCAGCTGAGCTGTTAATCACTGAGCCGCAAGATAGCCACCAGAAATAGCTAGGAAGGGTAACAAAGGTGGTAAAATAATTTGGAAACAGATTGTGATGATGGTTTTACAACACGGTGAATCTAATGGATATCACTAAATCGTAATCGTGAACCTAAAAATAGTTTAAATGTCTTGTTACGTATGTTTAACAACACCAAAAGTTTTTTTTTTTTTTTTTTTACAAAAGAAAAGAAGAAATGGCTCTCAGGTAGAGGTGTCAAGGTAGCTGAGTGAGGGGTCTGTGTCTGACCTTGTCACAGCCTCTCAGAACTGTTCCTTGGGGGCTGCACACCTCCAATTTGGAATTTGGAAGGCAATCCAGCTCTGAATGAACAGAAGCTAGACCCTCCCCAGAGAAGGTACTGCTGGAGAAGGTCAGGTTAGAAGGGAGCAGCTGAAACACACGATGGAAAAACATAAGCAAGCTTTGGCGGATACTGAGAACTTAGAGTAGAAAAACCAAAAGCTACTGGAAGAGGCAGAATTTTATGGCATCCAGGCCTCCTTTGAGGACTTGCTGGAGGTTATTGACATTCTGGAAATGATCATGCCAAGTGTCCAGAAAGAGGAGATCTGAGACATCAACTCTCACCTCAACAGCCTCTATGAGACTTTATCGCGACTGAGGTCCAAACAAGAAAGTGTTCATGAAGCTCAGCTTATTGAAGTTGAACCCTGCTGGAGCACTTACAAGTGCAGGGGCTTTTTTCTCATGGCGATGAGGGGCAAGGAGATTGGCATGGTCGTGGTCTATCATCTGCACCAGCAAAGGCGTCAAGGCTTCTTCAGTCTTGGCAAGGAAACATCTGTCATCTGCCTGATAAAGATTATTAATGAGTCTGCCCTACAGATTGAATAAGTACGGGAAAGAATGAAATGCTGATGCCACCTTTCTTGACGAGTATCTAAACTATGCAGTATCCCCTGTTCTGTTGGAAGAACTTTCTGGTATTCTCTGCTTGTAGCCAAGATGTACAGTTATGATATCCGTGATTCCGTATCTTCTGCTGAATGCAGCTTGGCTTTCTAGCAGTTCCCTGTCAGTGTAGTGCTGTATCAATTTTTGAATAAGCAACAAAATTTCACTTCTGTGTGGCATTTATGGTATTGTTTGATAATTTCTGGTTTCTCTTGTAACATCTCTCTTTGGAAAGGGTAAAAATATCGATGGATTTCTTTCCTTTGTTTGGCCAGGTAGCTGTCTTCCAAATTTCTTGGTATACAGCAGTGGGCACTTGCAAGTGCTATGCCCTTTTTTTTGGAACATTTTGATTGGTAACCTGCCAATTCCTGGAGCCTTGTTTTTCTTTTATGCCTCCAGTGCAGCATGGACTTCTTCCTTCAGTACCATCAGTTTCTGATCGTATGCTTGTCTACCTTCTGAAATGGCTGAATGTTGAACAGTTTTTTTTGGTACAGCGACTCTGTATATTTCTTCCTTCTTCTTTAATGCTTCCTGTATTATTTAACATTTTCCCTGTAGAACGCTTCAGTGTTGCAAGTCAAGGCTTGAATTCTTTCTTCAGTTCTTTTAACTTGAGAAATGGCAAGCACATTCTTCCCTTTTGGTTTTCTGTGCCCAGGTCTTTGCACGTTTTATTTTAACAATTTATTCTGTCTGCTGAAATCTTTGATATCTTCTGTTCAACTCTTTTACCGCTGCGTATATACTATTGGTTATCTTCTGAGGATAAATTCTTTAACTCTACACTCATACGCTCCATTTAAATTATAATTATTCTCACAGAATTCTTGTTGGGAGAGAAAAAGTGATAACTGACAGATTCAACCTAACATACGTCTCCAGTCTGTACATAAGTAAGGCAGAGACACAAAGCCAGGATTAAGCAAGAATGAACAAAAAAAATGTGGTCTCATTAAAGTCAGAAATGCTACTTCTTGTAATTCTTGAATCCAAACTGATAAGATCTCCTGAAGACAGAAAATAAATTAGTAATTGCCAAAGCTTTTGAAATCAAATTGTTAGAAATACAAATATGTTTATGTAGGTCTTGATTATACTCTATCCAGTTTTTATAATGGTAATTATTGACTTTAAATATCATAAAATTCCATATAGCTGTGCAGAAACTATTGTCACATGGAAATTACATGTTGTATTCTGGTTGACAATGTGTAACAACTCTACTGTATCATTGTACCGCATGGATGTGTGTGTGTGTGTAATTCGGCAATGTGATAGAGTGCAATGTAAGGAAAATGCACGAAGTTTGGATCAGCTGATCCTTGGTTTATATTCAGGATAAGAAATATTCTTACCTGCCTGGTGACTTTGAGTAGAATATTTAGAATTAGACACCCACTGTATCTGTTCTTAAATTTAGATGGAATGTTGTTGATGAACCCAGAACGATATTCACTGCCATTAAGTCCATGCCAATTCATAGCAAAAGAGAGTAGAATGGCATCATCGAGTTTCCAAGGAGCCCCAAGCAGATTCAAACTGTCAACCTTTAGGTTAGCAGCCATAGTAGTTAACCACTACACCACCAGGGTTTCCATGTTGTTGATAGGTGCCATCAAGTCTGTTCCAACTCATAGCAACTCTGTGTACGACAGAAGGAGACCCTACCCAGTCCTGCACCATACTCACAATCAGTGCTACATTTGAATTCACTATTGCAGTTGCTGTGTCAGTGGGTAAGATCTTAAAATACTGACAACAATAATAACAGCTCTAAGTGTATTATTTTCTGTGCCAGGAAATGTGTTACACACTTTACACCAATTAGCTCACGCAAACTGTACAACTAGATGAGTTTAATTCCCAAATTGATAGCAAACTTAGAGGTGATCAAGTTCTGTGAGACAAAATTCATGAAGGTTGGCATGCTAGTTCAAGTCTCAACTGTGTGCTGAAGTATTAGCATCTTTTCACTACTTTGAACGACTGAGTGCACTAAAAAAAATGAAACTGACTTTAGTAAACATACTAGTTCACCAACTTTGTAATTCTCTTTAGAACTGTTGATGCTAATCACAAATCTGGTTGGAATTTTTTTAGATATTGCTATGGTTTGAAGCACTTCGCATTTCTATTCTACCTGACGTATACATAGAACATTTCTGATACGAAAATGTTATAAGGGGTGAGATTAGAGAAACCTCTAAAAGAGCTCTTTATGGCCCCATCACAATTGTTTCAAAAGTGAGGAAAACTGGACTTCAAGCCATTCCTTTCCCTTCACTTTCACTTAAGACTTGCCCTTGAAGGATGTGTGATGGCCATTTTGTTCAAGTGGTTCTTGAAGAAATACAGATATGTTCTAACCTTTTGTCTGGCAATCAACAAGATCAACAAGAACTCTCACCTCCTCCCCAATCTGTCCCTAGATTTTGGTCTCCATGTTGCCTTTCCCAGAGACCTTAAAAACTGTCCTGTTTTGCCTCACTGGAGGGAATCAGAAACTCCCTAATGACAACTACCAGAGATAACAAATCTGTAGCCATGATTGGGGGAACCAAGTAAGCATTCTCAAATAGAGAATTTAAAAATAAGAAATATTCTTTGATTTCTTGGAATTCATATCCAACCCTGTTTGCTGGAATGAGAAGCCTCAGTTTTTAAGTTCCATTGGCAGAATAGGGACACACTACCATCTTACTGCCTTGCCATCTGAAATGCACATCTTCCTCAGCTGTCCCTGAAAGAGATACACAGCATGTGGAGATCTTACAGATGCTTTTATAATTTGGCCTGGAAGTGATATGATTACCTAGGCCTAGATACAAGTCACCTATTGAAAGTAAAGAGGTTGGAAAATATGGTCTTCTGCAATTCCAAAATGAGAACAGAATTACAACTGTGTAATATCTATAGTAGCCTTTTTCTCTCCAGTAACTATTCCATTAGTTTGTCCTTTCCCATTAAGAATTGTCTCCACCTCTTCTCAGTGAAGACAACTAGAAACCCAATTCAACTCAGAATCATGAACTTACTCTTGTCTTAGTCAAGCCACATACGGTCTTATCCTGAATGATAAAGACCAGTTCTCATCACTATCAGATGGCTTCTGTTGTGGATTAAATTGTATCCCCCCAAAATATGTTTGGCTCAGCCAAATTACTGCTCTCCATTTTGTGATTTTCTGATACCACAAGTCTTAACCTCTGCCTGTAGCTAACAGAGTGAACTATGTTAAAGGGATCACATTGGAACAGTAAATACCTTCCTAAGGTCACCTCCCTGCTCCAATGTAAAAGACAGTTTCCCTGGAGTATGGCTTGCACCACCTTTTATCCTACAAGGGATAAAAAGGAAAGGGAAGCAAACAGAGAGTTGGAAACCTCATACCGTCAAGAAAACAGCATCAGAAGAAGAGTGCATCCTTCAGACCTGACATTCCTGTGCCAAGACGTGCCCTGATGCAACACAAGGACTTTCCTTTAGAGCTGACAGAGAGTGTGCAAGCCTTCCCCTGGGGCAGACATTCTAAATTTGGACTTGTAACCTACTGGACTGTGTAAAAATAAACTTTCCTTTGCTAAAACCACCCACTCATAATATATCTGTTAGAGCAGCACTAGCTGACTGAACCAGCCTCCAAAGACAGCTCTTTGGACGATGGAATAGTGCAGTTATTGCTACAATTTGGTTTGAACTGAGTGGCACTGTTAGTCTCTAAGGATAATGAAAGCAGACATGGCAAAGGAAGGCATCTGTGTTGCCTTTACAGGAAATTTCTGTGCTAATAACAGAATACATAGACAAAGTGATTTCACGTTCATAGACAAGATCAAGTTCATCTGGGAATGTGCATCTGATGTATGATGATGCTAAGATGCTCATGACTCTAAGCATGGTGGGAGAACTATATTTAACTTCAGGGGAGGAATGGATCATGGATGTAAAATGGGATATTGTTTTTGGATAAGGCAGAGCACATGCCGGACTCATTTTCACCCAGAATAGGGAAATCCCTAGTTGTAAAGAATTTCTCAAGACTGTTAACCCTTCCAAATACCAAATTCCAAATACCCAGAGGACTTTCAAGTCAGTAAACTCTGGTTTCACACTTCCAATTCTTATCTTGATGGGTTTTTTTGTGGAGAAACTGCCCACCAAATGCTTCCCTAGAATTATTAGCAGGAAACGTTGATATCAACAGCTTGTCTGACTCCAGCAATTTCATCTCAAACATTGTCAGTACTGAGCCCAAGCCCTTGCCATGAAATGCGTTTGGTGAACACGGTAATTGAGTCTGGAGGATATGTGCGCCAATGTGTTCTTCTCCCTTGGCAGATAAATGTCATGCAGAAGCAGGATTTTTCCTGATGACTTGATGGCACTAGAGGAGTTCAACAGATGTGGGCCATCATGACCATGTTTGTGACTCAGGGTCACAAAGACCAGACAAAATGAGTGGAGGGCTCTTACAACACTGCCTGTAGTTGTATGTGGAATTGTTGACTATCAAACTGGAAAAGCCTAGCAACAGGGAACTTCAGTTACAGAATGCACCCTTTTAAATTGTTAGCAGTAAACTAGCCCAAGATGGAAGACAATTCCTAAGATATGACCCAACAACAAGAACTCTTGACAAAGCATGGGAGGTCATGATGGGTCAGATCTATATTTTTCCCTAGGAAATACACATTTCTAGTTGTTGGAACACTAATATGAGTCTGGGAAAGGGACATCTGTGTTGAGCTATTCCAGGTGACATTCTCATAGATGCTTTAACTTTCTTTTTCTTTCTTTTTTAGTTTTTAAACCTGCAATATCATAAAGTCGGAGACTACAATTCCAATTTTGCATGTGAAAACACTTGAGATGCATGTAAGATTCCAGGAGGACTAGGTTAAAAGTGGATCTGCCTGGATGTTAAAATCCCTGCCTTGTGCCCTCATCCTGTTTTTGGTTGGCTCACTTGCTATGCTCCCTTTAACCTAAAATCATTTGCTTCCAAAAAGTACTGAGCAGACTTTACCGATTACCCTAAAGACCACATATAAACCAAGCTCTAGACAGGGTCATGATTCAATTTGACTAAGCCTCCATTGTTCCCAAAGAAAGGAGAAGGTTTTATCTTCCTTGAGCCATGGACACAGTGAGTGCCCCCAAACAACTGAACTTCTACCATAGAGAGGCCGAGGGTAGAGACACGGAAAAAGAAGAAAGGTTTGCTAGGTAGAGGATCTCCATCTCTAGTCTGAATGCACTTAGCTAGCCCTCAGCTGTTTTGCTGGCAGCAGGAATGTGGCCAGAGGTGGCAGCTCTGGAGCAAGGGGACTAGAGGTGAGGGCCACCACAGTGGACATGTTAGACACTGGGCCACCACAGACCACACTAGGCCCTCTTAAGTAAAGGTTCCACATGGGGTGGGTCTGGTTTCTATGCCAGCCTCCAGTTGAGGGCTCCTTTCTTTCCTAGAGCCACTGCACTAATTCTCAATGTTTCCCCTCATGACACTTTGGGGACTTCAGGGCACTTGCTTTGTCTGCCCAGGTACAGGATTGAGAAAACGTGGACAGCCCCTGCTAAGGGAGGGGTGATGCTGGGGGATCAGTGCCCTCTGTACCCACCATCCCCTTTGGACAAAATCCACATCCACTCTGGGTGCGTTACAGGACAATTCTCACAGAGAAACCATCAGGACGTCCCTGCATCTTTGCTGCTGGAACAGAAGGGCCTTTAACTCCTGCTCCACCCCACATCTGAGCCTGGGCACTGTGTCTCACCCACACTGTCCTCAGGCAGCCCTAACTCCAGGTCATGGACCTGGCAAAATGGGCTGTTAGAGCTCACCCTGGAAGATGTGTTCACACCTTTTACCTTCTAGATGGAGAAGCTGAGGCCCTCCAGAATGGCTTCTTCTTCCCAGTGATGTCCGGCCTCACCAAACTCTTGTGTCAGCATTTTTACACTCCCTTTCCTTTCTGGTCTTTTCTCCTCCCCTGCTGCATCTCGTCTCACCCTCTAGGCAACATCTAGGCTTCTTCTCCTCGGTCTCCTTCCATTTGCACTTCTGAAAAGGAGTCACCAGGGGCATGGTGGGTAAGCACTACAGCTGCTAACCAGAAGGATGGCAGTTCAAACTTGCCAGGCACTCCTTGGAAACGCCATGAGACAGTTCTACTCGTCTATAGGATCACCACGAGTCAGAATCCACTAGATGGCAATAGGTTTGGTTTCTGATTAACCTGATGTTTTCATACCTGAAGTTGAAATGTCTCTCTCGCGCGCGGATTCTGGCTTATCGAAGACAGGAAGCAGGACTAGAGTCTGTGGTTTGGCTGCAGAGAGGGGTGCTGTAGGTTCTGAAATGCTCTCATACATCACAGAGTTTAGAAATGTGCTGACTGCTGGTTCAGGCTTCTGCAACGTCAGGACAGGAGTCCAGTCTGGAGAGTGGGGTGACGAAGGTGAGCTGAGGGCTCCAGCCGGGCTTGCGGAGGCTAGTGCAGGTTTGGGTCTTCGGGTGGAGAAGAGGGTGAAGAATGGCCTCAGGGCCCGTAGGACCAGGGCTTCGGGCTCTGCAGCTGTGTGGGCACTTCTGCGGTAGATTTTCTCTGCAAGAGCTGTGCACTCCAGTTCTCACTTTTCCAGGTGGAGGAACTGAACCTCAGACCAGCAGAGACTAGTCCAACCAACACCTACCCTTCTCCACACCTTATGCAAGCTCTTTGAGGGCAGGGACTTCACCTTTTTCACTTGGTCCCCACCATTTATCCCCAGGTCTTGTCTCCAGAATCATGACACTCTCCTGCCCACAGAGCCCATCAACCTGATCTGTCCCCTTTCTATGACTACTTTGTCTGTTTCCTCTCCTGGAAACCCCTGCAACTCTGCCTGGCCTCTCTGCATCCGGATCTGCAGCCTCTAGTGCCTGTTCAACACTGAGCTCCTCCCACCACCTCTCTCCCCTAGCAGGAGGTCCACCTTTCCTGGGGCCTTCACATACTTCTGTGACCCACTTCCTTAGCTCTTCCTAGACTGCGCCTTTGGCAATGTCTTCTTATGGTCTCCTGGGAGCCCCAGGGTGAACTAGGTATCCCTCTGTACTCCACCACCCTCAGTTTGTGGAAAGGTCACTCATCCTTCCAGCTGCAGCTCCATAGTCCCCATCACCACCTTCCTGAGACCTTCAGGGCTTTTGCTACATTTGTTCCTGGTGTCAACATGATTCTCAAACATGTGGGGCTGTCTTGTGCCCCCGCCTTATGTCAAAGGTGGAGCACGGCCTTTGCTGGGTGCATGTTTTAGTCAGCTAGTGCTGCTCTAATGGAAGTACTACAGAGTGGATGGCTTTAACAAAGGAAAGTTTATTCATATGTAGGCTGGTAGGCTGCAAGTCCATATTCAGGGTGTCCGCTCCAGGGGAAGGCTGTCCCCCTTGTCGGCTCTGGAGGAAAGTCCGGTATTGCATCAGTCTCCATCCAAGGAGCATCTTGGCTCAGGGACCTCAGGTCTGAAGGACATGCTCTTCTCCTGGTGCTGCTTTCTTGATGGTGTGAGGTTCCCAATTCTCTGCTTGTTTCCCTTTCCTTTTAGCTCTTGCAGGATGAAAGGATTAATGGTGGTGCAAGCCACACTCTAAGAAAACTCCCTTACATTGCAGCAGGGAAGTGATCCTATCAAAGCGTTTACAGTCCCACCAGGAGCTTTTAATATACAGCATAGGAAAATCGCAAAATGGAGGACAGTCATAGAATACAGGGAATCCGGGCCCAGGCAAATTACTACTCATATTTTTGGGGGACACAATTCAAACCATGACAGTGCACAGTACTCCCTTTATTTTAATCTTCGTAACAACCAGGCAGAGTCTTCTTCCTGTAGGTTCCATGTGACAGATGAGGACCTGCAGCGCAGTGAGGTCACAGTCCCTACATGGTGATCCTGGGAGTGTCTGGTCCCAAATTCCTTGCTCCCTGTGCTCTTCTTCCACGGTACCCTGGAGTGGAGTAGACCCCGCCATAGAGAGAGGAGCATTGGCTGATTCCAGGAAAGTGCAGCTCCTCTCAGATGTCTCCTGGCTCCTGGCTGCATCTGACCTACCATGTTGGACAGAGTGTGAGTGTTTTACCTCTCAGACATGAGCCAGGCTGACAGTTTCTACTGGGAGCTCCTAAACTGTCTCAGCAAAAGTCAGGAGGGGGTTGAAACAATAAGGCAACTGACTCAAAACCCAAGGATTATTTTCAGCAGATTCATTTTCATTATGAATTACTTATTCTTTCTAAAACCACCCTAGCAAAAATCAGAATTTTGAGTGTCACCTGAGGGCAGCAGTGCTGGCAGTGACCACACTGTCACAAGTAACACAATGGACAGCTGGGTCCGGCCTGGAGAGGATCTGCAAAGCCAGGGCTTGCTAAGGTAAGGCAGACAATGGGCAGAACCCTAGCCCTTGTGGAGATAAGCACTACACATCCCAAATCTCATCATTCTTTGCCCTGCTGTAGTTTTGACACCTACATCTGAGAAACAGTAAACTAGCAAAAAAAAATTAACAGCATTGCAGACATGCATCACTTATGAACATCAATGACTGAGGAGAAAACAAAATATTAGTGAACAGAATCCAAGGCATTAAGGATATATGCCATGACCAAACAGGATTTATGGGAGGCACAAAAAGTCGGTTCAGTACTAATATCATTAATATTGTATCAATTAAGAGATACAAGAAAATAAATCATTCACTTACCTCCATTGTAATTGTGGCTAGATGCTATTGCGTCAGTTCAGACCCACAGTGACGCTATGCAAAACAGAATGACACACTGCCTAGTTGTGCCGTGCCCACATCGGTTGCTATGCTTGAACCCATCCTTGCAGCCACTGCCTCAATCCATGTTGTTAAAAGTCTTCCTATTTTTCACTGACTCTCCACTTCACCAGCGTGCTGGTCCTTCTCCAGAGACTGATCCCTCCTGTCCAAAGTGTCTAAGTCATAGTCTGGCCATTCTTTTTCTAAGAAGCACTCAGGCTGTACTTCTTTCAGATAGATCTGTTTGTTCTTTTGACAGTAGATGTCATACACAATTCAATACTCTTCTCCAGCACCAAAATTCAAAGGTGTCAACTCTTCTTCTGATTTCCTTATTCAATGTCCAGCTTTAACATGCATCCTTTTGATGCAAATTAAAATACCATAGCTTCAATCAGACTCGCCTTAGTCTTCAAAGTGACACCTTGACTTTTTGACACTTTAAAGAGGTCTTTTGCAGCAGATTTTCCCAGCATGATGTGTCTTTTGATTTTCTGACTGCTGCTTCTGTGGGCATTGATTATGGAACCAAGTAAAATGGCATATTTGACAACCTCCATCTTTTCTCTGTTTATTATGATGTAACTTACTGGTCCAGTTGTGAGGATTTTTGTTTTCTTGATGCTGAAGTATAATCCATACTGAAGGCTGTGCTCTTTGATCTTTGTCTTTAAGTTTCAAGGCCTCTTCACTTTCACCAAGCCAGGCTGATTCATCTGCATAACACACGTTGTTAAAGAAACTTTCTCCAATCCTGATGTCTTCTTCTTCTTCATACAGTTCAACTTATCTGATTATTTGTTTGTCCTACAGATTGAATAGGTATGGTGAAAGGATACAACCTGGACACACACCTTTCCTCACTAAACCATGCACTGTCCCCTTATTCTCTTTGAACTACTGCCTCTTGACTTATGTTCTGATTCCTTATGGAGACAATTAAATGTTTTAGAATTTCCATTCTCCACAGTGTTATCCATAATTGTTGATGACCCACAAGCTGAATGCCTTTTCATAGTTAATAAAATATAAGGAATCATGATAGAAGTAAACATGTTTCTGATATTCACTGCTTTCAGTTAAGAACCAGATGATATCCCTGGCTCCATGTCTTCTTCTGAATCCAGCCTGAATTTCTAGCAGTTCCCCGTCAATATACTATGGTAGCTACTTTTGAATGATCTTTAGCAAAATTTTACTTTTGTGTGATATTAATTATGAAAACAAACCCATGGCCATTGAATTGATTCTGACTCATAGTAACCCTGTAATACAGAGTAGAACAGCTCCATAGAATCGCCAAGGAGCACCTGGCAAATCTGAACTTCTGGCCTCATGGTTAACAGATGTAGCACTTAATCATTATGCCACCAGGGTTTCCGATATTAATGACACTGTTCATTAATTTCCACTTTTGTATGTGTCACCTTTCTTACAAATAGGCATAAAAATAAATCTCTTCCAGTTGGTTAGCCAGATACCTGTCTTTCAAATTTCTAGCGTTAGATGGGTGAGCACATCCATTCACTGAAACATCTCAGTAGACGTTTCATCAATTCCTGCAGCCTTGTTTTTTGCCAGTTTCTTCAATGTAGCTTCAACTTCTTCCTTCAACACCTTTGGTTCCTCATCATACGCTGCCTTTTGAAGTAGTTGAATGTCAGCCAATTCTTTTAGTTATGATGACTCTGAATATTCTTTCCATCTTCTTTTGATGCTTCCTGTGTCATTAAATATATTCTCTATGCACCTTGAGGGTTGAACTATTTCCTTAGTTCTCTTTGCTCGAGAAATGCTGATTATTTTCTTCCTGTTGGGTTACATTCTTCACATCTTTGTACGTATCATCATAATACTTTACTTTGTCCTTTTGTGGGTGCACATTTCATTGTTATCATCAGTGATGGATATTACAGCATCAGAAGGAATTACGCTACAAGGCCGTTTGTTGATTGCAACACTGACTCTTACTCACCTTGACAAACCCTCAGAGATGTGCTGTGACACCACATCGCAGCTTCTCCAAGAGATGTGCAGACGTTTGTAGAGCCTTCTGTCTCATGATTAGGGTAGTCCCTGAAGCCTCATTAACTGCAGAACTTGATGAAATCATAGAGGCCATGAGAGAAGGAATGTCCCAAAATACGTTTTTCCAAAGTGTTTTTCCCATACTGGATGGGTACAGGCACAGAGCCCCAGGGTAGGGTATCCCTAGAGCTCCCGATAGGGACTGAGTAAAGCAGTGAAAAGGAAGGAAGCTGAAGCTGCTTTGATCCCTTTGTAAGGAGGTTAACGTTTCATTCCTGGGGATCCCATAGATATTCCTGTTCTATACTCACAGCTGCCCCTAGCTTCATCCTGTCATCAGCTTAGCATGGGTTTCTTTGTGTTCCCACAGGATGAGGACAGCACAATAGTGGGCTTATCCTGTGCCCACACGGGAAGAACTCTTCCCAACTGAGGAATGAACCCATCATCCATATGGGCTCCTTGATCTTCTGGGCCCCCCTTACACGAAGGGCTGTGTCTCCATGTAGGACAGACACTGCCATGTCTTTCTCTCTGGTTTGTCTGATCCTTTTCCTGCTACTTTTTCCCACTGTATGCAGAATGGATGATGATGAATGTTTTAGGGTCCCAAAGCCCAGTATCTGTAGCAATGTGGATGTGGTGCTGGGTGGGCTTTTCCCCCTCTACGTTGGGGATAAGGAACAAGAAACATATCAAGTCTCTTTTTGTCTCAAGCCAAGAAGAGAAGGGAGACTTCATCTGTAAGTTCTTTGTTGTGTGTGTGTGCATGAGTGTGTGTACGTATAAGTGCATGTGATTGTTGGTGTTTAATCCCCTTAAGTGTTCTCTACTGTGAGTACAGAAACTGCAAAAATGCAAGTCAATGAATTCTGAGAGTTCTATCCCTTCTTTGTGATTGTCTTCTCTTCCTTTTCCCCTTTTTATCACGACAGAAGGGACAAATTTATGTATGTCATAGTAACTCCCCAGTGATAGTTTTTCTGTGATCCAATGGTTGTTTACTGAAGGGCTTGGACTAAGGTTTTTAATTTTAATGGATTTAGCACATTTACTTTTTCTCTTTTGTGCCTCATGCTTTCCTGTGGTACCAAGAAATCAAGGATCATATGCTTTCTTCAGGCAGTTTCATATTTTAGGTTGCGTGTTCTGGTCTATTATAAATTTTGAGTTAATACGTGTATGTGCTGTGATCAAAGGCATATAACTGTGATCAAAGGCATTCTTGTCACACATAAATGTCCAATTGTTGCAGTGGTAGAAAATTTACTTTTGCTTGATTTGTCAGGCATACATAGCATGAGTCTATTTCCAGAATTTCTATTCTATTTCATTAGTCTCTGTGTTTAGGAATATATCACACTATCTTGATTACCCTATCTTCATAACAAGACTTGAAATCAGGTATACATATTATTCTCTGTAGTTCATTCTTCCTTTTCAGCATCTTGTTGATTTTCATTTCTTCTTATTTCTGTATGAACTTTAGAAAGAATGTGTGGATTTCTACCCACACAAGTCTGCTGGGATTCTTATTCAGATTGTACAGCATTCATAAATCACTTTGGATAAAACTGACATCTTAATAATTTTGAGCTTTCCAGAACACGAACTCAATATATTTCTCCATTTATTTAGGTCATCTGTAACTTCTTTCAGCAATAATTTGTAGTCTTCTGTGTACATGTCTTGTCAGTTTTATATATGAATATATTCTATTGCTATGATATTGCCAGTGGTACTTTAAAATTTGATTTTTTAATTGGTCTTTCTTAGCGTATAGAAATACAGTTGATTGTTCTGTGTTGTTCTTATTTCCTACAGGCTTTGTTAAATACACTTAGCAATTTAGCCATTTTCTGTCGATTCAGTCAGATTTCCTATATAGGTAATCTTGTCATCTGCAAATAAACAGTCTTATTTTACATAGTTGTCATTTATTTTCCTTCTTTGTTGCACTTTCTGGAATTTATAGTAGATGTGGCATTGAGGAGGTGAGAATGGAGATTCTCGCCTTGCTTTTTAATGTAATAGGAAAGCATTTTATCTTTCAACATTAAATATTATGTAAGCAAGAGGATTATTTTAGTAGATGCATTTATCAAATTAAGGAAGTTCCTTCCATTTTCATTTTGCTGAGAGTTTTTGTAAGTAATCTGTACTATATTTTCTCAAAGGCTTTTTGTGCATCTGTTCAGGCAACTAAATGATTTTTCATTTTTGACCTTGATAAATGGATTTGATAAATGATTTTCAAATGTTACATGGTATAGGAATTCTTGAGGAAAAATTGCCATTGGCCCCTAATGTATTATTTTTTTCAAATACTATGGGATTCAATTCCTCGGAAGTATATTAAGAATTTTTGAATCTGTTTTTTGGAGTGACTTTTGTTTGTAGTTTAATTTCTGGTAACATTTCATTGGATTTCATATCTGGGTCGTGTTAGTTTAACCAAATGAGTTGGAATTAAGAGGTATTTATATTGTGGAACTGGTTTTAGCTCTATTTTTATATGTGCAGCTGATTTTGCCCAGAAAACAGTGATGGACTTTATATTTTTCCTCTAGGACTGAATTCTGAAATAAATTTTACTTTATCATAGTATCTTTTTGTTAATATTCAAATAGAATCGACTAGCTATCATATTCATGGAATGATTGCTCATAAATGTGTAAGTGGAAAGGAAAAAAAAATCATCTTCTCATTGCTGTTGTCCAAACTGGTGTGAAGATTATTCTGGTCTCTAGAAGATTAGATACAGAGTTGTTCAGTTTCTTTTCTGGTACAGATTTTATAAACTACATTGCATGCATCCTAAAGCTTACCGAAGACCACTTTGAAGGTGATTTTTATCTGAGGCTTTGTGTTTTGTGTGGCCAAATAACTTATAAATTTAGTCTCTCTCTATTTAGGATGACATAGGCAGTTGGCTTTGTATAAATGGCCCTTATTGCATTGAGGAATTGGCCATCTATTCCTATTTTGCTGAGTTTTTTAGCATGAATGGGTGTTGGACTTTATCAAGTGCCTTTTCTGCATCAGCAGACAAGATCATGTGATTCTTGTCTTTTGTGGTATTTATGTGGTTAATCACATTAATTGTTTCTCTGATGTTGAACCAGCCTTGCATCCCTGGTATGAATCCAACTTGGTCGTGATGGATTATTTTTTTGATATGTTGTATTATGTAGGCAAGAACTTTGTTGAAGATTTTTGCATCTAGATTCATGAGTGATATCGGTTCTCCTTTTTTTGTTGGGTCTTTCCCTGGATTTGGTATTAGCGTTATGCTGGCTTCGTAGAATGAGTTTGGGAGTATTCCACCCCTTTCTATACTGTGAAATAGTCTCAGTAGTATTGGAGATAACTCTTCTCTGAAAGCTTGGCAGAATTCTGCAGTGAAGCCATCTGGGCATGGGCTTTTTTTGGTTGGTAGTTTTTTGATAACTTTTTCAATCTCTTCCTTTGTGATGGGTTTATTAAGTTGTTCTGCGTCACCTTGTGATAATTTTGGTAGGTGATGTGAATCAAGGAATTTGTCCATTTCCTCTAGGTTTTCAAATTTGTTAGAATACAGTCTTCCATAGTATTCAGCTATGATATTTTTGATTTCTGCTGGATCTGTTGTGACAACTCCCCTCTCATTTCTTATTTGGGTTATTTGTTTCCTCTCCTGTTTTTCTTTAGTAAGTTTAGCCAATGGTTTGTCAATTTTGTTGATCTTTTCTAAAAAACCAGCTTTTGGTCTTTTCAATTTTTTCAATTCTTCTTCTATTCTCTAATTCATTGAGTTCTACTCTGATCTTTACGATCTGTTTTCTTCTGGTGCCTGAGGGGTTCCTCTGTTGTTCTCTCTTTACTTGTTCAAGCTGTAGGGTCAGTTCTTTGATTTGGTTTCTTTCTTCCTTCCAGATGTGTGCATTTATGGAGATAAACAGACCTCTGGGCACTGCTTTGGCTGTATCCCATAAGTTCTGGTCGGAAGTGTTTTCATTCTCATTGGAATCCATGAATTTCTTTATTTCATCCTCGATTTCTTCTGTAACTCATGGTTTTTCGAGCAAGATGTTGTTCAGTTTCCATGAGTTCCGCTTTCTATTTATGTGTTTTTGCAATTGATTTCGACTTTTATGGCTTTATGATCTGAGAAGACTCTTTGCATTAATTCAGTGGTAGGATTTTGTTGAGAATTGCTTTATGTCCTAACACATGGTCTATTCTGGAGAATGTTCCATGTGCACTGGAGAAGGTGTAGTTGTCTGCTGATGGATAGAAAGTTCTGCATGTGTCAATGAGGTTTAGATGGTTAATTGTGGCAATAAGGTCTTCTGTGTCTTTACTGAGCTTTTTTCTAGACAATCTGTCCAATATTGAGAATGGAGTGTTGAAGTCTCCTGCTATTATTGTGGAGTGATCTATCTCCTTTTTGAGTGTAGTCAGTGTTTCTTTGACATATTTAGGTGCTCTAATATTAGGTGCATAAATATTTAATATTGTTAAGTCCTGCTTGTGTATTGAACCTTTTAGTAATAGTGTCCATCCTTGTCCGTGATGGTGGATTTTACATTAAAATCGATTTTATCTGAGATTAGAATTGCCACCCCTGCTCTTCTTTGTTCATTATTAGCTTGACGTATGTTATTCCATCCTTTGATTTGCAGTTTGTTCATATCTTTAAGTCTAAGGTGAGTTTCTTGTAGGCAACATACAGATGGGTCATGTCTTTTGATCCAAGATGTCACTCGATGTCTCTTTGCTGGATAATTCAGTCTATTCACATTCAATGTAATTATTGATAGGTATGTATTTAGTCCTGTCATTGTGATGTGTTTATTTTTGTGTTGATGTTTTCTCTGTTGTTCTTATTAATCTGTCCTGTGACCTTCTTCTTTGTGAGTTGATTCTTCACCTTTTTCAGGGTTGGTTTCATGGTTGTTGAGACTCCTGTATTACATTTCTTGATATGGTACGTTGCTTCTTTATTATGCTTTACAGCTGCCCCTATGATCCCACTTAGTAAACTATATATAACCCCAATTTTGATTGCTACCAGTCTTATCAACTTCCTCTCCATCTGGAAGGACTATAATGACTGCAGTACAATCCTCTTTTTAATATGATGATATCATAGTTTACATGGTAAGATCACTGGATTGTTTCTTTCACTATTATAGCTTTGATTATGTCTGGAGCTTTCCCTAACTGAGAGGGATTCTGGATAACGTGTCCTTCTAAAATGCAAAGTTAGCAGTTTTGTTCTCCCAAACCAAGAGATTCTTTTAGTATTTCTTGTAGCTTTGGTTTGGTTTTTACAAAGTCTCTGTTTCTGCTTATCTGCAAATGTCTTAATTTCATTTTCATATTTAAAAGATAGTTTTTTTTTTTTTAATTTAACATGACTGAGTGAAAATGTACATTCCCGTGTAACTTTACATGTCCACCTATATGCAGCTTCCACTGCTCTCCCTGTCTGGTGACAGCACACTATTCCTCTCTGCTCCATACAAGTTTCATCCTCCCAACAGCCTCCTTTCCCCTCTTCTCCACCCACTCTCCTTCCTCCAGCCAGAGGTCAGCAGGATGATATCCTATAGATGTATAGAACCGTAAAGTGCATCCAATTTATGGTCACTCTGCATTGCCAAGTCCAATCCATTCCTGTCCAAAGAGTGGACCTTCATTATAATTTATGGGTAAGGGCAGCATCAGGGCAGGGGGCCATGCTCTCAGGGGAACCCTGAAACCACTGCACCATCAGTTGAGGTCTTTTAGTGGAGATCTCAGGATGTACCCCTTTTTATTCATGTGTTGCCAGTAAGACTCAACCTAGTGAGCTCCATCGTGGCTATCACCAGTGGTGGCCAGGCACCATCTGGTTCTTCTGATCCCAGGTCGATGTAGGCACCCACTCTTGCGGGTCTCTCTGTCTTCTAGGTTGTCTTTACCGCATGTCATTTTGGTCCTTGGTGAGCATCCGTTCCTGCTGAGTTGGGACCATTTGCTGTGTCCTCGGATGGCAGCTTGGCAGCTTTTAAGACCCCAGATGCCACTCACCAATGTGGGGTGCAGAGAGCTCTCTTAGCAAAACGCTAGTTGTACCAATTGGCCTCGATTGCACCTAAGAGCATGGTCCCCTGCCCCCTGCTCCAGCTACTCTATCCTTGCAATATTGGGTTAAGATGGAAGGAGTACTCAAGTTATGCTGAAGTCCACTTAATGTTGTTCTTGTTTCTAATGTGTGCTATCACCACTTTCTCCCAACCAGATTTCTAGCAACTATAAAAGATAGTTTTGCAGGAAATATAATTCTTGGTTGGAAGTTCTTCTCCTTCAAGATTTTGAATGTGTCATTCCACTGTCTCCATGCCAGCATAGTTTGTGCTGAGAAATCCAATGAAAGCCCACAGGGTTTCCCTCTGAATGTTAGCTTTGCTTTGAATCTTGCTGGCTTTAAGAGTTTCTGCTTACGTTTCACCATGCTGAGCTTGATTATAATATGTCTTGGAGTCTTTCTATTGAGATCTATATTGAGTGGTGTTCGATACATATCTTGGATATCTATATTCTCTTCTTTCATAATTTCTGGGAAGTTTTCTGTCAGCAGCTCACCTGCAATACTCTCTGTGTTCTCAGGTGTCTTGTCCTGCTCAGGAACTCCAATTAATCATAGATTGTTCTTCTTAATAGAGTCCCACATACTTCTTAATGCTTTTTCATTTTTCTTGTTTCTTTTTTCTGATTTCTCCTCATAGATGCACGAGTCAGTGGCTCTGTCTTCCAAATCAGAAATTCTCTTTTCCGTTTGTTCCATTCTGTTTTCTTGGCTTTGAATTGAAGTTTCTATGTCTTTGGTTTTGTTCCTGATCTATTGGATTGCAGAGCCCTGGTATTCTGTCAGATCAAACAGCTTGCTTAGTTTTTCATTTTGCTCTGCTGCATTTTGTATAAGGTCTAGTAGGGCTCTATATATAACCCTTGTGTATTCACCTTCTGATAGTTTCAGGAAAGCTTCTTCATCTGGGAAGTTCTGAGGTGGTTTCTTTTGGGGGCCTTCTGATGCCGTTGCTGACTTCTGGGTTACTGTCCTCTCCAATGTCTGCTGCTTTTTTGGCATCAATAGATGCTGGGAGAAACACTGTGAAGATATACCACAGTTGTTTCTCTAGGCCGTCTTGAGATGAGAAGTAAAAAGTATTTGGCACCTTCCAAAGTCAGTCAGGTTTTCAGGTATCTACGTCCCTCTTCCCAGCTGGCAAAGTAAGCACCTTTATATTGAACACCCAGTGTTATAAACTAGCTCAAAATACAGAAAGGCTACTGGTCTGCTGGCCTCTGCTGTCGGGCCCCAGCTGTAGAAACTGCCTCTCAGCCCAGGAATTAGGTCCAGCTGAGGCTTCTGTATTGATGACCCTGCCTCCCAGTAAAACAAGATGGTGTCCCGTGTCAGCTCTCCAGCCGGCCAAGAGTGCCGAAATGCCCAGAGTCTACAGTCTCCTCTGCTGGGCTGTGGCCCGAGGTGACACTGAGCACACCGCCTCCCTGCTAGAAAGGCACTCTCCCCCTGGCAGGAGCCACCTCCCAGCCTAAGAACCAAGTCTGGCTGGAGCCTCTGCCTGGGCTTCTCCATTTCACAACAGGCCAGAGGATCTAAGGTGTACAGAGTCCAAAGTCAGGCTCTCAGAACTTGGCAATTACGCTTGCCGGTCCCACCAGCAGTGCGTCTGAGACCAGCAGCTAGTCAAGTCCCACTTCTGGCCGCTGGCCAAGACAGAGGAAAAAAAATCGAAATGGTGAGTTACCTTAGCTCTGTGAAAGCCTGTGCTCACTGAGAGCAGGGTCAGTGAAAGAGAGGAGGTTTTGCGTTCAGTGGTATGAAGTGCAAACCAACAGCCCTATGCCGCATCCCAGGGCCCAGCAGGTGTCCAGAAGGCTTCGTCCAACCGTCATATCAGGTCTTGGTTTCCAGAGGGACCCAGGGCGACGTGCGTCTAGTCCGCCATCTTGACTCCATCCCCCTAATAACCTATAAATTTAATTTCCTTAATGTCGGTGAGATCTTCAGGTGTACTATGATTTTTGGATTGGGTGTTGATATTAACATTTAACAGATTAAAATCATGAAAAAATGAATTAAACAAGTTTACACTAAAGCTGACATGAAATGTAATAAATATCTAAATAGCAAAAAAATTCAGTCATATAAAAATGTTGTGGGCTGCTTGGAATGTACTGTCCCACCGATCGTCTTACTGATGTAGATTTAGGCTCTTCTCAGGCATGACAGAACCTCCGGGAAGGCCTGACCTTTGTCTCTCCTTGTTCTTATCTCCCACCTTACTGAGACTTTTGCCCGGATATTTATGCTTTTCTCAGGTATGATAGATCCTCTGAAAAAGCCTGGCCTTTGCCTGTTTCTCCCACCTCACGCCTTGATGATACTTCCACATATGGATCAGCCAATCATGAGATGCTCCCATACCGTTGTAACCATTTTTGGCAAAATAGACTGCCTGCCTCCTCCTGGTTGTTACCCTGTAAATAAAGTTTCTTATTGAGGAACGGTAGCCATTGCCCTCCATCAGAGACCTTGGTCCCACTTGGCCTGAATTTTATCTTATGTGATGTGAGTAGTTTTTTCTCATCGGCTTTCTTGTCTTCCTTGGATATGGATTTGTCCCAGTGTTGGTCACTAGGGTGCCGCATGCGACATAAAAATTGATAGTACTTGGAATTTTTTAAATCTAAAAATTGTGCTATAAAATGGATGAGTCTTTAAAACACCATGCTCAGTAAAATGTCTTTCACCAAAAGGCAAATAATGTATGATTTCACTTATCTGAAATAGGTAGGAAGGCAAATATATAGAGATCATAGTTTATTAGTAGGTACTAAAGGTAGAAACTCACAAAAAACCCACTGCCATCAAGTTGATTCCAACTCATAGCAACCCTATAGGACAGAGTAGAACCATTCCATAGAGTTTCCAAGGAGCCCATGGAAGATTGGAACCACCAGCAATTGGGGTTAGCACCTGTAGCACTTAACCACTGCACCACCAGAATTTCCCTAGAGATGATAAAACCAAAAACAAATGAACTGCCGTCGAGTCGAGTCGGACTCATTGCAACCCTAGAGGTCACAGTAGAACTGCCCCTATAGAGTTTCCAAGGAGCACCTGCCAGATGTGAACAGCTGAACTGCAGATGTAGCACTTAACCGACTATCCACCAGGTTTCCCTAGAGGTGGAGGGAGAACGAAACAGAGAGTCACTGCATAGTGGGTGCTGAGCTTATGTTAAGGTTGATGGAAAAACTGGAAATACGTAGTGGTGACGGCTACACAACATGAGAAGCACAGTGTCACTAAATGGTACATGTAAAAAAATTGAAAAGTAAAATATTTTGCTGTATTCATGCTTCAGAAAACCAAACCAAACCTAGTGTTGTCAAGCTGATTCTGACTCATAGCAATCCTATGAGACAGAGTAGAACTACCTCAAGGATTTCCAATGAGAGACTGGTGTATTCAAACTTGACCTTTTGGTTAGCAGGTGTAGTTTTTAATCAGTCAGCCACTGTAGTTGTTGTTAGGTCCTGTCAAGTCAGTTCTGACTCACAGAGATCCTATGAACAGTGAAACATTGCCTGGTCCTGCGCCGTGCCCACAACTATTTTTATGCTTAAACCCATTGGTGCAGCCCCTGTGTTGATTCATCTTCTTGAAAGTCTTCCTCTTCTTCACTGACCCTCAACTTTAACAAGCGTGATGTCCTTCTTCAAGGGCTGATCCCTCCTAATAACATGCCCAAAATATATAAAATACAGTCTCGCCATTTTCCTTCCGAGGAGTATACTGGTTGTACTTCTTTCAGAAGTTCCTTTGGCAGTCCGTGGTATGTTCAATATTCTTCCCTAACACCACAATTCAAAGGCATCAGTTTTTCTTCTGTCTTCCTCATTCATTGTCCAGCTTTAACATGTATATGATGCACTTGAAAATACCATGACTTGGGTCAGGCACACCTTAGGCTTCAAGATGTCATTACACTTTAAAGAGGTCCTATGTATCCTGACTGCTGCTTCCATGGACGTTGATTGTGGAACCAAGGAAAATGAAATCCTTGACAGCCTCAATCCTTTCTCCATTTATCATGATGTAGCTTACTGGTCCAGCTGGATTTTTGTTTTCTTGATGTTGAGTTGCAGTCCATAGTGAAGGCCGTGTGCTCTTTGATCTTCATCAGAAACTGTTGCAAATCCTCTTCACTTTCAGTAAGCAGGGCCCTGTCATCTGCATAATGCAGGTTGTTAACGAGTCTTCCTCCAGTCCTGATCATTCTTCGTGTAGTCTAGCTTCTTGGATTTTTCCCTCAGCATACAGATTGAAAAGTTACGGTGAAACAATATAACCCTGACACACACCTTTCCTGACTTTAAACCAGGTAGTGTCCCCTCGTTCTGTTCATATGACTTCCTCTTGATGCATATACAGATTCTTCATGAGTACAATTAAGTATTCTGGAATTCACATTCTCCACAATATTGTCCATAATTTGCTATAATTCACATAGTCAAATGATTTTGAATAGTCAATGAAACACAGGTAAACTTCTTCCTGGTATTCTCTGCTTTCAGTCAAGATTCATCTGACATCAGCAATGATATCTTTGGTTCCACATCCTGTTCCGAATGCAGCTTGCATTTCTGGCAGTTACCTATCAGTGTACTGTTTTGGTCACTTTTGCATAATCTTCAGAAAATTTCTACTTGGGTGTGATATTAATGATATTGTTCAATAATTCTGCATTTGGCTGGATCTCCTTTCTTCAGAATAGCCATAAATATGGATCTCTACCAGCCAGTTAGCCAGGTAGCCAGTGTTTTTTACTGAGACAATATTACTCCTATATGTGTGTGTATATATATATGTATATACTTACCACCATTGAAAATAGTCACTATATGAGGGCTCTAAATAGCATAATTAATGTGATCAAATGTTTTGACATATATAGCATATAATCTCTACACAATACGTATGAATCTTTATTCAAGAGTTTCTAGCACAGCAACAAAATCTGACCATATGTTTGGACAACAGAAGTAAGCCTCAAAAATCAAAAGTAGAAATAATTCAAACAAAGTCATGTGGTAAAACAGAATAATATAAATTTTAGTTTGGATAAATCATCAAAATTTAGAAAATTAACTCTGCTAAATTAATTTATAGATTAATATTCATTTAATTAGATAACATAGGTAATATATACAACAAGTGTCCTCTTGTTCTGTTCATATGACTACCTCTTGATACATATACAGATTCTTCATGAGTACAATTAAGTATTCTGGAATTCCTATTCTTCACAATGTTATCCATGATTTTCTTGTATTAATAAGCACAGGAAGTACTTAGAGAACAACTTCTTGAAAATGCTTCAGGTGACAGACCAAGGCCAGCATGACTAGCTGGTTCCTAAGTTAATACAAAATTAATCCTACTACAAGACCAGAGTTGGTGGTCCAACAGCCTGGAGGGTCTCCTGGGAACATGGCCGCTAGATCTACTGCTGGAACTGACCAGAAACCATTACTGTGGTCAACCCTTTGGACAAGAATGGACTGGTCTTGGGGACACAGCATGAGCACAAAGTGTGTGTACTTCATGGTGTTATACATTTATAGGAGGCTTTGCTACTGGTTTCTTTCTAGATCAAAGAGAAGAGTGTAGAGTGGAGGGGACAGTGCTCATTAAGAGGATACTAGAAGTACAGAGGGAAAAAGAGGAATGTGCTGTCACTGAGTGAGGAGAGCAGAGGGAGCTTCAGAAAGGGGGGCCTGCAAAACTGATTTGGACTGTATACTCTCAGTTAATCACACACAAGATAAACACCTTAGATATTTTGCAAAAGAATTATTTGTAAAAACTGCACAAAATAATTACAGCATCGTTAACATTCGAAAACACCTCAACCATGGATTGTGAAAATATTTTATCAAAAATAATTTCTTATGAAAATGAATTAATCAAAAAATCTGAATGAAACTTAGTATTGAAAAAATGAGAAAACAGGGCAAAAGGATGCAAAAGAAATGATGGGACTGGAGAGAAAAAAAATATTGCTTTTTTAGGAAACACAAAAACGTTAGAGCTGTTTAAAAATGCCCCAAATTTTTATATTTGGTTACCTAATTACTGATAGAAAATGAAGTTAAAAATACTTAATCAGAAATTATACAGGAGAAACAAATGCAAATAGAGAAAAATTAAAGAAAACTCGTGTGAAATGATCTGCTAAAACCTATGGAAATAGGCTGGAAAACTTAAATGAACTGCTTATTTTTCAAACATAATATCACTTAACAAAGCTGGCTTCCCAAGAGTTGACATATTAATGAGCACAGGAAATACTTAGAGAACAACTCCTTAAAAATGCCTCGGGTGACAGTCTGAGGCCAGCATGACTAGTTGGTGCCTGGCTTCCACCACTGACAGAGCTGACAGAGATCACTATAGAGCTGGAGGAAAATGTAGAACAAAATTCTAACTTACAAAAAAAAAAAAGACCAGACTTGCTGGTCTGATGGAGACTGGACAAACCCTGATAGTAGGGTACCAACATCCTTTTAGCTCATTAATGTAGTTGCTTCTGAGGTTCATCCTTCAGCCAAAGATTAGACAAGCCCAGCAAACAAACAGTAATGAGAGTAGTTCCACCGGGTTAACCAGACTACATGAGCACAGCAGCCTAGGGAAAAGAAGAAGGCAAGAGAGAGTAGAAAAGCTAGCTGAATGGAAAGGAGGAACCCAAGGTTACCAAGTGGAGAATATTCACACATCAGGGGGTTGGCATCCAGTGTCACAGAGCACTATGTGTACTCATTATTTAATGTGAAACTAATGTCTTCTGTAAACCTTCATCTAAACCACAATAAAAAAATTAATTTAAAAATACTTTTTAGGTGAATATGACATAAGAGAGTAATCCTGCGAAACATTTGAAAACTGATTAAGCTCAGTGTCATTTAAACTGGCCTAGGGCTTAAAATAAAATAGAAGTGTGCTTATCATTTGACTTTCAGCTCCGGTACAAAATAGATTATGTATTGTGTGATATAAATAAGACTTTCCAAAATTGTATATAAATATGAGTGTGCACTCCTTACTCAGGTCCCTAGAGAACATCTTGTTTTGTTCCATGCGCTGATGTATCTCCCACTTATAGGAACTCAGAAACAGAATCTGTGTAGATGAATACTATACCATTGAGAAAAATCCCACCTCAGTTCAGCTCCAAAGCCTTGCAAACCTCACCTGACTATTTGGGTCAGGACTGACTTGAAATTAACAAACAGCAACCAAACAAGGTTTCAGAACAAAAATTGTTGTAATTGCTAAGGTCATTTAAGTCTTGAATATAATTTGTCAATTTAATTCTTTAGAATGAGAATTATTTATTCTAAATGATCTCTCTCTGCTTTGGCCATAAGCTGTTGTTGTTCTATGTGGCGAAATCCATGTGGAATTGTTTACTACAGGTTAGGAAATAAACACAAGAAGGCCAGGCATACCATGCTTACTGGCTATATTGTGTATAATTGTATATACTGGACATACAGTACACGTACTCAGTGGACAGTGAGATTTCAAAAAGGTCTAGGAATTGCCTCCTTGGGTGACAATAGTGGAAACAAAGAAACAAATGAGAAAAACTGGGTTCTAAAACATTCTTTTTCCTTAAAAGATTTTCTCCTGAATCGTATGACTTGGTCCTTCTCCCTAATGATGTCCCCTCTTGTCAGGTTACTCACCTAAAACCACAAGCCGTTCTGGTCTTTCACTTTGCCATCGAGGAGATCAACAAGAACCCTTACCTGCTCTCCAACCTGTCCCTGGGTTTTGATCTCTTCAATGTCATTCCCAGTGACTACAGGACCTCACAGAGTGTCCTGTTTGGGCTCTCTGGAGGGAGTCAGATTTTCCCAAATTACAACTGCCAGAGAAAGAGCAAATCTTTGGCTACTGTTACAGAAACTGAATCAGCCTTCTCTGCAGAGGTTGGAACCCTGCTAGAGCTCTACAAAAGCCCACAGGTCAGTGGACTGTGAGTTCTGGAAAAAGAAGATCAGTATCATTTCAATGGCATGCCCTCCTATCTGACCAAGAGAAAGGAGGAAGCAGGGTTTACGTATTCCTTCACAGTTGTGTGTAAGGATTGTGGGATTATAACCTGTGCAACGAGGGAGAACTAAGGGGGAGGAGCAGCGCTGTGTATTCTCTGAAGCTGAGCCCAGATTACAGGACCAATGCATTCCATACCGACTTCTGGAAGTATAAACCTCTTACACCTAACAGATAGCTGTGTGCCTCATAGGAAAGGCCTGTTACAGAATTTCCCCAACCCCGGATAAGAGACTTCTCAAGGGACAGAAGCCAGCAATTAATTGATAAGTGGATAGGGCCTGGCCCTCGAAGCTCAGTAAAGAACTCACTGCTGTCAGGTCAGTTCTGACTTACACTGACCATATAGGACAGAGTAAAACTGCTCCATAGAGTTCCCAAAGAGTGCCTGGTGGATTCGAAGGGCTGACCTTTTCTGGTTAGCAGACATAGTACTCAACCACTGTGCCATCAGGGTTTCCCTAATCTCCATGTGGGACACTAATGAAATCCCCAGCGGTCAGGTGAGATGTAAGTACAACTGCTCTGTTGTTCAGCTCTTCCTTCTGCCCAATCCTGCTTTCCTCACTTCTCCCATAGTGTATCTCCTGAGGGCATTCCCATAACCTTTCTACAGGCAACTCTTCATCTCAGAGTCCTGTTCCAAGAGACCCAAAGACAAGCAGCAGCTAAGAGGAATTAAGACAAACAGAAGGCATTAAAATTCCCCCAAATCCATCACTGTCAAGCCATTTCCAGATCTTGGTTGCCCTTTGGAGACAGTAGAACCGCTGCATAGAGTTTCCAAAGAGCAGCTGGTAGAATTGCTGACCTTTTGGTTAGGAGCCTGCATTCCGAACCGCTGTGACACCGGGGCTTCAAAATAAGACATTGCCTTATGGGAATTCTTTAATGGAAAAGTCATATTTTAGAGCTCATTTGGACATAACTATGCTCCTCAGAACAACCAAGGTCAAGTTAAATCCAAAGTACAAAGAACATATTACAGGAAATAGTTCTTTATTATCAGGGTTCACATCAAACCCTGGTTGCTGAGCCATACGCACCAGTGTGCAGACACCACTATCTTGCTGGTGCACCAGGTGATATGAGGGCCACCTTCTGTTGCCCTGCAGGAGGTGAAGAGCACGTGGAGATCTTCGACATCACCTTTAATGCTTTATCCTGAAAGTCATAGCAGGGGTTCTACATCACCTCCTGGAAGCATGGTGTGGCTGGAAAGTGCACATCCAGTGTAGTCTCTTTGGTTCTTCAGCAAATAAGCCATTAATTCCCACTCCCATAGAGGGAATTCACTTACTCTGTCTCAAATCAAGACCATCCAAATACCATGTAGCTCATATGCATGACTTTTGTTTGTTCGTTTCTTATGCAGGTCACATATGATCGTTTTGATCATACCCTGAGTGATAAAGATCAGTTCCCATCACTCTGTCAGATGGTCACCAAGAACACCTCTTTGGTCCATGGAATGATCTCACTACTGAGGCACTTTGGCTGGGTCAGGCTCTGTGTCTTTGAAGATATAAAAGGGAAGCAGTTCATTCAGGATCTGAAAGCAGAGATGGTAAAGGAAGGTATCTGTGTGGCCTTTGTAGAAAAAGTCCCTGAGCTGAAGAGACTACATGAAGATGCTGAGTTGATAGTGAGAGGCAGGATTAGAGATTCAGTGGCAAATGTGTATATACTAATTAGTGATACCAAGACGATCACATTCATAAGCTATTTTATGAAGCATTATTTAATCTCTGGAAAAGTACAGATCTTGGAAGATAACTGGTGTAACCTTTTGTATGAATCAGACCATGCACTGCAACATTTTCATGGAAGCCTCTTATTTTCCCATTGGGAAAAGGAAATCCCTGGTTTCAGACACTTTCTCAAGACCATTAACCCTTCCAGATACCCAGAAGACTTTTACCTAAAGAAAATCTGGCTTGACATATTTAATTGCTGGACTGCTGGGACACAATGTGAAGAAATTGAAAACTGTTCGCTGAATGCTTACTCAGAGTCAGTGCCAGTCTCTATGGGCATGATGAACTTGTCTAATTCCAGCTATAATGCTATCTATATTTTGGCCAAAACCCTCCATGAAATGCTTCTGGTGAACACAGAAATAAAACCTATACAATTATCAATTGTTATCAGAAAAAACTTCATAAGGTCTAACACGTAATATATGGCCCCCAAACAACTTATGTGAAAACACAGGATGATCAAATTTGGGTCAAGTCTTTAGATATATTCCTTGGAATTCTAAACTGACTCTGGGAAATGGACTTTTTTTTTTTTTTTTTTTTTGCGTCATGCCTAGTAACACTCTGAGAAGTGCTTTGTGTATCTTTTGAAACATCAATTGGTCTGCATTTCTTGTAAATCTCATTTCTGTGTTCACTGGAAGCATTTTATGGAGGGCTTTAGCCACAGTACATACAGCATCATAGAGACAAAAACCTGTGACATCATGAAAGCAAGAATATGGTCCCAGTTTGACTTATGAAAACACACATGATATATGTAAGATTCTGGGGTTACCTAGGGTTTATTGGGATGCTAAAATTTCCATATTATACCCCTTTTAATGTACAATTCTTAGTTTCCAAAAAGACATGAGCAAACTTTATTGGCTAGGGTTGTATCAAAACAAATACATATGCCAAGCTCTAGTTAGTATAATGCCTGAATTCAGTTAGGCTTTCACTGTCCTGGACTCCTGATGCCTACGAGATGGTGAGTACACAATCAAAAATCAGTTTGTACCATAAAAAAGCCTGAGAGAGGAAGGTTGGGAAAGAAAGACTCATTGATAGCAAGGGCCCTCTGCCTTTAATTTGATTGCTCTCCTATTTTCTAATTATGTCTTACACATAGCTTCACCCATTTATAAGGAATATTCTATTTACAAACACCACTGGGGACAACACATCCTCACATGAGAAAAAAAACTCTATGGCACAGTATGATGTTTGAAACAGCTATGTTTTTCTTAATATTCTGTTCTTGGTTATTCTTTATGGGTTGACTTTTCATGTTTGTCAGTGTTTTGTATTTGTTGAGATTCCTGTATTATGCTTCTTGTCTTGATGTTTTGCATTGTTATTTTTCTTTGCACCTACCCCTCTTGTCCCTCTTACTACTCTAAGGTTAAACCGGACTTTAACTTCTGCGTATCTTTTTAATTTTCTCTCCATCTGAAGCGGCTATAACTACTGTAGTATATCCCTCTTTTGAGTTCAGTGATGTCATAGTTTTTGTGTTATGATCACTGGTTCCCTTGTTTTAATAATGTAGTTTTTATTAAGTTTATTGACTTCCCTAAGTGAGTAAGTTTCTGGATGTTGTGTCATGCATTACCTCCTTAAGGATACACTTCATGTTTTGTTATTCTAAGTGAAGAACTTCTTTCAGTACTTGTAGCTTTGCTTTGGTTTTTACAAAGTCTCTACATTTCTGTTTGCCTGCAAATGTCTTAATTCCACCATCATATTTGAGAGACATGTTGCAGGATGCATAATTCTTTGTTGGAAATGTTTCTCCTTCACTACTTTGAATGTGTCATCCCGCTACTTTCTTGCCAAAATCGTTTCTGCAGAGAAGTCAGACAAAGGCCTATAGAGTTTCCCTCCGAATGGTAGCTTTGTTTTGAGGCTTTTAAGAGCCTCTTTTAAGAGCTTTTAAGAGCCTCTGTTTATGTTTGATTTTATTAAGCTTGACAATAATATGTCTTGGTGTCTTTCTTTTGGGTTCTATTTTTTGTGCTGTTCAATACACATATTGGAAATCTGTGTTCTCTTCTTTCATAATTTCAAGGATGCTTTCTATCAGCAAGTCTACAGCAATGCTCTCTTCCCTGTTCAGGAACTCCAGTTTTTCATAGATTATTACTGTTAATAGAATTCTACATGTTCCTTAGTGATTCTTCATTTTTCTTGTTTCTTTTCTCTGATTTCTCCTCATGAATGCTCATATCAGTTGTTCTGTTCTCAAGGTAACTAAGTCTGACTTGTATCTCCTCAATTCCATTCTTTTGGCTTTGGATTGTGTTGTCTAATCCTGTAACTTTGTTAGTGATCTGCTAGGTTTCAGATCATTGATGTTCCATTAGTTCCAATAACTTACTTAATTTTTCATTTTGTTTAATATCCAGGAGAGCTGTATATATAATTCTTTTGTAATTGACCTCAATTGATGCAGAAAGTCTTCTTCATCTGGAAAGTTTTTTTAATTCTTTATTTTGGGATTTTTCCCACAGCCATGGTTGAGTGCTTCTTTAAGTGGTTAGCTATGGACTGTTGTCTGGGTGCCATCTAGAAGCTATTTGATTTCTCTGGTGTTACCTGAAAAGGAGCTGAGGTATAGTTCTAAGACGTGAATTGAGTACTAGCCATCTCTATATACTCTAGTGATTGGCCCCACGTGGACTCTCTGGGGTGACACACTCTGCCTCCTGGCTGGCAAAGATGGTATCCTACTTATAGAGTCACTGGGGGGCCATCAGCCAACCCTATGATGTGGATCAGCGAAGGGTTGAGGAGATGCTGCCAGGCCTCTCAGCAGTCAGTTCTCCAGGTGGTTTTATTTAAAAAGGTGCTTTACTTCTGAGTGGCCAGCTGTCCCACAGCTTCCAAAAACAGTCAGGCTGTCAGGTGTGACAAGCCCCACTTTCTAGCTGACAATGAAAGTAACTTGCAGGCCATCCTCAAATGCTATGATGTGGTTCAAAGTAGGGAGAGGTTAGGGCCTTCATGCCTTCCTTAGCCAGGCCCCAAGTGTAAATCTAGATATGAACTGTCTTAAATGCTGCCTTTCTGCTGGAGAAGCACTTGCCAGACATGCTGCTGCTTCACTTGAGAATCAGCCTCAGCTAAGACCCCCAGCTGGGTGACTCTGCCTCCCAACCAACCAAGATGGCTACCCTTCCTGCCATAAAACAGCAGGGTCTACGGTACATCTCAGAAAAGAGAGGTTGAGGGGCAGTGGTGCCCTCAGTCAGCAGCTGGGCTCTCAGTATGTGACTGACCCATGCACTGTCCCTCTGCTGGATTATACACTGTTTACTTAAGCACTGCAGTTCAGCACCCTTGTCAGCTCATGCCCAGTTCCCATTACCGGATAACAAAGAAGGCGTCAGTACCTGCAGTCCCCTGAAAGAGTGAACCCCCTGAAAGGGGTTCGGGAGCTGCTGGCTCGTCTTTGAGAGGGATAGTTTAGTCCATTACTGGTGCCTAGTGAAATGTGAGATCCTAGGGCTCTCCAGATGTCTACTGCTCCATTCACTTATCACTGCAGGCCTTAGTTCTCAGACAGAATTGAGGAGACGTGTCTAGTCTGCCTTCTTGGCCCAGCCTCCCCTCAAACTGCCGATCTTTTGGTTAGCAACTGAGCTCTTAATCACTGAGCCACCAGGTCTCCACCAGGAGCAGGTAGAAGGGTAACAGATTTTGTTAAAAATGATAAAATATTTCAGAAACAGATTATGGTGGTGGTTACACAACATGATGGATGTAATTGGTGGCATTAAAGTATAAACCTAAAAATAGTTTAAATGTTTTGTTACATATATTTAACAACACCAAGGAGCTTTTGTTTTGTTTTGTTTTTACAAAAATAAGAGAGAAATAGCTCTCAAGCAGCGAGTATCAAGGAAGCTCTGTGTGTGGGCCTGGTGCAGTATGCTCTCCTGGCCTTGGAACAGTCTCTCCGAACTGCTCCTTGGTGGCTGCACACACCCAGAAAAAAAAGAACAATGGCCAGAACCTGGGCAAAAACCTAGCTCTGATTCAACAGAAGGTAGAAACTCCATCCCCATAGGAGGCACTTCTGGAAGAGGTCAAGTTTGAAGAAGCAGCTGAAAGAGATGGTTGAAAAACATAAACAAGCTTTGGCAGATACTGAGAATTTGCAGCAGAGGTACCAAAAATTGCCCAAGGGGGCAAAATTATATGGTTCCCAGTTCTTCTTTGAGGACTTGCTGGAGGTTACTGACATCCTAGAAAAGATCACGCAAAATGTCCAGGAAGAAGATATCAGAGATGATAATTCTCACTGCAACAGTCTCTATGTGGGAATTAATTGTGACGGAGGTCACCAGACAAGAAAGTGTTCACAAAGCTCAGCTTACTAAAGTTGAACGCTGGAGCACTTACGGGTGCAAGGGCTTTTTTTCCCATGCTGATGGAGAGCAAACATCAGGACAAGGCTGTGGTCTTCCAGCCTCATCAGCAAAGGTTTCAAGTCTTCCAGCAAGGAAGCATCTGTTACCTGAATGATTCAGATTGTTAACGAGCCTTCCTCAAGTCCTGATCCTACGCTCACATGTCAGTTGAATAAGTATAGGGCAAGGATAGAACCCTGATGCACAACTTACTTGACTTTCAACTATGCAGTATCCCCTTGTTCTGTTTGAACAACTGCCTCCGGGTCTTAGTACATGTTCTGCGTGAGCACAATGAAGTATTTCGAAATGTTATCTGTAATTTGTTATGATTTACTCAGCAGAATGTTTTTGCATGGTAAACATCTTTCTGATATTCTCTGCTTTTAGCTGAGATGATTCTAACATCAGTCATAATATCCCTGATTCCATATCCTCTTCTGAATCCAGTTTGACTTTCTGGAAGTTCCCTGATGATATACTGCTATAATAATTTTTGAATGACCATCAACTAAACCTTATCTGAGTGTGATATTTAGGAAATTGCTCACTAATTTCTGCGATCTGTTGTATCACCATTATTTGGGAAGGTTAAGAATACAAATGGGTCTCTTCCACTTTGATGGGCAGGCAGCTGTCTTCCAAGTATCTTGTCATAGATGAGTGAGTGCTTGCAGCACTGCATACATTTATCGACACATCTTATCTGGTATTCTGTCAATTCCTGGAACCTTGTTTTTGCTAATCTCTTCAGTGCAATGTGAACCTCTTCCTTGAGTACCATCAGTTCCGAATCACATGCTACCTCTCAAAATGGTGGAATGTTGACCAGTTCTTTCTGGTATAATGATTCTGTGTATACTTCTTTAATCATTCTTGCATTGTTTCATCTTTTCCCTGTAGAACCCTTCAATATCGCAAATTAAGACTTGAATTATTTCTTCAGTTCTTTCAGCTGGAGAGTGCCAAATGTGTTCTCCCCTTTTGGATATTTATTGGGAGATCTGCACACATTTTATTTTCCTAGTTTATTTTGTCTTCTGAAATCTTTGCATCTTCTGCTCAGTTGTCTTACTACTGAATATGTAGTATTGGTTACCTGCTGAGGATAAATTCTTTAACTCTGTACTCATACTCGGCATTTAAATTATAATTACCTTCAGAGCATTCCTGTTGGGAGAAAACAAGTCATGATTGACAGATTCAACCAATCGTATTTCTTCAGTTCATAGATATGTAAGGCAGAGACTGAAAACAAAGGCTTAAGCAAGAATGAACAAAAAAATGTAATTTTTTAGTCAGAAATCCCACTTTCTGTTATTCTTGAATCCAGACTGACAAGTTCTCCTGAACACAGGAAAGAAATTAGTGACTGCCAAACCTTTTGAAATATAATTGTTAGAAATACTAAATATGTTTAGGTAGGTCTTGATTGTGACTGGTCTATGCAGCTTTTATAATGGTAATCATTGATTTAAAATATCATCCTTCTGCTTTGATAACAAGGGTCTGAGCCATGTGGGAAAAGGACAGGCAGGAATTCTTCAGTGACTGCAAGGACCATGTAGATAATTTGGAGCATGCAGCACATGACAGCTAGTGGCGGTCATTAAAATTTCACAAAGCTGTGCAGAGACTAACATTACACAGAAATTATATGATGTATTTCCGACTGACAATGTGCAACAACTCTACTGTATCATTTTACTTTCATCGGTGTGTGTGCATGTGGGTAATGGAGAGTGTGATAGAGTGCAATGTAGGGAAAATGCACGAAGTTTGGATCACCTGATCCTTGTTTTACATTCAGAATCAGAAGTGTCTTTTCTTGCCTAGTAACTTTGAGTAAAACACTTAGAATTAGAAGCCCACTGTATCTATTTGTAAGTTTGAATAAGATGTTAATAAATCCAGAACCAAACCCACTGCTGTCAAGTTGATGCCTACTCATAGCTACACAGAGTAGAACTGTCCCATAGAGTTTCCAGGGAACACCTAGTGAAGATGAACTGCAAACCTTTTGGTTAGCAGACATAGCACTTTACCACTATGTCACCAGGGTTTAGTTTCCATTTTGTTGATAGCTGGCTTCAAGTCAATTCCAACTCATAGCAACTCTACGTACAACAGAAAGAGACCTAATCCAGTCTTGCACCACACTCACAATTGTTATTACATTTGAACTCATTGTTGCAGCTGCCATGTCAGTGGATAAAATATTAATATATGAACAATAATAGTAACAGCACTAAGGATATTATTTTCTGTGCCAGGAACTAGGACATGCAGTTTACAGTGATTAGGTCATGCAACTCTACAACTGTTGTTAGGTGCCGTCGAGTCGGTTCTGACTCATAGTGACCCTATAATTCTACAACTATGTGAGTTTAATTCCCAAATTGATAGCAACCTTTGAGAGTGATGGAGAAAGTTTTGTGAGATAAAATTCATGAGAGTTGGTGTGCTAGTTCAATTCTTAACTCAGTTCTGAAGTATTAGCATCTGTTCACTACTTTGAACAACAGAGAAAAAAGAAAGAAAGAAGGAAAGACAGAAACTGAAATTAGTTGAGATAAAAGCTCATCAATTTTGTAACTCTCTTTAGAACTGCAGACACTAAGCACAGATCAGGTTGGATTTTAGATATTGCTGTTTTATGGCCCTTCAAATTTCTATCCAACTTGACATACATACAAAATATTCCTGATATTAAAATTTTATAAGGGGTGAGATTAGAAAAACATCTGAAAGAGCTCTTTGGGGATACCATAACAATTTAAAATAAAAGTGAGGGAAACTAGCCATTCCTTTTCCTTTACTTTGACTTAAGACTTGCCCTTGAAGGATATGTGTTGGCCGTTTTCACGAATGATGTCCATTTTGTTTATGTCGTTCTTGAAAATGTATAGGTATGTTCTAACCTTATGTTTTGCCATCAAGATCATCAAGAACCCTCACCTGCTCCACAAACTGTCCCTGGATTTTTTCTCCACTATGCCTTTCCCGCTGACCACAAGACCTCGACAGCTGTCCTGTTTTCCCTCACTGGAAGGAATCAGAATCTTCCTAATGACAATTGGCCAGAGACAGAGCAAATCTGTTGCCTTGATTGTGAGAACCAACTAAGCATTTTCAAATAGACTGGAACTTGATGGAGTGCTACAAAACCTCACAGGTATGTGGGATATGAGTTCAGAAGAGAGAAGATCTGGTTCTCTCCAATACTGTTCTCTCCCTCTTGATCAAGGGAAAAGAGAAAGCAGGATTTATATATCACTCCAGAGTTCCACACAAATCCCAGGGGATTCCTCAGCTTGTGAGATTATTATCTGCAGCAAAAAGTAAGAGGAAGTATAAAGGGCATTGCTACAGATGTTTTGAAGCTCAGTCCGTATTATAATTCGAGATCAATGCCTCCATTCTAGCATCTAGGAATACAGATTGCCAACAGATCACAGCTGTGTGCTGGATAGGACCTATTCCATCCAAGCAAAAGTAGCTGGTCCATCCTAGAATAAGACCCTTGTGAGGGAGCCTCATAGACTAATGATTGCTGTGGGGATACAAAGGCTTGGTTCTCTAATCTCGATTTGGGACAGCGACGTAGGGCCCCAACAATTAGGACAGATACAAATGCAGTTGTATTGTCTTCATCTCCTGCAGGAGACGAAGAGCATGTGGAAATTTTACAGATGCTTTTATATTTTTGCCTGAAAGTGATACAGTTGCCTAGATCTGGTTATATGTCACCTATTGAAAGCAAAGAGTCTGGAAAATATGCTCTTCTGCTATTCCGGAATGAGAAGAGGATTACAACTGTGTAACACCCATGGTAGTCTCTTTCTCTCCAGTAAATAGTCCACTAATTTGCCCTCTCCCTAGAGAATTCTTTCCACCCCTTCTCAATGAAGACAACTAGAATCCCACTGAATGCAGAATCATGACCTTACTCTTAGTCAGGTTGCATGTGGTCCTATCCTGAATGATAAAGATCTGTTCCCATCACTGTATCAGATGGCCTCCAAAGACAGTTCCCTGGCTCATGGAATGGTCTAGTTATTGCTACATTTTGGTTGGAATTGAGTGGCAGTGTTTGTCTCTTAAGAGATGGTAAAGGAAGGTGAAGTATTGCTTTTACAGTAAAGTTCTGTGCTACCGAAAGAATATATAGACTAAGCAATTTCACATTCATAGACAAGATCAGGATTCATCTGGGAATGTGCATACAGTGTATGATGATACTGAGATGCTCATGATTCTGAGCATGGTGGGAGAATTATATTTAACCTCAGGGAAGGTATGGATTGTGGGAGAAAAATGGAGTATTGCCTTTGTATTAGCCAGAGCACCTGCAGAACTCATTTTCACCCTGGAACAGAGAACTACCTGGTTTTAAGGAATTTCACAAGACTGTTAACACTTTCAAGTACCAAATTCCAAATACCCAGAGAACTTCCACTTCAGAAACTTGGGTTTCACATTTTGAATTGTTCTCTTGATGGATGGCTTTGTGAAGAAATCACAAACTGCCCACCAAATGCTTCCTTAGGTTTATTACCAGAAAACATTGATTTCAACAACTTGTCTGACTCCAGCTATCTCATCTCCAGCAATGTGCATACTGTGGCCTATGCCCTGCATGAAATTCTTCTGGTGAACACAGAAATTGGATCTACAGGGTATGCATACCAGCCTATTCTTTCCTGGCAGATAAATGTCATGCAGAAGCAGGATTTTTCCTGATGGCCTGATGGCACTGGAGGACCTCACCTGATGTGTGACATCATGACCTTGTTTGTGATTCAAGGTCACTAAAACCAGACAAAATAAATAGAAGGGTCTTTCACACTGGCTGTAATTTTACGTGTAATTGTTGACTATCAAATTGGAAAACTCTACCAAAAGGGAGCTTCAGTTACAGAATGCAGAATTTTAAACTGTTGTGAAAAACTTAGCCTCTTGTTGGAAAAAAAATACATGAGATATGACCCAACAACAAAAACTCATGATAAAACAGGGCAGGTCATAATGTGTCAAAACTTTATTTTTCTCTGGAATATATACATTGCTAATCCTTGGTACCCTGAAATGAGACTGAGAAACAATCTCTTTTCACTTTTGAGCTATAACAGGTAACATTCTCATAGGTGCTTGTTTTATTTTTATTTTTTGCTAAACCTGCAACATCATAAGATCAGTGACTATGATTCCAATTATACATGTACAAACATTTATGATGCATGTAAGAGTCCAGGAGTACAAAGTTAAAAATGGATCTGTTCAGAAGCTAAAATCCCTGTATCATGCCCGTTTTTGTTTGTTTGTTTACTTGCTATGCCCCTTTAATGTACAATTATTAACTTCCAAGAAGTCCTGAGTAGACTTTACTGGTTACACCGAAGACCACGTGTAGGCCAAGCTCTACATAGCGTCACGATTCAATTTGACTAGGCCTCCATTGTTCCCAAGGATAAGAGAAGAATTTATCTCCCTTGAGCTATGGACACACTGGATGCCCCAAAACAACGGAGCTTCTACTGTAAAGAGAGGTTGAGGGTAGCAAGGTGGGAAAAGAAGAAATGTTCGATAGATAGAAGATCTCCATCTCTAATTTGAATACACTCCCCCACTTCCCAGTTACACCTCTTCTCTAGCTTTACTCGTTTCTGAGAAATATCCAGTCCAAGAGAGCTGAAAACCGTATGTCCTTGGATAAGAGAAGAAACTCTATGGAACAGTATTCCATCTTGAACTTCATGAATTTTTCTGCAGCTCTTGAGCTGTTTGTTAAAATAGGAAAGTTTGTATCCAATAATACACATGACAAACAGTTAATCATCAATGAAGAAATGATAGAGTGACCTGCTAGATTCAAAGAAGTATGCCATCATCACAACACTAGATATATACATTATAGCTTTATCTAAACAGAGCCCCGAGAGGAAACTGAGTATTCTGCTCATTAACTCTGCACTAAAATCGTGTTTTGAGTGTCACATCTTAATTTCTTGTCACAAAATCTTATTTTCATATATCATATATTATTGCCTGTCATTGATTGGACTGTGTCCTCCAAAATTATCTATAACTTGGCTAGGTCATGATTCCCAGTATAGTATCATTTCCACCATTTTGTCACCTGATGAGATTTCACTGTGTGTTGCAAATCCTGTTGATGAGGTGGAATTAACAGAAGTTACAGGAATTCAATATACAAGATTAGATTGTGTTTTAAGCCAATATTTTTTGAGATCTAAAACAGGGAAGCAAGCCAAGAAACAGGGGACCTCGTACGACTTGGAAAGCAGAGACAGGAGCAGAACGAGTCCTTTGGACCTAGGGTTCCTATGTGGAGAATCTCTTCAATCAGGGGAAGACTGATGGCAACTTGACCAGAGTCAACAGACAGAAAAAGACTTCCCCTGGAGGTGGTGCTTACTACACTGTGACAGAAAAAAAACCTGTTTGTTAAAGCCATCCACTTGCGGTATTTCTGTTGCAGTAGAAATGGCCCACAGGAAGAATAGATAAACATACAATATCTGGCACTTATGTTTGTGAACTTAACTGTTCTAAGTGCTACGTACTTCATTGCTGAATATCACTACAGTCACCTTCAAAGTACTCCTGTTGGGAAGGTATGCCCCAAAGCCAGCACCTAGTCCACCCTTCGAAGCAATTTTGGAACTCTTTTTGGAATGGCCATTATGCATGGTGGCACAGTGGTAAGTTTGTAAACTTAATTGTATAGCTGTCTGTGAGGGATTTTTTAGCCAGTAAACAAGAAACTGTACTGAAATACCCTCCCTACTTACCTCATCTGGCCCCCAAGGACTTTTTTCCTTTACCCAGGGATAAAGGAAATACTGAAAGGAAGACATTTGGATGACATTTGGAAGACATTTGGATGACATCAAGGGTAGTATGACAACAGCTCTGATGGCCATTCCAGAAAGAGAGTCCTTGTAATAGTGGCCTCATATAAAATTTGAAGTTTTGCACGTGACTAATTTTGCTCAGCATAATGCTTTCCAGATTCTTCCATTCTATGAGATGTTTCCCAAATGCATCGTTGTTTTTTATCATTACATAATATCATATTGTGTGAGCATACCATAGTTTATTCATTCATCCATTGATGGGCGTGTAGGCTGATTCCATCTTTTTGTTATTGTGAACAGTGCTGCAATGAACATTAATGTGCATGTTTATATGTGTTGAAGCTCACATTTCTGTAGGATATATTCCAAGAAGTGGGATTGTTGGATTGTATGGTATTTCTATTTCTAGCTTTTCAACAAAACTCCAAATTGATTTCCAATGTGGTTATACCATTTTACATTCCCATCAGCAGTGTAGAAGTGTTCCAGTCTCTCCATAGCCTCTCAAGTATTTATTATTTTGTGTTTTTTGGATTAATACTAGTCTTGTTGGTATGAGGTATTATTGTAGTTTTAGCTTGCATTTCTCTAATGGCTAATGATTGGGAGCATTTTCTCATGTAGCTTTTAGCTGACTGCTGATTTCATGGGTGTTGACTGAGGATCCAAGAAACATGAAATCCTTGACTACTTCAATATTTTCTTCATTTATCATGATATTGCACATTGGTCCAGCTGTGAGAATTTTATTTTTCTTTAGTTGGAGTGTAATCTATACTGAAGGCTGTAGTCTTTGATTTTCCTCAATAAGTGCTTCAAGTGTCCTTCACTTACAGCAAGCATCATTGTGTCATCTGCAGTACTGCATGTTGTTAATGAGTTTTCAATCTGTCTTAGTTGTCTACATTGCTGCTTTAACAGAAATACAACAAGGGGATGGCTTTAGAAAGAGAAATTTTATTCTGTCGCAGTGTACGAGTCGAATTCAGGGTGTCAACCTCAGGGGAAGGCTTTCTCTGTTGACTTCTGGGGGAAGGTCTTTGTTGTCACTCTTCCTCTGGACTGAGACCTTTTGAGGTGCAGAGACCCTAGGTACTCTCCAGAGGACGTACTCTGCTCCAAGCATTGCTTCTTTCTTGATGATATGAGGTCCCCAAACCTCTGATTGCTTCCTTTTCCTTTATAATCCAAAAGGCTGTCCAAAGCCACAATACAGTAATCCCACACATTGAGTTCTGCCCCACCAATACAACTGCCAGCCACTATCCCTCATTAACATCACAGAGGCAAGATTTACAACATATAGTAATATCAGAAATCATGGCCTAACCAAACTCCCACACACATTTTGGGGGGACCCAGTTCAATTTATGACACCATCAGTCCTGATACCACATTCTTCTTCATACAGTTCACCTTCTCAGATTATCTGATCTGCACATTTATAGTGCTTAAGTATGGGGAAACCCTGGTTGCACAGTGGTTAGGTGCTGCAGCTGCTAATCAAAAGGTCAGTAGTTTGAATCCACCAGGCGATTCTTGGAAACTCTATGATGCAGTTCCATTCTGTGCTATAGGGTCACTATGAGTCAGAATTGATTCGATGGCAACAAATTTGGTTTTGGTTTATGGTGAAAGAATACAACACCGACACATGTGACAGTGAAACACCACCTGATCCCATGTCATCATTGCTACATTTGAGCCCTTACTTGAAGTTTATTGAAGGTCTTCCTCTTTTTCTCTCTTAACTACCAGGTCAATTAACCTGACACCCACTATGAGAAGAACCAAAAGCCAACCTTCTCTGAGTGACATATTTATACTGTTACAAACCCCTTGCTACAATATTTATCCTTTTGTATATCTGTTAAATTTTTTATGGTATTGCATTTTATTGTTAAGGTTCCTAAGCACAAGTAAAAATAGTAGAGTTTCAAATTTATTAATAATTTCATTGTCACATGTATTACATTGCTATGGTAACTCTAAATTACAGAATTGTAGTAGCACTGTCTATAGAAATTGAAGGAAAGTATCAAGAGAAATAAGAATTCAGAAATGAATACCCAAAGCAAGTGACATCAAACTCTGCCATAAAGTTGGGGAATCAATAAGTATTATAACAGACACACACCAAAAACCTAATGAATATATCTGTGCATTCTCTTCCCCTCCACCTTTTCTGCTATTGGCTGCATTTCTTCCTAACCAAACTCTGCACTTCTTTGCTGTTATACAGATGTTTGGAATGATAAGCAATCAGCAGAAAAACCTGGATTTACATGGAAAATGGGAAGAATAATTGAGGCAGAAAATAAAAGAGTAAGAGGAGAAAGAACGAATCTGAGTTTGCAAGAATATTTAGATTTGTGAGTTAGATAAGACAAAAGCTTCTGGTAGCAGCTTTGGTACACAAGGACTTCAAGAAAGACAAAGATAAAGGACAATATTGTAAGAAATTCTGCCACACATTTGGAACGTTCCACTACCTTGGGCATCAATATACAGTTTCTACTAGAAATCTTATGCTATTTTAAATATTTCTTCCAACTTGAATTAATCATGTGAAGACAGAAATTCTTTTGTTTTTGTTTTATTTTTTGCTTCAAGTAAATAATGAATCTTCTAAGTCTCATTTATTTCAAAATACTCTTTCTCATTGATTTTGATGCCACTTTTACAATATAATTGTTATTGCCATTGGTAGGTGGCCTAGAGTAGGTCCTGACTGACAGTGACCCTATCTGTGCATGCCCCCCAGAATTATAATAACTTCTGATTGTATTGAATTTACTTGTGATCATTCAGTTGCCTGGATGTATCTATGTAGATTTTGCCTGTTTCACAATAGCTAACCAAAGCTCATGCAACATATAATAAAACTAAACCTTTCCTCTTCACTCCTGTTTGTAAAAATTACCTTGCCTGGTTATTCCTGTGCAAAACATGGCTAAGTTGCCTTTTTAATACCTATTCTTAACTTTTTTCTTTCTTTTTTTATTGTGACTAAGTGAAAGTATAGAATCCAAATCAATTTTGCATGCCTGCCTATCTGCAGCTCCTTCTGCTCTCCTTGCCCCGTGACAGCACCCTCTTCCTTTTTTTTCATTCTATACTTGTGTCCTCTCAAAAAGCTCCTGTCCCCTCCTCTCCACCACCTTTTCTCCCATATAGAAAGAGAGCAGTAGGACAGCGTCCTATAAATGCATAGGACAATAAAGTACACACATGGTATGGTAACACTGTATCCCCGAGTCTAGTCCATTTTTGTCCAAAGAGTTGACCTCAGTAGTGTTTTCCGGTCAGGGGCAGCAGCCGATCATGGGGCCATGCTCCCAGGGGGTCCCCCTAGGGCCATCAGACCATCATCTGTGGTCTTTTAGTGAGTTTTTGAGCTGCAGCCTTCTTTTTCTCACGCTGCTACAGGGACTCAACACTGGGTGCCCCATCACAGCTGTCATTGATGGTGGCCAGGCTCCATCTGGTTCTTCCCACCAAGTGTTGATACAGTCTCCCGTTCACATGGATCCTCTGTGTCCTGAGCTCTTTTTGACTCATGTCTTTGTTATTCTTGGTGATCATCTCTTCTGGATGAGTTGGGACCATTTGGAATTTTTTTTCTTAATACCAGTTTGAGGTGGCAATATACCCGGATAATGACCTCAATCTAGTGTTTCCTGTGCATGTTGGTTTCCTATTGCTGCCCTAGTGGTGTAGTGCTTAAGTGCTATGTGTGTTAACCAAAAGTTCGGCAGTTCAAATCTGCCAGATGGTCCTTGAAGACTCTATGGGACAGTTTTATTCTGACTTATAGGGTTGCTATGAGTCGGATCTGACTCGACGGCACTTGGCATGAGTCAGAATTTACTCAGAGGTAGTAGGTTTGGTTTTTGTGTTTGTTTGATTGCTGCTATACCAAATTACCACAAACTAATGATGTAAACCAATGTAAATTTATTATCTTTAAGTCTGGAAGACGGAAGTACAAAAATGAGTGTATTGACCTAAAAATTAAGATGGTTGCACAGCCACATTCCTTTCTGGAGGCTGTACAGAAAAATCCACTTTTAGGACTTTATTGGTGGGTACTTGTGATATGCTCTATATAAGATGTCATATCCATGGGGAGGGAAATTCTCCTTTCAGAAGATGTGGGCCCATTGCCAGGAGGGAATCTGCATCTTGTTCCAAACCTGAACCTACAGGACTGAAGTGAAAGAAAAGTTTCCTTTACTTACAGTTTCATGGCCTATAAGGAGCTAAGTGTCTTGGAGAATGGAGTAACAATTAAACATGTTTAATGAGGACCTCTGGGAATACTGCCTCTGAACTCCCAAAGCTGTAAATTCTCCCTGTGCTGCTCACCTGCGATGCACCACCCACAGGTTAAGATCCTCCTTGTTTGTTTCCCCACTCAAAATGTTCATCCATTTTCAAGACCCAGTGCAGGACACCAGCTCCCTGCTTGGCCTGTACCCATGGTCCAAAGGAGAAAGGACCAGTGTAGCTTCATCCATTGGGTGATGTTGTAGAGGAGGCTGAGACATGCAGTGAGTTCTATGGGAACTGTGTTTAGGGCAAGGCAAGCTTTTATGAACTATGTCTTCTTGTGAACAGTCAGTGTGATAAGGTAGTAAAAGGGTACTGATTCAAATTCTGTACCACCTGGGCCTTCGCCCTGAAATGGCTTCCTGCAGCCCATTGTATCTAGGTCTCTGTCCTTCTTGTTTCTATCATGGAAAAGAATCCCAGAGTGTGGCTCCTTCAGCATAAAAATTCACCCTCTCCTAATGCTGTTCAGCTCTCAAATTCTGTTCCAGTTCAACCTTAGCATCTACTCGTATCTGTCAAATACCAACTACAGGAGGCAGCACTGCTCAGCAAGGAAGACCATGACCTGGAGTCACACAAGGGTGAGTTACAATTTAGCCATTTCCACCCTATTGCTAGTAAAAGCAAACCAAACCCATTCCTGTTGAGTCAGTTCCAACTCACAGCAATGCTATAGACAAGGTAGACCTGCCCCATGGAGTTTCCAAGAAACACTTGGTAGATCTGAACTGCTGGCCTTTTGTTTAGCAGCCATAGCACTTAACTGCTAGGTCACTGGGGTTTCCACAGCAGCTGGTAGGCCCTATAAACATTCCTTCCATACATTCTAGAAATCTACTTCTTCATTACCATGACAGTGAGTCCAAGGACCTCAGAAGATGCCCATGATGTGACAGATACAACGTGTCAATGTTCAGGATCTATTGTCTAGTGTCATTTGAAAACTACCACTTATTTATCATTCATAATACATTCCAACAAGAAAATTTATACAATTATATAAGGGAAAGCAAACTGTCTTAAATGTATATGAGAAGAGATACACTGGAGCAAAAGAAAAGGAAACATAAAATGAAGCGAGAAGTGACAAAGTAATCAAAATTCATGTCATAAAATCTCACATAGGTGCCAACATCAGGCTCTTGATTTAGCTGTGTATATCCCAGTGCAGACAAAGGACTTTGTGTGTGGTGTTAGGATGAGATTTGGCTACAGTCATGGAGACACTCAAACAAAATACTCTTTAAGCAAATTAGTTTATTTTCTCTTCCATAAAAGAAGGGTCTGATAAAACAGCTCCTCATTAACATGAGGGCGAGGCTTAGTCTATATTTTTGCTCTACCATTCACAATATGTAGTTTTCAGGCTATGATTGCTTCTAGATTCCAGCTGTCATGTTCAAACTATGTGCCAGAAGATGGAAAAGAAGTTTCTAAACATTCCGATATTCCCATTCAAAAGTTTCCCTTCTATCTCTCTGACTGTAAACACAACTGGAAGTGTGATACTTTTACAACGCACGTAGTTGCCATATATCCAGTTCACTATGTTCTGTAGAATTTTCAATGGGTGTGACCTTTCAGATGTAAGGTGGACAAAGTTTCTTCTGAAGAGCCTCTGTGTGGATTCAAACCAACAGTCTTTCAGTTAGCCCTTTAGCATTCAACTGTCTGCACCACCCATGACAGATATAAACAATGCCAAATAAAACTGAACTTCTGTTAATAGGTGAGAGAACATATGTGCTGGGTAGGAAATCTATAGCACAAGCACCAATTACAACATTCACAATATCCATAACATTAAAAGAAACCAATTACATAACAGAAACAAGACCCTGCCTTATAAAAGAAGGTGTTTCTGATTTGCATAAAACCATCACACTAGTGGGACACTAGGAGTCAGAGTCAACTCAGTGGCAATGGGTAACAGTCAAACTAAGGAAGAGAGGAAGAGACAGGGACATTATATTCTGGCCCAGGTACTCAGGGGTTCTCCAGCAGTAACCTTAATGGGGTTAAACAGCAAAATCAGCTAGTGACAAGAGTTTTCTACCTCCCTACCAGTACAGACTGAGGATTACATCACAATGACTCTATTATGATGATAATTTTTGTGGCTATACTTAACAACTGCATAGAGGTTAAGTGCTACCAAAAGATCAGTAGTTCAAAAAACCACCAGACACTCCTCAGAAACTATACTGCAGTAATACTGTCCTATACGTTCACTATGAGCTGGAATTGACTCAATGGCAACAAATCCTTTAGGGATGGCCACATGTAGAAGTGGGAGATTCCCCAAGATACTTTGTCTCTTTCATTTGCAGTGATTCCCTTGTTTCTTGGATCCACCCTCAGGGGATGGAATGGGAGTCATAGGAATTCTTCTGGGATGTCACAGGTGTGGGCTGGGTACACTCAGATAGAATCTCTATATCTCAGTGAAGAAAATGGGGTTGCAACAAGCCTTGAACCAAGGTGTAAATCCTTCCCTGAGGGTAGGTAAACTCTAGCTAAGGGGTTCTGGCATTGTTTCTCTGGAGCATTCTATAGACTAGAGATCAAAAGTTAAGGAAAAAATATTTCTTCTAAGATAAAGATGCACTGTGGTTGTGAATTCAGATAGTGGCACAAATTTGAACTGTGGGAACTTAATAAAGAGCTAAAATTCGTATCTGTTTAGATTCTTTTGTTCCTCAAAAACCACATTCCTCTAAGACATTAGAAACACTAGAAAAATAATACTTGATGAACCAAAGCCCCAAATCCACTGTCCTCAAGTCGATTCCAACTCACAGCAACCCTATAGAACAGAGAAGAACTGCTCCACAGAGTTTCCAAGCAGCACCTGGCAGATTAGAACTGTCAAGGCTTTTGTTTAACAGTGGTGGCTCTTAACCACCATGCCACCAGGGTTTCCACTTGATGAACAGCAATGAGAATTCAACTGCTGAAGCCCCAGAAATAGTTGATAGTAGCCTGTTCCCTTTGCCAGCAGCTCACCATTTACCAACTGGGAACAAACCTACTTGTGCCTCCCAGAGACATCACCATTGTGCAGAAAACCAGTGCCCAACCCACCCACCCACCCCACTTCCTGAAGCAGAACTTCTGTTCTCGCCAAAAGCACCCAGGGAGGAAAGTAAGATGCAGTCTTGATAAGCTGGAGAGCCAAATAAATTCTGTGTCTCGACTATGTATTGTCAATGGGGGTGCCATCGCCCCCAGAGGTTAGAAATAAGTTCTTAGGAGAGTGACATACAATATATTTCTGGTATTAAAATTACATGGGTGTATATGTTGGAGGTTGTCTTTGCTTTCTAGTACTGCTATAACAGAAATACCATAAGTGAATGGCTTTAACAAAGAGAAATTTATTTTCTCACAGCCTAATGGGATAAAAGCCCAAATCCAGGGCCTCATCTCTAAGGAAAGACTTACTCTCTCTGCCAGCTCTGGAGGAAGGTCCTTCTCTTAAATCTTACCCTAGATTAGGAGCCCTCCTCTCAGGAGCCCTGTATCCAAAGGACAGGTGCTGTGCTCCGGGTGGTGCTTTCTTGGAGATTTGAGGTTCCCTGTCTCTCTGCTGACTTCTTTCCTTTTATATCTCAAACGAGGGCGCTGAAAACACTATCTTATCTTGTAGATTTCATCAATATAACTGCCACCAGTGCATCCCTTTGGAAATCCTGGTAGTGTAGTGATTAAGTGCTATGGCTGCTGACCAGAAGTTTGGCAGTTCAAGTCTACCATATGCTCCTTGAAAATTCCATAGGGCAGTTCTACTGTGTCCTGTAGGGTGACTATGAGTCTGAACAACTTGACTACAACAGTTTTTTCTGTAATGTGTGTCATTACAACATACTGACAGGATTTACAGCACATAAGGAAATCACATCAGATGACAGAATGGTAGACAATCACACAATACTGGGAATCATGACCTAGCCAAGTGGACAGATACCTTGGGGGGAACACAATTCAGTCCACGGCAGTGAGACCCAGGTGATTCTGACTGTGTTAGTTCAAAGACTACACTTTCAGTGAGCACACTAGGGAAGGTACAACATTGAGTCTGTGTTTCATTTTCTAGATAGAAGTGGCAGTAAAGGAAAAGAGTGGAACTATTTAGAATGCTGCAACTGAAGAAAAGTAGAAAAAGGTAGTACTTTATTAATTCCTTCACTTTCAATGACAGGTAATGTAATTACATTTCTGTGTTGTCTTTCTGATAATTGAATGGTGCTTTTGCCTGTGTCCTGGTATCCATTTCATCCAAATGGAATCAGCAAATCAAACACGTGTTTCAGAATTTCTTCTTTTGGGATTTTCAGCAAAGTTAGAGATTCAGTTCATTCTCTTTGGGCTGTTCCTGTCCATGTACCTGGTCGTCTTCACTGGGAACCTGCTCATCATCCTGGCCATCAGCTCTGACTCCCATCTCCACACACCCATGTATTTCTTCCTCTGCAACCTGTCCTTTGCTGACATCTGTTTCACTTCTACCACCATCCCAAAGATGCTGGTCAACATTCACATGCAGAGCAGATCCATCCTTTATGAAGGCTGCCTCACTCAGATTTTTTTTTTCATTGTTTTTGGGTGCCTGGACAATTTACTCTTGACTGTGATGGCCTATGACCGCTTTATGGCCATCTGTCACCCCTTGAACTATACAGTCATCATGAACCCCTGGTTCTGTGGGCTTCTGATTCTGGGATCCTGGTGCCTCAGTGTCATGGGCTCCATGATAGAAATTTTACCAGTTCTGAGGCTGTCCTTCTGCACACACATGGAAATTCCCCATTTTTTTTGTGATCTTCCGGAAGTCCTGAAGCTCGCCTGTTCGGACACCCTACTCAATATTATTGTGGTATATTTAGTGACTGGATTCCTGGCCTTCATTCCTTTCACTGGAATACTTTTTTCTTATTCTCAGATTGTCTCCTCTGTACTGAGAATTTCTTCAGCAAGAGGCAAGTATAAAGCCTTTTCTACCTGTGGATCTCACCTGTCTGTTGTCTCCTTGTTCTACGGCACAGGCCTTGGGGTCTACCTCAGCTCGGCAGTCACACCATCCTCTAGAACAAGTCTGATGGCCTCGGTGATGTATATCGTGGTCACACCCATGCTGAACCCCTTCATCTATAGTCTGAGGAACAGGGACATTAAAGAGGCACTGGGAAGGCTCCTTGGAAGGGCAGCTGCCTGTCAATGATGGATCTGGTCAAGGAGAGTCATGAGTAACCACAAATTCTGACCTCTTTCATCCAACATTCTGACCCTGTGCAGTTTTATGTATTGTAAGCCCTCTTTCCTCAGGTGTCCTTCAGCATCTTTCCTATACTCTCAGTCATAAAGTTGTATATTAGATACCCCTTTGTACTGCCTTGTAGATTTTAGAGGCAACCAAGCAACAATTTGAAACCTTGTAGTATAGTGGTTAAGTGCTACAGCTGCAAACCAAAGGGTCACTAGTGTGAAGCCATGAGGTGCTCTTTGGAAACCCTATAGCACAGTTCTACTCTGTCCTATGGGGTGCTAAGAGTCAGAATCAATGGGACAGCAGCGGTTTGTGTTTGTTTGCTTTGGTTTTAAGAAGTTTATCTTCTTTCATTTTATTATCACTAACATTTTCCATGTCTTTTCTAAATTCAACCCAACATTTCAAAGGCTACAGTAGTAGAGCCAAGGGTCTGGGGACGATGTTTTCAGGGGGCATCAAGATCAATTGGTGTAACTAGTCTTTTTCTAAGAGTGTTCTGCACCCCATAGCGGTGAGTGGCACTTGGGGTCTTAAAAGCCAGCAGGCTGCCATCTGAGGAACATCAGTTGGTCCCAGACCACCTGGAGAACATCAAAGATGCAAGGAAAAATGAGCCCAAGAGACACAAGGATTCCTATGAATTGGGAGACTACATCAGCTGGAGAACAGAAGAACTAGATGGTGCCTGGCTGCCACCAAAGATAGCCCTGACAGCGAACACAATATAGAGTCCCTGATGTAGCATGAGAGAAAGGGCGGTGCAGATCTAAAACTATCAAAAGACCAGACTTGACAGTCCAACACCCTTGCAGATCCCCGAAGAATATGGCCCCTGGATTTGCTGCTAGCCCAGAGCTGAAACCAGTACTGAAGCCAACACTACAGAAAAGGAATAGAATGGACCTGGGGACGCAGAGTGATGAAGGTGGTTTATTATATATATGAGGCTGTCATGCTGGTTTCTTTTTAGAGGCAAGTGGAGAGTGTTGAGAGGAGTGGACAACTGTTGGTTGAGTGGATACTGGAAGTGAAAGGTGGAAAAGAAAAATGTGCTGTCACAGGGTGAGGAGGGCAGACAGAGTTGCAGAGAGGCAGGTGCTTGGGATTTTATGTGACAAATTGTCTTGGATTGTAAACTTTCATTTAATCACAATAAAAAAAAAAAGTAATAAATCTACCATGTCTCGATTTTGATCATTTTTTAAGTACTCTTTCATCAGTGCTACCTTCAAAAGTCCACTAACTCTGGCTCTTTACCTATTTTTGTAAATAAAGTTTTATTGGAACTTGACCATGCAGTTTGATATATGTGTTGTCTATGGCTGCTTTCCTGCTGCAACAGCAGGGTTCTGTCATTGTCACAGAGACCATCTATTTGACATTTGGCTCTTCACTGGAAAATGTTGCCAATACTTTTAGTTCCTGTCTCTTCTATTCTAAACTTACTTTATTAAGCATCTCAGTATAACACCTAAATTCTATAGCAGTAACATGAAATTCTACGTAAAATTCCATTCTTGCAAGTAACATATGTGATTAACATATTGTTTTGTGTGTTTTCATTTTGTTTTGTTTTCCTATATAGGTGATGCAATAAATCAAACATTGGTGTTTTTCCTGATAACCTAAATAAGAATTACTATAGAGACTTCTACCCTGTCTTTTTTAAATTTTCATATCCTTTCTACCTAGCTGAATCTCTGAAACAGAAGTGAATTTTTTCTTTTTTAATAATTACATCTAAATTAGCTTCAATCCTAAATTCTGTAATGCTGTCTCATGAATTTAAAATTGTATCTATACAGTGATGACTTCAGACTGCCTACCTCCAGACAAGATCACTCCAGATATACTGATTCTTCACATCGATGTTAAATAGACACATCAAGTTCAACACATCCAAAATAGTAATCTCTGCTTTTGTTCTTAGGTCCCATCCAGTCCATTCTGACTCATAGTGATGCTATGCACAACAGCACAGAAAGCTGTTTGGTCCTGTGCATCTTCAGCATCACTGCTACGCTCGAGCCCATTGTGGCAGCCACTGTGTCAGTCCGTCTCACTGAGGGCCTTCTTGTCTTTCATTGATCTTCTATTTTACCCAGCATGCCTTTCTTCTTCAAGGACTGTTCCTTCCTGACAACATGGCCAAAATAACGTGAGACAAAGTCTTGACATTTCAGCTACAAATGAATTTTTAATATTGGTTGTCAACACCATGATGTGTCCACACTTTCCCCTTCTCAAAATTGGGTTTCTCATTGCCAAGCTCCCTGTCTCTTTCTACCTTCTCTTCCTTGCCCCTGGTCTGGTGTGCTTATTTAGTCTCCTTTTATTTTCTTGGTCTGTCTAATCTTTGCTGAAAGGAGAACCTCAGGTGTGATTTGAGCATTGAGTTAAAATGGTGTCCAGGGGCTGTACTTCACTGGTGTTTTTAACAGACAAAGTGCAGAGGGCTGGAAGCTACTATGTCCTAGCCCCCTTGCCCCCTCCTCCCTCTCCCCATGTTTTGTACCTCTCTCCTTGGTGCCTTGAAACTACTTACAGAATAATAAGAACTATTCCTTAAAGCTATTAGCTCAGACTAAGTTATCTGTAATACAATAGGCCCAAAGCTAGAGCTATTTCCTTGAAACTGTTTACAGGTTAATGGCTCAGGTTAAAACTATTTGCATGTCCCTGTCCTTTGTTTGAAGACAAAAACTTTTCTGGGCTCTGTAACCAATCAAAATACAAAGATGATGACCATTTTTTGGCAATGTCTTGCCCTGTTGACTTCCTATTTGTTAAGCTTATATATAAAGCTTGTAAAAGAGGACCAGGGTCCATGATTCTCCATCAAAGGCTGTGGTCTCACTTGGTCCCAACTTTATCTTGTGTGATATGTTTCTTGTGTGAGTAATTTTATCTTGTGTGAGTGAGCTATTTCATGTATGAGTGAGATTTCCCATCCCCTTCCTGCCTATCTTGGCCTTTTGAATTCTCTCTAGTGCTGGTCACTGAGGTACTAGACACAGCAATGAAGATATCATGTCAAATGCTGACTAACTGGAGTGGAGTCAAGATGGCAGACTAGACACATGCCTCCTTAATTCCCTCTGAAAATTAAGGCCTGGATTGCTAATTAAACAGAGACTTCTGGATACCCTGTGATCCTAGGAAATGGCATAGGGCTGTCAATGTGGATTACATGCCACTAAACAGGAGCCTTCTTCTCTTTTACTGACCCCTGCCCTTGTTGAATGCTGGCTGTCATGGACTGAAGGTAACTTATGATTTTAACTTTTTTTCTGTGTCGTAGCCAGCAGGCAGGGCTTGAGCTTAACTGGCAGTAAAGCTCAGCCACACTGCTGACAGGATCAGCAGGTGGAATAGCCACAGTTTGAGAGCCCAGCTCTGGACTCTGTGCACCTCAGCCCCTCCAGCCTCTCTTTCCAAACCTCTGCCATTGATTTGGCTATTTCACAATGGGTAGGGGACCTTGTGCTGGATACCACCTTGTTCAACTGGGAGGTGCAGTTACCCAAATGGAGGCCTCAGCAGGAGCTAATTCCCAGGCTGGGAGGCAGTGCCAGCCTGGGGAGCACTTTCCCAGCAGAAAAGCTGTGTTTAGCACAGTGTGGCCTTATAGGTGGGTCCTGGCAGCAGATGATAGCAGGGCAGTACTTTGAACTAGTTTACAGCCTCTGAGAGTGGATATAGAGGTGGTTACATTGCCAGCTGGGAAGAAGGGCTTGCACACCCAACAGCCTGACTGATTTTGGAAGCTGTCAGACAGCTTTTACCTTTCAAAATAAGACTACCTAGAGAAATAACTGCAGTGCATCCTGAGGACATCTCTTCCAGCCTTGAATGACCCACATAATAGGTTTAGCTGACAGCCCCCCAGTGACTCCATAAGTAAGGCCGTGTCCTTGACAATCAGGAGATGGAGTCTGCTACCCTAGAGATTCCACCGTGCCCTGTCACTAGAGTACACAGAAGAGACTGGTGATTACCTTCCTTCTCAGATTGTGTGTCAGATTTTGTTAAAGTAACACTGGAGAAACTAAATAACCTCTAGATATCCAAAAAACAACAAACTTTGGTCAGAAACTTAAAGAAAAATTCACCCATGGCTCCAGAAAGCCCCCAAAAGAAAGAACCAAAGAACTTCCCAGACAAAGTAGCCTTTCTGAAACTATCAGAGATGAAGTACAAAAGGATTATATATAGAGCACTCCTAGACATTATACGAAATGCAACAGAGCAAAATAAAAAATTAAGCAAGCTGTTCAAACTGATGAAACACCAGTATTCTGAAATCCAACAGATCAATAACAAAATCAAAGAAATAGAAAATTAAATTCAAAGCCAAGAAAACAGAATTGAACAAATCAAATGCTGACTAACTGCCCAGTGAGGAGGACAGTGATCAGTGAAGCTCAGATTTAGGGAGAAAATAGTAAGTGTAGCTCAACCAAATATATGAGACTAAATGAGCACACCAGCCCAGGGGCAGGAGGGGACAGGAAAGCTAGATGAATGGAAATAGAGACCCAAGGTTTAGAAGGGAGAGTGTTGGCTCACTGCCAGGTTGGCACTCAATGTCACACTACAATGTGTACATTAAATGTTTAATGAAAAATTAATTTGCTCTGTAAATTATCTAAAGCACAAAATACAGATTTTATAAATGTCTCAGGTAAATTGGTCATGAGTAATCCTACTAAATGTTTGAAAACTGGCAAATCCTGTGTTACTTAAATTGGCCCAGGGCTTTAAAAACTCCAGTAAAAACTAGATCATGTTTCATGATATACCCCAGCCTTTTGAAAAGGGTTTATGAAGGTGAGTATGCACTCCTAATTCAGGTCCTTAGAGGAGAACATCTTACACTTTTCCATGACACAGCTTCCATTTATGCTGCTGCTGTTGTTGTTAGGTGCCATTGAGTCTGTTCTGACTCATAGCTACCCTATGTACAAAAGAATAAGACACTACCTGGTCCTATGCCATGGTCACATTGTAGGTATGCTTGGACTTATTGTTGCAGCCACTGTGCAACTCCCATCTCATTGAGGATCTTCCTCTTTTTTGATGACCTTCTACCAAACATAAGGTCCTTCTCCAGAGGCTGACCCCTGTAACATCACCATCCTTGCTATTAAGGAACATTCTGGTTGTACTTCTTCCAAGGCATAGTAGTTCATTCTCCTGGCAGTCCATGGTATGGTCAACGTTTTCCATGACAACCACAATTCATGGAGGTCAATTTTTCTTCAGTCTTACTTATTCACTGTCCAGCTTTTGAACCCATATGAGGAGACTGAAAACACTATGGCTTCAGTCAGACACACCTTTGCCTTTACAATGATATCTTAGCTTTCTAACACTTTAGAGAGATCTTTCACAACAGATTTGCCCAGTACAGTATATCTTTTGATTTCCTGACTGCTACTTCCATGGCTTTCAATTGCAGATCCATGTAAAATGGAATCTTTGACCTTTTAAATTTTTTCTGTTTATCATGATGTTGCTTACTGTAAGCCTACACATACCATGCTTGCAGGTTATATTATACATACGTGCACATACTGGGTATGCAGTATATCTATGGTATTAAAACCTAATGGATAATGAGACTAGAAACTTGTCTAGTGAGTGGCTCCTTGAGGTGCAATAACAGAAACAAAGAAATGAATGAGAATGACTAGATTCTAAAGTATTTCTTTTCCTTAGCTTAGTTTAAAAGAGTTGCTTCTGATTTATGTTGTAACTTGACCATTCTCCCTAATGATGTCTACTCTCTTCAGCTTGTTTAAAAAAAAAAAAGTATTCTGGTCTTTTCATTTTGTCATCGGGGAGATCAACAACAATCCTCACCTACTCCCCAACCTGTCCCTGGGATTTGATCTCTACAATGCCATTCCCAGTGACCACAGAACCCTAGAGTGCCCTATTTGGACTCTCTGGAGGGAGTCACATTCTCTCAAATTACAACTGCCAGAGACAGAGTAAATCCGTTGCTTTCATTACAGAAACTGAATCAGCATTCTCTGCAGAGGTTGGAATACTGCTAGAGCTCCACAAAAGCCCAGAGGTCAGTGGATTGTGAGTTCCGGAAAGAGAAGATCAGGTTCACCTCAATGGCATGCTCTTCTATCTGATCAAGGGCAAGGAAGAAGCAGAGTTTATGTATTCCTTCACAGTTGTGTACAAAGTCCAGTCAATTCTGAGGATTATGAGACTATAACATGTGCCACTAGAGAAGATGAATGGGAAAGAGCAGTGCTGTGGATCTTTTGAAGCTCAGCCCAGATGACAGTACTGGACCAATGAATCCATGACAACCTCTGGAAAGATAATCTGCTGACATCCAAAAGATAGTTGTGTGCTTCATAGAATATGCCTCGGGCAGGAAATTTCCCCAGCCCAAGGATAAAACCCTTCTCAAGGGACTGAGGCTAAGAACTAATTGATGTGAGTGTACGGCCTGGCATGCTAGTCTCTATATGGAACACAAGAGGTCCCCAACAACCAGCTGAGATGCAGGTGCAACTGTGTTGTCATTTGCCTTCTTGCTCTGCCCAATTTTGCTTTTGACACTTGTCCACAGGTGTGCCTCCTCAGGGCATTCCCATAACCTTCTCACATGTGATTCAGGAAATCTCAGAGTTATTTTCCAGGGAAGCTGATCTAAGACAAACAGCAGTCAGAAGAAGTTAAAGTGAAAATAAGATTAAAACAAACAAAACTCCTGTTGCCACCAAATTAATTCCAATTCATGGTGAACCTATAGGACAATAGCACAGAGTTGAATTACCCTACAGAGTTTTGAACGTGTGGTGGTCAGGATTATGTCAATTTGGCTACTCCATGTTTGGCTGCTGTAGCCAGTGGCAGGGCAGGGCCTGTGGTGGCTTCCCGCCCCTCAACTCTCTTCTCTCCGCCTTCCACCACCTACCGCTGGTCTACTTACTTAGCCAGCAGCTCCTGCTCTCTTCTGGCGTCTGGTTCCTGGACTTGAACTAGCAGCTGTTGTATTCATCAAGCCAGGGCTTGAGAATCCTGTTCCCTGACCTGCCCATCCTGGGTTTGTCCGCCTCTGCAGCTCCGTCTGGCCACCAGGTTGGGATCCGCTGACCTACACAACTGGTCATCTAGAACTCTGGTCTCTTGACCGACTGACCTTGGGTTCACCAGCTCCTGTAGCCACGTGAGGCTTGTGCCAGGACTTGGGATGTTCAGCTTCTGCAATTGTGTGAGCTGTTTCCTATATGTGTGTGTGTGTGTGTGTATTTCCTTGTACTTTATGTATATAAATCTTTCCTTGTACATACACGTGTTAGTGGTTTTGCTTCCCTAGAAAACCAAGCCTAAGACACAAGGAGAGGCTGGTGGATTTGAACTGCAGAACTTTTGGTTAGCACCTGAGCTGTTAACTATTATGCCACCAGGGCTCAAAATAAGACATTACTTGGTGAGGATTCTGTTACAGAAAAGTCGTACTTTAGGGCTCAGATAGAGTTTATAATTGTAAACCTCATGAGAATTTATGTTATGCTGAGGTGTTAAGTTAAATCCAAAATATTAAGCATATAGTATAAGCAATATTTATTATCAGGGTTCATATTCCACACCAGTTGCTGAGTTGATGGGCCTCAGTTACTAAGCCACAGGCACTAAGCTGGTGAAAACTATCATCTTGATGGTTTACCAGCTAGTATTAGTGCCTTCTTTTGTTACATGTAGGAAATTAACAGAACACAGAAATGTTTCACGTTGTCTTTCTTGCATTAGCCTAAAGTCATATCAAACGAAAACCAAACCAAGTCCACTGCTGTCGAGTTGATTCTGACTCATAGTAACCAAAAACAGAGCAGAACTGCCCCATAAAGTTTCCAAGGAGCACCTGGCAGATTAGAACTGCATCATACCAGGTGTTACATATCACTGCCTGAAAACAGGGAGGCTACAAATACGGTCATTGTTTGCACAGAATGAAAAAAAGAGCTCAGAAACGTCCGATGCAGTCTCCTATTGTTCTTCAGCAAATATTCCATTCATTCTCCCTCCCACAGAGAGAATTCTCTTGCTCCCTCTCTAAGGAAGACTATTCAAATTCCATACCACTCAGATTCATGACGTTTCTTGTGATCCCATCCTCAGTGATAAGGTGTGGCAGTTAGGTGCTAAATCAGCTAACCAAAACGTTGGCAGCTCAAATCTGCTGGAACTCCTTAGAAGCTCCATGGTGCAGTTCTACTCTGTCCTGTAGGATTGCTAAGGAGTCGGAATTAACTTAATGAAGATGGGTTGGGTTTTCAGAGATAAAGACCAGTTCCCTTCACTCTACCACGTGGCCACCAAAGACAGCCCTTTGTTCCATGAAATGATCTGGTAACTGATGCATTTTGGCTGGATGTGGGTGGGCATTTTTGTCTCTGGAGATACAAAAGGGGAGCAGTTCCTCCAGGACCTGAAAGAAGAGATGGTAAAGGAAAGTATCTGCGTGGCCTTTGTAGAAAAAGTCCCTGACATCAACAGCTGACATGAAGACAGTGTGTTGATGCTGAGGGACCAAAACCAAAGCAAACCTACTGCCATCGAGTCAATTCTGACTCATAGCAACCCCATAAGACAGAGTAGAACTGCCCCATAGCGTTTCCAAAGAAAGCCTGGTGGATTTCAACCGCTGAACTTTTGGTTAGCGCCGTAGCACTTAACCACTACACCACCAGGGTTTCTGCTGAGGGGCAGGATCAGAGATTTACTGGCAAATGAACATATACGGTATGGTGATGCTGTGAGGATCAAAATTGTAAGCTCTTTCAGAGAATATTGTTTAATTTCTGGAAAGATATGGATCATGGAAAAAAACTGGCATCATCCTTTGTATGGATGGGACCATATACTGCAAGCTGTTTATAAACCAAAACCAAACTCACTGTTGTTGAGTCGATGTCAACTCACAGTGACCCTATAGGACAGAGTAGAACTGCTGCATAGAGTTTCCAAGGAGTGCCTGGCAGACTTAACCTGCTGACCTTTGTGTTAGCAGCCATAGGACTTAACAACCTCAATCTCGTGTTTACTAGGCATACTAGTTTCCTATTGCTGCTGTAATAAATTACCATGAACTGGTGACCTAAACCAACATAAATTTATCATCTTTAAGTTCTGGAAGACAGAAGGAGGCTCTAAGGAAAAAATTATTTTTAGAGCTTCACAAATAATCCTTACTATGTGCCCTACATGTGATGTCATATTCATGAATGGGGCAATACCCCTTTCAGAAGATGTGGGCTTATTGCCAGGGAGGGAGTCTAAATCTTATCCCAAAATTGAACCCATGAGACCAAACGGGCAGAAAACCCTCTTCCATTTATGGCCCCATGGTCCCCAAGGAGCTGAGTGTCTTGGAGAACAGTGACAAACACTGTATTTAATGAGGACCTTTGAGAATTCTGCCTCTCAACTCCCAAAGCTGTAACTTCCCCATTTCTCACTCCACTGCAACATACCAGCCGCAGCCTAAGATCCTTGTAATCTGTGTATGCCCTCAGAATAAGGTACCTCCATTTCAAGACCCAGTGCAGGACACCACCTTCATGCCTGGCCTGTACTCACTGTCCAAAGGAGAAAGGGCAAGCGTAGCCTTGTCCATTGACTGATGCCGTGGAGGAGTCAGAGAAGCTCAGTGAGCCCTATGGGAATCAGGTATAGGTGAAGAAAAGCTTCATTAATTGTGCCTTCTGGGGAACAGTCAGCTTGAGCAGGCAAGTGACAGGGGCTTGATTCAAATCCTATACTGTCCAAGTCCATGATCTAAATGGGTTTCTTGTAGCCCATTCTTCCTGGGTCTCTTTTCTTCTGGCTTCCATCTCAGAGAATGATCTGCTCCTTCAGCAGAAACTTTTACTCTCCTCTAAAGCTGGTTACCTCTTGAGATTTGGCTCTGGCTAAACCTTAGCCTCTCCTCTTACCTGTCAAGCTGGAGGGAGTGCTGTTAAGCAAGAAAGGCCCTGACTTGGAGTCAGACAAGGGTGAGTTCTATTTCAGCCCTTTCCATTCAGTAGCTGATGGACCCTACAAATATTCCTTACATTCTAGGAACCTGTTTCTTCATCAATGCAACAACGAGCCCAAGGACTGAAGACAATGGTGACGATATTATAGATACAGTGTGCCAATGTCCAGGATCTACTGTCCAGCATCATTTGAAAAGTGCCAGGTATTTATTATTCACATGACATGTTCCAACAAACTTTTTCAGAAAATCTGTGCAATTATGTTACAAGAAGCAAAATGTCTTAAATGTATATGAGAAGAGAAATTGGGGGACAACAGAAAAGAAAGAAAACACAAAATGAAGTGAGGAATGACACACTTAAACAAAACTGATACGTTGAAATGTCACACAGGTGCCGGTATTGGGCTCCTGATTTGGCTGCCTGTATCACGGTGAAACAAAGGACTATGCTTCTGGTGTTAGGATAAGATTTAGCTATGTAAATGAAAGTAAAAGTGCTTCAAACAGTTTAGGAGTTTATTTTCTCTCCCATAAAAGAAGAGTCCAATATAATAACTCTGTGCTAACATGAGGGCAAGAGTTAGTCTATATTTCTTCTCCATGATTTTCACAGATGCGACAGCTTCTGGATTCCAGCTGCCATGTTCAAAATGTGGGCAGGAAAAAGATGGAAAATGGGAAAGGTTTCTAAAGAGCATTCAAATATTCCCATGCAAAACAGTCTCCTTTCTTTCACTGATTACCCGTAATTGGAAAGCATGGTATTTTGGCAAGGCATAGAAAACCAGTTGTCACCCATTCAATTAACTAGGCTCTGTAGGGTTTTTCAGTGGCTGTGATGTTTCCGATGTAGATACAGTCTTTCTTCCAAAAGAAAGCAGATTCAAACCGCCAACTCTTAGGCTGGTAGCCTAGCACTCACCTGTTTGTGCCACCCAAGGCTTATGTAACCAACTCCAAATAAAATTGGGCTTCTGTTAATAAATAAGAAAATATATATGTGGGGTAGGAAATCTATAGCAGAATAACCAATTAGAAGATTCACAGGATCTAATGTTATCACAGGATAACATTAAAACAAATCAATTATGTAATAGAAGCAACACCCTGCCTCACTGAAAAAAAAAAAAGTCCCTGATTATCAAAAAATTATCACATTATAAGGTTTCTAGGAGTCGGAGTTGACAGCCACTGGTTTTTAGATTTGGTTTATGTGATATGATATAATGAGCAATGCCTTCAGCCAATTCACTACATAAATTTCAAGGTTTTGAAATGTTTCTTAGTGGAGGCAAAACGCATCACACAGGGTAAGACTCACACTAGGTAGGAGAGGAGGAGACAGGCACATTATATCCTGGTCCAGGTTTTCAGAGACAGGAATCTTGACAGGTTTAAACAGCAATACCCAACTGAGTGACAAGAGCATTCTGACTCCCTAGCAGTACAGACCAAGACTCACACTGCTCTTACTCTATTGTTATAATTATTGTCGTGGCTCTGATTACCAAGTCATTAGCAATCCTCCTTGGATCTCCAAATCAAATGACTGTGGTGGCCTACTAGTGGTCATTTCCTGGGGATGCTTCAATTCTTTAGGTACCAATCTTCTATGAACTGGATAAGAAAACAACAGACTCTACCCTTCTCCATGTTTGCAATGACAAACATGGAGGTCATATGTGGAAGCGGGGACTGCCCCGAGAGATCTTCAGTGAAACCTACTAGTCAGCTTACACTTTGTCTCTCTAATCTAAAATTCCCCTGTTTCTTGGATCCACCCTCAGGGAATAAAATGGAAGTCATGGGAATGATCCTGGGATGTTCCAGGTCAGACCAGATATGTTCAGGGGGAATATTTGTATCTCTGAGTGTAGGCAGCAGGATTTCAATGAGCCTTGAGCCAACGTGTGCTTCTTTCCCTTTGAGGGTAGAGAAACTCCACCTGAGGGTTTCTGGCAGTGTTTCTTTGGGGCATTCACTATGTGTGGGTTTTTTCACATTCTCTTCACTTTTATTTTGTACTTTTTTCACTCAGTTTCAGTCAAGGGTTTCTTTTCCTCATCAGCTAGAACTGCAAGGCTTTTCTTTATCTCACCAAAGAGAGCTAGCTTTCTTCTCATCCCTAATTTTATTCTCCCTTTTTTCATAAGTAAGCTCTTAGGCATTCATAAATCCATTTATGCATCCATTTCTTCATTCAACAAATGTCAGTGTAAACAAATACTATCTGAACATGAAGTATAATACAACTTCCTACTTCATAGGTTTGTGGGGAAGATGACATGAGGTTATGCACAAAAAGACACCATTTTCATAGCAGGAACATAGGTCTCAGTACAACAGTGTTGTAAAATATTGAGTATCCCTGTTATGCCAAGACCCCGTTTCTAGTTTGGAAATCCTGGTGGCACAGTGTTTACCAACTTTACTCTGACCTACAGGGTCACCATGAACCTGAATCAACTTGAGGGTGGTAAGTTTTGTTTGGGGTTTTTGTTTCTAGTTTTGTTAGTATTCTGACTGGAATATTCTTTCCTACTTGATCAGTGCATTACATATGAAATTTAATTATTTTAGTATATTTAATTTCTGTCCAAACATATCACTTAAAAATAGCTACTTTTAATAACTTGTCAGTTAATCATATGTCCTTATATTCTTTACAACTTCAGCAGGAATTTCTATGTTGTCTACCTTAGGGAACCCTGGAAGGACCTTTCTGAAGGTAAATGTTTGTTGATTAATCAATTATTCCCTTGGTTACAGATTGTCTCTACTTTACTTTGAATCAACTATAGTTAATTTTATTTCCCTGTGTTAAAGTTTCCAGTATTTTTCCCATAGAAACACATTTTATATGTCTTCCACACATATAATGACAGTTACTATCTCAAAACAAAGTGCCTGCATTTTTGTTATTTCATTCCTTTAGATTACACTTGTTAGAAATTTGCTTTCATCCAAAGGATGGCTCTTGGAGTTTATCAATTCTGTAGGTTTCATCTTGTTTTAATTTCATAGTCATTCTTTTATGTTTGTTACCTGCTATATCCCGCCTGGAAATCTGATAGGAAAAGTAAAGGCAAAAACGAGTAAAGATCAAATAAGAAAAGTCAATAATGAAAGAGACAAAAATACCACAATTTGAAGAGAAAATAAGCTAAGTTCAGTCTCTCAGGTCCCTGAAACAGCTTCGTAAGCCAGAAGGACCATAAGCTAGGTTTCCAGGGACTTACATAAGCATAAAAATGATTGTGGACATGGCGCAGGACCAGGCAGTGTCTCGTTCTGTTGTTCATAGGGTCACTGTGAGTCGGAACTGACTCAATGGCACCTAACAACAACAAGACATAGGGGTTTAGAAACCACAGTGGCAAAGTAGTTCAGAGCCATTGTCTGCTAACCAAATGGTCAGTGCTTTCAATCCACCAGGTGCTCCTTGGAGCTCTGTGGGGGCAGCGCTCTCCTGTCCCATTAGGGTCATTAGAAGTCAAAATCGACTGGACAGCAATGGGTTTGGTTGTTTTTTTTTTTTTTTTTTTTAATATTCTGCTTTTGAATTCTGTTTTGATGTGTTTCACTGTACTTTTTCTAAATAGTTCTTAGCCACTTTTAAAAGTGTATGTATGTATAAGTGTGTACAGAAATTGTGATCTTAAACAAAAAAAAATACCCTAAAACAAGACAGGGAACCCTGGTGGCATAGTGGTTACAGTGCTCGGTTACAAATCAAAAGGTTGGTGGTTTCAACTAACCATCTTCTCTGTGAGAGAAAGATGCAAAGTCTGATTCTAGAAAGATTTATAGCCTTGACAACCCTTTGGGGAAATTCTGTTCTGTACAACAGGGTCATTACGACTCAGAATTCCATGTGACAGGAACAGCGATATTTTTTCAGTAGAATTTCTTAAACTATTGTCTAGAAGTTAATGTCAGCAAAATTACTTAAAGATTACTTAAATTTAAAAAACAAAAACAAAAAAAGCAACTAGTTGTCCTCATACTAACTCTATAGGACAGAATAAAACTGTCCCAAGAGTTTCCAAGCCTGTAGTCTTTACAGAGACAGATTGCCACATCTTTCTACTGCAGAGCAAACAGTGAAGCTTTCCATTAGCAGTCAAGCTCACTGAGACCCCAGGGATCCTATTGAATGACAGCTGTTGTGTGCCAATGTTGAGTTGATTCTCACACATACCAGCTTTATGTACTACAGAACAAAACCCTGCCCAGTTCTGCACCGTCCTCACAATCATTGCTAGGTTTGAATTCATTCTTGCAGCTGTTGTGTCAATACATCTGGTTGAGAGTCTTTCTTTTTCACTGACTCTGTATTTTATCAAGCATGATGTATTTTTGCAGGACTAGCCCTTCCTGATAACATGTGTAATGTATGTGAGAAATCTTGCCATCCTTTCTTCTAAAGAGAATTTTGGCTGTACTTCCTTAAGAGAGATTTCTTCCTCTTCCAGACAGTCCATGGTATATTCAATATTCTTCTTCAATACCTGTAATTTCAAAACTTCACTTCTTCTTCAACACTCCTTATTTACTGTCCACCCTTCGCTTGTGTATGACGCTACTGAAAACACCATGGCTTGGATCAAGGTACACCTAAGTCCTTAAAGTAACGTCTTTGCTTTTTAACACTTTAGAGAGGCCTCTGGCAGCTGATTTGCCCAATTATATACATTGTTTGATTACTTGACTGCTGCTTCCACTGCTGTTGAATGAGAATCTCCAGCAAAGTGAAATCCTTTGCAACATCAGTATATTCTCAGTTTATTAGTGTTGTTTATTGGTCCAGTTGTGAGAATTTTTATTTTCTTGATGGTAAGGTGTAATCCACCTGACAGCTGTGGTCTTTGACTTCATCAATGAGTGCTTCAAGTCCTCTTAATTTTCACCAAAGAAGGCTGTGTCATCTGTAAATCCCAGGTTGTTAATGAGTCTTTCACCAATCTCGTGTCCTGTTCTTCTTCACAGAGTCCAGCTTCTCAGATTATTTGCTCAGCACGTAGACTGAATAAGTACGGTGAAAGGATGCATGCCTTTCTTGATTTTAAGCTGTGTGGTACCCTCTGTTCTGTTCAAACAACTGCCTCTTGGTTTAAGTACAGGTTCTTCAAGAGCACAATTAAGTGTTCAGGAATTCCCATTCTTCACAACGTTACTAATAGTTTCTCATGATCCGCAGAGTCTGTTGCACTTGTTTAGTCAGTAAAACACAGGCAAACATCTTTCCTGTATTCTCTTTCAGCCATGATCCATCTGACATCAGCAATTATATCCCTAGTTCCATGACCTGTTTTGAACACAGCTTGAATTTCTGGCAGTTTCCTGCTCAATGTACACTTGTAACATTTGAATGATCAGTAAAATTTGACTTATATGTTATATTAATAGTGTTCAATAATTTCTGGATTTTCTTTGTACGTTTTCTTTGGAATGGGTACAAGAGGGCTTTCTTCCAGTCCATCAGCCAGATTGCTGTCTCTGACATTTCTTGGCACAGATGAGTGAGTACTTGTCACAGTGCTGCAGCTGTCTGCTGAAACATCTCACTTGGTCTCCTGCCAATTCCTGAAGTCTTCCTTCTTGTCAGTGTCTTCAGTGTGGCTTATACCTCTTCCTTCAGTACCACTGGTTCTTGATCATAGGCTATTTCCTGAACGACTGAATGTCAACCAGATCTTTTTGGTACAGTGACTGTGTATTCTTTCCATCTTCTTTTGATGCCTCCCACATTGTTCAATATTTTCCTCATAAATCTATTCAGTATTGCAACTAGAGGCTTAAAGTTTTTCTACAGTTCTTTCACCTTGAGAAATGGCAAACATGTGATTTTATTTACTAACTCCAGATCTCTGCACACTGCGTTATAAGGCTTTACTCTGTTTTCTCAATCTGCCTTCTGAAATTGCTTCAGCTCCTTGAGTTCATCTTTCTTTCCTTTTATTTCAGCTACTCTATTGTGTTCAAGAGCAACTTTGAGAGTCACCTCTGATGCTCATTTTTGTCTTTTCTATTCCCTACTTTTAATGATCTCTTGCTTTCTTCATGTATGATGTCCTTAATGCCATTCCACAACTGATCTAGTCTTTGGTCTTTAGTGTTCAAAGCATCAAAGCCGTTCTTGAGATAATCTCTAAATTCAGGTGCTATGCTTTGGGTCTCATGGAATCGTTCGAATTTTCTTCAACTTGATCTCGCAAAGAAGTAAATGACAGTCTGTTCCATAGTCAGACCCTGGGCTTGTTCTGACTAGTCATATAGAGCTTTTCCATGCTGTCTTTGCACAGATGTAGTCAACTTGACTCCTGCATGTTGTGTCTGTTGAGGTTTGTGTGTACAGTAATCATTTATGCAATTGAAAAGGCATTTGTTTGAAGGAGTCACTGATCTTGCAAATTCCATCATGTGAACTCTAGCATCATTTCTGGTATTTTCCAATTACCAATCCTTATTCTTTGCTTCCAGCTTTTTCATTACTATCACCAGTAACTACTAATGCATTTTGGTTATAGGTTTGATCAATTTCAAGCTTCAGAAGTTAGTAAACGTCTTCTATTTCTTCCTCTTTTGCCTTAGTGACTGGCATGTAAATTGAACGAGTTGTATTAACTGTTTTTTCTCATAAGCAGTAGGAAACTATCCTGTTACTGACAGCATTGTACTCTAAGATAGTTCTTCAAATGTTCTTTCTCACAATGAACACCATGCCATTCCTCTTTAATTTCTTGTTCACAGCAAGGTACACCATATGAGCATCTTATTCAGAATGGGTAATGCCAGTCCATCTCAGCTTGGTAATGCCAAGGACATTGATATATGTGTGTTTCATTTCATTTTTGAGAGCTTCCAATTTTCCTAGATTCATACATTGTACATTTCACAATCTGAGCATTAATGGATGTTTGCAGCTGTTTCTTCTCAATTTGAGTCATGACACACCAGCACACCAGCTTGAGGAAGTACAGATTCTGACTCTGCAAGTCTGAGTGGCTCTGTAATACTGCATTCCTAAACAGTTCCCTGGTGACATTGATTCTGCTGGTTCAAGGACCACACTTTGAATAACCGCACCTACAGATGGTAAAACTCTGGGTATATATTTAGGTTTCTAGATGGAAATGGCAGCAAAGTAAAGGATGGAAGTGTTTAGATTTCTTTAAGTGAAGAAAAGTAGAGAAAGGTAGTATATCATTCACCTCTCCACTTGCAATGAAAGACTTCCACACTTGTCTGTCAGTTTGTCACACTGTGGGGGCTTGTGTGTTCCTATGGTGCTGGAAATTATGCCGCTGGCATTCAAATACCATCAGGGTCACAAACGGCGGACAGGTTTCGTTCAGCTAAGACAAACTAAGACAAACTAGGAAGAAGGACCCAACAGTCTAATTCTGAGAAGAATTAAGCCAGTAAAAACCTTATGAATAACAACAGAATGCTGTCAGATATAATGCCAGAATATGAGCCCCTAACTCTGGAAAGCTCAAAAGCTGACTGGGGAAGAGCTGCTTCCTCAAAGTACAGTTGACCTAGATGACACGGATGGACTCGAGCTTTCAAGGCCTTCATTTGCTGACATGGCACAACTCGGTATAAGAAACAGCTGCAAACATCTACTAATGACTGGAACATGGAATGTATGAAGTATGAAATTAGGAAAGCTGTAAATTACTCAGAATGAAATGAAACTTATAAACATCCATATCCCAGGCACCAGTGAGCTGAAATGGACTGGTTTTGGCCATTTTGAATCAGACAATTACATGATCTACCAGGCCAGGAGTGACAACTTGAAGAGAAGTGGTGTTTCATCATCAAAAAAAAAAAAAAAAAGTTCTTTCCTGAAGTACAGTGCTGCCAGTGATAATATCCATACACCTAAAAGGAAAGTCAGTTAATATGCCTATTATTCAGTTTTACACACCAACACTAAGGCCAAAGATGAAGAAACTGAGGTATTTTTTTAACCAGTTTTTGCAGTCTGAAATAAACTTGCACTCAGTCTGCACTGCTAATTACTAGTAGTTGAAATGCAAAAGCTAGAAGCAAAGAAGATGGATTGGTACTTGGAAAATATGGCCTTGGTGACAGAAATGATATTGGAGATCGCTTGACAAAATTTGCAAGAACAAGGACTCCTGCACTGTATCTTTTTTCACCAGCATAAACAGGGACTATACATGTAGACCTCACCAGATAGAATATACAGGAATCAAATTGACTATATCTGTGGAAACAGATGATGAAAAAGCTCCGTATCATCAGCCGGAACAAGATCAGGTGCTGGGTGCAAAAGAGACCATCGATCGCTCCTATGCAAGCTCAAATGGAAACTGAAGAAAACTGGAACAAGTACACAAGAGGCAAAGTACAAACTTGAGTGCATCCAACCTGCGCTTAGACACCATCTTGAGAATAGATTTGACGCACTGAACACTAATGACTACAGACCAGAAGACTTGTGGAATGACATCAGAGAGATCATACATGAATTAATCAAGAAGTCATTAAAAAGAAAGGAAGAAATAAAAGACAAAACTGAATGTAAGAAGAGACTCTGAAATTTACTCTTGAATGTCGAGTAGCTAAAGCAAAAGGGAGAAATGATACAGTAAAAGAACTTGATTTCAAAGGCAGCTTGAGAAGACAAAATATTATAGCAACATGTGCAAAGAGCTGGAGATAAAAATCAAAAAGGAAAAACACACTCCTCATTTCCCAAGCTCAAAGAACTGACAAAAAAATTCAAGCCTCTAGTTGCAAAGTTGAAAGATTCTACAAGGAAAACATTAAAGACTCAGGAAGCATCAAAATAAGGTAGAAGGACACACAGAATCATTACACCAAAAGCATTGTTCAACATTCAACCATTTCAAAAGATAGTATGTGATTAGAAACTGAAAGTACTGAAAGAAGAAGCCAAAGTTGCCTTGAAAATATTTGCAAAACACAAGGCTCCGGGAACGGATAGAGTATCTATCAATTAAGATGTTTGAAGAAATGGATGCAGTGCTGGAAGTGCTCATTCACTTATGTCAAGAAATGCGGAAGACCTGGCCAACCAATTGCAAGAGATCTACATTTAGGCCTAATCCAGAGAAAGGTGATTCCAACCAAATGTGTAAATTATCAAATTATATTATTAATATCACATGCAAGTAAAATTTTGTTTAAGATCATTCCAAACCAACTGCAACTGTATATTGTGTAAACAGGGAACTGCCAGAAATCCACACTGGATTCAGAAGAGGACATGGAACCAGGGATGTCATTGCTGACGTCAAACGGATCTTGGCTAAAAGCAGAGAACACTGGAAAGATGTTTACCTATGTTTTATTGACTATGCAAAGGCATTCAACTAAGTGGGTCATAACAAATTATGGAGAACACTGAAGAAAATGGCAATTCCAGAACACTTGATTATGTCTTTGAGAAATCTGCACATAGATCAAGCGTTAGTTATTTGAACAGAACAAGAAGGAACTGCATGGTTTAAAATCAGGAAAGGTGTGCATCAGGGTTGTAGTCTTTCACCATACCTATTCAATCTGTATCCTGAGTGAATAATAAGAGAAACTGGACTATGTGAAGAACAACAAGGCATCAGGATTGGAGGATGACTCATTAACAACCTGCATTATGCAGACAACACATTGCTTCCTGAAACTGAAGGAGATTTGAAATACTTTCTGACGAAGATCAAAGACCACAGCCTTCAGTACAGATTGAGCCTCAATACCAAGAAAACAAAAATATTCACAACTGTACCAGTGTGTGGCATCATGACAAAATGAGGAAAAGACTGAGGTTGTCAAGGATTTCTTTTTACTTGGTTCCACAATCAACAGCCATGGAAGCAGCCATCAAGAAATCAAAAGATGTGCTACATGGGGAAAATCTGACTCAAAAGACTTCTTTAAAGTGCTGAAAAATCAAAGATGTCACCTTGAAGACTAAGATGCATTTGACCCAAGCCGTCGTATTTTCAACTGTATCATATGCATGTGAAAACTGGACAATGAATAAGAAAGACAGGAAGAACTGACACCTTTGAAATGTGGATTTGGAGAAGAATATTGACTATCCCATGGACTGCCAAAAGAACAGACAGATCTGTCCTGGAAGAAGTACTACCAAAGTGCTCCTTAGAAGCGAGGATGGGAGACTATGTAATTTGCACATGTTATCAGAAGGACTCAATCCCTGGGGAAAGACGTTATGCTTGGTAGAGGATCAGTGAAAAAGAGGAATACTCTCAACAAGATGAACTGACACAGTGTCTGCAACAATGGGCTTAAGTATCCAAAAGATTGAGGACATGGTGCAGGACCAGACAGTGTTTCTTTCTGTGGTGCATAGGGTTGCTGTGAGTTGGAATTGCCTAGATGGCATCTAACAACAAAAGTGAAAGATAGCTGTATTTCTGTGTTGTTGGTTTGCTGATAATTGAACTGCCTCTGTCCTGGTAGGTACTCTATCCACATGGAATCTGCAAATCAAACACATGTTTCAGAATTTCTTCTTTTGGGATTCTCAGCAAAGTCAGACATTCAGCCCATTCTCTTCGGATTGTTCCTGTCCATGTACTTGCTCACATTCATTGGGAATCTGCTCATCATCCTGGCTGTCAGCTCTGACTCTCAGCTCCACACACCCATGTACCTTTTCCTCTCCAACCTATCATTTGTTGACATCTGTTTCACCTCTACCACCATCCCAAAGATGCTGGTGAACATTCACATGCAAAGCAAATCCATCCTCTATGAAGGCTGCCTCACCCAGATTTTTTTTTTCATTGTTTTTGGATGCCTGGACAATTTACTCCTGACTGTGATGGCCTATGACCGCTTCGTGGCCATCTGTCACCCCCTGAACTACCTGGTTATCATGAACCCCCAGCTCTGTGGACTGCTGGTTGGGGGGTCCTGGTGTCTCAGTGTCATGGGCTCCCTCGTAGAGTTTTTGCCATTTCTGAGTCTGTCCTTCTGCACACACACAGAAATCCCCCACTTCTTTTGTGATCCTCCCGAAGTCCTGAAACTTGCCTGTTCTGACACTCTATTCAATATTATTATGGTGTATTTGGTGACTGGATTCTTGGCTTTCATTCCTTTCACTGGAATACTTTTTTCTTATTCTCAGATTGTCTCCTCTATACTGAAAATTTCATCAGCTGGGGGCAAGTATAAAGCCTTTTCCACCTGTGGGTCTCACCTCTCAGTTGTGTCCTTATTTTATGGCACAGGCTTTGGGATCTACCTCAGCTCTGCAGCCACATCATCCTCTAGTGGAAATCCGATAGCCTCAGTGATGTACACACTGGCCACACCCATGTTGAATCCTTTCATCTATAGTCTAAGGAACAGAGACATTAAAGGGGCTCTGGGAAGACTCCTTAGAAGGGCGTTGCCTCTCACTGATGTGTCTGTTCAAAGACCATCATGAGTAGCAAGACTAACGCCACTGCGGACCAGAAATCCTGACCTCTTAACCCAACACTTTGACTTTGTGTAGTTTTACGTATTTTGAAGTAACTCTTTCACTGGGTCTTCCTTTGGCATCTTTCCTGCCCTTTCTGCTGATCATAAAGTTATGTGCTGGTCTATTAAAAGACCAGACTTGATGCTCTGACAGCCTGAAGGGTCCCCTGAGAACCTGGCCACTACACTTATTGCTAGCCCAGAGCTGAGACCAGTAATGAAGCCAACACTTCAGACAAAGGTTGTACTGGACTAAGGGACACAGTCTGATGCAGGTGGTGCATGTCTTTGATGGTTTAATACAGATATGAGGCTGTCCAACTGTTCTCTTTTCAGAGCAGGCAGGAGAGAAGGGGACAGTTATCAGATGGGTGGATACTGGAAGTAGAGAGTGGAAGGGCTGAGTGTGCTGTCACAGGGTGAGGAGAGCAGGTAGAGCTGCATAGAGGTGGGTGCTTGGGGTTTTGTATGGCAGATTGACTTGGATTTTAAACTTTCATTTAATGACAATAAAATTAAAAAAGAAAAAGTTGTGTGTTGGGTACACCTTTTCACTTTCCCATTGATCTTAGGTGTATCCAAGCAGTAGTTAATCCTCCTTTATTTTTGGAATCAGTGTAACTTTCCACATGTTGATTTTGACCATTTTTAAAGACACCTTTTTATCAGAATCACCTTCAACTGCACACTATGTTTAGAGCACTAAACCTGGCCCTGTACCTGTTTTTTTAAAGAAAGTTTTATGTATTTGTGATTTCTATGGCTGCTTTTTCACTGCAACAGCAGAGCTGCATCTTTGCCGCAGGAAACATTTGTCTTGCAGAGCCTGACATATTTATTGCCTGGTCGTGTGCTATAAAATGTCACCAAACCTTTGAGTTAAAGTATTCCCAACTCTTCTATTCTAAACTTACTTTGTTAAGTGTCTTGGCATACCATCAAAACCTACAGTAGTAACATGAAATTCTGTAGTGACCAGGCAGTGTTTAGTCCTGTTACACTACAACCTGAAACTGACCTGATAACACCTAACAATTACATGAAATTCTACACAAAACTCCAGTTTCACAATTAATTTGAGCGATTAGAGTTTGTACTTCTTTTTTCCTTCATGTGTGATGCTAAATCAAACAATTAATGGTACTTTTAATAATAATCTAAATAGGAATACCATGGAGGATGGCTTCTTGTCTTTTTTGAATTCTTGATAACCCCTCTGCCAAGCAAAATTTCTAAAACAGGGGTGAAAGAAACTTTTGCTGAATGAATAAATCTAATTTAGCTTAAATCCTAAGTGACATCATCCTGTCTTGTGGATTTAAAAATCATGTCTCTTGCCTGATGACCAAAACGTGTATCTCCAGACAGTATCATTCCAGATTCATAGATTCTTCACTTGGAAGTTTAATGGCTACATCAAGTTTGATATATCCAAAATCCTAATCCTTTTTGTTGTTGTTAAGTGTCATTGAGTCATTGCTTACTCACAGCTATTTTATTTTCAACAGAGCAAAACATTACACAGTACTGTACCATCCTAACAATTGTTGGTATGCTGAAGTCCATTGTGGCACCCAGTGTCAAATCATCACACTGAGGGTCTTCCTCTCTTTCCCTGACCTTTCAGTTTACCAAGCATGATGTCCTTCTCCAGGAGAACTGCCACACAGAGCTTCTTGACTGTAATCTTTATGCTACCAGACCATCAAAGTTTTCTCTAGTGGTCAGGGCAAGATTTGACCAAAAAGTTGAGGCATGAAGGATGTTTTTGGAGGAAAGAGAGGTACCTTTTTGTAATTTCATTGGGCCACCGATTATGAGACTTCATTTACTTGGCAACTCACATTCCAAAAGTGAACTACTGTTTTGAAGTTTTGAAGATTTTAGTGGCAATTAATATTCCAATGTACGGCTGGGCACCTATCTAACAACTCCCTTCCTGGAAGACACTGACTTTCATGATTTCCACTGTTTGCCATTATTATCAACATGGACCATCATAACCCAAAAACCCATTGCCAGTGAGTCAGTTCTGACTCACTGTGACCCTTTACACAGAGTAAAATTGCCCCATAGGGTTTCCAAGGAATGCCTGGTGGATATGAGCTGTTGACCTGATTAGCAGATGTAGCACCTTAACTGCTACGCCATCATGGTTTCTGGACCATCACAGTGACCAGGAATTTCCATAGGATGTTACAGGAGAACTACTGGCTCAAGTGCAGGTCTAGTTTGCAGCCCCAATTTTGAGACCCCTTACACGAATAGCCAATGAGGTAGCTCCAAGATCACCATAAGGTAAAGTGGCGTTGGATAATTTCAGGCCCAGTATTCACTTAGCTTGCCCCTATTCAAATAGGAAATTGATCTGATGTCCTATCTAGTTCATAGATAGGAGAGAGAAATCCTATACAGAATTGTCATGGATTGAGTTGTGTCCCCCCAAAATTGTGTGCAATAATTTGGCTAGGTCATGATTCCTGGTATTGTGCAATGTTCCTATACGTGGTAAATAGTGCCTCTATGACATTAGTAACAGAGAATGGGCAGTGGTTGTGTTAGTGAGGCAGGACTCAATCTCTAACAGTGTATTGTGTCTTCGGGCAGTCTGTACATGTGTGTTGCCTTGTTATCCTCTGTTTGTCAGACCTGGTGCATTTAGATACATTCTGGGAGAGGGGGCAATACCACATACACGGTTAGCACCATGAATTTCTAGATGGGTTAGGGTTGCAATTTAGGGTTGTAGACTTTTAGTCAAGATCGTAGACTTTTAGTCAAGATTAGAGACTAGGTTCTGGGATCAAGGACTGGGGTCAAGTCCAGGTTTAAAGGTAAGGGGGAGAGTTAGGGGTCAAATGTTAGGGACCAAAGTCCAGAGTTTTAAGTAGAGAGGTTAGTGTTACAGGGTTAGGTTTAGGTTTGGGGTTTAAGGTTTAAAGATTTAGGATTCGAGTTTAAAGACTCAGATTTTTGAGTTTTGTGGTTAGGGGTTTAAAGTTAGGCTTTAGGTTAGGCAGTAGTGTGAGGGTTACTAGTGTGAGGGAGAGGAGCTAAGAGTAAGGGCTTGGGTTAGGAGGTTAAGTTTAGGGTGTTGTGGTGGTGGTGTTAGGTGCCATCAACTCATTCAATCATATGGACTCTATGTACAACAGAACAAAACACTCAATTCCTGTGCCACTCCCACAATTAGTCTTATGTGTAAGCCCATTGTTGTAGCCACGGTGTCAACCCATCTTATATAGGATCTTTCTCCTTTTAGTTGATCCTCTCCTCTAGTGAGCATGATATCCTTCTCCAGAGACTGATCCTTCCTGACAACATGTCCAAAGTATGTATATCATAGTCTTGCTATCCTTGCTTTTAAGGAGCACTCTGGTTATACTTCTTCCAGAACAGATATATTTGTTCTTTTGGTAGCCCATGCCATGTTTAATATTCTTCCCCAACACTGCAGTTCAAAGGCATCAATGATTCTACTGTCTTCCTTATTCATTGTCCAGCTTTCACATGCATATAGAACAATTGAAAATACCACGGCTTGGGTCAGGCACACCTTAGATTTCAAGGTGACATCACTCTTTTCAACATTTTAAAGAGGTCCTTTGTGGATGGAAAAATATATATCAAGTCAACAGCATACAAAGCAGAGCAGGAGTAGCAATACTAATCTCAGATGAAATAGACTTCAATGTAAAATCTACTATCATGGACAAGGATGGTCACTATTTATTGCTGAAAGGTTCAATACATAAATGTTTATGCACCCAATACCAGAGAATCTAAATATGTCTAACAAACACTGAAAAATGAGGTAGATTACTCCATAATAATAGTTGCAGACTTCAGCAATCTACTTTTGGTAATGGATAGATCATCCAGAAGAAAGCTCAGTAATGATATAGAAAATCTTACTGAGACAATTAACCAACTAGACCTCATCGACATATACAGAACTTTTTACCCATCAACAGATAAGTACACCTTCTTCTCCAGTGCACATGGAACATTTTCCAGAATAGACCATGTGTTAGGACACAAAGCAAGTCTCAACAAAATCCAAACCACTGAATTACTGCAAAACATCTTCTTGGACCATAAATCCATAAAAGTTGAAATCAATAAGAGAAAAAACATAGGTAGAAATTTGAACTTATGGAAACTGAACACCTTGGTCAAAAAGCCATGGATTATAGAATAAATCAAGGACAAAATAAAGAAATTTATGAAATCAAATGAGAATGAAAATATATCCTACCAGAACCCATGGGATAGAGCAAAAGCAGTGCTCAGAGGTCAATTTATCTGTGTAAATACACATATCCAGAAGGAAGAAAGACACAAACCAAAGAATTGAACAAGCAGAATCATGAGATTTTTGTCAAATGATGCAGAAAAGGCATTTGACAAAGTTCAACACCCATTCACGCTATAAACTCTCAGCAAAATAGGAATAGAGGGGAAAATCCTCAATGCAATAAGGGGCATCTATGCAAAGCCAACCACCTACATCATCCTGAATAGAGAGAGATTGAAGGAATTCCCATTAAGAACAGGAACTAGACAAGGATGCCCACTCTCACCACTTCTATTCAACATTGTACTAGAGGTTCTAGCCAAAGCAATTACACAAGACAAAGAAATAAAGGGCATCTGCATCAGCAAGGAAAAAGTAAAAGTTGCCCTATTTGCAGATGATATGATTGCATATGCACAGAATCCTAAACAATCCATAAGTAGATTACTCAAACTAATAGAAGAGTTCAGGAAACTATCGACATAAAATAAATATAAGCAAATCAGTAGGATTCCTTTATACCAACAGAGATCATCAATGAAAAAATCACCAAATAAATATCACTTACATTAGCCACCAAGAAGATAAAATACCTAGGAATAAATCTAACTAGAGAAATAAGAGACCAATACAGAGAGAACTACAAGGCCTTACTGCAAGAAACCAAAAAAAGTCCTACATAAATGAAGAAACCTACCCTGTTCATTGGTAGGAAGACTTAACAATGAGACAATGTCTATTTTGCCCAATGCATTCTCCATATACAATGCAATCCCAATACAAATCCCAGCAATATTTTTTTTTTTTAAGGAGATGGGAAAACAAATCACCAACTTTGTTTGGAAAGGGAAGAAATCCCAGACATGTAAAGCACTACTGAAGAAGAGGAGCACAGTCAGAAGCCTCATACTACCCGACTTTAGAACCTATTATACTGCCACAGTAGTCAAAACAGACTAGTATTGTTACAAAAAAAGAGACATATAGACCGATGGAACAGAATTGAGACCCCAGAGATGTCACCATCTTCTTATGAACAGTTGGTATTCAACAAAGGCCCTAAGATTGTAAACTGGGGTAAAAACAGTCTCTTTAACAAATGGTATTGACAAAATTGGATATACATCTGCAAAATACTGAAACAGGACCCATATCTGACACCTTACACAAAAACAAACTCAAGATGGATCAAAGGCCTAAATATCAAACCTAAAACAATAAAGATCATGCAAGAAAAAAATAGGGTCAACAATGAAAGTTTTAATACACAGCTTAGTCTTCAAAATCTGACAAAGCATGATCAACGGAAAACAGATAAATGGTAACTACTAAGAATGAAACACTTTTGCTCTTCCAAAGTCTTTATCAAAAGAGTTAAAAGACCACCTATAAAATAATAAAAAATATTTGCCAACTACATGTCAGACCAACGACTGATCTCCATAATGTACAAGGCACTGCAAAGTATCAACAAGAGAAAGGTAAATAATTAAATGATAGTCAAAGGAGATGGACAGACACTTCACTGAAGAGGACATTCAGGCAGCTAAAAGACACCTAAGGAAATGCTTATGATCATTAACTATCAGAGAAATCCAAATCAAAACTACAATGAGATACCATCTCACCCCAACAAGGCTGGCCATGATCCAAAAAACACAAAACAACAAATGACGGACTGGCTGGGGAGAGATGGGAGCTCTTCTAAACTGCTGGTGAGACTGGAAAACGGTATAACCTCTTTGGAAAGCAATCTGGTGTTTCCTTAACCTGGAAATAGATCAACCATTTGATCCAGTAATTCATACTGCTTGGAATATATCCTACAGAAGCAAAGGCTGTCACACGAACAGATACATACACATGAATGTTTATTGTAGCACAGTCCACAAAAGCAGAAAGATTGAATCAACCTAGATGCCCAACAACAGATGAATGGATAAACAAATTATGGCACATAGACTCAATGGAACACTATTCAATGACAAATAACAATGGTGATTTTAAGAAGTATCTCATAACCTGGTTTCAACTGGGAGACATTATGCTGAGTGAAATCAGTCAGCAACAAAGGTACAACTATTACATGACACCTCTACTATAAGGACTTAAAAAATAGACATGTACAGAAGAAAAGACTCTTTGATGGCTACAAGGTGGGGAGGGAGGGAGAGGGTTGGTCATAGATTAGACAGTAGACAGAAACTTGGGGTTAGGTGAAAGCAGTGGCAGCACACAGGGGAAAGTAGATCAACTTAACTGGACTTCACCATAAACTGAAATCTCCCCTAATCTTAACCCAACATTGCAAAGATAGAGTAGCAGGGGCAGGCACTGTGGACCATGCTCTCAGGGAACATCAAGGCCAAAGCCAAACTGGCATAACTAGCCTATTGCTAAGAGAGTCTTCTGCACGCCATATTGGTGAGTGGCATCTGGAGTCTTAAAAGGTAGCAAGCTGCCATCTGAGGTACATCAAGTGGTCCCAACATATCCAGAACAGAGGATCACCAGGACCAAACAAGATGCAAGGAAAGAAGAGTCCAGGAGACAGAAGGATCCATGTGAATGGTAGACTGTATCAACATGTGACCAGAAGAATCGGATGGTGTCTGGCCACCACCAAAGATTGTCATGAAGGGGCACACAATGTTGAGTTCCTGTGGCAACACGAGGAAAAGAGGCGTGCAGCTCAACAACTCTACTAAAAGACCACAACTGATGGTCCCACAGCCTGGGGGATCCCCTGGGAGCATGGCCCCTAGATCTGCTGCTGCCCCTGTCCAGAAAACACTACTGAGGTCAACTCTTTGGACAAAAATGGACTGGACTCAGGGACACAATGTGACCATAATGATGTGTATACTTTATGGTTCTATGCATTTATAGGATGCTGTCCTACTGATCTCTTTCTAGATGGGAAAGGAGAAGGTGGAGATGAGGGGACAGGAGACTGTTGAGAAGACATGGGTTTAGAATGAAAGGGAGGAGTGTGCTGTCACTAGGCAAGGAGAGCAGAAGAAGCTGCAGATAGGCCCGCATGAAAATTTAATTTGGATTGTATACTTTCACTTAACCACAATAAAAAACTTCAAAATTTAAACAAGAGGTCCTTTGCAGCAGAATTTCCCAAGGCAGTGGGTCTTTTGATTTCTTGACTGCTTCTTCCATGAGTACTGATTGTGGAACCAAGTAAAATTAAATCCTTGACAAACTCAGTCTTTTCTCTGTTTCCCATGATGTTGCTTACTGGTATTGTGAGTTTTGTTTCCTTGATGTTGAGGTGTAATCTATTCTAAAGGCTATGGTCTTTGATCTTCATCAGTGTTTCAAGTCTTCTTCATTTTCAGCAAGCAAGGTTAGGGCATCTACATAATGCAGGTTGTTAGTGAGTTTTCCTTCAATCCTAATGCCCCCTTCTTCTTCCTGTAGTCCAGCTTCTCAGATTATTTGCTTGGCATATAGATTGAAAAGATACAGTGAAAGGAAACCACCCTGACACACACATTTCCTGACTTTAAACAATGCAGTTATCACCTTTTTCTGTTCCTATGACCGCCTCTTGATTCATGCATAGAATCCTTAAGGGAACAATTAAGTGTTCTGGAATTCCCATTCTCTGCCATGTTATCTATAATTTGTTACAGTCCACACAGTTGGATGCATTTACATAGTCAATAAAACACAGGTAAACATCCTTCTGGTAGTCTCTGCTTTTAGCCAAGATCCATCTGACATCAGCAATAACATCCCTAGTTCCACATCCTCTTCTGAATGTGCTTTGCATTGCTAATAGTTCCCTATCAATATATTGCTGCAGACAGTAGTGGATGATCTTTAGTAACATTTTACTTGCATGTAATATTAATGACATTGTTCAATAATCTGCATTTGGTTGGATCACCTTTCTTGGGAGTAGGCTTAAGTATGGATCTCTTCCTTTCAGTTTGTCAAGGAGCTGTCTTCTAAATTTCTTGGCACAGATGAATGAGTACTTCCAGCATTGCATCTGTTTGCTGAAATACTGATACTACATCGACTCTCTGGGGTTTGTGTTTTTGCCAGTGCTTTCAATGCAGCTCCAACTTTTACTTTCAGTACTACCGGCTCCTGATAGCATGCTATCTTTTGAAATAGCTGATGGTCAGCACATTCTTTTTGGTATAACAACTCTGTGTAACCCTTCCGTCTTCACTGGATGCTTCCTGCATTGTTCAATATTTTCCCTGCAGAATCCTTCACTATTGAAACTTGAAGCTTGAATTTTTAATTCCATTCTTTCAGCTTGAGAAATGCAAGAGTGTGCTCTTCCCTTTTGGTTTTCTAGCTCCAGCTCTTTGCATCTGTCGCTATAACACTTTACTTTGTCTTCTTGGGCCACCATTTGAAATCCTCTGTTCAGTTCTTTTACTTTATCATTTCTTCCTTTTGCTTTACCTACATGACATCCAAGAAGAAGTTTCATCATCTCTTCTGACATCAAATTTGAGATTTTCTTTCTTTTTAAATACCTCTTGTTTACCTTACATATAATGTCTTTTATTTCTTTCCACAACTTGTCTGGTCTTCAGTCGTTAGTGTTCAACACATCAACTCTGTCCTTGAGGTGGTCTCTAAACTCAGGTGGGACATACTTAAGGTCATACTTTTAGCCATGTTTTGTTCTGTTGTGCATAAGGTCGCTATGAGTCAGAAGCGACTTGAAGACATACAACAACCACCACAATTTTATGTAAGGAGTCCTGGTGGTGTAGTAGTTAAATAGCTTGGCTTCTAACCAAAAGGTTGGGCAGTATGGTGGCAAAAGAGCTCTGCAGGCCCGGGTAGCCTGGCAGGAACCAGCAGCAGAGGTTTGGGAGACCCTGGGCAGGGCTCTTTCCACTGATGCAGTGAGGCCCAGTGACAGAGCAGAAGCCTCAGGCAGGGTGGTGGTAGCCAGAAGCAGTGGTGACATGAACACAGCATCTGACCTCAACCCAGACACGCCAGCCTAGCAACATAAGAATGAACATGGGTAATTTCGGGTAGGGTAAGCCTTTCCCATTTGAGAATCTCTTACTGTTTTCTGATTACTTTCCGCTTTCCCAACACTCTGTATCTTGGGTGTTGGGTTCAATCACAACTGATCCTAGTATTCATCTTGTTGTTGTTGTTGTTATGTGCCAACAAGTTGGTTCTGACTCCAGTAAGTCATCCTGTGTAAAACAGAAGGAAACAATACCTGGTCATGTGCCATTCTCACAATCCTTGGTTGAGTCCACTGTTGCAGTCACTATGTCTATCCATCCGACTGAGGGTCTTGGTATTTTTTACTGGCCATCTACTTTACCAAATATAATGTCCTTCTCCGTGGATTGATCCTTTCTGATAGCACATCTAAAGTATGTGAGATGTAGTGTCCCCATCCTTGCTTCTAAGAAACATTCTAATAGTACTTCTCCTAAGACAGTACTGTTCATTCCTTCGGCAGTCCATGGTATAGTCAATGTTCCTCAACAACACAATTCAAAGGCATCAATTCTTGTTTGTTCTTTATTCATCACACAGCTTTCATAGCCATATAAGGCAACTGAAAACATCATGAGTTGGGTCAGGTACACCTTAATCCTTAAAGTGACATCTTTGCTTTCTCGACATTCTGTTAGGTCATCTTTCTTTGGAATGGACATAAATATGGATCTTTTCCAGCTGGTTGGCCAGGTAACTGCCTTCTAAGTTTCTTGACATAGACAAGTGAGTGCCTCCATTTGCTGAAATATCTCTCCTGGTATTTGGTCAATTCCTGGAGTTTTATTTTTTATCCGTGGTTTCAGTGCAGCTTGACTTCTGTCAAAACCATCTCTTCTTGATTGTGTGCTACTTCCTCAAAGAGTGAACATCAACCAACTCTTTTTGCTAATGATGGGTATGCGTAAGCTTTAATTTTCTATTAATGATTCCTGCATGATTCAATATTTTGCCCTTAGAATCCTTCAGAATTTCAAGTCAAGGCATGAATTTTTCCTTTGGGGCTTTCAGCTTGAGAAATGCCAAGTATGTTCTTTCCTTTTGGTTTTCTAACTCCCGGCCTTGGTGCATTTCATTATAATACTTTTTCTTCAGCCACTCTTTGAAATCTTCTGTTTACTTCTTTAATTCAGTATTTCTTCCATTTGTGGTAGCTGTTATACATCCAGGAGCAAGTTTCAGAGTCCCTTTTGACATCCATTTTGAGCTTTTCTCTCCTTCCTACCTTTTTAATGACCTTTTGCTTTCTTCACGTATGGTGTTCTTATGTCATCCCTTAACTTGTTTTAGTCACAAGTGGTCAGTGCACAAAATCTGTAAATTCAGATGAGATATACTCAATTCATACTTTTGCTCTGATGGATGCATTTTAAATTTTTTTGCCTTCAACTTGAACTTGTATATGATCAATTTCAGATTCTAGAAGTTGGTAAAAAGATTTGTTTATCTTTGGCCTTAGTGGTTGGTGCATATGAAATGCACTCATGTGAATATTTCAAATCACACAATCATTTGTCATGGAAGCATGACAAAGGATGTCATGACAAATAATGTCCAAAGAACGATAAACTGAAAAAGAGACAGTGTTGAATTCATCATCAAAAAGAACATGTCAAGATCTATCCTGAAGCACAACATGGATAGTGATAGGATAACATCTACACAACAACAAGAAAAACCAGTGAATATGACCATTACTCAAAATCATGTACAAACCTGTAAGGCCAAATTGAAGATTTTTACCAACCTCTGCATTCTGAATTGATCAAACATGTAATCATAAAGCACTGATAATCACTGGTGATTGGATTGCCTGAGTCAGAAACAAAGAAGTATCAGTAGATGGAAAACACAGCCTTAGTGGCAGAAACTATGCTGGAGATTGCATGATAGACTTTTGCAAGACCAACAATTTCTTGACTGCAAATATCTTATTTCAGGAACATAAATGGTGACTATAACACATGGATCTCAGTGGATGGCATACACAGAAATCAAATCAGCTACATCTGTGGCAAGAGACTAAGGAAAAATTCCATCTTGTCAGTTACAACATGGCCAGGGGCCACATGTGGAAAAGACCAATTTCTCACATGCAAATATATGTCAAAGGTGAAGAAAATCAGAACAAGCCCAGAAGAGCCAAAGTGTGACCTTGAGAATATCCCACATAAATTTAGACACCATCTCAAGAACAGATTTGATACACTGAACACTGTCTTAGTCATCTAGTGCTATTTCCAACAGAAATACCACAAGTGGATGGCTTTAACAAAGAGAAATTTATTCTGTTACACTCCAGTAGACTACAGGTAAAAATTCAGGGAATCACTTCCAGGGAAGGTTTGCACTGTTGGTTTTGGAGGAAGCACCTTGTTGTTAATCTTCCCCTGGACTGGGTGCTTCTGAGGCACAGGAGTCTTGAGTCCTTTCTGAAGGATATACTCTGCTCCCAGCACTGATTCTTGGTTACATGAGGTCCCCAACTCTCTGCTTGCTTTCCTTTCCTTTGTACCACAAGAGATTGCCTCAAGGCACAATACAATCTTACACACTGAGTCCTGCCCCACCAACACAACTGGTGCCCATCCTCCCTCATCAACATCATGGAAGCAGTATTAACAACATGGAAGAATGTCACACAATACTAGGGCCATAGCTTAGCCAAATGGCTACACACATTTTGACAGGCACACAATTCAATCCATGACAAATACTAATAATTGAAGACCTAACGAGTTGTGAAATGACATAAAGGGCATGATACATGAAGAAAGCAAAAGGTCATTAAAAGAACTGGGAAGAAAAGACCAAAATGGATATCAGAAGAGACTCAAACTTGCTCTTGAAAGCAAGTGGAAGAAATGATGAAGCAAAAAGTCTTGATGAGCGGCTCCAGAAGACAAAGCAAATTTCAAAGGACAACTCCAGAAAGCTAAGCAAAGTGTTATACTGAGATGTATAAACACCTGGAGATAGAAAACCCAAAGGCATTAACACACTTAACATTTCTCAAGCTGAAAGAACTGAAGAAAGTACTCAAGCCAGGGCAAAATATCGAATGACACAGAAAATATCAACAGAAGATGAAAGGAATACACATTGTCACTAGATCAAAAAGAACTGGTTGATGCTCAGCCATTTCAGGAGGTAGCTTGTCATCAAGAACCAATGGTACTGAAGAAAGAAACTGAAGATGTTCTTAAGGCATTGGTGAAAATCAAGCCTCCAGGAAGTGAGGGAACAGCAACTGAGACATTTCAACAAACAGATGCAGAGCTGCAGGTGCTTAGTGTGCTGTGTCAACAAATTTGGAATACAGCTACCTGGCCAATCAACTGGAAGAGTCCATACTGATACCTATTCTGAAGGTGTTCCAACAGAATGCAGAAATTAACAAACAATATAATTAATATCATACACCATCCAAGAAGGTTAGCCATGATCCAAAAAGCACAAAACAACAAATGCTGGAGAGACTGTGGAGAAAGTGGAACTCTCCTACACTGTTGGTGGGGTTGCAAAATGGCCCAGCCTCTTTGGAAAGCAATCGGGAGCTTCCTTAAAAAAATGGATATAGATATACCATTGGACCCAGTAATTCCAGTACTTGGAATATATCCTACAGAATCAAGGCCTTTCACACCAATGGACACATGCACAAGAATGTTTATCGCAGCACAATCCATGATAGCAAAAAGATGGAATCAACCCAGATGCCCAACAACAGAGGAATGGATAGGTAAACTATGGTATATGTACTCAATGGAGCACCACGCAATGATAAAGAATAATGATGATCCCAGGAAACATCTCATAACCTGGTTTCAACTGGAAGACATTATGTTGAGTGAAAGTCAGTGACAAAAGGACAAATATTGTATGAGACCCCTAAGATAATATCTCAAAAACAGACTTATGTATGGAAGAAAAGACTCTTTGACAGCTGCAAGGGAAGGGAGCAAGAGAGGGCGAGTGGGGGAGGGTTTAGATTAGATAGATGGTAAAAATCTGGTTGGGTGAAATCGGTGATAGCATACATTAGGAACAACAACAATATTAAGTGGACTTCAGCATAACTTTAATACTCCTTCCATCTTAATCCAATATTGCAAGGACAGAGTAGCTGGGAGAGGGGGCAAGGGGCAGGGGACCATGCTCTTAGGTGAAATCGAGGCCAACTGGCTCAACTAGTGTTTTGCTAAGAGGGCTGTCTGCACCCCATATTGGTGAGTGGCATCTGGGGTCTTAAAAGCTGCCAAGCTGCCATCCGAGAGCACAGCAAATGGTCCCAACTCAGCAGGAACGGATGATCACCGAGTACCAAAATGATGTGGGGTAAAGACAACCCAGAAGATAGACAGACCCACGTGTGTGGATGTCTACATTGACTTGGGACCAGAAGAACCGGATGGTGCTCGGCCACCACCAGTGATAGCCATGGTGGAGCTCTCTATCGGACCCACTTTATGGTTCTGTGCATCTATAGAATATCAGCCTGATGACCTCCGGCTGGAGTAAGTGGGTGGAGAGGAGGGGAAAGGAAACTGTTGGGAGCATGAGACATGTAAGGAGCAGAGAGGAACAGTGTGCTGTCACCAGGCAGGGGTCTCAATTCTGTTCCATTGATCGATCTGTCTGTTCTTGTACCAGTACCAGGCTGTTTTGACCACTGTAGCAGTGTAGTACGTTCTAAGGTCAGGTAATGAGAAGCCTCCCAGTGTGTTCTTTTTCTTTAGTAGTATCTTACTTATCCAGGGCTTCATCCCTTTCCAAACAAATTTGATGATTTGTTTCTCCATCTCATTAAAAACAACGATAAAGTTTTATCTCTGGAGGAGTAAACTGTTGTTTTAAGGTTCAGGGAGTTGGGTCTAGCTCACAGCGACCCACATGCAACAGAATGAAACACTGCCTGGTCCTGCACCATCCTCATAATTGTTGTCATGACTGAGCCCCTTGTTCCAGCCACTGTGTCAATCCATCTCTTTGAAAGTCATCTTTTTTTTGATCCTCTAATTTACCAAGCATAATGTCCTTCTCCAGGGCCTGGTCCCTGCGGGTAACATGTCCAAAGTATGTGTGAAGTCTCACCATTCTAAGGAACATTCTGGCTGAACTTGCTCCAAGACAGATTTGTTTGTTCCTTTTGCAGTCCATGGTATATTCAATATTCTTCTCCAACACCGTAACTCAAAGGTGTCAATCCTTATTTGGTTGTCCTTATTGACTGCCTAGCTTCTGCAAACGTATGAGCTGAGTGAAAACACTATGGCTTGGTTCAGGTGTACCCTACTCTTCAAGATGACATCTTTGCTTTTTAACACTTTAAAAAGGTCTTTTGTGGCAGATTTGCTCAATGCATTGTAACATTTGAATTCTTAACTGCTGTTTCCATGGGTGTTGATTGTGGATCCAAATCAAACAAAATCCTTGACAACTTCAATCTTTTCTCCATCTATCATGATGTTGCCCATTGGTCCATTTGTGAATATTTTGTTTTCCCTATGTTGAGGTGTAATCCACAGTGAAGGCTGTAGTCTTTGATCTTCATCAGTAACTGCATCAAGTCCTGTTCACTTTCAGCAAGCAAATTAACAGATTTTTACAAAATGAAGTCTTCCTATCCATTGTTGTCTTGTTGTTAGATGCTGTCAACTTACTTCTGACTCACAGGGGCCTTATGCACAACAGAATGAAACACTGCCTGGTTCAGTTCCATCCTCACGGTCATTGTGTTTGAGTTCATTGCTGCAGTCACTGTGTTGATCCATCTCTTTGAGGGTCTTCCTCTTTTTTGCTGACCCTCTGCTTTACCAAGCATGATGTCCTTCTCCAGGAACTGATCCCTTCTGACAATATGTTCAAAGTATGTGAGATGAAGTCTTGTCATCCTTACTTTGAAAGAGCATTCTAGCTGTACTTTCTTCAAGAGAGATTTGTTCATTCTTTTGGCAATCCATGGTACACGCAATAGTCTTAACCCCTACCACAATTCAAAGGCATTAGTTCTCATTTTCTCTATTCATTGTACAACTTTCATATGCTTAAGAATTGATTGACAACATCATGACTTTGGTCAGGTGCACCCTAGCCTTCTTTCTATTAATATGGTATATATCTTTACGTAAATTTTTGATCTTTTTTATAATCACCTCCATAGAGAACATTCATGTCTTGGATTGATTTATACCAGAGTACTTAATGTTCTTTTGTTACTTTAAAACCTTCTTAAAGATAACATTTTTCTTTCTGTTCTTTTTTAGTCTTTTAGTCTTTTAAAAAATCAGGTTGGACTATGTTGATTTCTGTACTTGTATTTATGTCTGCTCCCATCTTTATCTTCATGCCTTTCTTTTTTGCTGTTGATTTTCCTTTTCTGCCTTCTTGAGTGGGACAGTTTATTTCCAATCTTTCTTTTTTTCTAATGTAAATATATTCTCAAAACGATTCAGTGCCATCAAGTTGTGTCTGACTTATGGCAACTCTGTAGGACAGAGTAGAAGTGCTCATAGATTCCAATCATAGATGATTTCACCTGATGATCCTTTGGTAGCAGCTGTAGCACTTAACTACTGTGCCACCAGGGTTTCCATGAAACATATTTGACTATACAATTTGCCTCCTGCCCCAGCTACTCTATCCTTGCAATATTGAGTTAAGATGGAAGGAGTACTCAAGTTATGCTGAAGTCCACTTAATGTTGTTCTTGTTTCTAATGTGTGCTATCACCGATTTCTCCCAACCAGATTTCTAGCAACTATCTAATCTAAACCCTCCCCCCTTGCCTTCCCTCCCTCCGCTTCCTTGCAGCTGTCAAAGAGTCTTTTTGAGATCTTATCGTAGAAGTCTCATACAATATTTGTCCTTTTCTGGCTGACTATTTTCACTCAACATAATGTCTTCCAGCTGAAACCAGGTAGGAGATGTTTCCTGGAATCATCATTATTCTTTATCATTGCATAGTGCTCCATTGAGTATATGTACCATAGTTTACCTATCCATTCTTCTGTTGTTGGGCATCTGGGTTGATTCCACCTTTTTGCTATCGTGGACTCTGCTGTGGTAAACATTCTGGTGCATGTGTCTGTTGGTGTGAAAGGCCTTGATTCTGTAGGATATATTCCAAGTAGTGGAATGACTGGGTCAAATGGTATATCAATATCCATTTTTTTAAGGAAGCGCCCGATTGCTTTCCAAAGAGGCTGGACCATTTTGCAACCCCACCAACATTGTAGGAGAGTTCCACTTTCTCCACAGCCTCTCCAGCATTTGTTGTTTTGCGTTTTTTGGATCATGGCCAATCTTGTTGGGGTAAGACAGTATCTCATTGTCGTCTTAATTTCAATTTCTTTAATAACTAAAGATCGTGAGCATGACCGCATGTGGTTTTTGGCTGCCGGGATCTCCTCTTAGTGAAATGTCTGTCTATCTCCTTTGCCCATTGCTTAATTGGATGCTTTATCTTCTTCTTCTTGATATTTTGTAGTATCTTACAGATTACGGAGATCAGGCATCCATCTGACATAGAGTTGCCAAATATTTTTTCCCATTCTGTGGGTGTTCTTTTAATTCTATTAATAAAGTCTTTGGATGAGCAAAAGTGTTTGATTCTTAATAGTTCCCATTTATCTATTTTCTGTTGACTGTGGTTTGTTTGACAGATTTGGAGTCTGTCCACATTGTGTATTAAAACTTCCATTGTTGTTCCTACCTTTTCTTGGATGAGCTTTATCGTTTTAGGTTTGATATTTAGGTCTTTTATCCAGCTGGAGTTGGTTTTTGTATAAGGTGTAATATATGGATCTTGATTCAGTTTATTGCAGATGGATATCCAATTTTGCCAGCACCATTTGTTGAAGAGACTGTTTTTACCCCAGTTTAATGTCTCAGGGCCTTTGTCATTCATAGGCAGATAGTGTCATCTCTGGGGTCTCAATTCTGTTCCATTGATCGATCTGTCTGTTCTTGTACCAGTACCAGGCTGTTTTGACCACTGTGTAGTATGTTCTAAGGTCGGGTAATGAGAGGCCTCCCAGTGTGTTCTTCTTCTTTAGTAGTACTGTACTTATCTGGGGCTTCTTCCCCTTCCAAACAAAATTGGTGATTTGTTTCTCCATCTCATTAAAAAATGACACTGGAACTTGTATTGGGATTGCATTATATAAGTAGATTACTTTGGGTAAAACAGACATTTTCACAATATTAAGTCTTCCTATCCATGCCATTTATCTAAGTCTCTCTTAGTTTCTTGTAGTTGTCTTTGGAAAGGTCTGTTATTTCTCTGGTTAGATTAATTCCTAGGTACTTTATCTTCTTAGGGGCTATCATAAACGGTATTGATTAGATAATTTCTTCCTTAACAGTCTCTTGTTGGTATAAAGGAATTCTACTGATTTACTTATGTTCATCTTGTATCCTGAGACTTTGCTGAACTCTTCCATCAGTTTGAGTAGTTTACTTATAGATTTCTTGGGATTCTCTGCATATACAATCACATCATCTGCAAACAGGGAGATTTTAACTTCTTCTTTGCTGATGCAGATGTCCTTTATTTCCCGGTCTTGTCTAATTGCTCTGGCTAGAACTTTTAGTACAGTGTTGAACAGGAGAGGTGAGAGTGGGCATCCTTGTCTAGTTCCTGATCTCAAGGGAAAGTCTTTCAGTCTCTCTCCATTCAGGATGATGTGGGCAATTGGCTTTGTATAAATGGCCCTTATCGTGTTGAGGAATTTGCCGTCTATGCCTGTTTTGCTAAGTTTTTAGCATGAATGGGTGTTGGACTTTATCAAATGCCTTTTCTGCATCAATGAACAAAATCAGGTGATTCTTGTCTTTTGTGTTATTTATGTGGTTCATCGCATTAACTGTTTTCCTGATGTTGAACCGTCCTTGCATCCCTGGTATGAATCCCACTTGGTCATGATAGATTATTTTCTTGATATGTTGTTGTATTCTATTGGCAAGAATTTTGTTGAAGCTTTTTGCATCTAGATTCATGAGTGATATCGGTCTGTAGTTCTCCTTCTTTGTTGGGTCTTTCACTGGCTTTGGTATCAGGGTTATGCTGGCTTCATAGAATGAGTTTGGGAGTATTCCATCCCTTTCTATACTGTGAAATAGTCTCAGTAGTATTGGAGATAACTCTTCTCTAAAAGCTTGGTAGAATTCTGCCGTGAAGCCATCTGGGCCCAGGCTTTTTTTGATTGGCAGTGTTTTTATGACATTTTCAATCTCTTCATTTGTGATAGGTTTCTTTAGTTATTATGCTTCATGTTGTGATAATTTGGGTAGGTGGTATGAGTCAAGGAATTTGTCCATTTCCTATAGGTTTTCAGATTTGTTAGAGTACAGTCTTTCATAGTATTCTGTTATGATATTTTTGATTTCTGTTGCATCTGTGGTGACAACTCCCTCTCATTTCTAATTTGGGTTATTTGTTTCCTTTCCTGCTTTTCTTTAGTAAGTTTAGCCAGTCGTTTGTCAATTTTGTTGATCTTTTCAAAAAACCAGCTTTTGGTCTTTTCATTTTTTTCAATTGTTTTTCTAGTCTCTAATTCATTTGGCTCTGCTCCAATCTTTATGATCTCGTTTCTTCTGGTGCCTGAGGGGTTCTTCTGTTGTTCTCTTTCTACTTGTTCAAGCTGTAGGGTTAGTTCCTTGATTTGTTTTCTTTCTTCCTTCCAGATGTGTGCATTTATGGAGATAAACAGACCTCTGAATACTGCTTTGGCTGTATCCCATAGGTTCTGGTAGGGAGTGTTTTTGTTCTCATTGGAATCCATGAATTTATTTATTTCTTCCTTGATTTCTTCTATAACCCGTTCAGTTTCCAAGAGTTCCACTTTCTAGCTACGCTTTTTCAGCTATTGATTTCAACTTTTATGGCTTTATGATCTCAGAAGATGCTTTGCAGTAATTCAATGGTATGGATTTTGTTCAGCATTGCATTATGTCCTAACACATGGTCAATTCTGGAGAATGTTCCATGTGCACTGGAGAAGAAGGTGTAGGTGTCTGCTGATGGGTGGAAAGTTCTGTATATATCAATGAGGTTTAGTTGGTTAATTGTGTCAATGAGGTCTTCTGTATCTTTACTGAGCTTTTTTCTAAATGATCTGTCCAGTACTGAGAGTGGAGTGTTGAAGTCTCCCACTATTATTGTGGAGTCATCTAACTCTCTTTTGAGTGTAGTCAGTGTTTCTTTGATGTATTGAGGTGCTTTGATATTAGGTGCATAAATATTTAATATAATTAAGTCTTGCTTGTGTACTGAACCTTTCAGCAATAGTGTCCATATTTGTCCACAATGGTCAATTTTACATTAAAATTGATTTTGTCTGAGATTAGAATTGCCACCCCTGCTCTTCTTTGTTCATTGTTAGCTTGATATATATTCTTCCATTCTTTAATTTTCAGTTTGTTCTTATCTTTAGGTCTCAAGTGAGTTTCTTGCAGACAGCATATGAATGGATCATGTCTTTTGATCCAAGATGTCACTCGATGTCTCCTTACTGGAGCATTCAGTCCATTCACATTCACTGTAATTATTGATAGGTATGTGTTCACTGCTGCCATTGTGATATGTTTATTTTTGTGTTGATGTTTTCTCTGTTGTTCTTACTAGTCTGTTCTGGGACACTCTTTTTTGTGAGTTGATTTTTCACCTTTTTCAGAGCTGGTTTTGTAGTTGTTGAGACTCCTGTGTTACATTTCTTGAGATGGTATGATACATCTTTGTTATACTTTACAGCTGCCCCTATGATCCCCCTTAATAAACTATATATAAACCCAATTTTAATTACTACTAGTCTTGTCATCTTCCTGTCTACCTGGAAGGACTATAACGACTGTAGTACATCCCTCTTTTTAATATGATGACACCACAGTTTTCATGATGATCACTGGATTGCTTCTTTCTGTATTAAAGCTGTGATTGGCTTTGGAGCCTTCCCTGAGTAGAGTTTTGAGTAGTGTCTCATTCTAAAATATAAAGTTAGTGGTTTTGTTCTTCTAAGCCAGGGCCAAGAACTTCTTTCAGTACTTCTTGTAGTTTTGGTTTGGTTTTTACAAAGTCTCTGAGTTTCTGTTTATCGGGGTATGTCTTAATTTCATTTTCCTATTTGAAAGACAGTTTTGCAGGATATATAATTCTTGGTTGGAAGTTCTTCTCCTTCAAGGCTTTGAATGTGTCATGCCACTGTCTCTGTGCCAGCATGGTTTCTGCTGAGAAATCTGAAGAGAGCCTACAGGGTTTCCCCCTGAATGTTAGCTTTGCTTTGAGTCTTGCTGCCTTTAAGAGTTGCTGCTTATGTTTCATTTTGTTAAGCTTGATTATAAGTCTTGGAGTCTTTACTTTGAGATCTATATTGGGTGGCGTACGATATGCATCTGAGATGTCTATATTCTCTTCCTTCATGATTTCTGGGATGTTTTCTGTCAGCAGCTCAACGATACTCTCTGTGTTCTCAGATGACTCACCGTGTTCAGGGACTCCAATTGATCGAAGATTGTTCCTCTTAATAGAGTCCCACATGCTTCTTAATGCGTCTTCATTTTTCTTGTTTCTTTTTTCTGATTTCTGCTCATAGATGCTGGCGTCAGTAGCTCTGTCTTCCAAGTCAGAAATTCTTTTTTCCATTTGTTCCATTCTGTTTTCTTGGCTTTGAATGGAAGTTTCTATGTCTTTGATTTTCTTCTTGATCTGTTGGATTTCAGAGTACTGGTGTCCCATCAGCTCGAACAGCTTGCTTAATTTTTCATTTTGTTCTGCTGCATTTTGTATAAGGTCTAGAAGGGCTCTGTATATAATCAATTTGTATTCACTTCCTGATGCTTTCATAAAAGTTTCTTCATCTGGAAAACTCCTTGGTTGCTTTGTTTGGGAGCCTTCTGAAGCCATGGGTGATTTCTTGTATGCCACAAGTGTCTGTTGCTTTTTGGGTCCCATGTTGAGTAAGTAAAGCCTGGAAGAGGTACTGTGAGGATGGACGGCAGATGTTTCTCTGTCAAGCCAGTTCTCTAGGCTGTCTTAAAATGTAAAGCCAAAGGTATCTGACCACTTCCCAAATCAGTCAGGTTTTCAGGTGTAGAGGTCCCTCTTCTCAATTGGCAAAGTAAGCACCACTGCATCCAACCCCAGATGATACAAACTAGTTCAGAATACAGCAATGCTACTGCCCTGCTGGCTTCTGCTGACAGGGCCCAGCCTTAGGTGATACTGTGTAAACTACAGCTTTTCTGGTAGAAAAGTGCTCTCCTGTGGGCAGGCTCTGGCTCCCAAACTAAGAATTAGGTCCAGCTGTGGCCACTGTATCCAAGATGGTGTCCTCCACACAGGCAGCAGATACAGGGGCCAAAGGTGCCGAGAGGTAGTGATGCCTCTGATTCTGTTGCAGGGCCCCCAATGTAGGTGGCACTGTGTAAATTACTGCTTTTCTGTCGGAGAAGCGCTGTCCTGTTTGCAGGCGCTGGCTCCTAGGCTAAGAATTAGGTCCCACTAAAATCTCTGTACCCAACATGGGGTCCCACATACTGACTCCAAAATTCTGTACAAACCCCACCGTGGCAGAGATAAAACAACAGGCCCAAAGTGGCTAGATTAGCAGAGTCCTAAGCCTGGCTCTCAAAATATGGGAATTTTGCCTGCCTATCCCCCCAGCAGTGTGTCTGAGTCTAGCCGCTAGGCAAGACCCAGCTCTGCCTGCCAGCCAAGACAGAGAAGAAAAAAGTCAAAATGGTGCATTTACCTTCAGTCCATGAGAGCCAGGGCTAGCCAGGAGTGGGAGTCAGCAAAAGAGAGGAGGTTTTTCGCTCAGTGGTATGAAGTCCAAATTAACAGCCCTGTGCCGTGTCCTGGGGCTGATTAGGTGATCAGAAGGCTCCGTTTGATTATCAATTCAAGTCTTGGTTTCCAGAGGGACATAGGGAGACACGTGCTTAGTCCACCATCTTGATTCTGCCCCCCAATATCTTTACCTATACTTGGTTTTTCAATCTTAAAATACGACCTTGTGTTTTAGATGGAAACCCTGGTCACATAGTGGGTAAGTGCTACGTCTACTGACCAAAAACTCAGCAGCTGAGATCCACTAGGTACTCCACAAACTCTATGGGGCAGTCCTACTCTGTCCTATAGGGTCACTATGACTTGGAATCTACTCGACTGCAGTGGGTGTGGGTCATCTTTGGTTCATGTTTCAGATGCAGGCATTTTGTGAACAGCGTATCTATGCTTGCTTCTAGTTCATGCCGTCTCTGAGGTATCTTAGTCTGTTGGTTTAGTTACCATCTTTATGGTGGATTGCTGATGTATTGTTATCACTCTGGTGATTTGTTTTCCTCAAATTCTATCCTTTAGTGACTTCTTTTGAATTTATTGATTTTTAAGAAATAAAAATTCTATTCATTTTCAAAAAAGCAAGCATGTCACTTTGAGGACTAAGGTGTGCCTGACCCAAGCCACGGTATTTTCAGTTGCCTGTAGGCATACTGTCAGGGAGCATCAAAAGAAGATGGCAAGACTACAGAGTCATTAAACCAGAAAGAACTGGTGTATGTTCAGCCATATGAAGAGGCAGCACATGATGAGGAACTGATGTAAAGGAAGGAGTCGAAGCTGCATTGAAGGCACTGGCAAAAGACAAGTTTCCGGGAATTGATGAATTATCAATTGAGATATTTCAACAAACAGATGCAGTGCTGGAAGTGCTCACTCGTCTATACTAAGAAATCTGGAGGACAGCTACCTGGCCAGTGACTGGAAGAGATCCATATTTATGACCCTTCCAAAGAAAGGTGATACAATCGAATGTGGAAATTACCAAACAATATCGTTAATATCACGCACAAGTAAAATTTTGCTTAAGATCATTAAAAAAATGACTGCAACAGTATATTAACAAGGAACTGCCAGAAATTCAAGCTGGATTCTGATGAGGATGTGAAACCAGAGAGGTCACTGCTGATGTCAGATGGATCTTGGCTAAAAGCAGACAATACCAGAAAGATGTTTAGCTCTGTTTAATTGACTATGCAAAAGTATTTGACTGTGTGGATCATAATAAATTATGGCTAACATTGCAGAGAATGGGAATTCTGAACACTTAACTGTGCTCTTAAGGAATCTGCATATGGATCAAGAGGCAGTTGTGTGAACAGAACAAGGGGACCCTGCATGGTTTAAGCCAGGGAAGGTAAGCATCAGCGTTGTATCCTTTCACCACACCTTTTCAATCTATATGCCAAGAAAATAATTTGAGAAACTGGATTATATAAAGAATAAGGCATTAGGATTGGAGGACAAGTCATTAACAATCCGTGTTAGGCAGACAACACAACCTTACTTGATGGAAGTGAAGATTCAAAACACTGATGAAGATCAAAGACTACAGCCTTCAGTATGGATTGTACCTCAACATGAAGAAAACCAAAATCCTTACAACTGGACCAGTAAGCAACATTGTCATGAATGGAGAAATGACTGCTGTCAAGGATTTCATTTTACTTAGGTCCACAATCAACACCCAGGCAGCAGTCAAGAAATCAAAAGATACATTGCATTGGGAAAATCTGCTGCAAAAGATCTCTTTATTCAAAAGTGAAGATGTCACCATGAAGACTAAAGTGCTCCTGACCCAAGCCACAGTGTTTTCAATCACATCACATGCATGCAAAAGCTGAACAATGAACAAGGAAGACAGAAGAATGGATGCCTTTGAATTGTGGTGTTGGAGAGGAATGGTGAACATACCATGGACCGCCAAAAGAACAAACAGATCTGTTCTGGAAGAACTACAACCAGAGTGCTCCTTGAACGCAAAGATGGCAAGACTGTGTCTTATGTACTTTGGACATGTTGTCAGGAAGCATCAGTCCCTCGAGAAGGACATCATGCTTGGTAGAGTGGAGGGTCAGTGAAAAAGAGGAAGACTCTTGAAGAGATGGATTAACACAGTGGCCACAACAATGGGCTTAAGCATAAAAATGATTGTGGACATGGTGTAAGAAGTTGGAACTGACTCAACAGCACCTAACAACAACAGAGGCGTGCTAAAGCTGGACAGTGAGTGCGGAAGACTGAACAACTGATGCCTCTGATTTACGGTGTTAGCAAATAGTACTGACTATACCATATACTGCCAGAACAACAAACAAATCTGCCTTAAAAGAAGTAGAGCCAGAATCCCCCTTAGAAGCAAAGGTGGCGAGATGTCACCTCACATATTTTGGGCATATTATCAGGAGGGACCAGCGCCTGGAGAAGGACATCTTGCCTGGTAAAGTAAAGGGTCAATGAAAAAGACGACCTTCAATGAGATGGACTGATACAGTGGGTGTGACACTGGCCTCCAGTATAATGACCGTGAGCATGGTGCAGGGCCAGGCAGGGTTTCCCTCTGTTGTGTGTACGGTTGATCTGAGTCAGAACTGATACAACGGCACCTACGAACAAAACAATCCTTCTTTAAGTTTTAATCCAAAATTTTATTTTAGTAAAGCATTTAACAAACTCTGAAGTTCATTAGACTCTCCAGGCCTGTCCTAAATAAAACATGAACTTTAGGACACTGCAAATACACAGAAGTCCCTTTGAAGCAGTATGTGTTTGGTAGCCAGTATTTTTTTACTTCTAACTTGTTTTTTCATCACCAAACCACATTTGATTAGGTTTACCACTTATTTAGCAGATTTTCTGGCTTATTCTTTCTTGTCACTTAGAGTTCCCTTTAGGATCATTTTCCTTTCTCCTTGTAAAACATATAGTTTAGTCAGTCAGTGTTTGCTGGGCCTGAAACAGTCTTACTCTGTCCTGCTTCTTTTAGTCTAGCTACGTAATTCCACAAAGACAGCTGAATTTTCCTAGCACTTTTAACGTATTGTTCTCCTATTGTCTGACCCCTTAGTTGCTTGGGACCTCCAGAAGCACACATAGATCTGTCCTGGAAGAACTACAGTCAGAATGCTCCTTAGAAGGGTGGACAGACTGTCTCACATACTTTGGATCGTATCAGGAGTGGCCAGTAATTGGAGGAGGACATCACGATTGGTAGAGGGTCAACAAAAAAGAAGACATCCCTCAACGAGATAGGGTGAGACAGAGGCTGCACCAACACACTCCAGCGTAACACTCATTGTGAGCATGGCACAGGACCACTGCATGTAGCGTCCTCTTTAAAACGAAAAGGGAAACTCTTGTCAGGAACAGTGTTGACAGGATTGGTGAGAAATGGGACACTCCGCCTCTCTCCTTTAGCTATTCAAACAAAGAGTCAGGTAGGAGAGGAAAAAACGGCCAAAGCCACTGTCGTCGAGTCAATTCACTCTTAACGACCTTATTTATTGGTCAGAGTACAACTACCCCACAGAATTTTGAAGGAGTGACTGGTGGATTTGAACTGCCAACCTTCTGGTTAGAAGATATATCACCTGGCCACTACACCATCAGGGTTTCCAGTTAGGAGAAAGACCATCATAAAAAACAAGTTCATAAAATGAAGTTTTTCTTCTTCCAGTCAAAATGGTAGCCTTCCAACTGGACTGAGGGTTGGGGACCATAATCTTGGTGGACATCTAGCTCAGCTGGTACAATATAGCTCATGATGATGTTCTACATTCTACTTTGGTGAGTAGCACCTGGGCTCCTAGAAGTCAGTCAGTGGCCAGCTAAGCTATGAGGTCCAACAATTAAGTTTGCGAACTTAATGTTCTAAGTGCTACAAACCCCATCGTTGAGTATCACTGCAGTCACCTCTAAAGTACTTCCCTTGAGAGGTCATGCACTGATGCCAGCACCCAGTCCACCTTTCAAAGCAATTTTGGAATTCCTTCTAGAATGCCCATTGCGCGCTGTGGCAAGTTCGCAAACTTAATTATAGTTGTCTGAGAGTTTTCAGCCAGTTAACAATCGTATTGGAACACCCTCCCTAGTCACCTGATCTGGCCAACCGTGACTTTTTTCCTTTACTTAAAGCTGACCATAGTGATACTCAGCACGAGGTATGTGGCACTTTTTAAGGATGAAGTTGTGATCTTAATTGGCAGTCCTCATATGTCGACCCAACCTACCCTATCTGGACCTATGGAGAATGAAGAAAACCAAAGACAAGGTGAAGATGAGTCGGAAGGACCTAATGGTCCACAACTTGCACAGCCTCCACCAGACTGAGTTCAGCACAACGGGATGGTACCTGACGGCCACCACCACCAACTGCTCTGACAAGGAAGACACTAGTGGGTCCTAGACAGACTGGGAAAAAAAATACAGAACATCCTAACTCAAAAAAGACCAGACTTACTGGTCTGAAAGATACTGGAGAGATCCTGAGAGTATAGCCCCCAGGGACTCTTTTAACTGTAGTGAACTCACTCCTGAGGTCTGCCCTTCAGCTGAAGATTAACAGGCCCAGAAAAACATATCACAGCATGTGTAAGTCAACCATTTATATGAGACTAAATGGGCAGACCAACCCAGGTTCAAGGAAGAGGCAGGAAGGAACAGGAAAGCTGGACAAACTGAAATGAGGAACCCAAGCTTGACAGTGTTGATGCACTTGCAGAGCTGGCAACCAACACCACAAAACAATGTATATTGTTTAATGAGAAAGCAATTTGCTCTGTATACCTTCACCTAAAGCGCATGTGTGCATGCGCACACACACACCCCTTTACTGTGCTCCCAAAGCAAAAACCAAACCTGCTGCTGTGGAGTTCTCACTCACAGTGACCCTCCAGGACACAGCAGAACTGTCCCATAGAGTGTCCAAGCCGTAAAGCTTCAGGGAAGCAGACTGGCACCTTTTTCTCTCATGCGGCTGCCCATCTTTGGGGCGAGCACCTAACCACTGCAGCATCAGTGTGCCCCTAGTTCCCCGCTGTAACGTTACCACACACAGGGAGGCTTAAAACATGGATTTATCCTCACGAGGTTTTGCCAGCCAGAAATCCGCAGTCGGTGTGCGCTGGCCCCAGCTCCCTTTGTGGGTTCTTCCCCGCCTCTCCTGGTTCCCGGTGGACAGTTTGGCTGCATCACTCCACTGCCAGCGTTTCTCCTCCTCCTGCATCTCCTGTGGGTCTCTGTCTATGAGGACACTGGTCACTGGCTTCAAGACCCATCTGGTTAACACAGGATGATGTCATCTTGAGACCATTAATTACATCAGAAAGACCCTTTTTCCTAAGCAGCTCTGACGCCCACAAGTGAGATTTAGGACACAGACATAGTTTGTGTGGGCCGTGGGTCAGCCCGCCGCAGCAGAGCAGATGTAAGGGGAGACGGGGAGTGGGGAGCAAGGTCAGAGTCGTGAGGGCCCGGCTGAGTGGACCCTCCACCAGTACCCTCAGCTGATAGGGCCCCTGGAGTCCAGCTTCACCAGCCAGCCCTTGAGGTCACATGTGAACGAAGGGGTAGCATCCCGGGCAGGGCAGAGGCAGCAGAAAAAGGCCGCAAAGTCCAAGCAGTGCGGGAAGTACCCTCCATGGGAAGAAAAAGTTTCCCTCCAGCAGCCACCATGAGCGCCCTGTACTGACAAAGGACAGCACCACATCAGCTGAGGGAGGAAAACACTAGGTCTGTCCTGACCTTCCCAGGGAGGCAGCAACAGAAGGCGAACTTGGGAGTTGAGAGTCAGAGCTGAAAATGTCACCATGAGCCCACCATGGTGCCTCCAGGGTCTCAGGGCAGAACCAGCCAGATGCCAGAAGACCTTGACATACATTCTCCAAGTATTGCAGTGGTAGAGGCCTGCAGTATGGCCTGTGTGGCCCTGACAGAGACTTAGCCCTGGGGAGGAGCAGTGAGGGGCGTGAACTTGGGACCTCATGGCCTGGAGTCAGGGCACAGCGTTCTGAGGACCTGAGGGTGCTGGGGGCAGAGCCGACTGGACAGCCTGGGGTTGGTGTGCTGTGGGGTCCTTGTGGACAGCCCTGAGAACAACTGAAGAGTGATGCTTCCAGGTGGCCCAGGAGAGAGTGACTAATAGGAGACAAGACCCCACCTTTCCGGAAACTGCAAGACCCGTGACTGGCAGACCATCCCAACCTCTCTCCCTGGGCCCAGAATAGATTCTCTCATCATTTAACCAGCTCCTGACAGAGTGTGAGCTCTCTGTGCCCTGCCGAGGGGCCTCAGCTCTGTATGGAGGCAACATTTATTACAACGAGAAGCCTAAACACCGTGGGAGATGACTGACCAAGAAAGCCAGTTAACTGTATCTCAGCCACGTCAGGGACCCTCTGAGCTTTTCTACCTCCTGCCTTTATACGAAAATGAAAATCTGTTTACTCAGTTACTTTTGCTCTCTTGATAGTTTGGGGGCGAAAAAAGATTCAGCAGAGTTGCTTGGAAGCCCCTCAGAGGTGGGGAGATGGAGGTGTACAGTGGTCGCTGTTCCTTCTGCCGTGTCAACTGAAGCCTCACTGTACGCTACAGCCTCGCCTTCACTCCCTCAAACATAGGCTTCTCCCCTAAGAGGATCCTCTGGTGTTTGGTGGAGTGTAACTTCTGGGTAAAGCCTCACCCACACTCTCTGCAGAAATAAGGCTTCTCCCAAGTGTGTCATCTGGTGAATGATGAAGTGTGACTTTATACTACAGCCTCGCTAACACTCCCTGCAGACATAATGCTTCAACACTGAGTGTGTTTTCTGGTGTATGATGAGACACGACTTTACACTAAAGCCTTGACCACTCTCCCTGCAGCCATGGGGCTTTTCCCCAGAATGTGTCCTCTGGTGTTTTACAAGGTGTGACTTCTCAGTGAAGTCTTGCCCACACTCCCTTCAGACACAGGCTTCTCCCTTGAGTGGGTCCTCTGGTGTCTGAGGAGGACAGACTTTGTAGTAAAGGCTCACCCACACTTCCTACAGACATAGGGCTTCTCCCCTGAGTGTGTCCTCTGGTGTGTGTTGAGGCTTGACTTGTCACTAAAGCCTCGCCCACAGTCCCTGCAGATATAAGGCTTCTCCCCTGAGTGTGTTCTCTGGTGTATAACAAGGTGTGACTTCTCACTAAAGCCTCGCCCACATTCCTTGTAGACATAGAGCTTCTGCCCTGAATGTGTCTTGTGGTGTCTGATGAGGTGTGACTTCCAGCTAAAGCCTCGTCTACACACTCTGGAGACATGGGGCTTCTCTCCAGAGTGTGTTCTCTGGTGTTTGATGAGGTATGACTTCTCACTAAAGCCTCGCCCACACTTCTTGCAAACATATGGCTTCTCCCCTGAGTGGGTCCTCTGGTGTCTGATGAGGCTTGACTTCTCACTAAAGCTTTGCTCACACTCCCTACAGACATAGGGCTTCTCCCCAGAATGGGTCCTTTGGTGTCTGATGAGGTGTGATTTGTCACTAAAGCCTCGCAAACATTCCCTGCAGACATAGGGCTTCTCCCCTGAGTGTATCCTCTGGTGTCTGACAAGATTACACTTGACACTAAAGGCTCGCCCACACTCCCTACAAACATAGGACATTTCCTCTGAGTGTCTCTTCTGGTGTGTGATGATGGCTGACTTCCGGCTAATGCCTTCTCCGTAGTCTCCACACCTGACTTTTAGAACTCTTGAGTTTTCTACCCTCAAGATTAATATCTCTGTGTCCTTGGGATTCACCTTCGGACCTGGGCTGCTCTGCGTCTCCATCATTCTCTTACCCTCCAGAGATCTCCCCATTTGTCCTCTGAGTTGGCTGCAAAAGGCGTTTGAAGTCCCCTCCTTCTGTGTCTTTTCCAACACTGATCTGGACACATCTCCTGTCTTTGGAACTTCAGCTTTGTCATTCCAGCTGTGTTGCTCAGAATGCTGCTGCCTCCGATCCCCTGGATGGGGGTCCCCCGGTTGGAGGTGTTTTCTTGCACGTGTTCCTGGGAAGGGCTGAGAGGGGTGGTTGTGATTTACGTGTTGCCGGAGGAATTTCTGACTGGAGAAGGCCGGAGGGCAGGAAGGACACAGAAGAATCTCTGAACTTGCGTCTCCTGGAAGAGAAAGATCATTTCAGTCAGTGCTGGTGTAGACAAGGCTGCCTGGCCATCTGCTTCATCTCCTGGAAAGACCTCCCTGGGATCACTCACAGCATGTTCACAGCACAGGGTCTCCACAGCATCCTCCTCCACAGTCTACTTTTCACTTCTTTTTATTCATTACCACTTCCTCAGCAATCTGGAACCTACATCAAGGCCCCCTCTACAATTCAGCCAGACAAGGGCCTTCTAGTAGGAGTTGGAGGAAGTCTCATGCTCTTCCCAGCTGAAACTACTCCACAGGCATCTTCTATTCCCTGTCACTACTTGGACACGGAGTGGACAGCTATTTCTTAATCCTGAGCAATGCTACTGTCGATGACCTAGATGGCAACCTCTCTAGTGGCCTTTCCTATGAGGAATGGATCCACTGAGTCAGGAGCCCGTGGCCTGGAGATTCCCACATAGGAAGATTTCCACATAGGAAGGTAGTGTGAGCAGTGGTTAGAGAGCATGTGTTCACGAAGGTATGTTTGACTGAGAACCATGCTGTCTGGTTCTTTCTCACACAGTGAGACTGGGGTGTGAAAGACAGAGGACCTGCCCAGGCACATGGACTAGAACACAATGGGTCCTGCTGACTTCCAACTCTTATAGTTTTTGAAAAATTATACAATGAAAACATGTTCTTTCTGTTCATACTTGATTTATTTCACTCAGTCTTTCCCCTGCTGACACATAGGAAGTCCTGTTTTAGACCTCTCACACCCTCTCGGCTCCCACCTTGGCTCAGCAGCCCCTCACCTGGACCCTGAGGGAGCCCCTGAGTGGATCCCTCACTGTCTTTATTACGCACACTAACCAAAGCAGCACCTCACACAGAGAATGTGTCACCTCCCAGCTGGAAATCCTGCTCACTATCTGGTGTGACACAAGTATGTATGCTCACTGCCTGAGCTGACTTGTGTGCATGCTAACTGAGGTGACACACCTACACATGCACATACACCTGAACACAGTCACTGGCAGGGCACACATGCACATTCACTGTATGGTGCGACAAATATGCACACCCATTATCAGGTGTGACGCGTACACATTCCCTGACGTGACATGGGAACACACATCATCTGGAGTGACACAGATGTGACAACACACTGGTGTGACAGGCGTACACACAAACTGGTGTGAAAGACATGTGCACAATCACTGATGTGATGTGTGCACAGGAACTGGTACGCATGCACGATCACTGCCGACATCTGTGTACACTCCCTGGTGTAAGAGTATTCTGCATGCTCACTTGTGTGACGTAATTGTGTGTATGCTCACTGGTGTGACACACACGTGCACTTATGCTCTGTGTTAATGTCCTGTTCCCCTTGTGTTCACTGCTCCAGAGCAGTTATTCTCATATCCTAATCAATCTGTGTTTTAAGGGCCTGAGACCCCATCTAGCAGAGAGACCGAGCAGGAGGCCACAGGAGAACTGAAATAACCAATGACTGACAGCACAGGAATGGCTTCTAGAAATACCGAGATGAACAGAAAAGCTAAAAGGGCCACAAGAACCACATCTGTGGGAGTTGACCAGTGCCTGAGAATTTGTTTTAGCCTCTAGCACTGTGCGCTATTGTACACTGTGTGTCTGAAGTACTAAAACTTAGAACAAAAGAAAAACTTAAGTATACTGTTTCAAAGTAAAAGGCATAGGAAATGGGAGCACCTCACTGGACTTTCACTGGCTTCAGATGGATTACGCTCCACATATGGGCTGAACAACGACAACTGGCGAAGAGAAGGGTCCCCAGTGCCCACTTGTCTGTGACGTGAGCTCCTCCTTCCACCTGCCCAGCTCCCGGCCGTCCTCAGCCCCGCACCCCACCAGCAGCTCACAGCCAGGCTGGACGGTGCGGCAGGTCCGGTAGAAGACCTGCCCGTGGTACTGAAAGGCCACCAGGTTCTGCTCCTCCTTGTTCCGGGCACACTTCACATGCCTGAGGTTGGCAGGACATGAGAGAATGACAGGCAGTGAGTGCCCACCACAGTCGGGACCTGCACCTGCCCTCCTGATGTTACAGGCCCTGAGGCTGCCCACTGCCTCACGAAAACCTGTTCCCTCCTCAGCCTTGGTGGTGGTGTCATGGGAATTTTCTCTTCCCAGGCCCAGCCTGTGGGCATCAGCCGCCCGGGTCAAATCAACCACGTTCCACAGCACACCTCCAGACTTACCTCCACATCAACAGGTCACAAACACAGCCAAGTGAACCCTCAATTAATTTGCATTTTATGCCAGAGAATGTGGCCCTCAGTGATGTAATCTGCCCAAGAATATCTTCCTGCAAGAGGCCTCTCTCTAGTCTCCCCACGTTTCACCTAAGTCCTATTCACCTGCCCCCAGGTTCCCACACACATGGAGGTCTCTGCTCTTAATTCATCCTCACTCTTTCCCCCACCAGAAGCAGAGCCCTCAAGGAGAGGGGCTGATCATGAGCTGGTCCCCTGAACAGCCTGCGGCTCACCCCACACAGGCTTCCTTCCACGGGGTCTGACCTCCCAGAGTAAAGGTCCCCCGTTTGAGTTTACCTTGGCACTAGTTCTCAAAAAATATGAAACTCAGAGTGAGATATTCCTGTAACAGACTGTTTAACCTCTATCTTCAGTGAGTCTGTAGCTTCCAAGCGGACATAGACTTTGGGGCCTAGCCTTGAACAGCGTGTCTCTGCTGGCCACAGGAAGAACGTGATTAGTGTCCATCAGATAAACGAAATGTAAGTGACTGCCTGTGAGACAGAAATCCTCTGGTGTGTCCCTGCAATCTTGGCTAGCACAGACATTTACGTCCAGAGAACACATGGTTTTATCTCTTTATTTCTAAGTGTCTCAAGACACGGCAGAGTGCTGTATGGAAAAAATAGTCAGAATGTACAATCCACGGAGCGAAGCGTGACGAGAAGGAAGCAGCAGATTTGTCGACCCTCTGAAGCCAAACACCTCCTGGCCTTACCTCATCCAGTTGGCCCAAGATTCATCCTTTCCATCCATGTACTCATAACAGTTATTCCCTTTGGTGATCTGAGCTTCCAAAAAACAAGGCATTTTGTTGGTTAGTAATCAGAGGAGTTATCTGACTCACCTCAGTTTCCTATGACACCACATGGCCCTCTGTCAGTGCCTACACGTCTGTGTGGATTGTCAGTGAGAGGACAGGCACGACTGTATCTCTGACCCGCTCTCTGCCACTTCAGCAGGAGCTCCAAGGCCATGCAGAGACTGCACAGTACACAGAGCTAGTCTGTTACCACCATGGGCCGCAGCATGCTCGACCAAGGCATAGGCGGAGGAAGGGGGTGAGGACAGGGCAGGGGACGGGAGCTTCTCACCAGCCACGAGTAGCCGCTGTTGGCTGCCTCCTCGTCTTCTGTCACCTGGCCCTCATAGGGGCCAAAGCGCAGCCCTGGCAGCAGCTCGGACACCTCATTCCATACGCCAAGCCCAGCCTTGGGGATGCCGGATGGCCCAATTCTCAGTCCAAGGGGCAGAGTGAGGACTGAGCGGCTGGGGTGCCCTCTCTCAACAGGGATGTCCTTTATAAATGTTGGGGCCCCATGAGCTGCACAGATGTCGCTGAAGAACTTCTGACACTGCTCACAGTCTGGAGAAGGGAGCAGCAGGGGTCAGGGTGCGGGTTACGACATTCCTGGACATCGAGGGCAGGAGCAGAAAGAACACAGATCTCCACCTGGGACTCTAATCACTAGGGAAGGGAAACTGTTTTGGGACCAGGATCTAAGCCTTCTGCCAAGGGCAGGAGGGTCACTTACAGAGGCAGTGATCATCCTGGGGCGCATCAGCCTCCTGGTGTGTGGGGCTACCACTCGACCTCAGCCTTTCTCCTGGGCTCTGCCATGGAGCAGACAGGTGGGTGAGTTGGGGCAATGTACAGTCTTAGTCGGCACTTTGTCAGAAGTTGTGACACCTCATCCCATCAAATCGTCACTGTCTTTCTACAGACTGTGATTTTCCCATCACTGTTGGTTTAAAGACCAAAACTCCACACACTGATGGCAGATGCTTAATGCAACTCCAGGCTCCATCCCACCCATTATCAGGTTGAACTTCCCAAACTTCCCACTGAAAAAACTGGGTGTTGTGAATTTGCTCCTTCTGAAAATATCTGTTTGAAGGCATACTATGTGTTTGGCATTCAGTGAAGGCACAAACACGGAAGAAGTTTTGGTGCCTAACACGACAAACGGATTTGTGGGACACTCGGTACGTGTCAGCTCCTTCACATGTAATGCTTTCAGACAACAGGTCGGTTCTGTATCTTCATCTTTATTTAACAAATTAGTAATCTGGACCTCAGAAAATCTGGAAGTTGTGTGATGAACTGAGGTCTGTGACTTTCAAGTTAATTACCCTGAATACAGCACCCCACTTCTGGCCTCCAGCTTACACTTAAGCACACAGAAAAAGCTCATAAACCTTTCTAGAGGAGCTGGAGGGACTGGGTCCAAATTTTTTCTTACCCAGTTTCTGTCTCGAGTGCTGATCAGAGGTACTTGCTTTTCCAGGGGACGACACCAGCTCCAGGGCCTGCTGTAAATCCATTGTGCTCAGCAAAACTGCTGTTTTCGCCAACTGCTTGCATCTAGATTCATTACTTAGAGATGCCCCGGGTGTTCCCTTAAACACGAGTCACATATGAAACAACAAGCACCACCCCCCACAACTTTAGTTAGAGCTCCCACAGCTCTAACTGGCAGCCAGAGGACTCGAGGGAAGAGAAGGACCCTGACAAGAACCTATGTCTTCAGGCTGTTTCCCCTTCAACTTACTCCAAAGGTCTCCACGTGGAAGGCAGGGAGGGAGGAGACTTGGGGCAGCAGCAGCGAACAACAGACCCTGTGAAAGACGGTGCGGGGCTGAGAGAAAGGGAGTCTGACATAAACCAGTGGACATGTGGCAGGAGGTAAGATTTAGAAAAGCACAAAGGGGACAAAACACACTGGAAATTAGGGATAGAGCAGTGTGACTGGGAAGAGGACAGACACAGCTACAGGAAGATACCGAGACGACAGAGACAGTGATGCTAACAGCAGAAAACTGTCCTATCTTGGAAGGAATACTGACTTTGGAATTATAAAATACTAGAATAAAATTATTCTGCTGAAAAAGGGTTTACAGTTAGCTAATTCTTTTGCTCTTTCCTTTAGTTTCTTTACAGATAAATAGGCATACACCCTCAATCTTAAGGTTACAGTGTAACAGTGTAAATCAAAGGGAGTTACACAATACAGTACGAATGAAATGTGTTTCATAGTTGCGCTACAAATTTCATCTCCTAAACCATCTCCACAGTTGAAATGTGACATGCAAGTACTGTCTTCAGAATTCTCTAACCTTAAAAACCAAAAACCCAATTCATCACTGCCAGCCAAGCCAAGTGCCATCGAATCGGATCTGACTCAATTCTAACAGTGTCCTCATAGGACAGAGAAGAGCTGCCCCAAAGGGTTTCCAAGAAGCAAGTGGTAGATTCAAACTGCCGACCTTCTGGATAGCAGCTGAGCGCCTGACCACTGTGTCACAGGGGCTCCTTAACCTCTCACTCACAGTTTAGCTCCCAAATGTGCAATCATGCATTCAGAAAATATTCAGGTGTCTCTCAGAGACCAAAGCTGCACCTGGAAATTTTTAAATCAATCAGATACAGAGGAGGCCCCAAAGAGCAGCCAATGCAGAGGGGCCAGCTAAGCAGATGATTCAAACCACACAAGATGCATCTAATCAGCACCCAGGGGACAGCTGTGACTTCCTCCTACAGAAACGAGCATTTGAAATCAGTTCCAGAAGAATGAGTTTCTACTCAGTAGTGTGTATCTGACAGAAATCCTTAAGTCATTGTCTTATTTGTATCTCAATCATCAACCTAAAGATCGGGGCTGCAAGCTGCTTCCTCTTTGTAAGTGGGAGCCCCTGAAGGTGAGGACTCACTGCCTTCTTCATCTGGGGCCATCCACTGCACAAACCACCCTAATGTTTGCAGGTGACGGAACGACAAGGAAGCCAGGAAGAGCAAGCTCCCCTTAGTCAGGGTCTAAGAGAAACAACCACCTGGGCACAGCAGGGGACTGAGATGTGACTCATCAGCTGGACCTTGGACACAGCCTGAATTCATAAATACGTGCAGATTGCAATGAGTAAGTAAGTGTTCTGGATCACACTCCATCCCTGTGACACTGCGATGTCAGGTGTGCAACTGAATGTGTCTGCACCTCAGTTTCCTCATCCATAAAACAGTTGTCATGACAGTACCTAGCTCACAGGCTTGTCTGGACCAAAGGTGATTTAACAATGATTTTCGCAGTATCATTAATTAAAGCCTATGCTTTCAGTTTGGAGTCCCTAGGTGGTATAGATGGTTATGCACTGGCTACAAAGGGAAAGGCTGGGTATTCATATCCACCCACAGGCACCTTGGAAGAAAGGCCTGGCAATTTCCTTCTGGAAGGTCACAGCTTGAAAACCTTATGAACACTGCTAGTAAACAAAAGGGCTCAAGTCAGGAGTCCAACCAAGTACTTGGAAGAAAGGCCTGGTGATCACCTTCTGAAAGGTCACAGCCATTGAAAACCTCCTCTTGACACGAAGGTTGTGATGAGATGGAATAGACTCAACAGCAACTATTTTTCTGTTTTATGCTTCTGTTGGGGAGTCAACTAACCACCTTCTTAAAAGGTTAAGAAGAAAAAGGTAAAATTTCATTGCTGCTCCATTCTATAATCTATAAAGATACATTACTTAAGTGGGTTTATTCATATATAGTTCTTAAAGTCAGGAATACTACAGAAATTACAAAAGCGGTAGCTATTACTGTTGCTGTCTTTCGACAGTGTAATAGACGGCCGTGATGTGTGGGACTGTGGGCAGGAGGGACTGGCAGCAGTCCTGGTCTTTCCTGAGTGTGGCTTTAGAAGGAAGATGTTCTTGTCTGTAGGACTCACAGATACTCACCTTCTGGTGTTTTTTCTGCTCCACTCTGGAGGCCACCCAAAGAGGGTTGCCTGAAAGACAACAAGAAATCAGAATTTATTTTGCTTGGTGACTGTTCCAAACTCTGGAAATGCTCAGGTATGGACAGAGAATTATGAAGCAGAGTGTGGACAGCCCAAGCATTATCCAAAGGGGATTTCAAAAGGTTTCTGCAGTGTCATTCCTTAATGCCTAGCTGGCTCCTTAAAATGTTTGAAACCTCATCTCTGGTTTATCTTGTACATACAAAGTATGTCTTATATTTATTTAAAGAGATTAATCGACTAGTTTGGGGATTTGAACTGGACTCAGAGATGTACGGTAAATGAGGAGGGATAGCATTACCTATGAAGACCCCATGTCAAAACTGAACAAGCAAACATTGCATTTGCTATCACGCTACTTGAGTTCAAAAGGTCTGAAATCAATGGATGGAAGCACGGATGCTGAATCCAACTTGACTTTTCCTGCTTAGGAGGCCTGATAGTTCGTAAATTCTACTATCCTGAGTAGAAGTAAGCTTCTCACTTTTATTTTACAAACAGGCCACACCACCTTACTTGCCTCACGCAGTCTGTGTTCGGGGCAAGTGGGCAAGCTCAGGACGACTGAGCAGCTCTCAAGCCCTCTCCCAATAGGAAGTCCAAAAAAATAGGCTCCATCTGAGGTAACAGGATCATGTGTTGTGATTAAATGTACATGATAAATGTGCTAGTAGTGTTTTCTTGTTAAGACATTTAATCCACAAACTATGAACCACTATAAAATTAACATCAGAAAGTAGTTTTACAGTTAAATTAAAGTTCCTTAATTGTCCTTGGATTAATCATGAAGCTGTAGCAAACACAGTTTCCTCAAAGGCAATAAATATTAAATATAAAAAAAGATATAGGAAATTGTACAGGAAAAACCTATAAACTGACTACCATGGAAACCTCAACCTTTTGCTACAACTGCTTCTGATCTTTTAATTTGTATTTTAAAATTAAAAAACTAAAACTAATCACAGTTAAGTCACCTGTGAGCCCTTCCTCTTCTCTGAGGGTGAATCCAGTATTTCTTATTCACATTCAGATTGCCATTCACCCACCATTTACTAATGTAGCTGCAAACAGCACACAAGGACTGACAATTACGTTTGTGAGCTCATCCTAGAAAGAGTGCTACATATCTCACTGCTGAGCTGGTATCACTACAGTCACCTTCAAAGGACTCCCCTTGGGAAGCTATGTACCGATGCTAGTGCCTAGTCTAACTTTCAAAGCAGTTTTGAAACTCTTCTTGTGGAATGGCCATCAGAGCTGCTGTCATATTACCCTTGATGTCCTGAATGTCATCCAAATGTCTTCCTTTCAATATTTCCTTTATCTCTGAGTAAAGAAAAAAGTCACTGGGGGCCAGATCAGGTATGTAGGGAGGATGTTCCCATACAGTTATTTGTTTACTAGCTAAAAACTCCTTCACAGATAACTAGACAACTAACTTTGTAAACTTGCTGCTGTGCCACCACGCATGATGGCCATTCCAACGAGCTCCAAAATTGCTCTGAAGGGTGGACTAGGTGCTGGTGTCAGTGAACAGCTTTCCAAACAGAGTACTTCGAAGGTGGCCATAGCAATATTGAGCAATGAGGCAGAACATGGACTTAACTGTCAGACCTCATGTACTATCTCACAACAGAAACCCTGGTGGTGGTAGTCAAGTTCTATGACTGCTAACCAAAAGGGCAGTAGTTTGATTCCACCAGGTGCTCCTTGGAAACTATGAGGCAACTCTAATCTGTCCTATAGGGTCACTATGAATCAGAATCACCTTGACAGCAATGGCTTCTTAAAAAATTTTTTTTTAATTATCTTATGTTTTCAGAAAGCCTGGTGGCATGGCTAACTCAAAGGCTGGCAGATTCAAATCCCCTAGACATGCCTTGGAAATTCCATGGACCAGTTCTACTCTGACCTATAAGGCCACTATGAGTTGGACTCGACTGGACAGCAGTGGGTTTGCTTTTGGTTATACATTTTCAAACTTTTAATGACTAGCCTCTCCCCTTTGGATCTTGCTTGCTTGCTGAACATCTACACTTCACTATCAATGAGCCCTCTACCTTGTCACCTTCTGAGGGACGGCTGAGGCCTGACCCCTGCAAATCCTGTTGGCCTCACCTTGCTGCCTGGGTGTCCAGTCCTCATCAGAATCCCTAGTGTTATCCACCTGGGCTTTGATGATCTTCCTGTGATGAAACATGAAAGCTTGACAAGTAGCTCTGAGACCTGGAAAGAAGCAGAATCTCTGTATTCAGACGGAAAAGCTGGGAGCAAAAGGGAACAGCAGAAGGGTGATGGGCTGGCAGAGCCTAGAATGGACACAACAAAGGCAACGTCCCCTCCAGGTCCTTCTCAAGGTCTGAAAATTAAGTCAGCAAACTTTCCACAGTGCACTTGCATTGGCAGCACTGTACACACAAGTCAGTCAAGTTTAATAACCTGGGTATATCAGTGTCTCACAGCTGTGTCCATGTCAACAAGTGGCAGTGTCTTGCTGAGTGACGTTCATTGTTGATGTTCCATGTTTTTGAAAGAATGTCAGAGTTTGAATTAGAGCAAGGAACAAACATTAAACTTCTTGTTAAATTTGGCAAGAGTGGAAGTGAAACCAGGGACATGTTAGTCCAAGTTTATGGGGATAACCACATGAAGAAAACAACAGTGCAGAAATGGATTACATGTTTTTTATGAGGTGAAAGAAAGCATCACTGAAGAAGAGAGGTCAGGATATTTCCATTAAGGAGCAGAATTGACAAAAACATTGAAAAAAGTCATCAAATTGTGTGGCAAAACTGTTGGCAGAGTGTTAGAAGCACAGCAGACCAATAAACATCGATACAGAAACAGGAAAATTTTCACTGAAAATCTTGACATGAAAAAGGTATGTGCAATAATGGTCCCAAAGGAGCTCACCAATGAACAAAAGCAAAGAAGAGGCAAAGTTTACCAAGACCTTCTGGAAAGGCAAGACAATGTTTTGGGCTATACTATCACCAGTGATGAGACATGGGTGTATCAATGTAACCCTCAAACAAAGCATTAAAGTACACAATGGAAGTCAACCAGTTCTCCACAACTGAAAAAGTTCCATCAGTACGAATCAAGAGTCACAAAAATGTTTAACTTTTTTCATATCAGAGGGATTGTTCATTGCAAGGAAATCCTGGTGGTAGATAAATGCTATGTCTGCTAATCAAAAGCTCAGCAGTTGAAATTCACCAGGTGCTCCTTAGAAACTCTATGGAACAGTTCTATGCAGTCCTATAGGGTTGCTATGAGTCGGAATTTACTCAAAGCCAGTGAGTTTGGTTTTGGTTGGTTCATTATAAATTTGGATCAACTGGACCAAGAGTTAACCAAATTTACTATCTGCAAGTGCTGAAAAGAGTGCATGAAGAAGTTAGAAGAAAACAACCCAAATGTTTAGGCCAACAACTCATTGCTCTTGCATCACAATAATGCACCAGCTCACACAGCACCATTTCTGAAGGAGTTTTTAGCCAGTAAAGAAATAACTGTATTGGAACACCCTATCTAATCACTTTATCTGGCCTGTGATGACTTTTTCTTTACTTGAAAATAATCAAAATATTAAAGACATACTGATGACATTCAGGACATCAAGGGTCATATGAGGACAGTTCTGATGGCCATTGCAGAAAAACAATTCCAAAACTGCTTTGAAGGGTGGACTAGGCACTGGAGTCGGTGCCGAGCTTCCCAAGGAGAGTACTTTTAAGGTGACTGTAGTGATACTCAGCAATGAGGTATATACCACTTTTTCTAGGAAGTGTTTCTGAACTTATTTTCAGACCTCGTATGTACATGTTGTTGTTGTTAGGTACCACCAAACTGGTTGTTGTCCACAGCAACCCTGCGAACAACAGAAGGAAACACCGCCTGGTCTTGCACCATGACCACAATCACTCTTATCCATATGCCCATTGTTGCAGCCACTGGGTCAATCCACCTTGTTCAGGGTCTTCCTCCTTTTCACTGACCCTGTACTCTATCAAGTATGATGTCCTTCTCCAGGGATGCATTCCATCTGACAAAATGGCCAAAGTATGTAAGATGCAGCCTTGCCATCCTTCCATCCAAGGAGCACTTTGATTCTACCTCTTCCAGAACAGATCTGTTTCTTTTTTTGACAGTCTCTGCTATATTCCATATTCTTCTCCAACAAAATTCCAAGGTACTAATTCTCTTCTTGTCTTCCTTATTCACTGTCCAGCTTTCACAGGCACATGACTGAAAATTGCTTGAGTCAGGTGCACCCTACTTTTCAAGGTGATGTCTTCACTTTTCAAGACTTTAGAGAAGTCTTTCAAAGATTTACTCAACACAATCTGTCTTTCGATTTACTGAGTGTTGCTTTCATGAACACTGATTGTGCATCCAAGGGAAGTGAAATTTGTGACAACCTCAATCTTAATGTTGCTGTTGCTTGTTGGTTCACTCATGAGGATTTTTGTTTTCTTGATGCTGAGTTATAGTCCATACTGTCGACTGTGGTCTTTGATCTTCATTAATAAGTACATGAAGTCATCTTTACTTTCAGCAAGGAAGGTTCTTCCAGGCACACTAAAAAACTACGTATAACAAGTCGACCAACAAGGAACATCATGATAAGCAGAGAAAACACTGAGGTTGTCAAGGATTTCCTTTCACTTGGGTCCAGAATCAACACCCATGGAAGTAGCAGTCAAGAAATCAAAGGACACACTGCACTGGGCAAACCTGCAGCATGGGGCCAAGTGAGGTGAAGCATAACATAATTGTGAATATGGGTCAGGACTGCACAGTGTTTGCTTCTTTTTACATGGGGTTGCTCTGAGTCAGAAGACACTGGAGGGGCACCTGACGACAACACCAACACTGAAACGAGGTCACTGTCTGTGCCTTGATGGGAGCCATGGGGCTAAAAGGAAATAAAGCACTAGCTTAATGTTCAAAAGCCTATTGAATGTTAGAGCAATATGGAGGAAGGAAACAGGTAGACAGGTCCAGAGACAAAGAGGATAGTGTAATTCCTCCAACCTTGTCCTGTGACATTATCTGACTGTTTTTGACCCTTCATGTGTTCATGTCCATATTTAAGTCACCCATCAGCCTCCACAAGAAGAGATCTGGTCATATATATATATAGTGAGTGTGTGACTGTATTGAATCTACAGATTTAGCTGGCAATAATGAACATCTTAACAATACATTCCAAATGTAATCACCATGAATCATTTTCTAATGGGGAACAAATATTCCCACCTCCATTACAGACAAAGGAGCTATTGCCCCAGTACATAAGGAGCTCCCAAGAACTACTAAGAAAAAGAGCAGCCACATGATAGAAAAATATGCAAAAGAAACTGAAAGTGCAGAGAAAAGGCAATATAAACAGGTTTTACCATGGGAACACACATGTGACACAGAATATGCAGCAGTGGAGCTGTGAAAATGAACGTGACAAATGACATGAGTGGTTGTAGTGTGGGTCACATAGCAGGGCAGGGCTGACAAACACACGCTGTCCTCGTGTACACGTGGCCAGGGATACAGGCTTGGTTGCCTGAGTGGGACCTCTGCTGGTACCTGCTCCAGGAAGGCCATGTGTTGTGTACCCCTCTGAGTTGAACCCCAGGACCACTCCCATTCCTGTCCTCTGTGGGCAACGCGCTACCATATCCCACTGAAAATGGGCTTACATAGCTCCTTGTCCAACTATTCACTGCACAACTAGGGAACTGAGCTGAGAGAGAGACAGGAACCAACACAAAAAACTTGGTTAGTATACCCCATAGGAAAAAAGAGGATTCTGACCAAGGTCTCAGAATTCTGGCTTTTATGCCAGGACTCAAGTCCCTTTTGAAGAGTTTGCCTTGGGAATTAGCACTCCCTAAGATAGAGAGACCATTCCACATGCTGGACTGGTTTTGTCTCAGACCTCCGTTTCCTCCTCTGTAAGTTGGGGTACTTGAAACAGGTTATTCCAAGGGCTTGACAGGTTGGAAGGCAAGTCTCCTGGTATTTGTTCTATGTCAATAACCTCTGAACTCCATGGTCCTCAAAAATGCTTTCTGAAGTAGGGCTAAAACAGCAGAGTAACTAAATACTTCCTGTAATCACTCTAACAAGAGAAATCCACAGAAACAACTGAATGGATTACACAAGGCTTTCTAGGAGACCTGAACAGAAAGAAGGTGAGAAATCAGAGTGAGCAACAAAGGGAGTATATCAAGCGGACCATCCTGAACCAGTGGAAATCTGCATTCCCCAGGAAGACCCACTACTGCCAGTGTGCTGAACAAAGTGGTGGTGTCCAAGAGCATCTTCCTCAGGATAAAAGTATAACTTTAGACATGCTTGCCTCCAGAATTGCAGACGTCCCATTTCACGGACAACAGCTAAGTTCTTGTGAACATGTGTGGATCTCAATTTCTTCTTCAAGCTAATCTTCTCTCCCTTTCCCCAGCACTTTCCCTGCCCTCTCTGTACTGCACCAGGTGCCAAATTCTGATGCTCTATCTGGGCCAGAGTTAGGATCCCATATGCAGGACCTGAGCTATTCTCCCCAACTCATGCCTCCAGAATCTAGTGAAAAATAGCATTCAGTTTTAAAAGCTAACTAGCTTGAGCCTAATCTACTGCATGCAGATCTAAAACTTACCTTCAGGATAGACCTGTCTTCCTTTTACCAACACTTACCCCTTCCTTCTCTGCACTGCCCCAGGCACAGAGACTGATGCAATACCTGGGTCAGAAGTAGGACTCTTTGTATGAACCCTGAGCCATGCTCTTAGACTTGAACACAGAACAACTAAACAAACAAAAGGATGGGGAGGACATAAAATAATCTGTTGGATCCCCTAAGCCAGGATCCCATGACAAAAATAGTTCCTTTGCATACTCTCAGGCATAATAAGACATGCCTTCCTCAGAGACACTCATGGATAGCTGTCAGCTTCCCTGCTTGTCTCAGCATGTGCAGATACCTGTGTATGGATACACCAATCACCCCTGCCCATCTAGGAATGTAGGGAAGAGCCTGCAGCACACACTTGGTAACCAACTTCCTGGGCACTTGAGATGAATACTACTAGAAAAGTAAATGCATGACTAGGATCACAGGCCTAGTGACAGCTGTAATGACTTGGGGGCATGAAGGCAAAGCCTCAAAGCCACCAATTATCAAACTAGCTCATAAAATCAGCCTATTTTGGTGTTTCAAAACAAAACAGGATGCTAGAATACAGTGAGCAAACACATAACAACTTAGGATACCTCAAAGACAAGAGTTAAGTATCAACTCACTTAAGAGGGCAGACCACGATGGCTTCATAAAGCTCCCTAAACAAAGGGTCGAGACATTTTGCAAGTGAACAGAACTTTCTGGAATTATAAGGGGCAGAACTCAAAACAGTAATATTTACAACTCAAGAGATCAGAAAAGAGATTGGGTATAATGAAGCACAGCATAATGAGAAATGGAACAAGTTGCAAGAAGGTATAAGGAGACAGCAATAAAAAATCCAGAAGATTAACATAAAGTTACACAATTGAAAACTCAATACAAAGTCAAAGGACGAGAATTAATGCGATGAAAAGCAGAATTAGTGAGACTGAAGGTAAAGCAACTGACACCAACATATTTGAGGAAAAATCACCTGAAAACTTTTTTAAAATGAAGAAATACTAAGAATTATGTGGGACTCCATCAAGTGGAATACTATACCAGTGATTCAAGTTTCAGAACAGGGTGGTGGAGAACAAGAGAAAATACAAACAGAAGTGTGGAAGAATTCTTGGCAGAAAAGTTCCCAGGTAATTTTATGGTTCTAGGCATCTACAGGATGTCATTCTGCTGACCTCATGCTGGAGGAAGGGGAGTGGGTGGAGAGGAGGGGATAGGAGACTGTTGGGAGGATAGGACATTTATGGAGCAGAGAAAACGGGTGTGCTGTCATAGGGCAGGAGAGCAGTGGGAGATGAATATAGGTGAGCATGAGAATTTATATGGGAATGTACATTTTCACTCAATCATAATAAAAAAATAAAAATTAAAAAAGATTTCAAAAAATCTCCCCCCAAAAAACGTTCCCAGGTATCATGAAAGACAAGATGATATATATCCAAGATGCTCACTGAACTCCATACAAGGTTGCTCCCCAAAGAAAGCCACATTACAAGCAAACTTGTTGAAAACAATGATGGATAATTTTAAAAGTAGTTAGGGATAAATGAAAAATAAACTTAAAGAAGAGTCAGTAAGTTCAGAATACTCAGCAGAAGCAATACAGGCAGGAAGGCAAAAACTGCCAGCTAAACACAATGTTGATCCCTTGTGGCAAGATGAGAAAAAGGGGTTACAGCTCAAGAACTCTACTAAAAGACCACAACTGATGGCCCAACGGCCTGGAGGATCTCCTGGGAGCTTGGTCCCTTGACCTGCTGGTGCCCCTCACCACAAACCACTACTGAGATCAACACTTCAGACAAAGACGGACTGGACCTAGGAACACAATGTGACCACAGGGTGTGTGTACTTCATGGTTCTGTGCGTTTACAGAATATTGTCCTACTGGTCTCTTTCTAGATTGGAGAGAAGAGGGTGGAGAGGAGGGGACAGGAGATTGCTAAGGGGATACAACAAATATACAATGAAAAGGAGGAGTGTGCTGTCACTGGGTAAGGAGAGCAGAGGGAGCTGCAGAAAGGTAGGCATGCAAAATTAATTCGGATTGTGTAATTTCACTTAATCACAATTTTAAAAAACTGCAGCCAAAAATTACATATGCAGCAAAACTTTCTCTTAAATAGGATGGTAAAATTAGGACATTTTCAAATAAAGAGAAATTTAGGGAATTTTCAAAAATCTAACGAAAATTACAAAAAAAGACTAAACAGAGTCCTTCGGTTAGAAAACCAGTAACACCAGATAGCAAACCAGGACTAGAACGCTGGACAGAGCAAACAGTATCAACCCTGACAGAGAAATCACAAAAGTAAATTAAAACACTGAAAACAGGGAAACAGAGATGTCAATATGTAAAAGATGACAACATTATAACCAAAAACAGGGATTGCAAAAAAGGTCAGTTCCAGGCATTTCAGGGCAGGAGTAAGGGAAGGCCTCCAGTGCCACACAGTCCCCTTCTGGGCTACCTACAGCTGACTGTACAGGAATTCTGGAGTAGATGGCTGTCTCAGGCATAGCTTCCTGGGACAAAAGATGGGACAGAAGGAACCTGTCATGCACCACAGCTGCTCCAAGGAGGCTCTCTTCCCTGCATGCAACCCTTGCCCCATGTACAGAGGAGTGGGCACGCAGGCCCTACTGGCACGGTGTAAGATGAGAACAACATAAACATACACAGCACACAGACACGCACATAGAACACCTGGTCAGGAATGGCCATGCTAAGCACAGAGCGTACCACCAGTCACTGGGGAAGAAGACTCTGTCCTACACAGCTGTAAATCATTGGATGAGTTTCTCAAACAGCGCATTCATTTCCTCATCTTAAAGTACTGCTTCTTTTAGGACATGAGGCTGACTTTTGAAACCAGCACTTTTGATAAAAGCAGGCTAATAACGGCTAAATCCCCATATGAATTAGTTGGGCCAGGCAGGAGGCATGAGCGAAGGGCCTGGACCTGTACAGGGTAGCTGGTGCAAGAACGATAATGTCTGCAGTGGCCCCCAGCCCAGCTGCCCCTGGGCCCAGGTGTGGAGGACAAGGTGGAGCAGAGGATCCAAGCACAGGTCCGAACGGGAGAGACAGAAACTCACTCATTACGCAGGACCTTTGCTCAGTGCACTTGGCTTCGAGGTCAGCAGGAAACTGCGTGTTGGTGGGATACAGGTTGGACAGTAAAAAGAGGGATGTGGACAGTGATCAAGTTAGGGCAGGGAGCCTGTTTAAGGCCAGCGGAGCCGGTGGCAGGCAGGGTCAGTATGGGAGAGGAGCTAATCTTTTTCCTACCCCTCTAACCACGCAGGCCCCCTGACTTTCCTGGTCCGTAGGTCCTTAGTACTAACAGAACTTGATTCTCATCCTTCACATCCAAAGGATCTTTGGTGGGCTGAGGATCAGCAATGCTGCCTGCTTACCTTAAGGTCTCAAACAATGTAAGGCCCAAGTTTAGTGTTGTGTGGAGCACATATATTGGAACCTAAGACATTTTCCTCATAAAATGGGGAAAAAAGTTACATCACAGGACTTTCTGAGGAAAGGGGGCAACCAGCACCCCGCATGAGACTGAGGTGGATGTGACACAGGTGCTGGGTGCTGGGACTTTGCTGCTACCCAGTAAGAGGTGGTGGGATTCCAGACAGTGCTTACAAAAACTGCATCACTATGGAGCCAGTCTTATTTTCAGGGAAATTACAGCCCTAAGTAAACATGGTAGCTGTAGGAGAGCATTTTCACTAGGTTAACTCAGGCTGCTGAGGGGGCCCCTCTAATGTGGAGAGCCGTGCGAAGACCTGGCAGTCTGCTACTGAAGAGAATTAGCCAGCAAAATCTTAGAATTACCAGTGGAACACTGTCTGATGCAGTGCTGGAGATGAGCCCCGCAAGTTGGAAGACACTCGAAAAGTGACTGGTGAAAAGCTGCCTCCTCAAAGTAGACTCAACCTTAATCACACAGGTGGAATCAAGCTTTTGGGACCATCATTTGCTTATGTGGTATGACTCTAAAGGAGAAAAAAACCGGCTGCAAACATCCATTAGTAACTAGCATGTGAGATGTACAAGCTATAAATGTAAGAAAATGGTGAAAAATAAAACCCAACACATAAACATTGATATCCTAGGTACTACTCAGCTGAAATGGACTGGTACTGGCCATTCTGAATCAGACAATCACATGGTCTACATGAAGGGAAGGACAACTTGAAGCGGAATCGTGTTGCATTCATCCTCAAAAAGAACATTTCAAGATCTGTCCCGAAATATAACACTCTCACTGATAGGACAACAGCCATACTCCCACAAGGCAGGCTAGGAAATTTGAAAATGAAAGTTTCTACCAACGTCTGCAGTCTGAAATTGACCCAACATGCAAGCCGGATGCATTGATAATTACTACTGATTGGAATTGGAAAGTGAGGAACAAAGAAGGACCAGTAGTTGGGAACCATGGCCTTGGTCACAGAAACAATGATGGAGATCATATGCCAGTATTTTGTAAAACCAATGACTTCCTGATAGCAAATACCCTTTTTCACCAACATAAATTGCAGCTATACACATGGACCTCACCAGAGGAAATACAGTTGAAATTCAAGTTGAAACTGAAGAAAATCAGAACCAGCCCACAGAGCGTTAAGTACAGCCTTGAGTAGACCCAACCTGAGTTTAGGCAACCTCAAGAACTGATTCGATGGTACCTCACAGCAGCAGCAACAACAGCAGTAGCAGGGAAGAGTCACTTAAAAATACTTTGAGATTGTTGTTATTACTACATTTAAGCATCCTTAAAAGTAATTTAACATATTTTAATAACCCCCATTTTTTGCCCCAGATACCTCCATGAATAAAATACCACTGTAGAAACACAGAGATTTAAGAATAGCCAAGAGGATCACCAACATCATTTAATGGCGCTGCTCACAACAGCAGACCTGTGGCTATGAAAACTGTCAACCCCTTCTGTCTGTCTGCCCCCTCAGAGACTGCTGCCAACTGCCCAGGTGACTCTGACCCATGGCTACCGTACGCACAAGACAATGAAAAGGTGCCTAGTCCTGTGCTGCCTTCATGATTCCTGTGCTTCTTGACTGCCGTCAGGCAACATTCTCTTTTGATCCACAGGGTTTTCGTGGGATAATTTTCAGCAGTAGACTGACAGGCCTTTCTTCCCAGTCTACCTTGGCCTAGAAGTTCCAATGGAACCTCCACTGGGTAACCCTGCAGCTATCTGTAATACTGGCAGCATAGCTTCTAGCATCATAACAACGTGCAAGCCACCAGAGCACAGCAAAGTGACAAGCAGGTAGATGCATTAGAAAAGATTATCAAAACCAAAATCTGGTACTTCTAAAAGATCAAAGAACAACCGGACAAACTCACAAAAGAGAAACAAGAGAGGAAATACATCACCTGGATAAGAAATAAGACAAGTGATTCCACAACCGACTCAACCAAAAATAAAAGAATCATAACAGAATACTATGCAGAAGTGTAGTCTAATAGGCTTGGAAACCTAGAAATAGACAAACTTTCAGAATCACCTGATCTACCAAAACTATCACAAACAGAAGTAGAACAACTGAATAAACCCATCACAAAAGAGATTGAAAACCTAATCAAAAAACTACCAACAGAAAAATTGCTAGCCCAGACAGCTTCACTGGAGAACTCTACCAAACTTTCAAAAAGGAGTTAATACCAACAGTACTAAAGCTATTTTACAACACAGAAAAGATGGAACATCTTCAATTTAACTTTATGAAGCCAGCATACCCCTGACACCAAACCCGAGTAAGGATATCACCGAAAAACAAAATTATGCACAAGTATCTTTCATAAACCTAGATGCAAAAATCCTCAAAAAAATCTTACGCAAGAGAATTAACAACATAACTGAAGAATAATTCACCAGAACCAAGAAGGGGTAACACCAGGGATGCACAGATGGTTCAACATTAGAAAAATAATTAATGAGTTCCACTACATGAATAAAACAAAAGACTCACTTTACTTTATCAGTTGACAGAAAAGGCATTTCACAAACTCCAACACTCATTCATATTAAACATTCAGGGAAATATGAATACAAGGAAAATTCCTGAATATAATAAAGGGCATCTACAGAGAGCCTACAGCCAACATCATCCTGAATGGAAAGAAACTGAAAGCATTCTCCCTGAGAACAGGAACCAGACGAGGATGCCCACTGTCACCACTTTTACTCAAAACTGTGCTGGAGATTACTGCCACAACAATAAGACAAAGAAATAAAGGGCATGTGCACCAGTGAAGAAGTATCCCTATTTGCAGATGATACTATCTGATACACAGAAAATACTAACTAATCCCTAAATAAACTACTGGAAATAATTCAAGAGTTCAGTGAAGTATCATGATATAAGAAAAAACATAAGAAAATCAGTAAGATTGCTTTACATCAACAAAGAGATCATCAGAGAGGAGATCAACAAGTCAAAGCCATTTACAAGAACCGCCAAGAAGATAAAATACCTAGGAATGAACCTAGAAATTTACAAAAACCTACTGCAATAAACTAAGAAACTTATATAAGTGGAGAAACCTACCTTGCTTATGGAGTGGAAGACTTAACAGTGTGAAAATATTTGTTCTATCTAAAGCAATCTACATATACAATGCAATCCCAACACAAATTTCAGCATCATTTTTTAATGACATGGAGAAACAAAATCAACTTTGTTTGTAAAGAGGGAAGAAACCCCAGATACACAAAGCACTACCGAAGAAGAGGAACATAGTGGGAAGCCTCACACTATCTGACGTTACAATTTATTACACTGTTACAGGAGTTAAAACAGCCCGGTAGTGGTACAAAAACAGTTATATAGAACAATGAAACAGAACAGAGAATTCAGAAATAATACCATCCACTTATGAACAGCTAATATTTGAAAACCGACCAAAGGTCTTGAACTGGGGAAAAAGTCTCTTTAATCAATGGTGTTGGCAACGTTAGATAGTCATCTTCAAAACACTGAAACAAGACTAGTATCTCACACCTAACACAGAAACTAACTCAAAATGGATCAAAGACCTATATATCTAATCTAAAACAACAAAGATTATCGAAGAAAAAATAGGGACAACACTGGAAACTCTAATACATGGCTTAGAGTACAAAATATTACTAACAATGGACGGAGGAATAGAGAAAACACATAAATGGTAACTCTTAAAACTCAAACACATATGCTCATCCAAAGAATTATCAAGAGAGTAAAAAGACTGTCTACAGAATGGGAAAAATATTTGGTAAACACGTATCAGATTGACATCTGATTTCCATAAGCTGCAAGGTACTGCAAAAAAAAAAAAAAAAAGACAACCCAATTAAACAACAAAGGATACTGACAGACACTTCTCCAAAGGAGACATCCAGTCAGCCAAAAGACACGTAACGGAAAGTTCACGATCATTAGCCATTACAGAAATCCAAATCAAAACCACAATGAGATACCATCTCACCCCAACAAGGGTGTCACTAGTTCAATAAACACAAAATAACAAACGTTGGAGAAGCTGTGGGCAGACTGGAACTCTTCTCCACTGCTCATAAGAATATAAAATGCCCACGATAGCAAAAAGATGGAATCAACCCAGATGCCCAACAATAGAAGAATGGATAGGTAAACTATGGTACATATACTTAATGGAGCACTACGCAATGATAAAGAATAACGATGATTCCAAGAAACATCTCCTAACCTGGTTTCAACTGGAAGACATTATGTTGAGTGAAAGTAGTCGGTGACAAAAGGACAAATACTGTATGAGACCTCTACGATAAGATCTTGAAAACAGACTTGTGTATAGAAAAAAAGACTCTTTGACAGCTGCAAGGAAGGGGAGGGAGGGAGGGTGAGGGGGGGAGGGTTTAGTTTAGATAGTTACTAGAAATCTAGTTGGGAGAAAGTGGTGATAGCACACACTAGAAACAAGAACATTAAGTGGACTTCAGCATAACTTGAGTACTCCTTCCATCTTAACTCAATACTGCAAGGATAGAGTAGCTGGGGCGGGGGGCGGGGGACCATGCTCTTAGGCGAATTCCAGGCCAATTGGCACAACTAGCGTTTTGCTAAGAGAGCTCTCTGCACCCCACATTGATGAGTGGCGTCTGGGGTCTTAAAAGCTGCCAAGCTGCCATCCGAGGACACAGCAAATGGTCCCAACTCAGCAGGAACGGATGCTCACCGAGGGCCAAAATGGCATGCGGTAAAGACAACCGAGAAGACAGAGAGACCCACAAGAGTGGGTGTCTACATGGACCTGGGACTGGAAGAACCGGATGGTGCCCGGCCACGACCAGTGATAGCCATGACGGAGCTCACAGAGAGGAGCCTCACCGGCAACACAAGAATAAAAAGAGGTGCATCATGAGATCTCCACTAAAAGACCTCAATTGATGGTCCAGTGGTTTTGGGGTTCCTCTGAGAGCATGGCCCCCGGCCCTGATGCTGCCCGTTCCCATAAATTATAACAAAGGTCCACTCTTTGGACAGGAATGGAATGGACTTGGCAATGCAGAGTAACCATACGTTGGAAGCACTTTATGGTTCTATACATCTATAGGACATCATCTTGCTGACCTCTGGCTGGAGGAAGGGGAGTGGAAGGAGAGGAGGGGAAAGGAGACTGTTGGGAGGATGAGACATGTATGGAGCAGAGAGGAATAGTGTGCAGTCACTGGACAGGGAGAGCAGCGGAAGCTGCATATAGGGGGGCATGTAAATTTACATGTGAATGTACATTTTCACTCAGTTATGTTAAATAAAAATAAAAAAAAAGAATATAAAATGCTACAATCTCTTTGAAAGCAATTGAGCACTTCCTTAAAAAGCTACAAATAGAAATACCACACGATTCAGAAATCTCCCTGCTTGACATATACCCTACAGAAATAAGGGCTGTCACACAAATAGATATATGTACTTGAATGTACTGCAGCACTGTCCACAATAGCTAAAATACGGGAATTAACCTAGGTAGACATCAACACATGACAGGATACACAAACTATGGTATACTTACACAACGGAACATTAGGCAATGATAAAGAACAACGATGATTTTACACAACATCCTATAACCTGGAATCAACTGACGGACATTATGCTAAGTGAAATCAGCCTGCTGCAAAAGGAGAATTATTGTATGAGACCAATATTACAAAGACCTAAGAGAAAGCAAATGCACAGAAGAAAATTCTATGATGGCTACAAGGGTAGGGGGAGGGAGACAGTTATTCATAGATTAGAGGGTCAATGAAATTTGGTTAGGTAAAGCGAGTGACTGCACACAGTAGAAGGGTGGTCAGCACAACTGGACTACACCATGAGCTCAACAATTTTTTAAATACAACCCAACATTTTAAAGGACAGAGTGGCCGAGACAGGGGCCTGGGAACCACGGTATCAGGGGACACTGAGGTCAGTGGCATCACTGGTCTTCTTCCAAGATACTGTTCTGCATCCCATATTGGTGAGTGGAGCCTGGGGTCTTATAACCAAGCAAGCTTCTATTTCAGGAACATTAACTTGTCCCAACCCACCTGGAGTAAAGGAAAGCCAAGAACATCAAAGACATGAGGATAACACGAGACCAGGACACAGAAGGACACATATGCCTGGGAGACTACATCATCAGGAGACCAGAACTGGATGGTGCCACCAGAGGCAGTGTTGACAGGGAACACAAGGTAGAGTCTCTGACACAGTAGTAGAAAAAGTGATGCACAAGTCTAGAACTCTATTACAAACACCTGACTTGATGGTCTAAAAACCTGGAGGGTCCCCTCAGAACACAGCCCCAGGACCTGCTACTAGGCCAGAGCTAAGACCAGTACTGATGCTAACATTTCAGACAAAGACTAGACTGCACTATGGGACACAGAGTGATGCAGGTGGTATAGTTTATGGTTCAATATATGTATGAGGCTGTCCAACTGGTACCTGTTTAGAGGGGAGAGGACAGAGTGGAAAAGTGGTTGAGTGGATACTGGAAGCAGAGTGGAATGGAAGAATGTGCGGTCACAGGGTGAAGACAGCAGAGTTGCAGAGAGGCAGGTGCTCAGGTTTTATATGGCAAACTGACTTGGATTGTAAACTTTCATTGCAATAGAAAGAACCAAACCATTCCCACTCCAAACTTTTCAATCTAAATGCATGATGAAAAAGCACACATTTTAAGAGGTTTGGGTCTTCCACAGCTGATAAGCACAGCTAACAAGTTACCTATTGGTCCTGCTGTCAGGGGAAACCAGTCTCAGGGGAAAAACACCATGCTTGGTAAGGCTGAGGGTCAGCAAGAAGAAGACATTCAACCAGAGTGACTGACACAGTGGCTGCAACACTGGGATCAAACACAGCAATGACTGTGAGGATAGCCCAGGACCTGGGGCTGTTTCATTTTGGGTACCCAGATTCTCTATTAGTGAGAATAGACTGGACAGCCTCTCAGAACAACAAGGTACTATTAGGTGAAGTGTCAGCAGATTTACATGCCATGACTGGCCAAGGACATTCTGAGTCAGAAGTAAAATGCCCACTGGCCCTCCTCACCTCCACGGAACACATGCACCTCTATTCCCACAACTCCACCTTGGCCTCCTCTGTCCATACACATGCTACAATCCCAGAGCCTCCTGTCTGCAGAGGAAACGATGAGGCTGCACACATGTGTCTGCAGAGGGTAGGCTGTTTGCTCACTGGAGAAAAGCCTAGAAAAGGGTGCTCACTGATGAATTCATCCCTTTGTTTAATTTTAGGGGGGTGGCTAGTTCAACAGAATCAGAGGCAAAAGGCCCTGAAATTCAGACAGTGGAACGTACCTCCCCACCCCAACCTGTCTGCTCTCCACTGGTGACAATTAACTGTGCTAGGCCCTACTTCAAGGCTGTACCACTCACAGGGCCACCAGGGGCTGCTCCTACATGACATGGATGCACACACACTTTGGCTGCAAGATTGATTTTTAGGAGGCTCATTCAAGGGATGATTCAGAAGAAGTCTCAGATGAACTTGGAACACTAACACAAAATAACTAAAACAAACAAAAAATACAAGGACCTACTTAAGGCAGCTTCTAATAACAAAAGCTGTTGACAATTTCAGCAAGAAAATAAGAAATACTAAAATCTATTAGGCTATGGGAAAGTAAAGCTATCCTGTACAGGAGAATTTCAATTAATAAGTACAGAATGAATGAGTGGAACAGAAAAATCACCATTTGGTAAACACAATAGTAATAATGGTTGCAGTAATAATAGTAATAATAGTTATCAGGAAATCTAAAATTAGTACACAAATGCAAGATGAAAACCAGTATTTCTATATTCTCACATTATCTTCCTAGAATGTTTATTAATTACAAATGGTAAAAATACTTCACAGCTGGAAAAATAGAAGCGCCTTATAAATGAAAGCAAAATAAAATCTTAGTCCAAATACAACGTGAATGCCTTTACTGCATGCAAATTAACATCAACTAAAAATATTCAAAGATGTGATACCACATATGCTCAAGACCTTATTTCTAACACTCAAAGATTCTGAAAAGAAAAAATTTAGCACGGGCTGCAAAAGGAACTATCAGTCCCACTGATCATGGAACTAGAGAAATAAACACTAACAAAGACAGTCAGAGTTACCATGAAACTGCTATTTTCCCCTAAAGAAATAAAGTACTTCTATTTATCCGACTCGACGGCCCTTGGCTTGGCATTGACGCTTTGAGTTTCTGTTGTTTTCTAAGTCACTGAGAAACTCTGTTCTCTAATCAGAGACTTTCAAAACTTTGCTGTTTAAAACCACAGCACTATGAATGACACAACTGTTACTTCAGGCCTCCCTCCACTGTGAGTTCTCATGCCCAGTGAGGTGTGAGGGATGACGAAAGGCTTTCCCACATCCCCTGCATTCAGAAGGCCTCTCACACTGTTGGTACTCGTATAACTAGTTCAGTATGAGAAGCATCAAAAGGCTATGACCCATTTCTCACCTTCGGAAGGCTTCTCTCCACTGTGACTACTCATACAGCTGCGGAGTGCCAGGAGAAACCAAAGGCCACGCCACATTCTTTACAGTGATAGGGTCCCTCTTCTCTGTGACTATGCATATGCACAGTGAGGTCTGAGGAGCAGTTAAAGGATGTGCCACATTCTGTCACATCTGTCAGGCTTCTCTCCACTGGGAATTCTGATGTTTGGTGAGATGTGAGGGCCATTAAAGGCCTTCCCACATTCCTTACATTCATAAGGCTTCTCTTCACTGAATTCTCATATGTGTAGTTGTGAATGTTGTTACGTGCAGTTAAGTCTGAGGAACAGCTAAATGATTCGCCACTCTCTACATCTGTAAGGCTTCCCTCCACTGTGAGTTCTATGTGCAGAGAGGTGTGGCGGCCCTGTAAAGGCTTTCCTATGTTCCTTACTTGCAGAAGGCCTCTCTCCACCATGAATTCTCACGAATGTAGTGAGGTCTGAGGAATGACAAATGACTCTGTCGCACTCCTTATATTCGTAAGACCTCTGTCCCCATCGTGAATTCTCATGTAGTCAAGGCTGAGGAGGAACTAAAGGAGTGGCCACATTCCTTACATTTACAAGGCCTCTATCCATTGTGGGCACCCACGTCTATTGAGGTGTGAGGCATTACAACAGCCTTTGCCACAATCCTTACATTCACAGGGGCTCTCTCCATTGTGAATGCATATATGGTTTGTAAGGTACGACAGCCAGCTAAAGGTTTTCCCATATTTTATGCACCAATAGGGCCTCTCTCCACCGTGAATTCTCGTATGTGTAATGAGGTCTGAGAAATGACAAAAGGTGTTCCCACATTCCTTATGTTCACAATGCCTCTGCCGTTTGTGAATTCCCAAATATTCAGATAAGTTTGAGAAGCAACTAAATGATATTCCAGAATCCTTACATTTGTTAAGACCTCTTGCCAACTGTTAATTCTTACATGTGCAGTGAGATGTGATGCCACACAAAAGCCTTTCCAAACTCCTTACATTCGTAAGGCCTACATACACTGTGAATTGTCATATGTGTAGTGAGGTCTGAGGAATGACGAAGGCTTTACCACATTCCCTACAATCATAAGGCCTCTGACCACTGTGAAGCCTCATGTTAAGTTTGAGGAGGAACTACAGAATTTCTCACATTCCTTACAATCACAATGCTTCTCTCCACTGTGAATTCTCACATCTTTAGTGGAGACTGAAAAAGAGCTACAGGCTATCCCACGTTCCTCCTATGTGTAAGGCTTTTCTCCTATGGTAACTCTGACAGGCTGCTGAGGGATTTGCGACATTCCATACACGGATACGGCCTCTCCCCTCTGGGAGTACCCCTATGTCTAGTGAAGCGGGAGGAACAACGAAAGGTTTTATCACATTCCTTAGATTTCTATGTCCTTGGTGGTGGAGTAGGTTAAGTGCTATGTCTGCTAACCAAGAGGTTGGCAGTTCAAATTGGCCAGGCACTCCTTGGAAACTCTATGGGGCAGTGCTACTCTGACTTCTAGGGTCACTATGAGTCAGACCCTACTCGACGGTAGTGGATTTTCCCCATTGTTAAGCCTCACATTTAGTTAACTGTAAGGAGGAACAATAGAATCTGTCACATTTTCTTACGTTCAGAAGGACTGTGAATTGTCATGTTTAGGGAAGTTTGAAAAAGCAACAAAAAGCATTCCGACATCCTTTATAGCCATAAAGGCATGCCACTGTGAGCTCTTGTGTAGAGGTTTCACGGCCAACTGAAGGATTTCCTACATGCCTTACATTCATAAGGAATTTCTCCACTGTGAATTCTCATGTGTACACCGATGTGTGATACGATGAAAAGCTCTGCACATCGCTTACATTCAAGACGGCTCTCTCCACTGAGTTCTCGTTATGTATGATGAGGTCTAAGTTCTGATGAAACACATTCCTTACATTCATGTTAACTCTCCAGTAAGAGTTCTCACAGGAGTGCATGTAACTGAAATATGTTTCAAATATTCAGTATTTCACTCACATTTATGAAAAACACCATATTGTGAAAGTTGTATAAAATATTTAAAAAAAAAAACATTGCCATCAAGTTGATTCCAATTCAGTGACCCCACAGGACAAAGGAGAACTGTACCACAGGGTTCTTAAGGAGCGCCTGGTGGATCTGAACTACTGACCCTTTGGATAGCAGTCCTAGCTCTTAACCACTACACCACAGGGTTTCCATACAATATTAGAGCTGGTTTTCAGTATACTGGTTTTATATACATTTATAATGCACCTGGAGCCCTGGGGACATAAAGGTTAAGAGCCTGGCTGCTAGTCAAGAGGCTGGCAGCTCAAATCCACCAAATGCTCCTTGGAAATTGTATAGGGCAGTTGGATTCTGACTTGCAGGGTTGCTGTGAGTTGGAATAGGGTCAACAGCAACGGGTTTGGATTTCTGGTGAGGCTGTGTTTGACAAGAACCTAAAGGTCGGTGGTTCAAACCTATCCAGAAGCACGTTCATTGAGTCAGAATAGATTTGATGGCCCTGGACTTCACACGTGTCTCTGTGTGTGTGTGAGTGTGTGTGTGTGCATAAACATGTAGTTACTAGAAAAGCAGACTGCCAAGTACATCTCCTGCAGAGCCACTGGGAAGGTTCAAATTCCCAATTTTGTCATTAGCAGTTAAGTGCTTAGCCTTTTGTGGCACCTGTGCACTTTATAGATATTTTATTGTCATGAGTTTTAAGCCTCTCTCCCAAAGCACTGGTTACTCCTAAGTAAAAGACACTCACATCACATGTGTTTGCTGGTTGTTAACCTGACTTTCAACGCCAGGGAATTCACAGATCTCTCTTACCATGGACGCTCAGGTGGCATTTCCCATGAACTGTACTATCCTACGTTGAGTGGACAGCTTCTCTCCATCATTACTGTTTCCAGAAACTGACAAATGATTCAAGGTGAAGTTCACATTATCAAACAAAAATGAATGGAATTACTCAGAAGGACAAGGCAGCTGGGAGAAAAGACAGAATTGAACACAATGCGCTGTTTCAGTACTTTGATAAGGGTCAAAAAGCAAGACAGTCACGGTGACACCAAGGGGGTGTAATAAGATGCGCAAAGCAGAGAGATACTGGATGCAATGCACTTAGAACACTAAAAGAGGAAAAGGGGCCGGTTTTTCTCCAGGAACACACATGTGTTAGGACTGATGCAAGTCTGAAAAGCTCAGGTGTCTGTGACGTATACACTCCTCAACTCAAAAGAGACTCTCTAACTGATTTCTGCAAATCTCATTCCCTCCTTGCAGGCCCGGTCCTTCAGAGGATTCCTGTCTCCTGATGCCTGCAACACAGCCATCCTCGATGAGTGCTATCTGCACTGCCCTCAGGTCTTCCTTTTGCCACCCTGCGAGGACAATCAGGTGCAGTGGACACGGTGATTACGGAGGAGGGCATATCATGAAGGAAGACAGGGAAGAGCAATGGACACTTCCCTGACTGTGAGCCAACATGGTCTTCAGGATCTCTAGAGATGGGCAGGTGTAAATTTATTTCCAGCAAAATCATCATGCCAAACTTGTAATAAACACAGTAAGAATCTTCACAAGGTCCCAGATCACAAATAATCTGTGTACCAAAAAACAAAAATCCTGAAGTCAACACTCACATTTGGGACATTTAAAGGGCCCTAAAACTTTTAATTAAAATTGACATGAGAAGTCAGTTTCATACACTGAATGTTGTGAGGAAGCCAAGATATGCATGCTCTTGAGAGCAAACAACCACACGTCTCATTGACATAGGGTAACATCCATGAGTATGACATATTTGGTTACTAAACAATAAATGTTCATCCATACCTACTGAGACCAGGTTTCTGAAGGTTTCCAGCATCACCTCTCTGTAGAGTCTCCTCTGAGAAAGATCCAGCAATGCCCACTCTTCCTGGGTGAAGTCCACAGCCACATCCTCAACAGCCACTGACCCCTAGAAATTCCACACATTCTGGTTCAGTAAAGTACCATAAACTCCAATGTATGTGAAAAGCACAGTAAGGCTGACAGTCCTGGAGAAATGAGATTTCATGGGGCTCTCACACAGGGTTCTCTGTTCTCCTAAGGTCTGCTCTTGGGTTCAGCCATCAGTCTCACCTCTTCACTGTCTACATTCAACCTCATTGACCGCATCCTGTCTCAGAGACTTAAAAATACTTCCAGTACAATGGATGTCTTGCTCTGACTGTGACCAATTCCACTCTCATTCCTCTCTTTTCAGTCTAGAACACTCAGAGCACAGAGCATAAACTGGAGAAATGCTCTCCAATGAGAGCCCTATGTCCACATTCAGATCACCTCTTCCTGGGAGGCGAGTTTACCAGCTTGCTCAGCACCAGTCCGAGTATTTAACAAAACAGGAAACACAAGGTGAAAGCAGAACTGGGAAAGACTGCAGGACTGCCAGCTGTTTTCTAGCCCCTTACTAGCCACGGGAGTCCCAGTGGCCTGCACAAATGGGTGACCCAAAGTCCTGAGCTTTTCTTAAAGAACTCCAGGTGATGATGAAACCATTAATGGAACCCAACTCCTCAGGCAAAGACTGAACTAGTGCTCTGAATTAATTTCAGGAATTCATCCTAGAAAAAGTGCTACATATCTCACGGCTGAATGTCACTACAGTCACCTTCAAAACACTCCCCTAGCTTCTGTCCACACACTATGACAGCACACTTTTCGCTTCCACCCTGTATTTCCCATCCTTATAAAACCAGCTCCTACTCCCCACTGTGCATCAGGGTTGCATCCTTTCACCATACCTTTTCTGTCCACTGACACCAATGCCTAGTCTACCCTTCAAACGACTGTTGGAACTCTTTTTCTGGAATGACCATACTGATATCCAGCAATAAGGTACGTAGCACTTCTTCTAAGGTGAGTTCATGAACCTAAATGTCTGACCCTGTTAAGATACAAAATAAAGTGAGTGAAGAGTGTGCTTCTCGGCTTAAATAGATAGAGGAGACTAACTGGACAGCTCTGATTTGGAGGCAAGAGGAGATGATATACGGAAATGCTAAGTCGGTTCCAACCCATAGTGACCCTGTGCACAACACAAAGAAACACTGCCCCACAATGTGTTGTGCCCACAATTGTTTCTATGCTTAGACCCATCGTTGCAGCCGCTATGTCAATCCATCTCATTAAGGATCCTCCTCTTTTTCCCTGACCCTCCACTCTATCAAGCATGATGTCCTTCTCCAGGGAATGTCCTTCTCCAGGGAATGATCCCTCCTGACAACATTTCCAAAGTATGTGAGACACAGTTTCACAATCTTTGCTTCCAAGGAGCATTCTGGCTGTACTTCTTCTACAACAGAACTGTTTGTTCTTTTGGCGTCCAGGGTGCATACAATATTCTTCTCCAACATCATAATTCAAAGGCATCAATTTTTCTTCTGTCTTTCTTATTAATTAATAAGATTTTACATGAATAAGACGTAACTCAAAATTCCATGGCTTGGGTCAGGTACACCTTAGTCTTTAAGGAGACATTTTGACTTTCAATACTTTAAAGAGGGTGTCCTTTGCAGCCGATTTTCCCAATATAATACGTGTTTTGATTTCATGACAACTGCTTCCATGGGCATTAAGTCTGTCCAGAACCTAATAAAATGAAATCTGCGACAACCTCATTCCTTCAGTTGTGAGGATTTTTGTTTTCTTGATGGTAAGGTACAATCCATACTTAAGGATGCGGTCTTTGAGCTTCATCAGCATTTCAAACCCTCACTTCCAGCAAGCAGGGCTGTGTTACCTACATGCAGAGGCTGTTAATGAGTCTTCCTCCAATTCTGGTGCCTTATTCTTCTTCAAATACTCCAGCTTCCCGCATTCTCTGCTCGGCATACCAAATGAAACGGTATGGTGAAAGAATGCAACCCTGATGCAGACTGGGGAGTAGGAGCAGGTTTCATAAGGATGGGAAATGCAGTGTGGAAGCGAGTAGTGTGCTGTCATAGTGTGTGGACAGAAGCTAGAGTGAAATGGCACAGCGGGTGTAAGTTTTTGTATGAGGAACTGGAATTGTAAATGTTCACCTAAAACACAATGAAAAATACTTTTGTAAAAAAAGTCTCCACCATGGTTCTATATGCATTTATAGGATGCTCTCTGTTGCAGTCAGCTAGTGGTGCTCTTACAGAAATAACACAGAGAGGATGGCTTTACCAAAGGAGAGTTTATTCTTACACTGTCTAGTAGGTTACAAGTCCAGATTCAGGATGTCTGCTCCAGAAGGCTTTCCCTCTGTCAGTTCTTGAGGAAAGTCCTTATCTTGCATCAGTCTTTGGTCAGGGAGCATCTTGGTGCTGGAACCTCAGGTCTGAAGGACACGCTCTTCTCCCGGGACTGCTTTCTTGATGGTGTGAAGTTTCCAACTCTGCTTGCTTCCCTTTCCTTTTATCTCTTGTAGGATGAAAGGATTAAGGGTGGTACAAGCCATACTCCAGAGAAACTTCCTTTACAGTGGAGCAGGGAGGTGACCCCATGAAGGGATTTATAGTCCCACCTTACAGCATAGGAAAATCACAAAATGGAGGACAATCATAAAATACTGGGAATCATGGCCCAGCCACATGGCTACATTTATTTGGGGGGGGGGGCGCACAATTCAATCCATGACACTGTCCTACTTTTCTCTTTCTAGATAGGAGAGAAAAGGGTGAAGAGGAGGGGACAGGAGACTGTTGGGAGGATATGACAGGTATAGAATAAAAAGAAGGAGTACACTGTCACTGGGCAAGAAGAGCAGAAGGAACTGTGATAGGCCAGCATGCAAAATTGATCTGGAATGTCCATTTTCACTTAATCACAATAAAAAAAAGGAAGAAAAAGTCTTCAACACTGCAGTAAACCATGTTCCATACATATTTTAAAGCTATCCAATATCCTAACCTCCATTTCTGCAATATATTAATGATAAAATAATGCATTTATTGAGCAACTGATATTTGAAGGCATCTGCAAAATCTTTTGGCACACTGCTCCACTTATTCCTCATGTCTCTTCTAAGAAGATATCACTGCTAACAGGATAAAGCTGAGGAAAGTTACAATTCATCACATGCCCCCTATTGCCCAAATAGTGTACTGCTACACCAGAAGCAGAGTGCAGGTCAGTGTGCCTAAAACTAAATTCCTGGCAACTACTTTTCTGTCCAACTAAGTATAATGTGCTTGCTACTCTGGCTGTTAATCTTCAATGACATGCATGACCTGAGCCCTGCTGAGCAGTAGGGACAAAAGACAAAAGAAATACTCTATTCATTTCAGACAACCTGGACCTCCTTCTCCTGACAAAGTCCTGCATCTCAAGCAAGGCGGCTTCTTTTTGGCCTTATATCTGGCTTTGTCAATATACAAAATTTATTTAGGTAGTACTGACATGGGCCAAAGCAGACACAATATTAAACAAAACAAAAATATAAGGATGCATATGGATTCTAACTTTGTTGGCTGCGGACAGTAAATAAATGAAAAATGGCAAGTACCCTGGGTGGCACAAATTGTTAAGGTTTCTCACAGCTAGCTGAAAGGCTGGCAATTCAAAGCCACCTAAAGGTTCCTAGGAAGATAGGCCAGGCAGTCTGCTCTGAAAGGTCACAGCCACGAAAACACTATGGTGGAGTTCTACTGTGCACACAGGGGGTCTCCACAAGTTGGAACTGACTGCACAACAACTAACAGTGAAGACATGTCACAGGGTGGTAAGGTCTGTGAAAAATGCAGCACACTTGGGAATAAAGAGTAACACAAGTGTGTTGATCTACAGTGAGTTAGTGCAGATAAAACCAAAATAATCATTTTTGAGAACAATAACAAGTAAAATCTGGATGTTAAGGGAATAAAAATTGTACTCTCAATTAGTAAAACTTGGAAGACCTCTCTGCTAATCTTGCAAACACTCACATACATTTCAGATGCCATTAAACTTCAACAACTCCCAACCTAGAGGCCTAAGAGGCAAAGAGCACCACTGACCTTCATGGCAGGGAAAGGGAAGATACGCTGGCTATTTGCAAAATGAAAAGGTCATTAGCAGAGGGTAAACACGCACATATGAGGACAGGAAAAATAAAAGCAGCATGAATCAATCAAAGTAGAAGAAAATGGACAATGCTACAAATCACAAATGAAGGCTTTCAGGTTTTGGTCAACATGTAAATAGTTTGGATGTCATTATTCTCATCCTCAAGAAGAAACTTAAGACACTGGACACAGAGTACTGAAGTCACAGGGCAAAAGACTGCCCTGAAACTCAAGCTAAAGGCTCCTGACAGGGGCCTCAAGGTAAGAGAGCGTTGCTATGCAACATCCATTAACTATCTTTCCTTCATGTCTAACTGCTTACACACTCTACCACTTTCTTAGTAACCTTCTGCAGGTCAGAAGACTGCACCTTGAGAACCAGATCTAATCAGCCATGCATGCTGACTATGCAGAACATGACCTCAGAACCTTCTTCCTCCAGGGGGAACACACCAACCAGACCTCCATTGTACCTGGAGCTCATTCTAGAGCCACAGGTTCACCCACAAGTACTTCTGGGGCACAATGATTCAGTAACCCAATTCTCAAACTTGGACAGGGGAGGGGAATTTCAAGGATGGGTGGAACAAGGGAGACTGAGGAATACGTCCTGCAATCAGTCTCCCCATGAGACTTCAAAGTTAGAGGAATTCACAGTCTTCTGGTCACTAGATGCCATGTTGTTCCTTACCTGTGCAGATAACAAACTTGCCACTTTCTGTTTCGCCTTGCAACTGGTATCCATTTTATTTCAGTCGGCTAATAGGACAGGCCAAGAACATTCAACGTGTTCAGTTATACTACACGGGTGCATGGACAGATACAGAGAATCATCCAAAGTAAGATCTCTGGAGCAGAAACCACCACTTGGATCAGGACCACAGAAAGAAAATGCAACGAGTAACTAAGGAATTGACGGAGGTACAGAGAAGCTTCAGGATTAAATACACCAGGAACCATCCTAGGTGGAGGACAATCATAAAATATTAGGAATGCTGGCACTGCCAAGTGGCTGCACAGATTTCTGAGGGGACACAGTTCAATCCATGACATTCTACCATTTGGCCCCCAAAACTCACATCTTTGGAACACACGACAGATTCAGCTCATCACAGCAAAAGGCAGAGCAAAAACATATTCATCACACATGATAGCAAAAGTCTCAAATCAGTCCCAAGTCCAAAATCCAAACAATTCCTCTGCATCTGTGAAACCTAGAAAACAAGCTTTCTGATTCCAAAAGTAATACAGGAGAATAGGCACAAGTTAAAACTTTTCCATTACAATGGAAAAAGAAGGCAAAATAGGCAGCAAGCAAATCAGCAAACCATATTACATTAGCCCTCAAAGCTTTCAAACTAGCCTTCCATTTTCTGAGACATTCTACACAACAACCCTGCTTTCCAGACTCTAAGTATTATGCACACTCTCTGGATTCTGAGTGGAGCCACCTGGCCCTGTACTACAGCTTTGCCTTCTAGGCCCACTGGGACAGCAACTCTGCCCCCTTGGCTCTACAGGCACTCTAAGACTCACTGAGAGGTAATTCGCCCTTACAAATACAGGAAGCCATGGCTCCACCCTTTCAAACCCCTGAAATCATGCCCATGCCTTTTGAGACTGAGACAGCTCAGCTTCTCATGCTCTTTGTCTCTTCATCTTCGGCTTCCTATGGTCTCATAGCCCAGACATCAAGCCCACATTGGCCCTGCCAGTGCAAGTATTCCAAAGTTCTGTGGCTCCAGTGATTTATGGGCCTGAAGGTACCTTACTCTGCCAGGAACCGTCTTGCTCAGAGGCACTTGGCTCTCTGGCTCTGTGGGTCAGCAAGCCTACCTCTACAGATTCAAGAGCCTGGAGGCACCCTACTATGCCAGGAAACCTCTGTGCACAAGCACTCAGCACTCTCGCTCCATGGGTCAGCTCCAGAACTATCTTGTGCTGATCTGGTTCTGCTGCGTCTGCCACTGTCCTGTGCTGTTTTTTCTCACCATCTAGGCTTACTTGGTATTAACAGTTCTCCTCAGTTCCTTCTGAGTCTTGTATCCACTCACAGTTTTAAAACTGCTCCCACATTTTGGCTATTTGTTAGACCTCAGTACTCCACCTTTTGTACCAGATTCTTTCTTAGTCATCTGGTACTGCTCTAACAGAATGAGTGTGAGTGGATGGTTTTAGCAAACAAAAATTTATCCTTATACAGTCCAGTATGCTACACGTCCAAATTCAGGGTGTCCACTCTTGGGGAAGGCTTTCCCTCTTTGCCCACTCTGGAAGAAGGTCTTTCTGTTGCATCAGTCTCTGGACAGGGAGCATCTTGGCACAGGAATGTCAGGTCTGATGGATGCATTCAACTACCAGAGTTGCTTTCTTGATGGTACCAGCTTCCCAACTCTCTACTTGCTTCCCTTTCATCTCCCATAGGATAAAAGAATAAAAGGTGGTAAAACCACACACTGGGGAAACATTCTACACTGAAGCAAGGAGGTGACCTTAGGAAGGGTTTTATAGTCTCATCCTGATCCTCTTTAACATAAATCCAGTCTATTAACCATAGGCAGAGATTACGATTTACAGCATCAGAAAAGTCATGAAATGGAAGACAATCACAAAACACCAGCCAAATGAGTACACACATTTTAGGGAGGACAGAGTTCAATCCATGACAGTAGGCCTGACTCAACACATGGTATCTTCAGTCACGTTATATACATGTGAAAGCTGGAAAATGAATGAGGAGAACAGAAAAATTGATGCCTCTGAACTGTGGTGTTGGAAAATACTGAACATACCACGCAATACCAAAAGAACAAACAGATCTATTCTGGAAGAAGTAAAACTCAAGTGCTCCTCAGAAGCAAACACAGTGAGACTGTGTCAAACATATTTTGCACATGTTGTCAGGAACGATCAATGCTTGGAGAAGGACATCATGCTTGGTACAGTGGAGGGTCAGTGAAAAAGAGAAAGACCCTCAACAACATAGATTGATAGTGGCTGCAATGATGGACTTAAGTATAAAAATGATAGTGGGCACAGCACAGGACCAGGCAGCGTTTTGTTCTGTTGTGCACAGGGCAGCTATGAGTCAGAACCAACACAATAGCACCTAACAACATGTCACTTTAATATTTTCCTCATAAAGTCCTTCAATATTACAACTTGATGTTTGAATTTTTTCTTTAGTTCTTTCAGACTGAGAAATGCTGAGTGTGTTTTACCTTTTGGTTTCCCAAATCTAGGTCTTTGCACATGTCATTACAATACTTTATCTTCTCTCGCTGCCCTCTGAAATCTAATGTTCAGATCCTTTACTTCATACCTTCTTTTACTTTAGCTACTCTATGTTCACAAACTAATTTCAGAGTTTCTTCTTACATCTGTCTAGGACTTTCCTATCCTGTCTCTTGAATGACCTCTTCTTTTCATCGTGTAGAAGACCTTGATGTTATTCCACAACTCGTCTGGTATTTTGTCATTAGTGTTCAATGTGTCAAATCTAGTTTCAGATGGGTCTCTAAACTCAGGTGGGATACACTCAAAGACAACCTTTGGCTGTTGTGGACTCTTTTTAAGTTCTTCAGTTTCTACTCGAACTTACATATGAGCAACTGATGGTCTGTTCAACAGTCAGCCCCTGGCCTTATTCTCAGTGATGATCTTCAGCTTTTCCACTCTCTCCTCAGACACAGCTGATTTGATTCCTGTGTATTAAATCTGAAAAGGTCCATGCGTAAACTCTTCATGTTGGTGAAGAAGGGAATTTTCAATGAAGTCAGCTGAGCAGTTTCAATGACCAAGGCCTTATTTTTATAAAACCAATCCTCTTTCTTTGTTTCCAACTTTTGCATTTCAATCACCAGTAAGTAATGATCAGTACATCTGAACTGCACCTTTGATCAACTTCAGCCTGTAGAATCTGACAAAGAAATCTTCACTTTTTTCATCTTTGGCCCTAGTGGGTAGTAGGTAAATTTAAATGATAGTTTTATATATACTGTTCTCCCTCATAAAGGTACGGATGTTACCCTACCACTGACAGTGCTGTACTTCAGAACAGATCTTGAAATGTTTTCATGATGAGCGCCAACACCATTCCTCTTCAATCTGTCATTCCTGGCATAGCAGACCACATGACTGCCCAATTTAAAATGACTAATACCAATCCATTACAGCTCACTATTGTCTGGAACATCGATCTTTACATGTTTTCATTTCAGTCTTGACAATTTCCAATTTTTTCAGATTCACACACATTTCATATATTCCACATTCTGATTACTAATAGATGTTTACAGTTGTTCCTTTCTCATTTTGAGTCTTGCCACATCAGTAAATAAAGGTCCTGAAAGCTGGACACAATCCACGTTGTTAAGGCAGACTCTATTACGAGGGGGTAGGTCTTCTGAAGGGCCTGCCAACCTGAGGGTCTCATCTTCCGATACTCTATCAGACAACCTTCTAATGCCATTTGTACAGTTTTCACAGGCTAACTCTTTCAGATGTACACCACCAGGTTCAGCTGAAACCTGTCTAGAAGTTCAGCTTAAATCTGTCCACTATGAGTGATTTTTGCGGTCTTTGAAACACTGGTGACATGGGTTCTAGTATCACAGCAAAATGCAAGTCACCACATTTCCACAAACTGACAGATGTGTGGGAGTTTATTATAGCGCTCACAAAGAAATGCTAAAGCAATGGCTTAAAACATGAAAGACATGTAGTGTTAATACAGTAATTTTACACAGTCATGTGAAAATCTCTTCCTTTTGATGTATCTTAGTTCAGAAGGGCTTAATACATCTAAACTTTTGAACCTGGATCTTAGAAATTTATATTTATATTCATTGACTAGATTAAGTTCTGAAATAGCAAAATATTGGGCATATTCCAATTTCCATTTGTAGCAATATGTTCAAAACAACCAAGATCAACCACAGACAATATTACAGAGTTTTCTAAGAAGTCAGAATTTAGGTTTCTGTATTATAAAAACTCCATGAAAATTGTTGAAAAAACACGTGTAAATTCAGTTACCTTTCGTATAACAAAGTATGAGAAATAATGGGTTTGACTTTCAAATTTTTCTCTTATATCTGATAAAATAAGCATTTCTCTGCATTTAAGAAGTTTATATACATTAAAAGGAAAAATTCTCTGTTGAAACACAATCTGATCTAGAATATTTTCCAATGGAAACTGTTAGCCTGAGAAGTGAAATACACGACCTCATACACTGAGCTTATCCAGCAAAACAGAACACTCTTATTTTAGATTCCCATTCAAGACTCTGCAGAGCTGCTGAAAATGACAGAGGCTTAATACCAGCTCTAGCAGAGACAGGTGGCAAGACAAAGACTAGACTGGGGAAAACATGCATCTAAAACACCTGAAAGCCTCAAGGAAATACCATCCCTCCAAAAGTGAAGGGCGAGGACACTCCACACATGATCCAGCTGGACCCACTGTCCACTGCCCCATAGCAACAATGAATTCAGGAGTGAACCCCACGGACAGTCAAGGCCTTCCACTGTTAACGCTCTCCCGTTTTCTATCACATCACACAGTGTGAGAAGTGGAGCTGTAGTTTTAGTACTGCACTGATAAGGCTCTAGTACCTGGGATGTTATGCACTGAACTGTGTAACCCCAAAATATAGGCTATGATTCCTAGTGTTATAGGGTCTTCCTTCATTTTGTGATTATAAGTTTTCTTCATGTTATGAATTCTAATTTCTGCCTCTGGACTGTGCAGCAAGTCTATATTATGTTAAAAAAGATTAGTGTGGGATTGTAACATCCTTCCTAAGATTACATCCGTGACCCAGTATTCAAGGAGTTTCCACGGCAAGAAGCCTCCAACACCTTTTATCTTACAAGAGAGTAAAAGAAAGGGAAGCGAGCAGAGTAGGAGACCTCGTACCACCAATAAGGCAGAACTGGCAGTACTGCACATCTTCTGGATCCAGGGTCCCTGTGCCAAGAAGCTTCTTGACCAGGGGAAGATTGATGAGAAGGACCTTCCTCCTGAGCTGACACAAAAAGCCTTCCCTTGCATTTGAACTTCTAGTCTACTACACAATGAGAAAATGTATTTTTCATTGTTTAATCTCTCTATATGTAATTTTTCTGTTATAGGAGTACTACATGACCAAGACAGGGAGGTAGCCAAGACAACTACAGGGAAGGGATAAGGATGGCTCTGGAGGACCTGGGACTTTGTCTACCTCAGTAAGAGCTGCTCCATCTTCAGACTCTACTCACTAGAGGTATTGTCGTTTAACACACAGAACTAATAGGCAAGATGAGGATATTAACATCCCATGATGTCAGCCCTGAGAGTCATCTAAGGAAGGTGACCCCTGACCCAAGACTTAAAAATCCACCTATTTGTGAAGAGACAGTCCAGTGACAGTGGAGCAGAATGTCTCTTAGGGCTCAGTCCCTAGGCCTTCTACGCCACCTGTTTATATAACGGAGGAACCTCAGGGCCTGGTGCACATGTTCCCCAATAGTTTACATCTAGCCTGATCCTTCGAGTAACAGTACCCAGTTCTCAGTAGTACGTACCATTTCCAGCACCAGCTTCCGGAACTCTAAGTGAATGTGCTCTGTGAGAACAACAGGCCACTTCAGAAGGAGGGACAGCAGAGGAAGCAGAGCCACTACACAGCTTGGAGGCAGACGAGAGATGTTTGGTCCACACAGCCTGTCAGAGCAGCCAAAAACCTTACTTGTGATTCCATGGATGTGCAAGATGGTCACCTGTGGTCCCCAGCTGCCTAGAGTGGACTATCTCTCCCTGAGTCACTCATGAGACCTGAAATGGCAGAAGACAGTGTTCAGTAAGGAGTGACTGGTTCCTGGCCTTCAGGTCTTTCCTGGGAAGGGCATCCCCAAAGCTCAAGGTCATGTCCCACTCTGAGGACATTAGTATTTAGGGCAAATCCTGCTCCAACCTCCTAAGGACACACCACCATTCTTCATGAAGCTCCACATGCCTCTTCCCGTGGCAACAAAGTCATAGCGTCCGGAGAGGAATATGTGAACCCAGCTTCCTCCAGGACAGGAGGGCTTCAAGGAATAGGCTGAAGGTTCACCCATGAGTTTAAGGGTTCATTTATACGGAACAACACACATTTTATTTGGTATCAACATGAGTGAATTAACAGTGAGAATCTATGACAAGATCCAGTCAATGAGCTCTTCAACTGTTCTTCATTTTTAATTATGTGCAGCTGAAACTGTTCTGTAGCACTTTTTTAAAAAAAATTTTTCATTTACAACATGGTCACATGCGCCATCAAGGAGCCTGGTGGCATGGTAGTTAAGCATTTGGCTGAGAACCAAGAGGCCCAGTTCAAACTCACCTGCAGCTCTTGGAGAGAAACATGTGGCAATGGGCTTCCATGCAGATTAGAGCCTTGGACACCCTACAGGGCAGTTCTACTCTGTCCTACAGGGTCGCTGAGATAGATGGAATCAACTGGTTTTTGGTTTTATATATGTGATCAGTAGCTTTCCCCTTCATTTTGTAAATAACTTTTCTTTCGTTCCCTTGTGTTTTCTAGTTTTGTTTATTTGTTTCCTTCACTCTCTGGTAATAACATCACCAGTGGCCATGCTTTCCAGAAATCTGGGAGAATTTTTGAACACATTCTCTTTCAACCTCCTAATGATTGATTAATCAATAAATCAGGAAGCCGCAACATTTTCTCAAAGGAGGAGTCTCCCACATCTCTTTCTTTCTTTCCTCCCCACTACCGAAGCCAGCTGACTCCTGCTCTTTCATTTTCTTGGTCTCAGTCTAAATGTTTTTGCTCTCTCATGAACTGTACACCAGCAGCTCCTTTTCAAGCATTGTCCCCTCTTTGATTCTTGTTTCTAACAGCATTCTCTAGTATTAATGCACATCGTATTTCTAGAATAGTTATTTTCAGCATAGTTATTTTCAGACTCTCAATTTCCACTAAGACACAAATTTGCATTTTCACACAGCCTCCGGGGTATTCACATCTAGACACTCACTACTCTCCAGCCTGTGACTGAGGAAAGGAACATTCCATCACAGATGTCTGTCCCAGTCTGCCCACCAGCCCAGTCCGCGCCATGACGCAGACAGGGTACAGAGGGAGCTGAACCTCCAGGCCCCACCTTGGCCAGCCCTCCCTGTCTGAAGCATGGTTCACTTTGAACTTCTTCCAGAGAAGTGGTGTCTTAAGGAAAACTTCAGAGCAACCAAAAGCTGAGGAAGCTGTCTCTCACTGCCTATGACATACACACAACAGCAAGAGTGTCAATGGTCTTTACAGAAATGACCCCTACCTGTATCAAATGGCAAACCCCTCAAGTGCGGAGGTCCGCCATCAGCCTTGTAGACAAAGTCACGAGCCCCTGCAAATGACGGGCTGAAGCATCTCACCTGTGACATGTTTTTTAGCCTACTGCCCTTGATATTATTTGGCTTCCTAATCAAATTTTCTTCAAAAAGATACCCCCTCCTCTCCTGGCACAAGGATCAGGGGAGATGCCTTCCGAGAGGGGCCCTTTACTACCCCCTTGGTCTATGAAATAATATCGGGAAAACCTGTACAGGAATTTTCTGAGGAAAAAGAGCTCAGAGGAATGATCTCTAACACAGCCAGCTGTGAGAGCAGCGAGGCCGGCCCAACCCCTGCTGACTTCCCCCAACTGCACATCCCCACCCATGTGAAAGGAATTATCCTCTTTAGAACAGCTTGAGAAGGACATAGGGTGGGGGACGGTAGATGTTTACTATCCCCGCAGGAGGAGATAAAATAAAGAGCAAAGTAGGAACAAATAGAGATCATAAACTTTAGACCCTTCCTCGTGGACCTTTTAACCTTGAGGTATAAGTAGGGCTGATTGAGCTTGAGGCATCCTTAGGCCATTATCTAAAAAGCTTTGACAGTTAAAAGGATCACCAGGTTTCAGTTAATAGCTCATGTGGCAGGGTAAAAAATTACATCACCTCAAGACCACGAGGTTTTTGGTTTCAAATTTGCCAACCACGAGGTTTTGGTTTTAAACTAGCCAACAGATTGTGTGGTCAGTGGGCAGGGTAAAATTCACGTCACTCTTACTATAAAAACAATAAAGACAGACAGCCTTCTCTCTCTTGCTCTCTGGGTCGGGCTGCCTTAAACCAGAAAAGTCTTTCCTGTCTCCTTGACTCATTTCCCGCCGCGCCTCTCCCTCCCTCCGTGCGGGACCCTACAAAGTGTTGGGACCGGCTCCCGGCACTCAAGTGACATGGGCTGGAATGTAATCACTGCTTTTAAAAAGAATGACTTCTGTTGTTTATAAACTTGGGAGGAACAAAGGGACTTCAACACCACTGAAGGATTTCAACTTGCCCTGAATTTCTATTGCTGTCTTGAAGGGGAAGTGGAGGGCATTCTGCAGGACCTGACCAACATCCCAAGGGATGGACCCTCTACTAAGCTCATTACCTAGTCCAAGGGCAGTGGTTCAGTGTAGCGGTGACTGGCAGGAGGACAGACAGCAGACAAGGCAGGACTCTGGTCTGAGAGGGACAGCCCTCCAGTCTCCAAGACTGAAGCTGATAGACACAAGGTTAGGTGGGTTCAAGGCCACTTGGGAGGCCTAAAATAGATAGCATCACAGTGACACTCCAGGGAGTACTTCCAGCCATAACAGGTATGGCTAGAGGGGCAGTTTGGGACAGCTGAAAGCTGGAGATACCAAGCAACAGCAAAACAAATACTTTTATCATTGATACTGTTTTCATTCAATTCAGTGAGAACAAACATAACAATGATTATAAGGGAACACTTCCTAACTCTTTCCCAAAGGCCAGCAACACACTGATGCCAAAGCCAGAAGAAGATATAATAGGAAAAGAAGATTACATACCAGTATCTCTTATGAATCTAGATGCTAAAACCCTCAACAAAATACTAGGAAACTGAGTCCAATTCCATTTGAAAAGAATTACACACCCTGATGAAGTGGGATTTATCAGGGAATGCTTCAATATTTAAAAAATGAAGCAACATAACACATATTAAAGAAAAGTCAGAAAAATAATGCGTTATCTCAATCAACAAAGAAAAGACATTTGACAAAATACAAGACCATTTCATATGGAACACAATAAACTAGACATACCATGGAGATTGTCAGAAGGCATTTATTAAAAACCACAGCTAATGCCATACTCAGTGGAGAAAGGCTGAAATCATTCCTCCTAAGAACAGCCAAGATCAGTATGCCTACTTTCAGTTGCTCATATGCAAGTTCAAGTTGCAGCTGAAGAAAATTCAGCTGGTGAGAGCCAAAATACGACCTTGAGTATATCCCACCTGAGTCTACAGACCATCTCAAGAACAGATTTCATGTCTTGAACACTAATGACCAAAGACCAGAGGAGTTGTGGAATCAGACATACAACAAGAGATTGTTATAAAGACAAGAAAGAATAAAACAGATGTCAGAAAAGACGCTGAAATTTGCTCTTGAAAGTAGAGTAGCTAAAGTGCAAAGTGGAAATGATGAAGTTACAGAGCTACACAGAAGATGCCAAACGGCAGCACGAGAAGAAAAAGTAAAGTAGTATAACGACATGTGCAAAGAGCTGGAGGCAGAAAACCAAAAGGGAAGAACAGGCTCCGAATTTCTCAAATTGAAAGAACTAAAGAAAGAATTCCAGCTCTGACCTATAATGTTGAAACATTCCATCGAGAAAATAAATGATGTAAGAAGCATCAAAAGAAGACAGAAGGAATACACAGTCATTATATCAAAAAGTATTAGATGATATTCAGGAGATGGGATATGATGAGGAATCAATGGTACTGAAGGAAAACTCCAAGCTCTACTGACGGCACTGGTGAAAACTAAGGCTCCAGGAACTGACAAAATCATCAATACAGATATTTCAACAAAGAGATGGAGCGCTGGAAGTGATCCCTCATCTATGATAAGAAAGTTGGGAGACAGCTACTTGGCCAAAAGACTGGAAAGGATTCATATTTCTGCCTATTCCTAAAGGGATGATCCACAGAAACATGAAAATTATCAAACATAATCATTACTAACACTTGCAACTAAACTCTTATTACAGACAATCATGCAAAAGCAGCTGCAGCAGTATACAGACACGGACAGCCAGAAATTCCAGCCAGATTCAGAAGGGAATATAGAATCAGAGCTACCCCTGCTGACGTCAGATGGAGGTTGCTGAAAGCAGAAAATACCGGAAAGATGTGTACACCTGTGTCTTACTGATGGTGCAAAAGCATTCAACCGTGTAGATCATAAAAAGTTAAGGAAAACATTGCAAAGAAAGGGAATTCCAGAATACTTATGTGCTCATGAGACATCTATACAAAGATCAAGGTAGTCATCTAATCAGAGCAAGGGTACACTACATGGTTTAATGTCAGAAAAGCTGTGCATCAGGGCTGTCTTCTTGGATCACACCTATCGAATCTGTGTGCTGAGCTAATAATTTGGGAAGCTGCACTGTATGAAGAAGGAGACATCAAGACTGGTGGAAGGCTCATTAACAACAACATTATGCAAATGACACAACCTTGCCTGCCAAATGTGAAGAGGATTTGAAACACTGAAGATCAAAGACCACAGGCTTCAATATGGATTACACCTCAACATAAAGAAAACAAAATTCCTCAAAACTGAACCAATAAGCAACACCATGATAAACGAGGAAAACATTGAAGCTCTCAAGGATTTCATTCCACTTGGATCTGAAATCAACACTCTTTAAAGAAAGAAATCAAAAGATCGCAACAGAAACCATGCTGGCGAGAAGGCAGCAGGATGACACATACAAAGCCTTCAAGGAGAAAAACTTCCAACCAAGAATTACATATCCTGCAAAACTGTCTCCCAAATATGACAGCAAAATTAAGACATTCTCAGATACAGAGAAGTTTACAGACTTCACAAAAACCAAAGCAAAACTACAAGAAATACTGAAAGAAGCTCTTCATTTTAAAACAAAAACAAAAACAAACCAACATCAGATGTATACTCAAAGCCGCAATGCAGGACATAGTACTGAAAGTTCTATTTAGGGAAGTCACAAAGCTCAATCAAAGTTACAATATTAAAAGTAGAGAACCAGGAGTATGTTACAGCCCTTTCAGATAGAGAGAAAGTTAAGGAGATACACAGAAGTTAAAGGCTAGTTTAAACTCAGAACAATAAGGGATATCAAAGGGGTAGGCACAAGGTAAACTGACAACGCTACATACCAAAACAAGAAACATTTTAACACAGGAGTCTCAACACACACAAAACCAACACTGAAAGGATAAAAAGAAAACCCCTAGAGAAAAAGGACCCAGTAGAAAATATTAAGTGGAACAAAGTAAACATCAACAACACAAAAATAGAGGCACCAGTATGACGGCACTACACACATATCGGAAACCCTGGTGGCACAGTGGGTTAAGTGCTACGTCCGCTGACCTTTGGGTTCAAATCTGACAGGTGCTTCTTGGACACTCTATGATGTAGTTCTACCCGGACCTCTAGGGTTGCTATAAGTCCAACCCAACTCAATGACAACTTTTTTTTTTTTAAATACACATCTGTCAATAATTCTCATGGTGACCCTAGGGGCCAGAGTAGAACTGATCCCCCAGAGTAGTCAAGGAGCCATGAGTCAGATCTTGACTCAACGGCACTTGGTTGGCTATCAGTAATTACATTGACTGTAAATGGATTCAATGCTCCATTTTAAAGAGGCAGAGAATTACAGCTTGGATCAAAAAACACCATCAGTCTATATTCTGCTTACAAGAAACACACCTTAGACTCAAATATATGAACAAACTGAAAATCTAAGGATGGAAAAACATATACCAGGCTAACAACCTGTAAGAAGAGCAGGAGTGGCTATAATGATCTTCGATAAAACAAACTTTAATGTAAAACCCACCACTGTGAATAAGGATGGTCACTATTGTTTAAATGTTCAATACATAAGCAGCATATAAAATATTAAATATTTATGCAACCACCATCCTAAGAACTCCACTAAAAGACCACAAGTGAGGGTCCAAAGGCCTGGGAGTTCCCCTGGAAACATGGCCCCTAGACCTCATGCTGCCCCTGAGAATAGATCATTACTGAGGTCAACTCTTTGGAGAGGAATGGATTGGACTCAGGGACACTGAGTGACCACTATATCGTGTGTGCACTTTATGGTTCTATACATTTATTGGATGTTGTTCTACTGGCCTCTTAATAGAGGAGAGTACCGAGGGTACAGAGGAGGAAACAGAAGATTGTTAAAAGGATATGACATGTACAGAATGGAAATGAAGAGACTGCTGTCACCAGACAAGAAGAGGAGAAGGAGCTACAGATAGGTGGGCATGCAAACTTAAATTGTACAGTAACACTTTCACTCAATCACAATAAAAATATATTTATATATTTATGTGCCCAATACCACAGCATCTAAACACACTGAACAAATGCTGAGAACACTGAAAAATGAGATAGATCACTCCACAATAATAGCAGGAGACTTCAACATGGCACTTTCAGAAAAAAACTCAATAAAGACACAGAAGATCTTATTGTGACAATTAACCAACTACACCTCACTGACATATACAGAACTTTTTACCCAACAACAGATAAAGCACACCTTCCTTTCCAATGCACATGGAACGTTCTCCAGAAAAGATTACGTATTAGGTCATAAAGCAAGTCTCAACAGAATCCAATCCACTGAATTATTGCAAAGCATCTTCTCAGACCATAAAGCCATAAAAGTTGAAATCAACTGCAGAAAAAACATGGGCAGAAATTTGAACTCATGGAAGCTGAACACCTTGCTCAAAAATTCATGGGTTACAGAAGAAATCAAAGATGCAATAAAGAAATTCATGGAATCAAAAGAAAAGGAAAATACATCTTACCAGAACCTAAGGGATACAGCAAAAGCAGTGCCCAGAGGTCAAGTTATCTGTATAAAAGTACACATCCATAATGAAGACAGGACCCAAACTATTAACCCTACAACTTGAACAAGCAGAAAGAGAACAACAAAAGAACTCCTTGGGCACCAGAAGAAAACAGATAACAAAAATCAAAGCAGAAATAAATGAATTAAAGAATAGCAAAACTACTTAAAGAACTAACAAAACCAAAAGCTGGTTCTTTGAAAAGATCAACAAAAGTGATAAACCACCAGCTAGACTTACAAAAGAAAAACAGAAGAGAAAATAATCAGAATAAGAAATGAAGCCTCACTGGCAACACAAGAATAAAAAGAGGTGCATCATGAGATCTCCACTAAAAGACCTCAATTGATGGTCCGGCGGTTTTGGGGTTCCTCTGAGAGCATGGCCCCCGGCCCTGATGCTGCCCATTCCCATAAATTATAACAAAGGTCCACTCTTTGGACAGGAATGGAATGGACTTGGCAATGCAGAGTAACCATATGTTGAAGCACTTTATGGTTCTATACATCTATAGGATATCATCTTGCTGACCTCTGGCTGGAGGAAGGGGAGTGGATGGAGAGGAGGGAAAAGGAGACTATTGGGAGGATGAGACATGTATGGAGCAGAGAGGAATAGTGTGCAGTCACCGGACAGGGAGAGCAGTGGAAGCTGCATATAGGGGGGCATGTAAATTTACATGTGAATGTACATTTTCACTCAGTTCTGTTAAATAAAAAACAGAAAAAAGAATAAGAAATGAGACAGCAGATGTCACAACAGATCCCAACGGAAATCAAAAGTATCGATCGCAACAGAATACTATGAAAATTGTACTCTAACAGATTTGAAAACCTAAAGGAATTAGACAAATTTCTAAATTCACATCACCTATCAAAATTATCACAAGGAGAAGTAGAACTTAATAAACCCATCCCAAAGTAAGAGATTGAAAAAGTCATCAAAAAACCACCAACTAAAAAAGTCCTGGCCTACATGGCCTCAGAAGAGAATTCTTCAAACTTTTAGAAAGAAGTTAACTCAAATGCTTCTGAGGCTATTTCACAGCAAAAAAAAAATAAACAGAATATCCCCTAATTCATTCTATGAAGCCAGCATAACCCTGATATGAAAGTCAGGGAAAGATTCCACAAAAAAAGAAAAGTACAGACCAATATCACACATGAACCTAGATGCAAAAATCTTCAACAAAATCCTAGGAATAGACTTCAACAACATATCCAAAAATAATTCATTATGATCAACTTGGATCCATACCAGGGATGTTCAACAGCATAAAAACAATTAATGTGATCAACCATGAAAATGACACAAAGGATAAGAATTACCTGATTTTGTCAATGGATGCAGAAAAGGTATTTGAAAAAGTTTACCACCAATTCATGTTAAAAACTCTCAGCAAAACAGGAATAGAAGGAAAACTCCTCAACGCAATAAGAGGGATCTATGCAAAGTCAACTGTCTATATGACCCTGAATGGAGAGACACTAAAAGAATTTGCCCTGAGAACAAGAACTAGACAAGGAACCCATCATCACCACTGCGATTTAACACTGTGCTAGGGTTTCTGACCACAGGAATCATGACAAAGAAATAAAGAGCATATGCATCAGTAAAGAAGCCGTAAACATATCCCTATTTGCAGATGACATGCCTGTATACAGAGAGAACCCTAAAGAATCAATAAATAAACTACTGGAACTAATAGAAGAGTTCAGCAAAGTATCAGGATATAAGATAAACATAAATAAATCAGTAGAATTCCTTTACACCAACAAAGAGATCACCAAAGAGGAAATCATCAAGTCAATACCTAGGACTAAACCTACACAGTGAAGTGAGAGACCTATACGAGAAAATTACAAAACCTTACTGCAAGAAACCAAAAGTAAGTGGAGAAATCTACCTTGCTCATGCATAGGAAGACTTAACATTGTGAAAATGTCTATTTAACCCAAAGCGAACTACACCCACCTTGTAATTCCAACACAAATTCCAGTGACATTTTTTAACGAGATGGAGAAATAAATTACCATTCCATTTCTTTGGAAAGGGAAGAAACCCCAGATAACTAAAGTATAACTGAAGAAGAGGAACACAGCGGAAGGCCTCACAACGCCCAACCTTTGAACCTACTACACTGCCATGGTAGTCAAAAAAGCCTCATATTGGCACAAAAAGAGACATACAGACCAATGGAAAAGAAGAGAGACCCTTGAACTATTACCATCCTCTTCAGGAACAGTCGATATTTGACAAAGGCCCAAAGGTCATGAATGGGGGAAGAAACAATCTCTTTTAACAAACAGTTTTGTCAAAGTTGGATACCCATCTGCAGAAAACTGAAAGAAGACCCGTATCAAATATCTTACACAAAAACTAACTCAAAATGGATCAAAGACCTAAATAGCTAACCTAAAATTACAAGGAACATGCAAGAAAATATTGGGTCAACAACAGAAGTTCTAATACACGGCTTAGACTACAAAATCTGACCTACAATGCACAAACAACATAACAGAAAACAGATAAATGAGAACTACTAAAAATCAAACGTGGTCATCCAACAACTTTACCAAGAGAGTTAAAAGACTACCTGCAGAATGGGAAAAAATATTTGGCAACTACATGTTAGACTGAAGTTTGATTTCAATAATCCACAAAGTACTGCAAAATATCAACACAAAAAAGGTAAATAATTCAATTAAGGAATGGGCAAAGGAAACGGACAGACACTTTATCAAAGAAGGCATCCAGGAAGCCAAGATACTTGAGGAATTGCTCACGATCACTAGCTACTACAGAAATCCAAATCAAAACTAAAATGAGATATAATCTCATCCCAACAAGGTTGTCAATAATCCAAAAAACACAAAACAACAAACGCTGGAGAAGCTGCAGAGAGACTGGAATTCTCCTACACTGCTGGTGGGAATGCAAAATGGTACAACCTCTTTGGAAAGCACTCTGGCACTTCCTTACAAAGCTAGAAATAGAAATACCATGTGATCCGGCAATCCCATTGCTCAGAATGTACCCTACAGAAATAAAGCTGCTCACATGAACAGATACATGCACACGAATGTTTACTGCAGCACTGTTCACAACAGCAAAAACATGGAATCAACCTAGGTGCCCATCAACAGATGAATGGATAAACCATAGTACAAATACTGAATGGAACACTATGCAATGATAAAGAACAAGGATGATTTTATGAAGCATCTCATAACCTGGTTTCAACTAGAAGACATGTGCTGAGGGAAATCAGTCAGGTGCAAAAGGAAAAGTACTGCATAACAGACTTTTGTACGGAAGACAAGACTCCTTGATGGCTACAAGGAGGGGAAGGGAAGGGGAGAGATTAGATGGATAGTCCATAGGAATCCGGTTAGGTGAAGGCAGTAACAGCACACAGTACAGAGCGCATCAGCGTACACCATAAACTTTAAGGTTTTCAAAACTCAAGCCAGTATTTCAAAGTGTAAAGTAGAAGGGATGGTGGTCTCGTGACCATGTTTTCAGGGAACATCAAGGTCAATTGGCATAACTAGTCTTCAGCTAAGAAAGTCTACTGCACCCCGAATGCGTGAGTGGTGTCTGAGGTCTTAAAAGCCAACAACCTGCCATTTGAGGTGCACCAAATAGTCCCAACCACCTGGAACAGATGACAACTGAGATTATCAAAGACACAAGGAAAAATGAGCTCAGGAAACAGAAGGACTCAATGAATGGAAGACTGCATCCGCGTGAGACCAGAAGAACCAGATGGTGCCTGGCCACCACGCAAGGCAGCCGTGAAGGTCGATACAATGTAGAGTTTCTGAGGCAACACAAGAAAAGGAGGGGTGCAGTTCAAGAATTCTTCTAAAAGACCAGAACTGATGGTCTGACAGCCTGGAAGGGCCCCTGGGAACATGGCCCCTACACCTGCTGCTGGCCCTAACCTGAAACCAGTACTGAGATCAACTCTTCAGACAAACATAGACTGGACTCTTGTCACACAGTGAGTGCATGCAATGTGTATACTTTACGATTTTATACATTTACAGGAGGCTGTCTTACTGGTTTCTTTCTAGACGGGATAGAAGAGAGTGGAGAGAAAGGGACAGGTGCTTCTTAAGAGGATACTAGAAATACGGAGTGAAAAGGAGAAATGTGCTGTGACCGGTTGGGGAGAGCCGACAGAGCTTCAGACAGGCGGGTATGCAAAATTAATTTGGACTGTATACTTAATCATAATTTATTTTAAAAAAGGAAAAAATAAAAAATAGAGGACATCTCTGGACATCAAGAGAGGACCAAAGGAAAACCAAATGTCACATTAAAAACTAAGCACAGAAAAAAATACTTGAAATAGTCATCTCAGAAATGAAAGGACCAAGTAGACAATTTGGATAAAAACGACCAAATGGACCAAAACTTCCTGACACGGGTGCTAGGCATGGAGGGCCACCCCGAGAGCCCTGGTGACAGCCGGGGCGCAGGCGACGACCCCCACGAGCGCTCTGGCCGGAGGTGGGGAAGGGTCAGCGAACAGCTGCGGAAGGCGGCAAGCGGATCCCCGACGGCGGAAGGCCGGCCACCGGCGTGGAATGGATTCACCAGGAGCGGACAGAGAGCTGCGACGCTGACAGGGCAGAAGCCGGGACCTGGTGGTCTCTAGGGTTGCCCAGACCCAAGTCGGAGAACACAAGACTGGAAGGGACGCAGAGCCCAGGTTTCAAGCAGACAATACTCACCTCCTGCGCAAGCGCAGGGAAAAGCGTGCAGAGCCGGCCGCGCACGGGCAGACGTAGTGCAGGGGGCGGGACCGCGCCTGCGGACGAGCTCCGGGGCAGGTGGAGGCGTGGCTTGAAGAGGGCGGGGCGGGGAGAGAACCTGACGGGCGAGGGGCGGGGAGCACACGGGCCAGCTGGGTAGGAGCTGACCCCCACCTGGCCGTACTGGATTCTCTTGCTATTGAGCCATTTCAAAGTGTTTACGGTCCCTTAACCTTGCGAACAATGTGTTTATGAGACTTGGTAACAAGGAACCAAGGTCGTGAAGGGACAGAGTTGACATGTCCCGGAGTCGTAACTAATATCACAAAATAATGTGTGTTCTAATTATTTAATTAGAAACTACTTTGTCCTGTAAATCTTCATCCAAGGTACACTAAGAGGCGACTTGCGTAGGTCACACATATTGGAAGCTGAGACACTTTCTACATGACGTGTTTTTTCTTTTTTGTGCTGGAGAGTCAATTCTCACTCATAGCGACTCACACCTGTTGCCTCAAGTCTCTTACACCTCCCAGTGACCCCCTATGGGACAGTGAAGAACAGCCGCACAGTTTCGAAGGAACAGCTGGTGAATTTGAATTCCCAACTTTTTTGATCAACAGTCAAGCTCGCAATTACTATGGCACCAGGGCTCCATCAGCCAAGCTAGCCAATGCCATTGAGTCCATTCCTACTCCTAACAACCCTATAGGTCAGAGCCGGTGGATATGAATTGCTGACATTTTCCTTAACTGACTTAACCACTATGCCACCAGAGTCTCCCCAGGGTTCCATGGCACTGCCACACGAATTTCCCAGATAGTAAGCAAGGAAATCCTGGTGCTGTCATAGTTGGCAATTGGAACCCACTAGGCACTGCTTGGAATTCTATAAGGTAATTCTATCCTGTCTTATGGGGTCCCTGTGAGTTGAACTGACTCTTCAGCAGTGAGTAGACGGTAAGCAAAGATGTCACGTTGAGGACTAAATCGTACCTGACCCAAGTCACAGTATTTTCAGTTGTCTCACATGCATGCAAAAGCTGAATAATAAGTGAGAAAGCCCAATTGACACCTTTGAATTATAGTGTTGGTGAAGAGAACTGAACACATCACAGACTTATAGAAGAATGAGCAAATGCATCTTGGAAGAAGCAGTCAGAATGTTCCTTAGAAGTGAGGATGGTGAGATTTCATCTCACGTACTTGGACATGTTATCAGGATGTGCCAGTCCCTGGAGAAAGACAGACAGTGAAAAAGGAGGAAGACCCTCCATCAGATGGAGCGACACAGTGGCTGCAGCAATGGACTCCAGCAAAAGGATTGTGAGCACATTCCAGGACTGGGCAGCATTTTGTTCCATTGTGCGTACAGCTGCTACGAGTCAGAACTGACTCAACAGCACCTAATGTTAGGGTCCGCGATTTTCAAGATGCAACACTTACTTTAAAGTTTAAATTTTATTAAAAAATATGCCCAATAGGAAAAATACTGGTGCACCAGGGACGCACCCCAAGCTACACAGAGCAGGGGGCGACGGGGAGTTTCCTCAGCGCCCAGTATTTAAGTCATGAGATTGCAAAGTAGGGAGGGTGAACTGACCTTTACATTGATTGGTTAACTCCTATTAGTTGTAAAATGTGGTCAAGGTCTAGGGGTCACTTGCAGGCTGTCACTTGCAAGGTTGCCCCCAGGCTTGTCTTGTGACAGTGTTTTGTAAGATAAAGGTAAGATTATTCTATGGTATTTTCTGCTATTAAGTTGTTTCCTGGGGCTTTCTTCAATACCTCCAATTTTTTACCAGGCCCTTCCTCATTTCAACATTCCCCCCTTGAGTTCTTATTCCAGAGTCAAATCTTAGACTCTGAGTGGGTGCCAGGCTGATCAAGGTCCTGGCTGGTCAGGGGGTGGTAGGTCTGGTGTTGGGGCTGATGTTTTAGGACCAGGAGCTGGCTAGTTTTTCTCTTAAGTAATTTAGAATGTAGGGACCCACAGTTTTAAAGTTAAGGTGAAGAGGACAAGTGGTCCTGTTAACGCAGTGACAAGGGTGGTCAGCCACGGAGACCAGGAGAACAGAGACTCAACTGATCCTAATGAGGTCCCCTATTTTCCCTGATCCCGGGTGCATTGGTTTCACAGCCCCATGTATAACAGAAATAATCATTTGTTCCTCCATATGATCCATAGACACTAGCCCCGGGACAGACATAAAATTGTTTCTTAGCCTGTTGTTGCATGAGGCAGTTAGTAGCCTACCCCCACCCATCAGCATGTATACATCCCCCAGTATTTATGAGTGTTCGTGTGGACAAACCGGGTATGGGTCTTTCTTAAGCTGTGAGCCTATAGAACCCCCCACAAGGTCACATGAATCAAGGTGAAAAACTGGTGAAGTCACCTCGGGAGGGCCAGTTAGGGTCAGTTCTTGAACTTGCCAGGGGAGGTTTCTTGGAGTCGCCTCAGAGCCAGTATGTTGTCGCACCTTCCATTGAAGGTAGATGGGAGTGACAGACCCAGGGCCGGATCCTGTCAACCTTGACAGCAGTGGGGGTTGTCAGGATTACTGTGTGGGGTCCTTTCCAACGGGGCTCCAAAGTCTCCTTTCAGTGTCTCAGGACCCAGACTAGACCCCTGGCTGAAACTGATGTGGCTTTACAGGAGGGAGATCGTGGAGGCGTCTCGACAAGGGGAAAAGCAGATCTTGAGTTTTCTGCAGGGCCTGGAGGGACTTAAGCAGGTCATGATTAGAAATTTCAGCAAGTATGTCATCCCTTGGTTTAGGGCAGAGGGGTGTGGCCTCCCGAAAACAATTTCATAGGGCGTAAGGCCTTGGAGGTAGGGAGAATTACACACACGCATTAAGGCCAAGGGAAGCAGGGCCGTCTAGTCACCGCCAGTTTCTAGGGTCAATTTGGTTAAGGTCTCCTCAAGGGTCTGGTTCATCCTCTCTACCTGTCCTGAACTCTGGGGGTGATAGGCACAATGTAGTTTCTAATTAATCCCCAGAACAGATGTTACTCACTGAGAGACTATGGCCATAAAGGCAGGGCCATTGTCTGATCCTAGCATCAACAGAACCCCCGAAACCTAGGTATGACTTCTTCCAGGAGTTTTTTTTTTTTTTTTTTTGAAACTACTTGTGCTGTCTCTCTCCCAGAGAATGTGTCTATGAAAACTAAAAGGTACTTATATTCGTATCTGCTGGGCTTAATTTCAGTGAAGTCCAGTTCTCAATGTACTGCAGGCATAGTGCCTCTTTCTCTCTTACCTTGGTGGGCCTTACCAGAGCTGCTTGCATTAGTGGCCTGGCAGGCTTGGCAGGTGTGCGTTATTCCTTTAGCCAACCAGGGTAGCTAGGGTATATAGTACCTTGGAGATAGAAGTTCTTGGATTTTGTTGCTCCCAGATGGGTGGTCTGGTGGATCTGGCAGACGAGCTTCTCTTCCAATTTTTGAGGGAGAATGGGGAGCCCTCCCGAAATATAGTGTCATCCTTTCCTCTCTTCTAGGTGGGCTCCTCGGGAAGGGTTGGCTCGGGGAGCTGGATAGAACTGATCTCCAGGAGGCTGAGGGCAGCTTCCTTAGCTGCTCGGTTGGCTAGGTTATTGCCTCGGGCTTCCATTGTTTCAGCCCGATGATGTGGTAGGCATCACGTAGCCACTGGTCACGGGCATTGTGCGTCTGGGGCACAGTGAGGGGTGGCGAGTCAGGGGACAGGCTGGCGTCAGGAGGCTCCTCGTCATCTGAGAGGCCGGATCTGGTGGGTAGGAGCTGTCAGAGTGCAGGGACAAGGGCAAATCCTGGCACAGGCTCAGGTCTTGGCACAGGTGCTTATAGTCCTGGATTGACTCATACAGACCTCACAGCTGGCACAGCAGCGACATGTCCAGTTCTCGTAGTCCCACCTGTAGGCAACATCTCCTTGTACAGCACCACTAATGTAGTGTCAAGATTGACTGGGCAGCGTGGAGCGGCGGGGCCAGCGACGGGGCCCATGTTGGCAATGCCAGCGCTGTGGCGGGGTCTGTCCAGAACTCGGGCTGTGTGGCTCAGCTCGTCATGGGTGCGGCTGTGCTGGCTGTAGACACGCTCCAGCTCCCGCCACGAGCCCCCGCTGGCGTTGAGAAGGCCGCTGAGGCCGCGCAGCAGGGGCAGGCGCCCGGCCAGCGCAGCCTCCGCTGAGGGCAGCTTGTTGCACTGATGTTCCCGATTGTTGGCTACCACCGCTGCCCCTGTGTACCTGGTGCCATCCCTGATAAAACTGCTTCCGTCAGTGAACAGAGTGAGATCAGGGTCCCGCAAGGGAACGTCCGTAAGATCTCGGCGAAGTCCATGCTGTTGGCTAAGCACCTCAGTGCAGTCATGCGGTTCGGCCTCCAGGTCCAGATCAGGCAGCAATGTTGCTGGGTTGAAGGCCGAGCTAGAAGCAAACACAGCTGGGGGCTGATCTAGTAATAAAGACTGGTAGTGGGTTAGCCGGGCGTTGGAAATCCATTTATGAGGCGGGCTACGCAGGACTCCCTCGATGGCATGGGAGGTAGTGATGGTCAGGGGCTGTCCCATAGTCAGTTTTATCAGAGTCTTTTGCTAGTTGAGCGGTGGCTGCAACAATTCTAAGGCACCTTGGCCATCCTGAGGCCACTGGGTCTAGCTGTTTAGACAGACAGGCCACCGGCCTTTTCCATGGGCCGAGTGTCTGAGTAAGGACTCCCTGGGCTATTCTTTTATTTTAATGCCAATGCTGGTGCCTCCAGGAGCGACTTCTTTATAGTCTGGAAAACCTGTTGTTTCTTTAGTCCATATAAAATTCTTTTCCTTTCCTCGGGTCAGCTCGTATAGGGGGCGCATTCTCTGCAAATCCTGGGATCCAGGGTTGGCAGAACCCAGCGGATCCCAGGAACTCCCTCACCTGCCATGGCGTACACGGGGTGGGAATCTCAAGGATAATCTGTTCTCTTGCTTTGGATAGGGAGTATTGTCCTCCCTTGAATTGGAAACTCAAGTAAGTCGCCTCCTGGACATAGACCTGTGTCTTTTTAGCAGAGACTCGATATCCCAATTTCTCCAAGAGAGTTAACAGGGACTTGGTGTCCTTTAAACAAGTGTCTTCATCGGGTGCCCCGAGTAGTAAGTCATCTACATATTGTAGAAGGGAAATGTCAGGCCACTGATACCTGTACTCACGTAAGTCCTGATGAAGGGCCTCAAAGATGGTGGGAGAGTTCTTGAACCCTTGTGGCATGCAGTCCAGGTCAGCTGCCCGCTGGAGCCATCTTCTGGGTCCTGCCATTCAAAGGTGAAGAGGGGCTGACTCTGCGGGCCCAGAGGTTTACTGAAGAATGCATCCTTTAAATCCAGCACTGAATACACCCGGTGTTCTGGTGACAGAGAGCTCAGGAGAGTGTACGGGTTAGGACTGGTCTGGAGTCCAGCCCTCCTGCCTTCCTCACCAGCAGGAGAGGAATATTCCAGGGCGACTGGCAGGGCACCAGTATTCCATGTTTTCTGAGTCTTTGAATGTGGGCCCTGATCCCTCTCTTCACTTCTGGCACAATGGGGTACTGTGGCACCTGAATCGGGCTGGCAGATGGTTTTAAAGTCACTATAACCAGTGGTTGGTGTTTGGCCAGCCCTGGGGAGTTGTTTTCAGCCCAAACCTGAGGAATCTCTTTGATCAATTGATTCACTGATATCACGAGGATAGAGCAGGGGCCCCTGTCAGAACCATCATAAAATCTGTATTCTTCCTCTAAAGGGGCTATCACATTGACTTGGGGTGTCAGGTAAGCATGATCCCCAGCGAAGCAGATAGTCACCTGCATTTTTGATAACAAGTCTCTTCCAAGTAAACAGAACGGGCATTCAGACATTACTATAAAGGAGAGGGAAACAGTCTTAGCTCCCAGATCGTTCGTCAGTTCATGAGTAGGCATTAACCCCAGTAGCTCCTCGTGCTAGGGTTTTGGTTTCAGTTACAGGTCCTAGGGGTTCAATTAGAACTGAGTTGCTAGCCCTGGTGTTGACCATGAATTCTACTGGCTGTCCCCCTATTTTTAAGGTTACCCTGGGCTCGGGGGCGGGCCTGGTGAGCCCTGACGCCCTCAGGCCTCTAGGTTAAGAACCTTTGGAGGGGGCTTTCTTTAGGGGCACTCACCCTTCCAATGTCCAATTTCCTTGTAGTAGCACACTGGTTTCTCTGCAGGGGAGGCTTTCCTGGCTTCCTCGTCTGATCCGGTTTCTTCTCCCAAGGGCGCAGCAGCGTGTGGCCCTGGGCTTCTGCCAGGAGGATTCTCCTTACCTTTTTGGTTTGTTTGTCTTCTGGTAGTTCGCGGTTCAGCTCGGATAGATTCTTTCCCTCGAATCCTTCTATTTTTTGTATTTTTTTCTTTTGATGTCAGGGCTGACTGTCCCACGAAGGCTATGTTAATGGCCCGTTGATTTTTGGGAGACTCAGGGTCAATGGGAGTATCTGTGTGGTATGTCTCCATCAGTCATTCCAGAAAGGCTGCTGGGGATTCTGAGGGTTCCTGAATTACCTGTGTTACTCTAGACAAATTTGTGGGGTGCCCAGCGGCGGCCCGGAGACCCCCCCATAAGAATCTGGCGGTAGACAGTTAGGCGCTGCTTACCTGCAGTGGTGTTTGGGTCCCAATTTGGGCGGGTCAGGGGAAAAGCGTGGTTAATCTCATCTAAACCACGAGTAAAGTTTCCATCATCTTGTGGCGCGTGTTTTCTGGCTAGGGAACAATGTTAGTCCTCTCCTCAGTGGTAAAGAGGGCTTGGAGAAGTTGCTGTATGTCTTCCCAAGTGGGGCTGGTGTGTTACAAAGATGGTTTCTAAGAGATATATCAAGGTTTGAGGTTTTTCAGAAAAAGGGGGATTCAGCATTTTCCAATTGCAAAGATCAGAGGTTGTAGAAGGAGTATAGACCAAGAAGGGGGTCCCAGCCTCAGTCATGTGCCCTATAGCTCGCAAGGGGAAAATATGAGGGAGGCTTCTATAAGTGGTTTAAAAGATCGACCTGAGCGGGTATGGGCTGGGCTCTGGAGATCAGAGGAAGGTGGTGCTGCAGAAGTGGCGGGGGTCCGGGGAGCAGTCGGGACTAGAGGGTCTGCAGGGACCCTATACAGGCCACGGAGACTTGCTTTGGCTCCCTCAGCCCCGGTGGCGGCAGGAGGAGAAACGGGAACAGGGGGGTAGGGAAGTGGGAGACTCAGTCAGAGGAATCAGACGGAGGAAGGGAAGCTGGTGGGGGTTTTGAGGAGCCCTGAGCCGCCAGGGTTGTAGGAGGTTGTTTAGGGGGAACATAGGGTTGCAGCCACACAGGTGGCTGCCTGAGGAGGTCTTGCCAAGCAACAATGTATGGCATTTGGTCAGGGTGACCCGGATCGCCAAAGATGACCTGAAAAACAGAGTGGGTTTGTTTTAATGTCTAGGGATCCCATGGGTGGCCATCCAGTACCAAAAGCCGGCCATTCCAGATTACAAAGTGTGCAGAGTTTTCCTGGTCGCACCTTGCCGAAGTCTCGGGCTCGTTTCTGGAAATCTGAAAGTGGTTAAGGAATAGGCCTAGGGGTGTTACAGAGTGAGAAGATTGCCCCATGGTGGCAAAAGTAACAATCAAACAGACAACGGAACAGACACAGACCGGTCACGGAAGAAACGAAACAAAAACCAGATGCGGGATTTACAGGCCGCAGAATCAAAAAGGAACCAGCGGTGCCCGCCCAGATGGAGAGCTGAGGCGTCCCCCAGCCTCCGACTCAAGAGAGCAGTTCTGCGTCCAGATTCTCTCTTAGTGAGTCCCAGAACCAGAGCTCGAGCACAGACAGACAATATCCAGAACAGACACAGACATGGAGGCAAAAGTAACAATCAGGACAAACAACACAATCAGACAGACACAGACCGGTCACAGAAGAAATGAAACAAAAACCAGATGCGGGATTTACAGGCCGCAGAACCCAGAAAGGAACCAGCGGTGCCCGCCCAGATGGAGAGCTGAGGCGTCCCACAGCCTCCGACTCAAGAGAGCAGTTCTGCGTCCAGATTCTCTCTTAGTGAGTCCCAGAACCAGAGCTCGAGCGCAGACAGACAATATCCAGACTCACCGGTGAGGTCCAAACCAGATCGGCCGGCCGCGGAGGTCGCTCTTGAAATCCCGGGAGAGCCCCCAAATGTTAGGGTCCGCGATTTTCAAGATGCGACACTGTTACTTTAAAGTTTAAATTTTATTAAAAAACATGCCCAATAGGAAAAATACTGGTGCACCAGGGACGCACCCCAAGCTACACAGAGCAGGGGGTGACGGGGAGTTTCCTCAGCGCCCAGTATTTAAGTCATGAGATTGCAAAGTAGGGAGGGTGAACTGACCTTTACATTGATTGGTTAACTCCTATTAGTTGTAAAATGTGGTCAAGGTCTAGGGGTCACTTGCAGGCTGTCACTTGCAAGGTTGCCCCCAGGCTTGTCTTGTGACAGTGTTTTGTAAGATAAAGGTAAGATTATTCTGGTATTTTCTGCTATTAAGTTGTTTCCTGGGGCTTTCTTCAATACCTCCAATTTTTACCGGGCCCTTCCTCATTTCAACACTAACAACAACAAAAACAACATGACTGTTCAGAAACCCAGGTGACACAGTGATTCAGTGCTGGGCTGCAAACTAAAAGGTTAGTGGTTCAAATCTACCAGCTGCTCCTGGGAAACTCCCTAGGCAGTGCTTCTCTGTCCTGTAGAGCTGCCAGGACTCACAATCAACTGGACAACTATGTGTTTGGTTTAGGGATGTGATTCTACAAGAGTGAGTTCTGGGTCCCATGTCAACTAAAACCTGCTCCTCCGTTTCATTGCACATATTGCCCATAACCTACAAAAGGGTGACCTTTCAGTGATTCCATCATAAGCTGGTTCTGACTTAACTTCAATGTATCTTACTCTTTTAGTTTTCATTACTACTGCTTTTTATTATCAGTATCTTTATAAATCTGATCTTTATTGTTAGTGCCTGCATCATAACAATGACACTGGAGTCCTGATGGCTGTGTGGCATGTGCACATTTCAGTTTTCCTCTGTCATTAGAGTTGCACATTTCCCGACTTTCTATCTGTTAAGACTCCTTGATTCCCTACACCAACACAGACAGAGACATCGCTGACAGCCAGGCCATCGTCTGCTAGACAACAGTGTTTTTGACCAATAACTGAACATCTGTGAATGAATATTTGAATATGATAACACCAGCAAATTATGCACTGCAACACTGTATGTCATGCGTATTATTAAAGATAAGGTGTAACTTAAAAAAAGGGTACTTCTAAACTCAGTTTGTTGTCACTTGAATAGTTGATAAGTCAGGAATTACCTGTGTTCAAAATCCATGACAGTGACCCTGAGGTCACTCTCACAACCAATTGTCCTAAGGTTCCTCAAGAAGCTGGTGATAGTCATTCACCAACAAGATACAGGACCCTCACCCTAGGCAATAAGAGGTCAGGTTTCTCATCATCTTGTGTGTCCTGCCCCTTTCCAAATTCCTCCAAATTAGGGTGAGTAAAACACAGTTTTTAGGGTCCTTCAATGCTGAGAAACAACCATATGATTTGTTGAGTGCTGCACTAAGAAAGACATTTATTTTGACCCTGTCATTACTTTTTCTCTTATTTATTAATAACTGGGTGAAAATCTCCACCCTGCTGGGATGAATTCCTTTCTCTTTTCTTTCTCTTTCCCCCTTGTTTTGTTCATTTTCTTAAGAACAATTCCAATCTCCTGTGTTTACTTTCAGTATCGGGAAATAGCAATGAGCAGCTGCAGCTCTGGTTGGACCTAGCCTAAGCTTGGCACGGGGTCACCTTCTGCCTTAGCACATTGCTTTACAGAGGCCCTGAGGGTAGACAGTAGCATCAGTCAGAATTCAAGCTTGGCCCAGCCTTGGGGTTTACCTCAAAACTCGCTTTTACTTTCATTCAAATATACATATTGGTAGGGGCCTTGAGGTTGGAGGCTGCAGCTCAGGGCAGCCCCATCTATTTGGCTGAGCATCAAGGTAAAAATCATAGGTACGACTGAACAGTCAGTGTCCCCTCATACGACCCCGGCTAGAGCTCCCACAGCCCTGAGGCACCTGGCAGCCAGATGACTCTGGGAAAGGGGGAGGGCCCTGACAAGAACCTGTGTCTTCAGGGTGTTTTCTCTGCAATTTTCTCCAAAGTTCTCCATGTAGGAGAAAGAAAGGAGGGAAAAGGCTTGAGATACTGAAAGGGAGGCCCTTGGCCAGCCCGATGCCATCTTGCTACAAACAGTAGTTAAAACAGCCTTGTTATAAACATTGAGTCCAGAGAACTTGATTTTCCCCCATCCGTAAGAACTCACCTTGTCCTAGTTATAAGTCACATGGCTATTCTTTCCTCTTAGGAACGTTGACTAATTGTTCTGTTTATCCCCTTTCAGCTATTCTCTAAAGCAATTGGACCGAATCACCAGGAAGTTTGGACTTTGGTGATTATCAAGCTCCCCTACTTGTTGGAGCCATGCAGATCCCCACAAAAAATATTGTTGAAACATCAAAGAAACTGCTTGTGTGGACCAGAAAAAATATTAACCAGTGTCCCCTTCCTTAATCAACCCATATAACCTCCAGGCTTAGCCTATGCATGCTGGCAGACTTTGGAGGAACTGATTCCCTCTTGCCTCTTACATGTTGGCACTGAATAAATATCCTCATTTAATCACCTCACCTCTTGTCTCAGCATTGGCTTTGCTGCAAGGCAGCACAGATCTGTGACTGCAGTTACAAATTCTGATGGCCAATACAGAGAAGCCCTCCTCCCCTTTTTGCCACTTGGGACACGATGGTCCCCACGGGGGATGTAGATTGGACAACTCCTGCTTCATTAGCGGCCGCAGGGCTAGTTAGCCCGTGAAGGGATGTTGCCCTCCCTTCTCGACTCAGCGCTGCCTGTCACCAACAGCTGACTGAGGTGTGTAAATCGGGACCTGGAAATTCCCGCTAGGTGCTGGGTCTGTGGCTCCCCTCCCTTTGGCGCTCAGGGCCGGACTAGTGTGTCAGGTTTTAGTGAAAAACCTGTCCCTGGGTTGATTTCCAACATTGCTAGTTCCATGAGTGGGACCCACCTGATCTGGACCCATGGAAGTCCCTAGGGCCTGGTCTGGTGTGTGAGTGGGGACCACCCCTGGTTTTTGTGAGGCTGACCACCTTCAACTGTTCCCCTTCTGGGTGGTCTGAAAGGGTGTATGTGAGGAGCTGGCTGTCTGAGTGGAGCTGGGTGAATGTTGTGTGAATGTGGCCCAAAACTGCTGGACTGTGAAAGCAAACAACTAACTGGAGACACGGAAAAGTAACCTAACAAATTGATCCAGAACCATAGCCAGGTTGGCCTAACAAAACTGATCTGTCTGGTTTGATCCTACTTCCAAGAACAGCTCAGTGACTGCCTGGTGCAGTAAAACAAAAAGCTGAGGTCTGATACATTTGGGATTTCTTGACTCAAAGGCTAGGGGAACAGGATAGTCCCTTAAAAGGACAAGGTAAGCTCCCTCTAACAGGTGAGGTACAAAAGGCTCCAGCCATCTCCAACTATTAACACAGGAGGAGTCTCTTCCATTCCATCAGGTTCCCCTTTGGGGTGTTTCTTAACGTAGATGAAAAAAGTACAGCTATGAACCCATGACTAAGAAAAAGACGATCCATTTGTGTAATGCTGTATGGCCCCAGTATATCTTGGGAGATCAGGAAATCTGGCCTGTTATGGGGCCTTTGCAATTTAACACCATCTTACAGCTAAACTTGTTCCATGAAACAGAAGGAAAGTGGGACAAGATCCCCTATGTTCAGGCATTTATGTCTCTATATCAGTCTGCAAAACCACATGAGTCTATTCAATATCAAAGAAAGAAGTGAGAAAATTTTACAGGATTCTTCAGAAGAAGATCCCCTCCTTGGGGAATGGATGCCCCATCTGCTCCTGTCAGTCCCTAGTGACAGACAGAGTGGGAGACAGAGAGATGGACAGCCAGTGGCCTCCCCAGACACATCTGAAGAGATGGATTTCCAGCAGGGTGAAGAGGCTGTGGCCAGTGGAGGGGCGAACTCGGCTAACAGGTATGGCTTCCCCATTTCATATCCAACAGGGGGCTGTTTTTGGTGAGGGACCCTCTGGGCTCCAGGCGGGGCAATACCCTCTAAGAGAAGTACCAACTGGGGTAGATGCTGACGGGCACCTGAGGCCTGCAATATTTATCTACACTCCATTCTTCACCTCTGACCTGTATAACTGGAAGAACCACACCCCTCCTTATAAAAAGCACCCTAACAGAATGGCAAAACTGTTTCTTTCCATTTTCTGTACTCATTGCCCCACGTGAGGAGATGTACAAACTCTCCACGATACATTGCTAACATCTGAGGAGGGCCGCACGGTGTTGGAACAGGCAAGGGAAGAGGCTGATCGGTTATGTAATTTAGATCCCACTAACAGGGACTGCCCAACCAGCCTGGCAGCAGTCCTGTGGCTGACACTGTATGGGACTATAACACTGAGGAACGAAAGGCTGGGCTTCAACACTATCAGGGTCATACATCAGCAACTCCATGATCGGTTCTCTCCAGAAAGATAAAATAATGGTATGGAGACTGCATGAAAGAAGGGACTAGATCATTTCTAGATCATCTTCCTGAGGAGGTAGGTATCCACAGGTAGCCACATCTCAAACTGCCAGGAGGAACTGTTAAATCTACAATTACTGTTCTGAAACACGGATTGGGAGTTTAATGAGGATACGATGAGGTAGTCTGTGGTGGCCATCAGGTTCCCCAACTACTCTTGTCATTTCCCCCTTGAGGAGACATGGGTCTGAAATCTTGAAAGGAATATGGGAGGTTGACTCACTCTGGCTACTTCCTGCTGTTTGGCCTTGTAATCCTGCCTACTCATCAAACCCATGATCCTTAAGTACCATCTTGAAAATGTTGAGATGCCTCATCTACCTACTGCCTCATTGGTGGGCACAGGCTGCATATCCTTGTGTGTCGCTGCCTAACTGTCCGCCCGCGGAAAGAAGACAGGACACATGGATACGAGCCACCTTGCAAGTTGCTTGCTTTATTCTTCTCTTACTTCTTTGTACACCTACTCCTACTCCTACTGCTACTGCCGGCTGCTACTGCTACTCCTACTCCACTGCTACTGCCGGCTTCCTGGCACTCGCTCACTTTTATACCCCAGGTCCCTCCAATCCTCTAATGCCACGCACTCTCGAGATGGAGATTCACAATAGGCTAGCTGGAAATCACTGCCCATAGGCATGCGCACGAAAGCCCTAGGTCTGGTAAACAAGGGTGTGGTCGGAGTTCTGGCCTTGGGCGCCCACGCCATCTTGGGCCATCATATCTCGCTCACCACATCTCCCCCTTATTGTTTACATAAACAGCCGAGAAGGAGTCTGTCTTAGGTCATCTTCGGCTAGGGTGCTCCTTACCCGTCTTCGGGATACCCCACAGCTTGGTGAGGTCCCTGTCTTAGGTTGGTAGCACCCCCAGAAGAGGTTGCCCATCTCTGACTACCCTTCTATCATGCTGAGCCAGACACTTGCTAAGGGCTGTTCATCTGGTGCAGCTGCAATAGCCTGTATAAGCAGAGCCTGTTCCCGTCGTAGCTGTCGAGAGGCGCGCCGGCCAATAAGGCATATGGCAAAAAACGGCACAGAGGAAAGCTACACTGAGTATCCCAAGTCCCGCCCATTCCTTGACGGTGGAAAACGCCGAGCTTGGAAATTTCAGCAGTCCACTGGTGGTGTGAGTGTCGACCCTCGTGGAATTGATCGTAGCGATGGAGAGTCTGAGCTGAGACAGAGTCTGCTCTAAGTCGGCAGACCAGTTGCCCTGTAGTTCCAAAGAAAGAGACTGAGAGAGGTTAGCAGCTCTAGAGATGTTGCTGAACTGTTGGAGGTGAAGAAATGAGGAAAGACACGCACGGAGTGGTGAACAGGCAGCGGAAGAGGCAGCACATCCAGCAACCCTCACCAGTATTCAGGTACTCCCTGAGTCATCTGCAGGAGCAGGAACATTTGCAGGATCCACAACACCATTTTTCTCGGGGTGTGCTGTGCGTGTCAGTCATTCTGGAACCCACAGGGGATTATCAGCGTCCTGCGGGAAAACACAAACAGCACCCCTTGACCAGATAAGGACAGGGTCTTGTCCCCTCCACCATCCAGAATATATATCCTTCCAGAATACTTGGATACGAGGCGCACCAGCGGGACCCATATGCCGGTCTGCAGCTGTGCGCCCTGTGGAGTCCAAAGACAAAAAATTCAGTGTGAATAAAGCGAGAGAGAGACGGTCACGGGGAGAACGACCCAGGCCAACTCCCCCTTTTTGTTTTGTTAGCATAGTTTTAAGGGTGAGGTGGGCTCATTCCACGATACCTTGGCCTTGTGGGTTATAAGGAATGCCATGACTACATTGTACACCCATAGCGGTTAGAAAAGACTTGAAGGCAGATGATGTATATGCAGGGGCATTATCAGTTTTCAGTATTTTTGGCATGCCCCATGCCGCCCATGCCATCAGGCAGTGTGTGATTACATGTTTAGAGGATTCCCCAGTGAGGGCTGAAGCGCAGATGAGGCCAGACACAGTGTCCACAGACACATGGAGATAACGTGATTTGCCAAATTCAGAAAAATGAGTAACATCCATCTGCCAGATATGCATGGGCAGCAGCCCTCGGGGGTTCACACCTATATGTGGCTGGGGTTGGTAAGGTGCACAGGAGGCACATTGTTTTGCTATGGCCCGGGCGGCCTCCTGCGATATATGGAAGCGCGAGGGGAGGGTGTTAGCATTTACATGAAAACGTTTGTGAAATGCCTCAGCTTGTTCAGTAGCATTAAGAATGAGTGTAGCTCTAGTGAGGTGATCAGCGGTGGCATTGCCTGCTGCGAGAGGACCGGGCAAACCGGAATGGGCTCTTAAGTGCATGACATGGAAAGGGTGTTTTCTGTTCCATATTAACTGTTGGATAGTAGCGAAAATTAACCCAACAGGGAAACTCTGCTTAAGGTGCCCTGCAGTTTCTAACTGCCTTACAGCTTGGACTACATAAGCACTGTCAGTAATAAGATTAAAAGGCAAATCAATCATCTGAAAGACGTGCTGGACAGCCTATAACTCCACCACTTGGGCAGAGACACCTGGAAACAGATAAAGCTGGGGCTTTTGGTCAGGAATGTAAATGTTCCCAATACCTGATTGGGATCCATGAGTGAAGATATTTATGGCTCCAGCGAGTGGCTCACAGGAAGTAAGTTTTGGGAAAACTACTGGGTGCTGTTCCATGAACTGTAGAAGGGGGTCCTTTGGGTAGTGGTTGTCTATTTGTCCTTGGAAGGTGAATAGGAGGATGCCTGAATCATCACTAATGGTGCCAAGTGTTTGAATTCGGTCTTTGGTATATGGCACTATCAGTCTGGAGGGATAAGACCCAAAGATTTGAACACTATGTTGTAGGCCAATCAACGCTAATTGTGCCACCGCTGCAGGGTACCAAGAAATACTTTTTCCCGCGGAGATCCGCGGGTGGATCTAATAAAGAGGACCACCCTGCCACAATGTTCCTGTGGGGTGTATGAGTGAAGGGAGAATACACAACTGAATGTCTGCTTTAAGGTTGCGCCGCCGGAGGGCAGTCTCTGCAAGAGCCTGCTCCACCTTTTGTAAGGCCTGCAACCCTTCAGGGGTAAGTTGCCTAGGGGATGTCAGCTGGGGATCACCTTGCAAGATATCATATAAAGGACGAAGGATGTGACTGGGCAGGCCCAAATAGGGGCGTACCCATTGAATATCCCCTAATAACTTTTGAAAGTCGTTTAGAGTTTTTAACCCGTCCCTTCATCGGGTAATTTTCTGTGGTTTAACTTGTTCAGGGGATATGTGTGAGCCCAAATACTCAAGGGTGTCTTCCATCTGCACTTTCTCTGGTGCAATATTTAGCCCATGGGCTCTCAAAGTGGTTACCAGAGTAAAATAGGCCGTTTGCACTTTAGCAGGGGTTGGCACTGCCAAGAGAATATCATCCATGTAATGGATACAATGTACAGAAGGATAGGTATCTCTAATGGGAGCAATGGCCTTATCTACAAAGATCTGGCACATAGTTGGACTATTAGCCATGCCTTGTGGAAGGACTACCCACTCATAACGTTTGTCAGGGGCAGCATGATTAATAGATGGTAAAGTGAAGGCAAACCAGGGGGTATCCTCCGGATGTAGTGGGATGGAGAAAAAACAGTCTTTAATGTCAATTATTATGATAGGCCAGTGCTGTGGTAGAGCAGAGAGTATTGGCAAACCTCTCTGCACAGGCCCCATGACTTCTATAGTGGAGTTAATTTTTCTAAGGTCATGCAATAATCTCCATTTTCCTGACCTTTTCTGTATGACAAAGATAGGTGTATTCTAAGGGGAATTTGACTCCTTTAGATGACCCAGGGCTAACTGCTCTATAGCAGACTCAATTACAAGAGACTTCCAGTCTAAGTACTGGCCCGATGTGAGGCAAGCACCAGCTAAATTCTGCCAGTCTCCTGGGGTCATAGCATACCTATATAGGTTATCCAGCGAGGCTATCACAAAGGAGGCGGCCACACCGTATGTTTTTACTCCCTCCGCTATGTTTTTAACCACCTTCCAGTCTAGGGGCTCGTGGTGCCTATTGCCCTGTTGATCTTGAAACACTGGAAAAGCACCCATGGTATATGGTACTTCTCTCCATACCTCGGGGCAGAAACTCCTGCCTGATCTTTCAGTCCCTGTTCTAAGCTGTTTTTTATTCAGGTTATAAGGTGGGGGTGTATCCTGATGCCCGTCCGGCAGTTTCTTGGGTGGCTCCAGTGCCGAGGGTTTCAAGGACATTAGACGGAGACGTCCAAAATGGCTTGCCGGTTCTCCCACATTCTCCTCTGACTCCTGCTTTGCACTCTCCTCCCCCTCTGACTCACTCACTTTCAGTTCTATATCTTGTTCTCTGCAGACACTGCCCTTTTGTTCTCTGGAGACACTACCCTTTTGTTCTCTGCAGAGACTACCCTGCTGGGAATGTTCTTCTTTAACTTGTTTCAAGGCCGATTGCCCTTTTTGCAAACATTTTTGAAATACACCAGACTCATCCTCTAAACAAGTCAAAATAAGTATCCAAATACCCATTACGCACGGAGGCAATGTGCCGCTGGTATCAGCCGCTGTGAGGTCTTTTCCCAGTTTAGTCCATGCGGCAACAGTAAGATGACCAGACACCAAAAACCAGGGGGCAACTTTCTCTACTGCCAAGAGGAAGCGTTCCAGCGTGGCCTGCTTTATACCAATGCCATGCTGCTTAAACAAACTTTTACAGGCTGCCTGTAGCTGCCGAGTGGAGGGCTGGTTCCCCATTCTTACTTTCTCTTTTGAGTACCGAAGTATGTCACCTCTTATCAAGGGTAAGGAGCTCCGGGCGTCCCAGGGTCTTCTAATTCTTCTCAGGCGTCCCTGAGAGCTTTCTCACTGCTTACCTTCCTGGCTCTACTGGCCTAGACCACCCATTCCCAACGGGCTGATTGCCCCTCCCAGGGGACCTTACCGGTACTAGTTTTGCCGGTGTTGGGCTCGAAGCTGAGGTTCGGAAGGACGGCTCCCCATACGGGCCACCAGATGTCGCTGCCTAACTGTCCGCCCGCGGAAAGAAGACAGGACACATGGATACGAGCCACCTTGCAAGTTGCTTGCTTTATTCTTCTCTTACTTCTTTGTACACCTACTCCTACTCCTACTGCTACTGCCGGCTGCTACTGCTACTCCTACTCCACTGCTACTGCCGGCTTCCTGGCACTCGCTCACTTTTATACCCCAGGTCCCTCCAATCCTCTAATGCCACGCACTCTCGAGATGGAGATTCACAATAGGCTAGCTGGAAATCACTGCCCATAGGCATGCGCACGAAAGCCCTAGGTCTGGTAAACAAGGGTGTGGTCGGAGCTCTGGCCTTGGGCGCCCGCGCCATCTTGGGCCATCATATCTCGCTCACCACACTTGTGGGACCATGACAGTCACTAGGAGTGGCTGTAGCTTGGAGCCATCTCTTTTATCTTAGAAGCCAACTTCAAGATGTGCTGTATGTGCTCCTGGATCTGGTCAGATTTACTAACATATAAACAGCATTGTTCCTTGAGATACAGGCAGGTGCTACCTTCAGCTGCTGTTGAAAGGTCAAGGAAATCAGTGTGGGACACTGCCACCTGCTGAGACCATTGGCAAGGGGACATGGGTCAGAGTCCAATTATCCTGACATATCATCACGGGCAAAAAGGCAGCCGAGAAGAGCTGAAAAGAGCCCATAGACATCCTCCAACCTCCTGACACTAGACTCACAGATGAAAATCACGAAGGATCTCCACAATCCAAATATTTTAAATTCCATCCATTAGTGTAGGCCCTACAGGTGTGCCACAACAAGTGTACTGTGTACACAAACCCCGACCCACGGGGCGAATCAACGGAGGAATGAGGGGGAGCCTGTGAAAATGAAGGTGGGGCAAGAAAGACGTGAAGAAATGGAGGCAAGACAAAGTTCTGATCAAGCCTCAAGGTTTTATTGTTATAATGAGGTATATACATAGCAGCGGGAATAGAGGGAGGGATCAAGTGACGTAGGGATGGAGTGACATTTGGAGTGAGGTAGTTGTCGGCTGGTGATTGGATATACATATGACTAAGGCAGTGACATCAGGCAGGAAGTTTTTCGCGCGCGCGGGCCTTTTGAATTTCGCGGGCGCGGGCTTTTTCAAACCTGGCGCGCGCGGGCTTTTTCAGCCCTACAAGCTTCCTGTATGTCGGGGCCTGGGGGCTCACCCATGGCTCCCGACACACAAATATGAAATCAGACAATGTGCCCTTGGATGACAGAAAGAATATCAAACTTGTTGACTTTCATTTTGGAACTGAATTCACCAAGGAAAGCAAGCTGAAAACTTTCTGGCAAAGTCTCCTTTATTATGCTCCAGAACGCCTACCTGGAGACAAGTTGCATGGACACCATCATGGAGGTGCAGAGCTGGGAGTCACCCCGTATTTCATGGGAAGCGGGTCTCCACTTTTCCATGGTGATGCCTTCAATGAGCTACCCAGGTAGGTACTGGATGAAGAGTATAACAGTCCTTTCTACATGTCTGTCACGTGAACACTCACTGAGTGAACACTCACATTTGTCACCCATGTGCTCCATTTTAACCACACCACAAGGGTAGCTCTTATCCCAAAGCCCATTAATCTTTGACACCACATTGAACATGCTGCAGAGCTACTTAGCACTTCCTGTTGAGGAGGAAATTTATGTCAGAAACTACCAGCTCCTAAGAACCATCAGCAAGCGGACATTTCCCAGAGTCCATTTACCCCAGCACATCAACACTGCCAAGCGGTAGCCCAGAAAAGAGTTGAGACAACAGACATCCTGCAACCTGGAGACACAGTACCTAGAGATAAAAATCAAGAAGGATCTCCATCATTCAAGAATTTTAATGCTGTTTAAAACCATGGAGAAAAACAACCTCTTTGGTACAGTCATGGGGTAGGTAACTACAGACTGCATTTTCTTAGAGGGCCATGATATTTCACTAGGAACGGTTGTAGCATGGAGCGATGTCTTTTACCTTAGAAGCCAAATTCTAGATGTGCTGTAAGTTGTCCTGGACCTGGCCAGATTTACTAAAATAAAAACAACACAGTTGCATCCGATATAGGCAGGTGCTTCTCTCAGCTGCTGTTAAAGGCCAAGGAAATCACTGTGGGACACTACCACCTGCTAAGACCATCGGCAAGGGGACATGGGTCACAATCAAGTTATCCTGGCACACCATCATGGGCAAAGAGGTAGCTGAGAAGAGTTGAAAAGAGCCCACAGACAACCTCCAACCTCCTGACACTACACCCAGAGATAAAAATCATAAAGGACCTCCACAATCCAAATATTTTAATGCTGTTGCAAGACACAAAGAATAACAACATCTTTGGTGTAGTAATGGAGTACGTAACTGCAAGGGACTTGTGTGATCATCTAGAGACTCATGGCTTCATGAGCCAAAAGGAGGCCTCCAAAATACTCTGCCAATTAGTGTTGGCCCCACAGGTTTGCTATACCACCTGTGTTACACAAGGGTTATGAGACCAGAAGATGTGCACTTGAATGAGAGAAGGAATATCAAACTTGCCAACATTCATTTGGGAAATGAATTGATCAGTGAGAGCAAGCCGAATATTTTCTGCAGCAGTCACCTGTTGCGAGCCGGCCCCACACCCCCTGAGCGGCCGCACCCAAAGATGGCGCCTTGGCTTGTAGCCACACCCAGACCCAGAGACCTTAGAGCAGTAAACATCTTGCCTGCGCATGCCTGGGACATGCCCTAGCCCGTACGTGGGCCAGTAGTGATTGGCTGATTCATTCCGTATATAAGTGGAACTACTGAAAATAAACTCTCTCTCTGCTTGAAGACCAGAGGACGTGGTGTCGGTCTGTTGCTGTCACTCCGCCGCGGGTCGGTATCGGGGGGATAGCGACATCTGGCGGCCCGTACGGGGAGCCCCAACGGGACCCCAACCCTCCTCTGGCCCGATCTACAGCGCTGGTAAGAACCCCTGGGAGGGGCGATTTCAAAGACCCCTGGGAGGGGCAATCCTATGAAACCCTAAGAAGGGCAATTGGAAAGATCCCTGGGAGGGACAATCAGCCCCAAGGAGGTGTAGTCTAGACTAAATGCCTAAAAGGCTTCGGGGACGCCTGGAGCCGTTAGGCACAGCACCAAGAAAATGGGGAACCAGCCCTCTGCTGAACATCTACTAACTGCCTGTAAAAGCCTGCTTAGACAGAGGGGTATTGGATTAAAGCAACAGACGATTGAGCGCTTCCTCTCCACAGTGGAAGAGGTGGCTCCCTGGTTCTTAGCTTCAGGCCATCTTACTGTTGCAGCCTGGAACAAGTTAGGGGCAGATCTAACTAGAGTAGATACACAAGGCAACCTGCCCCCAGGAGTAATGAGTATTTGGATTCTGATTTTAACTTGTCTAGAGGATGAGTCAGGAGTATTTCAAAGGGTGTTACAGACAGGGCAATCCGCGTTAGAGCGAATTCAAGAAGAGCGCTCTCAGCAGGGCAGCGCCTGTGTCGAGGAAGAGCCGAAGGAAAGTGAGCCTGAAAGTGAGTCAGAGGCAGAAGAGGAAGTGGAAAAGGTTGTGCGCCATTTTGGGCGTCTCCGCCCCATTTCCGCACGGCCCTCAGCGCCTGAGCCGCCTAAAAAGCCGCCGGACGCGGGTGGGGGTAACTCCCCACCCTATAATCCTTATGCCCGATGCGAGGCGCGGCCTGATACAAGGCCCAAAGCGTCAGCTAGAAGTTTTTGCCCCGAGGTCTGGAGAGAGGTACCCCATGCTATGGGTGCTTTTCCTGTTTTTCAAACTCAGCAAGGGCAACGGTATCATGAAGTCTTAGACTGGAAAACAGTAAAGGGAGTGGCTGAGGCAGTAAGAACGTATGGCGTTGCCGCCTCTTTTGTGGTGGCTTCCTTAGAAAACCTACACAGGTATGCCATGACTCCGAATGACTGGCAAAATCTCGCTCGTGCCTGCCTAACTTCTGGGCAGTACCTAGATTGGAAATCCCTGGTGATGGAGTTTGCTACCGAGCAGGCAGCACGCAATGCCCATAATGGCCAGCACACGTGGGACGTTGATATGCTGATGGGTCAAGGGCCTTATGCCAATCAACAAATAAACTATCCCCCTCAGGTGTATGACCAGATTAACCTAATATGTACCAGGGCGTGGAAGTGCCTCCCAAATCGCGGAGAGCCGGCAGAAAACCTCACAAAAATCATTCAGGGCCAAAACGAGCCTTTTTCTGAGTTTGTGGCTCGTATGTGTGATACTGCCACAAAGATCTTTGGAGATGCAGACACAGCTATGCCCCTCATTAAACAGCTAGTCTTTGAACAGTGTACTAAAGACTGCCGAGCTGCCATCACCCCTCATAAGCAGAAAAGCCTAGAGATATGGATGAAAGTGTGCAGAGAAATCGGAGGGGGGCTCACCAATGCAGGGCTAGCAGCCGCCATAGTGGCTGCAGTCCAACAGACGCAGCGCCCTTCAAATAACCCCAGACGCCCAGAGCAAAAGGGCACATCTAGCGCTGGTCAGCCAGCTTGTTTCCAGTGCGGGCGCCCTGGGCATTTTAAGCGAGACTGTCCGTCCTTTCAAAGCAATACACCTGCAGAAAACAATCCCCAGGGGCCGGGGCGCTGTCCTCGATGCAAGAAGGGCAATCATTGGGCATCTGAGTGCTATTCAAAACAAGCGATGGACGGAACGCCTTTAGGCCCCAATCTCACTGGCACTAGGCCAAAAAACGTCCAGCGGGGCCCCCGCCGCCAGGGCCCTCGAATACATGGGGCACTCCAAACTCCGGCAACCAGTGCACCTCCTCAGCTAGTGCAGTGGCCGTCCCTGCTCCCTCCGGGGCAGGGTGTGCCACTGCCGTGGCCACCATCCGAAGGGCAACTGCCGGCAGCGCCAGACTGGACCTCCGTGCCGCCACCCAACTTGTACTAACCCCACAGATGGGAGTCCAGCCTATCGACTCTGACATGTCGGGACCCCTTGAGGCGGGTACGGTGGGGCTGATTATTGGTCGCGGCTCGGCCACCTTAAAGGGTATTATAGTCCATCCCGGGGTAATTGACCCTGACTATACTGGCATTATAAAAATCATGATATCTTCCCCAAAAGGAATTTTAGCCGTTTCCCCGGGAGACAAGATTGCTCAGTTGCTTGTCCTCCGCAGCGACCATGATCAATTCCCAGCAGAGAACAGAATTAGGGGCGACCAGGATCTCGGGTCCACTGGGCCATCATGTACTATGCTAGCCCTCGACCTTGACTGTCGACCTATGTACACCCTAAAGGTAAATGGCAGAAAATTCATAGGGTTGCTTGATACCGGAGCAGACCGTAGTGTAATTAGTGAAAGGGACTGGCCAGCTAAATGGCCTGTACAAATATCCCAGCAAGTGCTTAGAGGGCTGGGCTATGCAGAGACCCCAAAAATGAGTTCGGCTGAGCTTCATTGGCTAGATGAGGAAGGACACGCAGGACAGTTTCAGCCATATGTCCTAAACACCCCTGTCACGTTGTGGGGACGAGACGTGCTTACAAAGCTTAACCTACATCTCACAAACGAACAACTTTATAGCCCTCAGTCCAAAGCTATTATGGCTGATATGGGGTATATCCCCAGCTTTGGGCTAGGCAAGCATGCTCAGGGCCGAACCAGCCCTGTACCAACTTCCCCACACTCCAAAAGAGAAGGATTGGGTTTTTCACAGGGGCCACTGAGGCAATAAAAATCAAATGGAAATCAGAGCAGCCTGTCTGGGTACCTCAGTGGCCCCTTCCAACACAAAAATTACATGCTGCCATGGAACTCATTGCAGAACAGCTAGCTTTGGGGCATCTAAAAAGGTCTAACTTGCCTTGGAATACTCCTATATTTGTCATACGGAAGAAATCGGGACAGTGGAGACTGTTGCATGACCTCAGAGAAATTAATGCTACTATGGAGGTTATGGGGCCTGTGCAGAGAGGCTTACCAGTACTCTCTGCTTTGCCACAGAACTGGCCCATTATAGTAATAGACATCAAAAATTGTTTTTTCTCCATCCCACTGCACCCCGAAGATACCCCTCGATTCGCCTTCACCTTGCCGTCTATCAACCATACTGCCCCTGACAGGCGCTATGAGTGGGTAGTCCTTCCACAAGGCATGGCTAACAGCCCAACCATGTGCCAAATCTTTGTAGATAAAGCCATTGCCCCCGTCAGAGATGCTCATCCCTCCATACACTGTATCCATTATATGGATGACATTCTCTTAGCAGCACCTACTCATGCTGAAGTTCAAAAGGCTTTTTCCACACTGGCAACCCACCTAAAAGCCCATGGGCTGCATATCGCACCTGAAAAGGTGCAGATGGGGAATTCCCTTGAGTATTTGGGTTCACACATATCTCCAGAACAAATTAAGCCACAGAAAATTACCCTAAGAAGAGATGGAGTGAAAACTCTAAATGACTTCCAAAAACTGTTAGGAGACATACAATGGATACGCCCCTATCTGGGCCTGCCCAACCACATCCTACGACCCCTTTATGATATCCTACAAGGTGATCCACAGTTAACATCTCCCAGACACCCTACAACTGAAGGCGCTCAGGCCTTAGAAAAGGTAGAGCAAGCACTTGCAAATGCTGCCCTCCGGTGGCGCAACCTCAAAGCAGACATCCAGCTGTGTATCCTCCCTTCACTTACACAGCCCACAGGAACCCCATGGCAGGGTGGCCCCCTTTATTGGATCCACCCGCGAATTTCTGCAGGGAAAAGTATTTCTTGGTACCCTGCTGCCGTGGCACAATTAGCATCGATTGGCCTACAGCATAGTGTTCAAATCTTTGGGTCTTACCCCTCCAAACTAGTAGTACCATATACCAAAGACCAAATTCAAACACTTGGATCGGTCAGCGATGATTGGGCAATCTTACTGTTCACCTTCCAAGGACAAATAGACAACCACTACCCCAAAGACCCCCTTCTACAGTTTATGGAATTTCACCCAGTAGTTTTCCCAAAGTTTACATCCTGTAAGCCGTTAGCTGAAGCCATGAATGTCTTCACTGATGGATCTCAATCAGGCATTGGCAGCATTCACATTCCTAACCGACAGCCTCAGCTGTATCTGTTCCCAGGCACCTCTGCTCAGGTAGTAGAATTACAGGCTGTTCAACATGTCTTTCAAACAATTGACTCACCCTTTAATCTCATTTCTGACAGTGCTTATGTAGTTCAAGCTGTGCAGCGGCTTGAAGCTGCAGGATAAATTGACCAAAGTTCTCCTGTCGGATTAATTTTTTCTAATATTCAGCAGTTAATCTGGAACAGAAAACACCCTTTTCATATCATGCATTTAAGAGCCCACTTAAACCTTCTGGGCCCTATTACCGAGGGCAATGCCATCGCAGATGCACTGACGCGCTGCACCCTCATTCTTACTGCAGCCAAACAAGCCCAGGCTTTTCACAAAACATTTCATGTTAATTCCAAAACACTCACCAGTAGATTTGGCATCTCCCGTGAGGTCGCACGCGCCATTGTGCGACAGTGTCCTGCTTGCGCCCCCTATCGCCCATCACCCTCCGTCGGGGTTAATCCACGTGGGTTACAGCCCATGCATATATGGCAGATGGATGTCACACATTATGCAGAATTTGGCAAGACTCGATACATTCATGTGTCAGTAGATAAGGCCTCCGGCCTAATTTCTGCCTCTGCGCTCGCTGGAGAGTCTACTAAAGATGTCGTCACCCACTGCCTAGCCGCATGGGCTGCCTGGGGAATCCCAAAACACCTAAAAACTGACAATGCACCCGCGTACACTTCCAAAACTTTTCACCAGTTCTTACAACAAATGGGCACCACTTGCAGCCATGGCATCCCCTACAACCCCCAAGGCCAAGGCATCGTAGAGCGGGCCCATCTAACACTCAAAACCATGTTAGACAAACAAAAGGAGGGAGCTGGCTACGGCCGCACACCCAGGGACCGCCTTTCACTTGCTCTTTTTACCCTTAATTTTTTATCGTTGGACGCCACAGGGCGCTCAGCTGCTGACAGGCATATGGGCCCCCATGGGGCGTCCCAAGCACAGGTCATGTGGAAAGATATACTCTCCGGAGCTTGGAAAGGCCCTGACCCAGTGCTGATATGGACGCGAGGGGCCGTATGTGTATTTCCACAGGATGCTCAGGACCCTGTCTGGATCCCTGAACGCTTAACCAGACCAGTTGCGAAGCAAGATGCTGAGAAGTCTTCTCCCCCTTCTGCTCCTGCTGGGGGTGACCCTGGGGAAAGCAGTGACTGAACAATACCAAGAAAATCAGGATAAGTACCGGTGGGGGTTGTTAGATGTCCTACCCCTTCCCCTACCTATGCATCATACTGCTTCCGTCTTTCCCCGCATATCCACAACCAATAGCTCGCTTGAGCTACCCTTCCTAAAACAACAAGCTGACTTTGCCCCTGAACTGTGCCCCCTTAATATAAGCTTTCAAGGTTTTTTGTGCTTTCATATACTCACTAATTTTAGTTCAGAAGTTAATAGCTCTGACTACAACCCCAGTTGCATTACCCTGTATAATCAGTCTGCTGGATGGTTTGATACCCCTAGCAATAGTAGCAACCCTCGAACAAAATGGTACCTTCCTGCAAGGCCAAATACCGCTCAGGGTACCTAAAGCCAATGGCAGCATCCCCTCACAGCCTCAATGGGCCCCAAAATGCAAAAGCACGCGGGACTGGCCTAGTCTCTGGACAGGTTGTCAGAGCCACCGCCTCCAGTGGACAGTAAAGCCTTACTCTACTCTCTCCCCAGCTCAACTATACTTGGCAAAGACCCTATATCCTACACCAATTCAACTTGTTTTTACTCCCTCTGCTGGAATGCTACTGCATTTCACACAGCCCTTGTAACTAGATTACCCCGATATGTCCCTTGGCCGGTCGAGCGACCCTCTTACGCCCAGCTCTGGCGCAAGCCTGGACCTTGTCCAAGGCTCCCTAGTGCATGTGGTGCAGCTGGGCTGTGAGTGGCGGTTCCTTGGCTTCTGTGTTACTTCTGTGCAGTTTAACAATATCTCTCGCGCAGCTAGTCTCTCCAGACAACTGTCTCGTCAGCTACTAGGCAACTGGACCGCTGAAGTGGACAACTTACTTGATCAATTGCGAGGCGAGATCGCTGTAATAAACTCCACACATATTGACACCTCTACCGCTGTCACCTTGATGAACTGGGTCCAGTCAGCCCTACATACTGTTCGAGAATGGGCAGGCTCTGGCGCCCTGGCATGCATCCTATGCTTCCTGGGTCTGTGGCTGATCCTATACCTTCGTCACCAGAGGAGGCAACAGCAGATGAACATGGCGCTTTTGGTGCAGGCTATCACAAATGCTGAAGAACCAGCATCAACTTCAGCTGGAGTGCGGCTGCAAATGCTGGAAGGATAGCCAAAGACGGGCAACCTCTCTTGGGGGTGTTACCAACCTAAGGCAGGGACCCCACCAAGCTGTGGGGTATCCCAATGACGGGTAAGGAGCACTCTAGCCAGAGATGACCTAAGACAGGCACTTTCATGCATATATGAAGTAAAAGGGAGAGATGTGGCGAGCCGGCCCCACACCCCCCGAGCGGCCGCACCCAAAGATGGCGCCTTGGCTTGTAGCCACACCCAGACCCAGGGACCTTAGAGCAGTAAACATCTTGCCTGCGCATGCCTGGGACACGCCCTAGCCCGTATGTGGGCCAGTAGTGATTGGCTGATTCATTCCGTATATAAGTGGAACTACTGAAAATAAACTCTCTCTCTGCTTGAAGACCAGAGGACGTGGTGTCGGTCTGTTGCTGTCACTCCGCTGCAGGTCGGTATCAGGGGGATAGCGACAGTCACCATTATTGTGCCCAAAAATCCTACAGGGACAGAAGTACCATGGCCCCCAGTGGATGTGCAGAGTCTGGAAATCACCCTGTGCTGCACGGTAAGTGGATCTTTGCCTTTTCATGGAGAGACTTTAACTGAGCTACAGAACCAGGCACTGTGGAAAGAACATGCCATTCCTTTCCACATGTCTAGGCCAAGTGACCACTTGCTAAGTCAAATGTTCATTAGTGACACAAGAAAGACAGCCACATCAAAGGACATGTTAGAACATCCATGGATGAATATGGATAATGAAGGAAAACAAACCTGGATGTGCAGCCACTCCCAGACTACGAGAATCCTCAGTCCACTGCAGCCATGGAGTGCAGGCAGGGAGAGACTCAGGAGTCACTCCTCAGTCATAAACACAATGAGGTGATGAGAACCAATCTGATCCCAGGTCCCAACACATCTGAGAGGGAGAGTCATGCCAGCAACATGGAACCCCAGGGTGCAGCACAATGAACCCATAGTCACACGCCTTTCTCATCCCATGAGGTACATTCTCCCATTTGTGCTGAACCCAAATGACATTGTTACACTGTACCCACCATTCCCACCTATGACTGCTGTTACTACGGTGCTCTGAAGAGGCTAGCTGAAAGAAGGAAGGGGGCCTCCATAATACGTGCTTCTTCCTCACTCTCCTTTGCAAAGTTGTTCCTGCACCAACAAGCCAAGACTCCGAGTACAGACCACAATCAATCTTCAGGACTGTATGCCAAAGTGAGAAAAAGTGGGGTCCTGCAACCCAGCAGAGTCATCATGTGTATTTCTGTGACTACCTCCTCTGCCCAGATCACAAATAAGAATGGTGCAGCCCCAGTGGAAACCAGTTTCCACATCAGAGTGTTGCAAATAAGACCCTAAAATGATGAGTGGGTGCATGAGGTACGTGACCAGACTGTGACCCCAGCCGCCTCCTCCATCAACAGCCAGACACAGCAGGGTGCCACCAGGATGCTCTCTAACCTCAAGAGAAGATACTTTTCTGGTTCCTGTGTCAAAAGGGAAACCCAAATGGTGAGCCTAGCCTCTCCATCACCTTGGGACTCAACCTGTACTTCATGATAAGTGGATCTCTGCCTTTTCAAGGAGAGACCTTAACAGAATTACAAAAGGAGATAACTGAAGAGCAATATGATATTCCTTTCCACGTGTCTACATCATATGAACTCTTCCTGAGCCAGACAGCCCTTAACGACCCAAGAAGGAGAGCCACACCCGAAAACATGCTAGAACATCCATGGATGAAGATGTATGATAAAGAAAAACAAAAGCTGTGTGTGCAGTCACTCCCAGACTACGAAGACACCTGATGAATTGAGGCCAAAGCAAACACTGGTTACAGGCAGGAAGAGACTCATGATTCACTCTTTCATAAAAAATACGATGACATGATGGGCACCTATCTGATCCCAGGACACAATACTTCTGAAATAAAGACTCATGCCAGTACCCTAGAATCCCAAGCAGCTGCACACTGCACTGATAGTCACACAACTTTCTCACCCCATGAGGTACTTCCTACCATCTGTGATAAACCCAAACGATGTAGTTACATTCTACCTGCCATTCCCACCTATGACTACTGTTTCTACAATGTGCTCAAGAGCCCAGCTGATAGACGCCAGGGAAACTTCATGGTATGTGCTTCTCCCTCAGTCTCTCCTGCACAGTCGTTCCTGTACCAGCAACTTGGGAGAGCCTGGGCAGACTCAAACCCATCTCCAGGCTGTGTACCAAAGGGAGAAATAGTGTGGTTCCTTAAACCAGCAGAATCTCTACGTATGTTTCTGTTTAGGCCTCTTCTGCCCAGACCATTAATAGCGGTGGAACCCCAGTGGAAACCAGTTTCCCACAGGGCGTGTCTTCACTAAGATCACAAAACAATGGGTCAGTACAGAACGTACCTGACCAGACCGTGACCCTCATCTCGCCCTCTGTCACCAGCTAGGCACAGCAGGGTACCACCACATGTTCTTCAAGCTCAAGACTTCCGTTTTGTATCTGCATCAAAAGAGAAACCCAGACTGTGATTCCAGCCGCTCTCTCTGCCAATCTGGGAGTCACCCTGTAGTTCACGATAAGTAGGCCTGTCTCTTTTCATGGAGACACCTTAACTGAGCCACAAACACAAGTACTGTAGGAAGAATATGATACTGTTTTCACATATATACACCATATGAACACTCCCAGAGAAAAACAAGCATCATGACCAAAGAAAATGAGTCACGTCAAAGGACATGCTAGAACATCCATGATAAAGATGGGCGAATTAGAAAGACAAAAGATGTATGCACAGCCACTCCCAAACTATGATGAATGGAGGCCAAATTGAACATGTGTTAAAGGCAGAAACAGATTCCTGACCTGCTGTTAAATTAAAGATACAATGACGTGAAGGGAACCAGTCTGATCCCAGGTCACAACACATCTGAGATGGAGTCACGCCAGAACCGTGCAACTCCAGGGTGTAGCACACTGCAGTGACAGCCACACATCTTTCTCAATCCATGAGCTACATCCTACCATCTATGCTAAACCCAAACAGAATAGTTACAGCGCACCTGCCATTCCCACCCATGACTGTTTCTACAAAACTTTGAAAAGTCTACATGATAGAAGGAGGGAGACTTCTATGGGGCTTCTTCTGTCTCCTCTGTCATGTCCTTCTGCCACCAACCACCCAGGAGAGCCTGGGCAGAGCCCAAGCAGACCTCAGGACTGTGTACCAAGGTGAGGAAAAGCGCAGTGTCGCAAACCAGTAGATTCCCGTGCATGTTTCTGTGGCTGCCTTCTCCGCCCAGACCATCAATAAAAATGGTAGAACCCCAGCAATAATCACGTTCCCACAGGGAATGTTACAACTAACATCCTGCATTGACGAGCAAGTGTGGGAGGTACCTGACCAGACGGTAAACCCAGCCCCTCTCTCTGTCACTGGGAGTCACCCTATACTTCGTGGTAAGTGGATTTGGCCTTTTCGGGGATTAACCTTAACTGAGCTACAAAAGGAGGCACTGGAAGAAGTATACGACAGTCCTTTCCACATGTCTTTGCCATGTGAACACTCACTGAACTAAGTAATCATCAGTGACCCAAGAAAGAGAGCCACTTCAGAGGACATCCTAAGACAGCCCAAGATGAAAACCTAGGAAAAAAACAAAAGGTAGATGTGCAGCCACTCCCAGATGATGAGGACTCCTGGTTTATTGAAGCCACAGTGAACATGGTTACAGACAGGAAGAAATTCATTACTCATCCTTGAATCAAAAATATGGTGACACGATGGGCAACTATCTGATCATAGGTCATAACACACAGGAAATGCAGTCATGCCAGTACCAAGAAACCCCAGGACACAGCATGCTGCACAGACAGCCACACTTTTCTCATCCCATGATGGAAATCCTACCACCCAGGCTAAACCTGAATGGGGTACTAACACCATAACTGCCATTCCCACCTATGACGACTGTGCCTACAATGCTTTGAAGAGTCTAGCTGACAGACAAGGGGGCCTCCACGGTACGTGTTTCTCCGAGTCTCCCTCACAAAGTCCTTCCAGCACCAACAATCCAGCAACATTTATCTATTAAAGCACATACTGCTCCCTCACAGAATAGGAAATCTAACATTATCCTAACTTGTAATATCATAGCTCAAACTTCAGACACATTTCCGGTTATGATATCTACAACTCTGTTAGGTTTACTGATACCAACTTCTAGTCTGAGGACTACAAATGAAACCCATTAGTTCAGTATTTTAAGAGAAAGAAAACTCACCTCCTAAATCGAGAAAATAGGACTTTAAAACATCAGCAGTATGCCCACAGAACACTCACCGCATCTTTTCAATGACTCAGTCACATGCACTTACTTCGTGTTCTGCTGGATTGTGCATCAGCCGCGATCTTCAAGCCCATGCTTTTCTCCGTACAGCCTTTGAAATCTCGACTCCCAGACCTCTTCACATGTCCAGCTACCTTTTTGTTGAGAAACTCCGCTGAAATGTTTTCAGAAAACCAGCAAAGTAAAACCTTGTCTCTAGATGAAAACATGTAACACAGACACAACTGATTTATAAAAATAAATATTCTTAAAAGTGAAAAAATCTGATACAATTCTAGGTAAAATGAAAGGCAAAATCAAATCTCTCAAAAAAACAAAACTTGAGACAACAATATTTTTAAATGTAACATTAACTATACTTTAAAGAAGTTCAGAAACCACACATAATAATCCTGAGGCAAATATCCCATAGCCAGGATATACCAGGATCATTTATACACCAAGACTGTCAAGTTTCTACCTAAATCATATAAAAATAAATTCATAGGTAAATAATTGGAATTTCCAAGGAGAACACTGGTTTTGATGAGGCTGACTTAACATAAATTATTGTCAGGTTAGCAACTAAGAAATAATAATAAACTTAGGACACAGCATTATACATCTGTTACACGATCAGGCAAAACATAGGGCAAATGACTACTGTACATTTTTAACCCAACCACAGTCAGGCACTTCTCTTGATTCTAACTTGTTGCATGTAACTGATTAAGAAAAGCCCTTCAGCCTTTTCCTTCATAAAAAGATATTTAGGATTTTCCAAGAAGTTTCAGATGTGCCAGGAGTTTACTGTAGGTTACCAAGAAACAATGGTCAAGTTACTTAACTAAAGACCTTAAAGTAAAAAACCTTCACTTTTTCTTCAACTTTTGCAACTCCTGCCACTTCGTTTTTGACTCTGAAATCTTATTCTAATAAGGGGACAAACATCTACCTTTAAGGGAGATTACCTAAAAAATAAATTTTGCTATTTTAACAAAAACAACTAATTTCTTTTACATGTTATTTAATATTAAAGCTCTTAAAAATCTCACAAGCTGAATTGTTCAACTTTTGTAAGAAGCTGTAACAACTTTTGTAACAACTTTTGAATTGTTCAACTTTTGTAATGAAACTTTTGACTATATCAAGAAAGTATTTTTGAAAAACTCTTATAGTGTAGCCCTTTAAACAGCAAAAATGAACTTACGAAGAGACATACATACATACGTGTTTAGACGCACACACAGAAAACCTATGACAATTAAATGTGAAAACTCCCCCTACCAAAAAACGCTCCATACGATGTTTGACAATTAAGTCCACGAACAAAACTGTTCTAAAGTGCTACATACCTCAGTGCTCAGTATCACCATGGCCACCTTCTAAGCACTCCCCATGGGAAGCTATGCATGACACCAGCGCCTAGTCCACCCTTCAAAGCCATCTTGGAACTCTTTTTCTGCGATGGCCATTGCACACTGGGACACACTCATAAGTTCATGAACCTGACTATACTTGTCTGTGAGGGAGTTTTTACCCAGCAAATGAACAACTGCATGGGAACACTCGCCCTACTCACCTGATCTGAACCCCAGTGACTTTTTTCTTTACCTGAAGACGCAAGAAATGTTAAAAGACACTTAGATGACAGTCAGGGCATCAAGACTAATACAACAGCTTTGATGGCCATTCCAGCAAAAGAGTTCCAAGATGGCTTTGAAGGGTGGACAAGGCACTGGTATCAGTGCATAGCTTCCCAGGGGGAGTGCTTGGAAAGTGACTGTAGTGATACTCAACAGTGAGGTACAAGGACCAACAACTGAGTCTGCGAGCTCATCCTATAAAAAGTGATACGTAGCTGTTTGCTGAATACCACTATGGTCACCTTCAAAGCACAGGCGGGTGTGCTAGCTAACTTTCGGGATTCCCTTCATGGTCACCAGTTTGTCACAGGTTTCTCTGAAGACCTTCAACAGTCCTCCAAAGACTGTGAAACAGAAAGACTTCAGGGGTGTTGGCTGGCCCATAACAGAAATCTTGATTCAGAAATGAAGACACTTCAAAGTGGGGTAGGAGCACTGTGGACAGCAGTCCGGTAGGTTCTGACACTAAGTCAGTTTGGGGTTTGCTTCTTATACTCCATCTATGCCCAGGGTATAGCTGGAGACAACAAATCACTGATGGCGGTCTGAAATATTTCCTGTTTTGGCACACAGGTGCCTATCCCTTGCCTGCACCAACATGCAGACTTCAAAAGGGTTCTTGCCACAGAGGCTTCTGGAATTGGGAGCAGCACTTATTACTGGGTGTCGTGCTTGAGCAGATTCTTGCTCCCTTGGCTGGATCACCTGGTACTGATGGGAGCTCTCTGGTGCCCCTGTTGGACGGCATACAGTGGTCGCCTCTGTCTCACCTGGGCATACCTCTCAAGTAGGTTTAAACTGGCCTCTCTGAAAAACAAGGGACAATTTAAGCAACTTGTCCCTTGGTGTGGGTGACAAAATGAAGTTGACTACCCGAGGGAACGCTTCAAGGTGTGGTTAGGCTGACCCTTCTCATCCGTATCTTATGAGTATTCATTGTTAACAGGGTTACTTGGGATTGTCAAAACTGTAGTTGTGGAAGCTGTCAGTACAGGAGGGTAGACTAAGGGGGAGATGCTCCAACATTAGAGTCGACTGGCTAAACCTAAAGTCCCTACAAGGGTTTCCTACACTGACACCGGTGAGGCTTAGAGCAAGAGAATAATCTTCTCCCAGATGAATTACACCTGAGTTCAGAAATGAAAACCACGAGGCGACTTTTGGAGAATCTGACCAGATCACAAGGAGACCCGCAGGCCACATGAATGGCTGGTACCTGAATAAATTCACCCCTTGGACTCTGCCCTATTGAAGGACTATGGGAGGGGCAAGATGTCCTCCAAATGCGAAAGAACCATGGCTACAAAAGCCAAGGGGTAGACTCTGCTGTGACAGGATTACTTCTGGGTGTGGCCTTTCTAATCACAGTCTTGTATCTCCCACCCAGCTGCCTTCGCTGGACTGTGAGACAGGTAATTGGGACCTACCAGGGATGTGTTAATTGGGGCCTGTTTTCCTGCAAAGCCCAACAACTCCAGAGCACAGGAAGCGGGTGGTACTACCACCAAATCACTATAGGAAAGAACATCCTGCGGGCTGAGGATCCCTCTGCTGAGAAGCTCCTAGAAGCAGGACACAGAGAGAAAGACAGAACAGTCTGTAACTCTGAAAACCCGAAGAGCAGTGGCAGAAGAGACTTGGCAGCAGGAGACAGTATGGTGGCCTTGCCAGCCTAAAACATCAAGCTGAGGGCCCGGAGGCAGAGACTGAGGCCCAAACAGAAGTGTGTCCACCACCACAGCTTCAGAGAGACTCTCCTGATGGAAGACATGAATCCTAAGTGTTCTTCAGCCTGAATGATGACTGTTACTTCACTAAAAAAACCTGATTACTGTGAGTACGGTCTGAGTTCTGAGTCACTGCTCCTTACATTTGCTGACTGCGCTCTGGAGCAACTGGAAGCTGACCCAGCTTTTGGCCAACCACTCATGATCAGTGACAAGGCCCATGTTGGGACGAATGGCTTTGTTAACAAACTAAACTGGTGCACTTGGAGCAATGAGAATCTGATGGAGATTCAAGAACATCCACTTCAGCCCCCAAAGTTACCGTATTAGTGCACCTGGGTCCAGTGGAATCACTGGCCCTAATTTTTCCCAGATGGACGAGGAGAGGCTGTGACTATCAATGATGAAAGATATCCGACTATGGTAACTGATTATTCTGGGCCCAATCTGGAAAGGACTCAATAGCAGTACACTGGTTTTGGACTATGGGAAACTCAACCTGGGATACTTTCAAGGGGCCTGACATAATTTTAGACTACACATCAACTGTATCATACATTGGATCCTTCTGTGTCTCTTCTTTGTGTTTGCAGCAGGAGACCACCTGCTCTATCATCTCTGCGCTAGGAAAAAGTTTCGGGGCACAGCCAATATACAAAATCTAACATGGAGTCATCTACAAGACATTATGCTGAGTGAAATTCTTCAGACAAAAAATGACAAATTTTGTATGAGACCATTACTACAAAGATGTCAAAGGTTTAAGATGATAAGAAAATAATCTTGGATGGTTACAAGGGTGGGGAGGGACGTAGAGGGATATTCACAGATTAGAGAGCAGACAGGAACGGCAGCAGGTGAAGGGAATGACAGGATGCAGTCAGTACAAGGGAGGTTAGCACAACTGGATCACATCAAAAGCTAAAAGGTTTCCTAAATACAACCCAACATTTTCAAGGACAGACTAGCAGGGACAGTTTTGGGGACTTACAGTTTCTCAGGACATCTAGGCTAATTAGCACAATGCGGTTTAATTTTTTTTAAGAAAGTGTTCTGCATACCACTTGGATGAGGGGTGTCTGGCTTCTTAAAAGCTAGAAAGTGGCACCTAAGTAGCATCAACTGGTCCCAATCCACCTGGAGCAGTGGAGAACGAAGGACATCAAAGACAACAGAAAACATGAACCCAGACACAGAAGGGGCCATGTGATCCAGAGACTTCATCAGCATGAGAGAGAACTAGATAGCGCCTGGCCATAACCAACACCTGCCGTGACAGGGAACACGAGGTAAAGTCCCTGATGGAGCAGGAAAAGGACAGGTATGCAGAACAAGAACTCTCCTGAAAAGACCACATGCTATTAAAAAGTCCACACTTTACAGTCTGTCAGATGAGAGGGTCGCCTAAGGATACGGTCCCCGTACTCTCGGTTAGCCCAGAGCCGAGAAGACCAAAGACTAGTCTTCAGACAGAGACTGGACTGGACTAGAAGACACAGGTGATGCTGGCGGAGAATATGCTTCTTGGCTTAAACATATAAACAAGGCTGTCTGGGCAGTTCCTCTCTAGAGACGAGATGAGAGGGTGGAGGGGGACAGGGGTAGGTGGAATGCATATGGGAAACAGAGGGTGGAAAGGAGGAGTGTGCTGGCACGGGGTGCTGGGGGCGACAGCAGTTACAGGAGCATGGTAATGTGTGTTTGGGGTTTTACATGACAAACTGATACGTAAACTTTGACCTAAAGCACAATCAGAGATTTTAAAAGAGAGAGACAGAGTCAATTCCAAAGCAAAGAGGTCTTCCCAGCACCAGAAAAGAATAGCCAGGAGCAGGCAGCTAGCCTCGGGACCTGGGATCCCAGCACTAAGAAACACCTGGAACCAGAGACAGAAAGAAACACCAAGAAGTGCTGGCAGAGAAATAACCATAGAAGACCGAGAGGCGGCTTTCCTGTCCGCAGAGGGAGAAACCTTCCCAGTGGAATAGAGTTCCTCTGCGCACTCATGAGCACCTAAATTCCATGGGGCCATGCAATGAATTATTGAAGCCAGCAGAGGAGTGCGGTAGGAGAGACTCCTGGTGTCAGAACTGGTCCAGACGGACAAGAGAACAGGCCAGTCTGACTTCTGCCTCACAGACATCTTTTGAACCACTAACATCTCTTTTATCACATCCATTACTTTCCTGATCCACCATCCACTTCCACGTCTAGGCCTCCTCACGTTCTTCCTTAATTTTTTCGTAATAAGCTCCCACCTGATGTCATTCACTCAGGGTTGACATTTCCAAAACCTACTTGGAGCCCAGAAACTGTTCTGTTTTAAAATCTCCGATACATTCTCACTTATCTGTGCTGAATACCAACCTGACGCTGTTTCCTGACGTTCCAAAAACCTGGAGAGGTCTAAAGGACCTGTGGCCTCTGCCTCTTCCAGTGGGGCTCACACCGCCCCAGCTCCCAAGGGCGTGAAAGCTGCCACTGTCACAATTCAGAGCTCAAGAGCCTGGTTGCTCAAAGCCTGTCACACACGATACAGAGCTAGTAAAGGTAAGATTCAATTCCATCGGGTTGTGTTTACAACTTAAGATCTACCTGAACTGGCAGGAGGGGCACTCTCTGGGAAAGTGACAGGTGAAGTGAGACCAGAAGATGCCCATGGTTACAATGTTCGCTTCAATCATTGGCAACAGCTAGTGCAAAGACTCAAAGGCAAAGAAAATCTTCATCTCAAGTAAACATCTTAAAAAGCACACTGCGCCTCATGACACAGGCTTCTGGATCTCACCCAAAACAATTCTTCTGTCAGCATTGCCCCAGGCCGCAATTTCCTTCACAGAGATAGATACCTTAAGAAGGAAAGAGTCTCTCTTCTCCCCAAGATGGCAACTGGATTGCAAATATTTTCAGAGAGGAACAATCAGCTAATACTAGACAAGACATTTTCTGGATCCAATCTAACGAGGTTCTCAGGGTGGGGTAGACACCCAGAGAGACACAGTGGGATGCTGCTCTGAAAACACGAACAATGTGGAAGTGATTTTAGAACTTGGTATGCTTACAGCCTGGGAGACTTAAGGGGCCTAAAAGGAAAAGTCTAGATTGTCAAAGCAAAGCCGGGAAGGCTCCAATGGAAGCCAGAACAGCTATACATAAAGTCTCTGTCAGTTGCAGAGAACACACAGGATGCCAGCGACACAACGTGGCTAGAAACGTGCACGATAAACGTGCTCCTGCTGAGGCTTTAAAAGAAAAAGATAAACACAGGGTGGGTCAGTGGAAGAAACAGATGATTTTTTACACAGATTTGTACAATGCTTTTACAAACTATTGGTCTTAATTACATTCAAATGTTTGGTAGAAGGCAGACTTTTAAGTGATGAACTTCCATATTTAGCTGAAGAGATTTCTCAGCAACGTCTTCAAGGTACAGCATGGGATCTCCTTGCCACTTACAGTGAAGAAGAGAGAGGAACGAGATGGACTTAAAATGAACTGTGCAAAACGAAAACAAAACTTAGAAAAAATGGAAAATTCTGGTGTACAAACAAAGGGCACACATTCTAGAATTTTCACCAAGCATATGGCTACACAATCTTCTGTAAAAGAGATTCAGCCAGTGACTGATTCTAACCAACTATCACAGCAAAAAGTTCATCAGCTCCAACTTAAGGGAACAGAGAAACAATGCAAACAACACTGTCTGCCTGTCTGAATTCCACAGGAAGGGAACTGGTCAAAGGAGCTACATCCCTTGACTTGCAGGAAAAGGACAGGGCCATCCTTGGAGCATTCCAAACATCAACAGATGTGTCGGAATGAGCACGGGAAACAGCAAGGCTGCCTCTGTTTCAAAGGGTGGAGTGGGTGGAGTCACAGCCTCTGTGTTAGACATCTGGTACTGCTTTAACAGAAATACCACAAATGGATGGCTTTAAAAAGAAAATTTTTTTTTGTTTTTTCATGATGATGAAATGAAAGTATACAATCCAAGTCAATTTTGCACACACGCCTCTCTACAATTCTATCTGCTCTGCCCACCCTGTGACAGCACACTCCTCTTTTGCACTCTTCTAGTATCTTCCCAAACACCTGTCCCTCCTCTCTATCCTCTCCTCTCACCTCTAGAAAGAAACCAGTAGCACAGCCTTCTATAAACATACAAAGCCATAAATTACACACACCATATATTAACTGTGTCCCCAAGTCCAGTCTGATCATAGTCTGAGTGTTGACCTCAGTACTGTTTCCGGTCTGGTGCAGGAGCAAGTCTACGGGCCATGTTCCCAGGGGACCCTCCAGGATGGCAGACATCAATTCTGGTCTTTCACTAGAGATCCTGATCTGCACACCTCTCTTCCTCACCTTAAGGCAGAGAGGAACTATTTCCAACACCAAAGACATTACACAACACCACCAATCATGGCATAGGTAACCGTTACACAGATTTGGCGGAGGGGGAACACAATTCAATCCATGACAGCCTCCTAGGTTTTCAAGAGTCAGATCTTCATCCAGTCGGTTCTATGGGATGGGGTCACCACCCAAAGCTGAGAGGACAAGGTGGCCATGCCCAGAGGGCCTACTGGACAAGGCATGCAGCTGCCACTCAGACGACCTAGGAGAATGGGACCCCTCAAGGCCGATGGGCTGCAAGTGCCATCTTAGTGGGTCTTAAAGGTACAGCTGAATCTGAGAGCCTAGGGGCCTCCTCCCACAGTCCAGAGAGCAGGGCGAACACCCAGAGTCCAGGGGAGAATGATAACACCCAGATGGTCCCAAACAGCAGATTATTTTGTAGGCTTGATAAATGTAAATTGTTCTGCTGGGCTTGAGATTTCCATGGCACCCGTTATTGCTTCTTCTCCTTCCATTTCCCTCACTGGGAATGGAAAGGTCGACCTCACACCTGCTGCACCATTCTACTGCACACACAGTCTCCTAGATTTCATAGGCCGACAGATGGAGAATTTGGCCCCAGGATCAAATATTCCTCAAGTCTCAATTATACTTGATGGAGATAATTCAGAATGTCAGCTTCTGGTCTTGGAGTTGATTTACGACTCCACAGATGACATGATGGGGTGACTGTGTTTTGGATGTTCCAAGGACAGGACTCTGGAGAGGCCACAGTGTGGAAGGAAAGCCTGGTGGCATAGTGGTTAAGTGCTATGGCTACAAACCAAACGGTGAGCAATTCAAATCCACCAGGCACTCCTCAGAAGCTCTATGGGTCAGCTGTACTCTTCCCTATGGGCTTGCTATGTATTAGAATTCACTGGACAGCAGAGGTTGTTGTTGCAAAAGGTCAAATCTTATGAACTGAATTGCATCTCCCCACAATCTGTGTCGTAAATCCTAGCATCTAGGCTGTTGTTATAATCTTACTTGGAAATGGGTTGTCTTAGTTATGTGAATGATGCAGGATGAGTGTGGGGTGCATCTTCAGTCATTCTTTCTTTAACTGTTAAACAGATTACACAATGAAGCCAGCAATCAGAAAACGGAAAAGCGAAATACCAACCATGGAAAGATAACCCAGGGACAGAAGTTCAAAGAGACAAACATCTCCCATCAGAGACCAGACACAAAGCCTTCTCCTAGGGTACCCACCACAGTTCAAACTTTCAGCCTCCTACACTGTGAGAACAGAAACATGTTTGTTAAACCCACTTGTGCTCTGTCTGTTACAACAGCACTAGAGAACAAAAGGAACCCTAGTGGTACAGCGGGTAGAGCTCAGCACGTTAAGAGCTCAGCTGCTAATCACCAGTCAGCAGTTCAAATTCACCAGCAGCTCCTAGGAAATCCTACTGGGCAGTTCAACTCTGTCCTATAGAGTAACTAAGAGATAGCAGCAGCTCCAGGGCACTCAACAACAAGACCTAACTGCAACAAGGTACTTTTCCACCGACATTCATGGGAGTACTACATACAAGTGCCCAACAGTGGAAATAACCCAAATTCCCATCAGCAGAATCATGGATAAACAAAACGGAGTCTATCGATCTAGTGGACTATTATTCAGTCATAAAATGAAATGAAGTTCTCATAAACGCCACAGTATGGATGAAACATCAGAATACGACATAAAATGAGTCACACAAAACAAATATTCTAGGATCTAACTTGCACAACACACCTAAAATAGGCAAATGTATAGAGAGTGAAGTTTATTAGCGCTGACCAGGGGCTGCGGGGGGCTGAATGGAGGAAGGAAGTGGAGTTACAGCCTAACAGGAAACAGGTTTCTGCTAAGGGTGATGGGAAAATTTGGAAACTGATACTGGTGATGTGGTTGTACACAGGGCCACAGTAATGGATGTTACTAAATTAAATACGTAAAACAGCTGAAGAAGGACGTTTTCTTGTATATATTTTACCAAATACACAAACAGAAATTAGCACGAAACACACGTAAGACAGTATTTTTTTAAAAAAAGCTATTTAGTGTCTTGGACTCACTACATACCTGAAAGGAGAGGAATTTAGATACCAGGGGAAGAGACAGAGGAAGTGGGTATTTCAAAAACGTCATGCAACTTCAGGCAGTACTCACCTAGAGAAATGAAATTATGTAGCAGGAACTGCAGTGTGCAAATGGATTTCCTAAGGTAACAGAATCTTGGTCACCTTCTTCTGAACATGAAAAAATGTCTACCTCTACAATAAAAAAAAAAAAAAAACAACTTGAATTATACTTCAACATACTTTAAAATAAAAGATTACGTTAATGGCATTTGACTACCCAATCATTTCACAAACTTGACACTTGAAGACACTACATTTTTCAAATGAACCATACCGGTGGTCCTTCACCATTTGGTGTTACTTACCCTGGAGTGGATTTCAAATAATGGGAACTGTTGGTGTGATTCTCATGGGACACCATTTGCTGGTGAGATTAACAGGGGACACCACTTGCTGGTGTGATTAACACAGGCCAATATTTGCTCGTGTGATTAATATGGGACACCACTTGCTGGTTTGATTACCAGGGACACCATTTACTAGTGTGATGTATGTGAGGGGCTGAGGTTGAAAAGAATCACACTGACAACAAACTTTTCATTTGCTGTGGGCAGAAATGGGACACTCTCCAGCAAGTAGAGACTGACACCAGCTTGTTAAACCCACCAGCTTTTGTTGAGCAAAGTAAACAAGTCTGCTGTTGGGAAAGTGAGAAAAGGCAACTTACCAGCCTTCCTTACTTCAAAAAAAGAGCGGCATTCCCAGGAAGGGGGGTGAGAAACTCCCTGAACTATTCTCCGTCAGGGCCGTTTTCAGCACAGACTGCTTTGCAGTACACTGACACAACCTTGTCTCCAGGGCTTTTGCCAGGCTTCTGCCGTTCTCAAGACAAGCCCCTATCTTGAGAAAGACCAGGGTAGGGTCTGCACGATTTCACATTCTTTCCAAACATGCACATCGCTACAGGTCACCAGGGGCGTGCACAGCAGAACTTCTCCACGGGGTTTTCAAGGCTGGGACCTTTTGGTAACAAATCACCAGGCTTGTCTTCCAAGACCTATCTGGTTGGGTTTGAAATGATGACCTTTCAGCTAGTAATGTCAACCATTTGCGCCACCCAGGGACTTCCTCCTTTGCTCTTTACTGTCTACATCTTCTCCTCTTTTCTCATGCTTACATTCCACAGATTTGACACACGTCTTTAGGACTGCCACTCTATATTACATTTGTTTGAAAGGAGATAAATTCTCTAATCATACCACAGGTGTCACACACTATTTACTCAACTTAAATCCTACTTTTTTTGTACTCAAAATTATAAATTACAGTTCTCCAGTAGTTGGACATTTCACATTTCTCCTAGGAAGAGCTCTGTGTCAAATAATTATTACAAAGGATGAGCAATCTTCTGCAACACTGTAGCATGGCTCCTTAGCAGCTAAGACAACAACACACTATCTCCCACAGTCTGGGCATGTGACCATGAAGGATCCATCCCTGAACAAGGACACCATGCATAGTCAACTACAGGGACCTTCAGAGAGATGGCCTGACAGAGTAGCTATAAGGGACACTAACATAAACAGTGATTATGAGGAAGGCACACGCCTGTCAACTTTGTGCTACTGTACATGGGGTCACTGTGAGTCCGAACTGAAGACACAGTGCCTAACAACGTATGGCTGACCCTCGAGGAGCTCTTCAAGTATTCTGATTTGTTCTGGGGTTGAACTGCTCAACTTTCAACTAGCAGCTGAGTGCCTAGTGACAGCGCACTACCAACAGTCCCCTTTATAACACAGACCTCCTATTTCCACCTCATTTTTATAATCACTGTTTGGAAATAGAGAATATGAATGGCCTTTGCTTCAAGAAGCCTTCAACCTAAATATAGGCCTTTAGTACTAAAAACCACTGCTGAATCACCAGGATCTAGGCTGGTACATATCCTGTCTAACCTAACCATTAAAATCTTGGACAAACACTGCTGTTTCAGCTCCAGAAATTCTTCACCGGCCACATCACTTTCTATCTGCAGACTAAGTAAGAATGACTGTATTGCTTCACACATAATCATGACAAAAATGTCAGCTTTATACTCAAAGAAATTCAGGAAACATGCCCGTGTTTTCCTCCTGAACTTGGGATCTATTTGAGATAGACATGGGGGAAAGACGTAGCAGTCGGCTTCTAGAAAGAATACAGCCTTGGAAACCCTATGGGGCAGCTCTCCTGTCCTACAGCAGGCTATGAATCAGACTGAATTCACTTCACGGCAATCTTTTTTGTCAGACGTTTTGAAATCCACCTACGCATTTCCACCTCATGCTTTAAATTCATCTCTTAAACATCTGCAAACATTACAAGAGGAGATGCATACATAACTCCTCATCTTAGTTTCTGTACGAACAGCAGCACTCCAATCGCTGCGGCACGTGGAGCAGCGCACAGGACAGGGAGGGCGCGGGGCCTTCCCACTCGGGCCAACCGCCCTGAGCCTCCCCACTGCATTTCTCACAAACGCCAAGGGAAGCTCATGCTGCTGATCTCAAAAACCACTTTGCTCAGCGAGAGTCCCATGGTTTTACCTGTCATTCCACCCAGAGACACAGCGCCACCCACCTACCAAGCGTCTGCCCCGCAGTACTTGCGAAGCGGAAGTGCCCAGACGGCCTGGGACCCACAGGGCTTCCGGTGAAGAGCGACGCCGGAGGGAGCTCCGCCCACTGAGCCGCCCCCTTCGGAACTCTCCGCGCCCAGCACAACGCGGCGACGGTAAGGCCCGCGGGCGATCCCAGGGCTGAGAAGCCAGGAATGTGGGAGACAACAGGTGCAGAGACCTCGCTCGGTGGCCTGTACCTGCTGCTGGAACAAGCAAGACACACACAAACCCAGACCTCCCTCACACAGCGGCTGTCGAGGCACCCAGAATGGTGGCCGGCCCTCACACTACCAACTTCCGGTTCCCGTTTTTGGCAACAGTTCTTGGCCATGTCACCGGCTCCGAACGCAGACCCAGAGAGCTCTACCTAGTGACCGGTCGAGTTCGGTGCCTTCGCTCGGTCTAAGGATCTGTCTGTCCACTGCAGTCTTCATTATCTCTGGAAACAAAAGCCTGAGGTTTCTCAAATGCCCAGAGAAACTTTAAGACAGTTCAGTAGGCAAAGATTTCCAATGTACTTGGGGAGCAAAGGAAGATGTATTTCCATACTTGTTCATTTGAAAGTCAGTATTTACCATGTCTTTTATATCAGTTCTACCGTGGCCTCTAGGGTCGCCATGAGTCGGATCCGACTCGACAGCACTTGCCTTTAGAAAAATATTCACCCCTCATATGTACTTGCCAGTGTTTAAAATTGTTCAAAGTGCCTCCTTTGGCTTCTCTGACATGGTCTATCTTCTCTTACCTATCAGGTATCTCTCTTTAGGAACAGGCTACTAACTCTGCAAACCCAGTCTGAACTCTGCATTTTCGACGACGATGAGAGGCAGGTAGGCACTGTTATCTCTGAGGGACAATAGATAAAAGGGGAAGTCATTTTGAAAATGTCTGTTACAAACAATTTTTATTTTTTTCACTGGGACACATGTATAAGAAGTTCATAACATGTACTCATCTGAAGTGGTCAAGGGCTCAGTTTTGACATTTGGATATATACTGATAGACCTCGGCAAACATTAAGGTCCCATTTTATGGGATCTTGCGTAAAATGGGAATGCCACAACACTTAATTATGCTCTTAAAGAATCTGTATATGGATCCAGAGGCAGTCATGCAGGCAGAACCAGGGTACACTGCATGGTTCAAAGTCAGAAAACATGGGCATCAGGGTTGGATCCTTTTACCATACCTTTACCATGTGTGCACCAAGCAAATAATCTGAGAAGCTGGTTTCTACAAAGAACAACAAGGCATCAGGATTGGAGGACGACTCATTAACAACCTGCCTTATGCAGACGACACCACCTTACTTGCTGAAAGTGAAGCAGATCTGAAACATGGATGAAGACCAAGAACCACAGCCTTCAGTATAGATTGCACCTGGTCATGGACTGTGTTCCCTACAAAATCAGTAGCAATTTGGCTATGCCTAATTCCTGGTATTCAGTTAGCTGCCTCCATTTTGCAATTCCTGCCCCTATGAGGTAAGTCAGGGTGGATGGGCAGCAGTGGTTTTGGTAGATTAAGATTGAATGTGTAAGTTGGTTTGGGGCCTTGAGGCAGTCTTTCAGATATAATGGAAAAAGTCTAGCAGAGAGAACTGGGAACCTCACAATGTGAAGAAAGCAAAAGAGTGCATCCTTCAGCACTGAGGTTCCTGGATCAAGGTGCTCCCCAACCAAAGACTGATGCAACACAAGGACTTTCCTTCAGAGCCGACAGAGGGAAAGCCCTTTGCCTAAATGTGGCCTTGTAACCTACTGGGCTGTGTAAGAATGAACTTTTCTCTCTTAAAGCCATCCACTTGCTGATACTTCTGTTAGAGCAGCACTAGCTGCCTAAAACACACCTCAACATCAAGAAAACAAAAATCCTTACCACTGGACCAGTAAGCAACATGGTGGTAAATGGAGAAACAACAGAGGTTGTCACCGATTTCACTGTACGTGGGTCCACAATCCACACCCATGGAAGAAGCAGTCAAGAAATCAAAAGGCACATTGCATTGGGAACATCTGTGGCAATGGATCTTTTTAAAGTAGTGAAAAATGAGGATGTCACCTTCAAGATGAAAGTGTGCCAGACCCAAGCCATGGTATTTTCAGTCGCATCATATGCATGTGAAAGCTGGATGATGAACAAAGAATGCAGAAGAAGAGTTGATGCCTTTGAATTGTGGTGTTGGAGAAGAATGTTGAATGTACCATGGACAGCCAGAAGAACCACCATCTGTTCTGGAAAAAGTACAACCAGAGTGCTTCTTGGAAACAAAGATGGCAAGACTACATCATACATACTTTGGACATGCTGTCAGGAAGGATCACTCCCTGGAGAAGGACATCGTGCTTCGCACAGTGGAGGGTCAGTGAAAAAGAGGAAGATCCTTAATGAGATGGGTGGACACAGTGGCCGTAACAATGGGCTTAAGCATCAAAATGACCATGGGCATGAGGTAAGACTGGGCAGTGTTTTCTTCTGTTGTGCACGAGCTCACTGAGTTGAAATGTATTCGATGGCACCTAGTAACAACCAGAACAGTGAGCTCAAATGGGCTGATACTGGTCTTTTTCAATCAAAAATAGAAACAAATGGTCTACTACAACTAGAATGACAAATTGAAGAGGAATAGTATCACATTCATTAAAAAGAACACTTCAAAATATATGCTGAAGTACAAAACAGCTGCCATCCATCCTCCATCATTAACCTTGTAGAGTGATGGTTTACAACATACAGGAACATCACACAATACCAGGAATCATAGATTGGGCAAATGGCTACACTGGAGGAGGTCTTGGCTGACAGACAGTGGGTGGAAACATGAGATGGGAGGATGAAGAACGGGCAGTGAAAGACATTCAATGTGGAGGCTGCTGGGTCACAGTAAAGATGGTGGCTGGACTATCACAGTAGTGATTTCCTTGAACAAAGAAACACCTTCATCTGTTAGGGATTAAAGAATAGATATCTGCCTCCTGCCAAGGAGAAAGAAACCTTGCTAAAAGCCTTCTGAGAGGCCTAGATGGAAGTCTGAATGTGAGGGAGATATCTCCGCTAACTGGACCTACCCAACCAGGGGTAGGAGACCACCACCCCAGCAGGTCCTCTAACTTTGGACATAGACCCTGTCCCTGTCCAGGGTGTAGGGGACAAGCTGGGTGACACCGCAGGTCAGATGGTTCAGCTCCCAGTGAAGATTCTCTGCAACCAGCCTGCAGCCGTTAAGGACAGGGCAGAGTGTGTAGATGGCATCCACTCTTGGGGCTTCCTTGTGCTCTCTGAGTCTATGGTGAGAGAACGAGGAGATGACCATAAATGGTACCTCCAGAGGGAGGTCCTGAGAGTCTTTGGGGACATGGTATAAATCAGCAAGAGAAAATGAGACGGGTGAAGACTTGGACCTGTGATTAAAGCAACTACGTAAGACTTCTTTGGAGATAATCTCTGGAGACAGAGTTGAAGACCTAAAGGTCACAACAAGGAGAGGAGTGAGTTCTAGGAGTTGCAGAATGGTACCAGGGAAGAGGCAGGCCTGCTGAGGAGCTCTACAGAGCCTAAGAGTGGTAGTGAGGACCAGGAAATGCCTTGGTCCTGGAGCAAATGCCTCCCGAATTCCACCTCCACTGTGGAGACTGAAACTGGCAAGGCAGAGGGAAACTGACCAAAAGCCTTAAGCCTGGGATGACTTGACACATTCTTGCTGTCTTTTCCAGATGTGCTACCTAAGTCAGGTCAGTCTTCAGGCAGAGTAGAGGGTGCCAGCACTGAGCTTACTGAGCAAGGGCCCAGGCTTGGGAGAAAAGGGGAGTTGAAGAGGAGGGTTCAAGGGGCTGAGGGAAAAGTGTACGCAGGGGTGAGGTGGGGTGCCAAGTGGACATCATGTTCCTCTTACCAGGCTCTGCTGGATGCTGTCAGCCATGGTGAACGTTGTAGTACCCAGGGATCCCATGTCATCCATGAAGTGCAGGTTGGTGACGGTGAAGTTGCAGGTGAACAGAACTGGGGCAGGTTGAGGAGCCGCACTGGAGAGGAAGAGAAAGTTTTCCCGTAGACCACAGTAATGGCCAAGGTTGCCTAGCACTCTGGTCAGAAGCGACAGCAGTGGACTAAGCACAGCCATTGACTGCAGGAGCACAAGGAGAGAACAAAGTTTTGGGGAACCCAGACTTCTTCATTCAGTCAGCATTAACTGAGCAGACATGGGTTCAAAGCTCTGTGCAATCACAGATGTCAAAGGCACAGTGTTACCGACTGTACTGTATCAACACGAAATTTGTGTTGAAACCCTAACCCTCTTACCTGTGAATCTTAGGTATCCGATATGACAGAGCAGACCTGTCCCCATAGATTTCTTTTAGGCTAAAATCTTTAATTTTAAAATTATTTGGCTGCAAATTATTTCCAAAGTTGGCAGTAGGACGTCAACAGGGAACAGCCAGGAATTCAACCCTGATTCAGACACAGGTGATACAACAAGGGATACCACTGCTGATGACACATGGATCTTGATGGAAAGCAGAAAATACCAGAAAGACGTTGACCTGTGTTTTACTGACTACACAAAGGCATCTGACTGGGTGAATCATCATAAATAATGGAGAACGTTGGGACAAAATGGAACTCCAGGACACTTCATTCTGCTCTTAAGGAACGTGTACACAGAAAGTAGAGGCAGTCATTGTAACACACAAGTGAATATTATGTGGTTTAAAATCTGGAAGTACTTCATCAAAGTCCTTCCCCTCTTACTCAGTCTATACAGTCAGCAAGTATTCCTAGAAGCTGGACAATACAAACAAGAAAGCAGGATTGTCGATGCAGAAATTAACAATTAACAATCTATGGTATGCATATGATACAAACTTCATTGCTAAATGTCAGGAAGATTTCAGGTAGAGCCTTCGGTGTGGATTGAACATCAATATTCAGAAAACCAAAATCCACACAACTGGACCAGTAAGCACCATCATGATGAATGGAAAAACACTGAAGTTATCAAGGATTTCATTTGACTCAGATCCATCATCAGTATCCATGAAGTTTGTTGTTGTTAGGTGCCATCAAGTCAAACCTAACTCACGACAATCCTATGAACAACAGAAGGTCATTCTTCCTGGTCTTGGGCTATGTCCAAAATGGTTGTTAGACTTCAGACCATTGTTGGAGCCATAAAGTAGCAGGCAACAAATCAAATGCACTGTGAAAATTGGGTGCAGATGACCTCTTTAAATCTTGAAAAGCACAGATACGACTCTGATGACGAAGACATAGTGTCACGGATCTTCCTGAGCCAAGATGCACACTCTTCAACAGGATCCACTCATGCCTCATAATCCACTCTAACCTTTGTCTAAAGACTTGGCTTCAGAATGATTTTACTTGTGAGCTAACAGAGAGTCTGAGTACCATGTCTTCTGGGGTCTCTCCAAGCTCAATCAGACCAGCAGGTCTGGTCTTTCTACTACAATTTCAGTTCTACACCCCACTTTTCTCCCACTTCATCAGAGGCTATTGTTTTCTCTGTGAGTGCAGTCACTGGCGGTAAGCCTGCTACCATCTAGTTCTTGACTCTGGCTGATAGCCTCCAGTTTAGGTGGCCTTTTCTGTCACTTGGGACTTCAAGGTACCTAACAACATAATTGTGGAAGAAATAGCATTTTAGAACAGGCTTCTTAGGTTTTATTAACGAGGTCATATAAGCGTAGGCATTTACCCGTGAGTCCATTTGTCATACTGTGGATGCTTCCGCGTAGCTGTACTGCTGCAAGCTTTATCACCAGTATTCAAACACCTGCAGAGTCACCCGTGGTGGACACATTTCAGCTGAGCTTGGAGACTAAAACAGATCAGGAAGAAAGACTTGCCAGGCTACTTCGGAAGAACATTAGCCAGTGAAAACCTCATGAACAGTAGCAGTGCACTGTCTGACGGAGTGCCTGATGATCAATCCTCCTACGTGGAAAGGACTTCAACAAGGTCTGGCGAAGAGCTGACTCTTCCAAGCAGAGTCAACCTTATTGATATGGATGGAGTCAAGCTTCCAGGGCCTTCACTGGCTGATGTGGCATGACTCAAAATGAGAAAAAAAGGCTGTAAATAGCCATTAATAGTCAGAAACTGACATGTATCATATATGTAGGAAAAGTGGAAACTGTCAAAAACGCAATGCAATGCATCAACATCGATATCCTGGGCATCAGCAAGCTGAAATACTCTGCTATTGGGCTTTTTCTACAGAATATCTGGATGGCCCAGTATGCCAGGAGGAACAGCTTGAAGAGGAAATGGGCTGCATTCCTCATCTGAAAGAACATTTCTAAATGTATCCTGAAGTAGAATGCTATCATTGGTAGGATAATATCCAAAAGCCTGCAAAGAAAACTGATCAAATGACTACTATTCAAATATCTGTACCAGCCACTAAGGCCAGACACGAAGAAATCAAGGAGTTTTTACTATGTTCTGAAGCCTCACACTTAGCAAACATGCAACCAGGATGCACTGACAATCACTGGTTATTAGAATGCAAAAGTTGAGAACAAAGAAGGAAGAGTGGCGGTTGGAAAATAGGGCTTTGGTAATGGAAACGATGCCTGAGATTGCAAAACAGAATTTTCTAAGATGAACGACTGCTTCCTTGCAAATACCTTTTTTTGCTGATGTGAATGCTGACTATACACAGGAACCTCCCCAGATGGAAGACACAGGAATCAAATGGACTACATCTAGGGAAAGAGATGACAGAAAAATTCAATCCTAGCTAGCTCAAGCCCAGGGACTGAATTGGAAAAAGAGCATTAATGGCTCCTATACAAGTTTCCTGCTTAAAGTTAGAATAAGTTCCTGAGAACCAAAAGACAAACGAGTATATACTACCTGTGTTTAGAAATCAGAGGAAAAACAGATGTGAGGCGTTGAACACTAATGACTGAAGACTACAAAGCTGTGGAATGACATCCAAGGAGTTATACCTCAAGAAAGCAAGAGCTCACTGAAAAAACAGCAAAGAAAAGGGCCAAATGGATGTTAGAAGGGACTCTGAAACTTGCTCTTGAATACTGACTAGCTAAGCAAAAGAAAGTAATGAGAAAGTAACAACAAATATGGAAATAAATAAATCCAAAGTCCATGTAATTCATTCCATATACACACCCACCAAGAGATATTTTTCTTTCTGAAAAAATGCATCAAGGATTCTTGGAAAGAAGAACGGGAAAACAAAAAAAAGCATTTTTGGGACCAAAGAGACCGAAAAGCACAGTGAATGATCCCCAGTCTGGATTGGTCCCTTTCTTGCAGTGACTTCATAAGCAGCAAACTGTTGGCAACTCCAAGCCCCCATACATGTCCCAGGCAAGCTAGGTCTGGGGTCCGTCTAGCACATACAGCTGTTTCAGTGACCTGAGAGACTGTGACCACACTTACCTCGTTTTTCCCTTTTAGTATTTATTGTTTTGATCATTTTTCGATTACATTTTATCTTCTTAATGTCTTATTAAGTTTTGGTCATTACTTGTTTATTCATTTGCTTATTATTCACTTAGTTATTTACTTATTTAGTTGTTTATTTACTTCATTTATTTACAATACTGAGACAGGAGGTATGGTGAATAATCAAGAGCACTTATCACTTACGGACAAACAAGAGAGATGGAAGCTCAGTCCTCCAAACCATCTCTGACTTTTCCAGTCGGACCACATGTTTCTACTGGGTATCTAAGGGAGGACAAAGGTGAGTGATTGCATGCAGACATTTAGGCATGGGGGAAAGTAACTGTGGAAGAATGCACAGAATTCCTGTTGGAGGTATGGGATGGTCAGCTGGAGTCCCCTGGGCTATCTGGGATTCTTCCAGCCCCTACTCCCACCCCGAAACCACCCCTATGATGGTTATCTCCACAGAGGTTCGATGACTAGTGCATCTCTGTTCAGTGAGCTGGACAGAACCTGCGACAAACCAGCTACAGAGATTTTATCGGACCAGTGTCTGCTGTGTCACCTCCCCCGCTCAAGGCTTCAGTGCGTGGTAAGTTACTATGGAGTTTCCCTGGGGCCGGGTAGTGCCAGGAAGCAAAGGCTTTGCAAAATGCAGACATGTAGAAAAATGGAGGTCTCATCTAGTTTCATCTCCTACCTCTTCATTTTCTCAGCAAGCTGTGCCGATTTTGTCTATTTCATCGTTAGCTTTTCCTTTTGTCTTGATTCTGTTTGGTGACAACTTCTTCTCATTTTCTTTCATTTCTTTGCTCTTCTTCACTTTATTTGGTTTTCTCTTTATTTCCTTAGTGCCTCATTTTTTTTAGTCTGGACTTCTGTTTGCTTCTGAATCACTATTATGCTATTTCCTCATTCTGTATCTTTTCTTTCTCTTTATTGTTAATTGCCATCATGTTTTCTCATTCTTTGTTTATTGATATTCTTTATGATTGAACTTGAAATCTTACTTTTCCATTCCCTGCTTTTGCTTTTCTCGTTGCCACTAATTCACACACATCTGCCTTTCTCTTCTCTGTATCCTTTTCCTTATATTTTGGTTTCTTTTACCATTCTTTTCTCATTTCCCCATTGTTGATTACATTTTATCTTTTCAATACTTTCAAATTTCCAGTTTTATTTATTTTACTTAATTTTCTTTTTTGAATATCCTCATTTCTTTCATCTTATATCCCTTCAAACTTGTAGTTTATTATTTTCTTAATACTGAATTTTCTTTTTATTTTCATTTAATTCTTTTCACTTATTTTTATTCTGGTTAGTTTCATGCAATTGATCTTCCTATTCTTTTCTAGCCTCTCTCAAGGTTTTGAAGTTGTAATGTCTTTTTTTCTCATTTTTAAAATATACTTGATCTTTTTTCCATGTTTTGTGAAATTTTTAGTCACTACATTTCCCACTACTTTTACATATTTACTTCTTTTCTCACTTTTTTCCATCTTAACCATAACACAAGGGCACCTCTCATCCAAAAGCCCAAGAGGCCCTGACACCACACCCAACATGCTGCAGAACCACTCAGCCGTTTCTCCTGAGGAAATCTACATGGGACACTACCACCTCTTCAGAACCATTGGCAGGGGGACATTTTCCAGAGTGATGTTAGGCCGGCATACCATCACTGGCCAAGAGGTAGCCGTTAAACTACTGAGCAAGAGCCAAAAGGCATCCGACGACCTCTACAAAGAAATAAAAATAATGAAGGATCTCCATCATCCTTATATTGTAAGGATGTTTCAAATGATAGAGAATAGGTACCTTCTTGGCATGGTCTTGGAGTACGTGAGTGCAGGGCACTTGGGGAATTATATAAGAGCTCATGGCTTCCTGAGTGAAAAGGAGGCCCAAACACCTTTCAAACAATTAGTCTGGGCTGTACACTTTTGCCACAATGAACGTATTGTGCACAGAGACATAAAACCTGAAAACGTGCTGTTAGATGACACAAAGAACATCAAACTGGCCGACTTTGGGTTTGCAACAGAATTCACCCAGGGGAAGAAGCTGAACACTTTCTGTGGCACTTTGCCTTATTCTGCTCCAGAACTCGTACTGAGAAATCCGTACGATGGACCCCCTGTGGACGTGTGGAGCCTGGGAGTCACCCTGTACGTCATGCTAAGTGGATCTCTGCCATTTGATGGTGACACCTTCAGTGAGATACGAAATCGGATCCTGGCCACAGAATATATTATTCCTGGCCACATGTCTACGCAATGTGGACACATGCTGAGCAGAATACTTACCTATGACCCAAGAGAGAGAGCCACATCAGAGGACATCCTAGACCATCCATGGATGAAGACAGTTGATAATGAGAACAAAAAGGTGTATGTCCAACCACCCACAGACCATCAGGACTAACAGTGCCTTCAGGCCACGGGGAACACAGGTTACAGGCAGCAAGAGATTCGTGACTCACTGTTCAATCCAAAAAATGCTAATGTTATGGCCACCTCCCTGATGCTATATCAGAAGACGTCTGAGATACAGGATGATGCCAGTACCCTGAAACCCAATACTGCAGCACAGTGCACTGACATCCACACCCCTTTCTCCTCCCATGAGGTGCATCCCACCATCTGTGTGAAACCCAAACAGCAGAATTACACTGTTCCTGCCAGTCCCACCTGTGACTGATTACCACTACCACAGTCCATTGAAGACTCTAGATTCCCAAAGGAAGGGGGCCTCCATGGTGTGTGCTTCTCCCTCAGTTCCCCTTGCACAGTTCTTCCCACAACAACCCCGGATAGCCTAGCAGAGCCAACGAGACACTGAAATGGCATGCGAACCTGAAAACTAGTGCAGTGGAATAACCCAGAAGAGTCCCCGTGTGCGTGCCCGTGGCTGCCTCCTCAGCTAAGACCAGTAAGAAGGGTGGAGCCTCAGAGGATATCCGGTTCCCACACAGAACGTCAACACTTACTCTGTCAAAAATGAGCATGTGTGGGAAGTACCCGACCAGAGTGCGACTCCAGCCTCTTCCTCTGTCAAAAGCCAGGAGCAAAAGGATGCCACTGGCCAATTCTTTTAAGTTATTACAAAATATCTTTGTTGTACCTGCATGAAAAGAGAACAGACACTTTATGACATCCAAGTTGAAGATCAGATGCTCAGACCAGAAGAGGCCAAGCCACACTCTCTCAGGTAGAATAGGAAGAGGAAATCACCAGTTCCGTGGAGGCCAACGACATAACGCAAGAGATCTGTCTAGTGGTAGACACCAGTGACTGTGAGTGGGATCTCACTGACAAGTACACGCTGCTTTCTTTGCATGAATGGCTAAACCAGGACATTAGATCTTCGTCCAGTGGACAATGGAGGTGTGCAGACTGCCATCGTGGGCTCTCAGCAGGGTCAAAGTGAAGAGAAATTCAGTCACCTCTGAGGCCTTCAAGAACATCACCTCCAAAATCACCAGACAGCTGGTATTATAAAAACATGTCAGCACCGGCCAGGCAAAAGAGGAGTTCACATGTTTAACTTCCCTCATGATTTTGGAGACAGTGTTTTTGAAGGCCACAGAAGTCCCTGAAATTCTCTCCACCTGAACCCCACTGAGATACCACCAAGGCAGTAAGCACACAGTGACGCCAATGAGGTCATTGTATTTCCGAAGGAACAGTGAGTCACGAGTCTCTACCTGTCTATAAACCATGCTCCCCATGGCCTCAAGGCACTGTGGGTCCTCACCAAGTTCTCTTGCCCTGAATGCCATCTATACACAGCAACAAGTTTGTCCGTGCAAGATCCCACTTACAGCCAGTGGCATCCGGCAGAGGGCAGGTCCGCATCATCTCATCAGGTTCCCTGGAGCTAGTCTTTCACGTCGGCTTCCTTGAGTGTAACATTTGAGGTCTGATTATCTCCACCACATCTTGCTCTCAAGTTTGTTACGGTCCCCTCGAGCACAAGTGAAGCAAAGATTCATCACAAACAGACACCACCAACTTCCTCTGGGGTCAGAGCAGGGGACGTTTCTGATGTAGGAAGCCATTTGATTTCCAACAGGGTCCTCAAGCTCCCTCTGAAATCCAGTGAAAGGAGTCAGTCAGCTGAACAGTGAGCCCGGAAGTGCACAGTTCAACTCCACAAAGAGACACCTGGAAAGAAAGGCTTGCTGTGTCCTTCTCAAGTATCTGGCGTTTGAAGAAAATTAGAAAAAGTCCTTGAAACAGAAAGGATACCTTGAGTATACCCCACCTGAATTCAAGGCCATCTCAAGAAGAGGTTTGCAGCATGGCAAAGGAGTGACCAAAGACCAAACAAACTGTGGGAGGCCATCCGACAGGAAGATGACATTTTAAAAGGCAGAAAAGAAAGGAAAGACTAAAATGAATGACACGAAAGGTTGCTCTTCAACATCCAGTGAGTAAAGCAAAAAAAACTGATGAGGGAAAAGCTCACCGTTAGGACAACAGTTGGAAACCACCAGCTGCTGCTTGGAAACTGTATGGAGCAGTCCTATTCTACCCTATACTGTCACCAGGAGTCAGAACTGACAGGACAGCATAAGTTTGCTTGGTTTGGGGGGTATGTAAGGCAGGAGGCATAGGCCCCAAGGTGAGCCCTACCCATGTTTTGCACTTATTTTGCAGAACCACTCAGAACTTCTGAGAAAATGGGAGGTTTGTAATTGAAGAAGAACTCAGAGGAAAAAAGTGGCTGATTTGCTTTTGAAATTTCCAACCAGTAGTTTGCTGTTGCATGCCTTCCGGCAGGAAAAGTTAGAACCCATTGCACGGCAGCCCCTTCCAAGGACTGGGCGTTAAAGGGAGCCAGTGAGCAGACAGCTTGGGCAGCTCCCTTAAGCTGATTGCCCAGATTCAGTCAAGGAGTGGAAGTGGGAAAAGAGCAGGAACCAAGTGACAGGCTGAATTCGGACATGTTCCATTGGCACCGTGGGTCCTAGCCTTCAGGGCCAGGGATGAGAGGGAGAGAAAGGGTGGCTGCTCAGAAGGAAGGCAGTTTTGGGTGGACTCCAAAGTTTACAGGTAGGACCTCGTGACCTAGCCCAAGGGGGCTGGGGATGAGAGTGTGGGAAGGAGCTGTCCAAACTGCCGGCCAGTAGGTGTGAACTCAAGAGCCTGAGGCTGCCACCCCTTGTCAGTTAGATTGGATGGGTAGGGAGGAGCTGACTAGGACCCAACCAAATCAACAGAAAGAAGTTTGAAAGATCTGAGAAAGCTGGTGTAGACTGCTACAAGCTGATGGCTCCCTGCGGACTGGATTTTGCTAACAGCTATGAAACCCCAACCAACATCCTTTCTCTGCCTTTCTTTTCTCTTACTAATCTCAAACTTCTGTCTGAGCCATGTTTTTCAGGAAATCACAGCAGATGGTGGCTCCATCCACAACACGTGCCCAACCTGCAATCTCACAGCACTCCCAGATTCAGATCCCGCCTTCACTGACACAGGACTGAATTATCACCAGAAAGGAAGTGCTTCCCGGCCAATCCTTTCACCAGAGACCATCCCAGAAGCCATGACAGAAGAGGATGCCACTTCTGACCTCCACATGTGGACATGGGGCAGGGGAGCTAAGGGCAGAGAACTCCACTACCAAACCCAACCCCTGAACACCATTGGAAATAAAAACCTTTTGAGCCCCGTGGGACAATGAACACGTGGTGTTAAGGCTGCTAGGCCCGTGTTACTCCTTATCTACACAGACAATAAATTTGCAACTTTGTTACTCTTGTAATTCGTGTCCCTCTCATATCAATCAGCTAGTAAGACAGGACAAGAACCAAAGCACTGTTCTGTGAGAGATACAGATGTTCCGCATTCTAACCGGAACACATTCTTCAAGACCAGAGAACATGCTCATCACTAGAGTAGTGATTTGACAGGGATGACCAATATGAACATTGGCTATGTCAATCAAGGGAAGAGAAAGTCACCAGGAGGCTGGCTTACAGGCTTTCATGAATGTCCTTACGTTAAATGAAGGGGACAAGGGAGGATGCCCCGTAAATAAATGCCTCCTCCCCGATGAGGCTGGAAAACAGAGTGTTACTGGACAGAACTCCAGGTCCTCTGTATCTGCCCCAAATAGCCAATCTCTGTGACATGCTGTAGGATGGGTGATGAAAAGGAAAGTTTATTACCATGTCCTGTCGGACAGAGGGAGCAGGGAAATACTTGTCCATCAGGGTCCTGCTCAAATTTTGTCAGGCAAGGTAGAAGTACTTAAAGGGAGTGGGGGTTCCATGCAAAACGTAAATACAGGTGTTGGTGCTGGTGCCGGGGAAACAATCAAGTTGATTAGGGGTGAAAAGGGGTATCCGATGGTGGGGCTCAGAGGTCCTCTGAAGATGTGTAGCAGGAACAGGAATCCGGAAGGCCTTCGTCAGAGGTCCCAGCTGTGGCCTGGGTCTTTCACTGGCTCCTCCATCTGTTTTTGTGGTGCTAAAAACCTCTGAAAAACTGTACAGGCATTATTTCCATAGCTCCTGTCAGTGACTGCCAGCCAGGGCCAGGAATTTTTAAGACAGGAGAAAGGACAAGCTAGTTTTACAAAGAGAATTTAACCTTGGCTGCCTATTTCAACTTCCCTTTTTAAAATCAGGGTGTCTAAACCTCCCCTCCTATTTCAAGAGGGTGGGGGAAAGAGATTGATAGGATTTCCTGATTCATTGTGGAGTGTTACTAGAGTTTTCTGAAGACCCTCAAGGATCCCCATCAGACCGGCAAGAAAGAATCACCCAGTCAGACGTGGCGGGCCCGTGGTAGGAAGATAAAAGCACTGCTGCGCTGGACAGCAGCACAGTGTACAGGACTTCTGTCGGCTGCACCACCGATGGAGTGGGCGCTGCATTTTTGTAGTCTGTCTCCACCAGGGTACAGCTGGGGACAACAAATCAGTGATAGCATCTGAATTCTTTCCTTCTTTGTCAGGAGGCTGCTTGTCCTTTGTTTCAATGCTGACACAGACTTCAAAATGGTTCTTCCCAAAGGGGCTTCTGGGACTGGCAAAAGGACTTAGTATAGGGTGTCCTACAGGCGCAGTTTCTTGCTCCCTGGGTTGGATTCCCTGGTCCTGATGCTAGTTTTCTGGTGCCTCTGTTAGAAGGACATCTAGTGGTTACTTCTATCACATTGATGCATACCTCTGAATTGGGTCAAAACTGGCTTCTCTGAAAAAGTAAGTTGAGAGATAATGAAGCAACTCGTCCCTGTGAGTGGGTAGTAAAATGAGTTGCTTATCACACCAGAATGTCCCAAGATGTGGTTAGGCTGGCCCTGTCTCAATCTCCCCTAAGAGATTTCACATTCACCATTCTTGAGGGAAATGCTGATGGAGGTCTCTTCTGTTTCTCTTCATGCAGAACAGGGATGCAGGCCTACCCATCACTGTAGAAATCCCTTGCTGATTGTAACAAGACCTCAAAGGGCCAGGATGACCATGAGCAGGTATTCCTTAGAACCTAGGTAGCATCATTCCTTTTACTAGGAGCAGTTCTAACCTTGAAGAAACTAACTAAACAAGGAGTTTAAAGAGGCAGGGCCTGAAACTCAAACAATCGTAACTACAGGTCCTAAACAGAGCAAAATCCAAGTAATTGATGGGAGATGTATCAGTTAACAACAGTTGGGGACACTCAGCTGTTAGGAATTTCTTTCTTACTCACCAGGACAAGTTTTAGTAATGACAGTCAGGAGGGTCTTCAATGCTCCAAATTTTCTATTTCGTAAATGTTAATACAAAATGTAAAGAGGGGCGAGTCTTGGGTGATTCCATTTGAATGGCTCCTGTGAAAGCTTGCCTAAAAGACAGCCTTCAAGGTTATCTTTGCTGTTGTCTTTATACCTCAGGGCTCCTTGGATGTCTCCTTGTGAGTCTGCCTCCAGCTGGGTCACACCCTGCATGCTCAAGAACAAGGAAAAATGACACCTCGATGATTAACCCTTGGACTTACCTGACATCCTAGGTGGGGGGCATTGCAGGCTCTTTCAACTCCTGGTGCTGGTTTTTCACAGGATAACAACATTTGGTTCTTCACCAGGCTATTAAGCAAGAGACAGCAATGTTCTCATGAGTCGCGTTGCCACAGTGAAGCAGTCTCAAAGTACCTCAACATTTTATGCCAAGGCCTTCTTTCAACGTTTAGGTGTGTAAGACGAGGTAGGACGCATTTTATGATGTCTAATACAATCAGAATGTAGACTAAGAATACAACTATTCCTTGCAGTAATCATCTACTTCATGGACATAATTTTGGATGGCAACTAACTAAACACATCTGGTGTTTGGAATGATGTTACAATAATGTGACAAAATAGCTCAATGTCTACTTTTAATGGGCAGAAGACATTCTCCTGGGATAACAAGAAAACTAAGACTGTTGAGTAATCTCATGTCAGCGTGGCTTATGAGGTGAGTTCTGTTTCTAGCTTCCATCTCATCAGAACCTCAGTATGTCATTTGTTGTCTTATACTCACTGACAATCTTCTCAAAGAGTCTGTCAATTCAACTATACCATACGTAGGAATAAAAGCTCTTAGAAATGACTAATGCTAGCCTGAGTGTCAGAGCCATGAGACCTCTCCTGACTCAAACTTACCTTTCCAAAGTTTACCAGCATCATTCCTATGAATAGCTAAAGGTCATCTTAAAGTTCCCAAAGCACATCGTAAACGTGTTCACAAGCAATCTAAACCGATAAATTCACTGAGCTGGAAAAGAATCTAAATTAGTATAGTTGAATTTAACACACACACGCATGGATGTATAAGCAGCACACCGAGTGTGTTTAGAGAAAACTGAAGTTACAGACACACTTGTGACAAGTTTTCATTACAGAACGAACGATTATCAAGGTAACAGAGCACGGACCGCCCCTGCTGGAAGGCTTCAATTTCTCTCTTTAAAATATACTAAGTGTCCCTTTGAGGGCACGCTGCCTCTCCTTGGTTTGCCTCCTAACACTCATGGGTCACTGTCTCTGAAGCAGAAAGGGAACCTAAGACAAAACGGAGTCTGAGCCCTGGGGTCTTCAAGAAACAGTTTTTGTTACTTCTCAGCTCAGAATTCCAAAGGACAGAAAAAGGCAGTAGGCCGTGTGGGTTACCCCAATCTTCATGAAAGCCAGAAATCAAGCTTCGAAAAACATTACACGTATCTCTTTCACGGTGTTCCCTTTTGGATCAGGGTCTCACCATAGAATCTTTGATCAAAAGTGTTTAAGAAATGGTTATTAGACACCATCTGGTTGTGAAGATGTCAGGCACCTTACAGTGAAGAAGGAAGCGTAACAGAAACACTAACCATACCGTTAGGCCAACAGTCTGAGATAACTAATGAGCCTATGACCCTAAGGTCCTTGAAAGGGGAAACAAATCTCAGGAGGGGTTTGTTCCTGCTGAAGCACTATCAGTACCTGTTTCTCATGTGCCTCAGTAACAACTGAATTCTGTAAAACCTCAGATTTCATAGAAATATAAATATGGCAACATTTACGTACTAAGGCACAAAGGGCTCCTTCGTAGAGCAGGAAATCTAATGTTATTCTACTTTGTAAAATCACAGCTGAAACTTCAGTCATTTTTCTGATTACGATATATACAAAAAACTTTGCTATATTTCACAACAGGAATTCCTAATTTGAGAATTAAAATACCTAAACCCATTAGTTAAGTAACTAAGGAAAATGGTTTCTTATATCTAGAAAGCAGGAACTTAAAACATCAGCAATATTCACATTTAAAATCCACCATATCTTCTCATTTACTCAGTCTTAACAGACTTATATCCTAGTCTACCTCATTCTGCTGTGAGCCCATCAACATCCACCTAACAGTTTTGGAAATCTTGGGTCATAATCCTTTTAACACGTCTAACAGGTTTGGGTTGAGATTTCTGCTCAAACCATTTTAGAAAATCAGCAAGGTAAAACCTTATCTGTAGATGACAAAATGGAACATGGCCATGAGTCATTTATAAAAACAAATACTCTTAAGAGTGAAAAGATCTGATAGCAGTTAATTCCAAGTAAAATATAAAGGCCACATGAAATCTGTTAAAAAAAAAACTTGAGACAATAATATTTTTAAATACAACCATTAACCATATTAAAAAAAAAACTTCAAATGCCCTACATAATAATCCTGAGGCATAATACTGCATAACCAGGATATGCCATGACCATATATTCACCAAGATTATCAAGTCCCTAAATACCTGAAGAGCATAAAAATAAATTCATAGGTAAATAACTTGAATTCTCATAGACAGCAATTGCTTTGATGATGCTGAATTTAAAACAAAAGTTTTAAATTTTTAAGTTTTTAAATTTCAAAGAACTTCAGAAACCATACATAATAATCCTGAGGCAAACACCACATAGCCAAGATATACCACGATGATTTATACACCAAGACTGTCAAGTCACTACCCAAATCACATAAAAATAAATTCATAGGTAAAAAATTTGAATTTCCAGTGAGAACACTGGCTTCAATGATGCTCAATTAACATAAAGTTATAGTCAGGTTAGCAACTAAGAAATAATAATAAACTTATGACATAATATTATGCATTTGTTATACAATTAGGCAAAACACAACGAGAAATTACTACCATACATATTTAACCCAACGACAATCAGGCACTTCTCTTGATTCTAACCTGTTGCATGTAATTTATTAAGGAAAGCCCTTCAGCACTTTTCCTTTAAAAAAGATATTCAGGATTTTCCAAGAAGTTTCAGATGTGTCAGGACTTCAGCAGAGCTTACCAAGAAACCACAGAAAAGTTATTTTACTAAATATCTTAAAGTAAAAAAATCTTCCCTTTTTCTTTTACTTTTTCAATTCCTGCCACTTGGTTTTTGACTTTGAAATCTTATTCTAATAAGAGGGTAAACATCTGCCTTTAAGAGAGATTACCTACAAAATAAATTTTATTATTTTAACAGGAAAAAAGCCAATTCAGTTTACATGTTATCTAATATTAAACTTCTTAAAAATCTCACAGAGTAAATCATTCTATTTTTGTAAGACAAACGAAAGTGGTTTTGAGTAAATTTTATACAGCAGCCCTTTAAATGGCAAAAAGGAACTTATTAACAGACATACACACGTGTGTACACACACATGCAAGCTCTGAGAAATACACAGATTTACCCTACAAAAATGCTACATATGATGTTTGAAAGTTAAGTCCACAGACTTAACTGTAATAAGTGCTACATACCTCAGTGCTGAGTATCACCATGGTCACCTTCTAGGCACTCCCCTTGGGAAGCTATGTACCAACACCAGCACCTAGTCCACCCTTCAAAGCCATCTTGGAATTCTTTTCTGCAATTGTCATTGCATACTGTGGCACAGTGGCAAGTTGATTAACCTAACTGTATACTTGTCTGTGATGGAGTTTTTAGCCAGTCAGCAAGTTAACCGCACAGAAACATCCCCGTGACTCACCTGATCTTAACTCCAATGATCTCTTTCTTTACCTGAAGATACAAGAAATATTCAAAGGAAGACATTTCGACAGCTCTGATGGCCATTCCAGAAAAAGAGTTCCAAGACTGCTTTGAAGGGTGGCCTAGGCGCTGGTGGCAAGGCACAGCCTCCCAAGAGGAGTACTTCAAAAGCAACTGCAGTGATATTCAGCAATGAGGCACAAGGACTGACAACTGAGTTTGCAAACTCATCCTATAAAAAGTGGTGCACATCTCACTGCTGAATATCACTATGGTCACCTTCAAAGTATGGCCAAGGGTTCCAGCTGACTTTTGGGATTCCCTTCATGGTCACCAATTTGTTACAGCATTTTCCTGAAAACCCAACAGTCCTCATAAGACCATGAAAAAGAATTATTTTTCATGGCCCATGAAAAGTGTTGGCTGGCCCATGACAGAAACCTTGACTCGAAAATGAAAACACTTCAAAGTGGGGTAGCAGCAGCCTGGATAGAAGTCCTGTAGGTTCTGCCAATAAGTGAGTACAGGGTTTGCTTCTTATACTCCATCTACTCCTGGGGTACAGCTGGAGACAAAAAAAAATCAGTGATGTGGCTCTGAAATATTTCCTGTTTTGGCAGGAAGATGCCTATCCCTTGGCTGCGCCCACACGCAGACTTCAAAAGAGTCCTGCGATAGAGGCTTCTGGAATTGGCAGCAGCACTTACCACAGGATGTTGTCCTTTGGCAGATTCTTGCTCCCTTGCTTGGATTCCCTGGTCCTAATCGGAGCTCTCCGTTACCCTGTTGGAGGGCATGCAGTGGTGACCTCTATCTCATCTGGGCATGCCTCTGAAGTAGGTCTAAGCAGGCTTCTTTGAAAAACAAAGGACAATTTAAGCAACTTGTCTCCAGGTGTAGGTGACAGAATGAAGTGGACTGTCCCTCTCGAATGCTTGAAGGTGTGATTAGGCTGGCCCTTGTCTGAGAAATGCCCTTTTCTTCAGTCAATGGCAACAGCTAGTACAAAGAAAATCTTCATCTCAAGGAAAGGTCTTAAAAAGCCTCATGACACAGACTCCTGGATCTCACCCGGGGTACAGACGCAGAGAGACAAAGTGGGATGCTGCTATGAAACACCAACCATGTGGAAGTGGGTTTAGCACAGGGTAACGCTTATAGCCTAAAAGGAAACGTCTACATCGTCAAAGGCAAAGCCGGTAAGGCTCCGAAGGAAGTGAGGACACCCAAACGTAAAGTCTCTCTCAGTTGCAGAGAATACATAGGACGCATTTTAAACGTGCTCCTGATGAGGCTTTAAAAGGAAATGACAAACACAGGGTGGGTCACTGGAAGAAAGAGATGCTTTCTACACAGCGAAAAAGAAATTGTCTGAATCACATTCACTGAATTACATTCATTGATGAATGAATTACATTCAATAATGAATTTCCATGTTTAGCTTAGATTTCTCAGGAAGATCTTCAAGGCAGAGTATGGGATCTCCTGGCCACTTAGAGTGAAAAAGAGAGAGGAAAAAGATGGACTTAAAATGCACTGTGCAAAATGAAAACAAAACTTAAAGAGATGGAAAATTCTGGCGTACAAACTAAGGACACACATTCTAGAATTTTCGCCAAGTATACGGCAACACAATGGTCTGTAAAAGAGATTCAGCCAGTGACTAGTGATTCTAACCAAATATCACAGCAGAAAAATCATCAGCTACAACTGACGGGGACAGAGAAACAATGCAAACAACACCGTCTGCCTCTCTGAATTCCACAGGAACGGAACTGGTCAAAGGAGCTACATCCGTTGACTTGCAAGAAAAGGACAGGGTCATCCTTGGAGCATTCCAAACTGGGAACAGGCATGGCTGCTTCCGTTTCAAAGGGTGGAGTCACAGCCTCGGTTTTAGTTCTTTAGTGCTGCTTTAATGGAAATACCACAAGCAGATGGCTTTAAAGAGAATATTTTTTTAGTTTTTTTATCATGATGAATTGAAAGTACACAATCCAAGTCAATTTTGCACACATGCCTGTCTACAACTCTATCTGCTCTCCCCACCCCATGACAGCACACTCCTCTTTTTCACTCTTCTAGTATCTTCCCAACCAATACCTGTCTTTCCTCTCTACCCCGTCTTCTCTCCTCCAGAAAGAAGCCAGAAGAACAACCTTCTATAAACGTATAAAGCCATAAAATACACACATCACATGCTAACTCTGGGTCCCCAAGTCCAGTCCATTCACAGTCTGAGTGCTGACCTCAGTACTGATTTCAGGTCTGGGGCAGCAGCAAGTCTAGGAGCCATGTTCCCAGGGGACTCTCTACCTTATTGGACCATCAATTCTGGTCTTTTACTAGAGTTCTTAATCTGCACACCTCTTTTCCTCATGCTATGGCAGGGACTCTACATTGCTGTCCCCATCAAGAACAATTTTATTAGTCACATCCAGTAAGGTTGGCAGTTCAAATCCACCAGGCGCTCCTTGAATACTCTAGAGGGCAGTTCTACTCTGGCCTCTAGGGTCACCATGAGTCAGATCTGACTGGCCAGTAAGCTGAAAGTCCAAATTCAGGGTGTCAGCTGAAGCTCTGCTGGCACTAGAGCAAATTTCTTGGCCTCAATCTCCTTGGACTAGAAGCTTCTGAGGCACAGGGAACCTCGTCCTTTCCAAAGCATGTGCTCAGCTCCTAGCACTGCTCTTTGCTGCTATGAGATCCCCAAGTCTCAGCTTACCTCCCTTTTCATTATATTCCCAGAGGCCACACCAGGCCACCGTACAATCCCACACATTGAGTCCTGCCCCACCAATGCAACTGCAGCCCATTCACCCTCATCAATATCAGAGAGGCATGATTTCCAACACCAAAGACATTACACAATACCACCAATCATGGCATAGGTAATTGCTACACAGACGTTGGGAGGAACACAATTCAATCCATGACAGCCTCCTAGGTTTTCAAGAGTCAGATCTTTATCCAGTCGGTTCTAGGGGATGGGGTCACCGCCCAAAGCTCAGAGGACAAGGTGGCCATGCCAGAAGGGCCTACTGGGGCTCAAGGCATGTAGCTGCCACTCAGACAAACTAGGAGAATGGGACCTCTGAAAGCCGATGGATACAAGTGCCATCAGAGTGGGCCTGAAAGGTGCAGCTAAATCCCAGAGCCTAGGGGCCTCCTCCCACAGTCGAGAGAGCAGGGCCAACACCCAGAGTCCAGAGGACAACAACAATGCCCAGATGGTCCCAAACAGCAAAAGATTATTTAGTAGCCTTAACAGCTAATGTAAATTGCTCTGTTGGGTTTGGGATTTATGTGGCACCCATTATCCCCTCTTCTCCTTCCATTACCCCCACTGGGAATGGAAAGGATAACCTCGCACTTCCTGTACCACTCTGCTACACAGTCTTCTAGATTTAACAGGCTGACAGGTGAAGAATTTGGCCCCAGGATCAAATATTCCTCAAGTCTCAACTATACTTGATGGAGATGACTCAGAAGGTGAGATTCTGGTCTTGGAGCTGATTTACGACTCCACAGGTGACATGATCGGGTTAACTGTGTTTTGGATGTTCCAAGGACAGGAATTTGAAGAGGCCAAAGTTGTGGAAGGAAAGCCTGGTGGCACAGTGGTTAAGTGCTATGGCTGTTAACCAAAGGATGAGCAATTCAAATCCACCAGGCACTCCTTAGACCCTCTATGGGTCAGTTGTACTCTGCCCTGTGGGGTTGCTATGTGTTGGAATTCACTGGACGGCAGAGGTGATTCTTGTAAAGGGTCAAATCTTATGGGCTGAATGGCATCTCCCCAAAATCTGTGTCGTAAATCCGAGCATCCGGGCTATCGTTATAATGTTATTTGGGAGTGGGTTGTCTTAGTTATGTGAATGATGGAGGATTAGTGGAGAGCACATCTTCAGTCATTCTTTCTTAAAATGTTAAACAGATTACATAACGAAGCCAGCAATCAGAAAATGGAAAAGCGAGATACCAATCCACATGAAGATAACCCAGGGACAGAAGCTCAAAAAGACAAACATCTTCCACCAGAGCCCGCAGACACAAAGCCTTCTCCTAGACCGCCAACCACAATTCAAACTTTCAGTCTCCTGAACTGTGAGAAAACAAACATGTTTGTTAAACAAACCCACTTGTGCTGTGTCTGTTACAGCAGCACTAGAGAACAAAGAGTGAGTAAGAGTTCAGCTGCTCACCACCAAGTCAGCAGTTCAAATTCACCAGCAGCTCCTAGGAAACCCTATGGGGCAGTTCGACTCTGTTCTATAGAGTCATTAACAGATGGCAGCAGATCCAGGGCACTCAACAACAGGAGCTAACTACAACAAGGTACTTTTCCACCAACATTCACGGGAGTACTACGCATGAGTGCCCAACAGTGGAAATAACCCAAATTCCCATCAGCAGAATCACGGATAAATAAAATGGAGTCTATCCATCTAATGGACTATTATTCAGTCATAAAACAAAATGAAGTTCTCATAAATGCTACAGTATGGATGAAACATGAAAACACTACATGAAATGAGTCAGAAACAAAACAAATACTCTAGGACCTAACTTGCATGACACACCTAAAATAAGCAAGTGTATAGAGACTGAAGTTTATTAGTGGTGACCAGGGGCTGCCGGGGGCTGAATGGAGGGAGGAAGTGGAGTTATAGCCTAATGGGAGTTGGAATTCTGCTAGGGGTGATGGAAAAATTTGGAAACTGGTGATGTGGTTGCACACAGGGCCAGATTAATGGACGTTACTAAATCAAGTATGTAAAACATCTGAAAAAGAAAAAAGTTTTCTTGTACATATTTTATCAAAAACACAAATTAGCATGAAACAAACATAAGCCAGCATTTGAAAAAAAAGTAACTTAGTGTCTTGCACTCAGTACATACCTGAAAGGAGAGGAATTTAGACACCAGGGGAAGAGAGAGAGGAAACGGATATTTAAAAAATTTCCTGCCAAATTTAAGCAGTACTCACCTAGAGAAATGAAATTATGTAGCAGGAACTGCAATGTGCAAACGGATTTCCCAAGGTAACTGAATCTTGGTCACCTTCTTCTGAATTTGAAAAAAGGTCTACCTCTACAATTAAAAAAAACAAAACTTGAATTATAATTCAACACACTTTAAACAAAACATTATGTTAATGGCATTTGACTAAGGAATCATTTCATGACTTGACACTTGAAGACACTACAGTTTTGAAACAAATGATACAGCTGGTCCTTCACCGTTTGGTGTCAGTTACCCTGGAGTGGATTTCAAATGAAGGGAACTGTTGGTGCGATTCCCATGGGACACCATTTGCTGGTGCGATTAACAGGGGACACCACTTGCTGGTTTGATTAACAGGGAACACCATTTACTAGTGAGATGCATGTGAGGGGCTGAGGTTGAAAAGAATCACTGACAACAAACTGTTCGTTTGCTGTGGGCAAAAAAGGGACAGTCTCCAGCAAGAAGAGACTGACACCAGTTTGCTGAATCTACCATCTTTTGTTGAGCAAAGTAAACAAGTGTTCTGCTGGGAAACTGAGAAAAGGCATCTCACCAGCCTTACTTACTTCAAAATAAGTAGCAGCATTCCCAAGAAGGAGGATGAGAAAATCCCTGAACTATTCTCTGTCAGGGCCGTTTTCCGCACATGCCGGTTTTCGGCACACTGACACACCCTGTCTCCAGGGCTTTTGCCAGGCTTCTGCCGTTCTCAAGACAAGCCCCTATCTTGAGAAAGACCAGGGTAGGGTCTGCACGATTTCACATTCTTTCCAAACATGCACATCCCCACAGGTCACCACGGCTGTGCACAGGAGAACTTCTCCACGGGGTTTTCAAGGCTGGGACCTTTTGGTAACAGATCACCAGCCTTGTCTTCCAAGGCCTATCTGGCTGAGTTTGAACTGATGACCTTTCAGCTAGTAATGTCAACCATTTGCGCCACCCAGGGACTTCCTCCTTTGCTCTTTACTGTCTACATCTTCTCCTCTTTTCTCATGCTTACATTCCACAGATTTGACACACGTCTTCAGGACTGCCACTCTACATTACATTTGTTTGTAAAGGAGACAAATTCTCTAATCATACCACAGGTGTCACACACTATTTACTCAACTTAAATCCTACTTTTTTTGTACTCAAAATTATAAATTACAGTTCTCCAGTAGTTGGACATTTCACATTTCTCTCAGAAAGAGCTCTGTGTCAAATAATTATTACAAAGGATGAGCGATCTTCTGTAACCCTGTAGCGTGGCCGCCAAAACAACAAATTTGTCCTGGAAGAAGTAAACATCAAGGATCCTTAGCAGCTGAGATGACAACACTCTATCTCCCACAGCCTGGGCATGTGACCATGAAGGATCTGTCCCTGCACAAGGACGCCACACATGGTCAACTACAGGGACCTTCAGAGAGATGACCTGATACGAGTAGCTATAAGGGATGCAAACATAAACAATGATTATCAAGAAGGCACATGCTGGTCAACTTTGACCTACGAGTTCGAACTGAAGACACAGTACCTAACAATGTGTTCCTGTCCCTAGAGTATTCTGATTTGTTCTGCGGTTGAACTACTGACCTCTCAATTAGCAGCCAAGTACCTAATCACAGTGCACTACCAACAGTCCCCTTTATAACACAGACCTCCTATTTCCACCTCATTTTTATAGTCACCATTCAGAAATTGGGAATATGAATGATCTTTGATCCAAGAAGCCTTCAACATAAATATGACCTGTTAGTACTAAAATTTGTGGCTGAATCACCAGGATCTAAGCTGGCTCAGATCCTGTCTCACCCAACCATTAAAATCTTGGACAAACACTGCTGTTTCAGCTCCAGAAATCCTTCATCAGCTACACCATCTTCTATCTGCAGATCAAGTAGGAATGGTCCTACTGTTTCACATAATCACGACGAGGATGTCAGCTTTATACTCAAAGAAATTCAGGAAACGTGCCCGTATCTTCCTCCTGGATTTGGGATCAATTTGAGATAGACATGGGAGAAAGATGTAAGCAGTCGGCTTCTGCAAAGATTATATAGCCTTGGAGACCCTATGGGGCAGCTCTCCTGTCCTACAGCAGGCTATGAATCAGACTGAATTCACTTCACGGCAATCTTTTTTTTCAGACGTTTTGAAATCCACCTACGCATTTCCACCTCATGCTTTAAATTCATCTCTGAAACACCTACAAACATTACAAGGGGAGATACATACATAACTCCTCCTCATCTTAGTTTCTGTACGAACAGCAGCACTCCAATCGCTGCGGCACGTGGAGCAGCGCACAGGACAGGGAGGGCGCGGGGCCTTCCCACTCGGGCCAACCGCCCTGAGCCTCCCCACTGCATTTCTCACAAACGCCAAGGGAAGCTCATGCTGCTGATCTCAAAAACCACTTTGCTCAGCGAGAGTCCCATGGTTTTATCTATCATTCCACCCAGAGACACAGCACCACCCACCTACCAGGCGTCGACTCCGCAGTACTTGACGAAGCGGAAGTGCCCAGACGGCCTGGGACCCACAGGGCTTCCGGTGAAGAGCGACGCCGGAGGGAGCTCCGCCCACCGATCCGCCCCCTTCGGAACCCTCCGCGCCTGCACAACGCCGCGACGGTAAGTCCCGCGGCTCTCGCGGTTGTCGCGGTTGTCGCGGTTCTCGCGGTTCTCACGGCTCTCGGCTCTCGCGACTCTCGCGACTCTCCAGGGCTGAGAAGCCAGGAATGTGGGAGACAGCAGGAGCGAGACCTCAGGTCGGTGCGCTGTACCTGCTGCTGGAACAAGCAAGACACACACAAACCCAGACCTCCCTCCCACAGCGGCTGTCGAGGCACCCAGCATGGCGGCCGGCCCTCACACTACCTCTTCAGCTTCCCTTTTTCGGCGAGTTCTTGGCCATGTCACGGGCTCCGAACGCAGACCCAGAGGGCTCTACCCAGTGACCGGTCGAGTTCGGTGCCTTCGCTCGGTCTAAGGATCTGTCTGTCCACTGGGGTCTTCATTGCCTCTGGAAACAAAAGCCTGAGGTTTCTCAAATGCCCAGAGAAACTTTAAGGCAGTTCGGTAGGCAAAGATTTCTAATGTACTTGGGGAGCACAGGAAGATGTATTTCCATATTAGTCCATTTGAAAGTCAACATTTACCATGTCTTTTAGAAAAATAGTCACCTCTCATATGTATTTGCCAGTCTTTAAAATTGTTCGAAGTGCCTCCTTCGGCTTCTCTTTTATGGTCTTGTCCTCTCTTACCTCAGGTGGCTCTCCTTAGGAAGAGGCCACCAACTTTGCAATCCCAGTCTGAACTCTGCAAGAGCTGAGGACACCTGAGAGGAGCATTTTCGACGATCAGAGGCAGGTAGGCACTATTATTTCTGAGGGAAAATAGGTAAAAGGGGAAGTCTTTTGGAAACTGTCTGTTAGAAACAACTTTTACTTTTTTCTGTGGTACACACATGTATAAGAAGTTTATAACATACTCATCTGAAGTGGTCAAAGGCTCAGTTTTGACATTTGGATATATACTGATAGATCTCATGGGAATTTCCATAACACTTAATTATGCTCTTAAGGAATCTGTATATGGATCCAGAGGCAGTCATGCAAACAGAACCAGGGAACACTGCATGGTTCAAAGTCAGAAAAGATGGACATCAAGGTTGGATCCTTTTATCATAACTTTACCATGTGTGCACCAAGCAAATAATCTGAGAAGCTGATTTCTACAAAGAAGAACAAGGCATCAGAATTGGAGGAGGACTCATTAACAACCTGCCTTACGCAGACGACTCCACCTTACTTGCTGAAAGTGAAGCAGATCTGAAACATGGATGAAGACCAAGAACCACAGCCTTCAGTATGGATTGCACTTGGTCATGGACTGTGTTCCCTACAAAATCAGTAGCAATTTGGCTATGCCTAATTCCTGGTATTCAGTGAGCTGCCTCCATTTTGCAATTCTGCCCCTATGAGGTGAGTCGGGGTGGATGGGCAGCAGTGGTTTTGGTAGACTAAGATTCAGTGTGTAAGTTGGTTTGGGATCTTGAGGCAGTCTCTGGAGATATAAAGGAAAAAATCTAGTAGAGAGAATTGGGAACCTCACACTATCAAGAAAGCAGCACCAGGAAAAGAGTGCATCCTTCAGCTCTGAGGTTCCTGGGCCAAGGTGCTCCTCAATGAAAGAGTAATGCAACACAAGGACTTTCCTTCAGAGCTGACAGAGGGAAAGCCCTTTGCCTAAATGTGGCATTGTAACCTACTGGACTGTGTAAGAGTGAACTTTTCTCTCTTAGAGCCACCCGCTTTCTGATATTTCTGTTAGAGCAGCACTAGCTGCCTAAAACACACCTCAACATCAAGAAAACAATAATCCTTACCACTGGACCAGTAAGCAACATGGTGATAAATGGAGAAATGACAGAGGTTGTCACCCATTTCACTGTACTTGGGTCCACAATCCACACCCATGGGAGCAGCCGTCAAGAAATCAAAAGGCACATTGCATTGGGAACATCTGTGGCAAAGAATCTTTTTAAAGTATTGAAAAATGAGGATGTCACCTTGAAGATGAAAGTGTACCAGACCTAAGCCATGGTATTTTCAGTCGCATCATGTGCATGTGAAAGCTGGATGATGAACGAAGAAGGCAGAAGAAGAGTTGATGCCTTTGAATTGTGGTGTTGAAGAAGAATGTTGAATGTACCATGGACAGCCATGTTCTGGAAAAAGCACAGCCAAAGTGCTGCTTGGAAACAAAGATGGCAGGACTACATCACACATACTTTGGACATGCTGTCAGGAAGGATCACTCCCTGGAGAAGGACATTGTACTTGGCAGAGTGAAGGATCAGTGAAAAAGAGGAAGACCCTCAGTGAGATGGGTGGACACAGTGGCTGTAACAGTGGGCTTAAGCATAAAAATTACCATGGGCATGAGGCGAGACTGGGCAGTGTTTTGTTCTGTTGTGCACAAGCGCACTGTGAGTTGAAAATGACTTGATGGCACCTAGCAACAACCAGAACAGTGAGCTGAAATGGGCTGGTACTGGTCCTTTTGAATCACAAAAAAGAAACATAGTCTACTACAACAAGAATGACAAATGGTAGAGGACTGGTATCACATTGATCATTAAAAAGAACACTTCAAAATATATGCTGAAGTACAAAACAGCTGCCATCCATCCTCTGTCATTAACCTTGTAGGGTCAGGGTTTACAACACATAGGAACATCACACAATACCAGGAATCCTAGACTTGGCAAATGACTCCACACAGTTTTGGGGGAAACAACAGGTCCAAACATGACAGATACCAAGGAAGAGACTGTACAATTCTCTATGACACTCTCAAGCCCAGAAACAGAGCATCATCCACAACCAAGTGGGCAGCAGAGAGACTATCCTCATGCCCAACTCACTCCACATTCTATCCATGTCTACCGGCACTTTTTCCTTCCTGACAGTAAGCAATAGAGGGGCAGGGGTTGGCAGGTTCAGCAGCTCCTAATGTTGAAGAGATGGAGGGTGGTACCAGCACTTTTTCTTTGGGAGATGTAGAGAGGTATCTCAGTACAGGGAGATAGAGGTCTTGGGTGACACACAGTGGGTGGAAACATGAGATGGGAGGATGAAGAAGGGGCAGTGAAAGACATTCATTGTGGAGGCCACTGGGTCACAGTAGACATGGTGGCTGGACTGTCACAGTAGTGATTCCCTTCAAGTAAGAAACACTGTCATCTACTAGGGATCAAAGGACAAATATCTGCATGCTGCCAAGGAGAAAGAGACCTTGCTCAAAGCCTTCTAATACGAGAGGCCTAGATGGAAGTCTGAATGTGGGGTAGATCTCTTCCTTAACAGAACCTGCCCAACCAGGGTAGGAGAGGTAGGAGACCACCACCCCAGCAGGTCCTCTCACTTTGGACATAGACATTGTCCCTGTCCGGAGTGTAGGGGACAAGCTGGGTAACACCACAGGTGAGCTGGTTCAGCTCCCAGTGAAGCTTCTCTCCATCCAGCCTGTGGCCGTTAAGGACAGGACAGAGTGTGTAGATGGCATCCACTCTTGGGGCTTCCTTGTACTCTTTGAGCCTATGGAGGGAGAACGAGGGGATGACCACAAATGGTGTCTCCACACAGAGGTCCTGAGAGTCTTTGGGGGCAGGGCAGAAACAGGCAAGAGAAAATGAGACATGGACTTGGACTTGTGAGTGAAGACTTGGACTTGTGATTAAAGCAACTTCATAAGACTTCTTTGTCTGGAGATACTCCCTGGAGACAGAATTGAAGACCTAAAGGAAATATCCTAAATGGTCACAACAAGGAGAGGAGTGAGTTCTGGGAGTTACAAAATGGTACCAGGGAAGAGGCAGTCCTGCTGAGGAGCTCTGCAGAGCCTAAGATTAGTAGTGGGGACCAGGAAATGCCTTGGTCCTGGAGCAAATGCCTCCCCAATTCCACCTCTACCCTGGAGACTGAATCTGGCAAGGCAGAGGGAAACTGACCAAAGGCCTTGAGCCTGGGATCCCTGAACACATTCCTGCTGTCTTTTCTAGATGTACCACCTAAGTGAGGTCAGTCTGCAATCAGAGTAGAGGATACTGGCACCAGACTTACTGAGCCAAGTCCCAAGCTTGGGAGAAAAAAAGAGTTGAAGAGGTGGGACCAAGGGGCTGAGGGAAAGTGTGGGCAGGGATCAGGTAGGGTGCAAAGTGAACATCACAGTCCTCTTACCAGGCTCTGCTGGACACTGTCAGCCATGGTAAACTTTTTAGTACCCTGGCATCCCATGTTATCCATGTAACACAGGTTGGTGATGGTGAAATGGCGAGTGAACCGAACCGGGGCATGTTGAGGAGCCACACTGGAGAGGAAGAGAAAGTTTTCCTGTGGACCACAGTAATGGCCAAGGTTGCCTAGGACCCTGGTCAGAAGCAACAGCAGTGGACTAAGTTCGACCACTGGCTGCAGGAGGGCAAGGAGAGAACAAAGATTTGGGGAACCCAGACTTCCTTATTCAGTCAGCATTAACTGAGCAGACCTGGGTTCAAAGCTTTGTGCAATCACAGATGTCAAAGGCACAGTGTTACCAACTGTATTATCAACACAAAATTTCTGTTGAAACCCTAATCCTCTTACCTGTGAGTCTTACGCATCTAATATGACAGAGCAGAACTGCCCTCATAGAGTTCTTTTAGGCTAAAATCTTTAATTTTAAAATTATTTGGCTGCAGATTATTTCCAGAGTTGGCAGTAGTACATCAACAGGGAACAGCCAGGAGTTCAACCCTGATTCACACAAAGGTGGTACAACAAGGGATACCACTGCTGATGACACATGGATCTTGATGGAAAGCAGAAAATACCAGAAAGATGTTGACCTGTGTTTTACTGACTACACAAAGGCATCTGACTGGGTGAATCGTAATAAATAATGGAGAACGTTGGGACAAAATGGAATTCCAGGACACTTCATTCTGCTCTTAAGGAACCTGTGCATAGAAAGAAGAGGTAGTCATTCCAACACACAAGCGAATATTACGTGTTTTAAAATCCGGAAATACTTCATCTAAGTCATAGTCCTTTCCTCTTACATAGCCTATATGCTCAGCAAGTATTCCTAGAAGCTGGACAGTACAAACAAGAAGACAGGATCATTGATGCAGAAAGGCTGATAACAGTCTATGATATGCATATGATACAAACTTGACTACTAAACATCAAGATTTCAGGTACAGTCTTCGGTTCAATGTAAGAAAACAAAAATCCACACAACTGGACCAGTAAGCACCATCATGATGAATGGGAAAACACTGAAGTTATCAAGGATTTCATTTGACTCAGATCCGTCATCAGTATCCATGAAATTTGTTGTTGTTAGGTACCATCAAGTCAAACCCGACCACAGCAATCCTATGAACAACAGAGGTAATTCTTCCTGGTCCTGGGCCATGCCCACGATGGTTGTTAGACTTCAGCCCACTGTTGGAGCCATAAAGTAGCAGGCAACAAATCAAAAGACACACTGCACTGTCAGAATTGGTGCAGATGACCTCTTTAAATCTCGAAAAGCAAAGACATGACTCTGATGACTTAAGCTGTAGTGTCATGGATCTACTTGAGCCAAGACGCACACTCCTCAAAAGGATCCACTATGCCTCATAATCCACTCTAATCTCTGTCTAAAGATTTGGCTTCAGGAATGATTTCACTTGTGGGCCAACAGAGAGTCTGAGGACCAGAGAGTCTTCTGGGGTCTCTCCAGGCTCAGTCAGGTCAGCAGGTCTGGTCTTGCTACTACAATTTCATTCTACACCCCACTTGTCTTCTGCTTCATCAGAGACTCTGTTGTTTTCTTTGTGAGCACAGTCACTGGTGGTAGTCTGGTACCATCTAGTTCTTGACTCTGGCTGATAGCCTTTAGTTTAGGTGGCTGTTTCTGTCACTTTGGACTCCAAGGTACCTAACAACATAATTGTGGAATAGCATTTTAGAAAAGGCTTCTTAGGTTCTATTAACAAGGTCATATCAGGGTAGGCATTTACCCATCAGTCCATTTGTCATACTGTGTCACTTCGATGTAGCTGTACTGCTGCAAGTTTTTATCACCAGTATTAAAACACCGACAGAGTCACCCATCGTGGACTCGTTTCAGCTGAGCTTCCAGACTGAAACAGACCAGGAAGAAAGACTTGCCAGTCTACTTCAGAAGAACATTAGCCAGTGAAAACCTTATGAACAGTAGCAGTGCATTGTCTGAGAGAGTGCCTGACAATGAACCCACCTGCGTGGAAAGGACTTCAGTGAAGACCAGCGAAGAGCTGACTCCTCAAAGTAGCCAAGCCAAGTGCCATCGAGTCAGATCTGACTCATGGCGACCTCAGTAGAGTCAACTTTATTGATATGGATGGAGTCAAGCTTCCAGGACCTTCATTGGCTGACTCAAAATGAGAAAAAAAGGATGTAAATATCCATTAATAATCAGAACCTGACATGCATCAAGTATCATTGTAGGAAAAGCGGAAACTGAAGAATGTTAATGCAATGCATCAAAATTTATATCCTCGGCATTGGTGAACAGAAATGCTTTGCCATCAGGCGTTTGTCTCCTGAATATCCAGGTGGCCCAGTATGCCAGGAATGACAACTTGAAGAGGAAAAGGGGTTGCATTCCTCATCTAAAAGAACATTTTAAGATGTATCCTGAAGTACAGTGCTGTCAGTGATAGGACAGGACCCAGAAGCCTGCCAGGAAAACTGATCAAATGACTACTATTCAAATATCTGTACCAGCCACTAAGGCCAAACAGAAAGAAATCAAGGAGTTTTTACTACATTCTGAAGTCTGACATTTGTCAAACATGCAACTAGGATGCATTGACAATCACTGGTTATTGGAATGTGAAAGTTGGGACTAAAGAAGGAAGAGTGGCAGTTGGAAGATAGGGCCTTGGTAATAGAAATGATACCCGAGATTGCAGGACAGAATTTTCTGAGATGAATGACTGCTTCCTTGCAAATACGGTTTTTTTCCCTGACATGAGTGGTGACTATACACAGGAACCTCACCAGATGGAAGACACAGGAATCAAATGAACTACATCTGGGGAAGGAGATGATGGAAAAGCTCAATCGTAGCTAGTTCAAAGCCAGGGACTGACTGGGAAACAGGCCATTAATGGCTCCTGTGTAGGTTTCCTGCTGAAAGTTAGAATAAGTTCCTGAGAGCCAAAAGACAAACTGGAGTATATACCACCTGAGTTTACAGACCACTGGAAAAACAGATGTGAGGCATTGAACACTAATGGCCTAAGACTACACAAGTTATGGGGTGACATCCAAGAAGTTATACCTCAAGAAAGCAAGACGTCACTGAGAAGACAGGAGAGAAAGAAAAGGTTCAAATGAATGTTAGAAGAGACTCTGAAACTTCCTCTTGAATATTGACCAGCTAAGCAAAAGGAAGAAATGAGGAAGTAAAAAACAAATATAGAAATAAATAAAAGCAAAGTTCTATGCAGTTCGTCCCATATACACACCCACCAAGAGACACATTTTTCTTTCTGAAAAAATGCATCAAGGATTGTTGGAAAGAAGAACAGGAAAACAAAAAAAGCATTCTTGAGACCAAAGAGACAGAACAGCACAGTGAATGATCCCCAGTCTGGATTGGTCCATTTCTTGCAGTGACTTCATAAGCAGCAAACTGTTGGCAACTCCAAGCCCCCATACATGTTCCAGGCAACCTAGGTCTGAGGTCCGTCTAGCACACACAGCTGTTTCAGTGACCTGAGAGACTGTGACCACACTTAGCTCGTTTTTCCCTTTCAGTATTCATTGTTTTGCTCATTTTTCAATTACATTTATCTTCTTTTCTTAATGTCGTATTAAGTTTTGGTCACTACTTGTTTATTCATTTATCTCCTTATTTAATTATTCACTTAGTTTTTTCTTAGGTGTTTATTTACTCCATTTATTCACAATGTAGAGACAGGAAGTGTGGTGAAATATCAAGAGCATTTATCACAGACGGACAAACAAGAGAGATGGAAGCTCAGTCCTCCAAACCATCTCCGACTTTTCCAGTCTGACAGCATGTTCCTACTGGGTGTCTAAGGGTGGACAAGGGGGAGTGATTACATACAGACATTTAGGCATGGGGGAAGGTAACTGTGGAAGAATGCACGGAATTCGACATGGGGGTATGGGATGGTCAGCTGGAGTCCCGTGGGCATATCTGGGATTCTCCGAGCCCATACACCCACCCCGACCCCACCCCCATGAGGCTTTTCTCCACAGAGGTTTGAAGACTGGCGCCTCTCTGGTCGGTAAGCCAGAGAGAAACTGCGACAAACCAGCTATAAAGATTTTATCCTATTTATCAGACCAGTGCCTGGTGTGTCGCCTCCCTTCCTCAAGGCTTCAGTGTGTGGTAAGTCAATCTGGAATTTCCCTGGGGCCGGGTAGTGCCAGGAAGCAAAGGCTTTGTGAAAAGCAGACATACAGAAAAATGGAGGTCTCATCTACTTTAATCCCCTACCTCTTCATTTTCTCAGCAAATTGGGCCAATTTTGTCTATTTCATTGTTAGCTTTTCTTGTCTTAATTATCTTTAGTGACAACTTTCTTTCATTTTCTTTCATTTCTTTGCTCTTTTTCAGTTTATTTGGTTTTCCCTTTATTTCCTCAATGCCTCACTTTTTTTTACTCTGTACTTCTGTTTACTTATGAATCATTTTACTATTATGGTGTTTCCTCATTCTGTATCTTTTCTTTCTCTGTATTGTTTATTGCCTTCACATTTTCTCATGCTTTGGTTTATATAATTGATCTTCTTTATGATTAAACTTGAAATCTTACTTTTCCATTCCCTGCTTATGCTTTTCTCATTTCCACTAATTCACACACATCTCCCTTTCCCTTCTCTGTATCCTTTTCCTTATGCTTTGGTTTCTTTTTACCATTCTTTTCTCATTTCCCCATTGTTGATTACATTTTATCTTTTAAATACCTTTTCAAATTTCCTGTTTATTTTAGTTAATTTTCTTATTTGAATTTCCTCATTTCTTTCATCTCATATCCCTTAAAACTTGTAGTTTATTATTTTCTTAATTACTGAATTTTCATCTTACTCTTTTCACTTATTTTTATTCTGGTTAGTTTCATTTCATGGAATTGATCTTCCTGTTCTTTTCTTACCTCTCTCAAGCTTTTGAAGTTGTAGTGTCTTTTTTCTCATTTTTAAATTATACTTGATCTTTTTTTCATGTTTTGTGAAATTCTTAATCACTGCATTTCCCACTACTTTTACATACTTACTTCTCACTTTTTCCATCTTAACCCTAACACAAGGGCACCTCTCATCCAAAAGCCCAGAGGCCCTGACGCCACACCCAACATGCTGCAGAACCACTCAGCCGTTTCTGCTGAGGAGAGAATGTATGTGGGACCCTACCACCTCTTCAGAACCGTTGGCACGGGGACATTTTCCAGAGTGATGTTAGCCCGGCACATCATCACTGGCGAAGAGGTAACCATTAAACTATTGAGCAAGAGCCAAAAGGCATCCGATCTCTTCTACCAAGAGGTAAAAATATTGAAGGATCTCCATCATCCTTATATTGTAAGGATGTTTCAAATTATAGAGACTAAGTACTTTATCGGCATGGTCTTGGAGTACGTGAGTGCAGGGCACTTGGGGAATTATATAAGAGCTCACGGCTTCTTGAGTGAAAAGGAGGCCCAAAAAACTTTCAAACAATTAGTCTGGGCTTTACACTTTTGCCATAACGAACGTATTGTGCACCGAAACATAAAACCAGAAAACGTGCTGTTAGATGACAGAAAGAACATCAAACTAGCCAACTTTGGGTTTGCAGCAGAATTCACCAAGGGGAATAAGCTGAACACCTTCTGTGGTACTTTGCCTTATTCTGCCCCAGAAATGGTACTGCGAACTCCATATGATGGACCCCCTGTGGACATGTGGAGCCTGGGAGTCACCCTGTACGTCACGCTAAGTGGATCTCTGCCGTTTGATGGCGACACCTTCAGTGAGATACGAAATCGGATCCTGGCCACAGAATACATTATTCCTGGCCACATGTCTACGCAGTGTATACACATGCTGAGCAAAATACTTACTTATGACCCAAGAGAGAGAGCCACATCAGAGGCCATCTTAGACCATCCATGGATGCAGACAGTTGATAATGAGAACCAAAAGATGTCTGTGCAGCCACCCTCCGACCATTAGGACTGACAGTGCATTCAGACCATGGGAAACACAGGTTACAGGCAGGAAGAGATTCGTGACTCACTGTTCAATCCAAAAGATGATAACGTTATGGCCACCTCCCTGATGCTATATCAGAAGACATCTGAGACACAGAGTCATGCCAATACCCTGAAACACAATACTGCAGCACAGTGCATGGACAGCCACACCCTTTTCTCCTCACATAAGGTACATCCCACCATCTGCGTGAAACCCAAACAGCAGAGTTACAGTGTACTTGCCATTCCCACCTACAATAACCACTACCACAGTCCATTGAAGACTCTGGCTTCTAGAAGGAAGCGGGCCTCCATGGTGTGTGCTTCTCCCCCAGTTCCCCTTGCAAAGTTCTTCCCACAACAACCCCGGATAGCCTGGGTAGAGCCAACCAGACACTGAAATGGCATGTGAACCTGAAAACTAGTGCAGTGGAATAACCCAGAAGAGTCCCTGCGTGTGTGCCCATGGCTGCCTCCTCAGCCAAGACCAGTAAGAAGGGTGCAGCCCCAGAGGAAATCCAGTTCCCACACAGAACGTCAGCACTTATTCTGTCAAAAATGAGCATGTGCTAGAAATACCTGACCAGAGTGCAATTCCAGCCTCTCCCTCTGTCAAAAATCATGAGCCACAGGATGCCACTGGCCAGTTCTTTTGAGAGCAGAAGCTGTATGGCATCCAAGGTGAAGATCAGATGCTCAGACCTCAAGAGGCCAAGCCACACTCTCTCAGGTATAAAAGGAGGAAAATCACCAGTTTCATGGAGCCCAATGACATAATGCAGGATATCTGCCAAGTGGTAGACACCAGTGGCTGTGAGTGGGATCTCACTGACAAGTACACACTGCTTTCTTTGCATGAATGGCCCACCAGGACAGTAGATCTTGGTCCAGTCGACAATGGAGGTGTGCGAACTGCCATGGCAGGCTCTGAAGGGGTGAAAGTGAAGAGAAATTCAGGCACGTCGGAGGCTTTCAAGAAGATCACCTCCAAAATCACCAAAGAGCAGGTACTGTAAAAACGTGTCACCACCAGCCAGAGACAAAAGAGGAGTTGACATGTTTAACTTCCTTCATAATTATGGAGACAGTGTTTTTCAAGGCCATAGAAGTCCCTGAAATTCTCTCCACCTGAAACCCACTGAGATACCACCAAGGCAGTAAGCACACGGTGATGGCAAACAGATGATTGTATTTCTGAATGAACAGTGAGTCACGAATCTCTGTCTATAAACCATGCTCCCATGGCCTCAAGGCACTATGGGTCCTCACCAAGTTCTCTTGGTCTGATTGCCATCTGTACACAGCAACAACTTTGTGCAAGATCCCACTTATAGCCAGTGGCATCCCACAGAGGGCAAATCTGCATCATCTCATCAGGCTTCATGGAGCTGGTCCTTCATGTTGCCTTCCGTGAGTGTTAACATTCAAGATCTGATTATCTCCACCACATCTTGCTCTCAAGTTCATTAAGATCCCTTCGAGCACTAGTGAAGCAAAGATTCATCAAAAACAGACACTGCCAACTTGATCTGTTGGGGGTAAGAGGTGGGGACGTTTCTGATGTGGGAAGCCATTTGACTTCCAACAGGGTCCTCAAGCTCCCTCTGAAATCCAGTGAAAGGAGTCAGTCAGCTGAACAGTGAACCTGGAAGTGCACAGTTCCACTCTGCAAAGTGACAACCTGAAAGAAAGGCTTACAGTCTCATTCTCAATATCTGGCATTTGAAGAAAATAAGAAAAAGTCAATGAAACATAAAGGACACTTTGAGTATATACCCCACCTGAATTCAGAGCCATCTCAAGGCACAGGAATGACCAAAGACCAAACAAATTGTGGGAGGCCATCCTACAGGAAGACGACATTTTAAAAGGCAGGAAAGACAAATGAATGACACAGAAGCTTACTCTTAACATCCAGTGAGTAAAGCAAAAAGAACTGAAGAGGGAAAAACTCACCCTTAGGACAACAGTTGGAAACCACCAGCTGCTGCTTAGAAACTGTGTGGAGCAGTCCTACTCTGTCCCATACAGTCACCAGGAGTCAGAATTGACTGGACAGCACAAGTTTGCTTGGTTTTCGGGGTAAGTAAGGGGAGAGGTATATGCCCAAAGGTGAGCCCTACCCGTGTTTTGCACTACCTCTCAGAACTGAGAAAATGGGAGGTTTGCGCTTGAGGAACTCAGAGGAAAAAAGTGGCTGACTTGCTTTTGAAATTTCCAATGAGTAGTTTGCTGTTGGATGCCTTCCAGCAGGAAAAGTCAGAACCCACTGCAAGGCAGCTCCTTCCAGGACTGGGTGTTAAAGGGAGCCGGTGAGCAGACAGCTTGCTCAGCTCCCTTAAGCTGACCTCCCAGGTTCAGTCAACGAGTGGAAGTGGGAGAAGAGCACAAACCAAGTGACAGGCTGAGTTTGGACTGTTCCATTGGCACTGTGGGTCCTAGCCTACAGGGCCAGAGATGAGAGGGAGAGGAAGGATGGCTGCTCAGAAGGAAGGCAGTTGTGTGTGACCTAGCCCAAAGGGGCTGGGGATGAGAGTGTGGGAAGGAGCTGTCCGAAGTGCCTGCCAGTGCTGTCAACTCGAGAGCTTGAGGCTGCTACCCCTTGTCAGTTAGATTGGATGGGCAGGGAGGAGCTGACTAGAACCCACCCAGAGGAAGAGAAAGATGTCTGAAAGATGTGAGAAAGCTGGTGTAGACTGCTACAAGCTGATGGCTCCCTGTGGACTGGATTTTGCTAACAGATGTGAAACCCCAACTAACATCCTTCCTCCGCCTTTCTTTTCTCTTGCTAACCTCAAACTTCTGTCTGAGCCATGCTTTTCAGAAAATCACAGCAGATGGTGGCTCCATCCACGACACGTGCTTGACCTATAACCTCGCAGCATGTCCAGATTCAGATCCCGCCTTCACTGACACAGGACCAAATTATCACCAGAAAGGAAGTGCTTCCCAGCCAATCCTTTCACCAGAGACCATCCCAGAAGCCATGACAGAAGAGGATACCACTTCTGGACCTCCACATGTGGACATGGGGAAGGGGAGCTAAGGACAGAGAACTCCACTACCAAACCCAACCCCTGAACACCACTGGAAATAAAAACCTTTTGAGCCCCCTGGGACAATGAACACGTGGTGTTAAGGCTGCTAGGCCCGTGTTACTCCTTATCTACACGGACAGTAAACTTGTAACTTTCTGTTATCCTTGCACTTCGTGTCCCTCTTATTTCAATCAGCTAATAAGACAGGACAAGAACCAAAACACTGTTCTGTTAGAGATACAGATGTTCAGTGTTCTGACCGGAACAGTGTTCAAGAGCAAAGAACATGCTCATCACTAGAGTACTGATTTGACAGGGACGGCCAGCATGAACATTGGCTATGTCAGTCAAGGGAAGAGAAAGTCACCAGGAGGCTGGCTGACAGGCTTTCATGAATGTCCTTACATTAAATGAAGGGGACAAGGGAGGATGCCCAGTAAATAAATGCCTCCTCCCCGATGAGGCTGGAAAACAGAGGGTTACTGGACAGAACTCCAGGTTCTCTGTATCTGCCCCAAATAGCCAATCTCTGAGACACGTTGTGGGGTGGGTGATGAAGAGGAAAGTTAATTACCATGCCCTGTTGGACACGGGAGCAGGGAAATATTTGTCCCTGAAGGTCCTGATCAAATTTTGTCAGGCAAGATAGAAGGGAGAGGGTGTTCCATGCAAAATGTAAATACAGGTATTGGTGCTGGTGCCAGGCAAACAGTAGGGTTGATTAGGGGTAAAAAGGAGTATCCGATGGTGGGGCTCAGACGTCCTCTGAACATGTGTATCAGGAACAGGAATCTGGAAGGCCTTCGTCAGAGGTCCCAGCTGGCACCTGGCTCTTTCACTGCCGCCTCCATCTGTTTTTGTGTTGATAATAAGCTGTGAAAAACTGTACAGATGTTATTTCCATAGCTCCTGTCAGTGACTTCCTGCCAGGGCCAGGAATTTTGTTTAAGACAGGAGAAAGGACAAGCTAATTTTATAAAGAGAATTTAATCTTGGCTGCCTATTTCAACTTCCCTTTTTAAATTTGGGGTGTCTAAAGCTTCCCTCCTATTTCAAGAGGGTGGGGGAAGGGATTGATAGGATTTCCTGATTCATTGTGGAGTGTTACTCCGTTTTCTGGAGACCCTCAAGGATCCTCATCAGACCTGCAAGAAAGAATCACCCAGGCAGACGTGGCGGGCCCGTGGTAGGAAGATGAAAGCACTGCTGCGCTGGGCAGCGGCACAGTGTACAGGACTTCTGTCGGCTGCACCACCGATGGAGTGGGCGCTGCATTTTTGTAGTCTGTCACAACAAATCAGTGATGGCATCTGAAGTCTTTCCTTCTTTGTCGGGAGGCTGTTTGTCCTTTGTTTCAGTGCTGACACAGACTTCAAAATGGTTCTTCCCAAAGGGGCTTCTGTGACTGGCAACAGGATTTAGTATGGGGTGTCCTACAGGCACAGTTTCTTGCTCACTGGGTGTGAGTCCGTGGTCCTGATTCTAGTTCTCTGGTGCCTCTTTTGGAAGGACATCTAGTGGTCACTTCTATCACATTGATGGATACCTCTGAATTGGGTCAAAACTGGCTTCTCTGAAAAAGTAAGTTGAGAGATAATGAAGCAACTCGTCCCTCTGAGTGGATAGTATAATGAGTTGCTTATCACTCCAGAATGTCCCACGATGTGGTTAGGCTGGCCCTGTCTCAATCTGCCCTAAGAGATTCCGTATTCATAATTCTTGAAGGCAATACCGATGGAGGTCTCTTCTGTTTCTGCTTCATGCAGAACAAGGATGCAGGCCTACCCATCACTGTAGAAATCCCTTGCTGACTGTGCCAGGGATCTCTGTGGGCCAGGATGGTCGTGAGCAGACATTCCTTAGAACCCAGGCAGCATCATTCCTTTTACTAGGAACAGTTGTAACCTGGAAGAAACTAACTAAATGAGTTTAAAGAGGCAGGGCCTGAAAATAAAAGAATTATAACTACCAGTCATAAACAGAGTAAAATCTAAGTAATTGATGGGAGATGTACCAGTGAACAAAAGTTGGGGACACTTAGCTGTTAGGAATTTCTTACCAGTACAAGTTTTAGTAATGACAGTCAGAAGGGTCTTCTGTGCTCCAAATTTTCAATTTTGTAAATGTTAATACAAAATGTAAAGAGCAGCAAGTCTTCGGTGATTCCATTTGAATGGCTCCTGAAAGCTTGCCTAAAAGACAGCCTTCAAGGTTATCTTTGCTGTTGTCTTTATACCTCAGGGCTCCTTGGATGTCTCCTTGTGAGTCTGCCTCCAGCTGAGTCACACCCTGCATGCTCAAGAACAAGGAAAAATGACACCTCGATGGTTAACCCTTGGACTTACCTGACATCCTAGGTGGGGGCCACTGCAGGCTCTTTCAACTCCTGGTGCTGGTTTTTTCACAGGATAACAACATTTGGTTCTTCACCAGGCTATTAAGCAAGAGACAGCAATGTTCTCATGAGTCGCGTTGCCACAGTGAAGCAGTCTCAAAGTACCTCAACATTTTATGCCAAGGCCCTCTTTCAACGTTTAGGTGTGCAAAACCAGGTAGGCTGAGTTTTATGATGTCTAATACAAGCAGAATGTAGACTAAGAATACAACTATTCCTTGCAGTAGTCATCTATTTCATGGACATATTTTGGATGGTAACTAAACACATCAGGTGTTTGGAATGATGTTACAATAATGTGACAAAATAGCTCAATGTCTACTTTTAATGGGCAAACGACATTCTCCTGGGATAACAAGAAAACTAAGGCTGTTTAGTAATCTCATATCAGCTTGGCTTATGAGGTCAGTGAGCTCTGTTTCTAGCTTCCATCTCATCAGAACCTCAGTATGTCATTTGTTGTCCCATACTCACTGACGACCTTCTCAAAGAGTCTGCCAATTCAACTGTACCTAAGTAGGAATAAAGCTCTTAGAAATGACTAATGCTAGCCTGAGTGTCAGAGCCATGAGACCTCTCCTAACTCAACCTTACCTTTCCAAAGTTTACCAGCATCATTCCTATGAATAGCTAAAGGTCATCTTAAAGTTCCCATAGCACATCGTAAACGTGTTCACAAGCAATCTAAACCGATAAATTCACTGAGTTGGAAAGGAATCTAAATTAGTACAGTTGGATTTAACACACACACGCATGGATGTATAAGCAGCACACCAAGTGTGTTTAGAGAAAACTGAAGTTACAGACACACTTGTGACAAGTTTTCATTACAGAACGAACGATTATCAAGGTAACAGAGCACGGACCGCCCCTGCTGGAAGGCTTCAATTACTCTCTTTAAAATATACTAAGTGTCCCTTTGAGGGCACGCTGCCTCTCCTTGGTTTGCCTCCTAACACTCATGGGTCACTGTCTCTGAAGCAGAAAGGGAACCTAAGACAAAACGGAGTCTGAGCCCTGGGGTCTTCAAGAAACAGTTTTTGTTACTTCTCAGCTCAGAATTCCAAAGGACAGAAAAAGGCAGTAGGCCGTGTGGGTTACCCCAATCTTCATGAAAGCCAGAAACCAAGCTTTGAGAAACATTACACGTGTCTCTTTCATGGTGTCCCCTTTTGGATCAGGGTCTCACCATAGAATCTTTGATCAAAAGTGTTTATGAAATGGTCATTAGACACCATCTGGTTGTGAAGATGTCAGACACCTTACAGTGAAGAAGGAAGCATAACGGAAACACTAGCCATACCGTTAGGCCAACAGTCAGATAACTAATGAACCTATGACCCTAAGGTCCTTGAATGAGGAAACAAATCTCAGGAGGGGTTTGTTCCTGCTGAAGCACTATCAGTACATGTTTGTCATGTGCCTCAGTAACAACCGCATTCTGTAAAACCTCAGATTTCATAGGAATACAAATACGGCAACATTTACGTACTAAGGCACAAAGGGCTCCTTCGTAGAGCAGGAAATCTAATATTATTCTACTTTGTAATATCAGAGCTCAAACTTCAGTCACTTTCCTGATTATAATATTTAGAAAAAACTTTGCTATATTTTACAACAGGAATTCCTGATTTGAGAATTAAAATACCTAAACCCATTAGTTAAATAACTAAGGAAAATGGTTTCTTATATCTAGAAAGCAGGAACTTAAAACATCAACAATATTTGTATTTAAAACCCACCATATCTTCTCATTTACTCAGTCTGACAGACTTATATCCTGTTCTACCTCATTCTGCTGTGAGCTCATCAGGATCTACCTAAGAGTTTTGGAAATCTTGGGTCATAATGCTTTTTACACCTCTAACAGTTTTGGTTGAGATATTCTGCTCAAACCATTTCAGAAAATCACCAAAGTAAAACCGTATCTGTAGATAACAAAATGGAACATGGCCATGAGTCATTTATAAAAATAAATTAAGAGTGAAAAGACCTGATAGCCATTAATTCCAAGTAAAATGTAAAGGCCACATCAAATCTGTTAAAAAAAAATAACTTTAGGAAATAATATTTCTAAATATAACCATTAACCATATTAAAAAAAAAACCTTCAAAAACCGTACATAATAATCTTGAGGCATAATACTGCATAGCCAGGGTATGCAATGATCATATATTCACCAAGATTATCAAGTCCCTAAATACCAAAAAAAGCATAAAAATAAATTCATAGGTAAACAACTTGAATTCTCATAGAGAGTACTTGCTTTGATAATGCTGAATTTAAAAAAGAAGTTATAGTCAGGTTGACAACTAAGAAATAACAATAAAATCATGACATACTATGCATTTGTCATGTAATATTAGGTAAAAAACATAAAAGGAAATCCTTATAAATTTGGAATCTAACAAGAATCAGACTCTTCTCATGATTTTTACTTGTTCAATGTAACTGATTCAATAAAATCCTTCATCACTTTTCCTTTATGAAGCAATACTTGTGGCTTTCTGTGAAGTTTCACCTTTCTAAGGAATTCCCTGTAAGTTATCTAGAAGCAAGGCTGAAGTTGTTTACCTAAAGATCTTAAAGTAAAACCTTAGCTTTTTCTTCTTCTGCAGCTTGGTTTTGGACTCAGGAATCTTATTCTCAGGAGAGGCCAAACATTCGCCTCTAAGGCAGATTATATGCATAAAGAATTAATTAACCCTTTACTCAGAAACCAGAGGAAATTTTGTTATTTGAACAAGGAAAAACCTAAAGCTTTGTTTTATAGGTTATCTAATATTAAAGCTCTTAAAAATCTCACAAATTAAATCATTAAACTTTTGTCTGACACATGAAACTTTTGACCATATAAAATATTTTTCAATAAAGTTTATACTGTAGTAACCCTTTAAATAGCAAAAAGGAACTTATCCCTCAACAGACACACACACATAGTTCCTTTGTGGCATAGAAAGCAAAAGTATATAAAGCTAAATTATGACAAATATCTATTTACTCAGTTTAATATCAGCAATTTACCTAAAAAGGTTGGACATTATGCTAAGCCTGTAATTGAAACAAAGTTTGTGTCAAGAGTCCAAGTTTTCATTCAACTTGTACTGTGTCTCACAGTTTTCCCAGTCTAATTTTAACCCATAAATGTTCTATCAACGGACTTTGGAAACCAAAAAGTCTCTCTGGTCAGCTGACCAATTCTCTCCTAGGGTTGAAATATCTTTACAGGACATTTCAGATGTGTCTCAAGGTTCCCCTACAACAACAAAAAACTTCTTTACACTTCTTTCACAATGTGGATTCACTCAACTTTAGATACGTATAATCCACTGCCATCCAATCAATTCTGACTCGTAGCAACCCTAAAGGACAGAGTAGAACTGCTTCATAGAGTTTCCAAGGAGCACCTGGTGGATTAGAACTGCCCACCTCTGGTCAGCTGATGTAGCACTTAACCACTATGCCACTAGGGTTTCCTCGGATCATTATGGCTAGTAGTTATTCTTCTTCTTATTTGTCTTAAAACTGCCTCCACCTAGGTTGAAAGGGTCTTTCAGAAGCTGTTCTGGAGCTATACCACCTCAGAGGCTGGAGAACAGGGAGGGGTGATCTTGTCCTGCCCTCATTCCTTTGACTCACAAAAGACACATGTTTCAGTTGACCAAGGAGTTCTCAAGGACAAAAGATACTTTATTTCCCTTTTACTGTATGGAGCTACTACTTGGACTTTGAAACACACATTTTTCCTTGTCTGATACCTACAACCAAGGTCTATAAGTCAGTCTTTTCTGCTCAGTGACAGTTCTTTTCCTGATCTACTCAAAATTCTGCTTTCTTCTACATCTGAAACGGAAACCCTGGTGGCATAGTGTGTTAAGTGCTACACCTGCTAACCAAAACATCAGCAGTTCAGATCAGCCAGGTGCTCCTTGAAAACTCTCTGGGGCCATTCTGCTGACCTCTAGGGCTGCGATGAGTTGGACCCAATTCAATGGCAATGGTTTTTTATGCATCTCAATTAGCTTAGCCAAGACATTCCACACCCTGATTAGGAGGATTTAGGCATCAAAGATTTATCCTACATGTAGATCCACTTGTCAGTCTCAAAGAATTTCAACCAGAAATATCCTAAAATCAGACTGGGTCGGGGGACTCCGCTACAGGTAAAGCCTATCCTGGCCATGGCTTGACAAGATGGGGAAGTCTGAACAAGACATTTAAGACAAAGAGACTCAAGAAACACTTAACTGAAAAACATTTCTTTACAAAAACAGAGATAGGGAATACAACAATAATCAAAAAAACAAGTCCGGGGTTAAATGTTTCAAAGTTGCAACCCAAGGTCAAACTTTCAAAGTTTTCCACACACAACAGTCTGCCTACATGACTAACACAATCTTTCAAAACTGTTTACAGAAGATTAAAAACCAGGGGTGTCTGCAACTGAATACAAACTTGACCAAAATACTGAGTGGCTGAAAAACAAGTTTCTGGACAGAAGGCCAGCATGTAAAGTGAAGCTGGTTGGGCAGTGAAAGCTTAAAAGAAGGCTCCTGGCTCTAGCCCAGGGCCCTACTCGACAGCACTGAACAGCACGACGACATGAAAACAGCAATTGACAGCATCAAATGTGATGTTTCAATAAACAGATGCAGTACTGGAAGACCTCACCTGTCAATACTCAGAAACCTGGAAGACTGCTATCTGGCCAACCAACTACAAGTGGTCTTTTCTTGGACCCATTTCAAAGAAAGGTGATCAAACACAACACAGAGATTACTGAAAAATATCAGTCATATCAAATACAAGGAAAATCTGGCTGAAGATCATTGTGCTGTGATTAATGACTTTTGTGTGAAGCTTTTCTAGCCATGGCCTTCTAACTGCCACCCATGTGATCAGGCAGGACAGTGTGACACTGTGGTCCACACCAATAAAGAGTACTGGTCCCTATCTCCTTAAGTGATAGCTAATTACAGAGCAGTAAGGGAGATTCGGCCACCCACATGGAAGCATGGCCTTGAGCTGACAGAGCATTTTTGAGCCCAGACAACTGCACTGTAAAGCTCTTGGAAGCAGGTGCTAGAGAGAGCACAAGCTGGGAACCGGTGGCAGGAGGACCTCACAGCAGGACAGATCATCCTCGGCTTCCCAGTCCACGAGACAGAAAGCTGAGGGCCTGTAATCAGTGACTGATGGCCAGGGAGAGCCCTGCTTTCAGGACAGGATAGTCTTTGGAGAAACATACAATGGAAATCCTATGGGAAACGTGGCGTCTCTTTTGAGTCAACAGCTGGGAGTAACACAGAGAGCCTTAGGTCCTCTGTAACTAGTGTGAACAAAGCTATCAACAGGCAGTCGAGGATAAAAAGATCAAAGCATTACCAACATCCTGGGACACTGAAGTAAGTCACTCCAAATTATGTAAATTTCCACAAGGTTGTTTTTCAGAAGAAACCAGATGGAAGCAACTCTAAGGACATGCAGAGAAATTCCCACTTCAACAGCTACATGTCCTTCCAGTGGGAGCACCAGACACCTACAGTCAGAGGCTGGGAACTGAACGAAAGAACCAAGAAACTGCATGCACAACACCCCATAACAAGTCTTGCTACCAGTCCCAGAAAGCCTCAGAGAAAGGAACTCTCCAGATCCTGTAACTGATTTGATGCCAAGTGACCTGGTTCAAGTTCAGGAAATCAGAGTAGCAACTTTGGTCTCCCAACGGGTGGATAACTGGGCTCCCCCTCCCGCAGGCACCAGGATGCAACCTTCATTGCAGAAAAATTTATTAAGTCCAAGTACTTACAGACAGGGAAGAGGTCAGTCTCTGTGAGTGGGGAAAGAGCTGGTACAAAGCTTGTAGCGCTTCTTACATTGGTAAGGGTAAAATGTGGTGTCACAGTCACGAGGGGCAGGTAAGAAATAGCCTTTGGTTTCAGTTTATGGGTCATACATCAGCAACTCCATGATCAGTTCTCTCCTGAAGGATAAAATAATGGTATGGAGACTGAATGGAAGAAGGGACTAGATCATTTCTAGATCATCTTCCTGAGGAGGTAGGTGCCCACAGATAGCCACATCTCAAACTGCCAGGAGGAACTGTTACATCTACAATTACTGTTCTGAAACACTGATTGGGAGTCCAGTGAGGATACAATGAGGTGGTCTGTAGTGGCCATCAGGTTCCCCAGCTACCCTTGTCATTTCCCTCTTGAGGAGACATGGGCTTGAAATCTTGAAAGGACCATGGGAAGTCAACTCGCTCTGGCTACTTCCTGCTGTTTTGGGTTGTACTCCTGCCTACCTGTCAAACCCATGTTCCTTGAGTACCGTCTTGAAAACGTTGAGATGCCTCATCTACCTACTGCCTGGTTGGTGGGCACAGGCTGCATATCCTTGTAGGATCATGACAGTCACTGGGAGTGGTTGTAGCTTGGAGCCGTGTCTTTTATCTCAGAAGCCAATTTCAAGATGTGCTGTATGTTGTCCTGGATCTGGTCAGATATACTAACATAAAAACAACATTGTTCCTTGAGATAATAGGCAGGTGCTGCCTTCAGCTGCTGTTAAAAGTTCAAGGAAATCAGTGTGGGACACTGCCACCTGCTGAGACCATCGACAAGGGGACATGGGTCACAGTCAAGTTATCCTGGCACATCATCACCATGGGCAAAGAGGTAGCCGAGAAGAGTCAAAAAGAGCCCACAGACATCCTCCAACCTCCTGACACTAGACTCACAGATTAAACATCATGAAGGACCTCCACAATCCAAATATTTTAATGCTGTTGCAAGACACAGAGAATAACAACATCTTCAGTATGAATACGTAACTGGAGGGGACTTGTGTGATCATCTAGAGACTCATGGCTTCATGAGCCAAAATGAGGCCCCCCCAAATACTCTCCCAATTAGTGTTGGCCCTACAGGTTTGCCACACAGCTGTGTTACACAAGGTTTATGAGACCAGAAAACGTGCACTTGAATGAGAGAAGGAATATCAAACTTCCCGACATTCATTTGGGGAATGAATTGAGCAGTGAGAACAAGCTGAATATTTTCTGAAGCATTCTCTGTTATTGTGCCCAGAACTCCTACAGGAAGAGAAGTACTATGGACCCCAGTGGACGTGTGGAGCCTGGAAGTCACCCTGTACTGCATGGTAAGTGGATCTCTGCCTTTTCATGGAGAGACCTTAACTGAGCTACAAAAGCAGGCACTGGGGAAAGAACATGACACTCCTTTCCACATTTCTACACCATGTGAACACCATGTGTTCATTTGTGACACCAGGAAGGCAGCCACATCAAAGGACATGCCAGAACATTCATAGATGAATATGGATAATAAAAGGAAACAAAACCTGGATGTGCAGCCACTCCCAGACTACGAGGATCCTTGGTCCACTGTGACCATGGTGAACACAGGTTGCAGGCAGGGAGAAACTCAGGACTCACTCTTCAATCATAAACACAATGAGGTGATGACAACTGATCTGATCCTAGGTCCCAACACATCTGAGATGGAGAGTCAGGTTAGTACCATGGAACCCCAGACTGCAGCACAATTCACTGATAGCCACACACCTTTCTCTTCCCATGAGGTATGTTTGAGGGGACTTGTGTGATCATCTAGAGACTCATAGCTTCATGAGCCAAAATGAGGCCCCCCCAAATACTCTCCCAATTAGTGTTGGCCCTACAGGTTTGCCACACAGCTGTGTTACACAAAGTTTATGAGACCAGAAAACGTGCACTTGAATGAGAGAAGGAATATCAAACTTCCCGACATTCATTTGGGGAATGAATTGACCAGTGAGAACAAGCTGAATATTTTCTGAAGCATTCTCTGTTATTGTGCCCAGAACTCCTACAGGAAGAGAAGTACTATGGACCCCAGTGGACGTGTGGAGCCTGGAAGTCACCCTGTACTGCATGGTAAGTGGATCTCTGCCTTTTCATGGAGAGACCTTAACTGAGCTACAAAAGCAGGCACTAGGGAAAGAACATGACACTCCTTTCCACATTTCTACACCATGTAACAGAAATACCACAGAGTGGATGGCTTTAACAAAGGAAAGTTTATTCTTACACAGTCCAGTAGGCTACAAGTCCAAATTCAGGATGTCTGGCCCTTGTCGGCTCTGGAGGAAAGTCTGGTATTGCATCAGTCTTTGTCCAGGGAGCATCTTGGCGCAGGAACCTCAGGTCTGAAGCATGCACTCTTCTCCCGGTGCCGCTTGTTTGATGGTGTGAGGTTCCCAATTCTCTGCCTGTCTCCTTTTGCTTATATCTCTTGCAGGCTGAAAGGATTAAAGGTGCGGCAAGCCGTACTCCAGGGAAACTCCCTTTACAGTGGAGCAGGGAGGTGATCTTATAAAGGGATTTACAGCCCCACCCTAATCCTTTAACATACAGCATAGGAAAACCACAAAATGGAGGACAGTCACAAGACACTGGGAATCATGGCCCAGCCACGTGGCTACACCTATTTTGGGGGTACAGAATTCAGTCCATGATAAAGTGCCTCCTACCATCTGTGATAAACCCAAACGATGTAGTTACATTCTACCTGCCACTCCCACCTATGACTACTGTTTCTACAATGTGCTCAAGAGCCCAGCTGATAGACACCAGGGAAACTTCATGGTAAGTGCTTCTCCCTCACTCACCCTGCAAAGTTGTTCCTGTACCAACAACCCAGGAGAGCCTGGGCACACCCAAATGAAATCTCCAGGCTGTGTACAAAAGGGAGAAATAGTGAGGTTCCTTAAACCAGCAGAATCCCTAGGTATGTTTCTGTTCAGGCCTCTTCTGCCCAGACCATTAATAGTGGTGGAACCTCAGTAGAAACCAGTTTCCCACAGGCAGTGTCATCACTAAGATGATGAAACAATGAGTCAGTACAGAACTGACCAGACTCTGACCCTAGTCTCTCCCTCTGTCAACAGCTGGGCACAGCAGGGTGACACCACATGTTCTTCAAGCTCAAGACTTCCATTTTGTATCTGCATCAAGAGAGAAACCCAGACTGTGAGGCCAGCTGCTCTCTCTGCCAACCCGGGAGTCACCGTGTAGTTTATGATATGCAGACCTGTCCCTTTTCTTGGAAACACCTTTACTGAGTGATGAACACAGGTAGTGTAGGAAGAACATGCTATTGTTTTCACATATATACATCATGTGAACACTCCCAGACAGAAACTTACACTGTGACCAAAGAAAATGAGTCATGTCAAAGGATGTGTTAGAACATCCATGATAAAGATGGGCGAACTAGAAAGACAAAAGATGTATGCACAGCCACTCCCAAATTATGATGAATGGAGGCCACAGTGAACATGGGTTAAAGGCAGAAACATATTCCTGACCTGCTGTTGAATTAAAGATACAATGATGTGATGGGAACCAGTCTGATCCTAGGTCACATGACATCCGAGATGGAGTCACACCAGAACCGTGCAACTCCAGGTGTAGCACACTTCAGTGACAGCCACACATCTTTCTCAGTCCATGAGCTAGATCTTATCACCTATGCTAAACCTAAACATCGCAGTTACAGTGCACCTACCATTCCCACCCACGACTGTTTCTGCAATACTTTGAAAAGTCTACCTGATAGAGGAAGCGGCTTCCATGGGGCTACCTCTGTCTCCGCTGTCATGTCCTTCCTCCACCAACCACCCAGGAGAGCCTCAGCAGAGCCCAACCAGACCTTAGGACTGTGTGCCAAGGTGAGGAAAAGTGCAGCGTCGCAAACCAGTAGATTCCTGTGTGTGTTTCCGTGGCGGCCTCCACCACCCACGCCATCACTAACAATGGTGGAGCCCCAGCAGAAACCAGGTTCCCACAGGGAGTGTCACAATAAGATCCTGCATTGATGAGCAGCTGGAGGAGGTACCTGACTAGATGGTGAACCCAGCTTCACCCAGCTTCTCTCTCTGTCACTGGGAGTCACTCTGTACTTCATGGTAAGTGGATTTGGCCTTTTGAGGGAGAAATCTTAACTGCGCTACAAAAGGAGGCACTGGAAGAAGAATACGACAATCCTTTGCACATTTCTCTGCCATGTGAACACTCACTGAGCTAAGTGCTCATCGGTGACCCAAGAAAGAGAGCCACTTCAGAGGACATCCTAAGACAGCCCAAGATGAAAACCCAGGAAGAAAACAAAAGGTGGATGTGCAGTCACTCCCAGACGATGAGGACCCTGGTTTACTGAGGCCACAGTGAGCACGGTTACAGACAGGAAGAGATTCATTACTCATCCTTGAAGCAAAAATACAGTGACACGATGGGCACCTACCTGATCGTAGGTCACAACACACAGGAAATGCAGAGTCATGCCAGTACCAAGAAACCCCAGGCTGCAGCATGCTGCAAGGACAGCCACACTTCTCTCATCCCATGACAGAAATCCTACCACCCGTGCTAAACCCTAATGGGGTACTTACACCTTACCTGCAATTCCCACCTATGACGACAGTGTCTACAATGCTTCGAAAAGTCTAGCTGACAGACAAGGGGGTCTCCATTGTACGTGTATCTCGGAGTCCCCCTCGCAAAGTCCTTCCAGTACCAACAATCCAGCAACATTTATCTATTAAAGCACATACTGTTCCTTCACAGAATAGGAAATCAAATATTACTCTGACTTGTAATACCATAGCTCAAACTTCAGACACATTTCTGGTTATGATACTTACAACTCGGTTAAGTTTACTGACACCAACTTCTGGTTTGAGAGTTACAAATCTAACCTGTTAGTTCCGTATTTTAAGAAAGAAAATTCACTTCTTAAACTGAGAAAATAGGACCTTAAAACGTCAGCGGTAAGCCCACAGAACGCCCATGGTATCTTTTCATTGATTCAGTCACATGTACTTACTTCCTGTTCCTCCGGATCCTGCGTCCGCCGCGGTCTTTGAGCCCATCGTTTTCTCTGTATGACTTCTGGAAATCTCGACTCCCGGCCCTCTTCACGTATCCAGTTACCTTTTTGTGGAGAAACTCTGCTGAAATGTCTTCAGAAAACCAGCAAAGTAAAACCTTATCTGTAGATGACAAAATGTAACATGGCCACAATTAATTTACAAAAATAAATACTATTAAGAGTGAAAAAATTTGACAGAACTCTAGGTAAAATGAAAAGGCGAAATCAAAGCTGTTAAGAAAACAAAACTTGAGACAATATTTTCAAATGTAACCATTAACCATACTTCAAAGAAATCCAGAAATCACACGTAGTAATCCTGAGGCAAATACCACATAGCCAGGACACACCAGGATCATTTATACACCAAGACTGTCAAGTTGCTACCTAAATCATATAAAAATATATTCACAGGTAAATAATTTGAATTTCCAGGGAGAACACTGGTTTTGATGAGGCTGACTTAACAAAAAATCATTGTCAGGTTAGCAACTAAGAAATAATAATAAACTTATGACATAGCATCATGCATTTGTTATATGGTTAGGGAAAACTACCACCATACATTTTTAACCCAACAACAATCAGACAATTCTCTTGATTCTAACTTGTCACATGTAATTTATTAAGGAAAGCCCCTCAGCACTTTTCCTTTACAAAAAGATATTCAGGATTTTCCAAGAAGTTTCAGATGTGCCATGAGTTTACTGTAGGCTACCAAAAAACAGTAGTCAAGTTACTTAAGACCTTAAAGTAAAAAACCTTCACTTTTTATTCACCGTTTGCAACTCCTGCCACTTGATTTTTTACTCTGAAATCTTATTCTAATAAGAGAACAAACATTTGCCTTTAAGGGAGATTACCTAAAAAATAAATTTTGTTATTTTGAACAGAAAAAAACCAATTGGTTTTACATGTTATCTAATATTAGTCTTAAAAATCTCACAAACTGAATCGTTCAACTTTTGTAAGACCATCGAAACTTTTGACTATATCAAGAAAATATTTCTGAATAAATCTCATAGTGTAGCCCTTTAAATAGCAAAAATGAACTTACTCATTAACAGACATACATACGTGTGTGTACACACACACACACACACAAGTTCTGACAAATTCGCAAATTTCTGCTACAAAAAAAAGCTACATGTGATGTTTGACAATTAAGTCCATGAACAAAACTGTTCTAAGCACCACATACCTCAGTGCTGAGTGTCACCATGGTCATCATCTAAGTACTCCCCACGGGAAGAAGCTGTGCACAATGCCACTGCCTAGTCCACCCTGCAAAGCAATCTTGGAACTGTTTTTCTGCAATGGCCATTGCACACTGGGGCACAGTGGCAAGATCATGAACCTAACCATATACTTGTCTGTGAGGGAGTTTTCACCCAGTAAACAAATCACTGCATAGAAACACCCTCCCTACTTACCTGATCTGAACCCCAATGACTTTTTTCTTTACCTGAAGATGCAGGAAATATTAAAAGACACTTAGATGACAGTCAAGGCATCAAGGGTAATATGACAGCTTTGATGGCCATTCCAGCAAAAGAGTTCCAAGATTGCTTTAAAGGGCGGACTAGGCACTGGTGTTGATGCATAGTTTCCCAACAGGAGTACTTCGAAAGTGACTGTAGTGATACTCAGCAATGAGGTACAAGGACTGACAACTGAGTTCATAAGCTCATCCTATAAAAAGTGATACTTATCTCATTGCTGAATATCACTATGGTCATCTTCAAAGTACAGTTGGGTGTCCCAGCTAACTTTTGGGATTCCCTTCATGGTCGCCAGTTTCTCACAGGTTTCTCTGACGACACTCAACAGTCCTGATAAGACCTATGAAAAAGAATGACTTTAGGACTGCTGGCTGGCCTATAACAGAAATCCTGATTTAAAAATGAAAATACTTCGAAGTCAGGTAGCAGCAGCTTGGATAGCAATCCTATAAGTTCTGCCACTAAGTGACTTTGGGGGTTGCTTCTTACAGCCCATCTATGCCTGGGGTATAGCTGGAGACAACAACGCAGTGATGGCGGTATGAAATATTTCCTGTTTGGGCATGCAGGTGCCTATCCCGTGGCTGCATCCACATGCAGACTTCAAAAGGGTTCTTCCCACAGAGGCTTCTGGAATTGGCAGCAACACTTACCATGGGCTGTCGTGCTTCAGCAGATGCTTCCTCCCTTGGTTGGATCCCCTGGTACTGATGGGAGCTCTCTGGTGCCCCTGTTGGAGGGCATACAGTGGTCACCTCTGTCTCATCTGGGCATGCCTCTCAAGTAGGTCTAAGCTGGCCTCTCTGAAAAACAAGGGACAACTTAAGCAACTCATCCCCTGGTGGGGGACAAAATGAAGTTGACTATCCCTATGGAATGCTTCAAGGTGTGGTTAGGCTGACCCTTCTCACCCCTATCTTATGAGTATTCATTGTTAACAATGTTACTTGGGATTGTCAAAACTGTAGTTGTGGAAGCTGTCAGTATACGAGGGTAGACTAAGGGGGAGATGCTCCTACGTTAGAGTTGAGTGGCTGAACCTAAATTCCCCACAAGGGTTTCCTACACTGACACCAGTGAGGCTTAGAACAAGGGAATAATCTGCTCCCAGATGAATTACATCTGAGTTCAGAAATGAGAAAGATAAGGTGACTTTTGGAGAATTTGACCAGATCACAAGGAGACGCACAGGCCACATGAATGGCTGGTACCTGAATAAACTCACCCCTTGGACTCTGCCCTATTGAAGGACTATGGGAGGGGCAAGCTGTCCTCCACATGTGAAGGAACCACGGCTGCAAAACCCAAGAAGTAAACTCTGCTGTGACGGATGACTTCTGGGTGTGGCCTTTCTAATCATGCTCGTGTATCCCCCACCCAGCTGCCTGGGCAGGACTGCGAGATGGATAACTGGGACCCACCAGGACTCTGTGAAGGTGTTAATTGGAGCCTGTTTTCCCTTCAAAGCGCAACAACTCCATAGCACAGGAAGTGGGTGGTACCACCGCCGAAACACTATCAGAAAGAGCATCCTGCAGGCTGAGGATCCCTCTGCTGAGAAGCTCCTGGAAGCAGAACACAGAAAGACAGAACAGTCTGTAACTCTGAAAACCCGAAGAAGCAGTGGCAGAAGAGACTTGGCAGCAGGAGACAGCATGGTGGCCTTGCCAGCCTAAAACATCAAGCTGAGGGCCCGGAGGCAGAGACTGAGGCCCAAACAGAAGTGTGCCCACCACCACCAGCTTCAGAGAGACTCTCCTGATGGAAGACATGAATCCTAAGTGTTCTTCAGCCTGAATGATAACTGTTACTTCACTAAAAAAACCTGATTACTGTGAGTACGGTCTGAGTTCTGAGTCACTGCTCCTTACATTTGCTGACTGGGCTCTGGAGCAATTGGAAGCTGACCCAGCTTTTGGCCAAACACTCATCACCAGCGACAAGACCCATGTTGGGACAAATGACTTTGCTAACAAACTAAACTGCTGCACTTGGAGCGATGAGAATCTGATGGAGATTCAGGAACATCCACTTCAGCCCCAAAAGTTACCGTATTAGTGCACCTGGGTCCAGTGGAATCACTGGCCCTAATTTTTCCCAGATGGACGAGGAGAGGCTGTGACTGTCAATGGTGAAAGATATCCGACTATGGTAACTGACTATCCTGGGCCCAATCTGGAAAGGACTCAATAGCAGTACACTGGTTTTGGACTATGGGAAACTCAACCTAGGATCCTTTCAAGGGGCCTGACATAATTTTAGACTACACATCAATTGTATTATACATTGGATCCTCTGTGTCTCTTCTTTGTGCTTGCAGCAGGAGACCACCTGCTGTATCATCTCTATGCTAGGAGAAAGTTTCAGGGCACAGCGTATATAGGAAATATAACATGGAGTCATATACAAGACATTACGCTGCGTGAAATTCTTCAGACAAAAAATGGCAAATATTGTATGAGACCATTACTACAAAGACTTCAAAGGTTTAAGCAGAGAAGAAACCATAGGTTGTGGTAGGATGTGTTTTCATTCTCATTTGATTCCATGAATTTCTTTGTTGCATCTTTGATTTCTTCTGTAACCCAGCAATTTTTGAGCAAGGTGTTATTCAGTTCCCCTAAGTCTGAGTTTCTACCTGCATTTTCTCTGCTATTGATTTCAAGTTTTATAGCTTTATGGTCTCAGAAAATGCTTTGCACTATTTCTGTGTTTCGGATTTTGTTGAGAACTGTTTTACTGCCTACTGCCTAGTCTAGTCTCAAGAATGTTCCATGTGCACTGGAAAAGAAGGCATACTTGTTTCTTGTGAGGTGGATAGTTCAGTATACATATTGTCATAGTAAGATATTCCATGTCTATATTGCGCTTCTTTCTGGATATTCTGTCCTTACTGAAAGTGATGTATTGAAGTCTTCTGTTATTGTAGAGCAATCTACCTCAGTTGTCAATGTTCTCAGCATTCATTCAATGTACTTAGAAGCTATGTTGTTGAGTGCATAAATATTTAATATTGTTATACCCAGTTAGGTATTGAATGTTTAAGCAACAAATAATGACCATCCTTGTCCATGTTCGTGGATTTTACATTCAAGTCTGTTTTGTGTGAAATTAATATTGCCACTCCTGCTTTTCTTTGCATGCAGTTACACTGGTATATATTTTTCTATACTTTTGAGTTTCAGTTTGTTCATATCGTTAAGTCTAACTTGTGTTTACTGTAAGCAACATGTAGAAGATAAGTGGGAAAGGCTGGGGATAAGGACATAAACCAGCACATGTGAAAGGACTGAGCAATCACTCTTCATAAACACTTAGTTTCAGATGGTCTGGTTGCAGTCACCTGGGACTCTAAAGATGCAGTGATCTACAGCTTGGGGAGAGTCAGAAGGATTTTTCTTCTACCCTTCCCCTTGTTTCCCTTTCTGAGTCCAGGAGAAAAGCTCAAGGCACACATGTACAATGCCCTACTTCCAGCTGAGGAAGTACACCAGAATTTAGCCTCTGGTGTAGCTCAGAGAATGGAGATGGAGGGGCACTGCTGAACTTGGCTGATAGCCCCCTCCATGTTCTCTAGGTTCAGCCATCCTTAGCTCAGCCTTTGGTTGAGAGAGACACACTCCACTCAGACACCACTGCTCAACATGGTAGCTGACACTAGCCCCCCTCTCAGGCACAGCAGTCCCAGGCCTAGCCTTCCAGCTAACAAAGATGGCCTCCACACCTGCAGTGCCACTGTGGTCTACACCAGTAGAAGTGGGACTCTCTGGGCTGCTGATTAGCTTCTGACCAACATAGATGTTTCCCTTCCTGTCACCCAGTCCAATCTTACAACTTTCTGCCTGATTTTTGGGTTCCTAGAGTGTACATGTGCACCCTTTGTAGTGTAGTGAATAAGTGCTACATCTAACAAAAAGGCCTGCAGTTCACATCTTCCAGGTGCTCCTTGGAAGCTCTATGGAGCAGTTCTACCCTGTCCTATAGGGTCCCCATAAGTTGGAATAGACTCAATGGCACAAGATTTGGTTTTTAGGTTTTTAATGTACTTTTTGTTCCATTCAGTTGGCTTTCAAGGCCTTAGTTGTTGGATGGACACACTGGTGGCATAATTGCTAGGCACTGCATCTATTAAAAAGAAGTAAGCAGCTCAAATCCACAAGGTGCTCTTTGGAAACTCTATAGGGCAGGTCTACTCTTTCCTACAGGGTCACTATGAGTTGACATCAACTCAATAGTAGTGCTATGGTTTTTTGGTTTTCACTTCCTAGAGGGATCAGAGGAGACATCTGGCTAGTGTACCATCTTAGCCCAGCTTCCAATGTCATTTTTTAATGAGCTGAAGAAACATATCACCATCTTTGTTTGGATAGGGAAGAAGGCCTGGATAAGACAAGTGTTACTGAAGAAGAAGAATAAAGTGGAGGTCTCATTCTACCTCAGCTTAGGACTCAGCAATGCCACGGTAGTCAAAACAGCCTGATACTGGTACAAAAACAGATATAGAGACCAATGGAACAGAATAGAGAAACCAGAAATAACACCATCCACCTATGAACAGCTGATGTTTGACAAAGGCCCAAAGGTCATGAACTGGGGAAAAAATAGTTGCTTTAACAAATAGTGTTGGCAACACTGGATATCCATCTGCAAAAAACTGAAACAAGACGCATATCTCACACTTTTCACAAAAGTAACTTAAAATGGGTCAAAAAGCCAAGTATCAAATCTAAAATGATGAAGATTCTAGAAGAAAAAATAGTGGCAATACTAGATGCTCTAATACATGGCATTAGCAGACTAGAAAGTGTTACTAACAATAAACAAATAGCAGAAGAGAAAATAGACAAATGGGGTTCCTAAAAATCACTTATGCTTATCCAAAGACTTTATCAAAAGTGTAGAAAGACTTCATGCAGACTAGGAAAAAATATTTGGCAACTGCAAATCTGATTGATGTCCAATGCCCATAATCTATAAGGTACTGCAAAATACCAACAAGAAAAAGATAAGTAACACAAATAAACAATGGGCAAAAACATGGGCAGACACTTCTTCAGAGAAGACATCCAACCAGCCAAAAGACACATGAGGAAATGCTGACGACCATTAGCCACTAGAGAAATCCAAATCAAAACTACAGTGAGATACTATTTCATGCCAGCAAGGCTGGTATTAACCTAAAAAACACAAAATAACAAATGTTGGAGAGGTTATGGAGAGACTGGAACTCTTCTACTCTGCTGTTGGGAATGTAAGATGTGCCACCTCTTTGAAAGCAATCTGGCACTTTCTTAAAAAGCTAAAAATAGAAATACCATATCATCCAGGAATTCAACTGCTTGGAATATGAGGTCTGATAAGTCCATGAACTTAATAATTCCGAGTGCTGTGTATCTCATTGCTAACTGTCACTAAAGTCACCTTCAAAATACTCCCCTTGGGAAGCTATACACTCATGCCAGTGCCTAGTCCACCCTTCAAAGCAATTGTGAAACTTTCTGGAATGGCCATTACACATGGAGGTACAGGGGTTATGTTTGCAAACTTAATTGTATAGTTGTCTGTGAGGGAGTTTTTAGGCAGTAAATAACTGTATTGGAACATCCTCCCTGCATGATCTAGCCCCCAATGACTTTTTTCTTTACCTGAACATAAAGCAAATATTGAAAGGAAGACACTTTGATGACATTCAGAACATCAAGGGTAATACAACAATAACTCTGATGGCCATTCCAGAAAAAGCATTCCAAAATTTTTTTGAAGGGTGGACCAGGCACTGGCATCAGCGCATACCTTACCAAGAGGAGCATTTTGAAGGTGCCGATAGTGATATTCAACAATGAGGACTTCAGTTTTGGACTTCGTATAAAAAGAGAGACAGAGAGAATTAGTCAAGCAAATGGCTCATGAGGTTGTACAGTTTGGAAAGTTCCAAGTCTGCGGAGTAGAACACAGGCTTCTTCTGATTCATGCAGTTGCAGGGGCTGCTGAACCCGAGACCAGCATGTTGATGAGCAGGGCTCTTGCTCACAGGCTGTCAAGGGTGACAAATGCCAAGATCAGCTGGCAAGACCACAAGCCTTCTACTGAGTCATGCAGCTGCAGGGGCTGGGAAACCCTAGATCATCAGGTAAGCTGCTAGCTCAAGTCCTGAGAACTGGAGATCAGATAAATACTTGTGCCCTCTTCTCCACTGTAGAAAGAAACAAGGAGGACAGCTTCCTATATATTTATAAAACCATAAAGTACACACATCACAAGCACACACTGTCCTCGAGTCCAGTCCATTCTTTGTCTGAAGTGTTGATCTCAGTACTGATTTCAGGTCTGGGATAACAGCAAGTTTAGGAGCCATGTTGCCAGGGGACACCCCAGACTGTCAGAACATCAATTGAGGTCGTTTTTTTTTTCTTTTTTATTTAACATAACTGAGTAAAAATGTACATTCACATGTAAATTTACACGCCCCCCTATATGCAGCTTCCACTGCTCTCCCTGTCCGGTGACTGCACACTATTTCTCTCTGCTCCATACATGTCTCATCCTCCCAACAGTCTCCTTTCCCCTCCTCTCCTTCCACTCCCCTTCCTCCAGCCAGAGGTCAGCAAGATGATATCCTATAGATGTATAGAACCATGAAGTGCTTCCAACATATGGTTACTCTGCATTGCCAAGTCCATTCCATTCCTGTCCAAAGAGTGGACCTTTGTTATAATTTATGGGAACGGGCAGCATCAGGGCCGGGGGCCATGCTCTCAGAGGAACCCCAAAACCACTGGACCATCATCAATTGAGGTCTTTTAATAAGAGTTCGTGATCTGCGTACCTCTTTTTCTCACACTATGTCAGAGTCCACATAGAGTTGCCTGTCAGGGGTGTCTTTGGTGGAGACTGGGCATCATCTGGTTCTTCTAGTCTCATGCTGATGTTGTCTCCCAATCACATGGGTCCATATGTTGCCTAGGGTCATTTTTTTTACATGTCTTTGATGATTTCTTGGTTGTCATCTGTTCCAGCTGGGTTGGGACCATTTGTGGTCACTCAGATGGCAGCCTGCTGGCTTTTAAGACCCAGATGCCACTCACCAACATGGTGTACAAGACTCTGTTAGCAAAAGGCTAGCTATGCCAATTAACCTTATGTCCCCCTTTAACCCAGTCCCTAGGCCCCTGTCCCTGATACTCTGTCCTTTGAAATGTTGAGCTGAATTTAGAAAACTCTTTAGCTTATGATGTCATCCAGTTATGCTGACCTGTCTTCCACTGCATGCTATCACTCCCTTCACCTAATTGAATTCCTGTGGACTAGCTAATCTATGAATCCTTTTCCTCACCACTCTTGTAGCCATCAGTCTTTTCTTGTGCATAGTTCCTTTTTTAAGTCCTTATAATAGTACTCATACAATATTTGTCCTTTTGCCTCTGACTGGTTTAGCCCAACATGTCTTCTAGTTGACTCCACATTGAGATGCTTTCTAAAATCATTGTTGTTCTTTATCATTGCATAGTTTCCATTGTGTGTGTATGTGTGTGTGTGTGTGTGTGTATGTTGATGAGCAGGGCTTTATATATTTACTGGGCCCCATCTGGTTCTTCTGGTCTCATGCTGACATTGTGTATATATATATATATATACACACACCATAGTTTGTTTATTCATTCATCTATCGTTGGGCACTTAGGTTATTTCATTTTTTGCTGTTGTGGACAGTGCTGCAATAAACATTCTTGTGCATGTATCTGTTTAGGTGACAGCCCTTATTTCTGTAGGATGTATTCCAAGCATTGGGATTGCTGGATCACATGGTATTTCTATTTTTAGCTTTATGTGAAAGTGCTAAATTTCTTTCCAAAGAGGTTGTACCATTTGGCATTCCCACTAGTGTTGTAGAAGGGTTCCAATCTCTCCACAGCCTCTCCAGCATTTGTTTTGTATTTTCTGAATTATTGCCACACTCTTTGGGGTGAGATGGTATCTCATTGAAGTTTTGATTTGGATTTCTCTAACAGCTAATGATTGTGAGCATTTTCTAATGTGGCTTTTGGCTGTCTGGATTGAGCACCTTTATTTTGCTACCACCATCATCACCTGATGGTGGAGAAGACCCCTTGAGTGATGGGCCAGGATAAAACAGGGACACAGGACAGCCTGGGGCATGAGATTCTGGATACTTATGTTGTTTACTTAGACATTCACGCAGCATTTAACGTTTCCTGGAACCCTCTTGGCATAGCGGTTAAGAGCTATGGCTGCTAATCAAAACATCGGCAGTTCGGCTCCCCCAGCCACTGCTTGGAAACTCTATGAGGCCTTTCTACTCTGTCCTACAGGGTCACTATGAGTTGGAGTTGACTCAGTGACAATGAATTTTGTTTGTAGTTTGAACTGTTTGCCAGGTAGCATGAATCAGATACAAAGAATTTTTTAAAATTTACTCCAAACAGCCTGTATGTGTGTGTTGCCTTGTTATCCTCTGTTTGCCAGGCCTACAGCATTTAGGTACATTCTGGGAGAGGAGGCAGTGCCACATATACAATTAGCTCCATGAGTTTCTAGACAGGTTAGGGCTGGAATTTAGTTTAGGGTTGTAGATTTTTAGTCAAGGTCAGAGATTAGGTTCTGGGATCAAGGACTGGGGTCAAGTCCAGGGTTAGAAGTTAAGGGTCAGGGGTTAAGGGTCAGATGTTAGGGGCCAAGACAGAATTTGAAGTGGAGAGGTTTGTGATAAGCAGTTAGGTTTGGGGTTGGTTTGGGGTTTAAGGTTTGAAGATTTAGAATAAGAGTTTAAGGACTAGGATTTTTGAGTTTCACAGTTAGAGGTTTAAGGTTAGGCTTTAAGTTAGGTGTTAGCTTGAGGGTTACTAGGGTGAGGGACAAGAGTTAGGAGCAATGGATTGGGTTAGCAGGTTAGGTTTAGGATGTTATGGTGTTTTTGTTAGGTGCATCAACCCATTTGCAACACAATGACCCTACACAGAATGAAATACCGCCCAGTCCTGTGTCATGCCCACAACTGTTATGCAGAAGCCCATTGTTGTCGCCACTTGGAGCAGTTGTAGTAGTTCCATCTTGTAGGGGGTTTGTCTCTTTTTCACTGATTCTCTCCTTTAATGAGCATGGTCACCTTCTCCAGAGATTGATCTCTCCTAACAGCATGCCCAAAGTACGTATGACATAGTCTTGCCATCCTTGCTTTTAAGGAGCACTCTGGTTGTATTTCTTCCAAAGCAGATCTGTTTGCTTTTTTGGCAGTCCCTGCCATATTCAGTATTCTTCTTCAACATTATAATTCAAAGGCATCAATTCTTCCACTGTCTTCCTTACTCATTGTCCAGTTTTCACATGCATATGACTGAAAATACCAAAGTTTGGGTCAGGTACATCTTAGTCCTCAAGATGACAGCTTTACTTTTCAACACGTTAAAGTGGTCTTTGCAGCACATTTTCCCAATGCAGTGTCTTTTGATTTCTTGACTGCTGCTTTTATGGGTATTGACTGTGGAATCAACTTAGATGAAATCCTTGACAAGCTCAATCTTTTCTGCATTTACCGTGATGTTGTTTACTAGAGTCAGGATGTCTGTTTTCTCGATGTTGAGGTGTAATCCATTTTGAGGGCTATGGCCTTGATCTTCAGCAGTGTTTCAAGTCCTCTTCATTTTCAGCAAGCAAGGTTGTGGCATCTGCATGATGAAGGTTGTTAATGAGTCTTCTTCTAATCCCAATGCCCCATTCTTCTCACATAGTCCAGCTTTTCAGATTACTTGCTTGGCCTATAGATTGAAAAGGATACAACCCTGATGCACACCTTTCTTGACTTTAAACCATACAGCATCTCCTTTATCTGTTTTCACAACTGCCTGTTTACCCATGTATAGAATCCTCATGGGAACAATCAAGTGTTTTGGAATTCCTATTCTCTGCAATGTTATCCATAAATTTGTTACCATCCACACAGTTGGGTGCATTTACATAGTCAGTAAGAGACAGGTAAATATCTTTCTGGTATTCTCTTCTTTCAGCCAAGATCCATCTGACATCAGCAATAATACCCTAGTTCCACATCCTCTTCTGAATGTGCTTTGCAGTGCTGTTCCCTGTCAATTTACTGCTGCAGATAGTGTTTAATGATCTTTAGCAACAGTTTACTGGCATGTAATATTAATGATACTGTTCAATAATTCCTGCACTTCGTTGCATCATCTTTCTTGGGAATAGGCATAAGTATGGATTTCTTCCTGTCAGTTTGTCAAGAAGCTGTCTTCCAAATTTCTTGGCACAGATGAATGAGGACTTCCAGTGCTACATCCGTTTGTTGATGCCAATTGACATTCCATCAACTCCTGGAGGCTTGTGTTTTTGCCAGTGCCTTCAATGCAGCTTTGACTTCTGTCTTCAGTACCACTGGCTCCTTAACATATGCTACATCGTGAAATAGCTGATGGTCAGCCAGTGCCTTTTGGTATAATGACTTTGTGTATTCCCTCCATCTTCATAGAATGTTTCCTATATTGTTTAATTTTTTTCCCTGTAGAATCCTTCACTATTCCAACTCGAAGCTTGAATTTTTAATTGTGTTCCTTCAGCTTAAGAAATGTACAGTGTGTTCTTCCCTTTTGGTTGTCTATCTCTGGCTATTTGCATGTGTCACTATGACACCTTGTCTTCTCAGGCCACCATTTGAGGCCACCAGTTCTTTTACTTTCTCATTTATTCCTTTTGCCTTACCTATGGGACATTCAAAAAGTTTATTGTCTCTTCTGACATCCAATTTGGTATTATCTTTCTTTTTAAAGATCTCTTGTTTTCTTTATGTATGATGTCATTTATTTCATTCCACAACTCATCTTGTCTTCAGTCATTAGGGTTCAACACAACAAATCTGTTCTTGAGATAGTCTCTAAACTCAGGTGGGATGTACTCAAGATTGTACTTTGGACAATTTTTGGTTCTGTTGTGTATAAGGTCACTATGAGTCAGAGGCAACTCAACAGCATATAATAACAACTACAGTTTAATGTAAGGAGTCCAAAAGGCTTGGTTGCTAATCAAAAGGTTGGGTAGTGGTGTGGCAAAAGAGCTCTGCAGGCCCAGGTAGCCTAGGGGGAGCCAGAAGCAGAGGCTTGGGAGATCCTGGGCAGGGCTCTTCCCATTGGTGAAGCAGGGTGGTGGTAGTCAGAAACAGTGGTGACATGAACACAGCATCTGACCTCAACCCAGACATGCCAGCCTAGCAACATAAGAACGGACATGGGTAATTCGGGGTAGTGTTTAAGTCTTTTCCCATTTTCTGTTTGCTTTCCATAAATAAAAATTGCTTTCCATAAATACTGTGTAAGCATTTCATGTGTTGGGCTCAATCACAGTTGATTCTACCATCCATCTTGCTATTGTTGTGGTTAGGTGCCAACAAGGTGGTTCTGACTTCAGTGACTGAGTCACCCTGTGTAAAACAGAAGGAAACATTGCCCAGTCCTGCACCATTCTCACAATCCTTGCTATGCTTAAGCCCATTGTTGTAGTCATTCTGTCAATCCATCCTGCAGAGGGTCTTCCTATTTTTTACTGGACATCTACTTTGCCAAGCACAATATCCTTCTCCTGGGACTGATCCCTCCTGATAATCTGTCTAAAGTATGTGAGATGTAGTGTCCTCATCCTTGCTTCCAACAAACATTCTAATTGTATCTCTTCTAAGATAGTATTGTGCATTCTTTTGGCAGTCCATGGTATAGTCAATATTCCTCGACAACACAACTCAAAGATATCAGTTCTTCTTTATTCATCACACAGTTTTCACAGCCATGTGAGGCAACAGAAAACATCATGGGGTGGGTCAGGTACACCTTAGTCCTTAAAGTGACATTTTGGCTTTCCCAGCATTCTGTCAGATCACCTTTCTTTGGGATGGGCACAAATATAGATCACTTCCTATTGGTTGGCCATGTAACTGCCTTGTAAATTTCTTGGCATAAATGAGTGAGTGCCTCTGTTTGCTGAAACATCTCATGTGGTATTTGGTCAATTTCTGGAGCCTTGTCTTTTGCCAATGGCTTCAGTGCAACTTGGACTTCTGTCAATAGCATCCATTCTCCATTGTATGCTATCTCCACAAATGGTGAACATCGACCAGTTCTTTTTATGGTGAGTACACGTATGCTTGAATTTTCTTTTCATGATTCCTGTATGATTCAATATTTTGCCCTTAGAGTCCTTCAAAATTTCAGCTCAAGGCTTGAGTTTTTCCTTCAGGTCTTTCAGCTTGAGAAATGCCAAGTGTGTTCTTTCATTTTGGTTTTCTAACTCTGGGCCTTTGTGCATTTCATCATACCACTTTCTTTTCTTCAGCCACCCTTCAAATTCTTCTGTTTACTTTCTTAATTCAGTATTTCTTCCATTTGTGCTAGTTGGTCTGCATTCAGGAGTAAATTTCAGTCTCTTCTGACATCCACTTTGGTCTTTTTCTCTCCTGTCTTTTTAATGACTTTTTTCATGTATGATGTCCTTTATGTCATGCCACAACTTCTCTTCATCACTAGTGGTCATTGCATCAAATCTATCCTTGAGATGGTCTGTAAATTCAGGTGGGATATACTCAATTCATTTGGCTCTCATGGATTTTTCATTTTTTTGGCTTCAACTTGAACTTGTATATGATAAATTTCAGATTGCAGAAGTTTGTAAAAAGATTTCTTCATCTTTGGCTTTAGTAGTTTGTGCATTTGAAATATTCTGATATGACTATTTCAAACCAGACAATCGTATGTCATGGAAGTATGACATGTCATGACAAAGCATGCCCAAGAATGACAAATTGAAAACAGTGTTGAATTCAACATTGGAAAGAACATTTCAAGATCCATCCTGAAGTACAACATGGACAGTGATGGGATACCATTTATACATCAAAAAAGAAACCCAGTGAATATGACTATTACTCAAAGTGAATATTTTTACCAACCTCTGCATTCTGAAATTGATCAAACATGCGACCATAATGCATTCATAATTACTGGTGATTGGACTGCCAAAGCTGGAAACAAAGAAGTATCAGTAACTGGAAAAGATGGCCCTGGTGGCAGAAACAATACTGGAGTTTGCATGATAGCATTTTGCAAGAACAATAACTTCCTCATGCAAATACCTTATTTCAAGAACATAAATGATGACTATACACATAGATCTCAGTGGATGGAATACACAGGAATGAAATCAGCTACATATGTGGCAAGAGACTAAGGAAAAATTCCACCTTGTCAGTTAGGACATAGCCAGGAGCCAACTGTGGAAAAGACCAATTGCTCACATGCAGATACATGTTCAAGGTAAAGAAGATAAGAGTATGTCCAGAAGAGCCAAAGTATGACCTTAAGAATAGCCCACATAGATTTAGAGACCATCTCAAGAACAGATCTGATACACTGAACACTGTCTTTGCCATCCAGTGTTTTCCAACAGAAATACCACAGGTGGATGGCTTTAACCAAGATAAATTTATTCTGTTACACTCCTGTAGGCTACAAGTCAAAACTGAGGGCATCAGCTCCAGGGGAAGACTTGCTCTGTTGGCTCTGGACTGGGTGCTTCTGAGGCACAGGGACAGTGAGTCCTTTCCCAAGGATGTGCTCAGCTCCCAGCACTGATTCTTCGTTATATGAGGTTCACAACTCTCTGCTTGCTTTTCTCCCTTATATAGCAAGAGATTGCCTCAAGACACAATACCATCTTACACACTGAGTCCTGCCCCAACAACACAGTTGACATCTATACTCCTGCATTAATGTCATGGAAGCAGGATGAACAACACGGAGGAATGTCACACAACACTAGGAATCATGGCCTAGCCAAACGGCCACACACATTTTGGGGGATATGCAATTCAATCCATGGCAAACATTAATAACTGAAGGCCTAACAGGTTGTGAAATGACACAAAGGGCACCATACATGAAGAAAGCAAAAGGTCACTAAAAAAACTGGGAAGAAAAGACGAAAACAGATGTCAGAATAGAATCAAACTTCCTCCTGAAAGCAAATGGAAGAAATGATGAAGCAAAAAATCCTGAGATATTTCAAAGGATTGGCTTGAGAAGACAAAGCAAAGTATCATAAGAACATGTATAAACATCTAGAGATAGAAAACCCAAAGGCATTAATACCCTTGACATTTCTCAAGTGCAAAAACTGAAGAAAATATTCAAGGCAGGGGAAAATACTGCATGACATAGAAAATATCAAAAGAAGATGGAACCAGTGCACAGTGTCACTGGATCACAAAGAACTGGTTGATGTTCATCCACTTCAGGAGGTAGACCCTCCTCAAGAGCCAGTGGTACCGAAGGAAGAAGGTGAAGCTGCTCTCAAGGCACTGATGAAAAACAAGGCTCCAGGAAAGGAGAGAACATCCACTGCAACATTTCAACAAATAGACGCAGGGCTGCAGGTGCTGACGGAACTGTGCCAATCAATTCAGAAGACAGGTACCCGGTCAATCAACTGAAAGAAATCCATACTGATGGCTATTTCAAAGGTGGTCCAACAGAATGAAGAAATTCTCAAACAGTATAATTAATATGATACTCACGCACTATCTTCTGAAAAGAGCACTCAAAAGTGGTTGTAGCAGTATATTGACAGGGAACTGCTGGAAATTCAAGCCAGATTCAGAAAAGGATGTTAAATGAGTGGTATCACTGCTGATGTCACAGGGATCCTGGCCAAAGCAGAGAATACCAGGAAGTTGTTTACTTGTATTTTACTGTTACCACAGAAACACCGGAGTTCGTGCCACCCGCCACACCACCAGTCACTGAGGCAGGAGCTTAGGGTGAATTAAATCAAAGATTTTATTTGTGCACCAGGTTACACCAAGTGGCAGAAGGGATAGCTCTTCCAAAACTCTGCCCAACTTACTGTTTCATGCAAGGGTTTTTAAAAGGAAGAGGCTTCATGCTAAAATCAGAGGTAGGGAATTCAAGGGGTTAGGGAAGATGCTTTGAAGAGGAATCTGGGTTTCTTCAATCCTTTTGCTCTTCCTAGGCTGTTCACGTGATAAGGTACCAAACCACCTGTGCCTGCAATCTCATACGCCATTATCAGTCTTCAGGGCCATGAGCATTGGGTTTGGGTGCCATTCAGCCGCCTGGAAGGGAAAACACAAAACAAATCATTTGTCATGTCGTCCCTAGTTTTTCTTGTCCAAGTCATCAGTCGCCGGCTTGGAGTCCAATTAGCGGCCTGGAGCCCAATTATTAGAGCAGGAAGTACTCCCCAGGCCCCAGGGAAGTTACTAAAATCTTGCCAGTGTTTTTTAAGGCTGTGAGTGCTCCTCGTAGTGTTGCCATCTGGGCCTGATGGAATGCAAGTGTTTCCCAAGGAGGGGGGTTGGGGCAACCGCTTTGCAGCAAAGCTGCTCAGGCATCCACCTTTGCACTCACTGAAGAGCTGGCGTTCCCACCCACTGGGCGGTGCATGGCAGACAGACCTGAAAATCTGTCTCCTCAAAGAGGACCGCCAAGAAAACTGTGCAGCGACCTCAGGTCGCGGTGACATAAAAACCACATCACAGCAATGGGCTTCATTCACAGAGGCTGGATCCAGTGACTCACCCTCGCTGACCAGGGTCCCGTGACAAGTGAGGTCCTTTAAGGGGAGAAGTCCTCCCACCAGGTTAGCGCAGGCTTTCCTGACAGGGAACCCCGTGGTCCTCTGGGGTGGTCCTTGGAGCACCTACGGCTCTCAGGACGGTGACATCTTCCAGGTCCTAGCACCCACCCTCTCTACCAGGCAGAGTACATGCTTCTGAGGGCGAGGAGGGACGCCCCTGTTTCCGCGGGTCCTAGGAGGGTCGGGCGGTGAGTGGGAGTCCCGGTGCCTACATTGTCCTGCGGTCAGTGGAGGGTGCCCAAGGAAAGAGCAGCAAGGAGCAGCCCACCGTGCTGGGCAGGGGGCGGCGCATGCGCACAGGGGGCGCCTGGGGCAGGTTTCCCTGAAGGGTCTGGTGAAGGCGCACTTGTGGGAAACCGCTCTGGGTGAGAAAGACTTCTCTACAGGTGGGCGAGGGGCCTCGGAGACCGGACCCCAGGAAGCGCCCTTCTCAGGGGCCTAGCCGCCCTGCTCTCTTGAGAGTGATGCAGTCTTCCTCTGTTCCTTCCCACTCCCAACCCCCGCAAAAAACAAAGAAATATAAAGGAAACACTTTCCCAGGCTGACAAAAAAACAAATGGCATCCATTACCAGCAGTCTGCCCTAGAAATGTTAAAAGACATTCTTCAGGCAGACATGAAGGGATATAGGTCAGAAACTTGCATCTCCATAAAGGAAGGACAATGGTCAGAGTATGAATAAATACATGTAAAGTGAAATATTCCATTTCTCTTACACTTGATTGATCTGAAATTTATGTTGGTTTAAAGGAATGATGGTCACAGCCTGGTAGGTGATTATAGCCTGTGGATGTATGGAACGGATGACCAGAGACAAGACTGAGAAGACACTGGTATAAGAGAGCTGCCCCTTAGGGTGTTATTTGGGATATGTTAATTGAAGGTGGCCTCAGATACTTTAAAAATGTAAACTGTAAACTCAGGGACTTATTTTAACAACCGATCTTCTGAGAGGAGATAAAACAAAAAACATAATCAAGTGTACTAGACTGAATAGTCCTCCCCTCCCCACAACTGTGTGTCAACTTGGTGAGGCCATGATTCCCAGTACTGTGTGGTTGTTCACCATTCATTGATCTAAGGTGATTATCCTCTATGTTGTAAATTCTAACCTCTAAGAAGGAACCCCAGTGGCATACTGGTTAATAGCTCAGGCTGCTAACCAGAAGTTCAGCAGTTCAAATCCACCTGATACTCCCTGGAAATGGTGGGGGGCTTTTCTTCTCTGCTCTAGGGAGTTGTTTTGTGTTGTACTTGACTCGACAGCAACAGTTTTTTTGGTTTTGTGATGTTAATGAAATTTCAATATACCATGGACTGCCAGAAGAATGATCAAACCTGTCTTAGAAGCAGTACAGCCAGAATGATCCTTAGAAACAAGGATGTCGAGACTTCATCTCAGGTAATTTGGGCATGTTATCAGGATAGACCAGTCCCTAGAAAAGTAGAGAGAAAATGAAAATGAGGAAGACTCTCAACAAGATAGATTGACACAATGGCTGCAAAAATGGGCTCAGGGTAACAATTCTGAGGATGGCACAAGACTATGCAGTGTGTCGTTCTATTGTGTATGCAGTGGCTGTTGAGAGTTGGAAATGATTTAACAGCAACTAACAACAACAACATGATGTTAGTGAGGCAGGAGCAGAGGAAGTTATGTTAGTGGGCAGGACTCAAATCTACAGGATTAGCTGGTTATCTTGAGAGTACTGACCCAAGAGAGACCACTTAACCACCAAGCAAGAAGAGCCAGGAGTAGTATGTGTCCTTTGGACCCAGGGTTCCCTGTGCTGAGAAGCTACTAGACTAGGGGAAGATGTGATGACGAGGACTTTCTCCCTGAGCCAAAACAGGGGAAAGCCTTTCTCTGGAACTGCTCTGAACTCAGACTTCCAGCCTCTTGGACTGTGAGAGAATCAGTTCTGTTTGTTAAAGCCTCCCACTCATGGTATTTCTGTTACAGCAGCACTGGATAACTGAGATACCAAGGAATTCTATGCAGCATTTCTGCACACCTGAGGTCTGTGCAAAGTCCATGTGTACCAGCTGCAGTGGAATGGACTTCACCTGGGTTCTGTGGTACATAGATCATACCAGCTGGTGGATTTGAACTGCAGATCTTTTGGTTGTCCCACAAGCTCTTAAGTAGTACACCACCAGGTCTCCAAAATACAGTACGATTCATAAATTAAAACATAAAAAAATACAAAATAAGTTACAATAAAATTATAAAAAGAACTAAACTATGAAACATAGCCAAGCAAACACAATACATCCTAAAATAATTTGAAATATTTAAAATAAAATTGTACAATAGATCTAGTATGTATTGTTAAATAAAATCTTTCCAGAAAGACATCTCTTCCTTCCCTCTCGTTATCCCCTTCTGTGCCATGATCTCACTGATGCTTTTTCATTATCTAACATGATGTGTGGCCCCTGTTAGACATGGGCCACCTGTCCACTCTAGAGAAACACGAGTGCAGGACAAGCAGTACATGTCAATAACCACTGTGCCCTTCAACCATAGCCAGGCCTTTCTTCAGAGTGGCCGTCACAAGGTGTGTGCATCTCCGGAGGGCTGCCCACAGTGTTGGGGAGACAGGATCCAAGCTCAGAGGCTGTTCTCAAAGGGCCTTATCATTCATCAGGATCCTTCTGCCTTACAAGGGACTGAGTCCTAAAGAGCGTAATTCTAGCTACGTTTGCATTAAACGATGATCAAGTTTGATCTCTGGAGGAGTGAACTGTTGTTTTAAGGTACCATGGAGTTAGATCTAACTCTGAGTGACCCCATGTGCAACCGAATGAAACACTGCCTGGTGCTGCACCACCCTCATAATCATTGTCGTGACTGAGCCCACTGTTGCAGCCACTGTGTCAATCCATCTTGTGGAAAGTCTTCCTTTTATTTTTTGATCCCGTACTTCACCAAGTATGATGTCTTTAAGCCCGGTTCCTCCTGATAACATGTCCAAAGCATGTGTGAAGTCTCACCATTCTTGCTTCTAAGGAACATTCTGGCTGAACTTGTTCCAAGATAGATTTGTTTGTTCTTTTAGCAGCCCATGGTATATTCAACATTATTCTCCAACATCATAACTCATTGGTGTTGATGCTTATTTGGTCATCCTTATTCATTGCCTAGCTTTCACAAACACATGAGCTGCATGACAACTTCATGACTTGGGTCAGGTGCACCTTAGTCTTCAAGGTGACATCTTTGCTCTTTAGCAAAAGAGGTCTTTTGTGGCAGATTCACCCAGTGCATTCTGCCATTTGATTCTTAACTGCTGCTTCCATGGGTGTTGACTGTGGATCAAAATCAAACAAAATTCTTGACAACTTCAATCTTTCCTCCACCTATCATGATCCGACTCGATGACTCTTGGCTACCATGACGGTGCTCACTGGTCTACTTGTGAAGATTTTGTTTTCTGTATGTTGAGGTGTAATTCACAGTGAAGGCCGTAGTCTTTGATCTTCATTAAGTAAGTGCATCAAGTCCTGTTCACTTTCAGCACACAAAATTAACAAACTTTTATAAAATGAAGTCCTTCTATCTATTGCTGTTTTCTTGTTAGGTGCTGTCGACTTACTTCTGACTCACAGGGGCTTTAGCACAACAGAATGAAACACTGCCTGGTCCAGTGCCATCCTCACGGTTGTTGTGTTTCAGTTCATTGCTGCAGTCACTGTGTTGATCCATCTCTGAGGGTCTTCCTCTTTTTTGCTGACCCTCTACTTTACCAAGCATGGTGTCCTTCTCCAGGGACTGATCCCTTCTAATAATATGTTTGAAGTATGTGAGACGAAGTCTCGTCATCCTTGCTTTGAAAGAGTATTCTGGCTGTACTTTCTCCAAGACAGATTTGTTCATTCTTTTGGTAATCCATGGTAAATTCAATATTCTTAACCCATACCACAATTCAAAGGTATTAGTTCTTGTTTTCTTTATCTACTGTCCAGCTTTCACATACATGAGAGTTACCTGGCAACACTGTGGCTTGGGTCAGGTGCATTCCAGCCTTCTACCCATCAATATGGTATATCTTCAAATTTTTGATAATGTTTTTTGTTTTTATAATCACCTTCATAGAGAACACTCATGTCTTTGGTTGATTTACACCGGAATACTTTATGCTGTTTTGTTACTTTGATACCTTCTTGAAGAGTTGTCTTTCCTTGTTTAGTCCTTTAGAAAATCAGGTTTGCCTTTGTTGATTTCTGTATTTGTATTTATTTCTGCTCTTATGTTTATCTTCATTTCTTTTTTGGCTGTTAATTTTCCTTTTCTGCCTTCTTGAGTTGCATGGTTTGTTTATTTCCAATCTTCTTTTCTAATATAAACACATTCTCAAAAAGACACACTGCTGTCAAGCTGAGTGTGACTCATAGCAACTGTACAGGACAGAGTACAACTGCCCATAGTGTTTCCAATGAGCACCTGATGATTTCACCTGACGACCTTTTGTTAGCGGCTGTAGCACTTAACTACAATGCCACCAGGGTTTCCATGGAAACATACTTGGTTATACAATTTGCCTTTAAGTATTTTTCTCTGTAGGTGTTTTGTTCCTCATAAGCTACACTGACAAACCTTATTAGGTAACACTTTGCTACAGTGCAGTTTTAAATATTTTCTAGTTTTCCTTTTGAATTCTCTTTCAACTATCTGTTGATACAGGTCTTAAATTTTTTAGTGCCTAGGTTTTCTTTAAACACTACTTTTATTAATTTCTAACATAATTGTGTTAAAAAAGGAACAAATGGTCTAATATCCTTCTAAGTAAATTGCTTGACATTTCTTTTATGTTGTAGCTTGTGGGCATTTGTAAATTTTTTCAGGTGTATGTCCATTAGAGCAACTTTACTCATTTTGTTGTTTGCATCATATAAGTCTTTGTAGATTTTCTTGGTCTGTTTTTACCTTCAGATGCTTGGAGGTGACTACAATTCTTTCTTCTGAAGTAGACTGGTCAATGACTTCTGTCAGATTTGCATGTTTTAAACCTGGTATTAGCCTCATACAAGATGACAATTTTTATTTCTTCCTAATAAATTAAATTTTGGAGATGATGTAATGATTATCTTCATCCTAATAATCCTTTCTAAAATGTTTTATTATACAAAAGCAGAAAGAATGTTGGAAGAAAGCCCTGTGTAACCATCAACCAGCTTCAGAAATCATCCACTCATGGAACATCTTATTTCATTCTGATTCTTTCCCAGATTATTTTGAAGCAAATTCATTATATTATTTGTTTATATTTTAATAATGACTGTAACGGCATTAGCTATTATTGTTTGGAATGGTGTATTTATTTTTAATATCTTTAACCATCCTTTGGTCTTTCAATCTTTAAATATGACCTTGTGTTTTACAGGTAAATCCTGGTGGCACAGTGGTTTAACTGCTACACCTGCTAACCAAAAGGCTGGCAGATATAATCCACCAGGTGCTCCCTGGAAACTCTATGGGGCAGTTCTACACTGTCTTATAGGATCACTACGAGACAGAATCAACTCAGCGGCTGCGTGTTTGTTTTTTGGTTTGTGTTTTAGAAGCAGGTCTTTTCTCAACAACATGCCTGCTACTTGAGACAGTCCCTAAGTCTGTCGGTTGACTCATCATCTTTACGGTGAGCTGCTGACGTATTGGGAATTACTGATTTTTGTCTTAACTTTCTGTTCTTCAATGGCTTCTTTTGAATTTACTCATTTTTTAAAGATAAAAATTTCCTCTCTATTCTTTTTCAAAAAGAAGTCACTTTGAGCACTAAGGTACACCTGACCCAAGCCACGGTTTTTTCAGTTGCCTGGAGGCATGCTAAAGCTGGACAACGAATGAGGAAGACTGAAGATGAACCGGTATCTCCGAGTTACGGTGTTCTGGACTGCCAGAACAACAAACAAATCCGTCTCAAAAGAAGTACTGACAAAATGCTCCTTAGAAGCAAGGTTGGTGGGACGTCACCTCACGCAGTTTGTACATGTTATCAGGAGGGACCTGTGCCTGGAGAACGACATCTTGCTTGGTAGAGTGGGTGCAACCCTGGCCTCCAGCATAATGAGGGTGAGGACAATGCAGGGCTGGGCCGGGTTTCCCTCTGTTGTACTTCCGGTTGACGTGAGTCAGAACCGACACAATGGCACCTATGAACAAAACAATCCTTCTTTAAATGTTACTCTAACACTTTGCTTTAGCAAAGGATTTAACCAACTCTGAAGTTCCTTAGACTCTCCAGGCCTTTCCTAAATAAAGCATGGACTGTAGTACGCTGTAAATACACGTAAGTGCCCTCTAAGCACTATGTTTTTGGTATCCAATATTGTTTTACTTGTAAATCTTTTCATGACCAAAGCATAACTGAATAGACTTACCACTTACGTAGCCTTCTTTTTGGTTTTGCTTATTCTCTCCTGCAACTTAAGCATCTCTTTAGGATCATTTTCCTTTCACCTTGTAAAACATAAGTCAGTGAGAGTTTCCTGGGCCTCAAACTGTCTTATCCTGTCTTGGTGCTTTAGTATCAGTTTAGCTGACTGTAATTGCAGGAGGATGGCTGTAGTTTCCTATCACTTGTAATATATAGTTGTCTTATCCTCTGGCCCCTTTGTTGCTCTGAACATAGTTACCAGGGACCTCCAGAAGAGTGCACAGCTGTCGTGCAGGGACTGCAGTCAGAACGCTCCTTAGCAGTAAGGATGGACAGACTGTGCCTCACATACTTTGGACATTATCAGGAGGGGCCAGTCCTTGAAGAAGGACATCACAATTGGTAGAGAGTCTACAAAGATGAGGACCCTCAACAAGATGTGGTGAGACAGATGGTGCACCAAGGGACTCAAGCGTTAACAATCCTTGTGAGCATGGCACAGGACCAGACAGTATTTCATTCTGTTGCACACAGCATCCTCTTTAAAACTAAAAGGGAAGCTTTGTCAGGAACAGTGCTGATAGGATTGGTGAAAAAGAATGGGCTTTTCTGCCGTTCTCCTGTAGCTATTAGAACAAAGAAGAGAATCAGGAGGAGGAAAAAAGGCCAAAGCCACTGTCATCGAGCCAATTCTTATTCTTACTGACCTTGTTAATATGTCAGAAGACAACTGCCCCATGGAATTTCATGGGGGTGACTGGTGGAGTTGAACTGGAGAACTTTGGTTAGCAGATGTAGCACTTAATCACCATGCCACCAGGATTTCCAGTTAGGAGAAAGCCCATCACAAAAATCTTAAAAGTTCACACAATGAAGCTTTCTTTCTTCCAGTCAAAAAGGTAGCCTTCCAACTGGACTGAGGCTGGGGACCATAACCTTCAGAGACATCTAGCTCAATCAGCATAATATAGTTGCTGAACATGTTCTACGTTCTGCTTTGGTAGCACTTGTGGCTTTAAAAGCAGGCGAGTGGCGATCTAAGCTATGAAGCCCGACAGTTAACTGTGCGAACTAAATTGTTTACAGAGCTACATACCTCCCTGCTGAATACTACGCTCGCCTTTCAAGAATCCCCCTTGGGAAGCTACTGCACCGATACCACCACCTAGTCTACCTTTCAAAGCTATTTTGGAATTCTTTCTGGAATGGCCATTGTGCACTGTGGCTTGATGTCAAATTTGCAAACTTATTTGTACAGCTGTCTGTGAGAGAGCTTTTAGCCAGTAAACAAATAACTGTATTGGAACACCCTCCCTACTCACCTGATCTAGCCCCCAAGGACTTTTTTCTTTACCTGAAGACAAAGGAGATACCGAAAGGAAGATATCTGGATGACTTTCAGGACATCAAGGGTAATACAACGGCAGCTCTGACGGCCATGCCAGGAAAAAAAGCATTCTAAAACTGATGGCTGGATTGGGCACTGGTGTCGGTGCATAGCTTCCCACGGGGAGTCCTGGGAGGGTGACCACAGTAGGCACTGAGGTCTGCAGCCCTTTCTAAGGATGTTTGCTAACTTAATCCGCAGTCCTTGAATGCCTACCCATCCTATCTCATCTGGACCACGGAAAAATGAAGAAAACCAAAGACAAGGGGTAGGTGAGTCTGAAGGACTAACGGCCCACAACTAGCCCAGCTTCCACCAGGCTGAGTCCAGCACAACTAGATGGCACCTGGCAACCACACCAACCACTCCGACTGGGATCACAACACCGGGTCCTGGACAGACTGGGAGAGAAATCAGAACATCCTAACTCACAGAAAAGACTGACTGGTCTGGAAGACACTGGAGGAACCCAGAGAGTATGACCCCCAGGTACCTTTCTAACTTAGAAGTGGAGTCACCCCAGAGGTTCACCTTTCAGCTAAACCCTAACAGCCCAGAAATCATAACACAGGTAGGTCAACCATGTGTATGAGTAACTGGGCAGACCAGTCCAGGTTCAAGGACAAGAACGCCACAGGGGACAGGAAAGCTGGACAAATTCAAACATGGAACCCTGAGAAACAAAGAGTGTTGACACACTGCAGGGTTGGCAATCAATGCCACAAAACATGTGTATTGTTTAATGAAGAACTGCTTCGTAAATCTTCACATAAAGCACGCACACATGCACACGCACACGCATGCACACACACGCGTACACGCACACACCCACCCACCCTTATTTTGCCCCAAAGCAAAAACCAAACCTGTTGCTCAGTTTCCAAGGCTGTGAAGCGTTACACCAGCCAACTGGCACATCTTGCGCTGCTGGAGCCACTGACAGGTTGGCACTGCCCGTCTTCTGGCCGAGCACTGAACCACTGCACCGCCAATGCTCCCGCTGGTTCACACAGGAAGGTACATTCAAGTCTCGGGCCTGTTGTAAAAGCACCACACACTGGGTGGCTTAAAACACGAATTTATCCTCACGTGGTTTTGCTGGCCAGAAAGCGCGGTCAGTGTGTGCACAGACCCCAGCTCCCTCTGCGGGTTCTTACTCGCTTCTCCTGGCTTCTGGTGGACACTGGCTGCGTCACTGCATGGTCAGTGGTCCTCCTCCTCCTGCGTCTCCCATGTGTCTCTGTCAATGAGGACTCTGGCCATTGGCTTCAGGACCCATCTGGTTAATCCAGGATGATGTAACCTTGAGATCCTTTTCCCACAGTAGCTCTCACTCCCATGAATGGGATTAGGACAAGGACATAGTTTCAGTGGAACACAGGTCAGCCCACCACAGCCCAGCAGATGTGCAGGAGGGAAACAAGGTCATGGTTGAGGACCCTGCTAAGTGGACCCTCCACCTGTACCCTTAGCTCACAGGGCACCTGGAATCCAGCTTGACCAGCCAGCCCTCGAGGCCACATGTGAACAAGGAGGTAGCGTCCTGGGCTGAGCAGAATCAGGAGAAAAAGTCTGCAGAGGCCAAGCAGCAGAGGAGGCACCCTCCCCAGGAAGCCAGTTTCCCTCCTGCAGCCCCAGCAGCGCCCTGTACTGACACAAGTGCAGCACTGTGTGAGCGGAGGAAGAACCGTTGAGTCCGTTCATACCTCCCCAGGGAGCCAGTAACAGAGGGCCAACGTGGGAGTTGACAGCAGAAGCCTAAAACTGTCACCACCCATCCACTGCGGTGCCCCTAGGGATTCAGGGCAGACCCAGCCAGAGCCCAGGAGGGCTGAGTATACATTCTCCAAGTGTCTCAGTGGTGGAGACCAGGGATTGGCCTGTGTGGCCCTGACAGAGAGACTTAGCGCTGGGGAGGGGTAGTGAGGGGCTGACAGATGTGAGGCCGACAGCCTGGAGTCAGGGACAAGAAATCTGAGGCCCAAAGAACAGGGTGAGTGGGGCAGAGACCAGGGAACAGGCCTGGGGTTGGTGTGCAGGGAGAATTACAGTTACCGTGTCCTGGGTCACAGTGAGCCCTAAGGAGAGCTGAAGAGCTATGCTTCCAGATGGCCCAGGAGGGAGTGGGCACTGGGAGACGAGACCCCACCTTCCAGGAGACAGGGGACCCCTTCCCCAACTGACAGACCATCCGAACCTCTCCTTCATCCCGGGAAATCCTCCCATTGTTAACTAGGCTATAGACTTAACCTTTTCAAACTGCTAGGGAAACCTAAGAGAGAGTGTGAGCATTCTGTGTCCCATGGTGGAGGCAACATTTATTACAAGAGCCCTTAACACCATGGGAGATAATAGTGTGCCCCAGAAAACCACAGCTGACAAAACCCTAGCCACTTCAGGGACCCTCTGAGCGTTTCTACTTCACCCCTTTACATGGAAGTGGAGAATCTGTTCACTTGTGTATTTCTGCTCTCCTGATGCTTTAGGGGAGAAACACAATTCAGCAGAGTTGCGCGGTGGTCGCAGTTTGTCCTGCTGTGCCCCCACTGGGGCTTCCCTTTGCTCTAAAACCTGGCCCTCACTCCATGCAAAGGCAGGGCTTCTCCTAAGTGGGACCTCGGTGCAGTAAGAAGTGACATCTGGGTACAGCCTTGCCCACTCGTCCTGCCCACACAGGGCTACACGCCTGAGTGAGTCCTCTGGTGTGTGATGAGGATTGAATTTCTACTAAAGCCTCGTCCACACTCTCTGCAGACATACGGTTTCTCCCCTGAATGGGTCCTCTGGTGTCTCTTCAGGGCTGACTTACTACTGAGGACTCGGCCACACTCCCTGCAGACATAGGGATGCTCCCCTGAGTGTATCCCTTCGTGTGTGAGGAGTTGTGACTTTTCATTAAAGCCTTGCCCACACTCCCTGCAGACATAGGGCTTCTCCGCTGAGTGTGTCCAGTGGTGTCTCATGAGGTTTGCCTTTTGCCTAAAGCCACGCCCACACTCCCTGCAGACATAGGGCTTCTCCCCTGAGTGTGTCTTTTGGTGTTTGATGAGGTACGACTTCACACTAAAGGCTCGACCACACTCACTGCAGCCATAGGGTTTTTCCCCTGAGTGTGTCCTCTGGTGTAGGACGAGGTATGACTTTACACTAAAGCCTCGTCCACACTCCCTGCAGACATAGGGCTTCTCCCCTGAGTGTGTCCTCTGGTGTGTGATGAGGTTTGACTTCTGCCTAAATCCTCGGCCACACTCCCTGCAGACATATGGCTTTTCCCCTGAGTGCGTCCTCTGGTGTGTGACAAGGGTTGACTTCTCACTGAAGCTTCGCCCACACTCCCTGCAAACATAGGGCTTCTCCCCTGAATGTGTCCTCTGGTGTATGATGAGGGAATAGTTCGCACTAAAGCCTCGCCCACACTGCCTACACACATAGGGCTTTTCCCCTGAGTGCGTCCTCTGGTGCGTGATGAGGGTTGACATCTGGCTGAAGCCTCGCCCACACTCCTTGCACACACACGGCTTCTCCCCAGAGTGTGTCCTCTGGTGTATGATGAGCTGTGCTTTCGTACTAAAGCCTCGCCCACACTCCCTGCACACATAGGGCTTCTCTCCTGAGTGTGTCCTCGGGTGTTTCATGAGGCTTGACTTGACACTAAAGTTTCCCCCATAATCACCATAGATACAGGTTTTTTCCTCTGAGTGTGTCCTCTGGTGTGTGATGAGAGACGATTTTACACGAAAGCCTCGCTCACACTCCCTGCAAACATAAGGCTTCTCCCCTGTGTGTGTCCTCTGATGTATGACAAGGTATGCCTTTACACTAAATCCTCGCCCACATTCCCTGCACACATAGGGCTTTTCCCCTGAGTGTGTCCTCTGGTGTGTTATGAGGTGTGACTTCTGCCTAAAGCCTCGGCCACACTCCCTGCAGACATAGGGCTTCTCCCCTGAGTGTGTCCTCTGATGTCTGATGAGGTATGTCTTTACACGAAAGCCTCGCCCGCACTGCCTGCACACATACGGCTTCTCTCCTGAGTGTGTCCTCTGGTGTCTGATGAGGTATGACTTTACAATAAATCCTCGCCCACACTCCCTGCAGACATAGGGCTTCTCCCCTGAGTGTGTCCTCTGGTGTGTGATGAGTTGTGACTTTTGCCTAAATCCTCGCCCACACTCCCGGCAGACATAGGGCTTCTCCCCTGAGTGTGTCCTCTGGTGTGTGATGAGGGTTGGCTTCTGGCTGAAGCCTCGCCCACACTCCCTGCAGACATAGGGCTTCTCCCCTGAGTGTGTCCTCTGGTGTAGGATGAGATGTGACTTTACACTAAAGGCTCGCCTACACTCTCTGCAGACATAGGGCTTCTCCCCTGAGTGGGTCCTCCGGTGCCTGACAAGGTACGACTTTACACGAAAGGCTTGCCCACACTCCCTGCAGACATAAGGCCTTTCTTCTAGGTGTGTCCTGTGGTGTGTGATGAGGGCTGACTTTGGGCTAAAAGTCTCTTTATGGTCTCCACACCTGACTTTAGCAATTCTTGAGTTTTCTACCCCCAACAATAATGTCTCTGTGTTCCTGGGATTCACCTTGGGGCCCAGGCTGCTCTGTGTCTCCATCATTCTCTTACCCTCCCCAGACCTCCCCATCTGTCCACTGGGTTGACTGCAGCTGGCCTTTGAAATACCCCCCTCCCATGTGTTTTCAACTGATCTGGACACATCTCCTTTCTCTGGGCCTTCGGCTTTGTCATTCCAGTTGTGTTGCTCAGAGTGCTGCTGCCTCCGATCCCCCAGATGGGGGCCCTCTGGTTGGAGGTGTTTTCTTGCAGGTGTTCCCGGGAAGGACTGACAGGGGTGACTGCGATTCACATGTTGCCTGAGGAATTTCTGACTGGAGAAGGCCAGAGGGCAGGAGGGACACAGATGGATCTCTGGCCTTGCTTTTCCTGGAAGAGAAAGCTTTCAGTCAGACTTGGTAGAGACAGGGCTGCATGGCCATCTGCTTCAACTCGTGGTAAGAATCCCCTCTAATATTTACAGCGTGTTCACAGCACAGGGTCTCCAAAGCGTGCTCTACCAGAGTCGACTTTTCACTCCTTTTTATTCACTACAGCTTCCTCAGCAATCTGGAACCTACATCAAGGCCCTTCTCTACCATTCAGCCAGACAAGGGGCCTTCAACTAGGAGCTGGAGGAAGCCTCTCTCTTTTCCCAGCTGAAACTACTCCACAGGTGTCCTGGAAGCCCTGTCACTACTTGGTCATGGAGTGGGCAGCTATTTCTCAACCCTTAGAGATGCTGCTCTTAATGTCCTAGGTAGAAAACTCTCTAGTGACCTTTCTTATAAGGAATGGATCCACTGAGTCACGAGCCCTCAGTCTGCACGCTCCCACAGAGGAAGGCAGTGTGGAGCAGCGATTAGAGAGCACATGTTCCTGAAGGCGTGCCTGACCAAGGACCATGCTGCCTGGTTCTCTCTCACTCAGTAACACTGGGGTGGTCAAGGACATAGGACCTGCGCAGGCATACCCACGAAAAGACAATGGAACCTGCTCACTTGCAAATCTTGTAGTTTTCCAAAAATTATAAAATGAAAACCTGTCCTTTCTGTTAGCACATGATCTAGTTCACTCAGTCTCCCCAGCTGAACTGTGACAGGAAGTCCTCTTTCAGCCTTCTGCTCTCAGCTCCCATCTCTGTCCACCGCCCCCTCACCTGGACACTGAGGGAGCCCTGGGAGATCTCCCACCCTGTCTTTATTCCACACACTAACGAAAGCAGCATCTTGCAAAGAAAGAACATGTCACTTTACACCTGGAAATCCTGCTTCCTGTCTGCTGCGACACACATGTGTGTATGTTAACTGCCTGGGATGACACAGCTGTTCACTTTCTCTGGGGTGGCTTTTGTGCATGCTACCGGGGTGACACACACGTGTGTAGTCCCTAGTATAAGAAATGGGTACACATTCAGTGTCTAATGTGATACATCTAAACACCCATTATCGGGTATAATGTGCACATTCATTGATGTGAAATGTGTGAACACGCATTATATGGGTGTGCAAACATACTGGTGTGACACATGTACACACAAACTGTTTAGTGTGAAAGATGCATGTACAATCATTGGTGTGACACATAGGTGCAAAACTCACTGTGTGGTGTGAAACATGTGCATGCTCACTGGTCATAAGTGTGTACATTCCTTGGAGTGACACAGTTCTGCATGATCAATGGTGTAACATAATTGTATGCATGTTCCCTGGTGTGACACACATATGTGCACATACACTATATAATGATGTTGTGTTTCCCTTGTATCCACTGTTCCAGAGCAGTAATCCTATTGTCCTGATCAATCTGTGCTTCCCGTCTAGTAGAGAGATAGCACAGGATTTCACAGGAGAATTCATATAACAAATGAGTCACAACACAGCAATGTTTTCTGGAAATATGGACAAGATTAACAGGATAGTTAAAGGGCGAAAGAAACCAGCACGGTGGGAACGTAATGGTCCCTGAGAACTCCTTTCAGCCTCCACCACTGTGAGCTACTGTACAGTGTATGCCTGACTGCTAACAAAAAGGTCAGTACTTTGATTCCACCACATACTCCTCGCAAACTATCAGACAATTCTAGTCTGTTTTCTAGGGTTACTATGAGTCATACCTGACAGCAATGGAACCTTCAAAAATTTTTTTAAATCGCCTTACACAATTTTGAACTTTCAATGACTAGCCTCTCACTAAATGTACCGTTTGGATCTTGGTTCACTGCTGAACATTTAGACTTTGGTGTGAAAGAGTCTTCTCCCTTGTCAACTTCTGAAGAGCAGGCGAAGCCTGACCCCTGGAAATCCTGTTGGCCTCACCTTGCTGCCCAGGTGTCCGTTCCGCATCAGAATCTGCAGGGTGATCCACTTGGGCTTGGATGACCTTGCTGTGAGAAAACATGCAAGTTGGGCCAGTGGCTCTGAGACCTGAAAAGAAGCAGAAATCTTTGCACTTAGAGAGAAAAGCTTGGAGCAAAAAGGAACAGATGCTGGGTGATGGGCTCGGAGAGCCTAGAACAGACACGACAAAAACAACTTTCCCTCCAGGTCCTTCTACAAGGTCTGAAAATTAAGTCAGCAAACCTGCCACCGTGCACGTAGGTTGGCAGCACTGTACAGATGACTCAGTCAAGTTTAATAACCTTGGTATATCAGCATCTCACAGCTCTGTGAGATGTGCCAGTATCTTGCTGAGTGGAGTTCACTGTTGTTGCTGTTTTTATGTGCTGTTGTGAGAATGTCAGAGCTTGAATTAGAACAAGGAACAAACATTAAGTTTCTTGTTAACCTTGGCAAGAGTGGAAGTGAAATCAGGAACTAACATGTTAGTCCAAGCTTATGGGAATAATGCCATGAATAAAATGACAGTGTAAAAATGGATTAAATGTTTTTCTGAAGTGAGAGAAAGCATCACTGATGAAGAGAGGTCAGGGGGTTTCCTTTAAGGAGCAGAACTGATGAAAACACTGAAAAAATTCATCAAATTGTATGTAAAAATCATCAGCTGATTGTGGGAAGTATAGCAGACTAAGTAAACATCGATAGAGAAACAGAAAAAACTGCACTGAAAATCTTGACATGAGAAAGATGTGTGCAAAAATGGTCCTGAAAGAACTCGCCAATGAACAAAAGCGAAGGAGAGTAGAAGTCTGCCAAGACTTTTGGAGAGGCAAGACAATGTTTGTGTCATCACTGGTGATGAAACACGGGTGTACCAATATGACCCTGACAAAGTGTCAAAGTGCACAGTGGAAGTCAACCAGTTCTCCACAACTAAAGAGTTCTCAGTCAAAATCAAGAATCAAGACAACGCTGTTATCTTTTTTCATATTCATTAATAAGGAAACCCTTGTGGTATAGTGGATAAGTGCTATGTCTACTAACCAAAAGGTCACCAGTTCAAATCTGCCAGGCACTCCTTGGATACTCTAGGAAGCAATTCTACTCTGTTTTATAGGGTCACAATAAGTATGAATCAGCTTGGAGCCAGTGAGTCTGGTTCATTATAAATTTGTGCCAACTGGACCAACAGTTAACCAAGGCTACTATTTGAAAGTACTGAAAAGACTGCGTGAAGAAGTTGGACAAAAACAACCTAACCTGAATGTTTCGTCAACAACTCATCGCTCCACTCTTTCATCACAACAATGTACCACCTCACATAGTACTGGTTTTGAAGGAGTTTTTAGCCAGTAAAGAAGTAACTGTACTGGAACTCCCTACCTATTCATTTGATCTGGCCCATAATGACTTTTACCTTTAATTAAAAATAAATGAAATATTGAAAAGAAAATATACTGATGACATTCAGGACATCAAGGGTAAGATGATGACTGTTCTGATGGACATTCCAGAAAAAGAGTTCTAAAACTGTTTGAAGGGTGAACTAGGTATGGACGTCAGTGCATGGCTCCCCAAAGAGTATACTTCAAAAGTGACCACAGTGATATTCAGCAATGAGGTATACTGCCACTGCACTTTTTCTAAGATGAGTTTGTGAACTTCATTTTCAGACCTTCTATTTACATATTGTTGTTAGGTTCCATCAAGTTAGCTGTCAACTCACAGAGACTCTGTGAAAACAAAGAAACTGCCTGGTCCTGTGCCAGGCCCACAATTGTTTTTATGTGTAAACCCACTGTTGCAGCCGTGGGGTCAATCCATCTTGTTCAGGGTCTTCCCCTTTTTCACTTACACTCTACCCTAGCAAACAGAATGTCCTTCTCCAGGGACTGACTCCTCCTGACAAAATGGCCAAAGTATATAAGACACGGCCCTGCCACCCCTGCTTTCAAGGAGCACTATGATTGTACCTCTTCCAGAACAGATCTGTTTCATCTTTTGACAAGCTATGCTATGTTCAATATTCTTCTCCAACAAAATCCAAAGGCATCGTTTTTTTTCTTGTCTTTCTTATTTACTGTTCAGCTTTCGTATGCATGCGTTATGACTGAAACTTGCTTGAGTCAGGTGTACCTTAGCTTTCAACGTGATGTCTTTACTTTTCAACACTTTAAAAAGGCCTTTCAAAGCAGATTTACTCAACACAATCTGCCTTTTGAATTTTTGAGTGCTGTTTTCATGAATACTGATTCTGCATCCAAGTGAAACAAAATTCTTGACAACCTCAATCCTTAATCTTGATGTTGCTTGTTGGTTCACTTGTTAGGACTTTTGTTTACCCGATGTTGAGGTGTGATCCACATTTTGGCTGTGGTCTCTGATCATTAGTAAGTACTTCACGTCATCCTCAGTTTTAGCAAGCAAGGTTGCGTCAGCCACGTAAAAAAGTTATGTATGTCAAAGGGACCACTTAGAAACATCATGGTAACAGGAGAAAACAATGAGGTTGTCAAGGATTTCCTTTTACTTGGGTCCACAATCAACACCCATGGAAGCAGCAATCAACGAATCAAAGGACACACTGCATTGAGCAAATGTGCCGCATGGCCCCAGAGGGGCTGTGAGGATGGGCCAGGACTGGGTAGTGTTTGCTTCTGCTTCACACAACATTGCCATGAGTCAGAACCGACTGTAAGGGCACCTGACAACAACACCAGCACTGAAGTGACATCACTAACCCAAGGCTCAATGGGGACTGTGTAGACAACAAGAAATAAAGCACTAGATCAGTGTTCAAGTCTACTGAATGTCAGGACAACATGGAGGGAGGAAACAGAGGGAAAGCCCCAGAGACAGAAATGGTAGTGTCATTTCTCCAATCTTGTCCTGAAACATAGAGTGTTTCTGACCCTTCACATGTCCATGTACATTTTTAAGTCAGCTATCAGTCTCCACAAGAAAAGACTTGGTTATATAAACCATTCCATGCACCTCACCTTATAGGAAGAAACCAAGGTTTGAGACAAGAACATATATCTATAGATAGATAGATATACTTATGGGTTATTCCAAGAGTTCAACAGTTTGGAAGAAGCCTGTTGGCCTTTGTTCTATGTCAATAATCACTGAACTCCATGGACCTTAGAACTGCTCTCTGAGGTGGGGCTAAGATGGCAGAGTAACCAAACACTTCCACCTAGAAACAACTGAATGGATTCAGTTGTTGTTCAGTTGATGTTCAGGATCCCTGAACATCAAAGGGAAGGGTAAGAAATCAGACTGAGCAACAAGGAAGGGAGGGTACATCAAGAAGTACTAGACGGGCCATGCTGACCCAGTGGAAATCTGTACCCCACAGGAAGGCCTGCTACTGCCCAAGTGGTGAACACAGTGGTGGTGTTTGGAGAGCATCTTCCTCAGCAGAGAACTACAGCTTCAGACTCTGCTGCCTCCAAAATTACAGAAAAGTCCCATTTCACTGACAAAAGCTAAGTTGTTGGGAATATGTGTGGATCTCAATCTCTCCTTCAAGCTAATCTTCTCTCCCTTTCTGCGGTGCTTCCCCTGCCCTCCTGTAGTGCACCAGGAGCCAAACTTTGATGCTCTACCTGGGCCAGAATTAGGATCCCATACACTTGACCTGAGCTATTCTTGCTGACTTGCAGAGGGAACTACTGAATAAACAGGGGCAAAAAATAGTACCAGGACCCATAAGCAGAGATTAAGATTTACAGCACAGGAAAACCATAAAACGGAGGGCAATCACAAAATACTGGGAATTTTGTTGTTGTTAGGTGCTGTCGAGTCAGTTCCGATTCACAGCAACCCTATGAGCAACAGAATGAAACACTACCTGGTCTTGTACCATGTCCACAATTGTTTTTATGCTTAAACTGGGAATTACGGCCCAGGCAAATGGCTATGCACATTTTACGGGTGACACAATTCAATCCATGCAAGTGGCTGACACCAACTATTTCAGGAAACATTTGACAAGACGATTTAAAAAAATGGAGAACCATTAATAGCACTGGGACACAATTAAAATGAGTAACTTGTGAATGACTGAAGTACAAGAATGGGGGGAGACGAACAGAAAATATAGAGAATTGGTGAAGATATATTGAGAGAAAACCTCTGTGATACCATAAAAGGTGAGGTGAAATCTATCCAAGGTGCTCATCAAACTCCACACTAGGCAGACCTCAGAAGTAAGGTACCAAGGAATATTATAATCAAGCTTATCAAACCTGAACAGAGGAGAAGCTTTTAAAGGAAGCTACGGTTAAACAAAAAAACAATCTAGAAAACAGTCAAGACAAAACCTAGACTACTCACCATAAACAATGCAGGCAAGAAGGCAACAGGATGACATACATTAATATACAAAGCCTTGAAGGAAAAAAATCTGCCAGTCAAGAATTATATATTCTGCAAAACTGTCTCTCAAACAAGGTGGTGAAATTAAAACATTCCCACATAAAGAGAAGTTTAGAGAATCTACAAAACACACACTGAAATTATAAGAAATACCCAAGGACTTCTTTAAGGTAGAAAATACGTAACATGATAAAAACTGAAGGCTACAATTCAGGACACAACAACTAAGTATCTACTCGGAGACGGAAACATAAAAATACATCAAAGCTAACACACTAAGAATAGGGCAACTGAGATGTCCAGATATACCAGAGGACAAACTGGGACAAAATAATGTAGTCACAGATCTTTCATAGGGAAAGGAGTCAAGGTCAAACAGGAATTTAATTACCGGTTTAAACTGAGAACCCTAGGGGTGAATATTAAGGTAACCACAATGAAAGTTAACATTTCTACACATCAAAATGAGAAACAAAACTATGAAGTGTCAGTAAATGTTACCACCAACAATATAAGAGATGAAAAGAAAATCCATAAGGAAAACAACTCAGCACAGAAAACTAAGTGGAATAAACAAACTATCACAAATGAACCAAAAAATTAAAACAAAATGACAACAGTCAATTCAAACCTATTAATAATTATGCTAAAAATAAATGGGTTACATCCACCAATAAACAGACAGTAGCAGAGTGGTAGAAAAACACACAATCCATCTGTATACTGCCTACAAGAGACACGGATTATTCTTGAAGATACTGAAGTTGTTAGGTGCTGTCAAGCTGGTTCCAACTCACAGTGACCCTACGATCAACAGAATGAAACACTGCCCAGTCCTGCACCTTTTCCACAATCACTTTTATGCTTAGGCCCACTTTTGTGGCCACTGTGTCAATCAATCTGTCGAGTCTTCCTCTTTTTCGCTGAAGCTCCATTCTACCAAGCATGATGCCCTTCTCCAGAGACTCATCCTTCCTGACAACATGTCCAAAGTATGTATAAGACACAGTCTTGCCACCTCTGCTTCCCAGGAGCACTCTGGTTGGACTTCTTCCAGGACACAGCAATTCTGGAACTCTTTCTGTAATGGCCCTTCTGCACGGTCGCACAGTGATACAGTGGCACATTTGTGCACTTAACTGTACAGTCATCTGTGAGGGAGTTTTTAGCCAGCAAACAAATAATTGTGCCAGAACAGCCACCCCGCTCACCTGATCTGCCCTCCAAAGACTCTTTTCATGACCCACAAGTACAAGAAATATTGAAAGGAAAACATTCTAATGACATTCAGAACACGAAGGGTAACAGGATCATCAGGGTTGTTGCTGCATTACTCTTGATGTCCTAAATATCATCAAAACCTCTTCCTTTCAATTTATCTTTTATCTTCAGGTAAAGAAGGTCACTTGGGGCCAGATCAGGTGAGCAGAAAGGGTGTTCAACACAGTTATTTGTTTACTGGCTATACACTCCCACACAGACAGTGCCTTGTGAGCTGGTGCATTATCATGATGCAAGAGCCATGAACTGATGGTGAAATGCTCCGGTTGTTTTCGTCCCACTCTTTCACGCAGCCTTTTCACCACTTCCAGATAGTACACGTCGTTAACTGTCGGTCCAGTTGGTAAAAACTCATAAGGAGCAATCTGTCTAGTATCAGAAAACATTAGTAGCATCCTTTTGACTTTCGATTTGGACTAACAGAACTTTTTTGGTCATAGAGAATTGGCTGAATTCCATTCTGCACTGTGGATGCTTTGTCTCAGGGTCACACTGGTATAACCATGTGTTTCAGTCAGCCAGTGTTGCTCTAACAGAAATACCACAAAGCAGACGGCTTTAACAAAGGAAAAGTTTATTCTTACACAGTCTGGTACGCTACAAGTCCAAATTCAGGATGTGCACTCCAGGGGAAGGCTTTCACCCTTGTTGGCTCTGGAGGGAAGTCCGGTATCACATCAGTCTTTGTCCAGGGAGCTTCTTGGCACAGGAACCTCACGTCTGAAGGACACACTCTTCCCCTGGTGCTGCTTGCTTGATGGTGTGAGGTTCCCAATTCTCTGCTTGCTTCCTTTTCATCTCTTGCAGGATGAAAGGACTAAGGGTGGTGCAATCCACGCTCCAGGGAAACTCCCTCTATAGCAGAGTTGGGAAATGATCTTAGGAAGGGATTTACAGTCCCACCCTAATCCTTTAACACATAGCATAGGAAAATCACAAAATGGAGGACAATCACAAAATACTGGAAATCATGGCTCAGGCACATAGCTACATGTATTTCAATTCAATCTCTGACACCATGTTTTACCAACAATCAGAACATGGCCCAAAACACTGTCTCACCTCTACAAAACGTCTTGCCCAGCAAACTTTCACTCTCCTTTGCTTTTGTTCATCAGTGAGCTCTTTCGGGACCAATTTGGCACCCATCTTTCTCATGTGACTATTTTCAGTAAACATCTTCCTGCAGCTCTGTCGATGTTCACTTCAAGCTGATGACTTTAGACACCCAACTCAATGAGTCTGATCAATGTTTTTGTCAGTTCTGCTCCTTACTGGCTGCCCTGACTGGTCTTCATCAGTCCTCACACCTTCTACCATTCGGAAATGTTTAACCAACTTGTACACTGCCATTTTCTTCATGGCATTATCCCCATAAACTTGCACCAACATGTCCCTGATTTCACTTCCACTCTTGACAAGTTTCACAAGAAATTTAATGCTCATTCACTGCTCTAATTCAAGCTCTGACATTCCCCAGTGGCACACAAAGACATGCAACAATAATGAATGCCACTCAGCTTGCGCTAACCTACCACACACACATCAAAAACTTTCCTTCAGGACAGACCTCTCTCCCGTTTACCTACACTTCCCCATTCCTTCTCTGCACTGATCCAGGTACATAGACTGATGCAATACCTGGGTCAGAAGCAAGACACCCCACATGAGCTCTGAGCCACGCTCCTACCCTTGAAGAGAGAACAACTTAACATATAAGAGGAGGTGGGGACATAAAATAATCTGTTGGCTCACCTAAGCCAGGATTTCATGGCAAAAACAGTTTTTTCGCACAGGCTCAGGTATGAGACGACACACCTACCTCACAGACACTCATGGAAAGCTGTAAGCTACCCCTGCCTTTCTCAGTCCATGCAGATACTTGTGCATATATGAATCACCTCTGCCCATTCAGGACTGTAGGAGAGAGCCTGAAGCAAACACTTACTGACTGACTTGAAATGGGGACTTGAAATGAATACTACTAGAAAAGTAAATGCATTACTTGGACCGTACACCTGATGACAGCTGTAGTCACTTGGTGGCAGGACGTTAGAGCCTCAAAGCCACCAATATTCAAACTAGCTCACACAACCAGGCTATCTTGCCATTTCAAAACAAGAAGGTGGAACGCAGTCAGCAAACACATAAATATAACTTGGGATGCCTTGCACATAACAGTAAACATGAATTCACTTAAAAAGGCAGACCACAACAGCTTAAGAAAGCTCCCAAAACAAAGAGTCATGGAATTTTGCAGGTGATAAGAACTTTCTGGAATTATATGGTGTTCAATACAAAACATTAATATTTACAACTCCTCAAGACATCAGAAGACAGACTGGGCAAAACGAAGCACAGCATAATTACAAATTGAACAGGCTGCAAGAATGCACAGAGAGGCGGTAATAGAAATCCAGAAGATTACTATACAGCATTAGAAAAAGCAATACAAAGTCAAAGGAACAGAATTAATGCAATGGGAGGCAGAATTAGTGAGACAAAAGGTAAAGCAATTGACACCAATATATTTGGTAAAAATCATCTGAAAACATTATCAGAAATAAAGAAACACTAAGAATTACGTGGACTCCATCAGTAGGAATACTCTACCAGCGATCTCTGTATCAGGAGAAGGTAGTGGGGAACAACAGAAAATACAAACAGAATTGTAAAAGAATTTCTGACAGAAAAGATTCACGACATCATGAAATATGAGATGATATATATCCAAAATGCACATTCAACTCCACACAAGGTTGATCCCAAAACAAAGCCATGTTAAGATGAAACTTGCCACAAATAACGATACAGAGAGAACTTTAATAGTGGCTGGAGATAAACAAAAAATAATCTTCAAAGAAAAGTAGTAAGTTCAGAATACTTAGCAGAAACAATAGAGGCAAGAAGGCAGTGGGATCACATATACAAAGTCTTCAAGGAAAAAACTGCCAGTCAAGAATTACATATTCAGGGAAACTGTCTCTCAAAGAAGATGATGAAATTAGGACACCATATAAACAGAATTTAGGAAACGTGCAAAAACCAAATGAAAATTACAAGAAATACTAAAGGGAGTCTTTGGGTTACAAAATCAGTAATACCAGACAAGAAACCAAGACCAGAATGCAGGACAGAGCAAACAGGTATGAGCCCTGACAGGAAAACTACAAAAGTAAATTAAAACAAAAACACTGAAAAATAGGGAAACAGAGATCTCAATATTTAAAAGATGAAAACAATATAATCGAAAAGAGGGACTGAACAAAGGTCAGTGTCAGGGATTTGGGAGCAGGGGAGCAAAGGGCTTCAATGCTGCACAGCTCCACTCCGGGCTACCTTTGTCCAGTACAGCTGACCATATGAGAATGCTGAAGCAGGCAGATGTCTCGAGCACAGATTCCCGGGACAAATGGAGGAACAGCAGGAACCTGTGAGGCATTAAGGTGTCTCCAAGGAGGCTCTCTTCTTTGAATGCAACAGACAGCTGCAAAGCGTGCCCCAGGGACAGAAGAGTGGGTGTGCAGTGCCTACTGGTAAGGTTTAAGATGACAACGACATAAACACATGAAGGACATAAATGTGCACATAAAACACCTGGTAACAATAGCCACTCTAAGTGCAGAGCTTACCACCAAGTCACTGGAGAAGGAGCATATTCTATTGTCTATGGTTGTAAATTATTTGATTAAGTCTTTCAAACAGTGCACGCATTTTCTCACTTTTAAAGTGGTGATTCTTTCAGTGCATGAGGCTGACTTTCGAACCAGCACTTTTGACAAAGGCAGCTTAATAAGGGCTAAATCCCCATACGAAATACTTGGGCCAGGCGGGAGTAATGAGTGAAGGGCCTAGACCTGCATGAGCTGGGTGGTGCAAGGACTTTAACATCTGCAGTGACCCTCTACCCAGAAGTCCCCTGGCCCATGTGTGGAGGGCAGGGTGGAGATGAGGGCTGGAAAGGATGAAACGCACAGGTCTGAACTGGAAAGGTGGAAACTCACTCACCAAGGGGAATCTTTGCTCAGTGCTCTCAGCTTCTAGGTCAGCAAGAAACTGTGTGTCAGTGTGTCAGTGCCTCTCCGTTTTGTGAATTTCCCAAAATTCTGTTAAATTTCAAGAGAAATGCAATGATTTCCCACAATCCTTACATTTGTAAGGCCACTGTGAATTCTTACATGTGCCATGAGGTGTGATGCCCACATAAAGTCCTTTCCAAATTACTTACATTCATAAGGCCTGTATATACTGTGAATTCTCGTAAGTGTAGTGAGGTCTGAGGAATGATGAAATGCTTTGCCACATTACTTACAATCAATAAGGCCTCTCCCCACTGTGAAGTCTCATGTTAAGTGTGAGGAGGGGCTAAAGTAAAGGATTTGTTATGTTCCTAACAATTATAAGGCTTCTCTCTACTGCAAATTCTCATATCTTTAGTGGAGACTGAAAAAGAACTAAAGGCTATCCCATGTTCCTCACATCTGTAAGGGTTTTACCCACTGTGAATTCTCCTATGGTAACTCTGAGGGGCTACTGAAGAGTTTCTCACATTCATTACATGGATAAAGCCTCTCTCCTCTGGGAGTACTCCTATGTCTAGTGAAGTGTGAGGGATGACAAAAGGTTTTATTTCATTCCTTATATTTACATGTCCTATCCTCACTGGAAATTCTCACATTTAGTTAATTTTAAGGAGGAACTATAGGATTTGTTGCATTTTGTTACATTCATAAGGACCAAATTCTCATATTGAGGGAAGTTTGAAAAGCAACTAACAGCATTCCACATTTTTTATTCATAAAACTGCTTCCACTGTGAGTTCTTATGTATAGAGCTGTTTGATGGCCAACTAAAGGCTTTCCTACATCCCTCACACTCATAAAGCCTCTCTTCACTGTGAGTTCTCATGTATAACAAGTCTTGAGTTCTGATGAAACATGTTCCCACATACCTTACACTGACAGTAAGCACGGAACTCTCCAGTAAGAGTTTTCACAGGAGTGCTGGGACAACTGCAGGCTTCTTCTCACTGCTACACTGAGAGGCACTGCATCCACAATGAGATCTGACAGGACGCTTACGTTACAAATGAGCCACTGAAGTTATCTATGTTCAAGGAATCCAGAAGGATATGCTTCCACAGGAATGTTCTGGAGCACAAAATGACTGGGCGTCTTGTGAAACTTCTGTCCACACTGACTGTCTTCATCACTTACACAGAGGTTCTCTATCCTATGCTGCCTGTCAGCAACAGACATCATGCTTGTTTTAGTGAGCTGGTACTGCTCTAGCAAACCTATCATCAGTGAAGGGCTTTAGCAAAGGAAACTTTATTCTTACACAATCCAGTACACTACAGGTCCAAATTCAGATGTCCACTCCAGGGGAAATGCTTTCCCTTTGCTGGCTGTGGAGGAAGGTCTCTGGTCAGGGAGCATGCTGATGCAGGAAACTGAGGTCTCAAGGACACACTACTTCTGGTGCTGCTTTCTTGATGGTATGACATTCTGAAGTCTCTGCTTCCTTTTCTTTCCTTCTATCTCTTGTAGGATGAAAGGATAAAAGCTTCCATGAGCCACATTCCAGGTAAATGCTTTTAGCAAGAGTACCGCAATCCCACCTTAATCATCTTTTACCATAACCCTATTAGCCACAGGCAGTAATTAGGATTTACAGCATAGGAAAAATCACAAAACGGAGAACAATCACAGAATACAGGGAATCATGGTACAGCCAGATTACTAACTGTATTCCGGGGGAACACACTTCAATCCCTGACAATACTGTTGGATATCAATTTGTTACCAAGTAACCATTACCATTCACAGTAATCATACATTTTATTGCTGTCCTGAATTATCTGGGTTTCACAGACTAACTCATCCGGCAGACATGCTACCATTACTTTCAATGTATCTCTAAAATATATTCTTGTTAGGTGCTGCAGAGTCAGTTCCGGCTCACAGCGATCCTGTGAACAACAGAACGAAACATTGCCCAGACTCACACCATGTTCACAATTGTTTTTATTGTAAGCTAATTATTGGGGCCACTGTGTCAATCCGTCATGTTGAGATTCTTCCTCTCTTTCGCTGACCTTCCCTCTACTCTACCAAGAACGATGTCGTTCTCCAGGGACTGATCTTTCCTGACAACATGTCTAAACTATGTAAGATGCAGTCTTGCCATCTTTGCTCCCAAGGAGTACTCTTGGTTGTACCTCTTCCCAAAAAGATGTTTGTTCTTTTGGCAGTCCATGGTACATTCAACATTCTCCACCAACACCACAATTCAAAAGCATCATTTCTTCTTCTGTCTTCTTCGTTCACTGTCCAGCTTTCAGATGCATATGATGTGACTGAAAATACCACGACTTTGGTCAGGTGCTTTTTAATCTTCAAGGTGACACCCTTACTTCTGAATAATTTAAAAACGTCCTTTGCAGCAGATTTTCCCAAGGCAATGTGTCTTTTGATTTCTTAACTACTGCTTCCATGGTTATTGATTATGGACCCAAGTCAAATGAAATCCTTCACAAACTTAATCTTTTCTCAATTTATGACAATGTTGCTTACTGGTCCAGTTGTCAGGATTTTTTGTTTTTCTGAAGTTGAGCTACAATCTATACTGAATGCTGTTGTCCTTGATCTTCTTCATCAGTGTCTGAAATCTTCTTCATTTTCAGCAAGGGAGTGTCGTCTGTGTCGTCTGTGTAATGCAGGTTGTTAATAAGTTGTCCTCCAATCCAGACGCTTTGTTCTTCTTCATATAATCCAGCTTCTCAGATTATCTGCTTGGCATACAGATTAACAAGGTATGGTGAAAGGATACAACACCTGATACACACCTCTCCTGACTTTAAACCATGAAATGTCCCCTTGTTCTGCTTGCACGACTGCCTCTTGATCCATATACAGATTCCTTAAGACCACAATTAGGTATTCTGAAATTCTCATTCTCTGCAACATTAGCCATAATTTAGTAAGAGCCACACAGTTGAATGCTTTTGCACAGTCACTGAATTCTTTGCTTTCAGTTGAGATCCATCTGACATCAGCGATGATATCCCCGGTTCCATATCCTCTTCTGTATAGAACTTGAATTTCTGGCAGTTCCTTGTCAATATATTATGGTAGTTGCTTTTGAATGATCTTGAGAATTTTACACGCACGTGATATCAATGATATTATTCGGTAATTTCCACATTTGGCTGGACCACCTTTCTTTGGAAAGGACATAAATATGGATCTCTTCCAGTCAGTTGGTCAGGTAGCTGTCCTCCAAATTTCTTCACATAGCCAAGCGCACACTTCCAGTGCTGCATCTGTTTTTTGAAATGTCTCAATGGATATTCCATTAATTCCTGGAGCCTTTTTTTTTTTTTTTTTTTGGCCAATGCCTTCAACACAGCTTCGACTTCTTACTTCAGCACCACTGGTTCCTAATCACACGCTATCTCTTCTAACAGCTGAACTCGACCAGTTCATTCTGGTATAATGACTCTGCAGATTCTTTCCATCTTCTTTTGATACTCCTTGAGTTGTTTATGTTTCCCCATAAAATTCTTCACTATTACAACTCTAGGCTTCAATTTTCTCTTCAGTTCTTTCAGCTTGAGAAATGCAGAACATGTTCTTCCCTTCCGGTTTTCCACTTCCAGCTCTTTGCACAAGACACTATAATACTTTTTTTCTGTCTTCTCAAACCACTGTTTGAAAACTTCTGTTTAGGCCTTTTACTTCACAGTTTCTTCCTTTCACTTTAGCTGCTCAACATTCAGTTTCAGAGTCTCTTCTGACATCCAGTTTGGTCTTGTCTCTCTTTCCTGCCTTTTGAATGACCTCTTGCTCTCTTCATGCATGATGTCTTTGATGTCATTCCACAACTCATCTCATCTTCCATAATTAGTGATCAGCACATCAAACATACTCCTGAGATGATCTTTAAACTCCAGAAGGATATACTCAAGGTCATATTTTGGCTCTCATGGACTTGTTCTAATTTTCTTCAGTTTCATTTGGAATTTGGCTAGGAGCACTTGATGATCTATGCCAGTCAGCACCTGGTCTTGTTCTGACTACCGACATGTAGCTTTTCCAACATCTTTTTCCACAGATGAAGCAATTAGGTTCCTGTGTATTCCATCTAGTAGGGTCCCATATGTACAGCTGCCGTTTGTGTTGTCAAAAAAGGTATTTGCAATGAAAAAGATGTTAGTCTTACAAAATTCTATCATGTGACGTTCCAGCTTCATTTCTCTCACTAAGGCTGTATTTTCCAACTACCGATCCTCCTTTGTTTCCAACTTCTGCATTTCAGTCACCACTAATTATCGATGCATCCTGATTGCATGTTCGATCAATTTCAGACTGCAGAAGCTGGCAAAAATCTCCAAATTTCTTAATCTTTGGCCTTAGTGGCGGGTGCATAAATCTGAATAACGGTTGTATTAACCAGTCTTCCTTGTAGGCCTACGGATATCAGCCTATCACTGACAGCACTGTACTTCAGCACAGATCTTGAAACATTCTTTTTGACGATGAACACGACGCCATTCCTCCTCAAGTTTTCATTCTCAGTAGACTACACCACTGTTGGATTCAAAAAGGCCAAAACCAGTCCATTTCAGCTCACTACTGCCTAGCATGTCAAGGTTTATGTCTTCCATTTCATTCCTGACAATTTCCAATTTCCCTAGATTCATACTTCGTACATTCCATATCCTGATTATCAGGGGATGTTTGCAGCTGTTTCTTCTCATTTTGAGTTGGGCCACATCAGCATAAGATCCTGGAGGCCTTACTCTATCTGCGTCATTAAGGTCGATTCTACCTTGATGAAGCTGCTCTTCCCCAGTTCTCTTCCAAGTGCCTTCCGACCTGGGGGGCTCATGTTCCAGCACCATATGTGAAAATGTTCGACTGCTATTCATAAGGTTTTCACTGGCTAATTCCTTTTAGAAGTAGACTGCCAGGTCCTTCTTCCCAGTCTGTCTTAGTCTGGGAGCTCAGCTGAAACCTGTCTACCGTGGTTGATCCTGCTAGTACCTAAATACCTGTGGCACAGCTTCCGCATCACAGCAACAAGCAAGAGTCCACTGACAGACAAGTGAGGGCTGCTCACTCTATCTTTAACCTCCTGACGTGATGTTGTTCCCCTGCTTACCTGATGTTCCCCTGCTTACCTGATGCTATTACCCTCCTTATGTGAATGCTGTTACCCTGCTTACCTTATGGTGTTACCTGCTTACCTGATGCTGTTACCCTCCTTACCTGATGCTGTCAGCTGCCTTACCTGATTTTAGCACCCTCCTTACCTGATGCTACGACCCTCCTTGCCTGATCCTGTTATCCTCCTTACCTGATGCAGTTAACCTCTTTATCTGATGCTGTTACCCTCCTTGCCTGATGCTGTTATCTGCCTTATCCGGTTCTATTAACCTTATTACCTCATGCTACAACCCTCCTTGCTGGATCCTGTTATCCTCCTTACCTGATGCTATTACCTTCCTGAACACCTGAAGGTGTTACCCTCCTTATAAGATGCTGTTGCTCTCTTTTCCTGATGCTTTTACCCTCTAAAATATGGGTTTTTCAAATAACTGCATGTAACTGAAATGTGTTTCAAATATTCACTATTTCACTCACATTTATGAAAAACATTACACTTGGAAGTTCTATGAAACACATTCTTAAAAAAAAATAAGGCTGCCACCGAGTTCATTCTTACTCGGTGTCTCTACAGGACAAAGCAGAACTGCACCACAGAATTCTGAAGGAGTGCCCATTGGATGTGATCTTCTGACCCTCTGGAAAGCAGGTGTCGCTCTTAACCACTACGACACAAAGGTTTCCACACAATATCACAGCTGGTTTTCATTATAAGGCACCTGGAGCCCTGGGGACACAAAGATTAATAGCTTGGATGCCAGCCACTAGGTTGGCAGCTCGAATCCACCAATGCTCCTTGGAAACCTGATCAGGTAGTTAGATTCTGCCTGCAGGGTCGCTGTGAGTTGGAATTGGGTCAACCACAATATGTTTGGTTTTCTGTGACATTGTGTTTGACTAGAATCTAAAGGCTAGTGTCCAAATCAATCAGAAGCAAGTTCATGAGTCAGAAGAGATTTCACATCCCAGAGTTTGAGACGTGTATATGTGTATGTGTGTGTGTATGTGTGTTTCAGTAACTCCTGGAGGTATAATCGGTAGATGCTCAGCAGTTAACTGGAAGGTAGGTAGCTGAAACCCACCAGCAGCTCCACGATAGAAAGATGTTACAGTCTACTTCCATAAACATTACAGTCCTGGCAGTTCTACTTTGTCCTATAAGGTTGCCATGAGCTGGAATTCAGTTCCCACAGTTTACACATATCCAACCACAGGATTCAATTACCTGCAATTACTACAGAAACAGATGGCAAAGTATTTCTTCTGCAGAGACACTGGGAAGTGTCCCAATTTTTATTTGCAGGAAGTGCTTAATCTTTTGTGGTATCTGAGCACCTTATAGACACTTTCATGCCATGGACCTTAAACCTCTCTCCCGAAGCACTGCTCACTCCTGGGTGAACGATCCTCACCTCACATGCCTTTGCTGGATGTTATCCCCATCTTCAATGGTGGGGAATTTACAGATTTCAATTACCATGGAGGACCAGGGGACATTTGCCAAGAACTGTACCATCCTATGTTCAGTGGATAGCTTTTCTCCATCATTAATGTTTTCAGAAACAGACAAAGGATTCAAGGTGAGGTTCAAATGAATGGAATTGCTCAGATGGAAGACAGAATTGAACACATTGTGCTGTTTCAGTACTTTGACACTGGTCAAAAATCAAATCACTAGGAAATACTTTCACGAAGATGCGGAGTCATGGTGACACAAATGAGGTGTAACAAAAGGAGCAAAACAGAGAGGTAGTAGATACAATGTACATTGAACACTAACAGAAGATAAGGGGCCAGTTTTTCTCCACAAACACACATGTGTTAGGATTGATGGAAGTCTGAAAAGCGCAGCTGTCTGTAAGACACACACTCAACTAGACTTTTTCTAACAGATTTCTTCAAATCCCATTTCTTCAAATCCCATTTGCTGAATGCACACCTGTTCCTTCAGAGGATTCTTGTCTCCTGGTGCACCTAACACGGTCATCCTGGATGAGTGATATCTGCACTTCCCTCAGGTCCTCCTTTTGTGACTCTGGGAGGGAGGACATTCGGGTGCAGTGGACATGGTGAGTATGGAGAAAGGCATCTCATGAAGACAAGGAAGAGGAATGAACACTTCCCTGACTCTGAACCAAAACTCTGGTCTTCAGGATCTCTGGAGATGGGCAGGTGTAAATTTACTGCTAGAAAAATCATCATGCGAAACTTCTAATAAACACACTAAGAATCTCTACAAGGTCCTAGACCACAAATAATCTCCCTGTGTACCAAAAAACAAAGGAGAAATAAATCCTAAAGTCAACACTCACACTTGAGACACTTAAAGGGCCCAAAAGCTTTTAATTAAAATTGGAAGGAAAAGTCAACCTCATACACAGAATGTTCTGAGAAAGCCAGGATACACATGTCCTCCAGAGCAGACGGCCGTGTTATGTCCTACTGAACAATGCACTCCCGCTCCTCAGCCCATCTATGGCATAAGATCGAGGAGTAGGACATTTTGGTTACTGAACAACAAATTTTAAAGAAAATGAGGTCATCCATACCTACTGAAGCCAGGTTTCGGAAGGTTTCCAGCATCACCTCTCTGTAGAGTTTCCTCTGAGAAACATCCAGCAATGCCCACTCTTCCTGGGTGAAGTCCACAGCCACATCCTCCACAGCCACTGAGTCCTAGAAATTCAAAATATTTTGGTTCAGTGAGGTACCATGAACTCAAATGTGTGTGAAAAGCACGGTAAGGTTGACAGTCCTAGGGAAATGAGATTTCATGGGGCTCTCGCACAGCGTTCTCTGTTCTCCTAAGGTCTGCTCTGGGGGTCAGCCATCACTCTCACCTCTTCACTGTCTACATTCAACCTCACTGACTGTATCCTGTCTCAGAGACTTAAAAATACTTCCAATCCAATGGCCTTCTTTCTCTACTTTCACTATGACCAATTCCACTCTCATTCCTCTCTTTTCAGTCTAGAACATTCAGAGCACAGAGCATAAACTGGAGAAATGCTCTCCGTGAAAGCCCTATTTCCACATTGAAGACCACCTCTTCCTGGAAAGAGAGTTTACCAGCTTGCACAGCACCCACGTGAACATTTGGCAAAACAGGAAACACAGCGTGGAAGCAGAACACAGCATTAACAACTGCGAAACAGTTGGAATGTCAAGCTTTTCTCTGGCCTCTCAGCAGCCACGGGAGGCCCAGTGGCCTGCCTGCATGAATGGGTGACCCAAAGTCCTGACCTTTCCTAAAAGGATTCTAGGAGACCAACAAACCACTAAAGGACCCAACTCATCAGACAAAGAGTGCACTAATATATATGAGGTCTGACAGTTAATTTCAGGAACTCAGTCTACAAAAAGCACTACATACTTCACTGCTGAACAACACTACAGTCAGATTAGAAATTTTCCCCTTGATAAGTTATGCACTGATGCCAGAGTCGAATTCACCATTAAAGGAATCCTGGAACTCTCTTTCTGGAGAGACCATACTGATACTCAGCCAGCATTAAGCAGCACTTGTTCGGGATGGAGTTCATGAATGTAACTGTCACACATTGCACAACATAAAATAAAATGGGTGAAGCATGTGCTTCTTGGCTTATGCAGACACAGGAGACAAACTGGGCAGCTGTGGTTTGGAGCCAAAAGGAGATGGTTTGAAGGCAAAGGGAATGTTGTTGTCAGGCGCCATGAGTCGGTATCAACTCACAGAGATCCTAAGTAAAACACAAAGAAACACTGTCCCGTAGTGTGCCAAGACTATAATTGTTTCTATGCTTAGGTCCATCATTGCAGCCACTGTGTTAATCCATCTTTTTGAGGTTCTTCCTCTTCTTCCCTCACCCTCCACTCTAAGACACATGATGTCTTTCTCCAGGGAATGATTTCTCCTGATGACATTTCCAGAGTATGTGAGACACAGACTCACCATCTTTGCATCCAAGGAGCAACCTGGTTGTACTTCTTCTACAACAGATCTGTTTGTTCTTTTGGCAGTCCATGGTACATACCATATTCTTCTCCAACACAATAATGCAAAGGCATCAAATTTTCTTCTCTTCATTATTTGCTGTCCAGCTTTCGCACGCATATGACGTGATTCAAAATACTATGGCTTGGGTCAGGTCCATCCTCGTCTTCAAGGTGCCAGTTTGACTTTGAAAACCTGAAGAGGGCCTTAATGGCAGATTTTCCCAATGTCGTATGTCTTTTGATTTCTCAACTGCTACTTCCACGGGCATTAATTCTGGAACCTAGAAAAGTAAAATTATGACAACCTCTTTTTTTCTCCATTTATCATACTGTTCTTTACTGGGCCAGTTGTGGGGATTTTTGTTTTCTTGATGTTGAGGCACAATCCATACTGAAGGCTCTGCTCTTTGAGTTTCATCAGTAAATATTTCAAATCCTCTTCACTTCCAGCAAGAAGGGTTATGTTATCTACACGCACAGGCTGTTAATGAGACTTCCTCCAATCCTGATGCCTCATTCATCTTCACATACTACAGTTTCTTGGATTATTTCCTCAGTATACAGATTGAAAAAGTATGGTGAAAGGATACAACCCTGATACACAAAGAGGAATAAAAGTTGGCTTCAAAAGCATGGGAAATACAGGGTACAGGGGAGGACTGCGCTGACATAGGGTGTGGGCAGAAGCTAGGGTGAAATGGCAAAGTGCGTGTAAGATTCTGTATGAGAAACTGAATGGAATCGTAAATGTTCACCTGAAACACAATGAAAAATACCTGTTTAAAAAAGTCACCACAGCAGTGAACTACATTACACATTTTAAAGCTATCAAATATCCAAACCTCCATTTCTACAATGTATTAATGATAAAATGATGCATTTATTGAGCAACTATACTATGTGAAGGCATCTATAAAAAGTTTTCTCAACACTAGCTCATTTGTTCCTCATGCCTCCCCAAAGCAGATATTTCTCCTAACACGATAAAGCTGAGCTAAGTTACAATTCATCACATGCTCCACACTGCCCAAATAGTACGCAGCTACAGCGGGGGTGGAATGCAGGTCAACGAGCTAAGATGAAATTCCTGACAACTACATTTCTGTCCATATACGCATAATATTCCTGCTGTTCCGGCTTCAATGACACAGATGACCTGAGGCTTGCTGGACAGCAGGGACAAGAGACGAAGAAAATACTCTATTCAGTGCAGACAACCGGGATCTCCCTCCCCCGGCAAAGCCCTGTGGTCTCAAGCAAGACACGTTGCTTTTGGCTCTAATATCTGTCTCTGGCAATATAAAAATTGATTTTGATAATACTGTCAAGGGCAAGCAGACACAGTCCTCAACAAAACAGAAATGTCTACATGCACATGGAATCTAAATTCACTGGCTGTAAGAAGAATAAAAACGGCACGTATCCAGGGTGGCACAAATTGTTCAGGTTTCTGACGTCAAGCTGAAAGGCTGGCAATTCAAAGCCACCCAAAGGTTCCTAGAAAGATAGCCTAGACAATCTGTTCTAGACGGTCACAGCCAGGAAAACACTATGGAGCCACTCTACTCTGCAACATGCGGTCTCTGTCAATTGGAACTGACTCCACAGAAACTAATAGCAAGGACATAGCGTCACACGGTGGTCAGGTCTATGAAAAATGCACAACACAAGGGAATAAGCAGCAATACAAGTGTGGGGATCTTCAGTGAACTGGTGCAGATAAAACCAAAATAATCATTTTAGGGAACACCAACAAGTGAAACCTGGATGTTAACAGAACAGAAATTGTACTTTCAATTCCCAGAACTTGGAAGAGCTCTGTGATAATCTGTCAAACGATCACATACATTTCAGACGCCCGTCAACTTGAACAATTCCCAACCTACAGGCATAGGAGGAAAAGAGCACCACTGACCTTCACGGCTGAAAGGGGAGATCCACTGGTTATGCCCAAAATAAAAAGGTCATTAGCAGAGAATAAACACGCAAAGAGGGGTACTGGAAAAATAAAATTAGCATGCATGAATAACAACAAGAAAGTAAAAGAAAATGGACAATGCTAGAAATTACAAGTGCAGGCTTTCAGGTTTGGGTCGACACTAGAGTCAAAGTACTGAAGTCACAGGGCAAATGGCTGTCCCTGAAACTCAAGCTAAAGGCTCCTGACAGGCACCCCAAGGTAAGACTGAGGTGCTACGCAACGTCCATTACTTGGTCTTTCTTCAAGTCTAACTGCTGATAAGCTCTAGCATTTTCTTAGTAACATTCTGCAGGTCAGAAGGCTGCAACTTGAGAACCAGCTGTAATACGCCACCCATTCTTGTGCAGAACATGACCTCAGAAACTTCTTCCTCCAGGGCAGAGCACACCGAGCAGCCTCCCTTTAGCCCCTTTCAGAGCCAGTTCATCTGGGATAAGAATGACTCAGCAGTCAAATTCTCAAACTTGGACAAAGGAGGGAAACTCCAAGGATGGGTGGGACAACGGAGACTCAAAAATAAGTCCTATAATCAGTCTCCCCCCAAAACTTCAAAGTCCCCATTTAAGGAATTCATGGTCTTCTGGTCACAAAATGCTACATTGCTCATTACCTGCGCAGATAACAAACTTGCCAATTTCTCTTTCACCCACAACTTGGGTCCATCTTATTTCAGTTGGCTAACAGGACAGGCCAAGAACATTCTAATTGTTCAGTTACACCCCAAGACTAGAAGGGCATGTGGGAGAATTCAGAGAATCATCAGAGCAAGAGCCCTGGAGTAGAAATCATTTCTGGGATCAGGACCAGAGAAAAAAACTATAAAGTGTAATTGAGGAATTCACGGAGGATTGGTGTTGATAAGCTTCAGGGTCAAATATGCTAGCAACCATCCTAGGTGGAGGACTATCATGAAATATCAGGAATGCTGGCACAGCCAAATGGCTGCACAGATTTTGAGAGGATACCTACAATCCATGACATTCCACAGTTTGGCCATGAAAAACCCACAACTTTGGAACACGCAACAGATTCACCTCATCATAGCAAAAGTCACAGTAAAAACATGTGCATCACACATGGTAACAGAATTCTTAAATCACTCTAACGTCCAAAGTTCAAAACCTTCCTCTACATCTGTGATCCCTAAAATACAAGCTATCTGTTTCCTAACATACAATGAAAGAACAAGCGTAAGTTACAGACATTGCCGTTACAAATGGAGAAAGAACGCACAACAGGCAACAAGCAAGGCAGTAGAACACATTTCATTAGCCCTCCAAGATTTCAAAACAGTCTTCCACTTTCTCAGACACTCTATACAATGGCCTGGGCCTCCACATTCTGGGTATCATCCACACACTCTGGATTCTGAGTGGAGCCTCTCAGTCCTATACTACAGCTCTGCCTTCTAGGCCCAGTGGGACAGTAACTCTGCCCTCTTGGCTTTAGAGGCACTCTGAGACCAAATGAGTAGTAATTCTACCCTTCCAAACACAGAAACCACGGTTCCACCCTATCAAACCCCTGGGGTCATGGACATACATTATGAGACTGAGGCAACTCAGCCTCTCATGGACTTTGTCTCTTCAGCTTCTGCTTCCTGTGGTCTCATGGACCATGCCTCAGGCCCACATCTGCCCTCCTGGGCCAAGTGTTCCAAAGGTCTGCAGCTCCACTGATTTGCATGCCTGGAGGAACCCTACTCTGCCAGGAAACCTCTGGCACACACGGAATCGGATCTCTGGCTCTGTGGGTCAGTAAGCCTAGCTCTACTGATACATGTGTCTGCAAGCACCCCACTCCACCAACAAACCTCTGTACACAAGGACTCAGCTCTCTAGCTCCACGGGTTGGCTCCAGTGCTATCATGCGCTTATCTGCTTTTGCTGTTGCTGCTGCTGCTGCCACCGATCCTCTCCTCTTTTTTCTCAATATCTGTACCTCCTTGGTGTTAACAGTTGCTTCTGAGTCTTCTATCCTCTCACAGTTTCAAAGCTGATTCCATGTTTTAGGTATTTGTTAGACCAGTACCCCACTCTTGGTACCAAATTCTGCCTCAGTCATCTGGTATTACTCTAACAGGAATATGAGTGGATGGCTTTAGCAAAAAGAAGTTTATTCTTACACAGTCCAGGACACTACAAGTCCAAATTCAAGGTGTCCACTCCAGAGGAAGGCTTTGTCAACTCTAGAAGAAGGTCTTTGTGTTGCATCAGTCTCTCAACAAGCAACATCTTCATACAGGAATGTCAGGTCTGAAGGACACACTCAGTTCCCCACACCACTTTCTTCACGGTATATGGTTCCCAACTCTCAGTCTGTTCACTTTCTCTCTGTGTCCAGTAGGATAAAAGGATAAAAGCTAGTAAAACCCACACTCCAGGCTCTTTACACTGTAGCAGAGAGATGATCTTAGTAAGGGTTTTACAGTCTCATCCTAACCTGCTTTAATATAAATCCCGTCTATTAACCACAGGCAGAGATTATGATTTACAGCATCAGAAAAATCACAAAATGGAAGACAACTACAAAATACCGGTAAAAATGGGACAGCGCAATGGGTATATACATTGTTTCAGGAACACAGTTCAATCCATGACAGAAGACCTGACTCAAAACATGGTATTTTCAGTCTTATTATATGCATGTGAAAGCCAGACAATGAATAAGGAAGATAGAAAAACTGATGACTTGAACTGTGGTGCTGGAGAATACTGAACATACTATACAATGCCAAAAGAACAAACAGGTCTATTGGAAACTCGAGTGCTCCTCAGAAGCAAAGATAGTGAGATTGCAACAAACATACTTTGCACGTATTGTCAGGAGGCATCAAAGCCTGGAGATCATGCTTCATAGAGTGGAGGGTCAGCGAAAAAGCAGGCTCTCAATGAGATGGATTGACACAGTGGCTGCAATGATGGGCTTAAGGGTAAAAATGCTTGTGGGCACAGCTCAGGACCGGCAGGGTTTCACTGGGCTGTCCATAGTACACCTATGAGTCAGAAACGACACAACCGCACCTAACAACAACATGTCATTTAATATTACAACTTGTCCTTCAATATTACAACTTGATATTTGAATTCTTCCTTTAGTTCTTTCACACTGACAAACGCTGACTGTGTTTTCCCTACACAAAGTCTTTGTACGTGTCATTATACTACTTGATCTTCTCTAGCAAATCCAGCAGATGCTCCTGGGAAACTCTATCGGGCAGTTCTACTCTGACCTCTGGGGTTGCTATGAGTCGGACCTGACTTGACAGCAGTCAGTTTGGTGGGTAGTTACCCTCTGAAATCTACTCTTCAGCTCCTTTACGTCATCATTTCTTTCACTTTTGCTACCCTGTATTCTTGAATCAGGTTCAGAGTCTCTTCTTACATCTATCTAGGCCTTTTCTTTCCCGTGTCTTGAATGACCTTTTCATCAGGTATGACAGCCTTGATGTTATTCCACAACTCGTCTGTTTCATCATTAGTGTTCAATTCATGAACTTGAGTTTTAGACGGTCTCTCAATTCAGGTGAGATATACTCAAGGACATTCTTTGGCTGTTGTGGACTCCTTTTAAGTTTCTTCAGCTTCAACTTGAACTTACATATCAGCAACTGATGGTTTGTTCAACAGTCGGCCCCTGGCCTTATTCTGACTATGATCTTCAGCTTTTCCAGTGTCTCCTTCCTCAGGCATAGCTGATTTGATACTTCTGTATTAAATCTGAAAAGGTCTATGCGTAAACTCTTTCTGTTGCTGAAAAAAAGGAATTTTCAATCAAGAAGTCGGTCGAGTGGTGTCAATGATCAAGGCCCTATTTTTACAAAACCAATCCTTTTTCTTTTCTTCCAACTCCTGCATTTCAATCACCATTAAGTAATGATTAGCATATCTTAACTGCAACTTTGATCAATTTCAGAATGCAGAATTTGACAAAAAGAAAAACTTCAATTTCTTCATCTTTGGTCTTCATGGTCCAGTGGGTGAATTTAAATCAGTCATATTAACTGTTCAACCTGGTAGGCATATGGATGTTATCTTATCACTGACAGTGTTGTACATCAGGACAGACCTTGAAATTTTTATTTCATCATGAATGCCAACATCATTCCTCTTCAATTTGTGATTCCCAGCACAGTAGACCATACGATGGCACGATGCAAAATGACTAATACCAGTCCATTTCAGCTCACTAATGCCTGGGACATCCATTTTCACATGTTTCATTTCAGCCTTGACAATTTCCAATTTTTCCAGATTCACCCTTCACATACTGCACATTCTCATTATTAATGCATATTTACAGTTATTCCTTTCTCACTTCCAGTCTTCCACATCAGTAAATTGAAGGTCCTGAAAGCTTGTTGTCATCCATATCATTAAGGCAGACTCAACTACAAGGGGGCTGCTCTTTTAAGGGCCTTCCAACCTCAGGGCCTCATCTTCTGGCACTCTGTCAATCTTTTACTGCTATTCATAACTTTTTAATAGGCTAAGTCCTTCAGAAGTACACCACCAGGTTCAGCTGAAATCTATCTAGAAGTTCAGCTAAAATTTGTCTACTATGAGTGACCGTCATAATCTCTGAAATATCAGTGACACAGCTTCTAGCATCACAGAAAAATACAAGTCACCCTAGTACGACAAAATGACAGATGCATGCCGCTTTGTATCACTTACAAAGAGACCCTAAAGTTGTGGCTTAAAACGGGAAAGAAATGTAACTTTCATAATAATTTTACATAGTCATGGGAAAATCCCTTCCTTTAGATTTAAATTAGTTCAGAAGGTATTATATATTGAAACTTTTGAAACTGGATCTTAAAAATTTGTATTTATATTCATTGACTACACTAAGCTTTGAAACAGCAAACACTGGGTACAATCCAATTTCCATTTGCAATATGCTCTGAACAACCAAGATCAACCACAGGCAATATTATGGAGTTTTCTAACTCAGAATTAAGCTTTCTGTATTATAAAAATTGCAAGAAAATTATTCAAAAGCAAGTGTAAGTTCCAAGCTACCTTTTCGCTAGCCAAGAGAAATAATGGCACTCACTTTTGAACTCTTATTCTTATATCACATAAAATAGACATTTCTCTGTATTTGAAATGTTTATATCCACTAAACTGAAACATTCTCTGGAGAAATACAATCTGATCTAGAGTATTTTTCCAATCCAAACTGTTAGCCTGAGAAGTTAAATACAACATCTCACAGGATGAGCTTATCCAGGAAAACAGAGCATTTTTATTTTAGATTCCCATTCAACATTCTGCCAAGCTGAAAATGACAGAGGCTTAATATCAGCTCTAGTACAGACAAGTGGCAAGACAAGACTCAACCTGGAAAATCATGTATGGAAAACAGCTCAGGGTCTCAAGGAACAAATAATCCCTCCAAAAGGGATGGAAGAGGACAAGCTACACATGATCTACCAGAACCCACTGTCCACTTCCCCAGCGCAATGATTCATTCAGGAGAGAATCCTACCACTATTAACGCTCTCACAGTGTGAGAAGAGCAGCTGTGGTTTCAAAATCGCACTGAAAAGGCTCTGGGTTCTGGGGTACTGTGTATTGAACTGTCTAACCCCAAATTATGCATCAGTTTATGGTTAGGCCATAAGTCCTAGCATTATGGGGTTCTCCTTCATTTTGTGATTGTAAATGTCCTACGTGTTATGAATTCTAATCTCTGCCAGTGGTTTGCAAGGCAGGATTAGATTACAATAAAGAAGATTAAGGAGGGATTGCAACATCCTCCCTAAGGTGACATCTGTGACCCAATGTAAAACAAGCTTCCCTAGGGAATGCCCTATCACATCTTTTATCTTATAAGAAATTACAGGAAAGAAAACCGAGCAGAGAGTCTGAGACCTCATATGACCAACAAAGCAGAACCAGGAGAAAAGCACATCCTCTGGACCCAGGGTTCCTGTTCTGAGAAGCTCCTTGACCAGGGGAATATTCAGCACCTTCCTCTTGAGCTGACAAAGACAGAAAGCCTTCCCTTAGAGTTGGCCTTCTAGCCTATTAGACTACAAGAAGATATACTTTATTGAGTATCTCTATGTGCAGTATTTATGTTACAGCAGCACTAGATCACTAAGACAGTGGGGCAGTACAGAAAACTCCCGGGAAGGGACAAGGATGGATCTGGAGGACCTGACACTCGGTCTCCTCAGCCACAGCTACACCATCTTCAGACTCTGCTCAAGAGGTTCTGTCATTCAACAAACAGAACCAAAGCACACGATGAGGACATTAATGTCCCAGGATGCCAGCCCTGAGAGGCATGTAAGGAAGGTGACCACAGGCATCTAAGACTTAAAAATCCATCTGCTTCTGGAGAAATGGTCCAGTGACAAGGCAGCAGGCCATCAGGGTGCCTCTTAGGGCCCACTCCCTTGGCCTTCCCTGCCACCTGTTTACATCACAGAAACCTCAGGACCTGGAACACATAGTTCCCAAATGTTCACATCTAGCCTCACCCCTTACACTAACAGTACCCCAGTTCTTGGTAATACGCACCATCTCCAGATCCAGCTTCCCTTCAAGCTTCTGGAACTCTAAGTGAATGTGCTCTCCAAGCGCAAGAGGCCACTTCAGGAAACGGACAGCACAGGAAGCAGAGTCACTAGGCAGTCTGGAGGCAAATGGGTGATGTTTGGTTCACAAAGCCAGCCAGAGCAGCTGATTCCTTACTTCTGATTACATGGATGTAATCAGTGTACGGTGGTCCACTTCAGTCCCCAGCTGCGTAGACTGGACTATCTCTCCCTGCGTCACATCTGACACCTGAAATGGCAGAAAACAGTATTCAATAAGGAGGGACTATTTCCTGGCCTTCAGCAGCTACCTGGGCAGGACTTTCCCCAAGTTAAGGTCATGCTCCAATCTGAGGACACTACTATCAAGCGCAGATCCTGCTCCAGCCTTCTAAGGACACACCTGCATTCTTTACCAGACTCCACAGGCCTCTTCCTCTAGTAACAAAGTCACAGAGGGACAGGATTCCAGGACTACTCAGGCTCACGTACACACGAACCTGGCTTCCTCTAGGACATGAGGGCTTCAAGGTTTAAACTGAAGGTTCACCTACGAATTTAAGGGTTCACCTATGTAGAACAATGCACACACTTTCACTTGGTATCAACACGAGTGAATTATCAGAGACAATCTACATCAAGTTCAAGTCAATGAACTCTTCAGGCTTCCCTGATTTTAATGATGTGCAGCTGAAACTTTTCAGATGTGCTTCTTAACAAGACCTTTTGTTTCATTTACAGCATGTTCGTATGTGATCAAGGAGCCCCGGTGATGCAGTGGCTAGCCATTCGGCTGCTAACCAAGAGGCCCAGTTCAAACTCACCACCAGCAGCTCTCAGCAAGAAAGCTGTGGCAATGGACTTCCGCACAGATTGCACAGCCTTGGAAACCCGACAGGGCAGTTCTACTCTGTCTGAAAGGGTCGCTGAGATGGACGGAATCAACTCAACAGCAACAAGTATGAGTTCTGGTTTTCCGTTTTTTACATGTAATCAGTAGGTTTAGTCTCCATTTTCTAAATAGCATTTGTTGCATTCCATTGTGTTTCCTACTTTTGTTGTTTGTTTGTTTCCTTCACTCTCTGCACTACCACCACTGATCCTCACACTTTCCAGAAATCTGGGAGAATTGCTGCACACACTCTCTTTCGACCTTCTAATAATTGATCAACCAATAAATCAGGAAATCCTGATGTTCTCTCTGAGGAGGAGTTTGCCACACCTCTCTCCATTTCTGTTCTCCACAGTACCTGATCAAACTAGTTCCTGCTCAATTTTCTTGGTCTCAGCCAAGAACTCCTCTTCCACCACTGTCCTTCCTTTGATTAATGTTTCCAACAGCATTCTCTAGTGTTAATGCACAGGCTATTTGTGGAGTAGTTCTCCTCAGCATAAACTGGGGGCTGATGAGACTCCCATTTCCCACCAACAATCTGCATTTTCACATGAAACGGGCAGTAGCCATATCCAGGCACTCACTGCTTTAAGGCCTGTAACTGCCCGTCCCAGCTTGCCCACGCCCCCAGTCCATGCCCTGAGGCAGGCAGGGTGCACAGGGAACTGGACCTCCAAACCCCACCTTGGCCAGCCCTCTTTATCTCAAGCTTGGTTCATTTCTAACACCTCCCAGAGAAGCGTTGTCTTAAGGAAAACCCCACAGTAACAAAAGGCTGGTAGCTGAGGAAGCCACCTCTCATTGCCTAGGACATGCATAAACAGAGACAGTGTCAATGGTCTTTACAGAAATCATCCCTATTGGTATCAAATGGCAAACTCCTCAAGTGACATATGATGGAATATAACCATGGCTTCTAAAAAGATTGACTCCTGTTGTTTATAAACTTGGAAGAAACAAAGGGACTTTAATAGCACCAAATGATTTCAACGTCTCCTAAATTTCTACTGCTGTCTTGGAGGGAAGTGGAGGGCATTCTGCAAAGCCTGACCAGCATCCAATGTGGCAGACCCTCTACTAAGGCTACTCCCCAGTCAGATGGCAGTGACTCAGTGTGGGGATGACTCTCTGGCAGAGGGACAGAAGATAAGGCAGGACTCTGGTCTGAGATGGATAGCTCTCCAGTCTCCAAGACCCAACTTGACAGACAGAAAGTCAGCATCTGGGCAGGAGGCCTGAAATGGAAGAAATCAAAGTGAGACTCCAGGAGGTACTTCCAGCCACAGCAAGTCTGCCTGCAGCAGCAGTTTTAGACAGCTGGAAACTGCAGTTACCTAACAATAGCAATACAAACATTTTTATCCTTCATACTGTTTTCACTCAATTCAGTGGAGACAAACAGCAAGGACTGTAAGGCAGCACTTCCCAAGTCTTTCCCTAAGGCCAGCAATACCCCGAGAGCAAACACAGAGAAAGATATCATAGGAAGAGAAGACTACAGACCAAGACCTCAAAAGCCTCAACAAATTACTAGGAAACCAAATTTAATAGCATTTGAAAAGGTTTACACACCCTGACAAAGTGGAATTTTTCAGGAATGTTTCAATATAAGAAAATGAAGCAACGTAACAAATCACATTAAAAAAAGTCAGAAAAATAATCACATTATCTCAATCAACAAAGAAAAGGCATCTAATAAAAACACATACCTTTTCATGATGAAACACACTCAACAAACTAGACACACCACAGATTCCTCAATATGCTAGCAAGTATTTATGAAAACTCACAGCTAATACCATACTCAATGGAGAAGGGCTGAAATCATTCCTCCTACCAACAGCAAACATCAGTAAGTCTACTTTCACCACTGCTAGCGAATACTGTGCAAGAAGTTTGAGACAGAGCAATACGGTAAGAAAAAAAAAGGTATTCACATTCACATGCCTACAAGGAAGACCAGTAAATATAACTACTATTCAAATTTACTAACCAACTTCAGTAGCCTGAAACTGACTAAAACATGCAATCAGTATGCACTGATAATTACTGGTGACTGGAAAACAAAAGCTGAAAATGAAGGGCTCATAATTGGAAAATATGGGACAGAAATGATGCTGGAGATCAAATGACACAATTTTTCAAAACCAAAGACTACTTCATTGCAAATACCCTTCTTTCCAATGGAGATTATATATGTGCACCTTACCAGATGGAATACATAGGAATCCAATCGACTACATCTGCACAAAGAGACGATGGAAAACCTCAGTATCATCAGTCAGAACAAGGCAAAGGGCTGAATGTAAAACAGACTATCAGTTGCTCATATGCAAGTTCAACTTGAAGCTGAAGCGAATCGGAACAAGCACATGAGAGACAAAGTACAACCTTAAAGATACCCCACCTGACTTAAGAGACTATTTCAAGAATAGATTTCATGTCTTGAATACGAATTACCAAAGACCAGAAAGTTGTGGAATGACATCAAAGACACCAGACAAGAAGTAAAAAATCACTATAAAGACAAGAAAGACAAAACAAACCTCATGTCAGAAAATACTCTGAAATTTGCTCTTGAAACTAGAGCAACTAAAATGAAAAGCAGAAATGATGAGGTAAAAGAGCCAAACACATGTCAAACAGCACCTGGAGGAAACAAAGTAATGTATTATAATGACATGTGCAAAGAGCTAGAGACAGAAAACCAAAAGAGAAGAGGCTCTGCTTTTCTCAGTGTGAAAAAAATGAAGAAAGAATTCCAGCCCTGACTTGCAATACTGAAGCATTCCAAGGAGAACATAAACGATGTAGGAAGCATCAAAAGAAGATTGAAGGAATACACACAGTCATTATATCCAAAAGTATTAGTCAATGTTCAACTATTTCAGGAGGTAGCATATGATGAGGAACCAATGGAACTGAAGGAAAACTCCAAGCTCTACCGAAGGTACTGATGAAAAACAAGGCTCCAGAAACAGATAAACTATCAATGGAGACATTTCAACAAAGAGACGCAGTGCTGCCAGTGTTCCCTCACCTACGATAAGAAATTTGGAAGACATCTATTTGGCCAAAAGACTGGAAAAGATTCATATTTATGTTTATTCCAAAGAGAATGATACACAGGAATATGGAAATGATCAAACATAATCATTATGAACACTTGCAACTAAACTTTTGCTGACAATCATGCAGATACAGCTGCAGCAGTATACAGACAGGGACAGCCAGAAATTTCAGCCACATTCAGATGAGGACATGGAATTACATATATCCCTGAAGTCAGATGGAGGCTGCTGAAAGCAGAAAATACCAGAAAGATGTTTACACTTTCGTTTTATTGATGGCGCAAAAGCATTCTACGGTGTAGATCATAAACAGCTAAGGAAAATGTTGCAAACAATGGGAATTCCAGAGGACTTACATGCTCACAAGGAACTCTGTACACAGATCAAAACAGTCATCAGATCAGAAAAAGGGGATACTGGATGGTTTAATGTCAGAATAGATTCCACAGAAATAAAGGTGGTCACACGAACAGATACGTGCACATAAAAGTTTATTACAACACTGTTCACAAAAGCAAAAAGATGGAATCAACTTAAGTACTCATCAACAGATGAATGGATACACAAACTAAAATACTATACAGAATTGCACCCTATGCAATGATGAAGGAAAATGGTGATTTTAGAAGCATCTCATAACCTGGTTTCAACTAGAAGACATTATGCTGAGTGAAATCGGTCAGCTGCAAAAGGACAGACATTGTATGAGAGCTCTGCTACAAGTACTTAAAAATGTGCTTATGTACAGAAGACTCTGACATCTACAAGAGTGGAGAGAGAGAAAGAGGGATGTTCAGATTAGAGTCGACAGGAAATGTGGTTAGGCGAAGGGAGTGACACGACAGCATGCAGTAGAGAACAGATCAGCATAAACAGACTACACCATAAACGGAATGGTTTTGTAAACTCGACCCAGTATTTCAAAGGATACAGTAGCAAGGAAGGGTGTCCAGGAACCATGTTTTCAGGGAACGTTGCGGTCAACTGCCGTAGCTAGTCTTTAGCTACGAGAGTCTTCTGCATCCTACATGGGTGAGTAGCATCTGAGGTCTTAAAAACTAACAAGATGTCATCTAAGTTACATCAAGTGCTCCTGATGCACCTAACAGAGGACGACTGAACATCGAGACACAGAAAAATGAGCCCAGGAGACAGAAGGACCCACATGAATGGGACACTGCATCAGCATGAGACCAGAAGAACCAGATGGTGCCCAGCCACACCAAAGGCAGTCATGATGGAGGACACGATACAGAGCCCCTGAGGCAACAAAACAGAAAGAGATGTGCCAATTCACAAACTCTTCAAAAACACCAGAATTCATGGTCTGACAGCCTGGAGGGTTCCCCGGGACTGGAACATAGCCCCTAGACCTGCTGCTGACCCTGACCTGAAACCAGTACTGAGGTCAGCTCTTCAGACAACAATGGACTGGACTTGACGACACAGTCTGAGCACATGGTGTGTGTACTCTATGGTTTTCTAAATTTATAATGGGGTGTCCTACTGGTTTCTTTCTACATGGGAGAAAAAAAGGTGGAGATGAGTGGACACGGGCTTGTTAAGAGGAACCTTGAAGTATACAGTGAAAAGGAGGAATGTACTATTACAGAGTGGGGAGAGCAAATGCAGCTGCCGACTGATTTGGATGGTATATTTCCACTTAATCATAAAAAAAATTTTTTTTAAAGAAATGAATAGATGTGTTGTATTGAGGAAATCTGCTGCAAAAGACCTCTTTAAGTGTTAAAAAGGTAGAGATGTCACTTTCAGGACTAAGGCATGCCTCACTCAAGTTATGGTTTTAATCACCTCATATGCATCTAAAAGCTGTACAGTGAATAAGAAAGACCAAAGAGGCCCTAGAGTTAAGGTGTCGGTGAAGAATATTGAAGATACCACTGTTTTCAGCTGGGTTCTCTACAGAGCAAAACCAGTCAACTGTATAAATATATACAGACTTATACCAAGGAAACAGTTCACTTAACTACAGAGGTCTGAATGTCTGGAGATCCTGAATCACGACGGAGACTTTTCTGGATTCACAGTCACAGGGCTGGGGAATCCAAAGATTGACAGATCAGAAAGATGGAATAGAAATGTTCCACAATTCCCAAGGAGTGCATGGCAGACTTGAACTGCAGAACCTTTTCATTAGCAGTCAGAGCATTTAATCACTACACCACCACAGTTTCTCTAATTCAAAGCCATCCATCATCCATTTTTCTTCCATATTTGGTATCCACTACCTAACTTTCAGATGCATATGAGGCAAATGAAACAACAAGGGCTGGGTTAGGTGAATGTTAGTCCTTAAAGCGACATCTTTGCTTTTTAACACTTTAAAGAGGTCTTTTACAGATTTGTTCCACGCAATGCATTCATTTCTCGACTGTTGCTTCCATGGGCACTGATGGTGGATCCAAGTAAAATGAATCCTGAACAACTCCAATCTTTTCTCTCTTTATCATCATGCTGCTTTCCAACCCAACTGTGAGGATTTTTGTTTTCTTTATGTTGAAGCATAATCCACACTGAAGTCTGTACTCTTGTGTTTTCCTCAGTAAGTACTTCAAGACTTTTTCACATTCAGCAAGCAAGATTGTGGCATTTGTATATTGGCGGCTGTTAACAAGTGTTCCTCTTATCTTAATGCTGAGTTCTTAAAGTTCAGCTTCTCAGGTTATTTGCTCAGAATACAGACTGAGAAAGCATGGTGAACGGATACATCCCAGACACATATCATTTCTGACTTTAAAGCACACAGTACTTCTTGGTTCTCTTCAAACAACTGCCTCTTGGAGTACATCCAGGTTCCTCATGACCACGATTAAGTGTTCTAGAATGTCCATTCTTTGAAATGTTGCCTGTTATTTTTTATGATCTACACAGTTGAAAGTCCTTACATACTCAGTAAAACACAGATACACATACTTCTGGTATCTTCTGCCTTCTAATCAAGACTGATGTGACCACAGCAATGATAGGCCTCATTCCACATCCTCTTCCAAACCTGGCTTGAATTTCTGGCAGTTCCCACTCCACGTACCGCTGCAAATGCTTTTCAATGTTCTTCCACAAAATTTGACTTGTGTGTGATATCAACAATACTCTTAAACAATATCAGGTGATTCTGTTGAATCACCTTTCATTGCAATAGGCATAAACATTGAGCTCTTTCACTCAGTTGGCCAGACAGGTGTTGTCTAAAACTTCTTGGCACCAACAAAAGAGCACATTTAGTATTGCATCTAGTTTTGGAAACACCTCATTTGGTACTCTATCAATTAATAGGGCCTTGTTTGAAGTCAATATCACCAGTGAAAGTGGGGCTGCCTACTTGAGTAACATAAGTTCTTGATTCTATGTCAAATCCTGAAATAAATGAATGTATAACAATTCTTTTTGGTATAGGGACTCTGGGTATTCCTACCATCCTCTTTGGATGTTTCCTGCATGTCCAGTATGTTGTCCATATTGCTAGGTGCCAGTGAGTCAGTAATGACTGACCATGACTCTATATACAACATAAAACCCTTCCCAGTCCTGTACCATACTCACAATCATTATCTTTGAACCTACTGTCGTAGTCACTGTGGCAATCCATCTCAACATCTTCCTCTTTTATGCTGACCCTCTATACTACCAAGTATGACGTCCCTCTCCGGGGGACTATTCCTTTCAGATAACATGTTTGCATGGATTCTGTAACCTGAAAGTACATGCATCCACTTGAACTGAGCCACTATTCCCAATATTATGCAATTATCCACCATTTTGTCATCTGATGTGATTTTCCTGTGTGCCAGGAATTGTATCTCTATGAAGTTAATGAAGAGAGACAGGCTGCATTTGTGTAGATGAGACAGAACACAATCTGGGGGTTTCAGTCTATCCAGAGACAGTTTCTTTTGGGATGTCAAACAAACAAGCAAGCAGACACACAAGGGGCTCTGTTTCCTAGGCAGGAAGTGGGACCCATCACATGTGCAAACCAGTCTTCCATATTTGAGGAGGGAACTAATAAACAAATGAACAAATAAGAAAAGAAGAAGCCACCAGCTACCCTAAGCATTCTATGGGATGGGCCGTCTTCAACACATTACACTAGTAAATATATAAGAAGCCTACTTTCAACTGCAGCAGCAAAAGGACAGTGGAGATTTGTGACATCTACCACTGCCCCAACAGTTAAGCAGGGTCCTCACCTTCCCAAAGCAGGCATCTGACAATTGGTGGCTCCACCCACTCCAGCTAGCCACCCACAACAGGGTTTTTAGAATAAGTGCTGCCTCCCAGTCCTGACAGCCAACAGCACTGGGTGTCCAAAGTTCAGCTGCAAAATCTAACCACCTACACATTCTATGGAACAGGAACATGCCTTTCACCTAGGCACTCAGCGGCAGCTATCAGCCACCAACCTTGCTGTGCACACAATCCCCTGCTGAAGCCTGGAAACTTCCTACTCCAATCACGCTTACACAGCACAGCCCGTCTAGGACTGTAGGTTAAAACTGGCAACATGGACTAGGTGACTGATGAAAAGTAAATGGATTCCAGGGCTCACATATCTAGCAGCAGCTCTACTTACCTGGTGAGAAGACAAGAAATTTTCAAAGACACCAGTATAACTTACTGGTGGTTTGGAGACACTAGTCAATATCAAGTCACATAACAAAGCAAACCACCACAGTTCAGCAAGCCTCCATGACAAAGAATCTGGAAACCTCCCAGAGAAAGTCTTCTGATTACTAAAGACAGAATTCAACAGGTCCAAATACAAAAGATGAACATGCACACTTTTCAAGAAATCAGGACGGAGATCAGGTAGAACTCAGACAAAGCCAAGGAATACACAGACAAAGCAAAGGTAGAATTTAAGAGAGTGACACAGTAGCTATATGCTACAACTGGAAGCAGTTTGAATCCACTAGGTGCTACTTAGAAACTATATGGGGACAGTTCTACTCTGTTCAATATCTTTACTAGGAGCTGCAATTGACACAGGTTCCACAACAGCAAACTGACAAATTTTACAGACTGCTAGAATCCACAGAAACACAACAAATAGAAATCCAAGAGTATAACAAAAAAAAACAGAATTAGTTCTTGCTAGGTCCCATCGAATTGATTCCAAATCACAAAGACCCTGTGTACAAGTGGACAAAACACCACCAAGCAGTGTACCATCTTCACAACGCTTGTTAGGACTCAGTCCACTGTTGCAGCTACTGTGTCCATCCTTTTCACGTGAGACTTCTCTTCTGTATTGAATTTCTACTTTACCAAGTATCATGTCTTCCTCCAGGGACCAAACCCTCTGAAGTCTCTACTGTATGAGACAAAGTCTTGCCATCCTTGCTTCTAAGGAACATTCTGGTTGTATGTCTTCTAAGACACATTTGTTCCTTCTTTTAGCAATCCAGATTATATTCCACAGTCTTTGCCAATACTGTGACCAAAGGCATCAATTCTTCTTTGGTCTTCCTTATTTACTGTCCAGCTTTCACACACATAGGAGGCAACCAAAAACACCATGGCTTGGGTCAGACATACCTTAGTCTTCAAGAAGACAGCTTTGTTTTTCAACACTTTCAAAAGGTGTTCTGCAGCAGATTTGCCCAACGCAATGCATCTTTTCATTACCGGATAGCTCCTTCCATGGTGGCTGATTGCAGATCCAAGTAAAATGAAACCTTTGACAACTTTAATCTTTTCTCCATTTATCATGATGTTGCAAACTAGTCCAGTTGTGAGGTTTTTTTTTTAACTTATGTTTAACTTTATGTCAACTTTAAGGTCTAATCTTTAACAAAGTCTTTGATCTTCAGTAATAAGAGTTTTGACTCCTCTTTACTCCAAGGAAGCAAGGTTGTGGCATTTGAGTACAGCAGGCTGTTCAGGAGTCTGCCACTCCTGATGCCCCATTCTTCACTTACTCTGCTTTCTTAGATTAAGTGTTCAGCACACAAACTGAATAAATATGCTGAAAGGATACAAAACTGACACACACCTTTCCTGACTTCAAACCACAGATTAAATGCATGGACTAAATACAGTGTTCCCTTCTGTTTGAATACCTCCTCCTTGGTCTGTGTACTGGGTTCCTCATGAACACATTTAAGTGTTCTTAAAGTCATTACAGCAGAATTGAAGCAACAGAAATTAGAATCAGTGAGACTCAAAGTAAAACATTTTACACCAATTTAAAAAAAAAATTAAAGAAACAAAGAAGCCCTAAGAATTACTGGGACTCTATCAGGAGGATCAACCTATGAGTGATTGGATTACAAGAATGGGGAAGTGTAGAGGAGGGATAACAGAAAATTTAAGGAGAACCACTGCATATTTGCTGGCAGATGACTTCTCTGATATTGTGAAACACAGAAAGACACCTATCAGAGAAACTCACTGAACCCCACAAAAAGGAAGATCCCAAAAGAAAGACACTAGGCATAGTCAATCTTGCCAAAAGAGAGAATTTTAACAGTGGCTAAAAAACAATCCAAACCCACTGCCACTGAGTTGATTCTAACTCACAGAGTCTCTGTTTACCCCACCCACTGCCATCAAGTCAGGTCCAACTCATAGTGACCATATGGGGTCACAGTAGAACTGCCCCATAGTTTCCAAAGAGCACCTGCCAGATTTGAACTGCTGACCTTCTGGTTAGCAGACATAGCAATTAACCCACTATGCCACCAGCATTTTCTAGAGTCTCTATAGCAAACAATAAAAAATCACCTATTAAGGAGAGTAAATAAGACTGTGCTCTCACTGCTCAGCAGAAACCACATGGGCAAGAAGGTAAGGGGACGACATATATAAAATCTAGAAGGAAAAACTACTGTTGGCCAAGAATTACATATCCAACAAAACTATCTCTCAAATATGAAGGCAATTCTAGGCCATTTCCAGATAAACATAAGTTATGGGAATTTATAAAAACTACACTAAGATCATAATATACATTACAAAGAATTCTTCAGCCAGACTCAATAATACCAGGTAACAACCAAAGACTAGAACATAGGACAGAACAACCAGATATCCACAGATAGGTAAGCAACAAAAATAAGTCAAACACTGAAAACAGAAACAGAGGCATCAATATATAAACATGACAAAACTGAAACAATAAAAGTGTGATTAAAAGATGCAGTTATAGATCTTTCACATGGCAAGGAAATCAAGGCAATATAAAGAAATAAAAGTTTGGTTTACACTTAGAAAAACAGGGGCAAATATTAAGGTAACCACAAAGGAAGCTGACAAACGTAAATATCAAATAGGGAGGAGAACACTAAAAACTCAACAAACAAAATCAACAATGAAAAAGATGAAAAGAAAAATCACTTAGCACAGGAAATTAAGTGGAATAAACAGTGAATAGTGCATACAAACATACACACATACATACACACAATACTTCAAAATCACAGCAGTAAACTTATACCTATCAATAATTAGACCTATTGGAAATGGACAAAATGTACCAATAAAGAGACAGAGAGTGAGAGAATGAATTAAAAAAAGGTATCCATCTAGTTCTTGCTAGGTCCCGTAGAATTGATTCCAAATCACAAAGACCCCATGTACAACCGGACAAAACACCACCAAGCAGTGTACCATCTTCACAACACTTGGATAACTACAAGAGAGCCACTCTAGAGTCAAAGACACAAACTAACTGAAACTTAAATGGAAAAAAATATCAAAAAAGAGCAAGAGTGCCAATATTAATCCCTCAGAAAAAAGACGTTAAAGTAAAATGTGACAAAGGATGAGAAAAAACACTATGTACTCATTAAAAGGTCAATAAACACAAGGACATAACCATAATACACATTTATGCACCCAATGACGGTGCTCCAAATTTCATAAAACATCCACCACATGAACATACAAACAGGTCCAGAACAGTAACAGGAAACTCTGACATCACTTTCAGTGAAGGACAGAACATCGAGAAGTGCTATAAACACATACAATACAATCAACCAACTTGACCTCCTACACATATAAATAACACTTCACCCAACAGCAGCTAAGTACAGTTTCTTTCTCAACATACACAGTACATTTTCCACAACAGACCACATATTACAGCACACAGCAGGTCTTAACACAATCCAAAACACTGAAATATTGTAAAGCGTGGACTTCTGTCCATAAAACCATACAAAGAGACTCAAAACAAAAAAAAAATCAAATGCATGGACACTAAACTACATCTTGCTGAAAAAGTAGTGGGATGGAAATCAAGGATGAAATACAGAAATTCACAGATTCAAAGGACAATGAAAACATAATCCTACCAGAACCTTTGGGACACAGAAACAGCAATAGGTCAATTTGTAGTAAAAGCACAGATCCAAAACAAAACAAAACACAGTCAAAAATCAAAACAATAACCCTAGAATTTGAACAAACAGAGCAGCAAAGAAGCTCTTGGGCACCAGAAAGAAAGAATAAAAATTAGAATGGAAATACATGAAATACAGAACAGAAAACAACTGAAAGTCACCAAGACCAAAACTGGCTGTTTCAAAAGATCACAAAAAAAAAAAAAATTGATAAATCACTGGCCAAACTGACCAAAGAAAAACATGAGAGTAAGCAAATAACCTGAATAAGAAATCAGATGGGTGATATCATATCAGATTCTTCAAATAAACTAAAAGAATATTACTACGAATTATTGTATTCTATCAAATTTGAAAAGCTACAGGACAAGTTTCTACCAAAATACTACTTAACTAACACAAACTGAGGTAGAAAGACTAAAGAAAACCTTAAAAAAAAAAAAAAGACTCGAGTCAATTTAAACCCATCCCCCCACCCCAAAAACACAGAACCCTGGCCCTGATAGCATCACCAGAAAATTGTTTCAGAGAAGAGTTAACACCACTACTGCCGAAGGAATTTCAGAGTAAAGGATATAATATTCCCAAATCTACTCTGTGCAGCCAGCGTAATCCTGATACCAAAACCAAGTAGAAATACTTAAACAAAAGAAAATTACAGACCACTACCTCTTACGAACATAGATGCAAAAATCCTAACTAAATTTTATTACACAGAACGCAACAATATACCAATTAACTAATTCACCATGATTAAGTGGAATTCATACTTGGTATGCAGGGATGTTTGAACATTACAACAACCATGAATGTAATAACATAGGTAACAATTGTCATAGAACAAATACCACATGATCTCACCAACAGAAAAACTATGTGGCTCCAAGAACATAAAATTGCTAAGAATAAATCTAACTAGAGAAACAAGAGACCTATACAAAGAGAACTACATGACCTTACTGCACAAAACCAGGAGAGACTTAGATCAATGGAGAAACCTACCCTGCTCATGGATAGGAAGACTTAACATTGTGAAAATGTCTACTTTACCCAAAGTGATCTACATACACAATGCAATCCCAATATAAAGTCCAGTGACATTTTTTAATGACATGGACAAACAAATCACCAACTTCAAAAAGGGAAGAAACCCTGAAGAAGAAAAGCAATACTGAAGAAGAACACAGTGGGAAGCGTCACACTATCCAACCTTAGAACCTATTACACTGCCACTGTAGTCAAAACAGCCTGGTACTGGTACAAAAAGAGATATACAGACCAATGCAACACAGTTGAGACCCCAGAGATGCCACCATCCTCTTACGAACAGTTGATATTCGACAAAGGCCCTAAGAGTGTACACCGGGGTAAAAACAGTCTTCTTAACAAATGATGCTGCCAAAACTGGACATCCATCTGCAAAAACTGAAACAAGACCCATACCTTCACCTTACACAAAAACTACCTCAAACTGGATAAAAGACTTAAATATCAAACCTAAAATGATAAAGATCATGCAAAAAAAAAAATGTGTCAACAATGGAAGTTTTAATACACAACTTACACACACTTCAAAATCTGACAAAGCACAACCACCAGAAAATAGATCAATGGGAACTACGAAGAATCAAACACTTCTGCGCATCCAAAGACTTTATCAAAAGAATTAACAGACCACCTACAGAACAGGAAAAAATATTTGGCAACTACATGTCGGATCAATGACTGATCTCCATAATGTACAAAGCACAGCAAAACATCAACAAGACAAAGGTAAATGACCCAATTAAGTGATGGGCAAAGGAGACAGACAGACACTTCACCAAAGAAGACATCCAGGCAGCCAAAAAACATGAGGAAACACTCACAATCTATCGGAGATATCTAAATTAAAACTACCATGAGATACAATCTCACCCCAAAAAGATTGGCCAGAATCCAAAAAGCACAAAACAACAAATGCTGGAGAGGCTCCAGAGAAATGGGAACTCTTCTACACTGCTGGTGGCACTGCGAAATGGGAACAACCTCTTGGAAAGCAATTTGGCACTTCCTTAAAAAGCCAGAAATGCATATACCATTTGACCCAGCAATTCCACTGCTCTCAATATATCCGACAGAATGAACGGCAGACATACAGACAGACACATGTGCACAAATTTTATTGCAGCACGGCCCACAATACCAAAAAGACGGAATCAACCCAGACGTCCAACAACAGATGAATGGATAAACAAACTATGGTACATATACTCAGTGGAACACTATGCAATGACAAAGAACAATAATGATTTCAGGAAGCATCTCATAACCTGCTTTAAATTGGAAGACATAATGCGGAGTGGAATCAGTCAGTGGCAAAAGGATAGATATAGTATAGGACTCCTACTATAACGACTTTAAATAGATTTACGTACAGAAGAAAAGACTCTTGGACAACTGCAGTGGTGAGGAGGGATGGAGAGGGCCAGTCACATACTACACAGCTGACAGAAATTTGGTTGGGTGAAAGCAGTGACAGCACACAGTAGAAAGAAGATCAACTTAACCAGACTTCTACATAAACAGAAAACTCTTCTAATTTTAACCTGATATGGCAAGGATAGAGTAGCAGAGGCGAGGGTCTGTAGGCCATGCTCTTAGGGGACATCAAGGCCTATTGCTCAGAGAGTCTTCTGCATCTCATACTTGTCAGTGGTGTGTGGGGTCTTAAAAGCTAGTGAGCTGCCATCTGAGGTATACGAACTGGTCCCAACTCATCTGGGACAGATGATCACCACCACCACCAACAAAGACACAAGGAAAAAAGAGCCCAGGAGACAGAAGGAATCATCTGAATAAGTAACTGCATCAACATGTGACCAGAAGAATCAGAGGGTGCCCAGCCACCATCAAAGACAGCCATGATGTGGCACACAGTGTTGAATCCCAGTGGAACATGGGAATAAGAGGGGTGCCCCTCAAAAACTCCACTAAAAGACTGCAATTGATGGTCTGACAGAGAGGGGGTTTCCCTGGGAGCATGCTGGCAGAATGGGGGTTTCCGTGCAAGCATGGTCCCTAGACCTGCGGCTGCCCTTGACCAGAAAACATTATCGAAGTCAATGCTTCAGACAACAATGGACTGAACAAAGGGAGACAATGTGACCATAAGGTGCATGTACTTTAAAACAACAAATGCTGGAGAAGATGTGGAGAAATTGGAACTCTCCTACACTGTTGGTGGGATTGCAAAATGGTGCAACCTCTTTGGAAAGCAATCTAGCACTTCCTTAAAAAGCTGGATGTAGATACACCATTTGACCCAGTAATTCCACTGCTCGGAATACATCCTACAGAATCAAGGCCATTCACACCAATGGACACATGCACATGAATGTTTACCACAGCACAGTCCACAACAGCAAAAAGATAGAATCAACCCAGATGCCCAACAACAGAGGAATGGATAGGTAAACTATGGTATATATACTCAATGGAACACTATGCAATGATAAAGAACAACAATGATTTTAGGAAACATCTAATAACCTGGTTTCAATTGGAGGACATCATGTTGAGTGAAAGTAGTCAGTGACAAAAGGACAAGTATTGCATGACACCTCTACAATAAGAACTTAAAAACAGACTCATGCATAGAAGAAAAGACTGATGGCTGCAAGGGTGGGGAACAAGCGACGGCGAGAGTGGGAGTTTAAATTAGTTGATAGAAACTTGGTTGGGTGAAATACAGGACAGCATACATTAGAAAGACGATCAAAATTAACTGGACTTCAACATAACATGATTACTCCTCCCGTCTTAATCCAATATTACAAAGACAGAGTACCTGGGGTGGGGGTCCGGGGACCATGTTTTCAGGGGAAACAGGGGCCAACTGGCACATCTAGTGTTTTGCTAAGACATCCCTCTGCGCCCCACATTGGTGAGTGGCATCTGGGGTCTTAAAGGCTGCCAAGCTGCCATCCGCGGGCACAGCAAATGGTCCCAACTCAGCACGAACAGATGATCACCAAGGACCAAAACAACATGGGGGAAAAGAGAACCCAGAAGACCGAGACCCACATGAGTGGGTGACTATATCAACTCGTGACCAGAAGAAATGGATGGTGTCCTGCCACCACCAGTGATAGCCATGATGATCACAAAGTTCAGTCACACTGGCTTAAATGAACAAAAAGGGGTGCACTCTGGGAGCTCCATTAAAAGACCCCAATTGATGGCCCATGGGCCTTGGGGTTCCCCTAGAGGCACGGCCCCGGGCCCTGATGCTGCCCCTGTCCATAAATCATAATGGAGGTCAACTCTCAGACAGGAATGGATTGGACTTGGTGACACAGAGTGACCATATCATGTGTGCACTTTATGGTTCTGTGCATCTATAGGATGTTGCCCTGCTGATCTCTTACTGGAGGAAGTGGAGTAACTGAAGAGGAGTGGATAGGAGATTGCTGGGAGGATAAGACCTGTACGCAGTAGAGAGGAACAGTGTGCGGTCACTGGGCAGGGAGAGCAGTGGAAGTTGCATATAGCTGGGCATGCAATTTATACAGGAATGTATGTTTTCATTCAATCACAAAAAATTAAAAAAAGGTTTGTGTACTTTATGGTTCTATGCATCTGTCATGGATCAAATTATGTCCCCCCCCAAAAACATGTGTAGTCATGTGGCTAGGCCATCATTTCCTGTATTCTATGACTGTCCTCCATTTTGTGACTTTGCTGTGCTGTATGTTACAGAGTAGGGAGGGACTGTAAATCCCTTTATAAGGTCATCTCCCTGCTCCACTGCAAGGCGAGTTTCCCTGGAGTATGACTTGCCTCACCCTTTACCCTTTCATCCTAGAAGAGACAAAGAAAAGGGAAGCACGCAGAGGACTGGGAACCTCACACCAGCAAGCAAGCAGCACCGGGAGAAAAGTATGTCCTTCAGACCTGAGGTTCCTGCACCAAGAAGCTCCCTGGACAAAGACTGATGCAATACTGGACTTTCCTCCAGAGCCGACAAGGGGAAAGCCTTCCCCTGGAGCGGACACCCTGAATATGGACGTGCACCCTACCAGACTGTGTTAAAAATAAACCTTCCTCTGTTAAAGCCATCCACTCTGCCATATTTCTGTTAGAGCAGCACTAGCTGACTAAAACAGCATCTATAAGATGCTGTCCTACTAGCCTCTTACTAGAAGGAGAGGAAAGGATAGAGAAGACGGGACAGGAGATTGTTAAGATGATACAACATATATAGAGAGGACTGTCACTGGTCAAGCAGAGTGGAAGGAGATGTAGACAGGTGGATATGTCAATTTAACTTGGATTGTAAACTTTCCCTGAATCAGAATCAAATCTTTTTTTATTTTTTAAAAATAAAAAGTCCAACACCCATTCACGGTAAAAACTATCAGCAAAATAAGAATAAAAGAGAAATTCTTCAACACAATAAAGGAGATTTATACAAACTCAACAGCCAATATCCTCTTAAAGGGAAAGAATCTGAAAACATTCTCCTCCAGAACAGGAACCAAACAATGACCTCCATCACCACTTGCAGTTTTCAACACAGTGCTACAAGTTCTAGCCAAAGGAGTAAGGCAAGATAAACGAAAAAAGGTCATCCAAATTGGTAGGGAAGAAGTAAAAGCATCCGTATTTGCAGGTGATGTGATCTTACATACAACAATCCCCCAAAAACCTACTGCAACTAACAGAAGATTAATGCAAAGTGTCAGGCTACAAGATAAACACAGAAAATCAGTTGCATTCCTCTACACCAACAAAGAGAACTTAAGAAAACACCAAATGAATATCAATTACAATACCCCCTGTTTTGGTCAGCTAGTGCTGCTCTAACAGAAATACCACAAAGCAGATCGTTTTAGCAGTGAAAAGTTGATTGTTACACAGTCCAGTAGGTTACAAGCCCAAATTCAGGATGCCTGCTCCAAGGGAAGGCTTTTCCTCTGTCGGCTCCAGAGGAAAGTCCTTGTGTTCCATCAGTATTTGGCCAGGGAATAACTCAGCACAGGAACCTCAGGTCTGATTGGTCAGGGAATAGCTCAGCACAGGAACCTCAGGTCTGATTGGCCAGGGAATATCTCAGCACAGGAACCTCAGGTCTGATTGGCCAGGGAATATCTCAGCACAGGAACCTCAGGTCTGATGGACACGCTCTGCTCCCATGGCTGCTTTCTTGATGGTGTAAGGCTTCCAATTTTCTGGTTGCTTCTCTCTTTGTCTCCCACAGGATGAAAGGATGAAGGATGATGCAAGCTACACTCTAGGGAAACTCTTACTAGCAAGGGTGTGGCAGTGTCACCCTAATCCTTTTTCATAATAATTCATCCTATCAGCCACAGGTAGAGATTAGGATTTACAGCATCAGAAAATCACAAAATGGAGGGCAATCACTGAATACAGGGAAAAGTGTCCCAGCCAAATTACTACACATATTTGGGGGGGACACAATTCAATCCACGACATCCCCCAAAAGATAAAACACTTCGAAATAAATCTAACAAGAGACATAACAGACCTATACAAATAAAACTACAAGACATCACTGCAAGAAACTAATAGACCTATATAGAAAGGGAAATCCCTACCACGCTCATAGATAGGAAGATTCAACATCATGAAAATGGCTACTCTACCCAAAGTGACCTACAGAAACAATGCAATCCTGATTCAAATTTCATCAGCATTTTTTTAATGAGATGGAAAAACAAATCACCAACTTCCTATGACAACAGAAGAAACCACAGATAAGTATTACTGAAGAAAAAAACAAAAACAGCTAGGAGAATTCACATTACACACACCTATTAAACTGCCATGGCACGGCAGTCGAAACATCCTGGAGCTGGTACAACAACAAATGCATACACCAACAAAACAGAACTGAGAACTCAGAAATTCATCAACCTATAATAAGCAGCTGCAATTTGACAAAACTACAAAGTTCATTAAATGGGAAAAAGACAGTCTCTTTAAAAAATGGTGCTGAGTTTTCATCTGCAAAATTGGAAACAAGACCCATACCTCACACCACATACAACAACTAACTCAAAATGGATCAAACACCTAAATATAAACTCTGAAGCAATAAAAATCACAGAAGAAAAAACAGGGGAAATTCTACCAGCCCTAACACACAGCACAAAGTGAATACAAACCGTAACAGTGTGCAAACACCAAAAAGAAACCCTAAACAATCAAACACTTAGGGTCATCCAAAGATTTCACCAAAAGGATAAAAAGACAACTTAGACATTGGGAAAAAAAACTATTAGCTACAACATAAGGATCTATTCTCCAAAATCTACAAGATCCTGTAAAACCTCAAACACAAGAGGACAAATAACCCAACTAAAAAACGGGCTAAGGACATGAAAAGATACTTCACCAAAGAAGATGCTCAGCTGGTCAACAGACACATGAGGACAGAATCATAATCATTAGCCAGGAGAGAAATGCAAATAAAAACTCCAGTGAGATACCATCTCACCCCAGCAAGGCTAGCACTAATCCAAAAACAAAAGCCCCAAAGAATAAATGCTGAAAAGGTTGTAGAGAGACTGGAACAGTTATGCATTGCTGGTGGGAATGTAAAACGGTACAATCACTTTGGAAATCAATCTGCCATTTCCTAAAAAAGCTAGAAATAAAATAACCAAACAAGCCAGCAATCCTAGTCCTAGGACAATATTCTAGAGAAATAACAGCCCTCACAAAAACAGACACATGCACAGCCATGCTCACCGCAACACTCTGTACAATAGCAAAAAGATGGAAACAAGCACGGTGGCCATCAAATGAAGACCTGATAAACAAATCATCAACATATACAACGGGATGTACAATAAACGTACCAGAGACAAAGAACAGTGATAAATCTGTAAAACATTTCACAACATGGTTGAATCCAGAAGGCATTACGCTGAGTGAAATCGGTCACAAAGGGACCAACACTGTATGAGTCCACTAATACAAGAACTCACGAAAAGCTTTAAACACAGAAGAAAATACTCTTTGATGGTTATAATTGTGGGAAGAGAAAAAGGGGAATACTCACAAACAGACAGGAAACAAGAATTAGCTTAGATGAAGGGGCTGGGGCCAAGACAGCAGACTAGACACACATCTCCTCAATTTCCTGTGAGAACTAAGGCCTGGACTGATAATTGGACAGAGCAGTGTGGATGCCCTAGGATCTCGCATATAGTTGTCAGATTAAACTAGTCACCTGCAAGGGGGAAACTACCTCTCTCAAAGACAAGGCACTGGGACACTGAGTCCTGCCTCTGATGACACATTGTTTGGGAGGGCTGCAGGTACTGATGCCTCCTTTGCTATCATAGACATGGAGACTGGGCATGAGCTGGCAAATACGTCAAACTGCAGTGCTTAAGTAAACAGTGTATAGTGCAAAAAGACTGCTTGGGATAACCACATTTTCAGAGCCCAGCTGCCAACTGAGGTCACCACTGTCCCACGACCCTCTCTTTTCTGAGCTGTCCCATAGATTCTGTGATCTTACAGCAAGAAAGGCAGCATGGGCGTGATGCCATCTTGGTCAGCTGGGAGGCAGAGTCAGCCACCTGGAGGTCTCAGTTGGGGCTAATTCTCACACTGAGCAGCAGTCCCTGTCCAGATAGGGTTTCTCCAACAGAAAACCTATGTTTAAAAAGATCCTGCCTAAAGTTAAGGGTAAGGGCTTGTAGACTAGTGGACGCAGGCAGCAAAGCCTTACCTACTACCTTCTTTGAACCACATCACAGCATCTGGGAATGGCCTATGAGGTGGTTTCATTGTCAGCAGGAGGGTGGGGCCTGTGAGACCTGAGGGCCTGACCTATACTGGCAGCTATTGGACAGCTCTTCCCTTAGCAGTAAATTAACAATTTAAAATAAAACCACCTGGAGAACTGACTGCTGAGCAGCCCAGAAGCATCTCCTCCATCCTATCAGCTGATGGACCACCAGTGACTCTGTAAGTAGACCACATCTTTGTTAGACAGCATCACAGCCTGCCACCCCTGAGAGCCCAGCTGTCTTCGGTGGACACTGCACAGAGCGCCTCTCAGCAAATACGCAGTTTTGAAGGTAGATACATCTACAGAACACAGCAGTCCAGGGCAGTTGAGTGGGCTGGTATCCTCTCCTCCTTTCCCTGAGCTAAACCATAGGCTCCACTTACGCCACAACAGAGTTGCCACAGGTAACTCCCTCCCTTAGCAGCCAGAGGTAGGGCCTGCCACCCCAGAGTCTAACTGGGGCCAGTCACTAGAGTACACAGAGGCAGCTGGTGACCAAATCTGCTAATGCCTCTACTCCACTCTTACACCTATGCCTCAGTTAGCGCTGAGGTAACACCCAAATAACCAAAGAGCTTCCTGATGGCATAAAGACAACAATCAGTACCTAACCATTTAAAGAAGCAGTCCACCATGGCCTCGGAAAACTCCCAAAATAATCAGAAAACTTCCCAGGTGAAGAAGCCTTTCTGAAATTATCAGAGGTTGAACACAAAACAATTATGTACAGAGCCCTCCTAGACATTAAACAAAATGGAACAAAACAAAATGAGAAATTAAGTAAGCTATCTGAACTGATGATATATAAACAATCTAAAATTTGGCAGATCAATTATAAAATTACAGAATTAGACAATTCAGTCCAAACGGGGAAAGAACAGAATTGAGGAGATGGAAGCCAAAGTTAGTGAACTTGAGGACAGAGCAACTTGCACCAGCACTTACAAAAGGAAATCAGAAAAAATAAGAAAAATGAAGAAAGATTAATAAACATGTGGGATGCTATTAAGAGGAGCTCATCTTAGTTGGGTCCACAAACAATGTCCATGGAAGCTGCAGTCAAGAAGTCAAAAGACACACTGCATTAGGAAAATTTGCTGCAAAGGACCTCTTTAAAGCACTGAAAAGTAAAGATGTCACCTTGAAGACTATGGTGCTCTAACTCAAGCCAGGGTATTTTCAATCCTACCACATGCATGTAAAACCTGGACACTGAATAAGGAAGACAAAAGAATTGATGCCTTTAAATTGTGGTAATGGAGAACACTGAATACACCATGAACTGTCAAAAGAACAAAAAGATCTCTTCTGGAAGTACAACCAGAGTGCTCCGTGGAAGAAAAGATAGTGAGGGTGAGGCTGTGTCTTACATAATATGGACATATGAGGAAGATCAGTCCCTGGAAAAAGACACCATGCTTGGAAGACTGCAGGGTCAGCAAAAAGAGGAAGCCCCGCAAAAAGTACTCACCAGTGGCTAAAATGATGGGGCTAAGCATAAAAATGACTGTGGACATGGCACAGGATCAGGCAGTGTTTCGATCTGCTGTGCACGAGATTGCTAGGAGTTGGAATCTACTCAACAGCACCCAACAACAACAACTTTTATCTGTAAACCATCATCTAAAATAAATTAAAAATTAAAAAGGACCCAAATATCAAACCTAAAACTATAAAGATCATGCAAGAAAAAATAGAGAAAACAATGGAACTTCTAATACACAGCTTAGACAGACTAAAAAATCCCATCAAAAATGCACACACAACAGAAAACAGATTAATGGGTATTACAAAAAATCAAACGACTATGCTCATTCAAGGACTTTATCAAGAGATTTAAAGGCCTACCTACAGAATGGGAAAAAAATCTAGAAAGTATATGGAGGATCAACGACTGATTTCCATAATCTATAAGGTACTGCAAAATAAACAAGAAAAAGGTAAATAACACAATTAAGTGACAGGCAAAGGTGACGGACAGACGCTTCACCAAAGAAGACATCCAGGGAGTCAAAACACACATGAGGAAATGCTCACTATCATCAGCTATTACAGAAATCCAAAACTACAATGAGATACCATCTGACACCAACACAGTTGGCCATAATCCAAAAAACACCAAACAACAAATGCTGGAGAGGCTGTGCAGACATCGAAACTCTCCATCACTGCTGGTGGGATTGCAAAATGGTACAACCTCTTTGGAAAGGAATCTGACACTTCCTTAAAAGGATGGACAAAGACATACTATTGATCCAGTAACCCTACCGCTTTCAGTATTTCCTACAGAAACAAAGGCTGTCACATGAACAGATACAGGCACATGAATCTTTATTGCACCACAGTCCACAGAAAACAAAAAGATGGAATCCACCTAGATGCCCATCAACAGATCAATAGATAAACAAACTGTGGTACATAAACCCAATGGAACACTACGCAATGATAAAGAATAATAATGATTTTAGGAAGCATCTCATAACCTGCTTTTAACTGGAAAACATGCAGAGGGAAATCAGTGGCAAAGGACAAATACTGTGTAAGACCCCTGCTACAAGGACTTAAAAATAGACTTATGTACAGAAGAAAACACTCTTCCACAGCTGCAAGGATGGGGAGGGAGGGAAAGGGAAGTTCAGATTAAATAGTTGACAGGATTTAGTTAGGTGAAGACACTGACAAGACACAGAAGAGAGCAGATTACCCTAACTGGACTACACCAGAAACTTTGAGGTTTTCAAAACTCAAACCAATATTTCAAAGGGTACAGTAGCAGGGACAGGGGTCTGGGGACCACGTTTTCAGGGAACGTCAGGGTCAACAGGCATAACTAGTCTTTAAGGTCTTCTGTACCTCATACTGGTGACTGGCATCTGAGGTATTAAAAGCTAGCAAGCTGCCATGTGAGCTACACCAAATGGTCCCATCACATCTGGAACACATGACAACCAAAATCATCAAAGACAGGAGGAAAATTGGGTGCAGGAGAGAGAAGGACCCATGTGAACAGGAGAGTGCATCAGGATGAGACCAGAAGAACCAGATGGTGCCCACCACAACAAAGGCAGCCGGGATGAGGGACACAATACAGAGCCTCTGAGGCAACACCAGATAAAGAGAAGTGCAGATCAACAACTCTACTAAAAGACCAGAATTGACAGTCCAACAGCCTGGAAGGGTCCCCTGGGAACATGGCCCCTAGACCTGCTGCTGGCCCTGACCTGACACCAGTAATGAGGTCAACTCTTCAGACAAGAATGGACTGGACTCAGGGACACAGAGTGTGCATGCGGGGGGTGTACTTTATGGGTTTACACATTTACAGGAGACTGTCCTGCTGGTTGTTTCTAGACAGAAGAGAGTGGAGAGGAGGGAGCAGGTGCCCCTTAAGAGGATAGTAGAAGTACAGATTGAAAAGGAGGAATGTGCTGTCACAGGGTGAGGAGAGCAGGTGGAGCTGCAGATAGGCAGGTATGCAAAATTGATTTGAATTGTATACATTCACTTGATCATAATCTTTAAAACGAAAAAAATAAAACGAGGAAGAAGCGCTGAAAATCAATAAACTGCTTTTCAAATGTGTAAATCAAGGGGGGGGGAAAGGAAAACCAAATATCACATCACTAAAAACTAAGCAAACTCAATACTTACAAGAAATAATTATACCACACCAGGAATATAAGAAAGAAGGTGATTTGGCTAAGGACCAAATCGACAAAACTTCCGAAGCGCGATGGGCTTGGAGGGCCGCCCCGACAGCCCCGGTGACAGATGGGGAGCATCCAACAACTCCGAGGCGCTCTGGTCGCAGGTGGGGAAGGGTCAGCGAAGGGCGACCGGAAGCCGCGAAGCCGGTCCCTGCTGCAGGACGAAGGCCTGCTACAGGTATGGAAGTGTTCCACCGGCGACGGACGCGGCGCTGGCACAAAGACAGGGCAGGGGCTGGAGACCTGGGGGTCTGTATGGTCCCCCAGACCACAAGCTGCAGGACGCGAGGCTGGAAAGAACGCAGAACGCGGGTTTCCCAGAAAAAGACCACACTCAGCGTCCCCGGATGGTGGCTCGAGACACCCCCCGCAAGCAAGCAAGCAAGCAAGCGCAGGCAAAGAGGCGGGGCGCCGGGCCGCGCAGGAGAATGACGTCAAGCAGGCGACAGGGCAGCACAGGCGGAAGGGCTTGGCTAGCAGGAAGAGGTGTGGCTTGCAGAGAGTGGGTAGTGGACCCGCCCGGCGACAAAAGCAGGCTCTGGATGAGTGGGGTCTAGCATAACCTGAGCTTTCAGTTTCTGTCCTGTCGAGAACTGAACTCTCCTCTTATCGAGCCATTTCAAAGTGTTTGCGGTCCTTTAGCTGCTTCCCTTAACCTTTCAAATAATTGTTAAGTGTTTAAAGGATGGAGGGGACAAGAAAGCTGGTAATAAGTAACCCAAGGCCGGGAAGGGACAGAGTTGACATATCCTGGAGATCTAACTAATATGACAAAATAATATGTGTTCTAACTGTGTCCCGTAAATCTTCATCTAAGGTGCAACAATAGGCGAGCTGTGTAGGTCACCTGTAATGGAAGCTGAGACATTTTCCTCCTAACATGTTATTTCTTTACTGTGCCCCACAGTCAGTTCCCACTCATAGTGATTCTACAGGACAGTAACCTATTGCCTCAAGTCTCTCACAGCTTATAGGGACCTTATACGAATGTGAAGAACAGTTCCACAGAGTTAACAAGGAACAGCTAGTGGATTTGAACTGCCAGTCTTTCCGATTAGCAGTCACATTCTCAATTACCCCACCACCAGGGTTCCATAAGCCAAGCCAGCTACTGCTGCTGACTCAATTCCTACTCTCAACAACCCTATAGGTCAGAACAGAACTGCCTCATAGGAGTTTCCAAGGAGTGCCTGGTAGGTATAGACTACTGGTTAGCCAACTTAACCAAAGTTAACCAAAGTTTCCCCAGGGCTCCACGACAGTGCCACACAGTGTTTCCTAGATAGTGAGTAAGGAAATCCTGGTAGTGTCATGGTTGACAGTTGTTGCTGCTAACCAAATGATTGGCAATTGGAATCCACGAGGCACTCCTTGGAACTCTATGGGGTAGTTCTGTCCCATAGAGTTGTAACTGAATTGAAAGCAGTGAGTAGATAGTAGGCAAAGATGTCACGTTGAGGACTAATTTGTACCAGACACAAGTCATGATATTCTCAATTGCCTCACATGCATAAAAAAGCTGGATAAAGAACAAGGAAGCCCAAACACTTGACACCTTTGAATTAGTGTTTGTGAAGAAAATTGCCATACCACAGACTTGTAGAAGAACCGACATACGTGTTTTCAGAAGAAGCACAGCCAGAATGTTCCCTAGTACTGAGAACAGTGAGATTTCATCTCATATACTTGGACATGTTAACAGGATAGGCCAGTCCCTGGAGAAAGGTAAATAAATGAAAAAGAGGAAGACCTTCAATGAGATGGACTAATACAGTGGCTGCAACAATGGGCTCCAGCACAAAGACTGTGAGCATGTCCCAGGACTGGGCAGCATTTTGTTCCATTGTGCATACAGTTGCTAAGAGACACAACTTACCGAACAGCACCTAACAACAACAAAAACAATATGATTGCTCAGGAACCCAGATGGCACAGTGATTAAGTGCTGGGCTGCAAACCGAAGTGTTAGTGGTTCAAATCTACCGGCTGCTCCTGGGAAATTTCCTGGGCAGTGCTTCTCTGCCCTATAGAGCTGCTAGGATTCACAATCAATTTGACAAGGATGTGTTTGATTTAGGGATGCGATTCTACAAGAGTGAGTTGCGGGTCCCACGTCAACTAAAACCTGTTCCTCCATTTCACAAGACACACTGTCCATAACCTACAAAAGGCTGACCTTTCAGTGACTCCATTATCAGGTGGTTCTGACCTAAGTTCAATGAATCTTACTCTTGTACTTTTCATTATTATTGGCTTTTATTATCAGTATCTTTATAAATCTGATCTTTATTCTCAGTGTCTGTGTTGTAACAATGACATTGGAGTCCTGATGGCTGTTGGTCGCATACACACTTCAATTGTTCTATGTCATTAAAGTTGCGCATTGCCCAACTTTGTATCTGTTAAGATACCCTGAGTCGTTACACCAACAATAACAGAGACATCACTGAAGGCCAGGCCATAGTCTAGCTGCTAGACAACCGTGCTTTGACCAGTAACTGAACACCTGTGAGTGAATATTTGAATATGATAATACCAGCAAATTATACACTGCAACATATGAAAGATAAGATGAGCTAAAAGTTTAAATAAAAAAAAAGGTAGTTCTAAGCTCAGTTTGTTGTCCCTCAAATAATTCATCAGTCAGGAACTACCTGTGTTCACAATCCATGAGAGTGACCTAAGGTAGCTACTCACACAGTCACCCAAAGATTCCCCAAGAAGCTGAAGACATCCATTCACAAATAAGATACAGAACTGTCACCCTAGGCAATAAAAAGTCAGATTTCCTCTTGTTTGTCCTGCACCTTTCCAAATTCCTCCAAACGAAGGTGAATAAAACAGAGTTTTTAGGGTCCTTCAATGTTCAGTAACAACCATCCAACTTGTGAGTGTGCTGCATGAAGACATTTCTTTTGACCCTGCTGATACTTTCTCTCTCATTGTTTTTTAATTATGATTGAATTAAAATGTACATTCCCACATAAATTCACACGTTCACCTATATGCAGCTCCCACTGCTCTCCCTGTCCGGTGACAGCACACCCCTGCTCTCTGCTCCACACATGTTCTATCCTTCCAACAGTCTCCTATCGCCTCCTCTCCACCCTCTTCCCATTCTCCAGCAAGAGGTCAGCAGGATAGCATCCTGTAGATGCATAGAACCATAAAATTCCCACAAGATACAGTCACTCTGCTTCACCAAGTCCAATCCATTGCTGTCTGAAAAGTTGACCTTAATTATGATTATGTAGAATCACTCATAGTGATGCATATTGTATGCACCTATAGATGCATAGAACCATAAAACTGGGCAGGGGCAGCATCAGGGCCAGAGGCCATGGTCCCCAGGGAACCCCAAAGCCCCCAGACCATCAATTGTGGTCTTTTATTGGAGATCTCAGGGTGCACCCCTTTTTATTATCTTGTTGCCAGTGAGACTCAACTTCGTAAGCTCCATCATGGCTATCACTGGTGGTGGCCGGGCACCATCTGGTTCTTCTGGTCACGAGTCAGTGTAGAGACCCACTCACATGGGTCTCTCTGCCTTCTGGGTTCTCTTTTCCCCATGTCGTTGTTGTCCTTGGTGATCATCTGTTCCTGTTGAGTTGGGACCATTTGCTGTACTCCCAGATGGCAGCTTGGCAGCTTTTAAGACCCCAGGCGCCACTCAGCAATGGGGGGTGCAGAAAGTCCACTTTAGAAAAACGCTAGCTGTGCCAATTGGCCTCAATTTCGCCTGAGAGCATGGTCCCCGGCCCCCCGCCCCAGCTACTCTGTTCTTGCAATAGTAGGTTAAGATGGGAGGAGTACTCAAATTGTGTTGAAGTCCAGTTATTACTGATCTTCTTTCTAATGTGTGCTGTCACCGATCTCACCTCTCTCTCATTTCTTAACAACTGTGTAAAAAACTCCACCTTGCTGGGATGAATTCTTTTCCCTTCCTCTTTCACTCTTCTTTTGCTCATTTTCTTAACAATCATTTCAATTTCCTGTGTCCTCTTTTTGTTCAGTATTGGGAGGTAGCACTGAGTGACTATAGTGGCTGCAGCTCTGGTTGGACATAGCCTAAGCTTGGCACAGGGTCAATTTCTGCCCCAGCACATTCCTTTACAGGAACCCTGAGGGTAGAGGGTAGCATCATTCAGAATTCACACTTGGCCCAGCACTGGAGTTTACCCCAAAACTTTCCTTTACTTTCATTCAAATTTCCCCACTGGCAGGGGCCCTGAGGTTGCAGGCTGCAGCTCAGAGCAGCCAGAACCAAGTGTGGTTGAGCATCGAGATCAGTATCATAGGTAAGACTGAGTAAAACCAGTGTCCCCACATATGACCTCAGCTAGGGCTACCATGGCCCTGAGGCAGCCAGCAGTCAGAGGACTTGAGTGTGTCTCTATTGGTATACTTAATCCATTTATATTGGTGTAATTATTGATAAGTATGAATTTAGTTCTGTCATTTTGGTGCCTTTTGCTTTGACTGTTGTGGACAGTTTCTCTGTTTCACTTAATATTCTCTTCCGAATCATTTTTCATGATGGATTTTCTTTTCATTTCTTGAGATTTCTAGATTGTGATTCTTGTTTTGATGTGTAGTATTGTGACTTTGCTTTGCAGCTACCCCAATATTTCCCCTAATGTTCTAAGTTCAAGCCAGTCTTTCACATCTTTGTATCACCTTGACTTCCTCTTCATCTGAAAGGTCTATAAATCCATTAATTTGTCCCTCTTTTGACTATGCTGTTGTCATAATTTACACACTGAGATATGTTTCCCTAATTTTAATATTTTAGTTTTGATTAAGCTTTGTAGCTTCCCTACCCAACTTGGACTTTGGATGCTGTGTCCTGAATTGTATTCATGAATATATGTCTGATGTCGATTTTCTAATCAAAGTACTTCCTTCAGTATTTCTTGTAATTCTGGCTTGGTTTTTGCAAATTCTCTAAGCTTCTCTTTATCTAAGAATGTCCTATTTTCACCATCATATTAGAGAGACAGTTTTGCACGGTATATAGTTCTTGGTTGGAAGTTTTTTTCCTTCAAGGCTTTTATATGTTATCCCATTGTGTTCTGGCCAACATAGTTTCTGCTGAATAACCAAAGCTTGGTCTAAATGACTCTCTTTTGTAAGTTGATTTTGGTTTGAGCCTATGTACCCAAAAACCCACTGCCACTGAGTCAGGCCCAACTCAGCAACTCTACAGGTCAGAGTAGAATTGCCTCATAGAATTCCCAAGGAGTACCTGATGGTTTTGAACTGCTAGCTTTTTGGTTAGCAGATGTAGCACTTAACCCATGATGTCACCAGGAATCTAGCTGCTCTTAAATGCCTCTCCTTATCTTTCACTTTGTTAAGTTTGAGTATAATATGTCTTGGTGTCTTTCTTTTGGGATCTACCTTTTGCGAAGTTTGATGAGCATCTTTGGAAAAAATATTCTCATCTTTTGTGATGTCAGGTTATAGAAGAAATCAAGGATGTAATAAAGAAACTTATGGAATAAATGAGAATTAAAACGAATCCTACCGGAACCTATGGGATACAGCAAAAGCAGTTTTCTGTTAACAAGTCTTTAACAATTCTCTCTGTATTTCCTGCTATCAGTCCCTGTGCTGGTACTCCATTCATCTATTTTATTCCTCTTGATAAGAGTTCCACATAAGCCTTAATTATGCTTCATTTTTCTTAATTCTTTTATCTGATTATTCCCCTTAAAATCTGGTGTCAGTTGCTTTAATTCTGCATTCCATTGCCTTGATCCTCCTTCTTTGACTTTTTTGAATTGTCAAACTTTGTTATATTTTTATTAATCTGTTGAATTTTAGGTCATTGTTGCTCTAAAATTTCTTGTAACTTGTTTCATTTTTCATTTTGTTCTGCTGTACTTTGTCTAATCTCCATCCTGATTTCTTGAAGTGCTCTACACAAAAATCTTTTGTATTCTATCTCTGGTAATTGCAGGAAGACATCTTCATCTGGAAACATTTTGATTCTTTAATTTGGTAGTTTTCTGGAACAATTGTGACCTTCTTCTTTAAATGATTAGAAATTGATTGTTGTTTCTGAGCCATCAGAAAGCTCCCGTGATAATTTGTTAGGTTATTGCAATCTGACATACACATTTATGAGGACTTCCAACTAAGTTTGCAAACTCCTCCTAGAAGAATTCTATATTCCTCACTGTTGAGTTTCACTATGGTCACCTTGAAAGTACTCCCATTAGGAAGCTATGGATTGACACCATTCAAAGCAATTTTGGAACTCTTTTCCAGGAATGGCCATCAGAGCTGTCATCATATAACTGTTGATGTCCTGAATGTCACCAAAATGTCTTCCTTTCAATATTTCCTTCATCTCCACGTAAAGAAAAATATCACTGAGGGACAGACCATGTGAGTAAGGGGGGTGTTCCAATTTTAGATCACTGTTGCTCTAAAATTTCTTGTAACTTGTTTCATTTTTCATTTTGTTTACTGATTAGAAACTATCTTACAGACAACAATAAAATCGAATTGATAAACTTCCCACTGTGCCACTATGTGCAATGATCATTCCAGAAAGAGCTCCAAAATGGCTTTGAAGGGTGGACTAGGCACTGGCATCAGACATAGCTTCCCAAGGGAAGTACTTCAAAGGTGACTACAGTGACATTCAGAAATAACATATGCAGCACTTAAAACAATTAAGTCCATAGACTTAATTGTCAAACCTCATATATGTACACACACACAGATGTGTGTATGTGCACATATATATATATATATATATATATACGTATACACACACACAGGAAACCCTGGTGGCATTGTGCTTAAGTACTACATTAGCTAAGCAAAAGGTCAGCAATTCAAATCCCCCAGGTGCTCTTTGGAGACTCTATGGCCAGTTCTACTCTGTCTATAGGGTTGCTATGAGTTGACATCAACTCGACGGCAGTGGGTGGGTATATATACATATATGTATGTGTGTATATATATCTATATATGTGGATAGAGATATAGGTATAGATATACGTGTACACACCAAACTCAAAAAACCCACTATCGTTGAGTGAGGTCTGACTCATGGTGACCCTAGAGGGTCAGAGTGGAACTGCCCCATAGAGTTTCCAAGAAGTGCCTGGCAGATTTGAAATGCTGACCTTTTGTTTAGGAGACATGGCACTTAACCCATTACGTGATCAGGGTTTCCATACACACACACAAGCACGCAAACACATGTGTGTATATATGTGTGTAAATATGTGTATGTATACATATAAAATGCATATGTATGCATTTTAATATGTATATGAAATTTAATATATATTTTATGTATATACACATGCATTTTAGTTTTGACTGTCCAAGTTGTCTAGTCATTTGAACCACAGTGTTAACTGAGCTTTAATAATTCTGATTCCTTGAGGGTCCTTCCTTTCTTCACTGTCCTTCTACTATGCTAAGCATGATGTCCTCCTCCAGAGGTGCTCTCTAGTGATTACATGCCCAAAGTAGGTAAGACAAATTCTTGCCATTCTCCCTTCTAAGGAACATTTTGGCTGTACTTCTAAGACAGACTTGTTCATTCTTCTCAAAGTCCATGGTAAATTCAATATTCTTTGCTAACAGTATCTTGAAAGTACCCTATAAAATAAATGCTTTCTGTTAATTTGTATCTTAATAAAAATCTATAATGGAATCATCACAGCACCCATTGCCATTTTCTTCACCCAGCAAGTCATAAACTCTTATGTAAGTGGCAGTGGTTCCAATTGTTCCACTACACTTCATCAGAAAAAGTCTACCTATACTTTATATTTTCTCTGTGGTGTCAAGGGAAGTCTGATTATTTAACTAACACTATGTGGCAATACAAACGCTTTTTTTATTGTGATTTAAGGTGTTTTCTGGCTTCTCTCACCCAGGGAATGCACAGATTTCAGATACAAACACTTTCTTTTCTTCCAAGGAAGTATTAACTACCCACTGGGGACATGGCACAGAAACCTTCTGTGTCTCAAGTTTTTTAAGTCATTTTGATTTTCAAACTTGGAATCAAGAAGACAGAACACAGGATGAGCCTGAAACAGAGAAGATCACAGCCTACTGGAAACACATTTGACTGACATTAACTGATCTAAATTCCAGTGTTAACAACAGCAGTGACCCACTGGTCACGTTGAGCAAGTCCCTGTTTCTCCTATCTTACAGGACTTTGGACCAATATGGCCACAAAACCTGCATCGCTGGGAGGTGAAGGCAAGTGTCTTTGAAGATCCTTCCCCACAATATTTTAATATCCCAGGCTTCAGTCTTCTGATTTGTAACATACCAATAATATTTTCTGTCTCACTGGTTGTGCACCGATTTGTTTCAAGATTCAAATAAGACAGCAGACACAGAATTACTCTAAACACCATTAAATAGAAGCTTTGTTTTGCTGATGATTCACTGGCAAGAAAAGTTATTGTTGAAAAATGCATGAATGTGTTACAATTCTTATGTTTCCTGAGTTCTCTGATGGGTAAACATTTCTAAGTAACATAATAAAGTGTTAACTGCAAAAAAAAAAAAGCTGATGTCCTATCACCCAATGGTTGAAGTGATGACTGCACTTGGAAAGGTAGGAGGAATTGTTGGCTCAGGGGGAGCCAGCTTAACTTTTCTTCCAACCCTCACCTCATTTCTGAACCCAGATACCAGAGAAAAGCTCAGGGCATACACCTAAAATGCATCACTTCTGTCCCAAGTAATGATCTACAATTTAGAGTCAGGTGTTGAGCAGAGGAGGGAGTGGAAAAAAGGGTGGATACAGGGAGTCAAGTCAGAATATAGGAAAGGTCTGAGTCATGAAAGTTGGTGAGCATTTAGCTTGTGACACTCTGGTGAACTTTTGCAGCTCTGTCTGTGCAGTGAGATACAACTCAGAGAAGCCAGAGGAACTTGCCTTCTACCCCTGCCTTTGTTCCTTCTCCACATTCAGGGAAAAAGCTCAGAGCACACATGTAAAGGGTCCTACTTTTGGTAGTGCACCAGAATGTAGCATCTCATATGAAGCATAGAAAGTAGGTGGGAAAGTCTGGGGATAGGGAGAAAAATAAGCACATAGGAAAGGATCAAGCACACAGTGTTCACAAGCACTTAGCTTGAGAGAGTCTGATGGAAATCACCCGGGGCTATGTAGATACAGCTATCTGCAGCTCAGGGAAAGCCAGAGGAACTTTTCTTCTACACTTCCCTTTGTTTGCCTCCCTGAATCTGGGAGAAAAGCTCAGGGCACTCACATACAATGTCCCACTTCTGGCCCAGGTAGTACACCAGAGTTTAGCTTCTGGTGTAGGTCACAGAAGAGAGTGGGAGGGGCACTACTGTGTTTGGTGGCCAGCCCCCACAATATTCTCTAGGTACAGCCATCCTAAGCTCAGCCTCTTGGTTGAGAGAGACACAATCCACTCAAGTGTCACTGCTCAGCATGGCAGCCCGCCCCAGCCACACTCTGAGGTACAACACTCCCGGGCCTAGCCTCCCAGCTGACAAAGATGGCCTCCACACCTGCACTGCCACTGCGGTCCTGCGCCAGCAGAAGTGGGAACCTCTGGGCTGCTGATTCACTACCAACAAAGGTAGATTTTCCCTTTCCTGTCACCCAGTCAAATCTCACAATTTTCCGCCTAACTTTGGGATGCCAAGAATGTACTTGCAAAACCCTTGTGGCACAGTAAGTAAGTACTACATCTGCTAACCAAAAATTGGCAGTTCAAATCTGCTAGGCACTCCTTGGAAGCTCTAGGGAGCAGTTCTCGTCTGTCCTATAGTGTCCTTATGAGTTGTAATTGATTCAGTGGCACTGGGCTTAGTTTGGCTTGGGGGTTTTGAATGTACTGGTTGTTCCAGTCAGTTGTTTTTCCAGGCCTTAGTCAATAGAGAGACACCACAGTGGCATAGTAGGTAAGTGTTGCATCTACTAGAAAGAAGTAAGCAGCTGGAGTATTCCAGGCACTCCTTGCAAAATCTATGAGGCAGTTCTACTCTTTCCTATAGAGTTTCTATGAGTTGGCATCAACTGGACAGCAGTGGGTTTGGGTTTTTGTTTTAACTTGTCACAGGGATCAGAGGAGACATCTGGCTAGTCTGCATTCTTAGCTCCACCTCCAATGTCATTTTTCATGAAATGGAGAAACAAATCGCCAACTTCATTTTGAAAGAGATGAAGCCCCAGGTAAGTCAAGGGTTACTGAAGAAGAAGAACAAAGTAGAGGTGTCACACTACCTGACCTTAGGATCTGTTACACTGCCACAGTAGTCAAAACACCCTGGTACTGCTACAAAAACAGATGTATAGATCAATGCAACAGAATAGAGGATCCAGACACAATACCATCCACCTACAAAAAGTTGATATGTGACAAAGTCCCAATGACCGTGAAATGGGGACAAAACAGTCTCTTTAACAAACAATATTGGTGAAATGGGATATCCATTTGCAAAAAACTGAAACAAAACTCACATCTCACCCTTGCATAAAAATGAACTCAAAATGGATCCAAGACCCAGATGCCCAACAATAGAAGAATGGATAGGTAAACTGTGGTACATATACTCAATGGAGCACTACGCAATGATAAAGAATAACGATGATTCCAGGAAACATCACCTAACCTGGTTTCAACTGGAAGACATTATGTTGAGTGAGAGTAGTCAGCGACAAAAGGACAAATACTGTATGAGACCTCTACGATAAGATCTCAAAAACAGACTCGTGTATAGAAGAAAAGACTCTTTGACAGCTGCAAGGGAGGGGAGGGAGGGAGGGAGTGCGGGGGGGGAGTGTTTAGTTTAGGTAGTTACTAGAAATCTAGTTGGGAGAAAGCGGTGACAGCACACATTAGGAACAAGAACAACATTAAGTGGACTTCAGCATAACTTGAGTACTCCTTCCGTCTTGACTCAATACTGCAAGGATAGAGTAGCTGGGGCGGGGGGCGGGGGACCATGCTCTTAGGCGAATTCTAGGCCAACTGGCACAACTAGCGTTTTGCTAAGAGAGCTCTCTGCACCCCACATTGGTGAGTGGCGTCTGGGGTCTTAAAAGCTGTCAAGCTGCCATCCGAGGACACAGCAAATGGTCCCAACTCAGCAGGAACGGATGCTCACCGAGGGCCAAAATGGCGTGCGGTAAAGACAACCGAGAAGACAGAGAGACCCACAAGAGTGGGTACCTACATCGACCTGGGACCGGAAGAACCGGATGGTGCCCGGCCACCACCGGTGATAGCCATGACGGAGCTCACAGAGAGGAGCCTGACCGGCAACACAAGAATAAAAAGAGGTGCATCATGAGATCTCCACTAAAAGACCTCAATTGATGGTCCAGCGGTTCTGGGGTTCCTCTGAGAGCATGGCCCCCAGCCCTGATGCTGCCCATTCCCATAAATTGTAACAAAGGTCCACTCTTTGGACAGGAGTGGAATGGACTTGGCAATGCAGAGTAACCATATGTTGGAAGCACTTTATGGTTCTATACATCTATAGGATATCATCTTGCTGACCTCTGGCTGGAGGAAGGGGAGTGGAAGGAGAGGAGGGGAAAGGAGACTGTTGGGAGGATGAGACATGTATGGAGCAGAGAGGAACAATGTGCAGTCACCGGACAGGGAGAGCAGTGGAAGCTGCATATAGGGGGGCATGTAAATTTACATGTGAATGTACATTTTCACTCAGTTGTGTTAAATAAAAATAAAAAAATTAAAAAAAAAATGGATCCAAGAACCAAGAATCAAACCTAAAATTATAAAGATTATGGAAGAAAACAGAGGGACAATAATAGAAGCTCTAACACATAGCACTAAGACTACAATATATTACTAACAATATATAACCAGTAGAAGAGAAAGTAGATAAATAGGAATTACTAAAAATCTAACATACTTACACAAAGACTTCTCAAAAAAGTAAAAAACTGGCTACAGACTAGAAAAAATATTTCACAACCACGAATCTTATTGACGTGTAATCTCTATCATCTACAAGGTACTGCAAAATATCAACAAGAAAAAGACATGTAACCCGAATAAACAGTGCTCAAAACAAATGGACATACGCTTCTCCAAAGAAGACATCCAGGCAGCCAAAGCACACATGAAGAAACACTCACGACCATTAGCTATTAGAGAAATCCAAATCAAAACTACAATGAGATACCATCTCATGCCAGCAAGGCTGCCATTAACCTAAAAAACACAAAATAACAAAGTGTTGGAGAGGCTATCGAGATGATGGAACTCTTCTACTCTGCTAGTGTGGATGTATAATGTACAACCTCTTAGAAAGCAATTAGGCACTTTCTTAAAAAGCTAGAAATAGGAATGCCACATCAACCAGCAATTCCACCACTTGGAATACAAGGCCTGACAATTCAGTCCCTGAACTTAACTGCTCTGAGTGCTGCGTACCTAATTGCTGACTATCACTACAGTAACCTTTGAAATACTCCCCTCTGAAAGCTAGGCACAGACACCAGAGCCTAGTCCCCCCATCAAAGCAATTTTGGAAATCTTTCTGGAACGGCCATTGCACACGGTGGAATGGTGGCAAGTTCACAAACTTAATTGTATCATTGTCTGTGACGGAATTCTAAGCAGCAAACAAATAACTGTATTAGGACACCCTCCCTACTCACCTGATCTGGCCCCCAGTGACTTTTTTCTAAACCTGAAGATAAAGAGAATATTAAAAGGAAGACACTTTAATGACACTCAGGACATCAAGGGTAATATGACAACAGCTCTGACTGCCATTCTACAAAAAGTCTTCCAAAATTGCTTTGAGGGGTGAACTAGATGCTGACATTGGTACACAGCTTCCCAAGGGGAGTACCTTGAAGGTGACTGTAGTGATATTCAGCAATGAGGACTTCATCGTTGGACTTTGTATAAAAATAGAGAAAGAGAAAGAAAGTTAGGTCAAGGAAATGGCTCACGTGGTTGTACAGTTTGGAAAGTTCCAAGTCTGTGGATTAGACAGAGGCTTCTTCTGATTCCTGCAGTTGCAGGGGCCGCTGAACCCAAGACCAGCAGGCTGTCAAGGGTGACAAATGCCAAGATCAGCGGGCAAGATCACAAGCCTTCTACTGAGTCGTGCAGCTGAAGGGGCTGGGAAACCCTAGATCATCAGGTAAGCTGCTAGCTCAAGTCTCAAGAATTGGAAGCCAGATGAACCCTTGTGCCTTCCTCTCCCCTCCAGAAAGAAACTAGTAGGACAGCCTCCTAAAAATTTACAAAACCATAAAATATACACACCACACGCTCACTCTGGGGCCCAGTCCATTCTGAAGTGTTGATCTCAGTACTGATTTCAAGTCTGGGCTAACAGCAAGCCTAAGGACCATTTTGTCAGGACAGCCTCCAGGCTGTTGGACCATCAGTTCAAATCTTTTAATAGAGTCTGTGATCTCCACACTTCTTTTTCTTGGGCTACATCAGGGACTCAACATTGGGTTGCCTGTCAGGGCTGTCTTTCGTGGAGGCTGGGCACCATCTAGTTCTTCTGGTCTCTTGCTGATGTAGTCTGCCAATCATATGGGTCCTTCTGTGGCCTAGACTCATTTCTCCTCGTGTCTGGTGTTTTCTCAGTTGTCATCAGTTCCAGCTGGGTTAGGACCACATGAGGTTCCTCTCACGGTAGCCAGCTGGCTTTTAAGACCCAGGTGCCACTCACCAATATGAGATGCAGAAGGCTAGTTATGACAACTAACCTTATGTCCCCTGAGAACATGGTCCCCAGACCCCTGTCCCTGTTACCCTCTTTTGAAATATTGAATTTAGAAAACCTTTTGGTTTACCATGTAATCCAGTTATGCTGACCTGTCTTCTACTGCATGCCATCACTCTCTTCACCTAACTGAATTCCTAATGACTACCTAATCTAGGAATAAACCCGTCTCTCCCTCCCCACAACTGTTACCATTAGAGAGTCTTTTCTTCTGTGCCTAATTCCTTTTTTAAGTCTTTATAATGGTGGTCTCACACAATATCTGTCCTTTTGCATCTGACAGATTTCACTCAGCATAATGTCTTCCAGGTTGTAAGATATTTCCTAAAATCATTACTGTTCTTTATCATTGCATTGTGTCCATTGTGTATATATATCATAGTTTTTTTATCATTCATCTGTCGATGCACACCTAGGTTGATTCCATCTTTTTGCTATTGTGGACAGTGCTGCAGTAAACATTCATGTGCATGTATCTGTTCACGTGAATGCCCTTATTTCTGTAGGAAGTATTCCAAGCAGTAGGATTGCTGGATTGTATGTTATTTCTACATAAGAAAGCACAAAATTGCTTTCCAAAGAGGTTGTACCATTTTATATTCCTACCAGCATGGTGGGAAGCTTCCAATCTCTCCACAGCCTCTCCACCATTCATTGTTTTATGTTTTCTGGATTATTGCCACTCTCGTTGGAGTAAGATAGTATCTCATTGTAGTTTCGATTTGGATTTCTCTACTAGCTAACGATTGTGAGCATTTTCTCATGTGTCTTTTGGCTGCCTGGATGTCTTTCTTGGTGACGTACCTGTCCATCTCATTTGACCATTGTTTAATTGGGTTATTTGGCTTTTTCTTGTTGGGATTCTTGAATACCTTTGTTTTGCTACCTCCACTGTCACCTGAGTCCTGAGGATTCATTGGGGATAAGGGGAGGGATGGGTCACTCCAGCTGATAGTGGAACAGACCCCTTGTATGATGGGCCGGGACACAGGACAGCCCAGGGCACCAGACCCTGGACACTTGTGTTGTTTAACATTAATGCAGTATTTAATGTTTCCTGAAGCCCTGCTGGCACAGTGGTTCAGAGCTACTCTGCTAACCTAAACATCAGTAGTTTGGCTTCACCAGCCACTCCTTTGAAACTCTAGGAGACACTTCTACTCTGTCCTACAGTGTCACTGTGAGTTGGAGTTGACTCAGTGACAATAGGTTTCATTTTTTTTTTTTGAACTGTTTGCCAGGTAGCATGAATCAGATACAAATAATTTTAAAATTTACTCCAAACAGGCTGTATGTATGTATTGCCTTGTTATCCCCTGTTTGCCAGGCCTGCGGCAAAAAAATCTGAACAGATTTCAAACGATGGCTTGAGAAGACAAAGCAAAATATTGCAAGAACATGTATGAATACCTGGAGATAGAAAACTCAAAGAGAAGAACAACTTGGCATTTCTAAAGCTGAAAGTACAGAAGAAAATATTCAAGTCAGGGCAAAATACTGAAGGACACAGAAAGCATCCAAAGAAGATGGAAAGAATACATGGTGTCACCGGGTCAAAAAGAATTGGTTGGTATTCAACCATTTCAGAGCACAGACCCTCATCAAGAACCAATGGTACTGAAGGAAGAAGCTGAAGATGCTCTCAAGACACTGGTGAAAAACAAGGCTCCAGGAAGTGAGGAAGCAGCAACTGAGACATTTCAACAAATGCATGCAGGGCTGCAGGTGCTTACTGTGCTGTGCCAACAAATTTGGAAGACAGTTACCTGGTCAATCAACTGGAAGACATCCATATTGATACCTATTCCAAAGATGGCCCAACAGAATGGAGAAATTCTCAAACAATATAATTAATATTATATACAAATAATATTTTGCTGAAAGGATCATTCAAAAGTAGTTGTAGCAGTATGTTGGCAAGGAACTGCCAGAAATTCAAGCCAGGTGCAGAAGAGGATGTCAAAGGAGAGATATCATCACTGATGTCAGAAGGATCCTCGCCAAAGCAGAGAATACTAGAAAGTTGTTTACCTGTGTTTTACTGACTATGCAAAGGCATTTGACTGTGTGGATTATAACAAGCTGTGGATAACACTGTGATCGGAATATTTCATTGTGCTCACAGGAGCCTGTACACAAAGAGGCAATCATTCAAACACAACACAGGGACAGTGTGTGGTTTACAGTCAGGAAATCTGTGCATCGCTGTTGTGTGCTTTCACCATACTTATTCAGTGTGCTGAGAAAATGATCCAAGAAGTTAAAATTATTTGAAGAAGAACATGGAATGGGGATCAGTGGGAGACCCATTAACAACCAGTGATACGCAGATAACACAACCTTGCTTGCACAAAGAGAAGGGCATTCACTTAGTCATGAAGGGCACAGTCAACAGCCTTCAGTACGAATTACTCCTCGAGATAAAAAAAAAAGACACAACTAAATCTAAGCAACATCATGATAAACAGAGAAAAGATTGAAGGTGTCACAGATTTTATTTTACTTAGATCCACAATCAATGACCATGGAAGCAGCTGTCAAGAAATCCAAGGATGCATTATGTTGGGCAGATGTGCTACAAAAGACCTCTTTAAAGTTTTGAATGCAATGATGTCGCTTTAAGGACTGAGTTGTGCCTCATCCTAGCTGCAGTGTTTTCTCCTCACAGACATGAGAAAACTTGACAATGAATAAAGTAGTGTGAAAAAGAATTAATGCCTCTGAATTCTCTGTTGCTGAAGAATATCGAGTATACTATGAACTGCCAAAAGAACAAACACATCAGTTTTGAAAGAAATACAAGCCAGAATGTTCCTTGGCAGCTAGGATGGTGAGACTCTCACCTACTTTGGACGGGTTGTCAGGAAGATTCAGTCCCTGGCGGATGTTATGACTGGTCAAGCAGACCGTCAGGGAAAGAGGAAGGCGGCGAAGATGATGGACTGAGGCTGCGGCTGCAACGACGGGTGCAACAGCAAGGCCCGTGAGGATGGTGCGGGGCCGGCAGTGTTTCCTTCTCTTGTCTTTAGTAGGGTCACTGTGAATTGGATCCCACTAAGGCACCCAGCAGGGGCATCATCACATTTCATAACACTGGTTGCCGTGGTTTGGATTTCTGCTCCTGGAAACACTGGGAGGCGCCCATCGTTTGCACTTGCAGAAGACCTGGTGTTCCCAGCCACTGGGCGGTGTGTGAAAGAGACCTGAAAATCTGTCTCCTCAAAGATGACAGCCAAGGAAACCCTGTGGACCTGAGTCGTCTTCTGGGTCCTGGGGTCGCTATGACATGGAAACCACTTCACAGCAGCAGGTTTTATTCCTGAAAAGTCAAAGAAAGTACCAGATGGCGGCATGGCCTAGGTCCTCAGCCTCACAGACCAGAGGCCCATGATGGAGGAAGTCCTTTACGGGGAGGGGTCCTCCCACTTGAAGGGGGTGGCTGTCCTGAACTGGGGACCTGGTAGTCCTCTGGGGTGGTCCTCGGTGTTGCTAAGGCTCTCAGGCTGGCGGCGTCTTCTGGGTCCTAGAGCCCACCGCTGTGCCAGCCATGGTACACGCTTCTGAGGTGGGGGCTGGAGAGAGTGGGCGGCCCGGGGCCCACTGGTCCTGGGAGGGTCAGGAAGGGAAGGGGCGCCCCAGTGCCCATACTGTGTCGAAGTCAATGAAAGTAACCTAAAGGAAAGAGCCACAGGGACTAGCCCAGGGCGTCAGGTCCGGGTGCACAGGGAGAGCCTGGAGGCCCAGTGCAGTGCTGTGTAGAGTGCAGGCACACTTGTGGGAAACGGTCCTTGGTGACAAAGACTTCTCTAGCGGTGGGTGAGGGACTGCTGGGCTGGGACCGCAGGACGCGCCCTTATCAGTCGCCTAGCCACCTACTTGTTGAGAGTACTGCAGTCTTGCTTGTTTCTTCCCCTACCTCCCACCTCCCACCTCCTAGGCCCCCCACAACAAGGAAATAAAAATGAAAGACTTTCCCAGGCAGACCAAAAAAAAAGGAATCCATTAGCAGAAAATGTGCCCTAAAAATGTTAACAGACCTTTTTCAGGTAGACATGAAGGGACATAGGTCAGAAACTTGCATCTCCATAAAGGATGGAAGAGGATCAGAGTATGAATAAATACAGGTAAACTGTGATATTTTATTTCTCTTATACTTGACTGATCTGAAATTTAACTTTTTACTTAAAGGAATGATGGTGATAGCCTGGTAGGTGATTATAACCTGTGGGTGTGAAATAGATGACTGGAGAGATGTTTGAGAACACACTGTTCTATGGGACCTGCACCTTAGGGTGTCATCTGGAATAGTTATTTGAAGACAGACTCAGATAACTTAAAAATGTATACTGTAGGGGGTGGTGCCAAGATGGGGGAGTAACAACACATCCCTCCTAAACCCTCAACAACTTAGAACTTCAAAATTAGTGAAATCCAACAAATACAGCAATTCAGAAGTACTGAACTAGGCTTAGAGAATCCTAAGTACAAAGGAGCAAAAGGAAGATCTTAGGAACCCTGAACCACCTCAGACAAAACAACATGGCTTGGGTGGAGTTTCTCTGCAAACTGAAGGCATCCTAAGTGGGAGAAAATCTGTCTGCAGTGAATTTTAGCAATCAAGTGGAGCCACGAAACAAGAGCTGGAACAACCCTGAATTTGACTAAAGAGTCCTTCCCTAGCCTAAACATCACAGCTGCAGCCTACAGCCCAGACCTGAAGGTCCCTGCACAGGTTAGAACACTCTGCGACTAGGCCAGCTGTCAGCACCCCAACAGACCCACTGGCTATGTGGACAAGCACTGATTCAGAGCCACAAGGGGTCTTGAGGCCATGGCTAGAGGAGCAGGGAGACAGAGAGGGGAACACGGGGACAGGAGACAGGGGCTCTCAGCTCCCAGGGCGATAGGGCAGGACAGGGCAGAGCTGAGGGGAGCATGTGAGTGTATTCTGCACAGCAGGCCTTACTTAGTCCTGCATGAGACTGGGAGGCCCAGGTTCAGGCGCCCCATGGCTATGGAGCAGGGGATCGTGGACCAAGGGGTGGGGGGATGGAATGAATGACCTAGCTGCTGGCTGACCTGGGACTGGCGTTGGAGCCAGTGGGCCAGGAAGCTGTGGGCTCCCACAGCCTGGGGGTGGGGGACTGAGAGAGCACATTAACAGCTGGGAAGAAGACTGGGGCCACATGGACCAGTGAAGCTTGGGCTCAGGCAATCAGGCAATCCAGAGTGATCCCCCCAGCAGCTAGGCAGCCATTGGAGCCAAAAGTACTGGAGAGATCTGAGCTCAGGCAACCATGACAGAAGGACAGTGAGCACTACTGGCTAGGCAGCCGTTAGTGGAGCATGTACCACCAAGGCTTTTATGTAGGTGAACCATCAGTTGGGAAGATAATTACCCTGGTGCCTAGGTAGCCACTGGAGCCAAGTGCACCAGTCTGGTCTAGGCTAAGGCAACCCTGGAGGAGAGCAGAGATCACCCCATCAGTTAGGCAGCCATTAGAACTAAGTGCACCAGGGTGGATTAAGCACAAGTGACCTGGGGGGAGGGATGTTAACAACTTAACAGCTAGGCAGCCATTGAAGCCGTGTGCTGTGGATAGATCTGGGCTTAGGCGACTGTGGGGCAAGGGCAGTGAGCACCAGCAGCTAGATAGGCACGAGTGCTGCATGTGCCAGGAAGGCTTGGGCTGAGGTCAACTGGGAGGAGGGGAGAGATTTCTTCAGCTACTGGACAGCCACTGGTGCCACGTGTGCCAGGGGGAACTGAGCTCAGGTGACCCTTGAGAAGGGAGTGATTGTCATAGCTGCTAGGCAGCCATTGGAACCTAGCGTGCATGAAAAGTCTCAACTCAGGCAAACCTAGAAGTCTTAGGTGATAACCCCAGTAACTGGGTGGCCACTGGAGCCAAGTGTGCCCAGGAGGTTTGACACTGGGGTAGGGTAGCTAGGTAGCCACTGGAGCCATGACTTGAGGAAGAGGGCACACATGAGCAACCACTCCCTCTCCCTATACCTGAATCTGAGTCGGAGGCTCCAAGAAGGATTGCCCAAACCAGAGGCAGATGCAGCAGGAGCACTCGAGTCCTGTCCACCTCGGAATGGCTGCAAAAGTGCAGCACCTGCACAAGTGACCTGCCAGCCCCCAGCCCAGAGGCAGAAGCAGTGGTGATGTGCTGAAAGCAGGTGCAACTCCCCCACCTGGGAGCTGTGCCAGCAGCAGCAACAGACCAGTGCAGGACAGTAAGAGCAAGCAACAGAAAATAATTGGACCGTACAGAAAATCTACAGCCTAGCCCAAACAGAGAGAAGCTGTTCAGAGCAACTGAACTATTAAGTCTGTTTCACTGCAATGACTTCTGGATGGCTTAGACACAACAATCAATAATTCTAAACACCTGAAGAAGCAGGTGTTTCTAAACACCATGACTTCTGCAATCTCCCAGAACAAAGCATCTGTGGATTTCCCGGATGAAGAAGAGTTCCTACAACTATCAGAGACAGAATACAAAAGATTGATGTACAGAGCTGTGCACATCAGGAGAGAGATCAGGCAAAATGCAGCAGAGCACACAGATAAATTAAGCTGCAAGAAATGTTTGAGCAGCAATGATGTGAAATTTGACAGATTAACAATAGAATCTCTGGGCTCAATAACTCAATAGAAAGTCAAAGGAGCAGGGTTGAGGACTTAGAAGAAGAATTAGGGAGCTTGAAGACAAAGTAAATGATACCAGCATCCATGAAGAAAAATCAGATAAAAAGACTCAATAAGGGTGAAGAATCCCTAAAGGTGATGTGGAATTCTATTAAAAAAATAATAACATCTGTGGGATCAGAGTACCAGAACAAGGTGGGACAGCTGAAAATACAGAGCAAATTGTTGAAGACCTGCTGACAGAAAACTTCCGTGGTATCATGAAAGATGACATCTCCATTCAGGATACTCATCAAACCCCACTCATATAGACTCCCAAAGAAATACACCAAGGCATAGCATAATCAACCTAAATAAAACTAGTGACAAAGAGAGACTAAGAAGGCAGCCAAAAATAAGCAAAAATAACCTATAAAGGAAAATTATTAAGATTAGGCTCAGACTACTCAGCTGAAACAATGCTGGTCAGAAGACAGTGGAAATACATATAGAAATCCCTGAAGGGAAAAAACCTGTCAATCAAGAAAGTTGTCTCTCAAATACGAAGGTGAAATTAAGATTTCCACAGATAAACAGAAATTTACAGAATCTGTAAGAACCAAACCAAAATTACAAGAAATATTACAGGAAGTTCTTAGATTAGAAAATCAATAGCATTACATACACACATAAACATCCAGCACTCAACAGAACATCTAGATAACATGAGAAAAGGAAATCCAAAAAATGATAACCAAAACCAAATGCCAAAAAATAGAAATCCAGAGATCTCAGGATATAACTGATAACTTTCTTATATGAAAAAGAGGGTCAAAGAAAGGTACACATAGAACTTCTGGATGTGGAGGAAGACAAGAAGATACACAGACACCAAAGTTTGGACTACTTTTAGGTTAATAAAAGGGACTAAAGGAGTAATCTCAAAAGAACCCTGTAATGATACACATCAAAAGCAACAAACAAAAATCACAATGTCAAGATGACAAACACTGAAAGCCACTAAAATACATAAAGAAAAAAGTTAGCAGAGAAAATGGAATGCATCAGAGGAACTGCCCATAATACCCCCCAAAAGGCATCACAATAACAACACTAAATCATATTTATCAATAATCACACTGAATGTTAATGGACTAAATACACCAATTAAGAGAAAGAGAGTTGCATACTGAATAAAAAAAAGTGACCCATCTATATGCTACTTACAGGATACACAACTTAGACTCAAAAACACAAACAAACTACAACTCAAAGACTGGAAAAATATATTAGGCTAATAACTTTCTAAAAAGAGCAGGAGTGGCAATACTAATCTTGGACAGAGTCGACTTCCAAGTGGAATCCACCATACTAGATAAAGAGGGTCACTATCTGATGGTCAAAGGCTCAATTCAACAGGAAGACATAATCATACTAAATATCTACAAGGCTTCAAAACATATAAAACAAACACTACCTGCACTGAAAACAGAAATAGACAGCTCCACAATAATAGTAGGAGACTTCAACACACTACTCTCAGTAAAGGACAGAACATTCTCCAAAAAGCTTAGTAAACACACAGAGGATCTAAATGCTACAATCACCCAACTTGACCTTAGAGACATATTCAGAATATTTCATCCAACTGAAGCCAAGTATACTTTCTTTTCCAGTACTCATAGAACATTCTCCTGAATTGACCACATATTAAATAACAGAGCAATACTCAAAAAAATTCAAAATACTGAAATAATACAAAGCTTCTTCTCAGACGATAAAGCCATAAAACTAGAAATCAGTAACAGAAAAGAGATGCAAATTAAATAAAAAACACAGAGACTGAGTAACATTTTGCTCAAGAACTACTGGATAATAGAAGAAATCAAGGACACAATAAAGAATTTCAGAGAAACAAATGACAATGAAGACACATCATACCAAAATGAACAAGACACAGCAAAAGCAGTGCTCAGAGGTCAGTTCATCTCAATAAATGCACATATCCAAAAGAAGAAAGGGTACAAGTCAAAGAATTAATTCATCAACTTGAACAGCTAGAAAGATCTCAGAAAAAGAACCCATTAGGCTCCAGAAAATAGCAAATTATTAAAATTAGAGTAGAAATAAATAAAATAGAAAAGACAAAATAATTGAAAGAATAGACAAGTCCAAAATCTGGTATTCTGAAAAGATCAACACAACTGATAAGCCACTGGCCAAAGTGACAAAAGAAAAACAGGAGAAGAAACAAATAACCTGAATTAGAAATGAGATGGGTGATATCACAACAGACTCTGCTGAAGTTAAAAGAATCATACAAGAATAGTATGAAAAATTATAGTCTAATAAATTTGAAAACCAAAAAGAAATGGACAATTTTCTGGAAAAATATCACCTACCTAAAATAATAAAATCAAAGAGAGAACAACTAAACAAATGCATTACACAAAAAGAAACAGAAAAGGTAAGTTAAAAACTTCCATCCATAAAAAGCCCTGGCCAGTCTGGCTTCACTGCAGAATTCTCTCAAACATTCAGAGAAGAGTTAACACCATTACTTCTAAAGGTGTTCCAGAGTACAGAAAAGGATGGAATACTCTCAAATTCATTCTATGAAGCTAATGTAACCCTGATACCCAAACCAGGTAAAGACAGCACAGAAAAAGAAAATTACAGACCAATATCTCTCATGAACTCAGATGCAAAAATCCTGAACAAAATCCTAGCTAACAGAATTCAACAACCCATCAAAAAACAGTTCATCAGGACCAAGCAGAATTCATACCAGGGATGCAGGGATGGTTTAACACAAGAAAACAATTAATGTAATCAATCACATAAACAAAATAAAACACAAGAACTACCTGAGTCTATCAATTGATGCAGAAAAGGCGTCTGATAAAGTCCAACACCCATTCATGTTAAAAAGTCTCAGAGAAATAGGAACAGAAGGGAAATTTGTCAACATAATAAAGGCCACCTACACTAAACCAACAGCTAACATCATGGTTGATGGAGAACAGCTGAAAACATTCCCGTTAACAACAGGTACTACACAAGGATGCCCACTGTCACCACTTCTATTCAACATTGTTCTGGAGGTCCCAGCGAGAGCAATTAGACATGATAAAGAAATAAGAGGCCTCCAAGTTGGCAAAGAAGAAGTCAAACTATGGCTATTTCTGGATGATATGATCTTATACACAGAAAACCCTACAGAATCCATTAAAAAAACTATTGGATCTAACAGAAGACCAGTAAAGCATCAAGATACAAGATACACATACATAAATCAGTGGGATTCCTTGACACCAACAAAGAGACAACTAAAGAGGAAATCCCTAGACCATTACCATTTACTGTAGCCCCCAACACAATAAAATACCTGAGGATAAATCTAACCAGAGATGTAAAAGACCTATACAAAGAAAAGTACAACTCCCTACTGCAAGAAACAAACAATGACTTACACAAGTGGAAAAATATACCTTGCTCCTGGATAGGAAGGCTTAATATTGTGAAAATGTCTATCCTACCCAAAGCAATCTATACATACAATGCAATACCAATTCAACATCCAATGGCATTCTTGAACAAGATGGAGAAACAAATCACGAACTTCATACAGAAAGAAAGGGTGCCAAGAAGATGAACAAAGTGGGAGGCCTCACCCTTCCTGATCTTGAAACCTACTACACTGCTACAATAGTCAAGACAGCCTGGTACTGGCAAAAAAATAGACATACAGACCAATGGAACAGAATCTAAAATCCAAATATAACTTCATCCATTTAGGAACAGCTGGTATTTGATAAAAGCCTGAAGACAATGAATTGAGGTAAAGACAGTCTCTTCAACAAATGATGCTGGCATCATTGGATATCCACCTGTAAAAAATACGAGACCCTTATCTCACACCATGCACAAAACTAATTCAAAATGGATCAAAGACCTAAATGTAAAAGCTAAAACAATAAAATTCTTGGAAGGAAAAACTGGGAAGACGATGGAAGTGCTAATCTACGGCATCAACAGTCTACCAAAACCCACCAACAACCTTCAATCATCAGAAACAAAAACAGATAATTAGGAACTCTTAAAAATGAAATACTGATGCTCATCCAAAGCTCATCAAAAGAGTAAAAAGACTACCTATAGAGTGGGAACAAATATTCACCACTACGCTTCCAACCACTGTCTAATCTCTCTAATCTGCAAAATACCGCAAAACCTCAAAAAGAAAAAGACAAACAAGCCAATGAAAAAATGGGCAAATGACATGAAGAGGCACTGCACCAAAAAAGACATACAGGCTGCCAACAGATACATAAGGAAATGTTCACAGTCGCTAGCCATCAGAGAAATCCAAATAAAAACCACAATGAGATACCATCTTACCCCAACAAAGATGGCCATGATCCAAAAAACACAGAATAATGAATGCTGCAGTGGATGTGGAGGGACTGGAATGCTTCGACTCTGTTGTTAGGTTCAACCACTACAAAAATAAATTCAGCAATTTCTTAAAAAACTAGAAATAGAAATACCATATGATCCAGCAATGCCACTCCTTGGAATGCATCCCAAAGAAATAATGAAAACCACTCAAACAGATACTTGCATGCCAATGTTTACTGCAGCTCTCTGCACAACAGCAGAAAGTTGGAAACAACTTAGATGCCCACCAACAGATGAATGGTTAAACAAACTGTAATATGTTCATACAGTGGAATACTATGCAATGATAGGACACAACGATGGTTTAGAGAAATACCTGTCAACGTGGGACCATCTACAGGAAACTATGCTGAGTGAAATTAGCCAGACACAGAAGGAGAGATTTCATATGAAACCATTATTATAAAGACAGAACTAATCATTTAAGCACAGCAGAAATAAATATTGATGGTTACACGGGGCAGGAAGGGAGGGAGAGGGAGTTTTTACAAATTAGATAGTGGTTAGGATTAGGGATGGTTATAGGATGCGACAGCATGCACTAGAAGTGGGGTACCAATAACTACTCAACTTTATAACAAAACTGCCCTCTTAATGTGGACCACCTCTTTGGAAGAACACAGAAATGGGATCTGGGATCGGGGGGACACACTCTCAGGGGACATCTAGACTAAGTGGGATACCCAAGGTTTTTCTCTCTCCATCTCTCTGAAGATACCACTCCACATACCACCTGGGTGAATAGCAACTAGGATTGTAAAAGCTAGCAAGCTGCCATAATTAGCACCAAATGGTCGCAATCCACCTGGACCTGGGGCAAATGGAAGCATGAAGGACAGCAGAAAAATATGAGCCTACCAGTTAGAAGGGGCCATATGAGCCATAGCCTGCTTCAGTATGGGACCAGAAGAACTAGATAGTGCCCAGCCGCCACCAATGACAGCCCTGATGGGGTATGCAGAACGGACCTCCAGACACAGTAGGTGATGGAGTAGAGGGCACAACTAGAACTCTACCAAAAGACCACACTTGATGGTCGTTCTGAAGGGAGGGCCCCTTGGGAGCATGACCCCGAGTCTCTCTAGCCCCAAACTGCATCCAAGACCTGGGCCAACTCCCCAGACAAAGACTGACCTGGACCATAAAAAAAATAAGAGTGCTGTGGAGTCAACCAAACCATTAAAATGTATATGGGGTAGTCTGAGGGACACTTTGCTGGAGTCGATTGCGTAAGGACAGCCAGACCTTTATCAGGTCACAGGAAGTTCCAAACAAAAGGGGAAGCAGGCTACCATGTACTTGGGGGTAGGGACAGGGGTGGGGGAGAATGGGCAGCAAGAATAGAATAAAAATGGACATTCTGGGAGTTATATGGCAGCATGATATACATTGTAAAATTGTTCTTAATCATAATAAAAAATGTATACTGTAAACCCAGGGACTCATTTTAAAAAGCAATCTTCTGACAGAAGATAAAGTGAAAAAAGTAATCAAGTGTCATAGATTGAATCGTGTGTCCTCCCAAAATGTGTGTCAACTTGGCTAGGCCATGATTCCCAGTATTGTGTGGCTGTCCACCAGTCATTGATCTAACGTGATTATCCTCTGTATTGTAAATTCTAAACTTTAAAAAGGAACCCCAGCGGTGTACTGGTTAATAGCTCAGGCTGCTAACCAAAAGTTCAGTAGTTCAAATCCACCAGATGCTCTTTGAAAATTTGGGGGCACTTTTCTTCTCTGCTCTAAGGAATTAATATGAGTTGTCTTTGACTTGATGGCAATGTTTTTTGCTTTTTGTTTTTTTAAGATACTAATCAAGTTTCAATATACTAGGGACAGCCAGAAGAATGAACAAACCTGTCTTAGAAAAAGTATAGCCAGAATGATCCTTAGAAGCAAGGATGGCAAGAAATCATCTCAGGTATTTTGGACATACTATCAGAATGGAGCAGTCCCTAGAAAAGTAGAGGGTAAATGAAAATAAGGAAGACTCTCAACAAGATAGACTGACACAATGGCTGCAATAATGGGCTCAAGATAACAATTGAGAGGATGGCACAAGATTGGGCAGTGTATCGTCTTGTCATATATGGGGTTGTTGTGAACTGGAACTAATTTAACAGCAGCTAACAAAAACAACGTGATGCTGGAGGCAGAGTTAACACGGCAGAGTAGACACACATCTCCTCAATTCCCTCTGAAAACTAACAGGGATAATTGAAGGGAGCTTTCTGGACACCCATTGACCCTCCCAGGACATGGCATAGAATTGTCACTTGGGAATGTATACCACTAAGCGAGGAAACTTCCTCTCTACTGCTGAAACCTGATCTGGCTGTGTGGACATCTGCCACCAAAGGTATTTAGTGCTTTTAACATTTTTTTTTTTCTCCTTTTCTCTTTGCTGGCCTACAGGCAGGTGAAGGGCATGTGCTGGGGCTACTCTGAAACCCAATCCTGAAGTGAAGTGCTTGTACCACAGCAGAGACATTGGGCAGGCATACCCATACTTTGAGAGCCCCAGTGGTGGAGACACTGAAGTTCCCCTACCCCCACCTCTTTGGAACTCTGCCATAGCTTTTCTTCTTTCTTGGCAGGAAGGGTAGCTTGACTGGGACACCGGAGAGTGTGCCTGGGAGGTGGAGTTACCCAATCAGAGCCCTCACCAGGGGTGGATTCTCAGGGTAGGAAACAGTGCCAGCCCAGGGAACACTTTCCCAATGGAGGGGCTGTGTTTAGCAAGGTGTTGCCTCACAGGTGGAGCCTGGCAGCAGTGACAGTGATGCTTTGTGGCACAGTGGGCCTCCTCTGTAGTATAGCATCTCTGGACAGCCAGAGAGCAGCTGCCCTTGTCAGTCAGAAGGAGGGGCCTGCTGCACCTGCAGGCAGCCAGGGGAGGAGCCCCCTTGTCAGTCAGAAGGGGGTGCCTGACACACGTTGGTTAACAGGCAGGTAGCTTTCCTATTTTAAAATAAAACTGCCTGGAGAAATAACTGCAGTGCAACCTAACTGCATCTCTTCCAGCCTTCACTTACGCACATCATACAATCAGCTGATGGCCCCCCGGTGTCTCCATAAGAAGGGCAGTATCTTTACCAGCCAGGAGGCATAGCGTGCCACCCCAGAGAGTGCACTGGGCCCAGTCACAAGAGAACAGCATGGTGGCTGGTGGTCAACTTTCTTAACTCCTGTTAAGGCAACACCAGAGAAAGTAAACAGCCTCTAGATGTCACACAAGCCAACAGACCATAGTCTGCCACTCAAAAAAAAAAAAAATTCAAACATGAACCCAAAAAACTCCCAAAATGCTGAGTCCAAAAACTTCCCAGATGAAGAAGCCTTTCTGAAACTATCAGAGGTCGAGTACAAGACACTTACATGTAGAACCCTCCTAGAGATTAAACAAAACACAGCAGAACAAAATGAAAAATTAAGCAAGCTATTCGAACTGATGGAGCATCAACATTCTGAAATCTGACCAATCAATAACAAAATCTCAAAAACAGAAAATTCAATTCAAAGTCATAAAAACAGACTTGATGCAATGGAACTTAGAATCAGTGACACTGAGGATAAAGTTACTGACACCAGCATTTATGAAGAGAAGCTGGAGAAAAGAAATAAGAAAAATGAAGAAACTCTAAGAAACATGTGGGACTCCATCAAAGGGAATAATCTATGATTAATTGGAATCCCTGAACTAGGAGGCATAGATGAAAACACAGAGAGCATTGTTACTGAGTTACTGACAGAAAACTTCCCTGAAATTATGAAAGAAGAGAACATAGATATCCGTGTATCAAATGCCACAGAAAATGGACCCTAAGACAAACACCTAGACATGTTATAATCAAGCTTAATAAAACAAAGCATAAACAGAAACTCTTAAAGGCAGCAAGACTCAAAACACAGCTGACATTCTCAGCACAAAGGCAGTGGGATGATACATTTAAGGCCTTGAAGGAGAAAAACTTCCAACCAAGAATTATATACCCTGCAAAACTGTCTTTCAAATATGAAGATGAAATTAAGACGTTTGCAGATAAACAGGAGCTCAGAGAATTTGCAAAACCAAACCAAAACTAAAGAAATACTGAAAGAAGCTCTCTGCTTAGAAAAACAAAACCCTTAACTGTATACTTAAGGGGACAAAGCAGGACATAACATATGGAAACCTACCCAGTTAGGAAAGGCATAAAATTCAATGAGAGCTACATTAAAAAAAAGGGAACCAGTGAACTTATGAAAACTAAGATAACATCACAATAAAAAGAGGGATATACTACAGTAATTATAGTTTTTTCAGATAGCAAGGAAATTCATAAGATTTGTAGAAGCTATAAATGGATTTAATCTTAGATTATTACCGGGGATTATACAGGTAGCCACAAAGCACAATAACAAGGCAACACATCAAAAGAAGAAATGCAATACAGGGATCTCAACAAATACTAAATCAACGCTGAAAAACATGAAATTTCAACGCATAAAGAAGAAAGTCCCAGAACAGAATATTAAGAACAGAGAAAACTCCAACACAAAAATAATCACATCAAAATGACAGCACTAAACACATAGCTGTCAATAAACACACTGAATACAAATGGTCTGAATGCTCCAGTAAAGAAACAACGAGTGATATCTTGGATCAAAAAAACACAACCCATCTATATGTTGCTTACAAGAAACACACATCAGACTTAATGATATAAACAAACTGAAAATTAAAGTATGGAACAATATATACCACACTAACAATGTACAAAAAGGAGCAGGAGTGGCAATACTAATCTCAGATAAAATAATTTTAAAGTAAAATCCACCATCATGGACAAGGACAGCCACTATATACTGCTGAAAGGTTTAATACACAAGCAAGATTTAACAATATTAAATATATATGCACCTAATCCTAATCTGACTCGACGGCACTTGGTTTGGCTAATCCAGAGCACCTAAATACATTGAACAAACATTGCCTACATGGAAAAATGAAATAGATCATGCCACAATAGATCATGCCACAATGATAGTTGGCCACTTCAACACTCCTCTTTCAGTAATGGACAGATCATCCAGAAAAAGGCCTTGAGCTGCATGGCTAGTTTATTTCCAGTCCTTCTTCTTTTCTTATGTAAATACATTCTCAAAAAGATGCTGCTGGCAAGTTGAGTCTGACTCGTAGCAACGCTAAAGGAAAAAGTACAACTGCCCCATAGTTTTCAAGAAGCACCTGAGGATTTCACCTGCTAATCTTTTTGTTAGCGGCTGTAGCACCTAACTACAATCCCACTGGAGTTCCCATGGAAACATATTTGGCTATACAGTTTGCCTTTAAATATTTTTTCCTGTAGGTGTTTTGTTCCTCGTAATCTGCATCCACAGACCTTACTAGGTAATACTTTGCTGCAGTTCAGTTTTGAATATTTTCTAATTTTCCTTCTGAATTCTTTCATCTATAAGGTTTTTTCTTAGTAAGTGCCTAGGTTTTCTCTAAACACTATTTTTTCAGATTTCTAACATTATTGTGCTAAAAAAGGAATAAATGGCTTAATATCCTTCTAAGTAAATCGCTTGATATTTCATGTTGTAACTTGTGATTTCTTTCATGTTGTAACTTGTGGGCATTTGTAAAGTTTCTCACATATATGTCCATTACAGCAACTTAATCATCTTACTGTTCACATCATATATGTCTTTATGGAGTCCCTGTTTCTATCTTCAGATGCTTGGAGAGGTGACCTCTGTCACATTCACATGTTTTAAACCTGGTATTAACCTCACACAGGATGACAATTTTTATTTCTTCCTGATGAGTTGAACTATGGAGATGATGTAATGACTATCTTCATCCTAATAAAGCTTTCTAAAATGCTTATGACACAAAAGCAGAAAGAATGTTGGAAGAAACCCTTGTGTAACCGTCATCAGTTTATGGAACATCTTATTTCATCTCCATTCTCTCCCAGATTATTTTGAAGCAAATTCATTATTTGTTTATATTTTAATAATGATTGTTGCACTAAATTTGCATTACCTATTATTGCCTAGAATGGTGTATTTGTTTTTTTAATATCTGTACCTATCCCTTGTTTTTTTCATCTTTAAATATGACATCGTGTTTTAGAAGGAAACTCTGCTGGCATAGTGGTTTAACTGCTACGTCTGCTAACCAAAAGGCTGGCAGATCAATCCACCAAGCGCTCCTTGGAAACTCTATGGGGCAGTTCCACACTGTCCTATGGGCTCACTATGAGAAGGAATCAAATCGACATCAGTCTGTTTTGTTTTTTGGTTTGTGTTTTAGATGCAGGTCTTTTGTTAACAGCCTGTCTACACTTGCTTCTAGTTCTGACAGTCTCTGAGTCTGATGCTTTAGTCATCATCTTTATGGTGGATTGCTGACATATTTGGAACTATCCTCTCTGGTGATTTCTGTTTTCCTCAATTTCTATCCTTCAGTGGTTTCTTTTGAATTTATTTATTTTTTAATAAAATTCTTTTTCATAAAAGAAGGAAATTTGAGCACTAAGGTACATCTGACCCAAGCCACGGTATTTTCAGTTGCCTATAGGCATGCTAAAGCTGAACAACGAACCAGGAAGACTGAAGATGAATTGATGTCTTTGAGTTATGGTGTTGGCAAATAATACTGAATATACTGTGGACTTCTGGAAGAACAAATCTGTCTTGAAAGAAGTACATCCAGAATGCTCCTTAGAAACAAAGGTGGTGAGATGTCACCTCACATATTTTGGACATGTTATCATGAGGGACCAGTGCCTGGAGAAGGACATCATGCTTGGTAGAGGGTCAGCGAAAAAGACGACCTTCAGTAAGATGCACTGACACAGGAGGTGCAACACTGGCTTCAAGCAAAATGACTGTGAGGGTGGTGCAGGGCTGGGCAGTGTTTCGTCACCAGTTGTGACTTGATACAAGTCACAACTGGTACAATGGCACCTATGAACAAAATAATCCTTCTTTAAACTTTACTCCAAGATTTTATTTTAGCAAAGGATTTAACAAACTCTGAAGTTCTTTAGACTCTCCAGGCCTTTCCTAAATAACACACAGACTTTACAACACTGTAAATACACCTAAGTGCCTTCCAACCAGTATGTTTTTGGTATCCAGTATTTTTCACCCCTAAATTTTCTCATCACCAAAGCACATTTGATTAAATTTACCACTTATTTGGCAGGCTTTTTTTTTGCTATTTTCTCTTGCAACTTAAGACTTCTCTTTAGGATCGATCATTTTCCTTTCACCTTGTGAAACATGTTACTTAGTGAGAGTTTGCTGGGCCTGAAACTGTCTCTATTTTTGTCTTCGTGCTTTAATACCAGTTTAGCTGACTGTAATTCCAGGAAGACAGTTATATTTTCCTAGCACTTGTATCATTCTCGTATCTTCTGGACCCTTCGTTGCTACGGACATAGTTACCATGGACCTCCAGAAGAGCACACAGCTCTGTCATGGAAGAACTGCATTCAGAATGCTCCTTAGGATGGATACACTTTGCCTCACATATGGTGGACCTTATCAGGAGGGGCCAGTCCTTCAAGGACATCAACTAGATGGGATGAGACAGAGGCTGCACCAACAGACTCAAGCGTAACACTCGTGAGCATGATACCGGGCTAGACACTATTTCATTCTGCTGCACACAGTGGCCTATGTAAAACTGAAATGGAAGCTCTGTCAGGAACAATGTTGACAGGATTGGTGAGAAAGAAAGGGCCTCTCTGCCTTTCTCCCTTAGCTATTGGAACAAAGAGAAGAGAAAAATGCCAAAGCCACTGTCATTGAGTCAGTTCTTACTCTTACTAACCTTGTTCATAGGTCAGAAGAGAACTGCTCCATAGAATTTTGTAGGAGGGACTGGTGGAGTTCAGCTGGCAAACTTTTGGTTTGCAGATACAGCACTGAATCACTACGCCACTAGGGTTTCCAGTTAGGAGAAAGACCACTGGAAAAACTTCAGGTTCACACAATGAAGATTTCTTTCTTCCAGTCACAAAGGTAGCCTGCCAACTGGACTGAGGGCTGGGGACCATAATCTTGGGGGACATCTAGCTCAGTCAGCATAACAGTTCCTCAAGATGTTCTACAGTCTACTTAGTAAGTGGCACTTGGGGCTTTAAAAGCAGGCAATTGGCCATCTAAGTGACGAGGTCTGACAATTAACTTTGTGAACTTAAGTGCTACATACTTCATTGTTGAATAGCACTACGGTCACCTTTGAAGCTTTCCCCTTGGGAAGCTATGCACTGATGCCACCACCTAGTTTACCTTCCAAAGCTATGTCAGAATTCCTTCTGGACTGGTCATTGCACGGTGTGGCGTGGTGGCAATTTCATGAATTTAACTGTCGAGTTGTCTGTGAGAGCTTTTAGCCAGTAAACAAATAACTGTATTCAAACACCCTCCCTACTCACCTGATCTGGCCTCCAATGACTTTCATCTTTAACCGAAGATAAAAGAAATATTTAAAGGAAGATATTTGGATGACATTCAGGACATCAAGGGTAATACAACGAGAGCTCTGATGGCCATTCTAAAAAAGTTTCAAAACCACTTTGAAGGTCGGATTAGGCACTGGTGTTAGCACACAGCTTCTCAAGGGGAGTCCTCTGAAGGTAACCATAGTGACATTCAGCACTGAGGTATGTAGCACTGTTTAAGGATGAGGTTACAAGCTTACTTGGCTGTCCTTGTATGTCTACCTGTCCTATCCCATCTGGACCAAGGGAGAATGAAAAAAACCAAAGACAAGGGGAAGATGAGTGCAAAGGACTCATGGCCCACAACTAGCACAGCTTCCACCAGGCTGAGTCTAGCACAACTAGATGGCACCTGACAACTATCACCAACTGCTCCAACATGGTTCACAGCAGTGGGTCCTAGATATGCTGGAGCCAAATATAGAGCATCCTAACTCACAGAAAAAAGACCAGACTTACTGGTCTGAAAGACACTGGAGAAACCTAGAGAGTATGGCACCCAGGTACCCTTCTAACTCAGCAGTGAAGTCACCCTGAGGCTTACCTCCAGCTAAAGACTAACAGGCCCAGAAACAATAGCACAAGGAGCTCAACCATATATAAGACAGTAGTTGGGCAGGATAAGAAGGCCGGAAGGGACAGGAAAGCTGGACAAATTCAAACGCGGAACCCAGACTTCAGAAAGGAAGAATGTTGACACACTGCAGGGTCAGCAACTAATGTCACAAAACAATACGTATTGTTTAATGAAAAATTGCTCCACAAACCTTCACATAAAGCGTGTACACACACGCACGCGCACACCCACACTCACACCCACCCCTACTTTGCCCCACAGCGGAAACCAAACTCATTGCCCACAGTTTCCAAGGCTGTGAAGCTTTATGGAAACCCACTGGCACATCTTTCGCTCCTGGAGTCACTGATGGGTTGGAACTGCCTTGTCATCTGGCCAAGCACTGAACCACTGTACTGCCAATGTTCCCGATGGTCCCCAAAGAAGGGTGTATCTACGTCCTGGGCCTGTTGCTATAAAAGTACCACACACTTGGCAGCTTAAAACACACATTTATCCACATGAGGTTCTGCTGGCCAGAAACCTGCCATCAACATGTGGGCAGGCCCCAGCTTGCTCTCTAGGTTCTTCCTTGCTTTTCCCAGCTTCTGGTGGACAGTCTGGCTGCAACAATGCACTGTCAGCGTTCCTCCTCCTTCTGTGTCTTCTCTATGAGGACACTGGTCATTGGCTTCAGGACCCACCTGGTTAATCCAGGATGATATCATTTTGAGATCCTTAAGTGAATTAGACCAGCGAAGACCCCTTTTCCAAAGAAGTTCTCACTCCAACAAATGGGATTAGGACAAGGACACAGTTTGGGTGGGACACAGGTAAGCCCACCACAGCAGAGCAGTTGTGCGGGGGTGGGGGGGAGGTGCAAGGGGGTAGGAAGCAAGGTCATGGCTGAGGACCCTGCTGAGTGGACCCTCTCTCTACCTGTACTCACAGTTCACAAGGCACCTGGAGTCCAGCTTGACCACCCAGCCCTCAAGGCCACACGTCAATGAAGGGGTAGCGTCCTGGGCTGAACACAGGCCGGAGAAAAAGGCTGCAGGGGCCAAGCAGCAGAGGAAGCGCCCTCCCCAGGAAGCCAGTTTCCCTCCTGCAGCCCCCATCAGCACCCTGTACTGACACAAGTGCAGTACTGTGCCAGGGGAGGAAGGAAAACACTAGGTCCATTTGTACCTTCCCAGGAAGCCACTAACAGAGGGCCAACTTGGGAGTTGAGAGCAGTTGAGAGCCAGCCAAAAGCCAAGTGCATTGAGTCGGAGCCGACTCATGGCGCCATGAGTCTGAGTTGGGAGCAGAGGTCTAAAAACGTGACCATGAGCCCACCGTGGTGTTCCCAGGGCTTCAGGGCAGAACCAGCAATAGCCCAGCAAGGCTAAGCATGCATTGTGCAAGTGTCTCCGTGGTACACCCAGGACTGGCCTGTGAGGCCCTGACAGACTTAGCCCAGGGGAGCGGCAGTGAGGGGCTGATGGACTGGAGTCAGGAAGAAGGGTTCTTGGAATAGGGTGAGTGGGGTAAAGACATGGGAACAGGCCTAGGGTTGGTGTGCTGGGACAACTGCAGTTCTTCCATCCTTGGGGACAGTGAGCCCTGAGGAGAGCTGGAGAGCTATGCTTCCAGATGGCCCAGGAGGGCACGGCCACTAGGAGACGAGACCCCACCTTCCAGGAGACGGGGGATCCCTTCCCCGAATGACAAGACTATCCCAACCTCTCCTTGACCCCAGGGCACATTCTCCCATCACTTAGCCAGACTTTAGCCTTTTCAACGGCCAAACTGCTGTGGAATCCTGAGAGGGTGTGGGTGCTGTGTCTTGCGGTGACGCTACAGATCTGAGTGGCCAAAGCCAAGTGCCATCGAGTCGGAGATCTGAGTGGAGGCAACATTTATTACAAGAGCCCTAAACCCCATGGGAGATGACTGACGAAGAAAACCACAGGTGACAGAACCCTGGCCACTTCAGGGACCCGCCAGGCTTTTGTATTTCACCCTTTTACATGGAAGCGGAGCATCTGTTCCCTCAGGTTATTTCTGCTCTCTTGATAATTTGGGGGAGAAAAACGATTCAGCCAAGTTGCTTTCAAGCCCCTCAGAGGTGAGGAAGCAGAGATGTGTGGTGGTCACAGTTCATTCTGCTGTGCCCAGTGTGGCTTCACTTTACTCTGAAGCCTTGACCTCACTCCATGCAGACAGGGCTTACCCCCAGTAGGACCTCAGGTATCTGACGAGGAGGGGTGCCCTGCCCTGCTCAACCCTCCCCTAGCTCCCTGGATACAGGGCTACTCCTCTGAGTGGATCCTTGGTGTCTGAAAGGAGTGAATTCTCCTTCAAGCCATACCCACACACCCTAAAAACACAGGGCTTCTGCCCTGAGTGTGTCCTCTGGTGTCTGAAGAGTACTGAATTTATACTAAAGCCTCCCCACACTCCCAACAGACAGGGCTTCTCTGAGTGTTCTCTGGTGAACGATGAGGCTTGACTTCACACTAAAGCCTTGCCATCACTCCTGCAGACACAGGGCTTCTACCTGTGTCCTCTGGTGACTCATGACATGTGACAGCACATTAAAGCTTCATCCACAAATCCCTGAACATACACGGGTTCTTGGCTGAGTGCATCTTCTGGTGTGTGAGGAGACTGGACTCTGGCTAAAGTCCTGCCACATCCCCTGCAGACACAGATAGGGCTTCTCTCCTGAATGGGTCCACTGGTGTTTTTGGAGGTCTGACTTACTACTGAGGACACACACACACTCCCTGAAGACACAGGGCTTCTCCATTGAGCGTGTCTGCTGGTGTCCGCTGAAATTTGCTTTCTGTGTACAGCCACGCCCACACTCCCGGCAGATACAGGAATTCTCCCCAGAGGGTGTTCTCTGATGTGTGATAAGATTTGACTCTCCCTGAAGCATCACCCACCCGCCCTGCAGACAAACACCTTCCCTCCTGAGTCTGTCCTTTCACTTGACACTAAAGTCTTGCCCATACTCCCCACAAACATAGGGCTTTGCTGGGGTGTGTCCTCCAGTGTTTAATGAGGTATGACTTCTGCCTAAGGCCTTGCCCACACTCCCTGCAGGCATAAGGCTTTCCCTGAGTGTGTCCTCTGGTGTGCATTGAAGTTTGATTTGTTGCTGAAGCCTCGCCCACACTCCCTGCAGACATAGGGCTTCTCCCCTGAGTGTGTCCTCTGGTGTGTGATGAGGTTTGACTTCTGCTTAAACCCTCGCCCACACTCCGTGCAGACATAGGGCTTCTCCCCTGAGTGTGTCCTCTGGTGTGTGACAAGGTTGGACTTCTGCTTAAAGCGTCGTCCACACTCACTACAGGCGTAGGGCTTCTCCCCTGAGTGTGTTCTCTGGTGTGTGTTGAAGTTTGACTTGTTGCTGAAGCCTCGCCCACACTTCTGGCAGACATAGGGCTTCCTCCCTGAGTGTGTCCTCTGGTGTATGATGAGGTTTCCTTTTGAACTAACGCCTTGTCCACACTCACTGCAGACATAGGGCTTCTCTCTTGAGTGTGTCCTTTGGTGTTTCCTGAGGTTTGACTTGACACTAAAGCCTTGCCCACACTCCCTGCAGACACAGGGTTTTTCCTCTAAGTGTGTCCTCTGGTGATTGTTAAGGTTTGATTTGTTGCTGAAGCCTCGCCCACACTCCCTGCAGACATAGGGCTTCTCTCCTGAGTGAATCCTCTGGTGCGAGATGAGGTTTGCCTTTACACTAAAGCCTCGCCCACACTCCGGGCAGACATAGGGTTTCTCCCCTGAGTGTGTCCTCTGGTGTGTGATGAGGGTTGACTTCTCCCTGAAGCCTCGTCCACACTCCTGGCAGACATAGGGCTTCTTTCCTGAGTGTATCCTTCTGTGTATGATGAGGTTTGACTTCACACTAAAGCCTTGCCCACACACCCTGCAGAAACAGGGTTTTTCCTCTAAGTGTGTCCTCTGGTGTGTGATGAGGTGTGACTTCTGCCTAAAGCCTCGCACACACTCCCTGCAAACATAGGGCTTCTCCCCTGAATGTGTCCTCTGGTGCGTGTTGAGATTTGACTTGTTGCTGAAGCCTCGCCCACACTCCCTGCAGACAAAGGGCTTCTCCCCTGAGTGTGTCCTCTGGTGTACGATGAGGGAATTGTTTAGGGTAAAGCATCGTCCACACTGCCTACAGACATAGGGCTTTTCCCCTGAGTGTGTCCTCTGGTGTCTGACAAGGGTTTTCTTCTCCCTGAAGCCTCGCCCACACTCCCCGCACACACACGGCTTGTCCCCAGAATGCGTCCTTTGGTGTATGATGAGCTGTGCTTTCGTACTCAAGCCTCGCCCACACTCCCTGCACACATAGGACTTTTCTTCTAAGTGTGTCCTCTGGTGTGTGATGAGGGCTGACTTTGGGCTAAAGGCCTCTTTATAGTCTCCACACCTGACTTTTGCAATTCTTGAGATTTCTACCTCCAAGAACAATTTCTCTGTGTCCTTGGGATTTACCTTCAGGCCAGCATTGCTCTGCGCCTCCATCATTCTCTTACCCTCCCCAGACCACCCCATTTGGCTCCTGGGTTGGCTGCTGCAGGACTTCAAAATCCCCTCCTTCCGGGTCTCTTCAAATGCTGGTCTGGACACATCTCCTCCCTCTGGACCTTCGGCTTTGTCATTCCAGCTGTGTTGCTCAGAATGCTGCTGCCTCTGATCCCCTGGATGGGAGTCCCCTGGATGGAGGTGTTCTCTTGCAGGTATTCCTGGGAAGGGCTGGGAGGGGTGGCTGTGATTCATGTGATGCCTGAGGAATTTCTGACTGGAGAAGGCCAGAGGACAGGAGGGACACGGATGGATCTCTGCTGGCCTTGCTTCTCCTGAAAGAGAAAGCTTTCAGTTAGAGTTGGTGTAGACAGGGCTGCCTGGCCAGTTGCTATGTCTGATAGTAAGACTCCCGTGGAATCACTCACAGCGTGTTCACAGCACAGGGTCTCCACAGCTCCTCCTCCAGAGCCTACTTTTGACTCCTTTCTATTCATTACAGCTTCTTCAGAAATCTGGAACCTACATCAAGGCCTTTCCCTACAATTTAGCCAGACAAGGGGCCTCCAAGTAGGAATCAGAGGAAACCTGACTCTTTTCTCAGCTGTGGGAAAAACTCCACTAGCATCCTCGAAGTTCTGTCACTACCTGGATATGGAGTGGGCAGCTTTTTCTCAACCTTGAGAGATGCTATTCTTGATGACCTAGGTGGAAACCTCTCTAGTGGTCTTTCCTATGAGGGATGGATCCACTCAGTCAGGTGTCCTCAGCTTGGACGTTCCCACAGAGGAAGGCAGTGTGGAGCAGTAATCATTGAGTACATGTTCACGAAGGCTTGTCTGACTGAGGACCATGCTGCCTGGTTCTACCTCAAGCAGTGAGACCGGGGTGTGAAGGACATAGGAGCTACACAGGCACACTGATGAGAAGACAATGGAACCTGCTCACTTTCAAATCTTTTAGTTTTCCAAAAATTGTAATATGAAAACCTGTCCTTTCTGTTAGCACATGATCTAGTTGACTCAGTCTTCCTCCAGCTCATATGTGAAAGCTTTCTTTCAGCCTTCTGACATGCTCTCAGCTCCCACCGTTGCCCACCGCTCCCTCATCTGGAGATTGAGGTGGCCCCGAGAGGATCCCCATCATATCTTTATTCCACACACCAGCCAAAGCAGCATCTTGCGAAGAGAGTACATCACCTTCCACCTGGAAATTATGCTCGCTGTCTGGTGTGACACTGTTAAGGATTGAATTGTGTCTCCCCAAAAATAGCTGTAGCCATGTGGCTGGGCCATGATTCCCAGGATCTTGTAACTGTCCTCCATTTTGTGGCTTTCCTATTCTGAATGTTAAAGGATTACGGTGGGACTGTCAATCCCTTTGTAAGATCACCTCCCTGCTCCACTGTAAAGGGAGTTTCCCTGGAGTACGGCTTGCCCCACCCTTAATCCTTTCAGCCTGCAAGAGATAAAAGGAAAGGGAAGCAGGCTGAGAATTGGGAACCACATACTATCAAGCAAGCAGAACTGGGAGAACAGCGTGTCCTTCAGATCTGAGGTTCTTCCACCAAGATGCTCCCTGGACAAAGACTGATGCAATATCGGACTTTCCTCCAGAGCTGACAAGGGGACAGCCTTCCCCTGGAGTGGACATCCTGAATTTGGACTTATAGCCTACTTGACTATAAGAATAAACCTTCCTTTGATAAAGCCACCCACTCTGTGGTAATTCTGTTAGAGCAGCACTAGCTGACTAAAACAGACACCTACGTGTGTATGCTCACTGCCTGGGATGACACAGCTGTTTACACCCTCTGGGGTGGCTTGTGTGCATACTAACAGGTGACACACACATGTGCACAGTCACTGGTAGAACAACTGGGTATACATTCACTGTCTGGTGTGATACATGTGCACGTCCATTATCGAGTATAATGTGCATAATCAGTGATATGACAGGTATGAACACGCATTATCTGGAGTGACATGGGTGTGCAAACATACTGGTGTGACACATGTACACAAAAACTGTCTAGTATGAAAGATGCATGTATAATCACTGGCATAACACACAAGTGCAAAACTCACTGTGCACTGTGAAACACGTGTGCATGTTCACTGGTCACATCTGCACACATTCTCTGTAGTCACACACTTCCCCATGATCGATGGTGTGACATAACTGTATACATGCTCCCTGGGGTGACACATGCATATGCACATATGCTACATGATGATACTGTGTTTCTCTTGTGTCCACTGCTCCAGAACAGCTATTCTATTGTCTTGATCAATCTGTGCTTCTTGTCTAGCAGAGACAATGTGCAGGATTTCACAGGAGAATTCAAATAATCAATGAGTCACAATATAGCAATGTTTTCTGGAAATATGGAGAAAATTAACATGGTAGTTAAAAGGCCAAAGAAACCAGCATGGTTCTCAGTCCCTGAGAAGTTCTTTGAGCCTCTGTACTATGAGCTACTGTACAGTGTATGCCTGACTGCTAACCAAAAGGTCAGTGCCTTGATTCCACCACATACTCCTCAAAACTATGGGGCAATTCTAGTCTGTCTTCTAGGGTGACTATGACTCAGAGTCACCTTAACAGCAATGACTTCTTAAATATTTTTCAAAATCACCTTACACATTTCCAAACTTTGAATAATTAGCATCTCACTAAATGTACTCCTCCGGTCTTGCCTTCTTGCTTAACATTTACACTTAGGTGTGAAAGAGCCTACTCCCTTGTCAACTTCTGAAGAGTGGGCAAAGTCTGAACCCTGGAAAGCCTGTCGGCCTCACCTTGCTGCCTAGGTGTCCAATTTTCATCAGAATCCTCAGTGTCATTCACTTGGACTTTCCTGATCTTCCTCTGATGAAATATGAAAACCGGGCGACTGGCTCTGAGACCTGAAAAGAAGCAAAAATCTTTATACTCAGAGGGAAAAGCTTGGAGCAAAAAGAAACAGCCGCTGGGTGATGGGCTGGGAGAGCCTAGAATGGACACAACAAAAGCAACTTTCTCTCCAGGTCCTTCTATGAGGTCTGAAAATTAAGTCAGTGGATCTGCCACCGTACACTTATGTTGGCATCACTGTACAGACAACTCTAAAGGTTAACAACCTTGGTATATCAGTGTCTGACAGCTTTGTTTGTGCTGACATGTGGCAGTGTCTTGCTGAGTGAAGCTGATTGTTGTTGTGTGTTTTTGTGTGCTGTCACAAGAGTGTCAGAGCTTGAATTAGAGAAAGAAACAAACATTAACTTTCTTGCTGAACTTGGCAAGAGTGGAAGTAAAACCAGGGACATGTTATTCCAAGTTTATGGGGATAATGCCGTGAAGAAAACGACAGTGTAAAAATGGATTAAACATTTTTCTGAGGTCAGAGAAAGCGTCACTGATGAACAGAGGTCAAGGTGTTTCCTTCAAGGAACAGAACTGATGAAAACATTGAAAAAACTCATCAAATTGTGTGTGAAAATCGCCAGCTGACTGTGAGAAGCATAGCAGACCAAGTAAACATCGATACAGAAACAGAAAAATCTTCACTAAAAATCTTGGCATGAGAAAGATGTGTGCAAAAACGGTCCCAAAGAAACTCAAGGATGAACAATAGCAAAGGAGAGTTGAAGTTTGCCAGGTCCTTTTGGAGAGGCAAGACGATGTTTGGGGCTGTGTCATCACTGATGATGAAACATGAGTGTACCAATGTGACCCTGAAACAAAGTGTCAAAATGCACAATGGAAGTCAACCAGTTCTTTACAAACAAAAAGTTCTATCAGTCCAAATCAAGAGTGAAAACAATGCTGTTAACCTTTTTTCCTATCAGAGGGATTATTCATTATAAAGAAACCCTGGTGGTGTAGTAGATAAGTGCTACATCTGCCAACCAAAAGGTCATCAGTTCAAATCTGACAGGAACTCCTTGGAAACTCTATGAAGCAGTTGTATGCTGTCTTATAGGGTCGCGATGAGTGGGAATTAAGTTAGAGCCAGTGGGTTTGTTTCATTACACATTTGTGCTAACTGGAACAACAGTTAACCAAGTTTACTACTTGGAAGTGCTGAAAAGACTGCATGAAGAGTTGGACAAAAACAACCTGAACATTTTGCCAACAATTCATCGCTCTTTTGTCATAACAATATACTATTTTACACAGCTCTGGTTTTCAAGAAGTTTTTAGCCAGTAAAGAAGTAACTGTATTGGAACACCATACCTATTCACTTAATTACTTTATCTGGCCCCCAGTGACTTTTATCTTTACTTGAAAATAAATGAAATATTGAAAAGATGACATACTAATGATATTCAGGACATCAAGGATAATATGATGACAGTTCTGATGCCCATTACAGAAAAAGAGTTCCAAAATTATTTGACAGGTGGAGTAGGCACCAGCATCGGTGCACAGCTTCTCAAAGGGAGTACTTCAAAGCTGACCATAGTGATAGTCAGCAATGAGGTATTTAGCACCTTTTCTAGGATCAGTCTGTGAACTTAATTTTCAGACCTCATATCTACATGTTGTTTTTGTTAGGTATCATCAAACCAGTTGTTGCTCACAGTGATCCTACGAACAACAGAAGGAAACACTGCCTGGTCTTGTGCCATGACCACAATCACTTTTACCTGTAAGCCCATTGTTGCAACCACAGGGTCAATGTATCTTATTGAGTGTCTTTCTCTTTTTCAGTAACCCTCTTACTCTACCAAACATGATGTCCTTCCCCAGGGACTGTTTCCTCCCCACAAAGTGGTCAAACTATGTCAGATGCAGCGTTGCCTTCCTTGCTTCCAAGGAGCACTCTAATTGTACTTCTTTCAGGAGATCTGCTTCTTCTCTTGACAATCTATGCTATGTTCAGTATTCTTCTCCAACAAAAGTTAAAGGTATCGTTCTTTTCTTGTCTTTCTTATTTACTGTCCAGCTTTTGTATGCATGTGTTATGACTAAAACCTGTTTGAGTCAGGTGCACCTTAGTTTTCAACATGATGTCTTTACGTTTGAAAATGTTAAAGAGGTCTTTCAAAGCAGGTTTACTCAATACAATCCTTCTATCATGGATTGAACTGTGCCCCCCCCAAAATAAGAGCAGCCACGTGACCATAATTCCCTGTATTCTAAGACTGTCCTCCATTTTGTGATTTTACTGTGCTGTATGTTAAAGGATTAGGGTGGGACTGTAAATCCCTACAGAAGATCACCTCCCTGCTCCACTGTAAAAGGAATTTCCTTGGAGTATGGCTTGCCCCACCCTTAATCCTTGCATCTTACAAGAGATAAAAGGAAAGCAAAGCAGGCAGAGAATCGGGAACCTCACACTAAAAAGATAGCAACTCTGGGAGAAGAGCTCATCCTTTAGACCTGACGTTCCTGTGCTAAGATGCTCCCTGGACAAAGACTGATACAATACCGGACTTTCCTGCAGAGCTGACAAGAGGGAAAACATTTCCCTGGAGTGGACATCCTGAATTTGGACTTGTAGCCTACATGGCTGTGTAAGAATAAAACTTCCTTTGTTAAAACCATCCACTTGTGGTATCTCTGTTAGAGGAGCACTAGCTGACAAAAGCACTTTCTTTTGATTTCTTGAGTGCTGCTTTCAGGAATATTGATTGTGCATCCAAGTGAAATAGCATTGTTGACAACCTCGATCTTGAATCTTGATATTGCTTGTTGGTTCACTTGTGAGGCATTTTTGTTTTCATAATGTTCAGGTGTAATCCGTACTTTTGGTGGTGGTCTTTCATCTTCATTAGTAAGTACTTCAAGTTAATTTCAGTTTGAGCAAGCAATGTTGTATCAGGCACATAAAAAAGTTATGTATGACAAGTGGACCAGTAAGAAACATCATGATAGCAGAGAAGTGACTGAATTCGTCAAAATTTCACTTTACTTGGGTCCACAATCAACACCTATGGAAGAAGCAGTCAACAAATCAAAGGACACATGGCATCGGGCAAATGTGTGGCATGGCCCCAAAGTGGCTGAAGCATAACAACGATTGTGAGGATGAGTCAGGCCTGGGCAGTGTTTCCTTCTGTTTTAAACAGGGTTGCTATGAGTCGGAACAAAGTGGAGGGGCACCTGACAACACCTATACTGAAATGAGGTCGCTATCCAAAGGCTCGATCGGAACTATGTAGATAACAAGAAATAAAGCACTAGATCAATGTACTAAAGTCTACTGAATGTTAGGACAATATGGAGGGAGGAAACAGGTGGAAAGGTCCACAGACAGATAGGGTAGTGTAATTTTTCCAACCTTGTCCTGTAACATTGTTTCTGACCCTTTACATGTCAATGTGCATACTGAAGTAAGCCATCAGTCTCTACAAGAAGAGATTTAGTCATATATATGTGTATGTTGCATCATATATATACAAAGATGTTTTTGTCTCAGACACTGGTTTCCTCCTCTATAAGGTGCGGTGCTTGGAATGGGTTATCCCAAGGGTTCAATGGGTTGGGAGAAGTCTACTGGTCTTGGTTCTATGGCAATAATCACTGGAATTCCATGGCCCTCAGAAATGCTTTCTGAGGTGGAGCTAAGATGGTAGAGTAACCAAATCCTTCCTGGGATCCCTCGAACAACAAACATCCAGAGAAACAACTCAATGGATTATATATGACAATCTAGGAGCCCTGAGCATCACAGGGAAGGGTTAGAAATCAGAGTGAGCAACAAGGGGGGCGTATATCAAGAACTACCTAGACAGGACATCTTCATCTGGTGGAAATCTGTACCCCACAGGAAAACTGACTACTGCCCAAGTGCTGAATAAAGTAGTGGTGTTCAGAAATTATCTTTCTTGGCAGAGAAGCACAGCTTCAGACACTCTTGCCTCCAGAATTACAGCAAAGTCCCATTTCACCAACAAAAGCTATGTTCTTGTGAACATGTGTGGCTCTAAATCTCTGCTTCAAGCTAATCTTCTCTCCCTTACCCCAGCACTTCCCTTGCCCTCTCTGTACTGCATCAGGAGCGAAATTCTGATTCTCTACCTGGGCCACAATTAGGAACCCCCACACCCGATCTGAGCTATTCCCCCAGATTTGAAGAGGGAACCATTTAATAAATGGTGGGAAAAAAACTGTGCTGGGTCCCATAAGCAGAGAATAGGATTTACATCATAGGAAAACCAAAAAATGGAGGGCAATCACACAATACTGGGAATTATGGCCCAGACAAACTGCTACGCACATTTTCTGAGGAACACAATTCAATCAATGAGAGTGACTGACAACAAATACTTGAGGAAAAATTAGACAAGACAATTTTAATAAATGGAGAATGATTAACAGTAACGTGGGACACCAAAGGAATGATTTGTGAATGATTACAGTACAAAAACAGGGGGTGGAGAACAACAGAAAATATACAGAGAATTGATGAAGATCTGCTGGGAGAAAACATCTGCGGTACCATACAAGATAAGGCAATATCTATCCAGGATGCTCATCAAACACCACACCAGGTAGATCCCTGAAGAAAGGTACCAAGACATATTACAATCAAACTTAACAAACCTAAAGAGAAGAAGCTTTTAAAAGCAGCCAGAGTTGGACAAGAGGGGAAAGGAGACTGTTGGGAGGATGAGACATGTATGGAGCAGAGAGGAATAGTGTGCTGTCACCGGACAGGGAGAGCAGTGGAAGCTGCATATAGAGGGGCATGTAAATTTATATGTGAATGTACATTAAACAGTCAAAAAGACAAAACTGGGACTACTCAGCAGAAACAATGCAGGCAAGAAGGCAACGGGATGACATATATGAACCTTTGAGTGAAAAAAACCTGCCAGCCAAGAATTACATATCCTGGAAAACTGTCTCTCAGATGTGGTGATGAAATTAAGACATTCTCAGATAAAGAGAAGTTTAGGGAATCTACAAAACCCAAACTGAAATTACTAGAAATATCCAAGGAATTCCTTAAGTTAGAAAATAAGTAATGTGATAAAAACTGAAGGCTACAAGGCAGAACACAGCAACCAGATATCTACTCACAGAGGGAAACCATAAAAATATATCAAAGCTAAAACGCTAACAATAGGGAAACTGAGATAACCTGATATACAAGAGGACAACATTGCATCAAAAATTGGAAATGAATAATGTAGTTACAGATCTTTCTTATGGAGAAGTCAAAGTCATACAAGAATTTAAACATGGGGGGGCGGAGTCAAGATGGCGGACTCAGCACACATTTCCTTATATCCCTCTGGAAACCAAGACCTGAAATGACAATCAAACAGAGCCTTCTGATCACCTAATCAGCCTCAGGACTCAGCACAGAGCTGTTAATTGGGACTTCACACCACTCAGCGAAAAACCTCCTCTCTTTCCCTGAATCCCGCTCCTGGCTAGCCCCGGCTGTCACAGACTGGGAAGGTAAACGAACCAGTTTGACTTTTTTTTTCCTCTGTCTCGGCTGGTGGGCGGAGCAGGGTCTTGCCTGGCGGCTGGACTCAGACGCAGGGGATAGGCAGGCGAAATTCCCATATTCTAAGAGCCAGGCTTGGGACTCTGTTAATCTAGACACTTTGAGCCTTTCGTTTTGTAGCTGCCTCAGCGGAGTTTGTGCGGAGCTTTGCAGTCAGTATGCGGGACGCCATGTTGGTACCGAGATTTTAGCAGGACCTCGTTCTTAGCCTGGGAGCCAGCACCTGCAAACGGGATAGCGCTTCTCTGACAGAAAAGCAGTGATTTTGCACAGTGCTGCCTACGTTGGGGGCCCTGCAGCAGAAGCAGAGGAATCACTACCTCTTGGCACCTTTAGCCCCTCTGTCTGCTGCCTGTGTGGAGGACACCATCTTAGATACAGTGGCTGCAGCTGGACCTAATTCTTAGCTTGGGAGCCAGAGCCTGCCCACAGGAGAGCGCTTTTCTATCACAAAACCAGTACTCGACGCAGTGTTGGCTAAGGCTAGGCCCTGTAAGCAGAGGCCAACAAGGCAGTAGCATTGCTGTATTCTGAACTAGTTTGTTATCATCTGGGGTTGGATATAGTGGCGCTTACTTTGTCAGATGAGAAGAGGGACCTCTACACCTGAAAACCTGACTGATTTGGGAAGTGGTCAGACACCTTTGGCTTTACATTTTAAGACAGCCTAGAGAAACATTTGCAATCCATCCTCACAGTACCTCTTCCAGCCTTTATATACTCACATGGGACCCAAAAAGCAACAGACAATTGTGGCACACAAGCAATCACTCATGGCTTCAGAAGGCTCCCAAACAAAGCAACCAAGGAGTTTTCCAGATGAAGAAACTTTTATGAAAGCATCAGGAAGTGAATACAAATTGATTATATACAGAGCCCTTCTAGACCTTATACAAAATGCAGCAGAACAAAATGAAAAATTAAGCAAGTTGTTCGATCTGATCAAACACCAGTACTCTGAAATCCAACAGATCAAGAAGAAAATCAAAGACATAGAAACTTCCATGCAAAGCCAAGAAAACACAGTGGAACAAATGGAAAAAAGAATTTCTGACTTGGAAGACAGAGCTACTGATGCCAGCATCTATGAGCAGAATTCAGAAAAAAGAAACAAGAAAAATGAAGAAACATTAAGAAGCATGTGGGACTCTATTAAGAGGAACAACCTTCGATTAATTGGAGTCCCTGAACAGTGTGAGACATCTGAGAACACAGAGAGTATTGTTGCTGAGCTGCTGAAAGAAAACTTCCCAGAAATCATCAAGGAAGAGAATATAGACATCTCAGATGCATATTGTACGCCACCCAATATAGATCTCAAAAGAAAGACTCCAAGACATATTATAATCAAGCTTAACAAAATGAAACACAAGCAGCAACTCTTAAAGGCAGCAAGACTCAAGGCAAAGCTAACATTCAGAGGTAAACCCTGTAGGCTCTCATCAGATTTCTCAGCAGAAACCATGCTGGCACAGAGACAGTGGCACGACACATTCAAAGTCTTGAAGGAGAAGAACTTCCAACCAAGAACTATATATCCTGCAAAACTATCTTTCAAATATGAAAATGAAATTAAGACATTCCCAGATAAACAGAAACTCAGAGACTTTGTAAAAACCAAACCCAAACTGCAAGAAATACAGAAAGAAGTTCTTGGCTTTGGCTTAGAAGAACGAAACCACTAACTTTATATTTTAGAATGACACACCACTCAATAGTCTACTCATTTAGGGAAAGGCTCCAAAGTAAATCACAGCTTTCATTTGGAAAGAAGCAATCCAGTGATCATCATGAAAACTATGGTGTCATCATAATAAAAAGAGGGATGTACTACAGTCGTTATAGTCCTTCCAGGTGGACAGGAAGATGACAAGACTGGTACTAATTAAAATCGGGTTTATAAATAGTTTATTAAGGGGGTTCATAGGGGCAGCTGTAAAGCACAACAAAGATGTATCATACCCTTTGACGAAATCTAACACACGAGTCTCAACAACTATAAAACCAGCTCTGAAAAAGGTGAAAAATCAACTCACAAAAAGGAGTGTCCCAGAACAGACTAATAAGAACAACAGAGAAAACATCAACATAAAAATAAACATATCACAATGGCAGCAGTGAACACATACCTATCAATAATTACATTGAATGTGAATGGACTGAATGCTCCAGTAAAGAGACACCAAGTGTCATCTTGGATCAAAAGACACGACCCATCCATATGTTGTCTACAAGAAACTCACTTGAGACCTAAAGAGAGGAACAAACTGAAAAATTAAAGGATGGAAGAATATATATCAAGCTAACAATGAACACAGAAGAGCAGGGGTGGCAATTCTAATCTCAGACAAAATCAATTTTAATGTCAAATCCACCATCGTGGACAAATGTGGACACTATTGCTGAAAGGTTCAGTACACAAGCAAGACTTAACTATATTCAATATTTAGGCACCTAATTTCAGAGCACTTAAATATGTCGAAGAAACACTGACTACGCTCAAAAGAGAGTTAGATGACTCCACAATAATAGTGGGAGACTTTAACACTCCACTCTCATTACTAGACAGATCATCTAGAAAAAAGCTCAGTAAAGATACAGAAGACCTCATTGACACAATTAACCAACTAAACCTCATTGATAGATACAGAACTTTCCATCTATCAACAGACAACTACACCTTCTTCTCCAGTGCACATGGAACATTCTCCAGAATTGACCACGTGATAGGCCATAATGCAATGCTCAACAAAATCCATACCATTGAATTACTGCAAAGCATCTTCTCAGATCATAAAGCCATCAAAGTTGAAATCAATAGCAGAAAAAGCATAGATAGAAAGTGGAACTCTTGGAAACTGAACAACATCTTGCTCAAAAAAACATGGGTTATAGAGGAAATCAAGGATGAATTAAAGAAATTCATCGATTCCAAAGAGAACGAAAACACTTCCTACTGGAACCTATGGGATACAGCCAAAGCAGTGCTCAGAGGTCTGTTTACCTCCATAAATGCACACATCTGGAAGGAAGAAAGAAAACAAATCAAGGAACTAACTCTACATCTTGAACAAGTAGAAAGAGAACAACAGAGGAACCCCTCGGGCACCAGAAGAAATGAGATCATAAAGATTAGAGCAGAGCTAAATGAATTAGAGAATAGAAAAACAATTGAAAAAATTGAAAAGACCAAAAGCTGGTTTTTTGAAAAGATACCACTGGCTAAACTTACTAAAGAAAAGCAGGAAAGGAAACAAATAACCCAAATTAGAAATGAGAGGGGAGTTGTCACCACAGATGCAACAGTAATCAAAAATATCATAACAGAATACTATGAAAGACTGTACTCTAACAAATTTCAAAACCTAGGGGAAATGGACCAATTCCTTGATTCATACCACCTACCCAAATTATCACAACATGAAGCAGAACAACTTAATCCCATCACAAAGGAAGAGATTGAAAAGGTCATCAAAACACTGCCAACCAAAAAAAGTCCAGGCCCAGATGACTTCACGGCAGAATTCTACCAAGCATTTAGAGAAGTGTTATCCCCAATACTACTGAGACTATTTCACAGTATAGAAAGGGATGGAGTACTACCAAACTCATTCTATGAAGCCAGCATAACCCTGATACCTAAGCCAGGGAAAGAGCCAACAAAGACAGAGAACTACAGACCGATATCACTCATGAACTTAGATGCAAAAATCTTCAACAAAATTCTTGCCAACACAATACAACAACATATCAAGAAAATAATCCATCATGACCAAGTGGGATTCATACCAGGGATGCAAGGCTGGTTCAACATCAGGAAAACAATTAATGTGATGAACCACATAAATAACACAAAAGACAAAGATCACCTGATTTTGTCCATTGATGCTGAAAAGGCATTTGATAAAGTCCAACACCCATTCATGCTAAAAACTCTTAGCAAAATGGGCATAGATGGCAAATTCCTCAACATAATAAGGGCCATTTATACAAAGCCACTTGCCCACATCATCCTGAATGGAGAGAGACTGAAAGACTTTCCCTTGAGATCAGGAACTAGACAAGGATGCCCACTGTCACCTCTCCTATTCAACATTGTGCTAGAAGTTCTAGCCAGAGCAATTAGACAAGATGAAGAAATAAAAGGCATCTACATCGGCAAAGAGGAAGTTAAAATCTCCCTGTTCACAGATGATATGATTGTATATGCAGAGAACAATGGAAGTTTCAATACACAATGAGGACAGACTCCAAAATCTGTCAAAGAAACCTCAATCAACAGAAGAGAAAATAGATAAATGGGAACTATTAAGAATCAAACACTTTTGCTCATCCAAAGACTTTATTAAATAGAATTAAAAGAACACCCACAGAATGGGAAAAAATATTTGGCAACTCTATGTCAGACCGACACCTGATCTCCATAATCTATAAGATACTACAAAATATCAATAAGAAGAAGATAAACCATCCAATTAAGTGATGGGCAAAGGAGATGGACAGACACTTCACTAAAGAGGAGATCCAGGCAGCCAAAAAACACATGTGGACATGTTCACCATCTTTAGTTACTAAAGAAATTCAAATCAAGACAACAATGAGATACCATCTCACCCCAACAAGATTGGCCATGATCCATAAAACACAAAACAACAAATGCTCTAGAGGCTGTGGAGAAAGTGGAACCCTCCTACACTATTGGTGGGGTTGCAAAATGGTCCAGCCTCTTTGGAAGGCAATCTGGCGCTTCCTTAAAAAAATGGATATCGATATACCATTTGACCCAGTAATTCCACTGCTTGGAATATATCCTACAGAATCAAGGCCTTTCACACCAACGGACACATGCACCAGAATGTTTATCGCAGCACAGTCCACGATAGCAAAAAGATGGAATCAACCCAGATGCCCAACAATAGAAGAATGGATAGGTAAACTGTGGTACATATACTCAATGAAGCACTACGCAATGATAAAGAATAACAATGATTCCAGGAAACGTCTCCCAACCTGGTTTCAACTGGAAGACATTATGTTGAGTGAAAGTAGTCAGTGACAAAGGGACAAATACTGTACGAGACCTCTACGATAAGATCTCAAAAACAGACTTGTGTATAGAAGAAAAGACTCTTTGACAGCTGCAAGGGAGAGGAGGGAGGGAGGGAGGGAGGGAGGGAGGGAGGGTGAGGGGGGGAGGGTTTAGTTTAGATAGTTACTAGAAATCTAGTTGGGAGAAAGCGGTGATAGCACACATTAGAAACAAGAACAACTCCAACAAGATTGGCCATGATCCAGAAAACACAAAACACAAATGCTGGAGAGGCTGTGGAGAAAGGGGAACCCTCCTACAAGAACAACATTACGTGGACTTCAGCATAACTTGAGTACTCCTTCCATCTTGACTCAATACTGCAAGGATAGAGTAGCTGGGGCGGGGGGCGGGGGACCATGCTCTTAGGCGAATTCCAGGCCAATTGGTACAACTAGCATTTTGCTAAGAGAGCTCTCTGCACCCCACATTGGTGAGTGGCGTCTGGGGTCTTAAAAGCTGCCAAGCTGCCATCCGAGGACACAGCAAATGGTCCCAACTCAGCAGGAACGGATTCTCACTGAGGACCAAAATGACATGCGGTAAAGACAACCGAGAAGACAGAGAGACCCACAAGAGTGGGTGCCTACATCGACTTGGGACCGGAAGAACCGGATGGTGCCCAGCCACCACCAGCAATAGTCACGATGGAGCTCACAGAGAGGAGTCTCACTGGCAACACAAGAATAAAAAGAGGTGCATCATGAGATCTCCACTAAAAGACCTCAATTGATGGTCCAGCGGTTTTGGGGTTCCTCTGAGAGCATGGCCCCCGGCCCTGATGCTGCCCTTTCCCATAAATTATAACAAAGGTCCACTCTTTAGGCAGGAATGGATTGGACTTGGCAATGCAGAGTGACCATATATTGGAAGCACTTTATGGTTCTATACATCTATAGGATATCATCTTGCTGACCTCTGGCTGGAGGAAGGAGAGTGGACGGAGAGGAGGGGAAAGGAGACTGTTGGGAGGATGAGACATGTATGGAGCAGAGAGGAATAGTGTGCAGTCACCGGACAGGGAGAGCAGTGGAAGCTGCATATAGGGGGGCATGTAAATTTATATGTGAATGTACATTTTCACTCAGTTATGTTAAATAAAAATAAAAATTAAAAAAAAAAAAAAGAATTTAAACACCAGTTTAAAATGAGAACCATAGAGGTGAATATTAAGGTAACCACAATGAAAACTAACATTTCTACACATCAAAATAAGAAACAAAAGCATGAACTGTCAACAAATGTTACCACCAACAATATAAAAGATGAAAAGAAATTCTATAAAGGAAAACAACTCAGCACAGAAAAGTGTAATAAACAAACTGTCACAAGTGAACAAAAAAAGAAAATGACAACACCCAATTCAAGCCTATTAATAATTATGCTTAATAGAAATGTGTTAAATCAACCAATAGACAAGAGTAGAGTGGACAAAACACACACAATCCATCTGCATACTGCCTAGAAGACACAGCTTATGCTTCAAGATATTTAAGCTGTCAACGTGCTGTCGAGTCAGTTTCAAATGACAGCAACCCTATGAATAACAGAAGGCAACCCTGCCAAGTCTTGAGCCATGTCCACCATCATTTTTATGCTTAAACACATTGTTACACCGACTGTGTCAATCCATCTCATCAAGAGTCTTCCTTGTTTTGCTGACCCTCCACTCTACCAAACACAATGTCCTTTCCAGGGACTGATCCTTCCTGACATGTCCAAAGTATTGAAGACTCAGTCTTGCCATCTTTGCCTCCAAGGAGCACTCTGGTTGTAATTCTTCCAGAACACATCTGTTCATTCCTCTGGCCGTCCATGGTACATTCAACATTTTTCTTAAACACTATAATGCAAAGGCATCAATTCTTCTGTTTTCTATGTTCACTGACCAGAATAAAAGACATGAGGTCCAACAAACATAACTGTTTCAAGTGCAACATAACTCATTACTGAATATGACTATGCTCACCTTTGAAGTACTCCCCTTGGGAAGCTATGCACTGATGCCTGCACTTAGTTGACCCTTCAGAGCAATTCTGGAACTCTTTTTTGCAGGGTGGCACAATGACATGGTGCCAAGTTTGTGCACTTAATTGTACAGTCATCTGTGAGGGAGTTATAGCCAGGAAACAAGTAAGTGTATTCGAACACCCACCCTGCTCATGTGATCTGCCCCCAAGGACTTTTTTCTTTACCTGAAGCTAGAGGAAATATTGAAAGGAAGACATTTTGATGACATTTAGGACATCAAGGGTAACATGATGATCAGAGTTGTTGTTGCATTACCCTTGATGCCCTAAATGTCATCAAAATCTCTTCCTTTCAGTATTTCTTTTATCTTCACGTGAAGAAAAAGCTCATTTGGGGCCAGATCAGGTGAGCAGGAAGGGTGTTTTGATACACTTATTTGTTCTGACTATAAGCTCCCACAGACAGTGCTGTGTGAGCTGGTGCATTATCATGATGACAGACCCATGAATTGACTGAGAATCATTCAGGGTGTTTTCATCTAACTTTCACATAGCCTTTTCAGCACTTCCAAATAGCATACTTGGTTAACTATTGGTCCAGTTGGTAAAAACTCGTAATGATATCAGAAAACGTTAGCAACATCGTTTTAACTCTTGATTTGGACTCACAGAACTTATTTTGGTGGTGGAGCATTGGATAAATTCCACTGTGCACTGTGGAAGCCTTGTTTCAGGGTCATATTAGTACACCCATGTTTCACCATGAATGAGAATATGGCCAAAAACACCGTCTTGCCTCTACAAAAGATCTTGCCTTGCAAACTTCCACTCTTCTTTTGTTTTCTTCATCGGTGAGCTCTTTCAGGACCATTTTTGCACATATCTTTCTCATGTCAAGATTTTCAGTAAAGATCTTCCTGTGGCTCTGTCAATGCTTATTTGGTCGGATATGCTTTTCTCACCCAGCTTACGACTTTGACACTCAATTCAATAAGTTTTATCAATGTTTCTGTCAGTTCTGCTCCTTATTGACTACCCTAATGGCTCTTCATCAGTCCTCACACCTTCTCCCTCTCAGAAAAATGTTTATATATGTAAGGAATGTGATGTGTCTTTTGGTTTCTGCTCAAGCTCGCTTCTCTGAATGCAACCTGGGGCAGCAAAGGCTGCCCCAGGGACAGAAGAGTGGGTGTGCATGTCCTGCTGGTACAGTTTAAGACGACAATAACACAAATCTACAAAGGATGCAGATGTGCACATAAAACACCTGTCCACGGCTGTAAATCATTTGATAAGTTTGTCAAACAATGCAAGCATTTTCCCACTTTTAAAGTAGTGACTCTTTCAGTGCATGAGGATGACTTTTGAAACCAGCACTTTTGACAAAGGCAGTTTAATAAAGGCTACATTTCCATATCAAATACTTCGGCCAGGTGGGAGGCACAAGTGAAGGACCTGGACCTGCAGGAGAATGGTGGTGCAAGGACTTTAATGTCCTGAAGTAGCTCTCTGCCAGAAGTTCCCCGGCCCATGTGTGGAGGGCAGGGTGGAGCTGAGGGCTGGTAAAGATGCAAAGGCCAGGTCTGAAATGGAAAGGTGGAAACTCACTCACCATGGGAGACCATTGCTCAGTGCACTCGGCTTCTAGGTCTGCAGGAAACTGTGCGCAGTGAGACACAGGTAGGAGAGTTAAGAGTGGGATATGCATGGACAGTGATCAGGGCAGGGCAGAGTGGAGCCCGTACAGGGGTGGGGCCCAGATAGGAGGCAGGGTCAATACGGGACAGGAGTGAATTCTTTGCCCCCCTAACCATGCAGGCCCCCTGACTTTCCTGGTCTGTAGGTACTTAATACCAATGTAACTTGATTCTCGTCCTTCACATCCAAAGGAATCTCTGGTGTGTAGGGGTCAGTGATGACGTCTGCCTACTTTAAAGTCTCAAACAGTGTAGGGTCAAAGTCTCCTGTAGTGTGGACCACATATACTGGAATCTTAGATACTTTCCTCATAAAAAGGTAAAGAAAGTTAAACCACAAGACTTTCTGAGGGAAGAAGGTGACCAACACCCTGCATGAGAGTCAGGTGGGTGCAACACAGACAGTGGATGCTGGGACTTTGGTTTTAGCCTGGTAAGAGGTGGTGGGATTCCAAGGACTATTTCATTTTGGATAAAGAGATCTGCTATTAGTGAGAATAGACTTGACAGCATCTAATAAACACAACAACAATGTACTATTAGGTGAAGTGTCCACAGATTTACATGCCATGATTGGCCAAGAACATTCTGAGCCAGAAGTAAAATGCCCACCAGTCCTCTGCACCTCCATGGAACACATGCACCTCTATTCCCATAACTCCGCCTTGGCCTCCTCTGTCCATACATGTGCTAAAACCCCAGAGCCTCCTGTCTACAGAGGAAATGATGAGACTGCACACACGTGGCTGCAGTGCGTAGGCTGCTTCCTCACTGGAGAAAAGCCTAGAAACTGTTCACTGATGAATTTGATGCCTTTGTTCTATTTTTGGGGTGGCTAGTTCCACAGAATCAGAGGCATAGGCCCAGAAATTCATACAGTGGAATGTGCCTCCTCACTACAACTTGTCTGCTCTCAGCCAGTGACAATTAACTACGCTGGGCCCTACCTCAAGGCTCTACAACTCACAGGGCCACCAAAGGCTGCTCCTACATGGCATGGATGTACACACATTTCAGCTGCAACAGACTGATGTTTAGGAGGCTCACTGAAGGGATGATTCAGAAGCAGTCTCACATGAGCCTGGAACACTAACACAAAATAATTAAAACAAACAAAAAATACAGGAACCTACTTAAAGCAGCATCTAATAATGAAAGCTATGACAATTTCAGCAAAAAAAAACAAGAAATGCTAAGTGTTTTAGCTTATACTGATAACAACTTAATGAGTAAATAAAGTGGTGAAAAGAGAAGCTATCCTGTACAGTAGAATTCCAATGAATAACTACAAAAAGAATGGCTGGAACAGAAAATCATCTGGTAAACACAGAGTAATAATAGTTGCAGGTAATAATTATCAGACGATCTAAAATTAGCACACAAATGTAAGATAAAAAATATCTGTATACTGTCTAAAATTATCTGCCTATGAGAAATTTATTAATTACAAATGGTTAAAACACTGAACTTTACAACTGGAAAAAAGAGACCTTATATATGAAAGCAAAATTAAATGTTATTCCAAATACAACAGGAATGCATTTTACTATATGCAAATTCACATCAATTCAAATCGTGACACCACATATGCTCAAGACCTGGTTTTTAACACCCAAAGATCGGAAGAAAGAAAAATGTACCATGGGCTGCAAAAGGAAATATCGGCCCAGCTGATCACAGAGCTAGAGAAATACACACTAACAAAGATAGTTGCAGTTACCAAAAAACTGCTATTGTCCCCCAAAGAAATAAATACATCTACTGACCCTTTGAGTTTCTGTTCTTTTTGTAGTCACTGAGAAACTTTATGTTGTAATGAGAGACTTTCAAAACTTTGCTGTTTGAAATTACAGTCCTGTGAATGATGCAACTGTTACTTCAGGCCTCACTCCACTGTGAGTTCTCATATGCCCAGTGAGGTGGGAGGAACCAGGAAAGGCCCTGCCCCACTCCTTACACTCAGAAGGCCTCTCACACTGTCAGTACTCATAAGACCAGCTGAGTATGAGAAGCATCTAAAGGCTATGGCACATTTCTTAACTTGTAAGGCTTCTCTCCACTGTGAGTACTCACATGGCTATGGAAGTGGGAGAAGCAACTAAAGGCTCTGCCACATTCTTTACAGGGACAGGGCCTCACTTCACTTTGAGTACACATATGGTAGTGACATTGTTTGGATTTGTAAGGTGTCTCTCCAACGGAAACTCTTATGTTTGGTAGATGTGAGGGCCAAATATAGACCTTCCCACATTAAGTTCATAAACCTTCTCTCCAATGAGAATTTTTCTATGTGTACTGAGGTCTGAGAAATGATGAAAGGCTCCACAACAGGTCTTACATTCACAATGCCTGTTCCCATTGTGAATGCTGGTACTTTTAGTAACCTCTGAGGAACAGATAAGCCATTTGCCACACTCCACAACCCACTGTGAGTTCTGCAGGCAGCGAGGTGTGATAGCCCAGTTACGGCTTTCCCACACTCCTTACGTGCACAAGGCCTTTCACCACCATGAGTTCTCTTACGTGCAGTGAGGTCTGAGGAATGACAAAAGACTCTGTCACATCCCTTATATTCATATGGCCTCTCTCTGTTGTGAATTCTCCTATATATTATCAAGCTTGAGCAGGAACCAAAAGACACATCACATTCCTTACATATATAGGGCCTCTCTCCAGTGTGAATTCATAAACATTTTGTGAACTAAAGGCTTTTCCACATTCCATATATTCATACAGCCTCTTTCTGGAATTCTCATGTGTACTGAGGTCTGAGACATGACAAAAGGTGTTCACACATCCCTTAAATTCACAATGCCTCTCCTTTCTGTGAATTCCCAAATGTTCAGAAAAGTTTGAGGAGCAATTAAATGATTTTCCCGAATCCTTACAGTCGTTAAGACCTCTTGCCACCGTGAACTCTTACATGTGCAGTGAGATATGATGCCACATAAAGGCCTTTCCAAATTCCTTACATTCGTAAGGCCTATATATACTGTAAATTCTCACACACGTAGTGAGGTCTGAGGAATGACAAAAGGCTTGACCACACTCCTTACTATCACAATGCCTCTGCCTACTGTGAAGTCTCACGTTAAGTTTGAGGAGAGACTAATGGATCTGTCACATTCCTTGCAATCATAAGGCTTCTCTTCATTGTGAATTCTCATACCTTTACTGGAGATTGAATAAGAACTAAAGGCTATCCCATCTTCTTCACATTTGTAAGGCTTTTCCCCACTGTAAATTCTCCTATGTTAACTCTGAGGTGCTGCTAGGGATTTCTCACATTAATTACAGGGATAAGTCCTCTCCCCTCTTGAGAGGACGCCTGTGTCTAGTGAAGTACGAGGAACAACGAAAGTTTAATCGCATTCCCTACATTTATACGTCCTTTCCCCACTGGAAATTCTCACATTTAGTTAACTGTAAGGAGTAAGTGTAGGATGTGTCACATTTTGTTACAGTCATAAGGACTGAATTCTGACATTGAGTAAAGTTTGTAAAGCAACTAAAAGCACTCATACATTCTGTACATTCATAAAGCTACTCCCACTGTGAGTTCTTAAACGTTGAGAAGTTTCAGGGCCAACTAAAGGCTTTCCTACACTTCTTGCATTCATAAGGAATCTCTCCACTGTGAATTTACTCATGTGTGGTGACATATGATATAATGAAAAGCTTTGCCACATCCCTTCCATTCATAAAGGCTCTCTCCACTGTGAGTTCTCATGTGTAATAGGTCTGAGTTCTGGCAACAGATGGCCCCACATTCCTTACACTCACAACAAGTTAACTCTCCAGTAAGAGTTCTCACAGGAGTGTTGGGGTGACAGTGACAACTGCAGGCTTCTCCACCCTCCTACACTAAGAAGCACTACATCCACAGTGAGATCTCATAGGTTACTTAAGCGATGAATGAGCCATTGAAGTTATTCATATTCAAGGAATCCAGAAGGATACGCTTCCACAGAAGTGCTCTGAAGCACAGAAAGACTGGGAGTCTTGTGGAAGTTGTGTCCACCCTGATTGTCTTTGTTACTTACACAGAGGTTCTCTATCATACTCTGCCTGTCAGAAACAGGCAGCACATCTGTTGTAGTCATGTGGTACTGCTCTAAGAAAGATATCATGAGTCAAGCACTCAGCAAAGAAAAGTTTACTCTTACACAGTCCAGTAGGCTACAAGTCCAAATTCAAGATGTCCACTCCAGGGCAAAGGCTTCCCCTTTGTTGGCTCTGGAGGAAGGCCCTGTGTTGCACCAGCCTCTGGTCAGGGAGCATGCTGATGCAGGAACCTCAGGTCTAAAAGACATGTGCTACATCTGGTGCTGCTTTCCTGATGGTGTGAGGTCCCGAACTCTCTGCTTCCTTCCACTTCCTTGTATCACTTGTAGGATGAAAGGATAAAAGCCATGAGCCACATTCTAGGAAGACTCCCTTAGCAAGGGTATTGCAATCCCACCCTAATCATCTTTTACCATAATCCTATTAGCCACAGGTAGCAATTAGGATTTACAGGATAGGAAAATCACAACATGGAGGACAATTACAGAATACAGGTAATCATAGCCCAGCCAGATTACTAAATGTATTTTGGCAGCAGGGGACACAGTTCAATCCATAACAATGCTGCTGGACATCAATTTGTTAGCAATTCACCATTACCATTCACGGTAATCATGCATTTTAATGTTGCCGTCAACTGTCTTCTGTTTCATAGACTAACTCATCTGGCAGACATGCCTTCTTTATGTTCAATGTACTTCTAAAACAGGGGTTTTTCTAATAATTGCATGTAACTGAAATACATTTCAAATATTCACTATTTCACTCATATTTATGAAAAATACAACATTGGCAATTTTCATGAAACATAGAGTTTAAAAAAAAACACAGTTGCCATCGAGTTCATTCTCAGTGTCCCTACAGGACAAAGCAGAACTGCACCACAGGTTCTGAAGGTGTGCCTAGTAGATGTGATCTACTGATGCTTTGGAAAGCAGTTTTTGTTCTTAACCACTACAACACAAAGGTTTCCACATAATATTACAGCTGGTTTTTATTACACTGGTTTTATATGCATTTTTAGGGCACCTGGAGCCCTGGGGACACTAAGATTAAGACTTTTGATGCTAGCTAATAGGTTGGTAGCTCGAATCTACCAACTGCTCCTTGGAAATTTGATAGGGCGGTTTGATTTCACCTTGCAGGGTTGCTGTGAGTCAGAATAGGGTTTAGTCTGCTTCCATAACTGTACAATCTTGGAAGCCCTATAAGGCACCTCTATTCTGTCTTACAGGGTGGCCATCAGCTGGAATCATGTTGACAGAGGTTACATACACACAGAACCACAGGGTTCTATTACCTTCAATTACTACAGAGGCAGATCATCAAGTATTTCTCCTGCAGAGCCACTGGGAAGGTTCAAATTTCCAATTTTTTGATAGCAGTTAAATGCTTAACATTTTGTGCCACTTCTGCACCTTATGTTTTCATGCTATGGACCACAAGTCTCTCTCCTGAAGCACTGCTAATGATTGAGTGACTGACACTCACCTCACACGCATTTGCTGGGTGTCATCCTCATGTTCAGTGCTGCAGAATTTACAGATTTCTCTTAACATGGAGGATGGGGACTTTTCATGAACTGTACTATCCTATGTTCAGTGGGTTGCTTTTCTCCATCATTAATGTTTCCAGAAACCGACAAATGGTTCCAGGTGGGGTTCACATCATCAAAATAAAAATGAATGGAATTACTCAGAAGGAAAAGGCAGCTGGGAGACAAGATAGAATTGAACACACTGTGCCATATCTGTACTTCGGCAATGGTCAAAAAGCAAGTTACGAAGAAATACTTTCATGAAGATGTAGAGTCCAAGTGACATCAATGGGGTGTAATCAGATGAGCAAAGCAGAGAGGTACTGGATGCAATGCATGTGGAACACTAAAAGAGGAGAAGGGGCCAGTTTTTCTCCAGGAACACACGTGTGTTAGGACTGATGCAAGTCCAAAAAGCTCAGGTGTCTGTGAAGCACACACTCCTCAACTTAAGAGAGACTTTTTCTAATGGATTTCTTCAAATCTCATTCACTGCATGCATGCCTGGTCCTTCACAGGATTCTTGTCTCCTGCTGTGCCCAACACAGGCATCCTGGATGAGTGCTACCTGCACTGCCCTCAAGTCTTCCTTTTGCTACCCTGGGAGGACAGTCAGGTGCAGTGGACACAGTGATTATGGAGAAAGGCATCTCATGAAGACAGGGAAGAGGAATGAACACTTCCCTGACTCTGAGCCAAAACTCTGGTCTTCAGGATCTCTGGAGATGGGCAGGTGTAAATTTACTGCTAGAAAAATCATCATGCCAAACTTCTAATAAACATACTAAGAATCTTTACAAGGTCCTAGACCACAAATAACTTCTCTGTGTACCAAACAAACAAACAAAATCCTGAAGTCAACACTCATACCTGGGACACTTAAAGGGCCCTAAAACATCTAAGTAAAATTGACAGAAGTCAGTTTCATACACAGAACGTTCTGAGGAAGCCAGGATGCATGCTGCCCAGAACAGATGGCCACACGTCTAACTCAAAAACGTGTTCCCATTCCTCAGCCCATACCTGGGGAAACAGCAATGAGCAAGATATGTTTGGTTACTAAACAATAAATTTTAAAGAAAATGAAGTCATCCATACCTATTGAAGCCAGGTTTTTGAAGGTTTCCAGCATCACCTCTCTGTAGAGTTTCCTCTGAGAAACATCCAGCAATGCCCACTCTTCCTGGGTGAAGTCCACAGCCACATCGTCAACTGCCACTGAGTCCTAGAATATACCAAATATTCTGGTTCAGTAAGGTACCATGAACTCCAACACGTGTAAAAAGCACACTAAACCTGACAGTACTGGGGAAATGAGATTAAATGGGGCTCTCGCACTGGGTTCTCTGTTCTCCTAAGGTCTGCGCTGGGTGCAGCCGCCAGTCTCACCTCTTCACTGTCTACATTCAACCTCACTGACTGCATCCTGTCTCAGAGACTCAAAATTACTTCCAGTACAACGGACTTCTTTCTCTACTTTGACTATGACCAATCACACTCATTCCTCTCTCTTCAGTGTAGAACACTCAGAGCACAGAGCATAAACTGGAGAAATGCTCTCAGAGAAAAGCCTACTTCCACAATCAGATCACCTCTGCCTGGGAGAAGAGTTTTCCAGCTTGCCAAGCACCCACCGAGCATTTAACAAAACAAGTAACACAGTGTGAAAGAAGGACACAATATTAACAACTGTGAAACACTGCAGGACCGCCAGCTTTTCTTTGGCCCCTCAGCAGCCATGGGAGCCCCAGTGGCCTGCCTGCATGGATGTGTGGCCCAAGGTCCTGACCTTTCCTTACAGGATTCTAGGTGATCAAGAAACCGTTAAAGGAACCCAACTCCTCAGACAAAGACTGTACTAGTATACACGAGGTCTGGTAATTTCAGGAACTCCATCTAGAAAAATTACTACATGCTTCATTGTGGGAAACCACTAGAGTCAAAGCAGAAATAGTCCCCTTGATGAGTTACACATTGATGCCAGAGCTGAGCCCACCATTAAAGGAATCCTGGAACTCTCTTTCTGGAATGACCCTACTGATACTCAGCAAGCAGGTATGTAGCACTTTTTCTAGGATGAGGTTCATGAACGTAACTGTCACACCTGGTAAAACAGAAAATGAAGTGGGTGAATGGTGTGCTTCTTGACTTAAGTAGACACAGGAGACTAACCAGACAACTCTGCTTTGGAGGCGATGGGAGATGACATAGGGGCATGTTGTTGTCAACTAACACTGAGTCAGTATCAACTCATAGAGATCCTACACAAAACACAGAGAAACACTGCCACGTTGTGTGCCAAGACTACAATTGTTTCTAGGCTTAGGCCCATCGCTGTAGCCACGGTGTCAGTCCATCTTATTGAGCGTCGTCTTCTTTTTCCCTGACCCTCCACTCTACTAAACATGATGTCCTTCTATAGGGAATGATCCCTCCTGACAACATTACCAAAGTATGTGAGATGCCAAATCATGAAGTTGGCATCCAAGGAGCACCCTGGTTGTATTTCTTCTAGATCAGATCTGTTTCTTCTTTTGCCCGTCCATGCTACATACCATATTGTTCTCCAACACCATAATTCAAAGGCATCTATTTTTCTTCTCTCATCATTACTTACTGTCCAGCTTTTGCATGCATATGACACAATTCAAAATACCATGGCTTGGGTCAGGTCCACCTTAGTCTTCAAAGTGACAGTTTGACTTCCAACACTTAAAGAGGTATTCTACAGCAGATTTTCCCAATGTGATATGTCTTTTGATTTCCTGACTGCTATTTCTATAGGCATTAATTCTGGAACTTAGAAAAATGAAATCTGTGGCAATCTCTTCCTTTCCCCATTTATAATGCTTTTCATTACAGGTCCAGTTTTGAGGATTTTTCTTTTCTTGATGTTCAGCTGCAATCCATACTGAAGGCTCTGGCCTTTGAGGATCATCAGTAAGTGTTTCAAATCCTCTTCACTTCTAGCAAGCAGGGTTATGTTATCTACATGCACAAGCTGTTAGTGAGTCTTCCCCCAATCCTGATCCCTCATTCATCGTCACATACTCTAGCTTCTTGGATTATCTCCTCAGCATACATACTGAAAAGGTATGGTGAAAGGATACAACCCTGATGCATACAGAGGAATAAAGTTGGGTTCATAACAATGGGAAATACAGGGTGCAGGGGAGGAGTGTGCTGCCATAGCGTGTGCACAGAAGCTAGAGTGAAATGGCAAAGTGGGTGTAAGACTTTATGTGAGAAACTGACTGGAATTGTAAACATTCACCAGAAACTCAACGAAAAGTAGTTTTTTAAAAAAGTCTCCATGGCAGTCAAACACATATTTTAAAGCTATCAATATTCTAACCTCCATTCCCACAACATATTAATGATAAAATGATGCATTTATTGAGTGACTATATTTGAAGGCATCTTTAAAAAGTTTTCTGAACACTAGCTCATTTATTCCCCCTGCCTCCCCGAAGCAGGTATACTGCTAACAGGATAACGCTGAGCAAAGTTACAATTCATCATGTGCTCCATACTGCCCAAATACTACACAGCATCAGCATGGGTGGAATACAGGTCAACAAGCATCATAAGATTAAATTCCTGACAACCACATTCTGTCCACATAGGTATAATATTCCTCCTGTTCTGGCTTTAAATCTTCAATGACATGGATGACCTGAGGCCTGCTGGGCAGTAGGGACAACAGACAAAGGAAACACTCTGTTCACTGCAGACAACCAGGATCTCCTTCTCCTGGCAAAGCCCCGTGTCTCAAGCAAGACAGCCTCCTTTTGGCCTTGAGCTGGCTCTGGCAATATAAAAATTGATTTCAGTAATACTGTCAAGACCAAGCTGACACAGAACTGAACAAAACAGAAGTATCTGGACTCACATGGACTCTAACTTCATTGGCTGTAAGCAGTAAATAAAAGAAAAACGGTGTCATGGTTTGAATTGTGTCCCCCCAAAAATGTGTGCAGCCTTGTGGCTGGGATATGGTTCCCAGTATCTTGGAAATGTCCTCCATTGTGTGGTTTTGCTAACCTGTATGTTAAAGAATTAGGGTGGGGCTGTGAATTCCTGCTATGGGGGAAGTTTCCCTGGAGTATGGCTTGCCCCACCCTTAATGCTTTTAGCTTGCAAGGAATAAAAGGAAAAAGAACCAAGGACAATTTGAGAACCTCGCTACTATCAAGCAAGCAGCACCGGGAGCAGAGTGCGTCGTTCAGACCAGAGGTTCTTGCGTTAGGACACTCCCTGGACAATGACTGATGCAATACCAGACTTTCCTCCAGAGCCATCAAGGGGAAAGTCTTTCCCTGGAGCGGACACCCTGAATATGGACTTGCAACCTACCGGACTGTGTAAGAATAAGTCTTTCCTTGTTAAAGGCATCCACTCTGTGGTATTTCTGTTAGAGCAGCCCTAGCTGACTAAAACAAACGGCAAGTACCCTGGGTGGCACAAACTGTTCAGATTTCCAACAGCTAGCTAAAAGCTGGGCAATTCACAGCCAACCAAAAGTTCCTAGAAACTTAGGCTTACGCAATCTGCTTTGGATGATCGCAGCTAGGCAAACACTATGGAGCTGTTCTGTTCTGCACACACGGGGTCTCTATCAGTTGGAATTGACTCCATGGAAACTAACAGCAATGTCATAACATCACATGGTGGTAAAATCTATGAAAAATGCACAACACTTGGGAATAAGCAGTAACACAAGTATGTGGCTCTTCAGTGAGTTAAGTGCAGGTAAAACCAAAATAATCATTTTGGGGAACACCAACAAGTAAAATCTGGGTATTAATGGAGTACGAAACTGTACTTTCAATTCTTAAAACTTGGAAGAGCTCTGTGACAATTCTGCAAACATTCACACATACATTTCCAATGCCCACTGATTTCAACAATTCTCAACCTAGAGGCATAAGACGCAAAGAGCACCACTGACCTTCATGGCTGAGAAAATAAAAAGGTCATTAGCAGAGGATAAACACGCAAAGAGGGGTACTGGAAAAACAAAAGCACCATGAATGAATTAACAACAAGAAAGTAAAAGAAAATAGACAATGCTACAAATTACAAATGCAGGCTTTCAGGTTTGGGTCGACACTAGATTTAAAGTACTGAAGTCACAGGGCAAATGGCTGTCCCTGAAACTCAAGCTAAAGGCTCCTGACAGGCAACCCCAAGGTAAGAGAGAGATGCTGCACAATATCCATTATCGGATCTTTCTTCATGTCTAATTGCTGATAAGTGCTAGCATTTTCTTAGTAATATTCTGCAGGTCAGAAGGCTGCAACTTGAGAATCAGCTGCAATATGCCCTTCATTCCTGTGCAGAACATGACGTTGGAACCTTCTCCCTCAAGGGGAGATTACACCGACTACCCTTTCATTGTACCTGGAACCCCTTCCAGAGGCAGTACATCTGGGATAAGATGACTCCGGAGTCAAATTCTCAAACTTGGACAAGGGAGGGGAATTCCAAAGATGGGTGGGACAACGGAAACTGAGAAATAAGTCCTACAACCAATCTCCACAGAAAACTTAAAAGTCCCCAGTTTAAGGAACTCATGCTCTTCTGGTAGCTAAATGCCATACTGCTTCTCACCTGTGCAGATAATAAACTTGCCAATTTCTTTTTCACACACAATTTGGGTCCACCTTATTTCAATCGGCTAATGGGACAGGCCAAGAACATTTTAATTGTTGAGTTACACCCCAAGACTAGAAGGGAATGTGGGAAGGCACAGAGAATCATCAAAGCAAGAGTCCTTGAGTAGAAATCACTTGTGGGATCAGGATCGGAGAATAAAACTGTAAAGTCTAACTGCAGAATTCATGGAGGATTGGTGAAAAGATTCAGGGTCAACTCTGGCTGGAGGAAGGGGAGTGGACAGAGAGGAGGGGAAAGGAGGTTGTTGGGAGGATGAGACATGTATGGAGCAGAGAGGAATAGTGTGCAGTCACCGGACAGGGAGAGCAGTGGAAGCTGCATATAGGTGGGCATGTAAATTTATACGTGAATGTACATTTTCGCTCAATTATGTTAAATTAAAAAAAAAAAAGATTCAGGGTCAAATACGCCAGCAACCATCCTAGGTGGAGAACAATCACAAAATATTGGGAACGCTGGCACAGCGAAATGGCTATACAAATTTTTGAGTGACACATACAATCCATGACATTCCACCATTTGGCCACCCAAAACTTCCAACTTTGGAACATGCAACAGATTCATCTCATCATAACAGAAGTCACAGTAAAAACATGAGCATCACACATGATAGCAAAAGTCTGAAATCAATCCCAAGTCCAAAAGTCCAAAAACTTCCTCTGCATCTGGGAAACCCAGAATACAAGCTACCTGATTCCAAACATACAACAGGAGAAAAAGCACAAGTTACAGACATTTCCATTACAAATGGAGAAAGAATGCAAAACAGGCAACAAGCAAGTCAGCAGAACACATTTCTTTAGCCCTCACAGATGTCAAAATAGCCTTCCATTTTCTGAGACATTCTACACAACGGCCCATTTTCCAGATTCTAGGTATCATCCACATTCTCTGGATTCTGAGTAGAGTCTCTCGGCCCTATATTACAGCTCTGCCTTCTAGGCCCAGTGGGACAGTAACCCTGCCCCCTTGGCTTTAGAGGTACTCTAGGACCAAATGAGTGGTAATTCCACCCTTACAAACACAGGAAGCCATGGCTCCACCCTACCAAACTGCTGACTTCATGGCCATACCTTCTGAGACAGAGGCAGCTCACCTTCTCATGCTCTTTGTCTCTTCAGCTTCAGGGTCTCATGGTCTCATGGTCCAGGCCTCAGGCCTGGATCTGCCCTCCTGGGTCAAGTGTTCCAAAAGTCTGCAGCTCCATTGACTCACGTACCTCGAGGAACCCTACTCTGCCAGGAATCCTCTTGCACACAGGCAACTGGCTCTCTGGCTCTGTGAGTCAGCAAGCCTAGCTCTACTGATTCATGTGCCTGCAAGCACCTCACTCCATCAAGAAACCTCTGTACAAAAGCACTCAGCTCTCTCGCTCCATATGTTGACTCCAGTGCTGCCATGTGCTGATCTGGTTCTGCTCCTTCTGCTGCCACTGTCACTGATTGTCTCCTCTTTTTTCTCAATACCTGCACCTCCTTGGTGTTAACAGTTCTCCATGGTTCCTTCTGAATCTTCTATCTACTCAAAGTTTCAAAACTGTTTCCATGTTTTAGGTATTTGTTAGACCAGCACCCCACTCTTGGTACCAAATTATGCCCCAGTCATGTGGTACTACTCTAACAGAAGGAGTATGAGTGGATGGCTTTAGCAAATAAATGTTTATCCTTACACAGTCCAAGATGCTACAAGTGCGAATTCAGGGTGTCCACTCCAGGGGAAGGCTTTCCCTCTGCCAACTCTGGAAGAAGGTCTTTGTGTTGCATCAATCTCTCAACAGAAAAAATCTTCGTATAGAAATGTCAGGTCTCAAGGACACACTGAACTCCCAGTGCTGCTTTCCTGATGGTATAAGGTTCCCAACTCTGTTTGTTCCCTTTCCTGATGTCTCCCATAGGATAAAAGGATAAACGGTGGTAAAATCCACACTCCTGGTAAACTCTTTACCTTGGATCAGGGAAGTGACCTTGGGAAGGGTTTTACAGTCTCATCCTAATCCTCTTGACCATAAATCCAGTCTATCAACCACAGGCAGAGATTGTGATTTACAGCATCAGAAAAATCACAAACTACTGGGAACAAGGGCCCAGCCAAATGGGCACACACATTGTTTGGGGGATGCAGTTCAAGCCATGATAGTAGGCCTGACTCAAAACACGGTATTTTCAGTCTCATTATACACACATGAAAGCTGGACAATGAATAAAGAAGACAGAAAAACTGATGCCTTTGAACTGTGGTGCTGGAGAACACTGAATGTAGTATGCAAGACCAAAAGAACAAAAAGATGTATTCTGGAAGTAAAACCCGAGTGCTCCTGCAACAAACAAATTTTGCACATGTTGTCAGGAGGGATCAAAGCCTGGAGAAGATCATGCTTCGTAGACTGCAGGGTAGGCAAAGAAGAGGAAGACTCTCAATGAGATGGATTGACACAGTGGCTGCAGTGATGAGCTTAAGTGTAAAAAGGATTGTGGGAACAGCCCACAACCGGCAGGGTTTCATTGTGTTGTGCATAGGGTAGCTATGAGTCAGAAATGACACAACAGCACCTAACAACAACAACAACATGTTGTTTAATATTCTTCCCATAAAGTCCCTCAATATTACAACTTGAAGTTTAAATTCTTCTTTCAGTTCTTTCAGACTGACAAATGCTGACTGTGTTTTCCCTTTCGGTTTTCCAACCCAAGGTTGTTGCACGTGTCATTATAATTCTTTATCATCTCTAGCAAATCCACCCGAAGCTCCTGGAAAACTATGGGGCAGTTCTACTTTGACCTCTAGGGTCGCTATGCATCAGACCCCACTCAACACCAGTGGATTTGGTGGGTAGTTACCCTCTGAAAACTACTGTTCAGTACCTTTACTTCATTATTTCTTTCACTTTAGCTACTATGTGTTCATGACTAAGATTCAGGGTCTATGCTTACATCTATCTAGGCCTTTCCTTTCCTGTGTCTTGAACGACCTTTTAATCAGGTATGATGATCTTGATGTCATTCCACAACACGTCTGCTGTTTTGTCATTAGGGTTCAACGTGTGAACTCAAGTTTTAGATGGTCTCTCAACTCCGGTGAGATATACTTAAGGACATCCTTTGGTTAAGTTTCTTCAGCTTTACCTTGAACTTACACATGAGCAATTGATGGTCTGTTCAACAGATGGATTCTGGCCTAATTCTGATCATCTTCAGCATTCCCACAGTTTCTTTCCTCAGATGTAGCTGATTTGATTTCTGTGTATTAAATCCAAAAAGGTCCATGGGTAAACCTGTTACATTGCTGAAAAAAGGAATTTCCAATGAAGAAGGTCGTCAAGTCGTTTTAGTGATCAAGGCCTTATTTTTACAAAACCAATCCTTTTTCTTTCTTTCCATCTTTTGCATTTAATTCCCCAGTCAGTAATGATCAGTACATCTTAACTGCAACTTTGATCAGTTTCAGAAGGCAGAATTTGACAAAAAAATGTCTTCAATTCCTTTATCTTTGGCCTCAGTGGTTGGTGGGTAAATCTGAATGACAGCCACATTAATTATTTGATCTGGTGGAGGTATGGATGTTATCCTATCACTGACAATGCTGTACACTCAGGACAGATCTTGAAATTTTTATTTCATCATGAGTGCCAATACCATTCTTCTTCATTTGTCATTTCCGGCATAGTAGACCATATGACTCCCCAGTTCAAAATGACTAATACCAGTCCATTTCAGCTCACTAACGCCTGGGACATCCATCTTTACGTGTTTCATTTCAGTCTTGACAATTTCCCATTTTTTCAGCTTCACACTTCATATATTGCACATTTTCACTATTAATGGATATTCACATTGGTGCTTTCTCACTTTAAGTCTAGCCAAATCAGTAAGCAAAGGTCCTGAAACCTTGTTGCTATTCATGTCATTAAGGTAGACTCGACTACAAGGGGACAGCTCTTTTTAGGACCTTCCAACCTGAGGGCCTCATCTTCTGGCACTCTATCAGGCAGTCTTCTACTGCTATTCATAAAGTTTTCATGGGCTAACTCTTTAGGAAGCAAACTGCCAGGTTCAGCTGAAATCCGTCTAGAAGTTCAGCTAAAATTTGTCTACTATGAGTGACCCTTGTGACCTTTCAAATACTGGTGACATGGCTTCTAGCTTCACAGACAAATGCAAGTGACCCTAGTACCACAAACTGACAGATGTATGGGGGTTTATATAGCTCACAAAGAAACACTAAAGCAATGGCTTAAAACGTGAAAGAAATGTAACTTTCATATAGTAACTTTACACAGCCATGTGAAAACCCCTTCCTTTAGATCTGTCTTAGTTCAGAAAGAATCATGTGTAAACATTTGAACATGGAACTTAGAATTTTATATATATATATATATATATATATATACATACATATATATATATATATGCATTGACTAGACTAAGCTTTAAAATAGCAAAATATTGGGCACAATCCAATTTCCATTTGTAGCAATATTCTCAAAACAACCAAGATCAACCACAGGAGTTTTCTAAGAAGTCAGAGTTAAGTTTTCCACATTATAAAACTGCAAGACAATTATTACAAAGCAAGTGTAAATTCCAAGCTACCTTTTGCATAACAAAGCAAGAGAAATAATGGGTTTGAATTTTGAATTTTTATGATTGTATCACGTAAAATAGGCATTTCTCTGTATTTGAAATGTTTATATCCACTAAACTGAAACATTCTCTGGTGAAACACAATCTGATCTAGAATATTTTTCCAGTGCAAACAGTTAGCCTGAGAATTTAAATAGAACATCGCATAGGCTGAGCTTATCCAACAACAGAACATTTTTATTTTACATTCCCACTCAACATTCTGCAGAATTAAAAATGACCAGGGCTTAATACCAGTTCTAGTAGAGACAAGTGGCAAGACAAAGACTCAACTGAGAAAAGCACGCATCTAAAACACTTGAAAGCCTCAAGGAATCATCATCCATTCAAAAGCGAAGGAGGAGGACAACCCACATGTGATCCACCTGAACCCACCGTCCACTGCCCCACTCCAGCAAGGCATTCAGGAGAGAATTTCACTAACATTCAGGGCCTTCTACTATTAATGCTCTCACACTGTGAAAGTTCAGCTGTAGTTTCAGAACTGCACTGAAAAGGCTCTAGGATCTTGGGTGAAACATATTGAAATGTCAAACCCCAAAATTATGTACCAGCTTGGTGAGGCCACCATTCTTACCATTATGGGGTTTCCTGTCATTTTGTGATTGTAAGTTTCCTACATGCTATGAATTCTAATCTCTGCCAGTGGTTTGCAAGACAGGATTAGATTATGATAAAGAAGATTAATGTGGGACTGTAACATCCTTCCTACATCTGTGATCCAGGGTAAAATGAGTTTTCCTGGCAAATGCCCTACAACAGCTTTTATAAGAGATTAAAGTAAAGGGAAGTGAGCAGAGAGTCCAAGACCTCACATGACCAACAAAGCAGAACTGGAAGAAAAGCATGACCTATGGACTCAGGGTCCCTGTGTTGAGAAGCTCCTTGGCCAGGATAAGAGTCAAGGACCTTTCTCCTTAGATGACAAAGACAGAAAGCCTTCCCTTAGATTTGGACTTCTAGCCTATTAGACTATGAGACAATATAATTTTCTTTTTTGAGTATCTCTACGTGTAGCATTAACATTATAGCAGCACTAGATCACTGAGACATGGGGGTAGCCCAGAAAACTGCAGGGAAGGGACAAGCATGGATCTGGAGGACCTGAGACTCAGTCTCCTCAGCCAGAGCTACTCCATCTTCAGACTCTGCTCAAGAGGTTCTGTCATTCAACAAACAGAACCAAGGCCCACAGTGAGGATATTAATGTCCCAGGATGCCAGCCCTGAGAGGCATGTAAGGAAGGTGATCACAGGCATCCAAAACTTGAAAATCCATCTACTTCTGAACAAACAGTCCAGTGACAGCAGAGCAAGCCATTAGGATGCCTCTAACGGCTCACTCCTTTGGCCTTCTCTGCTACCTGTTTACTTTACCAAGGAACCTCAGAACCTGGAGCACATGCTTCCCAACTGTTCACCTCTAGCCTCACCCGTTAAAGTAACAGATTCTCAGTAGCACACGCCATTTCAGATCCACCCTCATCCCTTAAAGTTACACTATCCAGATTCTCAGTAGTACACACCATTTCAGATCCAGCTTCTCTTCAAGCTTCTGGAACTCTAAGTGAATGTGCTCTCTGAGCACAAGAGGCCACTTCAGGAAACGGACAGCACAGGAAGCAGAGTCACCAGGCAGCTAGGAGGCTGAAGAGTGATGTTTGATTCACAAAGCCAGTCACAGCAGCTGAAATCCTTACTTCTGATTGCATGGATGTGCCAAGTGGTTCCCTTCAGTCCCCAGCTGCATAGATTGGACTGTCTCTCCGTGTCACACCTGATACCTAGAACAGCAGAAAACAGTATTCAGTAAGGAGGTACTGGTTCCTGGCCTTCAGCTCTTACCTTGGCAGGGCTTTTCCTAAGCTCAAGGCCATGCTCCTCTCTGAGGACATTAGTATCTCGGGCAGATCCTGCTCCAGCCTTCTAAGGACACACCTGCATTCTTCACCAAGCTCCACAGGCCTCTTCCTCTAGTAACAAAGTCACAGAGGGAGAGGCTTCCAGGCCTACCTAGGTCTACCTACACACGAACCTGACTTCCTCTAGGACAGGAAGGCTTTGAGGCTTAGGTTGAAGATTCACATACATATTTAAGGGTTAACCTACGTAAAACAACGCACACAATTTTACTTGATATCAACATGAGTGTGTCACCAGAGACAACCTACGTCAAGTTCAAGTCACTGAACTCATCACACTTTCTTGATTTTTAATGATGTGCAGCTAAAGCTCTTCAGATGCGTTTGTTAAGAAAACCTTTTGTTTCATTTATACCACGGTCATATGTAATGAAGGAGCCCCAGTGATGCAGTGGCCAAACACTGGCTGCTAACCAAGAGGCCCAGTTCCAAATCACCAGCAGGTCTCAGCGTGAAAGCTATGGCGATGGACTTCCGCACAGATTATAGCCTCAGAAACCATACAGGGCAGTTCTACTCTGTCCGACAGGGTCGCTGAGACAGGCAGAATCGACTCAATGGCAACAAGTGTGGGTTTTGGTTTCGGTTTTTATATATGTAATCAGTAGGTTTAGCCTTTCTGTGAGTAATATTTGTTGCATTCACTTGTGTTTCCTAGTTTTGTTTGCTTCTTTCACTCTCTGGCAATAATCAGCAGTAGTCCTCATGCTTTCCAGAAATCTGGGAGAATTTCTGAACACATTCTCTTTGAACCTTCCAATAACTGATCAACCAATAAATCAGGAAACCTTCATGTTTTCTCTGAGGAGTCGTCTCCCACATCTCTCTCCGTTTTTTTACTCCACAGTACCCGACCAAACTGATTCCTGCTCCTTGATTTTCTTAGTCTAAATGTTTTTGCTCTCATGAGCTGTACACTGGCAGCTCCTCTTCAACCATTGTCCTTCCTTTGATTAATGTTTCCAACAGTACTGTCTAGTGTTAATGCACATCCTTTTTCCAGAATAGTTGTTCTCAGCATAAACTGGGAACTGACGAGACTCTCAATTTCCATCAAGATACCTGCCCATCACCCCAGTCCACGCCCTGAGGCAGGCAAGGTACACAGGGAATGGGACCTCCAAGCCCCACCTTGGGCAGCCCTCTTTGTCTCAAGCTTAGTTCATTTCTAACACTTGGCAGAGAAGTGTTGTCTTAATGAAAATCCCAGGGTAACAAAAAACCAGTAGCTCAGGAAGTCGCCTCTCAGTGTCCAGGACATGCACAAACAGAGTGTCAACGGTCTTTACAAAAATGATCCCTACTGGTATCAAATGCAAACCCCTCAAGTGACATGTGCTGGAACGTAATCATTGTTTCTAAAAAGAATGACTCCTGCTGTTTATAAACTTGGAACAAACAGACTTCAATAGCACAAAAGGATTTCAATTTGGTCTGAGTTTTTACTGCTCTCTTGGAGGAGACGTAGAGGGCATTCTGCAAAGCGTGACCAGCATCCACTGCAGTGGACCCCCTGCTAAGGTTCTCCCCCAGTCAGAGGGCAGTGGCTCAATGTGGGGCTCTCTCTGGTAGAGGGACAGCAGATAAGGCAGGACTCTGGTCTAAGGTGGACAGTTCTGTAATCTCCAAGACCCAATCTGATGGACAAAAGGTCAGAATTTGGGTGGCTTACAGGCTGCTTGGTAGAGCTCAAATGGATGGAATCAAAGTGAGAATCCAAGAGGTACTTCTAGCCAAAGCAAGTCTGTCTAAAGTGGCAGTTTTGAACAGCTGGAATCTGCAGTTATCTAGTGTCATGGTTTGAATTGTGTCCCTCCAAAAATGTGTGCAGCCACGTGGCTGGGATATGGTTCCCAGTATCTTAGGACTGTCCTCCATTGTGTGGTTTTGCTAACCTGTATGTTAAAGAATTAGGGTGGGGCTGTGAATTCCTGCTATGGGGGAAGTTTCCCTGGAGTATGGCTTGCCCCACCCTTAATGCTTTTAGCTTGCAAGGAATAAAAGGAAAAAGAACCAAGGACAATTTGAGAACCTCGCTACCATCAAGCAAGCAGCACCGGGAGCAGAGCGTGTCGTTCAGACCAGAGGTTCTTGCGTTAGGACACTCCCTGGACAATGACTGATGCAATACCGGACTTTCCTCCAGAGCCGTCAAGGGGAAAGTCTTTCCCTGGAGCGGACACCCTGAATATGGACTTGCAACCTACCGGACTGTGTAAGAATAAATCTTTCTTTGTTAAAGCCATCCACGCTGTGGTATTTCTGTTAGAGCAGCCCTAGCTGACTAAAACACCTAGCAACAGCAATACAAACTTCTTTATCCTTGATACTGTTTTCACACAGTTCAGGGGGAACAAACAGCAAGAACTGTAAGGCAGCACTTTCTAAGTCTTTCCCTAAGACCAGTAATACCCTGATACTAAAACCAGAGAAAGATATTATAGGAAGAGAAGACTACAGATCAATATTTCTTATTAAATTACATGCAAAAATCCTCAGCAAACTACTAGGAAACCAAGTCTAATAGCATTTGAAAAGGTTTAAAGTGGGATTTTTGAGGTAATGTTTCAATATAAGAAAATGAAGCAACATAACAAACCACATTAAAGAAAGTCAGAAAGATAATCACATGATCTCGATCAACAAAGGCATCTGATAAAAATATAAGACCTTTTCCTGATGAAACACACTCAATAAACTAGACATACGAGAGATTCCTCAATATGCTACAAAACATTTATGAAAACTCACAGCTAATGTCATACTCAATGGAGAAAGGCTGAAATCACTCCTCCTAACAGCAAAGATCAGTGTGTCTACTTTCACCATGCTAGCCAACACTGTGCAAGAAGTTCGAAACACAGCAATATGGTAAGAAAAAAACAAAAGATATTCACATCCACATGCCTACAATGAAGACCAGTAAATACAACTGCTATTCAAATTTGCCCACCAACTTCTGTAGCCTGAAACTGACTGAACATGCAAACAGTATGCACTGATAATTACTGGTGACTGGAACACAAAAACTGAAAATGAAAGACTTGTAATTGGAAAATGTGGCCTTGGTGACAGAAATGATGCTGGAGCCTGAATGATAAAATTTTTCAAAACCAAAGACCATTTCACTGCAAATATCTTTTTCTCCCCAGTGACAACTATACATGTGGACTTTACCAGATGGAATACATAAGAATCCAATCAACTAAATCTGTGGAAAGAGATGATAGAAACACTCAATATCATCAGTCAGAACAAGGCCAAGGGCTGACTGCAAAACAGATTATCAGCTACTCACATGCAAATTCAAATTGAAACTGAAGAAAATCAGAACAAGCAGATGAGAGCCAAAATACAACCTTGAGGAAGCCTCATTTGACTTGACACCACTTCAAGAACAGATTTCATGTCTTGAATATCAATGACCAAAGAACAGAGGAGCTGTGTAATTACATCAGACATCAGACAAGCAGCAAGAGATCATTACAAAGACGAGAAAGAACAAACCACATGTTAGAAAAAACGCTGAAATTTGTTCTTGAAACTAGAGTAGCTAAAATGAAAAGTGGAAATGATGAAGTAAAAGAGCTGAACAGAAGATGTCAAAGAGCAGCTTGAGAAAACAGTAACGTTTTATAACAACATGTGCAAAGAGCTAGACACCAAAAACCAAAAGGAAAGAACAGGTTCTGCATTTCTCAAGCTGAAAGAAATGAAGAAAGAATTCCATCTCTGACTTGCAATACTGAAGCACTCCAAGGAGAAAATAAACGATGTAGGAAGCATCAAAAGATGGAAGGAATACACACAGTCATTATATCCAAAAGTATTAGTCAATGTTCAACTATTTCAGGAGGTAGCACATGATGAGGAACCAGTGGAACTGAAGGAAAATGCCGAACTCTACTGAAAGTACTGGTGAAAAATAAGGCTCCAGAAACTGACAAACCATCAATACAGACATTTCAACAAAGAGGTGCAGCACTGCAAGTGCTCCCTCACCTATGCTGAGAAGTTTGGAAGACAACTACTTGGCCAAAATACTGGAAAAGATTCTTATTTATGCCTATTTCAAGGAGATGATCCAGAAATTTCACCCACATTCAGACAAGGATATGGAATTACAGGTATTCCTGTTGAAGATCGAAGGATGCTTCTGAAAGCAGAAAGTACCAGAAAGATGCTTAACCCTATATTTTACTGATGGTGAAAAAGCACTGAACTCTGTAGATCATAAAAAGTTACAGAAAATATTACAAACAACAGAAATTCCAGAAGACTTACGTGCTCATGAGAAATCTATACATAGATCAAACAGTCATCAGATCAGAAAAAGCAGATACTGAATGGTTTAATGTCAGAAAAACTGTGCTTCAGGGATGTCTTCTTCAACTGTATCTATTGAATCTGTGTGCTGAGCTACTTTGAGAAGCTGTACTCTCTCTATGTAGAAGAATGAGGCATCTAGATTAGAGGGAGGCTCACTAACAATTACATTATGCAGAGGACAAAACCTTGCAGGCTGAATGGGAAGAGGACTCGAAACACTGAAGAAGATCAAAGACCACAGGCTTCAGTATGGATGATACCCCAACAGAAAGAAAATAAAAACTCTCACAACTGGACTAATAAGCAACACCATGATAAACAAAAACAGCATTTAAGTTGTCAAGGATTTCAATTTCCTTGGATCCAAAATCAACATCCCTTACAGCAGCATTCAAGAAATCAAAAGACCTCAAGAGAAACCATGTTGGCAAGAAGGTAGCAGGATGACACATAAAAAGCCTTCATGGAGTAAAACGTCCAACCAAGAATTAGATATCCTACAAAATTCTCTGTCTAATACCATAGTGAAATGAAGACATTGTCAGATGAACAGAAGTTTGGAGACTCTGCAAAAACGAAACCAAAACTATAAGAAATACGGAAAGAAGCTCTTCATTCAGAAAACTAATAACATCACATATATACTCAATGATGCAACGCAAGACAGACACAGCCTCCAGGGTCCTACTCAGTGAGGAAACTCACAAAGCTCAATCCAAGAGAAAATATTAAAATCATAGAACCACAGATCTTACTATGTAAACTATGACAACACTACAATACAAAGATACATTACATTAACTATAGCCTTCTCAGATACAGAGAAAGTTAATAAGATATATGTAAGTTAAAGACTGGCTGGGGATAAAAGGCATAGTCAAAAGCAAACTGATAATGCTACGTATCAAAACAAGAAACCTAATACAGGAGGAGGAGTCTCAACAGACACAAAACCAACACTGAAAATGAAAAGAAAACACATAAAGAAAAAGGACCCAGAAGAGAGTATTAAGTGTGTCATGGGTTGAATTGTGTCCCCCCAAACATATGTGTAGCTATGTGGCCGCAACATGATTCCCAGTATCTTGTGACTATCCTCCATTTTGTGGTTTTGCTAAACTGTATGTTAAAGGGGCTGTAAATTTCTGCAGAGGACGACTTCCGCTGTAGGGGGAGTTTTCCTGGAGTGTGGCTTGCCCACCCTTAATGCTTTCAGCCTGCAAGAGATAAAAGGAAAGAGAAACAAGAATTGGGAACCTCATTACCATCAAGAAAGCAGTACCGGGAGAAGAGCACGTCCTTGAGACCTGAGGTTCCTGCGCCAAGATGCTCCCTGGACAAAGACTGATGCAATACCGCACTTTCCTCCAGAACTGACAAGGGGAAAGCCTTTCCCTGGAGCAGACACCCTGAATACGGATTTGCAACCTACCGGACTGTGTAAGAATAAACCTTCCTTTGTTAAAGCCATCCACTCTGTGGTATTTCTGTTAGAGCAGCCCTAGCTGACTAAAACAAAGTGGAATACAGAAAATGTCAACAACACAAAACCAGAAACACATATCTATCAATAATTACACTGACTGTAAACGGACTGAATGCTCCAATTAAGAGGTATGGAGTAATAGCCTGGATCAAAACAACGCAATGCATCTATATGCTGCTAACAAGTAACGCACCTAGACTGAAAGATACGAACAAACTGAAAATAGAAGGAAGAATACATACCAAGCTAACAACACACTAAGAAGCGCAGGAGTGGCAATACTAATCTCAGATAAAGCAGACTTTAACGTAAGGTCCACCATCATCAACAAGGAAGGTGACTATTCATTGCTGAAAGGTTCAACACTTAAGCAGGATATAACAATATTAAATATTTATACACCCAATACCAACACATCTAAATACATCAAAAAACTGTTGACAACACTGAAAAAGAAGACAGGTCACAATAATAGTAGTAGGCTTCAACACTCCACTTTCAGGAATGGACAGAACATCCATAAAAAAACCTCAATAAAGACACAGGAACATCATATTGCAACAATTAAACAACCAGATCTCATCCACATATATGTAACTTTCTATTCAACAACAGATTAAGTACACCTTCTCTTCCCAGCCACATGGAACATTCTCCAGAATACACCATGTATTAGATCATACAGCAAGTCTGAACAAAATTCAAACAAGCATCATGTCTTTCTCAATGGACCAAACCCTCCGAATAATGTGTCTATACTACACGAGACAACGTCTTGCCACTCTTGCTTCTAAGGAGAATTCTGCTTGTATTTTTTCTAAGACACATTTGCTCATTCTTTTAGCAATCCAGGGTATACACAACAGTCTTTGCCAATACTATAATCAAAGGCATCAAGTCATCTTTGGTCTTCCTTTACTGTTCAGCTGTCACGGGGATAGGAGGTGACCAAAAACACCATGGCTTGGGTCAGGCATACCTTAGTCTTCAAGGAGACAGCTTTGCTTTTTAACACTTTCAAGAGGTCTTCTGCAGCAGATTTGCCCAATGCAATGCATCTTTTCATTACCTGATAGCTCCTCCCATGGCTGCTGACTGCAGATCCAAGTAAAATGAGATCTTTGAAAGCTTTCATCTTTTCTCCATTTATCATGATGTTGCTAACTAGTCCATTTGTGAGGACTTTTTTTTTTTTTTACTTTATGCTGAGGTGTAACCCTTAACAAAGTCTTTGACCTTCGGCAGTAAGAGTTTTGCCTCCTCTTTACTCTGAGGAAGCAAGGTTGCATCATTTGAGTAAGGTAGGCTGTTAGGAGTCTGCCTCCATTCCTGCTGCTCCATTCTTCATTCCCTCCACTTTCTCAGACTAAGTGTTCAGCATACAGATTGAATAGGTATGCTGAAAGGATAAACACAGACACACACCTTTCCTGTCTTCAAACCACAGACTAAATGTAGTATCCCCTTCTACTGTTTGAACACCTGATCCTTGGTCTGTTACTGAGTTTCTCATGAACACATTTAAGTGTTCTTAAAGTCATTACAGCAGAACTGAGGTAACAAAAGCTAGAATTAGTGAGACTCAAAGGAAAGCACTTCACATCAATTTAAAAAAAAATTACAGAAATGAAGAACACCTAAGAATTACTGGGTCTCCATCAGGAGGAATAAGCTATGAGTGACTGGATTACAAGAATGGGGTGGGGGGTTAGGGGGGTAACAGAAAATTTAGAGAGAATTGTTGCAGATGTGCTGGCAGAAAACTTCTCTGATACTGTGAAACACAGAAACACATCTATCCAACAAAATCACTGAACCTCACAAAAAGGAAGATCCCAAGAGAAAGACACTAGACATAGTCAATCTTGCCAAAAGAGAAAATTTTAAGAGTGGCTAAAAAAAAACCCAAACCCACTGCCACTGAGTTGATTCCAACTCAGAATCTTTATAGCAAACAATAAAAAGTCATCTATCTGACTGTTCAGCAGAAACTATGTGGCAAGAAGGCAATGGGATGACATATATAAAATCTGGAAGGAAAAAAAAATTGTTGGCCAAGAATTATATATCCAGCAAAACTATCTCTCAAGTATGAAGACAATTTCAGGTCATTTCCAGATAAACAGAAGTTAAAGGAATTTGTAAAAACTACACTAAGATTACAAAAGACATTACAAGGAATTCTTCAGCCACTCAATTAACATCAGGCAACAACCCAAGACTAGAACATAGACAGAACACCCAGATACCTACAGATAGGGAAGTAACAAATGTAAGTCAAACACTGAAAACAGAGAAACAGACACATCAATACATAAAGATGACAACATTAAAAACAACAAAGTGGGACTAAGAGATGTAGGTATAGATCTTTCACATGGACAGGAAGTCAAGGCAATATAAAGAAGTAACAGTTTGGTTTAAACTTAGAAAAACATGGGCAAAAATTAAGGTAATCACAAAGGAAATTAATAAATCTACACTTCAAATTGGGAGGAGGACATTAAAAACTCAGCAAACAAAATCAACAATGAAAAAGATGAAAAGAAAAACCACTTAGCACAGGAAATTAAGTGCAACAAACAAACTGTGAATAGTGCATACAAACACACACACATTACATACAATGTATCAAAGTAACAGCAGTAAACTCATATCTATCAATAATTATACCTACTGGAAATGGACTAAATACACCAATAAAAAGACAGAGAGTGATAGAATGAATTAAGAAAAGTTATGCATCTATACACATCTATACGCTGCCTACAAGAGAGACACTCTAGAGTCAAAGACACAAACTAACTGAAATGGAAAAAATATGTCAAAAAGAGCAAGAGGACCAATATTAATCCCTCAAAAAAAAAAGATTTTAAAGTAAAATGTGCCAAAAGATGAGAAACCACACTATGTAATCACTAAAAGGCCAGTAAGCACAAGGGCATAAACATAATGCATATTTATGCATCCAATGACAGGGTTCCAAATTAGATAAAACACTCGCCACACTGAACACAGAAAGAGACATGTCCAGAATAGTAATAGGGGACTCTGACATACCACTTTCAGTGAAGGACAGAACATCAAGAAGTGCCAACAAAGACATACCAGATCTAAATGCTACAATGAACCAACTTGATCTCCTTCACCTAATGGCAGCTAAGTATAGTTTCTTCTCCAACACACACGGAACATTCTCCAGAACAGACCACATATGATGGCATACAGCAAGTCTTAACACAATCCAAAACACTGAAATATTACAAAGCATGACTTCTAACCTTAAAGCTATAAAAGGAGAAATCAAGACAGAAAAATTAAGGGAAAATAATCAAACACATGGACACTGAACAACATCTTGCTCAAAAACTACTGGGATGGAAATCAAGGATGAAATACAGAAACTCACAGGTTTAAAGGACAAAGGCTTTCACATGAACAAACACATGCTCATGAATCTTTATTGCGGTACAGTCTATAGATAGCAAAAAGATGGAATCAACCTAGATGCCCATCAACAGATGAATGGATAAACTATGATACATATGCTCAAATGGAACACTATGCAATGATTAAGAACAATAATGGTTTTAGGAAGCATCTCATAACCTGCTTTAAACTGGAAAACATACTGAGGGAAATCATTCAGCGTCAAAAGGACAAACATTGTACGAGACCCCTGCTACAAGGACTTAAAAATAGACTTAGGTACAGAAGAAAAGACTCTTCCACAGGCGCAAGGGTGGGGAGGGAAGGAGAGGGATGTTCAGATTAGACAGTTGATAGGAATTTGGTTAAGTGAAGCTAGTGGCAACACACAAAAGAGAGCAGATTATCGTAACTGGACTACACCAGAAACGTCAAGGTTTTCAAAACTCAACTCAATATTTCAAAGAGTACAGCAGCAGGGATAGGGGTCTGGGAACCATGCTTTCAGGGGACGTCGAGGTCAACAGGCATAACTACTGTTTAACTAAGAGGGTCTTCCGTACCTCATATTCATGACTGGCATCTAGGGTCTTAAAAGCTAGCAAACTGCCATCTGAGGTACACCAAATGGTCCCAACACATCTGGAACACAGGACAACCGAAAACATCAAAAACAGAAGGAAAAATGGGTCCAGGAGACACAAGGGCCCATAGGAACAGGAGAGTACATCGGGATGAGACCAGAAGAATCAGATAGTGCCCATCAACACAAAGGCAGCCGTGATGGGGGACACAGTATAGAGCCTCTGAGGCAGCATGACATAAAGAGGAGTGCAGATCAACAACTCTACTAACAGACCAGAATTGACAGTCCAACAGCCTGGAGGGTCCCCTGGAAACATGGCCCCTAGACCTGCTGCTGGCCCCACCCTGAAACCAGTAATGAGGTCAACTCTTCACACAAGAATGGACTGGACTCAGGGACACAGTGTGTGCATGCGGGCGGTGTACTTTATGGATTTACATACCTACAGGAAGTTGTTCTGCTGGTTTCTTTCTAGAAGGGAGAAAGTGGAGAAGAGGGGGAAGGTACTCCTTAAGAGGATACTAGAAGTACAGAGGGAAAAGGAGGAAAGTGCTGTCACAGGGTGAGGAGGGCAGGTGGCTGCAGATAGGCAGGTATGCAAAATTAATCTGGATTGTATGCTTTCGGTTAATCATAATTTTTTTAAAAAGGAAAAAATAAAAAGACAGAGGAAGTAGCGTTGAAAATCAATAAACCAATTTCAAATCTGTAAATCAAGAGAGGGCCAAAGGAAAACGAAATATCTCATCATTAAAAACTAAGCGAACAGAAAGAACACTCAGAAGAAATAATTATCCCAGGAATGTAAGAAAGATTTGGCTAACGACCAAATCGAAAAAACTTCCCGAAGCGTGATGGACATGGAGGGCCTCCCGAGAGCCCCGGTGACAAACGGGGCACCTGCGACGACCCCACGGGCCCTCTGGCTGGAGGTGGGGAGGGGTCAGCGAACGGCGACAGGAAGGCGGCAGGCCGGTCTCGGGTGCAGGAGGAAGGCCAGTCACCGGTAGCGGACGCAGCGCTGGGACAAAGACAGAGCGGGGGCGGGAACCTGGGGCTTTCTAGAGTCCCCGGACCACAAGCCGGAGGTCGCAAGGCTGGTGAGAACGCAGAGAGCGGGTTTCTACGGGAAAGGCTATACTCACCGTCCTCGGAAGGCGGGTACGGACTACCTTCTCTGGAAGCAAGCGCAGCAAAGGGGCGGAGCGCCCGCCGCGCATGGGCATGACGTCACCCAGGGGCGTCGCCGCACAGGTAGAAGGGCTGGGCTTGCAGAGAGCTGGGCATGGGTGAGCCCGACGACAGGTCCGCTGGACAGGGACCCACTGGACAGGAGCTGACTCCACCTGAGCTTTCAGTTTCTCTCCTTTCAACAGAACTGGATTCTCCTCCAGTGGAGCCATTTCAAAGCCGTCTTAGATGCTTCCCTTAACCTTTCAAACAATTTAAGTGTTTGAAGGCTGGAGGGAACAAGAAAGCTGGCAATAAATAACCCAAGGCCGGGAAGGGACAGAGTTGACATGTCCTGGAGTTCTAACTAATCTCACAAAATAGTATGTGTTCTAATTGTTTAATGAAAAGCTACTTTGTCCCGTAAATCTTCATCTAAGGTACAAGAGGCGAGTTGTGTAGGTCACACATTATTGCAAGCCGAGACATTTTCCTCCTAACATGTGTTTGTTGTTTTCTGTGCCTCACAGTTAATTTCCACTCATAGCGATTCTACAGGACAGTAAAACCAAAACCAAGCCTGTTTCCTCAAATCTCTTACACCTGACAGTGATCTTATACAGCGGTGAAGAACAGCCCCACAGAGTTAACAAGGAACAGCTAGTGGATTTGAACTGCCAATCTTTCTGATTAGCAGTCACATTCTCGATTACTACACCACCAGGGTTCCATAAGCCAAGCCAGCCACTGCCTTTGACTCAGTTCCTACTCCCCAAAACCCTATAGGTCAGAAGGGAACTGCCCTACTGAGTTTCCAACGAGCATCTGGTAGATATGGACTACTGACCTTTTGGTTAACTGACTTAACTACTATGCAACCAGACTTTTCCCAGGGCTCCAAGGCAGTACTACACACTGTTTCCTACATAGTAAGCAAGGAAACCCTGGTAGTGTCATGGTTAAGAGCTACCCCAGCTGACCAAATGGTTGGCAATTGGAATCCACCAGGCACTTCTTGGAACTCCATAAGGCAGTTCTATCCTGTCCTATAGGGTCCCTGTGAGTTTAAGCTGACTCAAAAGCAGTGAGTAGATGGTAAGCAAAGATGTCACATCAAGGACTAACTTGTACCAGACCCAAGTCATGGTATTCTCAATTGCTTCACATGCATGCAAAACCTGGATAAAGAACAAGAAAGCCCAAATACTTTACACCTTTGAATTATGCTCTTGGTGAAGAGAATTGACCATACCACGGACTTGTAGAAGAACAAACAAATGTGTTTTTGGAAGAACACAGCCAGAATGTTCCTTAGAAGTAAGGATGGTGAGATTTCATCTGATACACTTGAACATGCTAACAGGATGGGCTAGTCTCTGAAGAAAGGTAGATAAGTGAAAAAGAGAAAGACCTTCCATGAGATGGACTGACACAGTGGCTGTAACAGTGGACTCCAGCACAAAGATTGTGAGCATGTCCCAGGACTGGACAGCATTTTGTTCATTGTGCATATATTTGCTATGAGTCAGAACTGACTCAACAGCACGTAACAACAACAAAAGCAACATGATTGCTCAGGAACTCAGGTAGCACAGTGATTAAGCACTGGGCTGCAAACCAAGGTCAGTGGGTCAAATCTACAAGCTGTGCTTTGGAAACTACCTGGGCAATCAATGTTTCTCTGTCCTATAGCGCTGCTACGACTCACAGTCAATTTCACAGGGTTACCTGACTTGGGTCTGTGCCCTGGAGCAGTCAAGCCAATAAAACATGCTCCAAGTTAGAAAGGGGCAGAAGGTTTATTAGGAGGTAAGATACCACCAGAAAGACTGGACAGCAATGCAGGCTGTTCTCCATGGAGTCTCAAAAGACAATTTTTACATCAGAGTTTATGTGTAATTTCAACAAGAAATACCACAGGTTTTTAAACATGTCGCCTACAGATAACTATTATATCACAAAATAGTCACAGGAAACTCTTGAATGAACTGCAGCTATATATTTCAGACACCTGGACTCTAATCTGCATGTTTGTAATAGGCAAAGACAAAATTTATACGAAAGTTCCTCAGTTACTGAAACTAGCCTTCCAAGTTCCCTCTGAGATAAGGAGCAAGAAAGAAAGTTGTGGATACACGAAATGTCAGGCAGCCTTCCTAGCTGCTGTTTTCCAGTCTGAAGGCCATTTCTCAGGAGAGCAAAGAGGAGGGACACCAAGGTCACAGGAGCCGAGGGGGCTCTGCACCCCTTTGGAAAGAGGCCAGTCCAGAGGCCAGAGTAACTGGTGCAGTCAGAAACACTTAACAGATTATTTAGAGTATCATTACGGCACAGTGAAGCTCTCAATTATACATTTTGAAAAGGGGAAAACATGTTGCAAGGTACTAGGGTTACAGCAACAATGTGTTTGCTTTAGGGATGTGATTCTTCAAGAGTGAGTTCTGGGTCCTGTGTCAAATAAAACCTGTTCCTCCGTTTCAGGGCACATGTTGTCCGTAATCTGCGAAAGGGTGACATTTCAGTGACTCCATCATAAGCCAGTTCAGACCTAAGTTCAATGAATCTTACTTTTTTAGTTTTCATTATTATTGCATTTTATTATCAGTATCTTTATAAATCTGATCTTTATTGTCAGTGTCTGTGTCATAACCATGACATTGGAATCCTGATGGCTGTTGGACACATGCACACTACAATTGACATATGTCATTAAAGTTGCACATTGCCCAACTTTCTGTTTGTTAAGATACCCTGAGTCCCTGCAGCAATGAGGACAGAGACATCACTGAAGGCCAGTCCATAGTCTCCTAGACAACAGTGTTTCGACCAATAACTGAACACTTGTGGATAAATATTTGAGTATGATTTACCAGCAAATTATGCACTGCAACACTGTATATTAAATGTATTATTAAAGATAAGTAACATGTCCTAAAAATTTTTTAAAAGGTGGTTCTAAGCTCAGTTTGCTGTCCCTTGAATAATTCGTGTCAGGAACTACCTGTGTTCAAATTCCATGAGACTGACGCTAACATAGCTCCTCTCACAATCAATTGCCCTAAGGTCCCTCAAGAAGCTGGTGATATTCACTCACAAAGAATATATGGGACCGTCACCCTAAGTGATAGGAGGTAAGGTTTCTCATCCTCTAGTTTGTCCTGCACCCTTCCAAATCCCTCCAAACTAGGGTGAATAAAACAAAGTATTTAGGGTGCTTCAATACTGAAGAACAACCATCCAGCTTGTGAGTGTACTGCTCTAAGAAAGACATTTCTTTTGACCCTGTCAATACTTTCTCTCTCATTTCTTAATAAACAGGTAAAAAACTCCACCCTGTTGGAATGAATTCCTTTCTTTTCCCTTTCTCTTTCCCCCTTGTTTTGCTCATTTTCTTAAGAAGCATTCCAATCTCCTGTGTTATCCTTTCATTCAGTGTTGGGAAGTAGCACCAAGTGGCTGTAACTCTGGTTGGACCTAGTTTAAGCTGGGAATGGGATCACTTTCTGTCCCAGCACTTTCTTTTACAGGGGCCCTGTGGGTAGACAGCAGGCTTCAGTAAGAATTCAAGCTTGGTTCGGCTTGGGGTTCTCTCCAAAACTTTTGATGACTTTCATTCAAATTTCCGCATTGGCAGGGGCCCTGAGCTTGGAGGCTGCAGCTCAGAGCAGCACGGTCCAAGCTTGGCTGATCATCAAGGTCAAGAGCATAGGTAAGACTGAACAGAACTAATGTCCCCACACACGACCTCAGCTAGAGCTCCCATGGCCCTGAGGCACCTGGCAGTCAGAGGAGATGAGGTACAGGGAAGGGCCCCAACAAGAACCTACGTCTTCAGGGTGTTTTCCCTGCAATTTTCTCCAAAGGTCTCCATGTAGGAGAAGCGAGGGAGGGGGAACACTTGACATACTAGCTAAGAATCTACACGTCCTGTGAGTGATGGGGTGGGGTTTCTAGAAAGAGGGAGTCTTAATATAAACTAGTGGACATTTGATAGGACATAAAATGTAGAAAAGCACAAAGGGGACAAAGCATACTGGAAACCAGAGATGGAGTAGTGTGACTGGGAAGAGGACAGACATGGCTGCAGAAATGTATTGAGATGACAGAGACACTGATGCTAAACATGGAAAAGGAATACTGACTCTGGAATTAGCAAAAAACTGGAATTCAGTTAACTGGTTCCCACACCAATTCTGCTGAATAAGGGTATACAGTTAGTTAATTCTTCTGATTTTTATTTATGCTTAAATGGGCATGCATTCTAATTCTTGAGGTTACTTTAAAAATTACTAATGTAAAAACGCTCATCAAAATGGTTTGCGAATTACTGAATACAATATAAATGTGAGATTAGTTCTTTCACAGTTGTGCTATCCAATTCACCTCAGCCATCTCCCCAGTTGAAACCTGACTCACAGGGATCATCCTTAGCATTCTGAATCTTCTTGAAAACCAAAAATCAAACCCATGGCCCTCTAGTCACTTCTGACTAAGAGTAACTTCATAGGACAGAGAAGAACTGCCCCACAGGGTTACCTAGGAGCAACTGGTAGGTTCAAACTGCCAACCTTTCAGTTAGCAGCTGATCTTGTGACCACTGCACCACAAGGGCTCCTTAGCCTTTTTAACTTCCAAATGTGCAATCACACACTCAGAAAACATTCAGGTGTCTCTCTGGGATCCAAGCTGGGCCTGGGACTTCCCAGACAGCACAGATAAGAAGCAGGCCCCAAAGAGGTGACAATGCAGAGGCACCAGCTAATCCGTGATTCAAACCGCACAAGACATGTCTAATCAGCAAGAGGACAACTGTGATTTCCTCCTGCAGAAATGAGCATTTCAAATCAGTTCCAGAAGAATGATTTCTGCTCAGTAGTGTGTGTCTGACAAAAATCTTTAAGTCATTGTCTTACTCTTCTCAATCATCAACTAGGGTTGCTAAGAGTGAGACCCGACTCAATGGCAGTGGGTTTGGTTTTAGTTCGTAAGCACAAAAAGAGTTACAATATTCTGATATTTACAGTTGGTGGCCTGCCATGGATTGTATTCTGTCACCCCAAAAATGTATGCAATGGTTTGACTTGGCTATGAGTCCTCCCCAAACCAGAGGAAACATACTGCTGTTGAGTCCAAGTCACAGCGACTGCAGAGATCAGAGTTAGAACTGCTCCATAGAGTTTCTGAGGATCACCAGGCAGATTTGAACCCATAGAGTTTCTGAGGAGTACCTGGCAGATTTGAACTCCCAATCTTTTGGTTAGCAGACATAGGTAACCACTACAGCACCAAGGTTTCCAGCTGGGAGTCCCAATATGGCGCAGTTCCTCCCATGAGTTGTGAATCCTGCCTCTGTGATGTTGACTAGAGAATATGGACAGCTGTTGTGTTGATGAGGCTAGACTCAAGTTACCAGCTGTTGTATATAAGGGACAGAAGTGAACAGAGTAAATTTGGAACCTTGTACCGACAAGAAGCAACACTGAGGGCAGAGCATGTCCTTTGGAGCTGAGATGCTCTCCTTGAGTTTGGACTCAGCCTACCAGACTGTGATCATTTCTCTCATCGAGCAGACTTGTAATTTGTGGGTCATCAGACTGTGTCAATAAAATTTCTCCTCATAAAGCCTTCCACTTGTTGAAATGAGGCATAAGTGACTCCATTTTGAGTAAAGGTGCAGCAAAAATTCAAGGTATTAAAGAAAGCCCCAGGAAACAACTTAATAGCAGAAAATACAATAGAGTAATCTCACCTTTGTCTTACAAAACATCTGTCACAAGACAAAGGCCTGGGGACAGCCTTGCAAGTGACCCCCCAGACCTTGACCACATTTTACAACTAATAGGAATTCCAGGTAGCCTTAACCGATCAATGTAAAGGTCAGTTCCCCCTCCCTACTTTGTAATCTTAGGACTTAAATACTGGGTGCCGAGGAAGCTCGGGGTCGTCCCCTGCTCTGCGTAGTTTGGGGTGCATCCCTGGTGCACCAGTCTTTTTCCTATTGGGCATATTTTTAATAAAATTGAACCTTTAAAGAAATTCTGGGTCACGTCTTGAAATCCGAACCCCATGGTATTTTCTGTTACAGCAGTAACAGGTGACCAACACATGGTCCATTGCAGGATTCAAAGACAGAAATGTATATACTCTTTAGGTTTCTTTGGTAACTGCATCTCTAAACGTGTCATGTTCTTAAAATGTCAGCCAATTTGGGTTAATCTAAGAGATTAGGTTGAAGCTTGGGACAGACGTATACGGCCAAGTTTCAAAGGGGGGCAGTATGTGACTGTAATACATTGCAATATATTTTCTCCTTTTCGCAATAGGTAATTTTCTTAAGAGGGAGCCCCTGAAGGTAGAGACTTATGTCCTTCTTCACTTACAGCCATCCAAGGTCAATCCTTCAGCATCCTCCTCCTGTTCTTCCAGAATGCCTTTAAACCAAAAAAAAAAAAACCGAGTAGCCTGTTCTTTTAAATTCTCTGCAATGGCGGCTGGCTCAACAGGTTTTTCAGGTATTGACTCTGAGCCAGAGTCGTCCCTGGTTAATTAACAGGCTCTCTAGGTATTGACTCTGGGTTAGAAGCCCATCACCCACAAAGACCTCTGTGAGCAGAGCTACAAAACTTTGTGATGGTGGGCAGACGCATCTCACCCCTGACATATTTCTGGCTGTATATTCACCCTAATTAAACTCTCCCCCAAAATACCTCCTCATCTCCCTGCACAAGGACAAACGCTGAGCCCAGGAACGCCCAGCCCAGGAATGCCAGGGCTGACCCAGCCCTGCTGACTTCCTCCAACTGCACTTCCCCCCATGTGAAAAGAATTATCCTTTTTAGAACAGTTTAAGAAAAGCGTAGGGTGGGGGACGGTAGGTGTTTACTGTCCCCGCAGGAGGAGATAAAATAAAGAGCAAAGTAGGAACAAATAGAGATTATAACCTTTAGACCCTTCCTCCTGTACCTTTTAACCTTGAGGTATAAGTAGGGCTGATTGAGCTCGAGGCATAACTTTGTTTTCACTGTCAATTACACACCTGCCTCAGGCCATTATCTAGAAAGCCTTGACAATTAAAAGGATCACAAGGTTTCGGTTAGCTAATAGCTCATGTGGTCAGGGGGCAGGGTAAAAATCACATCACCTCAAGATCACGAGGTTTCGGTTTCAAATTAGCCAATCACGAGGTTTTGGTTTCAAATTAACCAATAGATGTGTGGTCAGTGGGCAGGGTAAAACTCACATCACTTTGACTATAAAAACAATAAAGACAGACAGCTCTTTCTCTTGGTCGGGCTGTCTTTAAACCAAAAAACTCTTTCCTGTCTCCTTTGTTCATTTTCCCGCCGACGCCTTCCCTCCCTCTGTGCAGGACCCTGAAAAGTTGTCAGGGCTGGCTCTCGGCACTTTTTTCATCTTGTCTGGCCCTTTTCCAGTTTGCCTGTGGGTGAACTCATTTTTCCAGTATTTCTCCTCCTTACTAAATGCACACTGGTTTTCCTTTAGCCAGGACCACCCTTACCTCTTTTCCTCATTGTCCTCTGGGTGTTTCCAGAACAGTGGCCAGGAGATTAGCTTGTTTCTTCAGAACCCTGTTGTCATGGATTGAATTCTGTCCCCCCAAAATAGGTGTAGCCACATTGCTGGGCCATGATTCCCAGGATCTTGTGACTGTCCTCCATTTTGTGGTTTTCCTATGCTGTATGTTAAAGGTTAGGGTGGGCCTGAAAATTCCTTGATAGAATTACCTCCCTGCTCCACTGTAAAGGGAGTTTCCCCGCAGTATGGCTTGCCCCACCCTTAATACTTTCATCCTGTGAGAGATAAAAGGACAGAGAAGCAGGCAGAGAATTGGGAACCTTGTACCATCAAGAAAGCAGCACTGGGAGAAGAGCATGCCCTTTAGACCTGAGGTTCCTGCACCAATATGCTCCCTGCACAAAGACTGATGCAATATCGGACTTTCCTCCAGAGCTGACAAGAAGGAGAGCCTTCCCCTGGAGTGGACACCTGAATATGGACTTGCAGCCTACCAGACTATGTAAGAATAAATCTTTGTTAAAGCCATCCACTCTGTGGTATTTTTGCTAGAGCAGCCCTAGATGACTAAAACACCTGTCTCTTTCTTTCTGGCTTTTCTTTTCTTTCTCTTGTTGTTCTATCCTGTTTTCTTCTCTGCTTATTCTTTTGGCCTCTTCTTTTTTCCACTAGCAATCTAACCTTCCGTCTTCTCTCTCTTTCTACTTCCTCTTTACCTTCTTTCACTTTGTCTACATTCTCTTTCTACATTTGCTACACCCAGGTTCCCACGCGGGCTCCTTAGCCAGTACTGCTTGATCTGTCAATATTTCAGCTACAGTTACTTCCTTATTACATTTTTTACCAGCTTTCTCTTTGACTTTCACTAAGACTGTTGACCACTCTTCAGCTAATAAGGTCTGGCAATCACCATGTAGGACGGTGGGTACCAAAATTAGGGGGAAAATGCTAAGTTACAGCACATGGGTCCACCAGATACGCAGGGACAACTGTCTATCCATATCCTTTGCCCATTTTTTTTTTTAATTTGGATTGTCTTTTTGTTGTTGATATTTCACAATAGCTTTTGGATTATGGAGATTAGAAATCAATCAGATTTTTTGTTGTCAAATATTTTTCCCAGTTTGTAGGCAGGCTTTTTACTTTTTTGATAAAGTCTTTGGATAAGCTGGTTCCAGTCTCAGAAGAACTGTTTCACTCTCTTTCCATTCAGGATGATGTTGGCTGTTGGCTTTGAATAAAAACCCTTTACTATTACAAGGAATTTCTCTTTTATTCCTATTTTGTTGACAGTTTTTAACATACATGGGTCTTGAAGTTTGTCAAATGCCTTTTCTGTCAGTTGATAAGATCAACTGATTCTTATCTTTTCTTACTTATGTGGTTGTCTACATTAATTGTAATTATTTTTCTGCTACTGAAACATTCCTACATCCCTGGTATGAACCCTACTTGGCCATGGCAAAAATTTTTTTTTGATACGGTATTGAATTCTATTGGGTAGAATTTGGTTATGGATTCTTGCATCTAAGTTCACGGGAGATATTGGTCTGTAATTTTCCTTTTTGGGGCTACCTATACACAGTTTTGGCATCAGGGTTATGCTGGCTTCATAGAATGAAATATTGGGAGTGTTCCATCTTTTTCTATGCAGTGAAATACATTCAGTAGTATTGGTATTAACTCATCTCTAAAAGTGTGGTAGAAATCTTCAGTGAAGTAATCTGGGCCAGGACTTTTTTTGGTTCATAGTTTTTTCATTACTTTTTCAATCTCTTTTTTTTGTGATGAATTCTGTTTTAGTGAGCTGGGCTGCTCTAACAGAAATACCACAGAGTGGATGGCTTTAACAATGGAAGGTTTATTCTTACACAGTCCAGAAGTTTGCAAGTCCATTTCAGGGCGTCTGCTCCAGGGGAAGGCTTTCCCCTTGTTGGCTCTGGAGGAAAGTCTGGTATTGCATCAGTATTTGTCCAGGGAGTGTCTTGGTGCAGGAACCTCAGGTCTGAAGGATGCACTCTTCTCCCAGTGCAGATTTCTTGATGGTGCGAGGTTCCCAATTCTCCTTGTTTCTCTTTCCTTTTATCTCGTGCAGGCTGAAAGGATTAAGGGTGGGGCAAGCCATACACCAGAGAAACTCCCCCTACAGCAGAGCAGGGAAGTAATCCTATGCAAGAATTTACAGCCCCACCCTAATCCTTTAACATACAGTTCAGTGAAACCACAAAATGGAGGACAGTCCCAAGATACTGGGAATCATATCCCAGCCACATGCTACACATATTTTCGGGGGGACACAATTCAATCCACGACAGGTTTATTAAGTTATTCTACTTCTGTTTGTTTTAGTTTTGATAAGTAATGTGATTCTAGAAATTTGTCCCTTTTCTCTAGGTTTTCAGATCTGTAAGAGTAAAATTTTTCATAATATTCTGTTATGATTCTTTTAATTTCAGTTGGATTTGTTGTGAAACCACCCACTCATTTCTTATTCAGGCTATTTGATTCCTCTCCTATTTTCCTTTTGTGAATTTGGCCAATGGTTTATCGATTTTGTCATCTTTTAAAAAAGCTAGATTTGGGTTTTGTTAATTCTTTCATTTGTTTTTCTATTCTTAATTCATTTAGGTCTGCTGTAATTTTTATTAACTGCTTTCTTCTAGTGTTTGAGGGGTTCTTTTGTTCTCTTTCTACTTGTTCAGGTTGTAGGGTTAATTCTTTGGTTTGCACTGTTTCTTCCTTACAGATGTGTACAGTTATTGAGATAATTAACCTTTGAGTACTGTTTTTCCTGTATCCCATAGGTCATGGTATGATCTGTCTTAATTTTCATTTTTTCCATGAAATTTTTTATTACATCCTTGATTTCTTCTATAACCCGTCAATTTTTGAGTAAGGTGTTATTCAGTTCCTATGAGTTTGAGTTTCTACCCTTGTTTTTCTCTGCTATTGATTTCAACTTTTATGGCTTTATGGTCTGAGATAATATTCCCAGGTTTTTCATTTTGTTGAGAATTGCTTTAGGGCCTAATGCATGAACTATTCTGGAAAATGTTCCATGTGCATTGGAAAAGAAGGTATACTTGTCTCTTGTACAGTGGAGATTTTGTGTATGTGTATTGTCACAATAAGATCTTCCATATCTTTATTGAGCTTCTTTCTGGATGCTCTGCCCATTACTGAAAGTGGTGTGTTGAAGTCTTGTATTATTGTTGAGTGATCCATCTCAAGTGTCAGTGTTGCCACTGATCATTTGATGTATTTAGAAGCTCTGATGTTGGATGCATAAATATTTAATATTGTTATGTCCTCCTTAGATACTAAACCCGTAAGCAATAAATAATGACCATCATTGCCCAAGATGATAGATTTTACTTTAAAGTGCATTTTTTCTGAAATTCCTATCACCACTTCTGCCCTTCTGAGCATGCTATTACCTTTGCATATATTTTTTTATCCTTTGGGTTTCAGTTTGTTCATAACTGAACAAACTTGTAAACAGTATGTAGATGGATCACGATTTTTATCTAACCTCTTACTCTCTGTGTCTTTATTGGTACATTTAGTCCATTTATATTAGTGTAATTATTGATAGGTTTATATTTAGTGCTGTCATTTTGGTGCCTTATGCTTTGACTGTTGTGGACAGTTTCTCTGTTTCACTTAATATTCTCTTCTGAGTCATTTTTCATTATGGGTTTTCTTTTCATCCTTTTTAATGTTGGTTTTATATCTGTTGAGATTTCTAGATTGTGTTTCTTGTTCTCATGTGTAGTACTGCAACTTTGCTTTGCAGCTACCCCACTACTTCCCCTAATGTTCTAAGTTCAAGCTAGGCTGTAACTTGTTTGCATGACCTCGACTTCCTCTTCATCTGAAAGGTCTATGAATCCATTAATTTGTCCCTCTGTTGACTATGCTGTTGTCATAATTTACATACTGAGATCTGATTCCCTAATTTTAATATTTTAGTTTTGATTAAGCTTTGTGGCTTCCCTACCCAACGTAGACTTTGGATGGCTGTGTCCTGAATTGTATTCTTGAATATATGTTTGATATTATTGATTTTCTAATCAAAGAACTTCCTTCAGTATTTTTTGTGGTTTTGGTTCAGTTTTTGGAAATTCTCTCCTACTTTCACCATCATATTTGAGACAATTTTGCAGGATACGTAATTCTGGGTTGGAAGTTGTTTTCCTTCAAGGCTTGTATATATCATCCCATTGCCTTCTGGCCAACATGGTTTCTGCTGAATAACCACAGCTTAATCTAAATGACTCTTCTTTGTAAATTGATTTTGGTTTGAGCCTATGCACCACAAAACCCACTGCCATCAAGTCAGGCCCAACTCAGTGATTCTAGACATCAGAGTAGAACTGCCCCATAGAGTTTCCAAGGAGCACCTCATGGTTTTGAACTGCTGGCCTTTTGGTTAGCAGAAGTAGCACTTAACCCACAACAAAACCTAGGAAACTAGCTGCTCTTAAATGCCTCTCCTTATCTTCCACTTTGTTAAGTTTGATTATAGTATGTCTTGGTGTCTTTCTTTTGGGATTGACCTTTGTGAAGTTCGATGAGCATCTTTGGAAAAAAAATTTTCTCATCTTTTGTGATATCAGGTTATAGATGAAATCAAGGATGTAATAAAGAAAATTCATAGAATAAATCAGAATTAAAACAAATCCTACCAGAACCTATGGGACACAGCAAAAGCATTTTTCTGTTAGCAAATCTTTAACAATTCTCTCTGCATTTTGTGTTATCACTTCCATGCTGGTACTCCAGTCATGTATATTTTATTCCCCTTGATAGAATTACACATAATGCTTAATTGTGCTTCATTTTTCTTAATTCTTTTACCTGATTGTTCCCCATAAATGCTGGTATCAGTTGCTTTATCTTCAGTCTCACTAAGTCTGCATTCCATTCCCTCCATTCTCCTCCTTTGACTGTTTTTGAATTGTCTCACCATGCAATATTTTTATTAATCTGCTAAATTTCAGGTCATTGTTGCTCTAAAAATTCTTGTAGCTTGTTTTTCATTTTGTTCTGCTGCACTTTGTCTAATCTCCACCCTAATTTCTTGCAATGCTTTACAGAAAAATCTTTTGTATTCTACTTCTGATAATTGCCAGAAGACTTCTTCATCTAGAAGCATTTACATTCTTTAATTTGGTAGTTTTCTGGAAACATTGTGATCTGCTTCTTTAAATGGTTAGAAATTGATTGTTGTCTCTGAGCCATCAGAAAACTCCTGTGATTAATTTGTTAGGTTACTGGAATCCAACATACACATTTATGAGGACTTCCAACTAAGTTTGAAAACTCATCCTAGTAGAAGTGCTACATTCCTCATTGCTGAATATCACTATGGTCACCTTCAATGTATTGCCATTAGGAAGCTATGTACTGACACCACTGACACCATTCAAAGCAATTCTAGAACTCTTTTCCAAGAATGGCCATCAGAGCTGTCATCATATAACCCTTGATGTCCTGAATGTCATCAAAATGTACTCCTTTCAATAATTCCTTTATCTCCATGTAAAGAAAAGTATCACTGAGGGACAGACCATATGAGTAAGGGCAGTGTTCTAATGCAGTTATTTGTTTACTGATTAAAAACTGTCTCACAGATAACAATACAATCAAGTTCATGAACTTGCCACTGTTCCACCAAGTGCAATGGTCACTCCAGTAAGAGCTCCAAAATGACTTTGAAGAGTAGACTAGGTACTGGCATCAGTACACAGCTTCCCAAGGGAAGTACTTCAAAGGTGACTACAGTTACATTGGTAAATAACATATGTAGCACTTAAAAGAATTAATTCTATACACTTAATTGTCAAACCTTATGTATACACATGTATATATGTACACAGGAAACCCTGATGGCATAGTGCTTAAGTGCTACATTGGCTAAGTAAATGGTTGGCAGTTCAAATCCACCAGGAGGTCCTTGGAAACTTTATGGGTCAGTTCTACTTTGTCAATAGGGTCGCTATGAGTTGACATTGACTCAATGGTAGTGAGTGGGTATATATACATACATGTATTTGGCTTGGCTTTTATGTGTGTATATATACCTATATATCTGTATATAGATAGATAGATACACTGAACCCAAAAAAACCCACTGCCATTGAGTCAGGTCTGACTCACAGTGACCCTAGAGGTCAGAGTAGAACTGGCCCATAGAGTTTCCAAGGAGCGTTTGGCAGATTTGAACCACTGACCTTTTGGTTAAGAGATGCAGCACTTAATCCATGACATGATCAGAGTTTCCACACACACACACACACACACACACATTGTATACATGTGTAAATATGTATGTGTGTGTGTATATATACACATGCATATATATGCATGTATACACATTTTAACATATATTAAATTTAATATGTATTTTTAATATATATACATTCATTTTAATTTGGTTTTGACTGTCCAAGTTGTTTAGTAATTTGAACCACAGTGGTGACTCAGGTTTAATAATTCTGATGCCCTGTCACCCAATGGTTGGAGTGATGACTGCACTTAGAAAGGAAGAAGGAATTGTTGGCTCAGGGAAGCCAGCCAAACTCTTCTTCTAACCCTCACCTCATTTACCTACCCAGGTTCTGGAGAAAAGCTCAGGGCACACACCTAAAATACCCCACTTCCATCCCAGGTAGTGCTCCAGATTTTAGAGTTGGGTGTTGAGCAGAGGAGGGAGGGGAAAAAGGGTGGATACAGGGAGTCAAGTCAGAATATAGGAAAGGTATGAGTCATGAAAGTTGGTGAGCACTTAACTTGTGATGCTCTGGTGAACTTCTGCAGCTCTTTATGTGCAGTGATACACAACTCAGAGAAGCCAGAGGAACTTGTCTTCTACCCCTGCTTTGTTTCCCTCTCCACATTCAGGAAAAAAGCTCAGGGCACACACACTTCTGTCCTGGGTAGTGCACCAGAATGTAGCATATCATGCAGAGCATAGAAAGTAAGTGGGAAAGCCTGGGGATAAGGAGAGACACAAGCACGAAGGAAAGAATCAAGCACTCAATGTTCACAAGCACTTAGTTTGAGACAGTCCGGTGGAAATCACCTAGGGCTATGTAGATACAGCTAGCAGAAGCTCAGGGAGAGCCAGAGGAAATTTTCATCTATTCCTTCCTTTGTTTCTCTCCCTGAATCTGGGAGAAAACCTCAGGGCACTTTCATACAATGTCCCACTTCTGGCCTAAGGTAGTACACCAGAGTTTAGCTTCCGGCGTAGCTCATAAAAGTGAATGGGAGGGGCAATACTGTGTTTAGTGGCCAGCCCCTACAATGTTCTCTAGGTGCAGCCATCCTGAGCTCCGCTTCTTGCTTGAGAGAGATGTAATCCACTCAGTGCCAGTGCTCAGCATGGCAGCCAACCCCAGCCACATTTTCAGGTGCAACCGCCCAAGGCCTAGCCTCCCAGTTAACAAAGACAACCTCCACACCTGCACTGCCATTGCGGTCCTGCACCAGCGGAAGTGGGAAACTCCAGGCTGATTCATGACTGACAAAGGTAGATGTTCTGTTTCCTGACACCCAGTGTAATCGCACAGTTTTCCACCTAATTTTGTGGTGCCGAGAATGTTACTTGTAAAACCTTGTGGCATAGTAGATAAGCGCTACAGCTGCTAACCAAAAGTTGGCGGTTCAAATCTGCTAGGTGCTCCTTGGAAGCTCTATGAAGCAGTTCTCCTCTGTCCTATAGCGTTCTTATGAGTTGGAATTGACTCAGTGGCACTGGGCTATGTTTTGGGGTTTTGAATGTACTTACTGTTCCAGTCAGTTGTTTTCCAAGGCCTTAGTCAACAGAGAGACACCATAGTGGCATACTGGGTAAGTGCTGCATCTACTAAAAAGAAGTAAGCAGTTAGAATCTCCCAGGTACTCCTTGCAAAATCTATGGGACAGTTCTACTCTTTCCTATAGGGTTGCTATGAGTTGGCATCAACTTAACAGTAGTGGGTTCGGGTTTTGGGTTTTAACTTGTTACAGGGATCAGAGGAGACATCTGGCTAGTCTGCATTCTTAGCCCTGCATCCAACGTCATTTTTCATGAAATGGAGAAACAAATCACCAACTTTATTTTGAAACGGAAGAAGCCCCAGGTAAGTGTTACTGAAGATGAACAACAAAGTAGAGGTCTCACACTATCTGACCTTAGGACCCATTATGCTGCCACACTCTGGTACTGCTACAAAAACAGATATACAGACCAATGCAACAGAACAGAGAATCCAGAGACAATATCATCCACCTATGAAAAGCTGATACGTCACAAAGGCCCAATGACCATGAAATGGGGACAAACAGTCTCTTTAACAAATGGTGTTGGCAAAACTGGATATTTGTTTGCAAAAAACTGTAACAAAATTCCTATGTCACACTTTGCACAATAACTAACTCAAAATAGATCAAAGAACGAAGAATCAAACCTAAAATGATAAAGATTATGGAAGAAAAAGTAGGGACAATAATAGAAGCTCTAATACATGGCATTAAGACTACAAAATATTAGTAACAATACATAATCAGCAGAAGAGAAAGTAGATAAACGGGAATTACTAAAAATCTAACACACTTATACAAAGACTTTCTCAAAAAAGTAGAAAACCGGCTACAGACTGGGAAAAAATATTTCACAGTCACAAATCTGATCACCATGTAATCTCCATCACCTACAAGGTACTCCAAAATATAAACAAGAAAAAGACAAGTTACCTAAATGAACAATGGGCAAACATATGGACACATGCTTCTCCAAAGAAGACATGGACAGATACTTCTCCAAAGAAATCATCCAGGCAGCCCAAACACACATGAGGAAATGCTCACAACCATTAGCTATTAGAGAAATCCAAATCAAAACTACAATGAGATACCATCTCATGCCAGCAAGGCTGGCATTAACCTAAACAGTACAAAACAATAAAGTGTTGGAGAGGCTATGGAGAGACTGGAACTCTTCTACTCTGCTGGTGCAGATGTGTAATGTGCAACGTCTTTGAAAGCAATTAGGCACTTCCTTAAAAAGCCAAAAATAAGAATACCATATAAACCAGCAATTTGACCACTTGGAATACAAGGGCTGACAATTCAGTTCACAAACTTAACTGTTTTGACTGCTGTGTACATAATTGCTGACTATCAGTACAGTCACCTTTGAAATACTCCCCTTCAGAAGCTATGCACTGACACCAGGACCTAGTCCACCTTTCAAAGCAAGTTTGGAACTCTTTCTGGAATGGCCAATGTGCATGGTGGCATGGTGGTAAGTTTGCAAACGGTGAGGGAGTTTTTAGGCAGCAAACAAATAACTGTATTAGAACACCCTCCCTACTCACTTGATCTGGCCCCCAGTGACTTTTTTCTAAACCTGAACATAAAGGAAATATTGAAAGGAAGACACTTGGATGACACTCAGGACATTAAGGGTAATAGGACAAATAGTTCCGATGACCATTCTAAAAAAAAAGTGTTCCAAAATTGTTTTGAGGGGTAAACTAGGTGCCTGCATTGGTCCATAGCTTTCCAAGGGGAGTATTTGAAGGTGACTATAGTATATTCAGCAATGAGGACTTCATTATTGGACTTTGTATAAAAATGGTGAAAGAGAGTTAGGTCAAGGAAATGGCTCATGAGGTTATACAGCTTGGAAAGTTCCAAGTCTGTGGATTAGACAGAGGCTTATTCTGATTCATGCAGTTGCAGGGCCTGCTGAACCCAATACCAGCATGTTCATGAGCCAAGCTCTTGCTCACAGGCTGTCAAGGGTGACAAATGCCAAGATCAGCAGGCAAGACCACATGCCTTCTGCTGAGTCATGCAGCTGCAGGGGCTGGGAAACCTTAGATCAGCAGGTCAAGTCCTGAGAACTGGAGGTGAGAGGAACGCTTGTGCCCTCCTCTCCCTTCTAGAAAGAAACCAGTAGGACAGCTGCTTATGTATTTATAAAATCATGAAATACACACACCACTTGTTCACTCCGTGTGCCTGAATCCAGTCCATTTTTTGTCTGAAATGTTGACCTCAGTACTGATTTCAAATCTGTGCTAACAGCAAGTCTAGGGACCACGTTGCCAGGGGAACCTCCAGGCTGTCGGATCATCAGTTTAGATCTTTTAATTCAGTTTGTGATCTGCACACTTTTCTCAGGCTATGTCAGGGACTCTACATTGGCTTGCCTCTCAGTGCTGTCTTCAGTGGAGGCTGGGCGCCATCTGGTTCTTCTGGTCTCATGCTGATGTAGTCTGCCAATCTTATGGGTCCTTCCATGGCTTATGCTCATTTCTTGTGTCTTTGATGCTTACTCAGTTGTCACCTGTTCCAGGTGGATTAGGACCACTTGAGGTTCCTCACATGGCAGCCAGCTGGCTTTTAAGACCCAGGTGCCACTCACCAATATGGGACGCAGAAGGCTAGTTATGCCAATTAACCTCATATCTCCTGAGAACATGGTCCCCAGCCACCTGTCCCTGCTACTCTGTCCTTTCAAATATTGGGTTGAATTTAGAAAACCTTTTAGCTTATGCTGTAATCCGGTTATGCTTATCTTACTTCTACTGCATGCTTTTGCTCCCTTCACCTAATCGAATTCCTACCACATCTATGAACAATCCTGTCTCTCCCTCCTCATAATTCTAGCCATTAGAGTCTTCTGTGCATAATTCCTTTAAATCCTTACAACAGTTGTCTCATACAATATGTGTCCTTTTGTACCTGACTGATTTCAGTCAGCATAACGTCTTCTAGTTGATTCCCGGTTGTAAGAAATTTCCTAAAATCGTTATTGTTCTTCATCATTGCATAGTGTTTATTGTGTATATATACCATAGTTTGTTTATCCATTATCTGTTGATAGGCACCTAGGTTGATTCCATCTTTTTGCTATTGTGGACAGTGCTGCAATAAGCATTCACGTGCATGTATCTGTTCACGTGAGTGCCCTTATTTCTGTAGGATATATTCCAAGTAGTAGGATTGCTGGATTGTATAGTATTTCTATTTGTAGCTTCATAAGAAAGTGTCAAATTGCTTTCCAAAGAGGTTGTACCATTTTATATTCCCATCAGCATTGTGGGAAGGTTCCAGTCTCTCCAAATCCTCTCCAGCACTTGTTTTATGTTTTCTGGATTACTGCCATGCTCTTTGGGGTGAGACAGTATCTCACTGTGGTTTTGATTTGTATTTCTCTAATAGCTAACGATTGTGAGCATTTTCTCATGTGTCTCTTGGTGAAGTGTGATCGTTGTTTAATTGGATTATTTGCCTTTTTATTTGTTGGGACTTTTGAATAACTTTGTTTTGCTACCTCCATCATCATTTGGGTCCTGAGGGTTCACTAGGGATGAGAGAAAGGATGGGTCACTCCAGCTGATGATGGAGACCTCTCATATGATGGGGGGGGACAAGACAGCTTGGGACACCAGACCACGGACACTTGTGTTGTTTATTTAAACATTAATCCAGCACCTAATGTTTCCTGGAGCCGTTGGCACAGTGATTAAGAGCTATGGCTGCTCACCAAAACATCAGTAGTTTGACTCCACCAGCCACTCCTTTGAGTCTCTATGAGGCACTTCTACTCTTTCCTATAGGGTCACTATGAGTTGGAGTTGACTCAGTGACAACGGGTTTCATATATATGTATATTTGAACTGTTGGCCAGGCAGCGTGAATCAGATACAAATAATTTTAAAATTTACTCCAGACAGCCTATACATATGTATTGCCTTGTTACGCTGTTTGTCAGGCCTGCGGCATTTAGGTACATTGTAGGAAAGGAGGCAATGCCACATACATGATTAGCACCATGAGTTTCTAGATGGGTCAGGGCTGGAATTTAGTTTAGGGTTGTAGACTTTTAGTGAGGGTCAGAGTGTAGGTTCTGGGATCAAAGGTTGGGGTCAAGTCCAGGGCTGGAAGTTAAGGGTCAGAGGTTAAGAGTCAAAAGTTAGGGGACAAGGTCCAAAATTTGACATGGAAAGGATAGAGTTAAAAGGTTAGATTGTGGGTTAGTTTGGGGTTTCAGGTTTAAAGAATTAGAATTATAGATAATGGACTAGGTGAAAGACCATCACTAAAAAATTCAAGTTCATACAATGAAGCTTTCTTTCTTCTAGTCAAAACAGTAGCCTTCCAACTGGACTGAGGGCTGGGGACCATAATCTGGTGGGACCTCTAGCTCAATCAGCAAAATATAGTTCCTAAAGATGTTCTACATTCTATTTTGGTGAGTAGCACTTGAGGCTTCAAAAGCAAGCAAGCACAATCTAAGTTATGAAGTTTGACAGGTAAGTCTTTGAATTTAATTTTTTTAAGTGCTACATGAAATCTGCATATGGATCAAGAGGCAGTTGTGCGAACAGAACAAGGGGACATTGTATTGTTTAAAGTCAGGGCGAGTGTGCGTCAGGGCGGTATCCTTTCACCATATCTTTTTAATCATTATGCTGAACAAATCATCTGAAAAGTTGGATTATATGAAGAACGAGGCATCAGGATTGGTGGACGACTCATTAACAACCTGCGTTATGTAGATGACACCACCTTACTTGCTGGAAATGAAGATGTGAGGCATTTACTAATGAATATCAAGGACCACAGTCTTCAGTATGCATTGCACCACAACATCACAGGAAAACAAAAATCCTCACAACTGGACCAGTAAACAACATTTTCATAAATGAAGGATCGAGGTTGGCAAAGATTTCATTTTACTTGGGTCCACAATCAATGCTGCTGGGAGCAGCAGCCAAGAAGTCAACAGATACATTACACTGGGAAAATCTGCTGCAAAAGAACTCTTGAAAGTAGTCAAAACTAAGGATGTCACCTTGAAGACTAAAATGCACCTGACCCAAGGCATGGTACTTTCAGTTGCATCATACACATGCAAAAGCTGGACTAGGAACAAAGAAGACAGAAGAGAACTGATGCCTTTGAATTGTGGTGTTAGAGAAGAATGCTGAATGCACAAAGGACTGCCAAATGAACAAACGGATCTGGAAGAAGCACTACTAGAGTGCTCCCGGCCAGCAAAGATGGCAAGACTGCGTCTTACATACTTTGGACATGTTGTCAGGGAAGATCAGTACCTGGAGAACGACATCATGCTTAGTAGAGTGGAGAGTCAGCAAAAAAGAGGAAGACCCTTGATGAGATGGATCGACAATGGCCGCAACAATGAGCTTAAGCATAAAAACAACTGTGGACATGGCACAAGACTGGGCAGTGTTTGGTTTGTTGTGCATAGGGTCACTATGAGTCAGAACTGACTCAACGGCAACTAACAACGAGTGCTACATGTCTCATTGCTGAGTTATCACTCCGGTTACCTTGAAGAACTCTCCTTGGGTAGCTATGCACTGATGCCATTGCCTAATCCACCTTTCAAAGCTATTTTGGAATTCTTTATGGAATATCCATTGTGCACGGTGGCATGGTGGCTAGTTTGCAAACTTAATTTTACAGTTGTCTGTAAGAGAGCTTTTAGCTAGTAAACAAATAACTGTACTAGAACACCCTCCTTACTCAACTGAACTGGCCTCCAATGACTTCTTTAACTGAAGATAAAGGAATTACTGAAAGGAAGGTATCTGGATGACACTCAGGACATCAACAGTAAAACAATGACAACTCTAACGGCCACTCCAGCAAAGGGTTCCAAAATCACTATGAAGGTTGGATTAGGCGTCGGTGTTGGTGCATAGTTTCCAAAGGGGAGTCCTTTGAAGGTGATCATACCGATATTCAGCACTGACATATGTAGAACTTTCTAAGGATAAAGTTGCACACTTAATTGGCAGTCCTCAAATGTCTACCTGTTCTAGCCCATCTGAACCAAGGAAAAAGAAAACCGAAGGGGAAGGTGAGTCCAAAGGATCAATGGCCCATGACGAGCACAGCTTCCAACAGACTGAGTCCAGCAGAACTAGATGGTCCCTGACAATCACCACCAACTGCTCTGACAGGGATCACAACACTGGGTGCTGGACAGACTGGGCCTAACTCACAGAAAAAAGACCATACTGGTCTGAAAGATACTAAAGAAATCTTGAGAGTGTGGCCCCCAGGCATCCTTTTAACTCAGCAGTGAAGTCACTCTTGAGGTTCACACTTCAAGTAAAGTTTAACAGGCCCTGCAAATAAATCATAGCACATAGGTCAACCATGTACATGAGAGTAAGTTGGCATAGCAACCGAGGTTCAAAGACAAGAAAGCCAGAGGGGACAGGAAAGCTGGACCAATTCAAATGCAGAACTCAAGACTGAGAAAGGAAGATTGTAGACACACTGCTGGGTTAGCAACCAATGTCACACAACAATCCATGTGTTGTTTAATGAAAAAGTAATTGACCCGTAAACCTTCACATAACGCTTACACGCAAGCACACATATATGCACACCCTTCTTTTGCTCCAAAGCGCAAACCAAACATGTTCCCCAGAGTTTCCACAGCTGTGAAGCTTTACAGAAACCCACTGGCACCTCTTTTGCTCCCAGAGCCACTGATGGGCTGGAACTGCCCGTCATTTGGCCAAGCAGTTAACCATGGCACCACCAACGTTCCCTCTGGTTCCCAAAGGAAGGTGTGTCAATTTCCTGGGCTTGTTGTAGAAAAAGTACCACATGTTGGGCAGCTTGAAACATCCATTTATCCTAATGAGGTCTTGCTGGCCAGAAACCCCAGTCAGTGCGCACACAGGCCCCAGCTCCCTCTGTAGGTTCTTCCCTGCTTCTCCTGGCTTCCGGTGGGCAGAGTTTGGCTGTGTCATTCCACTGTCAGCATTCCTCCCCCTTCTGTGTCTCCCCTCTGTGTGTCTGTCTACAAGGACACTGGTCACTGGCTTCAGGATCCATCTGGTTAACCCAGGATGATGTCATTTTGAGACTCTTAATTACATCGGCAAGGATCTTTTTTCCAAAGAAGCTCTCACTCTAAAGAATGGGATTAGGACAAGGACATAGTTTGGGTGGGACATACGTGAGCCCACCACAGTAGAGCAGGCTTGGTGGAGGGGGTGGGCGTGAGAAGCAAGGTGATGGTTACGGACCCTGCTACGTGGACCCCCTATCTGTGCCCTCAGCTCACAGGGTACCTGGAGGCCAGCTTGACCAGCCAGCCCTTGAGGCTGATGTGAACGTAGGGGTAGTGGCCTCAGCTGAGCACAGGCAAGAGAAAAGGCTGCAGGTGCCAAACAGCAGAGGAAGCGCCCTCCCCGGGATGAAAGTTTCCCTCCTGCAGCCCCCATCAGTGCCCTGTACTGACACCAGTTCAGCACCGTGTGGGCAGATGAAGCAAAACACTGGTTCCATCTGTACCTTCCCAGGGAGCCAGTAAGAGGGCCAACTTGGGGATTGAGAACAGAGGTCTAAAAATGTCACCATGAGCCCACCGTGGTGCCCCCAGAGATTCCAGGCAGACCTAGCCAGAGCCCAGGAGGGCTGAGCATGAACTCTTCAAGTGTCTCAGTTGTGGAGACCAGGGAACAGGCTTCAGGTTCCTGTGCCAGGAGAACTGCAGTTTGGGGGTTCTGGGGTACACTGAGCCTGGGGGACAGCTGGAAAGCTGTTTCCAGGTGGCCCAGAAGACAATAGCCACCAGATGAGACTGCATCTTCCAGGAGATGGGGCACCCCTTCCCTGACAGACCATCCCAATCTCCCTGAGCCTAGGCCACATTCTCCCATCATTGCTACAGGCTCTACACTGCACCCTTTCGACAGCCAAACTGCTGTGGAATCCTGAGGGTGTGAGCGGTGTCCAGTGCTATCCTGCGCTGACGCTACAGATATGAGTGGAAGCAACATTTATTTAAAGAGCCCTCAACACCATGGGAGATGATTAAGAAAGCCACAGCTGACAAAACCCTGGCCACTGCAGGGTCCCTCATAGCTTTTCTACTTCAACCCTTTACACAGAAGTGGAGAATTGTTCATTCAGGTATTTCTGTTCTCTTGATACCTCGGTGGAGAAAATGAATTGATCTGAGTTGCTTTCAAGCAGGCAGAGGTCTACGGTGGTCACAGTTCATTCTGCTGTGCCCGATGCGGCTTCACTTTACTCTAAAGCCTCCGTCTCACTCCATGCTAAGACAGGGTTTCTTCCGAGTGGTGTCCTCTAGTGAATGAGGTCTGACTTCATACTAAGCCTCGCCATCACCCCTGCAGACACAGGGCTTCTCTCTGACATCTAATGAGAAGTGACTTCACACTAAAGCCTCCTCCACACTTCCTGCACGTGTATAGCTTTTGCCCTTAGTATGTCCCGTGGTGTCTCACAAGTTTTGACTTCTGGCTAAAGGCTTACCCACACTCCCGGCAGACACAGGGCTTGTCTCCTGAGTGTGTCCTTTGGTGTATGGGGAGCTGTAACTGGGATACAACCTTGCCCACTCACCCTGCAGATATCGGGCTACATGCCTGAGTGGGACCTCTGGTGTTTGACCAGGATTTCATTTCTACTATAGGCTCGCCCACACTCCCCGCAGACATAGGGCTTCTCCCCTGAATGTGTCCTCTGGTGTGTCCTGAGGTTTGACCTCCGACTAAAGCCTCGCCCGCACTCCTTGCAGACATAGGGCTTCTCCCCTGAATGGATCCTCTGGTGTTCGATGAGAGATGCCTTACTACTGAGGACTCGCCCACACTCCCTGCAGACATAGGGATGGTTCCCTGAGTGCATCCCCTGGTGTGTTAGGAGTTTCGACTTTTCATTAAAGCCTTGCCCACACTCCCTGCAGACATAGGGCTTCTCCCCTGAGTGTTTCCACTGGTGTTTGATGAGGTTTACCCTCTGCGTAAAGCCATGCCCACACTCCCTGCAGACATAGGGCTTCTCTCCTGAGTGTGTCTTCTGGTGTTTGACGAGGTATGACTTTACAGTAAAGGCTCGCCCACACTCGCTGCAGACATGCGGCTTTTCCCCTGAGTGTGTCCTCTGGTGTAGAATGAGGTATGACTTTACACTAAATCTTCGCCCACACTCCTTGCAGACATAGGGTTTCTCCCCTGAGTGTGTCCTCTGGTGTGTGCTGAGGTTTGACCTCTGCTTAAAGCCTCGCCCACACTCCATGCAGATATAGGGCCTCTCCCCTGAGTGTGTCCTCTGGTGTATGATGAGGGTTGACTTCTCCTTAAAGCCTCGCCCACACTCCCCGCAGACATAGGGCTTCTCCCCTGAATGTGTTCTCTGGTGTGTGGCAAAATAAGACTTTCGTCTAAAGGCTCGCCCACACTGCCTGCAGACATATGGCTTTTCCCCAGAATGTGTCCTCTGGTGTGTGAGGAGACCTGACATCTGGCAGAAGCCTCGCAAACACTCTCTGCAGACATAGGGCTTCTCCCCTGAGTGTGTCCTCTGGTGTGTGCTAAGGTTTGACTTCCTTTTAAAGCCTTGCCCACACTCCCTGCAGACATATGGCTTCTCCTCTGAGTGACTCCTCTGGTGTTCAATGAGGGATGACTTCCCGCTGAAGCCTCGCCCACACTCCCTGCAGACATAGGGCTTATCCCCTGAATGTGTCCTCTGGTGTATGACAAAATACGAGTTTTGTCTAAAGGCTTGCCCACACTCCCTGCAGACATAGGGCTTTTCCCCAGAGTGTGTCCTTTGGTGTGCAAGGAGAGATGACGTCTGGGCGAAGCCTCGCCCACACTCCCTGCAGACAAAGGGCTTCTCCCCTGAGTGTGTCCTCTGGTGTGTGATAAGGTGTACCTTCTGCTTAAAGCCTCGCCCACACTCCCTGCAGACATAGGGCTTCTCTCCTGAGTGTGTCCTTTGGTGTACGTTGAGGTTTGACTTGTGCTTAAACCCTCGCCCACACTCCTTGCAGACATAAGGCTTCTCCTCTGCATGTGTCCTCTGGTGTCTGATGAGGTAACAGTTGGCACTAAAGCCTCGCCCACACTCCCTGCACACATACGGCTTTTTTTTTAAGTGTGAACTCTGGTGTGTGATGAGGGTGGGCTTCGGTGTAAGGGCCTCTTCATAGTCTCCACACTCGACTTTTGCACTTCTTGAGATTTCTACCCCGAACAATAATGTTCCTTTGTCCCTGGGATTCCCCTTCAGGCCTCGGCTGCTCTGAGTCTCCATCATTCTCTGACCGTCCCCAGACCTCCCCATTTGTCCTCTGAGTCGGCTGCAGCAGGCCTTTGAAATCCCCCCCTTCCGTGTCTCTTCAAACACTGGTCTGGACACATCTCTCTCCGGACCTTCTGCTTTGTCATTCCAGTTGTGTTGCTCAGAATGCTGCTGCCTCCGATCCCCTGGATGGGGGTCCCTGGGTTGGAGGTGTTTTCTTGCAGGTCTTCCTGGGAAGAGTTGAGAGGGGTGGCTGCGATTCACGTGGTGGCTGAGGAATTTCTGACTGGAGAAGGCCACAGGGCAGGAGGGACACGGATGGATCTCTGCTGGCCTCGTTCCTCCTGGAAGAGAAAGCTTTCAGTCAGAATTGGTGTAGACAAGGCTGCCTGGCCATCTGCTTCATCTCCTGGAAAGACTTCACTGGGATCACTCACAGTGTGTTCATAGCACAGGGTCTCCACAGCATCCTCCTCCACAGTCTACTTTTCACTCCGTTTTTATTCATTACAGCTTCCTCAGCTACCTGGAACCTACATCAATGTCCTTCTCTACAGTTCAGCCAGACAAGGGCCTTCAAGTACGATCAGAGGAAGCCTGACTCTTCCCATCTAAAATTACTGCACAGCCGTCCTTGAAGCCCTGTCACTACTTGGTCATGGAGTGGGCAGGTATTTCTCAACCCCGAGAGATGTGGCTCTTGATGACCTAGGTGGAAGTCACTCTAGTGGCCTTTCCTATGAGGGATGGATGAACTGAGACAGGTGCCCTCGCCCCGGAGGTTCCTACATAGAAAGGCAGTGTGGAGCAGTGGCTGGAGACCATGTGTTCATGAAGGTGTGTCTGACTGAGGACCATGCTGCCTGGTTCTCTCTAATGCACAGAGATACGAGTGTGAAGGACACAGCACCCGCAGACTCACTGATGAGGACAGTAGGACCTGTTTACCTGCAAACCTTTTAGTTTTTCAAAAATTATAAAATGAAAACCTGTCCTTTCTGTTAGCACATGATCTAGTTCACTCAGTCTCCCCAGCTGAACTGTGATTGACAGGAAGTCCTCTTTCAGCCTTCTCACACGCTCTCAGCTCCCACCTCTGCCCACCGCCCCCTCAGCTGGAAACTGAGGTGGCCCTGAAAGGATCCCCCGCCATGTGTTTATTCCCCACACTAACCAAAGCAGCATCTTGCGAAGGGAACATGTCAACTTCCACCTGGAAATCCTGCTCGCTGTCTAGTGTGACACATACGTGTGTATGCTTACTGCCTCGGATGACACAGCTGTTCACACTCTCTGGGGTACCCTGTGTGTACACTAATGGGGTGTCACACACACGTGCATAGTCCCTAGTAGAACAAATGGGTATACATTCACTGTCTAATGTGGTACATGTGCACACCCATTATCGGGTGTAATGTGCACATTCATTGATGTGATGTGTGAACACGTATTATCTAGAGAAACACGGGTGTGCAAACATACTGGTATGACACATGGGTGCAAAACTCAGGGTGCAGTGTGAAACACATGTGCATATTCACTGGTCACATCTCTGCACATTCCCTGGAGTGACACAGATGTGTATGATCAATGGTGTGATGGAACTGTAGGCATGCTCCCTGGTATGATACACACATGTGTACATACACTATATGACCTATATGACAATGCTGTGTTTCCCTTGTGTCCACTGCTCCAGAGTAGTTATTCTACTGTCCTAGTCAATTTGTGCTTCCCTTCTCTTAGAGAGATAGCGCAGGATTTCACAGGAGAATTGAAACAACTAATGAGTCACAGCATAGCAATGCTTTCTGGAAATACGGAGGAGATTAACAGGATAGCTAAAAGGGCCACAAAAACCACCTTGGTGGGAGCTGAGCGGCCCATGACAACTTGTTTTAGTCTCTAGCACTGTGAGCTATTATATATTGGATGCCTGACTGCTAACCATAAGGTCAGTAGTTTGATTCTACCAGGTTCTCCTTGTAAACTATGGGGCAATTCTAGTCTGTCATCCAGGGTCAGTATGAGTCAGAAATCACCTTGACAGCAATGGTTTCTTAAAATTTTTTTAAAATCACCTTACACATTTTCAAACTTTAATGAATCCCCTCTCACTAAATGTACCCTCTAGATCTTGCTTCCTTGCTGAACATTTACACTTTGGTTTGAAAGAGCCTTGTCCCTTGTCAACTTCTGAAAAGTAGCTGAGGCCTGACCCCTGGAAATCCTGTTGTCCTCACCTGGCTGCCCAGGTGCCCATTCCTCATCAGAATCCACAGTGTCATACACTTGGGCTTGGATGATCTTCCTGTGATGAAACAGGAAAGCTGGGCAAGTGGGTCTGAGACCTGAAAAGAAGCAAAAATCTTTGTGCTCAGAGGGAAAAGCTTGGAGCAAAAGGAAAAGAAGATGAGTGATGGGCTGGGAGACAAAACAAAGGCAACTTTCCCTCCAGGTCCTTCTACGAGGTCTAAAAACTAAGTTGGCAAACCCGCCACTGTGCATTTACGTTGGCAGGAGAGTACAGACAACTCTCTAAAGTTTAACAACCCTGGTATACCAGTGTCTCACAGCTGACATGTGGCAGTGTGGCAGTGTCTTGTTAAGTGGAGTTCACTGTTGTTGTTGTGTGTTTTTGTGTGCTGTCGCGAAAATGTCAGAGCTTGAATTACAGGAAGGAACAAACATTAGATTTCTTGTTAAACTTCGCGAGAGTGGAAGTGAAATCAGGGACATGTTAGTCTAAGTTTATGGGAATAACGCCATGAAGAAAAATGACACTGTTAAGAATGGATTAGAAGTTTTTCTGAGGTGAGAAAAAGCATCACTGACAGAGGTCAAGGCATTTCCTTTAAGGAGCAGAACTGACTAAAACACTGAAAAAATTCATCAAATTGTGTGTCAAAATCGTTGGCTGACTGTGAGAAGCATAGCAGACTAAGTAAACCTTGATAGAGAAACAGAAAAATCTTCACTGAAAATTGTGGCACGAGAAAGATGTGTGCAAAATGGTCCCAAAGGAGCTGACTGATGAACAAAAGCAAAGGACAGGTGAAGTCTGCCAAGACCTTTTGCAGAGGCAAGTCAATGTTCTGGGCTATTTCATCACTGGTGATGAAACATGGGTATACCAATATGACCCTGAAACAAAGTGTGAAAGTGCACAAAGTGCACAATGGAAGTCAACCAGTTCTCCATGACCAAAAAGTTCTCTCAGTCCAAATCAAGAGTCAAGACAATGTTATCTTTTTTCATATCAGAGGAAATGCTGTTGGTACAGTAGATAAGTGCTACATCTGCTAACCAAAAGGTCAGCAGTTTGAATCCACCAGGTACCCCTTGGAAACTCTATGGAGCAGTTCTACTCTGTCTTACAGGGTTGCAATGATTAGGAATCAACTTGGAGCTAGTGGGTTTGGCTGATTATAAATTTGCACCAACTGGAGCAACAATTAACCAGATTTACAAACTGGAAGTGCTGAAAGGACTGCATGAAGAAGTTGGACGAAAATAACCTCAACGTTTGGCCAACAACTCATCACTCTTTTAACACAACAATGTACCACCTCACACAGTACTGGTTTTGAAGGAGTTTTTAGCCAGTAAAGAAGTAGCTGAATGGTATTGGAATACCCTACCTACTCACTTGATCTGACCCCCAATGACTTTTGTCTTTACTTGAAAATATGAACTATTGAAAAGAAGTTGATGACATTTAAGACATCAAGGGTAATACGACAACACTGATGGCCATTCCAGGAAGAGTTTCAAAATTATCTGAAGTGTGAGACTAGGCACTGACATCGATGCATAGCTTTCTAAGGGGAGTACTTCACAGGTGACCATAGTGACATTCACTAATGTGGTATGCCGCACTTTTTCTGAGATAAGTTTGTGAATTTAATTTTCAGACCTCATATCTACATGTTCCACCAAGTTGGTTGTCACTCACAGCGACTGTGAACAGAGAGAAACACTGCCCGGTCCTACACCATGCCTACAATCCTTATGCGTAAGCCCACTGACACAGCCGTAGTGTCAATCCATATTGTTCAGGGTCTTCCCCTTCCTCATTGACACCCTACCAAACAGGGTGTCCTTCTCCACGCACTGATTCATCCTGACAAAATGGCCAAAGTATGAAAACACAGCCTTGCCATCCTTCCTTCGCACTCTGATTGTACCTCTTCCAGAACAGATCTGTTTCATCTTTTGACAATCTATGCTATGTTCAATATTCTTCTCCAACAAATTCAAAGGTATCAATTCTTCTCTTGTCTTTTTTATTTACTGTTCAGCTTTTGTATGCATATTTTTCACTGAAACTTGAGTCAGGTGTACCTTAGTTTTCAGCATGATGTCTTTACTTCTCAACACTTTAAAGAAGTCTTTCAAAACAGATTTACTCAACACAATCTGTCTTTAGATTTCTTGAGTGCTGCTTTCATGAATACTGATTCTGCATCCAAGTGAAACAAATTCTTGACAATCTTAATCTTGAGTCTTGATGTGGCTTGGTGGTTCTTTTGTGAGGATTTTTGTTTACGTTATGTTGAGGTATAATCCATACTTCTGGCTGTGGTCTTTCATCTTCATTAGTAAGTACTTCAAGTCATCTTCAGTTTCAGCTAGCAAGGTTGTGTCAGGCACATTAAAAAGTTACATATGACAAATGGACCAACAAGAAACATCATGATAAGAGGAGAAAATACTGAGGCTGTCAAGGATTTCCTTTTACTTGGGTCCACAATCAATACCCATGGAAGCAGCAGTAAAGAAATCAAAGGACACGTTGCATTGGGCAAACATGCCACATGTCCCTAAAGGGGTTGAATCATAACAATGAATTCGAGGATGGGTCAGTACTGGGCAGTGTTTCGTTCTGTTTCACACAGGGTTGCTGTGAGTTGGAACCAAGTAGAGGGGCACTTGATAACAACACCAGCTTTGAAGTGGGGTCACTATCCCAAGGCTCAATGGGAACTGTGTGGATAACAAGAAATAAAGCACTAGATCAATGTTCAAGTCTACTGAACGTTAGGACAATATGGAGGGAGGAAACAAGTGGAAAGGTCCAGAGACAGAAAGGGTAGTGTAATTTCTCCAACCTTGTCCTGTGACATTGAATGTTTCTACTCCATCACGTTCATGTATCTTTTAAGTCAGCCATCAGTTTCCACAAGAAAAGATTTGCGTGTGTATACATATAGTGTCATATACGTGTGTGTGTGAATATAAATTTATATATATATCCGACTCGACGGCACTTGGCACTTGGCCATATATATGACATACATATATGTTTTTGTCTCAGACTTTGGTTTCCTCCTCTGTAAGGTCAGGGGCTTGGCATGGCTTATTCCAATGATTAGGCAGTTTGGGAAAAGTCTGTTGGACTTCATTCTATGTCAATAAGCACTAAACTCCACAGCCCTTAGAAATGCTATCTGAGGCAGGCCTAAAATGGCAGAGTAAACAAATGCTTCCTGGGATCCCTCTAACAACAAAGATCCAGAGAAACAACTGAATGGATTATATATGACATTCTAAGAGCCCTGAACACCAAAGGGAAAAGTCAGAAATCAGACTGAGCAACAAGCAAGGGAGAGTACATCAGGAAGTATCTAGACAGGCTATTCCGACCTGGTGGAAATCTGTACCCCACAGGAAGACCTGCTATTGCCTGAGTGCTGAACAAAGTGGTGGTATTCAGAGATCATCTAAGTCCGCAGACAAGTACAGCTTCAGACTATCTTGCTTCCAGAATTACAGAAAAGTCTCACTTCACTGACAAAAGCTAAGTTCTTGGCAACATGCACAGACCTCAATCTCCCCTTCAGACTAATCGCTCACTTTCCCTGGCATTTGCACTGCCCTGTCTGTGTTACACCAGAAGCCAAATTCTGATGCACAACACTGGGAATTATGGCCCAGGCAAACTGCTATGCACATTTTTGGGGAGACATAATTCAGTCAATGAGAGTGACTGACAATAACTATTTCAGGAAAAATCAGACAAGACAATTTAAAAAAAATGAAGAACCATTAATAGTAATGTGGGACACAAATAATTTGTGAATGACTGAAGTACAAGAACAGGGGACGGGGACAACAGAGACTATACAGAGAACTGCTGAAGATGTGTTTAGAGAAAATGTCCATTATACCATAAAAGATGTGGAGCTATCTATCCAAGATGGTTATTGAACTCCACTCCAGGCAGATTCCAGAAGAAAGGCACCAAGGAATATTATAATTAAACTTACCAAATCCAAAGAGAAGGAGAAGCTTTTAAATCCATGTAGGGTTCAACAAAAAATAATCTAGAAAATAGTCAAGAAGACAAAACTTGGACTACTCAGCAGAAACAAAGCAGGCAAGAAGACAATAGGATGAAGCCTTGAAGGAAAAAAAAACCTGCCAGCCAATAATTATATATCCTGTAAAACTGTCTCTTAAATGTGGTGGTCAAATTAAGGCATTCCCAGATAAACAGAAGTTTAGAGAATCTACAAAACACCAACTGAAATACCCAAGGAACTCTTTAAGGTAGAAAATAAGTAACGTGATGAAAACTCAAGGCTACAATGTAGGACACAGCAAACAGATAAATACTCAGAGAGGGAAACTGTAAAAATACATCAAAGCTAAAACACTAAGAATAGGGAAACAGAGATGTCCAGATATACAAGAGGACAACGATGCATCAAAAAATGGGAATAAATAATGTAGTCACAGATCTTTCACACAGAGGAAGTCAAGGTCATACAGGAATTTAAACACAAGTTTAAACTAAGAACCACAAGAGTGAATATTAACGTAACCACAATGAAAATTAACATTTCTACCTATCAAAATAAGAAATAAAACCATGAAGTGTGAGGAAACGTTACCACTAACATTGATATAAAAGATGAAAAGAAAATCCCCTGAAGGAAAATAATTCAGCACATAAAACTAAGTGGCATAAACAAACTGTGACCAAATGAACAAAAAAAGTAAACAAAATGACAGCACTCAATTCAAACCTATTAATAATTATGGTAAAAATAAACGGGTTAAATCCACCAAGAAAGAGACAGTAGTACAGTGGAAGAAAAACACACAATTTATCTGTATACTGCCTACAAGAGACAGAACTTATACTGCAAGATACTGAAGTTGTTAGGTGTTGTTGACTTAGTTCCAGCTCATAGTGACCCAATGAACAACAGAACGAAACACTGCCCAGTCTCACCATGTCCAGTTGCTTTTATGATTAAGTCCATTGTCGTGGCGACCGTGTTGATCTATCTCATCAAGGGTCTTCCTCTTTTTCACTCACTCTCAACTCTACCAAGCATTATGTCCTTCTCTAGAGACTCATCCTTCCTGACATGTCCAAAGTATGTAAGACACAGTCTTGCCATCTTTGCTTCCAAGAAACACTCTGGTTGTACTTTTTCTAGAACACATCTGTTTGTTCCTCTGGTGGTCGATGTAATACTCAACATTCTTCTCCAACAGCATACCTCAGGGATATCAATTCTTTCTTCTTTGTTCATTCACCAGACTTCAAAATATGAGGTCTGACAATTAACTCTGTGTCTTAGGCTGGGTTTTTTAGGGAGGCAAAACCAGTAACATGTGTAGGTACAAGGAAAGATTTATTATATATATATATATACAGATAGATAGATACAAATATAGGAAACAGCTCACGTAATCACAGAAGCTGAATGTCCCAAGCTCTGGCACAAGCCACATGTGTCCACGGAAGCTGAGGAACCCAAGGTCAGCAAGTCAGAGACCAGAGTTGTAGATCACCGGTTGTGTAGATCAGTGGATCCCAAGCTGGTGGCGAGACGAAGCGACAGAGGCTGGAGGTCAATGGATCCCAAGCTGGTGGCGATACAAAGCGACAGTGGCTGGCAAATGCAGGATTGGCAGGTCACGGAGCAGGACTCTCAAGTGCCGACTGTAAGGACTGATGAGCCCAACAACTGCTAGCTCAAGTCCCGGAACCAGACACTGGAAGAAGAGAGCAGGAGCTCCTGGCCACGTGAGTGATCAGCAGCCATAGTCCAAGGTCGCAATTTGAGAGCCGAGGGGCAGGGAGCCACCACAAACCCCGCCCTGCCACTTAATACAGCAGCCAAATAGGTAGTAGCCAAGTTGACATAATCCTGACCACCACAGTCCACCCCCTGTCAATTTGGCATCTGCACACATCTCACCTTACCATGCACAGTCTCTGAAGGGGTACAGTTACAAGGTCATACTTATGTCAACATGATATAACTAACACATGTACAACTGAAAATGCATTAACCCATTTACATCTTATGTTTCATAAGTAAACAAAATATCCAATACACACATACAAAGCAGGAATACTCATAGCAGTTACAGTCCTTGTTTCTGCAACTGGTTGCGTGGCCGTAACTGATATTTAGAACTACCTTCTTCTATAACCCATTCTGTATTCCCTTTGCCCTCAGCAAGTACCTCAGCTGGTTGTGGTTCCTTGCCTGGTGAGGTGACCCAAACCTTCATTCCTGAAGGATCTGGGCTATTATCACTCATTTTGGAGTTGGGTTGCTGTAGTTTTCCATTGACCTTAATCACAGGACATGGTAGTACTAAGAGGCGTCCTAAGGGATCTCCTGCATTCCAAACATACTCTTCTTTACTTCCGTTATGTAATGTCAATCCAATTTCATCTTCATAGTCAGGATCAATCACACCGGCCAGTATTGTAACTCTCTTCTTTGTCTGTTGATCCAGAGGTACAAGGAGCCCAAAATGGCCTGGTGGCAATTTTAGCTTCCAGTTCAGTGGAATCGTTGATGTGTCTCCAGGCGGCAGCATTCCTCACTTCGGAACTAAGACATTTAGTCCTGCGGAACATAAAGTCATGGGGGCAGGAAGCAAAAATCTTGCAAGTGGGTCACTTGGGGTAACAGTGAGTGGTGCCACTCCCATTTCCACCCCTTGATTCCTGGACCCATGAATCCTGGCAATAGGAGAAACAGCACCGTATACTGGATGCTAGTTTAGAGCATACACAGCCTCCTGGAGAACATTTCCCCAACCCTGCAAGGTACTGCCACCTAGCTGGCAGCGTAATTGTGTCTTCAGGAGCCCATTCCATCGTTCTATCAAGGCAGCTGCTTCAGGATGATGGGGAACATGGTAAGACCAGTGAATTCCGTGAGCATGGGCCCACTGCCGCACTTCATTTGCTGTGAAGTGAGTCCCTTGATCAGAGGCAATGCTGTGTGGGATTCCATGAGGGTGGCAAGACGAAGCGATAGTGGCTGGCAAACACAGGATCGGCAGGTCAGGGAGCAGGACTCTCAAGTGCCGACTGTAAGGACTGATGAGCCCAACAACTGCTAGCTCAAGTCCTGGAACCAGACACTGGAAGAAGAGAGCAGGAGCTCCTGGCCACGTGAGTGATCAGCAGCCGTAGTCCAAGGTCGCAATTTGAGAGCCGAGGGGCAGGGAGCCACCACAAACCCCGCCCTGCCACTTAATACAGCAGCCAAATAGGTAGTAGCCAAGGTGACATAATCCTGACCACCACACTCTGCGAACTTAATTGTTCTAAGTGTTACATAACTCATTGCTTGGTATCACTATGATGACCACCTTTGAACTACTCCCTTTGTTTGGTACACTATGCACTGATTCCAGCACCTAATCAACCCTTCAAAGACATTTTGGAACTCTTTCTGTAATGGCCCTTCTGCACAGTGGCACATTTGTGTACTTTAATTGTATAGTCACCTGTGAGGGAATTTTTAGCCAGCAAACAAACAACGGTGTCACAACACCCACCTTGCTCAACTGATCTGCCCCCAATGACTTTTTTCTTTACCCACAGCTACAGGAAATATTGAAAGAAAGAGAGGGGATCAAGGGTAATATGATAATCAGATTTGTCATTGCATTACCCTGGATGTCCTAGATGTCATCAAAATTTCTTTTCTTCCTTATTTATCTTAAGTTAAAGAAGAACGTACTTGGCGCCAGATCAGGTGAGGGGGAAGGGTGTTCAATAGTGATCTGTTTACTGGCTATACACTCCCACACAGACAACACCTTGAGCAGGTGCATTATTGTGATGCAAGAGCCACAAATTGATGGCCACACATTCAGGCTGTTTTCATCTAACTCTTTCAAGCAGCCTTTCAGCACCTCCAGACAGTACACCTGGTTAACTGTTGGTCCAGTTGGAAAAACCTCATAACGAACAATCCATTTGCTATCAGAAAATATTAGTAACATTGTTTTGACTCTTGATTTGGACTAACAGAACTTTTTTGGTTGTGGAGCATTGGCTGAATTCCATTGTGTACTGTGGACGCTTTGTCTCAGGGTTATAATGGTATACCCATGTGTTTCAGTCAGCTAGTGCTGCTCTAACAGAAATACCACAGAGGAAATTTTATTTTTACACAGTCTGTTAGGCTACAAAGCCAAATTCAGGATGCCTGCTTCAGGGGAAGGCGTTCCCCTTTGTCAACTCTGGAGGAAAGTCCAGTATTCCATCAGGTTTTGTTCAGGGAGCACTGTGGCCCTGGAATCTGAGATCTGAAAGACGTGCTCTTCCAGTCCTGCTTTCTTGATGGTGTGAGGCTCCCATTTCTCTGCTTTTTTCCTTTTCCTTTTATCTCTTGTAGAATGAAAGGATTAAGAGTAGTGCAAGCTATACTCCAAGGAAACTCCCTTTACAATGGAGCAGGGTAATGATCTTATCAAGGCACTTATACTCCCACTCTAATCCTTTAACATACAGCATAGGAAAATACCAAATGGAGGACAATCACAAAATACTTGGAATCATGGCTCAGGTACATCACTACACACATTTTTTGGGGGGGACACAATTCAATCCATGACACCATGTTTCAGCAACAATGACAACATGGCCCAAAACATCGTTTTGCCTCTACAAAAGGTCTTGCTGAGCTAACTTCCACTCTCCTTTACTTTTGTTCATTGGTGAGCTCTTTCAGGATCATTTTGACACACATCTTTCTCATGCCATTATTTCCAATTACGATCTTCCTGTGGCTCTGTTGATGTTTACTTGGTCAGCTATGCTTCTCTCACCAAGCTGATGACTTTGACACCCAATTCAAAGAGTTTGATCAATGTTTTTGTCAGTTATGCTCCTTACTGGCTGCCCTGATTGCTCCTCATTAGTCCTCACACTTTCTCTCCGTCAGAAAAACATTTAATCCATTTGTAAACTGCCATTTTCTTCACAGCATTATTCCCATAAACTTGGAGAAACATGTCCCTGATTTGTCTTCTACTCCTGCCAAGTTTAACACGAGATTTAATGCTTGTTTCCTGCTCTAATTCAAGCTCTGATATTCCCCAGAGACATACAAAGATGTGCAACAATAATGAATGTCATTCAGGAAGACACTGTCACATGTTCACGTGAACACAGCTGTGAGACACTGATATACCAAGGGTAGGAAACCTTACAGTTGTTTGTACAGTGCTGCCAAGTGCATGGCGACAAGTTCACGAACTTAACTGTCACACCTCATACATCTAGCTTCTCAACTACGTTCCAATGGTTGATGTATCAGTACCAGGAGTCTTTGTTTCTGTGGTGTGTCTCTTGTAAACAGTATACTGATGGATTCTGTTGTTTCAATCTGTCTGTCACTCTGTCTCTTTTTGCATGCATTTAGGCCTTTTACATACAGAGTAATTCTTAATAGGTGTGAGTCCATTACTCTCATTTTGTAGTAACTTTTTTTCTACTGCTGCTATTTTCTATGTCTCTTTTACTCTCCTGTGCTGATTACTTTATCTTGCAGATTTCTGGAAACCTTGGTGGCGCAGTGAGTTAAGTGCCATTATCTGTTAACCACAAGGTCAGCAGTTCAAATCCACCAGGTGCTCCTTGGAAACTCTATTGGGCAGTTCTACTCTGACTTCTAGGGTTGCTATGAGTTGGATCTGACTCAATGGCAGTAGGATTTTCTGTTTCTCTGTTTTAGCTCTGTCCTTGTTTGAACCAGTCTAGTATTACTGTATATTGCATTGGCTTCTACTTTATTACGAAGCTCTATACCTACACTTTGAAAGCTCTCTTTTATTAATCAGATGTTATTATCATTTACAGATTAAACTGCTCTGGATCTCTGTGGTAAGATGTTTGGTTTTGGATAGTCCCTGGAAGTTCACTTCCTAGGCTGGTAACTGGCTGGTTCAGTCTTGTGCCTTACATTCAGACTGTGGTATGATGTAGTCTGTTCTCAGGCTGTAGGGCTCCCTCTAAAAATTCTTCTAAGTTTGGTTTGGCTTTAACACAGCCTGTTTATTTTTGTTTATCTGCAAAGATAATTTAGAAATCTCTGTCCACATAAAAACCTGAATAAATGTATACAGCAACTTTATTCACAACTGCCAAAGACTCAGCGCAACCAAAGTGTCTTATAATAGGTTAGGGGAAAAACATACTGTGGTATGCATAGACAATGGAATGTGTAGACAATAGAATATTATTTGGGAATAAAAATGAATTCAGCTATGAAGCCACGGAAGCATAGGAATGGCTCTTAAAATTGCATGGTGAATGAAGACTCTGGAAAAGACAAACCTAAAGAGATAACATAAAGATTAGAGGTGGCACTAAGAAAGCAGTAATTGAACATGTCCTATGACACATTCTAACAACAAAGACCCCTAAAATCAATTGATTATATACAATATTCTAAGAGCTATAACATCAGAGGGAAAGTTGAGAAACTGGACTCAGCAACAGGAGTGAGAGGAGGTCCACAAGTACCTACGGCTGGCCAGATACAACCTGATGGGAATTGGCATCCTGCAAAGGGATGAGAGGTAGTATAAGCACGGTGAGTGCAGCACTGGATTTCAGAGAGTATCCTTACTCAGTGGAAGAGACCAGGTGGAAAAGAGACTACTCATGCCTAAAGAAGCACTGAAAAACAACATCCAGATGTAAAAGGTAACTAGCTTGCGCTAATCCCCCACAAACAGATCTAAAACTTTCCCTCAGGATAAACCTTTCTCCAGTTTACCTACACTTCTCCCTCCCTTCCTTCTCTGCACTGCTCCAGGTACAGAGACTGAGGCAATACCTGGGTCAGAAGCAGGGTTCCCTGTGTGAGCCCTGAGCTATACTCTTAGACTTCAAGAGAGAATAACTTAACATATGATAGGTGGGGGGAAATAAAATAATCTGTTGGCTTCCCTAAGCCAGGATGTCATGGCAAAAAGTTCTTTTGCATAGGCTCAGGCATGAGAAGACACACCTTCCTCACAGACACTCATGGATGTCTGTCAGCTTCCTGCCTTCTCAGATAATTGTGTGTACATGAATTATGAAGATACTTGCGCATATATGAGTCACCTCTGCCCATCCAGGACTGTAGGAGAGAACCTGAGTACACACTTGGTGACCAACTTCCCGGGCACTTGAGATGAATACTACTAGAAAAATAAATGCATTACTAGGATTGTATGCCTAATGACAGCTGTAATCACTTAGTGGCACGACGTTAGAGCCTCAAAGCCACCAAAACTCTAACTAGCTCATGCAACCACCCTATCTTGCCATTTCAGAACAAAACAAGAAGGTAGAATGCAGTCAGAAACACATAAATACAACAACTTGGGATGCCTTGGATAAAACTGTAAATATGAATTTACTTAATAAGACAAGACTATGATGGCCTCACAAAGTTCCCAAAACAAAGAGTCAAGGAACTCTGCAGGTGAAGAAAACTTTCTGGAATTATACGCGGTTCAATACAAAACATTAATATGTACAACTCCTCAACAGATCAGAAAACAAATCAGGCAAAACAAAGCACAGCTTAAGGAAAAATTGAACAGGCTGCAAAAAAGCACAGACAGACAGTAATCAGAAATCCAGAGGGTTAAAATAAAGTTACAAAATTAGAAAAAGCAATACAAAGTCAAAAGAACATAATTAATACAGTGGATGGTAGAATTAGTGAGACAGAAGATAAAGCAAGTGACATGAAAATATTGGAGGAAAAATCACTTGAAAACTTTTTTAGAAATGAAGAAATACTAAGAATCATGTGGACTCCATCAAAAGAAATACCCTATCAGTGATTAGTGTATCAGAAGAGGGTGATGGAGAATAACAGAAAATACAAACAGAATTGTAGAAGAACTCATGACAGAAAAGTTTTGGGATACCATGAAAGATGAGATAATATATATCCAAAATGCTCATTCAACTCCACACAAGCTCTATCCCAAAAAAAAACATATTACGATTAAACTTGCCACAAATAACCATAGAGACAGAACTTTAAAACTGACTAGGGATAAACAAAAAATAATCTTGAAAGAAGACTAGTAAATTCAGACTACTCAGCAGAAACAATACAGGCAAGAAGGCAATGGGAAGACGTATACAAAGCCTTGAAGAAAAAAAACTGCAAGCCAAGAATCACACATCCAGGGAGACTGTCTCTCAAATAGTATGGTGAACTTAGGCTACCACATAAACAGAATTTAGGGAATTTGCAAAAAGCAAATGAACATTATAAGAAATACTAAAGGGAGTCCCGTGGTTAGAAAATCGGTTAACACCAAATAACAAACCAAGACTAGAACGCAGGACAAAGAAAACAGATATCAAACCTGACAGGAAAATTACAAAAGTAAATTAAAACGAAAACACTGAAAACGGATAGGGAAGCAGAGATGTCAATATTTAAAAGATGAAAACATTATAACCGAAAAGATGGACTGAACAAAAGGTCAGTGCAAGGCCATTTAGGGGTAGGGGAGTAACAGCCTTCAATGCTGCACACCTCCATACTGGGCTACCTTTTTCTAGTACAGCTGACCATATGAGAATACTAAGGCAGACAGATGTCTCAATCACAGCTTCCTGGGACAAAAGAAGGGACAGGAAGAAACTGTGATACATCACAGTTGCTCCAGGGAGGCTCTCTTCTCTGAATGCAACTGACAGCTGCAAGGGGTGGCCCAGGGACAGAGAAGTGGACATGCAGTCCCTACTGGTAAGGCTTAAGATGACAACAAGATAAACACATGTGGTGTAGATGTGCACATAAAACAGCTGTCAGCAATGGCCACCCTAAGCACACAGCTTATCACCAAGTCACTGGGGAAGGAGACTGTGCCACTGTCCACAGCTGGAAATGATTTGATAAGTTCGTCACAGTACATGCCTTTTATCACTTTTAAAGTAGTGTTTCTTTCAGCACATGAGGTGTTGACTTTTTAAACCATCACTTTTGACAAAGGCAGATTAATAAGGGCTAAATTTCAATATGAAATACTTGGGCCAGGTGGGAGGGATGAGAGAAGGGCCTGGACCTGCTTGAGGTGGGTGGTGCAAGGACTTTAATGTCTGCAGTGACACCCGCTACCCGGAAGTCTCCTGGCCCATGTGTGGAGGACGAGGTAGAGCAGAGGGCTGGTAAGAATACAAAGCACATGTCTGAACTGCAAAGGTGGAACTCACTCACTATGGGGAACCTCTACTCAGTGCACTCCGCTTCTAGGTGAGCGGGAAACTGTGTGTCAGTGGGACACGGGTGGGACACCAAAGGGTGGGATGTGGCCAGACAGTGGCCAGGTCAGGACAGGAAGCCCATGGGGCCCATGCAGAGGTGGGGCCCAGATGGAAGGCAGGGTCAGTATGGGATGGGAGCTAATTCTCCTACCCCTCTAACATGCAGGCTCCCTGTCTTTCCTGGTACGTAGGTCCTTAAATCCAATGGAACTTGATTCTCATCCTTCACATCCAAGGACTCTTTGGTGTGCTGGCGATTAGAGACAATGCCTGCCTACCTGATGGTCTAAAACAATGTACGGTCACATTATCCTGTTGTGTGGACCCCATATGTTGGAATCTTACACAGTTTCCTCACAAAAGGGGAAAAAATTTAAATCACAGGACTTTCTGATGGAAGAGTGTGAACAGCAACCTGCAGGAGAGTCAGGTGGGTGCAACACAGACACTGGGTGCTGGGGCTTTGGAGCTACCCTGGTAAGCGATAGTAGGATTCCAGGCATTGCTTACAAAAACGGCATCACTATGGAGCCAATTTTATTTTCAGGGAAATTACAGCCCTAAGTAAAAATGGTAGTTGTAGGATAGAATTTTCAGGATGTTAACTCAGCCTGCTGAGGGGACCCCTCTAATCTGGAGAGCCATGTGAGGACCCAGCAGTCTGCTTCTGAAAAGAATTAGACATCAAACTCTTAGAATTACCAGTGGAACACTGTCTGATATAGTCCTGTAAGACGAGCCCCTCCGGCTGGAACACACTCAAAAGACTGGAGAAGACCTGTCTCCTCAAAGTACACTTGACCTTAAGAACATGGAATCAAGCTTTTGAGACTGTCATTTGCTGATGTGTTTCGACTCAAAAGAAGAAACAGCTGCAAACATCCACTAATAAAAGGAATGAGAAATGTACACACTATATAGCTAGGAAAATTGGAAATGGTCAAAAATAAAAGAGAAGGTATAAACATTGATATCCTAGGCATCACTTAGTTGAAATGGACTAATATTGGCCATTCCGAATTGGACAATCATATGGTCCACTATGAAGGGAAGGACAACTTGAAAAGAATCCACTGCATTCATCCTAAAAAGAACATTTCAAGATTTGTCTTGAAGTACAACATTCTCCCTGACAGGACAATACTCATACTCCTACAAGGAAGGTCATGGAATGTGAAAATGAAGATTTTTACCAACATCTGCAGTCTGAAATTGATCAAACATGCAAGCAGGATGCATTGATAGTTACTAGTGACTGCAAGTGGCAAGTGAGAAACACAGAAGGTGCAGCAGTTGGGAACCAGGGCCTTGGTCACAGAAATGATGATGAAGATCACAGGACAGTATTTTCCAAGACCAACCACTTCTTCATAGCAAACACCTTTTTTTAACAACATAAGTGACAGCTACACACACAGACCTCACCAGATGGAATACACTCAAAAATTCAAGATGAAACTGAAGAGTAAGTCCACAAGAGACAAACTACAGCCTTGAATGCATTCAACCTGAGTTTAGGCAACTTCAAGAACCAACCTGATGGAACCTCACAACAGCAGCAGAAGCAAGAGCAAGGAAGGGTCATTTGAAAATACTTTGGGATTGTTGTTATTAGTATATTAAGCATGCCTAAAAAGGAACTGAATATATTTCCATAATCCCCCATTTTTGCCCTCTCCAGATATCCCCAAGATATCTGTAGAAACAAAGATTTCAGAATAGTAGAGGATCAACAACATCAATTAATGGTGCTGCTCAGAACCGCAGACCTGTGGCTACAAAACTGTGAACCCATTGTGTTTGTCTGTCCCTCACCGAGACTGTTCTGAACAGCCCAGGTGACTCTAACTCATGGCTACTGTACGTACAAGACAATGAAAAGCTGCCTAGTACTGTGCTGCCTTCACAATCCCTGTCATTCTTGACTGCTGTCAGACAATACTTTCTTCTGCTTCATAGGGTTTTCAGTGAATAATTTTCAGAAGCAGACTGGCTAAAAACAGTATCTTCAACAAATGGTGCTGGCAAAATTGGTTATCCATCTGCAATAAACTGAATCAAGATCCATATCTTACACCTTATACAAAAATCAACTCCAACTGGATAAAAGACCTAAATATCAAACCTAAAACGATAAAGCTCATCCAAGAAAAGGTAGGAACAACAATGGAAGTTTTAATACACAGTGAGGACAGACTCCAAAATCTGTCAAAGAAACCACAATCAACAGAAGATAAAATAGATAAACGGGAACTATTAAGAATCAAACACTTCTGCGCATCCAAAGACTTGATTAATAGAATTAAAAGAACACCCACAGAATGGAAAAAAATATTTGGCAACTCTATGTCAGACCGAAGCCTGATCTCCATAATCTATAAGATACTACGGAATATCAGTAAGAAGAAGATAAACCACCCAATTAAGTGATGGGCAAAGGAGATGGACAGACGCTTCACTAAAGAGGAGATCCAGGCAGCCAAAAAACACATGCAGTCATGTTTATAAAAAATAAAAAAACCAACTCCAACTGGATGCCAAGCCAAGACAAGTGCCGTGGAGTCAGATCTGACTCATGGCAACCCTAGGATAAAAGACCTAAATATCAAACCTAAAACGATAAAGCTTATCCAAGAAAAGGTAGGAACAACAATGGAAGTTTTTTTTTTTTTTTATTTAATGTGACTGAGTGAAAATGTACATTCCTGTATAAATTTACATGTCCACCTATATGCAGCTTCCACTGCTCTCCCTGTCCGGTGACAGCACACTATTCCTCTCTGCTCCATACATGTCTCATCCTCCCAACAGTCTCCTTTCCCCTCCTCTCCACCCACTCTCCCTCCTCCAGCAAAGTGCATCCAACATATGGTCACTCTGCATTGCCAAGTCCAATCCATTCATGTCCAAAGAGTGGACCTTCGTTGTGATTTATGGGCAAGGGCCAGCATCAGGGCCAGGGGCCATGCTCTCAGGGGAACCCCAAAACCACTGGACCATCAACTGAGGTCTTTTAGTGGAGGTCTCAGGATGCACCCGTTTTTATTCTTGTGTTGCCAGTGAGATTCAACTCTGTGAGCTCCATCACAGCTATCGCTGGTGGTGGCTGGGCAACAATGGAAGTTTTAATACACAATGTAGACAGACTACAAAATCTGTCAAACAAACCACAATCAACAGAAGAGAAAATAGATAAATTGGAACTATTAAGAATCAAACACTTTTGCTCATCCAAAGACTTTATTAATAGAATTAAAAGGCTACCTACAGAATGGGAAAAAATATTTGGCAACTCTATGTCTGACCAATGCCTGATCTCCATAGTCTATAAGATACTACAAAGTATCAATAAGAAGAAGATAAGTCAACCAATTAAGCGATGGGCAAAGGAGATGGACAGACATTTCACTAAAGAGGAGATCCAGGCAGCCAAAAAACACATGCAGTCATGTTCACGATCTTTAGTTATTAAAGAAATTCAAATCACAATGACAACGAGATACCATCTCACCCCAACAAGTCTGGCCATGATCCAGAAAACACAAAACAACAAATGCTGGAGAGGCTGTGGAGAAAGTGGAACCCTTCTACACTGTTGGTGGGGTTGCAAAATGATCCAGCCTCTTTGGAAAGCAATCTGGCGCCTTCTTAAAAAAATAGATATAGCTATACCATTTGACCCAGTAATTCTACTACCTGGAATATACCCTACAGAATCAAGGCCTTTCACACCAACACATGCACAAGAATGTTTATCGCAGCACAGAAGTAGACTGGCAGGCCTTTCTTCCTAGTTTATCTTGGTCTCGAAGTTTCAATGAAACTTCCAGTGGGTAACCCTGCTGCTATCTGTGGTACTGATAGCATGGCTCTTAGCATCAGAGCAACATGCAAGCTACCAGAGCACAGCAAGCTGACAAGCAGGTGGCTGCAACAGAAAAGATGAGCAAAACCAAAACCTGGTTTTCTGAAAAGATCAACAAAATTGATAAATGACTGGACAAACTCACAAAAGAGAAACCAAGAGAGGAAACAGATACCCTGAATGAGAAATAAGTGATTCCACAACAGACCCAAACAAAAGTTAACGGAATCATAACAGAATACTGCACAGAAATATACTCTAATAGGTATGGAATCCCAGAAGTACACAAACTTCTAGAATCATCTGATCTACCAAAACTATCATAAACAGAAGTAGAACAACTCAATAAACCCATCACAAAACAGACTGAGAAACTAATCAAAACACTACCAACCAAAAAATTTCTGGCTAAGACAGCTTCACTAGACAATTCTAACACACTTTAACGAAGGAGTTAATACCTACAGTACTGAAGCTATTTCACAACCTAGAAAAGCATGGAATACCCCAATTTCATTCTGTGAAGCAAGCACAGCCTTGATACCAAACCCGGGTAAGGATAACACCAAAAAGAAAATGAAAAACCAGTATTGGTCACGAATGTAGGTATAAAAATTCTCAACAAAAACCTTAGCCAATACAATTAATGACATTTGACAAAAGAAAATTCACCAAGACCAAGAAGGATTCAAACCAGGCATGCAGGGGTGGTTCAACCTTAGAAAAACAATTAATGTATTCAACCACACAAATAAAACAAGACTCACTTGATTTCATCAGTTGACACAGAAGAGACATTTGACAAACTCCAACACTCATTTATATTAAACACTTTCAGCAAAATACAAATACAAGGAAAATTTCTAAACATAATGAAGGGCATCTACACAAAGCCAAAAGCCAACATCACCCTGAACAGAGAGACACTGAAAGAATTCCCCGTGAGAACGGGAACCTCACAAGGATGGCCACTGCTCTGCCACTTTTACCCAACACTGTCCTGGAGATTATCATCAGAACAGTAAGACAAGACAAAGAAATAAAGGGCATCTGCATCAGTCAAGGAGAAGTAAAAGCATTCCTACTCGCAGATAACATCATCTGAATCTCAGGAAACACTGAAGAATCCATAAACAACTGGAACTAATACAAGAGTTCAGCAGAGCGTCATAAGATAAACATAAACACATCAGTAGGATTCTTTCACAGCAACAAACAGATCATCAAAGAGGAAATCACCAAATCAATACCATTTACAATAGCCCCCAAGAAGATAAAGTACCTAGGAATAAATCTAACCAGAGATGTAAGACACCTGTACAAAGAAATTGACTACAACCTACTGCAAATCAACTAAAGAAGACTTGCATAAGTGGAGAAACCTATCTTGCTCATGGAGAGGAATAGTTAGCATTATGAAAATGTCTAAAAAGAAAAGAAAATGTCTATCCTACCCAAAACAATCTATACATACAATGCAATCTCAATACAAATTCCAATGTCATTTTTTAATGACATGAAGAAACAAATCACCAACTTCATTCAGAAAGGAAAGAAAACCAAAATAAGTAAAACACTACACAAGAAAAATAATGCAGGCAGCTTCACACAACCTAAACTTACAAGCTATTATGTTGCCACAGTAGTCGAAACAGCCTGGTACTGGTACAAAAACAGATACATACAGCACTGGAACAGAATGGAGAACACAGAAATAACACCATCGACCTATGAATAGCTAATACTTGAACAATGCCCACAGGTCATGAACTGGGGGAAAAAACAGTCTTTTTAGGCATTACTGCATGTGCATCTTCAAAAATCTGAAACAAGACATATATCTCACACCTTACACAGAAACTAACTGGAAATGGATCAAAGACCTGCATATCAAATCTAAAACAATACACATTACGGAACAAAAAATACGGATGACACTCGAAGTCCTACCACATGGCTTACACTACAAAAAGTTACTAGCATTGTACTAACAGTAGTAGAGAAAATAAATGGCAACTCTTAAAACTGAAACACTTATGCTCATACAAAGAATTACCAACACAGTAAAAACAATGCCTAAGAATGGGAGAAAATATTTGGTAACCACGTATCGGACTGATGTCTGATTTCCACAATCTACAAGGTACTGTAAAGTATCAACAGAAAGACAGACAAATAACACAGTTAAACAATGGGCAAAGGAGATGGACAGACACTTTTCCAAAGACATCCGGGTAGCCAAAAGACAAATAAGGAAAGGCTCACAATCATTAGCCATTAGAGAAATCCAAATCAAAACTACAATGAGATACCATCTCACCCCAACAAGGGTGGCACTAATCCAATAAACACAAAATAATAAATGTTCAAGGGGCTGTGGACAGACTGGAACTCTTCCACACTGCTCATATGAATGTAAAATGTTACGACCTCTTTGGAAAGCCATTTAGCACTTTTTAAAAAGCTACAAATAGAAATACCACATGATTCTCTAATCCCCCTGGCTGAAATATATCCTACAGAAATAAGGGCTCTCACAAAAACAGATACATGCACACCAATGTTTATGGCAGCACTGTCCACAATAGCAAAAAGATGGAATCAATCTTGACGCCTATCAACACATGAATGGATACACAAACTATGCTATACTTTACACAATGGAACACTGTGCAATGATAAAGAACAACGATGATTTTACAGAACATCTCATGACCTGGAATCAACTGAAAGACATTATGCTGCAATCAGTCAGCTGGAAAAGGACAAATATTGTGTGAGACCGTTAGCATAAAGGTCTAAGAAAAGGCAAACACACAGAATGAAATACTCGGACAGCTACAAGGTTTTCATGGGAGTGGGTTATTCATAGATTTCATAGCGAATAGAACTTTGGTTAGGTGAAGGAAGAGACCCCACACAGCAGAAGGGAGGTCAGTGCAACCAGACTACACTGTGAGCTACATGGTATTTCTAATACAACCCAGCATTTTAAAGGACAGAGTAGCAGACAGGAGCCTGGGACCATGGTTTCAAGCAGACACAGAAGTACACAGGAATAACTAGTCCTTTTCTAAGAGATTCTTCTGTATCCCATATTGGTGAGTGGCACCCATGGTCTTAAAAGCAAGCAAACTACCATTTCAGGAATATCAATTGGTCTCAACCAACTTGGAGCAAATGAAAACCAAGAACATCAAAGACATGAGGAAAATATGAACCCAGGATACACAAGGATCCATATGACTGGGAGACTACATCATCAGGAAACCAGAACTGCATGACGCCACCAAAGGTAGTGCTGACAGGGAACACAAAGTAGAATCTGTGATACAGTATGAGAAAAAGGGTTGTGTAGATCCAGAAATCTATTAAAACACCAGACTTAATGGTTCCCCAAACCTGGAGGTTCCCTGAGAATATGGCCCCAGGACATGCTACTAGGCTACAGTTGAGGCCAGAAAGAAGGGGTTAAGTGTTGGTTGAGTGGGTACTGGAAGTAAAGAGTAGAATGGAAGAGTGTGCTGTCACACAGTGGGAGGAGCAGACAGAGCTGCAGGGAGGCACGTGCTCGAGGTTTTTATACCGCAAATTGACTTGCATTGTAAATTTTTGTTTAATCATAATAAAAAAAGAAAACCTGAACCATCCTTGCCCCTTCAAACTTTTCAATCTAAATGCATAAAGAAAAAGTACAGATTTTAAGAGGTTTGCTTCCTCACCAGCTGATAAGCACAGCTTAACAAGGCACTTATCAGACATGTTATCAGGGGAAGAATTCTCAGGGGAAGACACCAGGTTTGGTAAGACAAAGTGTCAGCAAAAAGAAGACATTCAATCAAACTGAATGACACAGTGGCTGCAACACCAGGGTCAAACACAGCCATCCTGAGGATGGCTCAGGACATGGGACTGTTTCACTTTGAGTACCCAGATTTGCTATTAGTGAGAACAGACTGGATGGCCTCTAACAACCACAACAACAAGGTACTATTAACTGAAGTGTCAGGAGACGTACGTGCCACAACTGGCTAAGAACATTCTGAGCCAAAAGTAAATGCCCACCAGCCCTCCTGACCTCATGGAACACATGCACCTCTACTCCCACAATTCCACCTTGGCCTCCTGTCCACACATGTGCTACAACCCCAGAGCCTCCTGTCTGCAGAGGAAATGATGAGGCTGTACACACGTGGCTGCAGTTGGGTAGGCTGCTTGCTCACTGGAGCAAAGCCTAGAAAAGAATGCTCACTTACGAATTTGATTCCTTTGTTCAATTTTAGGGGGTAGTACTTTCACAGAATCAGAGGCAAAAGGTGGAGAAATTGAGACAGTGGAATCTGCCTCCTCATCACAACCTGTATGCTCCTGGCTGGCGACAATTAACTATGCTGGGCCGCACCTCAAAGCTCCACCACTCACGGGGCCACCAAGGGCTGTTCCTACGTGGCATGGACGCACACAGACACTTAGGTTGGAACAAATTGATTTTTATGATGCTCATTCAAGAGATGATTCAGAAAAAGTCTCAGATGAGCCTGGAACACTAACACAAAATAATTAAACAAAAAATACAGGAATCTACTTAAAGCAGCATCTAATAACGAAAGCTGTGACAATGTCAATAAGAAAACATGAAATACAACATCTTTTAGCCTATACTGATAACAACAACTTAATGAGTAAATAAAGTGGTGGAAAAGAAAGCTGTCCTGTGTAGTAGAATTCCAATCAATAAGTACAGAAAGAATGGGTGGAACAGAAAATCACCATTTTGTTCACACAACAGTAACAATGGTTGCAGGTAGTAATTATCAGGGGATCTAAAATTGGTACATAAATGTAAGAAAAAAAACAGTGTTTCTATACTCTAAAATTAACTCCCTATGAGAAGTTTACTAATTACAAGTGGTAAAAATACTTTATAGACAAAAAATAGGCAGCTGACATATGAAAGCAAAATAAATACACGGTGAATGCATTTTATTGCAATCAAGTTAACATCAATTCAAAACATTCAAATCCGTGATACCATATATACTGAAGACTTTATTTCTAACACCCAAAGACTGACAGAAAGAAAAATTTAACACAGACTGCAAAAGGAAATATTGGTCCAGCTGATCACGGAACTAGAGAAATAAACACTGACAAAGACAGTCATGGTTACCAAAAAACTACTATTTTCCCCAATGAAATACAATACCTCTACTGACCCTTTGAGTTTCTGCTGTTTCATCGCTGAGAAAATCGGTTCTCTAATCAGAGACTTTCAAAACTTTGCTGTTTGAAATTACAACATAAGGAGTGACATAACTGTTACTTAAGGCCTCACTCCACTGTGAGTTCTCATATGTCCAGTTAGGTGTGAGGGACAACGAAAGGCTTTGCCACATTCCTTATATTCAGAAGACTTCTCACACTGTCAGTACTTACATGACTAGTTAGACATGAGAAGCATCTAAAGGCTACGGCACATTTCTTTCACTTGCAAGGCTTCCATCCACTGTCTGTACTCATGTGGCTACGGAAGTGTCAGGAGCACCTTAAAGGCTCTGCCACACTCTTTAGTGACAAGGCCTCCCTTCCCTTTCAGTACACATGTGTAGTGAGGTTTTAGGGCCAACTAAAGGATTTGCCACATTCTTTATGTTTCTAAGGTCTCTATCCATTGGGAATTCCTGTATGTTTGGTGAGATTTGACGGCCAAGTAAAGACCTTCTCACATTCTTCATATTCATAAACCTCTCCACTGAGAATTCAAGTATGTGTAGTGAGGTCTGAGAAATGATGACAGGCTCTGCAACAGGCCTTACAATTATAAGGCCTATCCCCACTGTGAATTCTCATATGTTTAGTTAAGTCTGAGGATGGGGAAATGATTTGCCACACTCTACATCCACTGTGTGTTCTATGTGCAGAGAGGTGTGACAGCCCAATAAAGGCTTTCCCACATTCCTTACATGCAGAAAGTCTCCTTCAACCAAACGTGCAATGAGGTCTGAGGAATGACGAAAGGCTCTATAGCATTCCTTATATTTATACGACTTGGCCCCATTGTGAACTCTCTATATAATTGAGTTTGAGGAGGAACTAAAGGACCCACCGTGATCCTCTTTCCATTGTGAATTCATGAATGTTGTGTATGCTGTAACAGCCAACCAAAGGCGTTCCCACATTCCACACATTCATATAGCCTCCCTCCACTGTGAATTCTCATGTATGTAGTGAGGTCTGAGGAATGATAAAAGGCTTTGCCACATTCTTTCCAATCACAGGGCGTCTCCCCACTCTGAAGTCTCATGTTAAGTTTGAGGAGGGACTAAAGGATTTGTCACATTCTTTCCAATCACAATGCTTCGCTCCAAGGTGAATTCTCCTATCTTTAGTGGAGAATGAAAAAGAACAAACGGCTATCCCACCTTCCTCACATTTGTAAGGATTTTCCCCACTGTGAATTCTTCTATGTTAACTCTGAGGGCTGCTGAGGGATTCATCAGTCACATTCATTACATGGATAAGGCCTTTCCCCTCTGGGAGTACTCGTATTTCTGGTGAAGTATGAGAAATGATGAAAAGTTTTATTGCATTCCTTACACTTACACGTCCTATCCCCACTGGAAATTCACACATTTAGTTAAATGTAAGGAGGAACTAAAGGATTTGTCACATTTTGTTACTTGCATTAAGGAATGAATTTTCATGTTGAGTGAAGTCTGAAAAACAACTAACAGCATTCCACATTCTTTACATCCATAAAGCTGCACCCGCTGTGAGTTCTTGTGTGTAGAGATGTTTCACGGCCAACTAAAGCCTTTCCTGCACTCCTTACATTCATAAGCAATCTCTCCACTGTGAATTCTCCTGTGTGGTGACATGTGAGATATAATGAAAAGCTCTGCTACATCCTTTACATTCGTAAAGTCTCTCTCCACTGTGAGTTCTCATTAAGTATAATGAGTGAGTTCTGATGAAAGACATTCTCACATACCTTACATTCACAGTAAGTATGTAACTCTCCAGTAAGAGTTCTCAAAGGAGTATTGCGGTGACACGGCCAACTGCAGGCGTCTCCACACTCCTACACCGAGAGGTACTGCTTCCACACTGAGCTTTCACAGGGTGCTTAAGTGACAAATGAGCCATAAGTTATCCACGTTCAAGGAATCCAGAAGGATATGCTTCCATAGGAGTGCTTTGGAGCACAGAAACAATGGGAGTCTTTTGGAAGTTTTGTCCACACTGATTGTCTTCCTTACTTACATAGAGGTTCTCTATCATATGCTGTCTTTCTGAAACAGGCACCAAGCTAGTTTTAGTCATCTGGTACTGCTCTAACAGACCTATCATGAATGAATGGCTTTAGCAAAGAAAAATTTATTCTTACACAGTCCAGAAGATTACAAGTCCAAATTCAGGACATCCACTCCAGGGCAAAGGCTTCCCCTGTGCTGGCTCTGGAGGAAGGTCCTTGTGTTGCACCAGCCTCTGGTCAGGGCGCATGCTGATGCAGGAACCTCAGGTCTCAACGACACGCTCTACTTCTGGTCCTGCTTTCTTGATGGTATGAGGTTCTGAACTCTCTGCTTTCTACTTTTCCTTCTATCTCTTGTAGGACAAAAGAATAAAAGCTGCCACAAGCCACATTCCTGGCAAACTCTCTTAGCGAGAGTATTGCAATCCCACCCTAATCACCTTTTACCATAATCCTCGTAGCCAGAGACAGCAACTAGGATTTACAGCATAGGAAAATCACAAAATTGAGGACAATCACAGAATACAGGGAATCATGGCCCAGCCAGATTACTAGGAGTATTTTTTGGGAGATACACTTCAATCCATGACAGTGTTGTTGGATATCAGTTTATTAGCAATTCACTATTACCATTCACAGTAATCATGCATTTTTTTCTTTGCCCTGAGTGGTCTTGTGTTTCATAGACTAACTCATCTGGCAGATGTGCTACCATTATTTTCAATATACTCCTAAAATACGTTGTTGTTAGGTGCCAGACAGTCAGTTCTGACTCACAACGACACTATGAACAACAGAACAAAACACTGCCCAGACTTGCACCACGTCCACAATCGTTTTTATGCTTAAGCCCATTACTGCAGCCACTGTGTCAATCCATCTCGTGGAGAGTCTTCCTCGTTTTAGCTAACCCTCCACTCTACCAAGCACAATATCCTTCTCCAGGGACAGATCTTTGTTGACAACACGTCCAAAGTATGTAAAATGCAGTCTTGCCATCATTGCTCCCAAGGAGCACTCTGGTATGCCTCTTCCAGTACAGAGCTGGTTGTTCTTTTCACAGTCCACACTATATTCAACATTCTTCTCTGACACCACAATTCAAAAGCATCAATTCTTTTTCTGTCTTTTTTTGTTCATTGTCAGCTTTTGCATGTGTATGATATGACTGAAAATACCATGGATTGGATCAGGCACCTCTCAGTCTTCAAGGTGACATCCTTACTTTCGAATACCTTGAAGAGGTCCATTGCAGCAGATTTTCCCAATGCAACACGTCCTTTGATTACGTGACTGCTGCTTCCACAGGCACTGATTATGGCCCCAAACAAAATGAAATGTATCACAACTTCAATCTTTTCTCCATTTGTGTCAATGTTGCTTACTGGTCCAGTTGTGAGGCTTTTTGTTATCCTGATGTTGAGGTGCAATCCATACTGAAGGCTGTGGTCCTTGATCTTCTTCATCAGTAAGTGTCTCAAATCTTCTTCATTTCCAGCAAGCAAGGTGGTGTCATCTGCATAACGCAGGTCGTTAATGAGACGTCCTCCAGTCCTGATGCCTCGTTCTTCATTGTATAATCCACCTTCTCAGATTACTTGCTAGGCATACAGATTGAAAAGTTATGGTGAAATGATACAACCGTGACACACATTTTTCCTCACTTTAAACCATCGAAGTGCTCCCTTGTTCTGTTCACACGACTGCCTAATGATCTATCTACAGATTCCTTAAGAGTATAATTAGGTGTTCTGGAATTCCCATTCTCCACAATGCTAGCAATAATTTAGTATGATCCACAGAGTCAAATGCTTCTGGATAATCAAACACAAGTAAACATCTTGCAGGCATTGTTTGCTTTCAGCCAAGATCCATCTGACATCAGTAATGATATTCCTTGTTCCACACCGTCTTCTGAATCCAGCTTCAATTTCCAGCAGTTCCTTGTCAATATAGTGTTGTAGTTGCTTTTGAATGATCTTGAGCAAAACTTTACTTCCATGTGATATCAACAATATCGTTCAGTAATTTCCACCATTGGTTGGATCACCTTTCTTTGAAATGGGCATGAATATGAATCTCTTCCAGTCAGTTAGCCATGTAGCTGTCCTCCAAATTTCTTCACATACACAAAGGAACACTTTCAGCACTGCATCTGTTTCTTGAAATATCACAATTGATATTCCATCAATTCCTGGAGCCTTGTTTTTTGCCAATGCCTTCAATGCAGCTTCAACTTCTTCCTTCAGTACCATTGGTTCCTGATCACATGCTATCTCTTCAAATGGCTGAACATCAACCAGTTCTCTCTGGTATAATGACTCTGTGTATTCTTTCCATCTTCTTCTCATGCTTCCTGAGTCATTTAATAGTTTCGCTGTAGAATCCTTCACTATTGCAACTCTAGGCTTCAACATTTTTCTTCGGTTCTTTTAGAATGAGAAACGCAGAATGTGTTCTTCTCTTCTGGTTTTCCACTTTCAGCTCGTTGCACATCTCATTATAATATTTTATTCTGTCCTCTTGAGCTATTCTTTGAAATCTTCTGTTTAGGTCTTTTACTACACCATTTCTTCCTTTTGCTTTAGCTGCTCAACATTGAAGAGCAAGTTTCAGAGTCTCTTCTGACATCCCATTTGGTCTTGTCTTTCTTTCCTGTTTTTTTAATGACCTCTTGCTCTCTTCATGAATGATGTCTCTGACGTCATTCCACAACTCATCTGGTCTTTGGTCATTAGTGAACACCACATCAAATCTGTTCTTCAGATGGTCTTTAAACTCAGGAGGGATATACTCAAGGTCATACTTTGGCTCTCGTGGACTTCTTCTAATTTTCTTCATTTTCAGTTTAAATTTGCATTGGAGCAAGTGATGATCTACGCCACAGTCAGCACCTGATCTTGTACTGACTGCTGACATGGATCTTTTCCATGATCTTTTTCCACAGATGTAGCCATTTGGTTCCTGTGTATTCCATCTACTGAGGTCCATGTGTACAGATGCCATTTGTATTGGCTAAAAAAGGCATTTGCAATGAAAAAGTTGTCAGTCTTGCAAAATCTATCATGCGATCTCTGGCATTATTTCTATCACTAAGGCTGTTATTTTCTAACTACTGATCCTCCTTTGTTTCCAACTTTTGCATTTTAGTCACCAGTAACTATCAATGAATCCTGACTGCATGTTCCATCAACTTCAGACTACAGAAGCTGGTAAAACTCTTCAAACTTCCTCATCTTTGGCCTTAGTGGTGGGTGTGTAAATTGGAATAATAGTTGTATTAACTGTCTTCCTTGTAGGTCTATCATTGACAGCATTGTACTTCAGGACAGATCTTGAAATGTTCTTTTTGATGATGAATGCAATGCCATTCCTCTTCAAGTTTTCATTCTCAGTACAGTAGACTATATGACTGTCTGATTCAAAATGGCCAGAACTGATCCATTTCAGCTCACTAATGCCTACGATGTCAAAGTTGATGTCTTCTATTTCATTCTTGACAATTTCCAATTTTCCTAGATTCCTACTTTGTACATTCCATGTCCTGATTATTAGTGGATGTTTGCAGCTGTTTCTTCTCATTTCGAGTCACGTCACATCAGCAAATGAAGATCCTGGAGGCTTTACTCCATCCATGTTGTTAAAGGTTAACTCTACTTTGAGAAGGCAGCTCACCTTCCAGCACTGTATCTGACGCTTGGCTACTATTCATAAGGTTTTCCCTGGCTAATTCCTTTCAGAAGTAGACTTCTGGGACCTTCTTCCTAGTCTGTCTTAGTCTGGAAGCTCAGCTGAAACTTGTCTACCATGGTTGACCCTGCTGCTATCTAAATACCAGGGGCACAGCTTCTGCAGCACAGCAACAAGCAAGCCTCCACTGACAGACGAGCAGTGACTGCTCACTCCTTCCTTACCTGATGGTGTCACCTTGCTTATGTAATGCTGTTACCTTCTTTACCTGATGCTGTTATCCTCCTTGCCTGATGGTGTTACCTTCCCTTACCTGATTGTGTTACCCTCTATACCTGTTGTTATCCTCTAAAATATGGGTTTTTCAAATACATGTAACTGAAACATGTTTCAAATATTCACCATTTCACTCAAATTTATGAAAAATACTGCATTGGGAAGTTTTATGAAACACACTGTTTAAAAAAAAAAATCAGTTGTCATCAAGTTCATTCTAACTTAGTGACCCTACAGGACAAAGCAGAACTGTACCACAGGGTTCTGAAGGACTGCCCAGTCAATGTGATCTACTGACCCTTTGGAAAGCAGTTATCATTCTTAACTACTAAGCCACAATGATTTCCACAAAATATTAGCACTAGTTTTTACTATACTTGTTCTATATACAATTTGAAGGCAACTGGAGCCCTGAGGACACAAAGCTTAAGAGCTTGGCTGCTAGTTAATAGGTTAGCAGCTGGAATCTACCAACTGTTCCCTGGGAATCTGACTGGGTAGTTGGCTTCTTTCTTGCAGGGTCACTGTGAGTTGGAATAGGGTGGACAGCAATGGGGTTGGATTTCTGGTGAAGTGGAACCTAAAGGCTGGCGGTTGAAGTAAATCCAGAAGAACGTTCATGAGTTAGAACAGATTTGATATCCCTGGGTTTCAGACGTCTGTGTGTGTGTATGTGTGTGCACACATGCATGCACACACGTGTGTATTTCTACAACCCCTGGAGGTGTAATCGGTAGGCACTTGGCAGGTAACTGGAAGGTGTGTGGTTGAAACACACCAGCAGCTCTATGAGAGAAAGATGTTACAGTCTATTTCTATAACCATTACAGTCTTGGAAGCCCAATAAGACAGTTTCTGTAATGTGCTATAAGGTTGCCATTAGCTGGAATCGTGTTCCCACAGTTTACACATATACAACCATAGGTTCTATTACCTGCAGTCACTACAGAAACAGATTGCTAGGTATTTCTACTGCAGAGCCACTGGGAAGGTTCAAATTCCCAATCTTCTATTAGCAGTTAAGTGTTTAACCCTTTGTGACACCTGTGCACTTTAAAAATATTTTAATGCCATGTCCAACAGGCTCTCTCCTGAAGCACTGCTGACTCCAGAGTGAATGACATACATCTCACACGCATTTGATTGTTGTTATCCTCCTATTCAATATGGTGGGGAATTTACAGATTCCTCTGACAATGGAGAACCAAGGGGCAGTTTTCATGAACTGTATTACCCTATGTTCAGTGGAAACCTTTTATCCATCATTAATGTTTCTGGAAATCAACAAATGATTCAAGGTGAGGTTCACATTTTCACATAACAAAAATTAATGGAATTACCTAGAAGGAAAAGGCAGCTGGGATAAAAGACAGAATTGAATACATTTTGCTGTTTCAGTACTTTGGCAATGGTCAAAAAGCAAGTTACTAGGAAATACTTTCATGAAGATGGACAGTCACGGTGATACCAGTGGGGTGTAATGAGATGCGCAAAGCAGAGAGGTATTGGATGCAATGCACATGGAACACTAGAAGAGGAAAAGGGGCTGGCTTTTCTCCATGAACACACATGTGTAACCACTGATGCAAGTCTGTAAAGCTGAGGTGGCTGTAAAGCACACACTCAACTCAAAAGAGACTTTTTCTAACAGATTTCTTCAAATCTCATTCACTGCATGCACACTTGGTCCTTGAGAGGATTCCTGTCTCCTGATGGGCTCAACACAGGCATCCTGGATGAGTTCTATCTACACTTCCCTCAGGTCTTCCTTTTGCTACCCTGGGAGGACACTCGGGTGCACAGGACATGGTGATTATGGAGAAAGACATATCATTAAGGAGGACAGGGAAGTGGAATGAACACTTCCCTGACCCTGAGCCAACACTCTGGTCTTCAGGAGATGCACAGGTATAAACTTATTTCTAGCAATATCATCATGTCAAACATGTAATAAACACAGTAAGAATTTTCACAAGGTCCTAGACCACAAATAATCTTCCGATTTACCAAAAAACAAACAAACAAACAAAAAACCCTAAAGTCAGCACTCACACTTGGGACACTTAAAGGGCCCTAAAGCTTTTAACTAAATTGAAAGGAAAAATGAATTTCATACACAGAATGTTCTGAGGAAGCCAGGATGTACACGTTCCCCACAGCAAAGGACAACACTTGTCTTACTAAACAACAGATTCCCATTCCTCAGCCCACATAAGGGGTAACATCAATGAGTACAATATATCTGGTTACTAAACAACAAACTTTAAAAAAAATGAAGTCATCCATACCTACTGAAGCCAGGTTCCTGAAGGTTTCTAGCATCACCTCTCTGTAGAGTTTCCTCTGTGAAAGATCCAGCAATGCCCATTCTTCCTGGGTAAAGTCCACAACCACATCCTCAACAGCCACTGAGTCCTAGAAATTCAAAATATTCTGGTTCAGTAAGGCATCCTGAACTCCAATGGGTACAAAAAGCACAGGAAGGCTGATAGTCTTTGGGATATGAGATTAAATGCAGTTTCTACACAGGGTTCTTCATTCTCCTAAGGTCTGCTCTGGGGTTTGGGCATCAGTCTCATCTCTTCACTGTCTACATTCAACCTCACTGACTGCATCCTGTCTGAGAGACTTAAAATACTTAAAATTACTTCCAGTACAATGGCCTTCTTTCTCAACTTTGACTGTGACCAATTCCACTTTCATTCCCCTACAGTCTAGAACACTCAGAGCACAGAGCATAAGCTGGAGAAATGCTCTCCAATGAAAGCTCTATTTCCACATTCAGATCGCCTCTTCCCGAGAGAGGAGTTTACGAATTTGCATAGCTGAAAGCAGGACACAATATTAATAACAGGGAAACACTGCTGGACTGCCAGCTTTTCTCAGTGCCCTCAGCAGCCATGGGAGAACCAGTAGCCTACCTGCAAGGTCCTGAGCTTTCCTTAAATTAGGATTCTAGGTGATCAAGAAACCATTAAAGAAACCCAACTCTTCAGACAAAGACTGAACTAGTATACACAGGGTCTGACAATTTCAGGAACTCACCCTAGAAAAAGTACTACATACTTCATTGCTGAACATCACTATAGTTAAATTCAAAATATTTCCCTTGAGAAACTGACACCAGAGGAGAGTCCACCATTCAAAGGAATATTGGAACTCTCTTTCTGGAATGACCAGACTGATATCCAGCAAGCACGTATGTAGCACTTTTTATAGGAAGAGGTTCATGAATGTGATTGTAATACCTTGTAACACTTAAAAGAAAATGGGTGAAGAGTGTACACTACTACTTGGTTTAAGTAGACACAGGAGACTAACTAGGCAGCTCCGGTTTGGAGGCAAGAGGCCATGACACAGGGGAATGTCATTGCTGTCAGGTGCAACTGAGTCAGTATCAACTCAGAGAGAACCTATCTACACACAACACAAAGAAACACTACTCCGCAGTGTGCCAAGACTGTAACTGTTTCTATGTTTAGACCCATCATTGCAGCCACTGTGTCAATCCATCTTGTGGAGGGTCTTTCTCTTTTTCCCTGACTCTCCACTCTACTAAATGTAACGTCCTTCTCCAGGGAATGATCCCTTCTGACAATACTTCCAAAGTGTGAGACGCAGGCTCACCATCTGGCATCCAAGGAGCACCCTAGTTGTACTTCTTCTAGAACAGATCTGTTTGTTCTTTTGGTAGCCCATGCTATATACCATATTCTTCTCTAACACCATAATTCAAAGGCATCAATTTTTCTTCTCTCTTCATTATTTACTGTTTAGCTTTTGCATGCATATGACACAACTCAAAATACCATGGCTTGGATTAGGCCCACCTTATTCTTCAAGGTGACAGTTTGAGTTTCAGTACCTAAAAGAGGTTCTTCACAGCAGATTTGTGATATGTCTGTTGATTTCTTGACTGCTACTTTCAGGGGCATTAATTTTGGAACCTAGAAAAATGTAATCTGCGACAACCTCATCCTCCATTTATTACACTGTTCCTTAGGAGTCCAGTGGTGAGGATTTTTGTTTTCTTGATGTTGAGGTACAATCCATACTGAAGGCTCTGATCTTAGAATTTCATCAGTAAGTGTTTGAAATCCTCTTCACTTCTAGCAAGCAGAGTTATGTTATCTACACACACGAGCGGTTAATGAGTCTTCCTCCAACCCGGATGCCTCATTCATCTTCACATACTCTAGCTTTACAGATTATCTCCTCAGCATACAGACTGAAAAGGTGCGGTGAAAGGATACAACCCTGATGCACAGAGAAACCACTTCTGGGATCAGGACCACAGAAGAAAATTGTACAGTGTAACTGAGGAATTTATGGAGGACTGGTATTGAAAACCTTCAGGGTCAAATATGCCACCAACCATCTTAGGTGGAAAATGAGCACAAAATTATCACAAATGATGGCACAACCAAATGGCTACACAGATTTTGGGCGGACACATAAAATCCATAACATTCCACCATCTGGCACTCCAAAATTCACAGATATACCTAATCACAGTAAAAGTCACAGTAAAAACACATGCATCACACATGATAGCAAAAGTCTTAAATCACTCCCAAGTACAGAGTCCCAAAACTTCCTCTACATCTGGGAAACATAGAATACAAGCCATCTCCTTCTAAACATACAGTGGGAGAACAAACACAAGTTACAGACATTTCCATTACAAGCAGAGAAAGAACAGAAAACACGCTAACAAGCAAGTCAGCAGAACACATTTCACTAGCCCTTCAAGATTTCAAAATATCCTTCCATTTTGTCAGACATTCTACACAATGGCCCACCCTCCAGATTCTACGTATCATTCGTCTTCTCTGGATTCTGAGTAGAGCCTCTTGGGCCTATACTATAGTTCTACTTTCTAGGCCCATTGGGACAACAACCCAGCCTCACTGGCTTTAGAGGCACTCTAAGACCAAGTAGTAATTCTACCCTTACAAACACAGGAAGCAATGGTTCCACCCTTTCAAATCCCTGAATTCATGGCCATACCTTTTGACATTAAGGCAGCTCAGCTTCTCATGCTCTTTCTCTCTTCAGCTTCTGCTTCCTATGGTTTCATGGTCCAGGCCTCAGGCCCACATCGGCCCTCCTGGGCCAAGTGTTCCAAAGGTCTGCAGCTCCACTGATTCACGTGTGTGGCAGAACCCTACGCTGCCAGGAACCCTCTTGCACACAGGCAATTGGTTCTCTGGCTCTGTGGGTAAGCAAGCCCAGCTCTACTGATTTAAGTTGCTTCAAGCACCCCACTGCAACAAGAAACCTCTTCACACAAACACTCAGCTCTCTCCCTGCATGGGTCAGCTCAAGTGCTATGATGCACTGATCTAGTTCTGCTGCTGCTGCTCCTGCTGCCACTGATCCTCTCCTCTTTTTTCTCAATACCTGCACCTCCCTGCCATTAAGAGTTCTTCTCAGTTCCTTCTGAATCTTCTATCTACTCAAAGTTTCAAAACTGCTTCCATGTTTTAGGTATTTGTCAGACCAGCATCCCACTCCTGGTACCAAATTCTGTCTCAGTCATCCGGTACTGCTCTAACAGAAGGAGTACGAGTGGATGGCTTTAGCAAATAAAAATCTTTTTCTTACACAGTCCAGGATGCTACAAGTCCGAATTCAGAGTGTCTACTCCAGGGAAAGGCTTTCTCTCTTTATAGACCTTGGAAGAAGGTCTTTGTGTTGCATCAATCTCTTGACAGAAAAAATCTTCATACAGGAATGTGAGGTCTGAAGGACAAACTAAACTGCTTTCTTGATGGCATAAGGTTCCCAGCTCTCAGTTTGTTCCCTTTTCTTCTGTCTCTCATACAATAAAATGATAAAAAGTGGTAACACCAACACTCCAGGGAAACCATTTCCATTAGAACAGGGAGTTCATCTTAGTAAGGGTTTTACAGTCTCTTCCTAATTGTGTATACCATAAATCCAGGTTATTCAACACAAGCAGATATTATGATTTACAGCATCAGAAAAGTCACAAAATGAAGTAAAATTACAAACTGGGAACAATGGCCCAGCCTAATGGGTACGCACATTGTTTGGGGCGCACAGTTCAATCCACATAGTAGGCCTGACTCAAAACATGGTATTTTCAGTCTCATTACACGCATGTGAAAGATAGACAATGAATGAGGAAGATACAAAAATTGATGTGCCTTTGCACTGTGGTACTAGAGAACACTGAATGTACTATGCAACACCAAAAGAACAAACAGGTCTTTTCTGGAAGAAGTATACCCCTAGTGCTCCTCAGATGCCAAGACAGTGACATTGCGACAAATGTATTTTGCACATGTTGTCAGGAGAGATCAAAGCCTAGAGAAGATCAGGCTTCACAGAGTGGAGGCTCAGTGATAAAGAGGAAGACTCTCACTGAGATTATTGACACAGTAGCTGCAATGATGGACTTAAGCATAAAAATTATTGTGGGCACGGCCCAGGACCAACTGGGTTTCATTGCACTGTGCATAGGTTGGCTATTATTCAGAAATGATCCAACAGTACCTAATAACAACAACAACATGTCGTTTAGTATTTTCCCCATAAAGTCCTCCAATATTACAACTTGAGGTTTAAATTCTTCCTTCAATTCTCTCACACTGACAAAAGCTGACTATATTTTCCCTTTTGGTTTTCAAACCCAAGGTCTCTGCATGTGGGGGACGCTCCTGGGAAACTCCATGAGGCAGTTCTGCTCTGATGTCTAGGGTAGCTATGAGTCAGACTCAACAACCATGACTTCTGTGGGTAGTTACCCTCTGAAATCTACTGTTCAGCTCCTTTATCATGTTTCACTTCAGCAACTCTATTCATGAATCAGTTTCAGAGGCTCTGCTTACATCTATCTAGGCCTTTTCTTTCCTGTGTCTTGAATGACCTTTTCACCATGTATGATGATCTTGATGTTATTCCACAACTTGTCTGCTGTTTCATCATTAATGTTCAATGTGTGAACGCTGGTTTTAGATGGCCTGTCAATTCAGGTGAGATGTACTCAAGGACATCCTATGGCTGTTGTGGACTCATTTTATGGTTCCTTGGCTTCAAGTTGAACTTACATATGAACAATTGATAGTCTGTTCAATAGTCAGACCCTGCCCTTATTCTGACTGATATCTTCAACTTTTACACAGTCTCTTTTCTCAGATATAGCTGATTTGATTCCTGTGTATTAAATCTGAAAACGTCCACTCGTAAACTCTTTATGTTGCTGAAAAAAGGAATTTTCAATGAAGAAGTCAGTTGAGCAGTTTTGATGACTAAGGCCCTATTTTGGCAAAAACAATCCTTTTTCTTCCTTTCTAACTTTTACATTTCAATCACCAGTAAGTAATCATCAGTATATCTTAACCGTGACTTTAATCAATTTCAGAATGCAGAATTTGATGAAAAAAATCTTCAGTTTCTTCATCTTTGGCCTTAGTGGTTGGTGGGTAAATTTAAATGATAGCCATACTAACTATGCGACCTGGTAGGGGTATGGATGTTATCACTGACAGTGTTTAAACATAGGACACATCTTGAAATTTTTATTTCATCAGGAGTGCCAAAACCATTCCTCTTCATTTATCATTCCCAGCATACCAGACCATATGACTGTCCAATTCAAAATGACTAATACCATTTCAGCTCACTAATGCCTGGGACATCCATCTTTACATGTTTCATTTCAGTCTTGACAATTTCCAATTATTCCAGATTCACACTTCATATAATGCACATTCTCACTATTAATGGATATTTACATTAGTTCCTTTGTTACTTTGAGTCTTGCCACATCAGTAAATGAAGGTCCTGAATGCTTGCTGCCATCCATGTTGTTAAGGTAGGCTCAACTACTAGGGGGTAGCTCTTCTGAAAGACTTCCAATCTGAGGGCCCTATCAACTCTATCAGACAGTCTTCTACTGCTATGCATACGGTTTTCATGGGCTAACTTTCAGAAGTACATCACCAGGTTAAGCTGAAATCTGTCTAGAAATTCAGCTAAAATTTGTCTACTATGAGTGACCGTTGTGATCTTTTAAAAACTGTTGAGATGGCTTCTAGCATCAGAGAAAAATGTAAGTCACCCTAGTACCACAAACTGACAGATGCATGAGGGTTTATACAGGTGACAAAGAAACACTAAAGTGATGACCGAAAACATTAAAGAAATGTAACCTTCATATAGTAATTTTACAGCCATATGAAAAGCCCTTCCTTTACATTTACCTTAGTTCAGAAAGAACTATATGTCTAAACTTTTGAACTTGGATCTTAGAAATTTATATTTATACTCATTGACTAGGTAAAGCTTTAAAACAGAAAATTCCGGGCACAATCCAAGATCAACCACAGAAAACATTATGGAGTTTTCTAACAAGTTAGAGTTAAACTTTCTGTATTGTAAAAATTGTAAGACAATTATTAAAAAGCAAGTGTAAATTCCAAGCTACCTTTTGCATAACAAAGAGAAATAATGGGTTTGAATTTTGAATTTTTATGACTATATCACATAAAACAGGCATTTCTGTTTTTGAAACGTTTATAGCCGTTAAACTGAAAAATTGGCTGTTGAAACACAATCTGATCTAGAATGTTTTTCCAATGCAAACTGTTAGCCTGAGAAGTTAAATACAACAATAGCCTGAGCTTATCCAGCAAAACAGAACATTTTTATTTTAGATTTCCATACAACATTCTGCCGAGTTGAAAATGACAGGAGTTTAATACCAGCTGTAGTAGAGACAAGTAGCAAGACAAAGACTCAACTGGAAAAAGCATGTATCTAAAACACTTGAAAGCCTCAAGGAACCATAATGGCTCTGAAAGGGAAAGACAACCCACACATGATCCACCTGAACCCACTGTTCACTGCCCCACTGCAATGAGGCATTCAGGAGAGAATCCCACTGACATTCAGGGCATTCTACTCTTAACACTCTTACAGTGTGAAAGTTCAGCTGTAGTTTTAGAACTGTACTGAAAAGTCTTTAGGACTTGGGGTGCTATATACTGAACTGTCTAACCCCAAATTATGTATCAACTTGGTTAGGACATGATTCATAGTATTATGGGGTTTTATTCATTTTGTGATTGTAAGTTTCCTATGTGTTATGAATTCTAATCTCTGCCACCAGCTTGCAAAGCAAGATTACATCATGCTAAAAAGGATTAAGGTGGGATTGTAACATCCTTCCTAAAGTCACATCTCTGATCCAGGGTAAAATGAGTTTCTCTGGGGAGTGCCCTACAACACCTTTTATCTTATAAGAGATTACAGGAAAGGGAAGCGAGTAGAGTTCGAGACTTCATATGACCAAGAAAGCAGAACCAGGAGAAAATCACATCCTCTGGACCCAGGGTCCCTGTGCTGAGAAGCTCCTTGACCAGACGATTCAAAGACCTTCCTTCCGAGCTAAGAAAGACAGAAAGCCTTCCTTTACATTGCTGCTGCTAGCTTATTAGACTATGAGAAAATATACTTTCCTTTATTGAGTATCTCTGTGTGTAGTATTTTCGTTATAGCATCACTAAATCACCAAGACATTAAGAGTAGCCCAGAAAACTGCAGAGAAGGGACAAGGATGGCTCTGAAGGATCTCAGATTCAGTCACCTCAGCCAGAGTTGCTCCATCTAGACTCCGCTTAGGAGGTTCTGTCATTCAATAAACAGAACCAAGGCCCAGGATGAGGTTGTTAACATACCAGGATGCCAGGAAGGCAACTATAGGAATCCAAGACTTCAGCATCCATCCATTTCTGGACAAAGGGTCCAGTGACAGTGGAATAGGTTGTTAGGATGCGTCCTAGGGCTCAGTCTCTTGGCCTTCTCTGACACCTGTTTACATCACTGATGAACCTGAGGGCCTGGAGCACCTGGTTCCCAACAGTTCATATCTATACTCACCCCTTAAAGTAACAGTACCCTAGTTCTTGGTAATACGCACCATTTCTGGATCCAGCTTCTCTTCAAGCTTCTGGAACTCTAAGTGAATGTGCTCCCTGAGCACAAGAGGCCACTTCAGGAAACAGATAGCACAGGAAGCAGAGTCACTACGCAGTCTGGAGGCAGATGACTGATGTCTGGTTCACAAAGCCAGGCAAAGCAGCTGAAATCCTTACTTGTGTACAAGATGGTCACCTTCAGGCCTCAGCTGCATAGACTGGACTATCTCTCCCTGTGTCACACCTAAGACCTGCAATGGCAGAAGACAGTATTCAGTACAGAGTGACTAGTTCCTGGCCTTCAGCTCTTACCTGGGCTGGGCTTTCCCCTAGCTTGAGATCATACTCCAGCCTGAGAACATGAGTATCTAAGGCAGATCCTGGTCCAGCTTCCTGAGGACACACCTGTGTTTTTCAACAAGCTCCACAGGCCTCTCCCTCTTAGCAACAAAGTCACACAGGGAGAGGCTTCCAGGCCTACCTACATATGAAACTGGCTTCCTCTAGAACAGGAGGGCTTCAAGGCTTAGGTTGAACTTAATATAGAACACACACATTTTTACTTGGTATCAACAGAAGTGAATTATCAGAGACAATGTACGTCAAGTTTAAGTCACTGAACTCATCAGGCTTCCCTAATGTTTAATGATGTGCAGCTGAAACTTCAGATGTGCTTATTAAGGAAACCTTTAGTTTCATTTACAGCATGGTCATATGTGACCAAGGAGCCATGCTGGTGTGATGGCTAAGAATTCGGCTGCTAATCAAGAGGCCCAGTTCTAACTCACCAGCAGTTCTCAGCGAGAAAGCTGTGGGAGTGGACTTGTGCACTCATTACAGCCTTGGAAACCCTACAGGGCAGTTCTGCTCTGTCCAACAGGGTCACTGAGACAGACAGGTTTTAGTTTTTGGTTTTATTTATGTAATCTGTAGGTTTTGTCTCCATTTTGTAAATAACATTTGTTGCATGCCCTTGTGTTTTCTACTTTTGTTGTTGGTTTGCTTCCTTCACTCTCCGGCAATAACATCACAAGTCTTCATGCTTTCCAGAAATCTCGGAGAATTTCTGAACATACTCTCTTTCAACCTTCTAATAATTGATCAACCAATAAATCAGGAAACCCTGACATTTTCTCTGAGGAGAAGTCTCCCACATTTCTCTCTGATTATTTCTGCCAAATTACCCAACTGAACTGATCTCTGCTCTTTAATTTTCTTGATCTCAGGATAAATGTTCTCTCTCTTATGAGGTGTATACCAGCAGCTCCTCTTCAACCATTGTCCCTCTTTTGATTAATGTTTCCAACAACAGTCTCTAGTGTTAATGCACATCCTATTCATAGAATAGTTATTCTCAGCATAAACTGGGAGCTGATGAGACTCTCAATTCCCACCAAGATAACAATCTGCATTTTCACATGAACTCTGGGGTAGCCACATCCAGGCACTCAACTGCTCTACAGCCTGTAACTGCCTGTCCCAGCCTGCCCACCATCCCAGTCCATGCCCTGAGGCAGGCAGGGTGCACAGGGAGCTAGACCTCCAAATCCTACTTTGGCCAGCCCTCTTTCTCTGAAGTTTGGTTCATTTCTAAAACCTTCCAGAGAAGGGTTGTCTTAAGGAAAATTTCAGGGTAACAAAGCTGGAAGCTGAGGAAGCCGGCTCTCATTGCCTATGACATGCCAAAACACAGATAGTTGCCAATGGTCTTTACAAAAATGATCCCTACTGGTATCAACTGGCAAACCCCTCACGTGATATACACTGGAATGTACTATGGCTTCTAAAAGGAATGACATCTGCTGTCTAGAACCTTGGAACACACAAAAGGGACTTCAACAGCACCAAAGGATTTCACTCTGCCTACATTTCCACTGCTTTCTTGGAAGGAAGCTGGACGGTATTCTGCAAAGCCCAACCAGCAGCCAGTATGGCAGACCCTCTACTAAGATTATTCCCCAGTCAGAGGGCAGTGGCTCAGTGTGGAGCTGACTCTCTCTGGCAGAGGGACAGCAGATAATGCAGGACTCTGGTCTGAGGTGGACAGCTCTCCAGTCTCCAAGACTCAACCTGACGGACCGAAGGTCAGGAGCTGGGTGGGTCCTAGGCTGCTCGGGATGCCTGAAATGGAAGAAATCAAAGTCAGACTTCAGGAGGTCCTTCCAGCCAAAGAAGTTCTGTCTACAGTGGTGATTTTGGAAGCTAGCTGGAAGCTAGAGTTACCTAGCAATAGCAATACGAACATTTTCACCCTTGACAGTATTTTCACCCAATTCAGTGCAAGCAACAGCAATGACTGTAAGGCAGCACTTGTTAGCTCTTTCCCTAAGGCCAGGAATATCTGATACAAAAGCCATAGAAAGATATCACAGGAAAAGGAGACTAGAGACCAACAGCTCTTACGAATCCACACACAAAAATCCTCAACAAACTACTAGGAAGCCGAGTCCAATAGCACTGGAAAAGGTTTACACACCCTGATGCAGTGTGATTTTTCAAGGAATGTTTCAATATAAGAAAACTAAGCAACCTAACAAACCACATTAAAGAAAGTCAGTAAAATAATCACATTATCTCAGGCAACAAAGAAAAGGCATCTGATAAAAACACAAGACCTTTTGATGACAAAACACTCAAAAAACTAGAGCTAGCACAGAGACTGCTCAATATGTTATGAGGCATTTATGAAAACCCACTGCTAATGTCATACTCAGTGGAGAAAAGCTGAAATCTGCTGGGAGCCAGCCCCGACACTTTTCAGGGTCCTGCATGGAGGGAGGGAGAGGCGTCGGCAGGAAAAGAATGGAGAGAGACAGGAAAGGGTTTTTTGGTTAAAGGCAGCCCGACCAAGAGAGAGAGAGCTGTCTGTCTTTATTTTTTATAGATGAGGTGACGTAATTTTCACCCTATTTTCATCATATAAACTATTAGTTAACAAGAAACTGACCCATCATTATTGGCTAACAAGAAACTGACCCCTCGTGGTCTTCTTTTTCTAGTTAATTGCCAAAGCTTTTTGGACAATGGTCTGAGAGAGGTATTCGTGGTGGTAAATGTCAGTGAACACAATTAATGGTTTTATTTGTACCTCAAAGTGGAAGGCACAGAAGGGTAGACTCCTCAAAGCCTCACCATTTGGCTGTCTCCATTTGTTTCTCTAAGTCTTTATTTATCTCTTCCTGTGCAGATAGTAAGTGTCTGCCATCCCCTAATCCAACCCAGCTGCTCTAAGAAAGATGTTTCTTTAGTGATAATTCATTTGCCATACCAATTATAATGGACTTGGAAGTTTATCTATCTTTCTGCTGTAGGGAGTGAGATGCTTGTGTAGTTTTAAGGGCTGTGTGAAGAATTGTCCTGGGAAGCCTTTCAAGGGTTACTTTGTAAATCTGTGTCTGTAGAGAAAAGGGAGGGGGGAGACACAATTAGGGGAAAGCCAGTGAAGCTGGGCAGGCCTCAGTGCTTGCAGGCATGCTGTATTGAAATCCATTCCTCCAAGCTCTTTTCCCTAGAAATTCCTCGTCAGATTTTCCCAATATAATTTCATAAGCCGAGGGGATTGTAAAGCCCCTCTTAGAAGGCATCTTCCTTGATCCCCATGTTAGGAGGGGAGAGGGTCGGCTCTCCACAGAAATCATTCCTCCTAACAACAGCAAAGATAAGTATATCTACTTTCACTACTGCTAGCCAATACTGTGCAAGAAGTTTGAGACAGAGCAATAGGGTAAGCAAAAAACAAAATGTATTCACATCCATATGCCTACAAGGAAGACCACTAAACACAACTACTACTCAGATTTACCTACGATCTTCTGTAGCCTGAAACTGACTGAACAAGCAATCAATGTATACTGATAATTACTGGTGATTAGAATACAAAGGCTGAATACAAAAGACTAGTAATTGGAAAATACGATCTCAGTGACAGAAATTATGCGGAAGAGAATGTTTCAAAACCAAAGACTAATTCGTTGCAAATACCTTTCTTTCTTTTAACAATGGAGACTATACAAGTGGACCTTACCATATGGAATACATAGGAATCCATTTGAGTACATCTGTGGAAAGATACAATGGAAAATTTCAATATCATCAGTCAGAACAAGGCCGAGGGCTGACTGCAAAACAGATTATCAGTTGCTCATATGGAAGTTCAAACTGAAGCTGAAAAAACTTAGAACAAGCAGATGAGAGCCAAAGGACAACCTTGAGGATATCCCACCAGAGCTAAGAGACCATTACAAGAATAGATTTCAGGTCTTGAATACTAATGACAAAGACCCAATGAATTCTGGAATGACATCAAAGAACTCAGACATGAGATAACAGATCGTTATAAAGACAAGAAAGGAAGGGCAAAGCAGATGTCAGAAAAGATGCTGAAATTTGCTCTTGGCAGTAGCTAAAATGAAAAGCAGAAATGAAGTAAAAGAGCTAAACAGAAGATGTCAATCAGCAGCTCGAGAAGATGAAGTAACGTATATAATGACACATACAAAGAGCTAGAGACAGAAAACCTAAGAGGCTCTGCTTTTCTCAAGATGAAAGAAATGAAGAAAGAATTCTAGCTCTGACTTGCAATACTGAAGCACTCCAAAGAGAAAATAAACAATGTAGGAAGCATCAAAAGAAGATAGAAGGAATACACACAGTCATTATATCAAAAAGTATGACTTATTTCAGGAGGTAGCATATGATGAAGAACCAATGGAGCTGAAGGAAAACTCCAAGCTCTACTGAAGATATTGGTGCAAAACAAGGGTCCAGAAACTGACAATCAATAGAGACATTTCAACAAAGAGTTGCAATGTTCCAAGTGCTCCCTCATGTATGTCAAGAAAGGTGGAAGACAATCACTTGGTCAAAAGACTGGAAAAGATTCATATTTATGCCTATTCCAAAGAGGATGATCCACAGGAATATGGAAATAATCAAACATAACATCAAACATTAACACTTGCAACTAAACTTCTGCTGATAATCATGCAAAAGCAGCTGCAGCAGTATACAGACAGGGACAGCTAGAAACTTCAGCCACATTCAGATGAGGATATGAAGTTATGCATATTCCTGCTGACATGAGATGGATGCTGAAAGCAAAAAATAACAGAAAGATATGTACACCTATGTTTCATTGATGGTGCAAAGCATTCAACTGTGTAAATCATAAAAAGTTAAGGAAAATGTTGCAAACAATGGGAACTCCAGAAGATTTACATGGTCATAGGAAACCTGTACATAGATCAAAATAGTCAGATCAGAAAAAGGGGATACTAGATGGTTTAATGTTAGAAAAGTTGTGCATCAGGGACGTCTTCTTCAATAGTATCTCTTGAATCTGTGTGCTGAGTTGGTAATTTGAGAAGCTCTATTCTATGAAGAAGAATGAGGCATCAAGATTGGAGGAAGGCTTATTAACAACTATTTATGCTGAGGACACAACCTTGTAGGCTGAATGGAAAGAGGATCTGAAACACTGATGAAGATCAAAGGCCGCAGGCTTCAGTATGGATTATACCCCTACAGAAAGAAAATAAAAATCTTCGCAACTGGACTAATAAGCAACACCATGTTTATTTTTATGTTGATGTTTTCTCTGGTGTTCTTATTAGTCTGTTCTGGGATACTCTTTTTTGTGAGTTGATTTTTCACCTTTTCAGAGCTGGTTTTATAGTTGTTGAGACTCATGTGTTAGGTTTCTTGACATGGTATGATACATCTTTGTTGTGCTTTACAGCTGCCCCTATGAACCCCCTTAATAAACTATTTATAAACCCAATTTTAATTACTACCAGTCTTGTCATCTTCCTCTCCATCTGGAAGGACTATAACGACTGTAGTACATCCTTCTTTTTATTATGATGACACCATAGTTTTCTTGATGATCACTGGATTGCTTCCTTCCATACCAAAGCTGTGATTTACTTTGGGGCCTTCCCTAAATGAGTACAGTATTGAGTAGTGTGTCGTTCTAAAATATAAAGTTAGTGGTTTTCTTCTTCTAAGCCAAAGCCAAGAACTTCTTTCAGTATTTCTTGTAGTTTGGGTTTGGTTTTTAGAAAGTCTCTGAGTTTCTGTTTATCTGGGAATGTCTTAATTTCATTTTCGTATTTGAAAGATAGTTTTGCAGGATATATAATTCTTGGTTGGAAGTTCTTCTCCTTCAAGACTTTGAATGTGTCGTGCCACTGTCTCTGTGCCAGCATGGTTTCCGCTGAGAAATCTGAAGAGAACCTACAGGGTTTATCTCTGAATGTTAGCTTTGCCTTGAGTCTTGCTGCCTTTAAGAGTTGCTGCTTATGTTTCATTTTGTTAAGCTTGATTATAGTATGTCTTGGAGTCTGTCTTTTGAGATCTATATTGGATGGCATACGATATGCATCTGAGATGTCTATATTCTCTTCCTTCATGATTTCTGGGAAGTTTTCTTTCAGCAGCTCAGCAACGATACTCTCTGTGTTCTCAGATGTCTCACCCTGTTCAAGGACTCCAATTAATCGAAGGTTGTTCCTCTTAATAGAGTCCCACATGCTTCTTAATGTTTCTTCATTTTTCTTGTTTCTTTTTTCTGATTTCTGCTCATAGAAGCTGGCATCAGTAGCTCTGTCTTCCAAGTCAGAAATTCTTTTTTCCATTTGTTCCATTCTGTTTTCTTGGCTTTGCATGGAAGTTTCTATGTCTTTGATTTTCTTCTTGATCTGTTGGATTTCAGAGTACTGGTGTTCCATCAGATCGAACAACTTGCTTAATTTTTCATTTTGTTCTGCTGCATTTTGTATAAGGTCTAGAAGGGCTCTGTATATAATCAATTTGTATTCACTTCCTGATGCTTTCATAAAAGTTTCTTCATCTGGAAAACTCCTTGGTTGCTTTGTTTGGGAGCCTTCTGAAGCCATGAGTGATTGCTTGTATGCCACAATTGTCTGTTGCTTTTTGGGTCCCATGTGAGTATATAGAGGCTAGAAGAGGTACTCTGAGGATGGATTGCAAATGTTTCTCTAGGCTGTCTTCAAATGTAAAGCAAAAGGTATCTGACCAGTTAGTTCACAAGTCACTTAGGTTTTCAGGTGTAGAGGTCCCTCTTCTCATCTGACAAAGTAAGCGCCACTATATTCAACCCCAGATGATAACAAACTAGTTCAGAATACAGCAATGCTACTGCCCTGTTGGCCTCTGCTGACAGGGCCTAGCCTTAGCCAACACTGCGTCGAGTACTGGTTTTGTGATAGAAAAGCGCTCTCCTGTGGGCAGGCTCTGGCTCCCAAGCTAAGAATTAGGTCCAGCTGCAGCCACTGTATCCAAGATGGCGTCCTCCACACAGGCAGCAGACAGAGGGGCTAAAGGTGCTGAGAGGTAGTGATTCCTCTGCTTCTGTTGCAGGTCCCCCAACGTAGGCAGCACTGTGCAAAATCACTACTTTTCTGTCAGAGAAGCGCTGTCCCGTTTGTAGGCGCTGCCTCCCAGGCTAAGAATGAGGTCCCGATAAAATCTCGGTACCAACATGGTGTCCCGCACACTGACTGCAAAGCTCCGCACAAACCCCGCTGAGGCAGCTACAAAACGAAAGGCTCAAAATGGATAGATTAACAGAGTCCTGGGTCTGGCTCTCAGAATATGGGAATTTCGCCTGCCTATCCCCCCAGCAGCGCATCTGAGTCCAGCCGCCAGGCAAGACCCAGCTCCGTTCGCCAGCCGAGACAGAGGAAAAAAAAAGTCAAAATGGTGCATTTACCTTCCATCTGTGACAGCCGGGGCTAGCCAGGAGCAGGAGTCAGTGAAAGAGAGGAGGTTTTTCGCTGAGTGGTATGAAGTCCCAATTAACAGCTCTGTGCTGTGTCCTGAGGCTGATTAGGTGATCAGAAGGCTCTGTTTGATTGTCAGTTCAGGTCTTGGTTTCCAGAGGGATATAAGGAGACATGTGCTTAGTCCGTCATCTTGACTCCGCCCCCAGCAACACCATGATAAACAAGGGAAGTATTCAAGTTGTCAAGGATTTCATTTTACTTGGATCCAAAATCAACATCCCTTGAAGCAGCACTCAAGACATCAAAAGATCGCAGCAGAGATGGAGCTCAGTAAGTTGAGTCCCACTGGCAACACAAGAATACAAAGGGGTGCACCCTGAGACCTCCACTAAAAGACCACAATTGATCGTCCAGTGGCTTCGAGGTTTCCCTGGGAGCATGGCCCCTGTCCCTAATGCTGCCCTTGCCCATAAATCATAACGATGGTCCACTCTTTGGACACGAATGGACTGGACTTGGAGATGCAGAGTGACCACATATTGGGTGCACTTTATGGTTATATACATCTATAGGATATCATCCTGCTGACCTCTGGCTGGAGGAAGGAGAGTGGGTGGAGGGGAGGGGAAAGGAGACTGCTGGGAGAATGAGACACATATGGAGCAGAGAGGAACAGTGTGCTGTGACCGGGGAGGGAGAGCAGTGGTAGCTGCATATAGGTGGGCATGTAAATATATATGGGAATGTACATTTTCACTCAGTCATAATAATAAAGTAAATAAAATAAATAAATAAAAGATCTCAGCAGAAACCATGATGGCAAAAAGGGAGTAGGATGACACATAAAAAGCCATCACATAGAAAAACTTCCAGCCAAGAATTAGATATCCTACAAACTCTCTGTCAAATACCACAGTGAAATGAAGATATTCTCAGAGCATCAGAAGTTGAGACTTTGCAAAAACCAAATGAAAACTACAAGAAATATAGAAAGAAGCTCTTCATTTAGAAAATTAATAACATCACATGTATACTCAACAATGCAATGCAGGACACAGCATCCAGAGTCCTACTCAGTGAGGGAAGTCACAAAGCTGAATGCAAGCTAAAACATTAAAAGTATGGAGCCAGAGATCTTACTATGTAAACTATGACAACACCACATTACAAAGAGATACATTACAATAGTTATAGCCCTCTCAGATATAGAGGAAGTTATTAAGATATATGTACGTTAAAGACTGGTTTATACTTACAATGCTAAAGGGGATAAAAAGCTTACCCAAAAGCTAACTGACAATGCAACATATCAAACAAGAAACATAACATAGGAGTAGGAGTCTCAACAGACACAAAACCAACACTGAAAAAGATAAAAAGAAAAGACATCAAGAAAAAGCATCCAGAGGAGAATATGAAGTGGAGCACAGAAAATGTTAACAACACAAAAACAGAGGTATCAATATGACAGCACTAAGTACAGACCTATCAATAATTACAGTGACTGTAAACAGATTGAATGCTCCAATTAAGAGGCAGGGAGTAACAGGTTCGATCAAAAATACATCATGCATCTATATACTGCTTACAACATACACACCTTAGGATGAAAGATGAACAAACTGACAATCAAAAGAAGGAAGAATACCAATCAAGCTAACAATACACAAAGAAGAACTGGAGTGACAATACTAATCTGAGATAAACAGCTTTTAATGTCAGGTCCACCATCATTAACAATAATGGTCATGATTCACTGCTGAAAGGTTCAATACATAAGCAGGATATAACAATATTAAATATTTATGCCCCAATACTGGAGTATCTAAATACATCAAAAAAATTCTGACAACAATGAGAAAGGAGACAGATCACTCCACAATAACAGTCAGAGGCTCTAACACTCCACATTCAGTAATAGACAGATCATCCAGAAAACAACTCAATAAATTATTGACACAGAAGATCTTATTGTGACCATTAAACAACTAGATCTTATATACATACACACAACTTTTTACCAAATAACAGATTAAGTAAACCTTCTTTACAGAGGCACAAGGAACATTCTACAGAACACACCATGTATTAGGTCATAAAGCAAATCTAGACCACCTACAGAATGGGAAAAAATAGTTGGCAACTATATGTCAGACTGATGCCTGATTTCCGTCATCTATAAGGTACTACAAAATATCAATAAGAAAAAGATACATAATCAAATTAAGCGATGGGAAAAAGAGATGGACAGACACTTCTCTAAAGAGGAGATTGACATGTGGACATGCTAATGATCATTAGCTATAAATTCAAATTAAAACTAGAATGAGATACCATCTTACCCCCAAAAAGTTGACCATAATCCAAACAATGCGAAACAACAGATGCTGGAGAGGCTGTGGGGAAATTGGAACTCTCCTACACTGTTGGTGGTACTGCAAAATGGTGCAATCTCTTTGGAAAGCAATCTGGTGCTTCCTTAAAAAGATGGAAATATATATACCATTTGACCCAGTAATTCCACTGTTTGGAATAAATCCTGCAGAACCAACGCCATTCACACCAACTGATACATGCATGCAAGTGTTTATTGCAGCACTGTCCACAACAGCAAAAAGATGGAACCAACTAAGACACACCCAACAACAGAGGAATGCATAGGTAAACTATGGTACACATACTCAATGGAACACTATGCAATAATAAAGAACAATGATGATTTTAAGAAACATCTCTTAACCTGGTTTCAACTTGAGGACATTATGTTCAGTCAAAATAGTCAGCAACAAAAGATAAATACTGATGAGACCCCTACAATAAGAACTTAAAAACAGACTCATGCATAGAGTCTTTGACGGCTGCAAGGATGAGGATGGACGGAGGAAGAGGGTAGGGAACAGATTAGACAGATGATAGAACTTGATTGGGTGAAATAAGTGACAGCACACATGAGAAAGAAGATCAGTATTAACTGGACTTCAGCATAACATGTTTACTCTTCCCTTCTTAACTCAATAAAGCAAGGATAGAGTAGCTGGGATGGGGGGTCAGGGACCACGCGCTCAGGGGAAATTGAGGCTAACTGGAACAACTAGTGTTTTGCTAAGGGAGTCTTCTGCACCCCAAATTGGTGAGCGGGGTCTGGGGTCTTAAAAGCTGCTAAGCTGCCATCTAATTGTCCCAACTCAGCAGGAACAGATGATTTCCAAGGACCAAAACGACATGGGGCAAAGAGAACCTGGAAGAGAGACCCATGTGAGTGAGTGATTACATTGACATGTGACCAGAAGAACCGGATGGTGCCCAGCCACCACCAGGGACAGCTGTGATGGGGCTCACAAAGTTGAGTCTCACAACCAACACGAAAAGAAAAATGAGTACACCCTGAGATCTCCACTAAAAGACTGTAGTTGACTGTCCAGGGGTTTTGGGGTTTCCCTGGGAGCATGGCCCCTGGTCCTGATTCTGCCCCTGTCCATAAATCATAATGGAGGTCAACTCTTCAGGCAGAAATGGCTTGGACTTGTTGACAGACAGCAACCATATCATGTGTGCACTTTATGGTTCTATGCATCTATAGGATGTCATCTAGCTATCTCTTACTGGATGTGGGGGAAAGGGTGAAGGGCAGAGGATAAGAGATTGTTAGGAGGATATGACATGTACAGAATGGAGAAAAGGACTATGCTGTCACCAGGCAGAGAGAGCAGCGAGAGTCACTCATTGCTGGGTATGCAAATTTATATGGGATTGTATATTCTCACTCAGTCATAATAAAAAAATGTATTGAAAAAAAAGCAAGTCTCAATAAAACCGTAATGACTGAATTATTGCAAATTATCTACTAGGACAAAAAGTCATAAAACTTGCAATCAACAGGTAGAACTTTGAGCTCCTGGAAGCGGAACAATACCTTGCTGAAAAATTCATGAGTTGGAGAAGAAACGAAAAATGAAATGAAGAAACTCCAAGGGGATTGGAGTCAAGATGGCAGACTAAGCACATATCTCCCTATATCCCCATGGAAACCAACACCTGAACTGATAATCAAACACAGGCTTCTGATTACCTAATGAGACCCAGGACATGGCATACAGCTATTGATTTGGACTTCATACCTGAGTGAAAAACCTCCTCTCTTTTGCTGTCTCGTGTTCCTGGTTAGCCCTGGCTCTCACGGACTGATGGTACATGGACCATTGTGACTTTCGTTTCTCTGTCTTGGCTGGCAGGCGGAGACGGGTCTAGCCTAGCGGCCAGACTCAGACACACTGCTGGGGGGATACGCAGGCACAATTCCCATATTTTGAGAGTCAGGCTTAGGACTCTGTTAATCTAGCCACTTTGGGCCTGTCTTTTTCTCTCTGCCACAGCAGGGTTTGTACAGATTCATACTGCCAGTGTGCGGGACACCATGTTGGATATAGAGATTTTAGCAGGACCTAATTCTTAGCCTGGGAGGCAGCGCCTGAAAATGGGGCAGCACTTCTCTGACAGAAAAGCAGTAATTTACACAGTGCTGCCTAAAGTGGGTGCCTCGCAACAAAAGCAGAAGAATCATTACCTCTCGGGACCTTTAGACCCTCTATCTGCTGCCTGTGTGAAGCATGTCATCTTGGATACGGTGGCCACAGTTGGACCTAATTCGTAGATTGGGAGCCAGAGCCTACCCACAAGACAGCACTTTTCTAGCATAAAAGCAGTACTTTACACAGTGTTGCCTAAGGCTGGGCCCTGTCAGCAGAAGCCAACAGGGCAGTAGCATTGCTGTATTCTGAACTAGTTTGTATCATCTGGGGTTGGATATAGAGGTGCTTACTTTGCCAGTTGGGAAGAGGGACCTCTACAGCTGAAAACCTGACTGACTTGGGAAGTGGTCAGATACCTTTTGCTTTACATTTTAAGACAGCCTAGAGAAACATCTACAGTCCATCCTCACAGTATCTCTGCCATCCTCTACTTACTCACATGGGACCCCAAAAGCAACAGATACTTGTGGCATACAAGAAATCACACATGGCTTCAGAAGGCTCCCAAACAAAGCAACCAAGGAGTTTTCCAGATGAAGAAACTTTGATGAAAGCATCAGAAAGTGAACACAAAAGGATTACATACAGAGCCCTTCTGGACCTTATACAAAATGCAGCAGAACACAATGAAAAATTAAACAAGCTGATCGATCTGATGCAACACCAGTACTCTGAAATCCAACAGATCAAGAACAAAATGAAACACATAGAAACTTCAATGCAAAGCCAAGAAAACAGAATGGAACAAATGGAAAAAAGAATTTCTGACATTGAAGACAGAGCTACTGATGCCAGCAGCTATGAGCAGAAATCAGAAAAAGAAACAAGAAAAATGAAGAAACATTAAGAAGTACGTGGGACTCTATTAAGAGGGACAACCTTCGATTAATTTGAGTCCCTGAACAGGGTGAGACATTTGAGAACACAGAGAGTATCGTTGCTGAGCTGCTGACAGAAAACTTCCCAGAAATCATGAAGGAAGAGAATATAGACACCTCAGATGCATATCATACGCCACCCAATATAGATCTCAAAATAAAGACTCAAGGACATACTATAATCAAGCTTAACAAAATGAAACATAAGCAGCAACTCTTAAAGGCAGAAAGACTCAAAGCAAAGCTAACATTGAGAGGGAAACCCTGTAGGCTCTCGTCAGATTTCTCAGCAGAAACCATCCTCGCATGGAGACAGTGGCATGACACATTCAAAGTCTTCAAGGAGAACTTCCAACCAAGAATTATATATCCTGCAAAACTATCTTTCAAATACGAAAATGAAATTAAGACATTCCCAGATAAATAGAAACTCAGAGACTTTCTAAAAACCAAACCCAAACTACAAGAAATACTGAAAGAAGTTCTTGGCTCTGGCATAGAACAAAACGACTAACTTTATATTTTAGAACAACACACTACTCAAAACTCTACTCAGTTGGGGAAGGTGCCAGTGTCAATTACAGCTTTAATATGGAAAGAAGCAATCCAGTGATCATCATGAAAACTATGGTACCATCATATTAAAAAGAGGGATGTACTACAGTCATTACAGTCCTTCCAGATGGAGAGGAAGATGTCAAGACTGGTAGTAATTAAAATTGGGTTTATATATAGTTTGTTAAGGGGGCTCATAGGGGCAGCTGTAAAGCACAACAAAGATGTATCATACCATGTCAAGAAATCTAACACATAAGTCTCAACAACTACAAAACCAGCTCTGAAAAAGGTGAAAAATCAATTCACAAAAAAGAATGTCCCAGAACAGACTAATAAGAACAACAGAAAAAACATCAACACAAAAATAAACATACAACAATGGCAGCGCTGAACACATACCTATCAATAGTTGCACTGAATGTGAATGGACTGAATGCTCCAATAAAGAGACATTGAGTGACATCTTGGATCAAAACACATGACCCATCCATATGTTGTCTGCAAGAAACTCACTTGAGACCTAAAGACAGGAACAAACTGAAAATTAAACAGTGGAAGAATATATATCAAGGTAACAATGAACAAAGAAGAGCAGGGGTGGCAATTCTAATCTTAGACAAAATCCATTTTAACGTCAAATCCACCATCATGGACAAAGATGGACACTACTGCTGAAAGGTTCAGTACACAGGCAAGACTTAACTATATTAACTATTTATGCACCTAATATCAAAGCACCTAAGTACATCGAAGAAACATTGACTACACTCAAGAAAAGAGTTAGATGACTCCACAATAATAGTGGGAGACTTCTCAATGTTCCACTCTCAATACTGGAGAGATCATCTACATAAAGCTCAGTAAAGATACAGAAGACCTCACTGCCACAATTAACCAACTAAACCTCATTCATATATACAGAACTTTCCATCCATCAGCAGACAACTACACCTTCTTCTCCAGTACACATGGAACATTCTCCAGAATTGACCACGTGTTAGGACATAATGCAATACTCAACAAAATCCATACCACTGAATTACTGCAAAGCATCTTCTCAGATCATAAAGCCATCTAAGTTGAACTCAACAGCAGAAAAAACAGATAGAAAGTGAAACTCTTGAAAACTGAACAACATCTTGCTGAAAAAACCATGGGTTACAGAAGAAATCAAGGATCAAATAAATAAATTCATGGATTCCAATGAGAACGAAAACACTTCCAACCAGAACCTATGGGATACAGCCAAAGCAGTGCTCAGAGGTCTGTTTATCTCCATAAATGCACACATCTGGAAGGAAGAAGGAAACCAAATCAAGGAACTAACCTACAGCTTGAACAAATAGAGAGAGAGCAACAGAGGAATCCCTCAGGCACCAGAAGAAACCAGACCATAAAGATTAGAGCAGAGCTAAATGAACTAGAGACTAGAAAAACAACTGAAAAAATTGAAAAGATCAAGAGCTGGTTTTTTGAAAAGATCAACAAAATTGACAGGCCACTGACTAAACTTACTAAAGAAAAGCAGGAAAGGAAACAAATAACCCAAATTAGAAATGAGAGGGGAGTTGTCACCACAGATCTAACAGAAATAAAAAATATCGTAACAGAATACTATGCAAGACTGTAACAAATCTGAAAATCTAGAGGAAACGGACAAATTCCTTGACTCATACAACCTACCCAAATTATCACAACGTGAAGCAGAACAACTGAATAAGCCCATCAGAAAGGAAGAGATTGAAATGTCATCGAAACACTGTGAAGCAAAAAAAGCCCAGGCCCAGATGGCTTCACTGAAGAATTCTACCAAGTTTTCAGAGAAGAGTTATCTCCAATACTACTGAGACTATTTCACAGTATAGAAACGGATGGAGTACTCCCAAACTCATTCTATGAAGCCAGCATAACCCTGATACCAAAGCCAGGGAAAGACCCAACAAAGAAGGAGAACTACAGACCGGTATCACTCATGAATCTAGATGCAAAAATCTTCAACAAAATTCTTGCCAATACAATACTACAACATATCAAGAAAAGAATCCATCCTGACCAAGTGGGATTCATACCAGGGATGCAAGGCTGGTTTAACATCAGAAAAACAATTAATGTGATTAACCACATAAATAACACAAAAGACAAGAACCACCTGATTTTGTCCATTGATGCAGAAAAGGCATTTCATCAAGTCCAACACCCATTCATGCTAAAAACTCTTAGTAAAATAGGCACAGATGGGAAATTCCTCAACGCAATAAGGGCCATTTATACAAAGCCAAGTGCCTACGTCATCCTGAATGGAGACTGAAAGATATTCCCTTGAGAACAACAACTAGACAAGCATGCCCACTCTCACCTCTCCTATTCAACATTGTACTAGAAGTTCTAGCCAGAGCAATTAGACAAGACCAAGAAATACAGGGCATCTGCATAGGCAAAGAATAAGTGAAAATCTCCCTGTTTGCTGATTATATGATTGTACATGCAGAGAATCTGAAAGGATCTATAAGTAAACTACTCAAACGATAGTTCAGCAAAGTCTCAGGATACAAAATAAACATAAGTAAATCAGTAGGATTCCTTTATACCAATGAGACTGTTAATGAAAAAAATCATCAAATCAATACCATTTATGATAGCCCCTAAGAAGATAAAGTACCTAGAAACTAATCTAACCAGAGAAATAACCTTTACAAAGAGAACTACAAACCCTTACTACAAGAAAGTAAGAGAGACTTAGGTAAATGGAAAAACCTACCCTGCTCATGGATAGGAAGACTTAACATTGTGAAAATGTCTATTTCACCCAAAGCAATCTACTTATATAATGCTATCTCAATACAAGTTCCAGAGTCATTTTTTAATGAGATGGAGAAACAAATCACCAATTTTGTTTGGAAAGGGAAGAAGTCCCGGATAAGCACGGTACTACTAAAGAAGAAGAACACCCTGGGAGGCCTCTTGTTACCCGATCTTAGAACATACTACACTGCCACAGTGGTGAAAACAGCATGGTACTGGTACAAGAACAGACAGATCGATCAACGGAACACAACTGAGACCCCAGAGATGACACCATCTGCCTATGAACAGTTGATATTTGACAAAGGCCCTAAGACATTAAACTGGAGCAAAAACAGTCTCTTCAACAAATGGTGCTGGCAAAATTGGATATCCACCTGCAACAAACTGAATCAAGATCCATATCTTACACCTTATACAAAAACCAACTCCAACTGGATTAAGACCTAAATATCAAACCTAAAACGATAAAGCTCATTGAAGAAAAGGTAGGAACAACAATGGAAGTTTTAATACACAATATGGACAGACTCCAAAATCTATCAACCAAACCACAATCATCAGAAGAGAAAACAGATAAATGGGAATTAGTAGGAATCAAATAAGTAAGAATCAAACACTTTTGCTCATCCAGAAGACTTTATTAATAGAATTAAAAGAACACCTACAGAATGGGAAAAAATATTTGGCCAACTCTGTCAGACCGACACCTGATCTCCATAATCTATAAGATACTACAAAATATCAATAAGAAGAAGATAAATCATCCAATTAAGTGATCAGCAAAGGAGATGGACAGACATTTCACTAAAGAGGAGATCCAGGCAGCCAAAAAACACATGCGAACATGTTCACGATCTTTAGTTATTAAAGAAATTCAAATCAAGATGACAATGAGATAGCATCTCACCCCAACAAGATTGGCCATGATTCAAACAACAGAAAACAACAAATGCTGGAGAGGCTGTGGAGAAAGTGGAACCCTCCTACACTGTTGGTGGGGTTGCAAAATGGTCCAGCCTCTTTGGAAAGCAAACTGGTGTTTCCTTAAAAAAATGGATATAGCTATACCATTTGACCCAGTAATTCCACTACTTGGAATATATCCTACAGAATCAGGGCCTTTCACACCAATGGACACATACACAAGAATGTTTATCGCAGCACAGTCCACGATAGCAAAACCATGGAACCCAGATGCCCAACAACAGAAGAATGGATAGGTAAACTATGGTACATATACTCAATGGAGCAGTATGCAATGATAAAGAATAACGATGATTCCAGGAAACATCTCATAATGTGGTTTCAACTGGAAGACACTATGTTGAGTGAAAGTAGTCAACGACAAAAGGACAAATATTGTATGAGACCTCTACGACAAGATCTCAGAAACAGACTTCTGTATAGAAGAAAAGACTCTGTGACAGCTGCAAGGGAGGCGAGCGAGGGAGGTCAAGGGGGGGAGGGTTTAGATTAGATAGTTGCTAGAAATATGGTTGGGTGAAATCGGGGATAGCATACATTAGAAACAAGAACAAGATTAAGTGGACTTCAGCATAACTTGAATACTCCTTCCATATTAACCGAATCTTGCAAGGATAGAGTAGCTGGGGCAGGGGACAGGGGACCACGCTCTTAGGCGAAATTAAGGCCAATTGGCAAAACTAGTGTTTTGCTAAGAGGACTGTCTGCACTCCACGTTGGTGAGTGGCATCTGGGGTCTTAAAAGCTGCCAAGCTGCCATCCGAGGGGACAGCAAATGGTCCTAACTCGGCAGGAATGGATGCTCCCCAAGGACCAGAATGACACGGCATAAAGGCAACCCAGGAGATAGAGAGACTCACATCAGTGGGTGCCTACATCGATTTGGGACTGGAAGATCTGGACGGTGCCCGGCCACCACCAGTGATAGCTGCGACAGAGCTCACTAAGTTGAGTCTTACTCGCAACACAAGAATAAAAAGAGGTGCACCCTGAGATCTCCATTAAAAGACCTCAATTGACAGTCCAGCAGTTTCGGGGTTCGCCTGGGTGCATGGCCCCTGGCCCTGATGCTGCCCTTGCCTATACATCATAACGAAGGTCCACTGTTGGGACACAAATGGTTTGGACTTGGCGATGCAGAGTGACCATATATTGGATGCACTTTGTGGTTCTATACATTTATAGGATATCATCCTGCTGACCTCTGGCTGGAAGAAGGAGAGTGGGTGGAGAGGGGGAGAAAGGAGACTGTTCAGAGGATGAGACATGTATGGAACAGAGAGGAATAGTGTGCTGTCACTGGACAGGGAGAGCAGTGGAAGCTGCATATAGGTGGGCATGTAAATTTGTATGGGAATGTACATTTTCACTCAGTCATATTAAATAAAAAAAGAAAAAAGAAATTCAAAGTAATCAAATGAGAAGGAAAACACATCGTAACAGAATCTAAGGGATACAGAAAAAGCGGTGGCTGGAGGTTCATTCATTTTTATAAATGCATACATCTGAAGTGAAGAAAAGGTCCAAACCAAAGAATTAACCCCTTAAACAAGTAGAAAGTGTATTAAAAACATGAAAAAGTACAAAGAGAACAACAAAACAACCCCTTCGGCACCAGAGGAAAACAGATGATAAAAAATTAGAGCAGAAATAAATCAATTAGAGAATACAAACATAACTGAAAGAATTAACAAAACCAAAGGTGGTTCTTTGGAAACACCAACAAAATGGATAAACTACTGGGTAGAGCTACAAAACAAAAACAGGAGAGAAAATAACCCATAAAAAATGAGAAAGGAGATGTCACAAAAGATCCAACTGAAATCAAAAGTATCATAAAAAAAAATACTACGAAACATCGTACTTGAACAGATTCGAAAACCTAGAGGAATTGGACAAGTTTCTAGATAAATATCACCTACAAAATTGTCACAGGGAGACCGGAAGAACCAGACGGTGCCCAGCCACCACCAGTGATAGCCACGATGGAGCTCACAAAGTGGAGTCTCACTGGCAACACAAGAATAAATAGGGGTGCACTCTGAGATCTCCACTAAAAGATCACAACTGATGGTCTAGGGGCTTCAGGGTTCCCCTGTGAACATGGCACCTGGCCCTGATGCTGTTCTTGTCCATAAATCTTAATGAACGTCAACTTCTCAGACAGCAATGGATTGGGCCTGTTGACGCAGAGTTACCATATTTTGTGCGCACTTTATGGTTCTAGGCATCTATAGCATATCGTACTGCTGACCTCATACTGGAGGATGGGGAGTGGGTGGACAGGAGAAGATAGGAGACTGTTGGGAGGATACAACATGTATGGAGCAGAGCGGAAGAGTGTGCTGTCACCATGCACAGAGAGCAGTGGAAGCTGCATATAGGTGAGCATCCAAATTTATATAGGAATGTACATTTTCATTCAATCATAATAAAAAATAAAATGAAATACAAAGAATATTAACTAAATAGAAAAAAAATTGTCACAAGGAGAAGTAGAACACCTTAATAAACCAACCACAAAAGAAGAGATTGAAAAAGGAATTACCAACCAAGACTCCTGGCTCACATGGCTTGACCAGAGAATTCAACCAAACTTTCAGACATGGATTAATTCCAATACAACTGAGGCTATTTTACAGCACAGAAAAGGATGGAATACTCCCAAATTCATTCTATGAAGCCAGCATAACCGTGATACCACAGCCAGGGAAATACTCACCAGAAAAAAACCATTACACTCCAGTATGACTCATGAACCTACATACTAAATTCTTCAACAAAATTCTTGCCAACAAAAGTCAAGAAACATATCAAAAAATAATTCATCATCACCAACTTGGATTCATGCCAGGAATGCAAGTCTGGTTCAACATATGGAAAACAATGTGATCAACCACATAAAGAACACAAAGGTAAGAATCACCTCATTTAGTCAACTGATGCACAAAAGATACTTCACAAAGTCCAATACCAATTCATGCTATAAACTCTCAGCAAAATAGGAATAAAAGGAAAATTTCTTAATGAAATAAGGGGCATCTATGTAAAGTCAACTGCCTACATGATCCTGAATGGAGAGAGGCTGAAAGAATTCCCCCTGAGAACAGAAACTATGCTATTCAACACTGTGCTACAGGCTTAGGCCAGAGCAATGAGATGACACAAAGAAATAAAGGGCATCGGCATCGGTAAAGAAGAACTGAAAATATCCTCATTTGCAGGTGGTGTGACCATAAACACAGAGAACCCCAAAGAATAATAACCCAAACTAGTAGAAGAGTTCAGCAAAGCAGTAGGATGTAAGATACAGATAAGTAAACTGGTAGGATTCTTTCACACCAACAAGACATTACCAAAGAAGAAATCACCAAATCACTACCATTTACCATAGCACTCAACAAGATAAAATACCTAGGAATAAATCTAAACTGAGAAAAGATCTAGACAGAAAAAATTACAAGATCATACTGCAAGAAACCAAGAGAGACTTAGATAAGTGGAGAAAGCCACCTTCCTCATGGTTAGGAAGATTTAACACTGTGAAAATCTCTATTTAACCCACAGCAATCTCCATATGCACTGCAATCCCAATACAAATTCCAGTGACATTTTTTAATGAGATGGAGAAACAAATGACCAACTTTGTCTGGAAAAGGAAGAAATCACAGCTAAGTAAAGCACTCCCGAAGAAGAGGAACACAGTGGGATGCCATACACTACAGACCTTAGAACCTATTACATTGTCACTGTAGTCAAAACAGCCTGGTACTGGTACAAAAGGGACATACAGACCAACGGAAATGAACAGGGTCTCTCGAAATATTACCATTCTCTTACGAACAACTGATACTCCACAAAGGCCCAAAGCTCATGAAGTGGTGAAAAAATAATTCCTTTCACGAACAATGGCAGCAAAACTGAATATCCATCTGAAAAAAACTGAAACAAGACACATATTGCACACCTTACAAAAAACTAAGATAAAATAGAGTGAAGACCCACATATCAAACATATCAAACATAAAACCCACATATCAAACATAAAACAATAAAGATCATGCAAGAAAAAATAAACATAACAATGGAAGTTCTAATACACAGTTCAGACAGAGCACAAGATCTGACCAATAATGCATGAACAACAAAACACAGAACAGATAAATGGGAATTACTAAAAATCAAACAATTTTCCTCATTCAACAACTTTATCAAAAGACTTAAAAGACTACCTGTAAGAGACGAAAAACTATTTGACAACTACAATGTCAGATCGATGTCTGAATACAATAATCCACAAGCTATTGTAAAATACCAACGCAAAAAAAAGGTAAATAACCCAATTAAGCGATGGGCAAAGGAGATGGACAGACAGACACTTCACCAAAGACATCCAGGCAGCCAAGACACTTGAGAAAACGCTCACGATCATTAGCTATTACAGAAATCCAAATCCAAACTACAATTAGATACGATCTCAAGCCATGTTATCACATAAAACCCTTCCCAATCCTGTACCATCCTTGCAATCAGTATTTTTGAACTCACTGTTGTAGCAGTCTGTGTCAATCCACTTTGACATCTTCCTCTTTTATGCTGACCCTCTATACTATCAAGTAGGATATTCTTCCCTCCAGATAACATGTCTGTCATGGATTCTGTAACCTCAAAGTGCATGTATCCATTTCACTGAGCCGTCATTCACAGTAGTACGTGAATACCTACCATTTTCTCACCTGATGTGATTTTCCTATGTGCTGGAAAATGCCTCTATGATGTTAACAAGCGGGGACGGGCTGCATTTGTGCTGATGAGGCAGAACACATTTGAGGGGATTTCATTCTATCCTGAGACAGTTTCTTTTGGGATGTCAAACAAAGAAGGAAGCAGAGACACAGGGGGCTGTGTCTCCTAGGCTGGAAGTGGTGGGGCCCACCGCATGTCCAAACCAGTCTTCCACATTCGGGGAGGGAACTAATAAACAGACGAACAAAGAAGAAAAGAAGCAGCCCCCAGTTACCCTAAGCATTCAACGGATGAGCCTTCTTTAACACATTACACACCAACAAATATATGTGAAGCCTCTTTTCAACTGCAGCAGCAAAAGGAGAGGGGAGATTTATGACATCTGGCACTGCCCTGACAATTAAGCAGGGTCTTCACTTTCCCACATCATGCACCTAACAACTGGTGGCTCCACCCACTCCAGCTTGCCACCCACAACAGGGTTTTTATAGTCTAAGTGGTGACTTCCAGTCCTTAACAGCCAACAACACTGGATGTCCAAAGTTCAGGTGCAAAATCTAAGCACCTACACACTCTATGGGACAGGGACATGCCTTTCACCTAGGCACTCAGAGGCAGTTGTCAGCCCCCACCCTTGCTATGCACCTAATTCCCTGCTGAAGCCTAGTAACTTCCTGTTCCAATCACTTTTACATACCACAGCTGGTCTAGGGCTGTAGGTTAGAATTTACAACACAGACTAGGTGACCAATAAAAACTAAATGGACTCCCAGCTGATGAATCTAGCAGCAGCTCTACTTACCTGATGAGATGACATGAAAATTTCAAAGACACCAATATAACTTACTTGTGGTTTGCAGACACTAGTCAGTATCAAATCACATAACAAAGCAAACCACCATAGTTCCAGCAAGCACACATGACAAAGAATCTGGCAGTCTCACAGAGGAAGAGAAGGTCTTGTAATTACTGAAGACAGAATTCAAAAGATCCATGTACAAAAGATGAATATGCACACTCTTCAGGAAATCAGGACGGAGATCAGGAACTCAGATCAAACCAAGGAATACACACACGAAGCAAAGGAGGAGTTTAGGAGAGTGGCACAGTGGTTATGTGCTATCACTGGAACCAGCTAAAACCTACTAGGTGCTACTTGGAAGCTATGGGGCAGTTCTACTCTGTTCGATAGGGTCATTAGGAGTTGGAATTGACAGAGGTTCCACAACAGCAAACTGACAAATTTTACCGGCTGATAGAATCCACAAGGACACCGCAAATAGAAATCCAAGAACGTAACAAAAAAATTTCAGAATTTGTTTTCGCTAGGTCCCATCGAGTTGATTCCAAATCACAGAGACCCCGTGTACAAATGGACAAAACACCACCCAGCTATCTACCATCTTCACAATGCTTGTTAGAATTCAGCCCACTGTTGCAGCCACTGTGTCCATCCTTTCGACGTGGGACTTCCTCTTTTACATTGAACTTCTACTTTACCAAGCATCATGTCTTTCTCCAGGGACTAAACCCTCCAAATAATGTATCTATATTGGAAACTTCTCCTTTCAGAGAAGTGTTAACACTAGTACTGCCGAAGCAATTTCAGAGTAAAGAAAACGATACAACACTCCCAAACCCACCCTGTGCAGCCAGCATGACGCTGACACTGAAACCAGGTACAAACACCAAAACAAGAGTCAATTACAGACCACTACGGCACTTGGCTGGCTTTATCTCTTGTGAACGTAGATGCAAAAATTCTCACTAAATTTTATTGCACAGAAGACAACAATATACCAATAAACTAATTTACCACGACCAAGTGGAATTCATACCAGGTATGCAGGGATGTTTCAACATTACAACAAAAAACCACATGATCTTACCAATTGATACAGAAAAAGCATCTGGCTCCAAGAACATAAAATAGCTAGGAATAAAGCTAACTAGAGAAACAATAGACTTATGCAAAGAAAACTACAAGACCTTACTGCAAGAAACCAAGAGAGACCTACATCAATGGAGAAACCTACCCTGCTCATGGACAGAACGACTTAACATTGTGAAAACGTCTATTTTACCCAAAGCAATCTACATACACAATGCAATCCCAATACAAATTCCAGTGACATTTTTAACGAGATGGAGAAACAAATCACCAATTTTGTTTGAAAAGGTTAGAAACCCAGGATAAGCAAAGCACTACTAAAGAACACAGCGGGAAGCCTCAGACTACCCAACCTTAGAACTTATTACACTGTCACAGTAGTCAAAACAGCCTGGTACTGGTACCAAAAGAGACATATAGACCAATGGAACACAGCTCAGACCCCAGAGATGCCACCATCCTCTTATGAACAGCTGATACTCAACAAAGGCCCTAAGAGTGTAAACTGGGGTAAAAACAGTCTCTTTAATGGTGCTGCCAAAACAGGGTATCCATCTGCAAAAAATTGAAATAAGACCCACAGCTTATACCTTACATCAAAACTACCTCAAGTTGGACAAAAGACCTAAATATCAAGCCTAAAATGATAAAGATCATGCAAATAAAATTCTGTCAACAGTGGAAGTTTCAACACACAACTTAGACTTTAAAATTAGACAAAGCACAACCAACAAAAAATAGATCAATGGGAACTACTAAGAATCAAACACTTTTGCCCATCCACAGACTTTATCAAAAGAATTAACACCATCTATAGAAAGGGAAAAAATATTTGGCAACTACCTGTTGGACCAGTGTCTGCTCTCCATAATGTACAGGGCACAGCAAAGTATCAACAAGAAAAAGGTAAATAACCCATTAAGTGATGGACAAAGGAGATGGACAGACACTTCACCAAAGAGCAGATCCAGCCAGCCAAAAAACACATTACAAAATGCTCACAAAATCATTACCTAGATCAAAACTACAGTGATACTGTCAAGGTCGTGCAGCTGATTAGACCCCAAATGACCTGATTCAGGTTCCGGAGATCAAAGTAGCAAGTTTGGTCTCCCCAGGGGTGGCAAACTGGGATCCCCCTCCCCAAAGCACAGGAGGACGCCTCCTTTTCAGTAGCAAATTACGGGAAAGTTTACTAAGGGGAAGTACATTCCAAAGAGGGAACGGGTCAGTCTCCATGTGTCAAAAAAGACTCCACATAGATTTTCAGGGTACTTTTTATAGGCAAAAGCAAGGGGTGATGTCACAGGTGGAAAGGAAAGACTGTAACATGGCGACTGAGTCATATTCACCTAACAACTACCAGGAGAAAACGTATTTGCATCACAACTGCCAGGAAGAACCCAAATCTGCATCACAAACTGCTAGAGAGCTGCTGATATGTGGCCTATCAGGTTCTCCCGGCAACCTTATCAATACTGTGTGTGCCCTATAATGCAAACTGCTACCTTTGTCATCCCTAGAAAATGTTAGATTCTGGAGTAAAATATGTTGGTATGTGGCAGTAAAGATCAAGTTTCCTAGTTAACGTTGACAACACCATCTCACGCCAACAAGGTTGGGCATGATTTAAAAAACACAGAACAACAAATGTTGGAGTCTTCTAGAGAGACTGGAACTCTCCTCCACTGCTGTGAAATTCCAAAATGGTACAACCTCTATGGAAAGCAATTTTGCGCTTCCTTAAAAAGTCGGAAATATAGATACCATCTGATCCAGTAATTGCATTGCTCTGAATAACTCCTACAGAATCAACGGCAGACACGCAAACGGACACACATATACAAATGTTTATTGCATCACAGTCTACAATACCAAAAAGACAGAATCAACCCAGATGCCCAACAACAGATGAATGGATAAACAAACTATGGTACATATACTCAGTGGAACACTATGCAATGATAAAGAACAATAATAATTTTAGGAAGCATCTCATAGCCTGGTTTTAACTGGAAGACACGCTGAGGGAAATCTGTCAGTGGCAAAAGGACAAATATTACATGAGAACCCTGCTACAAGGACTTTAAAAAATAGACTTGTGTACAGAAAAAAAGGTTCTTCCATGGCTACAAGGGTGGGGTGAAAGGGATATTCAAACTAGACAGTTGATAGGAATTTGGTTAGGTGAATATGGTGACAACACAGAAGAGAGCAGGTCATCATAACTGGACTATGCCATAAATGTAAAGGTTTTCAAAACTCAACCCAATATTTCAAAGGGTAGAGAAGCAGGGACAGGGGTCTGGGAACCATCTTTTCAGGGGTTATCGAGGTCAACAGGTATACACTCTATTTAGCTAAGAAGGTCTTCTGTACCTCATACCGGTGAGTGGCATCTGGGGTCTCAAAAGCTAGCAAGCTGCAATCTGAGGTACGCCAAATGATCTCAACACATCTGGAACAGATGACAACCGAAAATATCAAAGACAGGAGGAAACAGGGGTCCAGAAGACAAAAGGACCCATTATGAATAGGAGACTGCATCAGGATGAGACCAGAAGAACCAGATGATGCCCTGCCACCAACAAAGGCAGCCATGATACGGACACAATATAGAGCCTCTGAGGCAACACAAGATGAAGAGAAGTGCAGATCAACAACTCTACTAAAAGATCGGAATTGACGCCCAACAGACTGGAGGGCCCCCTAGGAACATGGCCCCTGGACCTGCTGCTAGCCCTGACCTCAGTGCTGAGGTCAACTCTTCACGTACGAATGGACTGAACTCAGGGACACAGTGTGTGTGTGCATGCGGTGGGTGTACTTTACGGGTTAGTACATTTACAAGAGGCTGTCCTGCTGGTTGCTTTCTAGATAAGAGAGAAGAGAGTGGAGAGGAGGGGGCAGGTGCTCTTTAAGAAGATACTACAAGTACAGAGTGAAAAGGAGGAACGTGCTGTCACACGGTGAGGAGAACAGGTGGAGCTGCACATAGGCGGGTATGCAAAATTGATTTGGATTGTATACTTTCACTTAGTCATAATCTTACTAAAAAAGAAAACAGGAAGTAGAGTTGAAAATCAATAAACCGATTTTCAAACCTGTAAATCAAGACAGGGCCAAAGAAAAACCAGCATCACATCATTAAAAACTAAGCAAACAGGCAGAATACTTGGAAAAAAATAATTATCTCAGAATGCAAGAAAGATCTGGCTAAGGACCAACTTGACAAAACTTCGGGAAGGGAAATAGGCATGGAGGGAGGCCCCGAGAGCCCCGGTGACAGACCGTGTGACCACCCCACAGGAGTTCTGGCCCGAGGTGGGGAGGGGTCTGTGAAGGGCGACACCTGGTGCAGGAGGAAGGCCGGCCACGGGCATAGAACTGTTTTACCGGCGACGGATGCGGCGATGGGACAAAGAGAGGGCGGGGGCGGGAACCTGGGGATCTGTAGCTTCCTTTTGACCATAAGCCAGAGTACGCGAGGCTGTAGAGAACACAGAACGCGGGTTTCTACGTGACAGATCACACTCACCTCCTGATAGCTGCTTAAGAGCTGGAGAAAGTGCGACGGCGCAGTCAGATGACATACAGTGGGGGCGGGGCCAAAGGCGGAAGGGGTTGGCTTGCAGAAAGAGGTGTGGCTTGCAGAGAGCCGGGAGGGGAGAAGGGAGAGGGTGGGGAAGGGGGAGAGGGTGGGGAAGGGGGAGAGGGTAGGGAATGGGGGAGAGGAAAAGGGAGAGGGCGGGGAAGGGGGGAGAGGATTGGGAAGAGGGTGGGGGAGAGGATTGGGAAGAGGGCGGGGAAGAGGGAGAGGAGCAGGGGAACCAGCCCAACCAGAAGTAGGGAGTGCAGAGGCTCGCTGGACAGGAGCGGACCCCACCTGAGCTTTCAGTTTCTGTCCTTTCAATAGAGACTACTGAGCCATTTCAAAGTGTTTGCAGTCCCTTAGCTGCTTCCCTTAACCTTTCAAACAATTTAAGTATTTGAAGACAGGAGAGGACAAGAAACCAGGCGATAAATGACCCTAGGATGGGATCGGACAAAACTGAAATGTCCTGGAGGGCTAACTAACATCACAAAATAATGTGTTCTAATTGTGTAGAGGCTACTTTGTCCCGTAAATCTTCATCTAAGGTACAGCAAGAGGCAAGTTGTGTAGGTCACACATACTGCAAGCTGAGATACTGTCCTCCTAACACGTGTTTTTTTTTGTTTTCTGTGCCCCACTGTCAATTTCCACTCATAGCGATTCTACAGGATAGTAAAAACAAAACCAAACCTGTTGCCTCAAGTTTCTTACACTTATCAGTGACCTTATAGGACTGTGAAGAACAGCCCCACAGAGTTTCCAAGGAGTGCCTGGTGGATATGGACTACTGGCCTTTTGGTTAGCCAACTTAACCACTATGCCACCAGAGTTACCCATGGCTCCACAGCAGTGCCACACAGTGTTTCCGAGATAGCAATCAAGGAAACCCTGGCGGTGTTATGGTTCATGCTAACCAAATGATTGGCAATTCGAATCCACCAGGAACTCCTTGGAACTCTATAGAGCAGTTTTATCCTGTCCCATAGGGTCCCTGTGAGTTGGAACTGAAGAGAAAGCAGCGAATAGAAGGTAAGCCAAGACAGCATGTTGACAACTAATACCAGACCCAAGTCATGGTATTCTCAATTGCCTCACATGTGTGCAAAAGCCGGATAAAGAACAAGAAAGCCCAAACACTTGACACCTTTCAATTGTGGTGTTGGTGAAGAGAATTCACCATACCATGGACTTGTAGAAGAACAAACAAATGTGTTTTTGGAAGAAGCACAGCTGGAATGTTCCTTATCTCATATACTTGGACATGCTAACAGGATGGACCAGTCCCTGAAGAAAGGTAGGCAAGTAAAAGAGTAAGACCTGCCATGAGAAGGACTGACACAGTTCTTGAAATAACAGACTCCAGCACAAACATTGTGAGCACATTCCATGACTGGGCAGCATTTTGTTCCGTTGTGTATATAGTTGCTATGAGTCAGAATTGCCTCAACAGCACCTAACACCACCAAAAACAACATGATTGTTCAGGAACTCAAGTGGCACAGTGATTCAGCACTGGGCTGCAAACCAAAAGGTTAGTGGTTGAAATCTACCAGCTGCTCCTTGGAAACTCCCTGGTCAGTGCTTCTCACAATGTCACCTGACTTGGGTCCCTGCCACGGGAGCCAATAAAACATACTTCAAGTTAGGAAGAGGAAGAAGGTTTATCACGAGGTAGGAAACTGCTGGAGACTCACAGCTACACAGGCTATTCTCCATGGAATCTCAAAAGACAATTTTTCCATCAGAGTTTATGTATCATTTCAACAAGAAATACTTCATGTTTTTAAGCATGCAGCCCACAGATAACTGTACACATCACAAAATAGTCACAAGATACTCTTTATTATACAGATATGTATGTCAGACACCTGGACTCTGCATGTTTGTGTAACAGGCAAAGACAAAACTTATACAAAGATTCCTCAGTTAGTGAAACTTGCCTCCTGAGTTCACTCTCAGATAAGGAGCAGGAAAGAAAGTTGTGGTAGACAAAATGCCAGGCAGCCTTTGTAGCCATTGTTTTCCAGGTTGAAGGCCATTTCTCAGAAGAGCAAAGAGGAGGGACACTAAGGTCACAGGAGCTTAGGGGGCTCTGTGCCCCTTTGGAAAGAGGCCAGTGTAGAGGCCAGAGTAGGGGGTGCAGTTAAACTATACTTAACAGATTAGAGTGTCATTATGGCATTAGTTATGCAAAGCTCTCAATTACACATTGTGAAGGAAACCTCCCCTACAAAAGAAACTTCCCGTTATCTTATCCTGTCCCGGGAAGGACTTCCCGCAATCCCTGCCCCTTACCTTATCAAACCCGTTCTACCCACAACCCTGTCCCCTTATCTGGCCCATTCTGCCCACGACTCCCTGCTTTCCACACCATCTCCATAAAAGTTTGCTCCACTTCCCCATCGGGGCCACCCGCTGGCCCACTAGCGTTACTTCAATAAACAGCTGGTTCTTCTCTCCTTGGGTGTCAGTTGATTTCCCTAACATTTGCTTCCCTGACTGGGAAGTCAAACATATGGGCTCCTTGAGCCATCTGCCCTCCCCGGCTTGGTTGCGTCCGGGCCCGGTTGGGGCCAACGGGATGGCGCCACCCTTTCCCTATTGATGGGGGTCCTTCTCAGTCTCTGACCCCAGGCGCTCCCAAACACAGGAACAACAGAACCTAGCAGGAGAAACTAACCAGACCAAAAACCCAGTAAGAAAACAGTGTCAGGCAGCAAATGGTCCCAACTCAGCAGGAACGGATGCTCACCGAGGGCCAAAATGGCATGCGGTAAAGACAACCGAGAAGACAGAGAGACCCACAAGAGTGGGTGCCTACATCGAGCTGGGACCGGAACAACCGGATGGTGCCCGGCCACCACCAGTGATAGCCATGACGGAGCTCACAGAGAGGAGCCTCACTGGCAACACAAGAATAAAAAGAGGTGCATCATGAGATCTCCACTAAAAGACCTCAATTGATGGTCCAGCAGTTTTGGGGTTCCTCTGAGAGCATGGCCCCCTGCCCTGATGCTGCCCTTTCCCATAAATTATAACAAAGGTCCACTCTTTAGACAGGAATGGAAGGGACTTGGCAATGCAGAGTAACCATATATTGGAAGCACTTTATGGTTCTATACATCTATAGGATATCATCTTGCTGACCTCTGGCTGGAGGAAGGGGAGTGGACGGAGAGGAGGGGAAAGGAGACTGTTGGGAGGATGAGACATGTATGGAGCAGAGAGGAATAGTGTGCAGTCACCGGACAGGGAGAGCAGTGGAAGCTGCATATAGGGGGGCATGTAAATTTACATGTGAATGTACATTTTCACTCAGTTATGTTAAATAAAAAAAGAAAAAGAAAAAAGTGTCAGGTAAGGTCCCAGGACCCTGAACCCAGTCCAGCCTCCTCCAACGGGTAGAAGAGGAGACTGATCACCTCCTAGAACTAGCTGGATCTCAGAATAGGGATATCCCTGTCGGAAAGAGTTCTGTTGTGAGATTCTATTTGCGTGTAGAGTAGTTCTTACCAGGTTGGAACTCCTGTCTGTCTGGTAAATGGAACATCTGTCCCACTTAAGAAGAGAGCCCTCTGGGGCAAATTCTGTCTGATTAATACTCTGTAATGTGGGAAATAAGGCCTATTTTCCTTATGTCTGGGTGTGTCTCTGTGATGTCTGTGTGTGTCTCCGTGATACTCCAAGGCAATAGCCGTGGAGCTTGAGTGGGCTCGTAACTGCGGGTTCTGTGGCACTGTTGAAAGGCATAACGGTGTGGGCACTCCATCCCTCCGCCCCGGGGTATATAAGGGGACTCCTTCAGCCAAGACAGTGCCTTAAACCTTCACGAGAAGGGTGGCCAGCCAAGAGCCTGAGTGACAAAAGTCCTTTGTGGGTGAAAACTGTTGCTATATTAGTGTTAGGGTGCCAAAGGGTGGGATTTCATGGACTGAATTATGTGACTTGGCTATGAGTCCCAATATGCTGCCATTATTCCTCCCATGTGTTGTGAATCCTGTCTCTGTGAGACTGATGATGGAAAATAGGCAACAGTTGTGTTAGTGAGGCAGGTCTTTCAAGCTACAAGCTTGTAGATTACAACGAGAGGGTCAGAATCTAAGCCCACTATATTGGACTGCATGGTCAAAATTTCAAGAAGGGGTACAGTGACAATTATGGAGTTAAATTGGCCACCTGAGGGCACCCTAAACATCACAGGGTCAGGGCTCTGTGAAAGGTGGTCACCAGTGCCCCTGGCCACCCAGACCAGTGGAGAGCCCTTCCCCCTTGGGTGCGGTTCTACACCAATAAGCAAGATCAGCACCCACCAGTGTTTCAAGGAACCCCAGAAGAAAAGACCCCCTCCGTATCTCTCACCGACTCACAGTCCCAGAACCAGCAGGGCCCACTGTACCTGAAACCTCTCCACCTTCAGTCTCCCGCGCCCCTGGAGTCAGAACTAGCACAGTGGAACACGGAAACTTCCCACAGACCTCCGACCAAAAGTTCTCGGCAGATATCAAAACGTCCAGCCCAAGTAATTGTTACCAACTGTTTACAAACGTAGATTGGCTCAGTTGGAAATACCACAAGTCGTCCCATTCAGAGAGGCTCCAGGCCATCACTGAACTCCTGGGAACCACCCACCAGCCCACGGGGGATGACAAAAGGCTGAGTGCTGCGGAATGTGCACCCTCTAATCCAAAGGCCCCTGAACAAAGGTTTGCAGGAAAGCTCATCAGAAGGCTGCTGGGTTCCTGTTTAGTTAAAATAATGATGGTAGGTGCAAGGGCCTAACAAAGGTCCCTCTGTGACAAACTTCCTCCCCTTTGATAAAACCCCTGGAAATTGTAAATCTCGGTGCCATGTCTGAGCAAGTGTTTATTGGCGGTGTGGGTACCCACTTGTAATAATACAGCCCGGGCAAGGTATTAGAACAATTAAATGGATCCATAAAGTTATCTTAAAGTGCTCATGAGCTCATTTTTAATTAAAGAAACAGTCTGTGCACTACTGGTAAAGCTAGATATGTGTGTGAGATAAAGTGTGAGGCCTCCTGCATGTGTGTGTTAAGAAATATGTTTGTACATTAGAAATAAGGACAATATTAAGTGGACTTCAACATAACTTGAATATTCCTTCCATCTTAACCCAATATTGCAAGGATAGAGTAGCTGGGGCATGGGGCAGGGGACCATGCTCTTAGGCAAAATTGAAGCCAATTGACACAACTAGCGTTTTGCTAAGAGGGCTCTCTGTACCCTACATTGGTGAGTGGTGTCTGGGGTCTTAAAAGCTGCCAAGCTGCCATCGGAGGGCGTCCCAACTCAGCAGGAAGGAATGGATAATCACCAAGGACCAAAATGACATGGGGTAAAGATAACCCAGAAGATAAGAGAGACCCACATGAGTGGGTGCCTACATCGACTTGGGACCAGAAGAACTGGGTGGTGCCCGGCCACCATCAGTGATAGGCACGATGGAGCTCACTAAGTTGAGTCTCACTGACAACACAAGAATAAACAGGGGTGCACCCTGAGATCTCCATTAAAAGACCACAATTGACAGTCCAGTGGCTTCCCAGTTCCCCTGGGAGCATGGTCCCTCGCCCTGATGCTGCCCTTGATCATAAGTCATAACGAAGGTCCACGCTTTGGACAGGAATGGACTGGACTTGGCAATGCAGAGCAACCATATATTGGATGCACTTTATGGTTCTATGCATCTATAGGATATCATCCTGCTGACCTCTGGCTGGAGTAAGGGGAGTGGGTGGAAAGGAGAGGAAGGGAGACTGTTGGGAGGATGAGACATGTATGGGGCAGAGAGGAATATCGTGCTGTCACTGGGCAGTGAGGGCAGTGGAAGCTGCATACAGGTGGACATGTAAATTTATATGGGAATGTACATTTTCACTCAGTCATAATAAAAAAAAGAAATGTAGTCCACCTTTGGAATTGTAAAAATATTTTTGTCATTGTACAAGCTGTTTATATTTTTGGTGAAAAAGTGTATTTTGTCTTTGCCAATGTACCTGATTTTAAGAGTCTTACTAGAACTAAATTACAGTTGATAAAGAGCCGAATTCCAAATAAATCCAAGCATGCTGGCTGGGCTAGAAAAAACCTAACTCCACAGCCCTCAACTAGAGATGGCTTTGTCTTAAAGAGACAGAAACTGCTCTACTTTGATTATCATAAATTAGGACTTCTGAGACTTATCTGGGAGGTGGAAAAAGAGATTTTCGAGCCAGTTAAACAATAACTTATAAAAGTCAGCTAATAAAACCTTAAGAGTTAGTTGGAGACCTGAAATGTTTATATACTGCTTACTTTTCAGGCAACAAACAAAATAACTGTTATTGAATTCTTTGCTGTTTAAAGAATTACAGAGGCTTGTTAATAAGAGACAATACAATAGGAGTTTGTTAAGGGATTACTAGAGGTCTGTTAATAAATATTTAATATGGTTAAAGTTTTGTTTGACAAAAGTTTAATGATTTAACATAAGATTCTCTGGGAAAAAAGATACTTTCAGAACATTAATATTAGAAGACATTGACTTGTTCACTGCTAAATAACAATGTTCTCTGACTTCTCAGTAAACAACTAGTTCGTTGTATAATCTCTCTTAAAGGCAAAGGTTTTATCTCTTATTAAAATAAGATTCCCTGAGTCAACAAATCACACCACAAGACTTAATAGAGAAAAGCTAAAATTTTCTTATTTTTAAATACTTAAACAACTTTAATATTGTTTCTTACTGACCTGTAACAAACTCCTGATAGCTCTGAAACTTCATGAAAAGTCGTGTGTCCTTTTCTGAGGGGAGAAGGTTAAAAGGAGTCTTATTTGATATATTATATGACATGGGTTAAAATCAAGTACCCAGTTCTCACTGGGTTAAAATTTATGTTGGTTATTTCCTCTTGTGTTTTTTTTTTCCCCCTAATATTGTCTAACAAATACATAATATTAGGTCATAATTTTATTATTTTTTAAATTCCTATCTGGAAAAATCCTGGTTAAGTGCTGTGCTTGCTATCCAGAGGTCAACAGAACTCTGTAAAACAGTACTGGCTGGTAAGAGTTGCTGTGATGGAAGATTAACTCCATTAACACTTGGTTTGGTTTTAATTGCTAATTTGATTATAAACTTATTTAATATAATCAAAGCCAATGCTCTGACTGAAGAATTCAGATATTTACCTACAAATACATTTTATACTACATGAATGGTATGGGTAATAATTATATTTAAAATTATCTAGTTTTCTGACGGGTTAAATTTTGACCCTTATGTTCTACTAGTTTTTATTTATCTAAAACTTGGGAAGTTTTGTCATCTGCAGTTTTCACTGAAAACATTTAACAAGAATATTTCAACGAAGAGTTTAAACTTACGAGTTTAACTGTCACTTGAGACATCCAAGGGAGAGGCCTGAGAGATTTACATTAAGAAAGATAAAGGACCAGTTCAACTGGGGACCTGGAAGAAAAAAGGCAGCAGTTTTACTCCGAGGTTTTACCCTGACACACTCACTCTTTTTAAAAAATTGCTTGTGCCAGTTTTAAATGTAATAAGGGGCCATTATAGCCATATATGTTTATCCTGGTCCACATCAGATATAAAACAAAGATTACAAAGCTTGAGACAAAATCTTAGACCCCACTCTCCCATTGGTAGAGGAGACCCTTAAGGTGTTTAATCAGAGATTTACTGGCAGTAAAAAGAAAAAGAAATAAAGGCTATTATTGGCTGCTACCTCAGGTAACCCAGTTGGTGTTTGAGACTTAAAACACCTCACTGGCCAGTGAACACAGACCCTGGTCATCATGGGTCCTGTCAAAGTTGGGTCCACTTTAAGGCAGAGTGTCCTGAATGTTCTACAGCAGGATGTTCATAGACCTCTGTACGGCCCACACAGACAGACCCTCCTGGACTTGCTCAGAAGAGAGGTCTGAAAAACTGACCACTGACAGGAACCCCAAAGCCTGTCTTCCTCCTGGCCACATCGAGAGCTAAGGGTTACACTCGACATGGAAGGTAAGAAAATTCAATTTGTCTTAGACACAACAGCCACCTTCCTTACCTTCATATACCCAAAGGGTCTACTCTCCAAGAGGGACTGTGTAATTATCGACTTAGACTAAAAATCTGAAATAAAAGTTGCTTTTGTGTCTGATGGGGTCACAGTTGTTGAAGCAATGCCATATAAAAAAGGTGAAAGAAAGCAGAGAAAAAGAAAAAAAGACTAAAGGTGAAGGTAAAGGAAGAGCAGAAAAAGAAAAAGAGAAAGAGATGTAAAACTAGGTAACCCCAGTCTGGGTTTCCAGGCCAACTTATATCTCTCAGACTACAACAATCCCAAGTAAGATAATGTTCAAGGGCCCTGACTGTCACTCAGTAATTGTCATCCTGGCCATTATAAATGACTGACACCGTCAAGGAGAGATTTCTACCTAGATAGGCAGGCCTACACCCCTACTCTGCATCAAGCAGACAGGGAAGAAAAGCCCTCCACCCACTTTCCCATGAAGATTTTGAGTATGAAATCTCTCAGAAAAGTTATAATAAAAACATGCTAATGGCCAGGACAATTACTTCTATGAGAAATGAAAGTGCTAGTAATTGTACAATTTTGACTGAAAATCCTTACCTGATCTCCCATGCTGAAACTAACCTGGAGACTCAAGCAGTTTTTTTTTAGATCCTGCCCAGAGGACTGAATCAGATAACGCCCACCCACCTTGCCCAGAGACCTGAAAAGCTACAGTCAAGAGAACATCACAGTTCCTCTAAGCGGGAAGGTTTCTTTGGGACAGAATTTAAAGAAATATTTTCAAGACTCCCAACCTAAGCTGACTATACACACCAGTAATTGTTTGTAGGCTATTTGTTTGCTGTTTTATGTAATGTATGTCCTACCCTGCATGTTCCAGTTCCTACCCCAGACCTTGGAGCAAACCCTAGTAGACCAGACCACCTCCCAGATCCTGGCACTCCAGAGATACCGGTACCCATACCCGGAACAGCTTGTGTGACACGTCTCCCCCCAGTGTCATTAAAAAGGGAGTATCAAAAGGTGGAATCGAAAGGAAAATCCCCCCGAAAGAAACTTTCCCTTCTCTTATCCTGTCCCGTACTCCCCATCCCCTTATCTGGCCCGTTCTGCCCACAACCCCCTGCTTTGCACACCGTCTCTATAAAAGCCTGTTCCACTTCCCCGTCGGGGCCAGTCGTCAGAGGTCTGTAAGCCCCCGCTGGCCTGCTAGCATTACTTCAATAAACGGCGGCTGCTTCTCTCCTTGCGTGTTGGTTGATTTCCCCTAACAGTGTAATGACAACAATGTTTTTGCTTTAGGGATGTGATTCTTCAGGAGTCAGTTCTGGGTCCCATGTCAACTAAAGCCAGTTCCTCCGTTTCATAGGACACATTGTCCATAACCTACAACAGGGTGACCTTTCAGTGACTCCACTGTAAGCAGGTTCTGACTTAAGTTCACTGAAATCTTACTTTTTGTTTTCATTATTACTGCTTTTTAATTATTAGTACCTTTATAAATCTGATTTTTATTGTCAGTGTCTGTGTGATAACAATGATATCGGAGTCCTGATGGCTGTGGGGTGCATGCACACTTCAACTGTCACATGTCATTAAAGTTGCACATTGCCCGGCTTTCTATCTGGTAAAACACCCTGAGTCCTTACACCAACATGGACAGAGACATCACTCAAGGCCAGGCCATAGTCTGCTAGACAAGTGTTTTGACCAAACCTGAACATCTGTGAGTGCATATTTGAACATGACAATCCAGCAAATTATGCACTGCAACATTGTATGTCACACATATTATGAAAGATAAGATGTGCTAAAAATAAAATAAAAGGTACTTCTAAGCTCAGTTTGTTGTCCCTTGTATAATTCATAAGTCAGGAACTACCAGTATTCAAAATCCATGAGAGGTAGCTATGCTCACAACCCAGTGCCCTATGTTTCCTCAAGAAGCTGGTGATCCTCATTCACCATCACCCTAGGCGAAAGAAGGTCAAGTTTCTCATCATATTGTTTGTCCTGTGCCTTTCCAAACTGCTCTAAACTAGGGTGAATAAAACAGTTTTTAGGGTCCCTCAATGCTGAGGAACAACCATGTGACTTGTGAGTGTGCTGCTCGCACAAAGGCATTTCTTTTGATCCTGCCAATATTTACTCTCTCATTTCCTAATAACTGGGTAAAAAACCCCACCCTGCTGGGATGAATTCTTTTCTTTTCCCTTTGTTTTTTCCCCTTGTTTTGCTCATTTTTGTAAGAATCATCCCAAAGTCCTGTGTTATCCTTATGCCCAGAACAGGGAACTGGCACTGTGGCTGTAGTGGCTGTGACTCTGGTGGGACCTAGCCTAAGTTTAGCATGGGCTCACTTTCTGCCCCAGTACATTCCTTTACGATGGCCCTGTAAAGAAGATAAATGGGAACTACTAAAAATCTAACATGCTTATATAAAGACTTCCTCAAAAAAGTAAAAAACTGGCTACAGAGGGAAGAAATATTTCACAACCACAGATCTGATCAATGTGTAATCTCCTTTATCTACAAGGTACTGCTCAATATCAACACGAAAATGACAAGTAACCCAAATAAACACAGGGCAAACAAACTGGGCAGACACTACTCCAAAGAAGACATGCACAAACACTTCTCCAAAGACGACATCCAGGCAGTCAAAACACACATGAAGAAATGCTGACGACCATTAGCCATCAGAGAAATCCAAATCAAAACTGCAATAAGATACCATCTCTCCTCTTATGTTTATCTTCATTTCTTTCTTTACTTTTTGGTTGTTAACTTCCCTTTTCTGCTTTAAATTGCATGGTTACTACATTTCCAATCATTCCTTTTTTCTAAGGTAAACACATTCTCAAAACGATGCAGTGCCACCAATTCTGACTCAGCAATTCTACAACACAGGGTACAACTGCCCCACAGTTTCCAAGGAGCACCTGATGATTTCACCTGCTGACCTGTTAGCGGCTCCAGCACTTAACTACAATGCCAACGTTTCCATAGAAACATATTTAGCTATACAATTTGCCTTCAAACATTTTTTCTGGTAGGTGTTTTGTTCCTCATAAGCTGCATTCAAAACTTTACTAGTAATGCTTGGCTGCAGTTCAGTTTTAAATATTTTCTAATTTTCCTTCTGAATTTTCTTCCATCTATCTGTTGATACGGTTCGTTCTTAGATTTCTAAGTGTCCAGGTCTTCTCAAAACAATGCTTTTATTGATTTCTAATATACTTGTGCTAAAAAAGGAATAAATGGTCTAATATTCTTCTAAGTAAATCGCTTGATATTTCATGTTGTAGCTTGTGGACATTTGCAAATTTTCTCATGTATATGTCCAGTAGAGCAACTTAACTCATTTTGTTGTTCATATCGCGTATGTCTTCATGGTTTTTCTTGGTCTATTTTTACCTTCAGATGTTTGGAGAGCTGACTACAAGTCTTTCTTCTGAAGTCAATTGGTCAGTGACCTCTGTCAGAGTCACATGTTTTAAACCTGACATTAGCCTCAAACAGGATGACAATTTTTATTTCTTCCTAATGCACTGAACTTTGGAGATGATGTAATGACTACCTTTATCCTAATAACGCTTTCTAAAACATTTTATTATACAAAAGCTGAGAGAATTTTGGAAGAAATCCCTGTGTAACCGTCAACCGGCTTCAGAAATCACGAGCTCGTGGAATATCTGATCTCATTCCCATTCTCTCCCAGATTACTTTGAAGCAAATTCATTGTATTATTTGTTTATATTTTAACAATGATCGCTGCACTAAATCTGCAGTAGCTGTTATTGTTTGGAATGGTGTATTTCTTTAATATCTTTATGCATCCTTTGGTTTTTCAAAATATGACTGTGTTTTAGAGGGAAACGCTTGCGGCATAGTGGTTTAACTGCTATATCTGCTAACCAAAAGGCTGGCAGATCAAATCCACCATACGCTCCTTGGAAACTCTATGGGGGGGTCCTACACTGTTCCATGGGGTCACTATGAGAAGGAATCAAACAGATAGCAGTGCGTTTTGGTTTTGGTTTGTGTTTTAGATACAGGCCTTTTGTTAACAGCATGTGTCATGGGTTGAATTGTGTCCCCCCAAAAACAGGTGTAGCCATGTGGCTGGGCCATGACTCCCAGTATCTTGTGACTGTCCTCCATTTTGTGGTTTTCCTATGCTGTATGTTAAAAGATTAGGGTGGGACTGTAAATCCCTTTATAAGATCACCTCCCTGCTCCACTGTAGAGTTTCCCTACAGTGTGGCTTGCCCCCTTAATCCTTTCAGCCTACAAGAGATAAAAGGAAAGGGAGACAGGCTGAGAATTGGGAACCTCACAACATCAAGCAAGCAGTACCGAGAGAAGAGCATGTCCTTCAGATCTGTGGTTCCTGTGCCAAGATGCTCCCTGGACAAAGACTGATGCAATACCGGACTTTCCTCCAGAGCCGAAAAGGAGGAAAGCCTTCCCCTGGAGCAGACATCCTGAATTGGACCTGTAGCCTACCGGACTGTGTAAGAATAAACCTTCCTTTGTCAAAGCCATCCACTTTGTGGTATGTCGGTTAGAGCAGCCCTAGCTGACTAAAGCAGCATGTCTACACTCGCTCCTAGTGCAGACAGTCTGTACCTGAGTCTGTTGCTTCAGTCATCATCTTTATGGTGGACTGCTGACATATCTGGAATTATCCTATCTTTGGTGATTTCTGTTCTCCTACATTTCTATCCTTCAATGGCTTCTTTTGAATTTATTGATTTTTTTGAAAAATAAAATTTGCCTTTCGTTCTCAAAAAAGAAGTCACTTTGAGGACTAAGGTACACCTGACCCAAGACATGGTGTTTTCAGTTGCCTACAGGCATGCTAAAGCTAGACAACAAATGACGAAGACTGAAGATAAATTGATGTTATGGTGTTGGCAAATAATACTGAATATATTGTGGACTGCCAGAAGAACAGACAAACAAATCTGTGTTAAAAGAAGTACAGCCAGAATGCTCCTTAGAAGCAAGGATGGTCAGACATCACCTCACATATTTTGGAAATGTTAGGAGGGACCACAGCCTGGAGAAGGACATCGTGCTTGGTAAAGCAGAGGGTCAACGGCAAAGACCTTCAATGACATGGACTGACACGGTGGGTGCAACCCTGGCCTCCAGCATAATGACTGTGAGGGTGGTCCAAGGCTGGGCCGGGTTTCCTTCTGTTGGCCATACAGTTGATATGAGTCAGAACTGCTACAGTGGTACCTACACACAAAACAATCCTTTAAATTTTACTCCAAAATTTTATTTTAGCAAAGGATCTAACAAACTGAAGTTCATTACACACTTTAGGCCTTTTCTAAATAAAACATGGACTTTGGAAAACTGTAAATACACAGAAGTGCCATCCAACCATTATGGTTTTGGTAGCCAACATTTTTCACTTCTAAATTTTTTTATCACCAAAGCACATTTGATTAGATTTACCACTTATTTGGCAGTTTTTTTGGCTCACTCTCTCTTGCAATTTAGACTTCCCTTTAGGATCGATCATTTTCCTTCACCTTGTGAAACATTAACTTAGTGAGAGTTTGCTGGGCCTGAAACTGTCTAATTCCGTCTTGGTGCTTTAGCAGCAGTTTAGCTCACTGTAATTCCAGGAAGACAGTTATACTTTCCTAGCACTTGTAATGTATCGTTGTCCTATCTGCTGGCCACTTCGTTGCTATGAACATAGCTACCATGGACCTCCAGAAGAGCACACAGCTCTCTCGTGGAAGAACTGCAGTCAGAATGCTCCTTAGAAGGATGGACAGACGGTCTCATATACTCTGGACCGTATCAGGAAGGGCCAGTCCTTCAAGAAGGACATCACAAAGGGTGAACAGTCCAGAGAAGTGAGGACCCTCGATGAGATGGGGTGAGATAGAGGCTGCACCAATGGACTCAAGCATAGCACTCACTGTGAGCATGGTACAGGACTGGACAGTATTTCATTGTCACACATAGCATTCTCTTTAAAACTAAAAGGGAAGCTCTGTAAGCAACAGTGCTGACAGGATTGCTGAGAAAGAACAGGTCTTTCTGCCTTAGCTATTCGAATAAAGACGACAGGAGAAAAAAAGGCCAAAGCCACTGTTGTTGAGTCAATTCTTACTCTTACTGACCTTGTTTATAAGTCAGAAAAGAACTGCCCCATAGAATTTCGTAGGAGTGACTGGTGAAGTTGAACTCGCAAACTTTTGGTCAGCAGATGTAGCACTGAATCACTACGCCACCAGGGTGTCCAGTTAGGAGAAAGACTGTAAGAAAAACTTCGAGTTCATACAATGAAGCTTTCTTTCTTCCCGTCACAAAGGTAGCCTTTCAACTTGACCGAGGGCTGGGGACCATAATCCTGGGGGACCTCTAGCTCAGTCAGCATAACACAGTTCCTCAAGATGTTCTACAGTCTATCTTGGTGAGCAGCACCTGGGGCTTTAAAAACTAGCAAGTGGCCATCTAAGCTACGACGTCTGACAATTGACTTTGTGAACTATCTCACTGCTAAGTATTACTACGGTGCCCTTTGAAGAATCTCCCTTGGGAAGCTATGCACTGATGTCACCGCCTAGTCCACCTTTCAAAGCTATTCTGGAATTCCTTCTGGAATAGCCATTGCACACTAAGGCACAGTGGCAAGTTCACGAACTTGATTGCATAGTTGTCCGTGAGAGCTTCTAGCCAGTTAACAAGTAACTGTATTGGAACACCCTCCCTACACACCTGATCTGGCCTCCAATGACTTCTGTCTTTAACTGAAGATAAAAGAAATATTTAAAGGAAGATACTATGGTGACATTCACAACATCACGGTAGTACAATCACAGCTCTGACGGCCATTTCAGAAAAGAGTTCCCAAATCACTTTGAAGGTTGGGTTAGGTGCTGGTGTTGCTGCATAGCTTCCTGAGGGGAGCCCAACGAAGGTACCCATGGTGAAGTTCAGCACTGAGGTATATAGCAGTTTTTAAGGATGAAGGTGCAAACTTAATTGGCAGTCTTTGAATGTCTACCTGTTCTATCCCACCTGGATGGAGGGAGAAGGAAGAAAACCAAAGACAAGGAGAAGATGAGTCCAAAGGACTAACAGCCCACAACTAGCCCAGCTTCCACCAGGCTGAGTCCAGCACAACTAGATGGTGCCTGACAACCACACCACCAACTGCTCCGACAGGGATCACAACACTGGGTCCTGGACAGACTGGGAGAGAAATCAGAACATCCTAACTCACAGAAAAAAAGACCCAACTTACGGGTCTGTAAGATACTGGAGAAATCCAGAGAGTACAGCCCCTAAGCACCCTTTTAACTCAGCAGTGAAGTCATTCCTGAGGTTCACCTCCAACTAAAGATTAACAGGCCCCGAAATCATAGCACAAGTAGGTCAACCATGTATATGAGAGTAACCGGGCAGACCAGCCCAGGTTGAAGGACAAGAAAGCCGAGGGGAAAGGAAAGCTGGGTGAATTGAAATGCGGAACTCCAGCTTGAGAAAGGAAGTGTTGACACACTGCATGGTTAGCAATTGTCACAGTATGAGTACGAATTTTTTACTAAAAAATAAACCTTCACGTAAAGCACACACGCACGCACACACACACATACGCACCCGTATTTTGCCCCAAAGGAAAAACCAAAACTTGTCGCTCACAGTTTCCATGGCTGTGAAGCCTTACAGAAACCCACTGGCACATCTTTTGCTCCTAGAAGCACTGACTGCCCGTCTTCTGGCCAAGCACTGAACCACGGCACCACCAACACTCCCGCTGGTTCCCAAAGGAAGGTGCATCAGTTTCCTGGGCCGTTTGAAAAGTGCCACACACTCGGGGGTTTAAAACACGAATTTATCCGCATGAGGTTTTGCTGGCCAGAAATCCACAGTCCATGTGTGCACAGGCCCCAGCTTCCTCTGTAGAGTTTTCCTCTCTTCTCCCGGCTTCCGGCAGACACAGTTTGGCTGTGTCACTCCACTGTCAGCGTTCCTCCTTCTCCTGCATCTCCTCTCTGTGTGTCTCTATAAGGACACTGGTCATTGGCTTCAGGTTAATTCAGGATGATGTCATCTTGAGACCCTTAAGTGAATTACATCAGAAAAGACCCTTTGTCAAAGAAGCTCTCACTTCAACAAATGTGATAAGGACATAGTTTGGGTGGGACACAGGTCAGCTGACCACAGCAGAGCAGGTGTGCAGGGACAGTAGGGGTTGGAACCAAGGTCATGGTTGAGGACCCTGCTGAGTGGACCCTCTGCCTGTGCCCTCAGCTCACAGGGCACCTGGAGTCCAGCTTGAGCAGCCAGCCCTTGAGGCCACATGTGAACCTGGGGGTAGTGTCCTGGGCTGAACACAGGCAGGAGAAAAAGGCTGCAGGTGCCAGGCAGCGGAGGAAGCGCCCTCTCCAGGAAGAAAGTTTCCCTCCTGCAGCCCCCATCTGCGCCCTGTACTGACACAAGTGCAGCACTGTGCGAGCAGAGGAAGGAAAACACTGGGTCCGTTGGTACCTTCCCAGGGAGCCAGCAACAGAGGGCCAACTTGGGAGTTGAGAGCAGAGGTCTAAAAATGGCACCATGAGCCCACTGTGGTGCCCCAGGGATTCCAGGCAGACCCAGCCAGAGCCCAGGAGGACTGAGCATGAATTCTGCAAGTGTCTTGGTGGTGAAGATCAAGAATTGGCCTGTGTGGCCCTGACAGACTTAGTCCAGGGGAGCACTAGTGAGGGGCTGATGGACTGGAGTGAGGGAAAAGGGTTCTGGAGGTCCTAAGAATAGGGTGGGTTGGGCAGAGACAAGGGAACAGCCCTGGGGCTGGTGTGCTGAAGAACCGCAGTTTAGGGGTTCTGGGGCACAGTGAGCCCTGAGGAGAGCTGGAGAGCTATGCTTCCAGATGGCCCAGGAAGGAGTGGCCACAAGGAGATGAGACCCCAGCTTATGAGAGATGGGGGATCCCTTCCTGGACCGACTGACCAGCCCAACCCCTCCCTGAGCCCAGGACAGATTTTCCTGAGACGAAAAAAAAAAGGCTTCTAAGCAACTCGACGGCACTTGGCAAGAAGATTCCACTGAAAAAGCTCCAAAGTCCAGCTGCTTCTCTCTGGGTCAGCCCAAGGACACTCCCCCCTCTCTTCGCAGAATTTCTTGAAATAAGCCCAGCCTCTAAGGAGAAAGTAGCTTCTTCCCATGTAACCTAATGCCAGTTGCTTACCTAGTGCCTCTTTAAGTGTGCTATAGCAATGAAATTGCAATATGAAAATCTGTGTACTTGCAGTTGCCAATTAGAAGGATATACGAAAATTCCTATGTTTGCTTCTTTGAGAAAATGTATAAACAGGGCATGTTTGATAATGGACAGGGGTGTGCGGCCCTTTTTCGGACTTGAGTCTGACCGCAGCACCACCGGCTCTAATAAAGCTCTTCCTCTTAAAAGACAAAGTGGTGTTCATGGTGTTTACTGCTCTGCGGGCCGAGCTTATCTTTTTCCTGCTACATTCCCATCATTGAACCAGGTTCTAGACTTCACCTTTTCAACAGCTGAACTTCTGTAGAACCCTGAGAGGGTGTGAGTGCTCTGTGTCCTGCAGTGAGGCTACAGATCTGAGTGGAGGCCACATTTATTTCAAGAGCCCTAAACCACCATGGGAGATGATTGTTGGACCAAGAAAACCACAGGTGACAAAACCCTGGCCACCACAGGGACCCTTGGAGCTTTTCTAATTCACCCCTTAACAGGCAAGTGGAGAACTGTTCACTCAGGTATTCTGGCTCTCTTGATACTTTAGGGGAGAAAAACAATTGAGCAGAGTTGCTTTCAGGCCCCTCAGAGGTGGGGAGACAGAGATGTGCTGTGGTCACAGTTCATTCGGCTGTGCCCTGTGAGCCTTCACTTTACTCTAATGCCTGGAGTAGCCCTCACTCCAGACAAAGACAGGGCTTCTCCCCTCAGTGTGTCCTCTGGTATCTAATGAAGAGGGCTTCCCAGCTAAACCTTCTCCCTCACTCCCTGGAAGCGAGGGCTACCCCCAAGTGGGTTCTCTGGTGTCTGTCCAGGCTTGACTTGGTACTATAGCCTCACTCACACTCCCTGTACACATAGGGCTTCTCCCCTGAATGGGTCCACTGGTGTTTTTTGAGAGCTGACATATTACTGAGGACTCAGCCACACTCCCTGCAGACATACGGATGCTCCCCTGAGTGTAACCTCCGGTGTGTGAGAAGTTGTGACTTTTCATTAAAGCCTGCTTCACAGTCCCTGCAGACATACAGCTTCTCCCCTGAGTGTGTCCTCTGGTGTGCGATGAGGGTTGACTGTTGCCTAAATTCTTGTCCACACTCCCCGTAGACATACGGTTTTTCCCGAGTGTGTCCTCTGGTGTCTGATGAGGTATGACTTTACAGTAAATCCTCGCCCACACTCCCTGCACACATAGGGCTTCTCTACTGAGTGTGCCCTTTGGTGTTTCATGAGGTCTGACTTGACACTGAAGCCTTGCCCATACTCCTTGTTTCCCCTGAGTGTGCTTTCTGGTGTCTGTTGAGGTTTGACTTGTCGCTAAACCCTCGCTCACACTCCTTGCAGACATAAGGCTTCTCCTCTGAGTGTGTCCTCTGATGTGTGATGAGGTAACAGCTGGCATTAAAGCCTCGCCCATACTCCCTGCACACACACGGCTTTTCCTCTACGTGTGTCCTCTGGTGGGTGATGAGTGCTGACTTCTAAAGCACTCTTCATAGTTTCCACACCTGACTTTTGCAATTCTTGAGATTTCTACCCCCAACAATAATGTCTCTGTGTCCTTGGGATTCACCTTCAGGCCTCGGCTGCTCTGTGTCTCCAACATTCTCTTACCCTCCCCAGACCTCCCCATTTGTCCTCTGGGTTGGCTGCACCAGGACTTTGAGATCGCCCCTTCTGTGTCCCTTCAAACACTGGTCTGGACACATCTCCTCTCTCTGGACCTTCTGTTTTGTCATTCCAGTTGTGTTGCTCAGAATGCTGCTGCCTCCGATCCCCTGGATGGGGGTCCCCCAGTTGGAGGTGTTGTCTTGCAGGTGTTCCTGGGAAGGGTTGAGAGGGGTGGTGGTGATTCACGTGTTGGCTGAGGAATTTCTGACTGGAGAAGGCCAGAGGGCAAAAGGGACACGGATGGATCTCAGGCCTTGCTTCTCCTGGAAGAGAAAGCTTTCAGTCAGAGTCAGTGTAGACGGGGCTGCCTGGCCATCTGCTACGTCTGAGGGTAAGACTCCCCTCTAATCACTCACAGTGTGTGCACAGCACAGGGTCTCCACAGCATCCTCCTCCAGAGTCTACTTTTTACTTCTTTGTTACTCAGTACAGCTTCCTCAGCAATTTGGAACCTACATCAAGGCCCTTCTTTACAACTCAGCCAGACAAGGGTCTTCACGTAGAAATCAGGTGAAGCCTTACTCTTTTCCCAGCAGCAACTCCTCCACAGGCAGCCTCTAAGCCCTATCACTACTTAGATACAGAGTAGAAAGCCATTTATCAACCCTGAGAGATGCTGCTCTTGATGAGCTAGGTGGAAACTTTTCTACTGACCTTTCCTATAAGGGATGGGTCCACTGACTCAGGTGCCCTCAGCCTGGATGGTCCCACAGAGGAAGGCAGTGTGGAGCAGTGATCAGTGAGCACATGTTCATGAAGGCATGTTTGCCTGAGGACCACGCTGTCTCGTTCTCTATCACACAGTGAGACTGGGGTGTCAAGGACACAGGACCTGTGCAGGCATACTGACAAAAAGACAATGGAACCTGCTCACTTGCAAATCTTTTAGTTTTCCAAAAATTATAAAATGAAAACCTGTCCTTTCTGTTAGTACAAGATGTAGTTTAGTCTTCCGCCAGCTGAACTGTAACAGGAAGTCTTCTTTCAGCCTTCTCACACACTCTCAGCTCCCACCTTTGCAGACCACCCCCTCACCTGGACACTGAGGGAGCCCCGAGAGGATCCCCTGCCGTATCTTCATTCCACATACTAACTGAGGCAGCATCTTGCAAAGAGAACACGTCACCTTCCACCTGGAAATCCTGTTCACTGTCTGCTGTGACACACATGTGTATGCTCACATGACAAAGCTGCACACGCTCTCTGAGGTTGCTTGTGTGCATGCTAACGGGGGTGACACACACATGTGCCTAGTCACTGATAGAACGAATGGGTAAACAGTCACTGATGTGACAGGTGTGGAGTGCCAAAGCCTGTCACCCACAAAAGCCCCTGTGAACAAAGTCACAAGCTTATGTGATGACAGGCACAGGTATTTCACCCATGACATATTTCTGGCCATACTCTCCTTGATAATATTTTGCAACCTAATCAAACCTTCCTCAAAAACACCTCCTTACTTCCCGGCACAAGGATCAAAGAAGAAGGGTTTTACAACCCCCTCAGCTTAATGAATTCCAATGCAGCACGCCCAGCCTGAGAGCATGGAGGCCGGCCCAGCCCCGCTGCCTTCCCCCAACTGCACATCCCCCTTCACAGAAAAAACAAGATTGCAGAAAGGCTCTGGGAAGCTCCCCAGGAACAACCCCCTCACACAGCCCTTAGAATATAGATATTCTACTCCCTACATCATGAAGACAGATAGGCTTCCAAGTTTATTGTGTTTGGTAGGGCAAATAGACAAATACTAAAGAAATACCCTTCTTAGAATAGTTTCAGAGAGGCTTAGAGTGAGGGACGATGGACACTTATTGTCCCCACAGGAAGAGATAAGAAAGAGCAAAGAAGGAACAAATAGAGACTGTCAGAGTATAACTTTTTAAGATGAGTTTATTCTCTCTTCCTGCACCTTTGACCTTGAGGTTTAAGTAAAATTAATAGAAGTTCCAGGATTAGCTTTGTTCCAATTGTTGATTATAATCACAATATACTGGTCTCAAACCATTATTTAGAGGACCCTAATGATTAACACGAAAAAGGACTTCAAGGTATCGGTTCTTTACTAGCCAACAGAGAGGACCCTAATAATTAACATGAAAAGAGACCACTGTCTTGGGCCATTATTTAGAAGACCCTAATGATTGACATGAAGAGAGACCAGAAGTACCCACTTCTTGCTAGCCAATCACTTACGTGGTCAAAGTACAGTTACTTCACTGACTATAAAAAATAAAGGAAGACAGACTTTAATGGGCTGCCGTACTTCAGACTTCTAATTGTCTCAGTCTCATTTCTTTCTCTTTCCTGCCGACGCCACCCACCCCTCTGTGGTCCCGAAACCCAGCTGGGGCTGGCTCCCGGCAGTGGACATGCATTACCTGGAGTGACATGGGTGTGCAAACATAGTGGTGTAACACATGTACACAGAAACTGTCTAGTGTGAAAGATGCATGCACAATACACTGGTGTGACACACGGGTGCAAAACTCACTGTGTAACATGAAACACATGTACATGCTCACCAGTCACATCTGCACACATTCCCTGTAGTCACACTTTCTCCATGATCAATGGTGTGACTTGATTTTATACATGCTCCCTGGGGTGACACATGCATGTGCACATCCGCTATATGATGATGTTGTGTTTCTCTTGTGTCCACTGCTCCAGAGCAGCTATTCTGCTGTCCTGATCAATCTGGGCTTCCCGTTTAGTAGAGACAACGTGCAGGATCTCACAGGAGAAGTGAAATAACAAATGAGTCACAACTTAGCAATATCATCTGGAAATACGAAGATTAACAGGATAGTGAAAGAGCCACAGAAACCAGCTTGGTGGGAGCTGACTGGTCCCTGACACCTTCTTGACTCTCTAGCACTGTGAGCTATTACAGATTCTGTGTCTGACTGCTAACCAAAAGGTAATTTGATTCCACCATGTACTCCTTGCAAACTATGGGGCAAATCTAGTCTGTCTTACAGGGTCACTATGAGTCAGAATCACCTTGACAACAATGGCTTCTTAAAAAATTTTCAAACTTTCAATGACTAGCCTCTAACTAAATGTACTCATTGGATCTTGCCTTTGCGATTAACATTTACACTTAGGTGTGAGACAGCCCTTTCCTCGGTCAACTTCTTAAGAGTGATTGAGGCCAGAGCCCTGGAAATCCTGTTGGCCTTACCCTGCTGCCTAGGTGTCCAATTTTCATTAGAATCCTCAATACCATTCACTTGGACTTTCCTGTGATGAAACAGGGAAGCTGGGCAAGTGGATCTGAGACCTGAAAAGAACCAAAAATCTTGCACTCAGAGGAAAAAGCATGGAGCAAGAAGGAACAACAGAGATGAGTGAGGGGCTGGGAGAGCCTACAAGGGACACAACAAAAGCAACTTTCCCTCCAGGTCCTTCTACACAACCTGAAAATTAAGTCAGTAAACCTGTCACCACGCACTTACATTGGCAGCACTGTGCAGAACACTCTCTAAGGTTTAACAACCTTGGTATATCAGTGCTTCACAGCTTTGTTCCTGTAAACACGTCATAGTGCCTTGCTGAGTGGAGTTCACTGTTCTCGTGTGTTTTCGTGCCCTGTCACGAGAATGTCGGCACTTGAATTAGAGAAAGGAATAAACATTAAATGTCTGATTAAACTCTGCAAGAGTGGAAGTGAAATCAGGGACACGTTAGTCTACATTTATAGGGATAATGCTGTGAAAAAATTAACAGTGTAGAAATGGATTAAATGTTTTTCCGAGGTGAGAGAAAGCATCACAGATGAACACAGATCAAGGCACTTTCTTTAAGGAGCAGAACTGATGAAAACATTGAAAAAACTCATCACATTGTGTGTGAAAACTGTCCACTGACTGTGAGAAGCATAGCAGGCTAAGTAAACCTTGATACAGAAACAGAAAAATCTTCACTGAGTATCTCAGCATGAGAAAGATATGTGCAAAAATGGTCCCAAAGGACCTCACTGCTGAACAAAAGCAAAGAAGAGTTGAAGTTTGCCAGAACCTTTTGCAGAGGTAAGACAATGTTTTGGCCTGTGTCATCACTGGCAATGAAACATGGGTGTCCAATATGACCCTGAAACAAAATGTCAAAGTGCACAGTGGAAATCAACCAGTTCTCCACAACCAAAAAGTTCTTAGTCTAAATCAAGAGTTAAGACAGTGCTGTTATCTTTTTTCATATCAGAGGTATTGTTCATTATAAGGAAACCCTGGTGGTGTAGTGGGTAAGTGCTACATCTGCCAACCAAAAGGTCAGCAGTTTGAATCCGCCAGGCACTCCCTGGAAACTCTATAGAGCAGTTCTACTCTGTCTTACAGGGTCTAAATGAGTAGGAATCAAGCTGGAGCCAGTGGGTTTGGCTCATTATAAATTTGCGCCAACTGGAGCAACAGTTAACCAAGTTTACTATTTGGAAGTGCTGAAAAGACTGCATGAAGAAGTTGAACGGAAACAACCTGAAAGTTTCGCCAACAGTTCATTGCTCTTTCATCATGACAACGCACCACCTCACACAGCACTGGTTTTGAAGGAGTTTTTCAGCCAGTAAAGAAGTAACTGTATTGGAATACCCCACCTATTCACTTAATCACTTGAACTGGCCCCCAATGATGTTTATCTTTACTTGAAAATAAATGACATATCGAAAAGAGGACATTTTGATGACATTCAGGAAACCAAGGACAATATGATGACAGTTCTGATGGTCATTGCAGAAAAAGAGTTCCAAAATTATTTAAAGAGTGGACTAGGTACTGGCATCAGTGCATAGCTTCTAAAGGGGCGTGCTTCAAAGGTGACCATGGTGATAGTCAGCAATGAAGTATGCAGCATTTTTTCTAAGATGAGTTTGTGAACTTAATTTTCAGACTGCATATCTACATGATGTTGTGAGGTTCTGTCGGGTTGGCTGTCACTCACAGCAACCTTGTGAACAGAAAGAAACACTGCCTGGTCCTGTGCCACACCCATAACTGCTTTTACATGTAAGCCCACTGTTGCAGTTGTGGGGTCAATCCATCATGTTGAGGGTCCTCCTCTTTGTCACTGACCCTCTACTCTACCAAATAGAATGTCCTTCTCTAGGGACTTGCTCCTCCCCACAAATGGTCAAAGTATGTCAGATGCAGCCTTGCCATCCTTTCCTTCCAAGGAGCTCTCCAGCTGTACTTCTTCCAGAAGAGATCAGTTTCTTCTTTCGACAGTCCTTGCCATCTTTTCCTTCCAAGGAGTTCTCTAACTGTAATTCTTCTAGAAGAGATCAGTTTCTTCTTTCGACAGTCTATGTGCTATGCTCAATATTCTTCTCCCAAAGGTATCAATTATTTTCTTGTCTCTCTTATATACTGTCCAGCTTTCGAATGTATATGTTATGACTGAAACTTGCTTGCATCAGGTGCACCTTAGTTTTCAGTGATGTCTTTACATTTCAACACTTTAAAGAGGTCTTCCAAAGCAAATTTACTCAAAACAATCTATCTTTTAACTTCGTGAGTGCTGCTTTCATGAATATTGATTGTGCATCCAAGTGACACAAAATTCTTCACAACCTCAATCTTGAATCTTGATGTTGCTTGTTGGTTCACTTGTGAGGGATTTTTGTTTTTGTGATGTGCAGGTGTAATCCATACTTTTCGCTGTGGTCTTTCATCTTCATTAGTAAGTACTCCAAGTCATCTTCAGTTTCAGCAAGCAAAGCTATGTCAGGCACATAAACAAGTTATGTACGACAAGTGGACCAATAAGAAACATCATGATAGGCAAACAAAACAATGCGGTTGTAAAAGATTTCACTTTACTTGGGTCCATAATCAACACCCATGGAAGTAGCAGTAAGCAAATCAAAGGAGAATACGGCTTTGGGCAAATGCGCGGCATGGCCCCAAAGGGGCTGAAGCGTAACAATGATGGTGAGGATGGGTCAGGCCTGGGCAGTGTTTGCTTCTGTTTTGCACAGCGTTGCTATGAGTCAGAACCAACTGCAGGGTCACCTGACAACACCACCAACACTGAAACGAGGTCACTATCCAAAGGCTTGATGGGAACCGTGCGGATAACAACAAATAAAGCACTAGATAAAGGTTCAAAGGTCTACTGAGTGTTAGGGCAACATGGAGGGAGGAAATAGGTGGAAAGGCCCAGAGACAGATAGGGTAGTGTAATTGTTCTAACAATACAGTCTTATAATACAGAGTGTTTCTGATCCTTCACATGTCCATGTACACTTGAAGTCAGCCATCACTCTCCACAAGAAGAGTTGGTCAGATATATACATATATACTATGCCATATATATACATGTAAAATTTTGTCTCAGACCTTGGTTTCCTTCTCTACAAGGTGAGGTGCTTGGAATGAGTTGTTCAAACAGTTCACCAGGTGGGGAGGAGAAGTCTGCTGATCTTCATTGTGTGGTAATAATCACTAAACTCCATGGCCCTTAGAAAAGCTTTCTGAGGTGGGGCTAAGATGGCAGAGTAAACAAATGCTTCCTGGGATCCCTCTAACAACAAAGATCCACAGAAACAAATCAATGGATTATATATGACATTCCAGGAGTCCTGAGCATCAAGGGAAAGGGTGAGAAATCAGAGTGAGCAACAAGGAAGGGAGGGTGCATCAAGAATTACCTAGATGGGCTGTCATGGATTGAACTGTGGCCCCCTAAAAATATGTGTAGCCATGTGGCTGGGCCATGACTCCCAGTATCTTGTGACCACCCTCCATTGTATGGTTTTTCTATGCTGTATGTTAAAGGATTAAGGTGGGACTGTAAATCCCTTTATAAGATCACCTTCCTGCTCCGCTGTAAAGGGAGTATCCCTGGAGTATGGCTTGCCCCATCCTTAATCCTTTCAGCCTGCAACAGATAAAAGGAAAGGGAGACAGGCTGAGAATTGGGAACCTGGTACCATCAAGAAGCAGCACCAGGAGAAGAGCACATCCTTCAGACCTGAAGTTCCTGCGCCAAGATGCTCCCTGGACAAAGACTAATGCAATACCAGACTTTCCTCCAGAGCCGACAAGCGGAAAGCCTTCCTCCAAAGCGGACATCCTGAATTTGGACTTGTAGCCTATTGGATTGTGTAAGAATAAACCTTCCTTTATTAAAGCCATCCACTCTGCGGTATTTCTGTTAGAGCAGCCCTAGCTGACTAAAACATGGGCCATCCTGACCCAGTGGGAAATCTGTACCACACAGGAAGACCTGCTACTGCCTGAGTGCTGAACAAAGTGTTAGTGCTCAGAGATCATCTTCCTCAGCAGAGAAGCCTCCAGAATTATAGAAAAGTCCCACTTCACTGACAAAAGTGATCTTCCTCTGCACGTCTGTGGATCTACATCTCTCCTTCAAACTGACCTTTTATCTCTTTCCCTAGCATTTCCTCTGGTCTCTCTGTACCACATCAGGAACCAAATTCTAATGATCTACCTAGACCAAAATTCGGACTGCATACACTTGACCTGAGCTACTGTTCCAGACTTGGAGAGGGAACCATTTAATAAATGGGGAAAAGATTTCTACTGGGTCCCAAAGCCAAGATTAGGATTTAAAGTACAGGAAAACCACAAAATGGAGGGCAATCACACAATACTTGGAACTATGGCCCAAGCAAATTGCTATGCACATTTTTGGGGGGACATAATTCAATCCACAACAGTGAGTGGCATCAACTACTTCACGAAATATCAGACAATTAAAAAAAGGAGAACCACTAATAACAACATGAGAAACAATTAAAAGGAATAATTTGTGAATGACTGAAATACAAGAATGGGGGAGGGAGAACAACAACAGAAAATATACAAAGAACTGTAGAAGATCTGTTGAGACAAAACTTCTGTGATACCATAAAAGATGAGGAGCTATCTATCCAAGATGGTTATCAAACTCCACACCAGGTGGATCCCAGGAGAAAGGCACCAAGACATGTTATAATCAAATTTACCTAATCTAAGGAGGAGAACCTTTTAAAGGCAGCCAGAGTGAAACAGAAAAAAATCTACAAAACAGTCAATAGCTGAAACTTGAACAACTCAGCAGAAACAATCCAGGCAAGAAGGCAGTGGGAGGACATACATGAATATACAAAGCCTTGAAGGAAAAAAAGCTGCCAGCCAAGAATTATACATCCTGCAAGACTGTCTCTCTCAAATGTGGTGGTGAAACTTAGACATTCCTAGGTAAACAGAACTTTAGACAATCTACAAAACACAAACTGAAATTACAAGAAATACCAAAGGAATTTCTTAAGTTAGAGAGTAAGTTAAACTGACATAAACTGAAGGCTACAACGCAGGACACAGCAACCAGATAGCTACTCAGAGATGGAAACCATAAAAGTACATCAAAGCTAAAACACTAGAATAGGGAAACTGAGATATCCAGATATACAAGAGGACAAAATTGCATCAAAAACTGGGAATAAATAATGTAGTCATAGATCTTTCATATGGAGAGGAAGTCAAGGTCACGCAGGAATGTAAACACTGGTTTAAACTGAGAACCACAGGGATGAATATTAAGTTAACCGCAATGAAAGTTAACATTTCTGCACATCAAAATAAGAAACAAAACTATGACGTGCCAGCGAACGTTACCACCAACAACAATATAAAAGACGAAAAGAAAATCCATAAAGGAAAACAACTCAGCACAGGAAACTCAGAATACACAAACTGTCACAAATCAACAAAAAAAGAAATCAAAATAACAACAGTCAATTCAAACCTATTAACAATTATGCATAATATAAATGGGTTAACTCCACCAATACACAGCAATAGAGCAACACAAAACCACACAATCCATCTGGATATTGCCTAGAAGAGACACAGCTTACACTTCAAGATATTGAAGTTTAGTGCTGTTGAGTTGGTTCTGACTCACAGTGACCCTATGAACAACAGAATGAAGCACTGCCCAGTCTTGCACCATGTCCACCATCATTTTTACGCTTAAGCCCACTGTTACACCCACTGTGTCAATCCATCTTGTCAAAGGTCTTCCTCTTCTTCGCTGACCTTCCACTCTACCAAGCATGATGTCCTTCTCCAGGGACTGATCCCTCCTGAAAACATGTTCAAAGTATGTAAGATGCAGTCTTGCCATCTTTGCTTCCAAGGAGCACTCCAGTTGTAATTCTTCCAGAACACATCTCTTCGTTCTTCTGGCGGTCCATGGTACATTTGACTGTCTTCACCAACACCATTACTCAAAAGGCATCAGTTCTTCTTCTGTCTTCCATGTTCACTGACCAGACTATAAGACATGGGGTCCGACAATTAAGTCTGCAAATTTAATTGTTCTAAGTGCTACATAACACATTACTGAGTATCACTATGGTCACCTTTGAAGCACTCCCCTGGGGAAACTATGCACTGATGTCAGTACCTAGTGGACCCTTCAAAGCAATTTTGGAACTCTTTCTGTAACGGTCTTTCTGCACGGTGGCACAATGATACAGTGGCAAGTTTTTGTACTTAATTGTACAGTCATCTACGAGGGACGTTTTTACTAGGAAACAAGTAAGTGTATCGGAGAATCCACCTGCTCACCTCATGTGCCCCCAATGACTTTTTTTCTTTACCTGCAGCTACAGGAAATATTGATAGGAAGACATTTTGATGACATTCAGGACATCAAGGGTAACATGATGACAGAGTTGTTGTTGCATTTCCCTTGATGCCCTGAATGTCATCAAAATTTCCATCTTTCAATATTTCCTTTATCTTCAGGTAAAGAAAAAAGTCATTTGGGGCCAGATTAGGTGAGCAGGAAAGGTGTTTCGATATAGTTATTTATTTACTGGCTATAAACTCCCACACAGACAGTGCCTTGTGAGCTGATGCATTATCGTGATACAAGAGCCATGAATTGATGGCAAAACATTCAGGTTGTTTTCATTTAACTCTTTCACGCAGCCTTTTCAGCACATCCAAATAGTACACTTGGCTAACTGTTGGTCCACTTGGTAAAAACTCATGATGAACAATCCATCCGATATCAGAAAATGTTAGCAGCATCGTTTTGACTCTTGATTTGGACTAAGAGAACTTTTTTGGTCATGGACCACTGGCTCAGTTCCATTGTGCACTGTGAATGCTTTGTTTCAGGGTCACACTGGTACACCATGTTTCACTAACAATCAGAACATGGTCCCAAACATCGTCTTGCCTCTCTACAAAAGGTCTTGTGAGGCAAACTTCCACTCTCCTTTGCTTATGTTCATTGGTGAGCTCTTTCAGGACCATTTTTACACACATCTTTCTCATGTCATGATTTTCAGTTAAGATCTTCCTGTGGCTCTGTCGATGTTTACTTGGTCACCTATGCTTCTCTCACCCAGCTTACGACTTTGACACCCAATTCAATGAGTCTGATCAATGTTTCTACCAGTTTTACTTGTCATTGGTTGCCCTGACTGCTCTTTATCAGTCCTCACACTTTCTCCCCTTCAGAAAAACATTTAATCCATTTTTACACCCCAGTTTTCTTCATGGCATTATCCCCACAATCTTTGACCAGCATGCTCCTGATTTCATTTCCACTGTCACCAAGTTTAACAAGAAATTTAATGCTTGTTTGCTGCTCTAATTCAAGCTCTGATATTCCCTAACAGTACACAAAAACATGCAACAATAATGAATGTCACTTAGTAAGACAGTGTCACATATTCACTAAAACACGGCTGTGAGACACTAACATACCAAGAATAGGAAACCTTACTGAGTTATTTGTACAGTGCTGCCAATATCCGTGTGTGGTGGTCAGGATTATGTCAACTTGGCTACTACCTATTTGGCTGCTGTATTAAGTGGCAGGGCAGGGTTTGTGGTGACTTCCTGCCCCTCGGCTCTCATCTCGTGACACTGGACTACGGCTGCTGATCGCTCACGTGGCCAGGAGCTCCTGCTCTCTTGTTCCAGCATCTGGCTCCGGGACTGGGGCTAGCAGCTGTTGGGCTCATCAGTCCTTACAGTCGGCACTTGGGAGTCCTGCTCCCTGACCTGCCAATCCTGCGCTCGCCAGCCTCTGCCCAGTCCTGCTCCTTGACCTGCCAATCCTGGGTTCACCAGCCTCTGTCACTTCGTCTCGCCACCAGCTTGGGATCCACTGACCTCCAGCCTCTGTCGCTTCATCTCGCCACCAGCTTGGGATCCACTAACCTACACAACCGGTGATCTGCAACTCTGGTCTCTGACTTGCTGACCTTGGGTTCCTCAGCTTCCGTGGACATGTGAGGCTTGTGCCAGAGCTTGGGACATTCAGCTTCTGTGATTACGTGAGCTGTTTCCTATATTTGTATCTATCTATCTGTCTATATATATATATATTATAAATCTTTCCTTGTACCTACACGTGTTACTGGTTTTGCTTCCCTAGAAAACCCAGCCTAAGACAACGTGCATGGTGACAAGTTCACAAACTTAATTGTCATACTTCATACATCTAGCTTCTCAATAGCGTTCCATTGGTTGATGTATCAGTACCAGGCGTCTTTGTTTCTACAGTGCGTCTCTTGCTTTAATCCATTCTGTCGCTTTGTCTCTTTTGCGGTACTTTTAGGTCTTTTAGATACAGAGTAGTTCTTGACAGATTTGAGTTTATTACTCTTATTTTGTAGTACCTTTTTTCTGATGCTGCTATTTTCTTTGTCTTTCTTGCTCTCCTGTGCTGAATTCCTTTATCTTGTAGAATTCTGGAAACCCTGATGGCGCAGTGGGTTATGTGCCACATCTGGTAACCAAAAGGTCGGTAGTTCAAATCCACCAGGCATTCCTTGGAAGCTCTGTGGGGCAGTTCTACCCTGACCTCTAGGGCTGCTATGAGTTGGACCCAACTCAACTGCAGTAGGCTTTTTGTTTTGATTCTATCCTTGTTTGAACCAGTCTATTGTTATGGGATATTACATTGGCTTCTTACTTTATTACAAAGTTCTATAACTACACCTTAAAAGCTCTCTTTTATTACTCAGATGTTTTCATGTGAGTAATAACTGCTCTGGATCTGTGTTCTAAGTCTTTTGGTTTTGGATACTCCTGGGAAGTTCATTACCTAGGCTGGTAACTGGCTGGTTCAATCTTGTGTCCTATACTCAGACTGTGGTATGATGTAGTCTGTTCTTAGACAGTAGAGGCCCCCCCCCCAACAATTCTTGTAAGTTTGGCTTGGTTTTTACATAGTCCCTTAATTTCTGTTTATCTGCAAAGACAATTTAGAAACACCTGTCCACATCAAAAACCTGAATACATATATACAACAGGTTTATTCATAACTGCCAAAACGGGGAGCAACCAAGGTGTCCTATAAGAGATGATGGAAAAAACACACTGTGGTGCATCTACACAATGGAATATTAATTCAACAATAAAAATAATCTCAACTATCAAGCCATGGAAGGATAGGAATAGCTCTTAAAATCACAAAGTGAATGAAGACACTGTGGAAAAGGCAAATCTAGAGAGGTAATATACAAATCAGAGGTAGCCCTAAGAAAGTAACTGAACACATTCTGTGACTCTTCCTGACAACAAAGACTCAAAAAAAAATCAATTTATTATATATGATGTTCTAAGAGGGTAAGTTGAGAAACTAGACTTAGCAACAGACGAGGGGAAGCAGGTCCAGAAGTACTATGAATGGCCAGATGTGACAAGATGGGTACCAGCATCCAGCAAAGGGATGAGAAGCAGTAAGCACGGTGAGCCCAGCAGCAGCTTTCAGAGAGCATCTTACTCAGTGGGAGACACTGGGTGGAAAAGAGCCTGCTTATGCCTCAAGAAGCACTGAAAAACAACATTCAGATGTGAAAGCTAACTAGCTTGTGCTATCTACCACACACACATCTAAAACTTTCCTTCCAGGATAAACTTCTACCTGTTTACCTACACTTCCCCCTTGCCTCTCTGCACTGCTCTAGGTACACAGACTGAGGTCAATACCTGGGCCAGAAACAGGACTCCTTACGTGAGTGCTGAGACACATTCCTTGCCTTGAAGAACAATTTAACATATAAAAGGAGAGGGGGACACAAAATAATCTGTGGGACCCCCTAAGCCAGGATCTCATGGCTAAAATAGTTTTTTTTGCACAGGCTCATGCATAAGAAGACATACCTTCCCCACAGACACTCATGGATGGCTGTCAGCTCCCCGCCTGTCTCAGCATGTGCAGACACTTGTGCATACATGAATCATCTCTGCTCATCTAGGACTGTAGGACAGAGCCTGAAGGACACACTTGGTGACCGACTTCAAGGGTACCTGAAATGAACACTACTAGAAAAGTAAATGCATTATTAGGATTGTATACCTAACGACAGCTGTAATCACTTGGTGGCAAGACATTAGAGCCTCAAAGCCACCAATACTCAAACTAACTCACACAATAACCCTATCTTGCCATTTCAAAATATAACAAGAAGGTAGAACACAGTCAGCAAACATCTAATACAACAACTTGGATGCCTCAGACATAGCAGTAAATATGAATCCATTCCACAGGGCAGACTACAACGGCTTCAGAAAGTTCCCAAAACAAGGAGTCAAGGAAGTTTGCAGGTGAAGAGAGCTTTCTGGAATTTTATGGGGTGTAATATAAAACATTAATGTCACAACTCCTCAAGAGGTCAGAAAACAGATCGGGTAAAACAAAGCACAGCATAATGAAAAACTGAACAGACTGCAATAAGCACAGACAGACAACAGTCAGAAATCCAGACGAATAATATAAAGTTACAGAAGGAGAAAACTCAATACAAAGTCAAAGGAGCAGAATGAATGCAATGGGAGGCAGAATTAATAAGACAGACGGTAAGGCAACTAACACCAACATACTGGAGGAAAAATCACCTGAAAACATTTTTAAACATGCAGAAATACTTAAGTATTACATGGAATACTCTTCTAGCGATTAGGGTATCAGAAGAGGGTGGTAGGTAACAACAGAAAATACAAAAAGAATTGTGGAAAAACTCTTGACTGAAAAGTTCCCAGATATCATCAAAAAATGAGATGACATATATCCAAAATGCTCATTCAATTCCACAGAAGGTCAGTCTCAAAAGAAAGCCATGTTATTATGACGACACTTGCCACAACTGATGATATAGAGAGAACTTTAAAAGAGGCTAGAGATAACCAAAAATAATCTTCAAGGAAGACTAGTAAGTTCAGAGTACTCAGGAGAAACAATAGAGGCAAGAAGGCAACGGGATGACATATACAAAGCCTTCAACAAAAAAACTGCCAGCCAAGAACTACATATGCAGGGAAACTGGCTCTGAAATAGGAGGATGAAATTAAGACCTTTCCATATAAACAGAATTTAGGGAATTTCAGTAACACCAGATAAGAAATCAAGACAAGAACACAGAGCACAGCAAACAAATATCAGCCCTGACAGGGAAACACAAAAGTACATGACAACGAAAACACTGAAAATAGGGAAAACGAGATGTCAACATGTAACAGACGAAAAAATTGTAACTGAAAAGAGGGACTGAACAAAAGGTCAGTGACAGGAATTGGGGACAGGGGAGCAACAGCCTTCAATGCTGCACACCTCCATTCTGGGCTACCTTTTTCCAGTACAGCTGACCATATAAGAATGCTTAAGCAGACAGATGTCTCAAGCATAGCTTCCTGGGACAAAAGGAGGGACAGAAAGAACCCATGAGGCATCAGAACTGTTGCAAGGAGGCTCTCTTTTCTGCAGGCAACTGACAGTTGCAAACAGTGCCCAGGTACAGAGGAGTGGGCATGCAGTCCTTACTGCTAAGGTTTAAGATAATAACAACATAAACATACAAAGCACACAGATGTGCACATAAAACACCTGGTCAGGAATGGCCACGCCAAGCACAGAGCTTACCAGCAAGTCACCAGGGAAGGAGAAGACTGTTTTACACAATTGTAAATCATGTGATGAGTTTCACAAACAGCACGTGCATTTTCTCACTTTTAAAGTAGTGATTCTTTCAGCACAGGAGGCTGACTTTTGAAATGAGCACTTCTGACAAAGGCAGTTTAAGAAAGGCTAAATCCCCATATGAAATACATGGGCCAGGCGGGAGGCATGAGTGAAGGGCCTCGACCTGCATGAGGAAGGTGGTGCAAGGACTTTAATGTCTTGCAGTGACCCCCTACCCAGAAGTCCCCAGGCCCTCCAGTCCATGTGTGGAGGGTGGGATGGAGCTGAGGGCTGGTAAGGGTGCAAAGCACAGGTCTGAATTACAAAGGTGGAGACTCAGTCACCATGGAGACCTCTACTCAGTGCACTGGGCTTCTAGGTTAGTAGGAAACTGTGTGTCAGTGAGAAATGGGTAGGAGACTTAAGAGTGGGATACAGATGGACAGTGTTCAGGGCAAGGCAGGAAACCTATCTGAACTGAGTGGGTCCCACGCAGGGGTGGGGCCCAGATGGGAGGCAGGGTCAGTATGAGATGGGAGCTAATTCTCCTGCCCACCTATTCACGTAGGCCCCCTGTCCTTCCTGGTCCACAGGTCCTTAATACCAACAGAACTTGCTTCTCATCATTCACATCCAAAGAATCTTTGGGGTGCTGGGGATCGGCGATGATGCCTGCCTACTTTAAAGTCTCAAACAGTGTAGGGTCAAAGTCTCCTGTGATGTGGACCCTATATACTGGAATCTTAGATACTTTTCTCTTAAAAGGGGGAAAAAGTTCAATCACAGGACTTTCTGAAGGACGATGACCAGCACCCTGCATGAGAGTCAGGTGGGTGTGACACTGACACCGGGTGCTGCGGCTTTGGGCTAGCCTGCTAAGAGGTGGTAGGATTCCAGGTGCTGCTTACAAAAACAGCATCACTATGGAGCCAGCCTTTTTTCAGGGACATTACAGCCCTAAGTAAACACGGTAGTTGTAGGACAGAATTTTCAGGAGGTTAACTCAGTTTGCTGAGGAGGCCCCTCTAATCTGGAGAGCCATGTGAGGACCCAGCAGTCTGCTTCTGAAAAGAACCAGACAGCAAACTCACAATTACCAGTGAAACACTGTCTGATACAGCGCCGGCAGATGAGCCCCTGTTGGTGCGATTCACACAGGACAGCACATACAGGTGTGAAACGGGACACCACGGACTGGCATGAAATGGAACACCACTTACGGGTGTGATGTGTCTGAGAGGCCGAGGTTGAAAAATCACACTGACAACAAACTTTTAGTTTGCTGTGGGCAGAAAAGGGACAGTCTCCTGTGAGTAGAGACTGACACCAGTTTGTTTAACCTGTCAGCTTTTATTCAGCAAAGTAAACAAGCTTCTGCTGAGAAAGTGAGAAAAGACAGGCATTCCCAGGGAGGGGGGAAGGGAAGGTCCTTGAACTAGTCTCAGTAAATGCTGTTTTCAGCACGTCCTGGTTTTCCAGTACACCGAGACAAAACTTGTCTCAAGGGCTTTTGCCATTCTCAAGACAAGTCCCTATCTAGACACAGACGAGGTCAGGGTAAGCAAGATATCACATACTTTCCAAACACGCACATCCCCACAAGCCCGCTCCTCCCTCCAGTTGGAAGACACTCAAAAGACGACTGGAGGAGAGCTGCCTTCTCAAAGCAGACTCGACCTTAATGACATAGATAGGATCAAGCTTTTGGGACCATCATCTGCTGATGTGGTATCACTCAAAAGGAGAAGAAACAGCTGCAAACATCCACGAATAAAAAGAATGAGGACTGTACACACTATAAATCTAGGAAAACTGTAAATGGTCAAAAATAGAAGAGAATGTATAAATTGGTACCCTCGTCATTCCTCAGTTGAAATGGACTGCTACTGGACATTCCCAACTGGACAATCACATGGTCCACTATGAAGGGAAGGACAACTTGAAGGGGAACTGCACTGCATTCATCCTCAAAAAGAACAATTCAGGATCTGTCCTGCACAGAGTGACCATATCACGTGTGCACTTTATGGTTCTGTGCACCTATAGGATGTTATCCTGCTGACCTCTTACTGGAGGCGGAGAAGTGGGTGGAGAGGAGGGGATAGGAGATTGTTGGGAGGATAAGACACGTATGGTGCAGAGAGGAAGAGTGTGCTGTCACTGGGCAGGGAGGGCAGTGGGAGCTGCATATAGGTGGGCATGCAAATTTATATGGGAATGTACATTTTCATTCAACCACAGTTAAGAAAAAAAAAGGATCTCTCCTGAAGTACAACACTCTCACTAATCAATATTCATACTCCTACAAGAAAGTCCACAGAATGTCAAAATGAAGATTTTCACCGTCTGAAGTCTGAAATTGATCCAGCATGCAAGCAAGATGCACTGATAATTACTAGTGACTTCAACTGGAAAGCAAGAAACAAAGAAGGATAAGTAGCTGGGAACCATGGCCTTGGTCACAGATACAAATGATGACGGAGATCATAGGATAGGATTTTGCAAGACCAACAACTTCTTCATAGCTGACACCTTTCTGCACCAACATAAATGGCAGCTATACACATGGACCTCACCAGGTGGAATGCAATTGCAATTCAAGAAGAAACTGAAGAAAATCAGAACAAGTCCACAAAAGAAAAAGTACAGCCTTGAGGACACCCACCCTGAGTTTAGGCAACCTCAAGAACCAACCTGATGGCACCTCACAAGAACAGCAGCGAGCAGCAACAGGAGCAGGGAACAGTCCTTTGAAAATACTTTCAGATTGTTGTGATTACTACATTTAAGCATCCCTAAAAAGGAATTTAATATATTTCCATACTCTCCTATTTTTGCCCTCTCCAGATACCCCCATGGATAAAACACCTCTGTAGAAACAAAGATTTCAGAGTAGTCAAGAGAACCACCAACATCACTTAATGGCGCTGCTCAGAACTGCAGATCTGTGTCTATGAAAACTGTCAACCCACTGTGTCAGCCTGTCCCTCTCTGAGACTGCTGTCAACTGCTGACATGATTCTGACCCATGGCTACCGTATGTACAAGACAATGAAAAGTTGCCTAGTCCTGTGCTGCCTTCACAATCCCTGTCATTCTTGAGTGCTGTTGGCCAATATTCTCTTCTGATCCATAGGGTTTCATTGAGTAATTTTCAGAAGTAGATGACAGGCCTTTCTTCCTAGTTTATCTTGGTCTCAAAGTTCCAATGAAACTTCCAGTGGGTAACCCTGCTGCTATCTACAGTACTGGTAGCACTGTTCTTAGCATCACAGCAACATGCAAGCTACCAGAGCACAACACAGTGACAAGCAGGTGGCTGCTGTCAGGCAGGCCAAGTTGCAGGACGAGACACCTCCCCCTCCTAGAAAGTCCCAGTTGTTTTTCTCATATGCTAATCAAGCGGCTGACCTTATCCAAATTCTGTTGGCTCCCCCTTCTCATCCCATCTCACCCCATTAAAGTCTCCACCTCATATACTAATCAGGCGGCTCGCTGTACCTAAATCCTATTGGCTCCTTCATTTTTCCCCATGTCCACAGTAAGGTCCACACTAGGCGGGACTGTCCACCTCTAGGTAAACCCCCTTCCCCAACTTGAAACCACGACTTCTCCGACTCCTGCCCTGAAGCTGGCAGATCTCACCCGGGAGCGCACCAATAAAGCCTGTTCACCTGCTGACTCTCTTTTCCCACTTCATACTTACCACCTTATCTTGCCACCAGGTTCAGCATACATTTGGCTTACAGCTGCAATAGAAAAGATTAACAAAACCAAAAGATAGTTTATTGAAAATATCAACAAAACTGAGAAATAACTGGATAAAAATCACAAAAGAGAAACAGGAAACAGATAATCTGAAAACAAAACAAGAGAAGTAATTCCACAACAGACTCAACCAAAAATAAAAGAATCATAACAGAATACTGTGCAGAAATGTACTGTAATAGGTCTGGAAACCTAAAAACAGACAACTTTCTAGAATCACCTGATCTACCAAAACTATCACAAACAGAAGTAGAATAATTCAATAAACCCATCACAAAACAGACTGAGAAACTAATCAAAAAACTACCAGCACAGACTCCAAAATATGTGAAACAAACCACAATCAATAGAAGAGAAAATAGATAAATGGGAACTAGTAAGAATCAAACAAGTAAGAATCAAACACTTTCGCTCATCCAAAGACTTTATTAATAGAATTAAAAGAACACCCACACAATGGGAAAAAATTTGGCAACTCTATGTCAGACCGACACCTGATCTCCATAATCTATAAGATACTACAAAATATCAATAAGAAGAAGATAAATCATCCAATTAAGCGATGGGCAAAGGAGATGGACAGACATTTCACTAAAGAGGAGATCTAGGCAGCCAAAAAACACATGTGGACATGTTCACGATCTTTAGCTATTAAAGAAATTCAAATCAAGACGACAATGAGATACCATCTCACCCCAACAAGATTGGCCATGATCCAAAAACTAGAAAACAACAAATGCTGGAGAGGCTGTGGAGAAAGTGGAACCCTTCTACACTGCTGGTGGGGTTGCAAAATGGTTCAGCCTCTTTGGAAAGCAATCAGGCGCTTCCTTAAAAAAATGGATATTGATATACCCTTTGACCCAGTAATTCCACTGCTTGGAATATATCCTACAGAATCAAGGCCTTTCATACCAACAGACACATGCACAAGAATGTTTATCGCAGCAAAAGGCCACGACAGTGAAAAGATGGAACCAACCCAGATGCCCAACAACAGAAGAATGGATAGGTAAACTATGGTACATATACTCAATGGAGCACTACGCAATGATAAAGAGTAACGATGATTCCAGGAAACATCTCCTAACCTGGTTTCAACTGGAAGACATTATGTTGAATGAAAGTAGTCAGCGACAAAAGGACAAATATTGTATGAGACCTCTATGACAAGATCTCAAAAACAGACGTGTATAGAAGAAAAGACTCTTTGACAGCTGCAAAGGAGGAAAAGGAGGGAGGACGAGGAGGGGAGGGTTTAGATTAGATAGTTGCCAGAAATCTGGCTGGGTGAAATCGGTGATAGCACACATTAGAAACAAGAACAACATGAAGTGGACTTCAGCATAACTTGAGTACTCCTTCCATCTTAACCCAATATTGCAAGGATAAAGTAGATGTGGCGGGGGGCAGGGGACCAGGCTCTTAGGCAAAATCGAGGCCCATTGACACAACTAGTGTTTTGCTAAGAGGGCTCTCTGCACCCCACACTGGTGAGCGGCATCTGGGGTCTTAAAAGCTGCCAAGCTGTCATTCCAGGGCACATCAAATGGTCCCAACTCAGCAGGAACAGATGCTCATCGAAGACCAAAATGACATGGGGTAAAGACTACCCAGAAGATAGAGAGACCCACATGAGTGGGTGCCTACATCAACTTGGGACCAGAAGAACCGGATGGTGCCCAGCCACCACCAGTGATAGCTGCGATGGTGCTCACTAAGTTGACTCTCACTGGCAACACAACAATAAAAAGGGGCACACTCTGAGATCTCCACTAAAAGACCTCAATTGATGGTCCAGCGGCTTTGGGGTCCCCCTGGGAGCATGGCCCCTGGCCCTGATGCTGCCCTTGCCCATAAATCATAACAAAGGTCCACTCTTCGGACACGAATGGATTGGACTTGGAGATGCAGAGTGGACCATATATTGGGTGCACTTTATGGTTCTATGCATCTATAGGATATCATCCTGCTGACCTCTGGCTGGAGGACGGAGAGTGGGTGGAGAGGAGGGGAAAGGAGACTGTTGGGAGGATGAGACATGTATGGAGCAGAGAGGAATAGTGTGCTGTCACCGGACAGGGAGAGCAGTGGAAGCTGCATATAGGTAGGCATGTAAATTTATACGGGAATGTACATTTTCACTCAGTCATATTAAATAAAAAAATAAAAAATAATAATAAAAAAATCTACCAGCAAAGCCAGCTGAGGCCCTGGGGGGAGTCAGGACAGTAGCTGTGGGCTGGAGGGTGGTTTCAGGCTGACCAGTAAACTCGTCAACAGGTGATTCACCTCTTCTGGACCAAGCCTATTAAACCCTTTGTGCTGAGGACTTTTGCCCTGGGGCACACTAGCAACTCCACATGATCTTGCAAATATTACGCAAGTTTCTTACACTACTTTAAAACGATTTTATACTCAAACAAATGTACACAAATAGTATATTTTAACATTTTATGTATTTCTACATCTTACAAAACAATTTTTTGAATTATCACACTCTGTGGTTGTTTTTTGTATAGTATTTTACAAAACGATCTCTGAGGTTCATCCTCGGTTTGTCAGGGCACATATCACAATAAAAAACACATGACATTAGCCCTCAAAGTTTTGAAAATACTCTTAAATTTTCTGAGACATTCTACATAATGGCCCTGCCCTCCAGACTCTAGGTACGGGCCACACTCTCTGGATTCTAAGTGGAAACCCCCTGGCCCTGTGCTACAACTCTGCCTAAAAAGGCTCACTTGGACAACTCTGCCCCCTTATCTTAGGTGCACCCTAAGCCCAAATGAGGGGCAATTCCACCCTTACAAACACAGAAAGCCTGGGCTGCACCCTTTCACACCCCTGAGGTCATGGCCACACCCTTTGTGACTTAGGTAGCTCAGCTTCTCAGGCTCTTTGTCTCTTCAGCTTCTGTTTCCTATGGTCCAAGGGCCTGAGAACCAAGGCCCATACCTAGTCTGCCAGGGCAAGTATACCAAAGCTCTGTGCTCCATTCTTGCTAGAAAGCCTCCTGCACAAAGACACTTACAAGATTTTCCCAGAAAACAATATGCCGAGGCACACTGATCTGCTCGATCAACACCACCCATATATTTTACACAATTTATTATAATATTAGGTTTCTTGCATTGACTTCCACATCATCTCGCAAAATTCTTTTTAAGGTAGTCATCCTTCATCTCGTAAAATCCTTTTAAGGCAGTCATTCCCGTGTTACCCCAAGTGATCAAATAAGTGACGGTCCTCTAATCTTTCCACACTAGAAGTAGAGTGTTACCTTTCCCATTTGTTACCTTGGATTTTTTTAAGAATTTTGGTTTTCTTATCTTGCTTGCTAATTCCTTTCTACTTGTTAAGATCATCCATTGTTGCAGCTGAAACACTGTGGTGCCTCAGAGGCACTTCTCGAGTATATAAAGTGTTAACCCTTGCCTTCCCAGTCAAAACTTCCTCTAGAGACACAAGGATTTTAACCTGGGTTTTTGAATATGATGGACCTGCATATAAATGCAGGTTGCCTTACTTACTAAACTTACAAAACTGAGAAGGCTATTTACATTCTCCACGCTCCTGTAAAAACAAGAACAAGCACATATTCTTCTTACTTACGCTGTATGGATCATGTTAGGCTGAAACCCAAGCTCCCTCCCCTAACCATTGCCGGAGTGGCTGAGTCAAAATGTCTCAGCTGCCAGCTATTCCGAAAATTCTATTTAAATGCCACTAGCTGCCCTGGCCAACTAGCTATCACTTCTTTCCCATAGGCTCAACTAGACCTTTTTTCACCTCACTCCACTGAAATAATATCCCCTTATGTTAATTAAGTGACTCCAATTGTCCATAACTCCATTGGCTACTTGCTGCAGGGGCTGTTCTCATCTGTCACGGGGCTGTTCTCAGTGCTGTCCTCAACAAGGTCCACTGGCACCCTCCAACCACTGGGCCAGCGGCACAGTTCTACAGACTCCCATTCAGGAACTCGGTAAAGCCACCTAGGACACAAATAAACTCTTCCTTTTCTTTCTCCTCCTCTCTCTGATTTTTCCTCCACATAATTTCGATTAAACGAAACCCACTGCATCCAAAAATCTCTAACAGATCAAACAAGATAAAACTTGTTTAGCTCATGTTAAATAGTCAATAAACACGGATTTCCCTTCCAAAAAAAAAAAGCTACCAACAAAAAAATTCTTGGCTCAGATAGCTTCACTAGACAATTTTACTACACTTTTAACAAAGGAGTTAATACTAACAATACTGAAGCTATTTCACCACCTAGAAAAGGATGGAACACCCTAATTTAATTCTATCAAGCCACCATAACCTTGATATCAAACCTGGGTAAGGATAACACCAAAGAAAAAATTAAAAACCAATTATCTGTCATAAACCTACCAGCAAAAACACTCAACAAAATCTTAGCCAATACAATTAACAACATTTAACAAAAGAATAATTTGCCACGACCAAGAAGGAGTAAAACCAGGGATGCAGGGATGGTTCAACATTAGAAAAATTAATGTAGTCAACCACACAAATAAAAGACAGGACTCACTTGATTTTGTCAGTTGACACGAAGAAACTTTTGACAAACTCCAACACTCATTTATATTAAACACTCTTAGCAAAATACAAATACAAGGAAAATTTCTAAACATAATAAAGGGCATCTCCGCAAAGCAAAAAGTCAACATCAGCCTGAATGCAGAGACACTGAAAGAATCCCCCCTGAGAAAGAGAACCACACCAGGATGGCCACTGTGACCACTTTTACCCAAGACTGTCCTGGAGATTATCATCAGAACAGTAAGACAAGACAAAGAAATAAAGAGCATCTGCATCAGTCAAGAAGAAGTAAAAGTATCCCTACTTGCCAATAATATTATCTGATACACAGGAAACACTGAGGTATCCGTAAATAAACTTCTGGAACTAATACAAAAGTTTATCAGAGTATCATGATGTAAGATAAAAGATTCCTTCACATCAACAAAGTGATCTTCAAAGAGAAAATTACCAAATCAATACCATTTACAGTAGCCCCTAAGAAGATAAAATACCTAGGAATAAATCTAATCAGAGACATGAAACACCTATACAAAGAAATTGATGAGAAACCTACTGCAAATCAACTAACAGAGACTTACATAAGTGGAGAAACCTACTTTGTTCATGGAGAGGAAGAGTTAACATTATGAAAATGTCTATTCTACCCAAAACAATCTATACATACAACGGAATCTCAATACAAATTCCAGTGTCATTTTTTAATGAAAGAAACCTCAGATAAGTAAAACGCTAGTGAGGGAAAACACTTCGCACTGCCTAAACTTACAACCCGCTACATTGCCACAGTAGTAATCAGAGCCTGGTAGATGTACAAAAACAGATATACAGAACACTGGAACAGAAGAGAGAACCCAGATACAACACCATCCACCTATGAACAGCTAATATTTGAAAAAGGCCCAAAGGTTATGAACTGGAGAGCAAAACCACTCTTTCACTAACTCACACTGGCAAAACTGGATATGCATCTTCAAAAAATTGAAACAAGACTTATATCTGACACCTTACACAGAAACTAACTGGAAATGGATCAAAAACCTACATATCAAACCTAAAAAAATCAACATTACAGAACAAAAAATAGGGACAAAACTGCAAACTCTTTCATACACAGTTTAGACTACAAAATATTATTAACAGTGCCCTAACAGTAGTAGAGAAAATGGATAAATGGCAACTTAAAATTCAAACACTTATGCTCATCCAAAGAATTACCAAGATAGTAAAAACACTATCTATAGAATGGGAGAAAAAATTGGTAACCACGTATAGGACTGATGTCTGATTTCTACAATTTACAAAGTACTGTTAAAGTATCAACAAAAAGACAACCCAATTAAACAATGGGCAAAGGATATGGACAGACACTTCTCCAAAGAAGACATCCAGACAGCCAAAAGACATCTAAGAAAAGGCTCTTGATCATTAACCATCAGAAAAGTGAAATCAAAACTACAATGAGAGACCATCTCACCCAACACACGTGACACTAATCCAATAAACTCAAAATAACAAATGTCTGAGGCTGTGAACAGACTGGAACTCTTCTCACTGCTCATACAATGTAAAATGTTACAACCTCTTTGGAAAGTAATTTAGCACTTTCTTAAAAAGCTAAAAATGGAAATACCATGTGATTCAGCAATCCCCTGAAATATATCCTACAGAAATAAGGGCGGTCACAAGAACAGATACATGCACATGAGTGCTTATGGCAGCACTGTCCACAATAGCAAAAAGATGGAATCAACCTCAATGCCCATTGACACGTGAATAGATACACAAACTATGGTATGCTTACACAACAGACCATGCAATGATGAAGAATGGTAATTTTATGCAACATCTCATAACCAAGAATCAACTGAAAGACATTATGCTGAAATCAGTCAGCTGTAAAAGGATAAATATTGTGCGAGATCATTATCATAAAGACCTAAGAAAAGACAAACATGCAGAAGAAAATACTCTGACAGGTACAAGGCTGATGGGGGAGCTAGAGGGTTATTCATAGATTAGATAGTCAACAGGAATATGGTTAGGTGAAGGGAGTGACCGTACGTAGTAGTACAGAGGTCACCGCAACTGGATTACACTGTAAGCTAACTGGTATTCTAAATACAACCTAACATTTTAAAGGACAGAGTAGCAGAGACAGGAGTCTGGGAGCCACGGTTTCAAGGGGACATTGAAGTACACAGGAATGACTAGTCTTTTCCTAAGAGATTATTCTGCATCCCACATTAGTGAGTGGCACCCACAGTCTTCAAAGCAAGCCAGCTACCATTTCAAGAACTGGTCCCAACCCACCTGGAGCAAGTGAAAACCAAGAATACATCAAAGACATGAGGAAAATATGAGCCCAGGACACACAAGGATCCATATGATTGGGAGACTACATCATCATCAGGAGACCACATCATCATCAGGAGACCACATCATCATCAGGAGACCAGAAGAACTGCATTGTGCCGCCAAAGGCAGCGCTGACAGGGAATACGATGTAGAGTCCGTGACGTAGTATGAGGAAAAGGGTTGTGCAGATCCAGAACTCTATTAAAACACCAGACTTCATGGTCCAAAAACCTGGAGGTCCCCTGAGAACATGGCCCCAGGACATGCTACTAGGCTACAGCTGAAACAAGTACTAACGCTAACACTTCAGACAAGACTGGACTGGACCACAGGAGACAGAATAATGCAGGTGGTGTGTGCACTTTATGGCTTAATATGTGTATGAGGCTGTCCAAATGGTTTCTGTTTAGAAGAGAGATGACACAGTGGAGAAGAGGGGACAAGTGTCAGTTGAGTGGTATACTGCAAGTAAACACTGGAACGAAAGAGTGTGCTGTCACAGGGTGAGGAGAGCAGACAGAGTTGCAGGGAGACAGGTGGCTCCATTTTTTATATGGCACACTGACTTGCATTGTAAATTTTTCTTTAATCACAATAAAAAAAATAGTAAATGACCTCCCGGCCCTGCCAAACTTTTCAATCTAAATGCATAAAAAAAGTACAGATTTTAAGAGGTTTGGTTTTTCACCAGCTGATAAGCACAGCCAAACAAGGTACCTATTGCACGTTATCAAGGGGAACCAGTCCCAGGGGAAAGACACCATGTTTGGTAAGGAGGAGGGTCAGCAAAAAGAAGACATTCGACCACTGACTGACGCAGTGGCTGCAACACTGAGCTCAAACACAGCAACGACTGTGAGGATGGCCCAGGACGTGGGACTGTTTTACTTTGGGTATCCAGATTCGCTATTAGTGAGAATAGACTTGACAGCCTCCCACAACAACAGCAAGGTACTATTAGGTGAAGTGTCAGATTTACATGCCATGACTGGCCAAGGACATTCTGAGACAGAAGTGAAATGTCCACCAGCCCTCCGCACTTTCACAGAACATGTGCAATTCTAACTGCACAACTCCACCTTGGCCTCCTCTGTCCATACATGTGCTAGAACCCTGAAGCCTCCTATCCGCAGAGGCAACGATGAGACTGCACACATGCAGCTGTAGTGGGTAGGCTGCTTGCTCAATGGAGAAAAGCTTAGAAACTGTTCAATGATGAATTCAACTCCTTTGTTTAATTTTTAGGGGTGGGCGGTTCCACAGAATCAGAGGCAAAGGCCACAGAAATTCAGACAGCAGAATGTGCCTCCTCACCACACCCTGTGTGCTCCCCACCCGTGATAATCAATCACACTGGGCCCTACCTCAAGGCTCTACCACTCACAGGGCCACCAAGGGCTGCTTCTATATGACATGGATACATGCACACTTTGGTTGCAACACATTGATTTTTAGGAGGCTCATTCAAGGGATGATTCAGAAATCTCGGATGAGCCTGGAACACTAACACAAAATAATTAAAACAAAAAATATAGGGACCTACTTAAAGCAGCATCTAATAATGAAAGCTTTGAAAATTTCAACATGAGAACAAGAAATACTAAATGCTTTAGCCTATGTTGATAATAACTTAATGAGTAAATAAAGTGGTGAAAAGAAAGCTATCTTGTACAGCAGAATTCCAATTAATAAGCACAGAAAGAATGGGTGAAACAGAAAACCACTATTTTATAAACACAAGAGTAACAATGGTTGCAGGTAATAATTATCAGGAGATCTAAAATTAGTACACAAACGTAAGATAAAAAAATTGTATACTCAAATTATCTGCCTATGAGAAATTTATTAATTACAGATGGTAAAAGTACTGAACTTTACAACTGGAAAAAACAGAGACCTTATATATGGAAGCAAAATAAAACCTTAGTCCAAATACAACATGAACGTATGTTACTGCATGCAAATTAACATCAATTCAATGCATTCAAAAACAAGATCCCACATATGCTCAAGATCTTATTTCTGACACCCACAGACTGGGAGAAAGAAAAATTTAGCATGGATGGCAAAAGAAGTATCGGCCCATCTGATCACAGAACTAGAGAAACAAATATTAACAAAGATAGGTGCAGTTATAAAAAAGCTGCTATTTTCCCCTGAAGAAATAAAGTACATCTACTGACCATTTCTTTGAGTTTTTGTTCTTTTTTTGTCACTGAGAAACGTTATGCTCTAATCAGAGACTTTCAAAACTTTGCTGTTCGAAATCACACCAACTGATACACGCACACGAATGTTCATTGGAGCACAGTCCACAACAGCAAAAAGTTGGAATCAACCCAGATGCCCAACAACAGAAGAATGGATGAGTAAACTTTGGTATGTGTACTCAGTGGAGTACTGTACATTGATAAAGAACAACGATGATAACAGGAAACATCTTTCAATTTGGTCTCAACTGGAAGACATTGTGTTGAGTGAATCTAGTCAGCGACAGAAGGGTAATTATTACATGAGATCCCTACGATAAAAACTTAAAAGCATACTTATAAAAGACTCTGATGGCTACAAGGGTGGGGAGGGTGGGAAGATGGATGGGCAAGGGGCGAGGGTTTAGATTAGATAGTTGTTAGAAATTTGGTTGGGTGAAATTGGTGACAATACGAATTAGTAAGAAGATCAATATTAATGGGACTTTGACACAACTTGTATACTCCTGCTATCTTAACCCAACACTGTAAGCACAGAATATGTACACTTTCATTTTTTAAGAAAAAAATGAAATTACAGTCCTATGAATGACGCAACTGTTACTTCAGGCCTCACTCCACTGTGAGTTCTCATATGCCCAGTGAGGTGGGAGGAACCAGGAAAGGCTCTGCCCTATTCCTTACACTCAGAAGGCCTCTCACACTGTCAGTACTCATAAGACTAGCTGAGTATGAGAAGCATCTAAAGGCTATGGCACATTTCTTAACTTGTAAGGCTTCTCTCCACTGTGAGTACTCACATGGCTATGGAAGTGGGAGAAGCAACTAAAGGCTCTGCCACATTCTTTACAGGGAAAGGGCCTCACTTTGAGCACACATATGTGTAGTGAGGTTTCAGGAGCAACTGAAAGATTTGCCACATTCTTTACATTTGTAAGGTCTCTCTCCACTGGAAATTCCTATGTTTAGTGAGACGTGAGGGCCAAGTTAAGACCTTCCCACATTCTTTACACTCATAAACCTCCTCTCCAATGAGAATTCTTGTACGTGTAGCGAGGTCTGAGAAATGGCAAAAGGCTCTGCAACTGGCCTTACATTCATAAGGCTTATTCCCATCGTGAATGCTCATATGTTCCCTTAAGTCTGAAGAAGAGCTAAATGATTTGCCACACTCTGCACCCATGAGACTTCTCTCCACTGTGAGTTCTTCTATATGCAGAGAGGCGTGATGGCCCAGTTAAGGTTTTCCAACATTCCTTACATGCAGAAGGCCTTTCTCTACCACGGATTCTCTTATGTGCAACGAGGTTTGAGGAATGAAAAGAGGCTCTATTGCATTCCTTATATCTATATGGCCTCTCCCCATTGTGAACTGTCCTACATATAATCAAGTTTGAGGAGGAACTAATGGATGCACCACATTCCTTACATTTATAAGGCCTCTCTCCAGTGTCAGTTCATAAATGTTTTGTAAGGTGTGATGGCCAACTAAAGGCTTTCCCACATTCCATAAATTCACATGACCTCTCTCCACTGTGAATTCTCATATACGTAGTAAGGTCTGAGAAATGACAAAAGGTGGCCCCACATCCCTTAAATTCACAATGCCTCTCCTCTCTGTGAATTCCCAAATGTTCAGAAAAGTTTGAGGAACAATTAAATGATTCTCCAGAATCATTACATTTGTTCAGACCCCTTGCCACTGTGAACTCTTATATGTGCAATGAGATGTGATGCCACACAAAGGCCTTTCCAAATTCCTTACATTCATAAGGTCTACATATACTGTAAATTCTCACATGTGTATTGAGGTCTTGAGTAATGATGAAAGGTTTTACCATATTCCTTACTATCACATAGCCTCTGCCTACTGTGACGTTTCATGTTAAGTTTAAGGAAAGACTAAAGGATTTGTCATATGGCTTCTCTCCAAGGCAAAGTCTCCTATCTTTAGTGGAGAATGAAAAAGAACTAAAGGCTATATCATTTTCTTCACATTTGTAAGGCTTTTCCCCACTGTGAATTCTCCTGTGATAATTCTGAGGGGCTACTGAGGAATTTGTCACATTCATAACATGGACGAGGCCTATGTCTAGTGAAGTATGAGGAAGAACGAAAGATTTTACTGCATTCCTTATATTTATACATCCTATCCCCACTGGAAATTCTCACATTTAGTTAATTGTAAAGAGAAACTATAGGATGTGTCACATTTTGTTACAGTCATAAGGACTGAATTCTGACATTGAGTGAAGTTTGAAAAGCAACAGCACATGCACATTTTTTACATTCATAAAGCTACTCCCACTGTGAGTTCTTAAAAGTAGAGAAGTTTCATGGCCAGCTAAAGGCTTTCCTACACTCTTTACATTCATAAGGAATCTCTCCACTGTGAATTCTCCGATGTGTGGTAAGGTGTGATATATAATGAAAAGCTTCACCACATCCCTTACATTCGTAAAGGCTCTCTCCACTGTGAGTTCTCATTCTGTATAATGGGTGTGAGTTCTGATTAAAGATGTTCCCACATTCCTTACATTCACAGGACGTAACTCTCCAGGAAGAGTTCTCACAGGAGTGCTTCGGTGACAGGGACAACTGCGGGCTTCTCTACACTCCTACACTAAGAGGCACTGCATCCACAGTGAGATCTCGTGAGTGCATAACTGATGAATGAGCCATTGAAGTTATCCACATTCAAGGAATCCAGAAGGATATGCTTCCACAGAAGTGCTCTGGAGCACAGAAAGACTGGGAGTCTCGTGGAACTTGTGTCCACCCTGACTATCTTCACTACTTACACAGAGGTTCTCTATCGTACACTGTCTGTAAGAAACAGGCAGCACATTTGTTGCTGTCATCTACTACTGCTCTAACAGAGATATAAGCGAAGCACTTCAGCAAAGAAAAGTTTATTCTTACGCAGTCCAGTAGGCTGCAAGTCCAAATTGAGGATGTTAGGCTTTTGCTTCATTGGCTCTGAAGGAAGGTCCCTGTGTTGCATCAGTCTCTGGTTAGGCAGCATGTTGATGTAGGAAACTCAGGTCTCAAGGACATGTTCTACATTTCGTGCTGAAGTTCTGAACTCTCTGCTTCCTTCCTTTCCTTGTATCTTATAGGATGAAAGGGTAAAAGCTGCCACGAGCCACATTCTAGGTAAACTCCTTAGCAAGAGCATTGCAATCCTACCTGAATCATCTTCCACCATAATCCTATTAGCCAGAGGCAGCAATCAGGATTTACAGGATAGAAAAATCACAACATGAGGACAATCACAGAATACAGGCAATCACGGTCCAGCCAGATTGCTAAATGTATTTTTTGGGGGACACAATTCAATCCGTAACAATGCTGCTGGACATCTATTTGTTAGCAACTCACCATTACCATTCACAGTAATAATGCATTTTATCATTGCCCTCAATTGTCTTCTGTTTCAAAGACTAACTCACCAGGAGACATGCTATCTTTATGTTCAATGTGCTTCTAAAACAGGGGGTTTTCAAATAATTGCATGTAAGTGAAACATGTTTCCAATATTCACTATTTCACTCACATTTATGAAAAATACATTGGCAATTTTTATGAAATACATTGTTTAAAAAAAAAACAGTTGCCATTGAGTTTGTTCTAACTCAGTGACCCTATAGGAACAAAGCAGAACTGCACCACAGGAGTCTGAAGAAGTCCATGTGGATCCGACTCGTCGGCACTTGGTTTTGGCTCAGAGCCCTGGGGACACTAAGATTAAGAGCTTAGATGCCAGCCAATAGGTTGGCAGCTTGAATCTAGCAACTGCTCCTTTAGAAATCTCATAGGGCAGTTGGATTATGCCTTGCAGGGTCTCTGTGAGTTGGAATAGGGTCAACAGCAACAGGTCTGGTTTCCTGGTGAGGCTGTGTTTAACGAGAACCTAAAGGTTGGTGGTTCAAACCAATCCAGAAGCATGTTCATGAGTCAGAATGGATTTGATGGCCCCAGGCTTCAGACATGTGTGTATGTGTGTGTGCACGCGCAGCTGCGCACGCACACGCACATGTGGGCATCCACACTTCTATAACTCCTGGAGGTGTGATTGGCAGGCACTTCGCAGCTAACTAAAAGATTTGTGGTTCAAACTCACCACAAAGCTGTTGTAGTCTACTTTCGTAAACAGTATAGTCTTGGAAGCCCTATAAGGCACCTTTACTCTGTCCTATAGGGTGGCCATGAGCTGGAATTGAGTTGACAGAGTTTACACACACACACAGGCACAAGGTTCCATTACCTGCAGTTACTATAGAAGCAGATCGCCAAGTATTTCTCCTGCAGAGCCACTGGGAAGACTCAAATTTCCAATATCTGATTAGCAGTTAAGTGCTTACCCAGCTTTTGTGTCACTTATGCACCTTACATATATTTTCATGCCATGAACCTTAAACCTCTCTCCTGAAGCACTGCTGACTGGCTCAGTAATTGACAATCATCTCACATGTGTTTGCTAATCATCAGTGCTGGAGAATTCAGATTTCTCTTAACAAGGAGGACCAGGACTTTTCATGAACTGTACTATCCTATGTTCAGTGGATAGCTTTACTCCATCATCCAAGTTTCTAGAAATTGACAAATGATTCAAGGTGAGGTTCACATTATCAAACAAAAATGAATGGAACCACTTAGAACAAAAAGGCACCTGGGAGAAAAGACAGTATTGAACACACTGCACTATGTCAGTACTCTGGCGATGGTCAGAAAGCAAGTTACAAGGAAATACTTTCATGAAGATGGAGAGTCATGGTGACATCAATGGGGTGTAATGAGATGAGCACAGCAAAGAGGTATTGGATGCAATACACACGGAACACTAAAAGAGGAAAAGGGGTCAGTTTTTCTCCATGAACACATGTGTGCTCGGATTGATGCAAATCCGAAAAGCTCAGGTATCTGTGAAGCACACACTCCTCAACTCAGAAGAGACTTTTTCCAACGAATTTCTTCAAATCTCATTCGCTGCATCCTTCAGAGGATTCTTGTCTCCTGCTGCGCCCAACACAGGCATGCTGGATGAGCGCTATCTGCACTTCCCGCAGGTCTTCCTTTTGCTACTCTGAGAGGACAATCGGGTGCAGTGGACACGGTGATTATGGAGAAAGGCATATCATGCAGGAAGACAGGGAAGAGCAACAAACACTTCCCTGACTCTGAGCCAAAACTCCAGTCTTCAGGTTCTCAGGAGATGGGCAGGTGTACATTTACTGCTTAGAAAAATCATCACACCAAACTTCTAATAAACACACTAAAAATCTTTACAAGGTCGTGGAACACAAATAATCAATCTGCGTACCAAAAAAAGAAACAACAACAAACAAAATCCTGAAGTTAACACTCACACTTGGGACACTTAAATGGCCCTAAAGCTTCTAAGTAAAATTTAACAAAGTCAGTTTCATACACAGAACGTTTTGAGGAAGCCAGGATATGCACGCTCCCCACAACAAACGACCATACATCTAATTCAACAATGTATTCCCATTCTTCAACCCATACACAGGATAATATCAATGAGTAGGACGTATTCAGTTACTTAACAATAAACATTTTAAAGAAAATGAAGTCATCCATACCTACTGAAGCCAGATTTCTGAAGGTTTCCAGCATCACTTCTCTGCAGAGTTTCCTCTGAGAAAGATCCAGTAATGCCCACTCTTCCTGGATAAAATCCACAGCCACATCCTCAACAGCCACCGAGTCCTAGAAATTCCACATATTCTGGTTCAGTAAGGTATCATGAACTCCAACATGTGTAAGAAGCACAGTAAGCCTCATAGTCCTGGGGAAATGAGATTAAATCTGATTCTGGCACAGGGTTCTCCGTTCTCCTAAGGTCTACTCTGGGGTTTAGCCCAGTCTCACTTCTTCACTGCCCATATTCAATCTCCCTGATTGCATCCTGTCTCAGAGACTTAAAAATACTTCCAGGATAACGGACTTCTTTCTCTACTTTGACTACGACCAATTCCACTCATTCCTCTCACTTCAGTCTAGATCATAAACTAGAGAAATGCTCTCAAACGAAAGCCGTATTTCAACATTCAGATCACTCTTCCTGGGAGGGGAGTTTATCAACTTGCATGGCACCCACCCAAACATTTAAGAAAACAGGTAACACAGAGTGAAACCAGAAAACAGTATTAACAACTGCAAAACACTGTAGGACTGCCAAATTTTCTCTGGCCCCTCAGCAGCCATGGGAGCCCCAGTAGCCTGCCTGCATGAATGGGCGACCCAAGGTCCTGCGCTTTCCTTAAAGGATTCTAGGTGATCAACAAACCATTAAGGGAAAGCAACTGCTCAAAGACTGAACTAGTATATATGAGGTCTGACAATTAATTGCAGTAACTCAGCCTAGCAAAAGTACTACATACTTCACTGCTGAACATCACTAGTGTCAAATAAGAAATATTCTCCTTGATAAGTTATGCACTGACGCCACAGCCAAGTCTACCATTAAAGGAATTCGGGAACTCTTTTTATGGATGAACATACTGATACCAGCAAGCAGGTATGTAGCACTTTTTCTAGGATGAGGTTGATGAATGTAACTGTCACACCCACTAAAACGTAAAATGAAATGGATGAACAGTGTGCTTCTTGGCTTAAGTAGACACAGGAGACTAACTCGGCAGCTCCAGTTTGGAAGCAACGGGAGATGACATAGGGGCAAGCCTACACAAAACACAAAGAAACACTGGCCCAGAATATGCCAAGACTGTAATTGTTTCTGTGCTTAGGCCCATCATTGAAGCCACTGTGTCAATCCATCTTGTTGAGAATCTTCTCTTTTTCCTTGACTCTCCACTCCACTAAACACGATGTCCTTCTCCAGGGAATGATCCCTCCTGGCAACATTTCGAAAGTATGTGAGACACTGTGTCACAATCTTGGCATCCAATGAGCACCCTGGTTCTACTTCTTCTACATCAGATCTGTTTGTTCTTTTGGCAGTCCATGCCACATACCATATTCTTCTCAACACCATAATTCAAAGGCATCAATTTTTCTTCTCTCGTCATAATTTACTGTCCAGCTTTTGCATGCATATTACGTGATGCAAAATTCCATGTCTTGGGTCAAGCCCACCTTACTCTTCAAGGTGACAGTTTGACTTTCAATACTTAAAGAGGTCCTTTACAGCAGATTTTCCCAAAGTGATTACGTCTTTTGATTTACTGACTGCTATTTCCATGGGCATTAATTCTGGAACCCAGAAAAATTAAATCTGTGACAATGTCTTCCTTTCTCCATTTATCACGCTGTTCCTTACTGGCCCACTTGTGAAGATTTTTGTTTTCTTGATGTTGAGGTGCAATCCATACCAAAGGCTCTAGCCTTTGAGCTTCATCAGTAAGTGTTTCAAATTCTCTTCACTTTCAACAAGCAGAGTTATGTTATCTAGATGCACAGGCTGTTAACAAGTCTTCCTCCAATCCTGATCCCTCATTCATCTTCACATACTCTAGCGTCTTGGATTATCTGCTCAGCATACATACTGAAAAGGTGTGGTGAAAGGATACAATCCTGAAGCACACAGAGGAACAGAAGTTAGCTTCAAAACAATGGAAAGTAAGGGGTGCAGGGGAGGAGTGTGTGGACAGAAGCTAGGGTAAAGTGGCAAAGTGGGTGTAAGACTCTGTATGAGGAACTGAATGAAACTGTAAACATTCACTTGAAACACAATGAAAAATACTTGTTAAAAAGTCACCACAGCAGCGAACCACGTTACGTACCTTAAAGTTATCACTATCCTAACCTCCATTCCTACAATGTTAACGATAAAAACGATGCATTTATTGAGCAACTATAATATTTGAATGCATCTCTAAAAAGTTTTCTGCACACTAGCTCATTTATTCCTCATACTTCCCCTAAGCAGGTATTACTGCTAACAGGATAGAGCTGAGCAACGTTATAATTCATCACATGCTCAACACTGCCCAAATAGTAGGCAACTACAAAACGGGTGGCATGCAGGTGAACGAGCGTAATAGTAAATTCCTGACAACTAACTTTCTGTCCATATATGTATAATATTCCTGCTGTTCTGGCTTTTAATCTTCAATGACATGGATTACCTCCGGCCCGCTGGCTAGTAAGGACAAGAGACAAAGGAATTACTCTATTCAGTGCAGACAACCAGGATATCCTTCTCCTGGCAAAACCCCAGGTCTCAAGCAAGACAGCTTCCTTTTGGCCTTGAGCTGGCTATGGCAATATAAAAATTGATTTCAGTAATACTGTCAAGGCCAAGGAGACACAGTACTGAACAATCTGGACACACATGGACTCTAAATTCACTGGCTGCAGGCAGTAGGTAGAACAAAAATGCCAAGTATTCTGGGTGGCACAAATTGTTCAGGTTTCCGACATCAAGCTCAAAGGCTAACAGTTCAAAGACACCAAAAGGTTCCTAGAGAGATGGGCCAGGGAATCTGCTCTGGAAGGTCACATCCAGGAAAACACTATGGAGCTGTTCTACTCTGCAACACGGGATCTCTTATCAGTTGGAACTGACATAACGTCGCATGGTGGTAAGGTCTACAAAAAATGCAGAACACCTGGCCATAAGCAGTAACATAAGTGTTTGGGTCTTCAGTGAGTCAGTGCAGGTAAAACCAAAATAATCATTTTGGGGAACAACAACAAGTAAAATGCGGATGTTAAGGGAACAGAAATTGCACTTTCAATTCTCAAAATTTGGAAGAGCTCTGTGATAAGTCTGGCAAACATATTTCAGATGCCCATCTACTTCAACAATTCCAAATCCACAGGCATAGTAGGCAAAGAGGTCTCCTGACCTTCACAGCTGGGAAAGGGGAGATCCACTGGCTATGCACAAAATAAAAAGGTCATTAGCAGAGGATAGATACGCAAATAGGGGCACTGAAAAAATAAAAGCAGCATGAATGAATACCAACAAGACAGTAAAACAAAACAGACAATGCTATAAATTAAAAATGCAGGCTTTCAGGCTTGGGTCAACACTAGATTCAAAGTGCTGACATCACAGGGCAAATGGCTGTCCCTGAAACTCAAGCTAAAGGCTCCTAACAGGCACCCTAAGGTAAGACAGAGATGCTGCACAACATCCATTAACTTATCTTTCTTCATGTCTAATTGTTTATAAGCTGTAGTATTTTCTTAGTAACACTGTGCAGGTCAGAAAGCTGCAACCTGAGAACCAGATGCAATAGGCCACTCGTTCCTGTGCAGAAAGTCACCTCAGACTGCCTACGTCATCCTGAATGGAGACAGACTGAAACAGTTTTCCTTGAGAACAGGAACTAGACAAGGATGGCCACTCTCACCTCTCCTATCCAACACTGTACTAGAAGTTTTAGCCAGAGCAATTAGACAAGACCAAGAAATACAGGGCATCTGCATCAGCAAAGAAGAACTAAAAATCCCCCTATTTGCTGATGATATGATTGTATATGTACAGAATTCCATAGAATCCATAAAGAAACTACTCAAACTGATAAAAGAGTTTGGCAAACTCTCAGGATACAAGATAAACAAAAATAAATCAGTAGGATTCCTTTATACCAACGACATTATTCAGGAAGAAATCACCAAGTCAATACCATTTACCATAGCCCAAAACAAGACTAAAGTACCTAGGAATAAATTTAACCAGAGAAATAACAGAAACTGTACTTACAAAGAGAACTACAAATCCTTACTACAAGAAACTAAGAGAAACTTACATAAATGGAGAAACCTACCATGCTCATGGATAGGAAGACTTAACATTGTGAAAATGTCTATTTTACCCAAAGCAATCTACTTATATAATGCAATCCCACTACAAGTTCCAGTGACATTTTTTAATGAGATGGAGGAACAAATTACCAACTTCGTCTGGAAAGGGAAGAAGCCCTGGATAAGTAAAGCATTACTAAAGAAGAAGAACACACTGGGAGGTCTCTCATTACCTGACCTTACAACATATTACACTGCCACAGTAGTCAAAACAGCTTGGTACTGGTACAGAAACAGACAGATAGATCAGTTAAAGACAATTGAGACCCCAGAAATGACATCATCTGCCTATAAACAGCTGATATTCGACAAAGGCCCGAAGTCATTCAACTAGGGTAAAAACAATCTCTTCAACAAATGGCGCTGGCAAAATTGGATAACCATCTGCACTAGATAAAAGACCTAAGTATCAAATCTAAAACGATACAACTCATCCAAGAGAAAAGTAGGAACAACAAGGTAAGGTTTAATACACAACACAGACAGACTTCAAAATTTGTCAAACAAACCACAATCATCAGAAGAGAAAACAGATAAATGGCAACTACTAAAAATCAATCACTTTTGCTCATCCAAAGACTTTATTAACAGAATTAAAAGGCCACCTATAGAATGGGGAAGAATATTTGGCAACTCTATGTCAGACTGATGCCTGATCTTCATAATCTATAAGGCATTACAAAATATCAATAAGAAAAAGATAAATCATCCAATTAAGCGATGGGCAAGGGAGACTGACACACACATCTCTGAAGAGGAGATTCAGGCAGCTGAAAAACACATGCAGACATCCTCACGATCATTAGCTATTAAAGAAATTCAAATCAAAATGACAATGAGATACCATCTCACCCCAACAAAGTTGGCCATGATCCAAAAAATGCAAAACAACAAATGCTAGAGAGGCTGTGGGGAGACTGGAACTCTCCTACACTGTTAGTGGGATTGCAAAATGGTGCAACCTCTTTGGAAAGCAATCTGGCACTCCCTTAAAAAAATGGAAACAGATATACCATTTGACCCAGTAATTCCACTGCTTGGAATATATCCTGCAGAATGAAGGCCATTCACACCAACTGACAGACGCACACGAATGTTCATCTCAGTACACTCCAAAAGAGCAAAAAGATGGAATCAACCCAGATGCCCAACAACAGAGGAATGGATAGGTAAACTATGGTGTATATACTCAATGGATATATATGCAATGATTAAGAACAACGATGATTGTAGAAAACATCTTTTAACCTGATTTCAACTGGAGGACATTATGCTGAGTGAAAGTAGTCAGCAACAAAAGGACAAACACTGTATGAGACCCCTACGATAAGAACTGAAAAACAGACTCATGCGTAGGAGAAAAGACTCTTTGACAGCTGCAAGGAGGGAGAGAGATGGAGGGGGAGGGGGCAGGGTTTAGATTAGATAGTTAATAGAAATTTGGTTGGGTGAAATCAGTGACAGCACACATTAGAAAGAAGATCAATATTAACTGGACTTCAACACAACTTGAGTACTCCTCCCATCTTAACCCAATAGTGCAAGGACAGAGTAGCTGGGACGGGGGGCCAGGGGCCATCCTCTCAGATGAAATCGAGGCCAGTTGGCACAGCAAGCATTTTGCTAATGAGGACTCTCTGCACCCCACATTGTTGAGTGGCATCTGAGGTCTTAAAAGCTGCCAAGCTACCATCTGAGGTGTCATGAGTTGAATTGTGTCCCCCCCAAAATATGTGTAGCCATGTGGCTGGGATATAGTTCCCAGTATCTTGGGACTGTCCTCCATTGTGTGGTTTTGCAAAACTGTATGTTAAAGGATTAGGGTGGGGCTGTAAATTCCTGCTGCAGGGGGAGTTTCCCCAGGGTATGGCTTGCCCCACCCTTAATGCTTTCAACTCGCAAGAGATAAAAGGGAAAGAGAAACAAAGGACAATTGAGAACCTCACTACCATCAAGCAAGCAGCACCGGGAGAAGAGCCCGTCCTTCAGACCAGAGGTTCTTACACCAGGATGCTCCCTGGACAAAGACTGATACAATACCAGACTTTCCTCCAGAGCCGGCAAGGGGAAAAGCCTTCCTCTGGAGCGGACACCCTGAATATGGACTTGCAACCTACCGGACTGTGTAAGAATAAACCTTCCTTTGTTGAAGCCATCCACTCTGTGGTATTTCTGTTAGAGTGGCACTAGCTGACTAAAACATGAGGGTACAGCAGATGGTCCCAATTCAACAGGAACAGATGATCACCCAGGACAAGAATGACATGGGGAAAAAGAAGCCAGAAGACAGAGAGACCCACATGAGTGGGTGTCTACATCAACTCGTGACCAGAAGAACCAGATGGTGTCTGGCCACCACCAGTGATAGCCACCATGGAGCTCACAAAGTGGAGTCTCACTGGCAACACAAGAATAAACAGGGGTGCATCCTGAGATCTCCACTAAAAGACCGCAACTGATGGTCCAAGGGCTTCACAGTTCCCCTAGGAGCACAGCCCCTGGCCCTGCTGCTGCTCTGTCTATAAATCATAACAAAGGTCAACTTTTCCGACAGCAATGGATTGGACTTGGCAACGCAGAGTGACCGTATCTTGTGGGAATTTTACGGTTCTATGCATCTATAGGATGTCGTCCTGCTGAACTCTTACTGGAGGAAGGGGAATGGTGGAGAGGAGGGGACAGGAGACTGTTGGTAGGATAGGACATGCATGGAGCAGAGAGGAAGAGTGTGCTGTCACCAGGCAAGGAGAGCAGTCGGAGCTGCTTATAGGTGAGCACGCAAATTTAAATGGGAATGTACATTTTTATTCAATCACAATTAAAAAAAAAAGTCACCTCAGAACCTTCTTCCTCCAGGGCAGAACACATCAACTACCCTTCCATTGTACCTGGAGCCCCTTCCAGAGCCATTACATCTGGGATAAGATGACTCAGCAACTGAATTCTCAAATTTGACAAGAGAGGGGAATTCCAAGGATCAGTGGGACAACAGAGACTCAGAAATACGACCTACAACCACCATCTCCCCAGAAAACTTCAAAGTTCCCAGTTTAAGGAACTCACAGTTTTCTGGTCGCTAAATGCCACTCTGCTCCTTACCTGTGCAGGTAACAAACTTGTCAAGCTCTGTTTCACCCACAACTTGGATCCTCTTATTTCAGTCCACTAATGGGACAGGCCAAGAACATTCTAATTGTTGAGTTACACTCCAAAACTAGAAGGGAATGTGGACAGATACTGAGAATCATCAGACCAAGAGCCCTGGAGCAAAAAGCACTTCAGGCATCAAGACAAGAGAAAAAAATTGTAAAGTGTAACTGAGGAATTTATGGAGGATTGGTATTGAAAAGCTTCAGGGTCAAATATGCCAACAACTATCCTAGGTGGGGGAATGATCACAAAATATCAGAAATGATGGCACAGCCAAATGGCTACACAGATTTTGGGGGCACACATACAATCCATGACATTCCATCATCTGGCACTCCAAAACTCACAGATTTGGAGCATGCAACAGATTCATCTCATCATAGCAAAAGTCACAGGAAAAACATGAGCATCACACATGATAGCATAAGTCTTAAAGCACTCCCAAATCCAAAGTCCAAAAAATTCCTTTACATCTCTGAAACCTAGAACACAAGCTATCTGATTCCAAACATACAACAGTAGAACAAGCACAAGTTACAGACATATCCATTACAAACAGAGAAAGAATGCAAAATAAGCAACAAGCAAGTCAGCACAACACATTTCACTACCCCTCAAAGACTTAAAAATAGCCTTCCATTTTCTGAGACATTCTACACAATGGTCCACTCCCCAGATTCTAGGTATAATCCACACACTCTGGATTCTGAGTAGAGCCTCTTGGCCCTATACTACAGCTCTGCCTTCTAGGCTCAGTGCAACGGTAACTCTGCCCTCTTGGCTTTAGAGACCCTGTAAGATCAACTGAGTGGTAATTCCACCCTTACAAACACAGGAAGCCATGGCTCCACCCTATCAAAGCCCTGAGGTCATGGCCATACCTTATGAAACAGAGACAGCTCAGCCTCTCTTGCTCTTTCTCTTTTCAGCTTCTGCTTCCTATGGTCTCATGGTCCAGGCCTCAAGCCCACATCTGCCCTCCTGGGCCAAGTGTTCCAAAGGCCTGCAGCTCCACTGATTCACGTGCCTGGAGGAATCCTACTCTGCCAGGAACCTTCCTGCACACAGGCAATCGGCTCTCTGGCTCTGTGGCTCAGAAAGCCAAGCTCTGATTCACGCGCCTACAAGCACCCGAGCCCACCAAGAAACCTCTGGGCACAAGCAGTCATCTGTCTCGCTCCATCGGCTGACTCCAGTGCTATCATGTGCTAATCTGGTTCTGCTGCTTCTGCTGCCGCCGCCACTGACCCTCTCTTCTTTCTTCTCAATATCTCTGCCTCCTTGGTGTTAACAGTTCTCCTCGGTTCCTTCTAAGTCTTCTATCTCCTCATAGTTTCAAAACTACTTCCATGTTTTAGGTACTTTTAGACCAGTAAGCCACTCTTGGTACCAAATTCTGTCTCAGTCATCTGGTACTGCTCTAACAGAAGGAGTATGAGTGGATGGCTTTAGCAAATAAAAGTTTATTCTTAAACACAGTCCAGAATGCTACAACTTTAAATTTAGGGTGTCCACTCCAAGGGAAGGCTTTTGTTCTTTGTTGACTGGGGAAGAAGGTCTTTGTATTGCATCAGTCTCTCGGTAGGCAACAACTTTGCACAGAAATGTCAGGTATGAAGGACACAGTCAATTCCCGGTGTTGCTTTCTTGATGGTGTAAAGTTCCCAAATATTTGTTCCTTTTCCTTCTGTCTCCCATAGGATAAAAGGTGGTAAAAACCACACCCCAGGGAAACTCTTTACATTGGAGCAGGGAAGTGATCTTAGGAAGGGTTTTACAGTCTCATTAATCCTCTTTACTATAAATCTAGTCTATTAACCACAGGCAGAGATTATGATTCACAGCATCAGAAAAATCACAAAATGGAGGAAAGTCACAAAATACTGGCAACAATGGCTCAGCCAAATGGGTATACACATTGTTTGGGGGACACAGTTCAAGCTACAACAGTAGGCCTGACTCAAAACATGGTATTTTCAGTTTCATCATTTGCACGTGAAAGCTGGACAATGAATAAAAAAGATAGAAAAACTGATGCCTTTGAACCATGGTGCTGGAAAACACTGAATGAAGTATGCAAGGCCAAAAGAACAAAAAGATCTACTCTGGAAGAAGTAAAACCCAAATGCTCCTCAGATGCAAAACAGTGAGACTGCTACAAACATATTTCACACATACTGTCAGGAAGGATGAAAGCCTGGAGAAGATCATGCTTTGTAGAGGGTAGGCAAAAAAGACACTCTCAATGAGATGGATTAACACAGTGGCTGCAATGATGGGCTTAAGCATAAAAAGGATTATGGGAACAGCCCAGGACTGCCAGGGTTTCATTGTGTTGTGCGTAGGACAGCCATGAGTCAGAAATGATGCAACAGCACCTAACAATAACAACAAGTCATTTAATCTTTTCCCCATAAAGTCCTTCAATGTTACAACTTCACACGTGAATTCTTCCTTCACTTCTTTCACATGGACAAATGCTGATTCTGTTCTTCCCTTCTTGTTTTCCAACCCAAAGTCTTGGCAAGTGTCATTATACTACCTGATCTTCTCCAGCAAATCCAGCAGATGCTCCTTGGAAACTCTACTGGGCAGTTCTACTCTGACCTCTAGTGTTGCTATGAGTCAGACCTGACTCGACAGCACTGGGTTTGGTGGGTAGTTACCCTCTGAAATCTACTGTTCAGCTCCTTTACTTCATCATTTCTTTCACTTTAGCTACTCTGTGTTCATGAATCAGTTTCAGAGTCTCTTCATACATCTATCCAGGCCTTTTCTTCACAAGTGTGATGATCTTGATGTTATTCCACAACTCGTCTGCTGTTTTGTTATTTGCATTCAATGTGTGAACTCCAGTTTTAGACAGTCTCTCAACTCAGATGAGACATACTCAAGGACATCCTTTGGTGGTTGTGGACTCCTTTTAAGTTTCTTCAGCTTCAATCTGAACTTACATATAAACAACTGATGGTCTGTTCAACAGTCGGCCCCCAGCCTTATTCTAACTGCAGATCTTCAGCTTTTCCACAGTCTCTTTCCTCAGATATAATTGATTTGATTCTTGTGTAGTAAATTTTAGAAGGTCCATGCATAAACTCTTTATTTTGCTGAAGAAAGGAATTTTCAATGAAGAAGTCAGTTGAGCAGTTTTAATGACCAAGGCCCTATTTTGGCAAAACCAATCCTTTTTCTTCCTTTCCCACTTTTATATTTCAATCACCAGTAAGTAACGATTAGTACATCTTAACCACAACTGTGATCAATTTTAGAATGCAGAATTTGCCCAAAAAATCTTCAATTTCTTCATCTTTGGCCTTAGTGGTTGGTTAAATGATGGCCATGTTAACTATTCAACCTGGTAGGGGTATGGATGTCATCCTGTCACTGACAGTGCTGTCCATCAGGACAGATCTTGAAATTTTTATTTCATCAGGAGTGTTAACACCATTACTTTTCATTTGTCATTCTCGGCATAACAGACAACATGACAGCCCAGTTCAAAATCACTAACACCAGTCCATTTCAGCTCACTAATGTCTGGGACATCACCTTTACGTGTTTCATTTCAGTCTCGACAGCTTTCAATTTTTTCAGATTCACACTTTATATATTGCACATTCTCACTACTAACGGATATCAGCAATTGTTCCTTTCTCTCTTTGAGTCTTGCCACATTGGTAAATGAAGGTCCTGAAGGTTTGTTGCCATACATATTGCTAAGGCACACTCAGTTATAAGGGGGAAGCTCTTTTGAAGGCCTTCCAATCTGAGGGCCTCATCTTCTGGCACTCTATCAGGCAGACTTCTACTGCTATTCATAACGTTTTCATGGGCTAACACTTTAAGAAGTACACCGCCAGGTTCAGCTGAAATCTGTCTAGAAGTTCAGCTAAAATCTGTCTCCTATGAGTGACCCTCGTGATCTTTGAAATACTGCTGACATGGTTTCTATCATCACAGAAAAATGCAAGTCACCCTAATACCACAAACTGATAGCTGTATGGGGGTTTATATCACTCACAAAGAAATGCTAAAGCAATGGTTTAAAACATCAAAGAAATGTGACTTTCAGATAGTAATTTTACAGTCATGTGAAAATGCCCTCCCTTAGATTCGTCTTAGTTCAGAAGAAATTACATGTCTAAACTTTTGAACCTGGATCTTACATATTTATATTTATACTCATTGACTAGACTAAGCTTTAAACAGCAAAATATTGGGTACAATCCAATTTCCATCTGTAGCAATATGCTCAAAACAACCAAGATCAATAACAGGCAATATTACGGAGTTTTCTAAGAAGCTGGAATTAAGATTTTTGTATTATAAAAACTGCAAGACAATTATTAAAAAGAAAGTATAAATTCCAAAGTGTAAATTTGTTATACAAAGTAGGAAAAATAATGGGATTCACTTTTGAACTTTTACTCTTATAGCACATAATAGGCAATTCTCTGTGTTTGAAATGTTTATATCCATTAAACTGAAAAATTCTCTGTTGAAACACAATCTGATATAGAATATTTTTCCAATGCAAACTGTTAGCCTGAGAAGTTAAATACAACATCTAACAGGCTGAGCTTATCCAACAAAACAGAGCATTTTTATTTTAGATTCTGATTCAACATTCTGCAGAGTTGAAAATGACAGGGGCTTAATACCAGCTTAATACCAGCTCTAGTAGAGACACGTGGCAAGCAAGACTCAACTCGGAAAATCATGTATGGAAAACACCTGAGAGTCTCAAGGACGCATGATCCCTCCAAAAGGGATGAGGATGCCTCTAACGGCTCCCTCTCTTGGTATTCTCTACCACCTGTTTACATCACCGAAGAACATCAGAGCCTGAACACATAGTCCTGAACTGTTCAAATCTAGCCTCACCCCTTAAAGTAACAGTACCCCAGTTCTTGGCAGTACACACCACTTACAGATCCCGCTTCTCTTCAAGCTTCTGGAACTCTAAGTGAATGTGCTCTCCGAGCACAAGAGGCCACTTCAGGAAAGGTACAGCACAGGAAGCAGAGTCACTAGGCAGTCTGGAGGCTGATGAGTGATTTTCATTCACAAAGCTAGTCAGAGGCAGTTGAAATCCTTACTTCTGATTGCATGGATATGCCAGGTGGTCGCCTTCAGTCCCCAGCTGCACAGACCGGACTCTCTCCCTGTGTCACACCTGACACCTGGAATGGCAGAAAACAGTATTCAGTAAGGAGGGACTGGTTCCTGGCCTTCAGCTCTGACCTGGGCAGGCCTTTCCCCAAGCTCAAGGTCATGCTCCACTCTGAGGACATTACTATCTAGGACAGATCCTGCTCCATCCTCCGGAGGACACACCTACATTCTTCAACAAGCTCCACAAGCCTCTTCCTCTAGCACCAAAGTCACAGAGGTAGAGGCTTTCAGGCCTAACTACACATAAACCTGGCTTCCTCTAAGATAGGAGGCCTTCGAGGCTTAGGTTGAAGGTTCACACATATACGTAAGGATTCATTTTGGTAGAACAACACACACAATTTTACTTGGTATCAACACGAGTGAATTAACGGAGACAATCTGTTATTTCAAGTTTGAGTCACTGAACTCATCAGGCTTCCGTGATTTTTAATGATGTGCAACTGAAACTCTTCAGATGTGCCTGTTACAAAAACCTGTTTTTCTTTTAAACCACAGTCATATGTGGTCAAGGAGCCCTGCTGGTGCTGTGGCTACGCATTCGGCTGCTAATCAAAAGGCCCAGTTGAAACTCACCAGCAGTTCTCAGTGAGAAAGCTGTGACAATGGACTTCCGCACAGATTACAGCCTTGGAAACCCTACAGGGCAGTTCTGCTCTGTCCGACAGGGTCACTGAGACAACACAGAATCAACTCAAAAGCAACAAGTGTGGGTTTTGGTTTTTTGTTTTATACAGTCTCCATTTTGTAAACAGCATTTGTTGCATTCCCTTGTGTTTCCTACTTCTGTTGTTTGTTTGTTTGCTTCTCTCTCTGGCAATAACACCACTAGTCCTCATGCTTTCCAGAAATCTGGGAGCATTTCTGAACACACTCTCTTTCAACCTTCTAATAACTGATCAACCAATAAATCAGGAAACCCTGCTGTTTCCTCTGAGGAGGAGTCTCCTATGCCTCTCTCCATTTCTTTCCTTCATAGTACCCAACCAAACCGATTTCTGCTCTGTGATTTTCTTGATCTCAACCTAAATGTTTTCCTCTTCTCATGAGGTGTACACAAACAGCTCCTCTTCAACCACTGTCCTTCCTTTGATTAATGTTTCCAACAGCATTCTCTAGTGTTAATGCACATGCTACTTGTGGAGTAGTTCTCCTCAACATAAACTATAAGCTGATGAGACTCTCAATTCCCACCAAGATAACAATCCGCATTTTCACATGAACTTTCAGGTTACCACATCCAGGTACTCACTGCTCTACAGCTGTAACTGCCTGTCCTCACCTGCCCACCATCCCAGTCTATGCCCTGAGGCAGGCAGGGTACACAGAGAACTGGACCTCCAAACCCCACTTTGGCCAGCTGTCTTTGTCTCAAGCTTGGTTCATTTCTGATACCTTCCAGAAGTGCTGTCTTAAGGAAAATGCCAGAGTAACGAAAAGCTGGTAACTGAGGAAGCTGCCTCTCATCGATGTCCTAGGACATGCAGAGACAGCTGTCAATGGTCTTTATAGAAATCATTCCTACTAACATCAAATGGCAAACCCCTCAAGTGACATATGCTGGAATGTAACCACAGCATTTAAAAAGAATGACTCCTGCTGTTTATAAACTTGGAACAAAGGGACATCAACAGCACCAAAGGATTTCAGCTTTGCCTGGATTTCAGCTTTGCCTGAATTTCTATTGCTCTCTTGGAGGGGAGGTAGAGGGCATTCTGCAAAGCCTGACCAGCATCCAATGCGGCAAACCCTCTACTAAGGTTATTCCCCCATCAGTGGGCAGTGGCTCAGTGTGGGGCTGACTCTCTTTGGCAGAGGGACAGCAGATAACGCAGGTCTCTGGTGTGAGGTGGACAGCTCTCCAGTGTCCAAGACCCAACCTGACTGACTGAAGGTCAGGAGCTGGGTACCTTCCAGGCTGTTTGGGAGGCCTGAAGTGGATGGAATCAAAGTGAGAATTCAGGAGGTACTTCCAGCCAAAGCAAGTATGTTTATAGTAGCAGTGTTTGATAGCTGGAAGCTGGAGTTGCCAAGCAATAGCATAACAAACATTTTTATCCTTGATACTGTTTTCACTCAATTCAGTGGGAACAAACAGCAATGACTGTAAGGCAGCACTTCCTAAGTCTTTCCTGAGGCCAGCAATACCCTGATACCTAAGACAGAGACAAATATCATATTAAGAGAAGACTACAGACCAATATCTGTTACCAATCTAGATTCAAAATCCTCAACAAACTACTACGAAACCAAGTCCAATGGCATTCGAAAATGTTTACACACCCTGAAGAAGTTGGATTTTTCAGGAAATGTTTCAACATACGCAAATTAAGCAACATAACAAACCATACTAAATAATGTGAGAAAAACACAGTGACCATATTCTGTGTGCACTTTGCATCTATATCATGTCATCCAGCTGGCCTCTGACTGGATGGGGCAGAGAGGGTGGAGAGGAGGGAACAGGAGATTTTTAAGAGGACATGACATGTATAGATCAGATAGGAGGAGTGTGCTGTTATTGGGCAGGGAGAGCAGTGGGAACTGCACACAGGCAGGCATGTAAATTTCAACTGGATAGTACACTTTCACTTAATCACAATAAAAAAAAGTCAGAAAAATAACCACATTATCTCAATCAACAAAGAAAAGACATCTGATAAAAATACAAGACCTTTTCATGATGAAACTCAGTAAACCAAAGATACTGTGGAGATTCCTCAATATGCTAGAAAGCATTTATGAAAACTCACAGCTAATGTCATACTCAATGGAGAAATGCTGAAATCATTCCTCCTAACAACAGCAAACATCAGTATGTCTACTTTCACCACTGCTAGCCAATACTGTGCAAGAAGTTTGAGACACAGCAACAGGGTAAGGAAAAAAAAAAAAGGTGTTCACATTCACATGCCTACAAGGAAGACCAGTAAATACAATTACTATTCAAATTTACCCATCACTTCTCTAACCTGAAATTCACTGAACATGCCATCAGTACGCACTAATGATTACTGGTGATTGGAATACAAAAGCTGAACATGAAGGAATAGTAATTGGAAAATATGGCCTTGGTGACAGAAATGATGCCAGAGATCGAATGATAAGATTTTTTAAAACCAAAGACTACTTCACTGCAAATATTTTTCTTTTTCCAATGGAGGCTACACATGTGGACCTTACCAGATGGAATACACAGGAATCTAATCGACTATATCTGTGGAAAGAGGTGATGGAAAACCTCAATATCATCAGTCAGAACATGTCCAAGGGCTGACTACAAAACAGATTATCAGTTGCTCACATGCAAGTTGAAACTGAAGCTTAAGAAAATTAGACCAAGCAGATGACAGCCAAAGTACATCCTTGAGGATATCCCATCTGAGTTAAGAGACCATTTCAAGAATAGATTTCATTCTTGAATACCAACAATCAAAGAACAGATGAGTTGTGGAATGACATCAAAGTTATCAGACAAGCAAGAGATAGTTATAAAGAAAGGGCAAAATACATGTCAGAAAAGACTCTGAAATTTGCTCTTATAACTAGAGTAGCTAAAATGAAAAGCAGAAATGATGAAGTAAAAGAGCTACACCGACAATGTCAAACAGCAGCTAAAGAAGACAAAGTAATGTTTTATAATCACATGTTTAAAGAGTTAGACACTGAAAACCAAAAGGGAAGGACAGGTTCTGCATTTCTCAAGCTGAAAGAAATGAAGAAAGAATTCCAGCCCTGACTTGCAACACTGAAGCATTCCAAGGAGAAAATAAATGATGTAGGATGCATCAAAAGAAGATGAAAGGAATACACACAGTCATTATATCAAAAAGTACTAGTCAATGTTCAATTATTTCAAGAGGTAGCATATGATAGGAACCAATGGAACTGAAGGAAAACGCCAAGCTCTACTGAAGGTATTGGTGAAAAACAAGGCTCCAGAAACTGACAAACCATCAATAGACACATTTCAATAAAGAGATACAGTGCTGCAAGTGCTCCCTCACCTATGCTGAGAAATTTGGAAGATAACTATTTGGCCAAAAGACTGGAAAAGATTCCTATTTATGCCTATTCCAAAGAGAATGATCCACAGGAATACAGAAATGATCAAACATAATCATTATTAACACTTGCAACTAAATTTTGCTGACAATCCTGCAAAACTGGCTGCAGCAGTATACAGAGACAGCCAGAAATTTCAGCCACATTCAGATGAGGATATGAAATTACAGATATCCCTGCTGAAGTCCGACGGATGCTGCCGAAAGAAGAAAATACCAGAAAGTGTACACCTATGTTTTATTGACGGCACAACAGCATTCAACTGTGCAGCTCATAAAAAGTAAAGGAAAATGCTGCAAACAATGGGAATTCCAGAAGACTTACGTGCTCACGAGAAATCTGTACATAGATCAAAACAGTTGTCTGAGCAGAAAAAGGGGATACCGAATGGTTTTAAGTTAGAAAAGTTGTGCATCAAGGATGTCTTCTTCAACTGTATCTCTTCAATCTGTATGCTGAGCTAGTGATCTGAGCAGCTCTACTCCATAAAGAAGAATGAGACATCAAGACTGGAGGAAGGCTCATTAACAACTACATTACGCAGAGGACACAACCTTGCAGGCTACATGGGACAAGGATTTGAAACAGTGATGAAGATCAAAGACCACAGGCTTCAGTATCAATGATACCCCAACAGAAAGAAAATAAAAACCCTCACAACTGGACTGTAATAAATGAGAAAAACACTGATGTAACATGTCCAGGATTTTATTTTACTTGGATCCAAAATCAACACCCCTCAAAGCAGCAATCAAGAAATCAAAAGATCTCAGCAGAAACCATGTCGGCAAGAAGGCAGTAGGATGACACATACAGAAGCTTCACAGAGAAGAACTATCTCACAAAATTCTCTCTCAAATATGACAGTGAAATTAACACCTTCTCAGATGTGTTAAAGAGATTTTCCAAAAACCAAACCAAAACTGCAAGAAATACAGAAAGAAGCTCTTCATTTAGAAAATTAGTAACATCATATGTATACTCAACAATGCGATGCAGGGCACAGAATCCAAAGTCCTACTCAGGGAAGTCACAAAGCTCAATCCAAGTGAAAATATTAAAAGCATGGAACCAGAGAACTTACTATGTAAACTATCACAACACCATACTACAAAGAGATACACTGCAGTAGTTACAGCCCTCTCAGATACAGAGGAAATTAAGAAGATACATGAAAGTTAAAGACTGGTGTGCACTTAGAAGTTTAATGGGGATAAAAGGCATAGCCAAAAGCAAACTGACAATGCAACATTATCAAAACAAGAAACATAACACGGGAGTACAGTCTCAACAGACATAAAACCAACAATGAAAAGAATAAAAAGAAAATGCATAAAGATAAAGGACTCAGAAGAGAATATTACATGGAACACAGAAAATGTCAACAACACAGAAACAGAGGCATCAATATGACAGCACTAAACACAGATCTACCAAAAATTACACTGACTATAAACAGACTGAATGCTCCAATTAAGAGTGAGTGATAGCTTCAATCAAGAAAATATGATGTATCTATATGTTGCTTACAAGAAACTCACCTTAGACTGAAAGATATGAACAAACTGGAAATCAAAGGAAGAAAGTATACATACCAAACTAACAACATACAAAGAAGAGCAGGAGTGGCAATACTAATCTCAGATAAAACAGATTTTAACACAAGGTCCACCATCGTTGACAAGGATGGTCACTACTCATTGCTCAAAGGTTCAACATATAAGCAGGATATAACAATAGTAAATATTTATCCACCCAACAGCAGTATATCTAAATATATCAGTAAAATGCTGACAACACTGAAAAAGGAGATAGATCACTCCATAATAGTAGGGGACTTCAACACACCACTTTCAGTAATAGATCATCCAGAAAAAAACCTCAGTAAGGACACAGAAGGTCTTGTTGCAACAATTAAACAACTAGATCTCATCTACACATACATAGCTTTTTACATAACAACAGATTAAGTACACTTTATTTGCCAGGCAACGCAACATTCTCCAGAACACACCATGCATTAGGTCATGAAGCAAGTCTGAACAAAATCCAAACAACTGAACTACTGCAAATCATCGTCTCGGACGAAAAAGCCACAAAGGCTGCAATCAGTAGCACAAAAAACACACGAAGAAATTTGAACTCATGGAAGCTGAACAACACTTGCTCAAAAATTCATGAGTTAGAGAAGAAATCAAAGATGAAATAAAAAATTCAGAGTCAAATGAGACTGAAAACACATCCTAAAAGAATCTAAGGGATACAGCAAAAGCAGGGCCTAGGAATCAATTCATCTGTATAAAGGCACACATCCAGAATGAAGAAAGGGTCCAAACCAATGAATTAACCCCTTGAACAAGTAGAAACAGAATTAAGAATTTGAAAAGTAGAAAGAAAACAACAAAACAACCCCTTGGGTACCAGAAAAAAACAGATAATAAAAAATTAGAGTAGAAGCAAATGGACTGGAGAATAGAAAAATAATTGAAACAACTAACAAAACCAAAAGCAGGTCTTTGAAAACACCACAAAATTCATAAACTACTGGCTAGACTTGCAAAAGAAAAACAGCAGAAAAAACAAACAACCCAAATAACTAACAAATGAGATATCACAACAGACCCAACTGAAATCAAAAGTATCATAATGAAATACTATGAAATATCACACCCTAACAGATTTGAAAAACTAGAGGAACTGGACACATCGGTAGATAAATATCACCTACCAAAATTGTCACAGATAGAAGTAGAATACCTTAATAAACCCACCATAAAAGAAGAGATTGAAAAAGGAATCAAAAACTACCAACCAACAAAAGTCCTGGTCCACACAGCTTCACCGAAGAATTCTACCAAACTTTTAGACAGGAATTAATTCCAATACAACTGAACCTATTTCACAGCATAGAACAGGACAGAATACTCCCAAATTCATTCCGTGAAGACAGCATAACCCTGATGCCAAAGCCAGGGAAAGACTAACAAAAAACAAAATTACAAACCAATATCACTCATGAACCTACACATGTAAAAATCTTCAACAAAATCCTTGCCAAAAGAAGTCAACAACATATAAAAAAAATAAATTCATCATGACCAATGTGGATTCACGTCAGGAATGCAGGGCTGGTTCAACATGAGAAAAACAATGTGATTGACCACATAAAGAACAGAAACATAAGAATTACCTGATTTTGTCAATTTATGCACAAAAGGTAGTTCACAAAGCCCAATGACAATTCATGCTAAAAAACTCTCCGAAAAATATGAATAAAAGGGAAATTTCATATGCAATAAGGGGCATCTATACAAAATCAACTGCCTACATGATCCTGAATGGAGACAGACTGAAAGGATTCCCCCTGAGAATAGGAACTAGAGAAGGATGCCCACTGCTATTCAACACTGTGCTACAGTTTTGGCCAGACCAATCAGACGAGACGAAGAAATAAGGGGCATCTGCATGAGTAAAGTAAAATATCCTTATTTGCAGATAGTATGAGCATATACAGAGAGCCCTAAAGAATACATAAATAACTCAAACTAATAGAAGAGTTCAGCAAAGTAGCAAGATATAAGATACAGATAAGTCAACTGGTACGATTCCTTTACACCAACAAAGACGTCACCAAAGAGGAAATCATCAAATCACTACCATTTACTATAGCCTCCGACAAGATAAGTACCTCGGAATAAATCTAAGAAAATATCTAGACAGAAAAAATTACAAGACCCTACTGCAAGAAACCAAAAGAGACATACTAAAAGTGGAGAAACCTACCTTGCTCACGGTTAAGATGATTTAACATTGTGAAAATGTCTATTTAACCTAAAGCAATCTCCATATGCATTGCAATTCCTATACAAGGTTCAGGAACATTTGTAAGGAGATGGAGAAATAAATCACTGATTTTGTTTAGAAAGGGAAGAAACCCCAGATAAGCAAAGCACTCTCCAAGAAGCACACAGTGAGAAGTCTCACATTACCGACCTTATGACCTATTACAAAGCCACTGAAGTCAAAACAACCTGGCATTGGTACAAAATGGACACACAGACCAATGCAACAGAACAGAGACACTCAAAATTATACCATCCTCCTAGAAACAACTGATATTCGACAAAGGCCCAAATCTCATGAACTGGGGAAAAAGTTTCTTTAACAGTGTCAGCAAAATTGGATATCCATCTGATAAAAACTGAAACAAGACATGCATCACATACCTTACACAAAAACTAACTCAAAATGGACCAAATACCTAAATGTCAAACCTAAAGCAATAAAGATCATGCAAGGAAAAGTAGGCACAACAACAGAAGTTCTAATACACAGCTCAGACAGGCTACAAAATCTGACCAACAATGCATGAACAACAGAAGACAAAATAAATAAATGGGAACTACTAAAAATCGAAAACTTATGCTCATTCAACGACTTTATTAAGACAGTTAAAAGACTACCCGCAGAATGGGAAAAACTACTTGACAGCTACAACGTCAGATTGACGTCTGATTATAATAATCTACAGGATACTGCAAAATCTCAACACAAACAAGGTAAATAACCCAACTATGCAATGGGTAAAGGAGATGGACAGACATTTCACCAAAGAATCCATTCAGGTAGCCAAAAGACCCTTGAGAAAATGATCACGATCATTAGCTATTAAGAGAAATCCAAATCTAAATTACAATGACATACTATCTCATGCCAATAAAGTTGGCAATAATCCAGAAAAACACAAATGCTGGAGAGGCTCTAAAGAGACTGGACCTCTTCTATACCTCTGGGGGGAATGCAAAATGGTACAATCTCTTTGGAAAGCAATTTTGTGCATCCTTATAAAACTAGAACTAGAAATACCACAATTGAGCAATCCCATTATTCAGAATCTATCCCACAGAAATAAAGGTGGTCACACAAACAGATATGTGCACATGAAAGTTTATTACAACACTGTTCATGGTTGCAAAAAGATGAAATCAACCTAGGTGCCCATCAACACATGAATGGATATACTAACTATGATACATATACACAATTGCACCCTATGCAAAGATAAAATGATGATTCTAGGAAGCATCTCATAACCTGGTTTCAACTAGAAGACATCATGCTGACTGAAATCAGTCAGCTACAAAAGGGCAAATATTGCATGAGATCTCTGCTGTAAGTACTTAATACTGGACTTACATACAAATGGTGGAGAGGCAAGGAGAAGGATACTCATAGATTAGAGTCCACAGGAAATCTGGTTAGGTGAAAGGAGTGAGAGCACACAGTAGAGAGCAGATCAGCATAAACAAACAACACCATACACTGAATGGTTTTCTAAAGTTGATCCAGTATTTCAAAGGCTACAGTAGCACGGATGGAGGTCTGGTAATCATGTTCTCAGGTAACATTGAGGTCAACTAGTCTTTAGCTAAGAGAGTCTTCTGCATCCCACATTGGTGAATAGCATCTGAGGTCTTAAAAACTAGCAAGCTGTCATCCAAGATACATCAAATGGCCCCGATGCACTTTGAACAGATGACAACTAAACATCAGAGACAGAGAAAAAATGAGCCTGGGAGACAGAAGGGCCCACATGAATAGGAGATTGCACCAACACGAGACCAGAAGACCAAGATGGTGCTGGTATCCAGCCACCACCAAAGACAGCCATGATGGGGGACACAATACAGAGCCCCTGAGGCAACACAATAGAAAAGAAGTGTGCCCATTCAAAAACTCTTTGAAAAGACCAAAATTGATGGTCTGACAGCCTGGAGGGTCCTCTAGGAACATAGACCCTAGACCTGCTACTGGGCCTGACCTGAAACCAGTACTGAGGTCAACTCTTCAGACAAGAATGGACTGGATTTGGGGACAGTCTGAGCATGGCAGTGTGTGTACTTTATGGTTTAATAAATTTTAAGAGGGTGTCCTACTGGTTTCTTTCTAGACAGGAGAGAAGAGGGTGGAGACAAGGAGATTGGTGCTTAAGAGAATGCTAGAAATATACACTGAAAAGGAAGAATATACTGTTACAGACTGGGGAGAACAGATGGAGCTGTGTATAGGCAGGCATGTGGACAGATTTAGATGGTGTATTTCCACTTAATCATAACAAAAGTAATTTTTTTCAGAAATGAATAGATGTGTTGCATTAAGCAAATCAACTGCAAAAGACCTCTTTAAGTACTGAAAAGTAGAGATGTTACATTCAGGATTAAGATATGCCGCACTCAAGTTATGGTGCTTTCAATCACTTCATATGCATTTAAAAGTTGGACACTGAATAAAGAATACCAAAGAAGAGTTGATGCCCTCGAGTTAAAGTGTTGCTGAAGAATACTGAAGATACCATTGTTTTAGGCTGGGTTCTCTACAGAGCAAAACCAGTAAAGTGTAAAAATACATAGAGAGACTTTTATCAAGGGAACAGCTCACTTGACTGTAAAGGCTTGAAAGTCTGGACATCCTGGACCAGGAAGGAGACTTCTCTGGATTGACGTAGCCACAGAGACTTGGAATCCAGAGATTGACAGGTAAGCGAGATGGAGTAGAAATGCCCCACAGTTCCCAAGAGACTTGAACTGCAGACCTTTTCTTTAGCAGTCAGAGCATTTAATCACTACATCACCATGGTTTCTCGAATTTAAAACCTCCATTTTTTTCCCATACTTGGTGTCCACTACTCAACTTTCACATGTACATGAGGCAAATGAAAACACCATGGATTGGGTCAGATGAATCTTACTCCTTAAAGCAACATATTTGCTTTTTAACACTTTAAAGAGGTCTTTTGCAGTTTTGTTCAATGCAATGCATTCATTTCCAGACTGTTATTTTCATGGGCACTGATGGTGGATCCAAGTTAAATGAATCCCGGACAACTTCAATCTTTTCTCTCTTTAGCATCATGCTGCTTACTGACCCAGTTGTGAGGATTTTTGTTTTCTTTATTTTCTTTATGTTGAGGTGTAATCCATACTTTACTCTTTGATCTTCCTCACTAAGTACTTCTTCACATTCAGCAAGGAAGATTGTGGTATCTATATACTGCAGGTTAACAAATGTTCAGGGTGCAGATTGAAAAAGTATGGTGAATGGATACATCCCAGACATACCACTTCTGACTTGAAAGCACACAGTATTTCCTGGTTCTCTTCAAACAACTGCCTTAGAGTACATCCAGGTTCCTGACGACCACAATAAAGTATTCTAGAATTTCCATTCTTTGCAATTCTGCCTGTTATTTTTTATGATCCACACAGGTGAATGTCTTTTCATACTCAATAAAACACATGTAAACATACCCCTAGTTATCTTCTAGCTTCTAGTCAAGATTCATGTGACAACAGCAATGACAGGCCTCATTCCACATCCTCTTCCAAAACCAGCTTGAATTTCTGGCAGTTCCCAGTCCACATACTGCTGCAAGTGCTTTTCAGTGCTCTTCCACAAAATCTGACTTGTGTGTGATATCAATGATGTTGTTCAACAATAACAGCTGGTTCTGTTGAATCACCTTTCATTGGAATAGGCACAAACATTGAGGTCTTTCACTCAGTTGGCTACACAGGTTTTGTCTAAATTTCTCGGCACAAACAAAAGAACACATTTAGCACCACATTGAATTTTGGAAACACCTCACTTGGTACTCTGTCGATTCACGGGGCCTTTTTTCAGTCAATATCATCAGTGTAACTGGGACTGCCTCCTTCAGTAACACAGTTCTTGATCCTACGTCAAATCCTAAAATGAACGAATGTATACCAATTCTTTTTGGTACAGGGACTCTAGCCATTCCTTCCATCCTCTTCTGATGTTTCTCACATGCTCAGTATGTTATCCATGTTGCTATGTGCCACTGAGTCGGTAATGACTGACTATGACTCTACGTACAACATAAAACCCTTTCCAGGCCTATACCATCCTCACCATCATTATCTTTGAATCCACTGTTGTAGTCACTGTGTCAAACCATCACGACATCTTCCTCTTTTATGCCAACCCTATATACTACCAAGTATAACAAACTTCCCCAGGGACAGTTCCCTCCAGATAACATGTTTGTCATGGATTCTATACCCTCAAAGCAGGCATGTATCCATTTCACTGAGTCGTCATTCCCAGTAGTATGTGATTATCCACCATTTTGTCATCTGCTGTGATTTTCCTGTGTGCTGGAAATCTTGCCTCTATGACGTTAATGAGGGGGAATGGGCTGCACTTGTGTTGATGAGGCAGAACACAACAGAGGGGATTTCCTTCTATCCTGAGTCAGTTTCTTTCAAGACATCAAACAAAGAAGCAAGCAGAGAGATGGGGGACTGTGTCTCCTGGGCTCAAAGTTGGACCCACTATATGTCCGAACCAGTCTTCTACATTTGGGGAGGGAACTAATAAACAATGAACAAGCACGAAGAAGCCACGAGCTACTCTAAGCATTCAGCAGGATGGGCCTTCTTCAACACATTACACCAGTAAATATACGTGAAGCCTCCTTCCAACTGCAGCAGTAAAAGAAGAGCAGAGATTTCTGACACCTGGCACTGCCCTGACAATTAAGCAGGGTCTTCACCTCCCAACACCACTCACCTGACAACTGGTGGCTCGACCCACTCCAGCTAGCCACTCACAACAGGGTTTTCAGAATAAGTGGTGCTTCCCAGCCCTTATTGCCAACAGCACTGGGTTCCAAAAGTTCAGCTGCAAAACCTAACCACCTACACACTCTGAGGGACAGAGACAGCCTTTCACATAGGCACTCAGCAGCTGTTAGCCGCCGGCCTTGCTGTGCACATAATCACCTGCTGAAGCCTGGGGGAACTTCATGTTCCAATCACTCTTACATAGCACAGCCCATCTAGGACTGTAGGTTAAAATTTCCAACATGGACTAGGTGACCAATAAAAAGTAAATGGACTACATGGCTCACGTATCTAGCAGCAGGTCTACTTACCCGGTGAGAGGACATGAAAATTTCAAGGAAATCAATATAACTTACTGGTGGTTTGGAGATACTAGTCAATTATCAAATCACGTAACACAGCAAACCATGATAGTTCCAGCAATCACCCGCGACAAAGAACCTGGAAACCTCTCAGAGGAAGAGCAAGTTTTGTGATTACTGAAGACAGAATTCAAAAGATCCACAAACAAAAGATGAATATGCACACTCTTCAAGAAATCAGGACAGAGATCAGGTGGAACTCAGACCAAGGCAAAAACACACAAGGCAAAGGAGGAATTGAAGAGTGGCACAGGGGGCGGAGTCAAGATGGCGGACTAAGCCCACATCTCCTTATATCCCTCTGGAAACCAAGACCTGAACTGACAATCAAACAGAGCCTTCTGATCACCTAATCAGCCTCAGGACACGGCACAGAGCTGTTAATTGGGACTTCATACCACTCAGCGAAAAATCTCCTCTCTTTCGCTACCTCTCGCTCCTGGCTAGCCCCGGCTCTCACGGACCAAAGGTAAACGCACTAGTTTGAGTTTTTTTTCTCTGTCTCGGCTGGTGGGCGGAGCTGGGTCTTGCCTGGTGGCTGGACTGAGACGTGCTGCTGGGGGGGACAGGCAGGCGAAATTCCCATATTCTGAGAGCCAGGCTCGGGACTCTTGTAAATCTAGACACTTTGAGCCTTTCGTTTTGTAGCTGCCTCAGCGGGGTTTGTGCGGAGCTTCGCAATCAGTATGGGGGACGCCATGTTGGTACCGAGATTTTAGCGGGACCTCGTTCTTAGCCTGGGAGCCGGCACCTGCAAACAGGATAGCGCTTCTCCATCAGAAAAGTAGTGATTTTGCACAGTGCTGCCTACATTGGGGGCCCTGCAACAGAAGTAGAGGAATCACTACCTCTCGGCACCTATAGCCCCTCTGTCTGCTGCCTGCGTGGAGGGCTCCATCTTGGATACGGTGGCCGCAACTGGACCTAATTCTTAGCTTGGGAGCCAGAGCCTGCCCACAGGAGAGTGCTTTTCTATCACAAAACCAGTACTCGATGCAGTGTTGGCTAAGGCTAGGCCCTGTCAGCAGAGGCCACCAGGGCACTAGCAGTGCTGTATTCTGAACTAGTTTGTTATCATCTGGGGTTGGATATAGTGGCGCTTACTTTGTCAGATGAGAAGAGGGACCTCTAGACCTGAAAACCTAACTGACTTGTGAACTGGTCAGATACCTTTTGCTTTACATTTGAAGACAGCCTAGAGAAACATTTGCAATCCATCCTCACAGTACCTCTTCCAGCCTCTATATACTGACATGGGACCCAAAAAGCAACAGACAATTGCGGCATACAAGCAATCACCCATGGCTTCAGAAGGCTCCGAAGCAAAGCAACCAAGGAGGTTTCCAGATGAAGAAACTTTTATGAAAGCATCAGGAAGTGAATACAAATTGGTTATTTACAGAGCCCTTCCAGACCTTATACAAAATGCAGCTGAACAAAATGAAAAATTAAGCAAGTTGTTCGTTTTGATGGAACACCAGTACTCTGAAATCCAACAGATCAAGAAGAAAACCAAAGATATAAAAACTTCCATGCAAAGCCAAGAAAACAGAATGGAACAAATGGAAAAAAGAATTTCTGACTTGGAAGACAGAGCTACTGATGCCAACGTCTATGAGCAGAAATCACAAAAAAGAAACAAGAAAAATGAAAAAACATTAAGAAGCATGTGGGACTCTATTAAGAGGAACAACCTTCGATTAATTGGAGTCCCTGAACAGGGTAAGACATCTGAGAACACAGAGAGTATTGTTGCTGAGCTGCTGAAAGAAAACTTCCCAGAAATCATCAAGGAAGAGAATATAGACATCTCAGATGCATATCGTACGTCACCCAATATAGATCTCAAAAGACAGACTCCAAGACATATTATAATCAAGCTTAACAAAATGAAACATAAGCAGCAACTCTTAAAGGCAGCAAGACTCAAGGCAAAGCTAACATTCAGAGGGAAACCCTGTAGGCTCTCGTCAGATTTCTCAGCAGAAACCATGCTGGCACGGAGACAGTGGCATGACACATTCAAAGTCTTGAAGGAGAAGAACTTCCAACCAAGAATTATATATCCTGCAAAACTATCTTTCAAATACGAAAATGAAATTAAGACATTCCCAGATAAACAGAAACTCAGAGACTTTGTAAAAACCACACCCACACTACAAGAAATACTGAAAGAAGTTCTTGGCTTTGGCTTAGAACAATGAAACCACTAACTTTATATTTTAGAATGACACACTACTCAATACTATGCTCATTTAGGGAAGACTCCAAAGTAAATCACAGCTTTGATTTGGAAAGAAGCAATCCAGTGATCATCACGAAAACTATGGTGTCATCACAATAAAAAGAGGGATGTACTACAGTCGTTATAGTCCTTCCAGATGGAGAGGAAGATGACAAGACTGGTAGTAATTAAAATTGGGTTTATATATAGTTTATTAAGGGGGATCATAGGGGCAGCTGTAAAGCACAACAAAGATGTATCATGCCATTTCAAGAAATCTAACACACGAGTCTCAACAACTATAAAACCAGCTCTGAAAAAGGTGAAAAATCAACTCACAAAAAAGAGTGTCCCAGAACAGACTAATAAGAACAACAGAGAAAACATCAACATAAAAATAAACATATCACAATGGCAGCAGTGAACACATACCTATCAATAATTACATTGAATGTGAATGGACTGAATGCTCCAGTAAAGAGACACCGAGTGTCCTCTTGGATCAAAAGACACGACCCATCCATATGTTGTCTACAAGAAACTCACTTGAGACCTAAAGAGAGGAACAAACTGAAAATTAAAGGATGGAAGAATATATATCAAGCCAACAATGAACACAGAAGAGCAGGGGTGGCAATTCTAATCTCAGACAAAATCAATTTTAATATCAAATCCACCATTGTGGACAAAGATGGACACTATTCATTGCTGAAAGGTTCAGTACACAAGCAAGACTTAACTATATTAAATATTTATGCACCTAATGTCAGAGCGGCACTTGGCACTTGGCTGGCCAATGTGAGAGCACCTAAATATGTCGAAGAAACACTGACTACGCTCAAAAGAGAGTTAGACGACTCCACAATAATAGTGGGAGACTTTAACATTCCACTCTCAGTACTAGATAGATCATCTAGAAAAAAAGCTCAGTAAGGATACACAAGACCTCACTGAGAACTAAACCTCATTGATATATACAGAGCTTTCCACCCATCAGCAGACAACTACACCTTCTTCTCCAGTGTACATGGAACATTCTCCAGAATTGACCACATGATAGGCCATAATGCAATGCTCAACAAAATCCATACCACTGAATTACTGCAAAGCATCTTCTCAGATCATAAAGCCATAAAAGTTGAAATCAACAGCAGAAAAAACATAGATAGAAAGTGGAACTCTTGGAAACTGAACAACATCTTGCTCAAAAAAACATGGGTTATAGAGGAAATCGAGGATGAATTAAAGAAATTCATCAATTCCAATGAGAACGAAAACACTTCCTACCAGCACCTATGGGATACAGCCAAAGCAGTGCTCAGAGGTCTGTTTACCTCCATACATGCACACATCTGGAAGGAAGAAAGAAACCAAATCAAGGAACTAACTCTACAGCTTGAACAAGTAGAAAGAGAACAACAGAGGAACCCCTTGGGCACTGGAAGAAATGAGATCATAAAGATTAGAGCAGAGCTAAATGAATTAGAGAATAGAAAAACAATTGAAAAAATTGAAAAGACCAAAAGCTGGTTTTTTGAAAAGATCAACAAAATTGATAAACCACTGGCTAAACTTACTAAAGAAAAGCAGGAAAGGAAACAACCCAAATTAGAAATGAGAGGGGAGCTGTAACCACAGATGCAACAGAAATCAAAAATATCATAACAGAATACTATGAAAGACTCTAACAAATTTGAAAACCTAGGGGAAATGGACCAATTTCTTGACTCATACCACCTACCCAAATTATCACAACGTGAAGCAGAACAACTTAATAAACCCATCACAAAGGAAGAGATTGAAAAGGCCATCAAAACACTGTCAACCAAAAAAAGTCCGGGCCCAGGTGGCTTCACGGCAGAATTCTACCAAGTATTTAGAGAAGAGTTATCCCCAATACTATTGAGACTATTTCACAGTATAGAAAGGGATGGAATACTCCCAAACTCATTCTATGAAGCTAGCATAACCCTGATACCTAAGCCAGGGAAAGATCCAACAAAGACAGAGAACTACAGACCGATATGACTCATGAACCTACATGCAAAAATCTCGAACAAAATTCTTGCCAACAGAATACAACAACATATCAAGAAAATAATCCATCATGACCAAGTGGGATTCATACCAGGGATGCAAGGCTGGTTCAACATCAGGAAAACAATTAATGTGATGAACCACATAAATAACACAAAAGACAAAGATCACCTGATTTTGTCCATTGATGCCGAAAAGGCATTTGATAAAGTCCAACACCCATTCATGCTAAAAACTCTTAGCAAAATGGGCATAGACGGCAAATTCCTCAACACATTAAGGGGCATTTATACAAAGCCAATTGCCCACATCATCCTGAATGGAGACAAACTGAAAGACTTTCCCCTGAGATCAGGAACTAGACAAGGATGCCCTCTGTTACCTCTCCTATTCAACATTGTGCTGGAAGTTCTAGCCAGAGCAATTAGACAAGACCAAGAAATAAAGGGCATCTGCATCAGCAAAGAGGAAGTTAAAATCTCCCTGTTCGCAGATGATATGATTGTATATGCAGAGAACCCCAAGGAATCTATAAGGAAGCTACTCAAACTGATAAAAGAGTTCAGCAAAGTCTCAGGATACAAGATAAACATAAGTAAATCAGTAGGGTTCCTTTATACCATCAACGAGACTGTTAAGGAGGAAATTATTAAATCAATACCATTTACGATAGCCTGCAAGAAGATAAAGTACCTAGGAATTAATCTAACCAGAGAAACAACAGACCTTTACAAAGAGAACTACAAGCCCTTACTACAAGAAACTAATAGAGACTTACATAAATGGAAAAACCTACCCTGCTCATGGATAGGAAGACTTAACATTGTGAAAATGTCTATTTTACCCAAAGCAATTTATTTATATAATGCAATCCCAATACAAGTTCCAGCATCATTTTTTAATGAGATAGAGAAACAAATCACCTATTTTGTTTGGAAAGGGAAGAAGCCTCGGATAAGTAAGGTACTACTAAAGAAGAAGAACACACTGGGAGGCCTCTCATTACCGGACCTTGGAACATACTACACTGCCACAGTGGTCAAAACAGCCTGGTACTGGTACAAGAACAGACAGATGGATCAATGGAACAGAATGGAGACCCCAGAGATGACACCATCTGCCTATGAACAGTTGATATTCAACAAAGGCCCTAAGACATTAAACTGGGGTAAAAACAGTATCTTTAACAAATGGTGCTGGCAGAATTGGTTATCCACCTGCAATAAACTGAATCAAGAGCCTATCTTACACCTTATACAAAAACCAACTCCAAATGGATAAAACACCTAAATATCAAACCTAAAACGATAAAGCTCATCCCAGAAAAGATAGGAACGACAATGGAAGTTTTAATACACAATGAGGACAGACTCTAAAATCTGTCAAAGAAACCACAGTTGACAGAGGAGAAAATAGATAAATGGGAACTATTAAGAATCAAACATTTTTGCTCATCCAAAGACTTTATCAATAGAATTAAAAGAACACCCACAGAATGGGAAAAAATATTCGGCAACTCTATGTCAGACCAATGCCTGATCTTCGTAATCTATAAGATACTACAAAATATCAAGAATAAGAAGATAAACCATCCAATTAAGCGATGGGCAAAGGAGATGGACAGACACTTCACTAAAGACGAGATCCAGGCAGCCAAAAAACACATGCGGACATGTTCACGATCTTTAGTTATTAAAGAAATTCAAATCAAGACAACAATGAGACACCATCTCACCCCAACAAGATTGGCCATGATCCAGAAAACACAAAACAACAAATGCTGGAGAGGCTGTGGAGAAAGTGGAACCCTCCTACACTGTTGGTGGGGTTGCAAAATGGTCCAGCCTCTTTGGAAGGCAATCTGGTGCTTCCTTAAAAAAATGGATATTGATATACCATTTGACCCAGTAATTCCACTACTTGGAATATATCCTACAGATTCAAGGCCTTTCACACCAACGGACACATGCACCAGAATGTTTATCGCAGCACAGTCCACGATAGCAAAAAGATGGAATCAACCCAGATGCCCAAGAATAGAAGAATGGATAGGTAAACTGTGGTACATATACTCAATGGAGCACTACGCAATGATAAAGAATAACGATGATTCCAGGAAACATCTCCTAACCTGGTTTCAACTGGAAGACATTATGTTGAGTGAAAGTAGTCAGCGACAACAGGACAAATACTGTACGAGACCTCTACGATAAGATCTCAAAAACAGACTTGTGTATAGAAGAAAAGACTCTTTGACAGCTGCAAGGGAGGGGAGAGAGGGAGGGTGACGGGGGGAGGGCTTAGTTTAGATAGTTACTAGAAATCTAGTTGGGAGAAAGCGGTGACAGCACACATTAGGAACAACAACAACATTAAGTGGACTTCAGCATAACTTGAGTACTCCTTCCATCTTAACTCAATACTGCAAGGATAGAGTAGCTGGGGTGGGGTCGGGGGACCATGCTCTTAGGCGAATTCCAGGCCAACTGGCACAACTAGCGTTTTGCTAAGAAAGCTCTCTGCACCCCACATTGGTGAGTGGCGTCTGGGGTCTTAAAAGCTGCCAAGCTGCCATCCGAGGACACATCAAATGGTCCCAACTCAACAGGAATGGATGCTCACGGAGGACCAAAATGACATGCGGTAAAGACAACCGAGAAGACGGAGAGACCCACAAGAGTGGGTGCCTACATCGACTTAGGACCGGAAGAACCGGATGGTGCCCGGCCACCACCAGTGATAGCCACGATGTAGCTCACAGAGAGGAGTCTCACTGGCAACACAAGAATAAAAAAGGGTGCATCATGAGATCTCCACTAAAAGACCTCAACTGATGGTCCAGCGGTTTTGGGGTTCCTCTCAGAACATGGTCCCCTGCCCTGATGCTGCCCTTTCCCATAAATTATAATAAAGGTCGACTCTTTGGAGAGGAATGGATTGGACTTGGCAAGGCAGACTGACCATATATTGGAAGCACTTTATGGTTCTATACATCTATAGGATATCATCTTGCTGACCTGTGGCTGGAGGAAGAGGGGTGGACGGACAGGAGGGGAAAGGAGACTGTTGGGAGGATGAGACATGTATGGAGCAGAGAGGAATAGTGTGCTGTCACCGGAAAGGGAGAGCAGTGGAAGCTGCATATAGGGGGGCATGTAAATTTATATGTGAATGTACACTTTCACTGTTACGTGAAATAAAAATTAAAAAAAAAAAAAAAGAGTGGCACAGGAGGTATACACTATCATTTCTGAGTCCACTAGGTGCTACTTGGGAACTCTGTGGGGCATTTATACTCTATTCAGTAGGGTCACTAGGAGTTGGAATTGACACAGGTTCCACAACAGAAACTGAAAAATTTTACAGCCTGCTAGAATCCACAGACACCACAAATAAAAATTCAAGAGTTTAACAAAAAAATTTCAGAATTTGTTCTTGTTAGGTCCCATCGAATTGATTCCAAATCACAGAGACAATGTGTAGAACTGGAGAAAACACCAACCAGCCATGTACCATCTTCACAATGCTTATTAGGATTCAGCCCACTGTTGCAGCACCTGTGTCCATCCTTTTGATGTGGGACTTCCTCTTTTACATTAAACTTCTGCTTTACCAAGTATCATGTCTTTCTCCAGGGACCAAACCGTCTAAATTACGTGTCTATACTACATGAGACAAAGTCTTGCCATCCTTGCTTCTACAGAGCCTTCTGGCTGTATTTCTTCTAGGACACACTTGTTCCTTCTTTTAGCAATCCATGGTATATTTAATAGTCTTTGCTAATACTGTAACCAAAGGCATCAATTCTTCTGTGGTCTTCCTTATTTAGTATCTGGGTATAGGAGGTGACCAAAAACACCATGGCTTGGGTCAGCACACCTTAGTCTTCAAAGAGGCAGCTTTGCTTTTTAACACTTTCAAGAAGTCTTCCACAGCAGATTTGCCCAATGCAATGCATCTTTTCATTACCTGATAGCTCCTTCCATGGCTTCCGTTTTAGTCAGCTAGTGCTGCTCTAACAGAAATACCACAGAGTGGATGGCTTTAACAAAGAAAGATTTATTCTTACACAGTCCGGTAGGTTGCAAGTCCATGTTCAGGGTGTCCGCTCCAGGGAAAGACTTTCCCCTTGTCGGCTCTGGAGGAAAGTCCGATATTGCATCAGTCATTGTCCAGGGAGTGTCCTAACGCAAGAACCTCTGGTCTGAACGACACACTCTGCTCCCGGTGCTGCTTGCTTGATGGTAGCGAGGTTCTCAAATTGTCCTTTGTTTCTTTTTCCTTTTATTCCTTGCAAGCTAAAAGCATTAAGGGTGGGGCAAGCCATACTCCAGGGAAACTTCCCCCACAGCAGGAATTCACAGCCCCACCCTAATCCTTTAACATACAGGTTAGCAAAACCACACAATGGAGGACAGTCCCAAGATACTGGGAACCATATCCCAGCCATGTAGCTGCACACATTTTGGGGGGGGGCACAATTCCAACCGTGACAGCTACTGAATGCAGATCCAAGTAAAATGAAATCTTTGACACCTTTATTCTTTTCTCCATTTATCATGAAGTTGCTTACTAGTCCAATTGTGAAGATATTTTTTTTAAACTTTATGTTGAGGTGTAACCTTAACAAAGTCTTTGACCTTCAGAAATAAGAGTTTTGGCATCTCTTTACTCGAGGAAACAAGGTTGTATCATCTGAGGAAGGCAGGCTATTAAGTAGTCTGCCTCCATTCCTCCCACCCCATTCTTCATTTACACCACTTTCTTAGATTGTATGCTCAGCACACAGATTGAATAGGTATGCTGAAAGGATTCAACACGGACACACACCTTTCTTAACTTCAAACCACAGACTAAATGCATGGACTAAATACAGTGTCCCCTTCTGTTTGAACACCTCCTCCTTGGTCTGCGTACTGAGGTCTGCATGAATGCATTTAAGTGTTCTTAACTTGGCTTGGCAAAGTCATTACAGTGGAATTGAGGTAACAGAAGTTAGAATGAGTGAGACTCAAACGAAAACACTTCACACCAATTTAGTTAAAAAAAAATTAATGAAGAAACCCTAAGAATTACTGGGACTCCATCAAGAGGAATAACCTATGACTGACTGGATTACAAGACGTGGGGGTGGGGGTGGGGGAGGGATAACAGAAAATTTAAAGAGAATTGTTTCAGATTTGCTGGCAGAAAACTTCTCTGATATTGTGAAACACAGGAAGACATCTATCCAACAAACTCACTGAACCCCACAAAAAGGAAATCCCAAGAGAAAGACACTAAACATATTACAGTCAATCTTGCCAAAACTAAAAAGAGAATTTTAAGGGGGGCTAAAAAAACAAACCAAACCCCCTGCCACTGTGTTGATCCCAACTCATGGAGTCTCTAGCTAACAATAAAAGGTCACCTATTAAAGGGAGTAAATAAGACTGTGTTCTGACTGCTCAGCAGAAACTATATGGGCAAGAAGGTAATGGGATGACATATATAAAATCTGAAAGGAAAAAATATTATTGGCTAATAATTATATATCCAGCAAAACTCTCTCTCAAATATGAACACAATTCCAGGTCATTTCCAGATAAACAGAAGTTGTGGGCATTTGTAAAAAGTACCCTAAGATTACAAGATATATTACAAGGAAGTCTTCAGCCAGACTCAATAATACCAGGCAACAACCCATGACTAGAATATAGGACAGAACAACCAGATACTCAAAAGCAGGGAAGTAACAAAAATAAGTCAAATACTGAAAACAGACAAACAGACACATTAACACATAAAAGATGACAACATTAAAACCAAAAAGTGGGACTAAAATATGTAAGTATAGATCTTTCATGGAGAGGAAGTCACAGCAATATAAAGAAGTAAAAGTTTGGTTTCAACTTAGAAAAACAGGGACAAATATTAAGGTAACCACAAATGAAACACAAAGCTACAAATCAAGCAAGGAGGAGAACATTAAAAACTCAGGAAACAAAATCAACACTGAAAAAGATGAAAAGAAAAACCAACAAACAAATGGTGAATAGTGCATATGAACACATACACACAAGATATCAAAATAACAGCAGTAAACTCATATCTATCAATAATCGTACCTACTGGAAACACGCTAAATACACCAATAAAGAGACAAAGAGTGGCAGAATGAATTAAAAAAAACTTATCCATCTATATGCTGCCTCCTAGAGAGACCCTGTAGACTCAAAGACACAAACTAACTGAAACTTAAATACATGAAAAAGAGTAAGAGTGCCAACTCTAATCCCTTGAAAAAAAGACTTTGAGGCAAAATGTGACAAAGGATGAAAAAAGACTCTATGTAATCATTAAAAGGTCAATAAACACAAGGACATAACCATAATACATATTTATAAACCCAATGACAGGGCTCCAAATTACATAAAACACTCACCACACTTGAACACAGAGCCACAGGTTCAGAAAAGTAACTGCAGACTTTGACATACCACTTTCAGTGAAGAACAGAACATCAAAAAGTGCAATAAAGATATACAACATCTAAATGCTACAATCAACCAACTTGATCTCCCACACATATAAAGATCACTATAAAGAACACTTCATCAAACACAGCCAAGTATACTTTCTTTTCCAAACACACATGGAACATTCTCCAGGACAGACCACATATTACAGCACACAACAAGTCTTAACACAATCCAAAACCCTGAAATATTACAAAGCATGATTTCTGACCATAAAATATAGAAGAAGAAACCAGAACAGAAAAATTAAGGGAAGATAATCAAATGCATGGACACTGAACAACATCTTGCTCAAAATCTACTGGCCTGGAAATAAAGAATGACATATAGAAATTCACAATTCAAACAACAATGAAAACATATCCTATCAGAACCTTTGGGACACAGAAAAAGCAATAGGTCGATTTGTAGTAAAAAAAAAGCACAGATCTAAAACAAAACAAAAGACAGCCCCAAATCAAAACAATAACCCTAGAATTTGAACAAACAGAAAATCAAAGAAGCTCTTGGGCATCAGAATAAAGCCATAAAAGAAGTAATAAAAATTAGAAAGGAAATAAATGAAATACAAAACAGAAAGCAACTAATGAGTCATCAAGAACAAAATCGGTTGTTTCAAATGATCAAAACAAAATTGATACATCACTGCCCAAACTGATGAAAGAAAAACAGGAGAGTAAGCAAATAACCTGAATGGGAAGTCAGATGGGTGATATCATCATAGACCGCACAAATAAACTACAAGAATACTACTACAAATACTCGTACTCCATCAAGTTTCAAAGCCTACAAGAGAAGGACAAGTTTATACCAAAATACTACTTAACTAACACAAACCAAGGTAGAAAAAGTAAACAAACCCATAAAATAAAAAAAGACCCAAGAAGTAATTTAAAAACTCCCAACCAAAAACCAAACACAGAACCCTGGCCCTGATGGCATCACTGGAAACTTTTTCAGAGAAGAGTTAACACCACTACTGCTGAAGGAATTTCAGAGTAAAGAAAACTATATAATATACCCAAATCCAGCCTGTGCAGCCAGCATAACCCTGGTACCAAAACCAAGTAGAAATACTGGAACAAAAGAAAATTACAGACCACTACCTTTTATGAACACAGATACAAAAATTCTAACTAAATTTTATTATGTAGAAGTCAGCAATATACCAATAAACTAATACACCATGACTAATTGGAATTCATGCCAGTTATGCAGGGATTACAACAATCCTCAATGTAATAATGTGTGTAATAATTGTTATAAAACAAAAAAACCACATGATCTTACCAACTGATCCAGAGAAAGTATCTGGCTCCAAGAACATAAAATACCTAGAAATAAATCTAATAAGAGAAATAAGAGACCTATACAAAAAGAACTACAAGACCTTACTGCAAGAAACCAAGAGACACTTACATAAATGGAGAAACATACCCTGCTCATGGATTGGAAGACTTAAAATTGTGAAAACGCTGATTTTACCTAAAGTGATCTATATATACAACACAACCCTAATAAAAATTCCAGTGACATTTTTTAACGAGAGAGAGAAAACAAAGTACCAACTCTGTTTGAAAAGGGAAAAAACCCTGGAGAAGCAAAGCACTACTGAAGAAGAACAACACAGTGGGAAGCCTCACACTACCTAATCTTAAAACCTATTACACTGCCACTGTAGTCAAAACAGCCTGCTACTGGTACAAAAAGAGACATACAGACCACCGGAACAGAGTTCAGACTCCAGGGATGCCGTCATCCTCTTATGAACAGCTGATACTCAACAAAGGCCCTAAAATGTAAACTGGAGTAAAAACAGTCTCTCTAACAAATGGTGCTGCCAAAACTGGATATTCAGCTGCAAAAAACTGAAACAAGACCCACAGCTTACACCTTACACAAAAACTATCTCAAATTGGATAAAAGATCTAAATATCAAACCTAAAACAATACAGATCATGCAAAAAAAAAATTCTGTCAACAATGGAAGCTTTAATACACAACTTACACAGACTTCAAAATGTGATACAGAGCAATCACCAGAAAATAGATCAGTGGGAACTAATAAGAATCAAACACTTCCACTCATCCAAAGACTTCAGCAAAAGAATTAACAGACCACCTACAGAATGGGGATAAAGTATTTGGCAACTACATGTTGGACCATGTCTGACCTCCATAATGTACAAGGCACAGCAAAATATCAACAAGAAAAAGGTAAATAACTCAGTTAAGTGATGGGAAAGGAGATGGACAAACACTTCAACAAAGAACACATTGAGGCAGCCAAAACCACATGAGGAAATGCTCACAATCATTATCTATTAGAGATATCTAAATCAAAACTACAATGAGATACCATCTCACCCCAGTAACGTTGGCCAGGATCCAACAACACAAAACAACAAATGCTCACGAGTCTGTGGAGAGACTGGAACTCTCCTACAGTGCTGGTGGGATTGCAAAACAGTACTACCTCTATGGAAAGCAATTTGGCGCTTCATAAAAAAGCTGGAAATACATATACCATCTCATCCAGTACTTGCACTGCTCTGAACACATCCTACAGAATCAATGCAGACACACACACACAAGTGTTTATTGCAGCACAATCCACAATACCAAAAAAATGGAATCAACCCAGACATCCAACAACAGATGAATGGATAAACAAAGTATGGTATGTATACTCAATGGAACACTATGCAATGATAAAGAACAATAATGATTGTAGGAAGCATCTCATAAGCTGCTTTAATTGGAAGACATAATGCTGAGTGCAATCAGTCAGCGGCAAAAGGACAAATACTGTATGGGACTCCTACTATAAAGATTTTAAATAGGCTTATGTACGGAAGAAAAAACTCTGACTGCAGTGACAAGTGAGGGAGAAGGCTGGTCACAGATTATAGTAGAAAGAAGATCAACTTAACCAGACTTCATCATAAACTGAAAACTCTTCTAATATTAACCTTATATTGCAAGGGTAGAGGGGCAGGGGTGAGGGTCTAGGGACCAAGCTCTCAGGGGACATCAAGGCCAACTGGCATAACCAGCCTATTGCTAAGACAGTCTTCTGTACCCCGTATTGGTGAGTGGCATGTGGAGTCTTAAAAGCTAGGAAGCTGCCATCTGAAGTACACCAAACCGTCGCAACTCATCTGGAACAGACAATCACCATCAACAACAAAGACACAAGGAAAGAAGAGTCCAGGAGAAGAGGAGGACTTGTCTCAACAGGTAACTGTATCAACATGTGACCAGAAGAATCAGAGGGTGCCTGGCCACCATCAAAGACAGCCGTGATGTGGCACACAATGCTGAAACATGAGAATAAGAGGGGTGCACCTCAAGAATTCTACTAAAAGACTGCATATCTGTGGCCTAGCAGCCTGGGGACTCCCCTGGGAGCATGGCCCCTAGACTTGTTGCCAGCCCTCACCAGAAAACATTGAAGTCAACTCTTCGGACAAGAATGGACTGCATGAGGGGACGCAATCCATAAGGTGCACATATTTTACGGTTCTATGCATCTATAGGATGCTGTCCTATCAACCTCTTACTAGAAGAGAGAGGAAAGGGTAGAGAAGAAGGGACAGGAGATTGTTAACACGATATGACACATATAGAAGGAAAACGACTGTACTGTCACTGGTTAAGCAGAGCAGAAGGAGATGTAGATACGTGGACATGCCAATTTAATTTGGATTGTAAAGTTTTACTCTATCACAATCAAACCTTTTTTTTTTAAAAAAAAAGCATCTAACAAAGTCCAACACCCATTCATGATAAAAACTATCAGCAAAGTAAGAATAAAAGAGAAATTCCTCAACACAATAAAGGGCATTCATACAAACCCAACAACCAACATACTCTTAAAGGGAGAGAATCTGAAAACATTCTCCTCCAGAAAATGAACAGACAAGAATGAGCTTGGTCACCACTCATATTGAACAGAGTGCTATGGGTTCTAGTCAACGGAGTAAGGCAAGATAAATGAATAAAAGTCATCCAAATTGGTAAGGAAGAAGTAAAAGCATCCCTATTTGCAGATGTTGTGATCACACACACAGGAATCCCCAAAGAATCCACAAGAAAACTACTGCAACTAACAGAAGATTGAAGCAAAGTATCAGCCTACAAGATAAACACAGAAAAATCAGTTCCATTCCTCTACACCAACAAAGAAAAGTTTAAAAAGAAACCACCAAAACAATACCATTTACAATAGTCCCCTTATTTAGTCAGCTAGTGCTGTTCTAATAGAAATACCACAAAGTGGATAGTTTTAGCAGCGAAAAGTTTATTGTTACACAGTCTGGTAGGCTGCAAGTTCAAATTCAGGATGTTTGTCCCTGGGGAAGGCTTTCCTTCTTTTGGCTCTGGGGGAAAGTCCTTGTGCTGCATTTGTCTTTGGTCAGGGAGCATCTTGGCACAGGAACTTCAGGTCTGAAGAACACACTCTGCTCCCATGGCTTTCTTGATGGTGCAAGGCTCCCAATTCTCCTGTTGCTTCTCTCCTTGTCTCCCATAGGATGAAAGGATAAAGGATACTGCAAGCCACACTCAAGAAACTCTCTTAGGCAGTCCCACCCTAATCCCTTTTAATCATAATCATTCTATCAATTAGCCACAGGTACAGATTAGGATTTACACCACCAGAAAATCACAAAATGGAGAGAAACCACAGAATACAGGTAATTCTGGCCCAGTCAAATTACTACACATATTTTGAAGGGGGGGGGGGGACACAATTCAATCCATGACATCCCCCAAAAGATAAACACTTTGAAATAAATCTAATCAGAGACATAACCAACCTATACAAAGAAAACTAGAAGACACGACTGCAAAAAACCAAGAGACCCAGAACTAAAGGGAAAACTCTACCATGCTCATAGATAGGAAGATTCAACACCATGAAAATGGCTACTACATCCAAACTGACCTACCAGAACAATGTAATCCTGATCCAAATTTCCACAGCATTTTTTTTAATGTGATGGAAAAACAAATCACCAACTTCCTATGACAAGGGAGGAAGCCACAGATACGTATTAGTAAAGAAAAAAGCAAACAAAAACAGCTGGGAGGACTCACATTACACCAACATATTAAACTGCCATGACAGTCGAAACATCCTGGAACTGGTACAACAACAAATGCATACACCAACTTAACAGAATGGAGAACCCAGAAATTCATCAACCTATAAGCAACCACTATTTGACAAAGCTACAAAGTTCATTAAGTGGGAAAAACAGTGTCTTTACAAAACGCTACTGTTTCCACCTGCAAAAATAGAACAAAGACCCATAGCTCACACTACATAGCAAAACTAACTCAAAATGGATCAAACACCTAAACATAAACTTTGAAGCAATAAAGATCATGGAAGAAAAAACAGGGAAAGTTCTACCAGCCCTAACACACAGCACAAAGTGAATACAAACCATAACTAACAATGTGCAAACATGAAAAAGAAACTAGATAACAAGGAAATCTTAAACAATCACAAACTTATGCTCATCCAAAGAATAAAAAGACAACCTAGACAATGGGAAAAAAACTATTGGCTACAACATATCCAATAAGCATCTAATCCCTAAAATCTACAAAATACTGTAAAACCTCAAACACAAGAGGACAAATAACCGAATTAAAAAAATGGGCAAAGATACTTTACCAAATAAGACACTCAACCAGTCAACAGACATACAAGGAAAGAATCACAATAATCTGTCAGAAGTGAAATGCAAATCAAAACTACATTGAGATACCAACCCACCCCAACAAGGCTAGCACCAATCCAAAAAAAAAAAAAAGAATAAATGTCGAAAAGGTTGTAGAGAGACTGGAACAGTTATGCACTCCTGGCTGGAATGTGAAATTGTACAATCATTTTGGAAATCAAGTTGCCATTTCTTCAAAAAGCTAGAAATAGAGTAACTATACAAGCCAGCAATTTTAATCCTAATAATATATTCCAGAGAAGTAACAGTCCTCACACAAATAGATACATGCACATCCACGTTCATTGCAACACTCTATACAACAGCAAAAAGATGGAAACAATCAAGGTGTCCATCAAATGAAGACCTGATAAACTAATTACGAACACATACACACAATGGGATGTACTATAAAGGTACCAGAGATGAAGAACAATGATGAATCTGTAAAATATTTCACAACATGGCTGAATCCAGAAGGCATTATGCTGAGTGAAATTAGTCACAAAAGAACCAATTTTGTATGAGTCCACTAATATACGAACTCAAGAAAAGCTCAAGAAAATATTCTTTGACGGTTATTAATTGTGGGAAGGGAAAAAAGGGGACACTCACAAACATAAACAGAAACAAGAATTAACTTAGGTTAGGGGGCTGGTGGGGCCAAGATGGCAGACTAGACACACATCTCCTAAATTTCCTCTAAGAACTAAGGCCTGGGATGAGAATTGAACACAGCAATGTGGACATCCTTGGAGCCCTAGGATCTGGCATATAGTTATCAGATTAAACTAATCACCTGTAAGGGGAAACTACCTCACTCAAAGATGAGGCACTGGGACACTGAGTCCTGTTCCTGCTGACACATTGTTTGGAAAGACTACAGATACTGATGTCTTTGTTACTGTAGAGGCGGAGACTGGGCATGAGCCGGCAAACACACCAAACTGCAGCGCTTAAATAAACTGTGTATAGTACAGCAGAAAGACTGTGCTTGGGATAGCCACATTTTCAGAGCCCAGCTGCCGACTGAGGGCACCACTGTCCCACCATCCTCTCTTTTCTGAGCTGCCTCACAGATTCTGCCTTCTTACAGTACAAAGAGCAGCACAGGCAGGACCTCATCTTGGTCAGCTAGGAGATGGAGTCAGGCTCCTGGAGGTCTCAGCTGGGGCTAATTCTCACGCTGAGCAGCAGTCCCTGTCTAGACAGGGTTTCTCCAATAGAAAATCTATGTTTAAAAAGATCCTGCCTGAAGTTAAGGGTGAGGGTACCAGAGGAGGCACCAAGCCTTACCCACTCCCTTCTTTGAACCACATCACAGCATCTGGGAAGGGCCTATGAGGTGTTTTCATTGTCAGCAGGAAGTTGGGGCGGGTGACACCTAAGGGCCTGACTGATTTCAGCAGCTGTTGGATTGCTCTTCACTTAACAGTGAAGTACCATCTTAAAATAAAGCCACCTGTAGAACTGACTGCTGAGCAGCCCAACAGCATCTCTGCCATCCTTCACTGACAGACACCATAGCACTGGCTGATGAACCACCAGTGAGTCCACAAGTAGGGCAATGTCTTTGCCAGACAGCATCAGAGCCTGCCACCCGAGAGCCCAGCTGTTTTCCGTGGACACAGCACAACACAATGCCCCTCTCAGCAAATAAGCAGTTTTGAAGCTAAACACATCTACATCACACAGTGGTCCTCCATTCCCTGAGCTAAACCATAGGCTTGACTGGTGCCACCACAGAAACACCACGAGTAGCTCCCACCTTCAGCAGCTGGAGATGGGGCCTGCCACCCCAGAGTCTAACTGGGGCCAGTCACTAGAGTACGCAGAGGCAGATGGTGACCAAATCTGCTAGTATCTTTACTCCACACTTACACCTATGCCACAGCTCCTGCTGAGGTAACACCCCAAAAAAACCAAACAGCCTCTTGACGGCAAGAAGACAACAATCAATAGCTAACCATTTAAAGAGGCAGTCCACCACAGCTTCAGAAAACTCCCAAAATAAAGACTCAGAAAACTTCACAGATGAAGAAGCCTTTCTGAAATTATGAGAGGTCAAATACAAAAGAATTATGTACAGAGAACTCCAAGACATTAACCAAAGGCAGCAAAACAAAGTCAAAAATTAAGTAAGCTATATAAACTGATGGTATATGAACAATCTAAAATCCAGCAGATCAATAATAAATTTATAGAATTAGACAGTTCAGTCCAAATCCAAAAAAGCAGAATTGAGGAGATGGAAGCCAAAGGTAGTGAGCTTGAGGACAGAGCAACTGACACCAGCATTTATGAAGAAAAATGAAGAACAATTAATAAACATGTGGGACACCATTAGGAGGAATTCATCTTACTTGGATCAACAAACAACACTCATGGAAGCAGCAGTCAAGAACTCAAAAGATTCACTGCATTAGGAAAATCTGTGGCAAAAGGACCTCTTTAAAGCATTGGAAAGTAGAGATGTCATCTTGAGAACTACAGTGCTCTAACCCAAGCCACGGTATTTTCAATCCTAACACATGGATGTAAAACCTGGACACTGACTAAGGAAGACAAAAGTATGGATGCCTTTGAATTGTGGTAATGGAGAACACTGAATTTACCATGAACTGCCAAAATAACAAACAGATCTCTTCTGGGAGAAGTACAACCAGAGTGCTCCTTGGAAGCAAAGACAGCAAGGCTGTGTCTTGCATATTTTGGACATACTGTGAGGAAGATCAGTCCCTGGACAAAGACACCATACTTGGTAGACTGGAGAGTCAGCAAAAAGAGGAAGACCCTCAACAAGATGAATAACCAGTGGTTAAAATGATGGGGCTAAACATCAAAACAACTGTGGACACTGCAGGACCAGGCAGTGTTTCGACCGGCTGTGCATGGGGTCGCTATGAGGTGGTACCTACTCGACAGCACCTAACAACAACAATTTTTATCTGAAACCATTATCTAAAGTAAATTAAAAATTAAAAAGGACCTGAATATCAAACCTAAAACTATAAAGATCATGCAAGAAAAAATAGGAACAATGGAATTTCTAATACACAGCTTAGACAGACTACAAAATCTGACTAAAAATGGACAAACAACACAAAACAGATTAACAGGAACTACGAAAAATCAAACACTTCTGCTCATCCAAAGCCTTTATCAAGAGAGTGGAAAGTACATGTCAGATCAATGACTGATTTCCATAATCTACAAGATACTGCAAAATAAACAAGAAAAAGGTAATTAACCCTATTAAGCTACAGGCAAAGGAGATGGACAGACACTGCAACAAAGACATCCAGGGAGCCAAAACACATAACAAGGGAATGCTATCATTAGCTATCACAGAAATCCAAACCAAAACTACAATGCAATACCATCTCACACCAACAAAGTTGGCCATAATCCAAAAAAACAAAAAACAGCAAATAGAGAGGCTGTGGAGACATCAGAACCAACACTGCTGCTGGGATTGCAAAATGGTACAACTGCTTTGGAAAGCAATCTCACACTTTCTTAAAAAGCTGGAAAAAGACATATCATGAATCTAGTGATCCCACTGCTTGGAATATTTCCTACAGAAACAAAAGCTGTCACATAAACAGATACATGCACACAAATCTTTATTGCAGCACAGTCCACAGATAACAAAAAAAAGGAATCAACCTAGGTATCTATCAGCAGATGAATGGATGAACACACTATGACACATACACTCAGTGGAACACTACGCAATGGTAACAGTACTGGTTTCAGGAAGCATCTTATAACCTGATTAACTGGAAGACATGCTAAGTGAAATCAGTCAGCAGCAAAAGGACAAATATTGTATAAGACCCCTGCTATAAAGGCTTAAAAATACGTACACAAGAAAAGACTCTTCCACAGCTGCAAGGGTGGGGAGGGAGGGAGAGGGATGTTAAGATTAGATAGTTGATAGGAATTTGGTTAGGTGAAGACAGTGACCACACACAGAAGAGAGCAGATCATCATAACTGGACTACACCATAAACTTAAAGGTTTTCAAAACTCAAACCAATTATTTCAAAGGGTACAGATGCACAAACAGCAGTCTGGGGACCATGTTTTCAGGGAACATCAAGGTCAACAGGTATAAGTAGTCTTTAGCTAAGAAAGTCTTCTGTACCTCATACTGGTGAGTGGTATATGGAGTCTTAATAGCAAGCTGCCATGTGAGTATGCCAAATGGTCTCAACACATCTGGAACAGATGACAACCAAAAACATCACAGACAGGAGGAAAAATGGGCCCAGGAGACATAACAACCAATATGAACCGGAGACTGCATCAGGATGAGACCAGAGAACCAGATGGTGCCTGCCACCACAAAGGCAGTAGGGATGGCGGACACAATATAGAGCCTCTGAGGCAACACGTGATAAAGAGGAGTGCAGATCAACTCTACTAAAAGAACTGATGGTCAAACAGACTGGAGGGTCCCCTAGGAACATGGCCCCTAGACCCGCCGCTGGCTCTGACCTGAAATCAGTACTGAGATCAACTCTTCACACAAGAATGGGCTGGACTCAGGGACACAGTGTGTGCATGTGGTAGGTGTACTTTATGGGTTTATACATTTACAGGAGGCTGTCCTGGTGGTTGCCTTCTAGATGGGGCAGAAGAAAGTGGAGAGGAGGGGGCAGGTGCTCCTTAAGAGGATACTAGAAGTACAGATTGAAAAGCAGGAATGTGCTGCCACAGGGTGAGAGCAGGTGGAGATGCAGATAGGCGAGTATGCAAAATTGATTTGGATTGTACACTTTCACTTAATCATAACTTTTTCAAAAAAAGGAAATAGTGATTTTCAAATCTGTAAATTAAGAGAGGGCCAAAGATATATTGGATGCACTTTATAGTTCTATGCATCTATAGGATATCATCCTGATGACCTCGGGCTGGAGGAAGGAGAGTGGTTGGAGAAGAAGGGAAAGGAAACTGTTGGGAGGATGAGACATGTATGGAGCAGAGAGGAACAGTGCGCTGTCACCGGGCAGGGAGAGCAGTGGAAGCTGCACATAGGTGGGCATGTAAATTTATACGGGAATGTACCTTTTCACTCAGTCATAATTAAAAAGAAAGAGGGCCAAAGGAAAACCAAATTATCACATTAAAAACTAAGCAAACAGAATACTTAGAAAAAATAATTATACCAGAAATGTAACAAAGATGATTTGGCTAACGACCAAATCAACAAAACTTCCCAGAAGCGCGATGGGCATGGAGGCCTGCCCGGAGACCCCGGTGACAGACGGGGTGCACGCGACGACCCCACAGGTGCTCAGGCGGCAGGTGGGGAGGGGTCAGCGCGACGGGAACGCGGCAGGCCGGTTCCAGGTGCAGGAGGAAGGCCGGCCACAGGCATGGAACTGTTCCACAGGAGACAGACAGGGCGCTAGGACAAAGACAGGGCGGAGACGAGGACCTGGGGGTCTGTGCCTCTCCCACACCACAAGCCGGAGGACGGAAGCAGGCAAGACGACACTCACCGTCCCGGCCGCGGCTCCATACAACCTACTCCGGAAGCAAGCGCTGGCAAAGGGGCGGGGCGCCAGGCCGCGCGGCGTCGAGAAGGGAGCGGGGTCGCACGGGCGGAAGTGGTTGGCTGGAGGGAAGAGGTGCGGCTTGAGGGAGCGGGGCGGGGCCTAAACCTGCGAGGGGCGGGAAGAGCAGGGACCGGATGGGCAGTAGCCGACCTCATCTGAGCTTTCAGTTTCTGTCTTTTCCACAGAACTGGATTCTCCTCCTACTGAGCCGTTACAAAGTGTTTGCGGTCCCTTAGCTGCTTCCCCTAACCTTTTAAACAATTTAAGTGTTTGAAGCCTGGAGGGGATGAGAAAGCTGGTAATAAGTAACTCAAGGACGGGAAGGGACAGAGCTGAGATGTCCTAGAGTTCTAACTAATATCACAAAATGATGTGTTCTGATTGTTTAATGGGGAGCTACTTTGTCCCGTAAATCTTCATCTAAGGTACAAGAGGCGAGTTGTGTAGGTCACACATACTGGAAGCTGAGACGTTTTCCTCCTAACACATGTTTTTCGTTTTCTGTGCCCCACAGTCAATACCCACTCATAGCGATACCCAATACCAGGCCTATTGCCTCCCATGTCTTACACCTCAGAGTGACCTTATAGGACTGTGAAGAACAGCCCACAGACTCTCCAAGGAACAGCTGGTGGATTTGAACTGCCAGCGTTTGTGATTAGCAGTCACATTCTCAGTTACTACACCACCAGGGTTACATAAGCCAAACAGCCACTGCCATTGACTCAATTCCTACTGCCAAGAGCCCTATAGGTCAGAACACAACTTCCCATAGAGATTCCAAGGAGTACGTGCTGGATACAGACTACTGATCTCTCGCTTAGCCAACTTATCCACTATGCTACTGGAGTTCCCTCAGGGCTCCACAGGAGTGCCACACACCATTTCCTAGACAGGAATCATGGAAACTCTGCTGGTGTCATGGTTGAGAATTACAACTGCTAACCAGCTGACTGGCAACCGGAATCCACCAGGCATTCCTTGGAACTCTATCTATCCTATCCTTTAGGGTCCCTGTGAGTCAGAACTGACTCGAAAGCAGCGAGCAGGTGATAGGCAACGATGTCATGTTGAGGACTAACTTGTACCAGACCCAAGTCACAGTACTCTCAATTGCCTCACATGCATGCAAAAGCTGGATAAAGAACAAGAAAGCCGAAACACTTCATCACACCTTTGGATTATGCTGTTGGTGAAGAGAATTGCCATACCATGCACTTGGAGAAGAATGAACAAATGTGTTTTTGGAAGAGGCACAGCCAGAATGTTCCTTACCTGTGAGAACAGTCACATTTCATCACATATACTTGGACATGTTAACTGGATGGGTCAGTCCCTGAAAAAAAGGTAGATAAGTGAAAAAGAGGAAGACCTTCCATGAGATTAACTGGCTGCAACAATGGACCCCAGCACAAAGATTGTGCGCATGTCCCAGGACTGGGCAGCTTTTTGTTCCATTGTGCATATAAGTTGCTATGAGTCAGAATTTGACTCAGCAGCACCTAACAACAACATGACTGTTCAGGAACCCAGGTGGCACAGTGATTAAGTGCTCGGCTGCAAACCAAAAGGTTAGTAGTTCAAATCTACCAGCTGCTCCTTTGAAACTTCTTGGGCAGTACTTCTCTGTCCTATAGAGCTGCTAGGACTCACAATCAATTGGACAACCATGTGTTTGTTTAGGGATGTGATTCTTCAAGAGTCAGTTTTGGGTCCAGTGTCAATTAAAACCTGTTCCTCCATTTCATGGCACATATTGTCCAAAAACTACAACAGGGTAACCTTTCAGTGACTCCATCATAAGGAGGTTCTGACCTACGTTCAATGAATCTTACTCTTTTAGTTTTCATTATTATTGCTTTTTACTATCAGTATCTTTATACATCTCTTTATTGTCAATGTCTGTGTCATAACAATGACACTGGAGTCCTGACAGCTGTTTGTCATAGGCACACTACAATTGTCCTATGTCGTTAAAGTTGCACATTGCCGAACTTTCTGTTAAGACACCCTGAGTCCTTACATCAACAGTGACAGAGACATCACTAAAGGGCAGGCCATGGTTGGCTAGACAGCAGTGTTTTGATCAATAACTGAACATCTGTAAGTGAATATTTGAGTATGATAATACCAGCAAATTATGGACTGCAACATTTTATGTCATACATATTATTAAAAATGTGCTAAATTTTGTTTTTAAAGGTAGTTCTAAGCTCAGTTTGTTGTCCCTCAAATAATTCATGTCAGGAACTACCTGTGTTCACAGTCCATGAGAGTGACCTTAGGGTAGCTACTCTCTCAACCAATTGCTGTAAGTTTCCTCAAGAAGCTGGTGATATTCATTCACAAATAAGATATGGGGCTGTCACCCTAGGCAATAGGAAATCAGGTTTCTCATCCTCTAGTTTGTCCTGCAAACTTCCAAATCCCTCCAAACTAGGGTCAATAAAACAGAGTATTTAGGGTGCTTCAATGCTGAGGAACAACCGTCTAACTTGTGATTGTGCTGTACTAAGAAAGACATTTCTTTTGACCCTGCCAATACTTACTCTCTGTCTCATTTCTTAATAATTGGGTAAAAAACTCCACCCTGCCAGGATGAATTCTTTCCTTTTCCCTTTCTCTTTCTCCCTTGTTTTGCTCATTTTCTTAAGAAGCATTCCAGTCTTCTGTACTGTCTTTTCATTCAGTATTGAGAAGTAGCACTGAGTGGCTAGAGTGGCTGTATCTCTGGTTGATCTAGTCTAACCTTGGCACAGGGTTACTTTCTGCCCCAGCACATTCCTTTACAGAATCTCTGAGGGTAGAGGGTACCATAAGTCAGAATTCAAGCTTGGCCCAGAATTGGGGTTTACCTCAAAACTTTTGTTTACTTTCATTCAAATTTCTCCATTGACAGGGGCCCTGAGGTTGGAGGCTGCAGCTCAGAGCAGCTCCATCCAAGTCCGGCTGAGCATCGAGGTCAATGTAATAGGTAAGTCTGAATAGAACCAGCATCCCCACACACAATCTCAGTTGGAGCTCCAATGGCCCAGAGGCACCCGGCAGTCAGAGGACTTGAGGGTAGGAAAGAGCCCACCCGACAAGAACGTATGTCTTCAGAGTGTTTTCCCTGCTACTTTCTCCAAAGGTATCCAAGTAGAAGAAGGGACGGAGGAAGTATGCTTAAGACAGTTGCTGAGAATCTACACATCCTGAAAGTGAAGGGGTAGGGCATCTAGCAAGAGGGAGTCTTAATATAAACCAGTGAACATTTGATAGGACATAAAATGTAGAAAAGCACAAAGGGGACAAAGCATACTGGAAACCAGAGATAGAGCAGCGTGACTGGGAAGAGGACAGACATGGCTGCAGAAATGTATTGAGATGACAGAAACACTGATGCTAAATGTAGAAAAGGAATATTTACTCTGGAATTAGGAAACACTGGAACTCAATTAACTGGTTCCTGTACCAGTTCTGCTGAATAAGAGTACACAACTAATTCTTCTGATCTTAATTCATCTATGCTTAAACGGGCATGCATTCTAATTCATAAGGTTACTTTGTATATTCCTAATGTAATAATACTCATCACAATATAAATGTGAGAATAGTTCTTTCACAGTTGTGCTATCCAATTCACCTCAGCCATCTCCCCAGCTGAAACCTGATTCACAGGGATCATCCTTAGCATTCCTGAACCTTCTTGAAAACTCAAAACTCAACCCATTGCCCTCTAGTCAATTCTGACTCAGAGCAACTTCATAGGACAGAGGAAAACTGCCCCAGAGGGTTTCCTAGGAGCAACTGGTAGATTGAAACTGCCAACCTTTCGGTTAGCAGCTGACCTTGTAACCACTGCACTACTAGAGCTCCTTAGCCTTCTTATTTACACTTTAACTTCCAAATGTGCAACCACATGCTCAGAAAACATTCAGGTGTCTCTCTGGGATCCAAGCTGGACATGGGACTTCCAAGATAACGCAGATAAGAAGCAGGCCCCAAAGAGGTGACAATGCAGAGGTGCCAGCTAATCAGGTGATTCAAACCATACAAGAAGCATCTAGTCAGCACCGAGAGAACAGCTGTGTCTTCCTCTTACAAAAATGAGCATTTCAAATCAGTTCCACAAGAATGATTTCTACTCAGTAGTGTGTGTCTGACAGAAATCTTTAAGTCATTGTCTTACTCTTCTTCTCAGTCATCAACTAGGGTTGCTATGAGTCAGACATGACTCAATGGCAGTGGGTTTGATTTTGTTTTGTAAGCACAGAAAAAGTTACAATATTCTGATATCTACTGTTGGTGGCCTGTCATAGATTGCATTCTGACCCCCAAAAATGTATGTAATGATTTGACTTGGCTATGAGTCCTCCCCACAAATAACAAAGAAAACCCCCTGCTGGTGAGTGGAGTCCAACTCATGGAGACTCTAGAGGTCAGAGTAGAACTGACCCATAGAGTTTCCGAGGAGCACCTGGCAGATTTAAACTGCCGATCTTTTGGTTAGCAGACGTAGGTAGCACTTAACCCACTACACCACTATGGTTTCCGTCTATGAGTCCCAATATGGTGCAGTTCCTCCCATGTGTTTTGAATCCTGCCTCTGTGATGCTGATGAGAGAAAATGGACAGCAGTTCTCTTGGTGAGGCAGGACTCAAGTTACCAGCTGTCGGGTATAATGGATAGAATTGAATAGAGTTTAAGTCAGGAACGTGGTACCACCAAGAGAGCAACATCAAAAACAGAGCACGTCCTTTGGACCTGAGGTTCCTGTGCTGAGATGTTCTCGTTGAATTTGGACTCAGCTGACCAGACTGTGATCATTTCTCTCATTGAATGGACTTGTAACTTGTGGTTTACCGGACTGTGTCAATAAAATTTCATAAAGCCTTCCACTCATGCTATTTTCTGTTAGAGCAGTAACAAGTGACTGAAACATGGCTCATTGCAAAGATTCAAAGACAAAAGTGTATAGGTTTTCTTCATAACTGCATCTCTAAGTGTGTCATGTTCTTAAAATGTCAGTCAATTGGGTTAATCTAAGAGATTAGGTTGAAACTTGGGACAAATGTATATGGCCACGCTTCAAAGGGGGGAATGCGTGACACTAAAGCATTGCAACATGTTTTCCCCTTTTCCAAATAGGTAATTTTCTTCAGTGGGAGCCCCTGAGGGTGGGAACTTCATCACTTAGGGCAATCCACTGTCCATCCTTCAGCTTGTTTCTTCAGGTCCCTGTCTCTTTCTTTCTTTCTGGTTTTTCTTTTCCTTCTCTTCCTGTTCTATCCTTTTCCTTCTCTGCCTTTTCTTTTGGCCCCCTCCGTTTTCCTCTAACTATCTAACCTTCTGTCGTCTCATTCTTCCTACTTCCTCTTCATCTTCTTTCACTTTGTTTACATACCCCCTCTACATTTGCTACATCCAGGTTTCCACACTGGCTCCTTAGCCAGCACTACTTCATCTGTCAGTATTTCAGCTACCATTCCCTCATCATTTTTCCTGCTTTTTCTTTTACTTTCACAAAGACTATTGGTCCTTCTTCAGCTATGAGGAGAGCACCTAATAAGGTCAGCAATCACTCATGTAGGATGGTGGGTATCAAAATTATGGGGAAAATGCTCAGTTATAGCACGTGGGTCCACCAGATTCACAAGGAGATTTCTCTTTCAGTTGGATTCCAGGAACAAATTATAATCCCAAATCAGCTAAGGTGGCTCTTCTGCAATGGGAGCTGTCATCTCCCAGATTGGGTAAAGCCCTCCCAGGGAACCAGGCTGAATTGGATCCCACTCCTGGTGTGGTTTGGAAAGATTGTATCAGCCCAACCTTCTCTATCCTCCTTTTATGCCTTCCCATCTTCATCTTCCATTACCAGAAATAGGGTCACAAATGGGTGCCAAGAGTTCCTTTTCTTCTCCAAGGTGGGAGAATGAGAAGAACATCCTCCAGTGCTTCCTCTCTCACCCCATCATCACCTGCATGAGCCAGGCAAAACCAGAAGTTAATCCTTTTTCCATGCCATAAAGTCATAAAATATTTTGTATACACACAACAGTTTAACTTCAAGGTTTTTTTATTGTCAGCGCCACACACACACACACACACAAGACCAGGACCTGAGGCAACAGAGATAATCTTGGTAAACTCAACCTCCCAGACTGTTATCCAGGTGATGAAGGTGACCTTGGTTGACTCAACTACCCAGACAGCCCCAGTGCCACGCATACACATTCACACAGCCCAATTCAGTGCTCACTTGTTAGTCTGAGTAGACAATAGGTTAAACTTCATAATGGGATCAAAATCTCTAGAGTCATTTACAGGCCACACTTGATTACACAAAATATAAAGACAACTCTTAGGGCATCCTTTCTTCAATAAGTCCAATTCCTACTGGACTCTTAGTGAGAACCTTACCTATCAGGGTACCAATTTGCAATCAGAAAACATCACTGTTCTGTCACCCAGCCTCACGGGACCTAACCACCTGATCTTTGAGTGAGTCTATGGGACTGAAACCCTCTATGGCCTTCCTTTCTTTATTTTTATTGTGATCAAGTGAAAGTTAATAATTCAAGTCAATTTGCCATGTAAAACAATGAACACACACCTCTATGCAACTCTATCAGCTCTCCTAACCCGTGACAACACACTCCCCCTTTCCACCCCATACTTCTGTATCTACTAAACCAATACTTGTCTCTTCCTCTGAATCATCCTCTCTCCCCTCTAGAAGGAAACCAGCTAGGCAGCCTCATATATATATTAAGCCAAGAAGCACACACACCACCTGCATCACTCCATGTCCCATAGTCCAGTCCAGTCTTTGTCTGAGGAGTCAGCTTCAGTGCTGGTTTCAGCTCTGGACTAGCATCAAGTCCAGGAGCCACATTCTCAGGGTATCCTCCAGGATTTCAGACCATCAGTTCTCGTCTTTTAATAGAGTTCTAGATGTGGATTCCTTTTTTTCTTGTATTATGTCAGAGGCTCTACACTGTTTTCCTTGTCAGGGTAGTCTTTGGTTGGGGCCGGGCACCATCTAAATCATCAGGTCTCATGCTGATGTAGTCTCCCAATCATATGGACCTTCCTGTCTCCTGGGCTGATATGTTTCTCCTGTCTTTAATGTTCTTGGTTTTCATCTGCCCCAGGTGGGATGGGATCAACTGATGTTCCTTTGATCACAGCTTGCTGGCTATTGAGATCCCAAGAGCCACTCAACAGTATACGATGCAGAACAATTTCTTAGAAAAAAAAAAACAACAGTTATGGTAATGGACCTCGATGTCCACAGAAACCATGATCATAGAACCTCTGTCTCTGCTACTGTGTCCTTTAACACTTTGAGTTGTACTTTGAAAACCTTTTAGATTGTAATGTAGTCCAGTTGTGCTGACCTCTTTTCTACTACATGCTGTCACTCCCTGCATGTAACCAAATTCCTATTGAATATCTAATCTATAAATAACCTTCTTGCTGCCTTCCTACTCTTGTAGCTGTGAGAAATAAAATTCAAAATAGTCCATCTTCAGAACAAAGGCCAAGGTAAGAAGTTACTAGTTAACCTAAAAGAAGTGCTAAATGGTGCAAGGGGAGGAAACCTGCCCGTGGGGGGAAACAGAAGATGGAATGTTCATACTTAGGCAACACTGGGGAGAGATTGTTAACCCCATGGCATACAGCCAGTGAGTAACTGGCGGAGGGACTCACGAGTTAGAAGACAAAAATGGATGGTAAGGAACTATTTGGTCTGCCCTCTCTGCCCAGCTTCCTTTGTGGGATCAGGTGCCCAATTTTGCATAATCTACTAGCAAAGCCTCATTCTCCATAACTAGATTTGAATTGGATGTCTTGAGCATTCGTCAGAAAAAGATACTGGTAACTGTGTATTGATGACCTCATAAGGGAAAAGGCACCTTGCATCCACCATGAAGGCAGGTTCCTAGCCTGGGGTTCATGCCGGCCTGCCAGTTGCCAAGAGGAACTGAAGCAGTGTCCAGGGTGCTGGCAACGTTCTCCAGTAGCCATCAAAGATTATTTTCTTCTGTCCATCAGCCTTATAAAAGTCCTTATAAAAGTGGTCTCATATGCTATTCATCCTTTTACAACTGACCGATTTCACTCAGCCTAGTATCTTCCAGATAATTCCAGGTTATGTGATGTTCCCTAAAATTATCATTGTTCTTTATTATTGCATAGTATTCCATTGTATAAATACATCTGTTTTAGTCACCTGGTACTGCTCTAACAGAAAACAGCATGAGTGGAAGTCTTGATGAAGAGAAACTTTACTGTCATAGTCTGGTAAGCCACAAATCCATTTATGAGTTGTAAGTCCATTCAATAAGAGAAATTCTCGCAGTCCAGTAGGCTAAGTCTAAATTCAACAAGAACATCTTGGCACAGGAACCTCAGGTCCAAAGGACGTGTTCTGCTCTTCGTGCTGCTTTCTTGGTGGTATGAGGTTCCCACCTACCTGTCTTCACTTCTCTCCATTATATCTCACAGCTGGTAACTTGAGTCCTGCCTCTCTAGCACAACTGCTACCCATTCACCATCACTGATATCAGAGGCAGGATTCACAACATGTGGCAGGAATTGTATGATACTGCAACTCATGGCCAAGTCAAATCAATACATACATTTTTGGGGAGACACAATGCAATCTATGACAACACCATAATTTGTTTATCCATTCATCTGTTGATGGGCACTGTCATGGATTGGACTGTGTCCCCCCCAAAAATGTGTTTGGCCACTTGGCTGCACCATGATTCCCAATATTTTATGATTGTCCTCTATTTTGTGATTTTCCTATGCTGTATGTTAAAGAGTATGAGGGTGGGACTATAAATCCCTTCCTAAGGTCCTCTCCCTCCCTGCTCCACTGTAAAGGGAGTTTGCCTGGAGTGTGGCTTCGACCAGCTTTTATCCTTTCATCCTACAAGATGTAAAATTGAAGAAAGAAGAGAGTTGGGAACCTCATGCCATCAAGAAAGCCCCACAGGAAGAATAGTCCATCTTCAGACCCAAGGTTCCTGCGCCAAGATGCTCAATGACCAAAGACTGATGCAACACAAGGAACTTCCTCCAGAGCCACAATGAGGGAAAGCCTTCCCTGGAGTGGACACCCTATATTTGGACTTGTAACCTACCATAACATGTAAGAATAAAACTTTCCCATGTTAAAGCCAATCTTTTGTAGCATTTCTGTGAGAGCAGCAGTAGATAACTAAAACAGGCACCTACGTTGATTCCCTCTTTGTGCTATTGTGGACAGTCCTGCAGTTAACATCCATTTGCATGTATCTGTTCATGTGACAGCCCTTATTTCTATAGGATGTATTTTCAAGGAGTGTGATTGTTGGATCATACGGTATTTCTATTTCTAGACTTTTAAGAAAGTGTCAGATTGCTTTCAAAAGTTGTTATAAGATTTTGAATTCCCAACAGCAGTGTATGAGTTCCAATCTCTCCATAGCCTCTCCAACATTTATTATTTTGTGTTTTTTAGATTAATGCTTATCTCGTTGAGGGTGAAGTGGTTATCTGTTTGTTGTTTTGATTTGGATTCGTCAAATGGCTGATGGTCATTAGCATTTCCTCATGTGTATTTTGGCTACCTGAATATCTTCCTTAGAGAACTGACTGTCCATATCCTTTGCCCATTGATTTTTTGGATTACTTGTCTTTTTGTTGTTGGTATTTTGCATTAGGTTGTGGATTATGGAAATCAGATGTCAACGAGATTTGTCACTCCCAAATATTGTTCCTAGTTTGCAAGCAGGCTTTTTACTTTTTTAAAATACATTTTTAAATTATGATTGAGAATATACAATCCTATATAAATTTTTACTCCCACCAATGAGCAGCTCCCACTGCTCTCCCTGCCCGATGACAGCACACTCCTCTTTTCCATTCTGTACATGTCATAGCCTCCTAAGAATCTCCTATCCCTTCCTCTACACCCTCTCCCTCACGGCCAGTAAGAGGTCAGCTGGATGACATCCTATAGATGCACAGAACCATAAAGTGCACACATGATATGGTTGCTCTGTGTCACTAACTCAAGTCTATTCTGCCTGAAGATTTGACCTCCATTATGATTTATGGACAGGGTCAGCATCAGGGCCAGAGGCCATGCTCCCAGGACAACCCCAAGGCCCCTGGATCATCAATTATAGTCTTTCAGTGATCTTGGGGTGCACCCCTTTTTATTCTCATGTTGCCTGTGAAACTCAACTTTGTGAGCCCCATCACGGCTATCAATGGTGGTGGCCGGGAACCATCTGGTTCTTCTGGTCACAAGTAAATGTAGTCACCTGCTCACAAGGATCTCTCTGTCTTCTGGGGTTCTCTTTGCGACATTTCATTTTGGTCCTTGGAGATCATCCGTTCCTGCTGAGTTGGGACCATTTGGTGTACCTCAGATGGCAGGTTAGCAGCTTTTAAGACCCCAGATGCCACTCACCAATTTGGGGTGCAGAAGACTCTCTGAGCAAAATGCCAGTTGTGCCACTTGGCCTCAATTTCCCCTGAGAGCATGGTCACCAGCCCCCCACCCCAGCTACTCTGTCCTTGAAATATTGGGTTAAGATGGGAGGAGTAATAATGTTCTGTTGAAGTCCAGCTAAAATTGATCTTCTTTGTAATGTGTTTTGTAACTGATTTCACCCAACCAAATTTCTATCAAGTATCTTATCTATACCCCACTGTCTTCCTCCCTCCCTACCCACCCTTACAGCCCTCAAGGAGTCTTTTTCTTCTATGCATGAGTCTGTTTTTAAGTTCTTATCATAGGGGTCTCATACAGTATTTGTCCTTCTGTTGCTGACTACTTTCACTCAACATAATGTCCTCCAATTGGAACCAGGTTGTTTCCTAAAATCATCATTGTTCTTTACTACTGCATAGTGTTCCACTGAGTATGTATACCATAGTTTAGCTATCCATTCCTCTGTTGTTGAGCATCTGGGTTGGTTCCATCATTTTGCTACTGTGGACTATGCTGCAATAAACATTTGTGTGCATGTATCAGTTGGTGTGAATGGCCTTGATTCTGCAGGATATATTCCAAGTAGTGAAATTATTGGGTCAAATGGTATATCTATATCCAGCTTTTTAAGGAAGCACCAAATTGCTTTCCAAAGAGGTTGCACCATTTTGCAATCCCAACAAGAGTATAGGAGAGTTCCAATTTCTTCACAGCCTCTCCAGCATTTGTTGTTTTGCATTTTCTGGGTTATGGCCAACCTTTTTGGGGTGAGATGGTATCTCATTGTAGTCTTGATTTGAATTTCTTTGATAGCTAATGATTGTGAGCATGGCTGCATGTGTTTTTCAGCTGCCTGGATCTCCTCTTCAGAGAAGTGTCTGTCCATCTCATTTGCCCACTGCTTAACTAGATTATTCATCTTTCTCTTATTGACATTTTGTAGTATTTTACAGATTATGTAGATCAGGCATCAGTCTGACATATACTTGCCAAACATTTCTTCTCATTCTATAGGTGGTCTTTTAATTCTATTGATAAAGTCTTCAGAGGAACAAAAGGGTTTGATTCTTAATAGTCCCCATTTATCTCTTTTCTGTTGATTGTGGTTTGTCAGATTTTGAAGTCTGTCTATGTTGTGTATTAAAATTTACATTGTTAATGCTAATTTTTCTTGGATGAGCTTTATCATTTTAGATTTGATATTTAGGTCTTTTATCCAATTTGAGTTGGTTTTTGTATAAGGTGTGAGATACGGATCTTGTTTCAATTTATTGCAGATGGATATCCAATTTTGCCAGCACCATTCGTTGAACAGACTGTTTTTACCCTAGTTTAATGTCTTAGGGCCTTTGTCGAATATCGACTCTTTGTAGGAGGATGGTGTCATCTCTGGGGTCTCAATTCTGTTCCATTGATCTATCTGTCTCTTTTTGTACCAGTACCAGGCTGTTTTGACCACTGTGGCAGTGTAATAGATTCTAAAGTTGGGTAGTGAAAGGCCTCCCAGTGTGTTGTTCTTCAGAAGTGTTTTTCCTATCCGGGACTTCTTCCCTTTCCAAACAAAGTTGGTGATTTGTTTCTCCATCTCATTAAAAAATGTCACAGGAATTTATATTGGGATTGCATTATGTAAGTAAATTTTGGGGGGTAAAATAGACATTTTCACAATGTTAAGTGTTTCTGTCCATGAGGAGTGTAGGTTTCTCCATTTATGTAAGTCTCTCTTAGTTTCTTTAGTAAGGTCTTGTAGTTCTCTTTGTAAAGGTCTGTTATATCTCTGGTTAGGTAGGTATTTTATCTTCTTCGGGGCTACAGTAAATGGGATTGACTTGGTGATCTCTTCCTGAATAATCTCATTGTTGGTATAAAGGAATCCTACTGATTTACTTATGTTTATCTTGTATCCTGATACTTTGCTGAGCTCTTCTATCAATCTGAGTAGTTTACTTATGGATTCTTTAGGATTCTCTGTGTATACAATCATATCAATTGCAAATAGGGAGATTTTTACTTCCTCTTTGCTGATGCAGATGTCCCTTATGTCTTGGTCTTGCCTAATTGCTTTGGCAAGAACTTCTAGTACAATGTTGAATAGGAGAGGTGAGTGTGCATCCTTGTCTAGTTCCCATTCTCAAGAGGAATTGTTTCAGTCTGTCTCCATTCAGGATGATGTAGGCAGTTGGCTTTGTATAAGTGGCCCTTACTGCCTTGAGGAATTTGCCATCTATCGCTATTTTGCTGAGAGTTTTTAGCATGAATGGTGTTGGACTTTATCAAATGCCTTTTCCGCATCAACAGACAAAATCAAGTGATCCTTGTCTTTTGCATTATTTATATGGTAGGTCTCAATTGTTTTTCTAATGTTGAACCTGCCTTGCATCCCTGGTATCAATCCAACTTGGTCATGATGAATTTTTTTTTGGTTGGTATTTTGTTATATTCTGTTGGCAAAAAATTTGTTGAAGATTTTTGCATCTAGATTCATGAGTAATCTTTGTCTGCAGTTCTCCTTTTTAGTTGGTGCTTTCCTTGGCTTTGGTATCAGGGTTATGCTGGCTTCATAGAATGAATTTGGGAGTACTCCTTCCCTCTCTATGCTGTGAAATAGTCTCAGTAGTGTTGGAGATAACTCTTCTCCAAAAGCTTGGTAGAATTCTGTGTTGAAGCTATCTCGGCCATGGCTTTTTTGGGTTGGTAGTTTTTGATGACTTTTTCAATCTTTGTGATGGGTTTATTCAGTTGTTCTGCTTCACCTTGTGGTAATTTTGGTAGATGATATGAATCTAAGAATTTGTCCATTTCCTCTAGGTTTTCAGATTTATTAGACTACAGTCTTCCGTACCATTCTGTTATGATCGTTTGGATTTCTGAAGGATCTGTTGTGACAACTCACCTCTCATTTCTTATTCGGGTTATTTGTTTCCATTCCTGTTTTTCTTTATTAAGTTTAGCTAATGATTTGTCAATTTTGTTGGTCTTTTCAAAAAACCAGCTTTTGGTCTTCTCAATTTTTTCCAATTGTTCTTCTATTCTCTAATTCATTTATTTCTGCTCTAATTTTTATGATCTGTTTTCTCCTGGTGCCTGAGGGGTTCTTCTGTTGTTCTCTCTCTGCTTGTTCAAGCTGTAGTGTCAGTTCTTTGATTTGGTTTCTTTTTTCCTTCCAAATATGTGCATTTATGGAGATAAGCTAACCTCTGACCACTGCTTTGGCTGTATCCCATAGGCTCTGGTAGGAAGTGTTTTCGTTTTCATTGGAATCCATATATTTCTTTATTTCATCCTTAATGTTTGTATAATCCATGCTTTTTTGAGCAAGGTGTTGTTCAGTTTCCATGAGTTCCACTTTCTGTCTGTGTTTTTTCTGTTATTGATTTCAACTTTAATGGCTTTGTGGTCTCAGAAGATGCTATGCAATAATTCAATGGTATGGATTTGTTGGGATTGGCTTTATGTCCTAATACATGGTCTATTCTGGAAAATGTTCCATGTGCAGTGGTGAAGAAGGTGTGGTTATTTGCTGATGGATAAGTTCTATATAGGTCAATGAGGTCTAGTAGGTTAATTGTGGCAATAAAATCTTTTGTGTCCTTATCGAGCTTTTGTCTAGATGACCTGCCCAATATTGAGAGTGGAATGTTGAACTCTCCCACTATTATTGTTGAGTGATCCATCTCATTTTTGAGTGTAGTCAGTATTTCTTCAATGTATTTAGATGCTCTAGTATTGGGTGCATAAATACTTAAGATTGTTAGGTCCTGGTTGTGTATTGAATCTTTCAGCAATAATGTCCATCCTTATCCATGATGGTGGATTTCAAATCAAAATCTATTTTATCTGAGATTAGAATTGCCACACCTGCTCTTCTTTGTGTATTGTTACCTTGATGTATATTCTTCCATCCTTTAATTTTCAGTTTGTTCTGAAAGGTTCCCGAGAGGGGGGGACCCCTCCTCGAGTCACAGGCGACGATGTAAACCCCAATCAGTCACGAAGTCCGCAGCTTGATGCAAACAGCAAGAGGCTTTATTGAAAGAACCAGCGCACTGGGGCCCAGCTTCCGAGAGCTGGCACCCCGAGCAGCAGGCGGAGTTGGGTATTTAAGGGCTAAATTTGTAGGCGGGACCTTCGCCCAGTAGCCTGTAACATCTTTGAGAACTCAGGACGTTGGGGGGAAGGGTTGTTCTCTGTGGCGGGAAAAGGCTGCTCTCTGAAACAAAGACTAGTTCGGCGGGAAAGGGTTACTCTCTGAAACAAAGGCCAGTTCGGGCTTGTTAGAATTTTCCATTACATTCCCCCCTTTTTGTTTTTGGGAATGTTTTCGGGTCCAATCTTGGAACCCTTAAGGTATGGCCGTTTCTCTAGTTTCTATCTGTTGGTATTGTTGTCTGAGTACCATAATCTGTACAGTACTTATTCTTTCTCTTATAAAGGCTACTAAATTGTAAGTATTAGAATAGTGGGTGTGAGTACAAGGCTGCATGAATTTTATAGTGATTAAACCTGGGGATGGATTAGTAGTCTATTTCTATTCCCCATCATTTGTTGTTATGTAAGTCCAACTTCTACAATATAAAACTTCTATTCCCCCCGCATTCATTTTCTCTCATTTTTGGGCCTAAACCCGGGATATGCATAGAATTTATTTTTATTTATGGAGACTTTCTGTTCTTCTTGTCTCTATATTTTCTGGATCCCCTCGAGATCTGCCACTTCTTCCAGGTTGAAATAGAGGTCCCCAGAGTGATGTCGTCTCACGTAGACGGTGTCTCCGACCTGGAACTGGTGTGGAGTCTTGATATCACCTGGCTGATAGACAGTTGTGAGGGGTTTCCACACCTCCTGTTGGATTAACTTAAGGGCTTGGAGTCTAGAGAGTAGAGAGGAATTAGTTACATTTTCGAGGGAAGCCTGTGATCTTAGAGTGGCTAAGGGTGGAGTTATTCTATATAGGATTTCAAAAGGGGTCAGTTCCATCCAATTAGGGGTATTTTGAGCCCTGAATAGGGCCATAGGAAGGAGGGCTATTCAGTCTGTTAAGCCAGTCTCTATGGATAATTTAGTCATGGTCTCTTTTAGAGTTCTATTCATTCTTTCTACCTGACCTGAACTTTGGGGCCTGTAAGTACAATGTAATTTCCATGATACCCCAAGGATCTTGGCCAGACCCTGACTTACCTGGGCAATAAAGGCAGGACCATTGTCTGACCCCAACATCTTGGGGACTCTATACCTGGGTAAAATTTCTTCTAGGATCTTTCTGGTAACCACCAACGCCATTTCAGTCTTTGTAGGGTATGTCTCAACCCATCCTGAAAAGGTATCTACAAATATTAGTAAATATTTGTTTCCATATTTTGCAGGTTTTACTCCTGTGAAGTCAACTTCCCAATAGACTCCAGGGCGGTCTCCTCGGAATCTATTGTCTTGGGTTTTAGAGGAGGCATGAGTATTTACTAGTTGACAAGGCACACAGTTCTTTACTACCTGTTTCACATTTTCTCTCAGTTTCTTTAATTTATGAGGACATTGGTAGTGGGGAGATTTTTGAGTTAACGCTTGGAGGCGCCATACTCCTAGATGAGTCATTTTGTGAAGGTGCTCAATATATGTGAGATCTTCATCGGTCTTCAAGTTCTTATCTATAGGGGTCTGAGAAAGTAGCCCCAGAGACATAATACTTGTAGTGGGAGTGTCCTGAATCGGGGGGTATCTGGCAACCAGGATAGTGTCGTCATTAGCAGCCAATTTGGTTTCAGATGTATTTAGGGTGTCTGTTCCAGGGAAAGACTTTCCCCTTGTCAGCTCTGGAGGAAAGTCCGGTATTGTATCAGTCTTTGTCTAGGGAGCATCCTAACGCAAGAATCTCTGGTCTGAACGACGCGCTCTGCTCCCAGTGCTGCTTGCTTGATGGTAGTGAGGTTCTCAAATTGTCCTTGTTTCTTTTTTCCTTTTATTCCTTGTAAGTTTTTTTTTAAAAGCATTAGGGTGGGGCAAGTTATACTCCAGGGAAACTCCCCCACAGCAGAGTAAGGAAGTAATCCTATGTAGGAATTCACAGCTCCTTTAGCATACGGTTTAGTGAACCACAGAATGGAGGATAGTCCCAAGATACTGGGAATCATGCCCCAGCCACACAGCTGCACATATTTTTGGGGGGACACAATTCAACCCATGACATCCCACCCTTTGACAACCCAAAAATCACATCACAGAAACATTTAACACATTCATCTCACCATAGCAAAATTATGTCCATCCATATAACAGAAGTCTTAAATCAGTTCCAAGTCCAAAATACAAAAACTCTTCTACATCTGTGAAACTTAGAAGGCATTAACAGGCAACAGGCAAGTTAACAGAACACATTACATTAGCCCTCAAAGTTTTGGAAATACTCTTACATTTTCTGAGACATTCTACACAACAGCAATGTTCTCCAGACTCTAGGTATTGGCCACACTCTCTGGTTTCTGAGTGGAGACCTCCAGCCCCGTGCTATAACTCTGCCTTCAAGGCCCACTTGGACAGAAACTCTGTCCCATTGGCTTTAGGAGCACCCTAAGCTCAACTGAGTGGCAATTCCACCCTTACGAACACAGCACGCCATGGTTCTACCCTTTTAAACCCCTGAGGTCATGGCCATACCTCTTGAGACTGAGGCAGCTCAGCTTCTCACGCTATTTGTCTCTTCAGCTTCAGTTTCCTATGGCCGCATGGCCTGGGCCTCAGGCCCACATCTGCCCTGCCGGGCAAGTGTTCTAAAGTTCTGTAGCTCCACTGGTTTAAGTGCCCGGAGGCACCCCACTCTTGCTGGAAAGCGTCCTGCCCAAAGACACTCAACTCTCTCACTCCGTGGGTCAGCAAGGCCAGCTCCACCGATTCAAGTGCCCAGAGGCACCCCGTTCCGCGAGGAAAATTCTGCACAGGCACTGACCTCTCTTGCTCCTGTTGGTGTACCAGGTAATCTCGGTGTTGGGAAGGGGCTGGTCGCTGAGGTCTCGTCGAACTCCTGTTTCCTCTGCTAGAATCTCCTGGCAGGTGTGGAGTACCTCAGTTCTTTTTTCGATTTCAGGTATCAGGGTGGCAGGGTTCAGGGTGGCTGGGGAAGCGAACTGGATCCGTTCTTTATTTAGGGGGAGACTTTGATGATGAGTCATTCTGGCGTTAGACAGCCACCTCTCGGGCGGCTGGCAAATGTTTTCTAGGGCATGTGGTGTCACTATACCCAGAGTTAATTTGTCAGTATCTTTGACCAGGGTTGTTACCGAAGCAACTGATTTTAGGCAGGTTGGCCATCCTGGCAACCGGGTCCAGTTTTTTAGATAGGTATGTTACTGGTCTTTTCTAGGGCCCCAGGGTTTGGGTTAGGACTCCTCTGGCTATTCCCTTTCTCTCATCCACGAAGAAGGTGAAGGGCTTGGTCACATCAGGGAGGGCCAAAGCTGGGGCTGACAGTAAGGCTTGTTTGATGTCATCGAAGGCCTGCTGTTGGTCCTTACCCCAGACAAAGGGAACTGAGTTCTTGGTTAACGGGTAGAGAGGAGCAGCTTTAGTGGTAAACCCAGGTATCTATAATCTACAAAATCCCGCTGTACCTAGAAATTCTCTTACTTGTCTTGGAGAGGAAGGTATTGGGATTTGGGTAACCGTCTGTTTTCTGGCTTCTGTTAGTTACCTCTGTAACATACTCAGTAATGTATAAGGACTTGGGACGGTGGGATGGATATCCAATACTCTTTTATTAACCTTGTGCAAATCCTGTACTGGGCGGAAATCTTGAGTACCCGGTTTACGTATTGGGAGAAGAGGAGTATTCCATGGAGACTTACAAGGGATCAATACCCCTTGTTTCAGCAGTCTCTCAATATGTGGTTTTATTCCTTCCCTGGCTTCCTGGCTCATGGGATATTGGCGGACTGCAATAGGGTCAGTTGAGGCTTTCAGTTCTATGACAACGGGAGGTCGCTGTTTAGTTAGTCCCATTCTAGCCGTTTCAGCCCAGGCCTCAGGAATTTTTTTCACCCAATCTGTTATCTCTATAGTCTTGGGGCCGGCTCGAAAAGTCGGTGTTCATCTTCTAACTGCATGGTAAGGGCTGTAATTACTTGGCCTTCTTTAGTGTCTTTGAGCCCTTCGGGGGTAAAGGTAATTTGAGCCCCCAACTTGGTTAATAGGTCTTGCCCCTGAGTCCCCATATCTGCCAGGAACTCAACTGGCTTCTCCTCTACTTTAAGAGTTACCCTAGGCTCGGGGGGGGGGGGGGTTGAGCCCTGACTTCCCTAATCATCCTCCGTTAGGCTCAGGATTTTTTCTGGGCCTTTTTCTCGGGGCAATCTTGGGCCCAATGTCCTTTTTCCTTACAGAAGCCACATTGATCCTTTTCAAGCCTCCGTCTTCTGGTCCCCTGATTGCTCAGGTTGCCCTTTCTCCCTGTATGGCTCGCTCCCTCCCTATCAACAACTGTGGCCAAGATCCGTGTGAGATCTTTATTTCATCTGCGATCTCTTTGTCTTTCTATTTCCTCCTGTTCCTTTTTTATGCACGGTTTTTTTTTCTCCTCTCCCGTTTCCCTACGATGGTATATCTTTTCTGCCTCTCTAACAAAATCCTGCAGTGATTGATCCTGCAGCCCCTCTAACCTCTGTAGCTTCTTTCTAATGTCTGGGGCTGCTTGTCCTATAAAAGCCATGGCTACTGAGCCCCTTTGTCCCTCAGAGGTTGGAGCGAAGGGAGTATACCTTCTAAAAGCTTCCATTATTCTTTCTAAAAAGACAGACGGAGCCTCTTTTGGTCCCTGTTGAATCTCTCTTACCTTAGCCAAATTGGTGGGGCGCCATGCAGCCCCTCGGAGACCTGCCGCAAGAGCCTGGCGATAGACTGTTAGCCGCTCCCTACCTTCAGGAGTGTTGAAGTTCCAAAGGGGTCTTGTCAGGGGAAACCCTCGGTCCATCTCATTAGGGAGCTGTGTGGGTCATCCATCGGTCCTTGGCACGTTCTTCCTTTCGTGGAGCACCTCGCCCTGTTTGGCCACCCTCTCCTTTTGGGGGTGGGCGGGCCACTATGACATACATCTGTTCCCTGGAAAATAACTGATAAAGAAAGATTGAAAGAGCCTTTGGGGGGGCCATCCCACATTGAAACTGGGCCATTCTGAGGCACAAAAGTCCTCCAAGACTTCTTCCGGACCTCAACGGACAGATTACGAGCTCTTCCCTTCACCTCAGTCCAATGGTTAAGTGTCAAAGTAAGGGGGGTAGTCACCGTCTGACCCATCGTCAGTCACACACTCAAAACAAAGACAAAACAAGACAAAGACAGAACAGGACTACGGCCGCATTGAGTTTCTGCCATGGACGCTTCTTTACCTGTGAGCTAGAGTCAGCAGTCAGGCTTAGTTTTTCACAAAAGGAAGAGGGAGTCAGACAGGCGGTCATCAGGAATTCCACATCCAAAAACCGAACCGTATCCTCGTCCTTCTCATAGGAGGCAACCAGGCGTCCCTGGTCCCTCTTTCTCTCTCCCTGGGGCGTCCCCCAGGGTGCAGTTTGAGACCCTTCAGGCACGTCTACTGGCCTCCGTTTGTTCACCCTCACGGTGAATTCAAACAACTGCAAAACCAAAACCCAAGTCTTGTTCACCCTCACAGTGAATTCAAACAACTGCAAACCCAAAACCGAAACCAGAAGTCCAAGCCGCCGTACTGAAACAAAAACACAGACACGATGAACTGGACAAACAGACAAGGCTAGCCCATTATTTTACCTCCAAGAGCAGCTCCGAAACTGAGGGGGTGGTCGCCCTGTTTCCCGGCCAATGCACCAAATGAAAGGTTCCCGAGAGGGGGGGACCCCTCCTCGAGTCACAGGCGACGATGTAAACCCCAATCAGTCACGAAGTCCGCAGCTTGATGCAAACAGCAAGAGGCTTTATTGAAAGAACCAGCGCACTGGGGCCCAGCTTCTGAGAGCTGGCACCCCCGAGCAGCGGGCGGGGTTGGGTATTTAAGGGCTAAATTTGTAGGCGGGACCTTCACTCAGTAGCCTGTAACATCGGTGGGACTTTCGCTCAGTAGCCTGTAACATCTCTGAGAACTCAGGACGTTGGGGGGAAGGGTTGTTCTCTTTGGCGGGAAAAGGCTGCTCTCTGAAACAAAGACTAGTTCGGCGGGAAAGGGTTACTCTCTGAAACACAGGCCAGTTCGGGCTTGTTAGAATTTTCCATTACAGTTCATATCTTTAAGTCTAACATGAGTTTCCTGTAAGCAACACATGGACGGATTGTGTCTTTTGATCCAAGATGCCACTTGCTGTCTTTTTATTTGAACGTTCAGTCCATTCACGTTCATTGTATTGATAGGTATGTGTTTAGTGCTGTCATTGTGATATGTTTGTTTTTGTGTTGATGTTTTCTCTGTTGTTCTTATTACTGTTTTGGAATACTCTTCCTTATGAGTTGATTTTTCACCTTTTTCAGTGTTAGTTTTGTGGTTGCTGAGACTCCTGTATTACATTTCTTTTTTTTTTTTTTTTTGAGTTTCAAGATAAGTATTTTTTATTGTGCTTTGAGAGTTTACAATTCAAATTCGTTACTAACTGAAAAAAAAGTATACACTCATTGCTATATGATCCTAGTTGCTTGCCCTACAATGTGACAGCACACTCCTCCTCTCCACCTTGTATTCCCTGTGTCCATTGAACTACCTACTGTCCCTTTCTACCCTCTCACCTCACCTCTGGACAGGAGCTGCCCGTTCAGTCTCGTGTATCTGCTTGAGCCAAGAAGCACGCTCTTCACCAGTATCATTTTATGTCTTATAGTCCAATCTAATCTTTGTCTGAAGAGTTGGCCTCAGAAATGTTTTTAGTTCCAGTTTAACACAGAGTTGAGGGACTGTGTCTTCTAGGACACCTGCAGTATCAGTCAGATGATTGAATCAAGTCTTTTTATGTGAATTGAGTTCTGTACCGCACTTTTCTTCCACTCCATTAAGGACTCTCTGTTGTGTTCCTTGTCAGATTGGTCACTGGTGGCAGCAAGGCACCATCTAGTTCCTCTGGCCTCAGGTCTGTGTGGCTCTTTCTGTCTCATGGGCTCATCTTTTCTGTATATGTTAGGTGTTCTGCATTCTCCTTTGCTCCAGATGTGTTGGGACCAACCAATGCATCTTGGATGGCTGCTTGCTGGTTTATAGGACCCCAGATGCCCCTCACCAAAGTGGGATGCAGAACATTTTTTTTTATTTAACATAACTGAGTGAAAATGTACATTCACGTATAAATTTACATGCCCACCTATATGCAGCTTCCACTGCTTTCCCTGTCCGGTGACTGCACACTATTCTGTATTACATTTCTTGATTTTATCTGTTGCATCTTTATTGTGCTTTGCAGCTGCCCCTATGATCTCCCTTAAAATTCTATGTTTAAACCCAATTTTAACTACTACAAGTCTTATTAATGTCCTCTGCATCTGGAAGGACTATAACGACTGTAGTACATCCCTCTTTTTAATATGATGGCACCATAGTGTTCATGATATGATCACTGGACCACTTAATATTACAGCTTTGATTGAGTTTGGAGCCTTCCCTGAGTAGATTTCTGGATGATGTGTCCTGTATTTCCTCCTAAAATATAAAATTAATGCCTTGTTCTTCTATGCCAAGAGCTTCTTTCAGTATTTCTTGTAGCTTTGGTTTGCTTTTTACAAAGTCTCTGAGTTTCTGTTTATCTGTGAATGTCTTGATTTCATTTTCATATTTAAAAGATAGTTTTTCAGAATATATAATTCTTGGTTGGAAGTTCTTCCCCTTCAAGGCTATGAATATGTCATTCCATTGTCTCCATGGCATCATCATTTCTGCTGAGAAATCAGACGAAAGCCTACAGGGTTTCCCTCTGTATGTTAGCTTTGCTTTGAGTCTTGCTGCCTTTGAGTTTCTGCTTGTGTTTCATTTTGTTAAGCTTGATTATAATATGTCTTGGAATCTTTCTTTTAGGATCTATATTGAGTGGCATTCGATATGCATCTTGGATACCTATGTTCCGTTTTTTCATAATTTCTAGGAAGTTTTCTGTCAGCAGCTCAGCCACAATACTCTCCCTGTTCTCAGGTGCCCCACCCTGTTCAGGAACTCTAATTAATCATAGATTATTCTTCAATAGAGTCTGTTTTAGTCAGCTAGGGCTGCTCTAACAGAAATACCACAGAGTGGATGGCTTTAACAAAGAAAGATTTATTCTTACACGGTCCGGTAGGTTGCAAGTCCATATTCAGGGTGTCCGCTCCAGGGAAAGACTTTCCCCTTGACGGCTCCGGAGGAAAGTCCGGTATTGCATCAGTCATTGTCCAGGGAGTGTCCTAACGCAAGAACCTCTGGTCTGAAGGACGCGCTCTGCTCCCGGTGCTGCTTGCTTGATGGTAGCGAGGTTCTCAAATTGTCCTTGGTTCTTTTTCCTTTTATTCCTTGCAAGCTAAAAGCATTAAGGGTGGGGCAAGCCCTACTCCAGGGAAACTTCCCCCATAGCAGGAATTCACAGCCCCACCCTAATCCTTTAACATACAGGTTAGCAAAACCACACAATGGAGGACAGTCCCAAGATACTGGGAACCATATCCCAGCCACGTGGCTGCACACATTTTTGGGGGGACACAATTCAAACCATGACATCCCACCCTTTGACAACCCAAAAATCACATCACAAAAACATTTAACACATTCGTCTCACCATAGCAAAATTATGTCCATCCATATAACAGAAGTCTTAAATCAGCTCCAAGTCCAAAATACAAAAACTCTTCTACATCTGTGAAACTTAGAAGGCATTAACAGGCAACAGGCAAGTCAACAGAGCACATTACATTAGCCCTCAAAGCTTTGGAAATACTCTTACATTTTCTGAGACATTCTACACAACAGCAATGCTCTCCAGACTCTAGGTATCGGCCACACTCTCTGGTTTCTGAGTGGAGACCTCCAGCCCCGTGCTACAACTCTGCCTTCAAGGCCCACTTGGACAGAAACTCTGTCCCATCGGCTTTAGGAGCACCCTAAGCCCAACTGAGTGGCAATTCCACCCTTACGAACACAGCACGCCATGGTTCCACCCTTTCAAACCCCTGAGGTCATGGCCATACCTCTTGAGACTGAGGCAGCTCAGCTTCTCACGCTATCTGCCTCTTCAGCTTCAGCTTCCTATGGCCACATGGCCTGGGCCTCAGGCCCACATCTGCCCTGCCGGGCAAGTGTTCCAAAGCTCTGTAGCTCCACTGGTTTAAGTGCCCAGAGGCACCCCACTCTTGCTGGAAAGCGTCCTGCCCAAAGACACTCAACTCTCTCATTCCGTGGGTCAGCAAGGCCAGCTCACCGATTCAAGTGCCCAGAGGCACCCCGTTCCGTGAGGAAAACTGCACAGGCACTGACCTCTCTCGCTCCACTGGTCGGCTCCAGCGCTGCCTCTGGTTCTGCTGCTGCCGCTGCCGCTGCTGCTGGTCCTCTGTTGTTTCTCACCACCTGTGCCTTCTTCGTTCCTTCTGAATCTTCTATCCATTCGCAGTTTCAAGTGGCTTCCGCATTTTAGGTATTTGCTAGAGCAGCGCCCCACTCCCACGGTACCAATTCTGTTTTAGTCAGCTAGGGCTGCTCTAACAGAAATACCACAGAGTGGATGGCTTTAACAAAGAAAGATTTATTCTTACACGGTCCGGTAGGTTGCAAGTCCATATTCAGGGTGTCCGCTCCAGGGAAAGACTTTCCCCTTGACGGCTCCGGAGGAAAGTCCAGTATTGCATCAGTCATTGTCCAGGGAGTGTCCTAACGCAAGAACCTCTGGTCTGAAGGACGCGCTCTGCTCCCGGTGCTGCTTGCTTGATGGTAGCGAGGTTCTCAAATTGTCCTTGGTTCTTTTTCCTTTTATTCCTTGCAAGCTAAAAGCATTAAGGGTGGGGCAAGCCCTACTCCAGGGAAACTTCCCCCATAGCAGGAATTCACAGCCCCACCCTAATCCTTTAACATACAGGTTAGCAAAACCACACAATGGAGGACAGTCCCAAGATACTGGGAACCATATCCCAGCCACGTGGCTGCACACATTTTTGGGGGGACACAATTCAAACCATGACAGAGTCCCACATGCTTCTTAATGCTTCTACATTTTTCTTGTTTCTTTTTTCTGATTTCTCCTCATATATGCCGGAGTCAGTAGTTCTGTCTTCCAATTCAGAAAGTCTATTTTCTATTTGTTCAAGTCTATTCTCTTGACTTTAAACTGAATTTTCTGTTTGATTTTGTTACTGATGTGTTGGATTTCAGAGTACTGGTGTTCCATCAGATCAAACAGCTTGCTTTTCATGTTGCTCTGCTGCATTTTGTATAAGGTCTGGGAGGGCTCTATAAATAAGTGTTTTGTACTTGCCCTCTGATAATTTCAGAAAGGCTTCTTCATCTGGGAAGTTCTTTGGATCTTTCTTTTGTGGGCTTTCTGAAGCCATAAGTGAATTCTTCCTAATGTTGTTGTCCAAAGTTTGTTTTTTGGGGGGGCATCTGGAGGTTGTTTTGTTTCTCCAGTGTTACTTTAGCGGGGCTCAAGCTCAGTCTGAAAAGGAAGTTGATCGCCATACACCTCTATGTACTCCGGTGACTTGGCTCAGTGGAATCTCTGGGGTGGCAGGCTCCACTGCCTGATGGGCTAAGACACAGCCCCACTTATAGAGTCACTGGGGAGCCACCAGCTGACTCTGTAATGTCACATAGTAAAGGCTAGAAGAGAAGCCGTCTGGATGCACTGCAGTTATTTCCCAATTGTAAAGTAAAAGGTATCTGACAGCTTCCAAAATTAGTCAGGCTTTCAGGTGTGTAAGTCCCTCTTCCCAGCTGGCAAAGTACACACCTCTGTATCAAAGACACTTTTACTGCCAAACAGTGCTCTCCAGACAGGCACAGCCTCCCAGCCTGGGAATTAGGTCCAACTGAGGCCTCTGTGTAGGAAACTCCACCTCCCAGTGAATCGAGATGGCATCCAGCACAAGCTCCCCAACCCACCTCGGAAAAGGCTATTCAATGGCAGAGATACGGAGATTCCGAGAGAGAGGTTAGAGGTGCTGAGTTGCACAGATTCCAAGGTGAGGCTCTCAAGATGTGGCAACTCAGCTTGCTGATCTCATCAGCAGTGCATCTGAGCTTTGTTGCCATTCACCTCAGCCCCTCCTACCGGCCAAGACAGACCAAAAAAGTAAAAATGGCAATTTACCTTCAGTCTGCGAGAGCTGGGACTCAACAAGGGCGGTGTTGGGGAAAGAGAAGTTTTTGGCTCGGTGGTATGTAGACCAAATAAACAGCCCTATGCCATGTCCTAGGGCTCACTAGGTGTCCAGAAGGCTCTGTTTAATTATCAGCTCAGGCCTTGGTTTCCAGACGGATTTAGGCAGATATATATTTAGTCCGCCATCTTGACTCCATCTCTGCTTTTTACTCTTTTGATAAAGCCTTTGGGTAAGCTGGTTTCAGTCTCAGAAGAACTGTTTCACTCTCTTTCCATTCAGGCTGATGTTGGCTGTTAGCTTTGAATAGATACCCTTTACCATTATAAGGAATTTCTTTCTATTCCTATTTTGCTGAGTTTTCAGCATATACAGGTATTTAACTTTGTCAAATGCCTTTTCTGTCAGTTGATGAGATCAAGTGATTCCTACCTTTTTTCATTTACATGGTGCTGTACATTATTTTTCTACTGCTGAACCATCCCTACTTCCCTGGTATGAATCCTACTTAGCCATGGTGAATTATTATTTAATATGCTATTGAAGTCTGTTGGTAGAATTTGGTTATGGATTCTTGCATCTAAGTTCATGGGAGATATTGGTCTGTAATTTTCCTTTTTTAAGCTATCTTTACACAGTTTTGGTATCAGAGTTATGCTGGCTTCATAGAAATAATGGGAGTGTTCCAATCTTTTCTATACTGTGAAATACATTCAGTAGTATTGGTATTAACTCCTCTCTAAAAGGTTGGTATAAATCTCTAGTAAAGTCATCTGGGCCAGGACTTTTTTGGTTGGTAGTTTTTCATTTTTCTTTTTGTGTGTGTGTGTGATGGGTTTATTGAGTTATTCTATTTTTGTTTTAGTTTTGATAAGTAATGTGATTCCAGAAATTCATCCTTTTCCTCTAGGCTTTCAAATCTATTGAAGTACAAATTATCACAATATTCTGTTATGATTCTTTTAATTTCAGTTAGGTCTGTTGTGAAATCACCCACCCCATTTCTTATTCAGGTTATTTGATTCCTCTCCTGTTTTCCTTTTGTGAATTTGGCCAGCAGTTTATCAATTTTTTTCATCTTTTCAAAAACCCAGCTTTTGTTTTTCTTAATTCTTTCAATTGTTTTTCTATTCTTACTCTGTGTAGGTCTGCTCTAATTTTTATTATGTTTTCTTCATGCGCTTGAGGGATTCTTTAGTTGTTCTCTTTCTACTTGTTCAAGTTGTGGGGTTAATTCTTTGGTTTGCACCCTTTCTTCATTCCGGATGTGAGCATTTACTGAGATAGACACCTGAGTACTGCTTTTGCTATATCCCATAGGTTCTGGTAGGATTCGTTTTAATTCACATTTAGTCCATGAATTTCTTTATTACATCCTTGACTTCTTCTGTAACCCAGGAATTTGAGTTTCTACCCACATTTTATGCTGTGAGACAATGCTTTGCAATATTTCCATTTTTTTGGATTTTGTTGACAGTTGCTTGGGGCCTAATGCATGAATTATTCTGAAAAATGTTCCATGTACATTGGAAAAGAAGATATACTTATCTCTTGTAGGGTCAAGAGTTCCATACACATATTGTCACAATATGATCTTCTACATCTTTACTGAGCTTCTTTCTGGACATTTTGTCCATTACTGAAAGTGGGGTGTTGAAGTCTTCTATTATTGTGGAGCAATCTATCTCAAGTGGCAATGTTGACAGCGATCACTTGATGTATTTAGAAGCTCTGATGTTGGGTATATAAATATTTAATGTTGTTATATCCTCCTTAGGTATGGAACCTGTAAGCAATAAATAATTACCATGCCTGTCTACAATGGTTGATTTTACTTTAAAGTCTACTTTGTCTGAAATTCATTATCACCACTTCTGCCCTTCTTTGCATGTTGTTACCTTGGCATGTGTTTTTTCATCCTTTTGAGTTTCAGTTTGTTCATATCTCTGAGTCTAAGGTGTGTTTCTTGTCAGCAGCATGTAGACGGACCATGTTATTTAACCCAACCTGTTATTCTCTGTGTCTCTATTGGTACATTTAATCCATTTATATTAGTGTAATTATTGATAGGTATGTATTTAGTGCTGTCATTTTGGTGCCTTTTGCTTTAACTGTTGTGGACAGTTTCTTTGTTTCACTTAATATTCTCTTCTGAATCACTTTCATTATGGGTTTCCTTTTCATCATTTCTAATGTTAGCTTTCTGTTGAGATTTCTAGATTATGTTTAATGTTCTGATGTGTAGTATTGTGATTTTGCCTTGCAGCTACCCCACTATTTCTCCCTAATGTTGTAAGTTCAAGCCAGCCTTTCACTCTTTGTATCACCTTGACTTGCTCTTCATCTGAAAGGTTTATTAATCCACTAATTTGTTCTTCTTTATACTGTTGTCATAATTTACTTAATGTGATCTCTTTCTCTAATTTTAATATTTTAGTTTTGATTAAGCTGTGTGGCTTCCCTACCCACCTTTGACTTTGGATGCTGTCCCGAATTGTATCCTTGAATATATGTCTTATGTTACTGATTTTCTAATCAAAGAGCTTCCTTCAGAATTTCTTGTAATTTTAGTTTTTGCAAATTCTCTAAAATTCTGTTTTCACTATCATACTTTAGACACAGTTTTCAGGATATATAATTCTTGGTTGGAAGTTTTTTTTCTTCAAGGCTTGTATATGTCATCCCAGTGCCTTCTTGCCAACATGATTTGTGCTCAATAACCAGGACTTAGTCTAAATGACTCTCCTTTGTAAGTTGATTTTGGTTTGAGCCTGAGCCTACGTACCCAAAAACCCACCACCATCATGTCAAGCCCAACTCATAGTGACCCTAGAGGTAAGAGTAGAACTGCCCCATAGTGTTTCCAAGGAGCACATTACGGTTTTGAACTGCTGACCTTCTGGTTTGCACATGTAGCACTTAACCCAGGATACCACCAGGAACCTAGCTGCTCTTAAGTGTCTCTCCTTATCTTTCACTTCATTAAGTTTGATTATAATACGTCCAGGTGTTTTTCTTTTGGGATCGACCTTTTGTGAAGTTTGATAAGCATCTTTGGAAGAATCATCTCATCTTCTGCAATGTCAGGTTATAGAAGAAATCAAGGATGTAATAAAGAAATTCATGAAATAAATGAGAATTTAAAAAAATCCTACCAGAACCTATGGGATACAGCAAAAGCAGTTTTCTGATATCAAATGTTCAACAACTCTCTCTGTATTTTATACTATTACTCCCTGTTCTGGTACTCCAGTCATGTATATTTTATTCCTCTTGATGAGAGTTCCCCATAACCCTCAGTTATTATTCATTTTTATTCCTTTATATGATTACTCCCCCATAAATGCTGGTGTCAGTTGCTTTATCTTCAGTCTCACTAATTTTGCATTCCATTGCCTTGATCCTCCCACTTTGACTTTTTTTGAATTGTCTGTGTGATATTTTTACTAATCTGCTGAATTTCAAGTTGTTGTTGCTCTAAACATTCTTGTAGCTTGTTTAATTTTCCATTTTGTTCTGCTGCACTTTGTCTAATCTGCACTGATTTTTTTCAAGTTCTCTACAAAAGTCTTTTGTATTCTGCCTCTGATAATTGCATGACGACTTCATCTGCAAATCTTTTGATTCTTTAACTTTGTAGTTTTCAGAAAGCTCTTCTGATTAATTTGTTAGGTTATTGCAATCCAACATATATATTTATGAGGACTTCCAACTAAGTTCACAAACTTATCCTAGAAGCAGTGTTTAATTCCTCATTGCTGAATATAACTATGGTCACCTTGAAAGTACTCTCATTAGGAAGCTATGTACTGACAGCATTCAAAGCAATTTTGGAACTCTCTTCCAGGAATGGCTGTCATTGCTGTCACTATATAATCTTTGATGTCCTGAATGTAATCAAAATGTCCTCCTTTCAATATTTCCTTTATCTCCACGTAACAAAAACTGTCACTGAGGGACAGAACATTTAAGGGGGAGTGTTTCAATACAGTTATCTGTTTACTGATTAGAAATTATCTCACAGACAATATAATCAAGTTCATGAAATTGCCACAGTGCCACCGTGTGCAATGGCCATTTGAGAAACAGCTCCAAAATGGCTTTGAAGGGTAGACTAGGCACTGGCATCAGTATATAACTTCCGAATAGAAGTACTTCAAAGGTGACTACAGTGACATTTAGAAATAACATATGTGGCACTTAAAACAATTAAGCCTTGTCATTGTACATACAAACACATGTGTGTGTATATATACATACACACACATACACAGGAAACCCTGGTGGCATAGTGCTTAAGTGCTACATTGGCTAAGGAAAAGGTCGGCAGTTCAAATCCACCAGGTGCTCCTTGGAAACTCTATGGGCCAGTTCTTTATCTTCAGGGTTGCCATGATACTGTCTCATCAGCAGTGGGTGGGTATATATACATATATATGTGTGCATATATCTATATACATACATATAGATACATATGTATGCATACACCAAACCCAAAAAACCCACTACCGTCAAGTCTGACTCATAGGGACCCTAGTGATCAGAGTGGAACTGCACCACAGAGTAAGTTCTGCCTGCCAGATTTGAGCTGGTGACCTTTTGATTAAGAGACATAGCATGTAACCCACTATGTGATCAGGATTTCCAAATCTGTGTGTGTGTGTACATGTGTATATAGACGTCTGTGTATGTATACATGTGTGTACATATATATAATGCATATATATATGCTCTTTCAGTCAGCTAGTACTGTCCTAACAGAAATACTATGAAGTCAATGGCTTTAACAAATCAAAGTTTATTCTTACACAGTCCAGTAGGCTACAAGTCCAAATTCAGGATGTCTGCTGCAAGGGAAGGTGTTCCCCTTTGTTGGCTCTGGAGGAAAGTCCAGTATTGCATCAGTCTTTGTCCAGGGAGCATCTGTGCACAAAAACCTCAGGTCTGAAGGACATGCTCTTCTCCTGGTGCTACTTTTTAGATGGCGTGAGGTTTTCAATTCTCTCCCTGCTTCCCTTTCCTTTTATTTCTTGCAGGATGAAAGGATTAAGGGGTTATCTTTTGAAGACAGTTACACTCCCACCTTAATCCTTTAACACACAGCATAGGAAAATCACAAAATGGAGGACAATCAAAGAATACAGGGAATCATGGCCCAGCCACATGTCTACACCTATTTTGGGGGGACACAATTCAATCCATGATGTATACATTATTATGTATATATATATATATATACAGACACACACATATATATGCATATATATATATGCAATTTAACTCGGTTTTGACTGTCCAACTTGTCTAGTCATTTCACACACAGTGGAACTGAGCTTTAATAATTCTGATGCCCTGTCACTCAATGATTAGAGTGATGACTGCACTTAGAAAGGTAGGAGGAATAGTTGGCTCAGGGGAGCTAGCCTCTTTTTCCAACCCTCACTTCATTTCTCTACTCAGGTCTGGGACAAAAGCTCAGGGCACACACCTAAAATGCCCCACTTCTGCCCCAGGTACTACTCCAGAATTCAGTCATGTGTTGAACAGAGGAAGGGGAAAAGGTGGATACAGGGAGTCAACTCAGAATATAGGAAAGTGCAGAGGCCCGCCATTCCGCATAGGTCACTGTAGACAAAGTCACGGGCTTCTGTAGGTGACAGGCTGAGGCATCTCACCTGTAATATGTTTTTTGGCCTATTACCCCTGATGGTGTTTTGCTTCTTAATTAAATTCTCCTAAAAAGATATCCTCTCCTGACATGAGGATCAAGGAGGTGCCTTCTAAGCGGGGCTTCAACCCCTCAGTTTATGAGACTATATTGGGGCAATCTGACCAGGAACTTCTGAGGAATAGAGATCAGAGAAATGGATTTCAATGCAGCATGCCTGACAGCACTGAGGCCTGCCCAGCTTCACTGGCTCTCCACTAATTACATTCCCCCTCCCTTTTCTTCACATACACAAGTTTGCAAGCTAACCCTTAAGAAGCTCTCAAGGACAATTCTCCACATAGCCATCAAAACTACAAAGCATCCTTTCTCCTTGCAGCTGGAAGAATAGATAAACTTTTAGGTTTATTATAGCTGGTATACAAAACTGATAAACACTAAAGAAACATCTTTCTTAGTGCAGCTGGCTTAATTGGGGGATGGCAGACACTTACTATCTACACAGAAAGATATAAATAAAACTTGGAAAATCACACTGAGACAGCCAAATGGTGAAACCTTGAGGAGTCTGCCCTTTGGTACCTCCCACTTTGAGATACGAATAAAGCCATTAATTGTGTTCCTGACATTTTATCACCACTGGACACCTGGCTTAGACAATTATTCAAAAAGGCCTTGACAATTAATTAGAAGTAGAAGACCACGAGGGGTCACTTTCTTGTTATCCAATAATGATGGGTCAGTTTCTTGTTAACCAATAGTTTGTATAATAAAGAAAACAGGGTGACCAACTACGTCACCTCACCTATAAAAAATAAAGACGACAGCTCTCGACACAGAAAAACAGATACACAGATCATTTGCTGGTCGGGCTGCCTTAAACCAGAAAATTCTTTCCTGTCTCCTTTGTTCATTTCCCGCCGACGTCTTCCCTCCCTCCATGCGGGACCCTACAAAGTGTTGGGACCGGCTCCCGGCAGGAAAGGTCTGAGTCATGAAAATCAATGAGCACTTAGCTTGTGATGCTCCGATTAACTTCTGCAGCTCTGTATGTGCAGTGATACACAATTCAGAGAAGCCAGAGGGAATTGGCTTCTATCCTTGCCTTTTTTTCCCTCTCCACATTCAGGAAGAAAGCTCAGGGCACACATGTAAAGGCTCCCACTTCTGGCCTGGGTAGTGGATGAGAATGTACCATCTCATGTGGAGCACAGAAAGGTGGTGGGAAAGGCTTGGGATAGGGAGAGAAATAAACATGTACGAAAGGACGGAGCACACAGTGTTCATAAGCACTTAGCTTGAGACACTATGGTGGAAATCACCTGAGGCCATGTATAGCCACCTCCAGCTCAGGGAGAGACCGAGGAACTTTTCTTCCATTCTTCCCGATGTCTCCCTCCCTAAGCCTGGGAAAAAAGCTCAGGGCACACATGTACAATGTCCCACTTCCAGCCAAGGTACTGCACCAGAGTTTAGCTTCTGGTGTAGCTCATAGAAGAGAGTGGGAGGGGCAATACTGTGCTTGGCAGCCAGCCCCCAAAATATTCTCTACGTGCAGCCATCCTAAACTCAGCCTCTTAGTTGAGAGAGATGCAATCCACTGAAGTGCCAATGCTCATCATGGCAGCCAGCCCCAACCACACTCTTAGGTGCAGCTGTCCCAAGCCTAGCCTCCCAGGTAACAAAGATGGCCTCCACATCTGCACTGCCACTGTGGTCCTGTGCCAGCGGAAGTGGGAACGTCTGGGCTTCTGATTCACTACTGACAAAGGTAGATGTTCCCTTTCCTTTCACCCAGTCCAGTCGCACAATTTTCTGCCTAATTTTGGGGCGCCAAGAATGTACTTGCAAAATGTGGCATAGCAGATAAGTGCTAAATCTGCTAACCAGAAGTTGGCAGTTCAGATCTGCTAGGTGCTCCTTGAAAGCTCTATGGAGCAGTTCTGCCTGTCCTATAGCATCCTTATGAGTTGTAATTGACTCAATGGCACTGAGTTTGGTTTTGGGGTTTTGGACGTACTTATTGTTCCAGTCAGTTGTTTTTCAAGGCCTCAGTCAACAGAGAGACACCATAGTGGCACAGTGGTTAAGTGCTGCGTCTACTAAAAAGAAGTAAGTAGTCTGAATCTCCCAGGCACTCCTTGGAAACTTTACAGGGCAGTTCTACTCTTTTCTATAGGGTTGATATGAGCTGGCATCAACCTGACAGCAGTAGGTTTGGGTTTGGGTTTGGGATTTTAACTTGTTAGAGAAATCAGAGGAGACATTTGGCTGTATTCTTAGCCCCACCTCCAATGTCATTTTTTATGAAGTGAAGAAACAAATCAGCAATTTCATTTGGAAAGGGATGAAGCCCCAGATAAGTGCTACTGAAGAAGAAGGACAAAGTAGAGGTCTCACACTATCTGACCTTAGGATCTATTATGCTGCCACAATAGTCAAAACACCTGGTACTGCTACAACAACAGATACATACACCGATGCAACAGAATAGAGAAGCCAGACACAACACCATCCACCTATGAAAAGTTCATATGGACACAGCCCAATGACCAAGAAATGGGGATAAAACAGTCTCATTGACAAATGGTGTTGGCAAAACTAGATATCCGTTTGCAAAAAACTGAAACAAAACTCCTATCTCACACCTTGCACAAAAACTAACTCAAATTGGATGAAAGAATGCAGATTCAAATCGAAAATGATACAGATTATGGAAGACAAGAACAATAATAGAAACTAATACAAGGCATTAAGACTACAAAATATTAGTAACAACACATAATCAGCAGAAGAGAAAGTAGATAAACGGAAATTACTAAAAATTGAACGCTTATGCTTATACAAAGACTTCCTCAAAAAAAGTAAAAAACTGGCTACAGACTAGGAAAAAATATTTCACAACCAAAAATCTGATCAACGTGTAATCTCTATCATCTACAAGGCACTGCAAAATGTCAACAAGAGAAGGACAAGTAACCCAAATAAACAATGGGCAAAACATATGAACACACACTTCTCCAAAGACACCCAGGCAGCCAAAATACATGCCGAAATGCTCACGACCATTAGCATTAGAGAAACCCAAATCAAAACTACAAGAAGATACAATCTCATGCCAACAAGGCTGGCATTAACCTAAATAGTACAAAATAACAAAGTGTTGGAGAGGCTATGGAGGGATTGGAACTCTTCTACTCTGCTGGTGTGAATGTAAAATGTACAACCTCTTTGAAAGCAATCAGGCACTTTCTTAAAAAGCTAGAAATAGGAATGTTATGCCAACCAGCAATTCCACCACTTGGAATACAAGGGCTGACGATTCAGTCCATGAACTTAACTGTCCTGAGCACTGTGTACCTAACTGCTATTACTACAGTTACCTTTGAAATACTCCCCTTTGGAAGCTATGCACTGACACCAGGGTCTAGTTCACCCTTCTAAGCAATTTTGGAACTCTTTGTGAAATGGCCATTGCACACGGTTGGTGTTGTGGCAAGTTTGCAAACTGAGTTGTATAGTTCTCTGAGGGAGTTTTTAGGTAGCAAACAAGTAACTGTATTAGAACAGCATCCCTACTTACCAGATCTGGATCCCAGTGTCTTTTTTTCTATACCTGAACATAAAGGAAATATTGGAAGGAAGACACCTGAATGACGCTCAGGACATCAACAGTGATGTGACAGCAGCTCTGATGGCCATTCTAGAAAAAGTCTTCCAACACTGTTTTGAGGGGTAGACTAGGTGCTAGCATTGGTACATAGCTTCCTAAGGGGAATCCTTTGAAGGTGACAATAGCGACATTCAGCCCTGAGGTATGTAAGCAATTTTTTAATTTTTATTTTTATTTAACATAACTGAGTGAAAATGTACATTCACATATAAATTTACATGCCCCCCTATATGCAGCTTCCACTACTCTCCCTGCCCGGTGACTGCACACTATTCCTCTCTGCTCCATACATGTCTCATCCTGTCAACAGTCTCCTTTCCCCTCCTCTCCGTCCACTCCCCTTCCTCCAGCCAGAGGTCAGCAACATGATATCCTATAGATGTACGGAACCATAAAGTTGTAAGCACTTTTTTTAAGGATGAGGTCGCAAACTTAATTGGCAGTCCTTGTATGTCTACCTGTTGTATCCCATCCGGACCAAAGGAGAACGAAGAAAACCAAAGACAAAGGGAAGATGAGTCCAAAGGACTCATGGCCCACAACTAGCCCAGCTTCCACCAGACTGAGTCCAGCACAACTAGATGGTGCCTGACAATCACCACTAACTGCTCTGACAGGGATCACAACACTGGGTCCTAGACAGACTGGGTGAAAATATAGAACATCCTAACTCACACACAGAAGACTGAACTTACTGGTCTAAAAGATACTGGAGAAATCCAGAGTATGTTCCCCTGGCACCCTTTTAACTCAGCAGTGAAGTCTCTCCTGAGGTTCACCTCCAGCTAAAGATTAATAGGCCCAGAAATCACAGCTCAAGTATGTCAACCATGTATATGATAGTAACTGGGCACACTAGCCCAGGTTTAAGGGCAAGGAGGCTGGAAGGGACAGGAAAACTGGACGAATTCAAATGCGGAACCCAAGGTTGAGAAATGAAGACTGTTGACACACTGCAGGATTAGCAGCCAATGTCACAAAATATGTATTAACTGTTTAATAAAAAACTGCTCCGTAAACCTTCATGTAAAGTGCGCACACGCACACCCTCGTGCACATACACCTTTGTTTTGCCCCAAAGCAAAAACCAAACCTGTTGCTCAGTTTTCAAATCTGTGAAGCCTTACAGAAGCCGACTAGCACATGTTTCATTCCTGGAGACACTGATGGGTTGGAAGTGCCCGTCTTCTGGCCAAGCACTTATCCACGGCACCACCACAGCTCCCACTGGTTCCCAAAGGAAGGTATATTAATGTCCTGGGCCTGTTGTAAAAGTGCCATACATTGAGTGGCTTAAAACATGACTTTATGCTCACGAGGTTTTGCTGGCCAGAAATCCACAGTCAATGTGTGCACAGGCCCCAGCTCCCTCTGTAAGTTCTTCCTCGCTTCTCCCAGCTTCCGGTGGACACAGTGTGGCTGTGTCCCTGAAGTCAGCATTCCACCTCCTCCTGCATTTCCTCTCTGTGTGTCTCTGTCTATGAGGACACTGGTAACTGGCTTCAGAGCCTATCTCATTAATCCAGGATGATGTCATCTTCAGACCCGTAAGTGAATTATATCAACAAAGGCCTTTTTTCCTAAGAAGTTCTCACTCCAACAAATGTGATTAGGACAAGGACATAGTTTGGGTAGGACAGAGCAGATGTGCAGGGGGAGTAGGGGTGGGAAGCAAGGTCATGGTTGAGGACCCTGCTGAGTGGACCCTCTGCCTGTGCCCTCAGCTCACAGGGCACCTGGAGTGCAGCTTGAGCAGCCAGCCCTTGAGGCCGCATGTGAATGAGGGGGTAGCATCCTGGGCTGAGCACAGGTAGGACAAAAAGGCCGCAGGGGCCAAGCAGCCGAGAAGGCACCTTCCCCAGGAAGAAAGCTTCCCTCCTGCAGCTCCCATCAGCACCCTGTACTGATACAAGCGCAGCACTGTGTGAGCAGAGGAAGGAAAACATTGGGTCCGTTGGTTACCTTCCCAGGGAGCCAGTAAGAGGACGAGAGGGAATTGAGAACAGAGGTCTAAAAATGTCACCATGAGCCCACTGTGGTGCCCCAGGGATTCTGGGCAGATCCAGTCATAGCCCACCAGGGCTGAGCACACATTCTCCAAGTATCTTGGTGGTAGAGACCGGGGATTGACCTGTGTGGCCCTGACAGCAACACAGACCTGGGAACGGATACGGAGGGGCTGATGGAAGCAGAGCTGATGGCCTGGAGTCAGGGCACTGTGTTCTAAGGTCCTAAGAGTAGGGTGGGGAGGGCAGAGACAAGGGACCAGGCCTGGGGCTGGTGTGCTGGTGTGGGGGTTCTAGATCACATTGAGCCCTGCAGAAAGCTGGAAAGCTATGCCTACAGATGGCCCAGGAGGGCATGGCCACTAGGAGATGAGACCTTTCCTTCCAGGAGATGGGGGATCCCTTCCCCAACTGACTGATCACCCTAACCTCTCCCTGTGCCCAGGACACATTCTCCCATCACTGAACCAGTCTCTACACTTCAGCTTTTCAACAGCCAAACTGCTGTGGAATCCTGAGAGGGTGTGAGCGCTCCGTGTCCTGCACTGGAGGCAACATCTATTACAAGACCCCTAAAAACCATGTGAGATGACTGTCTGACCAGGAAAACCACAGCTGACAAAACTTTGGCCACTTCAAGGACCCTTTGAGCTTTTCCACTTCACCCCTTTACAGGGAAGTGGAGAAATCTGTTCACTCAGGTATTTTGGCTCTCTTGATACCTTGGGGGAGAAAAACAACTGAGCAGAGTTGCTTTCAAGCCCCTCAGAGGTGGTGAGGTAAAGGTGTGTGGTAGTCGCAGTTCATTCTGCTGTGTCCAATGGGGCTTCCCTTTACTCTAAAGCCTCGACTAAACTCCATGCAAAGATAGGGCTTCTCACCTAAGGAATACCTCTGGTGTCTGATGAGGAAGGAATCCTGGCTAAACCCTCACCCTCACTTGCTGGAAACATAGAGCTACTCCCTCAGTGGGTCTTCTGGTGTCTGACAAGGGGTGAATTCTGCTTCAAGCCATGCCCACACACCCTAAAAACATAGGGCTTCTGCCCTGAGTGTGTCCTCCGGTGTCTAAGGAGTACTGAATTTATACTAAAGACTCACCCACACTCCCTACAGAGATTCTCCCCAGAATGTGTCCTCTGGTGACTGATGAGGTTTCACTTCACATTAAAACCTCGCCATCACTCCTGCAGACACAGGGCTTAGACTCTGTCTTCTCTAGTGTGTGATGAGGTCTGATATTATACTAAAGCCTTGCCCACAATCCCTGCAGACACAGGGCTTCTCTCTTGAATGCGTCCAATGGTATGTGAGGAGACTCGACTCTGGCTAAAGCCTCACCATCACAAATGCAGACAAGGCTTCTCTCTGATGTGTGATGAGATGTGACTTTACACTAAAGCCTTGCCGAGGTTCCCTCTACATGAATGGCTTTTGCCCTTAGTGTGTCCTCTAGTGTCTCACGAGGTTTGACTTCTGGCTAACAGCTTGCCCACACTCCCTGCAGACACAGGGCCTGTCTGCTGAGTTTGTCCTCTGGTGAATGATGAGCTGTGACTTCTGGCCCCACTCACCCTCCAGATATAAGGCTACATGTCTGAGTGGGTGCTCTGGTGTTTGATGAGGATGGAATTACTAGTATAGCCTTGCCCGCACTCTCTGGAGACACAGGGCTTCTCCCCTGAGTGGGTCAACTGGTGTTTTCTGAGGGCTGACTTACTACTGAGGACTCGCCCACACTCCCTGCAGACAAAAGGATGCTCCCCTGAGTGTATCCCCTGGTGTGTGATGAGTTGTGACTTTTGATTAAAACCTTGTCCACAGTCCTTGCAGATATAGCGCTTCTCTGTAGAGTGTGTCCACTGGTGTTTGATGAGGTATGACTTTACACTAAATCCTCGCCCACACTCACCGCAGACATAGGGCTTCTCCCCCGAGTGTGTCCTCTGGTGTGTGGTAAGGTTTGACTTCTGCCTAAATTCTCGCCCACACTCCCTGCAGACATAGGGCTTCTCCCCTGAGTGCGTCCTCTGGTGTATGATGAGGTGTGACTTTACACTAAATCCTCGCCCACACTCCCTGCAGACATAGGGCTTCTCCTCTGAGTGTGTCCTCTGGTGTCTGATGAGGTTTGACTGCTGCCTAAATCCTCGCCCACACTCCCTGCAGACATAGGGCTTTTCCGCTGAGTGTGTTCTCTGATGTCTGACGAGGTATGACTTTACAATAAATCCTCGCCCACACTCCCTGCAGACATATGGCTTCTCCCCTGAATGTGTCCCCTCGTGTACGATGAGGGAACACTTTCCACTAAAGCATCGCCCACACTCCCTGCAGACATAGGGCTTTTCCCCTGAGTGTGTCCTCTGGTGTAGCATGAGGGTTGACTTGATGCTGAAGCTTCGCCCACACTCCCTGCAGACATAGGGTTTCTCCCCTGAATGTTTCCTCTGGTGTATGATTAGAGAATAGTTTGCAGTAAAGCCTTGCCCACACTCCCTGCACACATAGGGCTTTTCCCCTGAGTGTGTTCTCTGGTGTGTGATAAGAGTTGACTTTGTGCTGAAGCCTCGCCCACACTCCCTGCAGACATAGGGCTTCTCCCCTGAATGTGTCCTCTGGTGTATGAAGAGGGAATAGTTTACACTGAAGCCTCGGCCACACTCCCTGCAGACAAACGGCTTCTCCCCAGAATGTGTCCTCTGGTGGATGATGAGCTGTGCTTTTGTGCGAAAGCCTCGCCCACATTCCCTGCACACATAGGGCTTCTCCCCTGAGTGCATCCTACGGTGCTTCATGAGGTTTGATTTCATACTAAAGTTTCCCCCATAATCCCCACAGACATAGGGTTTTTCCTCTGAGTGTGTCCTCTGGTGTGTCATGAGAGATGACTTTACATGAAAGGCTCGCCCACACTCCTTGCAAACATAGGGCTTCTCCCCTGAGTGTGTCCTCTGGTGTATGACGAGGTGTGACTTTAGACTAAATCCTCGCCCACACTGCCTGCAGACATAGGGCTTCTCCCCTGAGTGTGTCCTCTGGTGTGTGATAAGGTTTGACTTCTGCCTAAATCCTCGCCCACACTCCCTGCAGACATAGGGCTTCTCCCCTGAGTGGGTCCTCTGGTGTCTGACAAGGTATGACTTTACACTAAATCCTCGCCCACATTCCCTGCAGATGTAAGGCTTCTCTCCTGAGTGTGTCCTCTGGTGTGTGATGAGGTTCGAATTCTGCTTAAAGCCTCGCCCACACTCCCTGCAGACATAGGGCTTCTCCCCTGAGTGTGTCCTCTGGTGTATGACAAGGTATGACTTTACACTAAATCCTCGCCCACACTCCCTGCAGACATAGGGTTTCACCCCGGAGTGTGTGCTATGGTGTGTGATGAGGTGTGACTTCTGCTTAAAGCCTCGCCCACACTCCCTGCAAACATAGGGCTTCTCCCCTGAATGTGTCCTCTGGTGTCTGATGAGGTATGACTTTACAAAAAATCCTCGCCCACACTCCCTGCAAACATAGGGCTTCTCCCCTGTGTGTGTCTTCTGGTGTGTGATAAGTTGTGACTTCTGCTTAAAGCCTCGCCCACAGCCCCTGCAAACATAGCGCTTCTCCCCTGAGTGTGTCCTCTGGTGTCTGACGAGGCTTGACTTCTCACTAAAGCCTCGTCCACACTCCCTGCAGACATAGGGCTTCTCCCCTGAGTGTGTCCTCTGGTGTGTGATGAGGTGTGACTTCTGCTTAAAGCCTCGCCCACACTCCTTGCACACATAAGGCTTTTCTTCTAAGTGTGTCCCCTGGTGCATGATGAGGAATGACTTCGGGCCAAAGCCCTCGTCAAGGTCTCCACATGTCACTTCTGCAATTCTTGAGATTTCAACCCCCAACAATGTCTCTGTGCCCTTGGGATTCACCTTCAGACCTGGGCTGCTCTGTGTCTCCATCATTCTCCTATCCTCCTTAAACCTTCCCATATGTCCTCTGGGTTGGCTGCAGCAGGCCTTTGAAATACTTTCCTTCTGTGTCTCTTCAAACACTAGTCTGGACACATCTCCTCTCTCTGGGCCTTCGACTTTGTCATTCCAGTTGTGTTGCTCAGAATGCTGCTGCCTCCGATCCTCTGGATGGAGGTTGCCTGGTTGCAGGTGTTCCCTTGCAGGTGTTCCTGGGTAGGGCTGAGATGAGATGCTGTGATTCATGTGTTGCCTGAGCAGTTTCTGACTGGAGAAGGCCAGAGGGCAGGAGGGAGACGGAGGGATCTCTGGCCTTGTGTCTCCTGGAAGAGAAAGCTTTCAGTCAGAGTTGCTGTAAACAGGGCTGCCTGCCCATCTGCTTCATCTCATGGAAAGACCTCCCTGTAATCACTCACAGAGTGTTCACAGCACAGGGTCTCCACAGCATCCTTCTCCACAGTCTAGTTTTCACTGCTTGTTTATTCATTACCACTTCCTCAGCAATCTGGAAGCGACATCAAGGCCCATCTCTACAATTAAGGCAGACAAAGGCCTTCAAGTTGGAGTTGCAGGAGCCTCACTCTCTTCCCTGCTGAAACTGCTCCACCAGCATCCTCTGAGCCCTGTCACTACTTGGATACAGAGTGGGCAGCTATTTCTCAATCCTGAAAGATCCTGCTCTTGATGACCTAGGTGGAAACCTCTCAGTGGCCTTTTCTACAAGGAATGGATGCACCGAGTCAGCAGCCCTCGGACTGAACGTTCCCGCTGAGGAAGGCAGTGTGGATCAGTGATTAGAGAGCACATGTTCATGAAGCCGTGTTAGACCGAGGATCATGCTGCCGAATTCTCTCTCACACAGTGAGACTGGGGTGTGAAGAACATATGACCTGCACAGGCACACTGACAAGAAAACACTGGACGTGATCACCTGCAAATCATTTATTTTCCAAAAATTATAAAATAAAAACATGTCCTTTCTGTTAAAACAGGATCTAGTTCCCTCAGTCTTCCCTGAACTCAAATGTAATGGAGAATCAGCTTTCTACTTCCCATATGCTCTCAGCTCCGACCTTTGCCCACCACCCCGTCACTGGGCACTTGGGGAGCCTCTGAAGGGGTTCCCCACCATGTCTTTATTCCACACCCTAAGCAAAGCAGCATCTTGTGAAGAGAACATGTCACCTTCCACCTGGAAATTCTGATAGTTGTCTGGTGCACATGTGTGTATGCTCACTGCCTGGGATGACACAATTGTACACGCTCTTTGAGGTGGCTTGTGAGCAGACTAACGGGGGGACACACACATGTGCCTCGTAACTGGTAGAACAAATGGGTACACATTCACTCTCTACTGTGATACATGTGCACACTTATTATTGGGTGTAACATGCACATTCACCGATGTGACGTGTGAACACACATTATCTTGAGTGGCGTGGTGCGCAAACATACTGGTGTGACACATGTACACAGAAACTGTCTAGTGTGAAAGATGCATGTACAATCACTGGTGTGACAAACAGGTGCAACTCACTGTGCAGTGTGAAACATGTATGCACGCTCACTGTTCACATCTATGCATACTCCCTGGAGTGACAGTTCTGCATGATCAACGGTGTGACAGAACTGTATGCATGCTCCCTGGTGTGACATACACATGCACACATATGCTACATGATGGTGTCTTTCCCTTGTGTCCACTGCTCCAGAGCAGTTACTTTACTGTCCTGATCAATCTGTGCTTCCCATCTAGTAGAGATAGAGCAGGATTTCACAGGAGAATTGAAATAACTAATGAGTCACAGCACAGCAACGTTTTCTGGAATATGGAAAGGATTAACAGGATAGCTAAAAGGGCCACAAAAACCACCTTGGTGGGAGCTGAGTCATCCCTGACAACTTCTTTTACTTTCTAGCACTGTGAGCTATTGTATAGTGTATGCCTGACTGCTAACCTGACAGTCAGTAGTTTGATTTCACCAGGTAGTCCTTGTAAACTACCAGGCAATTTTAGTCTGTCTTCGAGGGTCACTATGAGTCAGAATCACCTTGACAGCAATGGCTTCTTAAAAATTTTTTTAAATTGCCTTACAAACTTTCAAACTTTCAGTGACCAGCCTTTCACTAAATGTACCCTTTGGATCTTGCTTCCTTGCTGAACATCTACACTTCGGTGTAAAAGAACCCTCTCCCTTATCACCTTATGAGCAGAGGACTGATCCCCTGGAAACCCTGTTGACCCACCTTGCTGCCAAAGTGTCCATTCCTCATCAGAATCCGCAGGGTCCTCCACTTTGGCCTGGATGATCTTCCTGTGATGAAACAGGGCAGCTGGGAAAGTGGCTCCGAGACCTGAAAAGGAGCAAAAATCTTTGTACTCAGAGGGAAAAGCCCCAAGCAAAAAGAACAGGAGATGAGCGATGGGCTGGGACAGCCTAGAATGGACACAACAAAAGCAACTTTCCCTCCAAGTCCTTCTACAAGGACTGAAAATTAAGTCAGCAAACCAGCAACCGTGTACTTATGTGAGCAGTACTGTACAGACAACTCTCAAGTTCAACAACCTTGATATACAGTGTCTCACAGCTCTGTTCGTGTCGACATGTGGCAGTGTTTTGCTGAGTGGAGTTTGTTGTTATTGTGTGTTTGTGTGCTGTCTTTAGAATGCTGGGGCTTAAATCAGAACAAAGAACAAATATTAAATTTCTTGCTAAACTTGGCAAGACTAGAAGTCAAATCTGGGACATGTCAGTCCAAGTTTATGCGGATAATGCCGTGAAGAAACAACAGTGTAAAAATGGATTAAACATTTTTCTGAGAGAAAGTGTCATCGATGAAGAGTGGTCAGGACATTTCCTTTAACAAGCAGAACTGACAGAAACATTGAAAAAATTTATCAAATTGTGTGTCAAAATCATCAACAGACAGTGAGAAGCACAGCAGACTAAGTAAACCTTGACACAGAAACAGAAAAATCTTCACTGAAAATCTTGGCATGAGAAAGACGTGTGCAAAAATAGTCCCAAAAGAGCTCACTGATGAACAAAAGCAAAGGAGAGTTGAAGTTTGCCAAGACTTTTGGAGAGGCAAGATAATGTTTTGGACTGTGTCATTACTGATGATGAAACATGGGTATACCAACATGACCCTGAAACAGAGTGTAAAAGTGCACAATGGAAGTCAACCAGTTCTCCACATCTAAAAAATCTCTCAGTCCAAATCACGAGTCAAGACAATGTTGTTATCATTTTTCATATCAGAGGAATTGTTCACTGCAACGAAACCCTGGTGGTGTAGTGGATAAGTGCTACGCTTGCTAACCAAATGGTCAGCAGTTCAAATCCACCAGGCACTCTTTAGAAACTCTATGGAGTAGTTCTACTCTGTTTTATAGGGTCGCAATGAATAGGAATGAAGCTGGAGCCAGTACATTTGGTTCACTACAAATGTGCACCAACTGGACCAACAGTTAACTAAATTTACAATTTGGAAGTGCTAAAAAGACTGCATGAAGAAGTTAGATGAAACCAACTTGAACATTCTGCCAACAACTCATTGCTCTTTCATCACAACAATATGCCACCTCACATAGTACTAGTTTTGAAGTTTTTAGCCAGTAAAGAAATATGTATATCACTTGTTCTGGTCCCCAGTGACTTTTATCTTAACTTGAAAAATAAATAAAATATTGAAAAGAAGACACACTGATGACATTCAGGACATGAAGGACAATATGATGACAGATACAGAGCTGCCTTCATTGCCAGCTGCAAAGAAGGGCTTGCACATCTCACAGCTGACTATTTTTGGAAGCTGTCAGATAGCTTTTACCTTTCAAAATAAGACTATGTAGAGAAACAACTGCAGTGCATCCTGATGGCATCTCTTCCAGCCTTGACTGGCCCACATCATAGGGTCAGCTGACAGATCCCAGTGACTCCTAAGTAGGGCCGTATCTTTGCCAACCAGGAGCTGAAGCCTGCTGCCCCAGAGATTCCACCTGGCCCAGTCACTGGAGTACACATAGGTGGCTGGTGAACACCTACCTTCTCAGACTGCACCTCAGTTCCGGTTAAGCCAATACCAGAGAAACTAAACAACCTCTAGATGCCCCAAAAGCAACAAACCTTGGCCCGACACTTAAAGAAAACACCTATGGCTCCAGAAAGCTTCCAAAAAAGCCAAAAAGCTTCCCAGATGAAGAAGCCCTTCTGAAAACTATCAGAAATTGAGAACAAAAAGATTATATATGCAGCCCTCCTAGGCATAATACAAACTGCAGCAGAGCAAAATGAAAAATAAGCAAGTTGTTTGAACTGATGGAACACTAGCACTCTGAAATCTGACAGATCAATAAAAAAATTAAAGAATTAGAAAATTCAATTCAAAACCAAAAGAATGGAATTCAAAATATGAAAAACAGACTTTCTGACTTGGAAGACAGAGCTACTGACACCAGCATTTATGAGGAGAAATCACAGAAAAGACAAGGAAAACGAAGAAGCATTAAGAAACGTGAGACTCAATTAAGAAAAACAATCTACAATGAATTGGAGTTCCTGAACAGGGAGGGACACTTGAAAATACAGAGAGTATTATTGTTGAGCTGCTGACAGAAAACTTCCCTGAAATTATGAAAGAAGAAAGCATAGATATCCAAGATGCATACTGAATGCCACACAATGTAGACTCCAAAAGAAAGATACCAAGACATATTATGATCAAGCTTAACAAAACAAAATAGAAACTCTTAAGCAGTAAGACTCAAAGCAAAGTTAACATTCAGAGGGAAGCCCTGTAGGCTTTCATCTGACTTCTCATCAGAAACAATGCTGGCACAGAGGCAGTGGGATAACACATTCAAAGCCTTGAAGGAGAAAAATTTCCAACCAAGAATTATATATCCAGCAAAACTGTCTTTTTCAATTATCAAAAAGAAATTAAGACATTCGCAGATAAACAGAATTACAGAAAAGTCCCATTTCACTGATAAAAGCTAAGTTCTGTGAACATGTGTGGATTTCCATCTCTCTTCATGTTAATCTTTTCTCCCTTTCCCTGGTGCTTCACCTGCCCTCTCTGTACTGCACCAGGAGCTAAATTCTGATGCTCTACCTGGGCCAGAGTTAGGACCCCATATACATGACCTGAGCTGGTCTCCATGACTTGGAAAGGGAACTATTTAATAAATGGTGAAAAGAAAATTCTACCAGGTCCCATAAGCAGAGATTAGGATTTACAGCACACAAAAACCAAAAAATGGAGGGCAATTACATAACACTGGGAATTATGGCCTGAGCACATTGCTATGCACATTTTCTGGTGGACACACTTTAAACCATGAGAGTGACTGACACCAACTATTTCAAGAAAAATCAGACAAGACAATTTTAAAAAGTGGAGAACCATTAATATTTATGTGAGACACAAATAAAAGGAATAATTTGTGAATGACTGAGGTACAAGAATCAGGGGGATAACAACAGAAAATACACACAAAATTGATGAAGATCTGCTGAGAGAAAACTTCTGTGATATCATAAAAGATGAGGTGATATCTATCCAAGATGCTCATCAAATTCCACAACAGGCAGATCCCAGAAGAAAGGGACCAAGGAATATTATAATCAAACTTAGAAAACCTAAGGAGAAGGAGAAACTTAATCTCAAGGCTACAATACAGGACACAGCAACCAGATATCTACTCAGAGAAGGAAACCATAAAAATACATCAAAGCTAAAACAGTAAGAACAGGGAAACAGAGATGTCCAGATATACAAGAGAACAACATTGCAGCAAAAACTGGGAATAAATAACGTAGTCACAGATCTTTCATATGGAGAGGAGTTAACGTCATACAGGTATTTAAAGACCGGTTTAAACTGAGAAAACACAGAGGTGAATATCATGGTAATGACAATGAAAATTAACATTTCTACACATCAAAATCAGAAACAAAATCATGAAGTGTCAGCAAATGTTATCAGCAACAACAATATACAAGATTAAAAAGAAAATCCATAAAGGAAAACAACTCAGCACAGAAAATTAAGTGGAATAAACAAACTGTCACAAGTGGGGAAAAAAAAAGGGGCACTAAATTCAAACCTATTAATAACTATGCTAATCAAACAGGTTAAATCCATGAAGAGACAGTAGTAGAGTGGTAGAAACACACAATCCATCTGTATACTGCCTACAAGAGACACAGCTTATACTTCAAGATACTGAAGTTGTTAGGTGCTGTCAAATTGGTTCTAACTCATACCAACGCTATGAACAACACAATGAAATACTGCCCAGTCTTGCACCATGTCCACAATCACTTCTATGTTTAAGCCCACTGTTACACCCACTGCTCGTCAACCCAAATCCTTGAGGGTCCTCCTCTTTTTCACTGACCCTCCACTTTACCAAACACGATGTCCTTCTCCAGGAACTGATCCCTCATGAGAACATGCTGAAAGTATGTAAGATGCAGTCTTGCCATCTTTGCTTCCAAGGAGCACTCCTGTTGTGCTTTCCCCAGAACACATCAGTTTGTTCTTCTAGTGGTCCATGGTACATTCACCATTCTTCTCCAACATCATAACTACAAGGCATCAATTCTTCTGTCTTCTTCATTCATTCACCGGACTTCAAGATATGGGGTCTGACAATTCTGCAAATTTAATTGTTTAAAGTGTTACATAACTCACTGCTGAATGTCACTATGGCCACCTTTGAAGTACTCCCCTTGGGAAGCTATGCACCGATGCCAGCACCTAACTGACCCTTCAAAGCAATTTTGGAACTCTTTCTATAACAGCCCTTCTGCACAGCGGCACTGTGGCAAGTTTGTCCACTTAATGGTATAGCCATTTGTGAGGGAGTTTTAGCCAGCAAACAAATAACTGTGTTGGAACACCCACCCTGCTCACCTGATCTGGCCCCAATGACTTTTGTCTTTACCTGCAGCTATAGGAAATACTGAAAGGAATTGGGATGACATTCAGGACATCACGGGTAACATGATGATCAGAGTTGTTGCATTATCCTTGATGTTTCAAATGTCATCAAAATCTCTTCCTTTCAATATTTTCTCTTTACATAAAGGAAAAAGTAACTCAGGGTGAGATCAGGTGAGCAGCAAGGGTGTTTCCATACACTGGCTATAAACTCCCACAGACAGTGCCATGTAAGCTGGATGCAAGAGCCATGAACTGATGCCAAAACGTTCAGGTTGTTTTCATCTTCCTCTTTCATGCAGCCTTTTCAGTACTTCCAAACAGTACACTTGGTTAACTGTTGGTCCAGTTGCTAAAAACTCATAATCAACAATCTATCTGACATCAGCAAACACTAGTAACATCATTTTTACTCTTGATTTGGACTAACAGAACTGTTCTGGTCGTGGAGCACTGGCTGAATTCCATTGTGCACTATGGATGCTTTGTTTCAGAGTCATACTGATAAACTCATGTTTTATCAACAAGGAGAACATGGCCCAAAACATCGTCTTGCCTCTACAAAAGGTCTTGCTGGGCAAACTTCAACTCTCCTTTGCCTTTGTTCATCGATGAGCTCTTTCAGGTTCATTTTTCCACACATCTTTCTCATGCCAAGATTTTCAGTTAAGATCTTCCCGTGGCCCTGAGCTATGCTTCTCTCATCCAGCAGACGCCTTTGACACCCAATTCAATGAGTTTTATCAATGTTTTTGTCTGTTCTGCTCCATACTGGCTGCCCTGACTGCTCTTCAGGAGTCCTCACATTTTCTCCCCCTTGGAAAAATGTTTAATCCATGGCATTACCCCATAAACTTGGACGAACATGTCCCTGATTTCACTTCTACTCTTTGCCAAGTTTAATAAGAAATTTAATGCTCATTCACTGTTCTAAGTCAAGCTCTGACAATCCCTAATGGTACGCAGAAACATGCAACAATAATGAATGCCATTCAGGAAGACAATGACACATGTTCACTGGAACACAGCTGTTAACACACTGATGTACCAAGGTTAGGAAATATTACTGACTTTTTTCTACAGTGCTGCCAGTGTAAATACATGGTGGCAAGTTCACGAACTTAACTGTCAGACCTCATACATCTAGATTCTCAATTGGGTCCCATTGGTTCATGTATCAGTACCAGGTGCCTTTGGTTCTATGGTCTGTCTCCTGTAAACAGTATAGTGATGGACCCTGTTGTTTCGATCCATGCTGTCACTCTGTCTCTTTTTGTGTGCATTTAGGCCTTTTAGATACAGAGTAATTCTTGATAGGTCTGAGTTTATTACTCTCATTTTGCAGTACCTTTTTTTCCTACTACTGCTATTTTCTTTGCCTTTCTTGCTCTCCTGTGCTGAATTCCTTTATCTTGCAGACTTCTGGAAACCCTAGTGGCATAGTGAGTTAAGTGCTACACCTGCTAACCAAAAGGTCAGCAGTTCAAATCCACTAGGTGCTCCTTGAAAACTCTATCGGGCAGTTCAACTCTGACCTCTAGGTTTGCTATGAGTTGGACCCAACTCAACATAACATATAAAAGGAGAGGGGGACACAAAATCATCTGCTGGCTCCCCTACGCCAGGATCTCATGGCAAAAACAGTTCTTTTTGCACAGGCTCAGGCACAACACACACCTTCCTCACAGACACTCATGAATGGCTGTCAGCTCTCTGCTGTTCTCAGACACTTGTGTGTACATAAACTATGCATATATAAATCACCTCTGCCCATCTAGGACTGTAGGAGAGAACCTGAAGCACACACTTGGTGACCGACTTCCTGGGCATTTGAGATGAAGTAAGAAAAGTAAATGCATGACTAGAATCGTATGCCTAATGACAGCTGTAATCACTTGGTGGCATGTTGTTAGAGCCTCAAAGCCACCAATACTCAAACTAGCTCATACAACCAGTCTATCCTGCCATTTCAAAACAAAACAAGAAAGTAGAATGCAACCAGCAAACACATAACTACAACTTGGGATGTCTCGGACCCAACAGTAAATATGAAATCACTTAATGAGACAAACTACAATGGCTTCAGAAAGCTCGCAAAACAAAGAGTCAAAGATTTTGCAGGTGGAGAGAACTCTCTGGAATTATATGGGGTGCAATATAAAACATAAATATTTACATTTCCTCAAGATATCACAAAACAGATCAGGCAAAACAAAGCACAGCATGATGACAAATTGAACAGGCTTCAGGAAAGCATAGACACACAGTCTCAGAAATCCAGAAGATGAATGTAAAGTTACAGAATTAGAAAAAGCAACACAAAGTCAAAAGAAGAGAATTAATGCAATGGAAGGCACAATTAGTCAGACAGAAGGTAAAGCAACTGACACAAACATGTCGGAGGAAAAAATCACCTAAAAACATTTTTAGAAATGAAGAAATACTAAGAATTATGTGGACTCCATCAAGATGAATACCAGTGATTAGTGTATCAGAGAGGGTGATAGGGAACAACAGAAAATACAAACAGAATTGTACAAGAATTCATGACAGGAAAGTTCTGGGTATCACGAAACATGAGATGATATATATCCAAAATGCTCATTCAACTTCACACAAGCTCAATCTCAAAATAAAGCCATGTTATGATGAAACTTGCCACAAACAATGAATACAGAGATGTCATAGATTGAACTGTGTTCCCCCCAAAACAGATGTAGCCATGTGGCTGGGCCATGATTCCCAGTATCTTATGACTGTCCTCAATCTGTGGTTTTCCTATGCTGTATGTTAAAGCATTAAGGCAGGACTGTAAATCCCTTCAAAGGATCACTTCCCTGCTCCACTGCAAAGGGAGTTTCCCAGGAGTGTGGCTTGCCCCACCCTTAATCCTTTCATCCTCCAAGAGATAAAAGGAAAGAGAAGCAAGCAGAGAACTGGGAACCTCACACCAGTCAAGAAAGCAGCACCAGGAGAAGAGCCCATCCTTCAGACCTGAGGTCCTGCACCAAGATGCTCCCTGGACAAAGACTGATGCAGTATGGGACTTTCCTCCAGAGCAGACAAAGGGGAAAGCCTTCCCCTGGAGTGGACACCCTGAATACGGACTTGCAGTCTGCCAGCCTATGTAAGAATAAACTTTCCTTTGTTAAAGCCATCTACTCTGTGGTATTTCTGTTAGAGTAGCCCTAGCTGACTAAAACAAGGGTCTTCCTCTTTTTCGCTGACCCTCCATTCCACGGAGCATGATGTCTTTCTCCAGGGACTGATCTTTCCTGACGTGTCCAAAGTACATAAGACACAGTCTTGCCATCTTTGCTTCCAAGGAGCACTCTGGTTGTACTTCCTCCAGGACAGATCTGTTTGTTCTTTTGGCGGTCCATCATACATTCCACATTCTTCTCCAATATCACAATTCAAAGGCATCAATTCTTCTCCTGTCTTCTCTGTTCATGGTCCAGCTTTCACACATGTATGATGTCACTGAAAATACCATGGCTTGGGACAAGTACATTTTAGTCTTCAAGGTGACATCCTACTTTTAAATACGTTGAAAAAGTCATTTGCAGCAGATTTTCCCAATGCAATGCACTTTTGCTTTGACTGCTGCTTCCAAGAGCACTGGTTGTGGACCCAAGTAAAATGAAATCCTTGATGACCTAAATCATTTCTCCAATCATGACACTGTTGTTAATGGTCCAGCTATGAAGATTTTTGTTTTCCTGATGTTGAGGTGCTGCTATCTTTACTGCACTTTACTGCACTTGAAGTTGTTACCCTCTAAAATATGAGTTTTTCAAATAGTTGGATGTAACTGAAACATGTTTCAAATACTATTTCATGCACATTTATGAAAAATACTACATTGGGAAGTTTTATGACTCACATTGTTAAAATAAAAAACCGGTTGCCATCAAGTTCATTCTAAGTCAGTATACCTACAGGACAAAGCAGAACTGTACTACACGGTTCTCAAGGAGTACGCTATGGATGTGATCTACTGACCCTTTGGAAAGCAGCTGTTGCTCTTAACCACTACAGCACAAGGCTTTCCACACAATATGAAAGCTGGTTTTTATTATACTAGTTTCATATACATTTTTAAGGCACCTGGAGTCCTGGGGACATCAAGGTAAAGAGCTTGGATGCAAGCCAATCTGTTGGCAGCTCGAATCCACCAACTGTGCCTTGGAAATCTGATTGGGCAGATCGATTTTGCCTTGCAAGGTTGCTGTGAGTTGGAATAGAATTGACAGCAATGGGTTTGGATTTCTGGTGAGGTAGTGTCTGACTAGAACCTAAAGGTTGGGGGTTCAAACCAATCCACAAGCACATTTATGAGTCAGAAGAGTTTTGATATCTCTGGGTTTCAGACGTGTGTGTGTGTGTCTTTCTATAATTCCTGGAGGTATAACTGGTAAGCACTTAGCAGTTAACTGAAAGGTACGTGGTTGAACCCACCAGAAGCTTCATGAGAGAAAAATGTTATAACCTATTTCCATAAACATTAGTCTTGGAAGCCCTACAAGACAGTTCTCTTCTGTCCTATAAGGTTGCCATGAGCTGGAATTGAGTTCCCACAGTTTACACATACACAACCACAGGGTTCTATGACCTACAGTTACTACAGAAACACTGCCAAGTATTTCTCCTGCAGAGCCACTGGGAAGGTATAAATTCCCAAATCTTTATTAGCAGTTAAGTACTTAACCTTTTCTAGCACCTGAGCACCTTATAAATATTTTAATGGCACGGACCATAAGCCTCTCTCCTGAAGCACTGCTGACTCCTGAGTGAATGACACACACATCACATGCATTTGCTGGTTGTTATCTACATCTTCAGTGGCTGGGAATTTAAAAATTTCTCTTACCATGGAGAACCAGGGACCATTTTTCATGAATTGTACTAACCTATGTTCAGTAGATAACTTTTCTTAGTCATTAATGTTTCCAGAAATTGACAAATGATGCCAGGTGAGGTTCACATTATTCAACAAAAAGAAATCGAATGACTTAGAAGGGAAAGGCAGCTGACAGAAAAGACAGAATTGAAGACACTGTGCTGTTACAATTCTTTCGACAATGGTCAAAAAGCAAGTTACTAGGAAACTTTCATGATGATGGAGTCATGGTGACATCAATGGGCTATAATGAGATGAGCAAAGCAGAGAGGTACTGGATGCAATGCACATGGAACACCACAAGAGTAAAAGGGCTGGTTTTTCTCCATGAACACATGTGTGTTAGGATTGATGGAAGTCTGAAAAGCTGAGGTGTCTATAAAGCACACACTGAATTAAAAAGATTTTTTTCTAACAGATTTCTTTAAATCTCATTCACTGCATGCATGCCTGTTCCTTTAGGGGATTCTTGTCTCCAGCTGTGCTCAACACATGCATCCTGCAGGAGTTCTATCTGCACTTCCCTCAGGTCTTCCTCTTGCTACTCTGGGAGGACTGTCAGTTGCAGTGGTCATGGTGATTACAGAGAAAGGTGTATCATGAAGGAAGATAAGACGGAAGACTCTGAACCAAAACTCTGGTCTTCAGGATCTCTGGGATGGACAGGTATAAACTTATTTCTAGCAAAATCATCATGCCAACCACGTAATAAACACAATTAAGAATCTTCACAAGGTCACAGACCACAAATAAAGTCCCGGTGTACCCAAACACAAAGAAAAAAAAATTCCTGACGCCAACACTCACACTTGGGACACTTAAAGAGCTCTAAAGCTTTTTATTAAAAGTGAAAGGAAAAGTCAATTTCACATACAGAAATTTCTGAATAAGCCAGGAAATACATGTTCCCCAGAGCAAATGATCATATATGTCTTACTGAACAATGTATTCCCATTCCTCAGGCCATTATGGTGTAGCATTGATGAGTATGATGTATCTGGTTAATAAACAATCAATTTTGAAGACAACGAGGTCATCCATACCTACTGAAACCAGGTTTCGGAAGGTTTCCAGCATCACCTCTCTGTAGAGTTTCCTCTGAGAAAGATCCAGCAACGCCCACTCTTCCTGGGTAAAGTCCACAGCCACATCCTCCACAGCCACTGAGTCCTAGAAATTCACAATATTTTGGTTCAGTAAAGTACTATGAACTCCAATGTGTGTGAAAAGCACCATAAGGCTGACAGCATTAGCAAAATAAAATTAAATGGAGTTCTTCTTACACAGAGTTCAGTTCTCCTAAGGTCTGCTCTGGGGTTTGGGCATCAGACTCATCTCTTCACTGTCTACATTCAACCTCACTGACTGCATCCTGTCTGAGAGACTTAAAATACTTAAAATTACTTCCAGTACAATGGCCTTCTTTCTCTACTTTGACTGTGACCAATTCCACTCTCATTCCTCTCTTTTCAGTCTAGAACACTCAGAACACAGACCATAAACTACAGAAATGGTCTCCAACGAAAGCCCTATTTCCACATTTAAATCACCTCTTCCTGGGAGGGGAGTTTACAACCTTGCATAACACCCACTGCAAGTAGGAAGCAATACTAACAGCTGGGAAACACTGTAGGACTGCCAGCTTTTCTCTGGTCCCTCAGCAGCCATGGCAGCCCCGGTGGCCTACCTGCAAGGTCCTGAGCTTTCCTTAAAGGATTCCAGGTGATCAAACCACTAAAGGAACCCAACTGCTCAAAGACTGAACTGGTATACACGAGGTCTGACAATTTCAGGAACTCAGCCTAGAAAAAGTACCACATGCTTCACTGCTGAACATCACTAGGGTCAAATTAGAAATACTCCCTTCGGAAAGCCATGCACTGATGCCAGAGCCAAGTCCACCATTCAAAGAAATATTGGAACTCTCTTTCTGGAATGACTAGACTGATATCCAGCAAGCACATATGTAGCACTCCTTCTAGGAACAGGTTTATGAATGGAATTGTCCCACCTTGTAAGATATAAAATGAAATGGTCAAGAGTGTGTTTCCTGGCTTATGTAGACACAGGAGACTAACTTCGTAGCTCCAGTTTGGAGGCAAGAGAATATGACAGAGGGGGATGTTGTTGTTTTCAGGTGCCATTGAGTCGGTATGAACTCACAGAGATCCTATCCTACGCACAACACAAAGAAATACTACCCTGTAGTGTGCCAAGACTATAATTACTTCTATGCTTAGACCCATCGTTGTAGCCACTGTGTCAATCCATCTTGTGGAGGGTCTTTCTCTTTTTCCCTGACCCTCCACTCCACTAAACATGATGTCCTTCTCCAGAGAATGATCCCTCCTGACAACATTTCCCAATTACGTGAGACACAGACTCACCATCTGGCATCCAAAGAGCACCCCAGTTGTACTTCTTCTACAACAGATCTGTTTGTTCTTTTGGCAGTCCATGCTACATACCATATTCTTCTCCAACACCATAATTCAAAGGCATCAATTTTTCCTCTCTCGTCATTATTTACTGTCCAGCTTTTGCATGCGTATGACACAATTCAAAATACCATGGCTTGGGTCAGGCCCATCTTACTCTTCAAGGTGACAGTTTCAATACCTAAAGAGGTCCTTCACAGCAGATTTTCCCAATGTGATATGTCTGTTGATTTCTTGACTGTTACCTCCATGGGCATTAATTCTGCAACCTAGACAATGTACTCTGTGACAATCTCTTCCTTTCCGCATTTAGTATGCTGTTCCTCAGGAGTCAAGTAGTGAGGAGTTATGTTTTCTTGTTACTGAGGTACAATCCATACTGAAGGCTCTGGTCTTTGAATTTCATCAGTAAGTGTTTCAAATCCTCTTCACTTCCAGCAAGCAGGGTTATTTTATCTACATGCACAGGCTGTTAGTGAGTCTTCCTCCAACCTGGATGCCTCACTCATCTCACATACTCTAGCTTCACGGATTATCTCCTCAGCATACAGACGGGAAAGATGTGGTGAAAGGATACAACCTTGATGCACACAGAGGAATAAAAGTTGGCTGCAAGAACATGGGAAATATGGGGTGCAGGGGAGGAGGGTGCTTGCACAGTGTGTGGACAGAAGCTAGGGTGAAATGGCAAAGTGGGTGTAAGATTCTGTACAACAAACTGAATGGAATTGTAAATGTTCACCTGAAGCACAATCAAAAATACTTTTTAAAAGAAGTCACCATGGAGTGGCGTCTGGGGTCTTAAAAGCTGCTAAGCTGCCATCCAAGGGCACAGCAAATGGTCCCAACTCAGCAGGAACACATGCTCACTGAGGACCAAAATGACATGGGGTAAAGACAACCCAGAAGAGAGAGAGACCCACATGAGTGGATGCCTACACAGACTTGGGACCAGAAGATGGTGCCCAGCCACCACCAGTGACAGCCGCGATGGAGCTCACTAAGTTGAGTCTCACTGGCAACACAAGAATAAAAAGGGATGCATCCTGAGATCTCCACTAAAAGACCTCAATTGATGGTCCAGTGACTTCGGGGCTCCCCTGGGAGCATGGCCCCTGGCCCTGATGCTCCCCTTGCCCATAAATCATAACAAAAATCCACTTTTTGGACACAAGTGGATTGGACTTGGCAATGCAGAGTGACCATATATTGGATGCACTTTATGGTTCTATGCATCTACAGGATATCATCCTGCTGACTTCTGGCTGGAGGAAGGAGAGTGGGTGGAGAGGAGGGGAAAGGAGACTGTTGGGAGGATGAGACATGTATGGAGCAGAGAGGAATAGTGTGCAGTCACTGGGCAGGGAGAGCAGTGGAATTTGCATATAGGTGGGTATGTAAATTTATATGGGAATGTACATTTTCACTCAGTCACAATAAAAAAAAGTCACCATGGCAGTGAACCACATTACGTATTTTAAAGCTGTCAAATATTCTAACCTTCATTCCTACATTAATGATAAAATGATGCATTTACTAAGCAACTATAATATTTGGAGACATCTGTAAAAAGTTGTCTGCACACTAGTTCATTTATTCCTCATGCCTCCCCGAAGCAGTTATTACTGCTAAAGGATAAAGGTGAGCAAAGTTACAATTCATCATGTGCTCCATACTGCCCAAATAGTTTACAGCAACAGCAGGGGTGGAATGCAGGTGAACGAGCATAATATTAAATTCCTGACAACTACACTTCTGTCCATATATGTATAATATTACTGTTGTTCTGGCTCTTAATCTTCAATGACATGGATGACCTGAGGCCTGCTGGGCAGTAGGGACAAGAGTTAAAAGAATTATTCTACAGGTATGGAGCAGAGAAGAATAGTGTGCTGTCACCAGACAGGGAGAGCAGTGGAAGCTGCATATAGGGGGGCATGTAAATTTACATGTGAATGTACATTTTCACTCAGTTATGTTAAATAAAAATAAAAATTTAAAAAAAAAAAAAAAGAATTATTCTATTCAGTGCAGACAACCAGGATCTCCTTCTCCTGGCAAAGCCCCGTGTTTCAAGCAAGACAGCTTCCTTTCGGTCTTGAGCTGGCTCTGGCAATATAAAAACTGATTTCAGTAATACTGTCAAGGTCAAGGAGACATAGTACTGGACAAAACAGAAGTATCTGGACGCACATGGACTCTAAATTCACTGGCTGTAGGCAGTAGGTAGGATAAAAATGGCAAGTATCCTGGGTGGCACAAATTTTTCAGGTTTCCGACATCGAGTTGAAAGGCTAGCAATTCAAAGTCACCCAGAGGTTCCTAGAAAGATACGCCAGGCAATCTGCTCTGGAAAGTCACATCCAGGAAGACACTACGGAGCTGTTCTACTCTGCAACGTGAGGTTTCTATCAGTTAGAACTGGCTCCACGGAAACTAAAAGCAATGGCATAATGTCACACACTGGTAAGGTCTATGAAAAAGGTAGAACACTTAGGCATAAGCAGTAACATAAGTGTGTGGGTCTTCAGTGAGTTAGTCCAGGTAAAATCAAAATAATCATTTTGGGGAACACCAACAAGTAAAATATGGATATTAAGGGAACAGAAATTGTACTTTCAATTCTCAAAACTTGGAAAAGCTCTGTGATAATTTGGCAAACACATTTCAGGTGCTCACCTACTTCAACAATTCCCAACCCACAGGCATAGGAGGCAAAGAACACCAATGACCTTCATGGCTGGGAAAGGGGAGATCCACTGCCTATGCACAAAATAAAAAGGTCATTAGTAGAAAATAAACATTCAGATAGGGGCACTGGAAAAATACAAGCAGCATGCTTGAATACCAACAAGAAAGTAAAAGAAAATGGACAATGTTACAAATTACAAATGCAGGCTTTCAGGTGTGCATCCACACTAGATTCAAGTACTGAAATCACAGGGCAAATGGCTGTCCCTGAAACTCAAGCCAAAGGCTTCTAACAGGCACCCCAAAGTAAGACAGAGCTGCTGTGTATCATCCATTAACTTATCTTTCTTTTTTTAAATTTTTTTCTAATTTTTTTATTTTTAATTAATTTTTTATTTAATATAACTGAGTGAAAATGTACATTCCCGTATAAATTTACATACCCACCTATATGCAGCTTCCACTGCTCTCCCTGCCCGGTGACAGCACACTATTCCTCTCTGCTCCATACATGTCTCATCCTTCCAACAGCCTCCTTTCCCCTCCTCTCCACCCACTCTCCTTCCTCCTGCCAGAGGTCAGCAGGATGACATCCTATAGACGTATAGAACCATGAAGTACATCCAATATATGGTCACTGCATTGCCAAGTCCAATCCATTCCTGTCCAAAGCATGGACCTTCGTTATGCTTTATGGCCAAGGGCAGCATCAGGGCGAGGGGAACCCCGAAACCGCTGGACTATCAATTGAGGTCTTTTAGTGGAGATCTCAGGGTGCACCCCTTTTTATTCTTGTGTTGCCAGTGAGACTCAACTTAGTGAGCTCCATCGCGGCTATCACTGGTGGTGGCCAGGCACCATCCGGTTCTTCCGGTCCCAAGTCGATGTAGGCACCCACTGATGTGAGTCTCTTTATCTTCTGGGTTGTCTTTACCCCATGTCATTTTGTCCTTGGTGAGCATCTGTTCCTGCTGAGTTGGGACCATCTGCTGTGCCCCATTAACTTATCTTTCTTCTTGTCTAATTGCTGATAAGCTCTAGAATTTTTTTAGTAACATTCTGCAGGTCACAAGGCTGTAACCTTAGAACCAGATCCAATAGGCCACTCCATCTTCTGCAGAACATGCAGAATGTGTCCTCAGAACCTTTTTCCTCCAGGGGAGTGCATACCAATCAGCCTTTAGTTGTACCTGGAGCCCCTTCCAGAGCCAGTACATCTTGGATACAATGCCTCCAGCAGTCAAATTCTCAAACTTGGACAACGGAGGGGAATTTCAGGGATCAGTGGGACATCAGAGACTCAGAAATAAGTCCTACAACCAGTCTCCCCAGAAAATTTCAAAGTCCCCAGTTTAAGGAACTCACGGTCTTCTGGTCACCTACTTCTGGTCACTAAACGCCACGCTGCTCCTCACTTGTGCAGATAACAAATCTGTCAATTTAGTTTTCACCTATAACTTGGGTCCATCTCATTTCAATCGGCTAATGCTGAGGTCATGGCCATACCTTTTGAGATGGATGCAGCTCAGCTTCTTCTCATGCTCTTTGTCTCTTGAGCTTCTGCTTCCTATGCGCTCACGTCCCAGGCCTCAGGCCCACATCTGCTTTCCTGGGCCAAGTGTTCCACAGCTCTGCAGCTCCACTGATTCACATACCTGGAGGAGCCCTACTCTGCCAGGAACCCTCTCGCACACAGGAAATCACTTTTCTGGCTCCGATGGTCAGCAATCCTAGCTGTAGTGATTCACGTGCCTGCAAGCACCCTACTCCACCAAGAAATCTCTCTGCATAAGAACTCAGCTTTCTGGCTCCATGGGACGGCTCCAGTGCTATTATGCAGTGATCTGGTTCTGCTGCTGCTGCTGCTGCTGCCACTGTTCCTCTCTTTTTTTTCACCATCTGGGCCTCCTTTGCGTTAACAGTTCTCGGACCACTCTGAGTCTTCTATTCACTCACAGTTTCAAAACTGTTTCCCCATTTTAAATATTTCTTAGACCAGTACCCCACTCTTGGTACCAAGTTCTGTCTTAATCTACTGCTCAGAAAGAGCATGACTGGATGGCATTAGCAAAGAAAAGTTTACTCTTACACAGTCCCAGATGCTATAAGTCTGAATTCAGGGTGTCCACTCCAGGGGAAGGCTTTCCCTCTTTGTCAGCTCTGGAAGAAGGTCTCTGTATTTCATGTCTCCCACAAGCAGCAACTTCGCACAACAATGTCAGGTCTGAAGGACACACTCAACTCCTCATGCTGCTTTAACTCCTCGTGCTGTTTTTGTGATGGTGTAAGCTTCCCAACTCTCAGTTTGCTCCCTTTCTCTCTGTGTCCAGTAGGATAAAAGGTAGTAAGACCCACACTCAGGGAACTCTTTGCCTTGGAGCAAGGAGGTAATCTTAGGAAGGGTTTTACAGTCTCATCCTAATCCTCTTTACCACAAATCCACTCTATTAACCACAGGCAGAGATTATGATTTACAGCATCAGATTAATCACAAAATACTTGCAACAATGGCCCAGCCCAATGGGTACACACATTGTTTGTATGACATAGTTCAATCCATGACAGAAGGCCTGACTTAAAACAAGGTATTTGCAGTCTCATTATATGCATGTGAAAGCCAGAAAGACTGATGCCTTTAAACTGTGGTGCTGAAGAACACTGAGTGTACCATACAATGCCAAGAGATAAAAATAAATCTATTCTGGAAGAAGTAAAACACAAGCGCTCCTCAGATGCCAAGATAGTGAGAGTGTGTCAAAAAATATTTTTGCAGGGGCGGAGTCAAGATGGCGGACTAAGGACACGTCTCCTTCTATCCCTCTGGAAACCAAGACCTGAATTGACAATCAAACAGAGCCTTCTGAGCACCTAATCAGCCTCAGGACACGGCACAGAGCTGTTAATTGGGACTTTATATCACTCAGCGAAAAACCTCCTCTCTCTCGCTGACTCCCGCTCCTGGCTAGCCCCGGCTCTCACGGACGGAAGGTAAACGCACCAGTTTGACTTTTCTTCCCTCTGTCTCGGCTGGTGGGCAGAGCTGGGCCTTGGCTGGCGGCTGCACTCACGCGCACTGCTTGGGGGGTAGGCAGGCGAGGTTCCCATGTTCTCAGAGCCAGGCTCGGGACTCTGTTGGTCTGGACACTTTGAGCCTTTCGTTTTGTGGCTGCCTCAGTGGGGTTTGTGCGGAACTCCGTGATCAGGGTGCGGGACGCCATGTAGGTACCGAGATATTAGCGGAACCTCGTTCTTAGCCTGGGAGCCAGCGCCTGCAAACAGGACAGCGCTTCTCCGTCAGAAAAGTAGTGATTTTGCATAGTGCTGCCTACATTGGGGGCTCTGCAACAGAAGCAGAGGAATCGCTGCCTCTGGGCATCTTTAGCCCCCCTGTCTGCTGCCTGTGTGGAGGACGCCATCTTGGGTACGGTGGCCACAGCTGGATCTAATTCATAGCTTGGGAGCCAGAGCCTGCCCACAAGAGAGCGCTTTTCTATCACAGAACCAGTACTCGCCGCAGTGTTGGATAAGGCTAGGCCCTGTCAGCAGAGGCCACCAGGGCACTAGCAGTGCTATATTCTGAACTAGTTTGTTATCATCTGGGGTTGGATACAGTGGCGCTTACTTTGTCAGATGGGAAGAGGGACCTCTACACCTGAAAACCTAACTGACTTGTGAACTGGTCAGATACCTTTTGCTTTACATTTGAAGACAGCCTAAAGAAACATTTGCAATCCATCCTCACAGTACCTCTTCCAGCCTCTATATACTCACATGGGACCCAAAAAGCAACAGACAATTGTGGCATACAAGCAATCACTCATGGCTTCAGAAGGCTCCCAAACAAAGCAACCAAGGAGTTTTCCAGATGAAGAAACTTTTATGAAAGCATCAGGAAGTGAATACAAATTGATTATATACAGGGCCCTTCTAGACCTTATACAAAATGCAGCAGAACAAAATGAAAAATTAAGCAAGTTGTTCGATCTGATGGAGCACCAGTACTCTGAAATCCAACAGATCAAGAAGAAAATCAAAGACATAGAAGCTTCCATGCAAACCCAAGAAAACAGAATGGAACAAATGGAAAAAAGAATTTCTAACTTGGAAGACAGAGCTACTGATGCCAGTGTCTATGAGCAGAAATTAGAAAAAAGAAACAAGAAAAATGAAGAAACATTAAGAAGCATGTGGGACTCTATTAAGAGGAACAACCTTCGATTAATTGGAGTCCCTGAACAGGGTGAGACATCTGAGAACACAGAGAGTATTGCTGCTGAGCTGCTGACAGAAAACTTCCCAGAAATCATCAAGGAAGAGAATATAGACATCTCAGATGCATATCGTACGCCACCCAATATAGATCTCAAAAGAAAGACGCCAAGACATATTATAATCAAGCTTAACAAAATGAAACATAAGCAGCAACTCTTAAAGGCAGCAAGACTCAAGGCAAAGCTAACATTCAGAGGGAAACCCTGTAGGCTGTCTTCAGATTTCTCAGCAGAAACCATGCTGGCACGGAGACAGTGGCACGACACATTCAAAGTCTTGAAGGAGAAGAACTTCCAACCAAGAATTATATATCTTGCAAAACTGTCTTTCAAACATGAAAATGAAATTAAGACATTTCCAGATAAACAGAAACTCAGAGACTTTGTAAAAACCAAACCCCAACTACAAGAAATACTGAAAGAAGTTGTTGGCTTTGGCTTAGAAGAATGAAACCAGTAACTTTATATTTTAGAATGACACACTACTCAATACTCATTTAGGGAAGGCTCCAAGTAAATCACAGCTCTGATTTGGAAAGAAGCAATCCAGTGATCATCATGAAAACTATGGTGTTATCATAATAAAAGAGGGATGTACTACAGTCGTTATAGTCCTTCCAGATGGAGAGGAAGATGACAAGACTGGTAGTAATTAAAATTGGGTTTATAAATAGTTTATTAAGGGGGTTCACAGGGGCAGCTGTAAAGCACAACAAAGATGTATCATACCACTTCAAGAAATCTAACACACGAGTCTCAACAACTATGAAACCAACTCTGAAAAAGGTGAAAAATCAATTCACAAAAAAGAGTGTCTCAGAACAGACTAATAAGAACAACAGAGAAAACATCAACATAAAAATAAACATATCACAATGGCAGCAGTGAACACATACCTATCAATAATTACATTGAATGTGAATGGACTGAATGCTCCAGTAAAGAGACACCGAGTGTCATCTTGGATCAAAAGACACGACCCATCCATATGTTGTCTACAAGAAACTCACTCGAGACCTACAGACAGGAACAAACTGAAAATTAAAGGTTGGAAGAATATATATCAAGCTAACAATGAACAAAGAAGAGCAGGGGTGGCAATTCTAATCTCAGACAAAATCAACTTTAATGTCAAATCCACCATCGTGGACAAAGATGGACACTATTTACTGCTCAAAGGTTCAGTACACAAGCAAGACTTAACTATATTAAACATTTATGCACCTAATGTCAGAGCACCTAAATATGTCGAAGAAACACTGACTATGCTCAAAAGAGAGTTAGATGACTCCACAATAATAGTGGGAGACTTTAACACTCCACTCTCATTACTAGACAGATCATCTAGAAAAAGGCTCAGTAAAGATACAGAAGACCTCATTGACACAATTAACCAACTAAACCTCATTGATATATACAGAACTTTCCACCCCTCAGCAGACAACTACACCTTCTTCTCCAGTGCACATGGAACATTCTCCAGAATTGACCACATGATAGGCCGTAATGCAATGCTCAACAAAACCCATACCATTGAATTATTGCAGAGCATCTTCTCAGATCATAAAGCCATCAAAGTTGAAATCAATAGCAGAAAAAACAGAGATAGAAAGTGGAACTCATGGAAACTGAACAACATCTTGCTCAAAAAAACATGGGTTATAGAGGAAATCAGGGATCAATTAAAGAAATTCATGGATTCCAATGAGAACGAAAACACTTCCTACCAGAACCTATGGGATACAGCCAAAGCAGTGCTCAGAGGTCTGTTTATCTCCATAAACGCACACATCGGAAAGGAAGAAAGAAACCAAATCAAGGAACTAACTCTACAGCTTGAACAAGTAGAAAGAGAACAACAGAGGAACTCCTCAGGCACCGGAAGAAAGGAGATCATAAAGATTAGAGCAGAGCTAAATGAATTAGAGAATAGAAAAACAATTGAAAAAATTGAAAAGACCAAAAGCTGGTTGTTTGAAAAGATCAACAAAATTGATAAACCACTGGCTAAACTTACTAAAGAAAAGGAGGAAAGGAAACAAATAACCCAAATTAGAAATCAGAAGGGAGTTGTCACCACAGATGCAACAGAAATCAAAACCATCATAACAGAATACTATGAAAGACTGTACTCTAACAAATTTGAAAACCTAGGAGAAATGGACCAATTCCTCGACTCATACCACCTACCCAAATTATCACAACGTGAAGCAGAACAACTTAATAAACCCATCACAAAGGAAGAGATTGAAAAGGTCATCAAAACACTGCCAACCAAAAAAAGTCCGGGCCCAGATGGCTTCACGGCAGAATTCTACCAAGCATTTAGAGAAGAGTTATCCCCAATGCTATTGAAACCTCTTCACAGTATAGAAAGGGATGAAGTACTCCCAAACTCATTCTATGAAGCCAGCATAACCCTGATACCTAAGCCCGGGAAAGATCCAACAAAGACAGAGAACTACAGACCGATATCACTCATGAACTTAGATGCAAAAATCTTCAACAAAATTCTTGCCAACAGAATACAACAACATATCAAGAAAATAATCCATCATGACCAAGTGGGATTCATACCAGGGATGCAAGGCTGGTTCAACATCAGGAAAACAATTAATGTGATAAACCACATAAATAACACAAAAGACAAAGATCACCTGATTTTGTCCATTGATGCCGAAAAGGCATTTGATAAAGTCCAACACCCATTCATGCTAAAAACTCTTAGCAAAATGGGCACAGACGGCAAATTCCTCAACACAATAAGGGCCATTTATACAAAGCCAATTGCCCACATCATCCTGAATGGAGAGAGACTGAAAGACTTTCCCCTGAGATCAGGAACTAGACAAGGATGCCCACTGTCACCTCTCCTATTCAACATTGTGCTAGAAGTTCTAGCCAGAGCAATTAGACAAGATGAACAAATAAAGGGCATCTGCATAGGCAAAGAGGAAGTTAAAATCTCCCTGTTCGCAGATGATATGATTGTACATGCAGAGAACACCAAGGAATCTATAAGTAAGTTACTCAAACTGATAGAAGAGTTCAGCAAAGTCTCAGGATACAAGATAAACATAAGTAAATCAGTAGGATTCCTTTATACCAACAACGAGACTGTTAAGGAGGAAATTATCAAATCTATACCATTTGTGATAGCCCCTAAGAAGATAAAGCACCGAGGAATTAATCTAACCAGAGAAACAACAGACCTTTACAAAGAGAACTACAAGCCCTTACTACAAGAAACTAACAGAGACTTAGATAAATGGAAAAACCTACCCTGCTCATGGATAGGAAGACTTAACATTGTGAAAATGTCTATTTTACCCAAAGCAATTTATTTATATAATGCAATCCCAATACAAGTTCCAGCATCATTTTTTAATGAGATGGAGAAACAAATCACCAATTTTGTTTGGAAAGGGAAGAAGCCCCGGATAAGTAAGGTACTACTAAAGAAGAAGAACACACTGGGAGGCCTCTCATTACCCGACTTTAGAACATACTACACTGCCACAGTGGTCAAAACAGCCTGGTACTGGTACAAGAACAGACAGACTGATCAATGGAACAGAACTGAGACCCCAGAGATGACACCATCTGCCTATGAACAGCTGATATTCGACAAAGGCCCTAAGACATTAAACTGGGGTAGAAACAGCATCTTCAGCAAATGGTGGTGGCAAAACTGGTTATCCATCTGCAATAAACTGAATCAAGATCCATATCTTACACCTTATACAAAAACCAACTCCAACTGGATAAAAGACCTAAATATCAAACCTAAAATAATAAAGCTCATCCAAGAAAAGGTAGAAACAACAATGGAAGTTTTAATACACAATGAGGACAGACTCCAAAATCTGTCAAAGAAACCTCAATCAACAGAAGAGAAAGTAGATAAATGGGAACTATTAAGAATCAGACACTTTTGCTCATCCAAAGACTTTATTAATAGAATTAAAAGAACACCCACAGAGTGGGAAAAAATATTTGGCAACTCTATGTCAGATCGACGCCTGATCTCCATAATCTATAAGATACTACAAAATATCAATAAGAAGAAGATAAACCATCCAATTAAGCGATGGGCAAATGAGATGGACAGATACTTCACTAAAGAGGAGATCCAGGCAGCCAAAAAACACATGCGGACATGTTCACGATCTTTAGCTATTAAAGAAATTCAAATCAAGACAACAAGGAGATACCATCTCACCCCAACAAGATTGGCCATGATCCAGAAAACACAAAACAACAAATGCTGGAGAGGCTATGGAGAAAGTGGAACCCTCCTACACTGTTGGTGGGGTTGTAAAATGGTCCAGCCTCTTTGGAAGGCAATCTGGCGCTTCCTTAAAAAAATGGATATTGATATACCATTTGACCCAGTAATTCCACTACTTGGAATATATCCTACAGATTCAAGGCCTTTCACACCAACGGACACATGCACCAGAATGTTTATCGCGGCACAGTCCACAATAGCAAAAAGGTGGAATCAACCTAGATGCCCAACAATAGAAGAATGGATAGGTAAACTGTGGTACATATACTCAATGGAGTACTACGCAATGATAAAGAATAACGATGATTCCAGGAAACATCTCCTAACCTGGTTTCAACTGGAAGACATTATGTTGAGTGAGAGTAGTCGGCGACAAAAGGACAAATACTGTATGAGACCTCTACGATAAGATCTCAAAAACAGACTTGTGTATAGAAGACAAGACTCTTTTACAGCTGCAAGGGAGGGGAGGGAGGGAGGGAGGGAGGGCAAGGGGGGAGGGTTTAGTTTAGGTAGTTACTAGAAATCTAGTTGGGAGAAAGCGGTGACAGCACACATTAGGAACAACAACAACATTAAGTGGACTTCAGCATAACTTGAGTACTCCTTCCATCTTAACTCAATACTGCAAGGATAGAGTAGCTGGGGCGGGGGGCGGGGGACCATGCTCTTAGGCGAATTCCAGGCCAATTGGCACAACTAGCGTTTTGCTAAGAGAGCTCTCTGCACCCCACATTGGTGAGTGGCATCTGGGGTCTTAAAAGCTGCCAAGCTGCCACCCGAGGACACAGCAAATGGTCCCAACTCGGCAGGAACGGATGCTCACCGAGGGCCAAAATGGCATGTGGTAAAGACAACCGAGAAGACAGAGAGACCCACAAGAGTGGGTGCCTGCATCGACCTGGGACCGGAAGAACCGGATGGTGCCTGGCCACCACCAGTGATAGCCATGACGGAGCTCACAGAGAGGATCCTCACTGGCAACACAAGAATAAAAAGAGGTGCATCATGAGATCTCCACTAAAAGACCTCAGTTGATGATCCAGCGGTTTTGGGGTTCCTCTGAGAGCATGGCCCCCAGCGCTGTTGCTGCCCGTTCCCATAAATTATAACAAAAGTCCACTCTTTGGACAGGAATGGAATGGACTTGGCAATGCAGAGTAACCATATGTTGGAAGCACTTTATGGTTCTATACATCTATAGGATATCATCTTGCTGACCTCTGGCTGGAGGAAGGGGAGTGGACGGAGAGGAGGGGAAAGGAGACTGTTGGGAGGATGAGACATGTATGGAGCAGAGAGGAATAGTGTGCAGTCACCGGACAGGGAGAGCAGTGGAAGCTGCATATAGGGGGGCATGTAAATTTACATGTGAATGTACATTTTTACTCAGTTATGTTAAATAAAAAAAAAAAAAATATTTTTGCACATGCTGCTGTCAGGAAGGATGAAAGCCTGGGGGGCATCATGCTTCGTAGCATGGATGGTCAGTGAAAAAGAAGGAGACCCTCAATGAGATGGATTGACACAGTGGCTGCAATGATGGGTTTAAGCATAAAAACGACTGTGGGCATAGCCCAGGACCGGGAAGGTTTCATTCTGTTGTGTATACGGTAGCCATGAGTCAGAAATGATGCAACAGCACCTACCAACAACATGCTGTTTAATATTTTTCCCAGAAAGTCTTTCAATATTACAATTTGACATTTGAATTTCTCCTTGAGTTCTTTCGGACTGACAAATGTTCCAACCCAAGGTGCTTACACATGTTGTTATACTACTTGATCTTCTCCAGCAAATCCACCAGATGCTCCTGGGAAACTCTATGGGGCAGTTCTTCTCTGACCTCTAGGATCACTATGAGTCAGACTGGACTCGACAGCAGTGGCTTTGGTGGGTAGTTACCCTCTGAAATGTACTGTTCAGCTCCTTTACTTCATCATTTCTTTCACTTTAGCTACTCTGTGTTCATGAACCAATGTCAGAGTCTCTTCTTAGCTCTATCTAAGTCTTTCCTTTCCTTTTGAATAATCTTTTCATCACGTATGATGATCTTGATGTTATTCTACAACTCATCATCTTTGTCATTAGCATTCAATGTATGACCTTGAGTTTTAGACAGTCTCTAAATTCAGGTAAGATATACTCAAGGACATCCTTTGCCTGTTGTGGACTCCTTTTAAATTTTTTCAGCTTCAACTTCAACTTATATCTGAGCAACTGATGGGCTGTTCAACACTCAGCCCCTAGCCTTATTCTAATGATCTACAGCTTTCCACAGTCTTTGTTAGATGTAGCTGATTTGATTCTTCTGTATTAAATCTGATAAGGTCCATGCATAAACTCCTTATGCTGCTAGAAAAAGGAATTTTCGATGAAGAAGTTGGTGGGTTGAGTGGTTTTAAAGACCAAGGCCCTACTTTTACAAAACCAATCATTTCTTTCCAACTTTTGCATTTCAATCACCAGTAAGTAATCATCAGTACAACTTAACTGCAACTTTGATCAATTTCATAATGCAGAATTTCACCAAAAAAATCTTCAATTTCTTCATCTTTGGCCTTAGTGGCTGGTGAGTAAATTTAAATGATAATCATATTAAGTATTCAACCTGGCAGAGTTACTGATATCATCCTATCACTGACAGTGTTGCACATCAGTATAGATCTTGAAATTGTTATTTCATCATCAGTGTCAACACCACTCCTCTTCGTCTGTCATTCCCGACATAGAAGACCATATGACTCTCCAATTCAAAATGACTAATACCAGTTGATTTCAGCACACTAATGCTGGTGACATCCACATTTACATGTTTCATTTCAGTCTGGACAATTTCCAATTTTTCCAGATTAACACTTCATATATTCCACATTCTCATAAATAATGTGTATTTACACTTGTTCCTTTCTCACTTCAAGTCTTGTCACATCAGTAAATGAAGGTCCTGAAAGTTTGTTAAGGCAGACTTGACTGAGGGCAGCAGCTCTTTTGAGGACCTTCCAACGTGAAGGCCTCATCTTCCAACATTTTATCAAACAATTTTCTATTTTTATTCATACGATTTTTATGGGCTCTCCCAGACGGACACCACCAGGTTCAGCAGCAATCTGTCTATAAGTTCAGCTAAAATTTGTCTGAGAGATCCTCATAATCTTTGAAATACTAGTGACAAAGCTTCTACCATCACAGAAAAAATGCAAGTCACCCTAGTATCACACACTGACACATGCATGGGGTTTATCAATCACTCACAAAGAGATGCTAAATGGCTTAACACATGAAAAGAAATGTAACTTTCATATAATAATTTAACATACTCATGTGAAAATGCCTTCCTTTAGATTTGTCTTAGTACAGAAGGTACCATGTCTCAACTTTTGAACCTGGATCTTAGAAATTTATATTTATATTCCTTGACTAGATGAAGCTTTAAAACAGCAAAATATTGGGCACAATCCAATTTCCATTTGTAGCAATATGCTCAAAACAACCAAAATCAAGCACAGGCAGTATCATGGCATTTTCTAAGAAGTTAATATTATAAAAATTGCAAGAAAAATTTTAAAAAAACAAGTGTAAATTCCAAGCTACCTTTTGTGTAACTCAGTAGGAGAAATAATGGGTTTGACTTTTTAGTTTTTACTCTTGTATCACATAAAATAGGCATTTCTCTGTGTTTGAAAATTTTATAGGCATTAAACTGAAAAATTCTCTGTTGAAACACAATCTGATCTAGAATATTTTTCCAATGCAACTGTTAGCCTGAGAAGTTAAACAAAACATCTAACAGGCTGAGCTTCCAACAAAACAGAGCATTTTTATTTTAAGAATCCCATTCAACATTCTGCAGAGTTGAAAATGACAGGTGCTTAATACCTGCTCTAATAGAGAGATGAGTGGCAAGACCAAGACTCAACTGGGGAAAGTATGCCTCTAAAACACCTCAAAGCCTCAAGGAACAATGATCCACCTGAACCCACTGTCCAGTTCCCCACTGCAATGAGGAATTCAGGAGAGAATCACACTGACATTCAGGGCCTTCCACTGGTAACGCTCTCACAGTGTAAGAAGTGCAGCTGTAGTTTTAGTATGACATTGAAAAGGCTCTAGGATTGCTGGTGTTATGTACTGAACTAACCCCAAATTACATATCAGCTTGGTTAGGCCACAATTCCTTGTATTATGGGGTTTTCTTTTATTTGTTAATTGTAAATTTCCTACATTATGAATTCTAATCTCTGCCAGTGGTTTGTGAGGCAGGATTAGATTACAATAAAGAGGACGAGAAGGGCACTGTAATATCGTTCATAAGGTCACATCTGTGATACAATGTAAAATGAGTTTCCCTGGGGAGTGCCCTACAACACATTTTACCTTGTAAGAGATTAAAGGATAGAGAAGCGAGCAGAGTCCAAGACCACACATGACCAAGAAAGCAGAACCAGGAGTAAAGCATATCCTCTGGACCCAGGGTCTCTGTGCCAAGAAGCTGTTTGACCAGAGGACGATTCAAGGACCTTCCTCCTGATCTGACAAAGACAGAAAGCCTTCCCTTGGATTTGGACTTCTAGCCTACTATTCTATGAGCCTCTCTATGTACAGTATTTATGTTATAGCAGCACTAGATCATTAAGACATGAGGACAGCCCACAAAACTGCAGGAAAGCATGGCGTGGAAGACAAGGATGGCTCTGGAGGACCTGAGACTCAGTCTCTTCAGCTACAGCTACTTCATCTTCAGACTCTGCTCAGGAGGTCCTGTCATTCAAAAAACAGAACCAAGGCCCACGATAAGGATGTTAACGTCCCAGGGTCCCAGCCCTGAGAGTCACGTAGGGAGTCCAGTGACAATGGAAGAGGCCATCAGGATGCCTCCTAGGACTCCCTCCCTTGGCCTTCTCTGCCACCTGTTTATATCACTGAGAAACCTCAGGGCCTGGAGCACATGGTCCCCAACAGTTCAAATCTAGTCTCACCTCTTAAAGTAACAGTACCCCAGTTCTCAGTAATACACACCATTTCCAGATCCAACTTCTCTTCAAGCTTCTGGAACTCTAACTGAATGTGATCCAGATGCCACTTCAGGAAAGGGACAGCAGAGGCAGCACAATCAGTAGGCAGTCTGGAGGCCAATGAGTGATGTGGGTCCACAAAGCCAGTCAGAACTGCTGAAATCCTTACTTCTGATTGCATGGATGTGACAGGTGGTCGCCTTCAGTCCCTAGCTGCACAGACCGGACTCTCTCTCCCTGTGTCACACCTGACACCTGAAATGGCAGAAAATAGTATTCAGTAAGGAGGGACTGGTTCCTGGCCTTCAGCTCTGACCTGGGCAGGCTTTTCCCCAAGTTCAAGGTCATAGTCCACTCCGAGGACATTACTATCTAGGGCAGATCCTGCTCCAGCCTCCTGAGGACACACCTGCATTCTTCAACAAGCTTCACAGGCCTCTTCCTCTAGCAACAAAGTCACAGAGGTAGAGGCTTCCAGGCCTACCTACACATGAACCTGGCTTCTCCTAGGACAAGAGGGCTTCGATGAGCAGGTTGAAGTACACCTGTGAATTTTAAGGGTTGACCTATGTAGAACAATACACATACTTTTACTTCATATCAACATGAGGAAATTATCAGAGACAATCTACGTCAAGTTCAAGTCACTGAAGTCATCAGGCTTCCCGATTGTTAATGATGTGTAGCTGAAACTCTTCAGATGTGCTTGTTAAGAAAACCTTTCATTTACACCATGGTCACCTTTGGTCATGGAGCCATGCTGGTGCAGTGGCTAAGCATTTGGCTGCTAACCAAGATGCCCAGTTCAAACTCACTGGCAGCTCTCAGGGAGAAAGCTGTGGCAATGGACTACTGTACAGATTACAGCCTTGGAAACCCTACAGGGCAGTTCTACTCTATCCAACAGGGTCACTGAGACAGACAGCGTCAACTCAATGGCAAAAGTGTGGGTTTTGGTTTTTAGTTTTATATATGTAATCGGTAGGTTTACTCTCCATTTTGTAAATAACATTTGTTGCATTCACTTGTGTTTCCTAGTTTTGTCGTTTCTTTGTTTCCTTCACTCTCTGGTGATAACACCACTAGTCCTCATGCTTTCCAGAAATCTGGGAGAATTTCTGAACACATTCTCTTTCAACCTTCCAATAATTGATCAACCAATAAATCAGGAAACCTTGACGTTTTCTCTCCCACGACTCTTTCTGTTTCTTTCCTCAACAGTACCTGACTGAACTGAATTCTGTTGTTCTTGGTCTCAGCCTAAACGTTTTCTCTTTCTTATGAGCGGTAAACCAGCAGGACCATTGTCCTTCGTTTGATTAATGTTTCCAACAGCATTCTCTAATGTTAATGCACATGCTATTTGTGGAGCAGTTATCCTCAGCATAAACTGGGAGCTGATGAGACTCTCAATTCCCACCAAGATAACAATCTCCATTTTCACATGAACCCTGGGGTAGCCACATCCAGGCACTCAACTGCTCTACAACCTGTAACTGCATGTCCCAGCCTGCCCACCACCCCAGTCCATGCCCTGAGGCAGGCAGGGTACACATGGAGCTGGACCTCCAAACTCCACCTTGGCCAGCCCTCTTTGTCTCAAGCTTGGTTCCTTCCTAACACCTTCCAGAAAAGTGTTGTCTTAAGGAAAATTTCAAGGTAGCTGAGGAAGCTGCCTCTCATTGCCTACAGTGGCAATGGTCTTTACAAAAATCATCCCTACTGGTTATCAAACGGCAAACCTCTCAAATGACATGTGCTGGAATGTAACTACGGCTTCTAAAAAAAAAAAGACTCCTGCTGTTTATAAACTTGGAACAAAGGGATTTCAACAGCACCAAAGGATTTCAACTTCACCTGAATTTCTACTGCTCTCTTGGAGAGCAGTGGGAGGGCATTCTACAAAGCCCGACCAGCATACAATGGGGCAGACCCTCTACTAAGGTTATTCCCTAGTCAGAGGGCAGTGGCTCAGTGTGGGGCTGACTCTCTCTCTGGCAGGGGGACAGCAGATAAAGCAGAACTCTGGTGTGAGGCAGACAGCTCTCCAGTCTCCAAGACCCAACATGATGAACAGAAGATCAGAAGCTGGGTGGGTTCCAGGCTGCTCAAGAGGCCTGATATGGACCGAATAAAAGTGGGAAGCCAGGATGTACTTCCAGCCAAAGCCAAGTCTGTCTAAAGCTGCAGTTTTGGACAGCTAGAAGCTGGAGTTACCTAGCAATACTGCTGTCACTCAATTCAACTGTTTTCACTCAGTTCAGTGGGAACAAACATCCATGACTGTAAGGCAGCACTTACTCTTTGCCAAAGCCATCAATACTCTGACAGTAAAGACAAAGAAAGATATCATAGGAAAAGCAGACTACAGACCAGTATCTCTTAAGAATCTACATGTAAAAATCCTCAACAAACTATTTGGAAAATGAATCTAATAGCATTTGAAAAGGTTTACACACTCTAATGAAGCAGGATTTCTCAGGGAATGTTTCAATATAAGAAAATTACGCATCATAACACAAACCACATTAAAGAAAGTCAGAAAAGTAATCAAATTGTCTCAGTCAACAAAGAGAAGGCATCTGATAAAAACATAAGACCTCTTCACAATGAAACACACTCAACTAGACATACCATGGAAATTTTTCAAAATGCTAGAAGGCATTTATGAAACTCACAGCTAATGTCACACTCAATGGAGAAACACTGAAATCTTTCCTCCTAAAAACAGCAAAGACCAGTATGTCTACTTCCGCCACTACTAGCCAATACTGAGCCAAAAGTTCGAGTGACAGAACAATAAAGTAAGAAAAAAACAAAAGGTATTCACATCCACATACCTACAAGGAAGACCAGTAAATACAACTATTATTCAGATTTACCCACGAACTTCTGTAGCCTGAAACTGAATGAACATGCAATCAGTATACACTGATAATTACTGGTGACTGGAATACAAAAGCTGAAAATGAAGCATTTTCCAATAGTAATTGGAAAATATGACCTTGGTGACAGAAATTATGCTGGTGATCGAATGATAGCATTTTCCAAAACCAAAGACTACTTCATTGCAAATACTTTTTTTACAAATGCAGACTACACATATGGATTTTATTAGATGGAATACAAAGGAATCCAATCAACTACATCTGTGGAAACAGACGATGGAGAACCTCAGTATCATCAGTCAAAACAAGGTCAAGGACGGACTGCAAAACAGATTATCAGTTGCTCATATTCAAGTTTAAATTGAAGCTGAAGAAAATTAGAACAGAGATGAGAGCCAAAATACAACCCTGAGGATATCCCACTTGAGTTAAAAGACCATTTCAAGAACAGATTTCATGTCTTGAATACTAATGAGAAAGACCCGACAAGTTCTGGAATGACATCAAAGAAATCAGACATGAAGCAAGAGATTGTTATAAAAGCAAGAAAGACCACCAAAACAGAGGTCAGAAAACAATCTGAAATTTGCTCTTGAAACTAGAGTAGCTAAAATGAAAAGTGCAAATGATGAAGAGCTAAACAGAAGATGCCAAACAACAGCTCCAGAAGACAAAGTAATGTATTATAACAACATGTGCAAAGAGCTAGACACCAAAAACCAAATGGGAAGAACAGGCTCTGCATTTCTCAAGCTGAAAGAAATGAGAAAAGAATTCCAGCCCTGACTTGCAATACTAAAGCATTCCAAGGAGTAAATAAATGATGTAGGAAGCATCAAAAGAAGATGGAAGGAATACACACAATCATTATATCAAAAAGTATTAGTCAATCTTAAACTATTTCAGGAGGTAGCATATAATCAGAAATCAATGGAACAGAAGGAAAACACCAAGCACTACTGAAGGCATTGGTGAAAAACAAGGCTCCAGAAATTGACAAAACATCAGTAGAGACACTTCAACAAAAAGATGCAGTGCTGCAAGTGTTCTTCATCTATGATGAGAAATTTGGAAGACAACTATTTGGCCAGAAGACTGCAAAAGATTCATATTTATACCCATTCCAAGAAGAATGATCAACAAGAATGTGGAAATGATCAAACACAATCATTATTAACACTTGCAACTAAACTTTCACTGATACTCATACAAAAGCCACAGAAGCAGTATACAGACAGGGACAGCCAGAAATCTGAGCCACATTCAGATGGGAATATGGAATTGCAGATATCCCTGCTCAAGTCAGATGGATGCTGCTAAAAGCAGAAAGTACCAGAAAGATGTTTATACCTATATTTTATTGATGATGCAAATGCACTCTACTGTGTAGATCACAAAAAGTTAAGAAAAATGTTGCAAAAGATGGGAATTACAGAAGACTTACATGCTCACAAGAAATCTGTACATAAGTCAAAAGTCATCTGATCAGAAAAAGGGGATACTGGATGGTTTAAGGTCAGAAAAGTTGTGCATCAGAGACATGTTCTTCCACTGTTATCTACTGAACCTGTGTGCTGAGCTGGTAATTTGAGAAGCTCTACTCTATGACGAAGAATGAGGCACCAATACTGGAAGAAGGCTCATTAACAACTACATTATGCAGAGGACAAAACCCTGCAAGCTGAATGGAAAGTGGATTTGAAACACTGATGACACTCAAAGACTACAGGCTTCAGTAGGGATCACACCCCAACAGAAAGAAAATAAAAACCATCACAACTGGACTAAGAAGCAACACCATGATAAATGAAGAAAACACTGAAGTTGTTACTTGGATCCAAAATCAACATCCCTTAAAGCAGCACTCACGAAATCAAAAGACCTTGCCAGAAACAACGCTCACAAGAAGGCAGTAAGATGACACATACAAAGCCTTCTCGGAGAAATACTTGCCACCCAAGAATTAAGATATCCTACAAAATTCTCTCTCAGATATCACCCTGAAACTAAAAATTCTCAGATGAACAAAAGCTTAGAGACTTTGCAAAAACCAAACCAAAACTACCAGAAATATGGAAAGAAGCTCTTCACTTAGAAAATCAGTAACGTCAAATATACACTCAACACTGCAATACAGGACACAGCATCCAAAGTCCTACTTAGTTAGAGAAGTCACAAAGCTCAATTCAAACTAAAATATTAAAAGTATGGACCCAGAAATCTTACCATGTATACTATGACAACATTACCCTACAAAGAGATATATAACAGTACCCACTACATTACAGTAGTTACAATCTTCTCAGATGCAGAGGAAGTTAAAGAGATACAGGTAAGTTAAAGACTGGTTTAAACTTAGAACATTAAGGGGGATAAAAGGCATAACCAAAAGCAAACTGACAGCACTACATATCGAAACAAGAAACACAATAAAGGAGTAAGAGTCTCAACAGACATAAAACACTGAAAAGGGTAAAAACAAAACACATAAAGAAAAAGGACCCAGAAGAAAATACTGAGCACAACAAAGAAAATTTCAACACCACAAAAATACAGGCATCAATATAACAGCACTAAACACACACACTAACTGTAAATGGATTGAATGTTCCAATTAAGAAGCAGAAAGTAACCCCTAGGATCAAAAAAATACAACACATCTATATATTGCTTACAAGAAATGCACTTTAGACTGAAAGAGATGAACAAACTGAAAATCAAAGGAAGGAAAAATACATACCAAGCTAACAACACACAAAGAAGAGCAGGAGTGGCAATACTAATCTGAGATAAAATAGATTTTAACATAAGTTCCACCACTGATGACATGGATGGTCACTATTCTTTGCTGAAAGGTTTAATACATAAAAACCCAGTGCTGTCGAGTCGGATTCAACTCATGGTGCCCCTAGAGGCCAGAGTAGAACTGCCCCCTAGAGCATTCAAGGAGCACCTGGTGAATTTGAACTGCCAACCTTTTGGTTAGCAGTTGCAGCACTTACCCCACTACAACACCAAGGTTTCTCAACATATAAGCAGGATATAACAATATTAAATATTTATGCACCTAATACCAGCACATCTAAATAGATAGAAAAAACACTGACAACACTGAAAAAGGAAACAGATCACGATACTAGTACAAGGCTTCAACACTCCACTTTCAGTAATGAACAGATCATCCAGAAAAAGCTCAGTAATGACACAGAAGATCTTACTGCAACAATTAACCAATTAGATCTCATCTACATATATGTAACTTTTTATCCAACAACAGGTAAGTACACTTTCTTTTCTGAGGCACATGAAAGATTCTCCAGAATAAAGAAAAGTCTGAACTAAATACAAACTACTGAATTATTGCAAATCATCTCTTCAGACACAAAATATTAACATGAAAAAGAAAATGCACATGATCATTAGCTATTAGAGAAATCCAAATCTAAACTACAATGGGATACCATCTCATGCCAACAAAGTTGGCAATAATCCAGAAAAACACAAAACAACAAATGTTGCAGAGGCTGTAAAAGGATTGGAACTCTCCTAAACTGCTGGTGGGGATACAAAATGGTACAACCTCTTTGGAAAGCAATTTCGTGCATCCTTATAAAACTAGAATTAAAAATACCACAATAATCCAGCAATTCCATTACTCAGAATATATCCCACATAAATGTGCATGAAAGCTTATTACAATACTGTTCATGATAGTAAAAAAAAAACAAATCAACCTAGGTGCCCATAAACAGATGAATGGACAAAGAAACTATGATACATATACACAATGTCACATCATGCAATGATAAAGGACAATGATGATTTTAGGCACTTCACAACCTGGTTTCAACGAGAACACATTATGCTGAGTGAAATCACTCAGCTGCAAAAGGACAAATACTGTATGAGATCTCTGCTATAAGTACTTAAAAATGGGCTTATGTACAGAAGAAAAGACTCACTGACTTCTACAAGACTGGGGAGGGAGACAAAGGGATGCTCAGAGAGAGTAGACAGAAATTTGGTTAAGTGAAGGGAGTGACAGCACACGGTAGACAGCAGATCACCATAAACAGACTACACCATAAACAGACTACACCATAAACTGAATGGTTGCTAAACTCGACCCAATGATTCAAAGGATACAGTAACAAGGATGGTGGTCTGAGAATCAAGTTTTCAGAGAACGCTGAGGTCAACTGGCATAGCTAGTCTTTAGCTTAGAGTCTTCTGCATCTCACAGTGGTGAACAGCATCTGAGGTCTTAAACACTAGCAAGCTGTCATCTGAAGTACACCAAATGGTCCCAGTGCATCTGGAACAGATGATGACTGAACATCAGAGGCAGAAGAAAAATGATCCCAGGAGACAGAAAGACCCACATGAATGCAAAACTGCATCAGCATGAGACCAGAAGAACCAGATGGCGACCGGACATCACCAAAGGGAGCCGTGATGGGGGAGACAATATAGAGACCCTGAGGAAACACAAGAAAAAGAAGTGTGTCAATTCAAAAACTCTTCTAAAAGACCAGAATTCATGGTCTGACAGCCTGCAAGGTCCCCTGGGACTATAGCCCCTAGAACACAGCTGGCCCTGACCTGAAATCACTACTGAAGTCAACCCTTCAGACAAGAATGGGCTGGACATGGGGACACAATGTGAGCACACAGTGTGTGTACTTTATGGTTTCATACACTGATAGGAGGCTGTCCCACTGGTTTCTTTCTAGATGGGAGAGAAGAGAGTGGAGATGAGGGGACAGATGTTGGTTAACAAGATACTAGAAGTATACAGTGAAAAGACGAATCTATTGTCAGAGAGTGGGGAGAGCAGATGGAGCTACAGACAGGCAGGTCTGCAGATGGATCTGGATCATATCCTTCCACTTAATCATAACAAAAATAGCAAAAAATAAGTTTTTGAAATAAGTCAAATGATGTGTTTCATTAAGCAAATCTACTGCAAAAGACCTCTAAGTGTTGAAAAGTAGAGAATTCACTTTGAGGATTAAGCAAATCTACTGCAAAAGACCTCTAAGTGTTGAAAAGTAGAGAAATCACTTTGAGGACTAAGGTATGCCTCACTCAAGTTATGGTGGTTTCAATCACCTCATATGCATCTAAAAGCTGGATGATAAATATGGAAGACCAAAGAGGAATTGATGCCCTTGAGTTATGATGTTGCTGAAGAATACTCTAGATACCATTGTTTTTGGCTGAGTTCTCTAGAGAGCAAAACCAGTCAAGTGTAAAAATAGATACAGAGACTTATACCAAGGAAACAGCTCACTCAACTGTAGAGGCTCAAATGTCTGAGCATACTGGATCAGGGACAGAGACTTCTCTTGATTCATGTAGCCACAGGAGCTGGGGATCCGAAGACTGACAGGTCAAAAAGGTGGATAGTTTCCAAGGAGTGTGTGATAGACTTGAACTGCTGATCTTTTTGTTAGCAGCCAAAGCATTTCATCACTACACCACCATGGTTTCTCTAATTCAAAGCCAGGTTGTCAAGGAGTCTGCCTCCATTCCTGCTGCCCCATTTTTCATTTACTCCACTTTCTTAGATTATGTGCTTAGTACACAGATTGAATAGGTACGCTGAAATGATACAATATCAACACACACCTTTCCTGACTTCAAACCACAGACTAAATGCATGGACTAAATACAGTGTCCCCTTCTACTGTTTGAATACCTCCTCCTTGGTCTGTGTACACATGAACACATTTAAGTGTTCCTTAAGTTATTGGAACAGAATTGAGGCAACAGAAAAGTCAGAATCAAACTCAAAGTGAAGCATTTCACACCAATTTAATTTAAAAGAAAAAAACTGAAGAAATGAAGAAACCCTAAGAATTACTGGGACTCCATCAGGAGAAATAACCTATGAATGGCTGGATTATAAGAACAAGGGAGTGGGGGAGGGATAACAGAAAATTTAGAGGGAATTGTACATTTGGTGGCAGAAAACTTCTCAGATATTGTGCAACACAGAAAGACATCTATCCAACAAACTCACTGAATCCCACAAAAAATAAGGTCCCAAAAGAAAGACACTAAGACTCATCACAGTGAAGCTTGCTGAAAGTAGAGAGAACTTTAAGAGTGGCTAGAACTTTAAGAGTGGCTAAAACAAACAAACAAACAAACAAAACAAACCCACCACCACTGAGTTGATTCCAACTCATAGAGACTCCACAGAGAAAGATAAGTCACCTATTAAGGAGAGTAAATAAAATGGTGCTCTGCTCAGCAGAAACTATGTAGACAAGAAGGTAATGGGATGACATATATAAAACCTGGAAGGAAAAAGAAATTGTGAGCCAAGAACTATACGTCCAGCAAAACTATCTCTCAAATATGAAGGCAGTTCTAGGTCACTTCCAGATAAATAGAAATTAACAGAATTTGTAAAAACTACACTAAGACTACAAGATACATTACAAGGAGTTCTTCGGCCAGACTCAGTAATATCATGCAACAGCCCAAGACTACAACATAGGACAGAACAACAAGATACCCACAGATAAGCATGATACTGAAAACAGAGGAACAGAGATATCAATACACAAAAGATGACAACATTAAAACAAAAAGGTAGGAGTAAAAGATGTACGTATAAATCTTTCACACGAAGAGGAAGTCAAGGCAATATAAAGAAGTTTGGTTTAAACTCAGAAAACCAGGGGCAAATATCAACATAATCACAAAGGAAACTAATAAACCTACACCTCAAATTGGGGAGACAACATAAAAATTCAGCAAAAAAAAAATCAACAATGAAAAAGATGAAAAAAAACACCCAACACAGGAAATTAAGTGCAGCAAATGGTGAATAGTGCATACTAACACACACATACATACACACAATATATCAAAATAACAGTAGTAAACTCATAGCTATCAATAATTACACCTACTGGAAATGGACTAAATGCACCAATAAAGAGACAGAGTAGCAGAATGAATTTTAAAAAGTTATCCATCTATACGCTGCCTACAAGAGACACACTCTAGATGCAAAGACACAAACTAACTGAAACTTAAATGGAAAAAATACATCCAAAAAAGAGCAAGAGTGCCAATAACAATCCCTCGGGGAAAAAAGACTCTAAAGCAAAATGTGACCAAGGATGAGAAAAGGCACTATGGAATCAATGAAAGGTCAATAAACACAAGGATGTGACTATACTACATATTTACACACCCAATGATGTGGCTCCAAATTACATAAAACACACACCACTCTGAATACAGAAAGAGACAGGCCCAGAATAGTAATACGAGACTTTGACATACCACTTTCAGTGAAGGACAGAACACCAAGAAGTGCAATAAACACACAAGATCAAAATGCTACAATCAACCAACTTGATCTCCTGTACATATAAAGAACACTTCACCCAACAGCAGCCAAGTATACTTTCTTTTCAAACACACATGGAAAATTCTCCAGAACACATCACATATTACAGCACATAGCAAGTCTTAACACAATCCAGAACACTGAAATATTACAAAGTGCGACTTCTCACAATAAAACTGTAAAACAAGAAATCAAAAGAGAAAAATTAAGGGGAAAAAAACAAACTCTTGACATCTTGTTCAAAAACTACTGGGATGGATATCAAGGATGAAATACAGAAATTCACAGATTCAAAGGACAATGAAAACATATCCTACCAGAACCTCTGGGACACAGAAAAAGCCAATGGGTCTGTTTGTAGTAACAGAAGCACAGATTCAAAACAAAAGACAGCCAGAAATGAAGACAATAACCCTAGAATTTGAACAAACGAAACAGCAAAGAAGCTCTTGGGAACTAGAAGAAAGAAAATAATAAAAATTAGAATGGAAATATATGAAATACAGAACAGAAAACAACTGAATCAGTCACCAAGACCAAAACTAGTTGTTTCAAAAGATCAAAACAAAACTGATAACTCATGGCCAAGCTGACAAAAGAAAAATATGAGAGCAAGCAAACAACATGAACAGGAAACCAGACAGCTGATATCATAACAGACCCTTCAAACAAATTAAAAGAATTCTACTATAATTGTACTCCAACAAATCTGAAAAACTACAAGAGCACAAGTTTCTACCAAAGCACTACTTAACTAACACAAACTGAGGTACAAAAATCAAACAAAACCACAACAAGAAGACACAAGAGGTAATTTAAAAACTTCCAACCAAAAACAAACCAACACAGAATTCTGGCCTTGATGGCTTCACTGGAAAATTCTCCTTCAAGAGAAGAGTTAACACCAGTAATGCTGAAGGAATTTCAGAGTAAAAAAAAAAAAAAAGGATATAATATTCCCAAACCCACTCTGTGCAGCCAGCATAAGTGAGATACTGAAACCAGGTGGAAACATAAAATTACAGACCAATGCCTTTTATAAACATAGATGCAAAAAGTCCTAACTAAATGTTATTACACAGAAGTCAACAATATACCCAGTACACATTAGAAAGAAGATCAATTTTAACTGGACTTTAACATAAGATGATTACTCCTCCCACCTTAACCCAATATTGCAAGGACAGAGTAGCTGGGGCGGAGGGCTGGGGACAATGCTGTCAAGGGAACTCAAGGTCAATTGGCACAACTAGCGTTTTGCTAAGAGAGTCTCTGCATCCCAAGTTGGTGAGCAGTGTCTGGGGTCTTAAAAGCTGCTAAGCTGCCATCTAAGGTACAACAAATGGTCCCAACTCAGCAGGAACGGATGGTCTCCAAGGACCAGAACGACATGGGGCAAAGAGAACCCAGAAAACAGAGAGACCAACATGAGCGGGTGACTACATTGGCATGTGACCAGAAGAACTGGATGGTGCCGAGCCACCACCGGTGATAGCCGTGACGGGGCTCACAAAGTTGAGTCTCACAGGCAACAAGAAAATAAAAAGGGGTGCACCCTGAGATCTCAACTAAAAGATGGCAATTGATGGTCCGAGGGCCTCAAAGGTTCCCCTGGAAGCATGGCCCCTGGCCCTGATGCTGCCCCTGTTCATTAACTCATAATGGAGGTCAACTCTTTGGGTAGAAAGGGATTGGACATGGGGCAAAGAGATATGGTTGTCACAGAACAACCATATCATGTGTGCATTTTATGGTTCTATGCATCTATAAGATATCACCAACTGGACACAGGGAAGAGGGTGGAGAGGAGGGGATAGCAAATTGTTAGGAGTACACAACATGTACAGAATGGAGAAGAGGAGTGTGCTGTCACCGGGCAGGGAGAGCAGTGGGAGCCGCTCATTGGTGGGTATGCAAATTTACATGGGATTGTACATTCTCACTTAATCATAATAAAAAATATATATATATAAATAAACAGTATACAAAGAAACTAATTCACCATGACCAAATGGAATTCATACCATGTAAGCAGGGATGTTTCAACATTACAACAACCATCAATGTAATGATATATGCAATAATTGTCATAAAACAAAAAACCACATGATCTCACCAACCGATACAGAAAAATTATCTGGCTCCAAGAACATGAAATACCTAGGAATAAATCTAACCAGAGAAACAAGGGACCTATACAAAAAGAACTATAAGACCTTACTACAAGAAACTAACAGAGATGCACATAAATGAAGAAATCTATGCTGCTCATGGATAGGAAGACTTAACATTGTGGAAGTGTCTGTTTTACCCAATCTATTTACACAGTGCAATCCCAATAAAAATTCCATGGACTTTTTAAAAAAAAAATTTATGATGTTTGAATGAAAATGTACATTACTATAAAAAGCCGCATGCCCACCTATATGCAGCTCCAACTGCTCTCCCTGCACGGTGACAACGCACCTCTCTTCTCTGCTCCATACATGTCCTATCCTCCCAACAGTCTCTTATCCCCTCCTTTCCACCTACTCCCCTTCCTCCAGCAAGAGGTCAGCAGGATGACATCCTACAGATGCACAGAACCATAAAATTCCCACAAGATATAGAAAATTCCAGTGACATTTTTCAATGAGACGGAGAAGCAAAGTACCAACTTTGTTTGGAAAGGAAGAAATCTCAAAGAGGCAAAGCACTACCAAAGAACATAGTGGGGAGCCTCACACTACCCAACCTTAGAATCTATTACACTACCACAGTAGTTAAAACAGCCTGGTACTGGTACAAAAAAAGATATATAGACCAATGGAACAGAGTTGAGACCCCAGAGTTGCCACCATCTTCTTAAGTACAGCTGATATTCAACAAAGGCCCTAAGAGTGTAAATTGGGGTAAAACGAGTCTCTGTAACACATGGTGCTGCCAAAACTGGATATCTGTCTGCAAAAAACTGAAACAAGACCCATAGCTTACACCTTACACAAATCAAACTGGATAAAAGACCTAAATATCTAACCTAAAATGATAAAGATCGTGCAAAAAACACTGTGTCAACAACGGAAGTTTCAATATACACCTCAGACAGACTTCAAAATCTGACAAAGCACAACCAACAGAAAATAGATAAATGGGAACTACTAAGAATCAAACACTTCTGCACATCCAAAGACTTTATCAAAAGAATTAAGAGACCACCTACTGAATGGGAAAAAATATTTGGCAACTACATATTGGACCAATGTCTGATCTCCACAATGTACAAGGCACAGCAAAATGTCAACAAGAAAAAGGTAAATAACCCAGTTAAGCGATGGGCTAAGGAGATGGACAGATACTTCACCAAAGAGGACATCCAGGCAGCCAAAAGACACATGAGGAAATGCTCACAATCACTACATATTTGAGATATCCAAATCAAAACTACAATGAGATACAATCTCACCCCAACAAGGTTGGCCAAGATCCAAAATACAAAAAGCAACAAATGTTGGAGACTATGTGGAGAGACTGGAACTTTCCTACACTGCTGGTGGGATTGCAAATGGTACAACCTCTATGGAAACCAATATGGTACTTCCTTAAAAAGCTGGAAATGCATATACCATCTAATCCAGTAACTCTATTGCTCTAAATACATCCCACATGATCAAAGGCAAACACACAAACAGATACATGCACACAAATGTTTTCTACAGCACAGTCCACAATACCAGTAAGATGCAATCAACCCAGATGGCCAACAACAGATGAAAAGATAAACAAACTACGGTACATATACTCAATGGAACACTATGCAATGATAAAGAACAATAATGATTTTAGAAAGCATCTCATAAATGGGTTTCAATTGGAAGACATTATGCTGAGTGAAATCAGTCAGCTGCAAAAGGACAAATATTGTATGGGACTCCTACTACGAGGACTTAAAAACAGACCTATATACAGAAGAAAAGACTCTCTCATGACGGCAAATGGTGAGAAGGGAGGGAGAGGTCTTGTCATAGAGCAGTTGACAGAAATTTGGTTGGCTGAAAGCAGTGACAGCACACAGTAGAAAGAAGATCGACTCAACTGGTCTTCAGCATAAACTGAAAACACTCCTAATTTTAACCTTAAATTGCAATGATAGAGTAGCAGGGGTGAACATCTAGGGACCATGCTCTCATGGGACATCAAGCCCAACTGGCATAAATAGCCTATTGCTAAGAGCGTCTTCTGCTTTCCATATTCGTGAGTGGCGTCTGGGGTCTTAAAAGCTAGGAAGCTGCCATCTGAGGTATATCAAACAGTCCCAACTCATCTGGAACAGATGATCACCACCACCAACAAAGACACAAGGGAAAAAGAGCCCAGCAGACAGAAGAACCCATCTGAATGAATGACTGTATCAACATGTGACCCGAAGAATCAGAGGGTGCCCGGCCACCATCAAAGACAACTGTGATGCAGCACACAATGTTAAGTTCCAGTGGAACATGGGAAAAAAAGAGGGGTGCACCTCCAGAACTACACTAAAAGACCACTTATAATGGTCCAGCAACCTGGGGGTTCCCCTGGGACTCTGGCCCCTAGACCTGCTGCTGCCCCTCACCAGAAAACATCATTGAGGTCAACTCTTAGGACAAGAATGGACTGGACGAGGGGACACATATGCATCTAAAGGATGATGTCCTACTGGCCTGTTACTGGAAGGGAGAGGAGAGGATGGAGAGAAAGGGACAGGAAATTATTAAGTGGATATAACACATACAAAAGGAAAAAGAGTATACTGTCACTGCTCAAACACAGTGGAAGGATATGCAGATAGGCCAACATGCAAATTTAATTTGGATTGTAAACTTTCACTCAATCACAATTAAATCTTTTTTTAAAAAAAAAAAAAAGCATCTAACAAACTCCAACACCCACTCATGGTAAAAATTATCAGCAAAATAAGAATAAAAGAGAAATTCCTCAACACAATAAAGGGCATTTACACAAACCCAACAGCCAACATCCTCTTTAAGGGAAAGAGTCTGAAAACACTCTCCTCCAGAACACGACCCAGACAAGAATGAACGCTGTCACCACTACTATTCAACATAGTGCTACAGGTTCTAGCCAAAGCAAGACAAGAATAAAGGTCATCCAAATTGGTAGGGAAGAAGTAAAAGCTTCCCTATTTGCAGATGATGTGATCTTATATACAGGAATCCCCAAAGAATCCACAAGAAAACCAGTGCAACTAACAGAAGATCGAAGCAAAGTATCAGGCTACAAGATAAACACAGAAAACTCAGTTGCATTCCTCTACACCAACACAGACAACTTCAAAAAGGAAACCACCAAATCAATGCCATTTACAATAGCTTCCTGTTCTAGTCAGCTAGTGCTGTTCAAACGGAAATAATGCAAAGTGGACAGTTTTAGCAATGACAGGTTTATTCCTACACAGCTCAGTAGGCTACAAGGCCAAATTCAGGATGTCGGCTCCAGGGGAAGGCCTTCCCTCCGTTGGCTGTAGAGCACAAGTCCTTGTGTTGCATCAGTCTTTGGTCAGGGAGCATCCTGGCACAGGAACCTCAGGTCTGAAGGACATGCTCTGCTCCCAGTGCTGCTTTCTTGATGGTATGAGGATCCTTTCTCCCACAGGATGAAAGGACAAGGGATGGTGCAAGCTACACTCTAAGAAAACTCTTAGTAAGGATGTGGCAGTCCCACCCTTACCTGTTTTATCATAATCATCCTATCAATTAGCCACAGGCAGAGATTACAATCTATAGCACCACAAAATCACAAAGTACACAGAATACACAGAATTCTGGACTAGCCAAATTACTACTCACATTTTGGGGGAGGGGAGACATAATTCAATCCATAACAGCCCCCAATTGATAAAATACTTCAAAATAAATCTAACCAGAGAAATAACAGACCTATACAAAGAAAAGTACATGATACGACTGCAAGAAACCAAGAGACCTATACCTACGTTGAAAACCATACCATGCTCATAGACAGGAAGATTCAACAATGTGAAAATAGCTACTCTACCCAAAGGGACCTACAGAAACCATGCAATCCTGATCCAAATTTCAACAGTATTTTTTTACTGAGATGGAAAAGCTAATCACCAACTTCCTACACCAAGGGAATAAGCCCCAGATAAGTATTACTGAAGAAAAAAACCAAAAAAAAAAAGCTGAAAGGATTCACATTATATAAACCTACCAACCTGCATGGTAGTTGAAACACCCTGGAACTGCTACAACAAATGTGTAGACCAAAGGAACAGTATCGAGAACCCAGAAATTCATCAACCTATAAGCAGCTGTTATTTGACAAATGTACAAAGTTCATTAAATGGGAAAAAGGCAGTCTCTTTAAAAAATGGTGCTGAACAGTCCACCATTGCAAAACGATGGAATCAACCCAGATGCCCAACAACAGATGAATGGATAAGCAAATTAGGGTACATATATTCAAAGGAAACACTATGCAATGATAAAGAACAATGATGCATCTCATAACAAGGAAGCATCTCATAACCTGGTTTCAATTGGAAGCCATTATGTTGAGTGAAATTAGTCAGCAACACAAGGTCAAACTGTATGAGACCCTTACTACAAAGACTTACAAACAGACTCACATGTAGAAGAAAAGACTCTTCAATGACTACAAGAGAGACGACAGAGGGAGGGAAAGGAACGCATACAGATTAGATAGCTAACAGAAATTTGGTTTGGTGAAAGCAGTGACAGCACACACCACACAAATGATCAACTTAACTGGACTTCAACATAAACTGAAAACTCATCTATTCCTAACCTAATATTTCAAGGACAGAGTAGCGGGGACGGGGGTCCACGGGCCATGCTCTCTGGGGACATCAAGGCCAACTGGTATAACTAGCCTACTGCTAAGAGTTTTCTGCACCCCACACTGGTGAGTGGCATTAGGGGTCTCAAAAGCTAGCAAGCTGCCATCTGAGATACACAAAATGATACCATCTCAACTGAATCAGCTATCACCAAAGTTAACAAAACCTAAAACAAAAAGAGCCCAGAAGACAGAAGGACCCAAGCGTCTGGATAACTGTATCAACACGGGATCAGAAGAACCAGATGGGACACGGCCACCACCAATGACAGCCATGATGGGGCACACAATGTTGGCTCCCAGTGGCAACACAAAAAGAGGGGTACACCTCAAGAACTCCACTAAAAGGCCACAGTTGACGGTCCACTGCCCTGGAACTTCCCCTGGGAGCATGGCCCCTAGACCTGCTGCTTCCCAAAATCATTATTCATTACTGAGGTCAACTCCAGACAGGAATGGACTGGAGTCGGGGACACAGGGTGATCATATGGTGTGTCCACTTAATGGTATCTACAGGATGCCACCCTACTGGCCTATCACTAGAAGACAGACAAGAGGGTGCAGAGGAGAGGATACAAGATTATTAGCAGGATACGACATGTACAGAACGTAAAGGAACAGTGTGCTGTCACTGGACAAGGAGACTAGAGGGAACTCCAGACAGGTGGGACGGCAAATTTAACTTGGATTGTATACTACTTTCACTCAATCACAGTAAAAAACAAAAAGAATAAATGGTGCTGAGTTTCCATCTGCAAAAATAAAAGACAGACCCATATGTGACACCATTTACAAAAACTAACTCAAAATGGATCAAACACCTATATAATAAACTCTGAAGCAATAAAGATCATGGAAGAAAAAATAGAGGAAATTCTACCAGCCCTAACACACAGCATGAAGTGAATACAAACCATACTTAACAATGCACAAAACCCAAGAAGAAACTAGACAACTGGGAAACCCTAAACATTTAGGCCCAGGCAAAGATTTCACCAAAAGAATAAAAAGATAACCTACACAATGGGAAAAAAAAACTACTGGCTACGACATATCCAATAAGGATCTAATCCCTAAAATCTACAAGATACTGTAAAACCTCAAACACAAATAGGACAAATAACAGAATTAAAAAATGGGTAAAAGATATGAAAAGATACTTCACCAAACAAGACACTCAGCCACTCCACAGACACATAAGGAAAAAATCACAATCGTTAGCCAGTAGAGAAATGCAAATCAAAGCTACAGCGAAGTACCATCTCACCCCAACAAGGCCAGCACCAATCCAGAGAAATAAATAAATAAATATTGAAAAGGTTGTAGTGAGAATGGAACATTTATGCACTGCTGTTGGGAATGTAAAATGGTGCAATCACTTTGGAAATCAATTTGCCATTTCCTCAAAAAGCTAGAAATAGAATAAGCATACAAGCCAGCAATTCTAATTCTAGGAATATATTTTAGAGAAGTAACAGCCCTCACACAAATACATACATGCACATCCACGTTCACTGCAACACTTGGTACAACAGCAAAAGGAAGGAAACAATCAAGGTGTCCATCAACAGAAGACTAGATAAACAAATCATGAACAAATACACACAATGGGATGTACTACAAATGGACCAGAGACGAAGAACAATGATGAATCTGTAAAACATTTCACAGCATGACTGAACCCAGAAAGCATCATGCTGAGTGAAATTAGTCATAAAAAGACCAATACTGTATGAGTCCTCTAATACGAGAACTCAAGAAAAGCTTTAAACACAGAAGAAAATATTCTTTCATGGTTACAATTGTGGGAAAGGAGAAAGGGGGATACTCACAACCATATAGTATACAAGAATGAGCTTAGGTGAGGGGGCTAGGGCCAACACGGCAGGCTAGACACTCATCTCCTCAATTTCCTCTGAGAACTAAAGCCTGGTATGATAATTTAATGGAGCAGCATGGACATCCTCAGAATCCTAGGATCTGGCATATGGTTGTCAGACTAAACTAGTCTCAGCAGCATCTACCGATACACAGCATAGCATCAGCTGATGGACCACCAGTGACTCCATAAGTAGGTACTTATGGAGTACCATACAGCATCAGAGCCTGCCATCCCTGAGAGCTCAGTCGTCTTCTGCAGACACTGCACAACACCCCTCTCAGCAAGTAAGCAGTTTTAAAACTAAACCCATCTACAGAACACAGTAGTCCAGGGCAGTTGAGTGGGGTGGTATCCTTCTCTCTTCCAGTCCTTGAGCTAAACCATAGGCTAGACTGGTGCCATGACAGAAACACCACAAGTAACTTCCATCCTTAGCAGCCGCAGATGGGGCCAGACACCCCAGAGTCTAACTGGAGCCAGTCACTAAAGTGCACAAATGCGGCTGGTTACCCAATCTACTAGTACCTTTACTCCACTCTTAGACCTATGCCTCAGCTCCTGTTGAGGTAACACTAGAATAATCAAACAACTTCTTGATGGCCTGAAGACAACAATTAATAGCAGAATCAGCCCACCATGGCCTTGGAAAACTGTCAAAATAATCAGAAAACTTCCCAGATGAAGAAGCCTTCTGAAATTATCGGAGGTCGAATACAAAAGAATTATATATAAAGCCCTCCTCGACATTAAATAAAATGAAAAGTAAAGTAAGCTATCTGAATTGATGGTAGCTCAACAATCTGAAATCCAGCAGATCTATACTAAAACTACAAAATTAGAGAATTCAGTCCAAATCCAAAAGAGCAAAACTGAGAAGACAGAAGCCAGAGTTAGTGAGCTTGAGGAAAGACCAACTGACACCAGCATTTATGAAGAGAAATCAGAAAAAAATAAGAAAAACAAAGAACGATTAGTAAACACGAGGAAGTCACCTTACCTGGGTCCACAATCAACGTCCTTGGAAGCACCAGTCAAGAAGTCAAAAGATGCTCTGCATTGCGAAAAATCTGCTGCAAAGGACCTCTTTAAAGTATTGGAAAACAAGATGTCACCTTGAAGACTAAACCAGAGTATTTTCAATCCTATCACATGTATACAACCTAAGCCAGAGTATTTTCAACCCTATCACATGCATGTGAAACCTGGACACTGAACAAGGAAGACAGAAGAAGAATTGATGCCTTTGAATTGTGGTATTGGAGAACACTACTGAACGTACCATGAACTGCCAAAAGAACAAACAGATCTCTTCAGGAAGAAATGCAACCAGAGTGCTCCTTGGAAGCAAAGATGGCAAGGCTGTGTCTTACATACTTTGGACATGCTGTGAGGAGGATCAGTCCCTGGAGAAGGACACCATGTTTGGTAGACTGGAGGGAAAAAAGAGGAAGACCCTCAACAAGATTAACTAGCCAGTGGCTAAAATGATGGTGTTACGCCCAAAAACGCACATGGACATGGCACAGGACCAGACAGTGTTTCAATCTGCTGTGCACAGGGTCACTATGAGCTGGAACCTCCTCAAAGGCACCTAACAACAACAACTTTTATCTGTGAACTGTCATCTAAAGTTAATTAAAAATTAAAAAATAACTGAATATTAAACATAAAACGATAAAAGATCATGAAAGAAAAAATAGAGAAAACAATGGAATTTCTAATACACAACTTAGACAGACTACAAAATCTGACCAAAAATGCACCAATAGAAAATAGCTTAATGGGAACAACTAAAAATCAAACACTTATGTTCATCCAAATACTTTATCAAGAGAGTTAAAAGCCCACCTAGAGAATGGGGAAAATTTGGAAAGTACATGTCAGATCAACTACTGATTTCCATATCCTACAAGGTACTACAAAGTAAACAAGAAAAAAGTAAATAACCCAATTAAGTGATGAGCAAAGGAGACAGACAGACACTTCAACAAAGGGAGCCAAAACACACATGAAGAAATGCTCTCTATCATTAGCTATCACAAGAATCCAAATCAAAACTACAATGTGATCCCATCCCACACCAACATGGTTGGACACAATCCAAAAAAATAGAAAGCAACAAATGCTAGCAAGGCTGTGGAGACACTGAAACTCTCCAACGCCTCTGCTGGGATTGCAAAATGGTACAACCTCTTTGGAAAGCAATCTGACACTTCCTTAAAACGCTGGAAAAAGAGATACCATTGATCCAATAATCCCACTGATTGGAATATACCCTACAGAAACAAAGGCTGTCACATGAACAGACACATGCACATGAATCTTTATTGCAGCATAGTCCACAGATAGCAAAAACACGGAATCAAACTAAATACCCATCAACAGATGAATGGATAAACAAACTATGGTACATATATTCAATGGAACACTATGCAATGATAAAGAATAATGGTTTTAGGAAGCATCTCATAACCTAGTTTCAACTTGAAGACACGCTGAGTAAAATTAGTCAGCGGCAGAAGGACAAACATTGTATGAGACTCCTGCTACAAGGACTTAAAAATAGACTTGTGTACAGAAGAAAAGACTCTTCCACAGCTGCAAGGGTGGGGAGGGAGGGAAAGGGACGTTTAGATAGCTGACAGGAATTTGGTTAGGTGAAGCTGGTGACAACACAGAACAGAGCAGATCATCGTAACTGGACTACATCACAAACTTAAAGGTTTTCAAAACTAAGCCAAATACTTCAAAAGTAAAGTAGGAGGTGCAGGGGTCTGGGGACCATGTTTTCAGGGGACATCAAAGTCAACAGGCATAACTAGTCTTTACCTAAGAAGGTCTTCTGTACCACATATTGGTGACTGGTGTCTGGGGTCTTAAAAGCTAGCAAGCTGCCACCTGAGGTACACAAATGGTCTCAAAACATCTGGAAATCTGGAACAGATGACAACTGAAAATATCAAAGACAGGAGCAAAAATGGGTCCAGGAGACAGAAGGACCCATGTGAACGGGAGACTGCATCAGGATGAGACCAGAATCACATGGTGCCCCACGACCACAAAGTCAGCCGTGATGGGGAACACAACAGAGCCTCTGAGGCAACACCTTATAAAGAGGAGTGACGATCAACCACTCTACTAAAAGACCAGAATTGTGTCAAACAGCCTGGAAGGCCCCCTGGGAACATGGCCCCTAGACCTGTTGCTGGCCCTGACCTGAAACCAGTACTGAGGTCAACTCTCCACCCAAGAATGGACTAGACTCAGGGGCACAGTGTGTGCTTGCGGTGGGTGTACTTCACGGTTGTATGTATTTACAGGAGGCTGTCCTACTGGTTTCTTTCTAGATGGGAGAGAAGAAGAGTGGAGAGAAGGGGGCAGATGCTCTTTAAGAGAATACTAGAAGCACAGAGTGAAAAGGAGGAATGTGGTGTCACAGGGTGAGGAGAACAGGTGGAGCTGCAGATAGGCGGGTATGCAAAATTCATTTCGATTGTACACTTTCACCTAATCATAATTTTTTAAAAAAGAAGAAAAAGAGAGGCAGTAGGGTTGAAAATCAATAAACCGATTTTCAAATCTGTAAATCAAGAGAGGACCAAAGAAAAACCAAGTATCACATCATTAAAAACTAAACAAACAGAAAGAACGCTCAGAAAAAATAATTATCCCAAGAACGTATAAAAGAAGATGACGATTTGGCTAACGACCAAATTGACGTAACTTCCCGAAGCTCGATACGCATGGAGGGGCGCCCAAAGAGCCCCGTGACAGATGGTGCACAACCGACCACCACACAGGCGCTCTCGCCGAAGGTGGGGAGAGGTCAGCGAAGGGCGACGGGAAGGCGACAGGCCGGTCCCGGTACAGAAGGAAGGCTGGCCACGAACAGGGAACTGTTTCACCGGCAACGGATGCGGCGCTGGGACAAAGACAGGGAGGGATAGGAGACCTGGGGGTCTGCAGGGTCCCCCGGACACAAGCTGAAGCACTGGAGAGAACACAGAGCCCAAGTTTTCACGGAAAGCACCACACTCACCGACCAGGAATGGCGGCGCGAGACGATCTCCTCCTCAGGGACGCGCAGGGAAGGGGCGGAGCGTCAGGCCGCGCGGGGTGTGACGTAGACCGGGGGCGGGGCCTCACGGGCGGAAGGGCTAGGCTTGAAGGAAGAGGGCTTCTCCGCAGAGCCCCAGTGTTTACGCGATAGGCTTGCAGCGAGCTGGTTAGGGAAGGGGGCGAGAGGGCCCGGTGGGGACAACCCCGAAGTGGGGCAGGGAGTCCAGGGGACCGCTGCGCAGGAGTTGACCCCACCTGAGTTTTAAGTTTCTGTCCTTTCAACAGAACTGCATTCTCTAGTTGAGCCATTTCAAAGTGTTTGCGGTCCTGTAGCTGTTTCCCTTAACCTTTCAGTTTAAGTGTTTGAAGGCAAGAAGGAACAAGAAGGCTGGTAATAAGTAACCCGAGGACTGGAAGGGACAGAGTTGACACGTCCTGAAGTTCTAACTAATATCACAAAATAATATGTGTTCTAATTGTTTAATGAAATCTTCTTGGTCCCATAAATCTTCATCTGAGGTACAAGAGGCGAGTTGTGTGGGTTACACATTATTGCAAGCCGAGACATTTTCCTCCTAACACGTGTTTGTTGTTTTCTGTGCCCCAGATTCAATTCTGACTCATAGTGATTCTACAGGACACTAAAACCAAAACCAAACCTGTTTCCTCAAGTCCCTTACACCTTGCAGTGATCCTATAGGACTGTGAAGAACAGAATTAACAAGGAAGAGCTAACGGATTTGAACGGCCAGCTTTTCTGATTAGCCAAGCCAAAAGCCAAGTGCCGTCGAGTCGGATCCCATTTTCAATCTCTACGCCACCAGGGTTCCGTAAGCCAAGCCAGCCACTGCTGTTGACTCAGTTCCTACTTCCAACAACACTGTAGGTCAGAAGAGAACTGCCCCATTGAATTTCAAGGAGTGCCTGGTGGATACGGACTACTGACCTTTTGGTTAGGCAACTTAACCACCATGCCACCAGACTTTCCCCAGGGCACCACGACAGTGCCACACAATGTTTCCTAGATAGAATGCATGGAAATCCTGGCAGTGTAATGGTTAAGAGTTACAGCTGCTAACCAAACGATTGGCAATTTGTATCCACCAGGCACTCCTTGGAACTCCATGGGGCAGTTCTACCCTGTCCTATAGGGTCGCTGTGAGTTGGAACTGACTCGACAGCAGCAAGGAAATAGTAAGCAAAGATATCACATTGAGGACTAACTTGTACCAGACCCAAGTCATGGTATTTTCAATTGCCTCACATGCATGCAAAAGCTGGATAAAGAACAAGAAAGTCCAGACACTTGACACCTTTGAATTATGGTGTTGGTGAAGAGAACTGAGCATACCATGGACCTGTAGAACGACCAAATGTATTTTTGGAAGAAGCACAGCCAGAATGTTCCTTAGTAGTGAGGATGGTGAGATTTCATCTCATATACTTGGACATGTTAACAGGATGGGCCAGTCCCTGAAGAAAGGTAGATAACTGAAAAAGAGGAAGACCTTCCCCAAGATGGAGTGACACAGCAGTTGCAACAATGGACTCCAGTACAAAGATTGTGAGCATGTCCCAGAACTGGACAGTATTTTGTTCCATTGTGCATATAGTTGCAATGAGTCAGAACTGACTCAACAGCAAATAACAACAAAAACAACATGAGTATTCAGGAACCCAGGTGGCACAGTGATTCAGAACTAGGCTGCAAACCAGAAGGTTAGTTGTTCAAATCTAACAGCTGCTCCTCCTCGGAAACTCCCTGGGAAGTGCTTCTCTGTCCTATAGAGCTACTAGGACTCACATTCAACAGGACAACCATATGTTTGGTTTAGGTATGTAATTCTTCAAGAGTCACTTCTGTGTCCTGTGTCAACTAAAACCTGTTCTTCTATTTCACTACACATGTAGTCCATAACCTACAACAGGATGACCTTTCAGTGACTCCATCATAAGCCAGTTCTGACCTCAGTTCAGTAAATCTTACTCTTTTACTTTTCATTATATTGCTGTTTTAGTCAGCTAATGTTGTTCTAACAGAAATACCAGAGTGGATGGCTTTAACAAAGGAGTTTATTTTTACACACTCCGGTAGGCTACAAGTCCAAATTTAGGATGTTTGCTGCATGAGAAGGCTTTCCCCCTTGTCATCTCTGAAGGAAAGTCCAGTAGTGTATCAGTCTTTGTCCAGGGAACATCTTGGTGCAAGAACCTTAGGTCTGAAGGACGCACTCTTTTCTGCTGGTGCTGTTTTCTTAATGGTGTGAGGGTCCCAATTCTCTGCCTGCTTCCCTTTCCCTTTATCTCTTACAAGATGAAAGGATTAAGAGTGGTATGAGCCACACTCCAGGAAGACTCCCTTTACGGTATAACAGAGAGGTGATCTTCTAAAAAGATTTAGAGTCCCACCCTAATCCTTTAATATGCAACACAACAAAAATCACACAATGGAAGACAATCATAAAATACAGGAAATCATGGCCCAGCCACAGGGCTATACCTGTTTTTGAAGAGATACAATTAAATCCATGACAATTTCATTTTATTATCAGTATCTTTATAAATCTGATCTTTATTGTCAGTGTCTGTGTCATAACAATGACACTAGAGTCCTGATGGCTGTTGGTTGTGTACACTTCAATTGTCATATGTTGTCAAAGTTGCACATTGCCCAGCTTTCTGTTAAGACAGCCTGAGTCCCTATGACAGAGACATCACTGATGGCCAGGCCATAGTCTGCTAGACAACAGTATTTTGACCAATAACTGAACATCCGTGAGCGAATATTTGAGTATGATGATACCAACAAATTATGTACTACAACATTCTATGTCATACGTATTATTAAACAGAAAATGTGCTAAAACTTGGGGGAGGGAAGTATTTCTAAACTCAGTTTGTTGGCCCTCGAATAATTCATCAGTCAGGAACTACCTGTGTTCAAAATCCATGAGAATGACCCTAAAGTAGTCATTCTCCCAACCAGTTGCCCTAAGGGCTCAAGAAGCTGGTGGTATTCATTCAAAAATAAGACACGGAACCGTCACCCTAAGCAATAGAAGGTCAGGTTTCTCATCCTCTTCTTTGTCCTGCCCCTTTCAAAATCCCTCCAAACCAGAGTGAATAAAACAGAATTTTTAGGGTCCTTCAATGCTGAGGAACAACCATACAACTTGTTGAGTGTGTTGCATGCACTAAGAAAGACATTTCTTTTGACCCTGCTAATACTTATTCCGTCTCTCGTTTCTTAATAAATAGATAAAAAAAACTCCACTCTGCTGGGATGATGTTTTAGTCAGCTAGGGCTTCCCTAACAAAACTACCACAGAGTGGATGGCTTTAACAAAGGAAGGTTTATTCTTACACAGTCTGGTAGGCTACGAATTCAAATTGAGGATGTCTGCTCAAGGGGAAGGTTCTCCCCCTTGTTGGCTCTGAAGGACAGTCTAGTATTGCATCAGTCTTTGTCCAGGGAGCATCTTGGTGCAGGAACCTCAGGTCTGAAGGACGCACTCTTCTTCTGGTGCTGCTTGCTTGATGGTGTGAGGTTCTCAATTCTCAGCCGCTTCCCTTTCCTTTTGTCTTTTGCAGGATGAAAGGACTAAGGGTGGGGCAAGCCATACTCCAGGGAAACTCCCTTTACAGTGGAGCAGGGAGGTGATCCTATGAACGGATTTACAGTCCCACCCTAATCCTTTAACATACAGCATAGGAAAACCACAAAATGGAGGACAGTTACAAGATACGGGGAGTCATGGCCCAGTCATGTGGCTACACCTATTTTTAGGGGGACACAATTCAATCCATGACAGATGAATTCCTTTCTTTCCCCTTTCTCTTTCCCTCTTGTTTTGCCCATTTTCTTAAGAATCATTCCAGTCTCCCATGTTACGTTTTCTTTCAGTATTTGGAAGCAGCACTGAGTGGCTATAGTGGCTGTAGCTCTGGTTGGACCTAGCCTAAGCTTGGCACGGTGTCACTTTCTGCCCCAGCACAGTCCTTTACAGGGGCTCTGAGGGTAGAGGGCAGCTTCAGTCAGAATTCCAACTTGGCCCAGCATTGGAGTTTACCTCAAAACTTTCATTGACTTTCATTCAAATTTCCCCATTGGCAGGGGCCCTGAGCTTGGAAGCTACAGCTCAGAACAGCCCAATCCAAGCTTGCCTGAGCATCAAGGTCAAGATCATAGGTAAGACAGAACAGAACCAGTGTCCCTACACAAGACCTCAGCTAGAGCTCCCACAGCCCTGAGGCACCTGGCAGCAAGAGAACTTGAAGGGAGGGGAAGGCCACCCCCCAACAAGAACCTATGTCTTCAGGCTGTTTTCCCTACAACTTTCTCTGAAGGTCTCCACATAGGAGAAGGGAGAGAGGAGGAAGACTTGAGATGCTAGCTGAGAATCTATACATCCTGTGAGTGATGAGGTAGGACTTCTAGAAAGAGAGAGTCTTAATATAAACCAGTGGACATTTGATGAGATATGAACTGTAGAAAAGCACAAAGGGGACAAAGCACACTGGAAACCAGAGATGGAGCAGTGTGACTGGGAAGAGGACAGACATGGCTGCAGAAATGTATTGAGATGACAGAGACACTGATGCTGAACATTGAAAATTGCCATATCCTGGAAGAAATACTTACTCTGGAATTAGAAAACACTGGAATTAAATTAGCTCATTGCTGTACTAGTTCCACTGAATAAGGGCATGCAATTAGCTAATTCTTCTAATCTTTGTTTATGCTTAAATGGGTATGCATTCTAATTCTTAAGTTTACTTTGAATATTACTAATGTAATCATGCTCATCAAAATGGTTTCTGAGTTACTAAATATCATATAAATGTGAGATTAGTTCTTTCACAGTTGTGCAATCAAATTCACCTCAGCCATGTCCACAGTTGAAACCTGACTCACAGGGATCATCCTTAGCATTCCTGAACCCTCTTGAAAACAAAAAAGCCAACCTATTGCCCTCTAGTCGATTCTGACTCAGAGCAACTTCATAGGACAGAGAAGAACTGCCGCACAGGGTTTCCTACAAGCAACTGGTAGATTTAAACTGCCAACCTTTTGGTTAGCTGCTGACCTTGTAACCACTGCACCACCAAGACTTCTTAGCCTTCTTACTAATACTTTAGCTTCCAAATGTGCAATCACACATTGAGAAAATATTCTGATGTCTCTGACAGATAGTGTTCAGGAAACAAGAGATGGGATGTCAAGATAACTTAGATAACTTAGGGAGCGACTGTTAACCCCATAGTACTCAGCCAGTGAGGAACTGGGTGAGGGACTTGGGAGTTTAGGAGATAAAAAGGGCTTGTAAGAAACTGTTCGGCACGCCCTCTCTGGCCAGCCTCCTTTGTAGGCTCAGGTGCCTGGTTCTGCAAAATCAACTAATAAAGCTTCGCTCTGGCTAACTAGATCTGAATTGGATTTCTTGAGCATTTGTCAGAAACAGACACTGGTAACTGCCCATCGGTGACCTCATGTGGGATAAGGCAGCCTGCCTAGAACACCAAGGCAGGTTCTTAGCTGGGGGTTTATACCGGCCCGCCAGTTGCCAACAGGAACCTGACCGGTGTCTGGAGTGCTGACTTTCCTGACAATAGCTATCAAAGATTATTTTCTTCCATGCATGAGCCTTCTATTAAGTCCTTATAATAGTGGTCTCATACACTATTTGTCCTTTTACAACTGACAGATTTCATTGAGCATAATGTCTTCCAGATAATTCCAGGTTATGAGATATTCCCTAAAATTATCACTGTTCTTTATCATTGCATAGTGTTCTGTTGTATAAATACACCTGTTTTAGTTACCTGGTACTGCTCTAACAGAAAATACTATGAGTGGAAGGCTTGATAAAGAGAAACTTTATTGTCATAGTCTGGTAAGCCACAAATCCATTTATGAGTTGTAAGTTCATTCAATAAGAGAAATTCTCGCAGTCCAGTAGGCTAAGTCCAAATTCAACAAGAGCATCTTGGCATAAGAACCTCAGGTCCAAAGGACGTGCTCTGCTCTCAGTGCTGCTTTCTTGGTGGCATGAGGTTCTCAACTCTCTATCCTCACTTCTCTCCCTAACATTCCACAGCTGGTAACTTGGGTCCTGCCTCTCCAGCACAACTGCCGCCCATTCGCCATCATCAATATCACAGAGGCAGGATTCACAATACATGGGAGGAACTGTACCATATTGGAACTCACAGCCAAGTCGAATCAATACATACATTTTTGGAGCAACACAATGCAATGCATGACAACACCACAGTTTGCTTATCCATTCATCTATTGACGGGCACTGCCCTGGATTGAACTGTGTCCCCCCAAAATGCATCTGGCCGCTTGGCTGTGCCATGATTCCCAATATTTTATGATTATCTTCCATTTTGTGATTGTTCTATGCTGTACGTTAAGAGGATGAGGGTGGGAGTGGAAATCCCTTCTAAAGGTCCCCTCCTTGCTTCACTGTAAAGGGAGTTTGCCTGGAGTGTGGCTTGCACCACCTTTTATCCATTCATCCTACAAGATGTGAAATGGAAGCAAGAAGAGAGATGGGAACCTCACACCATCAAGAAAGCAGCACCGGGGGAAGAATAAGTCTTCAGACCTGAGGTTCCTACCCCAAGATTCTCCTTGAACAAAGACTGATGCAACACAAGGAAATTCTTCCAGAACCAACAATGAGGGAAAGCCTTCCCTAGAGTGGACACTGTATTTGGACTTATAACCTACTGGAATATGTAAGAATAAAACTTTCCTTTGTTAAAGCCAATCTTTTGTGGTATTTCTCTTAGAGAGCAGCACTAGATTAACTAAAAACAGACATCTAAGTTGATTCCATCTTTGTGCTATTGTGGATAGTCCTGCAACTAACATCTATTTGCATGTATCTATTCATGTGACAGCCCTTGTTTCTGTGGGATGTATTTCAAGCAGTGGAATGGTTGGATTATATGGCATTTCTATTTCCAGATTTTTAAGAAAGTGCCAAATAGCTTTTCAAAGAAGTTACAACATTTTACATTCCCACAAGCAGTGTACAAGAGTTCCAACCTCTCAATAGCCTCTCCAACATTTGTTATTTTGTGTTTTTCACATTAATGCCAGCCTTGTTGGAGGTGAGATGGTATCTGCTTATTGTTTTGATTTGAATTTCTCAAATGGCTAATGGCTGTTAGCGTTTCCTCATGTGTATTTAGGCTGCCTGAATATCTTCTTTGGAGAACTCTCTTTCCAAATCCTTTGTCCATGGTTTATTTGGGTTACTTGTCTTTGGAGATAAGATGTCAATCCGAATTGTCATTTCCAAATATTTTTCCCAGTTTGTAGTCAGGCTTTTTGCTGTTCTGACAAAGTCTTTGGATGAGCTGGTTCCAGTCTCAGAAGAATTGTTTCACTCTCTCTCTTTCCATTCTAGATGACGTTGGCTGTTGGCTTTGAATAGATGCCCTGTACTATTACGAGGAATTGCTTTTCTGTTCTTCCTATTTTGCTGAGAGTATCTAACATGTATGTGTGTTGAACTTTGTCAAATGCCTTTTCTGTCAGTTAAGATCAGGTGATTCGTATCTTTTTTATTTGTGTCATTGTCTACATTAATTATTTTTCTACTGCTGAACCATCCCTACATCCCTGGTGTGAATCCTACTTGGTCATGGTCAATTATTTTTCTGATATGTTACTGAATTCTACTGGGTAGAATTTGATTATGGATTCTTGCATGTAAGCTCATGGGAGATACTGGTCTGTAATTTTTCTTTTTTGTGCTATCTTTACACAGTTTTGGTATCAGGGTTATGCTGGCTTCATAGAATGAAACATTGGGAATGTTCCAGGTTTTCCTATGCCATGAAATATATTCACTAGTATTGGTATTAACCCCTCTCTAAAAGTTTGGTAGAAATCTCCAGTGACGTCCGGGCCGGGACTTTTTTGGTTTGTAGTCTTTTCATTGTTTTTTCAATCTCTTCTTTCGTGATGTGTTTGTTAAGTTATTCTACTTCTGTTTGTTTTAGTTTTGACAAGTAATGTTATTCTAGAAATTCATCCTTTTCCTCTAGGGTTTCAAATCTATTAGAGTACAATTTTTCATAGTATTCTGTTATGATTCTTTTAATTTCAGTTGGGTCTGTTGTGAAATCACCCATTTCATCTCTTGTTGAGGTTATTTGATTCCTGTTTTCCTCTTATGAATTTGGCCAATGACTTATCAATTTTTTCATCTTTTCAAAAATCAGCTTTTAGTTTTGTTAATTCTTTAAATTGTTTACCTATTCTTAATTCATTTAGGTCTGCTCTAATTTTTATTATCTGTTTCCTTCTAGTGCTTGAGGGGTTCTTTTGTTGTTCTCTTTCTACTTGTTCAAGTTGCAGGATTAATTCTTTGGTTTGCACCCTTTTTTTCATTCTGAATATGTGCATTTATTTAGATAAATTGACCATTGAGTACTGCTTTTGCAGTATTCCATAGGTTATGGTATGACCTGTCTTAATCCTCATTTTTTCCATGGATTTCTTTATTATATCCTTGATTTCTTCTATAAGCCATCCATTTTTGAGCAAGGTGTTGTTCAGTTCCCATGAGTTTGAGTTTCTACCAATGTTTCTCTCTGCTATTGATTTTTACTTTCATGGCTTTATGGCCTGAGATAATACTTTGCAATATTTCCATGTTTGGGATTTTGTTGAGAATTGCTTTAGGGTCCGATGCATGACTGTTCTGGAGAATGCTCCACGTGCCTTGGAAAAAAAAGTATACTTGTCTCTTGTAGGGTGGATAGTTCCATATACGTATTGTTACAGTAAGATCTTCCATATCTTTATTGAGCTTCTTTCTGGATGTTCTGTCCATTACTGAAAGTGGTATGTTGAAGTGTTCTATTATTGTGGAGTGATCTATCTCAAGTGTCAGTGTTGTCAGTGATCATTCCTTGTATTTATGAGTTCTGATGTTGGGTGCATAAATATTTAACATTGTTATATCCTCCTTAGGTATTGAACCTATAAGCAGTAAATAACAACCATACTTGTCCATAATGGTGGATTTTACTTTAAAGTCTATTTTGTCTGAAATTCACATCACCACTTCTGCCCTTCTTTGCATGCTATTACCTTGGCTTATTTTTTTCATCCTTTGAGTTTCAGTTTGTTCATATCTTTGAGTCTAAGGTGTGTTTCTTGTAAGCAGCTTGTAGATGGATCACTTTTTTTTTTTTTTTATCTATCCTGTTACTCCCTGTGCCTCTATTGGTACATTTAATCCATTTATATTAGTGTAATTATTGATAGGTATGTATTTAGTGCTGCCATTCTGGTGCCTTTTGCTTTGACTGTTGTGGACAGCTTCTTTATTTCACTTAATATTTTCTTCTGAGTCATTTTTCATTATGGGTTTTCTTTTCATCCTTCTTAATGTTGGTTTACCTGTTGAGATCCCTAGATTGTATTTCTTGTTCTGATGTGTAGTATTGAGACTTTGCTTTACAGCTACCCCACTGTTTCCTCCTAATGTTCTAAGTTCAAATTACTCTTTAACTTCTTTGTATCACTTTGACTTCCTCTTCATCTGAAAGGTCTATGAATCCATTTATTTGTCCCTCTTTTTTACTATACTGTTGTCATAATTTACATGCTGAGATCTGTTTCCCTAATTTTACTATTTTAGTTTTGATTAAGCTTTGTGTCTTCCCTAACCAACTGGGACTTTGGATGCTGTGTCCTGAATTGTATCCTTGAATATGTATCTGATGTTATTGATTTTCTAATCTAAGAACTATCTTCAGCACTTCTTGTAATTTTGGTTTGGTTTTTGCAAATTCTCTAAACTTCTGTTTATCTGAGAATATCCTACTTTCACCATCATATTTGAGAGATAGTTTTTCAGGATATATAGTTCTTGGTTGGAAGTTTTCTCATTCAAGAATTGTGTATGTTATCCTATTGCCTTCTAGCCAACATGATATCTGCTGACTAACCAGCATGTAGTCTAAATGACTCTCCTTTGTAAGTTCCTTTTGGTTTGAGCCTATGCACCCAAATAGCTACTGTCATTGAGTCAGGCCAACTCATAGCGACTCTAGAAGTCAAAGTAGAACTGCCTCACAGAGTTTCTAAGGAACATCTCATGGTTTTGAACTGCTGATCTTTTAAGGTAGCAGATGCAGCACTTAACCCACAACACCAGCAGGAACCTTGCTGCTCTTAAATGCCTCTCTTTATATTCTACTTTGTTAACTTTCATTATAATATATCTTGGTATCTTTCTTTTGGGATTTACCTTTTGTGAAGTTCAATGAGCATCTTTGGAAGAAATCTTCTAATCTTTTGCAATGTCAGGTTATAGAAGAAATAAAGGACGTAATAAATAAATCCACGGAATAAATGAGAATTAAAACAAATCCTATCAGAACCTATGGGATACAGGAAAAGCAGTTTTCTGTTAGCAAATCTTTAACAACTCTCTCTGTATTTTCTGCTATCACTTCCTGTTCAGGTACTCCAGTCATGTGTATTTTATTCCTCTTGATAGAGTTCCACATAACCATTAATTACTCCTCATTTTTCTTAATTCTTTTATCTGATTATTCTCCATAAATGCTGGTCTCAGTTGCTTTATCTTCAATCTCACTAATTCTGCATTCCATTCTCTCCATCATCCTCCTTTTACTGTTTTTTAATTGTCTAACTGCGTGATATTTTTATTAATCTGCTGAATTTCAGGTCATTGTTGCTCTAAAAATTCTTGTAGCTTGTTTAATTCTTCATTTAATTCTGCTGCACTTTGTCTAATCTCCATCCTGATTTCTTGTAGCACTCTACACAGAAATCTTTTGTATTCTACCTCTGATAATTGCAGGAAGACTTCTTCATCTGGAAACATTTTGATTAATTTGGTAGTTTTCTGAAACTGTTGTGATCTGCTTCTTTAAATCATTAGAAACCGATTGCTGTCCCTGAGGAATGAGAATGCTCTTGTGATTGATTTGTTAGGTTATTGCAATTGAACATATACATTTATGAAGACTTCCAACTAACTTCGCAAACTCATCCTAGTAGAAGTGCTACATTCCTCATTGATGAATATCACTATGGTCACCTTCAAAGTACTCCCATTAGGAAGTGTGCACTGACACCACTGACTCCATTCAAAGCGATTCTGGAACTCCTTTCCAGGAATGGCCATCAGAGCTGTCATCACATAACCCTTGATGCCTGAATGTCATCAAAATGTCTTTCTTTCAATATTTCCTTTATCTGTATGTAAAGAAAAATGTCACTGAGGGTCAGACCATGTGAGTAAGAGGGGTATTCCAATATAGCTATTTGTTTGCTGATTAAAAACTATCTCACAGACAACAATACCATTAACTTCATGAACTTCCCATTGTGCCATTGTGTGAAATGGCAATTCCAGAAAGAACTCCAAAATGGCTTTCAAGGTTGGTCCGGACACTGGCATCAGTACATAGCTTCCCAAGGGAAGTACTTCAAAGGTGACTACAGTGACTTTCAGAAATAACACATATAGCATTTAAAACTTAACCTAATATACATGTGTACACATGTATATGTATATACAGAAAACCCTGGTGATGTGGTGCTTAAGTGCTATGTGGATTAAACAAAAGGTTGGTAGCTCAAAGCCACCAGGCACTCTTTGGAAACTCTATGGGCCAGTTATACTCTGTCTATAGGCTCACTATGAGTCAACACTGACTCAACAGCAGTGGGTGGGTATTTACATATATATATGTATGTGTGTACGTATATTTGTGTGTGTGTGTGTGTATGTGTATACACCAAACCCAAAAGAACCTACTGTTGCTGAGTCAGGTCTGACTCATAACAACCCTAGAGGTCAGAGTGGAACTGACCCATAGAGTTCCCAAGGGTGCCTGGCAGATTTGAACTGCTGACCTGCTGGTTAGAAGACATAGCACTTAACCCACTACACGATCAACATTTCCATATACACATACACGTGCACGCACACACACATGTATATACATGTGTAAATATATGTGTGTGGGTGTATATGTATGTATTTACATATGTGTATATATACAAAATACACATATGTACAAATATACACATTTTGATATATATTATATATATACATATATGCCTTTTAACTCAGTTTTGACTGTCCAAGTTGTCTAGTCATTTGAACCACAGAGGAATTAAGCTTTAATAATTCTGATGCCCTGTCACCCAATGGTTGGAGTGATGACTGCACTTAGAAAGGAAGGAGGAACTGTTGGCTCAGGGGAGCCAGCCTAAGTCTTCCAACCTTCACTTCATTTCCCTACCCAGGTCCAGGAGAAAAGCTCAGGGCACACACCTAAAATGTCTCAATTCTGTCCCAGGTAGTGCTCCAGAATTTAGATTTGGGTGTTGAGCAGAGGAGGGAGGGAAAAAAGGGTGGATACAGGAAGTCAAGTCAGAATATAGGAAAGCTCTGAGTCAGGAAAGTTGGCAAGCATTTAGCTTGTGATGCTCTGATGAACTTCTGCAGCTCTGTATGTGCAGTGATACACAACTGAGAGAAGCCACAGGAACTTGTCTTCTACCCCTGCCTTTGTTTCCCTCTCCACACTCAGGAAAAAAAGCTCAGGGCACACATGTAAAGGGCCCCACTTCCGGCCTGGGTAGTGCACCAGAATGTACCATCTCATCTGGAGCATAGAAAGTAGATAGGAAAGGCTGGGGATAAGGAGAGAAATAAGCACGTAGTAAAGGATTCAGCACGCAGTGTTCACAAGCACTTAGCTTGAGACAGTCTGGTGAAAATCACCTGGCGCTGTATAGATACAGCTATCTGCAGCTCAGGGAGAGCTAGAGGAACTTTCCCTTTATCCTTCCCTTTGTTTCCCTCCCTGAATCTGGGAGAAAAAGCTCAGGGCACACAGGTAAAATGTCCTACTTCTGGCCCAGGTACTGCACCAGAGTTTAGCTTCTGGTGTAGCTCATAGAAGAGAGTGGGAGGGGCACTGCTGTGCTTGGCAGCCAACCCCCACAATATTCTCTAGGTGCCACCATCCTAAGCTGAGCCTCTTGGTTGAGAGAGATACAATTTACTCAGGTGCCACTGCTGAGTATAGCAGCTGGCCCCAACCACACTCTCAGGTGCAACCTTTCCAGGCCTAGCCTCCCAGCTAACAAAGATGGCCTCCACACTTGCGCTGTCACTGTGGTCCTGCGTCAGCAGAAGTGGGAACCTCTGGGCTGCTGATTCATTACCAACAAAGGTAGATGTTCCCCTTCCTGTCACCTAGTCCAATCTCACAATTTTCCGCCTAATTTTGGAGTGCCAAGAATGTACTTGCAAAACCCTTGTGGCATAGTAGATAAGGGCTACATCTGCTAACCAAAAGTTGGCTGTTCAAATCTGCTAGGAGCTCCTTGGAAGCTCTATGCAGCAGTTCTGCTCTGTCCTATATTGCTCTTATGAGCTGTAATTGACTCAGTGACACTGGGTTTGGTTTTAGCATTCTGAATGTACTTTTGAATGACATTCCATTCTGTTGTTTTTCAAGGCCTTAGTCAACAGAGAGACACCACAGTGGCATTGTGGTTAAGTGCTGCATCTACTAAAATGAAATAAGCAGTTTGAATCTCCCAGGCACTCCTTGGAAACTCTACAGGCAGTTCTACTCTTTCCTATAGGGTTGATATGAGTTGGCATCAACTTGACAGCAGTGGGTTTGGGTTTTTGGTTTTAACTTGTTAGACGGATCAGAGGAGACATCTGGCTAGTCTGCATTCTTAGCCCCACCTCCAATGTCATTTTTTATGGAATGAAGAAACAAATTGCCAACTTCATTTGGAAAGGGATGAAGCCCCAGACAAGTGAAATGCTACTGAAGAAGAAGAACAAAGTAGAGGTCTCACACTACCTGACCTTAGGACCTATTACACTGCCACAGTACTGAAAACTCCCTGGTACTGCTACAGCAACAGATATATAGACCCATGCAACAGAATAGAGAAGCCAGACACAACACCGTCCACCTATGAAAAATTCACATGTGACAAAGGCCCAGTGACTGGAAAATAGGGACACAACAGTCTCTTTAACAAATGATGTCAGCAAAACTGGATATCCACCTGCAAAAACTGAAACAAAACTCCTGTCTCATGCCTTGCACAAAAACTAACTTAAAATAGATCAAAGAACCCAGCATCTAAAATGATAAAGATTATGGAAGAAAAAAAAAGGGCAATAATAGAACCTCTAATATATGGCATTAAGACTGCAAAATATTACTAACAATACATAATCAGCAGAAGAGAAAGTAGATAACTGGGATCTACTAAAAATTGAACATAGGCTTATACAAAGACTTCCTGGCTACAGACTAGGAAAAAATACTTCACAACCACAAATCTGATCGATGTGTAATCTCCATCATCTACAAAGTACTACAAAATATCAACAACAAAAAGACAAGTAACCCAAATAAACAATGGGCAAAACATATGCACAGATACTTCTCCAAAGAAGACATGGGCAGACCCTTCTCCAAAGAAGACATCCAGGCAGCCAAAACACACATTCAGAAATGCTCACGACCATTAGCCATTAGCGAAATCCCAATCAAAACTACAATGAGCTACTGTCTCATGCCAGCAAGGCTTGCATTAACCTAAAATCACAAAATAACAAAGTGATGGAAAGGTTATGGAGGGACTGGAACTCTTCTGCTCTGCTGGTGTGAAAGTAAAATGTACAACTTCTTTGAAAGCAATTAGGCACTGTCTCAAAAAGCTAGAAATAGGAATACCGTATCAACCAGCAATTCCAGCACTTAGAAGACAAGGGTTTTCAATTCAGTTGGTGAACTTAACTGTTGTGAGTGCTGTGTACCTAATTTCTGTCTATCAGTACAGTCACCTTTGAAATACTCCCCATTGGAAGCTACGCACTGACACCAGGGCCTAGACCACTTTTCAAAACAATTGTGGAACTCTTTTTGAAATGGCCAATGTGCACGGTGGTATGGTGGTAAGTGCACAAACTTAACTGGATAGTTGTCTGTGAGGGAGTTTTTAGGCAGCAAACAACTGTATTAGAATACCCTCCCTACTCACCTGATCTGGCCTCCAGTGACTTTTTTCTTTACCTGAACGTAAAGGGAATATTGAAAGGAAGACTCCAGATGTCAAGGGTAATATGACCATAGCTCTGATGGTCATTCTAGAAAAAGCCTTCCAAAATTGTTTTGAGCAGTGGCCTAGGAGCTTGCATTGGTCCAGAGCTCCCCAAGGGGCAGTACTCTGTAGGTGACTATAGTGATATTCAGCAATGAGGATTTCATTGCTGGACTTTGTATAAAAACAGAGAAAGAGAGTTAGGTCAAGGAAATGGCTCTTGAGGTTGTACAGTTTGGAAAGTTCCAAGTCTGTGGATTAGGACAGAGGCTTTTTCTGATTCATGCAGTTGTGGGGCCTGCTAAACCCAAGACCAGCATGTTCATGAGCCAGGCTCTTGCTCACAGGTTGTGAAGAGTGACAAATGCCAAGATCAGCAGGCAAGACCACAAGCTTTCTACTGAGTCACATAGCTGCAGGAGCTGGAAAACCCTAGATCAGCATGGAAGCTGCTAGCTCAAGTCCTGAGAACTGGAGGTCAGAGGAACCCTTGTATCCTCCTCTCTCCTCTAGAAAGAAACCAGTAGGACAGTCTTCTACCTACTTATGAAACCAGAAAATACACAGACCACATGTTCACTCTGAGTCCAGTCCATTCTTTGTCTGAAATGTCGACCTTGGTACTGATTTCAAGTCTGGCTAACAGCAAGTCTAGAGACCATGTTGACAGGGGTACTTCCAGGCTGCCAGACCATCAGTTCAGATCTGTTAACAGAGTTTGTGATCTTCACATCTCTTTTTCTCGGGCTATGTTGGGATTCTACATTGGGTTGTCTGTCAGGGCTCAAGGTGGAGAATGGGCACCATTTGGTTCTTCTGGTCTTATGCTGATATTGTCTTCCAATTATCTGGCTCCTCCTGTGGCCTAGGCTCATTTCTCCTCATGTCTTTGATGTTTTCTCAGTTGTGATCTGTTCCAGGTGGGTTAGGAGCTCTTGAGGCCCTCACATGGCAGCTAGTTGGCTTTTAAGACACAAGCGCCACTCACCAATATGGGGTGCAGAAAGCTAGTTATGCCAATTAATTTCATGACCCCTTAGAACATGGTCCCTAGACCCCTGTCCCTGCTACTCTGTCCTTTGAAATATTGGGTTGAATTTAGACAACCTTCTAGCTTATGATGTAATCCAGTTACCCAACCTGCCTTCTACTACATGCTGTCACTCCCTTCTGTGAATCGAAGTCCTAACGATTATGTAATCTATGAACAATCCTGTCTCTTCCTCCCCACAATTGTAGCCATCTGAGTCTTTTCTTCTCTGTATAATTCCTTTTTTAAGTCCTCATAATAGTCCTCTTATACAGTGTTTGTCCATTTGCATCTGATTTCACTCAGCATAATGTCTTCTAGTTGATTCCAGGTTGTAAGACATTTCCTAAAATCATTATTGTTTTTATTATTGCATTGTGTCTATTGTGTATACATACCATAATTTGTTTATCCATCCATCTGTTGATGGACACCTAGGTTGATTCCATCTTTTTGCTATTGTGGACAGTGCTGCAGTAAACATTCACGTGAATGTATCTGTTCATGTGAATGCCCTTATTTATGTAGGACATATTCCAAGCAGGAGGATTGCTGGATTGTATGTTATTTCTATTTCTAGCTTTATAAGACAGCACCAAATTGCTTTCCAAAGAGGTTGTAGCATTTTATATTCCCACCATCATTGTGGGAGGGTTCCAATCTCTCCACAGCCTCTCCAGCACTTGCTGTTTTGTGTTTTCTGGATTATTGACACTCTTGTTGGGGTGAGATAGTATCTCAGTATCATTTTGATTTGAATTTCTCTGATAGCTAACAATTCTTAGCATTTTCTCATGGGCTTTTTGGTTTCCTGGATGCCTTTTTTGGTGAAGTGCCTGTCCATTTCATTTGACTATTTTTTAATTGGGTTATTGGCCTTTTTTTAAAAAATTTTTTATTTAATATAACTGAGTGAAAATGTACATTCCCGTATAAATTTACACACCTACCTATATGCAGCTTCCACTGCTCTCCCTGCCCGGTGACAGCACACTATTCCTCTCTGCTCCATACATGTCTCATTCTCCCAACAGTCTCTTTTTTCCCTCCTCTCCACCCACTCTCCTTCCTCCAGCCAGAGGTCAGCAGGATGACATCCTATAGATGTGTAGAACCATAAAGTGCATCCAATATATGGTCACTGCATCGCCAAGTCCAATCCATTCCTGTCCGAAGCGTGGACCTTCGTTATGATTTATGGTCAAGGGCAGCATCAGGGCGAGAGGCCATGCTCCCAGGGGAACCCTGAAACTACTGGACCATCAACTGAGGTCTTTTAGTGGGGATCTCAGGGTGCACCGCTTTTTATTCTTGTGTTGCCAGTGAGACTCAACTTAGTGAGCTCCATTGCGGCTATCACTGGTGGTGGCCGGGCACCATCCAGTTCTTCTGGTCCCAAGTTGATGTAGGCACCCACTGATGTGGGTCTCTTTGTCTTCTGGGTTGTCTTCCCCCTATGTCATTTTGGTCCTCGGTGAGCATCCGTTCCTGCTGAGTTGGGACCATTTGCTGTGCCCTCGGATGGCAGCTTGGCAGCTTTTAAGACCCCAGACGCCACTCACCAACATGGGGTGCAGAGAGCCCTCTTAGCAAAATGCTAGTTGTGCCAATTGGCCTCACTTCAGCCTAAGAGCATGGTCCCCTGCCCCCTGCCCCAGCTACTCTGTCCTTGTAATATTGGGTTAAGATGGAAGGAGTACTCATGTTATATTTAAGTCCACTTAATATTGTTCTTGTTTCTAATGTGTGCTATCACTGATTTCACCCAACCAGATACCTAGCAACTATCTAATCTAAACCCTCCCCCCACCTCCCCTCCCCTCCCTTACAGCTGTCAAAGAGTCTTTTCTTCTAAACACAAGTCTGTTTTTGAGATCTTATCGTAGAGATCTCATACAATATTTGTCCTTTTGTCGCTGGCTACTTTCACTCAACATAATGTCTTCTAGTTGAAACCAGGTTAGGAGATGTTTCCTGAAGTCATCGTTGCTCTTTATCATTGCGTAGTGCTCCATTGAGTATATATACCATAGTTTACCTATTCATTCTTCTGTTGTTGGGCATCTGGGTTGATTCCATCTTTTTGCTATCGTGACTGTGCTGCGATAAACATTCTGGTGCATGTGTCCTTTGGTGTGAAAGGCCTTGATTCTGTAGGATATATTCCAAGTAGTGGAATTACTGGGTCAAATGGTATATCGATATCCATTTTTTAAGGAAGCACCAGATTGCTTTCCAAAGAGGCTGGACCATTTTGCAACCCCACCAACAGTGTAGGAGGGTTCCTCTCCAGCATTTGTTGTTTTGTATTTTTTGAATCATGGTGAACATGTCCACATGTGTTTTTTGGCTGCCTGGATCTCTTCTTTAGTGAAATGTCTGTCCATCTCCTTTGCCCATCGCTTAATTGGATGATTTATCTTCTTCTTATTGATATTTTGTAGTATCTTATAAATTATGGAAATCAGGTGTCGGTTTGACATAGAGTTGCCAAATATTTTTTCCCATTCTGTGGGTGTTCTTTTAATTCTATTAATAAAATCTCCAGATGAGCAAAAGTGTTTAATTCTTAATAGATCCCATTTATCTATTTTCTCTTCTGATGATTGTGGTTTGTTTGACAGATTTTGGAGTCTGTCCATATTGTGTACTAAGACTTCCATTGTTGTTTCTACCTTTTCTTGGATGAGCTTTATCATTTTAGGTTTGATATTTAGGTCTTTTATCCGGTTGGAGTTGGTTTTTGTACAAGGTGTAAGATATGGATCTTGTTTCAGTTTCTTGCAGATAGATATCCAATTTTGCCAGCACCATTTGTTGAAGATACTGTTTTCACCCCAGTTTAATGTCTTAGGGCCTGCCTTTTTCTTGTTGCAAGTTTTGAGTACCTTTGTTCTACTACCTCCATCATCACCTGGGTCCTGAGGGTTCACTGGGGATGAGTGGAGGGATGGGTCACTGCCCCTGATGGTGGAGGAGACACCTTGTATGATGGGCCAGGACACAACAGGGACATAGGAAAGCCTGGGGCACCAGACCCTGGACACTTATGTTGTTTAGTTAAATATTAATGCAGCATTTAATGTTTCTTGGAGCTCTGTTGGTACAGTAGTTAAGAGCTGTGGTTAGTAATGAAAACATCAGTAATTTGGCTCCACCAGGCACTCTTTGAAACTCTAAGAGGACTTCTGTTCTGTCCTACAGTGTCACCATGAATTACAGTTGACTCAGTGACAATGGGTTTCATTTTTTTTTTTCTGAAGTGTTTGCCAGGCAGAATGAATCAGATACAAATAATTTTAAAATTTACTCCAAACACCCTGTGTGTGTGTATTGCCTTGTTATCCTCTGATTGCCAGGCCTGTACCATTTATGTACATTCTGGGAGAGGATGCAATGACACATGCACAATTAGCACTATGAGTTTCTAGATGAGTCAGGGCTGGAATTAAGTTTAGGGTTGTAAACTTTTAGTCAAGGTCAGACAGCAGGTTCTGGGATCAAGGACTGGGGTCAAGTCCAGGGCTGGAAATTACGGGTCAGAGGTTAAGAGTCAAAAGTTAGGAGACAAGTTCCAAAATTTTAAGTGGAAAGATTAGTGTTAAATGGTTAGTTTTGGGGTTAGCCTGGGGTTTAATGTTTAAAGAATTAGAATTATGGATAATGGACTAGGATTTTTTTTTAGTTTCACAGTTACAGGTTTAAGGTTAGGCTTTAAGTTAGGTATTAGCTTGAGGGCTACTAGGGTGAGAGACAGGAGTTAGCAGCAAGGGCTTGAGTTAGGAGGTTAGGTTTAGGGTGTTATGGTGTTGCTAGGTGACATCGACTCCTTTCTCACTCATAGTGACCCTATGTACAACAGAATGAAACACCGTCCAGTCCTGTGCCACACCCACAATTGCTGTTATGCTTAAGCCTGCTATGGTAGCAACTGAATCACTCCACCTTGTAGAGGGTCTTCCTCTTTTCTGTTGACCCTTTCCTTTAATGAGCATGATACTCTTCTCCAGGGATTGATCCTTCCTGAAAACATGTACATAGTATGTATAGCATAGTCCTGCCATCTGTGCTTCTAAGGAGTGCCCTGGTTGTATTTCTTCCAGAACAGATGTTTGTTTTTTTGATGGTCCCTGACATATTCAATATTCTCCAACACCACAATTTGAATGTGTCAGTTTTCTACTGTCTTCCTTATTCATTGTCCAGCTTTGATACACACATGATACGATTTGAAATTCTAAGGCTAGGGTCAAGTACAACTTAGTCTTCAAGGTGACATCTTTACTTTTCAACACATTAAAGAGGTCTTTTGCAGTCAACTTTCCCAGTGCAATGCATCTTTTGATTTCTTTACTGCTGCTGCCTGTTGGGGAGCAAATGGCAGAGAACAGAGGCAGAGACATACCAGTCCGGGGGTCCTAAGCAAAGTTTATTCAAAGAGAAAGAGAGTGGGGTCCAAGCCAAGCATGTCTCAGACTGTAATAAGAAAGAAAATGGGGTCTGAGCTGAGAGGTGGCTCAGCCCCTTCCTGGCCAGTAGAGCAAGTTTTCTAAAGTTTCAGGGTGGTAGTGTAGAGTGAGGGGCTTCATGGTTTGATAAGGGAGGAAAGTAAATTAAGAGGGGAGGGAGGGTTGCAAGAAATTCTGGTAAGGTGGTTTATGGTCTCATAGGGGAGAAGTTTTGATCAGTAGGGTCAAGAGGTAAGGTTTGTTTACGGTCTTTGATAAGTGGAAAACTTTGCTTAGGAGAGTTGGGGTGGTAGACACAAAATTGTATTTGTGTTTTTGGGTAATGGCTTATGCTAAACCCTCTCTAAAATCCAGAGACATGGCAGAAGATGCCTTATGTTAAACTTCTCTAAAATCCAGGGACAGAGTTCCCTCACTTCCATGGATATTTACTGTCGAACCATGTTAGATGGAATCCATGACAACCTTAATCTTTTCTCCATTTCTCATGATGTCGCTTTCCAGTATTAGCATACTTGTTTTCTTGATGTCGAGGTGCAATCCATTCTGAAGGCTCTAGCCTCAATCTTCAGTAGTGTTTCAAATCCTCTTCAATTTCAGCAAACAAGGTTGAGGCATCTGCATGATGTCAGATGGGTTCTGGCCAAAGCAGAGAATACCAGAAAGTTGCTTACCTGTGTTTTACTGATTACGCAAAGGCATTTGACTATGTGGATTGTAACAAGCTGTGGATAACAGTGTGATCAGAATATTTCATTGTGCTAACAAAGAGTCTGTACATAGACAAAGAGGCAATCATTCAAACACAACACAGGGACAGTGTGTGGTTTAAAGTCAGGAAATCCGTGCATCACTGTTGTGTGCTTTCACCATACCTATTCAGTCAGTGTGCTGAGCAAATCATCCAAGAAGTTGGACTATCTGAAGAAGAACACAGAATGGGGATCAGTGGGAGACTCATTAACAACCAGTGATATGCAGATAACACAGCCTTGCTTGCACAAAGTGAAGGGCATTCACTTAGTCACGAAGGGCAAAGTGAACAGCCTTCTGTATGAATTACCCCATGAGATAAAAAAAAGACTCATAACTAAATCAATAAGCAACATCATGATAAACGGAGAAAAGATTGAGGTTGTTGAGGATTTTATTTTGCCTAGATCCACAATCAACGGCCATGGGAGCAGCCCTCAAGAAATCCACCAGGATGCATTATGTTGGACAAATGTGCTACAAAAGACCTCTTTAAAGTTTTGAAAAGCAGGTGAAATCGGTGACAGCACATAAATTAGTAAGAAGATCAACATTAACTGGACTTCAACACAACCTGAGTACTCCTCCCATCTTAACCCAACATTGCAAGGACTGAGTACCTGGGGCAGGGGGCCGGGGACCACACTCTCAGGTGAAATTGAGGCCAATTGGCACAACTAGTGTTTTGCTAATGATAACTCTCTGAACCCCACATTGCTGAGTGGCACCTGTGGTCTTAAAAGGTGCCAAGCTGCCATCTGAGGGTATAGAAAATGGTCCCAGCTCAGCAGGAACTGATGATGACCGAGGTCCACAAAGACATGGAAGAAAGAGAACCCAGAAGACAGACAGACCCATGTTGAGTGGGTGTCTACATCAACTCGTGACCAGAAGAACTGGATGGTGCCTAGCCAGCACCAGTGATAGCCACAATGGAGCTGACAAAGTTGAGTCCCACTGGCAACACAAGAATAAATAGGGGTGCACCCTGAAATCTCCACCAAAAGACCACAATTGATGGCCCAAGGGCTTCAGGGTTCCCCTGGGAGCATGACCCCTGGCCCTGATGCTGCCCCTGTCCATAAATCGTAATGAAGGTCAACTCTTCAGACAGCAATGGATTGGACTTGGCCATGCAGAGTGACTATATTTTGTGGGCACTTTATGGTTCTGTGCATCTATAGGATGTCATCCTGCTAACCTCATACTGGAGGAAGGGGAGTGGGTGGAGAGGAGGAGATGGGAGACTGTTGGGAGGATAGGACAGGTATGGAGCAGTGAGGAAGAGTCTGCTGTTATCAGACAGGGAGGGCAGTGGGAGCTGCATATAGGTGAGCATTCGAATTTATATGAGAATGTACATTTTCATTCAATCATTAAAAAAAGAAGTTTTGAAAAGCAATGATGTCACTTTAAGGGCTGAGTTGTGCCTCATCCAAGCCACAGTGTTCTCTCCTCATATACATGTGAAAACTGGACAGTGAATAAAGTAGTCTGAAGAAGCAATGTCTTTGAATTTTCTGTTGATGAAGAATACTGAGTATACTATGGACTGCCGAAAGAACAAATACATCAGTTTTGAAAGAAATACAGCCAGAACATTCCTTGGCACCTACGATAGTGAGACTGTCTCACCTACTTTGGACAGGTTGTCAGGAGGAATCAGTCCCTGGAGAAGGACATTATGATTGGTCAAGCAGAGAGTCAGCTAAAAAGGGGAGGATCGTCAAGATGATGGACTGATACAGTGGCTGCAACGATGGGCGCAAACACAGCAAGGACCGTGAGGATGGCGCCGGACCAGCAGTGTTTCCTTCTGTTGTAGGTAGGGTCACTGTGAACTGGAACCCACTAAGGCACCCAGCAGGGACAATATCATATTTCAAATACTAGTTGCCCTGACCTGGCTTTCTGCTCCTGGAGACACTGGGAGGCGCCCATCTTTTGCAAGAGCTGGCGTTCCCACCCGCCGGGCAGTGTGTGGAAGAGACCTGAAAAATCTGTCTCCTCAAAGATGACTGCCAGGAAAACCCCGTGGAGCTGAGAGGTCATATCGGTCCTGGAGTCGCGATGACACGGAAACCGCTTGACAGCGACAGGTTTTATTCCTCAAAAGGCAAAGCAAGTACCAGATGGAGTCATGGTCTGGGGTCTCAGCCTCGCAGACCGGGTCCCGTGATGGTGGACGGCCCTGACAGGGAGAGAGTCCTCCTACCTGGAGGGAGTGGCTCTCCTGAAATGGGGATCTGGTAGTCTTTTGGGGTGGTCCTGGGCCTGCTATGGCTCTCAAGGCAGAGGCGTCTTCTGGGTCCTAGAACCTGCCCTCTCTGTCAGCCAGGGTACATGCTTCCGAAGTGGGGCTAGGGAGAGGGAACACCCCACTGCCCACTGGTCCTGGGAGGGTCAGGCGGAGAAGGGGCCCCCAATTACCTATACTGTGTTGATGTCAATGAAAGTAACCTAAGGAAAGAGGCGCAGCGACTAATAGCCCAGGACGTCAGGTCCGGGAGGTGCACGTGTACAGACAGCGCCTGGAGGCCCAATGCAGTGATGTGTGGGGTGCAAGCTCGCTTGTGAGAAACTGCCATGGCTGAGAAAGCCTTCTTTAGGGGTGGGTGAGGGACCGCTGGGCTGAGACCACAGGATGCGCCCTTTTCAGGCGCCTAGCCACCCGCTACTTGTTGAGAGTACTACAGTCTTGCTTGTTTTTTCCCCCACCCCCCACCTCCCAGGCCCCACAAAACAAGGAAATAAAAAGGAAAGACATTCCCAGGCAGACTTAAAAAAAAAAAAAAAAAGGAATCCATTACCAGAAAATGTGCCCTAAAATTGTTAACAGACCTCCTTCAGGCAGACACAAAGGGATATAGGTCAGAAACTTCCATCTCCATAAAGAAAGGAAGAAGATCAGAGTATGAATAAATACAAGAAAAGTGCTATGTTTTATTTCCCTTATACTTGATTGATCTGAAATTTAACTTTTTACTTAAAGGAATGATGGTCACAGCCTGGCAGGTGGTTATAACCTGGGGGTGTGTGAAATGGATGACTGGAGAGAAGATTGAGAAGACACTGTTTTACAGGACCTGCACCTCAGGGTGTTACCTGGAAAAGTTATTTGAAGGTGGACTCAGATAACTTAAAAACGTACACTGTAGGGGGTGGTGCCAAGACGGGAGAGTAACAACACATCCCTCCTAAACCCTCAAACAAGAACCTCAAAATTAATGAAATTGACCAAATACAGCAATCTAGAAGCACTGAACTAGGCTTAGAGAATCCTAAGTACAAAGGGAACAAAAGGAAGATCTCAGGAACCCTGAACCACCTCAGATAAAACAACACGGCCTAGGTGGAAATTCTCTGCAAACTGAAGGCATCCTGGTTGGGGAGAAAACCTGCCTCCAGTGAGTCTTAGTAACCAAGTGAAGCCAGAAAACAAGAGCTGGAACAACCTTTAATTTGACTAGAGACCTGCCCTGGCCTAAGCATCGTAGCTGCAATTGGCAGCCCAGACTTGAAGACCCCCACGCAGGTCAGAGAACTCTGGTAAGAGGCCAGCTATCAGTCAGTGCTCCAACAGACCTACTGGCCACACAGCCAGGCACTGACTGAGAGTGGCAACGGCCCTGGAGGCCATAGCCAGAGGAGCAGGGAGGCAGGGCGGGGGGCATGGGGCTCTCAGCTCCCAGGGTAATAGAGCAGGAGAGGGCAGAGCTGAAGGGAGCCCACAAGTGTGCTCCACACAGCAGGCCTTAATCCTGCATGAGACTGGGAGACCCAGGTTCAGGTGCGCCATGTCTGCGAAGCAGGAGATTGTGGGACCTGGTTGGGGAGTGGAGTGAATGGCCCAGCTGCTGGCTGACCTGGGACTGGCCTTGGAGCCAGTGGGCCAGGAAGCTCTGGGCTCCCATGGCCTGAGGGCTGGGGGCTGAGAGAGCACACCAACAGCTGGGAAAGGACTGGAGCCATGTGGACCAATGAAGCTTGGGCTCAGGCAATCGGGTGGTCCAGAGTGATCCCCCAGCAGCTGAGCAGCCATTAGAGCCAAGTGCAATAGGGTGGTTTGAGTGCAAGTGACCTGGGGGAGAGGGAAGTTACCAACCTAGCAGCTAGGCAGCCATTGAAGCTGTGTGCTTCAGGGAGACCTGGGCTCAGGCAACCATGGGGTAGGGCAGTGAGCACTAGCAGCTAGATACGCATTAGTGCTGCATGCACCAGGAAGGCTTGGGCTCAGGTGAATCAGGAGGAGGGGAGAAATTTCCCCAGCTACTGGACAGCCATTGGTGCCACGTGTGGCAGGGAGAACTGGGCTCAGGTGACCCATGGGAGGGGGAGTGATTGTCCCAGCAGCTAGGCAGCCATCGGAAGCTAGTATGCATGGGATGCCTGAGCTCAGGTGGCCCTTGAGGAGTTAGGTGATAACCTCAGTGACTTGGCAGCCACTGGAGCCACACGTGCCCAGGAGGCTTGGGCTCAGGTGACCCTCGGGTAGGGGAGTGACTGCCCCAGTGTCTAGGTAGCCACTGAAGCTGTGACTTGGGGAAGAAGGCACAAGTGAGTGACCACTTCCTCTCCCTACACCTGAGTCCAAGACTGAGGCTCCAAAAGGGATCTGCCCAAACCAGAGGCGGCTGCAGCAGCACCACTTAAGTCCTGCCCACCTTGGAATGGCTGCAAAAGTGCAGCACCTGCACAAGCGATGCCCCCCCAAGCCCAGAGGCAGAAGCAGTGGTGGTGCTGCTGAAAGGAGGTACACCACCAGCAGCAGAAGACCAGTGCACGACAGTAGGACCAAGCAACAGAAAATAATCAGACTGCACAGAAAATCTACAGCCCAGCCCCAACAGAGACACCAGCCAGACCAACTGACCTATTAAGTCTGTTTCACTGCAACAACTTCTGGATACCTCGGAGACAACAATCACTCTCTAAACACCTTAAGCAACAGACTACCATGGCTTCTGCAAACTCCCAAAATAAAGCATCAGCGGATTTCCCAGGTGAAGAAGAGTTCCTACAACTATGAGAGACAGAATACAAAAGATTGATGTACAGAGCTGTGCAAGATATCAGGAGAAAGATCAGGCAAAATGCAGCAGAGCACACTGATAAATTAAGCTGCAAGAAATGCTTGAGCTGCAATGATATGAAATTTGACAGATTAACAATAAAATCTTCAAGCTCAATAACTCAATAAAAAGTCAAAGGACCAGGACTGAGGACATGGAAGACAGAATTAGTGAGCTTGAAGACAAAGTAAATGATACCAGCATCCATGAACAAAAATCTGATAAAAAGACTCAATAACAGTGAAGAATCCCTAAGGGTAATGGGGTATTCTATTAAGAAAAATAATACCTGTGTGATCAGAGTACCAGAACAAGGTGGGATAGCTGAAAATACAGAATGAATTATTGAAGACCTGCTGACATAAAACTTCCCTGATATTATGAAAGATGAGGTCTCCATTCAGGATTCTCATCAAACCCCACTCAAGACAAATACTGAAAGAAATACACCGAAGCATTATCATAATCAACCTAAATAAAACTAGACACAAGGAGAGACTACTGAGGGCAGCCAGAAATAAGCAAAAAATAACCTATAAAGGAAAATTATTTAGACTAAGCTCAGACTACTCAGCTGAAGCAATGCTGGCCAGAAGACAGTGGGATAACATAGAAAGCCCTGAAGGAAAAAAAAAAACACTATCAATTGAGAATAACATATCCTGCAAAACTGTCTCTCAAATATAAAGGCAAAATAAAGACTTTCACAGATAAACAGAAATTTAGAGAATCTATAAGAAGCAAACCAAAATTACAAGAAATATTAAAAGAAGTTCTTAGATTAGAAAATCAATAGCATTACATATACACTTAAACATCCAGCACTCAACAGAGCGTCTAGGTAATATTAGGGAAGGATATCCAAAAATGATAACGAAAACCAAAATCTCCAAAAATAGAAATTCAGAGATCTCAGGGTATAACTGACAACTTTATTATATGAAAAAGACAGTCAAAGAAAGGTACATGTAGATCTTCCAGACGTGGAGAAAGACAAAGAGATACACAGACACTGAAGTATGGACTACTTTTAGACTAATAAAAGGGACTAAAGGAGAAACCTCGAAAGAAATCTGTAATTCTACAAGTCAAAAAGCAACAAACAAAATCACAATTTCAAGACAACAAATACTCAAAGCCTCTAAAAGAAAATATATAAAGAAAAAAGTTAGCACAGAAAATGGAATTCAACAGAGGAACTGTCCATAACACCCCAAAAAAGGCATCACAATGACAATGCTAAATTATATTTATCAATAATCACACTGAATGTTAACGGACTAAATGCACCAATTAAAAGAAGGAGAGTTGAAGACTGGATAAGAAAACTTGATTCGTCTATACGCTACTTACAGGAGACACACCTTAGACTCAAAGACACAAACTACAACTCAAAGGTTGGAAAAAAATATGTTGGGCTAATAACATTCTAAAAAAGAGCAAGAGTGGCAACAATAATGTCGGACAAAATAGACTTTCAAGTTAAATTCACCCTACAAGATAAAGAGAGTCACTATCTAATGGTCAAAGGCTCAACTCAACAGGAGGACATAATCATACTAAATATCTACAAGGCTTCAAAATATATAAAAGAAACACTATTCGCACTGAAAATACAAAGAGACAGCTCCATAATAGTAGTAGGAGACTTCAACACACCACTGTCAGTAAAGGACAGAACACCCCCAAAAAGCTTAGTAAACACACAGAGGATCTAAATACCACAATCAACCAACTTGACCTTACAGACATATTTAGAACACTTCATCCAAGTGAAGCCAAATATACTTCCTTTTCCAATACTCATGGGATGTTCTCCAGAACTGACCACATATTAGGTCACAGGGTGATACTCAAAAAAATTCAAAATATTGAAATGATACAAAGCTTCTTCTCAGATCACAAAGCCATAAAACTAGAAATCAGTAACAGAAAAAAGATGCAAATGAAATCAAAAACATTAAGAGACTGAATAACATTTTGCTCAAGAACTACTGGATAACAGAAGAAATCAAGGACACAATAAAGAATTTCATAGAATCAAATGAGAGTGAAGACACATCCTACCAAAATCTATGGGACACAGCAAAAGCAGTGCTCAGAAGTCAGCTCATCTCAGTAAATGCACACATCCAAAAAGAAGAAAGGGCACAAGTCAAAGAATTAATTCATCAACTTGAACAACTAGAAAGATTTCAGCAAAAGAACCCATCAGGCTCCAGAAGAAAGTACACTATTAAAATTAGAGCAGAAATAAATAAAATAGAAAACAATGAAAGGGCAGACAAGTCCAAAAGCTGGTGTTTTGAAAAGATCAACAAAATTGATGGTATTGGCCAAACTGACAAAAGAAAAACAGGAGAACAATCCAAATTAGAAATGAGATGGGCGAGATCACAACAGACCCTGCTGAAATTAAAAGAATCGTACAAGAAAGTTAATAAATTTGAAAACTGAGAGGAAACGGACAATTTTCTAGAAAAATACCACCTACTTAAACTAGTAAAATCAGAGACAGAACAACTAAACAAACACATTACAAAAGAAGAAATTGAAAAGGTAATTAAAAAACTTCCATCCATAAAAAGCCCTGGCCTGTCTGGCTTCACCGCAGAATTGTAGCAAATGTTCAGAGAACAGTTAACACCACTACTTCTAAAGGTATTCCAGAATACAGAAAAGGATGGAATACTCCCAAATTCGTTCTATGAAGCTAGTGTAATCCTGGTACCCAAACCAGGTAAAAACCATACAAAAAAAGATAATTACAAACCAATATTTCTCATGAAATCAGATGCAAAAATCCTGAATAAAATCATAGCTAACAGAATTCAACAACCCATTAAAAAAAACCCAGTCCATCAAGACCAAGTAGGATTCATACTAGGGATGCAGTGATGGTTTCACAGAAGGAAAACAATTAATGTAGTCAACCACATAAACAAAAGACAAGAACCACCTGATTCTATCAATTGATGCAGAAAAGGCATCTGATAAAGTCCAACACCCACTCATGTTAAAAACTCTCAGAAAAATAGCAACAGAAGGGAAATTCCTCAACATAATACAGGCCATCTACACTAAACTAACAGCTAACATCGTGCTTGTTGGAGAGAAGTTGAAAACATTCCTGTTAAGAACAGGTACTACACAAGGATGCCCACTGACACCACTTCTATTCAACATTATTCTGGAGATCCCAGCCAGAGCAATTAGATATGATAAAGAAATAGGAGGCCTGCAAATTGGCAAGGAAAATGTCAAACTATGGCTACTGGCAGATGATATGATCTTATACACACAAAACCCTAAAGAATCCATCAATAAAACTACTGGATCTAATAGAGGACTTCAGTAAAGTAACAGGATACAAGATAAACATAGATAAATCACTTAGATTCCCCGACATAAACAAAGAGACAACTAAAGAAGAAATCACTAGATCATTACCATTTACTATAGCCCCAAGATAATAAAATACCTGGGGCTATATCTAACCAGAAATGTAAAAGACCTATACAAAGAAAACCACAAGTCCCTACTGCAAGAAACTAACAGTGACTTACACAAGTGGAGAAATCTACCTTGCTCTTGGATAGGAAGACTTAATATTGTGAAAATGTCTATCCTACCCAAAGCAATCTATACATACAATGCAATACCAATTCAACTTCCAATGGTGTTCTTGAACGAGATGGAGAAACAAATCACCAACTTCATATAAAAAGGAAGCCACAGATAAGTAAATTATTACTAAAGAAGAGCAACAAAGCAGGAGGCCTCACCCTTCCTGATCTTGAAACCTACTATACTTCTACAGCCTGATACTTGCACAAATACAGACGCACAGACCAAATAGAACATAATCTAAAATCCAAATATAACTTCATCCACTTAGAAGTAGCTGGTATTTGATAAAGGCCCAAAAGACAATGAACTGAGGTAAAGACAGTGTCTTCAACAAATGGTGTTGGCATAATTGGATATCTACCTGTAAAAAATATGGAACAAGACCCTTATCTCATACCATACACAAAAACTAATTAAAAATGGATCAAAGACCTAAATGTAAAAGCTAAAACAATAAAATTCTTGGAAGGAAAAGTTGGGAAGATGATGGAAGCGCTAATCCATAGCAACAACAGTCTACCAAAACCCACCAACAATTTTCAATCATCAGAAACAAAAATAGATAATTGGGAATGCTTAAAAATGAAACACTGATGCTCATCCAAAGCTCATCAAAAGAGTAAAAAGACTACCTGCAGAGTGGGAACAAATATTCACCACCACGCTTCTGACCACTCTTTAATCTCTCTAATCTACAAGATACTGCATATCTCAACAGGAAAAGACAAACAACCCAATGAAAAAATGGGCAAATGACATCAACAGGCACTTCACCAAAGAAGACATACAGGCTGCCAATAGATACATAAGGAAATGTTCATGGTCGCTAGCCATCAGAGAAATCCAAATCAAAACCACAATGAGATACCATCTCACCCCAACAAAGATGGCCATGATCCAAAAAACAGAATAATAAATGCGGGAGTGGATGTGGAGGGATTGGCAGTCTTCGACACTGTTGGTGGGTTCAACCACTATGGAAATAGATTTGGCGATTTCTTAAAATACTAGAAATAGAAGTATCGTATGATCCAGCAATCCCACTCCTTGGAATGTATCCCAAAGAAATAATGAAAACCACTCAAACAGATACTTGCACGCCAATGTTTATTGCAGCTCTCTGCACAATAGCAAAAATTTGGAAACAACTTAGATGCCCATCAATAGATGAATGGTTAAACTGTGGTATATTCATACAATGGAATACTATGCAATGATAAGAAACAATGATGGCTTAGAGACATGCCTGTCAATGTGGGACCATCTACAGGAAATTATGCTGAGTGAAACTAGCCAGACACAGAAGGAGAAACTTCATATGAGACCATTATTATAAGGATACAACTAATCATTTAAGCGCAGTAGAAACCAATACTTGACAGTTACAGTGGGGACAGGGAGGGAGCAGGATTTTTTACAAACTAGACAGTGGTTAGGATTAGGGATGGATATAGGATGTGACAGCACACACTACAAGTGGGGTACAAACAACTACTCAAATACGTAACTACACTGTCCCCTTAATATGGACCACCTTTTTGGAAGAACACAGAAATGAGGTCTGGGATCAGGGGGACATGCTCTCAGGGGACATCCAGACACTAAGTGGGATACCCAAGGTTTTTCTCTCTCCATCTCGCTGAAGATACCATTCCACATACCACCTGGGTGAATGGCAACTAGGGTTGTAAAAGCTAGCAAGCTGCCATCTAATTAGCACCAAATGATCCCAGTTCACCTGGACCTGGGGCAAATGGACAGGAGAAAAATATGAGCCCACCAGTTGGAAGGGGCCATATGAGCCATAGCCTGCTTCAGCACGGGACCAGAAGAACTAAATGGTGCCCAGCCACCACCAATGACAGCCCTGATGGGGTATGCAGAATGGACCTCCAGACACAGTAGGTGATGGAGTAGAGGGCACAACTAGAACTCTACCAAAAGACCACACTTGATGGTCCTACTGAATGGAGGGCCCATTGGGAGCATGACCCCTAGACTCTCTAACCCCAAACTGCATCCAACACCAGGGCCAGCACCCCAGACAAAGACTGACCCAGACCATACAAAACATACAGTGATACTGGAGGTGACCAAATCTTTAAAAATGTATATGGAGTAGTATGAGGGATACTTTGCTGGAGCCAAGTTGATTGGGTGAGGAAGTCCAAACCTTTATCAGAAGGTCACAGGAAGTTCCAAGCCAAAGGGGAAGCATGCTATCATATGCATGGGGGTTGGCAGGACGGTGGGGGAGAACGGGGCAGCAAGAAAAGAATAGAGATGGGAGTTCTGGGAGTTATATGGCAGCATGATATACACTGTAAAACTTCTTAATCATACTAAAAAAATGTATGCTGTAAACTCAGGGACTCATTTTAACAACTGATCTTCTGTGAGGAGATAAAATTAAAAAAGTAATCAAGTGTCATAGATTGAATCGTGTGTCCCCCCAAAATGTGTGTCAACTTGGCTAGGCCATGATTCCCCGTATTGTGTGGTTGTCCACCATTCATTGATCTAAGGTGATTATCCTCTGTGTTGTAAATTCTAACCTCTCAAAACAAACCCCAGTGGCATACTGCTTAACAGCTCAGGCTGCTAACCAAAAGTGCAGCACTTCAAATCCACCAGATGCCCTTTGGAAATTTGGGGGGACTTTTCTTCTCTACTCTAAGTAGTTAATATGAGTTGTCTTTGACTTGATGGCAATGGTTTATGTTTGTTTTTATGATGGTAATCAAGTTTCACTATACCAGGGACTGCCAGGAGAATGAACACACCTGACTTAGATAAAGTACACCCAGAATGATCCTTAGAAGCAAGGACAGTGAGACATCATCTCAAGTACTTTGGACATATTATCAGGATGAAGCAGTTCTGAGAAAAGTAGAGGGTAAATGAAAATAAAGAAGACTCTCAACAAGATAGACCGACACAATGTCTGCAACAATGGGCTCAAGGTAACAGTTGTGAGGATGACACAAGATTGGGCAGTGTATAGTCCTGTTGTATATATGGGTTGCTGTGAGTTGGAACTGATTTAACAGCAAAGAAAAACAACATGATGGTAACGAGGCAGGATCAGCAGAAGTTACGTTAATGGGAGAGACGCAAATCTACAGGATTAGCTTGTATTGTGAGTCAATAAAAGAGAGTATCGTGCAGAGAGGAGGGCGACCACTTTACCATAAAGCAAAAAGAGCCAGGAGCAGTACATGTCCTTTTGACCCAGGGTTCCCTATGCTGTGAAGCTACTAGACCAAGGGAAGATTGATGATAAGGACTTTCTCCCAGGGCCAATAGAGAGGCAAAGCCTTCCTCTGGAATTGGTGCTCTGAAGTGAGTCAAATGTTTGTTAAAGCCACCCCCTCATGGTATTTCTCGTATAGCATCACTGGAGAACAAAGACACTCAGGAATTCTAGGCAGCATTTCTACACACCTGAGGTCTGCTCCAAGTCCATGTGTACCATTTGCAGTGGAATGGACTTCACCTGAGTTCTGGGGTGCATGGATCGTAACGGCTGGTGGATATGAGTGGCCGATCTGTTGGTTGTCCCCCAAGATCCTGGCCACTGTACCAACCAGGTCTCCAAAACACAGTATGAGATTTATAAATTAAAATGTAAGGAAAACAAAATGTTACAATAAGCTAAATATAAAAAGAATTAAATAAATTATGAAACACAAAGTAACATAACCAAGCAAATATATCCCAGAATAATTTCAAACAAATATTTTTAATGAAATTAAGTTAAATAAAATTGTACAGTAAATCCAATCTGTAAAATAAAACTAAATCTTCCCCAAAACATGTCTCTTCCTTACCTCTCATTATCCCCTTCTGTGTGCCGTGATCTCACTGATGCTTTATTTATCTAACATGTGTGGCCCCTGTTAGACATCGGGCACCTGTCCACTCCAGAGAAACCTGAGTCCAGGACAAGGATTACTTGGGAATAACCACTGTGCCCTTCACCCATAGCCTGGCTTTTCTTCAGGGTGGCCATTACAAGGTATCTGGATCACCTGAAGGTTGCCCACAGTATTAGGGAGACAGGATCCCAGCTCACAGGCTGTTTCCCAAAATGCCTTGTCTCTCATCAGTGTCATTCTGACTTGCAAGGGACTGGGTCCTAAAGAGCACAATTCTAGCTATGTTTGCATTAAAAAATGATCGAGTTTTATCTCTGGAAGAGTAAGCTGTTGTTTTAAGGTGCCGTGGAGTTGGGTCTAACTCATAGCAACTCCATGCCCAGTCCAGCACCATCCTCATAACTGTTCTCATGATTGAGCCCATCGTTGCAGCCACTGTGTCAACACATCACATTGAAAGTCTTCATTTTTGATCCTATACTTTACCAAGTGTGATGTCCTTTTCCAGGGCCTGGTACCTCCTGATAACATGCCCAAAGTATGTGTGAAGTCTCACCATTCTTGCTTCTTTGGAACACTGTAGCTGAACTTGTTTGTTCTCTTTACAGTCCATGGTATAGTCAATATTCCACTCTAACACCATAATTCAAAGGTGTTCTTATTTGTTCCCCTTATTCACTGCCTAGCTTTCTGTCATGGTTTGAATTGTGTCCCCCCAAAAATGTGTGCAGCCACGTGGCTGGGATATGGTTCCCAGTATCTTGGGACTGTCCTCCATTGTGTGGTTTTGCTAACCTGTATGTTAAAGGATTAGGGTGGGGCTGTGAATTCCTGCTATGGGGGAAGTTTCCCTGGAGTATGGCTTGCCCCACCCTTAATGCTTTTAGCTTGCAAGGAATAAAAGGAAAAAGAACCAAGGACAATTTGAGAACCTCGCTACCATCAAGCAAGCAGCACCGGGAGCAGAGCACGTCCTTCAGACCAGAGGTTCTTGTGTGAGGACGCTCCCTGGGCAATGACTGATGCAATACCGGACTTTCCTCCTGAGCCGTCAAGGGGAAAGTCTTTCCCTGGAACGGACACCCTGAATATGGACTTGCAACCTACCGGCCTGTGTAAGAATAAATCTTTCTTTGTTAAAGCCATCCACTCTGTGGTATTTCTGTTAGAGCAGCCCTAGCTGACTAAAACACTTTCACAAACATATGAGCTAAGTGAAAACTCCATGACTTGGGTCAAGTGCACCTTAGTTCTTGTCATGGATTGAATTGTGTCCCCAAAAAATATGTGTAGCCATGTGGTTAGGCCATGATCCCCTGTATTCTATGATTGTCCTCCATTTTTGTGATTTTTCTGTGCTGCATGTTAAAGGATTAGGGTGGGGCTGTAAATCCCTTCATAAAATCACCTCCCTGCTCCACTGCAAAGGGAGTTTCCCTGGATTATGGCTTGCCCCACCCTTAACCCCTTCATCCTACAAGAGATAAAAGGAAAGAGAAACCAGCAGGGAGCCCCACACCATCGAGAAAGCAGCACTGGGAGAAGAGTGCATCCTTCAGACCTGAGGTTCCTGTGCCAAGATGCTCTCTGGACAAAGACTGATGCAATACTGGACTGTCTTCCAGAGCCAACAAGAGAGAAAGCCTTGCCCTGGAGCAGACATCCCGAATCTGGACTTGTAGCCCACTGGACTGTGTAAGAATAAACTTCTGTTAAAGCCATCCACTCTGGTACTTCTGTTACAGCAGCCCTAGCTGACTAAAACAGGTGTTGTCGACTTACTTCTGTGCCTTATACTCAACAGAATGGAACACTGCGTGGTCCAGTACCCTCCTCACAGTTGTGTTTGAGTTCAATACAACAGATCGACACTGTAGTCACTGTGTCAATCCAACTCTTTGAGGGTCTTCCTCTTTTTTGCTGACCCTCTACTTTGGCTGGCTACTTTACCAAGCACGATGTCCTCTTCCAGGGACTGATCCTTTCTGATAATATGTTTGCAGTGTGTGAGATGAAGTCTTATCATCCTTGCTTTGAAAGAATATACTTTTTCCAAGACAGATTTGTTCATTCTTTGGGCAATCCATGGTAAATTCAATATTCTTAACCCATACCACAATTCAAAGGCATTAGTTCTTGTTTTCTTTATCCATTGCCCAGCTTTCACATGTATGAGAGTCAACTGGCAACACTGTGGTTTGGGTCAGGTGCACCCTAGTCTTCTCTATCCATTAATATTTAAATTTTTGATTATGTCTTTCATTAAGTTTTACAATCAACTTCCTAGAGAACATTCATGTCTTTGGCTAATTTATACAGGAGTACTTTATGCTCTTCTGTTACTTTGATACCTTCTTAAAGATTTGTCTTTTTTTATTTAGTCCTTCAGTCTTTTAGAAAATCAAGTTTGACTGTTGATTTCAGTATTTGCATTTATTTCTGCTCTTTTGTTTCTCTTCATTTCTCTTTACTTTTTGGTTTGTAACTTTCCTTTTCGGCCTTGAATTGCATGGTTAGTTTATTTCCAGTCTTTCTTCTTTTCTAATGTAAACAGATTCTCAAAAAGATGCAGTGGTGAGCTGACTCTGACTCACAGCAACTCTACAGGACAAAGTAGAACTGCCCCACAGTTTTCAAGGAGCGCCTCAGGATTTCACTTGCTGACCTTTTAGTTAGCGGCCACAGCACCTAACTACATTCCCAGCAGTTTCCACGAAAACATACTTGGCTATACAATTTGCCTTTAAATATTTTTTCCTGTAGGTGTTTTGTTTCTTGTAAGCTGCATCCACAAAGTTTACTAGGTAATACTTTGCTGCAGTTGTTTTAAATATTTTCTCATTTTCCTACTTCTCTTTCACGTGTCAGTAGGGTTCTTTCCTAAATTTGTCAGTGCCTAGGTTTTCTCTGAATACTACTTTTTATTGATTTCTGACATAATTGTATTCAAAAAGTAATGGTCTAATATTCTAAATAAATCACTTAATATTCCTTTTATGTTGCAGCTTGTGGGCATTTGTAAATTTTCTCACGTATATAGCCATTAGAACAACTTACTCATTTTGCTGTTCACATCATGTTATGTCTTTACTAGAGTCTCTTGGTCTGTTTTTATCTTCAGATGCTTGGAGACGTGACTTACGTCTTTCTTCTGAAGTCAATTAGTCAATGACCTCTGTCAAATTTGCATGTTTTAAACCTGGTATTAGCCTCATACAGGATGACAATTTTTATTTCTGATGAACAGAACTTTCGGGATGATGTAATGACTACCTTCATCCAAATGTTTCCTAAGATGTTTTATTATGGAAAAGCAGAGACAATGTTGGAAGCAACCCCTGTGTAACCATCAAATGGCTTCACAAATCATCAGCTTATGAAACTTATTTCTTTCCCATTGACTCACAAATTATTTTCAAGCAAATTCATGATTTGTTTATATTTTAATGATTGTTGCACTAAATCTGCATTAGCTATTATAGTTTGGAATGGTGTATGTTCTTTTAATATGTTTGCCTATCCTTTGGTTTTCCAATCTTTAAATATGACATTGTGTTTTAGAGGGAAACCTGGGTGGCATACCGGTTATTAACTGCTATGTCGGCTAACCAAAATATTGGCAGATCAAATCCACCAGCTGCTCCTTGGAAACTACGTGGCAGTCCTACACTGTCCTATAGGGTCACTATGAGAAGGAATCAACTTGACAGCAGGGCATGTTTTCTGTTTCTTTCTTTTTTGGTTTGTGTTTCAGATGAAGGCCTTTGTTAACAGCATGTCTACACTTGCTGCTAGTTCAGTCTTGAGTCTGTTGGTTTAGTTATCTTTACGGTGGACTGCTGACATATTTGGAATTACTCTATCTTTGGTGATTTGTTTTCCTAAATTTCGATGGCTTCTTCTGAATTTATTGATTTTTTTAAAATAAAATTCTCCTTTCTCTTCCAAAAAAGAAATGACGTCATTTGAGGACTAAGGTACACCTGACCCAAGCCACAGTATTTTCAGTTGCCTATAGGCATGGTAAAACCAGACAATGAATAAAGACTGAAGATGAACTGAATGGTCAGTTATGGTGTTGGCAAGTAATACCAAATATACTGCGGACTGCCAGAAGAACAAATAAATGTGTCTTAAAAGAAGTATAGCCAGAATGCTCCTTAGAAGCAAGGCTGCTGAGACGTCAACACACATTCTGGACATGTTATCAGGAGGGACCAGTGCTCGGAGGACATCATGCTCGGTCAATCAGTGGGTCAACGAAAAATAAGACCTCCAATGATAAGACCTTCACCAAGACGGACTGACACAGGGGTGCCACGCCTCAAGATTAACGACTACGAGGACAGCGCAGGGCTGGGCAGCATTTCCCTCTGTTGTACATACAGCTGATGTCAGAACTGACACAATGGCACCTATCAACAAAACAACCCTCTTTTTACTCCAAGATTTTAATTTAGCAATGGATTTACCAAACTGTGACATTCATTAGACCCTCCAGGCCATTTGTAAAGAAAACATGGACTTCAGAACACTGAATACCCTTAAGTGCCCTCCAACCAATATGTTTTTGGTATCCAATAGTTTTTTCACTTCAAATTTTCTCATCACCAAAGCACATTTGATTACATTTACCACTTATTTAGCAGGTTTTTCTTTTTCTTTTTACTTGTTCTCTTTTGCAACTTAGACCTCCCTTTAGGATCGATCATTTTCTTTTCACCTTATGAATTATTTAGTGAGAGTTAGCTGGGCCTCAAACTGTCTTATTCTGTCTCGGTGCTTTCACATGTTTAGTCGACTGTAATTCCAGGAAGACAGCTGTATTTTCCTAGCACTTGTAATGTATCATTCTCTTATTTTTCTGGCCCTTTTGTTGCTCGGAAGATAGTTACCAGGGACCTCCAGAAGAGCACACAGCTCTGTCGTGGAAGAACTGCAGTCAGAATGTTCCTTAGAAGGATGGACAGACTTTGTCTCACACACTTTGGACCTTATCAGGAGGGGCCAGTCCTTGAACAAAGTCATCATGATTGGTAAAGGGTGCACAGAAATGACTCTCAATGAGATGAGGTGAGACAGAGACTGCACCAACAGACTCAAGTGTCATGGCACAGGACTAGATGGTACTTCATTCTGTTGCACAGTGTTTTCTTTAAAACTAAAAGGGAAGCTTTGCAGGGACAGTGTTGACAGGATTGGTGAGACAGAATGGGCCTTTCTCCCTTAGATATTTGAACAAAGAAGAGAGTTGGTTTGGAGGAAAAAAAAGGCCAAAGTCTCTTACTCTTACTGACCTTGTTTATAGGTCAGAATAGAATTGCCCCGTAGAATTCCGTAGCAGTGACGTGGATCTGCACTGGCGAACTTTTTGGTTAGCAGATATAGCACTTAACCACTATGTCACCTGGGTTTCCAGTTAGGAGAAAGACCATCACAACAACTTCAAGTCCATACAATGAAGCTTTCTTTCTTCCAGTCAAAAAGGTAGTCTTCCAAATGGACTGAGGGCTAGGGACCATAATCTTGGCGGACATCTAGCTGCATCAGCATAACATAGTTCCCAAAGATGTTCTACATTCTACTTTAGTGAGAAGCACTTGGGGCTTTAAAAACCAGCAAGTGGCCATCTAAGCTATGAGGTCTAACAATTAACTTTGCAAACTTACGTGCTACATACCTCATTGCTAAATATCACTATGGTCACCTTCCAAGAATTTCCCTTGGGAAGCTATGCACTGATGCCACCACCATGTCCACCTTCAAAGCTATTTTGGAATTCTTTCTGGAATGGCCACTCCCCACTGCAGCATGGTGGAAACTTCACAAACTTAATTATATAGTTGTCTGTAAGAGAGCTTTTAGCCAGTAAACAAGTAACTGTATGGAGACATCCTCCCTACTCACCTGATCTGGCCTCCAATGACTTGAGAGTTCCAAAATCGCCTTGAAGGTTGGATTAGGCACTAGTGTTGGAGCATAGCTTCCTAACTCCTTTGAAGATGACCATAGTGATACTCAGCATTGAGGTATGCAGCACTTTTTAAGGATGAGGTACAAACTTAATGGCAGTCCTTGTATGTCTACCTGTCGTATCTCATCCGGACCAGAGAACCAAGAAAACCAAAGACAAGGGGAAGGTAGTCCAAAGGACTAACGGCCCAAAACTAGCATAGCTTCCACCAGGCTGAGTTCAGCACAACTAGATGGCGCCTGACAACCACCACCAACTGCTCCAACAGGAATCACAACACTGGGCCCTGGACAGACTGGGAGAGAAATCAGAACATCCTAACTCACAGAAAAAAGACCCGACTTACTGGTCTGAAAGATACTGGAGAAATCCCCAGAATGTGGCCCCCAGGTACCCTTTTAACTCAGCAGTGAAGTCATTGCTCAGGTACACCTCCAGCCAAAGACTAAAAGGCCAAGCAAAGAAATCATAGCGTAAGTAGGTCAACCATGTATTTGACAGTAACTGGACAGATCAGCCCAGGATCAAGGGTAACAAAGCCAGAAAGGGTACAAAATCTGGACGAATTCTAATGTGGAGGCCAAGCTTGAGAAAGGAAGAGTGTTGACACACTGCAGGGTTAGCAACCAATGTCACAAAACATGTATTGTTTAATGAACAATTGCTCCATAAACCTTTTATGTAACGTGCACACATGCATGCATTCACACACACACACCCTTATTTTGCCACACAGCAAAAACCAAACCTGTTGCTTAGTTTCCAAAGCTGTGATGCTTTACAGAAGCCAACAGACACATCTTTCTCTCCTGGAGGCACTGACAGATTGGAACTGCCTGTCTTCTGGCCGAGCACCGAACCACTGCACTGCCAACACTCCCACTGGCTCCCAAAGGAAGGTATAATAATGTCCTGGGCCTGTTGTGAAAGTACCACACACACACTGGGCAGCTTAAAACACAAATTTACCCTCACAAGGTACTGCTGGCCAGAAATCCACGGTCAACAGGAGCGCAGGCTCCAGCTCCCTCTGTAGGTTCTTCTCCAGTTCTCCTGGCTTCTGGCAGATACGGTTTGGCTGTGTCACTCCACTGTCAGTGTCCCTCCTCCTCCTGTGTCTCCCCTCTGTGTGTCTCTATGAGGACACTGGTCACTGGCTTCAGGGCTCATCTGGTTAACCCAGGATGATGTCATCTTGAGACCCGTAATTACATTGGCAAGGACCCTTTTTCCAAAGAAGCTTACTGCAACTAGTGCGATTAGGATAAATACATAGTTCGGGTGAGATAGAGGTCAGGCCACCACCGCAGAGCAGATGTGTGGGGGGGGGATGGATCAGGGGACACACAGTCATGGTTGAGGACCCTGCTGAGTGCCCTCAGCTCACAGGGCACCTAGAGGCCAGCTTGAGCAGCCAGCCCTTGAGGCCGCATCCTGGGCTGAGCACAGGTAGGACAAAAAGGACAAAAAGGCTGCAGGGGCCAAGCAGCCAAGAAGGCACCCTTCCCACGAAGAAAGCTTCCCTCCTGCAGCCCCCATCAGCGCCCTGTACTGACGCAAGTGCAGCACTGTGTGAGCAGAGGAAGGAAAACACTGGGTCCGTTGGTACCTTTCCAGGGACACGGTAAGAGGACGAACTTGGGAATTGAGAACAGAGGTCTAAAAATGTCACCATGAGCCCATCGTGGTGCCCCAGGGATCCTGGGCAGACCCAGCCATAGCCCATGAGGGCTGAGCAATGTTAATTCTGCAAGTGTCTCAGCGTTGGGAGACCTGGGATTGGCCTGAGTGGCCCTGACAGACGCAGCCCAAGGAAGGGGAAGTGAGGGGCTAATGGGCAGGAGTCAGGGAGAAGGGTTCTGAGACCCTAAGAATAGGGTGGGTGGGGCAGAGACAGGGGAACAAGCCCGGGGTTGGTGTGCTGGGAAAACTACAGTTTGGGGGTTCCAGGGCAGTAAGCCCAGAGGAGAGCTGGAAAGCTATGCTTTCAGATGGCCCAGGAGATGGAGGAATCCCTTCCCCGACCGACAGACCATCCCAGGGCGCATTCTCAGATCACTGACCCAGACTCTAGACTTCACCTTTTCATTGGCTGAAATGCTGTAGAATCCTTAGTGTGCGCACCATGTGTCCTGCAGTGAGGCTACAGATCTGAGTGCAGACAACATTTATTACAAGAGCCCTAAACCCCACAGAAGATGACTGTCTGACCAAGAAAACCACAGGAGACAAAAACTTGGCCACTTCAGCGACTCTGTGAGCTTTTCTATTTGACCCTTTTACATGAAGTGGAGCATCTGCCGCCTCAGGTATTTCTGCTTCTTGATACTTTGGGGGACAAAAACGATTTAGCCAAGTTGCTTTCAAGCCCCTCAGCGGCAGGGAGGCAGAGGTGTGCCCGTGGTTGCAGGTCCTTCTGCTGTGCCCAATGCAGCTGCACTGTACCCTAAGCCTCGCCCTCACTGCACGCAAAGATAGGGGTTCTCCTGTGAATAGGAGCTTTGGCATCTGAAGAGGAGTGATTCCTGGCCAAACCCTCTACATGTCTCCCTGGGAACAGAGCTAGTACCCTGAATGGGTCCTCTGGTGTCTGACAAGGTCTGAGTTCTGCTTCAAGCCATGTCCACACACCCTAATGCTGCGTGTCTCCTCTGGTGTTTGAAGTGTACTGAACTTATGCCAAGGCCTCGCCAACGCTCCAGACAGGGCTTCTCCCGAGTGTGTCCTCTGGCATCCAATGACGTTTGACTTCTGGCTAAATGCTCACCTACACTCCCTGCAGACACACCACTTGTCTCCTGAGTGTGTCCTCTGGTGAATGATGCCTTCGGGAGACAGTGCTGCCCACAAAGGGCTACAAGCCTGAGTGGGTCCTCTGATGTTTGATGAGGATTGAATTTCTAGTAAAGCCTCGCCCACACTCCGTGCACACATAGGGCTTCTCCCCTGAGTGTGTCCTCTGGTGTGCAATGAGGTGTGACTTCTGGCTAAAGCCTCGACCACACTCCCTACAGACATAGGGATGGTCCCCCGTATGGGTCCACTGGTGTTTTTTGAGGGCTGACTTACTACTCAGGACTCGCCCACACTCCTTGCAGATATAGGGGTGCTCCCCTGAGTGTATCCCCTGGTGTGTGATGAGTTGTGATTTTTCATTAAAGCCTTGTCCACAGTCCCTACAGACATAGGGCTTCTCCACGGAGTGTGTCCACTGGTGTCTCATGAGGTTTGATCTCTGGGTAAAGCCACGTCCACACTCCCTGCAGATAAAGGGCTTCTCACCTGAGTGTGTCCTCTGGTGTGTGACTAGGGTTGACTTCTCCCTGAAACCTCGCCCACACTCCATACAGATATAGGGCTTTTCCTCTGAGTGTGTCCTCTGGTGTAGGACAAGGTATGATTTTACACTAAATCCTCGCCCACACTCCCCACAGACAAAGGGCTTCTCCTCAGAGTGTGTGCTCTGGTGTATGATGAGGTTTGAACTCTGCTTAAAGCCTCGTCCACACTCTTTGCAGACATAAGGCCTTTCCCCTGAGTGTATCCTGTGGTGTGTGATGAGGGTTGACTTCTCACTAAAGCATCGTCCACACTCCTTGCAGACATAGGGCTTTTCCCCAGAATGTGTCCTCTGGTGTATGATGAGGGAGTAGTTTGCACTAAAGCGACGCCCACACTGCCTGCACACATAGGGCTTTTCCCCTGTGTGTGTCCTCTGGTGTCTGATGAGGGTTTTCTTCTCCCTGAAGCCTCGCCCACACTCCCTGCAGACACAGGGCTTCTCCCCAGAATGTGTCCTCTGGTGTATGATCAGCTGTGCTTTTGTACTCAAGCCTCGCCCACACTCACTGCATACAAAGGGCTTCTCCCCTGAGTGTGTCCTTAGGTGTGTGATGAGGCTTGCTTTTGAACTAACGCCTAGCCCGCACTCCGTGCAGACATAGGGCTTCTCTACTGAGTGCGTCCTTTGGTGTTTCATGACATCTGAACTGACACTAAAGCCTTGCCCATACTCCCTGCAGACATAGGGTTTTTCCTCTGAGTGTGTCCTCCAATGTTTGACGAGGTGTGACTTCTGTCTAAAGCCTCGCACGCATTTCCTGCAGACATAGGGTTTCTCCCCTGAGTGTGTCCTCTGGTGTGTGATGAGGTTTGACTTCTGCTTAAAGCCTCGCCCACACTCCCTGCAGACATAGGGCTTTTCCCCAGAATGTGTTCTCTGGTGTGTATTAAAGTTTGACTTGTCGCTGAAGCCTCGCCCACACTCCCTGCAGACATAGGGCTTTTCCCCTGAGTGTGTCCTCTGGTGTATGACAAGGTAACAGTTGGCAGTAAAGCCTCGCCCACACTCCGAGCACACAAACGGCTTTTCCTCTAAGTGCGTCCTCTGGTGTGTGATGAGTGCTGACTTTGGGCTAAAGCCTTCTTCACAGTCTCCACACCCGACTTCTGCAATTCTTGTGTTTTCTACCCCTAACAATAATTTCTCTGTGTCCTTGGGATTCACCTTTGGGCCCGGGCTGCTCTGTGTCTCCATCATTCTCTTACCCTCGTTAAGCCTCCCCATTTGTCCTCTGGGTCGGCTGCAGCAGACCTTTGAAATACCCCCTTTCCATGTCTCTTCTAACACTGGTCTGGACACATCTCCTCTCGCTGGACCTTCTGCTTTGTCATTCCAGTTGCGTTGTGCAGAAGGCTGCTGCCTCTGATACAGTGGATGGGAGTCCCCCGGTCGCAGATGTTTGTTTGCAGGTGTTCCCGGAAAGGGCTGAGAGGGGTGGCTGTAATTCACGTGTTGCCTGAGGAATTTCTGACTGGAGAAGGCCAGAGGGCAGGAGGGACATGGATGGATCTCTGGCCTTGCTTCTCCTGGAAGAGAAAGCTTTCAGTCAGAGCTGGTATAGACAGGGCTGCCTGGCTATCTGCTACATCTGATGCTAAGACTCCCCTGCAATCATTCACAGCATGTTCACAGCACAGGGTCTCCACAGCATCCTCCTCCAGTGACTACTTTTCACTCTTCATTCATCACAGCTTCCTTAGCAATCTGAACGCTACATCAAGGCCGTTCTGTAAATTCAGCCAGACAAGGGCCTTCAAGCAGGACTGGAGGAAGCCTGACTCTTTTCCCAGCTGAAATTACTCCACAGGTGTCCTGAAGCCCTGTCACTACTTGGAAGCTATTTCCTAACCCTGAGAGAAGTTGCTCTTGATGACCTAGGTGGAAACCTCTCTAGTGGCCTTTCCTATGAGGGATGGATGCAGAGTCACAAGCCCCTTGGCCTGGACATTCTCACATAGGAGAGCAGTGTGAAGCAGTGGTAAGTGAGCAAGTGCTCATGAAGGTGTGTTTGACTGAAGATCACGCTGCCTGGCTGTCTCTCACACAGTGAGACTGGGGTGTGACCTGCACAGGCACACTGATGAGAAGACAGTGGAACCTGCTCACTTGCAAATCTTTTCGTTTCCCCAAAATTATAAAATGAAAATATGTCCTCTCGTTCACTCAGTCTTCCTCCAGCTGAACTGTGATAGTAAGTCCTCTTTCAGACTTCTCACAGGCTCTCAGCTCCCACCTTTGCCCAGTACCCCCTCACCTGGACACTGACGTAGCCCCCAAGATGATCCCACACCACATCTTTATTCTACACACTAACTGAGGCAGCATCTTGCGAAAAGAACACGTCACCTCCCAACTGGAAATCCTGTTCACTGTCTGCTGTGACACACATGTGTTAAGTGCTGACTGCCTGGGATGACACAGCTGTGCAAGCTCTCTGGGTGCTTGTGTAAATGCTAACAAGGGTGACACACATGTGTATAGTCACTGGTAGAACAAATGGGTACACATTCACTGTCTAGTACGATATATGTGCTAGCCCATTATCGCATGAAATGTGCACATTCACTGATATGACAGGTGCGAACTTGCATTATCTGGAATGACATGGGTGTGTAAACATAGTGGTATGACATGTGTATACAGATACTGTCTAGTGTGAAAGATGCTGTAGAATCCACTGGTGTGACACACGGGTGCAAAACTCACTGTGTAGTGTGAAACACACCTGCATGCTCACCAGTCACATCTGTGCACATTCCCTGGAGTGACCCAATTCTGCATATCAATGGTGTGACATAACTATATACATGCTCCCTGGGGTGACACATGCATGTGGACATATGCTATATGATGATGTAGTGTTTCTCTTGTGTCTACTGCTCCAAAGCAGTTATTCTAGTGTCCTGATCAATCTGTGCTTCCAGTCTAGTAGATACTGCATACAGGATCTCACAGGAAAATTAAACTACAAATGAGTCACAAGAAGCAGTGTTGTCTAGAAATATGGAAAAGATTTAACAAGACAGTTAAAGCGCCACAGAAACCAGTGTGGTGGGAGCTGACCCGTCCCTGAGAACTTCTTTCAGTCTCTAGGCCTGTGAGCTACTACACAGTGTGTGCCTGACTGCTAACCAAAAGGTCAGCAGTTTCATTCCATCAGGTACTCCTTGCACACTATGGGGGATTTCTAGTCTTTCTTATAGGGTCACTATGAGTCCAAATCACCTTCACAGCAATGGCTTCTTAAAAGTTTTTCAAAATCACCTTACACATTTTGAAACTTTCAGTAAACAGCATCTCACTAAATGTGCTTGTTGGATCTTGCCTTCTTGCTTAATGTTTACACTTAGGTGTGAAAGAGCCCTCTGCCTTGTCAACTTCTGAAGAGTGGCCAAGGCCTGAACCCTGGAAATCCTGTTAGCCTCACCTTGCTGCCTAGATGTCCAGTTTACATCAGAATCCTCTGTGTCATTCAGCTGGACTTTCCTGACAGTCCTCTCATGAAACATGAAAGCCGAGCGAGTGGCTCTGAGACCTGGAAAGAAGCAAAAATCTTGTACTCAGAGGGAAAAGCTTGGAGCAAAAAGGAATAGCAGATGAGTGATGGACTGTGACAGTCTAGAATGGACACAACAAAACCAACTTCCCCTCCAGGTCTGCAAATTAAGTCAGCAAACCTGTCACCGCGCACTTACATTGGCAGCACTGTACAGACAACTCTACAGTTTAACCACCATGGTATATCCGTGTTTCCACACCTCTGTTAGTGTCAACATGTGGTAGTGCCTTTCTGAGTGTGAGTGGAGTTCATTGCTGTTCTGTGTGCTGTCACAAGAATAGTAGAGCTTCAATTAGAACAAGGAACAAACAGTAAATTTCTTCTTAAATTTTGTAAGAGTGGAAGTGAAATCAGGGAAATGTCAGTACAGGTTTAGGGGGATAATACCATGAAGAAAACGACAGTGTAAAAATGAATTAAGTATTTTTCTGAAGCGAGATAAAGCATCACCAATGAACAGAGGTCGGGGCGTTTCCTTTAAGGAGCAGAATTAACAAAAACATTGAAAAAACTCATCAAATTCTGTGTGAAAATTGTCAGCTGACTGTGAGAAGCATAGCAGACTAAGGAAACACTGACAGAGAAACAGAAAAATCTTCACTGAAAACCATGGCACGATAACGGTGTGTGAAAAAATAGTCCAGAAGGAGCTCCACGATGAACAAAAGCAAAGGACAGTTGAAGTTTGCCAGGACCTTTTCAAGACGCAAGACAATGTTCTGGGCTGTGTCATCACTGCTGATGAAACATGGGTGTACCAATATGACTCTAAAACAAACTGCCAAATGCACAGTGGAAGTCAACCAATTCTTCATGACCAAAAAGTTCTGTTAGTCCAAATCAGGAGTGAAGACAATCTTGTTAACCTTTTCACACATCAAAGGTATTGTTCATCACAAGGAAACCCTGGTGGTGTAGTGGACAAGTGCTACATCTGCCAACCAAAAGGTCAGCAGTTCGAATCCACCAGGTACTCCTTGGAAACTCTATGGAGCAGTTCTACTCTGTCTTATAGGGTCGCAATGCGTAGGAATCAAGCTGGACCAGTGGGTTTGGATTAATATGAATCTGTGCCAATTACAGCAATAGTTAACCAAGTTTACTATTTGGAAGTGCTGAAAAGACTGCGTGAAGAAGCTGGATGAAAACAACCTCAACGTTCCGCCAACATTTCATTGCTCTTTCATCATGACAACGCACCACCTCACACAGCACTGGTTTTGAAGGAGTTTTCAGCCTGTAAAGAAGTAACTGTATTGGAAGACCCTACCTATTCATTTATCACTCGATCTGGCCCCCAATGACTTTTATTTTTAGTTGAACATAAATGACATATTGAAGAGAAAACATACTGATGACATTTAGGACATCAAGGACAATATGACAGTTCTGATGGCCATTCAAGAGAAACAGTTCCAAAACTATTTGAAGGGTGGACTAAGCACTGGCGTCAGTGCATAGCTTCCCAAGGGGAGTACTTCAAAGGTGACCACATTGATAGTCAGAGGCATGTAGCACTTTTTCTATGTGAACTTAATATTCAGATCTCCTATCTACACGGTGTTGTGAGGTTCTGTCAAGTTGGTTGTCACTCACAGTGACCCTGTGAACAGAAAGAAATACTGCCTGGTCCTGTGCCACACCCATAACTGCTTTTATATGTAAGCCCACTGTTGCAGCTGATGGGTCAATCCATCTTGTTCAGGGTCTTCCTCTTTTTTACTGACCCTCTACTCTACCAAACATGATGTCCTTCTCCAGGGACTGATTCCTCCATACAAAATGGCCAAAGTATGCCAGATGTAGCCTTCCTATCCTTTTCTTCCAAGGAGCACTCTAACTGTACTTCCTTCAGGAGAGGTCAGTTTCTTCATTCCAACAATCTATGCCATGTTCAATATTCTTCTGCAACAAAATTCAAAGGTATCAACTCCTTTCTTATCTTTCCTATTTACTGTCCAGCTTTTGTATGCATATGTTATGACTGAAACTTGGTTGGGTCAAGTGCACCTTAGTTTTCAACATGCTGTCTTTACATTTCAACACTTTAAAGAGGTCTCTCAAAACAGATTTACTCAAAATAATCTGTCTTTTGATTTTGTGAGTGCTGCTTTCATGAATACTGATTGTGCAACCAAGTGACACAAAATTCTTGACAACCTAAATCTTGACTCTTGATACTGCTTGTTGGGTTTACTTGTGAGGGATTTCTGTTTTTGTGATTTGCAGGGGCAATCCATACTTTTGACTGTGGTCTTTCACCTTCATTAGTAAGTACCTTGAAGTCATCTCCAGCTTCAGCATGGAAGCTTTTCTCCAGCACATAAAAAAGTTATGTGTGAGAAGTGGACCAGTAAGAAACATCACGATGAGCAGATAAAACAACAAGGTTGTGAGAGATTTCACTTAACTTGGGTCCACAATCAATACCCATGGAAGTAGCAGTCAAGAAATCGAAGGACACATTCTATTGGACAAATGTGTGGCATGGCCCTAAAGGGGCTGAAGCATAACAATGACTGTGAGGATGAGACAGGACTGGGCAGTGTTTGCTTCTGTTTTACACAGGGTTGCTATGAGTCAGAACTGACTGGAGGGTTACCCGACAACACCACCAAAGGCCCAATGGGAACCATGCAGATAACAATAAATAAAGCATTAGATAAATGTTCAAAGGTCTGTTGAATGTTAGGGCAACTTGGAGGGAGGAAACAGGTGGAAAGGCCCAGAGACAGGGTAGTGTAAGTGTTTCCAACCTTGTCCTCTGACATGACTCTCTACAAGAAGATATCTAGTCATATATACATACATACACATACTGTCGTCATACATATACATGTATACTTTTGTCTTAGATCTTGGTTTCCTCCACTCTAAGGTGAGGTGCTTGGAATGGGCTATTCCAAGGGTTCAACAGGTTAGGAGGAAAAGCCTGCTGGTCTTCGCTCTATGACAATAATCACTGAACTCCACGACCCTTAGAAAAGCTTTCTGAGGTGGGGCTCAGATGGCAGAGTAAACAAATGCTTCTTGGGATCCCTCTAACAACAAAGATCCAGAGAAACAACTGCATAGATTATATGACATTCTAGGAGATCTGAACATCAAAGGGAACAGTGAGAAATCAAGAGTGAACAACAAGGAAGGGATGGTACATCAAGAATTACCTATATGGGCCATCCTGACCAGGCAGAAATCTGTACCCAACAGGAAGACCCGCTACTCCCTGAGTGCTGAACAAAATGGTGGTGGTCAGAGATCATCTTCCTTGGCAGAGAAGCACAGCTTCAGACACTCTTGCCTCCAGAATTACAGAAAAGTCTCATTTTACTGACAAAAGTGATCTTCTTGTGAATGTATGTGGATCTCAATCTCTCCTTCAAGCTAACCTCTCCCTTTTCCCAGTGCTTCCCCTGCCCTCTCTGTATTGCAACAGAAGCCAAATTCTGACTATCTACCTAGACCAAAATTAGGACCCCATACACTTGACCTGAGCTATCCTCCCTGACTTGGACAGGGAGCCATTTAATAAATTGGGGGAAAAAATTCTACCAGATCCCATAAGCAGAGATTAGGATTTACAGCATAGGAAAACCAAAAATGGAGGGCAATCACATAATACCGGGAATTATGGCCCAAACAAACTGCTATGCATTTTCTGGGGGATATAAATCAACCCATGAAGAGTGACTGACACCAAATATTTGAGCAAACATCAGAGGAAAATCTAAAAATGGACAACTATTAATAGCAATGTGGGACACAATTAAAAGGAATAATTTGTGAATGACTGAAGTATGAGAACTGGGAGTAAGAAAAACCAAAAAATATACAAAGTACTGTACAAGATCTGTTGACAGAAAACTTCTGTGACAACATAAAAGATGAGATATCTAAGATGCTTGTCAAACTCCACATGAGGCAGATCCCAGAAAAAAGGCACCAAGACATATTATAATCAAACTTTAGCAAACCTAAGGAGAAGGAGAAACTTTTAAAGGCAGCTAGAGTGAAATAAAAACTTAAACTACGAAACACTCAATAAGATGAAAGTGGATTGCTCAGCAGAAACAATGCAGGCAATAAGGCAATAGGATGACATATACGAATATATAAAGCCTTGAAGTAAAGACACCTGCCAGTCAAGAATTACATAGCCTGCAAAACTGTCTCTTAAATGTGACAGTAAAATTAAGACATTCCCAGATAAACACAAGTTTAGAGAATCTACAAAACACCAAGTCAAATTAGAAGAAATACGCAAGGACGCCTGATCTCCATAATCTATAAGGTACTAAAAAATATCAATAAGAAAAAGATAAATGATCAACTAAGCAATCGACAAAGGAGATGGACAGATACTTCTCTAAAGAGGAAAACAGCCAAAAAACACATGAGGACAGGCTTACAATCACTAGATACTACAGAAATTAAAATCAAAACTATAATGAGATACCATGTCAACCCAATAAGGTTGGTCATGATCCAAAAAACACACAACAACAAATGCTGGAGAGGCTGTGGAGACACTGGAACTCTCCTACACTGTTGGTGGGATTGCAAAATTGTGCATTCCTTACATTTGTACATCCTATCCCCACTGGAAATTCTCACATTTAGTTCACTGTAAGGAGGAACTGTAGGACTTGTTACGTTTTGTTACATTTATAAAAGGACTGAATTCTCACACTGAGTGAAATTTGAAAAGCAACTAACATCACTCCCACATTCTTTACATTCATAAAGCTACTCCCACTATGAGTTCTTAAATGTAGAGAAGTTTCATGGCAAACTAAAGGCTTTCTTACATTCCTCACATTCATAACGAATCTCTCCACTGTGAATTCTCCCATGTGTGGTGAGGTGTGATATATAATGAAAACCTTTGCCACATTCCTTAATTCATAAAGGCTCTCTCCACTGTGAGTTCTCATGAAAGACGTTCCCACATATGTTACATTCACAGGAAGCAAGAGTTCTCACAGGAATGCTGGGGTGACAGAGACAACTTCAGGCTTCTCCAGACTCTTACACCAAGAGACACTGCTTCCACAGAGATCTGATAGGGTGTTCAAATGGAATGAGCCAGTAAATTTATCCACGTTCAAGGAATCCAGAAGGATATGTTTCCACAAAAGTGCTTTGGAGCACAGAAAGACTGGGAGTCTTACAGAAATTCCGTCCACACTTGTTTTAGTCAGCAAGGGCTGCTCTAACAGAAATATCACACAATGGATGGCTTTAACAAAGAAACGTTTATTCTTAAATGATCCAGTAGGCTGCAAGTCCATATTCAGGGTGCCTGCTCTAGGGTAAGGCTTTCCCGTTGTCGGCTCTGGAAGAAAGTCCGATAATGCATCAGTCTTTGTCCAGGGAGCATCTTGGCACAGGAACCTTAGGTCTGAAAGACATGCTCTTCTCCTGGTGCTGCTCTCTTGATGGTATGAGGTTCCCAATTCTCTGCCTGCTTCTCTGTCCTTTTATCTCTCATAAGATGAAAGGATTAAGAGTGGGGCAAGCCATACTCCAGGGAAACTCGCTTTACAGTGGAGCAGGGAGGTAATCCTATGAAGGGATTTACAGCCTGTTTTAGTCAGCTGGGGCTGCTCTAACAGAAATATCGCAGAGTGGATGGCTTTAACAAAGGAAGGTTTGTTCTTACACAGTCCGGTAGACTACAAGTCCAAATTCAGGATGTCCACTCCAGCGGAAGGCTTTCTCCCTTGTTGGCTCTGGAGGAGAGTCCAGTATTGCATCAGTCTTTGTCCAGGGAGCATCTTGACACAGGAACCTCAGGTCTGAAAGCACGCACTCTTCTCCCAGTGCTGCTTGCTTGATGGTGTGAGGTTCCCAATTTTCTGCCTGTTTCTCTGTCCTTTTATCTCTCATAGGATGAAAGGCTTAAGGGTGAGGCAAGCCATACTCCAGGGAAACTTCTTTTACAGTGGAGCAGGGAGGTAATCCTATGAAGGGCCTTACAACCCCACCCTAATCCTTTGACATACAGCATAGGAAAACCACAAAATGGAGGACAGTCATAAGATACTGGGAATCAGAGCCCAGCCACAGGCTACACATATTTTTCAGGGGACAGAATTCAATCCATGACAACACTGACTGTCTTCATTACTTACACAGAGGTTCTCTATCATACACTGTCTGTCAGAAGCAGGCAGCATACTTGTTTTAGCCATCTCATACTGCTCTAACAGAGATAACGTGAGTGAAGGGCTTTAGCAAAGAAAAGTTTACTCTTACACAGTCCAGGTGGCTACAAGTCTGAATTCAGGATGTCCACTCCAGTGGAAAGGCTTCCCCTATGCTGGCTCTGGAAGAAGGTCCTTGTGTTGCACCAGTCTCTGGTCAGGGAGCATGCTGATGCAGGAATCTCACGTCTTAGGATGCGCTCTACATCTGGTGCTGCTTTCTTCATGGTATGAGGTTCCGAACTCTCTGTTTCCCACCCTTTCCCTGTAACTCTTGTAGGATGAAAAGATAAAAGCTTCCACAAGCCACATTCCACGTAAACTACCTTAGCAAGGATATTGCAATCCCACCCTAATCATCTTTTACCATAATCCTATTAGCCACAGGCAGCAATTAGGACTTACAGGATAGGAAAATCACAACATGGAAGAAAATCACAGAATACAGGCAATCATGGTCCAGCCATACTACTAAATGCATTTTTGGTGGGACACACTTCAATCAATAACAATGCTGGATATCAATTTGTCAGCAATTCACCATTACCATTTACAGTAATCATGCATTTTATCTTTGCCCTGAATTGTCCTGTGTTTCACAGACTAGCTCATCTGGGAGACATGCTACCATTATGTTCAATATACTTCTGAAATATGGGTGTTTCAAATAATTTCATGTAACTGAAACATGTTTCAAGTATTCACTCACATTTACGAAAAATACAACATCAACAAGTTTCATGAAACACATTGTTTAAAAAAACACCTGTTAGGCAGACATGGAAATTTAAACTGGATTGTGCACTTTCACTCAATCACAATAGACAGAGAGACAGATACCTGCTGCCATCGAGGTCATTCTAACTCAGTGACCCTACAGGACAAAGTAGAACTGCAACAGAGAGTTCTGAAGAAGTGCCCAGCGGACGTGTGGTTTATTGATCCTTTGGAAAGCAGTTGTCGTTCTTAACCACTGTGCATTAAAGTTTCCATACAATATTACAGCTGGTTTTTGTTCCAGTTTTATATACATTTTTAGGGTACCTGGAGCTCCGGGGAAACTAAGATTAAGAGCTTGGATGTTAGCTAACAGGTTGTCAGCTCAAATCCACCAACTGCTCCTTGGACACCTCATAGGGCAGTTAGATTCTGCCTGTAGGGTCGCTGTGAGTCAGAATAGGGTTGACAGGAAGGGGTTTGATTTTCTGGTGAGGTTGTGTTTGACCAGAACCTAAAGGTCGGTGGTTGAAACCAATCCAGGAGTACGTTCATAAATTAGAAGAGATCTGATGGTCCTTGGCTTCATTCAGACGTGTATGTGTGTGTGCACACTCCTGCTTCTATAATCCCTGGAGGAGTAATCAGTATGCACTTGGCAGCTAACTAAAAGTTGGGTGGTTCAAACCCACCAGCAGCTCCACAGGAGAGAGCTGTTACAGTCTACTTCCATCAACAGTACAGTCTTGGAAGCCCGGTAAGGCAGCTCTACTCTGTCCCATATGGTGGTCATGAGCTGGAATCAAGTTGACAGAGTTTACACGCACACACAACCAGAGGATTATATTACCTTCAGTTACTACAGAAGCAGATTGCTAAGTAGTTCACTGGAAAGATTCAAATTTCGTATTTTTTGTTAGCAGTTAAGTGCTTATTAACACTTTGTGCCACCTGTGCATCTTATAAATAAATATTTTGGATTCTCACCTTGGGGCAGAGTCAAGACGGTGGACTAAGGACACGTCTCCCTATATCCCTCTGGAAACCAAGACCTGAACTGATAATCAAGCAGAGCCTTCTGGTCACCTAGTGAGCCTCCAGGACACGGCATAGGGCTGTTAATTTGGACTTCATACCACTGAGCGAAAAATCTCCTCTCTTTCACTGACTCCCGCTCCTGGCTAGCCCTGACTCTCATGGACTGAAGGTAAACGCACCACTTTGACTTCTTTTTCCTCTTTGTCTTGGCCGGCAGGCGGAGCTGGGTCTTGCCTAGTGGCTAGATTCAGAGGCACTAATGGGGGGATAGGCAGCTGAAATTCCCATATTCTGAGAGCCAGGCTTAGGACTCTGTTAATCTAGCCACTTTGAGCCTGTCTTTTTATCACTACCACAGCGTGGTCTGTACAGAACCGCACTGTGTGACTGTGGGACGCCATGTTTCACACAGACATTTTAGCGGGACCTAATTCTTAGCCTGGGAGCCAGCGCCTGCAAACAGGACAGTGCTTCTCTGACAGAAAAGCAGTAATTTACACAGTGTTGCCTAAGGTGGGGGCCCAGCAACAGAGGTAGAGGAATCACTACCTCTTCGCACCTTTACCCCTCTATCTGCTGCCTGTGCGGAGGGTGCCTTCTTGGATATGGTGGCCACAACAGGACCTATTTCTTAGCTTGGGAGCCAGAACCTGCCCAATGGTGAGTGCCTCGTAACCAGAAAAGCAGTAGTTTACACAGTGTCACCTAAGGCTAGGCCCTGTCAACAGAGGCCAACAGGGCAGTAGCACTGCTATATTCAGTTTGTGTCATCTGGGGTTGGATGTAGTGGTGCTTACTTTGCCAGTCCATCCTCACAGTATCTCGGCTAGCCTCTACTTATTCACACAGGACCCAAAAAGCAACAGACACTTGCGGCACACAAGAAATCACCCATGGCTTCAGAAGGCTCCCAAACAAAACAACCAAGGAGTTTTCCAGATGAAGAAACTTTTATGAAAGCATCACAAAGTGAATACAAAAGGATTATATACAGAGCCCTTCTAGACCTTAAACAAAATGCAGCAAAACAAAAGGAAAAATTAAAGAAGCTGTTCAATCTGATGGAACACCAGTACTCTGAAATCCAACAGATCAAGAACAAAATCAAAGACAGAAACTTCGATTCAAGGCCAAGAAAATAGAACGGTACAAATGGTAAAAAGAATTTCTGACTTGGAAGACAGAGCCACTGATGCCAGCATCTATCAGCAGAAATCAGAAAAAAGAAACAAGAAAAATGAAGAAGCATTAAGTAGCACAGGGGACTCTATTAAGAAGAACAACATTCCGTTAACTGGAGTCCCTGAACAGGATGAGACACCTGAGAACACAGAGTATTGTTGCTGAGCTGCCGACAGAAAACTTCCCAGAAATCAGGAAGGAAGACAACACAGATATCTCAGATGCGTATCATATGCCATCCAATATATGATCTCAAAAGAAAGACTTCAAGACATACTATAATCAAGCTTAACAAAATGAAAACTATCTTTCAAATACAAAAATAAAATTAAGACATTCCCAGACAAACAGAAACTCAGGGACTTTGTAACAATGAAACCAAAAATACAAGAAACACTGAAAGAAGTTCTTGGCTTTGGCTTAGAAGAATAAAACCACTAACTTTCTATTTTAGAGCAACACATTACTCAGAATTCCACTCAGTTAGGGAACACTCCAAAGTCAATCACAGCTTTAATATGGAAAGAAGCAGTCCAGTGATCATCATGAAAACTATGGTGCCATCATATTAAAAAAAAGGAAGTACTACAGTCATTATAGTCCTTTCAGATGGAGAGGAAGACGACAAGACTGGTAGTAATTAAAAATGGGTTTATATATAGTTTATTAAGGGGGACAGCTGTAAAGCACAACAAAGATGTATCATACCATTTCAAGAAATGTAACACAGGAGTCTCAACAACTACAAAATCAGCTCTGAAAAAGGTGAAAAATCAACTCACAAAAAAGAATGTCCCAGAACACACTATTTAGAACAACAGAGAAAACATCAACGCAAAATAAACATATCACAATGGCAGCAGTGAACACATACGTATCAATAATTACATTGAATGTGAATGGACTGAATAATCCAGTAAAGAGACATTAAGGGGCATCTTGGATCAAAAGACATGACCCATCCATATGTTGTTTACAAGAATTTCACTTGAAACCTAAAGATAGGAACAAATTGAAAATTAAAGGATAGAAGAACATATATGAAGATAACAATGAACACAGAAAAGTAGGTGTGGCAATTCTAATCTCAGACAAAATCAATCTTACTGTAAAAACCAACATCGTGGACAAAGACGGACACTATTTATTGCTGAAAGGTTCAGTACATAAGACTTAACTCTATTAAATATTTATGCACTTAGTATCAGAGCACCTAATATGTCGAAGAAACACTGACTACACTCAAAAAAGAGTTAGATGACTCCACAATAATAGTGGGAGACTTCAACACTCCACTCTCAATACTGGATAGACCATCTAAAAAAAAAGTTCAGTAAAGATACAGAAGACCTCACTGCCACAATTAACCACCTAAACCTCATCAATATATTCAGAACCTTCCACCCATCAGCAGACAACTACACCTTCTTCGCCAATGCACATGGGACATTCTTCAGAATTGACCATCTGTTAGGATATAATGCAATGCTCAACAAAACCCATACCACTGAATTACTGCAAAGCATCTTCTCAGACCATAAAGCCATAAAAATCAAAATCAATAGGAGAAAAGACATAGATAGAAAGTGGAATTCTTTATCGCAGCACAGTCCACGACAGCAAAAAGATGGAATCAACCCAGATGCCCAACAACAGAAGACTGGATAGGTAAACTATAGTACATACACTCAATGGAGCACTACACAATGATAAAGAATAACGATGATTCCAGGAAACATTTCCTAACCTGGTTTCAACTATAAGACATGATGTTGAGGGAAAGTAGTCAGCGACAAAAGGACAAATATTGTATGAGACCTCTACGATAAGATCTCAAAAACACATTTGTGTATGCAAGAAAAGACTCTTTGACAGCTGCAAGGGAGGGGAGGGAAGGGGGGTGGAGGGGAAGGGTTTAGTTCAGATAGTTGCTAGAAATCTTATTGGGAGAAATTGGTGATAGCACACATTAGACACAAGAACAACATTAAGTGGACTTCAGCATAACTTGAGTACTCCTTCCATCTTAACCCAATATTGCAAGGACAGAGTAGCTGGGGCAGGGGGCAGGGGACCATGCTCTTAGGTGAAATTGAGGCCAATTGGTACAACTAGCGTTTTGCTAAGAAGGTGCTCTGCACCCGACATTGGTAAGTGGCATCTGGGGTCTTAAAAGCTGCCAAGCTGCCATCCGAGGACATAGCAAATCATCCCAAATGGTCCCAACTCAGCAGGAACGGATGCTCACCGAGGACCAAAATGACATGCGGTAAAGACAACCTAGAAGACAGAGAGACCCACACCAGTGGGTGCCTACATCAACTTGGGACCAGAAGAACCGGATTGTGCCTGGCCACCACCAGTGATAGCCACAATGGATCTCACTAAGTTGAGTCTCACTGGCAACACAACAATAAAAAGGGGTGCATCCTGATATCTCCACTAAAAGACCTCAATTGATGGTCCAGTGGTTTTAGGTCTCCCCTGAGACCATGGCCCCCCGCCCTGATGATGCCCTCACCCATAAATTATAACGAAGGTCCATTCTTTGGACAGGAATGGAATGGACTCGGCAATGCAGAGTGATCATATACTGGATGCACTTTATGGTTCTATATATCTATAGGATATCATCCTGCTGACCTCTTGCTGGAGTAAGTAGAGTGGGTGGAGAGGAGGGGAAAGGAGGCTGTTGGGAGGATGTGACATGTACGGTGCAGAGAGGAATAGTCAGCTGTCACCGGACAGGGACAGCAGTGGAAGATGCATATAGGTGGGCATGTAAATTTATACGGGAATGTACATTTTCATCAGTCATATTAACTAAAAAATAAAAATGAAAGTGGAATTCTTGGAAACTGAACAACATCTTGTTCAAAAAACCATGGGTTACAGATGAAATCAAGGGTGAAACAAAGAAATTCATGGATTCCAATGAAAATAAAAATACTTCCTACCAGAACCTATAGGATACAGCCAAAGCAGTGCTCAAAGATCTGTTTATCTCCATAAATGCACACATCTGGAAGGAAGAAAGAAACCAAATCAAGAAACTAGCCCTACAGCTTGAGCCAGTAGAGAGAACAACAGAGGAACCCCTCAGGCACCAGAAGAAACCAGATCACAAAGATCACAGCAAAGCTAAACGAATTAGGAAGTAGAAAAACAACTGACAAAATTGAAAAGACCAAAAGCTGGTTTTTTGAAAAGATCAACAAAACTGACAAACCACTGGCTAAACTTACTAAAGGAGAAAAGGAAACAAATAAACCAAATTAGAAATGAGAGGGGAGTTGTCACCACAGATCCAACAGAAATAAAAAATATCGTAACAGAATACTATGAAAGACTGTACTCTAACAAATTTGAAAATCTAGAGGAAATGGACAAATTCCTTGACTCATACCACCTACCCAAATTATCACAACATGAAGCAGAACAACTTAATAAACCCATCACAAAAGAAGAGCTTGAAAAGGTCATCAAAACACTGCCAACCAAAAAAGACTGAGCCCAGATGGCTTCACTGCAGAATTCTACCAAGTATTTAGAGAAGAGTTATCTCCAGTACTACTGAGACTGTTTCACAGCATAGAAAGGGATGGAGTACTCCCAAACTCATCCTATGAAGCCAGCATAACCCTGATACTAAAGTCAGGGCAAGACTCAACCAAAAACGAGAACTACAGACCAATATCACCGATGAATCTAGATGCAAAACTCTTCAACAAAATTCTTGCCAGTAGAGTACACAACATATCAAGAAAATAATCGATCATGACCAAGTGGGATTCATACCAGAGATGCAAGGCTGGTTCAACATCAGAAAAACAATTAATGTGATGAACCACATAAATAACACAAAAGTCAAGAATTACCTGATTTTGTCCATTGATGCAGAAAAGGTGTTTGATACTGTCAAACACCCATTCATGCCAAAAACTCTTAGCAAAATGGGCATAGACGGCAAATTCCTCAACACAATAAGGGCCATGTATACAAAGCCAATTGCCTACGTCATCCTGAATGGAAAGACTGAAAGAGTTTCCCTTGAGAACAGCAACTAGACAAGGGTGCCCACTCTCACCTCTCCTATTCAACACTGTACTAGAAGTTCTAGCCAGAGAAATTAGACAAGACGAAGAAATAAAGGGCATCTGCATAGGCAAAGAAGAAGTCAAAATCTCCCTGTTTTCAGATGATATGACTGTATACGCAGGAATCCCAAAGAATCTGTCAGTAAACTACTCAAACTGATAGAAGAGTTCAGCAAAGTCTCAAGATACAAGATAAACATAAGTAAATCAGTAGGATTCCTTTATACCAACAACGAGACTGTTAAGAAAGAAATCATCAAATCAATACCATTCACTAAAGCCCCTTAGAAGATGAAGTACCTAGGAATTAATCTAACCAGAGAAATAACAGACCTTTACAAAGAGAACTACAAGCCCTTACTACAAGAAACTAAGAAGACTTAGATAAATGGAAAAACCTACCTTGCTCATGGACAGGAAGACTTAACGTGGTAAAAATGTCTATTTTACCCAAAGTAATATACTTACATAATGCAATTCCAATACAAGTTCCAGCATTCTTTTTTAACAAGATGGAGAAACAAATCACCAGATTTGTTTGGAAAGGGAAGAAGCCCCAGTTAAGTAAGGTAGTATTAAAGAAAAAGAACACACTGGGAGGTCTCTCATTACCTGACTTTAGAACATACTACACTGCCACAGTGGTCAAAACAGCCTGGTAATGGTACAAGAACAGACAGATCGATCAATGGAACAGAACTGAGATCCCAGAGATGACACCATCTGCCCATGAACAGCTGATACTCGACAAAGGCCCTAAGACATTAAACTGGGGTAAAAACAGTATCTTCAACAAATGGTGCTGGCAAAATTGGATATTCATCTGCAAGAAACTGAAACAAGATCCGTATTTTACACCTTATACAAAAACCAACTCCAACTGGATAAAAGACCTAAATATCAAACCTAAAATGATAAAGCTCATCCAAGAAAAGGTAGGAACAACAATGGAAGTTTTAATACACAATGTAGACAGACTTCAAAATCTGTCTAACAAGCCACAGTCAGCAGAAGAGAAAATAGATAAATTGGGACTACTAAGAATCAAACACTTTTGCTCATCCAAAGACTTTGTTAATAGAATTAAAAGGCCACCTACAGAATGGGAAAATATTTGGCAACTCTAAGTCATACTGACACCTGATCTCCATAATCTGGAAGATACTAGAAAATACCAATAAGAAGATAAATCATCCAATTAAGTGATGGGCAAAGGAGACGGACAGACATTGCTCTAAAGAGCAGATTCAGGCAGCCGAAAAACACATGCGAACATGTTCACGATCTTTAGTTATTAAAGAAATTCAAATCAAGACAACAATGAGATACCATCTCACCCCAACAAGGTTGGCCATGATCCAAAAAACACAAAACAACAAATGCTGGAGAGGCTGTGGAGAAAAGTGGAACTCTTCTACACTGTTGGTGGGGCTGCAAAATGGTCCAGCCTCTTTGGAAAGCAATCTGGTGCTTCCTTAAAAAAATGGATATAGATATACCATTTGATCAAGTCATTCCACTACTTGGAATACATCCTACAGAATCAAAGCCTTTCACACCAACAGACACATGCACAAGAATGTTTATCGCAGCACAGTCCACGACAGCAAAAAGATGGAATCAACCCAGATGCCCAACAACAGAGGAATGGATAAGTAAACTATGGTATATATACTCAATGGAGCACTACGCAATGATAAAGAATAATGATGATTCCAAGAAACAGCTCATAACCTGGTTTCAACTGGAAGACACGATGTCAAGTGAAAGTAGTCAACGACAAAAGGACAAATATTGTATGAGATCCCTATGATAAGATCTCAAAAACAAGACTTATGTATACAAGAAAAGACTATCTGACAGCTGCAAGGGAGGGCGAGAGGGGGAGGGTTTAGCTTAGAAAGTTGCTAGAAATCTGGTTGGGTGAAATCAGTGATAGCACACATTAGAAACAATATTAAATGGACTTCAGCATAACTTGAATACTCCTTCCATCTTAACCCAATATTGCAAGGACAGAGTAGCTGGCGCAGGGGGCAGGGGACCATGCTCTTATGCGAAATCGAGGCCCACTGGCACAACTAGCGTTTTCCTAAAAGGGCGCTCTGCACCCCACACTGGTGAGTGGCGTCTGGGGTCTTTAAAGCTACCAAGCTGCCATCCAAGGGCACAGCATATGGTCCCAACTCAGCAGCAACGGATGCTCACTGAGGACCAAAATCACATGGGGGTAAAGACAACCTAGAAGATAGAGAGACCCACATGAGTGGGTGCCTACATCAACTTGGGACCGGAAGAACCGGATGGTGCCCAGCCACCACCAGTGATAGCTGCGATGGACCTCACTAAGTTGAGTCTCACTGGCAACACAACAATAAAAAGGGGTGCACCCTGAGATCTCCACTAAAAGACCCCAACTGATGGCCCTGGCCCTAATGCCGCCCTTGCCCATAAATCATAAGAAAGGTCCACTCTGCCGAGGGCCGTTACTCACAAAGGCCACTATCAGCAAAGCTATACGCCTGTGTGATAACGAGCAGATACATGTCACCCCTGACATATTTTTTGGCTGTACTCTCCCTGATAATATTTTGTACCCTAAATAAATCTTCCTCAAAGTTACTCTGTTATCCCCTGGCACTAGGACCAAGGAAGACACTTTCTGAGAAGGGTTTTACAGCCCCCTCGGCTTGATGAATCCCGGCATAAAACACCAGTCCAGGAATACTGAAGCTGGCTCGGCTCCACTGGCTTCCCCCAACTGCATCTCCTCCCTTTTCCACATATGAAATACAAGTTTGCAGAAAAACCCCTGAAAGGCTTCCCAAAGACAATTCTCCACACAGCCCTTAAAGCTATACAAACATCTCACTCTCTACAGCAAAAAGATAGATCAAGTCCCGAGTTCATTATAATTGGTATGAGAAATGAATAAACACTAAAGAAACATCTTTCTGAGAACAGCTTAGGTTGGGGGACGACTGGACACTTACTATCTGCACAAAAAGAGATAAAATAAAAACTTAGAGAAGCAAATAGAGACAGCTAAATAATGAGGCTTTGAGCAGTCTACCCTTCTGTGCTTTAACCTTAAGGTATGAATAGAACCATTTAGCTCAAAGCATAACTTTGCTTTCACTGCTAACTTTGTTTTCACTGACAATTATCACCACAAACACCTGCCTCAGACAATTACCGAAAAAGCCTTGACTATTAACAAGCAAAAGAAGACCACGAGGGGTCAGTTTCTATTAGCCAATAATGAGGGGTCAGTTTCTTGCTAGCCAATAGTTTATATGATGGAAAAAATAGGGTGAAAATCACGTCACTTCATCTATAAAAAATAAAGACAGACAGACCTTTATGGGCTGCCTTTCTCCAAAACTCCTTGCTGTCTCTCTCAATTCATTTCTTCGCCAATGCCATTCCCTCCCTCCATGGGGCCCCCAAAAGTTGTCAGGGCTGGCTCCCAGCACCACTCTTCGGACATCAATGGATTGGACTTGGCGATGCAGAGTGACCATATATTGGATGCACTGTATGGTTCTATGCATCTATAGGACATCATCCTACTGACCTATGGCTGGAGGAAGGAGAGTGGGTGGAGAGTAGGGAAAGGAGACTGTTGGGAAGATGAGACATGTATGGAGCAGAGAGGAATAGTGTGCTGTCACCAGGCAGGGAGAGCAATGGAAGTTGCATACAGGTGGGCATGTAAATTTACATGGGAATGTACATTTTCAGTCAGTCATAATAAAAAAAATAAAATAAAATAAAAATAAGTATTTTCATGCCACGGACTGTAAGCCTCTCTCCTGAAGCACTGCTGACTTACTGACAATCATCTCACATGCATTTGCTGGGTGTCATCCTCGTCTTCGGTGCTCAAGAATTCACAGATTTCTCTTAACATGGAAGACTGGAACTTGTCATCAACTGTACTATCCTACATTCAGTGCATAGATTTTCTCCATCATTAATGTTCCCTGAAACTAACAAATGATTCCAGGTGGGGGTCACATTATCAAACAAAAATGAATGGAATTGCTCAGAAGGAAAAGGCAGCTGGGAGAAAAGACAGAATTGAACACATTGTGCTGTTTCAGTACTTTGGCAACGGTCAAAAAGCAAGTAACTAGGAAATAATTTCATGAAGATGGAGAGTCATGGTGACATGAATGGGGTGTAATGAGATGAGCAAAGCAGAGAGGTACTGGATGCAATGCACATGGAACACTAGAAGAGGAAAGGGGAGGGTATTTCTCCATGAACACAGGTGTGTTAGGACTGATGCAAGTCTGAAAAGCTCAGATGTTTGTGAGGCACACACCCCTTAACTCAAGGAGACTTTTTCTAATGGATTTCTTCAAATCCCATTTGCTACATCCATGCCTGGTCCTTCAGAGGATTCTTGTGTCCTGCGCCCAACACAGGCATCCTGGAGAGTTCTATCTGCACTTCCCTCAGGTCGTCCTTTTGCTACCCTGGGAGGATAATCGGGTACAGTGGACATGGCGAGTATGGAGAAAGACATCTCATCAAGGAAGACAGGGAGGAGCAAAGAACACTTCCCTGACACGAACCAGAACTCTGGTCTTCAGGTTCTCTGGAGATGGACAGGTGTAAATTTACCACCAGAAAAATCATCATGTCAAACTTGTAATAAACACAGTAAGAAGCTTTACAAGGTCCTAAACTACAAATAATCACTCTGTGTACCAAAACTGAAACAACAACAAAAAAAAATCCTGAAGTCAACAGGATTAAAACAGCCATAAAGCTTCCAACTAAATTCAAGAAGTCAACTTCATAAACAGAACATTCTGAGGAAGGCAGGATGCATGCTCTCCAGAGTAAAGGACTATATGTCTTATTTAACAATACATTCTCATTCCTCCACCCATATACGGGGTAACATCAATGAGTAGGACGTTTCTGGTTACTAAATAGTAAATTTCAAAGAAAAATGAAGTCATCCATACCTACTGAAGCCAGGTTTCTGAATGTTTCCATCATCACCTCTCTGTAGAGATTCCTCTCAGAAAGATCCAGCAATGCCCACTCTTCCTGGGTAAAGTCCACAGCCACATCGTCAACAGCCACTGAGTCCTAGAAATTCAAAAAATTTTGGTTCAGTAAGGCAGCATGAACTCAAACATGTGTGAAGGGCACAGTAAGGCTGACATTCTCGGGGAAATAAGATTAAATGGGACTCTCACGGGTTCTCTGTTCTCCTAAGGTCTGCTCTGGGGGTTAGCCATCAGTCTCACCTCTTCACTGTCTGCATTCAACCTCACTGAATGCATCCTGCCTCAGAGACTTAAAGTCCAGTACAATGGACTTCTTTCTCTACTTTGTGACCAATTCCACTCATTTCTCTTTTTAGTCTAGAACACTCAGAGTGCAGAGCATAAACTTGGGAAATGCTCTCCCGTGAAAAGCCCTATTTGCACATTCTGATCACCTCTCCCTGGGAAGAGTTTACCAGCTTGCACAGCATGCACCACAGCATTTAACAAAACAGTAAACATAGGGTGAAAGCAAGACACAATATTAACAACTCGGAAACACTGTAGGACTGCCAGCTTTTCTGTGACCCCTTAGCAGCCATGGGAGCCGCGGTGGCCCGCCTGCATGAACCAGTGACCTAAGGTCCTGAGCATTCCTTAAAGAATTCCAGGTGATTAATAAACTATTAAAGGAACAGAACCCAACTCCTTAGACAAAGACTGAGCTAGTATGCATGACATCTGACAATTAATTGCAGGAACTCAGCCGAGAAAAAGTACTACAGACTTGACTGCTGAACATCACTAGGGTCAAACTAGAAATCTTCCCCTTGGGAAGCTACGCACTGATGCCAGAGCCAAGTTCACCACACAAAGGAATCCTGGAACTCTTTTTCTGGAATGACCATATTGATACCCAGCAAGCAGGTATGTAGCACTGTTTCTAGGATAAGTTCATGAATGTAACACCTTGTAAAACACAAACTGAAATGGGTGAAGAATGTACTTCTTGGCTTAAGTACACACAGGAGACTAACTGGGCAGCTCCAGCTGGGAGGCGAGAGGAGATGACACAGGTGAATGTTGTTGTCAGGTGCTAATGAGTCGGTATCAACTCAGACATCCTACGCACAACACAAAGAAATACTGCTCCATAGTGTGCCAAGGCTACAATTGTTTTTATGCTTAGGCCCATTGTTGCCACCACTGTGTCAATTCATCTTGTTGAGGGTCTTCCTCTTTTTCCCTGACCCTCCACTCTATTAAACATGATGTCCTTCTCTAGGGAATGACCCCTCCTGACAACATTTTTAAAGTATGTGGATGCAGACTCACCATCTTGGCTTCTAAGGAGCACTGTGGCTGTACTTCTAGAACAGATCTGTTTGCTCTTTTGGCAGTCCATGCTACATACCATGTTCTTCTCCAACACCATAATTCAAAGGCGTCAATTATTCTTCTCTTCTCTATTTACGGTGCGTTTTTTCCATGCAGATGATGTGATTCAAAATACCATGGCTTGGATCAGGTCCACCTTAGTCTTCAGGGTGACAGTATGACCTTCAATACTTAAAGAGGTCCTGTATCGCAGATTTTCCCAGTGTGATATGTCTTTCGATTTCTTGACTGCTGCGTCCATGGACATTATTTCTGGAACCTAGTAAAATGAAATCTGTGACAACCTCACTCCTTTCTCCATTTATGATGCTGTTCCTTACTGGTCTAGTTGTGAGGTTTTTGTTTTCTTGATGTTGAGGCACAATCCATACTGAAGGCTCTGGCCTTTGAGTTTAATCAGTGTTTCAAATCCTCTTCACTTCCAGCAAGCAGGGTTATGTTACCTACATGCACAGGCTGTTAGTGAATCCTCCTCCAACCCTGATGCCTCATTCATCCTCATATACGGCAATTTCTCGGATTATCTGCTCAGTATACAGGTTTAAAGGTTATGGTAAAAGGATACAACCCTGATGCACACAGGGGAACAGGAGTTAGCTTCAAAAGCATGGGAAATACAGGGTGGAGGGGAGGAATGTTCTGTCATATTGTGTGGACAGAAGCTAGAGTGAAATGACAAAGTGAATGCATGTTTTTGAATGAGAAACTGACTGGAATTGTAAACGTTCACCTGAAACACAATGAAAAATACTTTTTAAAAAAAGTCACCACTGCAGTAAACCACGTTACTTATTTTAAAGCTATCCTATCTCCAATATCCTAATCTCCATTCCTACAATATATTAATGATAAAATGAAGCATTTATTAAACAAGTATGATATTTGAAGGCATCTTCAAAAAGCTGTCTGCACACTAGCTCGTTTACTCCTCATGCCCCTCTGAAGCAGATATTGCTGCTAACAGGATAAAGGCAAGGAAAATTACTATTCACTGCATGCTCCTTACCGCCCAAATAGTATGCTGCTACACCAGGGGCGGAATGCAGGTCAGCAAGCATAAGACCAAATTCCTGACAACTACATTTCTGCCCATGTACGTATAATAGTCTTGCTGTTCTGGCTTTCAGTGTTCAATGACATAGATGACTTGAGCCCTGCGGGACAGTAGAGACAAGAGACAAAGGAAACACTCTATTCACTGCAGACAACCTGGATCTCCTTCTCCCAGCAAAGCCCCATGTCTGAAGCAAGACAGCTTCCTTTTGGCCTTATAGCTGGCTCTGGCAATATAAAAATTGATTTCAGTAATGCTGTCAAGGCCAAGCAGACACAGTAGTGAACAAAACAGAAGTATCTGGACTCACATGGATTCTAACTCTGTTCGCCGTAGGCAGTAAATAAAAGAAAAATGGCAAGTACCACGGGTGACACAAATTATTCAGATTTTCAACAGCTAGCTGAAAGCCAGGCAGTTTACTGCCAATCAAAAGTTCCTAGAAACACAGACTAAGGCAATCTGCTCTGGAAGGTCACAGCTGGGAAAACACTATGGGGCCATTCTACTCTGCACACACGGGGTCTCTTATCAGTCAGAACTGACTCCACAGAAACTAACAGCAATGAATGCTTGGGAATAAGCAGCAACACAAGTGTGTGGATCTTCAGTGAGTTAGTGCAAGTGAAATCAAAATAATCATTGGACTTTCAATCCTCAAAACTTGGAAGAGCTCTGTGATAATTTGGCAAACATTCACATACATTTCAGATGTCCACTGATTTCAACAATTCCCAACCTAGAGGCATAGGAGGCAAAGAGCACCACTGACCTTCATGGCTGAGAAACGGAGATGCACTGGCTATGCACAAAATAAAAGTTCATTAGCAGAAGATAAACATGCAAATAGAAGCCCTGGAAAAGTAAAAGCAGCATGAATGAATACCACCAAGAAAGTAAAAGAAAATGGACAATGCTAGAAATTACAAATACAAGCTTTCAGGTTTGGGTGGACACTGGATTCAAAGTACTGAAATCACAGGGTAAACGGCTTTTCCTGAAACCCAAGCTAGAGGCTCCTGACAGGCACCTCAAGTTAAGACACAGCTGCTGTGCAACATTCATTAACATATCTTCTCTTCATGTCTAACTGCTGATAAGCTCTAGTATTTTCTTAGTAACATTCTGCAAGACAGAAGGCTGCAACTTGACAATCAGCTGCAATAAGCCACCCATGACAGAATGTGACCTCAGAACCTTCTTCTTTCAGGGGAGAGCACACCGAGCAGCCTTCCCTTGCACCTGGAGCCCATTCTAGAGCCAACACATCTGGGTTGATCCACCAGTCTAATTCTCAAACTTGGACAGAAGAGGGGAGTTCCATGGATGAGTCGGACAAGGGAGACTGAGGAATAAGTCCTACAACCACTCTCCCCCCAAAATTTCAAGATCCCCAATTTAAGTAACTCAGTCTTCTGGTCACTAAATGCCATGTTGCTCCTTACCTATGCAGGTAACACACTTGCCACTGTTTCCCTTGAAACTCATGTCCATCTTACTTCAGTTGGCTAACAGGGCAGACCAAGAACATTCTAAACTACCCCAAAATTAGAAGGGCATGTGGGCAGATATGGACAATTATCAGAGAAAGAGCCTGGAGCAGAAACCACTTCTGTGATCAGGACCAGAGAAGAAAACTGTAAAGTGTAACTGAGGAATTCATGGAGGACTGGTGTCCAAAAGCTTCAGGGTCAAACATGCCAACAACCATCCTAGGTGGCGGACATTCACAAAATATCAGGAATGATGGCACAGCGACATGGCTACACAGATTTTGGGGCAGACATGGTCTAATCCACGACATTCTGCTATTTGGTCCCCCAAAACTCTCAACTTTGGAACATACAACAGATTCATCTCATCACAGCAAAAGTCACAGTAAAAACATGTGCATCACACAATATCAAAAGTCTTAAATCACTCCCAAGTCCAAAGTCCAAAAACTTCCTCTACATCTGGGAAACCTAGAATACAACAAGCTCTCCGCTTCCAAACATACAATGAGATAACGAGTGCAAGTTAGACATTTCCATTACAAATGAAGACAAAACACAAAATAGGCAACAAGCAAATCAGCAGAACACATTTCATTAGCCCTCAAAGATTTCAAAACAGCCTTCCATTTTCTAAGACATTCTACACAATGGCCCGCCCTCCAGACTCTAGCTATAATCCACATTCTCTGGAGTGGAGTCTCTCAGCCCTCTACTACAGCTCTGCCTTTTAGGCCCAGTGAGACAGTAACTCTGCTCCCTTGAGTTTAGAGGCACTCTAGGACGAAATCAGTGACAATTCTATACTTACAAACACAGGAAGCCATAGCTCCATCCTTTCAAACCCCTGATGTCATGGCCGTACTGTACCTTTTGAGATGAAGGCAGCTCAGCTTCTCATGCTCTTTGTCTCTTCAGCTTCTGCTTCCTATGGTCTCATGGCCCAGGCCTCAGGCCCACATCTGCCCTCCTGGACCAAGTGTTCTACAGCTCTGTAGCTCTGCTGATTCATCTGCCTGGAGGCACCCTACTCTGCCAGGAACCCTCTTGCACAAAGGTACTCAGCTCTCTGGCTCCATGGGTCAACAAGCCTAGCTCTCCTGATTAAGTGCCTGCAGGTACCCTACTCTGCCAGGAAACCTCTGTGCATAAGCACTCAGCTCTCTCACTCCATGGGTCAGCTCCAGTGCTTTCATACACTGCTCTAGTTCTGCTGCTGTTGCCGTTGCTGCTCCACTCGTCTGTTTTCTCACCATCTGGACCTCCTTGGTGTGAACAGTTCTCCTCGGTTCTTTCTGAGTCTTCTATCCACTCATGGTTTCAAAACTGCTTCCACATTTTAGGAATTTGTTAGATCAGTACCCCACTATCCATACCAAATTCTGTGTTAGTCACCTGGCACTGCTCTAACACAAAAAGCATGAATGAATAGCTTTAGCAAAGAAAAGTTTATTCTTACACAGTCCAGGAAGCAACAAATCTGAATTCAGGGTGTCCACTCCAGCGGAAGGCTTTCCTTCTTTGCTGACTCTGGAAGAAGGTCTTTCTGTTGCACCAGTCTCTGGACAGGGAGCATCAAGGCACAGGAATGTCAGGTCTGAAGGATGCACTCAATTCCTGGTGCTGCTTTCTTCATGGTTTAAGGTTCCCAACTTTCTTGTTTGTTCCCTTTCCTTTTGTCTCCCACAGAATAAAAGTATAAAAGGTGATAAAAACCACACTCCAGGGTAACTCTTTACATTGCAGCAGGGAGATGACCTTAGGAAGGGTTTTACAGTCTCATCCTAATCCTCTTTAACATAAATCCAGTCTATCAGCCACAGGTGGAGATTATGATCTACAGCATCAGAAAAATCATAAAACGGAGGATAATCACAAAATACTGGAAACAATGGCTTAGCCAAACGGGTTCACACATTGTTTGGGGGACACAGTTATCCGTGACAGTAGACCTGACTTAAAACACAGTATTTTCAATCTCATTGTATGTATGTGAAAGACAGTGAATAAAGGAGATATAAAAATTGTTGCCTTTGAACTGTGGTGCTGGAGAATACTAAATATACCATGCAACGTCAAAGGAACAAACAGATCTATGCTAGAAGAAGTAAAACCCGACTACTCCTCAGAAGCAAAGATACTGAGACTATGACAAACATTCAAACACATTTTGCACACATTGTTAGGAGGGATCAGTGCCTGGAGAAGATCATGCTTTGTCAAGTATAGGGTCAGCAAAAAAGAGGAAGATCTTAAATGAGACAGACTGAAACAGTGGCTTCAAGGATAGGCCTAAGTGTAAAACTGATGGCTGACATGGCACAGGACCAGCAGGGTTTAATTGTGCTGTGCATAGGGTAGTTATGAGTTAGAACCCACGCAACAATACCTAACAACAACAACAACATGTCACTTAACATTTTCCCCATAGTCCTTCAGTATTACAACTTGATGTTTAAAATCTTTCTTCAGTTCTTTCAGACTATCAAACGCTGAGTGTGTTTTCCCTTTTGGTTTTCCAATCCAAGGTCTTTGCACATGTCATTATAGTACTTAAATCTTCTCTAGTTACCCTCCGAAATCTACTGTTCAGCTCCTTTTCTTCACTGTTTCTTTCACTTCAGCTACTCTGTGTTCAGAATCAGTTTCAGACTCTCTTCCTATATCTATCTAGGCCTTTTCTTTCCTGTGTCTGGAACGACCTTTCCATCATGTATGATGATCTTGATGTCATCCCACGACTTGTCTGCTATTTTGTCATTAGAGCTCAATCTGTGAACTGGAGTTTTCGATGGTCTCTAAATTCAGGTAAAATATATTCAAGGACATCCTTTGGCTGTTGTGAACTCCTTTTAAATTTCTTCAGCTTGAACTGACACATGAGCAACTGATGGTCTGTTCAACAGTCAACCCCTGGCCTTATTCTGACTGATGATCTTCAGCTTTTCCACGGTCTCTTTCCTCAGATGTAGCTGATTAGACTCCTGTGTATTAAATTTGAAAAGGCCCATGCGTAAACTCTCTATGTTGTTGAAAAAAGCAGTTTCAGTGAAGGAGTCAATCAAGCGGTTTCAATGACCACGGCCCTGTTTTTAGAAAACCAATCTTTTTCTTGTTTCCAACTTTTGCATTTCCATCACCATTAAGTAATGATCAGTACATCTTAACTGCAACTTTGATCGATTTCAGATTGTAGAATTTGACCAAAAAATCTTCAATTTCTTCATCTTTGGCCTTGGTGGTTGCTGAGTAAATTTAAATGATAGTCACACTAACTGTTCTTTCTGGAAGGGGTATCGATGTTATCCTATCACTGACAGTGTTGCACACTGCATTAGTTCTTGAAATTTTTATTCCATCATGAGTGTCAACACCACTCCTCTTTAATCTGTCATTCCCAGCACAGGAGATCATATATGACTGCCCAATTCAAAATGACTCACACCAGTCCATTTCAGGTCACTACTGCTGGGACATTGATCTTTACATGTTTCATTTCAGTCTTAAACATCAGTAAATGGGGGTCCTGAAAGCTTGCTGCCATCCATATTGTTAAGGTAGACTTTATTAGGAGAGAGCAGCTCTCTTTAGGACCTTCCAACCTAAGGGCCTCATCTTATGGCACTCTGTCAGACAATCTCTACTGCTATTCATAAGGTTTTCATGGGCTAACTCTTGCAGAAGTACACTGCCAGGTTCAGCTAAACTTTGTCTAGAAGGTTAACTAAAATTGATTTACCATGAGTGACCCTCCTGGTCTATGAAATACTGGTGACATGGTTTCTAGCACCACAGCAAAATGCAAGTCAACACAGGACCACAAACTGACAGATACGTGGGGTTTTATGATAAGACTCACAAAGAAACACTAAAGCAACTGCTTAAAACACAAAAGAAATGTAATTTTCATATAGTAATTTTACACAGTAACGGGAAAACCCCTTCCTTTAGATTTGATTTAGTTCAGAAGGAATCATATGTCTAAGCTTTTAAACCTGGATCTTAAAAATTTGTATTTATATTCATTGGTTAGATTAACCTTTGAAAGAGCAAAATACTGGGCACCCTCCAATTTTCATTTCTAGCAACATGCTCTAAACAACCAAGATCAACCACTGGCAATATTACGGAGTTTTCGAAGAAGTTAGAATTAAGCTTTCTGTGTTAGAAAAACTGCAAGAAAATTATTAGAAAGCAAGTGTAAATTCCAAGCTACCTTTTGTATAACAAAGTAGAAGAAATAATGGGTTTCACTTTTGAATTTTTACTCTTATATTACATAAAATAGGCATTTCTCTGTAATTAAAATGTCTATATCCATTAAACTGAAAAATTCTCTGGTGAAACACAATCTGATCTAGTATATTTTTCCAATGCAAACTGTTAGCCTGAGAAGTTAAATACAAACAGAGTATTTTTATTTTAGATTCCCATTCAACATTCTGCAGAGTTGAAAATGACAGGGGCTTAATACCAGCTCTAATAGAGACGATAAGGCTAAGGATGGCTCTGAAGGACCTGAGACTCGATCTCCTTAACCAGAGCTACTCCATCTTCAGACTCTGCTCAGGAGGTTCTGGCATTCAAAAAACAGAACCAAAGCCCATGATGAGGATGTTAATGTTCCAGGATGCCAGCTCTCAGAGTTATGTAAGGAAGGCGATGCCAGGCATCCAAGACTTGAAAATCCATCCACTCCTGGAGAAACAGTCCAGTGACAGTGGAGCAGGGCATCAGGATGCCTCTTAGGGATCCCTCCCTTGGCCGTCTCTGTGACCTGTTCACATCACTGAAGAACCTCAAGGCCTAGAGCACATACATGGTCCCCAACTGTTCACATCTAGTCTCACCCCTTAAAGTAGCAGTACCCCAGTTCTCCACAGTACGCACCATTTCCGATCAAGCTTCACTTCAAGCTTCTGGAACTCTATGTGAGTGTGCTCTCTAAGCACAAGACGCCACTTCAGGAAAGGAACAGCAGAGGAAACAGAGTCACCAGGCAGTTTGGAGGCAGATGACTGATGTTTGGTTCACAAAGCCAGTCAGAGCAGCTGAAATCCTTACTTGTGATTGCATGGATGTGCCAGGTAGTCGCCTTCAGTCTCCAGCTGTACAGACTGGACTATCTCTCCCTATGTCACACCTGAGACCTGAAATGACAGAAGACGGTGTTCAGTAAGGAAGAGCTGTTTCCTAGCCTTCAGCTCTTTCCTGGGTAAGGCATTCCCCAAGCTCAAGGTCAAGCTCCACTCAGGATATTAGCCTTTTCGATTAGAGGCCTTTTGCCCTCTGGCAAACGAGCAACTCGATAAGATTTTGCATATATTATGTAAGTTTCTTACAGCTACTTTGCAATGATTTTATACTCAAACAAATGTATACAAATAATATATTTTAACATTTTATGTATTTCCACACCTTACAAAACAAAATCTTTGAAATACTATGCTCTTTGATTGTTTTTTGTATGGTATTTTATGAAACAATCCCTGAGGTGCATCCTCTGTTTGTCAGGGCACACATGACATTAGCTCTCAAAGCTCTGAGTTTTCTGAGACATTCTACATAATGGCCCTGCCCTTCAGACTCTAGGTATTGGCCACACTCTCTGGATTCTGAGTGGGGACATCCCCACTAACAACTCTGCCTAGAAAGGCTCACTTGGACAACAACTCTGCCCCTCAGCTTTAGGTGCAACCTAAACACAACTGAGTGGCAATTCCACCCTTACAAACACAGAAAGCCCTGGCTTGCACCCTTTCAAGCCCCTTAGGTCATGGCCACACCCTTTGTGACTGAAGCAGCTCAGCTTCTCAGGCTCTTTGTCTCTCCAGCTTCTGCTTCCTGTGGCTGCATGGCCTGGGGCCTCACGCCAGGCCCACATCTGGCCTGCCCTGGAAAGTGTTTCAAAGCCCTGTAGCTCCATTCTTGCTAGAAAGCCTCCTGCACAAAGACACTTAAAAAATTTTCACAGAAAATAATACATTGAGGCATACTGATCTGCTCAATCAACGCCACCCGTATATTTCATGTAATGTTAGGTTTCTTGACGGTGACTTCCACAGTACCTCATAAAATCCTTTTTATGGTAGTCATTCCTGTGTTATCCCAAGTGGTCAAATAAGTGGTGGTCTTATCTTTCCACACTAGAAGTCAGGTGTTACCCTTTCCATATGCTCCCTGGGATTTTTTTTAGGAATTTTGGTTTTTTTATTTCACTTGGTACTTCCTATTTGTTAAGATCATCGCGGTTGTCTGTTGCTGCTCAGTCACCTGAGACGCACCTCTCAAGTTATCGCAACAAACGCGTGGTGCCTCAGAAGGGCCTCTCGAGTTATCACATTGAACGCCAGGGTGCCCAAGAGGTGCCTCTCAGTGTAAAGGGTTAGTAGTATCTAGGACACATCTGCGTTTTTCAACAAGCTCCACAGGCCTCTTCCTCTGGCAACAGTCACATAGAGTGAGGCTTCCAGGCCTACCCAGGCTGCAAAACATGAACCTGGCTTCCTCTAGGAGAGGAGGGCTTTGAGGCTTAGGTTTAAGGTTCACCTATGCAGCACAACACATACATTTTTACTGGTACCAACATGAGTGAACTATCAGAAACAATCTATGTCACGTTCAAGTCAATGAATTCACCAAGCTTCCCTGATTTCTGATGTGTAGCTGAAACCCTTCAGATGTGCTTGTTAAAAAAACTTTCATTCCATTTACAGCGAGGTCATCTGTGATCAAGGAGCCCTGGTGGTACAGTGGCTAAGCATTCGGCTGCTAACCAAGAGGCCCAGTTCAAACTCACCAACAGCTCTTAGAGAGAAAGCTGTGGCAACAGACTTCTGCACAGATTACAGCCTTGGAAGCCATACAGGTCAGTTCTACTCTATGCAACAGGGTGGCTGAGACAGACAGAATCAACTCAACGGCAACAAATGTGGGTTTTGGTTTTTGGTTTTATATATGTAACCAGCAGGTTTGGTCTCCATTTTGTAAATAACATTTGTTGCATTCCGTTATGTTTCCCAGTTTTCTTGTCTGTTTCCTTCTCTCTCTGGCAATAATACCACTAGTCCTCATGCTTTCCAGAAATCTGGAAGGATTTCTGAACACACTGTCTTTCAACCTTCTAATAATTGATCAATCAATAAATCAGGAAACCCTGACATTTTCTCTGAGTCTTCCACAGCTCTGTTTCTTTCCTCCACACTACACAACCAAACTGATTCCTGCTCTTCAATTTTCTTGTTCTCAGCGTAAATGTTTTCTCCCTTAAGAGCTATACATCAGCAGCTCCTCTTGAAGCATTGTCCTTCCTTTGATTAATATTTCCAACACCATTCTCCTGTGTTAAAGCACATTCTATTTGCAGAATAGTTATTCTCAGCATAAACTGGAAGCTGATGAGACTTTCAACTCCTGCTAAGATAACAATCTGCATTTTCACATAAACCCTGAGGTAGGCACATCCAGGCATTCACTCACTGCTCTACAGTCTGTGACTGTCCCAGCATGCCCACCACCCTAGTCCATGCCCTGAGGCAGGCAGGGTACAGAGGGAGCTGGACCTCCAAACCCCACCTTAGCCAGCCCTCTGTATGAAGCTTGGTTCATTTTTAACATTATCCAGAGAAATATTGTCTTAAGGAAATTCCAGGGTAATAAAAAGCTGGTAGCTGAGGAAGCTGCCTCTCATTGCCTAGGACATGCTCAGAGATAGTGTCAATGGTCAGTGGTCTCACATCAAATGGCAAACCTCTCAAGTGACATATGCTGGAATGTAAACATGACTTCTGAAAGGATTATTCCTGCTGTTTATAAACTTGGAACAAACACAGGGACTTTAAGAACACCAAAGGATTTCAACTTCTCCTGAATTTCTACTGCTGTCTTAGAGGGGAGGTGGAGGGTATTCTGCAAAGCCTGACCAGCATCCAATGTGGCAGACCCTCTACTAAGGTTATTCCCCAGTCAGAGGGCAGCATCTCAGTGGGGTGATGACTCTCTCTCTGGCCGAAGGACAACAGATACGGCAGGACTCTGGTCTGAAGTGGACAGCTCTCCAGTCCCCAAGACCCAACCCGACAGACAGAAGATCAGGAGCTGGGTGGGTTCCAGGCTGCTCAGGAGGCCTGAAATGGATGGAATCAAAGTGGGAAGCCAGGAGGTACCTCCAGACAAAGCAAATCGGTCTACAGGGGCAGTTTTGGAGAGCTGGAAGCTGCAGTTACCTATCAATAGCAATGCAAACATTTTTATCCTTGATATTGTTTTCCCAATTCAGTGGGAATAAACAGCAATGACTGTAGGGCAGCACTTCCTAAGTCTTTCCCTAAGACCAGCAATACCCTGATACCAAAGACAGAGAAAGATAGCATAGGAAAAGAAGACTACAGACCAATTACCTTGTATGAATCTACCTCAACAAACTACTAGAAAACCGAGTCCAATAGCATTTGAAAAGGTTTACACACCCTAAAGTGGGATTTTTCAGGCAATGTTTCAATATAGAAAAAATTAAGCAGTGTAATACACCACATTCAAGAAAGCCAGAAAAACAACCACGTTATCTCAATCAACAAAGAGAAGGCATCTGATAAAATACAAGACCTTTACATGATGATTCGCACTCAATGAACCAGACATACAAGGGAGATTCCTCAATATGCTAGAAGGCATTTATGAAAACCCAAAGCTGAAGTCATACTCAATGGAGAAAGGCTGAAACCATTCCTCCTAACAACGGCAAAGACCAGTATGTCTACTTTCACCACTGCTAGCCAACACCGTGCCAGAAGTTCAAGACAGAGCAACAGCGTAAGAAAAAAATAAAAGGTATTCACATCCATATGCCTACAAGTAAGACCAGTAAATACAACTACTATTCAAATTTACTCACCAACTTCTGTAGTCTAAAACTGACTGAACATGCACTCAGTGTGCACTGATAATTACTGGTGAATGGAATGTGAAAGCTGATAACAAAGGACTAGTAGTCGGAAAACATGGCCTTGATGACAGAAATGGTGCTGGAGATCGAATGATAGAATTTCGCAAAACCAAAGACTACTTAATTGCTAATATCTTTTTTTCCCCAGTGGACAGTACACACGTAGATCTCACCAGATGGAATATACAGGAATCCAATCAACTACATCTGTGGAATGACACAATGGAAAACCTCAGTATCATCAGTCAAAAGAAGGCCAAGGGCTGATTGCAAAACAGATTATCAGTTGATCACATACGAGTTCAACTTGAAGCTTAAGAAAATTAGAACAAGCACATGACAGCCAAAGTACAACCTTAAGGATATCCCATCTGAGTTAACAGATCATTTCAAGAATAGATTTCATGTCCTAAATACTAATGACCAAAGACCAGACAAGCTGTGGAATGACATCAAAGACGTCAGACATGAAGCAAGGAATAGTTATAAAGACAAGAAAGCACAAAACAGATGTCAGAGAAGACTCTGAAATTTGCTCTTGAAACTAGAGTAGGTAAAACGAAAAGTGCAAATGATGAAGTAAAAGAGCTAAACAGAAGATGTCAAACAGTAGTGCAAAAAGACAAAGTATGACAACAACATGTGCAAAGAACTAGACACCGTAAACCAAAAGAAAACAACAGGCTCTGCATATCTCAAGCCGAAAGAAATGAAGAATTCCAGCCCTGACTTGCAATACTGAAGCATTCCAGGGAGACAATAAATGATGCAGAAAGCATCAAAAGAAGATGAAGGAATACACAGTCATTGTTCAGCTATTTCAGGAGGTATTATACAATGAGGCATCAATGGAACTGAAGGAAAACTCCCAGCTCTACTGAAGGCTCTGGTGAAAAACAAGGCTCCAGAAACTGACAAACTATTAATAGTGACATTTCAACAAAGACAGACAGTGCTGCAAGTGCTCCCTCATCTATGATGAGAAATTTGGAAAACAACTATTTGCCCAGATGACTGGAAAAGATTTCATATTTATGCCTATTCCAAAGAGGATGATCCACAGGAATATGGAAATGGTCAAACATAATCATTAACACTCAACTTTCGCTAACAATCACGCAAAAGTGGCTACAGCGGTGTACAGACAGGGACAGTCAGAAATTTCAGCCACATTCAGATGAGGATATGGAATTACAGATATCCCTGCTGAAGTGAGACAGAGGCTGCTGAAAGCAGAAAATACCAGAAAGATTTTTAAACCTATGTTTTATTGATGGTGCAAAAGCATTCAACTGTATAGATCATAAAACGGAAAATGTTGCCATCAATGGGAATCCCAGACAACTTCTGTGCCCACAAGAAATCTGTACATAGATCAAAACAGTCGTCAGACCAGAAAAAGGGGATACTGGATGGTTTAAGATCAGAAAAGTTGTGCATTAGGGATGTATGTCTTCTTTGACTATATCTATTGAATCTGTGTGCTGAGCTAGTAATTTAAGAAGCTGTACTCTACGAAGAATAATGAGGCATCAAGACTGGAGAAAGGTTCATTAACAACTACATTATGCAGAGGACAAAACCTTGCAGGCTGAATGGGAAGAGGACTTTAAAGACTGATGAAGATCAAAGACCACAGGCTTCAGAATGGATTACACTCCAACAAAAAGAAAACAAAAAACCCTCACAACTGGACTAAAAAGCAACACCATGACAAACCAAGAAAACATTAAAACTGTCAAGGATTTCATTTTACTAGGATCTGAAATCAACACCCCTTAAAGGAGCACTCAAGAAATCAAAAGATCTCAGCAAAAACCATGCTGGCAAGAAGGCAGCAGGATGACACATACAAAGCCTTCACGGAGGAAAAACTTCCAACCAAGAATTAGATATCCTACAAAATTGTCTCTCAAACATGACAGTGAAATTAAGACATTCTCAGATGAAAAGAAGCTTAGAGACTTTGCAAAAACCAAATCAAAACTACAAGAAATATGGAAAGAAGCTCTTCATTTAGAAAATTAACATCGTCAAATGTATACTCAACAATGCAATACAGGACACAGCATGCAGACTCCAATTCAGGGAAGTCACAGAGCTCAATCCAAGCTAAAATACTGAAAGTATGGAACCAGAAATCTTACCATGTAAACTATGACAGCATCACACTACAAAAGAGATACATTACATTAACTATAGCCCTTTCATATGCAGAGGACGTTTAGGGAGACATACACAATTTAAACACTGGTTTAAACTGAGAACATTAATGGGGATAAAAGGTGAAGCCAAAAGCAAACTCACAAGCTACATGTCAAAACAAGAAACATAATTCAGGAGTAGGACAACAGACTAACACTAAAAAGGATAAAAAGAAAAAGGATCCAGAAGAGAATATTAAGTAGAACAAAGAAAATGTCAACACACAAAAAAGAGGGATCCATATGACAGCACTAAACACATAAACTGACTATAAGCAGACTGAATGTTCCCATTAAGAGGCAGGGAGTAACAACCTGGATCAAAAAAACATGCATCTATATGCTGCGTACAACAAACACACCTCAGACTGCAAGATACAAAGTGAAAATCAAAGGATGGAAGATAAAAGCCAAGCTAACAACACACAGAGAAGAAAGAGCAGAAGTGGCGATACTAATCTCAGATAAAACAGATTTTAATGCAAGGTCCACCACTGTTGACAAGGATGGTCACTATTCACTGCTGATTCAATACAAAAGCAGGATATAACAACATTAAATATTTATGACCCCAACAGCGGTGCATCCAAATACATTCAAAAAATGCTGACAACACTGAAAAAGGAGACAGATCACTCCACAATAATAGTAGGAGGCTTCAACACTCCATTTCCAGTAGTGGACAGATCATCCAAAAAAAACTTCAATAAAGACACAGAAAATTTTATTGTGACCAACTAGATTTTATTGTAACCAACTAGATCTCACCCACATATACACAACTTTTTACTCAATAACAGGTAAGTACACATTTTCCAACGTACATGGAACATTTTCCAGAACACACCACGTACTGGGTCATAAAGCAAGTCTGAACAAAATCCAAGTGACTAAATTACTGCAAATCATCTTCTCAGACCAAAAAGCCATAAAAATTGAGTATCAGAAAAAACATGGGTAGAAATTTGAACTCATGGAAGCTGAACAATACCTTGCTCAAAAATTTGTGAGTTAAAGAAGAACTCAAACATAAAATAAGGAAATTCAAAGAATCAAATGGGAATCTATACGATACACAAAAAACAGTGCCTAGAGGTCAATTTATCTCCATAAATACACACATCCAGAATGAAGAAAGGGTCCAAACCAAAGAATTAACCCCTTGAACAAGTAAAAGAGAATTAACAACTTGAAAATGTACAAAAAGAACAATAAAACCCCTAAGGCACCAGAAGGAAACAAATATTAAAAATCAGAGCAGAAACAAACGAATTAGACAACAGAAAAATAATTGAAAGAGTTAACAAAATCAAAAGCTGGTTCTTTGCAAAGACCAAGAAAATTCATAAACTACTGGCTAGATTTATAGAAAAAAAAAAAAAACAGGAGAGAAAACAAACAACCCAAGTAACAAATGAGACAGGAGACGTCCCAACAGACCCAACCAAAATCAAAAGTATCATAACAAAATACCACAAAATATCATACTCTAACAGATTTGAAAACCTAGAGTAACTGGACAAATTTCTAGATACATATGATCTACCACAATTTTCACAAGGACAAGTAGGACATCTTAATAAACTACCACAAAAGAAGAGATTAAAAAAGGAATCAAAAAACTAACAAGCAAAAAAAGGCCTGGCCCACACAGCTTCACAAGACAATTCTGCCAAACTTTTTAGACAGCAATTAATTCCAGTACAACTGAGACTATTTCACAGCACAGAAAAGGACGGAATACTTCCAAATTCAAATTTCTATGAAGCCAGCATAACCCTGATACCAAAGCCAGGGGAAGACCCACAAAAAAACAAAATTACAAATCAATATCACTCATGAACCTACATGCAAAAATCTTCAACAGAATCTTTGCCAATAGAAGTCAACAACATATCAAAAAATAATTCTTCATGATCAATGTGGATTCATACCAGGAATGCAGGGCTGGTTCAGCATCAGAAAAGCAATGTGATCAACCATGTAAAGAACACAAATACCCTGATTTTGTCAACTGATGCAGAAAAGGTATTTCACAAAGTCCAACATCAATTCATGCTAAAAACGCTCAGCAAAATAGGAATAAAAGATAAATTTCAAATGCAATAAGGGGTATCTATGCAAAGTCAACTGCCTACATGATCCTGAATACAGAGAGACTGAAAGAATTCCCCCTGAGAACAGAAACTAAGCAAGGACGTCTACAGTCACCACTGCTATTCAACACTGTGCTGGAAGTCTTGGCCAGAGCTATCAGACGAAACAAAGAAATAAAGGGCACCTGCGTCGGTATAAAGAAGTAAAAACATCCTTATTTGCAGATGATATGACCTTATACACAGAAAACCCTTAAGAATCCATAAACAAACAACTCAAACTAATAGAAGAGTTCAGCAAAGTAGCAGGATATAAGATACAGACAAGGAAATTGGTATGACTCCTTTATACCAACAAAGACATCACCAAAGAAGAAATCACCAAATCACTACCATTTACTATAGCCCCCAAGAAGATAAAACACACAGGAATAAATCTAAACTGAGAAGAGAGCTAGACAGAAAAAAATTACCACATCTTGCTGCAAAAAAACAAAAGAGACATAAGTGGAGAAATCTACCAAGCTAATAGTTAAGAAGACTTAACATTGTGAAAAAGTCTATTTAATCCAAAGCAATCTCCAAATGCATTGCAATCCCAATACAAATTCCAGTGCCATTTTTTTAATGAGATGAAGAATCACAAAACTTTCTTTGGAAAGAGAAGAAACCCTGGATAAGTAAAGTACTACCAAAGGGGAGGAACACAGTGGGGGGTCCTACTGACCTTAGAACCTATTACACTGCCACTGTAGTCAAAATAACCAGGTACTGGTACAAAACGGACATTTGTACCAATGGAACAGAACAAAGACCTTCAAAATATGACCATCCTCTTAGGAACAACTGATATTCAACAAAGGCCCAAACGTTGTGAACCGGGGAAAAAGTAGTCTATTTAACAGCATTAACAACACTGGACATTCATCTGAAAAAACTTGAAATAAGACGCACATCACATACCTGACACAAAAACTAACTGAAAATGGACTAAAGACCTACATATCAAACCTAAAACGATAAAGATCATGCATGAAAAATAGGAACAACAATGGAAGTTCTACCACACAGCTCAGACAAGCTACAAAATCTGACGAACGATGCATGAACAACAGAAGACAAAACAGATAAATGGAAACTATTAAAAACTAAACACACTGATTCAATAACTTTATCAAGAGAGTTAAAAGACCACCTGCAGAATGGGAAAACTATTTGGCAACTACAATGCGGGACTGACGTTTGATTAAAATAACCTACAGGGTACTGCAAAATATCAACACAAATTCGGTAAATAATCCAATTACACAATAGTTTAAGGAGATACACACATCACCAAAGAAAACATTCAGGCAGCCAACAGACACCTGAGAAAATGCTCACGATCATTAGCTATTAAAAAAAATAGACAGCAGGAACGGATGCTCACCGAGGACCAAAACGACATGGGGCAAAGACAACCCAGAAGATAGAGACCCACATGAGTGGATGCCTACATGGACTTGGGACTGGAAGAACCGGATGGTGCCTGGCCACCACCAGTGATAGCCACGATGGAGCTCACTAGGTTGAGTCTCACTGGCAACACAAGAATAAAAAGGGGTGCATCATGAGATCTCCACTAAAAGACCTCAATTGATGGTCTAGCGGTTTCAGGGTTCCCCTGAGAGCATGGCCCCCGGCCCTGATGCTGTCCTTGCCCATAAATCATAACGAAGGTTCACTCTTTGGACACGAATGGATTGAACTTGGCAATGCAGAGTGACCATATACTGGATGCACTTTATGGTTCTATACATCTATAGGATAGCATCCTGCTGACCTCTGGCTGGAGGAAGGAGAGTGGGTGGAGAGGAGGGGAAAGAAGGCTGTTGGGAGGATGAGACATGTATGGAGCAGAGAGGAATAATGTACTGTCACCAGACAGGGAGAGCAGTGGAGGCTGCATACAGGTGAGCATGTAAATTAATATGGGAATGTACACTTTCACTCAGTTATATTAAATAAAAGAAGGAAAAAAAATAGAGAAATCCAAATTTATACTACAGTGAGATACCATCTCACACCAACAAAGCTGGCAATAATCCAGAAAAACATGAAACAACAAATGCTGGAGAGGCTGTAGAGAGACCGGAACTCTCCTACACTGCTCGTGGGAATGCAAAACAGTACAACCTCTTTGGAAAGCAACTTTGTGCATCCTTATAAAACTACAGCTAGAAATACCATGTGATCCAACAATCCAATCATTCAGAATACATCCCACAGAAATAAAGGTGGTCACACAAACAGATACATTCACAACAAACTGTATTACAACACTGTTCACGATAGCAAAAAAAAAGGAATAACCTAGGTGACCATCAACAGATGAATGGATAAAAAACTGATACATATACACAATTGTACACCATCCAGTGATAAAGAACAATGATTTTAAGAAGCATTTCATAACCTGGTTTCAACTAGAGGACACTATGCTGAGTGATATCAGCTGCAAAAGCACAAATGTTGTATGAGACCTCTGCTATAAATACTTAAAAACGGACTTACATACAGAAGACTCACTGACTTCTACAACTGTGGGGAGGGAGGGAGAGGGATACTCATATATTAGAGTCCACAGGAAATTTGGTTAGGTGAAAGGAGTGACAGCATGCAGTAGAAAACAGATCGCTATAAACAGACTACACCATAAACTGGTTTTCTAAACTGGACCCAATATTTCAAAGGATACAGTAGCAAGGACAGGGGTCTGGGAACCATGTTTTTAGGGAACGCTGAGGTCAACTGGCATAGCTCGTCTTTAGCTAAGAAGTTTTCTGCATCCCACATTAGTGAGTGGTATCTGAGATCTTAAAAACTAGCAAGTTGTCATCTGAGGTACACCCAATGGTCCCAATGCATCCTGAACAGATGAGGAATGAACATCAGAGACAGAGGAAAAAATGAGCCCAGGAGACTGAAGAACCCATACGAACGGGAGACTGCAACAGCATGAGACAAGAAGAACCAGATGGTGCCCAGCCACCACCAAAAGCAGCCACGATGGGGGACGTTATATAGTCTCCGACGCAAAAGGAGAAAAAGAAGTGTGGCAATTCAAAAACTCTTTAAAAATACTAGAACTGATGGTCTGACAGCCTGGAGGGTCCCCTGGAACATGGCTCCTAGACCTGCTGCTGGCCCTGATCTGAAACCACTACTGAGGTCAACTCTTCAGACAAGAATGGACTGGACTCATGCACACTGTGTGTGCATGCGGGTGTATTTTATGGTTTGACACATTTACAAGACGCTGTCCTACTGGCTTCTTTCTAGATGGGAGTGAAGAGAGTAGAGCGGATGCAGGGGCTCCTTAAGAGGGTACCGGAAGTAGAGTGAAAAGGAAGTACTGCCACACCCCGAGGAGAGCAGATGGGACTGTAGATAGGGGGGTACGCAAAATTGACTTGGATTGTATATTTTCGCTTAATTCTATTGTTTTTTAAAAAAGAAAAATAGACATAGAAAGTAGGACTGAAAAACAATAAGCCAGTTTTCAAATCTGTAAATCAGTAGAGGGCCAAAAGAAATAATCAAATATCACAACATTAAAAACTAAGCAAACACGAAGAATACTTAAATAATCATCCCAGGAATTTAAGACAGACGATGATGATTTGGCTAACGACCAAATGAACAAAACTTCCCCACCCGATAGGCATGCAGGGCCGTCGGCAGAGCCGCGGTGACAGAAAAGCCGCATGTGACGACCCCACAGGCGCTCTGGCCGGAGGTGGGGATGAGTCAGGGAAGAGCGACCGGAAGGCGGAAGGCCGGGCCCCGGTGCAGGAGGAAGGCCGGCCACCGGCGTGGAAATTTCACAGACAACTGACGCGGCGCTGGGACAAAGAAAGGGAAGGGGCAGGGATCTGGGGGTCTGTAGAGTCCCCCGGATCACATGCCGAAGGATGAGAGAGTGGAGAAAATGCAGAGCGCCGGTTTCTACGGGAAAGCCCACACTCACCGACCGGGGATGGCGTCTTGAGACAACCGCCTCAGCTAGCAAGCCCGGGGTAAGAGGCGGAGCTTCAGGCCGCGCAGGGTGATGACGTCGAGCAGGCGGCGGGGCCGCCCACGCAGCAGGGCTTTCAGGAAGAGGTGTGGCTTCCAGAGAGCCGGGCGCGGTGCTGAGCTGCCATGCGAGGGGCGGGCCGTGCGGGGCGTCGGCTTGGCAGGAGATGACCCCACCTGAGCGTTTGGTTCTGTCCTTTCGACAGAATTGGATTCTCCTCCTCTTGAGCCATTGTGGTCCCTTAGCTGCTTCCCTTTTAACCCTTCAAACAACTGAAGTGTTCAAAGGCAGGAAGGACAAAAAGCTGGTAATAAGTAACCCAAGGACTGGAAGGGACAGAGTTGCATGTCCTGGAGTTCTAACTAATAACACAAAATAATATGTGTCCCAGTTGTTTAATGAGGAGCTACTTTGTCCCGTAAATCTTTATCTAAAGTACAACAAGAGGTGAGTTGTGTAGATCACACATATTGGAAGCTGAGAGATTTTCCTCCCAACCTGTTTTTTGTGCCCCACAGTCAATTCCCACTCATGATGATTCCACAGAACAGTAAGACCAAAACCAAACCTGTTGCCTCATACCTCGTACACCTCACAGTAATCTTGCGAAGAACGAGGCCACGGTTTCCAAGGAACAGCTAGTGGATTTGAACTGCCAGCCTTTCTGATTGGCAATCATGCTCTCAATTACTACGCCACCACAGTTCCATAAGGCAAGCCAACCACTGCCGTTGACACAGTTCCTACTTCCAAAAACCCTATAGGTCAGAGCGGAACTGCCCTGTAGTTTCCGAGGAGTGCCTGGTCCATATGCATTACTGACGTTTTGGTTAGCCGACTTAACCACTATGCCACCACAGTTTCCCAGGGCTGCACAGCAGTGCCACACACTGTTTCCTAGATAGTAAGCAAGGAAACCCTGGTGGTGTCATGGCTGAGAGTTACAGCTGCTAACCGAATGATTGGCAATTGGAATCCACCAGACACTCCTTGGAACTCTATAGGGCAGTTCTGTCCTGTCTCATAGGATCCCTGTGAGTTGGAACTGACTTGAAAGCAGAGAATAGATGGTAAGCAAAGATGTCACATTGAGGACTAACTTGTACCAGATACAAGTCAAGGTATTATCATTGCCTCACATGCATGCAAAAGCTGAATACAGAACAATAAAGCCGAAACAATTGACATTTTAGAATTGTGGTGTCGGTGAAAAGAATTGACCACACCATGGACTTGTAGAAGAATGAACAGATGTGTTTTGGAAAAAGCACAGCCAGAATGTTCTTTGGTAGTGAAGATGCTGACATTTCATCTCACATACTTGGACATGTTAACAGGATGGGCCAGTCCCTGAAAAAAGGTAGATAAAGTGAAAAAGAAGAAAATCTCCCATGAGATGGACTGACACAGTGGCTGCAACAATGGACTCCAGCACAAAGATTGTGAGCATGTCCCAGGACTGGGCAGCATTTTCTTCTGTTGTGCATATAGTTGCTATTAATCAGAACTGACTCAACAGCACCTAACAACTACAAAACAACATGGCTATTCAGGAACCCGGGTGGCTCAGTGATTCAGCGCTGGGCTGCAAACCGAAAGGCTAGTGGTTCAGATCTACCAGCTGCTCCTCAGAAACTCCCTGGGCAGTGCCTCTCTGTCCTATAGAGCTGCCAGGACTCACAGTCAACTGGACAACCACGTTTCTGGTTTAGGGATGTGATCCTTCAGGAGTGAGTTCTGGGTCCCATGTCAACTAAAACCTGTTCCTCCATTTCACAATGCATATTGTCCATAACCTACGAAAGGGTGACCTTTCAGTGACTATTATAAGCAGGTTCTGACCTAAGTTCAGTGAATCTTACTCTTCTAGTTTTCATTATTATTACATTTTATTATCATTGTCTTTATAAATCTGATTTTTATACAGTGTCTATGTTGCAACAGTGACATTGGAATCCTGATGGCTGCTGGTTACATGCGCACTTCAATTGTCATATGTCACTAAAGTTGCACATTGCCCAACTTTCTATCTGTTAAGACACTCTGAGTCCTTACACTAACACTGAGAGAGACATCACTGAAGGCCAGGCCACAGTCTGTGAGACAACAGTGTTTCGACCAATAACTGAACATCTATGAGTGAATATTTGAGCATGATAATACCAGCAAATTCTGCACTGCAACATTGCAGTAGTATTATTAAAGATAGATGTGCTAAAAATTTTTAAAAAGTAGTACATATTATTAAAGATAAGAAGTGCTAAAAATTAAAAAAAAAAGTAAATCTAAGCCCAGTTTGTTGTCCCTCAAATAATTCATAAGTCAGGAACTACGTGTGTTCAAAACCCATGAGAGTGCCCTAAAGTAGCTACTCTCACAACCAGTTGCCCTAAGGTTCCTCAAGAAGCTGGTGATATTCATTGACAGATAAGATATAGGACCATCACCCTAAGCGATAGGAGGTAGGTTTCTCATCATCTTGTCCTGTACATTTTCAAATCCCTCCAAACTAGGGTGAATGAAATAGAATTTTTAGGGTCCTTCAGCACTGACAAACAATCATGCGACTTCTGAATGTGCTGCTTTAAGAAGGACACTTCTTTTGACCCTGTCAGTACTTACTCTCTTTCTCTCATTTCTTAATAACTGGGTAAAAATCTCCACCCTGCTGGGATGAATTATTTTCTTTTCCCTTTCTCTTTCCCCTTGTTTTGTCCATTTTCTTAAGAATCATTCCATTCTCCTGTGTTATCGTTTGAGTACTGGGAAGTCGCACTGAGTGGCTGAAGTGGCTGTAGCTCTGGCTGGACCTCGTCTAAGCTTAGTAGGCTTCACTTCCTGCCCCAGCACATTCCTTTACAAGAGCCCTGTGGGTAGACAGTAAGCATCAGTCAGAATTCCAGCTTAGCCCCGCATTGGAATTTACATCAAAACTTTCTTTTCATTCGAATTTCCCTGTAGGTAGGGGCCCCGAGATTGGAAGCTGCAGCTCAGAGCAGCCTGATCCAAGCTTGGCTGAGCACAGAGGTCAAGATATCAGTAAAACTGAACAGAACCGGTGTCCCCTCATGTAACCTCAGCTAGAGCTCCCACAGCCCTGAGGCACCTGCCAGCCAGAAGACTTGAGGGAAGGGGAAGGACCCCGACAAGAATCTGTGTCTTCGGGGTGTTTTCCCTGCAACTTTCTCCAAAGTTCTCCATGTAGGAGAAGGGAAGGAGGGAGAAGGCTTGAGACTCTAGCTGAGAACCTACACGTCCTGTGAGTGACGGGGTGGGGCTTCTAGAAAGAGGGAGTCTTACTATAAACCAGCAGATATTTCATGGGACATAAAATGCAGAAAAGCACAAAAGGGACAAAGCATACTGGAAACCAGACATGGAGCGGTGTGACCAGGAAGAGGACAGACATGGCTGCAAAAATGTATTGAGATGACAGAGATACTGATGCTAAACCCTGGAAATTGCCATGTCTTGGAAGGAATACTTACTCTGGAATTAGAAAACACTGGAATTAATAAGCTCGTTCCTGCACCAATTCTGCTGAATAAGGGTATACAGTTAGCTAATTCTTTTGATCTTTATTTATGCTTAAATGGGCATGCATTCTAATTCTTAAGGTTACTTTGAATATTACGAATGTAAAAACGCTCATCAAAGTGGTTTGCGAATTACTGAATACAATATAAATGTGAGATTAGTTCTTTCACAGTTGTGCTATCCAATTCACCTCAGCCATGTCCCCAGTTGAAACCTAACTCACAGGGATTGTCCTTAGCATTCCTGAGCCTTCTTGAAAACCAAAACCCAACCCACTGACCTCTAGTCAATTCTGACTCAGAGCAACTTCATAGGACAGAGAAGAACTGCCCCATGGGGTTTCCTAGGAGCAACTGGGAGATTGAAACTGCCAACCTTTCAGTGAGCAGCTGGCCTTGTAACCACTGCACCACCAGGCTCCTTAGCCTTCTTACTTATACTTTAACTTCCAAATGTGCGGTCACATGCTCAGAAAATATTCAAGTGTCTCTCTGGGATTCAAGCTGGAAGTCCCAGGCCACTCAGATGTGAAGCAGGCCCCAAACAGCTGGCAATGCAGAGGGGCCAGCTAAGCAAATGATTCAAACCACACAATATGCTTCTGTCAGCTGTGACTTCCTCCTACAGAAATGACCATTTGAAATCAGTTCCAGAAGAACAGTTTGTACTCAGTAGTGTGTGTGACAGAAATCCTTAAGTCATTGTCTTCCTGTTCTTCTTAGTCATCAACCTGAACATCCTCAGGGCTGGGAGCTGCTACATTTCTTAAATGGGAGCCCCTGAGGGTGGAGACTTATGTCCTTCTTTACCTAGGGCCATACACTATACAATCCGTCCTCATATTTGCCGGTGATGGAACGAGAAGGAAACCAGGTATAAGCAAGCTTCTATTCTTCAGGTTCTGAGAGCAGCAACCACCTGAACACATCAGAGGACTCAGGTTTGAAGAATCACCTGGTCCTTGGAAGAGACAACCTGAAGTTCACACGTATGTGCAGATTTTAACGAGCGAGTAAGTGTTCTGGATTACATTCCACTCCCGCTGAGACTGTGATTGCAGGTGTGTAACTGAACATGTCTGCAACTCAGTTTCCTGATCTGTAAAGCAGTCGTCACTAAAGTACCCAGCTCATAGGCTTGTTTGGAGCAAGGGTGATTTGAAAATGATTTCTGCAGTATCATTAATTAAAGTCTGTGCTTCTAGTTGGGAGTCCCTAGGTGGGACAAATAGTTTAGCATTGGCTACAAAGGGAAAATTTGGATGTTCAAATCCATACGCAGGCGCCTCAGAAGAAAGGCCTGGCAATCTATTTCACAGACATTGAAACCCTTATAAGCACAGCTCTCCTCTGACACAGCATGAATCAGAATATGGTCAATGGCAAAAGTTTGTCTATTTGGAGTTCCTGGGTGGCACAAACAACTGAGCTCTTTTTAGCTGATTGAGTCCATGCCCTGGAGCAGTTGAGCCAATGAAATATATGCCAAGTTAGAAAGAGGAAGGTTTATTAGTAGGTGTAATACCTCCTCATAGGCAACACAGACTGTTCTGAACGGAGTCTCAAGAGAATTTTTACATCAGTGTTCATATATCATTTTTGAGAAGGAATATTTCATGTTTTTAAGCATGTACTCCACAGATAATTGTATACATCACAACATAACCCCAAGTATATCTTCGTTAGACTACAAATATGTATGTCAGACACCCGCACCTGCACTCTAATCTCCACACTTGTAGCAGGCAAAGAGAAAACTGGCATAAAAATTCCTCAGCTAGTGGCACTAACCTGCCAAGTCCACTCTGACTGAGATAAGAATCAAGAAAGAAACTTGAAGATACAACAGATGCCAACCAGCCTTCTTAGACGTTGTCTCACATGCTGAAGGCCATTTCTGAAGGGAGCAAAGAAGAGGGAGATCAAGGTCACAGGAGCTGACGAGGCTCTGTATCGCTTTGAAAAGGGGCCACTGTAGCTGGTGCAATAAGAAGAACAGATTATTTATGTAGCAGGAAGAAGGTAAGTTTGGCCCGCAGAGCAGAAAACACCTTGAACAGCACTTTGCCTTTAAGAGGAAAAGGGTTTATTGTTGGCAGTACCACAGTTAGACTCAAGTCCAAAAACTAGCCATGGTTAGACTCAAGTCCAAAAAATAGCTGTGCACCCCCATTAACAGACATACCTATTTATACATCTCTTTAAGAAAGGTGACAAAGGAATTTCCGTCTATCTTTTTAATTGGCAGTTACAGAGATACAGATTTTCATACTGTATCCTTATCGGAGCAGTATACTTAAAGAGACAGTTAATATTAAGTTACATAGGAAGGCCTTTTTCTTTTTTTTGAAACAGTGATTTCTATAGGCGAAGGAGGAAGCATCCTGGGCTGACGCCAGAGAGAGGCATCTGGACTTTTCTTTTCCTTACAGACTGAGCTTGTCTCAGGACTTCTGTGAGGGGAGAGGAGGGAAGCTGGTATCTCTGACATCCTAACTCTGATTTAGGAATCAGCTCATTTTTATTTATACATGTGGTAAAGCAGACATTGATTTGATGGGATTTGTGAAGTTCCTCCCAAAGCAAACTGGTGCCTTCTTATCTAAACAGTACAACAAAGGCTACTTCCTCAGGTGAATTCATCTCTCAAGGAGGAAAGCACATAGGCCTGGGTGCCGGTGCAGAGGTCACATTCAGCAGGCCAAACCCATCATTTTCCAGGTCTGACATCCAGCTGTTTTCAGCTGTTTAGAATCACTCATTTGCATGCTCACAAGCCTGGTACCCAGGCCTTCAGGAATTTAAAAGCTTGTGCTTTCTCTCTCAATTTAGAGTATCGTTATGGCGTTAATTATGTCAGGCTCTCCGTTACGCACTGAGAAAAGGAGAAGACACGTTGCAATGTGTTAGGGTCACATAATCCTCCACTTTGAAGCTTGGCCATATACCTTTGTCCCAAGCTTCAACCTAGTCTGTTAGATTAACCCAGTTTGACTAAGATCTTAAGAACATGACACAATTAGAGATGCAGTTACAAAGGAAACCTAAAGAGTATCTACTGTTGTCTTTCAGTCTTGCAATGGGCCATGTTTTAGTCACCTGTTACTGATCTAACAGAAACTACCACAAGTGGAAGGCTTTATGAAGAGAAATTTGATCGACACAGTACAGTAAGCCACAAGTTACAAGTCCATTCAACAAGAGAAATGATCACAGTCGGTAGCCTTGTCAAAGTTAGCTAGCAAGCCTGGTGCTGCCACTTGAGAAGGATAGTTACAGATACAATGGTTTGTTCCTGGCAGTTTTGATGTAAATATAACACTTCTTTCCTGACAGTTGTGATTCAACTATGGCCATTTCCCCAGCAGTTGAGTGGTCACCACACTTGCAGCCACCTGCCATGGATGACCTAGAAATGACCTACCCCTTATCTCCACCCTATCTCTGTATCATTATCATGCTCTTGAGGGGACCCGTCTTGCAATTGCTGAGGTATGACCCAAAATTTGATCCTGGAGTTCTGTCATCACTGGAACCAGGAATCGTGCCATTATCCTCACCCTCACCAATACATAAAAGGGCCCCTAAACCTGCTATGGTTCTTTGTCCAAGGATACTGACCCATTCCCTCTTTGGAAGATACTTTCACTTAATAAAACTTCTCTGCTATTCACCACTAAAAGGTTTTATCCTGTTGCCTAGGTGGAGGGGGTGACTGGTGCCTTGGGGAAACCAGGAAGCCTGATTTGCCTCCTACTGGGAGATCAGACTTGGTAGCTTGATCTCCGAAACCCAAATGAGGTTGCTCGGGGTCTGATCAGTTACAGGACCTCGACAGGCTGAGTCCATATTCAATGACAGCATCTCAGCACAGCAACCTCAGGTCCAAAGGACTTGCTCTGCTCTCAGTGCTGCTCTGTTGGTGGTATGAGGTTCCCAACTTTGTTCACTTCTCTCCCTTATATCCCACAGCTTGAGTCCTACCTCTCCAACACAACTGCTGTCCATATTCCCTCATCAACAGCACAGAGAGGATTCACCACACATGGGAGGAATTGCACCACATTGAGACTTATAGCCAGAAACCATTGTGGCGTAGTGGACTAAGTGCTATGTCTGCTGACCAAAAGTTTGGCAGTTCAAATCTGCCAGGCACTCCTCAAAAACTCTATGGGGCAGTTTTACTCTGACTCTACAGTCGCTATGAGTTGGACTCAACAGCAGTGGGTTTGGTTTGTTTTTGGGGGGGATTCACATCTAAGTCAAATTGCCAAGCCAAATGCCATCGAGTCGGATCAATTACTACATACATTTTTGGGGGGACACAATACAACCCATGACAGGCCACCAACTATAAATATCAGAATATTGCAACTCTTTTTTATGTACTTACAAACCGAAACCAAACCCACTGCCATGGAGTTGGGTCCAACTCATAGCAACCCTAAAGGTCAGAGTAGAACTGCCCCACAGAGTTTCCAAGGAGAATCTGGAGGATTTGAACTGCCAACCTTTTTTGGTTAGCAGACATAGCACTTAACCCACTACACCACCAGGGTTTTCCATGTGCTTATACATGGTACAATTTCCCTTAATAGTTGGACTTTCCACTCCTTGCCGCTGTAGACCAGGCAGAGTTGACATAGGAATGATGGATCCACAGTTTCACTCCTGCAAGTGTCACAGCCGTGTGAGTGCTGAGTGGTATGGGGACTGGTCCACTCCATCGGGGCTGTGAGGGCAGGTCTTTCCATGTCCACAGAAGCACCTGATCTCCTGGCTGCAAAGAACAGCAAATTTCTGTGAAATCCACACTGATTGAAATAATGACAGAGAATTTCTGTTAGAGAAAGCAAATATTTAGACAACATTACATGAAGGGGCTGGCTGGTGGAGGGTGGGTAGAGTTGGTTAAGACAACCTGATCTCCCATAAAGTATTTCAAAAGGACTAATTTTAAATGTTCCCCAGGAGTGCAATACAGACTCAGAGGAGGTCTAGTGCAGGATCATTCTTCCAGGGTAGCCTAGACTCCTGACACAATTTACTAAGATGATGTTTTATAGACTGATTCCTTCTTTCACCCTTTTCACTAGGTTGAAGTCTCCATGCTGTGTGGAGTTTCCACTTTATTACTAAGGCAGCCAAAACCTGTTGTGCCACTTTCTTTAGCTGACTTGGTCCAGGAGAGAAAAGTCTCTAGCCATCTTGAAAAAGAATCTGTACACACCAGGAAATATTTTATTCCATGTTCAGCCATGAACACTTTATAAACAACAAATTTGGTTTCCCTAAAGCCTGGGTATTTGATAAAACCCTGGGTCAAATCCCACGGCACTTGGCTGGCTGGCTGGGCTGTGGCTTTCATCAACTGAAACTTTAAATGACAAAAGACTTGTTGACTCTCAGGAGTCCATTTAGAAGGATCTGTCTCTGCCCCTCTTAGTAGCCTGACAGGGAAGTAAGGGTGTAATGTTATTAGACACTCAGTATTCAGTATTAGAGACAGTCACAGTATCTGTTAGAGAGCCTTCCTCAGACTTCCGCTCTATCAGGAGGTCCGTATACTGCAGGACCACTCTTTGGTTGAAGGGAGGTAACGAATGGCTCTAGATTTTGGGTGGGCGCTGTTCCAAAAACAGTAGGGGAGCTCCTAAACCACTGAGTTAGCACAATCCAACAGAAGGGCTTCTTCGTTTGTCCCCCTTTCATTCAAAAGTAAACATCAGACCTCTGAGTGGCCATCAAGATACAAAAGAATCTTTTAAAGTCAAAACATAAAATGACTGGAAGGTGGAAGAGCTGATACCTGAGTCTTCACAACTTGAATAACAGCTTGCAAATCTTAAAACTATACTCACTGGTCAGTGTTTTCTTCACCAGGAGGGGAGTCAGAGCTCATCCTGGTCTGTAACTGGCCCAAACCCATGGAGCTGAGACAGATGTTGGGGACAGTGACTGTAGTGAGAGCTAACAGAGCTGCTCATACTTCCCAGGTGGTTGTTAGTGGTGCTGTCAGAGACAAGACTGTTCCATCCAAGATTTTAGCAAGCACTTTACTTAAGAAATTCCACACCAAAAAGTAACCAGGCTATCTGTCTGTATAGAAGCTGCTGAGATAGCTTCATTTCTCCTATTTCACAGTTCATTGCCTGCAAAAAAGGTCTAGTCATGTCTTTTCCAGTCACCCCAACAACTTGAGCGCTGCTAAGGAAGACAGCCCCTTTAGGCTCTGGGGGAGTACCGAAAAGGTTGCTCCGGTAGCAACCACCAAATCTCCTTGTTCTTTTCCTAGTGTAACGTCATTGGGGTGTTGGTAGGCAGCAGACTAAAAGTTGACTCCCGACACTGTCCATCCTTCAGCATCTTCCTCCTGCTCTTCCAGAATTCCTTGAAAAAGCTTCTGCCCTCTTTCCATCTTGTCAGGCCCCTTTCCAGTTTTCCTTTGGGGGCATTCATTTTTCCTGTATTCCTCCTCCTTGCTAATGCACATTGGTTTTCCTTTAGCCAGGGCCATCCTTATCTGTCTCTCCTCGACATCCTTGGATTTTTCCAGAACAGCGGCCACGAGATTATTAGCTTGTTTCTTCAGATCCCTGTCTCTTTCTTTCTAGTTTTTCTTTTCCTTCTCTTGCTGTTCTATCCTTTTTTATTTCTTCTCTGCCTTACCTTTTGGCCCCCTCCATTTTTGTCTAGCTATCTAACCTTTCCTCTTCTCTCTCTTTCTACTCCTCTTCACCTCCTTTCACTTTGTCTACGTTCTCGCTCTGCATTTGCTACGTCCAGGGTTCCACAAGGGCTCCTTAGCCAGTGCCACTTCATCTTTCAGTACTTTAGCTACAGTTCCTATATTTTTTTACCAGCTTTCACTAAGCCTGTTGGCCTTTCCTCAGCTGCGAGCACAGCATCTAATAAGGTCTGGCAATCACCCAAGTAGGATGGTGGGTACCAAAATTATGAGAAAAATGCTCCTTTATGGCATGCAGGTCCACCAGATACACAGGGAGGCTTCTCTTTCAATCGAACGCAGGGAAGAGATTATGATCCCATCTTATCTGAGATAGCTCTTCTGCAACGGGGACTGGCACCTCCTAGAGTGGATAAAGCCCTCCCAGAAAACTGGGCTGAATTGGATCCCACTACTGGTGTGGTTTGGAAAAATTGTATAAGTCCAACCTCCTCCATCCTCCTTTTCTGCCTGTCCATCCTCATCTTCCTACCAGGGATAGGGATACTACCAGGGATACTACCAGGGATAGGGTCCCCAATAGGTGCCAAAGGTTCTTTTTCTCTTTCTTTTTCATTTCCAAGGTGGAAGGATGAGAAAAACATCCTCCAGGGCTTCATCTCTCACCCTGTCATCACCCTTACAAGACAGGCTAAACCAGAGGCTTTATCCTTTTTCCATGACATAGCATCATAAACCATTTTGCATACATATAGAACAGTTTAATGTCACTTAAAGCTTTTTTCCTGTTGGCGCACACACACACACACACACACACACACACACCCCAGACCAGGACCTGAGGTGACAGAGATAATCTTGGTAGCTCCAACCTTCCACACTGTTATCCAGGTGACAAAGGTGACCTTGGTTGACTCTACTATCCAGACAGCCCTAGTGCCAAACATACATATTCACACAGCCCAATTCAGTGCTCACTTGTTAGTTTCAGTAGACAATTGATTAAGCTTCATAATGGTACCAGAATCTGCAGGATCATTTTAAAGACAACTCTTAGTCAGGGCATCCCTTCTTGAATAAGTCCAATTCCTAGTGGACTCTTAGCCAGAAACTTACCTACCAGGGTACCAATCTGCAATCAGGAAACTTCACTGTTTTCTCACCCAGCCTCATGGGACTTAGCCACCAATCTTGGAGTAAGTCTACGGGAAGTAAAGCCCTCTATGGCTTTCCTTTCTTTACTTTTATTGTGATTAAGTGAAAGTTTATAATCCAAGTCAATTTGTCATACAAAACCATGAACACACACCTCTGCACAACTCTATCAGCTCTCCTCACCCTGTGACTACACACTCCTTCTTTCCATCCTGTATTTCTGGTATCCACTCAACCAATACTTGTCCCCTCCTCTCCACCCTCCTCTCTCCCCTCTAGAAGGAATCCAGTCAGCCTCATATATATGTTAAGCCAAGAAGTACACATACCACTTGCATCACTCCATGTCCCATAGTCCAGTCCACTCTTTGAAGAGTCAGATGCACTACTTATTTCATCTCCAGGCTAGCAGCAAGTCCAGGGGCCATGTTCTCTGGGAATCCTCCAGGATTTTGGACCATCAGTTCTGGTCTTTCAATAGAATTCTAGATCTCTACTCCCCTTTTTCTTGTGCTACATCAGGGACTCTACATTGCATTTCCTGTCAGAGCAGTCTTTGGTGGTGGCTGGGCACCATCTAGATCATCTGGTCTCTTTCTGATGTAGTCTCATACACTATTTATTCTTTCACAGCTGACCGAGTTCAAGCAGCATAATGTCTTCCAGATGACTCTAGCTTATGGGATATTCCCTAAAATCATCGTTGTTCTTTGTCATTGCATAGTGTTCTATTGTGTAAACCCAGCACAGTTTGATTATCTACTTCTCTGTTGATGGACACTGTCATGGATTGAACTGTGCCCCTCCTCCCCAAAACGTGTGTGGCCATTTGGCTGCACCATGATTCCCAGTGTTTTATGATTGTCCTCCAGTTTGTGATTTTCCTATGCTGTATGTTAAAGATGAGTGTGGGACTGTAAATCCCTTCCTAGGTCCCCTCCTTACTCCATTGTAAAAGGAGTTTGCCTGGAGTATGGCTTTCACCACATTTTACCCTTTCATCATACAAGACATGAAAGAGAAGCAAGCAGAGTTGGGAACCTCACCGGGAAAAGTGTGTGTCCTTCACACCTGAGGTTCCTGTGCCAAGATGTTCCACAACCAAAGAGCAATGCAACATCAGGACCTTCCTCCAGAGCCAACAATAAGGGAAAGCCTTCCCTGGAGTGGACTTCCTGAATTTGGACTTGTAACCTACAGGATTATGTAAGAATAAAACTTTCCATTGTTAAAGCCATCCAAGTTATGGTATTTCTGTTAGAGCAGCAGCAGATAACTAAAACAGGCACCTATGTTGTTTTCCATCTTTGTGCTATTGTGGATAGTGCTGCCATTAACATCCATTTGCATGTATCTGTTCTTGTGAAAGCCCTTATTTACATATGATGCATTTCAAGCAGTTCGATTGTTGCATCATATGGTATTTCTATTTCTAGCTTTTTAAGAAACTGCCAAATTACTTTCCAAAGCAGTTGTATCATTTTACATTCCCACCAGCAGTGTAGAAGAGTTCCAGTGTCTCCACAGCGTCTCCAATAAAGGTTATTTTGTGTTTTTTAGATTAGTGCCAGCCTTCTGGGGGTGACATGGTATCTCCTTGTAGTTTGGATTTGGATTTCTCTAATGCCTAATGGTCTTGGGATTTCTGTGTATTTTGGCTGCCTGGATATCTTCTCTGAGAAGTGTCTGTCCGTATCCTTTGCTCATTGTTTATTTGGGTTGTCTTTTTCTTGTTTATATTTTGCAATAGCTTATAGATTATCAACATTAGACCTCTGTCAGATACATGGTTGCGAAACATTTTCTTTCCCAGTCTCTAGACAGGCTTTCTACTCTTTTAATAGTCTTTGGATAATAATAAGTAATAGATTTTTAGTAGTTCCCATTTATTTTCTCTTCCAATGTTTGTGCATTGTTAGTATGATTTTGTAGTTCGTTTCAGCCGTGTATTAGAATTTCCAGTGTTGTCTCTATTTTTTCTTCCATAAACTTTATTGTTTTAGATTTGATATTTAGGTCTTTTGATCCACATTTAGTTAATTTTTATGTACAGTGTGAGATGGATCTTGTTGCAGTTTTTTGCAGATGGATAGGAAATTTTGCCAACACCATTTGTTAAAAAGACTGTTTTCTCCCCAGTTCATGACCTTTAGGCCTTTGTCAAATATCATAGGTGGGTGATGTTATTTCTAGGATCCCTATTCCATTCCAGTGGTCTGTATGTCTACTTTTGTACCAGTACCAGGCTGTTTTGCCTACCATGGCAGTATACTAGGTTCTAAGGTCAGGTAGTGTGAGGCCTCCCACTATGTTCCTACTCTTCAGTAGTTCTTTACTTACCCAAGGTTTCTTCCCTTTCCAAACAAAGTTAGTTATTTGTTTCTCCATCTCATTAAAAAATGATACTTGGATTCATATAGGGATTGTATTGTATTTAGAGATCACTTTGAGTTGATGGCACTTGGCTTTGCTTGAGTGGAATAGTTATAGTCTGAATATTAAGTCTACCCCTCCATGAGCAAGGTAGTTTTCTCCACTTACACAAGTCTTTTTGGGTTTCTTATAGTAAAGTGTTGTAATTTTCTTTGTGTGGGTCTCATATCTCTGGTTATTTATTCCCAGGCATTTTATCTTCATGAGGTCTATTGTAAATGGTATTGATTTGGTAATTTTTGCTTTGTCTCTTTTCTGGTTGATCCAATTGATTTATTGATGTTTATCTTATATCCTGATGCTTCCCTGAACTCTTCTATTAGTTGCAGTAGTGTTTTTTAATGGATTCTTTAGGGTTTACTATGTATACAATCGTATCATGTGCAAAAGGGATTCTCTTACGTCTTCTTTACTGATGAAGATACCTGTTATTTCTTTCTCTTCTCTGATTGCTCTGTTTAGAATCTCCAGAACAAGGTTGGATAGAAGTGGAGACAATAAACATCTTTGTCTGGTTCTAGCCTTATGAGAACTGTTTCTCTCTCTCCATTCAGGATGAAGTTGGCTGTTAGCTTTGCGTAGATGCCCTTTACGATTCTGAGGAATATCTCTTCTACTCCTGTTTTGCTGAGCATTTTTAACATGTGGGTGTTGAACTTTGTCAAATGCCTTTTCTGTGTCAGCTGATAAGATCAAGTGATTCTTACCTTTTTTTACATTTATGTAGTTGTCTACATTGATTACTTTTCTATTGTTGAACCATCCCTGCATCCCTTGTATGAAGTCTGCTTGGTCACAGCGAATTATTTTTTTGATATGATACTGAATTCTATTGGGTAGGATTTGGTCATGGATTCTTGCTTCTAAGTTCATGAGAGATACTGGTCTGTAATTTTCCCTTTTTGTGCTACCTTTACCCAGTTTGGGTATCAGGGTTATGCTGGCTTCATACAATGTAATTTGGAGTGTTGCATCCTTTTCTACACTGTTAAATACATTCAGTAGTATTGACATTAATGCCTCTGTAAAAGTTTGGTAGAAATCTCCAGTGAAGTCATCTAGAAAGGACTTTTTTTGGTTGGCAGTTTTTTTCATGACTTGTTCAATCTCTTTTTTTGTGACAAATTTATTAAGTTATTCTATTTCTGTTTGTTTTAGTTTTGATAAGTAATGTGATTCTACACATTTGTCCTTTTCCTAGGTTTCCAAATTTATTAGAGTACAATTTTTCATACTATTCTGTTATGATTCTTTTAATTTCAGTTGAGGCTGTTCTGAATCACCCATCTCATTTCTTATTCAGGTTATTTGATTCCTGTCCTGTTTTCTGTTTTTTAATTTGGCCATTGTTTTATAGATTTTGTTGATCTTTACTGTGTCTGGTTGTTTAGTATCAGTTTAGCTGACTATGTAATTCCGGGAAGACAGTTGTATCTTCCTAGCACTTGTATTGTTCTCCTATCTTCTGTCTCCTTTGTTGCTTTGAACATAGTTACCAAGGACCTCCAAAAGAGCACAGCTCTGTTGTGCAAAACGTGCAGTCAGAATGCTCCTTAGAAGTAAGGATGGATAGACCTTGTCTCACATACTTTGGACCTTATCAGGAGGGGCCAGTCCTTGAACAAGGACATCATGATTGGTACAGAGGGTCAACAAAAGTGAAGGAGGCCAGCAATGAGATGGGGTGAGACAGAGGCTGCACCAATGGACTTAAGTATAACAATCATTGTGAGCATGGCACAAGACCCGGCAGTATTTCATTCTTTCATTTTGAGGCACATCGTGTCCTCTTTAAAACTAAAAGGGAAGTGCTGGTGGGATTGCAAAATGGTGCAACCTCTTCGGAAAGCAATCTGGCACTTCCTTAAAAAGATGGATATAGAGATACCGTTTGACCGAGTAATTCCACTGCTTGGAATATATCCTACAGAATCAAGGCAATTCACACCAACTCATACATGCACATGAATGTTCATTGCAGCACAGTCAACAAGAGCAAAAAGATGGAATCAACCCAGATGCCCAACAACAGAAGAATGGATAGGTAAACTATGGTATATATATTCAATGGAACACTATGCAATGATAAAGAACAACGATGATTGCAGGAAACATCTCTTAACATGCTTTCAACTGGAAGACATTATGCTGAGTGAAAGTAGTCAGCGACAAAAGGGCAAACATTGTATGAGACCCGTACGATAAGAACTTAAAAATAGACTCATTCATAGAAGAAAAGACTCTTTGATGGCTGCAAGGTTGGGGAGGGAGGGGTGGTGGTGAGGGTTTAGATTAGAGAGTTAATAGAAATTTAGTTGGGTAAAATCAGTGACAGCACAAGTTAGAAAGAAGATCAATAATATCTGGACTTCAACACAATTTGAGTACTCCTCCCATCTTAACCCAATATTGTACGGACAGAGTAGCTGGGGCGGGGATCCAGGGACCATGCTGTCAGGCGAAATCGAGGCCAATTGGCACAGATAGCATCTTGCTAATGAGGACTCTGCACACCACATTGGTGAGAGGCATCTAGGGTCTTAAAAGCTGCCAAGCTGCCATCTGAGGGTACAGCAAATGGTCCCACCTCAACAGAACAGATGATCACCAAGGACAAGAATCACATGGGAGAAAGAGAAGCCAGAAGACAGAGAGACCCACATGAGTGGGTCTGTATATCAACTTGTGACCAGAAGAGTAGGATGGTGTCCGGCCACCACCAGTGATAGCTGCGATGGAGCTCACAAAGTTGAGTCTCACTGGCAACAAAAGAATAAATAGGGGTGCACCCGGAGATCTCCAATAAAAGACTGCAGTTGATGGTCCAGGATCTTCAGGGTTCCCCTGGAAACACAGTCCCTGGCCCTGATGCTGACCCTGTGCATGAATCATAATGAAGATCAGCTCTTCGGACAGCAATAGATTGGGCTTGGTGACACAGAGTGTCTGTATCTTGTGGGAATTTTATGGTTCTGTGCATCTGTAGGATGTTATCCTGCTGACCTCTGGCTGGAGGAAAGAGAGTGGGTGGAGAGGAGGGGATAGGAGACTGTTAGGAGGATACAACATGTATGGAGCAGAGAGGAAGGGTGTGTTGTCACCAGACAGGGAGAGCAGTGGAAGCTGCATATAGGTGAGCATGTGAATTTATATAGGAATGTACATTTTTACTCAGTCATAATAAAAAAAAAAAGGAAAAAAAAAACTAAAAGGGAAGCTCTGTCAAGAACAGTGTTGACAGGTTTGGTGAGAAAGAATGGGCTTTTCTGCCTTTCTCTCTTTGCTAAGTCAGTTAGGAAGAGAAAAGAAGGCCAAAGACACCGTTGTCAAGTCAATTCTTACTCATAATGAATCTTATTTCTAGGTCAGAGTAGAATTGTCCCATAGAATTTCATACAAGTGACTAGTAGATTTGAACTGCTGAACTTCGGGTTAGCAGATGAAGCACTTATGCCATCACAGTTTTCAGTGAGGAGAAAGACCACCACAAGAAAACGTAAAGTTCATAAAATGAAGCTTTCTTTCTTCCAGTCAAAAGGTAACCTTCCAACTGGACTGAGAGCTTTGGACCTTTACCTTGGGGGACATCTATCTCAATCGTTATACTATAGTTCCTACAGGTGTTCTCCATTTAACTTGGGTGAGTAGCACTTGGGACTTTAAACTCAAGAGAGCATGATCTAAGCTATGAGGTCTGACAAATTAGTCTGTGAATTCAAATGTTTTAAGTACTACATACCTCGTTGCTGAATATCACAATGGTCACTTTGAAAAATTCACCTTGGGAAGCTATGCACTGATGCCACCACCTAGTCCACCTTTCGAAGATACTTTGGAATTCTTTCTGGAATGGCCATTGTGCAGTGTGGCATGGTGGCAAGTTTGCAAATTTAATTGTATAGGTGTCTGTGAGAGAGTTTTTAGCCAGTAAACAAATAACTGTATTGGAACACCCTCCCTACTTACCTGGCCCCAATGACTTTTTTCTTTACCTGAAGATAAAGGAAATATTTAATGACATTTGGATGACATTCAGGAAATCAAGGGTAATATGACAGCTCTGGTGGCCATTCCAGAAACAGAGTTCCAAAACTGCTGTGAAGGTTGGACTAGGTACTGGTATTGGTGCATAGCTTCCCAAGGGGAGTCCTTTGAAGGTGACCATGGTAATATTCAGCACTGCGGTATGTAGCACTTTATAAGGATGAGGTTGCAAACTTCATTGGCAGTCCTTGTATGTCTACCCGTCCTATCCCATCTGAACCAAAGGAGAATGGAGAAAACCAAAAACAAAGGGAAGATGAGTCCAAAGGACTAATAGCCCACAACTAGCTCAGCTTCCACCAGACTGAGTCCAGCACAACTAGAAGGCACCTGATGACCACCACCAACTGCTCTGACAGGGATCACAACACTGGGTCCTAGACAGACTGGGAGAGAAATCAGAACATCCTAACTCACAGAAAAAAGACCACTTACTGGCCTGAAAGATACTGGAGAAATCCTGAGAGTGTGGCTCCCAGGCACCCTTTTAACTCAGCAGTGAAGTCACTCTGGAGGTTCACCTCCAGCTAAAGATTAACAGGCCCAGAAATCATAGCTCACGTATGTGAAGTGAACCATATATATGACAGTAAATGGGCACACCAGCCCAAGTTCAAAGACAAGGAGGCAGGAGGGAACTGGAAAGCTGGACAAATTCAAATGGGGAACTCAAGCTTGAGAAGGGTACAGTGTTGAAAATCAATGTTGGCAGGGCTGGCAACCAATATAACATTAAGCGTATTAACTGTTCAATGAAAAAGTATTTTGCTCTGTACACCTTCACATAAAGCACATGCAAACACACACAGAGAGACACACACACACTTATTGTGCCCCCAAAGCAAAAACCCAACCTGCTGTTGTGGAGCTGGCATTGACTCACAGCCTCCCAGGACTGCCTCCACAGTTCCCAAGGCTGTGGAGCTCTCCAGGAGCCAACTGGCATGTCTTTCACACCTGTGGCCACGGATGCGTTGGAACCGCCCATTTCTGGCTAAGCATTTAACCACTGCACTACCAATACTCCTTCCAGTTCCCAAAGAAAGGTATATTCACGTCCTGGGCCTGTTGTTACAACAAACTGCATGGCTTAAATGAAGAATTTATCCTCAGCAGGTTTTCGTGCTCAGAAATCCGTGATCAATGTGTGGGCAGTTCCCAGCAGTCCCTTTAGGGTTCTTCCTAGTTTCTCCTGCTGCTGGTAGACACAGGACAGCTGCATCACTGCACTGTCAGCATTTCTCCTTCTGTGTCTAAGAGGACACAATGGTCACTGGCTTCAGGACCATCTGGTTAATAATGATGTCACCTTCAGACTCTTAATTACATCAAGCTCTCACTCCCATGAACAGGATTTAGGACATGGACATACTTTAGGTGGGCTACAGGTCAGCACACCACAGTAGAGCAGATGTGTGTGGGGAGTTGGGGTGGGAAGGAAGGTCATGGTTATGGTTATGGGGGCCCTGCTGAAAGAACCCTCTACCTCTGCCCTTAGCTCATGAAGGACCTGAAATCCAGCTTGACCACACTGCAACTGAAGCTGCATGTGAACAAGCGGGTAGCATCCTGGGCTGAGCATAGGCAGGAGCTAAAAGCTGCAGGGGCCAAGCAGTGGAGGAAGCGCCCTCCCCAGGAAGAAAACGTTGCTCTCCTGCAGCCACTATCAGCGCCCCACTGTATCAGCGGAGAAAGGAAAACACTGGGACAGTTCTTACCTTCCCAGGGAGCCAGTAACGGAGGGTGAACTTAGGAGTTTGGAGCAGAGATCTAAAAAATGTGACCATGAGCTCATAGTGGTGGCCCCCGGGATACTGGGCAGAAGCGTCTATAGCCCAGGAAGGCTGAGCATGTATTCTGCAAGTGTCTTGGTGGTGGAGACCAGGAATTGGCCTGTGTGGCCCTGACAGAGACTTAGCCCAAGAGAGGGGTAGTGAGGGGCTGACGCAAGTGGAGCTGATGGCCTTGAGTCAGGGCAAAGAGTCCCTTGACCCTAAGAATAAGGTGGGTGGCGCAGAGACAAGGGAACAGGCCTGGGGTTGGTGTGCTGGAAGAATTTCAGTTTGGGGGTTCTGGGGCACAGTGAGCCCTGAGGAGAGCTGGAGAGCTATGCTTCCAGATGGCCCAGGACAGAACAGCCACTAGGAGATGAGACCCCACCTTCCAGGAAATGGGGGAATCCCCTCCAACTGGCAGACCACCCCATCCTCTCCCTGCACCCAGGACAGATTCTGCCATCACTGAACCAAGCACCCGACTTTACCTCTTCAACAGACAAACTGCTGTGGAACCCTGAGAGGGTCAGAATGCTCTGTGCCCTGCGGTGACGCTACAGATGTGAGTGGAGGCCATGTTTATTTCAAGAGCTCTAAACTCCATGGGAGATGACAGTCTGACCAGGAAAACCACAGCTGACAAAACCCTGGCCACTACAGGGATCTCTGGAGCTTTTCTGCTTCACCCCTTTACATAGCAGTGGAGAATCTGTTCACTCAAGTATTTCTGCTCTCTTGATCATTTGGCGGAGAAAAATGATTGAGCAGAGTTGCTTTGAAGCCCCTCCGCGGTTGGGAGGCAGAGGTGTGCGGTGGTCGCAGGCCATTCTGCCGTGCCCACTGAGGCTGCACTTTAAACCCTTGCCCTCGCTCCCTGGAAACATCGGGCTACCACAGCAAGTGAGTCCTCTGTTGTCTGATGAGGTATGAACTCTGCTTCAAGCCTTGCCTACATACTCTAAAAACACACGGCTTCTGCCGTGAGTGTGTCCTCTGGTGTCTGAGGAGTACTGAATTTACACTAGAGCCTGGCTCACATTCCTCACAGACAGGGCTTCTCCCTCAAGTGTGTCCTCTGGTAAATGGTGAGGTCTGACTTCACACTAAAGCCTCACCACCACTCCTGCAGAAAGAGCTTCTATCTTGTGTCCTCCAGTGTGTGCTGGGACTTTACACTAAAACCTCACCCTCACTCTCTGTAAACATAGGGCTTCTCTGCTGCGTGTGCTCCGCTGTGTGATGAGATCTGACTTCTGCTAAAGCCTCACTCACACTTCCTGCATACGTATGGCTTTTGCTCTGAGTGTGTCCTCTGGTACACAGTGAGCGGTGACTTCTGGATACAACTTTGCTAAAGCACATAGGGCTAAACACCTGAGTGGGTCCCCTGGTGTGTGATGAGGGTTGAATTTCTACTAAAGCCTCGCCCACACTCTCTGCAGACGCAGGGCTTCTCCCCTGAATGTGTCCTCTGGTATCTGTTGAGGACTATCTTTGACTACTGAGGACTTGCCCACACTCCCTGCAGACATAGGGATGCTCCCCTGAGTGTATCCCCTAGTGTGTGAGGAGTTGTGACTTTTCATTAAAGTCTTGCCCACACTCAGTGCAGACACAGGGCTTCTCTACTGAGTGTATCCTATGGTATCTGGCAAGGTATGACTTCTGGCTAAAGCCACGCCCACACTCCCTGCAGACGTGGGGCTTCTCCCCAGAATGTGTCCTCTCCTGTACAGTAAAGTGTATTTTCTTACTAAAGCCTCGCCCACACTCCCCATGGACATAAGGTTTCTCCCCTGAGTGTGTCCTGTGGTGTTTCACGAGTTTTAACTTGATACTTGCCCATACTCCCCGTAGACGTAGGGCTTTTCCTCTGAGTGTGTCCTGTGGTATGTGATGAGTTTTGACTTCACACGAAATCCTTGCCCACACTCCTTGTAGACAAAGGGCTTCTCTCCTGAATGTGTTCTCCGGTGTCTGATGAGGTATGACTTTACACTAAAACCTCGCCTACACTCCCTGCAGACATAGGGCTGGCTTCTCCACTGAGTGAGTGCTCTGGTGTGTGATTAGGTTTGACCTGAATCTAAATCCTCACCCACACTCCCTGCAGACATAGAGCTTCCTCACTGCCTGTCCTCTGGTGTGTAATGAGGGTTGACTTTTGGCTGAAGCCTTGCCCACACTCCCTGCAGGCATAGGGCTTCTCCTGAGTCTGTCGTCTGGTGTATGATTAGGTGTGACTTTACACTACACTCCCTGCAGGTATCAGGCTTTTCCCCGGAGTGTGTCCTCTGGTGTGTGATGAGATTTGACTTGACACTAAAGCCTCGCCCACACTCCCTGCAGACATAGAGCTTTTCTTCTGAGTGTGTTCTCTGGTGTATGATGAGGTGTGACTTTAGGCTGAAGCCTTCTTCATAGTCTCCACTCCTGACTTATGCAATCCTTGAGATTTCTACCCCCAACAATAACATCTCTGTGTCCTCAGGATTCTCCTTTGGGCCTGGGCTGCTCTGTGTCTCCATCATTCTCTTACCATCCCCAGACCTCCCCATTTGTCCTCTGGGTCAGCTGCAGCAGCCCTTTGAAATCTCTCCCTCCCATGTCTCTTCAAACTCTGATCTGAACACATCTCCTCTCTCTGGACCTTCTCCTTTGTCATTCCAGTTGTGTTTCCAGAATGCAGCTGCCTCCAATCCCATGGTCCCCTGGTTGGAGGTGTTCATTTCCAGACATTCTTGTGAAGGGCTGAGAGGGGTGGCTGCGATTCACGTGTTGTCGGAGGAATTTCTGACTGGAGAAGGCCAGAGGGCAGGAGGGACATGGATAGATCTCCTGTCTTGCTTCTCCTGGAAGAGAAGCTTTCAGTCAGAGCTGGTGTAGACAGGGCTGCCTGGCCATCTGCTTCATCTCCTGGAAAGGACCACTGGGATCACTCACAGCGTGTTCACAGCACAGGGTCTCCACAGCATCCTCCTCCACAGTCTACTTTTCACTCAGTTTTTATTCATTACAGCTTCCTTAGCTACCTGGAACCTACATCAATGCCGTTCTCTAAAGTTTAGCCAAACAAGGGCCTTCAAGTAGGACCGGAGGAAGCCTGACTCTTTCCAACTGAAACTACTGCACAGCCGTCCTTGAAGCCCTGTCACTACTTGGTCATGCAGTGGGCAGGTATTTCTCAACCCCAAGAGATGCTGCTCTTGATGACCTAGGTGGAAGTCTCTTTAGCGGCCTTTCCTATGAGGGATGGATGAACTGAGACAGGTGCCCTCGCCCCGGAGGTTCCTACATAGAAAGGCAGTGTGGAGCAGTGGCTGGAGACCATGTGTTCACGAAGATGTGTTTGACTGAGAACCAAGCTACTTGGTTCTCTCTCTCATGCAGAGAGACACGAGTGTGAAGGACACAGCACCCGCACAGACTCACTGATGACAAGACAGTGGGACCTGCTTACTTGCAAATCTTTTACTTTTCCAAAAATTATAAAATGAAAACCTGTCCTTTCTGTTAGCACATGATCTAGTTCACTCAGTCTCCCCAGCTGAACTGTGATTGACAGGAAGTCCTCTTCAGCCTTCTCAGCTCCCAGCTCTTAGCTCCCACCTCTGCCCACCACCCCTCCACCTGGAAACTGAGGTAGCCCTGAGAGGATCCCCTGCCATGTCTTTATTCCACACACTAACCAAAGCAGCATCTTGGAAAGCGAACATGTCACCTTCCACCTGGAAATCCTGCTCGCTGTCTGCTGTGACACATACGTATGTCTGCTCGCTGTCTGCTGTGACACATACGTATGTATGCTCACTGCCTTGGATGACACAGCTATGCACGATTTCTGGGGTGGCTTGTGTGCATAATAACATGGTGACACACACATGGATGTAGTCACTGGTAGAACAAATGGGTACACATTCACTGTCTCATGTGATACATGTGCACGCCCATTATCAGGTGTAACATGCACATTCATTGATGTGACAGGTGTGAACACGCATTATCTGGAGTAACACGGTGTTTTAGTCAGCTAGGGCTGCTCTAATGGAAATACCACAGAGTGGATGGCTTTAACAAGGGAAGGTTTATTCTTACACAATCCGATAGGCTACAAGTCCAAATTCAGGATGTTTGCTCTAGGGGAAGGCTTTCCCCATTGTCGGCTCTGGAGGAAAGTCCAGTATTGCATGAGTCTTTGTTCAGGGAGCATCTTGGTGCAGGAACCTCAGGTCTGAAAGATGCACCCTTCTCCTGTTGCGGCTTGCTTGATGGTGTGAGGTTCCCGATTCTCAGCCTGCTTCCCTTTCCTTTTCTCTCTTGCAGGATGAAAGGACTAAGGGTAGGGAAAGCCATACTCCAAGGAAACTCCCTTTACAGTGGAGCAGGGAGATGAGCCTATGAACAGATTTATAGCCGCACCATAATCCTTTAACATACAGCTTAGGAAAACCACAAAATGGAGGACAGTCATAAGATACTGGGAATCATGGCCCAGCCGCATGGTTATACATATTTTTGGGGGGAAACAATTCAATCCATGACATCCCACCCTTTGGCACTCCAAAAATCACATCACTGAAGCATGTAACACATTCATCTCATCATAGCAAAATCATGTCCATCCCTTATGACAGAAGTCTTAAATCAGTTCCAAGTCGAAAATACAAAAACTCTTCTACATCTGTGAAACCTAGAAGGTAAGCTATCTGCTTCTAAAGGTACAGTGGCAGAACAGTCACAAGTTAGACATTCCATTGTAACTAGGAGAAATTACAGGGAAAGAAGGCATTAACAGGCAACAGGCAAGTCAACAGAACACATTACATTAGCCCTCAAAGCTTTGGAAACACTCTTACATATTCTGAGACATTCTACACAATGGCCCTGCTCTCCAGACTCTAGGTATTGGCCACACTTTCTGGATTTTGAATGGAGACCCCGGCCCTGTGCTACAACTCTGTCTTCGTGGCCCACTTGGACAGGAACTCTGCCCCATCGGCTTTAGGAGCACCCTAAGCCCAACTGAGTGGCAATTCCACTCTGATAAAACACAGAAAGCCCTGGCTCTACCCTTTCAAACCCCTGAGATCATGGCCACACCTTTTCAGACTGAGGCAGCTCAGCTTCTCACGCTATCTGCCTCTTCAGCTTCAGCTTCCTATGGCCTCATGGCCTGGGCATCAGGCCCACATCTGTCCTGCCACGGCAAGTGTTCCAAGGCTCTGTAGCTCCACTGATTCAAGTGCCTGGAGGCACCCCACTCTTGCTAGAACGCATCCTGCACCCTGCACAAAGCCGCTCACCCCTCTTGCTCTGTGGGTCAGCAAGGCCAGCTCCACCAATTAAAGTGCCCAGAGACACCCCATTCCTTGAGGAAAACTCTGTGTACAGGTACTTAGCTCTCTTGCTTGATGGGTCAGATCCAGAGCTGCCCCTGGTTCTGTTGTTGCCACTGCTGCTGCCACCAGTCCTCTGCTGTTCCCACCATCTGCGCCTTCTTTGTTTCTTCTGAATCTTCTATCCATTCACAGTTTCAAAATGGCTCCCACATTTTAGGTATTTGCTAGAGCAGCACCTCACTCTCATGGAACCAAATTTTCTCTTTTAGTCAGCTAGGGCTGCTCTAACAGAAATACCAAAGAGTATGGCTTTAACAAAGGAAGGTTTATTCTTACACAGTCCAGTAGGCTACAAGTCTAACCTCAGGACTTCTGCTCCAGGAGAAGGTCTTCCCCATTGTCAACCCTGGAGGAAAGTCTGTTATTGTATCAGTCCTTGTCCAGGGAGCGTCTTGGCACAGCAGCCTCAGGTCTCAAGGACACGCTCTCCTCCCGGTGTTGCTTTCTTGATGGTGTGAGGTTCCCAATTCTCTGCTTGCTTCTCTTTCTTTTTATCTCTTGTAGAATGAAAGGATTAGGGATCAGGCAAGCCATATCCCAGGGAAAGTCCCTTTACAGTGAAGCAGGGAGGTAATCCTATGAAGGGATTTACAGTTCCATCCTAATTGTTTAACATACAGCACAGGAAAATCACAAAATAGAGGACAATCACAAAATATTGGGAATGATGGTCCAGTCACATGGCTACATATATTTTTGAGGGAACACAATTCAACCCATGACATAAGTGCATGGTGGCAACTCTGCCATATTAATTGTCAGACCTCATACATCTAGTTTCTCAATTGTGTTCCAAGGTCAACATATCAGTACCAGTAGTTGTACCAGCAACAGGTATCTTTGTTCCTAAGGTGTGTCTCTTATAAACAGTACACTGATGGATCCTGCTTTTTTTTTAACCCATTCTGTCACTCTCTGTCTAGTTCTGGGTGCATTTAGGTCTTTCACATTCAAAGTATTTCTAGATAGGTGAGAGCCTATTCTTTTCATTTTGTAGTGCCTTTTCAGCTGCTGCTGTTGTTTTCTTTGTCTCTCTTGCTCTCCTGTGCCAAATTCCTTTATCTTGGGGAATTTTTAAAATCACTTCTACTGTTTTTGTACGTTTTGGCTTTGTAAACATTTTATGTTTTCCATCCTACTTCAATGAGTAGGTTTGTTAACTTTCTTTCTAGTTACCTTAAAATTTACTGTTATCTTCCTAGGTTTGAACCAGACTAGTATTATGGGGCATCAATTCTTCTTCTGTCTTCAGAACTGATGCCTTTGAACTGTGGTGTTGGAGAAGAATGTTGAATGTACCGTGGGCCACCCAAAGAACCAACAGATATATTCTGGACGAAGTACAACCAGACTGCTCCTTGGAAGCAAAGATGTCAAGACTGTGTCTTACATACTTTGGACACGTTGTCAGGAAAGGTGAGTCCCTGGAGAAGGATGTCATGCTTGGTAGTATGTAGGGTCAGCAGAAAAGTGAAAGACCCTCAATGGGAGAAATCAACACAGGGGCCACAATAATGGGCTTAAGCATAAAAACAACTGTGGACGTGGTGAAAGACCAGGCAGTGTTTCGTTCTGTTGTTCATAGGGTCACTGTGAGTTGGAACTGACTCAACAGTACCTAACAACAACAACAGTATCATGGGGTATTGCCTTGGCTTCTACTCTAATTAGAAAGTTCTATAACTATACCTTTTATTCTTCCTTTTATTACTCAGATGTTTTCATCATTTACAGATTAACTGCTCTGGATCCCTGTTCTAAGTCTTGGTTTTGGATAGTACTTATTTCCTAGGCTGGGATCTGGCTGGTTCAATCTTGTGTCCTACATGCAGACTGTGGTTTGATGTGGTCTGTTCTCAGACTGGAGAACTTCCTCTAATAATTCTTGTAAATTTGGTTTCATTTTTACATAGTCCCTTAATTTCTATTTATCTCCAAAGATATCTCCACATAAAAACCTGAATAAACACATACAACAGCTTTAATCACAACTTTCAAAGACTGGGTGCAACCAAAGTGTCCTGTGTCCTATAACAGGTGATGGGGAAAACATACTATGGTACAACTATGCAATGGAATATTATTCAACAATAAAAATGTACTCAGTTATCAAGCCACAAAAGGATAAGAATGGCTCTTAAAATTGCAAATGAATGAAGACACTCTGGAAAAGACAAATGTAAAGACATAATATAAAGATGAGAGGCAGGGTTAAGAAGGCAGGGTAACTGGACATGTCCTATAAACCCTCTAATAACAAAGCCCAGAAAATCAACTGATTATATATGACATTCTAAGAGCTGTAAACATCAGAGAGAAAGCTGAGAAACTGAACTCAGCAACAGAGAAGGCAGAGTAGGTCCAGAAGTACCTATGATTGCCCAGATATGACCTGATGGGAATTAGCATCCCACAAAGGGATTAGCAGCACTAAGCATGATCTGCACAGCAGCAGCTTTCAAAGCATCTTACTCTGTGGGAGAGACCGGGTAGAAAAGAGCCTACTAATCCCTCCAGAATCAGTGAAAAACAGCACTCAGATGTAAAAACTTACTAGCTTGCACCTAATCTACCCACTCAGATCTAAAGCTTTCCTTTAAGATAAATCTCTCTCTCTTTTACCTATACTTCCCCCTTCTATCTTTGCACTGCCTGAAGTACAGAAACTGACACAATACCTGGGTGAGAACTATGACTCCTTGTGTTAGCCCTGAGCCATGCTCCTACACGTCAAGGGAGAACAAAATAACAAATAAAATGAAGGGATAACATAAAATGATCTGTTGGTTCCGTAAGCCAGCACCTCATGGCAAAAACAATTCCTCTGCCCAGGTTCAGGCATAAGAAGATACACCTTCCTCACAGACACTTACAGATGACTGTCAGTTCCCTGCCTTGCTCTGCATGTGCAGATCCTTGCGCATACACCAATCACCCCTGCCCATCTAGGACTGTAGGGGAGAACTTGAAGCACACACTTGGTGACCAATGTCCTGGGCAAATACGATGATGGCTACTAGGAAAGTAAATACATGACTGCAAACACATGCCTAGTTGACAGCTGTAACCACTTAGTGGCAGTATTTTAGAGCCTCAAAGCCACCAATAATCAAAATAGCTCATACAATCAGTATATTTTTGGCATTTCAAATCAAAATAGGAAGCCAGAACACAGTAAGCAAACACATAAACACAACTTAGGATGCCTTGGACGCAACAGTAAATATCAATTCACTTAAGAGGGTAGACCATAATGGCTTCAGAAAGCTCCTAAAACAAAGAGTCAAGAAATTTTACAGGTGAAGAGAACTTTCTGGGATTGTAGTGGTTAGAAGACGAAACATTAATATTTCCAACTCCTCAAGAGATCAGAAAACAGATCAGGCAAAAAGCAGCACAGCATACTGACAAATTGAACAGGCTGCAAGAAAGCACAGAGACAGCAATCAGAAATCTAAGCAAGTAATACAAAGTTATGGAATTAGAAAATTCAACACAAAGTCAAAGGAGCAGAAATAATGCAATGGAAGGCAGAATTAGTGAGACAGAAGGTAAAGTAACTGATACCAACATATAAGGAAAAATCAGCTGAAAATTCAAAAAAAATAAAGAAGTAGTAAGAATTATGTGGAACTCATCAAATGGAATACTATACCAGTGATAAGAGTATCAGAACAGGTTGGTGTGTGTTTTAGTCAGCTAGGGCTGCTCTAACAGAAATACCACAGAGTGGATGGCTTTAACAAAGAAAGATTTATTCTTACACAGTCTGGTAGGTTGCAAGTCCATATTCAGGGTGTCCGCTCCAGGGAAAGACTTTCCCCTTGTCGGCTCTGGAGGAAAGTCCGGTATTGTATCAGTCTTTGTCCAGGGAGCGTCCTAACGCAAGAACCTCTGGTCTGAACGACGCGCTCTGCTCCCGGTGCTGCTTGCTTGATGGTAGCGAGGTTCTCCAATTGTCCTTGGTTCTTTTTCCTTTTATTCCTTGCAAGCTAAAAGCATTAAGGGTGGGGCAAGCCATACTCCAGGGAAACTTCCCCCATAGCAGGAATTCACAGCCCCACCCTAATCCTTTAACATACAGGTTAGCAAAACCACACAATGGAGGACAGTCCCAAGATACTGGGAACCATATCCCAGCCACGTGGCTGCACACATTTTTGGGGGGACACAATTCAAACCATGACATCCCACCCTTTGACAACCCAAAAATCACATCACAAAACATTTAACACATTCATCTCACCATAGCAAAATTATGTCCTTCCATATAACAGAAGTCTTAAATCAGTTCCAAGTCCAAAATACAAAAATTCTTCTACATCTGTGAAACTTAGAAGGCATTAACAGGAACAGGCAAGTCAACAGAACACATTACATTAGGCCTCAAAGCTTTGGAAATACTCTTACATTTTCTGAGACATTCTACACTGTTAGGGTCCGTGATTTTCAAGATGCGACACTGTTACTTTAAAGTTTAAATTTTATTAAAAAATATGCCCAATAGGAAAAATACTGGTGCACCAGGGACGCACCCCAAGCTACACAGAGCAGGGGGCGACCGGGAGTTTCCTCAGCGCCCAGTATTTAAGTCGTGAGATTGCAAAGTAGGGAAGCTGAACTGACCTTTACATTGATTGGTTAACTCCTATTAATTGTAAAATGTGGTCAAGGTCTAGGGGTCACTTGCAGGCTGTCACTTGCAAGGTTGCCCCCAGGCTTGTCTTGTGACAGTGTTTTGTAAGATAAAGGTAAGATTATTCTATGGTATTTTCTGCTATTAAGTTGTTTCCTGGGGCTTTCTTCAATACCTCCAATTTTTACTGGGCCTTTCCTCATTTCAACAACACAACAGCAATGCTCTCCAGACTCTAGGTATCGGCCACACTCTCAGGTTTCTGAGTGGAGACCTCCAGCCCGTGCTACAACTTTGCCTTCAAGGCCCACTTGGACAGAAACTCTGTCCCATAGGCTTTAGGAGCACCCTAAGCCCAACTGAGTGGCAATTCCACCCTTACGAACACAGGATACCATGGTTCCACCCTTTCAAACCCCTGAGGTCATGGCCATACCTCTTGAGACTGAGGCAGCTCAGCTTCTCAGCTATTTGTCTCTTCAGCGTCAGCTTCCTCTGGCCGCATGGCCCGGGCCTCAGGCCCACATCTGCCCTGCCGGGCAAGTGTTCCAAAGCTCTGTAGCTCCACTGGTTTAAGTGCCCGGAGGCACCCCACTCTTGCTGGAAAGCGTCCTGCCCAAAGGCACTCAACTCTCTCACTCGGTGGGTCAGCAAGGCCAGCTCCACCGATTCAAGTGCCCAGAGGCACCCCGTTCCGCGAGGAAAACTCTGCGCAGGCACTGACCTCTCTCGCTCCACGGGTCGGCTCCAGCGCTGCCTCTGGTTCTGCTGCTGCCGCTGCCGCTGCTGCCGGTCCTCTGTTGTTTCTCACCATCTGCGCCTTCTTCATTCCTTCTGAATCTTCTATCCATTCGCAGTTTCAAAGTGGCTTCCACATTTTAGGTATTTGCTAGAGCAGCACCCCATTCCTACGGTACCAATTCTGTTTTAGTCAGCTAGGGCTGCTCTAACAGAAATACCACAGAGTGGATGGCTTTAACAAAGAAAGATTTATTCTTACACAGTCTGGTAGGTTGCAAGTCCATATCCAGGGTGTCCGCTCCAGGGGAAGGCTTTCCCCTTGTCGGCTCTGGAGGAAAGTCCGGTATTGCATCAGTCTTTGTCCAGGGAGCGTCCTAACGCAAGAACCTCTGGTCTGAACGACGCGCTCTGCTCCCGGTGCTGCTTGCTTGATGGTAGCGAGGTTCTCAAATTGTCCTTGGTTCTTTTTCCTTTTATTCCTTGCAAGCTAAAAGCATTAAGGGTGGGGCAAGCCATACTCCAGGGAAACTTCCCCCATAGCAGGAATTCACAGCCCCACCCTAATCCTTTAACATACAGGTTAGCAAAACCACACAATGGAGGACATTTCCAAGATACTGGGAACCATATCGCAGCCACATGGCTGCACACATTTTTGGGGGGACACAATTCAAACCATGACAGTGTGGAACAAAGGAAAATAAACACAGAATTGTGGAAGAGTTCTGGACAGAATTGTTCCCAGATATCATAAAGATGAGATGATGTATATGCAAAATGCTAACTGAGCTCCACACAAGTTTGATCCCAAACACAACCCGTGTTATGTTCACACTTACCAGAAATAATGATACAGAGAGAACTTTAAAAGTGGCTAGGGATAAACAAAAACTAATCTTCAAAGAAGAGTCAAGTTCAGACTACTCAGCAGAAACAATAGATACAAGAAGGCAATGGGATGCCATACACAAAGCCTTGAAGAAAAAAACTGCCAGCCAAGAACTACATATTCAGCAGAACTGTCTCTCAAATAGGATGGTGAAATTAGGATACCTCCATATAAACAGAAGTTTAGGGAATTTGCAAAAATCACACCAGAATTACAGAAATACTAAAGGGAGTCCTTTGGTTAGAAAATCAATTAATACCAGATAGCAAATCAAGACTAGCACACAGCACAGAGCAAACAGAGATCATCCCTGACTGGGAAATAAAAAAAAGTAAATTAAAACACTGAAAATAGGGTAACAGAGATGTCAAAATATAAAAGATGAAAACATTATAACAGAAAAGAGGGACCAAAAAACAGGTCTGTGTCAGACATTTCAGTGCAGGGAAGCGAAGGCCTCTAATGCTGCCCACACCCATTCCAGGCTGTTTTAGTCAGGTAGGGCTGCTCTAGCAGAAACATCACAGAGTGGGTGGCTTTAACAAAGGAACATTTATTCTTACATAGTCCGGTAGGCTGCAAGTCCATATTCAGGGTGTCCGCTCCGGGGGAAGTCTGTTTACTTGTCGGCTCTGGAGGAAAGTCCGGTATTGCATCAGTCTGTGTCCAGGAAGCCTCTTGGCGCAGGAACCTCAGGTCTGAAGGACATGCTCTTCTCCTGGTGCTGCTTGCTTGATGGTGTGAGGTTCCCAATTTTCTGCCTGCTTCTCTGTCCTTTGATCTCTCATAGGATGAAAGGCTTAAGGGTGGGGCAAGCCATACTCCAGGGAAACTCCCTTTACAGTGGAACAGGGAGGTGATCCCATGAAGGGACTTACAGGCCCACCCTAATCTTTTAACATACAGTTTAGGGAAATCGCAAAATGGAGGACAGTCACAAGATACCAGGAATCATGGCCCAGCCACATGGCTACACCTGTTTTGGGGGGACAGAATTCAATCCATGACACAGGCTATCTCACTAGAGCTGACCACACGAGAATGCTGGCACAGATGGATGCCTCAGGGATAGTGTCCTGGGACAAAAGCAGGGGCAGGAGAGACCTGTGAGGCATCACAGCTGCTCCAATAAACCTCTCTTCTCTGCATGCAGTGAGCAGTGTCATGGATTGAATGTGTCCCCCCAAAAATGTGTGTAGCCACGTGGCTGGGCCATGATTCCTAGTATCTTGTGACTGTCCTCCATTTTGTGGTTTTACTATGCTGTAGGTTAAATGATTAGGGTGGGACTGTGTCATGGATTAACTTGTGTCCCCCCCCCAAATATGTGTAGCCATGTGGCTGGGCCATGATTCCCAGTATCTTGTGACTGTCCTCCATTTTGTGGTTTTCCTATGCTGTATGTCAAAGGATTAGGGTGGGGTTGTAAGTCCCTTCATAGGATTACCTCCCTGCTCCACTGTAAAAGAAGTTTCCCTGGAGTATGGCTTGCCCCACCCTTAAGCCTTTCATCCTATGAGAGATAAAAGGACAGAGAAGCAGGCAGAAAATTGGGAACCTCACACCATCAAGCAAGCAGCACCGGGAGAAGAGTGCGTCCTTCAGACCTGAAGTTCCTGTGCCAAGAGGCTACCTGGACAAAGACTGATGCAATACCAGACTTTCCTGCAGAGCTAACAAGGGGGAAAGCCTTTTCCTGGAGTGGACACCCTGAATATGGACTTGCAGCCTACCGGACTATGTAAGAATAAACGTTCATTTGTTAAAGCCATCCACTCTGTGGTTTTCTGTTAAAGCAGCCCTAGCTGACTAAAACAGACAGCTACAAACGGTGCCCCAGGGTCAGAGGAGTAGGCATGCAGTCCCTACAGGTAAGGTTTAAAATGACAACAACATAAACATACAAAACATATAGATGTGGACATAAAACACCTGGTCATAAATGGCCACCCTACAGGCAGAGCTTACAACCAACTCATTGGGAAAGGAGGAGACTCTGCCTTATACAGCTGTAAATCATTTGATAAGTCTGTCAAACAGTATGTGCATTTTCTCTTTTAAAGTCATGATTCTTTCAGAGCATGAGGCTGACTTTTCAAACCAGTACTTTTGAGAAACGTAGGTTAACAGGAAAGCTCCTGTTATCCTCACATGAAATAGTTGGGCCTGGTGGGAATCATGAGTGAAGGGCCTGGATGAGTGTAGGACACTAACACAAAATAATTAAAACAAATAAAAAAATACAGGAACCTACTTAAGGCAGCTTCTTATGACAAAAGCTGTGACAATCTGAGCAAGAAAATAAGAATTAGCTAATATCTAGTTGCCTATACTGACAACAACTTAATGAGTAAATAAAGTGGGGTAAGGGAAAGCTGTCCCATACAGTAGAATTCCAATTATTAACTACAGAATAAATGGGTGGAATAGAAAATCACCATTTGGTAAACATAACAGTAATAATGGCTGCAGGTAATAATTATCAGATCTAAAATTAGTGTAGCAATTTAAGATAAAAAAACAATGTTTATATAGTCTAAAATTATCTCCCTATGAGAAATTTACTAGTTACAAGCGGTAAAGATACTCAACTTTACAGTTGGATAAAATAAAAGCACCTTATATAGGAAACCAAAATAAAATCTTACTCAAAATACAACATGAACATATCTTATTGCATGCAAATGGCAGTCAAAAACCTTATGTCTAACACCTAAAGACTGCGAGAAAGAAAAATATAGCATGGACTCCAAAAAGGAATATTGGCCTGGCTGATCACAAAACTGGAGAAATAAGCAGTAACAAAGATAGTTGCAGTTACCATGAAACTACTTTCCCCCCCAAAAATAAAGAACACCTACTGACCCTTTCAATGAGTTTCCGTTGTTTTCTTAGTCACTAAGAAACTTGGTTCTCTAATCAAACTTTCAAAACTTTGTGGTTTGAAGTTACAGAGCTATGAATGACACAACTGTTACTTAAGGCCGCATTCCACTGTGAGTTCTCATAAGCCAAGTGAGGTATGAGGGACGACAAAAAGCTTTGCCACATTCCTAACATTCAGAAGGTGTGTCTCCACTGTTAGTACTCTTATGACTAGTTCAGTATGAGAAGCATCTAAAGGCTATGGCACATTTCTTATATTTGTAAGTCTTCTCTCTGTTGTGAGTATTCACGACTATGGAAGTGTGAAAAGAACCTAAAGACTCTGCCACATTCTTTACCAGTGATAGCACCTCTCTTCACTGTGAGTACGCATACGTGTACTAAGGTGTGAAGAGCAACTAAAGGATTTGCCACATTCTTTACTTTCATAAAGTCTCTCACCACTGAGAATTCCTGTATATTTGATGAGATGTGATAGCCAAATAAAGACTGTCTCACATTTGTTATGTTCACAGGTTTCTTCTAAGGTGAATTCTCGTAGTATGTGTAGTGAGGTTTAAGAAATGACGGAAGGCTCTGCACAATGCATTGCATTCTTAAGGCCTATTCCCATTATGAATTGTCATATGTTTAGTTAAGTCTGAGGAAGAACTAAATGATTTCCATATCCATAAGGATGAGTTCTTCTATGTGTAGAGAAGTGTGAAGGCCTGATAAAGTCTTTCCCACATTACTTACATGAACAAGGCCTCTCTACACCGTGAATTCTCATATGTCTCAGGAATGATGAAAGGTCCTATTGCATTCCTCATATTCCTAAAACCTCTCCCCACTGTGAGTTCTCATATGTATAGTTAAGTATGAGAAGGAACTAAAGGACCTGACACATTCCTTGCACTTATGAGGCCTCTCTAAATTATAAATTCATAAATGTTTTGTGCAGTGTGATGGCCAACTAAAGTCTTTCCTGCAATCCATACATTTATAGAGCCTCACTCCACTATGAGTTCTCATTTGTGTAGTGAGGTCTGAGAAATGACTGGCCTCCCCACATTCCTTACATTCATAATGCATCTCCCCTTTGTGAACTCCCAAATATTAAGTTTGAGGAGGCACTAAGAGATTTCCCAGAATCCTCACGTTTGTAAGGCCTCTTGCCACTGCGAAATCTTGTATGTCCAATAAGGTGTGAAGGCCAAGTAAAAGGCATTTCCAAATTCTTTACATTCATAAAGTCTACATGGACTGTGAAGTCTCATATCTGCGGTGAGGTCTGAAGGATGATGAAAGGCTTCACCACATGCCTTACAATCATAAGGCCTCTCCCTCCTGTGAAATCTCATGTTAAGTTTGAGGAGGAATTAAAGGATTTGTCACATTCCTTACAATCACGAGGCTTCTCTCCACTGTGAATCCTCATATCTTTAGTGGAGACTGAAAAACTAAAGGCTATCCTACATTCCTCACATTTCTAAGGCTTTTTCCCATGGTGAATTCTCCTATGTTAACTCTGAGGGGCTGCTGAGGGATTTGTCACATTCATTACAAGTATGAGGAACGATGAAAGGTTTTACCACATTCCTTACATTTATACGTCCTTTACCCATTGTGAAGTCAAATGTTTATTTAAATAAATAACAGGGAAGAACTATACGATTTGTCACATTTTCTTACATTCATGAGGACTGTGTGTCTTAGGCTGGGTTTTCTAGGGAGCAAAACCAGTAACACGTGTATGCACAAGGAAAGATTTATAATATATACAAAGTAGAAGGAAAGATATATGTAGATAGATAGATATAGATACAGGAAACAGCTCACGCAGTCACAGAAGCTGAATGCTCCAAGTCCTGGCACAAGCCTCATGTGGCCACGGAACCTGGTGAACCCAAGGTCAGCAGTTCAGAGACCAGAGTTGTAGATCACCAGTTGTGCAGGCCGGTGGATACCAAGCTGGCAGTGAGACAGAGCTGCAGAGGCTGGTGAACCCAGCATCAGCAGGTCAGGGAACAGGACTCTCAAGCGCCGGCTGTAAGGGTTGATGAATCCAACAACTGCTAGTTCAAGTCTGGGAACCAGACACTGGAAGAAGAGAGCAGGAGCTTCTGGCTATGTGAGCAGATCACCAGCAGTAGTGGAAGGTGGAGAGATGAGAGCTGAGGGGCAGGGAGCCGCCACACTGTGTATTCTCATATTTAGTAGTTTGAAAAGCAACTAATGGCATTTCCACATTCCTTATATTCACCAAGCTTCTCTCACTGTGACTTCCTATGTGTATAGAGGTTTCATGGCCAACTAAAAGCTTCCCCATATTCCTTACATTCATAAGGAGTCTCTCCACTGTGAATTCTCCTATGTGTGCTGAGGTGCGAGATATAATGAAAAGCTTTGCCTAAGGGCTCTCTCCACTGTGAGTTCTCATTACATATAACGGGTGGGAGTTCTGATGAAAGATGTTCCCACATTTCTTACACTCACAGTAAGTAACTCTCCAATAAGAGTTCTCACAAGAGTGCTGGGGTGACAGGGACAGCTGCATGCTTCTCCACACTCCTTACACTGAGAGGCACTGCATCCACACTGAGAACTGATAGGGTGCTTAAATGATGAATGAGCTTTTGAAGTGATCCACATTTAAGGAATCCAAAAGGATATGCTTCCATAGGAGGTCTCTGGAACACAGAAAGACTGTGGGGGTCTCGCTGAAGTTCTGTCCACAGTAACTGTCTTCATTACTTACACAGAGGTTGTCTAGCATACACTGTCAGAAACAGGTAGCACGCTTGTTCTAGTTATCTGGTACTGCTATAACAGAGACATCACAAGCGATTGGCTTTGGCAAAGAGAAGTTTACTCTCACAGGTCAGGGAGCTCTCTGGTGAGGGAGCAACTTGGCGCAGGAAACTCAGGTCTGAAGGACACGCTGTGCATCTGGTGCTGCTGTCTTCAAGGTATGAGGTTCCCAACTCTCTGCTCCCATCCCTTTCCTTGTATCTCTTGTAGGATGAAAAGATAAAAGCTACCACAAGCCACCTTCTGGGTCAACTCCCGTAGTAAGGGTACAACAGTTCCATCCTAAACATTTTTTAACATAATCGTGTTAGCACAGTCAGACAGTGTGGATTTACAACATAGGACAATCACAACATGGAGGACAATCAGAGAATACAGGCAATCATGGTTCAGCCAAACTACTAAATATATTTTGGGGAGTATATAATTCAATCCACAACACTGCTGCTATGTATAAATTTGTTAGCAATTCACCAATAATATTGACAGTAATCATGTATTTTATCTTTCCCCTGCAATGCCTTGTGTTTCACAGACTGAATCATTTCATAAAGATAACATTATTTTCAATGCCAAGTACTTCTACAATATGTGGTTTTCAAATAATTGCACATACTTGAAACATGTTTCAGGTATTCATTATTTCACTCACATTTATGAAAAATACTACACTGTGAAAATTTTATGAAATACAATGTTAAAAAACAGAACAATTGCCATCAAGTTGATTCTAACTCAGTGACCCTACAGGGCAAAGCAGAACTGCATCACTGGGTTCTCAAAGAGTGCCTGGTGGATACGAACTGCTGACCCTTTGGATAGCAGTCATCGTTTTTTGTGGGGAGCGGAGCGTCCGGCCCAAGATGGCGCCCAGGGCCGGAGCCCCTCCTTATTCCACACCCTTGTTTACCAGACTTAGGGCTTGCATAGCGCATGCTTGTGAGCAGTGGCTGCTGGTCAGCCTATTGAGAGCCCCGCTTTCGGAGGACGTGGCCTTGGATGATTGGAGGAACCTTGGGGATAAAAACGTGTGGGGGCCGGGTGGAAGAATTAGAATAAAGCAGGCAACTTGCAAAGCGGCTCGTATCCGTGTGTCCTGTCTTCTTTCCGCCGGCGGACAGTTAGGCAGCGACAGTTTTTAACAACACCACAAAGGTTTCCACATAAAATTAGAGCTGGCTTTTATTATACTGGTTTTATATACATTTTTAAGGCACCTTGAGCCTTAAAAACAAAGGTTAAGAAATTGGATGCTAGCCCATGGGCTGCCAGATTGAACCCACCAACTGCTCCTCGGAAATCTGTTTGGGCAGTTGGATTCTAGCTTGCAGGGTTGCTGTGAGTTGGAGTAAGGTTGACATCAATGGGTTTGTTTTTCTGGTGAGGTTGTGTTTGACCAGAGCCTAGAGGTTGTGGTTCAAACTAACCCAGAAGCATGTTCACGAGTCAAAAGAGATTTGACGGCCCTAGGTTCCAGACAGGTTTGTGTGTGTGTGTGTGTGTGTGTGTGTGTGTGCGCGCACATGCACGCACGCACACGCATGAGCACATGATTCTATAAAATCCCTGGAGGTGTAATCAGTAGGTGCTTGGCAGCTAACCGAAAGGTAGGTGGTTCAAACCCACCAGCAGCTCCATGGGAGAAAGCTATTACAGTCTACTTCCATAAACACCATTTCTCTTCAATTTGTCATTCCTAGCATGGTAGACCATATGACTGCCCAATTCAAAGTGACAAATAGCAGTCCACTGCAGGTCACTACTGCTCGGACATCAATCTCCATGTGTTTCATTTTAATCTTGACAATTTCCAATTTTTCCAGATTCAGGCTTCATGCACTCCACATTCTCATTAGTAATGGATATTTACGGCTGTTACTTCCTCATTTTGAGACCTGCCACATCAGTAAACAAAGGTCCTGAAAGCTTGATGCCATCCACATCATTAAGGTGCACTCTGCTACGAGGCAGCAGCACTCTGGAGGGCCTTCCAACCTGAGAGCCTCATCTTCTGACACTCTACCAGCCAATCTTCTACTGCTGTTCATAAGGTTTCCACAGGCTCACTCTTTCAGAAGTACACTGCCAGGTTCAGTTCAAACCTGTCTAGAAGTTCAGCAAAAATTTGTCTAGTATGAGTGACTTTCACAGTCTCTGAAATACTGGTGACGTGGCATGTAGCATCACAGCAAAATGCAAATCACCACAGTACCACAAACTGACAGATACATGGGGGTTTATGCTATTGTTGACAAACAAAAGCTAACGCAGTGACTTAAAACGTGAAAGAAATGTAACTTCCACACAGTAATTTTAGGGTCATATGAAAATGCCTTCCTTGAGATTTGTCTTAGTTCAGAAGGAATTACATGTCTAACCTCTTGAACCTGGACCTTAGAAATTTACATTTACTTTTTTATTTTTTTATTATGACTGAGTGAAAATGTACATTCCCATATAAATTTACCTGCCCACTTATATGCAGCTTCCACTGCTCTCCCTGCCTGGTGACAACGCACTCTTCCTCTCTGCTCCATACATGTCTCATCCTCCCAACAGTTTCCTTTCCCCTGCTCTCCACCCACTCCCCTTACTCCAGCCAGAGGTCAGCAGGACATCCTATAGATGCATAGAACCATAAAGTGCACCCATTATGGGCAAGGGCAGCATCAGGGCCAGGGGCCATGCTTCCAGGGGAACCCCGAGGCTCCTGGACCATCAATTTCAGTCTTTTAGTGGAGATCTCAGGGTGCACCCCTTTATATTCTTGTCTCGCCAGTGAGACTCAACTTAGTGAGCTCCATCGCGGCTATCACTGGTGGTCGCCAGACACCATCCGATTCTTCCGGTCCCAAGTCGATGTAGGCACCCACTCACGTGGGTCACTCTATCTTCTGGGTTGTCTTTAATTCATGTCATTTTGGTCCTCAGTGAGCATCCGTTCCTGCTGACTTGGGGCCATTTGCTGTGCCCTCGGATGGCAGCTTGGCAGCTTTTAAGACCCCAGACGCCACTCACCAATGTGGGGTGCAAAGAGCCCTCTTAGGAAAACACTAGTTGTGTCAATTGGCCTCTATTTCACCTAAGAGCATGGTCCCCTTCCCCCTGCCCCAGCTACCCTGTCCTTGCAATATTGGGTTAAGATGGAAGCAGTATTCAGGTTATGCTGGTCTACTTAATATTGTTCTTGTTTCTAATGTGTGCTATCACTGATTTCACCCAACCAAATTTCTACCAATTATCTAATCTAAACCCTTCCCCCATCCCCCTCCCTCTCTCCCTTCCCTTGCAGCCATCATAGAGTCTTTTCTTCTATACATAAGTCTGTTTTTGAGATCTTATCGAAGGGGTCTCATACAATATTTGCCCTTTTGTCGCTGACTACTTTCGCCCAACATAATGTCTTCCAGTTGAAATCAGGTTATGAGACATTTCCTGGAATCATCGTTATTCTTTATCATTGCGTAGTACTCCATTGAGTACATATACCATAGTTTACCTATCCATTCCTCTGTTGTTGGGCATCTGGGTTGATTCCATCTTTTTGCTATCATGGACTGTGCTGCGGTAAACATTCTTGTGCATGTGTCCGTTGGTGTGAATGGCCTTGACTCTGTAGGATATTCCAAGTAATGGAATTACTGGGTCAAAAGAAATTTACATTTATATTCATTGACTACATTAAGCTTTGAAAGAGCAAAATATTGGGCATATTCCAATTTCCATTTGCAGCAATATGCTCAAAACAAGCAAGATCAACTACAGGCAATATTATGGAGCTTTCTAAGAAGTTAGAATAACGCTTTCTGTATTATAAAAACTCAAGTGAAATTCTTAAAAAGCAAGTATAAATCCTATTACCTTTTCTTCAACAAAGTAGAAGAAATGGTATGTTTCACTTTCAAATTTTTACTCTTTTATCAGGTAAAAGAGGCAATTTTCTGCGTTTGAGAGGTTTATATCCACTAAATTGAAAAATTCTTGTGCGGAGGTCCGCCATCAGCCTTGTAGACAAAGTCACGAGCTCCTGCAAATGACGGGCTGAAGCATCTCACCTGTGACATGTTTTTTAGCCTACTGTCCTTGATATTATTTGGCTTCCTAATCAAATTTTCTTCAAAAAGATACCCCCTCCTCTCCTGGCACAAGGATCAGGGGAGATGCCTTCTGAGAGGGGCCCCTTTTTACTGCCCCCTTGGTCTATGAAATAATATCGGGAAAACTGTACAGGAATTTTCTGAGGAAAAAGAGCTCAGAGGAATGATCTCTAGCACAGCCAGCTTTGAGAGCAACGAGGCCGGCCCAACCCCTGCTGACTTCCCCCAACTGCACATCCCCACCCATGTGAAAGGAATTATCCTCTTTAGAACAGCTTGAGAAGGACATAGGGTGGGGGACGGTAGATGTTTACTATCCCCGCAGGAGGAGATAAAGAGCAAAGTAGGAACAAATAGAGATCATAAACTTTAGACCCTTCCTCGTGAACCTTTTAACCTTGAGGTATAAGTAGGGCTGATTGAGCTCGAGGCATCCATAGGCCATTATCTAAAAAGCTTTGACAGTCAAAAGGATCACCAGGTTTCAGTTAACTAATAGCTCATGTGGCAGGGTAAAAAATTACATCACCTCAACCATGAGGTTTTGGTTTTAAACTAGCCAATAGATTGTGTGGTCAGTGGGCAGGTAAAATTCACGTCACTCTTACTATAAAAACAATAAAGACAGACAGCCTTCTCTCTTGCTCTCTGGGTCGGGCTGCCTTAAACCAGAAAAGTCTTTTCTGTCTCCTTGATTCATTTCCTGCCGCACCTCTCCCTCCCACCGTGTGGGACCCTACAAAGTGTTGGGACCGGCTCCCGGCATTCTTGAAACACAATCTGACCTAGAATATTTTTCCAATGGAAACTGTTAGCCTCGGAAATTAAATACAGCATCTCATCGGCTGAGGTTATCCAGCAAAACTAAGCATTTTTATTTAGATTCTCATTGAAGACTCTGCAGTTGTTAAAATGACAGGGGCTTAACTGCTATAGCAGAGACGAGTGGCAAGACAAAGACTCAGTTGGGGAAAACATGCGTCTAAAACACCTGAGAACCTTGAGGAAACACCATCCCTCCAAAAGGGATGGAGGAGGACAACACACACATGATCCAGCTGGACCTACTGCCCACTCCCTCACCGCAACAAGGAATTCAGGAGACAAGCCCACAGATAGTCAGGGCCTTCCACTATTAACACTCTCAAAGTACAACAAGTGCAGCTGTGGCTTTGGAACTGCTGTGTAAAGCCTCTAGGACCTTGGGTGCTATACACTGAACAGTGTAACCCCAAAATATGCATCAGCTTGGTTAGGCCATGATTTTCAGTATTACAGCCAATTACAGGGTTTTCCTTAATTTTGTGATTGTAAGTTTCCTATGCATTATGAAGTCTAATCTCTGTCTTCAGTCCAATAGGAAGAAAAGGACTGGTGCACCAGGGACGCATTCCAAAACTACGCAGTGAGGAGGTGATGAGGGTAACTTCTTACAGCATTTTTATAGTCAAACTTCAAAGCAGGGAGAGAAAGCAGACCCCTTCATTGATTGGTTGAGGCCACCTGGAGCTTTGTAGGTTGTAAAATGTAGTCATTGGGAATATTTTCTTTGCAGATGGTCTAGGGTTAAGAGGTTATTTGTAAAGTTGTTTCTAAGCTTCAAGGCTATTTTCTTGGGTTTGTTGCTGTCAGGTGTTAAGTAATCTATGGTAATTTTTGCTTTTCTCTGCTAAGTTTCCTGGGGCCTTTTGTCTTAACAACTTAAAACTTTACTGCTCTCTTCCTCAACAATGTTGCTTAGATCTCATTTTAACATTAGGAATTCTAATCTCTGCCTGTGCTTTTTGAGGCATGATTAGGTTATGTTAGAGAGGATAAGGGTGGGATTGTAACATCCTTCCTAAAGTCACATCTGTGGTTCCATTTAAGAGGAGTTTCCCTGAGGAGCGGCCTCACAACACCTTTTATCTTATATGAGATTAAAGGAAAGTGAAGCAAGCACAGCAGGAAACCTCATACCACCAAAAAACGCAGCATTAAGACTAAAGCATGTCCTCTGGACCCAAGGTCCCTGGACTGAGAAGCTCCTTGATCAGGGGAAATTTCAAGGACCTTCCTCCTGAGCTGAGAAAGACAGAAAGCCTTCCCTTGGCTTTGGACTTCTAGCCTATCAGACTATGAAAACATAATTTTTTTTATTAAAAGTCTACATGTAGTATTTCCATTACAGCAGCACTAGATGAGTAAGATACGGGGGTAGACAACAAAACTTCAGAGAAGTGACAAGGGTGGCTCCGGAGGACCAGGGACTCTCTCCTCAGCTGCTCTATCTTCAGACTCTTCTCAGAAGGCTCTGTCATTCAACAAACAGGATGAGGATGTTAACATCCCAGGATGCCAGCCCTAAGACTCAAGTACCGACGGTGACTCCAGGCATCCAAGAGCTGAAAATCTACCTATTTCTGGAGAAAGAGTCCAGTGACAGTGGAGTGGGCCATCAGCATGCCTCTTAGGGCTCAGTCCCTTGGCCTTCTCTGCCACCTGCTTACATGACTAAGGAACCTCAGGACTCCCAATAGTTCACACCTAGCCTCACCCCTTGGATTAACAGCACCACAGTTCTTGGTATTATACACCATTTCTGGCTCCACGTTCTGGAACTTTAAATGAATGTGCTCTCTGAGCACAAGAGGCTACTGCAGGAAGAAAGACGGCAGAGGAAGCCGAGTCACTAGGCAGTTTGGAGGCACATGAGTGATGTCTGGTTCACAAAGCCAGTCAGAGCAGCTGAAATCCTTACTTGTGATTCCATGGATGTGCAAGATGGTCATCTCCTGTCCACAGCTGCCTAGACTCGACTGTGTCACCCTGTGTCGCATCTGAGACCTGAAATGGAAGAAGACAGTGTTTAGTAAGCAGGGACTTGTTCCTGGCCCTCAGCTCTTTCCTGGGCAGAGCGTCCCTGATGCTCAAGGCCATGCTCGACTCTGAGGACATTAGTTTTTAAGGGCAGATCCAGCTCCAGCTTCCTGAGGACACGCTGCATTCTTCAGGAAGTTCCACAGGCCTCCTCCTTTGACAACAAAATCACAGAGGGAGGACCATCCTGGCCTGTGCAGGCTGAAAAACATGAACATACCTCCCTCCAGGACATGCAGGGTTCGAAGCTTAGGCTGAGGGTACACCTATGAGTTTAGGGACTCCCTCATGTAGAACAATGCATACACTTTTATTGGTTACCCACATGAGTGAATTATCATGGAGAATCTATGTCAAGTTCAAGTCAATAAACTCATCAGGAATCCCTGATTTTTAATTAAGTGCCAATGAAACTCTTTCATTGTGCTTTACAGGAAAATCTTTCCTTTCATTTACAGCATGGTTATATACCATCAAGCAGCCCTGGTGGTGCAGGGGTTAAGCCCTTGGCTACTAACCAAGAGGCCCAGTTTAAACTCACTAGAAGCCGCAGGGAGAAAGGCGTGACAATGGGCTTCCATAAAGATTATAGCACTGGAAACCCTACAGGGCAGTTCTACTCTGTCCGATGGGGTTGCTGAAATAGATAAAATCAGCTCAGAGGCAACAGTTGAGGGTTGGGGCTCTCAAACAGAAAGAGAATTAACAACTTGAACAAGTGGAAAGAGAACAAGAAAAGAACTCCTTGGGCACCAGAAGAAAACATCATGAAAATTGGAGCAGAAATAAATGAAGTACAGAACAGAAAATCAAGTAAAAGAATTAACCAAACCAAAAGCCAGTTCTTCGAAAAGATTAGCAAAAGAGATAAACAATGGGCTAGACTCACAAAAGAAAAATGAGAAGGGAAACGAATAAAATGAATAAGAAACGTGACAGGAGATGTCAAAGTAGACCCATACAAAATGAAAAGTAACATAACAGACTACTACGAAAAACCATACTTGAACAGATTTGAAAGCTAGAGGAATTGGACAACTTTCTAGACTCATATAACCTACCAAAATTATCACAAGGACAAGTAGAACAACTTAATAAACCCATCCCAAAAGAAGAGACTGAAGATCAAAAAAACAGCAATCAAAAAATGTCCTGGAACAAAAGTCCCAAGAACATAAAATACCTAGAAGTAAATCTAAAGAGAGACAGTGAAGAATTCTCCCATAATTCCCAGAGAGTGCACGGTAGACTTGAACTGCAGACCTTTTTGTTAGCAGCCGTACCATTTAACCACGACACTACCATGGTTTCCCTAACTCATAGGCATCAATTTTTCTTCTATATTGTATCCACTACCAAACTTTCTCGTGCATATGAGGCAAATAAAATCATCTCGGCTAGGTTTTGGTGCTTTTTAACAAGTTAAAGAGATCTTTTGCAAATTGGTCCAATGCAATGCACTCCCTTCCTGACGGTTGCTTCGACGGGCACTGTTTTAGGCAGCTAGGGCTGCTCTAACAGAAATACCACAGAGTGGATGGCTTTAACAAAGAAAGATTTATTCTTACACAGTCCGGTAGGTTGCAAGTCCATATTCAGGGTGTCCGCTCCAGGGAAAGACTTTCCCCTTGACAGCTCTGGAGGAAAGTCCGGTATTGGATCAGTCATTGTCCAGGGAGCATCCTCACACAAGAACCTCTGGTCTGAAGGACGCGCTCTGCTCCCGGTGCTGCTTGCTTGATGGTAGCGAGGTTCTCAAATTGTCCTTGGTTCTTTTTCCTTTTATTCCTTGCAAGCTAAAAGCATTAAGGGTGGGGCAAGCCATACTCCAGGGAAACTTCCCCATAGCAGGAATTCACAGCCCCACCCTAATCCTTTAACATACAGGTTAGCAAAACCACACAATGGAGGACAGTCCCAAGATACTGGGAGCCATATCCCAGCCACGTGGCTGCACACATTTTTGGGGGGACACAATTCAAACCATGACATCCCACCCTTTGACAACCCAAAAATCACATCACAAAAACATTTAACACATTCATCTCACCATAGCAAAATTATGTCCATCCATATAACAGAAGTCTTAAATCAGTTCCAAGTCCAAAATACAAAAACTCTTCTACATCTGTGAAACTTAGAAGGCATTAACAGGCAACAGACAAGTCAACAGAACACATTACATTAGCCCTCAAAGCTTTGGAAATACTCTTACATTTTCTGAGACATTCTACACAACAGCAATGCTCTCCAGTCTCTAGGTATCGGCCACACTCTCAGGTTTCTGAGTGGAGACCTCCAGCACCATGCTACAACTCTGCCTTCAAGGCCCACTTGGACAGAAACTCTGTCCCATTGGCTTTAGGAACACCCTAAGCCCAACTGAGTGGCAATTCCACCCTTACGAACACAGCACCCCAGGGTTCCACCCTTTTAAACCCCTGAGGTCACGGCCATACCTCTTGAGACTGAGGCAGCTCAGCTTCTCACGCTATCTGCCTCTTCAGCTTCAGCTTCCTGTGGCCGCATGGCCCGGGCCTCAGGCCCACATCTGCCCTGCCGGGCAAGTGTTCCAAAGCTCTGTAGCTCCACTGGTTTAAGTGCCCGGAGGCACCCCACTCTTGCTGGAAAGCGTCCTGCCCAAAGGCACTCAACTCTCTCACTCCGTGGGTCAGCAAGGCCAGCTCACCGATTCAAGTGCCCAGAGGCACCCCGTTCCGCGAGGAAAGCTCTGCGCAGGCACTGACCTCTCTCGCTCCACGGGTCGGCTCCAGCGCTGCCTCTGGTTCTGCTGCTGCCACTGCCACTGCTGCCGGTCCTCTGTTGTTTCTCCCCATCTGCGCCTTCTTCGTTCCTTCTGAATCTTCTATCCATTCGCAGTTTCAAAGTGGCTTCCACATTTTAGGTATTTGCTAGAGCAGCACCCCACTCCCACGGTACCAATTCTGTTTTAGTCAGCTAGGGCTGCTCTAACAGAAATACCACAGAGTGGATGGCTTTAACAAAGAAAGATTTATTCTTACACAGTCCGGTAGGTTGCAAGTCCATATTCAGGGTGTCCGTTCCAGGGAAAGACTCTCCCCTTCACGGCTCTGGAGGAAAGTCCAGTATTGCATCAGTCATTGTCCAGGGAGCATCCTCACACAAGAACCTCTGGTCTGAAGGACGCGCTCTGCTCCCGGTGCTGCTTGCTTGATGGTAGCGAGGTTCTCAAATTGTCCTTGGTTCTTTTTCCTTTTATTCCTTGCAAGCTAAAAGCATTAAGGGTGGGGCAAGCCATACTCCAGGGAAACTTCCCCATAGCAGGAATTCACAGCCCCACCCTAATCCTTTAACATACAGGTTAGCAAAACCACACAATGGAGGACAGTCCCAAGATACTGGGAGCCATATCCCAGCCACGTGGCTGCACACATTTTTGGGGGGACACAATTCAAACCATGACAGGCACTGATCATAGACCCGAGGAAAAGGAATCCTGGACAACTTGAATCTTTTCTCTGTTTACCATCATGCTGCTTACTGACCTAGTTGTGAGGATTTTTCTTTTCTTTACGTTGAGGTGTAATGCATGTTGAAGGCTGTGCTCTTTGATCTTCATCAGTAAGTGCTGCAAGTCTTCTTCACATTCATCAAGCAAGCTTGTGGGCTCTGTATACTGTAGGTTGTTAATGAGTGTTCCTCTAATCCTGATGTTGAGTGCTTCTTCATCAAGCCTAGCTTCTCAGGTTGTTGCAGGAAAAAGACAAGTTTGGCTCGAAGAGCAGAAAACACCTCAAACACCATTTTGTCTTTTAAGAGGAAGAGGATTCATTACTGGTGGTGCCGCAGTCAGACTCAAGTCCAAATAATAGCCACGCACCCCATTCCATTATCAAACACACCTATTTATACATTTTCTCAGAAAAGCAAACAAAGGAATTGTCATATATTCTTCCAATTGGCAACTACAGGTTTACGGATTTTCATATTGCAATTTTACTGGCATAGCAGTTTCACAAATTAGCATTTTATCTTCTAAATGGTGTTAACATGGTTACAAACATAAAGATAAGCAAATTCCTAAGTTGAGAGGAGGGGCTCTCCTTTCTCTGGGATCGAATTGCTCTCAGGAAGCACTTGTGTAGGAGTTTCTCTTGTGTCAGGCTTCCAGGCTCCTGGTGCTTTTAAGAAGGCTATAACTCTTCAGGTTTGAAGCCCTCAGGTATTTTAGGAAAGGCTACAATTCTTCAGGCTTTCCTCCCTCAAGGTTATCTGCTCAGAATCAAGACTGAAAATGTATGCTGAATGGATACAACCCAGACACACATCATTTCTGACTTTAAATCACACAGTATCCCCTGGTTCTGTTCAAACAATTGCCTCTTAGACTACGTCCAAGCTCCTCATTACCACAATTAGGTGTTCTAGAATTACCATTCTTTGAAATGTTGCCTGTTATTTTTTATGATTTACACATTTGAATGTCTTTTCATACTCAATATACCACAGATAACCTTTTTCTGTTATCTTGGCCTTCTAGTCAAGATCCATCTGACAACAATGATAGCCCTCAATCCACATCCTCTTCTGAAACCAGTATGAATTTCTGGCCGCTCACAGTCCATATACTGCTGCAAATGCTTTTAAATGATTTTCCACAAAATTTGACTTGTGTGTGGTATTAATGATATTGTTCACCAACTTGAATATTCTGTTGAATCACCTTCCATTGGAATCGGCATAAATACGGATCTCTTTCCCTCAGTTGGTCAGACAGCTGGTCTCAATTTCTTAGCATAGACAAAAGAGCACACTGAGCACTGCATCTAGTTTTGGAAACACCTCAGTTGGTACTCTGTCATTTCGAAGGGCTTTGTTTTTTTGTCACTGCTATCAATTCAACTGGGACTTGCTCCTTCAGTAAAATAGGTTCTTGATCCTATGTCACTTCCTGAAATGAATATATACCAGTTTCTTTTGATACAGGGCCTCTGTGTATTCCTTCCACCCTCTTCTGATGTCTCCTGCATACTCAATATGCTGTCCATGCTACTCGGTGCCACTCAGTTGGTTATGACTCACTAACACTCTGTGTACAACATAAAACCCTTCCCAGTCCTCTGCCATTATCACAGTCGTTATCTTTGAACCCACTGTTGTAGTCACTGTGTCAATACATCTCGACGTCTTCCTCTTTTTAGCTGATCCTCTATGTTACCATGATGACATCCTTCTCCAGGGACTAGTCCCTCCGGATAACATGCCTGTGGCAGACTGAATTCTGTAGCCCAAAATTGTGTGTATCCATTTGACTGGGCCATGATTTCCAGTACTGTGTGATTATCCACCATGATGTCATGTGATAAGATTTTCCTGTTGTTGCAAATCCTGCCTCTATGATGTTCATGAAGGGGGATGGGCTGCAATTCTGTTGATGAGGCAGAACATAAATCTATGAGATTTCATTCTATCCTGAGCCACGTTCTCTGGGGATGTCAAAAAAAGAAGCAGGAAGAGACACGGGGGGCTATGTCTCCTAGGGTGGAAGTGGGAACTACCACATGTCTGAACCAGTGTCCCAGATTTGGGGAGGGAACAAATAAACAAAAGAACAAACATGAAAAAAGGAAGCTACCAGCTCCCCTAAGCATTCAACATGATGGGTCCTCTTTAACATAGTACACCAGGAAATATATGTGAAGCCTCTTTTCAACTGCAGCAGCTAAAGGAGAGTGGAGATTTATGACATCTGGCACTACCCTGGCAGTGAAGCAGGGTCCTCACCTCCCCACATCAGGCATCTGATGACTCGTTGTTCCACCCATTCTAGCTAGCCACCCACAACAGGGGTCTTAAAATAAGTGGGGCATCCCCGTCCCTATAGCCAACAGCATTGGGTGTCCAAAGTTCAGCTGCAAAACCGAATCATCTACGCACTGTAGGGGACTGGGACATGCCACTCACCTAGGCATTCAGGGGCAACTCTCAGGACCCTACCTTACTGTGCACATAATCCCCTACTGCAGCCAGATAGCTCTGCCTGCTCCAGTCACTCTTATATAGCCCAGCTCGCCTAGGACTGCAGGGCTCACATATCCAGCAGCAGCTATACCTACATGGTGATAGGACATGAAAATTTCAAAGACATCAATATAACTTCCTGGTGGTTTGCAGATAACAGTCCATATTAAATCATGCAATAAAACAAACCATAATGGTTCCAGGAAGCAGCCAAAACAGAGAACCTGGAAACCTCCCAGAGGAAGAGGAGGTCTTGTAACTACAGAAGACAGAATTAAGAAAACTCATATCCAAGAGATTAATATGCAGACTCTTCAAGAAATGAGGACACAGATAAGGTGAAACTCAGACCAAGCCAAGGAACACACAAAGCAAATGAGGAATTTAGGAGAGGGGCATAGTAGTTAGGTGCTATGACTGCAAACCAGTTTGAATCCACAAGGTGCTACTTAGAATTCTGTGGGGCAGTTCTACTCTGTTCTGTAGGGTCACTGTGGTTTGGAATTGACACACTAGCAACAGGTTCCACAACAGGAAATGGATAAATTTTACAGGCTGCTAGAATCCATAGAGACCCAACAAATAGAAATCCAAGAGGTGAAAAACAAAATTTCAGAATTTGTTCTTGCTAGGTCCCATCAAGTTCATTCCAACTCACAGGGAATTCCATGTACAACTGAACAAACCAGTACCCAACACTGTTCACAATCCTTGTTAGGATTTGGCTCACTGTTGGAGCCACTGTATCCATCCTCCTGTGGAAATTTCTCTTTTTCACGGAACTTCCACTTTACCAACTACCTTTCCTTCTCCTGCGACCAATCCCTGCAAATAACACGTCTATAGTATATGAGACTAAGTCTTGCCATCCTTGCTTCTAAGGAACATTCTGCTTGTGTTTCTTCTGAGACAGATTTGTTCATTTTTTTAGCAATGTATGATTTATTCAACAATCTTTGTCAATACTATAATCAAAGGCATCAGTTATTCCTCAGTCTTCCTTATTCACTGTCCAGCGTTCACATGCAGAGGAGGCAACTAAAAACACCACGGCTTGAGTCAGTCACACATTAGACTTCAGGGTGACAGTTTTGCTTTTCAAAACTTTCAAGAGGACCTCTGCAGCAGATTTGTCTAATACAATGCATTTTTCAGCTACCTGATAGTAACTTCTATGGCTGCTGATTGCAGATCCAAGTAAAATGAAATCTTTCACATTTACAATCTTTTCTTCATTTGTCATGATTTTGCTTTCTGGTCCAATGTGAGGAGTTATTATTTTTCAATCTTTATGTAGAGGTGTAATCCGTAACAGTCTTTGATCTTCACCAGTTTCAACTCCTCCTTACTCTGAGGAAGCAAGATTGCATCATTTGAGTAAGGCAAGCTATTAATGTTAGAGTCTCCTGCATTTCTGCTGACCCATTCTTCCTTTACTCCACTTCCTTAGATTCCGAGCTCAGCATACAGATGGAATAGGTATGCTGAACAGACACAACACTGATACATACCTTTCCTGACTTCAAACCAGACTAAATGCATGGACTAAATGCAGTATTCCTCTGGATTGTTTGAAGACCTGCTCCTTGGTCTGTGTATCAGTTCCTCATGAGCACATTTCAGTGTTCTTAAAGTCACTGGAGCAAAATTGAGGCAGCAGAAGTCAGAAGCAGTGACACTCAAAAGTAAAACACTTAATACCAGTTTACTTTGGAATTTTTTTTTTTTTTTAATTAAAGAAATGAAGAAACCCTAAGAATTATTGGGACTCCATCAGTAGCAACTACCTGTGAGTGGTTGGAACACAAGAACGGGGGTTGAGAGCGGTAACAGAAAGCCTAGAGAGAACTGTCACAGATTTGCTGGCAGAAAATTTCTCTGATACTATGGACCACAAAAAGACATCTATTCAACAAACCCACTGAACCCCACAAAAAAGAAGATCCCAAAAGAAAGGCACTTAGAATCAATCCTCCTGTTTAGTCAGCTGGTGCTGCTGTAGCAGAGATACCACTCAATTCCAACTCACAAAGATAGCAAATGATAAATAAAAAGTCACCTATTAAGGATGGTAAATAAGACTTTACTCTGACTAGTCATCAGAAACCATGAGGACAAGAAGCTAACGGGATGACACACATAAAATCTGGAAGAAAAATAAGCTGTCAGCCAAGAATTATACATCCAGCAAAACTGTCTCTCAAATATGAAGGTAATTTTAGCTCATTTCCAAATGAGTGGAAGCTAAGGGAATCTGTAAAAACTAAACTAAGATTACAAGACATACTAACACAAGTTCTTTGGTCAGAGACTTCAAAATATCAGATAACAACCCAAGAATAGAATATACGACAGAACAACCAGATACCAATAGAAACAAGGAAGTAACAAAAACAAGTCAAAGGTAAACCAGTAAAAATAGAGACACAGAGACATCGATATATAAACAATGCCAATATTAAAACAAAAAAGTGGCACTAAAAGATGTAGGCATAGATCTTTCACACTGGAAAGGAAGTGAAGGCAATACAAAGAAAAAAGTTTGGTTTCAACTTAGGCAAATAGGGGCAAATATTAAGGTAACCTAAAGGAAACTGATCAACCTCCATATCAAAATAGGATGAAAACATAAAAAGTAGCAAAGAAAAAATCAACAATGAAAAAGATGAAAAGAGAAACCACTCACTACTGGAAATTAAGTGGAACAAAGAAACTTTGAATAGTGCACTCACTCACGCGTGCACATACACACACACATACATCAAACTAACAGCAGTAAACTCATATCTATCAATAACTATGCCTAATGGAAATGTACTAAATGCATCAATAAAGAGAAAGAGAGTATCAGGATGGATTACAAAAATTATCTGTCTATATGCTGCCAACAAGAGACACACTTTAGATTCAAAGATACAAACTAACTAAAACTCAAATGAAAAAAAGAGTAGCACTGGTAATATTGATCACTGGGGAAAAAAAAGACTTAAATGCCAAATGTTACAGAGGATGAGAAAGGACACTATGCAATGATTAAAAGGTCAATAAACAAGAGGACATAACTGTATAAATATTTATGCACCCAATGATGGGACTTCAAAACACATAAAATTAACTCTCACCACACTGAACACAGAAACAGACAGCTCTAGAATAGCAATAGGAGACAGTGACATACCACTTTTAGTGAAAGACAGAACATCAAAGAGAAGTGCAATAAAGACATACAAGATCTACATGCCACAATCAACCAACTTGATATTCTCCAGTCAGACAGAACACTTCACCCAACAGCAGCCAAGTATATCTTCTTTTCTAATGCACATAGACCATTCTCCAGAACAGACCACATATTACGGCACATAGCAAGTCTTAACAGAATCCAAGGCACTGAAAGATTACAAAGCGTGAATTCTGACCATAAAACCATGAAAGCAGAAATCCAAACATAAAATTGAAGGGAAAAAAAATCAAACTCACGGACACTGAACAATGTCTTGCTCAAAAACTACTGGGATCTAAATCAAGCATGAAATACAGAAATTCACAGACTTAAATAAGAATGAAAATATCTCCAACCAAAACCTTTCAGACAGAGCAAAAGCAATAGTTCAATCTGCACTAAAAAAGGCACAGATCTAAAACAGAACAAAAAAAAAAAAAGCAAAACAATAATTCTAGAATTTGAACAAACAGAAAAGCAAAGAAGCTCTTGGGCACCAGAAGAAAGGAAATCATAAAAATTAGAAGAGAAAGAAATGACATACAGAACAGAGAACAACTGAATGAGTCAAAACTGGTTCTTCAAAAGAATCAACAAAATTGATAAACCACTGGACCAACTGACAAAAGAAAACTAGGAAAGGAAGCAAATAATCTGAATGGGAAATTGGATGGGTGATATCATAACAGATGCTTCAAAAAATTAAAAGAATCATAACAAAATAAATAACTGTACTCCAAAAATTTTGAAAAACGACAGGAGAAGGAAAGATTTCTACCAACATACTACCTAAGCAAACTCACACAAACCAAGGCAGAAACATTAAACAAAACTATAACAAAAGAGATTGAAGAGATCATTTAAAAATTCCAAAACCAAAAGAAAGAAAGAAAGAAACCCCCTTGTCCTCATGCCTTGAGTGGAATATTTGCCTTTCAGAGAAGTGTTAAAACCAGTACTGCTAAATGATATTTCAGAGTAGAGAAAAACACAATATATTCTCAAACCCACTCTGTGCAGTGAGCATAACCCTGATACTGACATCAGGTAGAAACACCAGAACAAAAAAAATTACAGATCAGTATCTCTTAAGAACATAGATGCAAAAGGCCTAACTAAATTTTAGTCAGTAGAAGTCAACCATTTACTGAAAAACTACTTTACCAGGACCAAGCAGAATTCATACCCAGTATGCAAGGATGTTTCAACATTAGAAAAATAATCAATGTAATAATATATGTAATAACTGTCATAAAACAAAAGAACCACATGATCTTACCAACTGATAAAGAAAAACCATCTGACAAATCCAACACCAGTTCATGATAAAACCTCTCAGCAAAATAAGAATAAAAAGAGAAACGTCTCAACACAATAAAGGGCATTGAGGGAGACCCAACAGCCAACATCCTCTTAAAGAGAGAGAGTCTGCAAACATTCCTCCACAGGACAGAAACTGGACAAGAATGACCTTTATCACCACTCTTATTCAACCCTGTGCTACAGGTTCTAGCCAAACTAGGAAGGCCAGAAAAAAGAATAAAGGGCATCCAAACTGGGGGGAGAAGTAAAAGTATCCCTGTTTGTGGATAATATGATCTTACATACAGGAATTCCCAAAGAATCTGCAAGAAAACTACTGCAACTAACAGAAGATTGAAGCAAAGTATCATGCTACAAGATAAACACAGAGGAGGTGGAGTCAAGATGGTGGACTAAATACACACCTCCGTAATTCCCTCTGGAAACCAAGGCCTGAACTGATAACTAAATGGAGCCTTCTGGACACCTAGTGAGGCTGAGGGCATGACTGTCCATTTGGACTACACACCACTGAATGGGAAACATCTTTTTCACCAACCCCCACCCTTCCTGAGTGCTGGCTCTCCTGCTCTGAGGGTAACTCGCCATTTTAACTTTTTTTCCTCTGTATTAGCCAGCAGGTGGGGCTGGGGCTTAACTGGCAGCAAAGCTTAGACACACTACTGATGGGATCAGCAGGTGGAATGAACACATTTTGAAAACTTGCTCTGGACTCTGAGCACATAGGCCCCTCCATCCCCTCCTTCCAAACCTCTGCCATTGAATCACCTATTCCTGAGCAGGCAGTAGAGCCTGTGGGGAATGCCATCTTGTTCAACTGGGAGGCAGAGTTACCCAAAAGGAGGCCCCAGCAGGACCTAATTCCCAGGCTAGGAGGCAGTGCCTTTCTGGCAGAAAAGCAGTGTTTTTCACAGTGTGGTGTTACAGGTGGGGCCCAGCAACGAAGACAGCAGAGCAGTAGCCTTTCCATACTGTGAACTAGTTTACAGCATCTGGAATTAGATATAGAGGTGATTACTTTGTCAGCCAGGAAGAAGGACTTGCATACCTGAAAGGCTGACTGATTTTGGAAGTTGTCAGATAGCTTTCCCCTTTCAATATAAGACTGCCTAGACAAGTAACTGCGGTGCATCCAGATGGCATCTCTTCTAGACCTTACTGATTCACATCACAGGGTCAGCTGACAGCCCCCCAGTGCCTCTATAAGTAGAGCCATGTCTTTGCAAATCAGGGGGTGGAGCCTGCTCCCCAGAGATTCCACTGGACCCTGTCACTGGAGTACATAGAGGTGACTGGTGATCACCCTCCTTTTCAGACTGTGCTTCAGACCCTGTTAAGGTAAGGTAACATCAGAGAAACAAAGCAACCTCCAAGTGCTCCAAAAGCAAAATACCTTGGCCAGACACTTAAGGAAAAATTCACCCATGGCCCCAAAAGAAAGAACCAAAGAACATCCCAGATGAAGAAGCCTTTCTGAAACTATCAGAGGGCAAGTACAAAAGGATTATATATACAGCCCTCCTAGATATTATACAAAATTCAGCAGAGAAGAATGAAAAATTAAGCAAGCTGTTCAATCTGATAGAACAGCAGTGGTATGAAATCCAACAGATCAATAACAAAATCAAAGAGATCAAAAATGCAATTCAAAGCCAAGAAAACAGAATTGAACAAACGGAAAATAGACTTTTTGACTTGGAAGACAGAGCTACTAACTCCAGCATCTATGAGGAGAAATCAGAAAAAAGAAAAATGAAGAAGCATATACAAGCATGTGGGACTCTATTAAGAAGAACAATCTACAATTAATTAGAATTCCTGAACAGGAGAGGACACCTGAAAACACAGAGAGTATTGTTGCAGAGCTGCTGACAAAAAACTTCCCTGAAATTATGAAAGAAGAGAATATAGATATCCAAGATGTGTATCAAATGCCACTCAATATAGATAGATCCCAAAAGAAAGACTCCAAGACATATTATAATCAAGCTTAACAAAATGAAACATAAGCAGAAACGCTTAAAGGCAGTGAGACTCAAAGCAAAGCTAACATTCAGAGGGAAGCCCTATAGGCTTTTGTCTGAATTCTCAGCAGAAATGATGCTGGCACGGAGGCAGTGGGATGACACATTCAAAGCCTTGAAGGTGAAAATCTTCCAACCAAGAATTATATATACTGTAAAACTATCTTTCAAATATGAAAATGAAATTAAGACATATGCAGATAAAGAGAAACTCAGAGACTTTGTAAAAACCAAACCAAAACTACAAGGAATACTGAAAGAACCTCTTGGCTTAGAAGAACAAAACCATTAGCTCTACGTTTTAAGAGGAAATACAGGACACATCATCCAGAAACCTGTTAGAGAAGACTCCAAACTCAATCAAAGAATAATATTAACAGAAGTGATCCAGTGATCATATCATCAAAACTATGACATCATATTACAAAGAGGGATGCACTACAGTAGTTATAGTCCTTCCAGATGGAGAGGAAGTTAATAAGACTTGTAGTAGTTATAATTGTGTCTAAACATAGATTACTAAAGGGGATCACAGGGGTAGCCACAAAGCACAATAAATATACCATTTGACCCAGTAATTCCACCACTTGGAATATATTCTACAGAATCAAGGCCTTTCACACCAATGGACACATGCACAAGAATGTTTATCGCAGCACAGTCCACAATAGCAAAAAGATGGAATCAACCCAGATGCCCAACAACAGAAGAATGGATAGGTAAACTATGGTATATATACTCAATGGAGCACTATGCAATGATAAAGAATAACGAAGATTCCAGGAAACATCTCATAACCTAGTTTCAACTGGAAGACATTATGTTGAGTGAAAGTAGTCAGCGACAAAAGGACAAATATTGTATGAGACCTCTACAATAAGATCTCAAAAACAGACTTGTGTATAGAAGACAAGACTCTTTGACAGCTGCAACGGAGGGGAGGGAGGGAGGGCAAGGGGGGAGGGTTTAGATTAGATAGTTGCTAGAAATCTGGTTGGGTGAAATCGGTGATAGCACACATTAGAAACAAGAACAATATTAAGTGGACTTCAGCATAACTTGAACACTCCTTCTATCTTAATACTGCAAGGATAAAGTAGCTGGGCCAGGGGGCCAGGGACCATGCTCTTAGGCGAATCGAGGCCCATTGGCACAACTAGCATTTTGCTAAGAGGGCTCTCTGCACCCCACATTGGTGAGTGGAGTCTGGGGTCTTAAAAGCTGCCAAGCTGCCATCCGAGGGCACAGCAAATGGTCCCAACTCGGCAGGAACGGATGCTCACCGAGGACCAAAATGACATGGGGTAAAGACAACCCAGAGAGACCCACATGAGTGGGTGCCTACATCAACTTGGGACCGGAGGAACCAGATGGTGCCCGGCCACCACCAGTGATAGCCGTGATGGAGCTCACTAAGTTGAGTCTCACTGGCAACACAAGAATAAAAAGGGGTGCATCCTGAGATCTCCAATAAAAGACCTCAATTGATGGTCCAGTGGTTTCGGGGGAGCATGGCCCCTGGTCCTGATGCTGCCCTTGCCCATAAATCATAATTAAGGCCCACTCTTTGGACACGAATGGATTGGACTTGGTGATGCACAGTGAACATATATTGGATGCACTTTATGTTTCTATACATCTATAGGATATCATCCTGCTAACCTCTGGCTGGAGGAAGGAGAGTGGGTGGAGAAGAGGGGAAAGGAGATAGTTGGGAAGATGAGATAAGGAAGGAATAGAGAGGAATAGTGTGCTGTCACAGGACAGAGAGAGCAGTGGAAGCTGCACAGAGGTGGGCATGTAAATTTATACAGGAATGTACATTTTCACTCAGTCATATTAAATAATTAAGAACTTAAAAACAGACTCATGTATAGAAGAAAATGCTCTCTGACAGCTTCAAGGGTAGAGAGGGAGGTAAGGAGAGGGTGGGGTATAGATTATATAGTTGACAGAAATTTGGTTGGGTGCAATTGGTGATAGCACACATTAGAAAGAGGATCAATTTTAACTGAACTTCAACATAACATGATTACTCCTCTCATCTTAATCCAATACTGCAAGGACACAGCAGCTGGGGTGGGGGTCTGGGGACCATGCTCTCAGGGGACATCAAGTCCAACTGGCATAACCAGCATTTTGCTAAGAGAGTCTTCTGCACGCCACATTGGTGAGTTGCTTCTGGGATCTTAAAAGCTGCCAAGCTGCGATCTGAGGTACACCAAATGGTCCCAACTCAGCAGGAACAGATGATCACCAAGGATCAAAAAGACATGGGGGAAAGAGAACCCAGATGACAGAGAGACTCACGTGAGTGGGTGACTACATTGACACATGACCAGAAGAACCACTGGTGCCTGGCTACCACCAGTGATAGCCATGATGGGGCTCACAAAGTTGAGTCTCACTGGCAATACGAGAATAAAAAGGGGTACACCCTGAGATTCCACTAAAAGACTGCAACTGATGGTCCAGGAGCCTCGGAGTTCCCCTGGGGGCATGGCCCCTGGCCTTGATGTTGCCCCTGTCCATAAATCATAACGGGGATCCACTCTTCAGACTTGGTGACACAGAGTGACCATGTCGTGTGTGCACTTTATGGTTTCATGCATGTATAGGATGACATCCTGCTGACCTCTTACATGAGGGAGGAGACAGGGTGGAGAGCACAGGATAGGAGACTGTTAAGAGGATATGACATGTATAGAATGGAGAAGAAGAGTGTGCTGTCACCAGGCAGGGACAGCAGTGGGAGCTGCACATAGGTGGGCATGCAAATCTATATGGGATTGTACATTTTAACTAAATCATAATAATAAAAAAAAGATAAACAGAGAAAAATTACTTGGACTCTTCTACACCAAAAAAGAGAACTTCAAAAAGGAAATCAACAAATCAATACTACTTACAATAGCCCACTGTTTTAGACAACTAGTGCTGCTGTAATAGAGTAGATGATTTTAGCAAAGAAAGCTTTATTCTTACATAGTTGAGTAGGCTACAAGTCCAAATTCTGGACTGTTTTACTGGATCAGTAAACAACACCATGATTAGTGAGAAGATGACTGAAGTCGTCAAAGATTTCATTTTACTTGGGTCCACAATCAATGCCCATGGAAACAGCAGTCAAGAAAATTGGCTGCCAAAGACCTCTTTCAAGCACTGAAAAGTAAAGAGGTCACCTTGCAGACTACGGTGCTCTGACCCAAGCCATGGTAGTTTCACATGCTCGTGAACTCTGGACAGTGAATAAGGAAGACAGAAGAACAACTGATGCCTTTGAATTGCAGAACTAGAGGACAATATTGAATGTACCACGGACTGACAAAAGAAGAAACAGATCTCTGGAAGAAGTACAAGCAGGCTGCATCTTGCATACTTTGGATATGTTGTCAGGAAGGATTAGTTCCTGGAGAAGGACACCAAGCTTGCTAGAGTGGAGGGTCAGCAAAACAAGGAAGACAGATTGACACAGTGGCAACAATGATGGGTTTAAGCACAAAAATGACTGTGGATATGGCGCAGGACTGGGCAGTGTTTCAATCTATTGTACACCGGGTCCCTAAGAATTGGAACTTACTCGACAGCACCTAACAACAACTTTATCTGTAAACCATCATCTAAAGTAAATTCAAAATTAAAAAGGACCTAGATATCAAACCGAAAACTATAAAGATCATACAAGACGAAATAGAGACAACAATGGAAGTTCTAATACACAGCCTAAATAGACTACAATATGTGACCAAAAACGCACAAACTACAGAAAACAGGTAAATAGGAACTACTAAAAATCAAACACTTACGTTCATCCAAAGCCTTTAACAAGAGAGTTAAAAGGCAACCTACAGAATGGGAAAAAATGTTTCATAACTACACCTCGGATCAATGACTGACTGCCATAATCTAAAAGGTATGGCAAATGAATCTACAAGACAAAGTAAATAACCCAATTAAGAAATGGGCAAGGGAGATAGACAGACCCTTCACCAAAGAAGACATCCATGTGGCCAAAAGACACATGAGGAAAGGCTCACAATCATTAGCTATTAGAGAAAGCCAAATTCAAACTACAATGAGATACCATCTCACCCCAACAAGATGGGCAATAATCCAAAAAACACAAAACAACAAATGCTGGAGAGGCTGTGGAGAGACTGGAACTTGCTTACACTGCTGGTGGGGATACAAAATGGTACCACCTCTTTGGAAAGCAATTTGGGGCTTCCTTAAAAAGCTAGAAGTAGAAATGCCATATGATCCAGCAACCCCACTGCTTGGAATGTATCGTGCAGAAATAAAGATGGTCACACAAACACACACATGCACATGAATGTTCATTGCAGCCCTGTCCACAATAGCAAAAAGATGGAATCAACCTAGGTGCCCATTAACACATGAACAGATAAACTAGGGCACATACACACAATGGCACACTGTGCAATGATAAAGAACAATGATGATTTTAGGAAGCACCTCATAACCTGGTTTCAATTTGAAGACATTATGCTGAGTGAAATCAGTCAGGTGCAAAAAGACAAGTATTGTATCACATCTCTGCTATAAGGACTTAAAAATGAACTTATGTACAGAAGGAAATATTCCTCAGTCCTACAAGGGTGGGGTACGAAGGGGAGGGATGGATTACATATTCCATAGATATTTGGTCAGGTGAAGGAAGTGACAGCAGGCACTATAGAGCAGATAGTGTAAATGGACACCATTAATGTAAAGATTTTCAGGACTCAACCCAATACTGCAAAGGATAGAGCAACACGGATGGGAGCCTGGGGACCATGTTTTTGGGGGACATTCAGGTCAACTGGTCTAACTAGTCTTTAGCTAGAAACCCTGGTGGCATAGTGGGTTAAGGGCTACGTCTGCTAATCAAAAAGCTGGCAGTTCAAATCCATCAGGTGCTCCTTGGGAACTCTATGGGGAAGTTCTGTTCTGACCTACAAGACTGCTATGAGTTGAATGTCCAATTCGATGGCTGAGGGTGATAAGTAAAGTGAAGTCTTTAGCTAAGAACATCTTCTGTACCCCATAATGGTGGGGGGCACTTGGGGTCTTAAAAGCCAGCAAGCTGCCACCCAAGGTACACCAAATGTCGGCAACACATCTGGAACACATGATGATAGAGAACATCACAGACATGAGGCAAAATGAGCCCAGGAGACAGAAGGAGCCAAATGAATGGGAGATTGCACCAATACGAGACCAGAAAAACACAACCAGGTGCCTGGCTGCCTGGACATCACCAAAGGCAGCCGTAAAGGGGGACATAATGCAGACTCTCTAAGGCAACATCAGAAAAAGAAGGGTGCATTTAAATAACTCTACTAAAAGACCAGAACTGATGGTCTGACACAGCCTGGTGGGTCCTTTGGGAACACGGCCCTGAGACCTGCTGCTGGCCATAACCGATACCCATTACTGAAGTCAGCTCTTCAGACAAAAATGGACTGGACTCAGGGACACAGTGTGTGCTTGTTGTATGGGTACTTAACGGTTTTATATATTTACAGGAAGCTGTCCTACTGGTTTCTTTCTAGACGGGAGAGAAGAAGACTGGAGAAGAGGGGGCAGAAGCTCCGTAAGAGGATACTAGAAGCAAACAGGGAGAAAAAGGAATGTGCTCTCACAGGGTGAAGAGAGCAGATGGAGCTGCAGATAGGCGGCAAACTTGACTCGGATTCTATAGTTTCACTTAATCATAGTATTTTAAAGAAAGGAAAATTAAAAAAAGAGAGGAAGTAGGGTTGAAAATCAATAAACCGACTTTCAAATCTGTAAATCAAGACAGGGCCAAAAGCCGAATGTCACATTAAAAACTAAGCAAACAGAATACTTTACAGAAATAATCATTTAAGGAATCAAAGGAAGTAGATGATTTGGCTAAGGACCAAATCGACAAAACTTCCCGACTCGCCATAGGCATGGAGGGCCACCCGGACAGCCGCGGCGATAGTCGGGGCACAGGACACGACGCCCACGGGCGCTCTGGCCAGAGGTGGGGAGCGGTCAGGGAAGGGCGACGGGCAGGCGGGTCCCCACGGAGGAAGAAGGCCGGCCACCGGCGTCCAACTGTTGCACCGAAAACGGACGGGGAGCTGGTACTCCGACAGGGCCCGGTCGCGGACCTGGGGCTTTGTAGGGTCCCCCGGATCCTGTACCGGAGGACGCAGCGCTGGAGCCGACACAGAGCACGGATTTCAAATCTCAGTTTCACCCTCCAGAGATGCCGGTTCCTCGCAAGCCCCGGAGAAGAGGGAAGGCCGCGAGAGAATGACGTCACGAAGGGGCGTGGCCACACAGACAGGAGGGCTGGGCTTGCAGAGGGAGGGGCGGGGCTCCCAGAGGGCGGGCGGGGCGGGCGGGGCTCCCAGAGGGCGGGCGGGCGGGGCGGGCGGGGCGGGGCGGGGCGGGCGGGGCGGGGCGGGGCGGGCGGGGCGGGGCGGGGCGGGGCCCTGACGGCCAGGTGGGAGCAGGGCACTGGCCGAGCGGCGTAGACGCTGACCCCACCGGAGTGTACAGTTTCTGTCCTTTCAACAGAACTGGATTCTCCTACTGAACCATTTCAAAGTGTTCGCAGTCCTGAAGACCAGAGCTGCTTCCCTTAGTATTTCAAATAATTGAAGTATCCGAAGGCCAGAGGGGACAGGAAAACTGTTAATAGGGACTCAAGGACCTGAAAGGACAGAGGTGACATGTCCTGGAGTTGTAACTAATATCACAAAGTAATGTAAGTTGTCATTGTTGAATGAGAAGCTGTCCCATAAATCTTCATCTAAGGTACAGTAAGAGACGAGTCGTGTAGGTCCCACATATTGGAAGCTGAGACGTTTTGCACCTAACATGTGGTGTTTGTATTTTGTGCCTGAGAGTCAATTCTCGCTCATAGTGACTTTATAGAACAGTAAAACCTAAACCAAACGTGTTGCCTCTAGTCTCTTACACCTCACAGTGATCCTACCGGACAGTGAAGAACAGCCCCATAGAGTTTCCAAGAAACAGCTGGTGGACTAGAACTGCCAACTTTTCTGACTAGCAGTCAAGCTCTTAACTACTAGGCCACCAGGGTTCCATAAGCCAAGCCAGCCACTGCTGTTGAGTCATTTCTTATTCGAACTAACCATATAGGATAGGGCGAAGTAGAACTGCCCCGAAGTGTACCTGGCAGATTTGAACTGCTGACTTTTTGGTTAACAGACATAACTCACTACACCACCAGGGTTTCCTGTGCGCTTATAATTGGTGCAATTTCCCTTAATAATAATCCCCTCCAACACAAGCACTATTACTTTTTAACCCTAGAAAATCTTCAGTTCAAGCTGTCAGTGTGTTGCACTTTCCCCTCCTTGCCGCTGTTGACCAGGCAGAGTTGACATAGGAATGATGGATCTGCAGTTTCACTCCTGCAAGTGTCACAGGCGTGTGAATGCTGAGTGGTAGGGTGACTGGTCCGGTCCATCGGGGCTGGGAGGGCAGGTATTTCCATGTCCACAAAAGCACCTGATCCCCTAGCTGCAAGGAATTGTGTAGCTATCTGAAGAGCAAACTTCTAGCAAATCCACACTACCTGAAATAATGACAGAGAATTGTTGGGGAGAGGGTGGCCCGAAACAGGCAGAGACACACCAGTGCAATGGTGTCCAGTGAAGTTTATCGGAAGAGAAAGAGAGCAGGGTCTGAGCTGAGAGTGGTTCAGCCCAGCCCCTCCCTAGTAGGGCAGGTTTTGTATAGTTTTCAAGTTTCAGTGAGGTAGTGTGGGGTGAGGGGGGTATATGGTTTGATAAGGAAAGAAAGAGTGGCAGCAAAAAATCCTGGTTATGGGACTTCTGGTCTAAATAAGGAAGAAGTGTTGATTAGAAGGCTAAGGGCTAAAGTTTGCTTATGGTCAAGATTTTAATAAAGGAAGAGCTTTGAACTAGGAAGGTGGGGAAGACAGGCTTAAAGTTATTTATGGTTATACCCACTGGGGCCTACCAGGCTGTTTTCAGCTAATGGCATTGTGATCATTGGATAAGACGACTTCCCTGAAGGACCGAGTCCTCTCAATGACCACGTTGAATTTCACAGACAGAGTTCCCTCAGTAATTTTGGTTAGAGAAACTAAATATTTAGACAACATGATATTAGGAGGCTGGCTGGAAGAGGGTGGGTCGAGTTGGTTAAGACAACCTGGTCTCCCGTGAAGTATTTCAAAAGCACTAATTTTAAGTTTTCCCCCGGGTGCAATACAGATTCAGAGGAGGCCTAGAGGAGGATCATTCTTCCAAGATAGCCTAGACTCCTGACACAATTTACTAAGATGACATTTTATAGTTGATTCATTCTTTCACCCTTTCTACTAGGTCTCCAAGCTGTGTGGAGTTCCCAATTTATTCCTAAGGCAGCTGAAACCTGTTGTAACACTCTTTAGCTATCTCGGTCCAGAACAAAATCTGTATACATCAGGAAATATATCATCCCATGTTCGGCCTTGAACACTTTACAAAAGACAAATCTAGTTTCCCCAAAACCTGAGTATTTGATAAAACCCTGAGCTGTGGCTTTTGTAAACTGGGACTTTAAATCACGAAAGACTTGTTGACTCTCAGGAGTCTGTTTGAAAGGACCTGTCTCTGCCCTCCTGATAGGGAAGTGAGGGTGTAACATTATTAAACGCTCAGTATTCAGCTTTGGCCAAAACATTAGAGACAGTCACAGTATCTGTCACAGAGTCTTCCTCAGACTTCCTCTCTATCACGAGGTCCATATATTGCAGGACCACTCTCTGGATGGAGGGAGATAATCGCTCTAAATTTCAGGCGAGCACTGTGCCGAAAATAGGGGAGCTCCTAAACCATTGCTTTAGCACAATGTAACAGAAGTGCATCTTCCTTTGTTCCCTTTTCATTCAGAAGTAAACATCAGACCTCTGAGTAGCCAGCAAGATATAAAAGAAAGTCTTTTAAATTCAAAACAGTCAAATGACTATGGAAGCTGACAGAGCTGATACTTGATTCTTCAGGACTTAACACCTTGCAAATCTTAATAAAAGGATAGTCTCCATCCGAGTATTCCTCACCAAGATGACAGTCTGCGCTCGTCATGGTCAGTCAGTGGCCCAAACCCACGGAGCTACAGCATCAACCATTCATCAACCACTGCTGGGGACAGCACCTGCAGTGTGAGAGCTAAGACTGCTGCTCTCCCTTTCCAGGCATTTGCTGGTAATGCTGTCAGAGACAAGACTTTTCCATCCAAAGAGATTTCAGCAGGCACTTTACTTAGGAAATCCCACCCCACAGAGGGACACGGCTTTCTGCTTGCATAGAAGCTGCTAAGACAGCTTCGTTTCTCCTGTTTCACAGTTCATTGCCTGCAAGAAAGGTCTACTCACCTCTTTTCCAGTCACCCCAACAATCTGATTACTGCTGAGGAAGACAGTCCCTTTAGGCTTCTGAGGGAGTACCGAGAAGGCTGCTCTAGTAGCAACCACACAGTCTACTTGCTGTCTTCCTACTGTAACTGGGGGGGGGGGTTGGGGATTGGTAGAAGTTAAAAGCTGACTCCCCCCACTGTCCATCCTTCGGCATCCTCCTCCTGCTCTTTCAGAACTCCTTGAAAAAGCGTCTCCCCCCTTTCTATCTTGTCTGGCCCTTTTCCAGTTTTCCATTGGGGATACTCATTTTTCCAGTATTCCCCCTTCTTCCTAAGTGCACACTGGTTTTCCTTAGCCAGGGCCATCCTCACCTCTGTCTGCTCACTGTCCTCTGGATAATCCCAGAACAGCCACTAGGAGGTTAGCTGGTTTCTTCAGATCCCTGTCTTTTCTTTCTTTCTGGTTTTTCTTTTCCTTCTTTTGCTATTCTATCCTTTTTCCCTTCTCCTCTCCCTTTTCCTTGGGCCTCCATTTTCCTCTAGCTATCTAGCCATCTGTGTTCTCTCTGCTTCCTCTTCCTCATCTTTTACTTTCTAATTCTTTCTTTCTCTACATTCTCTCTCTACATTTGCTACATCCAGGGTCCCACGGAGGCTCCTTAGCCAGGACGGCTTCATCTGCCAGTTCTTCAGCTACAATTCCTTCCTTATTAGATGTTCGCCTGTTTTCTCTTTGGATTTCGCTAGGACCGTCCACGCTTCTTCAGCTGTGAGGAGTGCGTCTGAAGGGTCTGACAAGCACTGATGTAGGATGCCATATAGTAAAGATGTGAGAAAAATGCTCAGTCAAGGCCTGCAGGTCACTTGGAGATTCAGGGAGCTTTCTCTTTAAATCGTACAAATCAGATGCTGGGAACAGATTATAATGCCACGTCATCTGAGGTGGCTCTTCTGCAATGGAGATAGGCACCTCCCGGAGTGGGTAAAGCCCTCCAGGGAACCAGGCCAAATTGGACCCCACTCCTGGTGTGGTTGGTTTGGGGAGACCATATCTACCCCACCTCTTCTGTCCTCCTGTTCTGCCTTCTCATCCTCATCTTCTGATATTACCAGGAATGGAGTCACAAATGGGTGCCACAGGTCCTTTTTCTTTTCTAAGGTGGGAGAATGAGAACATCCTGCAGTGCCCCATCTCTCACCCTGACATCATCTGCACAGCATGGGCTAAACCTTTTTCCATGTCATGATGTCATAAAACATTTTACATGCACACACAACAGTTTAACCTCACTTAAAGCTATTTTCTTGTCAAACCACCCCCCACAACACACCAGACCAGGACCTGAGATGACAGAGATAATTTTGGTACCCTCAACCTTTCAGACTGTTAGCTAGGTGACGGAGGTGACCTTCATTGACTCAACTACCCAGACACCTCCAGTACTCCACATGCACATTCACATGGCCCAATTCATGCTCGCTTGTTAGTTTGAGTGGAGAATAGATTAAGCTTCATAATGGTACCAAAATCTCTAGGTTCATTTACAGTTCACACTTAATTACACAAAACTTTGAAGATGACTCTTAGTCAGGGCATACCTCGTTAAATAAGTCCAGTTTCTAGTGGGTGCTCAACCAGAACCTTACCTTCCTGGGTACTTGTTTGCGATTGGGAAACCTCACCCTTCTCTCACCCAGCCTCATGGGATCTAGTTACCTGTTCTTGGAGGGAGTCTATAGGAACTGATGCCCTCTATGGCTTTCTTATTCTAATTTTCATTGTGATTAAGTGAAAGTTAATTTGCCATACAAAACCACGAACACATGCCTCTATGCACCTCTTTCGGCTGTCCTCACCCTGTACTTCCAGTATCTACTCAGCCAACACTTGTCACCTCCTCTCCACCCTCCCCTCTCCTCTCTAGAGGGAAACAAGTCAGATACCGTCATAAATGTATTAAGCTAAGAACTACATCCACCACCTGCATCTTTCTGTGTCCCATAGTTTGATGCAGTCTTTATCTGAAGTGTCAGCTTCAGTACTGGTTTCAGCTGTAGGCTATCAGCAAGTCCCAGGGCCATGTTCTCATGGGTCCCTCCAGAACTGGGGAATATTGGTTCTGGTCTTTGAATAGAGCTCTAGATCTGTACTCCCTGTTCTCTCATGCTTTGTCAGGGACTCCACATTTTGTTTGCTGTCTGGGCAGTCTTTGGCAGTGGCTGGGCACTGTCTAATTCTTCTGGTCTCATGCTGATGTAGTCTCCCAATCAAATGGACGTTTCTGTCTCCTGGGCTCATATCTTTCTCATATCTTTGATGTTCTTGGTTTTCATCTGCTCCAGGTGGGTTGGAACCAATTGATGTTTCTTTCACCGCAGCTTGCTGGCTACTAAGATCCCAAGTGCCACTCACCAATATGGGATGCAGAGCAATTTCTTAGAAAAAAGTTAGTCTTGACAATGACCCCAATGTCCACTGAAACGATCATTCCCAAACTCTTGTCCCTGCTACTGTTTCAATACATTGGGTTATGCTAGAAAACATCTTAGATCATACATAGTGTAGTCCAGTTGTGCTGAACTCCCTTCTACTGCATGTTGTCACTCCCTTCACCTAACTGAATTCCTACTGAATACCTGATCTATGAATAACACTCTCTCCTTCCCCACTCTTGTAGCCATCAAAGATCACTTTCTTCTGTGCATCAGTCTTTCTTCAAGTCCTTAAAGTGCTCTCATATACTATTTGTCCTTTTACAGCTGACTGATTTCACTCAGTGTACTATATTTCAGATGATTCCAGGCTATCAGATGTTCCCTAAAATCATCATTATTCTGTATCATTGCATAATATTCCATTGTGTAAATACAACATAGTGTGTTCAGCCATTTGTGTGTTGATTCATCTGAATCAACCTAAGTTGATTCCATCTTTTCCTATTGTGGACAGTGCTGCAGTTAACATGCATGTGCATCTATCTGTTTGTGTGACAGCCCTTATTTCTGTAGAATATATTTCAAGCAGTGGGGCTGCTGGATCATACGATATTTCTATTTCTAGATTTTTAAGAAAGTGCCAAATTGCTTTCCAAAGTGACTGTAACATTTTACACTCCCACAAGCAGTACAGAAGAGTTGTAACCTCTCCATAGCCTCTCCAACATTGGTTGTTTTGTTTTTTTGGTTATGCGAGCCCTGCTAGGGGTGAGATGGTATCCACTTATCATTTTGAGTTGGATTTCTCAAATGGCTAATGGTTGTTAGTATTTCCTCATGTGTATTTTGGCTGCCTGAATATCTTCTTTGGAGAACTGCCTGTCCATATCCTTTGCCCATTGTTTATTTGGGTCACTTGTCTTTTCGTTGTTGATATTTTGCAATAGCATGTAGATTGAGGAAATTAGCTGTAAATCAGATTTGTAATTGCCAAATATTTTTCCCAGTTTGTAGACAGGCCTTTTACTCTTTTGATCCAGTCTTTGGATGAGCACAAGTGTTTGATTTTTAGTAGTTCCCACTTACCTATTTTTGCTTCTGCTGTCTGTGCACTGTTAGCAAGATTTGTAATGTTTCAGCTGTGTGTTAGAACTCCCAGTGTTATCCCTATTTTTTCTTCCATATTCTTTATTGTTTTAGGTATTTAGGTCTTTCATCAATTTTTAGTTTCTATATAAAGTGTGAGATGTGGGTCTTGCTTCAGCTTTTTGCAGATGGATGTCCAACTTTGCCAAAACCATTTGTTAAAGACTGTTTTTCATCAGTTCAAAGTCTCTGGATTTTGGCAAATCTCAGCTGTTCATAGGTGGATAGTGTCAATTCAGGGATCTCTATCCTGTTCTATTGGTCTTTGTATTTTTGTACCAGTACCAGGCTGTTTTCACTACTGTGGCAGTGTAATAAGTTCTAAGGTCAGGTAGTATGAGGTCTCCCACTGGGTTCTTCCTCTTTAGTAGTTCTTTACTTATCCAGGGTTTCTTCCCTTCCCAGAAGAAGCTGGTGATTCGTTTCTCCATCTCACTAAAAACTGACTCTTGAATTTGTATTGGGATTGCATTGTATATATACATTCCTTTGGGGAGAATAGACATTTTCACAATGTTAAGTCTTCCTCTCCATGAGCAAAGTTGGTTTCTCCACTTTCAGAAGTCTCTTTTGGTTTCTTGAAGTAAGGTCTTGTAAATTTCTTTGTACAGGTCTCTCATATCTCTGGTTAGATTTATTCCTAGGTGTTTCATCTTCTCGGGTGCTACTGTAAATGATATTGATCTGGTGATTTCCTCTTTGATGGTCTCTTGGTTGCTGTAAAAGAATCTGAATTATTTACTTATGTTTATCACATCCTGATACTTTGCTGAACTCTTCTATTAGTTCCAGTAGTTCATTTATGGAATCTTTAGGGTATTCTCTGTATAAGTTTATATCATCGGCAAATAGGGATACTTTTACTTCTTTGTTACTGATTGCCCAGCCAAGTGCTGTGGAGTTGTTACTGATTAGATGATCTTTATTTCTTTATCTTGTTTGAACACTCTGGCTGGCATCTCCAGCACAAGGTGGAATAGAAGTGGTGACAATGAGCATCCTTGTCTGGCTCCAGTCTCAGAAGAATTGTTGCAGCCTCTCTCTCTAGTCAGGATGATGTTGGCTGTTGGCTTTGCATAGATGCGCTTTATTATGCTGAGAAATTTCTCTTCTATTCCTCTTTTGCTGAGAGGTATTAATATGAACGGGTGTTTGTCTTCATCAAATGCATTTTCTGCCTTTGTTCCTAAGACCCAGTAATTTTTGTCTTTTATTAATGTGGTTGATTAATTGTTCTTCTAATGTTGAACCATTCCTGCATGCCTGGTATGAATCCTACTTGGTCATGGTGAATCGTTTTTGTAATATGTTGTTGAATTCTACTGGCTAGAATTTGGTAGAGGATTCTTGCATCTCAGTTCGTGAGAAAGATTGGTCTGTAATTTTCCTTTTTGGTGCTGTCTTTACCCAGTTTGGGTATCAGGCTTATGTTGGCTTCATAGAATGACTTTTGGAGTGTTCCATGCTTTTCTGTGCTGTGAAATACATTCGATAATATTGGTATCAACTCTCTCTTAAAGCTTGGTAGAAATCTCCAGGGAAATAATCTGGGCCAGGACTTTTTTTTTTGGTTAGCAGTTTTTATTTTTGCAATCTGTTTTTTTGTCATGGGTTTACTAAGTTATCCTACTTCTGTTTGTTTTAGTTGTGATTCCAGAAATTTGTTTATTTCCTCTAGGTTTTCAAATGGATTAGAGTGCAGTTTTTCATAATCTTGTTATGCTTCTTTTAATTTCAGTTGGGTTTGTTGGGAAATCACCCATCTCATTTCTTATTTAGGTTACTTACTTCCTCTCCCATTTTTCTTTTGAGAGTTTGGCTAATGGTTTATCGATTTTGTTGATCTTTTCAAAATACCAGCTTTGGATTTTGTTAATTCTTTCATACATTTTTCTATTCTTAATTCATTTACTTTTGCTCTAGCTTTCATTATCTGTTTTCTTCTAGTGACCAAGGGGTTCTTTCATTGTTTTCTTTCTACTTATTCAAGTTGTAGAGTTAATTCTTTGGTTTGGGCCCTTTCTTCATGTCAGATGTGTGCATTTATAGAGATAAATTAATCTCTTAGCCCTTCTTTTGTTGTATCACATAGGTTCTGGCAGGATGTGTTTTCATTCTTATTTGATTCCATGAATTTCTTTATTACATCCTTAATTTCCTCTATAACCCAGCAATTTTTTAACAAGGTGTTATTCAGTTTCCATGAGTCTGACTTTCTACCTATGTGTTTTCTGCTACTAAGTTTAACTCTTATGATTTTATCATCTGAGAAAATGCTTTGCATATTTCCATGTTTGGGATTTTGTTGAAACTTGCAGTATGGCCTAATGCATGTTCTATTCTGGATAATGTTCCATGTGCTTTGGAAAACAAGGTATAATTGTTTGTTGTTGGGTGGAGAGATCTGCATAAATCTATGAGGTTCAGTTTGATGTGACAATAAGATCTTCCATATCTTTATTGAGCTACTTTCTGGATCTTTTCTGCATTACTGAAAGTGGTAAGTTGAAGTCTCCTACTATTATTGTGGAGCGATCTCTCACTTTACAATGTTGTTAGCTTTCTTTTGGTGTATTTAGAAGCTCTGTTCTTGGGTGGATCAATATTTAAAATTGATCTATCCTTATTAGGTATTTAAGAAATAAATAATGACCATCCTTCTCAATGATTCTGTATTTTAAAGTGTATTTTGTCTGAAATTATTATTGCCACTCCTGCTCTTCTTTGCATGTTGTTACCTTGGTATATATTTTTCCATCCATTGAATTTCAGTTTGTTTGTACCTTTGAGTCTGAAGTGTGTTTCTTCTAAGTAGCATGTAGATGGATCATGGTTTTTCATCCAACCAGTTACTCTTTGCCTGTTTATCAGTCCATTTAATCCATTTATGTATGTGTAATTATTGAAAGGTGTCTTAGGCTGAGTTTTCTAGGGAAGCAAAACCAGTAACACATTAAGTACAAGGAAAGACTAATATATAAAGGAAACAGCTCACACAATTGCAGAAGCTGAATGTCACAAGTCCTGGCACAAGCCTCACATGGCCACAGGAGATGGTCACCCAACATCAACAGGTCAGAGACCAGCGTTCTAGATCACCGATTATGTAGGCCAGCAGATCCCAAGCTGGCAACAAGACTGAGAGCTCTCTGCTGAATCACAGAGCTGTAGAGGCCAGTGAACCTAGCATCAGCAGGTTATGGAACAGGACTCTCAGGCACCAGCTGTAAGGGTTGATGAATCCAACAGCTGCAGGTTCAGGTCCAGAAACCAGAGGCCAAAACAGAGCAGGAGCTGCTGGCAATGTGAGCAGACAGGAATTAGGTGGTGGAAGGTGGAGAGATGAGAGCCGAGGGGAGGGAAGCCACCACAGGCCCCACCCTGCCACTTGATACAGCAGCCAAAAATGGAGTTGCCAAGTTGACACAATTCTGACCACCACAATCCACCCCTCGTCAGCTTGGCATTGGCACACATCTTCCCTTACCATCCATAATCTCTGAAGGAATATGAAGTCATACATATGTCCAACATAACTAACACATGTACAACTGAAAATGCATTAGCCCATTTATATCTTATGTTTTATAAATGAACTAAAATATGATACATGCATACAAAGCAGAAATACCCTTAACAATTACAGTCCTCGTTTCTACAACCGGTCACATGGCTGTAACTGATCTTTAGAGCTACCTTCTTCTACAACCCATTTTGTATTCTCTTTGTCCTCAGCAAGCACCTCAGTTGGTCATGGTTCCTTGCCTGGTGAGGTGACCCAAACCTTCATTCCTGAAGGGTCTGGGCTATTAGCAGGCATTTTGGAATTGGTTTGCTGTAGTTTTCCACTGACCTTAATCACAGGACACAGTGGTACTGGGAGGCGTCCTAAGGGATCTCCAGCTTTCCAAGCATACTCTTCTTTAGCTCCCTTATGTGATGTCAATCCAATTTCATCTTTGTAGTCGGGATCTATAACACCAGCCAGTATTGTAACTCCCTTCTTTGTTGATCCAGAGACACAAGGATCCCAAAATAGCCTGGTGCCAATTTTAGCTTCCAGTTCAGTGGAATTGTTGCTGTGTCTCTGGGTGGTAGCCTTCCTCCCTTTGGAACTAAGACATTTAGAACTGCAGAACATAAGATCATGGAGATAGGAAGCAAAAATCTGGCAAGTGGGTCACTAAGGGTAACAGTGAGTACTGCCACTCCCATTTCCATCCCTTGATTCCTGGACCCATGGATCCTGGCTGTGGCAGAAACGGTACCATCTATTGGACAATGGCTTACAGCATATACAACCCCCTGGAGAACACTTCCCCCACCCTACAAGGTATTGCCACCTAGCTGGCAGCATGTCTTTAGGAGGCCATTCCATCGTTCTATCAAGAAAGCTGCTTCAGGACAATGGGGAACACAGTAAGACCAGTGAGTAAGACCAAGGCAAATCCAAATCCAGAATATGTCTCTATTCCACTAAGGACAAAGTGCTTCCCTTTCCATGATGGAAGCGGTCCAATGTAATCAACTTGTCACCAGGTTGCCAGCTGACCACCTCGAGGAATACTGCCATACCGAAGACTCAATGTTGGCCTCTGCTCTGGCAGACTGGACACTCAGCAGTGGCTGTAGCCAAGCAAGCCTTGGTGAGTGGAGGTCCATGTTGCTGGGCCCATGCATAACTGCTATTCCTGCCACCATGGCCACTGTATGCATGAGTCCATTGAGGAATAACTGGGATAGCTGGGGAAAGACAATGACTGGTTCCCACAGAACATGTCATCTCATCCACTTGATTGTTAAACTCATCTTCTGCTGAGGTCATTCTCTGATGAGCATTCACATGAGACACAAATAGCTTCAATTATTTAGCCCATTCAGAGGTTTATCCACTTATCTCTTCCCCATAAATCCTTGTATCCAATTTTCCAATATGTCCCTTCCAAGTCCATGACTAACCAGCCAAACCACTGGAGACAACCCACTAATCAGTATACAGCCACACATATGGCCATTTCTCCCGCCAAGCAAAGTGAACAACCAGATGCACTGCTTGATGTTCTGCCCATTGGGAGGATTTGCTTTCACCACAGTCCTTCAGGGAGGTCCAAGAAAGGGCTGAAGTGCTGCTGCTGCCTACTTCCAACTCTTGCCAGTATATTGCATAGAACCATGTGTAAACCAGGCACGAATTTTCTCTTCCTCAGTCAGCTAGTCATAAGGAACTCCCCATAAGGCCATAGGAACAAAGTGGGAGATGGAAGGTAATGTTACAGGAGAGCAGACCATGGGCATTTGGGCCACTTCTTCATGCATCTTAATTGTGCCTTGATGTCCTGCACAGGCCCGATCTCATATATACTACTCCCATTTAATCACAGAGTACTTCTGTACTTGTCCAACTTAATGACTCCATGAGTCAGACAACATCCAGTTCATGAGAAGCAGCTCAGGACACATGGTGACTTGTTGTCCCATGGTTAAGTGTTCAGTCTTCACTGAGGTACAGTAACAAGCCAAAAGCTGTTTTTCTAAAGGAAAGTAGTTACCTGCAGATGATGGCAGCACTTTGCTCCAAAATCCTATAGGTCTGCACTGGGATTCACCAATAGGGGCCTGCCAAAGACTCCAAACAGCATCTCTACCTGCCACTGACCCTTCAAGCACCACTGGATCAGCTGGATCATATTGCCCAAGAGGCAGTGCAGCCTGCACAGTGGCCTGAACCTGATGCTGAGCCTTCTCTTGTTCTGGGCCTGACTCAAAAGTAGGAGCCTTTCGAGGCACATGATAAACAGGGTGAAGTAGCACACACAAATGAAGAATATGTTCCCTGCCAAATCCAAAGAGACCCACTAGGCACTATGCCTCTTTTTCAGCTGTCACAGCAGCCAGGTGCAGTAACTCATCCTTCACTTTAGAAAGAGTATCATGACATGCCTCACACCACTGGATCGTTAGGAATTTCACTGAGTGGAAAGGTACCTGAATTTTCGTGGGATTAATTTCCCACCCTTTCACACACAAGTATTTCACTAAGAAGTCCAGAGTCACTGACACTTCTTCCTTACCAGGTCCAATCACATGTCATTTATATAATGGACCAGTTTCACATCTGGTGGAAGAGAGAAACAATCAAGATCCCTGCAGACTTAAATTATGACATAGGACTGGAGAATTGATGTATCCGTGAGGCAGGCAAGTGAAAGCCTATTGATGGTCTTGTCAGGTGAATGCAAACTGCTTCTAATGGTCCCTGGAAACAGGTAGGGAGAAAAAGGCATTAGCCAGAGCAATAGCTGCATACCAATTACCAAGAGATGTATTAATTTGCTCAAGCGATCAAAGTACATCTGGAACAGCAGCTGCAATGAGGGTCACCACCTCATGAAGTTTGGGGTAATTATCTCATTCTCCAAGATCCATCTGTTTCTCCCACAGACCAAATAGGCAAGTTGAATGGGGACATGGTGGGGATCACAAGTCCTGCATCCTTCAAGTCTTTGATGGAGGCAGTAATTTCCACAATCCCTCCAGGAATGCAGTATTCCTCCTGTTCACTATTTTGCTAGCCAGAGGCAGTTCTAGTGACTTCCACTTGGCTCTTCCTAACATAATAACCCTCATTCCATTTGTCAGGGATGTAATGTGCAGGTTCTCCCAATTGCTGAATGTACCTATTCCAATTATGCATTACTGGAACTGGGGAAATCACTACAGGACGGGTTTGGGGACATTCTGGACTTACTGTTAGATGAACATGAGCCAAGACTCCATTAACCACCTGACCTCCACATGCCCCTACTCTGACTGGTGGGTCACAGTGATGTATGGTGTCTCCTCGAATTAGTGTCAGTCCAGAACCAGTATCCAGTAGTCCCTGAAAAGTCTATTTCCTTTCCCCCAGTGAACATTAACTCTCATAAAAGGTTGTGGATTCCTTTGGGGAAGTGTGGGAGAAAGATTAACGTATAAATTTTTCACAGGATATTACAATCCTTCTTCAAAGGGACCTGGCCTCCTCATCATTCAAGGGTTTGTGGGTCCTTAAATTCGCCACGTCTGGCAATTGATATAGGGACCATGACTCTCTATTCTGGTAATTTAAGTTAGACTGCTGTTCCTCTGACCTAGAATTCATCTATTCACACAGATCAAGAAATATTTAGTAGGTTTATTATTTATTTCACTCCTAGGGACACCATGACTAAATAGCCAACTCCATATGTCCATACAAGTCAGACTATTACAATTACTATTTTGCCTCCACTGTCCATTACTGTAAGCATGCCCAACTTGGTCTTTGCCTTTCTGGAATGTCCATACTACACAGTGGCATGGAGCCCAAGTTTGGAAACTTAATTGTATAGTTGTCTGTGAGGGAGCTTTTAGCCTGTAAACAAATAACGTATTGGAGCACCCTCCCTACTCACCTGACATGGCCCCCAATGATTTTTGTTCTTAACTCGAAGATAAAGGAAATACTGAAAGGTAGATATTTTGATAACATTCAGGAAGTCCAGGTTCATAAGGAAGACAGCTCTGATGGCCATTCCAGAAAGAGTTCTAAACTTGCTTTGAAGGGTGTACTAGGCATCCAGATTGGTGCACAGCTTCCAGAAAGGTCTACTTCAAAGGTGAACACACTGATATTCAGCACTTTTTAAGGATGAGGTTGCGAACAGAACTGGTAATCCTCTTATGTCTAGTGCTCCTATTGCACCTTGACCAAAGGGGAATGAAGAAAACCAATGACAAGTGGAAGATCAGCCCGAAGGACTAATGGCCCACGACCACCACAGCTTCCTCCAGGCTGACTGCAGCACAACTAGATGGTGCCTGATGACCATGACCAAACACTCTGACGAGACATCACAACAGTGGGTCCTACACAGAGTGAGAGAAAAATGTGGAACAAAATGCTAACTCACAGAAATACTAGACTTACTGGTCCAACAGATACTGGAGAAATCCAGAGTATGGCCCTCAGGCACCCTCTTAACTCAGTAGTGCAGGCAATCCTGAGGTTCACCCTTTAGGCGCAGAAATCATAGCACACATCAGTCAACTCTGTATATGAGACTAAGTGGGCATACCAGCCTAGGTTCGAGGAAAAGAAGGCAGGGGGGGACAGGCAAGCTGGACAAATTTAAATGGGGAACCCAACCTTGAGAAGGCTACAGTGTTGATAACCAATTTCAGCAGGATTGGCAACCAATGTCACAAAACAGTATGTGTATTGTTTAATTAAAAAGTTGCTCTGTAAACCTTCACATAAAGTGTGTGTGCACACACACATCCTTTTAGTGCCCCAGAAGCAAAATGCCACCTGTTGCTGTGGAACTGACTTGAACTCATAAGCCACCCTACAGAACAGAGAACTGTCGCCCTCGAATGTCCAAGGCTGTGAAGCTTTCTGGAAGCAGACTGGTACAGCTTTCTCTCCTGAAGCCACTGGCAGGTTTGAAGCACCCATTTTTTATTTTGGCCGGCACTTGACAACTGGACCACCGCCTCATTAACTTTCTGGGCCTGTTGTATCCAGGTACCACACACAAGAATTTCTCCTGATGAGGTTTCAGTGGCCACAAATCCAAGATCCACGTGCGGGCTCAGCTGAGCTCTCTGTAAGGTTCTTCCTCACTTCTCTGAGCTTCTGATGGACATTCCTCCTGTGTCTCCCGTGTGTCTGTCTATGAGGACACTGGTTATTGGCCTCAGGGCCTATCTGGCTAATCCAGGATGATGTCATCTTGTGACCCTAAATTACATCTGCAACAACTCTTTTTCCAAAGTTCTCATTCCCAGGAATGGGGTTTAGGACATGGACACAGATTGTGTGGTTCACAGGTCAGCCCATGCCAGCAGGGCAGATATAGGAGGGAAATAGGGATGGGATGCAAGGTCATAGTTGAGAGGGCCCTGCTGAGTGGATCCTCCTCTACCTGTGTCCTCAGGTCCTAGGTTACCTGGAGTCCAGCTTGACCAGCCAGCCCTCCAGGCCCTACGTGAATGAAGGGGTAGTTTCCTGGTCTGGCTGCAGGCAGGAGAAAAGGCTGCAGGGGCCAAGCAGTGAGGGAGGTGCCCCCCCCCGGAAGATAAACTTTCTCTCCTGCAGCCACCATCAGGGCCCTGTACTGACAAAACAGTATCATGTCAGCTGAAGAAGGAAAACACTGGGTCAGTTCTTAACTTCCCAGACAGCCAGCAACTGAGGGCCAAGCCGGAGTTGAGTCAGAGAGCAAGACACATCACATGAGCCCACCATGGTGACCCAGGGATTCAGAGCAGGACCAGCACAGCCACAGAGGGCTGGACATACATTCTGCAAATGTCTCTACTCGTAAAGACCGGGGATATAGCCTGTGTCACCCCAGCAGACTTGGCCTTCGGGAGGGCCGCTGAAGGGCTGATGGCTTGGCACCAGGGCTAAGGGTTCTGAGTCCCTCCGGGTGCATGGGACAGACACAAGGGGTCAGGCCTGGGATTGGTGTGCTGGGAGAACTGCAGTTGCGGGGTGCTGGGGGACAAGTGAGCCTTGAAGAGAGATTGCATGCTATGCTTCCAGGTGGCCCAGGTGGAAGTGGCCGTTAGTAGATGAAAGCCCATCTTCAGGAACTCGGAGGATTCCTCGTCCCACTGACAGACCACCCCAATCTCTTCATGAGCCCAGAAGGTATTCCCCCATTATTTAACCAGGATCCAGACTTCAGCTTTTCAAGAGCCCAGCTGCTGCGGAATCCTGAGGGTGAGCACTCTGTGCCCTGCAGTGAGGCAACAGCTGTGTGTGCAGGTAACATTTATTACAACAGGAGGCCTAAACACCGTGGGAGATGACTGTTTGGCCAAGAAAACCAGTTGACAAACCCTGACCACCTCAGGGACCCTCCATGCTTTTCTACCTCTTCTTTACATGAAACTACAGAATCTGTTTAATCCAGTATTAATGTTCTCTTGCTAATTTAGAGGTAGAAAAAGGACTCAAGAGTCTCTTTGAAGCCCCTCAGACACAGGGAAACCAGAGGTGTGTGGTGGTGGCAGTTCATTCTGCTGTGTCCCATAAGGTTTGACTATACACTGAAGCCTCGCCCTCATTGCTTACAAACATAGGGCTTGTCCCCTGAGTGTGTCCTCTCATGTCTGATGAGGACTGACTTTATTCTAAAGCCTCGCCCACACTCCCTGCAGACATAGGGCTTCTCCTCTGAGTGCACCCTCTGGTGTCTGTCCAAGTTTGCCTTCTCACTAAAGCCTCTCCCACACTCCTTGCAGACATAGGGCTTCTCTCCTGAGTGTGTTCTCTGGTGGGAGATGAGGCTTGTCTTTACACTAAAGCCTCGTCCACACTCATGGCAGACGTAAGGCTTCTCCCCTGAGTGTGTCCTCTGGTGTATGATGAGCACTGACTTTTTACTAAAGGCTCGCGCACACTCCTTGCACACATACAGCTTCTCCCCAGACTGTGTCTTCTGCTGTGTGATGAGGCCTGCCTTCTCTACAGAACCTTGCTCACATTTCCTGCAGACATAGGGCTTCTCAGCATGTGTCCTCTGGTATCTAATGAGGTCTGAATTTAAACTAAAGCCTTTCCCACACTCTCTGCAGACACAAGGCTTCTCCCCTGAGTGTCTCCTCTGGTGTGATTTGAGGTTTGACTTCTGCCTAAATCCTCGCCCACACTCCCTGCAGACATAGGGCTTCTGCCCTGAGTGTGTCCTCTGGTGTGAGACAAGGTTTGCCTTTACACTAAAGCCGCGCCCACACTCCCTGCAAACATAGGGCTTCTCCCCTGAGTGGGTCCTCTGGTGTCTGATGAGGCCTGACTTCTCACTAAAGCCCCGGCCGCACTCCTCACAAACATAGGGCTTCTCCCCTGAGTGGGTCCTCTGGTGTGTCAGGAGCGATGACTTTTTACTAAAGCCTCGCCCACACTCCCTGCAGACATAGGGCTTCTCCCCTGAGTGTGTCCTCTGGTGTGTGATAAGGGATGACTTCATAGTATAGCCTCGCCCACACTCCTTGCAGACATAGGGCTTTTCCCCTGAGTGGGTCCTCTGGTGTGTGATGAGGCTTGACTTCTGACTAAAGGTTTGCCCACATTCTGTGCAGACACAGGGCTTCTCCTCCGAGTGTGTCCTCTGGTGTCTGATCAGACTTGACTTCTCACTAAACGCTCGCCCACATTCACTGCAGACATAGGGCTTCTCCCCCGAGTGTGTCCTCTGGTGTGTGATGAGGCTTGCCTTCTGTATAAAACCTCGCCCACACTCCCTGCAGACATATGGCTTCTCCCCTGAGTGTGTCCTCTGGTGTTTGTTGACAGCTGACTTCTCACGAAAGCCTCGCCCACACTCCCTGCAGACATAGGGCTTCTCCCCTGAGTGTGTCCTCTGGTGTGTGATGAGTTGTGACTTCCGCATAAATCCTCGCCCACACTCCCTGCAGACATAGGGCTTCTGTCCTGAGTGGGTCATCTGGTGTCTCATGAGGTTTGACTTCTGCCTAAATCCTCGCCCACATTCTCTGCAGACATAGGGCGTCTCCCCTGAGTGGGTCCTCTGGTGTCTGATGAGGCCTGAGTTATCACTAAAGCCTCGCCCACACTCCCTGCAGACACAGGGCTTTTCCTTTGAGTGTGTCCTCTGCTGTGTGATAAGCTGTGACTTTGGGCTAAAGCCTTCTCCATAGTCTCCACAACTGACTTTGGTCATTCTTGAGATCCCTCCCCCCAGGAATAATGTCTCTGTGTCCTCAGGATTCACCTTCGGGCCTGGGCTGCTCTGTGTCTCCCTTGTTCTCTTACCCTCCCCAGACCTTCCCATTTGTCCTGTTGGTTGGCTAGATAAGTCCTTTGAAATACTTCCCTTCTGTGTCTCTTCAAACACTGTTCTGGACACACCTCCTATCTCTGGGCCTTCAGCTTTGTCATTCCAGTTGTGTTGCTCAGAATGCTGCTGCCTAAGATCCCCTGGAAGGCGGTCCCCAGGTTGGAGGTGTTTTCTTACAGGTGTTCCTGGGAAGGACTGAGAGGGGTGGCTGCGATTCACATGTTGCCTGAGGAATTTCTGACTGGAGAAGGCCAGGGGGCAGGAGGGACACAGATGGATCTTTGGCCTTGCTTCTCCTGGAAGAGAAAACTTTCAGTCAGAGTTGGTGTAGACTAAGATGCCTGGCCATCTGCTTCATCTCATGGAAAGACCTCCCTGGGATCACTCACAGCGTGTTCACAGCATGGTCTCCACAGCATCCTCCTGCAGAGGCAACTTTTCACACCCCTTTCATACATTATAGCTTCCTCAATAATCTGGAACCCACAGCTTGCCCCTTCTCTACAGTTCAGCCAGACCAAGGGCCTTCGAGTAGAAATCGCAGGAAGCCTGACTCTTTGCCCAGCTGAAACCACTCCACAGGCGCCTTCTAAGCCCTTTTGTTACTTGGATACGGAGTAGGCAGCTGTTTCTTAAACATTACTGTCTTTCTACAGACTGTGACTTCCCTCTCACTGCTGGTTTAAAAACCAAACCTCCCGACGTGGATGGCAGATGGTTAATGCAACTCTATGCTCCACTCCTCCCATTATCAGGTTTCACTTCCTCAACCTCCCACTTCAAAAATGAGGTGTCATGCATTTGCTCATTCTGGAAATATCTGTTGAAAGCCCATTATGTGCTGGGCATTCAGTGAAGGCACAAACACTGAAGAAGTTTCAGTGCCTAACACGACAGATGGATTTATGGGACACCCGGCATGTGTCCGCTCCTTCACATGTAATGCTTTCAGACAACATATGGATTCTACATCTTCACCCTTATTTTACGCATTAGGAATCTGGACCTCAGAGAATCCGGTAGTTCTGCCTATGCTCTGCGGTTCCACGTGATGAACAGAGGTCTGTGACTTTCAAGTTAATTACACTGAATACAGCACCCCACTTCTGCCCTCCAGTGTATATTTATGCACACAGACGAACCTCATGAACTTTTCTAGAGGAACTGGAGGGACTGGGTCCCAAATCAGTTTCTTACCCAGTTTCTGTTGAGAGTGCTGATCAGAGGTACTTGCTTCTCCAGGACAGGACTCCAGTCCCCCAGCCTGCTCTGAGTCCATTGTGCTCAGCGAAATTGCAGTTTCTGATAATTGCTTCCAACTAGATTCATTACCTAGAGGCACCTCGGACGTTCCCTTAAATGTGAGAGTTACATATTGAAGAACAAGCATCCGCACACACGACCTTCATTAGAGCTCCCACAGCCCTCAGGCACCTGGCAGCCAGAGGACTGGAGGGAAGAGGAAGAGCCCCCACAAGAACCTAAGTCTTCAGTCTGCATCCCTTAAATATTCTCAAAAGGTCTCCGTGTAGGAGAAGGGACGGAGGGCGAAGGCTGGAGACACTAGCTGTGAATCAACACGTCCTGGGAGAGATGCGGTGGGGCTTACAACACATAGGGAGTCTGACATAAACCAGTGCACATGGAATGGGAGAGAAAATGTAGAAAAGCACAAAGGGGTCAAAGCACACTGGAAATGAGGGAGGGAACAGTGTGGCTGGGAAGAGAACAGACAACTGCTGCAGAAAGCTATCGAGACGACAGAGACAGTGATGCTAACGGCAGAAAAGTGGCATATCCTGGAAGGAATACTTAGTTTGGAATTAGAAAATACGGGAATAAAATTCACCGATTCCTTACCAATTCTGCTGAAGAAGGGTTTACAGATAGCTAAGTCTTTGGATCTTTCCTTTAGCTTCTTAATGCATAAATGCACATACATCCTCAATCTTAAGGTTACAATCTAACAGGGTAAATCACAGTGAGTTACTGACTACAATATAAACAGGAGATTACTTCCTTCACAGCTGTGCTACAAACTTCATCTCCTGCACCATCTCCACAGCTGAAACTGGACTCACGGGGATCGTCTTCAGAATTCTCTAACCTTCCTAAAAACCAAAACCCAAGGCATTGCTGTGGAGCTGATTCTAACAGTGACCTTCCCGGACAGAGAAGAACTGCGCCAAGGGTTTCCAAGCAACAACTGGTGGACTCATGCCACTGGCCTTTGGATTAGCAGTTGAGCTCTTAATGACTGTGCCACCAGGGCTCCTTAACCTGCTTACTCATAGTTTAGATTCCAAATGTGCAATCATGCATTCAGAAAATACTCCGGTGTCTCTCAGGACCCGGAGCTGCGCCTGGGACTTCCCAAAGCAATCAGATATGTCACAGGTTCGAAAGAGCCGGCAATGCAGAGGGGCCAGCTAAGGAGCGGATTCAAACCACACAAGATGCATGTAATCAGTGCCCAAGCGACAGCGGCGACTTCCTCCTACAGAAATGACCATTTGAAATCAGGTCCAGAAGAACGAGTTTCTACTCAATGGTGTGTATCTGACAGAAATCCGTAAGTCATTGTCTTATTTGTATCTCAGTCATCAACCTAAACATCTTCAGGGCTGGGAGCTGCTTCCTCTTCAGAAATGGGAGCCCCTGAGGGTGGGGACTAGTGACCTCTTCATCTAGGGCCATCCACTGTACAAACCACCCTTATGTTTGCAGTGGACAGAACGACAAGGAAACCAGGAAGAGCAAGCTTCCCTTAGTCAGGGTCTAAGAGCAGCAACCAGTTGAGCACAGCAGGAACTGAGGTTTGACTCATCAGCTGGACCTTGAAGGACACAGACTGAATGCATAAATACGTATAGATTTTAATGAGGAAGTAAGTGTTCTGGATCACACTCCATTCCTGGTGACCCTGTGATGTCAGGTGTGCAACTGCACGTGTCTGTACCTCAGTTTCCTCATCAATGAAATAGCCATCACGAAAGTACCTAGCTCACAGGCTTGTTTGGAACAAAGGTGATTTAAAAAATGATTTTCACAGCATTATTAATGAAAGCCTAGGGTTTCTGTTTGTACTCCCTAGGTGGTACAGATGGTTAAGCACGCGCAACAAAATGAAAGGTTGGAGGTTCACATCCACTCACAGGCACCTCAGAAGAATGGCCTGGAAGTCAACTTCTGAAAGGTCACACTCTTAAAACCCCTGTGAGCACAGCTCTGCTCTGACACAGCATGAGCTGGAACAGAGTCAGTGGTAAATGCTGTCCTGTTTGGAGTCCCTGGGTGGTACAAAGAATCATCCTCTCACCTATGAACAAGAAGACTAGAGTCTGGAATCCAATCAGAGGTGCTTGGAAGAAAGGCCTGGTGATCAGCTTTTGAAAGGTCACAGCCACTGAAAACCTCCTCATGACACAACGGTTGTGAGGATTCAACAGCAATTGTTTTTTTTAAGCTTCTGTTGGGAAGTTTACTAACCATTTTCTTAAAAGGTTAAAAAAAAGGTAAGCTAAAATTTCATCACTGCTCCATTCTATGTTCTCCTCTATTAAGCAGTAACACTTAAGTGCATTTATTCATATAAAGGTCTTAAAGTCAAGAATACTACGGAAACTAAATAGGTGGTAGTCGTATTACTGTTGCTCTTCTTACTAGTAAGGCCGTGACATGTGGGACTGGCGGCACGAGCCGTTGTCAGCAGTTCTGGTCTTTCCTGAGTGTAGCTTCAGGACGAGAGTATTCTTGTCTATAGGACTCACAGATACTCACCTTCTGGTGTTTTCTCTGCTGCATTCTGGAGGCTACCCAAAGAGGTTTGTCTGAAAGACAATGAGAAAGCAGAATTTATTTTGCTTGGTGAATGTTCCAAACTCTGGAAATGCTCAGGTGTGCACAGAGAACTATGAAGCAGAGCATGGACAGCTGAAGGGCTATCCAACAGGGACTTCAAAGGGTTTCTGCAGTGCTATTCCTTAATGCCTCACGGGTTCTGTAAAATGTTTTAAACCTCAGCTCTGGTTTATATGATGTACATAAAGTATGTCCTATGGCTGGCTTTGGCATATTTATTTAAAGAGATTAATTAGTTAGAGTGGGGATTGGAACTGGACTCAAACAGATACATGTGATAACCCAGGACAGACAGGGTGATCCATGAAGACTCTTTCCATGTCAAAACTGGACCAGCAAACATTGTGTTGGACCCATCACACTACTTTTGTGAGCCAAAAAGGTCTGAAATCCATGGCTGGGAATCACAGACGTTGAATCCGACTTGATCTCTTCTGCTTAGGAGGACCCACTGTCATTTTGCAAACTCTCCTGTCTGAGCAGGAGTGAGCTTCACATTTCTATTTTATAAAGAGGCCACAACACCTTGTTGACCTGACGGAGTCTGTGATCTGAGCAGGTGGGCAAGCTCAGGACGATTAAGTAGCTCTCAAGCCCACTCCCAAGATCAAGCCTGAAAAACAAGGCTCCATTGGAAGTAACAGAATTGTGTGTAGTGATTAAATGTACATGAATGACGTATCTTGATAAATGTGCTTATCGTGTTTTCTTGTGAAGACAATCAATCCACAAACTATGAACCACTATAAAATTAACATCAGAAAGTGGTTTTATGCTTAAGGTTCCTTAACTGTCCTTGGATTCATCATGAAGCTTTAGCAAACACAATCTTCTTAAAGAAAGGTAATAAATTTTTAAGCATAAAGAAAAGTATACACAATTTTACAGGAAAAACCTACAAATCCACTACCATGGAGACCTTAACATTCTGCTACAACCGCTTCTGAGCTTTTCATTTCTATTTTAAAATTAAAAAACTAAAAGTAATCAGAGCTGCGTCACCTGTGAGCCCTTCCTTTTTCTCTGATGGTGAATCTGGTATTTCTTATTCACATCCAGATTGTGATTCATCTACCATCTATTACTATAGCTGCAAATGCCATATAAAGTCTGACAATTAATTTCACAAACTCATCCCTATTGCTGAATATACTATGGTCACCTTCGAACTACTCCCCTTGGGAAACTATGCACTGATGCTAACACCTCAAGCACCCTTCAAAGCAATTTTGGAACTCTTTTTCCGGAATGGTCATCAGAGCCATTGCTGGATTACCCTTAATAACATCCTTGAATGTCATCAAAATGTTTTCCTTTTAACAGTTCCTTTGTCTTTGGGTATACAAAGAAGTCACAGGGGGCCACATCAGGTGAGGAGGTAGCATGCTCCAACACAGTTATCTGTTTACTGGATATAAACGCCCACACTAACAACTCTACAATTAAGTCTGCAAACTTGTCACAGTGCAACCGTGCAAAATGGTCATTCCAGAAAGAGTTCTAAAACTGCTATGAAGGACGGACTAGGTGCTAGAGTCATGCATAGCTTTCCAAGGCAATTACCTCAAAGGTGACACTAGCAATACTCAGCAATGAGTTATATAACACTTAGAACTATTAAGTTCATGGACTAGTCAGACCTCTTACCCTCTCTTGCAACAAACCCTGGTGGCATAGTGGTGAAGTGCTATGGCTGCTAACCAAAAGGTCACTAGTTTGATACTACCAGGTGGTCCTTCAGAACTAGGGGGCAATTCCACTCTGCCCTATGGGGTTACTAAGAGTAAGAATCACTTTGACGGCAGTGGCTTCCTAAAAAACTTTTTAAACCATCTCACACATTTTCAAAGTTTCAAAAACTAGCCTCTCACTGAATGTCCCCCTTGGAGCTCGCTTGCTTGTGGAACATTTACACTTCGCTGTGAATGAGCCCTCTCCCTTGTCACCTTCTGAGCAGTGGCTGAGGCCTGACCCCTGCAAATCCTGTTGGCCTCACCTTGCTGCCTAGGTGTGCAGTCCTCATTGGAATCTTTAGTGTCACCCACATGAGCTTTGATGATCTTCCTGCGACGAAACATGAAAGCTGGACGAGTGGCTCTGAGACCTGGAAAGAAGCAAAATCTTGGTACTCAATGTGGAAAGCTGGGAGCAAAAATGAACAGCAGCTGGGTGATGGTTTGGGAGAGCCTATAATGGACACAAGAAAACTGACTTTCACTCCAGGTCCTCCTACATGGTCTGAAAATTAAAGTGAGGAAACTTGTCACTACACAAGGAGCTCTTCCAGAGTAGATCCGTTTCTTCTTTTGGCATTCTATGCTATGTTCAATATTTTTCTCAAATAAAATTCAAAGGTATCAAACCTTTTCTTCCCTATTCACTGTCGAGCTTTTGCATGCACATGATAGGACTGAAAATTGCTTGAGTCAGGCAGTTTTCAAGGTGCTGTTTGGAGAGCATCTCCCACAGCAAAGAAGTAGACCTTCAGACACTCTGGGCCACAGAACTGTAGAACAGCTCTATTTCATAGGCAAAAGCTAAGTTCTTGTGAATGCCTGTGGATCTCAATCCCTCCTTCATGCTAAATTTTTTCCCTTTACCCAGCACTTCCCCATTCTCTGTTTATTGCACCATGTGCCAAATTTTGATTCTTTAGCTGGGCCAGAATTAAGGACCTCTGCTATTCTCCTGACTTGGAGAGGGAACTGTTTAATAAATGGGGGGGGGGGGGGAATTCCACCAGGTCCCATAGGCCAGAAAATAATCAGGGTAGAAATAAGACCCTTATGTAGGGACAGATGACTATCAGCCCCCTATCTTTCTGAATGCATGCAAATGGCAACCTGTGCCCACACTGATCACCACTGTCCAGCTGGGAGTGGAGTGAAGAGCTAGCACCAAACACTTGGTGACCAGCTACCTGGGCACCTGAGCTGAACACATACAAGAAAAGTTAGTGAAACTCTGGGCCAGTGTTCTTAGTAAGAGCTCTAACAATCTGGTGACAGGATATTAGAATTTCCAAAGGAAAAAGCAAAAACACTGCCATCAAGATGGACACAACTCATAGCAACTCTGGAGTTCAGAGTTGAACTGCCCACAGTTTCCAAGGAGTGCCTGGTGGATCTGAACTGCTGAACTTTTGGTTAGCAGACATAGCACTGAACCCAATACACCACCAGGGTTTCCTTAGAATTTCCAAGACACTAATAATCAAACTAGCTCACACAACAAGTCTATTTGAACATTTCAAAAACAACAAAAAACAGAACACAGTAAGCAAACAAATAAATTACAACAACTTTCTGATAGCTCTGAGACAACAGTCAACATAGAACCACTAAAAGAGGAAATCCAAAATGACTTCAGAAAGCTCCCAAAACAAAGAATCAAAACATTTTCCAGACAAAGAGAACTTCTTGGAATTATTGGAGGTAGACCACAACAGATTAAAATAGAAAGCTCTTCAACAGATCAGCAAGGAAGTCAGGCAAAATGCAGCAAAGAATAATAAAAAATTACAGTTGACAAGAAATACTTGAGCAACAACAATCTGAAATTCAGCAGATTAGCAACACAATTACAGAATTAGACAGCTCAACAGAAAGCCAAAGGAGCACAATTAAGGCAATGGAATGCATAATCAGTGAGAATCAAGATAAAGCAACTGTTTAAGTCATCTGGTACAGCTCTAACAAAGGCACCATGAGTGGGTGATTTTAGCAAAGAAAAGTTTATTCTTAAACACTACAGTAGGCTACAAGGATGAATTTAGGGTGTCTGCTCCAGGGGAAGGCTTTCCCTTTGTTGGCTCTGGAGGGAGATCCTGGTGCTGCATCATTCTTTGCTCAGGAAGCATCCAGGCCCAGGAACCTCACATCTGACAGACTGCTCTACTCCCAGTGCTACTTTCTTGTTGGTATGCGGTTCACAACTCTCTCCTTCCTTCCCTTTCCTTCTACCTCTTGTAGGATAAAAGGTAGTGCAAGCCACACTCCAGGGAAACTCCCTTAGTAAGGTGTTGCAGTCCCAACCCAATACTCTTAAACCAATCCTCTCTATTAACCACAGCAGAGATGAGGATTTACAGCATAGGAAAATCACAAAATGGAGAGCAATCACACAGTCCTGGGAACAATGGCCCATTGAAATTGCTATGCACATTTTGAGGGGACACAATTTAATCCACGACAGTAATAGACACCAACTATGTGAGGAAAAGTCAGAGAAGAGAATTTTAAAAAATGAAGAAACACTAATAGTAATGAGGGAATCAATTAAAATGAATGATATGTGAATGACGAGTATGACAACAGACAGGAGAATAACAGAAAATACACAGAGAACTGTTGAAGATCTGTTGACAAAAACTTCTCTGATATCACAGAAGATGAGAAGATATCTATCCAAGATGTCATCGAACTCCACACGGGACAGATTGCAGAAGAAAGGCACCAAGACATATCATAATCAAACTCACCGAAAATAAAGATAAGCAAAAGGTTTTAAAAGCAGCTACAGTTAAACCAATAAATAATCTACAAAATAGTCAATAAGACAAAACATGGACTGCTCAGCAGAAACAATGAAGGCAAGAAGGCAACAGGATGATATACAAAGCCTTGAAGGAAAAAAAGTTGCCAGCCAAGAATTATACACCCTGCCAAACTGTCTCTTAAATGTGGTGGTGAAATTAGGACACTCCCAGATGAACAGAAGTTTAGAATATTCACAAAACTCAAAGTGAAATTACAGAAAATACTGAAGGAACTTCTTCAGTTAGAAAATAGATAACATGATAAAAATGAAAGGCTACAATGCAGGACATAGCAACTAGATATCTATTACGAGAGGGAAACCATGAAAATACATCAAAGCTAAAACACTATGAATAGGGAAACAGATGTCTGGATATACAAGAGGACAATACTGTATCAAAATGTGAGACTAAACAACGTAGTCACAGATCTTTCATATGGGGAGGAAGTCAAGGCAACAAAGGAATTTAAAGACCAGTTTAAATTTAGACAAAAAGGGTTGAATATTAAGGAGACGACAATGGAAATGAACATTTCTACACATCAAAATAAAAAGCAAAAACATAAAGTGTCAGCAAACATGACCCCAATAACAATATAGAAGATGATAAGAAAACCCATAAAGTAAAATGATTTAGCACAGAAAGTAAGTGGAATAAAGAAACTGACAACAACAAACAGAAAAACAAAAGCACTAAATTTATATCTATTAATAATTATGCTGAATATAAATGGGTTAAATCTACCAATAAAGTGACAAAGAACAGTACAACAGGTAAAAAAAAAAAAAAAAAAAACAGAATCCATCTATAAACTGCCTACAAGATACACACCTTAGACTTCAAGATACAGAGACTGACAATGAAGTCCACAAACTTAATTGTCCTTAAACTTAAAAGTGCCACATAACTCATTGTTGAATATCACCATGGTCACCTCTGAAGTACACCCCTTGGGAAGCTATGCACTGATGCCAGCACCTAGTCTACCCTTTCACGCAATTCTGGAACTCTTTCTGGAATGGACATTGCACACTTGTGGCATGGTGGCAAATTTGTTAATTTAATTGCCGAGTTGTTTGTGAGGGATTTTTTTATGCAGTACACAATAATTGTATAGGAACACCATCCCTGCTTGCCTGATCTGGCTCTCAATGAATTATCTCTTTATCCCAAGTTACAGGAACTACTGAAGGAAGACATTTTGACGATATTCTGGATATGAAGGGTAATATGATGATCAGAGCTGTCATATTAGCCTTGATGTCCCAAATGTCATCAAAATGTCTTCCTTTCAATATTACTTTTATCTTCAGGTAAACAAAAAAGTCACTGGAAGCCAGATCAGGTGAGCAGGCAGGGTGTTCCAATACAGTTACTTGTTTACTGGCTATAAACGGCATCATAGACAGTGTCTTGTGAGCTGTGACACTGTTGTGATGCAAGGGTCACGAGTTGTTGGTGAAAAGTTCAGGTCGTTTTCATCTAACTTTTTCACACGGCATTTTGAAAATTTCCAAATAGTAAACTTAGGTAAAGTGTTGGTCCAGTTGGTAAAAACTTGTAACAGACCATCACTCTAATACCAAAAAAAAAAGAGCAACATCATTTTGACTCTTGATTTGGACACACAGAACGTTTTTTGTCATAGAGAACTGGCTGACTTCCACTGTGCACTGTGATGCTTTGTTTCAGGGTCCTGTTGGTACACTCATGTTTCATCAACAGAGATGACAGAGCCCGTCTTGCCTCTACAAAAGGTCTTGCTGGCAAACTTCAACTCTCCTTTGCTGTTGTTCATCACTGAGCTCCTTTGGGACCATTTCTGCACGTGTTTCTCTGGCTAAGATTTCCAGTTAAGACCCTCCTGTGGCGCTATTGATGTCACTTCATCTGCTATGCTTCCCTCAGTCAGCTGATGATTCTGACACACAATTTGATGAATTGTATCAATGTTTTCGTCAGTTCAGCTCCTTACTGGCCACTTGGACTGCTCTTCATCAGTCCTGACACTTCCTGAATGTCATCAAAATGTCCTCCTTTCAATATTTCCCCTTGGAAAAATGTTTAATCCTTTCGTACACTGCTGTTTTCTTCACGGCATTATCCTCAGACACTTGGACCAACATGTTCCTGATTTCACTTCCACTCTTGCCAAGTTGAACAAGAAACTTCATGTTTGTTTGTTGCTCTAATTCAAGCTCTGATATTTTCACAACAGCACACAAAAACAGGCAATAATGAATGCTACTCAGCAAGACACTGCCACACATTGACACAAACACACCTGGGACACTCTGATATACTAAGGTTATGAAACCTTATCGAGTTATTTGTACAGTGCTGCCAACTTAAGTGCAGGGTGGCAAGTTCATGAACGTAATTGTCAGACCTCACACATCTAGTTTCTAAATTATGTTCCACTGGTCCATCTATCAGTACTGTAGTTGCATCAGTACCAGGTGTCTTTGTTTCTAAGGTGTGTCTCTTGTAAACCATATATTGATGGATCTTGCTTCTGAAATCCATTCTATCATTCTCTGTGTTTCTTTCCGGGTGCATTCAGGCCTTCCACACTCAGTGTAATTCTCAATAGGTGTCAGTGCATGACTCTCACTTTGAAGCATCTTTGTTTTCTGCTGCTGATATTTTCTTTGTCTCTCTTAGGTTCCTGTGCTGAATTCCTTTACTGTGTGAATTTCTGGATCATTTCTACTGTTTTTGTAGGTATTGCTTTTATTGACGTTTTAAGTCTTCCTTCTTTATTTCGATTACTAGATTTGTTAGCTTTCCTTGTGGCTGCCTTAAAATCTATCCTTATTTTCCTAGGTTTGAATCAGTCTAATATTATGGGGTATTGCCTTGGCTTCTACTCTATTAGAAAGTTCTATAAATATACCTTTTCTTCTCTTTTATTACTCGGACATTGTTATCATGTACAGATTAACTGTTCTGGGTCACTGTTGGAAGTCTTTTGGCTTCAGATAGTCCTTGGGAGTTCATTTCCTAGGCTGCTATCTGGCTAGTTCAGTCTTGTGCCTTACATTCAGACTGTGGTCTCATGTAGTCTGTTCTCAGACTGAAGAACTCCCTTAATAATTCTTGGAAGTTTGGTTTGGTTTGTACACAGTCCCTTAATTTCTGTTTATCGGGAAAGATAATTTACAAACATCTGTCCACATAAAAAACTTGAAAGAATATATCCAGCAGCTTTATTCACAACAGCCGAAGACCGAGTACAACCAAGATGTCCTATAACAGGTGATGGGAAAAACATCCTGTGATACATCTACACAATGCAGTATTATTCAACAACAAAAATGAAGTCAGCTATCAAGCCACACAGTGATAGGAACTGATTTTAAAAGCATAATGCAAAGTGAATGAAGACACTCTGACAAAAATAAGCTAAAGAGTCAATATAAAGATCAGAGGTGGCACTAAGAAGGCAGAGTAGCTGGACACATCCAGTGATTCCCTCTAACAACAAAGACCCACAAATCAACTGATTATATATGACATTTTAGGAGATGTAAACCTTAAAAGGGAAGTTGTGAAATAGGGAAGGGAGAGTAGGTCCAAAAGTACCTACAACTGACCAGATGTGCCCCGGTACACCCCTGGTCTGGGCAGCCTTTTTCCACGACAGTTGAGTATATGAGAACAGTGGAGCAGACGGATGTCTGAGGCATAGTTTCCTAGGACAAAAGGGGGGACAGGAAGAACCTGTGAGGCATCAAAACTACTTCAAGTTTTCTCTTTTCTGCAGGCAACTGAGAGCTGCAAAGGGTGCCCCAGGGACAGAGGAGTGGGCGTGCAGTCCTTACTGCTAAGGTTTAAAATGACAACATAAACATACAAAGCACATGGATTTGCACATAAAATACATGGTCAGGAATGGCTACCCCGAGCGCAGAGCTTACTAGCAAGTCATCCAGGAAGAAGACTGTCTAAAGCAGTTGTAAATCATTTGATGAGTTTCTCAAACAGCACATGAATTTTCTCATTTTTAACATCATGATGCTTTCAGTGCATGAGGCCAACTTTTGAAACCAGCACTTTTGACAAGCCAGCCATAAGGTCTAAATCCCCATATGAAGCAGCTGGGCCAGGTGACAGGCATTAGCGAAGGGACTGGACCTGCATGGGGTAGGTGGTGCAAGGACTTTAATATCTTCAGTTGTTACAGAAAATAAGGAAGCGAAAGACACCCAGGAAAAGGTAAGAAGCTGTTCATTACGCCGGCAGGCCACGGGACCTTCTCAGGTTCCAACAAATGGCCCCCAGTTTGGTTTCAGGAGTGTAAATATAGTGCCGTTTGAGGATGTCGTGGTTAAGGCAAATGGTTATGAGGGGGGTGTGCATCCTGCTTGGCGGGATAAGGGGGGCATTTTATCAGGCAGGTGTGAGGCTTTGAAGGGGCACATCCTGCCTGGCAGGAGTGAGACTTATCAAAGGGAAATATCCTGTTAGGCAAAAGGGAGATGGGAGTGACCCGTCAGGCAGGGGAGTGTTCTGTCGAGCCGCGCCGAGCTCCGGAGGGGAGTGACCCGTCAGGCGGGAGAGTGTTCTGTCGAGCGGGCACTAAGCTTATCAAAGGAGAGTGTCCTTGTCCAGGGAGAGCTGCGGTGAAGAGGAGGTTAGGCGGGTGCAGGAACTGCAAAGAAGGGGGAGGAAAATTTTTCAGTCTCTATATTACAGTGACCCCCTGCACAGGTATCCCCTGGCACATTTGTGGAGGACCGGGTGGGGCAGAGGACCAGGTGGGAAAGGATGCAAGACACAGGTCTCAACTGAAAAGGTGGAAACTCACCACACAAACCTTCGCTCAGTGCACTGGGCTTCTAGGTCAGCAGGAAACTGTGTTGCATTGGCACAAGAGTGGGACAGTAAAGAGCAGGACGTGGATGGACAGTGACCAGGTCAGGGCAAGAAAACTGTTGGAACTGAGAGGGGCCCCCGCAGGGGTGGGGCCCGGATAGGAGGCTGGGTCAGTACCGGATGGGGGCTAATCCTTCCCTGACCCCCAACCATGCAGGTCCCCTGAATTTCCTAGTCTAGGTCCCTAATACCAACGGCACTTGATTCTCATTCTTCTCATCCAAAGGAATCTTGGGTGTGCTGGCGAGCAGTGATTCTGCCTGCCTGTTTTAAGTTAAGCTCTCAAACTATGCAGGCTCAACGTCTAGTGTTACGTGGGCCACATACGTTGGAATCTTAGACACTTTCCTCATAAAAGGGGAAAAAAAGTTACATCGCAGGCCTTTCTGAGGGAAGGGAGTGGCAATAACCCTGCATGAGAATGAGGTGGGTGCAAAACAGACACTTGGGAGCTGGGATTTTCCTGCTAGCCCAGTAAGAGGTGCTACGATTCCATGCAGTGCTTAGAGAAACTGCATCACTATGGAACCAGTCTTATTTCTAGGGAAATCACAGCCCAAGTAAATACAGCGGTTGTAGGACGGCATTTTCATGAGGGTAACTCAGCTTGCTGAGGGAGCCCCTCTCGAGGACCTGGCAGTCCACTTCTGAATAGATTTAGCCAGGGAAATATGACAAATACCAGTGGAACACAATCTGATCTAGTGCTGGAAGATCATGCCCCCAGGTTGGAAGATACTGAAAACCTGACTGGAGAAGAGCTGCCTCCTCAAAGTAGACATAACCTTAAGGACACGCACGGAATCAAGCTTGTGGGACCATCATTCGCTAATGTGCTACGACTCAAAAGGAGAAGAAATAGCTGCAAGCATCCATTAAAAGCTGGACTGTGGAATGTAAACAATTATAAATGGTAAAAAATGAATGAAACATATAAACACTGATATCCTAGGCATTAGTCAGCTGAAATGGACTGGTACTGATCATTCTGAATTAGACAATCACAGGGTCCACTATGAAGGGAAGGACAACTTGAAAGGGAACTGCATCACATTCATCCTCCAAAAGAACATTTCAAGATCTGTCCTGAAGTACAGCACTCTCGGTGATAGGACAGTATCCATACCGCTGCAAGGAAGGCCAGGGAATATGAACATGAAGACACTTAGCAACTTCTGCAGTCTGAAATTGACCCAACATGCAAGCAGGATGCATTGATAATTACTAGTGACTGGAACTGGAAAGTGAGAAACAAAGAAGGACGGGTATTGGGAAACCATTGTCTTGGTTGTAGAAATAACCACGGAGATCATACGAGAGAATTTTGTAAAAGCAAAAACTTCTTCACAGCAAATACCTTTTTTCACCAACCTAAACAGCAACTACACACACAGACCTCATCAGATGGAATACACAGGCATCCAATCAACTACATCTGTGGAAAGGGATGATGAAAAAGCTCAATATCATCAGTCAGAACAACGCCAGATGCCAATTGTGCAAAAGACCATGAAATGCTCAAATGGAAATTCACACTGAAACCGAACAAATCCACAAGAAGTGAAGCATGACCTTGAGTATACCCAACCTGAGTTGAGGGAACCTGAAGAATGGACTTGATGGCACCTCACAATACCAGCAGCAGCAGTACAACAGCAACTTCTAATAATGAAAGCTGTGACCATTTGAGCAATAAGTACTAATATCTAGTAGCCTATACTGATAACAACTTAATGAGTAAATAAAGTGGAGTAAAGGAAACCTATCCCGTGCAGCAGAATTCCAATTAATATGTACAGAATTCCAATTAATATGTACAGAATGAATAGAAAATCACCATTGGATAAACACAATAGTAATAATGGTTGCAGGTAATAATTACGAGGAGATCTAAAATTAACACGCAAATGCAGTATGAAAAACACTATTTATATAGTTTCAAATTATCTCCCTATGATAAATTTGTTAATTACTAATGGTAAAAATACTTAACTTCAGAGCTGGGAAAACTAGAGGAAAGCACCTTATCTATGAAAGCAAAATAAAACCTTAGTCCAAATACCACATGAATGCATTTTATTGCATGCAAATTAACATCCATTAGAAACACTAAAAAATGTGACACAACATATGCTCAAGACCTTATTTCTAACACCCAAAGACTGGGAGACAGAAAAATTGAGCATGGACTCCAAAAAGAATTGTCCTTTCAGCTGATCATGGAACTAGAGAAACAAACAGTAACAAAGACAGTCCCAGTTACCACAAACCTATTTTCTCCCAAAGAAATAAAGTGCCTCTAATGACCCTTTCTTTGAGTTTTGGTTCTTAGTCACTGAGAAACTTTGTTCTCTAATCAGACTTTCAGAACTTCGCTGTTTCAAATTACAGCACTAGAATGACACAATTGTCACTTACTGCCTTGCTTCACTGTCAGATCTCATGTGCAGCTTTGCCACATTCCTTACATTCAGAAGGCCCCTCTCCACTCTCAGTACTCACATGACTAGTTCAGTAGGAGAAGGCCCTAAAGGCTTTGGCACATTTCTTCCATTTGTAAGGCTTCTCTGGACTGTGAGTACCCAAGTGGCTACGGAAGTGGCAGGAGCAACTACAACTCGGCCACATGCTTTACAGTGACAGGCTCCTCTTTACTGTGAGTAGGAACATTTGGAGTGAGGTGTAAGGAACAACCGAAGGATTTGCCACGTTCTTTACATTCATAACGTCTCTCTCCACTGTGAAATCTCATACGTGCAGTGAGGCCTGACAAACGATAAAAGACTGTCACAGTCCTGACATTCCTAAGGCCTCTCCACAGTGTGAATTCTCATATGTTAAGTCTGAAGAGTGCCTAAATGATTTGCCACAGTCTCTCCATTCATAAGGCCTGTCTCCATTGTGAGCGGCTACATGTGCAGCAAAGTGTGACAGCCCAGTAAAGGCTTTCCGCATTCCTTACAGGCAGGAGGCCTCACTCCACCAGGAATTCTCACATGAGCAGTGAGGTCTGAGGAATCACGAAAGGCTCTGTTGCGTTCCTTACATTCATAAGGCCTCTCCCCACTGGGAATTCTCATATGTACAGTCAAGGGTGAGGAGGAACTCAAGGACCTGCCATATTCCTTACAGCAATAAAGACTCTCTCCAAGTACCCATGTCTAGTGAAGTGTGAGGAATTACAGAAGGCTTTCCCACAATCCTTGTATTCATTCATAAGGCCTCTCTCCACTATGAATTCACAAGTTTTGTAAGGCATGATGGCCAACTAAAGGCTTTTCCACATTCCTGACATTCATAGGGCTTCTCTTCACTCTGAATTCTCATACATCTAGGAAGGTCTGAGAAAGGACAACCAAGCTGTCCCACATTCCTTACATTCACAATGCCTCTCTCCTTGTGAATTCCCAAATGTTTACTTTGAGGAGCAACTAAATGATTTTCCAGATGCCTTACCTTCATAAGGCCTCCTGCCACTGTGAAGTCTCAAATGAAGTTTGAGAAGGAACTAAAGAATCTGCCACAACCCTTACATTCATAAGGCTTCTCTCCACTGTGAAGTCCTGTATCTTTAGTGAAGCTTAAAGAACAACTAAAGGCTCTCCCACATTCCTCACATTGGTAAGGCTTTTCCTCATTGTGAATTTGCCTATGTTTAGTTAACTCTGAGGGGCTGCTCAGGGATTTGTCCCATTCCTTACACAAGTAAGGCCTCTCTTCTCTCGGAATACCCCTGTATCTAACGAGGTGTGAAGAATGAAAGGCTTTACCACATTCTTTACATTTATAAGTCCTTTCCCCCACTGTGAATTCTCACTAGTTAATTATAAGAAGGAACTACAGGATGTGCCACCTTTGTTACATTCATAAGGAAAAACTGTGATGTTCAGTGAAGTTGGAAAAGCATCTAAAAGCATTCCCACATTCTTTACACTCATATAGCTGTTCCCACTGTGAGTTCTTATACGTGTAGACAGGTTCCACGGCCAACTAAAGGCTTTCCTACGTTCCTCACACTGATAAGGAATCTCTCCACTGTGAATTCTCCTACGTGTGCTGAGGTGCAAGATATAAAGAAAGGCCTTGCCACATCCCTTACTGTTTTAGTCAGCTAGGGCTACTCTAACAGAAATACCACAGAGTGGATGGCTTTAACAAAGAAAGATTTATTCTTACATAGTCTGGTAGGTTGCAAGTCCATATCTAGGGTGTCCGCTCCAGGGGAAGGCTTTCCCCTTGACGGCTCTGGAGGAAAGTCCGGTATTGCATCAGTCTTTGTCCAGGGAGCGTCCTGACGCAAGAACCTCTGGTCTGAAGGACGCGCTCTGCTCCCGGTGCTGCTTGCTTGATGGTAGCGAGGTTCTCAAATTGTCCTTTGTTTCTTTTTCCTTTTATTCCTTGCAAGCTAAAAGCATTAAGGGTGGGGCAAGCCATACTCCTGGGAAACTCCCCCTACAGCAGGAATTTACAGCCCCACTCTAGTCCTTTAACATACAGGTTAGCAAAACCACACAATGGAGGACAGTCCCAAGATACTGGGAACCATATCCCAGCCACGTGGCTGCACACATTTTTGGGGGGGACACAATTCAAACCATGACACTTACCTTCATAAAGTCACTCTCCACTGCAAGCTCTCAGTATGTATAATGGGGTCTGAGTACTGATGAAACACGTTCCCACATTTCTTACATTCACCGGAAGTAACTGTCCAGTAAGAGTTCTCACGGGAGTGCTGTTGTAACAGGGACAACTGCACGCTTCTGCACACTCCTACACCGACAGGCACTGCATCCAGAGTGACATCGGACAGTTTGCTGAAGTAATGAGTGAGCTATTGAAGTCATCCATGTTCAACGAATCCAGAAGGATATGCTTCCACAGGAGTGCTTTGGGGCACAGAAAGACTGGGAGTGTTGTGGAAGTTCTGTCCACACTGACTGTCTTCATTACTTACACAGAGGTTCTTTATCATATGCCGTCTGTTGAAAATACACAGCTTGTGTGTTGTAGTCATCTGACACTGCTCTAACAGAGATATCATGAGTGAACAATTGTAGCAAAGAAAAGTTTATTCTTACACATTACAGGAAGCTGCAAGTCCAGATTCCAGATGTCCACTCCAGGGGAAAGGCTTTCCCTTTGTTGGCTCTAGAGGGAGGTCACTGTACTGCATCAGTCTCTTGTAAGGGAGCATCTTAGCACAGGAACCTCAGACCTGAAGGACACACTCTACTTCTGGTGTTGCTTTCCTGATAACATGAGGTCCCCAAATCTCTGCTTCCTTCCCTTTCCTTGTATCTCTTGTAGGATCAAAGGGTAATAGGTACTACAAGCCACATTCCAGGCAAATGCTCTTAACAAGGGTTCGGCAATCCCACCAGAATTCTCTTTTAACATAATCCTATCAGCCACAGGCAGACATTAGGATTTATAGCACAGGAAAATCACAAAATGGAAAACAATCACAGAATACAGGGAATTACGGGCCAGCCAAATTACTAACTATATTTTTGGAGGGTCACGATTCAATCCAAAACAATGTTGTTGGATATCAATTTGTTAGCAACGCACCATTCATACTAATCATGCATTTTTATCCTGGTCCTAAATTGTCTTGTATCTCACAGACTAAATCATCTGGCAGAGACACTACCATTACTTTCACTGTACTTCCAAAATATAGGATTTTCAAATAATTGTATGTAACTGAAATATGTTTCAAATACTCAGTATTTCACTCACATTTATGAACAATACTACACTGTGGAAGCCTTCTGAGACACAATGATGAAAAGAAGAGACCCGCTGCCATCAAGCTGATTCCAACTCAGTGACCCTACAGGACACAGCAGAACTGCACCACAGGGTTTTGAAGAAGTCCCTTGTGGACTGGAACTAATGACCCTTTGGTTAGCAGTTGTAGCCCTAAACCACTACACCACCACGGTTTCCACAGGATATCAGAGCTGATTTTATATATGTTTATTAGCTATCTGGGGTCCTGGTGACGCAACGGTTAAGAGCTGGGCTGCTGACCAATACACTGACAGCTTCAATCCAACAACCACTCCTTGGAAATCTGATTGGGCAGTTGGATTCTGGTCTGCAGGGTCACTGTGAAGTGGAATAATGTCGACAATAGGGGGTATTTTTTTTGGTGAGGTTGTGTTTGACCAGAACTTAAAGGTTGGTGGTTCAAACCAATCCACAAGCACATTCTTGAGTGAGTATGGATTTGATGGCCTTGGGTTTCAGACACATGTCTCTGTGTGTCTATGTAACAGACCACGCACGTGTGCACAAGCACACACGCATGCACACATGCCTCTATAAAACCCCTAGAGGTGTAATCAGTAGGCGGTTGGCAGCTAACTTAAAGGTTGGTGCTTCAAAGCCACCAGCAGCTCCATGGGAGAAAGCTGTTACAGTCTACTGCCATAAACAGCACAGTCTTGGAAGCTCTATAAGGCAGTTCTACTCTGGCCTGTAGGGTGGCCATGAATTGGAATCGAGTTCATAAAGATTACACACACACACACAACCATAGGGTTCTACTACCTGAAATTACTACAGAAGCAGATCCCCAAGTATTTCTCCTGCAGACCCCCCTAGGAAGGTTCAAATTCCTGATTTGATCATCACCACATAAGTGCTGAACATTTCGTGGCACCTGTGCACCTTATAGATGTTTTAATGCAATGGACCTTAAGCCTTTCTCCTGAAGCACTGCTGACTCCTGAGTGAATGACACTCACGTGAATGACACCAGCATCTGCTGGGTGTGATCCTCATCTTCAGTGGTAGGGAATTTACAGACTTCTCTTACCATGAAGGACAGGGAAAGTTTTCATGAACTGGACTATCCTATGTTCAGTGGATAGCTTTTCTTCATCATTAATATTTCCAAAAACTTATAAATGATTCAAGGTGAGGTTCACATTGCCAAACAAAAATGAATGGAATTACTCAGAAGGAAAAGGCAGCTGGGAAAAAAAAACAGAAGTGAACACAGCACAGTTTCAGTACTTTGGCAATGGTAAAAAAGCAATATACTAGGAAATACTTTCATGAAGATCAACAGTTACGGTGGCATAAAAGGGGTGTAACGACATGAGGAAAGCCAAGATGCACATGGAACACCAGAAGAGGAAAATGGGCTGGTTTTCCTCCACAAACACATGAGTGTAAGGATTGATGCGAGTTCAAAAAGTGTCTGTGAACCGCACACTCCTCAACTCAAAAGTGACTTTTTAAAATTAATTTCTCCAAATCTCATTCCCTCCATGGAAGCCTGGTCCTTCAGAGGATTCCTGTCTCCTGCTGCCCCCAACACAGTCATCTTGGATGAGTGCTAGCTGCACTTCCCTCAGCTATGCCTTTTGTAACTCTAGGAGGACAATCGGGTGCAGCCAACATGGTGATTATGGAGAAAGGCAGACCATGAAGACAGGGAAGAGCAACGAACGCTTCCCTGACTCTGAGCCAAAACTCTGGTTTTGAGAGTCTCTGGAGATTAGCAGGTGTAAATTTAGGTCCAGGAAAATCATCATGCCAAACTTGTAATAAACACAGTAAGAATCATCACAAGTACTCAGATCACAAATAATCTCTCAGTGTACCCAAAAAACAGATTCTGAAGTCAACACTCACACTTGGGAAATTTAAAGGGCCCTAAAGCTTTTAACTAAAATTGAAAGGAGAAGCCAGTTTCATACACCGAACATTGTGACCAAGCCAGGATACACATGCTCCCGAGAGCAAACAATCACACTTGTCTTCTTTAACAAGGTATTCCCATTCCTTAGCTGATATATGGGGTAGCAGCACAAGCTATTCGGTTAAGAAGCAGAAATTTTAAAGTAAAATGAAGTCATCCATACCTACTGAGGCCAGGTTTCTGAAGGTTTCCAGCATCACCTCTCTGTAGAGTTTCCTCTGAGAAACATCCAGCAATGCCCACTCTTCCTGGGTGAAGTCCACAGCCACATCCTCACCAGCCACTGAGTCCTAGAAATTCAAAATATTCTGGTTCAGTGAGGTACCATGTACTCCATCCCATGCAAAAAGTACGATAGGTTGCCAGTCCTTGAGAAATGAGATTTCACGGGGTTCTGGCACAGGGTTCTCTGTTCTCCTAAGGTCTCCTCTGGGGCTTAGCCATCAGTTTGACTTCTTCACTGTCTACATTCAACCTCATGGACTGCATCCTGTCTCAGAGACTTAAAAATATTTCCAGTACAATGGACTTCTTTCTCTTACGTTGACTGCGACCAATTCTACCCTCTTTCCTCTCTCTTCAGTCTAGAACACTCAGAGCACAGAGCATAAGGTGGAGAAGGGCTCACCAGTGAAAGCCCTAGTTCCACATTCAGATCACCTCTTCCTGGGAGTGGAGTTTACCAGGCTGAACAGCACCCATCTGAATACTTAACCAAACAGGAAACACAGGGTGAAAGCAGGATGCAGTAAATCGGAAAAGGTCCATGTATAAACTCATGAAGTTGCTGAAAAAACGAATTTACAGTGAAGTCAGCTGAGCAGTTTCAACGACCGAGGCCCTATTTTTACAAAACCAATCCTTTTTCTGTTTCCAACATTTGTATTTCAATCACCAAGAAGTGATGATCAGTGTATCTTAATTGCAACTTTGATCCATTTCAGACTGTAGAATTTGACAAGAAAAAATCTTCATATTTCTTCATCTTTGGCCTTAGCGGTTGATGGGTAAATATAAATGATAGTCCTATTGGCTGTCTCCCCTGGTAGGAGTATGGAGGTTATGCTACTACTGACAGCGTTGTACTTAACAATAGATCCTGAAATGTTTTTTTCATCATGAGTGCCAACACCATTCCTCTTCAATTTGTCATTCCTGGCATAGTAGACCATGACTGTCCAATTAAAAATGACGAATACCAGTCCATTGTAGGTCACTACTGCTGGGATATCAATCTCTATGTGTTTCATTTCAGTCTTGACAATTTCCAGTTTTTCCAGATTCAGGCTTTGTATATTCCACATTCTCATTAGTAATGGATATCTATGGCTGTTCCTTTCTCATTTTGAGACCTGCCACATCAGTAAACAAAGGTCCTGAAAGCTTGATGCCATCCACATCATTAAGGTGCACTCTGCTACGCGGGGGCAGCTCTCTGGAAGGTCTTCCAACCTCAGAGCCTCATTTTCTGACACTCTACAGACAGTCTTCTACTGCTGCTCATAAGGTTTTCACAGGTTCACTCTTTCAGAAGTACACTGCCAGGTTCAGCTGAACCCTGCCTAGAAGTTCAGCTAAAATTTGTGTCCTACAAATGACCTTTATGTTCTCTGAAATACTGACGACATAGCATTTAGCATCACAGCAAAATGCAAGTTACCACAGTACCACAAACTGATAGACACATGGGGGTTTATGCTATCATTGACAAAGAAAAGCTACAGCAATGACTTAAAACATGAAAGAACTGAAAATTTCATATAGTAATTTCACAGAGTCATGTGAAAATGTCTTCCTTTAGGTTTGTCTTAGTTAAGAAGGAATTGTATCTTTAACTTTTTGAAGCTGGATCTTAGAAATTTACATTTATATTCATTCACTAGATTAAGCTTAGAAAGAGCAAAATATTGGGCATATTCCGATGTCCATTTGTAGCAATATGCTCAAAACAACCAAGATGAACCACAGGCATTATGGAGCCTTCTAAGACGTTAGAATGAAGCTTTCTGTATTATAAAAACTCCAAGGGAATTATTAAAAAGCAAGTGTAAATCCTACAACCTTTTGTCCAAAAAAGTAGGAGAAATAGTATGTTTCACCTTTGAATTTTTACTCTTGTATCAGGTGAAAGAGGCAATTCTCTGTGTCTGAGAAGTTTATATCCATTAAATTGAAAAATTCTTGAAACACAATCTGACCTAGAATATTTTTCCAATGGAAACTGTTAGCCTCAGAAGTTAAATACAACATGTCATATGGTGAGCTTATCCAGCAAACAGAGCATTATTACTTTAGATTCCCATTCAAGACTTGGCAGTTAAAATGACACAGGTTAACTGCTATAGCAGAGACGGGTGGCAAGACAAAGACTTGATTGTGGAAAGCATGTGTCTAAAACACCTGAGAGCCTCGAGGAAACAACATCCCTTCAAAAGGGATGGAGGAGAACACCCCACACGTAATCCAGCTGGACCTGTTGTCCACTCTGTCACCACAAAAAGGAATTTGAGAGAGAACCCCATCGACAGTCAGCGCCTTCCACTATTAACACTCTCAAAGTATAACAAGTGCAGCTGTAGTTAGGGAACTGCAGTGAAAAGCCTGTAAGACCTGGGGAGCTACACACTGAACTGTGTAACCCCCAAATATGTATCAGCTTGAGTAGGCCGTGATTTCTAATACATAGGGTTTTCCTTCATTTCATGACTGTAAGTTTCCTATGTGTTATGAATTCCAATCTCTGTCTGTGGTTTGCGAGGCATGATTAGATTCTGTTAAAGAGGATGAGGGTGGGATTGTAACATCCTTCCTAAGGACACATCTGTGATTCCATTTAAAAGGACTTTCCCTGGGGAGTGGCCTCACAACACCTTTTACCTTACAAGAAGCGAACAGAGCAGGAGACCTCAAACCACCCAAAATGAGGCATTAAGACTAAAGCATGCCCTCTGGACCTAAGGTCCCTGGGCTGAGAAGCTCCTTGATCAGGGAAAGATTCAAGGACCAGCCTCTTGAGCTGAGAAAGACAGAAAGCCTTTCCTTGCATTTGGACCTCCAGCCTTTTAGACTATGAGAACATACACTTTATCTTTACTAGAACTCTACATGTAGTATTTGCATTATAACAGCACTGGATGAGTAAGACATTGGGGTAGAAAACAAAACTGCAGAGAAGGGACAAGGGTGGCTCTCAAGGACCTGGAACTCTCTCTTCAGCCACAGCTGCTTCATCTTCAGACTCTGCTCAGGAAGTTGTGTCATTCAAGAAACAGAACCAAGGCCTAAGTGAGGATGTTAACATCCCATGATGAGATCCCTGAGAGTCATGTAAAGAAGGTGACCCCAGGCATCCAAGACTTGAAAATCTACCTATTTCTGCAGAAATAGTCCAGTGACACTGGAGCAGGCCATCAGGATGCCTCTTAGGGCTCAGTCCCCTGGCCTTCTCTGCCACCTCTTTACATGACTGAGGAACCTCAGGGCCTGGAACACATGGTCCCCAGAAGTTCACATCTAGCCTCACCCCTTCCAGTAACAGTACCCTAGTTCCTGGTACCATGCACCATTTCTGCCTCTACCTTCTGGAATTCTAAATGAATGTGTGCTCTGAACACAAGAGGTTACTGCAGGAAGAGGAACAGCAGAGGAAGCCAAGTCACTAGGCAGTTTGGAGGCACATGAGTGATGTCTGCTTCACAAAGCCAGTCAGAGAAGCTGAAATCCTTACTTGTGATTCCATGGATGTGCAAGATGGGTGCCTCCCGTCCACAGCTGCCTAGACTGGACTGTCTCTCCCTACATCACACCTGAGACCTGAAACAGAAGAAGACAGTGTTCAGTAAGGAGAGACTGGTTTCTGGCCTTCAGCTCTCTCCTGGGCAGGGAGTCTCCCAAGCTCAAGGCCATGCTCCACTCTGAGGACAATGGTACTGAGGGGCAGATCCAGCTCCATCCTCTAGAGGACACATCTGCATTCTTCAGGAAGCTCCACGGGCCTCCTCCTCTGGCAACAAAGTCACAGAGGGAGGAGCATCCAGGCCTGAGCAGGCTGAAAAACGTGAACCTGCCTCCCTCCAGGACATGCAGGGTTTGAAACTTAGGCTGAGGATACGCCTATGAGTTTAAGGGCTTCCTTACATAGAATAAGACACACACTTTCATTGAGTTTCCACATGAATGAATTATCAGGGAGAATCTATGTCAAGTTCAAGTCAATGAACACATCAACCATCCCTGATTTTTAATTAAGTGCAGATGAAACTCTTCTGTTATGCTTCAGAAGAAATTCTTTTGTTTCATTTACAGCATGGTCATATACAATGAAAGAGCCTTGATGGTGCAGTGGTTAAGCACTTGGCTGCTAAACAAGAGGCCCAGTTTAAACTCATCAGCAGCCCGCAGGGAGAAAGGGTGACAATGGGCTTCCATAAAGATTACAGCCTTGAAAACTCTACATGGCAGTTCTACTCTGCCTATGGGGTTGCTGAAGCGGATGAAATCAACTCAGTACAGCAACGGAGAGTTTGGGCTCTCAAGTAGAAAGAGAATTAACAACTTGAACCAGTACAGAGACTAAATTCATTGAGTAAATGCAGTATCCCCTTGGACTGTTTGAAGACCTGCTCTTTGGTCTGTGTATCAGTTCCTCATGAGCACACTTAAGTGTTCTTTAAGTCATTATAGCAGAATTGAGGCAACGGAAGTCAGAATTAGTAACACTGAAAAGTAAAGCAGTTCACATCAACTGACTTCGGAAAATTAAAAAAAACAAACAAACAAAGAAATGAAGAAACCATAAGAATTATTGGGACTGCATCAGGAGCAATAACCCATGAGTGACTGGAATAGAAGAATGGGGGGAGAGGCAGGTAACCGAAAACCTAGAGAGAATTGTCACAGATTTGCTGGCAGAAAACTGCTCTGATATTGTGAACCACAAAAAGACATCTATCCAGCAAACTCACTGTACCCCACAAAAAAGAAGACCCCCAAAAGGAAGACACTAAGACATATTACAGTCAATCTTCCTGTTTAGTCAGCTAGTGCTACTGTAGCAGAGATACCACTCAATTCCAACTTGTAGAGATAGCAAACAATAAATAGATAGTCACCCATTAAGGACAGTAAGTAAGACTATGCTCTGACTACTCAGTAGAAATCAGGAGGACAAGATGGTAACGGGATGACATATACAAAATCTGGAAGAAAAAAACCTGTCAGCCAAGAATTATATCCAACTAAGAATTATCCAGCAAAACTGTCTCTAAATATGAAGGCAATTCTAGGTCATTTCAAGATAAGCAGAAGTTAAGAGAATTTGTAAAAACTAAACTAAGATTACAAGACATATTAACACAAGTTCTTTGGCCACAGACTTCGTAATACCAGACAACAACCCAAGAAGAGAATATAGGGCAGAACAACCAGATAAAAACAGAAACAAGGAAGCAACAAAAACAAGTCAAAGGTAAAACAGTAAAAATATGGAAACAGAGACATCAATATATAAAAAATGTCAACATTAAAACTAAAAGTGGCCCTAAAAGATGTAGGCATACATTTTTCACATGGAAAGGAGGTGAAGACAACATAAAGAAGTAAAAGTTTGGTTTCAACTTAGACAAACAGGTGCAAATATTAAGGTAACCACAAAGGAAACCGATCAACCTACATTCAAAATAGGAGGAAGACATTAAAACTGGTGAAGAAAAAATCAACAATGAAATGAATCAAACAAATCATGAAAAAGATGAAAAGAAAAACCACTCACCACTGGAAATTAAGGAGAACAAAGAAACTGTGAATACTGCACACATGCACGCACATACACAGATAAATACATCAAAGTAACAGCACTAGACTCATACCTATCAATAATTAGACCTAGTGGAAATGTACTACATGCACCAGTAAAGAGACAGGGTGTCAGGATGCATTACAAAAATCATCCATCTACATGCTGCCAACAAGAGACACACCTTAGATTCAAAGACACAAACTAAAACCCAAATGGAAAAAAAACATGAAAAAACATCAGCACTGGTAATACTGATACCGTGGGAGGGGGGAGACTTTAAAGCAAACGGTTACAAAGGATGAGAAAGGACACTACGCAATGATTAGAAGGCCAAGAAACAGGATGACGAACTGTAGAAATATTTATGCACTCGATGACGGGGATTGAAAACATGTAAAACTAACTCTCAGCACATTGAACACAGAAACAGACAGTTCCAGAATCATAATAGGAGACTTTAACATACCACTTTCAGTGAAGGATACATCAAGGAGAAGTGCAATAAAGACTTAGATCTACATGCCACAATCAACCAACTCGATATCCTCCAGTCACACAGAACACGTCACCCAACAGTAGCCAAGTACACCTTCTTTTCCAATGCACATGGAACATTCTTCAGAACAGACTACATACTATGGCACATAGCAAGTCTTAACACAATCCAAGACACTGAAAGATTACAAAGCATGATTTCTGACCATAAAACCATAAAAGCAGAAATCCAAACAGAAACTTGAAGGGCAAAAAATCAAATGCATGGACACTGAACAATGTCTTGCTCAAAAACTACCGGGATCTAAAGCAAGGATGAAATACAGAAATTCATAGATTTAAATGAGAATGAAAATATCTCAAACCAGAACCTTTCGGACAGACCAAAAGCAATAGCTCCATCTGTACTAACAAAGCACAGATCTGAAACAGAACAAAAAAGGCAAAAATCAAAAGAATAACCCCAGAATTTGAACAAACAGGAAGGCAAAGAAGCTCTTGGGCACCAAAAGAAAGGAAATCATGAAAATTAGAATGGAAAGAAATGAAATACAGAACAGAAAACAAGTGAATGAGTCAAAACTGGTTCTTTAAAAAGATCAACAAAATTGATAAACCACTGTCCAAACAGGCAAAGGAAACACAGGAGAGGAAGCAAATAACCTGAATGGGAAATCAGATAGGTGATACCATAACACTTAAAAAAATTAAAAGAATCATAACAAAATACTCTAAATAACTGTACTCCAAAATTTTGAAAAACTACAGGAGAAGGAAAAATTTCTACCAACATACTACCTAACGAAATCCACACAAACCCAGGTAGAAATACTAAAAAAACTATAACAAAAGAGATTGAAGAGATCATTTAAAAACTCCAAAACTGAAAGAAAGACAGAAAACCCCTTGCCCCGACGGTTTCACTGGAATATTCTCATTTCAGAGACGTGTTAACACCAGCACTGCTAAATAGTACTTCAGAGTAGAAAAAAAGATAAAATACTTCCAAACCCACTCTGTGCAGCCAGCATAACCCTTATACAGATACCAGGTAGAAACACCAGAACAAGAAAAATTACAGATCAGTATCTCTTAAGAACACAGATGCAAAAGGCCCAACTAAATTTTAGTCAGTAGAAGTCAACAATATATGAAAAACTAACTCACCAGGACCAAGTGGAATTCATACCAGGTATGCAAGGATGTTTCAACATTAGAGAAATAATGTAATAATATATGTAATAACTGTCATAAAATAAAAGAATCACATGATCTTACCAATTGATAAAGAAATAACATCTGACAAACCCAATACCAATTCATGATAAAACCTCTCAGCAAAATAAAAGAGAAATGCCTCAACACAATAAAGGGCATTTATACAAATCCAACAGTCAACATCCTCTTAAAAGGAGAGAGTCTGCAAACATTCCTCCACAGGACAGAAACTGGACAAGAACGACCTGTATCACCACTCTTATTCAACACTGTGCTACAGGTTCTAGCCAAACTAGGAAGGCCAGAAAAAAAACTAAAGGGTATCCAAACTGGTAGGGAAGAAGTAAAAGTATCCCTATTTGCAGATAACATGATCTTACATACAGGATTCCCCAAAGAATCTGCAAGAAAACTACTGCAACTAACAGAAGATTGAAGACAAGTACTAGGCTACAAGACAAACACACAAAAATCACTTGGACTCCTCTACATCAACAGACAGAACTTCAAAAAGGAATCCACCAAATCAATACCGCCTACAATGGACCACCATTTTAGTCAGCTAGTGCTGCTCTAATAGAAATGCTACAGAGTGGATGCTTTTGGCAAAGAAAACTTTATTCTTACATACTCTGGTAGGCTACAAGTCCAAACTCTGGACTGATACTGGACCAGTAAACAACATCATGATAAGTGAAATCACGAATGAGGTTGTCAAAGATTTCATTTTCCTCCACTCCACAATCAATGCCCATGGAAGCAGCAGTCAAGAAATCAAAAGACACGTTGCATTGCGAAAATCGGCTGCCGAGGACCTCTTTCAAGTACTGAAAAGTAAAGAGGTCACCTTGAAGGCTAAGATGCTCTGACCCAAGCCATGGTAGTTTCAATCCTATCACAAGCATGTGAACTCTGGACACTGAATAAGGAAGACAGAAGAACAACTGATGCCTCTGAATTGTGGAACTGGAGAAGAATATTGAATGTACCACATGAACTACCAAAATAAAAAACAGATCTCTGGAAGAAGTACAACCAGAGTGTTTCTTGGAAGCAAAAATGGCAAGGCTGCATCTTACATACTTTGGACACGTTGTCAATAGGGACTGGTTCCTTGAGAAGGACACCAAGCTTGGTAGAATGGCAGTCAGCAAAAAAAGGAAGACGGATTGACACAGTGGCTACAATGATGGCTTTATGCATAAAAACTACCATGGATATGGTGCAGGATTGGGCAGTGTTTCAATCTATTGTGCACGAGGTCCTTATCAGCTGGAATCTACTCGACATCACCTAACAACAACTTTATCTGTAAACCGTCATCTAACGTAAATTAAAAAAGATGTACATATCAAACCTAAAATTACAAAGATTATGCAAGAAGAGATACGGACAACGATGGAAGTTCTAATACACAGCCTAGACAGACTACAATGTCTGACCAAAAATGCACAAACAACAGAAAACAGACAAATAGGAACTATTAAAAAGCAAACACCTATGCTCAAAGACTACCAAGAGAGTTAAAAGGCTAATTGCAGAACGGGAAAAAATATTTGGTAACTACATTTCTAATCAATTACTGATTGCCATAATCTACAAGTTACGGCCAACTATCTACAAGAAAAAGGTAAATAACCCAATCGAGAAATGGGTAAAGGAGACGGACAGACACTTCACCAAAGAAGACATCCATGTGGCCAACAGACACATGAGAAAAGGCTTATGATCATTAACAATTGGAGAAATCCAAATTCAAACTACAACAAGATACCATCTCACCCCAACAAGATGGGCAATAATCCAAAAACGCAAAACAACAAATGCTGGAGAGGCTTTGGAGAGACTGGAACTCATCTACAGTACTGGTCGGGATACACAATGGTACAACCCCTTTGGAAAGCAATTTGTGCTTCCTTAAAAAGCTAGAAATAGAAATGCCATATCATCCAGCAATCCCACTGCTTGGAATGTATCATGCAGAAATAAATGGGGTCACACAAATAGATACATGCACATGAATGTTTATTGTAGCTCTGTCCACAACAGCAAAAAGATAGAATAAACCTAGGTGCCCATCAACAGACGAATGCATACACAAACTATGGTACATACACACAATTGCACACTATGCAATGATAAAGAACAATGATGATTTTAGGAAGCATCTCATGGCCTGGTTTCAACTAGAAGACATGCTGAACGAAATCAGTCAGGTGCAAAAGGACTGCTATAAGGACTTAAAAATGGACTTCAGTACAGAAGAAAAGACTCTTGACTTCTACAAGGGTGGGGAAGGAGGAGGAGTGATGTTCATAAATTACACAGTCCATAGGTATTTGGTCAGGTGAAGGGAGTGACAGCATGCATCATAGAGCAGATCAGGGTAAATGGAAACCGTCAACTCAAAGATTTTTCAAGACTCAAGCCAATATGGCAAAGGGTAGAACATCAGGGACGGGAGAGTGGGGACTGTGTATTAACGGGACATTGACATCAACTAGCCTAACTAGTCTTTAGCTGGAAACCCTGGTGGTATAGTGGATTAAGGGCTACCAAAAGGTTGGCAGTTCAAATCCATCAGGCGTTCCTTGGAAACTCGAGGGGGCAATTCTATGCTAACCTACAGGGTCACTAGGAGTCAGATGTCCAATTCCATGGCAGAGGGTAATAGGTAAAGGGGAAGTGTTTAGCTAAGAAAGTTTTCTGTACCTTGTAGCTGGTGAGTGGCGTCTGGGGTCTTAAAAGCCAGCAAGCTGCCACCCAAGGTACACCAAATGTTTCTAACACATCTGGAACACATGATGACAGAGAACATCACCAAGACAGCCGTGAAGGGGGACACAACTTAGTCTCTGAGGCAACATCGGAAAAAGAAGGGTGCAGTACAAGAACTCAACTAAAAGACTAGAACTGATGGTCTGACAGCCTGGAGGGTCCCCTCGGAACACGGCCCCTAGGCCTGCTGCTGGCCATAACCTGAAACCATTATCGAGGTCCTCTTCATACAAGAATGTACTGGACTCAGGGACACAGTGTGTGCATGCGGTATGTGTACTTTATGGTTTTATACATTTACAGGAGGCTGTCCTACTGGTTTCTTTCCAGATAGGGTAGAAGAGAGTGGAGAGGAGGTGCCAGGCGCTCCTTAAGAGGGTACTGGAAGTACAGAGTGAAAAGAATGTGCTGTCACAGGGTGAAGAGAGCAGACGGAGCTGCAGGTAGGCGGTTATGCAAATTTGATTCGGATTGTATACTTTCACTTAGTCATAATATTTTAAAGAAAGGAAAAATCAAAAAAGAGAGGAAGCAGGGTTGGAAACCAATAAACCGATTTTCCAATCTGTAAATCAAGACAGGGCCAAAGCCAAATGTCACATTAAAAACTAGGCAAACAGAATACTTCAGACAAATAATTATTTCATTAGGATTCGGCTAAGGACCAAAGTGAGAAAACTTTCTAACTCGCGACAGGCATGGAGGGCCGCCCGCGATCCCCACGGGCGCTCTGGCCAGAGATGGGGAGGGGTCAGGGAAGGGCAACGGGCATGCGGTCCCCGGCGGTGGCGGAAGGCCGGCCACTGGCGCCCAACTGTTGCACCGGAAACACACGGAAGCTGGTGCGCCGACAGGGCCGGGTCGGGGACCTGGGGGTCTGTAGGGTCCTCCGGATCCCGAGCTGGAGGACGCCAGGCTGGAGCGGAAGCAGAGCACGGATTTCAAAGGGAAAGAACACACGCACCCTCCGGAGACGTCACCTCCGAACGATCCTCCACAGCTTTCGCAGGAAAAGGGACGGTGCGCCAGGGCGCCGGGGTGACGTCACGAAGGGGCGGGGCATAACCCGCGGAGGGGCGGGGCTTTCCGGGGAGGTGTGGCTTTCAGAGGGCGGGGCAGGGAAGCGACCTGATGCGGGAGGGGCGGGCAGCGCACCAGGAGAGCTGGGCAGGAGCTGACCCCACCTGAGTGTACAGTTTCCGTCCTTTCAACAGAATTGTATTCTCCTCCTACTGAGTCATTTCGAAGGGTTTGCGGTCCTGAAGACCAGAGCTGCTTCCCTTAACATTTCAAATAATTTAAGTATTTGAAGGCCAGAGGGGACAGAAAAGTTGGTAATTAGGGACCCAAGGTCCTGAAGGGACAGAGTTGACATGTCCTGGAGTTGAAAATAATATCACAAAATAATATGAGTTATGCCTGTTCAATGAGAAGCTGTCCCAAATATCTTCATCTAAGGTCCCGTAAGAGGTGAACTGTGTAGGTCCCACGTATTGGAAGCTGAGGCACTTTGCACCTAACGGTGTTTTTGTTTTTTTGTGCCCAAGAGTTAGCTCTCACTTACAGTGACTCTATACGACAGTAAAACCTAAACCAAACCTGTTGCCTGAAGTCTTTTACATTACACAGTGACCCTATAGGACAATGAAGAACAGTCCCCTACAGTTTCCAAGAAACAGCTGGTGGATTTGAACTGCCAACTTTTCTGACTAGCAGTCAAGCTCTCAATTACTAGGCCTCCAGGGTTCCATAAGCCAAGCCAGCCACTGCCGTTGAGTCCATTCCTACTCAAACGAACCCTATAGGGCAGAGTAGAACTGCCCCACAGAGCTTCCAAAGAGTGCCTGGCAGATTGGAACTGCCAACCTTTTGGTTAGCAGACGTAGCACATAATCCACTACACCACCAGGGCTTCCTATGTGCTTATAAATGGTACAATTTCCCTTAATGGTAATCCCCTTCAAACTAAAGTCACAAACACTTTGACTTTTTAACCCTAGAAAGTCTTCGCTTCAAGCTGCCAGTGTGTTGGACTTTCCACTCCTTGCCGCTGTAGACCAGGCAGGGTTGACACAGGAATGATGGATCTGCAGTTTCACTCCTACAGGTGTCACAGGCGTGTGAGTGCTGAGTGGTATGATGACTGGTCCGGTCCATCGGGCCTGGGAGGGCAGGTCTTTCCATGTCCACAGAAGCACCTGATCTCCTGGCTGCAAAGAATGTGTAGCTATCTGAGGAGCCAGCTTCTAACAAATCCGCTCTACCTGAAATAATGACAGAGAATTGTTGGGGAGAGGGTGGCCCGAAGCAGAGACAGAGACACACCAGTCGAAGGGTCCAGTGAAGTTTATTGGAAGAGAAAGAGAGTGGGGTCTGAGCCGAGAGTGGTTCAGCCAAGCCCCTCCCTAGTAGGGCAGGTTTTGTACAGTTAAAGTTTCAGTGAAGTAGTGTGGGATGAGGGGTTTGATAAGGAAGGAAAGAGTAGTAGCAAGAAATTCAGGTGTAGGGAACTTATGGACTGAATAAGGAAGAAGTGTTGATTAGAAGGGAAAGGGCTAAAATTTCTTAATGGTCAAGATTTTCATAAGTGAAGAGCTTTCAATTAGGAGGTGGGGAACACAGGCTTCAAGTTATTTATGGTTATACCTGGTCGGGCCTACCAGGCTCTTTTCAGCTGATGGCAGATCCTCTCAGTGACCTCCCCAAATTTCAGGGACAGAGTTCCCTCAAGAATTTTGGTTAGAGAAAGCCAATATTTAGACATCATGATATTAGGAGGCTGGCTGGAGGAGGGTGGGTCAAGTTGGTTAAGACAACCTGGTCTCTCATAAAGCATTTCAAAAGGACTAATTTTAAGCTTTTCCCTAGGATCCAATACAGACTCAGAGGAGGCTTAGTGGAGGATCATTCTTCCAGGGTAGCCTAGACTCCTCACACAATTTACTAAGATGACGTTTTATAGTCTGATTCATATTTTTACCCTTTCCACTAGATTTGAGGTCTCCATGCTGTGTGGAGATCCCAATTTATTCCTAAGGCAGCCAAAACGTTCTGTACCACTCTCTTTAGCTGTCTCAGTCCAGGAGAGAAAAATTTCTACAAATCCTGAAACAAAATCTGTACACACCAGGAAATATTTCATCCCGTGTTCAGCCTTGAACACTTTACGAAAGACGAATTTGGTTTCTCCAAAACCTGAGTATTTGACAAAACCCTGGGGGGTGGCTTTCATAAACTGAGACTTTAAATCACAGAAGGCTTGTTGACTCTCAGGAGTCCATTTGAAAGGATCTGTCTCTGCCCCCCTTAGTAACCTGATAGAGAAGGGAGCTTGTCACCTTACTAGACACTCAATATTCAGCTTTGGCCAAAATATTAGAGACAGTCACAGTATCTGTCACAGAATCTTCCTCAGACTTCTTCTTTTTCAGGAAGTCCATATATTGCAGAACCACTCTTTGGCTGAAGGGAGGTAATGGCTCTAGATTTGGGGAGGGCGCTGTTCTGAAAATAGTAGGGGAGCTCCTAAACCACTGAGTTAGCACAATCCAAAAGAAGTGCTTCTTCCTTTGTCCCCTTTTCATTCAAAAGTAAACATCAGATCTCTGAGTGGCCAGCAAGATACAAAAGAGTCTTTTAAATTCAAAACAGTCAAATGACTATGGAAGCTGAAGTGCTGATACCTGATTCTTCAAGACTTGATTAACAGCTTGCATATCTTAATAAAAGGGTACTCGCCATCCAAGTTTTCCTCACCAGGAGGACAGTCTGAGCTCATCATGGTCCGTCATCGGCCCAAACCCACAAAGCCAGAGCATCAACCATTCTTTGAACCAGGACGTAGACAGATGCTCGGGACAGCACCAAAATCTCTCACAGTGTGAGAGCTAAGAGAGCTGCTCACACGTTCCAGGCATTTGCTGGTGGGACTGTCAGGGACAAGACTTCCATCCAAGGAGATTTCAGTGGGCACTTTACTTAGGAAATTCTGCCCGAAAGAGTGATCCAGGTTTCTGCTTGTATAGAAGCTGCTAAGACCGTTTCCTTTCTGCTGTTTCACAGTTCATTGCCTGCAAGAAAGGTCTACTCACCTATTTTCCAGTCACTCCAAAAATTTGATTACTGCTGAGGAAGACAGTCCCTTTAAGCTTCTGGGGGAGTACCGATGAACACTGCTCTAGTGGCAACCACAAAGTCTACTTGCTGTCTTTCTACTGTAACTGTCACCAGGGGGGATTGATAGGAGGGAACTTAAAAGCTGACTCCCCCCACTGTCCATCCTTCGGCATCCTCCTCCTGCTCTTTCAGAACTCCTTGAAAAAGCTTCTTCCCCCTTTCCATCTTGTCTGGCCCTTTTCCAGTTTTCTTTTGGGAATACTCGTTTTTCCAGTATTCCTCCTTCTTCCTAAATGCACACTGGTTTTCCTTAGCCAGGGCCATCCTCACCTCTGTCTGCTCCTCGTCCTCTGGATGATCCCAGAACAGCCACTGGTTTCTTCAGATCCCTGTCTTTTCTTTCTTTCTGGTGTTTCTTTTCCTTCTTTTGATGTTCTATCCTTTTTTCCTTCTTCTCTCCCTTTTCCTGTGGCCTCCTCCCTTTTCCTCTAGATACCTAGCCATCTGTCTTCTCCCTCTTTCTACTTCCTCTTCATCTTCTTTTACTTTCTTGTTCTTTCTTTCTATACATTCTGTACATTTGCTATATCCACTGGCTCCTTAGCCAGTGCGGCTTCATCTGCCAGTTCTTCAGCTACAATTCCTTCCTTATTATATTTTTTGCCTGTTTTCTCTTTGGATTTCATTAAGACTCAGCTATGAGGAGTGCATGTAATGAGGTCTGACAATCACTCACGTAGGATGGTGTATAGCAAAATTGTAGGAAAAATGCTCAGTCGAGGCATGCAGGTCACCCGGAGACTCAGGGAGCTTTCTCTTTAAATTGCACGAATCAGATGCCAGGAATACACCACAATCCCACTTCATCTGAGGTGGCTCTTCTGCAATGGGGATGGGTACCTCCCAGAGTGGGTAAAGCCCTCCAGGGAACCAGGCCAAATTGGACCCCACTCCTGGTGTGGTTTGAGGAGACCATATCTATCCCACCTCCTCTGTCCTCCTTTTCTGCCTTCCCATCCTCATCGTCTCATCCTACCAGGAATGGAGTCACAAATGGGTGCCAAAGGTCCTTTTCCTTTTCCAAGGTGGGGGAATGAGGAGAAATCCTCCAGTGCCTCATCTCTCACCCTGACATCATCTGCACAAGACGGGCTAAACCAGAGGCTTTATCCTTTTCCACACTATAAAGCCATAAAACATTTTGCATAAATACACATTTTTAACCACTTAAAGCTACTTTCTTGTTGCCCACCCCAACACACCAGACCAGGACCTGAGGTGACAAAGATAATTTTGGTAGCCTCAACCACCCAGACTGTCAGCCAGGTGATGGAGGTGACCTTGGTTGACCCAACTATCCACACAGCCCCAGTGCCCCACATGCACATTCACACAGCCCAATTCACACTTGTAGTTTGAGTGGAGAACAGATTAAACTTCATAATGTACCAAAATATCTAGATTCATTTACAGTTCACACTTGATTACACAAAACTTTAAAGACTCTTAATCAGGGCATCCCTTGTTAAATAAGTCCAATTTCTAGTGGACTCTCAGCCAGCACCTTACCTTTCTGGGTACCCAGTTGCAATCGGGAAACCTCACTGGTCTCTCACCCACCTTCATGGGACCTAGCTACCCATTCTTGGAGGGAGTCTATAGGAACCGATACCCTCTACAGCTTTCTTATTCTAATTTTTATTGTGATTAAGTGAAAGTTAATTTGCCATATAAAACCATGAACATATGCCTCTATGCCCCTCTTTCGGCTCGCCTCACCTTGTACTTCCAGTATCTACTTAAACAACACTTGTCACCTCCTCTCCACCCTCCCCCTCCCCTCCAGAGGGAAACAAATCAGACACCGTTGTATATGTATTAAGCCAAGAAGTACACACTCCACCTGCAACACTCTGTGTCCCAGAGTCCAGTGCAGTTTTTGTCCAGTACTGGTTTCAGCTCTCGGCTATCAGCAAGTCCCAGGTCATTTTCTCAGGGGTCCCTCCAGAATTTGGGAACATCAATTCGGGTCTTTTAATAGAGCTCTAGATTGGTACTCCTTGTTCTCTCATGCTTTGTCAGGGACTCTACATTTTGTTCTCTGTCAGGGCAGTCTTTGGCAGTGGCTGGGCACTGTCTAATTCTTGTGGTCTCATGCTGACGTAGTCTCCCAATTAGATGGCATTCCTGTCTCCTGGGCTCACATTTTTCTCATATCTTTGATGTTCTTGGTTTTCATCTGCTCCAGGTGAGTTGGGACCAACTCATGTTCCTTTGGTGGCAGCTGGTGGTTACTAAGATCCCAAGTGCCACTTACCAATAAGAGAAGCAGAGCAATTTCTTATGAAAAAACTAGTCATGCCAACTGACTCCAATGTCCACTGAAACTATGGTTCCCAAACCATTGTCCCTGCTACTCTGTCTTTTAACATGTTGGGTTATACTAGAAAACATTCTAGATTATATATAGTGTAGTCTAGTTGTGCTGAATTCCCTTCGATTGTGTACTGTCACGCTCTTCACCTAACTGAATTCCTATTGAATATCTGATTTATGAATAACACTCTCTCTCCTTCCCCACTCTTGTAGCCATCAATGATCATTTTCTTCTGTGCATCAGCCTTTCTGTAAGTCCTTAGAGGAGTGGTCTCATATACTATATGTCCTTTTCCAGCTGACGGATTTCACTCAGCATAATGTATTCCAGATGATTCCAGGTTATGGAAAGTTCCTAAAATCATCATTGTTCTGTATCATTGCATAGTGTTCCATTGTGTAAGTACAACATAGTGTGTTCAGCCATTCATGTGCTGAATCATCTGAATCAACCTAAGTTGATTCCATCTTTTTGCTATTGTAGACAGTGCTGCAGTTAACAGGCATGTGCATCTATCTGTTTCTGTGACAGCCCTTACTTCTGTAGGATATATTTTAAGCAGAGGGATTGCTGGATCATACGACATTCCTATTTCTAGATTTTTAAGAAAATGCCAGATTGCTTCCCAAAGTGACTGTAACATTTTACGTTCCCACAAGCAGTACAGAAGAGTTATAATCTTCCATATCCTCTCTAGTATTTGTTATTTTGTATTTTTAAGATTAACGCCAACCTTGCTGGAGATGAGATGGTATCTGTTTGTTGTTTTGATTTGGATTCCTCCAATGCCTAATGGCTGTTAGCATTTCCTCATGTATATTTTGGCTGCCTCAATAACTTCTTCGCAGAACTGTTTGTCCATGTCCTCTGCCCATTGTTTATTTGGGTTACTTCCCTTTTGGTTGCTGATAGTTTGCAATAGCTTGTAGATTATGCAAATTAGATGTCGATCAGATTCGTCGTTGCCAAATTTTTTTTCCCATTTTGTAGACAAGCTTTTTACTTTCTTGATCAAGTCTTTGGATGTGCACATGTGTTTCATTTTCAGTTGTTCCCATTTACCTATTTTTGCTTTTGCTGTTTGTACATTGTTAGTAAGATTTTGTAATCAGTTTCAGCTCTCTGTTAGAACTTCCAGTGTTGTGCCTATTTTTCCTTCCATACTCTTTATCGTTTTAGATTAGATACTTAGGTCTTTCATCCATTTTTAGTTTTTATATAAAGTGTGAGATGTGGGTCTTGTTTCAGCTTTTTTTTTTAAATTCATTTGGTTATTTAGCATGACTGAGTGAAAATGTACCTTCCCGTATAAATTTACATGCCCACCTATATGCAGCTTCCACTGCTCTCCCTGTCCGGTGACAGCACACTATTCCTCTCTGCTCCATACATGTCTCATTCTCCCAACAGTCTGTTTTCCCCTCCTCTCCACTCACTCTCCTTCCTCCTGCCAGAGGTCAGCAGGGTGACATCCTATAGATGTATAGAACCATAAAGTGCATCCAATATATGGTCACTCTGCATCGCCAAGTCCAATCCATTCCTGTCCGAAGAGTGGACCTTCGTTATGATTTATGGACAAGGGCAGCATCAGGGCCAGGGCCATGCTCCCAGGGGAACCCCAAAACCGCTGGACCACCAATTGAGGTCTTTTAGTGGGGATCTCAGAGTGCACCCCTTTTTATTCTTGTGTTGGCAGTGAGACTCAACGTACTGTGCTCCATCGCGGCTATCACTGGTGGTGGCCGGGCACCGTCTGGTTCTTCCAGTCCCAAGTCGATGTAGGCACCCACTGATGTGGGTCTCTCTATCTTCTGGGTTGTCTTTACCCCATTACATTTTGGTCCTCAGTGAGCATCGATTCCTGCTGATTTGGGATTATTTGCTGTGCCCTCAGATGGCAGCTTGGCAGCTTTTAAGACCCCAGACACCACTCACCAATGTGGGGCGCAGAGAGCCCTCATAGCAAAACACTAGTTGTGCCAATTGGCCTCACTTTCACTTAAGAGCATGGTCCCCTGCCTCCTGCCCCCTGCCCCAGCTACTCTATCCTTGCAATATTGGGTCAAGATAGAAGGAGTACTCAAGTTATGCTGAAGTCCACTTAATATTGTTCTTGTTTCTAATGTGTGCTATCACTGATCTCACACAACCAGATTTCTAGCAACTATCTAATCTAAACTCTCCCCCCTCGCCTCCCTTGCAGCTGTCAAAGAGTCTTGTCTTTTATACACAAGTCTGTTTTTGAGATCTTATCATAGAGGTCTCTTACAATATTTGTCCTTTTGTCCTTGACTACTTTCACTCAACATAATGTCTTCCAGTTGAAACCAGGTCATGAGATGTTTCCTGGAGTCATTGTTATTCTTTATCATTGCGTAGTGCTCCATTGAGTATATATACCGTAGTTTAACTATCCGTTCTTCTGTTGTTGGGCATCGGGGTTGATTCCATCTTTTTGCTATTGTGGACTGTGCTGTGATAAACATTCTGGTGCATGTGTCTGTTGGTGTGAAAGGCCTTGATTCTGTAGGATATATTCCAAGTAGTGGAATGACTGGGTCAAATGGTATATCAATATCCATTTTTTTAAGGAAGCATCCAATTGCTTTCCAAAGAGGCTGGACCATTTTGCAACCCCACCAACAGTGTAGGAGGGTTCCACTTTCTCCACAGCCTCTCCAGCATTTGTTGTTTTGTGGTTTTTGGATCATGGCCAACCTTGTTGGGGTGACATGCTATCTCATTGTCATCTTGATTTGAATTTCCTTAATAACTAAAGATTGTGAACATGTTTGCATGTGTTTTTTGGCTGCCTGGATCTCCTCTTTAGAGAAATATCTGTCCATCTCCTTTGCCCATCGCTTAATTAGATGATTTATCTTCTTGTTCATATTTTGTAGTATCTTATAGACTATGGAGATGAGGCGTTGGTCTGACATAGAGTTGCCAAATATTTTTTCCCATTCTATAGGTGTTCTTTTAATTCTATTAATAAAGTCTTCAGATGAGCTAAAGTGTTTGATTCTTAATAGTTCCATTTATCTATTTTCTTTTCTGATGATTGTGGTTTGTTTGACAGATTTTGGAGTCTGTCCACGTTGTGTATTAAAACTTCCATTGTTGTTCCTACCTTTTCTTGGATGAGCTTTATCAATTTAGGTTTAATATTTAGGTCTTTTATCCAGCTGGAGTTGGGTTATGTATAAGGTGTAAGATATGGATCTTGATTGAGTTTCTTGCAGATGGATATCCAATTTTGCCAGCACCATTTGTTGAAGAGACTGTTTTGACCCCAGTTTAATGTCTTAGGGCCTTTGTCGAATATCAACTGTTCATAGGCAGATGGTGTAATTTCTGGGGTCTCAATTGTGTTCCACTGATCGATCTGTCTGTTCTTGTACCAGTACCAGGCTGTTTTGACCACTGTGGCAGTGTAATATGTTCTAAGGTCGGGTAATGAGAGGCCTCCCAGTGTGTTCTTCTTTCGTAGTACCTTACTTATCTGGGGCTTTTTCCCTTTCCAAACAAAATTGGTAATTTGTTTAACCATCTCATTAAAAAAAGACGCTGGAAACTGTATTGGCATTGCATTGTATAAATAGATTGCTTTGGGTAAAATAGACATTTTCACCATGTTAAGTCTTCCTATCCATGAGCAGGGTAGGTCTTTCCATTTATCTAAGTCTCTCTTAGTTTCTTGTAATAAGGGCTTGTAGTTCTCTTTGTAAAGGTCTGTTATTTCTCTGGTTAGATTGATTCCTACATACTTTATCTTCTTAGGGGCTATAGGAAATGGTATTGATTTGATGATTTCTTCATTGACAGTCTGGTTGTTGGTATAAAGGAATCCTACTGATTTACTTATGTTTATCTTGTATCCTGAGACTTTGTGAAACTCTTCTATCAGTTTGAGTAGTTTACTTATAGATTCTTTGGGATTCTCTGCATATACAATCATATCATCTGCAAACAGGGAGATTTTGACTTCTTCTTTGGTGATGCAGATGCCCTTTATTTCTTGGTCTTGTCTAATTGCTCTGGCTAGAACTTCTAGTACAATGTTGAATAGGAGAGGTGACAGTGGGCATCCTTGTCTAGTTCCTGTTCTCAAGGGAATGTCTTTCAGTCTCTCTCCATTTACGATGACGTAGGCAATTGGCTTTGTATAAATGGCCCTTATTGTTTTGAGGAATTTTCCATCTATGCCTATTTTGCTAAGAGTTTTTAGCATGAATGGGTGTTGGACTTTATCAAATGCCTTTTCTGCATCAATGGACAAAATCAGGTGATCCTTGTCTTTTGTGTTACTTATGTGGTTCATCACATTAATTGTTTTTCTGATGTTGAACCAGCCTTGCATCCCTGATATGAATCCCACTTGGTCATGATGGATTATTTTCTTGATATGTTGTTGTATTCTATTGGCAAGAATTTTGTTGAAGATTTTTGCATCTAGATTCATGAGTGATATGAGTCTGTAGTTCTCCTTCTTTGTTGGGTCTTTCCCTAACTTAGGTATCAGGGTTATAGTGCCTTCATAGAATGAGTTTGGGAGTACTCCATCCCTTTATATACTGTGAAATAGTCTCAGTAGTATTGGAGATAACTCTTCTCTAAATGCTTGATAGAATTCTGCAGTGAAGCCATCTGGGCCCGGACTTTTTTTGGTTGGCAGTGTTTTGATTACCTTTTCAATCTCTTCCTTTGTGATGGGTTTATTAAGTTGTTCTGCTTTACATTGTGATAATTTCGGTAGGTGGTATGAGTCAAGGAATTTGTCCATTTCTTCTAGATTTTCAAATTTGTTAGAGTACAGTCTTTCATAGTATTCTGTTATGATATTTTTTATTTCTGTTGGATCTGTGGTGACAACTCCCCTCTCATTTCTAATTTGGGTTATTTGTTTCCTTTCCTGCTTTTCTTTAGTAAGTTTAGCCAGTGGTTTTTTCAATTTGGTTGATCTTTTCAAAAAACCAGCTTTTGGTCTTTTCAATTGTTTTTCTATTCTCTAATTCATTTAGCTCTGCTCTAATCTTTATGATCTGGTTTCTTCTGGTGCCTCAGGGGTTCGTCTGTTCTCTCTCTACTTGTTCAAGCTGTAGAGTTAGTTCCTTGATTTGGTTTCTTTCTTCCTTCCAGATGTGTACATTTATGGAGATAAACAGACCCCTGAGCACTGCTTTGGCTGTATCCCATAGGTACTGGTAGGAAGTGTTTTTGTCCTTATTGGAATCCATGAATTTCTCTATTTCATCCTTGATTTCTTCTATAACCCATAGTTTTTTTTTTGTTCAGTTTCCAAGAGTTCCACTTTATTTATATTTCTTCTGCTATGGATTTCAACTTTTACGGCTTTATGATCTGGGAAGATGCTTCGCAGTAATTCAATGGTATGCATTTTGTTGAGAATTGTATTATGTCCTAACACGTGGTCAATTCTGGAGAATGTTCCATGTGCACTGGAGAAGAAGGTGTAGTTGTCTGCCGATGGGTAGAAAGTTCTGTATGTATCAATGAGGCTTAGTTGGTTAATTGTGGCAATGAGGTCTTCTGTATCTTTACTGAGCTTTTTTCTAGAAGATTTGTCCAGTATTGAGAATGGAGTGTTGAAGTCTCGCACTATTACTGTTAAGTCATCTAACTCTTTTTTGAGTATAGTCAGTGTTTCCTCGATGTACTTAGGTGCTTTGATATTAGGTGCTTAAATATTTAATATAGTTAAGTCTTGCCTGTGTACTGAACCTTTCAGCAATAAATAGTGTCCATCTTTGTCCACGATGGTAGTTTTTACAGTAAAATTGATTTTGTCTGAGATTAGAATTGCCACACGTGCTGTTCTCTGTTCATTGTTAGCTTGATATATATTCTTCCATCCTTTAATTTTCAGTTTGTTCCTCTCTTTAGGTCTCAAGTTAGTTTCTTGCAGACAGCATATGGATGGGTCATGTCTTTCGATCCAAGATGTCACTTGATGTCTCTTTACTGGAGCATTCAGTCCATTCCCATTCGATGTAATTATTGACAGTTATGTGTTCATGACTGCCATTGTGATATGTTTATTTTGTATTGATGTTTTCTCTGTTGTTCTTATTAGTCTGTTCTGGGACATTCTTTTTTGTGAGTTGATTTTTTACCTTTTTCAGAGCTGGTTTTGTAGTTGTTGAGACTCCTGTGTTACATTTCTTGACATGGTATGATACGTCTTTGTTGTGCTTTACAGCTGCCCCTATGATCCCCCTTAATAAACTATATATAAACCCAATTTTAGTTACTACCAGTCTTGTCATCTTCCTCTCCATCTGGAAGGACTATAACAACTGTAGTACATCCCTCTTTTTAATATGATGGCACCATAGTTTTCATGATGATCACTGGATTGCTTCTTTCTGTATTAAAGCTGTGATTGACTTTGGAGCCTTCCCTTACTGAGTAGAGTTTTGAGTAGTGTGTCGTTCTAAAATATGAAGTTAGTGGCTTCGTTCTTCTAAGCCAGAGCCAAGAACTTCTTTCAGTATTTCTTGTAGTTTGGGTTTGGCTTTTACAAAGTCTCTGAGTTTCTGTTTATCTGGGAATGTCTTCATTTCATTTTCATATTTGAGAGATAGTTTTGCAGGATATATCATTCTTGGTTGGAAGTTCTTCTCCTTGAAGGCTTTGAATGTGTCATGCCACTGTCTCCGTGCCAGCATGGTTTCTGCTGAGAAATCTGAAGACAGCCTACAGGGTTTCCCTCTGAATGTTAGCTTTGCTTTGAGTCTTGCTGCCTTTAAGAGTTGCTGCTTATGTTTCATTTTGTTAAGCTTGATTATAATATGTCTTGGAGTCTTTCTTCTGAGATCTAAATTGGGTGGCATACAATATGCATCTGAGATGTCTATATTCTCTTCCTTCATGATTTCTGGGAAGTTTTCTTTCAGCAGCTCAGCAGCAATACTCTTTGTGTTCTCAGATGTCTCACCCTGTTCAGGGACCCCAATTAATCAAAGGTTGTTCCTCTTAATAGAGTCCCGCATGCTTCTTAATGCTTCTTCATTTTTCTTGTTTCTTTTTTCTGATTTCTGCTCATAGACACTGGCGTCAGTAGCTCTGTCTTCCAAGTCAGAAATTCTTTTTTCCATTTGTTCCATTCTGTTTTCTTGGATTTGCATGGAAGTTTCTATGTCTTTGGTTTTGTTCTTGATCTGTTGGATTTCAGAGTATTGGTGTTCCATCAGATCGAACAGCTGGTTTAATGTCTCCTTTTCTTCTGCAGCATTTTGTATAAGGTCGAGAAGGACTTTGTATATAATCATTTTGTATTCACTTCCTAATGCTTTCATAAAAGTCTCTTCATCTGGAAAACTCCTTGGTTGCTTTGTTTGTGAGCCTTCTGAAGCCATGGGTGATTTCTTGTATGCTACAAGTGTCTGTTGCTTATTGGGTCCCATGTGAGTAAGTAGAGGCTGGAAGAGATACCGTGAAGATGGACTGTAGAGTAGATGTTTCTCTAGGCTGTCTTAAAATGTAAAGCTAAAGGTATCTGACCACTTCCCAAGTCAGTCAGGTTTTCAGGTGTAGAGGTCCCTCTTCCCAACTGGCAAAGTAAGCACTTCTATATCCAACCCTTGATGATACAAACTGTTTCCGAATACAGCAACGCTACTGCCCTTTTGGCTTTTGCTGACAGGGCTCAGCTTTAGGCAACACTGTGTAGAGTTCTGCTTTTCTGGTAGAAAAGCACTCTCTTGTTGGCAGGCTCTGGCTCCCATGCTAAGAATGAGGTCCAGCTGCGGCCACCATATCCAAGATGACGCCCTCCACACAGACAGCTGATACAGGGGCTAAAGGTGCCAAGAGGTAGTGATTTCCTCTGCTTCTGTTGCAGGACACCCACCATAGCTGGCACTGTGAAAATTACTGCTTTTCTGTTGGAGAAGTGCTGTCCTGTTTGCAGGCACTGGCTTCCAGTCCAGAATTAGGTCCCGCTAAAATCTCTGTACTCAACATGGCATCCCACACACTGGCAGTGGGAATCCGTACAGACCCTGCTGTGGCAGAGATAAAAAGAGAGGCCCCAAGTGGCTAGATTAACAGAGTCCTAAGCCCAGCTCTCAAAATATGGGAATTTCGCCTGCTTATCCCACCAGCATGCGTCTGAGTCTAGCCGCTAGGCAAGACCCAGCTCCACCCACTGGCCAAGACAGAGGAAAAAAAAAAAGTCAAACTGGTGCGTTTACCTTCCATCCGTGAGAGCTGGGGCTAGCCAGGGGTGGGAGTCAGCGAAAGAGAGGAGGTTTTTCGCTCAGTGGTATGAAGTCCAAATTAACAGCCCTGTGCGATGTCCTGGGGCTGATTAGGTGACCAGAAGGCTCCATTTGATTGTCGATTCAGGTCTTGGTTTCCAGAAGGATGGCTGCCATCTTGACTGCCATCTTGACTCCGCCTCCTTGTTTCAGCTTTTTGCAGATGGATATCCAACTTTGCCAACACCATTTGTCAATGAGACTGTTTTTTTCCCAGTTCGCAGCCTTTGGATGTTGGCAAATCACAGCTATTCATAGGTGGATAGTGTTATTTCAGGGATCTTTATTCTGTTCCATTGATCTTTCTATCTGTTTTTGTACAAGTACCAGGCTGTTTTCACTACTATGGCAGTGTAATGGGTTCTAAGGTCAGGTAGTCTGAGGTTTCCCACTGGGTTCTTCCTCTTTAGGAGTTCTTTACTTATTCAGGGTTTCTTCCCTTCCCAAAGGAAGCTGGTGATTGTTTCTGCATCTCATTATACAAGGATACTTGGATTTGTATTGGGATTGCATTGTACATATAGATTGCTTTGGGTAGAACCGACATTTTGACAATGTTAAGTCTTCCTCTCTGTGAGCAAAGTAGGTTTCCCCGATTATAGAAGTCTCTTATGGCTTCCTGCAGTAAGGTCTTGTAAACTTCTTTGTACAAGTCTCTTATATCTCTGGTTAGATTTATTCCTAGGTGTTTCATCTTCTTAGGTGTTATTGTAAATGATATTCAGATGGTGATTCCCTCTTTAATGGTCTCTTGGTTCTATAAAGGAATCCAAATTATTTACTTACATTTATTATACACCCTGATATTTTGCTGAACTCTTCTACTAGTTCCAGTAGTTCATTTACATATTTTTTAGGGTATTCTCTGTATAAGATTCTATCATCTGAAAATAGGGATACTTTTACTTCTTCTTTACTGATTAGATGATCTTTATTTCTTTATCTTGTCTGAATGCTCTGGCTAGAATCTCCAGCACAAGGCGGAATAAAAGTGGTGACAATGAGCATCTTTGTCTGGCTCCAGTCTTGGAAGAATTGTTTCAGTCTCTCTCCATTCAGGATGACACTGGTGGTTGGCTTTGCATAGATGCCCTTTATCATGCTGAGGAATTTCTCTTCTATTCCTTTTTTGCTGAAAGCTTTTAATATGAATGGGCGTTGGTCTTCATCAAATGCATTTTCTGCCATCATTAACAAGATACAGTCTTTTTTTAAAATTAATGTGGTTGATTACATTAATTGTTCTTCAAATGTTGCATTCCCTGCATGCCTGGTATGATTCCTACTTGGTCATGGTGAATTGTTTCTGTGATATGTTGTTGAATTCTATTGGCTAGAATTTGGTGGAGGATTCTTGGGTCTCAGTTCATGAAAGAGATTGGTCTGTTTCCTTTTTGGTGCTCTTTTTACCTAGTTTAGGTATCAGGCTTATGCTGGCTTCGTAGAATGACTTTGGGAGTGTTCCGTCCTTTTCTACACTGTGAAATATATTCAGTAATATTGTTATTAACGCTTCTTTTAAAGCTTGGTAGAAAGCTCCAGGGAAATAGTCTGGCCAAGACTTTTTTGGTTAGTAGTTTTTAATTATTTTTTCAATCTCTTCTTTTGTCATGGGTTTATGAATTTATTCTACTTCTGTTTGTTTTAGTTTTAGTAAGGAATGTGATTCCAGAAACTTGTCCATTTCCTTAGGTTTTCCGATCCATTAGAGTGCAATTCTTCATAATCTTGTTATGATTCTTTTAATTTCAGCTGGGTCTGTTGTGAAATCATCCCTTTCATTTCTTTTTTAGGTTATTTGCTTCCTCTACTGTTTTTCTTTTCTGAGTTTGTTGATCTTTTCAGAAAAGCAGCTTTTGGTTTTGTTAATTCTTTCATGTTTTTCTATTCTTAATTCATTTAGTGCTGCTTTAGTTTTTATCTTTTCTTCTGATGCTCAGTGGAGGTTCTTTTGTTTTCTTTCTACTTCTTCAAGTTGTAGCATTAATTCTTTCATTTGGGCCGTTTCTTCATTTCAGATACGTGCATGTATGGAGATAAACTGAACTGTTAGTACATCTTTGGCTCATAAGTTCTGGTAGGATGTGTTTTCCTTCTCATTTGATTTCATGAATTTCTTTATTACATCCTTAATTTCTTCTATAACACAGCAATTTTCATTTCTGCCCATGTGTTTTCTGCTACTGAGTTTAACTCTGATGGCTTTATCATCTGAGAAAACACTTTGCAATATTACCATGTTTTGAATTTTGTTGAAGCTTGCATTATGCATTATCCACATTGCATTATGGACTAATGCATGGTCTATTCTGGAGAATTTTCCACACGCACTCGAAAACAAGGTATGCTTCTTTGTTCTTGGTTGGAGAGATCTGTATATATCTAGGGGGTTCAGTTGGATGTGATAATAAGATCATCCACAACTTTAATGAGCTACTCTCTGGACATTTTCTCCATTGCTAAGTTGGTGAGCTGAAGTCTCCTACCATTATTGTGGAGCGATCTCTAACTTTACAATGTTGTCAGCATTACAATGTTGTTAGCATTATTTTGGTGTAGTTAGAAACTCTGGGTGCATGGATATTTGGATCTATCTTTCTTAGGTATTGAACATTTGAGAAATAAATAATGAGCATCCCTCTCCGTGCCTGTGTATTTTAAAGAATATTTTGTCTGAAATTATAATGGCCACTCCTGCTCTTCTTTGCATGTTGTTACCCTGGTATATGTTTTTCCATCCATTGAATTTCAGTTTGTATGTACGTTTGAGCCTACAGTGTGTTTCTTGTAAGCAACATGTAGATCAGTCGTGTTTTTTAATCCAACCTGTTACTCTTTGCCTCTTTATTGGTGCACTTAATCCATTTCTATATGTGCCAAAATGATTGGTGTCTTAGGCTGAGTTTTCTAGGGAAGCAAAACCAGTAACACATATGTACAGGAAATATTTATATATAAAGGAAACAGCTGACGCAATTGTAGAAGCTGAACATCCCAAGTCTTGGCACAAGCCTCACGGTGGCCACAGAAGCTGGTAACCCTAGGTCAGCAGGTCAGAGACCAGAGTTTACATCACCAATTGTGTAGGTTGGCTGATCCCAAGCTAGTGAGTTCTCTGCTGATTCACAGAGCTGCAGAGTCTGGCAAACCCAGGACTGGCAGATCAGAGAACAGAGCCTTGAGGCACCATCTATGAGGGTTGATGAATCCAAAGCTGCTAGTTCAGGTCCGGAAACCAGATGCCAAAAGAGAGCAGAAGCTGTTAGCAGGGTGACCAGACAGAAGTAGGTGGTGGAGGAAGGAGAGATGAGAGCTGAGGGGAGGTTAGCCACCACAGGCCCTGCCCTACCACTTGATACAGCAGGCAAACATGGAGTTGCCAAGATGACACAGTCCTGAACACTGCACTCCACCCCTTGTAAACTTGGCATCTGCACACATCTCCCCTTACCATCTACAATCTCTGAAGGAATGCAATTACAAAGTCATACTTATGTCTAACATAACTAACACATGTACCACTGAAAATGCAGTAGCCCATTTATATCTTATGTTTCATAAATAAACAAGAATATCTGATACATACATACAAAGGAGAAATACTCTTAACAATTACAGTCCTTGTTTCTGCAACTGGTCACGTGGCTGTAACTGATAGTTAGAATGACCTTCTGCAACCCATTCTGTATTCCCTTTGCCCTCAGCAAGCACCTCAGCTGGTTATAGTTGTTTGCCTGATGAGTTGACCCAAACCTTTACTCCTGAAGGGTCTGGGTGCAGGCATTTTGGAATTCGGTGGGTGTAGTTTTCCACTGACCTTAATCACTGGACATGGTAGTACTAGGAGGTATCCTAAGGGAGCTCCAGCTTTCCAAGCATACTCTTCTTTACCTCTGTTATGTAATGTGAATCCAATTTCATCTTCGTAGGCAGGCTCAATCACACCAGCCAGTATTGCAACTACTTTCTTTGTCTGTTGATTCAGATATGGAGCCCAAAATGGCCTGGTGCCAATTTTAGCTTCCAGTTCAGTCAAATTGATGATGTGTCTCTGGGTGGTAGCATTCCTCCTTTAAACTAAGACATTTCGACTCGCAGAGCATAAGGCTGTGGGGACAGGAAGCAAAAATCTGACAACTGGGTCACAAGGGGTAACAGTGAGTGCTGCCACTCCTGTTTCCACCCTTTGGTTCCTGGACACATGAATCCTGACTATAGGACCATCTATTGGACACTGGTTTACAGCATATACAGCCTCCTGGAGAACATTTCCTCAACCCTGCAAGGTATTACCACCTAGCTGGCGGCCTAATTGTGTCTTTAGGGGGCCATTCCATCATTCTATCAAGCCAGCTGCTTCAGGATGATAGGGAACATGGTAAGACCAATGAATTCCATGAGCACGGGCCCACTGCCACACTTCATTGGCTGTGAAGTGAGTCCCGTGATCAGAGGCAATGCTGTGTGGGATACCACGACAGTGGATAAGATATTCTGTACATCTGTGGATGGTAGTTTTGGCAGAAGCATGGCATGCCAGGAAGGCAAATCCAAATCTAGAGTAAGTATTCCAGTCAGGACAAAACACTTCTCTTTCCATGATGGAAGTGCTCCACTGTAATCAACTTGTCTCCAGGTAGCTGGCTGATCATCTCAACGAATAGTGCCATATCAAGGACTCAGTGTTGGTTTCTGCTGCTGGCAGACTGGGCACTCAGCAGTGGCTGTAACCAAGTCAGCTTTGGTGAGTGGGAGTCCATGTTGCTGCACCCGTGCCTAGCTGCTGTCCCTGCCACCATGGCCACTTTATTCATGAGTCCTCGGAGCAATGACAGGGATAGCCAGGGAAAGATGATGACTAGTTCCCACAGAACACATCATCTTATCCACTTAATTGTTAAAATCATCCTCTGCTGAGGTCATTCTTCAATGAGCATTCACATGAAACACAAATAGTTTCAACTCTTTGGCCCATTCAGAGAGGTTTATCGACTTACCTCTTCCCTATAAATCCTTGTCTCCAATTTTCCAATCATGTTCCTTATAAGTCCCTGACCAACTGGCCAAGCCACTGGCGACCGCCCATGAATCAGTATCCAGTCACATATCTGACCATTTCTCCACGCAAGCAAAGTGAACAACTAGAAGTGTTGCTCGAAGTTCTGCCCATTGGGAGGATTTGCTTTCACCAGTCCTTCACGGAGGTCCAAGAAAGGGGCTCAGTGCTGCTGCTGTCCATTTCTGGGTGGTGCCAGCATATTGCACAGAACTATGTGTAAAACAGGTGTGGGGAAATACACACTTGGAAAGAATGTAAAATCCTGCTTACCCTAACCTGGTCTGTGTTGATAGGGACTTTTCTTTTTTTTTTTAAATTTTTATTTTTATTTAACATAACTGTGTGAAAATGTACATTCACATATAAATTTACATGCCCACCTATATGCAGCTTCCACTGCTCTCCCTGTCCGGTGACTGCACACTATTCCTCTCTGCTCCATAAATGTCTCATCCTCCCAACAGCCTCCTTTCCCCTCCTCTCTGTCCACTCCCCTTCCTCCAGCCAGAGGTCAGCAAGATGATATCCTATAGATGTATAGAACCACAAAGTGCTTCCAATATATGGTCACTCTGCATTGCCAAGTCCAATCCATTCCTGTCCAAAGAGTGGACCTTTGTTATAATCTATGGGAAAGGGCAGCATCAGGGCAGGGGACCATGCTCTCAGAGGAACCCCAAAACTGCTGGACCATCAATTGAGGTCTTTTAGTGGAGATCTCATGATGCACCTCTTTTTATTCTTGTGTTGCCAGTGAGACTTCTCTCTGTGAGCTCCATCATGGCCATCGCTGGTGGTGGCTGGGCACCATCTGGTTCTTCCGGTCCCAAGTCGATGTAGGCACTCACTCTTGTGGGTCTCTCTGTCTTCTTGGTTGTCTTTACCGCATGCCATTTTGGCCCTCGGTGAGCATCCGTTCCTGCTGAGTTGGGACCATTTGCTGTGTCCTCGGATGGCAGCTTCGCAGCTTTCAAGACCCCAGACGCCACTCACCAATGTGGGGTCAGCAGAGAGCTCTCTTAGCAAAACGCTAGTTGTGCCAATTGGCCTGAAATTCGCCTAAGAGCATGGTCCCCTGCCCCACGCCCCAGCTACTCTATCCTTGAAGTATTGAGTTAAGATGGAAGGAGTACTCAAGTTATGCTGAAGTCCACTTAATGTTGTTCTTGTTTCTAATGTGTGCTGTCACCGCTTTCTCCCAACTAAATTTCTAGTAACTATCTAAACTAAACCCTCCCCCTCTCACCCTCCCTCCCTCCCCTCCCTTGCAGCTATCAAAGAGTCTATTCTTCTATACACAAGTCTGTTTTTGAGATCTTATCGTAGGGGTCTCATACCGTATTTGTCCTTTTGTCGCTCACTACTTTCACTGAACATAATGTCTTCCAGTTGAAACCAGGTTAGATGTTTCCTGGAATCATCGTTATTCTTCATCATTGCGTAGTGCTCCATTGAGTATATGTACCATAGTTTACCTATCCATTCTTCTATTGTTGGGCATCTGGGTTGATTCCATCTTTTTGCTATCGTGGACTGTGTTGCGGTAAACATTCTGGTGCATGTGTCCGTTGGTGTGAAAGGCCTTGATTCTGTAGGATATATTCCAAGTAGTGGAATTACTGGGTCAAATGGTATATCGATATCCATTTTTTTTTAAGAAAGCGCCAGATTGCCTTCCAAAGAGGCTGGACCATTTTGCAACCCCACCAACAGTGTAGGAGGGTTCCACTTTTTCCACAGCATCTCCAGCATTTGTTGTTTTGTGTTTTCTGGATCATGGCCAATCTTGTTGGGGTGAGATGGTATCTCATTGTTGTCTTGATTTGAATTTCTTTAATAACTAAAGATCGTGAACATGTCCGCATGTGTTTTTTGGCTGCCTGGATCTCCTCTTTAGTGAAGTGTCTGTCCATCTCCTTTGCCCATCGCTTAATTGGATGGTTTATCTTCTTCTTATTGATATTTTGTAGTATCTTATAGATTATGGAGATCAGGCGTTGGTCTGACATAGAGTTGCCAAATATTTTTTCCCATTCTGTGGGTGTTCTTTTAATTCTATTAATAAAGTCTTTGGATGAGCAAAAGAGTTTGATTTTTAATAGTTCCCTTTTGTCTATTTTCTCTTCTGTTGATTGAGGTTTTTTGACAGATTTTGGAGTCTGTCCTCACTGTGTATTAAAACTTCCATTGTTGTTCCTACCTTTTCTTGGATGAGCTTTATCGTTTTAGGTTTGATATTTAGGTCTTTTATCCAGTTGGAGTTGGTTTTTGTATAAGGTGTAAGATATGGATCTTGACTGAGTTTCTTGCAGATGGATATCCAATTTTGCCAGCACCATTTGTTAAAGATATTGTTTTTACCCCAGTTTAATGTCTTAGGGCCTTTGTCGAATATCAACTGTTCATAGGCAGATGGTGTCATCTCTGGGGTCTCCATTCTGTTCCATTGATCGATCTGTCTGTTCTTGTACCACTACCAAGCTGTTTTGACCACTGTGGCGGTGTAGTATGTTCTAAGGTCAGGTAATCAGAGGCCTCCCAGTGTGTTCTTCTTCTTTAGTAGTACCTTACTTATCCGGGGCTTCTTCCCTTTCCAAACAAAATGGGTGCTTTGTTTCTCCATCTCATTAAAAAATGATGCTGGAACTTGTATTGGGATTGCATTATGTAAATAAATTGCTTTGGGTAAAATAGACATTTTCATCATGTTAAGTCTTCCTATCCATGAGCAGGGTAGGTTTTTCCATTTATCTAAGTCTCTCTTAGTTTCTTATAGTAAGGGCTTGTAGTTCTCTTTGTAAAGGTCTGTTGTTTCTCCAGTTAGATTAATTCCTAGGTATTTTATCTTCTTAGGGGCTACCGTAAATGGTATTGATTTAATAATTTCCTCCTTAACAGTCTCGTTGTTGGTATAAAGGAATCCTACTGATTTACTTATGTTTATCTTGTATCCTGAGACTTTGCTGAACTCTTCTATCAGTTTGAGTAGCTTACTTATAGATTCCGTGGGGTTCTCTGCATATACAATCGTATCATCTGCAAACAGGGAGATTTTAACTTCCTCTTTGCCGACGCAGATGGCCTTTATTTCTTCGTCTTGTCTAATTGCTCTGGCTAGAACTTCTAGCACAATGTTGGAGAGGTGAGAGTGGGCATCCTCGTCTAGTTTCAGTGGAAAGTCAGTCTCTCTCCATTCAGAATGATGTGGGCAATTGGCTTTGTATAAATGGCCCTTACTGTGTTGAGGAATTTGCCGTCTATGCCCATTTTGCTAAGAGTTTTTAGCATGAACGGGTGTTGGACTTTATCAAATGCCTTTTCGGCATCAATGGACAAAATCAGCTGATCTTTGTCTTTTGTGTTATTTATGTGGTTCATCACATTAATTGTTTTCCTGATGTTGAACCAGCCTTGCACCCCTGGTATGAATCCCACTTGGTCAGGAGGGATTATTTTCTTGATATGTTGTTGTATTCTGTTGGCAAGAATTTTGTTGAAGATTTTTGCATCTAGGTTCATGAGTGATATCGGTCTGTAGTTCTCTATCTTTGTTGGATCTTTCCCTGGCTTAGGTATCAGGGTTATGCTGGCTTCATAGAATGAGTTTGGGAGTACTCCATCCCTTTCTATACTGTGAAATAGTCTCAGTAGTATTGAGGATAACTCTTCTCTAAATGCTTGGTAGAATTCTGCAATGAAGCCATCTGGGCCCGGACTTTTTTTGGTTGGCAGTGTTTTGGTGACCCTTTCAATCTCTTCCTTTGTGATGGGTTTATTAAGTTGTTGTGCTTCACGTTGTGATAATTTGGGTAGGTGATATGAGTCAAGGAATTTGTCTATTTCCCCTAGGTTTTCAAATTTGTTACAGTACAGTCTTTCATAGTATTCTGTTATGATAGTTTTGATTTCTGTTCTATCTGTGGTGACAACTCCCCTCTCATTTCTAATTTGGGTTATTTGTTTCCTTTCCTGCTTTTCTTTAGTAAGTTTAGCCAGTGGTTTATCAATTTTGTTGATCTTTTCAAAAAACCAGCATTTGGTCTTTTCAATTTTTTCAGTTGTTTTTCTATTTTCTAATTCATTTAGCTCTGCTCTAATCTTTATGATCTCATTTCTTCCGGTGCCCGAGGGGTTCCTCTGTTGTTCTCTTTCTACTTGTTCAAGCTGTAGAGTTAGTTCCTTGATTTGGTTTCTTTCTTCCTTCCAAATGTGTGCATTTATGGAGATAAACAGACCTCTGAGCACTGCTTTGGCTGTATCCCATAGGTTCTGGTAAGAAGTGTTTTCATTCTCATTAGAATCCATGAATTTCTTTAATTCATCCTTGATTTCCTCTATAACCCATGTTGTTCAGTTTCCAAGAGTTCCACTTTCTGTCTATTTTTTTTCAGCTATTGATTTCAACTTTGATGGCTTTGTGATCTGAGAAGATGCCTTGCAGTAATTCAATGGTATGGATTTTGTTGAGCATTGCATTATGTCCTAACACGTGGTCAATTCTGGAGAATGTTCCATGTGCACTGGAGAAGAAGGTGTAGTTGTCTGCTGATGGGTGGAAAGTTCTGTATATATCAATGAGGTTTAGTTGGTTAATTGTGTCAATGAGGTCTTCTGTATCTTTACTGAGCTTTTTTCTAGATGATCTGTCTAGTGATGAGAGTGGAGTGTTAAAGTCTCCCACTATTATTGTGGAGTCATCTAACTCTCTTTTGTGCATAGTCAGTGTTTCTTCGACATATTTAGGTGCTCTGACATTAGGTGCATAAATATTTAATATAGTTAAGTCTTGACTGTGTACTGAACCTTTCAGCAATAGTGTCCATCTTTGTCCACGATGGTGGATTTGACATTAAAATGGATTTTGTCTGAGATTAGAATTGCCACCCCTGCTCTTCTTTGTTCATTGTTAGCTTGATATATATTCTTCCATCCTTTAATTTTCAGTTTGTTCCTGTCTTTAGGTCTCAAGTGATTTTCTTGTAGACAACATATGGATGGGTCGTGTCTTTTGATCCAAGATGACACTCGGTGTCTCTTTACTGGAGCATTCAGTCCATTCACATTCAATGTAAGTATTGATAGGTATGTGTTCAGTGCTGCCATTGTGATATGTTTATTTTTATGTTGGTGTTTTCTCTGTTGTTCTTATTAGTCTGTTCTGGGACACTCTTTTTTGTGAGTTGATTTTTCACCTTTGCAGAGCTGGTTTTATAGTTGTTGAGACTCATGTGTTAGATTTCTTGAAATGCTATGATACATCTTTGTTGTGCTTTACAGCTGCCCCTATGAACCCCCTTAATAAACTATTTATAAACCCAATTTTAATTACTACCAGTCTTGTCATCTTCCACTCCATCTGGAAGGACTATAACGACTGTAGTACATCCCTCTTTTTATTATGATGACACCATAGTTTTCATGATGATCACTGGATTGCTTCTTTCCAAATCAAAGCTGTGATTTACTTTGAAGCCTTCCCTAAATGAGTAGCGTATTGAGTAGTGTGTCATTCTAAAATATAAAGTTAGTGGTTTTGTGCTTCTAAGCCAAAGCCAAGAACTTCTTTCAGTATTTCTTGTAGTTTGGGTTTGGTTTTTACAAAGTCTCTGAGTTTCTGTTTATCTGGGAATGTCTTAATTTCATTTTTGTATTTGAAAGATAGTTTTGCAGGATATATAGTTCTTGGTTGGAAATTCTTCTCCTTCAAGACTTTGAATGTGTTGTGCCACTGTCTCTGTGCCAGCATGGATTCTACTGAGAAATCTGACGAGAGCCTACAGGGTTTCCCTCTGAATGTTAGCTTTGCCTTGAGTCTTGCTGCCTTTAAGAGTTGCTGCTTATGTTTCATTTTGTTAAGCTTGATTATAATATATCTTGGAGTCTTTCTTTTGAGATCTATATTGGGTGGCATACGATATGCATCTGAGATGTCTATATTCTCTTCCTTCATGATTTCTGGGAAGTTTTCTTTCAGCAGCTCAGCAGCAATACTCTCTGTGTTCTCAGATGTCTCACCCTGTTCAGGGACTCCAATTAATCGAAGGTTGTTCCTCTTAATAGAGTCCCACATGCTTCTTAATATTTCTTCATTTTTCTTGTTTCTTTTTTCTGATTTCTGCTCATAGACATTGGCATCAGTAGCTCTGTCTTCCAAGTCAGAAATTCTTTTTCTGTTTGTTCCATTCTGTTTTCCATTCTGTTTTCTTGGCTTTGCATGGAAGTTTCTATGTCTTTGATTTTCTTCTTGATCTGTTGGATTTCAGAGTACTGGTGTTCCATCAGATCGAACAACTTGCTTAATTTTTCATTTTGTTCTGCTGCATTTTGTATAAGGTCTAGAAGGGCTCTGTATATAATCAATTTGTATTCACTTCCTGATGCTTTCATAAAAGTTTCTTCATCTGGAAAAGTCCTTGGTTGTTTTGCTTGGGAGCCTTCTGAAGCCACGAGTGATTGCTTGTATGCCACAATTGTCTGTTGCTTTTTGGGTCCCATGTGAGTATATAGAGGCTGGAAGAGGTACTGTGAGGATGGATTGCAAATGTTTCTCCAGGCTGTCTTCAAATGTAAAGCAAAAGGTATCTGACCAGTTCACAAGTCAGTTAGGTTTTCAGGTGTAGAGGTCCCTCTTCTCATCTGACAAAGTAAGTGCCACTATATCCAACCCCAGATGATAACAAACTAGTTCAGAATACAGCAATGCTACTGCCCTGTTGGCCTCTGCTGACATGGCCTAGCCTTATCCAACACTGCGTCGAGTACTGGTTTTGTGATAGAAAAGCGCTCTCCTGTGGGCAGGCTCTGACTCCCAAGCTAAGAATTAGGTCCAGTTGCAGCCACTGTATCCAAGATGGAGCCCTCCACACAGGCAGCAGACAGAGGGGCTAAAGGTGCCGAGAGGTAGTGATTCCTCTACTTCTGCTGCAGAGCCCCCAATGTAGGCAGCACTGTGCAAAATCACTACTTTTCTGTCGGAGAAGTGCTGTCCCGTTTGGAGGCGCTGGCTCCCAGGCTAAGAGCAAGGTCCCGCTAAAATCTCGGTACCAACATGGCGTCCCACACCCTGACCACAGAGCTCCGCACAAACCCCACTGAGGCAGCTACAAAACAAAAGGCTCAAAGTGTCTAGATTAACAGAGTTCCGAGCCTGGCTCTCAGAATATGGAAATTTCGCCTGCCTATCCCCCCAGCAGTGAGTCTGAATCCAGCTGCCAGGCAGGACCCAGCTCCACCCGCCAGCCGAGACAGAGGAAAAAAAAGTCAAACTGGTGCGTTTACCTTCCATCCGTGAGAGCCGGGGCTAGCAAGGGGCGGGAGTCAGAGAAAGAGAGGAGGTTTTTCGCTGAGTGGTATGAAGTCCCAATTGACAGCTCTGTGCCGTGTCCTGAGGCTGATTAGGTGATCAGAAGGCTCTGTTTGACTGTCAATTCAGGTCTTGGTTTCCAGAGGGATATAAGGAGACGTGGGCTTAGTCGGCCATCTTGACTCCGCCCCCTGGGACTTTTCTTACGAATGGCAAAAGCCTGGCAAAAGCCGTTGAGACAAGTTTGTCTTGGTGTACTGAAAAGCAGTATATGCTAAAAACAGCACTCACTGAGAATAGCTCAAGGACTTTCTTATCCCCCTTTCTGGTAATGCCGCTTCTTTTGAAGCAAGGAACACTGATAAGATGTCTTTTCTTACTTTCCCAGCAAAAACTTACTCATTTTGCTCAATAAAAGCTGGTGAGTTCAACAAACTCTTGTCAGTCTCTACTATCAAGAGTCCATCCCTTTTCTGCTCACAACAAGCAAAAAGTTTGTTGCCAGTGTGATTTTTTCAACCTCGGCCTCTCACACATATCACACCAGTAAATGGTGTCCCATTTCACACCAGTCCATGGTGTCCCATGTTAATCACACCAGCGGCTGGTGTCCCGTGTGAATCGTGCCAACAACCAGGCATGAATTTTCACTTCCTCAGTCAGCTGGTCATAAGGAACTCCCCATGAAGCCATAGGAACAAACTGGTAAACGGAAGGTAATGTTACAGGAGTGCAAACCATGGGCTTTTGGGCCACTTCCTCATGCAACTTACTTGTGCCCTCACATCTTGCACAGACCCGATCTCATAAATATCACTTCCATTTAATGGTGGAGTGCTGCTGTGCTCATCCAACTTTATGACTCTGTGGGCCAGACAACACCCAGTTCATGAGAGGCAGCTCAGGATGCATGGTGACTTGGTGTCCCATGGTTAAGTGTTCAGTCTTTATGAAGGTCCAGTAACAAAGCCAAACTATTTTTCAGAAGGAGAGTAGTTATCTGCAGAGGATAGCAGCGCTTTGCTCCAAAATCCTAAAGGTCTACACTGGGATTCACCAATAGTGGCCTGCCAGAGATTCCAAACAGCATCTCTATTTGCCACTGACCCTTCAAGCACCATTGGATCAGCTGGATCACATGGCCCAAGTGGCAGAGTAGCCTGTACAGTGGCCTGAACCTGTTGCTGAGCCTTCTCTTGTTCTGGGCCCCACTCAAAAGTAGCAGCCTTTCGAGCCACATAATAAATAGGCTGAAGTAGCACACCCAAATGTGGACTATGTTGCCTCCCAAATCCAAAGATACCCAATAGGCACTGTGCCTCTTTTTCAGTTGTCAGAGCAGGCAGCCAGGTGCAGTAACTTATCCTTCACTTTAGAAGGAATATCACAACCCCTAGGAATTTCACTGAGTGGGAAGGTGCCTGAATTTTTGCGCAATTAATTCCCCACCCTCTAGCACACAAGTATTTCACTAAGAAGTTCAGAGTCACTGACATTTCTTCCTGCCTAGGTCCAATCAGTATGTCATCTATATAATGGACATATTTCACATCTGGTGGAAGAGAGAAACAATCAAGGTCCCTGTGGACTATATTATGACACAGGCCTGGAGAACTGATGTATCCGTCAGAAAGGCAAGTGAAAGTGTATTGCTGGCCTTGCCAGCTGAATGCAAACTGCTTCTGGTGGTTCTTGGAAACAGGTAGGGAGGAGAAGGCATTAGCCAGATCAATAGCTGCACGCCAAGTACCAGGAGATGTATCAATTTGCTCAAGCTATCAAAGTACATCTGGAACAGCAGCTGCAATAAGGGTCACCACTTCATTATGTTTGTGATAATCTACTGTCATTTTCCAAGACCCATCTGTTTTTCCCCCAGGCCAAATAAGTGAATTGAATGGGGATGTGGTAGGGATCACCACCCCTGCATCCTTCAAGTCCTTGATGGTGGCAGTAATTTCTGTAGTCCCTACAGCAATGTCCCTCTAGCAATGCAGTATTGCTTCTGGTTCACTATTTTCCTAGGCAGTGGCAGTTCCTGTGGCTTCCATTTGGCTCTTCCTAACATAATAGCTCTCATTCCATCTGTCAGGGATTCAATGTCTGCCAATTGCTGCATATATATATTCCAAGTATGCATTCTGGAAGTCAGGGGAAATCAGTACAGGATGTGTTCAGGGACCCATTGGAGCTACTGTGAGATGAACATGAGCCAAGACTCCACTAATAACTTGACCTCTGTGTGCCTGCACTCTGACTGATGGGCCACAGTGATGTCTGGGGTCTCCTGGAATTAATGTCAGTTTAGGCCAGTGTTTTAGTCAGCTAGGGCTGCTCTAACAGAAATACCACAGAGTGGATGGCTTTAACAAAGAAAGATTTATTCTTACACAGTCCGGTAGGTTGCAAGTCCATATTCAGGGTGTCCGCTCCAGGGAAAGACTTTCCCCTTGACGGCTCTGGAGGAAAGTCCGGTATTGGATCAGTCATTGTCCAGGGAGCGTCCTCACACAAGAACCTCTGGTCTGAAGGACGTGCTCTGCTCCCGGTGCTGCTTGCTTGATGGTAGCGAGGTTCTCAAATTATCCTTGGTTTCTTTTTCCTTTTATTCCTTGCAAGCTAAAAGCATTAAGGGTGGGGCAAGCCATACTCCAGGGAAACTTCCCCCATAGCAGGAATTCACAGCCCCACCCTAATCCTTTAACATACAGGTTAGCAAAACCACACAATGGAGGACAGTCCCAAGATACTGGGAACCATATCCAAGCCACGTGGCTGCACACATTTTTGGGGGGACACAATTCAAACCATGACATCCCACCCTTTGACAACCCAAAAATCACATCACAAAAACATTTAACACATTCATCTCACCATAGCAAAATTATGTCCATCCATATAACAGAAGTCTTAAATCAGTTCCAAGTCCAAAATACAAAAACTCTTCTACATCTGTGAAACTTAGAAGGCATTAACAGGCAACAGACAAGTCAACAGAACACATTACATTAGCCCTCAAAGCTTTGGAAATACTCTTACGTTTTCTGAGACATTCTACACAACAGCAATGCTCTCCAGACTCTAGGTATCGGCCACACTCTCAGATTTCTGAGTGGAGACCTCCAGCCCCGTGCTACAACTCTGCCTTCAAGGCCCACTTGGACAGAAACTCTGTCCCACCGGCTTTAGGAACACCCTAAGCCCAAGTGAGTGGCAATTCCACCCTTACGAACACAGCACGCCAGGGTTCCACCCTTTCAAACCCCTGAGGTCATGGCCATACCTCTTGAGACTGAGGCAGCTCAGCTTCTCAAGCTATCTGCCTCTTCAGCTTCAGCTTCCTATGGCCGCATGGCCCGGGCCTCAGGCCCACATCTGCCCTGCCGGGCAAGTGTTCCAAAGCTCTGTAGCTCCACTGGTTTAAGTGCGCGTCCTGAGCTGCCTATCATGAACTGGGTATTGTCTGACCCACAGAGTCATAAAGTCGGACGAGCACAGCAGCACTCCATCATTAAATGGAAGTGGTATATACGAGATCGGGCCCGTGCAGGACCTGAAGGCACAAGTAAATTGCATGAAGAAGTGGCCCAAATGCCCATGGTCTCCACTCCTGTAACATTATCTCCTGTCTCCCAGTTTGCACCTATGGCCTCATGGGGGATTCCTTATGACCAGCTGACCGAGGCAGAGAAAACTCGTGCTTGGTTTACAGATGGTTCTGCGCGGTATGCCGGCACCACTCGAAAGTGGACAGCAGCAGCACTACAGCCCCTTTCTGGGACCTCCCTCAAGGACAGTGGTGAAAGCAAATCCTCCCAGTGGGCAGAACTTCGAGCAGTGCATATGGTTGTTCACTTTGCTTGGAAGGAGAGGTGGCCAGATGTGCGGCTGTATACCGATTCATGGGCTGTGGCCAACGGCTTGGCCAGTTGGTCAGGGACTTGGAAGGAACATGACTGGAAGATTGGAGACAAGGATTTATGGGGGAGAGGTATGTGGATAGACCTCTCTGAATGGGCCAAACAAGTGAAGATATTTGTGTCTCATGTGAATGCTCATCAAAGAGTAACCTCAGCAGAGGATGAGTTTAACAATCAAGTGGATAGGATGACCCGTTCTGTGGGAACCAATCATCCTCTTTCTCCGGCTACCTCTGTCATTGCTCAGTGGGCCCATGAACAAAGTGGTCATGGTGGCAGGGACAGTGCTTATGCATGGGCTCAGCAACATGGGCTCCCGCTCACCAAGGCTGACTTGGCTACAGCCACTGCTGAGTGCCCAATTTGCCAGCAGCAGAGACCAACACTGAGTCCTCGATATGGCACTGTTCCTCGAGGTGATCAGCCGGCAACCTGGTGGCAAGTTGATTACATTGGACCGCTTCCATCATGGAAAGGAAAGCGTTTTGTCCTTACTGGGATAGATACTTACTCTGGATATGGATTTGCCTACCCAGCACGACATGCTTCTGCCAAAACTACCATCCGTGGACTTACAGAATGCCTCATCCACCGTCATGGAATCCCACACAGCATTGCCTCTGATCAAGGGACTCACTTCACAGCAAATGAAGTGCGGCAGTGGGCCCATGCTCACGGAATTCACTGGTCTTACCATGTTCCCCATCATCCTGAAGCAGCTGGCTTGATAGAACGATGGAATGGTCTCCTGAAGACACAATTACGCTGCCAGCTAGGTGGCAGTACCTTGCAGGGTTGGGGAAATGTTCTCCAGGAGGCTGTGTATGCTCTAAACCAGCGTCCAATATACGGTGCTGTTTCTCCTATTGCCAGGATTCATGGGTCCAGGAATCAAGGGGTGGAAACGGGAGTGGCACCACTCACTGTTACCCCTAGTGACCCACTTGCAAGATTTTTGCTTCCTGTCCCCATGACTTTATGTTCTGCAGGACTAAATGTCTTAGTTCCGAAGGGAGGAATGCTGCCGCCTGGAGACACATCAACGATTCCACTGAACTGGAAGCTAAAATTGCCACCAGGCCATTTTGGGCTCCTTGTACCTCTGGATCAACAGACAAAGAAGGGAGTTACAATACTGGCCAGTGTGATTGATCCTGACTATGAAGATGAAATTGGATTGACATTACATAACGGAAGTAAAGAGGAGTATGTTTGGAATGCAGGAGATCCCTTAGGACGCCTCCTAGTACTACCATGTCCTGTGATTAAGGTCAATGGAAAACTACAGCAACCCAACTCCAAAATGAGTGATAATAGCCCAGACCCTTCAGGAATGAAGGTTTGGGTCACCTCACCAGGCAAGGAACCACAACCAGCTGAGGTACTTGCTGAGGGCAAAGGGAATACAGAATGGGTTGTAGAAGAAGGTAGTTCTAAATATCAGTTACGGCCACGTGACCAGTTGCAGAAACGAGGACTGTAATTGCTATGAGTATTCCTGCTTTGTATGTGTGTATTGGATATTTTGTTTACTTATGAAACATAAGATGTAAATGGGTTAATGCATTTTCAGTTGTACATGTGTTAGTTATATCATGTTGACATAAGTATGACTTTGTAACTGTACCCCTTCAGAGACTGTGCATGGTAAGGTGAGATGTGTGAAGATGCCAAGTTGACAAGGGGTGGACTGTGGTGGTCAGGATTATGTCAACTTGGCTACTACCTATTTGGCTGCTGTATTAAGTGGCAGGGCGGGGTTTGTGGTGGCTTCCTGCCCCTCGGCTCTCATCTCGTGACCCTGGACTACAGCTGCTGATCGCTCACGTGACCAGGAGCTGCTGCTCTCTCTTGTTCCAGCGTCTGGTTCTGGGACTTGAGCTAGCGGCTGTTGGGCTCATCAGTCCTTACAGTCGGCACGTGAGAGTCCTGCTCCCTGACCTGCCAATCCTGCGCTCGCCAGCCTCTGCTCAGTCCTGCTCCCTGACCTGCCGATCTTGGGTTCTCCAGCCTCTGTCACTTCGCCTCGCCACCAGCTTGGGACCCACCGACCTCCAGCCTCTGTTGCATCGTCTCGCCGCCAGCTTGGGATCCACTGACCCACACAACCGGTGATCTGCAACTCTGGTCTCTGACTTGCTGACCTTGGGTTCCTCAGCTTCCGTGGACACGTGAGGCTTGTGCCAGAGCTTGGGACATTCAGCTTCTGTGATTACGTGAGCTGTTTCCTATATTTGTATCTATCTATCTGTCTATATATATATATATTATAAATCTTTCCTAATACCTACACGTGTTACTGGTTTTGCTTCCCTAGAAAACCCAGCCTAAGACAGCCAGTATCCAGTAATCCTCCAAAATTCTGATTATTTCCTTTTCCCCAGTCAACAGTAATTCTTGTAAAAGGCCATAGATTCCTTTGGGGAAGTGTGGGAGAAAGAGTAACAGTATAAATTTTTAGCAGGGCATTTGAATTCTTCCTCAAAGGGACCTGGCCTCCTCTTCATTCAAAGGGTTGTGAGTTCTTAAATGCACCAGTCTGGGAATTGATAGAGGGATCGTAACTCTTCATTCTGGTACTTTGTGTTAGACTGCTGTTCATCTGACCTAGAATTTATCCATTCATAGAGATCAAGTAAATATTTAGTAGATTTATTATCTGTTTCACTCCTAGGGACACCATGACTACATAGCTAACTCCATATGTCCATACAAGTCAGACCATTACAATTACTATTTTGTCTTCACTGTCTCTTACTGTAAGCACACCCACAATTGAGTGCAGCAACTTCACCCCTAGCACCAAAGTGTCCAGTCAACCTTATTGTAGTTAGGTGTGTTAACTCAGTTAGGGAAGCTCCCACTGTCATATCTGATTTACATAAAATGGCAATCACAGCAGTCTTCAAGGATCCTGGAGCTCCCTTCACAAATTTCTCACAGTTGTGGTCAAAGATGTGCCCTCTGAACATTCTATGTGTGGATTTGAGGTCTACCAAAAGAAATCCACTCTAGCATGCCTATTTCACTAAGCCTTTTGATACCCTTTTCTACAGTACACCAAGAGAGGTCTGGCAATTCAACTTGAGTTAGTATAGGCCACCATATATCATCATGCTTCAGCAATCCAGCCAAACAAGAGTTTAGGTCCCTTCCTAACATCTCAGTCTGAAACACTGAATGAAGAATCCGTGCTCAGCAGACCCATGTCAAGAAACGCAAACTGATTCACCTTTAGGTTCCTTGCACCATTATCCCACACCCTTAGTAGCCATTCCGATGCATATTCCCCAGGATTCTGTTCTTACATATTAGAAAAGTCAAGTAGTTACAATGCAGTATAGTGTATCTTCTCTTGGGTTACACTTTGTACTTCACCTTTTGCGGCTAGCTGGAACTTAAGTCTAGTTACAGGGCTAGAAGCCACAACCAGTAGTGTAGAAGTCGTTTTAGAACCCTCACCATGGTCTCCTAAAGCATCCACTTCAGGCCATGCTCTAGACAATGACTCAGGCAGGGGCTCTTTAGAGGCAGCTGGGCTACAGCTAATCTCATTAGATTGGAGTGGAGGGGATAATGGCTTTCCTGGGCAGGGTAGTTTAGCAGACAGACATGAAGTAATCCCTTCACATGGGTGTGGGTCTGCTGGCAGGAGTGAGTCACTGGACGTTAGGGGCTCAGTGTATCCAGCTTCCTTATCATCTGCTCATATGTCCCCATTCCAAGTTTCAGAGTCCCATTTTTCCCTAATCCATGCCCTCACTTTAACTTCAGATATCTCTTGAGATGGGCAATTGAGCTAGCATTGTAATTCTGCCACTCTAATGATAAGCATCTGGGTTTGGCTTTCAGCAATATCAGCTCCACTATTACAGGTAATGAGGTTTGTTTTTTTCAAAGGGCAAGTGGAAACTTTGAGGCCTCTTACATGGCATTAGAACTTGGATTCCACAGCCCTCAGCTCATCTCTTCCTTTCTCCAGTTTGGCTAATGCAAGGAGGCCCACCCAACTGACTTCCTTATACTTCTTATCCTCACACAATTTTGAAAAGTTGTCACACATGTTTTTGCCCTGAGTGTCACCTTTCACCAATGTCTGATCTGTTGGTGGTGCTATTTTGCAGATGTGTACTGCTACCTCAGCCCATGGGCTAGCACAGCACTCTTTACTAGCAAGAGGATTATCAACAGTGTTGATATTAGCCAGACTCGAGAACTACTTGAAAAGATTCATTTTTGACAATTTGGTTTCCCTAGAACCACTCCTGGTACCCAATTGTCTTAGGCTGTGTTTTCTAGGGAAGCAAAACCAGTAACACATACATGTACAAGGAAAGATCTATATACAAAGCATGAGGAAAGACTTAAATATAAAGGAAACAGCTCATGCAGTTGTAGAAGCTGAACATCCCAAGTCTTGTGACAAGACTCATGTGGCCATGGGAGCTGCTGAACCCAAGGTTAGGAGGTCAGAGACCAGAGCTGTAGATCACCGACAGTGTAGTTTGGTGGATCCCAAGCTGGTGGGAGACTGCGAGTTCTCTGTTGACTCAAAGAGCTGAGGAGGTTGGCTAACCCAGGATCGGCAGGTCAGGGAACAGGACTCTCAGACACCGGCTGTAAGGGTTGATGAATCCAACAGCTGCTCATTCAAATCTGGTAAACAGACGCCAAAACAGAGCAGGAGCTGCTGGCAGTGTGAGCAGATAAGAAGTAGGTGGTGGAAGGCAGAAAGATGAGAGCTGAGGGGAGTGAAGCCAAGATAGGCCCTGCCCTGGCACTTGATACAGCAGCTAGACAGGGAGGTGCTAAGTTGACACAATCCTGACCACCACAGTAGGCATGTATTGAGTGCTCTCAGTTAAGTGCCTTTTTTGGGGTCTTTTGTTGAAAACTTCTTTTTTCTACTTAACATTTTGTTCTGATTTGATTTTCTTTATGGATTTTCTTTTCATCCTTTTCAGTGTTGGTTTTATAGCTGTTAATATTTCTAGATTATGTTTCTTGTTCTGATGTGCAGTAGTGTTACTTTCCTTTGTGCTACCCTATTTCCCCCTAATGTTCTAAGTTTAAGCCAGTCTTTAACTTCTTTCTATTGCACTGACTTCCTCTCAGTCTGAAGCTATATGAATCCATTAATTTGTTGTGCTTCTTAGAACATTGCTATGATTTATATGTTGACATTTGTTTCCCTAATTTTAATATCTTGGATTTGATTGAGCTTTGTGGGTTTACTTACCAAGTTGGACTCTGGATGCTGTATCCTTGTATATATGGCTTATGGTATTAATTTTCTAATTGAAGAACATCTTTCAGTATTTCTTGTAATTTTGGTGGGAGTTTTGCAAATTCTCTAAACTCCTGTTTAAGAATGTCCCAATTTTCCCACCGTATTTGAGAGACAGTTTTACAAGATATAATCCTTGGTTGGAAGTTTTTTCCTTTAAGGCTCTATGTTATCCCATTGCCTTCTAGCCAACATAGTTTCTGCTGAATAACCAGAGTTTAGTCTCAATGACTATCCTTTGTAATTTAGTTTTGGTTTTAGCCTAGCTGCTCTTTTGCGCCTCTTCTTATCTTTCACTTTATTAAGTTTGATTAGAATATGTGTTGTTGTCTTTCTTTTAGGATCCCCCTTTTGTAAAGTTTGATGGGCATTTTGAATAGATATCCTCTCAGCTTTCATGATGTAAGGAAATCTTGGATAATTCTGTCTGTATTTTCTGCTGTCCCTCCCTGTTCTGGTCCTCTAATCATAACATATTATTCCTCTGGATAGAATTCTACATACTACTTAATGAGTTCTCATTTTTTTAAATTCTTTTATCTGATTTTTCCTCATAAATGCTGGTGTCCATTGCTTTACCTTCCATCACGCTAATTCTGCATTCCATTGCCTGAATTCTGCTCCTTCTTATTTCTTCTGAGTTGTCTCTGTGGTATAATTATTACTCTGCTTAATTTCAGAGCATTGAGGCTGTAGTAATTCTTGTAGCTTTTTTAGTTCTTCATTTTGTTGTACTGCACTTTATCTACTGTCTATCCTGATTTCTTAAATGACTCTTTACCTAAATCTTTCATATTCTGCCTCCAATAATTGCAGGATGACTTCTTCATCTGGGGAAGCTTTTGATTATTTGGTGAAATTTCTGGAGACATTGTGATCTGAATATTAGAAACTGATTGTTGTCTATGGTCCATCAGAAATGTGTCATGATTTATTTGCTAAGTTATCACAATCCAACACGTATACGTGTGTGTGTCTGTGTGTGTGTGTGTATACATGCATATATGTATATATAGGAGGACTTACAACTAAGTGTGCAAACTCATCCTAGAAAAAGGGCTACATACCTCATTGATGAATACCACTAGTGTCACCTTTGAAGTACTCCCCGTGAGAAGCTATGCACCAACACTAGCACGTAGCCCACCCTTGAAAGCAATTTTGGAACACTTTTTCTTGAATGGCCACCAAAGCTGTCATCAAATTACCCTTGATGTCATGAATGTAATGAAAATATCTTCCTTTCAACACACCCTTTATCATCAGGTAAATAAAAAGTCATTTGGGGGTGTCATGGTTTGAATTGTGTCCCCCCAAAAATGTGTGCAGCCATGTGGCTGGGATATGGTTCCCAGTATCTTGGAAATGTCCTCCATTGTGCGGTTTTGCTAACCTGTATGTTAAAGGATTAGGGTGGGGCTGTGAATTCCTGCTATGGGGGAAGTTTCCCTGGAGTATGGCTTGCCCCACCCTTAATGCTTTTAGCTTGCAAGGAATAAAAGGAAAAAGAACCAAGGACAATTTGAGAACCTCGCTACCATCAAGCAAGCAGCACCGGGAACAGAACGCGTCGTTCAGACCAGAGGTTCTTGCGTTAGGACGCTCCCTGGACAATGACTGATGCAATACTGGACTTTCCTCCAGAGCCGTCAAGGGGAAAGTCTTTCCCTGGAGCGGACACCCTGAATATGGACTCGCAACCTACCGGACTGTGTAAGAATAAATCTTTCTTTGTTAAAGCCATCCACTATGTGGTATTTCTGTTGGAGCAGCCCTAGCTGACTAAAACAGAATTGGTACCAGGAGTGGGGTGCTGCTCTAGCAAATACCTAAAATGTAAATGTGGAAGCCACTTTGAAACTGCGAATGGATAGAAGATTCAGAATGAACGAAGAAGGCGCAGATGGTGAGAAACAACAGAGGACCGGCAGCAGTGGCAGCGGCAGCAGCAGAACCAGAGGCAGCGCTGGAACCAACCCGTGGAGCGAGAGAGGTCAGTGCCTGCGCAGAGTTTTCCTCGCGGAACGGAGTGCCTCTGGGCACTTGAATCGGTGGAGCTGGCCTTGCTAACCCACGGAGTGAGAGAGTTGAGTGCCTTTGGGCAGGACGCTTTCCAGCAAGAGTGGGGTGCCTCCGGGCACTTAAACCAGTGGAGCTACAGAGCTTTGGAACACTTGCCCGGCAGGGCAGATGTGGGCCTGAGGCCCAGGCCATGCGGCCATAGGAATCTGACGCTGAAGCTGAAGAGACAAATAGCATGAGAAGCTGAGCTGCCTCAGTCTCAAGAGGTATGGCCATGACCTCAGGGGTTTCAAAGGGTGGAACCATGGCGTGCTGTGTTCGTAAGGGTGGAATTGCCACTCAGTTGGGCTTAGGGTGCTCCTAAAGCCGATGGGACAGAGTTTCTGTCCAAGTGGGCCTTGAAGGCAGAGTTGTAGCACGGGGCTGGAGGTCTCCACTCGGAAACCAGAGAGTGTGGCTGATACCTAGAGTCTGGAGAGCATTGCTGTTGTGTAGAATGTCTCAGAAAATGTAAGAGTATTTCCAAAGCTTTGAGGGCTAATGTAATGTGTTCTGTTGACTTGTCTGTTGCCTGTTAATGCCTTCTAAGTTTCACAGATGTAGAAGAGTTTTTGTATTTTGGACTTGGAGCTGATTTAAGACTTCTGTTATATGGATGGACATAATTTTGCTATGGTGAGATGAATGTGTTAAATGTTTTGTGATGTGATTTTTGGGTTGTCAAAGGGTAGGATGTCATGGTTTGAATTGTGTCCCCCCAAAAATGTGTGCAGCCATGTGGCTGGGATATGGTTCCCAGTATCTTGGAAATGTCCTCCATTGTGCGGTTTTGCTAACCTGTATGTTAAAGGATTAGGGTGGGGCTGTGAATTCCTGCTATGGGGGAAGTTTCCCTGGAGTATGGCTTGCCCCACCCTTAATGCTTTTAGCTTGCAAGGAATAAAAGGAAAAAGAACCAAGGACAATTTGAGAACCTCGCTACCATCAAGCAAGCAGCACCGGGAGCAGAACGCGTCGTTCAGACCAGAGGTTCTTGCATTAGGACGCTCCCTGGACAATGACTGATGCAATACTGGACTTTCCTCCAGAGCCGTCAAGGGGAAAGTCTTTCCCTGGAGCAGACACCCTGAATATGGACTCGCAACCTACCGGACTGTGTAAGAATAAATCTTTCTTTGTTAAAGCCATCCACTATGTGGTATTTCTGTTGGAGCAGCCCTAGCTGACTAAAACAGGGGGCCAGATCATGTGAGCAGGGATGGTGTTCCAATAAAGTTATTTGTTTACTGGCTAAAAACTCCAGCACAGACAACTATACAATCAAGCTTGTGAACTTGGAGCTGTGTGCGATGGCTACTCCAGAAAGAGTTTCAAAATTGCTTCAAAGGGTAGACTAGGCACTGGCATCAGTACATAGCTTCCCAAGCAGAGTACTTCAAAGGTGACCATAATGATATTCAGCAAGCAGGTATGTATCACTTAGAACAATTAAGTTCTTGACAGTTCTTGACAGACTTGACAGTTCTTGACAGACTTGTCATACATCATATACATACATACATACATACATATATATATACAAATCTTTGTGGTGTAGTGGGTTAAGTGCTATGTCTGCTAACTACAAGATCAGCAGTTCAAATGTGCCAGGTGCTCCTTAGAAACTCTTTGGGGCAGTTCTACCTGACTTCTGGGTTGCTGTGAGTATGGCCCAACTCAACAACAGTGGGTAATATATGTACATGTAATATATATATTATAATTATATATAATGTATAAATTTGTATATAATATATACATAAAATCAAACCAAACCCACTGCTGTCAACTTGGATCTGACTCATAGCGTTCCTAGAGGTCAGGGTAGAACTGTCCCAAAGTTTCCAATGAACTCTTGGTGGATCTGAACTGCCAAACTTTTGCTTAGCAGATGTAACAGTTAACCCACTACACCACCAGGGTTTACACACACACACTCACACATACGGAATTTAATTTGGTTTTGACTGTCCAAATAGTCAAATCATTTGACTATTGGAGCTTTGATAACTCTGCTGCCCTGTCACCCAACTGTTGGATGACTGAACTGAGAAAGGCAGCAGGATTTGCTGGGTGAGTGGAGCCAGCCTAACTCTTCTTCTAACCCTCCCTTGATTCAATCCTCAGATCCAGAAGACAAGCTCAGTGCACTCACCTAAAATGTTTCCCTTCCATCCCAGGTAGGGCTCTAGAATTTAGTCTGGTGTAGAGCAGAGCAGGGAGGGGTAAAATTGGGGTATAGGGAGACAAGTCAGGGCATAGGAAAGGTCTGAGTCATGAATCCTGGCAAGCACTTAGCTTGTGATGCTCCATGAAATCTTCCGTGGCTCTGTACTTACAGCAAGCCAGAGGGAAGCTGTCTTCTACCCCTCCCTTTGCTTCCCTTTCCAAATACTGAAGAGAAGCTCAGGGCATACACATAAAAGGTCTCACTTCTGGCCTGAGTAGTGCACTAGAATTTAGTGTCTGGTGTGGAGTATAGAAGCTAGGGGCAAAAGGCTGGGACAGGGACAGAAATCAGTACATAGGAAAGGATTGAGTCCCCAGGGTTCACAAGATGTTCACATGTAGTTTGAGATGGTCTGGTGGAAGTCACCTGGGACTCTGTAGGTGCATCAGTCTGCAGCTCAGGGAGAACCAGCAGAACTTTCCCTCTACTCCTTCCATTTTCCCCCTCTCCAAGTCCAAGAGAAAAGCTCAAGCCACACATGCACAATGTCCCACCTTGGCCCAGGTAGTTCACTAGAATTTAGCCTCTGCTGTAGCTCACAGAAGGGGTTGCAAAGGACACTGATACACTTGGCTGCCAGCAGCCACTGTGTTCTCTAGGTGTAGCCATCCTAAACTGTCAGGTAAGATGCAATCCACTCAAGTGCCACTGCTCAGCAGGGCATCCAGCCCTAGCCACACTCTCAGGTGCAGCAGTCCCAGGCCTCATTACCCACCCAACAAAGATGGTCTCCATACCTGCACTACTGCTGTGGTTCTGTTCCAGCAGAAGTGGGACCCTCAGGGTCGCCAGTTCACTCTCACAAAAATATATATTTCCCTTTCTGTCACTGAGTCCAATCTCACAGCTTCTTGCTTGATTTTGGTGTGCCTAGAATGTACTTGTGAAACCTTGGTGGCATAGTGAATAAGTGCTACAGCCAGCTGCTAACCGAAGAGTGTGCAGTGACAATCCTCACGGCACTCCTTAGGAGCTCTATAGAGCACTTCTACTCTGTCCTGTAGGGTTGCTACAAGTTGGAATCAACTTGATGGCACTGCATTTGGGTTTTGGGTTCACAATGTACGTATTGTTCTATTCAGTTATTTATCAATGCCTTAGCTGTTAGAAGGATACCCTGTTATAGCAGTTAAGTGCTATGTCTACTCACAAAAGGTAAGCAGTTTAAATCTGCCAGGGGCTCCTTGGAAACTTTATTGGGCAGTTTTACTCTTTCCTAAAGGGTTGCTCTCATTCGGAATCAGCTCAACAACAGTGGGTTTGGTTTTTTAGTTTTTACTTATTAGAGGGATCAGAGGAGATATCTGGCTAGTCTCCCACCTCAGGCCTGCTGAAGAAACAAATCACCAATTTCGTTTGCAAAGGGAAGAAGCCCCACATAAGTCAAGTGTTATTGAAGAAGAAACAGAAAGTGGCAAGTCTCACACTATCTGACCTTAGGACCTATTATACTGCCATGGTAGTCAAAACAGCCTGGTACTTGTACAAAAACAGACATATAGACTAAGGAAACTGAATAGAGAATCCAGAAACAACACTATCAACCTGTGAATAGCTCAGATTTGACACAGGCTCCAAGTCTGTGAACTGGAGAAAAAAAACAATCTCTTTAACAAATGGTGTGGGCAAAACAGGACATCAATCTGCAAAATACTGAAACAAGACCCATGTCTCTCACTTTGCACAAAACCTAACGCAAAATGGATCAAAGACCTTAATATCAAACCTAAAATCATAAAGATTATGAAAGGAAATATAGGGACAATAATAGAGGCTCTAATACAAGGCATTAACAGACTCTAAAATATTACTAATAATATACAAACAGTAGAAGATAAAACAGATCAATGGGACTTACTAAAAATCAATCACTCATGCTCATCCAAAGACATTATCAAAGAGTAAAAAGACTGCGTATGGAATGGGGAAAAATCTTTGGAAACCAAAAATCTGACTGATGTCTAACCTCCATAATCTACAAGGTCCATGAAAAAGACAACCCAAAGGAACCATGTGCAAAGGATATGGACAGACACTTCACCAAAGAAGACGTTCAGGAAGCCATAAGACACATGAGGAAATGCTCACAACCATTAGCCATTACATAAATCCAAATCAAAACTACATTGAGATACCATCGCATGCCAACAAGGCTGGCATTAAGCCCCCAAAACACAAAACAACAAATGTTGGAGAGGCTGTGGAGAGACTGGAGCTCTTACACTCTGCTGGAGGGGATGTAAAATGTATAACTTCTTTGGAAAACAATCTGAGGCTTTATTAAGCAACTAGACTACAAATACCATACAACTCAGCAATTCCACTCATATTCTAAAATATGAGGCCTGACAATATTAAGAAGCTAGACTACAAATACAACCCAGTAATTCCACTGCTTAGAATATGAGGTGTGACCATTAAGTCTTTGAATTGTTACTAACTGCGATGTACCTCATTGCTGAATATCACTACAGTCACCTATGAAATACTCCCCTTAGGGAACCATGCTTTGATGCTAGTTACAAGTTCACCCTCCAAAGCAATTTTGGAACTGTTTGTGGAATGTCTATGGCACACAGTGGCATGGAGGCCAAGTTCGGAAACTTAATTGTATAGTTGTCTATGAGGGAGTTTTTTGCCACTAAACAAGTAACTGTATTGGGACACCCTCCCTACTCACCTGATCTGGTCCTCAGTTGTTTTCTTTGTTTATTCATAACCTGAAGATACAGGAAATACTGAAACGTAGATATTTTGATGACATTCAGGACATCAAGGGTTATAAGAAAGACAGCTCTGATGGCCATTCCAGAAAGAGTTCTAACCTTGCTTTCAAGGTTAGACTAGCTGCTGGTGTTAGTGCATAGCTTCTGAAAAGGACTATTTCAAAGACGAACATAGTGATATTCAGCAATGATATTCTACAATGAGGTGTGTAGCACATTTGAAGGATGAGGTTGGGGACATAATTGGCAATCTTTGTATTTCTAGCGGGCCTAGTGCATCTTGACCAAGGGGGAATGAAGGAAACCAAAGACCAGGGGACGATCAGCCCGAAGGACTAATGGCCCACAACCACCACAGCTTCCGCCAGGCTGACTGCAGCACAACTAGATGGTGCCTGATGACCACGACCAACTGCTCTGTGAGACATCACAATAGTGGGTCCTAGAGAGGTGGAGAAAAATGTAGAACAAAATGCTACCTCACAGAAAGGCCAGACTTCCTGGTCTGACAGACAATGTAGAGATTTAGAGAGTATGACCCCAGACACCCTTTTAATTCAGCAATGCAGGCACACCTGAGGTTCACCCTTCAGCTACAGATTAGCCAGCCCACAAATCATAGCACACAAGGCCAACTATGTGTATGAGACTAAGGGGACATAACAGCCCAGGTTCAAGGAAAAGAAAGCAAGAGGGGACAGGCAAGCTGGACAAACTGAAATGAGGAACCCAAGCTTTGAGAAGGGTACAATGTTGACAATCAGTTTTGGCAGGATTGGCAATCAATATCACAAAACAGTATGTGGATTAATGAAAAATTTGCTCTGTGACCCTTCACATAGCACACATGTATGCGTGTGTGTGCGCGCACACACACACACACACACACACACACACACACGCACACACACATTGCGCCCTCAAAGCAAAATGCCAATCTGTTGCTGTGGACTGGACTTGAACTCATAGCCACCCTAAAGGACAGAGCAGAACCACCCCCCTCTGGAGTCCAAGGCTTTGAAGCTTCCCGGAAGCAGACCAGGACATCTCCCTCTCCTGAAGCCACTGATGGGTTGGAACTGCCCATCTCTCGTTTTGGACAGCACTTGACCACTGTTCCACCACCGTTAATTTTCTGGGCCTGTTGTAACCAATCACCACACACTGGGTGGCTTAAACCAGAATTTCTCCTCAGGAGGTTTTCGTGGCCACAGATCCGTGATCCACGTGTGGGCTTGGCTGAGCTCCCTGTAAGGTTCTTCCTCGCCTCTCCCAGCTTCAGATGGACACAGTACGGCTGCATTACTGCACTGCTGGTGTTCCTCCTACTGTCTCCCTTGTGTCTGTCTGTCTGTTGTGTGAGTCTGTCTGTGAGGACGCTTGTCATTGGCTTCAGGTCCCATCTGGTTAATTCAAGATGCAGTCATCTTGAGACCCTTAATTACATCTGGAAACACCCTTTTTCCAAAGTTCTCATTCCCAGGAATGGGGTTTATGAAATGGACATAGTTTGTGTGGGTCACAGTTCAGCCCACCCCAGCAGGGCAGAAATGGAGGGAAGCAGGTGTGGGAAGCAAGGTCATGGTTGAGGGGACCCTCATGAGTGCACCCTCCTCTACCTGTGTCCTCAGGTTCTAGGACCTAGAGTCTAAGTTGACCAGCCAGCTCTTCAAGCTCTTTGTGAAAGAAGGAGTAGCGTCCTGGCCTGGGCGCAGGCAGGAGAAAAGGCTGCAGGGACCAAGCAGTGAGGGACATGTTCTCCCCAGGAAGAAAAAGTTTCTCTCCTGCAGCCACCATCAGGGCCCTGTACTGACAAAGGACAACACCATGTCAGCTGAAGGGGAAAAACTCTGCATCAGTTCTTAACTCCCCAGGGAACAAGCAACAGAGGGCCAACTTGGAGTTGAGTGACAGAGCTGGAAATGTCACATGAGTCCACCACGGTGACCCACGGATTCAGAGCAGGATCAGCATAGCCACAGAAGGCTGGGCATACATTCTGCAAGTGTCTTTGGTGGTAGAGACCTGGAATATGGCCTGTGTCACCCCAACAGATTTGCCCTTAGGGAGGGCCAGTGAGACTGACGGCCTGGCGTCATGGCTAAAGGTTCTGAGGCCCAGAGGGTGAGCAGGACAGACACAAGGGGTCAAGCCTGGGGTTGATATGCTGGGAGAACTGCAGTTCTCGGGTGTCAGGGGACAAGTGAGCCCTGAAGGGGGCTTGCAAGCTATGCTTCAAGGTGGCTGTGGCCATTAGGAGATGGGAACCAATCTTCAGGAACTCGGGCGATTCCTTCCCCCATTGACAGATCACCCCAACCTCTCCATGAGCCCAGAAGATATTCTCCCATTCTTTAACCAGGCTCTAGACTTCAGGTTTTCAATAACCCAACGGTGTGGAATCCTCAGGGTGAGCTCTCTGTGTCCTGTGGTGAGGTAACATTTATTAAAACAAGAGGCCTAAACACCATGAGATGATGGTTTGACCAAGAAAACCATAGTTGACAAAACTCTGACCACTTCAGGGACCCTCCATGATTTTTACGTCCTTTTGACATGACAAGTGCATAATGTTTTTACTCTGTTATTTCTGCTCTCTTGGTAATGTGAAGTAGAAAAAGGACTCAGCAGTCTCTTTGAGGCCTCTTAGACACAGGGAAGCCAGAGGTGTGTGGTGGTGGCAGTTCATTCTGCTGCATCCAGTGAGGGTTGACTGTACAGTAAAGCCTCGTCCTCACTCCCTATAAACATAGGGCTTCTCCCCTGAGTGTGTTCTCTGGTGGGAGATGAGGCTTGTCTTTACACTAAAGCCTCGTCCACACTCCCTACAGACATAAGGCTTCTCCCCTGAGGGTGTCCTCTGGTGTATGATGAGGACAGACCTTTTACTAAAGCCTCGTGCACACTCCTTGCACACATATGGCTTCTCCTGGAGTGTGTCCTCTGGTGTCTGATAAGGACTTACTTGTTACTAAAGCCTCACCCACACTCCCTGCAGACGTATGGTTTCCCCGAGTATAGCCTCTGATGTCTTCTGAAGTTTGCCTTCTCACTAAATGCCCCGACCCGCGGGGTGAATCAACGGAGGGATGAGGGGGAGCCTGTGAAAATGAAAGTGGAGCAAGAGACGCGAAGAAATGGAGGCAAGACAAAATTCTGATCAAGCCTCGAGGTTTTATTGTAGCAGAGTAATATATATAGAAGTTGGGGAGGGGAAGGGCTTAGGACCGGAAGATAGCTGGTATGAGACAGTTGGCGTTTTATGATTGGGCAGATGGTATGCCTGTACAGTTGACGTTAGGCAGTGACGCGGGGGGTGGTGACGCTGGGCAGTGACGCCGGGTAATCTTCACGCACGCGCGTTTTCAAGGCCTTTCCAGACTTCCTGTTTTTTGGGGCCTGAAGTTTTTTCATGGCCCCCGACATTTTCTCCCTTTTTGTTTTGTTTTGGGAGGTGGGCTTTAACCGGGAGAAGGGGTATTGACCACGGCTCCTCCAAGTAATTTTTGGCTCTTGGTATCTTTTGGGGAGGAGAGGTAGAGCCGCCTTGATTTTGTGATATATACCAACCTCTATGCAAGCCAGGTGTGCCCCAGGGAAAGGTAGAGGAGTTTATGATAACTTTCCCTTGCAATGCTTTGCTTTGCACTTCTCCCGATGCCCATACCTCTCTTGCACACTGGTGAGGAGGTAAGCATGCCTCTACTTTTCATGCTGTTCCCTGAGGAAGGAAGTCGGAGTACCCATTTTTAGCGGCGTATTCATCGTCAACTGCCAGGCGATGATAGTGAACCTGGATAGGTTTAGCTAAAGCGGAGTCTATCTGCTGTTTGATAAGGCTTGTAAGTCTTTTGAAGGCCCAAGGGCCAAAAGACAGAATTAACATTAAACCGAGAAGGGGGCCGAGGATGGGGAGGAGATAGGGAAGGAATCGTTCAGTCCAGTCCAAAATGGATTTTCTTGTAGTTTTCTTCGTCTGTTTTGTAGATCTTCCTGTAAATCTTTTAGCTTGTTTCGGACAATCCCGGATTTATTGGCACAGAAGCAGCAGTGTTCCTGTAAAACTAAACAGATACCGCCTTTTTCTGCAGTAAGAAGGTCTAAGCCCCTTCGATTTTGTAAGGCTACCTCAGCTAAGCAGTCAATTTGATCTTGTAGGTCACTGATAGTACTGGAGAGGGTTTGGACATCGTCTATTAATTGATGGGATAACTTACTGTATTTGTCTATGGCGATGCCCAGGCCGGCAGAGCCGGTGGCTGTAGCCCCGGCAACTCCCAGGCCCACAAGAAGGGGTATGAATTGGAGGGCTCGTTTTGATCGTCCAGCTATGTAATCAAAACTGGGGACAGGGACAGGGGTGTCTCCTGATATGATAGAAATATCTGGGAGGAGGTTAGCCTGAACTCAGAGTCTTGTCCAGTTTCTGGGTAAGGCTGTATAGGCTAAGTTATTTCCACATATAAAAACCTGTCCAGGGGCTGGACAGAGGGGCTCTGTATGGTTGGTGGTATTGGTACAATTATTAAATGTTATAAATCCGACATCTAGATCAAAGCTGTTATTTTGGAATGACCCTTGGTAGCAATGGGAAGAATTAAAGCCAACAGGCTGTGTTCGAAAAGGTGGGCTGAGGCTACAGTTACTGGATGAAAGTGTAGAGGAGTTGTTTGTGGGAATAGCTGTTGGCATGGGAGACCCAAGAGTCATGCATAGCCAACAATCGCTAGCCAGGGAGGGGTTGGAGGAATTGAAGACTTTATGGGTGGTTTTAAGAACGTTATCGGTTTCAGTATCCAAGTTAGTAGTCCGAGGCTTCGGGAGAGCCAAGGGGTGATAATTAAGAGAAGGATACTGCTGGGCAATGAGTTGATTGATTTTTGCTTGTACTACAGCCTCCCTGGCTCTGTCTGATGGCCCACCACCGTCTGATACGTGAATAGGTTGTTTTGGAGGCCAGCATACATGGTCACCGACTTTTCCTGCACAAGAGGCTTAACTATATTTACTGCCACCTCCTGGTGACGTGTCCCAGTCACCCCCTGTGGAGCCCCGATATTGCTTTTCTTGGACGGGAGTTAGATATACTTGGCCGTCTTTACTACAGGATTGGGAAGTTTGGTAACAAGTGGAGTGCATTTGGGTCAGTATCAAGCACTTATCGGGACAAGGCCCTGGCTGGCCGTTTACTGAGGGGATGGTTCGAGGTTTGGTCACACATGTCCACTCCTGTTTGTACCCCCCTCCAAGTTGGGACGAATGGGTTAAGAAAGCGGTTTTATCTCCGCAGTCATTTGAGCGGGTATAACTAGTGGGCTGATTCCTTTGGGTACCTCCTCCGCAGTCGCAGGGGTTACCGAACAAGGCGTTGATGAGTTGTTGTTTGTTCACAGGGCCTCCGAATCCTCCATGCACCAGCGGAGTGAGGATTATTAACAGGGTGACGATTTTCATGATCTAGAAACAAGAAGAATCTTTCTCAGGGGTTCTTTCCCTGGATGGGGGTTTATCATTAATAGGCTTAACAAAACGTTCGGGTAACCACCGAGGGGCCCCCTCTGGGGTATCATACACACAGGCATGGCCTCTCCCCCAGATAAGAACCGGATCAGGACCGTGCCATTTGTGGGTTATAGGATCTTTCCACATAACCTTGGCATATTGATTTTTAGTTTCTTGGTGCCAAAGGCGATCTGCTGCAGATTTTTCATTAAGATCCAATTGTAGGAAATTAAGGATGAACAATGCATGATTTAGGAGGTTACGAGGGGAACCTTTAGTGGGGTAAACAGTGTTTGTTTTAAGTTTGGACATGGTGTTCTTAAGGGTCTGGTGAGCTCGTTCTATTATGCCCTGTCCCTGAGGATTATAGGGAATGCCAGTTACATGTTTAATCTGGAATTGACTACAGAAGTTTTTAAAGGTTTGTGATGTATAGCCTGGACCACTGTCTGTCTTGATTTGTTGGGGCTTTCCCATGATGGCAATGCATTGGAGAACATGTGCTATAACATTTTTAGAGGCCTCACCACTGTGGAGGGTGGCATGGAGGAACCCACTATAGGTGTCAATGGTTACATGGGTATATTTGAGGTTACCAAATTCAGGAATGTGGGTAACATCCATTTGCCAGATTTCATTGGGGAGTAGGCCCCTTGGGTTAACCCCCAGATGGGGGAGTGGCAAGAAAGTAACACATGCTGGACAGTCTTTAACGATTTGTCTAGCCTGTTCTCTGGAAATCTTAAACATAATGCGGAGTGTGCGGGCATTGAGATGGTGAAGGGCATGGCTTTGTGTAGCCCTGGTGATAGGGTCGGTGGTAATTGAGAGGACAAGGCGGGTTTGTTTGTCTGCAAGATCATTACCCTGTGAAAGTGGACCAGGGAGGTCCGCGTGGGCCTGAAAGTGTCCAATAAAGAAAGGAATATGTCTTTTTAAAATGAGGGATTGGAGTTGTTGAAAAAGAGACACAGCATTGGAAGATGGTTTGATATAAGGAACTGTCTCTAACACTGGGACTGAGAGAGCTATGTAAGCACTGTCGGTGTAAAGATTGAAGGGGACATCGTGTAGTATTGTGAAGACCTGTAAGATAGCGAAAAGTTCCACAAGCTGGGCTGACTTAAAGGGAGATTGGGCACTGTAAGGCTGTGAATTTATGACCCATGCCGCAATGCCAGAGGAGGATCCATCTGAGAAGACCATAGAGGCTTCTTTCAAAGGACTTAAAGAGGTTATTTTGGGGAAGGTAAAAGGATGTAGCCGCGCGAACTGAAGGAGTTTATGGGACGGATAGTGGTTATCAACCGTACCTAGAAACGTGGATAGGGTTATTATCCAATCATCATCATTTTGGGAAAGCCAGTCCACCTGTTCCTTGGTGTAAGGAAGGATAAGTTGGTCAGGGTCCCTGCCGAAATGTTGGCGGCTCTTTTCTCAGCCCAGTCTTATAAGTTTGGCCACTAGGGAGGGATAGGTGAGGAGAACTTTAGTTGGGGTGGAGGATAGATGTATCCACAAGAGGGGGCCATTCTGTCACAAAACCCCCGTGGGGGTATGTTGTGTGGCACAGACAATAAGGGTAAAGGGCTGCTCATAAGTTATGAAGGTAACCTGTTGTTGTATGGCCTTTTCAACAACGTGAAGGGCCCTTTTTGCCTCAGGGTTAAGGTGACAGGGAGAGAGGCGGCTGGCATCTCCATGAAGAGTATCAAACAATGGTTTTAATTCCCCTGTTGTAAGTTTGAGGTACGGTCGGAGCCAATTAATATCTGCCAGGAACTTTTGAAAATCATTAAGTGTGTGTAGATGAGAGGTTTTTAGGTTAAGTTTTTGAGTGGTGATTTGATTATTATCTAATTCAAAACCGAGGTAATAATAAGGGTCAGTAAGCTGTATTTTGTTTGGGGCAATTTGAAGTCCAAGGGAAGTTAGTTGGCAAGTTAGGTCCTGGCTGCACTTAAGTACCTCTAAGCTGGAGGCCCCCTCCAGTAAAATATCCATGTAATGAATGATATAAATGTAAGACCACCGACGCCTAAGAGGGTCTACAGCCTGAGCAACAAATTTTTGACACAGAGTGGGACTATTGGCCATGCCCTGAGGGAGAACTTTCCACTGATAGCGCTGCATTGGTCCTTTAAAATTAACAACTGGGAGGCTAAACACAAAGCGTTCTCTATCAAGTGGGTGAAGAGGGATGGTAAAGAAGCAATCTTTGAGATCAATAATGATTTTAAAATAGTTAGCTGGAATGGCAATGGGGGAGGGGAGTCCAGGTTGGAGAGCCCCCATTGTAAACATGGTTTTATTAATTTCTCTGAGGTCCTGAAGGAGTCGCCATGACCCATTTTTCCTTTTGATCAGAAATATAGGAGTATTCCAGGGAGAGGTGGTTGGTTCTAAATGTCCAGCAGCCAGCTGTTCCTGCACTAACGCCATGGCAGCTGTGAGTTTTTGTTCAGTCAAGGGCCATTGATCTACCCACACTGATTTCCACTTAACCTTATCAGCATGGGGTGCAGGGAAGTCAATGACCGTTAAGGAAAATTTTCACTTCCCAAGCCTGAACAATTATTTTTAGGCGTTACAGGAAGAGGCTGCTTTATACCTTGATTATTTTTTCCCAGTCCTTGTCCCAGTAGGAAACCTAGGTTAAGCATCTGTTGGGTAATTATCTCATTTGGGCTACACATGATGATCCCCAGCTGGGATAAGACATCATGACCCGATAGATTAACAGGTAAACCCGGAACAATGTAAGGTTGAATCTGTCCTGAGTTACCCTCAGGGTCCTTCCAAGTAAGAATTTTTGAGCTTTGTTTAGGGTTGACAGACTGGCCAATGCCTTCAAGATGAGTTATTGAGGCCTCACAGGGCCAGTTGGAAGGCCAATATTTAGCTGAAATTACTGTGGCATCTGCCCCTGTATCCACTATCCCTTCAAAGGCCTTACCATCTAATTGGAGGGTGAGTCTTGGCCTATCAGGGGTTACTGGTTGCACCCAATAGGTGTCGGAAGACCCAAAGGCAGAATTCAACCTAATGGACTGTATGTGTTTGGTGGGTGTGGAATCTAAGGGAAGTAATATAAGTTGTGCTATTCTCTTTCCTTTTGGAACAGACAGGGGCCCCAACGGAGCCGAGGCCAAAAGAGTAATTTGTCAATGACCCCAGGGATGACATGAAGGCCGGCCAATGAGGAACTGCCACGCCCTAAGAGTAAACCAAACATTCCTGGGGGCAGTGGCCCATAAACCCCTGTAGGGATGAGTTGAACACCCTGATCGGGCACTAATATTGTATTGGTGGTGGAACACAGGTCCAATCCTGCGCTTCCGTGGTGGCATGGCGGAGGGAGCTGATACTTGTCTTTGTGTCTGTTTCTGGGGGACGAACCTGACTGCCCCTAGGTTCTGTCCCAAGGGTGGGGCCAGGGGCTAGCCCCGCTGGGAGTTTCCCTGTTTTGGGGGTAGAGGCTGACCGTTGATGTCAGTTTTAGAAAAACAACCTGCGGCCAAATGTTTGCCCTTCTTACATCGGGGGCACACTGAAGTAGGAGGTCCCCGATTCTGTTTACCTATGGGACACTCGCGTATATAATGTCCAGGCCGTTTGCAATTGAAGCAAGTTTTTTGTTGTTTATCATGGTCAAGACCTTTGAGAGCGGCCCCTATAGCTATACCAATGGCATGAGAAGCTCCTATTCCTGAACAAAGTTTAACATAATCAGAAAGGCTACCACTGCGGTGGGGTCTTAGAGCCTGCTGACAAGAAGGATTAGCATTTTCAAAGGCAAGATGTTTAATGAAGGCACTATCGGTTTCTCCTTCCCCCACCAAACGCTCAGCGGCGTCAGTTAGGCGGCTGACAAAGCTACTGTAGGACTCATCAGGGCCTTGACAGATTTTGGCTAAGGAGGTGGTGGCTGACCCCTTTGGGGGAAGACGCCTCCAGGCCTTGAGGCCAGTGTTTTGTATTTGTGCTAATAAACCAGGGGGAAAATTTGCCTGTTTCTCATTAGTATCATAGGGAGTTTGCCCCAGGAGTTTATCTCTTGTCCAAGAGCGGGACGTCCTACTTTCACTATTACGCTGGGCGGTCTCGTGGCAGTTTTCTGCAAAATCGGTGCGCCAGAGTATGAAATCACCCCCAGATAAGGTGGCTCGTGCCAAGAAATGCCGATCATTAGGGGTTAGCCATTGCTCACTTAGGCTTTCCAGTATGACCAGGCTGTAGGGGGCAATAGGGCCATAATTATTAACAGCCGCCTTTAAGTCTTTTAAATGTTTGAGGTTTAGGCGGCGGTATTTTTGTTTGTCTGAACTGCTTTCATCTGGGGTAGGATTTTCCTCATCAGAGGCCTCTCCCCCCGAGTCTGGGGCCTCATCAGGGCCGCTGGCCTCCTCTTCTTCCTCAACTTCAGGTTGAGGCCTGTGACTACGGGTTACAGGAAAGGTGAAGAGAAGGTTTTTGGGACCTGAGCCTTTGGAGGTTTTTTTGGAAACTTGGCCGGGAGTCATGGAAGCAAGCTCAGTCTCAAGGGCTCGGATTTCTTTAATGAGATTTAGGTGTTCGCGTTTCTGAGTCAGCAATTCTCTTAAGGAGGAAACTTCTTGAGTGAGGGAGATTTTAGCCTGCCGAATGGGATCTGAAACCATGATTGTGCTGCGCTCTGGGTTAAAGGGTGAGGTGAGGGGAGCTGAGGAACCCTGGAGATATGGGGGAGGTTGTAGAGTTTCATTAGGGGGGCCACGGAAGGCAGGGGCGGTGAAAGCCCAACGGTCGCCGCTGCCCTGATATTGTGCAGCCTGACTTTCTAATATTTCCCGGTCTTCAGGGGACAACTGGCGCGCATCGGAATTGTCCCTAAAGGGTTTTAAAGATGGGTAAATCATGCTAGGCGGGTCAGGATTTGTTTGGGGGAATTTCTTTTATATCAGCTGTCTGAGGCTCCTCTGGAACATTTATAGAAACCGATGGGCAAGCGGAGGGGGGGCGAGAGCTATTTCAAAGGACCGTCTCCCCAATGTGAGCAAGTTTTTGAACATCTGGGTCTTTAAGGGAGCTTTGTAACACATCATTAATCAAATTCCAATATGAAAAGGCAGTTACAGGGACCTTCTCAGGTCCAAAAGTTTTATAATAATCATTTAAGCAATCTCCAACTCTACTCCAACATTTAGAGTCTATTGTCCCTTGCTGGGGAAGCTAAGGGCAGACATCAGACAAGAAATTAAAGAAATGTACTAAATCTTTTTTTCAACCGTAATTCTTTACAACTTGAAGGAATCCCTGATTCCTATCTCTTTGGTAGCCTTAATTCTTCGCACCTTGAAGGAATCTTTGATTCCTGTGAGAAAGAGCTCATGTGAACTCAATTCTTGCCCCATGCTTTTTACCCACTTACCTCTAACAGATCAGTCTCGCAGGGCGGCTAGTCTGGCGGTGATCAGGAACGAGTCTTCTCACGGGTCAATACCTCGCGGTAACTCAGGACGAGCCAAACTCACACCTCGTGGAGGCTCAAGGGGTGCCTGGCCAGGGCTTTTCAAGCGGGTCTTTTCAGCAGCTCCATACCTCGGGCCCCCACGCTGGGCACCAGTTTTGCCCCGACCCACGGGGCGAATCAACGGAGGGACGAGGGGGAGCGTGTGAAAATGAAAGTGGAGCAAGAGATGCGAAGAAATGGAGGCAAAACAAAATTCTGATCAAGCCTCGAGGTTTTATTGTAGCAGAGTAATATATATAGAAGTTGGGGAGGGGAAGGGCTTAGGACCAGAAGATAGCTGGTATGAGACAGTTGGCGTTTTATGATTGGGCAGATGGTATGCCTGTACAGTTGACGTTAGGCAGTGATGCGGGGGATGGTGACGCTGGGCAGTGACGCCGGGTAATCTTCACGCACGCGCGTTTTCAAGGCCTTTCCAGACTTCCTGTTTTTTGGGGCCTGAAGTTTTTTCATGGCTAAAGCCTCTCCCACACTCCTTGCAGACATAGGGCTTCTCCCCTGAGTGTGTCCTCTGGTGGGAGATGAGGATTGTCTTTACACTAAAGCCTCGTCCACACTCCCTGCAGACATGAGGCTTCTCCCCTGAGGGTGTCCTCTGGTGTATGATGAGGACTGACCTTTTACTAAAGCCTCGTGCACACTCCTTGCACACATATGGCTTCTCCCCGGAGTGTGTCCTCTGGTGTCTGATGAGACCTGCTTTCTCTATAAAACCTTGCTCACACTCCCTGCAGACATATGGCTTCTCGCTTGAAATGGGTACTCTGGTGTCTGATGAGGCCTGACTTATCACTAAAGCCTCGCCCACACTCCCTGCAGACATAGAGCTTCTCCCCTGAGTGTGTCCTCTGGTGTCTGATGAGGCCTGACTTATCACTAAAGCCTCACCCACACTGTGCAGACACCGGGCTTCTCCTCCAAAGTGTGTCCTCTGGTGCCTGATGAGACTTGACTTCTCACTAAATGCTCGCCCATATTCCCTGCAGACATAGGGCTTCTCCCCTGAATGCGTCCTCTGGTGTGTGATGAGGCTTCCCTTCTGTATAAAATCTCGCCCACACTCCCTGCAGACATAGGGCTTCTCCCCGGTGTGGGTCCTCTGGTGTTTGATGAGGCTCGACTTCTCCCTAAATCCTCGTCCACACTCTGTGCAGACATAGGGCTTCTCCCCTGAGTGGGTCCTCTGGTGTGTGATGAGATGTGACTTCCGCATAAATCTTTGCCGACACTCCCTGCAGACATAGGGCTTCTGCCCTGAGTGGGTCCTCTGGTGTGTGATGAGGTTTGACTTCTGCCTAAATCCTCGCCCACACTCCTCGCAGACATAGGGCTTCTCCCCTGAGTGGGTCCTCCGGTGTTTGTTGACAGCTGACTTCTCACGAAAGCCTTGCCCACACTCTATGCAGACATAGGGCTTCTCCCCTGAGTGTGTCCTCTGGTGTGTGACGAGGATTCCCTTCTGTATAAAACCTCACCCACACTCCCTGCAGACATAGGACTTCTCCCCTGTGTGGGTTCTCTGGTGTTTGATGAGGCTCGACTTCTCCCTAAAGCCTCGCCCACACTCTGTGCAGACATAGGGCTTCTGCCCTGAGTGGGTCCTCCGGTGTCTGATGAGGTTTGACTTCTGCCTAAATCCTCGCCCACACTCCCCGCAGACATAGGGCTTCTCCCCTGAGTGGGTCCTCTGGTGTGTGATGAGGTTTGCCTTTACACTAAAGCCTTGCCCACACTTCTTGCAGACATACAGCTTTTCCTCTGAGTGTGTCCTCTGGTGTTTGATGAGCTGTGACTTTGGGCTAAAGCCTTTTCCATGGTCTCCACACCTGAGTTTGGTCATTCTTGAGATTCCTCCTCCCAGGAATAATGTCTCTGTGTCCTAAGGATTCACCTTGTGGCCTGGGCTGCTCTGCATCTCCATCATTCTCTTACCCTCCCCAGACCTCCCCATTTGTCTTCTGGGTTGGTTACAGCTGACCTTTGAAATCCTGCCCTCCCGTGTCTTTTCAAACAGTGGTCTGAACACATCTCCTGTCTCTGGGCCTTCAGCTTTGTCATTCCAGTTGTGTTGCACAGGATGCTGCTGACTCTGATCCCCTGCATGGCAGTCCCCTGGTTGGAGGTGTTGTCTTGCAGGTCTTCCTGGGAAGGGCTGAGAGGGGTGGCTGCGATTCACACGTTGGCTGAGGAATTTCTGACTGGAGACGTCCAGAGGGCAGGAGGGACATGGATGAATCTTTGGCCTTGCTTCTCCTGGAAGAGAAAGCTTTCAGTCAGAGCTGGTGTAGACAAAGCTGCCTGGCCATATGCTTCACGTCGTGGAAAGACTTCCCTGGGATCACTCACAGCGTGTTCACAGTGCAGGGTCTCCACAGCATGCATCTCGAGAGGATGCTTTTCACTCCTTTTTAATTCACTACAGCTTCCTCAGCAATCTGGAACCCCACAGCAAGACCCTTCTCTACAGTTAGGACAGACAAGGGCCTTCAAGTAGGAATTGGAGGAAGCCTTTTTCCTGCTGAAACTACTCCACAGGTGTCTTCTAAGCCCTATCGCTACTTGGATACGGAGTGGGCAGTTTTTTTTCACTCATCACTGCCTTTCTACAGACTGTGACTTCCCTGTCACTGTTGGTTTAAAAACCAAACCTCCTGATGTGGATGGCAGATGGTTAATGCAACTCTAGGCTCCACTCCTCCCATTAGCAGGTTGAACTTCCCAAACGTCCCACTTCAAAAAGGGAGTGTCATGCATTTGCTCATTTTGGGAATTTATGTTCAAAGCTCATTACGTGTTGAGCATTCAGTGAAGGCACAAACACTCAAGAAGTTTCGATGCCTAACACGACAGATGGATTTATGGGACACCCGGCATGTGTCCGCTCCTTCACATGTAATGCTTTCAGACAACATATGGATTCTACATCTTCACCCTTATTTTACGCATTAGGAATCTGGACCTCAGAGAATCTGGTAGTTCTGCCTATGCTCTGCGGTTCCACGTGATGAACAGAGGTCTGTGACTTTCAAGTTAATTACACTGAATACAGCACCCCACTTCTGCCCTCCAGTGTATATTTATGCACACAGACGAACCTCATGAACTTTTCTAGAGGAACTGGAGGGACTGGGTCCCAAATCAGTTTCTTACCCAGTTTCTGTTGAGAGTGCTGATCAGAGGTACTTGCTTCTCCAGGACAGGACTCCAGTCCCCCAGCCTGCTCTGAGTCCATTGTGCTCAGCGAAATTGCAGTTTCTGATAATTGCTTCCAACTAGATTCATTACCTAGAGGCACCTCGGACGTTCCCTTAAATGTGAGAGTTACATATTGAAGAACAAGCATCCGCACACACGACCTTCATTAGAGCTCCCACAGCCCTCAGGCACCTGGCAGCCAGAGGACTGGAGGGAAGAGGAAGAGCCCCCACAAGAACCTAAGTCTTCAGTCTGCATCCCTTAAATATTCTCAAAAGGTCTCCGTGTAGGAGAAGGGACGGAGGGCGAAGGCTGGAGACACTAGCTGTGAATCAACACGTCCTGGGAGAGATGCGGTGGGGCTTACAACACATAGGGAGTCTGACATAAACCAGTGCACATGGAATGGGAGAGAAAATGTAGAAAAGCACAAAGGGGTCAAAGCACACTGGAAATGAGGGAGGGAACAGTGTGGCTGGGAAGAGAACAGACAACTGCTGCAGAAAGCTATCGAGACGACAGAGACAGTGATGCTAACGGCAGAAAAGTGGCATATCCTGGAAGGAATACTTAGTTTGGAATTAGAAAATACGGGAATAAAACTCACCGATTCCTTACCAATTCTGCTGAAGAAGGGTTTACAGATAGCTAAGTCTTTGGATCTTTCCTTTAGCTTCTTAATGCATAAATGCACATACATCCTCAATCTTAAGGTTACAATCTAACAGGGTAAATCACAGTGAGTTACTGACTACAATATAAACAGGAGATTACTTCCTTCACAGCTGTGCTACAAACTTCATCTCCTGCACCATCTCCACAGCTGAAACTGGACTCACGGGGATCGTCTTCAGAATTCTCTAACCTTCCTAAAAACCAAAACCCAAGGCATTGCTGTGGAGCTGATTCTAACAGTGACCTTCCCGGACAGAGAAGAACTGCACCAAGGGTTTCCAAGCAACAACTGGTGGACTCATGCCACTGGCCTTTGGATTAGCAGTTGAGCTCTTAATGACTGTGCCACCAGGGCTGGCTCCTTAACCTGCTTACTCATAGTTTAGATTCCAAATGTGCAATCATGCATTCAGAAAATACTCCGGTGTCTCTCAGGACCCGGAGCTGCGCCTGGGACTTCCCAAAGCAATCAGATATGTCACAGGTTCCAAAGAGCCGGCAATGCAGAGGGGCCAGCTAAGGAGCGGATTCAAACCACACAAGATGCATGTAATCAGTGCCCAAGCGACAGCGGCGACTTCCTCCTACAGAAATGACCATTTGAAATCAGGTCCAGAAGAATGAGTTTCTACTCAATGGTGTGTATCTGACAGAAATCCGTAAGTCATTGTCTTATTTGCATCTCAGTCATCAACCTAAACATCTTCAGGGCTGGGAGCTGCTTCCTCTTCAGAAATGGGAGCCCCTGAGGGTGGGGACTAGTGACCTCTTCATCTAGGGCCATCCACTGTACAAACCACCCTTATGTTTGCAGTGGACAGAATGACAAGGAAACCAGGAAGAGCAAGCTTCCCTTAGTCAGGGTCTAAGAGCAGCAACCAGTTGAGCACAGCAGGAACTGAGGTTTGACTCATCAGCTGGACCTTGAAAGACACAGACTGAATGCATAAATACGTATAGATTTTAATGAGGAAGTAAGTGTTCTGGATCACACTCCATTCCTAGTGACCCTGCGATGTCAGGTGTGCAACTTCACGTGTTTGTACCTCAGTTTCCTCATCAATGAAATAGTCATCATGAAAGTATCTAGCTCACAGGCTTGTTTGGAACAAGGGTGATTTAAAAAATGATTTAAAAAATGATTTTCACAGCATTATTAATGAAAGCCTAGGCTTTCTGTTTGTACATCCTAGGTGGTACAGACGGTTAAGCACTCGCAACAAAAGGAATGGTTGGAGGTTCAAATCCACCCACAGGCACACTGGAAGAATAGTCTGGAAGTCTACTTCTGAGAGGTCACAGCTTGAAACCCCTGTGAGCACAGCTCTGCTCTGACACAGCATGAGCTGGAACAGAGTCAGTGGTAAACGCTGTCCTGTTTGGAGTCCCTGGGTGGTACAAATAATCATCCTCTCACCTATGAACAAGAAGGCTAGAGTCTGGAATCCAATCAGAGGCGCTTGGAAGAAAGGCCTGGTGAGCAGCTACTAAAAGGTCACAGCCGCTAAAAACGTCCTCATGACACAAAGGTTGTGAAGATTCAACAGCAACTGTTTTTTCTTAAGCTTCTGTTGGGAAGTCAACTAACCATCTTCTTAAAAGGTTAAAAAAAAGTAAGTTAAAATTTTATCACTGCTCCATTCTATGTTCTCATCTATTAAACGGTAACACTTGACGGCACTTGGCTTGGCTAAGCACATTTATTCATACAAAGTTCATATTAAGTGCATTTATTCATATAAAGTTCTTACTACAGAAACTAAACAGGTGGTAGTAGTATTACTGTTGCTCTTCTTACTAGTAAGGCCGTGATGTGTGGTACTGGGGGCACAAGTGGTTGTCAGCAGTCCTAGTCTTTCCTGAGTGTAGCTTCATGACGAGAGTATTCTTGTCTGTAGGACTCACAGATACTCACCTTCTGGTGTTTTCTCTGCTGCACTCTGGAGGCCACCCAAAGAGGTCTGTCTGAAAGACAATGAGAAATCAGAATTTATTTTGCTTCGTGAATGTTCCAAACTCCTGAATTGCTTAGGTGTGCACAGAGAATTACGAAACAGAGCATGGAGAGCCGAAGAGTTATCCAACGGGGATTTCAAAGGGTTTGGGCAGTGTCATTACTTAACGCCTCACAGGTTTTGAAAAACGTTTTAAAACTTAGCTCTGGTTTATCTTGTATACACAAAGTATGTCTTATGTTTATTTAAAGAGATTAATCAACTAGAGTGGGGACTGGAATTGGACTCAGACAAAGATGTGCCATAACCCAGGAAGGACAGAGTTATCCATGAAGACTCTCTCTGTGTCAAAACTGGACAAGCAAACATCGTGTTGGACCCATCATACTACTTTTGTGAGCCAAAAAGGTCTAAAATCCATGGCTAGGAATCACAGATGTTGACTCCAACTTGATCTTTCCTGCTTAGGAGGAGTCACTGTCATTTTGTAAACTCTCCTGTCTGAGCAGGAATGAGCCTCACACCTCTATCTTAGAAAGAGGCCACAACACCTTATTCACTTGATAGTCTGTGATCTGAGCAGGTGGGAAACCTCAGGGCAATTAAGCAGATCTCAAGCCCTCTCCCACGATCAAGTCTGAAAAACCAGACTCCACTGGGAGTAACAGAATTGTGTGTGGTGATTAAATGTATATGAATGATGTATCTTGACAAATGTGCTTATGTTTTCTTGTAAAGACGCTTAATACACAAACTATGAACAGCTATGAAATTAACATAAGAAAGTGGTTTTACACTTAAGGTTCCTTAACTGTCCTTGGATTCATCATGAAGCTTTAGCAAACACAATCTTCTTAAAGAAAGGTTAATAAGTTTTAAGCATAAAGAAAAGTATAGACAACTTTACAGGAAAAACCTACAAATCCACCACCATGGAGACCTTAACATTCTGCTACAACTGATTCTGAGCTTTTCATTTCTATATTAAATTAAAAAACTAAAACTAATCACAGCTGCGTCACCTGTGAGCCCTTCCTCATTCTCTGATGGTTAATCTGGTATTTCTTATTCATATTCAGATTTCCATTCATCTAACACCTATTAATAAGTTGCACATGCTATACGAGGTCTGACAATTAACTTCGTGAACTCATCTGAGAAAAAGTGCTAAATACCTAATTGCTGAATTACCCCGGCCCGCGGGGCAAATCAGCGGAGGGGCGGGGAGGAACCTGTGAAAAGGAAAACGGGGCAAGAGACGTGAAGAAATGGAGGCAAGACAAGATTCTGATCAAGCCTCAAAAATTTTTATTTTTAGCAGCAGATATATATATACAGCGGGAAGGGGAGGGATTAGGAATCAGGTGATATCCGGTGTAAGGCACTTGGCATTTTATGATTTGTTAGGCGGTATGCCTGGACAGTGACGCTGGGCAGTGACATGCAGGTAGTTTTCGCGCGTGCGCCTTTTCAGGAGCTTTCCAAACTTCCTGTTTTTTGGGGCCTGAAGTTTTTCATGGCCCCCGACATATTCTCCCTTTTTGTTTTGTTTTGGGAGGTGGGCTTTAACCGGGAGAGGGAGTAGTGACCTGGCTCCTCCTGTTATAGTATTTGGCTCTTGGTATCTTTTGGGGAGGAAAGGCAGAGCCATTTTAATGTTTTAGGATAGATACCAACCTCTAGGCAAGCCAGGTATGCTCCAGGGAAATGTAGAGGAGTTAATGATAACTTTCCCTTGCAATGCTTTGCTTCACACTCATCCCGATACCCATACCTCTCTCCCCAAGTTGGCAAGGAGGTAAGCATGCCTCTACTTTTCATGCTGTCCCCTTGGGGAGGAAGTTGGAGTATCCACTGTCAGCGGCGTACTCATCGTCGACTGCCAGGCGGTGGTAATGGACTTGGATAGGTTTAGCCAATGCTGAATCTATTTGCTGTTTGATGAAGCTCGTTAGTTTCTTGAATGCCCAAGGGCCGAAGGACAGAGCTAGCAATATACCTAGAATAGGGCCAGCAAAACTGAGAAGCAAGTTAGTGAGCCATGAGGTCCCGGGAAGGCCAAAACTGAATGGTCCTTGATTGGCCTCCCGTTCTCGCTGTCTTTGGTTCAATCACTCTCTGAGTTTTGTCATGGAGTCTTTAATGACACCTGAATGATCAGAATAAAAGCAACATTGTTCTTTTAAAGCTGCACATAAACCACCTTCATTAAGAAATATTATGTCAAGCCTCCTTCGATTTTGGAGGACCACTTCAGATAATGATGTTAATGAGCTTTCTAACTTAGAAATGGATTGTTCGATGGCTCTCAGGTCTTCATCTATAGCAAGACTTAAGTGGCTGAGCTGTCTAGGGTTCTCTATTAAGGCCGCAGTACCAGTACTAACTCCTGCTGCCACGCCTAGTCCCATGAGGACTGCCAAGGTTAGGGAGATGGGTTCCCTCTTAAACCTGGTGGTTTGTAACTGGTATTGGGTTATGAAGTTGTCTTCGGTGTGATAGATGATTTTGGGGAGGATTTGTACCATGACACAAAAGTCACGTGACTGATTAAACACACTGGTGGATACACAGGGTGTGAGTCTGGTGTTACAAGCCCACCAGCCTTCCACCAGGGGGATCAGATAATATGTATCAGAAGTGTGGGGACTTTTTAAAGTTTGGTTACAAAGTTTTGCCTGTTGGGAATTTTGCGGGGTACCAATACAGATTCCCGTTGATCCTGAGATTGAAGTAAGGGTGAGTCTTTTTTCGGATATCCAGCTGCAATTACTGTGACCAGTTTGGTTGGAAAAATTTCCTATCAAGGTGAGTCCTTCATAATAAGGGGGGGTAGTTGTTAAGCACAACCAGCAAGATTTGGTCAAGTTGGGATCAGAGTTGTTGAGGACTTGGAAAGCACCCTGTACCAGATATTAGTAATCTTTGGCCACTAGATAAGTTTGAGGATGGGGATGCTTGGGATAAATCTAAGGATGAGGGTGATGGAGTAGCTGAAAGGGAAATGGGCGTGACTTTGGTGGGTTGGGGGGACCGGGGTTTTGGTTCCGGGGGCGTGGGTTCTGGTTTGGCTGGTTGTTGTTCGGATAGCACTGTACTTGGGCCTATGGGTTGAGATGGGGCTTGTGCTGTAAGGTGCACTTGAATAAGGGCACCTGGCATTCTTCCACGATCATCATAAAATACTATTCCCCAGTTTTGACCTAACATCCAGAATTGGGATGTTAACCTTTTCCCATGTTCTGTAAATTTAACAGTTATGTGGTCTGATCTGCTGTTGCTACATGGTTTAGGGGAACTCAATCTTTCGTTTTTATCATAGTGCTTAGTAAAGGAGAAACTTAAGAGGTCTGAAGAAGGTGTAGACCATTTCCAATTGCCATCATTTGAGGTAACGCAACTCCATTTTGCGCAGTAATAGGAATTGGTTGTCCCACAGTGAGCACCATTTTATAGTTGGGGCAAACATAAAACCCGAAGTTGCGCACGTGTTTAGGGGCGTATTCTTTTATGGGTGGGATAACATCTTTTAGGCAAAAGGAGAGGTCAGGCTACCAAGTGTTTAAGGGTTTGGTGTCACTAATATTATAGATTATGGAATTATCTTCTAGGCTTATAACGGCCCATCTAAGGCTAAAAAGAGCATGTGGGTTGGTAGAGGCAAATCTTTCATATGTAGAAAAAATGATTAGCAAGAAGGTTAAAAAGCTTATCTGTGGTGGATTGTTGACTTCCATCTCGCAGAGTTCTATCAGTGTTTCACTTCAGTGACGCTGGACACAGGTAGCCTTTGCAGCCTACAAGAGAGAAGAATGTTTCTCAGGGGCATTTTCCCTGGAAATAGGGTTGTCATTAATGGGTTTGACAAGGCGTTCGGGCAGCCACCGAGGGGCTCCCTCAGGAGTGGCGTGGCCCCGCCCCAATATGAGAACAGGATCAGGACCATGCCATTTATGGGTTATTGGATCTTTCCACATAATCTTGGCGTACTGATCTTTGGTCTCTTGGCACCAAAGGCGATCTACTGCAGACTTTTTATTAAGATCTAGTTGTAAGAAATTAAGGATAAATAGTGCATGGTTTAAGATGTTATGAGGGGAGCCCTTAGTGGGGTAGACAGTGTTTGTTTTGAGTTTGGATATGGTATTTTTAAGAGTCTGGTGGGCTCGTTCTATTATGCCCTGTCCCTGAGGATTATAGGGAATGCCTGTGATATGTTTAATTTGGAATTGACCACAGAAATTCTTGAAGGTTTGTGATGTATAACCTGGCCCATTGTCTGTTTTGATTTTTTGAGGTTTTCCCATGATGGCAATACATTGGAGAACATGTGCTATGACATTTTTAGAGGCCTCACCACTGTGGAGGGTGGCATGGAGGAACCCACAAGAGGTGTCAATGGTTACATAGGTATATTTGAGGTTACCAAAGTCAGGAACGTGGGTAACATCCATTTGCCAGATTTCATTGGGGAATAGGCCCCTTGGGTTAACCCCTAGATGGGGGAGTGGCAAGAGAGTAACACATGCTGGACAGTCTTTAACAATTTGTCTAGCCTGTTCTCTGGAAATCTTAAACATAAGGCGGAGTGTACGGGCATTGAGATGATGAAGGGCATGGCTCTGTGCAGCCCTAGTGACGGGGTCGGTGGTAATTGAGAGGACAAAGCGGGTTTGTTTGTCTGCAAGGTCATTACACTGCGAAAGTGGGCCGGGGAGGTCCGCGTGGGCTCGCAAATGTCCAATAAAGAAAGGGGTATGTCTTTTTAAAATGAGGGATTGAAGTTGTTGAAAAAGAGATACAGCATTGGAAGATGGTTTGATATAAGGGACTGTTTCTAACATAGGGACCGAGAGAGCTATGTATGCGCTGTCGGTATAAAGATTGAAGGGGACAGCATGTAGCATTGTGAAGATCAGTAAGATAGCAAAAAGTTGCACAAGCTGAGCTGACTTAAAGGGAGACTGGATACTGTAAGGTTGTGAATTTATAACCCATGCCGCAATGCCAGAGGATGATCCATCTGAAAAGACCAGGGAGGCCTTATTTAAAGGATTTGCTGAAGTTACTTTAGGAAAGGTAAAAGGGTGCAGTCGCGCGAATTGGAGAAGCTTGTGGGAAGGGTAATGGTTATCAACTATACCCTGAAATGTAGACAGGGTTATTATCCAATCATCATCATTCTGGGAAAGCCAGTCCACCTGTTCTTTGGTGTAAGGGATAGTAAGTTGGTCAGGGTCTCTGCCGAAATGTTGGCGGCTCTTTTCTCGGCCCAGTCTTATAAGTTTGGCCACTAGGGAGGGGTAGGTGAGAAGAACCTTAGCTGGGGTGGAAGGTAGATGTATCCACAAGAGGGGACCATCTTGCCACAAAACCCCAGTGGGTGCATGGGGAGTGGCACAGATAATGAGAGCAAAAGGCTGTTCATAGGCTATGAAGGTAAACTGTTGTTGTATAGCTATTTCAACAGTGTGAAGAGCCTCTTTTGCTTCAGGAGTGAGGTAACGGGAAGAGAGGGGGCCGGAATCTCCTTGAAGGATGTCAAACAGCGGTTTTAAATCTCCCGTTGTAAGTTTGAGATATGGTCTAAGCCAATTAATATCTCCTAGGAGCTTTTGAAAATCGTTGAGCATATGCAGATGAGAGGTTTTTAGATTGAGTTTTTGAGTGGTGATTTGATTATTATTTAATTCAAAACCGAGATAATAATAAGGGTCGGTATGCTGTATTTTGTTTGGGGCAATCTGTAGTCTGAGGGAAGTTAGTTGGCAAGTTAGGTCTTGGCTGCACCTAAGTACCTCAGAGCTGGAGGCCCCTGCCAGCAGAATGTCGTCCATGTAATGAATGATATAAATGGAAGACCACTGACGCCTAAGAGGGTCTACAGCCTGAGCAACAAATTTTTGACACAGAGTGGGACTATTGGCCATGCCCTGAGGGAGAACTTTCCACTGATAGCGCTGCATTGGTCCTTTAAAATTAATGACTGGGAGGCTAAACGCAAAGCGCTCCCTATCGAGTGGATGAAGAGGGATGGTAAAGAAGCAATCTTTGAGATCAATAATGATTTTAAAATAGTTAGCTGGAATGGCAACGGGGGAAGGAAGTCCAGGTTTGAGAGCCCCCATTGTAAACATGGTTTTATTAATTTCTCTGAGGTCCTGAAGGAGTCGCCATGACCCGTTTTTCTTTTTAATCAAAAATATAGGAGTATTCCAGGGAGAGGTGGTTGGTTCTAAATGTCCAGCAGCCAGTTGTTCCTGCACTAACGCCGTGGCAGCTGTGAGTTTTTGTTCAGTCAAGGGCCATTGATCTACCCACACTGGAGACTCAGATTTCCACTTAATCTTATCTGCGTGGGGTGCAGGGGAGTCAATGACCTCTAAGGAAAATTTTCACTTCCCAGGCCTGAATGATTATTTTTAGGCATTACAGGAAGAGGCTGCTTTATACCTTGATTATTTTTTCCCAGTCCTTGTCCCAGTAGGAAACCTAGATTAAGCATCTGTTGGGTAATTATTTCATTTGGACTACACATGATGACCCCTAGTTGGGATAAGACATCACGACCCCACAGGTTGACAGGTAAACCCGGAACAATGAAAGGTTGAACCTGTCCTGAGTTACCCTCAGAGTCTTTTCAAGTAAGAATTTTTGAGCTTTGTTTAGGGTTGACAGACTGGCCAGTGCCTTCAAGATGAGTTATTGAGGCCTCACAGGGCCAGTTGGAAGGCCAATATTTAGCTGAAATTACTGTGGCATCTGCCCCTGTATCTACTACCCCTTCAAAGGCCTCACCATCTAATTGGAGGGTGAGTCTTGGCCTATCAGGGGTTACTGGTTGCACCCAATAGGTGTTGGAAGACCCAAAGGCAGAATTCAATCTAGTGGACTGTATGTGTTTGGTGGGTGTGGAATCTAAGGGAAGCAATATAAGTTGTGCTATTCTTTTTCCTTTTGGAATGGACAGGGGCCCCAATGGAGCCGAGGCCAAAAGACTGATTTGTCCTGTGTAGTCATTATCAATGACCCCAGGGGTGACATGAAGGCCGGCCAATGAGGAGCTGCCACGTCCTAAGATTAAACCAAACATTCCTGGGGGCAGTGGCCCATAAACCCCTGTAGGGATGAGCTGAACACCCTGATGGGGCACTAATATTGTATTGGTGGCGGAACAGAGGTCCAGCCCTGCGCTTCCGGGGTGGCATGGCAGAGGGAGCTGATGTTTGCTTTTGTGTCTATTTCTGGGGGACGAACCTGACTGCCCCTAGGTTCTGCCCTGAGGGTGGGGCCAGGGGCTGGCCCCGCTGGGAGTTTCCCTGCCTTGAGGGGAGGGGCTGACCTTTGATATCAGTTTTAGAATAACAGTCAGCAGCCCAATGTTTACCTCTTTTGCATCGGGGGCATACTGAAGTAGGAGGTCCCCGATGCTGCTTATTTATGGGACACTCGCGTGCGAAGTGTCCAAGCTGTTTGCAATTAAAGCAGGGTTTTTGTTGTTTATTTTGATCAAAGCCTTTTTAGAGCGGCTCCTATGGCTATTCCGATGGCATGTGAGGCTCCTATACCCGAACAAAGTTTAACATAATCAGAAAGGCTACCACTGCAGTGGGGTCTTAGAGCCTCTTGACAAGAAGGATTAGCATTTTCAAAAGCGAGATGCTTGATGAAGGCGCTATCGGTCTCTCCCTCTCCAACCAGACGCTCAGCTGCGTCAGTCAGACGGCTGATGAAGTCACTGTAGGACTCATTAGGGCCCTGGCGGATTTTGGCCAAAGAGGTAGTGGCTGAGCCCTTTGGGGGAAGATGCCTCCATGCCTTGAGGCCGGCATTTTGTATCTGTGCCAGTAAGCCAGGGGGAAAATTTGCCTGTTTCTCATTAGTGTCATAGGGGGTCCGCCCCAGGAGTTTATCTCTCGTCTAAGAACGAGATGTTTTGCTTTCACTATTGCGCTGGGCGGTTTCTCAGCAATTTTCTGCAAAATCGGTGCACCAGAGGACAAAATCACCCCCAGATAAAGTGGCCCGTGCCAGAAAATGCCAATCATTAGGGGTCAGCCATCGATCACTTAGGCTTTCAAGTATGGCCAGGCTGTAGGGGGCAGTAGGGCCATAGTTATTAACAGCCGCCTTTAAGTCTTTTAAATGTTTGAGGTTTAGGCGGTGGTATTTTTGTTTGTTTGAACTACTTTCATCTGGAGTAGGATTTTCCTCATCAGAGGCCTCTCCCCCCGAGTCTGGGCCCTCATCAGGATCGCTGGCCATCCCCTCTTCCTTAACCTCAGGTTGAGGCTTTTGACTACGGGTCACAGGAAATGTGAAGAGGGGGTCTTTGGGACTTGAGCCCTTGGGGGTTTTCTTTGAAACCTGGCTGAGCATTGTGGAAGCAAGCTCAGCCTCAAGGGCTCGGATTTCTTTAATAAGTTGTAAGTGTTCGCGTTTCTGAGTCAGAAATTCTCTTAAGGAGATTTCTTGAGTGAGGGAGATTTTAGCCTGCCGAATGGGGTCTGAAACCATGGTTGTGCTGTGCTCTGGGTTAAGGGGTGAGGTGAGGGGAGCTGAAGGACCCTGGGGATATGGAGGACGTTTTACAGTTTCATGAAGGGGACCGCGGAAGGCGGGGGCGGGGCCGGCCGGGCCGAGATTTTTCAGCGGGCGCCCGCGGGGAGAAGGCGGCTGCCCTGTCTCGGCCCCGCGCTCGGAGCTCGGGGCAGCGCGCGGCGTAGGCCGGGGCTGCGTGAGGAGAGCGCGTGGCGTGCCGAGCCCTGAGCGCCGGAGCCCGGTTGCCCTCGCGGTGACCATGGTTTGGGGAGCCCTCTCACCTGCCCCCACACACCCCCGAGGAAATCTTTAACGCCCTGTTGCTTCACGGAGGACTTTCTCGAGTCCAAAGTTCTATAATAATCATTCAGACAGTCTCCAACCCTTTTCCAACACTTAGGGTCTATTGTCCCCTCCTGGGGAAACTAAGGGCAGACATCAGACAAGAAGTTAAAGAAATGTACTAAATCTTTTTTTCTCAACCTTAATTCTTTGTAACTTGAAGGAATCCTTGATTCCTGCAAAATCTTTTTTTCTTAGCCTTAATTCTTCGCATCTTGAAGGAATCCTTGATTCCTGTAAGGAAGAGCTCGTGTGAGCTCACTTCTTGCCCCATTTTCACTCACCTGCTCTCCTCAGATCAGTCTCGCAGGTCGGCTACTTCTGTGGTGATCAGGTCCGAGCCTGACTCGCGGTCGCTACCTCGTGGAGACTCAAGTGGAGCCTGGCTCACACCTTGTGTGCAGGCTCGAGAATCGCCCGGCCAGGGCTTTTCAGGTGGTCCTCTTCAGCAGCTCCGTACCCCGGGCCCCACGTTGGGCGCCAAACAATGCCCTGGCCCGCGGGGCAAATCAGCAGAGGGGCGGGGAGGAACCTGTGAAAAGGAAAACGGGGCAAGAGATGTGAAGAAATGGAGGCAAGACAAGATTCTGATCAAGCCTCAAAAATTTTTATTTTTAGCAGCAGATATATATATACAGCGGGAAGGGGAGGGATTAGGAATCGGATGATATCTGGTGTAAGGCACTTGGCGTTCTATGATTTGTTAGGCAGTATGCCTGGACAGTGATGCTGGGCAGTGATGTGCAGGTAGTTTTCACACGTGCGCGTTTTCAGGAGCTTTCCAAACTTCCTGTTTTTTGGGGCCTGAAGTTTTTCATGGCCCCCAACATCGAATATCACTACGGTCACCTTTGAAGTACTCCCCTTGGGAAGGTATGCATCAATGCCAGCACCTCGGCCACCCTTCAAAGCAATTTTGGAACTCTTCCTGGACTGGCCATCAGAGCTGTTGTTGGATTACCCTTGATGTCCTTGAATGTCATCAAAAGGTCTTCCTTTCAATAGTTCCTTTATGTTTGGTATAGAAAGAAGTCACAGGTGACCACATCAGCTGAAGTAGCATGTTGCAACACCATTATCTGTTTACTGTATATAAAACTCCCTCACAAACAACTCTATAAATTCAGTCTGAAAACTTGTCACCATGCAGCCATGCACAGTAGCGATTCCAGAAAGAGTTCCAAAACTGTTCTGCACGATGGACTAGGTGCTGGTGTCAGTGCATAGCTTTGCAAGGCAAGAATTTCAAAGGTGACCCTAGCAATATTCAGCAGTGAAGTATATAACAGAACAATTAAGTTCACGGACTAGTCAGACCTCACATGCTGTCTTGCAACAGAAACCCTGGTGGCGTAGTGGTAAAGTGCTACAGCTGCTAACCAAAAGGTCGGTAGTGGGACACTACCAGGTGATCCCTGGAAACTAGGGGGCAATTCTACTCTGTCCTATGGAGTCACTATGAGTCAGAATCACTTTGACAGCAGTGGTGTCTTGAAAATATTTTAAAGGGTCTCACACATTTTGAAAGTTTCAAAAACTAGCCTCTCACTGAACGTCCCCTTTGGATCTTGCTTGCTTGCAGAACATTTACACTTAGCTGTGAATGAGCTCTCTCCATTGTCACCTTCTCAGGGGTGGCTGAGGCCTGACCCCTGCAAATCCTGTTGGCCTCACCTTGCTGCCTGGGTGTCCAGTCCTCATTGGAATCCTTAGTGTCATCCACACAAGCTTTGATAATCTTCCTGTGATGAAACATGAAAGCCGGGTGAGTAGCTCTGAGACCTGCAAAGAAACAAAATCTTTGTACTCAGGGGGAAAAGCTGGGAGCAAAAAGGAACAGCAGCTGGGCGATGGGCTGGAAGAGCCTACAATGGACACAAGAAAAGTGACTTTCCCTCCAGGTCCTTCTGTGTGGTCTGAAAATTAAGTCAGCAAATCTGTCACCATGCAAGCAGAACTTTGATTCTACTTCTTCCATAGAAGATCTGTTTCTTCTTTTGGCATTCTACGCTATGTTCAATATTTCCCTTGAATAAAATTCAAAGGTACGAAACAGATTCTTGTCTTCCTTATTCACTGTCCAGCTTTTACACACATATGCTATGACTGAACATTGCTTGTGTCAGGCAGTTTTCAAGGTGGTGTCTGGAGAGCATCTTCCACAGCAGAGAAGTAGGCCTTCAGACACTCTGGCCACTGGAATTGTGGAAAAGTGCTATTTCATAGGCAAAAGCTAAGTTCTTGTGAATGCTTGTGGATCTCAACCTCTCCTTCATGCTAAATTCTCTCCCTTTCCCCAGAACTTCCCCTGTCCTATGTTTACTGCACCAGGTTCCAAATTTTGATGCTCTACCTGGGCCAGAATTAGGACACCATATGCAGGACCTGAGCTATTCTCCTGGACTTGGAGTGGGAACTGTTTAATAAATAGGGGGAAAAAATTCTGCTAGGTCCTATAAGCAGAAAAAAATCAGGGCAGAAACAAAACCTTTATGTAGGCACAGATGAGTATCAGCCCCCTATCTTTCTCAATGCCTGCAAACAGCAACCTGTGCCCACACTGATCACCACTGCCCAGCTAGGAGTGGAGCGAAGAGCTAACACCATACACTTGATGACCGGCTACCTGGACACCTGAGCTGAACACATACAAGAAAAGGTAATAAAACTCTGGGCCAGTGTTCCTAGTAAGAGCTCTAACAACCTGGTGACAGGACCCTAGGATTTCCAAAAAAAAAAACCAAACTCACTGCCATTGAGATGGATATGACTCATAGCGACTCTAGAGTTCAGAAGTTAACTGCCCCATAGTTTCCAAGGAGTGCCTGGCGGATCTGAACTGCCGACCTTTCCATTAGCAGACATAGCACTTAACCCACTACACCACCAGGGTTTCCTTAATTTCCAAGACACCAATAATCAAACTAGCTCACACAACCAGTCCATTTGGACGTTTCAAAAACAACAGTAAACAGAACACAGCAAGCAAAAAAATAAATTACAACAACTTTCTGATAGCTCTGAGACAACAGTCAAAATAGAACCACTGAAAGAGGAAGTCCAAAACAACTTCAGAAAGCTCCCAAAACAAAGAATAAAATCATTTTCCAGATAAAGAGAACCTCTTGGAATTACTGGAGGTAGACCACAACAGGTTAAAATAGAAAGTTCTTCAAGAGGTTAGGAAGGAAATGAGGCAAAATGAAGCAAAGCATAATAAAAAATTACAGATGACAGGAAAGACTTGAACAACAAGCTAAAATTCAGCAGATTAAAAACACAATTACAGAATTAGACAGCTCAACAGAAAGCCAAAGGAGCAGAATTGAGGGAATGGAATGCACAGTAAATGAGAATGAAGATAAAGCAACTATTTAAGTCATCTGGTACAGCTCTAACAGAGGCACCATGAGTGGATGATTTTAGCTAAGAAAAGTTTATTCCTAAACATTACAGAAGGCTACAAGTATGATTTCAGGGTGTCTGCACCAGGGTAAGGCTTTCCCTTTGTTGGCTCTGGAGGAAGATCCTGGTGCTGCCATCAGTCCTTGCTTAGGAAGCATCCCGACCCAGGAACCTCACATCTGACAGACTGCTCTACTTCCAGTGCTTTCTTGATGGTATGAGGTTCCCAACTATCTCCTTACTTCCTTTTCCTTCTATCTCTTGTAGGATAAAAGGTGGTACAAGCCACACTCCAGGGAAACTCCCTTAGTAAGAAGTTGCAGTCCCAACCCAACACTCTTTTAAACTAATCCTCTCTATTAACCCCAGCAGAGATGAGGATTTATAACACAGGAAAATCACAAAATGGAGGGCAATCACACAATACTGGGAATCATGGCCCACTGAAATTGCTATGCACATTTTTGGGGGACACAATTGAATCCATGACAGTAACAGACACCAAATAGGTGTGGAAAAATGAGATGAGAATTTTAAAAAATGAAGAAACACTGAAAGTAATGTGGAAATCAATTAAAACTGACTGATAGGTGAATGACTAGAGTACAACAGATTGGAGAGTACAACAGATGGGGGAATAACTGAAAATACAGACAGAACTGTTGAAGATCAGTTCACCAAAAACTTCTCTCATATCATAAAAGATGAGAAGATATCTATCCCAGATGCTCATCAAACTCCACATGGGACAGATCCCAGAAGAAAAGCACCAAGAAATATCATAATCAAATTCACCAAAACTAAAGATAAGCAGAAGGTTTTAAAGGCAGCTGGGGTTAAACCAATAGTCTACAAAACAGTCAATAAGACAAAACATGGACTGCTCAGCAGAAACAATGAAGGCAAGAAAGCAAGAGGATGACATATCAAGCCTTGAAGGAAAAAAAGTTGCCAGTCAAGAATTATACACCCTGCCAAACTGTCTCCTAAGTGTGGTGGTGAAACTAGGACACTCCCAGATGAACAGAAGTTTAGAGAATTTGCAAAACTCAAAACGAAATTACAGAAAATACTGAAGGAACTTCTTCAGTTAGAAAAGAGATAACATGATAAAAATGAAAGGCTACAACATAGGACATAGCAACTAGATACCTACTCAGAGAGGGAAACCATAAACATACATCAAAGCTAAAACACTAAGAATAGGGAAACCGAGATGTCTGGATATACAAGAGGATAATATTGTATAAGAACATGAGACTAAATAAGGTAGTCATAGATCTTTCGTATGGAGAGGAAGTCACGGTGACACAGGAATTTAAAGATCGGTTTAAATTTAGAACAAAAGGGGTGAATATTAAGAGAATGACAATGTAAATGAACATTTCTACACATCAAAATAAAAAAAACCATGAAGTGTCAGCAAACACGTCCCCAATAACAAAATAGAAGATGAAAAGGAAACCTATAAAGGAAAATGACTCAGCACAGAAAATTAAGTGGAATAAAGAAACTGACAACAACAAACAGAAAAACAAAATAAAAACACTAAATCTATACCTATTAATAATTATGCTGAATATAAATGGGTTAAATCTACCAAAAACATGACAAAGAACAGTAGAACGAGTTAAAAAAAAACCACAATCCATCTATAAATTGCCTACAAGATACACATCTTAGACTTCAAGATACGGAGTCTGACAGTGAAGTCCGCAAACTTAATTGTTCTAATTGCCACATAACTCATTGTTGAATATCACCTCTGATATTCAATATCACCTCTGTTGAATGGTCACCTCTGAAGCACACCCCTTGGGACACTATACACTGGCAATGGCACCTAGTCTACCCTTCAAAGCAATTCTTGAACTCTGTCTGGAATGGACATTGCACACTTGTGGCATGGCAGCAAGTTTGTGAACTTAATTGTCTAGTTGTCTGTTAGGGAATCTCTATGCAGTAAACAAATGACTGTATAGGAACACCATCCCTGCTTACCTGATCTGGCCCTCAATGAATTATGTCTTTATTCCAAGTTATAGGGAATATTGAAGGAATGCATTTTGATGATATTCTGGGTATGAAGGGTAATATGATGATCTTGTAATATGATTAGTCTTGATGTCCCGAATGTCATCAAAATGCATTCCTCTCAATATTACTTTTATCTTCACGTACACAAAAAAGTCACTGGAGGCCAGATCAGGTGAGGAGGGGGTGTTCCAATACAGTTATTTGTTTACTGGCTATAAACTCCATCACAGTGTCTTGTGAGTTGAGACTGTTGTGACGCAAGAGCCATGAGTTGCTGGTGAAAAGTTCAGGTCATTCTCATCTAACTTTTTCACATGACAATTTTAGCACTTCCAAACAGTACTTACGTTAAGTGTTGGTCGAGTTGTTACAAACTCATAACAATCACTCTAATATCAAAAAACATTAGTAACATCATTTTGACTCTTGATTTGGACACATGGAACTTTTTGGTCCCAGAGACCTGGCTGACTTCCATTGAGCACTGTGACGCTTTGTTTCAGGGTCCTACTGGTACACTCATGTTTCACCAACACTGATGACATGACCACAAACATTGTCTTGCCTCTACAAAAGATTTCCAGTTAACATCTTACTGTAGCTCTATCAATGTTACTTGATCTGCTATGCTTCTCCGACTCAGTTGATGATTTTGACACACAATTTGATGAATTTTATCAATGTTTTCATCAGTTCTGCTCCTTAGTGGCCACCTAGACTACTCTTCATCAGTCCTGACACTTCCTGAATGTAATCAAAATGTCTTTTTTTCAATATTTCCCTTAAGAAAAATGTTTAATCTGTTCACACACAGCTGTTTTCTCCAGGGCATTATCCCCATACACTTGGACTAATGTGTTCCTAATTTTGCTTCAACTCTTGTCAAGTTGAACAAGAAATTTTGTTTGTTTGCTGCTCTAACTCAAGCTCTGACATTTTCACAATAACACACAAAAACAGGCAATAATTAATGCCACTCAGGAAGATACCGCCACACGTTGACACAAACACACCTGTGAGACACTGATACACTTGTACAGTGCTGCCAACTTAAGTGCAGATGGCAAGTTCACGAACTTAATAGTCAGACCTCATACATCTAGTTTATAAATTACGTTCCACTGGTCCATGTATCAGTTCTAGTAGTTGTTCCAGTACCACGTGTCTTTGTTTCTAAGGTGTGTCTCTAGTAAACAGTATACTGACTGATCCTGCTTCTGAAGTCCACTCTATCACTCTCTGTGTCTGTTTCTGGGTGCATTTAGGCCTTTTACATTCAGTGTAATTCTTGACAGGTGTCAGTTTATGACTCTCATTTTGCAGCACCCTTGTTTTCTGCTCCTGATATTTTCTTTGTCTCTCTTATGTGCCTTTATCTTGTGAATTTCTTCTATTGTTTTTGTAGGTATTGCTTTTATTAACATTTTATGTGTTCCTCATTTTGATGACTAGATTTGTTAGCTTTCCTTGTGGTTACCTTAAAATTTATCCTTATTTTCCTACATTAGAACCAGTCTAGTATTGTGGGGTACTGCCTTGGCTTCTACTATATTAGAATAAAGTTCTATAACTATACTTTTTCTTCTCTCTTTTATTATTCAGATGTTGTTATCACTTACAGATTAACTGCTCTGGGTCACTGTTGGAAGTCTTTTGGTTTTGGACAGTCCTTGGGAGTTCATTTCCTAGGCTGCTATCTGGCTGGTTCAACCTTGTGTCTTACATTCAGACTGTGGTCTCACGTAGTCTGTTCTCAGATAGAAGGACTCCCTCTAATAATTCTTGGAAGTCTGGTTAGGTTTGTACATAGTCCCTTAATTTCTGTTTATCTGGAAAGATAACTGACAAACATCTGTCCACATAAAAATTTGAATAAATACATCCAGCAGCTTTATTCACAATAGCCAAAGACTAAGTGCAACCAAAATGTCCTATAACGGGTGATGGGAAAAACATCCTGTGGTACCTCTACACAATGCAATATTATTCAACAGTAAAAGCGAAGTCAGCTATCAAGCCACTGAGTGACAGGAATGGGTTTTAAAAGCATAATGTGAAGTGAATGAAGACACTCTGGAAAAAATAAGCTAAAGAGTCAATATAAAGATCTGAGGTGGCGCTAAGAAGGCAGAGTAGCTGGACACATCCTGTGATTTCCTCTAACAACAAAGACCCAAAAATCAACTCATTATATACGACACTTCAGGAGATGTAAACCTGAAAAGGAAAGTTTAGAAATTGGACTGAGAAAAAGGGAAGGGGCAGTAGGTCCAAAAGTACCTACCACCCACAAGATGTGCCCTGGTACAACACTATTCTGGGCTACCTTTTTCCACTACAGCTGTGTACATGAGAATGCTAGAGCAGATAGATGTCTGAGGCATAGCTTCCTGGGACAAGGAGGGACAGGAGGAACCTGTAAGGTATCAAAACTGCTCCAAGTAAGCTCTCTTTTCTGCAGGCAACCGACAGCTGCAAGGGGTGTCCCAGGAACAGAGGAGTGGGCATGCAGATCCTACTGCTAAGGTTTAAAATGACAACAATTTAAACCTACAAAGCACACAAGATGTGCACATAAAACACCTGGTCAGAAATGGCAACACCAAGCACAGAGCTTACCAGCAAGTCTTCTGGAAAAGAGAAAACTGTTTTACACAATTATAAATCATTTAGTGAGTTTCTCATACAGGACAAGTATTTTATCACTTTTAAAGTGGTGATTCTTTCGGTGCATGAGGTTGACTTTTGAAACCAGCACTTTTGACAAAGGCAGGTTAATAAGGTCTAAATCCCCATATGAAGCAGCGGGGACAGTTGACAGGCATGAGTGAAGGGCCTGGACCTGCATGGGGTAGGTGACGCAAGGACTTTAATAACTGCAGTGACCCCCTGCACAGGTGTCCCCTGGCACATGTGTGGAGGACCAGGTGGGGCAGAGGGCTGGAAAAGATGCAAGACACAGGTCTCAACTGGAAAGGTGGAAACTCACCATGCAAACCTTTGCTTAGTACATTGGGTTTCTAGGTCAGCAGGAAAATGTGTACCAGCGAGACCAGAGTGAGACAGTAAAGAGTGGGATGTGGATGGACAGTGATCAGGTCAGGGCAGAAAGCCTGTTGGAAGTCAGTAGGGCCCATATAGGGGTGGGGCCCAGATGGGAGGCAGGGTCAGTATGGGATAGGAGCGAATCTTTCCCTGCCCCTCAATCATGTAGGTTCCCTGAATTTCCTGGTCTGTGGGTCCCTAATACCAACGGAACTTGATTCTCATTCTTCTGATCCAAAGGAATCTTTGGTGTGCTGGCACCAGCAATTCCACCTGCCTGTTTCAGGTTAAGCTCTCAATCTATGTAGGGTCAAAGTCTTGAGTTATGTGGGCCACATATACTAGAATCTTAGACACTTTCCTCATAAAAAGGAGAAAAAGTTCAATCATAGGCTTTCCAAGGGAAGGGAGCAACTATAACCTGCATGATAATGAGATAGGTGCAAAACAGACTCTCGGTGCTGGGACTTTGCTGCTAGCCCAGTAAGAGGTGGTGGGATTCTAGGCAGTGCTTAGAAAAACTGTATCACTATGGAACAAGTCTTATTTCCAGGGAAATTACAGCGCAAGTAAGTATAGTGGTTGCAGCATGGTGTTTTCATGAGGTTAACTTAGCCTGCTGAGGGGGCCCGAGATCTAATGTGGAGGGACATGTGAGGACCTTGCAGTCTACTTCTGAAGTGAATTAGCCAGGGAAATCTGACAAATACCAGTGCAACACAATCTGATCCAGTGCTGGAAGACTAGCCCCCCAGGTTGGAAGATTCTGAAAACCTGACTGGAGAAGAGTTGCCTCCTCAAAGTAGACACAACCTTAAGGACATGCAGTCAAGCTTTTGGTACTGTCATTTGCTGATGTGGTATGACTCAAAAGGTGAAGAAACAGTTGCAAGCATCCATTAAAAGCTGGAATGTGGAATGTAAAAAATTATGAATGTAGGAAAATTGGAAACAGTCAAAAATGAAATGGAACATAGAAACGTTGATATCCTAGGTATCAGTCAGGTGAAATGGACTGGTACTGGCCATTCTGAATCAGACAATCATAGGGTCCACTATGAAGGGAAGGATAACTTGAAGGGGAACTAAATCGCATTTGTCCTTCAAAAGAACATTTCAAGATCTGTCCTGAAGTACAACACTCTCAGTGCTAGGACAATACCCACACTGCTACAAGGAAGGCCAGGCAATGTGACAAGGAAGATGTTTACCAATGTCTGCAGTCTGAAATTGACCCAAAACGCAAGCAGGATGCACTGATAATTACTAGTGACTGGAATTGGAAAATGAGAAACAAAGAAGAAGGATCAGTATTGGGGAACCATGGCCTTGGTCATAGAAATGATCATGGAGATCGTATGACAGAATTTTGTAAAAGGAACGACTTCCTGCTAGCAAACACCTTTTTTCACCAACCTAAACAGCAACTACACACACAGACCTCACCAGATGGAATACACAGGAATCCAATCGACTACATCTGTGGAAAAGGATGATGAAAAAGCTCAATATCGTCAGTTAGAACAAAGCCTGGCACCAATTGTGGAGCAGACCATCAAACGCTCAAATGGAAATTCAAGTTGAAATTCAATAAAATTAGAACACGTCCACATGAGTCAAAGCATGAGCTTGAGTGTACCCAACCTGAGTTGAGGAAACCTCAGGAACTGACTTGATGGCACCTCGCAACAGCAACAGCAGCAGTACAACAACAGCTTCTAATAATGAAAGCTGTGACAATTTGAGCTAAACAATAAGTACTAATATCTAGTAGCCTATACTGCTAACAACTTAGTGAGTAAATAAAGTTGGGTACAGGAAAGCCATCCCATGCAGTAGAATTCCAATTAATATGTACAGAATAAATGGGTGGAATAGAAAATCACCATTGGATAAACACAACAGTAATAATGGTTGCAGATAATAATTACGAGATCTAAAATTAATACACAAATGCAATATGAAAAACACTATTTCTATAGTCTCAAATTATCTGCCTATGATAAATTTATTAATTACTAATGGTAAAAATACTTAACTTTACAGCTGGCAAAACCAGAAGAAAGCACCTTATCTACGAGAGCAAAATAAAACCTTAGCCCAAATACCACATGAATGCATTTTATTGCATGCAAATTAACATCGATTACAAACACTAAAAAATGTCACACGACATATGCTCAAGACCTTATTTCTACCACCCAAAGACTGGGAGACAGACAAATTGAGCATGGACTCCAATAGGAATTATCATTCCACGTGATCATGGAACTAGAGAAATAAACACTAACATAGACAGTCCCAGTTACCACAAACTTGCTATTTTCCTCCAAAGAAATGAAGTACCTCTACTGACCCTTTCTTTGAGTTTTTGTTGTTTTCTTAGTCACTGAAAAACCTTGTTCTCTAATCAAAGACTTTCAAAACTTTCCTGTTTGAAATCACAGCACTAGAATGACACAACTGTTACTGCTTTGTGCCACTGTCAGATCTCAGGTGCCCAGTGAGGTGGGAGGAAGGACAAAAAGCTTTGTCACATTCCTTACATTCAGAAGACCCCTCTCCACTGTTAGTACTCATATGACTAGCTCAGTTTGAGAAGGCTGAAAAGGCTTTGGTACATTTCTTAACATTTGTAAGGCTTCTCTCCACTGTGAGTACCCATGTGGCTACGGAAGTGGGAGGAGCAACTACAACTTAGTCGCATGCTTTACAGTGACAGGGACCCTCTTGACTGGGAGTACGCATATGAGGAACAATCAAAGCACTCGCCACATTCTTTACATTCATGAGGTCTCTCTCCTCCTATGTGTAATGAGGCCTGACAAATGAGAACAGACTTTGTCACACTCCTGACATTCCTAAGGCCTCTCCACATCATGAATTCTCGTAAGTTTATTTAAGTCTGAGGAGTGCCTAAACGATTTGCCAGTCTCTCCATTCATAAGGCCTGTCTCCACTGTGGGCGATTGCATGTGCAGCAAAGTGTGATGGCCCAGTAAAGGTGCTCCACATTCCTTACAGGCAGAAGGTCTTTCTCCACTAGGAATTCTCATATGAGCAGTGAGGTCTGAGGAATGATGAAAGGCTCTGTTGCGTTCCTTACATTCCTAAGGCCTCTCCCCACTGGGAATTCTCATATATACAGTCAAGGGTGAGGAGGAACTCAAGGACCTGCCATATTCCTTACAGCGATAAGGACTCTCTCCAAGTACCCATGTCCAGTGACGTATGAGGCATTACGGAAGGCTTTCCCACAATCCTTGTATTCATTCATAAGGCCTTTCTCCACTGTGAATTCACATGTTTTGTAAGGCGTGATGGCCAACTAAAGGCTTTTCCACATTCCTGACATTCATAGGGTCTCTTTTTACTGTGAATTCTCATATGTCTAGGAAGGTCTGAGAAATGACAGCCATGCTGTCCCACATTCCTTGCATTCACAATGCCTTTCCCCTTCGTGAATTCCCAAATGTTTATTTTGAGGAGCAACTAAATGATTTTTCAGATACCTTACCTTCATAAGGCCTCTTGCCACTGTGAAGTCTCAAATGAAGTTTGAGGAGGAACTACAGAATTTGCCACACCCCTTATATTCATAAAGTCACTCTCCACTGTGAGCTCTCGTTATGTGGAATGAGGTCTGAGTTCTGACGAAACACATTCCCACATTTTTCACATTCACAGGAAGTAACTGTCCAGTAAGAGTTCTGACAGCACTGCTGTTGTAACAGGGACAACTGCACGCTTCTCCACTTAGAGGCACTGCATCCAGAGTGACATCTGACAGTCTGCTGAAGTGATGGATGACCTGTTGAAGTTATCCATGTTCAGGAAATTCAGAAGGACATTTTTCCATAGGAGTGCTTTGGAGCACAGAAACATTGGGAGTCTTGTGGAAGTTCTGTCTACACTGATTGTTTTCATTACTTATACAGAGGTTCTTTATCATATGCTGTCTGTTGAAAATAGGCAGCTTGCTTGTTGTAATCATCTGGTACCGCTCTAACTGAGATATGAGTGAAGGGTTTTAGCAAAGAAAAGTTTATTCTTACACAGTCCAGGAAGCTGGAAGTCTGAATTCAGGATGTCCATTCCAGGGGAAAGGCTTTCCCTTTGTTGGCACTGGTAAGGGAGCATCTTGGCACAGGAACCTCAGACCTAAAGGACACAATCTACTTCTGGTGCTGCCTTCCTGATAATGTGAGGTTCCCAAATCTCTGCTTGCTTCCCTTTCCTTCCATCTCTTGTAGGATCAAAGGATAAAAGGTACCACAAGCCACACTGCAGGCAAATGCTCTTAACAAGGATTCAGCAGTCCCACTGTAAACCTCTTTTGATATAATCCTATTGGCCACAGGCAGACATTAGGATTTATAGCATAGGAAAATCACTTAATGGAAAACAATCACAGAATATAGGGAATTGTGGGCCAGTCAAATCACCAAGTATATTTTAGGGGGCACAATTCAATCCAAAACAATATTGTTGGATATCAATTTGTTAGCAATGCACCATCCATACTAATCATGCATTTTTATCTTGGCCCTGAACTGTCTTCTGTTTCACAGATTAAACCATCTGGCAGAGATGCTACCATTTTTTTGACTATAATTCTAAAATACGGGATTTTCAAATAATTGTATGTAACTGAAACATGTTTCAAGTACTCAATACTTCGCTCACATTGATGAACAATACTACACTGTGGAAGTCTTCTTCAAAGGGGTGCCTAGTGACTAGAATTAACGAACCTTTCATTGGGAGTTGTAGCCCTAAACCACTACACTACCACAGTTTCCACAGGATACCAGAGCTGGGTTTTATTATACTGATTTTATATATATTTATTGGGCACCTGGGGTCCTGGTGACACATGGTTAACAGCTTGGCTGCTAACCAATACACTGGGAACTCGAATCCACCAACTGCTCCCTGGAAATCTGATCAGGCAGTTGGTTCTGGTCTGCAGGGTCGCTGTGAGGTGGAATAAGGTCAACAAGAATGGGTGTCTTTTTCTGGTGAGGTTGTGTTTGACCAGAACCTGAAGGTTGGTGGTTCAAACCAATTCAGAAGCATGTTCATGAGTCACAATGGATTTGATGGCCCTAGGTTTCAGACACGTGTCTCTCTCTCTCTCTCTCTCTCTGTGTGCATGTGCATACACACACATGCACTCATGCTTCTATAAAACCCCTGGAGGTGTAATCAGTAGGTGCTTGGCAGCTAACTGAAAGGTAGGTGGTTCAAACCCACCAGCAGCTCCATGGGAAAAAGCTGTTACAGTCTACTGCCATAAACAGCACAGTCTTGGAAGCTCTGTAACAGTTCCACTGTGGCCTGTAGGGTGGCCATGAATTGGAATCGAGTTCACAAAGATTACACACACACACAACCACAGGGTTCTATTACCTGCAATTACTACAGAAGCAGATCCCCAAGTATTTCTCCTGCAGAGCCCCCCTAGGAAGCTTCAAATTCCTGATTTTTTCATTAGCAGGTGTCATGGATTGAATTGTGTCTCCCCAAAAATATGTGTAGTCACGTGGCTGGGCCATGATTCCCAGTATTTTGTGACTGTCCTCCATTTTGTGGTTTTCCTATGCTGTGTGTTAAAGATTTAGGATGGGGCTGTAAATCCTTTCATAGATCACCTCCCCGCTCCCCTGTGAAGGGAGTTTCCCTGGAGTATGGCTTGCCTTACCCTTAATCCTTTCAGCCTGCAAGAGACAAAAGGAAAGGGAAGCAGGCTGAGAATTGGGAACCTCACACCATCAAGCAAGCAGCATTGGGCAACAAGTGCATCCTTCAGACTCAAGCCTCCTGCACCAAGATGCTCCCTAGACAAAGACTGGTGGAATATTGGACTTTCCGGCAGAGCTGACAAGGAGGAAAGCCTTCCCCTGGAGTGGATGCCCTGAATATGGACTTGTAGTCTACCGGACTGCGTAAGAATAAACCTTCCTTTGTTAAAGCCATCCACTCTGTGGTATTTCTGTTAGAGCAGCCTAGCTGGTACCACGAGAGTGGGGTGCTGCTCTAGCAAATACCTAAAATGTGGGAGCCGTTTTGAAAATGTGAATGGATAGAAGATTCAGTAGGAACGCAGAAGGCGCAGATGGTGAGAAACAGAGAACTGGTGGCGGTGGCGGCGGCGGCAGTGGCAGCAGCAGCAGCAGAACCTGACGCAGCACTGGAGCCGACCCATGGAGTGAGAGGGCTGAATGCCTCCGCACAGTTTTCCTCGTGGAATGGGGTGCCTCCGGGCACTTAAATCGGTGGAGCTGGCCTTGCTGACCCATGGAGTGAGAGAGCTGAGTGCCTTTGGGCAGGATGCTTTCCAGCAAGAGTTGGGTGTCTCCAGGCACTTGAATCAGTGCAGCTACAGAGCTCTGGAACACCTGCCCTAGCAGGGCAGATGTGGGCCTGAGGCCCAGGCCATGCAGCCACAGGAAGCAGAAGCTGAAGAGACAAACAGCGTGAGAAGATAAGCTGCCTCAGGCTCAAAAGATATGGCCATGACCTCAGGGGTCTGAAAGGGTGGAACCATGGTGTCCTGTGTTTGTAAGGGTGGAACCGCCACTCAGTTTGGCTTAGGGTGCACCTAAAGCCATAGGGGCAGAGTTCCTGTCCAAGTGGGCCTTGAAGGCAGAGTTGTAGCATGGGGCTGGAGGTCTCCACTTAAAATCCAGAGAGTGTGCCTAATACCTAGAGTCTGGAGGGCAGGGCCATTGTGTAAAATGTCTCAGAAAGTAAAAGATTATTTCCAAAGCTTTGAGGGCTAATGTAATGTGTTCTGCCAACTTGCTTGCTGCCTGTTAGTGCCTTCTTTCCCTACAATTTCTCCCATTTGTAACGGAATGTCTAACTTGTGCCTGTTCTGCCATGGTACATTTGGAAGAAGATAGCTTGCATTCTAGGTTTCATAGATACAAAGGAATTTCTGAATTTTGGACTTGGAACTGATTTACAACTTCTATCATGTGGGATGAATGTGTTACATGTTTCTATGATGTGGTTTTTGGGGTGCCAAAGGGTGGGATGTCATGGGTTGAATTCTGCTCCTCCAAAATAGGTGTAGCCACATGGTGGGGCCATGATTCCCAGTATCTTGTGACTGTCCTCCATTTTGTGGTTTTCCTATGCTATATGTTAAAGGATTAGGGTGGGGCAGTAAATCCCTTCATAGGATCACCTCCCTGCTCTACTGTAAAGGCAGTTTCCTTGGACTATGGCTTGCCCCACCCTTAATCCTTTCATCCTATGAGAAATAAAAGGACAGAGAAGCAGGCAGAGAATTGGGAACCTTGTACCGTCAAGAAAGCTGCACTGGGAGAAGAGCACGTCCTTCAGACCTGAGGTTCCTGCCCCAAGATGTTCCCTGGACAAAGACTTATGCAATACCAGACTTTCCTCCAGAGCCGACAAGGGGAAAGCCTTCCCCTGGAGCGGACACCCTGAACATGGACCTGCAACCTACCGGCTGTGTAAGAATAAACCTTACTTTGTTAAAGCCATCTACTCTGTGGTATTTCTGACTAAAACAGCAGGTAAGTGGTGAACCTTTGTGACACCTGTGCACCTTACAGATGTTTTCACGCCATGGATCTTAAGCCTCTCTCCTAAAGCACTGCTGAATCCTGAGTGCATGATACTCACCTCATACGTGTCTGCTGGGTGTTATCTCATCTTCATTGGGGGAGGTTAATTCACAGATTTCTCTTACCATGGAGGAATGGGGGCAGTTTTCATGAACTGTACTGTTCTGTGTTCAGTGGATAGCTTTTCTCCATCATTAACATTTCCAGAAACTTACAAATGATTCAAAGTGAGGTTCACATCATCAAACAAAAATGAATGGAATTATTCAGAAGGAAAAGGCAGCTGGGAAAAGACACAACTAAACACAGTGCACTGTTTCTGTATTCTGGCAATGGTCAAAAAGCAATATACTAGGAGATACTTTCATGAAGATGGAGAGTCATGGGGACATAAATGGCACGTAATACCAGGAGGAAAGCCAAGAGGTACTGGATACAATGCACATGGAACACCAGAAGAGAAAAAGGGGCTGGTTTTCCTCCACAAACACATGAGTGGAAACACTGATGCAAGTTCAAAAAGTGTCTGTGAAGAGCACACACTCCTGAACGCAAAAGTGACTTTTTAAAATTAATTTCTTAAAATTTCATTCCCTCCATGGAAGCCTGGTCCTTCCGAGGATTCCTGTCTCCTGCTGCCCCCAACACAGTCATCCTCGATGAGTGCTATCTGCACTTCCCTCAGGACTTCCTTCTGCAACTCCAGGAAGACAATCGGGTGCAGCAGACATGGAGATTATGGAGAAAGGCATACCATGAAGGAAGACAGGGAAGAGCAGTGAACACTACCCTGACTCTGAGCCAAGACTGCAGTCTTCAGGGTCTCTCGAGATGAGCAGGTATTAATTTAGGTGTAGAAAATCATCATGCAAAACTTGTAACAAACACAGTAAGAATTTTCACAAGTTCCCAGACCACAAATAACCTCCTTGTCAGATTCCGAAGTCAACACTAACACTTGGGAAATTAAAGGGCCCTAAAGCTTTTAACCAGGGAGGTGGAGTCAAGATGGCGGACTAAGCCCACGTCTCCTTATATTCCTCTGGAAACCAAGACCTGAACTGACAATCAAACGGAACCTTCTGGTCACCTAATCAGCCTCAGGACACGGCACAGGGCTGTTACTTTGGACTTCATACTACTGAGCGACAAACCTCCTCTCTTACACTGACTCCTGCGCCTGGCTATCCCTGGCTCTCACAGACTGAAGGTAAACGCACCATTTTGACTTTTTTTTTCCTCTGTCTTGGCCGGCAGGTGGAACAGGGTCTTGTCTAGTGGCTAGACTCAGACACGCTGCTGGGGGGACAGGCAAGAGAAATTCCCATATTTCGAGAGCCAGGCTTGGGACTTTGTTAATCTATCCACTTTGAGCATGTCGTTTTATATCTGCCTTAGTGGCGTTTGTACAGAGCTTCGCAGTCAGTGTGCGGGATGCCATGTTGGATACGGAGATTCTAACGGGACTTCATTCTTAGTCTGGGAGCCAGCACCTGCAAACAGGACAGTGCTTCTCTGACACAAAAGCAGTAATTAACCTAGTGTCACCTGCTTTGGGGGTCCTGCAACACAATCAAAGGAATCACTACCTCTTGGCACTGTTAGCCCTTCTGTCTTGGATACGGTGGCCGGAGCTGGACCTAATTCATAGCTGGAGAGCCAGAGCCTGCCCACAGGAGAGTGCTTTTCTATCAGAAAAGCAATACTCTATGAAGTGTCGTCTAAGACTAGGCCCTGTCAGCAGAGGCCAAAAGGGCAGTAGCATTGCTGTATTCTGAAATAGTTTGTATCATCTGGGGTTGGATATAGTGGTACTTACTTTGAAGTTGAGAACAGGGACTTATACACCTGAAAACGTAACTGACTTGTGAAGTGGTCAGGTATCTTTTGCTTTACATTTTAAGACAGCCTAGAGAAACATCTGCAGTCCATCCTGACAGTACCTCTTCCAGCCTCTACATACTCACATGGGTCCCAAAAAGCAACGGACACTTGTGGCATACAAGAAATTAGCCATGGCTTCAGAAGGCTCCCAAACAAAGCAACCAAGGAGTTTTCCAGATGAAGAAACTTTTATGAAAGCATCAGAAAGTGAATACAAAATGATTATATACAGAGCCCTTCTAGACTTTATACAAAATGCAGTAGAACAAAATGAAAAATTCATGAAGATGTTTGATCTAACGGAACACCAGTATTCTGAAATCGAACAGATCAAGAACAAAATCAAAGACATAGAAACTTCAATGCAAAGCCAAGAAAACAGAATGGAACAAACAGAAAAAAGGATTTCTGACTTGGAAGACAGAGCTACTGAGGCCAGCATCTATGAGCAGAAATCAGAAAAAGAAACAAGAAAAATGAAGAAATATTAAGAAGCATGTGGGACTCTATTAAGAGGAACAACCTTTGATTAACTGGAGTCTCTGAACAGGGTGAGACATCTGAGAACACAGAGAGTATCGCTGCTGAGCTGCTGAAAGAAAATTTCCCAGAAATCATGAAGGAAGAGAATACAGACATCTCAGATGCAATCATACGCCACCCAATATAGATCTCAAAAGAAAGACTCCAAGACATATTCTAATCAAGCTCAACAAAATGAAACATAAGCAGCAACTCTTAAAGGCAGCAAGACTCAAAGCAAAGCTAACAATCAGAGGGAAACCCTGTAGGGTCTCTTCAGATTTCTCAGCAGAAACCATGCTGGCACGGAGACACTGGCATGACACATTCAAAGCCTTCAAGGAGAAGAACTTCCAACCAAGAATTATATATCCAGTGAAAGTATCTTTAAAATAGGGAAATGAAATTAAGACATTCCCAGATAAACAGAAACTCGTAGACTTTGTAAAAACCAAACCAAAACTACAAGAAATATTGAAAGAAGTTCTTGGCTCTGGCTTAGAAGAACAAAACCACTAACTTTATATGTTAGAACGACTTTACTATTCAAAACTCTACTCAGGGAAGGCTCCAAAGCCAATGACAGCTTTGATAAGGAAAGAAGCAATCCAGTGATCATCATGAAAACTACGGTGTCATCATATTAAAAAGAGGGATGTACTACAGTTGTTATAGTCCTTCCACATGGAGAGGAAGATGACAAGACTGGTAGTAATTAAAATTGGGTTTATATATAGTTTATTAAGGGGGATCATAGGGGCAGCTGTAAAGCACAACAAAGATGTATCATATCATTTCAAGAAATGTAACACAGGAGTCTCAACAACTATAAAACCAGCTCTGAAAAAGGTGAAAAATCAACTCACAAAAAAGAGTGTCCCAGAACAGACTAATAAGAACAACAGAGAAAACATCAACATAAAAATAAACACATGACAATGGCAGCACTGAACACATACCTATCAATAATTACATTGAATGTGAATGGACTGAATGCTCGAGTAAAGAGACATCGAGTGACATCTTGGATCAAAAGATATGACCCATCCATATGTTGTCTACAAGAAACTCACTTGAGACCTAAAGATAGGAACAAACTGAAAATTAAAGGTTGGAAAAATACATATCAAGCTAACAAGGAACAAAGAGCAGGGGTGGCAATTCTAATCTCAGACAAAATCAACTTTAATGTCAAATCCACCATCGTGGACAAAGATGGACACTATTGCTGAAAGGTTCAGTACACAAGCAAGACTTAACTATATTAAATATTTATGCACCTAATGTCAGAGCACCTAAATACGTTGAAGAAACACTGACTACACTCAAAAGAGAGTTAGATGACTCCATCATAATAGTGGGAGACTTCAACACTCCACTCTCAATACTAGAAAGATCATCTAGAAAAAAACTCAGTAAAGATACAGAAGACCTCATTGCTACAATTAACCAACTAAACCTCATTGATATACACAGAACTTTCCACCCATCAGCAGACACCTACACCTTCTTCTCCACTGTACATGGAACATTCTCCAGAATTAACCACGTGATAGGCCATGATGCAATGCTAAGCAAAATCCATACCATTGAATTATTGCAAAGCATCTTCTCAGATCATAAAGCCATCAAAGTAGAAATCAATAGCAGAAAAAACATAGATAGACAGTGGAACTCTTGGAAACTGAAAAACATCTTGCTCAAAAAAACATGGGTTATAGAGGAAATCAAGGATGAATTAAAGAAACTCGTGGATTCCAATGAGAGCGAAAACACTTCCTACCAGAACCTATGGGATACAGCCAAAGCAGTGCTCAGAGATCTGTTTATCTCCATAAATGCACACATCTGGAAGGAAGAAAGAAACCAAATCAAGGAACTAAGCCTACAGTTTGAACAATTAGAGAACAACAGAGGAACCCCTCAGGCACCAGAAGAAATGAGATCCTAAAGATTAGAGCAGAGCTAAATGAATTAGAGAATAGAAAAACAATTTAAAAAATTGAAAAGACTAAAAGCTGTTTTTTTGAGAAGATCAACAAAATTGACAAACTACTGGCTAAACTTACTAAAGAAAAGCAGGAAAGGAAACAAATAACCGAAATTAGAAACAAGAGGGGGGTTGTCACCACAGATGCAACAGAAATCAAAACTATCATAACAGAATACTAGGAAAGACTGTACTCTAACAAATTTGAAAACCTAGGGGAAATGGACCAATTCCTTGACTCATACCACCTACCCAAATTATCACAACATGAAGCAGAACAATTTAATAAACCCATCACAAAGGAAGAGATTGAAAAGGTCATCAAAACACTGCCAACCAAAAAAAGTCCGGGCCCAGATGGCTTCACTGCAAAATTCTACCAAGCATTTAGAGAAGAGTTATCTCCAATACTACTGAAACTATTTCACAGTATAGAAAGGGATAACCCTGATACCTAAGCCAGGAAAAGACCCAACAAAAAAGAGAACTACAGACTGATATCACTCATGAACCTAGATGCAAAAATCTTCAACAAAATTCTTGCCAATAGAATACAACAACATATCAAGAAAATAATCCACGATGACCAAGTAGGATTCATACCAGGGATGCAAGGCTGGTTAAACATCAGAAAAACAATTAATGTGATGAACCACATAAATAACACAAAAGACAAGTATCACCTGATTTTGTCCATTGATCCAGAAAAGGCATTTGATAAAATCCAACACCCATTCATGCTAAAAACTCTTAGCAAAATGGGCCTAGACGGCAAATTCCTCAACACAACAAAGGCCATTTATACAAAGCCAATTGCCCACGTCATCCTGAATGGAGAGAGACTGAAAGACTTTCCCTTGAGATCAGGAACTAGACAAGGATGCCCACTCTCACCTCTCCTCTTCAACATTGTGCTAGAAGTTTTAGCCAGAGCAATTAGACAAGACCAAGAAATAAAGGGCATCTGCATTGGCAAAGACAAAGTTAAAATCTCCCTATTTGCAGATGATATGATTGTATATGCAGAGAATCCCAAGGAATCTATAAGTAAACTACTCAAACTGATAGAAGAGTTCAGCAAAGTCTCAGGATACAAGATAAACATAAGTAAATCAGTAGGATTCCTTTATACCAACAACGAGACTGTTAAGGAGGAAATTATCAAATCAATACCATTTACAATAGCCCCTAAGAAGATTAAGTACCTAGGAATTAATCTAACCAAAGAAACAACAGACCTTTGCAAAGACAACTACAAGCCCTTACTACAAGAAACTAACAGAGATTTAGATAAATGGAGAAACCTACCCTGCTCATGGATAGGAAGACTTAACATTGTTAAAATGTCTATTTTACTCAAAGCAATCTATTTATATAATGCAATCCCAATAAAAGTTCCAGTGACATTTTTTAATGAGATTGAGAAAGAAATCACCAATTTTGTTTGGAAAGGGAAGAAGCTTCGGTTAAGCAAGGTACTACTAAAGAAGAACACACTGGAAGGCCTCTCATTACCTGACTTTAGAACATATTACACTGCTACAGTGGTCAAAACAGCCTGGTACTGGTATAAGAACAGACAGATAGATCAGTGGAACAGAACTGAGACCTCAGAGATGACACCATCTGCCTATGAACAACTGATATTCGACAAAGGCCCTAAGACATTAAACTGGGGTCAAAACAGTATCTTTTGCTGGCAAAACTGGATATCCACCTGCAAGAAACTCAATCAAGATCCATATCTTACACCTTATACAAAAACCAACTCCAACTGGATAAAAGACCTAAATATCAAAACTAAAATGATAAAGCTCATCCAAGAAAAGGTAGGAACAACAATAGAAGTTTTAATACACAATATGGACAGACTCCAAAATCTGTAAAACAAACCACAATCATCAGAAGAGAAAATAGATAAATGGGCTCTATTAAGAATTAAACACTTTTGCTCATCTGAATACTTTATTAATAGAATTAAAAGAATACCTACAGAATGGGAAGAAATATTTGGCAACTCTATGTCAGACTGATGCCTGATTTCCATAATCTATAAGATACTACAAAACAAGAAGAAGATATACCATCCAATTAAGCGATGGGCAAAGGAGATGGACAGACATTTCACTAAAGAAGAGATGCAGGCAGCCAAAAAACACATGCAAACATGTTCACGATCTTTAGTTATTAAAGAAATTCAAATTAAGACGACACTGAGATACCATCTCACCCCAACAAGATTGGCCATGATCCAAAAAACACAAAACAATAAATGCTGGAGAGGCTGTGGAGAAAGTGGAAGCCCCCTACACTGTTGGTGGGGTTGCAAAACGGTCCAGCCTCTTTGGAAAGCAATCAGGTACTTCCTTAAAGAAATCGATATTGATATACCATTTGACCCAGTAATTCCACTACTTGGAATATATCCTATAGAATCAAGGCCTTTCACACTAATGGACACATGCACCAGAATGTTTATCGCAGCACAGTCCACGATAGCAAAAAGATGGAATCAACCCAGATGCCCAACAACGGAAGAATGGATAGGTAAACTATGGTATATATACTCAATGGAGCCCTACGCAATGATGAAGAACAACGATGACTTCAGGAAACATCTCATGACCTGGTTTCAACTGGAAGACATTATGTTGAGTGAAAGTAGTCGGCGACAAAAGGACAAATATTGTATGAGACCTCTACGATAAGATCTCAAAAACAGACTTGTGTATAGAAGAAAAGACTCTTTGACAGCTGCAAGGGAGAGGAGGGAGGGAGGGAGGCAGGGAGGGTTTAGATTAGATAGTTGCTAGGTATCTGATTGGGTGAAGTCGGTGATAGCACACATTAGAAACAAGAACAATATTAAGTGGACTTAAACATAACATGAGTACTCCTTCCTTCTTAACCCAATATTGCAAGGATAGAGTAGCTGGGGCAAGGGGTGGGGGACCATGCTCTTAGGTGAAAGCGAGGCCAATTGGCACAACTAGCGTTTTGCTAAGAGGGCTCTCTGCACCCCACGTTGGTGAGTGGCGTCTGGGGTCTTAAAAGCTGCCAAGCTGCCATCCGAGGACACAGCAAATTGTCCTAACTCAGCAGGAATGGATGCTCACCGAGGACCAAAATGACATGGGGGAAAGACAACCCAGAAGACAGAGAGACCGACACCAGTGCGTGCCTACATTGACTTGGGACCAGGGGAACCGGATGGTGCCCGGCCACCACCAGTGATAGCCGCGATGGAGCACAGTAAGTTGAGTCTCCTGGCAACACAAGAATAAAAAGGGGTGCACCCTGAGATCCCCACTAAAAGACCTCAATTGATGGTCCAGTGGTTTTGGGGTTCCCCTGGGAGCATAGCCCCTCGCCCTGATCCTGCCCTTGAGCATAAATCATAACGAAGGTCCATGCTTCGGACAGGAATAGGTTGGACTTGGTGATGCAGTGACCATATATTGGATGCATTTTATGGTTCTATACATCTATAGGATGTCACCCTGCTGACCTCTGGCTGGAGGAAGGAGAGGAGGGAAAAAAGAGACTGTTGAGAGAACGAGACATGTATGGAGCAGAGAGCAATAGTGTGCTGTCACTGGGCAGGGAGAGCAATAGAAGCTGCATATACGTCGGTATATAAACTTATATGGGAATGTACGTGTTCACTCAGTTATATTAAATAAAAAATTAAAAAAAAAAAAAACCTTGTAACTAAAATTGAATGAAGAAGTCAGTTTGATACCCAGAACGTTGTGACCAAGCCAGGATATACATGCTATCCCAAGAGCAAGCCAAGCCAAGCCCAGTGCCGTCAAGTAGGACCTGACTCATGGCAAACCACCACATTTGTCTTCTTTAACAATGTATTCCCATTCCTCAGCCCATATATGTGGTAACAGTATGACATATTTGGTTCAGAAAGTAGAAATTTTAAAGTAAAATGAAGTCATCCATACCTACTGAGACAAGGTTTCTGAAGGTTTCCAGCATCACCTCTCTGTAGAGTTTCCTCTGAGAAAAATCCAGCAATGCCCACTCTTCCTGGGTAAAGTCCACAGACACATCCTTACCAGCCACTGCATCCTAGAAATTAAAAATATTCTGGTCCAGTAAGGTACCATGTACTCTAACGTGTGCGAAAAGTAGGGTAAGGTTGACAGTCCTGGGGAAATGAGATGTCATGGGGTTCCAGCACAGGGTTCTCTGTTCTCTAAGGTCTCCTCTGTGGGTTAGCCATCAGTCTCAGTTCTTCACTGTCTACATTCAACCTCATAGACTGCACCCTGTCTGAGAGACTTAAAAGTATTTCCGGTACAACAGACTTCTTTCTCTACTTTGACTGTGACCAATTAAACTCATCCCTCTCTTCAATCTAGAACACTCAGAGCACAGAGCGTAAAGTGGAGAAATGCTCGCTAATGTTTATTTTTGCGCTGAAGTTTTCTCTGTTGTTCTTATTAATCTGTTCTGGGACATACTTCTTTATGAGTTGATTTTTCACCTTTTTCAGGGTTGGTTTTGTGGTTGTTGAGACTCCTGTACTACGTTTCTTGATATAGTATGTTGCATCTTTATTGCGCTTTACAGCTGCCCCTACAGTCCCACTTAATAAACTATGTATAAACCCAGTTTTAAATACTACAAGTCTTGTCAACCTTCTCTCTATCTGGAAGGACTATAATGACTGTAGTACATCCCTCTTTTTAATATGATGATATCATAGTTTTCATGATATGATCCCTGGATCATTTTTTTTTTCACTATTATAGCTTTGGTTGAGTTTGGAGCTTTCCCTAACCAAGTAGGACTGTGGATGATGTGTCCTTCTAAAATATAGTTAGTGGTTTCGTTCTTCTAAGCCAAGAAATTCTTTCAATATTTCTTATAGGGTTGGTTTGCTTTTCACAAAGTCTCTGAGTTTCTGTTTTTCTGGGAATGTCTTAATTTCATTTTCACATTTGAAAGAGTTTTGCAGGATATATAATTTTTGCTTGGAAGTTCTTCTCCTTCAAGGCTTTGAATGTGTCATGCCATTGTCTCCCTGCCATCATGGTTTCTGCTGAGAGAATTGATGAAAGCCTATAGGGTTTCCCTCTGAATGTTAGCTTTGCTTTGAATCTTGCTGCCTTTAAGAGTTTCTGCTTATGTTTCATTTTGTTAAGTCTGATTATAATATGTCTTGGAGTCTTTTTTTTGAGATCTACACTGACTGGTGTTCAATACATATCTTGGATCTCTATATTCTCCTCTTTCATAATTTCTGGGAAGTTTTCTGTCAGCAGCTTACCCACAATACTCTTTGTCTTCTCAGGTGTCTTGCCCTTTTCAGGATCCAATTAATCATAGATTGTTCCTCTTAATAGAGTCCCACATGCTTCTTAATGCCTCTTCATTTTTCTTGTTTCTTTTTTCTGATTTCTCCTCCTAGATGCTGCAGTCAGTAGCTCTGTCTTCCAAATCAGAAAGTCTATTTTCCATTTGTTCCATTCTGTTTTCTTGCCTTTGAATAGAAGTTTCTATGTCTTTGATTTTGTTCTTGATTTGTTGCATTTCAGAGTACTGGTGTTCCATCAGATCAAACAGCTTCCTTAATTTTTCATTTTGCTCTGCTGCATTTTGTATAAGGCCTAGAAGGGCTCTCTATATAATCCTTTTGTATTCCCCTACTGATGGTTTCAGAAAAGCTTTTTTGTATGTTAAGTTCTGAGATGGTTTCTTTTGGGGGACTTCTGATGCCATGGGTGATGTCTTGATCACTGCCTTTTCCAGAGTTTCTTGCTTTTTAAGCTTCATGTGGGTCAATAGAGGCTAGGAGAGATGCTGTAAGGATGGACTACAGTTGTTTCTCTAAGCTGTCTTAAAATGAGAAGTAAAAAGTACCTGACAACTTCCAAAGTCAATGATGTTTTCAGGTTTATAGGACCCTCTTCCCAGCTGACAATGTAAGCACCGCTGTATCAAAACCCAGATGTTATAAACTAGCTCAAAATACAGAAAGGCTACTCCCCTGCTGGCCTCTTCTGTTGGGCCACAGCTGTAGGCCATACTGTGTAGAATTCTGCTTTTCTGCTAGAAGAGCACTCCCTACTGGGCAGGCACTGCCTTCCAGCCCAGGAATTAGGTCCAGCTGAGGCTTCCGTATGGGTATACCTGCCTCCCAGTGGAACAAGATGGCATCCCACACAAGCTTGCCACCCTGCTGGGACCAGGCTACTGGTGGAAAGAGAGGCCAAAAGTGCCTAGATGCCCAGAGTCCATAGCCTCTGTTGCCAGGCCCCAGCCTCAGGCGACACTGTGCAAAACACCGCCTCTCTGCCAGAAAAGCACTCTACCCCTGGCAGGCGCAGCCTCTCGGCCTAGGAACCAAGTCCAGCCGGGGCCTCCACCTGGGTGTGTCTATCTTCCAATAGATCAAGATAGCGTCCCACACAAGCTCATCACCATATTTGTATGGCTACCACATGGCGGAGGTAGAAAGATAGGCCAAAGGAGCTGAAATACACAGAGTGCAAAGCCGAGCTCTCAGAACATGGCAACTGTGCTTGCTAATCCCACCAGCAGTGCACCCAAGACCAGTGGCTAGTCCAGTTCCAGCTCCACCCAATGGCCAATACGGAGAAAAAAAAATCAAAATCGTGTGGTATCTTCCACCTGTGCAAGCCTACACTGGAGTGGGGTCAGCAAAAGAGAGATTTTGCATTCAGTGGTATGAAGTCCAAATTAACAGCCATATGCCACATCCTAGGGCTCAGTAGGTGTCCAGAAGTCTCCATTTAATTACCAATTCATGTCTTGGTTTCCAGAGGGATTTAGGGAGATGCTTGTTTAGTCCACCAACTTGACTCCGCCTTCCAACACTTGCCAATGAAAGCTCTATTTCCACATTCCTGGGAGGGGAGTTTACCAGCTTGAACAGCACCCACCTGAATACTTAACCAAACAGGAAACACAGGGAGAAAGCACGACGCAGTAAATTAGAAAAGGTCCATGTATAAACTCACTGTTACTGAAAAAGGAATTTTCAATGAAGAAGTCAGTTGAGCAGTTTCAATGACCAAGGCCCTATTTTACAAAACCAGTTCTTTTTCTGTTTCCAACTTTTCCATTTCAATTAGCAATAAGTAGTGATCCGTACATCTCGTAACTTTGATCCATTTCAGATTGCATAATTTGACCAAAAAACTCTTCATATTTCTTAATCTTTGTCCTTAGTGGCTGATCAGTAAATTTGAATGATAGGCCTATTAACTATTCCCCCTAGTAGGGGGATGGATGTAGCCTATCACTCACAGTGTTGTACTTAAGAACAGATCCTGAAACATTTTTTTCAGCATGAGTGCCAACATCATTCCTATTCAATTTGTCATTCCTGGTGTAGTAGACCATATGACTGCTCAATTTGACGAATACCGGTCCATTGCAGGTCAATACTGCTGGGACATCCATCTCCATGTGTTTCATTTCAGTCTTGACAATTTCCAATTTTTCCAGATTCAGGCTTCATATATTCCACATTCTCACTAGTACTGGATATTTACAGTTGTTCCTTTCTCATTTTGAGTCTTGTCACATAAGTAAACAAATGTGCTCAAAGCTTGATGCCATCCACATCATTGAGGTACACTCTACTATGACGGGGCAGCTCTTTGGAGGGCCTTCCAACCTGAGAGCCTCATCTTCTGAGACTCTACCAGACAATCTTCTACAGCTGTTCATAAGGTTTCCACAGGCTAACTGTTTCAGAAGTACACTGCCAGGTTCAGCTGCTATCTCTTTAGAAGTTCAGCTAAAATTTGTCTACTATGACTGACCTTTATGGTATCTGAAATACTGGTGACATGGCATCTAGCAAAAGGCAAGTCACCACAGTACCACAAACTGATAGACACATGGGGTTTATGCTATCGCTGACAAAGAAAAACTACAGCAATGACTTAAAACATGAAAGAAATGTAACTTTCATGTAGTAATCTTACAGAGTCATGTGAAAATGTCTTCCTTTAGATTTGTCTTACTTCAGAAAGAATTATATGTCTAACATTTTAAAGCTGTATCTTAGAAATTTACACTTATATTCATTGACTAGATTAAATTTGGAAACAGCAAAATATTGGGTATATTCCAATTTCCATTTGTGGCATTATGCTCAAAACAATCAAGATCAACCACAGGCAATATTATGGAGCTTTCTAAGAAATCAGAATGAAGCTTTCTGTATTATAAAAACTCCAAGGAAATTATTAAAAAGCAAGTGTAAATCCTACCTTCTGTACAAGAAAGTAGGAGAAATAGTGTTGTTCACTTTTGAATTTTTACTCTTATATTGGGAAAAATAGGCAGTTCTCTGTGTTTGAGAAGTTTATATCCATTAATTGAAAAATTCTTGAAACACAATCTGACCTAGAATGTTTTTCCAATGGAAACTGTTGGCCTCAGAAGTTAAATACAACATCTCACAAGCTGAGTTTATCCAGCCAAATGAGGATTTCTATTTTAGATTCCCATTCAAGACTCTGCAGTTGTGAAAATGACAAGGGCTTAACAAGTATAGCAGAGATGGGTGGCAAGACAAAGACTCCACGAGGGAAAGCATGCTTCTAAAACACCTGAGAGCCTCTAGGAAACAACATCCCTTCAAAAGGGATGGAGGAGAACACCCCACACATGATCAAGCTGGACTCACTGTCAACTCCTTCACTGCAACCAGGAATTTGGGAGAGAATCCCACTGACAAAGTCTTCCACTACTAACACTCTGAAAGTATAACAAGTGCAGCTGTAGTTCTGGAACTGCTGTGAAAAGCCTCTAGGACCCTGGGTGCTATACACTGAACTGTGTAACCCTAAAATATGCATCAGCTTGGTTAGGGCATGATTTCCATTATTACAGGGTTTTCCTTAATTTTGTGATTGTAAGTTTCCTATGCGTTATGAAGTCTAATCTCTGTCTTCAGTTTGCAACACATGATTAGATTATGTTAAGGAGGATGAGGGTGGGATTGTAATATCCTTCCTAAGGTCACATCTGTGGTTCCATTTAAGAGGATCTTCCCTGAGGAGTGGCCTTACAACACCTTTTATCTTAAAAGAGATTAAAGGAAAGGTAAGCGAGCAGAGCGGGATACCTTGTACCATGAAAAATGCAGCATCAAGACTACAGCATGTCCTTCAGATCCGACTCGACAGCACTTGGCTTGGCTGGCTGGACCCAAGGTCCCTGGGCTGAGAAGCTCCTTGATCAGGGGAAAATTCAAGGACCTTCCTCCTGAGTTGAGAAAGACAGAAAGCCTTCCCTTGGATTTGGACTTCTAGCCTATTAGCTTTTGAGAACATACACTTATCTTTACTGAAACTCTACATATACTATTTCCATTATAGCAGCATTAGATGAGTAAGACATGGGAGTAGTCAACAAAACTATAGAGAAGGGACAAGGGTGGCTCTGGAGGACCAGGGACTCTCTCCTCAGCCACAGCTGCTCCATCTTCAGACTCTGCTCAGGAATTCTGTCATTCAACAAACAGAACCAAGGCCCAGGATGAGAATGTTAACACCCCATGATGACAGCCCTGACAGTCATGTAAGAAAGGTGACACCAGGCACTCAAGACTTCAAAATCTACCTATTTCTGGAGAAACAGTCCAGTGACAGTTGAGCAGGCCATCAGGGTGCCTCTTAGGGCTAAGTCCCTTGGCCTTTTCTGCCACCTCTTTACATGACTGGGGAACCTCAGGGCCCCCAACAGTTCACATCTAGCCTTACCCCTTTGAGTAACAGTACTCCAGTTCTTGGTATTATACACCATTTCTGCCTTTACCTTCTGGAACTCTAAATGAATGTACACTCTGAGCACAAGAGGCTACTTCAGGACAGCAGAGGAAGCTGAGTCACTAGGCAGTTTGGAGGCACATGAGTGATGTCTGCTTCACAAAGCCAGTCAGAGAAGCTGAAATCCTTACTTGTGATTCCATGGATGTGCAAGATGATCGCCTCCAGTCCGCAGCTGCCTAGACTGGACTGTCTCTCCCTATATCACACCTGAGACCTGAAACAGAAGAAGACTGTGTTCAGTAAAGAAGGACTGGTTTCTGGCCTTCAGCTCTCTCCTGGGCAGGGAGTCTCCCAAGCTCAAGGCCATACTCCACTCCGAGGACATTAGTACTGAAGGGCAGATCCAGCTCCAGCCTCCAGAGGACACAGCTGTAGTCTTCAGGAAGGCCCACAGGCCACCTCCTCTGGCAACAAAGTCACAGAGGGAGGAGCATCCAGGCCTGAACAGGCTAAAAACTGTGAACCTGCCTCCCTCCGGGACATGCAGGGTTCAAGGTTTAGACTGAGGGTACACTGTCTTAGGCTGGGTTTTCTAGGGAAGCAAAACCAGTAATACGTGTAGGTACAAAGCAAGATTTATAATATATAGATAGATAGATAGATACAGATATAGGAAACAGCTCACGTAATCACAGAAGGTGAATGTCCCAAGCTCTGGCACAAGCCTGACGTGGCCACGGAAGCTGAAGAACCCAAAGTCAGCAAGTCAGAGACCAGAGTTCTAGATAACCGGTTGTGTAGGTCAGTGGATCCCAAGCTGGCGGCGAGACGAAGCAACAGAAGCTGGCAAAACCAGGATCAGCAGGTCAGGGAGCAGGAGCGGCAGAGGCTGGCAAACCCAGGATCGGCAGGTCAGGGAGCAGGACTCTCAAGTGCTGACTGTAAGGACTGATGAGTCCAAAAGCTGCTAGTTCAAGTCCTGGAACCAGACGCTGGAAGAAGAGAGCAGGAGCTCCTGGCCATGTGAGCGACCAGCTGCTGTAGTAAAAGGTCACGAGATGAGAGCCAAGGGGCAGGGAGCCACCACAAACCCCATCCTGCCACTTAATACAGCAGCCAAATATGTAGTAGCCAAGTTGACATAATCCTGACCACCACATACACCTATGAGTTTAAGGGCTCCCTTGTGTTGAACAACACACACACTTTTATTGGATATCCACATGAATGAATTATCAGGGAGAATCTATGTCAAGTTCAAGTCAATGAATACATCAAGCATCCCTGATTTTTAATTAAGTGCAGATGAAACTCTTCTGTTATGCTTCAGAAGAAAACCTTTTGTTTTATTTACAGCATGGTCATATATGATGAAGGAGTCCTGATGGAGCAATGGTCAAGTATCTGGCTGCTAACCAAGAAGCCCAGTTTAACCTCACCAGCAGCCCGTGGGGAGAAAGAGGTAACAATGGGCTTCCATAAAGATTACAGTCTTGGAAACTCTACACTGCAGTTTTACTCTGCCATATGGCATTGCTGAGGTGGATGAAATCATCTCAGTGGCAACAGCTGAGGGTTTGGGCTCTCAAGTAGAAAGAAAATTAACAACTTGAACAAGTAGAAGAGACTAAACACATGGACTAAATGCAGTATCCCCTTGGACTGTTTGAAGACCTGTTCCTTGGTCTGTGTATCAGTTCCTGATAGCACATTTCAGTGTTCTTAAAGTCACTAGAGCAGAATTGAGGCAACGGAAGTCAGAATTATTGACACCCAAAAGTAAAGCACTTGGCAGCCACTCACTTCTAAAAAATTAAAAGAAAGAAAAAAGGAAATGAAGAAACCCTAAGAATTATTGGGACTCCATCAGGAGCAATAACCCATGAGTGGCTGGAATACAACAATGGGGGTGAGGCAGGTAACAGAAAACCTAGAGAGAACTGTCACAGATTTGCTGGCAGAAAACTGCTCTGATATTGTTTATCACAAAAAGACACCTATCCAGCAAACTCACTGAACCCCACAAAAAAGAAGATTCCAAAACGAAGACACTAAGATATATTACAGTCAATCTTCTTGTTTAGACAGGTAGAGCTGCTGTAGCAGATACCACTCAACTCCAACTTGTAGAGATAGCAAATGATAAATAGAAAGTCACCCATTAAGGAGAGTAAATAAGACTATGTTCGTACTACTCAGCAGAAACCAGGAGGACAAGAAGGTAATGGGATGACATATATAAAATATGAAAGAAAAAGAAGTGTCAGCCAAGAATTATACATCCAGCAAAACTGTCTCTCAAATATGAAGGCAATTCTAGGTTATTTCCAAATAAGCAGAAGTTAAGGGAATTTTTTTAAAACTAAACTAAGTTTACAAGACATATTAACATGAGTTCTTTGGCCACAGACTTTGTAATATCAGACAACAACCCAAGAAGGGAATATAGGACAGAACAACCACATAGTAAAAGAAATAAGGAAGTAACAAAAAGAAGTCAAACATAAAACAGTAAAAAAAGAAAAACACAGACATCAGTATATAAAAGATGCCAACATTAAAACTAAAAGTGGCCCTAAAAGACATAGGCATAGATCTTTCCCATGGAAAGGAAGTGAAGGAAACATAAAGAAGTAAAAGTTTGATTTCAACTTAGACAAACAGGGTCAAATATTAAGGCAACCACAAAGGAAACGGATCAACCTACATATCAAAATAGGAGGAAAACATAAAAACTGGTGACCAAAAAATCAACAATGAAACGAATCAAAACAAACAACGAAAAGATAAATAGGAGGAAAACAAAAACTGGTGACCAAAAAATCAACAATGAAACGAATCAAAACAAACAATGAAAAAGATTGAAAGAAAAGCCACACACCACCAGAAATTAAGTAGATCACAGAAACTGTAAGTAGTGTGCATGCATGCACACCCACAAAATACATCAAAATAACAGCACTAAACTCATATCTATCAATAATTATACCTAATGGGAACTTACTAAATGCACCAAGAGACAGAGAGTGTCACGGTGAATTACAAAAATTACCTGTCTATATGCTGCTGACAAAAGACACACTTTAGATTCAAAGACACAAACTAACTGAAACTCAAATGGAGAAAAAGCACGAAAAAAAAGAGCAACACTAGTAATGTTGATCCCTGGGGAAAAAAAGACTTTAAAGCAAAAGGTTACAAAGGATGAGAAAGGACACTGCAATGATTAGGTCAATAAATAGGATGACATAACTGTAGAAATATTTATACACCCAATGATGGGGATCCAAAATACAGAAAACTAACTTTCACCACACTGAACACACAAATAGACAGTTCCAGAATATTAATAGGAGACTTTAACATACCACTTCCAGTGAAGGGCAAAACATCAAGAAGTGCAATAAAGACACACAAGATCTACATGCCACAATCAACCAACTTGATATTCTCCAGTCTGACAGAACACTTCACCCAACAGCAGCCATGTATACCTTCTTTTCCAATGCATACGGAACATTCTCCAGAACAGACCACATGTTACGTCACACAGCAAGTCTTAACAGAACCCAAGACACTGAAAGATTACAAAGCATGATTTCTGACCATAAAACCATAAAATTAGAAATTCTAACAGAAAATTGAAGGGAAAAAAATCAAACGCATGGACAGTGAACAACATCTTGCTCAAAAACTACTGGGATCTAAATCAAGGGTGAAATACAGAAATTCATAGACTTAAATGAAAATGAAAATATGTCTGACCAGAACTTTTCAGACAGAGCAAAAGCAATAGCTCAACTAACAAAGGCACAGATCTAAAACAGAACAAAAAATGAAAACAATAACCCTAGAATTTGAACAAACAGAAAAGCAAAGAAGCTCTCGGGCATCAGAAAAAAGGAAATCATAAAAATTAGAGTGGAAAGAAATGAAATACAGAACACAAAACAAGCAAATGAGTCGAAACTGGTTCTTTAAAAGGATCAACAAACTTGATAAATCACTCGTCCAAGTGACAAAAGAAATATAGGAGCAGAAAGAAATAACCTGAATGGGAAGTCAGATGGGTGATATCATAACAGACACTTCAAAAAAATTAAAAGAATCATAACAAAATACTCTAAATAAATGTACTACAAAAATTTTGAAAAACTACAGGACAAGGAAAAATTTCTACCAACATACTACCTAATAAATTCACAAAAACTTTATAAACAAACAAAAAACTATAACAAACAAAACTATAACCAAAGAAATTGAAGAAATAATTTAAAAACTCCAAAACCAAAACAAAGAAAGAAAACCCCTTGCCCTGATGGCTCCACTGGAAAAATTCTCCTTTCAGAGAAGTTTTAACAGCAGTACAGCTAAGTGGTATTTCACAGTATAGGAAAAGATAAAATACTCTCAAACCCACTCTGTACAGAAAGCATAACCCTGATTCTAACACCATGTAGAAACACCAGAACAAAAAAAATTACAGATCAATATCTTTTAAGAACATAGATCCAAAGGGCCTAACTAAATTTTAGTCACTAGAAGTCAACAATATATAAAAAACTAATTCACTAAGACCAAGTGGATTTATACCACGTATGCAAAGATGTTTCAACATCAGAGAAATAATCAATGTAATAACACATGCAATAACTGTCATAAAACAAAAGAACCACATGATCTTACCAAGTGATAAGGAAAAACCATCTGACAAATCCAACACCAATTCATGATAAAGCAGGGTAAGAATAAAAGAGAAATTCCTCAACACCATAAAAGGCATTTATACAAACCCAACAGCCACCATCCTCTTAAAGGGAGCGAGTCTGAAAACATTCCTCTACAGGACAGAAACTAGACAAGAGTGACCTTATCACTACTCTTATTCAACCCTATGCTACACGTTCTAGCCAAACTAATAAGGCCAGAAAAAAGAATAAAGGGCATCCATATTGGTTGGAAAGAAGTATCCCTATTTGCAGATAATGTGATCTTACATACAGGAATCCCCAAGAAAACTACTGCAACTAACAGAAGACTGAAACAAAGTATCACGCTAAAAGATAAACACAGAAAAATCACTTGACCTCCTCTACACCAACAAGGAGAATTTCAAAAAGGAAGTCACCAAATCAATAGCACTTACAATAGCCCCCGTTTTGGTCAGCTATGCTGCTCTAATACAAATCCCACAGAGTGGATGGTTTTAGCAAGGAAAACTTTATTCTTACATAGTCTGGTAGGCTACAAGTCCAAATTCTGGACTGTTTCTGGACCAGTAAACAACATCATGATAAGCGAAAAGACGACTGAGGTTGTCAAAGATTTCATTTTCCTTGGGTCCACAATCAATGGCCATGGAAGCAGCAGTCAAGAAATCAAGACACTTGCATTGGGAAAATCGGCTGCCAAGGACCTCTTTCAAGTACTGAAAAGTAAAGAGGTCACCTTGAAGACTAAGGTGCTCTGACCCAAGCCATGGCAGTTTCAATTCTATCATATGCATGTGAACCCTGGACAGTGAATAAGGAAGATAGAACAACTAATGCCTTTGAACTGTGGAACTGGAGAAGAATATTTAATGTATCATGGACTGCCAAAAGAACCACCAGATCTCTGGAAGAAGTACAACCAGTGTGTTTCTTGGAAGCAAAGATGGCAAGGCTGCACCTTACATACTTTGGACATGTTGTCAGGAGGGATTCGTTCCCAGAGAAGCACACCAAGCTTGGTAGAGTGGACAGCGAGCAAAAAAAGGACGATGGGGTGGATGGACACAGTGGCTACAATGATGGGTTTAAGCATAAAAACTACCATGGATATGGCACAGCACTGGGCGGTGTTTCAATCTATTGTGCATGGGTCCCTAGGAGCTGCAATCTACTCAGCACCAGCTAACAACTTTATCTGTGAACTGTCCTCTAAAGTGAATTAAAAAAGACCTAAATAACAAACATAAACCTATAAAGATCATGCAAGAAGAAATAGGGAAGTTCTAATACATAGACTAGAGAGAGTACAATATCTGAGCAAAAATGAACAAATAACAGAAAACAGGTAAATAGGAACTACTAAAAATCAAATACCTATGCACACCCAAAGACTTTATCAAGACAGTTAAAAGGCTACCTACAGAATGGGAAACAATTTATTTAGTAACTACAAGTTGGATAAGTGACTGACTGTCATAGTCTAAAAAGTATGGCAATATCTACAAGACAAAGGTAAATAACCCAACTAAGAAATGGGCAAAGGAGACGGACAGACACTTCACCAAAGAAGACATCCATGTGGCCAACAGACGTGAAGGCTCACAATCATTAGCTATTAGAGAAATCCAAATTCAAACTACAATGAGATAGCATCTTACCCCAACAACTTGGTTTATCATCCAAAAAAACACAAAACAACAAATGCTGGAAAGGCTTTGGAGAGATTAGAACCCACCTACACTGCTGGTGGGGATGCAAAATGGTGCCACCTCTTTGGAAAGCAGTTAGGGGCTTCCTTCAAAAGCTAGAAAGAGAAATGTTGTATGATCCAGCAATCCCACCAACTGGAATATATCATATACAGAAATAAATGGGGTCACACGAACAGATACATGCACATGCATATTTACTGCAGCATTGTCCACAAGAGCAAAAAGATGGAATCAACCTAGATGCCCATCAAGAGATGAAGGTATAAACAAACTGTGGTACATATACACAATGGCACACTATGCAATGATAAAGAACCATGATGGTTTCAGGAAGTACCTCATAGCCATAGCCAATAGCCAAGTGCCATCGAGTCAGATCCACCTGCTTTCAACTACAAGACATTATGCTGAGTGAACTCAGTCAGGTACAAAAGGACAAGAATTGTATCACACCTCTGTTTTAAGGACTTAAAAATGGACTTAAGTACAGAAGAAAAGACTCTTGACTTCTACAAGGGTGGGAAGGGAGAGGAGGCATGTTCACTGATTACACAGTCCATAGGTATTTGGTTAGGTGAAGGGAGTGACAGCATGCATCACAGATCAGATCAGCGTAAATGGACAACATAAACTTAAAAGACTTTCAAGACTCCCTGTAACTGGAAGAACCGGATGGTGCCCAGCCTCCAGTAATAGCAGTGATGGAGCTCACAAAGTTGAGATTCACTGGCAACACAAGAATAAAAAGGGATACACCCTGAGATCTCCACTAAAAGACCACAACTGATGGTCCAGGGGCCTTAGAGTTCCCCTGGGAGCATGGCCCCTGGCCCTTATGCTGTCCCTGTCCATAAATCATGATGGAGGTCAACTCTTCAGACAGGAATGGATTGGACTTGGCAACACAGAGTGACCATATTATGTGTGCACTTTATGGTTCTATGCATTCATAGAATGTTGTCCTCTTGACCTCTTACTGGAGGTGGGGGAGTGGGTGGAGAGGAGGGGACAGAAGATTGTTGGGAGGTTAAGACTTGTACGGAGCGGAGAGGAAGAGTGTGCTGCTACCAGGCAGGGAGAACAGGGGGGGCAGCATATAGGTGGGCATGCAAACTTATATGGGAATGTACATTTTCACTCAATCATAATTAAAAAAAAAAAAAAGACTTTCAAGACTCAAGCCAATATTGCAAAGGACAGAACAGCAGGAATGGGAGAGTGGGGACCAAGTTTTCGAGGGACATTGAGGTCAACTGGGCCTAACTAGTCTTTAGCTGGAAACCCTGGTGGCATAGTAGGTTAAGAGCTACATCTGATAACCAAACGGTTGGCAGTTCAAATACATTAGGTGCTCCTTGGAAACTCTAGGGGGCAGTTCTATCCTGACCAACACGGTTGCTAGGACTCGGATGTCCAATTCAATGGCAGAAGGTAATAGGTAAAGGGAAGTCTTTAGCTAAGAAAGTTTTCTGTACCCCTTATTGGTGAGTGGGGTCTGGGGTCTTAAAAGCCAGCAAGCTGCCACCCAGGGTACATCAAATGTTCTCAACACATCTGGAACACATGATGACAGAGAATATCACAGACATGAGGAAAAATAATCCCAGGAGACAGAAGGACTCATATTAATGGGAGATTGCACCAGTATGAGACCAGAAGAACCAAATGATGCCTGGTTGCCTGGACATCACCAAAGGCAGCCGTGAAGGAGGACACAATGTACAGTCTCTGAGGCAACACAAGAAAAAGAAAAACAGGGGTACAGTTCAATAACTCTACTAAAAGACCAGAACTGATGGTCTGACACAGCCTGGTGGGTCCCCTGGGAACACGTCCCTTAGATTTGCTGCTGGCCATAACGTGAAATCGTTACCTAGGTCAACTCTTCAGACAAGAATGGACTGGACTCAGGGACACAGTATATGCATGCGGTATGCGTACTTTTTGGTTTTATACATTTACAGGAGGCTGTCCTACCAGTTTCTTTCCCGATGGAACCGAAGAGAGTGGAGAGGAGGGGACAGGTGCTCCTTAAGAAGACACCAGAAGTACAGAGTGAAAAGGAGGAATGTGCTGTCACAGGGAGAAGAGAACAGCTGGAGCTGCAGATAGGTAGCTATGCAAACTTGATTTCAACTGTATACTTTCACTTAAACAATATTTTAAAGAAAGGAAAATCAAAAAAGAGAGGAAGTAGGGTTCAAAATCAATACACCGATTTTCCAATCTGTAAATCAAGACAGGGCCAAAGCCCAATGTGAGATTAAAAACTAAGCAAACAGAATACTTCAGAGAATCATTTTGAGAGAGAAAAACTTTGAAAAAGTTACATACTAGTTTGAAATATTAAGAGGGAGACACTCTCTCCCCTTTAGTGTCCACAACCCTTCCTATCTAAAACAGTATCCAGAAAAAGGGGAATTGATGCTTTATTTTTGGCTTCTGTACCCCGGTGATGCTAACAAAAGTATTTTTTTTTAATTCCTTTTTGCTGATGCCAAGATAATATGAAAATTCCTCTATCAGCTTTTTGTACAGAACCTATAAAATGTTGACATTGTAACAGCTCGGGGGTGGAGGCAGGTCTTTTGGACATGAGTCCGCCTGCAGACCCTGCCAAGCATTAAAAGCTACTTCCTCTTCTAAGCATTGGTGTCTGGGTGAGTTGCTCTCTGAGGCTCTTTCTGTACAGTGTCAAGAATGAAAGGAAGAAGCAGATGATTTGGCTAAAGACCAAACTGACAAAACTTCCCGACTCGCAATAGCCATGGAGGGCCGCGCCGAGAGGCCACGACCCCCATGGACGCTCTGGCCACAGGTGGGGAGTGGTCCGCGAAAGAGCGATGGGCAGGCGGGTCCCCGGCGGAAGAGGAAGGCCGGCCACCGACGTCCAACCGTTTCACGGGAAACGGACGCTGACAGGGCCGGGTCGGGTACCTGTAGGTCTGTAGGGTCCCCCGGATCCCGAGCCTTAGGACGCAAGGCTGGACCAGACGCAGATTACCGATTTCAAAGGGAAAGAACACACTAACCCTCCGGAGACGCCCTCTCCAAGCGATCCTCCTCGGCATGCGCAGAATGGTGGTGCGCCAAGCGCGCAGAAGGATGACGTCACGAAGGGGGCGGGCCGGGGCGGGCCGGGGCGGGCCGGGGCGGGCCGGGGCGGGCCGGGGCGGGCCGGGGCGGGCCGGGGCGGGCCGGGGCGGGCCGGGGCGGTGACACACCAGGGGCGGGCCGGGGCGGGCCGGGGCGGTGACACACCAGGGGCGGGCCGGGGCGGGCCGGGGCGGGCCGGGCCGGGCCGGGCCGGGCCGGGCCGGGCCGGGCCGGGCCGGGCCGGGGCGGTGACACACCAGGGGCGGGCCGGGGCGGGCCGGGGCGGTGACACACCAGGGGCGGGCCGGGGCGGGCCGGGGCGGTGACACACCAGGGGCGGGCAGTGCACTCGGGGAGCTCGGCAGAAGCTGACCCCACCTCAGTGTACAGTTTCTGTCCTTCCTATTGAGCCATTTCGAAGTGTTTGTGGTCCTGAAGACCGGAACTGCTTCCCTAAACATTTCAAATAATTTAAGAGGGGACAGGAAAGTTGGTAATAGGGACCCAAGGTTTTGAAGGGACAGAGTTGACTTGTCCTGGAGTTGTAATTAATATCACAAAATAATATGGACTGTAACTGCTCAGTGAGAGGTGGCCCATATATCTTCATCTAAGGTCCTCGTAAGAGGCGAGTCGTGTAGGTCCCAAATATTGGAAGCTTAGACATTTTGCACCTAACGTGTGGTTTTTGTTTTTTGTGCCCGAGAATTAGTTCTCACTCATAGTGACTCAATATGACAGTAAAATCTAAACCAAACCTGTTGCCTGAAGTCTTTTACACCTCACAGTGACCCTATAGGACAATAAAGAACAGTCCCCTACAGTTTCCAAGAAACAGCTGGTGGATTTGAACTGCTAACTTTTCTGACGAGCAGTCAAGCTCTCAACTACTCCTTGCCGCTGTAGACCAGGCAAGGTTGACATAGAAATGATGGATCCGCAGTTTCACTCCTGCAGCTTTCACAGGCGTGTGAGTGCTGAGTGGTATGGTGACTGGTCCGGTCCATCGCTGCTGTGAGGGCAGGTCTTTCCATGTGATCTCCTGGCTGCAAAGAATGTGTAGCTATCTGAAAAGCAAACTTCTAGCAAATCCACACTACCTGAAATGACAGAGAATGTTGGGGAGATGGTGGCCCAAAACAGGCAGAGACACACCAGTGCAAGGGTGTCCAGTGAAGTTTATTGGAAAAGAAAGAGAGCGGGGTCTGAACCGAGAGTGGTTCAGCCCAACCCCTCCCTAGCAGGGCAGGTTTTGTATGGTTTTAAGGTTTCACTGAGGTAGTACGGGATGAGGGGAGTTCATGGCTTGGTAAGGAAAGAAAGAATGAATAGCCAAGCCAAGTACCATCGAGTCAGATAAAGAATAGCAGCCAAGAAATTCGGGTTAGGGAACTTACGGTCTGAATAAGGAAGAAGTGTTGATTAGAAGGCAAAGGGCGGTCAAGATTTTGAGAACGGAAGAGGTTTCAATTAGGAGGTGGGGAAGACAGGCTTCAAATTATTTATGGTTATACCTGGTGGGGCCTACCAGGCTGTTTTCAGCAGATGGCAGGTCCTCTCAGTGATGTCCCTGAATTTCAGGGACAGAGTTCCCTGAAGAATTTTGGTTAGAGAAAGCAATTTAGACATCATGGTTTAGGAGGCTGGCTGGAGGAGGGTGGGTCAACCTGGTCTCCCATGAAGTATTTCCAAAGCACTAATTTTAAGTTTTCTCCCGGGGTGCAATACAGATACAGAGGTGGTCTAGTGAAGGATCATTCTGCCAGGACAGCCTAAACTCCTGACACAATTTACTACGATGACGTTTTATAGTCTGATTCATTCTTTCACCCTTTCCACTAGGTTGAGGTCTCCATGCTTTGTGGAGTTCCCAATTTATTCTTAAGGCAGCCAAAACTTGCCGTACAACTCTCTTTAGCTATCTTGGTCCAGGAGAGAAAAGTCTCTACAGATCCTGAAACAAAATCTGATGTTCAGCCTTCAGCAGTTTACGAAAGACAAATCTGGTTTCCCCCAAACCGGGTGTTTGATAAAACCCTGGGTTGTGGCTTTCATCAACTGAGACTTTAAATCACAAAAGACTTGTTGACTCTCAGGAGTCCATTTGCAAGAACCTGTCTCTGCCCTCCTTAGTAGCCTGATAGGGAAGTGAGGGTGTAAGGTTATTAAACACTCAGTATTCAGCTTTGGCTAAAACATTAGAGACAGTCACAGTATCTGTCATAGATTCTTCCTCAGAATTCCTCTCTATCGGGAAGTCCATATATTGCAGGACCACTCTTTAGTTGAAGGGAGGTAACTGCTTTAGATTGTGGTTGGGCGCTGTTCCGAAAACAGTAGGGGAGCTCCTAAACCACTGAGTTAGCACAGCCCAACAGAGGTGCCTCTTCCTTTGTCCTTTTTGATTCAACAGTAAAGATTAGACTTCTGAGTGCCCAGCAAGGTGCAAAAGAAAGTGTCTTTTAAAGTCAAAACAGTAAAATGACTATGGGAAGTGGAAGAACTGATACCTGATTCTTCAGAACTTGATTAACAGCTTGCAAATCTTAAACAAAAGGATACTCATACTCACCATCTGAATATTCCTCACCAGGAGGACAGTCTGAGCTCATCATGGTCAGGCATTGTCCCAAACCCACGGAGCTAAAGCATCAACCATTCTTTGAACCAGGACTTAGACAGATGTTGGGGACAGCACCTGCAGTGTGAGAGCTAAGAGAGCTGCTCACATTTTCCAGGCATTTGCTGGTGGTGCTGTCAGAGACAACACTTTTCCATCCAAGGGGATTTCAGCAGGAAATTCCACCCCAAAGAAGGACCCGGCTTTCTGCTTGTATAGAAGCTGCTAAGACAGCTTCCTTTCTCCTATTTCACCATTCATTGCCTGCAAGAAAGGTCTACTCACCTCTTCCAGTCACCCCAACAATTTGATTACTGATAAGGAAGACAGTCCCTTTAGGCTTCTGGGGGAGTACCAAGAAGGCCGCTCCAGAGGCAACCACAAAGCTACTTGCTGTCTTCCTGCTGTAGCTGCCACTGGGGGGATTGACAGGACAGAAGTTAAAAGCTGACTCCCCCCACTGTCCATCCTTCAGCATCTTCCTCCTGCTCTTTCAGAATTCCTTCAAAAAGCTTGTCCCCTTTTTCCATCTTGTCTGGCCCTTTTCCAGTTTTCCTTTCAGGATACTCATTTTTCCAGCATTCCTCCTTCTTCCTAAATGCACACTGGTTTTCCTTAGCCAGGGCTATCCTCACCTCTGTCTGTTCATCGTCCTCTGGATAATCCCAGAACAGCAACTAGGAGATTAGCTTCTTTCTTCAAATCTGTATCTTTTCCTTTCTTTCTGGTTTTTCTTTTCCTTCTTGTGCTGTTTTATCCCTTTTCCCTTCTTCTCTGCCTTTTCCTTTGGCCTTCTCCATTTTCCTCTAGCTATCTAGCCATCTGTCTTCTCTCTCTGCTTCCTCTTGATCTTCTTTTACCCTCTTTCTCTACATTCTTTCTCTACATTTGCTACATCCAGGGTCCCACACGGGCTCCTTAGCCAGGATGGCATCATCTGCCAGTTCTTCAGCTACAATTCCTTCCTTATTATATTTTTTGCCTGTTTTCTCTTTGGATTTCATTAAGACCATCACCCCTTTTTCGGCTGTGAGGAGTGCATCTAATGAGGTCTGATAATCACTCACTTAGGATGGTGTATAGCAAAAATGTGGGAAAAATGCTCAGGCGAGGCATGCAGATCATCCGGAGACACAGGGAGCTTTCTCTTTAAATTGTACAAATCAGATGCCAAGAACAGATCATAATGCCACATCATCTGAGGTGGCTCTTCTGCAACAAGGATGGGCACCTCCTGGAGTGGGTAAAGCCCTCCAGGGAATCAGGCCGAACTGGACACCACTCCTGGTGTGGTTTGTGAAGACTGTATCTATCCCACCTCCCCCATCCTCCTTTTCTGCCTTCCCATCTTCATCTTCTGATACTACCAGGAATGGAGTCACAAATGGGTGCCACAGGTCTTTTTTGTTTTCCAAGGTGAGGGAATGAGAAGAAATCCTCCAGTGCCTCATCTCTCACCCTGACATCATCTGCACAAGATGGGCTAAACCAGAGGCTGTACCCTTTCTCCATGCCATAATGTCATAAAACATTTTGCATATGCACACAACAGTTTAATCTTACTTAAAGCGATTTTCTTGTCAGTCCCCCACCCCCAACACACCAGACCAGGATCTAAGGTAACAGAGATAATTTTGGTACACTCAACCTCCCAGACTGTCAGCCAGGTGATGGAGTTGGACCTTGGTTGACTCAACTACCCAGACAGCCCCAGTGCCCCACATGCACATTCACACAGCCCAATTCACAGTCACTTGTTAATTTAAGTGGAGAACAGATTAAGCTTCATAACCCAAATCTCTATATTCATTTACGGTTCACACTTGATTACACAAAACTTTAAAGACGACTCTTAGGCAGGGCATCCCTCGTTAAGTAAGTTCAATTTCTAGTGGACTCTCATCCAGCAGCTTACCTTATTGGGTACCCATTTGCAATCAGGAAACCTCACCGGTCTCTCACTCAGCCTCATGGGACCTAGTCACCTGTCTTGGAGGGAGTCTATAGCAACCGATGCCCTCCACAGCCTCTTGTTCTAATTTTTACCGTGATTAAGTAAAAGCTAATTTGCCATATAAAACCATGAACATATGCCTCTATGCACCTCTTTCGGCTCTCCTCACCCTGTACTTCCAGTATCTACTCAACCAACACTTGTCACCTCCTCTCCACCCTTGCCTCTCCGCTCTAGAGGGAAACAAGTCAGACACCATCATACATGTATTAAAGCTAAGAAGTACATCCACCACCTGCATCTTTCTGTGTCCCAGTTTGGTGCAGTCTTTCTCTGAAGTGTTAGCTTCAGTACTGGTTTCAGCTCTAGGCTATCAGCAAGTCCTGAGGTCATATTCTCATGGGTCCCTCCAGAATTTGGGAACATCAGTTCTGCTCTTTGAATAGAGTTCTAGATCTGTACTCCCCATTCTCTCATGCTTTGTCAGGTACTCTACATTTTGTTCCCTGTCAGGGTAGTCTTTGGCTGTGGCTGGGCACTGTCTTAATATTCTGGTCTTGTGCTGACATAGTCTCCCAATTAGATAGACTTTTCTGTCTCTTGAACTCACATTTTTCTTACATCTTTGATGTTTTCTTGGTTTTTATGTGCTGCAGGAGACTTGAGACCAGTTGATGGCTACTAAGATCCCAAGTGCCGCTCACCAATATGGGATACAGAGCAATTTCTTAGAAGAAAGCTAGTCATGCCAGTTGACCCCAATGTCCACTGAAACCAAGGTTCCCAAACCCTTGTCCCTGCTACTCTGTATTTTAACATGTTGGGCTACATTAGAAAATATTTTAGATTATATGGTGTCATCCAGTTGTGCTGAACTCCCTTTGACTGGGTGCTGTCACTCCCTTCACCTAACTGAATTCCTATTGAATATCTGATTTATGAATAATGCTCTCTCTCCTTCCCGACTCTTAGCCAACAGAGATCATTTTCTTCTGTGCATCAGCCTTTCCTATGTCTTGAGAAGAGTGGTCTCATACACTATATGTCCTTTTACAGCTGACTGATTTCACTCAGCAAAATGTATTCCAGATCATTCCAGGTTATGGGATGTTCCCTAAAATCATCATTGTTCTGTATCATTGCATACTGTTCCATTGAGTAAATGCAACATAGTGTGTTTAGCCATTCATGTGCTGACTCTTCTGAATCCACCTAGGTTGATTATGTCTTTTTGTTATTGTGGACAGTGCTGCAGTTAACAGGCATGTGCGTCTATGTGTTTGTGTGACAGCTCTTACTTCTGCAGGATATATTTCAAGCAGAGGGATTCTCGATCATGTGATATTCCTATTTCTAGATTATTTTTACTTCTTTTTTTTATTATGACTGAGTGAAAATGTACATTCCCATATAAATTTACATGCCCACCTATATGCAGCTTCCACTGCTCTCCCTGCCTATTCCTCTCTGCTCCATACTGGTCTCATCCTCCCAACAGTCTCCTTTCCCCTCCTCTCCACCCACTCTCCTTCCTCCAGCCAGACGTCAGCAGGATGACATCCTATAGATGTATAGAACCATAAAGTGCATCCAATATACGGTCACTGCATCACCAAGTCCAATCCACTCCTGTCCGAAAAGTGGACCTTCGTTATGATTTATGGTAAAGGGCAGCATCAGGGCGAGGGGCCGTGCTCCCAGGGGAACCCCGAAATTGCTGGACGATCAATTGAGTTCTTTTAGTGGGGATCTCAAGGGTGCACCTCTTTTTATTGTTGTGTTGCCAGTGAGACTCAGCTTAGTGAGCTCTATCGCAGCTATCACTGGTGGTGGCCGGGCACCATCCGGTTCTTCCAGTCCCAAGTCTATGTGGGCGCCCACTCATGTGGGTCTATCTTTGGGTTGTCTTTACTCCATGCCATTTTGGTCCTCGGTGAGCATCCGTTCCTGCTGAGTTGGGACCATTTGCTGTGCCCTCGGATGGCAGCTTGGCAGCTTTTAAGACCCCAGATGCCACTCACCAATATGGGCTGCAGAAAGCCCTCTTAGCAAAACGCTAGTTGTACCAATTGGCTGACCCCTGCCCCAGCTACTCTGTCCTTGCAATACTGGGTTAAGATGGAAGGAGTATTCAAGTTATGCTGAAGTCCACTTAATATTGTTCTTGTTTCTAATGTGTGCTATCACCGATTTCACCCAACCAAATTTCTACCAACTATCTAACCTAAACCCTCCCCCATTCCCTCCCTTGCAGCCATCAGAGAGTCTTTTCTTCTATACATAAGTCTGTTTTTGAGGTCCTACTGTAGGGGTCTCATACAATATTTGTCCTTTTGTCGCTGACTACTTTCACTCAACATAATGTCTTCCAGTTGAAAACAGGTTATGAGATGTTTCCTGGAATCATCATTATTCTTTATCATTGCATAGTGCTCCACTGAGTATATATACCATAGTTTACCTATCCATTCCTCTGTTGTTGGGTTGATTCCATCTTTTTGCTATTGTGGACTGTGCTGTGATAAACATTCTTGTGCATGTGTCTGTTGGTGTGAAAGGCCGTGATTCTGTAGGATATGTTCCAAGTAGTGGAATTACTGGGTCAAATGGTATATCAATATCCATTTTTTTAAGGAAGCACCAGATTGCTTTCCAAAGAGGTTGGATCATTTTGCAACCCCACCAACAGTGTAGGAGGGTTCCACTTTCTCCACAGCCTCTCCAGCATTTGTTGTTTTGTGTTTTTTGGATCATGGCCAACCTTTGGGGTGAGATGGTATCTCACTGTAGTCTTGATTTGAATTTCTTTAATAACTAAAGATCATGAACATGTCCGCATGTGTTTTTTGGCTGCCTGGATCTCCTCTTTAGAGAAATGTCTGTCCATCTCCTTTGCCCATTGTTTAACTGGATCCTACTTCCAGATTTTTAAGAAAGTGCCAACTTGCTTCCAAAAGTTATTGTAAAATTTTACATTTCCACAAGCAGTACAGAAGAGTTCTAACCTTCCCATGTCCTCTCCAACATTTGTTATTTTCTGTTTTTTAGGTTAATGCCAGCCTCATTGTAGGTGAGATGGTATCTGCTTGTCCTTTTGATTTGGATTCCTCTAATGGCTAATGGTTGTTAGCATTTCCTCATGTGTATTTTGGCTCCGTGAATATCTTCTTTGGAGAACTGTATCCTTTGCCCATTGTTTATTTGGGTCTTTTCATTGCTGGTATTTTGCAATAGCATGTAGATTATGCAGATTAGATGTCGATCAGGTTCATCGTTGCCAAATATTTTTCCGATTTTGTTGGCAGGCTTGTCACTCTTTTGATCAAGTCTTTGGATGGGCAGAGTTGTTTGATTTTTAGTAGTTCTCATTTACCTATTTTTGCTTCTGCTGTTTGTGCATTGTTAGTAAGATTTTGTAATCCGTTTCAGCTCTGTTAGAACTCCCAGTGTTGTCCGTATTTTTTCTTCCACACTCTTTATAGTTTTCGATTAGATATTTAGGTCTTTCATCGATTTTTAGGTTTTATATAAAGTGTGAGTTACAGGTCTTGTTTCAGCTTTTTGCAGATGGATATCCAACCTTGCTAACACCATTTATTAAAGAAACTGTTTTTTCTCCAGTTCACAGCCTTCGGATTTTGGCAAGTCTCAGGTGTACATAGGTGGATAGTTTTATTTCTGGGATCCCTATTCTGCTCCATTGGTCTTTCTACCTGTTTTTGTACCGGTACCAGGCTGCTTTCATTACTGCGGCAGTGCAGTTCTACTCTGGCCTCTAGGGTCGCCGTGAGTCAGATCCAACTCAATAGCACTGGGGTGGTTGGCAGTGTAATACGTTCTAAGGTCAGGTCGTGTCAGGTCTCCCACTGGGTTCCTCCCCTTTAGTAGTTCTTTACTTATTGTTTTAGTCAGCTAGGGCTGCTCTAACAGAAATACCACAGAGTGGATGGCTTTAACAAAGAAAGATTTATTCTTACACAGTCCGGTAGGTTGCAAGTCCATATTCAGGGTGTCCGCTCCAGGGAAAGACTTTCCCCTTGACGGCTCTGGAGGAAAGTCCGGTATTGCATCAGTCATTGTCCAGGGAGCATCCTAACGCAAGAACCTCTGGTCTGAACGACGCGCTCTGCTCCCGGTGCTGCTTGCTTGATGGTAGGGAGGTTCTCAAATTGTCCTTGGTTCTTTTTCCTTTTATTCCTAGCAAGCTAAAAGCATTAAGGGCGGGGCAAGCCATACTCCAGGGAAACTTCCCCCATAGCAGGAATTCACAGCCCCACCCTAATCCTTTAACATGCAGGTTAGCAAAACCACACAATGGAGGACATTTCCAAGATACTGGGAACCATATCCCAGCCACATGACTGCACACATTTTTGGGGGGACACAATTCAAACCATGACATCCCACCCTTTGACAGCCCAAAAATCACATCGCAAAAACATTTAACACATTCATCTCACCATAGCAAAATTATGTCCATCCATATAACAGAAGTCTTAAATCAGCTCCAAGTCCAAAATACAAAAACTCTTCTACATCTGTGAAACTTAGAAGGCATTAGCAGGCAACAGGCAAGTCAACAGAACACATTACATTAGCCCTCAGAGCTTTGGAAATACTGTTACATTTTCTGAGACATTCTACACAACAGCAATGCTCTCCAGACTCTAGGTATCGGCCACACTCTCAGGTTTCTGAGTGGAGACCTCCAGCCCCGTGCTACAACTTTGCCTTCAAGGCCCACTTGGACAGAAACTCTGTCCCATCGGCTTTAGGAGCACCCTAAGCCCAAATGAGTGGCAATTCCACCCTTACGAACACAGCATGCCATGGTTCCACCCTTTCAAACCCTGAGGTCATGGCCATACCTCTTGAGACTGAGGCAGCTCAGCTTCTCACGCTATTTGTCTCTTCAGCTTCAGCTTCCTATGGCCGCATGGCCTGGGCCTCAGGCCCACATCTGCCCTGCCGGGCAAGTGTTCCAAAGCTCTGTAGCTCCACTGGTTTAAGTGCCCGGAGGCACCCCACTCTTGCTGGAAAGCGTCCTGCCCAAAGGCACTCAACTCTCTCACTCGGTGGGTCAGCAAGGCCAGCTCCACCGATTCAAGTGCCCAGAGGCACCCCGTTCCGCGAGGAAAACTCTGCACAGGCACTGACCTCTCTCGCTCCACGGGTCAGCTCCAGCGCTGCCTCTGGTTCTGCTGCTGCCGCTGCTGCTGCCTCTGCTGCCGGTCCTCTGTTGTTTCTCACTATCTGCGCCTTCTTCATTCCTTCTGAATCTTCTATCCATTCGCAGTTTCAAAGTGGCTTCCACATTTTAGGTATTTGCTAGAGCAGCACCCCACTCCCACGGTACCAATTCTGTTTTAGTCAGCTAGGGCTGCTCTAACAGAAATACCACAGAGTGGATGGCTTTAACAAAGAAAGATTTATTCTTACACAGTCCGGTAGGTTGCAAGTCCATATTCAGGGTGTCCGCTCCAGGGAAAGACTTTCCCCTTGACGGCTCTGGAGGAAAGTCCGGTATTGCATCAGTCATTGTCCAGGGAGCATCCTAACGCAAGAACCTCTGGTCTGAACGACGCGCTCTGCTCCCGGTGCTCCTTGCAAGCTAAAAGCATTAAGGGCGGGGCAAGCCATACTCCAGGGAAACTTCCCCCATAGCAGGAATTCACAGCCCCACCCTAATCCTTTAACATGCAGGTTAGCAAAACCACACAATGGAGGACATTTCCAAGATACTGGGAACCATATCCCAGCCACATGGCTGCACACATTTTTGGGGGGACACAATTCAAACCATAACACTTATCCAGGGTTTTTTCCCTTCCCAAAGGAAGTTGGTGATTTGTTTCTGCATCTCATTAAAGAATGACACTTGGATTTGTATTGGGATTGCATTGTATATACAGATTGCTTTCGGTAGAATAGACATTTTCCCAATGTTAAGTCTTCCTCTCCATGAGCAGAGCAGGTTTCTCCACTTACAAAAGTCTCCCTTGGTTTCTTGCAGTAAGGTCTTGTAAATTTCTTTGTACAGGTCTCTCTTATGTCTGGTTAGATTTATTCCTAGGTGTTTCATTTTCTTAGGTGCTACTGTAAATGATATTCAGCTACTGATTTCTTCTTTAATGGTCTCTTGATTCTATAAAGGAATCCACATCCTGATACTTTGCTGGACTCTTCTATTAGTTCCAGTAGTTCATTTACAAATTCTTTAGGGTATTCTCTGTATAAGATTCCATCATCTGAAAATAGTGATATTTTTACTTCTTCTCTACTGGTTAGACAACCTTTATTTCTTTATCTTGTCTGAATGCTCTGGCTGGAGTCTCCAGCACAAGGTGGAATAGAAGTGGTCACAATGAGCATCCTTGTCTGGCTCCAGTCTCGGAAGAATTGTTTCAGTCTCTCTCCAGTCAGGATGATGTTGGCTGTACGTTCTGCATAGATACCCTTTATCATGCTGAGGAATTTCTCTTCTATTCCTTTTGCTGAGAGCTTTTAATATGAATGGGTGTTGGTCTTCATAAAATGCATTTTCTGCCTCTGTTCATAAGATCCAGTAATTTTTGTATTTTATTTTAACATGGTTGATTACATTAATTGTTCTGCTGATGTTGAACTGATCCCTGCATGCCTGGCATGGATCCTACTTGGTCATTGTGAATTGTTTTTGTGATATGTTGTTGAAATCTATTGGCTAGAATCTCAGTTCATGAGAGAGATTGGTCTGTAATTTTCCTTTTTGGTGTTGTCTTTACCCAGTTTGGGTATCAGGCTTATGCTGGCTTCATATAATGATTTTGGGAGTGTTCCATCCTTTTCTACACTGTGAAATATATTCAGTAATATCGTATTAACTCCTCTTAAAGCTTGGTAGAAATCTCCAGGGAAATAGCCTGGGTAAGGACTTTTTTGGTTAGTGGTTTTTAAATAATTTTTTGAATCTCTTTTTTTGTCATGGGTTTATGAAGTTACTCTACTTCTGTTTTAGTTTTAGTAAGGAATGTGATCCCATAAATTTGTCCATTTCCTCTAGCTTTTCAAATTGATTAGAGTGCAAATTTTCATAATCTTGTTATGATTCTTTTACTTTCAGCTGGGTCTGTTATGAAACTACCCATCTCATTTCTTATTTAGGTTATTTGCTTCCTCTCCTGTTTTCCTTTTGTGAATCTGGCCAATGATTTATTAATTTTGTTGATCTTTTAAAAAAACCAGCTTTTGGTTTTGTTAATTCTTTCATATGTTTTTCTATTATTAATTCATTTAGTGCTGCTCTGGTTTTTGTTACCTGTTTTCTTCCAGTGCTCAAAAGAGTTTCTTTTGTTTTCCTTCTGCTTGTTCAAGTTGGGGGGTTAATTCTTTGGTTTGGGCCCTTTCTTCGTCTCAGATGTGTGCATTTATAGCGATAAGTTGATCTCTCAGCACTTCTTTTGCCCATAGGGTCTGGTAGGATGTCTTTTTATTCTCATTTGACTCCATGAATTTATTATGTCCTTAATTTCTTCTATAACCCACCAATTTATATTTCTACCTATGTGTTTTCTGTGACTGAGTATAACTCTTGGATTTATCATCTGGGAAAACACTCTGCAATATTTCCATGTTTTGGATTTTGTTGAAACTTGCATTATGGAGTAATGCATGGTCTATTCTGGAGAATTTTCCATGTGCACTGGAAAACAAGGTATGCTTCTTTGTTCATGGGTGCAGAGATCTGTATATATCTAGGAGGTTCAGTTGGATGTGATAATAAGATCTTTCACATCTCTATTGAGCTACTTTCTGGACATTTTCTCCATTTCCTGAAAGTGTTAAGTTGAAGTCTCCTACCATTGTTGTAGAGCGATCTCTCACTTTACAATGTTGTCAGCATTATTTTGGTGTATTCAGAAGCTCTTCGTGGGTGAATCAATATTTAAAATTGATGTATCTTTCTTAGGTGTTGAACGTTCAAGAAATAAATAATGAGCCTCCCTCTCCACAATTGTGTATTTTAGAGTGTATTTTGTCTGAAATTATAATTGCTGCTTCTGCCCTTCTTTGCATGTTGTTACCTTAGTATATGTTTTTCCACCCATTGAATTTCAGTTTGTTTATACCTTTGAGTCTAAAGTGTGTTTTTCGTAAGCAGCATGTAGATGGATCTTGTTTTTAATCCAACCTGTTACTATTGCCTCTTTACTGGTGGATTTACGCCATTTATATACGCGTCATCATTCATAGGTGTCTTAGGCTGGGTTTTCTAGGGAAGCAAAACCAGTAACACATACATATCCAAGAAACACTTATATATAAAGGAAACAGCTGACGCAACTGTAGAAGCTGAACATCCCAAGTCCTGGCACAAGCCTCACGTGGCCAGGGGAGCTGGTAACCCAAGGTCAGCAGATCAGAGACCAGAATTCTAGGTCATCCATTATGTAGGTTGGCAGATCCCAAGCTAGCAAGTTCTCTGCTGACTCACAGAGCTACAGAGGCTGGCAAACCCAGGATCAACAAATCAGGGAACAGGGCCTTCAGGCACCATCTGCTAGAGTTAATGAATCCAAAGCTCCTAGTTCAGGTCCGGAAACCAGATGCCAAAAGAGAGCAAGGGCTGTTAGCAAGGTGACCAGACGGAAGGAGGTGGTGGAAGGGGGAGAGATGAGACCTGAGGGGAGGGAAGCCACCACAAGCCCCACCTTGCCAGTTGATACAGCAGGCAAACATGGAGTTGACAAGTTGACACAGCCCTGAACACCACAGTCCACTCCTTGTCAACTTGGCGTCTGCACACAAAGCAGAAATACTCTTTTAACCATTACAGTTCTGGTTTCTGCAACTGGTCACATGGCCATAACTGATCTTTAGAACTACCTTCTTCTACAACCTGTTCTGTATTCCCTTTGTCCTCAGCAAGCACCTCAGCTGGTTGTGGTTCCTTGCCTGGTGAGGTGACCCAAACCTTGATTTCTGAAGGGTATAGGCTATTAGCAGGCATTTTGGAATTAAGTTGCTGCAGTTTTCCCTTGACATTAGTTACAGGTCATGGTAGTACAAGGAAGCATCCTAAGGGATTTCCAGCATTCCAAACATACCCTATTTACCTCTGTTATGTAATGTCAATCCAATTTCATCTTCGTAGTGAGGATCAATCATGCCAGCCAGTATTGTAACTACCTTCTTTGTTGATTGGGGGGCATAAGGAGCCCAAAATGGCCTGGTGCCAATTTTAGCTTCCAGTTCAGTGGAATTGTTAATGTGTCTCTGGGTGGCAGCATTCCTCCTTTAGAACAAAGACATTTAGACCGGCAGAGCATAAGGCCGTGGGGACTGGAAGCAAAAATCTGACAAGTGGGTCACTATGGGTTACAGTGAGTGCTGCCACTCCTGTGTCCACCCCTCGATTCCTGGACCCATGAATCCTGGCTATAGGAGAAACAGTACCATCTATTGGACGCTGGTATGACAGGGATAGCCAGGGAAAGATGATGACTGGTTACCACAGAACGCATCATCTTATCCACTTGATTGTTAAACTCATCCTCTGCTGAGGTCACTCTTCGATGTGCATTCACATGAGACACAAATAGCTTCAATTCTTTAGCCCATTCAGAGAGGTTTATCCACTTACCTCTTCCCCATAAATCCTTGTGTCCAATTTTTCAATCATGTTCCTTACAAGTCCCTGAACAACTGGCCAAGGCATTGGTGACAGCTCATGAATCAGTATACAGTCGCACATCTGGCCATTTCTCATTCCAAGCAAAGTAAACAGCCAGATGCGCTGCTAAAAGTGTTCCCCTTTGGGAGGATTTGCTTTCATCACAGTCCTTCAGGGAGGTCCAAGAAAGGGGCTGTAGTGCTGCTGCTGTCCATTTGCACGTAGTGTCAGTATATTGCACAGAACCATCTGTAAAACAGTTGTGGGGATGTACATGCTTTGAAAAAAAGTAAAATTCTGCTTACCCTAACCTGGTCTGTGTTAAGATAGGGACTTTTCTAAGTACAGCAAAAGCCTGGCAAAAGTCCTTAAGACAAGTTTGTCTCAGTGTACTGAAAAACAGTAGGTGCTGAAAACAGCACTCACTGAGAATAGTTCAAGGACTTTCTCATCCCTCTTCCTGGGAATGCTGCTTCTTCTTTTGAAGTAAGGAACGCTGATAAGATGTCTTTTCTTACTTTCCCAGCAGAAAACTTGTTTACTTTGCTCAGTAAAAGCTGGTGGGTTCAACAAACTGGTATCAGTCCCTACTTGCAAGAGACTGTCCCTTTTCTGCCCACAGCAAACAAAAAGTTTGTTATCAGTGTGATTTTTTTCAACCTCAGCTTCTCACACACATCACACCAGTAAATGGAGTCCCATTTCACACCAGTCCGTGGTGTCCCATGTTAGTCATACCAGTGGCTGGTGTCCTGTGTGAATCACCCCAACAAGCAAGCATGAGTTTTCTCTTCCTCAGTCAGCTGGTCATAAGGAACTCCCCAAGAGGCAACAGGAACAAACTGGGAGATGGAAGGTAATGTTATGGAAGTGCAGACCATGGTCATTTCGGCCACTTCTACATGCAACTTACTTGTACCTTCACGTCCTGCACAGGCCCGATCTCTCTCACTTCTATTTAATGATGGAGTGCTGCTGTGCTTGTTCAACTTTATGATGCTGTGGGTCAGACAACACCCAGTTCATGACAGGCAGCTCAGGATGCATGGTGACTTAGTGTCCCATGGTTAAGTGTTCAGTCTTTACTAAGTTCCAGTAACAAAGCAAAACTATTTTTCAAAAGGAGAGTAGTTATCTTCAGAGGATGGTAGCACTTTGCTCCAAAATCCTAAAGGTCTGCACTGGGGTTCACCAACAGGGGCCTGCCAGAGACTCCAAACAGCGTTTCTATCCACCACTGACTTCAAACACAATTGGATCAGTTGGATCATATGGCCCAAGTGACAGAGCAGCCTGCACAGCAGCTTGAACCTGTTGCCGGGCCTTCTCTTGTTCTGGGCCTGACTCAAAAGTAGTGGCCTTTTGAGTCACAAGATAAATAGGCTGAAGTAGCACACCCAAATGAGGAATATATTGCCTCTCAAATCTGAAGAGACCCACTAGGCACTTTGCCTCTTTTTCAGTTGTCAGAGCAGCGAGGTGCAGAAACTTGTCCTTCACTTTAGAAGGAGTATCACTACATGCCCCACACCACTGGACCCCCTAGAAATTTCACTGAGTGGGAAGGTGCCTTAATTTTTGTGGGATTAATTTCCCATCCTCTAGCATGCAAATATTTAACTAAGAAGTACAGAGTCACTGCCACTTCTTTCTTACTAGGTCCAATCAGCATGTCATCTATATAATGGACCTGTTTCACATCTGGTGAAAGAGAGAAACAGTCAAGGTCCCTGTGGCCTAAATTATGACATAGGCCTGGAAAACTGATGTTATCTGTCAGGAAGGAAAGTAAAAGTGTATTGCTGGCCTTGCCAGCTGAATGCAAACTGCTTCTGGTGGTTCTTGGAAACAGGTAGGGAGAAGGCATTACCCAGATCAATAGCTGCACGCCAAGTACCAGGAGATGTATCAATTTGCTCAAGCGATCAAAGTGCATCTGGAACAGGAGCTGCAATGAGGGTCACCACTTCATTATGGTTTGCGATAATCTACTGCCATTTTCCAATATCGATCTGTTTTTCACACAGGCCAAATAGTCAAGTTGAATGATGATGTAGTGGGGATCATCACTTCTGCATCCTTCAAGTCCTTCATGGTAGCAGTAATTTCCACAGTCCCTCCAGGAATGCAGTATTGCTTCTGGTTCACTATTTTCCTAGGTAGTGGCCATTCTCGTGGCTTCTATTTGGCTCTTCCTAACATAACAGTGCTCATTATATCTGTCAGGGATCCAATGTGGGGGTTCTGCCGATTGCTGTGTATCTCTATTCCAATTATGCATTCTGGAAAATGGGGGAAATCACTACAGGATGGGTCTAGGGACCCACTGGACCTACTGTGAGATGAACATGAGCCCAGACTCCATTAATTACTTGAGCTCCCTGTGTCCACATTCTGACTGATGGGCCACAGTGCATTTTGGGCCTCCTGAAATTATTGTCAGTTCAGGCCAGTATCCAGTAGTACCCCAAAAGTCTGATTATTTCCTTTGCCCTAGGCAACAATAACTCTGGTAAAAGCCCATAGATTCTTTCGGTAAGGATGGGGGAAAGAGAAACAGTATAAATTTTTGGCAGTGCATTAGAATTCTTCCTCAAAGGGACCTGTCCTCCCCGTCATTCAAAGGGTTGTGAGTCCTTAAACACGCCAAGTCTGGGAATTGATAGAGGGACCATGACTCTTCATTCTGGTAATCTGAGTTAAACTGCTATTCATGTGACCTAGAATTCATCCATTCATACAGATCAAGTAAATATTTAGTAGCTTTATTATCTATTTCATTCCTAGGGGCACAATGACTAAGTACACAACTCCTTATGTCCATACAAGTCACACTATTACAATTACTATTTTGCCTCCACTGTCGATTACTGTAAGCACATCCACCTTGTCTTGACATGTCAATTGAGGGCAGCCACTTGACCTCTATAACCAAGGGGTCCAGTCAGCCTCAATGTACTTAGGTGTGTTAATTCAGTTAGGGCAGCTCCCATTGTTATATCTGATTTACATAAAACAGCAATCACAGCAGTTTGAAGGGTCCTGGAGCTCCCTTCACAAATTTCTCACAGCTGTGGAAAAAGATGCATCCTCTGGACATTGTATGTGTGGATTTGAATGTCTAAGCAAATAAAGCCACTCTAGCATACCAATTTCCCTAAGCCTTTGGATATCCTCTTCTACAGTAAACCAAGAATGGTCTGGCAATTCAAGTTGATTTAGTGTAGTATCCTGCTTCAGCAATCCAGCCAAACAGGTCCTTTCATAACTTCTCAAGCTGAAACACTGAATGAAGACTGTGCTTAGTGGACCCAGGTCAAGAAATTCAGACTGATTGATCTTTAGGTTCCTTGCACTACTTTCCCACACCCTTAGCAGCCATTCCCATGCATATTCCCTAAGTTTCTGTTTGTACATATTAGAGAAGCCAAGTCGTTCCTTTGCAGTATACCCTATCTTTTCGTGGGTCACACTTTGTGTACCTCAACTTTTGGGGCTAGCTGGAACTTAAGTCTAGTTACAGGTCTAGAAGCCACAACCGGTAGTGTAGAAGTGGTTTTAGAACCCTCACCATGGTCTCCTAAAGCATCCACTTCAGGCCATGCCCTAGACAATGACTCAGGCAGGGGCTCTTTAGAGGCAGCTGGGATACAGCTAATCTCATCAGATTGGAGCGGAGGGGATAATGGCTTTCCTGGGCAGGGTAGTTTAGCAGACAAACATGAAGTAATCCCTTCACATGGGTGTGGGTTTGCTGGGAGGATTGAGTCACTGGACGTTAGGGGCTCAGTGTATCCAGCTTCCTTATCATCTGCCCATAAGTCCCCATTCCAAGTTTCAGGGTCCCAATTTTTCCCAATCTATGCTCTCACTTAAACTTCAGATACCTCTCAAGATGGGCAATTGAGCCAGCGTTGCAGTTTCGCCACTGTAGTGACAAGCATCTGGGTTTGGCTTTCAGCAGTATTGGCTCTACCATTACAGGTAATGAGGTTTGTCTTTTTCAAAGGGCAAGTGGAAGTTTTGAGGTCTCTTACACAGCATGAGAACTTTGATTCCAAAGCCCTGAGCTCATTTCTTTCTTTCTCCGGTTTGTCTAAAGGAAGGAGGATCACCCAACTGACTTCCGTATACTTCTCACCCTCACGCAGTTCTGAAAAGTTATCACACATTTCTGCCCTGCGTGTCACCTTTCACCAATGTCTCATCTATTGGTGGTGCTATTTTGCAGATGTGTACCACCTCCTCAGCCCATGGACTAGCACAGCACTCTTTACTGGTATGGGCAGGGTTATCAACAGTGTTAATATCAGCCAGACTCGAGAACCACTAGAAAAGATTCATTTTGACAATTTGGTTTCCCTAGAACCACTCCTGGTACCGAGTTGTCCTAGGCTGGACTTCCTAGGGAAGCAAAACCAGTAGCATGTATATGTACAAAGACCTATATACAAAGCATGAGGAAAGATTTACATATAAAGGAAACAGCTCATGTAATTGTAGAAGCTGAACGTCCCAAGTCCTGGCACAAGACTCACACGGCCAAGGGAGCTGGTGAACCCTGACTGTGTAGTTTGGCGGATCCCAAGCTGGCAGTGAGACTGGAAGGTCTCTGCTGACTCAGAGCTGTGCAGGCTGGCGAACCCAGGATTGGCAGGTCAGGGAACAGGACTCTCAGGCACCGGCTGTAAAGGTTAATGAATCCAAAAGCTGCTAGTTCAGGTCCAGGAACCAGCCGCCAGAACAGAGCAGGGGCTGCTTGCAATGTGAGCAGACAGGAAGTAGGTACTAGAAGATGGAGAGATGAGAGCTGAGGGGAGTGATGCCATGACAGGGAGTTGCTAAATTAACAAAATCTTGACCACCACAGTAGGTATGTGTCATGGTTTGAACTGTGTCCCCCCAAAAATGTGTGCAGCCATGTGGCTGGGATATGGTTCCCAGTATCTTGGAAATGTCCTCCATTGTGTGGTTTTGCTAACCTGTAGGTTAAAGGATTAGGGTGGGGCTGTGAATTCCTGCTATGGGGGAAGTTTCCCTGGAGTATGGCTTGCCCCACCCTTAATGCTTTTAGCTTGCAAGGAATAAAAGGAAAAAGAACCAAGAACAATTGGAGAACCTCGCTACCATCAAGCAAGCAGCACCGGGAGCAGAGCGCGTCCTTCAGACCAGAGGTTCTTGCGTTAGGACACTCCCTGGACAATGACTGATGCAATACCGGACTTTCCTCCAGAGCCGTCAAAGGGAAAGTCTTTCCCTGGAGCGGACACCCTGAATATGGACTTGCAACCTACCGGACTGTGTAAGAATAAATCTTTCTTTGTTAAAGCCATTCACTCTGTGGTATTTCTGTTAGAGTAGCCCTAGTTGACTAAAACAGAATGTATTTAGAGCTCTCATTTAAGTGCCTTTTTTTGGGTCTCTTGTTAAAAACTTCTTTGTTCCACTTAACATTCTGTTCTGATTTGATTTTCTTTATGGGTTTTTCATCCTTCTCAATGTTTTTGTATCTGTTGGTATTTCTACATTGTTTCTTGCTCTGATGTGCAGTAGTGTTTCTTTCCTTTGTGCTACCCTACTATTTCTCCCTGATATTCCAAGTTTAAGCCAGTTTTTAACTTCTTTTTATTGCACTGACTTTGCCTCAGTCTGAAACTATATGAATCCATTAATTTGTTGAACTTCTTAGTAGGACATTGTTATGACTTATATATTGACATCTCTCCCTAATTTTAGTATCTTAGATCTGATAAACCTTTGTGGGTTTCCTAACCAAGTTGGACTTTGGATGCTGTGTCCTTGTGTATATGTCTGATAGTATTAATTTTCCAATTGAAGAACGTCTTTCAGTATTTCTTGTAATTTTGGTTTGATTTTTGTAAATTCTCTAAACTCCAGTTAAAGAATGTCCTAAAAGTCCCACCATATTTGAGAGACAGTTTTGAAAGATATATAATTCTTGGTTGGAAGTTTTTTTCCTTTAAGGCTCTGTCTGTGTCATCCCATTGTCTTCTAGCCAACATGGTTTCTACCGAATAACCAGAACTTAGTCTCAATGACTCTCCTTCATAATTTAGCTTTTGTTTTAGCCTAACTCTTCTTTTGTGCCTCTTCTTATTTTTCACTTTGCTTCCTGAAATGGTATGATCCTATGATCCCCCTTAATAAAGTACACATAAACCCAATTTTAATTACTCCCACTCTTGTCATCTTCCTTTCCATCTGGAAGGACTATGACGACTGTAGTACATCCCTCTTTTTAACATAATGGGACCATAGTGTTCATGATAATCACTGGATTGCTTCTTTCCATATTAAAGATGTGACTGACATTGGAGCCTACCCTAACTGAGTAGAGTTCTGACCAATGTGTGATTCTAAAATATAAAGGTACTCATTTTGTTCTTCTAAACCAAAGCCAAGAACTTCTTTCAGTATTTCTTGTAGTCTTGGTTTGGTTTTTACAAAGTCAGTGAGTCTCTGTTTTTCTGGGAATGTCTTAATTTCATTTTCCTATTTGAAAGATACTTTCACTGGATATATAATTCTTGGTTGGAAGTTCTTCTCCTTCAAGGATTTGAATGTGTCACGCCACTGTCTCCGTGCCACCACGGTTTCTGCTGAGAAACCTGACGAAAGCCTACAGCGTTTCCCTCTGAATGTTAGCTTTGCTTTGAGTCTTGCTGTCTTTAAGAGCTGCTGCTCAAAATGGGCATAGACGGCAAATTCCTGAACACAATAAGGGCCATTTAAACCAAGCCAATTGCCCACATCATCCTGAATGGAGAGAAACTGAAAGACTTTCCCCTGAGATCAGGAACTAGACAAGGATGCCCACTGTCACCTCTCCTATTCAACATTGTGCTAGAAGTTCTAGCCAGAGCAATTAGACAAGATGAAGAAATAAAGGGCATCTGCATCAGCAAAGAGGAAGTTAAAATCTCCCTGTTTGCAGATGATATGATTGTATATGCAGAGAACACCAAGGAATCTACAAGTAAGCTACTCAAACTGATAGAAGAGTTCAGCAAAGTCTCAGGATACAAGACAAACATAAGTAAATCACTAGGATTCCTTTATACCAACAATGAGACTGTTAAGGAGGAAATTATCAAATCAATACCATTTACAATGGCCCCTAAGAAGACAAAGTACCTAGGAATTAATCTAACCAGAGAAACAACAGACCTTTACAAAGAGAACTACGAGCCCTTACTACAAGAAACTAAGAGAGACTTAGATAAATGGAAAAACCTACCCTGCTCATGGATAGGAAGACTTAACATGGTGAAAATGTCTATTTTACCCAAAGCAATCTATTTATGTAACGCAATCCCAATAAAAGTTCCAGCATCATTTTTTAATGAGATGGAGAAACAAATCACCAATTTTGTTTGGAAAGGGAAGAAGCCCCGGATAAGTAAGAAGAAGAACACACTGGGAGGCCTCTCATTACCCGACCTTAGAACATACTACACTGCCACAGTGGTCAAAACAGCCTGGTACTGGTACAAGAACAGACAGATCGATCAATGGAACAGAATGGAGACCCCAGAGATGACACCATCTGCCTATGAACAGTTGATATTCGACAAAGGCCCTAAGACATTAAACTGGGGTAAAAACAGTCTCTTCAACAAACGGTCTTGGCAAAATTGGTTATCCATCTGCAAGGAACTGAATCAAGATCCATATCTTACACCTTATACAAAAACCAACTTCAACTGGATAAAAGACCTAAATATCAAAACTAAAACGATAAAGCTCATCCAAGAAAAGGTAGGAACAACAATGGAAGTTTTAATACACAGTGAGGACAGACTCCAAAATCTGTCAAAGAAACCTCAATCAACAGAAGAGAAAATAGATAAATGGGAACGATTAAGAATCAAACACTTTTGCTCATCCAAAGACTTTATTAATAGAATTAAAAGAACACCCACACAATGGGAAAAAATATTTGGCAACTGTATGTCAGACCTATGCCTGATCTCCATAATCTGTAAGATACTACAAAGTATCAATAAGAAGAAGATAAACCATCCAATTAAGCAATGGGCAAAGGAGATGGACAGACACTTCACTAAAGAGGAGATCCAGGCAGCCAAAAAACACATGTGGACATGTTCACGATCTTCAGTTATTAAAGAAATTCAAATCAAGACAACAATGAGATACCATCTCACCCCAACAAGATTGGCCATGATCCAGAAAACACAGAACAACAAACGCTGGGGAGGCTGTGGAGAAAGTGGAACCCTCCTACACTGTTGGTGGGGTTGCAAAATGGTCCAGCCTCTTTGGAAGGCAATCTGGCGCTTCCTTAAAAAAATGGATATCGATATACCATTGGACCCAGTAATTCCACTACGTGGAATATATCCTACAGAATCAAGGCCTTTCACACCACCGGACACATGCACCAGAATGTTTACCGCAGCACAGTCCACGATAGCAAAAAGATGGAATCAACTCAGATGCCCAACAATAGAAGAATGCATAGGTAAACTGTGGTACACATACTCAATGGAGCACTACGCAATGATAAAGAATAACGATGATTCCATGAAACATCTCCTAACCTGGTTTCAACTGGAAGACATTATGTTGAGTGAAAGCAGTCAGCGACAAAGGGACAAATACTGTATGAGACCTCTACGATAAGATCTCAAAAACAGACTTGTGTATAGAAGAAAAGTCTCTTTGACAGGTGCCTTCTGAAGCCATGGGTGATTTCTTGTATGCCACAAGTGTCCCATGTGAGTAAGTAGTGGCTGGAAGAAATACCATTAGGACGGACTGCAGATGTTTTTCTAGGCTGTCTTAAAATGTAAAGCAAAATGTATCTGACCACTTCTCAAGTCAGTCAAGTTTTCAGGTGTAGAGGTCCCTCTTTGCTACTGGCAAAGTAAGCACCTCTATATCCAACCCCAGATGACACAAACTACATCAGAATACAGCAATGCTACTGCCCTGTTGGCCTCTGCTGACAGGGCCCAGCCTTAGGTGACACTGTGTAAACTACTGCTTTTCTGGTAGAAAAGTGCTCTCCTGTGGGCAGGTTCTGGCTCCCAAGCTAAGAAATATGTCCGGTTGCGGCGACGGTATCCAAGATGGTGCCCTCCACACAGGCAGCACATAGAGGGGCTAAAGGTGCCGAGAGGTAGTGATTTCTCTGTTGCCAGGCCTCCACCATAGGCGACACTGTGTAAATTACTGCTTTTCTGTGAGAGAAGCGCTGTCCTGTTTCCAGGTGCTGACTCCCATGCTAAGAATTAGGTCCCGCTAAAATTTCTGTATCCAACATGGCGTCCTGCACACTGGCAATGTGGTTCTGTATAAACCACACTGTAGCAGTGATAAAAGACAGAGCCAACGTGACTAGATTAACAGAGTCCTAAGCTTGGCTCTCAAAATATGGGAATTTTGTCTGTCTATACTCCCAGCAGTCTCAGTCTAGCCAATAGCCAAGACCCAGATCCGCCCGCCGGCCAAGACACAGAAACAAAAAGGCAAACTGGTGCATTTACCTTCAGTCCATGAGAGCCAGGGCTAGCCAGGAGCGGCAGCCAGCGAAAGACAGGTTTTTCGCTCAGTGCTATGTAGTCCAAATTAACAGTCCTGTGCTGTGTCCTGGAGGCTCATTAGGTGACCAGAAGACTCCATTTGATTATCAATTCAGGTCTTGGTTTCCAGAGGGATATGTGTGCTTAGTCCACCATCTTGACTCCGCCCCTCCATCTTTCACATTGTTAAGGTTTGATTAGAATGTCTTGTTGTCTTTCTTTTAGGACCTCCCTTTTGTAATGTTTGATGGGCATTTTGGATAGATACCTTCTCATCTTTCATGATGTAAGGAAATTTTTGACAGTTCCTTCTGTATTTTCTGCTGTCCCTCCCTGTTCCAGTCCTCTAATCATCATATATTATTCCTCTGGATAAAACTCTACATACTACTTAATGAGTCCTCATTTTTTAAAATTCTTTTATCTGATTTTTCCTCACAAATGCTGGCGTCAGTTGCTTTACCTTCAATCATGCTAATTCTGCATTCCATTGCCTCACTTCTGCTCCTTCTTATTTCTTCTGAATTGTCTAACTCTGTGGTCTAATTATTACTCTGCTTAATTTCAGAGCATCGATGCTCTAGCAATCCTTGCAGCTTTTTTGGTTCTTCTTGTTGTGCTGCACTTTATCTACTGTCTATCCTGATTTCTTAAATGGCTCTTTACCTAAATCTTTTATATTCTCCCTCCAATAATTGCAGGATGACTTCTTCATCTGGGGAAGCTTTTCATTATTTTGTGAAATTTCTGGAGACATTGTGATCTGAATGATTAGAAATTGGTTGTTGTCTCTGGGCCATCAGAAAGGTGTTGTGGTTTATTTGCTAGATTATCACAATCCGATACATCTACATGTGTCTGTGTCTGTATACGTAAACATATATATATGAGGACTACCAACTGTTCAAACTCATCCTAGAAAAAGTGCTATAGACGTCATTGCTGACTACCACTAGAGTCATCTTTGAAGTACTCCCCTTTAGAAGCTGTGCACCAACACTGGCACCTAGCCCACCCTTGAAAGCAATTTTGGAACTCTTTATCTGGAATGACCACCAAAGCTGTCATCCAATTACCCTTAACGTCCTGAATGTAACAAAAATGTCTTCAACATACCCTTTATCTTCAGATAAAGAAAAAAGGCATTGCGGGCCTGATCAGGTGAGCAGGGAGGGTGTTCCAATAAAGTTATTTCTTTATTGCCTAAAAACTCCATCACAACTATACAATCAATTTCATGAACTTGCCACAGTGTGCAATGGCCACTCCAGAAGGAGTTCCAAAATTGCTTCGGGGGATAGGCTAAGCACTGGCATCAGTACATAGCTTCCCAAGAGCAGTATTTCAAAGGTGACCATAATGATGTTCAGCAAGCAGGTATATATCACTTAGAACAATTAAGTTCACAGACTTGTCATATATTATATACATACATACATATATAAATACACACACACACACACAAATCTTGGTGGAGTAGTGGGTTAAGTGCTAATTCTGCTAATTACAAGGTTGGCAGTTCAAATATGCCAGGCACTCCTTAGAAACTCTTTGGGGCAGTTCTACCCTTACCTCCAGGGTTACTATGAGTAGGACCCAACTCAACGGCAGTGGGTTACACATATATGTAATATATAAATTAATTATATATGAATTTGTATATATGTATGAAATCAAACCAAATCCACTCCCGTCAACTTGGACCCAACTCATAGCATTCCTAGAGGCCAGGGCAGAAATGCCACACAGTTTCCAAGGAAGTCCTGGTGGATGTGAACTGCCAAACTTTTGGTTAGCTGATGTAGCACCAAACCCACTACACCACCAGTTTTTCTGTCTCTATCTGTCTATTTATATACACATAAGGAACTTAATTTCGTTTTGACTGTCCAACTAGTCTAGTCATTGGAGCTACGGTGGTTATTGGAGCTTTGGTAACTCTGATACCCTGTCACCCAGTTGTTGGAGCAATGACTGTACTGAGAAAGGCAGTAGGATTTGCTGGCTTAGTGGAGGCAGCCTAAATCTTCTTCTAACCCTCTTAGATTTGCTCCCTGGGTCCAGAATACAAGCTCAGGGCACATACCTAAAACATTTCCCTCTCATCCCAGGTAGTGTTCTAGGATGGAGTCTGGTGCAGCGCAGAGCAGGGAGGGGAAAGATTGGGGCACAAGGAGTCAAGTAAGGGCATAGGAAAGGTCTGAGTTATGAAACTTGGCAGACACTTAGCTTGTGACACTCCAGGAAACCTCTTCTGTGGCTCTGTACTTACAACAATACACAACTCAGAGGACCCAGAGAAAACTGTATTCTACCCCTCCCTTCATTTCCCTTTCCAAATACCAAAGAGAAGCTCCGGGCATACATGTAAAAGGTCTCACTTCTGGCCTGAGTAGTGCACTAGAATTTAGTGTCCGGTGTGGAGTATAGAAGGTCGGGGAGAAAGGCTGGGATAGGAACAGAAATCAGTACATAGGAAAGGACTGAGTCCCCACGGTTCATAAGCATGTAGTTTGAGATGGTTGGGTGGAAGTCACCTGGAGCTCTGCAGGTGCATCAATCTGCAGCTCAGGGAGAACCAGCAGAACTCGGCATCCAGCCCTAGCCACACTCTCAGGTGCAGCAGTTGCAGGCCTCATTACTCACCCAACAAAGATGGTCTCCATACCTGTACTACTGCTGTGGTCCTTTGCCAGCAGAAGTGGGACCCTCTGGGTTGCCAATTTGCTCTGACAAAGATATATATTTCCCATCCTGTCACTGAGTTCGATCTGACAGCTTCTTGCTTGATTTTGGTGTGCCTAGAATGTACTTGTGAAACACTGGTGGCATAGTAGATAACTGCTACATCTGCTATCCAAATAGTTTGCAGTGACAATCCTCCAGCACTCCTTGGGAACTCTATAGAGCAGTTCTACTCTGCTACAGGGTTCCTATGAGTTAGAATTGACATGATGGCACCGAGTTTGGCTATTGGGTTTACACTGTACTTAGTGATCCACTCAGTTGTTTATCAAGGCCTTAGTTCTCAGAAGGATACCCTGGTGTTATAGCAGTTAAGTGCTATGCCTACTCACAAAAGGTAAGCAGTTTAAATCTGACAGGGGCTTCTTGCAAACTATTGGGGAGCATTACTCTTTCCTAAAGAGTTGCTCTTCATTGGAATCACTCAATAATAACTGGGTTTCAGTTTTTGGTTTTGACTCACTACAGACATCAGAGGAGATATCCAGCTAGTCTGCCATCTTAGCCCTGCCTCCACTGTCATTTTTTAATGACATAAAGGAACAAATCACCACCTTCATTTGGAAAGGGAAGGAGCGCCAGATAAGTGAAGTGTCAGTGGAGAAAAATGAAGGGGCAAGTCTCACACTATATGACCGTAGGCCCTATTACACTGCCATGGTAGTCCAAACAGCCTGGTACTTGGACAAAAACAGACATATAGACTAAGGAAACTGAATAGAGAATCAGAAACACCACCATCCACCTCTGAACAGCTCAGATTTGACAAAGGCCCAAAGTCTGTGAACTTAGGAAAAAACAGTTTCTTTAACAAATGGTGTGGGCAAAACAGGATGTCAATCTGCAAAACACTGAAAGAAGACCCATGTCTCACACCTTGCACAAAACCTAACTTAAAATGGATCAATGACCTTAATATCAAATGTGAAACGATAAAGAGTATGAAACAAAATACAGGGACAACAATAGAAGCTCTATTACGTGGTACTAACAAACTCTAAACTATTACTAATAATACACAAACAGCACAAAACGGATCAATGGGAATTACTAAAAATCAAAATACTCATGCACATCTAATAGACTCTACCAAATGGTAAAAAAGACTGCATATACAACAGGGAAAAACCAATCTGAGTGATGTCTAATCTCCATAACCTACAAGGTCCTGCAGAGTATCAACATGAAAAAGACAACCCAAAGGAACAGTGGGTGAAGGATATGGACGGGCACTTCACCAAAGACATTCAGGCAGCCAAAAGATACATGAGGCAATGCTCATGACAATTAGCTAAGACACAATGCAAATCAGAACTACACCGAGATACCATCTCATGCCAGCAAGGCTAGCATTAATCCCCCAAAACCAGAAATGTTGGAGAGGCTGTGGAGAGACTGGAAATCTCACACAGTGCTGGAAGGAATCTAAAATGTACAACCTCTTTGGAAAGTAATTTGAGAGTGTTAAGAAGCTAGAATACAAATACCACATGACCCAGCAATACCACTGCTTAGACTATGAGGTCTGGCAATTAAGTCTTCAAACTTAATTGTTGTAAGTGCTATGTACCTCATTGCTGAATGTCACTACAGGTACCTATGAAATACTCCACCGAGGAAATCATGCTCTGATGTTAGTGCCAAGTTCATCCTTCAAATCAATTTGGGAACTCTTTCTGGAATGTCCATGGTACACAGTGGCATGGTGGCAAAGTTTTCAAACGATATAGTTGTCTGTGAGGGAGTTTTTCACCAGTTAACAAATAACTGTATTGGATCATCCTCCCCATTCACCTGATCTGGCCTCCAATGATTATTTCCTTAACTCGAAGATAAAGGAAATACTGAAACGTAGATATGATGACATTCAGGACATGAAGAGTCATAAGACAGCTCTGATGGCCATTCCACAAAGAGTTCTAAAGTTGCTTTCAAGGGTAGACTAGGCACTGGCGTTGGTGCATAGCTTTAGAAAAGGAATACTTGAAACGTGAACATAGTGATATTCAGCAATGATATTCCACAACGAGGTGTGTAGCACCTTTTAAGTATGAGGCTGTGAACTTAATTGGCCATCCTCATATGTCTAGCGGTCCTATCCGATTTGACCAAAGGGGAATAAAGGAAACCAAAGACAAGGGGAAGACCACTCTGGAAGACTAACGGCCCACAACCACCAGTTACCGCCAGACTGACTGTGGCACTAGACGGTGCCTGATGAGCATGACCAACTGCTCTCATGAGACGTCACAACAGTGGGTTCTAGACAGAGTGGGAGGAAAACGTAGAAGAAAACGCTAACTCACAGAAGACCAGACTTACTGGTCTGACAGACACCGAAGAAATCCAGAGTACAACCCCCAGGCACCCTCTGAACTCAGGAGACACTCCTGAGGTTCACTGTTCAGCCACACATTAACCGCCCCACACTTCACAGCACACGTAAGTCAATTATGTGTATGAGACTAAGCGGGCATACCAAGCCAGGCTGAAGGAAAGGCAGCAGGAGGGACATGCAAGCTTGACAAACTGGTATGTGGAACCCAAGCTGGAGAAGTGTACAGCGTTGACGAGTTGTGGCAGGACCAGCAAGCAGTGTCACAAAACAGCACGTGTATTGTTTCATTAAAAAGTAACTGGCTCTGTAAACCTTCATGAAAGGAAAATGCCAACTTGCTGCTGTGGAGCTGACGTGAACTCAGCCACCCTACAGAAAACTGTCCAAGGCTGTGAAGCTTGACAGAAGCAGACTGGCACTGTTTTCCTTCCTGAAGCAACTGATGGGTTCGATCCACCCGTCTGTTGTTTTGGCCAGAACTTGACAACGGGACCACCACCTCACTGATTTCCTGGGCCTGTTGTAACCAATTACCACAGACTGGGTGGCTTAAACCAGAATTTTTCCTCAGGAGGTTTTGGCAGCCACAAATCCGGATCCACATGGCCCTCGGGTGAGCTCTCTGTAAGGCTCTTCCTTGCCTGTCACAGCTTCTGATGGACACAGCACGGCTGCATTACCGCACTGCTGGCGTTCCTCCTTCTGTGTCGCCCCTCTGTGTGTCTGTCTATGAGGACACTGCTCACTGGCTTCAGGGCCCATCTGGTTAATCCAGGGTGATGTTATCTGAGACCCTCAATTCCATCTGCAAAGATCTTATCTCCAAAGTTCTCATTCCCAGGAATGGGGTTTAAGACATGGACACAGTTTGTGTGGGTCACAGGGCAGCCCACCACAGCAGGGCACACCTGGTGGGGAAGCGGGGCTGGGAAGCAAGGTCATGGTTGAGAGGACCCTGCTCAGGCAGAAAAGGCTGCAGGGGCCAAGCAGTGAGGGAGGCTTCCTCTCCAGGAAGACACACTTTCTCTCCTGGAGCCACCTTCAGGGCCCTGTACTGACAAAGGACAGCACCATGTCAGCTGAGGAAGGCAAACCCTGAGTCAGTTCTTAACTTCTCAGAGAGCCAGCAACAGCAGTTGAGTCAGAAAGCTGCACATGTGACATGAGCAAACCAGGAATTCAGTAACCCAGGAATTCAGAGCAGGACCAGCACAGCCAGTGTCTCTAGTCGTAGAGACCTGGGATATGGCCTGTGTCACCCTGACAGGCTTACCTTTCGGGAAGGCCACTAAGGGGCTGATGGGCTGCCATCAGGGTTCTGAGGCCCTGAGGGTGAGGGCGGGCGGGGCAGACACAAGGGGACAGGCCCAGGGTTGGTGTGCTGGGGGACAAGTGAGCTCTGCGGAGAGCTTGCAAGCTATGCCTGTAGGTGGAAGTGGTCATTATAGACGTGACCCATCTTCAAGAAATCTGGGGGTTCCTTCCCCCATTCACAGTCCACCCAAACCTCTCCATGAGCCCAGATATTCCCCCATTCTTGAACCAAGCCCAGAAGATATTCCCCCATTCCTTAACCAGGCTCTAGTCTTCAGCTTTTCAACAGCCCAACTGCTGTGCAATCCTGAGGGTGAGCTCTCTGTGCCCTGCGGTGAGGCTATAGCTGTGTGCAGGAAACATTTATTACAACAGGAGGCCTAGTGGGAGATGATGCTTTCACCAAGAAAACCACAGCTGACAGAACCCTGACCACTTCAGGGAGTCTCCATGCTTTCCTACCTCCTCTTTAGAAGAAACTGCAGAATCTGTTTACTCAGGTATTCCTTTTCTCTTGGTCATTTGGGGTAGAAAAAGGACTCAGTAGTTTCTTGGAAGATGCTGAGACACACATTCTGCTGTGTACAGTAACGGCTGACTATACACTAAAGCCTTGGCCTCACTGCCTACAAACACAGGGCTTGTTTCCTGAGTGTATCCTCCTGTGTGTGATGACGACTGACTTTATTCTATAGCTTCATCCACACTCCCTGCAGACATAGGGTGAGTGTGCCTTCTTGCTAAAGCCTCGCTGACACTCCTTGTAGACACAGGGCTCCTCTCATGTCCTACGGTGGGAGATGAGGCTTGTCATTACACTACATCTTCATCCACATCCCCTGCTGACACAGGGCTTCTCCTCTGAGTGTGTCCCATGATGTACGATGAGGACTGACTTTTCACTTTTTTGCACACATGAGTCCTCTGGTGTTTGATGAGGCTAGCCTTGACACAAAAGCCTCGCCCACAGTCTGTGCAGACATTGGGCTTCTCCCGAGTGGGTCCTCTGGTGTCTGATGACGTGAGTTTATACTAAAGCCTTTCCCATACTCCCTTAAGACATAGGGCTTCTCTCCTTAGTGTCTCCTCTGGTGTGAGATAAGGTTTGACTTGCGTCTAAATCCTCGCCCACACTCCCTGCAGACATAGGGCTTCTCCCCTGAGTGCGTCCTCTGGTGTCTGATGAGGTCTGAGTTATCACTAAAGCCTCGCCCACACTCCCTGCAGACATAGGGCTTCTCCCCTGAGTGGGTCCTCTGGTGTCTGACAAGGTGTGATTTTACACTAAATCTTCGCCCGCACTCCTGGCAGACATACGGCTTCTCCCCTGAGTGGGTCCTTCGGTGTCTGACAAGGTGTGACTTTACACTAAATCCTCGCCCACACTCCCAGCAGACATAGGGCTTCTCCCTTGAGTGGGTCCTGTGGTGTCTGACAAGGTACGACTTTACACTAAATCCTCGCCCACACTCCCTGCAGACATAGGGTTTCTCCCCTGTGTGGGTCCTCTGGTGTTTGATGAGGCTTGACTTGTCCCTAAAGCCTTGCCCACACTCGGTACACACATAGGGCTTCTCCCCTGAGTGTGTCCTCTTGTGTCTGATGAGGTTTGACTTCTGCCAAAATCCTCGCCCACACTCCCTGCAAACACAGGGTTTCTCCCCTGACTGTGTCCTCTGGTGTGTGAAAAGACCTGCCTTCTCCACACAACCTCTCTCCCATTCCCTGCAGACGTAGAGGTTCTCCTCAACATGTGTCCTCTGGTGTATGATGAGGTCTGAGTTTAAACTAAAGTCTTTCCCACACTGTCTGCAGACATAGGGCTTCTCCCCTGAGTGGGTCCTCTGGTGTGTGATGAGGTGTGTCTTCTGCCTAAATCCTCGTCCACATTCTCTGCACACATAGGGCTTCTCCCCTGAGTGGGTCCTCTGGTGTATCCTGAGGTATGACTTCTGCCTAAATCCTCGTCCACACTCCCAGCAGACATAGGGCTTCTCACCTGTGTGGGTCCTCTCGTGTTTGACAAGGCATGACTTCTCCCTAAAGCCTCGCCCACACTCCCTGCAGACATAGGGCTTCTCCCCTGAGTGTGTCCTCTGGTGTGTGATGAGGGTTGACTTCTGCCTAAATCCTCGCCCACACTCCTGGCAGACATAGGGTTTCTCCCCTGTGTGGGTCCTCTGGTGTTTTATGAGGTTTGACTTCTTCCCAAAGCCTCGCCCACACTCCCTGCAGACATAGGGCTTCTCCCCTGAGTGTGTCTTCTGGTGGGTACTGAGGTAGGACTTCTCCGTGAATCCTCGCCCACACTCTTGGCAGACATAGGGCTTCTCCCCTGTGTGGGTCCTCTGGTGTTTGATGAGGCTCGACTTCTCCCTAAAGCCTCGCCCACACTCTGTGCAGACATAAGGCTTCTCCCCTGAGTGTGTCCTCTGGTGTGTGATGAGGGTTGACTTCTGCCTAAAGCCTCGCCCACACTTCTGACAGACATAGGGCTTCTCCCCTGAGTGTGTCCTCTGGTGTGTGATGAGGGTTGACTTCTGCCTAAATCCTCGCCCACACTCTCTACATACAAAGGGCTTCTCCCCTGAGTGTGTCCTTTGGTGTGTGATAAGGTGTGATTTTACACGAAAGCCTCGCCCACACTCCCTACAGACACAGGGCTTTTCTTCTACATATATCCTCTGCTGTGTGATGAGCTGTGACTTTGGGCTAAAGTCTTCTCCACACTCTCCACAACAGACCTGGGTCATTCTTGAGATTCCTGCCCCCAGGAGTAATGTGTCTGTGTCCTCACGATTCACCTTCAGGACTGGGCTGCTCTGTGACTCCATCATTCTCTTACCATCCCTAGACCTCCCCATCTGCGCTGTGGATCCGCTGCACCAGGCCTTTGAAATCCCTCTCGCCCGTGTCTCTTCAATCACTGGTCTGGACACATCTCCCTCTGGACCTTTGGCTTTGTCAGTCGAGTTGTGTTGTTCAGAAGGCTCCTGCCTCTGAGTCACTGGATCGCGGTCCTCTGATTGGAGGTGTTTTCTTGTTCTGTTCTCGGAGGGGTGGCTGTGATTCACGTGTTGGCTGAGGAATTTCTGACTGGAGAAGGCCAGGGGGCAGGAGGGACACGGATGGATTTCCTGTCTTGCTTCTCCTGGAAGAGCAAGTTTTCAGTCAGAGTTCGTGCACATAAAGATGCCTGGCCATCTGCTTCATCTCATGAAAACACTTCCCTGGGATCATCACAGTGTGTTCATAGCACAGGTCTCCACAGCAATCTGGAACCCCACAGCAAGGCCCTTCTCTATAGTCCAGCCAGACAAGGGCCTTGACGTAGGAACTGGAGGAAGCCTGACTCTTCCCAGCTGAAACTACTCCACAGGCATCTTCCAAGCCCTTTGACTACTTGGATACGGAGTGGGCAGCTTTTTTTCACTCATCACTCCCTTTCTACAGGCTGTGACTTCCCTGTCACTGTTGGCTTAAAAACCAAACCTCCCCACGCAGATGGTAGACGGTTAATGCAACTCTAGGCTCCACTCCTCCCATTATCGGGTTTCACTTCCTCAACCTCCCACTTCAAAAATGGGGTGTAATGTATTTTGCTCATCTGAAAATAGCTGTTGAAAGCCCATTATGTGCTGGGCATTCAGTGAAGGCACAGACACTGAAGAAGTTTGGGTGCCTAACGCGACAGATGGATTTATGGGACACCCGGCATGTGTCCGCTCCTTCACATGTAATGCTTTCACACAACATATGGATTCTACATCTTCACCCTTATTTTACACATTAGCAATCTGGATCTCTGAAAATCTGGAAGTTTTGCCTGTGCTCCGTGGCTCCCCATAATTAACTGAGGTCTGTGACTTTGAAGTTAATTACACTGAATACAGCACCCTACTTCTGTGCGCCAGTGTATACTTATGCACAGAGACGAACCTCATGAACTTCTCTAGAGGAACAACAGGGACTGGGTCCCAAATCATTTTCTTACCCAGTTTCTGTCGCGAGTGCTGATCAGAGATACTTGCTTCTCTAGGAGACCAGACCGGTTTCTGGGCCTGCTCTGAGTCAGCTGTGCACTGCAAAATTGCTGTTTCTGATACTTGCTTCCAACCAGATTCATTACTTAGAGGCACCATGGACGTTACCTTCAATGTGAGAGTTACATAGTAAAGGACAAGAAGCATCCCCTCGCATGACCTTCATTAGTGCTCCCACAGCCCTGAGGCACCTGGCAGCCAGAGGACTGAGGGAAGAGGAAGGGTCCCCAAAACAACCTAAGTCTTCAGTTTGCATCCCTTAAATATTCTCAAAAGGTCTCCATGTAGGAGAAGGGATGGAGGGAGAAGGCTGGAGATACTAGCTATGAATCAACACACCCTGAGAGATAGGATGGGGCTTAGAGAAACAGGGAGTCTGATATAAACCAGTGCACATGGAATGGGAGAGAAAAATGTAAAAAATCACAGAGGGGATACAGCACAGGGGAACTGAGGGATGGAGTAGTGTGACTGACTGGGAAGGGAACAGCCAACTACTACAGATAGGTATCGAGATCATAGAACTAGTGATGCCAAAGGCACAAAACTTGTCATATCCTGGAATACTAACTCTTGAATTAGAAAATACTGGAATAAAATTTGCCAATTCATTCCTTACAAATTCTGCTGAATAATGCTTTAGAGATAGCTAATTCTCTGGATCATTCTGTCAGTTTCTTTATGCAGAAACCTGCACACATCCTCAATCTTAAAGTTACAATGTTAACAGATGTCATGGGTTGAAATGTATCCCCCTAAAAATGTGTAGTTTCGCTGAAGTGTATGTTAAAGGTTTAGTGTGGGGCTGTAAATTCCTGCATAGGATTACTTCCCTGCTCTGCTGTAGGGGAGTTTCCCTGGAGTGTGGCTTGCCCTACCCTTAATCCTTTCAGCCTGCAAGAGATAAAAGGAAAGAGCAACAGGGAGAATTGGGAATCTCGCACCATCAAGAAATCTGCACCGGGAGAAGAGTGCGTCCTTCAGTCCTGAGGTTCCTGAGCCAACATGCTCCCAGGAGAAAGACTGATGCAATACCGGACTTTCCTCCAGAGTCGACAAGGGGAAAATGTTTCCCTGGAGCAGACACCCTGAATATGGACTTGCACCCTACCAGACTGTGTAAGTATAAACCTTCCTTTGTTAAAGTCATCCACTCTGTGGTATTTCTGTTAGAACAGCCCTAGCTGACTAAAACAACAGTGTAAATCAAAGTAAGTTACTGACTACAACATGAATGTGAGATTACTTTCTTCACAGCTGTGCTACAAACTTTGTCTCCTGAACCATCTCCACAGCTAAAACTGGACTCACTGGGATCGTCTTCAGAATATTCTAACTTTCTTAAAAAGCAAAACCCAAGCCATTGCTGTATAGCTCATTCTGACAGTGACCTTGTAGGACAGAGAAGCGTCCTGTAAGGTTTCGAAGCAACAACTGGTAGATTCAAACTACTGACATTTGGATTAGCAGTTGAGCTCTCAATCACCGCGCCACCAGGGCTCCTTAACCTGCTTACTCATAGCTGAGATTCCAGATGCACAATCACGCATTCGGAAAATATTCAGGTGTCTCTTGGGGACCGTAGCTATCCCTGGGACTTCCCAAATCAGTCAGATACCCAGGAGGCTCCACAGAGCTGGCAATGCAGAGGGGCCAGCTAAGGAGAGGATTCAAACAACACAAGATGCATCTACTCAGTCCCCAGGGGACAGCGGCAACTTCCTCCTACAGAAATGACCCTTTCAATCAGTTCCAGAAGAATGAGTTTCTACTCAATAGTGTGTATCTGACAGAAATTCTTAAGTCATTGTCTTACTCTGTATCTCAATCATCAGCCTATACATCTTCAGGGCTGGGAGGTGCTTCCTCTTCTTAAGTAGGAATCCCTGAGGGTGGGGACATAGCCCTCTCCATCTGGGGTCACCCACCGAACAAAACCACCCTTATATTTGCAAGAAACCGGAAAAAGCTAGCTCCCCTTAGTCAGGGTCTAAGAGCAACAACCAGCTGAGAACAGCAGGGGACTGAGGTGTAGCGTATCAGCTGGACCTTGGAGGACACAGCCTTAAATTCATAAATACGTGTAGCTTTTAATCAGCAAGTAAGTGTTTTGGATTCCACTCCATTCCGAGTGGCACTATGACATCAGTTGTGCAACTGAACGTAGACGTCTGCACCTTAGTTGCCTGATCAGTGAAACAGTCATCGCTGACAGGCTTGTCTGGACCAAAGGTGTTTGAAGAGTTGTAACACTCAACAGCAATTCTTGTTTCTTTTTAAGATTCTATTGGGGTGTCGACTAACCGTCCTCTCAGAAGGTTAAAAAAAAAGAAGTAAAATTTCTTCACTGCTCCATCTTACGCTCTTACCTAGTAAGTGGTAACACTTGTGAAGCCACGTGCCGTTGAGTCAAGTAACAATTAACTCTATTAATATAAAGTTCTTAGAAATAAAGTCAGGAATACTATGGAAATTAAACAAGTAGTAGTCTATCACTGTTGCTATTTCTGGTGTCACAGCTGTCATGGGTGGGAGTGTGGGCACGAGTAGCCGGCAGCAGTCCTGGTGACCCCTGAGTGTGGCTTCCTCAGGAGGGTGTTCTTGCCCGTAGGACTTACAGATACTCACCTTCTGGGGTTTTCTTGGCTGCACTCTGGAGGCCACCCAGGGAGGTTTGCCTGAAAGGCAATGAGAAATCAGAATTTATTTTGCTTACTGAATGTTCCAGACCCTGGTAATGCTCAGGTATGGATACAGAATTACAAAGTAGAGCATGGAGAGCCCAAGGGTTCTCCAAGGGGAATTTGAAAGGGTTTCTACAGTATCATTCCTTAATGTGCCATTGGTTCCACAAAACGTTTAAAATCTCACCTCTGATTTATCTTATAGACACAAAGTATGTCTTACACTTATTTAAAGACATTAGTCAACTAGAGTAGGGGTTGGAACTGGATTCAGACAGAGATCTGTGATAAACCAGGAGGGATAGGGTTACCTATAACGACTTTCTCCCTGTGAAAACTGAACAAGCCAACACTGTGTTTGACCTATCACACTACTTACGTGAGCTGACAAGTTCTGAAATCTGTGGATGCGAATCACAGATGTTGAATCTAACTTGATCTTTCCTGCTTAGGAGGACTGACTATCATTTTGTAATCTCTCCTGTCTGAGCTTACACTTCTATTTTATAAAGAGGCCACAACACCTTATCTGCCTGAAGCAACTGGGCTCCAATGAGGCAGGCAAGGTCAGGACAACCAAAGAGCTCTCAAGGCCTCTCCCGAAATCAAGCCTGAAATACCAGGCTCCATTTGGGGTAACAGAACTGTGTGCAGTGAATGCGCTAACTGTGCATTCTTCTAAAGACATTTAACTCAATGATTATCAACCACTATAAAATTAACAGAAAGTAGTTTGACACTTAAATTAAGGTTCCTTAATTGTCTTTGGATTCATCATGAAGCTTTAGCAAACATAATCTTGTTAAACAAAGGTAATCAATTTAAAGCATAAAGAAAGCCTAGAAAATTGTACAGGAAAAACCTATAAACCCACTAGCGTGAAGACCTTAACATTCTGCTACAACCGCTTCTGAGCTTTTCATTTCTATTTTAAAATTACAAAAACGACAGCTAATCATAGCTATGTCACCTGTGAGCCCTTCCTCCTTCTCTGATGGTGCATCTGGTATTTGTTATTCACGTTCCAATTGTCATTTATCTACCATCTATAAATATAGCTGCAAATAGTATACGAGGTCTGACAATTAGCTCTGTGAACTCATCTGAGAAAAAGTGCTGCAGATCGGACTGCTGAATATCACTATGGTCACCTTGGAAGTACATCCCTTCGGAAGCTGTGCAGTGATGCCAGCACCTGATCCACCCTTCAAAGGACTTTTGCAACTCTTTTTCTGGAATGGCCACCAGAGCTGTTGTTGGATTACCCTCGATATCCTTGAATGTCATCAAAAGGTCTTCCTTTCAATAGTTCTTTTATCTTTGGGTACAAAAAGAAGTCACAGGGAACCAGATCAAGCAAGTAGGTAGCATATTCCAATACAGTTATCTATTAACTGGGTAAAAACTCCCTCACAAACAACTCTACAATTAAGTTTGCAAACTTGTCACCATGCAACCGTGAACAACGGCCATTCCAAAAATGTTCTGAAGGGTTGACCAGGTGCTGGTGTCACTGCATAGTGACGGCAGTAACATTCAGCAATGAGGTCTACAACACTTAGAACAACTAAGTTCACGGCTGTAACTGTGAGACCTCCTATGCTATCTAACAACAGAAACCCTGGTGGCATGGTGGTGAAGTGCTATGACTGCTAACCAAAAGATCGCTAGTTTGATTCCTCCAGGTGCTCCTCAGAAACTAGGGGTCAATTCTACTCTGTCTTGTGGGGTCGCTATGACTCAGAAACACTCTGAAAGCAGTAGCTTCTCAAAAAATTTTTAAAGCATCTTACACATTTTGAAAGTTTCAAAAACTAGCCTTTCACTGAACATACGCGTTGGATCCTGCTTGCTTGTGGAACATTTCCACTTTGCTGTGAATAAGCCCTCTCCCTTGCTAGCTTCTGAAAACTGTCCGAGGCCTGAACCCTGAAAATCCTGTTGGCCTCACCTTGCTGCCTAGGTGTCCAGTCCTCACTGGAATCCTTAGTCTCATCCACATTAGCTTTGATGATCTTTCTGTGACAAAACATGAAGGCTGGGCAAGCGGCTCTGAGACCTGGAAAGAAATAAAATCTTTGTACTTAAGGGGAAAGCCAGGAACAGCCTCTCAGTGATGTGCTCGAAGAGCCTGGAATTGACACAAGAAAAGTGACTTTACCTCCAGGTGCTTCCACATGCTCTGAAAATTAAGTCAGCAAACCTGTCACTGTGCAAGGAGTACTCTGATTGTATGTCTTCCAGAACAGTTCTGTTTCTTCTTTTGGCATTCTTTGCTATGTGCAATATTTTTCTCCAGTAAAATTCAAATGTATCATACTGTCTTCCCTATTAACTGTCTAGCTTTTACACGTACATGATATGACTGAGAATTGCTTCAGTCAGGCAGTTTTCAAGGTGGTGTTCAGAGGGCATCTTCCTCAGCAGAGAAGTAGACCTCCAGACACTCTTGGCACCAGAATTGTAGAAAAGTTCCATTTCATAGACAAAAGCTATGTTCTTGTGAATGCATGTGGATCTTAATCTCCCCTTCCTGCTAAATTCTCTCCCTTTACCCAGGACTTCCTCTGTCCTCTGTGCACTCCACCAGGTGCCAAATTTGGATGCTCTACCTGGGCCAGAAGTAGGACGCCATACGCAGGACCTGAGCTATTCTCCTGGACTTCAAGAGGAACTATTTAATAAATCGTGGAAAAATTCCGAGACCCATTATCCACATAGGCCTCTATCAGCAAGGATATATGCCTATGTGATGACGAGTAGACGCATTTCACTCTTGACATATTTTTTTGGACGACTCTCCCTAATGATATTTTGCACCCAAAATAAATCTTCCTCAAAAATACCGTGTTATCTCCTGGCACTACGACCAAGGATGATGCTTTCTGAGAAGGGTTTTACAACCCCTCGGCTTAATGAGTTCCAACACAGCATATTCAGCCCGGGAACACTAAGGCTGGCCCAGCTCCACTGGCTTCCTCCAACTACATTCCCCCCACCACATGTGAAACACAAGATTGCAGAAAAGCCCCTGGAAGGCTTCCCAAGGACGATTCTTCACACAGCCCTTAAAGCTATACAAACATCCCACTCCCAACAGCAGGAAGAGAGATAGACTCCCAAGTTTATTATACTCGGTATCACAAACGAATAAACACTAAAGAAATATCCTCCTTAGAACAGCTTAAGGTTGGGGGACAGTGGACACTGACTGTCTTCACAGAGACAGATAAAATAAGAACATAGGAGGAGCAAATAGAGACAGCTAAATGAAGAAGCTGTGAGGAGTTTACTCTTCATTCTGTGCCCATGACCTCGAGGCATGAATAGAACCATTAAGCTCAAAACATAACTTTGTTTTCACTGTCAATTGTCACCACAAAACACCTGCCCCAGGCCATTATCTAGAAGGCCTTGACAATTAACAAGAAAAAGGAGACCACCAGGGGTCAGTTTCTTGCTAGCCAATGAGGGGTTGGTTTCTTGCTAGCCAGTAGCTTATGTGATGAAAAAAATAGGTCAAAGTCACGTCACTCCAAGTATAAAAAATAAAGAATGACAGACCTTTTGGGGGCTGCCATTCTTCAAACTTCTAGTTGTCTCTGTCTCATTTCTTCCTCTTTCCCGCCGACGCCGTGCCCTCCCTTTGCGGGCCTGAAACCCTGCCAGGGCTGGCTCCTGGCATCTGGCGCCCAAATGTGGGAAGGAAGGGTAATCTCCCTTGCCAACGCCACCCCCCTTAACGAAGTGGCTAGGATTCCACCTTGTAACTGAAGGGGCGGATAATCAGACTGGGACAGCTAGGATTTCGCCCTGTAACTGAGAGGGCGGATAACAAGAACACGCTGACGCTACCCATCCCTCGTCAGGAACGAAGGGTAGAAACAAGACCTTTATTTAGGCATGGATGACTATCAGCCCCCTATCTTTCTAAATACATGCAGATGGAAACCTATGCCCACACCGATTACCACTGCTGAGGTACAAATGGAGTGAAGAGCTAGCACCAAACACTTGGTGACCAGCTTTTTGGGAACTTGAGCCAAACATATACAAGAAAAGTTAATGCAATTCTGGGCCAGTGTTCTTAGTAAGAGCTCTAACAACCTGGTGACAGAATTTCCAAAAAGAAATCAAACCCACAGACTCTAGATTTCACAGTAGAACTGCCCCACAGATTCCAAGGACAGCCTGGCAGATGTGAACTGCCAATCTTTTGGTTAGCCTACGTTAACACTGAACCCACTACACTATCAAGCTTTCTCTAGAATCTCCAACACACTAATAATCAAACTACCTCACACAACCAGTCTATTTGGATATTTCAAAAACAACAAAAAACAGAACACAGCAAACAGACAGATTACAAAAACTTTCTGATAGTTCTGAGACAACAGTCAACATAGATCCACTAAAAGAGGAAGTCTAAAATGACTTCAGAAAGCTCCCAAAACAAAGAAGCAAAACATTTTCCAGACAAAGAGAACATCTTGGAACTACTGGAAGTAGATCACAACAGATTAAAACAGAAAACTCTTCAGGAGGTAAGGAAGGAATGCAGCACCCAACCCAGTGCTGTTGAGTCAGATCCAACTCGTGGTGACCCTACAACAGCATGATAAAAAATTACAGACGACAGGAAGACTTGAACAACAACAATCTGAAATTGAGCAGATTAACAGCATAATTGCAGAATTAGATAAATTTGTAGAAAGTCAAAGGAGCAGAATTAAGGCAACGGGAGGCACAATTAGTGAGAATGACGATAAAGGAACTGTTTAAGTCATCTGGTACAGCTCTAACACGGGCACCATGAGTGGGTGATTTTAGCAAAGAAAAGTTTATTCTTAAACACTACAGTAGGCTACAAGGATGAATTCAGGGTGTCCGCGCCAGGGGAAGGATTTCCCTTTGTTGGCTCTGGAGGAAGAGCCTGGTGTTGCATCAGTCTTTGCTCAGGAAGCACCTTGGCCCAGGAACCTCACACCTGATGGACTGCTCTACTCCTAGTGCTACTTTCCTGATGGTATGAGGTTCCTAACTCTCTCCTTCTTTCCCTTTCCATCCATCTCTTCTAGAATAAAAGGTGGTGCAAGACACACATCAGGGAAATTCCCTTAGTAAGGAGTTGTAGTCTCAACCCAACACTCTTCTAAACTAATCCTGTCTATTACCCACAAACAGAGATTAGGATTTACAGCATAGCAAAGTCACGGAATGAAGGGCAATCAAACAATAATGGGAATCACGGCCCACTGAAATTGCTATGTACATTTTTCAGAAGACATACACTCATGGTGCGCTGTCAGCTCCCTGCTTTTCTCAGCATGTGCAGGCACCTGTGCCTACACCAATCACCTTGCCAATCTAGGAACGCAGGGGACAGCCTGCAGCACATACCTGATGACCAACTTCCTGGGCACTTCAGCTAAATACTACAGGAAAATAGACAAATGCCTAGGACTGCATGCTTAGTGACAGCTGTAACCACTTGGTGGCAGGATGTTAGGGCCTGAAAGCCACCGACAGTGAAACTAAGTCACACGACCAGTCTGTTTTCGTATTTCAAAACAAAACCGGAAGCTAAAACATAGCAAGGAAACAAATAAATACAATTAACTTGGGGATGCCTCAGAAATAACAGTCAATATCAATTCCCTTAAGAGGGCAGACCACTACATCTTCAGAAAGCTGCTCAAACAAAGAGTCAAGAAATTTTCAGGAGAAGAGAACTTTCTGGAGTTATAGGGGTGGGAACACAAAACAGTGGTATTTACAACTTGTTTTCATCAGCTACGGCTGCTCTAACAGTAATACCACAGAGTGGATGGCCTTAACAAAGGAAACTTTATTCTTACATAGTCTGGCAGTCCCCAAATCCACATTCAGGGTGCCCGCTCCAGGGGAAGGCTTTCCCCTTGTCGGCTCTGGAAGAAAGTCCAGTATCGCATCAGTCTTTGTTCAGGGAGCATCTTGGCACAGGAATCTCAGGTCTGAAGGACACACTCTTCTCCTAGTGCTGCTTTCTTGATGGTGTGAGGTTTCCAAATCTCTGCTTCCTTCTCTTTCATCTCTTGGAGGATCAAAGGATTAAAGGTGGGGCAAGACATACTCCACAGAAACTCCCTTTCCAGTGGAGCAGAGAGGTGATCTTATAAAAACATTCAGAACCCACACTCATCCTTTAACATACAGCACTGGAAAACCACAAGGTGGAGGACAGCGACAAGATAGTAGGAATCATGGCCCAGTCACATGGCGACACATGTTTTTAGGGGGACACAATTCTATCTATGACACAAATCCTCAAGAGATCGAAAACCGATCAGGTAAAAAGCACAGAATAACGACAAATTGAACAGGCTGCAAGAAAGCATAGAGAGGTAACAATCAGAAATCTAGAAGATCAATATCAAGTTGTAGAATTACAAAACTCAATACCAAGTCAACGGAGCAGAATTAATGCAATGGAAGGTAGAATTAGTGAGACTGAAGGTAAAGCAATGGACATCAACATATTTGAGAAAAAATCAACTGAAAACTATTTTGAAATGAAAAATACTAAGAACTATGTGGGAATACATTAAGGTGAACACTCTGTCAGTGACTAGAGTCCCAGAACACAGACGGGGTAACAGACACAATTGTGGAAGTATTCTTGATAGAAAAGTTCACAGATATCATGAAAGATGAGGTGACAAATACACAAGATGACAAATACACAAGATGCTCATTAAAGTCCGTAAGAGATTGATCTCAAAATAAAGCCATCTTACACTCAAACTTGTGAGAAATAAAGATACAGAGAGAACCTTAAAAGTGGCTAGGGATGAACAAAAAATAATCTTCCAAGAAGGGAGTAAATTCAGCACTACTCAGCAGAAGCAATACAGGCAAGACATATACAAAGTCTTGAAGAAAAAAACTGCCAGCAAAGAATTACGTATCAAGCAAAACTGTCTCTGAAATAGGATGGTGAAATGAGGACATTTCCATAGAAACAGAAGTTTACAGAATTTGCAAAAACCAAACCAAATGACAAGAAATACTAAATGGAGTCTTTCACTTAGAAAACCAGTGACACCAGATAATGAACCAAGACTAGAATGCAGGACAGAGGAAAGATAGGTAAATTGCAAAGGAAATTAAAACTAAAACACTAAAAATAGTGTTTGACCAAAGAAAGGTCAGTGCCAGGCATTTGCTGGCAGGGGAGAGAAGGCTTCCAGTGACACACATCCCTAGTCGGCGCTACCCTGTCCCATGGCAGCTGAGTACATGAGAACCAGGGAGCAGACGGATGTCTGAGGCATAGCTTCCTGGGACAAAAGGAGGGACAAAAGGAACCTGTGAGGCATCGAAACTGCTCCAAAGAGGCTCTCTTTTCTGCAGGGAACTGACAGCTGCAAACGGTGCCCCAGGGACAGGGGCAGGTGTGCGGTCCTCACTGGTAAGGTTTCAAATGGCAATATACATCTACAAAGCACACAGATGTGCCCATAAAACACACGGTCAGGAATAGCCATGCTAAGCTCAGAGCTTACCAGCAAGTCGTCCAGGAATAAGACTGTCTTACACAGCTGTAAATCATTTGATGAGTTTGTCAAACAGCATGGGCATTTTTTCACTTTTAACGTAGTCATTCTTTCCGTGCATAAGGCTGACTTTCGAAACCAGCACTTTGGACAAAGGTAGGTTAATAAGGGCTAAATTCCCACACAAAGCAGCTGCACTAGGTGACAGGCACAGTGAAGGGCCTGGACCTGCACGCGGTAGGTGATGCAAGGACTTTAATATCTGCAGTGACCCCCTACACGGGTGTCCCCTGGCACATTTTGGAGGACTGGGTGGGGCAGAGGGCTGGAAAGGATGCGAGACACAGGTCTCAACTGACAAGGTGGAAACTCACCACACAAACCTTGACTCACTGCACTGGGCTTCTAGGTCAGCAGGAAGCTGTGTTGCACTGGCACAAGGGTAGGACACTAAAGAGCACGACGAGGATGGACAGTGATCAGGTCAGGGCAGGAGGACTGTTGGAACTGAGAGGCGCCCCTGCAGGGGTGGGGCCCGGATGGGAGGCTGGGTCAGTACCAGATGGGGGCTAATCCTTCCCTCACCCCAACCACGCAGGTCCCCTGAATTTCCTAGTCTAGGGCCCTAATACCAACGGCACTTGATTCTCTTTCTTCTCGTCCAAAGGAGTCTTGGGTGTGCTGGCAAACAGTGATTCTGCCTGCCTGTTTTAAATTAAGCTCTCAAACTATGTAGGCTCAAAGTCTAGTGTCATCTCAGCTAGCTATGTTGGAATCTTAGACACTTTCCTCCTAAAAGGGAGAAGAAAGTTAAGTCACAAGCCTTTCTGCGGGAAGGGAGCAACTGTAACGCTACATGAGAATGAGGTGGGTGCAAAACTGACATGGGATCCTGGGGCTCTGATGCTAGCCCAGAAAGAGGTGGTGCGATTCCAGGCAGTGCTTAGAAAAACTGCATCACTAAGGAACAAGTGTCATTTTCATGGAAATGACAGCCCAAGTAAACACGGCAGTTGTAGGACGGCATTTTCACGAGGTTAACTCAGCCTGCTGAGGGGGCCCTAGCTCCAATCTGGAGAGCCCTGTGAGGACCTGACAGCCTACTTCTGAAGAGAATCAGCCAGAGAAATCTGAGAAGAACAAGTCGAACACAATCTGATCTACTGCTCGAGATCATCCCCCCAGGTTGGAAGATACTCAAAATCCAACTGGAGAAGAGCTGCCTCCTCAAAGTAGACACAACCTTAAGGAAGTACATGGAATCTAGCTTTTGGGACCGTCATTCGTGGATATGGCATGACTGAAAAGGAGAAGAAACAGTTACAAGCATCGATTAAAAACTGGAATGTGGAAAGTAAAAAATTATAAATGTAGGAAAATTAGAAATGGTCAAAAGTGAATGAAACATACAAACACTGACACCCTAGGCATCAGTCAGCTGAGATAGACTAGTATTGGCCATTCTGAATCAGACAAACATATTGTCCACCGTGACGGGAATGACAACTGGAAGTGGAACTGCGTCATATTCATCCTCGAAGCCAACATTCCAAGATCTTTCCTGAAGTACAACACTCTCAGTGATAGGACAACATCCACATTGCCACAAGGAAGATCGGGGAATGTGAAAATGAAGACTCCTCGCAACTTCTGCAGTCTGCAACTCGCAAGTAGGATACACTGATAATTACCAGTGACTGGAATTGGAAAGCGAGAAAGAAGGATTGCTACTTGGAGACCGTGGCCTTAGTCGTAGAGATGATCACAGAGACCATATGACAGCATTTGGGAAAAGCAACAACTTCTTCATAGCAAATCTCTTTTCCACCAACCTAAACAGCAACTATACACACAGACAACACCAGATGGAATACACAGGGATCAAACAACTACATCTGTGCAAATGGATGATGGAAAAGCTCAATATCAGCAGTCAGAACAACGCCAGCCGTCAATTGTGGAACTGACCATCAAACGCTCCAATGGAAATTGAAGTGGAAACGCAACAAAATTAGAACAAGTCCACAAGAGCTGAAATATGAACTTGAGTATACCCAACCTGAGTTGAGGACACCTAAGGAACTGATTTGATGGCACCTCACAATAGCAGTAGCAACAGAAGCTTCTAATAATGAAAGCTGTGACAATTTGAGTAAGAAAATGAGTACTAATATCTAGTAAGCCATACTGCTAAGAACAACTTAATGAGCAAATAAAGGGGGGTAAAGGAAAGCTATCCCATGTGACAGAATTCCAATTACTAAATACAGAATGAACAGGTGGAACAGAAAAATCACCATTTGGGAAACAACAGCACTAATGGTTTCAGGTAATAACGATCAGATCTAAAATAAATACACAAATGCAGAATGAAAAACACTATTTCTATTATCTCACATTATCTCCGTACAACAAATTGATTAATGACTCATGGTAAAAATACTTAACATCACAGTTGGCAAAACTAGAAGAAAGCACCTTATCTATGAATGCAAACTAAAACCTTAGTCATGAATGTATGAATGCCTTTTATTGCACGCAAATTAACATCAATTGGAAACAGTAAAAAATGGGACACGACATATGCTCAAGACCTATTTCTACCACCCAAAGACCGGAAGAAACAAAAATGGAGCATGGACTCCAAAAGCAATCAGCATTGCAGCTGATCATGGAACTAGAGAAACAAACACTAACAAAGACAGTCCCAGTTACCACAAACCTGCTGCTTAAAGTATCTTTATTGATCCTTTCTTTGAGTTTTGGTTGTTTTCTCAGTCCCTGAGAAACTTTGTTCTTTCATCAGAGACTTTCAAAACTTTGCTGTTTCAAATGACAGCATTACGAATCACACAACTGTGACTTACTACCTCCTTCCACTGTCAGATCTCACGTGCCCAGTGAGGTGTGACGAAGGACAACAAGCTTTGCCACATTTCTTACACTCAGAAGGCCCCTCTCCACTCTCAGCACTCACAAGGCTAGTTCAGTAGGAGAAGGCCCCAAGGCTTCAGCACATTTCTTACATTTGTAAGGCCTCTCTCCACCACTGTGAATACTCACATGGCTACAAAAGTGGGAGAAGCAACTAAAACTCCGCCACATTCTTTACAGTGACAGGGCCCCTCTTCACTGTGAGTACACATATGTGGAGTGAGGAGCGAGGAGCAACCAAAGGATTTGCCACATTCTTTACATTCATAACGTCTATGTCCACTGTGAAATCTCATACATGCAGTGAGGCCTGACAAGCGAGAAAACACTTTGTCACAGTGTTTACATGTATAAGGCCTCTCCGTGTTGTGAATTCTCATATATTAAGTCTCAAGAGTGCCTAAATGATTTGCCACAGTCTCTATATTCATAAGGCCTCTCTCCTCAATGAGCTGCTATATGGGCAGTAAAGTCTGACAGCCCGATAAAGGCTTTCCCACATTGCTCACATGCAGAAGGCCTCCCTTCAAGAAGCATTCTCATACATGCAGTGAGGTCTGAGGAATGACGAAAGCCTCTGTCGTGTTCCTTACATTCATAAGGCCTCTCCCCATTGGGAAATCTCATATATACAGTCAAGGGTGAGGAGGAACTCAAGGACCTGCCATATTCCTTACAGCGGTAAGGACTCTCTCCGAGTACCCATGTCCAGTGAGGTGTGAGGAGTTACGGAAGGCTTTCCCACAATCCTTGTATTCATTAATAACACCTCTCTCCACTGTGAATTCACAAGTTTTGTAAGGCATGATGGCCAACTAAAGGCTTTTCCACATTCCTGACATTCATAGGGCTTCTCTTCACTCTGAATTCTCATACGTCTAGGAAGGTCGGAGAAAGGACAGTCAGGCTGTCCCACATTCCTTACATTCACAATGCCTCTCCCCTTTGTGAAAATGTTTACTTTGAGGAGCAACTACATGATTTTCCAGATGCCTTACCTTCATAAGGCCTCCTGCCACTGTGAAGTCTCAAATGAACTTTGAGAACGAACTAAAGAATCCGCCACATGCCTTACATTCGTAAGGCTTCTCTCCACTGTGAAGTCCTGTATCTTTAGTGAAGCTTGAAGAACAACTAAAGGCTCTTCCACATTCCTAACATTGGTAAGGCTTTTTGTCATTGTGAATTTGCCAATGTTTAGTTAACTCTGAGGAGTTGTTCAGGGATATGTCCCATTCCTTACACGGGTAAGGCCTCTCTCCTCTCAGAGTACCTGTGTCTAGTGAAGTGTGAGGAACAAAAAGCTTTATCGCATTCCTTACACTTACATGTCCTTTCCTCACTGTGAATTCTCAAGTTTAGTTAATTGTAAGGAGGAACTATAGGATGTGTCACATTCGTTACATTCATAAGGACTGAATTCTGATGTTTAGTGACGTTGGAAAAGCATCTACAGGCATTCCAACATTTACACTCATATACCTGTTCCCACTGTGAGTTCTTATATGTGTAGAGAGGTTTCACGGCCAATTAAAGGCCTTCCTACATTCCTTACATTCATAAGGAATCTCTCCACTGTGAATTCACCTATGTGTACTCAGGTGTGCCATATAAAGAAAGGCTTTGCCACATCTCTTACATTCATAAAGTCACTTTTCACTGTGAAGTCTCAGTATGTATAATGGGGTCTGAGTTCTGATGAAATATGTTCCCACATTTCTCACATTCACAGGAAGTACGTAACTGTCCAGGAAGAGTTCTCACAGGATTGCTTTTGTAACAGGGACAACTGCACACTTCTCCACACTCCTACATGGAGAGGCCTTGCATACAGAGTGACATCTGACAGTTTGCTAAAGTGATGAATGATCTATTGAAGTTATCCATGTTCAAGAAATCCAGAAGCACATAGGTGGGCATGCAAATTTTTATGGGAATGTACATTTTCATTCAGTCATAATTAAAAAAAAAAAAGGAGAGAGAGAGAAGACAAGAAAAAAGAAAGAAAGAAAGAAATCCAGAACGATGTGCCTCCCTAGGAGTCCTCTGGAGCAAGGCTGGAGTCTTGTGGAAGTTCTCTCCATACTGACTGTCTTCATTACTTTTACAGAGGTTCTTTACCATATGCTGTCTGTTGAGAATAGGCAGCTTTCTTGTTGTAGTCATCTGGTACCGCTCTAACTGAGATACCATGAGTGAATAGCTTTAGCAAAGAAAAGTTTACTCTTATACAGTCTAGGAAGCTGCAATTCCCAATTCAGGATGTCCATTTTGTTGGCTCTGGAGGAAGGTCCCTGTGATGCATCAGTCTCTATTCAGGGAGTATCTTGGAGCAGGAACCTGACACCTGAAGGACATGCTACTTCCAGTGCTGCTTTCCGGATAACATGAGGTGGCCAAATCTCTGCTTCCTTCCCTTTCTTTGTATCTCTTGTAGGATCAAAAGATAAAAGGTACTACAAGCCACAATCCAGGCAAACTCCCTTAACCAGCGTTTTGCAGTCCCACCATAATCCTCTCTTAAGATGATCCTATTAGTCACATGCAGACATTGGGATTTATAGCATAAGAAAAATCACAAGATGGAAAACAATCACAGAATACACGGAATCATGATCCAGCCAAATTACTAAGTATTTTTCAGGGGACACAATTCAATCCATAACAGTGCTGTTAGATATCAATTTGTTATTAATGCACCATTCACAGTAATCACAGCCCTAAACTGGCTTGTGTTTCACAGATTAAATCATCTGGCAGAGATGCTACCACTACTTTCACTGTACTTCTAAAATATGAGATTCTAAAATAATTGTAGACAACTAAAACACATTTTCAATATTCAGTATTTCAACTCACATTTAAGAAAAATACTACACTGTGAAAGTCTTTGGAGACACAGTGATAAAAAAAAGACCGACTGCCATCAAGCTGATTCCAACTCAGTGACCCTACAGGACAAAGCACAACTGCACCACAGGGTTCTGAAGGAGTCCCTGGTGGACTGGAACGAATCATCCTTTGGTTAGGAGTCATAGCTCTAAACCACTACATCACCACGGTTTTCACAGGATATGATAGCTGGATTTTATTATATTTATATATCTATATATACATAGATATATATACTTATAAGACACCAGCGGTCCTCGTGATACAAAGGTTAAGAGCTTGGCTGCTAACCAATACACTGGCAGCTCAAATCCACCAACTGCTCTTTGGAAATCTGATCGGACAATTGGATTCAGCCTTGCACGGTCACTGTGAGTCAGAATAGGTTCGAAAGCAATGGGTTTGATTTTCTGGTGAGGCTGTATTGGACCAGAACATAAAAGTTGGTGGTTGAAATCAATCCAGCAGCACATTCATGTATCAGAACGGATTTGATGGCCCTGGACTTCAGACGTGCGTGTGTGCACGCGAGCTTCTGAGAGGACAATTGGGTGCAGGTAACATGGAGAGTGTGGACAAAGGCATATCATGAAGGAAGACAGGGAACAGCAATGACTACTTCCTTGACTCTGAGCCAAAACTCTGGTCTTCAGGATCTCTGGAGATGTGCAAAATCATCATGTCAACTGTGTAATAAACACAGTAAGAATCTTTACAATGTTCCAGACCACCAATAATCTGTTTACCAAAAAAATGAAAAAAAAAAAAAAAATACTGAAATCAACACTCACACTCGGAACATCTAAAGGGCCATAAAGCTTTTCACTAACATTGAAATGAGAAGTGAGTTTCATTCTCAGAATGCTATGAGGAAGCCAGCATATGCATGCTCCTTAGAGCAAAGGACCTCACTTGTCTTCTTTAACAATGCATTCCCATTCCTCAGCCTGTACATGGGGTAACACTGAGGAGTATGACATATTGGTTACTACATAATAAATGTTAAAGCAAATTAGGTCATCCATACCTAGTGAGGCCAGGTTTCTGAAGGTTTCCAGCATCACCTCTCTGTAGAGTTTCCTCTGAGAAACATCCAGCAATGCCCACTCTTCCTCGGTGAAGTCCACAGCCACATCCTCACCAGCCACTGAGCCCTAGAAATTCAGAATATTCAGTTCAGTAAGGTAACATGTACTCCAATGTGTGTGAAAAGCACCATAAGGCTGACAGTCCTGGGGAAATGAGATTTCATGAGGTTCTGCCACAGGGTTCTCTGCTCTCCTAAGGTCTGCTCTGGGGGTCAGCCATCATTCTCACCTCTTCACTGTCTCACTGTCTCCATTCAACCTCACGGACTGCATCCTGTCTCCGACACTTAAAAACACTTCCTGTATGAGGGACTTCTTTCTCTACTTTGCCTCCAATTCCACTCATTTCCGCTCTGTTCAGTCTAGAACACTCAGAGCAGAGTGGAGAAATGCTCTCCAATGAAAGCCCTATTTCCACATTCAGATCGCCTCTCCCTGGGACGGGAGTTTACCACCTTGCTCAGCATCCGCCTGAATACTTGAAACAACTGGAAATACAGGGTGAAAGCTTGACACAATAAATCTGAAAAGGTCCATGTGTAAACTCTTTAGGGTGCTGAAAAAAGGAATTTTCAATGAAGAAGTCAATTGAGCAGTTTCCATGCCCTCGGCCTTATTTCTACAAAACTAATCCTTCTGGTTCCAACTTTTGCATTTCAGTCACCAGTAAGCAATGATCAGTACATCTTAACTGCAACTTGGATCAATTTTAGACTGCAGAATTTGACCCCCCGAAAATCTTCAATCTCTTCATCTTTGGCCTTAGTGGTTCATAGGTAAATTTAAATGGTAGTCCTATTAACTGTTCTACCTGGTAGGAGTATGACACTCTATCAGACAGTCTTCTACTGCTGTTCATAAGGCTTCTACAGCCTCACTCTTTCAGAAGTACATTACGAAGTTCAGCTGAAACCTGTCTAGGAGTTCAGCTGCAATTTCTCTACTACGAGTGACCTTCATGGTCTCTGAAATACTCATGACATGGCATCTAGCATCACAGCAAAATAAAAGTGACCACAGAACCACAAACGGACAGATACATGGGGGTTTATGCTATCGTTAACAAAGAAAACTTAAAACAATGGCTAAAATGCAAAACAAATGTAACTTTCACATAGTAATTTTACAATCACGTGAAAATGCCTACGTCTAGATTTCTCTTGATTGAGAACAAATTATATGTCTAACCTTTTGAACCTGGATCTTAGAAATTTACATTTATACTAAGCTTTGAAACAGCAAAATGTTGGCATACTCCAACTTCCATTGGTAGCAACACGCTCAAAACAACCAAGATCAACCACAGGCAGTATTACAGAGCTTCCTAGGAAATCGTAATAAAGCTTCCTGTACTATAAAAACTGCAAGGGTATTATTAAAAAGCAAGTGTAAATCCTACTACCTTTTGTCCAAAAAACTAGGAGAAATAATGTGTTTCACTTTTGAATTTTTACTCTAACATCAGGCAAAATACGCAACTCTTTGTGTTTGAGAAGTTTATAACCACTACATTGAAAAATTCTTGAAACAATCTGACCTAGAATGTTTTTCGAATGGAAACTGTTAGCCTCAGAAGTTAAATACAACATTTCATGGGCTCAGCTTATCCAGCAAAACAGACATTTTTATTTTAGATCCCGATACAAGACTCTGCAGTTTTTGAAAATGACTGGGGCTTAACAGCTATAGCAGAGACAGGTGGACAGGCAAAGACTCGACTGGGGAAAGCATGTGTCTAAAACACCTCATACCCTCCAGGAAACAACATACCTCCAAAACGGATGGAGGAGGACACACTACACATTATCCAGCTGGACCCACTGTCCATGCCCACACTTGCAACGAGGAATTCGGGAAAGAACCCCACGGACAATCAGGGCTTTCCAGTATTAACACTCTCAAAGTATAACGTGCACTTGCAGTTCTGGAACTGCAGTGAAAAGCCTCTAAGATCTGGGGAGGTACAGAGTCAACTGTGTAATCCGAAAATATGTATCAGCTTGGTTAGAATATGATTTCTAGTATTATGGGGTTTTCCTTCATTTATGATTGTTAAGTTTTATATGAGTTATGAATTCTAATCTCTGCCTGTGCTTTGCATGGCGCGATTTGGTTATGTTAGAGAGGATGGGGTGGGACTGTCACATCCTTCCTAAGGTCACATCTGTGGTTCCATTTAGAAGGACTTTCCCTAAGTGGGGGGCACGTAACAACTCTCATCTTGTAACAGATTAAAGGAAAGGGAAGCGAGCAGAGTAGGAGACCTCCTACCACCAAAAGGCAGCATTAAGACTAAAGCATGTCCTCTGGACCCAAGGTCCCTGGGCTGAGAAGCTCCTTGACCAGGGGAAGATTCAAAGACCTTCCTCCTGAGCTGAGAAAGACAGAAAGCCTTCCCTTGGCTTTGGACTTGTAGCCTATCAGACTATGAGAAGATACACTTTTCTTTAGTGAAACTCTGTATGTAGTATTTCCATTACAGCAGCATCAGATGAGTAAGACATGGGGGTAGACAACAAACCCACAAAGAAGGGACAAGGGTGGCTCTGGAGGACCACGGACTCTCTCCTCAGTGACAGCCGCTCCATCTTCAGACTCTGCTCAGGAGGTCCTGTCACTGAACACACACAACCAAGGCCCAGGATGAGGACGTCAACATCCCAGGACGCGAGCCCTGAGACTGAAGCATGGAAGGTGAGCATAGGCATCCAAGAGCTGAAAGTCTACCTATTTCTGGAGAAACAGTCCAGTGACAGTGGAGTGGGCCGTCAGGGTGCCGCTTAGGGCTCAGTCCCTTGGCCTTCTGCGCCACCTGTTTACATGACTGGGGAACCTCAGGACCCCCAGCAGTTCACATCTAGACTCACCCCTTCGAGTAACGGTACCCTAACGCTTGGTAATCTACACCACTTCTGCCTCCACCTTCTGGAACTCTAAATGAACAATTAAACACAAGAGGCCACTGCAGGAAGAGGGACAGCAGAGGAAGCCGAGTCACTAGACAGTCTGAAGGCACATGAGTGATGTCTGCTTCCCAAAGCCAGTCAGGGCAGCTGAAATCCTTACTTGTGATTCCATGGGTGTGCAAGATGGGCACCTCCCGTCCACAGCTGCCTAGACTCAACTGTGTCACCCTGTCGCATCTGAGACCTGAAACGGAAGAAGACAGTGTTTAGTTAGGAGGGACTGGTTCCCAGCCCTCAACTCTTTCCTGGGCAGGGTGTCCCTGATGCTCAAGGCCATCTTCCACTCTGAGGACATCAGTATTTAAGAGGAGATCCAGCTCCAGCCTCCTGAGGACACACTGCATCCTTCAGGAAGCTCCACAGTCATCGTCCTCTGACGAAAACGTCATAAAGGAGGAGCATCCAGGCTGGCGCAGGCTGAAAAACGTGAACCTGCCTCCCTCCAGGACATGTGGGGTTGAAGGCTTACGCTTAGGGTACACCTATGAATTTACAGGCTGATTTATAGAGAACAACATATACACTTATATTGGGTATCCACATGTGTGAACTATCAGGGAGAATCTATGTCAAATTCCAGTCAATAAACTCATCAGGAATCCCTGATCTTTAATAAAGGGCCATTGAAACTTTTCCCTTCTGCTTTATGGGAAAACCTGTTCTTTCATTTACAGCACGGTTATATACGATCAAGCAGCCCTGGTGGTGCAGGGCTTAAGCATTTGGCTGCTAACCAAGAGGCTCAGTTTAAACTCATCAGAAGCCACAGGGAGAAAAGGGTGACAATGGGCTTCCATAAAGATTATAGCCTTAGAAACCCTACAGGGCAGTTCTACTCTGTCCCCTGGGGTCGCTGAGGCGGACAATTGAGGGTTTGGGCTCTTAAAACACTAAGAGAATTAACAACGTGAACAAGTAGAAAGAGAACAAGAAAAGAACTCCTTGGGCTCCAGAAGAAAATACATAATAAAACTCACAGCAGAAATAAATGAATTAGAGAATAGTGAAACAAGTAAAAGAATTAACCAAACCCAATGCTAGTTCTGTGAAAAGATCAACAAGAGTGACAAACAACTGGCTAGACTCCCAGATGAAAACCCAGAGGGGAAACAAATAACCTGAATAAGAAATGAGACAGGAGATGTCAAAATAGAAACAACTGAAACCAAAAGTATCATAACAGAATACTATGAAAAACCAGACTTGAACGAATTTGAAAGCCCCGAGAAACTGGACAAATTTCTAGACTCATATAGCCTACCAAAACTATCACAAGGACAAGTAGAACAACTTAAGAAACTCGTCCCAAAAGAGACTGAAAAACTAATCAAGTAACCAGCAATCAAAAAAAGTCCCAGAACAAAAGTCTCAACAACATAAAATACCTAGGAATAAGTCTAAAGAGAGACAGTGAAGAATTGTCCCATAGTTCCCAAGGAATGCATGGTAGACTTGAAATGCAGATCTTTTTGTTAGCAGTCATACCATTCAACCATGACACTACCATGGTATCTCTAATTGATAGGCATCAATTTTTCTTCCCCATTTTGTATCCACTACCCAACTTTCTCGTGCACATGAGGCAAACAGAAACATCATGTCTTGGTTTGGGTGCTTTTGAACACGTTACAGAGGTCTTTTGCAAATTGGCCTAATGCAATACATTCACTTCCTCACTGTTGCTTCCACAGGCACTAATCGTAGATCTGAAGTAAAAGGAATCCTGGACAACTTCAATCTTTTCTCTGTTTATAAGCATGCTGCTTACTGACCCAGTCATAAAGGTTTTTATTTTCTTCATGTTGAGGTGTAATCCATATTGAAGGCTGTGCTCTTTGACCTTCATCAGTAAGTGCTGCAAGTCGTGTCCACATTCAGCAAGCAGGCTTGTGGCATCTGTATACTGTAGGTTGTTAGTGAGTATTCCCCTAATCCTGATGCTGAGCGCGTCTTCATGAAGTCCAGCTTCTCAGGTTTTCTGCTCAAAATCAAGACTGAAAAAGTATAGCGAATGGACACAACCCAGACACACATCATTTCTCACTTTAAATCACACAGTACTTCCCAGTTCTCTTTAAACAACGGCCTGCTGGCTATGTCCAAGCTCCTAACGACCACAATTCAGTGTTCTAGAATTACCATTCTTTGAAATGCTGCCAGTTGTTTTTTATGACCTACACATTTCAATGTCTTTTCATACTTAATGAAGCACAGGTAAACTTTTTTCTGTTATCTAGGCCTTCCACTCAACATCCGTCTGACAACAGCAATGATAGACCTCATTCCATACCCTCTTCTGAAACCAGCATGAATTTCTGGCAGCTCCCAGTAGACATACTGCTGCAAATGCTTTTCAGTGATCTTCTACAAAATTTTCCTTGTGTGTGGTATTAATGATATCATTCAACAACTTCTGTATTCTGCTGACTCACCTTCCATTGGAATCGGCATAGATACGGATCTCTTTCCCTCAGTTGGACAGACAGCTGTTGTCTCCACTTCTTGGCACAGACAAAAGAGCACACTGAGCACTGCATCTAATTTTGGAAACACTTCACTTGGTACTCTGCCATTTCACAGGGCTTTGTTTCTTGTCCATGTCATCAGTGCAGCTGGGACATCCTCCTTCAGTAAAATAGGTTCCTGATTGTTTGTCACTTCCTGAAATGAACACATGCCAATTCCTTTTAGTACAGGGCCTCTGTGTACTCTTTCCATCCTCTTCTGATGTTTCCTGCATGTTCAATATGCTGTTTATCTTACTCGGTGCCACTCAGTCGGTTAGGACTGACCAACACTCTGTGTACAATATAAAACCTCTCCCAGTCCTCTGCCATCCTGACAATCGCCATCTTTGAACCCACTGCTGTAGTCACTATGTCAACACATCTCAACATCTTCCTCATTTTGGCTGACCCTCTGTGTTGCCAATTATGACTTCCTTCTCCAGGGATTGGTCTCTCCAGACAACATGCCTCTCATTGATTGAATTCTGTAGCCCAAAAATGTGTGTATCTACTTGACTGGGCCATCATTCCCAGTGTTGTGTGATTATCCACCATGCTGTCATCTTACAGGATTTTCCTGAGGGTTACATATCCTGCTTCTATGATGTTAGTAAGAGGGGATGGGCTGCAATTCTGTTGATGAGGCAGAACACAATCTGGGATTTCATTCTATCCTCAGCCACTTTCCTTGGGGATATCTAACAAAGAAGCAAGCAGAGACACAGGGGGCTATGTCTCATAGGCTGGAAGTGAGAACTACCACACATCCGAACCAGTCTCCCAGATTTGAGGAGGGAAAAGATAAAGAAAGGAACAAACAAGAAAAACAGAAGCTACCACCTCCCCTAAGCATTCAAAAGGATGGGCCCTCTTTAACACAGTACAAAAGGAAATACATGTGAAGGCTCTTTTCAACTGCAGCAGCTAAAGGAAAATGGACATCTGTGACATCTGGCACGGCCCTGGCAATGAAGCAGGGGCCTTACCTCTCCACATGTGGCATCTGATAACTGGTTGTTCCACTCATCCTAGCTAGCCACTCATAATAGGAGTCTTACAAGTGTGACCTCCCAGTCCCTATAGTCAACAGCACTGGGTATCCAAAGTTCAGCTGCAAAACTTAATCATCTATGCACTTTAGGAGACAGGGACGTGCCTTTCACCCAGGCATCCAGAGGCAACTGTCAGGCCCCTACCTTACTATGCACACACACCCGTACTGCAGCCAAACAACTCTGCCTGCTCCAGTCACTCTTACATAGCCCAGCCCACTTAGGACTGCAGGGCTCACATATCCAGCAGCAGCTATACCTACATGGTGACAGGACATGAAAATTTCAAAGACACCAATATAACTTACCAGTGGTTTGGAGACAATAGTCCATATTAAACCATGTAATAAAGAAAACCACAATGGTTGCAGCAATCAGCCAAAACAGAGAATCTGGAAACCTCGCAGAGGAACAGGAGGTATTATAACTATAGAAGACAGAATTCTCATCCAAAGACTTTATTAATAGAATTAAAAGAACACCCACAGAGTGGGAAAAAATATTTGGCAACTCTATGTCAGATCGACGCCTGATCTCCATAATCTATAAGATACTACAAAATATCAATAAGAAGAAGATAAACCATCCAATTAAGTAATGGGCAAAGGAGGTGGACAGATACTTCACTAAAGAGGAGATCCAGGCAGCCAAAAAACACATGTGGACATGTTCACGATCTTTAGCTATTAAAGAAATTCAAATCAAGACAACAATGAGATACCATCTCACCCCAACAAGACTGGCCATGATCCAGAAAACACAAAACAACAAATGCTGGAGAGGCTGTGGAGAAAGTGGAACCCTCCTACACTGTTGGTAGGGTTGCAAAATGGTCCAGCCTCTTTGGAAGGCAATCTGGCGCTTCCTTAAAAAAATGGATATTGATATACCATTTGACCCAGTCATTCCACTACTTGGAATATATCCTACAGATTCAAGGCCTTTCACACCAACGGACACATGCACCAGAATGTTTATCGCGGCACAGTCCACAATAGCAAAAAGGTGGAATCAACCTAGATGCCCAACAATAGAAGAATGGATAGGTAAACTGTGGTACATATACTCAATGGAGTACTACGCAATGATAAAGAATAACGATGATTCCAGGAAACATCTCCTAACCTGGTTTCAACTGGAAGACATTATGTTGAGTGAGAGTAGTCAGCGACAAAAGGACAAATACTGTATGAGACCTCTACGATAAGATCTCAAAAACAGACTTGTGTATAGAAGAAAAGACTCTTTGACAGCTGCAAAGGAGGGGAGGGAGAGAGGGAGGGAAAGGGGGGAGGGTTTAGTTTAGGTAGTTACTAGAAATCTAGTTGGGAGAAAGCGGTGACAGCACACATTAGGAACAAGAACAACATTAAGTGGACTTCAGCATAACTTGAGTACTCCTTTCATCTTAACTCAATACTGCAAGGATAGAGTAGCTGGGGCGGGGGGCGGGGGACCATGCTCTTAGGCGAATTCCAGGCCAATTGGAACAACTAGTGTTTTGCTAAGAGAGCTCTCTGCACCCCACATTGGTGAGTGGCGTCTGGGGTCTTAAAAGCTGCGAAGCTGCCATCCGAGGACACAGCAAATGGTCCCAACTCAGCAGGAACGGATGCTCACCGAGGGCCAAAATTGCATGCGGTAAAGACAACCGAGAAGACAGAGAGACCCACAAGAGTGGGTGCCTACATCGACCTGGGACCGGAAAAACCGGACAGTGCCCGGCCACCACCAGTGATAGCCATGACGGAGCTCACAGAGAGGAGCCTCACTGGCAACACAAGAATAAAAAGAGGTGCATCATGAGATCTCCACTAAAAGACCTCAATTGATGGTCCAGCGATTTTCGGGTTCCTCTGAGAGCATGGCCCCCTGCCCTGATGCTGCCCGTTCCCATAAATTATAACAAAGGTCCACTCTTTCGACAGGAATGGAATGGACTTGGAAATGCAGAGTAACCATATGTTGGAAGCACTTTATGGTTCTATACATCTATAGGATATCATCTTGCTGACCTCTGGCTAGAGGAAGGTGAGTGGATGGAGAGGAGGGGAAAGGAGACTGTTGGGAGGATGAGACATGTATGGAGCAGAGAGGAATAGTGTGCAGTCACCGGACAGGGAGAGCAGTGGAAGCTGCATATAGGGGGGCATGTAAATTTACATGTGAATGTACATTTTTACTCAGTTATGTTAAATAAAAAAAAAAAAAAGACAGAATTCAACAAAACTCATATCAAAGAGATTAACATGCAGACCCTTGAAGAGATGAGGACACAGATAAGGTGAAACTCAGATCAAACCAAGGAACACATAAACCAAAGGAGAAATTTAGGAGAGTGGCACTGCAGTTAGGTGCTACGACTGCTAACCAGTTTGAATCCACAAAGCGCTACTTGGAACTCTGTTGGGCAGTTCTACTCTGTTCTGTAGGGTCACTTTGATTTGGAATTGACTCAACGGCAACAGGTTTCACAACAGCAAATGGAAAAATTATCCAGGCTCCTAGAATTCACAGAGAAATGACAAATAGAAACCCAAAAGTTGAAAAACAAACTTTCAGAAATTGTTCTTGCTAGGTGCCATCAAGTTGATTATGAGTCACAGGGAACCCCATATACAACTGAATAAAACACCACCCAACACTGTAGAATGTTCACAATCCTTTTTAGGATTCAGCGCACTACTGCAGCCACTGTGTCCATCCTTTTGTTGTGGGACTTCCTCTTCTTCACTGAACTTCTACTTTACCAGCTACCATTTTCTTCTCCTGTGACCAATCCCTGCAAATAACACGTCCATACTTTATTAGACCAAGTCTTCCTATACTTGTTTCTAAAGAACATCCTGCTTGTATTTCTTCTAAGACAGATTTGTTCATTTTTTTCAGGCATCTATGACATATTGAACAATCTTTGTCAATACTTTAATCCAAGGCATCAGTTGTTCTTTGGTCTTCCTTATTCACTGTCCAGCTTTCACATGCAGAAGAGGCAACTAAAAACACCATGGCTTGGGTTGATCACACTTTAGACTTCAAGCTCACAGCTTTGCTTTTCAACACCTTCAAGACGACTTCTGCAGTAGGTTTGCCCAATGCAATACACGTTTCCACTACCTGACAGTTTCTTCTATGGCTGCTGATTCCAGATCCAAGTAAAATGACATCTTTGACAGCCACTATCTTTTTTCCATTTGTCATGATCTTGCTTACTAGGCCAGTTGGGAGGAGTCTTCTTTCTTTTTTTTTTTTTAAATCTTCATGCAGACGTGTAAGCCAAAAGAGTCTAAGATCTTCACCACTAAGTGTTTCAACTCCTCTTTACTTTCAGGAAGCAATGTTGTGTCATTTGAGTAAGGCAAGCTGTTCAGGTTAAGGAGTCTGCCTCCATTCCTGCTAACCCATTCTTCATTTACTACACTTCCTTAGATCATGAGCTCAGCATACAGATGGAATAGGTATGCTGAAAAGATACAACACTGTCACATACCTTTCCTGACTTCAAACCACGGACTAAATGCAGTGTGCCCCTGGAATGTCTGAAGACTTGCTCCTTGATCTGTTTATCAGTTTGTCATGAGCACACTTAACCGTTCTTAGTCAATGAGCAGAACTGAGGCAATAGAAGTCAGAAGCAGTGACACTCAAAAGTAAAGCACTTAACATCAACTGACTTTGGAAAAAATTTTTTTCAAAAAATTAACGTACACCTTCTTTTCCAATGCAGATGAAACATTCTTCACAGCAGACCAAATATTACAGCACACAGCAAGTCTTAACACAATCCAAGAAACTGAAACATTACAAAGCATGATTTCTAACTATAAAACTATACAAGTAGAAATCCAAGCAGAAAACTGAAGAAACGATGCTGGCATGGAGGCCATGGCAGGACACATTCAAAGCCCTGAAGGAGAAAAAATTCCAACCAAGGATTCTATATCCTGCAAAACTAGCTTTCAAATATGAAAATGAAATTAAGACATCTGCAGATAAAGGGAAACTTAGAGAGTCTGTCAAAACGAAACCTACACTATAAGAAATACTGAAAGAACTTCTTGGCTTACAAGAACAAAACCATTAACTCTGTATTTTAGGAGGAAATACAGGACACATCATCCAGAAACCTACCCAGTTAGGGAAGACTCCAAACTCAATCAAAGCTATACCATTAATAGAAGTGACCCAGTGATCATATCATCAAAACTATGATATCATCATATTAAAAAGAGGGATGTACTACACTAGTTATACTCCTTCCAGATGGAGAGGAAGTTAATAAGACTTGCAGTGGTCATAATTGGGTTTAAACATAGATTACTAAAGGGGATCACAGGGGTAGCCGCAAAGCACAGTAAAGATGCAACATATCAAATCAACAGATGTAACACAAGAGTCTCAACAACCACAAAACCAACACTGAGAAAGGTGAAAAATAAATTCATAAAGAATGTCCCCGAACAGAATAGTAATAACAAAAGAGAAAACATGAACAGAAAAATAAACACATGACAATGACAGTACTAAACACATACCTATGAATAATTACGTTGCATGTAAATTAACTGAATGTCTCAGTAAAGAGACAACGAGTGACACCTTGGATCAAAAGACATGACCCGTCTGTATCTTGCTTACAAGAAACTCACCTTAAAGATAGGAACCAACTGAAACTTAAAGGAAGGAAGAATACATACCAAGCTGGCAATACAAGAAGAAGAGCAGGTGTGGCAGTAGTCATCGTAGATAAAATAGATTTTAATGGAAAATCCACCATCGTGGACAAGGATGGACATGATTTATTGCTGAAAGGTTCGATACACAAGTAGGATTTAACAATATTAAATATTTACACACCCAATGCTAGAGGATCTAAGCACACTGAAGAAACACTGACTGCACTCAAAAATGAGATAGACCACACCACAATAATACTGAGAGAATTCAACATGTAATGTAATTCCAATAAAAATTCCTGTCACATTTTTAATGAGATGGAGATACAAATCACCAATTTTCTTTGGAAAAGGAAAAAACCCGGATAAGTAAAGCACTACTGAAGAAGAAGAACACACCGGGAGGTCTCTGACTAGCTGATTTTAGAAACTATTACACTGCCACAGTTGTCAAAATAGCCTAGTACCAGTACAGAAAGAGGCAGATAGATCAATGGGACAGAGGTGAGACCCCAGACATGTCATTATCCTCCTATGAACAGCTGATATTCAACCAGATGTTAAACTGGGGTAAAAGGAATCTCTTCAACAACCGGTGCTGGCAAACTTGGATATCCATCTCCAAAAAATTGAAACAAAACCCACATTTCATACAAAAACCAACTGAAACTGCATAAAAGACCTACATATCAGATCGAAAATGATAAAGCTCATCCATGAAAAAATAGAATCAATAATGGAAGTTTTAATACACAACAGGGACTTCAAAATCTGTCAAAGCACAGTCCACAGAAAACAGACAAATGGGAACTACTAAGAAGCAAACACTTTTGCTTATCCAACGACTTTATCAAAAGAATTAAAAGACCTCCTACAGAATAAAGCCAGCCATTACCTACAGAATGGGAAAAAATAACTGGCCACTATATGTCAGACTCACGTCTGATCTCCATAATCTATAAGGTACTATAAAATATCAATAAGAAAAAGATAAATCATCCAATTCAGCGATGGACAAAGGAGATGGACAGACACTTCTCTAAAGAGGATATCCACGGAGCCAAAAAAAACACCCGGACATGCTAACGATTAACTACTAATGAAATTCAAATCAAAGCGACTTATGATACCATCTCACCCCAACAAGGCTGGCCATGATCCAGAAAACGCTGGAGAGATTCTGGAGAAATCGGAACTCTCCTACACTGTTGGTGGCATTGCAAAATGGTCGAACCTCTCTGCAAAACAATCTGGCACTTCCTTATAAAGCTGGAAACTGATACACCACTTGACCCAATAATTCCACTGGTTGGAATATATCCTGCAGAATCAAGGGCATTCACACCAACAGGTACATGCACACAAATGTTTATTGTAGCACAGTCCACAAGAGTCAAAGGATGGAATCAACCCACATGCCCAACAACAGACAAATTGATACGTAATGGTATATACACTCAATGGAACACTATCCAATGAGAAAGAACAATGATAATTCTAGGAAGCAACTCATACTTTGGTTTCAACTGGAGGGTATTATGTTGAGTGAAAGTAGTCAGCAGCAAAAGGACAAATATTGTATGAGACCCTTAAATAAGAACTTAACAGATGCATGCATAGAAGAAAAGACTGTTTGACAGCTGCAAGGGTGGAGAAGGAGGGAAGGAGAAGGTAGGGTTTAGGTTAGTTAACAGAACTTTTGCTGGGTGAAATCACTGACAGGAAACATTAAAAACAGGATCCATTTTAACCAGACTTCAACATAACAAGATTACTCCTCCAATCTTAACTCAACACTGCAAGGACAGAGTAGCTGGAGTGGGGGTCCAGGGACCATGCTCTCAGGGGACATCAAGTCCAGTAGGCCTAACTCGAATTTTGCTAAAAGAATCCTCTGCACTCGACATTGGTGAGTGGCATCTGGGGTCTTAAAAACTGCCAAGCTGCCATCTCAGGTATACCAAACGGTCTCAACTCAGCAGGAATGGAAGATGACCAAGGGTAAAAACAACATGGGGGAAAGAAACCCCAGAAGACAGAGAGACCCACGTGAGTAGGTGACTACATTGACATGTGAGCAGAACCGGATGATTCCTGGCCACCACCGGTGGCAGCCATGATGGGGCTTACAAAGTTGAGTCTGACTGGCAACACGAGGGGTACACGCTGACATCTCCACTACGAGACTGCAGTTGATGGTCCAGGAGCCTTAGGGATCCCCTGGGGGCATGGCATCTGCCCTAATGTTGCCCCTGTCCATAAATCATAATGCAGGTCAACTCTTCAGACAGGAACAGATCAGACTTGGTGACACAGAGGAACCAAATCGTGTGTACACTTTACAGTTTCTCCCATCTATAGGATGATATCTTGCTGAACTCTTTACTGGAGGTGGTGGAGAGGGTGGAGAGGAGGGGTAGCAGATTTCTAGGAGGCTATGACACATATAGAACGGAGAGGAGGAGTAGGCCGTCAACAGGCAGGGAGAGCTGTGGAAGGAGCTGCACAGAGGCTGGCGCGCAAATGTATATGGGATTGGACATTTTCCCTCCATTATAATAAAAAGAAAGAATTTTTTTTAAAAAACACAAATACAGAAAAATCACTTGGGACTCCTTCACACCAAAAAGAGAACTTCAAAAAGGAAACCACCAAATCAATACCACTTATAATAGCCCCCTGCTTTAGTCAGCCAGTGCTGCTGTAATAGAAATAACACAGAGTGGATGATTTTAGCAAAGTAACTTTATTATTACACAGTCGGGTCGGCTACAAGTCCAAATTCTGGACTGTTACTGAACCAGTAAACAACATCATGATAAGTGAAAAAACGACTGAGGTTGTCAAATATTTCATTTTCCTTCGGTTCACAATCAACGCCAATGAAGCAGCGGTCAAGAAATCGAAAGACACACTGCCTTGGGAAAATCAGCTGCCAAGAACCTCATTCAAATACTGAAAAGTTAAGAGGTCACTTTGAAGACTAAGGTGCTCTCACCCATGCCATAGCAGTTCCAATCCTATCACAGGCATGTGAACCCAGAACAGTGAATAAGGAAGACAGAAGAACAAATGAGGCCTCTGAATTGTGGAATTGGAGAAAAACATTGACTGTACCATGGACTGCCAAAAGAACAAACAGCTCCCTGGAAGAAGTACAACCAGAATGTTTCTAGGAAGCAAAGACGGCAAGCTTGCATCTTACACACTTTGGATATGTTGTCAGGAGGGACTGGTTCCTGGAGAAGGACACCAAGCTTGCTAGAGTGCAAGGTCAGCAAAACAAGAAGGATTGACACAGTGGCTACAATGATAGGTTTAAGCATAAAAATGACTGGATATGGCACAGAACTGGGTAGCATTTCCATCTGTTGTGCAGAGGGTCCCTAGGAGTGAGAACCTCTTTCAGAGCACCTAACAACTTTACCGTCATCTAAGATAAACTAAAAATTAAAAAAGACCTACATATCAAATCTAAAACTACAAAGATCATCCAAGAAGAAATAGGGACAACAACAGAAGTTCTAATACACAGCTTACACAAACTACAGTATCTCACCAAAAATGCACAAACAGAAAACAGATAAATAGGAACTATTAAAAATCAAATACTTATGCTCCTCCAAAACCTTTACACCAAGAGAGATAAAAGGCAACCTATAGAACGGGAAAAAATATTTCATAAGTACACATCGGATCAATCACTGATTGCTATAATCTAAAAGGTATGGCAAACGAATCTACAAGACAAAGGTAAATAACCCTCTTAAGAAATCGGAAAGGAGATGGACAGACACTTCACCAAAGAAGTCATCCCAGCAGCCAACAGACACATGAAGAAAGGCTCACAATTATTACTTATTAGAGAAACCCAAATTCAAACTACAATGAGATATCATGTCACCCCAACAACATGGGCAATAATCCAAAAAAAACAAAACAACAAATGCTGGACAGGCTTCGGAGAGACTGGAACGCGCTTACACTGCTGGTGGTGATATAAAATGGTAATACCTCTTTGGAAAGCAATTTGGGGCTTGCTTAAAAAGCTAGAAATAGAAATGCCATATGATCCAGTAGTTCCACGGATTGCAATATATCATACAGAAATAACGGTAGTGACACAAAACAGATACATGCACACAAATGTTTATTGCAGCCCTGTCCACAACACCAAACACATGGATTCAATCTAAGCGCCATCAACAGATAAACAAACCAGGGCACATACACACTATGGCATACTATGCAATGATAAAGAGCAATGATGATTTTAGGAAGCATCTCATACCCTGGTTTCAACTAGAAGACATTAGGCTGAGTGAAATCAGTCAGTTGCAAAAGAACAAATATTGTATCACACCTCTGCTATAAGGACTTAAAAATGGACTTATGTATAGAAGACAAGACTCCTGAATTCTACAAGGGTGGGGAGTAAAGGGGAGGGATGTTCATACATTACATAGCCCATAGGTATTTGGTAAGGTGAAGGGAGTGACGAGACGCACCACAGGGCAGATCAGTGTCAATGGATGCCATAAATGGAAAGCTTTTCAAGACTCAACCCAATACTGCAAAGGGTAGAGCAGCAAGAACAGGAGCCTCCAGACCATGTTTTCAGGGGACACTGAGGTCAACTGGCCTAGCTACTCTTTAGCTGGAAACCCTGTGGTATAGTGGGTTAAGAGCTACATCTGCTAACCAAAAGTTTGGCAGTTCAAATCTCTCAGCTGCTCCTTGGGAACTCTATGGGAAAGTTCTACTCTGACCTACGGGGTTCCTACGAGCTGGATGTCCAATTCGATGACAGAGGGTAATAGGTAAAGGGAAGTCCTTAGCTAAGAATGTCTTCTGTACCCCATAGTGGTGGGTGGCATCTGGGGTCTTAAAAGCCAAGTGGCCACCCAAGGTATGACAAACGTTCCCAACACATCTGCAACACACGATGACAGAGAACATCACAGACACGAGGAAAAATGAGCCCAGGAGACAGAAGGACCCAAATGAATGGGAGATTGCACCAATATGAGACCAGAAGAACGAGATGGTGCCTTGCAGCCTGGACATCACCAAAGGCAGCTGTGAAGGGGGACACAACGTAGTCTCTGAGGGAACATCTGAAAAAGAAGGGTGCAGTTCACTAACTCCACTAAAAGACCAGAACTGATGGTCTGACAGCCTGGTGGGTGCCCTGGGAACACGGCCCCTAGGACATAACCTGTAACCATTACTGAGGTCAACCGTTCAGACAAGAATGGACTGGACTCAGGGACACAGTGTGTGCATGTCCTATGTGTACTTTACGGGTTTATACGTTTACAGGAGGCTGTCATAGTGGCTTCTTTCCAGATGGGTGAGTAGAAGAGTGGAGAGGAGGGGGCAGGTTCTCCTTAGACGATACTAGAAACACAGAACGAAAAGGAGGAATGTGCCCTCACAGTGTGAAAAGAGCAGATGGACCTGTAGATAGGAGCCTGTGCAAATTTTATTCAGATTGTACCCTTTCACTTAATCATCATATTGAAAGGGAGGAAAATCAAAAGAGAGGATTTAAGGTTGAAAATCAAGAAAATGACTTTCAAATCTGAAAATCGAGACAGGGCCAAAAGCCGAATATCACATTAAAAACTAACCAAAAGGAAAACTTGAGAGAAATCATCATTTCAAGAATGAAAGGAAGAAGTAGACGATTTGGCGAAGGACCACATCGACAAAACTTCCCGACTCGCCATAGGCCTGGAGGACCATCCCGACACCCGCGGTGACAGTAGGGACAGCCCATGACGCCCACAGGCGCTCTGGCCAGAGGTGGGGAGGGGTCAGGGAAGGGCGACCGGCAGGCGGGTCCCCGCGGAGGAGGAAGCCCGGCCACCGGCGTCCGACTGTTGCACCGGAAACGGAAGGAAAGCTGGTGCGCCGACAGGGCCTGGTCGCGGACCTGGGGCTTTGTAGGGTCCCCCGGATCCCGCACCGGACGACGCAGCGCTGGAGCCGACACAGAGCACGGATTTCAAAGGGAAAGAATACACTCACCACCCAGAGACGGCGGCGCCGAACGACCCTCCTCGCACGCGCAGGAAAAGGCGTGAGGGAAGCCCGCGAACGGGGACGTCACGAAGGGCGTGGCCACGCCGACGGAGGGGCGGGGCTTGCGGACGGCGGGGCGGGGCGGGGACCTGCCGGGCGAGGAGTGGGCGGTGCACGGGGAGCGGCGCAGAAGCTGACCCACCTGAGTGCACGGTTTCTGTCCTTCCAACGGAACTGGATGCTCCTACGGAGCCATTTCAGTGTGTGAAGGCCCGTGGGGAAAGGAGCTGGTATTAGAGAACCAAGGTCCTGGACGGACAGAGTTGACAGGTCCTGGAGTTGTAAGTAATATCACAAAGTAATGTAAGTTGTCATTGGTCAATGAGAAGCTGCCCCATAAATCTTCATCTAAGATACAGTAAGAGGCGAGTCGTGTAGTTCCCACGTGTTGGAAGCTGAGACATTTTGCACCTAAGGTGCGGGTTTTGGTTTTTGTGCCCGAGAGTCGTTTCTCATAGGACTCTATAGCACAATAAAACCTAAACCAAACGTGTGGACTCAAGTCTCTTACACATCACAGTTACCATATAGGACAATGAAGAACAGCTCCACAGAGTTTCCAAGAAACAGCTGACAGATTTGAACTGCCAGATTTTCTGACTAGCAGTCAATCTCTCAATTACTAGGCCACAGGGTTCCATAAGGCAAGTCAGCCAGTGCTGTTGAGTCGTTTCCTACTCAAATTAACGCTGTAGGGCGGAGTAGAACTGCCCCATAGAGTTCCTAAAGAGTGCCTGGCAGAGTGGAACAGCTGAGCTTTCCGTTAGCAGACATAGCACTTAATCCACTACATGACCAGGGCTTTCTATGTGCTTATAAATGGTACCGTTTCCTGTAATGGTAACCCCCTCCAAGCTAAAGTCACAAACATTTTGACTTTTTAACCCTAGAAAGTCTTCACTTCAACCTGCCAGTGTGTTGGACTTTCCACTCCTTGCCGCTGTAAACCAGGCAGGGTTGACACAGGAACCTTGGATCTGCAGTTTCACTCCTGCAGGTGTCACAGGCGTGTGAGTGCTGAGTGGTATGGTGACTGGTCCGGTCCATCAGGCCTGGGAGGGCAGATCTTTCCATGTCCACAGAAGCACCTGATCTCCTGGCTGCAAAGAATGTGTAGCTATCTGAAGACCCAGCTTCTAAAAATCCGCTCTACCTGAAATAATGACAGAGAATTGTTGGCGAGATGGTGACCCAAAACACAGACAGAGATACACCAGCCCAAGGGTGTCCAGTGAAGTTTATTGAAAGAGAAAGAGAGCGGGGTCTGAGCTGACAGTGCTTCAGCTCAGCCGCTCCCTTGTAGGTAGTTTAGGGTGAGGCGGGGTTATGGTTTGATAAGGAAAGAAAGAATGGCAGCAAGAAATCCTGGTTAGGGAACTTCTGGTCTGAATAAGGAAGAAGTGTTGATTAGAAGGGGAAGGTCTAAAGTTTGTTTATGGTCAAGATTATGACAGGGGAAGAGCTTTCAACTAGGAGGTTGGGGAAGACAGGCTTCAAGTAATTTATGGTAACACCCAGAGGGGTCTACCAAGCTGTTTTCAGCTGATGGCAGGTCTGATAATTGGATAAGAGGACCTTCCTAAAGGACCCAGTCCTCTCAATAACTATGTTGAATTTCACGGACAGAGTTCCCTCAATAACTTTGGTTGAGAAAGCAAATATTTATACATCACTATATTAGGAGGCTTGCTCGGGAACCGTGGGTACAGTTGGTTAAGACAACCTGGTCTCCCCTGAAGTATTTCAGAAGGACTAATTTAAGTTTGCGTCCGGGGTGCAATACAGATTCAGAGGAGGCCTGGTGGAGGATCATTCTTCAAGGGTAGCCTAGACTCCCGACACAATTTACTAAGAAGACGTTCTACAGTCTCATTCTTTCTTTTCACCCTTTCCACTAGGTGGAGGTCTCCAAGCTGTGTGGAGTTTCAAATTTACTCCTAAGACAGCTGAAACTGGTTATACCACTCTCTTTAGTTATCTATGTCCAGGAGAGAAAGGTCTCTACAAATCCTGGAACAAAATCTGTACACAGCAGGAAATACTTCCTCCCATGTTCAGCGTTGAACACTTTACAAAAGATACATCTGGTTTCTCCTAAAGCTAGGTGTTTGATAAAACCCTGGGCTGGGGCTGTCATCAACTGAGACTTTAAATCACAAAAGACTTGTTGACTCTCAGGAGTCCATTTGAAAGGATCTGTCTCTGCCCCGCTTGGTAGCCTGATAGAGAAGGGAGCTTGTCACCTTACTAGACACTCAATATTCAGCTTTGGCCAAACTATTAGAGACAGTCACAATATCTGTCATAGAGTCTTCCTGAGACCTGCTCTCTGTCTCCATATATTGCAGGACCACTCTTCGGTTGAAGGGAGGTAATTGCTTGAGATCTTGGGTCAGTGCTGTTCCAGAAACAGCATTCCTAAATCACTGACTTGGCCCAGTCGAAGAGTCGTTTCTTCCCTTGTCCCTTTTAGATTCACCAGTAAAGATCAGAACTCCCAGTGGCCAGCGAGATACAAAAGAAAGTGTCTTTTCAAGGTAAAGTGCCAAAATGGTTACAGGACAGTGTAAGAACTGATATTTGACTCTTCAGAATTTTATTAACAGCTTGCAAATGTTAAACAAAACACTAGTCCCCAGTCTGTGTTTTCTTCACGAGGAGGACAGTCTGAGCTCATTCTGGTCTGTCACTGGCCCAGACCAACAGAGCTAGATCATTAACCATTCTCTGAACCAGGCTGAGTCAGATGTTGGGGACAGTGACTGCAGTGTGAGAGCTAAGAGAGCTGCTCGCAATTTCCAGGTGTTTGCAGGTGGTGCTATCAGAGACAAAGACTTTCCTGTTAGAGATTTTTGGATGCACTGGGTTTCACTTCATCGAAATTATGTAGAGAAAAACCCAGAGAGAGGAGGAGAAAGAAAAGGAAGGGTTTATTTGTGTCCCAGGGCTTTACAGAGTTCTTGGATGGGAGTCTGTAGAACCCAGTGCTAGCGTAAGGGTTGGGGGTTTATAAAGGGGTGCCAATGGACCTTGTTGAGGACAGCCCTGAAAACAGCACCCCTGACAATGATACTGGTGCCTGTGGAAAGTAGCCTGTGGGGTTGTGGATTACAGGCTGCAATCGGGGAGATGTGGACTGGTTGGCAGACGAGCACAGGGATGAGGCAGTAGCTGATTTACAGTAGCTCTGGACATCTCTTTTATGTGGTCTTTTAGGAACCTCAGAAAGCAAGGGGCAAAAAGAAAAAAGAGGCTTATTAGTATTAGGGACCCGATGAACAGGGCGAACCACGCCATTAATGGAGACTGGAACCACTCGAATGGGATGTTTCGACTTGATGCCTTCTCTTCAACTCTTCACTCAGGTGAGCTAAGCTATCAAGGTTCTGTTCTATTCACCCAGTTTCACTGATGTAGTAACAGCATTCTTCTCTCAGGAAGAGGCAGGTTCCTTCTTTATCAGCTGTAACTAGGCCCAAGGCTGTCCGATTCTGTAAAGTGACTTGGGCCAGAGAGGTTAGTTGTCACTATAAGGAAGCTAGGGAGTCAGTGGTGGTTTCAAGAGCTATTTGTAGGTTGTTTTGGAAATCTTCTATTGTGATTATACTGTGTCTCAGGGCTCTGCTTGCCAGTCTGGTGGCTGAGACCACGGAGGCAAGGATAAGACCCACCATGATGGGGAGGAATGCTGCTCATTTGTGATGGGATTTGGGTAACAGCCAAGCTAGTTCAGATTCAGTGTAAATGGTTAATTGGGGCACTATTGTGACTGCAAAGACTACCGAGGTTATTATGAGACCAAGGTGTAGAGAGAAACTCAATTGGGTGGCTATGGTGAGGTTCGATGCAGTTTGAATTCGAGTGGATTTTGTGGATTGAGGGAACTTGTCCATCCATCATCCGGGGCCTTCTTTATCCTAGTAAGATGATGCCAGGCCGGGTCACCTAAGAGTTTAACAGCGGTTGGGGTGTTTAACACTATGGTATGGGGTCCTGTCCATCAGGGCTACAGGGGCTTGGGGTGCAGGACTTTTAGAAACAGTGAGCCTCCTGTGTGTAGATGCAGGTTGGCGATAGTGGATTCTTTATTTGGAGGTTGTGGGAGGTACTTGTCTCCATGCTCTTGTAAGAGCTGCCTGAGGAATGAAAGGTAGGGTAGATAGTCGGCCAGGGGCGGGGGATCAGAGGGTAAGTTGTGATTGAGCAGAAAAAGTCAGCCACACATTAGTTCAAAGGGACTAAGCAAAGTGCGTTTGCAGGGTGCAGTCCGTATTCGGGTTAGGGTGAGTGGGAGAAGGTCTATCCAAGATTGGCGGAGTTCTGACCGTTTGGCAAGGTGGCTTACTGTCATGGTTTGAATTGTGTCCCCCCAAAAATGTGTGCAGCCATGTGGTTGGAATATGGTTCCCAGTATCTTGGAAATGTCCTCCACTGTGTGGTTTTGCTAACCTGTAGGTTAAAGGATTAGGGTGGGGCTGTGAATTCCTGCTATGGGGAAGTTTCCCTGGAGTATGGCTTGCCCCACCCTTAATGCTTTTAGCTTGCAAGGAATAAAAGGAAAAAGAACCAAGGACAATTTGAGAACCTCGCTACCATCAAGCAAGCAGCACCGGGAGCAGAGCGCGTCCTTCAGACCAGAGGTTCTTGCGTTAGGACACTCCCTGGACAATGACTGATGCAATACCGGACTTTCCTCCAGAGCCGTCAAGGGGAAAGTCTTTCCCTGGAGCAGACACCCTGGATATGGACTTGCAACCTACCGGACTGTGTAAGAATAAATCTTTCTTTGTTAAAGCCATCCACTCTGTGGTATTTCTGTTAGAGCAGCCCTAGCTGACTAAAACAGAATTGGTACCAGGAGTGGGGTGCTGCTCTAGCAAATACCTAAAATGTGGAAGCCACTTTGAAATTGCGAATGGATAGAAGATTCAGAAGGAACGAAGAAGGCGCAGATGGTGAGAAACAACAGAGGACTGGCAGCAGCAGCAGTGGCAGCAGCAGAACTAGAGGCAGCACTGGAGCCGACCCGTGGAGCTAGAGAGGTCAGTGCCTGCGCAGAGTTTTCCTCGCGGAACGGGGTGCCTTCGGGCACTTGAATCGGGTAGCTGGCCTTGCTGACCCACGGAGTGAGAGAGTTAAGTGCCTTTGGGCAGGACGCTTTCCAGCAAGAGTGGGGTGCCTCCGGGCACTTAAACCAGTGGAGCTACAGAGCTTTGGAACACTTGCCCGGCAGGGCAGATGTGGGCCTGAGGCCCAGGCCATGCGGCCATAGGAAGCTGAAGCTGAAGAGGCAGATAGCGTGAGAAGCTGAGCTGCCTCAGTCTCAAGAGGTATGGCCATGACCTCAGGGGTTTGAAAGGGTGGAACCATGGCGTGCTGTGTTCGTAAGGGTGGAATTGCCACTCAGTTGGGCTTAGGGTGCTCCTAAAGCCGATGGGAAAGAGTTTCTGTCCAAGTGGGCCTTGAAGGCAAAGTTGTAGCACGGGGCTGGAGGTCTCCACTCAGAAACCTGAGAGTGTGGCCGATACCTAGAGTCTGGAGAGCATTGCTGTTGTGTAGAATGTCTCAGAAAATGTAAGAGTATTTCCAAAGCTCTGAGGGCTAATGTAATGTGTTCTGTTGACTTGCCTGTTGCCTGTTAATGCCTTCTAAGTTTCACAGATGTAGAAGAGTTTTTGTATTTTGGACTTGGAACTGATTTAAGACTTCTGTTATATGGATGGACATAATTTTGCCATGGTGAGATGAATGTGTTAAATGTTTTGTGATGTGATTTTTGGGTTGTCAAAGGGTGGGATGTCATGGTTTGAATTGTGTCCCCCCAAAAATGTGTGCAGCCATGTGGCTGGGATATGGTTCCCAGTATCTTGGAAATGTCCTCCATTGTGTGATTTTGCTAACCTGTAGGTTAAAGGATTAGGGTGGGGCTGTGAATTCCTGCTATGGGGAAGTTTCCCTGGAGTATGGCTTGCCCCACCCTTAATGCTTTTAGCTTGCAAGGAATAAAAGGAAAAAGAACCAAGGACAATTTGAGAACCTCGCTACCATCAAGCAAGCAGCACCGGGAGCAGAGCGCGTCCTTCAGACCAGAGGTTCTTGCGTTAGGACACTCCCTGGACAATGACTGATGCAATACCGGACTTTCCTCCAGAGCCGTCAAGGGGAAAGTCTTTCCCTGCAGCGGACGCCCTGAATATGGACTTGCAACCTACCGGACTGTGTAAGAATAAATCTTTCTTTGTTAAAGCCATCCACTCTGTGGTATTTCTGTTAGAGCAGCACTAGTTGACTAAAACACTTACCTTTGTGGATCCCTACTTCAGGGAAGATTGAGGCTCCCTTTTTTGTCCAGAAAAGCTGTTCTTCATCGGACTATTGTGGCGTAAGGGTGGGAGGTGACAGGAATAGGACAGGTGCTGGGAGGGGTTGGCTCTCTTGTGTTAAGTTGCGGGCTATCGCATCTGCTCTGTTGTTTCCTTGTGTAACTGTGGAGTTGTCGGATTGATGGCTTTTACAATGTATGATGGCTACACGGGTAGGGAGCTGGAGGGCCTCTAAGAGGCAGGCAGTGAGTTTTGGATTTATGATTGGTGTGCCTTTAGTTGATAGGAAGCCTCACTGTTTCCAAATGGAGGCATGGCAGCAGGCTATTAGCAAAGCATATTTGGAATCCTTGTATATATTAGCTCGTTTGTCTTTTGAGATATGAAGGGCCCTGGTGAGAGCAATAAACTCAGCCTTTTGGGAGGTAATTCCTTCTGGGAGAGTGGCGGACTGTATGGTTTCAGTGAGAGTGACTACCGGGTAGGCTGCCCATCTGTGTCCCTGAGTGTGTCGTGGAGCTGCCATCCACGAAGAGGATAGGTCTGGCTGCGGTAGTGGTTGGTCTGTGAGATTTCAGAGGGGGGCCACCAGGGCCTCGGTTACGTCAATGCACGAGTGTGTGTTTGTGACTGTTTTAGGGTCTGTTGGTTGGGCAGGAAGGCGGCCGGGTTTAAGGACGGAGATTGGGCTAGGGGGATTTCAGAGTTATCAATAGAAAGTAAGTGAAGCTGTTGTATGTGGGAGGGTGAGAGGAGTGATAAGGAGCGATGGGTCAGGAGATCCTGCAGCCGGTGAGGTGAAAAGACTTGCAGTGGCTGACGGAGAGTCAGTTTGACACCTTCTTGTATCAGTGTAGCCGCGGCAGGGAAGGCCAAAAAGCAAGGTGGCCAGCCTTTAGTGGTAGGGTCTAATTGTTTCGAGAGATATGCAATCCGGGTGAATGTGGGGCCTAAGGGTTGGGTGAGGACTCCTGGGGCAATTCCCTTCTTTTCCTCAGTAAACAGGAGGAACAGTTTGCTGGGATTGGGAAGGTGGCGTACGAACAACTGTAGGAGGCGGTTGAGAAGGTTGTGAAAGGCCTGCTTGACTATCTGCGGTGAGTGTAAGGGGCCCACTGGAGTTTTTTTTGCGGCTTCATGCAGTGGCTTGGACATTGTGGAGTAGTCGGGGATCCAGTGGTGGAAGAATCCCACCAATCTCAGGAAGGAAAGAATTTGGTCTGCTGTCGTGGCTGGTAGCAGGTTCTGTAAGGCCTGTATTCTGTCTGATGTTAGTGTGCGAGTGGTTGGTGTGAGCTAAACACCTAGGTATTTGACTGAAGTGGTGGAGAGTTGAGCTTTGGACGGAGAGACTCGGCAGCCCCTTGTTGGCCAGGAACTTGAGAAGTTGGGCTGTGTGTAAGATTGAGTAGTCCAGGGATGGGCTGCATAAGAGTAAATCATCTACATACTGTGGGAGGGTACTGAGAGAGAGTGTGCATTCACTGAGGTCTTTGGCCAGGGCCTGGCTGAAGAGGTGGGGGCTGTCCCTAAATCACTGAGGTAGGAGAGTCCAGGTGAGTCGGCTCGCCGAGTGTCTGGGTCTTCCCCCGTGAAAGGAAATAGATTATATGATGGGTCGGGGGAATTGTAAAGAAAGCATCTTTGAGGTCTAGTACAGAAAAGTGGGTGGTTGAAGTGGGGATACTGGACAGGAGCGTGTATGGATTGGGGACAACAGGATGCAATGGAACTACTGCTTCATTGATTAAATGCAGATCTTGTACTAGCTTGTAAGTGCCATCAGACTTTTTTACTTGCAGGATAGGGGTGTTGTATGGTGAGTGGGTGTGTATCAAGAGACCCTTTGTGAGTACTGTCTGGATGACGGGTTCCCCGTCTGTGAGTGTGGGAGATGGGAAATTGTGGTCTGGACAGTAAGTGTGAGAGGTCTTTCAGTTGTATGATGACGGGCTGGTGATGGGTAGCAATAGTTGGGGTTGACTTACTGCCCAGGGGATCTATGTGGCCTGAGAGTAGGGGAAGGTTGGACAGGTGAGAGGTTCAGCTATTGAAGAGAGTATGAGGGAAGCTGAGGGGTCTGAAATAACCCGTAGAGTGGATCCTAGTTTAGAGAGGTGGTCTCTGCCTAGGAGCGGAGTGGGACAGGGGGGCATTATTAGGAAGGAGTGTGTTAGGATTTTATTGTCTAACAGGCATGAGATGGGTCCCGTTGTTGGGAGGTTAGAGGGTTGTCCGTCAATTCCCATGACTGAGACTGGGGGAGAATAAGTTGGGGCTGAGTAGGAGGGGAGAACAGAATAGGTAACCCCCGTGTCAATTAAAATGACACTGACTCACCTGCTGCCTTGAGAGTTACCCTGGGCTCAGCGAGACTGATCAGGGTCGATGAGCTGGGGATTCTTCAGTCTTCAGCTGTCAGTGCGAAGACAGCCAGTGGCAGGTCTGGGGATGGAGAGGATGGCCCCCCCATGGACCTTCACAGATGGACAGTCACTGCCAATGGCCCTGCTGACCACATGCCTGGAACGTAGTGGTGGTCAGCCGAGGTCGTGGACAGAGTCTGGCCCAATGTTCTTCTTTGCCGCATTTGTTCATATGTTTGAGGCTAAGGTGAGTTTCTTGTAAGCAACATATGGACGGGTTGTGTCTTTTGATCCAAGATGCAACTCATTGTCTCTTTACTGGCACATTAAGCTCATTCACATTCAATGTAAGTATTGATAGGTATGTGCTTAGTGCTGTCATTGTGATATGTTTATTTTTGTGTTCATGTTTTTTCTGTTGCTCTTATTATTCTGTTTTGGAACATTCTACTTGGTGAGTTCATTTTTCACCTTTTTCAACGTTGGTTTTGTGGTTGCTGAGACTCCTGTATTACATTTCTTGATTTGATATGTTGCATCTTTATGGTGCTTTGCAGCCTCCCCTGTCACCTGCCTTAAAAGTCTATGTTTAAACCCAATTTTAACTACTGCAGTCCTCTCCATCTGGAAGGAGTATAACCACTGTAGTACATCCTCTTTTTAGTATGATGACATCCTAGTTTTCTTGCTATGATCACTGAATCACTTCTTTTAGTATTACAGCTTTGACTGAGTTTGGAGCCTTCTCTAACTAAATAGGTTTGTGGATGATGTGTCCTATATTTCCTCCTAAAATATAAAATTAATGGTTTTGTTCTTCTAAGCCAAGAGCTTCTTTGAGTATTTCTTGTAGCTTTGATTGGGTTTTTACAAAGTCTTTGAGTTTCTCTTTATCTGCAAATGTCTTGATTTCATTTTCATATTCGAAAGACAGTTTTGAAGGGTATATAATTCTTGGTTGGAAGTTCTTCTCCTTCAAGGCTTTGAACGTGTCATCCCATTGTCTCCACGCCAGCATCATTTCTGCGGAGAAATCCGACGAAATCCTACAGGGTTTCCCTTTGAATGTTAGCTTTGCTTTGAGTCTTGCTGCTTTTAAGAGTTTCTGCTTATGTTTCCTTTTGTTAAACTTGATTACAATGTGTTGGAGTCCTTCTTTTGGGATCTATATTGAACGGCATTTGATATGTGTTTTAGTCAGCTGGGGCTGCTCTAACAGAAATAGCACAGAGTGGAAGCCTTTAACAAAGAAAAATTTATTCTTACACAGTCCGGTAGGTTGCAAGTCCATATTCAGGGTGTCCGCTCCAGGGGAAAGCTTTCCCCTTGTCGGCTCTGGAGGAAAGTCCGGTATTGCATCAGTCTTTGTCCAGGGAACGTCCTAACGCAAGAACCTCTGGTCTGAAGGACGCGCTCTGCTCCCGGTGCGGCTTGCTTGAAGGTAGTGAGGTTCTCAAATTGTCCTTTGTTTCTCTTCCTTTTATTCCTTGCAAGCTAAAAGCATTAAGGGTGGGGCAAGCTATACTCGAGGGAAACTCCCCCCACAGCAGGAATTCACAACCCCACCCTAATCCTTTAACATACAGGTTAGCAAAACCACACAATGGAGGACAGTCCCAAGATACTGGGAACCATATCCCAGCCACGTGGCTGCACACATTTTTGGGGGGACACAATTCCAACCATGACAATATGCATCTTGGATATCTGTATTGTCTTCTTTTGTAACTTCTGGGAAGTTTTCTGTCAGCAGTTCAACCACGATACTCTGTGTTCTCAGGTGTCCCATCCTGTTCAGGAACTCCGATTAATAGTTAATTGTTCCTCTTAATAGAGTGCCACAGGCTTCTTAATACTTCTTCATGTTTCTTGTTTCTTTTTTTCTGATTTCTCCTCAGAGATGCTGGAGTCAGCAGCTCTATATTCCAAGTCAGAAAATCTATTTTCCATTTATTTAATTCTGTTTCCTTGGCTTTGAACTGAATTTTCTCTTTGATTTTGTGATTGTTCTGTTGGATTTCAGAGTAGTCGTGTTCCATCAGATCAAACAGCTTGCTTAGTGTTTCATTTTGCTCTGCTGTATTTTGTATAAGGTCTAGGAGGTCTCTCTATATAACTCTTCTTTAATTACCCTCTGATAGTTTCAGAAAGGCTTCTTTGGATCTTTCTTTTCTGGGCCTTCTGAAGCCATAGGCCAGGTCTTCCTAATGTTCCAAAGTTTGTTGCTTTTTGGGAATCTCGAGGTTGTTTGGCTTCTCCAGTGTTATTTTAACAGGATCAAAAGCTCAGTCTGAAAAGCAAGTTGATCACCAGACCCCTCTATGTACTCTGTTGACTTACCTGAGTGGAATCTTTTGTGTAGCAGGCTCCACCCCTTAATTGGCTAAGACACAGCCCCACTCATAGAGTTACTGGAGAGCAGACTGTTAACCCTATAATGTGACATACTAAAGGCTGGAAGAGAAGCCATTGGATGCACCCCACTTATTTCTCTATTAGTCAGGCTTTCAGGTGGGAGAGTTCATCTTCCCAGCTGGCAAAGTAAGTTTCGCAAGTATCAAAGACTGCTTTACTGCCAGAAAAGTGCTCTCCAGCCAGGCACTGCCTCCCAGCCTGGGAATTAGGTCCAGCTGAGACCTCCATATAGGAAACTCCACCTCCCAGTCACTCAAGATGGAGTCCTGCTAAAGATCCTCCACCTGCCTCAGACAAGGCTATTCAATGGTACAGATTCAGAGATTCGGACAGAGAGCACATTTGGAAGCACCGAGCTGCACAGATTCCAAGGCCAAGCTTCCAAAGCGTGGCGACTCTGCTCACCTATCTAATCAGCAGTGCATCTCAGCCTTGCCACCACTTACCCCAGCCCCTCCTGCTGGCCAAGACAGAGAAGAAAAAGCCAAAATGGCGATTTACCTTCAGTCCGTGAGAACTGGGACTCATCAAGGGCGGGGGTTGGCAAAATAGAAGCAGCTTTCCACTCAGTGGTATGTAGACCAAATAGACAGCCCTATGTCATGTCCTAGGGCTCACTAGTTGAGGCCTTGGTTTCCAGAGGGATTTAAGGAGACGTGTGTAGTCTGCTGTCTGGACTCCACCCCCAGCCTTTTCTTAAGTCTGTATAATAGTGGTCTCTTACACTATTTGTCCTTTTACTGCTGACTAATTTCACTTAGTGTAATGTGTTCCAGATGATTCCAGGCTATGGGATGTTTTATAAAATCATCATTGTTCTTTATCATTGTATGGTGTTCTATTATGTAAATACAACACAGTTTGTCTATCCTTTAACGTGTTGATGGGCAGCTAGGTCGATTCCATCTTTTTGCTATTGTGGACAGTACTGCAACAAACATTCATTGCTGGCATGATTCACACATGACACCAGCCACTGGTGTGATTAACACGGAACACCACTTACAGGTGTGAGACAGGACACCACTTACGGGTGTGAAACGGGACACCACGGACTTGCATGAAGTCGGACACCACTTACAGGTTTGATGTATGTGAGTGGCCAAGGTTGAAAAATCACACTGACAACAAGCTTTTAGTTTCCTGTGGGCAGAAATAGGACAGTCTCCTGTGGGTAGACACTGACACCAGTCTGTTTAACCCACCAGCTTTTATCAAGCAAAGTAAACAAGGTTCTGCTGAGAAAGTGAGAAAAGGCATCGTATCAGTGTTCCTCACTTCAAAAGAACAGGCATTCCCAGGGAGGGGGGAAGGGAAAGTCCTTGAACTAGTCTCAGCAAATGTTGTTTTCAGCACATCTTGGTTTTCCAGCCGACCGAGGCAAAACTTGTCTCAAGGGCTTTTGCCAGGCTTTTGCCATTCTCAAGACAAGTCCCATTCTAAACATAGACAGGGTCAGGGTAAGCAGGATTTTACATTCTTTTCAAACATATACATCCCCACAATTCACATGCATGTATCTGTTCCTGTGACAGCCCTCATTTCTCTAGGATGTATTCCAAGCAGTGAGATTGCTGGATCATATGGCATTTCTATTTCTAGATGTTTCAGAAGGTGCCAAATTACTTTCCAAAGTAGTTTACCATTTTGCACTCCCACCAGCAGTGTAGAAGGCGTCTTATCTCTTCACAGCCTCGCCAACATTGAGTATTCTGTGGTTTTCATATGAATGCCAGCCTTGTTCAGATGAGGTGGTAACTCCTTGTAATTTTGACTTGGATTTCAATAATGGCTAATGGTCATGAACATTTTCTCGTGTCTATTTTGGCTGCCTGGATATCTTCTTTAGACAAGTGTCTGTCCATACTCTTGGCCCATTGTTTATTTGGATTACCTGTGTTTTTCTCGTTCATGTTTTGCAATAGCTTCTCTATTATGGAGATTAGACGTCAATGAGAAACGTAGTTCCCAAATATTTTTTCCTAGTCTGCAGGTAGGCTTTTTACTCATTTGACAAAGTCTTTCAAAGAGCATAAGTGTTTGATTTTTAGTAGTTCCCGCTTATCTATTTTCTCTTTTGTGGTTTGTCCAGTGTTAGTAAGATTTTGTAGTCTGTTTCAGCCATGCATTAGAACTTCCAGTGTTGTCCCATTTTTTCTTCCATAATTTTTATTGTTTTAGATTTGATATTTAGATCTTTGATTCATTTTGAGTTCATTTTGATGTAGCCCAGCCCAGGGCCATCGAGTCAGATCCGACTCATGACAGTCTTAGATAGCAGTCGTGTTTCCCATTTACAAATGGATATCCAGTTTTGCCAACACCATTTGTTAAACAGACTTTTTTCCCCAGTTCATGGCCTTTGGGCCTTTGTCAAATTTTAGCTGTTCAAAGATAGATGGTGTTATTTCTGGGTTCTCTCTTCTGTTCCCTTGGTCTACCTATCTGTTTTTGTATGAGGACCATGCTGTTTTGACTACAATGGCAGTATACAAGGTTCCAAGGTGAGGTAGTATGAGGCTTCCCACTGAATTCCTCCTCTTCGACAGTTCTTTGCTTGTTCAGAGTTTCTTCCCCTTCAGAATGAAGCTGGTCATTTGTTTAGCCATCGCAGTAAAAAATAACATTGGAATTTGTATTGGGACTGCATTTTATATATAGATTCCTTTAGGTAGAATAGGGATTTTCACAATGTTAAGTCTTCCTCTCCAGGAGCAAAGTAATAAGTCTCTTTTGGTTTCTTGCAGTGAGGTCTAATTTTCTTTTTATAGGTCTCTTACCTCTGTGGTTAGATTTATTCCGAGGTATTTTATCTTCTTGGATCTATTGTAAATGGTATTGATTTGGTGATTTCCCCTTTGATGGTCTTTTGGTTGGTGTCAAGGACTCCAACTGGTTTATTTACATTTATTTTATATCCTGATACTTAGCTAAACTCTTCTGTCAGTTCCCGTAGTTTATGGATTCTGTAGGGTTTTCTGAGTATACGATCACATCATCTGCAATTAGGGATACTTAGAGTTCCTGTTTACTGATTCAGATGGCCTGTATTCTTTATCTTGTCTGATTCCTCTGGCTAGACCTTACAGCACAGTAGTAGCAGTGGTTAACAATGGCATCCTTGTTTGGTTCACCTCAAGGGGAATTCTTTCAGTCTCTCTTCATTCTGGATGAGACTGGCCGTGGGATTTCACAGATGCTCTTTATTACGCTGAGGAATTTCCCTTGTATTACTATTTTGTTGAGTTTTTAACATGACTATGTGGACTTTGTGTCAAATGCCTTTTCTGCCTCAGTTGATAAGATCAAGTTATTGTTATCTTCTGTTTTATCAATGTGGTTTACTATATTAATTGCTGTTCTAATGCTGACACACTCTTTCAACCCTGGTATGAATCCTGCTCGGACATGGTGAATTAATTTTTTGATGTTGTTGAATTCTACTGTGTAGAGTTTGTTTGAGGATTCTTGCATCTAAGTTCCTGAGAAATATTGGTCTGTGATTTTTCTTTTTTGTGCTATCTTTACCCAGTTTTGGTATTAGGTTTATGCTGGATTCAGAATGAATTTGGGAGTGCTCCATCCTTTTCTATGCTGTGACAGACCTGTACTAGTATCAGTATTAACTCCTCTCTTAAAGTCTTGTAGAATTCTCCGGTGAAGTTATCTGGAACAGGAATTTTTTGATTGGTAGTCTTGATTATTTTTTCAATCTCTTTTTTCATAATGGATTTATTTATTCTACTTCTGTGTTAGTTTTGGTACGTAACATGATTCTAGAAATTTGTCGATTTCCTCTAGGTTTTCAAATTAATTAGAGTACAGTTTTTCATCTGTTAGGATTCTTCTCATTTCAGTGGGGTCTGTTGTGAAATCACCCATCTCATTTCTTATTTGTTTCCTTCCTCCCCTGATTCTCTTTTATGAGTTGGGCCTATTATGGTTTATTGATTTAGTTGCACTGTTTAAAAAACCAGCTTTTGGCTTGAGTTATTTCAATTGCTTTTTTATTTTTTAATTGATTTAGTTCTGCTCCAAGTTTTATTACTTGTGTCATTCTTATGCCCGAGCGTTTTTTTGTTGATCACTTTCTACTTGCTCAAATTCTAGTGTTTATTCATTGATTTGCACCCTTTCTTCATTGTGATTCTGTACTTTCATTGAGATCAACTGGTCTCTGAGCACTGCTTTGGCTGTATCCCATAGGTTCTAGTAGGATGTGTTTTCATTCTTAATTGAGTACATGGATTTCTTCTTATTTTTTATGCCGATTAAGTGAAAGTATACAATCCAATACAGTTTTGCATGCCCACCTGTCTGCAGCTCCTCCTGCCCTCTGCACCTGGTTACAGCACACTCCTCCTTTTCACTGTTTATTTCTAGTATCCCCTTAACAAGCATCAGGCCCCTCCTCTCCAATCTCCTCTCTCCCTAGAAAGCCGCCAGTAGTACAGCCTCCTATAAATGCGCAGAATCATAACGTACACATACCACATGTTCATACTGTGTCCATGAGACCAGTCCATTCTTGTCTGAAGAGTTGATCTCACTACTGGTTTCCAGCCAGGGGCAACAGCAGGTCTAGGAGCCATGTTCGCAGGGGATCCTCCATGCTGTTGGATCATCAATTCTAGTCTTTCAGTAGAATTCTTAGGGTGCACATCTTTTTCTTGTGTCCCCCATGACACCTGTCTTTGGTGGTGGCCACGTACCATCTGGTTCCTCTGACATGCTGGTAAGTTGATACAGTCTCCCATTCATATGGATCCTTCTGTCTCCTGGCACTTTTTACCTGTCTTTGTTGTTCTCGATCAACGTCTATTCCACACGAGTTGGGACCACTTGGTGGACCGCAGAGGGCAGCTTGCTAGCTTTTCAGACCCCAGATGTCACTCACCAATGTCTACTGTAGTAGACTCTCCTCGCAATAGACTAATTACGCGAACTGGCCTCGGTATTCCCGGAAAACGTGTTCCCCAGACCCTTGGTCCTGCTACTCCATCTTCTGAAACACTGGATTGGGTTTAGGAAACCTTTCAGTTTATTTATGATGAATTTCAATTAAGTTAATAATACTTTCTATCATGTGCGGACACTGCTTTCACCTAACCAAATTTGTATCAACTATCTATGACCAACCCTCTCCCTCCCTCCCCACCCTTGTAGCTGTCAAAGAGTCTTTGCTTCTGTACATAAGTCTATTTTTAAGTTCTCATAGCAGGGGTCTCATACAGTATTGTTCCTTTTGCCTCTGACTGTTTTCACTCACCACAATGTCTTCCAGCTAAAAGCCAGTTATGAGAGGCTTCCTAAAATCATCATTGTTCTTTATCATTCTATAGTGTTCCATTGAGTATATGTACTATGGTTTGTTTTTCCATTCATCTACTGGTAGGCACCTAGGTTCATTCCATCTTTTTGTTATTGTGGACAGTGCTGCAATAAACGTTCGTGTGCATGTATCTGTCTGTGTGATCACCTTTACTTTTGTAAGATGTACTCTAAGAAGTGAGCTTACTGGATCAAATGCTATTTCTATTTCTAGCTTTTAAAGAAAGCACCAAATTGCTTTCCAAAGAGGTTGTTCCATTTTACAATCCCACCAGCAGTGTGGGAAGAGTTCTGATTTCTCCACAGTCTCTTCAGCATTTGATGTTTGGGTTGTTTTTGGATTATAGCCAACCTCGTCAGGGTGAGATAGGATCTCATTGCACTTTTGATTTGGGTTTCTCTAATTGCTAATGATTGTGAGCATTTCCTCATGAACCTTTTGGCTGCCTGGATGTCTTTGGTGAAGTGTCTGTCCATCTCCTTTGCCCATTCTTAATTGGGTATTTACCTTTTCTTGTTGATACTTTGCAGTGACTTGTAGATTATGGCAATCAAAAATCAATTTGATATGTAGTTGACAAATATTTTTTCTGATTCAGCAGGTAGTCTTTCAACTCTTTTGATAAAGTCTTTTGATGAGAAAGTGTTTGATTTTTAGTATTTCCCATTTATCTATTTTCTCTTCTTTTGCTTGTGCTTTGTATCTCAGATTCTGAAGTCTGTCTAAGCTGTTCCATGAATTCCTTTACTGCATCCTTGATTCCTTTTATAACCCAGCACTATCTCAGCAAGGGGTTATTCATTTCCCATGAGTTTGAGTTTCTACCCATGTTTTGTCCGCTATTGATTTCAACTTTTACGGTTTTATAGTCTCAGAAAATGCTTTGCAATATTTCCTTGTTTCGGATTTTGTTGAGACTTCCTTTGAGACCTAATGCATACTTCTCTGTTATTGGGTAGAGAGATCTGTGTATGTCTATAAGGTTGAAATGGTTGTCACAATAAGATCTTCTGTATCTTTCTTGAGCTTCTTTCTGGATATTCTGTGCATTACTAGAAGTGCTCTGTTGAAGTCTCCTACTATTATTGTGGAGCATTCTATCTCACTTTTCAAGGGTGTCAGCAATGTTTTCATGCATTTAGAAGCCCTTTTGCTGGGTCCACAAATATTTAAATTTGTTATATCCTTCCTAGATATTGAACATTTAAGCAATAATGACCATCCTTGTCCATGATTGTGTGTTCTAGTCTATATTTGGAGTGAAATTAATATTGCCACTCCTGTTCTTCTTTGCATGTTGCTACGTTCCTTATACATTGTTCCATCATTGGAGTTTGAGTTTGTATCTTTGAGTATAAAGTATGTTTCTTTTAAGCAGCCTATAAACGGATCATGGTTTTTGATACAACCTGTTACTCTCTGTCTCTTTTTTGGTGCATTTAGTCCATTAATACCAGTGTAATTGTTGATAGGGATGTATTTAGTGCTGTCATTTGGGTACCTTTTTTTTAGTCTGCTGTCGACATGTTTGTTCCACTTAATATTCCGTTATCAGGTTTTTTTTTTTTTTTAAATGGGTTTCCTTTTCATCCTTATCAATGTCGGTATTTCTAGATTGTGTTTTCATGTGTAGTATCATGAGCTTGCTTTAGGCTACTCCACTATTCTCCTCTAATGTTCTAAGTTGAAGTCAGTCTTTCTTTTTATTGCGTTGACATCTGCTCCATCTGAAAAGTGTATGAATACACTAATTTGTCCCTCTATTTAGCATACTGCCGGGAGCCAGCCCAGGCATCTTTTCGGAGTCCCGCACGGAGGGAGGGAAGGCGTCCGCGGAAAAATGAACAAAGGAGACAGGAAAGAGTTTTTTGGTTTAAAGGCAGCCCGACCAAGAGAGAGAGCTGTCTGTCTTTATTGTTTTTATAGTCAAAGTGACGTGAGTTTTACCCTGCCCACTGACCGCACAATCTATTGGCTAATTTGAAACCAAAACCTCGTGATGGGCTAATTTGAAACCGAAACCTCATGATCTTGAGGTGATGTGATTTTTACCCTGCTCCCTGACCACATGAGCTATTAGCTAACGGAAACCTTGTGATCCTTTTAATTGTCAAGGCTTTCTAGATGGCCCGAGCCAGGTGTGTTGTGGTGATAACTGACATGCCCCGAGTTCAATCAGCCCTACTCATACCTCAAGCTTAAAAGGTACAGGAGGAGCGTTCTAAAGTTTATGATCTCTATTTGTTCCTACTTGGCTCTTTTATCTCCTCCTGCGGGGACAGTAAACACCTACCATCCCCCACCCTATGCCTTTCTTAAGCTGTTCTAAAAAGGATAATTCTTTTCACATGGCTGGGGATGTGCAGTTGGCGGAAGTCAGCAGGGCTGGGTGTTCCCGGGCTCAGCGTTTTCCCTTGTGCAGAGAGATGAGGGGGTATTTTGGGGGAGAGTTTAATTGGGGTGAAAAAATATACAGCCAGAAATATGTCAGGGGTGAGATGCATCCACCCACCATCACAAAGGCTTGTAGCTCTGCTCACAGAGGTCTTTGTGGGTGATGGGCTTTGGCAGCATACTGTTGTCATCATTTACACACTCAGATCTCTGCTGCCCTTATTTTAGTATTTTAGCTGTGACTGAGCTTTACGGTTTCCGTAACGAAGTTGGACTTTAGATGCTGTGTCCCGTGTTGTATTCTTGAATATATGTCTGATGTGATTGATTTTCTAATAGAAGAAATTCCTTTAGTGTTTCTTGTAATTTTGGTTTGGCTTTTGCAAATTGTCTAAACTTCTGTTTATCTAGGAATGCCCTATTTTACCATTATTATTTGAGAGATAGTTTTGCAGGATATCTAATTCTTGGTTGGAAGTGTTTTTCCTTCAAGGATTTGTATATGTCATGCGCACTGTGTTCTAATTAATGGAGTTTCTGCTGAATAACAGCTTAGTCTAAAATGACTCTACTTTGTAAGCTACTTTTTCTTTGATCCTAGCTGCTCTTGCACACTTCTCCTTATCTTTGACTTTGTTAAATTTGATTAAACATGTCTTAGTGTCTTTATTTTGGGATTTACCTGTTGCAAAATTTGATACGCATTTTAGAGAGATATTTTCTCATCTTTCGTTATGTCAGGGAAGTTTGCTGTCAGGAAGCCTTAAACAATTCTGTTTTCTGCTCTCTCTCCCTGTTTTGGTACTCTAATCATGCATACATTATTCCTCTTGATAGAGTTGTACATAACTCTTAATGGTTCTTCATTTATCTTCTCTTATCTGATTCTTCCTCAAATGCTGGTGGCAGTTGCTTTATTGATTTTCCTGATTCTGCATTCTATTATCTGAATCCTGCTCCTTTGTCTTTCTTCTGAACTGTCTAACTTTGTCATGTTAATCTGCTGAATTTCAGATGGCTGAAGCTCTAGCAGTTCTTGGAGCTTATTTTATATTTTTGTTGGTGCACCTTGACTAAACTGTATCCTGATTCCTTACAGGTCTCTAAGTATAAATCTTTTGTATTTTCCCTCCAATAATTGCAAAACTTCTTCCGGGAAGCCTCTTGATTCTTTATTTGGGCAGTTTTCTGGAACCACTGTGATCTGCTTCTTTAAATGATTAGAAATTGATAGTTGTCTCTGGGCCATCAGAAAGCTGTTGTGATTTGTTAGGTGACTTCAACTTATGTATGTTTATATATGTATATGTTCGTATATATGAGGACTTACAATTAAGTTGGCAAATTTATCCTAGAACAAGTGCTACATACCTCACTGCTGAGTATCTCTATGGTCACCTCTGATGTACTCCCCTTGGGAAGCTATGCACTGACACCAGCACCTAGTCCACCATTCATAGCAAATCTTTTGTTGTTGTGACTGAGTGAAAATGTACATTCCCATATAAGATTACATGCCCACCTATATGCAGCTTCCACTGCTCTCCCTGCCCGGTAACAGCACACTGTTCCTCTCTGCTCCATACATGTCTCATCTTCCCAACAGTCTCCTTTCCTGTCCTCTCCACCCACTCCCCTTCCTGTAGCCAGAGGTCACAACGATATCTTGTAGAGAACCACAAGCCAAGCCAAAAGCCAAGTGCCGTCGAAAAAGTGCACCCAATATATGGTCACTCTCCGTCGCCAAGTCCAATCCATTCATGTCCAAAGAGTGGTGCAGGAAAATAGCTCAGGGCAGACACCGGAGGTGCCCCACTTTTGTCCCAGGTAGAATTTGAAGTCTGGTGTACAGCAGAGCTGGGATGGCAATAAGTATGGGTAGAGGAAGTCAAGTCAGTGCATAGGAAAGTCCTGAGTCATGAAAGCTGGTGATCACCTAGCTGGTGATGCTCCAGTCAACGTCTGCAGTTCTGTACATGCAGGAATAGCAACTAAGAGGAGCCAGACGAATTTGTCTTCTACCACTCCTGTTGTTTCCTTCTCCAAATCCAGGAGAAAAGCTCATGGCACACATGTAAATTATCCTACTTCTGGCCTGAGTATTTCAACAGAATTTAGGGTCTGGTGTGGGGCAGAGAAGATAGGTGGGAGAGGAAGGGGAAAGGCCAGAAATCAGCACATGGGAAAGGATTGAGCCCCCAGGGTTCATGAGCACTTAGTTTGAGACAGTCTAGTGGGAGTCACTTGGCGCTCTGTAGGTGCAGTGATCTGCAGGACAGGGAGAGTAATGGAATGTTTCTTCTATCCCTCCCCTTTTTTCTCCGCAAGTCTGAGGGAAAACCTCAAGGCACACAGGTAGAATGTTCCACTTTGGCCCAGGAAGTGCACCAGAATTTATCCTCCAGTGTAGCTCACAGAAGTGGGGTCATGCCTACACTTGGCTGCCAGCTGCCACTTGTTGTCTAAGTGTGGCCATCCTAAACTCAGCCTCTTGGTTGAGAAAGATGGAATCCACTGCTCAGCGTGGTACCTGGCCTCAGCCACAGTGTCGGATGCAGCAGTCCCAAGCCTAGTCCTAGCTCAGGGCACACACCGAAGGTACCCCAGTTTTGGCCCAGATACTGCTCTCCAACAAAGATGGCCTCCATACCTGCACTACTGCTGTGGCTCTATGCCAGCAGAAGTGAGACCATCTGGGTTGCTGATTTGCTTCTCACCAAGGTAGACGTTCCCTTTCCTGTCACCGAGTCCAATCTCACAACTTTCCACTTGATTTTAGGCACCAAGAATGTACTTGAGAAACTCTAGTGGCATAGTAGATAAGTGCTACATCTGCTAACCAAAATGTTGGCTGTTTAAATCTGCCTAATGGTCTATGGAGCAGCTGTATTCTCTCGTAGGGGTTTGCTATGAGTTAGAATTCACTTGATGGCACTGGGTTTCGTTTTTGGGGTTACACTGAACTTGTTGTTCCATTCAGTTGTTTTTCAAGGTCTTACTTATTAGAGGGACACCCTGGTAGCATAGTGGTTAAGTGCTGTGTCTACTAACAAGACATAAGCAGTTTAAATCTGCCAGGAGCACCTTGGAACCTTTATTGGGCAGTTTTACTGTTTCCTGTAGAGTGCTGTGAGTTGGCGGCAACTCAACAGCAGTGGGTTTGTTTTTGGTTTTTACTTGTTAGAGGGATTAAAGGAGACATATGGCTAGTCCACCTTCTTAGCTCTGCCACCATATCACTTTTTAACAAGATGAAGACATATATCACCAATTTCATTTGGAAAGTGAAGCAGCCCTGCATAAGTAAAGCACAACTGAAAAAGAACAAAGTGGGAGGTCTCACACTACCTGAACTTCAGAACTTCTTACACTGTCCTGGTAGTCAAAACAGCTGGTAGTGGTACAAAAACACACATACACACCAATGCAACCAAATACAGAACTCAGAAACACCACCATCCACCTATGAACAGCTGATATTTGACAAAGACCCAAAGTCTGTGAACGGGCGAATAAAGTCTTTTTAACAAATGGTGTTGGCAAAATTAGATATGCATCTGCCAAAAACTGAAACAAGACCCATATCTCACATCTTGCACAATAACTCAAAATGGATCTCTGACCTTAATAGCAAACCTAAAACAGTAAGGAGTATGGAAAAAAATACAGGAATAATAGAAGCTCTAATCCATGACATTAATAGAGTATAAAATATTACTAACAATACAGAAACAGCACAAGAGAAAAGAGATCAACGGGAGCTATCAAAAATCACAGATTTATGCTCATCCAAAGACTTTATCAAGAGTACAAAGGCTGCACACAGATTGGGGAAAAAAATTTGGCAACTATGAATCTGACTGACATCTAATCTCACCTCCATAATCTACAAGGAATCACAAAATAGAAGCGAGGAAAACACAAGTTACCCAAATAAACAATGGCCAACGTATATAGACATATACTTTACCAAAGAAGACATCCAGGCATCAAAAACACACGAGGGAATTTTCAAGACCATCAGCCATTAACAGAAATCCAAATCAAAACTACAATGAGATACAATAAGATATTTGATGGCAACAAGGCTGCCATTAACCCCATAAAAACCAAAATAAATGGTGGAGAAACTATGGAGAGACTGGACGTCTTCTACACTGCTGAAGGGAATGTAAAATGTACAATTTGTCTGGAAAGCAATTTGGAACCTTCTTAAAATTCTAGAACAGAAATACCATGTGATCCAGCAATCTCATTACCTGGAATACAGGGCTTGACAATTAAGTCTTCGAAATTAATTCTTCTAAGTGCTATGTTTTTCATCACTGAATATCACTGTAGTGACCTTCAGAATACTCCTCTTGGGAAGCTATACTCTGATGCTAGTGCCAAGTCCACCTTTCAAAGCAATCTTGGAACTCTTCCAGGAATAGCCACGGTGCACGGTGGCTCAGGGGCAAGTTTGCAAACTTAATTGTACAGTTTTCTGAGGCGGAGTTTTTAGCTAATAAACAAAAAAGTGTATTGGAACACCCTCCCTACTCACCTGACCTCGCCCTGTATCACTTTTTTCTTTACCTGAAGATAAAGGAAATGTTGAAAGGAAGACATTTTGTCGACATTCAGGACATCAAGAGAAGCAGGACAACAGCTCTGATGACCATTACAGAAAAAGTTCCAAAACTGCCTTTAAGGTGGACTATGCACTGGCATTGGTGCAGAGCTTCTAAAAAGGACTGCATCAAAGGTGACCGCAGTGATATTTGGCGAAGAGGTACACAGCACTTTTATTTTTTAATATATTTTTTTTTATTTAACATAACTGAGTGAAAATGTACATTCACATGTAAATTTACATGCCCCCCTATATGCAGCTTCCACTGCTCTCCCTGTCCGGTGACTGCACACTATTCCTGTCTGTTCCATACATGTCTCATCCTCCCAACAGTCTCCTTTCCCCTCCTCTCTGTCCACTCCCCTTCCTCCAGCCAGAGGTCAGCAAGATGATATCCTATAGATGTATAGAACCATAAAGTGCTTCCAACATACGGTTACTCTGCATTGCCAAGTCCATTCCATTCCTGTCCAAAGAGTGGACCTTTGTTATAATTTATGGGAACGGGTAGCATCAGGGCCGGGGCCATGCTCTCAGAGGAACCCCAAAACTGCCGGACCATCAATTGAGGTCTTTTAGTGGAGATCTCATGATGCACCTCTTTTTATTCTTGGTACACAGCACTTTTAATGATGAGGCTGCAAACTTAATTGGCTGTCCTTGTATGTCTAGTGTACTGGACCTACCCCATCTGGGCCAAGGGAGAATGAAGAAGATCAAAAATAGGAAGATTGGTGCAAAGGACTAGTGACCCACAACTACCACAGGTTTTGCCGGACTGATTCCAGCATAACTAGATGGCGCCTGACAACCACCACCAACTGCTCTGACAGGAATCACAATAGTGGGACCCAGATGGTGAGTAAAATGTAGAACAAAATGTCAACTCACAGAAAACAGTACCAACTTGTCTGACAGACAAGGGGAGAAATCCGGTGAGTGTGGCCCCCAGATACCCTTTTTACTTAGTAGTGAAGTCACTCCTGAGGTTCACCTTTCAGTCAAAGACGAACACAGCCCATGTAGGTTAACTATGTACTCGAGACTAAGTGGGTACACCAGCCCAGGTTCAAGGACAAGGCAGGAGGGTACAGGAAAGCTAGATGAATGGAAATGGGAACCCAAGCTTGAGAACAGTGTTGATACACTACAGGGTTGGCAACTAGTGTCACCAAACAACGTGTGTATGGTTTAATGACAAAGTACTGTGCTCTGTAAACCTTCACCTAAAGCGTGTGCGCGCATGCACACACAAATCCACCCACCTACACCCCGTTACTGTGCCTTAAAACCAAAAAATCAAACCTGGTGGTGTGGAGTTGATTTTGACTCAGTCACCTGACACGACTGAGTAGAATTTACCGCACAGAGTTTACTAGGCTGTGAAGCTTTATGGAACCAGACTGCAACATGTCTCTCCTGGAACAAATGACGAACTGGAGCCACTCAACCCCTGGCTGAGCACTTAAATATTGCACCACCAATGGTCCCTCCAGCTCCCAAAGGTAACAAATCACCACACACTGGGTTGCTTAAAAAAATGTATCACCTCCATGTTTTGATGGCCAGAAATCTGTGTCATCCTGTCATCCAGGCGTGGGCAGGTCTGAACTCTTGCTGTCGGCTTCCTTCTTGCCTCTCCCAGCATCTGGTGGATGCAGTGTGGCTACATCAGCGCACTGTCAGCATGCCATGCCTCCTTCCTTTGTGACTCCCCGTGTATGTCTATGAGGACACTGGACACTGGCTTCAGGGCCTATCCGGTTCATCCAGGATGATGCCATTTTGAGAACCTTAAGCTAATTATACCTCTAAGACCCTTTTGCCAAAGAAGGACTTATTCTCAGGAATGGGATTTCGTACACGGACGTACTTTGGGTGGGAAACAAGTCAATCCACCACAGCAGGGCAGCTGTCGGACAGAGTTGGGATGGGAAGCAAGGTCACAGTCATCAGGACCCTGCTGAGTGGACCCTCTACCTGTGCCCTCAGCTCACAGGGCACCCGGAGCCCAGCTTGACCAGCCAGCCCTCTGGGGCTGATGTGAATCAAGGGTACCATCCTGGGCTGGTAGCAGGCAAGAGAAAATGGCTGCAAGGACCACGCAGTGGGGGAAAGCACTCTCCCCTGGAAGCAGTTTCTGTCCCGCTGCCACCACCCGGACCGACTACTGACCAAGGACAGCACCATGTCAGCTGAGAAAGGAAAACACTGGATCTGTTCTTACGGTCCTAGGGAGCCAGCAACCGAAGGTAAACTTGGAGGTTCAGAGTCAGAAAGCTAAAAATACCACCACGAGGTCTCCATGGTGCCCCCAGGGATTCAGGACAGAACAAGCCACAGCCCACGAGGGCTAGGCATACATTCTGCCAAGTGTCTGAGTGGTGGAAACCTGGGTGGCCTTGACACCCAACCCTGGGAACGGGTAGCGAGGGGCTGAGGGCCTGCACTTAGGGCCAAGGGTTTTGAGGCCTGAGGGTGGGTGGGGAAGGGCCCAGGGAACAGGCCCAGTGTTGGTGTGCTGGGAGAATTGCTGTTCTGGGGCCACGGCCACTGAGCCCTGAAGAGAGTGGGAGAACAATGGTCCCAGGTGGCCCAGGAGGGAACGGACATTAGGCGACCAGACCCACCTTCCAGGAAACCGGGGGATCCTTTCCTGGACTAACAGAAAATCACCAACTCTCTCCCAGAGCCCAGAATGGATTCTCCCAGTATTTAAACAGGCTCTAGGCTTCGCCTTTACAACAGCTGAACTGCTGAGGAGTCCTGAGACTGTCAGCTCTCTGTGCCTGAGATGACACCACAGCTCTGTGGGGAGGCAACATTTATTACAGGAAGAGGCCTAAACAGCATTGGGGACAACTGTTTGACCCAGAGAAGCCCCCAAACTTTGATCACTTCAGATACTCTCTGAGCTCTTCTAACTCCTCCCTTTAAATGGAAGTGGAGAATCTGTTTTCTCAAGTTATCTCTGCTCTCCTGATACTTTGGGGAAGAAAAAACGATTCAGCGGAGCTGCTGTGAAGCCCCTGAGAGGTGCGGAGACAAGAGGTGTGTGCTGGTCATAGCTTGTTCTGCGGAGTTCTGTGAGACCTGACTATACACTAAACGCTCACTGCTTCAGTCAGCTAGGGCTGCGCCAACAGAAATACCACAGAGTGGATGCCTTTAACAAAGGTAGGCTATTCTTACACAGTCCGGTAGGCTATAAGTCCAAATTCAGGATATCCACTCCAGGGGAAGGCTTTGCCCCTTGTCGACTCTGGAGGACAGTCCAGTATTGCGCAGTCTTTTCCAGGGAGTGTCTTGGCGCAGGAACCTCAGGTCTGAAGGACACTCTCTTCTCCGGGTGCTGCTTTCTTGATAGTGTGAGGTTCCCGGTTCTCAGCCTGCTTCTCTTTCATCTCTTGCAGGATGAAAGGATTAAGGGTGGGGCAAGCCATAGACCAGGGAAACTCCCTTTACAGTCCAACAGGGAGGTGATCTTGTGAAGGGATTTACAGCCCGACCCTAATCCTTTAACATACAGCACAGGGAAACCACAAAACAGAGGCTAGGGACAAGATACTGGGAATCATGGCCAATCCACATGTCTACCTCTATTTCTGCGGGGACACAGTTCAATCCATGACACTCACCTTTACTTACTGCAAACAGGAGTTCTCCTCCAGGGTGATATGCTTTTAGTTCTGGCTAAATCATCACCCAAACTCCCTGCAGATACAGGGTTTCTCCTGTCTCTAGTGAACAGTGACGTTCGACTTCACACTAATTCCTCATCGACACTCCTTCCAGAGAAGAGCTTCTAACTTAAGTGTGTTCCTCGTGTGCTATGAGGTGTGACTGAGCACTAAAGCCTTGCACACATTCCCTTCCCATATACGGCTTCTGGCCTCAGTGTGTCCTCTGGTGTCTGATGAGGTTTGACTTCTGGCTGAAGCTATGCCCACACTCCCTGCAGACATAAGGCATCTCCCCTGTGTGTGTCCTCTGGTGAACAAGGAGGATTGACTTTCTACCAAAGCCTTTCCCACACTCCCTGCAGACATAGGGCTTCCCCCCTCAGTGAGTCTTCTGGTGGGAGATGAGGTTTGACTTGTCTGAAAAGCCTCGCCCACACTCCTGGCAGACATAGGGCTTCTCCCCTGTGTGGATCCTCTGGTGTTTGATGAGGCTTGACTTGTCCACAAAGCCTCGCCCACATTCCCTGCAGACATAGGGCTTCTCCCCTGTGTGGGTCCTCTGGTGTTTGATGAGGCTCGACTTATCTGTAAAGCCTCGCCCACACTCCCTGCAGACATAGGGCTTCTCTCCTGAGTGTCTCCACTGGTGTGAGATGAGGGTTGACTTCCAAGTAAATCCTCGCTCACACTCCCTGCAGACATAGGACTTCTCCCCCGAGTGAGTCCTGCGGTGTGTGCTGAGGTCGGACTTCTGCGTAAATCCCTGCCCACACTCCCTGCAGACATAGGACTTCTCCCCCGAGTGAGTCCTGCGGTGTGTGCTGAGGTCGGACTTCTGCGTAAATCCCTGCCCACACTCCCTGCAGACATAGGGCTTCTCCCCCGAGTGGGTCGTGCGGTGTCTGCTGAGGTAGAACTTCCGCGCAAACCCCCACCCACACTGCCTGCAGACATAGGGCTTCTCCCCTGAGTGTGTACTCTGGTGTGTGGTAAGGTTTGACTTCCACCTAAATCCTCGCCCACACTCCTTGCAGACATAGGGCTTCTCTCCTGAGTGTGTCCTCTGGTGTGTGGTAAGGTTTGACTTCCACCTAAATCCTCGCCCACACTCCTTGCAGACATAGGGCTTCTCTCCTGAGTGTGTCCTCTGGTGTGTGGTAAGGTTTGACTTCTGCCTAAATCTTCGCCCACACTCCCTGCAGACATAGGGCTTCTCTCCTGAGTGGGTCCTCTGGTGTGTGGTAAGGTATGACTTCTCCCTAAATCCTCGCCCGCACTCCCTGCAAACATAGGGCTTCTCCCCTGTGTGGGTCCTCTGGTGTGTGATAAGGTGTGACTTTACACGAAACCCTTGCCCACACTCCCTACAGACATAGGGCTTTTCTTCTACATATGTCCTCTGCTGTCTGATGAGCTGTGACTTTGGGCTAAAGTCTTCTCCATATTCTCCACAAAGGACTTTGGTCACTCTTGAGATTCCTGCCCCCAGGAGTAATGTGTCTGTGTCCTCACGATTCACCTTCAGGACTGGGCTGCTCTGTGACTCCATCATTCTCTTACCATCCCTAGGCCTCCCCATCTGCGCTCTGGATCCGCTGCAGCAGGCCTTTGAAATCCCGACCGCCCGAGTCTCTTCAAACACTGGTCTGGACACATCTCCCTCTGGACCTTCGGCTTTGTCAGTCGAGTTGTGTTGCTCAGAAGGCTCCTGCCTCTGAGTCACTGGATCGCGGTCCTCCGACTGGAGGTGTTTTCTTGTTCTGTTCTCAGAGGGGTGGCTGCGATTCACGTGTTGGCTGAGAAATTTCTCACTGGAGAAGGCCAGGGGGCAGGAGGGACACGGATGGATTTCCTGGCTTGCTTCTCCTGGAAGAGCAAGTTTTCAGTCAGAGTTCGTGCACATAAAGATGCCTGACCATCTGCTTCATCTCATGAAAACACTTCCCTGGGATCATCACAGTGTGTTCCTAGCACAGGTCTCCACAGCAATCTGGAACCCCACAGCAAGGCCCTTCTCTATAGTTCAGCCAGACAAGGGCCTTGACGTAGGAACTGGAGGAAGCCTGACTCTTCCCAGCTGAGACTACTCCACAGGCATCTTCTAAGCCCTTTGACTACTTGGATACGGAGTGGGCAGCTTTTTTTTCACTCATCACTGCCTTTCTACGGGCTGTGACTTTCCTGTCACTGTTGGCTTAAAAACCAAACTCCCCACGCAGATGGTAGACGGTTAATGCAATGCTAGGCTCCACTCCACCCATTATCGGGTTTCACTTCCTCAACATCCCACTTTAAAAATGGGGTGTAATGTATTTTGCTCATCCGAAAATAGCTGTTGAAAGCCCATTATGTGCTGGGCATTCAGTGAAGGCACAGACACTGAAGAAGTTTGGGTGCCTAAAGCGACAGATGGATTTATGGGACACCTGGCATGTGTCCGCTCCTTCACATGTAATGCTTTCAGACAACATACGGATTCTACATCTTCACCCTTATTTTATGCATTAGGAATCTGGATCTCCGAAAATCTGGAAGTTTTACCTGTGCTCTGCGGCTCCCCATAATGAACTAAGGTCTGTGACTTTCAAGTTAATTAGACTGAATACAGCACCCTACTTCTGCCCTCCAGTGTATACTTATGGACACAAACCATCCTCAAGAACTTTTCTAGAGGAACAGCAGGGACTGGGTCCCAAATCATTTTCTTACCCAGTTTCTGTCGCGAGTGCTGATCAGAGGTACTTGCTTCTCCAGGAGACCACACTGGTTTCTGGGCCTGCTCTGAGTCAGCTGTGCACTGCAAAATTGCTGTTTCTGATACTTCCTTCCAACCAGATTCTTTACTTACAGGCACCGTGGACGTTCTCTACAACATGAGAGATACATAGTAAGGGACAAGAGGAATCCCCGCACATGACCTTCATTAGACTCCCACAGCCCTCAGGCACCTGGCAGCCAGAGGACTGGAGGGAAGAGGAAGGGTCCCCACAAGAACCAAAATCTTCAGTCTGCATCCCTTAAATATTCTCAAAAGGTCTCCGTGTAGGAGAAGGGACGGAGGGCGAAGGCTGGAGACACTAGCTGTGAATCAACACAACCTGGGAGAGATGCGGTGGGGCTTAGAGGAACAGGGAGTCCGATATAAACCAGTGCACATGGAATGGGAGAGAAAATGTAAAAAATCACAGAGGGGATGACGCACAGGGGAACTGAGGGATGGAGCGGTGTGACTGGGAAGGGAACAGCCAACTGCTACAGATAGGCATCGAGACGACAGAAGTAGCAATTCCAAAGGCAGAAAACTTGTCATATCCTAGAAGGAATACTAACTCTGGAATTAGAAAATACTGGAATAAAATTTGCCAATTCTTTCCTTATGAATTCTGCTGAATAACGCTTTACAGATAGCTAATTCTCTGGGTCATTCTGTTACTCTTTATGCAGAAAACGCACACATCCTCAATCTTAAAGTTACAATGTTAACAGTGTAAATCAAAGTAAGTTACTGACTACAACACGAATGTGAGACTACTTCCTTCACAGCTGTGCTACAAACTTCCTCTCCTGCACCATCTCCACAGCTAAAACTGGACTCACTGGGATCGTTTTCAGAATTCTCTAACCTTCTTACAAAGCAAAACCCATGCCACTGCTGTGAAGCTGATTCTGATAGTGACCTTCTAGGACAGCGAAGCGTCCTGTACGATTTCAAGGCAACAACTGGTAGGTTCAAACTACTGTCATTTGGACTAGCAGCTGAGCTCTCAGTCACCGCACCACCAGGGCTCCTTAACCTGCTTGCTCATAGTTGAGATTCTAGATGCGCAATCACGCATTCACAAAATATTCAGGTGTCTGTCAGGGACCAAAGCTGTCCCTGGGACATCCCAAACCGGTCAGGTACCCAGGAGGCTCCACAGAGCTTGCAATGCAGAGGGGCCAGCTAAGAAGAGGATTCAAACCACACAAGATGCATTTACTCAGTCCCCAGGGGACAGCGGTGACTTCCTCCTATAGAAAAGACCGTGTCAATCAGTTCTAGAAGAATGAGTTTCTACTAAATAGTGTCTATCTGACAGAAATTCTTAAGTCATTGTTTGACTCTGTATCTCAATCGTCAACCTAAACATCTTCAGGGCTGGGAGGTGCTTCCTCTGCTTCAGTAGGAACCCCTGACGGTGGGGACTTAGCCCGCTCTATCTGGGGTCACCCACCGGACAAAACGACGCTGATATTTGCAGGAAACCGGAAAAGGCTAGCTCCCCTTAGTCAGGGTCTAAGAGCGACAACCAGCTGAGCACAGCAGGGGACTGAGGTGCGACTCATCAGCTGGACCTTGGAGGACACACCATGAAATTCATAAATATGTGTAGCTTTTCATGAGCAAGTGAGTGTTTTGGATTCCACTCCATTCCGGGTGGTACTATGACATCAGGTGTGCAACTGAACGTGCCGGCACCTCAGTTTCCTCATCAGTGAAACAGTCAACGCCCACAGGCTTGTCTGGACCAAAGGTGTTTGAAAAATGATTCTCACAGCATCATTATTTCAAGCCTGTGCATTCAGTTTGTACTCTCTAGATGGTAGGGGCGGGTCAGCACTGGCTACAAAGGGAAAGGCTGGATGTTCAAGTCCACCCCCGGGCGCCTCGGAAGAAAGAGCTGGCACTCTACCGAAAGGTCACAGCTTGAAACCCCCGTGAGTACAGCTCTGCTCTGACACAGCAGGAGCTGGAATAGAGTCAGTGGGCACGGCCGTTCTATCTGGAGTCCCTGGGTGGTACAAAGGGGTAAGCCCTTAGCTATGAACAGAAGGACAGGAGTCTGGAATCCAACCACAAGAGCCTGAAAGAAAGGCCTGGTCATCAGTTTCTGAGAGATCACAGCTATTGCAAACCTCCTCCCAACACAAGGGTTGTGAAGAGTTGCAACAGACTCAACAGCAAGTCTTTTTTTGTTTCTTTGTAAGTTTCTATTGGGGTGTCGACTAACCGTCCTCTTAGAAGATTAAAAAAAAAGAAGTAAAATTTCATCACTGCTCCATCTTACGCTCATACCTAGTAAGTGGTAACACTTGCCAAGCCAAGTGCCGTTGAGTCGGGTACCAATTAAGTTTATTAATATAAATTTCTCAGAAATAAAGTCAGGAATACTATGGAAATGAAACAAGCGGTAGTCTATCACTGTCACAGCCGTCATGGGTGGGAGTGTGGGCATGAGTGGCCGGCAGCAGTCCTGGTCGCCCCTGAGTGTGGCTTCCTCAGGAGGGTGTTCTTGCCCGTAGGACTCACAGATACTCACCTTCTGGGGTTTTCTCGCCTGCACTCTGGAGGCCACCCAGGGAGGTTTGCCTGAAAGGCAATGAGAAATCAGAATTTATTTTGCTTAGTGAATGCTCCAGACCCTGGTAACGCTCAGGTACGGATACAGAATTACAAAGCAGAGCATGGAGAGCCCAAGGGTTCTCCAAGGGGAATTTGAAAGGGTTTCTACAGTATGATTCCTTAATGTGCCATTGGTTCCACAAAACGTTTAAAATCTCACCTCTGATTTATAGACACAAAGTATGTCTTATGCTTATTTGAAGACATTAATCAACTAGCATCGGGGTTACAACTGGATTCAGACAGAGATCTGTGATAAACCAGGAGGGACAGGGTCTGTGTTTGACCCATCACACTACTTCTGTGAGCTGCTGAGGTCTGAAATCTGTGGATGCGAATCACAGATGTTGAATCCAACTTGATCTTTCCTGCTTAGGAGGAAGGACTATCATTTTGTAATCTCTCCCGTCTCACTTCTATTTTATAAAGAGGCCACAACACCTTATCTGCCTGAAGCACCTGGGCTCCGATCAGGCGGGCAAGCTCAGGACAATTAAACAGCTCTCAAGGCTCTCCCGAGATCAAGCCTGAAACACCAGGCTCCGTTTGGGGTAACAGACTTGTGGGTAGTGATTAAATGTACATCAATAACGTATCTTGATAAATGTGCTAACTGTGCATTCTTGTACAGACATTGAAGGCACAGACTATGAACCACTATAAAATTAACATTAGAAAGTAGTTTGACACTTAAATTAAGGTTCCTTAATTGTCCTTGGATTCATCATGAAGCTTTAGCAAACATAATCTTGTTAAAGAACGGTAATCAATTTTAAGCATAAAGAAAGCCTAGACAATTGTACAGGAAAAACCTAGAAACACACTACCATGGAGACCTTAACATTCTGCTACAACTGCTTCTGAGCTTTTCATTTCTATTTTAAAATTAAAAAAATGACAGCTAATCATAGCTATGTCACCTGTGAGCCCTCCCTCCTTCTTTGATGTTGGATCTGGTATTTCTTATTCACGTTCCAATTGTCATTTATCTACCATCTATTAATATAGTGGAAAATAGCATACAAGGTCTGACAATTAGCTTTCTGAACTCATCTGAGAAAAAGTGCTGCAGATCGGACTGCTGAATATCACTACAGTCACCTTGGAAGTACATCCCTTCGGAAGCTGTGCAGTGATGCCAGCGTCTGATCCACCCTTCAAAGGACTTTTGGAACTCTTTTTCTGGAACGGTCACCAGAGCTGTTGTTGGATTACCCTCGATGTCCTTCAATGTCATCAAAAGGTCTTCCTTTCAATAGTTCCTTTATCTTTGGGTACAGAAAGAAGTCACAGGGAACCAGATCAAGGGAGTAGGTAGCATGTTCCAATACAGCTGCCTGTTAACTGGGTAAAAACTCCCTCACAAACAACTCTACAATTAAGTTTGCAAACTTGTCACCGTGCAACCGTGCACAACGGCCATTCCAAAAATGTTCTGAAGGGTTGACCAGGTGCTGGTGTCACTGCATAGTGACGGCAGTAACATTCAGCAAGGAGGTCCACAACACTTAGAACAACTAAGTTCACAGCTGTAACTGTGAGACCTCCTGTGCTATCTAACAACAGAAACCCTGGTGGCATGGTGGTGAAGTGCTATGACTGCTAACCAAAAGTTCGGTAGTTTGGTTCCTCCAGGTGCTCCTCAGAAACTAGGGGTCAATTCTACTCTGTCTTGTGGGGTCACTATGACTCAGAAACACTCTGAAAGCAGTGGCTTCTCAAAAATTTTTTTAAAGCACCTTACACATTTTCAAAGTTTCAAAAACTAGCCTTTCACTGAACATACGCTTTGGATCCTGCTTGCTTGGGAAACATTTCACTTTGCTGTGAACAAGCCCTCTCCCTTGCTAGCTTCTGAAAAGTGTCCGAGGCCTGAACCCTGAAAATCCTGTTGGCCTCACCGTGCTGCCTAGGTGTCCAGTCCTCACTGGAATCTTTAGTCTCATCCACATTAGCTTTGATGATCTTTCTATGACAAAACGTGAAGGCTGGGCACGTGGCTCTGAGACCTGGAAAGAAGCAAAACCTTTGTCCTTAAGGGGAAAGCTAGGAGCAAAAAGGAACAGCCGCTCGGTGATGGGCTCGGACAGGCCAGAATGGACACAAGTAAAGCAACTTTCCCTCCAGGTGCTTCCACGTGGTCTGAAAATTAAGTCAGCAAACCTGTCACTCTGCAAGGAGTACTCTGATTGTACGTCTTCCAATACAGTTCTGTTTCTTCTTTTGGCATTCTTTGCTATGTGCAATGTTTTTCTCCAGTAAAATTCAAATCTTTCAAACCCTGTCTTCCCTATGGACTGTCCAGCTTTTACACGTACATGATACGACTGAAAATTGCTTGAGTCAGGCAGTTTTCTGAGGCCATCTTCCTCAGCAGAGAAGTAGACTTGCAGACGCTCTTGGCACTAGAATTATAGAGAAGTTCCATTTCATAGACAAAAGCTATGTTCTTGTGAATGCATGTGGATCTGAATCTCCCCTTCATACTAAATTCTCTCCCTTTAGCCAGGACTTCCTCTGTCCTCTGTACACTGCACCAGGTGCCAAAATTGGATGCTCCACCTGGGCCAGAAGTAGGACGCCATACGCAGGACGTGAGCTATCCTCCTGGACTTCAATAGGAACTATTTAATAAATGGTAGAAAAAAATTCTGCCAGGACCCTTAAGCAGCAAAAAACAGGGTAGACACAAGACCGTTATCCAGGCACAGATGACTATCAGCCTCCTATCTTTCTCAATGCGTGCACATGGAAATCTATGCCCACACCAATCACCACTGCCCAGGTAGGAATGGAGTGAACAGCTGGCACCAAACACTTGGTGACCAGGTATTTGGGAACCTGAGCTGAACATATACAAGAAAAGTTAATGAAATTCTGGGCCACTGTTCCTAGTAAGAGGTCTAACAACCTGGTGACTGAATTTCCAAAAAGAAACCAAACCCACCGTTGTTGAGTTAGATGCAACTCAGAGACTCTAGATTTCAGAGAAGGACTGTCCCACAGTTTCCAAGAAGTGCCGGCAAATCCGACCTGCAAATCTTTTGCTTAGCCTACATAACTATCAGGCTTTCCATAGAATCTCGAACACACTAATAATCAAACTATCTCACACAACCAACCTATATGGATATTTCAAAAATAACAAAAAAAAAGAACACAGTAAACAGACAGATTACAAAAACTTTCTGATAGCTCTGAGACAACAATCAACATAGATACAAAGAGGAAGTCTAAAATGACTTCAGAAAGCTCCCCAAACAAAGAAGTAAAATATTTTCGAGACAAAGATGACAATAACGGGAATCACAGCCCACTCAAATTGCTATGTACATTTTTGAGGAGACACAACTAAAACCATTACAGTAACAGATGCCAACTATATGATGAAAAATCAGGCAAGACAATTTTAAAAAATGAAGAAACACAGCAATGTGGGCATGAACTAAAATGAATGATACATGAATGACTAGAGTATGACAACAGGTGGTGGAATAACAGAAAATACAGAGAGAACTGTTGAAGATCTGTTGACAAAAAACTTCTCTGATAGCATAAAAGATGACAAGATATCTATCCCAGATGCTCATTAAACTCCACACAGGACAGATCCCAGAAGAAGGGCACCATGGAATATCATAATCAAACTCCCCAAAACTAAAGATAAGCAGAAAATTTTAAAGGCAGTTAGGGCTAAACAAATAAATAATCTGCAAAACAGTCAATAAGACGAAACTTGGACGGCTCAGCAGAAACGATGAAGGCAAGAAGGAAACGGGATCACATATAAAGCCTTGAAAGGAAAAAATCTGCAAGCCAAAAATTATGGACCCTGCAAAATTGTCTCCTAAATAGGGTGGTGAAACTAGGGCACTCCCAGATAAATGGAAGTTTAGAGAACTTGCAAAACTCAAAGTGAAATTACAGAAAATACTGAAGGAACTTCTTCAGTTAGAAAATAGACAACACATGATAAAAATGAACAGCTACACCCAAATTATCACAACGTGAAGCAGAACAATTTAATAAACCCATCACAAAGGAAGAGACTGAAAAGGTTACAAAACACTGCCAACCAAACAAAGCCTGGGCCAAGATAGCTTCACTGCAGAATTCTACGAAGCATTTAGAGAAGAGTTATCTCCAATACTACTGAGACTATTTCACAGTATATAAAGGGATGGAGTACTCCCAAACTCATTGTATGAAGCCAGCATAACCCTGATACCAAAGCCAGGGAAAGACCCAACAAAGAAAGAGAAGTACAGACTGATACCACTCATGAATCTAGATGGAAAAATCTTCAGCAAATTTTTTGCCAATAGAATACAACAACATATCAAGAAAATAATCGATGCTGACCAAGTGAGATTCATACCAGGGATGCAAAGCTGGTTCAACATCAGAAAACCAATCAATGTGATGAACCACATAAATAACACAAAAGACAAGGATCACCTGATTTTGTCCACTGATGCAGAAAAGGCATTTGATCAAGTTCAACACCCATTCATGGTAAAAACTCTTAGCAAGATGGGCATAGACGGCAAATTCCTCAACACAATAAGGGCCATTTATACAAAGCGAAGTGCCCACATCATCCTGAATGGAGAGAGACTGGAAGACTTTCCCCTGAGATCAGGAACTAGACAAGGATGCCCACTCTCACCTCTCCTCTTCAACATTGTGCTAGGAGTTCTAGCCAGAGCAATTAGACAAGACGAAGAAATAAAGGGCATCTGCATTGGCAAAGGGGAAGTTAAAAATCTCTCTGTTTGCAGATGGTATGATTGTATATGCAGAGAACCCCAAGGAATCTATAAGTAAGCTACTCAGACTGATAGAAGAATTCAGCAAAGTCTCAGGATACAAGATATCAAGTTGTTACCAATGCACCATTCACAGTAATCACGGCCCTGAACTGGCTTGTGTTTCACAGATTAAATCATCTGGCAGAGATGCTAAGACTACTTTCACTGTACTTCTAAAATATGGGATTCTCAAACAATTGTACATAACTGAAATACGTTTTCAATATTCAGTATTTCAACTCACATTTAAGAAAAATACTACATTGTGAAAGTCATCGGAGACACAGTGATAAAAAAAAGAAGACCCATTGCCATCAAGCTGATTCCAACTCTGACCCTACAGGACAAAGCAGAACTGCACCACAGGGTTTTCAAGGAGTCCCTGGTGGACTGCAAATAATGATCCTTTGGTTAGGAGTCGTAGCTCTAAATCACTACGTCACCAGTTTCCACAGGATATGATAGCTAGATTTTTTAAAATTTATATATCTCCATATATATAGATATATGTATTTCTAAGGCACCAGCGGTCCTGGTGACACAAAGCTTAAGAACTTGGCTGCTAACCAATACATTGGCTGCTCAAATCCACCAACTGCTCGTTGGAAATCTGATCGGACAATTGGATTCGGCCTTGCACGGTCACTGTGAGTCAGAATAGGTTTGACAACAATGGGTTTGGTTTTCTGGTGAGGCCGTACTGGACCAAAACCTAAAAGTTGGTGGTTGGAACCAATCCAGCAGTACGTTCATGAGTCAGAACGCATTTGATGGTTCTGGGCTTGAGACGTGTGTGTGTGCACGTGCGCTTCTGAGAGGACAATTGGGTGCAGGTAACATGGAGAGTGTGGACAAAGGCATATCATGAAGGAAGACAGGGAACAGCAATGAATACTTTCTTGACTCTGAGCCAAAACTCTGGTCTTCAGGGTCTCTGGAGATGTGCAAAATCATCAAGTCAACTGTGTAATAAACACAGTAAGAATCTTTACAATGTCCCAGACCACCAATAACCTGTTTACCAAAAAAATGAAGGAAAAAAAAATACTGAAATCAACACTCACACTTGGAACATCTAAAGGGCCATAAAGCTTTTAACCAAACTTGAAGTGAGAAGTCAGTTTCATAAAGAGAACGCTGTGAGGAAGACAGCATATGCATGCTCCTTAGAGCAAAGGAACTTGCTTGTCTTCTTTAACAATGCGTTCCCATTCCTCTGCCCATATATGGGGTAACACCGAGAAGCATCACATATTGGTTACTACATAATAAATGTTAAAGAAAATGAAGTCATCCATACCTAGTGAGGCCAGGTTTCTGAAGGTTTCCAGCATCACCTCTCTGTAGAGTTTCCTCTGAGAAACATCCAGCAATGCCCACTCTTCCTGGGTGAAGTCCACAGCCACATCCTCACCAGCCACTGAGCCCTAGAAATACAGAATATTCTACTTCAGTAAGGTACCATGTACTGCAACTTGTGTGAAATGCACAGTAAGGCTGAAAGTCCTGGGAAAATGAGATTTCATGGGGTTCTGCGACAGGGTTCTCTGCTCTCCTAAGGTCTGCTCTGGGGGTCAGCCATCATTCTCACCTCTTCACTGGCTCACTGTCTCCATTCAACCTCACGGACTGCATCCTGTCTACGAGACTTAAAAACACTTCCTGTATGAGGGACTTAACCTTCTCTACTTTGCCACCAATTCCACTCATTTCTGCTCTCTTCAGTCTAGAACACTCAGAGCACAGAGTGGAGAAATGCTCTCCAACGAAAGCCCAGTTTCCACATTCAGATCACTTCTCCCTGGGACGAGAGGTTACCAACTTGCTCAGTGCCCGCCTGAATACTTAAGAAAACCAGAAACAGGGTGAAATCAGGATGCAACAAATCTGAAAAGGTCCATGTGTAAACTCTTTAGGTTGCTGAAAAAGGAATTTTCAATGAAGAAGTCAACTCACCAGTTTCAATGCCTTGGGCCCTATTTTTACAAAACTAATCCTTCTGGTTCCAACTTTTGCATTTCAGTCTCCAGTAAGCAATGATCAGTACATCTTAACTGCAACTTGGATCAATTTTAGACTGCAGAATTTGACCCCAAAAAATCTTCAGTCTCTTCATCTTTGGCCTTAGCAGTTGATGGGTAAATTGAAATGATAGCCCTATTGACTGTTCTTCCTGGTAGGAGTATGACACTCTATGAGACAGTCTTCTACTGCTGTTCACAAGGTTTCCACAGGCTCACTCTTTCAGAAGTACATTACGAGGTTCAGCTGAAACCTGTCTAGGAGTTTAGCAAAAATTTGTGACCTTCAATATGGCAAATACTGATGATATGGCATCTAGCATCACAGCAAAATAAAAGTGACCACAGTACCACAAACCGACAGATACATGGAGGTTTATGCTATCGTTAACAAAGAAAACCTAAAGCAATAGCTTCAAATGCAAAACAAATGTAACTTTCATATAGTAATTTTATAGTCACGTGAAAACGTCTACGTTTAGAATTGTCTTGGTTCAGAAACAATTATATGTCTAACCTTTTGAACCTGGATCTTAGAAATTTACATTTATACTAAGCTTTGAAAGAGCAAAATTTTGGGCACACTCCAATTTCCATTGGTAGGAAGATGCTCAAAACAAGCAGGATCAACCACAGGCAGTATTACGGAGCTTCCTAAGAAATTGCAATTAAGCTTTTTGTATTATAAAAACTCCAGGGGAATTATTAAAAAGCAAGTGTAAATTCTACTACCTTTGTGCAAAAAGCTACGAGAAACAATGTGTTTCACTTTTGAATGTTTACTCTAATATCAGGCAAAATACGCAACTCTTTGTGCTTGAGAAGTTTATATCCATTAAATTGAAAAATTCTTGAAACACAGTCTCACCTAGAATGTTTTTCGAGTGGAAACTGTTACCCTCAGGAGTTAAATACAACATCTCATGGGCTGAGCTTATCCAGCCAAACAGAGCATTTTTTGTTTAGATTCCCATACAAGACTCTGCAGTTGTTGGAAGTGACCGGGACTTAACAGCTATAGCCGAGACGGGTGGCCAGACAAAAACTCGACTGGGGAAACCACGCGTCTAAAACACCTCATGGCCTCCAGGAAACAACATCCCTCCGAAAGGGAGGAGGACGACACCCCGCACATTATCCAGCTGGACCCACCGTCCATGCCCACACTGCAACGAGGAATTCGGGAGAGAACCCCACGGACAATCAGGGCCTTCCAGTGTTAACACTCTCAAAGTATAACGTGCAGCTGCAGCTCTGGAACTGCAGTGAAAAGCCTCTGAGACCTGGGGAGCTGCACACTCAACTGTGTAATCCGAAAATACATATCAGCTTGGTTAGACTACGATTTCTAGTATTATGAGGTTTTCCTTCATTCATGGTTGTAAGTTTCGTGTATGTTATCAATTCTAATCTCTGCCTGTACTTTGTGTGGCACGATTAGGTTATGTTAGAGAGGATGGGGTGGGACTGTCACATCCTTCCTAAGGTCACATCTGAGGTTCCATTAAAAGGAGTTTCCGGAAGAAGTGGCCTCATAACACCTCTTATCCTGTAAGAGATTAAAGGAAAGGGAAGCGAGCAGAGTAGGAGACCTCCTACCACCAAAAGGCAGCATTAAGACTAAAGCATGTCCTCTGGACCCAAGGTCCCTGGGCTTAGAAGCTCCGTGATCAGGGGAAGATTCAAAGACCTTCCTCCTGAGCTGAGGAAGACAGAAAGCCTCCCCTTGGCTTTGGACTCTTAGCCTACCAGACTATGAGAAGATACACTTTTCTTTAGTGAAACTCTGTATGCAGTATTTCCATTACAGCAGCATCAGATGAGTAAGACATGGGGGTAGACAACAAACCTACAGAGAAGGGACAAGGGTGGCTCTGGAGGACCACGGACTCTCTCCTCAGTGACAGCCGCTCCATCTTCAGACTCTGCTCAGGAGGTCCTGTCACTGAACACAGACAACCAAGGCCCAGGATGAGGTCGTCAACATCCCAGGACACGGGCCCTGAGACTGAAGCATGGAAGGTGAGCACAGGCATCCAAGAGCTGAAAGTCTACCTATTTCTGGAGAAACAGTCCAGTGACAGTGGAGTGGGCCGTCAGGGTGCCGCTTAGGGCTCAGTCCCTTGGCCTTCCGCGCCACCTGTTTACGTGACTGGGGAACCTCAGGACCCCCAGCAGTTCACATCTAGACTCACCCCTTCGAGTAACGGTATCCTACCTCTTGGTATTCTACACCACTTCTGCCACCACCTTCTGGAACTCTAAATGAACAATTAAACACAAGAGGCCACTGCAAGAAGAGGGACAGCAGAGGAAGCCGAGTCACTAGGCAGTCTGGAGGCACATGAGTGATGTCTGCTTCCCAAAGCCAGTCAGGGCAGCTGAAATCCTTACTTGTGATTCCATGGGTGTGCAAGATGGGCACCTCCCGTCCACAGCTGCCTAGACTCAACTGTATCACCTGGTATCGCCTTCGAGACCTGAAACGGAAGAAGACAGTGTTTAGTAAGGAGGGACTGGTTCCCAGCCCTCAACTCTTTCCTGGGCAGGGCGTCCCTGATGCTCATGGCCATGTTCCACTCTGAGGACATCAGTATTCACGGAGAGATCCAGCTCCAGCCTCCTGAGGAAACACCTCATCCTTCAGGAAGCTCCACAGTCATCGTCCTCTGACGAAAAAGTCATAGAGGAGGAGCATCGAGGCCGGCGCAGGCTGAAAAACGTAAACCTGCCTCCCTTCAGCACACGTGGGGTTCAAGGCTTAGGCTTAGGATACACCCATGAGTTTACAGGCTGATTTATGGAGAACAACATATACACTTCTATTGGGTATCCACATGCGTGAACTATCAGGGAGAATCTATGTCAAACTCCAGTCAATAAACTCATCAGGAATCCCTGATCTTTAATTAAGGGCCATTGAAACTTTTCCCTTCTGCTTTATGGGAAAACCTGTCCTTTCATTTACAGCACGGTTATATAGGATAAACCAGCCCTGGTGATGCAGGGCTTAAGCATTTGGCTGCTAACCAAGAGGCCCAGTTTAAACTCATCAGAAGCCGCAGGGAGAAAAGGGTGACAATGGGCTTCCATAAAGATTATAGCCTTAGAAACCCTACAGGGCAGTTCTACTCTGAGCCCTGGGGTCGCTGAGGCGGACAAAATCAACTCAATGGCAACAATTGAGAGTTTAGGCTCTTAAAACACAAAGAGAATTAACAACGTGAACAAGTAGAGAGAGAACAAGAAAAGAACTCCTTGGGCACCAGAAGAAAATACATAATAAAACTCACAGCACAAATAAATGAATTAGAGGACAATGAAACGAGCAAAAGAATTAACCAAACCCAACGCTAGTTCTGTGAAAAGATCGACAAGAGTGACAAACAACTGGCTAGACTCCCAGATGAAAAACGAGAGGGGAAACAAATAAACTGAATAAGAAATGAGACAGGAGATGTCAAAATAGAAACAACTGAAACCAAAAGTATCATAACAGAATACTATGAAAAACCAGACTTGAACAAATTTGAAAGCCTAGAGGAATTGGACAAATTTCTAGACTCATATAGCCTACCAAAAATATCACAAGGACAAGTAGAACAACTTAATAAACCCATCCCAAAAGAGACTGAAAAACTAATCAAGAAACCAGCAATCAAAAAAAGTCCCAGAACAAGTCTCAACAACATAAAATACCTAGGAATAAATGTAAAGAGAGACAGTGAAGAATTGTCCCATAGTTCCCAAGGAATGCACGGTAGACTTGAAATGCAGACATTTTTGTTAGCAGTCGTACCATTTAACCACGACACTGCCATGATTTCCGGAATTTATAGGCATCAATTTTTCTTCCCCATTTTGTATCCATACCCAACTTTCTCGTGCACATGAGGCAAACGGAAACATCATGTCTTGGTTTGGGTGCTTTTGAACACGTTACAGAGGTCTTTTGCAAATTGGTCTAATGCAACACATTCACTTCCTCACTGTTGCTTCCACAGGCACTAATAGTACATCTGAAGAAAAGGAATCCTGGACAACTTCAACCTTTTCTCTGTTTATAAGCATGCTGCTTACTGACCCAGTCATGAGGATTTTTCTTTTCTTCATGTTGACGTGTAATCCATATTGAAGGCTGTGCTCTTTGATCTTCATCAGTAAGGGCTGCAAGTCGTGTCCACATTCAGCAAGCCGGCTTGTGGCATCTGTATACTGTAGGTTGTTAGTGAGTATTCCCCTAATCCTGATGCTGAGCGCGTCTTCATGAAGTCCAGCTTCTCAGGTTTTCTGCTCAAAATCAAGACTGAAAAAGTATAGCAAATGGACACAACCTAGACCCACATCATTTCTGACTTTAATTCACACAGTACCTCCTAGTTCTCTTCAAACAACGGCCTGCTGGCTATGTCCAAGCTCCTAACGACCACAATTCAGTGTTCTAGAATTACCATTCTTTGACATGCTGCCAGTTGTTTTTTCTGATCTACACATTTCAATGTCTCTTCATACTTAATAAAGCACAGGTAAATTTTTTTCTGTTATCTTGGCCATCTACTCAAGATCCACATGACAACAGCAATAATAGCCCTCATTCCACACCCTCTTCAGAAACCAGTATGAATTTCTGGCAGCTCCCAGTAGACATACTGCTGCAAATGCTTTTCAGTGATCTTCTACAAAATTTTCCTTGTGTGTGGTATTAATGATATCATTCAACAACTTCTGTATTCTGCTGAATCACCTTCCATTGGAATCGGCATAAATACGGATCTCTTTCCCTCAGTTGGACAGACAGCTGTTGTCTCCATTTCTTGGCAAAGACAAAAGAGCACACTGAGCACTGCATCTAATTTTGGAAACACTTCACTTGGTACTCTGTCATTTCACAGGGCTTTGTTTCTTCTAAATGTCATCAGTGCAGCTGGGACATCCTCCTTCAGTAAAATACATTCCTGATCCTTTGTCACTTCCTGAAATGAACATGCCAATTCCTTTTAGTACAGGGCCTCTGTGCATTCCTTCCATCCTTTTCTGATGTCTCCTGCATGTTCAATATGCTGTTCATCTTACTCGGTGCCACTCACTCGGTTAGGACTGACCGACACTCTGTGTACAATATAAAACCCCTCCTAGTCCTCTGCCATCCTCACAATCGGCACCTTTGAACCAACTGCTGTAGTCACTGTGTCAACACATCTCAACATCTCCCTCATTATGGCTGTGCCTCTGTGTTACTAATTATGACTTCCTTCTCCATGGGCTGGGCTCTCCAGATAACATGCCTCTCATGGATTGAATTCTGTAGCCCAAAAATGTGTGTATCTACTTGACTGGGCCATCATTCCCAGTGTTGTGTGATTATCCACCATGCTGTCATCTTACAGGATTTTCCTGTGGGTTACATATCCTGCTTCTATGATGTTAATAAGAGGGGATGGGCTGCACTTCTGTTGATGAGGCAGAACACAATCTGGGATTTCATTCTATCCTCAGCCACTTTCCTTGGGGATGTCCAACAAAGAAGCAAGCAGACACACAGGGGGCTATGTCTCGTAGGCTGGAAGTGAGAACTACGACACATCCGAACCAGTCTCCCAAATTTGGGGAGGGAAAAAATAAAGAAAGGAACAAACAAGAAAAACAGAAGCTACCACCTCCCCTAAGCATTCAAAAGCATGGGCCCTCTTTAACACAGTACAAAAGGAAATACATGTGAAGGATCTTTTCAACAGCAGCAGCTAAAGGAAAATGGACACGTGTGACATCTGGCACGGCCCTGGCAATGAAGCAGGGGCCTTACCTCTCCACATCAGGCACCTGATGACTGGTTGTTCCACCCATCCTAGCTAGCCACCCATAATAGGAGTCTTAAAAGTGTGACCTCCCAGTCCCTTTCTATAGCCAACAGCACTGGGTGTCCAAAGTTCAGCTGCAAAACCTAATCATCTATGCACTTTAGGAGACAGGGACGTGCCTTTCACCTAGGCATTCAGGGGCAACTGTCAGGCCCCTACTTTACTGGGCACACACCCCCTACTGCAGCCACACAACGCTGCCTGCTCCAGTCACTCTTACATAGCCCAGCCCACCTAGGACTGCAGGGCTCACATATCCAGCAGCAGCTATACCTACATGGTGAAAAGACACCAAAGACACCAATATAACTTACCAGTGGTTTGCAGACAACAGTCCATATTAAACCATGTAATAAAGAAAACTACAATTGTTCCAGCAAGCATCCAAAACAGAGAACCTGGAAACCTCCCAGATGAACAGGAGGTCTTCTAACTACAGAAGACAGAATTCAACAAAACTCACATCAAAGAGATTAATATGCAGACTGTTCAAGAAATGAGGACACAGATAAGGTGAAACTCAGACCAAACCAAGGAACACATAAACCAAAGGAGGAATTTAGGAGAGTGGCACGGTAGTTAGGTGCTACGACTGCTAACCAGTTTGAATCCACAAGGCGGTACTTCGAACTCTGTGGGGCAGTTCTACTCTGTTCTGTAGGGTTACTATGATTTGGAATTGACTCAGAGGCAACAGGTTCCACGACAGCAAATGGACAAATTTTCTAGGCTCCTAGAATTCACAGAGACACGACAAATAGAAATCCAAGAGCTGAAAAACAAACTTTCCGAAATTGTTCTTGCTAGGCGCCATCAAGTTGATTCTGACTCACAGGGAGCCCCATGTACAACTGAATAAAACACCACCCAACAATGTAGAATGTTCACAATCCTTTGTAGGATTCAGCGAACTACTGCAGCCACTGTGTCCATCCTCTTCTTGTAGGACTTCCTCTTCTTCACTAAATTTCTACTTTACCAGCTATCATTTCCTTCTCCTGTGACCGATCCCCCAAATAACACGTCTATACATTATGAGACTAAGTCTTGCTATACTTGCTTCTAAAGAACAACCTGCTTGTATTTCTTCTAAGACAGATTCATTCATTTTTTTCAGCCATCTATGATATATTCAACAATCTTTGTCAATACTTTAATCCAAGGCATCAGTTGTTCTTTGGTCTTCCTTATCCACTGTCCAGCTTTCACAGCAGAAGAGGCAACTAAAAACACCATGGCTTGGGTTGATCACACTTTAGACTTCAAGCTGACAGCTTTGCTTTTCAACACCTTCAAGACGACTTCTGTAACAGGTTTGCCCAAAGCAATGCATGTTTCCACTACCTGATAGTTTCTTCGATGGCTGCTGATTCCAGATCCAAGTAAAATGACATCTTTGACAGTCACAATCTTTTTTCCATTTGTCATGATCTTGCTTACTAGGCCAGTTGGGAGGAGTCTTCTTTTTTTTTCTTTTTAAATCTTCATGCAGAGGTGTAAGCCATAAGAGTCTTAGATCTTCACCACTAAGTGTTTCAACTCCTCTTTACTCTCAGGAAACAATGTTGTGTCATTTGAGTAAGGCAAGCTGTTCAGGTTAAGGAGTCTGCCTCCATTCCTGCTAACCCATTCTTCATTTACTACACTTCCTTATATCATGAGCTCAGCATACAGATGGAATAGGTATGCTGAAAAGACACAACACTGTCACATACCTTTCATGCCTCCAAACCAGAGACTAAATGCATGGACTAAACGCAGTGTGCCCCTGGAATGTCTGAAGACCTGCTCCTTGATCTGTTTATCAGTTTGTTATGAGCATACTTAACCGTTCTTAGTCAATGAGCAGAACTGAGGCAATAGAAGTCAGAAGCAATGACACTCAAAAGTAAAGCACCTGACACCAACTGACTTTGGAAAAAATTTTAAAAAAAAAATTAACGTACACCTTCTTTTCCAATGCACACGAAACATTCTTCACAGCAGACCAAATATTATAGCACATAGCAAGTCTTAATACAATCCAAGAAACTGAAACATCACAAAGCATGATTTCTGACTATTAAACCATACAAGTAGAAATCCAAGCAGAAAACTGAAGAAACGATGCTGGCATGGAGGCCATGGTAGGACACTTTCAAAGCCCTGAAGAAGAAAAAATGCCTACAAGGATTCTATATCCTCAAAACTAGCTTTGAAATATGAAAATGAAATTAAGACATCTGCAGATAAAGGGAAACTCAGAGAGTCTGTCAAAACGACACCTACACTATAAGAAATACTGAAAGAACTTCTTGGCTTACAAGAACAAAACCATTAACTCTGTATTTTAGGAGGAAATACAGGACACATCATCCAGAAACCTACCCAGTTAGGGAAGACTCCAAACTCAATCAAAGCTATACCATTAATAGAAGTGACCCAGTGATCATATCATCAAAACTATGATATCATCATATTAAAAAGAGGGATGTACTACACTAGTTATACTCCTTCCAGATGGAGAGGAAGTTAATAAGACTTGCAGTGGTCATAATTGGGTTTAAACATAGATTACTAAAGGGGAATCACACGGGTAGCCGCAAAGCACGGTAAAGATGTAACATATCAAATCAACAGACGTAACACAGGAGTCTCAACAACCACAAAACCAACACTGAGAAAGGTGAACAATAAACTCATAAAGAATGTCCCCGAACAGAACAGTAACAACAAAAGAGAAAACATGAACAGAAAAATAAACACATGACAACGACACTGCTAAACACATACCTATGAATAATTACGTTGCATGTAAATTAACTGAATGTCTCAGTAAAGAGACAACGAGTGACATCTTGGATCAAAAGACATGACCCGTCTGTATCTTGCTTACAAGAAACTCACCTTAGACTTAAAGATAGGAACCAACTGAAACTTAAAGGAAGGAAGACTATATACCAAGCTCGCAATACAAGAAGAAGAGCAGGTGTGGCAGTAGTCATCACAGATAAAATAGATTTTAATGGAAAATCCACCATCGTGGACAAGGATGGACATGATTTATTGCTGAAAGGTTCAATACACAAGTAGGACTTAACAATATTAAATATTTACACATTCAATGCTAGAGCATCTAAACACACTGAAGAAACACTGACTGCACTCAAAAACGAGATAGACCACTCCACAATAATAGTGAGACAATTCAAGATGTAATGTAATCCCAATAAAAATTCCTGTCACATTTTTAATGAGATGGAGAAACAAATCACCAATTTTCTTTGGAAAAGGAAGAAACCTGGAGAAGTAAAGCACTACTGAAGAAGAAGAAAACACTGGGACGTCTCTGCCTAGCTGACTTTAGAACCTATTACACCGCCACAGTTGTCAAAATAGCCTAGTACCGGTACAGAAAGAAGCAGATAGATCAATGGGACAGAGCTGAGACCCCAGACATGTCACCATCCTCCTATGAACAGCTGATATTGAAAAAGGTGTTAAACTGGGGTAAAAGCACTCTCTTCAACAAATGGTACTGGCAATATTGGATATCCATCTCTAAAAAATTGAAACAAAACCCACATTTCATACAAAAACCAACTGAAACTGCATAAAAGACCTACATATCAGATCAAAAATGATAAAGCTCATCCAAGAAAAAATAGGATCAACAATGGAAGTTTTAATACACAATACGGACTTCAAAATCTGTCAAAGCACAATCCACAGAAAACAGACAAATGGGAACTACTAAGAAGCAAACACTTTTTCTTATCCAACGACTTTATCAAAGAATTAAAAGACCACCTACAGAATAAAGCCAGCCATTACCTACAGAATGGGAAAAAATAACTAGCCAGTATATGTCAGACTCACGTCTGATCTCCATAATCTATAAGGTACTATAAAATATCAATAAGAAAAAGATAAATCATCCAATTAAGCGATGGACAAAGGAGATGGACAGACACGTCTCTAAAGAGGATATCCACGGAGCCAAAAAAACACACCCGGACATGTTAACAATTAACTACTAAAGAAATTCTAATCAAAGCGACGACAAGATACCATCAGACCCCAACAAAGTTGGCCATGATCCAGAAAATGCTGGAGAGACTCTGGAGAAATCTCAACTCTCCTACACTGTTGGTGGCATTGCAAAATGTTCCCACCTCTCTGCAAGACAATCTGGCACTTCCTTATAAAGCTGGAAACAGATACACCACTTGACCCAATAATTCCACTGGTTGGAATATATCCTGCAGAATCAAGGGCATTCACACCAACAGGTACATGCACACAAATATTTATTGTAGCACAGTCCACAACAGTCAAAGGATGGAATCAACCCACATGCCCAACAACAGACAAATGGATACGTAAACTATGGTATATACACTCAATGGAACACTATCCAATGAGAAAGAACAATGATAACTCTAGGAAGCATCTCATACTTTGGTTTCAACTGGAGGGCATTATGTTGAGTGAATGTAGTCAGCAGCAAAAGGACAAATACTGTATGAGACCCCTAAAATAAGAACTTAAAAACAGATGCATGAATACAAGAAAAGACTGTTTGACAGCTGCAAGGCTGGAGGAGGAGGGAAGGAGAGGGTAGGGCTTAGGTTAGTTAACAGAAATTTGGTTGCATGAAATCAGTGACAGCACACATTAGAAACAGGATCCATTTTAACCAGACTTCAACATAACAAGATTACTTCTCCAATCTTAACCCAACACTGCAAGTACAGAGTAGCTGGAGTACGGATCCAGGGACCATGCTCTCAGGGGACATCAGGTCCAGTAGGCCTAACTCGAATTTTGCTAAGAGAATCCTCTGCACCCCACATTGGTGAGTGGCATCTGAGGTATTAAAAACTGCCAGGCTGCCATCTCAGGTATACCAAACGGTCTCAACTCAGCAGGAATGGATGATCACCAAGGATCAAAACAACATGGGGGAAAGAGAACCCAGAAAACAGAGAGACCCACGTGAGTAGGTGACTACATTGACATGTGACCAGAACCAGATGATGCCTGGCCACCACCGGTGGCAGCCATGATGGGGCTTACAAAGTTGAGTCTCACTGGCAACAGGAGTGGTACATCTGAGATCTCCACTAAGAGACTGCAGTTGATGGTCCAGGAGCCTCAGGGATCCCCTGGGGGCATGGCATCTGACCTGATGTTGCCCCTGTCCATAAATCATAATGCAGGCCAAATCTTCAGACAGCAATGGATCGGACTTGGCGACACAGATGAACCATATCGTGTGTACACTTTACGGTTCCTTGCATCTGTAGGATGACATCTTGCTCAACTCTTTACTGGAGGTGGTGGAGAGGGTGGAGAGGAGGGGTAGCAGATTTCTAGGAGGCTATGACATATAGAGAATGGAGAGGAGGAGTGTGCCATCAACAGGCAGGGAGAGCCGTGGAAGGAGCTGCACAGGGGCTGGCACGCAAATGTATACGGGATTGGACATCTTCACTCCATCATAATAAAAAGAAAGAAATGTTTTTTAAAAAGACAAACACAGAAAAATCACCTGGACTCCTCCACACCAAAAAGAGAACTTCAAAAAGGAAACCACCAAATCAATACCACTTATAATAGCCCCCTGCTTTAGTCACCCAGTGCTGCTGTAACAGAAATAACACAGAGTGGATGATTTTAGCAAAGTAACTTTATTATTACACAGTCGGGTCGGCTACAAGTCCAAATTCTGGACTGTTACTGAACCAGTAAACAACATCATGATAAGTGAAAAAACGACTGAGGTTGTCAAATATTTCATTTTCCTTCGGTTCACAATCAATGCCAATGAAGCGGCGGTCAAAAAATCAAAAGACACATTGCTTTGGGAAAATCGGCTGCCAAGAACCTTATTCAAGTACTAAAAAGTTCAGAGGTCACCTTGAAGACTAAGGTACTCTCACCCACGCCATAGCAGTTCCAATCCTATAACATGCACGTGAACCCAGAACAGTGAATAAGGAAGACAGAAGAACAAATGAGGCCTCTGAATTGTGGAATTGGAGAAAAACATTGACCGTACCATGGACTGCCAAAAGAACAAACAGATCTCTGGAAGAATTACACCCACATTGTTTATCAGAATCAAAGATGGCAAGCCTGCATCTTACACACCTTGGACATGTTGTCAGGAGGGACTGAGACCGGGAGAAGGACACCAAGCTTGCTAGACTGTAGGGTCAGCAAAACACGCCGGATTGACATAGTGGCTGCAATGACGGGTTTAAGAATAAAAATGACTGGATACGGCGCAGAACTGGGTAGCATTTGGATCTGTTGTGCACGGGGTCCCTAGGAGTTAGAACCTACTTGAGAGCACCTAACAAGAACTTTATCTGTAAACCGTCATCTAAAGTAAATCAAAAATTAAAAAAGACCTACATATCAAATCTAAAACTACAAAGATCAAACAAGAAGAAATAGGGACAACAGCAGTTCTAATACACAGACTACAGTATCTCACCAAAAATGCACAAACAGAAAACAGATAACTAGGAACTATAAAAAATCAAATACTTATACTCCTCCAAAATCTTTACATCAAGAGAGTTAAAAGACAACCTGTAGAACGGGAAAAAATATTTCAGAACTACACATTGGATTAATCACTGATAGCCATAATCTAAAAGGTATGGCAAACGCATCTACAAGACAAAGGTAAATAACCCTATTAAGAAATGGGAAAGGAGATGGACAGACACTTCACCAAAGAAGTCATCCAGGCAGCCAACAGACACATGAGGAAAGGCTCACACTCATTAGCTATTAGAGAAAGCCAAATTCAAACTACAATGCAATACCATCTCATCCCAACAAAATGGGCAATAATCCAAAACACACGAAACAACAAATGCTGGAGAGGCTGTGGAGAGACTGGAATTCGCTTCCAATGCTGGTGGGGATACAAAATGGTACCACCTCTTTGGAAAGCAATTTGGGGCTTCCTTAAAAAGCTAGAAATTGAAATGCCATGTGATCCAGCAGTTCCACGGCTTGGAATATATCATACAGAAATAAAGGTGGTGACACAAAACAGATACATGCACACAAATGTTTACTGCAGCCCTGTCCACAACAGCAAAAAGATGGAATCAGTCTAAGCACCCATCAACAGGTAAACACACCAGGGCACATACACACAATGGCACACTATGCAATCATAAAGAGCAATGATGATTTTAGGAAGTATATCATAGCCTGGTTTCAACTAGAAGACATTATGCTGGGTGAAATCAGTCAGGTACAAAAGAACAAGTACTGTATGACATCTCTGCTATAAGGACTTAAAAATGGACTTAAGTACAGAAGAAAAGATTCCTGAATTCTACAAGGGTGGGGCATAAAGGGGAGGGATTTTCATAGATTACATGGCCCATGGGTATTTGGCCAGGTGAAGGGAGTGACCAGATGCATCACAGGGCAGATCACTGTCAACAGATGCCATAAATGGAAAGCTTTTCAAGACTCAACCCAATACTGCAAACGGTAAAGCAACAGAGACAGGAGCCTCGAGATCATGTTTTCAGGGGACACTGAGGTCAACTTGCCTAACTACTCTTTAGCTGGAAACCCTAGTGGCACAGTGGGTTAAGAGCTACATCTGCTAACCAAAAGTTTGGCAGTTCAAATCTGTCAGCTGCTCCTTGGGAACTCTATGGGAAAGTTCTACTCTGACCTTCGGGCTTGCTACGAGCTGGATGTCCAATTCCATGACAGAGGGTAACAGGTAAAAGGAAGTCCTTAGCTAAGAATGTCTTCTATACCCCATAGTGGTGGGTGGCGTCTGGGGTCTTAAAAGCCAACAAGCGGCCACCCAAGGTACGACAAACATTACCAACACATCTGCAACACACGATGACAGAGAACATCACAGACATGAGGAAAAATGAGCCCAGGAGACAGAAGGACCCAAATAAACGGGAGATTGCACCAATATGAGACCAGCAGAACGGGATGGTGCCTTGCAGCCTAGACATCACCAAAGGTAGCTATGAAGGAGGACACAATGTAGTCTCTGAGGGAACATCAGAAAAAGAAGGGTGCAGTTGACTAACTCAACTAAAAGACCAGAACTGATGGTCTGACAGCCTGGTGGGTGCCCTGGGAACACGGCCCCTAGGACATAACCTGTAACCATTACTGAGGTCAACCGTTTGAACAAGCATGGACTGGACTCAGGGACACCGTGTGTGCATGTCGTATGTGTACTTTACGGTTTTATACGTTTACAGGAGGCTGTCCTAGTGGCTTCTCTACAGATGGGAGAGAATTAAGAGCGGAGAGGAGGGGGCAGGTTCTCCTTAGACGATACTAGAAACACAGAGTGAAAAGGAGGAATGTGCCCTCACAGCGTGAAAAGAGCAGATGGAGCCTATGCAAATTTTATTCGGTTTGTATCCTTTCACTTAATCATAATATTGAAAGACAAGAAAATCAAAAGAGAGGATTTAAGGTTGAAAATGAAGAAACCGACTTTCAAATCTGTAAATCGTGACAGGGCCAAAAGCCGAATGTCACATTAAAAACTAACCAAAAGGAAAACTTTAGAGAAATCATCATTTCAAGAATGAAAGGAAGAAGTAGATGATTTGGCTAAGGACCAAATCGGCAAAACTTCCCGACTCGCCACAGGCATGGAAGGCCACCCCGAGAGCCGCGGCGACAGTCGGGGCACAGGCCACGAGGCCCACGGGCGCTCTGGCCAGAGGTGGGGAGGGGTCAGGGAAGGGCGACCGGCAGGCGGGTCCCCGCGGAGGAGGAAGGCCGGCCACCGGCGTCCGACTGTTGCACTGGAAACGGACGGGGAGCTGGTACGCCGACAGGGCCCGGTCGCAGACCTGGGGCTTTGTAGGGTCCCCCGGATTCCGCACCAGACGACGCAGCGCTGGAGCCGACACAGAGCACGGATTTCAAAGGGAAAGAATACACTCACTACCCAGAGACGGCGGCGCCGAACGACCGTCCTCGCATGCGCAGGAAAAGGCGTGAGGGGAGCCCGCGAACGGGGACGTCACGAAGGGCGTGGCCACGCCGACGGAGGGGCTCGGCTTGCGGACGGCGGGGCGGGGCGGGGACCTGACGGCGAGGAGTGGGCGGTGCTCTGGGGAGCGGCGCAGAAGGTGACCCACCTGAGTGCACGGTTTCTTCTTTCCAACACAACTGGATGCTCCTACGGAGCCATTTCAGCGTGTTCGCGGTACTGAAGACCAGAGCTGCTGCCCTTAGCATTTCCAATAACTTAAGTATGTGAAGGCCCGATGGGACAGGAGCTGGTATTACAAAACCAAGGTCCTGAACCGACAGAGTTGACACGTCCTGGAGTTGTAACTACTATCACACAATAATGTGAGTTGTCATTGTTGAATGAGAAGCTGCCCCATAAATCTTGATCTAAGACACAGTAAGAGGCGAGTCGTGTAGGTCCCACGTATTGCAAGCTGAGACATTTTGCACCTAACGTGTGGTTTTTGGTTTTTGTGCCCTAGAGGCGTTTCCCATAGGACTCTATAGCACAGTAAAACCTAAACCAAACGTGTGGCCTCAAGTGTCTAACACCTCACAGTGACCCTATAGGACAATGAAGAATAGCTCCACAGAGTTTCCAAGAAACAGCTGATAGATTTGAAATGCCAACTTTTCTGACTAGCAGTCAATCTCTCAATTACTAGGCCACAGGGTTCCATAAGGCAAGCCAGTCAGTTGCTGTTGAGTCATTTCCTACTCAAACTGACGCTGTAGGGAGGAGTAGAACTGCCCCATAGAGTTTCCCAAGACTCCCTGGCAGATTGGACTGGCTGACCTTTCGATTAGCAGACGTAGCCCTTAATCCACTACATGACCAGGGCTTCCTATGTGCTTATAAATGGTACCGTTTCCTGTAATGGTAACCCCCTCCAAACTAAAGTCACAACCATTTTGACTTTTTAACCCTAGAAATTCTTCACTTCAAGTTGCCAGTGTGTTGGACTTTCTACTCCTTGACTCTGTAAACCAGGCAAAGTTGACTTAGGAATGATGGATCTGCAGTTTCACTCCTGCAGGTGTCACAGGTCTGAGAGGGCTCAGTGGTATGATGACTGGTCCGGTCCATCGGTCCATCGGGCCGAGAGGGCAGGTCTTTCCATGTCCAGAGAAGCACCTGATCTCCTGGCTGCAAAGAATGTGTAGCTATCTGAAAAGCCAGCTTCCAACAAATCCGCTCTACCTGAAATAATGACAGAGAATTGTTGGGGAGATGGTGGCTCAAAACACAGACAGATATACACCAGTCCAAGGGTGTCCAGTGAAGTTTATTGGAAGAGAAGGAGAGCGGGGTCTGAGCTGAGACTGGTTCAGCCCAGGCACTCCTTTGTAGGTAGTTTAGCGTGAGGGGGGCTTATGGTTTGATAAGGAAAGAAAGAATGGTAGCAAGAAATCCTGGTTAGGGGAATTCTGGTTTGAACAAGGAAGAAGTGTTGATTAGAAGGGGAAGGGCTAAGGTTTGTTTATGGTCAGGATTTTGATAGGGGAAGAGCTTTCAACTAAGAGGGGAAGACAGCCTTCAAATAATTTATGGTACCACCCTGAGTGGTCTGCCAAGCTGTTTTCAGCTGATGGCAGGTCTGACAATTGGATAAGAGGACCTTCCTCAAGGACCGAGTCCTCTCAATAACTATGTTGAATTTCACGGACAGAGTACCCTCAATAAGCTTGGTTGAGAAAGCAAATATTTACACATCATTATATTAGGAGGCTGGCTAGGGAACGGTGGGTACAGTTGGTTAAGACAACCTGGTCTACCCTGAAGTATTTCAGAAGGCCTAATTTAAGTTTGCGTCCGGGGTGCAATACAGATTCAGAGGAGGCCTGGTGCAGGATCATTCTTCAAGAGTAGCCTGGGGGAGGGGGCGGAGTCAAGATGGCCGACTAAGCCCACTCTCCTTCTATCCATCTGGAAACCAAGACCTGAATTGACAATCAAACAGAGCCTTCTGATCACCTAATCAGCCTCAGGACACGGCACAGAGTGTTAATTGGGACTTCAGACCAATCAGCGAAAAACCTCCTCTCTCTCGATGACTCCCGCTCCAGGCTAGCCCCGGCTCTCACGGACGGAAGGTAAATGCACCGTTTTGACTTTTTTTTCTTCGGTCTCGGCTGGCGGGTGGAGCCGGGCCTTGCCTGGCGGCTGGACTCATTCGCGCTGCTGGGGGGATAGGCAGGCGAAATTCCCATATTCTGAGAGCCAGGCTCTGGACTCTGTTAATCTAGTCACTTTGAGCCTTTCGTTTTGTAGCTGCCTCAGTGGGGTTTGTGCGGAGCTCCGTGGTCAGGGTGTGGGACGCCATGTTGGTACCCAGATTTTAACGGGACCTCGTTCTTAGCCTGGGAGCCAGCGCCTGCAAACGGGACAGCGCTTCTCCATCAGAAAAGTAGTGATTTTGCACAGTGCTGCCTACGTTGGGGGCCCTGCAGCAGAAGCAGAGGAATCGCTGCCTCTCGGCACCTTTAGCCCCGCTGTCTGCTGCCTGTGTGGAGGACGCCATCTTGGGTATGGTGGCCGCAGCTGGACCTAATTCTTCACTTGGGAGCCAGAGCCTGCCCACAGGAGAACGCTTTTCTATCACAAAACCAGTACTCGAGGCAGTGTTGGCTAAGGCTAGGCCCTGTCAGCAGAGGCCACCAGGGCAGTAGAAGTGCTGTATTCTGAACTAGTTTGTTATCATCTGGGGTGGGATATAGTGGCACTTACTTTGTCAGATGAGAAGAGGGACCTCTACACCTGAAAGCTTAACTCACTTGTGAACTGGTCAGATACCTTTTGCTTTACATTTGAAGACAGCCTGGAGAAACATTTGCAATCCATCCTCACAGTACCTCTTCCAGCCTCTATATACTCACATGGGACCCAAAAAGCAACAGACAATTGTGGCATACAAGCAATCACTCATGGCTTCAGAAGGCTCCCAAATAAAGCAACCAAGGAGTTTCCAAGATGAAGAAACTTTTATGAAAGCATCAGAAAGTGAATACAAATTGATTATATACAGAGCCCTTTTAGACCTTATACAAAATGCAGCAGAACAAAATGAAAAATTAAGCAAGTTGTTCGATCTGATGGAACACCAGTACTCTGAAATCCAGCAGATCAAGAAGAAAATCAAAGACATAGAAACTACCATGCAAAGCCAAGAAGACAGAAGGGAACAAATGGAAAAAAGAATTTCTGACTTGGAAGACAGAGCTACTCATACCAGTGTCTATGAGCAGAAATCAGAAAAAAGAAACACGAACAATGAAGAAACATTAAGAAGCCTGTGGGACTCTCTGAAGAGGAACAGCCTTCGATTAATTGGAGTCCCTGAACAGGGTGAGACATCTGAGAACACAGAGAGTATTGTTGCTGAGCTGCTGATAGAAAACTTCCCAGAAATCATGAAGGAAGAGAATATAGACATCTCAGATGCATATCGTATGCCACCCAATATAGATCTCAAAAGAAAGACTCCAAGACATACTATAATCAAGCTTAACAAAATGAAACGTAAGCAGCAACTCTTAAAGGCAGCAAGACTCAAAGCAAAGCTAACATTCAGAGGGAAACCCTGTAGGCTCTCGTCAGATTTCTCAGCAGAAACCATGCTGGAACGGAGACAGTGACACAACACATTCAAAGTCTTGAAGGAGAAGAACTTCCAACCAATAATGATATATCCTGTAAAACTATCTGTCAAATACGAAAATGAAATGAAGACATTCCCAGATAAACAGAAACTCAGAGACTTTGTAAAAACCAAACCCAAACTACAAGAAATACTGAAAGAAGTTCTTGGCTTTAGCTTAGAAGAACAAAACCACTAACTTTATATTTTAGAACGACACACTACTCAATACTCATTTAGGGAAGGCTCCAAAGCAAATCATAGCTTTGATTTGCAAAGAAGGAATCCAGTGATCATCATGAAAACTATGGTGTCATCATAATAGAGGGATGTACTACAGTCGTTATACTCCTTCCAGATGGAGAGGAAGATGACCAGACTGGTAGTAATTAAAATTGGGTTTATAAATAGTTTATTAAGGGGCAGCTGTAAAGCACAACAAAGATGTATCATACCATTTCAAGAAATCTAACACACGAGTCTCAACAACTATAAAACCAGCTCTGAAAAGGTCAAAAATCAACTCACAAAAAAGAATGTCCCAGAAAAAAATAATAAGAACAACAGAGAAAACATCAACATAAAAGTAAACATATCACAAAGCACAGTCCACAATAGCAAAAAGATGGAATCAACCCAGATGCCCAACAATAGAAGAATGGATAGGTAAACTGTGGTACATATACTCAGTGGAGCACTACGCAATGATAAAGAATAACGATGATTCCAGGAAACGTCTCCTAACCTGGTTTCAACTGGAAGACATTATGTTGAGTGAAAGTAGTCAGCGACAAAAGAACAAATACTGTATGAGACCTCTACGATAAGATCTCAAAAACAGACTTGTGTATAGAAGAAAATACTCTTGACAGCTACAGGGGAGGGGAGGGAGGGAGAGCGAGGGGGGGAGGGTTTAGTTTAGATAGTTACTAGAAATCTAGTTGGGAGAAAGCGGTGACAGCACACATTAGGAACAAGAACAACATTAAGTGGACTTCAGCATAACTTGAGTACTCCTTCCATCTGAACTCAATACTGCAAGGATAGAGTAGCTGGGGCGGGGGGTGGGGGACCATGCTCTTAGGCGAATTCCAGGCCAATTGGCACAACTAGCGTTTTGCTAAGAGAGCTCTCTGCACCCCACATTGGTGAGTGGCGTCTGGGGTCTTAAAAGGTGCCAAGCTGCCATCCGAGGACACAGCAAATGGTCCCAACTCAGCAGGAACGGATGCTCACCGAGGGCCAAAATGGCATGTGGTAAAGACAACTGAGAAGACAGAGAGACCCACAAGAGTGGGTGCCTACATTGACTTGGGACCGGAAGAACCGGATGGTGCCCGGCCACCACCAGTGATAGCCATGACAGAGCTCACAGAGAGGAGCCTCACTGGCAACACAAGAATAAAAAGAGGTGCATCATGAGATCTCCACTAAAAGACCTCAATTGATGGTCCAGCGGTTTTGGGGTTCCTCTGAGAGCATGGCCCCCTTCCCTGATGCTGCCCTTTCCCATAAATTATAACAAACGTCCACTCTTTGGACTGGAATGGATTGGACTTGGCAAAGCAGAGTAACCATATATTGGAAGCACTTTATGGTTGTATACATGTATAGGATATCATCTTGCTGACCTCTGGCTGGAGAAAGGGGAGTGGATGGAGAGGCGCGGAAAGGAGGCTGTTGGGAAGATGAGACATGTATGGAGCAGAGAGGAATAGTGTGCAGTCACCGGACAGGGAGAGCAGTGGAAGCTCCATATAGGGGGGCATGTAAATTTATACGTGAATGTACATTTTCACTCAGTTATGTTAAATAAAAATAAAAATTAAAAAAAAAAAGAGTAGCCTGGACTCCTGACACAATTTACAAAGAAGACGTTCTACAGTCTCATTCTTTCTTTTCACCCTTTCCACTAGGTTGAGGTCTCCAAGGTGTGTGGAGTTCCAAATTACTCCTAAGACAGCTGAAAGTGGTTGTACCACTCTCTTTAGTTATCTAGGTCCAGGAGAGAAAGGTCTCTACAAATCCTGGAACAAAATCTGTACACACGAGGAAATACTTCATCCCATGTTCAGCCTTGAACACTTTACAAAAGATAAGTCTGGTTTCCCTTAAACCTAGGTGTTTGATAAAACCCTGGGCTGGGACTGTCATCAACTGAGACTTTAAATCACAAAAGACTTGTTGACTCTCAGGAGTCCATTTGAAAGGATCTGTCTCTGCCCCCCTTAGGAGCCTGATAGAGAAGGGAGCTTGTCACCTTACTAGACACTCAATATTCAGCTTTGGCCAAAATATTAGAGACAGTCACAGTATCTGTCATAGAGTCTTCCTGAGACCTACTCTCTGTCTCTATATATTGCAGGACCACTCTTCGGTTGAAGGGAGGTAATTGCTTTAGATCCTGGGTCAGTGCTGTTCCAGAAACAGCATTCCTACATAATTGAGTTGGCCCACTCCAAAAGTCCTTTCTTCCCTTGTCCCTTTTAGATTCACCAGTAAAGATCAGACCTCTCAGTGGCCAGCAAGATACAAAAGAAAGTGTCTTTTAAACGCAAAATGGCAAAATTCTTACAGGACAGTGTAAGAACTGATACTGGACTCTTCAGAATTTTATTAACAGTTTGCAAATGTTAAACAAAACAGTAGTGGCCAGTCTGTGTTTTCTTCACCAGGAGGACAGTTTGAGCTCATTCTGGTCTGTCACTGGCTCAGACCCACAGAGCTAGATCATTAACCATTCTCTGAACCAGGTTGAGTCAGATGTTGGGGACAGTGACTGCAGTGTGAGAGCTAAGAGAGCTGCTCCCACTTTCCAGGTGTTTGCAGATGGTGCTATCAGAGACAAAGACTTTCCTGTTAGAGATTTTTGGATGCACTGCGTTTGGTTTCGTTGAAATTATGTAGAGAAAAAACCAGAGAGAGGAGGAGAAAGAAAAGGAAGGGTTTATTTGTGTCCCAGGTGGCTTTACAGAGTTCTTGGATGGGAGTCTGTAGAACCCCGTGCTAGCGTGACGGTTGGGGGTTTATAAAGGAATGCCAACGGACCTTGTTGATAACAGCGCTGAAAACAGCACCTGTGACAATGAGAATGGTGCCTGCGGCAAGTAGCCTATGGGGTTGTGAAGGATTAGAGTTGCCTAACTAACATACGGGGGTATTATTTCAGTGGAGTTGAGCCTATGGGAAAGAAGTGATGTGTAGTCGGCCAGGGGCACCTAGTGTCATTTGAATGGAATTTCCGGAATAGCTGGCACATGAAACCTTCTGACTCCGGCTGCTCCGGGAACGGTCCGGGGAGGGGGTTTGGGTTTGAGTCTAACATTCCGGCCTTTTTGGTGATGAAGCATGAAGAATTCAGTCATTGTCTACTTCCTGCTGGGCATGGATGCAGTCAGATTACAGGCTGAAATCGGGGAGACGTGGACTGGTTGGCAGACGAGCAAAGGGATGAAGCTGTAGCTGATTTACAGTGACTCTGGACATCTCTTTTAGGAACCTCAGAAAGCAAGGGGCAAAAAGAAAAAAGAGGGTTATTAGTTTTAGGGACCCGATGAGCAGGGCGAACCACGCCATTAATGGTGACTGGAACCAATCGAATGGGGATGTTTCGACTTGATGCCTTCTCTTCAGCTCTTCACTCAGGTGACTTAATCGAGGTGCTGTTCTGTTCAGCCAGTTTCATTGATGTAGTAACAGCATTGTTCTCTCAGGAAGAGGCAGGTTCCTCCTTTTTTAGCTGTAACTAGGCCCAACGCTGTCTGATTCTGTAAAGTGACTTGGGCCAGAGAGGTTAGTTGTCACTATAGGGAAGCTAGGGAGTCAGCAGTGGTTTCAAGAGATATTTGTAGGTTGTTTTGGAAACCTTGTATTGTAATTATACTGTGTCTAAGGGCTCTGCTTGCCAGTCTGGTGGCTGAGACCACGGAGGCAAGGGTAAGACCCCCCCCATGATGGGGAGGAATGCTGCTCATTTGTGATGGGAGGCGGATAACAGCCAAGCTAGTTCAAATTCAGTGAAAAGGATTAACTGGGGCATAATTGTGACTGTAAAGCAGGGTCCCGGGGTCGTGGAATTCATGCATTTTGGAGCTTTCCATTCCACCCAAATTAGGTATCCAGTGTTGGGCCAGCTTGGTTTTGTATGCTAATATTTTGGGTGCAGGAGGGGAATACTGTGGTTATGGTGTTCTTGGTTATGAGGAAGATTCGGGGAGGTTGTGTCTGATTGTTGATCTCAGGCTCCCAGAGGGGTACCTGTAGTGTGGTGGTAGTACAGGAGTGGGTGTCTGAGGTGGTAGGGGCTGGGTGGACGTAGCTCATTGGAACCGCTGCCGCCAGGGAGCACTGCAGTGAAGCACAGAGGAAGCAGTTGGTGATGCTGGGTAGAGAGTGGGTTTGGTTTAAGAAGTTTAGGGTGTGTTCGATGTTTTGGGTGCAGGAGGTTAACTGGGCAGTGTGTGTGTGGTTAACTACTTGGGCTTCTAGGAGTTGTTCTCGTTGAGCAATGTTCTGGGAGACTAGTGTGAGGGAAGGGGTGACTTGTTCGTATTTGTGGCTGATGTCCAGTGTTCCTGAGGGCTTGGAGCTCCGTTCACTCCGATATGTGTGTGCAACCACTCCCGAGACCCACTGAGGGTCCCAGGGGTCGTAGATGTGTATTTGGTATATGCCATGTTGGTGATATAGAGAGTCACCGATGGTTTCAGTAATTGGATTTCAAGAATGTGAGTTTCCGTGAGATTTGCATGAGCGATATGGGCAAACTCCATAGGTGTTGGGCCACCTTAGGCAAGAGGGATTGGTTTGGTCAAAGTGAAAGCAAACATAGGCATATCCCTGTTGAGGGAACACGAGGATTGTCAAGGGCTTTGAACAACCTGTCATTTCGCACACCCCATCTCCCATAAGTTGGGGTGTTGGGTCTGTGGAAGTTGTATATCATATTTTGAATCTCCAGGCTTATCCCGGTGTTGAGGTGGTTAGAGGGAAGAGGGGGATTCCCCACAGTACAGGTAAAGTGGGGAGTGAGAGACGCCGGGGAGGAGTAAGAGGAGGAGTAAGAATGAGGAGCAGGTTAATATATATACAATCACTAAACATGTTCAGTGTTCAGTGGGGGAATGGCAGGAGATAGTCCTAGAGACAGTAAGACTACTGAGGTTATTATGAGACCAAGGTGTAAAGAGAGATTCAATTGGTTGGCTGTGGTGAGGTTCGACGGAGTTTGAGTTTCAGTGGATTTTGTGGATTGAGGGAACTTGTGCATCCGTCATCCAGGGCCTTCTTTATCCTAGTAAGATGATGCCAGGCCGGGTCACCTAAGAGTTTAACAGTGGTTGGGGTGGTTAGGACTATGGTATGGGGTCCTGTCCATCAGGGCTGCAGGGGCTTCGGGTGCAGGACTTTTAGGAACAGTGAGTCTCCTGGGTGTAGATGTGGGGTGGCGATAGTGGATTCTTTATTTGGAGGTTGTAGGAAGTACTTGTCGGCATGCTCTCGTAAGAGCTGCCTGAGGAGTCAAAGGTAGGGTAGATAGTCGGCCAGGGGCGGGGGATCAGAGGGTAAGTTGTGATTGAGGAGAAAAGGTCGGCCGTACATTAGTTCAAAGGGACTAAGGAAAGTGGGTTTGCGGGGTGCATCCCGTATTCGGGTTAGGGTGAGTGGGAGAAGGTCTACCCAAGATTGGCGGAGTTCTGACCGTTTGGCAAGGTAGGTCTTGATGAGGCCGTTAGCCCTTTCTACCTTGCCTGATGATTGGCGCCGATAGGGGATGTGGAGCTTCCACTGGATTCCCAGGGTAGTGGAAATCTGTTGGACCACTCTAGAGGTGAAGGCTGGCCCATTATTGGACTGTATAGAGGAGGGTAGTCCGAATCAGGGAATGATGTGAGTTATTAAAATGTCAACAGCAATGGAAGCAGTTTCACCTTTAGTTGGAAAGGCTTCTACCCAGCCGGTAAGGGTGTCAATTAGAGTCAGGAGGTACTTTAATGATTTCTGTGTTGGCATGTGGGTCAAGTCCATTGGCCAGTCTTGGCCTGGCAGGCGTCCTCTCGTTTGGTGGGTAGGGAATGTGGGTTGGAGGCACCCCTGGTTGTTGGTGGTCTGGCAGGTGACACAAGAGGAGTAGACAGCTTCTATAGTTGGAGTGAGGGAGGATGAGAGGAACAGTGGTTATAAGAAGTGTTTTACAGCTTCACTACCTATGTTTAGTCAGTTGTGTATAAGGGTGATACAGCCTGTAACCTGTGCTTCTGGGATTACTACTTTGTTATCTTTGTGGATCCACCCTTCAGGGGAGATTGAGGCTCCTTTTTTCGTCCAGAAAACCTGTTCTTCATCGGAGTATTGTGGCGTAAGGGTGGGAGGTGACAGGAATAGGACAGAGACTGGGAGGGGTTGGCTCTCTTGTGTTAAGTTGCGGGCTGTCTCATCTGCCCTGTTGTTTCCTTGTGTAACTCTGGAGTTGTTGGATTGATGGACTTTGCAATGTATGATGGCTACTCGGGTGGGGAGCTGGAGGGCCCCTAAGAGGCAGGCGATGAGTTTTGCATTTACGATTGGTGTGCCTTTAGTTGATAGGAAGCCTCACTGTTTCCAAACAGAGGCACGGCAGTGGGCTATTAGGAAAGCATATTTGGAATCCATGTATATATTAGATGTTTTGTCTTTTGAGATATGAAGGGCCCTGGTGAGAGTAATAAGCTTAGCCTTTTGGGAGGTTATTCCTTCTGGGAGAGTGGCGGCCTGTATGGTTTCAGTGAGGGTGACTACTGCGTAGGCTGCCCGTCTCCGTCCCTGAGTCTGCCGTGGAGCTGCCATCCACAAAGAGGATGAGGTCTGGCTGGGGTAGGGGTTGGTCTGTGAGATTTTGGACGGGGTCCACCAGGGCCTCGGTTATGTCAACGCACGAGTGTGTGTTTGTGAGTGTTTCAGGGTCTGTTGGTTGGGCAGGAAGGCGGCTGGGTTTAAGGACGGAGACTGGGCTAGGGAGATTTCAGGGTTATCAATAGAAAGTAAGTGAAGCTGTTGTATGTGGGAGGGTGAAAGCAGTGATAATGAGCGATGGGTCAGGAGATCCTGCAGCCGGTGAGGTGAAAAGACTTGCAGTGGCTGACGGAGAGTCAGTTTGAGAGCTTCTTGTGTCAGTGTAGCCATGGCAGCTACGGCTCATAAGCGAGGTTCCCAGCCTTTGGTGGTAGGGTCTAATTGTTACAAGAGATGTGCAGTCAGGATGAATATGGGGCCTAGGGGTTGTATGAGGATTCCTAGGGCAATTCCTTTCTTTTCAGCAGTAAAAGGGAGGAACGGTTTGCTGGGATTGGGAAGGTGGAGTGGCGGCGAACGTTGGAGGCGCTTGAGAAGTTTGTGAAATGCCTGCTTGACTATCTGCGGTGACTGTAAGGGGCCCACTGGAGTGTTTTTTTGCGGCTTCATACAGTGGCTTGGTGATTGTGGAGTAGGTGGGGATCCAGTGATAGAGGAATCCCACCAGTTCCAGGAAGGAAAGAATTTGGTCTGCTGTCATGGCTGGTAGTAGGTTCTGTAAAGCCTGTATTCTGTCTGACGTTAGCGTGCGAGTGGTTGGTGTGAGCGGAATGCCTAGGTATTTGACTGAAGTGGTGGAGAGTTGGGCTTTAGACGGAGAGACTCAGTAGCTCCTTGTTGTCCAGGAAGTTGAGAAGTTGGGCTGTGTGTAAGATTGAGTAGTCCAGGGATGGGCTGCATAAGAGTAAATCATCTACATACTGTAGGAGGGTACTGGGAGACAGTGTGCATTCACTGAGGTCTTTGGCCAGGGCCTGGCCGAAGAGGTGGGGGCCATCGCTAAACCCCTGAGGTAGGACAGTCCAGGTCAGTTGGCTTGCTGAGTGTCTGGGTCTTCCCCCCTGAAAGCAAATAGATTATATGAGGATGAGTCAAGGGGAATTGTAAAGAAAGCATCTCTGAGGTCTAGTTTACAAAAGCAGGTGGTTGAAGTGGGGACACTGGACAGGAGCGTGTATGGATTGGGGACAACAGGATGCAATGGAACTACTGCTTCATTGATTAAACGCAGATCTGGTACTAGCATGTAACAGCCATCAGGCTTTTTTAATGGCAGGATAGGTGTGTTGTATGGTGAGTGGGTGCGTATTAAGAGAGCCTTTGTGAGTAGTCTCTGAATGACGGGTTTTAGTCTGCGTCTGTGAGTGGGGGAGATGGGAAATTGTGCTCTGGATGGGAAGTGTGAGGGGTCATTTATTTGTATGATGACAGGCTGGTGATGGGTAGCAATAGTTGGGGTTGAGGTGTCCCAAATTTTGGGGTCTATGTGGTCTGGGGATAGGGGAAGGTTGGGCAGGTGAGGGGGTTCAGCTATTAAAGAGAGTATGAGGGAAGCTGAAGGGTCTGAAATAACCTGTACAGTGGATCCTAGTTTAGAGAGCTGGTCTCTGCCGAGGAGCGGAGTGGGACAGGGGGGCATTATTAGGAAGGAGTGTGTTCGGATTTTATTGTCTAACAGGCATGAGATGGGTCCCGTTGTTGGCAGGTTAGAGGGTTGTCTGTCAATTCCCATGACTGAGACTGGGGGAGAATAAGTTGGGGCTGAGTAGGAGGGGAGAACAGAATAGGTAACACCAGTGTCAATTAAAAACGACACTGACTCACCTGCTGCCTTGAGGTTTACCTTGGGCTAAGAGAGACTGATCAGGGTTGATCAGCTGGGGTTCCTTCCAACTTCAGCTGCCAGTCCCAGGACAGCCAGTGGTAGTTCTGGGGATGGAGAGGATGGCCCCCCATGGTCGTTCCTACAGGGACAGTCACTCTTCCACAGCCAAGGTTGTGGACACTGTTGGCCCAGTGTTCTTCTTTGCTGCATTTGAAACACGCTCCTGGTGGAGTGCGGCTTGGAGTGTTCTTCTTTCTCTCATTTGCTGGTCTCAGGGCTGCCACCAAGGCTTGGGCCTGTAAGTGTGCCTTCCAGCCGGTCAGGGTTTCCTTATCTGCTTCTGCCTGCTCCTCTCGGGTGTTATGGACTTTAAAGGCCATATTAACCAGATCTCATATGGGAGTTTGGGGACCGTCCTCAGCCTTTTTTAGTTTTTTCCTGATGTCTGGGGCAGACTGTGTTATGAAGTGGGTTGCTAAGATGGTGGCTCTTGCTGGGGAGGTAGGATCTAGGTGGGCATATTGGGTAAGTGCCTCGGTGAGGCGGTTGAGAATGGCAGCAGGATTTTCATCTGCATGTTGGGTAATTTCTCTTAGTTTGTTAAAGTTCACTGTCTTGTGGCATATGTTTTGTAGTCCAGCTAGGATACATTGAACCATTTCCTCTCTCCGAGTATGGCCACTGCACCCAGATGGGGTGTCTGTTTGGTAATCCCAGCCCGGGTCTTGTCCCGGAACTGCCTCTGAGCCCACTGGCATGGTTGAGTCTGATAGGTGGACTCGTTCGGCATGTTCCCAGGAAGCCCTGGGGATCCTCTCCCTTTCATCTGCGTTTAGGGTAGAAGACAGAAGGACCCACAGGTCATGCCAGGTTAAGTCGTAGGCCTGTATAAGTTAACAGAATTCTTTTATGAAATTGGTAGGGTCATTTGAGAAGGAGCCTAACGTCTTTTCCATTTGGGAAATGTCTGTTAGAGAGAAAGGGACGTGAACTCGGATGACTCCCTCAGTTAACACCAATTCACATAGGGGACAGAAGAGGGCCGGGCATTGTGTAGGCTGGCTCTGTGGCTGGAAGTGGGTGTTGCTACGGACCGGGAAGGGGAAAGGAGGACTGGGTATGGTAGTGTCTGGGGATGTGGGTGGAGGCAATAGTGGGGGAGCTGTTGGGTGTGCTGGCTCGGGGTAGGGTGGGGGTCTCTGTGGTGGAGGTCAGAGGGACTCTGGTGAGTCAGAGAATAAACAGGTTAGCTCAGGTGCAGGATTGGGATCCATTTGATCTGTCCCTTTGTCAGCTCAGGTGGGGCTTTCTCTGGCTAAGAGGATTTGAGTGGTATTACACGTGGAGAGGCGTGAAGCATGGGAGCGCAGATAGAGAAAGGCTTGGACATAGAGGACTTTTGGCCATTTGCCTGTGGGCCAACAGAAGTTGTCGAGGTCTATTAGAACTCATTAATGAAAGGTTCCCTGTTCAGGCCATTTAGACCCATTATCTAGTGGGTACTGGGGCCAGGCGGTGGTGCAATAAAAGATTAGGCATTTAGGGGGCAGGTCTTGAGCCAACCCAAGAACCTAGAGATTATGTAGGAGGCAGTCCAAAGGAGTGGACAGCTCGGGCTTTGGGTTCTGGTTTCCCATGGAAACCAGAGTTCTGGTTTCCCAGATCCTGTGGAAAGAACCTTCTGAAGAGTGACATCTCACTTGTTCAGAAAGGGTCTCGTGGATGGATGGTCTCAGAGTCACCGGGGACGTCTCCCAACTGTGTTTTTCTGAGCCTCAAGCCTAATGGCCGTGGAGCCATCTATAGTACCACTGTTTTCTGGACAGTAAGGGGGCAGAAACAGTGAAAGTGTGGAAGTAAGGTTTACCAGTACTTTCCCAGGATCTGACCCGAGTGAGAGGGGTATAGGAGAGTGAGTTGGGGAGGGGATGGATCTGGTTGAGGGGATCGGTTACTTACCCTAAGTGGTGAGTGAAGGAGGCTGGAGGTTCCTCGTTGGTCCGAGCAAAAATAGATCAGGAGAGAGCTAGAGAAAGGGTGAGGGGTGGGCATTTGGCCACAGCCCCTCCCGGTCAGGAGAGAGAAGGAGACAAAGGTAGAGGGGTGGGCATGTGGCCACAGCCCCTCTCAGGTTTCGGCAACAAATGTTAGCAACTGTTGGATGCAATGGGTTTTGTTTAATGGAAAGTATGTAGAGGAAAAACCAGAGAGAAGAGGAGAAATAAAAGGAAGAGTTTATTTGGGTCCCGGGCAGCTTTACAGAGTTCTCGGATGGGAGTCTGTAGAACCGCAGGCTTCCTTGGGGGTTGGGGGTTTATAAACTGGTGCCAGCGGACCTCGTTGAGTACAGCACTGAAACAACGCCTGTGATGATGAGAATGGTGCCCATGGCAAGTAGCCTATGGGATTGCAGACAATCAGTTACTTACTTAACATAAGGGGTATGATTTCAGTGGAGTTGAGCCTACGGAAAAGAAGTGACAGCTAGTTGGCCCCAGGCAGCTAGTCTCATTTGAATGGAATTTCTGGGATAGGTGGGTGTCTTAGGCTGGGTTTTCTAGGGAAGCAAAACCAGTAACACGTGTAGGTACAAGGAAAGATTTATAATATATATATATAGACAGATAGATACAAATATAGGAAACACCTCACGTAATCACAGAAGCTGAATGTCCCAAGCTCTGGCACAAGCCTCACGTGTCCACGGAAGCTGAGGAACCCAAGGTCAGCAAGTCACAGACCAGAGTTGGAGATCACCGGTTCTGTAGGTCAGTGGATCCCAAGCTGGTGGCGAGACGAAGCGACAGAGGCCGGAGGTCAGTGGATCCCAAGCTGGTGGCGAGACGAAGTGATAGAGGCTGGCGAACCCAGGATCGGCAGGTCAGGGAGCAGAACTGGGCAGAGGCTGGCGAGCGCAGGATTGGCAGGTCGGGGAGCAGGACTCTCAAGTGCCGACTGTAAGGACTGATGAGCCCAACAGCTGCTAGCTCCAGTCCCGGAACCAGATGCTGGAACAAGAGAGTAGGAGCTCCTGGCCACGTGAGCGATCAGCAGCCATAGTTCAGTGTCAGGAGATGAGAGCCGAGGGGCAGGGAGCCACCACAAACCCCGCCCTGCCACTTAATACAGCAACCAAATAGGTAGTAGCCAAGTTGACATAATCCTGACCACCACAGTGGGGGATGAAATGTTTTGACTCCGGCCCCTCTGGGAATGGTTGAGGGAGGAGGCTCAGGTTTCAGCCTAACAATAAGGCCATAAAATGCTTTGCATACACGCATGAACTCACTTAAAACTCTTTTCTAGTTGGCACCACACACACCCACACCCATCTACACACACACAGACACACACACCCAGACGAGGACCTGAGGTGACAGAGATAATCTTAGTAGTCTCCACCTCCTAGACTGTTACGTGACAGAGGTGACCTTGGTTGCCTCAACTTCCCAGATAGCCCCAGTGCCAAACATACACATTCACATGGCCCCATTTACTGCTCCCTAGTTAGTTTGAGCAGAGAATAGATGAATCTTCTTAATGCTACCAAAACCTCTATAGTCATTTACAGGCCACACTTGGTTCCAAAATATTTGAAGACTACTCTTAGGGGATCCCTTATTAAGTAAACCCAGTTTTAATGGACTGTCACCCAGAACCTTACCTTCCAGGGTACCCATTTCAGTTGACAATGTTCACTGGTCTCTCACGCAGCCTCATGGGACCTAGTCACCTGTTCTTGGCATTAGTCTATGGGAACTTATGCCCTCTGTGGCTTTCTTTTATTTTTATTGTAATTAAGTTAAAGTTTATGTTTTTGTCATCTACTATTAATAATACCACAGAAATAATAATAGTACTACAAAATGGATGGCTTTAACAAAGAAACCTTTATTCTTACATAATCCAACAGGCTGTAAGTCTGAATCCAGGCTGTCTGCTGCAGGAGAACACTTTCCCTCTTGGCTGGCACTAGAAGAAAGTCCTCGTGTTTCATCAGTCTGGTCAGGGAGCAACTTGGTGCTGAAACCTCAGGTCTGAAGGATGTATTCTACTCCTAATGCTGGTTTTTGATGCTGTGAAGTTCCCTAATCTCTAATTCCTTCTCTTCTCTTTTACCTCTTGTAGGATAAAAGGTAGTATAAGCAACACTCCAGGGAAATTCCCTTCACAATGGAGTAGGGAGGTGACCTTAGGAAGGGATTTACAATGCCATCCTAATTCTCTTTAACATACAACATAGGCAAATTACAAAATGGAGGACAATCATAATATACTAGGAATCATAGCTTAGTCAAATGGCCACACATTTTCTTTGGAGACACAGTTTATTTAATTCATGACAGTTTATAATCCAAGTCAATTTCAAATATAAAACCATGAACACATACCTCTATGCAAGTCTGTCAGGTCTCTTCACCCTGTAAAAACACACTCCTGTTTTCTACCCTGTACCACCAGTATCAGCTCAACCAACACTTCTCCCCTCCTCTCTTCCCTCTAGAAGGAAACCAGTTAAACAGACTGATACAAGTATTAAGGGAAGAAGTACACACTCTACCTGCATCACACCATGTCCCACAGTCCATTCCAGTCTTTGTCTGAAAAGTCACCTCCAGTACTTATTTCACCTCTGTGGGCTGGCAGCAATTCCAGGGGCCATGTTCTCCGGGGACCCTTCAGATTTGAAAACATCAATTCTGGTCTTCTAATAGAGCTCGAGATCGCACTTTCCCTTTTCTCATGCTACATCAGGGACTCTACATTGCGTTCCCTCTCAGGGCAGTCTTTGGCGGTGGCCGGGCACCATCTTGTTCACTGGCCTCATGCTGATGTAGTCTCTCAATCGTATGGACTTTTCTGCCTGATGGGCTCATATTTTTCTCATATCTCTGATGTTGTTCATTTGCATCTGCCCCAGGTGGGTTGTGACCAATTGATATTCACTAGATAGCAGCTCAGTTGGCTTTTAAGGTCCCAAGGGACAGTCACCAATACGGGTGGCAGAACAATTTCTTAGAAAATCACTAGTTTTGCCAGTTGACCTCGATTTCCACTTAATCCATCATCCCCACATTGCTGTCCCTACTACTCTGTCCTTTCAAATGCTGCGTTATATTTACAAAACCTTTTAGCTTACGGTCTAGTCCACTTGTGCTGACCTCCCTTCTACTGCACGTTGTCACTCCTTTCACCTAACTGTATTCCTGTCAAATATCTATTCTGTGAGTAACCCTCTTTTTCCCCTGCAATCTTGTAGCCATCAAATATTATTTTCCTCTGTGCATCAGCCTTTACTTTTTTTCTTATGACTGAGAATATACTATCCTATGTAAATTTGCATATCTGCCACTGAGTGGCTCCCACTGCACTCCCTGCATCGTGACAGCACACTCCTCTGTTCTGTACATGTCATAGCCTCCTAACAATCTCCTATCCCCTCCTCTCCACCCTCTCCCCTGCATCCAGGAAGAGGTGAGCTGGATGACATCCTATAGATGCATAGAAACATAAAGTGCACACAGGATATGGTTTCTCTGTGTCACCAAGTCCAATCCATTTTTGTCTGAAGAGTTGACCTCTGTTATGATTTATGGACAGGGGCAGCATCAGGGCCAGGGGCCATGCTCCCAGGGGAACCCATAGGCCCTGGGCCATAAATTATAGTCTTTTAGTGGAGATCTCCAGGTGTGCCTCTTTTTATTTCCATGCTGCCTGTGAGACTCAACTTGGTGAGGCCCACCATGGCTATGACTAGTGGTGGCCTGGCACCATCTGGTTCTTCCAGTCACATGTTGATGTAGTGACCTGCTCACATGGGGCTCTTTGTCTTCTGGGTTCTCTTTGCCCCATGTAGTTTTGGGCCTTGGAGACCATCCATACCTGCTGAGTTGGGACCATATGGTGTACCTCAGATGGCATCTTAGCAGCTTTCAAGACCCCAGATGCCACTTACCAATTTGGGATACAGAAGACTATCTTAGCAAAATGCTCATTGTGCCAACTGGCCTCAATTTCCACTGAGAAAATGGTTTCCAGCCCCCATCCCCAGCTACTCTGTCCTTGCAATATTGGGTTAAGATGAGAGGATTAATCATGTTCTGATGTGAGTGGCCTTGATTCTGCAAGATATATTTCCAGTAGTGGAATTACTGGATCAAGTGGTATATCTATTTCCAGCTTTTTATGGAAGCACCAGATTACATTCTAAAGAGGATATACAATTTTGCAATCCCACCAACAGTGTAGGAGAGATCCAATTTTTCCACAGCCTCTCGAGTTTTTGTTTTGCATTTTTGGATCATGGCCAACCTTGTCGGGGTGACATGGTATCTCATTGTAGACTTGATTTGAATTTGTTTGATAACTAAAGATCATGGGCATGAATGCATGTGTTTTTTGGCTGCCTGGATCTCCTCTTTAGAGAAATGTCTGTCCATCTCCCTTGCCCATTGCTTAACTGGATGATTTATCTTCTTCTTATTGATATTTTGTAGTATCTTATAGATTATGCAGATCACGTGTTGGTCTGACGTACAGTTGCCAAATATTTTGTCCTGTTCTGTAGGGGGCCTTTTAATTCTATTAACAAAGTCTTTGGATGAGCAAAAGTGTTTGATTCTCAATAGTTCCCATTTATCTACTTTCTGTTGATTGTGGTTTGACAGATTTTTTTTTTATTTAATATGACTGAGTGAAAATATACATTCCCATATAAATTTACATGCCCACCTCTATGCAGCTTCCACTGCTATCTCCCTGTCCGGTGACAACACACTATTCTTCTCTGCTCCATACATGTCTCTACCTTCCAACAGTCTCCTTTCTCCTCCTCTCCACCCACTCTCCTTCCTCCAACCAGAGGTCAGCAGGATGATATCGTATAGATGTATAGAACCATAAAGTGCATCCAATATATGGTCACTCTACATTGCCAAGTCCAATCCATTCATGTCTGAAGAGTGGAGCTTTGTTATGATTTATGGGCAAGGGCAGCATCAGGGTCAGGGGCCATGCTCCCAGGGGAACCCCGAAACCACTGGACCATTAACTGAGGTCTTTTAGCAGAGATCTGAAGATGCACCCATTTTTATTCTTCTCTTCCCAGTGAGATTCAACTTAGTGAGCTGCATCCCAGCTATCACTGGTGGTGATCACTGGTGGCTGGGCACCATCTGGATCTTCCGGTCCGGAGTCGATGTAGGCACCCACTGATATGTTCTGGATTGTTTTTACCCCATATCATTTTGGTCCCCAGTGAGCATCCGTTCCTGCTGAGTTGGGACCATTTGCTGTGCCCTCGGATAGCAGCTTGGCTGCTTTTAAGACCCCAGACGCCACTCACCAATGCGGGGTGCAGAGAGCCCTCTTAGCAAAACGCTAGTTCTGCAAATTGGCCTCGATTTCGCCTAAGAGCATGGTCCCCTGCCCCCTGCCCCAGCTACTCTATCCTTGCAATACTGGGTTAAGATGGAAGGAGTATGGTCCCCTGCCCCCTGCCCCAGCTACTCTATCCTTGCAATACTGGGTTAAGATGGAAGGAGTACTCAAGTTATGCAGAAGTCCCCTTAATGTTGTTCTTGTTTCTAGTGTGTGCCATCACCGATTTCTCCCAACCAGATTTCTAGCAACTATCTAATCTAAACCCTCCCCCCTTGCCCTCCCTCCCTCCCATCCGCGGCAGCTGTCAAAGAGTCTTTTCTTCTATACACAACTCTGTTTTTGAGATCTTATCGTAGAGGTCTCATACAATATTTGTCCTTTTGTGGTTGACAGATTTTGAAATCTGTCTGCATGGTGTATTAAAACTTCCATTGTTGTTCTCAACTTTTCTTGGATAAGCTGTATTGTTTTAGGTTTGACATTTAGGTCTTTTATCTGGTTGGCGTTGGTTTTTGTATAAGGTGTAAGATATGGATCTTGTTTCAATTCATTGCAGATGGATATCCAATTTGACGAGCACCATTTGTTGAAGATACTGTTCTTACCCCAGTTTAATGTCTTAGGGCCTTTGTTGAATATCAACTCTTCATAGGCAGATGGTGTCATCTCTGGGGTCTCCATTCTGTTCCATTGATCGATCTGTCTGTTCTTGTACCAGTACCAGGCTGTTTTGACCACTGTGGTAGCGTATTATGTTCTAAGGTCGGGTAATGAGAGGCCTCCCAGTGTGTTCTTCTTTAGTAGTACCTTACTTATCCGAGGCTCTTTCCCTTTCCAGATAAAATTGGTGATTTGTTTCTCCATCTCATTAAAAAATGACGCTGGAACTGTTATTGGGAGTGCATCACATAAGTAGATAGCTATGGGTAAAATAGAGCTTTTCACCATGTTAAGTCTTCCTATCCATGAGCAGTGTAGGTTTTTCCACTCATCTAAGTCTCTCTTAGTTTCTTGTAGTAAGGCCTTGTAGTTCTCTTTGTAAAGGTCTGTTATTCCTCTGGTTAGATTAATTCCTAGGTTCTTTATCTTCTTAGGGGCTATAGTAAATGGTATTGATTTGATGATTTCTTGATTAACAGTCTCATTGTTGGTATAAAGGAATCATACTGATTTACATATGTTTATCTTGTATCCTGAGACTTTGCTGAACTCTTCTATCAGTTTCAATAGTTTACTTACAGATTCTTTGGGATTCTCTGCATATACAATCATATCATCTGTGAACCGGGAGATTTTGACTTCTTTGCTGACTCAGATGCCTGTTATTTCTTGGTCTTGTCTAATTGCTCTGGTTAGACCTTGTTTTAGTCAGCTAGGCTGCTCTAACAGAAATACCACAGAGTGGATGGCTTTAACAAAGAAAGATTTATTCTTACACAGTCCGGTAGGTTGCAAGTCCATATTCAGGGTGTCCACTCCAGGGAAAGACTTTCCCCTTGTCAGCTGACTTCAGGAAAGTCCGGTATTGCAAGCAAGAACCTCTGGTCTGAACGACGCACTCTGCTCCCGGTGCTGCTTGCTTGATGGTAGCAAGGTTCTCAAATCGTCCTTTGTTTCTTTTTCCTTTTATTCTTTGCAAGCTAAAAGCATTAAGGGTGGGGCAAGCCATACTTCAGGGAAACTCCCCCCACAGCAGGAATTCACAGCCCCACCCTAATCTTTTAACATACAGGTTAGCAAAACCACACAATGGAGGACAGTCCCAAGATACTGAGAACCATATCCCAGCCACGTGGCTGCACACATTTTTGGGGGGACACAATTCCAACCATGACAGATCTTCTAGTACAATGTTGAATAGGAGAGGTGAGAGTGTACATCCTTGTCTAGTTCCTGTTCTCAAGGGAAAGTCTTTCAGTCTCTCTCCATTCAGGATCATGTAGGCAGTTGGTTTTGTATAAATGGCCCTCCTAGTGTTGAGAAATTTTCCATCTATCCCAATTTTGCTAAGAGTTTTCAGCATGAATGGGTGTTGGACTTTATCAAATGCCTCTTCTGCATCAATGGGGAAAATCAGATGATTCTTGTCTTTCGTCATATTTATGTGTTTAATCACATTGTTTTTCTCATGTTGAACCAGCCTTGCATCCCTGGTGTGATTCCCACTTGGTCAGGATGGATTATTTTTTGGATATGTTGTTGTACTGTATTGGCAAGAATTTTGTTGAAGATTTTTGCATTGAGACTCATAAGTGATATCAATCTGTAGTTCTCCATTTTGGTTGGGTCTTTCCCTGGCTTTGGTATCAGGGTTATGCTGGCTTCATAGAATGAGTTTGGGAGTACTCCATCCCTTTCTATACTGTGAAATAGTCTCAGTAGTACTGGAGATAACTCTTCTCTAAACGCTTGGTAGAATTCTGCAGTGAAGCCATCTGGGCTTGGTCTTTTTTTGGCTGGCAGTGTTTTGATGACCTTTTCAATCTCTTCCTTTGTGATGGGTTTATTCAGTTGTTCTGCTTCACGTTGTGATAATTGTAGTGGTCTTTTCAGTTTTTTCAATTGTTCTTCTATTCTCTAACTGGCTTAGTTCTGCTCTAATCGTCATGATCTGTCTTCTTCTGGTGCCTGAGGGGTTCCTCTGTTGCTCTCTCTCTACTTGTTCAAGCTGTAGGGTTAGATCTTTGGTTTGGGTTCTTTCTTCCTTCCAGTGTGTGCATTTGTGGAGATCAGCTGACCTCTGAGCACTGCTTTGGTTGTATCCCATAGGTTCTGGTAAGAATTGTTTTTATCCTCATTGGAATCCATGAATTTCTTTATTTCATCCTTGATTTCTTCTATAACCCATTTCTTTTTGACCAAGATATTCAGTTCCATGAGTTCCACTTTCCATCTATGTTTATTCTGCTGTTGATTTTGACTTTAATGGCTTTGGGGTCTGAGAAGATGCTTTGCAATAATTGAGTGGTATGGATTTTGTTGAGATTTGCTTTGTATCCTAACCCATGGTCTATTCTGGAAAATGCTCCATGTGCACTGGGGAAGAAAGTGTAGTTGTCTGCTGATGGACTGAAAGTTCTGTATATGTCGATCAGGACACTTGCTTAATTGTGGCAAGAAGATCTTCTGCGCTTTTACTGAGTTTTTTTTCTAGAAGATCCATCCGATTTTGAGAGTGGGTGAAGTCTCCCACTATTATTGTGGAGTAATCGCCCTCGTTTTTGCGTGTAGTCAGTGTTTCTACGATGTATTTAGATGCTCTAGTACTGGGTGCATGGATATTTAATATTGTTAAGTCCTGCTTGTGTATTGAAACTTTCAGGGATAGTGTCCATCCTTGTCTGTGATGTTGGAATTTACATTAAAATCTATTTTATCTGAGAATAGTATTGCCACACCTGATTTTCTTTGTAATCTTGATATGTATTTTTCCATCATTTAATTTTCAGTTTGTTCATATCATTGAGGCTGAGTTTCTTATAAGCAATATATGGACAGGTCGTTTCCTTTGATCCAAGATGTCACTCATTGTCTCTTTACTGGCACATTAAGCCCATTCACATTCAATGTAACTACTGATAGGTATGTGCTTAGTGCTGTCATTGTGATATGTTTATTTTTGTGTTCATGTTTTCTCTGTTGCTCTTATTTTTCTGTTTTGGAACATTCTACTTGGTGAGTTCATTTTTCACCTTTTCAAGGTTGGTTTTGTGGTTGCTGAGACTCCTGTATTACATTTCTTGATTTGATATGTTGCATCTTTATGGTGCTTTGCAGCCTTCCCTGTGATCTCCCTTAAAGCTATATGTTTAAACCCAATTGTAACTACTACAGTCCTCTCCATCTGGAAGGACTATAACAATTGTAGTACATCCTCTTTTTAGTAAGATGACATCCTAGTTTTCATGTTCTGATCACTGAATCACTTCTTATATTATTACAGCTTTGACTGAGTTTGGAGCCTTCTCTAACTGAATAGGTTTGTGGATGATGTGTGCTATATTTCCTCCTAAAATATAAAATTAATGGTTTTGTTCTTCTAAGCCAAGAGCTTCTTTCAGTATTTCTTGTAGCTTTGGTTGAGTTTCTCTTTATCTGCAAATGTCTTGATTTCATTTTCATATATGAAAGATAATTTTGCAGGGGATATAATTCTTGGTTGGACGGTCTTCTCCTTCAAGGCTTTGAATGTGTCATCCCATTGTCTCCACACCAGCATCATTTCTGCGGAGAAATCCGATGAAATCCTACTGGGTTTCCCTTTGAATGTTAGCTTTGCTTTGAGTCTTGCTGCTTTTAAGCATTTCAGCTTATGTTTCTTTTTGTTAAGCTTGATTATAATGTGTTGGAGTCTTTCTTTTCGGATCTGTATTGAATGGCATTTGATATGCATTGGATATCTGTATTGTCTTCTTTTGTAACTTCTGGGAAGTTTTCTGTCAGCAGCTCAGCCAGGATACTCTGTGTTCTCAGGTGTCCCACCCTTTTCAGGAACTCCAATTAATATTAAGTTGTTCCTCTTAATAGAGTGCCACATGGCTCTTAATACCTCTTCACTTTTCTTGCGTCTTTTTTTCTCATTTCTCCTGATAGATGCTAGAGTCAGTAGCTCTGTCTTCCAAGTCAGAAAGTCTATTTTCCGTTTATTTAATTCTGTTTTCTTGGCTTTGAACTGAATTTTCTCTTTGATTTTGTTATTGATCTGTTGGATTTTGTAGTAGTGGTGTTCCATCAGATCAAACAGCTTGCTTAATGTTTCATTTTGCTCTGCTGTATTTTGTATAAGGTCTAGGAGGTCTCTCTATATAACCCTTCTTTAATCACCCTCTGATAGTTTCACAAAGGCTTCTGCATCTGGGAAGTTCTTTGGATCTTTCTTTTGTGGGCCTTCTGAAGCCGTAGGTCAGGTCTTCCTAAAGTTCCAGTCCAAAGTTTGTTGCTTTTCCAGCATCTAGAGGTTGTTTAGTTTCTCCAGCGTTACTTTAACAGGATCAGAAGCTCAGTCCGAAAAGCAAGTTGATCAGCAGACACCTCTATGTACTCTGGTGACTTGTCTGAGTGGAATCTCTGGTATAGCAGGCTCCACGCCCTGATTGGCTAAGAGACAGCCCCACTCATAGAGTTACTGGGGAGCTGTCTGTTCACTCTATAATGTGAGACAGTAAAGGCTGGAAGAGAAGCCCTTGGATGCACCCCACTTATTTCTCTCTTAGTCAGGCTTTCAGGTGTGAAAGTTCATCTTCCCAGCTGGCAAAGTAAGCTTCTCTATATCAAAGAATTCTTTACTGCCAGAAAAGTGCTCTCCAATCAGGCACTGCCTCTCAGCCTGGGAATTAGGTCCAGCTGAGGCCTCCATATAGGAAACTCCACCTCCCAGTCAGTCAATATGGCGTCCTGCACAAGCTCTTCCACCTGCCTTAGAATAGACTATTCAATGGCACAGATTCAGAGATTCTGACAGAGAACATGTCTGGAGGCGCCCAGCTACACAGACTCCAAGGCCAAGCTTCCAAAGCGTGGTGACTCTGCTCACCTATCTAATCAGTAATGCATCTGAGCCCTGGCACCACTTACCTCAACCCCTTCTGCTGGCCAAGACACAGAAGAAAACGCCAAAATGCTGATTTACCTTCAGTCCGTGAGAACTGGGACTCAACAAGGGTGGGGGTTGGCAAAATAGAATCTTTCCACTCAGTGGTACGTAGACCAAACAGATAGGCCTATGTCATGTCCTAGGGCTCACTAGGTGTCCAGGAGGCTCCATTTAATTATAAGTTGAGGCTTCGGTTTCCAGAAGGATTTAGGGAGATACCTGTTTAGTCTGCTGTCTTGACTCCGCCCCCCAGCCTTTTCTTAAGTCTGTATAATAGTAGTCTCTTACAATATGTGTCCATTTACTGCTGACTAATTTCATTTAGTGTAATGTGTTCCAGATGATTCCAGGTTATGGGATGTTATATAAAATCATCATTGTTCCTTATCATTGCATAGTGTTCTATCGTGTAAATAGAACAGTTTATCCTTTAACGTGTTGGTGGGCAGCTAGGTTGATTTCTTCTTTTTGCTATTGTGGACAGTAGTGCAACAAACATTCATTGCTGGGATGATTCACACAGGACAGCAGCCATTGATGTGATTAACACGGAACGCCACTTACAGGTGTGAAATGGGACACCACTTATGGGTTTGATGTATGTGAGAGGCCAAGATTGAAAAATCACACTGATAACAAACTTTTAGTTTGCTGTGGGCAGAAATGGGACAGTCTCCTGTGGGTAGACACTGACACAAGTCTGTTTAACCCACCAGCTTTTATTAAGCAAAGTAAACAAGGTTCTGCTGAGAAAGTGAGAAAAGGCATCGTATCAGTGTTCCTTACTTCAAAAGAACAGGCATTCCCGGGGAGGGGGCAAGGGAAAGTTCTTGAAGTAGTCTCAGCAAATGCTGTTTGCAGCACATCTTGGTTTTCCAGTCCACCGAGGCAAAACTTGCCTCAAGGTCTTTTGCCATTCTCAAGACAAGTCCCATTATAAACACAGACAAGGTCAGGGTAAGCAGGATTTTACATTCTTTCAAAACATAGACATCCCCACAATTCACGTGCATGTATCTGTTCCTGTGACAGCCCTCATTTCTCTAGGATGTATTCCAAGGAGTGAGATTGCTGGATCATATGGCATTTCTATTTCTAGATGTTTCAGAAGGTGCCAAATTGCTTTCCAAAGTAGTTGTACCATTTTGCACTCCCACCAGCAGTGTAGAAGACTTATCTCTCCACAGCCTCTCCAATATTGAATATTCTGTAGTTTTTATATTAATGCCAGCCTTATTCAGGTGAGATGGTAACTCCTTGTAATTTTGACTTGGATTTCAATAATGGCTAATGGTCACCAGCATTTTCTCATGTGTATTTTGGCTGCCTGGATATCTTCTTTGGACAAGTGTCTGTCCATGCCCTTTGCCCATAGTTTATTTGGGTTACTTGTCTTTTTCGCGTTGATGTTTTGCAATAGCCTCTCTATTATGGAGATTAGACGTCCATCAGATATGTAGTTACCAAATATTTTTTGTCAGTATGTAGGTAGGCTTTTGACTCATTTGGTAAGGTCTTTCAAAGAGCATAAGTGTTTGATTTTTAGTAGTTCCCACTTATCTATTTTCTTGTCTGTGGTTTGTGCACTGTTAGTAAGATTTTGTAGTCTGTTTCAGCCGTGTATTAGAACTTCCAGTGTTCTAAGCGCTATGTTCTTCATCACTGAATATCACTGTAGTCACCTTCGAAATACTCATGGGAAGCTATACTCTGATGCTGGTGCCAAGTCCACCTTTCAAAGCAATCTTGGAACTCTTTCAGGAATAGCCACAGTGCATGGCGGCTCAGTGGCGAGTTTGCAAACTTAATTGTCCAGTATTACGAGGTGGAGTTTTTAGCTAGTAAACAAATAACTGTATTGGAACACCCTCCCTATTCACCTGACCTGGCCCTTTATGACTTTTTTCTTTACCTGAAGGTAAAGGAAATATTGAAAGGACATTTTGTCGACATTCAGGACATCAAGAGTAGCAGGACAACAACTCTGATGACCGTTACAGAAAAAGTTGCAAAATTACCTTTACGGTAGACTATGCACTGGCATTGGTGCAGAGCTTCTTAGAAGGACTACATCAAAGGTGACCACAGTGATATTTGGAGAAGAGGTACATAGCACTTTTTAAGGATGAGGTTGCAAACTTAATTGGCAGTCCTCATATGTCTAGTCTAATGGTCCTACTCAATCTGGTCCAAGGCAGAATGAAGAACATCAAAAATAAGGGGAAGATTGGTCCAAAGGACTAGTGACCCACAACTACCACAGGTTTTGCCGGATTAATTGGAGCATAAGTAGATGGCGCCTGACAACCACCATCAACTGCTCTGACAGGAATCACAATAGTGGGACCCAGATTGTGAGTAAAATGTAGAACAAAATGTGAACTCACAGAAAACAGTACCAACTTGTCTGACAGACAAGTGGAGAAATCCGGTGAGTGTGGCCCTCAGATAACCTATTAACTTAGTAGTGAAGTCACTCCTGAGGCTCACCTTTCAGTCAAAGACCAACACAGCCCATGTAGGTTAACTATGTACTCGAGACTAAGTGGGTACACCAGCCCAGGTTCAAGGACAAGGCAGGAGGGTACAAGAAAGCTAGATGAATGGAAATGGGAACCCAAGCTTGAGAAGAGTGTTGATACACTACAGGGTTGGTAACTAGTGTCACAAAACAACGTGTGTATGGTTTAATGACAAAGTACTGTGCTCTGTAAACCTTCACCTAAAGCGTGTGCGTGCATGCACACACAAATCCACCCACCCACACCCTGTTACTGTGCCTTAAAACCAAAAAACCAAACCTGTTGGTGTGGAGTTGATTTTGACTCAGTCACCTTACACGACTGAGTAGAATTTACCGCATAGAGTTTACTAGGCTGTGAAGCTTTATGGAACCAGACTGGAACATGTCTCTCCTGGAACAAATGACGGACTGGAGCCACTCAACACCTGGCTGAGCACTTAAATATTGCACCACCAATGGTCCCTCCAGCTCCCAAAAGAAGGTCTATTGATTTCCGAGGCCTGTTGTAACAAATTACCACACACTGGGTTGCTTACAAAAATGTATCACCTCCATGTTTTGATGGCCAGAAATCTGGGTGATCCAGGTGTGGGCAGGTCTGAGCTCTCGCTGTCGGCTTTCTTCTTGTCTCTCCCAGCATCTGGTGGATGCAGTGTGGCTACATCAGCGCACTGTCCGCATGCCATGCCTCCTTCCTTGGTGACTCCCCTGTATGTCTATGAGGACACTGGACACTGGCTTCAGGGCCTATCTCGTTAATCCAGGATGAGGCCATTTTGAGAACCTTAAGCTAATTATACCTCTAAGACCCTTTTTCCAAAGAAGTACTTATTCCCAGGAACAGGATTTAGTACATGGATGTACTTTGGGTGGGAAACAGGCCAGTCCACCACAGCAGGGCAGATGTGGGACAGAGTTGGGATGGGAAGCAAGGTCACGGTCGTGAGGACCCTGCTGAGTGGACCCTCTACCTGTGCCCTCGGCTCACAGGGCACCTGGAGCCCAGCTTGACCAGCCAGCCCTCTGGGGCCGATGTGAATCAAGGGTACCATCCTGGGCCGGTAGCAGGCAAGAGAAAATGGCTGCAAGGACCACGCAGTGAGGGAAAGCGCTCTCCCCTGGAAGCAGTTTCTGTCCTGCAGCCACCACCTGTGCCGTCTACTGACCAAGGACAGCACCATGTCAGGTGAGAAAGGAAAACACTGGATCTGTTCTTACGATCCTAGGGAGCCAGCAACAGAGGGAAACTTGGAGGTAAGTCAGAAAGCTAAAAATACCACCACGAGGCCTTCATAGTTCCCCCAGGGATTCAGGACAGAATAAGCCACAGCTCACGAGGGCTAGGCATACATTCCGCCAAGTGTCTCCATGGTGGAAACCTGGGTGGCGCTGAGGGCCTGCACTTAGGGCCAAGGGTTTTGAGGCCTGAGGGTGGGTGGGGAGGGGCCCAGGAGACAGGCCCGGTGTTGGTGTGCTGGGAGAATTTCTGTTCTGGGGTCCACGGCGAGTGAGCCCTGAAGAGAGTGGGAGAGCAATGGTTCCAGGTGACCCAGGAGGGAATGGACATTAGGTGACCAGACCCACCTTCCCGGAAACCGGTGGGGATCCTTTCCTGGAATAACAGAAAATCACCACCTCTCTCCCAGGGCCCAGAATGGATTCTCCCATTATGTAAACAGTATCTAGGCTTCGCCTTTACAACAGCTGAACTGCTGAGCAGTCCTGAGACTGTCAGCTCTCTGTGCCTGAGATGACACCACAGCTCTGTGCGGAGGCAACATTTATTACAGCAAGAGGCCTAAACAGCATTGGGGACAATTCTTTGACCCAGAAAAGTCCCCAAACGTTGATCACTTCAGATACTCTCCAAGCTTTTCTAACTCCTCCCTTTACATGGAAGTGGAGAATCTGTTTTCTCAAGTTATTTTTGCTCTCCTGATACTTTGGGGAAGAAAAAACGATTCAGCGGAGCTGCTGTGAAGCCCCTGAGAGGTGCGGAGACAAGAGGTGTGTGGTGGTCATAGCTTGTTCTGCGGAGTTCCGTGAGACCTGACTATACACTAAACGCTCACTGCTTCAGTCAGCTAGGGCTGCTCCAACAGAAATACCACAGAGTGGATGCCTTTAACAAAGGCAGGCTATTCTTACACAGTCCGGTAGGCTACAAGTCAAAATTCAGGATGTCCACTCCAGGGGAAGGTTTTCCAGCTTGTGGGCTTGGAGGACAGTCCAGTATTGCACAGTCTTTGTCCAGGGAGCATCATGGCGCAGGAACCTCAGGTCTGAAGGACACTCTTCTTCTCCCGGTTCTGCTTTCTTTTTTTAATTTTTATTTTTATTTAATATAACTGAGTGAAAATGTACATTCACATATAAATTTACATGCCCACCTATATGCAGCTTCCACTGCTCTCCCTGTCTGGTGACTGCACACTATTCCTCTCTGCTCCATACATGTCTCATCCTCCCAACAGCCTTCTTTCCCCTCCTCTCCATCCACTCCCCTTCCTCCAGCCAGAGGTCAGCAAGATGATATCCTAGAGATGTATAGAACCATAAAGTGCTTCCAATATATGGTCACTCTACATTGCCAAGTCCAATCCATTCCTGTCCAAAGAGTGGACCTTTGTTATAATTTATGGGAGATTCTGCTTTCTTGATGGTGTGAGGTTCCCAATTCTCAGCCTGCTTCTCTTTCATCTCTTGCAGGATGAAAGGATTAAGGGTGGGGCAAGCCATACTCCAGGGAAACTCCCTTTAGAGGGCAACAGGGAGGTGATCTTGTGAAGGGATTTACAGCCCCACCCTAATCTTTAACATACAGCACAGGTAAAACCCAAAACAGAGGCTAGTCACAAGATACTGGGAATCATGGCCAATCCACATGGCTACATCTGTTTCTAGGGGGACACAGTTTGATCCATAACACTCACCTTTACTTACTGCAAACAGGACTTCTCCTCTGGGGTGATATGCTTTGACTTCTGGCTAAATCATCACCCAAACTCCCTGCAGACACAGAGTTTCTCCTGTTTCTGGTGAACAGTGAGGTTTGACTTCACACTAATGCCTCACCCACACTCCTTGCAGACAAAGAGCTTCTACCCTGAGTGTGTTCCCTCCTGTGCTATGAGGTGCGACTGAGCACTAAAGCCTTGCCCACATTCCCTTCACATATAAGGCTTCTGGCCTGAGTGTGTCCTCTGGTGTCTGATGAGGTTTGACTTCTGGCTGAAGCTATGCCCACACTCCCTGCAGACATAGGGCTTCTCCTCTGAGTGTCTCCAGTGGTGTGTGATGAGGTTTGCCTTCTGGCTAAAGCCTCGTCCACACTCTCTGCAGACATAGGGTTTCTCCCCTGAGTGTGTCCTCTGGTGTGTGATGAGGTTGCACTTCACACTCAAGCCTTTCCCACACTCTCTGCAGACATACGGCTTCTCCCCTGAATGGATCCTCTGATGTCTGACGAGGCCTGACTTCTTACTAAAGCCTCTACCACACTCCTTACAGACATATGCCTTCTTCCCTGAATCTGTCCCCTGGTGTATGACAAGGCTGTACTTGACACTAAAGCCTTGCCCACACTCCCTGCACACATACGGCTTTTCCTGTAAGTGTACCCTCTGGTTTGTGATGAGGTGTGAATTTGGGCTCCAGGAGGCCTTCGAAATCCCTCCCTCCCATGTCTTGTCAAAGACTGGTCTGGACACATCTCTTATCTCTGGGCCTTTGGCTTTGAAATTGGAGTTGTGTTGCTCAGAAAGCTGCTGCCTCCGATCCCACGGATAGCGGTCTTCTGGCTGGAGGTGTTTTCCTGCAAGTCTTCCTGGGAAGGGCTGAGAGGAGTGGCTGCGATTCACATGTTGGCTGCGGAATTTCTGACTGGAGAAGGCCAGAGGGCAGGACGGACACAGATGGATCTCGGGCCTTGCTTCTCCTGGAAGAGAAAGCTCATTTCAGCCAGAGTTGGTATAGACAGTGCTGCCTGGGCCATCTGCTTCATCTCACGGAAAGACTCCGCTGGAATCACTCACAAAGTGTTCACAGCACAGGGTCTTCACGGCATCCTCCTCCACAGTCTACTTTTCACTCCTTCATTTACTGATGACGGCTTCCTTAGTAGTCTGGAACGCACATGAAGGCCCTCGTCTACAATTCACCCAGACCCAGGCCTTCAAGCAGGAATTGGAGGAAGCCTGTACTCTTTTTCCGAGCTGAAACTACTCCACAGGTGTCTTTTAAGCCCTGTCACTACTTGGACATGGAGTAGGCAACTATTTCTCAGTGTTGAGAGAAGCTGTTCTCGATGACCTAAGTGGAAACCTCTCTAGTGGCCTTTCCTATGAGGGATGGATCCACTGAGTGACGTGCCCTTGGCCCGGACGTTCCTACATGGAAAGGCAGTGTGGAGCACTGGTTGGAGAGCACGTGTTCATGAACACCTGTTTGAGTGAGCATCACGCTGCCTGGTTCTCTCTAAGGTAGTGAGATGGGGTGTGAAGGACACAGGGCCTACCCAGACCCACTGACTATAGGACACCAGGTCCTGTTGACTTGCAAATGTTTGTTTTCCAGAAATTATAAAATGAAAATATGTTCTTTCTGTTACTGCTTGATTTATTTCCATTTTCCCCCTGTTGAAATGTGATACAAAGGCCTGTTTCAGACTTGTCACAGCCTCTCAGCTCCCACTTTTGCTCACCAGCCCCTCACCTGGACCCTGAGGCAGCCTGAGTGCATGTCCCACCGTGTCTTTGCGCCACACACTAAGCACAGCAGCATCCTGCACAGAGATCACGTCACCTCCCAGCTGGAAATCCTGCTTGCTGTCTGGTGTGGCACACGTTTCTATGCTCACTGCATGGGATGACATAGCTGTGCACCCTGTCTGGTGTGATTTGTATGCATGCTAACTGAGGTGACACACCTATAATGACCAGTAGAACAAATGTATGCATATTCATTGTCTGGTGTGACAGATGCCCACACCCAGTATCAAGTGTAATGTGTGCACATTCAATGATGTAACATGTGTGAATACACATTATCTGGTGTGCAAACATATTGATGTGAGATTTCACAGTGGAGATAGACATTATGAATGCAAAGAATGTGGCAAATCCACAAAACGACAAATATTGTATGAGACCTGTATGACAAGATCTCAAAAAGAGACTTGTGTATAGAAGAAAAGACTCTTTGACAGCTACAAGGGAGGGGAGGTAGGGAGGGAGAAGGGAAACATTTAGATTAGGTAGTTGCTAGAAATCTGTTTGGGAGAAATCGGTGATAGCACACATTAGAAACAAGAACATTAAGTGACTTCAGCATAACTTGAGTACTCCTTCCATCTTAACTGAATACTGCAAGAATAGAGTAGCTGGGGCAGGGGATGGGGGACCATGCTCTTAGGCGAATTCCAGGCCAATTGGCACAACTACCGTTTTGCTAAGAGAGCTCTCTGCACCCCACAGTGGTGAGTGGCATCCGGGGTCTTAAAAGCTGCCAAGCTGCCATCCGAGGACACAGCAAATGGTCCCAACTCAGCCGGAACAGATGCTCACCGAGGACCAAAATGACATGCAGTAAAGACAACCGAGAAGATAGAGAGACCCACAAGAGTGGGTGCCTACATCGACTTGGGACCGGAAGAACTGGATGGTGCCCAGCCACCACCAGTGATAGCCACGATGGAGCTCACAGAGAGGAGTGTCACTGGCAACACAAGAATATAAAGGGGTGCACTAAAAGACCACAATTGATGGTGCAGCAGTTTTGGGGTTCCTCTGAGAGCATGGCCCCTGGCCCTGATGCTGCCCTTTCCCATGAATTATAACAAAGGTTCACTCTTTGGACAGGAATGGATTGGACTTGGAAATGCAGAGTGACCATATACTGGAAGCACTTTATGGTTCTATACATCTACAGGATATCATCTTGCTGACCTCCGGCTGGAGGAAGTGGAGTGGATGGAGAGGTGGGGAAAGGAGGCTGATGGGAGGATGAGACATGTATGGAGCATAGAGGAATAGTGTGCAGTCACGGGACAGGGAGAACAGTGGAAGCTGCATATAGGTGGGCATGTAAATTTATACGTGAATGTACATTTTCACTCAGTCATGTTAAATAAAAATTAAAAAAAAAAAAAGAATAGACAGATGGATCAATGGAACAGAACGGAGACCCCAGAGATGACACCATGTGCCTATGAACAGCTGATATTCGACGAAGCCCCTAAGACATTAAACTGGGGTAAAAACAGTCTCTTCAACAAATGGTGCTGGCAAAATTGGACATCCATCTGCAATAAATTGAAACAAGACCCATACGTTACACTTTATAGAAAAACAAACTCCGACTGGATAAAAGACTTAAATATCAAACCTAAAACGATAAAGCTCATCCAAGAAAAGCTGGGAACAACAATGGACGTTTTAATACACAATGTGGACAGATTCCAAAATCTGTCAAACAAACCACAATCACCAGAAGAGAAAATAGATAAATGGAACTATTAAGAATCAAACACTTTTGGTCATCCAAAGACTTTAATACTGGAACTAAAAGAACACCTACACAATGGGATAAAATATTTGGCAACTCTATGTCAGACAGACACCCAATCTCCATAATCTATAAGATACTACAAAATATCAATAAGAAAAAGATAAATCATCCAATAAAGTGATGGGCAAAGGAGATGGACAGACATTTCTCTAAAAAGGAAATCCAGGCAGCCAAAAAACACATGCGGACATGTTCACGATTTTGAGTTATTAAAGAAATTCAAATCAAGACGACAATGACATACCATCTCACCCCAACAAGGTTGGACATGATCCAAAAGACACAAAACAAATGCTGGAGAGGCTGTGGAGAAAGTGGAACCCTCCTAGACTGTTGGTGGGGTTGCAAAACAGTTCAGCCTCTGTGGAAAGCAATCTGGCACTTCCTTAAAAAAATGGATATTGATATACCACTTGACCCAGTAATTCCTCCGCCTGGAACATATCCTACAGAATCAAGGCCTTTGACACCAATGGACACAAGCACAAGAATGTTTATCGCAGCACAGTCCACGACAGCAAAAAGATGGAATCAACCCAGATGTCCAACAACAGAAGAATGGATAAGTAAACTATGGTACATATACTCAATGGAGTACTATACAATGATAAAGAATAACGATGATTCCAGGAAATATCTCATAACCTGGTTTCAACTGGAATACATTATGTTGAGTGAAAGTAGTCAGTGACAAAAGGACAAATATTGAATGAGACCTCTACAATAAGATCTCAAAAACAGACTTGTGTATAGAAGAAAAGACTCTTTGACAGCTGCAAGGGAGAGGAGGGAGAAAGGGCGAGGGGGGCAGGGCTTAGATTAGATAGTTGCTAGACATCTGGTTGGGTAAAAGTCGGTGATATCACACATTAGAAACAAGAACAACATTAAGTGGACCTAAGCATAACTTGATTATTCATTCCATCTTAACCCAATATGGCAATAGCTGGGGCAGGGGGCAGGGGCGCATACTCTTAGGCAAAATTGAGTCTAATTGGCACAACTGGCATTTTCCTAAGAAGGCTCTCTGCACCCCACACTGGTAAGTGGTGTCTGGGGTCTTAAAAGCTGCCAAGCTGCCATCCAAGGGCACAGCAAATGGTCCGAACTCAGCAGGAATGCATGCTTAACAAGGAACAAAATGACATGGGGTAAAGACAACCCAGAAGGTAGTGAGACTCAGACGAGTGGGTGCCTACATCAACTTCGGACTGGAAGAACCGGATGGTGCCCAGCCACCACCAGTGATAGCCGCAATGGAGTTCACAAACTTAAGTCTCACTAGCAACACAAGAATAAAAAGGGGTACATCCTGAGATCTCCACTAAAAGACCTCAATCGATGGTCCAGCAGTTTCGGGGTTCCCCTGGGAGAATGGTCCCTGGCCCTGATGCTGCCCTTGCTGTTAGATCATTTACAGGAGGCTATCCTACTGCTCTCTTTCTAGATTGAAGAGAAGACGGTAGAGAGGAGGGGACAGGAGCTTGTTAGGATACTAGAAGTACAGAATGAGAAGGAGTGTGCTGTCACCAGGGAAGGACAGCAGAAGGAGTAGCAAATAGGCAGGCATACAAAATTGATTAGGGTTGTATATTATTACATAATCACACACACTAAACGTTAACAGTTGAAAAACTAGAAGAACCTTATACGGGAAAGCAAAATAAAACCTTAGTCCAAATACAAGACGAATGTGTTTTTTGCATGCAAATTTTAACATCAAAAACATTCAATAACGTGAGACCACATATGCTCAACACCTTATTTCTAACACTGAACCATGGTGAGAAAGAAAAATTCAGCATGGATTGCAAAAGGAAGCATCAGCCCAATTAGTCACGGAAATAGACAAAGGAACACTAAGATAGTCACAGTTCCCAAGAAAGTGTTACTTCACCCGAAAGAAATACAGTACCTCTATTAACTCTTTCTTTGAGTGTACTTTTCTTTGGGTTGTTTTCTTAGTCACTGAGCAGCTTGGTTCTCTCTGATTAGACCTTCAAAACTTGACCATTTGAAATTACAGCACTATGAATGACAGAGTCGTTACTTCAGGCCTACTCCACTGTCAGGTCTCATACACCTAGTTAGGTGGGAGGGACGACAAGAGGCTTTGCCCCATTCCTTGCATTCAGAAGGCTCTCTCCACGGTCAGTACTCATACGACTAGTTCAGTAGGAAGAGACGCTAAAGCCTTTGGCACGTTTCTTACATTTGTAAGGCTTCTCTCCACTGTGAGTACTCATATGGCTATGGAGTGTGAGGAGCAACTAAAGACTCTGCCATACTATTTACAGTCATACAGCCCCTCTTCACATGAGCACACGTGTGCAGTCAGGTATGAGGAGTAAAATGATTTGTCACATTCTTTACATTCATAAGGTCTCTCTCCACTGGGAATTCCTATGTTTGGTGAGACGTAAAGGCTTTCCAACATTCTTTACATTCATAACGCCTCTCTCTCCACTATGAATTCTCATACGTATAGTGAGGTCTGAGAAATGACAAAAGGCTTGCCCACATTCCTTACATTCACAATTCCTCTCCCCTTTGTGAGTTCCCAAATGTTAAGTGTGAGGACAAACTAAATGATTACCAAGATTCCTTACATTTGTAAGGCCTCTTGCCACTGTGAATTGTTACAGGTGCAGTGAGGTGTGATGGCCAAATAAAGGCCTCTCCACATTCCTTACATTCCTATAAAGCCTATGTCCACTGTGAATACTGACATCTGTAGTGGTCTGAGGAATTACGAAAGGCTTTTCCACATTCACGAGGCCTCTCCCTGCTGTGAAGTCTCATGTTAAGTTTCAGGGGGAACTGAAGAGTTCGCCACATCCCTTACATTGACAAGGCTTCTCTCCACTGTGAATTCTTGTATCTTTAGTGAAGCCTGAAGAACTAAAGGCTCTCCCACATTCCTCCCATTCAGAAGGCTTTTCCCCACTGTGAGTTCTCCTCTGTTTAGTGAACTCTGAGGGGCTGCTGAGGGATTTGTTCCATTCCCTACACAGATCAGCCTTTGTCCTCTGTGAGTACTCCTAGGCGCAGTGAGGTGTGAGGAATAAGCAAAGGCTTTACCACATTCCTCACATTTATGTCCTTTCTCCACTGTGAATTCTCATATTTAGTTAATTGTGAGCAACTGCAGGATTTGCCACATTCACCAAATTCTTAAGGGCTGTGAATTCTCATGTGTAGTGAACTCTGAAAATCACCTAAAGGCATTCCCATATCCTTTACATTCACAAAGCTGCCCCATTGTGAGTTCTTACAAGTGTAGAAAGGTTTCATGGCCACCTAAAGGCTTTCCTACATTCTTTACACTCATAAAGAATTTCTCCACTGTGAATTCTCCTATGTGTGATGACATGTGAGATATAATGAAACGGTTTGCCACATCCCTTATATTGATAAAGTGTCTTCCATTGTGAGTTCTTATTATGTATCAGTTCTGCTGAAACACATTCCCACATTCCTTACACTTACAGTAACTCTCCAGTGAGAGTTCTCACAGGGGTGTTGTGGTGACAGGAACAACTGCAGGCTTCTCCACACTCCTTACACTGAGAGGCAAGGCACCACAGTGAGATCTCATAGTTTGCCGAAGTGATGAATCAGCTATTAAAGTTATCCACCTTCCAGAAATCCAGAAGGATATGCGTCCACAGGAGTTCTTTGAAGCACACAAAGACTGGAAGTCTTGCTGAAGTTCTGTTCACACTGATTGGAGAGGTTCTCTAGCGTAGGCTGTCCATTAAAATTAGGCAGCTTGCTTGTTTTAGTCATCTGGTACTGCTCTAAAAGAGACAGCATGAGTGAATGCCTTTAGCAAGGCGAAGATTATTCTTACAGTCCAGTAAGTTACAAGTCTGAATTCAGGATGTCTACTCCAGGGGAAAGGCTGTCCCTCTGTTGACTCTGGAGGAAGGTCCTTGTGTTACATCTGTCTCTGGTCAGGGAGCATTCTGGTGCAGGAATCTCAGGTCTGAAGGACATGTTCTGCTTCTGGTGCTGCTTTCGTGCCGGTATGAGGTTCCCAATTCTCGGCTTGCTTCCCTTTCCTTGTATCTCTTGTAGAGTGAAAGGATAAAAGGTGCAACAAGCCACACTCCAAGGAAACTCCCTTAATAAGGGTGTTGCTGTCTTACTCTAATCGTCTTTTTTTTTTTAATTTTTATTTTTATTTAACATAACTGAGTGAAAATGTACATTCATATGTAAATTTACATGCCCCCCTATATGCAGCTTCCGCTGCTCTCCCTGCCCGATGACAGCACACTATTCCTCTCTGCTCCATACATGTCTCATTCACCCAACAGTCTCCTTTCCCCTCCTCTCCGTCCACTCCCCTTCCTCCAGCCAGAGGTCAGCAAGATGATATTCTATAGATGTATAGAACCATAAAGTGCTTCCAGTATATGGTTACTCTGCATTGCCAAGTCCATTCCATTCCTGTCCAAAGAGTGGACCTTTGTTATAATTTATGGGAAAGGGCAGCATCAGGGAAGGGGGCCATGCTCTAACAGGAACCCCCAAACCTCTGGACCATCAATTGAGGTCTTTTACTGGAGATCTCATGATGCACCTCCTTTTACTCTAGTGTTGCCAGTGAGGCTACTCTCTGTGAGCTCCATCGTGGCTATCACTGGTGCTGGCCGGGCACCGTCCGGTTCTTCTGGTCCCAAGTCGATGTAGGCACCCACTCTTGTGGGTCTCTCTGTCTTCTCGGTTGTCTTTACCGCATGCCATTTTGGCCCTCAGTGAGCATCCGTTCCTGGTGAGTTGGGACCATTTGCTGTTTCCTCGGATGGCATCTTTGCAGCTTTTAAGACCCCAGATGCCACTCACCAATGTGGGGTGCAGAGAGCTCCCTTAGCAAAACGGTAGTTGTGCCAACTGGCCTGGAATTCGCCTAAGAGCATGGTCCCCCGCCCCCCGCCCCAGCTACTCTATCCTTGCAGTATTGAGTTCAGATGGAAGGAGTACTCAAGTTATGCTGAAGTCCACTTAATGTTGTTCTTGTTCCTAATGTGTGCTGTCACCGCTTTCTCCCAACTAGATTTCTAGTAACTATCTAAACTAAACCCTCCACCCCTCCACCCCTCGCCCTCCCACCCTCCCCTCCCTTGCAGCTGTTAAAGAGTCTTTTCTTCTATACACAAGTCTGTTTTAGAGATCTTATCGTAGAGGTCTCATACAGTATTTGTTCTTTTGTCGCTGACTACTTTCACTCAACATAATGTCTTCCAGTTGAAACCAGGTTAGGAGACGTTTCCTGGAATCATCGTTATTCTTTATCATTGCGTAGTGCTCCATTGAGTATATGTACCATAGTTTACGTATCCATTCTTCTATTGTTGGGCATCTGGGTTGATTCCATCTTTTTGCTATTGTGGACTGGGCTGCGATAAACATTCTGGTGCATGTGTCCGTTGGTGTGAAAGGCCTTGAATCTGTAGGATATCTTCCAAGTAGTGGAATTACTGGGTCAAATGGTATATCAATATCCATTTTATTAAGGAAGCGCCAGATTGTCTTCCAAAGAGGTTGGACCATTTTGCAACCACACCAACAGTGTAGGAGGGTTCCACATTTTCCACAGCCTCTCCAGCATTTGTTGTTTTGTGTTTTCTGGATCATGGCCAACTTGTTGGGGTGAGATGGTATCTCATTGTTGTCTTGATTTGAATTTCTTCAATAACTAAAGATCATGAACATGTCCGCATGTGTGTTTTGGCTGCCTCGATCTCCTCTTTAGTGAAGTGTCTGTCCATCTCCTTTGCCCATCGCTTAATTGGATGGTTTATCTTCTTCTTATTGATATTTTGTAGTATCTTATAGATTATGGAGATCAGGCGTCGACCTGACATAGAGTTGCCAAATATTTTTTCCCATTCTGTGGGTGTTCTTTTAATTCTATTAATAAAGTCTTTGGATGAGCAAAAGTGTTTGATTCTTAATAGTTCCCATTTATCTATTTTCTCTTCTCTTGATTGAGGTTTCTTTGACAGATTTTGGAGTCTGTCCTCATTGTGTATTAAAACTTCCATTGTTGTTCCTACCTTTTCTTGGATGAGCTTTATCGTTTTAGGTTTCATATTTAGGTCTTTTATCCAGTTGCAGTTGGTTTTTGTGTAAGGTGTAAGATATGGATCTTCATTCAGTTTATTGCAGATGAATAACCAATTTTGCCAGCACCATTTGTTGAAGAGACTCTTTTTACCCCAGTTTAATGTCTTAGGGCCTTTGTCGAATATCAACTGTTCATAGGCAGATGGTGTCATCTCTGGGGTCTCCATTTTGTTCCATTGATCGATCTGTCTGTTCTTGTACCAGTACCAGGCTGTTTTGACCACTGTGGCAGTGTAGTATGTTCTAAGGTCGGGTAATGAGAGGCCTCCCAGTGTGTTCTTCTTCTTTAGTAATACCTTACTTATCTGGGACTTCTTCCCTTTCCAAACAAAATTGGTGATTTGTTTCTCCATCTCATTAAAAAGTGATGCGGGAACTTTATTGGGATTGCATTATATAAATAAATTGCTTTGGGTAAAATAGACATTTTCACAATGTTAAGTCTTCCTATCCATGAGCAGGGTAGGTTTTCTATTTATCTAAGTCTCTCTTAGTTCCTTGTAGTAAGGGCTTGTAGTTCTCTTTGTAAAGGTCTGTTGTTTCTCTGGTTAGATTAATTCCTAGGTATTTTATCTTCTTAGGGGCTACCGTAAATGGTATTGATTTAATAATTTCCTCCTTAACAGTCTCGTTGATGGTATAAAGGAAACCTACTGATTTACTTACGTTTATCTTGTATCCTGAAACTTTGCTGAACTCTTCTATCACTTTGAGTAGCTTACTTATAGATTCCTTGAGGTTCTCTGCATATACAATCATATCATCTGCGAAGAGGGAGATTTTAACTTCCTCTTTGCTGATGCAGATGCCCTTTATTTCTTCTTCTTGTCTAATTGCTCTGGCTAGAACTTCTAGCACAATGTTGAAGGGGAGAGGTGAGAGTGGGCATCCTTGTCTAGTTCCTGATCTCAAGGGAAAGTCTTTCAGTCTCTCTCCATTCAGGATGATGTGGGCAATTGGCTTTGTATAAATGGCCCTTATTGTGTTGAGGAATTTGCCGTCTATGCCCATTTTGCTAAGAGTTTTTAGCATGAATGGGTGTTGGACTTTATCCAATGCCTTTTCAGCATCAATGGACAAAATCAGGTGATCTTTGTCTTTTGTTTTACTTATGTGGTTAATCACATTAATTGTTTTCCTGATGTTGAACCACCCTTGCATCCCTGGTATGAATCCCACTTGGTCATGATGGATTATTTTCTTGATATGTTGTTGTATTCTGTTGGCAAGAATTTTGTTGAAGATTTTTGCATCTAGGTTCATGAGTGATATCGGTCTGTAGTTCTCTGTCTTTGTTGGATCTTTCCCTGGCTTAGGTATCAGGGTTATGCTGGCTTCATAGAATGAGTTTGGGAGTACTCCATCCCTTTCTATACTGTGAAACAGTTTCAAAAGTATTGGGGATAACTCTTCTCTAAATGCTTGGTAGAATTCTGCCGTGAAGCCATCTGGGCCCGGACTTTTTTTGGTTGGCAGTGTTTTGATGACCTTTTCAATCTCTTCCTTTGTGATGGGTTTATTAAGTTGTTGTGCTTCACGTTGTGATAATTTGGGTAGGTCGTATGAGTCAAGGAATTGGTCCATTTCCCCTAGGTTTTCAAATTTGTTACAGTACAGTCTTTCATAGTATTCTGTTATGATATTATTGATTTCTGTTGCATCTGTGGTGACAACTCCCTTCTCATTTCTAATTTGGGTTATTTGTTTCCTTTCCTGCTTTTCTTTAGTAAGTTTAGCCAGTGGTTTATTAATTTTGTTAACCTTTTCAAAAAACCAGCTTTTGGTCTTTTCAATTTTTTCAATTGTTTTTCTATTCTCTAATTCATTTAGCTCTGCTCTAATCTTTATGATCTCCTTGCTTACGGTGCCCGAGGGGTTCCTCTGTTGTTCTCTTTCTACTTGTTCAAGCTTTAGAGTTAGTTCCTTGATTTGGTTTCTTTCTTCCTTCCAGATGTGTGCATTTATGGAGGTAAATAGACCTCTGAGCACTGCTTTGGCTGTATCCCATAGGTTCTGGTAGGAAGTGTTTTCGTTCTCATTGGAATCCATGAATTTCTTTAATTCATCCCCGATTTCCTCTATAACCCAAGTTTTTTTCAGCAAGATGTTGTTCAGTTTCCAAGAGTTCCACTTTCTATCTATGTTTTTTCTGCTATTGATTTCAACTTTGATGGCTTTATTATCTGAGAGGATGCTTTGCAGTAATTCAATGGTATGGATTTTGTTGAGCATTGCATTATGGCCTATCATGTGGTCAATTCTGGAGAATGTTCCATGTGCACTGGAGAAGAAGGTGTAGTTGTCTGCTGATGGGTAGAAAGTTCTGTATGTATCAATGAGGTTTAGTTGGTTAATTGTGTCAATGAGGTCTTCTGTATCTTTACTGTGCTTGTTTCTAGATGATCTGTCTAGTAGTGAGAGTGGAGTGTTAAAGTCTCCAACTATTATTGTGGAGTCATCTAACTCTCTTTTGAGCATAGTCAGTGTTTCTTTGACATATTTAGGTGCTCTGACATTAGGTGCACAAGTATTTAATATAGTTAAGTCTTGCTTGTGTACTGAACCTTTCAGCAATAAATAGTGTCCATCTTTGTCCACAATGGTGGATTTGACATTAAAATGGATTTTGTCTGAGATTAGAATTGCCACCCCTGCTCTTCTTTGTTCATTGTTAGCTTGATATATATTCTTCCATCCTTTAATTTTCAGTTTGTTCCTGTCTTTAGGTCTCAAGTGAGTTTCTTGTAGACAACATATGGATGGGTCGTGTCTTTTGATCCAAGATGACACTCGATGTCTCTTTGCTGGAGCATTCAGTCCATTCACATTCAATGTAATTATTGATAGGTATGTGTTCACTGCTGCCATTGTGATATGTTTATTTTTAGGTTGATGTTTTCTCTGTTGGTCTTATTAGTCTGTTCTGAGACACTCTTTTTTGTGAGTGAATGTTTCATGTTTTTCAGAGCTGGTTTTATAGTTGTTGAGACTCGTGTGTTAGATTTCTTGAAATGGTATGATACATCTTTGTTGTGCTTTACAGCTGCCCCTATGAACCCCCTTAATAAGCTATTTATAAACCCAATTTTAATTACTACCAGTCTGGTCATCTTTCTCTCCATCTGGAAGGACTGTAATGACTGTAGTACATTCCTCTTTTATTATGATGACACTATAGTTTTCATGATGATCACTGGATTGCTTCTTTCCAAATCAAAGCTGTGATTTACTTTGGAGCCTTCCCTAAATGAGTATTGAGTAGTGTGTCGTTCTAAAATATAAAGTTAGTGGTTTTGTCCTTCTTGACCAAGGCCAAGCGCTTCTTTCAGTATTTCTTGTAGTTTGGGTTTGGTTTTTACAAAGTCTCTGAGTTTCTGTTTATCTGGGAATGTCTTAATTTCATTTTCATATTTGAAAGATAGTTTTGCAGGATATATAATTCTGGGTTGGAAGTTCTTCTCCTTCAAGACTTTGAATGTGTCGTGCCACTGTCTCCGTGCCAGCATGGTTTCTGCTCAGAAATCTGACGAGAGCCTACAGAGTTTCCCTCTGAATGTTAGCTTTGCCTTGAGTCTTGCTGCCTTTAAGAGTTGCTGCTTATGTTTGATTTTCTTAAGCTTGATTATAATATGTCTTGGAGTCTTTCTTTTGAGATCTATATTGGGTGGCATATAGTATGCATCTGAGATGTCTATATTCTCTTCCTCCATGATTTCTGGGACATTTTGTTTCCGCGGCTCAGCAACAATAGTCTCTGTGTTCTCAGATGTCTCATCCTGTTGAAGGACTCCAATTAATCGAAGGTTGTTCCTCTTAATAGAGTCCCACATGCTTCTTAATGTTTCTTCATTTTTCTTGCTTCTTTTTTCTGATTTCTGCTCATAGAGAGTGGCATCAGTAGCTCTGTCTTCCAAGTCAGAAATTCTTTTTTCCATTTGTTCCATTCTGTTTTCTTGGCTTTGCATGGAAGTTTCTGTGTATTTGATTTTCTTCTTGATCTGTTGAATTTCAGAGTACTGGTGTTCCATCAGATCGAGCAACTTGCTTAATTTTTCATTTTATTCTGCTGCATTTTGTATAAGCTCTAGAAGGGCCCTGTATATAATCAATTTGTATTCACTTCCTGATGCTTGCATAAAAGTTTCTTCATCTGGAAAACTCCTTGGTTGCTTTGTTTGGGAGCCTTCTGAAGCCATGAGTGATTGCTTGTATGCCACAATTGTCTGTTGCTTTTTGGGTCCCATGTGAGTATATAGAGGCTGGAAGAGGTACTGTGAGGATGGATTGCAAATGTTTCTCTAGGCTGTCTTCAAATGTAAAGCAAAAGGTATCTGACCGGTTCAAAAGTCAGTTAAGTTTTCAGGTGTAGATGTCCTTCTTCTCATCTGACAAAGTAAGTGCCATTGTATCCAACCCCAGATGATAACAAACTAGTTCAGAATACAGCACTTCTACTGCTCTGGTGGCCTCTGCTGACAGGGCCTAGCCTTAGCCAACACTGCGTCGAGTACTGGTTTTGTGATAGAAAAGCGCTCTCTTCTGGGCAGGCTCTGGCTCCCAAGTGAAGAATTAGGTCCAGCTGTGGCCACCGTACCCAAGATGGCGTCCTCCAAACAGGCAGCAGACAGGGGGGCTAAAGGTGCCCAGAGGCAGCGATTCCTCTGCCTCTGTTGCAGGACCCCCAACGTAGGCAGCACTGTGCAAAATCACTACTTTCCTGATGGAGAAGCGCTGTCTTGTTTGCAGGCGCTGGCTCCCAGGCTAAGAACGAGGTCCCGCTAAAATCTCGGTACCAACATGGCGTCCCGCACCCTGACCGCGGAGCTCCGCACAAATCCCACTGAGGCAGCTACAAAACCAAAGGCTCAAAGTGGCTAGATTAACAGAGTCCCGAGCCTGGCTCTCAGAACATGGGAATTTTGCCTGCCTATCCCCCCAGCAGCGTGTCTGAGTCCAGCCGCCAGGCAAGACCCAGCTCCGCCCGCCAGCCGAGACAGAGGGAAAAAAAAGTCAAAGCGGTGCGTTTACCTTCCATCCGTGAGAGCCGGGGCTAGCCAGGAGCGGGCGTCAGCGAAAGAGAGGTTTCTCGCTGAGTGGTATAAAGTTCCAATTAACAGCTCTGTGCTGTGTCCTGAGGCTGATTAGGTGCTCAGAAGGCTCTGTTCGATTGTCAATTCAGGTCTTGGTTTGCAGAGGGATAGAAGGAGACGTGTGCTTAGTCGGACATCTTGACTCCGACCCCTCGAATTGTGTTTTAATAATAATCCTATTAACCGCAGCCAGCAATTAGGATTTACAGTACAGAAAAAATAAAAAAAGTGGAGAACAATCACAGGATACAGGGAACCACAGTCCAGGCAACTTACTAGATACATTTTTGGGGGGACACAATTCAATCCTTAACAATGCTAATGGGTATCAATCTGGTAGCAATTCACTATTACGATTCACAGTAATCATGTATTTTATGTTTGCCCTGAATTGTCTTGTGTTTCATAGAGTAAATCATCTGGCAAAGATGCTACCATTACTTTCACTGTACTTCTACAATACAGTGTTTTCAAGTAATTGTATGTAACTGAAATGTTTCAAATATTCAGAACTTCCCTCACATTTATGAAAAATACTATACTGTGAAAGTCTTCTGAAACACAATCACGTTGATTGCAACTCAGTGACCCTACAGGACAAAGCAGGAGTGTACCACCGGGTTTTGAAGTAGTGCCTCCTGAATTCAAATGTCTGACCCTCCGGTTAACAGTCACAGCTCGTAGCCACTATGCCACCATGGTTTCCATGCAATGTTAGAGCTGGTTTTTATTATACCGGTTTCATATACATTTATCAGGCACCTGGAAACACAGGTTACGAGCTTGGCTGCTAGACAAGAGGTTGGCAGCTTGAATCCACCAACCGCTCCTTGGAAACTCTACGCAGCAGTTCTATCAGTTCTATTCTGTCTTGTAGGGTCGCTGTGAGTTGGAACAGGGTCAACCGAAATAGGTTTGCTTTTCTGGTGAGGTTGTGTTTGACTACAACCTACAGGTTGGTGGTTGAAACAAATCCATAAATATGTTCATGAGTCAGAAGAGATTTGATGGCACTGCGTTTCAGATGAACGCACGCATGTGCGTGTCTTCTGTAATCCCTGGAGGTGTAATCGGTAGGCGCTTGGCAGGTAACTGAAAGGTGGGTGGTTCAAATCCACCAGCAGCTCCATGGGAGAAAGCTGTTCCAGTTTACTTCACTAAACATTACAGTCTTAGAAGCCCTATAAGGCAGTTTTACTCTGGCCCAGGGGGTTGACATGCGCTGGAATTAAGTTGACAGAGTTGACACGCACACGCATGCACACACACATGCAATCACAGGGTTTGATTACCTGCAGTTACTGCAGACAAAGACTGCTACATATTTCTCCTGCAGAGCCACTGGAAAGGTTCAAATTTCCAAGTTTTCTATTAGCATTTAATTGCTTAACCTTTTGTGGCACCTGTGCCTCTTACAGATGTTTTCCTGTCACAGACCTTAAGCCTCTCTCCCGAAGAACTGCTGATGACGGCATCAATGACACTGCTCCTCACACCGGTTTGCTGGGTGTGATCCTCATCTTCAGTGGCAGCGAATTCACAGCTTTCTCTTACCCTGGAGGACCAGGGTCATTTTTCAGGAACTGTACAACCTTATGTTCAATGGATAGGTTTTCGCCATCATTAATGTGTCCACAAAAGGATAACTGATTCCAGGTCAGGTTCACATTATCAACGAAAAATGAGTGGAATTACTCAGACGGAAAAGGCAGCTGGGGGAGAAGACAGATTTGAACACATTCTGCTGTGTCAGTACTTTGGCAATGGTCAAAAACCAAGTTACTAGGAAATACTATCCAGATGGAGAGTCCCGGTGACATCAGTGGGGTGTAATGAGATGAGCAGAGCAGAGAGGTAACGGATGCAGGGCACACGGAACACTAGAAGAGGAAAAGGGGCAGGTTTTCCTTCACGAGCACACGTATTAGGACTGATCCAAGTTTGAAAACCTCAGGTGTCTGTGAAATACACACTCCTCCACTCAAAAGAGACTTTTCCTAATGGATTTCTTCAAATCTCAGTCCCTCCACACAGGCCTGGTCTTGCAGAGGATTCTCCTCTCCTGCTGCCCCCAGTACAGTCATCCTGGATGAGTGCACCTGCGCTGCCCTCAGGTCTTCCGCTTCTACTGTCCGAGGACAGCTGGGTGCAGCTGCCACGGGGGTTACGGAGAAAGAGGCACCATGAGGGCAGACAGGGAAGAGCAGTGAACAGTTCCCTGACTCTGAGCCGACACTCTGGTGTTCAGGGTCTCTCGAGATGGGAGGTATAAATTGATTTCTAGCAAAATCACTATGTCAAACATGTAATAAACACAGTAAGAATCTCTGTAAGGTCCCAGACCACAAATATTCTCTCTGTGTACTGAAAAACAAAGGAAAACAAAACATACTGATGTCAACACTCATACTTGGAACATTTAAAGGGTCTTAAAGCTTTTAATCAAAATTGAAATGAGGAATCAGTTTCATACACAGAATGTGGTGAGGAAGCCAGGGTATGCATGCTCCTGAGAGCAAACGAACATACTTGCCTTATTTAACAATGCATTCCTAGTCCTCAGCCCACATATGGGGTAACATTGACCAGTATAACGTATTTTGTTACTAAATAATAAATGGTAAAGAAAATGAGGTCATTCATACCTACTGAAGCCAGGTTTCTGAAGGTTTCCAGCACCACCTCTCGGTAGAGTTTCCTCTGAGAAACATCCAGCAATGGCCACTCTTCCTGGGTGAAGTCCACAACCCCAGCCTCAACAGCCACTGAGTCCTAGAATAACGCAAATATTCTGGCTCAGCAAGGTACCTACCATGTGTGTGAAAGACAGCGTCAGGCTAACAGTCCTGGAGAAATGAGATTTCATGGGGCTCGGTACAAGATTCTCTGTTCCCCTGAGGTCAGCTCTGGGGTTTAGCCATCAGTCTCATCCCTTTACTGTCTACAGTCAAGCTCACTGACTGCATCCCGTCTCAGAGACTTAAAAATACTTCCAGTACAGTGGACTTCTTTGTCTAGTCTAATTGCATTCTCGTTCCTCTCTTTATCGTCCAGAAGAGTCACAGCACAGAGCATGAACTGGAGAAACGCTCTCAAACTAAAGCTCTACTTCCACATTCAGATCACCTCTTCCCAGGGGCAGTTTACCTCCTTGCAGAGCACCCACGCGAACATTTACCGAAACACGAAGTACAGGGTGAAAGCAGGATGCAGTATTAACAACTGGGAAACACTGAGGACTGCCAGCTCTTCTCTGGCACCTTACCGACCATGGGAGCCCTGGCAGCCTGCACCAGTGGGTGACCCAAGATCCTGAGCTTTTCTTAGTCTAGGTGATCAAGAAACCATTAAAGGAAGCCAACCCCTCAGACAGAAATTGAAATAGGATACATGAGGTCTGATAGTTTTGCAAACTCATCCTAGAAAAAGTGCTACAGACCTCACTGCTGAATATCACTACAGTCATCTGTGAAATACTCCCCTTGGGAAGTTATGCACCAAAGCCAGTGCACAGTTCATGCTTCAAAGGAATTTTGGAACTCTCTTTCTGGAAAGGCCATACTGATGTTCAGCAATGAGGTACGTAGCATGTCTTCTAGGATAATTTTGTGAATGTAATTGCCAGACCTTGTGAGAGACAAAATGGTTATCAGTGAAGAGTGTGCTTCTTGGCGTAAGTAAACACAGAAGACTAACTGGACAGCTCCTGCTGCAGGTGACATAGGGAAATGTTGTTGGTGTCAGGCACTTTTGTCAGCTCCAACTCATAGGGATGGTATGGACAACACAAAGCAACATTGCCCGGTACCGCACCGCGCCCAGAAGTGTTTCCATGTTTAGGCCCATTGCTGCAGCCACTGTGTCCATCCATCTGGATGGGGATCTTATTCTTTTCTGCTGACCGTGCACTCTACCAAGCATGATGTCCTTCTCCAGGCAGTGATCTCTCCTGACGTTTTCAAAGTATGTGAAACACAGTCTAACCATCTCTGCTTCCAAGGAGCACTCTGGTTGTTCTTCTAGAAGAGATTCCTGGGTCACCCTTAAGTTATCACCGTGACATTTTGACTTGTAATACTTTAAAGAGGTCCTTTGTACCAAATATTCCCAATGCAGTATGTCTTTTGATTTCCCGAGTATTAATTTGGGAACCCAGAAAAATGAAGTCATTGACAACCTCATTCCTTTCTCCATTTACCATGCTGTTGCTTACTGGTCCAGTTATAAAGATTTTTGTTTTCTTCATGTTGAGGTGCAATCCATACTGAAGGCTGTGGTCCCTGGCTTTATCAGTGTTTCAAATCCTCTTCACTTCCAGCTAACAGGGCTGTGTTATCTGTATGCACAGGCTGTTAAGGAGTCTTCCTCCAATTCTGATGCCTCAGCTGTCTTCACATACCCCAGCTCCTTGGGAGTATTTGCTAGACATACGTATTGAAAAGGTATGGTGCAACGACACAACCCTGACACACACAGGGGAACAACAGCTAGTGTTCTAAGCATGGGAAATACACAGTGGAGGGGAGGACTGTGGACAGTATCTAGCGTGAGAGGGAAAAGTGGATGTAAGTTTCTGTATGAGAAACGGACTGGAATTGCAAACAGTCAACTAAAGCATAATGAAAAATAGATTTTTAAAAAAGTGTCTGCCATTGCAGTAAATCACATTACATATTTTAAAGCTATCAAATAGCGTAACTGCTGTGGGCTGGGAGCTACTGTGTCCTAACCCCTTATCCTCTCCTCCCTCTCCTCATCTTTTGTACTTCTCTGCTGAGTGCCTTGAAACTATTTACAGCACAGTAAGAATCATTTCCTTGAAATTGTTTGTAGGATACAAGCCCAGACTAAACTATCTGCAAGTCAAAACTATTTCCTTGAAACTATTTGCAGTTTAATTGACTCAGGGAAAACTGTTTGTAAAATAGTAAGTCCTTAGATACAACTATTTCCTTGAAACTGTTTGCAGGGTAATAGCTCAGGATAAAACTATTTGCATGTTCCTGTCTTTTGTTCTGTAACAAAGATCGTGACCATTTTTGGCTATGTACCACCCTGCTGACTTCCTACCTGTAAAGCCTATAAATAAAGCTTGTGTTAGTAGCCTGGTATCCATGATTCTCCACCAGAGACCATGGCCCCACCTGGTCCCAACTTTATCTTGAGTGATGTGTTTATTTGTTCTTGTGTGAGTGACGTGTTTCATGCATGAGTGACATGTTTTCATGCCTGAGATTTTCTCATCCTTTCGCCTGTGCACTGTGGCCTTGGCCTCGGACCCTATCCAGTGCTGGCCACTGGGGTGCCGGACGCGACACCTAACCTCCATTCCCACAATGTATTAATGATAAAATGACACACTTATTGAGCACTTACGATATTTGAAGGCATCTGCAAAAAGCTTTCGGCACATTAGCTCAAGCCTCATGCTCCTCCTACGCAGATATTACTGCAGACAGGATAAAACTGAGGGAAGTTATAACTCATCACATGCTCCCTACTGCCCAAACGGCATGCTGCTATACCAGGGGCAGAGTGCAGGTCAGTGTGCCTAGGACTCAATTTCTGACCACTATATTTTTGTCCACATACATGTAATATGCTTGCTGTTCTGGCTGTTAATCTTCAATAACACGGGTGACATGAGCCCTGCTGGGTAATACGGACTAGACACAAAGGAAATACTCCGTTCAGTTCAGACAACCTGGATATCCTTCTCCTGGCGAAGCCCTGTGTCTCAAGCAAGACGGCTTCCTTTTGGCCTTATATCCGGCATTGTCAATGTAAAAATTGATGTATGTAACACTTACATAGGTCTAGCTGACACAGTACTGAATAAAACAGAAATACCTGGAAGTACATGGATTCTAACTTTGGTGGCTGCAGGCAGTAAATCAATGAAAAATGGCCAAGTACCCTGGATGGCATAAACAGTTAAGGTTCTTGACAACTAGTTGAAAGGCTGGCAATTCAAACCCACCCAGAGGTTCCTCCAAAGATAGGCCAGCCAGTCTGCTCTGAGAGGTCACAGCCTTTTGTGAAAGCCTTCTGGAGGAGTTCCACTCTGCACACAGGGGGTCTCTGTGAACTGGAACGCACTCCACAGCAACCAACAACAACAGCATAATGTCACACACTACTAAGATCTATGAAAAAGGCAGCAAACTTGCCAATAAGCAGTAACACAAGTGTGTTGATCTTCAGTCAGTTAGGCCAGGCAAAACCAAAACAATCATTTTAGGGAACACCAGAAAGTAAAATCTGCATGTTAAGGGAATAAAAATTGTACTTCCAGTTGTCAATACTTGTGAGAGCTCTGGGATAATCTGGCCAACACTCACACACATTTCAGATGTGCACTGACCCCAAGTCCGAAACAAGTGGCAAAGAGTACCACTGCCCTTCACGGCTGTGAAAGGGGAGACACAGTGAGGATGCACAGGGTGAGAAGGTCATTAGCACAGAGCAGGCACACCAATAGGAGCCCAGGAAAAATATGAATGAATGCTAACAAAAAAGTAAAACGGACAATGCTACAAATTACAAAGGCAGGCTTTCAGCTTTTGGTCCACATGTAAGAAGCTTCGACATCATCATTCTCATCCTCAAAACGAAACTTATGACACTAGACTCAGAGAACTGAAGTTACACGGCAAATGACTACCCCTGAAGCCCATTTTAAAGGCTCCTGACAGGTACCTCAAGGTATGAGAGAGTTGCTGCGCAACATCTTGTTAACTATTGTCTACGTGTCTAAGTGCTGGTACACTCTAGCACTTCTCTTAGTAATCTTCTGCAGGTCCAAAGGCTACACCTTGAGAAATAACTACAATCAGCCACCCAAATTTCTGTAAAATGTGACCTCAGAACCTTCCTCCAGGGGAGACCACACCGACCAGCCTTCCATTGTACTTGGAGCTCATCCAGAGTCAGAGGTCCACCTTCCAGTACATCTGGGCCAAGGTGAATCAGCAACTGAATCCTCAAACTTGGACAGGGAAGGGGAATCACCAGAATGGGTGGGGCAACAGAGACTGAGGAATAAGTCCGCAAGGAGTCTCCCCATTGAGACTTGGAAGTCCCCGGTTTGAATAACTCACACTCTTCTGGTCATTAGATACCATGTTGCTCCTTACGTGTGCAGATAACAAACTTGTCACTTTCTGTATACTTTCTGTTTCCTCTTGCAAGTATGTCCATCTTACGTCAGTCAGCTAGCAGGACAGGCCACGAATATTCAAGGGGTTCAGTTATACCCCTAAACTAGAAGGGTACATGGGCAGATACAGAAAATCACTATAGAGCAAGAGCCCTCGAACAGACACCACTGCTAGGATCAAGATCACAAATAGAAAACATAACTGTAACGGAGGAATTAGCGGAGGATTTGTGCGGAGAAGCTTCAGGGTTAAATGTGCCAGCAGCCGTCCTAGGTGGAAGACAGTCACAAAACATTGGGAATGATGGCACAGCAAAATGACTACACAGATTTTTGGGGGGCAATACAGCTCCATTCATGACATTCCACGTTTTGGCTGCCCCCAAATCATGCCTGAAACAGGCAACACACGGATCTCATCATAGCGAAAGTCGCAACAAAAACATGTTCATCACACATGATAGCAAGAGTCTTAAATCAGGCTCCAGTCCAAACTACAAAAAATTCCTCTACATCTGTGAAACCTAGAATCCAAGCTATCTGCTTGCAAGGGTACAATGGAAGAATAGGCACAAGTCAGGCATTTCCATTACAAATGGAGAAAGAAGGCAAAAGAGCCAACATGCAAGTCAGGAGAACACATTATACTAGCCCTCGAGGACCTGAAAACAGCCTTGCATTTTCTGAAACACTCTGCATAACGGCCCTGCCCTCCAGACTCTAGCTATTATCCACACTCTGCGGATTCCGAATGGAGCCTCACAGCCCCACACTACAGCTCCACCTTCTAGGCCCACTGGAATAGCAACTCTGGCCCCTCGATTTACAGGACCTCTAAGTCCAACTGAGTGGAAATTCCACCCCCAGAAACACAGGAATCCATGGCTCTATCCCTTTAAACTCTTGAAGTCATCGTTATACCTTTTGAGACACAGGCAGGTCAGCTTCTCACCCTCTTTGTCTCTTCAGTTTCTGATTCCCATGGCCTCATGGCCTAGGCCTCAGTACCCCATCTACCCTGCTGGAGCAAATATTCCAAAGCTCTGTAACTAACAGTGCTTCATATGACCCCACTCTGTCACAAAGACACAAAGACACTCCTGCACAAAGACACTCAGCTGTCTGGCTCTGAGAGTCATCAAGCCTAGCTCTACTGATTCAAGTGTCCAGCAGCTCCATATTCCACCAGGAACCCTCTGTGCAGTCACTCAGCTCTCTCATTCGGGAGGGGTACTGATCCGCTTTTGCTGCTGTGACTGTTGCTGATCCTCCGCTGCTTGTTTTCACCATCTGGGCCTTCTTGATGTTAACAGTTCTCCTCAGTTCCTTCTGAGTCTTCTATCCACTCACAGTTTCAAAACTGCTTCCACATTTTAGGTTATTTGTTAGATCAACACCCCACTCTTGGTACGAAATTCTATCTTAGTTATCTGGCACTGCTCTACCAGAAATAGTGTGAGTAGATGGCTTTAGCAAAGAAAAGTTTATCCTTATAACAGTCCACTATGCTACAAGTCCAAATTCATGGTGTCCACTCGCAGGGAAGGGTTTCCCTCTTTGTCGATTCTGAAAGAAGGTCTTCGTGTTCCATCAGTCCCTAGACAGGGTACGTCTTGTCTTGGCACAGGAATGTCAGGTCTGAAGGACACCCTCTATTCCCAGTGCTGTTTTCTTGATATGGTATTCCCAGCTCTCTGCTTGCTTCCATTTCTTTTTATCACTCATAGGATAAAAGGCAGTACAAGCCACACTCCAGGGAAACTCTTTACATTGAAGCAGAGAAGTGATCTTACGAAGAGTTTTAGACTCCCATCCTAATCCTCTTTATCATAAATCTAGTCTCTTAACCACAGGCAGAAATTATGATTTACACTATCATAAAAATCACAAATATTGGGAATCACGGCCCAGGCAAATGGCTACACAAATTTGAGGGATAACACAGTTCAATCCATGACAGTAGGTCTGACTCAAACCATGGTTATTTTCAGTCACATCGTATGCATGTGAAAGGTGGACAATGAATAAGGAAGAAAGAAGAACTGATGCCTCTGAACTGTGCTGTTGGAGAATACTTAATGTACCATGGTATGCCAATAGATCTATTCTGGAAGAAATAAAGACAAAGTGCACCCCAGAAGCAAAGATAGTGAGACTGAGTTGAATACATTTTCCCTGTGTTTTCAGGAGGGATCAATGCGCAGAGCAGACGGGAGGGTCAGTGCAAAAGAGGAAGAACCTCAACGAGATGCACTGACACAGTCGCTGCAAGGATGGGCTGAAGCATAAAAAGGATTGTGGGCATGGCACAGCACCAGGCAGGGTTTCGTTTTGTTGGGCCAGGGGTAACTATGAGTCAGAACTAACTCAATGGCACCTAACAACAACCACAGCATATTTAATATGTTCCCCATAAAGTCCTTCAGTATTGAAACTTCCCATTTGAATTCATCCTTCAGTTCCTTCACACTGAGAAACGCTGAGTGTGTTTTTATTTTGGTTTTCCAACTTTAGGTCTTTGGACATATCACTATAATACTTTATCTTCTCCAGTTGCCCTCTGAAATGTACTGTTCAGGTTCTTTATTTCCTTGTTGCTTTCATTTTAGATACCCTAGTTTCAAGAACCAATCTTTGAGTCTCTTGTTACATCTATCTGGGCCTTTCCTATCCTGTCTTGATGTTGTTCCACAACCTGTCTGGTGCTGTGTAGTCAGTGGTCAATGTGTCAAATCTAGTTTTCGATGGTCTCTAAATTCAGGTGGGATATACTCATGGGAGACCCTTTGGCTGTTGTGGACTCCTCTGAAGTTTCTTCAGCTTCAACTTGAACTTACACATCAGCAACTGATAGTGTTTTCAACAGTTGGGCTCTGGCCTCATTCTGACTGATGGTATTCAGCTTTTCCACTGTCTCTTTTCTCAGATGTAGCTGATCTGATTCCTGTGTATTCCGTGTGGTATGGTCCACGTGTAACTCTTGGTTTGTTTCTCAAAGAAGGGATTTTCAACCAAGGCTGTATTATTCTACTACCAATCCTTCTGTTTCCAACTTCTGCACTCCAGTCACCAGTAATTGTCTATGCATCTTAACTGCATGTTCAATCAATTTCAGACAGTAGAAATTGACAAAAAAAAAAAAAAAAAAAAAATTCAATGTCTTCATCTCTGGCCCTAATGATTAGGGGGTAAATTTAAATAATAGTCAGATTAACTGTTCTCCCTTGTAGGAGTATGGATGTTGTTCTCTCACTGACAGTGTTGTACTTCAGGGTAGACCCTAAAATGTTTTTTTTCCTGATTAATGCCCATGCCCTTCCTTTTGCATTTGTCATTCCTGACACAGAAGACCATATAACCCCCTGATTCAGAATGACTAATACCAGGCCATTTCAGCTCACTGATGCCTGCATTGTTGGTCTTTATGGGTTTCATCTCAGTTTTGACATGTTCCAATTTTTCCAGATTCAGACTTCATGCATGGCACCTTCTCATTAATGGATGTTTGCCATTTGTCCCTTCTCCTTCTGAGTTTTGCTGCTTTAGCAAATGAAGTTCCTGAAAGCTTGGTGCCATCCACATGACTACAGTAGACTCTACTATGAGGGGGCAGTTCTTTCTCAGTTGTCTTTTGATTGCCTTCCAACTGAGGGCCTCATCTTCTGGCACTCCATCAGACAATCTTCTCCTGCTATTCAGAAGGTGTTGATAGGCTAATTCTTTCAGAATGCAATGCCAGGTTCAGCTGAAAGCTGTCTGGAAGTTCAGCTAAAATTTGTCTACTGTCGGAGACCCTGTTGGTCTTTGAAATACTGGTGACATGGCTTCTAGCATCACAACAAAATGCAAGTTATCACAGTACCACAAACTGACAGATGCATGGGGTTTGTGATACTGCTGACAATGAAAAACTAAACCCATGGCTCAAAACACAAAAGAAATGTTGTTTTCATATAGTAATTTTATACAGTCATGTAGAAACCCCTTCACGTGGATGTGTCTTACTTCAGAAGGGCTCATGTCTAAAATTTTTGACACCCGGATCTCAGTGATATACATCTATATTCACTGACTACATTAAGATTTAAAAGAGCAAAATATTGGGCACAATTGAATTTCTATTTACAGCTGTATGCTTAAAATAACAGGGATCAACCATAGGCAATACTATGGCATTTCCAAAGAAGTTGGAATTAAGCTTTCTGTATCATAAAAATTCCAAGCATGTTGTTAATTAAAACGCAAGTGTAAATTCCAAGTTATCCTTTATATAATAGAGAAGAAATAACGTTTGACTTGTGAATTTTCACTCTTCTATCAAATAAAATAGGCATTTCTCTGTGTTTCAGAAGTTTATATACATGAAACTGAAAAGTTCTCCATAGATACAAAAAGTCATTTAGAATTTTTCTCCAACAGAAGCTCTTAGCCTGAGAAGTTAAACAACCATCTGATACGTCAGTTTATCCAGCAAGAAAGAACACTTTCTCATTTTAGATACCCATTCAACACTGCAGAGCAGTTGATAATTACAGGGGCTTAATATTTAATACGAGCACTATCAGAGATAGGTGGGAAGACAAAGACTCGACTGGGGAGAGCAGGTGTCTAAAACACCTGAAAGCCTTGAGGAAACACCATCCCTCCAAAAGAGATGAAAGAGGTCACCCCATAAGTCATCCACCTGGACCCCACTGTCCACTACCACTGTCCACTTCCACTCTTAACAGTTCCCTGTTTTCTACCACATCACACACTGTGAGAAGCAGAGCTGTGGTTCTGGAACTGCACTGAACAGGCTTTAGGGTGCTCCGGCTTGGACTGTGTCTCCCCAAAAATATGTCTCAGCTTGGTTAGGCTGTGACTCCTAATATGACGGGATTACAGGGTCTTCCTTCATTTTGTGATCGTAAATTTCCTATGCGTTATGATTTCGAATCTCTGCCTGTGGTTAACAGGGCAAGATTAGATTACATCAAAGAGGATTAGGATGGGACGGTAACATCCTTCCTCAGGTCCTATCTGTGGGCCATTGTCAAAGGAGTTTCTTGGTGCGTGGCCCACAGCACCTTTTATCTTACAAAATAGTAAATGGAAGTGATGTCTGGTGGTTAAGACTGTCAATTTGGCAACTCCATTTGGCTGCTGTATCAAGCGGCAGGGGCAGGGCCTGTGATGGCTTTCCTCCCCTCAGCTCTTATCCCTCCTCCTTCCACCACCTGCCTTCTGTCTTCTCAGGCTGCCCACAAGTCCTGCTCTCTTCTGCATCTGGTTCTTGGACCTGAACTAGCAGGTGTGGGATTCATCAACCCTTACAGCCAGTGAGTGCAAGTCCTGTTCCCTGACCTGCTGATCCTACGTTCGCCAGACCCTGCAGCAACGTAAATCAGCAGAGACCTCGCAGTCTTGCTGCCAGCTTGGGATCCGCCAACTACACAGCCAGTGTGGTCTGTGACTTGCTGATCTCGGGTTCACCAGCTCCCAAGGCCATGTGAGGCTTGTGCCAGGGCTTGGGACACTTAGCTTCTACAGTTGAGTAAGCTGTTTCATTCAGCTTTCCTCATACATATATACATGAGACTGCTTTTGCTTCCCCAGAAAACCCAGCCTAAGGCAGGAAGCCAGCAGAATATGAAACCTCATACCACCAAGAAAGTACCACCAGGAATAGAACATGCCCTCTGGACAAAGGGTCATTGTGCCGAGAAGCTACTCGACTACGGGAAGAGATGACAAGGACCTTTCTCCAGGGCTGACAGAGACAGAAAGCCTTCCTTAAGATTTGGACTACCAGCCTATTAGACTATGACAATATGTATTTTTCTTTTTGAAGCTTTCCACTGGTAGTATTTCTGTCCCAGTGGCATCAGATGACTAAGACAATGGGGAAGCTTAGAAAACTGCTGGGATGGGACAAGGATCCAGGGCTTAGTTTCCTCAGCCAGAGCTGCTTCATTTTTGTCACGCAATATGAATAACCAAGGCCCACAATGGGGATGCTGACATCTCACGATGCAAGCCTTGAGAGTCACATAACTAACGTGATCCCAGGCACCTCAGATTTGAAAATCCACCTTATGTGTAGATGAACAGTCCAGTTACAGCAGAGCAGGGCCTCAGGAGGCCTCTTAAGGCTTAGTCCCATAGCCTCCTCTGCCACCTGTTTACCTCACTGAGGAACCTCAGGTCCTGGAGAATATAGTCCCCAACAGTTCACATCTAGCCTCACTCCTTAAAGTAACAGTACCCCAGTTCTTGATAGTACATACCATTTCCAGCTCCAGCTTCTGGAACTCTGCTCTCTGAGCCCAGGAGGCCACTTCAGGAAGGGGGACAGCAGTGGAAACAGAGCCAGAAAGCAGTGTGGTGGCAGATGGGTGATGTTCAGTCCACACACTCCGTCAGAGCAGCTGAAATCCTTACTTGTGATTGCATGGATGTATAAGACGGTCGCCTTTGGTCCTCAGCTGCCTAGACTGGACTATCTATCCCTACTTCACAGCTGAGACCTGAAATGGAATAAGACACTGTTTGGTAAGGGGTGACTGCTTTCTGGCCTTCAGCTCTTTCCTGAGCAGGGCTTCCTTCAGGGTCCACTCTCAGGACATTCACATTTAGGGCAGATCCTATTCTAGCCTCCTGAAGACATATGTGCATACTTCACGAAGCTAAACAGGCCTTACCCTGTGGCAACAAAATCACAGAGCAAGGGACTACTTCATCCGAGAGCATGACACAGACATCCAGGCCTGCCCAGGTTGCAAAATGTGAACCTGGCTTGATCTAGGGCATGACGGCTCCGAGGCTTAGGCTGTGGACTCCCCTATAGCTTAAGGGGTCACCTTTGTGGAATGACCCACACACCTTTATTTGGTATCAACACGGGGGACCTTTAGGGAGAATATCTTTGTGAAGTTCAAGTCAATGAGCTCACTACACATCTCTGATTTTTAATTATGTGCCTCCGTTGTATTCCTTGTCAGAGTGGCCACTGGTGGTAGCTGGGCACCATCTAGTTCTTCTGATGTCAGCCTGATGGAGTCTCTGGTTTATGTCTCTTTAGCTAATATTCTCCTTGTGTTTTAGCCAAAGGTTGATGGTTTAAATCAAAACACTTTTGAAGAAGGCCTTAGCAATCTGATTCTGAAAGTTCAAACCTTGAAAATACTCTGGAGCAGTTCTAATTTGTATACATGACATCCCTGTGAGTCAGACGGGACTCAACGGCAACAAACAACAACAACAAAGAGAGTTGTGGTTTTTGTCCTGGCTCCTGGGAGGTAACCTCTAAACCTTGGAATTCCCAGGGTGACAAGGCTGCCTTTAAGATTCATGAGGGCCCCTTTGTCTATACTTGATAGTTTGTACAAAAGATGTGACAGAGGCTTCTGGCCAATGTGGTGCTATATAGAGCAGCACGCCATCCCTTCACAGAAAGACACAAAAATCTAAGCAAGACAGAAACACTCATGGATTGAATTGTGTCCCCCAAAAATAGGTTGAGCCATGTGACCACTACTCCCTGCATTTTATGATTGTCCTCTATTTTGTCCTTTTATTACACTGTATGTTAAAGGATCAGGGTAGGACTATAAATTCCTTTATAAGATCATCTCCCTGTTCCATGACAAAGGGAGTTTCCCTAGAGTATGACTTGTCCCACCCTTAATCCTTTTTTATAAAATTTTTTTTATTTAATATGACTGAGTGAAAATGTACATTCCTGTATAAATTTACATGCCCACCTCTATGCAGCCTCCACTGCTCTCCCTGTCCGGTGACAGCACATCATTCCTCTCTGCTCCATACAGTCTCCTTTCCCCTCCACTCCAACCACTCTCCTTCCTCCAGCCAGAGGTCAGAAGGCTCATATCCTATACACGTATAGAACCATAAAGTGCATACAATATATGGTCACTCTGCATTGCCAAGTCCAATCCATTCCTGTCCAAAGAGTAGATCTTCGTTATGCTTTATGGGCAAGGGCAGCATCAGGGTCAGGGGCCAGGCTCCCAGGGGAACACCGAAACTGCTGGACCATCATCAACTGAGGTCTTTTAGTGGAGATCTCAGGATGCAACCCTTTCTATTCTTGTGTTGCCAGAGAGACGCAACCTAGTGAGCTCGATTGCGGCTATCACTGCTGGTGGCCGGGCACCATCCACTTCTTCTGGTCCCAAGTCAATGTAGGCACCCACTTATGAGGTTCTATCTTTGGGTTGTCTTTACTCCATGTCATTTTGGTCCTCGGTGAGCATCTGTTTCCGCTGAGTTGGGACCATTTGCTGTGCACTTGGATGGCAGCTTGGCAGCTTTTGAGAACCCGGACGCCACTCACCAATGTGAGGGGCAGAGAGCCCTCTTAGCAAAATGCTAATTGTGCCAACTGGCCTCGATTTCGCCTAAGAGCATGGTCCCGTGTCTCCCGCCCCAGCTACTCTATCCTTGCAATATCGAGCTGAGATGGAAGGAGTACTCAAATTATGCTGAAGTCCACTTCATGTTGTTCATCTCCGGTTTCTACCAACCAGATTTCTAGCAACTATCTAAACTAAACCCTCCCCCACTCATCCTTCCTCCCTCCCCTGCCTTGCAGCTGTCAAAGAGTTTTTTCTTCTAAACACAAGTCTGTTTTTGAGATCTTATCACAGAGGTCTCATACAGTATTTGTCCCTTTGTCGCTGACTACTTTCCCTCAACATAATGCCTTCCAGTTGAAACCAGGTTAGGAGATGTTTCCTGGAATCATCCTTATTCTTTATCATTGTGTAGTGCTCCACTGAGTATATGTACCATAGTTTACCTATCCATTCTTCTCTTGTTGGAAATCTGGGTTGATTCCATCTTTTTGCTGTCGTGGACTGTGCTGCGATAAACATTCTGGTGCATGTGTCCGTTGGTGTGAAAGGCCTTGATTCTGTAGGATAGATTCCAAGTAGTGGAATTACTGGGTCCAATGGTATATTGATATCCACTTTTTTTTTAAGGAAGTGCCAGATTGCTTTCCAAAGAGGCTGGACCATTTTGCAACCCCGCCAACAGCCTAGGATGCCTCCATTTTCTCTACAGCCTCTCCAGGATTTGTTGTGTTTTCTGGATATTGGCCAATCTTGTCGTGGTGTGATAGTATCTCATTGTCGTCTTAATTTGAATTTCTTTAATAACTAAAGATCGTGAACATGTCCGCATGTGTTTTTTGGCTGCCTGGATCTCCCCTTTAGAGAAATGTCTGTCCATCTCCTTCGCCCATGACTTAATTGGATGGTTTATCTTCTTCTTATTGATATTTTGCAGTATCTTATAGATTATGGAGATCAGGCATCGGTCTGATGTAGAGTTGCCAAATATTTTTTCCCATTCTGTGAGTGTTCTTTTAATTCTATTAATAAAGTCTTTGGATGAGCAAAAGTGTTTGATTCTTAATAGTTCCCATTTATCTATTTTCTCTTCTGTCTACTGTGGTTTCTTTGACAGATTTTGGAGTCTGTCCTCATTGTGTATTAAAACTTCCATTGTTCTTCCTACCTTTTCTTGGATGAGCTTTACCATTTTAGGTTTGATATTTAGGTCTTTCACCCAGTTGGAGTTCGGTTTTGTGTAAAGTTTAGAAATGGATCTTGATTCAGTTTATTGCAGATGGATAACCAAGTTTGCCAGCACCATTTGTTGAAGAGACTGTTTTTACCCCAGTTTAATGTCTTAGGGCCTTTGTCGAATATCAACTGTTCATAGGCAGATGGTGTCATCTCTGGGGTCTCCATTCTGTTCCATTGATCCATCTGTCTGTTCTTGTACCAATAGCAGGCTGTTTTCACCACTGTGGAGTCCTCATTTTTTAAAATTCTTTTATCTGATTTTTCCTCATAAATGTTGGCGGCAGTTGCTTTACCTTCAGTCATGCTGATTCTGCATTCCATTGCCTCACTTCTGCTCCTTCTTATTTCTTCTGAATTGTCTAACTCTGTGGTCTAATTATTACTCTGCTTAATTTCAGAGCATCAATGCTCTAGCAATTCTTGCCGCTTTTTTAATTCTTCCTTTCGTTGTGCTGCACTTTATCTACTGTCTATCCTGATTTCTTAAATGGCTCTTTACCTAAATCTTTTATATTCTGCCTCCAATAGCTGCAGGACGACTTCTTCATCTTGGGAAGCTTTCCATTATTTTGTGAAATTTTTGGAGACATTGTGATCTGAATGATTAGAAATTGTTGTCTCTGGGCCATCAGAAAGGTGTTGTGATTTATTTGCTAGGTTATCACAATCTGATATGTCTACATGTGTCTGTGTCCATATACATAAACATATAAGAGGACTTCCAACTAACTGTTCAAACTCATCCTAGAAAAAGTGCTACAGACATCATTGCTGAGTACCACTAGAGTCATCTTTGAAGTATTCCCCTTGAGAAGCTGTGCACCAACACTGGCACCTAGCCCATCCCTGAAAACAATTTTAGAACTCTTTTTCTGGAATGGCCATTAAAGCTGTCATCCAATTACCCTTAATGTCTTGCATGTAACAAAAATGTCTTCCTTTCAACATACCCTTTATCTTCAGGTAAAGAAAAAAGTCATTGGGGGCTTTATCAGGTGAGCAGGGAGGGTGTTCCAATAAAGTTTTTTGTTTACTGCTTAAAAACTCCATCACAACTATACAATTGATTTCATCAACTTGCCACAGTGTGCAGTGGCCACTCCAGAAGGAGTTCCAAAATTGCTTCGAAGGGTAGACTAGGCACTGGCATCAGTACATAGCTTCCTAAGAGGAGTACTTCAAAGGTGACCATAATGATGTTCAGCAAGCAGGTATATATCACTTTGAACAATTAAGTTCACAGACTTGTCATACATTATATACATACATACATATATAAATATAAATACACACACACACACACACACACACAAATCTTGGTGGGGTAGTGGGTTAAGTGCTATGTCTGCTAACTACAAGGTTGGCAGTTCAAATATGCCGGGCACTCCTTAGAAACCTTTTGGGGCAGTTTTATCCTTACCTCCAGGGTTGCTATGAGTAGGACCCAACTCAACAGCAGTGGGTTATATATATACGTAATTTATAAATTATTATAACTATATATGAATTTGTACATACCTATCAAATCAAACGAACTTGGATCCAACTCATAGCATTCCTAGAGGTCAGGGCAGAAATGCCCCACAGTTTCCAAAGAACTCCTGGTGGATGTGAACTGCTGATGTGGCACCCAAACTCACCACACCACCAGAGTTTTTCTGTCTATTTGTCTACTTACATACACATAAAGAACTTGGTTTCCTTTTGACTGTCCAACTAGTCTAGTCATTGGAGCCAGGGTGGTTACTGCAGCTTTGATAACTCTGATATCCTATCACCCAGTTGTCGGAGTGATGACTGTAATGAGAAAGGCAGTAGGATTTGCTGGCTCAGTGGAGGCAGCCTAATTCTTCTTCTAACCCTCCCTTTGATTTGCTCCCCGGGTCCAGAAAACAAGCTCAGGGCACATACCTAAAACATTTCCCTCGCAACCCAGGTAGTGTTCTAGGATGTAGTCTGGTGTAGAGCAGAGCAGAGAGGGGAAAAACTGGGGTACAAGGAGTCAAGTAAGGGCTTAGGAAAGGTCTGAGTCATGAAACTTGGCAAGCACTTAGCTTGTGACGCTCCAGGAAACCCCTTCTGTGGCTCTGCACTCACAGCAATACACAACCCAGAGGATCCAGAGAAAACGGTCTTCTACCCCTCCCTTTGTTTCCCTTTCCAAATACCTAAGAGAAGCTCAGGACATACACGTTAAAGGTTGCACTTCTGGCCTGAGCAGTGCACTAGAATTTAGTGTCTGGTATGCAGTATAGAAGGTCGAGGAGAAAGAGTGGGATAGGGACAGAAATCAGTATATAGGAAAGGACTGAGTCTCCAGGGTTCATAAGCATGTAGTTTGAGACAGTTGGGTGGAAGTCACCTGGGGCTCTGCAGGTGCATCAATCTGCAGCTCAGGGAGAAGGAGCAGAACTCTCCTTCTACTCCTTCTGTTTTTCCCCCTCCAAGTCTGAGAGGAAAGCTTAAGCCACACATGCACGATGTCTGACTTTGGCCCAGGTAGTATACCAGAATTTAGCTTCTGGTATACCTCACGGAAAAGACTTGGAGGGGCACTGCTAAACTTGGCTGCCAGCAACCACTGTCGTCTTTAGCTGTACGCATCCTAAACTCTGCCCCTCAGTTGAGAAAGACGCAATCCACTCAAGTACCACTGCTGAGCGTGGCATCCAGCCCTAGCCACACTCTCAGGTGCAGCAGTCCCAGGTCTCATTACCCACCCAACAAAGATGGTCTCCATACCTGTACTATTGCTGTGGCCCTGCGCCAGCAGAAGTGGGACCCTCTGGGTTGCCAATTTGCTCTGACAAAGATATATATTTCCCTTCCTGTCACTGAGTCCAACCTCACAGCTTCTTGCTTGATTTTGGTGTGCCTACAACGTACCTGTGAAACACTGATACCATAGTAGATAACTGCTACATCTGCTATCCAAATAGTTTGCAGTGACAATCCTCCAGCACTCCTTGGGAACTCTACAGAGCAGTTCTACTCTGTCCTACAGGGTTCCTATGAGTTAGAATTGACATGATGGCACCGAGTTTGGTGATTGGGTTTACACTGTACTTACTGATCCACTCAGTTGTTTATCAAGGCCTTAGTTCTCAGAAAAATACCCTGGTGTTATAGCAGTTAAGTGCTATGTCTACTCACAATAAATCTGACAGGGGCTTCTTAGAAATTACTGGGGAGTATTACTCTTTCCTAAAGAGTTGCTCTTCATTGGAATCACTCCATAATAACTGGGTTTCGGTTTCTGGTTTTGACTCACTACAGACATCAGAGGAGATATCCACCTAGTCTGCCATCTTAGCCCTGCCTCCACCGTCATTTTTTAATGACATGAAGGAACAAATCACCACCTTCATTTGGAAAGGGAAGCACTGCCAGATAAGTGAAGTGTAAGTGGAGAAAAATGAGGGGGCAAGCCTCACACTATATGACCATAGGCCCTATTACACTGCCATGGTAGTCCAAACAGCCTGGTACTTGGACAAAAACAGACATACACACTAAGGAAACTGAATAGAGAATCAGAAACAACACCATCCACCTACGAACAGCTCAGATTTGACAAAGGCCCAAAGTCTGTAATTCAAGAAAAAACAGTCTCTTTAACAAATGGTGTGGGCAAAACAGGATGTCCATCTGCAAACACTGAAAGAAGACCCATGTCTTATATCTTGCACAAAAACTAACTCAAAATGGATCAATGATCTTAGTATCAAATCTGAAATGATAACGAGTATGAAACAAAATACAGGAACAATAGAAGCTCTACTACATGATATTAACAAACTCTAAACTATTACTAACAATATACCAACAGCAGAAAACAGATTAATGGGAATTACTAAAAATCAAAATACTCACGCCCATCTAATAGACTCTACCAAACGGTAAAAAGACTGCGGATGGAACGGGGAATAACCTTTGGCAACCACCAATCTAACTGACGTCTAATCTCCATAACCTACAAGTTCCTGCAGAGTATCACCACGAGAAAGACAACCCAAAGGAACAGTGGGTGAAGGATATGGACAGACACTTCACCAAAGACATCCAGGCAGTATGTGTATTGTTTAATTAAAAAGTAACTTGCTCTGTAAACCTTCATGTAAAGCGCGCGTCCACATGAAGGCAAAATGCCAACTTGCTGCTGTGGAGCTGACGTGAACTCAGCCACCCTACAGAAGAGAAAACTGTCCAAGGCTGTGAAGCTTCACAGAAGCAGACTGGCACACTTTTCTCTCCTGAAGCGACTGATGGGTTCGAACCGCCCATCTTTTGTTTTGGCCAGAACTTGACAACGGGACCACCACCTCACTGATTTTCTGGGCCCGTTGTAACCAATTACCACACACTGGGTGGCCTAAACAACAATTTCTCCTCAGGTGGTTTTGGCGGCCACAAATCCGGATCTACATGGCCCTCGGGTGAGCTCTCTGAAAGGCTCTTCCTCGCCTCTCACAGCTTCTGATGGACACAGCACGGCTGCATTACCGCACTGCTGGCGTTCCTCCTTCTGTGTCGCCCCTCTGTGTGTCTGTCTATGAGGACACTGCTCACTGGCTTCAGGGCCCATCTGGTTAATCCAGGGTGATGTTATCTGAGACCCTCAATTCCATCTGCAAAGATCCTATCTCCAAAGCTCTCATTCCCAGGAATGGGGTTTAAGACATGGACACAGTTTGTGTGGGTCACAGGGCAGCCCACCACAGCAGGGCACACCTGGTGGGGAAGCGGGGCTGGGAAGCAAGGTCATGGTTGAGAGGACCCTGCTCAGGCAGAAAAGGCTGCAGGGGCCAAGCACTGAGGGAGGCTTCCTCTCCAGGAAGACACACTTTCTCTCCTGGAGCCACCTTCAGGGCCCTGTGCTGACAAAGGACAGCACCATGTCAGCTGAGGAAGGCAAACCCTGAGTCAGTTCTTAACTTCTCAGAGAGCCAGCAACAGAGGGTCAACTTGCAGTTGAGTCAGAGAGCTGCACATGTGACATGAGCAAACCACAGTAACCCAGGAATTCAGAGCAGGGCCAGCACAGCCAGTGTCTCTAGTCGTAGAGACATGGGATATGGCCTCTGTCACCCTGACAGGCTTACCTTTCAGGAAGGCCACTGAGGGGCTGATGGGCTGCCATCAGGGTTCTGAGGCCCTGAGGGTGGGCGGAGCAGACACATTGGGACAGGCCCAGGGTTGGTGTGCTGGGGGACAAGTGAGCTCTGCGGAGAGCCTGCAAGCTATGCCTCTAGGTGGAAGTGGTCATTATAGACGTGACCCATCTTCAAGAACTCTGGGAGTTCCTTCCTCCATCCACAGACCACCCGAACCTCTCCATGAGCCCAGATATTCCCCCATTCTTGAACCAAGCCCAGAACATATTCCCCCATTCCTTAACCAGGCTCTAGTCTTCAGCTTTTCAACAGCCCAACTGCTGTGCAATCCTGAGGGTGAGCTCTCTGTGCCCTGCGGTGAGGCTATAGCTGTGTGCAAGAAACATTTATTACAACAGGAGGCCTAGTGGGAGATGATGCTTTCACCAGGAAAACCACAGCTGACAGAACCCTGACCACTTCAGGGAGTCTCCATGCTTTCCTACCTCCTCTTTAGAAGAAACTGCAGAATCTGTTTACTCAGGTATTTCTATTCTCTTGGTCATTTGGGGTAGAAAAAGGACTCAGCAGATTCTTGGAAGCCCCTGAGACACACATTCTGCTGTGTACAGTAAGTGCTGACTATACACTAAAGCCTTGCCCTCACTCCCTACAAACTCAGGGCTTGTCCCCTGAGTGTATCCTCTTGTGCATGAGGACTGACTTCATTCTATAGCTTCGTCCAACTCCCTGGAGACATACGGCTTCGTCTCTGAGTGTGTCTTCTGAAGTTTGCCTTCTCGCTAAAGCCTCACTGACATTCCTTGCAGACACAGGGCTCCTTTCGTGTCCTAAGGTGGGAGATGAGGCTTTTCTTTACACTACATCTTCATCGGCACTTCGTGCAGACACAGGGCTTCTCCCTGGGGTGTGCCTTCCGGTGTCTGGTGAGACTTATGACTCAAGGGTCACTCACACTCTCTGCAGACATAGGGTTTCTCCCCTAAGAGTGTGCTCTGGTGTGTAATGAAGCTTCACTTACCCCTAAGGCCTCGCCCACACTCCCTACAAACACAGGGCTTCTCCCATGTGAGTCCTATGGTGTTTCATGAGGATAGCCTTGACAGAAAAGCCTCGCCCACACTCTGTGCAGACATAGGGCTTCCCCCCTGAGTGTGTCCTCTGGTGTCTGAATTTATACTAAAGTCTTTCCCACACTCCCTGCAGACATAGGGCTTATTCCCGAGTGGGTGCTCTGATGTCTGATGAGGTAGGACTTCCGCGTAAACCCCCGCCCACACTCCCTGCAGACATAGGGCTTCTCTCCTGTGTGGGTCCTCTGGTGTGAGATGAGGGTTGACATTTGCGAAAACCCCTGCCCACACTCCCTGCAGACATAGGGCTTCTCCGCTGTGTGAGTCCTCTGGTGTTTGATGAGGTTGGAATTTACCGTAAAACCTCGCCCACACTCCCTGCAGACATAGGGCTTCTCTCCTGAGTGGGTCCGCTGGTGTGAGATGAGGGTTGACTTTCGTGAAAACCCCCGCCCACACTCCCTGCAGACATAGGGCTTCTCCGCTGTGTGAGTCCTCTGGTGTTTGATGAGGCTGGACTTTGCCGTAAAGCCTCGCCCACACTCCCTGCAGACATAGGGCTTCTCTCCTGAGTGGGTCCTGCAGTGTGCCCTGAGGTAGGACTTATGCGTAAACCCCCGCCCGCACTCCCTGCAGACATAGGGCTTCTCTCCTGTGTGGGTCCCCTGGTGTTTCGAGAGGCTTGACTTGTACCTAAATACTCGCCCACACTCCTCGCAGACATACGGCTTCTCCCCCGAGTGTGTCCTCTGGTGTACGCTGACGTGGGACTTCTGTGTAAATCCCTGCCCACACTCCCTGCAGACATAGGGCTTCTCCCCTGAGTGTGTCCTCTGGTGTATGATAAGGTGTGATTTTACACGAAAGCCTTGCCCACACTCCCTACAGACACAGGGCTTTTCTTCTACATATGTCCCCTGCTGTGTGATGAGCTGTGACTTTGGGCTAAAGTCTTCTCCATATTCTACACAACGGACCTTGGTCACTCTTGAGATTCCTGCCTCCAGGAGTAATGTGTCTGTGTCCTCACGATTCACCTTCAGGACTGGGCTGCTCTGGGTCTCCATCATTCTCTCACCATCCCTAGGCCTCCCCATCTGCGCTGTGGATCCGCTGCACCAGGCCTTTGAAATCCCGCCCGCCCGTGTCTCTTCAAACACTGGTCTGGACACATCTCCTCTCTCTGGACCTTCGGCTTTGTCAGTCGAGTTGTGTTGCTCAGAAGGCTCCTGCCTCTGAGTCACTGGATCGCGGTCCTCCGATTGGAGGTGTTTTCTTGTTCTGTTCTCAGAGGGGTGGCTGCGATTCATGTGTTGGCTGAGAAATTTCTCACTGGAGAAGGCCAGGGTGCAGGAGGGACACGGATGGATTTCCTGCCTTGCTTCTCCTGGAAGAGCAAGTTTTCAGTCAGAGTTCGTGCACATAAAGATGCCTGGCCATCTGCTTGATCTCATGAAAACACTTCCCTGGGATCATCACAGTATGTTCGTAGCACAGGTCTCCACAGCAATCTGGAACCCCACAGCAAGGCCCTTCTCTATAGTTCAGCCAGACAAGGGCCTTGACGTAGGAACTGGAGGAAGCCTGACTCTTCCCAGCTGAAACTACTCCACAGGCATCTTCCAAGCCCTCTGACTACTTGGATACGGAATGGGCAGCTTTTTTTCACTCATCACTGCCTTTCTACAAGCTGTGACTTCCCTGTCACTGTTGGCTTAAAAACCAAACCTCCCCACGCAGATGGTAGACGGTTAATGCAACGCTAGGCTCCACTCCTCCCATTATCGGGTTTCACTTCCTCAACCTCCCACTTCAAAAACGGGGTGTCATGCGTTTGCTCATCTGAAAATAGCTGTTGAAAGCCCATTATGTGCTGGGCATTCAGTGAAGGCACAGACACTGAAGAAGTCTGGGTGCCTAACGCGACAGATGGATTTATGGGACACCCGGCATGTGTCCGTTCCTTCACATGTAATGCTTTCAGACAACATATGGATTCTACATCTTCACCCTTATTTTACGCATTAGGAAGCTGGATCTCCGAAAATCTGGAAGTTTTGCCTGTGCTCCGCGGCTCCCCATAATGAACTCAGGTCTGTAACTTTCAAGTTAATCACACTCAACACAGCACCCTACTTCTGCCCTCCAGTGTATACTTAGGGACACAAACCAACCTCAAGAACTTTTCTAGAGGAACAGCAGGGACTCGGTCCCAAATCATTTTCTTACCCAGTTTCTGTCGCGAGTGCTGATCAGAGGTACTTGCTTCTCCAGGAGACCACACTGCTTTCTGGACCTGCTCTGAGTCAGCTGTGCACTGCAAAATTGCTGTTTCTGATACTTGCTTCCAACCCGATTCTTTACTTACAGGCACCGTGGACGTTCCCTTCAACGTGAGAGATACATAGTAAGGGACAAGAGGCATCCGCACACACGACCTTCGTTAGAGCTCCCACAGCCCTCAGGCACCTGGCAGCCAGAGGACTGGAGGGAAGAGGAAGGGCCCCCACAAGAACCTAAGTCTTCAGTCTGCAGGTCTCCGTGTAGGAGAAGGGACGGAGGGCGAAGGCTGGAGACACTAGCTGTGCATCAACACATCCTGGGAGAGAGGCGGTGGGGCTTAGAGGAACAGGGAGTCCGATATAAACCAGTGCCCATGGAATGGGAGAGAAAATGTAAAAAATCACAGAGGGGATGACGCACAGGGGAACTGAGGGATGGAGCGGTGTGACTGGGAAGGGAACAACCAACTGCTACCGATAGGCATGGAGACGACAGAAGTAGCGATGCCAAAGGCAGAAAACTTGTCATATCCTGGAAGGAATACTAACTCTGGAATTAGAAAATACTGGAATAAAATTTGCCAATTCATTCCTTATGAATTCTGCTGAATAACGCTTTACAGATAGCTAATTCTCTGGATCATTCTGTTAGTCTTTATGCAGAAACAGCACACATCCTCAATCTTAAAGTTACAATGTTAACAGTGTAAATCAAAGTTAAGTTACTGACTACAACATGAATGTGAGACTACTTCCTTCACAGCTGTGCTACAAACTTTGACTCCTGCACCATCTCCACAGCTGGAACTGGACTCACTGGGATTGTCTTCAGAATTCTCTAGCCTTCTTACAAAGCAAACCCATGCCATTGCTGTGTAGCTGATTCTGATAGTGACCTTCTAGGACAGTGAAGCGTCCTGTACGATTTCAAGGCAACAACTGGTAGGTTCAAACTACTGTCATTTGGACTAGCAGCTGAGCTCTCAGTCACCGCACCACCAGGGCTCCTTAACCTGCTTGCTCATAGTTGAGATTCTAGATGCGCAATCACGCATTCACAAAATATTCAGGTGTCTGTCGGGGACCAAAGCTGTCCCTGGGACATCCCAAACCGGTCAGGTACCCAGGAGGCTCCACAGAGCTTGCAATGCAGAGGGGCCAGCTAAGAAGAGGATTCAAACCACACAACATGCATCTACTCAGTCCCCAGGGGACAGTGGTGACTTCCTCCTATAGAAAAGACCGTGTCAATCACTTCTAGAAGAATGAGTTTCTACTCAGTAGTGTGTATCCGACAGAAATTCTTAAGTCATTGTTTTACTCTGTATCTCAATCATCAGCCTAAACATCTTCAGGGCTGGGAGGTGATTCTTCTTCTTAAGTAGGAACTCCTGACGGTGGGGACTTAGCCCTCTCCATCTGGGGTCACCCACCGGACAAAACGACCCTGATATTTGCAGGAAACCGGAAAAAGCTAGTTCCCCTTAGTCAGGGTCTAAGAGCGACAACCAGTTGAGCACAGCAGGGGACTGAGGTGCGACTCATCAGCTGGACCTTGGAGGACACACCATGAAATTCCTAAATATGTGTAGCTTTTCATGAGCAAGTGAGTGTTTTGGATTCCACTCCATTCCGGGTGGTACTATGACATCAGGTGTGCAACTGAACGTGCCGGCACCTCAGTTTCCTGATCACTGAAACAGTCATCGCTCACAGGCTTGTCTGGACCAAAGGTGTTTGAAAAATGATTCTCACAGCATCATTATTTCAAGCCTATGCGTTCAATCTGTACTCTGTAGATGGTACAGGCGGGTCAGCACTGGCTACAAAGGGAAAGGCTGGATGTTCAAATCCACCCCCAGGCCCCTCGGAAGAAAGAGCTGGCAGTCTACTTCTGAAAGGTCACAGCTTACAACCCCCATGAGCACAGCTCTGCTCTGACACAGCAGGAGCTGAAATAGAGTCAGTGGGCACGACCGTTCTATCTGGAGTCCCTGGGTGGTACAAAGGGGTAAGCCCTTAGCTATGAACAGAAGGATAGGAGTCTGGAATCCAACCACAAGAGCTTGAAAGAAAGGCCTGGTCATCAGTTTCTGAAAGATCACAGCTATTGCAAACCTCCTCCCAACACAAGGGTTGTGAAGAGTTGCAACAGACTCAACAGCAACTCTTTTTTGTTTCTTTGTAAGTTTCTATTGGGGTGTCGACTAACCGTCCTCTTAGAAGGTTAAAAAAAAGAAGTAAAATTTCATCACTGCTCCATCTTACGCTCTTATCTAGTAAGTGGTAACACTTGCCAAGCCAAGTGCCGTTGAGTCGGGTACCAATTAAGTTTATTAATACAAATTTCTCAGAAATAAAGTCAGGAATACTATGGAAATGAAACAAGCGGTAGTCTATCACTGTCACAGCCGTCATGGGTGGGAGTGTGGGCATGAGTGGCCGGCAGCAGCCCTGGTCGCCCCTGAGTGTGGCTTCCTCAGGAGGGTGTTCTTGCCCGTAGGACTCACAGATACTCACCTTCTGGGGTTTTCTCGCCTGCACTCTGGAGGCCACCCAGGGAGGTTTGCCTGAAAGGCAATGAGAAATCAGAATTTATTTTGCTTAGTGAATGTTCCAGACCCTGGTAATGCTCAGGTACGGATACAGAATTAAAAAGCAGAGCATGGAGAGCCCAAGGGTTCTCCAAGGGGAATTTGAAAGGGTTTCTACAGTATCATTCCTTAATGTGCCATTGGTTCCACAAAATGTTTAAAATCTCACCTCTGATTTATCTTATAGACACAAAGTATGTCTTATGCTTAAATTAACTAGAATGGGGGTTGGAACTGGATTCAGACAGAGATCTGTGATAAACCAGGAGGGACAGGGTCATCTATGAAGACTCTCTCCCTGTCAAAACTAAACAAGCCAACACCGTGTTTGACCCATCACACTACTTCTGTGAGCGGCCAAGGTCTCAAATCTGTGGATGGGAATCACAGATGTTAAATCCAACTTGATCTTTCCTGCTTAGGAGGAAGGACTATCATTTTGTAATCTCTCCCGTCTCAGCTTACACTTCTATCTTATAAAGAGGCCACAACACCTTATCTGCCTGAAGCAGCTGGGCTCCGATCAGGCGGGCAAGCTCAGGACAATTAAACAGCTCTCAAGGCTCTCCCGAGATCAAGCCTGAAACACCAGGTTCTGTTTGGGGTAACAGAATTGTGGGTAGTGATTAAATGTACATGAATAATGTATCTTGATAAATGTGCTAACTGTCATTCTTGTAAAGACATTGAAGGCACAGACTATGAACCACTATAAAATTAACATTAGAAAGCAGTTTGACACTTAAATTAAGGTTCCTTAATTGTCCTTGGATTCATCATGAAGCTTTAGCAAACATAATCTTGTTAAAGAAAGGTAATCGATTTTAAGCATAAAGAAAGCCTAGAAAATTGTACAGGAAAAACCTATAAACCCACGACCATGGAGACCTTAACATTCTGCTACAACCGCTTCTGAGCTTTTCATTTCTATTTCAAAATTAAAAAAACGACCGCTAATCATAGCTACGTCATCTGTGAGCCCTCCCACCTTCTCTGATGTTGGATCTAGTATTTCTTATTCACGTTCCAATTGTCATTTATCTACCATCTATTAATATAGCGGCAAATAGCATACAAGGTCTGACAATTAGCTTTGTGAACTCATCTGAGAAAAAGTGCTGCAGTTCGGACTGCTGAATATCACTACAGTCACCTTGGAAGTACATCCCTTCGGAAGCTGTGCAGTGATGCCAGCGTCTGATCTACCCTTCAAAGGACTTTTGCAACTCTTTTTCTGGAATGGCCACCAGAGCTGTTGTTGGATTACCCTCAATGTCCTTGAATGTCATCAAAAGGTCTTCCTTTCAATAGTTCCTTTATCTTTGGGTACACAGAGAAGTCACAGGGAAGCAGATCAAGCGAGTAGGTAGCATGTTCCAATACAGTTGCCTGTTAACTGGGTAAAAACTCCCTCACAAACAACTCTACAATTAAGTTTGCAAACTTGTCACTGTGCAACTATGTACAACGGCCATTCCAAAAACATTCCGAAGGGTTGACCAGGTGTTGGTGTCACTGCATAGTGATGGCAGTAACATTCAGCAAGGAGGTCTACAACACTTAGAACAACTAAGTTCACAGCTGTAACTGTGAGACCTCCTGTGCTATCTAACAACAGAAACCCTGGTGGCATGGTGGTGAAGTGCTATGACTGCTAACCAAAAGATTGCTACTTTGATTCCTCCAGGTGGTCCTTTGAAACTAGGGGTCAATTCTACCCTGTCTTGTGGGGTCGCTATGACTCAGAAACACTCTGACAGCAGTGGCTTCTCAAAAAATTTTTTAAAGCACCTTACACATTTTCAAATGTTCAAAAACTAGCCTTTCACTGAACATACGCTTTGGATCCTGCTTGCTCGGGAAACATTTCCACTTTCCTGTGAATAAGCCCTCTCCCTTGCTAGCTTCTGAAAACTGTCTGAGGCCTGAACCCTGAAAATCCTGTTGGCCTCACCTTGCTGCCTAGGTGTCCAGTCCTCACTGGAATCCTCAGTCTCATCCACAATAGCTTTGATGATCTTTCTGTGACAAAACGTGAAGGCTGGGCACGTGGCTCTGAGACCTAGAAAGAAGCAAAACCTTTGTACTTAAGGGGAAAGCTAGGAGCAAAGAGGAACAGCCGCTCGGTGATGGGCTCGGACAGGCCAGAATGGACACAAGAAAAGCAACTTTCCCTCCAGGTGCTTCCACGTGGTCTGAAAATTAAGTCAGCAAACCTCTAACTGTGCAAGGAGTATTCTGATTGTACGTCTTCCAATACAGTGCTGTTTCTTCTTTTGGCATTCTTTGCTCTGTGCAATGTTTTTCTCCAGTAAAATTCAAATCTATCAAACCCTGTCTTCCCTATTGACTGTCCAGCTTTTGCACGCACATGATATGACTGAAAATTGCTTGAGTCAGGCAGTTTTCAAGGTGGTGTTCCGAGGCCATCTTCCTCAGTAGAGAAGTAGACCTCCAGACACTCTTGGCACCAGAATTGTAGAAAAGTTCCATTTCATAGACAAAAGCTATGTTCTTGTGAATGCATGTGGATCTGAATCTCCCCTTCCTGCTAAATTCTCTCCCTTTACCCAGGACTTCCTCTGTCCTCTGTGCACTGCACCAGGTGCCAAATTTGGATGCTCTACCTGGGCCAGAAGTAGGACGCCATACGCAGGACGTGAGCTATCCTCCTGCACTTGAATAGGAACTGTTTAATAAATGGTGGAAAAAAAATCTGCCAGGTCGCTTAAGCAGGAAAAAACAGGGTAGACACAAGACCGTTATCCAGGCACAGATGACAATCAGCCTCCTATCTTTCTCAATGCGTGCACATGGAAACCTATGCCCACACCAATCACCACTGCCCAGGTAGGAATGGAGTGAACAGCTGGCACCAAACACTTGGTGACCAGCTATTTGGGAACCTGAGCTGAACATATACCAGAAAAGTTAATGAAATTCTGGGCCAGTGTTCCTAGTAAGAGGTCTAATAACCTGGTGACTGAATTTCCAAAAAGAAACCAAACCCACCGTTGTTGAGTTAGATGCAACTCACAGAGACTCTAGATTTCAGAGAAGGACTGCCCCACAGTTTCCAAGGAGTGCCTGGCAGATCGGAACTGCAAATCTTTTGCTTAGCCTACATAACACTGAACCCACTACACTATCAGGCTTTCCGTAGAATCTCCAACACACTAATAACTATCTCACACTACCAGTCTATATGGATATTTCAAAAACAACAAAAAACAGAACACAGTAAACAGACAGATTACAAAAACTTTCTGATAGCTCTGAGACAACAATCAACATAGATACACTAAAAGAGGAAGTCTAAAATGACTTCAGAAAGCTCCCAAAACAAAGAAGTAAAACATTTTCGAGACAAAGAGGACTTCTTGGAACTACTGGAAGTAGATCACAACAGATTAAAATAGAAAACTCCTCAAGAGGTCAGGAAGGAAATCAGGCAAAATGCAGCACCCAATCCAGCGCTGTTGAGTCAGATCTGACTCATGGTGACCCTACAACAGCATCATAAAAAATTACAGACGACAAGAAAGACTTCAACAACAACCATCTGAAATTGAGCAGATTAACAGCACAATTATAGAATTAGACAACTCTGTAGAAAGTCAAAGGAGCAGAATTAAGGCAATGGGAGGCACAATTAGTGAGAATGATGATAAAGCAACTGTTTAAGTCATCTGGTACAGCTCTAATAGGGGCAGCATCAGTGGGTGATTTTAGCAAAGAAAAGTTTATTCTTAAACACTACAGTAGGCTACAAGGATGAATTCAGGGTGTCTGCGCCAGGGGAAGGATTTCCCTTTGTTGGTTCTGAGGAAGAACCTGGTGTTGCATCCGTCTTTGCTCAGGAAGCACCTTGGCCCAGCAACCTCACACCTGACAGACTGCTCTACTCCCAGTGATACTTTCCTGATGGCATCAGGTTCCTAACTCTCTCCTTCCTTCCCTATCCTTCTGTGTCTTGTACCATAAAAGGTGGTGCAAGACACACTCCAGGGAAATTCCATTAGTAAGGAGTTACAGTCCCAACTCAATACTCTTCTAAACTAATCCTGTCTATGACCCACAAACTGAGATTACGATTTACAGCATAGGAAAGTGACGTCATGAAGGTCAATCACACAATAACGGGAATCACAGCCCACTCAAATTGCTATGTATATTTTTGAGGAGACACAATTAAAACCATGACAGAAACAGATGCCAACTATATGATGAAAAATCAGGCAAGACACTTTTAACAAATGATGAAACACAGCAATGGGGGCATGAACTAAAATGAATGATACATGAATGACTAGAGTATGACAACAGGTGGTGGAATAACAGAAAATACAGAGAGAACTGTTGAAGATCTGTTGACAAAAAACTTCTCTGATAGCATAAAAGATGAGAAGATATCTATCCCAGATGCTCATCAAACTCCACACAGGACAGATCCAAGAAGAAGGGCACCAAGGAATATCATAATCAAACTTCCCAAAACTAAAGATAAGCTGAAAATTTTAAAGGCAGTTAGGGCTAAACAAATAAATAATCTGCAAAACAGTCAATAAGACGAAATTTGGACGGCTCAGCAGAAACCACGAAGGCCAAAAGGAAACGGGATCACATATAAAGCCTTGAAAGGAAAAAATCTGCAAGTCAAAAATTATGGACCCTGCAAAATTGTCTCCTAAATAGGGTGGTGAAACTAGGACACTCCCAGATAAATGGAAGTTTAGAGAACTTGCAAAATTCAAAGTGAAATTACAGAAAATACCGAAGGAACTTCTTCAGTTAGAAAATAGACAACACATGATAAAAATGAACAGCTACACCCAAATTATCACAACGTGCAGCAGAACAATTTAATAAACCCATCACAAAGGAAGAGATTGAAAAGGTCATCAAAACACTGCCAATCAAGAAAAGCCTGGGCCCGGATGGCTTCACTGCAGAATTCTACGAAGCATTTACAGAAGAGTTATCTCCAATACTACTGAGAATATTTCACAGCATAGAAGGGGATGGAGTACTCCCAAACTCATTCTATGAAGCCAGCATAACCCTGATACCAAAGCCAGGGAAAGACCCAACAAAGAAAGAGAAGTACAGACTGATACCACTCATGAATCTAGATGGAAAAATCTTCAAAAAAAATTCTTGCCAATAGAATACAAGAACATATCTAGAAAATAATCCATCCTGACCAAGTGAGATTCATACCAGGGATGCAAGGCTGGTTCAACATGAGGAACACAATCAATGTGATGAACCACATAAATAACACAAAAGACAAGGATCACCTGATTTTGTCCATTAATGCAGAAAAGGCATTTGGTGAGGTCCAACACCCATTTATGCGAAAAACTCTTAGCAAGATGGGCATAGACGGCAAATTCCTCAACACAATAAGGGCCATTTATACAAAGCCAATTGCCCACATCATCCTGAATGGAGAGAGACTGAAAGACTTTCCCTTGAGATCAGGAACTAGACAAGGATGCCCACTCTCACGTCTCCCCTTCAACATTGTGCTAGAAGTTCTAGCCAGAGCAATTAGACAAGAAGAAGAAATAAAGGGCATCTGCATCGGCAAAGAGGAAGTTAAAAATCTCTCTGTTTGCAGATGATATGATTGTATATGCAGACTACCCCAAGGAATCTATAAGTAAGCTACTCAAACTGATAGAAGAATTCAGCAAAGTCTCAGGATACAAGATAGACATAAGTAAATCAGTAGGATTCCTTTATACCAACAACGAGACTGTTAAGGAGGAAATTATCAAATCAATATCATTTAAGACAGCCCCTAAGAAGATAAGATGCCTAGGAATTAATTTAACCAGACAAACAAGAGACCTTTACAAAGAGAACTACAAGCCCTTACTACAAGAAACTAAGAGAGACTTAGATAAATGGAAAAACCTACCCTGCTCATGGATAGGAAGACTTAACATGGTGAATATGTCTATTCTACCCAAAGTAATTTATTTATATAATGTAATCCCAATGCAAGTTCCAGCTTCATTTTTTAAAGAGATGGAGAAACAAATCACCAATTTTGTTTGGAAAGGGAAGAAGCCCCGGATAAGTAAGGTACTACCAAAGAAGAAGAACACAATGGGAGGCCTCTCATTACCCGACCTTAGAACATACTACACTGCCACAGTGGTATAAACAGCCTGGTACTGGTACAAGAACAGACAGATCGATCAATGGAACAGAACTGAAACCCTAGAGATGACACCATCTGCCTATGAAGAGCTGATATTCAACAAAGATCCTAAGACATTAAACTGGGGAAAAACAGTCTCTTTAACAAATGGTGCTGGCAAAATTGGTTATCCATCTGCAAGAAACTGAATCAAGATCCATATCTTACACCTTACACAAAAACCAACTCCAACTCGATAAAAGACCTAAATATCAAACTTAAAACAATAAAGCTCACACAAGGAAAGGTAGGAACAACAATGTAACTTTTAATACACAATCAGGACAGACTCCAAAATCTGTCAAAGAAATGACAATCAACAGAACAGAAAATAGATAAATGGGAACGATTAAGAATCAAATACTTTTGCTCATCCAAAGACTTTATTAATAGAATTAAAAGAACACCCAGAGAATGGGAAAAAATATTTGGCAACTCTATGTCAGACCGACACCTGATCTCTATAATCTATACGATACTACAAAATATCAATAAGAAGAAGATAAACCATTCAATTAAGTGATGGGCAAATGAGATGGACAGACATTTTACTAAAGAGGAGATCCAGGCAGTGAAAAAACACATGTGGACATGTTCACGATCTTTAGTTATTAAGGAAATTCAAATGAAGACGATAATGAGATACCATCTCAGCCAAACAAGATTGGCCATGATACAGAAAACACAAAACAACAAATGCTGGATAGGCTGTGGAGAAACTGGAACCCTCCTACACTGTCGGTGGGGATGCAAAATGGTCCAGCCTCTTTGGAAAGCAATCTGGCGCTTCCTTAAAAAAATGGATATCGATATACCATTGTACCCAGTAATTCCACTACTTGGAACATATCCTACAGAATCAAGGCCTTTCACACCAACGGACACATCCACCAGAATGTTTATCGCAGCACAGTTCACAATAGCAAAAACATGGAATCAACACAGATACCCAACAACAGAAGAATGGATAGCTAAACTATGGTACATATATTCAATGGAGCACTACACAACGATAAAGAATAACGATGATTCCAGGAAACATCTCCTAACCTGGTTTCAACTGGAAGACAATATGTTGAGTGAAAGTAGTCAGCGACAAAGCGACAAATATTCTACGGTAAGACCTCAAAAACAGACTTGTGTATAGAAGAAAAGACTCTTTGACAGCTGCAAGGGAGGGGAGGAAGACAGCGTGAGGTGGGGAGGGTTTAGTTTAGAAAGTTGCTAGAAATTTGCTTGGGAGAAATCGGTGATACCACACATTAGAAACAAGAACAACATTAAGTGGACTTCAGCATAGCTTGAGTACTCCTTCCATCTTAACCCAATATTGCAAGGCTAGAGTAGCTAGGGCAGGGGGCAGGGGACCATGCTCTTAGGAGAAATCGAGGCCAACTGGCACAACTAGCGTTTTGCTAAGAGAGCTCTCTGCACCCCATATTGGTGAGTGGCATCTGCGGCCTTAAAAGCTGCCAAGCTGCCATCCGAGGACACACCAAATGGTCCCAACTCAGCAGGAATGGATGCTCACCGAGGACCAAAAGGACATGCGGTAAAGACAATCTAGAACACATAGAGACCCACAAGAGTGGGTGCCTTCATCGACTTAGAACAGGAAGAACCGGATGGTGCCCGGCCACCACCAGTGATAGTCACGATGCAGCTTACGAGGTTGAGTCTCACTGGCCACACAAGAATAAAAAGAGGTGAATCCTGAGATCTCCACTAAAAGACCTCAATTAATGGTCCAGCGGTTTCGGGGTTCCTCTGAGAGCATGGCCGCCGGCCCTGATGCAGCCCCTGCCCATAAATCATAACAAAGCTCCACTCTTTGGACAGGAATGGATTGGACTTGGCAATGCAGACTGACCATGTAATGGTTGCACTTTATGGTTCTATACATCTATAGGATATCATCCTGCTGACCTCTGGCTGGAAGAAGGAGAGTGGGTGGAGAGAAGCGGAATGCAGGCTGTTGGGAGGATGAGACATGTATGGAGCAGAGAGGAACAGTGTGCTGTCACCGGAGAGGGAGAGTAGTGGAAGCTGCATATAGGTGGGCATGTAAATTTATACGGGAAGGTACATTTTCACTCAGTCATGTTAAACAGAAAATTAGAAAAAGTAAAAAAAAATCAACAGCTACAACGCAGGACAGAGAAACTACATATCTACTCAGAGAGAGAAAGCATAAAAATACATCAAAGCTAAAACACTTAAGAATACAAAAACTGAGATGTCTGGAAACACAAGAGGACAATACTGTATCAAAACGTGAGACTCAATAATGTAGTCACAGGTCTTTCATATGGAGCGGAAGTCAACGCAACACAGGAATTTAAAGACTGGCTTAAATTTAGAACAACAGGGGTGAATACTAAGGGAACGACAATGGAAATGAACATTTCTACACATCAAAATAAAAAAACAAAAACATAAATTGTCAACAGTCATGATGCCAACAACAATACAGCAGGTGAACAGAAAACCCACAAAGGAAAACGACTTAGCACAGAAAATTAAGTGGAATAAACAAATCATCAATAACAAACAGAGAAAGCAAATAAAAGCCCTACATTTATACTCATTAATAATTATGCTGGATAGAAATGGATTAAACGTATCAACAAAGTGACAAAAAATAGTAGAATGGGTAAAAAAAAAAAGACTATCCATCTATAAACTGCCTCGAAGATATACACCGTAGACATCAAGATATGGGGTCTGACAATGAGGTCCACAAACTTAACTGTTCTAAGGGCGACATAACTTATTGCTGAGTATCACCATGGTCACCTCTGAAGTACACCCCTTGAGAAGCTATGCACTGATCCCAGCACCTAGCCTATCCTTCCAAGCAATTCTGGAACTCTTTCTGGAATGGACATTGCACACTTGTGGCAGGGTGGCAAGTTCATGCACTTCATTGTCTAGTTGTATTTCAGGGAGTCTTTATGCAGTAAATACCTGCAGAGGAACACCACTCCTGTGTACCTGAGCTGACTCTCAATCAACTATCTCTTTACCCCAAGTTAGAGGGAATACTGAAGGAAGACATTTTGACGATATTCCAGGTATCAAGGGTAATACGATGATCAGAGCTGTCATATCAGCCTTGATGTCCTGATGTCATCAAAATGGCTTTCTTTCAGTATTTCTTCTATCTTCCGCTAAAAAAAGTCACTGGAGGCCTGATCAGGTCAGCAGGGAGGGTGTTCCAATACCGTTAGTTGTTTACTGGCTATAAACTCCATCACAGACAGTGGCACTGCTGTGATGCAAGAGCCATGAGCTGTTCGAGAAAGGTTCAGGTCATTTTCACCTAACTTTTTCACATGGTATTTTCACCACTCCAAGCAGTATGCTTAGCTTACGTGTTGGTCCAGTTGGTAAAAACTCGTAACAGACAATCACTCTAACATCAAAATACATTAGCAACATCATTTTGACTCTTGATTTGCACAGATGGAACTTTTTGGTCCCAGAGACCTGGCTGACTTCCATTGAGCCCTGTGATGCTTTGTTTCAGGGTCCTACTGGTACACTCATGTTTCACCAACAGTGATGACACGAACCAAAACATTGTCTTGCCTCTACAAAACGTCTGCTGAGCAGAGCAACAGCTTTCAGAAAGCATCTCAATCAGTGGGAGAAACCAGGTGGACAAGAAGAGCCTACTCATGCCTCCACAATCAGTGAAAAACAGCACTCAGTTGTAAAAGCTAACTAGCTTGAGCCTAATCTACCACACACAGATCAAAGCCATTCCTTCAGAAAGAACCTTTCTCCCTCCTACCGGCACTTCCCACTCTCTTCTCTGCAGAGCCCCAGCTGCAGAGACTGACGCATTACCTGAGTCAGAAGTAGGACTCCTTGTGTGTGCCCCGACCCATTCTCATATTCTTGAAGAGGGAACAATTTAACAAATAAAAGGAGAGAGGATACAAAATAATCTGTTGGCTCCCCCAAGCCAGGAACTCACAGAAAAACAGTCAGGCAGGAGACAACAGCCTCCCTCACATACACGCATGGAGGGCTGTCAGCTCCCCGCTCTTCTCAGCATGTGCAGGCACCTGTGCCTATACGAATCACCCCGCCCATCTAGGAACGCAGGGGACAGCCTGCAGGACATACCTGATGACCGACTTCCTGGGCACTTCAGCTAAATACTAAAAGAAAATGAATAAAGGCCTAGGACTGCATGCTTAGTGACAGCTGTAACCACTTGGTAGCAGGATGTTAGGGCATAAAAGCCACCGACAGTGACACTAAGTCACACGACCAGCCTGTTTTCGTATTACAAAACAAAACTGGAAGCTAGAACATACCAAGGAAATAAATAAACACCATAACTTGGGGATGCCTCAGAAATAACAGTCAATATCAATTCCCTTACAGGGTAGACCACTTCGGCTTCAGAAAGCTCCTCAAACAAAGAGTCAAGAAATTTTCAGGAGAAGACAACTTTCTGGAGTTATAGGGGTTGGAACACAGAACAGTGATATTCACAACTTGTTTTACTCAGCTAGGGCTGCTCTAACAGTAATACCACAGAGTGGATGGCCTTAACAAAGGAAGGTTTATTCTCACATAGTCTCGTAGTCGGCAAGTCCACATTCAGGGTGCCCGCTCCAGGGGAAGGCTTGCCCCTTCTCTGCTCTGGAGGAAAGTCCGGTATCGCATCAGTCTTTGTTCAGGGAGCATCTTGGTACAGGAATCTCAGGTCTGAAGGACGCACTCTTGTAGGGGTGCTGCTTTCTTGATGGTGTGAGGTCTCCAATTCTCTACTTGTTTCCCTTTCCTTTTATCTCTTGGAGGATGAAAGGATGAAGGGTGGGGCAAGACATACTTCAGGGAAACTCCCTTTACAGGGCAGCAGGGAGGTGATCTTATAAAAACATTTACAGTCCACCTTAATCCTTTAACATACAGCACTGGAAAACCACAAGTTGGAGGACAGCCACAAGACACTACGAATCATGGCCCAGTCACATGGTTACACATATTTTTGACGGGACACAATTCTATCTATGACACAACTCCTCAAGAGATTGAAAACCGATCAGGTAAAAGGAAGCACGGAATAACGACACATGGAACAGGCTGCAAGAAAGCACAGAGAGGCAACAATCAGAAATGTAGAAGATCAGTATCAAGTTGCAGAATTACAATACCAAGTCAACGGAGCAGAATTCATGCAATGGAAGGTAGAATTAGTGAGACTGAAGGTAAGCAATGGACACCAACATATTTGAGGAAAAACCACCTGAAAATCATTTTAAAATGAAAAATACTAACAATTATATGGGAATACATGAAGGGGAACACTCTATCAGTGATTAGAGTACCAGATCAGGGAGGGGGTAACAGACAGAATTGTGGAAGAATTCTCGACAGAAAAGTTCCCAGATATCATGAAAGATAAGGTGACAAATATACAAGATGCTCATTAAAGTCCATAAGAGGTTGATCTCAAAAAGAAAGCCGTCTTACACTCAAATGTGCCAGAAATAAGGGTACAGAGAGAACTTTAAAAGTGGCTAGGGATGAACAAAAAATAATCGTCCAAGAAGGGAGTAAATTCAGCACAACTCAGCAGAAGCAATACAGGGAAGACATGTACAAAGTCTTGAGGAAAAAAACTGCCAGCCAAGAATTACATATCAAGCAAAACTGTCTCTGAAATAGGATGGTGAAATAGAACATTTCCACATAAACAGAAGTTTACAGAATTTGCAAAAACCAAACCAAAATGACAAGAAATACTAAATGGAGTCTTTGAATTAGAAAACTAATAACATCAGATAATGAATCAAGACTAGAATGCAGGACAGAGCAAACACATATCAATCCAGATAGGGAAACTGCAAAGCAAATTAAAACTAAAACACTAAAAATAGAGAAATAGAGCATTTTGACCAAAAAAACAGGCATTTGGGGGCAGGGGAGAGAAGGCTTCCAATGACATACATCCCTAGTCGGCGCTGCCTTGTTCCATGGCAGCGGAGTCCATGAGAACGCGGGAGCAGACAGATGTCTGAGGCATAGCTTCCTGGGACAAAAATGGGACAAAAGGAACCCGGGAGGCATCAGAACTGCTCCAACGAGGCTCTCTTTTCTGCAGGGAACTGACTGCAAAGGGTGCCCCAGGGACAGGAGCAGGTGTGCAGTCCTCACTGGTAACGTTTCAAATGGCAACATAAACCTACAAAGCACACAGATGTGCCCATAAAACACACGGTCAGGAATGGCCATGCTAAGCGCAGAGCTTACCAGCAAGTCGTCCGGGAAGAACACTGTCTTACACAGTTGTAAATCACTTGATGAGTCTGTCAAACAGCATGGGCATTTTCTCACTTTTAACATAGTCATTCTTTCACTGCATGAGGCTAACTTTTGAAACCAGCACTTTGGACAAAGGTAGGTTAGTAAGGGCTCAATTCCCACACGAAGCAGCTGCAACAGGTGACAGGCACAGTGAACGGCCTGGATCTGCACGGGGTACATAAGGCAAGGACTTTAATATCTGCAGTGACCCCCGGACAGGTGTCCCCTGACACATTTGTGGAGGGCTGGAAACGATGCGAGATACAGGTCTCAACTGAAAAGGTGGAAACTCACCACACAAACCTTCACTCAGTGCAGTGGGGTTCTAGGTCAGCAGGAAACTGTGTTGCATTGGTACAAGAGTGGGACAGTAAAGAGCAGGACGACGATGGACAGTGACCAGGTCAGGGCAGGAAGAGTGTTGGAACTGAGAGGGGCTCCCGCAGGGGTGGGGCCCGGATGGGAGGCTGGGTCAGTACTGGATGGGGGCTAATCCTTCCCTCACCCCAACCACGCAGGTCCGCTGAATTTCCTAGTCTAGGGCCCTAATACCAACGGCACTTGATTCTCATTCTTCCCGTCCAAAGGAGTCTTGGGTGTGCTGGCGAGCAGTGCTTGTGCCTGCCTGTTTTAAGTTAAGCTCTCAAATTATGTAGGCTCCAAGTCTAGTGTTCTGTGGGCCACATATGTTGGAATCTTAGACACTTTCCTCCTATAAGGGGGAAGAAAGTTAAGTCACAGGCCTTTCTGTGGGAAGGGAGCGACTATAACCCTGCATGAGAATGAGGTGGGTGCAAAACAGATATCGGATCCCGGGGCTCTGATGCTAGCCCAGAAAGAGGTGGTGCGATTCCAGGCATTGCTTCGAAAAATTGTGTCACTAGGGAACCAGTGTCATTTTCATGGAAATGACAGCCCAAGTGAACACGGCAGTTGTGGGACGGCGTTTTCACGAGGTTAACTCAGCCTGCTGAGGGGGCCCTAGCTCTAATCTGGAGAGCCCTGTGAGGACCTCACAGCCTACTTCTGAAGAGAATCAGCCAGAGAAATCTGAGAAGAACAAGTCGAACACAATCTGATCTAGTGCTCGAAGATCATCCCCCCAGGTTGGAAGATACTCAAAACCCGACTAGAGAAGAGCTGCCTCCTAAGAGTAGACACAACCTTAAGGAACTACATGGAATCTAGCTTTTGGGACCGTCATTTATGGATATGACAGGACTGAAAAGGAGAAGAAACAGTTACAAGCATCGATTAAAAACTGGAATGTGCAAAGTAAAAAATTATAAATGTAGGAAAATTGGAAATGGTCAAAAGTGAATGCAACATATAAACACTGACATCCTAGGCATCAGTCAGCTGAAATGGACTGGTACTGGCCATTCTGAATCAGACAAACATATTGTCCACCGTGACAGGCATGACAACTGGAAGGGGAACTGCGTGGTATTCATCCTCCAAGCCAACATTCCAAGATCTTTCCTGAAGTACAACACTCTCAGTGATAGGACAACATCCCCACTGCCACAAGGAAGATCGGGGAATGTGAAAAGGAAGACGCTTGGCAACTTCTGCAGTCTGCAACTGATCCAACACGCAAGTAGGATACACTGATAATTACCAGTGACTGGAATCGGAAAGCGAGAAAGGAGGATTGCTACTTGGGGACCGTGGCCTTGGTCGTAGAGATGATCACGGAGATTGTATGACAGCACTTTGTAGAAGCAACAACTTCTTCATAGCAAATACCTTTTTTCACCAACCTAAAGAGAAACTATACACATAGACGTCACCAGATGGAATACACAGGAATCGAATGAGTACATCTGTGGAAAGGGATGACGGAAAAGCTCAATATCAGGAGTCAGAACAACGCCAGCCGTCAGTTGTGGAACTGACCATCAAACGCTCCAATGGAAATTCAAGTGGAAACTCAACCAAATTAGAACAAGTCCGCAAGAGGTGAAATATGAACTTGAGTATACACAACCTGAGTTGAGGACACCTCAGAAACTGACTTCATGGCACCTCACAATACCAGTAGCAACAGAAGCTGTGATAATTTGAGTAAGAAAATAAGCACTAATATCTAGTAGGCTATACTGATAACAACAACTTAAATAAAGTGGGGTAAAGGATAGCTATCCCATGCGATAGAATTCCAATTACTAAGTACAGAATGAATGGGTGGAATAGAAAAATTACCAATTGGGAAACGCAACAGCACTAATGCTTTCAGGTAACGACGATCAGATCTAAAATAAATACACAAATGCAGAATGAAAAACACTATTTCTATAGTCTGAAATTATCTTCGTATGACAAATTGATTAATTACTCACGGGAAAACTAACTTCACAGTTGGGAAAACTAGAAGAAAGCACCTTATCTATGAAAGCAAAATAAAACCTTAGTCATAAATGTATGAATGCATTTGATTGCACGCAAATGAACATCAAGTGGAAACTTTAAAAAATGGGACACGACATATGCTCAAGACCTATTTCTACCACCCAAAGACTGGGAGACACAAAAATGGAGCATGGACTCCAAAAGCAATCAGCATTGCAGCTGATTATGGAACTAGAGAAATAAACACTAACAAAGACAGTCCCAGTTACCACAAACTTGCTGCTTTTCACCAAAGAAATAAAGTATCTTTATTGATCCTTTCTTTGAGTTTTGGTTGTTTTCTCAGTCACTGAGAAACTTTGTTCTCTCATCAGAGACTTTAAAAACTTTGCTGTTTCAAATGACAGCATTACGGATCACACAACTGTTACTACCTCCTTCCACTGTCAGATCTCACGTGCCCAGTGAGGTGTGACGAAGGACAACAAGCTTTGCCACATTTCTTACATTCTGAAGGCCCCTCTCCACTCTCAGCACTCGCAAGGCTAGTTCAGTATGAGAATGCCCTAAGGCTTCAGCACGTGTCTTACATTTGTCAGGACTCTCTCCACGGTGAATACTCATATGGCTACGGAAGTGGCAGGAGGAACAACTCTGCCACACTCTTTACAGTGACAGGGCCCCTCTTCACTGTGAGTGCGCATATGTGGAGTGAGGAGTGAGGAGAAACCAAAGGATCTGCCACATTTTTTTTTTTATTTAATATAACTGAGTGAAAATGTACACTCCCGTATAAATTTACATAACCACCTATATGCAGCTGCCACTGCTCTCCCTGTCTGGTGACACCACATTGTTCCTCTCTGCTCCAAACATGTCTCATCCTCCCAAAAGACTTCTTTCCCCTCCTCTCCACCAACTCTCCTTCCTCCAGCCAGAAGTCAGGAGGATGATATCCTATAGATGTACAGAACCATAAAGTGCATCCAATATATGGTCACTCTGCATTGCCCAGTCCAATCCATTCCTGTCCAAAGAGTCGACCTTCGTTATGATTTATGGGCAAGGGCAGCATCAGGGCCGGGGGCCATGCTCTCAGGGGAACCTCCAAACGGCTGGACCGTGAATTCAGGTTTCTTACTGGAGATCTCAGGATGCACCCCTTTTCTTTCTTGTGTTGCCAGTGAGACTCAAGCTAGTTAGCTTCATCGCGGCTATCACTTGTGGTGGCCAGTCACCATCACTTCTTCCGGTCCCAAGTCGATGTAGGCACCCACTTATGTCGGTCTCTCTATCTTCTAGGATGTCTTTACCCCATGTCGTTTTGATCCTCGGTGAGCATCCGTTCCTGCTGAGTTGGGACCATTTGCTGTGTCCATTTGCTGGCAGCTTGGCAGCTTTTAAGACCCCAGACGCCACTCACTAGTGTGGGGTGCAGAGATTCCTCTTAGCAAAATGCTAGTTGTGCCAACTGTCCTTGATTTCGCCTAAGAGCATGGTCCCCTGACCCCTGCACCAGCTACTCTATCCTTGCAATATTGGGTTAAGATGGAAGGAGTACTCAAGTTATGCTGAAGTCACTTAATGTTGTTCTTGTTTCTAATGTGTGCTATCACCGATTTCTCCCAAACGGATTTCTAGCAACTGTCTAATGTAAATGCTACCCCCCTCCCACCCTCCCTACCCTCCCCTGCAGCTGTCAAAGAGTCTTCTCTTCTATACACAAGTCTCTTTTTGAGATCTTATCGTAGAGGTCTCATACAGTATTTCTCCTCTTGTGGATTTGCCACATTCTTTACATTTATAATGTCTATCTCTACTGTGAAATCTCATACGTGCAGTGAGGCCTGACAAATGAGAAAAGACTTTGTCACAGTCTTTATATTTAGAAGGCCTCTGCCCATTGGGAATTCTCATATATACAGTCAAGGGTGAGGAGGAACTCAAGGACCTGCCATATTCCTTACAGCGATAAGGACTCTCTCCGAGTAACCACGTCTAGTGACGTGTGAGGCATTACAGAAAGCTTTCCCACAATCCTTGTATTCATTCATAAGGCTGCTCTCCACTATGAATTCACAAGTTTTGCACAGCATGATGGCCAACTAGAGGCTTTTCCACATTCCTGACATTCACAGGCCTTCTCTTCACTCTGAATTCTCATATGTCTACGAAGGTCTGAGAAAGGACAGTCAGGCTGTCCCACATTCCTTACATTCACAATGCCTCTCCCCTTGTGAATTCCCAAATGTTTACTCTGAGGAGCAACTAAATGATTTTCCAGATGCCTTACCTTCATACGGCCTCCTGCCACTGTGAAGTCTCAAATGAATTTTGAGAAGGAACTAAAGAACCCGCCACATCCCTTACATTCATAAGGCTTCTCTCCACTGTGAAGTCCTGTATCTTTAGTGAAGCTTGAAGAACAACTAAAGGCTCTCCCACATTCCTCACATTGCTAAGACTTTTCCTCCTTGTGAATTTGCCTACCTTTAGTTAACTCTGAGGAGCTGCTCAGGGATTTGTCCCATTCCTTACACAGGTAAAGTCTCTCTCCTCTCGGAGTACCCGTGTCTAGTGAAGTGTGAGGAACGAAAGGCTTTAACGCATTCCTCACACTCATATGTCCTTTCCTCACTGTGAATTCTGACGTTTAGTTAATTGTGAGGAGGAATTATAGGATGTGTCCCATTCACTACATTCATAAAGACTGAATTCTGATGTTTAGTGACGTTGGAAAAGCATCTACAGGCATTTCCACATTCTTTACACTCATATACCTGTTCCCACTGTGAGTTCTTATATGTGTAGAGAGGTTTCACGGCCAACTAAAGGCCTTTCTACATTCCTTATACTCATAGGGAATCTCTACACTGTGAATTCTTTTGTGTGTGCTCAAGTGTGACATACAAAGAAAGGCTTTCCCACATCCCTTACATTCATAAAGTCACTCCTCACTGTGAGCTCTCAGTATGTATAATGGGGTCTGAGTTTTGATGAAACATGTTCCCACATTTCCTACATTCACAGGAAGTAAGTAACTGTCCAGGAAGAGTTCTGACAGGAGTCCTGTTGTAACAGGGACAACTGTATGCTTCTACACACTCCTACGTGGAGAGGCCTTGAATCCAGAGTTACATCTGACAGTTTGCTAAAGTGATGAATTACCTATTGAAGTCATCCACGTTCAGGAAATCCAGAAGCATATAGGTGGGCATGCAAATTTATACGGGAATGGACATTTTCATTCAGTCATAATAAAAAAAAAAGAGAGAGAGAGAGAGAAGGAAAAAAAAAAGAAAGACATCCAGAAGGATGTGCTTCCCTGAGAGTCCTCTGCAGAAAGGCTCCCCACACTGACTGTCTTCATTACTTATACAGAAGTTCTTTCTCATATGCTTGTTAAGAATAGGCACCTTGCTTGCTGTACTCATCTGCTACCACTCAGTTTAACTGAGATACCATGAGTGAAAAGATTTAGCACACAAAAGTTTACTCATATACAGTCCAGGAAGCTGCAATTCCCAATTCAGGATGTCCACTTAGGTGGCTCTGCAGGAGGGTCCTGTGATGCATCAGTCTCTCTATTCAGGGAGCACCTTGGAGCAGGAACCTCAGACCTGAAGGACATGCTCTACTTCCAGTGCCGCTTTCCTGATAACATGAGGTTCCCAGATCTCTGCTTCCTTCCCTTTCTTTGTATCTCTTGTAGGATCAAAGGATAAAAGGTACTACAAGCCGCATTCCAGGCAAAGTCCCTCAACAAGGGTTTTGTAGTCCCACCATAATCCTCTTTTAAGATGATCCTATTAGCCACAGGCAGACATTAGGATTTATAGCATACGAAAATCACAAAATGGAAAACAATCCCAGAATACACGGAATCACCATCCAGCCGAATTACTAAGTATTTTTAAGGGGACACAATTCAATCTATAACAATGCTGTTAGATATCAAGTTGTTACCAATGCACCATTCACAGTAATCACGGCCCTGACCTGGCTTGTGTTTCACAGATTAAATCATCTGGCAGAGATGCTACCACTGCTTTCGCTATACTTCTAAAACATGGGATTCTCAAATAATTGTACATAACTGAAATATGTTTTCAATATTCAGTATTTCAACTCACATTTAAGAAAAATACTACATTGTGAAAGTCTTCGGAGACACAGTGATAAAAAAAAGAAGACCCATTGCCATCAAGCTGATTCCAACTCAGTGACCCTACAGGACAAAGCACAACTGCACCACAGGGTTCTGAAGGAGTCCCTGGTGGACTGGAACTAATGACCCTTTGGTTAGGAGTCGTAGCTCTAAATCACTACATCACCAGTTTCCACAGGATATGATAGCTAGATTTTGTAAAATTTATGTATCTCCATATATATAGATACATGTATTTCTAAGGCACCAGCGGTCCTGGTGACACAAAGCTTAAGAGCTTGGCTGCTAACCAATACATTGGCTGCTCAAATCCACCAACTGCTCCTTGGAAATCTGATCAGACAATTGGATTCGGCCTTGTACGGTAACCGTGAGTCAGAATAGGTTTGACAACAAGGGGTTTGGTTTTCTGGTGAGGCTGTATTGGAACAGAACCTAAAAGTTGGTGGTTGGAACCAATCCAGCAGTACGTTCATGAGTCAGAACGCATTTGATGGTCCTGGGCTTGAGACGTGTGTGTGTGCACGTGCGCTTCTGAGAGGACAATTGGGTGCAGGTAACATGAACACTGTGGACAAAGGCATATCATGAAGGAAGACAGGGAACAGCAATGACTACTTCCTTGACTCTGAGCCAAAACTCTGGTCTTCAGGATCTCTGGAGATGTGCAAAATCATCAAGTGAACTGTGTAAAAAACACAATAAGAATCTTTACAATGTCCCAGACCACCAACAATCTGTTTATGAAAAAAAGGAAGGAAAAAAATACTGAAATCAACAACTCACACTTGGAACATCTAAAGGGTCATAAAGCTTTTAACCAAACTTCAAATGAGAAGTCAGTTTCATAAACGGAACGCTATCAGGAAGCCAGTATATGCATGCTCCTTAGAGGAAAGCAACTGACTTGTCTTCTTTAACGACGCATTCCCATTCCTCTGCCCGTATAAGGGATAACGCCGAGAAGCATCACATATTGGTTACTACATAATAAATGTTAAAAAAAATGAAGTCATCCATACCTACTGAGGCCAGGTTTATGATGGTTTCCAGCATCACCTCTCTGTAGAGTTTCCTCTGAGAAACATCCAGCAATGCCCACTCTTCCTCGGTGAAGTCCATAGCCACATCCTCACCAGCCACTGAACCCTAGAAATACAGAATATTCTACTTCAGTAAGGTACCATGTACTCCAACATGTATGAAATGCACGGTAAGGATGAAAGTCCTGGGGAAATGAGATTTCATGGGGTTCTGCCACAGGGTTCTCTGCTCTCCTAAGGTCTGCTCTGGGGGTCAGCCATCAGTCTCACCTCTTCACTCTCTCACTGTCTCCATTAAACCTCACGGACTCCATCGTGTCTACGAGACTTAAAGAGACTTCCTGTATGAAGGACTTCTTTCTCTACTTTGCTACCAATTCCACTCATTTCCGATCTCTTCAGTCTAGAACACTCAGAGCACAGAGTGGAGAAATGCTCTCCAACGAAAACCCTATTTCCACATTCAGATCACCTCTCCCTGGGACGAGAGGTTACCAACTTGCTCAGCGCCCGCCTGAACACTTAAGAAAACCAGAAACAGGGTGACACCAGGATGCAATAAATCTCAAAAGGTCCATGTGTAAACTCTTTAGGTTGTTGAAAAACGGAATTTTCAATGAAGCAGTCAACTGAGCAGTTACAATGCCTTGGGCCCTATTTTTACAAAACTAATCCTTCAAGTTCCAACTTTTGCATTTCAGTCACCAGTAAGCAATGATCAGTACATCTTAACTGCAACTTGGATCAATTTTAGACTGTAGAATTTGACCCAAAAAAATCTTCAGTCTCTTCATCTTTGGCCTTAGCGGTTGATGGGTAAATTGAAATGATAGTCCTATTGACTGTTCTTCCTGGTAGGAGTATGACACTCTATCCGAGAGTCTTCTACTGCCGTTCATAAGGTTTCCACAGGCTCACTCTTTCAGAAGTACATTACGAGGTTCAGCTGCAAGCTGTCTAGGAGTTCAGCTAAAATTTGTGACCTTCATGGTCTCTGAAATACTGATGACATGGAATCTAGCATCACAGCAAAATAAAAGTGACCACAGTACCACAAACGGACAGATACATGAGGGTTTATGCTATCGTTAACAAAGAAAACTTAAAGCAATAGCTTCAAATGCAAAACAAATGTAACTTTCATATAGTAATTTTACAATCACGTGAAAACATCTACGTTTAGATTTGTCTTGGTTCAGAACCAATTATATGTCTAACCTTTTGAACCTGGATCTTAGAAATTGACATTTATACTAAGCTTTGAAAGAGTAAAATGTTGGGCATACTCCAATTTCCATCGGTAGCAAGATGCTCAAAACAAGCAGGATCAACCACAGGCAGTATTATGGAGCTTCCTAAGAAATTGCAATTAAGCTTTTAGTATTATAAAAACTCCAGGGGAATTATTAAAAAGCAAGTGTAAATTCTACTACCTTTGTCCAAAAAGCTAGGAGAAACAATGTGTTTCACTTTTGAATGTTTACTCTAATATCAGGCAAAATATGCAACTCTTTGTGCTTGAGAAGTTTATACCCATTAAATTGAAAAATTCTTGAAACAGTCTCACCTAGAATGTTTTTCGAGTGGAAACTGTTACCCTCAGGAGTTAAATACAACATCTCATGGGCTGAGCTTATCCAGCTAAACAGAGCATTTTTTGTTTAGATTCCCATACAAAACTCTGCAGTTGTTGGAAGTGACCGGGACTTAAGAGCTATAGCCGAGACGGGTGGCCAGACAAAAACTCGACTGGGGAAACCACGCGTCTAAAACACCTCACAGCCTCCAGGAAACAACATCCCTCCGAAAGGGAGGAGGACGACACCCCGCACATTATCCAGCGGGACCCACTGTCCACGCCCACACTGCAACGAGGAATTTGGGAGAGAACCCCACGGACAATCAGGGCCTTCCAGTGTTAACACTCTCAAAGTACAACGTGCAGCTGCAGCTCTGGAACTGCAGTGAAAAGCCTCTAAGACCTGGGGAGCTGCACACTCAACTGTGTAATCCGAAAATACGTATCAGCTTGGTTAGAGGACGATTTCTAGTATTATGAGGTTTTCCTTCATTCATGGTTGTAAGTTTCGTGTGTGTTATCAATTCTAATCTCTGCCTGTACTTTGTGTGGCACGATTAGATTATGTTAGAGAGGATGGGGTGGGACTGTCACATCCTTCCTAAGGTCACATCTGAGGTTCCATTAAAAGGAGTTTCCGGAAGAAGTGGCCTCATAACACCTTTTATCCTGTAAGAGATTAAAGGAAAGGGAAGCGAGCAGAGTAGGAGACCTCCTACCACCAAAAGGCAGCATTAAGACTAAAGCACGTCCTCTGGACCCAAGGTCCCTGGGCTGAGAAGCTCCGTGATCAGGGGAAGATTCAAAGACCTTCCTCCTGAGCTGAGGAAGACAGAAGCCTTCCCTTCGCTTTGGACTTGTAGCCTACCAGACTATGAGAAGATACACTTTTCTTTAGTGAAACTCTGTATGCAGTATTTCCATTACAGCAGCATCAGATGAGTAAGACATGGGGGTAGACAACAAACCTACAGAAAAGGGACAAGGGTGGCTCTGGAGGACCACGGACTCTCTCCTCAGTGACAGCCGCTCCATCTTCAGACTCTGCTCAGGAGGTCCTGTCACTGAACACACACAACCAAGGCCCAGGATGAGGTCGTCAACATCCCAGGACACGGGCCCTGAGACTGAAGCATGGAAGGTGAGCACAGGCATCCAAGAGCTGAAAGTCTACCTATTTCTGGAGAAACAGTCCAGTGACAGTGGAGTGGGCCGTCAGGGTGCCGCTTAGGGCTCAGTCCCTTGGCCTTCCGCGCCACCTGTTTACGTGACTGGGGAACCTCAGGACCCCCAGCAGTTCACATCTAGACTCACCCCTTCGAGTAACGGTATCCTACCTCTTGGTATTCTACACCACTTCTGCTACCACCTTCTGGAACTCTAAATGAACAATTAAACACAAGAGGCCACTGCAAGAAGAGGGACAGCAGAGGAAGCCGAGTCACTAGGCAGTCTGGAGGCACATGAGTGATGTCTGCTTCCCAAAGCCAGTCAGGGCAGCTGAAATCCTTACTTGTGATTCCATGGGTGTGCAAGATGGGCACCTCCCGTCCACAGCTGCCTAGACTCAACTGTGTCACCTGGTATCGCCTTCGAGACCTGAAACGGAAGAAGACAGTGTTTAGTAAGGAGGGACTGGTTCCCAGCCCTCAACTCTTTCCTGGGCAGGGCATCCCTGATGCTCATGGCCATGTTCCACTCTGAGGACATCAGTATTCACGGAGAGATCCAGCTCCAGCCTCCTGAGGAAACACCTCATCCTTCAGGAAGCTCCACAGTCATCGTCCTCTGACGAAAAAGTCATAGAGGAGGAGCATCGAGGCCGGCGCAGGCTGAAAAACGTAAACCTGCCTCCCTTCAGCACACATGGGGTTCAAGGCTTAGGCTTAGGATACACCCATGAGTTTACAGGCTGATTTATGGAGAACAACATATACACTTATATTGGGTATCCACATGCGTGAACTATCAGGGAGAATCTATGTCAAACTCCAGTCAATAAACTCATCAGGAATCCCTGATCTTTAATTAAGGGCCATTGAAACTTTTCCCTTCTGCTTTATGGGAAAACCTGTCCTTTCATTTACAGCACGGTTATATAGGATAAACCAGCCCTGGTGATGCAGGGCTTAAGCATTTGGCTGCTAACCAAGAGGCCCAGTTTAAACTCATCAGAAGCCGCAGGGAGAAAAGGGTGACAATGGGCTTCCATAAAGATTATAGCCTTAGAATCCCTACAGGGCAGTTCTACTCTGACCCCTGGGGTCGCTGAGGCGGACAAAATCAACTCAATGGCAACAATTGAGAGTTTGGGCTCTTAAAACACAAAGAGAATTAACAACGTGAACAAGTAGAGAGAGAACAAGAAAAGAACTCCTTGGGCTCCAGAAGAAAATACATAATAAAACTCACAGCACAAATAAATGAATTAGAGAACAATGAAACGAGGAAAAGAATTAACCAAACCCAACGCTAGTTCTGTGAAAAGATCAACAAGAGTGACAAACAACTGGCTAGACTCCCAGATGAAAAACGAGAGGGGAAACAAATAAACTGAGTAAGAAATGAGACAGGAGATGTCAAAATAGAAACAACTGAAACCAAAAGTATCATAACACAATACTATGAAAAACCAGACTTGAACGAATTTGAAAGCCTAGAGGAATTGGACAAATTTCTAGACTCATATAGCCTACCAAAAATATCACAAGGACAAGTAGAACAACTTAATAAACCCATCCCAAAAGAGACTGAAAAACTAATCAAGAAACCAGCAATCAAAAAAAGTCCCAGAACAAGTCTCAACAACATAAAATACCTAGGAATAAATGTAAAGAGAGACAGTGAAGAATTGTCCCATAGTTCCCAAGGAATGCACGGTAGACTTGAAATGCAGACATTTTTGTTAGCAGTCGTACCATTTAACCACGACACTACCATGATTTCCGGAATTTATAGGCATCAATTTTTCTTCCCCATTTTGTATCCATACCCAACTTTCTCGTGCACATGAGGCAAACGGAAACATCATGTCTTGGTTTGGGTGCTTTTGAACACGTTACAGAGGTCTTTTGCAAATTGGTCTAATGCAACACATTCACTTCCTCACTGTTGCTTCCACAGGCACTAATAGTACATCTGAAGAAAAGGAATCCTGGACAACCTTCAACCTTTTCTCTGTTTATAAGCATGCTGCTTACTGACCCAGTCATGAGGATTTTTCTTTTCTTCATGTTGACGTGTAATCCATATTGAAGGCTGTGCTCTTTGATCTTCATCAGTAAGGGCTGCAAGTCGTGTCCACATTCAGCAAGCCGGCTTGTGGCATCTGTATACTGTAGGTTGTTAGTGAGTATTCCCCTAATCCTGATGCTGAGCGCGTCTTCATGAAGTCCAGCTTCTCAGGTTTTCTGCTCAAAATCAAGACTGAAAAAGTATAGCAAATGGACACAACCTAGACCCACATCATTTCTGACTTTAATTCACACAGTACCTCCTAGTTCTCTTCAAACAACGGCCTGCTGGCTATGTCCAAGCTCCTAACGACCACAATTCAGTGTTCTAGAATTACCATTCTTTGACATGCTGCCAGTTGTTTTTTCTGATCTACACATTTCAATGTCTCTTCATACTTAATAAAGCACAGGTAAATTTTTTTCTGTTATCTTGGCCATCTACTCAAGATCCACATGACAACAGCAATAATAGCCCTCATTCCACACCCTCTTCAGAAACCAGTATGAATTTCTGGCAGCTCCCAGTAGACATACTGCTGCAAATGCTTTTCAGTGATCTTCTACAAAATTTTCCTTGTGTGTGGTATTAATGATATCATTCAACAACTTCTGTATTCTGCTGAATCACCTTCCATTGGAATCGGCATAGATACGGATCTCTTTCCCTCAGTTGGACAGACAGCTGTTGTCTCCATTTCTTGGCAAAGACAAAAGAGCACACTGAGCACTGCATCTAATTTTGGAAACACTTCACTTGGTACTCTGTCATTTCACAGGGCTTTGTTTCTTCTATATGTCATCAGTGCAGCTGGGACATCCTCCTTCAGTAAAATACGTTCCTGATCCTTTGTCACTTCCTGAAATGAACATGCCAATTCCTTTTAGTACAGGGCCTCTGTGCATTCCTTCCATCCTTTTCTGATGTCTCCTGCATGTTCAATATGCTGTTCATCTTACTCGGTGCCACTCACTCGGTTAGGACTGACCGACACTCTGTGTACAATATAAAACCCCTCCTAGTCCTCTGCCATCCTCACAATCGGCACCTTTGAACCAACTGCTGTAGTCACTGTGTCAACACATCTCAACATCTCCCTCATTATGGCTGTGCCTCTGTGTTACTAATTATGACTTCCTTCTCCATGGGCTGGGCTCTCCAGATAACATGCCTCTCATGGATTGAATTCTGTAGCCCAAAAATGTGTTTATCTACTTGACTGGGCCATCATTCCCAGTGTTGTGTGATTATCCACCATGCTGTCATCTTACAGGATTTTCCTGTGGGTTACATATCCTGCTTCTATGATGTTAATAAGAGGGGATGGGCTGCACTTCTGTTGATGAGGCAGAACACAATCTGGGATTTCATTCTATCCTCAGCCACTTTCCTTGGGGATGTCCTGCAAAGAAGCAAGCAGACACACAGGGGGCTATGTCTCGTAGGCTGGAAGTGAGAACTACGACACATCCGAACCAGTCTCCCAAATTTGGGGAGGGAAAAAATAAACAAAGGAACAAACAAGAAAAACAGAAGCTACCACCTCCCCTAAGCATTCAAAAGCATGGGCCCTCTTTAACACAGTACAAAAGGAAATACATGTGAAGGATCTTTTCAACAGCAGCAGCTAAAGGAAAATGGACACGTGTGACATCTGGCACGGCCCTGGCAATGAAGCAGGGGCCTTACCTCTCCACATCAGGCACCTGATGACTGGTTGTTCCACCCATCCTAGCTAGCCACCCATAATAGGAGTCTTAAAAGTGTGACCTCCCAGTCCCTATAGCCAACAGCACTGGGTGTCCAAAGTTCAGCTGCAAAACCTAATCATCTATGCACTTTAGGAGACAGGGACGTGCCTTTCACCTAGGCATTCAGGGGCAACTGTCAGGCCCCTACTTTACTGGGCGCACACCCCCTACTGCAGCCACACAACGCTGCCTGCTCCAGTCACTCTTACATAGCCCAGCCCACCTAGGACTGCAGGGCTCACATATCCAGCAGCAGCTATACCTACATGGTGAAAAGACACCAAAGACACCAATATAACTTACCAGTGGTTTGGAGACAACAGTCCATATTAAACCATGTAATAAAGAAAACCACCATGGTTCCAGCAAGCAGCCAAAACAGAGAACCTGGAAACCTCCCAGATGAACAGGAGGTCTTCTAACTACAGAAGACAGAATTCAACAAAACTCACATCAAAGAGATTAATATGCAGACTGTTCAAGAAATGAGGACACAGATAAGGTGAAACTCAGACCAAACCAAGGAACACATAAACCAAAGGAGGAATTTAGGAGAGTGGCACGGTAGTTAGGTGCTACGACTGCTAACCAGTTTGAATCCACAAGGCGGTACTTCGAACTCTGTGGGGCAGTTCTACTCTGTTCTGTAGGGTCACTATGATTTGGAATTGACTCAGAGGCAACAGGTTCCACGACAGCAAATGGACAAATTTTCTAGGCTCCTGGAATTCACAGAGACACGACAAATAGAAATCCAAGAGCTGAAAAACAAACTTTCCGAAATTGTTCTTGCTAGGTGCCATCAAGTTGATTCTGACTCACAGGGAGCCCCATGTACAATTGAATAAAACACCACCCAACAATGTAGAATGTTCACAATCCTTTTTAGGATTCAGCGAACTACTGCAGCCACTGTGTCCATCCTCTTCTTGTAGGACTTCCTCTTCTTCACTAAACTTCTACTTTACCAGCTATCATTTCCTTCTCCTGTGACCGATCCCCCAAATAACACGTCTATACATTATGAGACTAAGTCTTGCTATACTTGCTTCTAAAGAACAACCTGCTTGTATTTCTTCTAAGACAGATTCATTCATTTTTTTCAGCCATCTATGATATATTCAACAATCTTTGTCAATACTTTAATCCAAGGCATCAGTTGTTCTTTGGTCTTCCTTATCCACTGTCCAGCTTTCACAGCAGAAGAGGCAACTAAAAACACCATGGCTTGGGTTGATCACACTTTAGACTTCAAGCTCACAGCTTTGCTTTTCAACACCTTCAAGACGACTTCTGTAACAGGTTTGCCCAAAGCAATGCACGTTTCCACTACCTGATAGTTTCTTCGATGGCTGCTGATTCCAGATCCAAGTAAAATGACATCTTTGACAGCCACAATCTTTTTTCCATTTGTCATGATCTTGCTTACTAGGCCAGTTGGGAGGAGTCTTCTTTTTTTTTCTTTTTAAATCTTCATGCAGAGGTGTAAGCCATAAGAGTCTTAGATCTTCACCACTAAGTGTTTCAACTCCTCTTTACTCTCAGGAAACAATGTTGTGTCATTTGAGTAAGGTAAGCTGTTCAGGTTAAGGAGTCTGCCTCCATTCCTGCTAACCCATTCTTCATTTACTACACTTCCTTATATCATGAGCTCAGCATACAGATGGAATAGGTATGCTGAAAAGACACAACACTGTCACATACCTTTCATGCCTCCAAACCAGAGACTAAATGCATGGACTAAACGCAGTGTGCCCCTGGAATGTCTGAAGACCTGCTCCTTGATCTGTTTATCAGTTTGTCATGAGCACACTTAACCGTTCTTAGTCAATGAGCAGAACTGAGGCAATAGAAGTCAGAAGCAATGACACTCAAAAGTAAAGCACCTGACACCAACTGACTTTGGAAAAAATTTTTTTAAAAAAATTAACGTACACCTTCTTTTCCAATGCACACGAAACATTCTTCACAGCAGACCAAATATTATAGCACATAGCAAGTCTTAATACAATCCAAGAAACTGAAACATCACAAAGCATGATTTCTGACTATTAAACCATACAAGTAGAAATCCAAGAAGAAAACTGAAGAAACGATGCTGGCATGGAGGCCATGGTAGGACACATTCAAAGCCCTGAAGAAGAAAAAATGCCTACAAGGATTCTATATCCTCAAAACTAGCTTTGAAATATGAAAATGAAATTAAGACATCTGCAGATAAAGGGAAACTCAGAGAGTCTGTCAAAACGAAACCTACACTATAAGAAATACTGAAAGAACTTCTTGGCTTACAAGAACAAAACCATTAACTCTGTATTTTAGGAGGAAATACAGGACACATCATCCAGAAACCTACCCAGTTAGGGAAGACTCCAAACTCAATCAAAGCTATACCATTAATAGAAGTGACCCAGTGATCATATCATCAAAACTATGATATCATCATATTAAAAAGAGGGATGTACTACACTAGTTATACTCCTTCCAGATGGAGAGGAAGTTAATAAGACTTGCAGTGGTCATAATTGGGTTTAAACATAGATTACTAAAGGGGAATCACAGGGGTAGCCGCAAAGCACGGTAAAGATGTAACATATCAAATCAACAGACGTAACACAGGAGTCTCAACAACCACAAAACCAACACTGAGAAAGGTGAACAATAAACTCATAAAGAATGTCCCCGAACAGAACAGTAACAACAAAAGAGAAAACATGAACAGAAAAATAAACACATGACAACGACACTGCTAAACACATACCTATGAATAATTACGTTGCATGTAAATTAACTGAATGTCTCAGTAAAGAGACAACGAGTGACATCTTGGATCAAAAGACATGACCCGTCTGTATCTTGCTTACAAGAAACTCACCTTAGACTTAAAGATAGGAACCAACCGAAACTTAAAGGAAGGAAGACTATATACCAAGCTCGCAATACAAGAAGAAGAGCAGGTGTGGCAGTAGTCATCACAGATAAAATAGATTTTAATGGAAAATCCACCATCGTGGACAAGGATGGACATGATTTATTGCTGAAAGGTTCAATACACAAGTAGGACTTAACAATATTAAATATTTACACATTCAATGCTAGAGCATCTAAACACACTGAAGAAACACTGACTGCACTCAAAAACGAGATAGACCACTCCACAATAATAGTGAGACAATTCAAGATGTAATGTAATCCCAATAAAAATTCCTGTCACATTTTTAATGAGATGGAGAAACAAATCACCAATTTTCTTTGCAAAAGGAAGAAACCTGGAGAAGTAAAGCACTACTGAAGAAGAAGAACACACTGGGACGTCTCTGCCTAGCTGACTTTAGAACCTATTACACTGCCACAGTTGTCAAAATAGCCTAGTACCGGTACAGAAAGAAGCAGATAGATCAATGGGACAGAGCTGAGACCCCAGACATGTCACCATCCTCCTATGAACAGCTGATATTGAAAAAGATGTTAAACTGGGGTAAAAGCACTCTCTTCAACAAATGGTACTGGCAATATTGGATATCCATCTCTAAAAAATTGAAACAAAACCCACATTTCATACAAAAACCAACTGAAACTGCATAAAAGACCTACATATCAGATCAAAAATGATAAAGCTCATCCAAGAAAAAATAGGATCAACAATGGAAGTTTTAATACACAATACGGACTTCAAAATCTGTCAAAGCACAATCCACAGAAAACAGACAAATGGGAACTACTAAGAAGCAAACACTTTTTCTTATCCAACGACTTTATCAAAGAATTAAAAGACCACCTACAGAATTGAAAGGACCCCCAACAGGGGAGACCCCTCCTCAAGTCACAGGTGACGGCGCAACCCCACTCAGTCACGGAGTCTGCAGCTTGATGCAACAGCAAGAGGTTTTTATTCCAGTGCACTGGGGCTCAATCCATACTCTTGTCAGAGTAGAGGGAATGGGCCCTGAGCAAGAGAAGTACAGAGTATATAAAGGCAGGGTCTTACATTCTTGGGGGAGGTGGGGTTGGGGAAGGTTCCGCGTGGGGTTGGTTTGTATTAGCTCAGGGCTAAGGCGGATATTTCAGGTGCATTTACTTCCTGGTACTTCTGAAACTAGCCTTTTTGGGTAAGTTCCTTCTTGTTATTCCCAAAACCAGCCTTTTTGGGTAAGTTCCTGGAACTCTGAAGGGGGATTGGTTCTATATCATCCTGTTGTTTCTAAAACTAGTTCTTGTGGTTAGGGAAGTGGCCCTTCCCGTTTTCGTTCAACAGTCAGGAATGTATGGGCTGAGTGCTCTGGGGGGTAACTAGAGGAAAGTTGTAAAAAGACGTTTTCCTTACAACAAATTTTTCCCTAACATTCCCTCCTTTTTCTTTTGTGAGAATGTTCTGGGGCCCAATCTTGGGACCCTTAAGGTATGACTATTTCTCTAGTTTCTACCTGCTGGTACTGTGGTCTGAGGACCATAATTTGTACAGCACTTATTCTTTCTCTCACAAAGGTTATTAGTTTGTTAATCAAGCAAGGTCCGATTGTTAACAAGAGGAGGAGAAGGAGTAGGGGGCCTCGAAAAGTGGACATTAGGGTGGTCAGCCACGGAGACCAGGAGAACAGAGATTCAACTGATCCTAATGAGGTCCCCTATTTTCCCTGATCCAGGGTGCATTGGTTTCACAGCCCCATGTATAACAGAAATAATCATTTGTTCCTCCACATGATCCATAGACATTAGCCCCGGGACAGATGTAAAATTGTTTCTTAGCCAGTTGTTGCATGAGGCAGTTAGTAGCCCACCCCCACCCATCAGCATGTATACATCCCCCAGTATTTGAGAGTTCGTGTGCATGAACCGGGTATGGGTCTTTCTTAAGCTGTGAGCCTATAGAGCCCCCCACAAAGTCACATGAATCAAGGTGAAAAACTGGTGAAGTCACCTCGGGAGGGCCGAGGTTTCTTGGAGTCGCCTCAGGGCCACTATGTTGTCGCACCCTCCATTGAAGGTAGATGGGAGTGATAGACCCAGGGCTGGATCCTGTCAACCTCGACAGCAGTGGGGGTTGCCAGGATTACTGTGTGGGGTCCTTTCCAATGGTGCGGTGTCTCAGGACCCAGACTAGACCCCTGGTCTGAAACTGATGTGGCTTTACAGGAGGGAGATCGTGGAGGCGTCTCGACAAGGGAAAAAGCAGATCTTGAGTTTTCTGCAGGGCCTGGAGGGACTCAAGCAGGTCATGATTAGAAATTTCAGCAAGTATGTCATCCCTTGGTTTAGGGCAGAGGGGTGTGGCCTCCCGAAAACAATTTCATAGGGCGTAAGGCCTTGGAGGTAGGGAGAATTACACACAAGCATTAAGGCAAAGGGAAGCAGGGCCGTCTAGTCACCGCCAGTTTCTAGGGTCAATTTGGTTAAGGTCTCCTCAAGGGTCCGGTTCATCCTCTCTACCTGTCCTGAACTCTGGGGGTGATAGGCACAATGTAGTTTCCAATTAATCCCCAGAACAGATGTTACTCCCTGAGAGACTATGGTCACAAAGGCAGGGCCATTGTCTGATCCTAGCATCAACAGAATCCCAAACCTAGGTATGAGTTCTTCCAGGAGTTTTTTTTTTTTTTTTCCCAAACTACTTGTGCTGTCTCTCTCTTAGTGGGAAATGCCTCAGTCCAACCAGAGAATGTATCTACGAAAACTAAAACGTACTTATATCCATATCTGCCGGGCTTAATTTCAGTGAAGTCCAGTTCTCAATGTACTGCAGGCATAGTGCCTCTTTCTCTCTTACCTTGGTGGGCCTTACCAGAGCTGCCTGCATTAGTGGCTGGGCAGGCTTGGCAGGTATGTGTTATTCGTTCAGCAAGCCGGGATAGTTGGGGTATATAGTACCTTGGAGACAGAAGTTCCTGGATTTTTGTTGCTCCCAGATGGGTGGTCTGGTGAATCTGGCGGACGAGCTTCTCTACCAATTTTTGAGGGAGAATGGGGAGCCCTCCCGAAGTATCTCTTCTAGGTGGGCTCTTTGGGAAGGGTTGGCTCGGGGAGCTGGATAGAACTGATCTCCAGGAGGCTGAGGGCAGCTTCCTTAGCTGCTCGGTCAGCTAGGTTATTGCCTCGGGCTTCCATTGTTTCAGCCCGATGATGTGGAAGGCATCTTGTAGCCACTGGTCACGGGCATTGTGCGTCTGGGGCACGGTGAGGGCTGGCGATTCAGGGGACAGGCTGGTGTCAGGAGGCTCCTCGTCATCTGAGAGGCCGGATCTGGTGGGTAGGAGCTGTCAGAGTGCAGGGACAAGGACAGATCCTGGCACAGGCTCAGGTCTTGGCACAGGTGCTTATAGTCCTGGATTGACTCATACAGACCTCACAGCCGGCATAGCAGCGACATGTCCAGTTGTTGCAGTCCCACCTGTAGGCAACATCTCCTTGTACAGCACCGCTAATGTAGTGTCAAGGTTGACTGGGCAGCGTGGAGCGGCAAGGCCGGCGATGGGGCCCACGTTGGCAGTGCCAGCGCTGTGGCAGGGTCTGTCCGGAGCACGGGCTGTGTGGCTCAGCCCGTCACGGATGCAGCTGTGCTGGCCGTAGACGTGCTCCAGCTCCCGCCACGAGCCCCCGCTGGCGTTGAGAAGGCTGCTGAGGCCGCACAGCAGCCCGGCCAGGGAGCAGCCCGCACCGCCTGGCGCCTTGGCTGAGGGCAGCCCGTTGCTCTGATGTTCCAGATGGTAGGGCTCGTGACCAGAGGACCTGACCTCCGGCTACCACCACTGCCCCTGTGTACCTGATGTCGTCCCTGATAAAACTGCTCCCGTCAGTGAACAGAGTGAGATCAGGGTTCTGCAAGGGAACATCCACAAGATTTCGGTGAAGGCCGTGCTGTTGGCTAAGCACCTCAGTGTAGTCTTGCGGTTCGACCTCCAGGTCCAGATCAGGCAGCAGTGTGGCTGGGTTGAGGGCTGAGCTAGAAGCAAACACAACTCTGGGCTGATCTAGTAATAAAGACTGGTAGTGGGTCAGCCAGGCATTGGAAATCCACTTATGAGGTGGGCTACGCAGGACTCCCTCAATGGCATAGGGGGTAGTGATGGTCAGGGGCTGTCCCATAGTCAGTTGAGCAGCGGCCGCAACAATTCTAAGACACCTTGGCCATCCTGAGGCCACTGGGTCTAGCTGTTTAGACAGACAGGTCACCGGCCTTTTCCATGGGCTGAGTGTCTAAGTAAGGACTCCCTTGGCTATTCTTTTATTTTCATCAGTGTATAGTTGGAAAGGCTTTTCCAGGTTGGGTAATGCTAATGCCAGTGTTTCCAGGAGTGACTTTTTTATAGTCTGGAAAGCCTGTTCTGTTTCTTCAGTCCATATAAAATTTTTTTTCCCTTCCTCAGGTCAGAAACTCAAGTAAGTTGCCTCCTGGACATAGACCTGTGTCTTTTTAGCAGAGACTTGATATCCCAATTTCTCCAAGAGAGTTAACAGGGACTTGGTGTCCTTTAAGCAAGTGTCTTCATCGGGTGCCCCGAGTAGTAAGTCATCTACATATTGTAGAAGGGAAATGTCAGGCCATTGATGCCTGTACTCACGTAAGTCCCGATGAAGGGTCTCATCAAAGATGGTGGGAGAGTTCTTGAACCCTTGTGGCAGGCAGTCCAGATCAGCTGCCCGCTGAAGCCTTCTTCTGAGTCCTGCCATTCGAAGGCGAAGAGTGGCTGACTCTGCGGGCTCAGGGGTGTACTGAAGAATGCATCCTTTAAGCCAGCACTGAATACACCTGGTGTCCTGGTGACAGAGAGCTCAGGAGAGTGTACGGGTTAGGACTGGTCTGGAGTTCAGCCCTCCTGCCTTCTTAACCTGCAGGAGGGGAGTATTCTAGGGTGACTGGCAGAGCACCAGTATTCTATGTTTTCTGAGTCTTTGAATGTGGGCCCTGATCCCTCTCTTTGCTTCTGGCACAATGGAGTACTGTTGCACCTGAATCGGGCTGGCAGATGGTTTTAAAGTCACTATAACCAGTGGTTGGTGTTTGGCCAGTCCTGGGGAGTTGTTTTCAGCCCAAACCTGGGGAATCTGTTTGATCAGTTGATCCACTGATATCACGAGGATAGAGCAGGAGGAGTCCCTGTCAGAGCCATCATAAAATCTGTATTCTTCCTCTAAAGGGGCTATCACATTGACTTGGGGTGTCAGGTAAGCATGATCCCCAGCAAAGTGGATAGTCGCCTGCATTTTTGATAACAAGTCTCTTCCAAGTAAAGAGCACGGGCATTCAGACATTACTATAAACAAGAGGGAGACAGTCTTAACTCCTAGATCTACCTTTTGTTCATCAGTCCATGAGTAGGCATTAATCCCAGTAGCTCCTCATGCTAGGGTTCTGGTTTCAGTTATGGGTCCTAGGGGTTCAATCAGAACGAGTTGCTAGCCCCGGTGTCGACCATGAATTCTACTGGCTGTCCCCCTATTTTTAAGGTTACCCTGGGCTCGGGGGCGGGGCTGGTGAACCCTGACGCCCTCAGGCCTCTAGGTTAAGAACCTTTGGAGGGGGCTTTCTTTTGGGGCACTCACCCTTCCAATGTCCAATTTCCTTGTAGTAGGCACACTGGTTTCTCTGCAGGGGAGGCTTTCCTGGCTTCCTTGTCTGACCGGTTTCTTCTCCCAAGGGCGCAGCGACGCGTGGCCCCGGGCTTCTGCCAGGAGGATTCTGCTTACCTTTTTGGCTTGTTTGTCTTCTGGTAGTTCGCAGTGATTGAAGGTTTTCATAGCAATTTCCATCAGTTCAGATAGATTCTTTCCCTCAAATCCTTCTATTTTTTTTGTATTTTTCTCTCAGTCATTCCAGAAAGGCTGCTGGGGATTCTGAGGGTTCCTGAATTACCTGTGTTACTTTAGACAAATTTGTGGGGCGCCTAGCGGCGGCCCGGAAACCCCCCATAAGAATCTGGCGGTAGACAGTTAGGCGCTGCTTACCTGCAGTGGTGTTTGGGTCCCAATTTGGGCGGGTCAGGGGAAAAGCGTGGTTAATCTCATCTAAATCACTCGTAAAGTTTCCATCATCTCCCGGCACCTGTTTTCTGGCTAGGGAAACAATCTTAGTCCTCCCCTCAGTGATAAAGAGGGCTTGGAGAAGTTGCTGTATGTGGTTTCTAAGAGGGGTATCAAGGTAAAAGGAGTATAGACCAAGAAGGGGGTCCCAGCCTCAGTCATGTGCCCTACAGCTTGCAAGGGGAAAATTTGCAGCCATGCAGGTGGCCACCTGAGGAGGTCTTGCCAAGCAACAAGGTATGGTATTTGGTTAGGGTGACCCAGATCACCAGAGATGACCTGAAAAACAGAATGGGTTTGTTTAATGTCTAGGGATCTCGTGGGTGGCCATCCAGTACCAAAGGCTGGCCATTCCAGATTACAAAGTGTGTGGAGTTTTCTGACCACACCTTGCCAAAGTTTCGGGCTCGTTTCTGGAAATCTGAAAGTGGTTAAGGAATAGGTCTAGGGGTGTTACAGAGTGAGAAGAGGATTGCCCCATGGTGGCAAAAGTAACAATCAGGACAAACAACACAATCAAACAGACACAGACCGGTCACAGAAGAAACGAAACAAAAACTAGCAAAGGAGCCCTCTGGTGGCCATCCAACGCCTAGCGCAGGCCACTCAGAGGCGCAGAATGTTTGCCACAGGCGTTTCTTCACCTCTATTGATAAGTCATGAGAGCGATTTTTAACATCCAGCCAATGAGCTAGAGTAAGATTAAGAGGAGAGGACGACGTCTGTCCCATGATTTCCAACCAGACAAACAGGCATATGAACAAGAATAGGACAGGACAGGACAGAATTAACAGCCAACGACCGGGTTTAGTTTTCCACAAGAGGACAAGGGAGTCAGACGGGCGGTAATCAGGATTCCACATCCAAAAACCGAACCCAAATCAGCAAACAACAGCCAGGCTTATTTTTCCACCAAAGGAAGAGGCACTCAGACAGGCGGTAATCGGGATTCCACATCCAAAAACCAAACCGTATCTTCATCCTTCTTATAGGAGGCAACCAGGCGTCCCTGGTCCCTCTCTCTCCCTGGGGCGTCCCCCAGGGTGCAGTTTGAGACCCTTCAGGCACGTCTACCGGCCTCCGTTTGTTCCCCCTTACGGTGAATTCAAACAACTGCAAACCCAAAACCTAAGCCAGAAGTCTAAGTGGTCATTGAAAAATGAAACTAAAATAACAACACAGACAAAAGAAGCTGGACAGACAGACAAAGCTAGCTTGGTACCTTACCTCCAAGAGCGACTTCGAGACTGAGGGGTGGTCGTCCAATCCCGGACGAGCCCCCAAATGAAAGGACCCCCAACAGGGGAGACCCCTCCTCAAGTCACAGGTGACGGCACAACCCCACTCAGTCACGGAGTCTGCAGCTTGATGCAACAGCAAGAGGTTTTTATTCCAGTGCACTGGGGCTCAATCCATACTCTTGTCAGAGTAGAGGGAATGGGCCCTGAGCAAGAGAAGTACAGAGTATATAAAGGCAGGGTCTTACATTCTTGGGGGAGGTGGGGTTGGGGAAGGTTCTGCGTGGGGTTGGTTTGTATTAGCTCAGGGCTAAGGCGGATATTTCAGGTGCATTTACTTCCTGGTACTTCTGAAACTAGCCTTTTTGGGTAAGTTCCTTCTTGTTATTCCCAAAACCAGCCTTTTTGGGTAAGTTCCTGGAACTCTGAAGGGGGATTGGTTCTATATCATCCTGTTGTTTCTAAAACTAGTTCTTGTGGTTAGGGAAGTGGCCCTTCCCGTTTTCGTTCAACAGTCAGGAATGTATGGGCTGAGTGCTCTGGGGGGTAACTAGAGGAAAGTTGTAAAAAGACGTTTTCCTTACAACAAATTTTTCCCTAACAAATAAAGCCAGCCATTACCTACAGAATGGGAAAAAATAACTAGCCAGTATATGTCAGACTCACGTCTGATCTCCATAATCTATAAGGTACTATAAAATATCAATAAGAAAAAGATAAATCATCCAATTCAGCGATGGACAAAGGAGATGGACAGACACTTCTCTAAAGAGGATATCCACGGAGCCAAAAAAACACACCCAGACACGTTAACAATTAACTACTAAAGAAATTCTAATCAAAGCGACGACAAGATACCATCAGACCCCAACAAGGTTGGCCATGATCCAGAAAATGCTGGAGAGACTCTGGAGAAATCTCAACTCTCCTACACTGTTGGTGGCATTGCAAAATGTTCCCACCTCTCTGCAACACAATCTGGCACTTCCTTATAAAGCTGGAAACAGATACACCACTTGACCCAATAATTCCACTGGTTGGAATATATCCTGCAGAATCAAGGGCATTCACACCAACAGGTACATGCACACAAATATTTATTGTAGCACAGTTCACAAGAGTCAAAGGATGGAATCAACCCACATGCCCAACAACAGACAAATGGATACGTAAACTATGGTATATACACTCAATGGAACACTATCCAATGAGAAGGAACAATGATAACTCTAGGAAGCATCTCATACTTTGGTTTCAACTGGAGGGCATTATGTTGAGTGAATATAGTCAGCAGCAAAAGGACAAATACTGTATGAGACCCCTAAAATAAGAACTTAAAAACAGATGCATGAATACAAGAAAAGACTGTTTGACAGCTGCAAGGCTGGAGGAGGAGGGAAGGAGAGGGTAGGGCTTAGGTTAGTTAACAGAAATTTGGTTGCATGAAATCAGTGACAGCACACATTAGAAACAGGATCCATTTTAACCAGACTTCAACATAACAAGATTACTTCTCCAATCTTAACCCAACACTGCAAGTACAGAGTAGCTGGAGTACGGATCCAGGGACCATGCTCTCAGGGGACATCAGGTCCAGTAGGCCTAACTCGAATTTTGCTAAGAGAATCCTCTGCACCCCACATTGGTGAGTGGCATCTGAGGTATTAAAAACTGCCAGGCTGCCATCTCAGGTATACCAAACGGTCTCAACTCAGCAGGAATGGATGATCACCAAGGATCAAAACAACATGGGGGAAAGAGAACCCAGAAAACAGAGAGACCCACGTGAGTAGGTGACTACACTGACATGTGACCAGAACCAGATGATACCTGGCCACCACCGGTGGCAGCCATGATGGCGCTTACAAAGTTGAGTCTCACTGGCAACAGGAGTGGTACATCTGAGATCTCCACTAAGAGACTGCAGTTGATGGTCCAGGAGCCTCAGGGATCCCCTGGGGGCATGGCATCTGACCTGATGTTGCCCCTGTCCATAAATCATAATGCAGGTCAACTCTTCAGACAGCAATGGATCGGACTTGGCGACACAGACGAACCATATCGTGTGTACACTTTACGGTTCCTTGCATCTGTAGGATGACATCTTGCTCAACTCTTTACTGGAGGTGGTGGAGAGGGTGGAGAGGAGGGGTAGCAGATTTCTAGGAGGCTATGACATATAGAGAATGGAGAGGAGGAGTGTGCCATCAACAGGCAGGGAGAGCCGTGGAAGGAGCTGCACAGGGGCTGGCACGCAAATGTATACGGGATTGGACATCTTCACTCCATCATAATAAAAAGAAAGAAATGTTTTTTAAAAAGACAAACACAGAAAAATCACCTGGACTCCTCCACACCAAAAAGAGAACTTCAAAAAGGAAACCACCAAATCAATACCACTTATAATAGCCCCCTGCTTTAGTCAGCCAGTGCTGCTGTAACAGAAATAACACAGAGAGGATGATTTTAGCAAAGTAACTTTATTATTACACAGTCGGGTCGGCTACAAGTCCAAATTCTGGACTGTTACTGAACCAGTAAACAACATCATGATAAGTGAAAAAACGACTGAGGTTGTCAAATATTTCATTTTCCTTCGGTTCACAATCAATGCCAATGAAGCGGCGGTCAAAAAATCAAAAGACACATTGCCTTGGGAAAATCGGCTGCCAAGAACCTTAATCAAGTACTAAAAAGTTCAGAGGTCACCTTGAAGACTAAGGTACTCTCACCCACGCCATAGCAGTTCCAATCCTATAACATGCACGTGAACCCAGAACAGTGAATAAGGAAGACAGAAGAACAAATGAGGCCTCTGAATTGTGGAATTGGAGAAAAACTTTGACTGTACCATGGACTGCCAAAAGAACACACAGATCTCTGGAAGAAGTACAACCAGAGTGTTTCTTGGAAGCAAAGACGGCAAGCTTGCATCTTACACACTTTGGACATGTTGTCAGGAGGGACTGGTTCTGGAGAAGGACACCAAGCTTGCTAGAGTGCAAGGTCAGCAAAACCAGACGGATTGACACAGTGGCTACAATGGTGGGTTGAAGAATAAAAATGACTGGATATGGCACAGAACTGGGTAACATTTCCATCTGTTGTGCACGAGGTCCCTAGGAGTTAGAACCTACTTGAGAGTACCTAACAACTTTATCTGTAAACCGTCATCCAAAGTAAACTAAAAATTAAAAAATACCTACATATCAAATCTAAAACTACAAAGATCGTCCAAGAAGAAATAGGTAGAACAACAGAAGTTCTAATACACAGCCTAAACAGACTACAGTATCTCACTAAAAATGTACAAACAGAAAACAGATAAATAGGAACTACTAAAAATCAAAAATTTAAGCTCCTCCAAAACCTTTACACCAAGAGAGTTAAAAGGCAACCTATAGAACAGGAAAAAATATTTCGTAACTACACATCGGATCAATCACTGATTGCCATAATCTAAAAGGTATGGCAAATGAATCTACAAGACAAAGGTAAATAACCCTCTTAAGAAATCGAAAAGGAGATGGACAGACACTTCACCAAAGAAGTCATCCCGGCAGCCAACAGACACATGAGGAAAGGCTCACTATCATTACCTATTACAGAAAGCCAAATTCAAACTACAATGAGACACCATCTCACCCCAACAAGATGGGCAATAATCCAAAACACACAAAACAACAAATGCTGGACAGGCTGTGGAGAGTCTGGAACTCGCTTACACTGCTGGTGGGGATACAAAATCCTACCACCCCTTTGGAAAGCAATTTGGGGCTTGCTTAAAAAGCTAGAAATAGAAATGCCATATGATCCAGCAGTTTCACAGCTTGGAATAGATCATACAGAAATAAAGGTGGTGACACAAAACAGATACATGCACACGAATGCTTATTGCAGCCCTGTCCACAACACCAAACAGATGGAATCAATCAAAGCGCCCATCAACAGATAAACAAACCAGGGCACATACACACAATAGCACACTATGCAATGATAAAGAGCAATGATGATTTTAGCAAGCATATCATACCCTAGTTTCAACTAGAAGACATTATGCTGAGTGAAATTAGTCAGGTGCAAAAGAACAAGTATTGTATCACACCTCTGCTATAAGGACTTAAAAATGGACTTATGTATAGAAGAAAAGATTCCTGAATTCTACAAGAGTGGGGAGTAAAGGGGAGGGATGTTCACTCATTACATAGCCCATAGGTATTTGGTCAAGTGAAGGGAGTGACCAGATGCACCACAGGGCAGATCACTGTCAACAGATGCCATAAATGGAAAGCTTTTCAAGACTCAACCCAATACTGCAAAGGGTAAAGCAGCAGGGACAGGAGCCTCGAGACCATGATTTCAGGGGACACTGAGGTCAACTGGCCTAGCTACTCTTTAGCTGGAAACCCTGTGGCATAGTGGGTTAAGAGCTACATCTGCTAACCAAAAGTTTGGCAGTTCAACTCTGTCAGCTGCTCCTTGGGAACTCTATGGGAAAGTTCTACTCTGACCTACCGGGTTGCTACGAGCTGGATGTCCAATTCGATGACAGAGGGTAACAGGTAAAGGGAAGTCCTTAGCTAAGAATGTCTTCTGTACCCCATAGTGGTGGGTGGCGTCTGGGGTCTTAAAAGCCAACAAGGGGCCACCCAAGGTATGACAAACGTTCCCAACACATCTGCAACACACGATGACAGAGAACATCACCGACACGAGGAAAAATGAGCACAGGAGACAGAAGGACCCAAATGAATGGGAGACTGCACCAATATCAGACCAGAAGAACGAGATGGTGTCTTGCAGCCTGGACATCACCAAAGGCAGCTGTGAAGGAGGACACAACGTAGTCTCTGAGGGAACATCAGAAAAAGAAGGGTGCAGTTCAATAACTCCACTAAAAGACCAGAACTGATGGTCTGACAGCCTGGTGGGTGCCCTGGGAACACGGCCCCTAGGACATAACCTGTAACCATTACTGAGGTCAACCGTTGAGACAAGAATGGACTGGACTCAGGGACACAGTGTGTGCATGTCCTATGTGTACTTTACGGGTTTATACGTTTACAGGAGGCTGTCCTACTGGTTTCTTTCCAGATGGGAGAGAATTAGAGTGGAGACGAGGGGGCAGGTTCTCCTTAGAGGATACTAGACACACAAAGCCAAAAGGAGGAATGTGCCCTCACAGCGTGAAAAGAACAGATGGAGCTGCAGATAGGAGCCTATGCAAATTTTATTCAGATTGTACCCTTTCACTTAATCAACATATTGAAGGACAGGAAAATCAAAAGAGAGGATGTAACGTTGAAAATCAACAAACCGAGTTTCAAATCCGTAAATTGAGACAGGGCCAAAAGCCGAATATCACATTAAAAACTAAGTAAAAGGAAAACTTCAGAGAAATCATCATTTCAAGAATGAAAGGAAGAAGTAGATGATTTGGCTAAGGACCAAATCGACAAAACTTCCCGACTCGCCATAGGCCTGAAGGACCATCCCGACAGCCGCGGCGACAGTCGGGGCACAGGCCACGAGGCCCACGAGCGCACTGGCCAGAGGTGGGGAGGCGTCAGGGAAGGGCGACCGGCAGGCGGGTCCCGCGGAGGAGGAAGGCCGGCCACCGGCGTCCGACTGTTGCACCGGAAACGGACGGGGAGCTGGTACGCCGACAGGGCCCGGTCGCAGACCTGGGGCTTTGTAGGGTCTCCCGGATCCCGCACCGGACGACGCAGCGCTGGAGCCGACACAGAGCACGGGATTTCAAAGGGAAAGAATACACTCACCACCCAGAGACGGCGGCGCCGAACGACCCTCCTCGCACGCGCAGGAAAAGGCGTGAGGGAAGCCCGCGAACGGGGACGTCACGAAGGGCGTGGCCACGCCGACGGAGGGGCTCGGCTTGCGGACGGCGGGGCGGGGCGGGGACCTGCCGGGCGAGGAGTGGGCGGTGCTCGGGGGAGCGGCGCAGAAGCTGACCCACCTGAGTGCACGGTTTCTGTCCTTCCAACGGAACTGGATGCTCCTACGGAGCCATTTCAGCGTGTTCGCGGTACTGAAGACCAGAGCTGCTTCCCTTAGCATTTCCAATAACTTAAGTATGTGAAGGCCCGAGGGGACAGGAGCTGGTATTACAGAACCAAGGTCCTCAACCGACAGAGTTGACAGGTCCTGGAGTTGTAACTACTATCACACAATAATGTGAGTTGTCATTGTTCAAGGAGAAGGTGCCCCATAAATCTTCATCTAAGATACCGTAAGAGGCGAGTCGTGTAGGTCCCATGTGTTCGAAGCTGAGACATTTTGCACCTAAGGTGTGGTTTTTGGCTTTTGTGCCCGAGAGTCGTTTCTCATAGGACTCTACAGCACAATAAGACCTAAACCAAACGTGTGGCCTCTAATCACTTACACCTCACAGTGACCATATAGGACAATGAAGAACAGCTCCATAGAGTTTCCAAGAAACAGCTGATAGATTTGAACTGCCAGCTTTCCTGACTAGCAGTCAATCTTTCAATTACTAGGCCACAGGGTTCCATAAGGCAAACCAGCCAGTGCTGTTGAGTCATTTCCTACTCAAACTAACGCTGTAGGGAGGAGTAGAACTGCTCCATAGAGTTTCTAAAGAGTGCCTGGCAGATTGGAATGGCTGACCTTTCGGTTAGCAGACGTAGCACTTAATCCACTACATGACCAGGGCTTCCTATGTGCTTATAAATGGTACCGTTTCCTGTAATGGTAACCCCCTCCAAACTAAAGTCACAAACATTTTGACTTTTTAACCCTAGAAAGTCTTCACTTCAACCTTCCAGTGTGTTGGACTTTCCACTCCTTGCCGCTATAGACCAGGCAGGGTTGACACAGGAATGATGGATCTTCAGTTTCACTCCTGCAGGTGTCACAGGCGTGTGAGTGCTGAGTGGTATGGTGACTGGTCCGGTCTACGGGGCCCGGGAGGGCAGGTCTTTCCATGTCCAGAGAAGCACCTGATCTCCTGGCTGCAATGAATGTATAGCTAACAAATCTGCTTCTAACAAATCCGCTCTACCTGAAATAATGACAGAGAATTGTTGGCGAGATGGTGACCCAAAACACAGGCAGAGATCCACCAGTCCAAGGGTGTCCAGTGAAGTTTATTGGAAGAGAAGGAGAGCGGGGTCTGAGCTGAGAGTGGTTCAGCCCAGCCGCTCCCTTGTAGGTAGTTTAGGGTGAGGCGCCGTTATGGTTTGAGAAGGAAACAAAGAATGGCAGCAAGAAATCCTGGTTAGGGGAATTCTGGTCTGAATAAGGAAGAAGTGTTGATTAGAAGGGGAAGGTCTAAAGTTTGTTTATGGTCAAGATTTTGATACGGGAAGAGCTTTGAACTAGGAGGGTGGGGAAGACAGGCTTCAAGTAATTTATGGTAACACCCTGAGTGGTCGGCCAAGCTGTTTTCAGCTGATGGCAGGTCTGATAATTGGATAGGAGGACCTTCCTCAAGGACTGAGTCCTCTCAATAACTATGTTGAATTTCACGGACAGAGTTCCCTCAATAAGCTTGGTTGAGAAAGCAAATATTTATACATCACTATATTAGGAGGCTGGCTCGCGAACCGTGGGTACAGTTGGTTAAGACAACCTGGTCTCCCCTGAAGTATTTCGAAGGACTAATTTAAGTTTGCGTCCGGGGTGCAATACAGATTCAGAGGAGGCCTGGTGGAGGATCATTCTTCAAGGGTAGCCTGGACTCCCGACACAATTTACTAAGAAGACGTTCTACAGTCTCATTCTTTCTTTTCACCCTTTCCACTAGGTGGAGGTCTCCAAGCTGTGTGGAGTTCCAAATTTACTCCCAAGACAGCTGAAACTGGTTGTACCACTCTCTTTAGTTATCTAGGTCCAGGAGAGAAAGGTCTCTACAAATCCTGGAACAAAATCGGTACACAGCAGGAGATACTTCCTCCCATGTTCAGCCTTGAACACTTTACAAAAGACAAGTCTGGTTTCCCCCAAACCTAGGTGTTTGATAAACCCCTGCACTGGGGCTGTCATCAACTGAGACTTTAAATCACAAAGGACTTGTTGACTCTCAGGAGTCCATTTGAAAGGATCTGTCTCTGTCCCCCTTAGTAACCTGATAGAGAAGTGAGCTTGTCACCCGACTAGACACTCAATATTCAGCTTTGGCCAAAATATTAGAGACAGTTACAGTATCTGTCATGGAGTTTTCCTGAGACCTGCTCTCTGTCTCCGTATATTGCAGGACCACTCTTCGGTTGAAGGCAGGTAAAGTGCTTTAGATCTTGGGTCAATGCTGTTCCACAAACAGCATTTGTCAATCACTGAGTTGGCCCAGTGGAAGAGTCGTTTCTTCCCTTGTCCCTTTTAGATTCACAAGATCAGACTTCTCAGTGGCCAGCAAGATACAAAAGAAAGTGTCTTTTAAATGCAAAATGGCAAAATTCTTACAGGACAGTGTAAGAACTGATATTTGACTCTTCCGAATTCTATTAACACTTTGCAAATGTTAAAACACTAGTCCCCAGTCTGTGTTTTCTTCACCAGGAGGACAGTTTGAGCTCATTCTGGTCTGTCACTGGCCCAGACCCACAAAGCTAGATCATTAACCATTCTCTGAACCAGGCTGAGTCAGATGTTGGGCACAGTGACAGCAGTGTGAGAGCTAAGAGAGCTGCTCGCACTTTCCAGGTGTTTGCAGGTGGTGCTATCAGAGACAAAGACTTTCCTGTTAGAGATTTTTGGATGCACTGGGTTTGGTTTCATGGAAATTATGTACAGAAAAAAACAGAGAGAGGAGGAGATAGAAAAGGAAGTGTTTATTTGTATCCTAAGTGGCTTGGATGGGAGTCTGTAGAACCCTGTGCTAGCGTGAGGGTTGGGGGTTTATAAAGGGATGGCAACGGACCTTGCTGAGGACAGCCCTGAAAACAGCACCCCTGACAATGATACTGGTGCCTGCGGCAAATGGCCTATGCAGTTGTGGAGGATTAGAGTTGCCTAACTAACATACGGGGGGTATTATTTCAGTGGAGTTGAGCCTATGGGAAAGAAGTGATAGGTAGTGGGCCCGGGGCACCTAGTCTCATTTGAATGGAATTTCCGGAATAGCTGGCACATGAAACCTTTTGACTCGGCCACTCCTGGAACGGTTGGGGGAGGGGGTTTGGGTTTGAGTCTTAACATTCCGGCGTTTTTGGTGATGAAGGATGAAGAATTCAGTCATTGTCTACTTCCTGCTGGGCATGGACGCAGTCAGATTACAGGCTGGAATCGGGGAGACGTGGACTGGTTGGCAGACGAGCACAGGGATGAGGCAATAGCTGACTTACAGTGACTCTGGACATCTCTTTTATGTGGTCTTTTAGCAACCTCAGAAAGCAAGGGGCAAAAAGAAAAAAGAGGCTTATTAGTATTAGGGACCTGATGAACAGGGCAAACCACGCCATTAATGGTGACTGGAACCAATCGAATGGGGATGTTTCAACTTGATGCCTTCTCTTCAACTCTTCACTCAGGTGAGTTAAGCTATCAAGGTTCTGTTCTATTCACCCAGTTTCACTGATGTAGTAACAGCATTCTTCTCTCAGGAAGAGGCAGGTTCCTCCTTTTTCAGCTGTAACTAGGCCCAAGGCTGTCCGATTCTGTAAAGTGACTTGGGCCAGAGAGGTTAGTTGTCACTATAGGGAAGCTAGGGAGTCAGCGGTGGTTTCAAGAGCTATTTGTAGGTTGTTTTCTCAATCTTTTATTGTGATTATACTGGTCTAAGGGCTCCGCTTGCCAGTCCGGTGGCTGAGACCACGGAGGCAAGAGTAAGACCCCCCCATGATGGGGAGGAATGCTGCTAATTTTTGATGGGAGTTGGGTAACAACCAAGCTACTTCAGATTCAGTGTAAATGGTTAATTCGGGCACTACTGTGACTGCAAAGCAGGGTCCCGGGGTGGTGGAGATCAGGCAGTTTTGTAGAGTTCCGTTCCACCCAAAGTAGGTACCCAGTGTTGGACCAGCTTGGTTTTGTATGGTAATATTTTGGGTGCAGGAGGGGAATGCTGTGGTTATGGTGTTCTTGGTTATGAGGCAGATTCGGGGAGGTTGTGTCTGATTGTTGATCTCAGGCTCCCAGAGGGGTACCTGTAGTGTGGGGGTAGTACAGGATTGGGTGTCTGAGGTGGTAGGGCCTGGGTGGACGTAGCTCATTAGAAACGCTGCCAGCAAGGAGTGCTGAAGTGAAGCACAGAGGAAGCAGTTGGTGATGTTGGGTACAGAGTGGGTTTGGTTTAAGAAGGTTAGGGTGTGTTCGATGATTTGGGTGCATGAGGTTAACTGGGCAGTGTGTGTGTGGTTAAGTACTTGGGCTTCTAGGAGTTGTTCTCGTTGAGCAATGTTCTGCGAGACTAGGGTCAGGGAAGGGGTGACTTGTTCGTCTTCGTGGCTGATGGATAGTGTTCCTGTGGGCTTGGAGCTCTGTTCACTCCAATATGTGCGAGAAACCACTCCTGAGACCGACAGAGGGTCCCAGGGGTCGTAGATGTGTATTTGGTATCTGCCGTGTTGGTGACATAGGGAGTCACTGATGGTTTCAGTAATTGGATTTCAAGTACGGTGAGTTTCCGTGAGATTTGCATGAGTGATATGGGCAACCCCCATGGGTGTTGGGACACGTTAGGTAATAGGGATTGGTTTGGTCAAAGAGAAACCAAGCGTAGGCATATCCCTGTTGAGGGAACACAAGGATTGTCAAGGGCTTTGAACAACCTGTCATTTTGCACACCCCATCTCCTATAAGGTGCGGTGTTGGGTCTGTGGAGGTTGTATATCATATTTTGAATCTCCAGACATATCCCGGTGTTGAGGTGGTTAGAGGGAACAGGGGGATTCTCCACAGTACAGGTAAAGTGGGGAGTGAGAGACGTAGGGGAGGAGTAAGAGGAGGAGTAAGAATGAGGAGCAGGTTAATATATATACAATCACTAAACATGTTCAGTGTTCAGTGGGGGAATGGCAGCAGATAGTCCTATAGACAGTAAGATTACCGAGGTTATTATGAGACCAAGGTGTAGAGAGAGAATCAGTGGTTGGCTGTGGTGAGGTTCGACGGAGTTTGAGTTTCAGTGGATTTTGTGGACTGAGGGAATTTGTCCATCCATCATCCGGGGCCTTCTTTATCCTAGTAAGATGATGCCAGGCCGGGTCACCTAAGAGTTTAACAGTGGTTGGGGTGGTTAGGACTATGGTATGGGGTCCTGTCCATCAGGGCTGCAGGGGCTTCGGGTGCAGGACTTTCAGAAACAGTGAGTCTCCTGGGTGTAGATGTGGGGTGGCGATAGTGGATTCTTTATTAGGAGGTTGTGGGAGGTGCTTGTCTGCACGCTCTTATAACAGCCGCCTGAGGAGTTAAAGGTAGAGTAGACAGTCGGCCCGCGGCGGGGATCAAAGGGTAAGTTGTGATTGAGCAGAAAAGGTCGGCCATACATTAGTTCAAAGGGACTAAGGAAAGTGGGTTTGCAGGCTGCAGCCCGTATTCGGGTTAGGGTGAGTGGGAGAAAGTCTACCCAAGATTGGCAGAGTTCTGACCATTTGGCAAGGTAGGTCTTGATGAGGCCGTTAGCTCTTTCTACCTTGCCTGATGATTGGGGCCGATAGGGGATGTGGAGCTTCCACTGGATTCTCAGGGTAGTGGAAACTTGTTGGACCACTCTGGAGGTGAAGGCTGGCCCATTATTGGACTGTATAGAGGAGGGTAGTCTGAATCGGGGAATGATGTGACTTATTAAAATGTCAGCAGCAATGGAAGCAGTTTCACTTTTAATTGGAAAGGCTTCTACCCAGCCGGTAAGTGTGTCAATTAGAGTGAGGAGGTACTTTAAAAATTTGTGTGTTGGCATGTGGGTAAAGTCGATTTGCCAGTCTTGGTCTGGCAGGCATCCTCTCATTTGGTGGGTAGGGAATGTGGGTTGGAGGCTCCCCTGGTGGTTGGTGGTCTGGCAGGTGACACAAGAGGAACAGACAGCTTCTATAGTTGGAGTGAGGGAGGACGAGAGGAACGAGGAACGCTGATTGTAACAAGTGTTTTCAAGCTTCACTACCTATGTGTAGCGAGTTGTGTATAAGGGTGATACAGCCTGTAACCTGTGCTTCTGGGATTACTAGTTTGTTATCTTTGTGGATCCACCATTCAGGGGAGATTGAGGCTCCCTTTTTTGTCCAGAAAACCTGTTCTTCATCGGAGTATTGTAGCGCAAGGGTGGGAGGGGACAGGAACAGGACAGGGGCTGGGAGGGGTTGGCTCTCTTGTGTTAAGTTGTGGGCTATCTCATCTGCCCTGTTGTTTCCTTGTGTAACTCTGGAGTTGTCGGATTGATGGCTTTTACACTGTATGATGGCTACACGGGTAGGGAGCTGGAGGGTCTCTAAGAGGCAGGCAATGAGTTTTGGATTTATGATTGGTGTGCCTTTAGTTGATAGGAAGCCCCACTGTTTCCAAATGGAGGCATGGCAGCAGGCTATTAGCAAAGCACATTTGGAATCATGTATATATTAGCTGTTTTGTCTTTTGACATATGAAGGGCCCTGGTGAGAGCAATAAGCTCAGCCTTTTGGGAGGTAATTCCTTCTGGGAGAGTGGCGGACTGTATGGTTTCAGTGAGGGTGACTACTGGGTAGGCTGCCCGTCTACGTCCCTGAGTCTGTCGTGGAGCTGCCATCCACAAAGAGGATAGGTCTCGCTGGGGTAGGGGTTGGTCTGTGCGATTTCGGTGGGGGGCCACCAGGGCCTTGGTTACATCAGTGCACGAGTGTGTGTTTGTGAGTGTTTCAGGGTCTGTTGGTTGGTCAGCAAGGTGGATGGGTTTAAGGACGGAGAGTGGGCTAGGGAGACTTCAGGGTTATCAATAGAAAGTAAGTGAAGCTGTTGTATGTGGGAGGGTGAGAGGAGTGATAATGAGTGATGGGTCAGGAGATCCTGCAGCCGGTGAGGTGAAAAGACTTGCAGTGGCTGATGGAGAGTCAGTTTCAGACCTTCTTGTGTCAGTGTAGCCACAGCAGCTAAGGCCCACAAGCAAGGTGGCCATCCTTTGGTGGTAGGGTCTAATTCTTTTGAGAGATATACAATCGGGGTGAATGTGAGGTCTAAGGGTTGGGTCAGGACTCCTGGGGCAATTCCCTTCTTTTCGTCAGTAAACAGGAGGAATAGTATGCTGGGATTGGGAAGGTGGCGTGGCAGTGACTTTAGGAGGCGGTTGAGAAGGTTGTGAAAGGCCTGCTTGACTATTTGCGGTCAGTGTAAGGGGCCCACTGGAGTGTTTTTTGCGGCTTGATATAGTGGCTTGGAGATTGTGGAGTAGTCAGGGATTCAGTGGTGGAAGAATCCCACCAATCTCAGGAAGGAAAGAATTTGGTCTGCTGTCGTGGCTGGTAGCAGGTTCTGTAAGGCCTGTACTCTGTCTTACGTTACTGTGTGAATGGTTGGTGTGAGCTGAACACCTAGGTATTTGACTGAAGTGGTGGAGAGTTGGGCTTTAGACGGAGAGACTTGGCGGCCCCTTGTTGGCCAGGAAGTTGAGAAGTTGGGCTGTGTGTAAGATTGAGTTGTCCAGGGATGGGCTGCATAAGAGTAAATCATTTACATACTGTAGGAGGGTACTGGGAGAGAGTATGCACTCACTGAGGTCTTTGGCCAGGACCTGGCCGAAAAGGTGGGGGCTGTCCCTAAATCCCTGAGGTAGGAGAGTCCAGGTGAGTTGGCTTGCCGAGTGTCTGGGTCTTCCCCCGTGAAAGCAAATAGATTATATGAGGATGGGTCAAGGGGAATTGTAAAGAAAGCATCTTTGAGGTCTAGTACAGAAAAGTGGGTGGTTGAAGTGGGGATATTGGACGGGAGCGGGTATGGATTGGGGACAACAGGATGCAATGGAACTACTGCTTCACTGATTAAATGCAGATCTTGTACTAGCTTGTAAGTGCCATCAGGCTTTTTTACTGGCAGGATAGGGGTGTTCTGTGGTGAGTGGGTGTGTATCAAGAGACCCTTTGTGAGTAGTCTCTGGATGATGGGTTTTAGTCCTCGTCTGTAAGTGGGGGAGATTGGAATTTGTGGTCTGGACGGGAAGTGTGAGGGGTCTTTGAGTTGTATGATGATGGGCTGGTGATGGGTAGCAATAGTTGTGGTTGAGGTATCGCAAATTTTGGGAACTATGTGGCCTGAGAGTAGGGGAAGGTTGGGCAGGTGAGGGGGTTCAGCTAATAAAGAGAGTACGAGGGAAGCTGAAGGGTCTGAAATAACCCGTAGAGTGGATCCTAGTTTAGAGAGGTGGTCTCTGTCTAGGAGTGGAGTAGGGCAGGGGGGCATTATTAGGAAGGAGTGTGTTAGGATTTTATTGTCTAACAGGCATGAGATGGGTCCCGTTGTTGGCAGGTTAGAGGGCTGTCCGTCAATTCCCATGACTGAGACTGGGGAAGAATAAGTTGGGGCTGAGTAGGAGGGGAGAACAGAATAGGTAACCCCCGTGTCAATTAAAATGACACTGACTCACCTGCTGCCTTGAGAGTTACCCTGGGCTCAGCGAGACTGATCGGGGTCGATGAGCTGGGGCTTCTTCAGTCTTCAGCTGCCAGTCCCATGACAGCCAGTAGCAGGTCTGGGGATGGACAGGATGGCTACCCCATGGTCCTTCACAGATGGACAGTAACTCTTCCAATGGCCCTGCTGACCATATGCCGGGCACTGAGTGGTGGGCAGCCGAGGACATGGACAGACTTTGGTCCAATGTTCTTCTTTGCCGCATTTGTTCATGGTTGAGGCTAAGGTGAGTTTCTTGTAAGCAACATATGGATGGGTTGTGTCTTCTGAACCAAGATGCAACTCATTGTCTCTTTACTGGCACATTAAGCCCATTCACATTCCATGTAACTATTGATAGGTATGTGCTTAACGCTGTCATTGTGATATGTTTATTTTTGTGTTCATGTTTTCTCTGTTGCTCTTATTTTGTTGTTTTTTAATTTTTATTTAACATAACTGAGTGAAAATGTACATTCACGTATACATTTACATGCCCACTTATCTGCAGCTTCCACTGACTGCACACAATTCCTCTCTGCTCGATACATGTCTCATTCTCCCAACAACCTCCTTTCCCCTCCTCTCCGTCCACTCCCCTTCCTCCAGCCAGAAGTCAGCAAGATGATATCCTGTAGATGTATAGAACCACAAAGTGCTTCCAATATATGGTCACCCTGTATTGCCAAGTCCAATCCATTCCTGTCCAAAGAGTGGACCTTTGTTATAATTTATGGGAAAGGGCAGTATCAGGGCCGGGGGCCATGCTCTCAGAGGAACCCCAAAACCGCTGGACCATGAATTGAGGTCTTTTAGTGGTGATCTCATGATACACCACTTTTTATTCTTGTGTTGCCAGTGACACTCCTCTCTGTGAGCTCCATCGTGGCTATCACTGGTGGTGGCCGAGCACCATCCGGCTCTTCCAGTCCCAAGTTGATGTAGGCACCCACCCTTGTGGGTCTCTCTGTCTTCTCAGTTGTCTTTACCGCATGTCATTTTGGTCCTCGGTGAGCATCCATTCCTGCTGAGTTGGGACCATTTGCTGTGTCCTCGGATGGCAGCTTCGCAGCTTTTAAGACCTCAGACGCCACTCACCAATGTGGGGCACAGAGAGCTCTCTTAGCAAAACGCTAGTTGTGCCAGTTGGCCTGGAATTCACCTAAGAGCATGGTCCTCCACCCCCTACCCCAGCTACTCTCTCCTTGCAGTATTGAGTCCAGATGGAAGGAGTACTCAAGTTATGCTGAAGTCCACTTAATGTTGTTCTGGTTTCTAATGTGTGCCATCAACGATTTCTCCCAACTAGATTTCTAGTAACTATCTAAACTAAACCTTCCCCACCTCCCCCCCCCCCCTCCCTTGCAGCTGTCAAAGAGTTTTTTCTTCTATATACAAGTCTGTTTTTCAGGTCTTATCGTAGAGGTCTCATACAGTATTTGTCCCTTCGTCACTGACTACTTTCACTCAACATAATGTCTTCCAGTTGAAACCAGGTTAGGAGACGTATCCTGGAATCATCATTATTCTTTATCATTGCGTAGTGCTCCATTGAGTATATGTACCATAGATTACCTATCCATTCTTCTATTGCTGGGCATCTGTGTTGATTCTATCTTTTTCCTATCGTGGACTGTGCCGCAGTAAACATTCTGGTGCATATGTCCATTGGTGTGAAAGGCCTTGAATCTGTAAGATATATTCCAAGTAGTGGAATTACTGGGTCTAATGGTATATCGATATACATCTTTTTAAGGAAGCAACAGATTGCCTTCCAAAGAGGCTGGACGATTTTGCAACCCCACCAACAGTATAGGAGGGTTCCACTTTCTCGACAGCCTCTCCAGCATTTGTTGTTTTGGGTTTTCTGGATCATGGCCAATCTTGTTGGGGTGAGATGGTATCTCATTGTTGTCTTGACTTGAATTTCTTTAATAACTAAAGATCGTGAACATGTCCGCATGTGTTTTTTGGCTGCCTCGATCTCCTCTTTAGTGAAGTGTCTGTCCATCTCCTTTGGCCATCGCTTAATTGGATGGTTTATCTTCTTCTCATTGATATTTTGTAGTATCTTATAGATTATGGAGATCAGGCATAGGTCTGACATAGAGTTGCCAAATGTTTTTTCCCATTCTGTGGGTGTTCTTTTAACTCTATTAATAAAGTCTTTGGATGAGCTAAAGTGTTTGATTCTTAATAGTTCCCATTTATCTATTTTCTCTTCTGTCGACTGTGGTTTCTTTGAGAGATTTTGGAGTCTGTCCTCATTGTGTATTAAAACTTCCATTGTTCTTCCTACCTTTTCTTGGATGAGCTTTATCATTTTAGGTTTGATATTTAGGTCTTTTATCCAGTTGGAGTTGGTTTTTGTATAAGGTGTAAGACATGGATCTTAATTCAGTTTATTGCAGATGAATAACCAATTTTGCCAGCATCATTTGTTGAAGAGACTGTTTTTACCCCAGTTTAATGTCTTAGGGCCTCTGTCAAATATCAACTGTTCATAGGCAGATGGTGTCATCTCTGGGTTCTCCATTCTGTTCCATTGATCCATCTGTCTGTTTCTGTACCAATAGCAGGCTGTTTTCACCACTGTGGAGTCCTCATTTTTTTAAATTTTTTTATCTGATTTTTCCTCATAAATGCTGGCGTCAGTTGCTTTACCTTCAGTCATGCTGATTCTGCATTCCATTGCCTCACTTCTGCTCCTTCTTATTTCTTCTGAATTGTCTAACTCTGTGGTCTAATTATTACTCTGCTTAATTTCAGAGCATCAATGCTCTAGCAATTCTTGCCGCTTTCTTAGTTCTTCATTTCGTTGTGCTGTACTTTATCTACTGTCTATCCTGATTTCTTAAATGGCTCTTTACCTAAATCTTTAATATTCTGCCTCCAATAGCTGCAGGACAACTTCTTCATCTGGGGAAGCTTTTCATTATTTTGCGAAATTTCTGGAGACACTGTGATCTGAATGATTAGAAATTGGTTGTTGTCTCTGGGCCATCAGAAAGGTGTTGTGATTTATTTGCTAGGTTATCACAATCTGATATGTCTACATGTGTCTGTGTCCATATACATAAACATATAAGAGGACTTCCAACTAACAGTTCAAACTCATCCTAGAAAAAGTGCTACAGACATCATTGCTGAGTACCACTAGAGTCATCTTTGAAGTATTCCCCTTGAGAAGCTGTGCACCAACACTGGCACCTAGCCCACCGCTGAAACCAATTTTGGAACTCTTTTTCTGGAATGGCCATCAAAGCTGTCATCCAATTACCCTTAATGTCTTGAATGTAACAAAAATGTCTTCCTTTCAACATACCCTTTATCTTCAGGTAAAGAAAAAAGTCATTGGGGGCCTGATCAGGTGAGCAGGGAGGGTGTTCCAATAAAGTTTTTTGTTTACTGCTTAAAAACTCCATCACAACTATACAATTGATTTCATCAACTTGCCACGGTGTGCAATGGCCACTCCAGAAGGAGTTCCAAAATTGCTTCAAAGGGTAGACTAGGCACTGGCATCAGTACATAGCTTCCTAAGAGGAGTACTTCAAAGGTGACCATAATGATGTTCAGCAAGCAGGTATATATCACTTAGAACAATTAAGTTCACAGATTTGTCATATATTATATACATACATACATATATAAATATAAATACACATACACACACACACACAAATCTTGGTGGGGTAGTGGGTTAAGTGCTATGTCTGCTAACTACAAGGTTGGCAGTTCAAATATGCCGGGCACTCCTTAGAAACCTTTTGGGGCAGTTTTATCCTTACCTCCAGGGTTGCTATCAGTAGGACCCAACTCAACAGCAGTGGGTTATATATATATGTAATATATAAATTATTATAATTATATAATATATGAGTTTGTACATACCTATCAAATCAAACGAAACCCACTCCCGTCATTTTCGATCCAACTCACTATTCCTAGAGGCCAGGGTAGAAATGCCCCATTTTCCAGGGAACTCCTGGTGGATGTGAACTGCTGATGTGGCACCAAACTCACTACACCACCAGGGTTTTTCTGTCTCTCTATTTGTCTATTTATATACACATAAGGAACTTAATTTCGTTTTGACTGTCCAACTAGTCTAGTCATTGGAGCTAGGATGGTTACTGGAGCTTTGATAACTCTGATACCCTGTCACCCAGTTGTCGGAGTGATGACTGTAATGAGAAAGGCAGTAGGATTTGCTGGCTCAGTGGAGGCAGCCTAATTCTTCTTCTAACCCTCCCTTTGATTTGCTCCCTGGGTCCAGAAAACAAGCTCAGGGCACATACCCTCCCATCCCGGGTAGTGTTCTAGGATGTAGTCTGGTGTAGAGTGGAGCAGAGAGGGGAAAAACTGGGGTACAAGGAGTCAAGTAAGGGCATAGGAAAGGTCTGAGTCATGAAACTTGGCAAGCACTTAGCTTGTGACGCTCCAGGAAACCTCTTCTGTGGCTCTGTACTCACAGCAATACACAACTCAGAGGACCCAGAGAAAACGGTCTTCTACCCCTCCCTTTGTTTCCCTTTCCAAATACCTAAGAGAAGCTCAGGGCATACACGTAAAAGGTTGTACTTCTGGCCTGAGCAGTGCACTAGAATTTAGTTTCTGGTATGCAGTATAGAAGGTAGGGGAGAAAGACTGGGATAGGGACAGATATCAGTATATAGGAAAGGACTGAGTCTCCAGGGTTCATAAGCATGTAGTTTGAGACAGCTGGGTGCAAGTGACCTGGGGCTCTGGTGGTGCATCAATCTGCAGCTCAGGGAGAACCAGTAGAACTCTCCTTCTACTCCTTCCGTTTTGCCCCCTCCAAGTGTGAGAGGAAAGCTCAAGCCACACATGCACGATGTCCGACTTTGGCCCAGGTAGTATACCAGAATTTAGCCTCTGGTATACCTCACAGAAAAGACTTGGAGGGGCATTGCTAAACTTGGCTGCCAGCAACCACTGTCGTCTTTAGCTGTACGCATCCTAAACTCTGCCTCTCAGTTGAGAAAGACACAATCCACTCAAGTACCACTGCTGAGCGTGGCATCCAGCCCTAGCCACACTCTCAGGTGCAGCAGTCCCAGGCCTCATTACCCACCCAACAAAGATGGTCTCCATACCTGTACTACTGCTGTGGTCCTGTGCCAGCAGAAGTGGGACCCTCTGGGTTGCCAATTTGCTCTGACAAAGATATATATTTCCCTTCCTGTCACTGAGTCCAACCTCACAGCTTCTTGCTTGATTTTGGTGTGCCTAGAATGTACTTGTGAAACACTGATGGCATAGTAGATAACTGCTACATCTGCTATCCAAATAGTTTGCAGTGACAATCCTCCAGCACTCCTTGGGAACTCTACAGAGCAGTTCTACTCTGTCCTACAGGGTTCCTATGAGTTAGAATTGACATGATGGCACCGAGTTTGGTGATTGGGTTTACACTGTACTTACTGATCCACTCAGTTGTTTATCAAGGCCTTAGTTCTCAGAAAAATACCCTGGTGTTATAGCAGTTAAGTGCTATGTCTACTCACAATAAATCTGACAGGGGCTTCTTAGAAATTACTGGGGAGTATTACTCTTTCCTAAAGAGTTGCTCTTCATTGGAATCACTCCATAATAACTGGGTTTCGGTTTCTGGTTTTGACTCACTACAGACATCAGAGGAGATATCCACCTAGTCTGCCATCTTAGCCCTGCCTCCACCGTCATTTTTTAATGACATGAAGGAACAAATCACCACCTTCATTTGGAAAGGGAAGCACTGCCAGATAAGTGAAGTGTAAGTGGAGAAAAATGAGGGGGCAAGCCTCACACTATATGACCATAGGCCCTATTACACTGCCATGGTAGTCCAAACAGCCTGGTACTTGGACAAAAACAGACATACACACTAAGGAAACTGAATAGAGAATCAGAAACAACACCATCCACCTACGAACAGCTCAGATTTGACAAAGGCCCAAAGTCTGTAATTCAAGAAAAAACAGTCTCTTTAACAAATGGTGTGGGCAAAACAGGATGTCCATGTGCAAAACACTGAAAGAAGACCCATGTCCCACATCTTGCCCAAAAACTAACTCAAAATGGATCAATGACCTTAATATAAAATCTGAAAGGATAACGAGTATGATAGAAAATACAGGGACAACAATAGAAGCTCTACTACATGATATTAACAAACTCTAAACTATTACTAAGAATATACCAACAGCACAAAACAGATTAATGGGAATTACCAAAAATCAAAATACTGACGCTCATCTAATAGACTCTACCAAACGGTAAAAAGACTGCGGATAGAACGGGGAATAACCTTTGGCAACCACCAATGTAACTAACATCTAATCTCCATCACCTACAAGTTCCTGCAGAGTATCACCATGAAAAAGACAACCCAAAGGAACAGTGGGTGAAGGATATGGACAGACACTTCACCAAAGACATCCAGGCATTACGTGTATTATTTAACTTAAAAGTAACTTGCTCTGTAAACCTTCATGTAAAGCGTGCGTCCACATGAAGGCAAAATGCCAACTTGCTGCTGTGGAGCTGACGTGAACTCAGCCACCCTACAGAAGAGAAAACTTTCCAAGGCTGTGAAGCTTCACAGAAGCAGACTGGGACAGTTTTCTCTCCTGAAGCGACTGATGGGTTCGAACCGCCCATCTTTTGTTTTGGCCAGAACTTGACAACAGGACCACACCTCACTGATTTTCTGGGCCCGTTGTAACCAAATACCACACACTGGGTGGCCTAAACACCAATTTCTCCTCAGGTGGTTTTGGCGGCCACAAATCCAGATTCATGTGTGCCCTCCGCTGAGCTCTCTGTAAGGCTCTTCCTCGCCTCTCACAGCTTCTGATGGACACAGCACAGCTGCATTACTGCACTGCTGGCATTCCTCCTGTGTCACCCCTCTGTGTGTCTATGAGGACACTGCTCACTGGCTTCAGGGCCCATCTGTTTAATCCAGGATGATGTTATCTTGAGACCCTCAATTCCATCTGCAAAGATCCTATCTCCAAAGTTCTCATTCTCAGGAATGGGGTTTAAGACATGGACACAGTTTGTGTGGGTCACAGGGCAGCCCACCACAGCAGGGCACACCTTGTGGGGAAGTACGGCTGGGAAGCAAGGTCATGGTTGAGAGGACCCTGCTCAGGCAGAAAAGGCTGCAGGGGCCAAGCAGTGAGGGAGGCTCCCTCTCCAGGAAGACACACTTTCTCTCCTGCAGCCACCTTCAGGGCCCTGTACTGACAAAGGACAGCACCATGTCAGCTGAGGAAGGCAAACCCTGAGTCCGTTCTTAACTTCTCAGAGAGCCAGCAACAGAGGATCAACTTGCAGTTGAGTCAAAGAGCTGTACATGTGACATGAGCAAACCACGGTAACCCAGGAATTCAGAGCAGGACCAGCACAGCCAGTGTCTCTAGTCGTAGAGACCTGGGATATGGCCTCTGTCACCCTGACAGGCTTGCCTTTCGGGAAGGCCACTGAGGGGCTGATGGGCTGCCATCAGGGTTCTGAGGCCCTGAGGGTGGGCGGGGCAGACACAAGGGGACAGGCCCAGGGTTGGTGTGCTGGGGGACAAGTGAGCTCTGCGGAGAGCCTGCAAGCTATGCCTCTAGGTGGAAGTGATCATTATAGACGTGACCCATCTTCAAGAACTCTGGGGGTTCCTTCCCCGATTCACAGACCACCTGAACCTCTCCATGAGCCCAGATATTCCCCCATTCTTGAACCGAGCCCAGAAGATATTTCCCCATTCCTTAACCAGGCTCTAGTCTTCAGCTTTTCAACAGCCCAACTGCTGTGCAATCCTGAGGGTGAGCTCTCTGTGCCCTGCGGTGAGGCTATAGCTGTGTGCAGGAAACATTTATTACAACAGGAGGCCTAGTGGGAGATGATGCTTTCACCAGGAAAACCACAGCTGACAGAACCCTGACCACTTCAGGGAGTCTCCATGCTTTCCTACCTCCTCTTTAGAAGAAACTGCAGAATCTGTTTACTCAGGTATTTCTATTCTCTTGGTCATTTGGGGTAGAAAAAGGACTCAGCAGATTCTTGGAAGCCCCTGAGAGACACATTCTGCTGTGTACAGTAAGGGCTCACTATACACTAAAGCCTTGTCCTCACTCCCTACAAGCTCAGGGCTTGTCCCCTGAGTGTATCCTCTTGTGCATGATGACGACTCACTTTATTCTATAGCTTCATCCAACTCCCTGCAGACATCCGGCTTCGTCTCTGAGTGTGTCTTCTGAAGTTTGCCTTCTCGCTAAAGCCTCACTGACATTCCTTGCAGACACAGTGCTCCTTTCGTGTCCTAAGGTGGGAGATGAGGCTTTTCTTTACACTGCATTTTCATCAGCACTCCGTGCAGACACATGGCTTCTCCCTGGGGTGTGCCTTCCGGTGTCTGGTGAGACTTACCACTCAAGGCTCACCCACACTCTGTGCAGACATAGTGTTTCTCTTCTAAGTGTGTCCTCTGGTGTGTAATGAAGCTTCACTTACCCCTAAGGACTCGCCCACACTCTACAAACACAGGGCTTCTCCCATGAGTCCTCTGGTGTTTGATGAGGCTAGCCTTGACACAAAAGCCTGGCCCACACTCTGTGCAGACACAGGGCTTCCCCCCTGAGTGTGTCCTCTGGTGTCTGGTGAGGTCTGAGTTTATACTAAAGCCTTTCCCACACTCCCAAACGACATAGGGCTTCTCTCCTTAGTGTCTCCTCTCGTGTGAGATGAGGTTTGACTTCTGCGTAAATCCTCATCCACACTGCCTGCGGACATAGGGCTTCTCCCCCGAGTGGGTCCTGCGGTGTGTGCTGAGGTAGGACTTCTGCGTAAACCCCCACCCACACTCCCTGCAGACATAGGGCTTCTCCCTTGTGTGGGTCCTCTGGTGTTTCCTGAGGCTTGACTTATGCCTAAAGCTTCGCGCACACTCTGTGCAGACATAGGGCTTCTCTCCTGAGTGTATCCACTGGTGTGAGATGAGGTGTGACTTCTGGGTAAATCCTCGCCTACACTCCTTGCATATATAGGGCTTCTCCCCTGAGTGTGTCCTCTCGTGTATGCTGACGTAGAACTTCTGTGTAAATCCCTGCCCACACTCCCGGCACACATACGGCTTCCCCCCGTGTGGGTCCTCTGGTGTTTCCTGAGGTTCCACTTATGCCTAAAGCCTCGCCCACACTCCTGGCAGACATAGGGCTTCTCCCCTGTGTGGGTCCTCTGATGTTTGATGAGGTTCAACTTCTCCCTAAGCCTCGTCCACACTCTGTGCAGACATAGGGTTTCTCCCCTGAGGGTGTCCTCTGGTGTGTGATGAGGTTTGACTTATACATAAAGCCTCGCCCACACTCCCTGCAGACATAGGACTTCTCCACCAAGTGGGTCCTGCGGTGTGTGATCAGGTTTGATTTGTCCCTAAATCCTCGCCCACACTCCCTGCAGACATAGGGCTTCTCCTCTGTGTGGGTTCTCTGGTGTTTGATGAGAATTGACTTATACATAAACGCCCGCCCACACTCCCTGCAGACATAGGGCTTCTCCCCTGTGTGGGTCCTCTGATGTGTGATGAGGCTCGACTTCTCCGAAAAGCCTCGCCCACACTCCCTGCAGACACAGGGCTTCTCCCCTGAGTGTGTCCTCTGGTGTGTGATCAGGTTTGATTTGTGCCTAAATCCTCGCCCACACTCCGTGCAGACATAGGGCTTTTCTTGTACATATGTCCTCTGCTGTCTGATGAGCTGTGATTTTGGGCTAAAGCCTTCTCCATACTCTCCACAACGGACCTTGGTCACTCTTGAGATTCCTGCCCCCAGGAGTAATGTGTCTGTGTCCTCACGATTCACCTTCAGGACTGGGCTGCTCTGGGTCTCCATCATTCTCTCACCATCCCTAGGCCTCCCCATCTGCGCTGTGGATCCGCTGCACCAGGCCTTTGAAATCCCGCCCGCCCGTGTCTCTTCAAACACTGGTCTGGACACATCTCCCTCTGGACCTTCGGCTTTGTCAGTCGAGTTGTGTTGCTCAGAAGGCTCCTGCCTCTGAGTCACTGGATGGCGGTTCTCCGATTGGAGGTGTTTTCTTGTTCTGTTCTCGGAGGGGTGGCTGTGATTCACGTGTTGGCTGAGGAATTTCTGACTGGAGAAGGCCAGGGGGCAGGAGGGACACAGATGGATCTCCTGTCTTGCTTGTCCTGGAAGAGCAAGTTTTCAGTCAGAGTTGGTGCACACAAAGATGCCTGACCATCTGCTTCATCTCATGAAAAGACTTCCCTGGGATCATCACAGTGTGTTTGTAGCACAGGTCCCCGCAGCAATCTGGAACCCCACAGCAAGGCCCTTCTCTATAGTTCAGCCAGACAAGGGCCTTGAAGTAGGAACTGGAGGAAGCCTGACTCTTCCCAGCTGAAACTACTCCACAGGCATTTTCTAAGTCATTCTTTCATCCATGAGGCTGAATTTTGAAACCAGCACTTTGGACAAAGGCAGGTTAATAAGGGCTAAATTCCCACACGAAGCAGCTGCACCAGGTGACAGGCACAGTGAAGGGACTGGACCTGCACAGGGTACATGATGCAAGGACTTTAGTATGTGCATTGACACCCTGCACAGGTGTCTGTCCCCTGTCACATTTGTGGAAGACCAAATGGGGCAGAGGGCTGGAAAGAATGCGAGACATAGGTCTCAACTGAAAAGATGGAAACTCACCACACAAACCTTCGCTCAGTGCCCTGGGCTTCTAGGTCAACAGGAAACTGTGTTCCATTGGCACAAGAGTGGGACAGTAAAGAGCAGGATGAGGATGGACAGTGACCACGTCAGGGCAGGAAGACTGTTGGAACTGAGAGGGGCTCCCACAGGGGTGGAGCCCGGATGGGAGGCTGGGTCAGTGCGGGATGGGGGCTAATCCGTCCCTGATCCCCAACCATGCAGATCCCCTGAATTTCCTAGTCTAGGTGCCTAATACCAACGGCAATTGATTCTCATTTTTCTCGTCCAAAGGAATCTTGGGTGTGCTGGCGAGCAGTGATTCTGCCTGCCTGTTTTAAGTTAAGCTCTCAAACTACATAGGATCAAAATCTAGTGTTATCTCTGACACATATGTTGGAATCTTAGACACTTTCCTCCTCAAAGGGGGAAGAAAGTTAAGTCACAGGCCTTTCTGAGGGAAGGGAGCAACTATAAAGCTACATGAGAATGAGGTGGGAGCAAAACAGACACGGGATCCCGGGGCTCTGCTGCTAGCCCAGAAAGAGGTGGTGCGATTCCAGGCAGTGATTAGAAAAACTGCATCACTAAGGAACCAGTGTCATTTTCATGGAAATGACAGCCCAAGTAAACACGGCAGTTGTAGGACGGCGTTTTCACGAGGTTAACTCAGCCTGCTGAGAGGGCCATAGCTCCAATCTGGAGAGCCCTGTGAGGACCTGACAGCCTACTACTGAAGAGAATCAGCCAGAGAAATCTGAGAAAAAGTGGAACACAATCTGATCTACTGCTCGAGATCATGCCCCCAGGTTGGAAGATACTCAAAACCTGACTAGAGAAGAGCTGCCTCCTCAGAGTAGACACAACCTTAAGGAAACACATGGAATCTAGCTTTTGGGACCGTCATTCGCGGATATGGCAGGACTCAAAAGGAGAAGAAACAATTACAAGCATCGATTAAAAACTGGAATGTGGAAAGTAAAAAATTACACATGTAGGAAAATTGGAAACGGTCAAAAGTGAATACAACATATAAACACCGACATCCTAGGCATCAGTCAGCTGAAAGGGACTGGTACTGGCCATTCTGAATCAGACAAACATATTGTCCACCATGAAGGGAATGACAACTGGAAGGGGAACTGCGTGGTATTGATCCTCCAAGCCAACATTCCAAGATCTTTCCTGAAGTACAACACTCTCAGTGATAGGACAACATCCACACTGCCGCAAGGAAGATTGGGGAATGTGAAAATGAAGACGCTTGGCAACTTCCGCAGTCTGCAACTGATCCAACACGCAAGCAGGATACACTGATAATTACCAGTGACTGGAACTGGAAAGGGAGAAAGAAGGATTGCCACTTGGGGACCGTGGTCTTGGTCTTAGAGATGATCACGGAGATCGTATGAGAACACTTTGTAAAAGCAACAACTTCTTCATAGCAAGTATCTTTTCCACCAACCTAAACAGCAACTATACACACAGACAACACCAGATGGAATACACAGGGATGAAACGACTACATCTGTGGAAAGGGATGACGGAAAAGCTCGATATCAGCAGTCAGAACAACGCCAGCCGTCAGTTGTGGAAGTGACCATCAAACGCTCCAATGGAAATTCAAGTGGAAACTCAACCAAATTCGAACAAGTCCACAAGAGGTGAAATATGAACTTGAGTATACCCAACCTGAGTTGAGGGCACCTCAGAAACTGACTTGATGGCACCTCACAATAGCAGTAGCAACAGAAGCTTCTAATAACGAAAGCTGTGACAATTTGAGTAAGAAAATAAATACTAACATCTAGTAGGCTACACTGATAACAACAACTTAAATGAAGTGGGGTAAAGGATAGCTATCCCATGCGATAGAATTCCAATTACTAAGTACAGAATCAATGGGTGGAATAGAAAAATCACCATTTGGGAAAAACAACAGCACTAATGGTTTCAGGTAATGATGATCAGATCTAAAATAAATACACAAATGCAGAATGAAAAACACTATTTCTATAGTCTTAAATTATCTTTGTATGACAAATTGATCAATTACGGTAAAACTAACTTCACAGTTGGCAAAACTACAAAAAGCACCTTATCTATGAAAGGAAAATAAAACCTTAGTGATAAATGTATGAATGCCTTTTATTGTACGCAAATGAACATCAATTGGAAACATTAAAAAATGGGACACGACATATGCTCAAGACCTATTTCTACCACCCAAAGACTGGGAGACACAAAAATGGAGCATGGACTCCAAAAGCAATTAGCATTGCAGCTGATGATAGAACTAGAAAAATAAACACTAACAAAGTCAGTCCCAGTTACCAGAAACCTGCTGCTTTTCACCAAAGAAATAAAGTACCTTTATTGATTCTTTCTTTGAGTTTTGGTTGTTTTCTCAGTCACTGAGAAACTTTGTTCTCTCATCAGACGTTCAAAACTTTGCTGTTTGATATCACAGCATTACGAATCACACAACTGTTATTATCTCCTTCCACTGTCAGATCTCACGTGTCCAGTGAGGTGTGACGAAGGACAACAAGCTTTGCCACATTTCTTACACTCAGAAGGCCCCTCTCCACTCTCAGCACTCGCAAGGCTAGTTCAGTAGGAGAAGGCCCTAAGGCTTCAGCACATTTCTTACATTTGTAAGGCCTCTCTCCACTGTGAATACTCACATGGCTACGGAAGTGGGAGGAGGGACTACAACTCTGCCACACTCTGTACAGTGACAGGGCCCCTCTTCACTGTGAGTGCGGATATGCGGAGTGAGGAGTGAGGAGAAACCAAAGGATTTGACACATTTTTGTTTTCTTTATTTAATATAACTGAGTGAAAATGTACACTCCCGTATAAATTTACATGCCCAACTATATGCAGCTTCCACTGCTCTCCCTGTCCGGTGACAGCACATTGTTCCTCTCTGCTCCATACATGTCTCATCCTCCCAACAGCCTTTTTTCTCCTCCTCTCCACCCACTCTCCTTCCTCCAGCCAGAGGTCAGCAGGATCATATCCTATAGATGCACTGGACCATAAAGTGCATCCAATATATAGTCACTCTGCATTGCCAAGTCCAATTCATTCGTGTTCAAAGAGTGGACCTTCGTTATGATTTATGGGCAAGGGCAGCATCAGGGCCAGGGGCCATGCTCCCAGAGGAACCTCGAAACTGTCGGACCATCAGCTGAGGTCTTTTAGTGGAGAACTCAGGTTGCACCCTTTTTCTTTCTAGTGTTGCCAGTGAGACTCATCCTAGTTAGCTCCATCGCGGCTATCACTTGTGGTGGCCGGGCACCATCCGGTTCATCCAGTCCCAAGTCGATGTAGGCACCCACTCATGTGGGTCTCTCTATCTTCTAGGTTGTCTTTACCACATGTCGTTTTGGCCCTCGGTGAGCATCCGTTCCTGCTGACTTGGGACCATTTGCTGTGTCCTCGGATGGCAGTTTGGCAGCTTTTAAGACCCCAGACGCCACTCACCATTGTGGGATGCAGGATCCCTCTTAGCAAAATGCTAGTTGTGCCAATTGGCCTTGATTTCGCCTAAGAGCTTGGTCCCCTGGCCCGTGCCCCAGCTACTCTATCCTTGCAATATTGGGTTAAGATGGAAGGAGTACTCAAGTTATGCTGAAGTCACTTAATGTTCTTGTTTCGAATGTGTGCTATCACCGATTTCTCCCAAACAGATTTCTAGTAACTATCTAATTTAATGTTTCCCTCCTCCCTCCCTTTCTACCCTCCCTTGTAGCTGTCAAAGAGTCCTTTCCTCTACACACAAGTCTCTTTTTGAGATCTTATCGTACAGGTCTATACAATATTTGTCGTTTTGTGGATTTGCCACATTCTTTACATTCATAACGTCTACCTCCACTGTGAAATCTCATATGTTCAGTGAGGCCTGACAAATGAGACCAGACTTTGTCACACTCTTTACATTTAGAAGGCCTCTCCACGTTGGGAATTCGCATATATTAAGTCTGAAGAGTGCCTAAATGATTTACCACAGTCTTTATATTCATAAGGTCTCTCTCCTCGGTGAGCTGCTATACATGTAGTAAAGTCTGACAGCCCGATAAAGGCTTTTCCACATTGCTCACATGCAGAAGGCCTCCCTTCACCACAAAATCTCATACCTGTGGTGAGGTCTGAGGAATGACGAAAGGCTCTGTCGCGTTCCTTTCATTCCTAAGGCCTCTCCCCACTGGGAATTCTCATATGTACAGTCAAGGGTGAGGAGGAACTCAAGGACCTGCCATATTCCTTACAGCGGTAAGGACTCTCTCCGAGTACCCATGTCCAGTGAAGTGTGACGAATTACGGAAGGCTTTCCGACAAGCCTTGTATTCATTCATAAGGCCTCTCTCCACTGTGAAGTCCTGTATCTTTAGTGAAGCTTAAAGAACAACTAAAGGCTCTCCCACATTCCTCACATTGGTAAGGCTTTTCCTCATTGTGAATTTCCCTACGTTTAGTTAACTCTGAGGAGCTGCTCAGGGATTTGTCCCATTCCATACACGGGTAAGGCCTCTCACCTCTCAGAGTACCCATGTGTAGTGAACTGTCAGGAACGAAAGGCTTTAATGCATTCCTTACATTTACATATCCTTTCCCCACTGTGAATTCTTACGTTTAGTTAATTGTAACGAGGAACTATAGGATGTGTCACATCCGTTACATTCATAAGCACTGAATTCTGATGTTTAGTGACGTTGGAAAAGCATCTAAAGGCATTCCCATAGTCTTTACACTCATATATCTGTTCCCACTGTGAGTTCTTATATGTGTAGAGAGGTTTCACGGCCTCATGAATTTGTGAAATTGTGAAAGGCCTTTCTACATTCCTTACACTCATAAGGAATCTCTCCACTGTGAATTCTCCTATGTGTGCTGAGGTGTGAGATACAAAGAAAGGCTTTGCCACATCCCTTACATTCATAAAGTCACTCTTCACTGTGAGCTCTCAGTATGTATAATGGGGTCTGAGTTCTGAAGAAACATGGTGCCACATTTCTGACATTCACAGGAAGTAAGAAACTGTCCAGTAAGAGTTCTCACAGGAGTCCTGTTTTAACAGGGACAACTGCACGCTTCTCCACACTCCTACATGGAGAGGCCTTGCATCCAGAGTAACATGTGACAGTTTGCTGAAGCAATGAATGACCTATTGAAGTTATCCATGTTCAGGAAATCCAGAAGCATACAAGTGGACATGCAAATTTATACGGGAATGTACATTTTCATTCAGTCATAATAAAAAAAAAGAGAGAGAGAGAAGAGAAGAAAAAAAAAAAAGACAGACATCCAGAAGGATGTGCTTCCCTAAGAGTCCTCCGGAGCAAGGCTGTCCACACTGACTGTCTTCATTACTTCTACAGAAGTTCCTTCTCATATGCTTGTTAAGAATAGACAGCTTGCTTGTTGTAGTCATCTGATACCGCTCTAACTGAGATACCAGGAGTGAAAAGCTTTAGCAAAGAAAAGTTTACTCTCATACAGTCCAGGAAGCTGCAATTCCCAATTCAGGATGTCCACTTAGGTGGCGCTGCAGGAGGGTCCCTGTGATGCATCAGTCTCTATTCAGGGAGCACCTTGGAGCAGGAACCTCAGACCTGAAGGAAAGCTCTACTTCCAGTGCTGCTTTCCTGATAACATGAGGTTCCCAAACCTCTGCTTCCTTCCCTTTCTTTGTATCTCTTGTAGGATCAAAGGATAAAAGGTACTACAAGCCGCATTCCAGGCAAACTCCCTTAACAAGGGTTTTGTAGTCCCACCATAATCCTCTTTTAAGATGATCCTGTTAGCCACAGGCAGACATTAGGATTTATAACACAGGAAAATCACAAAACGGAAAACAATCACAGAATACACGGAATCATCATCCAGCCAAATTACTAAGTATTTTTCATGGGACACAATTCAATCCCTAACAATGCTGTTAGATATCAATTTGTTACCAATGCACCATTCACAAGCCCTGAACTGGCTTGTGTTTCACAGATTAAATCATCTGGCAGAGATGCTACCACTACTTTCCCTGTACTTCTAAAATATAGGATTCTAAAATCATTCTAGATAACTGAAACATGTTTTCAATATTCACTATTTCAACTCACATTGAAGAAAAATACTACACTGTGAAAGTTTTCGGAGACACAGTGATAAAAAAAAGAAGACCCGTTGCCATCAAGCTGATTCCAACTCAGTGACCCTACAGGACAAAGCAGAACTGCGCCACAGGGTTTTCAAGGAGTCCCTCATGGACTGCAACTAATGATACTTTGGTTAGGAGTCGTAACTCTAAACCACTACATCACCAGTTTCCACAGGATATGATAGCTGGATTTTTTTAAATTTATATATCTCTCTATATATAGATATATATACTTACAAGGCACCAGCGGTCCTGGTGACACAAAGGTTAAAAGCTTGCCTGCTAATCAATGCATTAGCAGCTCAAATCCACCAACTACTCCTTGCAAATCTGATTAGGCAATTGGATTCAGCCTTGCACGGTAACCGTGAGTCAGAATGGGTTCAACAGCAATGGGTTTGGTTTTCTGGTCAGGCTGTATTGGAACAGAACCTAAAAGTTGGTGGTTGGAACCAATCCAGCACTACGTTCATGAGTCAGAATGGATTTGATGGTCCTTGGCTTCAGACGTGTGTGTGTGCATGTGTGCTTCTGAGAGGACAATTGCGTGCAGGTAACATGGAGAGTGTGCACAAAGGCATATCATGAAGGATGACAGGGAACAGCAATGACTACTTCCTTGACTCTGAGCCAAAACTCTGGTCTTCAGGGTCTCTGGAAATGTGCAAAATCATCAAGTCAACTGTGTAATAAACACAGAAGAATCTTTACAATGTCCCAGACCACCAATAATCTGTTTACCAAAAAAATGAAGGAAAAAAAAATACTGAAATCAACACTCACACTTGGAACATCTAAAGGGTCATAAAGCTTTTGACCAAAATTGAAATGAGAAGTCAGTTTCATAAACGGAACACTGTGAGGAAGCCAGTGTATGCATGCTCCTTAGAGGAAAGGAACTCGCTTGTCTTCTTTAACAATGCATTCCCATTCCTCTGCCCGTATACGGGGTAACACTCAGAAGCATCACATATTGGTTACTACATAATAAATGTTAAAGAAAATGAAGTCATCCATACCTAGTGAGGCCAGGTTTCTGAAGGTTTCCAGCATCACCTCTCTGTAGAGTTTCCTCTGAGAAACATCCAGCAATGCCCACTCTTCCTCGGTGAAGTCCACAGCCACATCCTCACCAGCCGCTGAGCCCTAGAAATACAGAATATTCTACTTCAGTAAGGTACCATGTACTCCAACATGTGTGAAATACACAGTAAGGCTGAAAGTCCTGGGGAAATGAGATTTCATGGGGTTCTGCCACAGGGTTCTCTGCTCTCCAAAGGTCTGCTCTGGGGGTCAGCCATCAGCCTCACTTCTTCACTGGCTCACTGTGTCCATTGAACCTCATGGACTGCATCCTGTCTACGAGACTTAAAAATACTTCCTGTATGAGGGACTTAACCTTCTCTACTTTCACTGCCACCAATTCCACTCATTTCCGCTCTCTTCAGTCTACAACACTCAGAGCACAGAGTGGAGAAATGCTTTCCAATGAAAGCCCTATTTCCACATTCAGATCACCTCTCCCTGGGACGACAGGTTAGGAACTTGCTCAGCACCCGCCTGAATACTTAAGAAAACCAGAAGCAGGGTGAAACCAGGATGCAATGAACCTGAAAATGTCCATGTGTAAACTCTTTAGGTTGCTGAAAAATGGAATTTTCAATGAAGAAGTCAACTGAGCAGTTTCAATGCCCTAGGCCCTATTTTTACAAAACTAATCCTTCCGGTTCCAACTTTTGCATTTCAGTCACCAGTAAGCAATGATCAGTACATCTTAACTGCAACTTGGATCAATTTTAGACTGCAGAATTTGACCCCCCAAAATCTTCAATCTCTTCATCTTTGGCCTTAGTGGTTGATGGGTATTTAAATGATAGTCCTATTGACTGTTCTCCCTGGTAGGAGGATGACACTCTATCTGACAGTCTTCTACTGCTGTTCATAAGGTTTCCACAGGCTAACTCTTTGAGAAGTACATTGCGAGGTTCAGCCGAAATCTGTCTAGAAGTTCAGCTACAATTTCTCTACTATGAATGACCTTCATGGTCTCTGAAATACTCATGACATGGCATCTAGCATCACAGCAAAATACAAGTGACGACAAATGGACAGATACATGGGGGTTTATGCTATCGTTAACAAAGAACACTTAAAGCAATGGCTTCAAATGCAAAACAAATCTAACTTTCATATAGTAATTTTACAGTCACCAGAAAACGTCTACGTTTAGATTTGTCTTGGTTCAGAATCAATTATGTCTAACCTTTTGAACCTGGATCTTAGAAATTTACATTTATACTAAACTTCGAAAGACGAAAATGTTGGGGATACTCCAATTTACATTGGTAGCAACATGCTCAAAACAACCAAGATCAACCACAGGCAGTATTACGGAGCTTCCTAAGAAATTGCAATTAAGCTTTTTGTATTATAAAAACTCCAAGAGAATTATTAAAAAGCAAGTGTAAATCCTACTACCTTTTGTCCAAAAAACAAGGAGAAATAATGTGTTTCACTTTTGAATTTTCACTCTAATATCAGGCAAAATATGCAACTCTTTGTGTCTGAGAAGTTTATATCCATTTAATTGAAAAATTCTTGAAAGACAATCTGACCTAGAATGTTTTTCCAATGGAAACTGTTAGCCTCAGAAGTTAAATACAACATCTCACGGGATGAGCTTACCCAGCCAAACAGAGCATTTTTAGTTTAGATTCCCATACAAGACTCTGCAATTACTGAAAATGACTGGGACTTAATAGCTATAGCAGAGACGGGTGGCCAGACACAGACTCGACTGGGGAAAGCATGCGTCTAAAACACCTCAAAGCCGCCAGGAAACAACATCCCACCAGAAGGTATGTAGGACGACACCCCGCACATTATCCAGCTGGACCCACTGTCCATGCCCACACTGCAACGAGGAATTTGGGAGAGAACACCACACACAGACAGGGCCTTCCAGTATTAACACTCTCATTGTCTAACAAGTACAGCTGCAGTTCTGGAACTGCAGTCAAAACCCTCTAAGACCTGGGGAGCTACACACTCCCAAAATATGTATAAGCTTGGTTAGACTACGATTTCTAGTATTACGAGGATTTCCTTCATTCATGATTGTCAGTTTCATATGTGTTATCAATTCTAATCTCTGCCTCTGCTTTGTGTGGCACGATTAGGTTATGTTAGAGAGGATGGAGTGGGACTGTCACATCCCTCCTAAGGTCACATCTGAGGTTCCATTAAAAGGAGTTTCCCTAAGAATGGGCCTCATAACACCTTTTATCCTGTAAGAGATTAAAGGAAAGGGAAGCGAGCAGAGTAGGAGACCTCCTACCACCAAAAGGCAGCATTAAGACTAAACCATGTCTTCTGGACCCAAGGTCCCTGGGCTGAGAAGCTCCTTGACCAGGGGAAGATTCAAAGACCTTCCTCCTGAGCTGAGGAAGACAGAAAGCCTTCCCTTCGCTTTGGACTTCTAGTCTACCAGACTATGAGAAGATATACTTTTCTTTAGTGAAACTCTGTATGTAGTATTTCCATTACAGCAGCATCAGATGAGTAAGACATGGGGGTAGACAACAAACCTACAGAGAAGGGACAAGGGTGGCTCTGGAGGACCACGGACTCTCTCCTCAGTGACAGCCGCTCCATCTTCAGACTCTGCTCAGAAGGTCCTGTGACTGAACACACACAACCAAGGCCCAGGATGAAAACGTCAACATCCCAGGACGCGAGCCCTGAGACTGAAGCATGGAAGGTGAGCCCCGGCATCCAAGAGCTGAAAATCTACCTATTTCTGGAGAAACAGTCCAGGAACAGTGGAGTGGGCCATCAGGATGCCGCTTAGGGCTCAGTCCCTTGGCCTTCTCTGCCACCTGTTTACGTGACTGCGGAACCTCAGGACCCCCAGCAGTTCACATCTAGCCTCACCCCTTTGAGTAACAGTAGCCTAGTTCTTGCTATTATACACCATTTCTCCCTCCACCTTCTGGAACTCTAAATGAACGATTAAACACAAGAGGCTACTGCAGGAAGAGAGACAGCAGAGGAAGGCGAGTCACGAGGCAGTCTGGAGGCACATGAGTGATGTCTGGTTCCCAAAGCCAGTCAGGGCAGCTGAAATCCTTACTTGTGATTCCACGGATGTGGAAGATGGGCACCTCCCGTCCACAGCTGCCTAGACTCAACTGTGTCACCCTGTCGCATCTGAGACCTGAAACAGAAGAAGACAGTGTTTAGTAAGGAAGGACTGGTTCCTAACCAGAGAAATAAAAGACCTTTACAAAGAGAACCACAAGACCTTCCTACAAGAAACTAAGAGAGGCTTACATAAATGGAGAAACCTACCCTCCTCATGGATAGGAAGACTTAACGTTGTGAAAACGTGTATTTTACCCAAACCAATCGCTTTATGTAACATAATCCCAATAAAAATTCCTGGGACATTATTAATGAGATGGAGAAGCAAATCACTAATTTTCTTTGAAAAAGGAAGAAACCCGGATAAGTAAAGCACTACTGAAGAAGAAGAACACACTGGGACGTCTCTGACTAGCTGAATTTAGAACCTATTACACTGCCACAGTTGTCAAAAAAGCGTAGTACCGGTACAGAAAGACGCAGATAAATCAATGGAACAGAGCTGAGACCCCAGACATGTCACCATCCTCCTATGAACAGTTGATATTCAACCAGATGTTAAACTGGGGTAAAAGCAATCTCGTCAACAAATGGTGCTGGCAAAACTGGATATCCATCTCCAAAAAAACTGAAACAAAACCCACATTTCATACAAAAACCAACAGACCCTGCATAAAAGACCTACATATCAGATCGAAAATGATAAAGCACATCCAAGAAAGAATAGGATCAACAATGGAAGTCTTAATACACAACACAGACTTCAAAATCGGACAAAGCACAATCAACAGAAAACAGACAAATGGGAACTACTAAGAAGCAAACATTTTTGCTTATCCAACAACTGTATCAAAAGAATTAAAAGACCACCTACAGAATAAAGCCAGTCATTACCTACAGAATGGGAAAAAATAACTGGCCACTATATGTCAGACTCATGTCCCATCTCCATAATCTATAAAGTAATATAAAATATCAATAAGAAAAAGATAAATCATCCAATTAACCGATGGACAAAGGAGATGGACAGACACTTCTCTAAAGAGGATATCCACGGAGCCAAAAAAACACACGCGGACATGCTAACGATTAATTATTAAAGAAATTCATATCAAAGCGACGATAAGATACCATCTCAGCCCAACAAGGTTCGCCATGATCCAGAAAATGCAAAACAACAAATGCGGGAGAGACTCTGGAGAAATCGGAACTCTCCTACACTGTTGGTGGCATTGCAAAATGGTCCAACTTCTCTGCAAGACAATCTGGCACTTCCTTAAAAAGCTGGAAACAGATACACCACTTGACCCAGTAATTCCACTGCTTGGAATATATCCTGCAGAATCAAGGGCATTGACATGAACAGGTACATGCACACAAATATTTATTGTAGCACGGTCCACAAGAGTCAAAGGATAGAATCAACCCACATGCCCAACAACAGACAAATGGATACGTAAACTATGGTATATACACTCAATGGAACACTATCCAATGAGAAAGAACAATGATAATTCTAGGAAGCATGTCATACTTTGGTTTCAGCTGGAGGGCATTATGTTGAGTGAAAGTAGTCAGCAGCAAAAGGACAAATATTTTATGAGACCCCTAAAAGAAGAACTTATAAACAGATGCATGAATAGAAGAAAAGACTGTTTGACAGCTGCAAGGGTGGAGGAGGAGGGAAGGAGACGGTAGGGTTTAGGTTAGTTAACAGAAATTTGGTTGCCTGAAATCAGTGACAGCACACATTAGAAACAGGATCCATTTTAACCGGATTTCAACATCACATGATTACTCCTCCAATCCTAACCCAACACTGCAAGGACAGAGTAGTTTGAGTGGGGATCCAGGGACCATCGTCTCAGCAGACATCAAGTCCAATTAGCCTAACTCAAATTTTGCTAAGAGAATCCTCTGCACCCCACATTGGTGAGCGGCATCTGGGGTCTTAAAAACTGCAAAGCTGCCAACTGAGGTATACCAAACGGTATCAATTCAGCAGGAATGGATGATCACCAAGGATCAAAACAACACAGGGGAAAGAGAACCCAGAAGACAGAGAGACCCACGTGGGTAAGTGACTACATTGACATGTAACCAGAACCGGATGATGCCTGACCACCACTAGTGGCAGCCATGATAGAGCTTACCAAGTTGAGTCTGACTGGCAACACAAAGGGTACAAGCTGAGATCTCCACTAAAAGACTGCAGTTGATGGTTCAGGAGCCTCAGGGTTCCCCTGGGGCATGGCATCTGGCCTTGATGTTGCCCCTGTCCATAAATCATAATGAAGGTCAACTCTTCAGACAGGAATGGATCAGACGTGGCGACACAGAAGAATCACATCGTGTGTTCACTGTAGTTTCATGCATCTATAGGATGACATCTTGCTGAACTCTTTACTGGAGGTGGGGGACAGGGTGGAGAGGAGGGGATGGCAGATTGTTAGGAGGCTATGACATCTACAGAACAGAGAGGAGGAGTGCGCTGTCAACACGCAGGGAGAGCCATGGAAGGAGCTGCACAGAGGCTGGTACGCAAATGTACATGGGATTGGACATTTTCACTCCATCATAATAAAAACAAAGAAATTTTGTTTAAAAAGATAAACAGAGAAAAATCACTTGGACTCCTCCACACCAAAAAGAGAACTTCCAAAAGGAAACCACCAAATCAATACCACTTATAATAGCCCCCCCGTTTTAGTCAGCCAGTGCTGCTGTAATAGAAATAACACAGAGAATACGATTTTAGCAAAGTAAACATTATTCGTACCCAGTTGGGTAGGCTACAAGTCCAAATTCTGGACTGTTACTGAACCAGTAAACAACATCATGATAAGTGAAAAAATGACTGAGGTTCTCAAATCTTTCATTTTCCTTTGCTGCACAATCGACGCCAATGAAGCAGCGGTCAACAAATCAAAAGACACATTGCTTTGGGAAAATTGGCTACCAAGAACCTCTTTCAAGTACTCAAAAGTAAAGAGGTCACCTTGAAGACTAAGGTGCTCTGACCCACACCAAGGCAGTTTCAATCCTATCACATGCACGTGAACCCAGAACAGTGAATAAGGAAGACAGAAGAACAAATGATGCCTTTGAATTGTGGAATTGGAGAAAAACATTGACCGTACCATGGACTGCCAAAAGAACAAACAGATCTCTGGAAGAATTACACCCACATTGTTTATCAGAATCAAAGATGGCAAGCCTGCATCTTACACACCTTGGACATGTTGTCAGGAGGGACTGAGACCGGGAGAAGGACACCAAGCTTGCTAGACTGTAGGGTCAGCAAAACAAGCCGGATTGACATAGTGGCTGCAATGACGGGTTTAAGAATAAAAATGACTGGATACGGCGCAGAACTGGGTAAGCATTTGGATCTGTTGTGCACGGAGTCCCTAGGAGTTAGAACCTACTTGAGAGCACCTAACAAGAACTTTATCTGTAAACCGTCATCTAAAGTAAATCAAAAATTAAAAAAGACCTACATATCAAATCTAAAACTACAAAGATCAAACAAGAAGAAATAGGGACAACAGCAGTTCTAATACATAGACTACAGTATCTCACCAAAAATGCACAAACAGAAAACAGATAACTAGGAACTATAAAAAATCAAATACTTATACTCCTCCAAAACCTTTACATCAAGAGAGTTAAAAGACAACCTGTAGAACGGGAAAAAATATTTCCTAACTACACATCGGATTAATCACTGATAGCCATAATCTAAAAGGTATGGCAAACGCATCTACAAGACAAAGGTAAATAACCCTATTAAGAAATGGGAAAGGAGATGGACAGACACTTCACCAAAGAAGTCATCCAGGCAGCCAACGGACACATGAGGAAAGGCTCACTATCATTACCTATTACAGAAAGCCAAATTCAAACTACAATGCAATACCATCTCATCCCAACAAAATGGGCAATAATCCAAAACACACAAAACAACAAATGCTGGAGAGGCTGTGGAGAGACTGCAATTCGCTTCCAATGCTGGTGGGGATACAAAATGGTACCACCTCTTTGGAAAGCAATTTGGGGCTTCCTTAAAAAGCTAGAAATAGAAATGCCATGTGATCCAGCAGTTCCACGGCTTGGAATATATCATACAGAAATAAAGGTGGTGACACAAAACAGATAAATGCACACAAATGTTTACTGCAGCCCTGTCCACAACAGCAAAAAGATGGAATCAGTCTAAGCACCCATCAACAGGTAAACACACCAGGGCACATACACACAATGGCACACTACGCAATCATAAAGAGCAATGATGATTTTAGGAAGTATATCATAGCCTGGTTTCAACTAGAAGACATTATGCTGGGTGAAATCAGTCAGGTGCAAAAGAACAAGTACTGTACGACACCTCTGCTATAAGGACTTAAAAATGGACTTAAGTACAGAAGAAAAGATTCCTGAATTCTACAAGGGTGGGGCATAAAGGGGAGGGATTTTCATAGATTACATGGCCCATGGGTATTTGGCCAGGTGAAGGGAGTGACCAGATGCATCACAGGGCAGATCACTGTCAACAGATGCCATAAATGCAAACCTTTTGAATACTCAACCCAATACTGCAAACGGTAAAGCAACAGAGACAGGAGCCTCGAGATCATGTTTTCAGGGGACACTGAGGTCAACTTGCCTAACTACTCTTTAGCTGGAAACCCTAGTGGCACAGTGGGTTAAGAGCTACATCTGCTAACCAAAAGTTTGGCAGTTCAAATCTGTCAGCTGCTCCTTGGGAACTCTATGGGAAAGTTCTACTCTGACCTTCGGGCTTGCTACGAGCTGGATGTCCAATTCCATGACAGAGGGTAACAGGTAAAAGGAAGTCCTTAGCTAAGAATGTCTTCTATACCCCATAGTGGTGGGTGGCGTCTGGGGTCTTAAAAGCCAACAAGCGCCCACCCAAGGTACGACAAACATTACCAACACATCTGCAACACACGATGACAGAGTACATCACAGACATGAGGAAAAATGAGCCCAGGAGACAGAAGGACCCAAATAAATGGGAGATTGCACCAATATGAGACCAGCAGAACGGGATGGTGCCTTGCAGCCTAGACATCACCAAAGGTAGCTATGAAGGAGGACACAATGTAGTCTCTGAGGGAACATCAGAAAAAGAAGGGTGCAGTTGACTAACTCAACTAAAAGACCAGAACTGATGGTCTGACAGCCTGGTGGGTGCCCTGGGAACACGGCCCCTAGGACATAACCTGTAACCATTACTGAGGTCAACCGTTTGAACAAGCATGGACTGGACTCAGGGACACAGTGTGTGCATGTCGTATGTGTACTTTACGGTTTTATACGTTTACAGGAGGCTGTCCTAGTGGCTTCTCTACAGATGGGAGAGAATTAAGAGTGGAGAGGAGGGGGCAGGTTCTCCTTAGACGATACTAGAAACACAGAGTGAAAAGGAGGAATGTGCCCTCACAGCGTGAAAAGAGCAGATGGTGCCTATGCAAATTTTATTCGGTTTGTATCCTTTCACTTAATCATAATATTGAAAGACAAGAAAATCAAAAGAGAGGATTTAAGGTTGAAAATCAAGAAACCGACTTTCAAATCTGTAAATCGTGACAGGGCCAAAAGCCGAATGTCACATTAAAAACTAACCAAAAGGAAAACTTTAGAGAAATCATCATTTCAAGAATGAAAGGAAGAAGTAGATGATTTGGCTAAGGACCAAATCGGCAAAACTTTCCGACTCGCCACAGGCATGGAGGACCACCCCGAGAGCCGCGGCGACAGTCGGGGCACAGGCCACGAGGCCCACGAGCGCTCTGGCCAGAGGTGGGGAGGGGTCAGGGAAGGGCGACCGGCAGGCGGGTCCCCGCGGAGGAGCAAGGCCGGCCACCGGCGTCCGACTGTTGCACCGGAAACGGACGGGGAGCTGGTACGCCGACAGGGCCCGGTCGCAGACCTGGGGCTTTGTAGGGTCCCCCGGATCCCGCACCAGACGACGCAGCGCTGGAGCCGACACAGAGCACGGGATTTCAAAGGGAAAGAATACACTCACCACCCAGAGACGGCGGCGCCGAACGACCCTCCTCGCACGCACAGGAAAAGGCGTGAGGAAAGCCCGCGAACGGGGACGTCACGAAGGGCGTGGCCACGCCGACGGAGGGGCTCGGCTTGCGGACGGCGGGGCGGGGCGGGGACCTGCCGGGCGAGGAGTGGGCGGTGCACGGGGAGCGACGCAGAAGCTGACCCACCTGAGTGCACGGTTTCTTCTTTCCAACACAACTGGATGCTCCTACGGAGCCATTTCAGCGTGTTCGCGGTACTGAAGACCAGAGCTGCTTCCCTTAGCATTTCCAATAACTTAAGTATGTGAAGGCCCGAGGGGACAGGAGCTGGTATTACAGAACCAAGGTCCTCAACCGACAGAGTTGACACGTCCTGGAGTTGTAACTACTATCACACAATAATGTGAGTTGTCATTGTTGAATGAGAAGGTGCCCCATAAATCTTGATCTAAGACACAGTAAGAGGCGAGTCGTGTAGGTCCCACGTATTGCAAGCTGAGACATTTTGCACCTAACGTGTGGTTTTTGGTTTTTGTGCCCTAGAGGCGTTTCCCATAGGACTCTATAGCACAGTAAAACCTAAACCAAACGTGTGGCCTCAAGTCTCTTACACCTCACAGTGACCCTATAGGACAATGAAGAATAGCTCCACAGAGTTTCCAAGAAACAGCTGATAGATTTGAAATGCCAACTTTTCTGACTAGCAGTCAATCTCTCAATTACTAGGCCACAGGGTTCCATAAGGCAAGCCAGTCAGTTGCTGTTGAGTCATTTCCTAGTCAAACTGACGCTGTAGGGAGGAGTAGAACTGCCCCATAGAGTTTCCCAAGACTCCCTGGCAGATTGGACTGGCTGACCTTTCGATTAGCAGACGTAGCCCTTAATCCACTACATGACCAGGGCTTCCTATGTGCTTATAAATGGTACCGTTTCCTGTAATGGTAACCCCCTCCAAACTAAAGTCACAACCATTTTGACTTTTTAACCCTAGAAATTCTTCACTTCAAGTTGCCAGTGTGTTGGACTTTCTACTCCTTGACTCTGTAAACCAGGCAAAGTTGACTTAGGAATGATGGATCTGCAGTTTCACTCCTGCAGGTGTCACAGGTCTGAGAGTGCTCAGTGGTATGATGACTGGTCTGGTCCATCAGTCCATCGGGCCGAGAGGGCAGGTCTTTCCATGTCCAGAGAAGCACCTGATCTCCTGGCTGCAAAGAATGTGTAGCTATCAGAAGAGCCAGCTTCCAACAAATCCGCTCTACCTGAAATAATGACAGAGAATTGTTGGGGAGATGGGGGCTCAAAACACAGACAGATATACACCAGTCCAAGGGTGTCCAGTGAAGTTTATTGGAAGAGAGGGAGAGCGGGGTCTGAGCTGAGAGTGGTTCAGCCCAGGCACTCCTTTGTAGGTAGTTTAGCGTGAGGGGGGCTTATGGTTTGATAAGGAAAGAAAGAATGGTAGCAAGAAATCCTGGTTAGGGGAATTCTGGTTTGAACAAGGAAGAAGTGTTGATTAGAAGGGGAAGGGCTAAGGTTTGTTTATGGTCAGGATTTTGATAGGGGAAGAGCTTTCAACTAAGAGGGGAAGACAGCCTTCAAATAATTTATGGTACCACCCTGAGTGGTCCGCGAAGCTGTTTTCAGCTGATGGCAGGTCTGATAATTGGATAAGAGGACCTTCCTCAAGGACCGAGTCCTCTCAATAACTATGTTGAATTTCACGGACAGAGTACCCTCAATAAGCTTGGTTGAGAAAGCAAATATTTACACATCATTATATTAGGAGGCTGGATAGGGAACCGTGGGTACAGTTGGTTAAGACAACCTGGTCTCCCCTGAAGTATTTCAGAAGGCCTAATTTAAGTTTGCCTCCGGGGTGCAATAAACATTCACTGGAAGCCTGGTGCAGGATCATTCTTCAAGAGTAGCCTGGGGGAGGGGGCGGAGTCAAGATGGCCGACTAAGCACACGTCTCCTTCTATCCGTCTAGAAACCAAGACCTGAATTGACAATCAAAAAGAGCCTTCTGATTACCTAATCAGCCTCAAGACACGGCACAGAGTGTTAATTGGGACTTGATACCAATCAGAGAAAAACCTCCTCTCTTTCGCTGACTCCCACTCCTGGCTAGCCCCGGCTCTCACGGACGGAAGGTAAATGCACCGTTTTGACTTTTTTTTTCTTCGGTCTCGGCTGGCGGGTGGAGCTGGGCCTTGCCTGGCGGCTGGACTCATTCGCGCTGCTGGGGTATAGGCAGGCGAAATTCCCATATTCTGAGAGCCAGGCTCGGGACTCTGTTAATCTAGCCACTTTGAACCTTTCGTTTTGTAGCTGCCTCAGTGGGATTTGTGCGGAGCTCCGTGGTCAGGGTGTGGGACGCCATGTTGGTACCCAGATTTTAACGGGACCTCGTTCTTAGCCTGGGAGCCAGCGCCTGCAAACGGGACAGCGCTTCTCCATCAGAAAAGTAGTGATTTTGCACAGTGCTGCCTACGTTGGGGGCCCTGCAACAGAAGCAGAGGAATCGCTGCCTCTCGGCACCTTTAGCCCCGCTGTCTGCTGCCTGTGTGGAGGACGCCATCTTGGGTACGGTGGCCGCAGCTGGACCTAATTCTTCACTTGGGAGCCAGAGCCTGCCCACAGGAGAGTGCTTTTCTATCACAAAACCAGTACTCGAGGCAGTGTTGGCTAAGGCTAGGCCCTGTCAGCAGAGGCCACCAGGGCAGTAGAAGTGCTGTATTCTGAACTAGTTTGTTATCATCTGGGGTGGGATATAGTGGCGCTTACTTTGTCAGATGAGAAGAGAGACCTCTACACCTGAAAGCTTAACTGACTTGTGAACCGGTCAGATACCTTTTGCTTTACATTTGAAGACAGCCTGGAGAAACATTTGCAATCCATCCTCACAGTACCTCTTCCAGCCTCTATATACTCACATGGGACCCAAAAAGCAACAGACAATTGTGGCATACAAGCAATCACTCATGGCTTCAGAAGGCTCCCAAATAAAGCAACCAAGGAGTTTCCAAGATGAAGAAACTTTTATGAAAGCATCAGGAAGTGAATACAAATTGATTATATGCAGAGTGAGAGACGTAGGGGAGTAGTAAGAGGAGGAGTAAGAATGAGGAGCAGGTTAATATATATACAATCACTAAACATGTTCGGTGTTCAGCGGGGGAAATGGCAGGAGATAGTCCTACAGACAGTAAGATTACCGAGGTTATTATGAGACCAAGGTGTAAAGAGAGACTCAATTGGTTGGCTGTGGTGACGTTCGACGGAGTTTGAGTTTCAGTGGATTTTGTGGATTGAGGGAACTTGTGCATCCGTCATCCAGGGCCTTCTTTATCATAGTAAGATGATGCCAGGCCGGGTCACCTAAGAGTTTAACAGCGGTTGGGGTGGTTAGGACTATGGTATGGGGTCCTGTCCATCAGGGCTGCAGGGGCTTCGGGTGCAGGACTTTTAGGAACAGTGAGTCTCCTGAGTGTAGATGCAGGTTGGCGATAGTGGATTCTTTATTTCGAGGTTGTGGGAGGTACTTGTCTGCACGCTCTCATAAGAGCTGCCTGAGGAGTCAAAGGTAGGGTAGATAGTCGGCCAGGGGCGGGGGATCGGAGGGTAAGTTGTGATTGAGCAGAAAAGGTCGGCCGTACATTAGTTCAAAGGACTCAGGAAAGTGGGTTTGTGGGGTGCATCCCGTATTCGGGTTAGGGTGAGTGGGAGAAGGTCTACCCAAGATTGGCGGAGTTCTGACCGTTTGGCAAGGTAGGTCTTGATGAGGCCGTTAGCCCTTTCCACCTTGCCTGATGATTGGGGCCGATAGGGGATGTGGAGCTTCCACTGGATTCCCAGGGTAGTGGAAATCTGTTGGACCACTCTGGAGGTGAAGGCTGGCCCATTATTGGACTGTATAGAGGAGGGCAGTCCGAATCAGGGAATGATGTGAGTTATTAAAATGTCAACAGCAATGGAAGCAGTTTCACCTTTAGTTGGAAAGGCTTCTACCCAGCCGGTAAGGGTGTCAATTAGAGTGAGGAGGTACTTTAATGATTTCTGTGTTGGCATGTGGGTCAAGTCGATTGGCCAGTCTTGGCCTGGCAGGCGTCCTCTCGTTTGGTGGGTAGGGAATGTGGGTTGGAGGCTCCCCTGGTTGTTGGTGGTCTGGCACGTGACACAAGAGGAGTAGACAGCTTCTATAGTTGGAGTGAGGGAGGATGAGAGGAACAGTGGTTGTAAAAAGTGTTTTACAGCTTCACTACCTATGTGTAGTGAGTTGTGTATAAGGGTGATACAGCCTGTAACCTGTGCTTCTGGGATTACTAGTTTGTTATCTTTGTGGATCCACCCTTCAGGGGAGATTGAGGCTCCCTTTTTTGTCCAGAAAACCTGTTCTTCATCGGAGTATTGTGGCGTAAGGGTGGGAGGTGACAGGAATAGGACAGAGGCTGTGTTAAGTTGCGGGCTGTCTCATCTGCCCTGTTGTTTCCTTGTGTAACTGTGGAGTTGTCGGGTTGATGGACTTTGCGATGTATGATGGCTACTCGGGTAGGGAGCTGGAGGGTCTCTAAGAGGCAGGCGATGAGTTTTGCATTTACGATTGGTGTGCCTTTAGTTGATAGGAAGCCTCACTGTTTCCAAACAGAGGCACGGCAGTGGGCTATTAGGAAAGCATATTTGGAATCCATGTATATATTAGACGTTTTCTCTTTGAGATATGAAGGGCCCTGGTGAGAGTAATAAGCTTAGCCTTTTGGGAGGTTATTCCTTCTGGGAGAGTGGCGGCCTGTATGGTTTCAGTGAGGGTGACTCCTGGATAGGCTGCCCGTCTCCGTCCCTGAGTCTGCCGTGGAACTGCCATCCACAAAGAGGATGAGGTCTGGCTGGGGTAGGGGTTGGTCTGTGAGATTTTGGACGGGGGCCACCAGGGCCTCGGTTATGTCAACGCACGAGTGTGTGTTTGTGAGTGTTTCAGGGTCTGTTGGTTGGGCACGAAGGCGGCCGGGTTTAAGGACGGAGACTGGGCTAGGGAGATTTCAGGGTTATCAATAGAAAGTAAATGAAGCTGTTGTATGTGGGAGGGTGAGAGGAGTGATACTGAGCGATGGGTCAGGAGATCCTGCAGCCGGTGAGGTGAAAAGACTTGCAGTGGCTGACGGAGAGTCAGTTTGAGAGCTTCTTGTGTCAGTGTAGCCGCGGCAGCTACGGCCCAAAAGCAACGTGGCCAGCCTTTGGTGCCAGCCGTAGGGTCTAATTGTTACAAGAGATGTGCAGTCAGGATGAATATGGGGCCTAGGGGTTGTATGAGGATTCCTAGGTCAATTCCTTTCTTTTCGTCAGTAAAAGGGAGGAACGGTTTGCTGGGATTGGGAAGGTGGAGTGGCGGCGAACGTTGGAGGCGCTTGAGAAGTTTGTGAAATGCCTGCTTGACTATCTGCGGTGACTGTAAGGGGCCCACTGGAGTGTTTTTTTGCGGCTTCATACAGTGGCTTGGTGATTGTGGAGTAGGCGGGGATCCAGTGATAGAGAAATCCCACCAGTTCCAGGAAGGAAAGAATTTGGTCTGCTGTCATGGCTGGTAGTAGGTTCTGTAAAGCCTGTATTCTGTCTGACGTTAGCGTGCGAGTGGTTGGTGTGAGCGGAATGCCTAGGTATTTGACTGAAGTGGTGGAGAGTTGGGCTTTAGACGGAGAGACTCAGTAGCTCCTTGTTGTCCAGGAAGTTGAGAAGTTGGGCTGTGTGTAAGATTGAGTAGTCCAGGGATGGGCTGCATAAGAGTAAATCATCTACATACTGTAGGAGGGTACTGGGAGACAGTGTGCATTCACTGAGGTCTTTGGCCAGGGCCTGGCCGAAGAGGTGGGGGCCATCGCTAAATCCCTGAGGTAGGACAGTCCAGGTCAGTTGGCTTGCTGAGTGTCTGGGTCTTCCCCCCTGAAAACAAATAGATTATATGAGGATGAGTCAAGGGGAATTGTAAAGAAAGCATCTCTGAGGTCTAGTTTACAAAAGCAGGTGGTTGAAGTGGGGACACTGGACAGGAGCGTGTATGGATTGGGGACAACAGGATGCAATGGAACTACTGCTTCATTGATTAAACGCAGATCTGGTACTAGCATGTAACAGCCATCAGGCTTTTTTACTGGCAGGATAGGTGTGTTGTATGGTGAGTGGGTGCGTATTAAGAGAGCCTTTGTGAGTAGTCTCTCAATGACGGGTTTTAGTCTGCGTCTGTGAGTGGGGGAGATGGGAAATTGTGGTCTGGACGGGAAGTGTGAGGGGTCATTTATTTGTATGATGACAGGCTGGTGATTGGTAGCAATAGTTGGGGTTGAGGTCTCCCAAATTTTGGGGTCTATGTGGTCTGGGGATAGGGGAAGGTTGGGCAGGTGAGGGGGTTCAGCTATTAAAGAGAGTATGAGGGAAGCTGAAGGGTCTGAAATAACCTGTACAGTGGATCCTAGTTTAGAGAGCTGGTCTCTGCCGAGGAGCGGAGTGGGACAGGGGGGCATTATTAGGAAGGAGTGTGTTCGGATTTTATTGTCTAACAGGCATGAGATGGGTCCCGTTGTTGGCAGGTTAGAGGGCTGTCCGTCAATTCCCATGACTGAGACTGGGGGAGAATAAGTTGGGGCTGAGTAGGAGGGGAGAACAGAATAGGTAACACCAGTGTCAATTAAAAACGACACTGACTCACCTGCTGCCTTGAGGTTTACCTTGGGCTAAGAGAGACTGATCGGGGTTGATCAGCTGGGGTTCCTTCCATCTTCAGCTGCCAGTCCCAGGACAGCCAGTGGTAGTTCTGGGGATGGAGAGGATGGCCCCCCATGGTCGTTCCTACAGGGACAGTCACTCTTCCATTGGCCCCGCTGACCACATGCCAGGCACGGAGTGGTGAGCAGCCGAGGTTGTGGACACTGTTTGGCCCAGTGTTCTTCTTTGCTGCATTTGAAACACGCTCCTGGTGGAGTACGGCTTGGAGTGTTCTTCTTTCTCTCATTTGCTGGTCTCAGGGCTGCCACCAAGGCTTGGGCCTGTAAGTGTGCCTTCCAGCCGGTCAGGGTTTCCTTATCTGCTTCTGCGTGCTCCTCTCGGGTGTTAAGGACTTTAAAGGCTGTATTAACCAGATCTCATATGGGAGTTTGGGGAACCATCCTCAGCCTTTTTTAGTTTTTTCCTGATGTCTGGGGCAGACTGTGTCATGAAGTGGGTTGCTAAGACGGTGGCTCTTGCTGGGGAGGTAGGATCTAGGTGGGCATATTGGGTAAGTGCCTCGGTGAGGCGGTTGAGAATGGCAGGAGGATTTTCATCTGCATGTTGGGTAATTTCTCTTAGTTTGTTAAAGTTCACTGTCTTGTGGCATATGTTTTGTAGTCCAGCTAGGATACATTGAACCATCTTCTCTCTCTGAGTATGGCCACTGCACCCAGATGGGGTGTCTGTTTGGTAATCCCAGCCCGGGTCTTGTCCCGGAACTGCCTCTGAGCCCACTGGCATGGTTGAGTCTGATAGGTGGACTCGTTCGGCATGTTCCCAGGAAGCCCTGAGGATCCTCTCCCTTTCATCTGCGTTTAGGGTAGAAGACAGAAGGACCCACAGGTCATGCCAGGTTAAGTCGTAGGCCTGTATAAGTTAACAGAATTCTTTTATGAAATTGGTAGGGTCATTTGAGAAGGAGCCTAACGTCTTTTCCATTTGGGAAATGTCTGTTAGAGAGAAAGGGACGTGAACTCGGATGACTCCCTCAGTTAACACCAATTCACATAGGGGACAGAAGAGGGCCGGGCATTGTGTAGGCTGGCTCTGTGGCTGGAAGTGGGTGTTGCTACGGACCGGGAAGGGGAAAGGAGGACTGGGTATGGTAGTGTCTGGGGATGTGGGTGGAGGCAATAGTGGGGGAGCTGTTTGGTGTGCTGGCTCGGGGTAGGGTGGGGGTCTCTGTGGTGGAGGTCAAAGGGACTCTGGTGAGTCAGAGAATGAACAGGTTAGCTCAGGTGCAGGATTGGGATCCATTTGATCTGTCCCTTTGTCAGCTCAGGTGGGGCTTTCTCTGGCTAAGAGGATTTGAGTGGTATTACATGTGGAGAGGCGTGAAGCATGGGAGCGCAGATAGAGAAAGGCTTGGACATAGAGGACTTTCGGCCATTTGCCTGTGCGCCAACAGAAGTTGTCGAGGTCTATTAGAACTCATTAATGAAAGGTTCCCTGTTCAGGCCATTTAGACCCATTATCTAGTGGGTACTGGAGCGAGGCGGTGGTGCAATAAAAGATTAGGCACTTAGGGGGCAGGTCTTGAGCTAACTCAAGAACCTAGAGATTATGTAGGAGGCAGTCCAAAGGAGTGGACAGCTCGGGCTTTGGGTTCTGGTTTCCCATGGAAACCAGAGTTCTGGTTTCCCAGATCCTGTGGAAAGAACCTTCTGAAGAGTGACATCTCACTTGTTCAGAAAGGGTCTCGTGGATGGATGGTCTCAGAGTCACCGGGGACGTCTCCCAACTGTGTTTTTCTGAGCCTCAAGCCTAATGGCCGTGGAGCCATCTATAGTACCACTGTTTTCTGGACAGTAAGGGGGCAGAGACACTGGAAGGGTGGAAATTAGGTTTACCACTACTTTCCCAGGATCAGACCCGAGTGAGAGGGGTATAGGAGAGTGAGTTAGGGAGGGGATGGATCTGGTTGAGGGGATCGGTTACTTACCCTAAGTGGTGAGTGAAGGAGGCTGGAGGTTCCTCGAACAAAAATAGATCAGGAGGGAGCTAGAGAAAGGGTGAGGGGTGGGCATTTGGCCACAGCCCCTCCCGGTCAGGAGAGAGAAGGAGACAAAGGTAGAGGGGTGGGCATGTGGCCACAGCCCCTCTCAGGTTTCGGCAACAAATGTTAGCAACTGTTGGATGCAATGGGTTTTGTTTAATGGAAAGTATGTAGAGGAAAAACCAGAGAGAAGAGGAGAAATAAAAGGAAGAGTTTATTTGGGTGCCGGGCAGCTTTACAGAGTTCTCGGATGGGAGTCTGTAGAACCGCAGGCTTCCTTGGGGGTTGGGGGTTTATAAACTGGTGCCAGCGGACCTCGTTGAGTACAGCACTGAAACAACGCCTGTGATGATGAGAATGGTGCCCATGGCAAGTAGCCTATGGGATTGCGGACAATCAGAGTTACTTACTTAACATAAGGGGTATGATTTCAGTGGAGTTGAGCCTACGGAAAAGAAGTGATAGCTAGTTGGCCCCAGGCAGCTAGTCTCATTTGAATGGAATTTCTGGGATAGGTGGGTGTCTTAGGCTGGGTTTTCTAGGGAAGCAAAATCAGTAACACGTGTAGGTACAAGGAAAGATTTATAATATATATATATACAGACAGATAGATAGATACAAATATAGGAAACACCTCACGTAATCACAGAAGCTGAATGTCCCAAGCTCTGGCACAAGCCTCACGTGTCCACGGAAGCTGAGGAACCCAAGGTCAGCAAGTCACAGACCAGAGTTGGAGATCACCGGTTCTGTAGGTCAGTGGATCCCAAGCTGGTGGCGAGACGAAGCGACAGAGGCTGGAGGTCAGTGGATCCCAAGCTGGTGGCGAGACGAAGTGATAGAGGCTGGCGAACCCAGGATCGGCAGGTCAGGGAGCAGAACTGGGCAGAGGCTGGCGAGCGCAGGATTGGCAGGTCGGGGAGCAGGACTCTCAAGTGCCGACTGTAAGGACTGATGAGCCCAACAGCTGCTAGCTCCAGTCCCGGAACCAGATGCTGGAACAAGAGAGTAGGAGCTCCTGGCCACGTGAGCGATCAGCAGCCGTAGTTCAGTGTCAGGAGATGAGAGCCGAGGGGCAGGGAGCCACCACAAACCCCGCCCTGCCACTTAATACAGCAACCAAATAGGTAGTAGCCAAGTTGACATAATCCTGACCACCACAGTGGGGGATGAAATGTTTTGACTCCGGCCCCTCTGGGAATGGTTGAGGGAGGAGGCTCAGGTTTCAGCCTAACAATAAGGCCATAAAATGCTTTGCATACACGCATGAACTCACTTAAAACTCTTTTCTAGTTGGCACCACACACACCCACACCCATCTACACACACACAGACACACACACCCAGACGAGGACCTGAGGTGACAGAGATAATCTTAGTAGTCTCCACCTCCTAGACTGTTACGTGACAGAGGTGACCTTGGTTGCCTCAACTTCCCAGATAGCCCCAGTGCCAAACATACACATTCACATGGCCCCATTTACTGCTCCCTAGTTAGTTTGAGCAGAGAATAGATGAATCTTCTTAATGCTACCAAAACCTCTATAGTCATTTACAGGCCACACTTGGTTCCAAAATATTTGAAGACTACTCTTAGGGGATCCCTTATTAAGTAAACCCAGTTTTAATGGACTGTCACCCAGAACCTTACCTTCCAGGGTACCCATTTCAGTTGACAATGTTCACTGGTCTCTCACACAGCCTCATGGGACCTAGTCACCTGTTCTTGGCATTAGTCTATGGGAACTTATGCCCTCTGTGGCTTTCTTTTATTTTTATTGTAATTAAGTTAAAGTTTATGTTTTTGTCATCTACTATTAATAATACCACAGAAATAATAATAGTACTACAAAATGGATGGCTTTAACAAAGAAACCTTTATTCTTACATAATCCAACAGGCTGTAAGTCTGAATCCAGGCTGTCTGCTGCAGGAGAACACTTTCCCTCTTGGCTGGCACTAGAAGAAAGTCCTCGTGTTTCATCAGTCTGGTCAGGGAGCAACTTGGTGCTGAAACCTCAGGTCTGAAGGATGTATTCTACTCCTAATGCTGGTTTTTGATGCTGTGAAGTTCCCTAATCTCTAATTCCTTCTCTTCTCTTTTACCTCTTGTAGGATAAAAGGTAGTATAAGCAACACTCCAGGGAAATTCCCTTCACAATGGAGTAGGGAGGTGACCTTAGGAAGGGATTTACAATGCCATCCTAATTCTCTTTAACATACAACATAGGCAAATCACAAAATGGAGGACAATCATAATATACTAGGAATCATAGCTTAGTCAAATGGCCACACATTTTCTTTGGAGACACAGTTTATTTAATTCATGACAGTTTATAATCCAAGTCAATTTCAAATATAAAACCATGAACACATACCTCTATGCAAGTCTGTCAGGTCTCTTCACCCTGTAAAAACACACTCCTGTTTTCTACCCTGTACCACCAGTATCAGCTCAACCAACACTTCTCCCCTCCTCTCTTCCCTCTAGAAGGAAACCAGTTAAACAGACTGATACATGTATTAAGGGAAGAAGTACACACTCTACCTGCATCACACCATGTCCCACAGTCCATTCCAGTCTTTGTCTGAAAAGTCACCTCCAGTACTTATTTCACCTCTGTGGGCTGGCAGCAATTCCAGGGGCCATGTTCTCCGGGGACCCTTCAGATTTGAAAACATCAATTCTGGTCTTCTAATAGAGCTCGAGATCGCACTTTCCCTTTTCTCATGCTACATCAGGGACTCTACATTGCGTTCCCTCTCAGGGCAGTCTTTGGCGGTGGCCGGGCACCATCTTGTTCACTGGCCTCATGCTGATGTAGTCTCTCAATCGTATGGACTTTTCTGCCTGATGGGCTCATATTTTTCTCATATCTCTGATGTTGTTCATTTGCATCTGCCCCAGGTGGGTTGTGACCAATTGATATTCACTAGATAGCAGCTCAGTTGGCTTTTAAGGTCCCAAGGGACAGTCACCAATACGGGTGGCAGAACAATTTCTTAGAAAATCACTAGTTTTGCCAGTTGACCTCGATTTCCACTTAATCCATCATCCCCACATTGCTGTCCCTACTACTCTGTCCTTTCAAATGCTGCGTTATATTTACAAAACCTTTTAGCTTACGGTCTAGTCCACTTGTGCTGACCTCCCTTCTACTGCACGTTGTCACTCCTTTCACCTAACTGTATTCCTGTCAAATATCTATTCTGTGAGTAACCCTCTTTCTCCCCTGCAACCTTGTAGCCATCAAATATTATTTTCCTCTGTGCATCAGCCTTTACTTTTTTTCTTATGACTGAGAATATACTATCCTATGTAAATTTGTATATCTGCCACTGAGTGGCTCCCACTGCACTCCCTGCATCGTGACAGCACACTCCTCTGTTCTGTACATGTCATAGCCTCCTAACAATCTCCTATCCCCTCCTCTCCACCCTCTCCCCTGCATCCAGGAAGAGGTGAGCTGGATGACATCCTATAGATGCATAGAAACATAAAGTGCACACAGGATATGGTTTCTCTGTGTCACCAAGTCCAATCCATTTTTGTCTGAAGAGTTGACCTCTGTTATGATTTATGGACAGGGGCAGCATCAGGGCCAGGGGCCATGCTCCCAGGGGAACCCATAGGCCCTGGGCCATAAATTATAGTCTTTTAGTGGAGATCTCCAGGTGTGCCTCTTTTTATTTCCATGCTGCCTGTGAGACTCAACTTGGTGAGGCCTACCATGGCTATGACTAGTGGTGGCCTGGCACCATCTGGTTCTTCCAGTCACATGTTGATGTAGTGACCTGCTCACATGGGGCTCTTTGTCTTCTGGGTTCTCTTTGCCCCATGTAGTTTTGGGCCTTGGAGACCATCCATACCTGCTGAGTTGGGACCATATGGTGTACCTCAGATGGCATCTTAGCAGCTTTCAAGACCCCAGATGCCACTTACCAATTTGGGATACAGAAGACTATCTTAGCAAAATGCTCATTGTGCCAACTGGCCTCAATTTCCACTGAGAAAATGGTTTCCAGCCCCCATCCCCAGCTACTCTGTCCTTGCAATATTGGGTTAAGATGAGAGGATTAATCATGTTCTGATGTGAGTGGCCTTGATTCTGCAAGATATATTTCCAGTAGTGGAATTACTGGATCAAGTGGTATATCTATTTCCAGCTTTTTATGGAAGCACCAGATTACATTCTAAAGAGGATATACAATTTTGCAATCCCACCAACAGTGTAGGAGAGATCCAATTTTTCCACAGCCTCTCGAGTTTTTGTTTTGCATTTTTGGATCATGGCCAACCTTGTCGGGGTGACATGGTATCTCATTGTAGACTTGATTTGAATTTGTTTGATAACTAAAGATCATGGGCATGAATGCATGTGTTTTTTGGCTGCCTGGATCTCCTCTTTAGAGAAATGTCTGTCCATCTCCCTTGCCCATTGCTTAACTGGATGATTTATCTTCTTCTTATTGATATTTTGTAGTATCTTATAGATTATGCAGATCACGTGTTGGTCTGACGTACAGTTGCCAAATATTTTGTCCTGTTCTGTAGGGGGCCTTTTAATTCTATTAACAAAGTCTTTGGATGAGCAAAAGTGTTTGATTCTCAATAGTTCCCATTTATCTACTTTCTGTTGATTGTGGTTTGACAGATTTTTTTTTTATTTAATATGACTGAGTGAAAATATACATTCCCATATAAATTTACATGCCCACCTCTATGCAGCTTCCACTGCTATCTCCCTGTCCGGTGACAACACACTATTCTTCTCTGCTCCATACATGTCTCTACCTTCCAACAGTCTCCTTTCTCCTCCTCTCCACCCACTCTCCTTCCTCCAACCAGAGGTCAGCAGGATGATATCGTATAGATGTATAGAACCATAAAGTGCATCCAATATATGGTCACTCTACATTGCCAAGTCCAATCCATTCATGTCTGAAGAGTGGAGCTTTGTTATGATTTATGGGCAAGGGCAGCATCAGGGTCAGGGGCCATGCTCCCAGGGGAACCCCGAAACCACTGGACCATTAACTGAGGTCTTTTAGCAGAGATCTGAAGATGCACCCATTTTTATTCTTCTCTTCCCAGTGAGATTCAACTTAGTGAGCTGCATCCCAGCTATCACTGGTGGTGATCACTGGTGGCTGGGCACCATCTGGATCTTCCGGTCCGGAGTCGATGTAGGCACCCACTGATATGTTCTGGGTTGTTTTTACCCCATATCATTTTGGTCCCCAGTGAGCATCCGTTCCTGCTGAGTTGGGACCATTTGCTGTGCCCTCGGATAGCAGCTTGGCTGCTTTTAAGACCCCAGACGCCACTCACCAATGCGGGGTGCAGAGAGCCCTCTTAGCAAAACGCTAGTTCTGCAAATTGGCCTCGATTTCGCCTAAGAGCATGGTCCCCTGCCCCCTGCCCCAGCTACTCTATCCTTGCAATACTGGGTTAAGATGGAAGGAGTACTCACGTTATGCAGAAGTCCCCTTAATGTTGTTCTTGTTTCTAGTGTGTGCCATCACCGATTTCTCCCAACCAGATTTCTAGCAACTATCTAATCTAAACCCTCCCCCCTTGCCCTCCCTCCCTCCCATCCGCGGCAGCTGTCAAAGAGTCTTTTCTTCTATACACAACTCTGTTTTTGAGATCTTATCGTAGAGGTCTCATACAATATTTGTCCTTTTGTGGTTGACAGATTTTGAAATCTGTCTGCATGGTGTATTAAAACTTCCATTGTTGTTCCCAACTTTTCTTGGATAAGCTGTATTGTTTTAGGTTTGACATTTAGGTCTTTTATCTGGTTGGCGTTGGTTTTTGTATAAGGTGTAAGATATGGATCTTGTTTCAATTCATTGCAGATGGATATCCAATTTGACGAGCACCATTTGTTGAAGATACTGTTCTTACCCCAGTTTAATGTCTTAGGGCCTTTGTTGAATATCAACTCTTCATAGGCAGATGGTGTCATCTCTGGGGTCTCCATTCTGTTCCATTGATCGATCTGTCTGTTCTTGTACCAGTACCAGGCTGTTTTGACCACTGTGGTAGCGTATTATGTTCTAAGGTCGGGTAATGAGAGGCCTCCCAGTGTGTTCTTCTTTAGTAGTACCTTACTTATCCGAGGCTCTTTCCCTTTCCAGATAAAATTGGTGATTTGTTTCTCCATCTCATTAAAAAATGACGCTGGAACTGTTATCGGGAGTGCATCACATAAGTAGATAACTATGGGTAAAATAGAGCTTTTCACCATGTTAAGTCTTCCTATCCATGAGCAGTGTAGGTTTTTCCATTCATCTAAGTCTTTCTTAGTTTCTTGTAGTAAGGCCTTGTAGTTCTCTTTGTAAAGGTCTGTTATTCCTCTGATTAGATTAATTCCTAGGTTCTTTATCTTCTTAGGGGCTATAGTAAATGGTATTGATTTGATGATTTCTTGATTAACAGTCTCATTGTTGGTATAAAGGAATCATACTGATTTACATATGTTTATCTTGTATCCTGAGACTTTGCTGAACTCTTCTATCAGTTTCAATAGTTTACTTACAGATTCTTTGGGATTCTCTGCATATACAATCATATCATCTGTGAACCGGGAGATTTTGACTTCTTTGCTGACTCAGATGCCTGTTATTTCTTGGTCTTGTCTAATTGCTCTGGTTAGACCTTGTTTTAGTCAGCTAGGCTGCTCTAACAGAAATACCACAGAGTGGATGGCTTTAACAAAGAAAGATTTATTCTTACACAGTCCGGTAGGTTGCAAGTCCATATTCAGGGTGTCCGCTCCAGGGAAAGACTTTCCCCTTGTCAGCTGACTTCAGGAAAGTCCGGTATTGCAAGCAAGAACCTCTGGTCTGAACGACGCACTCTGCTCCCGGTGCTGCTTGCTTGATGGTAGCAAGGTTCTCAAATCGTCCTTTGTTTCTTTTTCCTTTTATTCTTTGCAAGCTAAAAGCATTAAGGGTGGGGCAAGCCATACTTCAGGGAAACTCCCCCCACAGCAGGAATTCACAGCCCCACCCTAATCTTTTAACATACAGGTTAGCAAAACCACACAATGGAGGACAGTCCCAAGATACTGAGAACCATATCCCAGCCACGTGGCTGCACACATTTTTGGGGGGACACAATTCCAACCATGACAGATCTTCTAGTACAATGTTGAATAGGAGAGGTGAGAGTGTACATCCTTGTCTAGTTCCTGTTCTCAAGGGAAAGTCTTTCAGTCTCTCTCCATTCAGGATCATGTAGGCAGTTGGTTTTGTATAAATGGCCCTCCTAGTGTTGAGAAATTTTCCATCTATCCCAATTTTGCTAAGAGTTTTCAGCATGAATGGGTGTTGGACTTTATCAAATGCCTCTTCTGCATCAATGGGGAAAATCAGATGATTCTTGTCTTTCGTCATATTTATGTGTTTAATTACATTGTTTTTCTCATGTTGAACCAGCCTTGCATCCCTGGTGTGATTCCCACTTGGTCAGGATGGATTATTTTTTGGATATGTTGTTGTACTGTATTGGCAAGAATTTTGTTGAAGATTTTTGCATTGAGACTCATAAGTGATATCAATCTGTAGTTCTCCATTTTGGTTGGGTCTTTCCCTGGCTTTGGTATCAGGGTTATGCTGGCTTCATAGAATGAGTTTGGGAGTACTCCATCCCTTTCTATACTGTGAAATAGTCTCAGTAGTACTGGAGATAACTCTTCTCTAAACGCTTGGTAGAATTCTGCAGTGAAGCCATCTGGGCTTGGTCTTTTTTTGGCTGGCAGTGTTTTGATGACCTTTTCAATCTCTTCCTTTGTGATGGGTTTATTCAGTTGTTCTGCTTCACGTTGTGATAATTGTAGTGGTCTTTTCAGTTTTTTCAATTGTTCTTCTATTCTCTAACTGGCTTAGTTCTGCTCTAATCGTCATGATCTGTCTTCTTCTGGTGCCTGAGGGGTTCCTCTGTTGCTCTCTCTCTACTTGTTCAAGCTGTAGGGTTAGATCTTTGGTTTGGGTTCTTTCTTCCTTCCAGTGTGTGCATTTGTGGAGATCAGCTGACCTCTGAGCACTGCTTTGGTTGTATCCCATAGGTTCTGGTAAGAATTGTTTTTATCCTCATTGGAATCCATGAATTTCTTTATTTCATCCTTGATTTCTTCTATAACCCATTTCTTTTTGACCAAGATATTCAGTTCCATGAGTTCCACTTTCCATCTATGTTTATTCTGCTGTTGATTTTGACTTTAATGGCTTTGGGGTCTGAGAAGATGCTTTGCAATAATTGAGTGGTATGGATTTTCTTGAGATTTGCTTTATATCCTAACCCATGGTCTATTCTGGAAAATGCTCCATGTGCACTGGGGAAGAAAGTGTAGTTGTCTGCTGATGGACTGAAAGTTCTGTATATGTCGATCAGGACACTTGCTTAATTGTGGCAAGAAGATCTTCTGCGCTTTTACTGAGTTTTTTTTCTAGAAGATCCATCTGATTTTGAGAGTGGGTGAAGTCTCCCACTATTATTGTGGAGTAATCGCCCTCGTTTTTGAGTGTAGTCAGTGTTTCTACGATGTATTTAGATGCTCTAGTATTGGGTGCATGGATATTTAATATTGTTAAGTCCTGCTTGTGTATTGAAACTTTCAGGGATAGTGTCCATCCTTGTCTGTGATGTTGGAATTTACATTAAAATCTATTTTATCTGAGAATAGTATTGCCACACCTGATTTTCTTTGTAATCTTGATATGTATTTTTCCATCATTTAATTTTCAGTTTGTTCATATCATTGAGGCTGAGTTTCTTATAAGCAACATATGGACAGGTCGTTTCCTTTGATCCAAGATGTCACTCATTGTCTCTTTACTGGCACATTAAGCCCATTCACATTCAATGTAACTACTGATAGGTATGTGCTTAGTGCTGTCATTGTGATATGTTTATTTTTGTGTTCATGTTTTCTCTGTTGCTCTTATTTTTCTGTTTTGGAACATTCTACTTGGTGAGTTCATTTTTCACCTTTTCAAGGTTGGTTTTGTGGTTGCTGAGACTCCTGTATTACATTTCTTGATTTGATATGTTGCATCTTTATGGTGCTTTGCAGCCTTCCCTGTGATCTCCCTTAAAGCTATATGTTTAAACCCAATTGTAACTACTACAGTCCTCTCCATCTGGAAGGACTATAACAATTGTAGTACATCCTCTTTTTAGTAAGATGACATCCTAGTTTTCATGTTCTGATCACTGAATCACTTCTTTTATTATTACAGCTTTGACTGAGTTTGGAGCCTTCTCTAACTGAATAGGTTTGTGGATGATGTGTGCTACATTTCCTCCTAAAATATAAAATTAATGGTTTTGTTCTTCTAAGCCAAGAGCTTCTTTCAGTATTTCTTGTAGCTTTGGTTGAGTTTCTCTTTATCTGCAAATGTCTTGATTTCATTTTCATATATGAAAGATAATTTTGCAGGGGATATAATTCTTGGTTGGACGGTCTTCTCCTTCAAGGCTTTGAATGTGTCATCCCATTGTCTCCACACCAGCATCATTTCTGCGGAGAAATCCGATGAAATCCTACTGGGTTTCCCTTTGAATGTTAGCTTTGCTTTGAGTCTTGCTGCTTTTAAGCATTTCAGCTTATGTTTCTTTTTGTTAAGCTTGATTATAATGTGTTGGAGTCTTTCTTTTCGGATCTGTATTGAATGGCATTTGATATGCGTTGGATATCTGTATTGTCTTCTTTTGTAACTTCTGGGAAGTTTTCTGTCAGCAGCTCAGCCAGGATACTCTGTGTTCTCAGGTGTCCCACCCTGTTCAGGAACTCCAATTAATATTAAGTTGTTCCTCTTAATAGAGTGCCACATGGCTCTTAATACCTCTTCACTTTTCTTGTGTCTTTTTTTCTCATTTCTCCTGATAGATGCTAGAGTCAGTAGCTCTGTCTTCCAAGTCAGAAAGTCTATTTTCCGTTTATTTAATTCTGTTTTCTTGGCTTTGAACTGAATTTTCTCTTTGATTTTGTTATTGATCTGTTGGATTTTGTAGTAGTGGTGTTCCATCAGATCAAACAGCTTGCTTAATGTTTCATTTTGCTCTGCTGTATTTTGTATAAGGTCTAGGAGGTCTCTCTATATAACCCTTCTTTAATCACCCTCTGATAGTTTCACAAAGGCTTCTGCATCTGGGAAGTTCTTTGGATCTTTCTTTTGTGGGCCTTCTGAAGCCGTAGGTCAGGTCTTCCTAAAGTTCCAGTCCAAAGTTTGTTGCTTTTCCAGCATCTAGAGGTTGTTTAGTTTCTCCAGCGTTACTTTAACAGGATCAGAAGCTCAGTCCGAAAAGCAAGTTGATCAGCAGACACCTCTATGTACTCTGGTGACTTGTCTGAGTGGAATCTCTGGTATAGCAGGCTCCACGCCCTGATTGGCTAAGAGACAGCCCCACTCATAGAGTTACTGGGGAGCTGTCTGTTCACTCTATAATGTGAGACAGTAAAGGCTGGAAGAGAAGCCCTTGGATGCACCCCACTTATTTCTCTCTTAGTCAGGCTTTCAGGTGTGAAAGTTCATCTTCCCAGCTGGCAAAGTAAGCTTCTCTATATCAAAGAATTCTTTACTGCCAGAAAAGTGCTCTCCAATCAGGCACTGCCTCTCAGCCTGGGAATTAGGTCCAGCTGAGGCCTCCATATAGGAAACTCCACCTCCCAGTCAGTCAATATGGCGTCCTGCACAAGCTCTTCCACCTGCCTTAGAATAGACTATTCAATGGCACAGATTCAGAGATTCTGACAGAGAACATGTCTGGAGGCGCCCAGCTACACAGACTCCAAGGCCAAGCTTCCAAAGCGTGGTGACTCTGCTCACCTATCTAATCAGTAATGCATCTGAGCCCTGGCACCACTTACCTCAACCCCTTCTGCTGGCCAAGACACAGAAGAAAACGCCAAAATGCTGATTTACCTTCAGTCCGTGAGAACTGGGACTCAACAAGGGTGGGGGTTGGCAAAATAGAATCTTTCCACTCAGTGGTACGTAGACCAAATAGACAGCCCTATGTCATGTCCTAGGGCTCACTAGGTGTCCAGGAGGCTCCATTTAATTATAAGTTGAGGCTTCGGTTTCCAGAAGGATTTAGGGAGATATCTGTTTAGTCTGCTGTCTTGACTCCGCCCCCCAGCCTTTTCTTAAGTCTGTATAATAGTAGTCTCTTACAATATGTGTCCATTTACTGCTGACTAATTTCATTTAGTGTAATGTGTTCCAGATGATTCCAGGTTATGGGATGTTATATAAAATCATCATTGTTCCTTATCATTGCATAGTGTTCTATTGTATAAATAGAACAGTTTATCCTTTAACGTGTTGGTGGGCAGCTAGGTTGATTTCTTCTTTTTGCTATTGTGGACAGTAGTGCAACAAACATTCATTGCTGGGATGATTCACACAGGACAGCAGCCATTGATGTGATTAACACGGAACGCCACTTACAGGTGTGAAATGGGACACCACTTATGGGTTTGATGTATGTGAGAGGCCAAGATTGAAAAATCACACTGATAACAAACTTTTAGTTTGCTGTGGGCAGAAATGGGACAGTCTCCTGTGGGTAGACACTGACACAAGTCTGTTTAACCCACCAGCTTTTATTAAGCAAAGTAAACAAGGTTCTGCTGAGAAAGTGAGAAAAGGCATCGTATCAGTGTTCCTTACTTCAAAAGAACAGGCATTCCCGGGGAGGGGGCAAGGGAAAGTTCTTGAAGTAGTCTCAGCAAATGCTGTTTGCAGCACGTCTTGGTTTTCCAGTCCACCGAGGCAAAACTTGCCTCAAGGTCTTTTGCCATTCTCAAGACAAGTCCCATTCTAAACACAGACAAGGTCAGGGTAAGCAGGATTTTACATTCTTTCAAAACATACACATCCCCACAAGTCACGTGCATGTATCTGTTCCTGTGACAGCCCTCATTTCTCTAGGATGTATTCCAAGGAGTGAGATTGCTGGATCATATGGCATTTCTATTTCTAGATGTTTCAGAAGGTGCCAAATTGCTTTCCAAAGTAGTTGTACCATTTTGCACTCCCACCAGCAGTGTAGAAGACTTATCTCTCCACAGCCTCTCCAATATTGAATATTCTGTAGTTTTTATATTAATGACAGCCTTATTCAGGTGAGATGGTAACTCCTTGTAATTTTGACTTGGATTTCAATAATGGCTAATGGTCACCAGCATTTTCTCATCTGTATTTTGGCTGCCTGGATATCTTCTTTGGACAAGTGTCTGTCCATGCCCTTTGCCCATAGTTTCTTTGGGTTACTTGTCTTTTTCGCGTTGATGTTTTGCAATAGCCTCTCTATTATGGAGATTAGACGTCCATCAGATATGTAGTTACCAAATATTTTTTGTCAGTATGTAGGTAGGCTTTTGACTCATTTGGTAAGGTCTTTCATGCATAAGTGTTTGATTTTTAGTAGTTCCCACTTATCTATTTTCTTGTCTGTGGTTTGTGCACTGTTAGTAAGATTTTGTAGTCTGTTTCAGCCGTGTATTAGAACTTCCAGTGTTCTAAGCGCTATGTTCTTGATCACTGAATATCACTGTAGTCACCTTCGAAATACTCATGGGAAGCTATACTCTGATGCTGGTGCCAAGTCCACCTTTCAAAGCAATCTTGGAACTCTTTCAGGAATAGCCACAGTGCATGGCGGCTCAGTGGCGAGTTTGCAAACTTAATTGTCCAGTATTACGAGGTGGAGTTTTTAGCTAGTAAACAAATAACTGTATTGGAACACCCTCCCTATTCACCTGACCTGGCCCTTTATGACTTTTTTCTTTACCTGAAGGTAAAGGAAATATTGAAAGGACATTTTGTCGACATTCAGGACATCAAGAGTAGCAGGACAACAACTCTGATGACCGTTACAGAAAAAGTTGCAAAATTACCTTTAAGGTGGACTATGCACTGGCATTGGTGCAGAGCTTCTTAGAAGGACTACATCAAAGGTGACCACAGTGATATTTGGAGAAGAGGTACATAGCACTTTTTAAGGATGAGGTTGCAAACTTAATTGGCAGTCCTCATATGTCTAGTCTAATGGTGCTACCCAATCTGGTCCAAGGCAGAATGAAGAACATCAAAAATAAGGGGAAGATTGGTCCAAAGGACTAGTGACCCACAACTACCACAGGTTTTGCCGGATTAATTGGAGCATAAGTAGATGGCGCCTGACAACCACCATCAACTGCTCTGACAGGAATCACAATAGTGGGACCCAGATTGTGAGTAAAATGTAGAACAAAATGTGAACTCACAGAAAACAGTACCAACTTGTCTGACAGACAAGTGGAGAAATCCGGTGAGTGTGGCCCCCAGATACCCTATTGACTTAGTAGTGAAGTCACTCCTGAGGCTCACCTTTCAGTCAAAGACCAACACATTCCATGTAGGTTAACTATGTACTTGAGACTAAGTGGGTACACCAGCCCAGGTTCAAGGACAAGGCAGGAGGGTACAGGAAGGCTAGATGAATGGAAATAGGAACCTAAGCTTGAGGAGAGTATTGATACACTACAGGGTTGGTAACTAGTGTCACAAAACAACGTGTGTATGGTTTAATGACAAAGTACTGTGCTCTGTAAACCTTCACCTAAAGCGTGTGCGTGCATGCACACACAAATCCACCCACCCACACCCTGTTACTGTGCCTTAAAACCAAAAAACCAAACCTGTTGGTGTGGAGTTGATTTTGACTCAGTCACCTTACACGACTGAGTAGAATTTACCGCATAGAGTTTACTAGGCTGTGAAGCTTTATGAAACCAGACTGGAACACGTCTCTCCTGGAATAAATGATGGATTGGAGCCACTCATCCCCTGCCTGAGCACTTAAATATTGCACCACCAATGGTCCCTTCAGCTCCCAAAAGAAGGTCTATTAATTTCCGAGGCCTGTTGTAACAAATTACCACACACTGGGTTGCTTAAAAAAATGTATCACCTCCATGTTTTGATGGCCAGAAATCTGGGTGATCCAGGTGTGGGCAGGTCTGAGCTCTCGCTGTCGGCTTCCTTCTTGTCTCTCCCAGCATCTGGTGGATGCAGTGTGGCTACATCAGCGCACTGTCCGCATGCCATGCCTCCTTCCTTGGTGACTCCCCGTGTATGTCTATGAGGACACTGGACACTGGCTTCAGGGCCTATCTCGTTAATCCAGGATGAGGCCATTTTGAGAACCTTAAGCTAATTATACCTCTAAGACCCTTTTTCCAAAGAAGGACTTATTCCTAGGAACGGGATTTAGTACATGGATGTGCTTTGGGCGGGAAACAGGCCAGTCCACCACAGCAGGGCAGATGTGGGACAGAGTTGGGATGGGAAGCAAGGTCACGGTCGTGAGGACCCTGCTGAGTGGACCCTCTACTTGTGCCCTCAGGTCACAGGGCACCTGGAGCCCAGCTTGAGCAGCCAGCCCTCTGGGGCCGATGTGAATCAAGGGTACCATCCTGGGCCGGTAGCAGGCAAGAGAAAATGGCTGCAAGGACCACGCAGTGGGGGAAAGCGCTCTCCCCTGGAAGCAGTTTCAGTCCCGCAGCCACCACCTGTGCCGTCTACTGACCAAGGACAGCACCATGTCAGGTGAGAAAGGAAAACACTGGATCTTTTCTTACGATCCTAGGGAGCCAGCAACAGAGGGAAACTTGGAGGTAAGTCGGAAAGCTAAAAATACCACCACCAGGCCTTCATGGTGCCCCCAGGGATTCAGGACAGAACAAGCCACAGCTCACGAGGGCTAGGCATACATTCCGCCAAGTGTCTCGGTGGTGGAAACCTGTGTGGTGCTGTGGGCCTGCACTTAGGGCCAAGGGTTTTGAGGCCTGAGGGTGGATGGGGAGGGGCCCAGGAGACAGGCCCGGTGCTGGTGTGCTGGGAGAATTTCTGTTCTGGGGTCCACAGCCAGTGAGCTCTGAAGAGTGGGAGAGCAATGGTTCCAGGTGACCCAGGAGGGAATGGACATTAGGCGACCAGACCCACCTTCCCGGAAACCGGTGGGGATCCTTTCCTGGAATAACAGAAAATCACCACCTCTCTCCCAGGGCCCAGAATGGATTCTCCCATTATGTAAACAGTATCTAGGCTTCACCTTTACAACAGCTGAACTGCTGAGGAGTCCTGAGACTGTCAGCTCTCTGTGCCTGAGATGACACCACAGCTCTGTGCAGAGGCAACATTTATTACAGCAAGAGGCCTAAACACCATTGGGGACAATTCTTTGACCCAGAAAAGCCCCCAAACGTTGATCACTTCAGATACTCTCTGAGCTTTTCTAACTCTTCCCTTTACATGGAAGTGGAGAATCTGTTTTCTCAAGTTATTTTTGCTCTCCTGATACTTTGGGGAAGAAAAAACGATTCAGCAGAGCTGCTGTGAAGCCCCTGAGAGGTGCGGAGACAAAAGGTGTGTGCTGGTCATAGCTTGTTCTGCGGAGTTCCGTGAGACCTGACTATACACTAAACGCTCACTGCTTCAGTCAGCTAGGGCTGCTCCAACAGAAATACCACAGAGTGGGGGCCTTTGACAAAGGCAGGCTATTCTTACACAGTCCGGTAGGCTACAAGTCCAAATTCAGGATGTCCACTCCAGGGGAAGGTTTTCCAGCTTGTGGGCTTGGAGGACAGTCCAGTATTGCACAGTCTTTGTCCAGGGAGCATCATGGCGCAGGAACCTCAGGTCTGAAGGACACTCTTCTTCTCCCGGTTCTGCTTTCTTTTTTTAATTTTTATTTTTATTTAATATAACTGAGTGAAAATGTACATTCACATATAAATTTACATGCCCACCTATATGCAGCTTCCACTGCTCTCCCTGTCTGGTGACTGCACACTATTCCTCTCTGCTCCATACATGTCTCATCCTCCCAACAGCCTTCTTTCCCCTCCTCTCCATCCACTCCCCTTCCTCCAGGTCAGCAAGATGACATCCTATAGATGTATAGAACCATAAAGTGCTTCCAATATATGGTCACTCTACATTGCCAAGTCCAATCCATTCCTGTCCAAAGAGTGGACCTTTGTTATAATTTATGGGAGGTTCTGCTTTCTTGATGGCGTGAGGTTCCCAATTCTCAGCCTGCTTCTCTTTCATCTCTTGCAGGATGAAAGGATTAAGGGTGGGGCAAGCCATACTCCACGGAAACTCCCTTTAGAGGGCAACAGGGAGGTGATCTTGTGAAGGGATTTACAGCCCCACCCTAATCTTTAACACACAGCACAGGTAAAACCGAAAACAGAGGCTAGTCACAAGATACTGGGAATCATGGCCAATCCACATGGCTACATCTGTTTCTGGGGGGACACAGTTTGATCCATAACACTCATCTTTACTTCTTGCGAACAGGACTTCTCCTCTGGGGTGATATGCTTTGACTTCTGGCTAAATCATCACCCAAACTCCCTGAAAACACAGAGTTTCTCCTGTTTCTGGTGAACAGTGAGGTTTGACTTCACACTAATGCCTCACCCACACTCCTTGCAGACAAAGAGCTTCTACCCTGAGTGTGTTCCCTCCTGTGCTATGAGGTGCGACTGAGCACTAAAGCCTTGCCCACATTCCCTTCGCATATAAGGCTTCTGGCCTGAGTGTGTCCTCTGGTGTCTGATGAGGTTTGACTTCTGGCTGAAGCTATGCCCACAGTCCCTGCAGACATAGGGCTTTTCCCCCGAGTGGGTCCTCTGGTGTCTGATGACACTTGCCTTTTCACAAAAGCTTCGGCCACACTCCCTGCAGATATAGGGCTTTTCCCCTGAGTGTATCCTGTGGTGTGTGATGAGGTTTGACTTCTGGCTAAAGCCTCGCCCACACTCTGTGCAGACATAGGGTTTCTCTCCTGAGTGTGTCCTCTGGTGTGTGATGAGGTTGCACTTCACACTAAAGCCTTTCCCACACTCTCTGCAGACATACGGCTTCTCCCCTGAATGGATCCTCTGATGTCTGATGAGGCCTGACTTCTTACTAAAGCCTTTGCCACACTCCTTACAGACATATGCCTTTTTCCCTGAATCTGTCCCCTGGTGTATGACAAGGCTGTACTTGACACTAAAGCCTTGCCCACACTTCCTGCAGACATACGGCTTTTCCTGTAAGTGTACCCTCTGGTTTGTGATGAGGTGTGAATTTGGGCTCCAGGAGGCCTTCGAAATCGCTCCCTCCCATGTCTTGTCAAAGACTGGTCTGGACACATCTCTTATCTCTGGGCCTTTGGCTTTGAAATTGGAGTTGTGTTGCTCAGAAAGCTGCTGCCTCCGATCCCACAGATAGCGGTCTTCTGGCTGGAGGTGTTTTCCTGCAAGTCTTCCTGGGAAGGACTGAGAGGAGTGGCTGCAATTCACGTGTTGGCTGAGGAATTTCTGACTGGAGAAGGCCAGAGGGCAGGACGGACACAGATGGATCTCGGGCCTTGCTTCTCCTGGAAGAGAAAGCTCATTTCAGCCAGAGTTGTTATAGACAGGGCTGCCTGGGCCATCTGCTTCATCTCATGGAAAGACTCCACTGGAATCACTCACAGCATGTTCACAGCACAGGGTCTCCACGGCATCCTCCTCCACAGGCTACTTCTCACCCCTTTATTACTGATGACGGCTTCCTTAGTAGTCTGGAACGCACATGAAGGCTCTCGTCTACAATTCACCCAGACCCAGGCCTTCAGGCAGGAATTGGAGGAAGCCTGTACTCTTTTTCCGAGCCGAAACTACTCCACAGGTGTCTTTTAAGCCCTGTCACTACTTGGACATGGAGTAGGCAACTATTTCTCAGTGTTGAGAGAAGCTGTTCTCGATGACCTAAGTGGAAACCTCTCTAGTGGCCTTCCCTATGAGGGATGGATCCACTGAGTGACGTGCCCTTGGCCCGGAGGTTCCTACATGGAAAGGCAGTGTGGAGCACTGGTTGGAGAGCACGTGTTGATGAACACCTGTTTCAGTGAGCATCATGCTGCCTGGTTCTCTCTAAGGTAGTGAGATGGGGTGTGAAGGACACAGGGCCCACCCAGACCCACTGACTATAGGACACCAGGTCCTGTTATCTTGCAAATGTTTGTTTTCCAGAAATTATAAAATGAAAATATGTTCTTTCTGTTACTGCTTGATTTATTTCCATTTTCCCCCTGTTGAAATGTGATAGAAAGGCCTGTTTCAGACTTCTCACAGCCTCTCAGCTCCCACTTTTGCTCACCAGCCCCTAACCTGGACCCTGAGGCAGCCTGAGTGCATGTCCCACCGTGTCTTTGCGCCACACACTAAGCACAGCAGCATCCTGCACAGAGAACACGTCACCTCCCAGCTGGAAATCCTGCTTGCTGTCTAGTGTGGCACACGTTTCTATGCTCACTGCACGGGATGACATAGCTGTGCACGCTGTCTGGTGTGATTTGTATGCATGCTAACTGAGGTGACATACCTATAATGACCAGTAGAACAAATGTATGCATATTCATTGTCTGGTGTGACAGATGCCCACACCCAGTATCAAGTGTAACGTGTGCACATTCAATGATGTAACATGTGTGAATACACATTATCTGGAATGACATGGTGTGCAAACATATTGATGTGAGATTTCACAGTGGAGATAGACATTATGAATGCAAAGAATGTGGCAAATCCACAAAACGACAAATATTGTATGAGACCTGTATGACAAGATCTCAAAAAGAGACTTGTGTATAGAAGAAAAGACTCTTTGACAGCGATAAGGGAGGGGAGGTAGGGAGGGAGGAGGGAAACATTTAGATTAGGTAGTTGTTAGAAATCTGTTTGGGAGAAATCTGTGATAGCACACATTAGAAACAAGAACATTAAGTGACTTCAGCATAACTTGAGTACTCCTTCCATCTGAACTCAACACTGCAAGAATAGAGTAGCTGGGGCAGGGGACGGGGGACCATGCTCTTAGGCGAATTCCAGGCCAATTGGCACAACTAGCGTTTTGCTAAGAGAGCTCTCTGCACCCCACAGTGGTGAGTGGCGTCTGGGGTCTTAAAAGCTGCCAAGCTGCCATCCGAGGACACAGCAAATGGTCCCAACTCAGCCGGAACGGATGCTCACCGAGGACCAAAATGACATGCAGTAAAGACAACCGAGAAGATAGAGAGACCCGCAAGAGTGGGTGCCTACATTGACTTGGGACCGGAAGAAGTGATGGTGCCTAGCCACCACCACTGATAGCCACGATGGATCTCACAGAGAGGAGTCTCACTGGCAACACAAGAATATAAAGGGGTGCACTAAAAGACCTCAATTGATGGTGCAGCGGTTTTGGGGTTCCTCTGAGAGCATGGCCCCTGGCCCTGATACTGCCCTTTCCCATAAATTATAACAAAGGTTCACTCTTTGGACAGGAATGGATTGGACTTGGCAATGCAGAGTGACCATATACTGGAAGCACTTTATGGTTCTATACATCTACAGGATATCATCTTGCTGACCTCTGGCTGGAGGAAGCAGAGTGGATGGAGAGGTGGGGAAAGGAGGCTGATGGGAGGATGAGACATGTATGGAGCAGAGAGGAATAGTGTGCAGTCACGGGACAGGGAGAACAGTGGAAGCTGCATATAGGTGGGCATGTAAATTTATACGTGAATGTACATTTTCACTCAGTCATGTTAAATAAAAATTAAGAAAAAGAAAAGAATAGACAGATGGATCAATGGAACAGAATGGAGACCCCAGAGATGACACCATGTGCCTATGAATAGTTGATATTTGACGAAGCCCCTAAGACATTAAACTGGGGTAAAAACAGTCTCTTCAACAAATGGTGCTGGCAAAATTGGACATCCATCTGCAATAAATTGAAACAAGACCCATACGTTACACTTTATAGAAAAACAAACTCCAACTGCATAAAAGACTTAAATATCAAACCTAAAACCATAAAGGTCATCCAAGAAAAGCTGGGAACAACAATGGACATTTTAATACACAATGTGGACAGATTCCAAAATCTGTCAAACAAACCACAATCACCAGAAGAGAAAATAGATAAATGGAACTATTAAGAATCAAACACTTTTGCTCATCCAAAGACTTTAATACGGGAAATAAAAGAACACCTACACAATGGGATAAAATATTTGGCAACTCTATGTCAGACAGACACCCAATCTCCATAATCTATAAGACACTACAAAATATCAATAAGAAAAAGATAAATCATCCAATAAAGTGATGGGCAAAGGAGATGGACAGACATTTCTCTAAAAAGGAAATCTAGGCAGCGAAAAAACACATGCGGGCATATTCACGATTCTGAGTTATTAAAGAAATTCAAATCAAGACGACAATGACATACCATCTCACCCCAACAAGGTTGGACATGATCCAAAAGACACAAAACAAATACTGGAGAGGCTGTGGAGAAAGTGGAACCCTCCTAGACTGTTGGTGGGGTTGCAAAATGGTCCAGCCTCTGTGGAAAGCAATCTGGGACTTCCTTAAAAAAATCGACATTGATATACCATTTGACCCAGTAATTCCTCCGCCTGGAACATATCCTACAGAATCAAGGCCTTTCACACCAATGGACACAAGCACAAGAATGTTTATCACAGCACAGTCCACGACAGCAAAAAGATGGAATCAACCGAGATGCCCAACAACAGAAGAATGGATAAGTAAACTATGGTACATATGCTCAATGGAGTACTATACAATGATAAAGAATAATGATGATTCCAGGAAATATCTCATAACCTGGTTTCAACTGGAATACATTATGTTGAGTGAAAGTAGTCAGTGACAAAAGGACAAATATTGAATGAGACCTCTACAATAAGATCTCAAAAACAGACTTGTGTATAGAAGAAAAGACTCTTTGACAGCTGCAAGGGAGAGGAGGGAGAAAGGGCGAGGGGGGCAGGGCTTAGATTAGATAGTTGCTAGACATCTGGTTGGGTAAAAGTTGGTGATATCACACATTAGAAACAAGAACAACATTAAGTGGACCTAAGCATAACTTGATTATTCATTCCATCTTAACCCAATATGGCAATAGCTGGGGCAGGGGGCAGGGGCGCATACTCTTAGGCAAAATTGAGTCTAATTGGCACAACTGGCATTTTCCTAAGAAGGCTCTCTGCACCCCACACTGGTAAGTGGTGTCTGGGGTCTTAAAAGCTGCCAAGCTGCCATCCAAGGGCACAGCAAATGGTCCGAATTCAGCAGGAATGCATGCTTAACAAGGAACAAAATGACATGGGGTAAAGACAACCCAGAAGGTAGTGAGACTCAGACGAGTGGGTGCCTACATCAACTTCGGACTGGAAGAACCGGATGGTGCCCAGCCACCACCAGTGATAGCCGCAATGGAGTTCACAAACTTAAGTCTCACTAGCAACACAAGAATAAAAAGGGGTACATCCTGAGATCTCCACTAAAAGACCTCAATCGATGGTCCAGCAGTTTCGTGGTTCCCCTGGGAGAATGGTCCCTGGCCCTGATGCTGCCCTTGCTGTTAGATCATTTACAGGAGGCTATCCTACTGCTCTCTTTCTAGATTGAAGAGAAGACGGTAGAGAGGAGGGGACAGGAGCTTGTTAGGATACTAGAAGTACAGAATGAGAAGGAGTGTGCTGTCACCAGGGAAGGACAGCAGAAGGAGTAGCAAATAGGCAGGCATACAAAATTGATTAGGGTTGTATATTATTACATAACCACACACACTAAACGTTAACAGTTGAAAAACTAGAAGAACCTTATACGGGAAAGCAAAATAAAACCTTAGTCCAAATACAAGACGAATGTGTTTTTTGCATGCAAATTTTAACATCAAAAACATTCAATAACGTGAGACCACATATGCTCAACACCTTATTTCTAACACTGAAACATGGTGAGAAAGAAAAATTCAGCATGGATTGCAAAAGGAAGCATCAGCCCAATTAGTCACGGAAATAGACAAAGGAACACTAAGATAGTCACAGTTACCAAGAAAGTGTTACTTCACCCGAAAGAAATACAGTACCTCTATTAACTCTTTCTTTGAGTGTACTTTTCTTTGGGTTGTTTTCTTAGTCACTGAGCAGCTTGGTTCTCTCTGATTAGACCTTCAAAACTTGACCATTTGAAATTACAGCACTATGAATGACAGAGTCGTTACTTCAGGCCTACCCCACTGTCAGGTCTCATACACCTAGTTAGGTGGGAGGGACGACAAGAGGCTTTGCCCCATTCCTTACATTCAGAAGGCTCTCTCCATGGTCAGTACTCATACGACTAGTTCAGTAGGAAGAGACGCTAAAGCCTTTGGCACGTTTCTTACATTTGTAAGGCTTCTCTCCACTGTGAGTACTCATATGGCTATGGAGTGTGAGGAGCAACTAAAGACTCTGCCATACTATTTACAGTCATACAGCCCCTCTTCACATGAGCACACGTGTGCAGTCAGGTATGAGGAGTAAAATGATTTGTCACATTCTTTACATTCATAAGGTCTCTCTCCACTGGGAATTCCTATGTTTGGTGAGACGTAAAGGCTTTCCAACATTCTTTACATTCATAACGCCTCTCTCTCCACTATGAATTCTCATACGTATAGTGAGGTCTGAGAAATGACAAAAGGCGTTCCCACATTCCTTACATTCACAATTCCTCTCCCCTTTGTGAGTTCCCAAATGTTAAGTGTGAGGACAAACTAAATGATTACCGAGATTCCTTACATTTGTAAGGCCTCTTGCCACTGTGAATTGTTACAGGTGCAGTGAGGTGTGATGGCCAAATAAAGGCCTCTCCACATTCCTTACATTCCTATAAAGCCTATGTCCACTGTGAATACTGACATCTGTAGTGGTCTGAGGAATTACGAAAGGCTTTTCCACATTCACGAGGCCTCTCCCTGCTGTGAAGTCTCATGTTAAGTTTGAGGGGGAACTGAAGAGTTCGCCACATCCCTTACATTGACAAGGCTTCTCTCCACTGTGAATTCTTGTATCTTTAGTGAAGCCTGAAGAACTAAAGGCTCTCCCACATTCCTCCCATTCAGAAGGCTTTTCCCCACTGTGAGTTCTCCTCTGTTTAGTGAACTCTGAGGGGCTGCTGAGGGATTTGTTCCATTCCCTACACAGATCAGCCTTTGTCCTCTGTGAGTACTCCTAGGCGCAGTGAGGTGTGAGGAATAAGCAAAGGCTTTACCACATTCCTCACATTTATGTCCTTTCTCCACTGTGAATTCTCATATTTAGTTAATTGTGAGCAACTGCAGGATTTGCCACATTCACCAAATTCTTAAGGGCTGTGAATTCTCATGTGTAGTGAACTCTGAAAATCACCTAAAGGCATTCCCATATCCTTTACATTCACAAAGCTGCCCCATTGTGAGTTCTTACAAGTGTAGAAAGGTTTCATGGCCACCTAAAGGCTTTCCTACATTCTTTACACTCATAAAGAATTTCTCCACTGTGAATTCTCCTATGTGTGATGACATGTGAGATATAATGAAACGGTTTGCCACATCCCTTATATTGATAAAGTGTCTTCCATTGTGAGTTCTTATTATGTATCAGTTCTGCTGAAACACATTCCCACATTCCTTACACTTACAGTAACTCTCCAGTGAGAGTTCTCACAGGGGTGTTGTGGTGACAGGAACAACTGCAGGCTTCTCCACACTCCTTACACTGAGAGGCAAGGCACCACAGTGAGATCTCATAGTTTGCCGAAGTGATGAATCAGCTATTAAAGTTATCCACCTTCCAGAAATCCAGAAGGATATGCGTCCACAGGAGTTCTTTGAAGCACACAAAGACTGGAAGTCTTGCTGAAGTTCTGTTCACACTGATTGGAGAGGTTCTCTAGCGTAGGCTGTCCATTAAAATTAGGCAGCTTGCTTGTTTTAGTCATCTGGTACTGCTCTAAAAGAGACAGCATGAGTGAATGCCTTTAGCAAGGCGAAGATTATTCTTACAGTCCAGTAAGTTACAAGTCTGAATTCAGGATGTCTACTCCAGGGGAAAGGCTGTCCCTCTGTTGACTCTGGAGGAAGGTCCTTGTGTTACATCTGTCTCTGGTCAGGGAGCATTCTGGTGCAGGAATCTCAGGTCTGAAGGACATGTTCTGCTTCTGGTGCTGCTTTCGTGCCGGTATGAGGTTCCCAATTCTCGGCTTGCTTCCCTTTCCTTGTATCTCTTGTAGAGTGAAAGGATAAAAGGTGCAACAAGCCACACTCCAAGGAAACTCCCTTAATAAGGGTGTTGCTGTCTTACTCTAATCGTCTTTTTTTTTTAATTTTTATTTTTATTTAACATAACTGAGTGAAAATGTACATTCATATGTAAATTTACATGCCCCCCTATATGCAGCTTCCGCTGCTCTCCCTGCCCGATGACAGCACACTATTCCTCTCTGCTCCATACATGTCTCATTCACCCAACAGTCTCCTTTCCCCTCCTCTCCGTCCACTCCCCTTCCTCCAGCCAGAGGTCAGCAAGATGATATTCTATAGATGTATAGAACCATAAAGTGCTTCCAGTATATGGTTACTCTGCATTGCCAAGTCCATTCCATTCCTGTCCAAAGAGTGGACCTTTGTTATAATTTATGGGAAAGGGCAGCATCAGGGAAGGGGGCCATGCTCTAACAGGAACCCCCAAACCTCTGGACCATCAATTGAGGTCTTTTACTGGAGATCTCATGATGCACCTCCTTTTACTCTAGTGTTGCCAGTGAGGCTACTCTCTGTGAGCTCCATCGTGGCTATCACTGGTGCTGGCCGGGCACCGTCCGGTTCTTCTGGTCCCAAGTCGATGTAGGCACCCACTCTTGTGGGTCTCTCTGTCTTCTCGGTTGTCTTTACCGCATGCCATTTTGGCCCTCAGTGAGCATCCGTTCCTGGTGAGTTGGGACCATTTGCTGTTTCCTCGGATGGCATCTTTGCAGCTTTTAAGACCCCAGATGCCACTCACCAATGTGGGGTGCAGAGAGCTCCCTTAGCAAAACGGTAGTTGTGCCAACTGGCCTGGAATTCGCCTAAGAGCATGGTCCCCCGCCCCCCGCCCCAGCTACTCTATCCTTGTAGTATTGAGTTCAGATGGAAGGAGTACTCAAGTTATGCTGAAGTCCACTTAATGTTGTTCTTGTTCCTAATGTGTGCTGTCACCGCTTTCTCCCAACTAGATTTCTAGTAACTATCTAAACTAAACCCTCCACCCCTCCACCCCTCGCCCTCCCACCCTCCTCTCCCTTGCAGCTGTTAAAGAGTCTTTTCTTCTATACACAAGTCTGTTTTAGAGATCTTATCGTAGAGGTCTCATACAGTATTTGTTCTTTTGTCGCTGACTACTTTCACTCAACATAATGTCTTCCAGTTGAAACCAGGTTAGGAGACGTTTCCTGGAATCATCGTTATTCTTTATCATTGCGTAGTGCTCCATTGAGTATATGTACCATAGTTTACGTATCCATTCTTCTATTGTTGGGCATCTGGGTTGATTCCATCTTTTTGCTATTGTGGACTGGGCTGCGATAAACATTCTGGTGCATGTGTCCATTGGTGTGAAAGGCCTTGAATCTGTAGGATATCTTCCAAGTAGTGGAATTACTGGGTCAAATGGTATATCAATATCCATTTTATTAAGGAAGCGCCAGATTGTCTTCCAAAGAGGTTGGACCATTTTGCAACCACACCAACAGTGTAGGAGGGTTCCACATTTTCCACAGCCTCTCCAGCATTTGTTGTTTTGTGTTTTCTGGATCATGGCCAACTTGTTGGGGTGAGATGGTATCTCATTGTTGTCTTGATTTGAATTTCTTCAATAACTAAAGATCATGAACATGTCCGCATGTGTGTTTTGGCTGCCTCGATCTCCTCTTTAGTGAAGTGTCTGTCCATCTCCTTTGCCCATCGCTTAATTGGATGGTTTATCTTCTTCTTATTGATATTTTGTAGTATCTTATAGATTATGGAGATCAGGCGTCGACCTGACATAGAGTTGCCAAATATTTTTTCCCATTCTGTGGGTGTTCTTTTAATTCTATTAATAAAGTCTTTGGATGAGCAAAAGTGTTTGATTCTTAATAGTTCCCATTTATCTATTTTCTCTTCTCTTGATTGAGGTTTCTTTGACAGATTTTGGAGTCTGTCCTCATTGTGTATTAAAACTTCCATTGTTGTTCCTACCTTTTCTTGGATGAGCTTTATCGTTTTAGGTTTCATATTTAGGTCTTTTATCCAGTTGCAGTTGGTTTTTGTGTAAGGTGTAAGATATGGATCTTCATTCAGTTTATTGCAGATGAATAACCAATTTTGCCAGCACCATTTGTTGAAGAGACTCTTTTTACCCCAGTTTAATGTCTTAGGGCCTTTGTCGAATATCAACTGTTCATAGGCAGATGGTGTCATCTCTGGGGTCTCCATTTTGTTCCATTGATCGATCTGTCTGTTCTTGTACCAGTACCAGGCTGTTTTGACCACTGTGGCAGTGTAGTATGTTCTAAGGTCGGGTAATGAGAGGCCTCCCAGTGTGTTCTTCTTCTTTAGTAATACCTTACTTATCTGGGACTTCTTCCCTTTCCAAACAAAATTGGTGATTTGTTTCTCCATCTCATTAAAAAGTGATGCGGGAAATTTATTGGGATTGCATTATATAAATAAATTGCTTTGGGTAAAATAGACATTTTCACAATGTTAAGTCTTCCTATCCATGAGCAGGGTAGGTTTTCTATTTATCTAAGTCTCTCTTAGTTCCTTGTAGTAAGGGCTTGTAGTTCTCTTTGTAAAGGTCTGTTGTTTCTCTGGTTAGATTAATTCCTAGGTATTTTATCTTCTTAGGGGCTACCGTAAATGGTATTGATTTAATAATTTCCTCCTTAACAGTCTCGTTGATGGTATAAAGGAAACCTACTGATTTACTTACGTTTATCTTGTATCCTGAAACTTTGCTGAACTCTTCTATCACTTTGAGTAGCTTACTTATAGATTCCTTGAGGTTCTCTGCATATACAATCATATCATCTGCGAAGAGGGAGATTTTAACTTCCTCTTTGCCGATGCAGATGCCCTTTATTTCTTCTTCTTGTCTAATTGCTCTGGCTAGAACTTCTAGCACAATGTTGAAGGGGAGAGGTGAGAGTGGGCATCCTTGTCTAGTTCCTGATCTCAAGGGAAAGTCTTTCAGTCTCTCTCCATTCAGGATGATGTGGGCAATTGGCTTTGTATAAATGGCCCTTATTGTGTTGAGGAATTTGCCGTCTATGCCCATTTTGCTAAGAGTTTTTAGCATGAATGGGTGTTGGACTTTATCCAATGCCTTTTCAGCATCAATGGACAAAATCAGGTGATCTTTGTCTTTTGTTTTACTTATGTGGTTAATCACATTAATTGTTTTCCTGATGTTGAACCACCCTTGCATCCCTGGTATGAATCCCACTTGGTCATGATGGATTATTTTCTTGATATGTTGTTGTATTCTGTTGGCAAGAATTTTGTTGAAGATTTTTGCATCTAGGTTCATGAGTGATATCGGTCTGTAGTTCTCTGTCTTTGTTGGATCTTTCCCTGGCTTAGGTATCAGGGTTATGCTGGCTTCATAGAATGAGTTTGGGAGTACTCCATCCCTTTCTATACTGTGAAACAGTTTCAAAAGTATTGGGGATAACTCTTCTCTAAATGCTTGGTAGAATTCTGCCGTGAAGCCATCTGGGCCCGGACTTTTTTTGGTTGGCAGTGTTTTGATGACCTTTTCAATCTCTTCCTTTGTGATGGGTTTATTAAGTTGTTGTGCTTCACGTTGTGATAATTTGGGTAGGTCGTATGAGTCAAGGAATTGGTCCATTTCCCCTAGGTTTTCAAATTTGTTACAGTACAGTCTTTCATAGTATTCTGTTATGATATTATTGATTTCTGTTGCATCTGTGGTGACAACTCCCTTCTCATTTCTAATTTGGGTTATTTGTTTCCTTTCCTGCTTTTCTTTAGTAAGTTTAGCCAGTGGTTTATCAATTTTGTTAATCTTTTCGAAAAACCAGCTTTTGGTCTTTTCAATTTTTTCAATTGTTTTTCTATTCTCTAATTCATTTAGCTCTGCTCTAATCTTTATGATCTCCTTGCTTACGGTGCCCGAGGGGTTCCTCTGTTGTTCTCTTTCTACTTGTTCAAGCTTTAGAGTTAGTTCCTTGATTTGGTTTCTTTCTTCCTTCCAGATGTGTGCATTTATGGAGGTAAATAGACCTCTGAGCACTGCTTTGGCTGTATCCCATAGGTTCTGGTAGGAAGTGTTTTCGTTCTCATTGGAATCCATGAATTTCTTTAATTCATCCCCGATTTCCTCTATAACCCAAGTTTTTTTCAGCAAGATGTTGTTCAGTTTCCAAGAGTTCCACTTTCTATCTATGTTTTTTCTGCTATTGATTTCAACTTTGATGGCTTTATTATCTGAGAGGATGCTTTGCAGTAATTCAATGGTATGGATTTTGTTGAGCATTGCATTATGGCCTATCATGTGGTCAATTCTGGAGAATGTTCCATGTGCACTGGAGAAGAAGGTGTAGTTGTCTGCTGATGGGTAGAAAGTTCTGTATATATCAATGAGGTTTAGTTGGTTAATTGTGTCAATGAGGTCTTCTGTATCTTTACTGTGCTTGTTTCTAGATGATCTGTCTAGTAGTGAGAGTGGAGTGTTAAAGTCTCCAACTATTATTGTGGAGTCATCTAACTCTCTTTTGAGCATAGTCAGTGTTTCTTTGACATATTTAGGTGCTCTGACATTAGGTGCACAAGTATTTAATATAGTTAAGTCTTGCTTGTGTACTGAACCTTTCAGCAATAAATAGTGTCCATCTTTGTCCACAATGGTGGATTTGACATTAAAATGGATTTTGTCTGAGATTAGAATTGCCACCCCTGCTCTTCTTTGTTCATTGTTAGCTTGATATATATTCTTCCATCCTTTAATTTTCAGTTTGTTCCTGTCTTTAGGTCTCAAGTGAGTTTCTTGTAGACAACATATGGATGGGTCGTGTCTTTTGATCCAAGATGACACTCGATGTCTCTTTGCTGGAGCATTCAGTCCATTCACATTCAATGTAATTATTGATAGGTATGTGTTCACTGCTGCCATTGTGATATGTTTATTTTTAGGTTGATGTTTTCTCTGTTGGTCTTATTAGTCTGTTCTGAGACACTCTTTTTTGTGAGTGAATGTTTCATGTTTTTCAGAGCTGGTTTTATAGTTGTTGAGACTCGTGTGTTAGATTTCTTGAAATGGTATGATACATCTTTGTTGTGCTTTACAGCTGCCCCTATGAACCCCCTTAATAAGCTATTTATAAACCCAATTTTAATTACTACCAGTCTGGTCATCTTTCTCTCCATCTGGAAGGACTGTAATGACTGTAGTACATTCCTCTTTTATTATGATGACACTATAGTTTTCATGATGATCACTGGATTGCTTCTTTCCAAATCAAAGCTGTGATTTACTTTGGAGCCTTCCCTAAATGAGTATTGAGTAGTGTGTCGTTCTAAAATATAAAGTTAGTGGTTTTGTCCTTCTTGACCAAGGCCAAGCGCTTCTTTCAGTATTTCTTGTAGTTTGGGTTTGGTTTTTACAAAGTCTCTGAGTTTCTGTTTATCTGGGAATGTCTTAATTTCATTTTCATATTTGAAAGATAGTTTTGCAGGATATATAATTCTGGGTTGGAAGTTCTTCTCCTTCAAGACTTTGAATGTGTCGTGCCACTGTCTCCGTGCCAGCATGGTTTCTGCTCAGAAATCTGACGAGAGCCTACAGAGTTTCCCTCTGAATGTTAGCTTTGCCTTGAGTCTTGCTGCCTTTAAGAGTTGCTGCTTATGTTTGATTTTCTTAAGCTTGATTATAATATGTCTTGGAGTCTTTCTTTTGAGATCTATATTGGGTGGCATATAGTATGCATCTGAGATGTCTATATTCTCTTCCTCCATGATTTCTGGGACATTTTGTTTCCGCGGCTCAGCAACAATAGTCTCTGTGTTCTCAGATGTCTCATCCTGTTGAAGGACTCCAATTAATCGAAGGTTGTTCCTCTTAATAGAGTCCCACATGCTTCTTAATGTTTCTTCATTTTTCTTGCTTCTTTTTTCTGATTTCTGCTCATAGAGAGTGGCATCAGTAGCTCTGTCTTCCAAGTCAGAAATTCTTTTTTCCATTTGTTCCATTCTGTTTTCTTGGCTTTGCATGGAAGTTTCTGTGTATTTGATTTTCTTCTTGATCTGTTGAATTTCAGAGTACTGGTGTTCCATCAGATCGAGCAACTTGCTTAATTCTTCATTTTATTCTGCTGCATTTTGTATAAGCTCTAGAAGGGCCCTGTATATAATCAATTTGTATTCACTTCCTGATGCTTGCATAAAAGTTTCTTCATCTGGAAAACTCCTTGGTTGCTTTGTTTGGGAGCCTTCTGAAGCCATGAGTGATTGCTTGTATGCCACAATTGTCTGTTGCTTTTTGGGTCCCATGTGAGTATATAGAGGCTGGAAGAGGTACTGTGAGGATGGATTGCAAATGTTTCTCTAGGCTGTCTTCAAATGTAAAGCAAAAGGTATCTGACCGGTTCAAAAGTCAGTTAAGTTTTCAGGTGTAGATGTCCTTCTTCTCATCTGACAAAGTAAGTGCCATTGTATCCAACCCCAGATGATAACAAACTAGTTCAGAATACAGCACTTCTACTGCTCTGGTGGCCTCTGCTGACAGGGCCTAGCCTTAGCCAACACTGCGTCGAGTACTGGTTTTGTGATAGAAAAGCGCTCTCTTCTGGGCAGGCTCTGGCTCCCAAGTGAAGAATTAGGTCCAGCTGTGGCCACCGTACCCAAGATGGCGTCCTCCAAACAGGCAGCAGACAGGGGGGCTAAAGGTGCCCAGAGGCAGCGATTCCTCTGCCTCTGTTGCAGGACCCCCAACGTAGGCAGCACTGTGCAAAATCACTACTTTCCTGATGGAGAAGCGCTGTCTTGTTTGCAGGCGCTGGCTCCCAGGCTAAGAACGAGGTCCCGCTAAAATCTCGGTACCAACATGGCGTCCCGCACCCTGACCGCGGAGCTCCGCACAAATCCCACTGAGGCAGCTACAAAACCAAAGGCTCAAAGTGGCTAGATTAACAGAGTCCCGAGCCTGGCTCTCAGAACATGGGAATTTTGCCTGCCTATCCCCCCAGCAGCGTGTCTGAGTCCAGCCGCCAGGCAAGACCCAGCTCCGCCCGCCAGCCGAGACAGAGGGAAAAAAAAGTCAAAGCGGTGCGTTTACCTTCCATCCGTGAGAGCCGGGGCTAGCCAGGAGCGGGCGTCAGCGAAAGAGAGGTTTCTCGCTGAGTGGTATAAAGTTCCAATTAACAGGTCTGTGCTGTGTCCTGAGGCTGATTAGGTGCTCAGAAGGCTCTGTTCGATTGTCAATTCAGGTCTTGGTTTGCAGAGGGATAGAAGGAGACGTGTGCTTAGTCGGACATCTTGACTCCGACCCCTCGAATCGTGTTTTAATAATAATCCTATTAACCGCAGCCAGCAATTAGGATTTACAGTACAGAAAAAATAAAAAAAGTGGAGAACAATCACAGGATACAGGGAACCACAGTCCAGGCAACTTACTAGATACATTTTTGGGGGGACACAATTCAATCCTTAACAATGCTAATGGGTATCAATCTGGTAGCAATTCACTATTACGATTCACAGTAATCATGTATTTTATGTTTGCCCTGAATTGTCTTGTGTTTCATAGAGTAAATCATCTGGCAAAGATGCTACCATTACTTTCACTGTACTTCTACAATACAGTGTTTTCAAGTAATTGTATGTAACTGAAATGTTTCAAATATTCAGAACTTCCCTCACATTTATGAAAAATACTATACTGTGAAAGTCTTCTGAAACACAATCACGTTGATTGCAACTCAGTGACCCTACAGGACAAAGCAGGAGTGTACCACCGGGTTTTGAAGTAGTGCCTCCTGAATTCAAATGTCTGACCCTCCGGTTAACAGTCACAGCTCGTAGCCACTATGCCACCATGGTTTCCATGCAATGTTAGAGCTGGTTTTTATTATACCGGTTTCATATACATTTATCAGGCACCTGGAGACACAGGTTACGAGCTTGGCTGCTAGACAAGAGGTTGGCAGCTTGAATCCACCAACCGCTCCTTGGAAACTCTACGCAGCAGTTCTATCAGTTCTATTCTGTCTTGTAGGGTCGCTGTGAGTTGGAACAGGGTCAACCGAAATAGGTTTGCTTTTCTGGTGAGGTTGTGTTTGACTACAACCTACAGGTTGGTGGTTGAAACAAATCCATAAATATGTTCATGAGTCAGAAGAGATTTGATGGCACTGCATTTCAGGTGAACGCACGCATGTGCGTGTCTTCTGTAATCCCTGGAGGTGTAATCGGTAGGCGCTTGGCAGGTAACTGAAAGGTGGGTGGTTCAAATCCACCAGCAGCTCCATGGGAGAAAGCTGTTCCAGTTTACTTCACTAAACATTACAGTCTTAGAAGCCCTATAAGGCAGTTTTACTCTGGCCCAGGGGGTTGACATGCGCTGGAATTAAGTTGACAGAGTTGACACGCACACGCATGCACACACACATGCAATCACAGGGTTTGATTACCTGCAGTTACTGCAGACAAAGACTGCTACATATTTCTCCTGCAGAGCCACTGGAAAGGTTCAAATTTCCAAGTTTTCTATTAGCATTTAATTGCTTAACCTTTTGTGGCACCTGTGCCTCTTACAGATGTTTTCCTGTCACAGACCTTAAGCCTCTCTCCCGAAGAACTGCTGATGACGGCATCAATGACACTGCTCCTCACACCGGTTTGCTGGGTGTGATCCTCATCTTCAGTGGCAGCGAATTCACAGCTTTCTCTTACCCTGGAGGACCAGGGTCATTTTTCAGGAACTGTACAACCTTATGTTCAATGGATAGGTTTTCGCCATCATTAATGTTTCCACAAAAGGATAACTGATTCCAGGTCAGGTTCACATTATCAACGAAAAATGAGTGGAATTACTCAGACGGAAAAGGCAGCTGGGGGAGAAGACAGATTTGAACACATTCTGCTGTGTCAGTACTTTGGCAATGGTCAAAAACCAAGTTACTAGGAAATACTATCCAGATGGAGAGTCCCGGTGACATCAGTGGGGTGTAATGAGATGAGCAGAGCAGAGAGGTAACGGATGCAGGGCACACGGAACACTAGAAGAGGAAAAGGGGCAGGTTTTCCTTCACGAGCACACGTATTAGGACTGATCCAAGTTTGAAAACCTCAGGTGTCTGTGAAATACACACTCCTCCACTCAAAAGAGACTTTTTCTAATGGATTTCTTCAAATCTCAGTCCCTCCACACAGGCCTGGTCTTGCAGAGGATTCTCCTCTCCTGCTGCCCCCAGTACAGTCATCCTGGATGAGTGCACCTGCGCTGCCCTCAGGTCTTCCGCTTCTACTGTCCGAGGACAGCTGGGTGCAGCTGCCACGGGGGTTACGGAGAAAGAGGCACCATGAGGGCAGACAGGGAAGAGCAGTGAACAGTTCCCTGACTCTGAGCCGACACTCTGGTGTTCAGGGTCTCTCGAGATGGGAGGTATAAATTGATTTCTAGCAAAATCACTATGTCAAACATGTAATAAACACAGTAAGAATCTCTGTAAGGTCCCAGACCACAAATATTCTCTCTGTGTACTGAAAAACAAAGGAAAACAAAACATACTGATGTCAACACTCATACTTGGAACATTTAAAGGGTCTTAAAGCTTTTAATCAAAATTGAAATGAGGAATCAGTTTCATACACAGAATGTGGTGAGGAAGCCAGGGTATGCATGCTCCTGAGAGCAAACGAACATACTTGCCTTATTTAACAATGCATTCCTAGTCCTCAGCCCACATATGGGGTAACATTGACCAGTATAACGTATTTTGTTACTAAATAATAAATGGTAAAGAAAATGAGGTCATTCATACCTACTGAAGCCAGGTTTCTGAAGGTTTCCAGCACCACCTCTCGGTAGAGTTTCCTCTGAGAAACATCCAGCAATGGCCACTCTTCCTGGGTGAAGTCCACAACCCCAGCCTCAACAGCCACTGAGTCCTAGAATAACGCAAATATTCTGGCTCAGCAAGGTACCTACCATGTGTGTGAAAGACAGCGTCAGGCTAACAGTCCTGGAGAAATGAGATTTCATGGGGCTCGGTACAAGATTCTCTGTTCCCCTGAGGTCAGCTCTGGGGTTTAGCCATCAGTCTCATCCCTTTACTGTCTACAGTCAAGCTCACTGACTGCATCCCGTCTCAGAGACTTAAAAATACTTCCAGTACAGTGGACTTCTTTGTCTAGTCTGACTAATTGCATTCTCGTTCCTCTCTTTATCATCCAGAAGAGTCACAGCACAGAGCATGAACTGGAGAAACGCTCTCAAACTAAAGCTCTACTTCCACATTCAGATCACCTCTTCCCAGGGGCAGTTTACCTCCTTGCAGAGCACCCACGCGAACATTTACCGAAACACGAAGTACAGGGTGAAAGCAGGATGCAGTATTAACAACTGGGAAACACTGAGGACTGCCAGCTCTTCTCTGGCACCTTACCGACCATGGGAACCCTGGCAGCCTGCACCAGTGGGTGACCCAAGATCCTGAGCTTTTCTTAGTCTAGGTGATCAAGAAACCATTAAAGGAAGCCAACCCCTCAGACAGAAATTGAAATAGGATACATGAGGTCTGACAGTTTTGCAAACTCATCCTAGAAAAAGTGCTACAGACCTCACTGCTGAATATCACTACAGTCATCTGTGAAATACTCCCCTTGGGAAGTTATGCACCAAAGCCAGTGCACAGTTCATGCTTCAAAGGAATTTTGGAACTCTCTTTCTGGAAAGGCCATACTGATGTTCAGCAATGAGGTACGCAGCACGTCTTCTACGATAATTTTGTGAATGTAATTGCCAGACCTTGTGAGAGACAAAATGGTTATCAGTGAAGAGTGTGCTTCTTGGCGTAAGTAAACACAGAAGACTAACTGGACAGCTCCTGCTGCAGGTGACATAGGGAAATGTTGTTGGTGTCAGGCACTTTTGTCAGCTCCAACTCATAGGGATGGTATGGACAACACAAAGCAACACTGCCCGGTACCGCACCGCGCCCAGAAGTGTTTCCATGTTTAGGCCCATTGCTGCAGCCACTGTGTCCATCCATCTGGATGGGGATCTTATTCTTTTCCGCTGACCGTGCACTCTACCAAGCATGATGTCCTTCTCCAGGCAGTGATCTCTCCTGACGTTTTCAAAGTATGTGAAACACAGTCTAACCATCTCTGCTTCCAAGGAGCACTCTGGTTGTTCTTCTAGAAGAGATTCCTGGGTCACCCTTAAGTTATCACCGTGACATTTTGACTTGTAATACTTTAAAGAGGTCCTTTGTACCAAATATTCCCAATGCAGTATGTCTTTTGATTTCCCGAGTATTAATTTGGGAACCCAGAAAAATGAAGTCATTGACAACCTCATTCCTTTCTCCATTTACCATGCTGTTACTTACTGGTCCAGTTATAAAGATTTTTGTTTTCTTCATGTTGAGGTGCAATCCATACTGAAGGCTGTGGTCCCTGGCTTTATCAGTGTTTCAAATCCTCTTCACTTCCAGCTAACAGGGCTGTGTTATCTGTATGCACAGGCTGTTAAGGAGTCTTCCTCCAATTCTGATGCCTCAGCTGTCTTCACATACCCCAGCTCCTTGGGAGTATTTGCTAGACATACGTATTGAAAAGGTATGGTGAAACGACACAACCCTGAAACACACGGGAATAACAGCTAGTGTTCTAAGCATGGGAAATACACAGTGGAGGGGAGGACTGTGGACAGTATCTAGCGTGAGAGGGAAAAGTGGATGTAAGTTTCTGTATGAGAAACGGACTGGAATTGCAAACAGTCAACTAAAGCATAATGAAAAATAGATTTTTAAAAAAGTGTCTGCCATTGCAGTAAATCACATTACATATTTTAAAGCTATCAAATAGCCTAACTGCTGTGGGCTGGGAGCTACTGTGTCCTAACCCCTTATCCTCTCCTCCCTCTCCTCATCTTTTGTACTTCTCTGCTGAGTGCCTTGAAACTATTAACGGCACAGTAAGAATCATTTCCTTGAAATTGTTTGTAGGATACAAGCCCAGACTAAACTATCTGCAAGTCAAAACTATTTCCTTGAAACTATTTGCAGTTTAATTGACTCAGGGAAAACTGTTTGTAAAATAGTAAGTCCTTAGATACAACTATTTCCTTGAAACTGTTTGCAGGGTAATAGCTCAGGATAAAACTATTTGCATGTTCCTGTCTTTTGTTCTGTAACAAAGATCGTGACCATTTTTGGCTATGTACCACCCTGCTGACTTCCTACCTGTAAAGCCTATAAATAAAGCTTGTGTTAGTAGCCTGGTATCCATGATTCTCCACCAGAGACCATGGCCCCACCTGGTCCCAACTTTATCTTGAGTGATGTGTTTATTTGTTCTTGTGTGAGTGACGTGTTTCATGCATGAGTGACATGTTTTCATGCCTGAGATTTTCTCATCCTTTCGCCTGTGCACTGTGGCCTTGGCCTCGGACCCTATCCAGTGCTGGCCACTGGGGTGCCGGACGCGACACCTAACCTCCATTCCCACAATGTATTAATGATAAAATGACACACTTATTGAGCACTTACGATATTTGAAGGCATCTGCAAAAAGCTTTCGGCACATTAGCTCAAGCCTCATGCTCCTCCTACGCAGATATTACTGCAGACAGGATAAAACTGAGGGAAGTTATAACTCATCACATGCTCCCTACTGCCCAAACGGCATGCTGCTATACCAGGGGCAGAGTGCAGGTCAGTGTGCCTAGGACTCAATTTCTGACCACTATATTTTTGTCCACATACATGTAATATGCTTGCTGTTCTGGCTGTTAATCTTCAATAACACGGGTGACATGAGCCCTGCTGGGGAATACGGACTAGAGACAAAGGAAATACTCCGTTCAGTTCAGACAACCTGGATATCCTTCTCCTGGCGAAGCCCTGTGTCTCAAGCAAGACGGCTTCCTTTTGGCCTTATATCTGGCGATGTCAGTGTAAAAATTGATGTAGGTAACACTTACATAGGCCTAGCTGACACAGTACTGAATAAAACAGAAATATCTGGAAGTACATGGATTCTAACTTTGGTGGCTGCAGGCAGTAAATCAATGAAAAATGGCCAAGTACCCTGGATGGCATAAACAGTTAAGGTTCTTGACAACTAGTTGAAAGGCTGGCAATTCAAAGCCACCCAGAGGTTCCTCCAAAGATAGGCCAGCCAGTCTGCTCTGAGAGGTCACAGCCTTTTGTGAAAGCCTTATGGAGGAGTTCCACTCTGCACACAGCGGGTCTCTGTGAACTGGAACGCACTCCACAGCAACCAACAACAACAGCATAATGTCACACACTACTAAGATCTATGAAAAAGGCAGCAAACTTGCCAATAAGCAGTAACACAAGTGTGTTGATCTTCAGTCAGTTAGGCCAGGCAAAACCAAAACTATCATTTTAGGGAACACCAGAAAGTAAAATCTGCATGTTAAGGGAATAAAAATTGTACTTCCAGTTGTCAATACTTGTGAGAGCTCTGGGATAATCTGGCCAACACTCACACACATTTCAGATGTGCACTGACCACAAGTCCGAACCAAGTGGCAAAGAGTACCACTGTCCTTCACGGCTGTGAAAGGGGAGACACAGTGAGGACGCACAGGGTGAGAAGGTCATTAGCACAGAGCAGGCACACCAATAGGAGCCCAGGAAAAATAGGAATGAATGCTAACAAAAAAGTAAAACGGACAATGCTACAAATTACAAAGGCAGGCTTTCAGCTTTTGGTCCACATGTAAGAAGCTTCGACATCATCATTCTCATCCTCAAAACAAAACTTATGACACTAGACTCAGAGAACTAAGTTACATGGCAAATGACTACCCCTGAAGCCCAATTTAAAGGCTCCTGACAGGTACCTCAAGGTATGAGAGAGTTGCTGCGCAACATCTTGTTAACTATTGTCTACGTGTCTAAGTGCTGGTACACTCTAGCACTTCTCTTAGTAATCTTCTGCAGGTCCAAAGGCTACACCTTGAGAAATAACTACAATCAGCCACCCAAATTTCTGTAAAATGTGACCTCAGAACCTTCCTCCAGGGGAGACCACACCGACCAGCCTTCCATTGTACCTGGAGCTCATCCAGAGTCAGAGGTCCACCTTCCAGTACATCTGGGCCAAGGTGAATCAGCAACTGAACCCTCAAACTTGGACAGGGGAGGGGATCACCAGAATGGGTGGGGCAACAGAGACTGAGGAATAAGTCCGCAAGGAGTCTCCCCATTGAGACTTGGAAGTCCCCGGTTTGAATAACTCACACTCTTCTGGTCATTAGATACCATGTTGCTCCTTACATGTGCAGATAACAAACTTGTCACTTTCTGTATACTTTCTGTTTCCTCTTGCAAGTATGTCCATCTTACGTCAGTCAGCTAGCAGGACAGGCCACGAATATTCAAGGGGTTCAGTTATACCCCCAAACTAGAAGGGTACATGGGCAGATACAGAAAATCACTACAGAGCAAGAGCCCTCGAACAGACACCACTGCTAGGATCAAGATCACAAATAGAAAACATAACTGTAACGGAGGAATTGGCGGAGGATTTGTGCAGAGAAGCTTCAGGGTTAAATGTGCCAGCAGCCGTCCTAGGTGGAAGACAGTCACAAAACATTGGGAATGATGGCACAGCAAAATGACTACACAGATTTTTGGGGGGCAATACAGCTCCATTCATGACATTCCACGTTTTGGCTGCCCCCAAATCATGCCTGAAACAGGCAACACACGGATCTCATCATAGCGAAAGTCGCAACAAAAACATGTTCATCACACATGATAGCAAGAGTCTTAAATCAGGCTCCAGTCCAAACTACAAAAAATTCCTCTACATCTGTGAAACCTAGAATCCAAGCTATCTGCTTGCAAGGGTACAATGGAAGAATAGGCACAAGTCAGGCATTTCCATTACAAATGGAGAAAGAAGGCTAAAGAGGCAACACACAGGTCAGGAGAACATATATTAGCCCTCGAGGACCTGAAAACAGCCTTGCATTTTCTGAAACACTCTGCATAACGGCCCTGCCCTCCAGACTCTAGCTATTATCCACAGTCTCTGGATTCTGAATGGAGCCTCACAGCCCCACACTACAGCTCCACCTTCTAGGCCCACTGGAATAGCAAATCTGGCCCCTCGATTTACAGGACCTCTAAGTCCAACTGAGTGGAAATTCCACCCCCAGAAACACAGGAATCCATGGCTCTATCCTTTTAAACTCTGGAAGTCATTGTTACACCTTTTGAGACACAGGCAGGTCAGCTTCTCACGCTCTTTGTCTCTTCAGTTTCTGATTCCCATGGCCTCATGGCCTAGGCCTCAGTACCCCATCTACCCTGCTGGAGCAAATATTCCAAAGCTCTGTAACTAACAGTGCTTCATATGACCCCACTCTGTCACAAAGACACAAAGACACTCCTGCACAAAGACACTCAGCTGTCTGGCTCTGAGAGTCATCAAGCCTAGCTCTACTGATTCAAGTGTCCAGCAGCTCCATATTCCACCAGGAACCCTCTGTGCAGTCACTCAGCTCTCTCATTCGGGAGGGGTACTGATCCGCTTTTGCTGCTGTGACTGTTGCTGATCCTCCGCTGCTTGTTTTCACCATCTGGGCCTTCTTGGTGTTAACAGTTCTCCTCAGTTCCTTCTGGGTCTTCTATCCACTCACAGTTTCAAAACTGCTTCCACATTTTAGGTTATTTGTTAGATCAACACCCCACTCTTGGTACAAAATTCTATCTTAGTCATCTGGCACTGCTCTACCAGAAATAGTGTGAGTAGATGGCTTTAACAAAGAAAAGTTTATCCTTATAACAGTCCACTGTGCTACAAGTCCGAATTCATGGTGTCCACTCGCAGGGAAGGGTTTCCCTCTTTGTGGATTCTGGAAGAAGGTCTTCGTGTTCCATCAGTCCCTAGACAGGGTACGTCTTGTCTTGGCACAGGAATGTCAGGTCTGAAGGACACCCTCTATTCCCAGTGCTGTTTTCTTGATATGGTATTCCCAGCTCTCTGCTTGCTTCCATTTCTTTTTATCACTCATAGGATAAAAGGCAGTACAAGCCACACTCCAGGGAAACTCTTTACATTGAAGCAGAGAAGTGATCTTATGAAGAGTTTTAGACTCCCATCCTAATCCTCTTTATCATAAATCTAGTCTCTTAACCACAGGCAGAAATTATGATTTACACTATCAGAAAAATCACAAATATTGGGAATCACAGCCCAGGCAAATGGCTACACAAATTTGAGGGATAACACAGTTCAATCCATGACAGTAGGTCTGACTCAAACCATGGTTATTTTCAGTCACATCGTATGCATGTGAAAGGTGGACAACGAATAAGGAAGAAAGAAGAACTGACGCCTCTGAACTGTGCTGTTGGAGAATACTTAATGTACCATGGTATGCCAATAGATCTATTCTGGAAGAAATAAAGACAAAGTGCACCCCAGAAGCAAAGATAGTGAGACTGAGTTGAATACACTTTGCCTGTGTTTTCAGGAGGGATCAATGCGCAGAGAAGGACATCAGGCTCAGCAGACGGGAGGGTCAGTGCAAAAGAGGAAGACCCTCAACGAGATGCACTGACACAGTCGCTGCAAGGATGGGCTGAAGCATAAAAAGGATTGTGGGCATGGCACAGCACCAGGCAGGGTTTCGTTTTGTTGGGCCAGGGGTAACTATGAGTCAGAACTAACTCAATGGCACCTAACAACAACCACAGCATATTTAATATGTTCCCCATAAAGTCCTTCAATATTGAAACTTGCCATTTGAATTCATCCTTCAGTTCCTTCACACTGAGAAACGCTGAGTGTGTTTTTATTTTGGTTTTCCAACTTTAGGTCTTTGGACATATTATAATACTTTATCTTCTCCAGTTGCCCTCTGAAATTTACTGTTCAGGTTCTTTACTTCCTTGATTCTTTCTCTTTAGATACCCTGGGTTCATGAACCAATCTCTGAGTCTCTTGTTACATCTATCTGGGCCTTTCCTATCCTGTCTTGATGTTGTTCCACAACCTGTCTGGTGCTTTGTAGTCAGTGGTCAATGTGTCAAATCTAGTTTTCGATGGTCTCTAAATTCAGGTGGGATATACTCATGGAGACCCTTTGGCTGTTGTGGACTCCTCTGAAGTTTCTTCAGCTTCAACCTGAACTTACACATCAGCAACTGATAGTGTTTTCAACAGTTGGCCTCTGGCCTTATTCTGACTGATGGTATTCAGCTTTTCCACTGTCTCTTTTCTCAGATGTAGCTGATCTGATTCCTGTGTATTCCGTGTGGTATGGTCCATGTGTAACTCTTGGTTTATGTTTCTCAAAGAAGGGATTTTCAACCAAGGCTGTATTTTTCTACTACCAATCCTTCTCTGTTTCTAACTTTTGCACTCCAGTCACCAGTAATTGTCTACGCATCTTAACTGCATGTTCAATCAATTTGAGACAGTAGAAGTTGACAAAAAAAAAAAATTCAATGTCTTCATCTCAGGCCCTGATGACTGGGGGGTAAATTTAAATAATAGTCAAATTATCAGCTCTCCCTTGTAGGAGTATGGATGTTATTCTGTCACTGACAGTGTTGTACTTCAGGATAGATCCTGAACCGCTTTTTTTCGTGATTAATGCCAATGCCCTTCCTCTTCCATTTGTCATTCCTGACACAGAAGACCATATGACCCCCTGATTCAAAACGACTAATACCAGGCCATTTCAGCTCACTGATGCCTGCATTGTTGGTCTTTATGGGTTTCATCTCAGTTTTGACATGTTCCAATTTTTCCAGATTCAGACTTCATGCATGGCACCTTCTCATTATTAATGGATGTTTGCCATTTGTCCCTTCTCCTTCTGAGTTTTGCTGCTTTAGCAAATGAAGTTCCTGAAAGCTTGGTGCCATCCACATGACTACAGTAGACTCTACTATGAGGGGGCAGTTCTTTCTCAGTTGTCTTTTGATTCCTTCCAACTGAGGGCCTCATCTTCTGGCACTCCATCAGACAATCTTCTCCTGCTATTCAGAAGGTGTTGATAGGCTAATTCTTTCAGAATGCAATGCCAGGTTCAGCTGAAAGCTGTCTGGAAGTTCAGCTAAAATTTGTCTACTGTCGGAGACCCTGTTGGTCTTTGAAATACTGGTGACATGGCTTCTAGCATCACAACAAAATGCAAGTTATCACAGTACCACAAACTGACAGATGCATGGGGTTTGTGATACTGCTGACAATGAAAAACTAAACCCATGGCTCAAAACACAAAAGAAATGTTGTTTTCATATAGTAATTTTATACAGTCATGTAGAAACCCCTTCACGTGGATGTGTCTTACTTCAGAAGGGCTCATGTCTAAACTTTTTGACACCCGGATCTCAGTGATATACATCTATATTCACTGACTACATTAAGCTTTAAAAGAGCAAAATATTGGGCACAATTGAATTTCTATTTACAGCTGTATGCTTAAAATAACAGGGATCAACCATAGGCAATACTATGGCATTTCCAAAGAAGTTGGAATTAAGCTTTCTGTATCATAAAAATTCCAAGCATGTTGTTAATTAAAACGCAAGTGTAAATTCCAAGTTATCCTTTATATAATAGAGAAGAAATAACGTTTGACTTGTGAATTTTCACTCTTCTATCAAATAAAATAGGCATTTCTCTGTGTTTCAGAAGTTTATATACATGAAACTGAAAAGTTCTCCATAGATACAAAAAGTCATTTAGAATTTTTCTCCAACAGAAACTCTTAGCCTGAGAAGTTAAACAACCATCTGATACGTCAGTTTATCCAGCAAGAAAGAACACTTCCTCATTTTAGATACCCATTCAACACTGCAGAGCAGTTGATAATTACAGGGGCTTAATATTTAATACGAGCACTATCAGAGATAGGTGGGAAGACAAAGACTCGACTGGGGAGAGCAGGTGTCTAAAACACCTGAAAGCCTTGAGGAAACACCATCCCTCCAAAAGAGATGAAAGAGGTCACCCCATAAGTCATCCACCTGGACCCCACTGTCCACTACCACTGTCCACTTCCACTCTTAACAGTTCCCTGTTTTCTACCACATCACACACTGTCAGAAGCAGAGCTGTAGTTCTGGAACTGCACTGAACAGGCTTTAGGGTGCTCCGGCTTGGACTGTGTCTCCCCAAAAATATGTCTCAGCTTGGTTAGGCTGTGACTCCTAATATGACGGGATTACAGGGTCTTCCTTCATTTTGTGATCGTAAATTTCCTATGCGTTATGATTTCGAATCTCTGCCTGTGGTTAACAGGGCAAGATTAGATTACATCGAAGAGGATTAGGATGGGACAGTAACATCCTTCCTCAGGTCCTATCTGTGGGCCATTGTCAAAGGAGTTTCTTGGTGCGTGGCCCACAGAACCTTTTATCTTACAAAATAGTAAAGGGAAGTGATGTCTGGTGGTTAAGACTGTCAATTTGGCAACTCCATTTGGCTGCTGTATCAAGAAGCAGGGGCAGGGCCTGTGATGGCTTTCCTCCCCTCAGCTCTTATCCCTCCTCCTTCCACCACCTGCCTTCTGTCTTCTCAGGCTGCCCACAAGTCCTGCTCTCTTCTGCATCTGGTTCTTGGACCTGAACTAGCAAGTGTGGGATTCATCAACCCTTACAGCCAGTGAGTGCAAGTCCTGTTCCCTGACCTGCTGATCCTACGTTCGCCAGACCCTGCAGCAACGTAAATCAGCAGAGACCTCGCAGTCTTGCTGCCAGCTTGGGATCCGCCAACTACACAGCCACTGTGGTCTGTGACTTGCTGATCTCGGGTTCACCAGCTCCCAAGGCCATGTGAGGCTTGTGCCAGGGCTTGGGACACTTAGCTTCTACAGTTGAGTAAGCTGTTTCATTCAGCTTTCCTCATACATATACACATGAGACTGCTTTTGCTTCCCCAGAAAACCCAGCCTAAGGCAGGAAGCCAGCAGAATATGAAACCTCATACCACCAAGAAAGTACCACCAGGAATAGAACATGCCCTCTGGACAAAGGGTCATTGTGCCGAGAAGCTACTCGACTACGGGAAGAGATGACAAGGACCTTTCTCCAGGGCTGACAAAGACAGAAAGCCTTCCTTAAGATTTGGACTACCAGCCTATTAGACTATGACAATATGTATTTTTCTTTTTGAAGCTTTCCACTGGTAGTATTTCTGTCCCAGTGGCACCAGATGACTAAGACAATGGGGAAGCTTAGAAAACTGCTGGGATGGGACAAGGATCCAGGGCTTAGTTTCCTCAGCCAGAGCTGCTTCATTTTTGTCACGCAATATGAATAACCAAGGCCCACAATGGGGATGCTGACATCTCACGATGCAAGCCTTGAGAGTCACATAACTAACGTGACCCCAGGCATCTCAGATTTGAAAATCCACCTTATGTGTAGATGAACAGTCCAGTTACAGCAGAGCAGGGCCTCAGGAGGCCTCTTAAGGCTTAGTCCCATAGCCTCCTCTGCCACCTGTTTACCTCACTGAGGAACCTCAGGTCCTGGAGAATATAGTCCCCAACAGTTCACATCTAGCCTCACTCCTTAAACTAACAGTACCCCAGTTCTTGATAGTACATACCATTTCCAGCTCCAGCTTCTGGAACTCTGCTCTCTGAGCCCAGGAGGCCACTTCAGGAAGGGGGACAGCAGTGGAAACACAGCCAGAAAGCAGTGTGGTGGCAGATGGGTGATGTTCAGTCCACACAGTCCGTCAGAGCAGCTGAAATCCTTACTTGTGATTGCATGGATGTATAAGACGGTCGCCTTTGGTCCTCAGCTGCCTAGACTGGACTATCTATCCCTACTTCACAGCTGAGACCTGAAATGGAATAAGACACTGTTTGGTAAGGGGTGACTGCTTTCTGGCCTTCAGCTCTTTCCTGAGCAGGGCTTCCTTCAGGGTCCACTCTCAGGACATTCACATTTAGGGCAGATCCTATTCTAGCCTCCTGAAGACATATGTGCATACTTCACGAAGCTAAACAGGCCTTACCCTGTGGCAACAAAATCACAGAGCAAGGGACTACTTCATCCCAGAGCATGACACAGACATCCAGGCCTGCCCAGGTTGCAAAATGTGAACCTGGCTTGATCTAGGGCATGATGGCTCTGAGGCTTAGGCTGTGGACTCCCCTATAGCTTAAGGGGTCACCTTTGTGGAATGACCCACACACCTTTATTTGGTATCAACACGGGGGACCTTTAGGGAGAATATCTTTGTGAAGTTCAAGTCAATGAGCTCACTACACATCTCTGATTTTTAATTATGTGCCTCCGTTGTATTCCTTGTCAGAGTGGCCACTGGTGGTAGCTGGGCACCATCTAGTTCTTCTGATGTCAGCCTGATGGAGTCTCTGGTTTATGTCTCTTTAGCTAATATTCTCCTTGTGTTTTAGCCAAAGGTTGATGGTTTAAATCAAAACACTTTTGAAGAAGGCCTTAGCAATCTGATTCTGAAAGTTCAAACCTTGAAAATACTCTGGAGCAGTTCTAATTTGTATACATGACATCCCTGTGAGTCAGACGGGACTCAACGGCAACAAACAACAACAACAAAGAGAGTTGTGGTTTTTGTCCTGGCTCCTGGGAGGTAACCTCTAAACCTTGGAATTCCCAGGGTGACAAGGCTGCCTTTAAGATTCATGAGGGCCCCTTTGTCTATACTTGATAGTTTGTACAAAAGATGTGACAGAGGCTTCTGGCCAATGTGGTGCTATATAGAGCAGCACGCCATCCCTTCACAGAAAGACACAAAAATCTAAGCAAGACAGAAACACTCATGGATTGAATTGTGTCCCCCAAAAATAGGTTGAGCCATGTGACCACTACTCCCTGCATTTTATGATTGTCCTCTATTTTGTCCTTTTATTACACTGTATGTTAAAGGATCAGGGTAGGACTATAAATTCCTTTATAAGATCATCTCCCTGTTCCATGACAAAGGGAGTTTCCCTAGAGTATGACTTGTCCCACCCTTAATCCTTTTTTATAAAATTTTTTTTATTTAATATGACTGAGTGAAAATGTACATTCCTGTATAAATTTACATGCCCACCTCTATGCAGCCTCCACTGCTCTCCCTGTCCGGTGACAGCACATCATTCCTCTCTGCTCCATACAGTCTCCTTTCCCCTCCACTCCAACCACTCTCCTTCCTCCAGCCAGAGGTCAGAAGGCTCATATCCTATACACGTATAGAACCATAAAGTGCATACAATATATGGTCACTCTGCATTGCCAAGTCCAATCCATTCCTGTCCAAAGAGTAGATCTTCGTTATGCTTTATGGGCAAGGGCAGCATCAGGGTCAGGGGCCAGGCTCCCAGGGGAACACCGAAACCGCTGGACCATCATCAACTGAGGTCTTTTAGTGGAGATCTCAGGATGCAACCCTTTCTATTCTTGTGTTGCCAGAGAGACGCAACCTAGTGAGCTCGATTGCGGCTATCACTGCTGGTGGCCGGGCACCATCCACTTCTTCTGGTCCCAAGTCAATGTAGGCACCCACTTATGAGGTTCTATCTTTGGGTTGTCTTTACTCCATGTCATTTTGGTCCTCGGTGAGCATCTGTTTCCGCTGAGTTGGGACCATTTGCTGTGAACTTGGATGGCAGCTTGGCAGCTTTTGAGAACCCGGACGCCACTCACCAATGTGAGGGGCAGAGAGCCCTCTTAGCAAAATGCTAATTGTGCCAACTGGCCTCGATTTCGCCTAAGAGCATGGTCCCGTGTCTCCCGCCCCAGCTACTCTATCCTTGCAATATCGAGCTGAGATGGAAGGAGTACTCAAATTATGCTGAAGTCCACTTCATGTTGGTCATCTCCGGTTTCTACCAACCAGATTTCTAGCAACTATCTAAACTAAACCCTCCCCCACTCATCCTTTCTCCCTCCCCTGCCTTGCAGCTGTCAAAGAGTTTTTTCTTCTAAACACAAGTCTGTTTTTGAGATCTTATCATAGAGGTCTCATACAGTATTTGTCCCTTTGTCGCTGACTACTTTCCCTCAACATAATGCCTTCCAGTTGAAACCAGGTTAGGAGATGTTTCCTGGAATCATCCTTATTCTTTATCATTGTGTAGTGCTCCACTGAGTATATGTACCATAGTTTACCTATCCATTCTTCTCTTGTTGGAAATCTGGGTTGATTCCATCTTTTTGCTGTCGTGGACTGTGCTGCGATAAACATTCTGGTGCATGTGTCCGTTGGTGTGAAAGGCCTTGATTCTGTAGGATAGATTCCAAGTAGTGGAATTACTGGGTCCAATGGTATATTGATATCCACTTTTTTTTTAAGGAAGTGCCAGATTGCTTTCCAAAGAGGCTGGACCATTTTGCAACCCCGCCAACAGCCTAGGATGCTTCCATTTTCTCTACAGCCTCTCCAGGATTTGTTGTGTTTTCTGGATATTGGCCAATCTTGTCGTGGTGTGATAGTATCTCATTGTCGTCTTAATTTGAATTTCTTTAATAACTAAAGATCGTGAACATGTCCGCATGTGTTTTTTGGCTGCCTGGATCTCCCCTTTAGAGAAATGTCTGTCCATCTCCTTCGCCCATGACTTAATTGGATGGTTTATCTTCTTCTTATTGATATTTTGCAGTATCTTATAGATTATGGAGATCAGGCATCGGTCTGATGTAGAGTTGCCAAATATTTTTTCCCATTCTGTGAGTGTTCTTTTAATTCTATTAATAAAGTCTTTGGATGAGCAAAAGTGTTTGATTCTTAATAGTTCCCATTTATCTATTTTCTCTTCTGTCTACTGTGGTTTCTTTGACAGATTTTGGAGTCTGTCCTCATTGTGTATTAAAACTTCCATTGTTGTTCCTACCTTTTCTTGGATGAGCTTTACCATTTTAGGTTTGATATTTAGGTCTTTCACCCAGTTGGAGTTCGGTTTTGTGTAAAGTTTAGAAATGGATCTTGATTCAGTTTATTGCAGATGGATAACCAAGTTTGCCAGCACCATTTGTTGAAGAGACTGTTTTTACCCCAGTTTAATGTCTTAGGGCCTTTGTCGAATATCAACTGTTCATAGGCAGATGGTGTCATCTCTGGGGTCTCCATTCTGTTCCATTGATCCATCTGTCTGTTCTTGTACCAATAGCAGGCTGTTTTCACCACTGTGGAGTCCTCATTTTTTAAAATTCTTTTATCTGATTTTTCCTCATAAATGTTGGCGGCAGTTGCTTTACCTTCAGTCATGCTGATTCTGCATTCCATTGCCTCACTTCTGCTCCTTCTTATTTCTTCTGAATTGTCTAACTCTGTGGTCTAATTATTACTCTGCTTAATTTCAGAGCATCAATGCTCTAGCAATTCTTGCTGCTTTTTTAGTTCTTCCTTTCGTTGTGCTGCACTTTATCTACTGTCTATCCTGATTTCTTAAATGGCTCTTTACCTAAATCTTTTATATTCTGCCTCCAAAAGCTGCAGGACAACTTCTTCATCTTGGGAACCTTTCCATTATTTTGTGAAATTTTTGGAGACATTGTGATCTGAATGATTAGAAATTGTTGTCTCTGGGCCATCAGAAAGGTGTTGTGATTTATTTGCTAGGTTATCACAATCTGATATGTCTACATGTGTCTGTGTCCATATACATAAACATATAAGAGGACTTCCAACTAACTGTTCAAACTCATCCTAGAAAAAGTGCTACAGACATCATTGCTGAGTACCACTAGAGTCATCTTTGAAGTATTCCCCTTGAGAAGCTGTGCACCAACACTGGCACCTAGCCCATCCCTGAAAACAATTTTAGAACTCTTTTTCTGGAATGGCCATTAAAGCTGTCATCCAATTACCCTTAATGTCTTGCATGTAACAAAAATGTCTTCCTTTCAACATACCCTTTATCTTCAGGTAAAGAAAAAAGTCATTGGGGGCTTTATCAGGTGAGCAGGGAGGGTGTTCCAATAAAGTTTTTTGTTTACTGCTTAAAAACTCCATCACAACTATACAATTGATTTCATCAACTTGCCACAGTGTGCAGTGGCCACTCCAGAAGGAGTTCCAAAATTGCTTCGAAGGGTAGACTAGGCACTGGCATCAGTACATAGCTTCCTAAGAGGAGTACTTCAAAGGTGACCATAATGATGTTCAGCAAGCAGGTATATATCACTTTGAACAATTAAGTTCACAGACTTGTCATACATTATATACATACATACATATATAAATATAAATACACACACACACACACACACACACACAAATCTTGGTGGGGTAGTGGGTTAAGTGCTATGTCTGCTAATTACAAGGTTGGCAGTTCAAATATGCCGGGCACTCCTTAGAAACCTTTTGGGGCAGTTTTATCCTTACCTCCAGGGTTGCTATGAGGAGGACCCAACTCAACAGCAGTGGGTTATATATATATGTAATATATAAATTATTATAACTATATAATATATGAATTTGTACATACCTATCAAATCAAACGAACTTGGATCCAACTCATAGCATTCCTAGAGGTCAGGGCAGAAATGCCCCACAGTTTCCAAAGAACTCCTGGTGGATGTGAACTGCTGATGTGGCACCAAACTCACCACACCACCAGGGTTTGTCTATTTATATACACATAAAGAACTTAGTTTCGTTTTGACTGTCCAACTAGTCTAGTCATTGGAGCCAGGGTGGTTACTGGAGCTTTGATAACTCTGATACCCTGTCACCCAGTTGTCGGAGTGATGACTGTAATGAGAAAGGCAGTAGGATTTGCTGGCTCAGTGGAGGCAGCCTAATTCTTCTTCTAACCCTCCCTTTGATTTGCTCCCCGGGTCCAGAAAATAAGCTCAGGGCACATACCTAAAACATTTCCCTCCCAACCCAGGTAGTGTTCTAGGATGTAGTCTGGTGTAGAGTAGAGCAGAGAGGGGAAAAACTGGGGTACAAGGAGTCAAGTAAGGGCTTAGGAAAGGTCTGAGTCATGAAACTTGGCAAGCACGTAGCTTGTGACGCTCCAGGAAACCTCTTCTGTGGCTCTGTACTCACAGCAATACACAACCCAGAGGATCCAGAGAAAACGGTCTTCTACCCCTCCCTTTGTTTCCCTTTCCAAATACCTAAGAGAAGCTCAGGACATACACGTAAAAGGTTGCACTTCGGGCCTGAGCAGTGCACTGGAATTTAGTGTCTGGTATGCAGTATAGAAGGTAAGGGAGAAAGACTGGGATAGGGACAGAAATCAGTATATAGGAAAGGACTGAGTCTCCAGGGTTCATAAGCATGTAGTTTGAGACAGTTGGGTGGAAGTCACCTGGGGCTCTGCAGGTGCATCAATCTGCAGCTCAGGGAGAACCAGCAGAACTCTCCTTCTACTCCTTCTGTTTTTCCCCCTCCAACTCTGAGACGAAAGCTTAAGCCACACATGCACAATGTCTGACTTTGGCCCAGGTAGTATACCAGAATTTAGCCTCTGGTATACCTCACAGAAAAGACTTGGAGGGGCACTGCTAAACTTGGCTGCCAGCAACCACTGTCGTCTTTAGCTGTACGCATCCTAAACTCTGCCTCTCAGTTGAGAAAGACACAATCCACTCAAGTACCACTGCTCAGCGTGGCATCCAACCCTAGCCACACTCTCAGGTGCAGCAGTCCCAGGTCTCATTACCCACCCAACAAAGATGGTCTCCATACCTGTACTATTGCTGTGGTCCTGTGCCAGCAGAAGTGGGACCCTCTGGGTTGCCAATTTGCTCTGACAAAGATATATACTTCCCTTCCTGTCACTGAGTCCAACCTCACAGCTTCTTGCTTGATTTTGGTGTGCCTACAACGTACCTGTGAAACACTGATACCATAGTAGATAACTGCTACATCTGCTATCCAAATAGTTTGCAGTGACAATCCTCCAGGACTCCTTGGGAACTCTACAGAGCAGTTCTACTCTGTCCCACAGGGTTCCTATGAGTTAGAATTGACATGATGGCACCGAGTTTGGTGATTGGGTTTACACTGTACTTACTGATCCACTCAGTTGTTTATCAAGGCCTTAGTTCTCAGAAGGATACCCTGGTGTTATAGCAGTTAAGTGCTATGTCTACTCACAATAAATCTGACAGGGGCTTCTTAGAAACTACTGGGGAGTATTACTCTTTCCTAAAGAGTTGCTCTTCATTGGAATCACTCCATAATAACTGGGTTTCGGTTTCTGGTTTTGACTCACTACAGACATCAGAGGAGATATCCACCTAGTCTGCCATCTTAGCCCTGCCTCCACCGTCATTTATTAATGACATGAAGGAACAAATCACCACCTTCATTTGGAAAGGGAAGCACTGCCAGATAAGTGAAGTGTCAGTGGAGAAAAATGAAGGGGCAAGCCTCACACTATATGACCATAGGCCCTATTACACTGCCATGGTAGTCCAAAAGGCCCGGTACGAGGACAAAAACAGACACACACTAAGGAAACTGAATAGAGAATCAGAAACAACACCATCCACCTACGAACAGCTCAAATTTGACAAAGGCCCAAAGTCTGTGACTCAAGAAAAAACAGTCTCTTTAACAAATGGTGTGGGCAAAACAGGATGTCCATCTGCAAAACACTGAAAGTAGACCCATGTCTTACATCTTGCACAAAAACTAACTCAAAATGGATCAATGACCTTAATATCAAATCTGAAATGATAACGAGTATGAAATAAAATACAGGAACAACAGAAGCTCTACTACATGATATTAACAAACTCTAAACTATTACTAACAATATACTAACAGCAGAAAACAGATTAACGGGAATTACTAAAAATCAAAATACTCACGCCCATGTAATAGACTCTACCAAACGGTAAAAAGACTGCGGATGGAACGGGGAATAATCTTTGGCAACCACCAATCTAACTGACATCTAATCTCCATCACCTAGAAGATCCTGCAGAGTATCACCATGAAAAAGACAACCCAAAGGAACAGTGGGTGAAGGATATGGACAGACACTTCACCAAAGACATCCAGACAGTACGTGTATTGTTTAATTAAAAAGTAACTTGCTCTGTAAACCTTCATGTAAAGCGCGCGTCCACATGAAGGCAAAATGCCAACTTGCTGCTGTGGAGCTGACGTGAACTCAGCCACCCTACAGAAGAGAAAACTGTCCAAGGCTGTGAAGCTTCACAGAAGCAGACGGGCACAGTTTTTTCTCCTGAAGCGACTGATGGGTTCGAACCGCCCATCTTTTGTTTTGGCCAGAACTTGACAAGGGACCACCACCTCACTGATTTTCTGGGCCCGTTGTAACCAATTACCACACACTGGGTGGCCTAAACACCAATTTCTCCTCAGGAGGTTTTGGCGGCCACAAATCCGGATTCATGTGTGCCCTCCGCTGAGCTCCCTGCAAGGCTCTTTCTCGCCTCTCACAGCTTCTGATGGACACAGCACGGCTGCATTACCGCACTGCTGGCGTTCCTCCTTCCGTGTCGCCCCTCTGTGTGTCTATGAGGACACTGCTCACTGGCTTCAGGGCCCATCTGGTTAATCCAGGGTGATGTTATCTGAGACCCTCAATTCCATCTGCAAAGATCCTATCTCCAAAGTTCTCATTCCCGGGAATGGGGTTTAAGACATGGACACAGTTTGTGTGGGTCACAGGGCAGCCCACCACAGCAGGGCACACCTGGCGGGGAAGCAAGGTCATGGTTGAGAGGACCCTGCTCAGGCAGAAAAGGCTGCAGGGGCCAAGCAGTGAGGGAGGCTCCCTCTCCAGGAAGACACACTTTCTCTCCTGGAGCCACCTTCAGGGCCCTGTACTGACAAAGGACAGCACCATGTCAGCTGAGGAAGGCAAACCCTGAGTCAGTTCTTAACTTCTCAGAGAGCCAGCAACAGAGGGTCAACTTGCAGTTGAGTCAGAGAGCTGCACATGTGACATGAGCAAACCACAGTAACCCAGGAATTCAGAGCAGGACCAGCACAGCCAGTGTCTCTAGTCGTAGAGACCTGGGATATGGCCTGTGTCACCCTGACAGGCTTACCTTTTGGGAAGGCCACTGAGGGGCTGATGGGCTGCCATCAGGGTTCTGAGGCCCTGAGGGTGGGCGGGGCAGACACAAGGGGACAGGCCCAGGGTTGGTGTGCTGGGGGACAAGTGAGCTCTGCGGAGAGCCTGCAAGCTATGCCTCTAGGTGGAAGTGGTCATTATAGACGTGACCCATCTTCAAGAACTCTGGGGGTTCCTTCCCCGATTCACAGACCACCCGAACCTCTCCATGAGCCCAGATATTCCCCCATTCTTGAACCAAGCCCAGAACATATTCCCCCATTCCTTAACCAGGCTCTAGTCTTCAGCTTTTCAACAGCCCAACTGCTGTGCAATCCTGAGGGTGAGCTCTCTGTGCCCTGCGGTGAGGCTATAGCTGTGTGCAAGAAACATTTATTACAACAGGAGGCCTAGTGGGAGATGATGCTTTCACCAGGAAAACCACAGCTGACAGAGCCCTGACCACTTCAGGGAGTCTCCATGCTTTCCTACCTCCTCTTTAGAAGAAACTGCAGAATCTGCTTACTCAGGTATTTCTATTCTCTTGGTCATTTGGGGTAGAAAAAGGACTCAGCAGATTCTTGGAAGCCCCTGAGAGACACATTCTGCTGTGTACAGTAAGGGCTCACTATACACTAAAGCCTTGCCCTCACTCCCTACAAATACAGGGCTTGTCCCCTGAGTGTATCCTCTTGTGAATGATGAGGACTGACTTTATTCTATAGCTTCGTCCAACTCCCTGGAGACATACGCCTTCGTCTCTGAGTGTGTCTTCTGAAGTTTGCCTTCTCCCTAAAGCCTCACTGACATTCCTTGCAGACACAGGGCTCCTTTCGTGTCCTATGGTGGGAGATGAGGCTTTTCTTTACACTGCATCTTCATCGGCACTCCGAGCAGACACAGGGCTTCTCCCTGGGGTGTGCCTTCTGGTGTCTGGTGAGACTTATGACTCAAGGCTCACCCACACTCTCTGCAGACATAGGGTTTCTCCCCTAAGACTGTACTCTGGTGTGTAATGAAGCTTCACTTACCCCTAAGGCCTCGCCCATACTCCCTCCAAACACAGGGCTTCTCCCATGTGAGTCCTGTGGTGTTTCATGAGGATAGCCTTGACACAAACGCCTCGCCCACACTCTGTGCAGACATAGGGCTTCCCCCCTGAGTGTGTCCTCTGGTGTCTGAGTTTATACTAAAGTCTTTCCCACACTCCCTGCAGACATAGGGCTTCTGCCCTCAGTGTCTCCAGGGTGTCAGATGACGTTTGACTTCTGCGTAAATCCTGGTCCACACTCCCTGCAGACATAGGGCTTATTCCCGAGTGGGTGCTCTGATGTGTGATGAGGTAGGACTTCTGCGTAAACCCCCGCCCACATTCCCTGCAGACATAGGGCTTCTCTCCTGTGTGGGTCCTCTGGTGTTTCGAGAGGCCTGACTCATACCTAAATACTCGCCCACACTCCTTGCAGACATACGGCTTCTCCCCCGAGTGTTTCCTCTGGTGTATGCTGACGTAGTACTTCTGTGTAAATCCCCGCCCACACTCCCTGCAGACATAGGGCTTCTCCCCTGTGTGGGTCCTCTGGTGTGTCCTGAGCTTTGACTTTTCCCTAAAGCCTCGCCCACACTCCCCGCAGACATAGAGCTTCTCTCCTGAGTGTGTCCGCTGGTGTGAGATGAGGGTTGACTTTCGCGAAAACCCCTGCCCACACTCCCTGCAGACATAGGGCTTCTCCGCTGTGTGAGTCCTCTGGTGTTTGACGAGGCTGGACTTTACCGTAAAGCCTCTCCCACACTCCCTGCAGACACAGGGCTTCTCTCCTGAGTGTCTCCACTGGTGTGAGACGAGGGTTGACTTTCGCGAAAACCCTCGCCCACACTCCCTGCAGACATAGGGCTTCTCCACCAAGTGGGTCCTGCAGTGTCTGCTGAGGTAGGACTTATGCGTAAACCCCCGCCCGCACTCCCTGCAGACACAGGGCTTCTCTCCTGAGTGGGTCCTCTGGTGTTTCGAGAGGCCTGACTTATACCTAAATACTCGCCCACACTCCTCGCAGACATACGGCTTCTCCCCCGAGTGTTTCCTCTGGTGTATGCTGACGTAGTACTTCTGTGTAAATCGCTGCCCACACTCCCTGCAGACATAGGGCTTCTCCCCTGTGTGGGTCCTCTGGTGTGTCCTGAGCTTTGACTTTTCCCTAAAGCCTCGCCCACACTCCCTGCAGACATAGGACTTCTCCCCTGTGTGGGTCCTGCGGTGTGTGCTGAGGTCGGACTTCTGCGTAAACCCCTGCCCACACTCCCTGCAGACATAGGGCTTCTCCCCTGAGTGGGTTCTCTGGTGTTTGATGAGGACTGACTTATACATAAACCCCCGCCCGCACTCCCTGCAGACATAGGGCTTCTCCCCTGTGTGGGTCCTCTGGTGTATGATAAGGTGTGATTTTACACGAAAGCCTCGCCCACACTCCCTACAGACACAGGGCTTTTCTTCTACATATGTCCTCTGTTGTGTGATGAGCTGTGACTTTGGGCTAAAGTCTTCTCCATACTCTCCACAATTGACTTTGGTCATTCTTGAGATTCCTGCCCTCAGGAATAATGTGTCTGTGTCCTCACAATTCACCTCCAGGACTGGGCTGCTCTGGGTCTCCATCACTCTCTCACCATCCCTAGGCCTCCCCATCTGCGCTGTGGATCCGCTGCACCAGGCCTTTGAAATCCCGCCCGCCCGTGTCTCTTCAAACACTGGTCTGGACACATCTCCCTCTGGACCTTTGGCTTTGTCAGTCGAGTTGTGTTGCTCAGAAGGCTCCTGCCTCTGAGTCACTGGATCGCGGTCCTCCGATTGGAGGTGTTTTCTTGTTCTGTTCTCAGAGGGGTGGCTGCGATTCATGTGTTGGCTGAGAAATTTCTCACTGGAGAAGGCCAGGGTGCAGGAGGGACACGGATGGATTTCCTGCCTTGCTTCTCCTGGAAGAGCAAGTTTTCAGTCAGAGTTCGTGCACATAAAGATGCCTGACCATCTGCTTCATCTCATGAAAACACTTCCCTGGGATCATCACAGTGTGTTCGTAGCACAGGTCTCCACAGCCATCTGGAACCCCACAGCAAGGCCCTTCTCTACAGTTCAGCCAGACAAGGGCCTTGACGTAGGAACTGGAGGAAGCCTGACTCTTCCCAGCTGAAACTACTCCACAGGCATCTCCAAGCCCTCTGACTACTTGGATACGGAATGGGCAGCTTTTTTTCACTCATCACTGCCTTTCTACAAGCTGTGACTTCCCTGTCACTGTTGGCTTAAAAACCAAACCTCCCCACGCAGATGGTAGACGGTTAATGCAACGCTAGGCTCCACTCCTCCCATTATCGGGTTTCACTTCCTCAACCTCCCACTTCAAAAACGGGGTGTCATGCGTTTGCTCATCTGAAAATAGCTGTTGAAAGCCCATTATGTGCTGGGCATTCAGTGAAGGCACAGACACTGAAGAAGTCTGGGTGCCTAACGCGACAGATGGATTTATGGGACACCCGGCATGTGTCCGCTCCTTCACATGTAATGCTTTCAGACAACATATGGATTCTACATCTTCACCCTTATTTTACGCATTAGGAAGCTGGATCTCCGAAAATCTGGAAGTTTTGCCTGTGCTCCGCGGCTCCCCATAATGAACTGAGGTCTGTAACTTTCAAGTTAATCACACTCAACACAGCACCCTACTTCTGCCCTCCAGTGTATACTTATGGATACAAACCAACCTCAAGAACTTTTCTAGAGGAACAGCAGGGACTCGGTCCCAAATCATTTTCTTACCCAGTTTCTGTCGCAAGTGCTGATCAGAGGTACTTGCTTCTCCAGGAGACCACACTGGTTTCTGGGCCTGCTCTGAGTCAGCTGTGCACTGCAAAATTGCTGTTTCTGATACTTGCTTCCAACCAGATTCTTTACTTACAGGCACCGTGGACGTTCCCTTCAACGTGAGAGATACATAGTAAGGGACAAGAGGCATCCGCACACACGACCTTCATTAGAGCTCCCACAGTCCTCAGGCACCTGGCAGCCAGAGGACTGGAGGGAAGAGGAAGGGCCCACACAAGAACCTAAGTCTTCAGTCTGCATCCCTTAAATATTCTCAAAAGGTCTCCGTGTAGGAGAAGGGACGGAGGGCGAAGGCTGGAGACACTAGCTGTGCATCAACACATCCTGGGAGAGATGCGGTGGGGCTTAGAGGAACAGGGAGTCCGATATAAACCAGTGCACATGGAATGGGAGAGAAAATGTAAAAAATCACAGAGGGGATGACGCACAGGGGAACTGAGGGATGGAGCGGTGTGACTGGGAAGGGAACAACCAACTGCTACAGATAGGCATGGAGACGACAGAAGTAGCGATGCCAAAGGAAGAAAACTTGTCATATCCTGGAAGGAATACTAACTCTGGAATTAGAAAATACTGGAATAAAATTTGCCAATTCATTCCTTATGAATTCTGCTGAATAACGCTTTCCAGATAGCTAATTCTCTGGATCATTTTGTTAGTCTTTATGCAGAAACAGCACACATCCTCAATCTTAAAGTTACAATGTTAACAGTGTAAATCAAAGTAAGTTACTGACTACAACATGAATGTGAGACTACTTCCTTCACAGCTGTGCTACAAACTTTGACTCCTGCACCATCTCCACAGCTGGAACTGGACTCACTGGGATTGTCTTCAGAATTCTCTAACCTTCTTACAAAGCAAACCTATGCCATTGCTGTGTAGTGGATTCTGATAGTGACCTTCTAGGACAGTGAAGCGTCCTGTACGATATCGAGGGAACAACTGGTAGGTTCAAACTACTGTCATTTGGACTAGCAGCTGAGCTCTCAGTCACCGCACCACCAGGGCTCCTTAACCTGCTTGCTCATAGTTGAGATTCTAGATGCGCAATCACGCATTCACAAAATATTCAGGTGTCTGTCGGGGACCAAAGCTGTCCCTGGGACATCCCAAACCGGTCAGGTACCCAGGAGGCTCCACAGAGCTTGCAATGCAGAGGGCCAGCTAAGAGGAGGATTCAAACCACACAAGATGCATCTACTCAGTCCCCAGGGGACAGCGGCGACTTCCTCCTATAGAAAAGACCGTGTCAATCACTTCTAGAAGAATGAGTTTCTACTCAGTAGTGTGTATCCGACAGAAATTCTTAAGTCATTGTTTTACTCTGTATCTCAATCATCAGCCTAAACATCTTCAGGGCTGGGAGGTGATTCTTCTTCTTAAGTAGGAACTCCTGACGGTGGGGACTTAGCCTTCTCCATCTGGGGTCACCCACCAGACAAAACGACCCTGATATTTGCAGGAAACCGGAAAAAGCTAGTTCCTCTTAGTCAGGGTCTAAGAGCGACAACCAGTTGAGCACAGCAGGGGACTGAGGTGCGACTCATCAGCTGGACCTTGGAGGACACACCATGAAATTCCTAAATATGTGTAGCTTTTCATGAGCAAGTGAGTGTTTTGGATTCCACTCCATTCCGGGTGGTACTTTGACATCAGGTGTGCAACTGAACGTGCCAGCACCTCAGTTTCCTGATCACTGAAACAGTCATCGCTCACAGGCTTGTCTGGACCAAAGGTGTTTCAAAAATGATTCTCACAGCATCATTATTTCAAGCCTGTGCGTTCAATTTGTACTCTGTAGATGGTACAGGCAGGTCAGCACTGGCTACAAAGGGAAAGGCTGGATGTTCAAATCCACCCCCAGGCCCCTCGGAAGAAAGAGCTGGCAGTCTACTTCTGAAAGGTCACAGCTTGCAACCCCCATGAGCACAGCAATGCTCTGACACAGCAGGAGCTGGAATAGAGTCAGTGGGTACGACCGTTCTATCTGGAGTCCCTCGGTGGTACAAAGGGGTAAGCCCTTACCTATGAACAGAAGGATAGGAGTCTGGAATCCAACCACAAGAGCTTGAAAGAAAGGCCTGGTCATCAGTTTCTGAAAGATCACAGCTATTGCAAACCTCCTCCCGACACAAGGGTTGTGAAGAGTTGCAACAGACTCAACAGCAACTCTTTTTTGTTTCTTTGTAAGTTTCTATTGGGGTGTCGACTAACCGTCCTCTTAGAAGGTTAAAAAAAAGAAGTAAAATTTCATCACTGCTCCATCTTACGCTCATACCTAGTAAGTGGTAACACTTGCCAAGCCAAGTGCCGTTGAGTCGGGTACCAATTAAGTTTATTAATATAAATTTCTCAGAAATAAAGTCAGGAATACTATGGAAATGAAACAAGCGGTAGTCTATCACTGTCACAGCCGTCATGGGTGGGAGTGTGGGCATGAGTGGCCGGCAGCAGTCCTGGTCGCCCCTGAGTGTGGCTTCCTCAGGAGGGTGTTCTTGCCCGTAGGACTCACAGATACTCACCTTCTGGGGTTTTCTCGCCTGCACTCTGGATGCCACCCAGGGAGGTTTGCCTGAAAGGCAATGAGAAATCAGAATTTATTTTGCTTAGTGAATGTTCCAGACCCTGGTAATGCTCAGGTACGGATACAGAATTACAAAGCAGAGGATGGAGAGCCCAAGGGTTCTCCAAGGGGAATTTGAAAGGGTTTCTACAGTATCATTCCTTAATGTGCCATTGGTTCCACAAAATGTTTAAAATCTCACCTCTGATTTATCTTATAGACACAAAGTATGTCTTATGCTTAATTAACTAGAATGGGGGTTGGAAGTGGATTCAGACAGAGATCTGTGATAAACCAGGAGGGACAGGGTCATCTATGAAGACTCTCTCCCTGTCAAAACTAAAGAAGCCATCACTGTGTTTGACCCATCACACTACTTCTGTGAGAGGCCAAGGTCTCAAATCTGTGGATGGGAATCACAGATGTTAAATCCAACTTGATCTTTCCTGCTTAGGAGGAAGGACTATCATTTTGTAATCTCTCCCGTCTCAGCTTACACTTCTATTTTATAAAGAGGCCACAACACCTTATCTGCCTGAAGCAGCTGGGCTCCGATCAGGCGGGCAAGCTCAGGACAATTAAACAGCTCTCAAGGCTCTCCCGAGATCAAGCCTGAAACACCAGGTTCTGTTTGGGGTAACAGAATTGTGGGTAGTGATTAAATGTACATCAATAATGTATCTTGATAAATGTGCTAACTGTCATTCTTGTAAAGACATTGAAGGCACAGACTATGAACCACTATAAAATTAACATTAGAAAGTAGTTTGACACTTAAATTAAGGTTCCTTAATTGTCCTTGGATTCATCATGAAGCTTTAGCAAACATAATCTTGTTAAAGAAAGGTAATCGATTTTAAGCATAAAGAAAGCCTAGAAAATTGTACAGGAAAAACCTATAAACCCACGACCATGGAGACCTTAACATTCTGCTACAACCGCTTCTGAGCTTTTCATTTCTATTTCAAAATTTAAAAAACGACCGCTAATCATAGCTACGTCATCTGTGAGCCCTCCCTCCTTCTCTGATGTTGGATCTAGTATTTCTTATTCACGTTCCAATTGTCATTTATCTACCATCTATTAATATAGCGGCAAATAGCATACAAGGTCTGACAATTCGCTTTGTGAACTCATCTGAGAAAAAGTGCTGCAGATCGGACTGCTGAATATCACTACAGTCACCTTGGAAGTACATCCCTTCGGAAGCTGTGCAGTGATGCCAGCGTCTGATCTACCCTTCAAAGGACTTTTGCAACTCTTTTTCTGGAATGGCCACCAGAGCTGTTGTTGGATTACCCTCAATGTCCTTGAATGTCATCAAAAGGTCTTCCTTTCAATAGTTCCTTTATCTTTGGGTACACAAAGAAGTCACAGGGAAGCAGATCAAGCGAGTAGGTAGCATGTTCCAATACAGTTGCCTGTTAACTGGGTAAAAACTCCCTCACAAACAACTCTACAATTAAGTTTGCAAACTTGTCACCGTGCAACTGTGCACAACGGCCATTCCAAAAACGTTCCGAAGGGTTGACCAGGTGTTGGTGTCACTGCATAGTGATGGCAGTAACATTCAGCAAGGAGGTCTACAACACTTAGAACAACTAAGTTCACAGCTGTAACTGTGAGACTTCCTGTGCTATCTAACAACAGAAACCCTGGTGGCATGGTGGTGAAGTGCTATGACTGCTAACCAAAAGATTGCTACTTTGATTCCTCCAGGTGGTCCTTTGAAACTAGGGGTCAATTCTACCCTGTCTTGTAGGGTCGCTATGACTCAGAAACACTCTGACAGCAGTGGCTTCTCAAAAAATTTTTAAAGCACCTTACACATTTTCAAATGTTCAAAAACTAGCCTTTCACTGAACATACGCTTTGGATCCTGCTTGCTTGGGAAACATTTCCACTTTCCTGTGAATAAGCCCTCTCCCTTGCTAGCTTCTGAAAACTGTCTGAGGCCTGAACCCTGAAAATCCTGTTGGCCTCACCTTGCTGCCTAGGTGTCCAGTCCTCACTGGAATCCTCAGTCTCATCCACAATAGCTTTGATGATCTTTCTGTGACAAAACGTGAAGGCTGGGCACGTGGCTCTGAGACCTGGAAAGAAGCAAAACCTTTGTACTTAAGGGGAAAGCTAGGAGCAAAGAGGAACAGCCGCTCGGTGATGGGCTCGGACAGGCCAGAATGGACACAAGAAAAGCAACTTTCCCTCCAGGTGCTTCCACGTGGTCTGAAAATTAAGTCAGCAAACCTGTCACTCTGCAAGGAGTACTCTGATTGTACGTCTTCCAATACAGTGCTGTTTCTTCTTTTGGCATTCTTTGCTCTGTGCAATGTTTTTCTCCAGTAAAATTCAAATCTATCAAACCCTGTCTTCCCTATTGACTGTCCAGCTTTTGCACGTACATGATATGACTGAAAATTGCTTGAGTCAGGCAGTTTTCAAGGTGGTGTTCCGAGGCCATCTTCCTCAGCAGAGAAGTAGACCTCCAGACACTCTTGGCACCAGAATTGTAGAAAAGTTCCATTTCATAGACAAAAGCTATGTTCTTGTGAATGCATGTGGATCTGAATCTCCCCTTCCTGCTAAATTCTCTCTCTTTACCCAGGACTTCCTCTGTCCTCTGTACACTGCACCAGGTGCCAAATTTGGATGCTCTATCTGGGCCAGAAGTAGGACGCCATATGCAGGACGTGAGCTATCCTCCTGCACTTGAATAGGAACTGTTTAATAAATGGTGGAAAAAAAATCTGCCAGGTCGCTTAAGCAGGAAAAAACAGGGTAGACACAAGACCGTTATCCAGGCACAGATGACAATCAGCCTCCTATCTTTCTCAATGCGTGCACATGGAAACCTATGCCCACACCAATCACCACTGCCCAGGTAGGAATGGAGTGAACAGCTGGCACCAAACACTTGGTGACCAGCTATTTGGGAACCTGAGCTGAACATATACCAGAAAAGTTAATGAAATTCTGGGCCAGTGTTCCTAGTAAGAGGTCTAATAACCTGGTGACTGAATTTCCAAAAAGAAACCAAACCCACCGTTGTTGAGTTAGATGCAACTCACAGAGACTCTAGATTTCAGAGAAGGACTGTCCCACAGTTTCCAAGGAGTGCCTGGCAGATCGGAACTGCAAATCTTTTGCTTAGCCTACATAACACTGAACCCACTACACTATCAGGCTTTCCGTAGAATCTCCAACACACTAATAACTATCTCACACTACCAGTCTATATGGATATTTCAAAAACAACAAAAAACAGAACACAGTAAACAGACAGATTACAAAAACTTTCTGATAGCTCTGAGACAACAATCAACATAGATACACTAAAAGAGGAAGTCTAAAATGACTTCAGAAAGCTCCCAAAACAAAGAAGTAAAACATTTTTGAGACAAAGAGGACTTCTTGGAACTACTGGAAGTAGATCACAACAGATTAAAATAGAAAACTCCTCAAGAGGTCAGAAAGGAAATCAGGCAAAATGCAGCACCCAATCCAGCGCTGTTGAGTCGGATCTGACTCATGGTGACCCTACAACAGCATCATAAAAAATTACAGACGACAAGAAAGAATTCAACAACAACCATCTGAAATTCAGCAGATTAACAGCACAATTATAGAATTAGACAACTCCGTAGAAAGTCAAAGGAGCAGAATTAAGGCAATGGGAGGCACAATTAGTGAGAATGATGATAAAGCAACTGTTTAAGTCATCTGGTACAGCTCTAACAGGGGCAGCGTCAGTGGGTGATTTTAGCAAAGAAAAGTTTATTCTTAAACACTACAGTAGGCTACAAGGATGAATTCAGGGTGTCTGCGCCAGGGGAAGGATTTCCCTTTGTTGGTTCTGAGGAAGAGCCTGGTGTTGCATCCGTCTTTGCTCAGGAAGCACCTTGGCCCAGCAACCTCACACCTGACAGACTGCTCTACTCCCAGTGATACTTTCCTGATGGCATCAGGTTCCTAACTCTCTCCTTCCTTCCCTTTCCTTCTGTGTCTTGTACCATAAAAGGTGGTGCAAGGCACACTCCAGGGAAATTCCATTAGTAAGGAGTTACAGTCCCAACCCAATACTCTTCTAAACTAATCCTGTCTATGACCCACAGAGATTACGATTTACAGCAGGAAAGTGACGTCATGAAGGGCAATCACACAATAACGGGAATCACGGCCCACTCAAATTGCTATGTATATTTTTGAGGAGACACAATTAAAACCATGACAGAAACAGATGCCAACTATATGATGAAAAATCAGGCAAGACACTTTTAACAAATGAAGAAACACAGCAACGGGGGCATGAACTAAAATGAATGATACATGAATGACTAGAGTATGACAACAGGTGGTGGAATAACAGAAAATACAGAGAGAACTGTTGAAGATCTGTTGACAAAAAACTTCTCTGATAGCATAAAAGATGAGAAGATATCTATCCCAGATGCTCATCAAACTCCACACAGGACAGATCCCAGAAGAAGGGCACCAAGGAATATCATAATCAAACTTCCCAAAACTAAAGATAAGCAGAAAAATTTAAAGGCAGTTAGGGCTAAACAAATAAATAATCTGCAAAACAGTCAATAAGACGAAATTTGGACGGCTCAGCAGAAACCACGAAGGCCAGAAGGAAACGAGATCACATATAAAGCCGTGAAAGGAAAAAATCTGCAAGCCAAAAATTATAGACCCTGCAAAATTGTCTCCTAAATAGGGTGGTGAAACTAGGACACTCCCAGATAAATGGAAGTTTAGAGAACTTGCAAAACTCAAAGTGAAATTACAGAAAATACCGAAGGAACTTCTTCAGTTAGAAAATAGACAACACATGATAAAAATGAACAGCTACACCCAAATTATCACAACGTGCAGCAGAACAATTGAATAAACCCATCACAAAGGAAGAGATTGAAAAGGTTATCAAAACACTGCCAATCAAGAAAAGCTTGGGCCCAGATGGCTTCACTGCAGAATTCTACAAAGCATTTACAGAAAAGTTATCTCCAATACTACTGAGAATATTTCACAGCATAGAAGGGGATGGAGTACTCCCAAACTCATTCTATGAAGCCAGCATAACCCTGATACCAAAGCCAGGGAAAGACCCAACAAAGAAAGAGAAGTACAGACTGATACCACTCATGAATCTAGATGGAAAAATCTTCAAAAAAAATTCTTGCCAATAGAATACAAGAACATATCTAGAAAATAATCCATCCCGACCAAGTGAGATTTATACCAGGGATGCAAGGCTGGTTCAACATGAGGAACACAATCAATGTGATGAACCACATAAATAACACAAAAGACAAGGATCACCTGATTTTGTCCATTGATGCAGAAAAGGCATTTGGTGAGGTCCAACACCCATTTATGCGAAAAACTCTTAGCAAGATGGGCAGAGACGGCAAATTCCTCAACACAATAAGGGCCATTTATACAAAGCCAATTGCCCACATCATCCTGAATGGAGAGAGACTGAAAGACCTTCCCTTGAGATCAGGAACTAGACAAGGATGCCCACTCTCACCTCTCCCCTTCAACATTGTGCTAGAAGTTCTAGCCAGAGCAATTAGACAAGAAGAAGAAATAAAGGGCATCTGCATCGGCAAAGAGGAAGTTAAAAATCTCTCTGTTTGCAGATAATATGATTGTACATGCAGACTACCCCAAGGAATCTATAAGTAAGATACTCAAACTGATAGAAGAATTCAGCAAAGTCTCAGGATACAAGATAAACATAAGTAAACCAGTAGGATTCCTTTATACCAACAACGAGACTGTTAAGGAGGAAATTATCAAATCAATATCATTTAAGACAGCCCCTAAGAAGATAAGATACCTAGGAATTAATTTAACCAGACAAACAAGAGACCTTTACAAAGAGAACTACAAGGCCTTACTACAAGAAACTAAGAGAGACTTAGATAAATGGAAAAACCTACCCTGCTCATGGATAGGAAGACTTAACATGGTGAATATGTCTATTCTACCCAAAGCAATTTATTTATATAATGTAATCCCAATGCAAGTTCCAGCTTCATTTTTTAAAGAGATAGAGAAACAAATCACCAATTTTGTTTGGAAAGGGAAGAAGCCCCGGATAAGTAAGGTACTACCAAAGAAGAAGAACACAATGGGAGGCCTCTCATTACCCGACCTTAGAACATACTACACTGCCACAGTGGTATAAACAGCCTGGTACTGGTACAAGAACAGACAGATCGATCAATGGAACAGAACTGAAACCCTAGAGATGACACCATCTGCCCACAAAGAGCTGATATTCAACAAAGATCCTAAGACATTAAACTGGGGAAAAACAGTCTCTTTAACAAATGGTGCTGGCAAAATTGGTTATCCATCTGCAAGAAACTGAATCAAGATCCATATCTTACACCTTACATAAAAACCAACTCCAACTGGATAAAAGACCTAAATATCAAACTTAAATCAATAAAGCTCACACAAGAAAAGGTAGGAACAACAATGTAACTTTTAATACACAATCAGGACAGACTCCAAAATCTGTCAAACAAATGACAATCAACAGAACAGAAAATAGATAAATGGGAACGATTAAGAATCAAATACTTTTGCTCATCCAAAGACTTTATTAATAGAATTAAAAGAACACCCAGAGAATGGGAAAAAATATTTGGCAACTCTATGTCAGACCGACACCTGATCTCTATAATCTATACGATACTACAAAATATCAATAAGAAGAAGATAAACCATTCAATTAAGTGATGGGCAAATGAGATGGACAGACATTTTACTAAAGAGGAGATCCAGGCAGTGAAAAAACACATGTGGACATGTTCACGATCTTTAGTTATTAAGGAAATTCAAATGAAGACGATAATGAGATACCATCTCAGCCAAACAAGATCCGCCATGATCCAGAAAACACAAAACAACAAATGCTGGATAGGCTGTGGAGAAACTGGAACCCTCCTACACTGTCGCTGGGGTTGCAAAATGGTCCAGCCTCTTTGGAAAGCAATCTGGCGCTTCCTTAAAAAAACGGATATCGATATACCATTGGATCCAGTAATTCCACTACTTGGAACATATCCTACAGAATCAAGGCCTTTCACACCAACGGACACATCCACCAGAATGTTTATCGCAGCACAGTTCACAATAGCAAAAACATGGAATCAACGCAGATACCCAACAAAAGAAGAATGGATAGCTAAACTATGGTACATATATTCAATGGAGCACTACACAACGATAAAGAATAACGATGATTCCAGGAAACATCTCCTAACCTGGTTTCAACTGGAAGACATTATGTTGAGTGAAAGTAGTCAGCGACAAAGCGACAAATATTGTATGAGACCTCTACGGTAAGACCTCAAAAACAGACTTGTGTATAGAAGAAAAGACTCTTTGACAGCTGCAAGGGAGGGGAGGAAGAGAGGGTGAGGTGGGGAGGGTTTAGTTTAGAAAGTTGCTAGAAATCTGCTTGGGAGAAATCGGTGATACCACACATTAGAAACAAGAACAACATTAAGTGGACTTCAGCATAGCTTGAGTACTCCTTCCATCTTAACCCAATATTGCAAGGCTAGAGTAGCTAGGGCAGGGGGCAGGGGACCATGCTCTTAGGAGAAATCGAGGCAAACTGGCACAACTAGCGTTTTGCTAAGAGAGCTCTCTGCACCCCACATTGGTGAGTGGCATCTGCGGCCTTAAAAGCTGCCTAGCTGCCATCCGAGGACACACCAAATGGTCCCAACTCAGCAGGAATGGATGCTCACCGAGGACCAAAAGGACATGCGGTAAAGACAATCTAGAACACATAGAGACCCACAAGAGTGGGTGCCTTCATTGACTTAGAACAGGAAGAACCGGATGGTGCCTGGCCACCACCAGTGATAGTCACGATGCAGCTTACGAGGTTGAGTCTCACTGGCCACACAAGAATAAAAAGAGGTGAATCCTGAGATTTCCACTAAAAGACCTCAATTAATGGTCCAGCGGTTTCGGGGTTCCTCTGAGAGCATCGCCGCCGGCCCTGATGCTGCCCCTGCCCATAAATCATAACGAAGCTCCACTCTTTGGACAGGAATGGATTGGACTTGGCAATGCAGACTGACCATGTAATGGTTGCACTTTATGGTTCTATACATCTATAGGATATCATCCTGCTGACCTCTGGCTGGAAGAAGGAGAGTGGGTGGAGAGAAGCGGAAAGCAGGCTGTTGGGAGGATGAGACATGTATGGAGCAGAGAGGAACAGTGTGCTGTCACCGGACAGGGAGAGTAGTGGAAGCTGCATATAGGTGGGCATGTAAATTTATACGGGAAGGTACATTTTCACTCAGTCATGTTAAATAGAAAATTAGAAAAAGTAAAAAAAAACGAACAGCTACAACGCAGGACAGAGAAACTACATATCTACTCAGAGAGAGAAAGCATAAAAATACATCAAAGCTAAAACACTTAAGAATACAAAAACTGAGATGTCTGGAAACACAAGAGGACAATACTCTATCAAAACGTGAGACTCAATAATGTAGTCACAGGTCTTTCATATGGAGCGGAAGTCAACGCAACACAGGAATTTAAAGACCGGCTTAAATTTAGAACAACAGGGATGAATACTAAGGGAACGACAATGGAAATGAACATTTCTACACATCAAAATAAAAAAACAAAAACATAAATTGTCAACAGTCATGATGCCAACAACAATACAGCAGGTGAAGAGAAAACCCACAAAGGAAAATGAATTAGCACAGAAAATTAAGTGGAATAAACAAATCGTCAATAACAAACAGAGAAAGCAAATAAAAGCCCTACATTTATACTCATTAATAATTATGCTGGATAGAAATGGATTAAATGTATCAACAAAGTGACAAAAAATAGTAGAATGGGTAAAAAAAAAGACTATCCATCTATAAACTGCCTCCAAGATATACACCGTAGACATCAAGATATGGGGTCTGACAATGAGGTCCACAAACTTAACTGTTCTAAGGGCGACATAACTTATTGCTGAGTATCACCATGGTCACCTCTGAAGTACACCCCTTGAGAAGCTATGCACTGATCCCAGCACCTAGCCTATCCTTCCAAGCAATTCTGGAACTCTTTCTGGAATGGACATTGCACACTTGTGGCAGGGTGGCAAGTTCATGCACTTCATTGTCTAGTTGTCTTTCAGGGAGTCTTTATGCAGTAAATACCTGCAGAGGAACACCACTCCTGTGTACCTGGGCTGACTCTCAATCAACTATCTCTTTAACCCAAGTTAGAGGGAATACTGAAGGAAGACATTTTGACGATATTCCAGGTATCAAGGGTAATACGATGATCAGAGCTGTCATATCAGCCTTGATGTCCTGATGTCATCAAAATGGCTTTCTTTCAGTATTTCTTCTATCTTCAGCTAAAAAAAGTCACTGGAGGCCTGATCAGGTCAGCAGGGAGGGTGTTCCAATACCGTTAGTTGTTTACTGGCTATAAACTCCATCACAGACAGTGGCACTGCTGTGATGCAAGAGCCATGAGCTGTTCGAGAAAGGTTCAGGTCATTTTCACCTAACTTTCTCACATGGTATTTTCACCACTCCAAGCAGTATGCTTAGCTTACGTGTTGGTCCAGTTGGTTAAAACTCGTAACAGACAATCACTCTAACATCAAAATACATTAGCAACATCATTTTGACTCTTGATTTGCACAGATGGAACTTTTTGGTCCCAGAGACCTGGCTGACTTCCATTGAGCCCTGTGATGCTTTGTTTCAGGGTCCTACTGGTACACTCATGTTTCACCAACAGTGATGACACGAACCAAAACATTGTCTTGCCTCTACAAAACGTCTGCTGAGCAGAGCAACAGCTTTCAGAAAGCATCTCAATCAGTGGGAGAAACCAGGTGGACAAGAAGAGCCTACTCATGCCTCCACAATCAGTGAAAAACAGCACTCAGTTGTAAAAGCTAACTAGCTTGAGCCTAATCTACCACACACAGATCAAAGCCATTCCTTCAGAAAGAACCTTTCTCCCTCCTACCGGCACTTCCCACTCTCTTCTCTGCAGAGCCCCAGCTGCAGAGACTGACGCATTACCTGAGTCAGAAGTAGGACTTCTTGTGTGTGCCCCGACCCATTCTCATACTCTTGAAGAGGGAACAATTTAACAAATAAAAGGAGAGAGGATACACAATAATCTGTTGGCTTCCCCAAGCCAGGAACTCACAGAAAAGCAGTCAGGCATGAGACAACACGCCTCCCTCACATACACGCATGGAGGGCTGTCAGCTCCCCGCTTTTCTCAGCATGTGCAGGCACCTGTGCCTATACCAATCACCCTGCCCATCTAGGAACGCAGGGGACAGCCTGCAGGACATACCTGATGACCGACTTCCTGGGCACTACAGCTAAATACTAAAAGAAAATGAATAAAGGCCTAGGACTGCATGCTTAGTGACAGCTGTAACCACTTGGTGGCAGGATGTTAGGGCCTGAAAGCCACCGACAGTGAAACTAAGTCACACGACCAGCCTGTTTTCCTATTTCAAAACAAAACCGGAAGCTAGAAAATAGCAAGGAGACAAACGAATACAATAACTTGGGGATGCCTCAGAAATAACAGTCAATATCAATTCCCTTACAGGGCAGACCACTTCGGCTTCAGAAAGCTCCTCAAACAAAGAGTCAAGAAATTTTCAGGAGAAGATAACTTTCTGGAGTTATAGGGGTTGGAACACAAAACAGTGATATTCACAACTTGTTTTACTCAGCTAGGGCTGCTCTAACAGTAATACCACAGAGTGGATGGCCTTAACAAAGGAAGGTTTATTCTTACATAGCCTCGTAGTCGGCAAGTCCACATTCAGGGTGCCCGCTCCAGGGGAAGGCTTTCCCCTTCCCTGCTCTGGAGGAAAGTCCGGTATCGCATCAGTCTTTGTTCAGGGAGCATCTTGGCACAGGAATCTCAGGTCTGAAGGACGCACTCCTGTAGGGGTGCTGCTTTCTTGATGGTGTGAGGTCTCCAATTCTCTACTTGCTTCCCTTTCCTTTTATCTCTTGGAGGATGAAAGGATTAAGGGTGGGGCAAGACCTACTCCAGGAAAACTCCCTTTACAGTGCAGCAGGGAGGTCATCTTATAAAAACATTTACAGTCCACCCTAATCCTTTAACATACAGCACTGGAAAACCACAAGGTGGAGGACAGCCACAAGACACTACGAATCATGGCCCAGTCACATGGTTACACATATTTTTGAGGGGACACAATTCTATCTATGACACAACTCCTCAAGAGATTGAAAACCGATCAGGTAAAAGGATGCACGGAATAACGACACATGGAACAGGCTGCAAGAAAGCACAGAGAGGCAACAATCAGAAATCTAGAAGATCAATATCAAGTTGCAGAATTACAATACCAAGTCAACGGAGCAGAATTCATGCAATGGAAGGTAGAATTAGTGAGACTGAAGGTAAGCAATGGACACCAACATATTTGAGGAAAAACCACCTGAAAATCATTTTAAAATGAAAAATACTAACAATTATATGGGAATACATGAAGGGGAACACTATCAGTGATTAGAGTACCAGATCAGGGAGGGGGTAACAGACAGAATTGTGGAAGAATTCTTGACAGAAAAGTTCCCAGATATCATGAAAGATGAGGTGACAAATATACAAGACGCTCATTAAAGTCCATAAGAGGTTGATCTCAAAAAGAAAGCCGTCTTACACTCAAACGTGCCAGAAATAAGGGTACAGAGAGAACTTTAAAAGTGGCTAGGGATGAACAAAAAATAATCTTCCAAGAAGGGAGTAAATTCAGCACAACTCAGCAGAAGCAATACAGGCAACAAATATACAAAGTCTTGAGGAAAAAAACTGCCAGCCAAGAATTACATATCAAGGAAAACTGTCTCTGCAATAGGATAGTGAAATCAGAACATTTCCACATAAATAGAGGTTTACAGAGTTTGCAAAAACCAAACCAAAATGACAAGAAATACTAAATGGAGTCTTTGAATTAGAAAACTAATAACATCAGATAATGAATCAAGACTAGAATGCAGGACAGAGCAAACATATATCAATCCAGATAAGGAAACTGGAAAGCAAATTAAAACTAAAACACTTAAAATAGAGAAACAGAGCATTTTGACCAAAAAAACAGGCATTTGGGGGCAGGGGAGAGAAGGCTTCCAGTGACATACATCCCTAGTCGGTGCTGCCTTGTTCCATGGCAGCTGAGTACATGAGAACCCGGGAGCAGACGGATGTCTGAGGCATAGCTTCCTGGGACAAAAGGAGGGACAGGAGGAACCCGTGAAGCATGAGAACTGCTCCAACGAGGCTCTCTTTTCTGCAGGGAACTGACTGCAAAGGGTGCCCCAGGGACAGGAGCAGGTGTGCAGTCCTCACTGGTAAGGTTTCAAATGGCAACATAAACCTACAAAGCACACAGATGTGCCCATAAAACAGACGGTCAGGAATGGCCATGCTAAGCACAGAGCTTACCAGCAAGTCGTCCGGGAAGAAGACTGTCTTACACAGTTGTAAATCACTTGATGAGTCTGTCAAACAGCATGGGCATTTTCTCACTTTTAACGTAGTCATTCTTTCCGTGCATGAGGCTGGCTTTTGAAACCAGCACTTTGGACAAAGGCAGGTTAATAAGGACTAAATTCCCACACGAAGCAGCTGCACCAGGTGACAGACACAGTCAAGGGCCTGGATGTGCACGGGGTCCGTGATGCAAGGACTTTAATATCTGCAGTGACCCCTGGACAGGTGTCCCCTGACACATTTGTGGAGGACTGGGTGGGGCAGAGGGCTGGAAAGGATGCGAGACACAGGTCTCAACCGAAAAGGTGGAAATTCATCACACAAACCTTCGCTCAGTGCCCTGGGCTTTCAGGTCAGCAGGAAACTGTGTTGCATTGGCACAAGACTGGGACAGTAAAGAGCAGGACGAGGATGGACAGTGACCACGTCAGGGCAGGAGGACTGTTGGAACTGAGAGGGGATCCCGCAGGGGTGGGGCCCAGATGGGAGGCTGGGTCAGTAACGGATCGGGGCTAATCCTTCCCTGACCCCAACCACGCAGGTCCCCTGAATTTCCTAGTCTAGGGCCCTAACACCAACGGCACTTGATTCTCATTCTTCTCGTCCAAAGGAGTCTTGGGTGTGCTGGCGAGCAGTGATTCTGCCTGCCTGTTTTAAGTTAAGCTCTCAAACTATGTAGGCTCCAAGTCTAGTGTTCTGTGGGCCACATATGTTGGAATCTTAGACAGTTTCCTCCTAAAAGGGGGAAGAAAGTTAAATCACAGGCCTTTCTGAGGGAAGGGAGCAACTATAAAGCTACATGAGAATGAGGTGGGTGCAAACCAGACACGGGATCCCGGGGCTCTGCTGCTAGCCCAGAAAGAGGTGGTGCGATTCCAGGCAGTGCTTAGAAAAACTGCATCACTAGGGAACCAGCGTTATTTTCATGGAAATGACAGCCCAAGTAAACACGGCAGTTGTAGGACGGCGTTTTTACGAGGTTAACTCAGCCTGCTGAGGGGGCCCTAGCTCCAATCTGGAGAGCCCTGTGAGGACCTGACAGCCTACCACTGAAGAGAATCAGCCAGAGAAATCTGAGAAGAACAAGTGGAACACAATCTGATCTACTGCTCGGGATCATCCCCCCAGGTTGGAAGATACTCAAAACCTGACTAGAGAAGGGCTGCCTCCTCAGAGCAGACACAACCTTAAGGAAGTACATGGAATCTAGCTTTTGGGACCGTCATTCGCGGATATGGCAGGACTGAAAAGGAGAAGAAACAGTTAAAGCATCGATTAAAAACTGGAATGTGGAAAGTAAAAAATTATAAATGTAGGAAAATTGGAAACGGTCAAAAGTGAATGCAACATATAAACACTGACATCCTAGGCATCAGTCAGCTGAAAGGGACTGGTACTGGCCATTCTGAATCAGACAAACATATTGTCCACCATGAAGGGAGTGACAACTGGAAGGGGAACTGCGTCGTATTCATCCTCCAAGCCAACATTGCAACATCTTTCCTGAAGTACAACACTCTCAGTGATAGGACAACATCCACACTGCCGCAAGGAAGATTGGGGAATGTGAAAATGAAGACGCTTGGCAACTTCTGCAGTCTGCAACTGATCCAACACGCAAGCAGGATACACTGATAATTACCAGTGACCGGAACTGGAAAGGGAGAAAGAAGGATTGCTACTTGGGGACCGTGGCCTTGGTCTTAGAGATGATCACGGAGATCGTATGAGAACACTTTGTAAAACCAACAACTTCTTCATAGCAAGTATCTTTTCCACCAACCTAAACAGCAACTATACACACAGACGTCACCAGATGGAATACACAGGGATCAAACGACTACATCTGTGGAAAGGGATGACGGAAAAGCTCGATATCAGCAGTCAGAACAACGCCAGCCGTCAGTTGTGGAACTGACCATCAAACGCTCCAATGGAAATTCAAGTGGAAACTCAACCAAATTCGAACAAGTCCACAAGAGGTGAAATATGAACTTGAGTATACCCAACCTGAGTTGGGGGCACCTCAGAAACTGACTTGATGGCAGCTCACAATAGCAGTAGCAACAGAAGCTTCTAATAACGAAAGCTGTGACAATTTGAGTAAGAAAATAAGCACTAATATCTAGTAGGCTATACTGATAACAACAACTTAAATAAAGTGGGGTAAAGGAAAGCTATCCCATGCGATAGAATTCCAATTACTAAGTACAGAATGAATGGGTGGAATAGAAAAATTACCAATTGGGAAACGCAACAGCACTAATGCTTTCAGGTAACGACGATCAGATCTAAAATAAATATACAAATGCAGAATGAAAAACACTATTTCTATAGTCTGAAATTATCTTCGTATGACAAATTGATTAATTACTCACGGGAAAACTAACTTCACAGTTGGGAAAACTAGAAGAAAGCACCTTATCTACGAAAGCAAAATAAAACCTTAGTCATACATGTATGAATGCATTTGATTGCACGCAAATGAACATCAAGTGGAAACATTAAAAAATGGGACACGACATATGCTCAAGACCTATTTCTACCACCCAAAGACTGGGAGACACAAAAATGGAGCATGGACTCCAAAAGCAATCAGCATTGCAGCTGATTATGGAACTAGAGAAATAAACACTAACAAAGACAGTCCCAGTTACCACAAACTTGCTGCTTTTCACCAAAGAAATAAAGTATCTTTATTGATCCTTTCTTTGAGTTTTGGTTGTTTTCTCAGTCACTGAGAAACTTTGTTCTCTCATCAGAGACTTTAAAAACTCTGCTGTTTCAAATGACAGCATTACGAATCACACAACTGTTACTACCTCCTTCCACTGTCAGATCTCACGTGCCCAGTGAGGGGTGACGAAGGACAACAAGCTTTGCCACATTTCTTACATTCTGAAGGCCCCTCTCCACTCTCAGTACTCACAAGGCTAGTTGAGTAGGAGAAGGCCCTAAGGCTTCAGCACATGTCTTACATTTATAAGGCCTCTCTCCACTGTGAATACTCACATGGCTACGGAAGTGGCAGGAGGAACTACAACTCTGCCACACTCTGTACAGTGACAGGGCCCCTCTTCACTGTCAGTGCGCATATGTGGAGTGAGGAGTGAGGAGAAATCAAAGGATTTGCCACATTTTTTTTTTTATTTAATATAACTGAGTGAAAATGTACATTCCCGTAGAAATTTACATAACCACCTATATGCAGCTGCCACTGCTCTCCCTGTCTGGTGACACCACATTGTTCCTCTCTGTTCCATACATGTCTCATCCTCCCAAAAGACTTCTTTCCCCTCCTCTCCACCAACTCTCCTTCCTCCAGCCAGAAGTCAGGAGGATGATATCCTATAGATGTATAGAACCATAAAGTGCATCCAATATATGGTCACTCTGCATTGCCCAGTCCAATCCATTCCTGTCCAAAGAGTCGACCTTCGTTATGATTTATGGGCAAGGGCAGCATCAGGGCCGGGGGCCATGCTCTCAGGGGAACCTCGAAACCGCTGGACCATGAATTCAGGTTTTTTACTGGAGATCTCAGGATGCACCCCTTTTCTTTCTTGTGTTGCCAGTGAGACTCAACCTAGTTAGCTTCATCGCGGCTATCACTTGTGGTGGCCAGTCACCATCACTTCTTCCGGTCCCAAGTCGATGTAGGCACCCACTCATGTCGGTCTCTCTATCTTCTAGGATGTCTTTACCCCATGTCGTTTTGATCCTCGGTGAGCATCCGTTCCTGCTGAGTTGGGACCATTTGCTGTGTCCTCGGATGGCAGCTTGGCAGCTTTTAAGACCCCAGATGCCACTCACTAGTGTGGGGTGCAGAGATCCCTCTTAGCAAAATGCTAGTTGTGCCAATTGGCCTGGATTTCGCCTAAGAGCATGGTCCCCTGACCCCTGCCCCAGCTACTCTATCCTTGCAATATTGGGTTAAGATGGAAGGAGTACTCAAGTTATGCTGAAGTCACTTAATGTTGTTCTTGTTTCTAATGTGTGCTATCACCGATTTCTCCCAAACGGATTTCTAGCAACTGTCTAATGTAAATGCTACCCCCCCTCCCACCCTCCCTACCCTCCCCTGCAGCTGTCAAAGAGTCTTCTCTTCTATACACAAGTCTCTTTTTGAGATCTTATCGTAGAGGTCTCATACAGTATTTCTCCTCTTGTGGATTTGCCACATTCTTTACATTTATAATGTCTATCTCTACTGTGAAATCTCATACGTGCAGTGAGGCCTGACAAATGAGAAAAGACTTTGTCACAGTCTTTATATTTAGAAGGCCTCTCCCCATTGGGAATTCTCATATATACAGTCAAGGGTGAGGAGGAACTCAAGGACCTGCCATATTCCTTACAGCGATAAGGACTCTCTCCGAGTAACCACGTCTAGTGACGTGTGAGGCATTACAGAAGGCTTTCCCACAATCCTTGCATTCATTCATAAGGCTGCTCTCCACTATGAATTCACAAGTTTTGCACGGCATGATGGCCAACTAGAGGCTTTTCCACATTCCTGACACTCATAGGCCTTCTCTTCACTCTGAATTCTCACATGTCTACGAAGGTCTGAGAAAGGACAGTCAGGCTGTCCCACATTCCTTACATTCACAATGCCTCTCCCCTTGTGAATTCCCAAATGTTTACTCTGAGGAGCAACTAAATGATTTTCCAGATGCCTTACCTTCATAAGGCCTCCTGCCACTGTGAAGTCTCAAATGAAGTTTGAGAAGGAACTAAAGAACCCGCCACATCCCTTACATTCATAAGGCTTCTCTCCACTGTGAAGTCCTGTATCTTTAGTGAAGCTTAAAGAACAACTAAAGGCTCTCCCACATTCCTCACATTGCTAAGGCTTTTCCTCCTTGTGAATTTGCCTACCTTTAGTTAATTCTGAGGAGCTGCTCAGGGATTTGTCCCATTCCTTACACGGGTAAGGCCTCTCTCCTCTCGGAGTACCCGTGTCTAGTGAAGTGTGAGGAACGAAAGGCTTTAACGCATTCCTTACACTCATATGTCCTTTCCTCACTGTGAATTCTGACGTTTAGTTAATTGTGAGGAGGAACTATAGGATGTGTCCCATTCACTACATTCATAAAGACTGAATTCTGATGTTTAGTGACGTTGGAAAAGCATCTACAGGCATTCCCACATTCTTTACACTCATATACCTGTTCCCACTGTGAGTTCTTATATGTGTAGAGAGGTTTCACGGCCAACTAAAGGCCTTTCTACATTCCTTATACTCACAAGGAATCTCTACACTGTGAATTCTTTTGTGTGTGCTCAAGTGTGACATACAAAGAAAGGCTTTCCCACATCCCTTACATTCATAAAGTCACTCCTCACTGTGAGCTCTCAGTATGTATAATGGGGTCTGAGTTTTGATGAAACATGTTCCCACATTTCCTACATTCACAGGAAGTAAGTAACTGTCCAGGAAGAGTTCTGACAGGAGTCCTGTTGTAACAGGGACAACTGTATGCTTCTACACACTCCTACGTGGAGAGTCCTTGAATCCAGAGTGACATCTGACAGTTTGTTAAAGTGATGAACTACCTATTGAAGTTATCCACGTTCAGGAAATCCAGAAGCATATAGGTCGGCATGCAAATTTATACGGGAATGGACATTTTCATTCAGTCATAATAAAAAAAAAGAGAGAGAGAGAGAGAAGAGAAGGAAAAAAAAAAAGAAAGACATCCAGAAGGATGTGCTTCCCTGAGAGTCCTCTGCAGAAAGGCTCCCCACACTGACTGTCTTCATTACTTATGCAGAAGTTCTTTCTCATATGCTTGTTAAGAATAGGCACCTTGCTTGCTGTACTCATCTGCTACCACTCAGTTTAACTGAGATACCATGAGTGAAAAGATTTAGCACACAAAAGTTTACTCATATACAGTCCAGGAAGCTGCAATTCCCAATTCAGGATGTCCACTTAGGTGGCTCTGCAGGAGGGTCCTGTGATGCATCAGTCTCTCTATTCAGGGAGCACCTTGGAGCAGGAACCTCAGACCTGAAGGAAAGCTCTACTTCCAGTGCTGCTTTCCTGATAACATGAGGTTCCCAAACCTCTGCTTCCTTCCCTTTCTTTGTATCTCTTGTAGGATCAAAGGATAAAAGGTACTACAAGCCGCATTCCAGGCAAACTCCCTTAACAAGGGTTTTGTAGTCCCACCATAATCCTCTTTTAAGATGATCCTGTTAGCCACAGGCAGACATTAGGATTTATAACACAGGAAAATCACAAAATGGAAAACAATCCCAGAATACACGGAATCACCATCCAGCCGAATTACTAAGTATTTTTAAGGGGACACAATTCAAACTATAACAATGCTGTTAGATATCAAGTTGTTACCAATGCACCATTCACAGTAATCACGGCCCTGAACTGGCTTGTGTTTCACAGATTAAATCATCTGGCAGAGATGCTACCACTGCTTTCGCTGTACTTCTAAAACATGGGATTCTCAAATAATTGTACATAACTGAAATATGTTTTCAATATTCAGTATTTCAACTCACATTTAAGAAAAATACTACATTGTGAAAGTCTCCGGAGACACAGTGATAAAAAAAAAGAAGACCCATTGCCATCAAGCTGATTCCAACTCAGTAACCCTACAGGACAAAGCACAACTGCACCACAGGGTTCTGAAGGAGTCCCTGGTGGACTGGAACTAATGACCCTTTGGTTAGGAGTCGTAGCTCTAAATCACTACATCACCAGTTTCCACAGGATATGATAGCTAGATTTTGTAAAATTTATATATCTCCATATATATAGATACATGTATTTCTAAGGCACCAGCGGTCCTGGTGACACAAAGCTTAAGAGCTTGGCTGCTAACCAATACATTGGCTGCTCAAATCCACCAACTGCTCCTTGGAAATCTGATCGGACAATTGGATTCGGCCTTGTACGGTAACCGTGAGTCAGAATAGGTTTGACAACAAGGGGTTTGGTTTTCTGGTGAGGCTGTATTGGAACAGAACCTAAAAGTTGGTGGTTGGAACCAATGCAGCAGTACGTTCATGAGTCAGAACGCATTTGATGGTCCTGGGCTTGAGATGTGTGTGTGTGCACATGCGCTTCTGAGAGGACAATTGGGTGCAGGTAACATGGAGAGTGTGCACAAAGGCATATCATGAAGGAAGACAGGGAACAGCAATGACTACTTCCTTGACTCTGAGCCAAAACTCTGGTCTTCAGGATCTCTAGAGATGTGGAAAATCATCAAGTGAACTGTGTAAAAAACACAATAAGAATCTTTACAATGTCCCAGACCACCAACAATCTGTTTATGAAAAAAAGGAAGGAAAAAAAATACTGAAATCAACAACTCACACTTGGAACACCTAAAGGGCCATAAAGCTTTTAACCAAACTTCAAATGAGAAGTCAGTTTCATAAACGGAACGCTATCAGGAAGCCAGTATATGCATGCTCCTTAGAGGAAAGCAACTGACTTGTCTTCTTTAACAACGCATTCCCATTCCTCTGCCCGTATATGGGGTAACGCCGAGAAGCATCACATATTGGTTACTACATAATAAATGTTAAAGAAAATGAAGTCATCCATACCTACTGAGGCCAGGTTTATGATGGTTTCCAGCATCACCTCTCTGTAGAGTTTCCTCTGAGAAACATCCAGCAATGCCCACTCTTCCTCGGTGAAGTCCATAGCCACATCCTCACCAGCCACTGAACCCTAGAAATACAGAATATTCTACTTCAGTAAGGTACCATGTACTCCAACATGTATGAAATGCACGGTAAGGATGAAAGTCCTGGGGAAATGAGATTTCATGGGGTTCTGCCACAGGGTTCTCTGCTCTCCTAAGGTCTGCTCTGGGGGTCAGCCATCATTCTCACCTCTTCGCTGTCTCACTGTCTCCATTAAACCTCACGGACTCCATCCTGTCTACGAGACTTAAAAAGACTTCCTGTATGAAGGACTTCTTTCTCTACTTTGCTACCAATTCCACTCATTTCCGATCTCTTCAGTCTAGAACACTCAGAGCACAGAGTGGAGAAATGCTCTCCAACGAAAACCCTATTTCCACATTCAGATCACCTTTCCCTGGGATGAGAGGTTACCAACTTGTTCAGCGCCCGCCTGAATACTTAAGAAAACCAGAAACAGGGTGACACCAGGATGCAATAAATCTCAAAAGGTCCATGTGTAAACTCTTTAGGTTGTTGAAAAAAGGAATTTTCAATGAAGCAGTCAACTGAGCAGTTACAATGCCTTGGGCCCTAATTTTACAAAACTAATCTTTCAAGTTCCAACTTTTGCATTTCAGTCACCAGTAAGCAATGATCAGTACATCTTAACTGCAACTTGGATCAATTTTAGACTGCAGAATTTGACCCAAAAAAATCTTCAGTCTCTTCATCTTTGGCCTTAGCGGTTGACGGGTAAATTGAAATGATAGTCCTATTGACTGTTCTTCCTGGTAGGAGTATGACACTCTATCCGAGAGTCTTCTACTGCCGTTCATAAGGTTTCCACAGGCTCACTCTTTCAGAAGTACATTACGAGGTTCAGCTGCAAGCTTTCTAGGAGTTCAGCTAAAATTTGTGACCTTCATGGTCTCTGAAATACTGATGACATGGAATCTAGCATCACAGCAAAATCAAAGTGACCACAGTACCACAAACGGACAGATACATGAGGGTTTATGCTATCGTTAACAAAGAAAACTTAAAGCAATAGCTTCAAATGCAAAACAAATGTAACTTTCATATAGTAATTTTACAATCACGTGAAAACATCTACGTTTAGATTTGTCTTGGTTCAGAACCAATTATATGTCTAACCTTTTGAACCTGGATCTTAGAAATTGACATTTATACTAAGCTTTGAAAGAGTAAAATGTTGGGCATACTCCAATTTCCATTGGTAGCAAGATGCTCAAAACAAGCAGGATCAACCACAGGCAGTATTATGGAGCTTCCTAAGAAATTGCAATTAAGCTTTTTGTATTATAAAAACTCCAGGGGAATTATTAAAAAGCAAGTGTAAATCCTACTACCTTTGTCCAAAAAGCTAGGAGAAACAATGTGTTTCACTTTTGAATGTTTACTCCAATATCAGGCAAAATATGCAACTCTTTGTGCTTGAGAAGTTTATATCCATTAAATTGAAAAATTCTTGAAACACAGTCTCACCTAGAATGTTTTTCGAGTGGAAACTGTTACCCTCAGGAGTTAAATACAACATCTCATGGGCTGAGCTTATCCAGCTAAACAGAGCATTTTTTGTTTAGATTCCCATACAAGACTCTGCAGTTGTTGGAAGTGACCGGGACTTAACTGCTATAGCTGAGACGGGTGGCCAGACAAAAATTCGACTGGGGAAACCACGCGTCTAAAACACCTCACAGCCTCCAGGAAACAACATCCCTCCAAAAGGGAGGAGGACGACACCCCGCACATTATCCAGCTGGACCCACTGTCCATGCCCACACTGCAACAAGGAATTCGGGAGAGAACCCCACGGACAATCAGGGCCTTCCAGTGTTAACACTCTCAAAGTATAACGTGCAGCTGCAGCTCTGGAACTGCAGTGAAAAGCCTCTGAGACCTGGGGAGCTGCACACTCAACTGTGTAATCCGAAAATACGTATCAGCTTGGTTAGACTACGATTTCTAGTATTATGAGGTTTTCCTTCATTCATGGTTGTCAGTTTCCTGTGTGTTATCAATTCTAATCTCTGCCTGTGCTTTCTGTGGCACGATTAGGGTATGTTAGAGAGGGTGGGGTGGAACTGTCACATCCTTCCTAAGGTCACATCTGCAATCCCATTAAAAGGAGTTTCCCTAAGGAGTGGCCTCATAACACCTCTTATCCTGTAAGAGATTAAAGGAAAGGGAAGCGAGCAGAGTAGGAGACCTCCTACCACCAAAAGGCAGCATTAAGACTAAAGCATGTCCTCTGGACCCAAGGTCCCTGGACTGAGAAGCTCCGTGACCAGGGGAAGATTCAAAGACCTTCCTCCTGAGCTGAGAAAGACAGAAAGCCTCCCCTTGGCTTTGGACTTGTAGCCTACCAGACTATGAGAAGATACACTTTTCTTTAGTGAAACTCTGTATGCAGTATTTCCAACACAGCAGCATCAGATGAGTAAGACATGGGGGTAAACAACAAATCTACAGAGAAGGGACAAGGGTGGCTCTGGAGGACCACGGACTCTCTCCTCAGTGACAGCCGCTCCATCTTCAGACTCTGCTCAAGAGGTCCTGTCACTGAACACACACAACCAAGGCCCAGGATGAGGTCGTCAACATCCCAGGACACGAGCCCTGAGACTGAAGCATGGAAGGTGACCCCAGGCATCCAAGAGCTGAAAGTCTACCTATTTCTGGAGAAACAGTCCAGTGACAGTGGAGTGGGCCATCAGGATGCTGCTTAGGGCTCAGTCCCTTGGCCTTCTCCGCCACCTGTTTACATGACTGGGGAACCTCAGGACCCCCAGCAGTTCACATCTAGACTCACCCCTTCGAGTAACGGTACCCTAGCTCTTGGTATTATACACCATTTCTGCCTCCACCTTCTGGAACTCTAAATGAACGATTAAACACAAGAAGCCACTGCAAGAAGAGGGACAGCCGAGTCACTAGGCAGTCTGGAGGCACATGAGTGATGTCTGCTTCCCAAAGCCAGTCAGAACAGCTGAAATCCTTACTTGTGATTCCATGGGTGTGCAAGATGGGCACCTCCCGTCCACAGCTGCCTAGACTCAACTGTGTCACCCTGTCGCATCTGACACCTGAAACGGAAGAAGACAGTGTTTAGTTAGGAGGGACTGGTTCCCAGCCCTCAACTCTTTCCTGGGCAGGGCGTCCCTGATGCTCAAGGCCATGTTCCACTCTGAGGACATCAGTATTCACGGGGAGATCCAGCTCCAGCCTCCTGAGACACACCGCATCCTTCAGGAAGCTCCACAGGCATCGTCCTCTGACGAAAAAGTCATAAAGGAGGAGCATCCAGGCCGGCGCAGGCTGAAAAACGTGAACCTGCCTCCCTCCAGGACATGTGGGGTTCAAGGCTTAGGCTGAGGGTACACCTATGAGTTTACAGGCTGATTTATGGAGAACAACATATACACTTATATTGGGTATCCACATGCGTGAACTATCAGTGAGAATCTATGTCAAATTCCAGTCAATAAACTCATCAGGAATCCCTGATCTTTAATAAAAGGCCATTGAAACTTTTCCCTTCTGCTTTATGGGAAAACCTCTCCTTTCATTTACAGCACAGTTATATACGATCAAGCAGCTCTGGTGGTGCAGGGCTTAAGCACTTGGCTGCTAACCAAGAGGCCCAGTTTAAACTCATCAGAAGCCGCAGTGAGAAAGGGGTGACAATGGGCTTCCATAAAGATTATAGCCTTAGAAACCCCACAGGGCAGTTCTACTCTGACCCCTGGGGTCGCTGAGGCAGACAAAATCAACTCAATGGCAACAATTGAGGCTTTCGGCTCTTAAAACACAAAGAGAATTAACAACGTGAACAAGTAGAAAGAGAACAAGAAAAGAACTCCTTGGGCACCAGAAGAAAATGCATAATAAAACTCACAGCAGAAATAAATGAATTAGAGAACAGTGAAACGAGTGAAAGAATTAACCAAAACCAACGCTAGTTCTGTGAAAAGATCAACAAGAGTGACAAACAACTGGCTAGACTCCCAGATGAAAAACGAGAGGGGAAACAAATAACCTGAATAAGAAATGAGACAGGAGATGTCAAAATAGACCCAACAGAAACCAAAAGTATCATAACAGAATACTAGGAAAAACCAGACTTGAACAAATTTGAAAGGCTAGAGGAATTGGACAAATTTCTAGGCTCATATAGCCTACCAAAATTATCATAAGGACAAGTAAAAGAACATAAGAAACCCGTCCCAAAAGAGACTGAAAAACTAATCAAGAAACCAGCAATCAAAAAAAGTCCCAGAACAAAAGTCTCAACAACATAAAATACCTATGAATAAATGTAAAGAGAGACAGTGAAGAATTGTCCCATAGTTCCCAAGGAATGCACGGTAGACTTGAAATGCAGATCTTTTTGTTAGCAGTCGTACCATTTAACCACGACACTACCATGATTTCCCTAACTGATAGCCATCAATTTTTCTTCCCCATTTTGTATCCACTACCCAACTTTCTCGTCCACATGAGGTAAACGGAAACATCATGTCTTGGTTTGGGTGCTTTTGAACACGTTACAGAGGTCTTTTGCAAATTGGTCTAATGCAATACATTCACTTCCTCACTGTTGCTTCCACAGGCACTAATAGTATATCTGAAGAAAAGGAATCCTGGACAACTTCAACCTTTTCTCTGTTTATAAGCATGCTGCTTACTGACCCAGTCATGAGGATTTTTCTTTTCTTCATGTTGAGGTATAATCCATATTGAAGGCTGTGCTCTTTGATCTTGATCAGTAAGTGCTGCAAGTCGTGTCCACATTCAGCAAGCAGGCTTGTGGCATCTGTATACTGTAGGTTGTGAGTGAGTATTTTCCTAAGCCTGATGCTGAGCACTTGTTCATGAAGTCCAGCTTCTCAGGTTTTCTGCTCAAAATCAAGACTGAAAAAGTATAGCGAATGGACACAACCTAGACCCACATCATTTCTGACTTGAAATCACACAGTACCTCCTAGTTCTCTTCAAACAACGGCCTGCTGGCTATGTCCAAGCTCCTAACGACCACAATTCAGTGTTCTAGAATTACCATTCTTTGAGATGCTGCCAGTTGTTTTTTATGATCTACACATTTCAATGTCTCTTCATACTTAATAAAGCACAGGTAAACCTTTTTCTGTTATCTTGGCCTTCTACTCAAGATCCACCTGACAACAGCAGTAAGAGCCCTCATTCCACACCCTTTTCAGAAACCAGTATGAATTTCTGGCAGCTCCCAGCAGACATACTGCTGCAAATGCTTTTCAGTGATCTTCTACAAAATTTTCCTTGTGTGTGGTATTAACGATATCATTCAATAACTTCTGTATTCTGTTGAATCACCTTCCATTGAAATTGGCATCAATACGGATCTCTTTCCCTCAGTTGGACAGACAGCTGTTGTCTTCATTTCTTCGCACAGACAAAAGAGCACACTGAGCACTGCATCTAGTTTTGGAAACACTTCACTTGGTACTCTGTCATTTCACAGGGCTTTGTTTCTTCTAAATGTCATCAGTGCAGCTGGGACATCCTCCTTCAGTAAAATAGGTTCCTGATCCTATGTCACTTCCTGAAATGAACACATGCCAATTCCTTTTAGTACAGGGCCTCTGTGCACTCCTTCCATCGTCTTCTGATGTTTCCTGCATGTTCAATATGCTGTCCATCTTACTCGGTGCCACTCAGTCGGTTAGGACTGACTGACACTCTGTGTACAATATAAAACCCCTCCTAGTCCTCTGCCATCCTCACAATCGCCACCTTTGAACCCACTGCTGTAGTCACTGTGTCAACACATCTCAACATCTCCCTCATTATGGCTGACCCTCTGTGTTGCCAATTATGACTTCCTTCTCCAGGGACTGGTCTCTCCAGATAACATGCCTCTCATGGATTGAATTCTGTAGCCCAAAAATGTGTGTATCTATTTGACTGGGCCATCATTCCCAGTGTTGTGTGATTATCCACCATGCTGTCATCTTACAGGATTTTCCTGTGGGTTATATACCCTGCTTCTATGATGTTAATAAGAAAGGATGGGCTCCAATTCTGCTGATGAGGCAGAACACAATCCGGGATTTCATCCTGTCCTGAACGACTTTCCTTGGGCATGTCCAACAAAGAAGCAAGCAGAGACACACAGGGCTAGGTCTCGCAGCCCGCAAGTGAGAACTACCACACATCGAAACCAGTCTCCCAAATTTGGGGAGGGAAGAAATAAACAAAGGAACAAACAAGAAAAACAGAAGCTACCAGCTCCCCTAAGCATTCAAAAGGATGGGCCCTCTTTAACACAGTACACAAGGAAATATATGTGAAAGCTCTTTCCAACAGCAGCAGCTAAAGGAAAATGGACACGTGTGACATCTGGCACGGCCCTGGCAATGAAGCAGGGTCCTTACCTCTCCACATGTGGCATCTGATAACCGGTTGTTCCACCCATCCTAGCTAGCCACCCATAATAGGAGTCTTAAAAGTGTGACCTCCCAGTCCCTATAGCCAACAGCACTGGGTGTCCAAAGTTCAGCTGCAAAACCTAATCATCTATGCACTTTAGGAGACAGGGACGTGCCTTTCACCTAGGCATTCAGGGGCAACTGTCAGGCCCCTACTTTAGTGGGCACACACCCCCCTACTGCAGCCACACAACTCTGCCTGCTCCAGTCACTCTTACATAGCCCAGCCCACCGAGGACTGCAGGGCTCACATATCCAGCAGCAGCTATACCTACATGGTTACAGGACACCAAAGACACCAATATAACTTACCAGTGGTTTAGAGACAATAGGCGATATTAAACCATGTAATAAAGAAAAGTACAATGGTTCCAGCAAGCAGCCAAAACAGAGAACCTGGAAACCTCCCAGATGAACAGGAGGTCTTCTAACTACAGAAGACACAATTCAACAAAACTCACATCAAACAGATTAATATGCAGACTCTTCAAGAAATGAGGACACAGATAAGGTGAAACTCGGTAGTAAAGCACTACTGAAGAAGAACAACACAGTGGGACGTCTCTGACTAGCTGACTTTAGAACCTATTACACTGCCACAGTTGCCAAAATACCCTAGTACCAGTACAGAAAGAGGCAGATAGATCAATGGGACAGAGCTGAGACCCCAGACATGTCACCATCCTCCTATGAACAGCTGATATTCAACCATATGTTAAACTTGGATACAAGGAATGTCTTCCACAAACGGTGCTGGCAAAACTGGATATTCATCTCCAAAAAATTGAAACAAAATCCACATTTCATACAAAAACCAACTGAAACTGCATAAAAGACCTACATATCGGATTGAAAATGATAAAGCTCATCGAAGAAAAAATAGGATCAACAATGGAAGTTTTAATATACAACACGGACTTCAAAATCAGTCAAAGCACAATCCACAGAAAACAGACAAATGGGAACTACTAAGAAGCAAACACTTTTGCTTATCCAACGACTTTATCAAAAGAATTAAAAGACCTCCTACAGAATAAAGCCAGCCATTACCTACAGAATGGGAAAAAATAACTCGCCACTATATGTCAGACTCACATCTGATCTCCATAATCTATAAGGTACTATAAAACATCAATAAGAAAAAGATAAATCATCCAATTCAGCGATGGACAAAGGAGATGGACAGACACTTCTCTAAAGAGGATATCCACGGAGCCAAAAAAACACACCCGGACATGTTAACGATTAACTACTAAAGAAATTCTAATCAAAGCGACGATAACATACCATCAGACCCCAACAAGGTTGGCCATGATCCAGAAAATGCTGGAGAGACTCTGGAGAAATCGGAACTCTCCTACACTGTTGGTGGCATTGCAAAATGTTCCCACCTCTCTGCAAGACAATCTAGCACTTCCTTATAAAACTGGAAACTGATACACCACTTGACCCAATAATTCCACTGGTTGGAATGTATCCTGCAGAATCAAGGGCATTCACACCAACAGGTACATGCACACAAATATTTATTGTAGCACAGTCCACAAGAGTCAAAGGATGGAATCAACCCGCATACCCAACAACAGAAAAATGGATACGTAAACTATGGTATATGCACTCAATGGAACACTATCCAATGAGAAAGAACAGTGATAATTCTGGGAAGCATCTCATACTTTGGTTTGAACTGGAGGGCATCATGTTGAGTGAAAGTAGTCAGCAGCAAAAGAACAAACATTGTATGAGACCCCTAAAATAAGAACTTAAAAACAGATGCATGCATAGAGGAAAAGACTGACAGCTGCGAGGGTGGAGGAGGAGGGAAGGAGAGGGTAGGGTTTAGGTTAGTTAACAGAAATTTGGTTGCATGAAATCAGTGATAGCACACATTAGAAACAGGATCCATTTTAACTAGACTTCAACATAACAAGATTACTCCTCCAATCTTAACCCAACACTGCAAGGACAGAGTAGCTGGAGTAGGGATCCAGGGACCATGCTCTCAGGGGACATCAGGTCCAGTAGGCCTAACTCGAATTTTGCTAAGAGAATCCTCTGCACCCCACATTGGTGAGTGGCATCTGAGGTATTAAAAACTGCCAGGCTGCCATCTCAGGTATACCAAACGGTCTCAACTCAGCAGGAATGGATGATCACCAAGGATGAAAACAACATAGGGGAAAGAGAACCCAGAGACAGACAGACCCACGTGAGTAGGTGACTACACTGACATGTGACCAGAACCAGATGATGCCTGGCCACCACCGGTGGCGGCCATGATGGGGCTTACAAAGTTGAGTCTGACTGGCAACACGAGTGGTACATGCTGAGATCTCCACTAAGAGACTGCAGTTGATGGTCCAGGAGCCTCAGGGATCCCCTGGGGGCATGGCATCTGACCTGATGTTGCCCCTGTCCATAAATCATAATGCAGGTCAACTCTTCAGACAGGAATGGATCGGACTTGGCGACACAGACAAACCATATCGTCTGTACACTTTATGGTTTCTTGCATCTGTAGGACGACATCTTGCTGAACTCTTTACTGGAGGTGGTGGAGAGGGTGGAGAGGAGGGGTAGAAGATTTCTAGGAGGCTATGACATATACAGAATGGAGAGGAAGAGTGTACCGTCAACAGGCAGGGAGAGCCGTGGAAGGAGCTGCACAGAGGCTGGCACGCAAATGTATACGGGATTGGACATTTTCACTCCATCATAATAAAAAGAAAGAAATGTTTTTTAAAAAGACAAACACAGAAAAATCACTTGGACTCCTCCACACCAAAAAGAGAACTTCAAAAAGGAAACCACCAAATCAATACCACTTATAATAGCCCCCTGCTTTAGTCACCCAGTGCTGCTGTAACAGAAACAACACAGAGTGGATGATTTTAGCAAAGTAACTTTATTGTTACCCAGTCAGGTAGGCTACAAGTCCAAATTCTGGACTGTTACTGAACCAGTAAACAACATCATGATAAGTGAAAAAACGACTGAGGTTGTCAAATATTTCATTTTCCTTCGGTTCACAATCAATGCCAATGAAGCAGCAGTCAAGAAATCAAAAGACACATTGCCTTGGGAAAATCGGCTGCCAAGAAGCTTATTCCAGTACTGAAAATTTAAGAGGTCACCTTGAAGACTAAGGTGCTCTGACCCACGCCATAGCAGTTCCAATCCTATCACATGCACGTTAACCCAGAACAGTGAATAAGGAAGACAGAAGAACAAATGAGGCCTCTGAATTATGGAATTGGAGAAAAACTTCGACTGTGCCACGGACTGCCAAAAGAACAAACAGATCTCTGGAAAAAGTACAACCAGAGTGTTTCTCGGAAGCAAAGATGGCAAGCCTGCATCTTACACAGTTTGGACATGTTGTCAGGAGGGACTGGTTCTGGAGAAGGACACCAAGCTTGCTAGAGTGCAAGGTCAGCAAAACCAGACGGATTGACACAGTGGCTACAATGATGAGTTTAAGAATAAAAATGACTGGATATGGCACAGAACTGGGTAGTATTTCCATCTGTTGTGCACGGGGTCCCTAGGAGTTAGAACCTACTTGAGAGCACCTAACAACTTTATCTGTAAACCGTCATCCAAAGTAAACTAAAAATTAAAAAAGACCTACGTATCAAATCTAAAACTACAAAGATCATCCAAGAAGAAATAGGGACAACCACAGAAGTTCTAATACACAGCCTACACAGACTACAGTATCTCACCAAAAATGTACAAACAGAAAACAGATAAATAGGAACTACTAAAAATCAAATACTTATGCTCCTCCAAAACCTTTACACCAAGAGAGTTAAAAGGCAACCTATAGAACAGGAAAAAATATTTCATAACTACACATCAGATCAATCACTGATTGCCATAATCTAAAGGTATGGCAAATGAATCTACAAGTCAAAGGTAAATAACCCTACTAAGAAATCAGAAAGGAGATGGACAGACACTTCACCAAAGAAGTCATCCTGGCAGCCAACAGACACATGAGGAAAGGCTCACAATCATTACCTATTAGAGAAAGCCAAATTCAAACTACAATGAGATACCATCTCACCCCAACAAGATGGGCAATAATCCAAAAAACACAAAACGACAAATGCTGGACAGGCTGTGGAGAGACTGGAACTCGCTTACACTGCTGGTAGGGATACAAAATGGTAACACCTCTTTGGAAAGCAATTTGGGGCTTGCTTAAAAAGCTAGAAATAGAAATGCCATATGATCCAGCAGTTCCACAGCTTGAAATATATGATACAGAAATAAAGGTGGTGACACAAAACAGATACATGCACACAAATGCTTATTGCGGCCCTGTCCACAACAGCAAAAAGATGGAATCAATCTAAGCACCATCAACAGATAAACAAACCAGGGCACATACACACAATGGCACCCTATGCAATGAGAAAGAGCAATGATGATTTTAGGAAGCATCTCATACCCTGGTTTCAACTAGAAGACACTATGCTATGCCAGCTCAGTCACGTGCAAAACAACAAGTATTGTATCACACCTCTGCTGTAAGGACTTAAAAATGGACTTATGTATAGAAGAAAAGATTCCTGAATTCTACAAGAGTGGGGAGTAAAGGGGAGGGATGTTCATACATTACATAGCCCATAGGTATTTGGTCAGGTGAAGGGAGTGACCAGACGCATCACAGGGCAGATCAGTGTCAACAGATGCCATAAATGGAAAGCTTTTCAAGACTCAACCCAATACTGCAAAGGGTAAAGCAGCAGGGACAGGAGCCTCGAGACCATGTTTTCAGGGGACACTGAGGTCAACTGGCCTAGTTACTCTTTAGCTGGAAACCCTGTGGCATAGTGGGTTAAGAGCTACGTCTGCTAACCAAAAGTTTGGCAGTTCAAATCTGTCAGCTGCTCCTTGGGAACTCTATGGGAAAGTTCTACTCTGACCTACGGGGTTGCTACGAGCTGGATGTCCAATTCGATGACAGAGGGTAACAGGTAAAGGGAAGTCCTTATCTAAGAATGTCTTCTGTACCCCATAGTAGTGGGTGGCATCTGGGGTCTTAAAAGCCAACAAGCGGCCACCCAAGGTACGACAAACGTTCCCAACACATCTGCAACACACGATGACAGAGAACATCACAGACACGAGGAAAAATGAGCCCAGGAGGAAAAATGAGCCCAGGAGACAGAAGGACCCAAATGAATGGGAGATTGCACCAATATGAGACCAGAAGAACGAGATGGTGCCCTGCAGCCTGGACATCACCAAAGGCAGCTGTGAAGGAGGACACAACGTAGTCTCTGAGGGAACATCAGAAAAAGAAGGGTGCAGTTCAATAACTCAACTAAAAGCCCAGAAATGATGGTCTGACAACCTGGTGGGTGCCCTCGGAACACGGCCCCTAGGACACAACCTGTAACCATTACTGAGGTCAACCGTTGAGACAAGAATGGACTGGACTCAGGGACACAGTGTGTGCATGTCCTATGTGTACTTCACGGGTTTATACGTTTACAGGAGGCTGTCCTAGTGGCTCTTTCCAGATGGGAGAGAAGAGTGGAGAGGAGGGGGCAGGTTCTCCTTAGACGATACTAGAAACACAGAGCGAAAAGCAGGAATGTGCCCTCACAGGGAGAAAAGAGCAGATGGCGCTGCAGATAGGAGCCTATGCAAATTTTATTCAGATTGTACCCTTTCACTTAATCAACATATTGAAGGACAGGAAAATCAAGAGAGGATGTAAGGTTGAAAATCAAGAAACCGACTTTCAAATCTGTAAATCGAGACACGGCCAAAAGCCGAATATCACATTAAAAACTAAAAGGAAAACTTCAGAGAAATCATCATTTCAAGAATAAAAGGAAGAAGTAGATGATTTGGCTAAGGACCAAATCGACAAAACTTCCCGACTCGCCACAGGCATGGAAGGCCACCCGGAGAGCCGCGGCGACAGTCGGGGCACAGGCCACGAGGCCCACGAGCGCTCTGACCAGAGGTGGGGAGGGGTCAGGGAAGGGCGACCGGCAGGCGGGTCCCCGCGGAGGAGGAAGCCCGGCCACCGGGGTCTAACTGTTGCACCGGAAACGGACGGGGAGCTGGTACGCCGACAGGGCCCGGTCGCGGACTTGGGGCTTTGTAGGGTCTCCCGGATCCCGCACCGGACGACGCACCGCTGGAGCCGACACAGAACACGGATTTCAAAGGGAAAGAATACACTCACCACCCAGAGACGGCGGCGCCGAACGACCCTCCTCGCATGCGCAGGAAAAGGCGTAAGGAAACCCCGCGAACGGGGACGTCACGAAGGGCGTGGCCACGCCGACGGAGGGGCTCGGCTTGCGGACGGCGGGGCGGGGCGGGGACCTGACGGCGAGGAGTGGGCGGTGCACGGGGAGCGGCGCAGAAGGTGACCCACCTGAGTGCACGGTTTCTGTCCTTCCAACGGAACTGGATGCTCCTACGGAGCCATTTCAGCGTGTTCGCGGTACTGAAGACCAGAGCTGCTTCCCTTAGCATTTCCAATAACTTTAGTATGTGAAGGCCCGAGGGGACAGGAGCTGGTATTACAGAACCAAGGTCATGAACCGACAGAGTTGACAGGTCCTGGAGTTGTAACTACTGTCACACAATAATGTAAGTTGTCATTGTTCAATGAGAATGTGCCCCATAAATCTTCATCTAAGATACAGTAAGAGGCGAGTCGTGTAGGTCCCATGTGTTCGAAGCTGAGACATTTTGCACCTAAGGTGTGGTTTTTGGTTTTTGTGCCCGAGTGTCGTTTCTCATAGGACTCTATGGCACAATAAAAGCTAAACCAAACGTGTGGCCTCAAGTCTCTTACACCTCACAGTGACCCTATAGGACAATGAAGAACAGCTCCATAGAGTTTCCAAGAAACAGCTGATAGATTTGAACTGCCAGCTTTTCTGACTAGCAGTCAAGCTCTCAATTACTAGGCCACAGGGTTCCATAAGGCAAACCAGTCAGTGCTGTTGAGTCATTTCCTACTCAAACTAACGCTGTAGGGCGGAGTAGAACTGCCCCATAGAGTTTCCAAAGAGTGCCTGGCAGATTGGAATGGCTGACCTTTTGGTTACCAGACGTAGCACTTAATCCACTACATGACCAGGGCTTCCTATGTCCTTATAAATGGTACCGTTTCCTGTAATGGTAACCCCTCCAAACTAAAGTCACAAACATTTTGACTTTTTAACCCTAGAAATTCTTCACTTCAACCTTCCAATGTGTTGGACTTTCTATCCCTTGCCGCTGTAAACCAGGCAGGGTTGAAACAGGAATGATGGATCTGCAGTTTCACTCCTGCAGGTGTCGCAGGCCTGTGAGTGCTGAGTGGTATGCTCACTGGTGCGGTCCATCAGTCCTGGGAGGGCAGATCTTTCCATGTCCAGGGAAGCACCTGATCTCCTGGCTGCAAAGAATGTGTAGCTATCTGAAGAGCCACCTTCTAACAAATCCGCTCTACCTGAAATAATGACAGAGAATTGTTGGCAAGATGGTGCCCCAAAACACAGGCAGAGATCCACCAGTCCAAGGGTGTCCAGTGAAGTTTATTGGAAGAGAAAGAGAGCCGGGTCTGAGCTCAGAGTGGTTCAGCCCAGCCGCTCCCTTGTAGGTAGTTTAGGGTGAGGCAGGGCTATGGTTTGATAAGGAAAGAAAGAATGGCAGCAAGAAATCCTGGTTAGGGGAATTCTGGTCTGAATAAGGAAGAAGTGTTGATTAGAAGGGGAAGGTCTAAAGTTTGTTTATGGTCAAGATTTTGACAGGGGAAGAGCTTTCAACTAGGAGGGTGGGGAAGACAGGCTTCAAGTAATTTATGTTTACACCCCGAAGGGCCTACCAAGCTGTTTTCAGCTGATGGCAGGTCTGATAATTGGATAAGAGGATCTTCCTCAAGGACTGAGTCCTCTCAATAACTATGTTGAATTTCACGGACAGTGTTCCCTGAATAAGTTTGGTTAGAGTAAGCAAATATTTACACATCATTATATTAGGAGGCTGGCTGGGGAACGGTGGGTGCAGTTGGTTAAGACAACCTGATCTCCCCTGAAGTATTTCATAAGGACTAATTTAAGTTTGCCTCCGGGGTACAATACAGATTCAGAGGAGGCCTAATGGAGGATCATTCTTCAAGGGTAGCCTAGACTCCCGACACAATTTACTAAGAAGTCGTTCTACAGTCTCATTCATTCTTTTCACCCTTTCCACTAGGTGGAGGTCTCCAAGGTGTGTGGAGTTCCAAATTTACTCCTAAGACAGCTGAAACTGTTTGTACCACTCTCTTTAGTTATCTAGGTCCATGAGAGAAAGGTCTCTACAATCCTGGAACAAAATCTGTACACAGCAGGAAATACTTCCTCCCATGTTCAGCCTTGAACACTTTACAAAGACAAGTCTGGTTTTCCCCAAACCTAGGTGTTTGATAAAACCCTGGGCTGGGGCTGTCATCAACTGAGACTTTAAATCACAAAGGACTTGTTGACTCTCAGAAGTGCATTTGAAAGGATCTGTCTCTGCCCCGCTTGGTTGCCTGATAGAGAAGGGAGCTTGTCACCTTACTAGACACTCAATATTCAGCTTTGGCCAAACTATTAGAGACAGTCACAATATGTGTCATAGAGTCTTCCTGAGACCTGCTTTCTGTCTCCATATATTGCAGGACCACTGTTCGGTTGAAGGCAGGTAAGTGCTTGAGATCTTGGGTCAGTGCTGTTCTAGAAACAGCATTCGTAAATCACTGAGTTGGCCCAGTCGAAGAGTCGTTTCTTCCCTTGTCCCTTTTAGATTCACCAGTAAAGATCAGACCTCTCAGTGGCCAGCGAGATACAAAAGAAAGTGTCTTTTAAAGGTAAAGTGCCAAAATGGTTACAGGACAGTGTAAGAACTGGTATTTGACTCTTCAGAATTTTATTAACAGCTTGCAAATGTTAAACTGTTGGGGACCACAGGAAAGCCCCGGGCCCCCAACATACAGGAAGCTTGGATAGTCCCTAAAAAGCCCGCGCGCGCGAAAACTTCCCGCCTGATGTCACTGCCTTAGTCTTATGCATACCCAATCCCAAGCCGACAGCTACCTCACTCCAAATGTCACCCGATCCCTACGTCACTTAATCCCTCCCTCCACTCCCATTGCTATATATACCGCTCTGTAACAATAAAACCTTGAGGCTTGATCAGAACCTTGTCTTGCCTCCATTTCTTCGCGTCCCTTGCCCTACTTTTACTTTCGCAGGCTCCCCCTCGTCCCTCCGTTGATCCCGGGAGATGTCCCTCCGTTAATTCGCCCCACGGGTCGGGCCAAATTGGCGCCCAACGTGGCGGCCGAGGTACGGAGCTGCTAAACAGACCCACCACAGAAGAGGAAGTCCTGCGCAGGCATCCTGAGCTGCCGCACCGGGTGTGAGCCGGCTAGACTGGAGTTTCCACGGGAAAAGTTGCTCCTGAGTCAAACTCGTCCTGATCACCGTGGGAGTAGCAGCCCTGCGAGCTTGCTCTGTCAGAGGTGAGTGGGTAAAAATCATGGGGCAAGAATTGAGTTCACATGAACTCTTTCTTACAGGAATCAAGGATTCTTTCAAGATGCGGAGAATTAAGGCTAAAAAGAAAGATTTAAAGCAGTTTTTTATATTCTTATCAGATATTTGTCCATGGTTTCCGCAAGAGGGCACTATTAGCCCTCAAGTCTGGAAAAGAGTCGGAGACTGTTTAAATGACTACTATAAAACTTTCGGGCCCGAAAAGGTCCCGGTCACTTGCTTTTCTTACTGGAATTTGATAAATGATGTCCTTCAAAGTTTCCATAATGCTCCTGATGTTCAGCATCTCGCCCAGTTGGGTGAAAAGGTCATGAAAGATCAGTCCCGTCCCCCTTCTGCCTGCCCATCAGTTTCTCTCAGTATTCTGGAGGAGCCTCAGGTCTCCGGGACAGACACACTCTCACAAAGGAACCATAGCAGTCCCCCCGAAGGTTTGTACCCGTCCCCAAAGTCCTTCACCGACAAACCCGATCCTAACCCACTGTCCCCTGAAGACCAGACCACTCTTGAAGAGCAAGCCGCCCATTATCATGATGGTGCCTACCCTTATGCCCTTACGGCCCCTGCCTTTCACGCCCCCCCGAAACCTCCCCCTTACCTTTCAGGTCCTCCTAACCCGACCTCTCCACCACTTGGCCCGGAACCCGGCCACTCTCCCCAGCCTATTGAAAACTCCCTCGATCATGATATCTCAATGTTAGAGAAACTTGTAGCCCGCAGACATAGACAATTAGATTTCCCAAAGGAGCTCCAAGCCCTTGAGCAAGAGCTTAACTCACTCAGCCTTGCCCAAAATCCTAAAACTCAATCCCGGAGCAATGTGTCAAAAGGTACCCCAAGCTGTCCTAAAACTCTCCTCACCTTTCCGGTAACTCGTAGCCAGCAGGGGCAAGTAGAGATTGAAATAGAAAGTGAGGAAGAGCAAGGAAGCCCTAGAATAGAAGAGGAAGAAACTGAGAGTCCTAATGTAGATGACACCCAACCCGACAGCCCTAGCCCCCCAAAATATCACCGTTTAAATGTAAAACATATTAAAGATTTAAAACTGGCTGTCAATAACTACGGCCCAACAGCCCCTTACAGTCTCGCACTGCTTGAGAGCCTTAGTGACCGATGGCTTACGCCCAATGACTGGCATTTCTTGGCCCGGGCCTGCTTATCAGGGGGTGACTTTGTTCTCTGGCAAACCGAGTTTGCTGAGCAGTGCTGAGAAACGGCACAACGTGATGGAGAAAGCAAGACCTCCCGCACCTGGACAAGAGATAAACTCTTGGGGTGGACTCCATATGACACCAAAGAAAAGCAGGCAAATTTTCCCCCTGGTTTATTATCACAAATACAAAATGCTGGCCTCAGAGCTTGGAGACGTCTCCCCCCAAAGGGTGCAGCGACCACCTTGCTGGCTAAGATTCACCAGGGGCCTGACGAACCATATAGTGAGTTCGTCAGCCGTTTGACAGACGCTGCCGAGAGACTAGTAGGAGAGGGTGAGACTAACAGTGCCTTTATCAAGCACCTTGCCTTTGAAAATGCCAACCCCTCTTGTCAGGAAGCCTTAAGACCTCATCGCAGGGGAGATGTTTCGGACTATGTCCGTCTCTGCTCAGGCATAGGAGCCTCCCATGCCATTGGAATAGCCATAGGAGCAGCACTCAGAGGCCTTGACCCTCACCCACAACAAAAAACCTGCTTCAATTGCAAACAGCCTGGCCACTTTGTACGTGAATGTCCCTTGGGAAAACAGCATCAGGGGCCTCCCGCCTCAGTATGCCCCCGGTGCGAAAGAGGCAAGCATTGGGCTGCAGATTGCTATTCCAAAACTGACATCAACGGTCAACCTCTCCCCCCGAAGCAGGGAAACTCCCAGCGGGGCCAGCCCCTGGCCCCAACCCCGAGGCAGAACCTAGGGGCAGTCAGGTTCGTCCCCCCAAAACAGACACAGAAACAGGTTTCAGCTCCCTCTGCCGCACCACTCCTGGAAGTGCCGGATTGGACCTCTGTTCCGCCGCCAGTACAATACTAACCCCTGAACAGGGCATTCAAGTAATTCCAACAGAGGTCCGAGGGCCATTACCCCCGGAAACGTTTGGACTGATAATAGGGCGAGGCAGCTCCTCCTTGGCCGGTCTTCAAATCCTCCCAGGAGTTATTGACAATGATTATACAGGGCAAATATCTCTTCTGGCCTCTGCCCTATTGGGGCCGGTATCCATATATGTGGGTCAAAGAATAGCTCAAATTTTACTGCTCCCCTTATTACCTACACCCCATAGGCATTTAGTACCCCGGCGGCCTGACGTTGCATTCGGGTCCTCAGACGCATATTGGGTACAACCAGTCACCCCCAATAGACCAAAGCTTACTCTCCAGTTAGATGGCAAAGATTTTGAAGGAATAATGGACCCAGGAGCTGATGCCACAGTAATTTCCGCTAAATATTGGCCTTCCAACTGGCCCTGTGAGACCTCAATAACCCATCTTGAAGGCATTGGTCAGTCTGTCAACCCTAACCAAAGCTCAAAAATTCTTACTTGGAAAGACTCTGAGGGTAACTCAGGACAAATTCAACCTTACATTGTTCCGGGTTTACCTGTTAATCTATGGGGTCGTGATGTCTTATCCCAACTGGGAATCATTATGTGTAGCCCAGATGAGATAATTACCCAACAGATGCTTAACCTAGGCTTCCTACCGGGACAAGGACTGGGAAAAAATAATCAAGGTATAAAGCAGCCTCCTCCTGTAACGCCTAAAAATAATCGTTCAGGCTTGGGAAGTGAAAATTTTCCTTGGCGGTCATTGACTCCCCTGCACCCCACGCTGATAAGATTAAGTGGAAATCTGAGTCTCCAGTGTGGGTAGATCAATGGCCCTTGACTGAGCAAAAACTCGCAGCTGCCACAGAGTTAGTGCAGGAACAGTTGGCTGCTGGACATTTAGAACCAACCACCTCTCCCTGGAATACTCCTATATTTGTAATCAAAAAGAAAAATGGGTCATGGCGACTCTGGCGGGACCTCAGAGAAATTAATAAAACTACGTTTACAATGGGGGCTCTCCAACCTGGACTCCCCTCCCCCGTTGCCATTCCAGCTAACTATTTTAAAATCATTATTGATCTCAAGGACTGCTTCTTTACCATCCCTCTTCACCCACTTGATAGAGAACGCTTCGCGTTTAGCCTTCCAGTTATTAACTTTAAAGGACCAATGCAACGCTATCAGTGGAAGGTTCTCCCTCAAGGCATGGCCAATAGCCCTACTCTATGTCAAAAATTCGTTGCCCAAGCGGTGGATCCTCTCCGCCGCCGATGGCCTTCTATTTACATCATTCACTATATGGATGATATCCTGCTGGCCGGTGCCACCCGTCTTGAGGTGCTTAACTGCAGCCAAGATTTGACTCACAGCCTGGCCCTTTTGGGGCTTCAAATTGCCCCTAATAAGGTTCAGCTCACAGACCCCTATTATTACCTTGGCTTTGAACTAAACAGTCACCAAATTCGTACCCAGAAACTTAGCTTCCAAACCTCTCAGTTACAAACCTTAAATGACTTCCAAAGGTTTCTGGGAGACATAAACTGGCTCAGACCATATCTCCAACTCACGACAGGGGAATTAAAACCATTATTTGATGTTCTGCGAGGGGACTCCAACCCTCTCTCCCCTCGACATCTCACCCCTGAGGCGTCAAAGGCCCTTCATGCTGTTGAGCTAGCTGTGCAACAACAACAAGTTACCTTTCTTGCTTATGACAAACCCTTTGCTCTAATTGTCTGCCAAACACCTCATACGCCCACAGGAGTGTTGTGGCAAGAAGGACCCCTCCTATGGATACACCTGTCGGACAGTCCACCCAGGGTCCTTGTCACGTACCCTGCTCTGGTGGCAAAAATTATAAAAACGGGCAGAGAAAAGGGGCGCCTACATTTTGGACGAGATCCTGATCACCTTGTAGTCCCATATACCAAAGAACAAATAGACTGACTCTCTCAAAATGATGATGACTGGGCAATTACCCTAATCACATTCCAGGGTACTATAGATAACCATTATCCTTCACACAAACTTCTTCAGTTTGCCCAAAGGCACTCCTTCATCTTCCCCAGAATAACATCTGCTCAACCCTTGAAAGGGGCCTCCCTAGTTTTTTTCAGACGGGTCTTCTTCTGGTATCGCCGCATGGGTTATAGATTCACGAAAAGGTAGTGTCCAGTCTCCCTTTAAATCTGCCCAACTTGTGGAGCCTTTTGCTATCCTACAGGTCTTCACCACACTACATGATGTCCCCTTCCATCTCTATACCGACAGTGCTTACATAGCCCTCTCCGTCCTGGTGTTAGAAACTGTTCCTTATATCAAACCATCTTCCAATGCTGTACCTCTCTTTCAACAACTCCAGGCACTCATCCTAAAAAGAAAACACCCCTTTTTTATAGGGCACTTACGAGCCCATACTGACCTCCCGGGACCCCTCTCCGAAGGTAATAACATTGCAGATAAACTAACACATTCGGTCCTCTCAGCTGCCCTAGAACCCGTCACCAGGGCCCAACAAGCTCATGCCCTTCACCATCTCAATGCCCGCACACTCCGCCTTATGTTTAAGATTTCCAGAGAACAGGCTAGACAAATCGTTAAAGACTGTCCAGCATGTGTTACTCTCTTGCCACTCCCCCATCTGGGGGTTAACCCAAGGGGCCTACTCCCCAATGAAATCTGGCAAATAGATGTTACCCATATTCCTGAGTTTGGTAACCTCAAATATGCCCATGTGACCATTGACACCTATAGTGGGTTCCTCCATGCCACCCTCCACAGTGGTGAGGCCTCTAAAAACGTTATAGCACATGTTCTCCAATGCATTGCCATCATGGGAAAGCCCCAACAAATCAAGACAGACAATGGACCAGGTTATACATCACAATCCTTTAAAAACTTTTGTAGTCAATTCCAGATCAAACATATAACTGGCATTCCCTATAATCCTCAGGGACAGGGCATAATAGAACGAGCTCACCAGACTCTTAAAAACACTATGTCCAAGCTTAAAACTAACACTGTTTACCCCACTAAAGGTTCCCCCCGTAACCTCCTAAATCATGCATTGTTCATCCTTAATTTCCTACAATTGGATCTTAATGAAAAGTCTGCAGCAGATCGCCTTTGGCACCAAGAGACTAAAAATCAATATGCCAAGGTTATGTGGAAAGATCCTATAACCCACAAATGGCATGGTCCTGATCCAGTTCTCATCTGGGGAAGAGGCCACGCCTGTGTATATAGTACTCCTGAAGGAGCCCCTCGGTGGCTGCCCGAACGTCTTGTCAAACCCATCAATGATAACCCCATCTCCAGGGAAAATACCCCTGAGAAACCTTCTCTTTTCTCTTATAGGCTGCGAAGCCACCTCAATACCTGAATCCATGCCTCCCATGCCAAGCCTGCTCCACATGGAAACCAACAATGAGCTGCAAATAAGACTGATGATCCATCTAAGCCTCGTTTGCGTAACATTCCTGCCTCCAGCAATGGGTAATACCAACCCTCACACCCCTTATATATTAACCTGGAAAATAACTGATTACCAAACCCATGAAATTCTTAATTCCACCTCCGTGGTGGCCCCCTTGGGCACTTGGTACCCAGACCTCTATTTCAATTTAGAAAAAATAGCAGATCTCGAGGGAATCCCGGAAAAATGGAGACAACAACAACGAAGAGTCTCTATAAGTAGAAATGGATTCTATGCATGCCCCGGGTTTAGACCCAAAAACGAAAGAGAAAAATGCGGGGGAATGGAAGTTTTATATTGTAAAGATTGGGCCTGTGTAACAACCAATGACGGAGAGTGGAAATGGACTACTAACCCGTCCCCAGGTTTAATTACTATGAAATTTGTGTGGCCTTGCACTCGCACCCACTATTCTAAAACTTGCAATTTAGTACGAATTAGATTTGAAGAAGCAGCAAAAAAGGATGCCAGATGGGCCACAGGAGGATTAATTTGGGGAGTCTATCTCCATCAAAAACCCCTATTTGGAACACCAATTCAAATTGGACTAACAGCTTCGCCCATTCCACCCCTCCCGGTGGGACCAAACTCCGTCCTGCCTGAACAACAGCCCCCCAAGCAATCAGTCCCTCTGGCCCCAATATCCCACTTTTCCACTCAATCCTCAAATACTTTAGCCCCACCTTCCAACTTAACCCCAATCCCCACTCAAACACCCGTAAGCACGGGACGGAGACTGTTAAGTCTGGTACAGGGTGCCTTCCAAGTCCTCAACAACTGTAACCCAAACATGACCGAATCTTGCTGGTTATGCTTAGCAACTACCCCCCCTTATTATGAGGGACTCACCTTGATAGGAAAATTTTCCAATCAAACTGATCACACTAATTGCAGCTGGATACCCAAAAAGGGACTCACCCTTACTGTGATCTCAGGATCAATGGGAACCTGTATTGGTACCCCACAAAATTCCCAACAGGCAAAACTTTGTAATCAAACTTTAAAAAGTCCCCACACTTCTAATACATATTATCTAGTCCCCCCGGTGGGAGGCTGGTGGGCTTGTAATACTGGGCTCACACCCTGTGTATCCACCAGCGTGTTTAATCAGTCACGTGACTTTTGTGTCATGGTACAAATCTTCCCCAAAATCATCTATCATACCGAAGACAACTTCATAACCCAATACCAGTTACAAGCCACCAGAGTTAAGAGAGAACCCATCTCTTTAAACTTAGCGGTCCTTTTGGGCCTGGGCGTAGCGGCAGGGGTCAGCACTGGCACCGCAGCCTTAATAGAAGGCCCTAAACATATCACCAGGCTAAACATGGCCATAACTGAAGACCTAAAAGCCATCGAACACTCCATTTCAAAATTAGAAAGCTCTTTAACATCCTTGTCGGAAGTAGTCCTCCAAAATCGAAGAGGGCTTGATCTACTTTTTCTTAAAGAAGGTGGCTTATGTGCAGCCCTCAAAGAACAATGTTGCTTTTATCCAGATCATTCAGGGGTCATCAAAGACACTATGACTAAGCTCAGGGAGCGGTTAAACCAAAGGCAGCGAGAATGGGGAACCAGTTCAGGACCGCTTGGTTTTAGCTTTACCGGAACTTCATGGCTCACTAACTTGCTTCTCAGTTTTGCTGGCCCTATTTTAGGTATATTGCTGTTCCTGACCTTCAGCCCTTGGGCGTTCAGAAGAATAACGAACCTCATTAAACAACAAGTAGACTCTTCACTAGCTAAACCCATTCAAGTTCACGACCATCGCTTGGCAGTTGACGAAACTTATGCCACTGATAATGAGAAACCCTAGCCTCCTCCCCAAGGGGACAGCATGAAAGGTAGAGGCATGCTTACCTCCTTGCCAACTTGGGAAGAGAGGTATGGGCATCGGGAGAAGTGCGAAGCAAAGCATTGCAAGGGAAAGTTACCATAAACTCCTCTACCTTTCCCTGGGGCACACCTGGCTTGCATAGAGGTTGGTATCTATCACAATATCAAGGCGGCTCTACCTCTCCTCCCTAAAAGATACCAAGAGCCAAAAAATTACTTGGAGGAGCCGTGGTCAATACCCCCTCTCCCGATTAAAGCCTGCCTCCCATCAAATAAAACAAAAACGGAGGAGATGTTGGGGACCACAGGAAAGCCCCGGGCCCCCAACATACAGGAAGCTTGGAAAGGTCCCTAAAAAGCCCGCGTGCGTGAAAACTTCCCACCTGATGTCACTGCTTTAGTCTTATGCATAGCCAATCCCAAGCCGACAGCTACCTCACTCCAAATGTCACCCGATCCCTACGTCACTTAATCCCTCCCTCCACTCCCGTTGCTATATATACCGCTCTGTAACAATAAAACCTTGAGGCTTGATCAGAACCTTGTCTTGCCTCCATTTCTTCGCGTCCCTTGCCCTACTTTTACTTTCTCAGGCTCCCCCTCGTCCCTCCGTTGATCCCGGGAGACGTCCCTCCGTTAATTCGCCCCGCAGGTCGGGGCATTAAACAAAACACTAGTCCCCAGTCTGTGTTTTCTTCACCAGGAGGACAGTCTGAGCTCATTCTGGTCTGTCACTGGCCAAGACCAACAGAGCTAGATCATTAACCATTCTCTGAACCAGGCTGAGTCAGATGCTGGGGACAGTGGCTGCAGTGTGAGAGCTAAGTGAGCTGCTCGCACTTTCCAGGTGTTTGCAGGTGGTGCTATCAGAGACAAAGACTTTCCTGAGAGATTTTTGGATGCACTAGGTTTGGTTTCATTGAAATTATGTAGAGGAAAACCCAGAGAGAGGAGGAGAAAGAAAAGGAAGGGTTTATTTGTGTCCCAGGTGGCTTTACAGAGTTCTTGGATGGGAGTCTGTAGAAGCCCGTGCTAGCGTGAGGGTTGGGAGTTTATAAAGGGGTGCCAATGGACCTTGTTGAGGACAGCCTTGAAAACAGCACCCCTGACAATGATACTGGTGCCTGCGGAAAGTAGCCTGTGGGGCTGTGGAGGAATAGAGTTGCTTAATTAACATAGGGGGGGTATTATTTCAGTGGAGTTGAGCCTATGGGAAAGAAGTGATAGGTAGTGGGCCCGGGGCACCTAGTCTCATTTGTATGGAATTTCCGGGATAGCTGGCACAAGAAACCTTTTGACTCCGGCCACTCCTGGAACGGTTGAGGGAGGGGGTTTGGGTTTGAGTCTAACATTCCGGCGTTTTTGGTGATGAAGGATGAAGAATTCAGTCATTGTCTACTTCCTGTTGGGCATGGACGCAGTCGGATTACAGGCTGGAATCGGGGAGTCGTGGACTGGTTGGCAGACGAGCACAGGGATGAGGCAATAGCTGACTTACAGTGACTCTGGACATCTCTTTTATGTGGTCTTTTAGGAACCTCAGAAAGCAAGGGGCAAAAAGAAAAAAGAGGCTTATTAGTATTAGGGACCCGATGAACAGGGCGAACCACGCCATTAATGGAGACTGGAACCACTCGAATGGGAAGTTTCGACTTGATGCCTTCTCTTCAACTCTTCACTCAGGTGAGTTAAGCTATCAAGGTTCTGTTCTATTCACCCAGTTTCACTGATGTAGTAACAGCATTCTTCTCTCAGGAAGAGGCAGGTTCCTTCTTTATCAGCTGTAACTAGGCCCAAGGCTGTCCGATTCTGTAAAGTGACTTGGGCCAGAGAGGTTAGTTGTCACTTTAAGGAAGCTAGGGAGTCAGTGGTGGTTTCAAGAGCTATTTGTAGGTTGTTTTGGAAATCTTGTATTGTGATTACACTGTGTCTAAGGGCTCTGCTTGCCAGTCCGGTGGCTGAGACCACGGAGGCAAGGGTAATACCCACCATGATGGGGAGGAATGCTGCTCATTTGTGATGGGATTTGGTTAACCGCCAAGCTAGTTCAGATTCAGTGTAAATGGTTAATTGGGGCACTATTGTGACTGCAAAGACTACCGAGGTTATTATGAGACCAAGGTGTAGAGAGAAACTCAATTGGGTGGCTATGGTGAGGTTCGATGCAGTTTGAATTCGAGTGGATTTTGTGGATTGAGGGAACTTGTCCATCCATCATCCGGGGCCTTCTTTATCCTAGTAAGATGATGCCAGGCCGGGTCACCTAAGAGTTTAACAGTGGTTGGGGTGGTTAGGACTATGGTATGGGGTCCTGTCCATCAGGGCTACAGGGGCTTGGGGTGGAGGACTTTTAGAAACAGTGAGCCTCCTGGGTGTAGATGCAGGTTGGCGATAGTGGATTCTTTATTTGGAGGTTGTGGGAGGTACTTGTCTGCACGCTCTCGTAAGAGCTGCCTGAGGAGTGAAAGGTAGGGTGGATAGTCGGCCAGGGGCGGGGGATCGGAGGGTAAGTTGTGATTGAGCAGAAAAGGTCGGCCGTACATTAGTTCAAAGGGACTAAGTAAAGTGCGTTTGCAGGGTGCAGCCCGTATTCGGGTTAGGGTGAGTGGGAGAAGGTCTACCCAAGATTGGCGGAGTTCTGACCGTTTGGCAAGGTGGCTTATCTTTGTGGATCCACACTTCAGGGGAGATTGAGGCTCCCTTTTTTGTCCAGAAAAACTGTTCTTCATCGGAGTATTGTGGCATAAGGGTGGGAGGTGACAGGAATAGGACAGGGGCTGGGAGGGGTTGGCTCTCTTGTGTTAAATTGCGGGCTATCTCATCTGCTCTGTTGTTTCCTTGTGTAACTGTGGAGTTCGTGGATTGATGGCCTTTACAATGTATGATGGCTACACGGGTAGGGAGCTGGAGGGCCTCTAAGAGGCAGGCAATGAGTTTTGGATTTATGATTGGTGTGCCTTTAGTTGATAGGAAGCCTCACTGTTTCCAAATGCAGGCATGGCAGCAGGCTATTAGGAAAGCATATTTGGAATCCGTGTATATATTAGCTGTTTTGTCTTTTGAGATATGAAGGATCCTAGTGAGAGCAATAAGCTCAGCCTTTGGGAGGTAATTCCTTCTGGGAGAGTGGCGGACTGTATGGTTTCAGTGAGGGTGACTACCGGGTAGGCTGCCCATCTATGTCCCTGAGTCTGTCGTGGAGCTGCCATCCACGAAGAGGATAGGTCTGGCTGCGGTAGGGGTTGGTCTGTGAAATTTCGGAGGGGGGCCACCAAGGCCTCGGTTATGTCAATGCATGAGTGTGTGTTTGTGAGTGTTTCAGGGTCTGTTGGTTGGGCAGGAAGGCGGCCGGGTTTAAGGACGGAGATTGGGCTAGGGAGATTTCAGAGTTATCAATAGAAAGTAAGTGAAGCTGTTGTATGTGGGAGGGTGAGAGGAGTGATAAGAAGCGATGGGTCAGGAGATCCTGCAGCCGGTGAGGTGAAAAGACTTGCAGTGGCTGACGGAGGGTCAGTTTGACACCTTCTTGTATCAGTGTAGCCGCGGCAGCGAAGGCCCAAAAGCAACGTAGCCAGCCTTTGGTGGTAGGGGCTAATTGTTTCGAGAGATATGCAATCCACGTGAATGTGGGGCCTAAGGGTTGGGTCAGGACTCCTGGGGCAATTCCCTTCTTTTCGTCAGTAAACAGGAGGAACAGTTTGCTGGGATTGGGAAGGTTGCGTAGGAGCAACTATAGGAGGCGGTTGAGAAGGTTGTGAAAGGCCTGCTTGACTATCTGCGGTGAGTGTAAGGGGCCCACTGGAGTTTTTTTTGCGGCTTCATGCAGTGGCTTGGACATTGTGGAGTAGCCGGGGATCCAGTGGTGGAAGAATCCCACCAATCTCAGGAAGGAAAGAATTTGGTCTGCTGTCGTGGCTGGTAGCAGGTTCTGTAAGGCCTGTATTCTGTCTGATGTTAGTGTGTGAGTGGTTGGTGTGAGCTGAACACTTAGGTATTTGACTGAAGTGGTGGAGAGTTGGGCTTTAGACGGAGAGACTCGGCAGCCCCTTGTTGGCCAAGAAGTTGAGAAGTTGGGCTGTGTGTAAGATTGAGTAGTCCAGGGATGGGCTGCATAAGAGTAAATCATCTACATACTGTGGGAGGGTACTGAGAGAGAGTGTGCATTCACTGAGGTCGTTGGCCAGGGCCTGGCTGAAGAGGTGGGGGCTGTCCCTAAATCACTGAGGTAGGACAGTCCAGGTGAGTCGGCTTGCCGAGTGTCTGGGTCTTTCCCCGTGAAAGCAAATAGATTATATGACGGGTCAGGGGCAATTGTAAAGAAAGCATCTTTGAGGTCTAGTACAGAAAAGTGGGTGGTTGAAGTGGGGATACTGGACAGGAGCGTGTATGGATTGGGGACAACAGGATGCAATGGAACTACTGCTTCATTGATTAAATGCAGATCTTGTACTAGCTTGTAAGTGCCATCAGACTTTTTTACTGGCAGGATAGGGGTGTTGTATGGTGAGTGGGTGTGTATCAAGAGACCCTTTGTGAGTAGTCTCTGGATGACGGGTTTTAGTCCCCGTCTGTGAGTGGGGGAGATGGGAAATTGTGGTCTGGACGGTAAGTGTGAGGGGTCTTTTAGTTGTATGATGACCGGCTGGTGATGGGTAGCAATAGTTGGGGTTGACTTACCGCCAATTTTGGGATCTATGTGGCCTGAGAGTAGGGGAAGGTTGGGCAGGTGAGGGGTTCAGCTGTTGAAGAGAGTATGAGGGAAGCTGAGGGGTCTGAAATAACGCATAGAGTGGATCCTAGTTTAGAGAGGTGGTCTCTGCCTAGGAGCGGAGTGGGACAGGGGGGCATTATTAGGAAGGAGTGTGTTAGGATTTTATTGTCTAACAGGCATGAGATGAGTCTCGTTGTTGGGAGGTTAGAGGGTTGTCCGTCAATTCCCATGACTGAGACTGGGGGAGAATAAGTTGGGGCTGAGTAGGAGGGGAGAACAGAATAGGTAACCCCCGTGTCAATTAAAATGACACTGACTCACCTGCTGCCTTGAGAGTTACCCTGGGCTCAGCGAGACTGATCAGGGTCGATGAGCTGGGGCTTCTTCAGTCTTCAGCTGTCAGTCCCAAGACAGCCAGTGGCAGGTCTGGGGATGGAGAGGATGGCCCTTCATGGTCCTTCACAGACGGACAGTCACTCTGCCAATGGCCCTGCTGACCACATGCCTGGAACGTAGTGGTGGTCAGCCGAGGTCGTGGACAGAGTCTGGCCCAATGTTCTTCCTTGCCGCATTTGTTCATATGTTTGAGGCTAAGGTGAGTTTCTTGTAAGCAACATATGGACGGGTTGTGTCTTTTAATCCAAGATGCAACTCATTGTCTCTTTACTGGCACATTAAGCTCATTCACATTCAATGTAAGTATTGATAGGTATGTGCTTAGTGCTGTCATTGTGATATGTTTATTTTTGTGTTTATGTTTTTTCTGTTGCTCTTATTCTGTTTTGGAACATTCTACTTGGTGACTTCATTTTTCACCTTTTTCAACGTTGGTTTTGTGGTTGCTGAGACTCCTGTATTACATTTCTTGATTTGATATGTTGCATCTTTATGGTGCTTTGCAGCCTCCCCTGTCACCTGCCTTAAAAGTCTATGTTTAAACCCAATTTTAACTACTGCAGTCCTCTCCATCTGGAAGGAGTATAACCACTGTAGTACATCCTCTTTTTAGTATGATGACATCCTAGTTTTCATGGTATGATCACTGAATCACTTCTTTTAGTATTACAGCTTTGACTGAGTTTGGAGCCTTCTCTAACTAAATAGGTTTGTGGATGATGTGTCCTATATTTCCTCCTAAAATATAAAATTAATGGTTTTGTTCTTCTAAGCCAAGAGCTTCTTTGAGTATTTCTTGTAGCTTTGATTGGGTTTTTACAAAGTCTTTGAGTTTCTCTTTATCTGCAAACGTCTTGATTTCATTTTCATATTCGAAAGACAGTTTTGAAGGGTATATAATTCTTGGTTGGAAGTTCTTCTCCTTCAAGGCTTTGAACGTGTCATCCCATTGTCTCCAAGCCAGCATCATTTCTGCGGAGAAATCCGATGAAATCCTACAGGGTTTCCCTTTGAATGTTAGCTTTGCTTTGAGTCTTGCTGCTTTTAAGAGTTTCTGCTTATGTTTCCTTTTGTTAAGCTTGATTATAATGTGTTGGAGTCCTTCTTTTGGGATCTATATTGAACGGCATTTGATATGTGTTTTAGTCAGCTGGGGCTGCTCTAACAGAAATAGCACAGAGTGGAAGCCTTTAACAAAGAAAGATTTATTCTTACACAGTCCGGTAGGTTGCAAGTCCATATTCAGGGTGTCCGCTCCAGGGGAAAGCTTTCCCCTTGTCGGCTCTGGAGGAAAGTCCGGTATTGCATCAGTCTTTGTCCAGGGAACGTCCTAACGCAAGAACCTCTGGTCTGAAGGACGCGCTCTGCTCCCGGTGCGGCTTGCTTGAAGGTAGTGAGGTTCTCAAATTGTCCTTTGTTTCTCTTCCTTTTATTCCTTGCAAGCTAAAAGCATTAAGGGTCGGGCAAGCTATACTCGAGGGAAACTCCCCCCACAGCAGGAATTCACAACCCCACCCTAATCCTTTAACATACAGGTTAGGAAAACCACACAATGGAGGACAGTCCCAAGATACTGGGAACCATATCCCAGCCACGTGGCTGCACACATTTTTGGGGGGACACAATTCCAACCATGACAATATGCATCTTGGATATCTGTATTGTCTTCTTTTGTAACTTCTGGGAAGTTTTCTGTCAGCAGTTCAACCACGATACTCTGTGTTCTCAGGTGTCCCATCCTGTTCAGGAACTCCGATTAATAGTTAATTGTTCCTTTTAATAGAGTGCCACAGGCTTCTTAATACCTCTTCACGTTTCTTGTTTCTTTTTTTCTGATTTCTCCTCAGAGATGCTGGAGTCAGTAGCTCTATATTCCAAGTCAGAAAATCTATTTTCCATTTATTTAATTCTGTTTTCTTGGCTTTGAACTGAATTTTCTCTTTGATTTTGTGATTGTTCTGTTGGATTTCAGAGTAGTCGTGTTCCATCAGATCAAACAGCTTGCTTAGTGTTTCATTTTGCTCTGCTGTATTTTGTATAAGGTCTAGGAGGTCTCTCTATATAACTCTTCTTTAATTACCCTCTGATAGTTTCCGAAACGCTTCTGCATCTGGGAAGTTCTTTGGATCTTTCTTTTCTGGGCCTTCTGAAGCCATAGGCCAGGTCTTCCTAATGTTCCAAAGTTTGTTGCTTTTTGGGAATCTCGAGGTTGTTTGGCTTCTCCAGTGTTATTTTAACAGGATCAAAAGCTCAGTCTGAAAAGCAAGTTGATCACCAGACCCCTCTATGTACTCTGTTGACTTATCTGAGTGGAATCTTTGGTGTAGCAGGCTCCACCCCTTAATTGGCTAAGACACAGCCCCACTCATAGAGTTACTGGAGAGCAGACTGTTAACCCTATAATGTGACATAGTAAAGGCTGGAAGAGAAGCCATTGGATGCACCCCACTTATTTCTCTATTAGTCAGGCTTTCAGGTGTGAGAGTTCATCTTCCCAGCTGGCAAAGTAAGTTTCGCTGTATCAAAGACTGCTTTACTGCCAGAAAAGTGCTCTCCAGCCAGGCACTGCCTCCCAGCCTGGGAATTAGGTCCAGCTGAGACCTGCATATAGGAAACTCCACCTCCCAGTCACTCAAGATGGAATCCTGCTCAAGATCCTCCACCTGCCTCAGAAAAGGCTATTCAATGGTACAGATTCAGAGATTCGGACAGAGAGCACGTTTGGAAGCACCGAGCTGCACAGATTCCAAGGCCAAGCTTCCAAAGTGTGGCGACTCTGCTCACCTATCTAATCAGCAGTGCATCTCAGCCTTGCCACCATTTACCCCAGCCCCTCCTGCTGGCCAAGACACAGAAGAAAAAGCCAAAATGGCGATTTACCTTCAGTCCGTGAGAACTGGGACTCATCAAGGGCGGGGGTTGGCAAAATAGAAGCAGCTTTCCACTCAGTGGTATGTAGACCAAATAGACAGCCCTATGTCATGTCCTAGAGCTCACTAGTTGAGGCCTTGGTTTCCAGAGGGATTTAAGGAGACATGTGTGTAGTCTGCTGTCCGGACTCCACCCCCAGCCTTTTCTTAAGTCTGTATAATAGTGGTCTCTTACACTATTTGTCCTTTTACTGCTGACTAATTTCACTTAGTGTAATGTGTTCCAGATGATTTCAGGTTATGGGATGTTTTATAAAATCATCATTGTTCTTTATCATTGTATGGTGTTCTATTATGTAAATACAACACAGTTTGTCTATCCTTTAACATGTTGATGGGCAGCTAGATTGATTCCATCTTTTTGCTATTGTGGACAGTACTGCAACAAACATTCATTGCTGGCATGATTCACACACGACACCAGCCACTGGTGTGATTAACACGGAACACCACTTACAGGTGTGAAATGGGACACCACGGACTTGCATGAAGTTGGACACCACTTACAGGTTTGATGTATGTGAGTGGCCAAGGTTTAAAAATCACACTCACAACAAGCTTTTAGTTTCCTGTGGGCAGAAATAGGACAGTCTCCTGTGGGTAGACACTGACACCAGTCTGTTTAACCCACCAGCTTTTATCAAGCAAAGTAAACAAGGTTCTGCTGAGAAAGTGAGAAAAGGCATCGTATCAGTGTTCCTCACTTCAAAAGAACAGGCATTCCCAGGGAGGGGGGAAGGGAAAGTCCTTGAACTAGTCCAGCAAATGTTGTTTTCAGCACGTCTTGGTTTTCCAGTCGACCGAGGCAAAACTTGTCTCAAGGGCTTTTGCCAGGCTTTTGCCATTCTCAAGACAAGTCCCATTCTAAACATAGACAGGGTCAGGGTAAGCAGGATTTTACATTCTTTCCAAACATATACATCCCCACAATTCACATGCATGTATCTGTTCCTGTGACAGCCCTCATTTCTCTAGGATGTATTCCAAGCAGTGAGATTGCTGGATCATATGGCATTTCTATTTCTAGATGTTTCAGAAGGTGCCAAATTGCTTTCCAAAGTAGTTCACCATTTTGCACTCCCACCAGCAGTGTAGAAGGCATCTTATCTCTTCACAGCCTCTCCAACATTGAGTATTCTGTGGTTTTCATATGAATGCCAGCCTTGTTCAGATGAGATGGTAACTCCTTGTAATTTTGACTTGGATTTCAATAATAGCTAATGGTCATGAACATTTTCTCGTGTCTATTTTGGCTGCCTGGATATCTTCTTTAGACAAGTGTCTGTCCATACTCTTGGCCCATTGTTTATTTGGATTACCTGTGTTTTTCTCGTTCATGTTTTGCAATAGCTTCTCTATTATGGAGATTAGACGTCAATGAGAAACGTAGTTCCCAAATATTTTTTCCCAGTCTGCAGGTAGGCTTTTTACTCATTTGACAAAGTCTTTCAAAGAGCATAAGTGTTTGATTTTTAGTAGTTCCCGCTTATCTATTTTCTCTTTTGTGGTTTGTCCACTGTTAGTAAGATTTTGTAGTCTGTTTCAGCCATGCATTAGAACTTCCAGTGTTGTCCCTATTTTTTCTTCCATAATTTTGATTGTTTTAGATTTGATATTTAGATCTTTGATTCATTTTGAGTTCATTTTGATGTAGCCCAGCCCAGGGCCATCGAGTCAGATCCGACTCATGACAGTCTTAGATAGCAGTCGTGTTTCCCATTTACAAATGGATATCCAGTTTTGCCAACACCATTTGTTAAACAGACTTTTTTCCCCAGTTCATGGCCTTTGGGCCTTTGTCAAATTTTAGCTGTTCAAAGATAGATGGTGTTATTTCTGGGTTCTCTCTTCTGTTCCCTTGGTCTACCTATCTGTTTTTGTATGAGGACCATGCTGTTTTGACTACAATGGCAGTATACAAGGTTCCAAGGTGAGGTAGTATGAGGCTTCCCACTGAATTCCTCCTCTTCGACAGTTCTTTGCTTGTTCAGAGTTTCTTCCCCTTCAGAATGAAGCTGGTCATTTGTTTAGCCATTGCAGTAAAAAATAACATTGGAATTTGTATTGGGACTGCATTTTTTATGTAGATTCCTTTAGGTAGAATAGGGATTTTCACAATGTTAAGTCTTCCTCTCCAGGAGCAAAGTAGATTTCTTCACTTATATAAGTCTCTTTTGGTTTCTTGCAGTGAGGTCTAATTTTCTTTTTATAGGTCTCTTACCTCTGTGGTTAGATTTATTCCAAGGTATTTTATCTTCTTGGATCTATTGTAAATGGTATTGATTTGGTGATTTCCCCTTTGATGGTCTTTTGGTTGGTGTCAAGGACTCCAACTGGTTTATTTATATTTATTTTATATCCTGATACTTTGCTAAACTCTTCTGTCAGTTCCCGTAGTTTATGGATTCTGTAGGGTTTTCTGAGTATACGATCACATCATCTGCAATTAGGGATACTTATAGTTCCTGTTTACTGATTCAGATGGCCTGTATTCTTTATCTTGTCTGATTCCTCTGGCTAGACCTTACAGCACAGTCAATAGCAGTGGTTAACAATGGCATCCTTGTTTGGTTCACCTCAAGGGGAATTCTTTCAGTCTCTCTTCATTCTGGATGAGACTGGCCGTGGGATTTCACAGATGCTCTTTATTACGCTGAGGAATTTCCCTTGTATTACTATTTTGTTCAGTTTTTAACATGACTATGTGGACTTTGTGTCAAATGCCTTTTCTGCCTCAGTTGATAAGATCAAGTTACTGTTATCTTCTGTTTTATCAATGTGGTTTACTATATTAATTGCTGTTCTAATGCTGACACACTCTTTCAGCCCTGGTATGAATCCTGTTCGGACATGGTGAATTAATTTTTTGATGTTGTTGAATTCTACTGTGTAGAGTTTGTTTGAGGATTCTTGCATCTATGTTCCTGAGAAATATTGGTCTGTGATTTTTCTTTATTGTGCTATCTTTACCCAGTTTTGGTATTAGATTTATGCTGGATTCAGAATGAATTTGGGAGTGCTCCATCCTTTTCTATGCTGTGACAGACCTGTACTAGTATCAGTATTAACTCCTCTCTTAAAGTCTTGTAGAATTCTCCGGTGAAGTTATCTGGAACAGGAATTTTTTGATTGGTATTCTTTTGATTATTTTTTCAATCTCTTTTTTCATAATGGATTTATTTATTCTACTTCTGTGTTAGTTTTGGTACGTAACATGATTCTAGAAATTTGTCGATTTCCTCTAGGTTTTCCAATTAATTAGAGTACAGTTTTTCATCTGTTAGGATTCTTCTCATTTCAGTGGGGTCTGTTGTGAAATCACCCATCTCATTTCTTATTTGTTTCCTTCCTCCCCTGATTCTCTTTTATGAGTTGGGCCTATTATGGTTTATTGATTTAGTTGCAGTGTTTCAAAAGCAGCTTTTGGCTTCAATTACTTCAATTGCTTTTTTATTTTCTAATTGATTTAGTTCTGCTCCAATTTTTATTACTTGTGTCATTCTTATGCCCGAGGGTTTTTTTGTTGATCACTTTCTAGTTGCTCAAGTTCTAGTGTTTATTCATTGATTTGCACCCTTTCTTCATTGTGATTCTGTACTTTCATTGAGATCAACTGCTTTGGCTGTATCCCATAGGTTCTAGTAGGATGTGTTTTCATTCTTAATTGAGTACATGGATTTCTTCTTATTTTTTATGCCGATTAAGTGAAAGTATACAATCCAATACAGTTTTGCATGCCCACCTGTCTGCAGCTCCTCCTGCCCTCTCCACCTGGTTACAGCACACTCCTCCTCTTCACTGTTTATTTCTAGTATCCCCTTAACAAGCATCAGGCCCCTCCTCTCCAATCTCCTCCCTCCCATCTAGAAAGCCACCAGTAGTACAGCCTCCTATAAATGCGCAGAATCATAACGTACACATACCACATGTTCATACTGTGTCCATGAGACCAGTCCATTCTTGTCTGAAGAGTTGATCTCACTACTGGTTTCCAGCCAGGGGCAGCAGCAGGTCTAGGAGCCATGTTCGCAGGGGATCCTCCATGCTGTTGGATCATCAATTCTAGTCTTTCAGTAGAATTCTTAGGGTGAACATCTTTTTCTTGTGTCCCCCATCACAGCTGTCTTTGGTGGTGGCCAACTACCATCTGGTTCCTCTGACATGCTGATAACTTGACACAGTCTCCCATTCATACGGATCCTTCTGTCTCCTGGCTCTTTTTACCTGTGTCTTTGTTGTTCTCGAGCAACATCTGTTCCACATGAGTTGGGACCACTTGGTGGACCGCAGAGGGCAGCTTGCTAGCTTTTCAGACCCCAGATGTCACTCACCAATGTGGACTGTAGTAGACTCTCCTCGCAATAGACTAATTACACAAACTGGCCTCGGTATTCCCGGAAAACATGTTCCCCAGACCCTTGGTCCTGCTACTCCATCCTCTGAAACACTGGATTGGGTTTAGGAAACCTTTCAGTTTATTTAGGATGAATTTCAATTAAGTTAATAATACTTTCTATCATGTGCGGACACTGCTTTCACCTAACCAAATTTGTATCAACTATCTATGACCAACCCTCTCCCTCCCTCCCCACCCTTGTAGCTGTCAAAGAGTCTTTGCTTCTGTACATAAGTCTATTTTTAAATTCTCATAGCAGGGGTCTCATACAGTATTGTTCCTTTTGCCTCTGACTGTTTTCACTCACCACAATGTCTTCCATCTGAAAGCCAGTTATGAGACGCTTCCTAAAATTATCATTGTTCTTTATCATTCTATAGTGTTCCATTGAGTATATGTACTATGGTTTGTTTTTCCATTCATCTACTGGTAGGCACCTAGGTTCATTCCATCTTTTTGTTATTGTGGACAGTGCTGCAATAAACGTTCGTGTGCATGTATCTGTTTGTGTGATCACCTTTACTTTTGTAAGATATACTCTAAGAAGTGAGCTTACTGGATCAAATGCTATTTCTATTTCTTGCTTTTAAAGAAAGCACCAAATTGCTTTCCAAAGAGGTTGTACCATTTTACAATCCCACCAGCAGTGTGGGAAGGGTTCTGATTTCTCCACAGTCTCTTCAGCATTTGATGTTTGGGTTGTTTTTGGATTATAGCCAACCTCGTCGGGGTGAGATAGTATCTCATTGCAGTTTTCATTTGGGTTTCTCTAATTGCTAATGATTGTGAGCATTTCCTCATGAGCCTTTTGGCTGCCTGGGTGTCTTTGGTGAAGTGTCTGTCCATCTCCTTTGCCCCTTCTTAATTGGGTATTTACCTTTTCTTGTTGATACTTTGCAGTGACTTGTAGATTATGGCAATCACAAGTCAATTTCATATGTAGTTGACAAATATGTTTTCTGATTCAGCAGGTAGTCTTTCAACTCTTTTGATAAAGTCTTTGGATGAGAAAGTGTTTGATTTTTAGTATTTCCCATTTATCTATTTTCTCTTCTGTTGTTTGTGCTTTGTTTCTCAGATTGTGAAGTCTGTCTAAGTTGTTCCATGAATTCCTTTACTGTATCCTTGATTCCTTTTATAACCCAGCACTATCTGAGCAAGGGGTTATTCATTTCCCGTGAGTTTGAGTTTCTACCCATGTTTTGTCCGCTATTGATTTCAACTTTTACGGTTTTATAGTCTCAGAAAATGCTTTGCAATGTTTCCTTGTTTGGGATTTTGTTGAGACTTCCTTTGAGGCCTAATGCATACTTCTCTGTTATTGGGTAGAGAGATCTGTGTATAAGGTTGAAATGGTTGTCACAATAAGATCTTCTGTATCTTTCTTGAGCTTCTTTCTGGATATTCTGTGCATTACTAGAAGTGCTCTGTTGAAGTCTCCTACTATTATTGTGGAGCATTCTATCTCACTTTTCAAGGGTGTCAGCAATGTTTTCGTGCATTTAGAAGCTCTTTTGCTGGGTGCACAAATATTTAAATTTGTTATATCCTCCCTAGATATCGAACATTTAAGCAATAATGACCATCCTTGTCCATGATTGTGTATTCTAGTCTGTATTTGGTCTGAAATGAATATTGCCACTCCTGTTCTTCTTTGCATGTTGCTACCTTCCTTATACATTTTTCCATCATTGGAGTTTGAGTTTGTTTGTATCTTTGAGTATAAAGTATGTTTCTTTTAAGCAGTCTATAAACGGATCATGGTCTTTAATCCAACCTGTTACTCTGTCTCTTTTTTGGTGCATTTAGTCCATTAATACCAGTGTAATTGTTGATAGGGATGTATTTAGTGCTGTCATTTGGGTACCTTTTTTTTAGTCTGTTGTCGACACGTTTGTTCCACTTAATATTCCGTTATCAGGTTTTTTTTCTTTAATGGGTTTCCTTTTCATCCTTATCAATGTCGGTATTTCTAGATTGTGTTTTCATGTGTAGTATCATGACCTTGCTTTGGGCTACTCCGCTATTCCCCTCTAATGTTCTAAGTTGAAGTCAGTCTTTCTTTTTATTGTGTTGACATCTGCTCCATCTGAAAAGTCTGTGAATACACTAATTTGTCCCTCTATTTAGCATACTGCCGGGAGCCAGCCCCGGCGTCTTCTCGGGGTCCCGCATGGAAGGAGGGAAGGCGTCCTTGGGAAAATGAACAAAGGAGACAGGAAAGAGTTTTTTGGTTTAAAGGCAGCCCGACCAAGAGAGAGAGCTGTCTGTCTTTATTGTTTTTATAGTCAAAGTGACGTGAGTTTTACCCTGCCCACTGACCACACAATCTGTTGGCTAATTTGAAACCAAAACCTCGTGATGGGCTAATTTGAAACCGAAACCTCATGATCTTGAGGTGATGTGATTTTTACCCTGCCCCCTGACCACATGAGCTATTAGCTAACGGAAACCTTGTGATCCTTTCAATTGTCAAGGCTTTCTAGATGGCCCGAGGCAGGTGTGCTGTGGTGATAATTGACATGCCCCGAGCTCAATCAGCCCTACTCATACCTTAAGGTTAAAAGGTACAGGAGGAGGGTTCTAAAGTTTATGATCTCTACTTGTTCCTACTTGGCTCTTTCTTTTATCTCCTCCTGCGGGGACAGTAAACACCTACCATCCCCCACCCTATGCCTTTCTTAAGCTGTTCTAAAAAGGATAATTCTTTTCACATGGGTGGGGATGTGCAGTTGGCGGAAGTCAGCAGGGCTGAGTGTTCCCGGGCTCAGCGTTTTCCCTTGTGCAGGGAGATGAGGGGGTATTTTGGGGGAGAGTTTAATTGGGGTGAAAAAATATACAGCCAGAAATATGTCAGGGGTGAGATGCGTCCGCCCACCATCACAAAGGCTTGTAGCTCTGCTCGCAGAGGTCTTTGTGGGTGATGGGCTTCGGCAGCATACTGTTGTCATCATTTACACACTCAGATCTCTGCTGCCCTTATTTTAGTATTTTAGCTGTGACTGAGCTTTATGGTTTCTGTAACGAAGTTGGACTTCGGATGCTGTGTCCCGTGTTGTATTCTTGAATATATGTCTGATGTGATTGATTTTCTAATAGAAGAAATTCCTTTAGTGTTTCTTGTAATTTTGGTTTGGCTTTCGCAAATTGTCTAAACTTCTGTTTATCTAGGAATGCCCTATTTTACCATTATTATTTGAGAGATAGTTTTGCAGGATATCTAATTCTTGGTTGGAAGTGTTTTTCCTTCAAGGATTTGTATATGTCATGCCCACTGTGTTCTAATTAATGCAGTTTCTGCTGAATAACAACAGCTTAGTCTTAAATGACTCTACTTTGTAAGCTACTTTTTCTTTGATCCTAGCTGCTCTTACACACTTCTTATCTTTCACTTTGTTAAATTTGATTATAACATGTCTTAGTGTCTTTATTTTGGGATTTACCTTTTGCAAAATTTGATAAGCATTTTAGAGAGATATTTTCTCATCTTTCGTTATGTCAGGCAAGTTTGCTGTCAGGAAGTCTTAAACAATTCTGTTTTCTGCTCTCTCCCTGTTTTGGTACTCCAGTCATGCATACATTATTCCTCTTGATAGAGTTGTACATAACTCTTAATGGTTCTTCATTTATCTTCTCTTATCTGATTCTTCCTCATAAATGCTGGTGCCAGTTGGTTTATTGATTTTCCTGATACTGCATTCCATTACCTGAATCCTGCTCCTTTGTCTTTCTTCTGAACTGTCTAACTTTGTCATGTTAATCTGCTGAATTTCAGATGGCTGAAGCTCTAGCAGTTCTTGGAGCTTATTTTATATTTTTGTTGGTGCACTTTGACTAAACTCTATCCTGATTCCTTACAGGTCTCTAAGTATAAATCTTTTGTATTTTCCCTCCAATAATTGCAACACTTCTTCCGGGAAGCCTCTTGATTCTTTATTTCGGCAGTTTTCTGGAACCACTGTGATCTGCTTCTTTAAGTGATCAGAAATTGATAGTTGTCTCTGGGCCATCAGAAAGCTGTTGTGATTTGTTAGGTGACTTCAACTTATGTATGTTTATATATGTATATGTTCGTATATATGAGGACTTACAATTAAGTTGGCAAATTTGGCCTAGAACAAGTGCTACATACCTCACTGCTGAGTATCTCTATGGTCACCTCTGATGTCCTCCCCTTGGGAAGCTATGCACTGACACCAGCACCTAGTCCACCCTTCACAGCAAATTTTTTGTTGTTGTTACTGAGTGAAAATGTACATTCCCATATAAGATTACATGCCCACCTATATGCAGCTTCCACTGCTCTCCGTGCCCGGTAACAGCACACTGTTCCTCTCTGCTCCATACATGTCTCATCTTCCCAACAGTCTCCTTTCCCGTCCTCCCGACCCACTCCCCTTCCTGTAGCCACTCTGTGTCGCCAAGTCCAATCCATTCATGTGCAAACAGTGGTCCAGGAAAATAGCTCAGGGCAAACACCGAAGGTGCCCCACTTTTGTCCCAGGTAGAATTTGAAGTCTGTTGTAGAGCAGAGCTTGGATGGCAAAAAGTATGGGTAGAGGAAGTCAAGTCAGTGCATAGGAAAGTCCTGAGTCATGAAAGTTGGTGATCACCTAGCTCTTGATGCTCCAGTCAACGTCTGCAGTTCTGTACATGCAGCAATATGCAACTCAGAGGAGCCAGACGAACTTGTCTTCTACCACTCCTGTTGTTTCCTTCTCCAAATCCGGGAGAAAAGCTCAGGGTACACGTGTAAAATATCCTACTTCTGGCCTGAGTAGTTCAACAGAATTTAGGGTCTGGTGTGGGGCAGAGAAGGTAGGTTGGACGGGAAGGGGAAAGGCCAGAAATCAGCACATAGGAAAGGATTGAACCCCCAGGGTTCATGAGCACTTAGTTTGAGACAGTCTAGTAGAAATAACTTGGCGCTCTGTAGGTGCAGTGATCTGCAGGTCAGGGAGAGTAATGGAATGTTTCTTCTATCCCGCCCCTTTTTTCTCCCCCAATTCCGAGGGAAAACCTCAAGGCACACAGGTAGAATGTTCCACTTTGGCCCAGGAAGTGCACCAGAATTTATCCTCCAGTGTAGCTGACAGAAGTGGGGTCATGCCTACACTTGGCTGCCAGCTGTCACCTTGTTCTCTAAGTGTGGCCATCCTAAGCTCAGCGTCTTGGTTTAGAAAGATGCAATCCACTGCTCAGCGTGTTACCTGGCCTCAGCCTCAGTGTCAGGTGCAGCAGTCCCAAGCCTAGTCCTAGCTCAGGGCACACACCGAAGGTGCCCCACTTTTGGCCCAGATACTGCTCTCCAACAAAGATGGCATTCATACCTGCACTACTGCTGTGGCCCTATGCCAGCAGAAGTGAGACCATCTGGGTTGCTGATTTGCTACTGACAAAGGTAGATGTTCCCTTTCCTGTCACCCAGTCCAATCTCACAACTTTCCACTTGATTTTAGGCACCACGACTGTACTTGAGAAACCCTGGTGGCATAGTAGATAAGCGCTACATCTGCTAAACAAAAGGTTGGCTGTTCAAATCTGCCTAATGGTCTGTGGAGCAGCTGTATTCTGTCGTAGGGGCTTGCTATGAGTTAGAATTCACTTCATGGCACTGGGTTTCGTTTTTGGGGTTAGACAACTTCTATTAAGTTGTTTTTCAAGGTCTTAATTATTAGAAGGACACCCTGGTAGCATAGCAGTTAAGTGCTGTGTCTACCAACAAGACATAAGCAGTTTAAATCTACCAGGAGCTCCTTGGAACCTCTATCAAGCAGTTTTACTGTTTCCTGTAGAGTGCTCTGAGTTGGCGGAAACTCAATAGCAGTGGATTTTTTTTTTTGGTTTTTACTTGTTAGAGGGATTAAAGGAGACATATGGCTAGTCCACTGTTTTAGTCAGCTAGGGCTGCTCTAACAGAAATACCACAGAGTGGATGGCTTTAACAAAGAAAGATTTATTCTTACACAGTCCAGTAGGTTGCAAGTCCATATTCAGGGTGTCTGCTCCAGGGAAAGACTTTCCCCTTGACGGCTCTGGAGGAAAGTCCGGTATTGCATCAGTCATTGTCCAGGGAGTGTCCTAACGCAAGAACCTCTGGTCTGAACGACGCGCTCTGCTCCCGGTGCTGCTTGCTTGATGGTAGCGAGGTTCTCAAATTGTCCTTGGTTCTTTTTCTTTTTATTCCTTGCAAGCTAAAAGCATTAAGGGTGGGGCAAGCCATACTCCAGGGAAACTTCCCCCATAGCAGGAATTCACAGCCCCACCCTAATCCTTTAACCTACAGGTTAGCAAAACCACACAATGGAGGACAGTCCCAAGATACTGGGAACCATATCCCAGCCACGTGGCTGCACACATTTTTGGGGGGACACAATTCAAACCATGACATCCACCTTCTTAGCTCTGCCACAAATGTCACTTTTTAACGAGATGAAGACACGTATCACTAATTTCATTTGGAAAGCGAAGCAGCCCCGGAAAAGTAAAACACAACTGAAAAAGAACAAAGTGGGAGGTCTCACACTACCTGAACTTTAGAGCTTATCACACTGTCCTGGTAGTCAAAACAGCTGGTAGTGGTACAAAAACAGACATACAGACCAATGAAACCGAATAGAGAACCCAGAAACACCACCATCCACCTATGAACAGCTGATATTTGACAAAGACCCAAGGTCTGTGAAAGGGGGAAAAAAGTGTTTTTAACAAATGGTGTTGGCAAAATTGGATATGCATCTGCCTAAAACTGAAACAAGACCCATATCTCACATCTTGCACAATAACTCAAAATGGATCCCTGACCTTAATAGCAAAGCTAAAACAGTAAGGATTATGGAAAAAAATATAGGAATAATAGAAGCTCTAATGCATGGCATTAATAGACTATAAAATATTACTAACAATACAGAAACAGCACAAGAGAAAAGAGATCAACGGGAGCTATCAAAAATCACAGATTTATGCTCATCCAAAGACTTTATCAAGAGTAAAAAGGCTGCACAGAGATTGGGGAAAAAAGTTTGGTAACTATGAATCTGACTGACATCTAATCTCATCTTCATAATCTACAAGGTATCACAAAATAGAAGCGAGGAAAACACAAGTTACCCAAATAAACAATGGCCAACGTATATAGACAGATACTTTACGAAGGAAGACCACCAGGCAGCAAAAACACACGAGGAAATGTTCAGGACCATCAGCCATTACAGAAATCCAAATCAAAACTACAATGAAATACAATAAGATGTCTGATGCCAACAGGGCTGGCATTAACCCCATAAAAACCGAAATAAATGGTGGAGAAACTATGGAGAGACTGGACGTCTTCTACACTGCTGAAGGGAATGTAAAATGTACAATTTGTCTGGAAAGCAATTTGGAACCTTCTTAAAATTCTAGAACAGAAATACCATGTGATCCAGCAATCTCATTACCTGGAATACAGGGCTTGACAATTAAGTCTTCGAAATTAATTCTTCTAAGTGCTATGTTTTTCATCACTGAATATCACTGTAGTGACCTTCAGAATACTCCTCTTGGGAAGCTATACTCTGATGCTAGTTCCACCTTTCAAAGCAATCTTGGAACTCTTCCAGGAATAGCCACGGTGCACGGTGGCTCAGGGGCAAGTTTGCAAACTTAATTGTACAGTTTTCTGAGGCGGAGTTTTTAGCTAATAAACAAAAAAGTGTATTGGAACACCCTCCCTACTCACCTGACCTCGCCCTGTATGACTTTTTTCTTTACCTGAAGATAAAGGAAATGTTGAAAGGAAGACATTTTGTCGACATTCAGGACATCAAGAGAAGCAGGACAACAGCTCTGATGACCATTACAGAAAAAGTTCCAAAACTGCCTTTAAGGTGGACTATGCACTGGCATTGGTGCAGAGCTTCTAAAAAGGACTGCATCAAAGGTGACCGCAGTGATATTTGGCGAAGAGGTACACAGCACTTTTATTTTTTAATATATATTTTTTTATTTAACATAACTGAGTGAAAATGTACATTCACATGTAAATTTACATGCCCCCCTATATGCAGCTTCTACTGCTCTCCCTGTCCGGTGACTGCACACTATTCCTGTCTGTTCCATACATGTCTCATCCTCCCAACAGTCTCTTTTCCCCTCCTCTCTGTCCACTCCCCTTCCTCCAGCCAGAGGTCAGCAAGATGATATCCTATAGATGTATAGAACCATAAAGTGCTTCCAACATACGGTTACTCTGCATTGCCAAGTCCATTCCATTCCTGTCCAAAGAGTGGACCTTTGTTATAATTTATGGGAACGGGTAGCATCAGGGCCGGGGCCATGCTCTCAGAGGAACCCCAAAACTGCCGGACCATCAATTGAGGTCTTTTAGTGGAGATCTCATGATGCACCTCTTTTTATTCTTGGTACACAGCACTTTTAAGGATGAGGCTGCAAACTTAATTGGCTGTCCTTGTATGTCTAGTGTACTGGACCTACCCCATCTGGGCCAAGGGAGAATGAAGAAGATCAAAAATAGGAAGATTGGTGCAAAGGACTAGTGACCCACAACTACCACAGGTTTTGCCGGACTGATTCCAGCATAACTAGATGGCGCCTGACAACCACCACCAACTGCTCTGACAGGAATCACAATAGTGGGACCCAGATGGTGAGTAAAATGTAGAACACAATGTCAACTCACAGAAAACAGTACCAACTTGTCTGACAGACAAGGGGAGAAATCCGGTGAGTGTGGCCCCCAGATACCCTTTTTACTTAGTAGTGAAGTCACTCCTGAGGTTCACCTTTCAGTCAAAGACGAACACAGCCCATGTAGGTTAACTATGTACTCGAGACTAAGTGGGTACACCAGCCCAGGTTCAAGGACAAGGCAGGAGGGTACAGGAAAGCTAGATGAATGGAAATGGGAACCCAAGCTTGAGAACAGTGTTGATACACTACAGGGTTGGCAACTAGTGTCACCAAACAACGTGTGTATGGTTTAATGACAAAGTACTGTGCTCTGTAAACCTTCACCTAAAGCGTGTGCGCGCATGCACACACAAATCCACCCACCTACACCCCGTTACTGTGCCTTAAAACCAAAAAATCAAACCTGGTGGTGTGGAGTTGATTTTGACTCAGTCACCTGACACGACTGAGTAGAATTTACCGCACAGAATTTACTAGGCTGTGAAGCTTTATGGAACCAGACTGCAACATGTCTCTCCTGGAACAAATGACGAACTGGAGCCACTCAACCCCTGGCTGAGCACTTAAATATTGCACCACCAATGGTCCCTCCAGCTCCCAAAGGTAACAAATCACCACACACTGGGTTGCTTAAAAAAATGTATCACCTCCATGTTTTGATGGCCAGAAATCTGTGTCATCCTGTCATCCAGGCGTGGGCAGGTCTGAGCTCTCGCTGTCGGCTTCCTTCTTGCCTCTCCCAGCATCTGGTGGATGCAGTGTGGCTACATCAGCGCACTGTCAGCATGCCATGCCTCCTTCCTTTGTGACTCCCCGTGTATGTCTATGAGGACACTGGACACTGGCTTCAGGGCCTATCTGGTTCATCCAGGATGATGCCATTTTGAGAACCTTAAGCTAATTATACCTCTAAGACCCTTTTGCCAAAGAAGGACTTATTCTCAGGAATGGGATTTCGTACACGGACGTACTTTGGGTGGGAAACAAGTCAATCCACCACAGCAGGGCAGCTGTCGGACAGAGTTGGGATGGGAAGCAAGGTCATAGTCATCAGGACCCTGCTGAGTGGACCCTCTACCTGTGCCCTCAGCTCACAGGGCACCCGGAGCCCAGCTTGACCAGCCAGCCCTCTGGGGCCGATGTGAATCAAGGGTACCATCCTGGGCCAGTAGCAGGCAAGAGAAAATGGCTGCAAGGACCACGCAGTGGGGGAAAGCACTCTCCCCTGGAAGCAGTTTCTGTCCCGCTGCCACCACCCGGACCGACTACTGACCAAGGACAGCACCATGTCAGCTGAGAAAGGAAAACACTGGATCTGTTCTTACGGTCCTAGGGAGCCAGCAACCGAAGGTAAACTTGGAGGTTCAGAGTCAGAAAGCTAAAAATACCACCACGAGGTCTCCATGGTGCCCCCTGGGATTCAGGACAGAACAAGCCACAGCCCAAGAGGGCTAGGCATACATTCTGCCAAGTGTCTGAGTGGTGGAAACCTGGGTGGCCTTGACACCCAACCCTGGGAACGGGTAGCGAGGGGCTGAGGGCCTGCACTTAGGGCCAAGGGTTTTGAGGCCTGAGGGTGGGTGGGGAAGGGCCCAGGGAACAGGCCCAGTGTTGGTGTGCTGGGAGAATTGCTGTTCTGGGGCCACGGCCACTGAGCCCTGAAGAGAGTGGGAGAACAATGGTCCCAGGTGGCCCAGGAGGGAACGGACATTAGGCGACCAGACCCACCTTCCAGGAAACCGGGGGATCCTTTCCTGGACTAACAGAAAATCACCAACTCTCTCCCAGAGCCCAGAATGGATTCTCCCAGTATTTAAACAGGCTCTAGGCTTCGCCTTTACAACAGCTGAACTGCTGAGGAGTCCTGAGACTGTCAGCTCTCTGTGCCTGAGATGACACCACAGCTCTGTGGGGAGGCAACATTTATTACAGCAAGAGGCCTAAACAGCACTGGGGACAACTGTTTGACCCAAAGAAGCCCCCAAACTTTGATCACTTCAGATACTCTCTGAGCTCTTCTAACTCCTCCCTTTACATGGAAGTGGAGAATCTGTTTTCTCAAGTTATCTCTGCTCTCCTGATACTTTGGGGAAGAAAAAACGATTCAGCAGAGCTGCTGTGAAGCCCCTGAGAGGTGCGGAGACAAGAGGTGTGTGGTGGTCATAGCTTGTTCTGCTGTGTTCCGTGAGACCTGACTATACACTAAACGCTCACTGCTTGGTCAGCTAGGGCTGCTCCAACAGAAATACCAGAGTGGGTGCCTTTAACAAAGGCAGGCTATTCTTACACAGCCCGGTAGGCTACAAGTCCAAATTCAGGATGTCCACTCCAGGGGAAGGTTTTCCCCCTTGTGGGCTCTGGAGGAAAGTCCAGTATTCCACAGTCTTTTCCAGGGAGTGTCTTGGCACAGGAACCTCAGGTCTGAAGGACGTTCTCTTCTCCCGGTGCTCATTTCTTGATGGTGTGAGGTTCCCAATTCTCAGCCTGCTTCTCTTTCATCTCTTGCAGGATGAAAGGAGTAAGGGTGGGGCAAGCCATACTCCAGGGAAACTCCCTTTAGAGGGCAACAGGGAGGTGATCTTGTGAAGGGATTTACAGCCCCACCCTAATCTTTAACATACAGCACAGGTAAAACCCAAAACAGAGGCTAGTCACAAGATACTGGGAATCATGGCCAATCCACATGGCTACATCTGTTTCTGGGGGGACACAGTTCGATCCATAACACTCACCTTTACTTCCTGCAAACAGGACTTCTCCTCTGGGGTGATATGCTTTGACTTCTGGCTAAATCATCACCCAAACTCCATGCAGACACAGGGTTTCTCCTGACTCTGGTGAACAATGAGGTTTGACTTCACACTAATGCCTCACCCACACTCCTTGCAGACGAGAGCTTCTAACCTGAGTGTGTTCCCTCCTGTGCTATGAGGTGTGACTTAGCACTAAAGCCTTGCCCACATTCCCTTCACATATAAGGCTTCTGGCCTCAGTGTGTCCTCTGGTGTCTGATGAGGTTTCACTTCTGGCTGAAGCTATGCCCACACTCCCTGCAGACATAGGGCATCTCCCCTGAGTGTGTCCTCTGGTGAATAAGAAGGACTGATTTTCTACCAAAGCCTCATCAACAGTCCCTGCAGACATAGGGCTTCTCCCTACCCCGAGTGGGTCCTCTGGTGTCTCATGAGGTTGCACTTCACACTAAAGCCTCTCCCACACTCCCTGCAGACATACGGCTTTTCCTGTAAGTGTACCCTCTGGTGTGTGACGAGGTGTGACTTTGGGCTCCAGCAGGCCTTTGAAATACCTCCCGTCCGTGTCTTGTCAAAGACTGGTCTGGACACATCTCTTATCTCTGGGCCTTTATGCTGCTCCGCAAGCTGCTGCCTCTGATCCCACAGATAGGGGTCTTCTGGCTGGAGGTGTTTTCCTGCAGGTCTTCCTGGGAAGGACTGAGAGGAGTGGCTGTGATTCACGTGTGTTGGCTGAGGAATTTCTGACTGGAGAAGGCCAGAGGGCAGGACGGACACAGATGGATCTCGGGACTTGCTTCTCCTGGAAGAGAAAGCTCATTTCAGCCAGAGTTGGTATAGACAGCGCTGCCTGGGCCATCTGCTTCATCTCATGGAAAGACTCCACTGGAATCACTCACAGCATGTTCACAGCACAGGGTCTCCACGGCATCCTCCTCCACAGGCTACTACTTCTCACCCCTTCATTTACTGATGACGGCTTCCTTAGTAGTCTGGAACGCACATGAAGGCCCTCGTCTACAATTCACCCAGACCCAGGCCTTCAAGCAGGAATTGGAGGAAGCCTGTACTCTTTTTCCGAGCCAAAACTACTCCACAGGTGTCTGTTAAGCCCTGTCACTGCTTGGACATGGAGTAGGCAACTATTTCTCAGTGCTGAGAGAAGCTGTTCTCGATGACCTAAGTGGAAACCTCTCTAGTGGCCTTCCCTATGAGGGATGGATCCACTGAGTGACGTGCCCTTGGCCCGGAGGTTCCTACATGGAAAGGCAGTGTGGAGCACTGGTTGGAGAGCACGTGTTCATGAACACCTGTTTGAGTGAGCATGACGCTCCCTGGTTCTCTCTAAGGTAGTGAGATGGGGTGTGAAGGACACAGGGCCCACCCAGACCCACTGACTATAGGACACCAGGTCCTGCTGAACTTGCAAATGTTTGTTTTCCAGAAATTATAAAATGAAAATATGTTCTTTCTGTTACTGCTTGATTTATTTCCATCTTCCCCCTGCTGAAATGTGATAGAAAGGCCTGTTTCAGACTTCTCACAGCCTCTCAGCTCCCACTTTTGCTCACCAGCCCCTCACCTGGACCCTGAGGCAGCCTGAGTGCATGTCCCACCGTGTCTTTGTGCCACACACTAAGCACAGCAGCATCCTGCACAGAGAACACGTCACCTCCCAGCTGGAAATCCTGCTTGCTGTCTAGTGTGGCACACGTTTCTATGCTCACTGCACGGGATGACATAGCTGTGCACGCTGTCTGGTGTGACTTGTATGCATGCTAACTGAGGTGACATGCCTATAATGACCAGTAGAACAAATGTGTGCCTATTCATTGTCTGGTGTGACAGATGCCCACACCCAGTATCAAGTGTAACGTGTGCACTTTCAATGATGTAACATGTGTGAATACACATTATCTGGAGTGACATGGTGTGCAAACATAGTGATGTGATGCGTGCACATGAACTTTCTAATATGAAAGACATGTACACAATCACTGGTACGACGTGTGCAAACTCACTGTGCAGTCTGAAACACGTGTGCATGCTCACTGGTCACATCTGTGCACATTCCCTGGTGTGACACACTTCTGCATGCTCACTGGTGCGACACACACATGTGCACATGTTATCTGATCCTGTTGTGTTTCCCTCGTGTCTGCTGTTCCAGAGCGCATATTCTCGTGTCCAAATCAATCTGTGCTGCCAGTTCCTGGGACCCTGCCTAGCAGAGACACAGAGCAGGAGCTCACAGAAGAATTGCAACAATGAATCAGTGACAGCACAGGAATGTTTGCTAGAAATATGGACGAGATTAACAGGAAAGCTACAAGGGCTACAAGAAGCACCTTGGTGGGAGGTGGCTGGTGCCAGAGAACTTGTTTTAGCCTCTTGCACTGTGAGCTATTTAACACTGTGTGTCTGAAGAATTACAAAAAAAAAAAAAACCTTAAAAAAGTACAGAAATGATTTCAAAGTAAAAGGCACAGGAAACACACTCTCCATTTTGGGAGCACCTCCTCTGAATCTTACTAACTTCAGACAGATTCCACTCTACCTACGGTTGGATGATGAAGATTTACAAAGAGAAGGGTCCCCGGTGCCCACCTGTCTGTGACGTGAGCTCCTCCTTCCACCTGCCCAGCTCCCGGCCGTCCTCAGCCCGGCACCCCACCAGCAGCTCACAGCCAGGCTGGACGGTGCGGCAGGTCCGGTAGAAGACCTGCCCGTGGTACTGAAAGGCCACCAGGTTCTGCTCCTCCTTGTTCTGGGCACATTTCACATACCTGAGGTTGAGAGGACATGACAGAATCAGTGGCAGTGAGCTGCCCACCAGTCAGCCCTGCGCCTGCTCTCCTGATGCTACAGGCCCTGAGGCTGCCCACTGCATCATGAAAACCTGTTCCCACCTCAGCCTTGGTGGTGGTGTCATGTGAATTCCTCTCCCCAGGCCCCACTTTTGGGACCAGCCGCCTGGGCCTAATCAACCATGTTCCACAGCACACCTCCAGACTTACCTCCACATCAACAGGTCATAAACACAGCCAAGTGGAGCATCTCTGAACTCTCAATTAATTTGCACTTTATGCCATAGAACGCGGCCCTCAGTGATGCGCTCGGCCCAAGCCTATCTTCCTGTAAGAGGCCTCTCTCCAATCTCTCCCGACACTTCAGCTAAGTCCTACTCATCTGCCCCCAGGTTCCCAAAGACACATGGAGTTCTCTGATCTTAATTCATTCTCACTCTTTCCCCCACCAGAAGCAGAGCCGTCAAGGAGAGGGGCTGATCATGAGCTGGTCCCCTGAACAGCCTGCGGCTCACCCCACACAGGCTTCCTTCCACGGGGTCTGATGTCCCAGAGTAAAGGTCCCTTGTTTGCAGTTACCTTGGCACTAGTGCTCAAAAAATACGAAACTTGAGTGAGACACTCCTGTAACAAACTGTTTAATGTCTCTCTTCAGTGAGTCTGTGGCCTCTACGAGGATATAGGCTTTGGGGCCTAGCCTTGACCAGAGTGTGTCTGCTGGCCACAGGACGAATGTGATTAGTGTCCATCAGATAAACGAAATGTGAGTGAGTGCCTGTGAGACAGGAGTTCTCTGTGTCTGTCCCTGCAACCTTGTCTAGCACAGACGTTTACGTTCAGAGAACGTTATGCTTTTAACTCTTTATTTCTAAGTGTCTCAAGACATGACAGAGAGCTGTATGGAAAAAACGGTCAGAATGTAGAATCCACTGAGTGAATCAGGGTGAGAAGGAAGCAGGTCTGTGCTTTTGAGACTTACTGACTCTGAATCCAAACACATTCTGGCCCTACCTCATCCAGTTGGCCCAAGATTCATCCTTTCCATCCACGTACTCATAGCAGTTCTTCCCTTTTGTGATCTGAGTTTCCAAAAAGCAAAGCATTTTTTGGTTAATAATCAGAGGAGTTACTTGACTCACCTCAATTCCGTGACACCATGTGTGCCTTTGTCAGTGCCTACACGTCTGCGTGGATTGTGAGAGGAGAGACGAGTTTCCGTATCTCTGACCCACTCTCTCCCACTTTTCCTCTTCAGCAGGAGGCCCAGGGCCATGCAGAGACTGCACAGCACACAGAGCTACCCTGTTACTACCATAGGCCCCTGCATGTCTGAGCAAGGGACAGAGAGAGGACAGGGGTTAAAACAAGGGAGCTTCACACCAGCCAGGAGTAACCGCTGTTGGCTGCCTCCTCGTCTTCTGTCACCTGACCCTCATAGGGGCCAAAGTATAGGCCTGGTGGCAGCTTGGACACCTCATTCCATACTCCAAGCCCAGCCTTGGGAATACCAGACGGCCGAATTCTCAGTCCAGAGGGCAGAGTGAGGACGGAGTGGCTGGCGTGCCCCTCTCAACAGGGATGTCCGTTATAAATGTTGGGGCCCCATGAGCTGCACAGATGTCGATGAAGAACTTCTGACACTGCTCACAGTCTGGAGAAGGGAGCAGCAGGGGTCAGGGTGCGGGTTACGACATTCCTGGACATCGAGGGCAGGAGCAGAAAGAACACAGATCTCCACCTGGGACTCTAATCACTAGGGAATGGAAACTGTTTTGGGACCAGGATCTAAGCCTTCTGCCGAGGGCAGGAGGGTCACTTACAGAGGCAGTCATTATCCTGGGGCGCATCAGCCTCCTGGTGTGTGGGGCTACCACTCAGCCTCAGCCTTTCTCCTGGGCTCTGCCATGGAGCAGACAGTGGGTGAGTCGGGGCAATGTACAGTCTTAGTCGGCACTTCGTCAGAAGTTGTGACACCTCATCCCATCAAATCGTCACTGTCTTTCTACAGACTGTGATTTTCCTGTCACTGTTGGTTTAAAGACCAAAACTCCACACACTGATGGCAGATGCTTAATGCAACTCCAGGCTCCATCCCACCCCTTATCAGGTTGAACTTTCCCAGACTTCCTACTGCACAAACGAGGGGTCATGCACTTGCTCATTCTGAAAACATCTGCTGAAGGCATACCAGGTGTTGGGCATTCAGTGAAGACAAAAATACTGAAGAAGTTTCGGTGCCGAACATCACAGAACGGTCTATGGGACACCCGGCATGTGTCAGCTCCTTCACATGTAATGCTTTCAGACAACACATGGGTTCTGTATCTGCTCTGTAGTTCCCTGTCATGATAACCGAGGTCTATGACTTTCAAGTTGATTACAGTGAACACAGCACCCCACTTCTGCCCTCCAGCGCATATGCAGGCACACAGACGAAGCTCACGAACCTTCCTAGAGCAGCTGGAGGGACTGGGCCCAAATTATGTTCTTACCCAGGTTCTGTCTCGAGTGCTGATCAGAGGTACCTGCTTCTCGAGGAGACGACACCGCTTCCTGGGCCTGCTCTGAGTCGGTTGTGATCAACAAAATTGCTGGTTCTGATACTTGCTTCAAACTAGATTCATTACTTAGAGGCGCCCTGGGTCTGCCCTTAAATGTGAGAGTCATATATTAAAGGACAACAGGCATCCTCACATACGACATTAATTAGAGCTCCTACAGCCCTGAGGCACCTGGCAGCCAGAGGACTTAAGGGAAGATGGAAGGGCCCCCAAAAGAACCTACGTCTTCAGGCTGTTTTCTTCAACTTTCTCCAAAGGTCTCAGCGTAGGAGAATGGAGGGAGGGAGAAGGCTTGAGACACCAGCCGAGAATCAGCACACTGTCTCAGAGATGGGCTGGGGCTTAAGGAATGATTGAGTCTTATCTAAGCCAGTGGAGAAGCGATGGAAGACTAGATGCAGAAAAGCAAAAAGAACACAAAACACACTGGAAACTAGGGATGGAGCAGAGTGACTGAGGACACGCATAGCTACAGAAAGGTACTGAGACGACAGAAACAGTGATGTTAGTGGCAAAAAACTGTCATATCCTAGAACCAATACTGACTTCGGAATTAGAAAATACTAGAATAAAATTAGCTAGTTCTTTACCAATTCTGCTAAGTAAGGGCTTCCACTTAGCTGATTCCTTTGTTCTTTCCTTTTGGTTCTTCACACATAAAGGGGCATACATCCTCAATCTTAAGGTTACAGTGTAGCAGTGCGAATCAAAGTGAGTTAAGTTACTGACACAGTATGAACATGAGATTACTTCCTTGACAGCTGCATGACAAACTACATATATCTGCAGGTGATGGAATAACATGGAAACGAGGAAAAGCAAGCTTCCTCTACTCGGGGTCTAAGAGCAGCAACCACTTGAGCACGACACAGGACTGAGGTCTGAATCATCAGCCAGATCCTGATGGACACAGCCTGAAGTCCACAAATACATGTAGGTTTTAAGGAGCAAGTAAACGCTTTAGATTACACTCCATTCCCACTGATACTGTGATGTCAGGTGTGCAACTCAAACGTGTCTGTACTTCAGTTTCCTCATCCATAAAATAGTGACCACTCAAGTACCTAGCTCACAGGCTTGGTTGGAACAAAGGTGATTTCCACAGTATTATTAATGAAAACCTAGGTGTTCAGTTTGCACTCCCTAGGTGGTACAGATGGTTAAGCACTGGCAACAAAGGGAAAGGTTGGAGGTTCAAAGATACCCACAGGCACCTGAGAAGAAAAGCCTGGCAGTCTACTTCGGAAAGGTCACAGCTTGAAACCCCTGTGAGCACAGCTCTGCTCTGACACAGCATGACCTGGAATAGAGTCAGTGGCAACCAGTGTTCTATTTGGAGTCCCACGCTGGTACAGTTATGCTCTCACCTATGAATCAAACAGCTAGAGCCTGCAATCCAACCGGAGGTGCTTCGAAGAAAGACCCGGTGATCTGTTTCTGAAAGGTCACAGCCATCGAGAACCTCCTCATGGCACAAGGGTTGCGATGAGTTGTAAGAGACTCAACAGCAACTGTTTGCTTTTTTCAGTGCTTCTCTTGGGGAGTCAGGCTAATCATCTCTTAAAAGGTTAATAAAAATAAGAAAAATTTCATCATTGCTCCGTTCTATGTTCTTATTATCTATTAAGTGATAAGACAAGTGCATTTATTCATATAAAGTTCTTAAAAGAAAGTCAGGAATACTACAGAAATCAAACAAGTGGTAGTAGCTATTTCTGTTGCTGTTTCTACTATGAAGGCCGTGATGGGTGGGATTGTGGGCCCGAGTGGCTGGCAGCAGTCCTGGTCTTTCCTGAGGGTAGCTTTGTGAGGAGGGTATTCTTGCCTGTAGGACTCACAGATACTTACCTTTTTGTGTTTTGTCTGCTGCACTCTGGAGGCCACCCTGGGAGATTTGCCTGAAAGGCAACGAGAAATCAGAATTTATTTGCCTTGGTGAATGTTCCAAACTCTGGAAATGCTCAGGTGTGCACAGAGAGTTGTGAAGGAGAGCATGGAGAGCTGACAAGTTACCCAAGGGGAATTTCAAAGGGTTTCTGCAGTGTCATTACTTAACGCCTCACGGGTTCTGTACAACGTTTTATACCTCATCTGTGTTTCATCTTATATACACAAAATATGTCTTCTATTTATTTAAAGAGCTTAAGCAAGCAGTTTGGCGATTTGAACTGGACTCAGGCAGAGATGTACAACAAACCAGAAGGGGTAGCATTATCTATGAAGACTGCTCTCCATGACAAAATTAGACAAGCCAACATGGTGTTTGGCCTATCGCACTACTTCTGTGACCTAAAAAGGTCTGAAATCCGTGGACGGGAATCAGATGTTGCATCCAACTTGATCTTTCCTGCTTAGGAGGACCAACTGTCATTTTGTAATCTCTCCTGTCTCAGCGACAGTGAGCTTCTCACTTGTTTTACAGAGTGCCACATCACCTTTTTCACCAGACACAGTCTGTACTGGGAGTAGGTGGGCAAGCCCAGGGAGATTAAACAGCTCTCAAGTCCTCTCTCAAGATCAAGCTAAAACAACCAGCCTCCATCTGGGGTTACAGGGTCATGTGTTCTGATTAAATGTACACGAATATTGTATTTGGATAAATGTGCTGAACATGTTTCCTTGTTATAATCCACAAACTATGAACCACTATAAAATTAACGTCAAAGTGGTTTTACAGTTAAATTAGGGTTCCATAATTGTTCTTTGATTACAACCATCAAACTTAATGAAACACAATCTCCTTAAAAAGATGTAATAAATTTTAAGCATAAACAAAAATACAAAGCACTGTACCCATGGAGATCTTAACATTCTGCTATAAATTCTGATCTTTAAATTACTATTGTAAAATTAAAAAACTACAAGTACAGCAACAGCATTTGGCTGGCTTGGCACTCACAGCGAAGTCATCTGTGAGCCCTTCTTCCTTCCCTGACAGTGAATCTAATATTTCTTATTACATTCAGATTTCCATTTACCTACCATCCATTAATACAGCTTCAAACAGCATACGACATCTGTCGATTATGTTTCCCAACTAAACCTCATTGGTGAGTATCAGTACGGTCATCTTCGAAGTACTCCCATTGGGAAGCTATGCACCAACTGCAGCACCTAGACCACTCTTCAAAGCAACTGTGGAACCCTTTTTTGGAATGGCCATCAGAGCTGTTGCTGATTACCTTTGATGTCCTGAATGTTGTCAAAATGTCTTCCTTTCAATAGATTTTTTTTATCTTTGGTTGTAGACAAAAAAGTCATTGGGGCCAGATAAGTTGAGAAGTAGGGTGTTCCAATATAGTTATTTGTTTACTGGATAAAAACTCCCTCACAGGAAGCTAGACAATTAAGTTTGTGACTTTGCCCCTATGCCACTATGCACAACGGTCTTTCAAGAAAGAGTTCCAAAATTGCTTAGAAGGGTAGACTCGGTGCTGGTGTGAATACACAGCTTTCCAAGGGGAGTACTTTGAAGGTGACCATACTGATATTCAACTATGAGCTACACAACACTTAGAAAAATTAAGTTCAGGGTCATGATTGTGAGACCTTGTATACTATCTCACAACAGAAACCCTGGTGGCACAGTGGTGAAGTGTTATGGCTGCTAACCAAAAGGTCACTAGTTTGATTCCACCAAGTGCCCCCTAGAAACTATGTGGCAATCTACTCTGCTTTATAGGGTCACTATAAGTCTGACTGACCTTGACAGAAGTGGCTTCTTAAAACTTTCTTAAAATCCTCTTACACATTTTCAAACTTTCAATGACTAGCCTCTCACTGAATGTACTCTTTAGATCTTGCTTGCTTGCTGAATACTACTACACTTTGCTGTGAACATGCCCTCTCCCTTGGCAACTTCTGGGGAATGGCTGAGGCCTGACCCTCCAAATCCTGTTGGCCTCACCATGCAGCTTAGGTGTCCGTTCCTCATCAGAAACCAGAGTGTGATCCACTTGGGCTTTGACGGCTTTCCTGTAATGAAACACAAAAGTTGGAAGAGTGGCCCTCAGACCTGGAAAGCAGCAGAAACTTTGTACTCAGAGGGAAAAGCTGGGAATAAAAAGGAACAGCAGCTGGGTGATGGGCTGGGAGAGCCTACAATGGACACAAGAAAAGCAGCTTTCCCTCAAGGTCCTCCTACCGGGCTTGAAAATTAAGCTAGAAAACCTGCCAACATGTGCGTATGTTGTCAACACTGTACAACCACTTGGTGGGGTTTCATAACCTTGGTTTATCAGTGTCTCACTGCTGTGTTTGTGTTGACTTGTGGCAGTGTCTTGCTAGTGGCGTTCATTATTGTTGAGTGCATTTGTGTGCTGTCGTGAGAACATAAGAGCTTTAATTAGAGCAATGAACAAACATTAAATTTCTTCTTTACTTGGTAACAGTGTAAGCGAAATCAGGGGCATGTTAGTTGAAGTTTATTGGGATAATGTCATGAAGAAAATGACAGTGTACAAATGAATTAAACATTTTTCAGAGGTCAGAGAAAGCATCAATGAGGAAGAGACGTCAGGGCATTTACATTAAGGAGCAGAAGTGACAAAAACATTGAAAAAAAATCATTGAATTGTGCATAAAAATTGTCGGGTGACTGTGAGAAGCACAACAGACCAAGTCAAGTAAACATCAATAGAGAAACAGGAAAATCTTACCCAAAAATCTTGGCATGAGAAAGGTGTGTGAATAATGGTCCCAAAGGAGCTCAGTGATGAACAAAAGGAAAGGAGAGCATAAGTCTTTCGAGACGTTTTTGAGGGGGAAGACAATGTTCTGGGCCATGTTATCACGGGTGGTTAAACATGGGTGTACCAACATGACCCTGAAACAGTGTCAAAGTGCACAATGAAATTCAGTTTTCCGTGACTAGAATGTTCAGTCAGTCCAAAGAAACAGTCAAAACTATGTTGCTAAACTTTTTTGAGATGATAAGGATTGTTCATTACTAACTAGGGGGCAAATCAAGATGGCAGACTAAGCACACGTCTCCCCATATCCCTCTGGAAACCAACACCTCAACTGATAATAAAACAGAGCCTCCTGATCACCTAATCAGCCCCAGGACACAGCACAAGGCTGTTAATTTGGACTTCACACCATTGAGCGAAAAACCTCCTCTCTTTTGTTGACTCCCACTCCTGGCTAGCCCTGGCTCTCACAGACTGAAGGTAAGTGCACCATTTTGACTTTTTTCCCCCTGTCTTGGCCGGTGGGTGGAGCTGAGTCTTGCCTAGCGGCTAGACTCAGACGTGCTGCTGGTGGGATAGGCAGGCGAAATTCCCATATTTTGAGAGCCAGGCTTAGGATTCTATTAATCTAGCCACTTTGGGCCTGTCTTTTTACCTCTGCCACATGGGGGTTTGTATGGATTCACACTGTCAGTGTGCAGGACGCCATGTTGGGTACGGAGATTTTAGCAGGACCTAATTCTTAGCCTAGGGGCCAGCGCCTGCAAACAGGCCAGCGCTTCTCTGACAGAAAAGCAGTAATTTACACAGTGCTGTCTACAGGGGGCCCTGCAACAGAAGCAGAGGAATCACTACCTCTTGGCACCTTTAGCCCCTCTATCTGCTGCCTGTGTGGAGGGCACCATCTTGGATATAGTGGCCACAGCTGGATCTAACTATTGGCTTTGGAGCCAGAGCCTGCCCACAGTAGAGTGCTTTTCTACTAGAAAAGTGGTACTTTACACAGTGTTGCTGAAGGCTGGGCCCTATCAGCAGAAGCCAACAGGGCAGTAGCACTGCTATATTCCAAATTACTTTGTATCATCTGGGGTTGGACACAGAGGTGATTACTTTGCCAACTGGAAAGAGGGACCTCTACACCTGAAAACCTGACTGATTTGGGAAGTGGTCAGATACCTTTTGCTTTCCGTTTTACGACAGCTGAGAGAAACATCTGCAGTCCATCCTCACAGTATCTCTTCCAGCCTCTATTTACTCACATGGGACCCAAAAAGCAACAGACACTTGTGGCATACCAGAACTCAGCCATGGCTTCAGAAGGCTCCCAAACAAAGCAACCAAGGAGTTTTCCAGATGAAGAATCTTTTATGAAAGCATCAGAAAGTGAATACAAAAGGATTATATACAGAGCCCTTCTAGACCTTATACAAAAAGCAGCAGAACAAAAGGAGAAATTAAACAAGCTGTTCAATTGGATGGAACACCAGTACTCTGAAATTCAACAGATCAAGAAGAAAATCAAAGACACAGAAATTTCCATGCAAAGCCAAGAAAACAGAATGGAACAAATGGAAAAAAGAATTTCTGACCTGGATGACAGAGCTACTGACGCCAGTGTCTATGAGCAGAAATCAGAAAAAAGAAAGAAGAAAAATGAAGAAGCATTAAGAAGCATGTGGGACCCTATTAAGAGCAACAACCTTTCATAAATTGGAGTCCCTGAACAGGGTGAGACATCTGAGAACAGACACTATCGTTGCTGAGCTGCTGACAGAAAACTTCCTAGCAATCATGAAGAGAATATAGACGTCTCAGATGTTTATCGTACGCCACCCAATATAGATCTCAAAAGAAAGACTCCAAGACATATCCTAGTCAAGCTCAACAAAATGAAACATAAGCAGCAACTCTTAAAGGCAGCAAGACTCAAAGCAAAGCTAACATACAAAGGGAAACCCTGTAGGCTCTCGTCAGATTTCTCAGCAGAAACCATGCTGGCATGGAGACAGTGGCATGACACATTCAAAGCCTTGAAGGAGAACTTCCAACCAAGAATTACATACCGTGCGAAACTGTCTTTCAAATAGGAAAATGAAATTAAGCCATACCCAGATAAACAGAAACTCAGAGACTTTGTAAAAACCAAACCCAAACTACAAGAAATACTGAAAGAAGTTCTTGGCTCTGGCTTAGAAGAACAAAACCACTAACTTTATATTTTACAACAACACACTACTGAAAACTCACTCAGTTAGGGAAGGCTCCAAAGTCAATCACAGCTTTAATATGGAAAGAAGCAATCCAGTGATCATCGTGAAAACTAGGGTGCCATCATATTAAAAAGAGGGATGTATTACAGTCATTACAGTCCTTCCAGATGGAGAAGAAGATGACAAGACTGGCAGTAATTAAAACTGGGTTGATATATAGTTTATTAAGGGGGATCAAAGGGGCAGCTGCAAAGCACAACAAAGATGTAACACACCATTTCAAGAAACGTAACACAGGAGTCTCAACAACTACAAAACCAGCTCTGAAAAAGGTGAAAAATCAACTCACAAAAAAGAATGTCCCAGAACAGAGTAATAAGAACAACAGAGTAAACATCAACACAAAAATAAACATATCACAATAGCAGCAGTGAACGCATACCTATCAGTAATTACATTGAATGTGAACGGACTGAACGCTCCAGTAAAGTGACATCCTGGATGAAAAGACATGACTCATCCATATGTTGTCTACAAGAAACTCACTTGAGAACTAAAGAGAGGAATAAACTGAAAATTAAAGGATGGAAGAATATATATCAAGCTAACAATGAACAAAGAAGAGCAGGGGTGGCAATTCTAACTTCACACAAAATCCATTTTAATGTCAATTCCCCCATCGTGGACAAAGATGGACACTGGTTATTGCTAAAAGGTTCAATACACAAGCAAGATTTAACTATATTAAATATTTATGCATTTAATATCAGAGCACCTGAACATGGCAAAGAAACACTGACTACACTCAAAAGAGAGTTAGATGACTCCACAACAACAGTGGCAGACTTCAACACGCCACTCTCAATACTGGACAGATCATCTAGAAAAAAGCTCAGTAAAGATACAAAAGACGTCACTACCTCAATTAACCAACTAAACCTCATTGATATATACAGAACTTTCCACCCATCAGCAGACAACTACACCTTCTTCTCCAGTGCCCATGGAACATTCTCCAGAATTGACCACGTGATAGGCCATAATGCAATTCTTAACAAAATCGATACCACTGAATTATTTCAAAGCATCTTCTAACATCATAAAGCAATAAAAGTTGAAATCAATAGCAGAAAAAAATATAGATAGAAAGTGGAACTCCTGGAAACTGAACAACATCTTGCTCAAAAAAACATAGGTTATAGAAGAAATCAAGGATGAAATAAAGAAATTCATGGATTCCAATGAGAACGAAAACACTTCCTACCAGAACCTATGGGATACAGCCAAAGCAGTGCTCAGAGGTCTGTTTATCTCCATAAATGCACACATCTGGAAGGAAGAAAGAAACCAAATCAAGGGACTAACCCTAGAGCTTGAACAAGTACAGAGAGAACAAGAGAGGAACCCCTCAGGCACCAGAAGAAATGACATCACAAAGACTAGAGCAGAGCTAAATGAATTAGAGAACAGAAAAACAACTGAAAAAATTGAAAAGAACAAAAGCTGATTTTTTGAAAAGATCAACCAAATTTACAAACCACTGGCTAAACTTACTAAAGAAAAGCAGGAAAGGAAACAAATAACCGAAATCAGATATGAAAGGGGAGTTGTCCCCACAGATCCAACAGAAATCAAAAATATCATAACAGAATACTAGGAAAGACAGTACTCTAACAAATGTGAAAACCTAGACAAAATGGACAAATTTCTTGACTCATACCACCTACACAAATTATCACTACAAGGAGCAGAACAACTTAATAAACTAAAGGAAGAGATTGAAAATATCATCAAAACACTGCCAGCCAAAAAAAGCCCGGACTCAGATGGCTTCACGGCAGAATTCTACCAAGCTTTTAGAGAAGAGTTATCTGCAATACTACTGAGACTATTTCACAGTATAGAAAGGGATGGAGTACTCCCAAACTCATTCTATGAAGCCAGCATAACCCTGATACCAAAGCCAGGGAAAGACCCAACAAAGAAGGCGAACTAAAGACCGATATCACTCACGAATCTAGATGCAAAAATCTTCAACAAAATTCTTGCCAATAGAATACAACAACATATCAAGAAAATAATCCCTCCTGACCAAGTGGGATTCACACCAGGGATGCAAGGCTGGTCCAACATCAGAAAAGCAATTACTGTGATGAACCACATAAATAACACAAAAGACAAGGATCATGTGATTTTGTCCACTGATGCAGAAAAGGCGTTTGATCAAGGCCAACACCCATTCATGCTAAAAGCTCTCAGCAAAACAGCATAGACAGCAAATTCCTCAATGCAGTAAGGGCCACTTATACAAAGCCAATGCCTACGTCATCCTGAATGGAGAGAGACTGAAAGACTTCTTGAGAACAGGAACTAGACAAGGATGCCCACTCTCACCTCTCCTATTCAGCATTGTACTAGAAGGTCTAGCCAGAACCATTAGACAAGAACAAGAAATAACGGGCATCTGCATAAGCAAAGAAGAAGTCAAAATCTCCCTGTTTGTAGATGATATGATTGTATATGCAGAGACTCCCAAAGAATCTATAAGTAAACTACTCACACTGATAGAAGAGTTCAGCAAAGTCTCAGGATACAAGATAAACATAAGTAAGTCAGTAGGGTTCCTTTATACCAACAACGAGACTGTTAAGGAAGAAATTATCAAATCAATACCATATACTATAGCCCCTAAGAAGATAAAGTACCTAGGAATTAATCTAACCAGAGAAATAACAGACCTTTCCAAAGAGAACTACAAGCCCGTACTAAGAGAGTTAGATAAATGCTCATGGATAGGAAGACTTAACATTGTGAAAATGTCCATTTTACCCAAAGCAATCTATTTATATAATGCAATCCCAATACAAGTTCCAGCACCATTTTTTAATGAGACGGAGAAACAAATCACCAATTTTGTTTGGAAAGGGAAGAAACCCCGGTTAAGGTACTACTAAAGAAGAAAAACACACTGGGAGGCCTCTCATTACCCGACCTTAGAACATACTACGCTGCCACAGTGGTCGAAACAGCCTGGTACTGGTACAAGAACAGACAGATCGATCAATGGAACAGAATGGAGACCCCAGAGATGACACCATCTGCCTATGAACAACTGATATTCAACAAAGGCCCTAAGACATTAAACTGGGGTCAAAATAGTCTCTTCAACACATGGTGCTGGCAAAATTGGATATCCATCTGCAATAAACTGAATCAAGATCCATATCTTACACCTTATACAAAAACCAACTCCAACTGGATAAAAGACCTAAATATCAAACCTAAAACGATAAAGCTAATCCAACAAAAGGTAAGAACAACAATGGAAGTTTTAATACACAATGTGGACAGACTCCAAAATCTGTCAAACCACAATCATCAGAAGAGAAAATAGATAAATGGGAACTATTAAGAATCAAACACTTTTGCTCATGTGAAGACTTTAGTAATAGAATTAGAAGAACACCTACAGAATGGGATAAAATATTTGGCAACTCTATGTCAGACCGATGCCTCATTTCCATAATCTATAAGGTACTACAAAATATCAATGAGAAGAAGATAAACCATCCAATTAAGCAATGGGCATAGGAGATGGACAGACCTGTCTCTAAAGAGGAGATCCAGGTAGACAAAAAACACATATGGACATGCAGCCTCTTTGGAAGCAATTTGGTGGTCCCTTAAAAAATGAATACAGATCTACCATTTGACCCAGTAATTCCACTGCTTGGAATATATCCTACAGAATCCAGGCAATTCACACCAATGGATACATGCACCCAATGTTTATTGCAGCACAGTCCACAATAGCAAAAAGACGGAATTAACCCAGATACCCAACAACAGAGAAATGGATAGGTAAACTATGGTATATATACTCAATGAAACACTATGCAATGATAAAGAACAATGATGATTTCAGGAAACAGCTCATAACCTGGTTTCAACTGGAGGACATTATGTTCAGTGAAAGCAGTCAGCAACAAAAGGACAAATATTGTATCAGACCCTACAATAAGGACTCAAAAACAGACCTATGCATAGAAGAAAAGATGCTTTGATGGCTGCAAGGCAGGGGAGGGAAGGAGGAAAGGCAAGTGGCAGAGTGTTTAGACTACACAGTTGATAGAAATTTGGTTGGGTGAAATCGGTGACAGCACACATTAGAAAGACGAACAATATTAAGTGGACTTTAACGTAACTTGAGTACTCCTTCCATCCTAACCCAGAGTTGCAACGACAGAGTAGTTGTAGCGGGGGGCCGGGTACCATGCTCTAAGGCAAAATAAAGGCCAATAGGCACAACTAGCATTTTGCTAAGAGGGCTCTCTGCACTCCACATTGGTGAGTGGCGTCTGGGGTCTTAAAAGCTGCCAAGCTGCCATCTCAGGGTACAGCAAATGGTCCCAACTCAGTAGGAATGGATGATCATTGAGGACCAGAACGACATGGGAGAAAGAGAACCCACAGGACACCAAGACCCACATGAGTGGGTGGGTGTCTACATAAACTCGTGACCGGAAGAATCAGATGGTGCCCGGCTACCACCAGTGAGAGCCTCAGTGGAGCTCACAAAGTTGAGTCTGATCTCCACTAAAAGACCACAACTGATGGTCCACTCTTTACACAGGAATGGATTGGACTTGGCAATGCACAGTGACCATATCTTGGGTGCAGTTTATGGTTCTATGCATCTGTAGCAGGCTATTGGGAGGATCGGACATGTAGGGAGCAGAGAGGAAGAGTGTGCTGTCACTGGGCAGGGAGAACATTGAAAGCTGCATGTAGGTGGACATGCAAATTTATATGGGAATGTATATTTTCATTCAATCATAATAGTAACACAAATTATAATAAAGAAAAAAGAAAGGAATAAAAAAGTACAATGAGATACCATCTCACACCAACAAGATTGGTCATAATCTAAAAAGCACAACACAACGAATGCTGGAGAGGCTGTGGACAGATGGCAACTCTCCTACACTGCTGCTAGAAATGCAAAATGGTACAACCTCTCTGGAAAGCACTTGGCTCTTCCTTAAAAATTTAGAAATAAAAATACCGTTTTATCCAGTAATTCCACTGCTCAGAATATACCCTACAGAAACAAAGGTTGTCACATGAACACATACTTACACATGAATGCCTATGACAACACTGTTCACAACAACAAAAAGATGGAATCAATCCAGGTGCCTATCAGCAGATGAATGGATGAACAAACCATGGTGCATAGAAGCAATGATAAAGAACAATGCTGATGTTAGGAAGCGTCTCATCATCTGGTTTGAACTGGAAAACATTATGCTGAGTGAAATCAGTCAGTGTCAAAAGGATAAATACTATATGAGACCCCTGCTATAAGGACTGAAAAATAGATTTATGTACAGAAGAGTCTCTGATGGGTACAAAGGTGGGGAGCGAGGGAGAGAGATGGTCATAGATTAGACAGTTGACAGAAATTTGTTTAAGTGAAAGCAGTGACAGCACACCGCAGAATGTGGATCAACTTAAACTGGATGTCACCATAAATTGAAAGCTTCTCTAATCTCAACCCAGTATTTCAAGGATACAGTAGCAGGGGTGGGGTCTGTGGACCATGTTTCGAGGGAACACTGAGGCCAAGTGGCATAACTAGCTTATGGCTAAGAGTATTCTGCACCCCATATGGGTGAGTGGAATCTTGAGTATGAAAAGACAGCAACCTGCCAACTGAGGTACACCAAATGGTCCCAACTCACCTGGAGCAGACGGTGACTGAGAACAACAAAGACATGAAGAAAAAAGAGCTCAGGAGACAGGAGGACCCACATGAATGGGAAACTCTATCAACATGGGACCAGAAGAACCAGATGGTGCCTGGCCACCACCAACGACAGATGTGATGGAGCACACAGTGTAGAGTCCCTGTGGCAACATGACCAAAAGAGGGCTGCAGCTCAACAACTCTCCTAAAAGACCAGAACCGATGGTCCGATGGTCTGCAGGACCCCTGGGACTATGGTCTCTAGAGCCGGTGCTGCCCCTATCCAGATAACACTACTGAGGTGAACTCTTTGGACAAAAATGGACTGCACACAATGTGGCCATATGTTGTGTGAGCACTTTATGGCTCTACGCATTTACAGGAGGCTGTCCTACTGCTCTCTTTCTAGATCGTGGAGAAGACGGTAGAGAGGAGGGGACAGGAGCTTGTTAGGGTACTAGAAGTACAGAATGAGAAGGAGTGTGCTGTCACCAGGGAAGGACAGCAGAAGGAGTAGCAAATAGGCAGGCATACAAAATTGATTTGGCTATTCTTACACAGTCCGGTAGGCTATAAGTCCAAATTCAGGATATGCACTCCAGGGGAAGGCTTTCCCCCTTGTCGACTCTGGAGGACAGTCCAGTGTTGCACAGTCTTTTCCAGGGAGTGTCTTGGCGCAGGAACCTCAGGTCTGAAGGACACTCACCCGGTGCTGCTTTCTTGATGGTGTGAGGTTCCCAGTTCTCAGCCTGCTTCTCTTTCATCTCTTGCAGGATGAAAGGATTAAGGGTGGGGCAAGCCATAGTTCAGGGAAACTCCCTTTACAGTCCAACAGGGAGGTGATCTTGTGAAGGGATTTACAGCCCCACCCTAATCCTTTAACATACAGCACAGGGAAACCACAAAACAGAGGCTAGGCACAAGATACTGGGAATCATGGCCAAACCACATGTCTACCTCTATTTCTGCGGGGACACAGTTCAATCCATGACACTCACCTTTACTTCCTGCAAACAGGAGTTCTCCTCCAGGGTGATATGCTTTGAGTTCTGGCTAAATCATCACCCAAACTCCCTGTAGATACAGGGTTTCTCTTGTCTCTAGTGAACAGTGACGTTTGACTTCACACTAATTCCTCATCGACACTCCTTGCAGAGAAGAGCTTCTAACTTAAGTGTGTTCCCTCGTGTGCTATGAGGTGTGACTGAGCACTAAAGCCTTGCACACATTCCCTTCCCATATACGGCTTCTGGCCTGAGTGTCTCCTCTGGTGTCTGATGAGGTTTGACTTCTGGCTGAAGCTATGCCCACACTCCCTGCAGACATAAGGCATCTCCCCTGAGTGTGTCCTCTGGTGAAAAAAGAGGACTGACTTTCTACCAAAGCCTTTCCCAAACTACCTGCAGACATAGGGCTTCCCCCCTCAGTGAGTCTTCAGGTGCGAGATGAGGTTTGACTTGTCCGTAAAGCCTCGCCCACACTCCTGGCAGACATAGGGCTTCTCCCCTGAGTGTGTCCTCTGGTGTGTGATGAGGGTTGACTTCTGCCTAAATCCTTGCCCACACTCCTGGCAGACATAGGGCTTCTCCCCTGTGTGGATCCTCTGGTGTTTGATGAGGGTTGACTTGTCCACAAAGCCTCGCCCACATACCCTGCAGACATAGGGCTTCTCCCCTGTGTGGGTCCTCTGGTGTCTGATGAGGCTCGACTTATCTGTAAAGCCTCGCCCACACTCCCTGCAGACATAGGGCTTCTCCCCTGAGTGGGTCCTCTGGTGTCTGATGAGGCTCGGCTTCCCTGTATAGCCTCGCCCACACTCTGTGCAGACATAGGGCTTCTCTCCTGAGTGTTTACACTGGTGTGAGATGAGGGTTGACTTCCAAGTAAATCCTCGCTCACACTCCCTGCAGACATAGGACTTCTCCCCCGAGTGGGTCCTGCGGTGTGTGCTGAGGTCGGACTTCTGCGTAAACCCCCGCCCACACTCCCTGCAGACATAGGGCTTCTCCCCTGAGTGGGTTCTCTGGTGTCTGATGAGGCTCGACTTCTCTATATAGGCTCGCCCACACTCCCTGCAGACACAGGGCTTCTCTCCTGAGTGTCTCCACTGGTGTGAGACGAGGGTTGACTTCCGCGTAAATCCTCGCCCACACTCCCTGCAGACATAGGGCTTCTCCCCCGAGTGGGTCGTGCGGTGTCTGCTGAGGTAGAACTTCTGTGCAAACCCCCGCCCACACTGCCTGCAGACATAGGGCTTCTCCCCTGAGTGTGTACTCTGGTGTGTGGTAAGGTTTGACTTCCGCCTAAATCCTCGCCCACACTGCCTGCAGACATAGGGCTTCTCCCCTGAGTGTGTCCTCTGGTGTGTGGTAAGGTTTGACTTCCGCCTGAATCCTCGCCCACACTCTTCGCAGACATACGGCTTCTCATCTGAGCGTGTCCTCTGGTGCATGCTGACATAGGACTTCTGCATAAATCCTTGCCCACGCTCCCGGTAGATATAGGGCTTCTCCCCTGTGTGGGTCCTCTGGTGTGAGATGAGGTTTGACTTCTCCCTAAAGCCTCGCCCACACTCCCTGCAGACATAGGGCTTTTCTTCTACATATGTCCTCTGCTGTGTGATGAGCTGTGACTCTGGGCTAAAGTCCTCTCCACACTCTCCACAACAGACTTTGGTCACTCTTGAGATTCCTGCCCCCAGGAATAATGTGTCTGTGTCCTCACGATTCACCTTCAGGACTGGGCTGCTCTGTGACTCCATCATTCTCTTACCATCCCTAGAGCTCCCCATCTGCGCTGTGGATCCGCTGCAGCAGGCCTTTGAAATTCCCCCCGCCTGTGTCTCTTCAAACACTGGTCTGGACACATCTCCTCCCTCTGGACCTTCGGCTTTGTCAGTCGAGTTGTGTTGCTCAGAAGGCTCCTGCCTCTTAGTCACTGGATGGCGGTCCTCTGATTGGAGGTGTTTTCTTGTTCTGTTCTCAGAGGGGTGGCTGCGATTCACGTGTTGGCTGAGGAATTTCAGACTGGAGAAGGCCAGGGTGCAGGAGGGACACGGATGGATCTCCTGTCTTGCTTCTCCTGGAAGAGCAAGTTTTCAGTCAGAGTTGGTGCACACAAAGATGCCTGACCATCTGCTTCATCTCATGAAAACACTTCCCTGGGATCATCGCAGTGTGTTCGTAGCACAGGTCTCCACAGCAATCTGGAACCCCACAGCAAGGCCCTTCTCTATAGTTCAGCCAGACAAGGGCCTTGACGTAGGAACTGGAGGAAGCCTGACTCTTCCCAGCTGAAACTACTCCACAGGCATCTTCCAAGCCCTCTGACTACTTGGATACGGAGTGGGCAGCTTTTTTTCACTCATCACTGCCTTTCTACAGGCTGTGACTTCCCTGTCACAGTTGGCTTAAAAACCAAACCTCCCCACGCAGATGGTAGACGGTTAATACAACGCTAGGCTCCACTCCTCCCATTATCGGGTTTCACTTCCTCAACCTCTCACTTCAAAAACGGGGTGTCATGCGTTTGCTCATCTGAAAATAGCTGTTGAAAGCCCATTATGTGCTGGGCATTCAGTGAAGGCACAGACACTGAAGAAGTTTGGGTGCCTAACGCGACAGATGGATTTATGGGACACCCGGCATGTGTCTGCTTCTTCACATGTAATGCTTTCAGACAACATATGGATTCTACATCTTCACCCTTATTTTACGCATTATAGGAATCTGGATCTCCAAAAATCTGGAAGTTTTGCCTGTGCTCCGCGGCTCCCCATAATGAACTCAGGTCTGTGACTTTGAAGTTAATCACACTCAACACAGCACCCTACTTCTGCCCTCCAGTGTATACTTATGGACACAAACCAACCTCAAGAACTTTTCTAGAGGAACAGCAGGGACTCGGTCCCAAATCATTTTCTTACCCAGTTTCTGTCGCGAGTGCTGATCAGAGGTACTTGCTTCTCCAGGAGACCACACTGGTTTCTGGGCCTGCTCTGAGTCAGCTGTGCACTGCAAAATTGCTGTTTCTGATACTTCCTTCCAAACCGATTCTTTACTTACAGGCACCGCGGACGTTCCCTTCAACGTGAGAGTTACATATTGAAGGAGAACAAGCATCCGCACACACGACCTTCATTAGTGCTCCCACAGCCCTGAGGTACCTGGGAGCCAGAGGACTGGAGGGAAGAGGAAGGGCCCCCACAAGAACCTAAGTCTTCAATCTGCATCCCTTAAATAATCTCAAAAGGTCTCCGTGTAGGAGAAGGGACGGAGGGTGAAGGCTGGAGACACTAGCTGTGAATGAACACCCGCTGGGAGAGATGCGGTGGGGCTTAAAGGAACAGGGAGTCCGATATAAACCAGTGCACATGGAATGGGAGAGAAAATGTAAAAAATCACAGAGGGGATGACACACAGGGGAACTGAGGGATGGAGCGGTGTGACTGGGAAGGGAACAGCCAACTGCTACAGATAGGCATGGAGACGACAGAAGTAGCGATGCCAAAGGCAGAAAACTTGTCATATCCTAGAAGGAATACTAACTCTGGAATTAAAAAATACTGGAATAAAATTTGCCAATTCTTTCCTTATGAATTCTGCTGAATAACGCTTTACAGATAGCTAATTCTCTGGATCATTCTGTTACTCTTTATGCAGAAAACGCACACATCCTCAATTTTAAAGTTACAATGTTAACAGTGTAAATAAAAGTAAGTTACTGACTACAACATGAATGTGAGACTACTTCCTTCACAGCTGTGCTACAAACTTCCTCTCCTGCACCATCTCCACAGTTAAAACTGGACTCACTGGGATCGTCTTCAGAATTCTCTAACTTTCTTACAAAGCAAAACCCATGCCACTGCTGTGTAGCTGATTCTGATAGTGACCTTCTAGGACAGCGAAGCGTCCTGTACGATTTCAAGGCAACAACTGGTAGGTTCAAACTACTGTCATTTGGACTAGCAGCTGAGCTCTCAGTCACCGCACCACCAGGGCTCCTTAACTTGCTTCGTCATAGTTGAGATTCTAGATGCGCAATCACGCATTCACAAAATATTCAGGTGTCTGTCGGGGACCAAAGCTGTCCCTGGGACATACGAAACTGGTCAGGTACCCAGGAGGCTCCATAGAGCTTGCAATGCAGAGGGGTCAGCTAAGGAAAGGATTCAAACCACACAAGATGCATCTACTCAGTCCCCAGGGGACAGTGGTGACTTCCTCCTATAGAAAAGACCGTGTCAATCAGTTCTAGAAGAATGAGTTTCTACTGAATAGTGTGTATCTGACAGAAATTCTTAAGTCATTGTTTGACTCTGTATCTCAATCGTCAGCCTAAACATCTTCAGGGCTGGGAGGTGATTCTTCTTCTTAAGTAGGAACCCCTGACGGTGGGGACTTAACCCTCTCCATCTGGGGTCAGCCACCGGACAAAACGACCCTGATATTTGCAGCAAACCGGAAAAGGCTAGCTCCCCTTAGTCAGGGTCTAAGAGCGAAAACCAGCTGAGCACAGCAGGGGACTGAGGTGTGACTCATCAGCTGGACCTTGGGGGACACAGCCTGAAATTCATAAATATGTGTAGCTTTTCATGAGCAAGTTAGTGTTTTGGATTCCACTCCATTCCGGGTGGCACCATGACATCAGGTGTGCAACCGAACGTGTCGGCACCTCAGTTTCCTCATCAGTGAAACAGTCAACACTCACAGGCTTGTCTGGACGAAAGGTGTTTCAAAAATGACTCTCACACTATCATTATGTCAAGCCTGTACGTTCAGCTTGTACTCTGTAGATGCTACAGGCGGGTCAGCACTGGCTACAAAGGGAAAGGCTGGATGTTCAAATGCACCCCCAGGCCCCTGAGAAGAAAGAGCTGGCAGTCTACTTCCGAAAGGTCACAGCTTCAAACCCCCGTGAGCACAGCTCTGCTCTGACACAGCAGGAGCTGGAATAGAGTCAGTGGGTACGACCGTTCTATCTGGAGTCCCTCGGTGGTACAAAGGGGTAAGCCCTTAGCTATGAACAGAAGGATAGGAGTCTGGAATCCAACCACAAGAGCTTGAAAGAAAGGCCTGGTGATCAGTTTCTGAGAGATCACAGCCATTGCAAACCTCCTCCCAACACAAGGGTTGTGAAGAGTTGCAACAGACTCAACAGCAACTCTTTTTTGTTTCTTTGTAAATTTCTATTGGGGTGTCGACTAACAGTCCTCTTAGAAGGTTAAAAAAAAGAAGTAAAATTTCATCACTGCTCCATCTTACGCTCTTATCTAGTAAGTGGTAACACTTGCCAAGCCAAGTGCCGTTCAGTCGGGTACCAATTAAGTTTATTAATATAAATTTCTCAGAAATAAAGTCAGGAATACTATGGAAATGAAACAAGCGGTGTCTATCACTGTCACAGCCGTCATGGGTGGGACTGTGGCCACGAGTAGCCGGCAGCAGTCCTGGTCCCCCCTGAGTGTGGCTTCCTCAGAAGGGTGTTCTTGCCCATAAGACTCACAGATACTCACCTTCTGGGGTTTTCTCGCCTGCACTCTGGAGGCCACCCAGGGAGGTTTGCCTGAAAGGCAATGAGAAATCAGAATTTATTTTGCTTAGTGAATGCTCCAGACCCTGGTAACGCTCAGGTACGGATACAGAATTAAAAAGCAGAGCATGGAGAGCCCAAGGGTTATCCAAGGGGAATTTGAAAGGGTTTCTACAGTATCATTCCTTAATGTGCCATTGGTTCCACAAAATGTTTAAAATCTCACCTCTGATTTATCTTATAGACACAAAGTATGTCTTACGCTTACTTGAAGACATTAATCAACTAGCATCGGGGTTAGAATTGGATTCAGACAGAGATCTGTGATAAACCAGGAGGGACAGGGTCATCTATGAAGACTCTCTCCCTGTCAAAACTAAACAAGCCATCACTGTGTTTGACCCATCACACTACTTCTGTGAGCTGCCAAGGTCTGAAATCTGTGGATGCGAATCACAGATGTTGAATCCAACTTGATCTTTCCTGCTTAGGAGGAAGGACTATCGTTTTGTAATCTCTCCCATCTGAGCTTACACTTCTATTTTATAAAGACGGCACAACACCTTATCTGCCTGAAGCAGCTGGGCTCCGATCAGGCGGGCAAGCTCAGGACAATTAAACAGCTCTCAAGGCTCTCCCGAGATCAAGCCTGAAACACCAGGCTCCGTTTGGGGTAACAGAATCGTGGGTAGTGATTAAATGTACATTAATAATGTATCTTGATAAATGTTCTAACTGTGCATTCTTGTAAAGACACTGAAGGCACAGACTATGAACCACTATAAAATTAACATTAGAAAGTAGTTTGACACTTAAATTAAGGTTCCTTAATTGTCCTTGGATTCATCATGAAGCTTTAGCAAACATAATCTTGTTAAAGAGAGGTAATCAATTTTAAGTATAAAGAAAGCCTAGACAATTGTACAGGAAAAACCTACAAACCCACTACCATGGAGACCTTAACATTCTGCTACAACTGCTTCTGAGCTTTTAATTTCTATTTTAAAATTAAAAAAATGACAGCTAATCATAGCTACGTCACCTGTGAGCCCTCTCTCCTTCTCTGATGTTGGATCTGGTATTTCTTATTCACGTTCCATTGTCATTTATCTACCATCTCTTAATATAGTGGAAAATAGCATACAAGGTCTGACAATTAGCTTTGTGAACTCATCTGAGAAAAAGTGTTGCAGATCGGACTGTTGAATATCACTACGGTCACCCTGGAAGTACATCCCTTCGGAAGCTGTGCAGTGATGCCAGCGTCTGATCCACCCTTCAAAGGACTTTTGGAACTCTTTTTCTGGAACGGCCACCAGAGCTGTTGTTGGATTACCCTCGATGTCCTTCAATGTCATCAAAAGGTCTTCCTTTCAATAGTTCCTTTATCTTTGGGTACAGAAAGAAGTCACAGGGAACCAGATCAAGGGAGTAGGTAGCATGTTCCAATACAGCTGCCTGTTAACTGGGTAAAAACTCCCTCACAAACAACTCTACAATTAAGTTTGCAAACTTGTCACCGTGCAACCGTGCACAACGGCCATTCCAAAAATGTTCTGAAGGGTTGACCAGGTGCTGGTGTCACTGCATAGTGACGGCAGTAACATTCAGCAATGAGGTCTACAACACTTAGAACAACTAAGTTCACAGCTGTAACTGTGAGACCTCCTATGCTATCTAACAACATAAACCCTGGTGGCATGGTGGTGAACTGTTATCGCAGCTAACCAAAAGATCGGTAGTTTGATTCCTCCAGGTGCTCCTCGGAAACTAGGGGTCAATTCTACTCTGTCTTGTGGGGTCGCTATGACTCAGAAACACTCTGACAGCAGTAGCTTCTCAAAAAGTTTTTTAAAGCACCTTACACATTTTCAAATTTTCAAAAACTAGTCTTTCACTGAACATACGCTTTGGATCCTGCTTGCTTGGGAAACATTTCCACTTTGCTGTGAACAAGCCCTCTCCCTTGCTAGCTTCTGAAAACTGTCCGAGGCCTGAACCCTGAAAATCCTGTTGGCCTCACCTTGCTGCCTAGGTGTCCAGTCCTCACTGGAATCCTTAGTCTCATCCACATTAGCTTTGATGATCTTTCTGTGACAAAACGTGAAGGCTGGGCACGTGGCTCTGAGACCTGGAAAGAAGCAAAACCTTTGTACTTAAGGGGAAAGCTAGGAGCAAAGAGGAACAGCCGCTCGGTGATGGGCTCGGACAGGCCAGAATGGACACAAGAAAAGCAACTTTCCCTCCAGGTGCTTCCGCGTGGTCTGAAAATTAAGTCAGCAAACCTGTCACTTTGCAAGGAGTACTCTGATTGTACATCTTCCAATACAGTTCTGTTTCTTCTTTTGGCATTCTTTGCTCTGTGCAATGTTTTTCTCCAGTAAACTTCAAATCTATCAAACCCTGTCTTCCCTATTGACTGTCCAGCTTTTGCACATACATGATATGACTGAAAATTGCTTGAGTCAGGCAGTTTTCAAGGTGGTGTTCCGAGGCCATCTTCCTCAGCAGAGTAGACCTACAGACGCTCTTGGCACTAGAATTATAGAGAAGTTTCATTTCATAGACAAAAGCTATGTTCTTGTGAATGCATGTGGATCTGAATCTCCACTTCATACTAAATTCTCTCCCTTTACCCAGGACTTCCTCTGTCCTCTGTGCACTCCACCAGGTGCCAAATTTGGATGCTCTACCTGGGCCAGAAGTAGGACGCCATATGCAGGACGTGAGCTATCCTCCTGGACTTCAATAGGAACTATTTAATAAATGGCGGAGAAAAATTCTGCCAGGACCCTTAAGCAGGAAAAAACAGGGTAGACACAAGACCGTTATCCAGGCACAGATCACTATCAGCCTCCTATCTTTCTCAGTGCTTGCACATGGAAACCTATGCCCACACCGATCACCACTGCCCAGGTAGGAATGGAGTGAACAGCTGGCACCAAACACTTGGTGACCAGCTATTTCGGAACCTGAGCTGAACATATACAAGAAAAGTTAATGAAATTCTGGGCCAGTGTTCCTAGTAAGAGGTATAACAACCTAGTGACTGAATTTCCAAAAAGAAACCAAACCCACCGTTGTTGACTTAAGATGCAACTCACAGAGACTCTAGATTTCAGAGAAGGACTGTCCCACAGTGTCCAAGGAGTACCTGGCAGATCCGAACTACAAATCTTTTGCTTAGCCTACATAACTATCAGGCTTTCCATAGAATCTCCAACACACTAATAATCAAACTGTCTCACACAACCAATTTATATGGATATTTCTAAAACAACAAAAAAACAGAACACAGTAAACAGACAGATTACAAAAACTTTCTGATAGCTCTGAGACAACAATAAACATAGATACACTAAAAGAGGAAGTCTAAAATGACTTCAGAAAGCTCCCCAAACAAAGAAGTAAAATATTTTCGAGACAAAGAGGACAATAACGGGAATCACAGCACACTCAAATTGCTATGTACATTTTTGAGGAGACACAATTAAAACCATTACAGTAACAGATGCCAACTATATGATGAAAAATAAGGCAAGACAATTTTAAAAAATGAAGAAACACAGCAATGTGGGCATGAACTAAAATGAATGATACATGAATGACTAGAGTATGACAACAGGTGGTGGAATAACAGAAAATACAGAGAGAACTGTTGAAGATCTGTTGACAAAAAACTTCTCTGATATCATAAAAGATGAGAAGATATCTATCCCAGATGCTCATTGAACTCCACACAGGACAGATCCCAGAAGAAGGGCACCAAGGAATATCATAATCAAACTCCCCAAAACTAAAGATAAGCAGAAAATTTTAAAGGCAGTTAGGGCTAAACAAATAAATAATCTGCAAAACAGTCAATAAGACAAAACTTGGACGGCTCAGCAGAAACGATGAAGGCAAGAAGGAAACGTGATCACATATAAAGCCTTGAAAGGAAAAAATCTGCAAGCCAAAAATTATGTACCCTGCAAAATTGTTTCCTAAATAGGGTGGTGAAACTAGGACACTCCCAGATAAATGGAAGTTTAGAGAACTTGCAAAACTCAAAGTGAAATTACAGAAAATACTGAAGGAACTTCTTCAGTTAGAAAATAGACAACACATGATAAAAATGAACAGCTACACCCAAATTATCACACCGTGAAGCAGAACAATTTAATAAATCCATCACAAAGGAAGAGATTGAAAAGGTCATCAGAACACTGCCAACCAAAAAAAGCCTGGGCCAAGATGGCTTCACTGCAGAATTCTACCAAGCATTTAGAGAAGAGTTATCTGCAATACTACTGAGACTATTTCACAGTATAGAACGGGATGGAGTACTCCCAAACTCATTCTATGAAGCCAGCATAACCCTGATACCAAAGCCAGGGAAAGACCCAACAAAGAAAGAGAAGTACAGACTGATACCACTCATGAATCTAGATGGAAAAATCTTCAGCAAAATTCTTGCCAATAGAATGCAACAACATATAAAGAAAATAATCGATCCTGACCAAGTGAGATTGATACCAGGGATGCAAGGCTGGTTCAACATCAGAAAAATAATCGATGTGATGAACCACATAAATAACACAAAAGACAAGGATCACCTGATTTTGTCCATTGATGCAGAAAAGGCATTTGATCAAGTCCAACACCCATTCATGCTAAAAACTCTTAGCAAAATGGGCATAGACGGCAAATTCCTGAACACAATAAGAGCCATTTACACAAAGCAAATTGCCCACATCATCCTGAATGGAGAGAGACTGGAAGACTTTCCCTTGAGATCAGGAACTAGACAAGGATCCCCACTCTCACCTCTCCTCTTCAACATTGTGCTAGAAGTTCTAGCCAGAGCAATTAGACGAGATGAAGAAATAAAGGGCATCTGCATCGGCAAAGAGGAAGTTAAAAATCTGCCTGTTTGCAGACGGTATCATTGTATATGCAGAGAACCCCAAGGAATCTATAAGTAAGCTACTCAAACTGATAGAAGAATTCAGCAAAGTCTCAGGATACAAGATAAACATAAGTAAATCAGTAGGATTCCTTTATACCAACAAGGAGACTGTTATGGAAGAAATTATCAAATCAATACCATTTACGACAGCCCCTAAGACGATAAGATACCTAGGAATTAATTTAACCAGAGAAACAACAGACCTTTACAAAAAGAACTACAAGCCCTTACTACAAGAAACTAAGAGAGACTTAGATAAATAGAAAAACCTACCCTGCTCATGGATAGGAAGACTTAACATGGTGAAAATGTCTACTCTACCCAAAGCAATTTATTTATATAATGCAATCTCAATGCAAGTTCCAGCATCATTCTTTAAAGACATGGAGAAACAAATCACCAATTTTGTTTGGAAAGGGAAGAAGCCTCGGATAAGTAAAGTACTACTAAAGAAGAAGAATACACTAGGAGGCCTCTAATTACCCAATCTTAGAACATACTACGCAGTGGTCAAAACAGCCTGATACTGGTACAAGAACAGGCACATAGATCAATGGAACAGAATTGAGACCCTAGAGATGACACCATCTGCCTATGAAGAGCTGATATTCGACAAAGGTCCTAAGACATTAAACTGGGGAAAAACAGTCTCTTTAACAAATGGTGCTGGCAAAATTGGTTATCCTTCTGCAATAAACTGAATCAAGATCCATATCTTACAACTTACACAAAAACCAACTCCAACTGGATAAAAGACCTAGATATCAAACTTAAAACAATAAAGCTCACACAAGAAAAGGTAGGAAAAACAATGGAAGTTTTAATACACAATCAGGACAGACTCCAAAATCTGTCAAATGACAATCAACAGAACAGAAAATAGATAAATGGGAACGATTAAGAATCAAACAGTTTTGCTTATCCAAAGACGTTATTAATAGAATTAAAAGAACACTCACAGAATGGGAGAAAATATTTGGCAACTCTATGTCAGACCGACACCTGATCTCTATAATCTATAAGATACTACAAAATATCAATAAGAAGAAGACAAACCATTCAATTAAGCGATGGGCAAAGGAGATGGACAGACATTTTACTAAAGAGGAGATCCAGGCAGCCAAAACCCACATGTGGACATGTTCACGATATTTAGTTATTAAGGAAATTCAAATGAAGACGATAATGAGATACCATCTCAGCCAAACAAGATTGGCCATGATCCAGAAAACACAAAACAACAAATGCTGGAGTGGCTGTGGAGAAAGTGGAACCCTCCTACACTGTCGGTGGGGTTGCAAAATGGTCCAGCCTCTTTGGAAAGCAATCTGGCGCTTACTTACAAAAATGGATATCGATATACCATTGGACCCAGTAATTCCACTATTTGGAACATATCCTACAGAATCAAGGCCTTTCACACCAGTGGACACATCCACCAGAATGTTTATTGCAGCACAGTTGATGACAGGAAAAAGATGGAATCAACCCAGATGCCCAACAACAGAAGAATGGATAGCTAAACTATGGTACATATATTTAATGGAGCACTACACAATGATTAAGAATAACGATGATTCCAGGAAACATCTCCTAACCTGGTTTCAACTGGAAGACATTATGTTGAGTGAAAGTAGTCAGCGACAAAGGGACAAATACTGTATGAGACCTCTACGATAAGACCTCAAAAACAGACTTCTGTATAGAAGAAAAGACTCTTTCACAGCTGCAAGGGAAGGGAGGAAGAGAGGGTGAGGGGGGAGAGTTTAGTTTAGAAAGTTGCTAGAAATCTGGTTGGGAGAAATCGGTGATACCACACATTAGAAACAAGAACAACATTAAGTGGACTTCAGCATAGCTTGAGTACTCCTTCCATCTTAACCCAATATTGCAAGGATAGAGTAGCTGGGGCAGGGGGCAGGGGACCATGCTCTTAGGCGAAATCAAGGCCAACTGGCACAACTAGCATTTTGCTGACAGAGCTCTCTTCACCCCACATTGGTGAGTGGCATCTGGGGTCTTAAAAGCTGCCAAGCTGCCATCCGAGGACACACCAAATGGTCCCAACTCAGCAGGAACGGATGCTCACCGAGGACCAAAATGACCGCGGTAAAGACAACCTAGAAGACATAGAGACCCACAAGAGTGGGTGCCTTCATCGACTTAGAACAGGAAGAACCGGATGGTGCCCGGCCACCACCAGTGATAGTCACGATGCAGCTTACGAGGTTGAGTCTCACTGGCAACACAAGAATAAAAAGGGGTGCATCCTGAGATCTCCACTAAAAGACCTCAGTTGATGGTCCAGAGGTTTCGGGGTGACCCTAAGAGCATGGCCCCCGGCCCTGATGCTGCCCCTGCCCATAAATCATAACGAAGCTCCACTCTTTGGACAGGAATGGATTGGACTTGGCAATGCAGACTGACCATGTAATGGTTGCACTTTATGGTTCTATACATCTATAGGATATCATCCTGCTGACCTCTGGCTGGAAGAAGGAGAGTGGGTGGAGAGAAGCGGAAAGCAGGCTGTTGGGAGGATGAGACATGTATGGAGCAGAGAGGAATAGTGTGCTGTCACCGGACAGGGAGAGTAGTGGAAGCTGCATATAGGTGGGCATGTAAATTTATACGGGAAGGTACATTTTCACTCAGTCATGTTAAATAGAAAATTAGAAAAAGTAAAAAAAAATCAACAGCTACAATGCAGGACAGAGAAACTACATATCTACTCAGAGAGAGAAAGCATAAAAATACATCAAAGCTAAAACACTTAAGAATACAAAAACTGAGATGTCTGGAAACACAAGAGGACAATACTCTATCAAAACGTGAGACTCAATAATGTAGTCACAGGTCTTTCATATGGAGCGGAAGTCAACGCAACACAGGAATTTAAAGACTGGCTTAAATTTAGAACAACAGGGGTGAATACTAAGGGAACGACAATGGAAATGAACATTTCTACACATCAAAATAAAAAAACAAAAACATAAATTGTCAACAGTCATGATGCCAACAACAATACAGCAGGTGAACAGAAAACCCACAAAGGAAAACGACTTAGCACAGAAAATTAAGTGGAATAAACAAATTGTCAACAACAAACAGAAAAACCAAATAAAAGCCCTACATTTATACTCATTAATAATTATGCTGGATAGAAACGGATTAAATCTATCACCAAAGTGACAAAAAATAGTAGAATGGGTAAAAAAAAAGACTATCCATCTATAAAGTGCCTCCAAGACATACATCGTAGACATCAAGATATGGGGTCTGACAATGAGGTCCACAAACTTACCTGTTCTAAGTGCGACATAACTTATTGCTGAATCTCACCACGGTCACCTCTGAAGTACACCCCTTGAGAAGCTATGCACTGATCCCAGCACCTAGCCTATCCTTCCAAGCAATTCTGGAACTCTTTCTGGAACGGACATTGCACACTTGTGGCAGGGTGGCAAGTTCATGCACTTCATTGTCTAGTTGTCTTTCAGGGAGTCTTTATGCAGTAAATACCTGCAGAGGAACACCACTCCTGTGTACCTGAGCTGACTCTCAATCAACTATCTCTTTACCCCAAGTTAGAGGGAATACTGAAGGAAGACATTTTGACGATATTCCAGGTATCAAGGGTAATACGATGATCAGAGCTGTCATATCAGCCTTGATGTCCTGATGTCATCAAAATGGCTTTCTTTCAGTATTTCTTCTATCTTCAGCTAAAAAAAGTCACTGGAGGCCTCATCAGGTGAGCAGGGAGGGTGTTCCAATACCGTTAGTTGTTTACTGGCTATAAACTCCATCACAGACAGTGCCTTGTGACCCGTGGCACTGTTGTGATCCAAGAGCCATGAGCTGTTCGAGAAAGGTTCAGGTCATTTGCACCTAACTTTTTCACATGGTATTTTCAGCATTCCAAGCAGTATGCTTAGCTTACGTGTTGGTCCAGTTGGTAAAAACTCGTGACAGACAATCACTCTAACATCAAAAAACATTAGCAACATCATTTTGACTCTTGATTTGCACAGATGGAACTTTTTGGTCTGAGAAACCTGGCTGACTTCCATTGAGCCCTGTGACGCTTTGTTTCAGGGTTCTACTGGTACACTCATGTTTCAACAACAGTGATGACACGACCCAAAACATTGTCTTGCCTCTACAAAACGTCTGCTGAGCAGAGCAACAGCTTTCAGAAAGCATCTCAATCAGTGGGAGAAACCAGGTGGACAAGAGCCTACTCATGCCTCCACAATCAGTGAAAAACAGCACTCAGTTGTAAAAGCTAACTAGCTTGAGCCTAATCTACACACACAGATCAAAGCCATTCCTTCAGAAAGAACCTTTCTCCCTCCTACCGGCACTTCCCACTCTCTTCTCTGCAGAGCCCCAGCTGCAGAGACTGACGCATTACCTGAGTCAGAAGTAGGACTCCTTGTGTGTGCCCTGACCCATTCTCATACACTTGAAGAGGGAACAATTTAACAAATAAAAGGAGAGAGGATACAAAATAATCTGTTGGCTCCCCCAAGCCAGGAACTCACAGAAAAACAGTCAGGCATGAGACAACAGCCTCCCTCACATACACGCACGGAGGGCTGTCAGCTCCCCGCTCTTCTCAGCATGTGCACGCACCTGTGCCTATACCAATCACCCTGCCCATCTAGGAACGCAGGGGACAGCCTGCAGGACATACATGATGACCGACTTCCTGGTCACTGCAGCTAAGTACTACACGAAAATAAATAAATGCCTAGGACTGCATGCTTAGTGACAGCTGTAACCACTTGGTGGCAGGATGTTAGGGCATAAAAGCCACCGACAGTGAAACTAAGTCACACAACCAGCCTGTTTTCGTATTACAAAACAAAACCGGAAGCTAGAACATACCAAGGAAACAAATAAATACAAGAACTTGGGGATGCCTCAGAAATAACAGTCAATATCAATTCCCTTACAGGGCAGACCACTTCGGCTTCAGAAAGCTCCTCAAACAAAGAGTCAAGAAATTTTCAGGAGAAGACAACTTTCTGGAGTTATAGTGGTTGGAACACAAAACAGTGATATTCACGACTTGTTTTACTCAGCTAGGGCTGCTCTAACAGTAATACCACAGAGTGGATGGCCTTAACAAAGGAAGGTTTATTCTTACATAGTCTCGTAGTCGGCAAGTCCACATTCAGGGTGCCCGCTCCAGGGGAAGGCTTTCCCCTTGTCAGCTCTGGAGGAAAGTCCGGTATCACATCAGTCTTTGTTCAGGGAGCATCTCGGCACAGGAATCTCAGGTCTGAAGGATGCACTCTGGTCGGGGTGCTGCTTTCTTGATGGTGTGAGGTCTCCAATTCTCCACTTGCTTCACTTTCCTTTTATCTCTTGGAGGATGAAAGGATTAAGGGTGGGGCAAGACATACTCCAGGGAAACTCCCTTTACAGTGGAGCAGAGAGGTGATCTTATAAAAACATTTACAGCCCACGTTAATCCTTCAACATACAACACTGGAAAACCACAAGGTGGAGGACAGCCACAAGACACTAGGAATCATGGCCCAGTCACATGGTTACACATATTTTTGAGGGGACACAATTCTATCTATGACACAACTCCTCAAGAGATCGAAAACCGATCAGGTAAAAGGATGCACGGAATAACGACACATGGGACAGGCTGCAAGAAAGCACAGAGAGGCAACAATCAGAAATCTAGAAGATCAATATCAAGTTGCAGAATTACAATACCAAGTCAACGGGGCAGAATTCATGCAATGGAAGTAGAATTAGTGAGACTGAAGTTAAAGCAATGGACACCAACATATTTGAGGAAAAATCAGCTGAAAATCATTTTAAAATGAAAAATACTAACAATTATATGGGAATACATTAAGGGGAACACTCTATCAGTGAGTAGAGTACCAGATCAGGGAGGGGGTAACAGACAGAATTGTGGAAGAATTCTTGACAGAAAAGTTCCCAGATATCATGAAAGATGAGGTGACAAATATACAAGATGCTCATTAAAGTCCATAAGAGGTTGATCTCAAAAAGAAAGCCGTCCTACACTCAAACGTGCCAGAAATAAGGGTACAGAGAGAACTTTAAAAGTGGCTAGGGATGAACAAAAAATAATCTCCCAAGAAGGGAGTAAATTCAGCACTACTCAGCAGAAGCAATACAGGCAAGGCATATACAAAGTCGGGAGGAAAAAAACTGCCAGCCAAGAATTACATATCAAGCAAAACTGTCTCTGAAATAGGACGGTGAAATCAGAACACTTCCACATAAACAGAAGTTTACAGAATTTGCAAAAACCAAACCAAAATGACAATAAATACTAAATAGAGTCTTTGAATTAGAAAACTAATAACATCAGATAATGAATCAAGACTAGAATGCAGGACAGAGCAAACACATATCAATCCAGATAGGGAAACTGCAAAGCAAATTAAAACTAAAACACTAAAAATAGAGAAACAGAGCATTTTGACCAAAAAGCACGCATTTGGGGGCAGGGGAGAGAAGGCTTCCAGTGACACACATCCCTAGTCGGCGCTTCCTTGTTCCATGGCAGCTGAGTACATGAGAACCCGGGAGCAGACGGATGTCTGAGGCATAGCTTCCTGGGACAAAAGGAGGGACAGGAGGAACCCGTGAAGCATCAGAACTGCTCCAACGAGGCTCTCTTTTCTGCAGGGAACTGACTGCAAAGGGTGCCCCAGGGACAGGAGCAGGTGTGCAGTCCTCACTGGTAACGTTTCAAATGGCAACATAAACCCACAAAGCACACAGATGTGCCCATAAAACACACGGTCAGGAATGGCCATGCTAAGCGCAGAGCTTACCAGCAAGTCGTCCGGGAAGAAGACTGTCTTACACAGTTGTAAATCACTTGATGAGTCTGTCAAACAGCATGGGCATTTTCTCACTTTTAACGTAGTCATTCTTTCCGTGCATGAGGCTGACTTTTGAAACCAGCACTTTGGACAAAGGCAGGTTAGTAAGGGCTAAATTCCCACACGAAGCAGCTGCACCAGGTGACAGACACAGTGAAGGGCCTGGATCTGCACGGGGTACGTGATGCAAGGACTTTAATATCTGCAGTGACCCCCGGACAGGTGTCCCCTGACACATTTGTGGAGGACTGGGTGGAGCGGAGGGCTGGAAAGGATGCGAGACACAGGTCTCAACCGAAAAGGTGGAAATTCACCACACAAACCTTCACTCAGTGCCCTGGGCTTCTAGGTCAGCAGGAAACTGTGTTGCATTGGCACAACAGTGGGACAGTAAAGAGCAGGACGAGGATGGACAGTGACCAGGTCAGGGCAGGAAGAGTGTTGGAACTGAGAGGGGCTCCCGCAGGGGTGGGGCCCGGATGGGAGGCTGGGTCAGTACTGGATGGGGGCTAATCCTTCCCTCACCCCAACCACGCAGGTCCCCTGAATTTCCTAGTCTAGCGCCCTAACACCAACGGGACTTGATTCTCATTCTTCCCGTCCAAAGGAGTCTTGGGTGTGCTTGCGAGCAGTGATTCTGCCTGCCTGTTTTAAGTTAAGCTCTCAAACTATGTAGGCCACAAGTCTAGTGTTATGTGGGCCACACATGTGGAATCTTAGACAGTTTCCTCCTAAAAGGGGGAAGAAAGTTAAATCACAGGCCTTTCTGAGGGAAGGGAGCAACTATAAAGCTACATGAGAATGAGGTGGGTGCAAACCAGACACGGGACCCCGGGGCTCTGCTACTAGCCCAGAAAGAGGTGGTGCGATTCCAGGCAGTGCTTAGAAAAACTGCATCACTAAGGAACCAGTGTCATTTTCATGGAAATGACAGACCAATTAAACACGGCAGTTGTAAGACGGCGTTTTCACGAGGTTAACTCAGCCTGCTGAGGGGGCCCTAGCTCCAATCTGGAGAGCCCTGTGAGGACCTGACAGCCTACTACTGAAGAGAATCAGCCAGAGAACTCTGAGAAGAACAAGTGGAACACAATCTGATCTACTGCTCGGGATCATCCCCCCAGGTTGGAAGATACTCAAAACCTGACTAGAGAAGGGCTGCCTCCTCACAGTAGACACAACCTTAACGAAGTACATGGAATCTAGCTTTTGGGACCGTCATTCGCGGATATGGCAGGACTCAAAAGGAGAAGAAACAGTTACAAGCATCGATTAAAAACTGGAATGTGGAAAGTAAAAAATTATAAATGTAGGAAAATTGGAAACGGTCAAAAGTGAATGCAACATATAAACACCAACATCCTAGGCATCAGTCAGCTGAAATGGACTGGTACTGGCCATTCTGAATCAGACAAACATATTGTCCACCATGAAGGGAATGACAACTGGAAGGGGAACTGCGTCGTATTCATCCTCGAAGCCAACATTCCAAGATCTTTCCTGAAGTACAACACTCTCAGTGATAAGACAACATCCCCACTGCCACAAGGAAGATCGAGGAATGTGAAAATGAAGACGCTTGGCAACTTCCGCAGTCTGCAACTGATCCAACACGCAAGCAGGATACACTGATAATTACCAGTGACCGGAACTGGAAAGGGAGAAAGAAGGATTGCTACTTGGGGACCGTGGCCTTGGTCTTAGAGATGATCACGGAGATCGTATGAGAACACTTTGTAAAAGCAACAACTTCTTCATAGCAAGTATCTTTTCCACCAACCTAAACAGCAACTATACACACAGACAACACCAGATGGAATACACAGGGATCAAACGACTACATCTGTGGAAAGGGATGACGGAAAAGCTCGATATCAGCAGTCAGAACAACGCCAGCCGTCAGTTGTGGAAGTGACCATCAAACGCTCCAATGGAAATTCAAGTGGAAACTCAACCAAATTCGAACAAGTCCACAAGAGGTGAAATATGAACTTGAGTATACCCAACCTGAGTTGAGGACACCTCAGAAACTGACTTGATGGCACCTCACAATAGCAGTAGCAACAGAAGCTTCTAATAACGAAAGCTGTGACAATTTGAGTAAGAAAATAAATACTAACATCTAGTAGGCTACACTGATAACAACAACTTAAATGAAGTGGGGTAAAGGATAGCTATCCCATGCGATAGAATTCCAATTACTAAGTACAGAATGAATGGGTGGAATAGAAAAATCACCATTTGGGAAACATAACAGCACTACTGGTTTCAGGTAATGATGATCAGATCGAAAATAAATACACAAATGCAGAATGAAAAACACTATTTCTATAGTCTTAAATTATCTTCGTATGACAAATCGATCAATTACTCATGGGAAAATTAACTTCACAGTTGGCAAAACTAGAAAAAGCACCTTATCTATGAAAGCAAAATAAAACCTTAGTCATAAATGTATGAATGCATTTTATTGTACGCAAATGAACATCAATTGGAAACATTAAAAAATGGGACACGACATATGCTCAAGACCTATTTCTACCACCCAAAGACTGAGAGACAGAAAAATGGAGCATGGACTCCAAAAGCAATTAGCATTGCAGCTGATCATGGAACTAGAGAAATAAACACTAACCAAGACAGTCCCAGTTACCATAAACCTGCTGCTTTTCACCAAAGAAATAAAGTATCTTTATTGATCCTTTCTTTGAGTTCTGGTTGTTTTCTCAGTCCCTCAGAAACTTTGTTCTCTCATCAGACTTTCAAAACTTTGCTGTTTCAAATGACAGCATTACGAATCACACAACTGTTACTACCTCCTTCCACTGTCAGATCTCACGTGCCCAGTGAGGTGTGACAAAGGACAACAAGCTTTGCCACATTTCTTACACTCAGAAGGCCCCTCTCCACTCTCAGCACTCGCAAGGCTAGTTCAGTAGGAGAAGGCCCTAAGGCTTCAGCACATTTCTTACATTTGTCAGGCCTCTCTTCACTGTGAATACTCACATGGCTACGGAAGTGGGAGGAGGGACTACAACTCTGCCACACTCTGTACAGTGACAGGGCCCCTCTTCACTGTGAGTGCCGATATGCGGAGTGAGGAGTGAGGAGAAACCAAGGGATTTGCCACATTTTTGTTTTCTTTATTTAATATAACTGAGTGAAAATGTACATTCCTGTATAAATTTACATGCCCCCCTATATGCAGCTTCCACTGCTCTCCCTGTCCGGTGACAGCACACTATTCCTCTCTGCTCCATACATGTCTCATCCTCCCAACAGCCTTCTTTCTCCTCCTCTCCACCCACTCTCATTCCTCCAGCCAGAGGTCAGCAGGATCATATCCTACAGATGCACAGGACCATAAAGTGCATCCAATATATGGTCACTCTGCATTGCCAAGTCCAATTCATTCGTGTTCAAAGAGTGGACCTTCGTTATGATTTATGGGCAAGGGCAGCATCAGGGCCAGGGGCCATGCTCCCAGGGGAACCTCGAAACTGTCGGACCATCAAGTGAGGTCTTTTAGTGGAGAACTCAGGTTGCACCCTTTTTCTTTCTTGTGTTGCCAGTGAGACTCATCCTAGTTAGCTCCATCGCGGCTATCACTTGTGGCGGCCGGTCACCATCCGGTTCATCCAGTCCCAAGTCGATGTAGGCACCCACTCATGTGGGTCTCTCTATCTTCTAGGTTGTCTTTACCACATGTCGTTTTGGCCCTCGGTGAGCATCCGTTCCTGCTGACTTGGGACCATTTGCTGTGTCCTCGGATGGCAGCTTGGCAGCTTTTAAGACCCCAGACGCCACTCACCAGTGTGGGGTGCAGAGATCCCTCTTAGCAAAACGCTAGTTGTGCCAATTGGCCTTGATTTCGCCTAAGAGCATGGTCCCCTGGCCCGTGCCCCAGCTACTCTATCCTTGCAATATTGGGTTAAGATGGAAGGAGTACTCAAGTTATGCTGAAGTCACTTAATGTTCTTGTTTCTAATGTGTGCTATCACCGATTTCTCCTAAACAGATTTCCAGCAACTATCTAATCTAAATGTTTCCCTCCTCCCTCCCTTCCTACCCTCCCTTGTAGCTGTCAAAGAGTGTTTTCCTCTACACACAAGTCTCTTTTTGAGATCTTATCGTACAGGTCTATACAATATTTGTCGTTTTGTGGATTTGCCACATTCTTTACATAGTTAACGTCTATCTCCACTGTGAAATCTCATATGTTCAGTGAGGCCTGACAAATGAGACCAGACTTTGTCACAGTCTTTACATTTAGAAGGCCTCTCCACATTGTGAATTCGCATATATTAAGTCTGAAGAGTGCCTAAATGATTTACCACAGTCTTTATATTCATAGGGCCTCTCTCCTCGGTGAGCTGCTATACATGTAGTAAAGTCTGACAGCCCGATAAAGGCTTTTCCACATTGCTCACATGCAGAAGGCCTCCCTTCACCACAAAATCTCATACGTGTGGTGAGGTCTGAGGAATGACGAAAGGCTCTGTCGCGTTCCTTTCATTCCTAAGGCCTCTCCCCACTGGGAATTCTCATACGTACAGTCAAGGGTGAGGAGGAACTCAAGGACCTGCCATATTCCTTACAGCGGTAAGGACTCTCTCCGAGTACCCATGTCCAGTGACGTGTGAGGAATTACGGAAGGCTTTCCCACAAGCCTTGTATTCATTCATAAGGCCTCTCTCCACTGTGAAGTCCTGTATCTTTAGTGAAGCTTAAAGAACAACTAAAGGCTCTCCCACATTCCTCACATTGGTAAGGCTTTTCCTCATTGTGAATTTCCCTACGTTTAGTTAACTCTGAGGAGCTGCTCAGGGATTTGTCCCATTCCATACACGGGTAAGGCCTCTCTCCTCTCAGAGTACCCATGTGTAGTGAACTGTCAGGAACGAAAGGCTTTAATGCATTCCTTACATTTACATATCCTTTCCCCACTGTGAATTCTTACGTTTAGTTAATTGTAACGAGGAACTATAGGATGTGTCACATTCGTTACATTCATAAGCACTGAATTCTGATGTTTAGTGATGTTGGAAAAGCATCTAAAGGCATTCCCATAGTCTTTACACTCATATACCTGTTCCCACTGTGAGTTCTTATATGTGTAGAGAGGTTTCACGGCCTCGTGAATTTGTGAAATTGTGAAAGGCTTTCTACATTCCTTACACTCATAAGGAATCTCTCCACTGTGAATTCTCCTATGTGTGCTGAGGTGTGAGATACAAAGAAAAGCTTTGCCACATCCCTTACATTCATAAAGTCACTCTTCACTGTGAGCTCTCAGTATGTATAATGGGGTCTGAGTTCTGAAGAAACATGGTGCCACATTTCTGACATTCACAGGAAGTAAGTAACTGTCCAGTAAGAGTTCTCACAGGAGTCCTGTTGTAACAGGGACAACTGCACGCTTCTCCACACTCCTACATGGAGAGGCCTTGCATCCAGAGTAACATGTGACAGTTTGCTGAAGCGATGAATGACCTATTGAAGTTATCCATGTTCAGGAAATCCAGAAGCATACAAGTGGGCATGCAAATTTATACGGGAATGTACATTTTCATTCAGTCATAATAAAAAAAAAGAGAGAGAGAGAAGAGAAGAAAAAAAAAAAGAAAGACATCCAGAAGGATGTGCTTCCCTAAGAGTCCTCTGGAGCAAGGCTGTCCACACTGACTGTCTTCATTACTTCTGCAGAAGTTCCTTCTCATACGCTTGTTAAGAATAGACAGCTTGCTTGTTGTAGTCATCTGATACCGCTCTAACTGAGATACCAGGAGTGAAAAGCTTTAGTAAAGAAAATTTACTCTTATACAGTCCAGGAAGCTGCAATTCCCAATTCAGGATGTCCACTTAGGTGGCTCTGCAGGAGGGTCCTGTGATGCATCAGTCTCTATTCAGGGAGCACCTTGGAGCAGGAACCTCAGACCTGAAGGAAAGCTCTACTTCCAGTGCTGCTTTCCTGATAACATGAGGTTCCCAAACCTCTGCTTCCTTCCCTTTCTTTGTATCTCTTGTAGGATCAAAGGATAAAAGGTACTACAAGCTGCATTCAAGGCAAACTCCCTTAACAAGGGTTTTGTAGTCCCACCATAATCCTCTTTTAAGATGATCCTGTTAGCCACAGGCAGACATTAGGATTTATAACACAGGAAAATCACAAAACGGAAAACAATCACAGAATACACGGAATCACCATCCAGCCAAATTACTAAGTATTTTTCAAGGGACATAATTCAATCCATAACAATGCTGTTAGATTTCAATTTGTTACCAATGCACCATTCACAAGCCCTGAACTGGCTTGTGTTTCACAGATTAAAATCATCTGGCAGAGAAGCTACCACTACTTTCGCTGTACTTCTAAAATATGGGATTCTAAAATCATTCTAGATAACTGAAATATGTTTTCAATATTCACTATTTCAACTCACACTGAAGAAAAATACTACACTGTGAAAATTTTCGGAGACACAGTGATAAAAAAAAGAAGACCCATTGCCATCAAGCTGATTCCAACTCAGTGACCCTACAGGACAAAGCAGAACTGCGCCACAGGGTTTTCAAGGAGTCCCTCGTGCACCGCAACTAATGATACTTTGGTTAGGAGTCGTAACTCTAAACCACTACATCACCAGTTTCCACAGGATATGATAGCTGGATTTTTTTAAATTTATATATCTCTCTATATATAGATATATATACTTACAAGGCACCAGCGGTCCTGGTGACACAAAGGTTAAAAGCTTGCCTGCTAACCAATGCATTGGCAGCTCAAATCCACCAACTGCTCCTTGCAAATATGATCAGGCAATTGGATTCGGCCTTGCACGGTAACCGTGAGTCAGAATAGGTTCGACAGCAATGGGTTTGGTTTTCTGGTCAGGCTGTATTGGAATAGAACCTAAAAGTTGGTGGTTGGAACCAATCCACCAGTACGTTCATGAGTCAGAATGGATTTGATGGTCCTCGGCTTCAGACATGTGTGTGTACACGTGCGCTTCTGAGAGGACAATTGGGTGCAGGTAACATGGAGAGTGTGCACAAAGGCATATCATGAAGGAAGACAGGGAACAGCAATGACTACTTCCTTGACTCTGAGCCAAAACTCTGGTCTTCAGGGTCTTTGGAAATGTGCAAAATCATCAAGTCAACTGTGTAATAAACACAGTAAGAATCTTTACAATGTCCCAGACCACCAATAACCTGTTTCCCAAAAAAATGAAGGGAAAAAAAAATACTGAAATCAACACTCACACTTGGAACATCTAAAGGGCCATAAAGCTTTTAACCAAAATTGAAATGAGAAGTCAGTTTCATAAACGGAACACTGTGAGGAAGCCAGCATATGCATGCTCCTTAGAGCAAAGCAACTGACTTGTCTTCTTTAACAACGCATTCCCATTCCTCTGCCCGTATGTGGGGTAACACCGAGAAGCATCACATATTGGTTACTACATAATAAATGTTAAAGAAAATGAAGTCATCCATACCTACTGAGGCCAGGTTTATGATGGTTTCCAGCATCACCTCTCTGTAGAGTTTCCTCTGAGAAACATCCAGCAATGCCCACTCTTCCTCGGTGAACTCCACAGCCACATCGTCACCAGCCACTGAGCCCTAGAAATACAGAATATTCTAGTTCAGTAAGGTACCATGTACTCCAACATGTGTGAAATGCACAGTAAGTCTGAAAGTCCTGGGGAAATGAGATTTCACGGGGTTCTGCCACAGGGTTCTCTGCTCTCCTAAGGTCTGCTCTGGGGGTCAGCCATCAGCCTCACTTCTTCACTGTCTCACTGTGTCCACTCAACCTCATGAACTGCATCCTGTCTACGAGACTTAAAAATACTTCCTGTATGAGGGACTTAACCTTCTCTACTTTCACTGCCAGCAATTCCACTCATTTCCGCTCTCTTCAGTCTACAACACTCAGAGCACAGAGTGGAGAAATGCTTTCCAATGAAAGCCCTATTTCCACATTCCGATCACCTCTCCCTGGGACGAAAGGTTACGAATTTGCTCAGCACCTGCCTGAATACTTAAGAAAACCAGAAGCAGGGTGAAACCAGGATGCAATGAACCTGAAAATGTCCATGTGTAAACCCTAGGCTGCTGTAAAAAGGAATTTTCAATGAAGAAGTCAATTGAGCAGTTTCAATGCCCTGGGCCTTATTTTTACAAAACTAATCCTTCCGGTTCCAACTTTTGCATTTCAGTCACCAGTAAGCAATGATCAGTACATCTTAACTGCAACTTGGATCAATTTTAGACTGCAGAATTTGACCCCCCAAAATCTTCAATCTCTTCATTTTTGGCCTTAGTGGTTGACGAGTAAATTTAAATGATACTCCTATTGACTGTTCTCCCTGGTAGGAGGATGACACTCTATCTGACAGTCTTCTACTGCTGTTCATAAGGTTTCCACAGGCTGACTCTTTGAGAAGTACATTGCGAGGTTCAGCCGAAATCTGTCTAGAAGTTCAGCTACAATTTCTCTACTATGAGTGACCTTCATGGTCTCTGAAATACTCATGACATGGTACCTAGTATCACAGCAAAATACAAGTGACCACAGTACCACAAACGGACAGACACATGGGGGTTTATGCTATCATTAACAAAGAACACTTAAAGCAATGGCTTCAAATGCAAAACAAATCTAACTTTCATATAGTAATTTTACACTCACCAGAAAACGTCTACGTTTAGATTTGTCTTGGTTCAGAATCATTTATGTCTAACCTTTTGAACCTGGATTTTAGAAATTTACATTTATACTAAACTTCGAAAGAGGAAAATGTTGGGGATACTCCAATTTACATTGGTAGCAACATGCTCAAAACAACGAAGATCAACCACAGGCAGTATTACGGAGCTTCCTAACAAATTGCAAATAAGCTTTTTGTATTATAAAAACTCCAAGGGAATTATTAAAAAGCAAGTGTAAATCCGACTACCTTTTGTCCAAAAATCGAGGAGAAATAATGTGTTTCACTTTTGAATTTTTACTCTAATATCAGGCAAAATATGCAACTCTCTGTGTCTGAGACGTTTATATCCATTTAATTATAAAATTCTTGAAACACAATCTGACCTAGAACGTTTTTCCAATGGAAACTGTTAGCCTCAGAAGTTAAATACAACACCTCACGGACTGAGCTTACCCAGCCAAACAGAGCATTTTTAGTTTAGATTCCCATACAAGACTGCAATTACTGAAAATGACTGGGACTTAATAGCTATAGCAGAGACGGGTGACCAGACACAGACTCGACTGGGGAAAGCATGCGTCTAAAACACCTCAAAGCCGCCAGGAAACAACATCCCTCCATAAGGGAGGAGGAGGACACCCCACACATTATCCAGCTGGACCCACTGTCCATGCCCACACTGCAATGAGAAATTTGGGAGAGAACACCACACACAGACAGGGCCCTCCAGTATTAACACTCTCATTGTCTAACAAGTGCAGCTGCAGTTCTGGAACTGCAGTCAAAAGCCTCTAAAACCTGGGGAGCTATACACTCCCAAAATATGTATAAGCTTGGTTAGACTATGATTTCTAGTATTACGAGGATTTCCTTCATTCATGATTGTCAGTTTCGTATGAGTTATGAATTCTAATCTCTGCCTCTGCTTTGTGTGGCACGATTAGGTTATGTTAGAGGATGGGGTGGGACTGTCACATCCCTCCTAAGGTCACATCTGCGGTTCCACTTAAAAGGAGTTTCCGTAAGAATGGGTCTGATAACACCTTTTATCCTGTAAGACATTAAAGGAAAGGGAAGCGAGCAGAGTAGACCTCCTACCACCAAAAGGCAGCATTAAGACTAAAGCATGTCCTCTGGACCCAAGGTCCCTGGGCTGTGAAGTTCCTTGACAAGTGGAAGATTCAAAGACCTTCTTCCTGAGCTGAGGAAGACAGAAGCCTTCCCTTCGCTTTGGACTTGTAGCCTACCAGACTATGAGAAGATACACTTTTCTTTAGTGAAACTCTGTATGTAGTATTTCCATTACAGCAGCATCAGATGAGTAAGACATGGGGGTAGACAACAAACCTACAGAGAAGGGACAAGGGTGGCTCTGGAGGACCACGGACTCTCTCCTCAGTGACAGTCGCTCCATCTTCAGACTGCTCAAGGGGTCCTGTCACTGAACAGACACAATCAAGGCCCAGGATGAGGACGTCAACATCCCAGGACGCGAGCCCTGAGACTGAAGCATGGAAGGTGAGCCCAGGCATCCAAGAGCTGACAGTCTACCTATTTCTGGAGAAACAGTCCAGTGACAGTGGAGTGGGCCGTCAGGATGCTGCTTAAGGCTCAGTCCCTTAGCCTTCTCTGCCACCTGTTTACATGACTTGGGAACCTCAGGACCCCCAGCAGTTCACATCTAGCCTCACCCCTTCGAGTAACGGTACCCTAGCTCTTGGTATTCTACACCATTTCTGCCTCCACCTTCTGGAACTCTAAATGAACAATTAAACACAAGAGGCCACTGCAAGAAGAAGGACAGCAGAGGAAGCCGAGTCACTAGGCAGTCTGGAGGCACATGAGTGATGTCTGTTTCCCAAAGCCAGTCAGAGCAGCTGAAATCCTTACTTGTGATTCCATGGATATGCAAGATGGGCACCTCCGGTCCACAGCTGCTTAGACTCAACTGTGTCACCCGGTGTCGCATCTGAGACCTGAAACGTAAGAAGACAGTGTTTAGTAAGGAAGGACTAGTTCCCAGCCCTCAGCTCTTTGCTGGGCAGGGCATCCCTGAGGCTCAGGGCCATGCTCCACTCTGAGGACATCAGTATTCACGGGCAGCTCCAGCTCCAGCCTCCAGAGGGCACACTGCATTCTTGAGGAAGCTCCACAGGCCTCCTCCTCTGACGACAAAGTGACAGAGGAGGAGCATCCAGGCCGGTGCAGGCTGAAAAACATGAACCTGCCTCCCTCAGGACACGTGGGCTTCAAGACTTAGGTTGAGGGTACATCTATGAGTTTACACGCTCATGCATGGAGAACAACACATACACTTATATTGGGTATCCACATGAGTGAACTATCAGGGAGAATCTATGTCAAGTTCCAGTCAATAAACTCATCAGGAATGCCTGATTTTTAATTAAGGGCCACTGAAACTTTTCCTTTCTGCTTTATAGGGAAACCTTTCCTTTCATTTACAGCACGGTTATATACGATCAAGCAGCCCTAGTGGTGCAGGGCTTAAGCACTTGGCTGCTAACCAGGAGGCCCAGTTCAAACTCATCAGAAGCCACAGGGAGAAAGGGGTGACAATGGGCTTCCATAGAGGTTATAGCCTTCGAAACCCTACAGGGCAGTTCCACTCTGTCCCATGGGGTCGCTGAGGCAGACAAAATCAACTCAGTGGCAACAATTGAGGGTTTGGGCTCTCAAAACAGAAAGAGAATTAACAACGTGAACGAGTAGAAAGAGAACAAGAAAAGAACTCCTTGGGCACCAGAAGAAAGTAGATAATAAAACTCACAGCAGAAATAAATGAATTAGACAACAGTGAAACAAGTAAAAGAATTAACCAAAACCAACGTTACTTCTCTGAAAAGATCAACAAGAGTGACAAACAACTGGCTAGACTCCCAGATGAAAAACGAGAGGGGAAACAAATAACCTGAATAAGAAATGAGACAGGAGATGTCAAAATAGAAACAACTGAAACCAAAAGTATCATAACACAATACTAGGAAAAACCAGACTTGAACAAATTTGAAAGCCTAGAGGAACTGGACAAATCTCTAGACTCATATAGCCTACCAAAATTATCACAAGGACAAGTAGAGCAACTTAAGAAACCCATCATCCCAAAAGAGACTGAAAAACTAATCAAGAAACTAGCAGTCAAAAAAAGTCCCAGAACAAAAGTCTCAGCAACACAAAATACCTAGGAATAAATCTAAAGAGAGACAGTGAAGAATTCTCCCATAGTTCCCAAGGAATGCACAGCAGACTTGCAATGCAGACCTTCTTGTTAGCAGTTGTACCATTTAACCACGACACTACCGTAGTTTCCCTAATTGGCATCAATTTTTCTTCCCCACTTTGTATCCACTACCCAACTTTCTCGTGCACATGAGGTAAACGGAAACATCATGTTTTGGTTTCGGTGCTTTAGAACATGTTACAGAGGTCTTTTGCAAACTGGTCTAATGTAATACATTCATTTTCTGACTGTTGCTTCCACAGGCACTAATCGTAGATCTGAAGAAAAGGAATCCTGGACAACTTCAATCTTTTCTCTGTTTATAACCATGCTGCTTACTGACCCAGTCATGAGGGTTTTTATTTGCTTCATGTTGAGGTGTAACCCATATTGAAGGCTGTGCTCTTTAATCTTCATCAGTAAGTGCTGCAAGTCGGGTCCACATTGAGCAAGCAGGCTTGTGGCATCTGTATACTGTAGGTTGTTAGTGAGTATTCCCCTAATCCTGATGCTGAGTGCTTCTTCATGAAGTCCAGCTTCTCAGTTTTTCTGTTCAAAATCAAGACTGAAAAAGTATAGCGAATGGACACAACCAAGACATACATCATTTCTAACTTTAAATGACACCGTACCTCCCATTTCTCTTCAAACAACTGCCTGTTAGGCTATGTCCAAGCACCTGACAACAACAATTCGGTGTTCTAGAATTACCATTCTTTGAAATGCTGCAAGTTGTTTTTTATGATCTACACATTTCAATGTCTTTTCATACTTAATAAAGCACAGGTAAACCTTTTTCTGTTATCTTGGCCTTCTACTCAAGATCCAATTGACAACAGGAATGATAGACCTCATTCCACACCCTCTTTGGAAACCAGTATGAACTTCTCGCAGCTCCCAGGAGACATACTGCTGCAAATGCTTTTCAGTGATCTTCCACAAAATTTTCCTTGTGTGTGGTATTAATGATATTGTTCAACAACTTTTGTATTCTGTTGAATCACCTTCCATTGGAATTGGCATAAATAAGGAACTCTTTCCCTCAGGTGGACAGACAGCTGTTGTCTCCATTTCTTGGCACAGACAAAAGAGTACACTGAGCACTGTATCTAGTTTTGGAAACACTTCACTTCGTGCTCTGTCATTTCATAGGGCTTTGTTTCCTGTCAATGTCATCAGTGCAGCTGGGACATCCTCCTTTAGTAAAATAGGTTCTTGATCCTTTGTCACTTCCTGAAATGAACACATGCCAATTCCTTTCAGTACAGGGCCTGTGTACTCCTTCCATCCTCTTCTGATGTTTCCTGCATGTTGAATATGCTGTTCATCTTACTCGGTGCCACTCAGTCGGTTAGGACTGACTGACACTCTGTGTACAATATAAAACCTCACCCAGTCCTCTGCCATCCTGACAATTGCCTTCTTTGAACCCACTGCTGTAGTCACTGTGTGAACACATCTGAACGTCTCCCTCATTATGGCTGACCCTCTGTGTTATCAATTATGATTTCCTTCTCCAGGAACTGGTCTCTCCAGACAACATGTCTCTCGTGGATTGAATTCTGTAGCCCAAAAATGTGTGTATCTACTTGACTGCGCCATCATTCCCAGTGTTGTGTGATTATCCACCATGCTGTCATCTTACAGGATTTTCCTGTGGGTTATATATCCTGCTTCTATGATGTTAGTAAGAAAGGATGGGCTGCACTTCTGTTGATGAGGCAGAACACAATCTGGGATTTCATTCTATCCTCAGCCACTTTCCTTGGGAATGTCCAACAAAGAAGCAAGCAGAGACACACGGGGCTATGTCTCGTAGGCTGGAAGTGAGAACTACCACACATCCGAACCAGTCTCCCAGATTTCGGGAGGGAAAAGATAAAGAAAGGAATAAACAAGAAAAACAGAAGCTACCACCTCCCCTAAGGATTCAAAAGCATGGGCCCTCTTTAACGCAGTACACAAGGAAATACATGTGAAGGCTCTTTTCAACTGCAGCAGCTAAAGGAAAATGGACACATGTGACATCTGGCACAGCCCTGGCAATGAAGCGGGGTCCTTACCTCTCTACATGTGGCATCTGATAACTGGTTGTTCCACCCATCCCACCTAGCCACCCATAATAGGAGTCTTACAAGTGTGACTTCCCCGTCCCTATAGCCAACAGCACTGGGTGTCCAAAGTTCAGCTGCAAAACCTAATCATCTATGCACTTTAGCAGACAGGGACATGCCTATCACCTAGGCATCCAGGGGCAACTGTCAGGCCCCTACTTTACTGGGCACACACCCCGCTACTGCAGCCAGACAACCCTGCCTGCTCCAGTCACTCTTACGTAGCCCAGCCCACCTAGGACTGCAGGGCTCACATATCCAGCAGCAGCTATAGCTACATGGTGACAGGACACCAAAGAAACCAATATAACTTACCAGTGGTTTGGAGACAATAGTCCATATTAAACCATGTAATAAAGAAAACCACCATGGTTCCAGCAAGCAGCCAAAACAGAGAACCTGGAAACCTCCCAGAGGAAGAGGAGGTCTTCTAACTACAGAAGAGAGCATTGAAAAAACCTCATATCCAAAAGATGAATAAACAGACCCTTCAAGAAATGAGGACACAGATAAGGTGAAACTCAGATCAAACCAAGGAACACACAAACCAAAGGAGGAATTTAGGAGAGTGGCACGGTAGTTAGGTGCTACGACTGCTAACCAGTTTGAATCCACAAGGTACTACTTGGAACTCTGTGGGGCAGTTCTACTCTGTTCTGTAGGGTCACTATGATTTGGAATTGACTCAATGGCAACAGGTTCCACGACAGCAAATGGACAAATTTTCCAGGCTGCTAGAATACACAGGGACACGACAAATAGAAATCCAAGTGTTGAAAAACAAACTTCAGAAACTGTTCTTGCTAGCCGCCATCAAGTTGATTCTGACTCACAGGGAGCCCCATGTACAATGAATAAAACACCACCCAACAATGTAGAATGTTCACAATCCTTTTTAGGATTCAGCGCACCCTTGCAGCCACTGTGTCCATCCTTTTGTAGTGGGACTTCCCCTTCTTCACTGAATTTCTACTTTACCAGCTATCATTTCCTTCTCCTGCAACCGATCCCTGCAAATAACACATCTATACTTTATGAAACGAATTCTTGCCATCCTTGCTTCTAAGGAACATCCTGCTTGTATTTCCTCTAAGACAGATTCGTTTATTTTTTTCATCCATCTATGACATATTGAACAATCTTTCTCAATACTTTAATCAGAGGCATCAGTTGTTCTTCGGTCTTCCTTATTCACTGTCCAGCTTTGACATGCACAAGAGGCAACTAAAAACACCATGGCTTGCATCGTTCACACTTTAGACTTCAAGCTGACAGCTTTGCTTTTCAACACCTTCAAGACGACTTCTGCAGCAGGTTTGCCCAATGCAATGCACGTTTCCACTACCTGACAGTTTCTTCTATGGCTGCTGATTCCAGATCCAAGTAAAATGACATCTTTGACAGCCACAATCTTTTTTCCATTTGTCATGATCTTGCTTACTAGGCAGATGGGAGGAGTCTTCTTTTTATTTTTTTTTAAATCTTCATGCAGAGGTGTAAGCCATAGAGTCTTAGATCTTCACCACTAAGTGCTTCAACTCCTCTTTACTCTGAGGAAACAATGTTGTGTCATTTGAATAAGGCAAGCTGTTCAGGTTAGGGAGTCTGCCTCCATTCCTGCTAACCCATTCTTCATTTACTACACTTACTTAGATCATGAGCTCAGCATACAGATGGAATAGGTATACTAAAAAGATAAAACAGTGTCACATACCTTTCCTGACTCCAAACCACAGACTAAATGCATGGACTAAATGCAGTGTGCCCCTGGAATGTCTGAAGACCTGCTCCTTGATCTGTTTATCAGTTTGTCATGAGCATACTTAACCGTTCTTAGTCAATGAGCAGAACTGAGGCATTAGAAGTCAGAAGCAGCGACACTCAAAAGTAAAGCACTTGACACCAACTGACTTTAGAAAAAAAATTTTTCAAAAAATTAAAAGTACACCTTCTTTTCCAATGCACACGAAACATTCTCCGCAGCAGACCAAATATTACAGCACACAGCAAGTCTTAATACAATCCAAGAAACTGAAACATTACAAAGCATTATTTCTAACTATAAAATCATAGAAGTAGAAATCCAAGCAGAAAACTGAAGAAACGATGCTGTCATGGAGGCCATGGTAGGACACATTCAAAGCCCTGAAGGAGAAAAAATTCCAACCAAGGATTCTATATCCTGGAAAACTAGCTTTCAAATATGAAAATGAAATTAAGACATTTGCAGATAAAGGGAAACTTAGAGTTTGTCAAAATGAAACCTACACTATAAGAAATACTGAAAGAACTTCTCGGCTTACAAGAACAAAACCATTAACTCTCTACTTTAGGAGGAAATACAGGACACATCATCCAGAAACCTACCTAGTTAGGGAAGACTCCAAACTCAATCAAAGCTATACTACTAAAAGAAGTGATCCAGTGATCATATCATCAAAACTGTATCATCATATTAAAAAGAGGGATGTACTACACTAGTTATACTCCTTCCACATGGAGAGGAAGTTAATACGACTTGCAGTGGTTATAACTGGGTTTAAACATAGATTACTAAAGGGGATCAAGGGGTAGCCACAAAGCACAGTAAAGATGCAACATATCAAATCAAGAGACATAACACAGGAGTCTCAAAACCACAAAAACAACACTGAGAAAGGTGAAAAATAAACTCATAAAGAATGTCCCCAAACAGAATAGTAACAAAAGAGAAAACATGAACAGAAAAATAAACGCATCACAACGACAGCACTAAACACATATCTATCAATAATTAAGTTGAATGTAAATTAACTGAATGTCTCAGTAAAGAGACAACAAGTGACATCTTGGAGCAAAAGACATGACCCGTCTATATCTTGCTTACAAGAAATTCACCTTAGACTTACAGATAGGAACAAACTGAAACTTAAAGGAAGGAAGAATATATAGCAAGCTGGCAATACACAAAGAAGAACAGGTGTGGCAATAGTCATCGCAGATAAAATAGATTTTAAAGGAAAATCCATCATCGTGGACAAGGATGGACATGATTTATTGCTGAAAGGTTCAATACAGAAGTAGGACTTAACAATATTAAATATTTACACATCCAATGCTAGAGCATCTAAACACAATGAAGGAACACTGACTGTACTCAAAAATGAGACAGACCACTCCACAATAATAGTGAGAGAATTCAACACTCCACTCTCAAAACTGGACACACCTTCTAGAACAAAGCTCAGTAAAGACACAGAAGCTATTACTGCCACACTTAACCAACAAGATCTCATTGACATATACAGAACTTTCTATCCATCAGCAGACAACTACACCTTCTTCTCCAGTGCACGTGGAACATTTTCCAGAATACACCATAGGTTACAACAGAAAGCAAATTTCAACAAAATCCATACCACTGAAATACTGCAAAGCATCTTCTCAGACCATAAAGCCACGAAAGTCAAAATCAATAGCAGAAAATACACAGACAGAAATTACAACTCATAGAAACTGAACAACATCATGCTCAAAAAGCTATGGGTTATAGAAGAAATCAAGGATGAAATAAAGAAATTTATGGATTCCAACTAGAATGAAAACAATTCCTACCAGAACCTACACGATACAGCCAAAGCAGTGCTCAGACGTCAGTTTTGCACACATCCAGAAGGAAGAAAGAACCCAAACCAAAGAATTAACCCTACAGCTTGAACAAGTAGACAGACAGCAACAGATGAACCCCTCAGGCCCTAGAAGAAAATGGATCATAAAGATTAGAGCAGAACTGAATGAATTAGAGAATAGAAGAAAAATGGAAAAACTTGAAAAGACCAAAAGCTGGTATTTAGTAAAGATAAACAAAATTGACAAACCACTGGCTAAACTGACTAAAGAAAAACAGGAAACAAATAACCCAAACAAGAAATGAGATGGCAGATGTCCCAACACATCCAGCAGAAATCAAAAATACCGTAACAAAATACAATGAAAGACTGTACTCCCACAAATTCAAAAACAGAGAGCAAATGGATCAATTCCTAGACTCCTATCACCTACCAAAATTATCACAGGATGAAGGAGAAGAAATGAATAAACCCATGACAAAGGAAGAGATTGAAAAAGTCAGCAAAAAACTACCAACCATAAAAAGCTTTGGCCCAGATGGCTTCATTACAGAATTCTACCAAGCTTTTACAGAAGAGGTATCTCCAAGTACTACTGAGACTATTTGACAGCATACAAAGGCACAGAATACTCCCAAATTCATTCTATGAAGCCAGCATAACCCTGACACCAAAGCCAGGGAAAGATCCCACAAAAAAGAAGAACTACAGACCAATACCACTCATGAACCAAGATGCAAAAATCTTCAACAGAACACTCACCAACAGAGTACAACAACATATCAAAAAAATAATTCATCACAACCAGGCTGAATTCACACCAGGGATGCAAGGCTGCTTCAGCATCAGAAAAACAATTAATGTGATCAACCACAGAAACAACACAAAGATAAGAATTACCTGATTTTGTCTATCCATGCAGAAAAGGCATTTGATAAAGCTGAACACCCATTCATGCTAAAAACTCTCATCAAAGTAGGCACAGATGGCAAATCCCTCAATGCACTAAGGGCCACTTATACAAACCCAACTGCCTACATCATCTTGAATGGAGAGAGACTGAAACAGTTTCCCTTGAGAATGGGAACTAGACAAGGATGCCCACTCTCACCTCTCCTATTCAACATCATAGTAGAAGTCCTAGTCAAAACAATTAGACAAGATTAAGAAATAAAGGGCATCCGCATCAGCAAAGAGGAAGTAAAAATCTCCCTGTTTGCAGATGATATGATTGTATGTGCAGAGAATCCTAAGGAATCCCTAAGTAAACTACTCAAACTGATAGAAGAGTTCAGTCAAGTGTCAGGATACAAGATAAACATAAGTAAATCAGTAGGATTCCTTTATACCAACAACGACATTATTAATGAGAAAAAAAAAACCAAATCAATACCATTTATCATAGTCCCAAGAAGATAAAATATCGAGGAATAAACCTAACCAGAGAAATAACAGACCTTTACAAAGAGAACCACAAGACCTTCCTACAAGAAACTAAGAGAGGCTTACATAAATGGAGAAACCTACTCTGCTCATGGATAGGAAGACTTAACGTTGTGAAAACATCTATTTTACCCAAACCAATCGATTTACGTAACATAATCCCAATAAAAATTCTAGGGACATTATTAATGAGATGGAGAAGCAAATCACTAATTTTCTTTGAAAAAGGAAGAAACTCGGATAAGTAAAGCACTACTGAAGAAGAAGAACACACTGGAAGGTCTCTAACTAGCTGACTTTAGAACTTATTACACTGCCACAGTTGTCAAAAAAGCCTAGTACCGGTACAGAAAGAGGCAGATAGATCAATGGAACAGAGCTGAGACCCCAGACATGTCACCATCCTCCTATGAACAGTTGATATTCAACCAGATGTTAAACTGGGGTAAAAGCAATCTCTTCAACAAATGGTGCTGGCAAAATTGGATATCCATCTCCAAAAACTGAAACAAAACCTACATTTCATACAAAAACCAACTGACACTGCATAAAAGACCTACATAATAGATCTCAAATAATAAAGCACATCCAAGAAAGAATAGGACGAACAATGGAAGTCTTAACACACAACACGGACTTCAAAATCGGACAAAGCACAATCAACAGAAAACAGACAAATGGGAACTACTAAGAAGCAAACATTTTTGCTTATCCAACAACTTTATCAAAAGAATTAAAAGACCACCTACAGAATAAAGCCAGTCATTACCTACAGAATGGGAAAAAATAACTGGCCACTATATGTCAGACTCATGTCCCATCTCCATAATCTATAAGGTAATATAAAATATCAATAAGAAAAAGATAAATCATCCAATTCAGTGATGGACAAAGGAGATGGACAGACACTTCTCTAAGGAGGATATCCATGGAGCCAAAAAAACAGACGCGGAAATGCTAACGATTAATTATTAAAGAAATTCATATCAAAGCGACGATAAGATACCATCTCACCCCAACAAGGTTGGCCATGATCCAGAAAATGCAAAACAACAAATGCGGGATAGACTCTGGAGAAATCGGAACTCTCCTACACTGTTGGTGGCATTGCAAAATGGTCCAACTTCTCTGCAAGACAATCTGGCACTTCCTTAAAAAGCTGGAAACAGATACACCACTTGACCCAATAATTCCACTGCTTGGAATATATCCTGCAGAATCAAGGGCACTGACACGAACAGGTACATGCACACAAATATTTATTGTAGCACGGTCCACAAGAGTCAAAGGATGGAATCAACCCACATGCCCAACAACAGACAAATGGACACGTAAACTATGGTATATACACTCAATGGAACACTATCCAATGAGAAAGAACAATGATAATTCTAGGAAGCATCTCATACTTTGGTTTCAGCTGGAGGGCATTATGTTGAGTGAAAGTAGTCAGCAGCAAAAGCACAAATATTTTATGAGACCCCTAAAATAGCCAAGCCAAGTGGCGTCGAGTCGGATTCTATGAGACCCCTAAAATAAGAACTTAAAAACAGATGCATTCATAGAAGTAAAGACTGTTTCACAGCTGCAAGGGTGGAGGAGGAGGGAAGGAGAGGGCAGGGTTTAGGTTAGTTAACAGAAATTTGGTTGCCTGAAATCAGTGACAGCACACATTAGAAACAGGATCCATTTTAACCGGACGTCAACATCACATGATTACTCCTCCAATCCTAACCCAACACTGCAAGGACAGAGTAGTTTGAATGGGGATCCAGGGACCATCCTCTCAGCAGACATCAAGTCCAATTGGCCTAACTCGAATTTTGCTAAGAGAATCCTCTGCACCCCAGATTGGTGAGCGGCATCTGGGGTCTTAAAAACTGCCAAGCTGCCAACTGAGGTATACCAAACGGTATCAATTCAGCAAGAATGGATGATCACCAAGGATCAAAACAACATGGGGGAAAGAGAACCCAGAAGACAGAGAGACCCACGTGGGTAAGTGACTACACTGACATGTGACCAGAACCGGATGATGCCTGGCCACCACCAGTGGCAGCCATGATGGAGCTTACCAAGTTCAGTCTGACTGGCAACACAAGGGGTACACGCTGAGATCTCCACTAAAAGACTGCAGTTGATGGTTCAGGAGCCTCAGGGTTCTCCTGGGAGCACGGCATCTGGCCGTGATGTTGCCCCTGTCCATAAATCATAATGAAGGTCAACTCTTCAGACAGGAATGGATCAGACGTGGCAACATAGAAGAAACACATCGTGTGTTCACTGTACAGTTTCATGCATCTATAGGATGACATCTTGCTGAACTCTTTACTGGAGGTGGGGGACAGGGTGGAGAGGAGGGGATGGCAGATTGTTAGGAGGCTATGACATCTACAGAACAGAGAGGAGGAGTGCGCTGTCAACACGCAGGGAGAGCCATGGAAGGAGCTGCACAGAGGCTGGTACGCAAATGTACATGGGATTGGACATTTTCACTCCATCATAATAAAAACAAAGAAATTTTGTTTAAAAAGATAAACAGAGAAAAATCACTTGGACTCCTCCACACCAAAAAGAGAACTTCCAAAAGGAAACCACCAAATCAATACCACTTATAATAGCCCCTCGTTTTAGTCAGCCAGTACTGCTGTAATAGAAATAACACAGAGAAGACGATTTTAGCAAAGTAAACATTATTCGTACCCAGTTTGGTAGGCTACAAGTCCAAATTCTGGACTGTTACTGAACCAGTAAACAACATAACAATAAGTGAAAAAGTGACTGAGGTTATCAAATGTTTCATTTTCCTTTGGCGCACAATCAACGCCAATTAAGCAGCGGTCAACAAATCGAAAGACACACTGCATTGGGAAAATTGGCTGCCAAGAACCTCTTTCAAGTACTCAAAAGTAAAGAGGTCACCTTGAAGACTAAGGTGCTCTGACCCACACCATAGCAGTTTCAATCCTATCACATGCACATGAACCCACAACAGTGAATAAGGAAGACAGAAAAACAAATGATACCTTTGAATTGTGGAATTGGAGAAAAACATTGACTGTACCATGGACTGCCAAAAGAACAAACAGATCTCTGGAAGAATTACACCCACAGTGTTTATCAGAAGCAAAGACGGCAAGCCTAAATCTTACACACCTTGGACATGTTGTCAGGAGGGACTGCTTCCGGGAGAAGGACACCAAGCTTGCTAGACTGTAGGGTCAGCAAACAAGACGGATTGACATAGTGGCTGCAATGATGGGTTTAAGAATAAAAATGACTGGTTACGGCGCAGAACTGGGTAGCATTTGCATCTGTTGTGCACGGGGTCCCTAGGAGTTGGAACCTACTTGAGAGCACCTAACAAGAACTTTATCTGTAAACCGTCATCTAAAGTAAATCAAAAATTAAAAAAGACCTACATATCAAATCTAAAACTATAAAGATCAAACAAGAAGAAATAGGGGCAACAACAGTTCTAATACACAGACTACAGTATTTCACCAAACAGAAAACAGACAAATAGGAAATATAAAAAATCAAATACTTATACTCCTGGAAAACCTTTACTTCAAGAGAGTTAAAAGACAACCTGTAGAACGGGAGAAAATATTTCATAATTACACATCGGATTAATCACTGATTGCCATAATCTAAAAGGTATGGCAAATGCATCTACAAGACAAAGGTAAATAACCCTATTAAGAAATGGGAAAGGAGATGGACAGACACTTCACCAAAGAAGTCATCCAGGCAGCCAACAGACACATGAGGAAAGGCTCACACTCATTAGCTATTAGAGAAAGCCAAATTCAAACTACAATGCAATACCATCTCACCCCAACAAAATGGGCAATAATCCAAAACACAGAAAACAACAAATGCTGGAGAGGCTGTGGAGAGACTGGAATTCACTTCCACTGCTGGTGGGGATACAAAATGGTAACATCTCTTTGGAAAGCAATTTGGGGCTTCCTTAAAAAGCTAGAAATAGAAATGCCATGTGATCCAGCAGTTCCACGGCTTGGAATATATCATACAGAAATAAAGGTGGTGACACAAAACAGATACACGCACACAAATGTTTACTGCAGCCCTGTCCACAACAGCAAAAAGATGGAAAAAGTCTAAGCCCCCATCAACAGGTAAACAAACCAGGGCACATACACACTATGGCACACTACGCAATGATAAAGAGCAATGATGATTTTAGGAAGTATATCATAGCCTGGTTTCAACTAGAAGACATTATGCTGAGTGAAATCAGTCAGGTGCAAAAGAACAAGTACTGTACGACACCTCTGCTATAAGGACTTAAAAATGGACTTAAGTACAGAAGGAAAGATTCCTGAATTCTACAAGGGTAGGGCGTAAAGGGGAGGGATGTTCATAGATTACATGGCCCATAGGTATTTCGCCAGGTGAAGGGAGTGACCAGATGCATCACTGGGCAGATCACTGTCAACAGATGCCATAAATGGAAAGCTTTTCAAGACTCAACCCAATACTGCAAAGGGTAGAGCAGCAGGGACAGGACGCTCGAGATCATGTTTTCAGGGGACACTGAGGTCAACTGGCCTAGTTATTCTTTAGCTGGAAACCCTGTGGCATAGTGGGTTAAGAGCTACGTCTGCTAACCAAAAGGTTGGCAGTTCAAATCTGTCACATGCTCTTTGGGAACTCTATGGGAAAGTTCTACTCTGACCTACGGGGTTGCTACGAGCTGGATGTCCAATTCCATGACAGAGGGTAACAGGTAAAGGGAAGTCCTTAGCTAAGAATGCCTTCTGTACCCCATAGTGGTGGGTGGCGTCTGGGGTCTTAAAAGCCAACAAGCGGCCACCCAAGGTACAACAAACGTTCCCAACACATCTGCAACACACGATGACAGAGAACATCACAGACACGAGGAAAAATGAGCCCAGGAGACAGAAGGACCCAAATGAATGGGAGATTGCACCAATATGAGACCAGAAGAACGAGATGGTGCCTTGCAGCCTGCACATCACCAAAGGCAGCTGTGAAGGAGGACACAACGTAGTCTCTGAGGGAACATCAGAAAAAGAAGGGTGCAGTTCACTAACTCCACTAAAAGACCAGAACTGATGGTCTGACAGCCTGGTGGGTGCCCTGGGAACACAGCCCCTAGGACATAACCTGTAACCATTACTGAGGTCAACTGTTCAGACAACAATGGACTGGACTCAGGGACACAGTGTGTGCATGTCCTATGTGTACTTTACGGGTTTATACGTTTACAGGAGGCTGTCCTACTGGTTTCTTTCCAGATGGGAGAGAAGAGTGGAGAGGAGGGGGCAGGTTCTCCTTAGACGACACTAGAAACACAGAGCGAAAAGGAGGAATGTGCCCTCACAGCGTGAAAAGAGCAGATGGAGCCTATGCAAATTTTATTCGGTTTGTATCCTTTCACTTAATCATAATATTGAAAGACAAGAAAATCAAAAGAGAGGATTTAAGGTTGAAAATCAAGAAACCGACTTTCAAATCTGTAAATCGTGACAGGGCCAAAAGCCGAATGTCACATTAAAAACTAACCAAAAGGAAAACTTTAGAGAAATCATCATTTCAAGAATGAAAGGAAGAAGTAGATGATTTGGCTAAGGACCAAATCGGCAAAACTTCCCGACTCGCCATAGGCATGGAGGACCATCCCGAGAGCCACGGCGACAGTCGGGGCACAGGCCACGAGGCACACGGGCGCTCTGGCCAGAGGTGGGGAGGTTCAGGGAAGGGCGACCGGCAGGCGGGTCCCCGCGGAGGAGGAAGGCCGGCCACCGGCGTCCGACTGTTGCACCGGCAACGGACGGGGAGCTGGTACGCCGATAGGGCCCGGTCGCAGACCTGGGGCTTTGTAGGGTCCCCCGGATTCCGCACCAGACGACGCACCGATGGAGCCTACACAGAATACGGATTTCAAAGGGAAAGAATACACTCACCACCCAGAGACGGCGGCGCCGAACGACGCTCCTCGCATGCGCAGGAAAAGGCGTGAGGAAAGCCCGCGAACGGGGACGTCACGAAGGGCGTGGCCACGCCGACGGAGGGGCTGGGCTTGCGGACTGCAGGGCGGGGCGGGGACCTGCCGGGCGAGGAGTGGGCGGTGCACGGGGAGCGACGCAGAAGGTGACCCACCTGAGTGCACGGTTTCTGTCCTTCCAACGGAACTGGATGCTCCTACGGAGCCATTTCACCGTGTTCGCGGTACTGAAGACCAGAGCTGCTTCCCTTAGCATTTCAAATAACTTAAGTATGTGAAGGCCCGAGGGGACAGGAGCTGGTATTACAGAACCAAGGTCCTCAACCGACAGAGTTGACACGTCATGGAGTTGTAACTACTATCACACAATAATGTGAGTTGTCATTGTTGAATGAGAAGCTGCCCCATAAATCTTGATCTAAGACACAGTAAGAGGCGAGTCGTGTAGGTCCCACGTATTGCAAGCTGAGACATTTTGCACCTAACGTGTGGTTTTTGGTTTTTGTGCCCTAGAGGCGTTTCCCATAGGACTCTATAGCACAATAAAACCTAAACCAAACGTGTGGCCTCAAGTATCTTACACTTCACAGTGACCCTATAGGACAATGAAGAACAGCTCCACAGAGTTTCCAAGAAACAGCTGATAGATTTGAAATGCCAACTTTTCTGACTAGCAGTCAATCTCTCAATTACTAGGCCACAGGGTTCCATAAGGCAAGCCAGTCAGTTGCTGTTGAGTCATTTCCTAGTCAAACTGACGCTGTAGGGCGGAGTAGAACTGCCCCATAGAGTTTCCCAAGACTCCCTGGCAGATTGGAATGGCTGACCTTTCGATTAGCAGACGTAGCCCTTAATCCGCTAGATGACCAGGGCTTCCTATGTGCTTATAAATGGTACCGTTTCCTGTAATGGTAACCCCCTCCAAACTAAAGTCACAACCATTTTGACTTTTTAACCCTAGAAAGTCTTCACTTCAAGTTGCCAGTGTGTTGGACTTTCTACTCCTTGACTCTGTAAACCAGGCAAAGTTGACTTAGGAATGATGGATCTGCAGTTTAACTCCTGCAGGTGTCACAGGTCTGAGAGTGCTCAGTGGTATGATGACTGGTCCGGTCCATCGGGCCGAGAGGGCAGGTCTTTCCATGTCCAAAGAAGCACCTGATCTCCTGGCTGCAAAGAATGTGTAGCTATCAGAAGAGCCAGCTTCTAACAAATCCGCTCTACCTGAAATAATGACAGAGAATTGTTGGGGAGATGGTGGCCGAAAACACTGACAGATATACACCAGTCCAAGGGTGTCCAGTGAAGTTTATTGGAAGAGAAGGAGAGCGGGGTCTGAGCTGAGAGTGGTTCAGCCCAGGCACTCCTTTGTAGGTAATTTAGCGTGAGGGGGGCTTATGGTTTGATAAGGAAAGAAAGAATGGTAGCAACAAATCCTGGTTAGGGGAATTCCGGTTTGAATAAGGAAGAAGTGTTGATTAGAAGGGGAAGGGCTAAGCTTTGTTTATGGTCAGGATTTTGATAGGGGAAGAGCTTTCAACTAGGAGAGTGGGGAAGACAGGCTTCAAGTACTTTATGGTACCACCCTGAGTGGTCTGCCAAGCTGTTTTCAGCTGATGGCAGGTCTGATAATTGGATAAGAGGACCTTCCTCAAGGACCGAGTCCTCTCAATAACTATGTTGAATTTCAGGGACAGAGTTCCCTCAATAAGCTTGGTTGAGAAAGCAAATATTTACACATCATTATATTAGGAGGCTGGCTGGGGAACGGTGGGTGCAGGTGGTTAAGACAACCTGGTCTCCCCTGAAGTATTTCAGAAGGCCTAATTTAAGTTTGCCTCCGGGGTGCAATAAACATTCACTGGAAGCCTGGTGCAGGATCATTCTTCAAGAGTAGCCTGGGGGAGGGGGCGGAGTCAAGATGGCCAACTAAGCCCCCGTCTCCTTCTATCGTCTGGAAACCAAGACCTGAACTGACAATCAAACAGAGCATTCTGATCACCTAATCAGCCTCAGGACATGGCACAGAGCTGTTAACTGGGACTTCATACCAATCAGAGAAAAACCTCCTCTCTTTCGCTGACTCCCACTCCTGGCTAGCCCCGGCTCTCAGGGAGGGAAAGTGAATGCACCGTTTTGACTTTTTTTTCTTCGGTCTCGGCTGGCGGTTGGAGCCGGGCCTTGCCTGGCGGCTGGACTCATTCGCGCTGCTGGGGGGATAGGCAGGCGAAATTCCCATATTCTGAGAGCCAGGCTCGGGACTCTGTTAATCTAGCCACTTTGATCCTTTCGTTTTGTAGCTGCCTCAGTGGGGTTTGTGCGGCGCTCCATGGTCAGGGTGCGGGACGCCATGTTGGTACGCAGATTTTAACGGGACCTCGTTCTTAGCCTGGGAGCCAGCGCCTGCAAACGGGACAGCGCTTCTCCATCAGAAAAGTAGTGATTTTGCACACTGCTGCCTACGTTGGGGGCCCTGCAACAGAAGCAGAGGAATCGCTGCCTCTCGGCACCTTTAGCCCCGCTGTCTGCTGCCTGTGTGGAGGACGCCATCTTGGGTACGGTGGCCGCAGCTGGACCTAATTCTTAGCTTGGGAGCCAGACCCTGCCCACAGGAGAGTGCTTTTCTATCACAAAACCAGTACACGAGGCAGTGTTGGCTAAGGCTAGGCCCTGTCAGCAGAGGCCACCAGGGCAGTAGAAGTGCTGTATTCTGAACTAGTTTGTTATCATCTGGGGTGGGATATAGTGGCACTTACTTTGTCGATGAGAAGAGGGACCTCTACACCTGAAAACTTAACTGACTTGTGAACCGGTCAGATACCTTTTGCTTTATATTTGAAGACAGCCTGGAGAAACATTTGCAATCCATCCTGACAGTACCTCTTCTAGCCTCTATATACTCACATGGGACCCAAAAAGCAACAGACAATTGTGGCATACAAGCAATCACTCATGGCTTCAGAAGGCTCCCAAATAAAGCAACCAAGGAGTTTCCCAGATGAAGAAACTTATGCAAGCATCAGGAAGTGAATACAAATTGATTATATACAGAGCCCTTCTAGACCTTATACAAAATGCAGCAGAACAAAATGAAAAATTAAGCAAGTTGTTCGATCTGATGGAACACCAGTACTCTGAAATCCAGCTGATCAAGAAAAAAATCAAAGACATAGAAAATTCTATGCAAAGCCAAGAAAACAGAATGGAACAAATGGAAAAAAGAATTTCTGACTTGGAAGACAGAGCTACTCATGCCAGTGTCTATGAGCAGAAATCAGAAAAAAGAAACAAGAACAATGAAGAAACATTAAGAAGCATGTGGGACTCTCTTAAGAGGAAAAACCTTCGATTAATTGGAGTCCCTGAACAGGGTGAGACATCTGAGAACACAGAGAGTATTGTTGCTGAGCTGCTGAAAGAAAACTTCCCAGAAATCATGAAGGAAGAGAATATAGACATCTCAGATGCATATCGTATGCCACCCAATATAGATCTCAAAAGAAAGACTCCAAGACATGCTATAATCAAGCTTAACAAAATGAAACGTAAGCAGCAACTCTTAAAGGCAGCAAGACTCAAGGCAAAGCTAACATTCAGAGGGAAACCCTGTAGGCTCTTGTCACATTTCTCAGCAGAAACCATGCTGGAACGGAGACAGTGACACAACACATTCAAAGTCTTGAAGGAGAAGAACTTCCAACCAAGAATGATATATCCTGAAAAACTATCTTTCAAATATGAAAATGTAATAAAGACATTCCCAGATAAACAGAAACTCAGAGACTGTGTAAAAACCAAACCCAAACTACAAGAAATACTGAAAGAAGTTCTTGGCTTTGGCTTAGAAGAACAAAACCACTAACTTTATATTTTAGAACGACACACTACTCAATACTCATTTAGGGAAGGCTCCAAAGTAAATCACAGCTTTGATTTGGAAAGAAGCAATCCAGTGATCATCATGAAAACTATGGTGTCATCATAATAAAAGAGGGATGTACTACAGTCGTTATACTCCTTCCAGATGGAGAGGAAGATGACAAGACTGGTAGTAATTAAAGTTGGGTTTATAAATAGTTTATTAAGGGGGTTCCTAGGGGCAGCTGTAAAGCACAACAAAGATGTATCATAGCATTTCAAGAAATCTAACACATGAGTCTCAACAACTATAAAACCAGCTCTGAAAGAGGTGAAAAATCAACTCACGAAAAAGAGTGTCCCAGAAAAAACTAATAAGAACAACAGAGAAAACATCAACATAAAAATAAACATATCACAAAGCACAGTCCACAATAGCAAAAAGATGGAATCAACCCAGATGCCCAACAATAGAAGAATGGATAGGTAAACTGTGGTACATATACTCAATGGAGCACTACGCAATGATAAAGAATAACGATGATTCCAGGAAACATCTCCTAACCTGGTTTCAACTGGAAGACATTATGTTGAGTGAAAGTAGTCAGCGACAAAAGGACAAATACTGTATGAGACCTCTACGATAAGATCTCAAAAACAGACTTGTGTATAGAAGAAAATACTCTTGACAGCTACAGGGGAGGGGAGGGAGGGAGGGCGAGGGGGGGAGGGTTTAGTTTAGATACTTACTAGAAATCTATTTGGGAGAAAGCGGTGACAGCACACATTAGGAACAAGAACAACATTAAGTGGACTTCAGCATAACTTGAGTACTCCTTCCATCTGAACTCAATACTGCAAGGATAGAGTAGCTGGGGCGGGGGGCGGGGGACCATGCTTTTAGGCAAATTCCAGGCCAATTGGCACAACTAGCGTTTTGCTAAGAGACCTCTCTGCAACCCACATTGGTGAGTGGCGTCTGGGGTCTTAAAAGGTGCCAAGCTGCCATCCGAGGACACAGCAAATGGTCCCAACTCAGCAGGAACGGATGCTCACCAAGGGCCAAAATGGCATGTGGTAAAGACAACGGAGAAGACAGAGAGACCCACAAGAGTGGGTGCCTACATCGACTTGGGACCGGAAGAACCGGATGGTGCCCGGCCACCACCAGTGATAGCCACGACAGAGCTGACAGAGAGGAGCCTCACTGGCAACACAAGAATAAAAAGAGGTGCATCATGAGATCTCCACTAAAAGACCTCAATTGATGGTCCAGCGGTTTTGGGGTTCCTCTGAGAGCATGGCCCCCTTCCCTGATGCTGCCCGTTCCCATAAATTATAACAAACGTCCACTCTTTGGACAGGAATGGTTTGGACTTGGCAAAGCAGAGTAACCATATATTGGAAGCACTTTATGGTTATATACATGTATAGGATATCATCTTGCTGACCTCTGGCTGGAGGAAGGGGAGTGGACGGAGAGGCGCGGAAAGGAGGCTGTTGGAAAGATGAGACATGTATGGAGCAGAGAGGAATAGTGTGCAGTCACCGGACAGGGAGAGCAGTGGAAGCTGCATATAGGGGGGCATGTAAATTTATACGTGAATGTACATTTTCACTCAGTTATGTTAAATAAAAATAAAAATTAAAAAAAAAAAAGAGTAGCCTGGACTCCTGACACAATTTACTAAGAAGACGTTCTACAGTCTCATTCTTTCTTTTCACCTTTTCCACTAGGTGGAGGTCTCCAAGGTGTGTGGAGTTCCAAATTACTCCTGAGACAGCTGAAACTGGTTGTACCAGTCTCTTTAGTTATCTAGGTCCAGGAGAGAAAGGTCTCTACAATCCTGGAACAAAATCTGTACACACGAGGAAATACTTCATCCCATGTTCAGCCTTGAACACTTTACAAAAGATAAGTCTGGTTTCTCTTAAACCTAGGTGTTTGATAAAACCCTGGGCTGGGGCTGTCATCAACTGAGACTTTAAATCACAAAAGACTTGTTGACTGTCAGGGGTCCATTTGAAAGGATCTGTCTCTGCCCCCCTTAGTAGCCTGATAGAGAAGGGAGCTTGTCACCTTACTAGACACTCAATATTCAGCTTTGGCCAAAATATTAGAGACAGTCACAGTATCTGTCATAGAGTCTTCCTGAGACCTACTCTCTGTCTCTATATATTGCAGGACCACTCTTCGGTTGAAGGGAGGTAATTGCTTTAGATCCTGGGTCAGTGCTGTTCCAGAAACAGCATTCCTACATAATTGAGTTGGCCCACTCCAAAAGTCCTTTCTTCCCTTGTCCCTTTTAGATTCACCAGTAAAGATCAGACCTCTCAGTGGCCAGCAAGATACAAAAGAAAGTGTCTTTTAAATGCAAAATGGCAAAATTCTTACAGGACAGTGTAAGAACTGATATTTGACTCTTCAGAATTTTATCAACAGTTTGCAAATGTTAAACAAAACAGTAGTGGCCAGTCTGTGTTTTCTTCACCAGGAGGACAGTTTGAGCTCATTCTGGTCTGTCACTGGCTCAGACCCACAGAGCTAGATCATTAACCATTCTCTGAACCAGGTTGAGTCAGATGTTGGGGACAGTGACTGCAGTGTGAGAGCTAAGAGAGCTGCTTGCACTTTCCAGGTGTTTGCAGATGGTGCTATCAGAGACAAAGACTTTCCTGTTAGAGATTTTTGGATGCATTCGGTTTGGTTTCGTTCAAATTATGTAGAGAAAAAACCAGAGAGAGGAGGAGAAAGAAAAGGGTTTATTTGTGTCCCAGGTGGCTTTACAGAGTTCTTGGATGGGAGTCTGTAGAAACCCGTGCTAGCGTGACGGTTGGGGGTTTATAAAGCAATGCCAACGGACCTTGTTGATAAGAGCGCTGAAAACAGCACCTGTGACAATGAGAATGGTGCCTGCGGCAAGTAGCCTATGGGGTTGTGAAGGATTAGAGTTGCCTAACTAACATACGGGGGTATTATTTCAGTGGAGTTGAGCCTATGGGAAAGAAGTGATGTGTAGTCGGCCAGGGGCACCTAGTGTCATTTGAATGGAATTTCCGGAATAGCTGGCACATGAAACCTTTTGACTCCGGCTGCTCCGGGAACGGTCCGGGGAGGGGGTTTGGGTTTGAGTCTAACATTCCGGCCTTTTTGGTGATGAAGCATGAAGAATTCAGTCATTGTCTACTTCCTGCTGGGCATGGACGCAGTCAGATTACAGGCTGAAATCGGGGAGATGTGGACTGGTTGGCAGACAAGCACAGGGATGAAGCTATAGCTGATTTACAGTGACTCTGGACATCTCTTTTAGGAACCTCAGAAAGCAAGGGGGAAAAAGAAAAAGGAGGGTTATTAGTTTTAGGGACCCGATGAACAGGGCGAACCACGCCACTAATGGTGACTGGAACCAATCGAATGGGGATGTTTCGACTTGATGCCTTCTCTTCAGCTCTTCACTCAGGTGACTTAATGGAGGTGCTGTTCTGTTCAGCCAGTTTCATTGATGTAGTAACAGCATTGTTCTCTCAGGAAGAGGCAGGTTCCTCCTTTTTCAGCTGTAACTAGGCCCAACGCTGTCTGATTCTGTAAAGTGACTTGGGCCAGAGAGGTTAGTTGTCACTATAGGGAAGCTAGGGAGTCAGCAGTGGTTTCAAGAGATATTTGTAGGTTGTTTTGGAAACCTTGTATTGTAATTATACTGTGTCTAAGGGCTCTGCTTGCCAGTCTGGTGGCTGAGACCATGGAGGCAAGGGTAAGACCCCCATGATGGGGAGGAATGCTGCTCATTTGTGATGGGAGGTGGATAACAGCCAAGCTAGTTCAAATTCAGTGAAAAGGATTAATTGGGGCATAATTGTGACTGTAAAGCAGGGTCCCTGGGTCGTGGAGTTCACGTGTTTTGGAGCTTTCCGTTCCACCCAAATTAGGTATCCAGTGTTGGGCCAGCTTGGTTTTGTATGCTAATATTTTGGGTGCAGGAGGGGAATACTGTGGTTATGGTGTTCTTGGTTATGACGAAGATTCGGGGAGGTTGTGTCTGATTGTTGATCTCAGGCTCCCAGAGGGGTACCTGTAGTGTGGGGTAGTACAGGACTGGGTGTCTGAGGTGGTAGGGGCTGGGTGGACGTAGCTCATTGGAACCACTGCCAGCAGGGAGCACTGAAGTGAAGCACAGAGGAAGCAGTTGGTGATGCTGGGTTGAGAGTGGGTGTGGTTTAAGAAGGTTAGGGTGTGTTCGATGTTTTGGGTGCAGGAGGTTAACTGTGCAGTGTGTGTGTGGTTAACTACTTGGGCTTCTAGGAGTTGTTCTTGTTGAGCAATGTTCTGGGAGACTAGGGTGAGGGAAGGGGTGACTTGTTCGTATTTGTGGCTGATGTCCAGTGTTCCTGAGGGCTTGGAGCTCCGTTCACTCCGATATGTGCGTGCAACCACTCCCGAGACCCACTGAGGGTCCCAGGGGTCGTAAATGTGTATTTGGTATATGCCATGTTGGTGATATAGGGAGTCGCCGATGGTTTCAGTAATTGGATTTCAAGAATGTGAGTTTCCGTGAGATTTGCATGAGCGATATGGGCAAACCCCATAGGTGTTGGGCCACCTTAGGCAAGAGGGATTGGTTTGGTCAAAGTGAAAGCAAACATAGGTGTATCCCTGTTGAGGGAACACGAGGATTGTCAAGGGCTTTGAACAACCTGTTATTTCGCACACCCCATGTCCTATAAGGTGCGGTGTTGGGTCTGTGGAGATTGTATATAGTTTTTTGAATCTCCACACATATCCCAGTGTTGAGGTGGTTAGAGGGAAGAGGGGGATTCCCCACAGTACAGGTAAAGTGGGGAGTGAGAGATGCAGGGGAGGAGTAAGAGGAGGAGTAAGAATGAGGAGCAGGTTAATATATATATAATCACTAAACATGTTCAGTGTTCACTGGGGGAAATGGCAGCAGATAGTCCTAGAGACAGTAAGATTACCGAGGTTATTATGAGACCAAAGTGTAGACAGAGACTCAATTGGTTGGCTGTGGTGAGGTTTGACGGAGTTTGAGTTTCAGTGGATTTTGTGGATTGAGGGAACTTGTGCATCCGTCATCCGGGGCCTTCTTTATCCTAGTAAGATGATGCCAGGCCGGGTCACCTAAGAGTTTAACAGCGGTTGGGGTGATTAGGACTATGGTATGGGGTCCTGTTCATCAGGGCTACAGGGGCTTGGGGTGCAGAACGTTTAGGAACAGTGAGTCTCCTGGGTGTAGATGCAGGTTGGTGATAGTGGATTCTTTATTTGGAGGTTGTGGGAGGTACTTGTCTGCATGCTCTCATAAGAGTTGCCTGAGGAGTCAAAAGTAGGGTAGATACTTGGCCAGGGGTGGGGTATCAGAGGGTAAGTTGTGATTGAGGAGAAAAGGTCGGCCATACATTAGTTCAAAGGGACTAAGGAAAGTGGGTTTGCGGGGTGCATCCCGTATTCGGGTTAAGGCCAGTAGGAGAAGGTCTACCCAAGATTGGAGGAGTTCTGACCGTTTGGCAAGGTAGGTCTTGATGAGGCCATTAGCCCTTTCTACCTTGCCTGATGATTGGGGCCGATAGGGGATGTGGAGCTTCCACTGGATTCCCAGTGTAGTGGAAATTTGTTGGACCACTCTAGAAGTGAAGGCTGGCCCATTATTGGACTGTATAGAGGAGGGTAGTCCAAATCAGGGAATGATGTGAGTTATTAAAATAACAGCAGTTATTAAAATAACAGTTATTAAAATCAACAGCAGTGGAAGAAGTTTCACCTTTAGTTGGAAAGGCTTCTACCCTCCTGGTAAGGGTGTCAATTAGAGTGACGAGGTACTTTAATGATTTCTGTGTTGGCATATGGGTCAAGTCGATTTGCCAGTCTTGGCCTGGCAGGCGTCCTCTCATTTGGTGGGTAGGGAATGTGGGTTGGAGGCAGCCCTGGTGGTTGGTGGTCTGGCACGTGACACAAGAGGAGTAGACAGCTTCTATAGTTGGAGTGAGGGAGGATGAGAGGAACAGTGGTTGTAAAAAGTGTTTTACAGCTTCACTACCTATGTGTAGTGAGTTGTGTATAAGGGTGATACAGCCTGTAATCTGTGCTTCTGGGATTACTAGTTTGTTATCTTTGTGGATCCACCCTTCAGGGGAGATTGAGGCTCCCTTTTTTGTCCAGAAAACCTGTTCTTCATCGGAGTATTGTGGCGTAAGGGTGGGAGGTGACAGGAATAGGACAGGGGCTGGGAGGGGTTGGCCCTCTTGTGTTAAGTTGTGGGCTGTCTCATCTGCCCTGTTGTTTCCTTGTGTAACTGTGGAGTTGTCGGATTGATGGACTTTGCGATGTATGATGGCTACTCGGGTAGGGAGCTGGAGGGCCTCTAAGAGGCAGGCGATGAGTTTTGCATTTACGATTGGTGTGCCTTTAGTTGATAGGAAGCCTCACTGTTTCCAAACGGAGGCACGGCAGTTGGCTATTAGGAAAGCATATTTGGAATCCATGTATATATTAGACGTTTTCTCTTTGAGATATGAAGGGCCCTGGTGAGAGTAATAAGCTTAGCCTTTTGGGAGGTTATTCCTTCTGGGAGAGTGGCGGCCTGTATGGTTTCAGGGAGGGTGACTCCTGGATAGGCTGCCCGTCTCCGTCCCTGAGTCTGCCGTGGAGCTGCCATCCACAAAGTGGATGAGCTCTGGCTGCGGTAGGGGTTGGTCTGTGAGATTTCGGAGGGGGGCCACCAGGGCCTCGGTTATGTCAACGCACGAGTGTGTGTTTGTGAGTGTTTCAGGGTCTGTTGGTTGGGCAGGAAGGCGGCCGGGTTTAAGGACTGAGACTGGGCTAGGGAGATTTCAGGGTTATCAATAGAAAGTAAGTGAAGCTGTTGTATGTGGGAGGGTGAAAGCAGTGATAATGAGCGATGGGTCAGGAGATCCTGCAGCCGGTGAGGTGAAAAGACTTGCAGTGGCTGACGGAGAGTCAGTTTGAGAGCTTCTTGTGTCAGTGTAGCCGCGGCAGCTACGGCCCACAAGCGAGGGCGCCAGCCTTTGGTGGTAGGGGCTAATTATTACAAGAGATGTACAATCAGGATGAATATGGGGCCTAGGGGTTGGATGAGGATTCCTAGGGCAATTACTTTCTTTACGTCAGTAAAAGGGAGGAACGGTTTGCTGGGATTGGGAAGGTGGAGTGGCGGCGAACGTTGGAGGCGGTTGAGAAGTTTGTGAAACGCCTGCTTGACTATCTGCGGTGACTGTAAGGGGCCCACTGGAGTGTTTTTTTGCGGCTTCATACAGTGGCTTGGTGATTGTGGAGTAGGCGGGGATCCAGTGATAGAGGAATCCCACCAGTTCCAGGAAGGAAAGAATTTGGTCTGCTGTCATGGCTGGTAGTAGGTTCTGTAAAGCCTGTATTCTGTCTGACGTTAGCGTGCGAGTGGTTGGTGTGAGCGGAATGCCTAGGTATTTGACTGAAGTGGTGGAGAGTTGGGCTTTAGACGGAGAGACTCAGTAGCTCCTTGTTGGCCAAGAAGTTGAGAAGTTGGGCTGTGTGTAAGATTGAGTAGTCCAGGGATGGGCTGCAAAAGAGTAAACCATCTACATACTGTAGGAGGGTAGTGGGAGAGAGTGTGCATTCACTGAGGTCTTTGGCCAGGGCCTGGCCGAAGAGGTGGGGGCCACCGCTAAATCCCTGAGGTAGGACAGTCCAGGTGAGTTGGCTTGCTGAGTGTCTGGGTCTTCCCCCCTGAAAGCAAATAGATTATATGAGGATGAGTCAAGGGGAATTGTAAAGAAAGCATCTCTGAGGTCTAGTTTACAAAAGCGGGTGGTTGAAGTGGGGACACTGGACAGGAGCGTGTATGGATTGGGGACAACAGGATGCAATGGAACTACTGCTTCATTGATTAAACGCAGATCTGGTACTAGCATGTAACAGCCATCAGGCTTTTTTACTGGCAGGATAGGTGTGTTGTATGGTGAGTGGGTGCGTATTAAGAGAGCCTTTGTGAGTAGTCTCTGAATGACGGGTTTTAGTCTGCGTCTTGAGTGGGGGAGATGGGAAATTGTGGTCTGGACGGGAAGTGTGAGGGGTCATTTATTTGTATGATTACAGGCTGGTGATGGGTAGCAATAGTTGGGGTTGAGGTGTCCCAAATTTTGGGGTCTACGTGGTCTGGGGATAGGGGAAGGTTGGGCAGGTGAGGGGGTTCAGCTATTAAAGAGAGTATGAGGGAAGCTGAAGGGTCTGAAATAACCTGTACAGTGGATCCTAGTTTAGAGAGCTGGTCTCTGCCGACGAGCGGAGTGGAACAGGGGGGCATTATTAGGAAGGAGTGTGTTAGGATTTTATTGTCTAACAGGCATGAGATGGGTCCCGTTGTTGGCAGGTTAGAGGGCTGTCCGTCAATTCCCATGACTGAGACTGGGGGAGAATAAGTTGGGGCTGAGTAGGAGGGGCGAACAGAATAGGTAACCTCCGTGTCAATTAAAAATGACACTGACTCACCTGCTGCCTTGAGGTTTACCCTGGGCTAAGAGAGACTGATCGGGGTTGATCAGCTGGGGTTCCTTCCATCTTCAGCTGCCAGTCCCAGGACAGCCAGTGGTAGTTCTGGGGATGGAGAGGATAGCCCCCCATGGTCGTTCCTACAGGGACAGTCACTCTTCCAGTGGCCCCGCTGACCACATGCCAGGCACGGAGTGGTGAGCAGCCGAGGTTGTGGACACTGTTTGGCCCAGTGTTCTTCTTTGCTGCATTTGAAACACGCTCCTGGTGGAGTGCGGCTTGGAGTGTTCTTCTTTCTCTCATTTGCTGGTCTCAGGGCTGCCACCAAGGCTTGGGCCTGTAAGTGTGCCTTCCAGCCGGTCAGGGTTTCCTTATCTGCTTCTGCCTGCTCCTCTCGGGTGTTAAGGACTTTAAAGGTCGTATTAACCAGATCTCCTATGGGAGTTTGGGGACCGTCCTCAGCCTTTTTTAGTTTTTTCCTGATGTCTGGGGCAGACTGTGTTATGAAGTGGGTTGCTAAGACGGTGGCTCTTGCTGGGGAGGTAGGATCTAGGTGGGCATATTGGTTAAGTGCCTCGGTGAGGCGGTTGAGAATGGCAGCAGGATTTTCATCTGCATGTTGGGTAATTTCTCTTAGTTTGTTAAAGTTCACTGCCTTGTGGCATATGTTTTGTAGTCCAGCTAGGATACACTGAACCATTTTCTCTCTCCGAGTATGGCCACTGCACCCACATGGGGTGTCTGTTTGGTAATCCCAGCCTGGGTCTTGTCCCGGAACTGCCTCTGAGCCCACTGGCATGGTTGAGTCTGATAGGTGGACTCGTTCGGCATGTTTCCAGGAAGCCCTGAGGATCCTCTCCCTTTCGTCTGTGTTGAGGGTAGAAGACAGAAAGACCCACAGGTCACGCCTGGTTAAGTCGTAGGCCTGTATAAGTTAACAGAATTCTTTTATGAAATTGGTAGGGTCATTTGAGAAGGAGCCTAACGTCTTTTCCATTTGGGAAATGTCTGTTAGAGAGAAAGGGACGTGAACTCGGATGACTCCCTCAGTTAACACCAATTCACATAGGGAACAGAAGAGTGCCGGGCTTCTGTAGGCTGGCTCTGTGGCTGGAAGTGGGTGTTGCTACGGACCGGGGAGGGTAAAGGGGGACTGGGTATGGTACTGTCTGGGGATGTGGGTGGAGGCAATAGTGGGGGAGCTGTTGGGTGTGCTGGCTCGGGGTAGGGTGGGGGTCTCTGCGGTGGAGGTCAGAGGGACTCTGGTGAGTCAGAAAATGAAGAGATTAGCTCAGGTGGAGGATTGGGATCCCTTTGGTCTGTCCCTTTCTCAGCTCAGGTGGGGGTTTCTCTGGCTAAGAGTATTTCATTGGTATTACACGTGGAGAGACGTGAAGCACGGGAGTGCAGATAGAGAAAGGCCTGGACACAGGGGACTTCTGGCCATTTGCCTGTGCGCCAACAGAAGTTGTCGAGGTCTATTAGAACTCCTTAATGAAAGGTTCCCTGTTCAGGCCATTTAGACCCATTATCTAGTAAGTACTGGGGCCAGGCGGTGGTGGAATAAAAGATTAAGTGCTTCGGGAGCAGGTCTTGAGCTAACCCCAGAACCTAGAGATTATGTAGGAGGCAGTCCAAAGGAGTGGACGGCTTGGGCTTCGAGTTCTGGTTTCCCATGGAAACCAGAGTTCTGGTTTCCCGGACCCTATAGAAAGAACCTTCTGAAGAGAGTGACATCTCACTCGTTCAGAAAGGGTCTCGTGGATGGATGTTCTCAGAGTCACCGGGGACGTCTCCAAACTGTGTTTTTCTGAGCCTCAAGCCTAATGGCCGTGGAGCCATCTATAGTACCACTGTTTTCTGGACAGTAAGGGGGCAGAAACACTGGAAGTGTGGAAATTAGGTTTACCAGTACTTTCCCAGGATCAGACCCGAGTGAGAGGGGTATAGGAGAGTGAGTTAGGGAGGGGATGGATCTGGTTGAGTGGATCTGTTACTTACCCTAAGTGGTGAGTGAAGGAGGCTGGAGGTTCCTCGTTGGTCCGAGCAAAAATAGATCAGGAGAGAGCTAGAGAAAGGGTGAGGGGTGGGCATTTGGCCACAGCCCCTCCCGGTCAGGAGAGAGAAGGAGACAAAGTTGAGGGGTGGGCATGTGGCCACAGCCCCTCTCAGGTTTCGGCAACAAATGTTAGCAACTGTTGGATGAAATGGGTTTTGTTTAATGGAAAGTATGTAGAGGAAAAACCAGAGAGAAGAGGAGAAATAAAAGGAAGAGTTTATTTGGGTCCCAGGTAGCTTTACAGAGTTCTCGGATGGGAGTCTGTAGAACCGCAGGCTTGCTTGGGGGTTGGGGGTTTATAAACTGGTGCCAGCGGACCTCGTTGAGTACAGCACTGAAACAACGCCTGTGATGATGAGAATGGTGCCCATGGCAAGTAGCCTATGGGATTGCGGACAATCAGAGTTACTTACTTAACATAAGGGGTATTATTTCAGTGGAGTTGAGCCTACGGAAAAGAAGTGACAGCTAGTTGGCCCCAGGCAGCTAGTCTCATTTGAATGGAATTTCTGGGATAGGTGGGTGTCTTAGGCTGGGTTTTCTAGGGAAGCAAAACCAGTAACATGTGTAGGTACAAGGAAAGATTTATAATATATATATATATATGTATATATATATATATATAGACAGATAGATAGATACAAATATAGGAAAAAGCTCACGTAATCACAGAAGCTGAATGTCCCAAGCTCTGGCACAAACCTCACGTGTCCACGGAAGCTGAGGAACCCAAGGTCAGCAAGTCACAGACCAGAGTTGGAGATCATGGGTTGTGTAGGTCAGTGGATCCCAAGCTGGTGGCGAGACGAAGTGACAGAGGCTGGCGAACCCAGGATCGGCAGGTCAGGGAGCAGGACTGGGCAGAGGCTGGCGAGCGCAGGATTGGCAGGTCGGGGAGCAGGACTCTCAAGTGCTGACTGTAAGGACTGATGAGCCCAACAGCTGCTAGCTCCAGTCCCGGAACCAGATGCTGGAACAAGAGAGCAGGAGCTCCTGGCCACGTGAGCGATCAGCAGCCATAGTCCAATGTCAGGAGATGAGAGCCGAGGGGCAGGGAGCCACCACAAACCCCGCCCTGCCACTTAATACAGCAGCCAAATAGGTAGTAGCCAAGTTGACATAATCCCGACCACCGAAGTGGGGGATGAAACGTTTTGACTCCGGCCCCTCTGGGAATGGTTGAGGGAGGAGGCTCAGGTTTCAGCCTAACAATAAGGCCATAAAATGTTTTGCATACATGCATGAAATCACTTAAAACTCTTTTCTAGTTGGCACCACACACACCCACACCCATCTACACACACACAGACACACACCCAGACGAGGACCTGAGGTGACAGAGATAATCTTAGTAGTCTCCACCTTCTAGACTGTTATGTGACAGAGGTGACCTTGGTTGCCTCAACTTCCCAGATAGCCCCAGTGCCAAACATACACATTCACATGGCCCCATTTACTGCTCCCTAGTTAGTCTGAGCAGAGAATAGATGAATCTTCTTAATGCTACCAAAACTTCTATAGTCATTTACAGGCCACACTTGGTTCCAAAATACTTGAAGACTACTCTTAGGGGACCCCTTATTAAGTAAACCCAGTTTTAATGGACTGTCACCCAGAACCTTACCTTCCAGGGTACCCATTTCAGTTGAGAAAGTTCACTGGTCTCTCACGCAGCCTCATGGGACCTAGTCACCTGTTCTTGGCATTAGTCTGGGAACTTATGCCCTCTGTGGCTTTTTTTTATTTTTATTGTAATTAAGTTAAAGTTTATGTTTTTGTCATCTACTATTAATAATACCACAGAAATAATAATAATACTACAAAATGGATGGCTTTAACAAAGAAACCTTTATTCTTACACAATCCAATAGGCTGTAAGTCTGAATCCAGGCTGTCTGCTGCAGGAGAACACTTTCCCTCTTTGTTGGCACTAGAAGAAAGTCCTCGTGTTTCATCAGTCTGGTCAGGGAGCAACTTGGTGCTGAAACCTCAGGTCTGAAGGATGTATTCTACTCCTAATGCTGGTTTTTGATGCTGTGAAGTTCCCTAATCTCTAATTCCTTCTCTTCTCTTTTACCTCTTATAGGATAAAAGGTAGTATAAGCAACACTCCAGGGAAATTCCCTTCACAATGGAGTAGGGAGGTGACCTTAGGAAGGAATTTACAATGCCATCCTAATTCTCTTTAACATACAACATAGGCAAATCACAAAATGGAGGACAATCATAATATATTAGGAATCATAGCTTAGTCAAATGGCCACACGTTTTCTTCGGAGACACAGTTTAATTCATGACAGTTTATAATCCAAGTCAATTTCAAATATAAAACCATGAACACATACCTCTATGCAAGTCTATCAGGTCTCTCGACCCTGTAAAAACACACTCCTGTTTTCTACCCTGTACCACCAGTATCAGCTCAACCAACACTTCTCCCCTCCTCTCTTTCCTCTAGAAGGAAACCAGTTAAACAGACTGATACATGTATTAAGGGAAGAAGTACACACTCTACCTGCATCACACCATGTCCCACAGTCCATTCCAGTCTTTGTCTGAAAAGCCACCTCCAGTACTTATTTCACCTCTGTGGGCTGGCAGCAATTCCAGGGGCCATGTTCTTCGGGAACCCTTCAGATTTGAAAACATCAATTCTGGTCTTCTAATAGAGCTCGAGATCCGCACTTTCCCTTTTCTCATGCTACATCAGGGACTCTACATTGCGTTCCCTCTCAGGGCAGTCTTTGGCGGTGGCCGGGCACCATCTTGTTCACTGGCCTCATGCTGATGTAGTCTCTCAATCGTATGGACTTTTCTGCCTGATGGGCTCATATTTTTCTCATATCTCTGATGTTCATTTGCATCTGCCCCAGGTGGGTTGTGACCAATTGATATTCACTAGATAGCAGCTCAGTTGGCTTTTAAGGTCCCAAGGGACAGTCACCAATACGGGTGGCAGAACAATTTCTTAGAAAATCACTAGTTTTGCCAGTTGACCTCGATTTCCACTTAATCCATCATTCCCACATTGCTGTCCCTACTACTCTGTCCTTTCAAATGCTGCGTTATATTTAGAAAACCTTTTAGCTTACGGTCTAGTCCACTTGTGCTGACCTCCCTTCTACTGCACGTTGTCACTCCTTTCACCTAACTGTATTCCTGTCAAATATCTATTCTGTGAGTAACCTTCTTTCTCCCCTGCACTCTTGTAGCCATCAAATATTATTTTCCTCTGTGCATCAGCCTTTACTTTTTTTTCTTATGACTGAGAATATAGTATTCTATATAAATTTGCATGTCTGCCAGTGCCTCCTACTGCACTCCCTGAATGGTGACAGCACACTCCTCTGTTTTGTACATGTCATAGCCTCCTAACAATCTCCTATCCCCTCCTCTCCACCCTCTCCCCTGCATCCAGGAAGAGGTCAGCTGAATGATATCCTATAGATGCATAGAAACATAAAGTGCACACAGGATATGGTTTCTCTGTGTCACCAAGTCCAATCCATTTCTGTATGAAGAGCTAACTTCTGATAATATTTATGGACAGGGACAGCATCAGGGCCAGGGGCCATGCTCCCAGGGGAACCCCTAGGCCCTGGGTCTTCAATTATAGTCTTTTAGTGGAGATCTCAGGGTACACCCCTTTTTACTTCCATGTTGTGTGTGAGACTCAACTTGGTGAGGCCCACCATGGCTATCACTAGTGGTGCCCTGGCACCATCTGTTTCTTCTGGTCACATGTTGATGTAGTGCCCTGCTCACATGAGTCTCATTGTCGTCTAGGTTCTCTTTGCCCCATGTAGTTTTGAGTCTTGGAGACCTTCCATACCTGCTGAGTTGGGACCATATGGTGTACCTCAGATGGCAGCTTAGCAGCTTTCAAGACCCCAGATGCCACTTACCAATTTGGGATACAGAAGACTCTCTTAGCAAAATGCTCATTGTGCTAATTGCCATCGATTTCCCCTCAGAACATGGTTTCCGGCCCCCATTACTAGGTACTCCATCCTTGCAATATTGGGTTAAGACAGGAGGATCAATCATGTTATGGTGAGTCGCCTTGTTTCTGCCAGATATACTCCAAGTAGTGGAATTACTGGATCAAGTGGTATATCTATTTCTAGATTTTTATGGAAGCACCAGATTACTTACCAAAGACGATGTACCATTTTGCCATCCCAGCAACACTGTAGGAGAGATCCAATTTTTCCACAGCCTCTCCAGCTTTTGTTGTTGTGCATTTTTGGATCATAGGCAACATTGTTGGGGTGAGATGGTATCTCATTGTACACTTGATTTGAATTTCTTTGATAACTAAAGATCATGGGCATGACAACATGTCTTTTTTGGCTGCCTGGATCTCCTCTTTAGAGAAATGTCTGTCCATCTCCTTTGCCCATTGCTTAATTGCATGATTTATCTTCTTGTTATTGATATTTTGTAGTATCTTATAGATTATGGAGATCAGGCATCGGTCTGACATAGAGTTGCCAAATATTTTTTCCCATTCTGTAGGGGGCCTTTTAATTCTATTAACAAAGTGTTTGGATAAGCAAAAGTGTTTGATTCTTAATAGTTCCCATTTATCTACATTCTGTTGACTGTGTTTGTTTGACAGATTTTGTTTTTTAATATGACTGAGTGAAAATGTACATTTTCGTATAAATTTCGATGCCCACCTCTATGCAGCTTCCACTGCTCTCTCCCTGTCCGGTGACAGCACACTGTTCCTCTCTGCTCCATACATGTCTCTTTCTTCCAACAGTTTCCTTTCCCATCCTCTCCACCCACTCTCCTTCCTCCAGTCAGAGGACAGCAGGATGGTATCGTATAGATGTAGAGAACCATAAAATGCATCCAACATATGGTCACTCTGCATCACAAAGTCCAATCCATTCATGTCCGAAGACTGGATCTTCATTATGATTTATGGGCAAGGGCAGCATCAGTGTCAGGGGCCATGGTCCCAGGGGATCCTCGAAACCACTGGACCATCAATTGTGGTCTTTTAGTGGAGATCTCAAGATGCACCCCTTTTTATTCTTGTGTTGCCAGTGAGATTCAACTTGGTGAACTCCATTGCGGCTATCACCGGTGGTGGCCAGGCACCATCTGGTTCTTCCGGTCCTGAGTCGATGTAGGAAAGCACTCATGTGTTCTGGGTTGTTTTTACCCCATGTCATTTTGGTCCCCGGTGACCATCCGTTTCTGCAGAGTTGGGACCATTTGCTGTGCCCTCGGATGGCAGCTTGGCAGCTTTTAAGACCCCAGACGCCACTGACCAATGTGGGGTGCAGATAGCCCTCTTAGCAAAACACTCGCTGTGCCAGTTGTCCTCGATTTCGCCTAAGAGCATGGTCCTCTGCCCCCTGCCCCACCTACTCTATCCTTGCCATACTGGGATAAGATGGAAGCAGTACTCAAGTTATGCTGAACTCCACTTAATATTGTTCTTGTTTCTAATGTGTGCGATCACCGATTTTTCCCAGATTTCTAGCAACTATCTAATCTAAACCCTCCCCCCTCGCCCTTCCTCCCTCCCTTGCCCTGCAGCTGTCAAAGAGTCTTCTATATACAAGTGTGTTTTTGAGATCTTATTGTATAGATCTCATACAATATTTGTCCTTTTGTGTTTGACAGATTTTCAAGTCTGTCTGCATGGTGCATTAAAACTTCCATTGTTGCTCCCAACTTTTCTTGGATAAGCTTTATTGTTTTAGGTTTGATATTTAGGTCTTTTATCTGGTTGGCCTTGGTTTTTGTATAAGGTGTAAGATATGGTTCTCGTTTCAATTTATTGCAGATGGATATCCAATTTCACCAGCACCATTTGTTCAAGATACTGTTTTTACCCCAGTTTAATATCTTAGGGCCTTTGTTGAATATGAACTCTTCATAGGCAGATGGTGTCATCTCTGGGGTCTCCATTCTGTTCCATTGATCGATCTATCTGTTCTTGTACCAGTACCAGGCTGTTTTGACCACCGTGACAGTGTAGTATGTTCTAAGTTGGGTAATGAGAGGCCTCCCAGTGTGTTCTTCTTTAGTAGTACCTTACTTATCTGGGGCTTCTTGTCTTTTCAGATAAAATTGGTGATTTGTTTCTCCATCTAATTAGAAAATGACGCTGGAACTGGTATTGGCATTGCACTACGTAAGTAGATTGCTTTGGGGAAAATAGACCTTTTCACCACGTTAAGTCTTCCTATCCATGAGCAGGGTAGGTTTTTCCATTTTATCTACGTTCTCTCTTAGTTTCTTGTAGTAAGGGCTTGTAGTCCTCTTTGTAAAGGTCTGTTATTCCTCTGGTTAGATGAATTCGTAGGTACTTTATCTTCTTAGGGGCTATAGTAAATGGTATTGTTTGATGATTTCTTGATTAACATTCTCATTGTTGGTATAAAGGAATCCTACTGATTTACATATATTTATCTTGTATCTTCAGACTTTGCTGAATTCTTCTATCAGTTTGAGTAGTTTACTTAGAGATTGTTTCAGATTCTCTGCATATACAATCCTATCATCTTCAAACAGGGAGATTTTGACTTCTTCTTTGCCAATGCAGATGCCTGTTATTTCTTGGTCTTGTCTAATTGCTCTGGTTAGAACTTCTACTACAATGTTGAATAGGAGAGGTGAGTGGGCATCCTTGTCTAGTTCCTGTTCTCAAGGGAAAGTCTTTCAGGGTCTCTCCATTCAGGATGATGTAGGCAGTTGGTTTTGTATTAATGGCCCTTACTGTGTTGAGTAATTTTCCATCTATGCCAATTTTGCTAAGAGTTTTCGGCATTCATTGGTGTTGTACTTTATCAAATGCCTCTTCTGCATCAATGAACAAAATCAGGTGATTCTTGTCTTTTGTGATATTTATGTGTTTAGTCACATTAATTGTTTTTCTCATGTTGAACCAGCCTTGCATCCCTGGTATGAATCCCACTTGGTCAGGATGGATTATTTTGTGGACATGTTGTCTTCTATTGGCAAGAATTTTGTTGAAGATTTTTGCATCTAGATTAATGAGTGATATCAGTCTCTAGTTCCCCTTTTTGGTTGGGTCATTCCCTGGCTTTGGTATCCGGGTTATGCTGGCTTCATAGAAAGAGTTTGGGGGTACTCCATCCCTTTCTAGACTGTGAAATAGTCTCAGTAGTATTGGCAATAACTCTTGTATAAAAAGCTTGGTAGAATTCGGCAGTGAAGCCATCTGGGCCCCGTCTTGTATTTGTTGGCAGTGTTTTGATGACCTTCTCAATCTCTTCCTTTGTGATGGGCTTATTAAGTTGTTCTGCTTCACGTTGTGATAATTCGGGTGGTCTTTTCAGTTTTTTTCAATTGTTCTTCTATTCTCTAATTCCTTTAGCTCTGCTCTATTCTTCATGATCTATTTTCTTCTGGTGCCTGAGGGGTTCTTCCATTGCTCTCACTCTACTTGTTCAAGCTGTGGGGTTAGATGTTTGGTTTGGGTTCTTTCTTCCTTCCGGTGTGTGCATTTGTGGAGATCAACTGACCTCTGAGCACTGCTTTGGTTGTATCCGATAGGTTCTGGTAAGAATTGTTTTCATCCTCATTGGAATCCATAAATTTCATTATTTGATCCTTGATTTCTTCTATAACCCATTTCTTTTTGAACAAGATATTCAGTTCCATGAGTTCCACTTTCTATCTATGTTTATTCTGCTGTTGATTTCGACCTCAGTGGTTTTGTGGTCTGAGAAGATGCTTTGCAATAATTTAGTGGTATGTATTTTGTTGAGATTTGCTTTATACCCTGTCATGGTTTGAACTGTGTCCCCCCAAAAATGTGTGCAGCCACGTGGCTGGGATATGGTTCCCAGTATCTTGGGACTGTCCTCCATTGTGTGGTTTTGCTAACCCGTATGTTAAAGGATTAGGGTGGGGCTGTGAATTCCTGCTATGGGGGAAGTTTCCCTGGAGTATGGCTTGCCCCACCCTTAATGCTTTTAGCTTGCAAGGAATAAAAGGAAAAAGAACCAAGGACAATTTGACAACCTCGCTACCATCAAGCAAGCAGCACCAGGAGCAGAGCGCGTCGTTCAGACCAGAGGTTCTTGCGTTAGGACACTCCCTGGACAATGACTGATGCAATACCGGACTTTCCTCCAGAGCCGTCAAGGGGAAAGTCTTTCCCTGGAGCGGACACCCTGAATATGGACTTGCAACCTACTGGACTGTGTAAGAATAAATCTTTCTTTGTTAAAGCCATCCACTCTGTGGTATTTCTGTTAGAGCAGCCCTAGCTGACTAAAACAGAATTGGTACCGTGGGAGTGGGGTGCTGCTCTAGCAAATACCTAAAATGTGGAAGCCACTTTGAAACTGCAAATGGATAGAAGATTCAGAAGGAACAAAGAAGGCGCAGATGGTGAGAAACAACGGAGGACCGGCAGCAGCGGCAGCGGCAGCAGCAGAACCAGAGGCAGCGCTGGAGCCGACCCGTGGAGCGAGAGAGGTCAGTGCCTGCGCAGAGTTTTCCTCGCGGAAAGGGGTGCCTCTGGGCATTTGAATCGGTGGAGCTGGCCTTGCTGACCCACCGAGTGAGAGAGTTGAGTGCCTTTGGGCAGGACGCTTTCCAGCAAGAGTGGGGTGCCTCCGGGCACTTAAACCAGTGGAGCTACAGAGCTTTGGAACACTTGCCCAGCAGGGCAGATGTGGGCCTGAGGCCCAGGCCATGCGGCCATAGGAAGCTGAAGCTGAAGAGGCAGATAGCGTGAGAAGCTGAGCTGCCTCAGTCTCAAGAGGTATGGCCATGACCTCAGGGGTTTGAAAGGGTGGAACCATGGCGTGCTGTGTTCGTAAGGGTGGAATTGCCACTCAGTTGGGCTTAGGGTGCTCCTAAAGCCGATGGGACAGAGTTTCTGTCCAAGTGGGCCTTGAAGGCAAAGTTGTAGCACGGGGCTGGAGGTCTCCACTCAGAAACCTGAGAGTGTGGCTGATAACTAGAGTCTGGAGAGCATTGCTGTTGTGTAGAATGTCTCAGAAAATGTAAGAGTATTTCCAAAGCTTTGAGGGCTAATGTAATGTGTTCTGTTGACTTGCCTGTTGCCTGTTAATGCCTTCTAAGTTTCACAGATGTAGAAGAGTTTTTGTATTTTGGACTTGGAGCTGATTTAAGACTTCTGTTATATGGATGGACATAATTTTGCTACGGTGAGACGAATGTGTTAAATGTTTTTGTGATGTCATTTTTGGGTTGTCAAAGGGTGGGATGTCATGGTTTGAACTGTGTCCCCCCAAAAATGTGTGCAGCCACGTGGCTGGGATATGGTTCCCAGTATCTTGGGACTGTCCTCCATTGTGTGGTTTTGCTAACCTGTATGTTAAAGGATTAGGGTGGGGCTGTGAATTCCTGCTATGGGGGAAGTTTCCCTGGAGTATGGCTTGCCCCACCCTTAATGCTTTTAGCTTGCAAGGAATAAAAGGAAAAAGAACCAAGGACAATTTGAGAACCTCGCTACCATCAAGCAAGCAGCACCGGGAGCAGAGTGCGTCGTTCAGACCAGAGGTTCTTGCTTGCAATACCGAACTTTCTTGCAGTCAGCTGACAAGGGGAAAGTCTTTCCCTGGAGCGGACACCCTGAATATGGACTTGCAACCTACCGGACTGTGTAAGAATAAATCTTTCTTTGTTAAAGCCATCCACTCTGTGGTATTTCTGTTAGAGCAGCCCTAGCTGACTAAAACATACCCTAACCCATGGTCCATTCTGGAAAATGTTCCATGTGTACTGGGGAAGAAGGTGTAGTTCTCTGCTGATGGATTGAAAGTTCTGTATATGTCAATAAGATCTAATTGCTTAATTGTGGCAAGATCTTGTGTTTTTACTGAGTTTTTTCTAGAAGATCTGTTCGATTTTGAGAGTGGTGTGTTGAAGTCTCCCACTATTACTGTGGAGTGATCACTCTCGTTTTTGAGTGTAGTCAGCCTTTCAACGATGTATTTAGATGCTCTAGCATTAGGTGCATCAATATCTAATATTGTTGAGTCCTGCTTGTGTATTGAAACTTTCAGCAACAGTGTCCATCCTTGCTGCGATGTTGGAATTTACGTTAAAATCTATTTTACCTGAGAACAGTATTGCCACAACTGCTTTTCTTTGTAATCTTGATATGTATTCTTCCATCCTTTAATTTTCAGTTTGTTCATATCTTTGAGGATAAGGTCAGTTTCTTGTAAGCAACATATGGACGGGTTGTGTCTTTTGACCCAAGATGCAACTCATTGTCTCTTTACTGGCACATTAAGCCCATTCACATTCAATGTAAGTATTGATAGGTATGTGCTTAGTGCTGTCATTGTGATATGTTTATTTTTGTGTTCATGTTTTCTCTGTTGCTCTTATTATTCTGTTTTGGAACATTCTACTTGGTGAGTTCATTTTTCACCTTTTCAAGGTTGGTTTTGTGGTTGCTGAGACTCCTGTATTACATTTCCTGATTTGATATGTTGCATCTTTATAGTGCTTTGCAGCCTTCCCTGTGATCTCCCTTAAAGCTATATATTTAAACCCAATTGTAACTACTACAGTCCTCTCCATCTGGAAGGACTATAATAATTGTAGTACATCTTCTTTTTAGTAAGATGACATCCTAGTTTTCATGTTATGATCACTGAATCACTTATTATTACAGCTTTGACTGAGTTTAGAGCCTTCTCTGAATAGGTTTGTGGATGATGTGTGCTATATTTCCTCCTACAATATAAAATTAATGGTTTTGTTCTAAGCCAAGCACCTCTTTCAGTATTTCTTGTAGCTTTGATTGGGTTTTTACAAAGTCTTTGAGTTTCTCTTTATCTGCAAATGTCTTGATTTCATTTTGATATTTCAAAGATAGTTTTGGAGCTTATATAATACTTGGTTGGAAGTTCTTCTCCTTCAAGGCTTTGAATTTGTGAACCCATTGTCTCTATGCCAGCAGCATTTCTACTGAGAACTCCGATGAGATCCTACAGGGTTTCCCTTTGAATGTTAGCTTTGCTTTGAGTTTTGCTGCTTTTAAGAGTTATTGCTTATGTTTCCTTTTGTTAAGCTTGATTATAATGTGTTGGAGTCTTTCTTTTGGGATCTACATTGCATGGTGTTTGATATGCATCTTGGATATCCGTTTTCTCTTCTTTTGTAACTTCTGGGAAGTTTTCTGTAAGTAGCTCAGCCATGATACTCTGTGTTCTCAGGTGCCCCACCCTGTTGAGGAACTCCAATTAATAGTAAATTGTTCCTCTAAAGAGAGTGTCACATGCCTCTTAATACTTCTTCACTTTTCTTGTACCTTTTTATCTGATTTCTCCTCAAAGATGCTGGAGTCAGTAGCTCTGTCTTCCAAGTTAGAAAGTCTATTTTCCATTGATTTAATTCTGTTTTCTTGGATTTGAATGTAATTTTCTTTCAGTTTGTTATTGATCTGTTGGATTTTGAAGTATTGGTGTTCCATAAGATCAAACAGCTTGCTTAATGTTTCATTTTGCTCTGCTGTATTTTGTATAAGGTCTAGGAGGGCTCTCTATATAACCCTTCTTTAATCACCCTCTGATAGTTTCAGAAAGGCTTCTGCATCTGGGAAGTTCTTTGGATCTTTCTTTTGTCGGCCTTCTGAAGCCATAGGTCAGGTCTTCCTAATGTTCCAGTCCAAAGTTTGTTGCTTTCTGGGCATCTCGAAGTTGTTTGGTTTCTCCAGTGTTACTTTAACAGGATCAAAAGCTCAGTCTGAAAACCAAGTTGGTCACCAGACACCTCTATGTACTCTGGTGACTTGTCTGAGTAAATCGCTGGTATAGCAGGTTCGACACCCTGATTGGCTAAGACACAGCCCCACTCATACAGTTACTGGGGAACTGTCTATTCACCCTATACTGTGAGACACTAAAGGGTGGAAGAGAAGCCATTGGGTGCACCCAACTTATTTCTCTATTAGTGAGGCTTTCAGGTGTGAAAGTCCCTTTCCCCAGCTGGGAAAGTAAGCGTCTCTATATCAAAGACTGCTTCACTGCCAGAGAAGTGCTCTCCAGCCAGGCACTGCCTCCCAGCCTGGGAATTAGGTCCAGCTGAGGCCTCCGTATACGAAACTCCACCACCCAGTCAGTCAAGATCGAGTCCTGCACAAGCTCCTCTACCTGCCTCAGAAAAGGCTATTCAATGGCACAAATTCAGAGATTGTCACAGAGAGCATGTTTGGAGGTGACCAGCTTCACAGACTACACTGCCAAGCATCCAAACCGTGGTGACTCTGCTGACCTATCTAACCAGCAGTGCATCTGAGCCTTGCCACCACTTACCCCAGCCCCTCGTGCTGGTCAAGACTGAGAATAAAATGCCAAAATGGCGATTTACCTTCAGTCCGTGAGACCTGGGACTCAACAAGGGCGGGAGATGGCAAAATAGAAGCTTTCCACTCAGTGGTATGTAGACCAAACAGACAGCCCTATGTCATGTCCTAGGGCTAACTAGGTATCCAGAATTCTCCATTTAATTATCACTTGACGCCTTGGTTTCCAGAGGGATTTAGGGAGACATGTGTTTAGTCTGCGGTCTAGACTCCACCCCTAGCCTTTTCTTAAGTCTGTATAATAGTTGTCTCTTACACTATTTGTCCTTTCACTACTGACTAATTTCACTTAGTATAATGTGTTCCAGATGACTCCAGGTTATGGGATGTTTTATAAAATCATTATTGTTCTTTATCATTGCATAGTGTTCTATTGTGTAAATAGAACACAGTTTGTTTATCCTTTAACGTGTTGATGGGTAGCTCGGTTGCTTCCATCTTTTTGCTATTATGGACAGTACTGCAACAAACATTCATTGCTGGTATAATTCACACAGGACACCAGCCACTGGTGTGATTAACACGGAACACCACTTACAGGTGTGAAACGGGACACCACGGACTGGCATGAAATAGGACACCACTTACGGGTTTGATGTATGTGAGAGGTCAAGGTTGAAAAATCACACTGACAACAAACTTTTAGTTTGCTGTGGGACAGTCTCCTGTGAGTAGACACTGACACCAATCTGTTTAACCCACTAGCTTTTCTCAAGCAAAGTTAACAAGGTTCTCCTGAGAAAGTGAGAAAAGGCATCTTATCAATGTTCCTTACTTCAAAAGACCAGGCATTCCCAGGGAGGGGGGAAGGGAAAGTCCTTGAACTAGTCTCAGCAAATGCTGTTTTCAGCACATCTTGGTTTTCCAGTCCACCAAGGCAAAACTTGTCTCAAGGGCTTTTGCCAGGGTTTTGCCATTCTCAAGACAAGTCCCATTCTAAACATAGACAAGGTCAGGGTAAGCAGGATTTTACATTATTTCCAAACATATACATCCCCACAATTCACGTGCATGTATCTGTTCCTGTGACAGCCCTCATTTCTCTAGGATGTATTCCAAGGAGTGAGATTGCTGGATCATATGGCATTTCTATTTCTAGATGTTTCAGAAGGTGCCAAATTGCTTTCCAAAGTAGTTGTACAATTTTGCACTCCCACCAGCAGTGTAGAAGACTTCTTATCTCTCCACAGCCTCTCCAACATTGAATATTCTGTGGTTTTTATATTAATGCCAGCCTTGTTCAGATGAGATGGTAACTCCTTGTAATTTTGACTTGGATTTCACTAATGGCTAATGGTCATGAGCATTTTCTAATGTGTAGGTTGGCTGCCTGGATATCTTCTTTGGACAAGTGTCTGTGCATGCCCTTTACCCATTGTTTATTTGGGTTACTTGTCTTTTTCTTGTTGATGTTTTCCAATAGCATCTCTATTATGGAGATTAGGCATCAATCAGATACGTAGTTCCCAAATATTTTTTGCCAGTCTGCAGGTAGGCTTTGAGTCATTTGATAAAGTCTTTCAAAGAGCTCAAGTGTTTGATTTTCAGTAGTTCCCACTTATCTATTTTCTCGTCTGTGGTTTATGCACTGTTAGTAAGATTTTGTAGTCTGTTTCAGCCATGTATTAGAACTTCCAGTGTTGCCCCTATTTTGTATTACATACTTTTTTATTGTTTTAGATTTGATATTTAGGTCTTTGATCCATTTTGAGTTAACTTTGATGTAGCCCAGCCGAGGGCCATCGAGTCAGATCCAACTCATAACAGTGTTAGATAGCAGTGTTGTTTCCCATTTACAAATGGATATGCAGTTTTGCCAACACTGTTTGTTAAAGAGACGTTTTTTTCCCCAGTTCATGGCCTTTGGCCTTTGTCACATATTAGTTGTGCAAAGGTAGATGGTGTACCTTCTGGGTTCTCTCTTCTGTTCCCTTAGTCTACCTATCTGTTTTTGTATCAGGACCATGCTGTTTTGACTACAATGGCAGTATACACTGTTCCAAGGTCAGGTAGTATGAGGCTTCCCACAGAGTTCCTCATCTTTAAGAGTTCTTTACTTGTTCACAGTTTCTGCAGGTGGTCTTTGAACTCTTCTGATAAAGTCTTTGGATGAGCAAGTATTTCATTCTCAGTATTTCCCATTTATGTATTTTCTGTTGTCTGTGCTTCCTTTCTCAGATTTTGAAGTCTAAGCTGTTCCATGAATTCCTTTACTGCATCCTTGATTCCTTTTATAACCCAGCAGTATCTGAGCAAGGGGTTATTCATTTCCCATGAGTTTGAGTTTCTACCCATGTTTTGTCTGCTATTGATTTCAACTTTTACAGCTTTACGGTCTGACAAAATGCTTTGCAATATTTCCTTGTTTGGGATTTTGTTGAGACTTCCTTTAAGGCCTAATGCATACTTCTCTCTTACTGGGTAGATAGATCTATGCCTATGAGGTTTAAATAGTTGTCACAATAAGATCCTCTGTATCTTTATTGAGCTTCTTTCTGGATATTCTGTGCATTGCTAAAAGTGCTATGTTGAAGTCTCCTACTATTATTGTGGAACAATGTAGCTCACTTTTCAATGGTGTCAGCAGTCTTTTTGTGCATCGAGAAGCTCTTCTGCTGGGTGTACAAACATTTAAAATTGTTATATCCTCCCTAGATATTGAACATTTAAGCAATAATGACCATCCTGGTCCATGATTGTGTATTCTAGTCTATATTTGGTCTGAAATTAATATTGCCACTCCTGCTCTTGTTTGCATGTTGCTACCTTGCTTATACATTTTTCCATCATTGGAGTTTGAGTTTGTATCTTTGAGTATAAAGTATGTTTCTCTTAAGCAGCCTATAAATGGATCATGTTTTTTGATCCAACCTGTTACTCTCTGTCTCTTTTTGGTGCATTTAGTCCATTAATACCAGTGTAATTCTTGATAGAGATGTATTTAGTGCTGTCATTTGGGTATCTTTTTTATAGTTTGTGTTTTAGTCAACTAGGTCTGCTGTAACAGAAATACCACAGAGTGGATGGCTTTAACAAAGAAAGATTTATTCTTACATAGTCCGGTAGGTTGCAAGTCCATATTCAGGGTGTCCGCTCCAGGGAAAGACTTTCCCCTTGACGGCTCTGGAGGAAAGTCCGGTATTGCGTCAGTCATTGTCCAGGGAGTGTCCTAACGCAAGAACCTCTGGTCTGAACGACGCGCTCTGCTCCCGGTGCTGCTTGCTTGATGGTAGCGAGGTTGTCAAATTGTCCTTGGTTCTTTTTCCTTTTATTCCTTGAAAGCTAAAAGCATTAAGGGTGGGGCAAGCCATACTCCAGGGAAACTTCCCCCATAGCAGGAATTCACAGCCCCACGATAATCCTTTAACATACAGGTTAGCAAAACCACACAATGGAGGACAGTCCCAAGATACTGGGAACCATATCCCAGCCACGTGGCTGCACACATTTTTGGGGGGACACAATTCAAACCATGACAGTTTGTTTACACATTTTTGTTCCACTTAATATTCCATTATGCAGTAACAGCAGCACCTAGTCCACTCTTCACAGAAAATTTTTTGTTGTTGTTGTGACTGAGTGAAAAGCTACATTCCCATATAAATTTACATGGCCACGTATACTCAGCTTTCACTGCTCTCCCTGCCCGGCAACAGCACACTATTCCTCTCTGCTCCATATGTCTCATCCTCTCAACAGTCTCCTTTCCCATCCACTCGACCCACTCCCTCTCCTCCAGCCAGAGGTCAGCACAATATCCTACAGATGCAGAGAACCATAAGCCAAACCAAAAGGCAAGTGCCGTAGAAAAATTGCACCCAATATATGGTCACTCTTCATCGCCAAGTCCAATTCATTCGTGTCCAAAGAGCGGCCCTTTGTTATGATTTATGGGCTAGGGCAGCATCAGGGCTTGGGGCCATGTTCTTAGGGGAACCCCAAAGCCACTGGACCATCTATTGTGGTCTTTTAGTGTAGATGTCAGGGTGCACCCATTTTGATTCTTGTCTTGCCAGTGAGACTCAACTTTGTGAGGTCCATCAAGGCTATCTCTGGGGCTGGTGGGGCACCATCTGGTTCTTCTGGTCCTAAGTCAATGCAGACACCTACACACGTAGCTCTGTCTTCTGGGTTGTCGTTTTGGTCCTCGGTGACCATCTGTTACTGCTGAGTTGGGACCATTTGCTGTGCCCTTGGATGGCAGCTTGGGAGCTTTTAAGGCCCAGACGCCGCTCACCCATATGAGGTGCAGACAGCCTTCTTAGCAAATCGCTAATTGTGCCAATTTGTCTCGATTTTCCCTAAGAGCATGGTCCCCTGCCTCCTGCCTCTGCTACTCTTCTCCTGGTGCTGATTTCTTGAGGGTGTGAGGTTCCCAATTCTCAGCCTGCTTCTCTTTCATCTCTTGCAGCATGAAAGGATTAAGGGTGGGGCAAGCCAGACCCCAGGGAAACCCCCTTTACAGTGCAACAGGGAGGTGATCTTGTGAAGGGATTTACAGCCCCACCCTAATCCTTTAACATACAGCACAGGGAAACCACAAAACAGAGGACAGTCACAAGATATGGGGAATCATGGCCAATCCACACGGCTACATCTATTTCTGGGGGGGACACAGTTAAATCCATGATACTCACCTATACTTCCTGGAAACAGGACTTCTCCATTGAGGTGATATCCTTTGACTTCTGGCTAAATCATCACCCAAACTCCCTGCAGACACAGGGTTTCTCCTGTTTCTGGTGAACAGTGAGGTTTGACTTTACACCAATGCCTCACCCACATTCCTTGCAGACAAAGAGCTTCTACGCTGAGTGTGTTCCCTCGTGTGCTATGAGGTGTGACTGAGCACTAAAGCCTTGCCCACATTCCCTTCACATATAAGGCTTCTGGCCTGAGTGTGTCCTCTGGTGTCTTATGAGGTTTGACTTCTAGCTGAAGCTATGCCCACAGTCCTTGCAGAAATAGGACATCTCCCCTGAGTGTGTCCTCTGGTGAATGAGGACTCACATTCTATCAAATCCTCGCCCACACTCGCTGCAGACATAGGGCTTCTACCCTGAGTGGGTCCTCTGGTGCGTAATGAAGTGTGACTTGTAGCTACAACCTTTCGTACACTCCCTGCAGACATAGGACTTCTCCTGAGTGAGTCCTGTGGTGTGTGCTGAGGCAGGACTTCTGCATAAACCCCCGTGCACACTTCCTGCAGACATAGGGCTACTCCCGTGTGGGTCCTCTGGTGTTTCATGAGATTTGACTTATACGTAAAGCCTCGCCCACACTCCCTGCAGACATAGGGTTCCCCCCTGAGTGTCTCTTCTGGTGCGAGATGAGGTTTGACTTCTGCCTAAATCCTCGCCCACAGTCCTGGCAGATATAGGGCTTCTCCCCTGCATGGGTCCTCTGGTGTCTGACGAAGGACGAGTTATAACTAAAGCCTCGTCCACACTCTGTGCAGACATAGGGCTTCTCCCCTGAGTGTGTCCTCTGGTGTATGCTGACGTAGGACTTCTGCATAAATCCCTGCCCACACTCCCGGCAGATATAGGGCTTCTCCCCTGTGTGGGTCCTCTGGTGTTTGATGAGGTTCGAGTTCTCCCTAAAGCCTCGCTTACACTCCTTGCAGACATAGGGCTTCTCCCCTGTGTGGGTCCTCTGGTGTTTGATGAGGCTCGACTTCACAGTAAAACTTCGCCCACACTCCCGGCACACATAGGGCTTCTCCCCTGAGTGTGTCCTCTGGTGTGTGATGAGGTGTGACTTCTCTGTAAAACTTCGCCCACACTCCCTGCAAACATAGGGCTTCTCCCTTGAGTGTGTCCTCTGGTGTGTGATGAGGGTTGACTTCTGACTAAATCCTCGCCCACACTCCTTGCAGACACAGGGCTTCTCCCCTGTGTGGGTCCTCTCGTGTTCGATGAGGTTCGACTTCTCCCGAAAGCCTCGCCCACACTCGGTGCAGACATAGGGTTTCTCCCCTGAGTGTGTCCTCTGGTGTGTGATGAGGTTTGACTTCTCCCTAAATCCTCGCCCACACTCCCTGCAGACATATGGCTTCTGCCCTGAGTGGATCCTCTGGTGTCTGATGAGGTTTGACTTCTGCCTAAATCCTCGCCCACACTCCCTGCAAACATAGGGCTTCTCCCCTGAGTGGGTCCTCTGGTGTGTGATGAGGTTTGACTTCTCCCTAAAGCCTCGCCCACACTCCCTGCAGACATAGGGCTTCTCCCCTGTGTGGGTCCTCTGGTGTTTGATGAGGATTGACTTATACATAAACCCCCGCCCACACTCCCTGCAGACATAGGGCTTCTCCCCTGTGTGGGTCCTCTGGTGTTTGATGAGGCTCGACTTCTCCAAAAAGCCTCGCCCACACTCCCTGCAAACATAGGGCTTCTCCCCTGAGTGTGTCCTCTGGTGTCTGATGAGGTTTGACTTCTGCCTAAATCCTCGCCCACACTCCCTGCAGACACAGGGCTTCTCCTCTGAGTGTGTCTTCTGGTGGGTGCTGAGGTAGGACTTCTCCGTAAATCCTCGCCCACACTCTTGGCAGACATAGGGCTTCTCCCCTGTGTGGATCCTCTGGTGTTTGATGTGGCTCGACTTCTTGCTAAAGCCTCGCCCACACTCCCTGCAGACATAGGGCTTCTCCCGTGAGTGTGTCCTCTGGTGTGTGATGAGGCTTGACTTCTGACTAAATCCTCGCCCACACTTCTGGCAGACATAGGGCTTCTCCCCTGAGTGTGCCCTCTGGTGTGTGATGAGGGTTGACTTCTGCCTAAATCCTCGCCCGCACTCCCTACAGACATAGGGCTTTTCTTCTACATATGTCCTCTGCTGTGTGACGAGCTGTGACGTTGGGCTAAAGTCTTGTCCATACTCTCCACATCTGACTTTGGTCATTCTTGAGATACCTGCCCCCAGGAATAATGTGTCTGTGTCCTCACAATTCACCTTCAGGACTGGGCTGCTCTGTGACTCCATCACTCTCTTACCATCCCTAGGCCTCCCCATCTGCGCTCTGGATCCGCTGCTGGAGGTCTTTGAAATCCCCGCCGCCCGTGTCTCTTGAAACACTGGTCTGGACACATCTCCTCTCTCTCGACCTTCGGCTTTGTCAGTCCAGTTGTGTTGCTCAGAAGGCTCCTGCCTCTGAGCCACTGGGTGACAGTCCTCGGATTGGAGGTGTTTCCTTGCAGGTGTTCCTGGGAAGGACTCAGAGTGATGACTGTGACTCATGTGTTGGCTGAGGAATTTTTGACTCGAGAAGGCCAAAGGGCAGGAGGGACACAGATGGATCTCCTGTCTTGTTTCTCCTGGAAGAGCAAGTTTTTAATCAGAGTTGGTGCACACAAAGATGCCTGGCCATCTGCTTCATCTCATGAAAACACTTCCCTGGGATGATTACAGTGTGTTCATAGCACAGGGTCTCCACAGCAATCTGGAACCCGACAGCAAGGTCCTTCTCTATAGTTCAGCCAGACAAGGGCCTTGACGTAGGAAGTGGAGGAAGCCTGACTCTTCCCAGGTGAAACTACTCCACAGGCATCTTCTAAGCCCTTTCACTACTTTCATACAGAGTGGCCAGCTTTTTTTCACTCATCACTGTCTTTCTATAGGCTGTGACTTCCCTGTCACTGTTCGTTTCAAAACTAAACCTCCTCACGCAGATGGTAGATGGTTAAAGCAACTCAAGGCTCCACTCCCCCCATTATCAGGTTTCACTTCCTAAACTTCCCACTTCAAAAACGGGGTGTCATGTGTTTTCTGATTCTGAAAATAGCTGTTGAAAGCCCATTATGTGCTGGGCATTCAGTGAAGGCACAGACACTGAAGAAGTTTGGGTGCCTAACCGCGACAGATGGATTTATGGGACACCCGGCATGTGTCAGCTCCTTCACATGTAATGCTTTCAGACAACATATGGATTCTACATTTTCACCCTTATTTTACACATTAGGAATCTAGATCTCCCAAAATCCCGAAGTTTTGCCTGTGCTCCGCGGCTCCCCATAATGAACTGAGGTCTGTGACTTTCAAATTAATTACACTGAACGCAGCACCCTACTTCTGCGCTCCAGTGTATACTTATGGACACAGACGAACCTCATGAACATTTCTAGAAGAACAGGGACTGGGTCCCAAATTGTTTTCTTACCCAGTTTCTGTCGCGAGTGCTCATCAGCAGTACTTGCTTCTCCAGGAGACCACACTGGTTTCTGGGCCTGCTCTGAGTCAGCTGTGCACTGCAAAACTGCTGTTTCTGATACTTGCTTCCAACCAGATTCATTACTTAGAGGCACGGTGGACGTTACCTTCAATGTGAGAGTTACATAGTAAACGACAAGAGGCATCCCTGCACGTGACATTCGTTACTGCTCCCACAGCCCTGATGTACCCGGGAGCCAGAAGACTGGAGGGAAGAGGAAGGGCCCCCACAACAACCTAAGTCTTCAATCTGCATCCCTTAAATAATCTCAAAAGGTCTCCATGTAGGAGAAGGGACGGAGGGAGAAGGCTGGAGACACTACCGATGAATCAACACACCCTGGGAGGGATCGGATGGGGCTTAGAGGAACAGGGAGTCTCATATAAACCAGTGCACATGGAATGGGAGAGAAAATGTAAGAAATCACAGAGCGGATACAGCACAGGGGAACTGACGGATGGAGTATTGTGACTGGGAAGGGAACAGCCAACTGCTACAGATAGGTATTGAGATGACAGAACTAGCGATGCCAAAGGCACAAAACTTGTCATATCCTGGAATACTAACTCTGGAATTAGAAAATACTGGAATACAATTTTCCAGTTCATTCCTTACGAATTCTGCTGAATAACGCTTTAGAGATAGCTAATTCTCTGGATCATTCTGTTAGTTTTTTTATGCAGAATCCCGCACACATCCTCAATCTTAAAGTTACAATGTTAACAGATGTTATGGGTTGCATTGTGTGCCCCCCAAAATGTGTGGTTTTGCTAAACTGTACGTTAAAGGTTTAGTGTGGGGCTGTAAATTCCTGCATAGGATTACTTCCCTGCTCTGCTGTAGGGGGAGTTTTCCTGGAGTGTCGCTTGGCCTACCCTTAATCCTTTCAGCCTGCAAGAGATAAAAGGAAAGAGAAACAAGGAGAATTGGGAACCTCGCACCATGAAGAATTCTGCACCGGGACAAGAGCGCGTCCTTCAGACCTGAGGTTCCTGCGCCAAGATGCTCCCAGGAGAAAGACTGATGCAATACCGGATTTTACTCCAGAGCCGACAAGGGGAAAGCCTTCCCCTGGAGCAGACAACCTGAATATGGACTTACAACCTACCAGACTGTGTAAGTATAAAGTTTCCTTTGTTGAAGCCATCCACTATGTGGTATTTCTGTTAGGGCAGCCCTAGTTCACTAAAACAAAAGTGTAAATGAAAGTAAGTTACTGACTACAACATGAATGTGAGATTATTTCCTTCACAGCTTGTGGTACAAACTTCATCTCCTGAACCATCTGCACAGCTAAAACTAGACTCACTGGGATTGTCTTCAGAATTCTCTAACCTTCTTAAAAAGCAAAACCCAAGCCATTCCTGTATAGCTGATTCTGACAGTGATCTTATAGGACAGAGAAACATCCTGTAGGGTTTTGAAGCAACAACTGGTAGATTCAAACTACTGACATTTGGATTAGCAGCTGAGTTCTCAATCGCCGCGCCACCAGGACTCCTTAACCTGCTTACTCATAGCTGAGATTCTAGCTGTACAATCACGCATTCAGAAAATATTGAGGTGTCTCTCGGGGACCAGAGCTGTCCCTGGGACTTCCCAAGCCAGTCAGATACCCAGGAGGCTCCAAAGACCTGGCAATGCAGAGGGGCCAGCTAAGGAGAGGATTCAAACCACACAAGATGCATCTACTCAGTCCCCAGGGGACAGCGGCGACCTCCTCCTACAGAAATGACCCTTTCAATCAGTTCCAGAAGAATGAGTTTCTACTCAATAGTGTGTATCTCACAGAAATTCTTAAGTCACTGTCTTACTCTGTATGTCAATCATCAGCCTAAACATCTTGAGGGCTGGGAGGTACTTCTTCTTCTTCAGTAGGAACCCCTGAGGGTGGGGACTTAGCCCTCTCCATCTGGGGTTACTCACCGAACAAAACGACCCTTATATTTGCAGGAAACCGGTACAAGCTAGCTCCTCTTAGTCAGGGTGTAAGAGCAATAACCAGTTGAGCACAGCAGGGGACTGAGGTGTGACTCATCAGCTGGACCATGGAGGACAAAGCCTTAAATTCATAAACACGTGTAGCTTTTAATGAGCAAGTAAATGTTTTGGATTTGACTCCATTCACGGTGGCAGTATGACATCAGGAGTGCAACTGAACGTGTCTGCACCTCAGTGGCCTCATCAGTGAAACAGTCATCGCTCACAAGCTTGTCTGGACCAACGGTGTTTGAAAAATGATTCTCACAGTATCATTATTTCAAGCCTGTGTGTTCAGTTTGTACTCTCTAGATGGTAGAGGCGGGTAAGCACGGGCTACAAAGGGAAAGCCTGGATGGTCCCTCGGAAGAAAGAGCTGGCCATAAACTTCTGAAAGGTCACAGCTTGAAACGCCCGTGAGCGCAGCTCTGCTCTGACACAGAAGGAGCTGGAATAGTCAGTGGGTATGACCGTTCTATCTGGAGTCCCTGGGTGGTACAAAGGGTAAGTGCTTAGGTATGAACAGAAGGATAGGAGTCTGGGATCCAACCAGAAGAGCTTGAAAGAAAGGACTCGTGATCACTTTCTGCAAGATCACAGCCATTGCAAACCTCCTCCTCATACAAGGGTTGTGAAGAGCTGTAAGAGACTCAACAGCAATTCTTTTTAAGTTTCCATTGTGGTTTCAACTAACCATCCTCTGAGAAGGTTAAGAAAAAAAGTAAAATTTCATCACTGCTCCATCTTATGCTCTTACCTAGTAAGTGGTAACACCTGCCAATCCAAGTGCTGTCGAGTCAAGTAACAATTAAAGTCTATTAATATAAACTTCTTAAAAATAAAGTCATAAATACTAGGGAAATTAAACAAGTAGTAGTCTATCACTGTTGGTATTTCTCCTGTCACAGCCATCATGGGTGGGACTGTGGGCACGAGTAGCCGGCAGCCGTCCTGGTCCCCCCTCAGTGTCACTTCCTCAAGAGGGTGTTCTTGCCAGTAGGACTCACAGATACTCACCTTCCGGGGTTTTCTTGGCTCCACTCTGGAGGCCACCCAGGGAGGTTTGCCTGAAGGGCAATGAAAAATCGGAATTTATTTTGCTTACTGAATGTTCCAGACCGTGGTAATGCTCAGGTATGGATACAGAATTACAAAGCAGAGCATGGAGGCCCGAAGGGTTATCCAAGGGGAATTTCAAATTGTTTCTACAGTATCATTCCTTAATGTGCCATTGGTTCCACAAAATGTTTAAAATCTCACCTCTGATTTATCTTATAGACACAAAGTATGTCTTACACTTATTTAAAGACATTAGTCAACTAGAGTAGTGGTTGGAACTGGATTCAGACAGAGATCTGTGATAAACCAGGAGGGATAGGGTTATCTATGAAGACTCTCTCCCTGTCAAAAATGAACATGCCAACGCTGTGTTTGACCTATCACACTCCTGCTGTCACCTGTGAAGGTCTAAAATCTGTGGATGTGAATCACAGATGTTGAATCCAAGTTGATCTTTCCTGCTTAGGAGGACCGATTATCATTTTGTAATCACTCCCATCTGAGCTTACCCTTCTCTTTTACAAAGAGGCCACAACACCTTATCTGCCTGAAGCAGCTGGGCTCTGATAAGGCAGGCAAGGTCAGGACAATTGAACAGCTCTCAAGGCCTCTCCCGAGATCAAGCCTGAAAGACCAGGCTCCGTTTTGGGTAATGGAACTGTGTGTACTGATTCAATGTACATGAATAACGTATCTTGATAAATGTGCTAACTGTGCATTCTGCTAAAGACATTTAACCCACAGACTATCAACCACCATAAAATTAACATTACAAAGTAGTTTCACACTTAAATTAAGGTTCCTTAATTGTCCTTGGATTCATCAAGAAGCTTCAGCAAACATAATCTTGTTAAAGAAAGGTAATCAATTTTAAGCATAAAGAAAGCCTAGACAATTGTACAGGAAAAACCTACAAACCCACTACTGTGGTGACCTGAACGTTCTGCTACAACTGCTTCTGAGCTTTTCATTTCTACTTTAAAATAAAAAAAAAAACGACAGCTAATCATAGCTACGTCACGTGTGAGGCCTTCCTCCATCTCTGATGGTGCATCTGGTATTTATTATTCACATTCCAATTGTCATTTATCTACCATCTATTAATATAGCTGCAAGTAGTATACGAGGTCTGACAATTATCTCTGTGAACTCATCTGAGAAAAAGTGCTGCAGATCAGACTGCTGAATATCACTACGGTGACCTTGGAAGTACATCCCTTCGGAAGCTGTCCGGTGATGCCAGCACCTGAACCACCCTTCAAAGCATTTCTCGAACTCTTTCTGGAATGGCCACCAGAGCTGTTGTTGGATTACCCTCGATGTCCTTGAATGTCATCAAAAGGTCTTCCTCTGAATAGTTCCTTTATCTTGGGTACAGAAAGAACTCACAGGGAACCAGATCAACCGAGTAGCTGGCATGTTCCAATACAGTTGCCGGTTAACTGCGTAAAAACTCCCTCACAAACAACTCTACAATTAAGTTTGCAAACTTCTCACTGTGCAAACATGCCCAATGGCCATTCCAAAAATATTCTGAAAGGTTGACCAGGTGCTGGTGTCGGTGCATAGTGATGGCAGTAACATTCAGCGATGAGGTCTACAACACTTAGAACAACTAAGTTCACAGCTGTAACTGTCAGAAATCGTATGCTATCTAACAAAGGAAACCCGTGTGCCATAGTGGTGAAGTGGTATGACTGCTAACCACAGGATCGCTAGTTTGATTCCTCCACATGCTCCTTGGAAAATAAGGGGGCAATTCTTCTCTGTCCTGTGGGATCGCTATCACTGAGAAACACTCTGATAGCAGTGGCTTCTCAAAAAAATTTTTAAAGCATCTTACACATTTTCAAAGTTTCAAAAACTAGCCTTTCACTGAACATACGCTTTGGATCTTGCTTGCTTGTGGAACATTTCCACTTTCCTGGGAATAAGCCCTCTCCCTTACTGCCTTCTGAAAACTGTCCAAGGCCTGAACCCTAAAAATCCTGTTGCCCTCACCTTGCTGCCTAGGTGTCCAGTCCTCACTGGAATCCTTAGTCTCATCCACATTAGCTTTGATGATCTTTCTGCGACAAAACGTGAAGGCTGGGCAAGCGGCTCTGAGACCTGGAAAGAAGCAAAATCTTTGTACTTAAGGGGAAAGTGAGGAGCAAAAAGGAACAACCGCTGAGTGATGGACTCGGAGAGCCTAGAATGGACACAATAAAAGCGACTTTCCCTTCAGGTGCTTCCACGTGGTCTGAAAATTAAGTCAGCAAACCTGTCACCTTGGAAGGAGTGCTCTGACTGTACGTCTTCCAGAACAGTTCTGTTTCTTCCTTTGGCATTCAGTGCTATGTGCAATAGTTTTCTCCAGTACAATTCAAATGTTTCATACTCTGTCTTCCCTATTCACTGTCCAGCTTTTGCACGTACATGATATGACTGAGAATTTCTTCAGTGAGGCAGTTTTCAAGGTGGTGTTCAGAGGGCATCTTACTCAGCAGAGAAGTAGACCTACAGACACTCTTGGCATCAGAATTGTTAACAAGTTCCATTTCATAGACAAAAGCTATATTCTTGTGAATGCATGTGGATCTCAATCTCCCCTTCATGCTAAATTCTCGCCCTTCCCCCAGAATTTCCTCTGTCCTCTGTACACTGCACCAGGTGTCAAATTCGGATGCCATACACAGGAGCTGAGCTATTCTCCTGGACTTGAAGACGAACTGTTTAATAAATGGTGAAAAATGCCAAGACCTGTTATCCTCAAAGGGCTCTATGAGCAAAGTTATATGCCTATGTGATGACGAGAGGACGCATTTCACCCTTGATATATTTTTTTGGACGACTCTCCCTAATGATATTGTGCACCCAAAATAAATCTTCCTCAGAAATACCCTGTAATCTCCCGGCACTACGACCAAAGAAGATGCTTTCTGAGAAGGGTTTTACAACCCCCTTGGCTTAATGAGTTCCAACACAGCATGTTCAGCCCAGGAACACTTAGGCTGGCCCGGCTCCACTGGCTTCCTCCAACTGCGAAACACAAGATTGCAGAAAAGCCCCTGGAAGGCTTCCCAAGGACGAGTCTTCACACAACCCTTAAAGCTATACAAACATCCCACTCCCTACAGCAGGAAGATAGATAGACTCCCAAGTTTATTATAATTGGTAGGACAAATGAATAAACACTAAAGAAATATCCTTCTTAGAACAGGTTAAGGTTGGAGGACGGTGGACACTGACTGTCTTCACAGAGACAGATAAAATAAGAACATAGGAGGAGCAAATAGAGACAGCTAAATAATGAAGCTGTGAGCAGTTTACCCTTCTTTCTGTGCCCATGACCTCGAGCCATGAATAGAACCATTAAGCTCAAAGCATAACTTTGTTTTCACTGTCAATTATCACCACAAAACACCTGCCCCTGGCCATTATCTAGAAGGCTTTGACAATTAACAAGAAAAAGGAGACCACCAGGGGCCAGTTTCTTGCTAAATAAGGAGGGGTCAGTTTCTTCCTAGCCAATAGTTTATGCGATGGAAAAAAATAAAGCGAAAGTCATGTCCCTCCAACTATAAAAAAAAAAAGACAGACCTCTTGGGGGCTGCCATTCTTCAAACTTCCAGTTGTCTCTGTCTCATTTCTTTCTCTTTCCCGCCGACACCGTGCCCTCCTTTCGTGGGCCTAAAACCCTGCTGGGGCTGGCTCCATGCATCTGGTGCCCAAACGTGGGCACGAAGGGTAATCTCCCTTGCCAATGCCACCCCCCTTAACAGAGTGGCTGGGATTCTGCCTTGTAACTGAACGGGCGGATAATCAGACTGGGACGGCTAGGATTTCACCCTGAAACTGAGAGGGCAGATAACCAGAACTCACTGATGCTACCCATCCCTTGTCAGGAATGAAGGGTAAGTTTTGTGCTGACACCAGTTAATGGAGTGGCTTGGACTTCATCCTATAACTGAAGGGGTGAAAAGTCAGGATAAGTGGGGTGGCTAGGACTTCGACGTGGGATGCTGCAGAGCCCCTATTATGGAGTAATAGGAATAAGTGAAGGGGCGAATAGTCAGAAGTTTTGAGAAGCTTATCACCAATAAAGAGTTTAAAAAAGAAGATTCTCTATAGATATTCACAAATCAAGATTAGGTGCCATAAAGGGTCTAACGAAAAAGAAGACTCTTTATAGTACCACCCCTGTAAGTGACTTTTCTTACTGGAATTTAATCTATCACTCTCTGAGTGGTATGGGAGATTCTCCTCCCGAGTCTTCTTCCTCAACACCTGCGGCTCCTTTAAGAGATTTAACCAGGGACAATTCTAGCTCAGAGTCAAAACCTGCAAAACCTATTGAGCTGATGGGCGCGGAGAATTGAAAGGAACAGGCTACCTATTGTCTTTCTGCTGTCAGCCTCGCCCCTAAGGCTTCCACACCAGGCTCCCTGAGATCGCGACGGCAGCACCCTTGTCCCCCGTCTGCGACAGCAGTGGGTTTTTGTGGTGCCGTCCGTCAGGCGTCTCTCCAGGGCGATACCTCTTTTCTGTGCTGTCCAGTATTATGGGATGACTCTAACTCAGAGTCAAAACCTAAAAGAAAAAACCTGATAAGCCTCTGTTGCGAGCCGGCACAGAGGACTTAAAGGAACAGGCTACCTATTCTCTTTCTGCACTCAGCCTTGCCCCTAACGCTTCTGCGTGAGCCTCCCTGGAGGACTTAAAGGAACAGGCTGTGTATTCTCTTTCTGCTCTCAGCCTCGTGGGTTTTCATGGTGCCCTCCATCAGGCGTCTCTCCAGGGGGTACCTCTTTCCTGTGCTGTCCGGTATTAAGAGACGACTCTAACTTAGAGTCCAAACCTGAAGCCGTTTGGGAACCCCTTCCTTTCAAGCTTCCTAAGGAAATCAAACAAGCAGTTACTTCCCCCTACACCCTAACATTGGTGGAGGGTCTTAGCGGTAAATGGATGACTACTTATATTTGACATCAGACTGCTAAAGCTTGTTTATCTGGAGGAGACTATCTGTTGTCGAAAGTTGAATCTGAGGAGCTGGCAAAAAGGGAAGTCGCCACAAAAAAATCCAGGCGCGTTACTTTAGATCTATTATGACAGGGTAATTATGCCTCCCTGGATGCTTACTTGATCTGCTATGCTTCTCTCACTCAGCTGATGATTTTGATGCACAATCTGACGAAGTCTATCAATGTTTGAATCGGTTCTGCTCCTTACTGGCCGCCCAGACTGCTCTTCATCAGTCCTGACACTTCCTGAATGTCATCAAAATGTCTTCCTTTCAATATTTCCCCTCAGAAAAATGTTTAATCCATTTGTACATTGCTGTTTCCTTCATGACATCATCCCCAATCAACCTGGATTCACATGTTCCTGATTTCACTTCCACTCTTGCCAAGTTGAATAAGAAATTTCAAGTTTGCTTCGTGCTCTAATTTAAACTCTCACAGTTTTGGCAACAGCACACAAAAACACGCAATAATGAATGCCACTCAGGAAGACACTAGCACACGTCAACACAAACACACCTGTGAGACACTGATATACTAAGTTTATGAAACCTTACCGAGTTATTTGTATAGTGCTGCCAACATTAAGCACAAGGTGCCAAGATCATGAACTTAATTGCCAGACCTCGTACATGTAGTTTCTGAATTACGTTCCACTGGTCCATGTATCAGTTCGAGTAGTTGTTCCAATACCAGGTGTCTTTGTTTCTAAGGTGTGTCTCTGGTAAACAGTGTACTGACCGATCCTGTTTCTCAAATCCATTCTATCACTCTCTGTGTCTCTTTCTGGGCACATTTAAGCTTTTTACATTCAGGGTAATTTTTGATTGGTGTGAGTTTATGACTTTCATTTTGTAGCACCTTTGTTTTCTGCTGCTGCTATTCTCTTTGTCTCTCTTATGCTCCTGTGCTGAATTCCCTTATCTTATGAATGTCTTGATCATTTCTATTGTTTTTGTAGGTAACACATTTTACATGTTTCTTCCCTATTTTGATGACTGGGTTTCTTATCTTTCCTTGTGGTTACCTTAAAATTTATCCTTATTTTCCTAGGTTAGAACCAGTCTACTATCGTGCGGTATTGCCTTGGCTTCTGCTCTATCACAAAGTTCTACAACTATACCTTTTCTTCTCACTTCTGTTATTCAAATGTTATTATCATTTATTCCTTAACTGGTCTGGATCACTTCTGGAAGTCTTTTGGTTTCGGATAGTCCTTGGGAGTTCATTTCCTAGGCTGCTATCTGTCTGCTTCAATCTTGTGCCCTACATTGAAACTGTGGTCTCATGCAGTCTGTTCTCAGACTGAAGGATGTGCTCTAATAATTCCTGTAAGTATGTTTTGGTTTTTACATAGTCCCTTAATATCCATTTATCTGGAAAGATAATTTACAAACATCTGTCCACATAAAAACTTGAAGGAATATATCCAGCAGCTTTATACACAAGAGACAAAGTGCAACCAACAGGTGATGGGAAAAATATACTGTTACATCTATGGAATGCAATTACTATTCAACAATAAAAATGAAGTTGGCTATTAACTCACAACTATAGGATTTTAAATGCATAGCACAAAGTGAATGAAGGCACTCTGGAAAAAACCTAGAGTCAATAGAAAGATCAGAGGTGGGACTAAGAAGGCAGAGTAGCTGGACACATCCTGTGATTTCCTCTGACAGCAAACACCCAGAAAATGAACTGATTATATATGACATGTTAGGGGATGTAAACATCAAAAGGGAAGTTGAGAAATTTGACTGAGAATCAGGGAAGGGACAATAGGTCCAAAAGTACCTAAAACTGGCCAGATGTTCCCTGTTGGGAATGAACATCCTGCACGGCAGCCAAAAGCATGGTGGGCAGAGCAACAGCTTTCAGAAAGCATCTCAATCAGTGGGAGAAACCAGGTGGACAAGAAGAGCCTACTCATGCCTCCACAATCAGTGAAAAACAGCACTCAGTTGTAAAAGCTAACTAGCTTGAGCCTAATCTACCGCACACAGATCAAGGCCATTCCTTCAGAAAGAACCTTTCTCCCTCTGACGGGCACTTCCCACTCTCTTCTCTGCAGAGCGCCAGGTGCAGAGACTGACGCATTACCTGAGTTAGAAGTAGGACTCCTTGCATGTGCCCCGACCCATTCTCATACACCTCAAGAGGGAACAATTTAACAAACAAAAGGAGAGAGGATATAAAATAATCTGTTGGCTCCCCCAAGCCAGCAACTTGCAGAAAAACAGGCAGGCATCAGATGACATGCCTTCCTGAAATACACTCATCGTGGGCTGTCAGCTCCCTGCTTTCCTCATCATGTGCAGGCACCTGGGCCTATACCAATCACCTTGCCCATCTCGGAACGCAGGGGACAGCCTGTAGCACATACCTGATGACTGACTTCCTGGACACTTCAGCTAAATACTACAAGAAAATAAATAAATGCCTAGGATTCCATACTTAGTGACACCTGTAACCACTTGGTGGCAGGATGTTAGGGCCTGAAAGCCACCGACAGTGAAACTAAGTCACACGACCAGCCTGTTTTCATATTTCAAAACAAAACTGGAAGCTAGAACATAGCACGGAAATAAATAAATGCAATAACTTCGGGATGCCTCAGGAATAACAGTCAATATTAATTCCCTTAAGAGGGCAGACCACTACAGCTTCAGAAAGCTCCTCAAACAAAGACTCAAGAAATTTTCAGGTGAAGAGAACTTGTCTAGAGTTACAGGGGTTGGAACACAAAACAGTGATACTCACAACTTGTGTTAGTCAGCTAGGGCTGCTCTAACAGTAATACCACACAGTGGATGGCCTTAGCAAAGGAAGGTTTATTCTTACATAGCCTGGTAGTCCGCAAGTCCATCTTCAGGGTCTCTGCTCCAGGAAAAGGCTTTCCTCTTGTCGGCTCCGGAGGAAAGTCCGGTATCGCATCAGTCTTTGTTCAGGGAGCATCTTGGAATCTTAGGTCTGAAGGACGCACTCTTCTCCTGGTCCTCCTTTCTTGATGGTGTCAGGTTCCCAAATCTCTGCTTCCTTCTCTTTCATCTCTTGGAGGATCAAAGGATTAAGGGTGGTGTAAGCCATACTAATCGGAGCAGGGATGTGATCTGATAAAAAGATTTACAGCCCACCGTAATCCTTTAACATACAGCACTGGAAAACGACAGGTGGAGGACACCCACAAGATACTAGGAATCATGGCCCAGTCACATGGCGACACATGTTTTTGGGGAGACACAGTTCTATCTATCACAGAAATCCTCAGGAGATCGCAAACTGATCAGGTAAAAAGCACAGAATAATGACAAATTGAACAGACTGCAAGAAAGCACAGAGAGGTAACAATCACAAATCTAGAAGATCAGTATCAAGTTGCAGAATTACAAAACTCAATACCAAGTCAATGGAGCAGAATTAATGCAATGGAAGGTAGAATTAGTGAGACTGAAGGTAAAGCAATGGACACCAACATATTTGAGGAAAAATCAGCTGAAAACCATTTTGAAATGAAAAATACAGAGAATTATGTGGGAATACATTAAGGGGAAAACTCTATCAGTGACTAGAATACCAGAACAGGGAAGGGGAAACAGACAGAACTGTGGAAGAATTCTTGACAGAAACATTCCCAGATATCACGAAAGATGATGTGACAAATATACAAGATGCTCATTAAAGTCCATAAGAGGTTGATCTCAAAAGGAAGCCATCTTACACTCAAACTTGTCAGAAATAAAGATACAGAGAGAACTTGAAAAGTGGCTAGGATGAACAAAAAATAATCTTCCAAGAAGGGAGTGAATTCAGCACGACTCAGCAGAAGCAATACAGGCAACAAATATACAAAGTCTTGAAGACAAAAACTGCCAGCCAAGAATTACATATCAAGCAAAACTGTCTCTGAAATAGGACGGTGAAATCAGGACATTTCCACATAAACAGAAGTTTACAGAATTTTCAAAAACCAAACCAAAATGACAAGAAATACTAAACAGAGTCTTTGAATCAGAAAACGAGTAACACTACATAATGAACCGAGACTAGAATGCAGGACAGAGCAAACATATATCAATCTAAACAAGGAAATTGCAAAGCAAATTAAAACTAAAACACTAAAAATAGAGAGACAGTAGTTTGACCAAAGAAAGGTCAGTGCCAGGCATTTGTGGGCAGGGGAGAGAAGGCTTCCAGTGACATACATCCCTAGTCGGTGCTGCCTTGTTCCATGACAGCTGAATACATGAGAACGCGGGAGCAGACGGATGTCTGAGGCATAGCTTCCTGGGACAAAAGGCGGGACAGGAGGAACTCATGAGGCATCAGAACTACTCCAACGAGGCTCTATTTTTTGCAGGGAACTGACAGCTGCAAAGGCTGCCCAGGGACAGGAGCGGGTGTACAGTCCTCACTGGTAAGGTTTCAAATGGCAACATAAACCCACAAAGCACACAGATGTGCCCATAAAACACACGGTCAGGAATGGCCATGCTAAGCGCAGAGCTTACCAGCAAGTCGTCCGGGAAGAAGACTGTCTTATACAGTTGTAAATCATTTGATGAGTCTGTCAAACAGCATGGGCATTTTTTCACTTTTAACGTACTCATTCTTTCCATGCATGAGGCTGACTGTTGAAACCAGCACTTTGGACAAAGGCAGGTTAATCAGGGCTAAATTCCCACATGAAGCAGCTGCACCAGATGACAGACACAGTCAAGGGCCTGGACCTGCACAGGGTAGGTCATGCAAAGACTTTAATATCTGCAGTGACCCCCGGACAGGTGTCCCCTGACACATTTGTGGAGGACTGGGTGGAGCAGAAGGCTGGAAAGGATGCGAAACACAGGTCTCAACTGAATAGGTGGAAACTCACCACACAAACCTTTGCTCAGTGCCCTGGGCTTCTGGATCAGCAGGAAACTGTGTTCCATTGGCACAAGAGTGGGACAGTAAAGAGTAGGACGTGGATGGATAGTGACCAGGTCAGGGCAGGAAGACTGTTGGAACTGAGAGGGGTTCCCGCAGGGGTGGGGCCTGGATGGGAGGCTGGGTCAGTACCGGATCGGGGCTAATCCTTCCCTGACCCCCAACCATGCAGGTCCCCTAAATTTCGTAGTCTAGGGCCGTAATACCAACGGCAATTGATTATCATTCTTCTCGTCCAAAGGAGTCTTGGGTGTGCTGGCGAGCAGTGCTTCTGCCTGCCTGTTTTAAGTTAAGCTCTCAAATTATGTAGGCTCCAAGTCTAGTGTTCTGTGGGCCACATATGTTGGAATCTTAGACACTTTCCTTCTACAAGGGGGAAGAAAGTTAAGTCACAGGCCTTTCTGTGGGAAGGGAGCGACTATAACCCTGCATGAGAATCAGGTGGGTGCAAAACAGACACGGGATCCCGGGGCTCTGCTGCTAGCCCAGAAAGAGGTGGTGCGATTCCAGGCAGTGCTTCGCAAAACTGCATCACTAGGGAACCAGTGTTATTTTCATGGAAATGACAGCCCAAGTAAACACGGCAGTTGTAGGACGGCGTTTTCACGAGGTTAACTCAGCCTGCTGAGGGGGCCCTAGCTCCAATCTGGAGAGCCCTGTGAGGACCTGACAGCCTACTTCTGAGGAGAATCAGCCAGAGAAATCTGAGAAGAACAAGTCGAACACAATCTGATCTAGTGCTCGAAGATGATCCCCCCAGGTTGGAAGATACTCAAAGCCCCACTAGAGAAGAGCTGCCTCCTCAAAGCAGACACAACCTTAAGGAACTACATGGAATCTAGCTTTTGGGACCGTCATTTGCTGATATGGTAGGACTGAAAATGAGAAAAAACAGTTACAAGCGTCGATTAAAAACTGGAATGTGGAAAGTAAAAAATTACAAATGTAGGAAAATCGGAAATGGTCAAAAAAGTGAATGCAACATATAAACACTGACATCCTAGGCATAAGTCAGCTGAAATGTACTGGGACTGGCCATTCTGAATCAGACAAACATATTGTCCACCGTGAAGGGAATGACAACTGGAAGGGGAACTGCATCGTATTCATCCTCCAAGCCAACATTGCAAGATCTTTCCTGAAGTACAACACTCTCAGTGATGGGACAGCATCCACACTGCCGCAAGGAAGATCGGGGAATGTGAAAATGAAGACGCTTGGCAACTTCTGCAGTCTGCAACTGATCCAGCACGCAAGTAGGATACACTGATAATTACCAGTGACTGGAATCGGAAAGCGACAAAGGAGGATTGCTACTTGGGGACCACGCCCATGGTCGTAGAGATGATCACGGAGATCGTATCACAGCACTTTGTAAAAGCAACAACTTCTTCACAGCAATTATCTTTTTCACCAAACTAAACAGCAACTATACTACACAGACGTCACCAGATGGAATACACAAGGATCAAACAACTACATTGTGGAAAGGGATGATGGAAAAGCTCGATATCAGCAGTCACAACAACGCTAGCTGTCAATTGTGGAACAGACCATCAAACGCTCCAATGGAAATTCAAGTCGAAACTCAACCAAATTAGAACAAGTCCACAAGAGGTGAAATATGAACTTGAGTATAACCAACCTGAGTTGAGGACGCCTCAGGAACTGATTTCATGGTACCTCACAATTGCAGTAGCAGCAGAAGCTTCTAATAACGAAAGCTGTGACAATCTGAGTAAGAAAATAAGTACTAATATCTAGTAGGCCATACTGGTAACAACTTAATGAGTAAATAAAGTGGGGTAAAAGAAAGCTATCCCATGTGATAGAATTCCAATTATTAAGTACAGAATGAATGGGTGGAATAGAAAAATCACCATTTGGGAAACACAACAGCACTAATGGTTGCAGGTAATAACGATCAGATCTAAAATAAACACACAAATTCAGAATGAAACACACTATTTCTATAGTCTCAAATTATCTCCGTATGAGAAATTGATTAATGACTCATGGTAAAAATACTTAAGTTCACAGTTGGCAAACCTAGAAGAAAGCACCTTATCTACGAAAGCAAAATAAAATCTTAGTGATGAATGTATGAATGCCTTTTATTGCACGCAAGTTAATATCATTTGAAAACAGTAAAAAATGGCACACAACATATGCTCAAGACCTATTTCTGCCACCCAAAGACTGGAAGAAACAAAAATGGAGCATGGACTCCAAAAGCAATTAGCATTGCAGCTGATCATGGAACTAGAGAAAGAAACACTAACAAAGACAGTCCCAGTTACCACAAAGAAATAAAGTACCTTCATTGATTCTTTCTTTGAATTTTGGTTGTTTTCTCAGTCACTAAGAAACTTTGTTCTCTCATCAGAGACTTTCCAAACTTTGCTATTTCAAATTACAGCATTACGAATAACACAACTGTGACTTACTACCTCCTTTCACTGTCAGATCTCACGTGCCCAGTGAGGTGTGACGAAGGACAACAAGCTTTGCCACATTTCTTACATTCAGAAGGCCCCTCTCCACTCTCAGCACTCACAAGGCTAGTTCAGTATGAGAAGGCCCTAAGGCTTCAGCACATTTCTTACATTTGTAAGGCCTCTCTCCACTGTGAATACTCACACGGCTACGGAAGTGGGAGAAGCAACTAAAACTCCACCACATTCTTTACAGTGACAGGGCCCCTCTTCACTGTGAGGAAACATATGTCGAGTGAGGATCGAGGAGCAACCTAAGGATTTGCCACATTCTTTACATTCATAACGTCTATGTCCACTGTGAAATCTCATACGTGCAGTGAGGCCTGACAAATGAGAAAAGACTTTCTCACACTGCTTACATGTATAAGGCCTCTCCATGTTGTGAATTCTCATATATTAATTCTCAAGAGTGCCTAAATGATTTGTGACAGTCTCTATATTCATAAGGCCTGTCTCCTCGGTGAGCTGCTATACGTGCAATAAGTCTGACAGCCCGATAAAGGCTTTCCCACATTGCTCACATGCAGAAGGCCTCCCTTGACCAGGAATTCTCATACATGCAGTGAGGTCTGAGTAATGACGAAAGCCTCTGTCATGTTCCTTACATTCATAAGGCCTCTCCCCATTGGGAATTCTCATATGTACAGTAAAGGGTGAGGAGGAACTCAAGGACCTGCCGTATTCCTTACAGCGATAAGGACTCTTTCCATGTCCAGTGAGGTGTGAGGAATTATCGAAGGCTTTCCAACAATCCTTGTATTCATTTATAAGGCTGCCCTCCACTATGAATTCACAAGTTTCGTAAGGCATCATGGCCACCTAAAGGCTTTTCCACATTCCTGACATTCATAGGGCTTCTCTTCACTCTGAATTCTCATACGTCTAGGAAGGTCTGAGAAAGGACAACCAGGCTGTCCCACATTCCTTACATTCACAATGCCTCTCCCCTTTGTGAAAATGTTTACTTTCAGGAGTAACTAAATGATTTTCCAGATGCCTTATCTTCAAAAGGACTCCTGCCACTCTGAAGTCTCAGATGACCTTTCAGAAGGAACTAAAGAATCCGCCACATCCCTTACATTCATAAGGGTTCTCTCCACTGTGAAGTCCTGCATCTCTAGAGAAGCTTGAAGAACAACTAAAGGCTCTCCCACATTCCTCACATTGGTAAGGCTTTTCCTCATTGTGAATTTCGCTATGTTTAGTTAACTCTGAGGAGCTGCTCAGGGATTTGTCCCATTCCATACACGGGTAAGGCCTCTCTCCTCTCGGAGTACCCGTGTCTAGTGAAGTGTGAGGAACGAAAGGCTTTGACGCATTCCTTACACTTACATGTCCTTTCTTCACTGTGAATTCTCATGTTTAGTTAATTGTAAGGAGGAACTACAGGATGTGTCACATTCGTTACATTCTTAAGGACTGAATTCTGATGTTTAGTGACGTTGGAAAAGCATCTACAGGCATTCCCACAGTCTTTACACTCATATACCTGTTTCCACTGTTGAGTTCTTATACGTGTAGAGAGGTTTCACCACCAAGTAAAGGCCTTCCTACGTTCCTTACACTCATAAGGAATCTCTCCACTGTGAATTCTCCTATGTGTGCTCAGGTGTGCCATATAAAGAAAGGCTTTGTCACATCCCTTACATTCATAAAGTCACTCTTCACTGTGAACTCGCAGTATGTATAACGGGGTCTGAGTTCTGATGAAACATGTTCCCACATTTTTCACATTCACAGGAAGTAAGTAACTTTCCAGAAAGTATTCTCAGAGGAGTGCTGTTGTAACAGGGACAACTGCACAGTTCTCCACACTCTTACATGGAGAGGCCTTGCATCCAGAGTGACATCTGACAGTTTGCTGAAGTGATGACTGACCTATTGAAGTTATCCATGTTCAAGAAATCCAGAAGCACATAGGCGGGCATGCAAATTTTTAGGGGAATGTACATTTTCATACAGTCATAATAAAAAAAAAGAAAAGAGAGAGAAGACAAGAAAAAAAAAAAGAAAGAAAGAAATCCAGAAGGACGTGCCTCCCTAGGAGTCCTCTGGAGCAAGGCTGGAGTCTTATGGAAGGTCTGTCCATACTGACTGTCTTCATTACTTATAGAGAGGTTTCTTATCATGTGCTGTCTGTTGAGAATAGGCAGCTTTCTTGTTGTAGTCATCTGGTACCGCTCTAACTGAGATACCATGAGTGAAAAGTTTTAGCAAAGAAAAGTTTACTCTTACACAGTCCAGGAAACTGGAATTCCAAATTCAGGATGTCCATTTTATGGTTCTGGAGGAAGGTCCCTGTGATGTATCAGTCTCTGTTCAGGGAGTATCGTGGAGCACGAACCTCAGACCTGAAGGACACGCTTTACTTCCAGTGCTGCTTTCCTGATAACATAAGGTGGCCAAATCTCTGCTTCCTTCACTTTGTTTGTATCTCTTGTAGGATCAAAGGATAAAAGGCACTACAAGCCCCATTCCAGGCAAACTCCCTTAACAAGCGTTTTGCAGTCCCACCATAATCCTCTCTTAAGATGATTCTCTTAGCCACAGGCAGACATTGGGATTTATAGCATAGGAAAAATCACAAAATGGAAAACAATCACAGAATACACGGAATCACCATCCAGCCAAATTACTAACTATTTTTCAGGGGACACAATTCAATTCATAACAGTGCTGTCAGATATCAATACACCATTCACAGTAATCATGGCCCTGAACTGTCTTGTGTTTCACAGATTAAATCATCTGGCAGAGAAGCTACCACTACTTTCGCTGTACTTCGAAAATATGAGATTCTTAAATAATTGTAGATAACGGAAATACGTTTTCAATATTCAGTATTTCAACTCACATTTGAGAAAAATACTACACTGCGAAAGTCTTCTGAGAAACAGTGATAAAAAAAAGAAGACCCATTGCCATCAAGCTGATTCCAACTCAGTGACCCTACAGGACAAAGCAGAACTGCACCACAGGGTTCTGAAGGAGTTCCTGGTGGACTGGAACTAATGACCCTTTGGTTAGGAGTCGAAGCTCTAAACCACTATATCACCATGGTTTCCACAGGATACGACAGCTGGATTTTATTATATTTCTATATCCATATGTATATAGGTATATATACTTCTAAGGCACCAGCGGTCCTTGCGAAACAAAGGTTAAGAGCTTGGCTGCTAACCAATACACTGGCAACTCAAATCCAGCAACTGCTCTTTGGAAATCTGATCGGGCAATTGGGTTTGGCCTTGCACGGTCACCGTGAGTCAGAATAGCTTCGAAAGCAATAGGTTTAGTTTTCTGGTGAGGCTGTATTGGACCAGAAAATAAAAGTTCGTGGTGACACCAATCCAGCAGCACATTCATCAATGAGAACGGAATCGGTGACCCGGGCTTCAGACCTGTGTGTGTGGACGCACGCTTCTGAGAAGACACTTGGGTGCAGGTAACATGGAGAGTGTGGACAAAGGCATATCATGAAGGAAGACAGGGAACAGCAATGACTACTTCCTTGACTCTGAGCCAAAACTCTGGTCTTCAGGATCTCTGGAGATGTGCAAAATCATCATGTCAACTGTGTAATAAACAGAGTAAGAATCTTTACAATGTCAGAGACCACCAATAACCTGTTTACCAAAAAAATGAAGGAAAAAAAAATACTGAAATCAGCACTCACCCCCAGAACATCTAAAGGGCCATAAAGCTTTTCACTAAAATTGAAATGAGAAGTGAGTTTCATACACAGAATGCTATGAGGAAACCAGTATCTGTATGCTCCTTAGAGCAAAGGACCTCACGTCTCTTCTTTAACAATGCATTCCCATTCCTCAGCCCGTATATGGGGTAACACTGAGGAGTATGACATATTGGTTACTACATGATAAATGTTAAAGCAAATTAGGTCATCCATACCTACTGAAGCCAGGTTTCTGAAGGTTTCCAGCATCACCTCTCTGTAGAGTTTCCTCTGAGAAACATCCAGCAATGCCCACTCTTCCTCGGTGAAGTCCACAGCCACATCCTCACCAGCCACTGAGCCCTAGAAATTCAGAATATTCTACTTCAGTAAGGTACCATGTACTCCAACGTGTGTGGAAAGCACGATAAGGCTGACAGTCCCGAAGAAATGAGATTTCATGGGGTTCTGCCACAGGGTTCTCTGCTCTCCTAAGGTCTGCTCTGGGGGTCAGCCATCAGCCTCACCTCTTCACTGTCTCACTGTCTCCATTCAACCTCATGGACTGCATCCTGTCTACAAGACTTAAAAACACTTCTCATATGAGGGACTTTTTTCTCTACTTTGACTGCCTCCAATTCCACTCATTTCTGCTCTCTTCACTCTAGAGCACTCAGAGCACAGAGTGGAGAAATGCTCTCCAACAAAAGCCCTATTTCCACACTCAGATCACCTCTCCCTGGGACGGGAGGTTACCACCTTGCTCAGCATCCGCCTGAATACTTGAAAAAACTGGAAATACAGGGTGACAGCTTGACACAATGAACCTGAAAAGGTCCATGTGTAAACTCTTTAGGGTGCTGAAAAAAGGAATTTTCAATGAAGAAGTCAATGGAGCAGTTTCAATGCCCTGGGCCCTATTTCTACAAAACTAATCCTTCTGGTTCCAACTTTTGCATTTCAGTCACCAGTAAGCAATGATCAGTACATCTTAACTGCAACTTGGATCAATTTTAGACTGCAGAATTTGACCCCAAAAAATCTTCAATCTCTTCATCTTTGGCCTTAGTGGTTCATAGGTGAATTTAAATGATAGTCCTATTAACTGTTCTACCTGGTAGGAGTATGACACTCTATGAGACAGTCTTCTACTGCTGTTCATAAGCTTTCCACAGGCTCACTCTTTCAGAAGTACATTACCAGGTTCTTCTGAAACCTGTCTAGGAGTTCAGCTAAAATTTGTCTACTATGAGTGACCTTCATGATCTCTCAAATACTGATGACATGGCATCCAGCATCACACCAAAATAAAAGTGACCACAGAACCATAAACGGCCAGATACATGGGGGTTTATGCTATCGTTAACAAAGAAAACTTAAAGCAATGGCTAAAATACAAAACAAATATAACTTTCACATAGTAATTTTGCAATCACATGAAAATGCCTACTTTTAGATTTCTCTTGATTGAGAAACAATTATATGTCTAACGTTTTGAATCTGGATCTTAGAAATTTACGTTTATACTAAACTTTGAAACAGCAAAATGTTGGGCATTCTCCAATTTCCATTGGTAGGAACACACTCAAAACAACCAAGATCAACCACAGGCAGTATTACGGAGCTTCCTAGGAAATCGTAATAAAGCTTTCTGTACTATGAAAACTGCAAGGGAATTATTAAAAAGCCAAGTAAATCCTACTACCTTTTGTCCAAAAAACTAGGAGAAATAATGTGTTTCACTTCTGAATTTTTACTCTAACATCAGGCAAAATTCGCAAGTCTTTGTCTTTGAGAAGTTTATAACCATTACATTGAAAAATTCTTGAAACAAACTGAGCTAGAATGCTTTTCCAATGGAAACTGTTAGCCTCAGAAGTTAAATAAAACATCTGATGGGCTGAGCTTTTCCAGAAAAAGAGACATTTTTATTTTAGATTCCCATACAAGACTCTGTAATTGTTGAAAATGACTGGGGCTTAACAGCTATAGCAGACAGGTGGCCAGACAAAGACTCGACTGGGGAAAGCATCCCTCTAAAACACCTCAAAACCTCCAGGAAACAATATCCCTCCAAAGGGATGGAGGAGGACACCCCACACATTATCCAGCTGGACCCACTGTCCACGCCCACACTGCAACGAGGAATTCGGGAGAGAACCCCACGGACAATCAGGGCCTCAGTATTAATACTCTCAAAGTATAACGTGCAGCTGCAGTTCTGGAACTGCAGTGAAAAGCCTCTAAGACCTGGGGAGCTACACACTCAACTGTGTAATCCCAAAATATGTATCAGCTTGGTTAGACTATGATTTCTAGTATTATGGGGTTTTTATTCATTCATGATTGTAAGTTTCGTATGAGTTATGAATTCTAATCTCTGCCTCTGCTTTGTGTGGCACGATTAGGTTATGTTAGAGAGGATGGGGTGGGACTGTCACATCCCTCCTAAGGTCACATCTGCGGTTCCACTTAAAAGGAGTTTCCCTAAGAATGGGCGTCGTAACACCTTTTATCCTGTAAGAGATTAAAGGAAAGGGAAGCGAGCAGAGTAGGAGACCTCCTACCACCAAAATGCAGTATTAAGACTAAAGCACGTCCTCTGGACCCAAGGTCCCTGGGCTGAGAAGCTCCTTGACCAGGGGAGATTCAAAGACCTTCCTCCTGAGCTGAGGAAGACAGAAAGCCTTCCCTTGGCTTTGGACTTGTAGCCTATCAGACTATGAGAAGATACACTTTTCTTTAGTGAAACTCTGTATGTAGTATTTCCATCACAGCAGCATCAGATGAGTAAGACATGGGGGTAGACAACAAACCTACAGAGAAGGGACAAGGGTGGCTCTGGAGGACCACGGACTCTCTCCTCAGTGACAGCTGCTCTATCTTCAGACTGCTCACGAGGTCCTGTCACTGAACAGACACAACCAAGGCCCAGGATGAGGACGTCAACATCCCAGGACACGAGCCCTGAGACTGAAGCATGGAAGGTGAGTCCAGGCATCCAAGAGCTGAAAGTCTACCTATTTCTGGAGAAACAGTCCAGTGACAGTGGAGTGAGCCGTCAGGATGGCGCTTAGGGCTCAGTCCCTTGGCCTTCTCCGTCACCTGTTTAGGTGACTGCGGAACCTCAGGACCCCCAGCAGTTCACATCTAGCCTCACCCCTTCGAGTAACGGTACCCTAGCTCTTGGTATCATACACCATTTCTGCCTCCACCGTCTGGAACTCTAAATGAATGATTAAACACAAGAGGCCACTTCAGGAAGAGGGACAGCAGAGGAAGCCGAGTCACTAGGCAGTTTGGAGACTCATGAGTGATGTCTTGTTCCCCAAGCCAGTCAGAGTTGCTGCAATCCTTACTTGTGATTCCATGGATGTGCAAGATGGGCACCTCCGGTCCACAGCTGCCTAGACTCAACTGTGTCACCTGGTGTCGCATCCGAGACCTGAAACAGAAGACAGTGTTTAGTAAGGAGGGACTCGTTCCCAACCCTCAACTATTTCCTGGGCAGGGTGTTCCTCAGGCTCAAGGCCATGCTCCACTCTGAGGACATCGGTATTCACGGGGAGATCCAGCTCCAGCCTCCTGAGACACACCGCATCCTTCAGGAAGCTCCACAGGCCTCCTCTTCTGATGACAAAGTCACAGAGTCGGAGCATCCAGGCCGGCGCAGGCTGAAAAACGTGAACCTGCCTCCCGCCAGGACATGTGGGGTTCAAGGCTTAGGTTGAGGGTATACCTATGAGTTTAGGGACTCATTTATCGAGAACAAACAGATACACTTATATTGGGTATGCACATCAGTGAATTATCAGTGAGAATCTATGACAAATTCCAGTCAATGAACTCATCTGGAATCCCTGATTTTTAATTAAGGGCCACTGAAACTCTTCCCTTCTGCTTTACAGGAAAACCTTGCCTTTCATTTACAGCATGGTTATATACGATCAAGCAGCCCTGGTGGTGCAGGGCTTAAGCACTTGGCTGCTAACCAAGAGGCCCACTTTAAACTCACCAGAAGCCCGCAGGGGCAAAGGGGTCACAGTGGGCTTCCATAAAGGTTATAGCCTTAGAAACCCTACAGGGCAGTTCCACTCTGTCCCATGGGGTCGCTGAGACAGACAAAATCAACTCAATCGCAACAATTGAGGGTTTGAGCTCTTCAAACACAAAGAGAGTTAACAACGTGAACAAGCAGAAAGAGAACAAGAAAAGAACTCCTTGGGCACCGGAAGAAAATAGATAATAAAACTCACAGCAGAAGTAAATGAATTAGAGAACAGTGAAACAAGTAAAAGAATTAACCAAAACCAACGCTAGTTCTGTGAAAAGATCAACAAGAGAGACAAACAACTGGCTAGACTCCCAGATGAAAAACGAGAGGGGAAACAAATAACCTCAATAAGATATGAGACAGGAGATGTCAAAATAGACACAACCAAAACCAAAAGTATCATAACAGAATACTAGGAAAAACCAGACTTGAACAAATTTGAAAGCCCAGAGGAACTGGACAAATTTCCAGACTCATATAGCCTACCAAAACTATCACAAGCACAAGCACAACAACTTAAGAAACCTGTCCCAAAAGAGACTGAAAAACTAATCAAGAAACCAGCAACCAAAAAAAGTCCAAGAACAAAAGTCTCAAGAACATAAAATACCTAGGAATACATTTAAAGAGAGACAGTGAAGAATTGCCCCATTGTTCCCAAGGAATGTACACTACACTTGAAATGCAGACCTTTTTGTTAGCAGTCGTACCATTTAACCACTACATGACCACGATTTCCCTAATTTATAAGCATCAATTTTTCTTCCACTTTGTATCCACTACCCAACTTTCTTGTGCACAATGAGGCAAACGGAAACATCATGTCTTGGTTTGGGTGCTTTTCAACACGTTACAGAGGTCTTCTAGAAATTGGTCTAATGCAATCAATACATTGACTTCCTGACTGTTGCTTCCACAGGCACTAATCGTAGATCTGAAGAAAAGGGATCCTGGACAACTTCAACCTTTCCTCTATTTATAAGCATGCTGCTTACTGACCCAGTCAGGAGGACTTTTCTTTTCTTCATGTTGAGGTGTAATCCATATTGAAGGCTGTGCTCTTTGATCGTCATCAGTAAGTGCTGCAAGTCTTCTACACATCGAGCAAGCAGGCTTGTGGCATCTGTATACTGTAGGTTGTTAGTGAGTATTCCTCTAATCCTGATGCTGAGCGCTTGTTCATGAAGTCCAGCTTCTCAGGTTTTCTGCTAAAAATCAAGACTGAAAAAGTATAGCGAATGGATACAACCCAGACCCACATCATTTCTGACTTTAAATCACACAGTACCTCCCAATTCTCCTCAAACAACCGCCTGTTAGGCTATGTCCACGCTCCTCACGACCACAATTCGATGTTCTAGAATTACCATTCTGTGAAATGCTGCCAGTTGTTTTTTATGATCTACACATTTCAATGTCTTTTCATACTTAATGAAGCACAGGTAAACTTTTTTCTGTTATCTTGGCCTTCCATTCAACATCCACCTGACAACAGCAATGATAGGCTTCATTCCACACCCTCTTCTGAAACCAGTATGAATTTCTGGCAGCTCCCAGCAGACATAGTGCTGTAAATGCTTTTCAGTGATCTTCCACAAAATTTTCCTTGTCTGTGGTATTAATGACATCATTCAACAACTTCTGTATTCTGCTGACTCACCTTCCATTCAAAAAGGCATGAATACGGACGGATCTCTTTCCCTCAGTTGGACAGACAGCTGTTGTCTCCATTTCTTGCCACAGACAAAAGAGCACACTGAGCACTGCATCTAGTTTTGGAAACACTTCACATGGTACTCTGCCATTTCACAGGGCTTTGTTTCCTGTCCATGTCATCAGTGCAGCTGGGACTTCCTCCTGCAGTAAAAATAGGTTCTTGATCCTATGTCACTTCCTGAAGTGAACACATGCCAATTCCTTTCAGTACAGGGCCTCTGTGCACTCCTTCCATCCTCTTCTGATGTTTCCTGCATGTTCAACATGCTGTTCATGTTACTCGGTGCCACTCAGTCACTTAGGACTGACCGACACTCTGTGTACAATATAAACCCCTCTCAGGACTCGGCAATCCTGACAATTGCTATCTTTGAACCCACTGCTATAGTCACTGGTGAATACATCTCAACATCTCCCTCATTAAGGCTGTGCCTCTGTGGTACTAATTATGACTTCCTTCTCTAGGGACTGGATTCTCCAGACAACATGCCTCTCATGGGTTGAATTCTGTAGCCCAAAAATGTGTGTAGCTACTTGACTGGGCCATCATTCCCAGTGTTGTGTGATTATCCACCATGCTGTCATCTTACAGGATTTTCCTGTGGGTTACATATCCTGCTTCTATGATGTTAGTAAGAAGGGATGGGCTGCACTTGTGTTGATGAGGCAGAACACAATCTGGGATTTCATTCTATCCTCAGCCACTTTCCCTGGGCATGTCCAGCAAAGAAGCAACAGAGACACACGGGGCTATGTCTCATAGGCTGGAAGTGAGAACTACCACACATCCGAACCAGTCTCCCAGATTTGGGGAGGGAAAACATAAACAAAGGAACAAACAAGGAAAACAGAAGCTACCACCTCCCCTAAGCATTCAAAAGGATGGGCCCTCTTTAACGCAGTACAAAAGGAAATACATGTGAAGGCTCTTTTCAACTGCAGCAGCTAAAGGAAAATGGACACGTGTGACATCTGGCACGGCCCTGGCAATGAAGCAGGGTCCTTACTTCTCCACATCAGGCACCTGATGACTGGTTGTTCCACCCATCCTAGCTAGCCACCCATAATAGGAGTCTTACAAGTGTGACCTCCCAGTCCCTATAGCCAACAGCACTGGGTGTCCAAAGTTCAGCTGCAAAACCTAATCATCTATGCACTTTAGGAGACAGGGACATGCCCTTAACCTAGGCATCCAGGGGCAACTGTCAGGCCCCTACTTTACTGGGCACACACCCCCCTACTGCAGCCAGACAACCCTGCCTGCTCCAGTCACTCTCACATAGCCCAGCCCACCTAGGACTGCAGGGCTCACATATCCAACAGCAGCTATACCTACATGGTGACAGGACATGAACATTTCAAAGACACCAATATAACTTACTTGCCAGTGGTTTGGAGACAATAGTCCATGTTAAAGCAGGTAATAAGGAAAACCACAGTGGTTCCAGCAAGCAGCCAAAACAGAGAACCTGGAAACCTCCCAGAGGAACAGGAGGTCTTCTAACTACAGAAGAGAGAATTCAAAAAAACTCATATCGAAAACATTAATATGCAGACCCTTCCAGAAATCAGGACACAGATAAGGTGCAACTCAGATCAAACCAAGGAACACACAAACCTAAGGAGGAATTTAGGAGAGTGGCACGGTAGTTAGGTGCTACGACTGCTAACCAGTTTGAATCCACAAGGTACTACTTGGAACTCTGTGAGGCAGTTCTACTGTGCTCTGTAGGGTCACTATGATTTGGAATTGACTCAATGGCAACAGGTTCCACGACAGCAAATGGACAAATTTTCCAGGCTGCTAGAATCCACAGAGACACGACAAATCGAAATCCAAGCGTTGAAAAACAAACTTCAGAAACTGTTCTTGCTAGGCGCCATCAAGTTGATTCTGACTCACAGGGAGCCCCATGTACAATGAATAAAACACCACCCAACACTGTAGAATGTTCACAATCCTTTTTAGGATTCAGCGCACCATTGCAGCCACTGTGTCCATCCTCTTGTTGTGGGACTTTCTCTTCTTCACTGAACTTCTACTTTACCAGCTATCATTTCCTTCTCCTGCAACCGATCCCTGCAAATAACACATCTATACTTTATGAAACGAATTCTTGCCATCCTTGCTTCTAAGGAACATCCTGCTTGTATTTCCTCTAAGACAGATTCGTTTATTTTTTTCATCCATCTATGACATATTGAACAATCTTTCTCAATACTTTAATCAGAGGCATCAGTTGTTCTTTGGTCTTCCTTATTCACTGTCCAGCTTTCACATGCACAAGAGGCAACTAAAGACACCATGGCTTGCGACATTCACACTTTAGACTTCAAGCTGACAGCTTTGCTTTCCACACCTTCAAGACTACTTCTGCAGATTTGCCAATGCGATGCATGTTTCCACTACCTGATAGTTTCTACTATGGCTACTGATTCCAGATCGAAGTAAAATGACATCTTTGACAGTCACAATCTTTTTTCCATTTGTTGTGATCTTGCTTACTGGGCCAGATAGGAGGAGTCTTTTTTTTTCTATGTTCTATATTCTTTCTTTTTTTTAATTTTATTTTTTTATTTTTATTTAACATAACTGAGTGAAAATCTACATTCACGTATAAATTTACACGCTCACCTATATGCAGCTTCCGCTGCTCTCCCTGTCCGGTGACTGCACACTATTCTTCTCTGCTCCATACATGTCTCATCCTCCCAAAAGCTTCCTTTCCCCTGCTCTCCGTCCACTCCCATTTCTCCAGTCAGAGGTCAGCAAGATGATATCCTATAGATGTATAGAACCATGAAGTGCTTCCAATATATGGTGACTCTCCATTGCCAAGTCCAATCGATTCCTGTCCAAAGAGTGCACCTTTGTTATCATTTGTGGGAAAGGGCAGCATCTGGGCTGGGGGCCATGCTCTCAGAAGAATCCGAAAACTGCTGGACCATCAATTGAGGTCTTTTGGTGGAGATCTCATGATGTGTCCTGTTTTAGTCAGCTAGGGCTGCTCTGACAGAAATACCACAGAGTGGATGGCTTTAACAAAGAAAGATTTATTCTTACACAGTCCAGTAGTTTGCAAGTCCATATTCAGGGTGTCTGCTCGAGGGTAAGGCTTTCCCCTTCTGGGATCTGGAGGAAAGTCCAGAATTGGATCAGTCTTTGTCCAGGGAGCGTCCTGACGCAAGAACCTCGGGTCTGAAGGACGCGCTCTCCTCCCGGTGCTGCTTGCTTGATGGTAGCGAGGTTCTCAAATTGTCCTTTGTTTCTTTTACCTTTTATTCCTTGGAAGCTAAAAGCATTAAGGGTGGGGCAAGCATACTCCAGGGAAACTCCCCCTACAGCAGGAATTTACAGCCCCACCCTAATCCTTTACCATACAGGTTACAAAACCCACACAATGGAGGACAGTCCCAAGATACTAGGAACCATATCCCAGCCACGAGGCTGCATACATATTTGGGGGGACACAATTCGAAACATGACACACCCCTTTTTATTGTTCTGTAGCCAGTGAGACTCCTCTCTGTGAGCTCCATCGTGCCTATCACTGGTGGTGGCCGGGCCCCATCCAGTTCTTCCAGTCCTGAGTCAATATAGGCACCCACTCTTGTGGGTCTCCCACTCTTTTCGGTTCTCTCTACTGCATGTCATTTTGGTCTTCGGTGAGTATCCGTTCCTGCTGAGTTCAGTCCACTTGCTGTGTCCTCGGATGGCAGCTTGGCAGCTTTGAAGACCCCAGACGCAACTGACCAATGTGGGATGTTGAGAGCTCTCTTAGCAAAACGCTAGTTCTGCCAATTGGCCTGGAATTGGCCTAAGAGCATCATCTCCCACCCCCGCAGTGCTGAGTTAAGATGGAAGGAGTACTCAAGTTATGCTGAAGTCCACTTAATGTTGTTCTTGTTTCTAACGTGTGCTATCACGGCTTTCTCCCAGGTACATTTCTACTAACTATCTAAACTAACCCCTCCCCCCACTAACCCACAATCCCTCCCCTCCCTTGCAGCTGTGAAAGAGTCTTTTCTTCTATACACAAGTCTGTTTTCGGGATCTTATCGTAGAGGTCTCATACAGTATTTGTCCCTTTGTTGCTGACTACTTTCACTCAACACGTCTTCCAGTTGAAACCAGGTTAGGAGATGTTTCCTGGAATCATCGTTATTCTTTATCATTGCGTAGTGCTCCGTTGAATATATGTACCACAGTTTACCTATCCACTCTTCTATTGTTGGGCATCTGGGCTGATTCCATCTTTTTGCTATCGTGGACCGTGCTGAGGTAAACATTCTGGTGCATGTGTCCGTTGGTGTGAAAGGCCTTGATTCTGTAGGATACATTCCAAGTGGTGGAATAACTGGGTCAAATGGTATATCGATATCCATTCTTTTAAGGAAGCACCAGATTGCCTTCCAAATAGGCTGGACCATTTTGCAACCACACCAACAGTGTAGGAGGGTTCCACTTTCTCCACAGCCAGTCCAGCACTTGTTGTTTTGTGTTTTCTGGATCATGCCCAATCTTGTTGGGGTGAGATGGTATCTCATTGTTGTCTTGATTTGAATTTCTTTAATAACTAAAGATCGTGAACATGTCCGCATGTGTTTTTTGGCCGCCTGGATCTCCTCTTTAGTGAAGTGTCTGTCCATCTCCTTTGCGCATCACTTAATTGGATGGTTTAAATTCTTCTTATTGATATTTTGTAGTGTCTTATAGATTATGGAGATCAGGCGTCAGTCTGATATAGAGTTGCCAAATATTTTTTCCCATTCTGTGGGTGTTCTTTTAATTCTATTAATACAGTCTTTGGATTAGCAAAAGTGTTTGATTCTTAATGGTTGCCATTTATCTAGTTTCTCTTCTATTGATTGAGGTTTCTTTGACAGATTTTCGAGTCTGTCCTAATTGTGCATTACAACTTCCATTGTTGTTCCTACCTTTTCTTGGATCAGCTGTATCATTTTAGGTTTGATATATAGGTCTTTTATGCAGATGGAGTTGGTTTTTGTATAAGGTGTAAGATATGGATCTTGATTCAGTTTATTACAGACGGATAACCAATTTTGTCAGCACCATTTGTTGAAGATACTGCTTTTGCCCCAGTTTAATGACTTAGGGCCTTTTCGAATATCAACTCTTCATAGGCAGATGGTGTCGTCTCTGGGGTCTCAATTCTGTTCCATTAATCGATCTCTCTGTTCTTGTACCAGTACCAGGCTGTTCTGACCACTGTGGCAGTGTAGTATGTTCTAAGGTCGGGTAATGAGAGGCCTCCCAGTGTGTTCTTCTTCTTTAGTACTACCTTACTTATCCGGGGCTTCTTCCCTTTCCAAGCAAAATTGGTCATTTGTTTCTCCATCTCATTAAAAAATTATGTTGGACCTTGTACTGGTATAGCATTACATAGATAAATTGCTTTAGGTAAAATAGACACTTTCACCATGTTAAGTCTTTCTATCCACGAGCAGGGTAAGTTTCTCCATTTATCTCAGTCTCTCTTAGTTTCTTGTAGTAAGGCCTTGTAGTTCTCTTTGTAAAGGTCTGTTGTTTCTCTGGTTAGATTAATTCCTAGGTACTTTATCTTCTCAGGGGCTATCGTAAATGGTATTGATTTGATAATTTTCTCTTTAACAGTCTCGTTGTTCGTATAAAGGAATCCTACTAATTTACTTATTTTTATCTTGTATCTTGAGACTTTGCTGAACTCTTCTATCAGTCTGAGTAGCTTCCTTATAGATTGCTTGCGGTTCTCTGCATATACAATCATATCATCTGCTAATAGGGAGATTTTAAGTTCCTCTTTCCCGATGCACATGCCCTTTATTTCTTCGTCTTGTGTAATTGCTCTGGCTAGAACTTCTAGCACAATGTTGAATAGGAGAGGTGAGAGTGGGCATCCTTGTCTAGTTCCTGATCTCAAGGGAAAGTCTTTCAGTCTCTCTCCATTCAGGATGATGTGGGCAATTGGCTTTGTATAAATGGTCCTTATTGTGTTGAGGAATTTGCCGTCTATGTCCATTTTGCTAAGAGTTCTTAGCATGAATGGGTGTTGGACTTTATCAAATGCCATTTCAGCATCAATGGACAAAATCAGGTGATACTTGTCTTTTGTGTTATTTATGTTGTTCATCACATTAATTGTTTTCCTGATGTTGAACCAGCCTTGCATCTCTGGTATGAATCCCACTTGGTCATGATGGATTATTTTCTTGATATGTTGTTGTATTCTGTTGGCAAGAATTTTGTTGAAGATTTTTGCATCTAGGTTCATGAGTCATATCGGTCTGTAGTTCTCTGTCTTTGTTGCCTCTTTCCCTGGCTTAGGTATGAGGGTTATGCTGGCTTCATAGAATGAGTTTGGGAGTACTCCATCCCTTTCTATACTGTGAAACAGTCTCAGTAGTACTGGGGATAACTCTTCTCTAAATGCTTGGTAGAATTCTGCCGTGAAGACATCTGGACCCGGACTTTTTTTGGTTGGCAGTGTTTTGATGACCTTTTCAATCTGTTCCTTTATGATCGGTTTATTAAGTTGTTCTGCTTCACGTTGTGATAATGTGGGTAGGTGGTATGAGTGAAGGAATTTGTCCATTTCCCCTAGGTTTTGAAATTTCTTAAGAGTACATACAGTCTTTCTTAGTATTCTGTTATGATATTTTTTATTTCTGTGGCATCTGTGGTGACAACTCCCCTCTCATTTCTAATTTGGGTTATTTGTTTCCTTTCCTGCTTTTCTTTAGTAAGTTTAGCCAATGGTTTATCAATTTTGATGATCTTTTGAAAAAACCAACTTTCGGTCTTTTCAATTTTTTCAATTGTTTTTCTATTCTCTAATTCATTTAGCTCTGCTCTAATCTTTATGATCTCCTTTCTTCCGGTGCCCAAGGGGTTCTTCTGTTTTTCTCTTTCTACTTGTTCAAGCTGTACAGTTAGTTCCTTCATTTGGTTTCTTTCTTCCTTCCAGATGTGTGCATTTATGGAGATAAACAGACCTCTGAGCACAGCTCTGGCTGTATTCCATAGGTTCTGGTAGGAAATGTTTTTGTTCTCATTGGAATCCATGAATTTTTTTAATTCATCCTTGATTATAATCCATGTTTTTTTGAGCAAGATGTTGTTCAGTTTCCAAGAGTTCCACTTTCTATCTCTGTTTTTTCTGCTATTGATTTCAACTTTAATGGCTTTATGATCTAAGAACATGCTTTGCAGTAATTCAATAGTATGGATTTTGTTGAGCATTGCATTATGGCCTATCACAGCGTCAATTCTCGAAAATGTTCCATGTGCACTCGAGATGAAGGTGTAGTTGTCTGCTGACGGGTAGAAAGTTCTGTATATATCAATGAGGTTTAGTTGGTTAATTGTGTCAATGAGGTCTTCTGTATCTTTACTGAGCTTTCTTCTAGATCATCTGTCTAGTAATGAGAATGGAGTGTTCAAGTCTCCCACTATTATTGTGGAGTCATCTAACTCTCTTTTCAGTGTACTCAGTATTTCTTCGACATATTTAGGTGCTCTGACATTAGGTGCATAAATATTTAATATAGTAAAGTCTTGCTTGTGCACTGAACCTCTGAGCAATAAATTGTGTCCATCTTTGTCCACAATGGTGGATTTGACATTAAAATGGATTTTGTCTGAGATTAGAATTGCCACCCCTGCTCTTCTTTGTTCATTGTTAGCTTGATATATATTCTTCCATCCTTTAATTTTCAGTTTGTTCCTGTCTTTAGGTCTCAAGTGAGTTTCTTGTAGAGAGCATATCGATGGGTCGTGTCTTTTGATCCAAGATGACACTCGGTGTCCCTTTCATGGAGCATTCAGTCCATTCACATTCAGTGTAATTATTGATAGGTATGTGTTCACTGCTGCCATTGTGATATGTTTATTTTATTTTTATGTTGATGTTTTCTCTATTGTTCTTATTAGTTTTCTCTGGGACACTCTTTTTTGTGAGTTGATTTTTCACCTTTTTCAGAGCTGGTTTTATACTTGTTGAGACTCATGTGTTAGATTTCTTGAAATGGTATAATACATCTTTGTTGTGCTTACAGCTTCCCCTATCAACCTCCTTAATAAACTATTAATAAACCCAATTTTAATTACTACCAGTCTTGTCATCTTCCTCTCCATCTGGAAGGACTATAACGACTGTAGTACATCCCTCTTTTTATTATGATGACACCATAGTTTTCATGATGATCACTGGATTGCTTCTTTCCATATCAAAGCTGTGATTTACTTTGGAGCCTTCCCTAAATGAGTACAGTATTGAGTAGTGTGTCGTTCTAAAATATAAAGTTAGTGGTTTCGTTCTTCTAAGCAAAAGCAAAAAACTTCTTTCAGTATTTCTTGTCGTTTGGGTTTGGTTTTTACAAAGTCTCTGAGTTTCTGTTTATCTGGGAATGTCTTAATTTCATTTTCGTATTTGAAAGATAGTTTTGCAGGATATATCATTCTTGGTTGGAAGTTCTTCTCCTTCAAGACTCTGAATCTGTTGTGTCACTGTCTCCGTTCCAGCATGGTTTCTGCTGAGAAATCTGAAGAGAGCCTACAGGGTTTCCCTCTGAATGTTAGCGTTGCTTTGAGTCTTGCTGCCTTTAAGAGTTGGTGCTTACGTTTCATTTTGTTAAGCTTGATTATAGCATGTCTTGGAGTCTTTCTTTTGAGATCTATATTGGGTGGCATACGATATGCATCTGAGATGTCTATATTCTCTTCCTTCATGATTTCTGGGAAGTTTTCTTTCAGCAGCTCAGCAATAATACTCTCTGTGTTCTCAGATGTCTCACCCTGTTCAGGGACTCCAATTAATCGAAGGTTTTTCCTCTTAAGAGAGTCCCACATGCTTCTTAATGTTTCTTCATTGTTCGTGTTTCTTTTTTCTGATTTCTGCTCATAGACACTGGCATGAGTAGCTCTGTCTTCCAAGTCAGAAATTCTTTTTTCCATTTGTTCCATTCTGTTTTCTTGGCTTTACATGGAATTTTCAATGTTTTTGATTTTCTTCTTGATCTGTTGGATTTCAGAGTACTGGTGTTCCATCAGATCGAACAACTTCCTTAATTTTTCATTTTGTTCTGCTGGATTTGGTAAAAGGTCTAGAAGGGCTCTGTATATAATCAATTTATATTCACCTCCTCATGCTTTCATAAAAGTTTCTTCATCTGGAAAACTCCTTGGTTGCTTTGTTTCAGAGCCTTCTGAAGCCATGAGTGATTGCTTGTATGGTACAATTGTCTGTTGCTTTTGGCGGTCCCATGTGACTATCTAGAGTCTACAAGAGATATTGTGAGGATGGACTGCAAATGTTTCTCTAGGCTGTCTTCAAATGTAAAGCTACAGGTATCTGACCAGTTCACAAATCAGTTAGGTTTTCAGGTGTAGAGGTCCCTCTTTTCATCTCACAAATTGAGCGTCACTATATCCAATCCCAGATTATAACAAACTAGTTCAGAGTACAGCAATGCTACTCCCTTGTTAGCCTCTGCTGACAGGCCCTAGCCTTAGCTAACACTGCGTCTAGTACTGGTTTAAGGATAGAAGAGCGCTCTCCTGTGGGCAGGGCCTGGATCCCAAGCTAAGAATTAGGGCCAGCTGCAGCTACCGTATCCACGATTGCGTCCTCCACACAAGCAGCAGACAGAGGGGCTAAGGTGCCGAGAGGTAGTGATTCCTCTGCTTCTGTTGCAGGGCCCCCAACATAGGCAGTACTGTGCAAAATCACTACTTTTCTGTTGGAGAAGCGCTGTCCCGTTTGCAGGCCCTGGCTCCGAGGCTAAGAATGCGGTCCTGCTAAAATCTCGGTACTGACATGGTGTCCCGCACACTGACTGCGAAACTCCGCATAAATCCCACTGAGGCAGCTACAAAACCAAAGGCTCAAAATGGCTAGATTAACAGAGTCCAGAGACTGACTCTCAGAATATGGGAATTTCGCCTGCCTGTCCGCCCAGCAGCGTGCCTGAGTCCAGCCGCCAGGCAAGACCCAGCTCCGCCCGCCAGCCAAGACAGAGGAATAAAAAAGTACAAATGGTGCGTTTACCTTCCGTCCCTGAGAGCCGGGGCTAGCCAGGAGTGGGAGTCAGCAAAAGAGAGGAGGTTTTTCGCTGATTGGTATGAAGTCCCAGTTAACAGCTCTGTGCCGTGTCCTGAGGCTGATTAGGTGATAGAAGGCTCTGTTTGATTGTCATTTCAGGTCTTGGTTTCCAGAGGGATATAAGGAGACATGTGCTTAGTCCGCCATCTTGACTCCGCCCTTTTCATTTTTTTAAATCTTCATGCAGTGGTGTAATCCATAAGAGTCTTAGATCTTCACCACTAAGTGTTTCAACTCCTCGTTACGCTGAGGAAGCAATGTTGTGTCATTTGAGTAAGGCAAGCTGTTCAGGTTAAGGAGTCTGCCTCCATTCCTGCTGACCCATTCTTCATTTACTACACTTCCTGAGATTATAACCTCAGCATACAGATGGAATAGCCAAAGAATAGGTATGCTGAAAAGATACAACACTGACACATACCTTTCGTGACTTCAACCCACAGACTGAATGCATGGACTAAATGCAGTGTGCCCCTGGAATGTCTGAAGACCTGCTCCTTGATCTATTTATCAGTTCTTCATTAGCACACTTAACCGTTCTTAGTCAATCAGCAGAACTGAGGCAACAGAAGTCAGAAGCAGTGACACCAACAGTAAAGCACTTGACACCAAGTGACTTCAGAAAAAATTTTTTTCAAAAAATTAAAGAAATGAAGAAACTCTAAGAATTATTGAGACTCTATCAGGAGCAATAACCTATGAGTGGCTGAAATACAATAACAGGGGAAGAGGCAGGTAACAGAAAACTCAGAAGAGAAATGTCACAGATTTGCTGGCAGAAAACTTCTCTCATACTGTGAAACACAAAAAGACATCTATGCAACAAACTCACTGAACCCCACAAGAAAGATTCCCAAAAGAAAGACAGTAAGACATAGTCAGTTCTCCTGTTTAGTCAGCTAGTGCTGCTGTAGCAGAGATACCACTCAATGCCAGCTCACAGCAATAGCAGATGATAAATAAAATGTTACCTATTAAGGACAGTAAATAAAAGTATACTCTGATCACTCAGCAGAAACTATGAGGAAAGAAAGGTAATGGGATGACATATATAAAATCTGGAAGAAAACAAACCTGTCAGCCAAGAATTATACATCCAGGAAAACTGTCTCTCAAATATGAGGGCAATTCTAGGTCATTTCCACATAAGCAGAAGTTAAGGGAATCTCTAAAAACTAAACTAAGACTACAAGACATATTATCACAAGTTCTTTGGCCACAGACTTCATAATATCAGACAACAATCCAAGAATACAACATAGGACAGAACAACCACATACCAACAGAAACAAGGAACAAAAACAAGTCAAATCTAAAACAGTAAAAATAAACAAAGACATCAATATATAAAAGATGCCAACATGAAAACAAAAAATTGGCACTAAAAGATGTAGGCATAGATCTTTCACATGGAAAGTCAGTGAAGGCAATATAAAGAAGTAAAAGTTTGGTATCAACTTGGACAAACAAGTGCAAATGCTAAGGTAACCACAAAGGAAACCGATCTCCCTATGTATCAAAACAGCAGGAAAACATAAAAACTAGCAAAGAAAAAAATCAACAATGAAATGAATCAAAATCAACAATGAAAAAGATGAAAAAAAAAACCACTCAGCACTGCAAATCCAGTGGAACAAAGAAACGATGAACAGTGCATGCGCACACACACATAATGTATCAGAATAACAGCAGTAAACTCATACCCATCAATAATTACACCAAATGGAAATGTACTAAATGCATCAATAAAGAGACAGAGAGGGTCAGAAAGAATTGTGAAAATTTCTATATGCTGCTAACCAAAGACACTTTAGATTGAAAGACACAAACTAACTAAAACTCAAATGGAAAAAAAAACATAGTAAAAGAGCAGGAGTGGTAACATTGATCCCTGGGGGGAAAAAGACTTCAAAGTAAAAGGTTTCAAAGGATGAGAAAGGACACTCTGCAACAATTAAAAGATCAAGGAACAGGACAACATAACTGTATAAATATTTATACACCCAATGACACGGCTCCGAAACACATAAAACTCTCGCCACACTGAACACAGAAATACACAGCTAGAGAATAGTAATAGGAGACTTTCACATACCATTTTCAGTGAAGGACAGAACATCAAAGAGAAGGGCAATAAAGACATACAAGATCTACACATCGCAATCAACCAACTTGACAACTTACACATAGAACACTTCACCCAACAGCAGCCAAGTACACCTTCTTTTCCAATGCACACGAAACATTCTCCAGAGCAGACCAAATATTACAGCACACAGCAAGTCTTAATACAATCCAAGAAACTGAAACATTACAAAGCATGATTTCTGACTATAAAACAATACAAGTAGAAATCCAAACAGAAAACTGCAGGAGAAAAAACTCAAACACATGGACAGTGAACACCATCTTGCTGAAAAACTAGAGGGATCCAAATCAAGGATGAAATACAGAAATCCACAGATTTAAATGAGAATGAAAAGATCTCCAACCAGAACCCTTCAGACACAGCAAAAGAAATAGCTCAATTTGTACTAATAAAGGCACACACCTAAAAGAGAACAAAAAAAGGTGAAAATCAAAACAATAACTCTAGAATTTGAACAAACAGAACAGCAAAGAAACTTCTGGGCACCAGAAGAAAAGCAATCATAAGAATTAGAATGGAACGAAATGAAATACAGAAAACAACCGAATGAGTCGAAACTGCTTCTTTAAAAGGATCAACAAAATTGATAAATCACTAGCCCAACTGACAAAAGAAAAATAGGAGAGGGAGCAAATAACCTGAATGGGAAATCACATGGCTGATATCATAACAGATGCTTCAAAAAAATTAAAAGAATCGTAACAGAAGACTCCAAATAACCGTACTCCAAAAATTTTGAAAACCTACAGGAGAAGGAAAAATTTCACCAACATACTACCTAACCAAACTCACACAAACTGAGGTAGAGATACTAAAATAAACCACAGAAGAAATTGAAGAGATGATTTAAAAACTCCAAAACTAATAGAAAGAAAGAAAACCCCTTTCCCTGATGGCTTCTCTGGAAAATTCTCCTTTCAGAGAAGTGTTGAGGCCAGTACTGCTAAGTGGTATTTCAGAGCATAAGAAAAGATAAAACACTCTGAAACCCATGCTGTACAGACAGCACAACCCTGCCCTGATACTGACAGCAGGTAGAAACACCAGAACAAAAAAAATTACAGACCAACATCTCCTAAGAACACAGATGCAAAAGCCCTAACTAAACTTTAGTCAGTAGAAATCAACCATTTACTGAAAAACTAACTCACCAGGACCAAGCGGGATTCACACCCGGTATGCATGGATGGTTGAACATCAGAGAAATCATCAATGTAATAATATATGTAATAACTGTCATAAAAGAAAAGAATGACATGATCATACCAACTGATAAAGAAAAACCATCTGACACATCCAATGCCAATTCATGTTAAAAACTCTGAGCAAAATAACAATAAAAGAGAAATGCCTCAACACAATAAAGGGCATTTAGACAGACCCAACAGCCAACATCCTCTTAAAGGGAGAGAATCTGAAAACATTCCTCCACACGACAGAAACTGGACAACAATGATCTTTATCACCACTCTTACTCAGCACTGTGCTACAGGTTCTATCCAAACTAGGAAGGCCAGAAAAAAGAATAAAGGGCATCCACACGGGGGGAAGAAGTAAAAGTATCCCTATTTGCAGATAACAGGATCTCGCATACAGGAATCCCCAAAGAAGCCGCAAGAAAACCACTGCAACTAAAAGAAGATTGAAGACAAGTATCAGGCTACAAGATAAACACAGAGGAGGTGGAGTCTGTCAGGAGCCATGGGTGAGCCCCCAGGCCCCGACATACAGGAAGCTTGTAGGGCTGAAAACAACCACGCGCGCCAAGTTTGAAAAAGCCCGCGCCCGCGAAATTTAAAGGGCCCGCGCGCGCGAAAAACTTCCTGCCTGATGTCACTGCCTTAGTCATATGTATATCCAATCCCCAGCCGACAACTACCTCACTCCAAATGTCACTCCATCCCTACGTCACTTGATCCCTCCCTCTATTCCTGCTGCTATATATATACCTCATTATAATAATAAAACCTTGAGGCTTGATCAGAATTTTGTCTTGCCTCCATTTCTCCGCGTTTCTTGCTCCACTTTCACAGGCTCCCCCTCGTCCCTTTGTTGATTGTCCCGCGGGTCGGAACAGAGTCAAGGTGGTGGTCTAAATACACGTCTTCCTAATTCCCTCTTGAAACCAAGGCCTGAACTGATAACTAAGTGGAGCCTTCTGGACACCTAGTGAGTCCAAGGACACAGCATAGGGCTCTCAATTTGGACTACACATTACTGAACGGGAAACTTCTTCTCTTTTGCCGACCCCCACCCTTGCTGACTGCCAGCTCTATCAGTCTGAAGCTAACTCACCATTTTAACTTTTTTTTCCTCTGTCTCAGCCGGCAGGCACTGCTGGCGCTTACTGGCAGCAAAGCTGAGATGCACTGCTGATGGGATCAGCAGTGGGAATGGACACAGTTTCAGAGACTGGCTCTGGATTCCGAGCACACAGGCCCCTCCACATCCTCCTTCTGAACCTCCACCACTGAATCGCCTATTCAGCAGCAGGCAGGAGAGCCTGTAGAGGACACCGTCTTCTTCGACTGGGAAGCAGAGTTAAACAAACAGAAGCCCCAGCAGGATCTACTTTCGAGGCTGGGAGTCAATGGCTGCCTGGGGAGTGCTCTTGTGGCAGAACAGCAGTGTTTTTCACAGTGTGGCCTTATAAGTGGGGCCTAGCAACAGCTGACAGCAGAGTGGTAGCCTTTCTATATCTTGAACTAGTTTACAGCATCTAGAATTAGATACAGAGGTGCTTACTTTGCCAGCAGGGAAGAGCGACTTGTATACCTGAAAGCCTGATTGATTTTGAAAGCTGTCAGATACCTCTTACCTTTCCATATAATACTGCCTAGAGAAATAACTGTGGTGCATAAAGACAGCCATCTCTTCCAGCCTTTACTGACTCACATCATAGGGTCAGTTGACAGCCCCCTCGTGTCTCCCTAAGTAGGACTGTGTCTCTGCCAATCAGGAGGTGGAGCCTGCTACCCCAGAGATTCCACTGGAACCAGTCACTGGAGAACACAGAGGTGACTGGTGATCACCCCCCTTTTCAGACTGAGCTTTAGACCCCATTACGGTAACACTAGAGAAACAACAACAAAACAACCTCCAGATGCCAAAACAGCAAAATACCTTGAGCAGACACTTAAGAAAAATTCACCTATGGCACCAAAAGAAAGAACCAAAAATGTCCCCAAAGAAAAAGCCTTTCTGAAACCATCACAGGGCGAGTAAAATAGAGTATTATAGAGCCTTCCTAGACATTATCCAAAATTCAGCAGAGTGAAATGAAAAATTAAGGAAGCGGTTCGATCCGATGGAACACCAGTACTATGAAATCCAACAGATGAAGAACAAAATCAAAGAGCAAATTCACTTTCATGAAAACAGAATTGAACAAATGGAAAATAGATTTTCAGAGAGCTACTGACTCCAGCATCTATCAGGAGAAATCAAAAAAAAAAGAAACAAGGAAAATGAAAAAGCATTAAGAAGCATGTGGGACTCTATTACGGGGAATAATCTACAATTAATTGGAGTTCCTGAATAGAGAGGGACACCTGAAAACACAGGAAGTACTGTTGCTGACCTGCTGACAGTAAAGGTCCCTCAAATTATGAAAGAAGAGAATACAGATATACAAGATGAGAATCCAATGCCACTGAATATAGATCTTAAAAGAAACACTCCAAAACATTATTATAATCAAGCTTAACTTGATTATAAAGGCAGCCAGACTCAAAGGAAAGGTAACATTCAGAAGGAAGCCCTGTAGGGTTTGGTCTGATTTCTCAGCAGACACGATGCTGGCATGGAGGCAATGGGATGACACATTGAAAGCCTTGAAGGAGAAAAAAATCCAACCAAGATTCTATATCCTGCAAAACTATCTTTCAAATATGAAAATGAAACAAAGACATTTGCAGATAAAGAGGAACTTAGAGAGTTTGTCAAAACGAAACCTACAGTATAAGAAATACTGAAAGAACTTCTTGGCTTACAAGAACAAAACCATTAACTCTGTATTTCAGGAGGAAATACAGGACACATCACCCAGAAACCTACCCAGTTAGCGAAGACTCCAAACTCAATCAAAGCTATAATATTAAAAGAAGTGATCCAGTGATCATATCATCAAAACTATGATATCATCATATTAAAAAGAAGGATGTAGTACACTAGTTATACTCCTTCCAGATGGAGAGGACGTTAATAAGACTTGCAATGGTTATACTTGGGTTTAAACATAGATTACTAAAGGGGATCACAGGAGTAGCCGCAAAGCATAGTAAAGACGCAACACATCAAATCAAGAAACATAACACAAGAGTCTTTCAATCACCACAAAACCAACACTGAGAAAGGTGAAAAATAAACTGATAAAGAATGTCCCGGAACAGAATAGTAACAACAAAAGAGAAAACATGAATACAAAAATAAACACATCACAATGATAGCACAAAACACATATCTATCAATAATTATGTTGAATGTCAATTAACTGAATGTCTCAGTAAAGAGATGAATGACATCTTGGATCAAAAGACATGACCCATCTGTATCTTGCTTACAAGAAACTCACCTTAGATTTAAAGATATGAACAAACTGAAAATTAAAGGAAGGAAGAATATATACCAAGCTGGCAATACACAAAGAAGAGTAGGTGTGGCAATAGTCATCGCAGATAATTTTAATGGAAAATCCACCATCGTGGACAAGGATGGACACTATTTATTGCTGAAAGTTTCAATGAACAAGTAGGAATTAACAATATTAAATATTTACACATCCAATACTAGAGCATCTAAACACATTGAAGAAACACTGACTGCACTCAAAAATGAGATACACCACTCCACAATAAGAGTGGGAGAATTCAACACTCCACTCTCAAAATTAGACACATCTTCTAGAACAAAGCTCAGTAAAGATACAGAAGCTATTACTGCCACACTTAACCAACTAGATCTCACTGACATATGCAGAACTTTCTGTCCATCAGCAGACAACTACACCTTCCTCCCCAGTGCACATGGAACATTTTTCAGAATACACCATGGGTTAGAGCAGAAAGCAAAACTCAACAAAATCCATACAACTGAAATATTGCAAAGCATCTTCTCAGAGTATAAAGCGATGAAACTCAAAATCAATAGCAGAAAATACATAGACAGAAATTAGAACTCATAGAAACTAACAACATCATGCTCAAAAAGTCATGGGTTATAGAAGAAATCAAGGATGAAATAAAGAAATTTATGGATTCCAATGAGAATGAAAACAACTCCTACCAGAACCTACGGGATACAGCCAAAGCAGTGCTCAGAAGTCAGTTGATCTCCATAAATGCACACATCCGGAAGGAAGAAAAAACCCAAACCAAAGAATTAATCCTACAGCTTGAACAAGTAGAGACAGAGCAATAAATGAACCCTTGAGGCCCTAGACGAAAATGGATCATAAAGATTAGAGCAGAACTAAACGAATCAAAGAATAGAATAACAATTGAAAAAATCGAAAAGACCAAAAGCTGGTATTTAGAAAAGATAAACAAAATTGACAAACCATTGGCTAAACTTACTAAAGATAAACAGGAAACAAATAGCCCAAACAAGAAATGAGATGGCAGATGTCCCAACAGATACAGCAGAAATCAAAAATACTGTACCAAAATACAATGACAGACTGTACTCCCACAAATTCAAAAGCAGAGAGGAAATGGATCAATTCCTAGATTCCTATCACCTACCAAAATTATCACAAGATGAAAGAGAAGAACTGAATAAACCCATGACAAAGGAAGAGAATGAAAAAGTCATTAAAAAACTACAAACCATAAAAACCCCTGGCCCAGATGGCTTCACCACAGAATTCTACCAAGCTTTTACAGAAGAGTTATCTCCAATATTACTGAGACTATTTCACAGCATACAAAGGGATGGAATACTTCCAAATTCATTCTATGAAGCCAGCATAACCCTGATACCAAAGCCAGGAAAAGATCCAACAAAAAAGGAGAACTACAGATGAATACCACTCATGAACCAAGATGCAAAAATCTTCAACAGAACACTCACCAATAGAATTCAACAACATATCAAAAAACTGATTCTTCACGACTAAGCTGAATTCATACCAGGGATGCAAGGCTTCTTCAGCATCAGAAAAACTATTAATGCAATCAACCACACAAACAACACAAAGATTAAGAATTACCTGATTTTGTCTATCCATACAGAAAAGGCATTTGATAAAGTCCAACACCCATTCATGCTAAAAACTCTCATCAAAGTAGGCATAGATCGCAAATGCCTCAATGCAATAAGGGCCATTTATACAAAGTCATCTTGAACAGAGAGAGACTGAAACAGTTTCCCTTGAGAACGGGAACTAGACAGGGATGCCCACTCTCACCTCTCCTATTTGACATCATACTAGAAGTTCTAGGCAGAACAGTTAGACTAGATCAAGAAATAAAGGGCATCCGCATCGGTAAAGAGGAAGTAAAAATCTCCCTATTTGCAGATGGTATCATTGTATGTGCAGACAATCCTAACAAATCCCTAAGTAAATGACTCAAACTGATAGAAGAGTTCAGCCAAGTATCAGGATACATGATAAACATAACTAAATCAACAGGATTCCTTTATACCAACAACGACATTATTAATGAAAAAAATCACCAAATCAATACCATTTACCATAGCCCCCAAGAAGATAAAATATCAAGGAATAAAGCTAACCAGAGAAACAACAGACCTTTACAAAGAGAACCACAAGACCTTCCTACAAGAAACTAAGAGAGGCTTACATAAATGGAGAAACCTACCCTGCTCATAAATAGGAAGACTTAACGTTGTGAAAACGTATACTTTACCCAAAGCAATAGATTTATATAATGTAATCCCAATAAAAATTCCTTGGACATTTTTAATGTCATGGAGAAACAAATCACCAATTTTCTTTGAAAAAGGAAGAAACCTGGATAAGTAAAGCACTACTGAAGAAGAACACACTGGGAAGTCTCTGACTATCTGACTTTAGAACCTATTACACTGCCACAGTTGTCAAAATAGCCTAGTACTGTTACAGAAAGAGGAAGATAGATCAATGGAACAGACCTGAGACCCCAGACATATCACCATTTCTCATGGTTGGAATTGTGTCCCCCCAAAAATGTGTGCAGCCACGTGGCTGGGATATGGTTCCCAGTATCTTGGGACTGTCCTCCATTGTGTGGTTTTGCTAACCTGTATGTTAAAGGATTAGGGTGGGGCTGTGAATTCCCCCTGTGGGGGCAGTTTCCCTGGAGTATGGCTTGCCCCACCCTTAATGCTTTTAACTTGCAAGGAATAAAAGGAAAAAGAAACAAAGGACAGTTTGAGAACCTCGCTACCATCAAGCAAGCAGCACCGGGAGCAGAGTGCGTCGTTCAGACCAGAGGTTCTTGCGTCAGGATGCTCCCTGGACAAAGACTGATGCAATACCGGACTTTCCTCCAGAGCCAACAAGGGGAAAGTCTTTCCCTGGAGCGGACACCCTGAATATGGACTTGCAACCTACCGGACTGTGTAAGAATAAATCTTTCTTTGTTACAGCCATCCACTCCGTAGTATTTCTGTTAGAACAGCCTAGCTGACTAAAACACCATTCTCCTATGAACAGCTGATATTCAACCAGATGTTAAACTGGGGTAAAAGCAATCTCTGCAACATACGGTGATGGCAAAATTTGATATCCATCTGCAAAAAATTGAAACAAAACCCACATTTCATACAAAAACCAACTGAAACTGAATAAAAAACCTACACATCAGATCAAAAATGATAGAGCGCATCCAAGAAAAAATAGGATGAACAATGGAAGTTTTAATGCACAACACGGACTTCAAAATCGGACAAAGCACCATCAACAGAAAACAGACAAATGGGAACTACTAAGAAGCAAACACTTTTGCTTATCCAACGACTTTATCAAAAGAATTAAAAGACCACCTACAGAATAAAGCCAGTCATTACCCACAGAATGGGAAAAAAATAACTGGCAACTATATGTCAGATTCACGTCTGATCTCCATAATCTATAAGGTACTATAAAATATCAATAAGAAAAAGATAAATCATCCAATTAAGCAATGGACAAAGGAGATGGACAGACACTTCTCTATAGAGGATATCCACGGAGCCAAAAAAAACACACGCAGAAATGCTAACGATTAACTATTAAAGAAATTCATATCAAGGCAACGATAAGACACCATCTCACCCCAACAAGGTTGGCCATGATCCATAAAACGCAAAACAACAAATGCAGGAGAGACTCTGGAGAAATCAGAACTCTCCTACACTGTTGGTGGCATTGCAAAATGGTCCAAGACAATCTGGCACTTCCTTAAAAAGCTGGAAACAGATAACACCACTTGACCCAATAATTCCACTGTTTGGAATATATCCTGCAGAATCAAGGGCATTCACATCAACAGCTACATGCACACAAATATTTATTGTAGCACAGTCCACAAGAGTGAAAGGATGGAATGAACCCACATGCCCAACAACAGACAAATGGAGAGGAAAACTATAGTATATACACGCAATGGAACACTATCCAATGAGAAACAACAATGATAATTCTAGGAAGCATCTCATACTTTGGTTTCAACTGGAGGGCATTATGTTGAGTGAAAGTAGTTAGTAGCAGAAGGACAAATATTCTATGAGACCCCTAAAATAAGAACTTAAAAACAGATGCATGCATAGAAGAAAAGACTGTTTGACAGCTGCAAGGGTGGAGGAGGAGGGAAGGAGACGGTAGGGTTTAGGTTACTTAACAGAAACTTGGTTGGGAGAAATCAGTGACAGCACACATTAGAAACAGGATCCATTTTAACCGGACTTCAGCATCACATGATTACTCCTACAATCTTAACCCAACACTGCAAGGATAGACTAGTTGGAGTGGGGCTCCAGGGACCATGCTCTCAGGGGACATCAACTCCAATTGGCTAACTTCAATTTTGATAGGAGAATCCTCTGAACCCGACATTGGAGAGTGGTATCTGGGTCTGGGGTCTTAAAAACTGCCTAGCTGCCATCTGAGGTATATCAAACGGTCTCAACTCAGCAGGAATGGATGATCATCCAAGGATCAAAACAACATGGGGGAAAGAGAACCCAGAAGACAGACCCGCGTAAGTAGGTGACTACATTGACATGTGAGCAGAAACAGATGATGCCTGGCCACCACCTGTGGCAACCATGATGGAGCTTACTAAGTTGAGTCTCACTGGCAACACGAGGGGTACACGCTGAGATCTGCACTAAAAGACTGCAATTGATGGTTCAGGAGGCTCAGGGTTCCCCTGGGGGCATGGCATCTGGCTGTGATGTTGCCCCTGTCCATAAATCCTAATGGAGGTCAACTCTTCAGACAGGAATGGATCAGACTTGGCAACATAGAAGAACCATATCATGTGTGCACTTTACGCTTTCATGCATCTATAGGATGACATCTTGCTGAACCCTTTACGGGAGGTGAGGGAGAGAGTGGAGAGGAGGGGATGGCAGATTGTTAGGAGGCTATGACATATATAGAACGGAGAGAAGGAATGCGCTGTCAACAGGTAGGGAGAGCAGAGGAAGGAGTTCCACACAGGCTGGCACGCAAATGTATATGGGATTGGACATTTTCACTCCATCATAATAAAAAGAAAGAAATTTTTTTAAAAAAGATAAACAGAGAAAAATCACTTGGACTCCTCCACACCAAAAAGAGAACTTCCAAAAGGAAACCACCAAATCAATACCACAGATACTGACTACTTTCACTCAACATAATGCCTCCAGTTGAAACCAAAGTATGAGATGCTTCCTAGAATTATCATTGTTCTTTCTCATTGGATAGTGTTCCATTGCGTGTATATACTATAGTTTACCTCTCCATTTGTCTGTTGTTGGGCATGTGGGTTCATTCCATCCTTTCACTCTTGTGGACTGTGCTACAATAAATATTTGTGTGCATGTAGCTGTTGATGTGAATGCCCTTGATTCTGCAGGATATATTCCAAACAGTGGAATTATTGGGTCAAGTGATATTATCTGTTTCCAGCTTTTTAAGGAAGTGCCAGATTGTCTTGGACCATTTTGCAATGACACCAACAGTGTAGGAGAGTTCCGATACATGCACACGAATGCTTATTGCAGCCCTGTCCACAACAGAAAGAAGATGGAATAAATCGAAGCGCCCATCAACAGATAAACAAACCAGGGCATATACACACAATGGCACACTATGCAATGATAAAGAGCAATGATGGTTTTAGGAAGCATCTCATAGCCTGGTTTCAACTAGAAGGCATTATGCTGAGTGAAATCAGTCAGGTGCAAAAGAACAAGTATTGTATCACACCTCTGCTATAAGGACTTATGTACAGAAGAAAAGATCCTGAGTTCTACAAGTGTGGGGAGTAAAGGGGAGGGATGTTCATACATTACATAGCCCATAGGTATTTGGTCAGGTGAAGGGAGTGACCAGATGCACCACAGGGCAGATCACTGTCAACGGATGTCACACACATAAAGCTTTTCAAGTCTCAACCCAATACTGCAAAGGGTAGAACAGCAGGGACAGGAGCCTCCAGATGATGTTTTCAGAGGACACTGAGGTCAACTGGCCTAGCTACTCTTTAGCTGGAAACCCTAGTGGCATAGTGGGTTAAGAGCTACATCTGCTAACCAAAAGGTTGGCAGTTCAAATCTGTCAGCTGCTCCTTGGGAACTCTATGGGAAAGTTCTACTCTGACCTACGGGGTGGCTACGAGCTGGATGTCCAATTCGATGGCAGAGGGTAACAGGTGAAGAGAAGTCCTTAGCTAAGAATGTCTTCTGTACCCCATAGTGGTGGGTGGCGTCTGGGGTCTTAAAAGCCAACAAGCGGCCACCCAAGGTACGACAAACGTTCCCAACATATCTGCAACACACGATGACAGACAAAATCACAGACATCACTAAAATGAGCCAAGGAAACAGAAGGACCCAAATGAACAGGAGATTGCACCAATACGAGACCAGAAGAACGAGATGGTGCCTTGCAGCCTGGACATCACCAAAGGCAGCTGTGAAGGAGGACACAATGTAGTCTCTGAAGGAACATCAGAAAAAGAAGGGTGCAGTTCACTAACTCCACTAAAAGACCAGAACTGATGGTCTGACAGCCTGGTGGGTGCCCTGGGAACACAGCCCCTAGGACATAACCTGTAACCATTACTGAGGTCAACCGTTCAGACAAGAATGGACTGGACTCAGGGACACACTGTGTGCATGTCCTATGTGTACTTTACGGTTTTATACGTTTACAGGAGGCTGTCCTACTGGTTTCTTTCCAGATGGGTGAGTAGAAGAGTGGAGAGGAGGGGGCAGGTTCACCTTAGACGATACTAGAAACACAGAGCGAAAAGGAGGAATGTGCCCTGAAAAGAGCAGCCTGAAAAGAGCAGATGGAGCTGCACATAGGCGCCTATGCAAATTTTATTCAGATTGTACCCTTTCACTTAATCATCATATTGAAAGACAGGAAAATCAAAAGACAGGATGTAAGGTTGAAAATCAAGAAACCGACTTTCAAATCTGTAAACCGAGATAGGGCAAAAAGCCGAATATCACATTAAAAACTAAGTAAAAGCAAAACTTGAGAGAAATAATCATTTCAAGAATGAAAGGAAGAAGTAGATGATTTGGTTAAGGACCACATCGACAAAACTTCGCGACTCGCCATAGGAATGGAAGGCCACCCGGAGAGCCGCGGCGACAGTCGGGCACAGGCCACGAGGCCCACGGGCACTCTGGCCAGAGGTGAGGAGGGGTCAGGGAAGGGCGACCGGCAGGTGGGTCCCCGTGGAGGAGGAAGGCCGGCCACCGGCGTCCGACTGTTGCACCGGCAACGGACGGGGAGCTGGTATGCCGACAGGGCCCGGTCGCGGACCTGGGGCTTTGTAGGGTCCCCCGGATCCCGCACCGGACGACGCAGCGCTGGAGCCGACACAGAGCACGGATTTCAAAGGGAAAGAATACACTCACCACCCAGAGACTGCGGCTCCGAACGACCCTCCTCGCATGCGCAGGAAAAGGCGTGAGGGAAGCCCGCGAACGGGGACGTCACGAAGGGCGTGGCCACGCCGACGGAGGGGCGGGGCTTGCGGACGGCGGGGCGGGGCGGGGACCTGCCGGGCGAGGAGTGGGCGGTGCTCGGGGAGCGGCGCAGAAGGTGACCCACCTGAGTGCACGGTTTCTGTCCTTCCAACGGAACTGGATGCTCCTACGGAGCCATTTCAGCGTGTTCGCGGTACTGAAGACCAGAGCTGCTTCCCTTAGCATTTCCAATAACTTAAGTATGTGAAGGCCCGATGGGACAGGATCTGGTATCAGAGAACCAAGGTCCTGAACGGACAGAGTTGACAGGTCCTGGAGTTGTAACTACTGTCACACAATAATGTAAGTTGTCATTGTTCAATGAGAAGGTGCCCCATAAATCTTCATCTAAGATACAGTAAGAGGCGAGTCGTGTAGGTCCCACGTGTTCGAAGCTGAGACATTTTGCACCTAAGGTGTGGTTTTTGGCTTTTGTGCCCTAGAGTCGTTTCTCATAGGACTCTATAGCACAATAAAACCTAAACCAAACGTGTGGCCTCAAGTCTCTTACACATCACAGTGACCCTATAGGACAATGAAAAACAGCTCCATAGAAAACAGCTGATAGATCTGAACTGCCAGATTTTCTGACTAGCAGTCAATCTCTCAATCACTAGGCCACAGGGTTCCATAAGGCAAGCCAGTGAGTGCTGTTGAGTCATTTCCTACTCAAACTAACGCTGTAGGGCAGAGTAGAACTGCCCCATAGAGTTTCCAAAGAGTGCCTGGCAGATTGGAATGGCTGACCTTTTGGTCAGCAGACGTAGCACTTAATCTACTACAGGACAGGGCTTCCTATGTGCTTATAAATGGTACCGTTTCCTGTAACGGTAACCCCCTCCAAACTAAAGTCACAACCATTTTGACTTTTTAACCCTAAAGAGTCTTCACTTCAAGCTGCCGGTGTGTTGGACTTTCCACTCCTTGCTGCTGTAGACCAGGCAGGGTTGACACAGGAATGATGGATCTGCAGTTTCACTCCTGCAGGTGTCACAGGCGTGTGAGTGCTGAGTGGTATGGTGACAGGTCCGGTCCATCGGGCCTGGGAGGGCAGGTCTTTCCATGTCCAGGGAAGCACCTGATCTCCTGGCTGCAAAGAATGTGTAGCTATCTGAAGAGCCAGCTTCTACCAAATCCGCTCTATCTGAAATAATGACAGAGAATTGATGGGGAGATGGTTGCCCAAAACACTGACAGATATACACCAGTCCAAGGGTGTCCAGTGAAGTTTATTGGAAGAAAAGGAGAGCGGGGTCTGAGCTGAGAGTGGTTCAGCCCAGTCACTGCTTTGTAGGTAGTTTAGGGTGAGGGGGGTTTATGGTTTGATAAGGAAAGAAAGAATGGGAGCAAGAAATCCTGGTTAGGGGAATTCTGCTCTGAATAAGGAAGAAGTGTTGATTAGAAGGGAAGGTCTAAAGTTTGTTTATGGTCAAAATTTTGATAGGGGAAGAGTTTTCAACTAGGAGGGTGGGGAAGACAGGCTTGAAGTAATTTATGTTTACACCCCGAAGGGCCTACCAAGCTGTTTTCAGCTCATGGTAGGTCTGATAATTGGATAAGAGGACCTTCCTCAAGGACTGAGTCCTCTCAATAACTGTTGAATTTCACGGACAGTGTTCCCTGAATAAGTTTGGTTAGAGTAAGCAAATATTTACACATCATTATATTAGGAGGCTGGCTGGGGAACGCTGGGTCCAGTTGGTTAAGACAACCTGTTGTCCCCTGAAGTATTTCAGAAGGACTAATTTAAGTTTGCCTCCGGGGTACAATACAGATTCAGAGGAGGCCTAGTGGAGGATCATTCTTCAAGGGTAGTCTGGACTCCCGACACAATTTACTAAGAAGACGTTCTACAGTCTTATTCATTCTTTTCACCCTTTCCACTACGTGGAGGTCTCCAAGCTGTGTGGAGTTCCAAATTTACTCCCAAGACAGGTGAAACTGGTTGTAACACTCTCTTTAGTTATCTAGGTCCAGGAGAGAAAGGTCTCTACAAATCCTGGAACAAAATCTGTACAAGGGAGCTTGTCACCTTTTAGACACTCAATATTCAGCTTTGGCCAAAATATTAGAGACAGTCACAGTATCTGTCATACAGTCTTCCTGAGACCTGCTCTCTGTCTCCGTATATTGCAGGACCACTCTTTGGTTGAAGGCAGGTAATTGCTTTAGATCTTGGGTCATTGCTGTTCCAGAAACAGCATTTGTCAATCATTGAGTTGGCCCAGTGGAAGAGTCGTTTCTTCCCTTGTCCCTTTTAGATACACAAGTAAAGATCAGACCTCTCAGTGGCCAGCGAGATACAAAAGAAAGTGTCTTTTAAACGTAAAGTGGCAAAATTGTTACAGAACAGTGTGAGAACTGATATTTGACTCTTCAGAATTTTATTAACAGCTTGCAAATGTTAAACAAAACAGTAGTCACCAGTCTGTGTTTTCTTCACCAGGAGGACAGTTTGAGCTCATTCTGGTCTATCACTGGCCCAGACCCACAGAGCTAGATCATTAACCATTCTCTGAACCAGACTGAGTCAGATGTTGGGGACAGTGACTGCAGTGTGAGAGCTAAGAGAGCGGCTCGCACTTTCCAGGTGTTTGCAGGTGGTGCTATCAGAGACAAAGACTTTCCTGTTAGAGATTTTTGGATGCACTGGATTTGGTTTCATCGAAATTATGTACAGGAAAAACCAGAGAGAGGAGGAGAAAGAAAAGGAAGGGTTTATTTGTGTCCCAGGTGGCTTTACAGAGTTCTTGGATGGGAGTCTGTAGAACCGCATGCTGGCTTGAGGGTTGGTGGTTTATAAAGGGGCGCCAACGGACCTTGTTGAGGACCGCCCTGAAAACAGCACCTGTGACAAAGAGAACGGTGCCCACGAGAAGCAGCCTATGGGGCTGTGGAGGATCAAAGTTGCTTAATTAACATGGGGGGGTATTAATTCAGTGAAGTTCAGCCTATGGGAAAGAAGTGATAGGTTGTTGGCCCGGGGCAGCTAGTCTCATTTGTATGGAATTTCCGGGATAGCTGGTGCATGAAACCTTTTGCCTCCGGCTGCTCCAGGAACCGTTGGAGGAGGGGGTTTGGGTTTGAGTCTAACATTCCAGCCTTTTTGGTGAGGAAGCATGAAGAATTCAGTCATTGTCTACTTCCTGCTGGGCATGGACACAGTCGGAATACAGGCTGGAATCGGGGAGACGTGGACTGGTTGGCAGACGGGCACAGGGATGAAGCTATAGCTGATTTACAGTGACTCTGGACATCTCTTTTAGGCGGTCTTTTAGGAACCTCAGAAAGCAAGGGGCGAAAAGAAAAAAGAGGGTTATTAGTTTTAGGGACCCGATGAACAGGGCGAACCACGCCATTAATGGTGACTGGAACCAATCCAATGGGGATGTTTCGACTTGATGCCTTCTCTTCAGCTCTTCACTCAGGTGACTTAAGGTATCGAGGTTCTGTTCTATTCAGCCAGTTTCACTGATGTAGTAACAGGATTCTTCTCTCAGGAAGAGGCAGGTTTCTCGTTTTTCAGCTGTAACTCGGCCCAAGGCTGTCCGATTCTCTAAAGTGACTTGGGCCAGAGAGGTTAGTTGTCACTGTAGGGAAGCTAGGGAGTCAGTGGTGGTTTCAAGAGCTATTTGTAGGTTGTTTTGGAAATCTTGTATTGTGATTATAGTGGTCTAAGGGCTCCCCTTGCCAGTCCAGTGGCTGAGACCACGGAGGCAAGGGTAAAACCCACCATGATGGGGAGGAATGCTGGTCATTTGTCATGGGAGTTCGGTAACAGCCAAGCTAGTTCAGATTCACTGTAAACAGTTAATTGGGGCACTATTGTGACTGCAAAGCAGGGTCCTGGGGTGGTGGAGTTCAGGTACTTTTGTAGAGTTCCGTTCCACCCAAAGTAGGTAGCCAGTGTTGGACCAGCTTGGTTTTGTATGGTAATATTTCGGGTGCAGGAGGGGAATGCTGTGGTTATGGTGTCCTTGGTTATAAGGCAGATTCGGGGAGGTTGTGTCTGATTGTTGATCTCAGGCTCCCAGAGGGGTACCTGTAATATGGGGGTAGAACAAGAGTGGTTGTCTGAGGTGGTAGGGCCTGGGTGGACGTAGCTCATTGGAACCGCGGCCCACAAGGAGCGCTGAAGTAGAACACAGAGGAAGCAGTTGGTGACGGTAGGTAGAGAGTGTGTTTGGTTTAAGAAGGTTAGGGTGTGTTCGATCATTTAGGTCCACAAGGTTAACTGTGCAGTGTATGTGTGGTCAAGTACTTCGGCTTCTAGGAGTTGTTCTCGTTGAGCAATGTTTTGGGAGACTAGGGTAAGGGAAGGGGTGACTTGTTCGTATTCGTGGCTGATGGATAGTGTTCCTGTGGGCTTGGAGCTCCGTTCACTCCGATATGTGCATGCAGCCACTCCTGAGACCCACTGAGGGTCCCAGGTGTTGTAGATGTGTATTTGGTATCTGCCGTGTTGGTGATATAGGGAGTCACTAATGGTTTCAGTAATTGGATTTCAAGTATGTGAGTTTCCGTGAGATTTGCATGAGTGATATTGAGAACCCCCATAGGTGTTGGGCCACCTTAGGCAAGAGGGATTGGTTTGGTCAAAGAGAAAGCAAGCGTAGGCATATCCCTGTTGAGGGAACACGAGGATTGTCAAGGGCTTTCAACAGCCTGTCATTTCGCACACTCCATCTCCCATAAGTTGGGGTGTTGGGTCTGTGGAGGTTGTATATCATATTTTGAATCTCCAGGCTTATCCCGGTGTTGAGGTGGTTAGAGGGAAGAGGGGGATTCCCCACAGTACAGGTAAAGTGGGCAGTGAGAGACGTAGGGGAGGAGTAAGAGGAGGAGTAAGAATGAGGAGCAGGTTAATATATATACAATCACTAAACATGTTCGGTGTTCAGTGGGGGAATGGCAGCAGATAGTCCTACAGACAGTAAGATTACCGAGATTATTATGAGACCAAGGTGTAGAGAGAGACTCAATAGGTTGGCTGTGGTGAGGTTCGACGGAGTTTGAGTTTCAGTGAATTTTGTGGATTGAGGGAATTTGTCCATCCATCATCCGGGGCCTTCTTTATCCTAGTAAAATGATGCCAGGCCAGGTCACCTAAGAGTTTAACAGCAGTTGGGGTGGTTAGGACTATGGTATGGGGTCCTGTCCATCAGGGCTGCAGGGGCTTGGGGTGCATCACTTTTAGAAACACTGGGTTTTCTGGGGGTAGATGCAAGTTGCCGACATTGGATTCTTTATTTGGAGGTTGTAGGAAGTATTTGTCGGCATGCTCTCGTAAGAGCTGCCTGAGGAGTGAAAAGTAGGGTAGATAGTCGGCCAGGGGCGGGGGATCAGAGGTTAAGTTGTGATTGAGCAGAAAACGTCGGCCATACATTAGTTCAAAGGGACTCAGGAAAGTGGGTTTGCGGGCTACAGCCCGTATTCGGGTTAGGGTGAGTGGGAGAAGGTCTACCCAAGATTGGCAGAGTTCTGATCGTTTCGCAAGGTGGGTCTTGATAAGGCTGTTAGTCCTTTCTACCTTGCTTGATGATTGGGGCCGATAGCAGATGTGGAGCTTCCACTGGATTCCCAGGGTAGTGGAAACTTGTTGGACCACTCTGGAGGTGAAAGCTGGCCCATTATTGGACTGCATAGAGGAGGGTAGTCCGAATCAGGGAATGATGTGAGTTATTAAAATGTCAGCAGCAATGGAAGCAGTTTCAATTCTAGTTGGAAAGTCTTCTACCCAGCCGGTAAGGGTGTCAATTAGAGTGAGGAGGTACTTTAAAGATTTGTGTGTTGGCATGTGGGTAAAGTCGATTTGCCAGTCTTGGCCTGGCAGGCGTCCTCTGGTTTGGTGGGTAGGGAATGTGGGTTGGAGGCTCCCCTGGTCGTTGGTGGTCTGGCAGGTGGCACAAGAGGAGCAGACAGCTTCTATAGTTGGAGTGAGGGAGGCAGAGAGGAACACTGGTTGTGAGAAGTGTTTTAAAGCTTCACTACCTATGTGTACTGAGTTGTGTGTAAGGGTGATAAAGCTGGTACGTGTGTTTCTGGGATTACTAGTTTGTTATCTTTGTGGATCCACCCTTGATGGGAGATTGAGGCTCCCTTTTTGTCCAGAAATCCTGTTCTTCATCGTATTATTGTGCCGTAAGGGTGGGAGGTGACAGGAATAGTACAGGGGCTGGGAGGGGTTGCCTCTCTTGTGTTAAGTCGCGGGCTGTCTCATCTGTCCTGTTGTTTCCTTGTGTAACTCTGGAGTTCTCGGACTGATGGACTTTACAATGGCTACAAGGGTGGGGACCTCGAGGGTCTCTAAGAGGCAGATGATGAGTTTTGCATTTATGATTGGTGTGCCTTTATAGGAAGCCTCACTGTTTCCAAATGGAGGCATGGCAGCAGGCTATTAGCAAAGCATATTTGGAATCCATGTATATATTAGCTGTTTTGTCTTTTGAGATATCAACGGCCCTGGTTAGAGCAATAAGCTCAGCCTCTTGGGAGGTAATTCCTTCTGGGAGCGTGGCGGCCTCTATGGTTTCAGTGAGTGCTGGGATCCGGTCCCAACACTTTGTAGGGTCCCGCACGGAGGGAGGGAAGATGTTGGTGGGAAATGAACAAAGGAGACAGGAAAGAATTTTCTGATTTGAGGCAGCCCGACCCAGAGAGCAAGAAATCTTCTGTGTCGAGAGCTGTCGTCTTTATTTTTTATAGGTGAGGTGATATAATGTACACCCGATTTTCTTTATTATACAAACTATTGGTTAACAAGAAACTAATCTAATATCATTGGTTAACAAGAAACTGACCCCTAGTGGCCTTCTACTTTTAATTAATTGTCAAGGCTTTGGCTTTTGAATAAGCCAGGTGTCCGTGGTGATAAATGTCAGGAACAGAATTAATGGTTTCATTTGTATCTCAAAGTGGAAGGTACCAAAAGGCAGACTCCTCAAGGTCTCACCATTTGGCTGTCTCAGTTTGTTTCTCCAAGATTTTATTTATATCTTTCTGTGTAGATAGTAAGTGTCTGCCATCCCCCAATTAAGGCAGCTGCACTAAGAAAGATTTTTTTTAGTGTTTATCAGTTTTCCATACCAGCTATAATGAACCTAAAAGATTATTTATTCTTCCTGGTGCAAGGAGAAAGGATGCTTTGTAGTTTTGATGGCTATGTGGAGAATTGTCCTTGAGAGCTTCTGAAGGGTTAGCTTGCAAACTTGTGTATGTGAAGGGAAGGGAGGAGGGAATGCAATTAGTGGGAAACCAGTGAAGCTGGGCAGGCCTCAGTGCTATCAGGCATGCTGCATTGAAATCCATTCCTATGATCTCTATTCCTCAGAAGTTCCTGGTCAGATTGCCCCAATATAGTCTCATAAACCGAGGGGTTGAAGCCCCTCTCAGAAGGCACTTCCTTGATCCTCATGTCAGGAGGGGATATCTTTTTAGGAGAATGTAATTAAGAAGCAAAATATTATCAGGGTAATAGGCTTAAAAACATATCAGAGGTGAGATGCTTTGGCCTGTCGCGGACAGAAGTCCGTGACTTTGTCTACAATGACCTATGCAGAATAGTGGGCCTCTGCAAGTGAGGGGGACCACTGCGTAGGCTGACCGTCTCCGTCTCTGAGTGTCGGTCGTGAAGCTGCCATCGACGAAGAGGATAGGTCTGGCTGGGGTAGGGGTTGGTCTGTGAGATTTTGGAGGGGGGCCACCAGGGCCTCGTTTATGTCAACGCATGAGTGTGTGTTTGTGAGTGTTTCAGGGTCTGTTGGTTGGGCAGGAAGGCGGCCGGGTTTAAGGACTGAGACTGGGCTAGGGAGATTTCAGGGTTATCAATAGAAAGTAAGTGAAGCTGTTGTATGTGGGAGGGTGAGAGGAGTGATACTGAGCGATGGGTCAGGAGATCCTGCAGCCGGTGAGGTGAAAAGACTTGCAGTGGCTGACGGAGAGTCAGTTTGAGAGCTTCTTGTGTCAGTGTAGCCGCGGCAGCTACGGCCCACAAGCGAGGTGGCCAGCCTTTGGTGGTAGGGGCTAATTGTTTCGAGAGATATGCAATCGGGGTGAATGTGGGGCCTACGGGTTGGGTCAGGACTCCTGGGGCAATTCAATTCTTTTCGTCAGTAAACAGGAGGAACGGTCTGCTGGGATTGGGAAGGTGGCGTGGCAGCGAGTGTAGGAAGTGGTTGAGAAGGTTGTGAAAGGCCTGCTTGACTATCTGTGGTGACTGTAAGGGGCCCACTGGAGTGTTTTTTGCATCTTCATATAGTGGCTTGGAGATTGTGGAGTAGTCGGGGATCCAGTGGTGGAAGAATCCCACCAATCTCAGGAAGGAAAAATTTGGTCTGCTGTCGTGGCTGGTAGTAGGTTCTGTAAGGCCTGTATTCTGTCTGATGTTAGTGTGCGAGTGGTTGGTGTGAGCCGACCACCTAGGTATTTGACTGAAGTGGTGGAGAGTTGGGCTTTAGATGGAGAGACTCGGCAGCCCCTTGTTGGCCAAGAAGTTGAGAAGTTTGGCTGTGTGTAAGATTGAGTAGTCCAGGGATGGGCTGCATAAGAGTAAATCATCTACATACTGTAGGAGGGTACTGGGAGAGAGTGTGCATTCACCGAGGTCTTTGGCCAGGGCCTGGCCGAAGAGGTGGGGGCTGTCCCTAAATCCCCGAGGTAGGACAGTCCAGATGAGTTGGCTTGCCGAGTGTCTGGGTCTTCCCCGGTGAAAGCAAATAAATTACATGAGGATGGGTCAAGGGGAATTGTAAAGAAAGCATCTTTGAGGTCTAGTACAGAACAGTGGGTGGTTGAAGTGGGGATATTGGACAGCAGCGTGTATGGATTAGGGACAACAGGATGCAATGGAACTACTGCTTCATTGATTAAGCCAAGCCAAGTGCCGTCGAGATCTTATACTAGCTTGTAAGTGCCATCAGAGTTTTTTACTGGCAGGATAGGGGTGTTGTATGGTGAGTGGGTGTGTATCAAGAAACCCTTTGTGAGTAGTCTCTGGATGATGGGTTTCAGTCCCCGTCTGTGAGGGGGGAGAAGGGAAATTGTGGTCTGGATGGGAAGTGTGAGGGGTCTTTTAGTCGTATGATGATGGGCTGGTGATAGGTAACAATAGTTGGGGTTGCGGTATCCCAAATTTGGGGATCTATGTGGCCTGAGGGTAGGGGAAGGTTGTGCAGATGAGGAGGTTCAGCTATTAAAGACAGTATGAGGCAAGCTGAAGGGTCTGAAATAACCGGTAGAGTGGATCCTAGTTTAGAGAGGTGGCCTCTGCCTAAGAGCAGAGTGGGACGGGGGGCATTATTAGGAAGGAGTGTGTTAGGATATTATTGTCTAAGAGGCAGGAGATGGGTCCCGTTGTTGGCAGGTTAGAGGGCTGTCCGTCAATTCCCATGACAGACTGGGGAAGAATAAGTTGGGGCTGAGTAGGAGGGGAGAACAGAATAGGTAACCCCCGTGTCAATTAAAATGACACTGACTCACCTGCTGCCTTGAGGTTTACCCTGGGCTAACCCCTGATCGGGGTTGATCAGCTGGGGTTCCTTCCGTCTTGAGCTGCCAGTCCTAGGACAGCCAGTGGCAGGTGTGGGGATGGAGAGGACGGCTCCCTTGGTCTTTCATAGATGGACAGTCACTCTTCCAATGGCCTTGCTGACCACATGCCGGGCACGGAGTGGTGGGTAGCCGAGGACGTGGACAGAGTTTTTCACAATGTTCTTCTTTGCCACATTTGTTCATATGTTTGAGGCGAGTTTCTTGGAAGCAACATATGGACGGGTTGTGTCTTTTGACCCAAGATGCAACTCATTGTCTCTTCACTGGCACATTAAGCCCATTCACATTCAATGTAAGTATTGATAGGTATGTGCTTAGTGCTGTCATTGTAATATGTTTATTTTTGTGTTCATGTTTTCTCTGTTGCTCTTATTATTCTGTTTTGGAACATTCTACTTGGTGAGTTCATTTTTCACCTTTTCAAGGTTGGTTTTGTGGTTACTGAGACTCCTGTATTACATTTCTTGATTTGATATGTTGCATCTTTATGGTGCTTTGTAGCCTCCCCTGTGATCTCCCTTAAAGGTTGTCATGGTTTGAATTGTGTCCCCCCAAAAATGTGTGCAGCCATGTGGCTGGGATATGGTTCCCAGTATCTTGGAAATGTCCTCCATTGTGCAGTTTTGCTAACCTGTATGTTAAAGGATTAGGGTGGGGCTGTGAATTCCTGCTATGGGGGAAGTTTCCCTGGAGTATGGCTTGCCCCACCCTTAATGCTTTTAGCTTGCAAGAAATAAAAGGAAAAAGAACCAAGGACAATTTGAGAACCTCGCTACCATCAAGCAAGCAGCACCAGGAGCAGAGCGCGTCGTTCAGACCAGAGGTTCTTGCGTTAGGATGCTCCCTGGACAATGACTGATGCAATACCGGACTTTCCTCCAGAGCCGTCAAGGGGAAAGTTTCCCTGGAGCGGACACCCTGAATATGGACTTGCAACCTACCGGACTGTGTAAGAATATATCTTTCTTTGTTAAAGCCATCCACTCTGTGGTATTTCTGTTAGAGCAGCCTAGCTGACTAAAACAGAATTGGTACCGAGAGTGGGGTGCTGCTCTAGCAAATACCTAAAATGTGGAAGCCACTTTGAAACTGCGAATGGATGGAAGATTCAGAAGGAATGAAGAAGGCGCAGATGGGGAGAAACAACAGAGGACCGGCAGCAGCGGCAGTGGCAGAAGCAGAACCAGAGGCAGCGCTGGAGCCGACCCGTGGAGCGAGAGAGGTCAGTGCCTGCGCAGAGTTTTCCTCGCGGAACGGGGTGCCTCTGGCACTTGAATCGGTGAGCTGGCCTTGCTGACCCACGGAGTGAGAGAGTTGAGTGCCTTTGGGCAGGACGCTTTCCAGCAAGAGTGGGGTGCCTCCGGGCACTTAAACCAGTGGAGCTACAGAGCTTTGGAATACTTGCCCAGCAGGGCAGATGTGGGCCTGAGGCCCGGGCCATGCGGCCATAGGAAGCTGAAGCTGAAGAGGCAGATAGCGTGAGAAGCTGAGCTGCCTCAGTCTCAAGAGGTATGGCCATGACCTCAGGGGTTTGAAAGGGTGGAACCATGGCGTGCTGTGTTCATAAGGGTGGAATTGCCACTCAGTTGGGCTTAGGGTGTTCCTAAAGCCGATGGGACAGAGTTTCTGTCCTAGTGGGCCCTGGAGGCAGAGTTGTAGCACGGGGCTGGAGGTCTCCACTCAGAAACCTGAGAGTGTGGCCGATACCTAGAGTCTGGAGAGCATTGCTGTTGTGTAGAATGTCTCAGAAAATGTAAGAGTATTTCCAAAGGTTTGGGGGCTAATGTAATGTGTTCTGTTGACTTGCCTGTTGCCTGTTAATGCCTTCTAAGTTTCACAGATGTAGAAGAGTTTTTGTATTTTGGACTTGGAACTGATTTAAGACTTCTGTTATATGGATGGACATGATTTTGCTATGGTGAGATGAATGTGTTAAATGTTTTGTGATATGATTTTTGGGTTGTCAAAGGGTGGGATGTGATGGTTTGAATTGTGTCCCCCCAAAAATGTGTGCAGCCATGTGGCTGGGATATGGTTCCCAGTATCTTGGAAATGTCCTCCATTGTGCGGTTTTGCTAACCTGTATGTTAAAGGATTAGGGTGGGGCTGTGAATTCCTGCTATGGGAGAAGTTTCCCTGGAGTATGGCTTGCCCCACCCTTAATGCTTTTAGCTTGCAAGAAATGAAAGGAAAAAGAACCAAGGACAATTTGAGAACCTCGCTACCATCAAGCAAGCAGCACCAGGAGCAGAGCGCGTCGTTCAGACGAGAGGTTCTTGCGTTAGGATGCTCCCTGGACAATGACTGATGCAATACCGGACTTTTCTCCAGAGCCGTTAAGGGGAAAGTTTCCCTGGAGCGGACACCCTGAATATGGACTTGCAACCTACCGGACTGTGTAAGAATATATCTTTCTTTGTTAAAGCCATCCACTCTGTGGTATTTCTGTTAGAGCAGCCTAGTTCACTAAAACAAGGTCTATGTTTAAACCAAGTTGTAACTACTACAGTCCTCTCCATCTGGAAGAACTATAAAAACTGTAGTACATCCTCTTTTTAGTATGATGACATCCTAGTTTTCTTGTTATAATCACTGAATCACTTCTTTTAGTATTACAGCTTTGACTGAGTTTGGAGCCTTCTCTAACTGAATAGGTTTGAGGATGATGTGTCCTGTATTTCCTCCTAAAATATAAAATTAATGGTTTTGTTCTTCTAAGCCAAGAGCTTCTTTCAGTATTTCTTGTAGATTTGATTGGGTTTTTACAAAGTCTTTGAGTTTCTCTTTATCTGCAAATGTCTTGATTTCATTTTCATACTCGAAAGACAGTTTTGCAGGGTATATAACTCTTGGTTGGAAGTTCTTCTCCTTCAAAGCTTTGCATGTGACATCCCATTGTCTCCACTCCAGCATCATTTCTGCGGAGAAAGCCGACAAAATCCTGCAGGGTTTCCCTTTGTATGTCAGCTTTGCTTTGAGTTTTGCTGCTTTTAAGAGTTTCTGCTTATGTTTCCTTTTGTTAAGCTTGATTATAATGTGTTGGAGCCTTTCTTTTGGGATTTATATTGATCAGCATTTGATATGCATCTTGGATATCTGTATTCTCTTCTTTTGTACCTTCTGGGAAGTTTTCTGTCAGCAGCTGAGCCACGATACTCTGTGTTCTCAGCTGTCCCACCCTGTTCAGGAACTCCAATTAATAGTCAATTGTTCCTCTTAAGAGAGGGCCACATGCTTCTTAATACTTCTTCACTTTTCTTGTTTCTTTTTTTCTGATTTCTCCTCATAGATGCTAGAGTCAGTAGCTCTATATTCCAAGTCAGAAAATCTATTTTCCATTTATTTAATTCTGTTTTCTTGGCTTTGAACTGAATTTTCTCTTTGATGTTGTTATTCTTCTGTTGGATTTCAGAGTAGTCATGTTCCATCAGATCAAACAGCTTGCTTAGTGTTTCATTTTGCTCTGCTGTATTTTGTATAAGGTCTAGGAGGTCTCTCTATATAACCCTTCTTTAATCACCCTCTGATAGTTTCACAAAGGCTTCTGCATCTGGGAAGTTCTTTGGATCTTTCTTTTGTGGGCCTTCTGAAGCCGTAGGTCAGGTCTTCCTAATGTTCCAGTCCAAAGTTTGTTGCCTTTTGGGCATCTGGAGGTTGTTTGGTTTCTCCATTGTTACTTTAACAGGATCAAAAGCTCAGTCCGAAAAGCAAGTTGATCAACAGACACCTCTATGTACTCTGGTGACTTGTCTGAGTGGAATCTTTGGTGTAGCAGGCTCCACCCCTTAATTGGCTAAGACACAGCCCCACTCATAGAGTTACTGGAGAGCAGTTTGTTGAGCCTAAATGTGACACAGTAAAGGCTGGAAGAGAAGCCATTGGATGCACCGCACGTATTTCTCTCTTAGTCAGGCTTTCAGGTGTGAAAGTTCATCTTCCCAGCTGGCAAAGTACGCTTCTCTATATCAAAGACTGCTTTACAGTCAGAAAAGTGCTCTCCAGCCAGGCACTGCCTCCCAGCCTGGGAATTAGGTCCAGCTGAGGCCTCCATATAGGAAACTCCACCTCCCAGTCAGTCAACATGGAGTCATCCTCAAGGTCCTCCACCTGCCTCAGAAAAGGCTATTCAATGGCACAGATTCAGATATTCTGGCAGGCAGCACGTTTGGAGGCACTGAGCTGCACAGATTCCAAGGCCAAGCTTGCAAAGTGTGGCGACTCTGCTCACCTATCTAATCAGCAGTGCATCTGACGCTTGCCACCACTTACCCCAGCCCCTCCTACTGGCCAAGACACAGAAGAAAACGCCAAAATGGCAATTTACCTTCAGTCCGTGAGAACTGGGACTCAACAAGGGCAGGGGTTGGCAAAATAGAAGCTTTCCACTCAGTGGTATGTAGACCAAATAGACATCCCTATGTCATGTCCTAGGGCTCACTAGGTGTCCTGAAGGCTCCATTTAATTATCAGTTGAAGCCTTGGTTTCCACAGGGATTTAGGGAGACATAAGTGTAGTCTGCTGTCTTGACTCCAACCCCTAGCCTTTTCTTAAGTCTGTATAATAGTGGTCTCTTACACTATTTGTCCTTTTACTGCTGACTAATTTCACTTAGTGTAATGTGTTGCAGATGATTCCAGGTTATGGGATGTTTTATAAAATCATCATTGTTCTTTACCATTGTATGGTGTTCTATTATGTAAATACAACACAGTTTATCTATCCTTTAACGTGTTGATGGGCAGCTAGGTTGATTCTATCTTTTTGCTATTGTGGACAGTACTGCAACAAACATTCATTGCTGGCACGATTCACACAGGACACCAGCCATTGGTGTAATTAACACAGAACACCACGTACAGGTGTGAAACATGACATCACTTACAGGTGTGAAACGGGACACCACGGACTGACATGAAATAAGACACCACTTACGGGTGTGATGTATGTGAGAGGCCAAGGTTGAAAAATCACAGTGACAACTAACTTTTAGTTTCCTGTGGGCAGAAATAGCACAGTCTCCTGTGGGTAGACACTGACACCAGTCTGTTTAACCCACCAGCTTTTATCAAGTAAACAAGGTTCTGCTGAGAAAGTGAGAAAAGGCATCGTATCAGTGTTCCTTACTTCAAAAGAACAGGCATTCCCATGGAGGGGGCAATGGAAAGTCCTTGAACTAGTCTCAGCAAATGCTGTTTTCAGCACGTCTTGGTTTTCCAGTCCACCGAGGCAAAACTCGTCTCAAGGGCTTTTGCCATTCTCAAGACAAGTCCCATTCTAAACATAGACAAGGTCAGGGTAAGCAGGATTTTCCATTCTTTCCAAACTTACACATCCCCACAATTCACGTGCATGTATCCGTTCCTGTGACAGCCCTCATTTCTCTAGGATGTATTCCAAGGAGTGAGATTGCTGGATCATATGGCATTTCTATTTCTAGATGTTTCAGAAGGTGCCAAATTGCTTTCCAAAGTAGTTGTACCATTATGCACTCCCACCAGCAGTGTAGAAGACTTCTTATCTCTCCACAGCCTCTCCAACATTGAATATTCTCTGGTTTTTATGTTAATGCCAGCCTTGTTCAGATGAGATGGTAACTCCTTGTAATTTTGACTTGGATTTCAATAATGGCTAATGGTCATCAGCATTTTCTCGTGTGTATTTTGGTTGCCTGGATATCTTCTTTAGACAACTGTCTGTCCATACCCTTGGCCCATTGTTTATCTGAGTTACCTGAATTTTTCTCGTTGATGTTTTGCAACAGCTTCTCTTTTATGGAGATGAGAGGTCAATCAGATACGTAGTTCCCCAATATTTTTTCCCAGTCTGTAGGTAGGCTTTTTACTCATTTGATAAAGTCTTTCAAAGAGCATAAGTGTTTGATTTTTAATAGTTCCCACTTATCTATTTTCTCTTTTGGGGTTTCTGTGATGTTAGTAAGGTTTTGTAGTCTGTTTGAGCCATGCATTAGAACTTCGAGTGTTGTCCCTATTTTTTCTTCCATAATTTTGATTGTTTCAGATTTGATATTTAGGTCTTTGATCCATTTTGAGTTCATTTTGATGTAGCCCAGCCCAGGGCCATCGAGTCAGATCTGACTCATGACAGTGTTGGATAGCAGTCGTGTTTCCCATTTACCGATGGATATCCAGTTTTGCCAACACCATTTGTTAAAGAGACTTTTTTCCCCAGTTCATGGCCTTTGGGCCTTTATCAGATATTAGCTGTTCCAAGATAGATGGTGTTATTTCTGTGTTCTCTCTTCTGTTCCCTTGGTCTACTTATCTGTTTTTGTATCAGGACCATGCTGTTTGGACTACAATGGCAGTATACAAGGTTCCAAGGTCAGGTAGTATGAGGCTTTCCACTGAGTTCCTCCTCTTCGATAGTTCTTTACTTGTTCAGAGTTTCTTCCCCTTCAAAATGAAGCTGGTCATTTGTTTTGCCATCGCAGTAAAAAATAACATTTGAATTTATATTGGGATTGCATTTTGTACATAGATTCCTTTAGGTAGAATAGGCATTTTCACAATGTTAAGTTTTCCTCTCCATGAGCAAAGTAGATTTCTTCACTTATATAAATCTTTTTGGTTTCTTGCAGTGAGGTCTAATTTTCTTTTTATAGGTCTCTTACCTCTGTGGTTGGATTTATTCCTAGGTATTTTATCTTCTTGAATCTATTGTAAATGCTATTGATTTGGCGATTTCCCCTTTGATGGTCTCTTGGTTGGTGTAAAGGATTCCAACTGATTTATTTATATTTATTTTATATCCTGATACTTTGCTAAACTCTTCTATCAGTTCCCGTAGTTTATGGATTCTGTAGGGTTTTCTGAGTATACGATCACATCATCTGCAATTAGGGATACTTAGAGTTCATTTTTACTGATTCAGATGGCCTGTATTCTTTATCTTGTCTGAGTCCTCTGGCTAGAGTTTACCGCACAGTCAATAGCAGTGGTTAACAGTGGCATCCTTGTTTGGTTCACCTCAAGGGGAATTCTTTCAGTCTCTCTTCATCCTGGATCAGACTGGCCGTGGGGTTTCACAGATGCTCTTTATTAGGCTCAGGAATTTCCCTTCTATTACTATTATCTTGAGTTTTTAACATGAATATGTGGACTTTGTGTCAAATGTCTTTTCTGCCTCAGTTGATAAGATCAAGTTATTGTTATCTTCTGTTTAATAAATGTGGTTTAGTATATTAATTGCTGTTCTAATGCTGACACATTCCTTCAACCCTGGTGTGAATCCTGCTCAGAAATGGTGAATTATTTTTTTGATGTTGTTGAATTCTACTGGGTAGAATTTGGTTGAGGATTCTTGCATCTACGTTCCTGAGAAATATTGGTCTGGATTTTTCTTTTTTATGCTATCTTTACCCAGTTTTGGCATTAGGTTTATGCTGGATTCAGAATGAATTTGGGAGTGCTCCATCCTTTTCTATGCTGTCACAGACCTGTACTAGTATCGGTATTAACTCCTCTCTTAAAGTCTTGTAGAATTCTCTGATGAAGTTATCTGGAACAGGACTTTTTGATTGGTAGTCTTTTCATTATTTTTTCAATGTTTTTTTGTAATGGATTTATTTATTCTACTTCTGTGTTAGTTTTGGTAAGTAACGTGATTCTAGAAATTTGTTGTTTTTCTCTAGGTTTTCAAATTAGAGTACAGTTTTTCATCTGTTAGGATTCTTCTCATTTTAGTGGGGTCTGTTGTGAAATCACCCATCTCATTTGTTTCCTTCCTCTCCTGATTCTCTTTTATGAGTTTGGCCTATTATGGTTTATTGATTTAGTTGTACTGTTTAAAAAACTAGCTTTTGGTGTCAATTATTTCAATTACTTTTTTATTTTCTGATTGATTTAGTTCTGCTCTAATTTTTCTTCTTTGTTTCATTCTCATGCCAGAGGGTTTTTTTCTTGATTACTTTCTACTTGTTCAAGTTGTAGTGTTTATTCATTGATTTGCACCCGTTTTTCACTGTGATTCTGTACTTTGAGTGACATCAAGTGATCTCTGAGCACTGCTTTGGCTGTATCCCATAGGTTCTTGTAGGATGTGTTTTCATTCTTATTTGAGTTCATTAATTTCTTCTTATTTTTTATGCTGATTAAGTGAAAGTATACCATCCAAAAAAGTTTTCCATGTCCACCTGTCTGCAGCTCCTCCTGCTCTCCTCACCTGGTTACAGCACACTCCTCCGTTTCACTCTTTATTTCTAGTATCCCCTTAACAGGCATCAGTCCCCTCCTCACCAATCTCCTCTCTCCCACCTAGAAAGACACCAGTAGTACAGCCTCCTATAAATGCACAGAATCATAACGTACACATACCACATGTTCATACTGTGTCTGTGAGTCCAGTCCATTCTTGTCTGAAGAGTTCACCTCACTACTGGTTTCCAGCCAGGGGCAGCAGCAGATCTAGGAGCCATGTTTGCAGGGGATCCTCCAGGCTGTTTGATCATCAATTCTAGCCTTTCAGTAGAATTCTTACGGTGCACATCTTTTTCTTGTGTCCCCCTTCACAGCTGTCTTTGGTGGTGGCCAACTACCATCTGGTTCTTCTGACATGCTGATAAGTTGATACAGTCTCCCATTCATATGGATCCTTCTGTCTCCTGGGTATTCTTACCTTTGTCTTTGTTGTTCTCGATCAATATCTATCCGAGTTGGGACCACGTGGTGGACCGCAGAGGGCAACTTGCTAGCTTTGAAGACCCCAGACATCACTCAACAATGAGAACTGTAGTAGACTCTCGTCACAATAGACTAATTACACCAACTGGCCTCGGTACTCCCAGAAAACATGTTCCCCAGACCCTTGGTCCTGCTATTCCATCCTCTGAAACATTGGATTGGGTTTAGGAAAGCTTTCAGTTTATTTATCATGAATTTCAATTAAGTTGATAATACTTTCTATCATGTGGGTCACTGCTTTCACCTAACCAATTTGTATCAACTATCTATGATCAACCGTCTCCCACCCTCCCCACCCTTGTAGCTGTCAAAGAGTCTTTGCTTCTGTACATAAGTCTATTTTAAAGTCTTCATACCACAGGTCTCATACAGTATTGTTCCTTTTGCCTCTGACTGTTTTCACTCACCATAATGTCTTCCAGTTGAAAGCCAGTTATGAGAGGCTTCCTAAAATTATCATTGTTCTTTATCACTCTATAGTATTCCATTGAGTATATGTACTATAGTTTGTCTTTCCATTCATCTATTGATGGGCACCTCGGTTGATTCCATCTTTTTCTTACTGTGGACAGTGCTGCAATAAACGTTCGTGTGCATGTATCTGTTTGTGTGACCACCTTTTCTTTTGTAAGATATACTCTAAGAAGTGAGATTACTGGCTCAAATGCTATTTCTATTTCTAGCTTTTAAAGAAAGCACCAAACTGCTTTCCAAAGTGGTTGCACCATTTTACACTTCCACCAGCAGTGTGCAAAGAGTTCTGATTTCTCCACAGTCTCTTCAGCGTTTGAAGTCTGGGTTGTTTATGGATTATAGCCAACCTTGTCAAGGTGAGATAGTATCTCATTGCAGTTTTCATTTGGGTTTCTCTAATTGCTAATGACTGTGAGCATTTCCTCATGAGCCTTTTGGCTGCCTGGGTGTCTTTGTTGAAGTGTCTGTCCATCTCCTTTGCCCATTCTTAATTGGGTATTTACCTTTTCTTGTTGATAATTTACAGTGCTTTGTAGATTATGGCAATCAGAAATGAATTTGATATGTAGTTGACAAATATTTTTTCCGATTCTGCAGGTAGTCTTTCAACTCTTTTGATAAAGTCTTTGGATGAGAAAGTGTTTGATTTTTAGTATTTCCCATTTACCTATTTTCTGTTGTTTGTGCTTTGTTTCTCAGATTTTCAAGTCTGTCTAAGCTGTTCCATGAATTCCTTTACTGCATCCTTGATTCCTTTTATAACCCAGCAGTATCTGAGCAAGGGGTTATTCATTTCTCATGAGTTTGAGTTTCTACCCATGTTTTGTCTGTTATTGATTTCAACGTTTACAGCTTTATGGTCTGAGAAAATGGTTTGCAATGTTTCCTTGTTTGGGATTTTGGTGAGACTTCCTTTAAGGCCTAATGCATACTTCTGTTATTGGGTAGAGAGATCTGTGTATGGGGGGGCAGAGTCAAGATGGCCGACTAAACACATGTCTCCTTCTATCCCTCTGGAAACCAAGACCTGGAAGGTAAACGCACCATTTTGACTTATTTTTTCCTCGGTCTCGGCTGGCGGGCGAAGCTGGGCCTTGCCTGGCGGCTAGACTCAGACGCGCTGCTGGGGGGATAGGCAGGTGAAATTCCCATATTCTGAGAGCCAGGCTCGGGACTCTGTTAATCTAGACACTTCGACCATTTCGTTTTGTAGCTGCCTCAGTGGGGTTTGTGCGGAACTCCGTGGTCAGGGTGCGGGACGCCATGTTGGTACCGAGATTTTAGCGGGACCTCGTTCTTAGCCTGGGAGCCAGCACCTGCAAACGGGACAGCGCTTCTCCGTCAGAAAAGTAGTGATTTTGCACAGTGCTGCCTACACTGGGGGCCCTGCAACAGAAGCAGAAGAATCGCTGCCTCTGGGCACCTTTAGCCCCGTCTGCTGCCTGTGTGGAGGACGCCATCTTGGGCACGGTGGCCACAGCTGGCCCTAATTCTTCGCTTGGGAGCCAGAGCCTGCCCACAAGAGAGCGCTTTTGTATCACAAAACCAGTACTCGAAGCAGTGTTGGATAAGGCTAGGCCCTGTCAGCAGAGGCCACCAGGGCAGTAGCAGTGCTGTGTTCTGAACTAGTTTGTTATCATCTGGGGTGGGATATAGTGGCGCTTACTTTGTCCGATGGGAAGAGGGACCTCTACACCTGAAAACCTAACTGACTTGTGAACTGGTGAGATACCTTTTGCCTTACATTTGAAGACAGCCTAGAGAAACATTTGCAATCCATCCTCACAGTACCTCTTCCAGCCTCTATATACTCACATGGGACCCAAGAAGCAACAGACAATTGTGGCATACAAGCAATCACTCATGGCTTCAGAAGCCTCCCAAACAAAGCAACCAAGGAGTTTTCCAGATGAAGAATCTTTTATGAAAGCATCAGGAAGTGAATACAAATTGATTATATACAGGGCTCTTCTAGACCTTATACAAAATGCAGCAGAACAAAATGAAAAATTAAGCAAGTTGTTCGATCTGATGGAACACCAGTACTCTGAAATCCAACAGATCAAGAAGAAAATCAAAGACATAGAAGCTTCCATGCAAACCCAAGAAAACAGAATGGAACAAATGGAAAAAAGAATTTCTGACTTGGAAGGCAGACCTACTGATGCCAGTGTATATGAGCAGAAATCAGAAAAAAGAAACAAGAAAAATGAAGAAACATTAAGAAGCATGTGGGACTCTATTAAGAGGAACAACCTTCGATTAATTGGAGTCCCTGAACAGGGTGAGACATCTGAGAACACAGAGAGTATTGTTGCTGAGCTGCTGAAAGAAAACTTCCCAGAAATCATGAAGGAAGAGAATATAGACATCTCAGATGCATATCGTACGCCACCCAATATAGATCTCAAAAGAAAGACTCCAAGACATATTATAATCAAGCTTCACAAGATGAAACATAAGCAGCAACTCTTAAAGGCAGCAAGACTCAAGGCAAAGCTAACATTCAGAGGGAAACCCTGTAGGCTCTCGTCAGATTTCTCAGCAGAAACCATGCTGGCACGGAGACAGTGGCACGACACATTCAAAGTCTTGAAGGAGAACTTCCAACCAAGAATCATATATCCTGAAAAACTGTCTTTCAAATACGAAAATGAAATTAAGACATTCCCAGATAAACAGAAACTCAGAGACTTTGTAAAAACCAAATCCAAACTACAAGAAATACTGAAAGAAGTTCTTGGCTTTGGCTTAGAAGAACGAAACCACTAACTTTACATTTTAGAACGACACACTACTCAATATTCATTTAGGGAAGGCTCCAAAGTAAATCACAGCTTCGATTTGGAAAGAAGGAATCCAGTGATCATCATGAAAACTATGGTGTCAACATAATAAAAGAGGGATGTATTACATTCGTTATAGTCCTTCCAGATGGAGAGGAAGATGACCATACTGGCAGTAATTAAAATTGGGTTTATAAATAGTTTATTAAGGGGGTTCATAGGGGCAGCTGTAAAGCACAACAAAGATGTATCATACCATTTCAAGAAATCTAACACACGAGTCTCAACAACTATGAAACCAGCTCTGAAAAAGGTGAAAAATCAACTCACAAAAAAGAGTGTCTCAGAATAGACTAATAAGAACAACAGAGAAAACATCAACCTAAAAATAAACATATCACAATGGTAGCACTGAACACATACCTATCAATAATTACATTGAATGTGAATGGACTGAATGCTCCAGTAAAGAGACACCGAGTGTCATCTTGGATCAAAAGACACGACCCATCGATAAGTTCTCTACAAGAAACTCACTTGAGACCTAAAGACAGGAACAAACTGAAAATTAAAGGATGGAAGAATATATATCAAGCTAACAATGAACAAAGAAGAGTAGGGGTGGCAATTCTAATCTCAGACAAAATCAACTTTAATGTCAAATCCACCATCGTGGACAAAGATGGACACTATTTATTGCTGAAAGGTTCAGTACACAAGCAAGACTTAACTATATTAAACATTTATGCACCTAATGTCAGAGCACCTAAATATGTCGAAGAAACACTGACTACGCTCAAAAGAGAGTTAGATGACTCCACAATAATAGTGGGAGACTTTAATACTCCACTCTCATTACTAGACAGATCATCTACAAAAAAGCGCAGTAAAGATACAGAGGACCTCATTGACACAATTAACCAACTAAACCTCATTGATATATACAGAACTTTCCACCCATCAGCAGACAAGTACACCTTCTTCTCCAGTGCACATGGAACATTGTCCAGAATTGACCACGTGATAGGCCATAATGCAATGCTCAACAAAATCCATACCATTGAATTATTGGAAAGCATCTTCTCAGATCACAAAGCCATCAAAGTTGAAATCAATAGCAGAAAAAACAGAGATAGAAAGTGTAACTCTTGGAAACTGAACATCTTGCTCAAAAAACATGGGTTATAGACGAAATCAGGAATGAAATAAAGAAATTGATGGATTCCAATGAGAACGAAAACACTTCCTACCAGAACCTATGGGATACAGCCAAAGCAGTGCTGAGAGGTCTGTTTATCTCCATAAATGCACACATCGGGAAGGAAGAAAGAAACCAAATCAAGGAACTAACTCTACAGCTTGAACAAGTAGAAAGAGAACAACAGAGGAACCCCTCGGGCACTGGAAGAAATGAGATCATAAAGATTAGAGCAGAGCTAAATGCATTAGAGAATAGAAAAACAATTGAAACAATTGAAAAGACCAAGAGCTGATTTTTTCAAAAGATCAACAAAATTGATAAACCACTCGCTAAATTTACTAAAGAAAAGCAGGAAAGGAAACAAAGAACCCAAATTAGAAACGAGAAGGGAGTTGTCACCACAGATGCAACAGAAATCAAAAACATCATAACAGAATACTATGAAAGACTGTACTCTAACAAATTTGAAAACCTAGGGGAAATGGACAAATTCCTTGACTCATACGACCTACCCAAATTATCACAACATGAAGCAGAACAACTTAATAAACCCATCACAAAGGAAGAGATTGAAAAAGTCATCAAAACACTGGCAACCCAAAAAAGTCCAGGCCCAGATGGCTTCACGGCAGAATTCTACCAAGCATTTAGAGAAGAGTTATCCGCAATACTCCTGAAACTATTTCACAGTATAGAAAGGGATGGAGTACTCCCAAACTCATTCTATGAAGCCAGTATAACCCTGATACCTAAGCCCGGGAAAGATCCAACAAAGACAGAGAACTACAGACCGATATCACTCATGAATTTAGATGCAAAAATCTTCAACAAAATTCTTGCCAACAGAATACAGCAACATATCAAGAAAATAATCCATCATGACCAAGTGGGATTCATACCAGGGATGCAAGGCTGGTACAACATCAGGAAAACAATTAATGTGATTAACCACATAAATAACACAAAAGACAAAGATCACCTGATTTTGTCCATTGATGCCGAAAAGGCATTTGATAAAGTCCAATGCCCATTCATGATAAAAACTCTTAGCAAAATGGGCATAGACGGCAAATTCCTCAACACAATAAGGGCCATTTATACAAAGCCAATTGCTCACATCATCCTGAATGGAGAGAGACTGAAAGACTTTCCCCTCAGATCAGGAACTAGACAAGGATGCCCACTGTCACCTCTCCTATTCAACATTGTGCTAGAAGTTCTAGCCAGAGCAATTAGACAAGACTAACAAATAAAGGGCATCTGCATCGGCAAAGAGGAAGTCAAAATCTCCCTGTTTGCAGATGATATGATTGTATATGCAGAGAACCCCAAGGAATCTATAAGGAAGCTACTCAAACTGATAGAAGAGTTCAGCAAAGTCTCAGGATACAAGATAAACATAAGTAAATCAGTAGGTTTCCTTTATACCATCAACGAGACTGTTAAGGAGAAAATTATTAAATCAATACCATTTGTGATAGCCCCTAAGAAGATAAAGTACCTAGGAATTAATCTAACCAGAGAAACAACAGACCTTTACAAAGAGAACTACAAGCCCTTACTACAAGAAACTAAGAGAGACTTAGATAAATGGAAAAACCTACCCTGCTCATGGATAGGAAGACTTAACATTGTGAAAATGTCTATTTTACCCAAAGCAATTTATTTATATAATGCTATCCCAATACAAGTTCCAGCATGATTTTTTAATGAGATGGAGAAACAAATCACCAATTTTGTTTGGAAAAGGAAGAAGCCCCGGATAAGTAAGGTGCTACTAAAGAAGAAGAACACACTGGGAGGGCTCTCATTACCCGACCTTAGAACATACTACACTGCCACAGTGGTCAAAACAGCCTGGTACTGGTACAAGAACAGACAGATCGATCAATGGAACAGAATTGAGACCCCAAAGATGACACCATCTGCCTATGAACAGTTGATATTCGACAAACGCCCTAAGACATTAAACTGGAGTAAAAACAGTATCTTCAACAATTGGTGCTGGCAAAATTGGTTATCCATCTGCAAGAAACTGAATCAAGATCCATATCTTACACCTTATACAAAAACCAACTCCAACTGGATAAAAGACCTAAATATCAAACCTAAAACGATAAAGCTCATCCAAGAAAAGGTAGGAACAACAATGGAAGTTTTAATACACAATCAGGACAGACTCCAAAATCTGTCAAAGGAACCTCAATCAACAGAAGAGAAAATAGATAAATGGGAACTATTAAGAATCAAACACTTTTGCTCATCCAAAGACTTTATTAATAGATCTGTGTATGTCTGTAAGGTTGAAATGGTTATTCTGTATCTTTACTGAGCTTCTTTCTGGATATTCTGTGCATTACTAGAAGTGCTCTGTTGAAGTCTCCTACTACTATTGTGGAGCATTCTCTCTCACTTTTCAATGGTGTCAGCAATGTTTTCCTGCATTTAGAAGCTCCTTTGTTGGGTGCACAAATATTTAAATTTGTTATATTCTCCCTAGATATTGAACATTTAAGCAATAATGACCATCCTTGTCCATGATTGTGTATTCTAGTCTACATTTGGTCTGAAATTAACATTGTGACTCCGGTTCTTTGCATGTTGCTACCTTGCTTATACATTTTTCCATCGTTGGAGTTTGAGTTTGTATCTTTGAGTATAAAGTATGTTTCTTTTAAACACGCCATAAACCGATCAGGGTTTTGAATCCAACCTGTTACTCTCTCTTTTTTGGTTCATTTAGTCCATTAATACCAGTGTAATTGTTGATAGGGGTTTATTTAGTGCTGTCATTTGGGTACCTTTTTTTTAGTCTGTTGTTGACACATATTTGTGTCATATTCCATTATCAGGTTTTTTTTCTAAATGGGTTTCCTTTTCACCCTTATCAAGGTTGGTATTTTTAGATTGTGTTTCTTGTTTTCATGCGTAGTATCATGACCTTGCTTTGGGCTACTCCACTATTCCCCTCTAATGTTCTAAGTTTAAGTCAGTATTTCTTTTTATTGCTTGGACATCTGCTCCATCTGAAAGGTCTATGAATACACTGATTTGTCCCTCTATTTAGCATACTGTTGTCATAATTTACATACTCAGATCTCTGTTTCCCTTATTTTAATATGTTAGCTGTGATTGAGCTTTACAGTTTCCCTGATGAAGTTGGACTTTGGATGCTGTGTCCCGTGTTCTATTCTTGAATATATGTCTCATGTGACTGATTTTCTAATACAAGAAATCCCTTTAGTGTTTCTTGTAATTTTGGTTTGCTTTTTGCAAATTGTCTAAACTTGTTTATCTAGGAATGCCCTATTTTCACCATTATTATTTGAGAGACAGTTTTGCAGGATATCTAATTCTTGGTTGGAAGTGTTTTTCCTTCAAGGATTTGTATATGTCACTCCCACTGTGTTCTAATTAATGTAGTTTCTGCTGAATAATAACAGCTTAGTCTAAAATGACTCTACTTTGTCAGCTAGTTTTTCTTTGATCCTAGCTGCTCTTACACACTTTCTCCGTATCTTTCACTTTGTTAAATTTGATGATAACATGTCTTAGTGTCTTTATTTTGGGATTTACCTGTTGCAAAATTTGATAATCATTTTAGCCAGATATTTTCTTATCTTTCGTTTTGTCAGGGAAGTTTGCTGTCAGGAAGTCTTAAACAATTCTGTCTTCTTTTATCTGATTCTTCCTCATAAATGCTGGTGCCAGTTGCTTTATTGATTTTCCTGATTCTGCATTCTATTAGCAGAATCCTGCTCCTCTGTCTTTCTTCTGAACTGTCTTTGTCATGTTAATCTACTGAATTTCAGATCATCAAAGCTCTAGCAGTTCTTGGAGCTTATTTTATATTTTTGCTGGTGCACTTTGACTAAATTGTGTCCTGATTCCTTACAGGTCTCTAAGTATAAATCTTTTGTATTTTCCCTCCAATACTTGCAAGACTTCTTGCGGGAAGCCTCTTGATTCTCTATTTGGGCAGTTTTCTGGAACCACTGTGATCTGCTTCTTTAAATGATTAGAAATTGGTAGTTGTCTCCGGACCATCAGAAAGCTGTTGTGATTCGTTAGGTGACTTCAACTTATGTATGGTTATATATGTATATATTCGTATATAAGAGGACTTACAATTAAGTTGGCAAATTTATCCTAGTAAAAGTGCTACATACCTCACTGCTGAGTATCTCTATGGTCACCTCTGATGTACTCCCCTTGGGAAGCTATGCACTGACACCAGCACCTAGTCCACCCTTCACAGCAAATTTTTTGTTGTTGTGACTCAGTGAAAATGTACATTCCCATATAAGATTACCTGCCCACCTATATGCAGCTTCCACTGCTCTCCCTGCCTGGTAACAGCACACTGTTCCTCTCTGCTCCATACATGTCTCACCTTCCCAACAGTCTCCTTTCCCGTCCTCTCCACCCACTCCCCTTCCTCTAGCCAGAGGTCAGCACGATATCCTGTAGATGCATAGAACCACAAGCAAAGCGAAAAGGCAAGTGTTGTCGAAAAATATATGGTCACTCTGTGTCGCCAAGTGCAATCCATTCATGTCCAAAGAGTGCTCCAGGAAAGTAGCTCAGGGCACACAGTGAAGGTGCCCCACTTTTGTCCCAGGTGGAACTGGAAGTCTGGTATAGAGCAGAGCTCGGATGGCAAAAACTATGGGTAGAGGAAGTGAAGTCAGTGCACAGGAAAGTCCTGAGTCATGAAAGTTGGTGATCACCTAGCTGGTGATGCTCCAGTCAACGTCTGCAGTTCTGTACATGCAGCAATATGCAACTCAGAGGGGCCAGAGGAACTTGTCTTCTATCGCTCCTGTTGTTCCCTTCTACAAATCCGGGAGAAAAGCTCAGGGCACACATGTAAAACTTCCTACTTCTGGCCTGAGTAGTTCAACAGAATTTAGGGTCTGGTGTGGGGCAGAGAAGGTAGGTGGGGCGGGAAGGGGAAAGGCCAGAAATCAGCACATAGGAAAGGATTGAGCCCCCAGGGTTCATGAGCACTTAGTTTGAGACAGTCTAGTAGAAATAACTTGGCGCTCTGTAGGTGCAGTGATCTGCAGCTCAAGGAGAGTAATGGAATGTTTCTTCTGTCCCTCCCCTTTTTTCTCCCCAAGTGTGGGCGAAAACCTCAAGGCACACAGGTAGAATGTTCTACTTTGTCCCAGGGAGTGTACCAGAATTTATCCTCCAGTGTAGCTCAGAGAAGTAGGGTCATGCCTACACTTGGCTGCCAGCTGCCACCTTGTTCTCTATGTGTGGCCATCCGAAATTCCGCCTCTTGGTTGAGAAAGATGCAATCCACGGCTCAGCATGGTACCTGGCCTCAGCCACACTGTCGGGTGCAGCAGTCCCAAGCCTAGTCCTAGCTCAGGGCACACACCGAAGGTGCCCCACTTTTGGCCCAGATAGTGCTCTCCAACAAAGATGGCCTCCATACCTGCACTACTACTGTGACCCTATGCCAGCAGAAGTGAGACCATCTGGGTTGCTGATTTGCTTCTGACCAAGATAGATATTCCCTTTGCTGTCACCGAGTCCAATCTCACAACTTTCCACTGGATTTTAGGCACCAAGAATGTACTTGAGAAACCCTGGTGGCATAGTAGATAAGCGCTACATCTGCTAACCAAAAGGCTAGCTGTTCAAATCTGCCTAATGGTCTATGGAGTAGCTGTATTCTGTCGTAGGGGCTTGCTATGAGTTAGAATTCACTTGATGGCACTGGGTTTCGTTTTTGGGGTTAGACTGAACTTGTTGTTCTATTCAGTTGTTTTTCACGGTCTTCCTTGTTAGAGGGACACCCTGGTAGCACAGTGGTTAAGTGCTGTGTCTACTAACAAGACATAAGCAGTTTAAATCTGCCACGAGCTCCTTGAAACCTCTATCGGGCAGTTTTGCTGTTTCCTGTAAAGTGCTGTGAGTTGGCGGCAACTCAACAGCAGTGGGGTTGTTTTTGGTTTTTACTTGTTAGAAGGATTAAAGGAGACATATGGGTAGTCTACCTTCTTAGCTCTGCCACCAATGTCACTTTTTAACGAGATGAAGACACATATCACCAATTTCATTAGGAAAGCGTAGCAGCCCTGGATAAGTAAAGCACAACTGAAGAAGAACAAAGTGGGAGGTCTCACAACACCTGAACTTTAGAACTTATTACACTCTCCTGGTAGTCAAAACAGCCAGTAGTGGTACTAAAACAGACATACAGACTAATGAAACCAAACAGAGAATCCAGAAACACCACCATCCACCTATGAACAGCTGATATTTGACAAAGACCCAAAGTCTGTGAACGGGGGAAAAAAATCTCTTTAACAAATGGTGTTGGCAAAATTGGATATGCATCTGCCAAAAACTGAAACAAGACCCATATCTCAAATCTTGCACAATAACTCAAAATGGATCCCTGACCTTAATAGGAAACCTAAAACAGTAAGGATTATGGAAAAAAATATAGGAATAATAGAAGCTCTAATCCATGGCATTAATAGACTATAAAATATTACAGCACAAGAGAAAAGAGATCAACGGGAGGTATCAAAAATGACAGATTTATGCTCATCCAATGACTTTATCAAGAGTAAAAAAGACTGCACATTGATTGGGGAAAAAAATTTGGCAACTATGAATCTGACTGACATCTGATCTCATCTCCATAATCTACAAGGTATCACAAAATAGAAGTGAGGAAAAGACAAGTTACCCAAATAAACAATGGCCAACGTATATGGACAGATACTTTACGAAGGAAGACCTCCAGGCAGCAAAAACATACGCGGAAATGTTCAGGACCATCAGCCATTGCAGAAATCCAAATCAAAACTACAATGAGATACAATAAGATGTTTGATGCCATCAAGGCTGGCATTAACCCCAGAAAAACCAAAATAAATGGTGGAGAAACTATGGAGAGACTGGACGTCTTCTACACTGCTGAAGGGAATATAAAATGCAGAATTTGTCTGGAAAGCAATTTGAAACCTTCTTCAAATTCTAGAACAGAAATACCATGTGATCCAGCAGTCTCATTACCTGGAATAAAGGGCTTGGCAATTAAATCTTGGAAATTAATTCTTCTAAGTGCTATGTTTTTCATCGCTGAATATCACTGTAGTGACCTTTGAAATACTCCTCTTGGGAAGCTATACTCTGATGCTAGTGCCAAGTTCACCTTTCAAAGCAATCTTGGAACTCTTTCAGGAATAGCCACGGTGCACTGTGGCTCAGTGGCAAGTTTGCAATCTTAATTGTACAGTTTTCTGAGGCGGAGTTTTTAGCTAGTAAACAAATAACTGTATTGGAACACCCTCCCTACTCACCTGACCTGGCCCTTTATGACTTTTTTCTTTACCTGAAGATAAAGGAAATATTGAAAGGAAGACATTTTGTCGACATTTAGGACATCAACAGTAGCAGGGCTCTGATGACCATTACAGAAAAAGTTCTAAAATTGCCTTTAAGGTGGACTATGCACTGGCATTGGTGCAGAGCTTCTTAGAAGGACTACATCAAAGGTGACCACAGTGATATTTGGCGAAGAGGTACACAGCACTTTTAAGGATGAGGCTGCTAACTTATTTGGCAGTCCTTGTATGTCTAGTCTACTGGTCCTACCGAATCTGGTCCAAGGCAGAAAGAAGAACATCAAAAATAAGGGGAAGATTGTTCCAAAGGACTAGTGACCCACAACTACCACAGGTTTTGCTGGACTGATTCCAGGATAACTAGATGGTGCCTGACAACCACCACCAACTGCTCTGACAGGAATCACAATAGTGGGCCCCAGATTGTGAGTAAAATGTAGAACAAAATGTCAACTCACAGAAAACGGTACCAACTTGTCTGACAGACAAGTGGAGAAATCCAGCGAGTGTGGCCCCAGATACCCTTTTAACTTAGTAGTGAAGTCACTCCTGAGGCTCACCTTTCAGTCAAAGACGAACACAGCCCATGTAGGTTAACTTTGTACTCGAGACTAAGTGGGTATACCAGCCCAGGTTCAAGGACAAGGCAGGAGGGTACAGGAAAGCTAGATGAATGGAATTGGGAACCCAAGCTTGAGAAGAGTGTTGATACACTACAGGGTTGGTAACTAGTGTCACCAAACAACATGTGTATGGTTTAATGACAAAGTAATGTGCTCTGTAAACCTTCACCTAAAGCGTGTGCGCGCATGCACGCACAAATCCACCCACCCACACCCCGTTACTGTGCCTTAAAACTAAAAAATCAAACTTGTTGGTGTGGAGTTGATTTCGACTCAGTCACCTGACACGACTGAGTAGAATTTACTGCATAGAGTTTAACAGGCTGTGAAGCTTTATGGAACCAGGCTAGAACACGTCTCTCCTGGAACAAATGATGGATTGGAGCCACTCAACCCTGGCTGAGCACTTAAATATTGCACCACCAATGGTCCCTCAAGCTCCCAAAGGAAGGTCTATTAAATTTCCAGGCCTATTAATTACCACACACTGGGTTGCTTAAAAAAATATATCACTTCCATGATTTCATGACCAGAAATCTGCGTGCTCCAGGTGTGGGCAGGTCTGAGCTCTCGCTGTGGCTTCCTTCTTGCCTCTCCCAGCATCTGGTGGATGCACTGTCTACATCAGCGCACTGTCAACATGCCATGCCTTCTTCCTTTGTGACTCCCCTGTATGTCTATAAGGACACTGGACACTGGCTTCAGGGCCTATCTGGTTCATCCAGGATCATGCCATTTTGAGAACCTTAAGCTAATTATACCTCTAAGACCCTTTTGCCAAAGAAGGACTTATTCCCAGGAATGGGATTTCCTACACGGATGTACTTTGGGTGGGAAACAGGTCAGTCCATCACAGCAGGGCAGATGTGGGACAGAGTTGGGATGGGAATCACGGTCACGATTGTGAGGACCCTGCTGAGTGGACCCTCTACCTGTGCCCTCAGCTCATAGGGCACCTGGAGCCCAGCTTGACCAGCCAGCCCTGTGGGGCCGATGTGAATCAAGGGTACCATCCTGGGCCGGTAGCAGGCAAGAGAAAATGGCTGCAAGGACCACGCAGTGGGGGAAAGCGCTCTCCCCTGGAAGCAGTTTCTGTCCTGCAGCCACCACCTGTGCCGTCTACTGAACAAGGACAGCACCATGTCAGCTGAGAAAGGAAAACACTGGATCTGTTCTTACGGTCCTAGGGAGCCAGCAACCGAAGGTAAACTTGGAGGTTCAGAGTCAGAAAGCTAAAAATACCACCACGAGGTCTCCATGGTGCCCCCAGGGATTCAGGACAGAACAAGCCACAGCCCACGAGGGCTAGGCATACATTCCACCAAGTGTCTTGGTGGTGGAAACCTGGGTGGCGCTGACACCCAACCCTGGGAAGGGGTAGTGAGGGGCTGAGGGCCTGAAGTGAGGGCTAAGGGTTCTGAGGCCTGAAGGTGGGTGGGAAAGGGCCCAGGGGACAGGCCCGGTGTTGGTGTGCTGGGAGAATTGCTGTTTTGGGGTCCACGGCCAGTGAGCCCTGAATAGAGTGGGAGAGCAATGGTTTCGGGTGGCCCAGGAGGGAATGGACATTAGGCGACCAGACCCACCTTCCAGGAAACCGGGGGGGATCACTTCCTGGAATAACAGAAAATCATTACCTCTCTCCCAGAGCCCAGAATGGATTCTCCCATTATGTAAACAGTATCTAGGCTTCGCCTTTACAACAGCTGAACTGCTGAGGAGTCCTGAGACTGTCAGCTCTCTTTGCCTGAGATGACACCACAGATCTGTGGGGAGGCAACATTTATTACAGGAAGAGGCCTAAACAGCATTGGGGACAACTGTTTGACCCAGAGAAGCCTGAAACTTCTATCACTTCAGATACTCTCAGAGCTTTTCTACCTCCTCCCTTTACATGGAAGTGAAGAATCTGTTTTCTCAAGTTATTTCTGCTCTTCTGATACTCTGGGGAAGAAAAAAAGATTCAGCAGAGCTGCTCTGAAGCCCCTGAGAGGTGCAGAGACAAGAGGTGTGTGGTGGTCATAGCTTGTTCTGCGGAGTTCCGTGAGACCTGACTATACACTAAACGCTCACTGCGTCAGTCAGCTAGGGCTGCTCCAACAGAAATACCACAGAGTGGGTGCCTTTAACAAAGGCAGGCTATTCTTACACAGTCCGGTAGGCTACAAGTCCAAATTCAGGATGTCCACTTCAGGGGAAGGTTTTCGTCCTTGTGGCCTGTGGAGGAAAGTCCAGTATTCCACAGTCTTTTCCAGGGAGTGTCTTGGCACAGGAACCTCAGGTCTGAAGGACACTCTCCCGGTGCTACTTTCTTGATGGTGTGAGGTTCCCAATTCTCAGCCTGCTTCTCTTTCATCTCTTGCAGGATGAAAGGATTAAGGGTGGGACAAGCCATACTCCAGGGAAACTCCCTTTAGAGGGCAATAGGGAGGTGATCTTGTGAAGGGATTTACAGCCCCACCCTAATCTTGAACATATAGCATGGGTAAAACCCAAAACAGAGGCTAGTCACAAGATACTGGGAATCATGGCCAATCCACATGGCTAAATGTATTTCTGGGGGGACACAGTTCGATCCATAACACTCACCTTTACTTCCTGCCAACAGGACTTCTCCTCTGGGGTGATATGCTTTGACTTCTGGCTAAATCATCACCCAAACTCTCTGCAGACACAGGGTTTCTCCTGTTTCTGGTGAACAATGAGGTTTGACTTCACACTAATGCTTCATCCACACTCCTTGCAGACGAGAGCTTCTAACCTGAGTGTGTTCCCTCCTGTGCTATGAGGTGTGACTGAGCACTAAAGCCTTGCCCACATTCCTTTCACATATAAGGCTTCTGGCCTGAGTGTGTCTCTGAGGTATGACTTCTGGTTGAAGCTATGCCCACACTCCCTGCAGACATAGGGCATCTCCCCTGAGTGTGTCCTCTGGTGAATGAGAAGGACTGACTTTCTACCGAAGCCTCGCCCACAGTCCATGCAGACATAGAGCGTCTCCCCCAAGTGGGTCCCCCGGTGTGTAATAGTGTGACTTGTGGCTAAAGCCTTTCCCACACTCCCTGTAGACATAGGGCTTCTCCCCAGTGTGAGTCCTCTGGTGTTTGAAGAGGTGTGACTTCTCCCTAAAGCCTCACCCACACTCCATGCATACATAGGGCATCTCTGAGTGTGTCCTCTGGTGAACAAGGAGGACTGACTTTCTACTAAAGCCTTTCCCACAGTCCCTGCAAACATAGGGCTTCTCCCCTGAGTGTATCCTCCGGTGCGAGATGAGGTTTGACTTACGCGTAAATCCTCGCCCACACTCCCTGCAGACATAGGGCTTCTCCCCTGAGTGGGTCCTCAGATGCGAGATGAGGTTTGACTTCTCCCTAAAGCCTCGCCCACACTCCCTGCAGACATAGGGCTTCTCACCTGTGTGGGTACTCTGGTGTTTGCTGAGGAATGACTTATACATAAACCCCCGCCCACACTCCCTGCAGACATAGGGCTTCTCCCCTGTGTGGGTCCTCTGGTGTTTGATGAGGCTCGACTTCTCCAAAAAGCCTCGCCCACATTCCCTGCAAACATTGGGCTTCTCCCTTGAGTGTGTCCTCTGGTGTCTGATGAGGTTTGACTTCTGCCTAAATCCTCGCCCACACTCCCTGCAGACACAGGGCTTCTCCTCTGAGTGTGTCTTCTGGTGGGTGCTGAGGTAGGACTTCTCCGTAAATCCTCGCCCACACTCTTGGCAGACATAGGGCTTCTCCCCTGTGTGGATCCTCTGGTGTTTGATGTCGCTCGACTTCTTGCTAAAGCCTCGCCCACACTCCCTGCAGACATAGGGCTTCTCCCGTGAGTGTGTCCTCTGGTGTGTGATGAGTGTTGACTTCTGACTAAATCCTCGCCCACACTTCTGGCAGACATAGGGCTTCTCCCCTGTGTGGGTCCTCTGGTGTGTGATGAGGGTTGACTTCTGCCTAAATCTTCGTCCGCACTCCCTACATACAAAGGGCTTCTCCCCTGAGTGTGTCCTTTGGTGTGTGATAAGGTGTGATTTTACACGAAAGCCTCGCCCACACTCCCTACAGACATAGGGCTTTTCTTCTACATATGTCCTCTGCTGTGTGACGAGCTGTGACGTTGGGCTAAAGTCTTGTCCATACTTTCCACATCTGACTTTGGTCACTCTTGAGATACCTGCCCCCAGGAATAATGTGTCTGTGTCCTCACAGTTCACCTTCAGGACTGGGCTGCTCTGTGTTTCCATCATTCTCTTACCATCCCTAGGCCTCCTCATTTGCGCTCTGGATCCGCTGCAGGATGTCTTTGAAATCCCCGCCGCCCGTGTCTCTTGAAACACTGGTCTGGACACATCTCCTCTCTCTCGACCTTCGGCTTTGTCAGTCCAGTTGTGTTGCTCAGATGGCTCCTGCCTCTGAGCCACTGGGTGGCAGTCCTCGGATTGGAGGTGTTTCCTTGCAGGTGTTCCTGGGAAGGACTCAGAGTGGTGACTGTGATTCATGTGTTGGCTGAGGAATTTCTGACTCGAGAAGGCCAAAGGGCAGGAGGGACACAGATGGATCTCCTGTCTTGTTTCTCCTGGAAGAGCAAGTTTTTAATCAGAGTTGGTGCATACAAAGATGCCTGGCCATCTGCTTCATCTCATGAAAAGACTTCCATGGGATCATCACAGTGTGTTCGTAGCACAGGTCTCCACAGCCATCTGGAACCCCACAGCAAGGCCCTTCTCTATAGTTCAGCCAGACAAGGGCCTTGATGTAGGAACTGGAGGAAGCCTGACTCTTCCCAGGTGAAACTACTCCACAGGCATCTTCTAAGCCCTTTCACTACTTTCATACAGAGTGGCCAGCTTTTTTTCACTCATCACTGTCTTTCTACAGGCTGTGACTTCCTTGTCACTGTTCGTTTCAAAACTAAACCTCCTCACGCAGATGGTAGATGGGTAAAGCAACTCGAGGCTCCACTCCCCCCATTATCAGGTTTCACTTCCTAAACTTCCCACTTCAAAAATGGGGTGTCATGTGTTTTCTGATTCTGAAAATAGCTGTTGAAAGCCCATTATGTGCTGGGCATTCAGTGAAGGCACAGACACTGAAGAAGTTTGGGTGCCTAACGCCACAGATGGATTTATGAGACACCCGGCATGTGTCCGCTCCTTCACATGTAATGCTTTCAGACAACATATGGATTCTACATTTTCACCCTTATTTTACACATTAGGAATCTGGATCTCCCAAAATCTCAAAGTTTTGCCTGTGCTCCGCGGCTCCACATAATGAACTGAGGTCTGTGACTTTCAAATTAATTACAATGAACGCAGCACCCTACTTCTGCGCTCCAGTGTATACTTATGCACACAGATGAACCTCATGAACGTTTCTAGAAGAACAGGGACTGGGTCCCAAATCATTTCCTTACCGAGTTTCTGTCGCGAGTGCTCATCAGCAGTACTTGCTTCTCCAGGAGACCACACTGGTTTCTGGGCCTGCTCTGAGTCAGCTGTGCACTGCAAAACTGCTGTTTCTGATACTTGCTTCCAACCAGATTCATTACTTAGAGGCACGGTGGACTTTACCTTCAATGTGAGAGTTACATAGTAAACGACAAGAGGCATCCCCGCACGTGACATTCGTTACTGCTCCCACAGCCCTGATGTACCCGGGAGCCAGAGGACTGGAGGGAAGAGGAAGGGCCCCCACAACAACCTAAGTCTTCAATCTGCATCCCTTAAATAATCTCAAAAGGTCTCCATGTAGGAGAAGGGACGGAGGGAGAAGGCTGGAGACACTACCTATGAATCAACACACCCTGGGAGGGATCGGATGGGGCTTAGAGGAACAGGGAGTCTCATATAAACCAGTGCACATGGAATGGGAGAGAAAATGTAAGAAATCACAGAGCGGATACAGCACAGGGGAACTGACGGATGGAGTATTGTGACTGGGAAGGGAACAGCCAACTGCTACAGATAGGTATTGAGATGACAGAACTAGCGATGCCAAAGGCACAAAACTTGTCATATCCTGGAACACTAACTCTGGAATTAGAAAATACTGGAATACAATTTTCCAGTTCATTCCTTACGAATTCTGCTGAATAACGCTTTAGAGATAGCTAATTCTCTGGATCATTCTGTTAGTTTTTTTATGCAGAATCCCGCACACATCCTCAATCTTAAAGTTACAATGTTAACAGATGTTATGGGTTGCATTGTGTGCCCCCCAAAATGTGTGGTTTTGCTAAACTGTACGTTAAAGGTTTAGTGTGGGGCTGTAAATTCCTGCATAGGATTACTTCCCTGCTCTGCTGTAGGGGGAGTTTTCCTGGAGTGTCGCTTGGCCTACCCTTAATCCTTTCAGCCTGCAAGAGATAAAAGGAAAGAGAAGCAAGGAGAATTGGGAACCTCGCACCATGAAGAATTCTGCACCGGGACAAGAGCGCGTCCTTCAGACCTGAGGTTCCTGCGCCAAGATGCTCCCAGGAGAAAGACTGATGCAATACCGGATTTTACTCCAGAGCCGACAAGGGGAAAGCCTTCCCCTGGAGCAGACAACCTGAGATGGACTTACAACCTACCAGACTGTGTAAGTATAAAGTTTCCTTTGTTGAAGCCATCCACTATGTGGTATTTCTGTTAGGGCAGCCCTAGTTCACTAAAACAAAAGTGTAAATGAAAGTAAGTTACTGACTACAACATGAATGTGAGATTATTTCCTTCACAGCTTGTGGTACAAACTTCATCTCCTGAACCATCTGCACAGCTAAAACTAGACTCACTGGGATTGTCTTCAGAATTCTCTAACCTTCTTAAAAAGCAAAACCCAAGCCATTCCTGTATAGCTGATTCTGACAGTGATCTTATAGGACAGAGAAACATCCTGTAGGGTTTTGAAGCAACAACTGGTAGATTCAAACTACTGACATTTGGATTAGCAGCTGAGTTCTCAATCGCCGCGCCACCAGGACTCCTTAACCTGCTAACTCATAGCTGAGATTCTAGCTGCACAATCACGCATTCAGAAAATATTCAGGTGTCTCTCGGGGACCAGAGCTGTCCCTGGGACTTACCAAGCCAGTCAGACACCCAGGAGGCTCCAAAGAGCTGGCAATGCAGAGGGGCCAGCTAAGGAGAGGATTCAAACCACACAAGATGCATCTACTCAGTGCCTAGGGGACAGCGGCGACCTCCTCCTACAGAAATGACCGTTTCAGTTTCAGAAGAATGAGTTTCTACTCAATAGTGTGTATCTCACAGAAATTCTTAAGTCACTGTCTTACTCTGTATGTCAATCATCAGCCTAAACATCTTGAGGGCTGGGAGGTACTTCTTCTTCTTCAGTAGGAACCCCTGAGGGTGGGGACTTAGCCCTCTCCATCTGGGGTTACTCGCCGAACAAAACGACCCTTATATTTGCAGGAAACCGGTACAAGCTAGCTCCTCTTAGTCAGGGTGTAAGAGCAATAACCAGTTGAGCACAGCAGGGGAGTGAGGTGTGACTCATCAGCTGGACCATGGAGGACAAAGCCTTAAATTCATAAACACGTGTAGCTTTTAATGAGCAAGTAAATGTTTTGGATTTGACTCCATTCACGGTGGCAGTATGACATCAGGAGTGCAACTGAACGTGTCTGCACCTCAGTGGCCTCATCAGTGAAACAGTCATCGCTCACAAGCTTGTCTGGACCAACGGTGTTTGAAAAATGATTCTCACAGTATCATTATTTCAAGCCTGTGTGTTCAGTTTGTACTCTCTAGATGGTAGAGGCGGGTAAGCACGGGCTACAAAGGGAAAGCCTGGATGGTCCCTCGGAAGAAAGAGCTGGCCGTCAACTTCTGAAAGGTCACAGCTTGAAACGCCCGTGAGCGCAGCTCTGCTCTGACACAGAAGGAGCTGGAATAGTCAGTGGGTATGACCGTTCTATCTGGAGTCCCTGGGTGGTACAAAGGGTAAGTGCTTAGGTATGAACAAAAGGATAAGAGTCTGGGATCCAACCAGAAGAGCTTGAAAGAAAGGACTCGTGATCACTTTCTGCAAGATCACAGCCATTGCAAACCTCCTCCTCATACAAGGGTTGTGAAGAGCTGTAAGAGACTCAACAGCAATTCTTTTTAAGTTTCCATTGTGGTTGCAACTAACCATCCTCTGAGAAGGTTAAAAAAAAAAGTAAAATTTCACCACTGCTCCATCTTACGCTCTTACCTAGTAAGTGGTAACACTTGCCAAGCCAAGTGCTGTCGAGTCAAGTAACAAAGTCTATTAATATAAAGTTCTTAAAAATAAAGTCATGAATACTACAGAAATTAAACAAGTAGTAGTCTATCACTGTTGGTATTTCTCCTGTCACAGCCATCATGGGTGGGACTGTGTGCACGAGTAGCTGGCAGCAGTCTTGTTCCCCCCTGAGTGTCACTTCCTCAGGAGGGTGTTCTTGCCAGTAGGACTCACAGATACTCACCTTCCGGGGTTTTCTTGGCTCCACTCTGGAGGCCACCCAGGGAGGTTTGCCTGAAGGGCAATGAAAAATCGGAATTTATTTTGCTTACTGATTGTTCCAGACCCTGGTAATGCTCAGGTATGGATACAGAATTACAAAGCAGAGCATGGAGGCCCGAAGGGTTATCCAAGGGGAATTTCAAATTGTTTCTACAGTATCATTCCTTAATGTGCCATTGGTTCCACAAAATGTTTAAAATCTCACCTCTGATTTATCTTATAGACACAAAGTATGTCTTACACTTATTTAAAGACATTAGTCAACTAGAGTAGGGGTTGGAACTGGATTCAGACAGAGATCTGTGATAAACCAGGAGGGATAGGGTTATCTATGAAGACTCTCTCCCTGTCAAAAATGAACATGCCAACGCTGTGTTTGACCTATCACACTACTGCTGTCACCTGCGAAGGTCTAAAATCTGTGGATGGGAATCACTGATGTTGAATCCAAATTGATCTTTCCTGCTTAGGAGGACCGATTATCATTTTGTAATCACTCCCATCTGAGCTTACCCTTCTCTTTTACAAAGAGGCCACAACACCTTATCTGCCTGAAGCAGCTGGGCTCTGATAAGGCAGGCAAGGTCAGGACAATTAAACAGCTCTCAAGGCCTCTCCGGAGATCAAGCCTGAAAGACCAGGCTCCATTTTGGGTAATGGAACTGTGTGTACTGATTCAATGTACATGAATAACGTATCTTGATAAATGTGCTAACTGTGCATTCTGCTAAAGACATTTAACGCACAAATTATGAACCACCATAAAATTAACATTACAAAGTAGTTTCACACTTAAATTAAGGTTCCTTAATTGTCCTTGGATTCATCAAGAAGCTTCAGCAAACATAATCTTGTTAAAGAAAGGTAATCAATTTTAAGCATAAAGAAAGCCTAGACAATTGTACAGGAAAAACCTACAAACCCACTACTGTGGTGACCTGAACGTTCTGCTACAACTGCTTCTGAGCTTTTCATTTCTACTTTAAAATAAAAAAAAAAAAAACGACAGCTAATCATACCTAGGTCACGTGTGAGGCCTTCCTCCTTCTCTGATGGTGCATCTGGTATTTATTATTCACATTCCAATTGTCATTTATCTACCATCTATTAATATAGCTGCAAGTAGTATACGAGGTCTGACAATTATCTCTGTGAACTCATCTGAGAAAAAGTGCTGCAGATCAGACTGCTGAATATCACTACGGTGACCTTGGAAGTACATCCCTTCGGAAGCTGTGCGGTGATGCCAGCACCTGAACCACCCTTCAAAGCATTTCTCGAACTCTTTCTGGAATGGCCACCAGAGCTGTTGTTGGATTACCCTCGATGTCCTCGAATGTCATCAAAAGGTCTTCCTCTGAATAGTTCCTTTATCTTGGGTACAGAAAGAACTCACAGGGAACCAGATCAACCGAGTAGCTGGCATGTTCCAATACAGTTGCCGGTTAACTGCGTAAAAACTCCCTCACAAACAACTCTACAATTAAGTTTGCAAACTTCTCAATGTGCAACCATGCCCAATGGCCATTCCAAAAATATTCTGAAGGGTTGACCAGGTGCTGGTGTCAGTGCATAGTGATGGCAGTAACATTCAGCGATGAGGTCTACAACACTTAGAACAACAGAGTTCACAGCTGTAACTGTCAGAACTCGTATGCTATCTAACAAAGGAAACCCGTGTGCCATAGTGGTGAAGTGGTATGACTGCTAACCACAGGATCGCTAGTTTGATTCCTCCACGTGCTCCTTGGAAAATAAGGGGGCAATTCTTCTCTGTCCTGTGGGGTCGCTATCACTGAGAAACACTCTCATAGCAGCGGCTTCTCAAAAAAATTTTTAAAGCATCTTACACATTTTCAAAGTTTCAAAAACTAGCCTTTCACTGAACATACGCTTTGGATCTTGCTTGCTTGTGGAACATTTCCACTTTCCTGGGAATAAGCCTTCTCCCTTACTGCCTTCTGAAAACTGTCCAAGGCCTGAACCCTAAAAATCCTGTTGCCCTCACCTTGCTGCCTAGGTGTCCAGTCCTCACTGGAATCCTTAGTCTCATCCACCTTAGCTTTGATGATCTTTCTGCGACAAAACGTGAAGGCTGGGCAAGCGGCTCTGAGACCTGGAAAGAAGCAAAATCTTTGTACTTAAGGGGAAAGTGAGGAGCAAAAAGGAACAACCGCTGAGTGATGGACTCGGAGAGCCTAGAATGAACACAAGAAAAGCGACTTTCCCTTCAGGTGCTTCCACGTGGTCTGAAAATTAAGTCAGCAAACCTGTCACCTTGGAAGGAGTGCTCTGACTGTACGTCTTCCAGAACAGTTCTGTTTCTTCCTTTGGCATTCAGTGCTATCTGCAATATTTTTCTCCAGTACAATTCAAATGTATCATACTCTGTCTTCCCTATTCACTGTCCAGCTTTTGCACGTACATGATATGACTGAGAATTTCTTCAGTGAGGCAGTTTTCAAGGTGGTGTTCAGAGGGCATCTTACTCAGCAGAGAAGTAGACCTACAGACACTCTTGGCATCAGAATTGTTAACAAGTTCCATTTCATAGACAAAAGCTATATTCTTGTGAATGCATGTGGATCTCAATCTCCCCTTCATGCTAAATTCTCGCCCTTCCCCCAGAATTTCCTCTGTCCTCTGTACACTGCACCAGGTGCCAAATTCGGATGCCATACACAGGAGCTGAGCTATTCTCCTGGACTTGAAGACGAACTGTTTAATAAATGGTGGAAAAATGCCAAGACCTGTTATCCTCAAAGGGCTCTATGAGCAAAGTTATATGCCTATGTGATGACGAGAGGACGCATTTCACCCTTGATATATTTTTTTGGACGACTCTCCCTAATGATATTGTGCACCCAAAATAAATCTTCCTCAGAAATACCCTGTAATCTCCCGGCACTACGACCAAAGAAGATGCTTTCTGAGAAGGGTTTTACAACCCCCTTGGCTTAATGAGTTCCAACACAGCATGTTCAGCCCAGGAACACTTAGGCTGGCCCGGCTCCACTGGCTTCCTCCAACTGCGAAACACAAGATTGCAGAAAAGCCCCTGGAAGGCTTCCCAAGGACGAGTCTTCACACAACCCTTAAAGCTATACAAACATCCCACTCCCTACAGCAGGAAGATAGATAGACTCCCAAGTTTATTATAATTGGTAGGACAAATGAATAAACACTAAAGAAATATCCTCCTTAGAACAGGTTAAGGTTGGAGGACGGTGGACACTGACTGTCTTCACAGAGACAGATAAAATAAGAACATAGGAGGAGCAAATAGAGACAGCTAAATAATGAAGCTGTGAGCAGTTTACCCTTCTTTCTGTGCCCATGACCTCGAGCCATGAATAGAACCATTAAGCTCAAAGCATAACTTTGTTTTCACTGTCAATTATCACCACAAAACACCTGCCCCTGGCCATTATCTAGAAGGCCTTGACAATTAACAAGAAAAAGGAGACCACCAGGGGTCAGTTTCTTGCTACCCAATAAGGAGGGGTCAGTTTCTTCCTAGCCAATAGCTTATGCGATGGAAAAAAATAAGGCGAAAGTCATGTCCCTCCAACTATAAAAAAAAAAGACAGACCTCTTGGGGGCTGCCATTCTTCAAACTTCCAGTTGTCTCTGTCTCATTTCTTTCTCTTTCCCGCCGACGCCGTGCCCTCCTTTCGTGGGCCCAAAACCCTGCTGGGGCTGGCTCCATGCATCTGGTGCCCAAACGTGGGCACGAAGGGTAATCTCCCTTGCCAATGCCACCCCCCTTAACAGAGTGGCTGGGATTCCGCCTTGTAACTGAACGGGCGGATAATCAGACTGGGACGGCTAGGATTTCGCCCTGTAACTGAGAGGGCGGATAACCAGAACTCACTGATGCTACCCATCCCTCGTCAGGAATGAAGGGTAAGTTTTGTGCTGACACCAGTTAATGGAGTGGCTTGGACTTCATCCTATAACTGAAGGGGCGAAAAGTCAGGATAAGTGGGGTGGCTAGGACTTCGAGCTGGGGTGCTTCAGAGCCCCTATTATGGAGTAATAGGAATAAGTGAAGGGGCGAATAGTCAGAAGTTTTGAGAAGCTTATGAGCAATAAAGAGTTTAAAAAAGAAGACTCTCTATAGATATTCACAAATCAAGATTAGGTGCCATAAAGGGTCTAACGAAAAAGAAGACTCTTTATAGTACCACCCCTGTAAGTGACTTTTCTTACTGGAATTTAATCTATCACTCTCTGAGTGGTATGGGAGATTCTCCTCCCGAGTCTTCTTCCTCAACACCTGCGGCTCCTTTAAGAGATTTAACCAGGGACAATTCTAGCTCAGAGTTAAAACCTGCAAAACCTATTGAGCTGATGGGCGCGGAGAATTGAAAGGAACAGGCTACCTATTGTCTTTCTGCTGTCAGCCTCGCCCCTAAGGCTTCCACGCCAGCCTCCCTGAGATCGCGACGGCAGCACCCTTGTCCCCCGTCTGCTACAGCAGTGGGTTTTTGTGGTGCCGTCCGTCAGGCGTCTCTCCAGGGTGATACCTCTTTTCTGTGCTGTCCGGTATTATGGGATGACTCTAACTCAGAGTCAAAACCTAAAAGAAAAAACCTGATAAGCCTCTGTTGCCAGCTGGCACAGAGGACTTAAAGGAACAGGCTACCTATTCTCTTTCTGCACTCAGCCTTGCCCCTAACGCTTCTGCGTGAGCCTCCCTGGAGGACTTAAAGGAACAGGCTGTGTATTCTCTTTCTGCTCTCAGCCTCGTGGGTTTTCGTGGTGCCCTCCATCAGGCGTCTCTCCAGGGGGTACCTCTTTCCTGTGCTGTCTGGTATTAAGAGACGACTCTAACTTAGAGTCCAAACCTGAAGCCGTTTGGGAACCCCTTCCTTTCAAGCTTTCTAAGGAAATCAAACAAGTAGTTACTTCCCGTTACAGCCTAACATTGGTGGAGGGTCTTAGCGGTAAATGGATGACTACTTATATTTGGCATCAGACTGCTAAAGCTTGTTTATCTGGAGGAGACTATCTGTTGTCGAAAGTTGAATTTGAGGAGCTGGCAAAAAGGGAAGTCGCCACAAAAAAATCCAGGCGCGTTACTTTAGATCTTTTAGGACAGGGTAATTATGCCTCTACTGTTAATCAGCTTCAGACTTCCCAAGGGGCACTAACTGTGGTAACCTCCTGTGCCTTACAAGCATGGCGGCATCTGCCCACGACAGGAACAGAAGCGCCTGGCATTGTAAACATCCGCCAGGCTCCTGCGGAACCGTATAAAAAGTTCCTTACTAGGCTTGTGAACTCAGTAAATAAAGTCATACCTGATGATGGAGCTGCAGAGATTTGGATAAAACAATTGGCTTACGAAAATGCCTCTTCAGCTTGAAAGATCCTGCTTCACAGAGTTTGCAACACTGGGACATTAAATGATTTCATCCGCCTTTGTGCAGAGGTTACACCCTCTTATCTGCAGGAGCTTACTCTTGTGGCTGCTCTGAAAGGTCAGTCCATCAAACAACCCCAGGCCCCACAAACAATGCGGACATTCACCAACCCTTTCCTTCCCATGGGACTGACTCCCTCTGCAGTAACGTAATTCCACACCTCTTCTACTGTTTTGCAAATTGCCAGATTCCTTCACATCTTAAAACAGATAATGCCCCAGCTTATATTTCTAAGGGCTTTCAGGAATTTTACAGCACCATTGGAATTATAAAAATCATACCCCTTTTGTGATCAATCACTTGCTATTACTAACCTGCCCCAGAGGCTACGTTTCTGTTTTTCCAGAGGATGCTGACTCCCCTATCTGGATTCCTGATGGCTTAATTCGACCTGCAGGCACAGCCCGACACCACTCCCCCTGAGAAGTCTCCCCAGCAACGAGCAAGTCACTGCCAAAACTTCGTGTGATTGGTGCCCACCAGCTCCTCCATCTCCTCATCCTTATTAACCCTTTTCAGATACTGTAACTCCTCTCTTCCAGTTTTTCTAGGGTGTTTACAGCTACTGGTCCAATTGTCCTCTTACACCCCCACTAGGTGACTTCTGAGATGTTCAGCATCCGTGCCTGTGTTCTCTCTCCTTACACTATGATATTCACAGGCCCCAGTCGCTCCCTCTCTCCATTATACCTGAAAAAGACACTGCATTGGTAACTTGCAAGAACGGTATACTGAGTAACTGTTTAAATTCATCTATGTCATCCCTTACCTTTACTATTGTGAGAAAACTCCCTTATGCTCTGCTGCCTGTAAATCTCACAGGAGAATGGTATGAAGATTCAGGCTTACATGCTTTAGAGATAGTAACTGATTATCTTAGTCGTCCTCGACGTTTTTTTACAGTTTTAATATTAGGGATAACTGCTTTAATTGGAATTATAGCCTCAGTAACTGCCTCCTCTATAGCCCTTACAAAGGAGATCCATGCAGCTCACTATGTTAATAATGTGGCTAGAAATGTCTCACTAGCATTGGCCACACAAGAAATTATAGACAGAAAATTAGAAAATAAGGTTAATGCACTAGAAGAGACTGTTATGTATATTGGCAACCAGCTACACAATTTGAAAATATGGCTGTCTGTTTCCTGTCATACCAAATACAAACGGGTCTGTGTGACCCCATTACCCTACAATAAAATAGATCTTACATGGCCACAGGTACAAGCTCACCTACAAGGAGTCTGGAATGACTAACCTGTTCCATTTAACATAACACAGTTACATGCCCAAATACAAGTCATGAGTCGCTCTACCTTACCAATGATATCAGCTGAGGCAACTGTGTCTAATTTTATAAACATGTGTAAGAAGGCCTTATCCACAGAATCTTGGAGCTCATTTTTAATAAATCTAGGCATCTGTGCTGGGGTAATTCTAACACTGTTATTTTACCTACCAGTCATCCTCTGACAACTCGGACAGACGATAAAGACCAAACAAGTGGAAGTACAAATGCTTAAGATAAAAAATAAAAAGAAGGTGTAGGTGCCGAGGCCCGTTACCCACAAAGGTCTCTATCAGCAAAGCTATATGCCTATGTGATGACGAGTGACCACATTTCACCCTTGACATATTTTTTTGGACGACTCACCCTAATGATATTTGGCACCCGAAATAAATCTTCCTCAAAAATATCGTGTTATCTCCCGGCACTACGACCAAAGAAGATGCTTTCCGAGAAGGGTTTTACAACCCCCTCGGCTTAATGAGTCCCAACACAGCATGTTCAGCCCGGGAACACTAAGGCCGGCCCGGGTACACTGGATTACCCCAACTGCATTTCCCTCCATCCACATGTGAAACACAAGATTGCAGAAAAGTCCCTGGAAGGCTTCCCAAGGACGATTCTCCACACAGCCCTTAAAGCTATACAAACATCCCACTACCTACAGCAGGAAGATAGGTAGACTCCCAAGTTTATTATAATTGGTAGGACAAATGAATAAACACTAAAGAAATATCCTCCTTAGAACAGCTTAAGGTTGGGGGATGGTGGACACTGACTGTCCTCACAGACAGAGATAAAATAAGAACATAGGAAGAGCAAATAGAGACAGCTAAATAATGAAGCTGTGAGGAGTTTACCCTTCTTTCTGTGCCCTTGACCTCTAGGCATGAATAGAACCATTAAGCTCAAAGCATAACTTTGTTTTCACTGTCAACTATCACCACAAAACACCTGCCCCAGGCCATTAAGTAGAGGGCCTCGACAATTACAAGAAAAAGGAGGGCACCAGGAGTCAGTTTCTTGCTAGCCAGTAGCTTATGTGATGAAAAAACTAGGGTGAAAATCACGTCACTCCAACTATAAAAAATAAAGACAGATCTTTTGGGGATGCCATTCTTCAAAACTCTTTCCTGTCTCAGTCAAATTTCCTTCCACCGACACCGTTTCCCTCCCTTCGCTGGGATGAAAAAGTTGCCAGGGCTGGCTCCCAGCAGAAAAAAATTCTGCCAGGTCCCTTAAGTAGGAAAACTCAGGGTACAGACAAGATCTTTATGTAGGCACGAATGACGACCAGCCCCCTATCTTTCTCAATGCATGCAGATGGAAACGTATGCCCACACCAATCACCATGGCCCAGGTAGGAATCGAGTGAAGAGCTAGCACCAAACACTTGGTGACCAGCTATTTCGGAACCTGAGGTGAACACATACAAGAAAAGTTTATGAAATTCTGGGCCAGTGTTCCTAGTAAGAGCTCTAAAAATCTGCTGACAGAATTTCCAAAAGGAAATCAAACCCATCACTGTTGAGTTGCATACAACTCAAAGAGACTCTAGCTTTCAGAGTAGAACTGCCCCACAGATTCCAACGAGTGCCTGGCAGATCTGAACTGCCAATCTTTTGATTAGCCCACGTAACACTTAACCCATTACACTATCAGGCTTTCCGTCAATCTCCAACACACTAATAATCAAACTACCTCACACAAACAGTCTATTTGGATATTTCAAAAACAACAAAAAACAAAACGCAGTAAACAGACAGATTACAAAAGCTTTCCGATAGTTCTGAGACAACAGTCAACTAGATCCACTAAAAGAAGAAGTCTAAAATGACTTTAGAAAGCTCCCAAAACAAAGAAGCAAAACATTTTTAAGACAAAGAGAACGTCTTGGAATTACTGGAAGTAGATCACAACAGAATAAAATAGAAAACTCTTCAAGAGGTAAGGAAGGAAATCAGGTAAAATGCAGCACCCAACCCAGTGCTGTCGAGTCGGATCCAACTCGTGGTGACCCTTGAACAGCATCATAAAAAATTATAGACGACAAGAAGACTTCAACAATAACCATCTAAAATTTGAGTAGATTTACAACACAATTACAGAATTAGACAACTCTGTAGAAAGTCAAAGGAGCACAATTAAGGCAATGGGAGGCACCATTAGTGAGAATGACGATAAAGCAACTGTTTAAGTCATCTGGTACAGCTCTAAGAGGGGCACCATGAGTGGGTGATTTTAGCAAAGAAAAGTTTATTCTTAAACACGACAGTAGGCTACACGGATGAATTCAGGGTGTCCGCACCAGGGGAAGGAATTCCTTTGTTGGCTGTGGAGTAAGAGCCTGGTGTTGCATCAGTCTTTACTCAGGAAACACCTTGGCCCAGGAACCTCACACTTGACAGACTGCTCTACTGCTAGTGCTACTTTCGTGATGTTATGAGGTTCCTAATTCTCTCCTTTTTTCCGTTTCCTTCCATCTCTTCTAGAATAAAAAGTCGTGCAAGGCACACTTCAGGGAAATTCCTTTAGTAAGGAGTTGCAGTCTCAACCCAATACTCTCCTAAACTAATCCTGTCTATTAACCACAAACAGAGATTAGGATTTACAGCATAGCAAAGTCACGGAAAGAAGGGTAATCACAGAATAATGGGAATCACAGCCCACTGAAATTGCTATGTACATTTTTCAGAAGACAACATTAAACTCATGACAGAAACAGATAACAAATATGTGATGAAAAATCAGCCAAGACAATTTTAAAAAATGAAGAAACACAGCAATGCGGGCATGAACTAAAATGAATGATATGTGAATGACTAGAGTATGACAGAATAACAGGGGAATAACAGAAAATACAGAGAGAACTGCTGAAGATCTGCTAACAAAAAACTTCTCTGATACCATAAAAGATGAGAAAATATCTATCCTAGATGGTCATCAAACTCCACACAGGACAGATCCCAGAAGAAAGGCACCAAGGCATATCATAATCAAACTTAACAAAACTAAAGATAAGCAGAAGGTTTTAAAGGCAGTTAGGGTTAAACAAATAAATAACCTACAAAACAGTCAATAAGACAAAACGTGGACGGCTCAGGAGAAACCACAAAGGCAAGAAGGAAACAGGATGACATATAAAGCCTTCCAAGAAAAAAATCTGCCAGCCAAAAATTATGTACCCAGCAAAACTGTCTCCTAAATATGGTAGTGAAACTACGACACTCCCAGATGAACGGAAGTTTAGAGAATGTGCAAAACTCAAAGTGAAATTACAGAAAATACTGAAGGAACTTCTTCAGTTAGAAAATACACAACACATGATAAAAATGAAAGGCTACGATGCAAGGCAGAGAAACTAAATATCTACTCAGAGAGGGAAAGTATAAAAATACATCAAAGCTAAAACACTTAAGAATACAAAAACTGACATTTCTGGAAACACAAGAGGACAGTACTGTATCAAAACGTGACACTAAATAATGTAGTCACAGGTCTTTCATATGGAGCGGAAGTCAAGGCAACACAGGTTTAAATTTAGAACAACAGGGGTGAATACTAAGGGAACGACAAGGAAGTGAACATTTCTACTCATCAAAATAAAATACAAAAACATGAAGTGTCGACAAACATGATTCAGACAACAATACAGAAGGTGAAAAGAAAACCCATAAAGGAAAACGAATCAGCACAGAAAATTAAGTGGAATAAACAAACTGTCAACAACAAACAGAAAAAAAAAAAGCACTACAATTATACCTATTACTAATTATCCTGGATAGAAATGGGTTAAATCTATCAAAAAGTGACAAAGAATAGCAGAATGGCTAAAACAAAAACACAATCCATCTATAAACTGCCTACAACATATACATCTTAGACATCAAGATATGGGGTCTGACAATGAAGTCCACAAACTTCACTGTTCTAAAGGCCCACATATCACCATGGTCACCTCTGAAGTACACCCCTTGAGAAGCACTGATCCCAGCACCTAGCTTATCCTTCCAAGCAATTCTAGAACTCTTTCTGGAATGGACATTGCACACGTGTGGCAGGGCGGCAAGTTCATGCACTTCATTGTCTAGTTGTCTTTGAGGGAGTCTTTATGCAGTAAATAACAGCATAGGAACACCACCCCTGTGTACCTGATCTGACTCTCAATCAACTATCTCTATATCTCAAGTTAGGGGGAATACTGAAGGAAGACATTTTGATGATATTCCAGATATCAAGGGTAATAGAATGATCAGAGCTGTCATGTCAGCCTTGATTTCTTGATGTCATCAAAATGGCTTTCTTTCAGTATTTCTTCTATCTTCAGCTAAAAAAGTCACTGGAGGCCTGATCAGGTGAGCAGGGAGGGTGTTCCAATACCGTTAGTTGTTTACTGGCTATAAACTCCATCACAGACAGTGCCTTGTGACCTGTGGCACGGTTGTGATGCAAGACTCATGAGCTGTTTGTGAAAGGTTCAGGTCTTTTTCACCTAACATTTTCATATGGTATTTTCAGCACTCCAAACAGTACGCTTAGGTTACATGTTGGTCGAGTTGGTAAACACTCATGACAGACAATCACTCTAACATCAAAAAACATTAGCAACATCGTTTTGATTCTCGATTTGCACATAGGGAATTTTTGGTACCAGAGACCTGGCTGACTTTGATTGAGCACTGCGACGCTTTGTTGCAGGGTCCTACTGGTACACTCATGTTTCACCAACAGTGATGACACCACCCAAAACATTGTCTTGCCTCTAGAAAACGTCTTGCTGGGCAAACTTCAAATCTCCTTTCGTTTTGTTCATCACTGAGCTTCTTCAGGACCACTGCTGCACACGTTTCTCATGCCAAGATTTTCAGTTAACATCTTCCTGTGGCTCCCTGGATGCTTACTTGATCTGCTATGCTTCTCTCACTCAGCTGATGATTTTGATGCACAATCTGATGAAGTCTATCAATGTTTGAATTGGTTCTGCTCCTTACTGGCCGCCCAGACTGCTCTTCATCAGTCCTGACACTTCCTGAATGTCATCAAAATGTCTTCCTTTCTATATTTCCCCTCAGAGAAATGTTTAATCCATGTGTACATTGCTGTTTGCTTCATGACATCATCCCCAATCAACCTGGATTCACATGTTCCTGATTTCACTTCCACTCTTGCCAAGTTGAATAAGAAATTTCAAGTTTGCTTTGTGCCCTAATTTAAACTCTCACAGTTTTGGCAACAGCACACAAAAACACGCAATAATGAATGCCACTCAGGAAGACACTAGCACACGTCAACACAAACACACCTGTGAGACACTGATATACTAAGTTTATGAAACCTTACCGAGTTATTTGTATAGTGCTGCCAACATTAAGCACAAGGTGCCAAGATCATGAACTTAATTGCCAGACCTCGTACATGTAGTTTCTGAATTACGTTCCACTGGTCCATGTATCAGTTCGAGTAGTTGTTCCAGTACCAGGTGTCTTTGTTTCTAAGGTGTGTCTCTGGTAAACAGTGTACTGACCGATCCTGTTTGTCAAATCCATTCTATCACTCTCTGTGTCTCTTTCTGGGCACATTTAAGCTTTTTACATTCAGGGTAATTTTTGATTGGTGTGAGTTTATGACATTCATTTTGTAGCACCTTTGTTTTCTGCTGCTGCTCTTCTCTTTGTCTCTCTTATGCTCCTGTGCTGAATTCCTTTATCTTATGAATGTCTTGATCATTTCTATTGTTTTTGTAGGTAACACGTTTTACAGGTTTCTTCCCTATTTTGATGACTGGGTTTATTATCTTTCCTTGTGGTTACCTTAAAATTTATCCTTATTTTCCTAGGTTAGAACCAGTCTACTATTGTGCGGTATTGCCTTGGCTTCTACTCTATCACAAAGTTCTACAACTATACCTTTTCTTCTCACTTCTGTTATTCAAATGTTATTATCATTTATTCCTTAACTGGTCTGGATCACTTCTGGAAGTCTTTTGGTTTCGGATAGTCCTTGCGAGTTCATTTCCTAGGCTGCTATCTGTCTGCTTCAATCTTGTGCCCTATATTGAAACTGTGGTCTCATGCAGTCTGTTCTCAGACTGAAGGATGTGCTCTAATAGTTCCTGTAAGTATGTTTTGGTTTTTACATAGTCCCTTAATATCCATTTATCTGGAAAGATAATTTACAAACATCTGTCCACATAAAAACTTGAAGGAATATATCCAGCAGCTTTATACACAAGAGACAAAGTGCAACCAACAGGTGATGGGAAAAATATACTGTTACATCTATGGAATGCAATTACTATTCAACAATAAAAATGAAGTTGGCTATTAACTCACAACTATAGGATTTTAAATGCATAGCACAAAGTGAATGAAGGCACTCTGGAAAAAACCTAGAGTCAATAGAAAGATCAGAGGTGGGACTAAGAAGGCAGAGTAGCTGGACACATCCTGTGATTTCCTCTGACAGCAAACACCCAGAAAATGAACTGATTATATATGACATGTTAGGGGATGTAAACATCAAAAGGGAAGTTGAGAAATTTGACTGAGAACCAGGGAAGGGACAATAGGTTCAAAAGTACCTAAAACTGGCCAGATGTTCCCTGTTGGGAATGAACATCCTGCAAAAGGACTGGCAGCCAAAAGCATGGTGGGCAGAGCAACAGCTTTCAGAAAGCATCTCAATCAGTGGGAGAAACCAGGTGGACAAGAGCCTACTCATGCCTCCACAATCAGTGAAAAACAGCACTCAGTTGTAAAAGCTAACTACCTTGAGCCTAATCTACCGCACACAGATCAAGGCCATTCCTTCAGAAAGAACCTCTCACCCTCTTACGGGCACTTCCCACTCTCTTCTCTGCAGAACCCCAGCTGCAGAGACTGACGCATTACCTGAGTTAGAAGTAGGACTCCTTGTGTGTGCCCTGACCGTTTCTCATACACCTCAAGAGGGAACAATTTAACAAATAACAGGAGAGAGGATATAAAATAATCTGTTGGCTCCCCCAAGCCAGCAACTTGCAGAAAAAGAGGCAGGCATCAGATGACATGCCTTCCTGAAATACACTCATCGTGGGCTGTCAGCTCCCTGCTTTCCTCATCATGTGCAGGCACCTGGGCCTATACCAATCACCCTGCCCATCTCGGAACGCAGGGAACAGCCTGCAGGACATACCTGATGACCAACTTCCTGGACACTTCAGCTAAATACTACAAGAAAATAAATAAATTCCTAGGATTCCATACTTAGTGACACCTGTAACCACTTGGTGGCAGGATGTTAGGGCCTCAAAGCCACCGACAGTGAAACTAAGTCACACGACCAGCCTGTTTTCATATTTCAAAACAAAACCGGAAGCTAGAACATAGCACGGAAATAAATAAATACAATAACTTCGGGATGCCTCAGGAATAACAGTCAATATTAATTCCCTTAAGAGGGCAGACCACTACAGCTTCAGAAAGCTCCTCAAACAAAGAGTCAAGAAATTTTGAGGTGAAGAGAACTTGTCTGGAGTTACAGGGGTTTGAACACAAAACAGTGATACTCACAACTTGTGTTAGTTAGCTAGGGCTGCTCTAACAGTAATACCACACAGTGGATGGCCTTAACAAAGGAAGGTTTATTCTTACATAGCCTGGTAGTCCGCAAGTCCATCTTCAGGGTCTCCGCTCCAGGGAAAGGCTTTCCTCTTGTCGGCTCCGGAGGAAAGTCCGGTATCGCATCAGTCTTTCTTCAGGGAGCATCTTGGAATCTTAGGTCTGAAGGACGCACTCTTCTCCTGATGCTCCTTTCTTGATGGTGTGAGGTTCCCAAATCTCTGCTTCCTTCTCTTTCATCTCTTGGAGGATCAAAGGATTCAGGGTGGTGTAAGCCATACTAAACGGAGCAGGGATGTGATCTTATAAAAAGATTTACAGCCCACCGTAATCCTTTAACATACAGCACTGGAAAACGACAGGTGGAGGTCAGCCTCAAGATACTAGGAATCATGGCCCAGTCACATGGCGACACCTGTTTTTGGGGAGACACAATTCTATCTATCACAGAAATCCTCAGGAGATCGCAAACCGATCAGGTAAAAAGCACAGAATAATGACAAATTGAACAGGCTGCAAGAAAGCACAGAGAGGTAACAATCACAAATCTAGAAGATCAGTATCAAGTTGCGGAATTACAAAACTCAATACCAAGTCAACGGAGCAGAATTAATGCAATGGAAGGTAGAATTAGTGAGACTGAAGGTAAAGCAAAGGACACCAACATATTTGAAAAAAAATCAGCTGAAAACCATTTTGAAATGAAAAATACAAAGAATTATTTGGGAATACATTAAGGGGAAAACTCTATCAGTGACTAGAATACCAGAACAGGGAATGGGTAACAGACAGAATTGTGGAAGAATTCTTGACAGAAACATTCCCAGATATCATGAAAGATGAGGTGACAAATATACAAGATGCTCATTAAAGTCCATAAGAGGTTGATCTCAAAAGGAAGCCATCTTACACTCAAACTTGTCAGAAATAAAGATATAGAGAGAACTTGAAAAGTGGCTAGGATGAACAAAAAATAATCTTCCAAGAAGGAAGTAAATTCAGCACTACTCAGCAGAAGCAATACAGGCAACACATATACAAAGTCTTGAAGACAAAAACTGCCAGCCAAGAATTATGTATCAAGCAAAACTGTCTCTGAAATAGGATGGTGAAATCAGGACATTTCCACATAAACAGACGTTTAGAGAATTTGCAAAAACCAAACCAAAATGACAAGAAATACTAAACAGTCTTTGAATCAGAAAACGAGTAACACTAGATAATGAACCAAGACTAGAATGCAGGACAGAGCAAACATATATCAATCCAGATAGGGAAATTGCAAAGCAAATTAAAACTAAAACACTAAAAATAGAGAAACAGCAGTTTGACAAAAGAAAGGTCAGTGCCAGGCATTTGTGGGCAGGGGAGAGAAGGCTTCCAGTGACATACATCCCAAGTCGGTGCTGCCTTGTTCCATGACAGCTGAATACATGAGAACGCGGGAGGAGACGGATGTCTGAGGCATAGCTTCCTGGGACAAAAGGAGGGACAGGAGGAACTCGTGAGGCATCAGAACTGCTCCAACGAGGCTCTATTTTTTGCAGGGAACTGACAGCTGCAAAGGCTGCCCAGGGACAGGAGCGGGTGTACAGTCCTCACTGGTAAGGTTTCAAATGGCAACATAAACCCACAAAGCACACAGATGTGCCCATAAAACACACAGTCAGGAATGGCCATGCTAAGCGCAGAGTTTACCAGCAAGTCGTCCGGGAAGAAGACTGTCTTACACAGTTGTAAATGTTATTTTCATGGAAATGACAGCCCAAGTAAACATGGCAGTTGTAGGACGGCGTTTTCACGAGGTTAAGTCAGCCTGCTGAGGGGGCCCTAGCTCTAATCTGGAGAGCCCTGTGAGGACCTGACAGCCTACTTCTGAGGAGAATCAGCCAGAGAAATCGGAGAAGTACAAGTGGAACACAATCTGATCTACTGCTCGAGATCATCCCCCCAGGTTGGAAGATAGTCAAAGCCCGACTAGAGAAGAGCTGTCTCCTCAAAGCAGACACAACCTTAAGGAAGTACATGGAATCAAGCTTTTGGGACCGTCATTTGCTGATATGGTAGGACTGAAATCGAGAAAAAACAGTTACAAGCGTCGATTAAAAACTGGAATGTGGAAAGTAAAAAATTACAAATGTAGGAAAATTGGAAATGGTCAAAAAAGTGAATGCAACATATAAACACTGACATCCTAGGCATCAGTCAGCTGAAATGGACTGGTACTGGCCATTCTAAATCAGACAAACATATTGTCCACCATGAAGGGAATGACAACTGGAAGTGGAACTGCATCGTATTGATTCTCGAAGCCAACATTCCAAGATCTTTCCTCAAGTACAACACTCTCAGTGATAGGACAACATCCACACTGCCGCAAGGAAGATCGGGGAATGTGAAAATGAAGACGCTTGGCAACGTCTGCAGTCTGCAACTGATCCAACATGCAAGTAGGATACACTGATAATTACCAGTGACTGGAATCGGAAAGCGAGAAAGAAGGATTGCTACTTGGGGACCATGGCCTTGGTCGTAAAGATGATCACAGAGATCGTATCACAGCACTTTGTAAAAGCAACAACTTCTTCACAGCAATTATCTTTCTCACCAACCTAAACAGCAACTATACCACATAGACGTCACCAGATGGAATACACAAGGATCAAACAACTACATTGTGGAAAGGGATGATGGAAAAGCTCGATATCAGCAGTCACAACAACGCAAGCTGTCAACTGTGGAACAGACCATCAAACGCTCCAATGGAAATTCAAGTCGAAACTCAACCAAATTAGAACAAGTCCACAAGAGGTGAAATATGAACTTGAGTATAACCAACCTGAGTTGAGGACGCCTCAGGAACTGATTTCATGGTACCTCACAATTGCAGTAGCAGCAGAAGCTTCTAATAACGAAAGCTGTGACAATCTGAGTAAGAAAATAAGTACTAATATCTAGTAGACCATACTGGTAACAACTTAATGAGTAAATAAAGTGGGGTAAAAGAAAGCTATCCCATGTGATAGAATTCCAATTATTAAGTACAGAATGAATGGGTGGAGTAGAAAAATCACCATTTGGGAAACACAACAGCACTACTGGTTTCAGGTAATGATGATCAGATCTAAAATAAATACACAAATGCAGAATGAAAAACACTATTTCTATAGTCTCAAATTATCTCCGTACGAGAAATTGATTAATGACTCATGGTAAAAATACTTAAGTTCACAGTTGGCAAACCTAGAAGAAAGCGCCTTATCTACGAAAGCAAAATAAAACCTTAGTCATGAATGTATGAATGCCTTTTATTGCACGCAAGTTAATATCAATTGAAAACAGTAAAAAATGGCACACCACATATGCTCAAGACCTATTTCTGCCACCCAAAGACTGGAAGAAACAAAAATGGAGCATGGACTCCAAAAGCAATCAGCATTGCAGCTGATCATGGAACTAGAGAAAGAAACACTAACAAAGACAGTCCCAGTTACCACAAACCTGCTGCTTTTCACCAAAGAAGTAAAGTACCTTCATTGATTCTTTCTTTGAATTTTGGTTGTTTTCTCAGTCACTAACTTTGTTCTCTCATCAGAGACTTTCAAAACTTTGCTGTTTCAAATTACAGCATTACGAATAACACAACTGTGACTTACCACCTCCTTTCACTGTCAGATCTCACGTGCTCAGTGAGGTGTGACGAAGGACAACAAGCTTTGCCACATTTCTTACATTCAGAAGGCCCCTCTCCACTCTCAGCACTCACAAGGGTAGTTCAGTATGAGAAGGCCCTAAGGCTTCAGCACATGTCTTACATTTGTAAGGCCTCTCTCCACTGTGAATACTCACACGGCTACGGAAGTGGGAGAAGCAACTAAAACTCCGCCACATTCTTTACAGTGACAGGGCCCCTCTTCACTGTGAGGAAACATATGTCGAGTGAGGATCGAGGAGCAACCTAAGGATTTGCCACATTCTTTACATTCATAACGTCTATGTCCACTGTGAAATCTCATACGTGCAGTGAGGCCTGACAAATGAGAAAAGACTTTCTCACACTGCTTACATGTATAAGCCCTCTCCATGTTGTGAATTCTCATATATTAATTCCCAAGAGTGCCTAAATGATTTGTGACAGTCTCTATATTCGTAAGGCCTCTCTTCTCGGTGAGCTGCTATACGTGTAGTAAGTCTGACAGCCCGATAAAGGCTTTCCCACATTGCTCACATGCAGAAGGCCTCCCTTGACCAGGAATTCTCATACATGCAGTGAGGTCTGAGTAATGACGAAAGCCTCTGTCATGTTCCTTACATTCATAAGGCCTCTCCCCATTGGGAATTCTCATATGTACAGTAAAGGGTGAGGAGGAACTCAAGGACCTGTCGTATTCCTTACAGCGATAAGGACTCTTTCCATGTCCAGTGAGGTGGGAGGAATTACGGAAAGCTTTCCCACAATCCTTGTATTCATTTATAACGCCGCCCTCCACTATGAATTCACAAGTTTTGTAAGGCATCATGGCCACCTAAAGGCTTTTCCACATTCCTGACATTCACAGGGCTTCTCTTCACTCTGAATTCTCATACATCTAGGAAGGTCTGAGAAAGGACAGTCAGGCTGTCCCACATTGCTTACATTCACAATGCCTCTCCCCTTTGTGAAAATGTTTACTTTCAGGAGTAACTAAATGATTTTCCAGATGCCTTATCTTCAAAAGGACTCCTGCCACTCTGAAGTCTCAGATGACCTTTAAGAAGGAACTAAAGAATCCGCCACATCCCTTACATTCATAAGGCTTCTCTCCACTGTGAAGTCCTGTACCTCTAGAGAAGCTTGAAGAACAACTAAAGGCTCTCCCACATTCCTCACATTGGTAAGGCTTTTCCTCATTGTGAATTTGGCTATGTTTAGTTAACTCTGAGGAGCTGCTCAGGGATTTGTCCCATTCCTTACACGGGTAAGGCCTCTCTCCTCTCGGAGTACCCCTATGTCTAGTGAACTGTGAGGAACGAAAGGCTTTGACGCATTCCTTACACTTACATGTCCTTTCTTCACTGTGAATTCTCACGTTTAGTTAATTGTAAGGAGGAACTACAGGATGTGTCCCATTCGTTACATTCTTAAGGACTGAATTCTGATGTTTAGTGACGTTGGAAAAGCATCTACAGGCATTCCCACAGTCTTTACACTCATACACCTGTTCCCACTGTTGAGTTCTTATACGTGTAGAGAGGTTTCATGGCCAAGTAAAGGCCTTCCTACATTCCTTACACTCATAAGGAATCTCTCCACTGTGAATTCTCCTATGTGTGCTGAGGTGTGACATATAAAGAAAGGCTTTGTCACATCCCTTACATTCATAAAGTCACTCTTCACTGTGAACTCGCAGTATGTATAACGGGGTCTGGGTTCTGATGAAACATGTTCCCACATTTTTAACATTCACAGGAAGTAAGTAACTTTCTAGGAAGTATTCTCAGAGGAGTGCTGTTGTAACAGGGACAACTGCACAGTTCTCCACACTCCTACATGGAGAGGCCTTGCATCCAGAGTGACATCTGACAGTTTGCTGAAGTGATGAATGACCTACTGAAGTTATCCATGTTCAAGAAATCCAGAAGCACATAGGCGGGCATGCAAATTTTTATGGGAATGTACATTTTCATTCAGTCATAATACAAAAAAAGAAGAGAGAGAGAAGACAAGACAAAAAAAAAAGAAAGAAAGAAATCCAGAAGGACGTTCCTCCCTAGGAGTCCTCTGGAGCAAGGCTGGAGTCTTATGGAAGGTCTGTCCATACTGACTGTCTTCATTACTTATAGAGAGGTTCTTAATCATATGCTGTCTGTGGAGAATAGGCAGCTTGCTTGCTGTAGTCATCTGGTACCGCTCTAACTGAGATACCATGAGTGAATAGCTTTAGCACAGAAAAGTTTACTCTTACACAGTCCAGGAAACTGCAATTCCAAATTCAGGATGTCCATTTTATGGCTCTGGAGGAAGGTCCCTGTGATGTATCAGTCTCTGTTCAGGAGTATCTTGGTGCACGAACCTCAGACCTGAAGGACACGCTTTACTTCCAGTGCTGCTTTCCTGATAACATAAGGTGGCCAAATCTCTGCTTCCTTCACTTTCTTTGTATCTCTTGTAGGATCAAAGGATAAAAGGTACTACAAGCCCCATTCCAGGCAAACTCCCTTAACAAGCGTTTTGCAGTCCCACCATAATCCTCTCTTAAGACGATTCTCTTAGCCACAGCAGACATTGGCATTTATAGCATAGGAAAAATCACAAAATGGAAAACAATCACAGAATACACGGAATCACCATCCAGCCAAATTACTAAGTATTTTTCAGGGGACACAATTCAATTGATAACAATGCTGTTAGATAGCAATGCACCATTCACAGTAATCATGGCCCTGAACTGTCTTGTGTTTCACAGATTAAATCATCTGGCAGAGAAGCTACCACGACTTTCGCTGTACTTCGAAAATATGAGATTCTTAAATAATTGTAGATAACTGAAATACGTTTTCAATATTCAGTATTTCAACTCACAATTAAGAAAAATACTACACTGTGAAAGTCTTCTGAGAAACAGTGATAAAAAAAAGAAGACCCATTGCCATCAAGCTGATTCCAACTCAGTGACCCTACAGGACAAAGCAGAACTGCACCACAGGGTTCTGAAGGAGTCCCTGGTGGACTGGAACTAATGACCCTTTGGTTAGGAGTCGAAGCTCTAAACCACTATATCACCATGGTTTCCACAGGATACGACAGCTGGATTTTATTATATTTCTATATCCACATATATATAGGTATATATACTTCTAAGGCACCAGCGGTCCTGGCGAAACAAAGGTTAAGAGCTTGGCTGCTAACCAATACACTGGCAACTCAAATCCAGCAACTGCTCTTTGGAAATCTGATCGGGCAATTGCGTTTGGCCTTGCACGGTCACCGTGAGTCAGAATAGCTTCGAAAGCAATGGGTTTAGTTTTCTGGTGAGGCTGTATTGGACCAGAAAATAAAAGTTCGTGGTGAAACCAATCCAGCAGCACATTCATGAATGAGAACGGAATTGGTGACCTGGGTTTCAGACCTGTGTGTGTGGACGCACGCTTCTGAGAGGACACTTGGGTGCAGGTAACATGGAGAGTGTGGACAAAGGCATATCATGAAGGAAGACAGGGAACAGCAATGACTACTTCCTTGACTCTGAGCCAAAACTCTGGTCTTCAGGATCTCTGGAGATGTGCAAAATCATCATGTCAACTGTGTAATCAACAGAGGAAGAATCTTTACAATGTCCGAGACCACCAATAACCTGTTTACCAAAAAAATGAAGGAAAAAAAAATACTGAAATCAACACTCACCCTCAGAACATCTAAAGGGCCATAAAGCTTTTCACTGAAATTGAAATGAGAAGTGAGTTTCATACACAGAATGCTATGAGGAAACCAGTATCTGTATGCTCCTTAGAGCAAAGGACCTCACGTCTCTTCTTTAACAATGCATTCCCATTCCTTAGCCTGTATATGGGGTAACACTGAGGAGTATGACATATTGGTTACTACATGATAAATGTTAAAGCAAATTAGGTCATCCATACCTACTGAGGCCAGGTTTCTGAAGGTTTCCAGCATCACCTCTCTGTAGAGTTTCCTCTGAGAAACATCCAGCAATGCCCACTCTTCCTCGGTGAAGTCCACAGCCACATCCTCACCAGCCACTGAGCCCTAGAAATTCAGAATATTCTACTTCAGTAAGGTACCATGTACTCCAACGTGTGTGGAAAGCACTATAAGGCTGACAGTCCCGAAGAAATGAGATTTCATGGGGTTCTGCCACAGGGTTCTCTGCTCTCCTAAGGTCTGCTCTGGGGGTCAGCCATCAGCCTCACCTCTTCACTGTCTCACTGTCTCCATTCAACCTCATGGACTGCATCCTGTCTACGAGACTTAAAAACATTTCTCATATGAGGGACTTCTTTCTCTACTTTGACTACCTCCAATTCCACTCATTTCTGCTCTCTTCAGTCTAGAACACTCAGAGCACAGAGCAGAGAAATGCTCTCCAACAAAAGCCCTATTTCCACATTCAGATCACCTCTCCCTGGGACGGGAGGTTACCACCTTGCTCTGCATCCGCCTGAATACTTGAAAAAACTGGAAATACAGGGTGACAGCTTGACACAATGAACCTGAAAAGGTCCATGTGTAAACTCTTTAGGGTGCTGAAAAAAGGAATTTTCAATGAAGAAGTCAATGGAGCAGTTTCAATGCCCTGGGCCCTATTTCTACAAAACTAATCCTTCTGGTTCCAACTTTTGCATTTCAGTCACCAGTAAGCAATGATCAGTACATCTTAACTGCAACTTGGATCAATTTTAGACTGCAGAATTTGACCCCCCAAAATCTTCAATCTTTTCATCTTTGGCCTTAGTGGTTCATAGGTAAATTTAAATGATAGTCCTGTTAACTGTTCTACCTGGTAGGAGTATGACACTCTATGAGACAGTCTTCTACTGCTGTTCATAAGCTTTCCACAGGCTCACTCTTTCAGAAGTACATTACCAGGTTCTTCTGAAACCTGTCTAGGAGTTCAGCTAAAATTTGTCTACTATGAGTGACCTTCATGGTCTCTGAAATACTGATGACACGGCATCCAGCATCACAGCAAAATAAAAGTGACCACAGAACCATAAACGGCCAGATACATGGGGGTTTATGCTATCGTTAACAAAGAAAACTTAAAACAATGGCTAAAATGCAAAATTTACATTTATACTAAGCTTTGAAACAGCAAAATGTTGGGCATTCTCCAATTTCCATTGGTAGCAACACACTCAAAACAACCAAGATCAACCACAGGCAGTATTACGGAGCTTCCTAGGAAATCGTAATAAAGCTTTCTCTACTGTAAAAACTGCAAGGGAATTATTAAAAAGCAAGTGTAAATCCTACTACCTTTTGTCCAAAAAACTAGGAGAAATAATGTGTTTCACTTCTGAATTTTTACTCTAACATCAGGCAAAATTCGCAAGTCTTTGTCTTTGAGAAGTTTATAACCAATACATTGAAAAATTCTTGAAATAATCTGAGCTACAATGTTTTTCCAATGGAAACTGTTAGCCTCAGAAGTTAAATAGAACATCTGATTGGCTGAGCTTTTCCAGCAAAAGAGACATTTTTATTTTAGATTCCCATACAAGACTCTGTAATTGTTGAAAATGACTGGGGCTTACCAGCTATAGCAGACAGGTGGCCAGACAAAGACTCGACGGGGGATAGCATCCATCTAAAACACCTAAAAACCTTCAGGAAACAATATCCCTCCAAAGGATGGAGTACACCCCACACATTATCCAGCTGGACCCACTGTCCACGCCCACACTGCAACGAGGAATTTGGGAGAGTACCCCAGGGACAATCAGGGCCTTCCAGTATTAACACTCTCAAAATATAACATGCAGCTGCAGTTCTGGAACTGCAGTGAAAAGCCTCTAAGACCTGGGGAGCTGCACACTCAACTGTGTAATCCCAAAATATGTATCAGCTTGGTTAGACTACGATTTCTAGTATTATGGGGTTTTCCTTCATTCATGATTGTTTCGTATGAGTTATGAATTCTAATCTCTGCCTGTGCTTAGCGTGGCAGGATTCGGTTACGTTAGAGAGGATGGGGTGGGACTGTCACATCCTTCCTAAGGTCACATCTGCGGTTCCATTTAAAAGGAGTTTCCCTACGGAGTGGCCTAATAACACTTTTTGTCTTGTAACAGATTAGAGGAAAGGGAAGCGAGCAGAGTAGGAGACCTCCTACCACCAAAAGGCAGCATTAAGACTAAAGCATGTCCTCTGGACCCAAGGTCCCTGGGCTGAGAAGCTCCTTGACCAGGGGAAGATTCAAAGACCTTCCTCCTCAGCTGAGGAAGACAGAAAGCCTCCCCTTGGCTTGGGACTTGTAGCCTACCAGACTATGAGAAGATACACTTTTCTTTAGTGAAACTCTGTATGTAGTATTTCCATCACAGCAGCATCAGATGAGTAAGACATGGGGGTAGACAACAAACCGACAGAGAAGGGACAAGGGTGGCTCTGGAGGACCACGGACTCTCTCCTCAGTGACAGCCGCTCCATCTTCAGACTCTGCTCAGGAGGTCCTGTCACTGAACACACACAACCAAGGCCCAGGATGAGGACGTCAACATCCCAGGACACGGGCCCTGAGACTGAAGCACGGAAGGTGACCCCAGGCATCCAAGAGCTGAAAGTCTACCTATTTCTGGAGAAACAGTCCAGTGACAGTGGAGTGGGTCGTCAGGATGGCGCTTAGGGCTCAGTCCCTTGGCCTTCTCTGCCACCTGTTTAGGTGACTGCGGAACCTCAGGACCCCCAGCAGTTCACATCTAGACTCACCCCTTCGAGTAACGGTACCCTAGCTCTTGGTATCATACACCATTTCTGCCTCCACCGTCTGGAACTCTAAATGAACGATTAAACACAAGAGGCCACTGCAGGAAGAGGGACAGCAGAGGAAGCTGAGTCACTGGGCAGTTTGGAGACACATGAGTGATGTCTTGTTCCCCAAGCAAGTCAGAGTAGCTGCAATCCTTACTTGTGATTCCATGGATGTGCAAGATGGGCACCTGCCATCCACAGCTGCCTAGACTCAACTGTGTCACCTGGTGTCGCATCCGAGACCTGAAACAGAAGAAGACAGTGTTTAGTAAGGAGGGACTGGTTCCCAGCCCTCAGCTGTTTCCTGGGCATGGCGTTCCTGAGGCTCAAGGCCATGCTCCACTCTGAGGACATCAGTATTCACCGGGAGATCCAGCTCCAGTCTCCTGAGGACACACCACATACTTCAGGAAGCTCCACAGGCCTCCTCTTCTGATGACAAAGTCACAGAGTAGGAGCATCCAGGCCGGCGCAGGCTGAAAAACGTGAACCTGCCTCCCGCCAGGGCATGTGGGTTTCAAGGCTTAGGTTGAGGCTATACCTATGAGTTTAGGGGCTCATTTATCGAGAACAACAGATACACTTATATTGGGTATGCACATGAGTGAATTATCAGGGACAATCTATGACAAATTCCAGTCAATGGACTCATCTGTAATCCCTGATTTTTACTTAAGGGCCATTGAAACTCTTCCCTTCTGCTTTACAGGAAAACCTTGCCTTTCATTTACAGCATGGTTATATACGATCAAGCAGCCTTGGTGGTGCAGGGCTTAAGCACTTGGCTGCTAACCAAGAGGCCCACTTTAAACTCACCAGAAGCCCGCAGGGACAAAGGGTTCACAGTGGGCTTCCATAAAGGTTATAGCTTTACAAATCCTACAGGGCAGTTCCAGTCTGTCCCATGGGGTCGCTGAGGCGGAGAAAATCAACTCAATGGCAACAATTGAGGGTTTGGGCTCTTCAAACACAAAGAGAATTAACAACGTGAACAAGCAGAAAGAGAACAAGAAAAGAACTCCTTGGGCACCAGAAGAAAATAGATAATAAAACTCACAGCAGAAGTAAATGAATTAGAGAACAGTGAAACGAGTAAAAGAATTAACCAAAACCAACGATAGTTCTTTGAAAAGATCAACAAGAGAGACAAACAACTGGCTAGACTCCCAGATGAAAAACCAGAGGGGAAACAAATAACCTGAATAAGATATGAGACAAGAGATGTCAAAATAGACACAACCGAAACCAAAAGTATCATAACAGAATACTAGGAAAAACCAGACTTGAACAAATTTGAAAGCCCAGAGGAACTGGAAAAATTTCCAGACTCATATAGCCTACCAAAACTATCACAAGGACAAGCAGAACAACTTAAGAAACCTGTCCCAAAAGAGACTGAAAAACTCATCAAGAAACCAGCAACCAAAAAAGGTCCCAGAACAAAAGTCTCAAGAACATAAAATACCTAGGAATACATTTAAAGAGAGACAGTGAAGAATTGCCCCATAGTTCCCAAGGAATGTACAGTACACTTGAAATGCAGACCTTTTTGTTAGCAGTCGTACCATTTAACCACTACATGACCACGATTTCCCTAATTTATAAGCATCAATTTTTCTTCCACTTTGTATCCACTACCCAACTTTCTTGTGCACAATGAGGCAAACGGAAACATCATGTCTTGGTTTGGGTGCTTTTGAACACGTTACAGAGGTCTTCTACAAATTGGTCTAATGCAATCAATACAATGACTTCCTGACTGTTGCTTCCACAGGCACTAATCGTACATCTGAAGAAAAGGGATCCTGGACAACTTCAATCTTTCCTCTATTTATAAGCATGCTGCTTACTGACCCAGTCAGGAGGATTTTTCTTTTCTTCATGTTGAGGTGTAATCCATATTGAAGGCTGTGCTCTTTGATCGTCGTCAGTAAGTGCTGCAAGTCTTCTACACATTGAGCAAGCAGGCTTGTGGCATCTGTATACTGTAGGTTGTTAGTGAGTATTCCTCTAATCTTGATGCTGAGGGCTTCTTCATAAAGTCCAGCTTCTCAGGTTTTCTGCTAAAAATCAAGACTGAAAAAGTATAGTGAATGGATACAACCCAGACCCACATCATTTCTGACTTTAAATCACACAGTACCTCCCAGTTCTCCTCAAACAACCGCCTGTTAGGCTATCTCCACGCTCCTCACGACCACAATTCGGTGTTCTAGAATTACCATTCTCTGAAATGCTGCCAGTTGTTTTTTATGATCTACACATTTCAATGTCTTTTCATACTTAATGAAGCACAGGTAAACTTTTTTCTGTTATCTTGGCCTTCCATTCAACATCCACCTGACAACAGCAATGATAGGCTTCATTCCACACCCTCTTCTGAAACCAGTATGAATTTCTGGCAGCTCCCAGCAGACACAGTGCTGAAAATGCTTTTCAGTGATCTTCCACAAAATTTTCCTTGTCTGTGGTATTAATGACATCATTCAACAACTTCTGTATTCTGCTGACTCACCTTCCATTCAAAAAGGCATGAATACGGACGGATCTCTTTCCATCAGTTGGACAGACAGCTGTTGTCTCCATTTCTTGCCACAGACAAAAGAGCACACTGAGCACTGCATCTAGTTTTGGAAACACTTCACTTGGTACTCTGTCATTTCACAGGCCTTTGTTTCTTGTCCATGTCATCAGTGCAGCTGGGACTTCCTCCTTCAGTAAAAATAGGTTCTTGATCCTATGTCGCTTCCTGAAGTGAACACATGCCAATTCCTTTCAGTACAGGGCCTCTGTGCACTCCTTCCATCCTCTTCTGATGTTTCCTGCATGTTCAACATGCTGTTCATGTTACTCGGCGCCACTCAGTCACTTAGGACTGACCGACACTCTGTGTACAATATAAACCCTTCCCAGGACTCGGCACTCCTCACAATTGCTATCTTTGAACACACTGCTATAGTCACTGTGTGAATACATCTCAAGATCTTCCTCATTTTGGTTGACCGTCTGTGTTACCAATTCTGATTTCCTTCTGTAGGGACTGGTCTCTCCAGACAACATGCCTCTCATAGATTGAATTCTGTAGCCCAAAAATGTGTGTATCTATTTGACTGGGCCATCATTCCCAGTGTTGTGTGATTATCCACCATGCTGTCATCTTACAGGATTTTCCTGTGGGTTACATATCCTGCTTCTATGATGTTAGTAAGAGGGGATGGGCTGCACTTCTGTTGATGAGGCAGAACACAATCTGGGATTTCATTCTATCCTCAGCCACTTTCCTTGGGCATGTACAGCAAAGAAGCAAGCAGAGACACACGGGGCTATGTCTCGTAGGCTGGAAGTGAGAACTACCACACATCCGAACCACACTCCCAGATTTGGGGAGGGAAAACATAAACAAAGGAACAAACAAGGAAAACAGAAGCTACCACCTCCTCTAAGCATTCAAAAGGATGGGCCCTCTTTAACGCAGTACACAAGGAAATACATGTGAAGGCTCTTTTCAACTGCAGCAGCTAAAGGAAAATGGACACGTGTGACATTTCGCACGGCCCTGGCAATGAAGCAGGGTCCTTACCTCTCCACATCAGGCACCTGATGACTGCTTGTTCCACCAATCCTATAATAGGAGTCTTACAAGTGTGACCTCCCAGTCCCTATAGCCAACAACACTGGGTATCCAAAGTTCAGCTGCAAAACCTAATCATCTATGCACTTTAGGAGACAGGGACATGCCTTTAACCTAGGCATTCAGGGGCAACTGTCAGGCCACTACTTTACTGTGCACACACCCCCCTACTGCAGCCACACAACGCTGCCTGCTCCAGTCACTCTTACATAGCCCAGCCCGCCTAGGACTGCAGGGCTCACATATCCAGCAGCAGCTATACCTACATGGTGACAGGACATGAACATTTCAAAGACATGAATATAACTTACTTGCCAGTGGTTTGGAAACAATAGTCCATGTTAAAGCAGGTAATAAGGAAAACCACAGTGATTCCAGCAAGCAGCCAAAACAGAGAACGTGGAAACCTCCCAGACGAACAGGAGGTCTTCTAACTACAGAAGATAGAATTCAAAAAAAACTCATATAGAAAACATTAATATGCAGACCCTTCAAGAAATCAGGACACAGATAAGGTGCAACTCAGATCAAACCAAGGAACACACAAACCTAAGGAGGAATTTAGGAGAGTGCCATGGTACTTAGGTGCTACAACTGCTAACCAGTTTGAATCCACAAGGTGCTACTTGGAACTCTGTGAGGCAGTTCTACTGTGCTCTGTAGGGTCACTATGATTTGGAATTGACTCAATGGCAACAGGTTCCACAACAGCAAATGGACAAATTTTCCAGGCTGCTAGAATCCACAGAGACACGACAAATCGAAATCCAAGCGTTGAAAAACAAACTTCAGAAATTGTTCTTGCTAGCTGCCATCAAGTTAATTCTGACTCACAGGGAGCCGCATGTACAACTGAATAAAACACCACCCAACATTGTAGAATGTTCGCAATCCTTTTTAGGGTTCAGCGCACCCTTGCAGCCACTGTGTGCATCCTTTTGTTGTGCGACTTCCTCTTCTTCACTGAACTTCTACTTTACCAACTATCATTTCCTTCTCCTGCAACCGATCCCTGCAAATAACACATCTATACTTTATGAAACGAATTCTTGCCATCCTTGCTTCTAAGGAACATCCTGCTTCTATTTCTTCTAAGGCAGATTCGTTCATTTTTTTAATCCATCTATGACATATTGAACAATCTTTCTCAATACTTTAATCAGAGGCATCAGTTGTTCTTTGGTCTTCCTTATTCACTGTCCAGCTTTCATATGGACAAGAGGCAACTAAAGACACCATGGCTTGCATCATTCACACTTTAGACTTCAAGCTGACAGCTTTGCTTTCCACACCTTCAAGACTACTTCTGCAGATTTGCCAATGCAATGCATGTTTCCACTACCTGACAGTTTCTTCTATGGCTACTGATTCCAGATCCAAGTGAAATGACATCTTTGACAGTCACAATCTTTTTTCCATTTGTCATCATCTTGCTTACTGGGCCAGTTAGGAGGAGTCGTTTTTTTTCTGTGTTCTATATTGTTTCTTTTTTTTAATTTTATTTTTTTATTTTTATTTAACATAACTGAGTGAAAATCTACATTCACGTATAAATTTACACGCTCACCTATATACAGCTTCCACTGCTCTCCCTGTCCGGTGACTGCACACTATTCCTCTCTGCTCCATACATGTCTCATCCTCCCAACAGCTTCCTTTCCCCTCCTCTCCGTCCACTCTCATTTCTCCAGCCAGAGGTCAGCAAGATGATATCCTATAGATGTATAGAACCATGAAGTGCTTCCAACATATGGTGACTCTGCATTGCCAAGTCCAATCCATTCCTGTCCAAAGAGTGCACCTTTGTTATCATTTGTGGGAAAGGGCAGCATCTGGGCCGGGGGCCATGCTCTCAGAAGAATCCGAAAACTGCTGGACCATCAACTGAGGTCTTTTAGTGGAGATCTCATGATGTGTCCTGTTTTAGTCAGCTAGGGCTGCTCTAACAGAAATACCACGGAGTGGATGGCTTTAACAAAGAAAGATTTATTCTTACACAGTCCGGTAGGTTGGAAGTCCATATTCAGGGTGTCCGCTCGAGGTTAAGGCTTTCCCCTTGTCGGCTCTGGAGGAAAGTCCGGAATTGGATGAGTCTTTGTCCAGGGAGCATCCTGACGCAAGAAGCTCTGGTCTGAAGGACGCGCTCTGCTTCCGCTGCTGCTTGCTTTATAGTAGCGAGGTTCTCAAATTGTCCTTTGTTTCTTTTTCCTTTTATTCCTTGCAAGCTAAAAGCATTAAGGGTGGGGCTAGCATACTCCAGGGAAACACCCCAGACAGCAGGAATTTACAGCCCCACCCTAATCCTTTAACATACAGGTTAGCAAAACCACACAATGGAGGACAGTCCCAAGATACTGGGAACCATATCCCAGCCACGAGGCTGCACACGTATTTCGGGGGAAACAATTCCAAACATGACACACCCTTTTTATTATTCTGTAGCCCGTGAGACTCCTCTCTGTGAGCTCCATCGTGGCTATCACTGGTGGTGGCCAGGCACCATCCAGTTCTTCCAGTCCCGAGTCAATGTAGGCACCCACTCTTGTGGGTCTCCCTCTCTTCTCGGTTGACTTTACCGCATGTCATTTTGGTCCTCGGTGAGTATCCGTTCCTGCTGAGTACAGACCATTTGCTGTGTCCTCGGATGGCAGCTTGGCAGCTTTTAAGACCCCAGACGCAACTTACCAATGTGGGGTGCAGAGAGCTCTCTTAGCAAAACGCTAGTTCTGCCAATTGGCCTGGAATTGGCCTAAGAGCATCATCCCCCGCCCCCGCAGTACTGAGTTAAGATGGAAGGAGTACTCAAGTTATGCTGAAGTCCACTTAATGTTGTTCTTGTTTCTAATGTGTGCTATCACTGCTTTCTCCAAACTAGATTTCTAGTAACTATCTAAACTAAGCCCTCCCCCCACTCACCCACGATCCCTCCCCTCCCTTGCAGCTGTGAAAGAGTCTTTTCTTCTATACACAAGTCTGTTTTCGGGATCTTATCGTAGAGGTCTCATACAGTATTTGTCCCTTTGTCGCTGACTACTTTCACTGAACATAATGTCTTCCAGTTCAAACCAGGTTAGGAGATGTTTCCTGGAATCATCGTTATTCTTTATCATTGCGTAGTGCTCCATTGAGTATATGTACCATAGTTTACGTATCCATTCTTCTACTGTTGGGCATCCGGGCTGATTCCATCTTTTTGCTATCGTGGACTGTGCTGTGGTAAACATTCTGGTGCATGTGTCCGTTGGTGTCAAAGGCCTTGATTCTGTAGGATAGAGTCCAAGTAGTGGAATAACTGGGTCAAGTAGCATATCGATATCCATTTTTTTAAGGAAGCGCCAGATTGCCTTACAAAGAGGCTGGACGATTTTGCAACCACACCAACAGTGTAGGAGGGTTCCACTTTCTCCACAGCCAGTCCAGCACTTGTTGCTTTGTGTTTTCTGGATCATGTCCAATCTTGTTGGGGTGAGATGGTATGTCACTGTTGTCTTAATTTGAATTTCTTTAATAACTAAAGATCGTGAACATGTCCGCATGTGTTTTTTGGCTGCCTGGATCTCCTCTTTAGTGAAGTGTCTGTCCATCTCCTTTGCCCATCGCTTAATTGGATAGTTTATCTTCTTCTTATTGATATTTTGTAGTATCTTATAGATTATGGAGATCAGGCGTCAGTCTGACATTGAGTTGCCAAATATTTTTTCCCATTCTGCGGGTGTTCTTTTAATTCTATTAATAAAGTCTTTGGATGAGCAAAAGTGGTTGATTCTTAATAGTTCCCATTTATCTACTTTCTCTTCTGTTGATTGAGGTTTCTTTGACAGATTTTGGAGTCTGTCCTAATTGTGTATTACAACTTCCATTGATGTTCCTACCTTTTCTTCGATCAGCTTTATCATTTTAGGTTGATACACAGGTTTTTATGCAGATGGAGTTGGTTTTTGTATAAGGTGTAAGATATGGATCTTGATTCAGTTTATTGCAGATGGATAACCAATTTTGCCAGCACCATTTGTTGAAGATACTGCTTTTGCCCCAGTTTAATGACTTAGGGCCTTTTCGAATATCAACTTTTGATAGGCAGATGGTGTCATCTCTGGGGTCTCAATTCTGTTCCATTGATTGATCTGTCTGTTCTTGTACCAGTACCAGGCTGTTTTGACCACTGTGGCAGTGAACTATGTTCTAAGGTCGGGTAATGAGAGGCCTCCCAGTGTGTTCTTCTTCTTTAGTACTACCTTACTTATCCGGGGCTTCTTCCCTTTCCAAACAAAATTTGTGATTTGTTTCTCCATCTCATTAAAAAATGATGCTGGAACTTGTATTGGGATAGGATTATATAGATAAATTGCTTTGGGTGAAATAGACAGTTTCACCATGTTAAGTCTTTCTATCCATGAGCAGGGTAAGTTTCTCCATTTATCTCAGTCTCTCTTAGTTTCTTGTAGTAAGGCCTTGTAGTTCTCTTTGTAAAGGTCTGTTGCTTCTCTGGTTAGATTAATTCCTAGGTACTTTATCTTCTTAGGGGCTATCGTAAATGGTATTGATTTCATAATTTTCTCCTTAACAGTCTCGTTGTTCGTATAACGGAATCCTACTGATTTACTTATGTTTATCTTGTATCCTGAGACTTTGCTGAACTCTTCTATCAGTTTGAGTACCTTCCTTATAGATTCTTTGCGGTTCCCTGCATATACAATCATGTCATCTGCGAATAGGGAGGTTTTAAGTTCCTCTTTGCCAATGCAGATGCCCTTTATTTCTTCGTCTTGTGTAATTGCTCTAGCTAGAACTTCTAGCACAATGTTGAATAGGAGAGGTGACAGTGGGCATCCTTGTCTAGTTACTGATCTCAAGGGAAAGTCTTTCAGTCTCTCTCCATTGAGAATGATGTGGGCAATTGGCTTTGTATAAATGGCCCTTATTGTGTTGAGGAATTTGCCGTCTATGTCCATTTTGCTAAGAGTTTTTAGCATGAATGGGTGTTGGACTTTATCCAATGCCTTTTCGGCATCAATGGACAAAATCAGGTGATACTTGTCTTTTGTGTTATTTATGTGGTTAATCACATTAATGGTTTTCCTGATGTTGAACCAGCCTTGCATCCCTGGTATGAATCCCACTTGCTCATGATGGATTATTTTCTTGATATGTTGTTGTATTCTGTTGGCAAGACTTTTCTTGAAGATTTTTGCATCTAGGTTCATGAGTGATATCGGTCTGTATTTCTCTGTCTTCGTTGGCTCTTTCCCTGGCTAAGGTATCACGGTTATGCTGGCTTCATAGAATGAGTTTGGGAGTACTCCATCCCTTTCTATACTGTGAAATAGTCTCAGTAGTATTAGGGATAACTCTTCTCTAAATGCTTCGTAGATTTCAGCCATGAAGACATCTGGGCCCGGATTTTTTTTTGGTTGGCAGTGTTTTGATGACCTTTTCAATCTCTTCCTTTGTGATGGGTTTATTAAGTTGTTCTGCTTCACGTTGTGATAATTTGGGTAGGTGGTATGAGTGAAGGAATTTGTCCATTTCCCCTAGGTTTTGAAATTTCTTAAGAGTACATACAGTCTTTCTTAGTATTCTGTTATGATATTTTTTATTTCTGTTGCATCTGTGGTGACAACTCCCCTCTCGTTTCTAATTTGGGGTATTTGTTTCCTTTCCTGCTTTTCTTTAGTAAGTTCAGCCAGTGGTTTATCAATTTTGATGGTCTTTTCAAAAAACCAGCTTTCGGTCTTTTTAATTTTTTCAATTGTTTTTCTATTCTCTAATTTATTTAGCTCTGCTCTAATCTTTATGATCTCATTTCTTCTGGTGGCCAAGGGGTTCTTCTGTTTTTCTCTTTCTCCTTGTTCAAGCTGTACAGTTAGTTCCTTCATTTGGTTTCTTTCTTGCTTCCAGATGTGTGCATTTATGGAGATAAACAGACCGCTGAGCACTGCTTTGGCTGTATTCCATAGGTTCTGGTAGGAAGTGGTTTTGTTCTCATTGGAATCCATGAATTTCTTTAATTCAAACTTGATTTCCTCTATAACCCATGTTTTTTTGAGCAAGATATTGTTCAGCTTCCAAGAGTTCCACTTTCTATCTCTGTTTTTTCTGCTATTGATTTCAACTTTAATGGCTTTATGATCTAAGAACATGCTTTGCAGTAATTCAATAGTATGGATTTTGTTGAGCATTGCATTATGGCCTATCATGTGGTCAATTCTCGAAAATGTTCCATGTGCAGTGGAGAAGAAGGTGTAGTTGTCTGCTGATGGGTAGAAAGTTCTGCATATATCAATGAGGTTTAGTTGGTTAATTGTGTCAACTGTATCTTTACTGAGCTTTCTTCTAGATGATCTGTCTAGTAATGAGAATGGAGTGTTAAAGTCTCCCACTATTATTGTGGAGTCATCTAACTCTCTTTTCAGCGTACTCAGTATTTCTTCGACATATTTAGGTGCTCTGACATTAGGTGCATAAATGTTTAATACAGTGAAGTCTTGCTTGTGTACTGAACCTTTGAGCAATAAATAGTGTCCATCTTTGTCCACAATGGTGGATTTGACATTAAAATGGATTTTGTCTGAGATTAGAATTGCCACCCCTGCTCTTCTTTGTTCATTGTTAGCTTGATATATATTCTTCCATCCTTTAATTTTCAGTTTGTTCCTGTCTTTAGGTCTCAAGTGAGTTTCTTGTAGAGAACATATTGATGGGTCGTGTCTTTTGATCCAAGATGACACTCGGTGTCTCTTTCCTGGAGCATTCAGTCCATTCACATTCAATGTAATTATTGATAGGTATGTGTTCACTGCTGCCATTGTGATATGTTTATTTTATTTTTATGTTGATGTTTTCTCTATTGTTCTTATTAGTTTTTTCTGGGACACTCTTTTTTGTGAGTTGATTTTTCCCCTTTTTCAGAGCTGGTTTGATAGTTGTTGACATTTGTGTGTTAGATTTCTTGAGATGGTATGATACATCTTTGTTGTGCTTTACAGCTGCCCCTATTAAGCCCCTTAATAAACTATTTATAAACCCAATTTTAATAACTACCAGTCTTGACATCTTCCTCTTCATCTGGAAGGACTATAACGACTGTAGTACATCCCTCTTTTTATTATGATCACACCATAGTGATCACATCATCAAAACTATGATATCATCATATTAAAAAGAGGGATGCAGTACACTAGTTATACTCCTTCCAGATCGAGAGGACGTTAATAAGACTTGCAATGGTTATACTTGGGTTTAAACATAGATTACTAAAGGGGATCACAGGAGTAGCCACAAAGCATAGTAAAGACGCAACATATCAAATCAAGAAACATAACACAAGAGTCTTTAAATCACCACAAAACCAACACTGAGAAAGGTGAAAAATAAACTGATAAAGAATGTCCCGGAACAGAATAGTAACAACAAAAGAGAAAACATGAATACAAAAATAAACACATCACAATGATAGCACTAAACACATATCTATCAATAATTACGTTGAATGTCAATTAACTGAATGTCTCAGTAAAGAGACAAATGACATCTTGGATCAGAAGACATGACCCATCTGTATCTTGCTTACAAGAAACTCACCTTAGATTTAAAGATATGAACAACTGAAAATTAAAGAAAGGAAGAATATATACCAAGCTGGCAATACACAAAGAAGAGTAGGTGTGGCAATAGTCATCGCAGATAAAATAGATTTTAATGGAAAATCCACCATCGTGGACAAGGATGGACACTATTTATTGCTGAAAGTTTCAATACACAAGTAGGAATTAACAATATTAAATATTTACACATCCAATACTAGAGCATCTAAACACATTGAAGAAACACTCACTGCACTCAAAAATGAGATACACCACTCCACAATAAGAGTGGGAGAATTCAACACTCCACTCTCAAAATTCGACACATCTTCTAGAACAAAGCTCAGTAAAGATACGGAAGCTATTACTGCTAAACTTAACCAACAAGCTCTCACTGACATATGCAGAAATTTCTGTACATCAGCAGACAACTACACCTTCCTCCCCAGTACACATGGAACATTTTCCAGAATACACCATGGGTTAGAGCACAAAGCAAAACTCAACAAAATCCATACAACTGAAATACTGAAAAGCATCTTCTCAGACCATAAAGCCATGAAACTCAAAATCAATAGCAGAAAATACATAGACAGAAATTAGAACTCATAGAAACTAACAACATCATGCTCAAAAAGCCATGGGTTATAGAAGAAATCAAGGATGAAATAAAGAAATTTATGGATTACAATGAGAATGAAAACAACTCCTACCAGAACCTACGGGATACAGCCAAAGCAGTGCTCAGAAGTCAGTTGATCTCCATAAATGCACACATCCGGAAGGAAGAAAAAACCCAAACCAAAGAATTAACCCTACAGCTTGAACAAGCAGAGACACAGCAATAAATGAACCCTTCAGGCCCTAGACGAAAATGGATCATAAAGATTAGAGCAGAACTAAACGAATCAGAGAATAGAAGAACAATTGAAAAAATCGAAAAGACCAAAACCTGGTATTTCGAAAAGATAAACAAAATTGACAAACCACTGGCTAAACTTACTAAACAAAAACAGGAAACAAATAGCCCAAACAGGAAATGATATGGCAGATGTCCCAACACATCCACCAGAAATAAAAAATACCGTAACAAAATACAATGAAAGACTGTACTGCCACAAATTCAAAAGCAGAGAGGAAATGGATCAATTTCTAGATTCCTACCACCTACCAAAATTATCACAAGATGAAAGAGAAGAACTGAATAAACCCATGACAAAGGAAGAGAATGAAAAAGTCATTAAACAACTACAAACCACAAAAACCCCTGGTCCAGATGGCTTCACCACAGAATTCTACCAAGCTTTTACAGAAGAGTTATCTCCAGTATTACTGAGACTATTTCACAGCATACAAAGGGATGGAATACTTCGAAATTCATTCTACGAAGCCAGCATAACCCTGATACTAAAGCCAGGGAAAGATCCAACAAAAAAGGAGAACTACAGACGAATACCACTCATGAACCAAGATGCAAAAATCTTCAACAGATCACTCACCAATAGAATTCAACAACAGATCAAAAAACTGATTCTTCACGACGAAGCTGAATTCATATCAGGGATGCAAGGCTTCTTCAGCATCAGAAAAACTATTAATGCAATCAACCACAGAAACAACACAAAGATAAGAATTACCTGATTTTGTCTATCCATACAGAAAAGGAATTTAATAAGTCCAACACCCATTCATGCTAAAAACTCTCATCAAAGTAGGCATAGATCACAAATGCCTCAATGCAATAAGGGCCATTTATACAAAGCCAATTGCCTATGTCATCTTCAACAGAGAGAGACTGAAACAGTTTCCCTTGAGAACGGGAACTAGACAGGGATGCCCACTCTCACCTCTCCTATTTGACATCATACTAGAAGTTCTAGCCAGAACAATTAGACCAGATCAAGAAATAAAGGGCATCCGCATCGGCAAAGAGGAAGTAAAAATCTCCCTATTCACAGATGGTATCATTGTATGTGCAGAGAATCCTAACGAATCCCTAAGTAAATGACTCAAACTGATAGAAGAGTTCAGCCAGGTGTCAGGATACATGATAAACATAACTAAATCAATAGGATTCCCTTATACCAACAACGACATTATTAATGAAAAAAATCACCAAATCAATACCATTTACCATAGCCCCCAAGAAGATAAAATATCAAGGAATAAACCTAACCAGAGAAACAACAGACCTTTACAAAGATAACCACAAGACCTTCCTACAAGAAACTAAGAGAGGCTTACATAAATGGGGAAACATACCCTCCTCATAAACAGGAAGACTTAACGTTGTGAAAACGTATACTTTACCCAAAGCAATAGATTTATATAATGTAATCCCAATAAAAATTCCTGGGACATTTTTAATGTCATGGAGAAACAAATCACCAATTTTCTTTGAAAAAGGAAGAAACCCGGATAAGGAAAGCACTACTGAAGAAGAACACACTGGGAGGTCTCTGACTATCTGACTTTAGAACCTATTACACTGCCACAGTTGTCAAAATAGCCTAGTACTGTTACAGAAAGAGGCAGATAGATCAATGGAACAGAGGTGAGACCCCAGACATATCACCATTTCTCATGGTTGGAATTGTGTCCCTCGAAAAATGTGTGCAGCCATGTGGCTGGGATATGGTTCCCAGTATCTTGGGACTGTCCTCCATTGTGTGGTTTTGCTAATCTGTATGTTAAAGGATTAGGGTGGGGCTGTGAATTCCCCCTGTGGGGGTAGTTTCCCTGGAGTATGGCTTGCCCCACCCTTAATGCTTTTAACTTGCAAGGAATAAAAGGAAAAAGAAACAAAGGACAGTTTGAGAACCTCGCTACCATCAAGCAAGCAGCACCGGGAGCAGAGTGCTTCCTTCAGACCAGAGGTTCTTGCGAGAGGACGCTCCCTGGACAAAGACTGATGCAATACCGGACCTTCCTCCACAGCCGACAAGGGGAAAGTCTTTCCCTGGAGCGGACACCCTGAATATGGACTTGCAACCTACCGGACTGTGTAAGAATAAATCTTTCTTTGTTAAAGCCATCCACTCTGTGGTATTTCTGTTACAGCAGCCTAGCTGACTAAAACACCATTCTCCTATGAACAGCTGATATTCAACCAGATGTTAAACTAGGGTAAAAGCAATCTCTTTAACATACGGTGATGGCAAAATTGGATATCCATCTGCAAAAAATTTAAACAAAACCCACATTTCATACAAAAACCAACTGAAACTGCATAAAAAACGTACACATCACATCAAAAATGATAAAGCACATCCAAGAAAAAATAGGATGAACAATGGAAGTTTTAATGCACAATACGGACTTGAAAATCAGACAAAGCACAATCAACAGAAAACAGACAAATGGGAACTACTAAGAAGGAAACACTTTTGCTTATACAACGACTTTATCAAAAGAATTAAAAGACCACCTACAGAATAAAGCCAGCCATTACCTACAGAATGGGAAAAAATAACTGGCAACTATATGTCAGATTCACGTCTGATCTCCATAATCTATAAGGTGCTATAAAATATCAATAAGAAAAAGATAAATCCTCCAATTAAGCAATGGAGAAACGAGATGGACAGACACTTTTCTATAGAGGATATCCATGGAGCCAAAAAAACACACACGGAAATGCTAACGATTAACTATTAAAGAAATTCATATCAAAGCAATGATAAGATACCATCTCACCCCAACAAGGTTGGCCATGATCCATAAAACGCAAAACAACAAATGCGGAAGAGACTTTAGAGAAATCGGAACTCTCCTACACTGTTGGTAGCATTGCAAAATGGTCCAACCCCTCTACAAGACAATCTGGCACTTCCTTAAAAAGCTGGAAACAGATAACACCACTTGACCCAATAATTCCACTATTTTGAATATATCCTGCAGAATCGAGGGCATTCACATCAACAGGTACATGCACACAAATATTTATTGTAGCACAGTCCACAACAGTCAAAGGATGGAATGAATCCACATGCCCAACAACAGACAAATGGATAGATAAACTATAGTATATACACGCAATGGAACACTATCCAATGAGAAAGAACAACGATAATTCTAGGAAGCATCTCATACTTTGGTTTCAACTGGAGGGCATTATCTTGAGTGAAAGTAGTCAGCAGCAAAAGGACAAATATTCTATGACACCCCTAAAATAAGAACTTAAAAACAGATGCATGCATAGAAGAAAAGACTGTTTGACAGCTGCAAGGGTGGAGGAGGAGGGAAGGAGATAGTAGGGTTTAGGTTAGTCAACAGAAACTTGGTTGGGAGAAAACAGTGACAGTACACATTAGAAACAGGATCCATGTTAACCGGACTTCAACATCACATGATTACTCCTCCAATCTTAACCCAACACTTCAAGGACAGACTAGCTGGAGTGGGGGTCCACGGACCATGCTCTCACGGGACATCAAGTCCAATTGGCCTAACTTCAATTTTGCTAGGAGAATCCTCTGAACCCCACATTGGAGAGTGGCATCTGGGGTCTTAAAAACTGCCTAGCTGCCATCTGAGGTATATCAAACGGTCTCAACTCAGCAGGAATGGATGATCATCCAAGGATCAAAACAACATGGGGGAAAGAGAACCCAGAAGACAAACCCACGTAAGTTTAATTGACTACATTGACATGTGAGCAGAAACAGATGACGCCTGGCCACCACCTGTGGCAGCCATGATGGAGCTTACTAAGTTGAGTCTGACTGGCAACACGAGGGGTACATGCTGAGATCTCCACTAAAAGACTGCAGTTGATGGTTCAGGAGGCTCGGGGTTCCCCTGGGGGCATGCCATCTGGCTTTGATGTTGCCCCTGTCCATAAATCATAATGGAGGTCAACTCTTCAGACAGGAATGGATCAGACTTGGCAACATAGAAGAACCATATCATGTGTGCACTTTACGCTTTCATGCATCTATAGGATGACATCTTGCTGAACCCTTTACGGGAGGTGGGGGAGAGAGTGGAGAGGAGGGGATGGCAGATTGTTAGGAGGCTATGACATATATAGAATGGAGAGAAGGAGTGCGCTGTCAACAGGTAGGGAGAGCAGAGGAAGGAGTTCCACACAGGCTGGCACGCAAATGTATATGGGATTGGACATTTTCACTCCATGATAATAAAAAGAAAGAAATTTTTTTAAAAAAGATAAACAGAGAAAAATCACTTGGACTCCTCCACACCAAAAAGAGAACTTCCAAAAGGAAACCACCAAATCAATACCACTTATAATAGCCCCCCCGTTTCAGTCAGCCTGTGCTGGTGTAAAAGAAATAACAAGAGTGGATGATTTTAGCAAAGTAAACTTTATTCTTACCCAGTTGGGTAGGCTACAAGTCCAAATTCTGGACTGTTACTGAACCAGTAAACAACATCATGATAAGTGAAAAAATGACTGAGGTTGTCAAATATTTCATTTTCCTTAAGTCCAAAGAAACGCCAGTGAAGCAGCAGTCACGAAATCAAAAGACACATTGCATTGGGAAAATCGGCTAGCAAGAAACTCATTCAAGTACTGCAAAGTAAAGAGGTCACCTTGAAGACAAAGGTGCTCTGACCCACACCATAACAGTTTCAATCCTATCACATGCATGTGAACCCAGAACAGTGAATAAGGAAGACAGAAAAACAAATGATGCCTTTCAATTGTGGAACTGGAGAAAAACTTTGACTGTACCATGGACTGCCAAAAGAACAAGCAGATCTCTGGAAGAAGTACAACCAGAGTGTTTCTCGGAAGCGAAGACAGCAATCCTGCATCTTACACAGTTTGGACACGTTGTCAGGAGGGACTGGTTCCAGGAGAGGGACACCAAGCTTGCTACAGTGCACGGTCAACAACACAAGACGGATTGACACAGTGGCTACAATGGTGGGTTTCAGAATAAAAATGACTGGATATGGCACAGAACTGGGTAGCATTTCCATCTATTGTACACGGGTTCCCTAGGAGTTAGAACCTACTTGAGAGCACCTAACAACAACTTTATCTGTAAACTGTCATCTAAAGTAAATTAAAAATTAAAAAAAAACTACATATCAAATCTAAAACTACAAAGATCATCCAAGAAGAAATAGGTACAACAGAAATTCTAATACACAGCCTACACAGACTACAGTATCTCACCAAAAACACACAAACAGAAAACAGATAAATAGGAACTACTAAAAATCAAATACCTATGCTCCTCCAAAACCTTTACACCAAGAGAGTTAAATGGCAACCTGTATAATGGGAAAAAATATTTCATAAATACACATTGGATCAATTACTGATTGCCATAATCTAAAAGGTATGGCAAACAAATCTACAAGACAAAGGTAAATAACCCTATTAAGAAATCGGAAAGGAGATGGACAGACACTTCACCAAAGAAGTCATCCCGGCAGCCAACAGACACATGAGGAAAAGCTCACAATCATTATCTATTAGAGAAAGCCAAATTCAAACTACAATGCGATACCATCTCACCCCAACAAAATAGGCAATAATCCAAAAAACACAATACAACAAATGCTGGAGAGGCTGTGGAGAGACTGGAATTTGTTTACACTGGTGGTGGGGATACAAAATGGTACTACCTCTTTGCAAAGCAATTTAGGGCTTCCTTAAAAAGCTAGAAATAGAAATGCCATATGATCCAGCAGTTCCACAGCTTGGAATATATCATACAGAAATAAAGGTGGTGACACAAAACAGATACATGCACACGAATGCTTATTGCAGCCCTGTCCACAACAGCAAAAAGAAGGAATCAATCAAAGCGCCCACCAACAGATAAACAAACCAGGGCACATACACACAATGGCACACTATGCAATGATAAAGAGCAATGATGATTTTAGGAAGCATCTCATAGCCTGGTTTCAACTAGAAGGCATTATGCTGAGTGAAATCAGTCAGGTGCAAAAGAACAAGTACTATATCACACCTCTGGTATAAGGACTTAAAAATGGACTCATGTACAGAAGAAAAGATCCTGAGTTCTACAAGGGTGGGGCGTAAAGGGGAGGGATGTTCATATATTACATAGCCCATAGGTATTTGGTCAGGTGAAGGGAGTGACCGGACGCACCACAGGGCAGATCAGTGTCAACGGATGCCATAAACGTAAAGCTTTTCAAGTCTCAACCAAATACTGCAAAGGGTAGAACAGCAGGGACAGGAGCCTCGAGATCATGTTTTCAGAGGACACTGAGGTCAACTGGCCTAGCTACTCTTTAGCTGGAAACCCTAGTGGCATAGTGGGTTAAGAGCTACATCTGCTAACCAAAAGGTTGGCAGTTCAAATCTGTCAGGTGCTCTTTCGGAACTCTATGGGAAAGTTCTACTGTGACCTACCGGGTTGCTACAAGCTGGATGTCCAATTCGATGACAGAGGGTAACAGATAAAGGGAAGTCCTTAGCTAAGAATGTCTTCTGTACCCCATAGTGGTGGGTGGCATCTGGGGTCTTAAAAGCCAACAAGCGGCCACCCAAGGTATGACAAACGTTCCGAACACATCTGCAACACACCATGACAGACAAAATCACAGACATCACTAAAATGAGCCCAGGAGACAAAAGGACCCAAATGAACGGGACATTGCACCAATATGAGACCAGAAGAACGAGATGGTGCCTTGCAGCCTGGACATCACCAAAGGCAGCTGTGAAGGAGGACACAAGGTAGTCTCTGAGGGAACATCAGCAAAAGAAGGGTGCAGTTCACTAACTCCACTAAAAGACCAGAACTGATGGTCTGACAGCCTGGTGGGTGCCCTGGGAACACGGCCCCTAGGACATAACCTGTAACCATTTCTGAGGTCAACCGTTCAGACAAGAATGGACTGGACTCAGGGACACAGTGTGTGCATGTCCTATGTGTACTTTACGGGTTTATACGTTTACAGGAGGCTGTCATAGTGGCTTCTTTCCAGATGGGTGAGTAGAAGAGTGGAGAGGAGGGGGCAGGTTCTCCTTAGACGATACTAGAAACAGACGGAAAAGGAGGAATGTGGCCTCACAGCCTGAAAAGAGCAGATGGAGCTGCACATAGGCGCCTATGCAAATTTTATTCAGATTGTACCCTTTCACTTAATCATAATATTGAAAGACAGGAAACTCACAAGAGGATCTAGGGTTGAAAATCAAGAAACCGACTTTGAAATCTGTAAATCGAGATAGGGCCAAAAGCCGAATATCACATTAAAAAGTAAGCAAAAGAAAACTTGAGAGAAATAATCATTTCAAGAATGAAAGGAAGAAGTAGATGATTGGGCTAAGGACCAAATCGACAAACTTCCCGACTCGCCATAGGCATGCAAGGCCACGCGGAGAGCCGTGGCGACAGTCGGGCACAGGCCACGAGGCCCACGGGCGCTCTGGACAGAGGTAGGGAGAGGTCAGGGAAGGGCGACCGGCAGGCGGGTACCCGCGGAGGAGGAAGAGCGGCCACCGGCGTCCGACTGTTGCACCGGAAACGGACGGAGAGCTGGTGCGCCGACAGGGCCCGGTCGCAGACCTGAGGCTTTGTAGGGTCCCCCGGATCCCGCACCGGACGACGCAGCGCTGGAGCCCACACAGAGCACGGATTTCAAAGGGAAAGAATACACTCACCACTCAGATACGTCGGCGCCGAACGACCCTCCTCGCATGCGCAGGAAAAGACGTGAAGAAAGCCCGTGAACGGGGACGTCACGAAGGGCGTGGCCACGCCGACGGAGGGGCTCGGCTTGCGGGCGGCGGGGCGGGGCGGGCACCTGCCGGGCGAGGAGTGGGCGGTGCTCGGGGGAGCGGCGCAGAAGGTGACCCACCTGAGTGCACGGTTTCTGTCCTTCCAACGGAACTGGATGCTCCTACGGAGCCATTTCCGCGTGTTCGCGGTACTGAAGACCAGAGCTGCTGTCCTTAGCATTTCAAATAACTTAAGTATGTGAAGGCCCGAGGGGACAGGAGCTGGTATCAGAGAACCAAGGTCCTGAACCGACAGAGTTGAGAGGTCCTGGAGTTGTAAGTAATATCACACAATAATGTAAGTTGTCATTGTTCAATGAGAAGGTGCCCCATAAATCTTCATCTAAGATACAGTAAGAGGCGAGTCGTGTAGGTCTCACGTGTTGGAAGCTGAGACATTTTGCACGTAAGGTGTGGTTTTTGGTTTTTGTGCCCTAGAGGCGTTTCCCATAGGACTCTATAGCACAATAAAACCTAAACCAAACGTGTGGCCTCAAGTCTCTTACACATCACAGTGACCCTATAGGACAATGAAAAACAGCTCCATAGAAAACAGCTGATAGATCTGAACTGCCAGCTTTTGTGACTAGCAGTCAATCTCTCAATTACTAGGCCACAGGGTTCCATAAGGCAAGCCAACCAGTGCTGTTGAGTCATTTCCTACTCAAACTAACGCTGTAGGGCAGAGTAGAACTGCCCCATAGAGTTTCCAAAGAGTGCCTGGCAGATTGGAACGGCTGACCTTTCGGTTAGCAGACGTAGCACTTAATCTACTACAGGACAGGGCTTCCTATGTGCTTATAAATGGTACCGTTTCCTGTAATGGTAACCCCCTCCAAACTAAAGTCACAACCATTTTGACTTTTTAACCCTAGAGAGTCTTCACTTCAAGCTGCCAGTATGTTGGACTTTCCACTCCTTGCTGCTGTAAAACAGGCAGGGTTGACACAGGAATGATGGATCTGCAGTTTCACTCCTGCAGGTGTCACAGGCGTGTGAGTGCTGCGTGGTATGGTGACTGGTCCGGTCCATCGGGCCTGGGAGGGCAGATCTTTCCATGTCTAGGGAAGCACCTGATCTCCTGGCTGCAAAGAATGTGTAGCTATCTGAAGAGCCAGCTTCTAACAAATCCGCTCTACCTGAAATAATGACAGAGAATTGACGGGGAGATGGTGGCCCAAAACACTGACAGATATACACAAGTCCAAGGGTGTCCAGTGAAGTTTATTGGAAGAAAAGGAGAGCGGGGTCTGAGCTGAGTGTGGTTCAGCCCAGCCACTCCTTTGTAGGTAGTTTAGGGTGAGGGGGGTTTATGGTTTGATAAGGAAAGAAAGAATGGGAAGAAGACATCCTGGTTAGGGGAATTCTGGTCTGAATAAGGAAGTAGTGTTGATTAGAAGGGAAGGTCTAAAGTTTGTTTATGGTCAAAATTTTGATAGGGGAAGAGCTTTCAACTACGAGGGTGGGGAAGACAGGCTTCAAGTAATTTATGTTTATACCCCGAAGGGCCTACCAAGCTGTTTTCAGCTGATGGTACGTCTCATAATTGAATATGAGGACCTTCCTCAAGGACTGAGTCCTCTCAATAACTGTTGAATTTCACGGACAGTGTTCCCTGAATAAGTTTGGTTAGAGTAAGCAAATATTTACATATCATTATATTAGGAGGCTGGCTGGGGAACGCTGGGTCCAGTTGGTTAAGACAACCTGTTCTCCCCTGAAGTATTTCAGAAGGACTAATTTAAGTTTGCCTCCGGGGTACAATACAGATTCAGAGGAGGCCTAGTGGAGGATCATTCTTCAAGGGTAGCCTGGACTCCCGACACAATTTACTAAGACGACATTCTACAGTCTCATTCATTCTTTTCACCCTTTCCACTGGGTGGAGGTCTCCAAGCTGTGTGGAGTTCCAAATTGCTCCTAAGACAGCTGAAACTGGTTGTAACACTCTCTTTAGTTATCTAGGTCCAGGAGAGAAAGGTCTCTACAATCCTGGAACAAAATCTGTACACAGCAGGAAATACTTCCTCCCATGTTCAGCCTTGAACACTTTACAAAAGATAAGTCTGGTTTCCCCTAAACCTAGGTGTTTGATAAAACCCTGGGCTGGGGCTGTCATCAACTGAGACTTTAAATCACAAAAGACTTGTTGACTCTCAGAAGTCCATTTGAAAGGATCTGTCTCTGCCCTGCTTGGTAGCCTGATAGAGAAGGGAGCTTGTCACCTTACTAGACACTCAATATTCAGCTTTGGCCAAAATATTAGAGACAGTCACAGTATCTGTCATAGAGTCTTCCTGAGACCTGCTCTCTGTCTCCGTATATTGCAGGACCACTCTTTGGTTGAAGGCAGGTAATTGTTTTAGATCTTGGGTCAGTGCTGTTCCAGAAACAGCATTTGTCAATCATTGAGTTGGCCCAGTGGAAGAGTCGTTTCTTCCCTTGTCCCTTTTAGATTCACAAGTAAAGATCAGACCTTCAGTGGCCAGCGAGATACAAAAGAAAGTGTCTTTTAAATGTAAAGTGGCAAAATTTTTACAGGACAGTGTGAGAACTGATATTTGACTCTTCAGAATTTTATTAACAACTTGCAAATGTTAAACAAAACAGTAGTCGCCAGTCTGTGTTTTCTTCACCAGGAGGACAGTTTGAGCTCATTCTGGTCTGTCACTGGCCCAGACCCACAGAGCTAGATCATTAACCATTCTGTAAACCAGGCTGAGTCAGATGTTGGGGACAGTGACTGCAGTGTGAGAGCTAAGAGAGCTGCTTGCACTTTCCAGGTGTTTGCAGGTGGTGCTATCAGAGACAAAGACTTTCCTGTTAGAGATTTTTGGATGCACTGGATTTGGTTTCATCGAAATTATGTACAGGAAAAACCAGAGAGAGGAGGAGAAAGAAAAGGAAGGGTTTATTTGTGTCCCAGGTGGCTTTACAGAGTTCTTGGATGGGAGTCTGTAGAACCGCATGCTGGCTTGAGGGTTGGTGGTTTATAAAGGGGTGCCAACGGACCTTGTTGAGGACAGCCCTGAAAACAGCACCTGTGGCAAAGAGAACGGTACCCACGGCAAGAAGCCTATGGGGCTGTGGAGGATCAAAGTTGCTTAACTGACATAGGGGGGTATTAATTCAGTGGAGTTCAGCCTATGGGAAAGAAGTGATAGGTTGTTGGCCCAGGGCAGCTAGTCTCATTTGTATGGAATTTCCGGGATAGCTGGTGCATGAAACCTTTTGCCTCCGGCTGCTCCAGGAACCGGTGGTGGAGGGGGTTTGGGTTTGAGTCTAACATTCCGGCCTTTTTGGTGATGAAGCATGAAGAATTCAGTCATTGTCTACTTCCTGCTGTGCATGGACACAGTCGGATTACAGGCTGGAATCGGGGAGACGTGGACTGGTTGGCAGACGAGCACCGGGATGAAGCTATAGCTGATTTACAGTGACTTTGGACATCTCTTTTAGGCGGTCTTTTAGGAACCTCAGAAAGCAAGGGGCAAAAAGAAAAAAGAGGGTTATTAGTTTTAGGGACCCGATGAACAGGGCGAACCACGCCATTAATGGTGACTGGAACCAATCGAATGGGGATGTTTCGACTTGATGCCTTCTCTTCAGCTCTTCACTCAGGTGACTTAAGGTATCGAGGTTCTGTTCTATTCAGCCAGTTTCAATGATGTAGTAACAGGATTCTTCTCTCAGGAAGAGGCAGGTTTCTCGTTTTTCAGCTGTAACTTGGCCCAAGGCTGTCCGATTCTGTAAAGTGACGGGCCAGAGAGGTTAGTTGTCACTGTAGGGAAGCTAGGGAGTCAGCGGTGGTTTCAAGAGCTATTTGTAGGTTGTTTTGGAAATCTTGTATTGTGATTATACTGGTCTAAGGGCTTCCCTTGCCAGTCCAGTGGCTGAGACCACGGAGGCAAGGGTAATACCCACCATGATGGAGAGGAATGCTGCTCATTTGCGATGGGAGTTCGGTAACAGCCAAGCTAGTTCAGATTCACTGTAAACAGTTAATTGGGGCACTATTGTGACTGCAAAGCAGGGTCCTGGGGTGGTGGAGTTCAGGTACTTTTGTAGAGTTCCGTTCCACCCGAAGTAGGTAGCCAGTGTTGGACCAGCTTGGTTTTGTATGGTAATATTTCGGGTGCAGGAGGGGAATGCTGTGGTTATGGTGTCCTTGGTTATAAGGCAGATTCGGGGAGGTTGTGTCTGATTGTTGATCTCAGGCTCCCAGAGGGGTACCTGTAATATGGGGGTAGAACAAGAGTGGGTGTCTGAGGTGGTAGGACCTGGGTGGACATAGCTCATTGGAACCGCTGCCCACAAGGAGCGCTGAAGTAGAACACAGAGGAATCAGTTGGTGATGCTGGGTAGAGAGTGGGTTTGGTTTAAGAAGGTTAGGGTGTGTTCGATCATTTAGGTCCACAAGGTTAACTGTGCAGTGTATGTGTGGTTAAGTACTTGGGCTTCTAGGAGTTGTTCTCATTGAGCAATGTTCTGGGAGACTAGGGTAAGGGAAGGGGTGACTTGTTCGTATTCGTGGCTGATGGATAGTGTTCCTGTGGGCTTGGAGCTCCGTTCACTCCGATATGTGCATGCAACCACTCGTGAGACCGACTGAGGTTCCCAGGTGTCGTAGATGTGTATTTGGTATCTGCCGTGTTGGTGATATAGGGAGTCACTAATGGTTTCAGTAATTGGATTTCAAGTATGTGAGTTTCCGTGAGATTTGCATGAGTGATATTGAGAACCCCCATAGGTGTTGGGCCACCTTAGGCGAGAGGGATTGGTTTGGTCAAAGAGAAAGCAAGCGTAGGCATATCCCTGTTGAGGGAACACGAGGATTGTCAAGGGCTTTCAACAGCCTGTCATTTCGCACACTCCGTCTCCCATAAGTTGGGGTGTTGGGTCTGTGGAGGTTGTATATCATATTTTGAACCTCCAGGCTTATCCCGGTGTTGAGGTGGTTAGAGGGAAGAGGGGGATTCTCCACAGTACAGGTAAAGTGGGGAGTGAGAGACGCAGGGGAGGAGTAAGAGGAGGAGTAAGAATGAGGAGCAGGTTAATATATAGACAATCACTAAACATGTTCGGTGTTCAGTGGGGGAAATGGCAGCAGATAGTCCTACAGACAGTAAGACTACCGAGGTTATTATGAGACCAAGGTGTAGAGAGACTCAATTGGTTGGCTGTGGTGAGGTTCGACGGAGTTTGAGTTTCATTGAATTTTGTGGATTGAGGGAATTTGTCCATCCGTCATCCGGGGCCTTCTTTATCCTAGTAAGATGATGCCAGGCCGGGTCACCTAAGAGTTTAACAGTGGTTGGGGTGGTTAGGACTATGGTATGGGGTCCTGTCCATCAGGGCTGCAGGGGCTTGGGGTGCAGGACTTTTAGAAACACTGGGTTTTCTGGGGGTAGATGTGGGGTGGCGATAGTGGATTCTTTATTTGGAGGTTGTAGGAAGTACTTGTCTGCATGCTCTCGTAAGAGCTGCCTGAGGAGTGAAAGGTAGGGTAGATAGTCGGCCAGGGGCGGGGGATCAGAGGGTAAGTTGTGATTGAGCGGAAAAAGTCAGCCACACATTAGTTCAAAGGGACTAAGCAAAGTCCGTTTGCAGGGTGCAGTCCGTAATCGGGTTAGGGTGAGTGGGAGAAGGTCTACCCAAGATTGGCAGAGTTCTGATCGTTTCGCAAGGTGGGTCTTGATAAGGCTGTTAGTCCTTTCCACCTTGCTTGATGATTGGGGCCGATAGCGGATGTGGAGATTCCACTGGATTCCCAGGGTAGTGGAAATCTGTTGGACCACTCTGGAGGTGAAGGCTGGCCCATTAGTGGACTGTATAGAGGAGGGTAGTCCGAATCAGGGAATGATGTGAGTTATTAAAATGTCAGCAGCAATGGAAGCAGTTTCAATTCTAGTTGGAAAGGCTTCTACCCAGCTGGTAAGGGTGTCAATTAGAGTGAGGAGGTACTTTAAAGATTTGTGTGTTGGCATGTGGGTAAAGTCGATTTGCCAGTCTTGGCCTAGCAGGCGTCCTCTGGTTTGGTGGGTAGGGAATGTGGGTTGGAGGCTCCCCTGGTGGTTGGTGGTCTGGCAGGTGGCACAAGAGGAGCAGACAGCTTCTATATTTGGAGTGAGGGAGGCAGAGAGGAACACTGGTTGTAAGAAGTGTTTTAAAGCTTCACTACCTATGTGTACTGAGTTGTGTGTAAGGGTGATAAAGCTGGTACGTGTGTTTCTGGGATTACTAGTTTGTTATCTTTGTGGATCCACCCTTGAGGGGAGATTGAGGCTCCCTTTTTTGTCCAGAAAACCTGTTCTTCATCGTATTATTGTGCCGTAAGGGTGGGAGGTGACAGGAATAGTACAGGGGCTGGGAGGGGTTGCCTCTCTTGTGTTAAGTCGCGGGCTGTCTCATCTGTCCTGTTGTTTCCTTGTGTAACTCTGGAGTTCTCGGACTGATGGACTTTACAATGGCTACAAGGGTGGGGAGCCGGAGGGCCTCTAAGAGGCAGATGATGAGTTTTGCATTTATGATTGGTGTGCCTTTATAGGAAGCCTCACTGTTTCCAAATGGAGGCATGGCAGCAGGCTATTAGGAAAGCATATTTGGAATCCATGTATATATTAGCTGTTTTGTCTTTTGAGATATGAACGGCCCTGGTTAGAGCAATAAGCTCAGCCTTTTGGGAGGTACCTTCTGGGAGAGTGGCGGCCTCTATGGTTTCAGTGAGTGCTGGGATCCGGTCCCAACACTTTGTAGGGTCCCGCACGGAGGGAGGGAAGATGTTGGTGGGAAATGAACAAAGGAGACAGGAAAGAATTTTCTGATTTCAGGCAGCCCGACCCAGAGAGCAAGAAATCTTCTTTTGTGTCGAGAGCTGTCGTCTTTATGTTTTATAGGTGAGGTGATATAATGTACACCCGATTTTCTTTATTATACAAACTATTGGTTAACAAGAAACTAATCTAATATCATTGGTTAACAAGAAACTGACCCCTAGTGGCCTTCTACTTTTAATTAATTGTCAAGGCTTTGGCTTTTGAATAAGGCAGGTGTCCGTGGTGATAAATGTCGGGAACAGAATTAATGGTTTTATTTGTATCTCAAAGTGGAAGGTACCAAAAGGCAGACTCCTCAAGGTCTCACCATTTGGCTGTCTCAGTTTGTTTCTCCAAGATTTTATTTATATCTTTCTGTGTAGATAGTAAGTGTCTGCCATCCCCCAATTAAGGCAGCTGCACTAAGAAAGATGTTTTTTTAGTGTTTATCAGTTTTCCATACCAGCTATAATGAACCTAAAAGATTATTTATTCTTCCTGGTGCAAGGAGAAAGGATGCTTTGTAGTTTTGATGGCTATGTGGAGAATTGTCCTTGACAGCTTCTGAAGGGTTAGCTTGCAAACTTGTGTATGTGAAGGGAAGGGAGTAGGGAATGCAATTAGTGGGAAACCAGTGAAGCTAGGCAGGCCTCAGTGCTATCAGGCATGCTGCATTGAAATCCATTCCTATGATCTCTATTCCTCAGAAGTTCCTGGTCAGATTGCCCCAATATAGTCTCATAAACCGAGGGGTTGAAGCCCCTCTCAGAAGGCACTTCCTTGATCCTCATGTCAGGAGGGGATATCTTTTTAGGAGAATTTAATTAAGAAGCAAACTATTATCAGGGTAATAGGCTTAAAAACATATCAGAGGTGAGATGCTTTGGCCTGTCGCCGACAGAAGTCCGTGACTTTGTCTACAATGACCTATGCAGAATGGTGGGCCTCCGCAAGTGAGGGTGACCACTGCGTAGGCTGACCGTCTCCGTCCCTGAGTGTCGGTCGTGAAGCTGCCATCGACGAAGAGGATAGGTCTGGCTGGGGTAGGGGTTGGTCTGTGAGATTTTGGAGGGTGGCCACCAGGGCCTCGGTTATGTCAACGCATGAGTGTGTGTTTGTGAGTGTTTCAGGGTTTGTTGGTGTGGACAGCAAGGCGGCCAGGTTTAAGGACGGAGATTGGGCTAGGGAGATTTCAGGGTTATCAACAGAAAGTAAGTGAACCTGTTGTATGTGGGAGGGTGAGAGGAGTGATACTGAGTGATGGGTCAGGAGATCCTGCAGCCGGTGAGGTGAAAAGACTTGCAGTGGCTGACGGAGAGTCAGTTTGAGAGCTTCTTGTGTCAGTGTAGCTGCGGCAGCTACGGCCCACAAGCGAGGTGGCCAGCCTTTGGTGGTAGGGGCTAATTGTTTCGAGAGATATGTAATCGGGGTGAATGTGGGGCCTACGGGTTGGGTCAGGACTCCTGGGGCAATTCCCTTCTTTTCGTGAGTAAACAGGAGGAACGGTCTGCTGGGATTGGGAAGGTGGCTTGGCAGCGAGTGTAGGAAGTGGTTGAGAAGGTTGTGAAAGGCCTGCTTGACTATCTGTGGTGACTGTAAGGGGCCCACTGGAGTGTTTTTTGCATCTTCATATAGTGGCTTGGAGATTGTGGAGTAGTCGGGGATCCAGTGGTGGAAGAATCCCACCAATCTCAGGAAGGAAAAATTTGGTCTGCTGTCGTGGCTGGTAGTAGGTTCTGTAAGGCCTGTATTCTGTCTGATGTTAGTGTGCGAGTGGTTGGTGTGAGCCGACCACCTAGGTATTTGACTGAAGTGGTGGAGAGTTGGGCTTTAGATGGAGAGACTCGGCAGCCCCTTGTTGTCCAGGAAGTTCAGAAGTTGGGCTGTGTCTAAGATTGAGTAGTCCAGGGATGGGCTGCATAAGAGTAAATCATCTACATACTGTAGGAGGGTAGTGGGAGAGAGTATGCATTCACCGAGGCCTTTGGCCAGGGTCTGGCCGAAGAGGTGGGGGCTGTCCCTAAATCCCTGAGGTAGGACAGTCCAGATGAGTTGGCTTGCCGAGTGTCTGCGTCTTCCCCGGTGAAAGCAAATAAATTACATGAGGATGGGTCAAGGGGAATTGTAAAGAAAGCATCTTTGAGGTCTAGTACAGAACAGTGGGTGGTTGAAGTGGGGATATTGGACAGCAGCGTGTATGGATTAGGGACAACAGGATGCAATGGAACTACTGCTTCATTGATTAAGCCAAGCCAAGTGCCGTCGAGATCTTATACTAGCTTGTAAGTGCCATCAGTTTTTTACTGGCAGGATAGGGGTGTTGTATGGTGAGTGGGTGTGTATCAAGAAACCCTTTGTGAGCAGTCTCTGGATGATGGGTTTCAGTCCCCGTCTGTGAGTGGGGGAGATGGGAAATTGTGGTCTGGATGGGAAGTGTGAGGGGTCTTTTAGTCGTATGATGATGGGCTGGTGATAGGTAGCAATAGTTGGGGTTGAGGTATCCCAAATTTGGGGATCTATGTGGCCTGAGGGTAGGGGAAGGTTGGGCAGGTGAGGAGGTTCAGCTATTAAAGAGAGTATGAGGGAACCTGAAGGGTCTGAAAGAACCCGTAGAGTGGATCCTAGTTTAGAGAGGTGGCCTCTGCCTAGGAGCGGAGTGGTACAGGGGGGCATTATTAGAAGGAGTGTGTTAGGATATTATTGTCTAAGAGGCATGAGATGGGTCCCATTGTTGGCAGGTTAGAGGGCTGTCCGTCAATTCCCATGACAGACTGGGGAAGAATAAATTGGGGCTGAGTAGGAGGGGAGAACAGAATAGGTAACCCCCGTGTCAATTAAAATGACACTGACTCACCTGCTGCCCTGAGGTTTACCCTGGGCTAACCCCTGATCGGGGTTGATCAGCTGGGGTTCCTTCCGTCTTCAGCTGCCAGTCCCAGGACAGCCAGTGGCAGGTGTGGGGATGGAGAGGATGGCTCCCTTGGTCTTTCATAGATGGACAGTCACTCTTCCAATGGCCTTACTGACCACATGCCGGGCACGGAGTGGTGGGCAGCCGAGGTTGTGGACAGAGTTTTTCGCAATGTTCTTCTTTGCCACATTTGTTCATATGTTTGAGGCGAGTTTCTTGGAAGCAACATATGGACGGGTTGTGTCTTTTGACCCACGATGCCACTCATTGTCTCTTCACTGGCACATTAAGCCCATTCACATTCAATGTAAGTATTGATAGGTATGTGCTTAGTGCTGTGATTGTGATATGTTTATTTTTGTGTTCATGTTTTCTCTGTTGCTCTTATTATTCTGTTTTGGAACATTCTACTTGGTGAGTTCATTTTTCACCTTTTTCAAGGTTGGTTTTGTGGTTACTGAGACTGCTGTATTACATTTCTTGATTTGATATGTTGCATCTTTATGGTGCTTTGTAGCCTCCCCTGTGATCTCCCTTAAAGGTCTATGTTTAAACCCAGTTGTAACTACTACAGTCCTCTCCATCTGGAAGGAATATAACAACTGTAGTACATCCTCTTTTTAGTATGATGACATCCTAGTTTTCTTGTTATGATCACTGAATCACTTCTTTTAGTATTACAGCCTTGACTGAGTTTGGAGCCTTCTCTAACTGAATAGGTTTGAGGATGATGTGTCCTATATTTCCTCCTAAAATATAAAATTAACGGTTTTGTTCTTCTAAGCCCAGAGCTTCTTTCAGTATTTCTTGTAGATTTGATTGAGTTTTTACAAAGTCTTTGAGTTTCTCTTTATCTGCAAATGTGTTGATTTCATTTTCCTACTCGAAAGACAGTTTTGCAGGGTATATAATTCTTGGTTGGAAGTTCTTCTCCTTCAAAGCTTTGCATGTGACATCCCATTGCCTCCACTCCAGCATCATTTCTGCGTAGAAAGCCGACAAAATCCTGCAGGGTTTCCCTTTTTATGTCAGCTTTGCTTTGAGTTTTGCTGCTTTTAAGAGTTTCTGCTTATGTTTCCTTTAGTTAAGCTTGATTATAATGTGTTGGAGCCTTTCTTTTGGGATTTATATTGATCAGCATTTGATATGCATCTTGGATATCTGTATTCTCTTCTTTTGTACCTTCTGGGAAGTTTTCTGTCAGCAGCTGAGCCACGATACTCTGTGTTCTCAGCTGTCCCACCCTGTTCAGGAACTCCAATTAATAGTCAATTGTTCCTCTTAAGAGAGGGCCACATGCTTCTTAATACTTCTTCACTTTTCTTGTTTCTTTTTTTCTGATTTCTCCTCATAGATGCTGGAGTCAGTAGCTCTATATTCCAAGTCAGAAAATCTATTTTCCATTTATTTAATTCTGTTTTCTTGGCTTTGAACTGAATTTTCTCTTTGATGTTGTGATTCTTCGGTTGGATTTCAGAGTAGTCATGTTCCATCAGATCAAACAGCTTGCTTAGTGTTTCATTCTGCTCTGCTGTATTTTGTATAAGGTCTAGGAAGTCTCTCTATATAACCCTTCTTTAATCACCCTCTGATAGTTTCACAAAGGCTTCTGCATCTGGGAAGTTCTTTGGATCTTTCTTTTGTGGGCCTTCTGAAGCCGTAGGTCAGGTCTTCCTAAAGTTCCAGTCCAAAGTTTGTTGCTTTTTGGGCATCTGGAGGTTGTTTGGTTTCTCCATTCTTACTTTAACAGGATCAAAAGCTCAGTCCGAAAAGCAAGTTGATCAACAGACACCTCTATGTACTCTGGTGACTTGTCTGAGTGGAATCTTTGGTGTAGCAGGCTCCACCCCTTAATTGGCTAAGACACAGCCCCACTCATACAGTTACTGGAGAGCAGTTTGTTGAGCCTAAATGTGACACAGTAAAGGCTGGAAGAGAAGCCATTGGATGCACCCCATGTATTTCTCTCTTAGTCAGGCTTTCAGGTGTGAAAGTTCATCTTCCCAGCTGGGAAAGTAAGCTTCTCTATATCAAAGACTGCTTTACTGTCAGAAAAGTGCTCTCCAGCCAGGCACTGCCTCCCAGCCTGGGAATTAGGTCCAGCTGAGGCCTCCATATAGGAAACTCCACCTCCCAGTCAGTCAACATGGAGTCATCCTCAAGGTCCTCCACCTGCCTCAGAAAAGGCTATTCAATGGCACAGATTCAGATATTCTGGCAGGCAGCACGTTTGGAGGCACTGAGCTGCACAGATTCCAAGGCCAAGCTTGCAAAGTGTGGCGACTCTGCTCACCTATCTAATCAGCAGTGCATCTGACCCTTGCCACCACTTACCCCAGCCCCTCCTACTGGCCAAGACACAGAAGAAAACGCCAAAATGGCAATTTACCTTCAGTCCGTGAGAACTGGGACTCAACAAGGGCGGGGGTTGGCAAAATAGAAGCTTTCCACTCAGTGGTATGTAGACTAAATAGACATCCCTATGTCATGTCCTAGGGCTCACTAGGTGTCCAGAAGGCTCCATTTAATTATCAGTTGAAGCCTTGGTTTCCACAGGGATTTAGGGAGACATAAGTGTAGTCTGCTGTCTTGACTCCAACCCCTAGCCTTTTCTTAAGTCTGTATAATAGTGGTCTCTTACACTATTTGTCCTTTTACTGCTGACTAATTTCACTTAGTGTAATGTGTTGCAGATGATTCCAGGTTATGGGATGTTTTATAAAATCTTCATTGTTCTTTACCATTGTATGGTGTTCTATTATGTAAATACAACACAGTTTATCTATCCTTTAACGTGTTGATGGGCAGCTAGGTTGATTCTATCTTTTTGCTATTGTGGACAGTACTGCAACAAACATTCATTGCTGGCACGATTCACACAGGACACCAGCCATTGGTGTAATTAACACAGAACACGACTTACAGGTGTGAAACATGATACCACTTACAGGTGTGAAACGGGACACCACGGACTGACATGAAATAAGACACCACTTACGAGTGTGATGTATGTGAGAGGCCAAGGTTGAAAAATCACAGTGACAACAAACTTTTAGTTTCCTGTGGGCAGAAATAGGACAGTCTCCTGTGGGTAGACACTCACACCAGTCTGTTTAACCCACCAGCTTTTATCAAGTAAACAAGGTTCTGCTGAGAAAGTGAGAAAAGGCATCGTATCAGTGTTCCTTACTTCAAAAGAACAGGCATTCCCAGGGAGGGGGCAAGGGAAAGTCCTTGAACTAGTCTCAGCAAATGCTGTTTTCAGCACGTCTTGGTTTTCCAGTCCACCGAGGCAAAACTTGTCTCAAGGGCTTTTGCCATTCTCAAGACAAGTCCCATTCTAAACATAGACAAGGTCAGGGTAAGCAGGATTTTCCATTCTTTCCAAACTTACACATCCCCACAATTCACGTGCATGTATCTGTTCCTGTGACAGCCCTCATTTCTCTAGGATGTATTCCAAGGAGTGAGATTGCTGGATCATATGGCATTTCTATTTCTAGATGTTTCAGAAGGTGCCAAATTGCTTTCCAAAGTAGTTGTACCATTATGCACTCCCACCAGCAGTGTAGAAGACTTCTTATCTCTCCACAGCCTCTCCAACATTGAATATTCTCTGGTTTTTATGTTAATGCCAGCCTTGTTCAGATGAGATGGTAACTCCTTGTAATTTTGACTTGGATTTCAATAATGGCTAATGGTCATGAGCATTTTCTCGTGTGTATTTTGGCTGCCTGGATATCTTCTTTAGACAACTGTCTGTCAATACCCTTGGCCCATTGTTTATTTGAGTTACCTGCATTTTTCTCGTTGATGTTTTGCAACAGCTTCTCTTTTATGGAGATGAGAGGTCAATCAGATACGTAGTTCCCCAATATTTTTTCCCAGTCTGTAGGTAGGCTTTTTACTCATTTGATAAAGTCTTTCAAAGAGCATAAGTGTTTGATTTTTAATAGTTCCCACTTATCTATTTTCTCTTTTGGGGTTTCTGTGATGTTAGTAAGATTTTGTAGTCTGTTTCAGCCATGCATTAGAACTTCGAGTGTTGTCCCTATTTTTTCTTCCACAATTTTGATTGTTTCAGATTTGATATTTAGGTCTTTGATCCATTTTGAGTTCATTTTGATGTAGCCCAGCCCAGGGCCATCGAGTCAGATCTGACTCATGACAGTGTTGGATAGCAGTCGTGTTTCCCATTTACCGATGGATATCCAGTTTTGCCAACACCATTTGTTAAAGAGACTTTTTTCCCCAGTTCATGGCCTTTGGGCCTTTATCAAATATTAGCTGTTCCAAGATAGATGGTGTTATTTCTGTGTTCTCTCTTCTGTTCCCTTGGTCTACTTATCTGTTTTTGTATCAGGACCATGCTGTTTTGACTACAATGGCAGTATACAAGGTTCCAAGGTCAGGTAGTATGAGGCTTTCCACTGAGTTCCTCCTCTTCGATAGTTCTTTACTTGTTCAGAGTTTCTTCCCCTTCAAAATGAAGCTGGTCATTTGTTTTGCCATCGCAGTAAAAAATAACATTTGAATTTATATTGGGATTGCATTTTGTACATAGATTCCTTTAGGTAGAATAGGCATTTTCACAATGTTAAGTTTTCCTCTCCATGAGCAAAGTAGATTTCTTCACTTATATAAATCTTTTTGGTTTCTTGCAGTGAGGTCTAATTTTCTTTTTATAGGTCTCTTACCTCTGTGGTTGGATTTATTCCTAGGTATTTTATCTTCTTGAATCTATTGTAAATGCTATTCATTTGGTGATTTCCCCTTTGATGGTCTCTTGGTTGGTGTAAAGGATTCCAACTGATTTATTTATATTTATTTTATATCCTGATACTTTGCTAAACTCTTCTATCAGTTCCCGTAGTTTATGGATTCTGTAGGGTTTTCTGAGTATACGATCACATCATCTGCAATTAGGGATACTTAGAGTTCATTTTTACTGATTCAGATGGCCTGTATTCTTTATCTTGTCTGAGTCCTCTGGCTAGAGTTTACCGCACAGTCAATAGCAGTGGTTAACAGTGGCATCCTTGTTTGGTTCACCTCAAGGGGAATTCTTTCAGTCTCTCTTCATCCTGGATCAGACTGGCCGTGGGGTTTCACAGATGCTCTTTATTAGGCTCAGGAATTTCCCTTCTATTACTATTATCTTGAGTTTTTAACATGAATATGTGGACTTTGTGTCAAATGTCTTTTCTGCCTCAGTTGATAAGATCAAGTTATTGTTATCTTCTGTTTAATAAATGTGGTTTAGTATATTAATTGCTGTTCTAATGCTGACACATTCCTTCAACCCTGGTGTGAATCCTGCTCAGAAATGGTGAATTATTTTTTTGATGTTGTTGAATTCTACTGGGTAGAATTTGGTTGAGGATTCTTGCATCTACGTTCCTGAGAAATATTGGTCTGGATTTTTCTTTTTTATGCTATCTTTACCCAGTTTTGGCATTAGGTTTATGCTGGATTCAGAATGAATTTGGGAGTGCTCCATCCTTTTCTATGCTGTCACAGACCTGTACTAGTATCGGTATTAACTCCTCTCTTAAAGTCTTGTAGAATTCTCTGATGAAGTTATCTGGAACAGGACTTTTTGATTGGTAGTCTTTTCATTATTTTTTCAATGTTTTTTTGTAATGGATTTATTTATTCTACTTCTGTGTTAGTTTTGGTAAGTAACGTGATTCTAGAAATTTGTTGTTTTTCTCTAGGTTTTCAAATTAGAGTACAGTTTTTCATCTGTTAGGATTCTTCTCATTTTAGTGGGGTCTGTTGTGAAATCACCCATCTCATTTGTTTCCTTCCTCTCCTGATTCTCTTTTATGAGTTTGGCCTATTATGGTTTATTGATTTAGTTGTACTGTTTAAAAAACTAGCTTTTGGTGTCAATTATTTCAATTACTTTTTTATTTTCTGATTGATTTAGTTCTGCTCTAATTTTTCTTCTTTGTTTCATTCTCATGCCAGAGGGTTTTTTTCTTGATTACTTTCTACTTGTTCAAGTTGTAGTGTTTATTCATTGATTTGCACCCGTTTTTCACTGTGATTCTGTACTTTGAGTGACATCAAGTGATCTCTGAGCACTGCTTTGGCTGTATCCCATAGGTTCTTGTAGGATGTGTTTTCATTCTTATTTGAGTTCATTAATTTCTTCTTATTTTTTATGCTGATTAAGTGAAAGTATACCATCCAAAAAAGTTTTCCATGTCCACCTGTCTGCAGCTCCTCCTGCTCTCCTCACCTGGTTACAGCACACTCCTCCGTTTCACTCTTTATTTCTAGTATCCCCTTAACAGGCATCAGTCCCCTCCTCACCAATCTCCTCTCTCCCACCTAGAAAGACACCAGTAGTACAGCCTCCTATAAATGCACAGAATCATAACGTACACATACCACATGTTCATACTGTGTCTGTGAGTCCAGTCCATTCTTGTCTGAAGAGTTCACCTCACTACTGGTTTCCAGCCAGGGGCAGCAGCAGATCTAGGAGCCATGTTTGCAGGGGATCCTCCAGGCTGTTTGATCATCAATTCTAGCCTTTCAGTAGAATTCTTACGGTGCACATCTTTTTCTTGTGTCCCCCTTCACAGCTGTCTTTGGTGGTGGCCAACTACCATCTGGTTCTTCTGACATGCTGATAAGTTGATACAGTCTCCCATTCATATGGATCCTTCTGTCTCCTGGGTATTCTTACCTTTGTCTTTGTTGTTCTCGATCAATATCTATCCGAGTTGGGACCACGTGGTGGACCGCAGAGGGCAACTTGCTAGCTTTGAAGACCCCAGACATCACTCAACAATGAGAACTGTAGTAGACTCTCGTCACAATAGACTAATTACACCAACTGGCCTCGGTACTCCCAGAAAACATGTTCCCCAGACCCTTGGTCCTGCTATTCCATCCTCTGAAACATTGGATTGGGTTTAGGAAAGCTTTCAGTTTATTTATCATGAATTTCAATTAAGTTGATAATACTTTCTATCATGTGGGTCACTGCTTTCACCTAACCAATTTGTATCAACTATCTATGATCAACCGTCTCCCACCCTCCCCACCCTTGTAGCTGTCAAAGAGTCTTTGCTTCTGTACATAAGTCTATTTTAAAGTCTTCATACCACGGGTCTCATACAGTATTGTTCCTTTTGCCTCTGACTGTTTTCACTCACCATAATGTCTTCCAGTTGAAAGCCAGTTATGAGAGGCTTCCTAAAATTATCATTGTTCTTTATCACTCTATAGTATTCCATTGAGTATATGTACTATAGTTTGTCTTTCCATTCATCTATTGATGGGCACCTCGGTTGATTCCATCTTTTTCTTACTGTGGACAGTGCTGCAATAAACGTTCGTGTGCATGTATCTGTTTGTGTGACCACCTTTTCTTTTGTAAGATATACTCTAAGAAGTGAGATTACTGGCTCAAATGCTATTTCTATTTCTAGCTTTTAAAGAAAGCACCAAACTGCTTTCCAAAGTGGTTGCACCATTTTACACTTCCACCAGCAGTGTGCAAAGAGTTCTGATTTCTCCACAGTCTCTTCAGCGTTTGAAGTCTGGGTTGTTTATGGATTATAGCCAACCTTGTCAAGGTGAGATAGTATCTCATTGCAGTTTTCATTTGGGTTTCTCTAATTGCTAATGACTGTGAGCATTTCCTCATGAGCCTTTTGGCTGCCTGGGTGTCTTTGTTGAAGTGTCTGTCCATCTCCTTTGCCCATTCTTAATTGGGTATTTACCTTTTCTTGTTGATAATTTACAGTGCTTTGTAGATTATGGCAATCAGAAATGAATTTGATATGTACTTGACAAACATTTTTTCCGATTCTGCAGGTAGTCTTTCAACTGTTTTGATAAAGTCTTTGGATGAGAAAGTGTTTGATTTTTAGTATTTCCCATTTACCTATTTTCTGTTGTTTGTGCCTTGTTTCTCAGATTTTCAAGTCTACGTTGTTCCATGAATTCCTTTACTGCATCCTTGATTCCTTTTATAACCCAGCAGTATCTTAGCAAGGGGTTATTCATTTCCCATGAGTTTCAGTTTCTACCCATGTTTTGTCTGCTATTCATTTCAACTTTTACAGCTTTATGGTCTGAGAAAATGCTTTGCAATGTTTCCTTGTTTGGGATTTTGGTGAGACTTCCTTTAAGGCCTCATCCATACTTCTGTTATTGGGTAGAGAGATCTGTGTATGGGGGGGCGGAGTCAAGATGGCCGACTAAACACGCGTCTCCTTCTATCCCTCTGGAAACCAAGACCTGAACTGACAATCAAACAGAGCCTTCTGAGCACCTAATCAGCCTCAGGACACGGCACAGAGCTGTTAATTGGGACTTGATACCACTCAGCGAAAAATCTCCTCTCTTTCACTGACTCCCGCTCCTGGCTAGCCCTGGCTCTCACGGACAGAAGGTAAACGCACCGTTTTGACTGTTTTTTTCCTTGGTCTCGGCTGGCGGGCGGAGCTGGGCCTTGCCCTGCGGCTGCACTCAGAAGCGCTGCTGCGGGGATAGGCAGGCGAAATTCCCATATTCTGAGAGCCAGGCTCGGGACTCTGTTAATCTAGACACTTTGACCCTTTCGTTTTGTAGCTGCCTCAGTGGGGTTTGTGCGGAACTCCGTGGTCAGGGTGCGGGACGCCATGTTGGTACCGAGATTTTAGCGGGACCTCGTTCTTAGCCTGGGAGACAGCGCCTGCAAACGGGACAGCGCTTCTCCGTCAGAAAAGTAGTGATTTTGCACAGTGCTGCCTACACTGGGGGCCCTGCAACAGAAGCCCAAGAATCGCTGCCTCTGGGCACCTTTAGCCCCCCTGTCTGCTGCCTGTGTGGAGGACGTCATCTTGGGCACGGTGGCCACAGCTGGCCCTAATTCTTCGCTTGGGAGCCATAGCCTGCCCACAAGAGAGCGCTTTTGTATCACAAAACCAGTACTGGACGCAGTGTTGGATAAGGCTAGGCCCTGTCAGCAGAGGCCACCAGGGCACTAGCAGTGCTGTATTCTGAACTAGTTTGTTATCATCTGGGGTGGGATATAGTGGCGCTTACTTTGTCAGATGGGAAGAGGGACCTCTACACCTGAAAACCTGACTGACTTGTGAACTGGTCAGATACCTTTTGCTTTACATTTGAAGACAGCCTAGAGAAACATTTGCAATCCATCCTCACAGTACCTCTTCCAGCCTCTATATACTCACATGGGACCCAAAAAGCAACAGACAATTGTGGCATACAAGCAATCACTCATGGCTTCAGAAGGCTCCCAAACAAAGCAACCAAGGAGTTTTCCAGATGAAGAATCTTTTATGAAAGCATCAGGAAGTGAATACAAATTGATTATATACAGGGCCCTTCTAGACCTTATACAAAATGCAGCAGAACAAAATGAAAAATTAAGCAATTTGTTCGATCTGATGGAACACCAGTACTCTGAAATCCAACAGATCAAGAAGAAAATCAAAGACATAGAAATTTCCATGCAAACCCAAGAAAACAGAATGGAACAAATGGAAAAAAGAATTTCTGACTTGGAAGACAGACCTACTGATGCCAGTGTATATTAGCAGAAATCAGAAAAAGAAACAAGAAAAATGAAGAAACATTAAGAAGCATGTGGGACTCTATTAAGAGGAACAACCTTCGATTAATTGGAGTCCCTGAACCGGGTGAGACATCTGAGAACACAGAGAGTATTGTTGCTGAGCTGCTGATAGAAAACTTCCCAGAAATCATGAAGGAAGAGAATATAGACATCTCAGATGCATATCGTACGCCACCCAATATAGATCTCAAAAGAAAGACTCCAAGACATATTATAATCAAGCTTCACAAAATGAAACATAAGCAGCAACTCTTAAAGGCAGCAAGACTCAAGGCAAAGCTAACATTCAGAGGGAAACCCTGTAGGCTCTCGTCAGATTTCTCAGCAGAAACCATGCTGGCACGGAGACAGTGGCACGACACATTCAAAGTCTTGAAGGAGAAGAACTTCCAACCCAGAATCATATATCCTGACAAACTGTCTTTGAAATATGAAAATGAAATTAAGACATTCCCAGATAAACAGAAACTCAGAGACTTTGTAAAAACCAAACCCAAATGACAAGAAATACTGAAAGAAGTCCTTGGCTTTGGCTTAGAAGAACGAAACCACTAACTTTACATTTTAGAACGACACACTACTCAACACTCATTTAGGGAAGGCTCCAAAGTAAATCACAGCTTTGATTTGGAAAGAAGGAATCCAGTGATCATCATGAAAACTATGGTGTCATCATAATAAAAGAGGGATGTACTACAGTCGTTATAGTCCTTCCAGATGGAGAGGAAGATGACCATACTGGCAGTAATTAAAATTGGGTTTATAAATAGTTTATTAAGGGGGTTCATAGGGGCAGCTGTAAAGCACAACAAAGATGTATCATACCATTTCAAGAAATCTAACACACGAGTCTCAACAAGTATAAAACCAACTCTGAAAAAGGTGAAAAATCAACTCACAAAAAAGAATGTCTCAGAATAGACTAATAAGAACAACAGAGAAAACATCAATCTAAAAATAAACATATCACAATGGTAGCACTGAACACATACCTATCAATAATTACATTGAATGTGAATGGACTGAATGCTCCAGTAAAGAGACACTGAGTGTCATCTTGGATCGAAAGACACAACCCATCGAAATGTTCTCTACAAGAAACTCACTTGAGACCTAAAGACAGGCACAAACTGAAAATTAAAGGATGGAAGAATATATATCAAGCTAACAATGAACAAAGAAGAGCAGGGGTGGCAATTCTAATCTCAGACAAAATCAAGTTTAATGTCAAATCCACCATCGTGGACAAAGATGGACACTATTTATTGCTGAAAGGTTCAGTACACAAGCAAGACTTAACTATATTAAACATTTATTCACCTAATGTCAGAGCACCTAAATATGTCGAAGAAACACTGACTACGCTCAAAAGAGAGTTAGATGACTCCACAATAATAGTGGGAGACTTTAATACTCCACTCTCATTACTAGACAGATCATGTAGAAAAAAGCTCAGTAAAGATACAGAGGACCTCATTGACACAATTAACCAACTAAAGCTCATTGATATATACAGAAGTTTCCACCCATCAGCAGACAACTACACCTTCTTCTCCAGTGCACATGGAACATTCTCCAGAATTGACCACGTGATAGGCCATAATGCAATGCTCAACAAAATCCATACCATTGAATTATTGCAAAGCATCTTCTCAGATCACAAAGCAATCAAAGTTGAAATCAATAGCAGAAAAAAACAGAGATAGAAAGTGTAACTCTTGGAAACTGAACATCTTGCTCAAAAAAACATGGGTTATAGACGAAATCAGGGATCAAATAAAGAAATTCATGGATTCCAATGAGAACGAAAACACTTCCTACCAGAACCTATGGGATACAGCCAAAGCAGTGCTCAGAGGTCTGTTTATCTCCATAAATGCACACATCTGGAAGGAAGAAAGAAACCAAATCAAGGAACTAACTCTACAGCTTGAACAAGTAGAAAGAGAACAACAGAGGAACCCCTCGGGCACCGTAAGCAAGGAGATCATAAAGATTAGAGCAGAGCTAAATGCATTAGAGAATAGAAAAACAATTGAAAAAATTGAAAAGACCAAGAGCTGGTTTTTTGAAAGGATCAACAAAATTGATAAACCACTGGCTAAACGTACTAAAGAAAAGCAGGAAAGGAAACAAAGAACCCAAATTAGAAACGAGAAGGGAGTTGTCACCACAGATGCAACAGAAATCAAAAACATCATAACAGAATACTATGAAAGACTGTACTCTAACAAATTTGAAAACCTAGGGGAAATGGACAAATTCTTTGATTCATACGACCTACCCAAATTATCACAACGTGAAGCAGAACAACTTAATAAACCCATCACAAAGGAAGAGATTTAAAAGGTCATCAAAACACTGGCAACCCAAAAAAGTCCAGGCCCAGATGGCTTCACGGCAGAATTCTACCAAGCATTTAGAGAAGAGTTATCCGCAATACTACTGAAACTATTTCACAGTATAGAAAGGGATGGAGTACTCCCAAACTCATTCTATGAAGCCAGTATAACCCTGATACCTAAGTCCGGGAAAGATCCAACAAAGACAGAGAAATACAGACCGATATCACTCATGAATTTAGATGCAAAAATCTTCAACAAAATTCTTGCCAACAGAATACAGCAACATATCAAGAAAATAATCCATCATGACCAAGTGGGATTCATACCAGGGATGCAAGCCTGGTTCAACATCAGGAAAACAATTAATGTGATTAACCACATAAATAACACAAAAGACAAAGATCACCTGATTTTGTCCATTGATGCCGAAAAGGCATTTGATAAAGTCCAACACCCATTCATGATAAAAACTCTTAGCAAAATGGGCATAGACGGGAAATTCCTCAACACAATAAGGGCCATTTATACAATGCCAATTGCTCACATCATCCTGCATGGAGAGAGACTGAAAGACTTTCCCCTGAGATCAGGAACTAGACAAGGATGCCCACTGTCACCTCTCTGATTCAACATTGTGCTAGAAGTTCTAGCCAGAGCAATTAGACAAGACCAACAAATAAAGGGCATCTGCATCGGCAAAGAGGAAGTTAAAATCTCCCTGTTTGCAGATGATATGATTCTATATGCAGAGAACCCCAAGGAATCTATAAGTAAGCTACTCAAACTGATAGAAGAGTTCAGCAAAGTTTCAGCATACAAGATAAACATAAGTAAATCAGTAGGTTTCCTTTATACCATCAACAAGACTGTTAAGGAGAAAATTATTAAATCAATACCATTTGTGATAGCTCCTAAGAAGATAAAGTACCTAGGAATTAATCTAACCAGAGAAACAACAGACCTTTACAAAGAGAACTACAAGCCCTTACTACAAGAAACTAAGAGAGACTTAGATAAATGGAAAAACCTACCCTGCTCATGGATAGGAAGACTTAACATTGTGAAAATGTCTATTTTACCCAAAGCAATTTATTTATATAATGCAATACCGATACAAGTTCCAGTTTGGAAAGGGAAGAAGCCCCGGATAAGTAAGGTAGTACTAAAGAAGAAGAACACACTGGGAGGCCTTTCATTACCCGACCTTAGAACATACTACACTGCCACAGTGGTCAAAACAGCCTGGTACTGGTACAAGAACAGACAGATCGATCAATGGAACAGAATGGAGACCCCAGAGATGACACCATCTGCCTATGAACAGTTGATATTCGACAGTGGCCCTAAGACATTAAACTGGGGTAAAAACAGTATCTTCAACAATTGGTGCTGGCAAAATTGGTTATCCATCTGCAATAAACTGAATCAAGATCCGTATCTTACAACTCATACAAAAACCAACTCCAACTGGATAAAAGACCTAAATATCAAACCTAAAACGATAAAGCTCATCCAAGAAAAGGTAGGAACAACAATGGAAGTTTTAATACACAATGAGGACAGACTCCAAAATCTGTCAAAGAAACCTCAATCAACAGAAGAGAAAATAGATAAATGGTTGGAACTATTAAGAATCAAACACTTTTGCTCATCCAAAGACTTTATTAATAGATCTGTGTATGTCTGTAAGGTTGAAATGGTTATTCTGTATCTTTACTGAGCTTCTTTCTGGATATTCTGTGCATTACTAGAAGTGCTCTCTTGAAGTCTCCTACTACTATTGTTGAGCATTCTCTCTCACTTTTCAATGGTGTCAGCAATGTTTTCCTGCATTTAGAAGCTCCTTTGCTGGGCGCAGAAATATTTAAATTTGTTATATTCTCCCTAGATATTGAACATTTAAGCAATAATGACCATCCTTGTCCATGATTGTGTATTCTAGTCTACATTTGGTCTGAAATTAACATTGTCACTCCTGTTCTTTGCATGTTGCTACCTTGCTTATACATTTTTCCATCGTTGGAGTTTGAGTTTGTATCTTTGAGTATAAAGTATGTTTCTTTTAAACAGGCCATAAACCGATCAGGGTTTTTAATCCAACCTGTTACTGTCTGTCTCTTTTTTGGTGCATTTAGTCCATTAATACCAGTGTTAATTGTTGATAGGGGTTTATTTAGTGCTGTCATTTGGGTACCTTTTTTTTAGTCTGTTGTTGACACATATTTCTTCCACTTCATATTCCATTATCAGGTTTTTTTTCTAAATGGGTTTCCTTTTCACCCTTATCAAGGTTGGTATTTCTAGATTGTGTTTCTTGTTTTCATGCGTAGTATCATGACCTTGCTTTGGGCTACTCCACTATTCCCCTCTAATGTTCTAAGTTTAAGTCAGTATTTCTTTTTATTGTTTGGACATCTCCTCCATCTGAAAGGTCTATGAATACACTGATTTGTCCCTCTATTTAGCATACTGTTGTCATAATTTACATACTCAGATCTCTGTTTCCCTTATTTTAATATTTTAGCTGTGATTGAGCTTTACAGTTTCCCTGATGAAGTTGGACTTTGGATGCTGTGTCCCGTGTTCTATTCTTGAATATATGTCTCATGTGATTGATTTTCTAATACAAGAAATCCCTTTAGTGTTTCTTGTAATTTTGGTTTGCTTTTTGCAAATTGCCTAACTTGTTTATCTAGGAATGCCCTATTTTCACCATTATTATTTGAGAGACAGTTTGCAGGATATCTAATTCTTGGTTGGAAGTGTTTTTCCTTCAAGGATTTGTATATGTCACTCCCACTGTGTTCTAATGAATGTAGTTTCTGCTGAATAATAACAGCTTAGTCTAAAATGACTCTACTTTGTCAGCTAGTTTTTCTTTGATCCTAGCTACTCTTACACACTTTCTCCTTATCTTTCACTTTGTTAAATTTGATTATAACATGTCTTAGTGTCTTTATTTTGGGATTTACCTGTTGCAAAATTTGATAATCATTTTAGACAGATATTTTCTTATCTTTCGTTATGTCAGGGAAGTTTGCTGTCAGGAAGTCTTAAACAATTCTGTCTTCTTTTATCTGATTCTTCCTCATAAATGCTGGTGCCAGTTGCTTTATTGATTTTCCTGATTCTGCATTCTATTACCAGAATCCTGCTCCTTTGTCTTTCTTCTGAACTGTCTTTGTCATGTTAATCTACTGAATTCCAGATCATCAAAGCTCTAGCAGTTCTTGGAGCTTATGTTATATTTTTGCTGGTGCACTTTGACTAAACTGTGTCCTGATTCCTTACAGGTCTCTAAGTATAAATCTTTTGTATTTTCCCTCCAATACTTGCAAGACTTCTTCCGGGAAGCCTCTTGATTCTTTATTTGGGCAGTTTTCTGGAACCACTGTGATCTGCTTCTTTAAATGATTAGAAATTGGTAGTTGTCTCTGGACCATCAGAAAGCTGTTGTGATTCGTTAGGTGACTTCAACTTATGTATGGTTATATATGTATATATTCGTATATAAGAGGACTTACAATTAAGTTGGCAAATTTATCCTAGCAAAAGTGCTACATACCTCACTGCTGAGTATCTCTATGGTCACCTCTGATGTACTCCCCTTGGGAAGCTATGCACTGACACCAGCACCTAGTCCACCCTTCACAGCAAATTTTTTGTTGTTGTGACTGAGTGAAAATGTACATTCCCATATAAGATTACCTGCCCACCTATATGCAGCTTCCACTGCTCTCCCTGCCCGGTAACAGCACACTGTTCCTCTCTGCTCCATACATGTCTCACCTTCCCAACAGTCTCCTTTCCCGTCCTCTCCACCCACTCCCCTTCCTCTAGCCAGAGGTCAGCACGATATCCTGTAGATGCATAGAACCACAAGCAAAGCGAAAAGGCAAGTGTTGTCGAAAAATATATGGTCACTCTGTGTCGCCAAGTGCAATCCATTCATGTCCAAAGAGTGCTCCAGGAAAGTAGCTCAGGGCACACAGTGAAGGTGCCCCACTTTTGTCCCAGGTGGAACTGGAAGTCTGGTATAGAGCAGAGCTGGGATGGCAAAAACTATGGGTAGAGGAAGTGAAGTCAGTGCACAGGAAAGTCCTGAGTCATGAAAGTTGGTGATCACCTAGCTGGTGATGCTCCAGTCAACGTCTGCAGTTCTGTACATGCAGCAATATGCAACTCAGAGGGGCCAAAGGAACTTGTCTTCTATTGCTCCTGTTGTTCCCTTCTGCAAATCCGGGATAAAAGCTCAGGGCACACATGTAAAACTTCCTACTTCTGGCCTGAGTAGTTCAACAGAATTTAGGGTCTGGTGTGGGGCAGAGAAGGTAGGTTGGACGGGAAGGGGAAAGGCCAGAAATCAGCACATGGGAAAGGATTGAGCCCCCAGGGTTCATGAGCACTTAGTTTGAGACAGTCTAGTGGAAGTCACTTGGCACTCTGTAGGTGCAGTGATCTGCAGCTCAAGGAGAGTAATGGAATGTTTCTTCTGTCCGTCCCCTTTTTTCTCCCCAAGTGTGGGCGAAAACCTCAAGGCACACAGGTAGAATGTTCCACTTTGTCCCAGGGAGTGTACCAGAATTTATCCTTCAGTGTAGCTCAGAGAAGTGGGGTCATGCCTACACCTGGCTGCCAGCTGCCACCTTGTTCTCTATGTGTGGCCATCCGAAATTCAGCCTCTTGGTTGAGAAAGATGCAATCCACAGCTCAGCGTGGTACCTGGCCTCAGCCACTGTCGGGTGCAGCAGTCCCAAGCCTAGTCCTAGCTCAGGGCACACACCGAAGGTGCCCCACTTTTGGCCCAGATAGTGCTCTCCAACAAAGATGGCCTCCATACCTACACTACTACTGTGGCCCTATGCCAGCAGAAGTGAGACCATCTGGGTTGCTGATTTGCTTTTGACCAAGATAGATGTTCCCTTTGCTGTCACCGAGTCCAATCTCACAACTTTCCACTGGATTTTAGGCACCAAGAATGTACTTGAGAAACCCTGGTGGCATAGTAGATAAGCGCTACATCTGCTAATCAAAAGGTTGGCTGTTCAAATCTGCCTAATGGTCTATGGAGCAGCTGTATTCTGTCCTAGGGGCTTGCTATGAGTTAGAATTCACTTGATGGCACTGGGTTTCGTTTTTGGGGTTAGACTGAACTTGTTGTTCTATTCAGTTGTTTTTCAAGGTCTTACTTGTTAGAGGGACACCCTGGTAGCACAGTGGTTAAGTGCTGTGTCTACTAACAAGACATAAGCAGTATAAATCTGCCACGAGGTCCTTGAAACCTCTATTGGACAGTTTTGCTGTTTCCTATAAAGTGCTGTGAGTTGGTGGCAACTCAACAGCAGTGGGATTGTCTTTGGTTTTTACTTGTTAGAGGGATTAAAGGAGACATATGGCTAGTCTACCTTCTTAGCTCTGCCACAAATGTCACTTTTTAACGAGATGAAGACACATATCACCAATTTCATTTGGAAAGCGAAGCAGCCCTGGATAAGTAAAGCACAACTGAAGAAGAACAAAGTGGGAGGTCTCACAACACCTGAACTTTAGAACTTATTACACTGTCCTGGTAGTCAAAACAGCCAGTAGTGGTACTAAAACAGACATACAGACTAATGAAACCAAACAGAGAATCCAGAAACACCACCATCCACCTATGAACAGCTGATATTTGACAAAGACCCAAAGTCTGTGAACGGGGGAAAAAAATCTCTTTAACAAATGGTGTTGGCAAAATTGGATATGCATCTGCCAAAAACTGAAACAAGACCCATATCTCAAATCTTGCACAATAACTCAAAATGGATCCCTGACCTTAATAGGAAACCTAAAACAGTAAGGATTATGGAAAAAAATATAGGAATAATAGAAGCTTTAATCCATGGCATTAGTAGACTATAAAATATTACAGCACAAGAGAAAAGAGATCAACGGGAGGTATCAAAAATCACAGATTTATGCTCATCCAAAGACTTTATCAAGAGTAAAAAGACTGCACACAGATTGGGGAAAAAAATTTGGCAACTATGAATCTGACTGACATCTAATCTCATCTCCATAATCTACAAGGTATCACAAAATTGAAGTGAGGAAAAGACAAGTTACCCAAATAAACAATGGCCAACATATATGGACAGATACTTTACGAAGGAAGGCCTCCAGGCAGCAAAAACACACGAGGAAATGTTCAGGACCATCAGCCATTGCAGAAATCCAAATCAAAACTACAATGAGATACAATAAGATGTTTGATGCCATCAAGGCTGGCATTAACCCCATAAAAACCAAAATAAATGGTGGAGAAACTATGGAGAGACTGGACGTCTTCTACACTGCTGAAGGGAATACAAAATGCACAATTTGTCTGGAAAGCAATTTGGAACCTTCTTAAAATTCTAGAACAGAAATACCATGTGATCCAGCAGTCTCATTACCTGGAATAAAGGGCTTGGCAATTAAATCTTCGAAATTAATTCTTCTAAGTGCTATGTTTTTCATCGCTGAATATCACTGTAGTGACCTTTGAAATACTCCTCTTGGGAAGCTATACTCTGATGCTAGCGCCAAGTCCACCTTTCAAAGCAATCTTGGAACTCTTTCAGGAATAGCCACGGTGCACGGTAGCTGAGTGGCAAGTTTGCAAACTTAATTGTACAGTTTTCTGAAGCGCAGTTTTTAGCTAGTAAACAAATAACTGTATTGGAACACCCTGCCTACTCACCTGACCTGGCCCTTTATGACTTTTTTCTTTACCTGAAGATAAAGGAAATATTGAAAGGAAGACATTTTGTCGACATTTAGGACATCAAGAGAAGCAGGGCTCTGATGACCATTACAGAAAAAGTTCTAAAATTGCCTTTAAGGTGGATTATGCACTGGCATTGGTGCCGAGCTTCTAAAAAGGACAACATCAAAGGTGACCACAGTGATATTTGGCGAAGAGGTACACAGCACTTTTAAGGATGAGGTTGCAAACTTATTTGGCAGTCCTTGTATGTCTAGTCTACTGGTCCTACCGAATCTGGTCCAAGGCAGAAAGAAGAACATCAAAAATAAGGGGAAGATTGGTGCAAAGGACTAGTGACCCACAACTACCACAGGTTTTGCTGGACTGATTCCAGCATAACTAGATGGCGCCTGAGAACCACCATCAACTGCTCTGACAGGAATCACAATAGTGGGCCCCAGATGGTGAGTAAAATGTAGAACAAAATGTCAACTCACAGAAAACAGTACCAACTTGTCTGACAGACAAGTGGAGAAATCCAGCGAGTGTGGCCCCAGATACCCTTTTAACGTAGTAGTGAAGTCACTCCTGAGGCTCACCTTTCAGTCAAAGACGAACACAGCCCATGTAGGTTAACTATGTACTCGAGACTAAGTGAGTACACCAGCCCAGGTTCAAGGACAAGGCAGGAGGGTACAGGAAAGCTAGATGAATGGAAATGGGAACCCAAGCTTGAGAAGAGTGTTGATACACTACAGCGTTGGTAACTAGTGTCACCAAACAACATGTGTATGGTTTAATGACAAAGTAATGTGCTCTGTAAACCTTCACCTAAAGCGTGTGCGCGCATGCACGCACAAATCCACCCACCCACACCCCGTTACTGTGCCTTAAAACTAAAAAATCAAACTTGTTGGTGTGGAGTTGATTTCGACTCAGTCACCTGACACGACTGAGTAGAATTTACTGCATAGAGTTTACCAGGCTGTGAAGCTTTATGGAACCAAGCTAGAACACGTCTCTCCTGGAACAAATGATGGATTGGAGCCACTCAACCCTGGCTGAGCACTTAAATATTGCACCACCAATGGTCCCTCAAGCTCCCAAAGGAAGGTCTATTCATTTTCCAGGCCTATTAATTACCACACACTGGGTTGCTTAAAAAAATATATCACCTCCATGTTTTGATGGCCAGAAATCTGCATGCTCCAGGTGTGGGGAGGTCTGAGCTCTCGCTGTTGGCTTCCTTCTTGCCTCTCCCAGCATCTGGTGGATGCACTGTCTACATCAGCGCACTGTCAACATGCCATGCCTTCTTCCTTTGTGACTCCCCTGTATGTCTATAAGGACACTGGACACTGGCTTCAGGGCCTATCTGGTTCATCTAGGATGATGGCTTTTGAGAACCTTAAGCTAATTATACCTCTAAGACCCTTTTGCCAAAGAAGGACTTATTCCCAGGAATGGGATTTCATACACGGATGTACTTTGGGTGGGAAACAGGTCAGTCCATCCCAGCAGGGCAGATGTGGGACAGAGTTGGGATGGGAAGCAAGGTCACGATCGTGAGGACCGTGCTGAGTGGACCCTCTACCTGTGGCCTCAGCTCACAGGGCACCTGGAGCCCAGCTTGACCAGCCAGCCCTGTGGGGCCGATGTGAATCAAGGGTACCATCCTGGGCCGGTAGCAGGCAAGAGAAAATGGCTGCAAGGACCACGCAGTGGGGGAAAGCACTCTCCCCTGGAAGCAGTTTCTGTCCTGCGGCCACCGCCTGTGCCGTCTACTGACCAAGGACAGCACCATGTCAGCTGAGAAAGGAAAACACTGGATCTATTCTTACGGTCCTAGGGAGCCAGGAACAGAAGGTAAACTTGGAGGTTCAGAGTCAGAAAGCTAAAAATACCACCACGAGGTCTCCATGGTGCCCCCAGGGATTCAGGACAGAACAAGCCACAGCCCACGAGGGATAGGCATACATTACACCAAGTGTCTTGGTGGTGGAAACCTGGGTGGTGCTGACACCCAACCCTGTGAAGGGGTAGTGAGGGGCTGAGGGCCTGAAGTGAGGGCTAAGGGTCCTGAGGCCTGAAAGTGGGTGGGAAAGGGCCCAGGGGACAGGCCCGGTGTTGGTGTGCTGGGAGAATTGCTGTTCTGGGGTCCACGGCCAGTGAGCCCTGAATAGAGTGGGAGAGCAATGGTTCCGGGTGGCCCAGGAGGGAATGGACATTAGGCGACCAGACCCACCTTCCAGGAAACCGGGGGGGATCACTTCCTGGAATAACAGAAAATCATTACCTCTCTCCCAGAGCCCAGAATGGATTCTCCCACTGTTTAAACAGGCTCTAGCCTTCGCCTTTACAATAGCTGAACTGCTGAGGAGTCCTGAGACTGTCAGCTCTCTTTGCCTGAGATGACACCACAGCTCTGTGGGGAGGCAACATTTATTACAGCAAGAGGCCTAAACAGCATTGTGGGCAACTGTTTGACCCAGAGAAGCCCGAAACTTCTATCACTTCAGATACTCTCAGAGCTTTTCTACCTCCTCCCTTTACATGGAAGTGAAGAATCTGTTTTCTCAAGTTATTTCTGCTCTTCTGATACTTTGGGGAAGAAAAAACGATTCAGCAGAGCTGCTCTGAAGCCCCTGAGAGGTGCGGAGACAAGAGGTGTGTGCTGGTCATAGCTTCTTCTGCGGAGTTCCGTGAGACCTGACTATACACTAAACGCTCACTGCTTCAGTCAGCTAGGGCTGCTCCAACAGAAATACCAGAGTGGGTGCCTTTAACAAAGGCAGGCTATTCTTACACAGTCCAGTAGGCTACAAGTCCAAATTCAGGATGTCCACTCCAGGGGAAGGTTTTCGCCCTTGTGGGCTGTGGAGGAAAGTTCAGTATTCCACAGTCTTTTCCAGGGAGTGTCTTGGTGCAGGAACCTCAGGTCTGAAGGACACTCTCCCGGTGCTGCTTTCTTGATGGTGTGAGGTTCCCAATTCTCAGCCTGCTTCTCTTTCATCTCTTGCAGGATGAAAGGATTAAGGGTGGGACAAGGCATACTCCAGGGAAACTCCCTTTAGAGGGCAACAGCGAGGTGATCTTCTGAAGGGATTTACAGCCCCACCCTAATCTTGAACATATAGCACCGGTAAAACCCAAAACAGAGGCTAGTCACAAGATACTGGGAATCATGGCCAATCCACATGCCTACATGTATTTCTGGGGGGACACAGTTCAATCCATAACACTCACCTTTACTTCCTGCCAACAGGACTTCTCCTCTGGGGTGATATGCTTTGACTTCTGGCTAAATCATCACCCAAACTCCCTGCAGACACAGGGTTTCTCCTGTTTCTGGTGAACAACGAGGTTTGACTTCACACTAATGCTTCATCCACACTCCTTGCAGACAAGAACTTCTACCCTGAGTGTGTTCCCTTGTGTGCTATGAGGTGTGACTTAGCACTAAAGCCTTGCCCACATTCCTTTCACATATAAGGCTTCTGGCCTGAGTGTGTCTCTGAGGTATGACTTCTGGTTGAAGCTATGCCCACACTCCCTGCAGACATAGGGCATCTCCCCTGAGTGTGTCCTCTGGTGAATGAGAAAGACTGACTTTCTACCGAAGCCTCGCCCACAGTCCCTGCAGACATAGAGCGTCTCCCCCAAGTGGGTCCCCCGGTGTGTAATAGTGTGACTTGTGGCTAAAGCCTTTTCCCACACTCCCTGCAGACATAGGGCTTCTCCCCAGTGTGCGTCCTCTGGTGTTTGAAGAGGTGTGACTTCTCCCTAAAGCCTCACCCACAGTCCCTGCAGACATAGGGCTTCTCCCAAGTGAGTCCTGTGGTGTGTGCTGAGGTAGGACTGCTGAGTAAACCCCGCCCACACTCCATGCATACATAGGGCATCTCTGAGTGTGTCCTCTGGTGAACAAGGAGGACTGACTTTCTACCAAAGCCTTTCCCACAGTCCCTGCAAACATAGGGCTTCTCCCCTGAGTGTATCCTCCGGTGCGAGATGAGGTTTGACTTACGCGTAAATCCTCGCCCACACTCCCTGCAGACATAGGGCTTCTCCCCTGAGTGGGTCCTCAGGTGCGAGATGAGGTTTGACTTCTCCCTAAAGCCTCGCCCACACTCCCTGCAGACATAGGGCTTCTCCCCTGAGTGGGTCCTCAGGTGCGAGATGAGGTTTGACTTCTCCCTAAAGCCTCGCCCACACTCCCTGCAGACATAGGGCTTCTCACCTGTGTGGGTACTCTGGTGTTTGATGAGGAATGACTTATACATAAACTCCCGCCCACACTCCCTGCAGACATAGGGCTTCTCCCCTGTGTGGATCCTCTGGTGTTTGATGAGGCTCGACTTCTCCAAAAAGCTTCGCCCACATTCCCTGCAAACATTGGGCTTCTCCCCTGAGTGTGTCCTCTGGTGTCTGATGAGGTTTGACTTCTGCCTAAATCCTCGCCCACACTCCCTGCAGACACAGGGCTTCTCCTCTGAGTGTGTCTTCTTGTGGGTGCTGAGGTAGGACTTCTCCGTAAATCCTCGCCCACACTCTTGGCAGACATAGGGCTTCTCCCCTGTGTGGATCCTCTGGTGTTTGATGTGGCTCGACTTCTTGCTAAAGCCTCGCCCACACTCTGTGCAGACATAGGGCTTCTCCCGTGAGTGTGTCCTCTGGTGTGTGATGAGGGTTGACTTCTGACTAAATCCTCGCCCACACTTCTGGCAGACATAGGGCTTCTCCCCTGTGTGGGTCCTCTGGTGTGTGATGAGGGTTGACTTCTGACTAAATCCTCGCCCGCACTCCCTACATACAAAGGGCTTCTCCCCTGAGTGTGTCCTTTGGTGTGTGATAAGGTGTGATTTTACACGAAAGCCTCGCCCACACTCCCTACAGACATAGGGCTTTTCTTCTACATATGTCCTCTGCTGTGTGACGAGCTGTGACGTTGGGCTAAAGTCTTGTCCATGCTTTCCACATCTGACTTTGGTCATTGTTGAGATTCCTGCCCCCAGGAATAATGTGTCTGTGTCCTCACAATTCACCTTCAGGACTGGGCTGCTCTCTGTTTCCATCATTCTCTTACCATCCCTAGGCCTCCTCATTTGCGCTCTGGATCCGCTGTAGGAGGTCTTTGAAATCCCCGCCGCCCGTGTCTCTTGAAACACTGGTCTGGACCCATCCCCTCTCTCTGGACCTTCGGCTTTGTCAGTCCAGTTGTGTTGCTCAGAAGGCTCCTGCCTCTGAGCCACTGGGTGGCAGTCCTCGGATTGGAGGTGTTTCCTTGCAGGTGTTCCTGGGAAGGACTCAGAGTGGTGACTGTGATTCATGTGTTGGCTGAGGAATTTCTGACTCGAGAAGGCCAAAGGGCAGGACGGACACAGATGGATCTCCTGTCTTGTTTCTCCTGGAAGAGCAAGTTTTTAATCAGAGTTGGTGCATACAAAGATGCCTGGCCATCTGCTTCATCTCATGAAAAGACTTCCCTGGGATCATCACAGTGTGTTCATAGCACAGGTCTCCACAGCCATCTGGAACCCCACAGCAAGGCCTTTCTCTATAGTTCAACCAGACAAGGGCCTTGACGTAGGAACTGGAGGAAGCCTGACTCTTCCCAGGTGAAACTACTCCACAGGCATCTTCTAAGCCCTTTCACTACTTTCATACAGAGTGGGCAGCTTTTTTTCACTCATCACTGTCTTTCTACAGGCTGTGACTTCCTTGTCACTGTTCGTTTCAAAACTAAACCTCCTCACGCAGATGGTAGATGGGTAAAGCAACTCGAGGCTCCACTCCCCCCATTATCAGGTTTCACTTCCTAAACTTCCCACTTCAAAAACGGGGTGTCATGCGTTTTCTGATTCTGAAAATAGCTGTTGAAAGCCCATTATGTGCTGGGCATTCAGTGAAGGCACAGACACTGAAGAAGTTTGGGTGCCTAAAGCCACAGATGGATTTATGGGACACCCGGCATGTGTCCGCTCCTTCACATGTAATGCTTTCAGACAACATATGGATTCTACATTTTCACCCTTATTTTACACATTAGGAATCTGGATCTCCCAAAATCTCAAAATTTGCCTGTGCTCCGCGACTCCACATAATGAACTGAGGTCTGTGACTTTCAAATTAATTACACTGAACGCAGCACCCTACTTCTGCGCTCCAGTGTATACTTATGCACACAGATGAACCTCATGAACGTTTCTAGAAGAACAGGGACTGGGTCCCAAATCATTTCCTTACCGAGTTTCTGTCGCGAGTGCTCATCAGCAGTACTTGCTTCTCCAGGAGACCACACTGGTTTCTGGGCCTGCTCTGAGTCAGCTGTGCACTGCAAAACTGCTGTTTCTGATACTTGCTTCCAACCAGATTCATTACTTAGAGGCACGGTGGACTTTACCTTCAATGTGAGAGTTACATAGTAAACGACAAGAGGCATCCCCGCACGTGACATTCGTTACTGCTCCCACAGCCCTGATGTACCCGGGAGCCAGAGGACTGGAGGGAAGAGGAAGGGCCCCCACAACAACCTAAGTCTTCAATCTGCATCCCTTAAATAATCTCAAAAGGTCTCCATGTAGGAGAAGGGACGGAGGGAGAAGGCTGGAGACACTACCTATGAATCAACACACCCTGGGAGGGATCGGATGGGGCTTAGAGGAACAGGGAGTCTCATATAAACCAGTGCACATGGAATGGGAGAGAAAATGTAAGAAATCACAGAGCGGATACAGCACAGGGGAACTGACGGATGGAGTATTGTGACTGGGAAGGGAACAGCCAACTGCTACAGATAGGTATTGAGATGACAGAACTAGCGATGCCAAAGGCACAAAACTTGTCATATCCTGGAACACTAACTCTGGAATTAGAAAATACTGGAATACAATTTTCCAGTTCATTCCTTACGAATTCTGCTGAATAACGCTTTAGAGATAGCTAATTCTCTGGATCATTCTGTTAGTTTTTTTATGCAGAATCCCGCACACATCCTCAATCTTAAAGTTACAATGTTAACAGATGTTATGGGTTGCATTGTGTGCCCCCCAAAATGTGTGGTTTTGCTAAACTGTACGTTAAAGGTTTAGTGTGGGGCTGTAAATTCCTGCATAGGATTACTTCCCTGCTCTGCTGTAGGGGGAGTTTTCCTGGAGTGTCGCTTGGCCTACCCTTAATCCTTTCAGCCTGCAAGAGATAAAAGGAAAGAGAAACAAGGAGAATTGGGAACCTCGCACCATGAAGAATTCTGCACCGGGACAAGAGCGCGTCCTTCAGACCTGAGGTTCCTGCGCCAAGATGCTCCCAGGAGAAAGACTGATGCAATACCGGATTTTACTCCAGAGCCGACAAGGGGAAAGCCTTCCCCTGGAGCAGACAACCTGAATATGGACTTACAACCTACCAGACTGTGTAAGTATAAAGTTTCCTTTGTTGAAGCCATCCACTATGTGGTATTTCTGTTAGGGCAGCCCTAGTTCACTAAAACAAAAGTGTAAATGAAAGTAAGTTACTGACTACAACATGAATGTGAGATTATTTCCTTCACAGCTTGTGGTACAAACTTCATCTCCTGAACCATCTGCACAGCTAAAACTAGACTCACTGGGATTGTCTTCAGAATTCTCTAACCTTCTTAAAAAGCAAAACCCAAGCCATTCCTGTATAGCTGATTCTGACAGTGATCTTATAGGACAGAGAAACATCCTGTAGGGTTTTGAAGCAACAACTGGTAGATTCAAACTACTGACATTTGGATTAGCAGCTGCGTTCTCAATCGCCGCGCCACCAGGACTCCTTAACCTGCTAACTCATAGCTGAGATTCTAGCTGCACAATCATGCATTCAGAAAATATTCAGGTGTCTCTCGGGGACCAGAGCTGTCCCTGGGACTTCCCAAGCCAGTCAGACACCCAGGAGGCTCCAAAGAGCTGGCAATGCAGAGGGGCCAGCTAAGGAGAGGATTCAAACCACACAAGATGCATCTACTCAGTGCCTAGGGGACAGCGGCGACCTCCTCCTACAGAAATGACCCTTTCAATCAGTTCCAGAAGAATGAGTTTCTACTCAATAGTGTGTATCTCACAGAAATTCTTAAGTCACTGTCTTACTCTGTATGTCAATCATCAGCCTAAACATCTTGAGGGCTGGGAGGTACTTCTTCTTCTTCAGTAGGAACCCCTGAGGGTGGGGACTTAGCCCTCTCCATCTGGGGTTACTCGCCGAACAAAACGACCCTTATATTTGCAGGAAACCGGTACAAGCTAGCTCCTCTTAGTCAGGGTGTAAGAGCAATAACCAGTTGAGCACAGCAGGGGAGTGAGGTGTGACTCATCAGCTGGACCATGGAGGACAAAGCCTTAAATTCATAAACACGTGTAGCTTTTAATGAGCAAGTAAATGTTTTGGATTTGACTCCATTCACGGTGGCAGTATGACATCAGGAGTGCAACTGAACGTGTCTGCACCTCAGTGGCCTCATCAGTGAAACAGTCATCGCTCACAAGCTTGTCTGGACCAACGGTGTTTGAAAAATGATTCTCACAGTATCATTATTTCAAGCCTGTGTGTTCAGTTTGTACTCTCTAGATGGTAGAGGCGGGTAAGCACGGGCTACAAAGGGAAAGCCTGGATGGTCCCTCGGAAGAAAGAGCTGGCCGTCAACTTCTGAAAGGTCACAGCTTGAAACGCCCGTGAGCGCAGCTCTGCTCTGACACAGAAGGAGCTGGAATAGTCAGTGGGTATGACCGTTCTATCTGGAGTCCCTGGGTGGTACAAAGGGTAAGTGCTTAGGTATGAACAAAAGGATAAGAGTCTGGGATCCAACCAGAAGAGCTTGAAAGAAAGGACTCGTGATCACTTTCTGCAAGATCACAGCCATTGCAAACCTCCTCCTCATACAAGGGTTGTGAAGAGCTGTAAGAGACTCAACAGCAATTCTTTTTAAGTTTCCATTGTGGTTGCAACTAACCATCCTCTGAGAAGGTTAAAAAAAAAAGTAAAATTTCACCACTGCTCCATCTTACGCTCTTACCTAGTAAGTGGTAACACTTGCCAAGCCAAGTGCTGTCGAGTCAAGTAACAAAGTCTATTAATATAAAGTTCTTAAAAATAAAGTCATGAATACTACAGAAATTAAACAAGTAGTAGTCTATCACTGTTGGTATTTCTCCTGTCACAGCCATCATGGGTGGGACTGTGTGCACGAGTAGCTGGCAGCAGTCTTGTTCCCCCCTGAGTGTCACTTCCTCAGGAGGGTGTTCTTGCCAGTAGGACTCACAGATACTCACCTTCCGGGGTTTTCTTGGCTCCACTCTGGAGGCCACCCAGGGAGGTTTGCCTGAAGGGCAATGAAAAATCGGAATTTATTTTGCTTACTGATTGTTCCAGACCCTGGTAATGCTCAGGTATGGATACAGAATTACAAAGCAGAGCATGGAGGCCCGAAGGGTTATCCAAGGGGAATTTCAAATTGTTTCTACAGTATCATTCCTTAATGTGCCATTGGTTCCACAAAATGTTTAAAATCTCACCTCTGATTTATCTTATAGACACAAAGTATGTCTTACACTTATTTAAAGACATTAGTCAACTAGAGTAGGGGTTGGAACTGGATTCAGACAGAGATCTGTGATAAACCAGGAGGGATAGGGTTATCTATGAAGACTCTCTCCCTGTCAAAAATGAACATGCCAACGCTGTGTTTGACCTATCACACTACTGCTGTCACCTGCGAAGGTCTAAAATCTGTGGATGGGAATCACTGATGTTGAATCCAAATTGATCTTTCCTGCTTAGGAGGACCGATTATCATTTTGTAATCACTCCCATCTGAGCTTACCCTTCTCTTTTACAAAGAGGCCACAACACCTTATCTGCCTGAAGCAGCTGGGCTCTGATAAGGCAGGCAAGGTCAGGACAATTAAACAGCTCTCAAGGCCTCTCCGGAGATCAAGCCTGAAAGACCAGGCTCCATTTTGGGTAATGGAACTGTGTGTACTGATTCAATGTACATGAATAACGTATCTTGATAAATGTGCTAACTGTGCATTCTGCTAAAGACATTTAACGCACAAACTATGAACCACCATAAAATTAACATTACAAAGTAGTTTCACACTTAAATTAAGGTTCCTTAATTGTCCTTGGATTCATCAAGAAGCTTCAGCAAACATAATCTTGTTAAAGAAAGGTAATCAATTTTAAGCATAAAGAAAGCCTAGACAATTGTACAGGAAAAACCTACAAACCCACTACTGTGGTGACCTGAACGTTCTGCTACAACTGCTTCTGAGCTTTTCATTTCTACTTTAAAATAAAAAAAAAAAAAACGACAGCTAATCATACCTAGGTCACGTGTGAGGCCTTCCTCCTTCTCTGATGGTGCATCTGGTATTTATTATTCACATTCCAATTGTCATTTATCTACCATCTATTAATATAGCTGCAAGTAGTATACGAGGTCTGACAATTATCTCTGTGAACTCATCTGAGAAAAAGTGCTGCAGATCAGACTGCTGAATATCACTACGGTGACCTTGGAAGTACATCCCTTCGGAAGCTGTGCGGTGATGCCAGCACCTGAACCACCCTTCAAAGCATTTCTCGAACTCTTTCTGGAATGGCCACCAGAGCTGTTGTTGGATTACCCTCGATGTCCTCGAATGTCATCAAAAGGTCTTCCTCTGAATAGTTCCTTTATCTTGGGTACAGAAAGAACTCACAGGGAACCAGATCAACCGAGTAGCTGGCATGTTCCAATACAGTTGCCGGTTAACTGCGTAAAAACTCCCTCACAAACAACTCTACAATTAAGTTTGCAAACTTCTCAATGTGCAACCATGCCCAATGGCCATTCCAAAAATATTCTGAAGGGTTGACCAGGTGCTGGTGTCAGTGCATAGTGATGGCAGTAACATTCAGCGATGAGGTCTACAACACTTAGAACAACAGAGTTCACAGCTGTAACTGTCAGAACTCGTATGCTATCTAACAAAGGAAACCCGTGTGCCATAGTGGTGAAGTGGTATGACTGCTAACCACAGGATCGCTAGTTTGATTCCTCCACGTGCTCCTTGGAAAATAAGGGGGCAATTCTTCTCTGTCCTGTGGGGTCGCTATCACTGAGAAACACTCTCATAGCAGCGGCTTCTCAAAAAAATTTTTAAAGCATCTTACACATTTTCAAAGTTTCAAAAACTAGCCTTTCACTGAACATACGCTTTGGATCTTGCTTGCTTGTGGAACATTTCCACTTTCCTGGGAATAAGCCTTCTCCCTTACTGCCTTCTGAAAACTGTCCAAGGCCTGAACCCTAAAAATCCTGTTGCCCTCACCTTGCTGCCTAGGTGTCCAGTCCTCACTGGAATCCTTAGTCTCATCCACCTTAGCTTTGATGATCTTTCTGCGACAAAACGTGAAGGCTGGGCAAGCGGCTCTGAGACCTGGAAAGAAGCAAAATCTTTGTACTTAAGGGGAAAGTGAGGAGCAAAAAGGAACAACCGCTGAGTGATGGACTCGGAGAGCCTAGAATGAACACAAGAAAAGCGACTTTCCCTTCAGGTGCTTCCACGTGGTCTGAAAATTAAGTCAGCAAACCTGTCACCTTGGAAGGAGTGCTCTGACTGTACGTCTTCCAGAACAGTTCTGTTTCTTCCTTTGGCATTCAGTGCTATCTGCAATATTTTTCTCCAGTACAATTCAAATGTATCATACTCTGTCTTCCCTATTCACTGTCCAGCTTTTGCACGTACATGATATGACTGAGAATTTCTTCAGTGAGGCAGTTTTCAAGGTGGTGTTCAGAGGGCATCTTACTCAGCAGAGAAGTAGACCTACAGACACTCTTGGCATCAGAATTGTTAACAAGTTCCATTTCATAGACAAAAGCTATATTCTTGTGAATGCATGTGGATCTCAATCTCCCCTTCATGCTAAATTCTCGCCCTTCCCCCAGAATTTCCTCTGTCCTCTGTACACTGCACCAGGTGCCAAATTCGGATGCCATACACAGGAGCTGAGCTATTCTCCTGGACTTGAAGACGAACTGTTTAATAAATGGTGGAAAAATGCCAAGACCTGTTATCCTCAAAGGGCTCTATGAGCAAAGTTATATGCCTATGTGATGACGAGAGGACGCATTTCACCCTTGATATATTTTTTTGGACGACTCTCCCTAATGATATTGTGCACCCAAAATAAATCTTCCTCAGAAATACCCTGTAATCTCCCGGCACTACGACCAAAGAAGATGCTTTCTGAGAAGGGTTTTACAACCCCCTTGGCTTAATGAGTTCCAACACAGCATGTTCAGCCCAGGAACACTTAGGCTGGCCCGGCTCCACTGGCTTCCTCCAACTGCGAAACACAAGATTGCAGAAAAGCCCCTGGAAGGCTTCCCAAGGACGAGTCTTCACACAACCCTTAAAGCTATACAAACATCCCACTCCCTACAGCAGGAAGATAGATAGACTCCCAAGTTTATTATAATTGGTAGGACAAATGAATAAACACTAAAGAAATATCCTCCTTAGAACAGGTTAAGGTTGGAGGACGGTGGACACTGACTGTCTTCACAGAGACAGATAAAATAAGAACATAGGAGGAGCAAATAGAGACAGCTAAATAATGAAGCTGTGAGCAGTTTACCCTTCTTTCTGTGCCCATGACCTCGAGCCATGAATAGAACCATTAAGCTCAAAGCATAACTTTGTTTTCACTGTCAATTATCACCACAAAACACCTGCCCCTGGCCATTATCTAGAAGGCCTTGACAATTAACAAGAAAAAGGAGACCACCAGGGGTCAGTTTCTTGCTACCCAATAAGGAGGGGTCAGTTTCTTCCTAGCCAATAGCTTATGCGATGGAAAAAAATAAGGCGAAAGTCATGTCCCTCCAACTATAAAAAAAAAAGACAGACCTCTTGGGGGCTGCCATTCTTCAAACTTCCAGTTGTCTCTGTCTCATTTCTTTCTCTTTCCCGCCGACGCCGTGCCCTCCTTTCGTGGGCCCAAAACCCTGCTGGGGCTGGCTCCATGCATCTGGTGCCCAAACGTGGGCACGAAGGGTAATCTCCCTTGCCAATGCCACCCCCCTTAACAGAGTGGCTGGGATTCCGCCTTGTAACTGAACGGGCGGATAATCAGACTGGGACGGCTAGGATTTCGCCCTGTAACTGAGAGGGCGGATAACCAGAACTCACTGATGCTACCCATCCCTCGTCAGGAATGAAGGGTAAGTTTTGTGCTGACACCAGTTAATGGAGTGGCTTGGACTTCATCCTATAACTGAAGGGGCGAAAAGTCAGGATAAGTGGGGTGGCTAGGACTTCGAGCTGGGGTGCTTCAGAGCCCCTATTATGGAGTAATAGGAATAAGTGAAGGGGCGAATAGTCAGAAGTTTTGAGAAGCTTATGAGCAATAAAGAGTTTAAAAAAGAAGACTCTCTATAGATATTCACAAATCAAGATTAGGTGCCATAAAGGGTCTAACGAAAAAGAAGACTCTTTATAGTACCACCCCTGTAAGTGACTTTTCTTACTGGAATTTAATCTATCACTCTCTGAGTGGTATGGGAGATTCTCCTCCCGAGTCTTCTTCCTCAACACCTGCGGCTCCTTTAAGAGATTTAACCAGGGACAATTCTAGCTCAGAGTTAAAACCTGCAAAACCTATTGAGCTGATGGGCGCGGAGAATTGAAAGGAACAGGCTACCTATTGTCTTTCTGCTGTCAGCCTCGCCCCTAAGGCTTCCACGCCAGCCTCCCTGAGATCGCGACGGCAGCACCCTTGTCCCCCGTCTGCTACAGCAGTGGGTTTTTGTGGTGCCGTCCGTCAGGCGTCTCTCCAGGGTGATACCTCTTTTCTGTGCTGTCCGGTATTATGGGATGACTCTAACTCAGAGTCAAAACCTAAAAGAAAAAACCTGATAAGCCTCTGTTGCCAGCTGGCACAGAGGACTTAAAGGAACAGGCTACCTATTCTCTTTCTGCACTCAGCCTTGCCCCTAACGCTTCTGCGTGAGCCTCCCTGGAGGACTTAAAGGAACAGGCTGTGTATTCTCTTTCTGCTCTCAGCCTCGTGGGTTTTCGTGGTGCCCTCCATCAGGCGTCTCTCCAGGGGGTACCTCTTTCCTGTGCTGTCTGGTATTAAGAGACGACTCTAACTTAGAGTCCAAACCTGAAGCCGTTTGGGAACCCCTTCCTTTCAAGCTTTCTAAGGAAATCAAACAAGTAGTTACTTCCCGTTACAGCCTAACATTGGTGGAGGGTCTTAGCGGTAAATGGATGACTACTTATATTTGGCATCAGACTGCTAAAGCTTGTTTATCTGGAGGAGACTATCTGTTGTCGAAAGTTGAATTTGAGGAGCTGGCAAAAAGGGAAGTCGCCACAAAAAAATCCAGGCGCGTTACTTTAGATCTTTTAGGACAGGGTAATTATGCCTCTACTGTTAATCAGCTTCAGACTTCCCAAGGGGCACTAACTGTGGTAACCTCCTGTGCCTTACAAGCATGGCGGCATCTGCCCACGACAGGAACAGAAGCGCCTGGCATTGTAAACATCCGCCAGGCTCCTGCGGAACCGTATAAAAAGTTCCTTACTAGGCTTGTGAACTCAGTAAATAAAGTCATACCTGATGATGGAGCTGCAGAGATTTGGATAAAACAATTGGCTTACGAAAATGCCTCTTCAGCTTGAAAGATCCTGCTTCACAGAGTTTGCAACACTGGGACATTAAATGATTTCATCCGCCTTTGTGCAGAGGTTACACCCTCTTATCTGCAGGAGCTTACTCTTGTGGCTGCTCTGAAAGGTCAGTCCATCAAACAACCCCAGGCCCCACAAACAATGCGGACATTCACCAACCCTTTCCTTCCCATGGGACTGACTCCCTCTGCAGTAACGTAATTCCACACCTCTTCTACTGTTTTGCAAATTGCCAGATTCCTTCACATCTTAAAACAGATAATGCCCCAGCTTATATTTCTAAGGGCTTTCAGGAATTTTACAGCACCATTGGAATTATAAAAATCATACCCCTTTTGTGATCAATCACTTGCTATTACTAACCTGCCCCAGAGGCTACGTTTCTGTTTTTCCAGAGGATGCTGACTCCCCTATCTGGATTCCTGATGGCTTAATTCGACCTGCAGGCACAGCCCGACACCACTCCCCCTGAGAAGTCTCCCCAGCAACGAGCAAGTCACTGCCAAAACTTCGTGTGATTGGTGCCCACCAGCTCCTCCATCTCCTCATCCTTATTAACCCTTTTCAGATACTGTAACTCCTCTCTTCCAGTTTTTCTAGGGTGTTTACAGCTACTGGTCCAATTGTCCTCTTACACCCCCACTAGGTGACTTCTGAGATGTTCAGCATCCGTGCCTGTGTTCTCTCTCCTTACACTATGATATTCACAGGCCCCAGTCGCTCCCTCTCTCCATTATACCTGAAAAAGACACTGCATTGGTAACTTGCAAGAACGGTATACTGAGTAACTGTTTAAATTCATCTATGTCATCCCTTACCTTTACTATTGTGAGAAAACTCCCTTATGCTCTGCTGCCTGTAAATCTCACAGGAGAATGGTATGAAGATTCAGGCTTACATGCTTTAGAGATAGTAACTGATTATCTTAGTCGTCCTCGACGTTTTTTTACAGTTTTAATATTAGGGATAACTGCTTTAATTGGAATTATAGCCTCAGTAACTGCCTCCTCTATAGCCCTTACAAAGGAGATCCATGCAGCTCACTATGTTAATAATGTGGCTAGAAATGTCTCACTAGCATTGGCCACACAAGAAATTATAGACAGAAAATTAGAAAATAAGGTTAATGCACTAGAAGAGACTGTTATGTATATTGGCAACCAGCTACACAATTTGAAAATATGGCTGTCTGTTTCCTGTCATACCAAATACAAACGGGTCTGTGTGACCCCATTACCCTACAATAAAATAGATCTTACATGGCCACAGGTACAAGCTCACCTACAAGGAGTCTGGAATGACTAACCTGTTCCATTTAACATAACACAGTTACATGCCCAAATACAAGTCATGAGTCGCTCTACCTTACCAATGATATCAGCTGAGGCAACTGTGTCTAATTTTATAAACATGTGTAAGAAGGCCTTATCCACAGAATCTTGGAGCTCATTTTTAATAAATCTAGGCATCTGTGCTGGGGTAATTCTAACACTGTTATTTTACCTACCAGTCATCCTCTGACAACTCGGACAGACGATAAAGACCAAACAAGTGGAAGTACAAATGCTTAAGATAAAAAATAAAAAGAAGGTGTAGGTGCCGAGGCCCGTTACCCACAAAGGTCTCTATCAGCAAAGCTATATGCCTATGTGATGACGAGTGACCACATTTCACCCTTGACATATTTTTTTGGACGACTCACCCTAATGATATTTGGCACCCGAAATAAATCTTCCTCAAAAATATCGTGTTATCTCCCGGCACTACGACCAAAGAAGATGCTTTCCGAGAAGGGTTTTACAACCCCCTCGGCTTAATGAGTCCCAACACAGCATGTTCAGCCCGGGAACACTAAGGCCGGCCCGGGTACACTGGATTACCCCAACTGCATTTCCCTCCATCCACATGTGAAACACAAGATTGCAGAAAAGTCCCTGGAAGGCTTCCCAAGGACGATTCTCCACACAGCCCTTAAAGCTATACAAACATCCCACTACCTACAGCAGGAAGATAGGTAGACTCCCAAGTTTATTATAATTGGTAGGACAAATGAATAAACACTAAAGAAATATCCTCCTTAGAACAGCTTAAGGTTGGGGGATGGTGGACACTGACTGTCCTCACAGACAGAGATAAAATAAGAACATAGGAAGAGCAAATAGAGACAGCTAAATAATGAAGCTGTGAGGAGTTTACCCTTCTTTCTGTGCCCTTGACCTCTAGGCATGAATAGAACCATTAAGCTCAAAGCATAACTTTGTTTTCACTGTCAACTATCACCACAAAACACCTGCCCCAGGCCATTAAGTAGAGGGCCTCGACAATTACAAGAAAAAGGAGGGCACCAGGAGTCAGTTTCTTGCTAGCCAGTAGCTTATGTGATGAAAAAACTAGGGTGAAAATCACGTCACTCCAACTATAAAAAATAAAGACAGATCTTTTGGGGATGCCATTCTTCAAAACTCTTTCCTGTCTCAGTCAAATTTCCTTCCACCGACACCGTTTCCCTCCCTTCGCTGGGATGAAAAAGTTGCCAGGGCTGGCTCCCAGCAGAAAAAAATTCTGCCAGGTCCCTTAAGTAGGAAAACTCAGGGTACAGACAAGATCTTTATGTAGGCACGAATGACGACCAGCCCCCTATCTTTCTCAATGCATGCAGATGGAAACGTATGCCCACACCAATCACCATGGCCCAGGTAGGAATCGAGTGAAGAGCTAGCACCAAACACTTGGTGACCAGCTATTTCGGAACCTGAGGTGAACACATACAAGAAAAGTTTATGAAATTCTGGGCCAGTGTTCCTAGTAAGAGCTCTAAAAATCTGCTGACAGAATTTCCAAAAGGAAATCAAACCCATCACTGTTGAGTTGCATACAACTCAAAGAGACTCTAGCTTTCAGAGTAGAACTGCCCCACAGATTCCAACGAGTGCCTGGCAGATCTGAACTGCCAATCTTTTGATTAGCCCACGTAACACTTAACCCATTACACTATCAGGCTTTCCGTCAATCTCCAACACACTAATAATCAAACTACCTCACACAAACAGTCTATTTGGATATTTCAAAAACAACAAAAAACAAAACGCAGTAAACAGACAGATTACAAAAGCTTTCCGATAGTTCTGAGACAACAGTCAACTAGATCCACTAAAAGAAGAAGTCTAAAATGACTTTAGAAAGCTCCCAAAACAAAGAAGCAAAACATTTTTAAGACAAAGAGAACGTCTTGGAATTACTGGAAGTAGATCACAACAGAATAAAATAGAAAACTCTTCAAGAGGTAAGGAAGGAAATCAGGTAAAATGCAGCACCCAACCCAGTGCTGTCGAGTCGGATCCAACTCGTGGTGACCCTTGAACAGCATCATAAAAAATTATAGACGACAAGAAGACTTCAACAATAACCATCTAAAATTTGAGTAGATTTACAACACAATTACAGAATTAGACAACTCTGTAGAAAGTCAAAGGAGCACAATTAAGGCAATGGGAGGCACCATTAGTGAGAATGACGATAAAGCAACTGTTTAAGTCATCTGGTACAGCTCTAAGAGGGGCACCATGAGTGGGTGATTTTAGCAAAGAAAAGTTTATTCTTAAACACGACAGTAGGCTACACGGATGAATTCAGGGTGTCCGCACCAGGGGAAGGAATTCCTTTGTTGGCTGTGGAGTAAGAGCCTGGTGTTGCATCAGTCTTTACTCAGGAAACACCTTGGCCCAGGAACCTCACACTTGACAGACTGCTCTACTGCTAGTGCTACTTTCGTGATGTTATGAGGTTCCTAATTCTCTCCTTTTTTCCGTTTCCTTCCATCTCTTCTAGAATAAAAAGTCGTGCAAGGCACACTTCAGGGAAATTCCTTTAGTAAGGAGTTGCAGTCTCAACCCAATACTCTCCTAAACTAATCCTGTCTATTAACCACAAACAGAGATTAGGATTTACAGCATAGCAAAGTCACGGAAAGAAGGGTAATCACAGAATAATGGGAATCACAGCCCACTGAAATTGCTATGTACATTTTTCAGAAGACAACATTAAACTCATGACAGAAACAGATAACAAATATGTGATGAAAAATCAGCCAAGACAATTTTAAAAAATGAAGAAACACAGCAATGCGGGCATGAACTAAAATGAATGATATGTGAATGACTAGAGTATGACAGAATAACAGGGGAATAACAGAAAATACAGAGAGAACTGCTGAAGATCTGCTAACAAAAAACTTCTCTGATACCATAAAAGATGAGAAAATATCTATCCTAGATGGTCATCAAACTCCACACAGGACAGATCCCAGAAGAAAGGCACCAAGGCATATCATAATCAAACTTAACAAAACTAAAGATAAGCAGAAGGTTTTAAAGGCAGTTAGGGTTAAACAAATAAATAACCTACAAAACAGTCAATAAGACAAAACGTGGACGGCTCAGGAGAAACCACAAAGGCAAGAAGGAAACAGGATGACATATAAAGCCTTCCAAGAAAAAAATCTGCCAGCCAAAAATTATGTACCCAGCAAAACTGTCTCCTAAATATGGTAGTGAAACTACGACACTCCCAGATGAACGGAAGTTTAGAGAATGTGCAAAACTCAAAGTGAAATTACAGAAAATACTGAAGGAACTTCTTCAGTTAGAAAATACACAACACATGATAAAAATGAAAGGCTACGATGCAAGGCAGAGAAACTAAATATCTACTCAGAGAGGGAAAGTATAAAAATACATCAAAGCTAAAACACTTAAGAATACAAAAACTGACATTTCTGGAAACACAAGAGGACAGTACTGTATCAAAACGTGACACTAAATAATGTAGTCACAGGTCTTTCATATGGAGCGGAAGTCAAGGCAACACAGGTTTAAATTTAGAACAACAGGGGTGAATACTAAGGGAACGACAAGGAAGTGAACATTTCTACTCATCAAAATAAAATACAAAAACATGAAGTGTCGACAAACATGATTCAGACAACAATACAGAAGGTGAAAAGAAAACCCATAAAGGAAAACGAATCAGCACAGAAAATTAAGTGGAATAAACAAACTGTCAACAACAAACAGAAAAAAAAAAAGCACTACAATTATACCTATTACTAATTATCCTGGATAGAAATGGGTTAAATCTATCAAAAAGTGACAAAGAATAGCAGAATGGCTAAAACAAAAACACAATCCATCTATAAACTGCCTACAACATATACATCTTAGACATCAAGATATGGGGTCTGACAATGAAGTCCACAAACTTCACTGTTCTAAAGGCCCACATATCACCATGGTCACCTCTGAAGTACACCCCTTGAGAAGCACTGATCCCAGCACCTAGCTTATCCTTCCAAGCAATTCTAGAACTCTTTCTGGAATGGACATTGCACACGTGTGGCAGGGCGGCAAGTTCATGCACTTCATTGTCTAGTTGTCTTTGAGGGAGTCTTTATGCAGTAAATAACAGCATAGGAACACCACCCCTGTGTACCTGATCTGACTCTCAATCAACTATCTCTATATCTCAAGTTAGGGGGAATACTGAAGGAAGACATTTTGATGATATTCCAGATATCAAGGGTAATAGAATGATCAGAGCTGTCATGTCAGCCTTGATTTCTTGATGTCATCAAAATGGCTTTCTTTCAGTATTTCTTCTATCTTCAGCTAAAAAAGTCACTGGAGGCCTGATCAGGTGAGCAGGGAGGGTGTTCCAATACCGTTAGTTGTTTACTGGCTATAAACTCCATCACAGACAGTGCCTTGTGACCTGTGGCACGGTTGTGATGCAAGACTCATGAGCTGTTTGTGAAAGGTTCAGGTCTTTTTCACCTAACATTTTCATATGGTATTTTCAGCACTCCAAACAGTACGCTTAGGTTACATGTTGGTCGAGTTGGTAAACACTCATGACAGACAATCACTCTAACATCAAAAAACATTAGCAACATCGTTTTGATTCTCGATTTGCACATAGGGAATTTTTGGTACCAGAGACCTGGCTGACTTTGATTGAGCACTGCGACGCTTTGTTGCAGGGTCCTACTGGTACACTCATGTTTCACCAACAGTGATGACACCACCCAAAACATTGTCTTGCCTCTAGAAAACGTCTTGCTGGGCAAACTTCAAATCTCCTTTCGTTTTGTTCATCACTGAGCTTCTTCAGGACCACTGCTGCACACGTTTCTCATGCCAAGATTTTCAGTTAACATCTTCCTGTGGCTCCCTGGATGCTTACTTGATCTGCTATGCTTCTCTCACTCAGCTGATGATTTTGATGCACAATCTGATGAAGTCTATCAATGTTTGAATTGGTTCTGCTCCTTACTGGCCGCCCAGACTGCTCTTCATCAGTCCTGACACTTCCTGAATGTCATCAAAATGTCTTCCTTTCTATATTTCCCCTCAGAGAAATGTTTAATCCATGTGTACATTGCTGTTTGCTTCATGACATCATCCCCAATCAACCTGGATTCACATGTTCCTGATTTCACTTCCACTCTTGCCAAGTTGAATAAGAAATTTCAAGTTTGCTTTGTGCCCTAATTTAAACTCTCACAGTTTTGGCAACAGCACACAAAAACACGCAATAATGAATGCCACTCAGGAAGACACTAGCACACGTCAACACAAACACACCTGTGAGACACTGATATACTAAGTTTATGAAACCTTACCGAGTTATTTGTATAGTGCTGCCAACATTAAGCACAAGGTGCCAAGATCATGAACTTAATTGCCAGACCTCGTACATGTAGTTTCTGAATTACGTTCCACTGGTCCATGTATCAGTTCGAGTAGTTGTTCCAGTACCAGGTGTCTTTGTTTCTAAGGTGTGTCTCTGGTAAACAGTGTACTGACCGATCCTGTTTGTCAAATCCATTCTATCACTCTCTGTGTCTCTTTCTGGGCACATTTAAGCTTTTTACATTCAGGGTAATTTTTGATTGGTGTGAGTTTATGACATTCATTTTGTAGCACCTTTGTTTTCTGCTGCTGCTCTTCTCTTTGTCTCTCTTATGCTCCTGTGCTGAATTCCTTTATCTTATGAATGTCTTGATCATTTCTATTGTTTTTGTAGGTAACACGTTTTACAGGTTTCTTCCCTATTTTGATGACTGGGTTTATTATCTTTCCTTGTGGTTACCTTAAAATTTATCCTTATTTTCCTAGGTTAGAACCAGTCTACTATTGTGCGGTATTGCCTTGGCTTCTACTCTATCACAAAGTTCTACAACTATACCTTTTCTTCTCACTTCTGTTATTCAAATGTTATTATCATTTATTCCTTAACTGGTCTGGATCACTTCTGGAAGTCTTTTGGTTTCGGATAGTCCTTGCGAGTTCATTTCCTAGGCTGCTATCTGTCTGCTTCAATCTTGTGCCCTATATTGAAACTGTGGTCTCATGCAGTCTGTTCTCAGACTGAAGGATGTGCTCTAATAGTTCCTGTAAGTATGTTTTGGTTTTTACATAGTCCCTTAATATCCATTTATCTGGAAAGATAATTTACAAACATCTGTCCACATAAAAACTTGAAGGAATATATCCAGCAGCTTTATACACAAGAGACAAAGTGCAACCAACAGGTGATGGGAAAAATATACTGTTACATCTATGGAATGCAATTACTATTCAACAATAAAAATGAAGTTGGCTATTAACTCACAACTATAGGATTTTAAATGCATAGCACAAAGTGAATGAAGGCACTCTGGAAAAAACCTAGAGTCAATAGAAAGATCAGAGGTGGGACTAAGAAGGCAGAGTAGCTGGACACATCCTGTGATTTCCTCTGACAGCAAACACCCAGAAAATGAACTGATTATATATGACATGTTAGGGGATGTAAACATCAAAAGGGAAGTTGAGAAATTTGACTGAGAACCAGGGAAGGGACAATAGGTTCAAAAGTACCTAAAACTGGCCAGATGTTCCCTGTTGGGAATGAACATCCTGCAAAAGGACTGGCAGCCAAAAGCATGGTGGGCAGAGCAACAGCTTTCAGAAAGCATCTCAATCAGTGGGAGAAACCAGGTGGACAAGAGCCTACTCATGCCTCCACAATCAGTGAAAAACAGCACTCAGTTGTAAAAGCTAACTACCTTGAGCCTAATCTACCGCACACAGATCAAGGCCATTCCTTCAGAAAGAACCTCTCACCCTCTTACGGGCACTTCCCACTCTCTTCTCTGCAGAACCCCAGCTGCAGAGACTGACGCATTACCTGAGTTAGAAGTAGGACTCCTTGTGTGTGCCCTGACCGTTTCTCATACACCTCAAGAGGGAACAATTTAACAAATAACAGGAGAGAGGATATAAAATAATCTGTTGGCTCCCCCAAGCCAGCAACTTGCAGAAAAAGAGGCAGGCATCAGATGACATGCCTTCCTGAAATACACTCATCGTGGGCTGTCAGCTCCCTGCTTTCCTCATCATGTGCAGGCACCTGGGCCTATACCAATCACCCTGCCCATCTCGGAACGCAGGGAACAGCCTGCAGGACATACCTGATGACCAACTTCCTGGACACTTCAGCTAAATACTACAAGAAAATAAATAAATTCCTAGGATTCCATACTTAGTGACACCTGTAACCACTTGGTGGCAGGATGTTAGGGCCTCAAAGCCACCGACAGTGAAACTAAGTCACACGACCAGCCTGTTTTCATATTTCAAAACAAAACCGGAAGCTAGAACATAGCACGGAAATAAATAAATACAATAACTTCGGGATGCCTCAGGAATAACAGTCAATATTAATTCCCTTAAGAGGGCAGACCACTACAGCTTCAGAAAGCTCCTCAAACAAAGAGTCAAGAAATTTTGAGGTGAAGAGAACTTGTCTGGAGTTACAGGGGTTTGAACACAAAACAGTGATACTCACAACTTGTGTTAGTTAGCTAGGGCTGCTCTAACAGTAATACCACACAGTGGATGGCCTTAACAAAGGAAGGTTTATTCTTACATAGCCTGGTAGTCCGCAAGTCCATCTTCAGGGTCTCCGCTCCAGGGAAAGGCTTTCCTCTTGTCGGCTCCGGAGGAAAGTCCGGTATCGCATCAGTCTTTCTTCAGGGAGCATCTTGGAATCTTAGGTCTGAAGGACGCACTCTTCTCCTGATGCTCCTTTCTTGATGGTGTGAGGTTCCCAAATCTCTGCTTCCTTCTCTTTCATCTCTTGGAGGATCAAAGGATTCAGGGTGGTGTAAGCCATACTAAACGGAGCAGGGATGTGATCTTATAAAAAGATTTACAGCCCACCGTAATCCTTTAACATACAGCACTGGAAAACGACAGGTGGAGGTCAGCCTCAAGATACTAGGAATCATGGCCCAGTCACATGGCGACACCTGTTTTTGGGGAGACACAATTCTATCTATCACAGAAATCCTCAGGAGATCGCAAACCGATCAGGTAAAAAGCACAGAATAATGACAAATTGAACAGGCTGCAAGAAAGCACAGAGAGGTAACAATCACAAATCTAGAAGATCAGTATCAAGTTGCGGAATTACAAAACTCAATACCAAGTCAACGGAGCAGAATTAATGCAATGGAAGGTAGAATTAGTGAGACTGAAGGTAAAGCAAAGGACACCAACATATTTGAAAAAAAATCAGCTGAAAACCATTTTGAAATGAAAAATACAAAGAATTATTTGGGAATACATTAAGGGGAAAACTCTATCAGTGACTAGAATACCAGAACAGGGAATGGGTAACAGACAGAATTGTGGAAGAATTCTTGACAGAAACATTCCCAGATATCATGAAAGATGAGGTGACAAATATACAAGATGCTCATTAAAGTCCATAAGAGGTTGATCTCAAAAGGAAGCCATCTTACACTCAAACTTGTCAGAAATAAAGATATAGAGAGAACTTGAAAAGTGGCTAGGATGAACAAAAAATAATCTTCCAAGAAGGAAGTAAATTCAGCACTACTCAGCAGAAGCAATACAGGCAACACATATACAAAGTCTTGAAGACAAAAACTGCCAGCCAAGAATTATGTATCAAGCAAAACTGTCTCTGAAATAGGATGGTGAAATCAGGACATTTCCACATAAACAGACGTTTAGAGAATTTGCAAAAACCAAACCAAAATGACAAGAAATACTAAACAGTCTTTGAATCAGAAAACGAGTAACACTAGATAATGAACCAAGACTAGAATGCAGGACAGAGCAAACATATATCAATCCAGATAGGGAAATTGCAAAGCAAATTAAAACTAAAACACTAAAAATAGAGAAACAGCAGTTTGACAAAAGAAAGGTCAGTGCCAGGCATTTGTGGGCAGGGGAGAGAAGGCTTCCAGTGACATACATCCCAAGTCGGTGCTGCCTTGTTCCATGACAGCTGAATACATGAGAACGCGGGAGGAGACGGATGTCTGAGGCATAGCTTCCTGGGACAAAAGGAGGGACAGGAGGAACTCGTGAGGCATCAGAACTGCTCCAACGAGGCTCTATTTTTTGCAGGGAACTGACAGCTGCAAAGGCTGCCCAGGGACAGGAGCGGGTGTACAGTCCTCACTGGTAAGGTTTCAAATGGCAACATAAACCCACAAAGCACACAGATGTGCCCATAAAACACACAGTCAGGAATGGCCATGCTAAGCGCAGAGTTTACCAGCAAGTCGTCCGGGAAGAAGACTGTCTTACACAGTTGTAAATGTTATTTTCATGGAAATGACAGCCCAAGTAAACATGGCAGTTGTAGGACGGCGTTTTCACGAGGTTAAGTCAGCCTGCTGAGGGGGCCCTAGCTCTAATCTGGAGAGCCCTGTGAGGACCTGACAGCCTACTTCTGAGGAGAATCAGCCAGAGAAATCGGAGAAGTACAAGTGGAACACAATCTGATCTACTGCTCGAGATCATCCCCCCAGGTTGGAAGATAGTCAAAGCCCGACTAGAGAAGAGCTGTCTCCTCAAAGCAGACACAACCTTAAGGAAGTACATGGAATCAAGCTTTTGGGACCGTCATTTGCTGATATGGTAGGACTGAAATCGAGAAAAAACAGTTACAAGCGTCGATTAAAAACTGGAATGTGGAAAGTAAAAAATTACAAATGTAGGAAAATTGGAAATGGTCAAAAAAGTGAATGCAACATATAAACACTGACATCCTAGGCATCAGTCAGCTGAAATGGACTGGTACTGGCCATTCTAAATCAGACAAACATATTGTCCACCATGAAGGGAATGACAACTGGAAGTGGAACTGCATCGTATTGATTCTCGAAGCCAACATTCCAAGATCTTTCCTCAAGTACAACACTCTCAGTGATAGGACAACATCCACACTGCCGCAAGGAAGATCGGGGAATGTGAAAATGAAGACGCTTGGCAACGTCTGCAGTCTGCAACTGATCCAACATGCAAGTAGGATACACTGATAATTACCAGTGACTGGAATCGGAAAGCGAGAAAGAAGGATTGCTACTTGGGGACCATGGCCTTGGTCGTAAAGATGATCACAGAGATCGTATCACAGCACTTTGTAAAAGCAACAACTTCTTCACAGCAATTATCTTTCTCACCAACCTAAACAGCAACTATACCACATAGACGTCACCAGATGGAATACACAAGGATCAAACAACTACATTGTGGAAAGGGATGATGGAAAAGCTCGATATCAGCAGTCACAACAACGCAAGCTGTCAACTGTGGAACAGACCATCAAACGCTCCAATGGAAATTCAAGTCGAAACTCAACCAAATTAGAACAAGTCCACAAGAGGTGAAATATGAACTTGAGTATAACCAACCTGAGTTGAGGACGCCTCAGGAACTGATTTCATGGTACCTCACAATTGCAGTAGCAGCAGAAGCTTCTAATAACGAAAGCTGTGACAATCTGAGTAAGAAAATAAGTACTAATATCTAGTAGACCATACTGGTAACAACTTAATGAATAAATAAAGTGGGGTAAAAGAAAGCTATCCCATGTGATAGAATTCCAATTATTAAGTACAGAATGAATGGGTGGAGTAGAAAAATCACCATTTGGGAAACACAACAGCACTACTGGTTTCAGGTAATGATGATCAGATCTAAAATAAATACACAAATGCAGAATGAAAAACACTATTTCTATAGTCTCAAATTATCTCCGTACGAGAAATTGATTAATGACTCATGGTAAAAATACTTAAGTTCACAGTTGGCAAACCTAGAAGAAAGCGCCTTATCTACGAAAGCAAAATAAAACCTTAGTCATGAATGTATGAATGCCTTTTATTGCACGCAAGTTAATATCAATTGAAAACAGTAAAAAATGGCACACCACATATGCTCAAGACCTATTTCTGCCACCCAAAGACTGGAAGAAACAAAAATGGAGCATGGACTCCAAAAGCAATCAGCATTGCAGCTGATCATGGAACTAGAGAAAGAAACACTAACAAAGACAGTCCCAGTTACCACAAACCTGCTGCTTTTCACCAAAGAAGTAAAGTACCTTCATTGATTCTTTCTTTGAATTTTGGTTGTTTTCTCAGTCACTAACTTTGTTCTCTCATCAGAGACTTTCAAAACTTTGCTGTTTCAAATTACAGCATTACGAATAACACAACTGTGACTTACCACCTCCTTTCACTGTCAGATCTCACGTGCTCAGTGAGGTGTGACGAAGGACAACAAGCTTTGCCACATTTCTTACATTCAGAAGGCCCCTCTCCACTCTCAGCACTCACAAGGGTAGTTCAGTATGAGAAGGCCCTAAGGCTTCAGCACATGTCTTACATTTGTAAGGCCTCTCTCCACTGTGAATACTCACACGGCTACGGAAGTGGGAGAAGCAACTAAAACTCCGCCACATTCTTTACAGTGACAGGGCCCCTCTTCACTGTGAGGAAACATATGTCGAGTGAGGATCGAGGAGCAACCTAAGGATTTGCCACATTCTTTACATTCATAACGTCTATGTCCACTGTGAAATCTCATACGTGCAGTGAGGCCTGACAAATGAGAAAAGACTTTCTCACACTGCTTACATGTGTAAGGCCTCTCCATGTTGTGAATTCTCATATATTAATTCTCAAGAGTGCCTAAATGATTTGTGACAGTCTCTATATTCGTAAGGCCTGTCTCCTCGGTGAGCTGCTATACGTGCAATAAGTCTGACAGCCCGATAAAGGCTTTCCCACATTGCTCACATGCAGAAGGCCTCCCTTGACCAGGAATTCTCATACATGCAGTGAGGTCTGAGTAATGACGAAAGCCTCTGTCATGTTCCTTACATTCATAAGGCCTCTCCCCATTGGGAATTCTCATATGTACAGTAAAGGGTGAGGAGGAACTCAAGGACCTGCCGTATTCCTTACAGCGATAAGGACTCTTTCCATGTCCAGTGAGGTGTGAGGAATTATCGAAGGCTTTCCAACAATCCTTGTATTCATTTATAAGGCTGCCCTCCACTATGAATTCACAAGTTTTGTAAGGCATCATGGCCACCTAAAGGCTTTTCCACATTCCTGACATTCATAGGGCTTCTCTTCACTCTGAATTCTCATACGTCTAGGAAGGTCTGAGAAAGGACAGTCAGGCTGTCCCACATTCCTTACATTCACAATGCCTCTCCCCTTTGTGAAAATGTTTACTTTCACGAGTAACTAAATGATTTTCCAGATGCCTTATCTTCAAAAGGACTCCTGCCACTCTGAAGTCTCAGATGACCTTTCAGACGGAACTAAAGAATCCGCCACATCCCTTACATTCATAAAGCTTCTCTCCACTGTGAAGTCCTGTATCTCTAGAGAAGCTTGAAGAACAACTAAAGGCTCTCCCACATTCCTCACATTGGTAAGGCTTTTCCTCATTGTGAATTTCGCTATGTTTAGTTAACTCTGAGGAGCTGTTCAGTGATTTGTCCCATTCCTTACACAGGTAAGGCCTCTCTCCTCTCGGAGTACCCGTGTCTAGTGAAGTGTGAGGAACGAAAGGCTTTGACGCATTCCTTACACTTACATGTCCTTTCTTCACTGTGAATTCTCAAGTTTAGTTAATTGTAAGGAGGAACAACAGGACGTGTCACATTCGTTACATTCTTAAGGACTGAATTCTGATGCTTAGTGACGTTGGAAAAGCATCTAAAGGCATTCCCACAGTCTTTACACTCATATACCTGTTCCCACTGTTGAGTTCTTATACGTGTAGAGAGGTTTCACCGCCAAGTAAAGGCCTTCCTACATTCCTTACACTCATAAGGAATCTCTCCACTGTGAATTCTCCTATGTGTGCTGAGGTGTGACATATACAGAAAGGCGTTGTCACATCCCTTACATTCATCAATTCACTCTTCACTGTGAACTCGCAGTATGTATAATGGGGTATGGGTTCTGATGAAACATGTTCCCACATTTTTCACATTCACAGGAAGTTAAGTAACTTTCCAGGAAGTATTCTCAGAGGAGTGCTGTTGTAACAGGGACAACTGCACAGTTCTCCACATTCTTACATGGAGAGGCCTTGCATCCAGAGTGACATCTGACAGTTTGCTGAAGTGATGAATGACCTATTGAAGTTATCCATGTTCAAGAAATCCAGAAGGACATAGGCGGGCATGCGAATTTTTAGGGGAATGCACATTTTCATTAAGTCATAATAAAAAAAAAGAAGAGAGAGAGAAGACAAGACAAAAAAAAAAGAAAGAAAGAAATCCAGAAGGACGTGCCTCCCTAGGAGTCCTCTGGAGCAAGGCTGGAGTCTTGTGGAAGGTCTGTCCATACTGACTGTCTTCATTACTTATAGAGAGGTTCTTAATCATATGCTGTCTGTGGAGAATAGGCAGCTTTCTTGTTGTAGTCATCTGGTACCGCTCTAACTGAGATACCATGAGTGAATAGCTTTAGCAAAGAAAAGTTTACTCTTACACAGTCCAGGAAACTGCAATCCGAAATTCAGGATGTCCATTTTATGGCTCTGGAGGAAGGTCCCTGTGATGTATCAGTCTCTGTTCAGGGAGTATCGTGGAGCACGAACCTCAGACCTGAAGGACACGCTTTACTTCCAGTGCTGCTTTCCTGATAACATAAGGTGGCCAAATCTCTGCTTCCTTCACTTTCTTTGTATCTCTTGTAGGATCAAAGGATAAAAGGTACTACAAGCCCCATTCCAGGCAAACTCCCTTAACAAGCGTTTTGCAGTCCCACCATAATCCTCTCTTAAGATGATTCTCTTAGCCACAGCAGACACTGGGATTTATAGCATAGGAAAAATCACAAAATGGAAAACAATCACAGAATACACGGAATCACCATCCAGCCAAATTACTAACTATTTTTCAGGGGACACAATTCAATTCATAACAGTGCTATTAGACACCAATGCACCATTCACAGTAATCATGGCCCTGAACTGTCTTATGTTTCACAGATTAAATCATCTGGCAGAGAAGCTACCACTACTTTCGCTGTACTTCGAAAATATGAGATTCTTAAATAATTGTAGATAACGGAAATATGTTTTCAATATTCAGTATTTCAACTCACATTTAAGAAAAGTACTACACTGTGAAAGTCTTCTGAGAAACAGTGATAAAAAAAAGAAGACCCACTGCCATCAAGCTGATTCCAACTCAGTGACCCTACAGGACAAAGCAGAACTGCACCACAGGGTTCTGAAGGAGTCGCTGGTGGACTGGAACTAATGACCCTTTGGTTAGGAGTCGAAGCTCTAAACCACTATATCACCATGGTTTCCACAGGATACGACAGCTGGATTTTATTATATTTCTATATCCATATATATATAGGTATATATACTTCTAAGGCACCAGCGGTCCTGGCGAAACAAAGGTTAAGAGCTTGGCTGCTAACCAATACACTGGCAATTCAAATCCAGCAACTGCTCTTTGGAAATCTGATCGGGCAATTGGGTTTGGCCTTGCACGGTCACCGTGAGTCAGAATAGCTTCGAAAGCAATAGGTTTAGTTTTCTGGTGAGGCTGTATTGGACCAGAAAATAAAAGTTCGTGGTGACACCAATCCAGCAGCACATTCATCAATGAGAACGGAATCGGTGACCCGGGCTTCAGACCTGTGTGTGTGGACGCACGCTTCTGAGAGGACACTTGGGTGCAGGTAACATGGAGAGTGTGGACAAAGGCATATCATGAAGGAAGACAGGGAACAGCAATGACTACTTCCTTGACTCTGAGCCAAAACTCTGGTCTTCAGGATCTCTGGAGATGTGCAAAATCATCATGTCAACTGTGTAATAAACAGAGTAAGAATCTTTACAATGTCCGAGACCACCAATAACCTGTTTACGAAAAAAATGAAGGAAAAAAAATACTGAAATCAACACTCACCCTCAGAACATCTAAAGGGCCATAAAGCTTTTCACTAAAATTGAAATGAGAAGTGAGTTTCATATACAGAATGCTATGAGGAAACCAGTATCTGTATGCTCCTTAGAGCAAAGGACCTCACGTCTCTTCTTTAACAATGCATTCCCATTCCTCAGCCCGTATATGGGGTAACACTGAGGAGTATGACATATTGGTTACTACATGATAAATGTTAAAGCAAATTAGGTCATCCATACCTACTGAGGACAGGTTTCTGAAGGTTTCCAGCATCACCTCTCTGTAGAGTTTCCTCTGAGAAACATCCAGCAATGCCCACTCTTCCTCGGTGAAATCCACAGCCACATCCTCACCAGCCACTGAGCCCTAGAAATTCAGAATATTCTACTTCAGTAAGGTACCATGTACTCCAACGTGTGTGGAAACCATGATAAGGTTGACAGTCCCGAAGAAATGAGATTTCATGGGGTTCTGCCACAGGGTTCTCTGCTCTCCTAAGGTCTGCTCTGGGGGTCAGCCATCAGCCTCACCTCTTCACTGTCTCACTGTCTCCATTCAACCTCATGGACTGCATCCTGTCTACAAGACTTAAAAACACTTGTCATATGAGGGACTTTTTTCTCTACTTTGACTGCCTCAATTCGACTCATTTCTGCTCTCTTCAGTCTAGAGCACTCAGAGCACAGAGCGGAGAAATGCTCTCCAACAAAAGCCCTATTTCCACACTCAGATCACCTCTCCCTGGGACGAGAGGTTACCACCTTGCTCAGCATCCGCCTGAATACTTGAAAAAACTGGAAATACAGGGTGACAGCTTGACACAATGAACCTGAAAAGGTCCATGTGTAAACTCTTTAGGGTGCTGAAAAAAGGAATTTTCAATGAAGAAGTCAATGGAGCAGTTTCAATGCCCTGGGCCCTATTTCTACAAAACTAATCCTTCTGGTTCCAACTTTTGCATTTCAGTCACCAGTAAGCAATGATCAGTACATCTTAACTGCAACTTGGATCAATTTTAGACTGCAGAATTTGACCCCAAAAAATCTTCAATCTCTTCATCTTTGGCCTTAGTGGTTCATAGGTAAATTTAAATGATAGTCCTATTAACTGTTCTACCTGGTAGGAGTATGACACTCTATGAGACAGTCTTCTACTGCTGTTCATAAGCTTTCCACAGGCTCACTCTTTCAGAAGTACATTACCAGGTTCTTCTGAAACCTGTCTAGGAGTTCAGCTAAAATTTGTCTACTATGAGTGACCTTCATGGTCTCTGAAATACTGATGACACGGCATCCAGCATCACAGCAAAATAAAAGTGACCACAGAACCATAAACGGCCAGATACATGGGGGTTTATGCTATCGTTAACAAAGAAAACTTAAAACAATGGCTAAAATGCAAAACAAATGTAACTTTCACATAGTAATTTTACAATCATGTGAAAATGCCTACGTCTAGATTTCTCTTGATTGAGAACCAATTATATGTCTAACCTTTTGAATCTGGATCTTACAAATTTACATTTATCCTAAGCTTTCAAACAGCAAAATGTTGGGCATTCTCCAATTTCCATTGGTAGCAACACACTCAAAACAACCAAGATCAACCACAGGAAGTATTACGGAGCTTCCTAGGAAATTGTAATAAAGCTTTCTGTACTATGAAAACTGCAAGGGAATTATTAAAACGCAAGTGTAAATCCTACTACCTTTTGTCCAAAAATCTAGGAGAAATAACGTGTTTCACTTCTGAATTTTTACTCTAACATTAGGCAAAATTCGCAAGTCTTTGTCTTTGAGAAGTTTATAACCATTACATTGAAAAATTCTTGAAACAGTCTGACCTAGAATGTTTTTCCAATGGAAACTGTTAGCCTCAGAAGTTAAATACAACATCTGATCGGCTCAGCTTTTCCAGAAAAAGAGACATTTTTATTTTAGATTCCCATACAAGACTCTGTAATTGTTAAAAATGACTGGGGCTTAACAGCTATAGCAGACAGGTGGCCAGACAAAGACTTGACTGGGGAAAGCATCCCTCTAAAACACCTCAAAACCTCCAGGAAACAATATCCCTCCAAAGGGATGGAGGAGTACACCCCACACATTATCCAGCTGGACCCACTGTCCACGCCCACACTGCAACGAGGAATTCGGGAGAGTACCCCAGGGACAATCAGGGCCTTCCAGTATTAACACTCTCAAAATATAACGTTCAGCTGCAGTTCTGGAACTGCAGTGAAAAGCCTCTAAGACCTGGGGAGCTACACACTCAACTGTGTAATCCCAAAATATGTATCAGCTTGGTTAGAGTACGATTTCTAGTATTATGGAGTTTTTCTTCATTCATGATTGTAAGTTTCGTATGAGTTATGAATTCTAATCTCTGCCTGTGCTTAGCGTGGCAGGATTCGGTTATGTTAGAGAGGATGGGGTGGGACTGTCACATCCTTCCTAAGGTCACATCTGTGGTTCCATTTAAAAGGAGTTTCCCTAAGGAGTGGCCTCATAACACTCTTTGTCTTGTAAGAGATTAAAGGAAAGGGAAGCGAGCAGAGTAGGAGACCTCCTACCACCAAAAGGCAGCATTAAGACTAAAGCATATCCTCTGGACCCAAGGTCCCTGGGCTGAGAAGTTCCTTGACCAGGGGAAGATTCAAAGACTTTCCTCCTGAGCTCAGGAAGACAGAAAGCCTTCCCTTGGCTTTGGACTTGTACCCTACCAGACTATGAGAAGATACACTTTTCTTTAGTGAAACTCTGTATGTAGTATTTCTATCACAGCAGCATCAGATGAGTAAGACATGGGGGTAGACAACAAACCTACAGAGAAGGGACAAGGGTGGCTCTGGAGGACCACGGACTCTCTCCTCAGTGACAGCTGCTCCATCTTCAGACTCTGCTCAGGAGGTCCTGTCACTGAACACACACAACCAAGGCCCAGGATGAGGACGTCAACATCCCAGGACGCGAGCCCTGAGACTGAAGAATGGAAGGTGACCCCAGGCATCTAAGAGCTGAAAGCCTACCTATTTCTGGAGAAACAGTCCAGTGACAGTGGAGTAGGCCGTCAGGATGGCGCTTAGGGCTCAGTCCCTTGGCCTTCTCTGCCATCTATTTAGGTGACTGCGGAACCTCAGGACCCCCAGCAGGTCACATCTAGCCTCACCCCTTCGAGTAATGGTACCCTAGCTCTTGGTATTATACATCATTTCTGCCTCCACCTTCTGGAACTGTAAATGAACGATTAAACACACAGGCCACTGCAGGAAGAGGGACAGCAGAGGAAGCCAAGTTACTAGGCAGTTTGGAGACACATGAGTGATGTCTTATTCCTCAAGCCAGTCAGAGTAGGTGCAATCCTTACTTGTGATTCCATGGATGTGCAAGATGGGCACCTGCCGTCCACAGCTGCCTAGACTCAACTGTGTCACCTGGTGTCGCATCCGAGACCTGAAACCGAAGAAGACAGTGTTTAGTAAGGAGGGACTGGTTCCCAGCCCTCAGCTGTTTCCTGGGCAGGGCATCCCTGAGGCGGAGGGCCATGCTCCACTCTGAGGACATCAGTATTCACGCGGAGATCCAGCTCCAGTCTCCTCAGGACACACCACATTCTTCAGGAAGCTCCACAGGCCTCCTCTTCTGATGACACAGTCACAGAGTAGGAGCATCCAGGCCGGCGCAGGCTGAAAAACGTGAACCTGCCTCCCGCCAGGACATGTGGGATTCAAGGCTTAGGCTGAGGGTATACCTATGAGTTTAGGGGCTCATTTATCGAGAACAACAGATACACTTATATTGGGTATGCACATGAGTGAATTATCAGGGAGAATCTATGACAAATTCCAGTCAATGAACTCATCTGTAATCCCTGATTTTCAATTAAGGGCCATTGAAACTCTTCCCTTCTGCTTTACAGGAAAACCTTTCCTTTCATTTACAGCATGGTTATATACAATCAAGCAGCCTTGGTGGTGCAGGGCTTAAGCACTTGGCTGCTAACCAAGAGGCCCACTTTAAACTCACCAGAAGCCCGCAGGGACAAAGGGGTCACAGTGGGCTTCCATAAAGGTTTCACTCTGTCCCATGGGGTCGCTGAGGCAGACAAAATCAACTCAACGGCAACAATTGAGGGTTTGAGCTTTTCAAACACAAAGAGAATTAACAACGTGAACAAGCAGAAAGAGAACAAGAAAAGAACTCCTTGGGCACCAGAAGAAAATAGATAATAAAACTCACAGCAGAAGTAAATGAATTAGAGAACAGTGAAACAAGTAAAAGAATTAACCAAAACCAACGCTAGTTCTGTGAAAAGATCAACAAGAGTGACAAACAACTGGCTAGACTCCCAGATGAAAAACGAGAGGGGAAACAAATAACCTCAATAAGATATGAGACAGGAGATGTCAAAATAGACACAACCGAAACCAAAAGTATCATAACAGAATACTAGGAAAAACCAGACTTGAACAAATTTGAAAGCCCAGAGGAACTGGACAAATTTCCAGACTCATATAGCCTACCAAAACTATCACAAGGACAAGCAGAACAACTTAAGAAACCTGTCCCAAAAGAGACTGAAAAACTAACCAAGAACCAGCAATCAAAAAAAGTCCCAGAACAAAAGTCTCAAGAACATAAAATACCTAGGAATACATTTAAAGAGAGACAGTGAAGAACTGCCCCATTGTTCCCAAGGAATGTACACTACACTTGAAATGCAGACCTTTTTGTTAGCAGTCGTACCATTTAACCACTACATGACCACGATTTCCCTAATTTATAAGCATCAATTTTTCTTCCACTTTGTATCCACTACCCAACTTTCTTGTGCACATGAGGCAAACGGAAACATCATGTCTTGGTTTGGGTGCTTTTCAACACGTTACAGAGGTCTTCTACAAATTGGTCTAATGCAATCAATACATTGACTTCCTGACTGTTGCTTCCACAGGCGCTAATCGTACATCTGAAGAAAAGGGATCCTGGACAACTTCAACCATTCCTCTATTTATAAGCATGCTGCTTACTGACCCAGTCAGGAGGACTTTTCTTTTCTTCATGTTGAGGTGTAATCCATATTGAAGGCTGTGCTCTTTGATCGTCATCAGTAAGTGCTGCAAGTCTTCTACACATTGAGCAAGCAGGCTTGTGGCATCTGTATACTGTAGGTTGTTAGTGAGTATTCCTCTAATCTTGATGCTGAGGGCTTCTTCATGAAGTCCAGCTTCTCAGGTTTTCTGCTAAAAATCAAGACTGAAAAAGTATAGCGAATGGATACAACCCAGACCCACATCATTTCTGACTTTAAATCACACAGTACCTCCCAATTCTCCTCAAACAACCGCCTGTTAGGCTATGTCCACGCTCCTCACGACCACAATTCGGTGTTCTAGAATTACCATTCTCTGAAATGCTGCCAGTTGTTTTTTATGATCTACACATTTCAATGTCTTTTCATACTTAATGAAGCACAGGTAAACTTTTTTCTGTTATCTTGGCCTTCCATTCAACATCCACCTGACAACAGCAATGATAGGCTTCATTCCACACCCTCTTCTGAAACCAGTATGAATTTCTGGCAGCTCCCAGCAGACACAGTGCTGAAAATGCTTTTCAGTGATCTTCCACAAAATTTTCCTTGTCTGTGGTATTAATGACATCATTCAACAACTTCTGTATTCTGCTGACTCACCTTCCATTCAAAAAGGCATGAATACGGACGGATCTCTTTCCCTCAGTTGGACAGACAGCTGTTGTCTCCATTTCTTGCCACAGACAAAAGAGCACACTGAGCACTGCATCTAGTTTTGGAAACACTTCACATGGTACTCTGTCATTTCACAGGGCTTTGTTTCTTGTCCATGTCATCAGTGCAGCTGGGAATTCCTCCTTCAGTAAAAATAGGTTCTTGATCCTATGTCACTTCCTGAAGTGAACACATGCCAATTCCTTTCAGTACAAGGCCTCTGTGCACTCCTTCCATCCTCTTCTGATGTTTCCTGGATGTTCAACATGCTGTTCATGTTACTCGGTGCCACTCAGTCAGTTAGGACTGACCGACACTCTGTGTACAATATAAACCCCTCCCAGGACTCGGCACTCCTCACAATTGCTATCTTTGAACCCACTGCTATAGTCACTGTGTGAATACATCTCAAGATCTTCCTCATTTTGGCTGACCCTCTGTGTTACAAATTAATCACTTCCGTCTCTAGGGACTGGTCTCTCCAGACAACATGCCTCTCATGGGTTGAATTCTGTAGCCCAAAAATGTGTGTATCTACTTGACTGCGCCATCATTCCCAGTGTTGTGTGATTATCCACCATGCTGTCATCTTACAGGATTTTCTTGTGGGTTACATATCCTGCTTCTATGATGTTAGTAAGAGGGGATGGGCTGCACTTCTGTTGATGAGGCAGAACACAATCTGGGATTTCATTCTATCCTCAGAAACTTTCCTTGGGCATGTCCAACAAAGAAGCAAGCAGAGACACACGGGGCTATGTCTCGTAGGCTGGAAGTGAGAACTACGACACATCTGAACCACACTCCCAGATTTGGGGAGCGAAAAAATAAACAAAGGAACAAACAAGAAAAACAGAAGCTACCAGCTCCCCTAAGCATTCAAAAGGATGGGCCCTCTTTAACGCAGTACAAAAGGAAATACATGTGAAGGCTCTTTTCAACTGCAGCAGCTAAAGGAAAATGGACACGTGTGACATCTGGCACGGCCCTGGCAATGAAGCGGGGTCCTTACCTCTCTACATGTGGCATCTGATAACTGGTTGTTCCACCCATCCTACCTAGCCACCCATAATAGGAGTCTTACAAGTGTGACTTCCCCGTCCCTATAGCCAACAGCACTGGGTGTCCAAAGTTCAGCTGCAAAACCTAATCATCTATGCACTTTAGCAGACAGGGACATGCCTTTCACCTAGGCATCCAGGGGCAACTGTCAGGCCCCTACTTTACTGGGCACACACCCCGCTACTGCAGCCAGACAACCCTGCCTGCTCCAGTCACTCTTACGTAGCCCAGCCCACCTGGGACTGCAGGGCTCACATATCCAGCAGCAGCTATACCTACACGGTGACAGGACACCAAAGAAACCAATATAACTTACCAGTGGTTTGGAGACAACAGTCCATATTAAACCATGTAATAAAGAAAACCACCATGGTTCCAGCAAGCAGCCAAAACAGAGAACCTGGAAACCTCCCAGAGGAAGAGGAGGTCTTCTAACTACAGAAGAGAGCATTGAAAAAACCTCATATCCAAAAGATGAATAAACAGACCCTTCAAGAAATGAGGACACAGATAAGGTGAAACTCAGATCAAACCAAGGAACACACAAACCAAAGGAGGAATTTAGGAGAGTGGCACGGTAGTTAGGTGCTACGACTGCTAACCAGTTTGAATCCACAAGGTACTACTTGGAACTCTGTGAGGCAGTTCTACTCTGTTCTGTAGGGTCACTATGATTTGGAATTGACTCAATGCCAACAGGTTCCACGACAGCAAATGGACAAATTTTCCAGGCTGCTAGAATCCACAGAGACACGACAAATAGAAATCGAAGCGTTGAAAAACAAACTTCAGAAATTGTTCTTGGTAGGCGCCATCAAGTTGATTCTGACTCACAGGGAGCCCCATGTACAATGAATAAAACACCACCCAACACTGTAGAATGTTCACAATCCTTTTTAGGATTCAGCGCACCATTGCAGCCACTGTGTCCATCCTCTTGTTGTGGGACTTTCTCTTCTTCACTGAACTTCTACTTTACCAGCTATCATTTCCTTCTCCTGCAACCGATCCCTGCAAATAACACATCTATACTTTATGAAACAAATTCTTGCCATCCTTGCTTCTAAGGAACATCCTGCTTGTATTTCCTCTAAGACAGATTCGTTTATTTTTTTCATCCATCTATGACATATTGAACAATCTTTCTCAATACTTTAATCAGAGGCATCAGTTGTTCTTTGGTCTTCCTTATTCACTGTCCAGCTTTCACATGCACAAGAGGCAACTAAAGACACCATGGCTTGCATCGTTCACACTTTAGACTTCAAGCTGACAGCTTTGCTTTCCACACCTTCAAGACTACTTCTGCAGATGTGCCCAATGCAATGCATGTTTCCACTACCTGACAGTTTCTTCTATGGCTACTGATTCCAGATCCAAGTAAAATGACATCTTTGACATTCACAATCTTTTTTCCATTTGTCATCATCTTGCTTACTGGGCCAGTTAGGAGGAGTCTTTTTTAGTTTTATTTTGTTTTTTTTTTCTGTGTTCTATTTTTGTTTCTTTTTTTAATTTTATTTTTTTATTTTTATATAACATAACTTAGTGAAAATCTACATTCACGTATAAATTTACACGCTCACCTATATGCAGCTTCCACTGCTCTCACTGTCCGGTGACTGCACACTATTCCTCTCTGCTCCATACATGTCTCATCCTCCCAATAGCCTCCTTTCCCCTCCTCTCCGTCCACTCCCATTTCTCCAGCCAGAGGTCAGCAAGATGATATCCTATAGATGTATACAACCACGAAGTGCTTCCAATATATGGTGACTCTGCATGACGAAGTCCAATCCATTCCTGTCCAAAGAGTGGACCTTTTTTATAATTTATGGGAACGGGCAGCATCAGGGCCAGAGGCAATGCTCTCAGAGGAACCTCAAAACTGCTGAACCATCAATTGAGGTCTTTTAGTGGAGGCCTCATGATGTGTCCTGTTTTAGTCAGCTAGGGCTGCTCTAACAGAAATACCACAGAGTGGATGGCTTTAACAAAGAAAGATTTATTGTTACACAGCCCGGTAGGTTGCAAGTCCATATTCAGGGTGTCCGCTCCAGGGGAAGGCTTTCGCCTTGTTGGCTCTGGTGGAAACTCCAGTATTGCATCAGTCTTTGTCCAGGGAGCGTCCTGACACAAGAACCTCTGGTCTGAAGGACACGCTCTGCTCTCGGTGCTGCTTGCTTGATGGTAGCGAGGTTCTCAAATTGTCCTTTGTTTCTTTTTCCTTTTATTCCTTGCACGCTAAAACCATTAAAGGTGGGGCAAGCCATACTCCAGGGAAACTCCCCCTTACAGGAGGAATTTACAGCCCCACCCTAATCCTTTAACATACAGGTTAGAAAACCCACACAATGGAGAACAGTCCCAAGATACTGGGAACCATATCCAAGCCACGTGGCTGCACACATTTTTGGAGGGACACAATTCCAACCATGACATCCTACCCTTTGACAACCCAAAAATCACATCACAAAAATATTTAACACATTCATGTCACCATAGCAAAATTATGTCCATCCATATAACAGAAGTCTTAAATCAGTTCCAAGTCCAAAATACAAAAATTCTTCTACATCTGTGAAACTTAGAAGGCATTAACAGGCAACAGGCAAGTCAACAGAAGACATTACATTAGCTCTCAAAGCTTTGGAAATACTCTTACATTTTCTGAGACATTCTACACAACAGCAGTGCTCTCCAGACTCTAGGTATAGGCCACACTCTCTGGTTTCTGAGTGGAGACCTCCAGCCCGGTGCTACAACTCTGCCTTCAAGGCCCACGTGGACAGAAACTCTATCCCATCAGCTTTACGAACACCATAAGCCCAAATGGGTGGCAATTCCACCCTTACGAACACAGCACACCATGGTTCCACCCTTTCAAACCCGAGGTCATGGCCATACCTCTTGAGACTGAGGCAGCTCAGCTTCTCACGCTATTTGTCTCTTCAGCTTCAGCTTCATATGGCCGCATGGCCCGGGCCTCAGGCCCACATCTGCCCTGCCGGGCAAGTGTTTCAAAGCTCTGTAGCTCCACTGGTTTAAGTGCCCAGAGGCACCCCACTCTTGCTGGAAAGCGTCCTGCCCAAAGGCACTCAGCTCTCTCGCTCTGTGGGTCAGTAAGGCCAGCTCCACCGATTCAAGTGCCCAGAGGAACCCCGTTCCGTGAGGAAAGCTCTGCGCGGGCACTGACCTCTCTCGTTCCACGGGTCGGCTCCAGGGCTGTCTCTGGTTGTGCTGCTGCCAGTCCTCTGTTGTTTCTCATCATCTGCGCCTTCTTCGTTTCTGCTAAATCTTGTATGGATTCACAGTTTCAAAGTGGCTTCCACATTTTAGGTATTTGCTAGAGCAGTACCCCACTCCCATAGTACAAATTCTGTTTTAGTCACCTAGGGCTGCTCTAACAGAAATACCACAGACTGGATGGCTTTAACAAAGAAAGATTTATTCTTACACAGTCCGGTAGGTTGCAAGTCCATATTCAGGGCGTCCGCTCCAGGGAAACACTTTCCCCTTGTCGGCTTTGTAGGAAAGTCCGGTATTGCATCAGTCTTTGTCCAGGAAGCATCCTCACCCAAGAACCTCTGGTCTGAAGGACACGCTCTGCTCCCGCTGCTGCTTCCTTGATGGTACCAAGGTTCTCAAATTGTCCTTTGTTTCTTTTTCCTTTTATTCCTTGCAAGCTAAAAGTATTAAGGGTGGGACAAGCATACTCCAGGGAAACACCCGCGACAGCAGGAATTTACATCCCCACCCTAATCCTTTATCATACAGGTTACAAAACCCACACAATGGAGGACAGTCTCAAGATACTGGGAACCATATCCCAGCCACGAGGCTGCACACGTATTTGGGGGGACACAATTCCAAACATGACACAACCCTTTTTATTATTCTGTAGCCAGTGAGATTCCTCTCTGTGAGCTCCATCGTGGCTATCACTGGTGGTGGCCGGGCACCATCCAGTTCTTCCAGTCCCGAGTCAATGTAGGCACCCACTCTTGTGGGTCTCCCTCTCTTCTCGGTTGTCTTTACCGCATGTCACTTTGGTCCTCGGTGAGTATACGTTCCTGCTCAGTTCGGACCATTTGCTGTGTCGTCGGATGGCAGCTTGGCAGCTTTAGGACCCCAGACGCCACTGATCAATGTGGGGTGCAGAGAGCTCTCTTAGCAAAACCGTAGTTCTGCCAATTGGCCTGGAATTGGCCTAAGAGCAGCGTCCCCCGCCCCCCACCGAAGCTACTCTAAACTTGCAGTACTGAGTTAAGATGGAAGGAGTACTCAAGTTATGCTGAAGTCCACTTAATGTTGTTCTTGTTTCTAATGTGTGCTATCACCGCTTTCTCCCAATTAGATTTCTAGTAACTATCTAAACTAAGCCCTCCCCCCCTCACCAACCCTCTCTCCCTTCCCTTTCAGCTGTGAAAGACTCTTTTCTTCTATACACAAGTCTGTTTGCGGGATCTTATCGTAGAGGTCTCATAGAGTATTTGTTCCTTTGTCGCTGACTACTTTCACTCAACATAATGTCTTCCAGTTCAAATCAGGTTAGGAGATGTTTCCTGGAATCATCGTTATTCTTTATCATTGCGTAGTGCTCTATTGAACATATGTACCATAGTTTACCTATCCATGCTTCTACTCTTGGGCATCCGGGCTGATTCCATCTTTTTGCTATCGTGGACTGTGCTGCGGTAAACATTCTGGTGCATGTGTCCGTTGGTGTGAAAGGCCTTGAATCTGTAGGATATATTCCAAGTAGTGGTATTACTGCCATCCAAAGAGGCTGGACCATTTTGCAACCACACGAATAGTGTAGGAGGGTTCCACTTTCTCCACAGCCAGACCAGCACTTGTTGTTTTGTGTTTTCTGGATCATGCCCAATCTTGTTGGGGTGAGATGGTATCTCATTGATGTCTTGATTTGAATTTCTTTAATAAGTAAAGATCGTGAACATGTCCACATGTGTTTTTTGGCTGCCTGGATCTCCTCTTTAGTAAAGTGTCTGTCCATCTCCTTTGCCCATCGCTTAATTGGATGGTTTATCTTCTTCTTCTGGATATTTTATAGTATCTTACATATTATGGAGATCAGGCGTCAGTCTGACATAGAGTTGCCAAATATTTTTTCCCATTCTTTGGGTGTTCTTTTAATTCTATTAATACAGTCTTTGGATGAGCAAAAGTGTTTGATTCTTCATAGTTCCCATTTATCTACTTTCTCTTCTGTTGATTGAGGTTTCTTTGTCAGATTTTGGAGTCTGTCCTGATTCTGTATTAAAACTTCCATTGTTCCTACCTTTTCTTGGATCAGCTTTATCATTTTAGGTTTGATACATAGGTCTTTTATCCAGATGGAGTTGGTTTTTGTATAAGGTGTAAGATATGGATCTTGATTCAGTTTATTGCAGATGGAGAACCAATTTTGCCAGCACCATTTGTTGAAAATACTGCTTTTGCCCCAGTTTAATGACTTAGGGCGTTCTCGAACATCAACTCTTCATAGGCAGATGGTGTCATCTCTGGGGTCTCAATTCTGTTCCATTGATCAATCTGTCTGTTCTTGTACCAGTACGAGGCTGTTTTCACCACTGTGGCAGTGTAGTATGCTCTAAGGTCGGGTAATCAGAGGCCTCCCAGTGTGTTCTTCTTCTTTAGTACTACCTTACTTATCCAGGCCTTCTTCCCTTTCCAAACAAAATTGGTGATTTGTTTCTCCATCTCATTAAAAAATCATGCTGGAACTTGTATTCGGATAGCATTATATAGATAAATTTCTTTGGGTAAAATAGACATTTTCACCATGTTAAGTCTTTCTATCCATGAGCAGGGTAAGTTTGTCCATTTATCTAACTCTCTCTTAGTTTCTTGTAGTAAGGGCTTGTAGTTCTCTTTGTAAAAGTCTGTTGTTTCTCTGGTTAGATTAATTCCTAGGTACTTTATCTTCTTAGGGGCTATCGTAAATGGTAGTGATTTGATAATTTTCTCCTTAACAGTCTCGTTGTTGGTATAAAGGAATCCTACTGATTTACTTATGTTTATCTTGTATCCTGAGACATTGCTGAACTCCTCTATGAGTTTGAGTAGCTTCCTTATAGATTCCTTGAGGTTCTCTGCATATACAATCATATCAACTGCGAATCGGGAGATTTTAAGTTCCTCTTTGCCGATGCAGATGCCCTTTATTTCTTCGTCTTGTGTAATTGCTCTAGCTAGAACTTCTAGCACAATGTTGAATAGGAGAGATGACAGTGGGTATCCTTGTCTCGTTCCTGATCTCAAGGGAAAGTCTTCAAGTCTCTCTCCGTTCAGGAGGATGTGGGCAATTGGCTTTGTATAAATGGCCCTTATTGTGTTCAGGAATTTGCAGTCTATGTCCATTTTTCTAAGAATGTTTAGCATGAATGGGTGTTGGATTTGATCAAATGCCTCTTCTATATCAATGGACAAAATCAGGTGATACTTGTCTTTTGTGTTATTTATGTGGTTAATCACATTAATTGTTTTCCTGATGTTCAACCAGCCTTGGATCCCTGGTATGAATCCCACTTGGTCATGATGGATTATTTTCTTGATACGTTGTTGTATTCTGTTGGCAAGAATTTTGTTGAAGATTTTTGCATCTAGGTTCATGAGTGATATCGGTCTGTAGTTCTCTGTCTTTGTTGGCTCTTTCCCTGGCTTAGGTATCAGGGTTATGCTGGCTTCATAGAATGAGTTTGGGAGTACTCCATCCCTTTCTATACTGTGAAATAGTCTCAGAAGTATTGGGGATAACTCTTCTCTAAATGCTTGGTAGAATTCTGCCGTGAAGCCATCTGGGCCCAGACTTTTTTTGGTTGGCAGTGTTTTGATGACCTTTTCAATCTCTTCCTTTGTGATGGGTTTATTAAGTTGTTCTGCTTCACGTTGTGATAATTTGGGTAGGTGGTATGAGTCAAGGAATTTGTCCATTTCCCCTAGGTTTTCAAATTTCTTAAGAGTACATACAGTCTTTCTTAGTATTCTGTTATGATATTTTTTATTTCTGTTGCATCTGTGGTGACAACTCCCCTCTCATTTCTAATTTGGGTTATTTGTTTCCTTTCCTGCTTTTCTGTAGTAAGTTTAGCCAGTGGTTTATCAATTTTTTTGATCTTTTCAAAAAAACCAGCTTTCTGACTTTTCAATTTTTTCAATTGTTTTTCTCTTCTTTAATTCATTTAGCTCTGCTCTAATCTTTATGATCTCATTTCTTCTGGTGTTCAAGGGGTTCTTCTGTTTTTCTCCTTGTACTTGTTCAATCTGTACAGTTAGTTCCTTCATTTCGTTTCTTTCTTCCTTCCAGATGTGTGCATTTATGGAGATAAACATACCACTGAGCACTGCTTTGGCTGTATCCCATAGGTTCTGGTAGGAAATGTTTTCATGCTCATTGGAATCCATGAATTTCTTTAATTCATGCCGATTTCCTCTATAACCCATGTATTTTTCAGCAAGATGTTGTTCAGTTTCCAAGAGTTCCACTTTCTATCTATGTTTTTTCTGCTATTGATTTCAACTTTAATTGCTTTATGATCTAAGAACATGCTTTGCAGTAATTCAATAGTATGGATTTTGTTGAGCATTGCATTATGGCCTATCACATCGTCAATTCTGGAAAATGTTCGATGTGCACTGGAGATGAAGGCGTAGTTGTCTGCTGATGTGTGGAAAGTTCTGTATATATCAATGAGGTTTAGTTGGTTAATTGTGTCAATGAGGTGTTCTGTATCTTTACTGAGCTTTCTTCTAGATGATCTCTCTAGTAATGAGAATGGAGTGTTAAAGTCTCCCACTATTACTGTGGAGTCATCTAACTCTCTTTTCAGCGTACTCAGTATTTGTTCGACATATTTAGGTCCTCTGACATTAGCTGCATAAATATTTAATATAGTAAAGTCTTGCTTGTGCACTGAAACTTTGAGCAATAAATAGTGTCCATCTTTGTCCACAGTGGTGAATTTGACATTAAAATGGATTTTGTCTGAGATTAGAATTGCCACCCCTGCTCTTCTTTGTTCATTGTTAGCTTGATATATATTCTTCCATTCTTTAATTTTCAGTTTGTTCCTGTCTTTAGGTCTCAAGTGAGTTTCTTGTAGAGAACGTATCGTTTGGTCGTGTCTGTTGATCCAAGATGACACTCGGTGTCCCTTTCCTGGAGCATTCAGTCTATTCACATTCAATGTAATTATTGATAGGTATGTGTTCACTGCTGCCATTGTGATATGTTTATTTTATTTTTATGTTGATGTTTTCTCTATTGTTCTTATTAGTTTTTTCTGGGACACTCTTTTTTGTGAGTTGATTTTTCACCTTTTTCAGAGCTGGTTTTATACTTGTTGAGACTCATGTGTTAGATTTCTTGAAATGGTACGATACATCTTTGTTGTGCGTTACAGCTGCCCCTATTAACCCCCTTAATAAACTACTTATAAACCAATTTTAATTACGACCAGTCTGGTCATCTTCCTCTCCATCTGGAAGGACTATAACGACTGTAGTACATCCCTCTTTTTATTATGATCACACCATAGTTTTCATGATGATCGCTGGATTGCTTCTTTCCATATCAAAGCTGTGATTTACTTTGGATCCTTCCCTAAATGAGCAGAGTATTGAGTAATGTGTCATTCTAAAATATAAAGTTAGTGGTTTCGTTCTTCTAAGCCAAAGCCAAAACTTCTTTCAGTATTTCTTGTAGTTTGGGTATGGTTTTTACAAAGTCTCTGAGTTTCTGTTGATCTGGGAATGTCTTAATTTCATTTTCGTATTTGAAAGATAGTTTTGCAGGATATATCATTCTTGGTTGGAAGTTCTTCTCCTTCAAGACGTTGAATGTGTTGTGTCACTGTCTCCATTCCAGCATGGTTTCGGCTGAGAAATCTGACGAGAGCCTACAGGGTTTCCGTCTGAATGTTAGCTTTGCCTTGAGTCTTGCTGCCTTTAAGAGTTGCTGCTTATGTTTCATTTTGTTAAGCTTGATTACAATATGTCTTGGAGTCTTTCTTTTGAGATCTGTATTGGGTGGCATACGATAATATGCATCTGAGATGTCTATATTCTCTTCCTTCATGATTTCTGGGAAGTTTTCTTTCAGCAGCTCAGCAACAATACTCTCTGTGTTCTCAGATGTCTCACCCTGTTCAGGGACTCCAATTAATCGAAGGTTGTTCCTCTTAATAGGGTACCACATGCTTCTTAATGTTTCTTTATTGTTCTTGTTTCTTTTTTCTGATTTCTGCTCATAGGCACTGTCATGAGTAGCTGTGTCTTCCAACTCAGAAATTCTTTTTTCCATTTGTTCCATTCTGTTTTCTTGGTTTTACATGGAATTTTCTATGTCTTTGATTTTCTTCTTGATCTGTTGGATTTCAGAGTACTGGTGTGCCATCAGATCGAACAACTTGCTTAATTGTTCATTTTGTTCTGCTGGATTTGGTAAAAGGTCTAGAAGGGTCTGTATATAATCAATTTACATTCACCTCCTCATGCTTTCATAAAAGTTTCTTCATCTGGAAAACTCCTTGGTTGCTTTGTTTCGGAGCCTTCTGAATCCATGAGTGATTGCTTGCATGCTACAACTGTCTGTTGCTTTTTGGGTCCCATGTCAGTATCTAGAGGCTACAAGAGATACTGTGAGGATGGATTGCAAATGTTTCTCTAGGCTGTCTTCAAATGTAAAGCAAAAGGTATCTGACCAGTTCACAAGTCAGTTAGGTTTTCAGGTGTAGAGGTCCCTCTTCTCATCTGACAAAGTAAGCGCCACTATATCCAACGCCAGATGATAACAAACTAGTTCAGAGTACAGCAATGCTACTGCCTTGTTAACCTCTGCTGACAGGCCTCAGCCTTAGCCAACACTGCGCCGAGTACTGGTTTTATGATAGAAAAGCGCTCTCCTGTGGGCGGGGTCTGGCTCCCAATCTAAGAATTAGGGCCAGCTGCAGCTACCGTATGCAAGATGGCGTCCTCCACACAAGCAGCAGACAGAGGGGCTAAGGTGCTGAGGTAGTGATTGCTCTGCTTCTGTTGCAGGGCCCCCAACATATGCAGTACTGTGGAAAATCACTACTTTTCTGTTGCAGAAGCGCTGTCCCGTTTGCAGGCGCTGGCTCCCAGGCTAAGAACCACGTCCCGCTAAAATCTCGGTACCGACACGGTGTCTCGCACACTGACTGCGAAACTCCGCACAAATCCCACTGAGGCAGCTACAAAACGAAAGGCTCAAAATGGTAGATTAACAGAGTCCCAATCCTGGCTCTGAGAATATCGGAATTTCGCCTGCCTGTCCGCCCAGCAGCACGCCTGAGTCCAGCTGCCAGGCAAGGCCCAGCTCCACCCGCCAGCCGAGACAGAGGAATAAAAAAGTACAAATGGTGCGTTTACCTTCCGTCCCTGAGAGCCGGGGCTAGCTAGGAGTGGGAGTCAGCGAAAGAGGAGGTTTTTCACTGAGTGGTATGAAGTCCCAATTAACAGCTCCGTGCCGTGTCCTGAGGCTCATTAGGTGATAGAAGGCTCTGTTTGATTGTCATTTCAGGTCTTGGTTTCCAAAGGGATATAAGGAGACATGTGCTTAGTCCGCCATCTTGACTCAGCCCTTTTCATTTTTTTAAATCTTCATGCAGAGGTGTAATCCATAAGAGTCTTAGATCTTCACCACTAAGTGTTTCAACTCCTCTTTACGCTGAGGAAGCAATGTTGTGTCATTTGAGTAAGGCAAGCTGTTCAGGTTAAGGAGTCTGCCTCCATTCCTGCTGACCCATTCTTCATTTACCACACTTCCTGAGATTATAATCTCAGCATACAGATGGAATAGGTATGCTTAAAAGATACAACACTGACACATACCTTTCGTGACTTCAACCCACAGACTGAATGCATGGACTAAATGCAGTGTGCCCCTGGAATATCTGAAGACCTGCTCCTTGATCTGTTGATCAGTTCTTCATTAGCACACTTAACTTTTCTTAGTCAATCAGCAGAACTGAGGCAACAGAAGTCAGAAGCAGTGACACCAACAGTAAAGCACTTGACACCAAGTGACTTCAGAAAAAATTTTTTTCAAAAAATTAAAGAAATGAAGAAACTCTAAGAATTATTGAGACTCTATCAGGAGCAATAACCTATGAGTGGCTGAAACACAAGAACGGGGGATGAGGCAGGTAACAGAAAACTCAGAAGAGAAATGTCACAGATTTGCTGGCAGAAAACTTCTCTCATACTGTGAAACAGAAGAAGACATCTATGCAACAAATTCACTGAACCCCACAAGAAAGATTCCCAAAACAAAGACAGTAAGACATAGTCAGTTCTTCTGTTTAGTCAGCTACTGCTGCTATAGCAAAGATACCACTCAATTCCAGCTCACAGCAATAGCAAATGATAAATAAAATGTCACCTATTAAGGACAGTAAATAAAAGTATACTCTGATCACTCAGCAGAAACTATGAGGAAAGAAAGGTAATGTGATGAGATATATAAAACCTGGAAGAGGGAAAAAATATTTGGCAACTCTATGTCAGATCGACGCCTCATCTCCATAATCTATAAGGTACTACAAAATATCAATAAGAAGATAAACCATCCAATTAAGCGATGGGCAAAGGAGATGGACAGATACTTCACTAAAGAGGAGATCCAGGCAGCCAAAAAACACATGCGGACATGTTCACGATGTTTAGCTATTAAAGAAATTCAAATCAAGACAACAATGAGATACCATCTCAACCCAACAAGATTGGCCATGATCTAGAAGACACAAAACAACAAATGCTGGAGAGGCTGTGGAGAAAGTGGAACCCTCCTACACTGTTGGGGGGGGTTGCAAAATGGTCCAGCCTCTTTGGAAGGCAATCTGGTGCTTCCTTAAAAAAATGGATATTGATATACCATTTGACCCAATAATTCCACTACTTGGAATATATCCTACAGATTCCAGGCCTTTCACACTGACGGACACATGCACCAGAATGTTTATCGCAGCACAGTCCACAATAGCAAAAAGGTGGAATCAACCCAGATGCCCAACATTAGAAGAATGGATAGCTAAACTGTGGTACATATACTCAATGGAGCACTACGCAATGATAAAGAATAACGATGATCCCAGGAAACATCTCCTAACCTGGTTTCAACTGGAAGACATTATGTTGAGTGAGAGTAGTCAGCGACAAAAGGACAAATACTGTATGAAACCTCTACGACAAGATCTCAAAAACAGACTTGTGTATAGAAGACTCTTTCACAGCTGCAAGGGAGGGGAGGGAGGGAAGGAGGAGAAGGGGGGGAGGGTTTAGTTTAGGTAGTTACTAGAAATCTAGCTGGGAGAAAGCGGTGACAGCACACATTAGGAACAAGAACAACATTAAGTGGACTTCCGCATAACTTGTGTGGTTAGCAGGATGCGACGGTCCAAAATGGCGCCTAGGGCCAGGACCGCACCCCGACCACACCCTTGTTTACCAGACTTAGGGCTTTCTTAGCGCATGCTTGTGAGTAGTGGCTGCTGGTCAGCCTATTGAGAGCCCCGCTTTCAGAAGACGTGGCCTATGATGATTGGACGAACCTTGGGGATAAAAGCGTGTGGGGACCGGATGTAAGAGGTTGAAGAATAAAGCAGGCAACTTGCAAAGCGGCTCGTATCCGTGTGTCCTGTCTTCTTTCCGCCGTCGGACAGTCAGGCAGCGACAAGTGGAGGCCCATACGGGGAACCCCTTAAGATGAGCCCAAGAGGAGCAGCGCTGGCAAGTCCCCAGGTAAGAGGGGCAATCTCAAGTCCCCGGGTAAGAGGGGCAATCTCAAGTCCCCGGGAGAGAGGGGCAGTCTCAAGTCCCCGGAGTGTGGGGTGATCTTAAGATCCCCATCGGCGCGATTTCAGCGCTGTCGAGCTTCCTTTTGAAGCGCCTGCGCCACACGATGGGGAACCAGCCTTCTGGTAAACATCGTCAGGAGGCATGTAAGAGCTTGTTTAAGCAGCATGGCATTGGTATAAAGCAGGCTACGCTGGAGCGCTTCCTCTTGGCTATGGAGGAAGTAGCCCCCTGGTTTTTGGTGTCCGGCCATCTTACTGTCACCGCATGGAATAAACTGGGGAAAGACCTCACGGTGGCTGACACCAGCGGTGCACTGCCTCCAGGAGTAATAGGCATTTGGATACTCATTCTGACCTGTTTGGAGGATGAGTCTGGTGTATTCCAAAGGTGTTTGCAGAAGGGGCAATTAGTTTTGGAGCAAATTAAGGAGGAGGACTCCCAGCAGGGCAGTGTCTGCAGGGAACAAAATGTAGAACAGGAAGTGAGTGAGTCAGAGGAAGAAGGGGAGGAGAAAGCAGAAGATATGGCTAGCCATTTTGGGCGTCTCCGTCTGACATCCCTGAAACCCTCAGCACCGGAGCTGCCCAAGGAACCGCCGGATGTACCTCAGGATACACCCCCACCTTATAACCAGAATAAAAAACAACTTAGCACATGGACCGGAGGATCAGGTAGAAGTTTCTGCCCCGAGGTATGGAGAGAAGTACCGTATACCATGAGTGCTTTTCCAGTGTTTCAGGATCAGCAGGGCAATAGGTATCATGAGCCCCTGGATTGGAAGATAGTTAAAAACATAGCGGAGGGAGTGAAAACATATGGTGTGACCGCTTCTTTTGTGATAGCCTCGTTAGACAACCTACATAGGTATGCTATGACCCCAGGGGACTAGCAGAATCTAGCTCGTGCTTGTCTCACATCGAGCAGGCAGCCCGAAACGCCCGCAATGGTCAGCAGGCCTGGGATGTAGACATGCTGATGGGCCAAGGGCGCTTTACTAATCAACAGACCGGTTATCCCCAGCAAGTTTATGATCAGATCAATCAACTTTGTACTAGAGCATGGAAGTCCCTCCCAAATCGAGGGGAACCAGCTGGAAATTTAACAAAAATTATTCAGGGACCCACAGAGACCTTTTCGGACTTTGTCGCTCGCATGTGCGATTGTGCCGCTAAAATATTTGGGGATGTGGACGCCGCAATGCCATTAGTCAAGCAGCTCATGTTTGAACAATGCACCAAAGAATGCTGAGCGGCTATTACCCACTATAAGCAGAAAGGGTTGGAAGTTTGGATGAAAGTTTGCGGAGAAATTGGTGGGGGCCTGACTAACGCCGGCCTAGCAGCCGCGGTTACTACCACAGTGGACAGGGCCCGACGCCCTCAGGGGCCAAAAAGAGGGGCACGAGGAGACACAGTCACAGGGTGTTTCCAGTGCGGACAGCCAGGTCATTTTAAGTGAGAGTGCCCCTTAAGAAGAGGGTCGAGTGGCCTAGTTGCCCCCGAGGCCAGTGCTCCAAAGCCTGGACTGTGCCCACGCTGTAGGAAGGGCAACCACTGGGCTGCTGATTGTTTCTCCCTGAAGGCAGTACACGGAACCCCACTGGAGCCCCGCAATTTAAGTGCTCAGCCAAAAAACACCCAGCAGGGCCCCCGCCACCAGGGCCCTCGAATATATGGGGCACTCGAAACCCAGGCGACCGGGGATATGATTCAGGCCGGTCAGTGGCCCTCACTTCAACCCCCACAGAAGCATGCTCTGCTGCCCCTCGGAGGGCCACCTCCAGCAGCGCAGGACTGGACCTCCATGCCACCACCAGACTCATATTGACACCCGCCATGGGGGTTCAACCCATAGATTCAGATTTTTCTGGAACCCTAGAAGAAGGCACTGTAGGCCTGATCGTTGGCCGGAGCTCTGCCACGTTAAAAGGGATTGTTATTCACCCAGGAGTTAAAGACCCTGATTATACAGGGGTCATCAAAATTATGGTGTCCTCTCCAAAAGGGATATTGGCCATATCCCCAGGAGATAAGTTGGCTCAGCTGCTTGTTCTCCCCAGTAATCATGAGAGATACCCGGCCTCAGCTAAGGTCAGGGGAAAGAAAGGGTTCGGCTCTACAGGACCGAGCAGTGTCCTACTTGCCTTAGATCTTGATCGCCGACCCGTGTATACTCTCAAAGTGAATGGACGAAAAATCCTTGGATTGTTAGACACAGGGGCTGACCGCAGTGTAATCAGTGACCGGGACGGGCCTCATAAGTGGCCATGCCAACAGTCACAGCAAATCTTGAGAGGACTTGGTTATGCGAAGGAGCCTCAAATCAGTTCCTCAGAACTCCACTGGAGTGATGAGGAAGACCATTCCGGTGTTTTCCAACCCTATGTACTGGAAGTCCCTGTTACCTTACGGGGTCGGGACGTTATGGCTGGCTTGGACCTTCGCCTTACCAATGAACAGCTGTACAGCCCTCAGTCCAGAGCCATCATGGCGGACATGGGCTACATCCCAATTTTGGAATGGGAAAGCTCTCTCAAGGGAGAAAGAGTCCCGTGCCCGCATCCAGTCACTCTGGTATAGAAGGACTGGGTTTTTCACAGGGGCCACTGAGGCAATAAAAATCAAATGGAAATCAGAGCAGCCTGTCTGGATACCTCAGTGGCCCCTTCCAACACATAAATTGAGTGCTGCCACGAGGCTCATTGAAGAGCAATTGGCCCTAGGCCATCTAAAAGAGTCAACCTCCCCTTGGAATACACCCATCTCTGTCATACAAAAAAGGTCAGGAAAATGGAGGTTATTACATGACCTTAGAGAAATTAACTCTACTATGGAAGTCATGGGGCCTGTGCAGAGGGGCCTGCCAATACTCTCTGCTCTACCACAGCACTGGCCCATTATAGTAATTGACATTAAAGACTGTTTTTTCTCCATCCCACTACATCCAGAGGATACCCCCCGGTTTGCTTTCACTTTACCATCTATCAATCATGCTGCCCCTGACAAACGTTATGAGTGGGTAGTCCTTCCACAGGGAATGGATAACAGTCCAACCATGTGCCAAATCTTTGTAGATAAAGCCATTGCTCCCATCAGGAATATTCATCCTTCCGTACACTGTATCCATTACATGGATGCTATTCTTTTGGCAGCGCCAACACATGCTGAAGTACAAAAGGCCTATTTTACATTGGTAACCAATTTGAAAACCCATGGGCTACATATTGCACCTGAAAAAGTGCAGATGGAGAATACTCTTGAGTATTTGGGTTCACACATATTCCCTGACCAAATTAAACCACAGAAAATTACCCTACGAAGGGACGGGTTAAAAACTCTAAACGACTTTCAGAAGCTATTAGGGGATATACAATGGATACGCCCCTATTTGGGCCTACCCAACCACATTCTTCGTCCCCTATATGATATTCTGCTAGGTGATCCCCAACTATCATCCCCTAGACAATTTACCCCTGAGGGGCTACAGGCCCTGGAGAAGGTGGAGGAGGCCCTCGCAGAGGCTGCCCTCCGGCAGTGCGATCCCAAGGCGGACATTCAGCTGTGTGTTCTCCCTTCACCCATACAACCCACAGGCACTTTGTGGCAGGGTGGCCCTCTCCTATGGATCCACCTGCGGATTTCTGCAGGGAAGAGCATTTCCTGGTATCCTGCCGCGGTGGCACAATTAGCGTCGATCAGCTTACAACATAGTATCCAAATCTTTGGGTCTTATCCCTCCAAGCTGATAGTGCCGTATACCAAAGATCAAATTCAAACTCTTGGCACTGTTAGTGATGACTGGGCCATTCTCCTATTTACCTTCCAAGGACGTATTGACAATCACTACCCAAAAGACCCCCTTCTACAGTTCATGGAACAGCACCCAGTAGTCTTCCCAAAACTTACTTCCTGTGAGCCACTCGTTGGAGCTATAAATATTTTCACTGATGGATCCCAATCAGGCCTTGGGAGCATTCACATTCCTGACCAAGAACCCCAGCTCTATCTGTTTCCAGGTGCCTCTGCCCAAGTGGTAGAGTTGCAGGCTGTTCAGCATGTCTTTCAAACGGTTGATTCGCCTTTTAACCTCATCACTGATAGTGCTTACGTAGTCCAGGCTGTAAGGCAATTAGAGGCTGCAGGACAACTTAATCAGAGCTCCCCTGTTGGACTAATTTTCGCTGCTATCCAACAATTGATATGGAATAGAAAACATCCTTTCCATGTCATGCACTTAAGAGCCCACTCTGGTTTACCTGGCCCTCTTGCGGCAGGTAGAGCTACACTAGAGCTCTACTCACTAGAGCTACACTCATCCTTAATACTACTGAACAAGCTGAGGCATTTCACAAACGTTTTCATGTCAATGCTAACACCCTCTCCTCGCGCTTCCATATATCGCGAGAGGCCGCCCGGGCCATAGTAAAACAATGCGCCTCCTGTGCACCCTACCAACCCCAGCGACATATAGGTGTAAACCCCCGAGGGCTGCTGCCCATGCATATCTGGCAGATGGATGTCACTCACTTTTCTGAATTTGGCAAATCACGCTATCTCCATGTGTCTGTGGAAACTGCGTCTGGCTTCATCTGCGCTTCAGCCCTCACTGGGGAATCCTCTAAACATGTAATCACACACTGCCTGACGGCATGGGCGGCCTGGGGCATGCCAAAAATGTTGAAAACTGATAATGCCCCAGCATACACCTCATCTGCCTTCCAATCTTTTCTGACTGCTATGGGTGTACAATGCAGTCATGGCATTCCCTATAACCCACAAGGCCAAGGTATCGTGAAACGAGCCAACCTCACCCTTAAAACTATGCTAACAAAACAAAAAGGGGGAGTTGGCCTGGGTCGCTCTTCCCGTGACCATCTCTCTCTCACTTTATTCACTCTCAATTTTTTGTCATTGGATTCCACGGGGCGCACAGCCGCAGACCGACACATGGGACCCGCTGGTGCTCCTCGTATTCAAGTGCTTTGAAAAGATATATATTCCGGACGCTGGAGCGGGCCAGACCCGGTCCTTGTCTGGTCCAGAGGAGCTGTTTGTGTTTTTCTGCAGGACGCTGACAATCCTCTGTGGGTCGCAGAGCGGCTGACGCGCCCGACACAATCAAGAGACGATGTGGCGGTAGATCCTGTTGAGCCTGTTGACGCTCTCTCTTCTGCAGATGATTCAGGGAGTATCTGATTACAGATGGGGGTTTCTTGATGTGCTCCCTCTTCCTCTCCCAGTACACCATTCTGCTTCGGTGTTTCCTAGATTCTTTACCACCAATGAGTCTTTAGGGCTCCCCACAGTACCCTATGAACCGGACTTGGCCCCTCTGCAGGAGGGAAACCTCACCGCCACCAATCTATCTATCACCCTATTGGGGCTGCTCTGTTTTGAGATCTCATCAGCCAATACCACCTCTGATAACCCCCCCTGTATCTTACTACATAATCAAACAGGTGGGTGGTTTGACCCCGTTCCTAGTGGCAGCAATAAAACTAATGGCACAGTATTGCATGGCCGTGTCCCTCCCCTTGTGGTGGGAGGTCCTCCTCCTCAACCACGTTGGGCGCCTCGCTGTGAAATCAAGCGAGAATGGCTAACCTCAGTCCCGTGGACCGGCTGTCAGAGCAGCCACGTCCACTGGGCAGTTCAGAGGTTCTTTTCCTTCAGCCCTCAGATAGGCACCTATTTTAATAACACGTATCAAGGACACAACTTGACCTGGAAGGACCCTACAATGCCTCCGGTCTCTAATCCACTTGACTTATGGCTGCTGTGTGGGGTGAATGGCAGCTGTACAGATCTGTCTCCGTTTAGCATGATAATGGGTGGGTCCATAGCCAATGGCACAGTAACGTGGAACAACATCGGGCCTCGTGCCGAGAATTTTGAAAAAACGGCCCAGTTTACACACCATAATTCTTCGGAGATCTTTTCCCCTACCCCAGTATGTGTGCACCCCCCTTTTCTCTTTTTGGTTTTCAATGGTTCTCGGGAAAATTCCTCGCTTCCTTGTGACAATAACACCTGTTATTATACCCAGTGCTGGAATGCTTCTGCCTTTCCCCTCGCTGTGGTGCTGCGTTTGCCATGCCATGTGCCTTGGGCCGTGGAGGCCCCAGATGTCACTCATCTGCAGGCTGGCCGAAGGAGAGATTTTGGCATTACGGCTGCAGTAGTGGCTGTGGTGGCTGCGTCCGTGGCCGCTGCCGCAGCCGCGTCAGTTGCTTTAACGCAGAGGATTGGCACGGCCGCCACGGTTAATCAGCTGTCAGCATCAACAGCCCAAGCCCTGCAGACTCAGTTTAACCTTGATCACCAGCTCAGGGCAGGGATCACAATGCTTAATCAGCGCATTGACCTGGTCCAAGAGCAGGTTGAGATACTCTACCGGGTGGCCCAGTTGGGATGTGAATGGCGTTTCACTGGTCTGTGCATCACCTCAGTGCAATTCAATAACTTTTCTCATGCTGCCAACCTCTCTAGAATGTTGTCTCAACAGATTCGGTCAAACTGGAGTAAAGACATTGAAGACACTCTTGAAAACCTGCGGCTAGAGATCGCCATGGTCAATGAGACATGGGTGGACCTAGTTTCTGCTAGAACTCTCCAGCAGTTGTTTTCCTCGATCCGTTCCTACCTTAAGGGTCTGATGGGCACCGGACCATTGACCCTCCTCCTTTTCTGCCTTTGCATTTACTTGTTTGTAGCAGTCTGATGTGCCTCCCGGCAGAGGCAGCGGGAGCGGGCCCTGCTTGTGCAGGCTATCGCAGCCACTCTTAGCGAATAGCCCTTGGCAAATATCTGGCTCAGCATCATAGAAGGGTAGTCAAAAACGGGCAACTTCTTCCGGGGGTGCTACCAACCTAAGACAGGGACCTCACCAAGGTGTGAGGCATCCCAAAGACGGGAAAGGAGCATCCTGGCCGAAGATGACCTAAGACAGGCACCTTTTCAGCGTTCTATGTAAAAAAAAGGGGGGAATTGTGGTGAGCGGGACGCGACGGTCCAAAATGGCGCCTAGGACCAGGACTGCACCCCGACCACACCCTTGTTTACCAGACTTAGGGCTTTCTTAGCGCATGCTTGTGAGTAGTGGCTGCTGGTCAGCCTATTGAGAGCCCCGCTTTCAGAAGACATGGCCTATGATGATTGGACGAACCTTGGGGATAAAAGCGTGTGGGAACCGGAAGTAAGAGGTTGAAGAATAAAGCAGGCAACTTGCAAAGCGGCTCGTATCCGTGTGTCCTGTCTTCTTTCCGCCGGCAGACAGTTAGGCAGCGACAAACTTGAGTACTCCTTCAATCTTGACTCAATACTGCAAGGATAGAGTAGCTGGGACGGGGAGCGGGGGACCATGCTCTTAGGCGAATTCCAGGCCAATTGGCACAACTAGCGTTTTGCTAAGAGAGCTCTCTGAACCCCACATTGGTGAGTGCCGTCTGGGGTCTTAAAAGCTGCCAAGCTGCCATCTGAGGACACAGCAAATGGTCCCAACTCAGCAGGAACGGATGCTCACCGAGGACCAAAATGGCATGCGGTAAAGACAACCGAGAAGACAGAGAGACCCACAAGAGTGGGGGCCTACATCGACCTGGGACTGGAAGAACCGAATGGTGCCCGGCCACCACCAGTGATAGCCATGACGGAGCTCACAGAGAAGAGCCTCACTGGCAACACAAGAATAAAAAGAGGTGCATCATGAGATCTCCACTAAAAGACCTCAATTGATGGTCTAGCGGTTTTGGGGTTCCTCTGAGAGCATGGCCCCCGGCCCTGATGCTGCCCGTTCCCATAAATTATAACAAAGGTCCACTCTTTGGACAGGAATGGAATGGACTTGGCAATGCAGAGTAACCATATGTTGGAAGCACTTTATGGTTCTATACATCTATAGGATATCATCTTGCTGACCTCTGGCTGGAGGAAGGGGAGTGAACGGAGAGGAGGGGAAAGGAGACTGTTGGGAAGGTGAGACATGTATGGAGCAGAGAGGAATAGTGTGCTGTCACCGGACAGGGAGAGCAGTGGAAGCTGCATATAGGGGGGTATGTAAATTTTCATGTGAATGTATATTTTCACTCAGTTATGTTAAATAAAAAAAAAAAAATCTGGAAGAAAACAAACCTGTAAGCCAACAATTATACATCCAGCAAAACTTTCTCTCAAATATGAAGGCAATTCTAGGTCATTTCCACATAAGCAGAAGTTAAGGGAATCTCTAAAAACTAAACTAAGACTACAAGACATATTATCACAAGTTCTTTGGCCACAGACTTCATAATATCAGACAACAATCCAAGAATACAACATAGGACAGAACAACCACATACCAACAGAAACAAGGAACAAAAACAAGTCAAATCTAAAACAGTAAAAATAAACAGAGACATCAATACATAAAAGATGCCAACATTAAAACAAAAAATTGGCACTAAAAGATGTAGGCATAGATCTTCCACATGGAAAGTCAGTGAAGGCAATATAAAGAAGTAAAAGTTTGGTATCAACTTGGACAAACAAGTGCAAATGCTAAGGTAACCACAAAGGAAACCGATCTCCCTACGTATCAAAACAGCAGGAAAACATAAAAACTAGCAAAGAAAAAAATCAACAATGAAATGAATCAAAATCAACAAACAATGAAAAAGATGAAAAAAAAAACCACTCAGCACTGCAAATCCAGTGGAACAAAGAAACGATGAACAGTGCATGCGCACACACACATAATGTATCAGAATAACAGCAGTAAACTCATACCCATCAATAATTACACCAAATGGAAATGTACTAAATGCATCAATAAAGAGACAGAGAGGGTCAGAATGAATTGTGAAAATTTCTATATGCTGCTAACCAAAGACACTTTAGATTGAAAGACACAAACTAACTAAAACTCAAATGGAAAAAAAAACATAGTAAAAGAGCAGGAGTGGTAACATTGATCCCTGGGGGGAAAAAGACTTTAAAGTAAAAGGTTTCAAAGGATGAGAAAGGACACTCTGCAACAATTAAAAGATCAAGGAACAGGACAACATAACTGTATAAATATTTATACACCCAATGAGAGGGCTCCAAAACACATAAAGCTCTCACCACACTGAACACAGAAATACACAGCTAGAGATTAGTAATAGGAGACTTTCACATACCACTTTCAGTGAAGGACAGAACATCAAAGAGAAGGGCAATAAAGACATACAAGATCTACACATCACAATCAACCAACTTGACAACTTACACATAGAACACTTCACCCAACAGCAGCCAAGTACACCTTCTTTTCCAATGCACACGAAACATTCTCCAGAGCAGACCAAATATTACAGCACACAGCAAGTCTTAATACAATCCAAGAAACTGAAACATTACAAAGCATGATTTCTGACTATAAAACAATACAAGTAGAAATCCAAACAGAAAACTGCAGGAGAAAAAACTCAAACACATGGACAGTGAACACCATCTTGCTGAAAAACTAGTGGGATCCAAATCAAGGATGAAATACAGAAATCCACAGATTTAAATGAGAATGAAAAGATCTCCAACCAGAACCCTTCAGACACAGTAAAAGAAATAGCTCAATTTGTACTAATAAAGGCACACACCTAAAAGAGAACGAAAAAAGGTGAAAATCAAAACAATAACTCTAGAATTTGAACAAACAGAACAGCAAAGAAACTCCTGGGCACGAGAAGAAAAGAAATCATAAGAATTAGAATGGAAAGAAATGAAATACAGAAAACAACCGAATGAGTCGAAACTGCTTCTTTAAAAGGATCAACAAAATTGATAAATCACTAGCCCAACTGACAAAAGAAAAATAGGAGAGGAAGCAAATAACCTGAATGGGAAATCAGATGGCTGATATCATAACAGATGCTTCAAAAAAATTAAAAGAATCATAACAAAAGACTCCAAATAACCGTACTCCAAAAATTTTGAAAACCTACATGAGAAGGAGAAATTTCACCAACATACTACCTAACCAAACTCACACAAACTGAGGTAGAGGTACTAAAATAAACTACAGAAGAAATTGAAGAGATGATTTAAAAACTCCAAAACTAATACAAAGAAAGAAAACCGCTTTCCCGGATGGCTTCACTGGAAAATTCTCCTTTCAGAGAAGTGTTGAGACTGGTACTGCTAAGTGGTATTTCAGAGTATAAGAAAAGATAAAACACTCTGAAACCCATGCTGTACAGACAGCACAACCCTGCCCTGATACTGACAGCAGGTAGAAACACCAGAACAAAAAAAATTACAGACGAACATCACCTAAGAACATAGATGCAAAAGCCCTAACTAAACTTTAGTCAGTAGAAGTCAACCATTTACTGAAAAACTAACTCACCACGACCAAGTGGGATTCACACCCGGTATGCAAGGATGGTTGAACATGAGAGAAATCATCAATGTAATAATATATGTAATAAATGTCATAAAAGAATGACATGATCTTACCAACTGATAAAGAAAAACCATCTGACACATCCAATGCCAATTCATGTTAAAAACTCTGAGCAAAATAACAATAAAAGAGAAATGCCTCAACACAATAAAGAGCATTTAGACAGACCCAACAGCCAACATCCTCTTAAAGGGAGAGACTTTGAAAACATTCCTCCACACGACAGAAACTGGACAACAATGATCTTTATCACCACTCTTACTCAGCACTGTGCAACAGGTTCTAGCCAAACTAGGAAGGCCAGAAAAAAGAATAAAGGGCATCCACACGGGGGGAAGAAGTAAAAGTATCCCTATTTGCAGATAACAGGATCTCGCATACAGGAATCCCCAAAGAAGCCGCAAGAAAACCACTGCAACTAAAAGAAGATTGAAGACAAGTATCAGGCTGCAAGATAAACACAGAGGAGGCGGAGTCAAGGTGGTGGTCTAAATACATGTCTTCCTAATTCCCTCTGGAAACCAAGGCCTGAACTGATAACTAAGTGGAGCCTTCTGGACACCTAGTGAGCCCAAGGACACAGCATAGGGCTCTCAATTTGGACTACACATTACTGAACGGGAAAATTCTTCTCTTTTGCCGACCCCCACCCTTGCTGACTGCCAGCTCTATCAGTCTGAAGCTAACTCACCATTTTAACTTTTTTTTCCTCTGTCTCAGCCGGCAGGCACTGCTGGCGCTTACTGGCAGCAAAGCTGAGATGCACTGCTGATGGGATCAGCAGTGGGAATGGACACAGTTTCAGAGACTGGCTCTGGATTCCGAGCACACAGGCCCCTCCACATCCTCCTTCTGAACCTCCACCACTGAATCACCTATTCAGCAGCAGGCAGGAGAGCCTGTAGAGGACACCGTCTTCTTCGACTGGGAAGCAGAGTTAAACAAACAGAAGCCCCAGCAGGATCTACTTTCGAGGCTGGGAGTCAATGGCTGCCTGGGGAGTGCTCTTGTGGCAGAACAGCAGTGTTTTTCACAGTGTGGCCTTATAAGTGGGGCCTAGCAACAGCTGACAGCAGAGTGGTAGCCTTTCTATATCTTGAACTAGTTTACAGCATCTAGAATTAGATACAGAGGTGCTTACTTTGCCAGCAGGGAAGAGCGACTTGTATACCTGAAAGCCTGATTGATTTTGAAAGCTGTCAGATACCTCTTACCTTTCCATATAATACTGCCTAGAGAAATAACTGTGGTGCATAAAGACAGCCATCTCTTCCAGCCTTTACTGACTCACATCATAGGGTCAGTTGACAGCCCCCTCGTGTCTCCCTAAGTAGGACTGTGTCTCTGCCAATCAGGAGATGGAGCCTGCTACCCCAGAATTCCACTGGAACCAGTCACTGGAGAACACAGAGGTGACTGGTGATCACCCTCCTTTTCAGACTGAGCTTTAGACCCCATTACGGTAACACTAGAGAAACAACAACAAAACAACCTCCAGATGCCAAAACAGCAAAATACCTTGAGCAGACACTTAAGAAAAATTCACCTATGGCACCAAAAGAAAGAACCAAAAATGTCCCCAAAGAAAAAGACTTTCTGAAACCATCACAGGGCGAGTAAAATAGAGTATTATAGAGCCTTCCTAGACATTATCCAAAATTCAGCAGAGTGAAATGAAAAATTAAGGAAGCGGTTCGATCCGATGGAACACCAGTACTATGAAATCCAACAGATGAAGAACAAAATCAAAGAGCAAATTCACTTTCATGAAAACAGAATTGAACAAATGGAAAATAGATTTTCAGAGAGCTACTGACTCCAGCATCTATCAGGAAAAATCAAAAAAAAAAGAAACAAGGAAAATGAAAAAGCATTAAGAAGCATGTGGGACTCTATTATGGGGAATAATCTACAATTAATTGGAGTTCCTGAATAGATAGGGACACCTGAAAACACAGGAAGTACTGTTGCTGACCTGCTGACAGTAAAGGTCCCTCAAATTATGAAAGAAGAGAATACAGATATACAAGATGAGAATCCAATGCCACTGAATATAGATCTTAAAAGAAACACTCCAAAACATTATTATAATCAAGCTTAACTTGATTATAAAGGCAGCCAGACTCAAAGGAAAGGTAACATTCAGAAGGAAGCCCTGTAGGGTTTGGTCTGATTTCTCAGCAGACACGATGCTGGCATGGAGGCAATGGGATGACACATTGAAAGCCTTGAAGGAGAAAAAAAATCCAACCAAGATTCTATATCCTGCAAAACTATCTTTCAAATATGAAAATGAAACAAAGACATTTGCAGATAAAGAGGAACTTAGAGAGTTTGTCAAAACGAAACCTACAATATAAGAAATACTGAAAGAACTTCTTGGCTTACAAGAACAAAACCATTAACTCTGTATTTCAGGAGGAAATACGGGACACATCACCCAGAAACCTACCCAGTAAGCGAAGACTCCAAACTCAATCAAAGCTATAATATTAAAAGAAGTGATCCAGTGATCATATCATCAAAACTATGATATCATCATATTAAAAAGAAGGATGTAGTACACTAGTTATACTCCTTCCAGATGGAGAGGACGTTAATAAGACTTGCAATGGTTATACTTGGGTTTAAACATAGATTACTAAAGGGGATCACAGGAGTAGCCGCAAAGCATAGTAAAGATGCAACATATCAAATCAAGAAACATAACACAAGAGTCTTTCAATCACCACCAAACCAACACTGATAAAGAATGTCCCGAAACAGAATAGTAACAACAAAAGAGAAAACATGAATACAAAAATAAACACATCACAATGATAGCACTAAACACATATTTATCAATAATTACGTTGAATGTCAATTAACTGAATGTCTCAGTAAAGAGACGAATGACATCTTGGATCAAAAGACATGACCCATCTGTATCTTGCTTACAAGAAACTCACCTTAGATTTAAAGATATGAACAAATTGAAAATTAAAGGAAGGAATTATATATACCAAGCTGGCAATACACAAAGAAGTGTAGGTGTGGCAATAGTCATCCAGGATAAAATAGATTTTAATGGAAAATCCACCATCGTGGACAAGGATGGACACTATTTATTGCTGAAAGTTTCAATACACAAGTAGGAATTAACAATATTAAATATTTACACATCCAATACTAGAGCATCTAAACACATTGAAGAAACACTGACTGCACTCAAAAATGAGATACACCACTCCACAATAAGAGTGGGAGAATTCAACACTCCACTCTCAAAATTAGACACATCTTCTAGAACAAAGCTCAGTAAAGATACAGAAGCTATTACTGCCACACTTAACCACCTAGATCTCACTGACATATGCAGAACTTTCTGTCCATCAGCAGACAACTACACCTTCCTCCCCAGTGCACATGGAACATTTTCCAGAATACACCATGGGTTAGAGCAGAAAGCAAAACTCAACAAAATCCATACAACTGAAATACTGAAAAGCATCTTCTCAGACCATAAAGCCATGAAAATCAAAATCAATAGCAGAAAATACATAGACAGAAATTAGAACTCATAGAAACTAAAAACATCATGCTCAAACAGCCATGGGTTATAGAAGAAATCAAGGATGAAATAAAGAAATTTATGGATTCCAATGAGAATGAAAACAACTCCTACCAGAACCTACGGGATACAGCCAAAGCAGTGCTCAGAAGTCAGTTGATCTCCATAAATGCACATGTCATGGTTTGAATTCTGTCCCCCCAAAAATGTGTGCAGCCACGTGGCTTGGATATGGTTCCCAGTATCTTGGGACTGTCCTCCATTGTGTGGTTTTGCTAACCTGTATGTTAAAGGATTAGGGTGGAGCTGTGAATTCCTGCTATGGGGGAAGTTTCCCTGGAGTATGGCTTGCCCCACCCTTAATGCTTTTAGCTTGCAAGGAATAAAAGGAAAAAGAACCAAGGACAATTGGAGAACCTCGCTACCATCAAGCAAGCAGCACCGGGAGCAGAACGCGTCGTTCAGACCAGAGGTTCTTGCGTTAGGACGCTCCCTGGACAATGACTGATGCAATACCGGACTTTCCTCCAGAGCCGTCAAGGGGAAAGTCTTTCCCTGGAGCGGACACCCTGAATATGGACTTGCAACCTACCGGACTGTGTAAGAATAAATCTTTTTTTGTTAAAGCCATCCACTCTGTGGTATTTCTGTTAGAGCAGCCCTAGCTGACTGAAACAGCACATATCCGGAAGGAAGAAAAAACCCAAACCAAAGAATAAACCCTACAGCTTGAACAAGCAGAGACACAGCAATAAATGAACCCTTCAGGCCCTAAACGAAAACGGATCATAAAGATTAGAGCAGAACTAAACGAATCAGGGAATAGAAGAACAATTGAAAAAAATCGAAAAGACCAAAAGCTGGTATTTAGAAAAGATAAACAAAATTGACAAACCATTGGCTAAACTTACTAAACAAAAGCAGGAAACAAATAGCCCAAACAAGAAATGAGATGGCAGATGTCCCAACACATCCAGCAGAAATCAAAAATACCGTAACAAAATACAATGAAAGACTCTACTGCCACAAATTCAAAAGCAGAGAGGAAATGGATCAATTCCTAGGTTTCTATCACCTACCAAAATTATCACGAGATGAAAGAGAAGAACTGAATAAACCCATGACAAAGGAAAAGAATGAAAAAGTCATTAAAAAACTACAAACCATAAAAACCCCTGGCCCAGATGGCTTCACCACAGAATTCTACCAAGCTTTTACAGAAGAGTTATCTCCAGTATTACTGAGACTATTTCACAGCATACAAAGGGATGGAATACTTCCAAATTCATTCTATGAAGCCAGCATAACCCTGATACCAAAGCCAGGAAAAGATCCAACAAAAAAGGAGAACTACAGATGAATACCACTCATGAACCAAGATGCAAAAATCTTCAACAGAACACTCACCAATAGAATTCAACAACATATCAAAAAACTGATTCTTCACGCCCAAGCTGAATTCTTCCCAGGGATGCAAGGCTTCTTCAGCATCAGAAAAACTATTAATGCAATCAACCACAGAAACAACACAAAGATAAGAATTACCTGATTTTGTCTATCCATACAGAAAAAGCATTTGATAAAGTCCAACACCCATTCATGCTAAAAACTCTCATCAAAGTAGGCATAGATCACAAATGCCTCAATGCAATAAGGGCCATTTATACAAAGCCAATTGCCTATGTCATCTTGAACAGAGAGAGACTGAAACAGCTTCCCTTGAGCACGGGAACTAGACAGGGATGCCCACTCTCACCTCTCCTATTTGACATCATACTAGAAGTTCCAGCCAGAACAATTAGACCAGATCAAGAAATAAAGGGCATCCGCATCGGCAAAGAGGAAGTAAAAATCTCCCTATTCACAGATGGTATCATTGTATGTGCAGAGAATCCTAACGAATCCCTAAGTAAATGACTCAAACTCATAGAAGAGTTCAGCCAAGTGTCAGGATGCATGATAAACATAACTAAATCAATAGGATTCCTTTATACAAACAACATTATTAATGAAAAAAATCACCAAATCAATACCATTTACCATAGCCCCCAAGAAGATAAAATATCAAGGAATAAAGCTAACCAGAGAAACCACAGACCTTTACAAAGAGAACCACAAGACCTTCCTACAAGAAACTAAGAGAGGCTTACATAAATGGAGAAACCTACCCTGCTCATAAATAGGAGGACTTAACGTTGTGAAAACGTATACTTTACCCAAAGCAATAGATTTATATAATGTAATCCCAATAAAAATTCCTGGGACATTTTTAATGTCATGGAGAAACAAATCACCAATTTTCTTTGAAAAAGGAAGAAACCCGGATAAGTAAAGTACTACTGAAGAAGAACACACTGGGAGGATTCTGACTATCTGACTTTAGAACCTATTACACTGCCACAGTTGTCAAAATAGCCTAGTACTGTTACAGAAAGAGGCACATAGATCAATGGAACAGAGCTCAGACCCCAGACATATCACCATTTCTCATGGTTGAAATTGTGTCCCCCCAAAAATTGTGCAGCCACATGGCTGGGATATGGTTCCCAGTATCTTGGGACTGTCCTCCATTGTGTGGTTTTGCTAACCTGTATGTTAAAGGATTAGGGTGGGGCTGTGAATTCCCCCTGTGGGGGGAATTTCCCTGGAGTATGGCTTGCCCCACCCTTAATGCTTTTAACTTGCAAGGAATAAAAGGAGAAAGAAACAAAGGACAGTTTGAGAACCTCACTACCATCAAGCAAGCAGCACCGGGAGCAGAGCGTGTCCTTCAGACCAGAGGTTCTTGCGTGAGGACGCTCCCTGGACAAAGACTGATGCAATACTGGACTTTCCTACAGAGCCGCCAAGGGGAAAGTCTTTCCCTGGAGCGGACACCCTGAATATGGACTTGCAACCTACCGGACTGTGTAAGAATAAATCTTTCTTTGTTAAAGCCATCCACTCCGTGGTATTTCTGTTGGAACAGCCCAGCTGACTAAAACACTATTCTCCTACGAACAGCTGATATTCAACCAGATGTTAAACTAGGGTAAAAGCAATCTCTTTAACATACGGTGATGGCAAAATTGGATATCTATCTGCAAAAAATTGATACAAAACCCACATTTCATACAAAAACCAACTGAAACTGCATAAAAAACGTACACATCACATCAAAAATGATAAAGCGCATCCAAGAAAAAATAGGATGAACAATGGAAGTTTTAATGCACAACACGGACTTCAAAAGCAGACAAAGTACAATCAACAAAAAACAGACAAATGGGAACTACTAAGAAGCAAACACTTTTGCTTATCCAACGACTTTATCAAAAGAATTAAAAGACCACCTACAGAATAAAGCCAGCCATTACCTACAGAATGGGAAAAAATAACTGGCAACTATATGTCAGATTCACGTCTCATCTCCATAATCTATAAGGTACTATAAAATATCAATAAGAAAAAGATAAATCATCCAATTAAGCAATGGACAAAGGAGATGGACAGACACTTCTCTATAGAGGATATCCAAGGAGCCAAAAAAACACACACGGAAATGCTAACGATTAACTATTAAAGAAATTCATATCAAAGCAACGATAAGACACCATCTCACCCCAACAAGGTTGGCCATGATCCAGAAAACACAAATCAACAAATGTGGGAGAGACTCTAGAGAAATCGGAACTCTCCTACACTGTTGGTGGCATTGCAAAATGGTCCAACTTCTCTACAAGACAATCTGGCACTTCCTTAAAAAGCTGGAAACAGATAACACCACTTGACCCAATAATTCCACTACTTCGAATATATCCTGCAGAATCAAGGGCATTCACATCAACAGGTACATGCACACAAATATTTATTGTAGCACAGTCCACAAGAGTCAAAGGATGGAATGAACCCACATGCCCAACAACAGACAAATGGATAGGTAAACTATAATATATACACGCAATGGAACACTATCCAATGAGAAAGAACAATGATAATTCTAGGAAGCATCTCATACTTTGGTTTCAACTGGAGGGCATTATATTGAGTGAAAGTAGTCAGCAGCAAAAGGACAAATATTCTATGAGACCCCTGAAATAAGAACTTTAAAACAGATGCATGCATAGAAGAAAAGACTGACAGCTACAAGGGTGGAGGAGGAGGGAAGGAGACGGTAGGGTTTAGGTTAGTTAACAGAAACTTGGTTGGGAGAAATCAGTGACAGCACACATTAGAAACAGGATCCATTTTAACCGGACTTCAGCATCACATGATTACTCCTCCAATCTTAACCCAACACTGCAAGGACAGACTAGTTGGAGTGGGGCTCCAGGGACCATGCTCTCAGGGGACATCAAGTCCAATTGGCCTAACTTCAATTTTGCTAGGCGAATTCTCTGAACCCCACATTGGAGAGTGGCATCTGGGGTCTTAAAAACTGCCTAGCTGCCATCTGAGGTATATCAAACGGTCTCAACTCAGCAGGAATGGATGATCATCCAAGGATCAAAACAACATGGGGAAAGAGAACCCAGAAGACAGACCCGCGTAAGTAGGTGACTACATTGACATTTGAGCAGAAACAGATGATGCCTGGCCACCACCTGTGGCAACCATGATGGAGCTTACTAAGTTGAGTCTGACTGGCAACACGAGGGGTACATGAGATCTCCACTAAAAGACTGCAGTTGATGGTTCAGGAGGCTCAGGGTTCCCCTGGGGGCATGGCATCTGGCTCTCATGTTGCCCCTGTCCATAAATCATAATGGAGGTCAACTCTTCAGACAGGAATGGATCAGACTTGGCAACATAGAAGAACCATATCATGTGTGCACTTTACGCTTTCATGCATCTATAGGATGACATCTTGCTGAACCCTTTACGAGAGGTGGGGGAGAGAGTGGAGAGGAGGGGATGGCAGATTGTTAGGAGGCTATGACATATATAGAATGGAGAGAAGGAGTGCGCTGTAAACAGGTAGGGAGAGCAGAGGAAGGAGTTCCACACAGGCTGGCACGCAAATGTATACGGGATTGGACATTTTCACTCTATCATAATAAAAAGAAAGAATTTTTTTTAAAAAACATAAACAGAGAAAAATCACTTGGACTCCTCCACACCAAAAAGAGAACTTCCAAAAGGAAACTACCAAATCAATACCACTTATAATAGCCCCCCCGTTTTAGTCAGCCAGTGCTGCTGTAAAAGAAATAACACAGAGTGGATGATTTTAGCAAAGTAAATTTTATTCTTACCCAGTAGGGTAGGCTACAAGTCCAAATTCTGGACTGTTACTGAACCAGTAAACAACATCATGATATGTGATAAAATGACTGAGGTTGTCAAATATTTCATTTTCCTTAAGTCCACAATCAATGGCAGTGAAGCAGCAGTCACGAAATCAAAAGACACATTGCATTGGGAAAATCGGCTAGCAAGAAACTCATTCAAGTATTGCAAAGTAAAGAGGTCACCTGGAAGACTACGGTGCTCTGACCCACACCATAACAGTTTCAATCCTATCACATGCATGTCAACCCAGAACAGTGAATAAGGAAGACAGAAGAACAAATGATGCCTTTGAATTGTGGAATTGGAGAAAAACCTTGACTGTACCATGGACTGCCAAAAGAACAAGCAGATCTCTGGAAGAAGTACAACCAGAGTGTTTCTCGGAAGCGAAGATGGCAAGCCTGCATCATACACACTTTGGACACATTGTCAGGAGGGACTGGTTCCTGGAGAAGGACACCAAGCTTGCTAGAGTGCAAGGTCAACAAAACAAGACGGATTGACATAGTGGCTACAATGGTGGGTTTCAGAATAAAAATGACCGGATACGGCGCAGAACTCGGTAGCATTTCCATCTATTGTACACAGGGTCCCTAGGAGTTAGAACCTACTTGAGAGCACCTAACAACAACTTTATATGTAAACTGTCATCTAAAGTAAATTAAAAATTAAAAAAAAACTACATCTCAAATCTAAAACTACAAAGATCATCCAAGAAGAAATAGGTACAACAAGAGAAGCTCTAATACACAGCCTACACAGACTACAGTATCTCAACAAAAACACACAAACAGAAAACAGATAAATAGGAACTACTAAAAATCAAATACCTATGCTCCTCCAAAACCTTTACACCAAGAGAGTTAAATGGTAACCTGTATAACAGGAAAAAATATTTCATAAATATACATTGGATCAATCACTGATTGCCATAATCTAAAAGGTATGGCAAACGAATCTACAAGACAAAGGTAAATAACCCTACTGAGAAATCGGAAAGGAGATGGACAGACACTTCACCAAAGAAGTCATCCCGAAAGCCAACAGACACATGAGGAAAGGCTCACAATCATTATCTATTACAGAAAGCCAAATTCAAACTACAATGCGATACCATCTCACCCCAACAAAATGGGCAATAATCCAAAAAACAGAATACAACAAATACTGGAGAGGCTGTGAAGAGACTGGAATTTGCTTAAACTGCTGGTGGGGATACAAAATGGTACCACCTCTTTGCAAAGCAATTTGGGGCTTCCTTAAAAAGCTAGAAATAGAAATGCCATATGATCCAGCAGTTCCACAGCTTGGAATAGATCATATAGAAATAAAGGTGGTGACACAAAACAGATACATGCACACGAATGCTTATTGCAGCCCTGTCCACAACACCAAACAGATGGAATCAATCAAAGCGTCCATCAACAGATAAACAAACCAGGGCACATACACACAATGGCACACTATGCAATGATAAAGAGCAATGATGATTTTAGGAAGCATTTCATAGCCTGGTTTCAACTAGAAGGCATTATGCTGAGTGAAATCAGTCAGGTGCAAAGGAACAAGTACTGTATCACACCTCTGCTATAAGAACTTAAAAATGGACTCATGTACAGAAGAAAAGATCCTGAGTTCTACAAGGGTGCGGCGTAAAGGGGAGGGACGTTCATATATTACATAGCCCATAGGTATTTGGTCAGGTGAAGGGAGTGACCGGACGCACCACAGGGCAGATCAGTGTTAACGGATGCCATAAACGTAAAGCTTTTCAAGTCTCAACCGAATACTGCAAAGGGTAGAACAGCAGGGACAGGAGCCTCGAGATCGTGTTTTCAGAGGACACTGAGGTCAACTGGCCTAGCTACTCTTTAGCTGGAAACCCTAGTGGCATAGTGGGTTAAGAGCTACATCTGTTAACCAAAAGGTTGGCAGTTCAAATCTGTCAGGTGCTCTTTGGGAACTGTATGGGAAAGTTCTACTCTGACCTACCGGGTTGCTACGAGCTCGATGTCCAATTCCATGACAGAGGGTAACAGGTAAAGGGAAGTTCTTAGCTAAGAATGTCTTCTGTACCCCATAGTGGTGGGTGGCATCTGGGGCCTTAAAGCCAACAAGCGGCCACCCAAGGTACGACAAACGTTCCCAACACATCTGCAACACACGATGACAGACAAAATCACAGACATCACTAAAATGAGCCCAGGAGACAGAAGGACCCAAATGAACGGGAGATTGCACCAATATGAGACCAGAAGAACGAGATGGTGCCTTGCAGCCTGGACATCACCAAAGGCAGCTGTGAAGGAGGACACAACGTAGTCTCTGAGGGAACATCAGAAAAAGAAGGGTGCAGTTCACTAACTCAACTAAAAGACCAGAATTGATGGTCTGACAGCCTGGTGGGTGCCCTGGGAACACGGCCCCTAGGACATAACCTGTAACCATTACTGAGGTCAACCGTTCAGACAACAATGGACTGGACTCAGGGACGCAGTGTGTGCATGTCCTATGTGTACTTTACGGTTTTATACGTTTACAGGAGGCTGCCCTAGTGGCTTCTTTCCAGATGGGTGAGTAGAAGACTGGAGAGGAGGGGGCAGGTTCTCCTTAGACGATACTAGAAACAGAGCGAAAAGGAGGACTGTGGCCTCACAGACTGAAAGGAGCAGATGGAGCTGCACATAGGCGCCTATGCAAATTTTATTCAGATTGTACCCTTTCACTTAATCATAATATTGAAAGACAGGAATATCACAAGAGGATCTAGGGTTGAAAATCAAGAAACCGACTTTGAAATCTGTAAATCGAGACAGGGCCAAAAGCCGAATATCACATTAAAAAGTAAGCAAAAGAAAACTTGAGAGAAATAATCATTTCAAGAATGAAAGGAAGAAGTAGATGATTGGGCTAAGGAGCAAATCGACAAAACTTCCCGACTCGCGACAGGCATGGAAGGCCACCCGGAGAGCCGTGGCGACAGTCGGGCACAGGCCACGAGGCCCACGGGCGCTCTGGCCAGAGGTGGGGAGGGGTCAGGGAAGGGCGACCGGCAGGCGGGTCCCCGTGGAGGAGGAAGCCCGGCCACCGGCGTCCGACTGTTGCACTGGAAAGGGACGGGGAGCTGGTGCGCCGACAGGGCCCGGTCGCGGACCTGGGGCTTTGTAGGGTCCCCCGGATCCCGCACCGGACGACGCAGCGCTGGAGCCGACACAGAGCACGGATTTCAAAGGGAAAGAATACACTCACCACCCAGAGACGGCGGCGCCGAACGACCCTCCTCTCAAGCGCAGGAAAAGGCGTGAGGGAAGCCCGCGAACGGGGACGTCACGAAGGGCGTGGCCACGCCGACGGAGGGGCGGGGCTTGCGGACGGCGGGGCGGGGCGGGGCGGGGACCTGCCGGGCGAGGAGTGGGCGGTGCTCGGGGGAGCGGCGCAGAAGGTGACCCACCTGAGTGCACGGTTTCTGTCCTTCCAACGGAACTGGATGCTCCTACGGAGCCATTTCACCGTGTTCGCGGTACTGAAGACCAGAGCTGCTTCCCTTAGCATTTCAAATAACTTAAGTATGTGAAGGCCAGAGGGGACAGGAGCTGGTATTAGAGAATCAAAGTCCTGAACGGACAGAGTTGACAGGTCCTGGAGTTGTAACTACTATCACACAATAATGTAAGCTGTCATTGTTCAATGAGAAGGTGCCCCATAAATCTTCATCTAAGATACAGTAAGAGGCGAGTCGTGTAGGTCCCACGTGTTCGAAGCTGAGACATTTTGCACCTAAGGTGTGGTTTTTGGCTTTTGTGCCCGAGAGTCGTTTCTCATAGGACTCTATAGCACAATAAAAGCTAAACCAAACGTGTGGCCTCAAGTCTCTTACACCTCACAGTGACCCTATAGGACAATGAAAAACAGCTCCATAGAGTTTCCAAGAAACAGCTGATAGATCTCAACTGCCAGCTTTCCTGACTAGCAGTCAAGCTCTCAATTACTAGGCCACAGGGTTCCATAAGGCAAGTCAGCCAGTGCTGTTGAGTCATTTCCTACTCAAACTAACGCTGTAGGGCGGAGTAGAACTGCCCCATAGAGTTTCCAAAGAGTGCCTGGCAGATTGGAATGGCTGACCTTTTGGTCAGCAGACGTAGCACTTAATCTACTACAGGACAGGGCTTCCTATGTGCTTATAAATGGTACCGTTTCCTGTAATGGTAACCCCTTCCAAACTAAAGTCACAACCATTTTGACTTTTTAACCCTAGAGAGTCTTCACTTCAAGCTGCCGGTGTGTTGGACTTTCCACTCCTTGCTGCTGTAGACCAGGTAGGGTTGACACAGGAATGATGGATCTTCAGTTTCACTCCTGCAGGTGTCACAGGCGTGTGAGTGCTGAGTGGTATGGTGACTGGTCCGGTCCATCGGGCCTGGGAGGGCAGGTCTTTCCATGTCCAGGGAAGCACCTGATCTCATGGCTGCAAAGAATGTGTAGCTATCTGAAGAGCCAGCTTCTAACAAATCCGCTCTACCTGAAATAATGACAGAGAACTGATGGGGAGATGGTGGCCGAAAACACTGACAGATATACACCAGTCCAAGGGTGTCCAGTGAAGTTTATTGGAAGAAAAGGAGAGCGGGGTCTGAGCTGAGAGTGATTCAGCCCAGCCACTCCTTTGTAGGTAGTTTAGGGTGAGGGGGGTTTATGGTTTGATAAGGAAAGAAAGAATGGGAGCAAGAAATCCTGGTTAGGGGAATTCTGGTCTGAATAAGGAAGAAGTGTTGATTAGAAGGGAAGGTCTAAAGTTTGTTTATGGTCAAAATTTTGATAGGGGAAGAGTTTTCAACTAGGAGGGTGGGGAAGACAGGCTTGAAGTAATTTATGTTTACACCCCGAAGGGCCTACCAAGCTGTTTTCAGCTCATGGTAGGTCTGATAATTGGATAAGAGGACCTTCCTCAAGGACTGAGTCCTCTCAATAACTGTTGAATTTCACGGACAGTGTTCCCTGAATAAGTTTGGTTAGAGTAAGCAAATATTTACACATCATTATATTAGGAGGCTGGCTGGGGAACGGTGGGTGCAGTTGGTTAAGACAACCTGGTCTCCCCTGAAGTATTTCAGAAGGACTAATTTAAGTTTGCCTCCGGGGTACAATACAGATTCACAGGAGGCCTAGTGGAGGATCATTCTTCAAGGGTAGCCTGGACTCCCGACACAATTTACTAAGAAGACGTTCTACAGTCTCATTCATTCTTTTCACCATTTCCACTACGTGGAGGTCTCCAAGCTGTGTGGAGTTCCAAATTTACTCCTAAGACAGCTGAAACTGGTTGTACCATTCTCTTTAGTTATCTAGGTCCAGGAGAGAAAGGTCTGTACAAATCCTGGAACAAAATCTGTACACAGCAGGAAATACTTCCTCCCATGTTTAGCCTTGAACACTTTACAAAAGATAAGTCTGGTTTCCCCTAAACCTAGGTGTTTGATAAAACCCTGGGCTGGGGCTGTCTTCAATTGAGACTTTAAATCACAAAAGACTTGTTGACTCTCAGAAGTCCATTAGAAAGGATCTGCCTCTGCCCCGCTTGGTAGCCTGATAGAGAAGGGAGCTTGTCACCTTACTAGACACTCAATATTCAGCTTTGGCCAAAATATGAGAGACAGTCACAGTATCTGTCATAGACTCTTCCTGAGACCTGCTCTCTGTCTCCGTATATTGCAGGACCACTCTTTGGTTGAAGGCAGGTAATTGCTTTAGATCTTGGGTCAATGCTGTTCCAGAAACAGCATTTGTCAATCATTGAGTTGGCCCAGTGGAAGAGTCGTTTCTTCCCTTGTCCGTTTTAGATTCACAAGTAAAGATCAGACGTCTCAGTGGCCAGTCAGATACAAAAGAAAGTGTCTTTTAAATGTAAAGTGGCAAAATTGTTACAGGACACTGTGAGAACTGTTATTAGACTCTTCAGAATTTTATTAACAGCGTGCAAATGTTAAACAAAACAGTAGTCGCCAGTCTGTGTTTTCTTCACCAGTAGGACAGTTTGAGCTCATTCTGATCTATCACTGGCCCAGACCCACAGAGCTACATCATTAACCATTCTCTGAACCAGGCTGAGTCAGATGTTGGGGACAGTGACTGCAGTGTGAGAGCTAAGAGAGCTGCTTGCACTTTCCAGGTGTTTGCAGGTGGTGCTATCAGAGACAAAGACTTTCCTGTTAGAGATTTTTGGATGCACTGGATTTGGTTTCATCAAAATTATGTACAGGAAAAACCAGAGAGAGGAGGAGAAAGAAAAGGAAGGGTTTATTTGTGTCCCAGGTGGCTTTACAGAGTTCTTGGATGGGAGTCTGTAGAACCGCATACTGGCTTGAGGGTTGGTGGTTTATAAAGGGGTGCCAACGGACCTTGTTGAGGACAGCCCTGAAAACAGAACCTGTGACAAAGAGAACGGTGCCCACGGGAAGCAGCCTATGGGGCTGTGGAGGATCAAAGTTGCTTAATTAACATGGGGGGGTATTAATTCAGTGAAGTTCAGCCTATGGGAAAGAAGTGTTAGGTTGTTGGTCCGGGGCAGCTAGTCTCATTTGTATGGAATTTCCGGGATAGCTGGTGCATGAAACCTTTTGCCTCCAGCTGCTCCAGGAACCGTTGGAGGAGGGGGTTTGGGTTTGAGTCTAACATTCCGGCCTTTTTGGTGATGAAGCATGAAGAATTCAGTCATTGTCTACTTCCTGCTGGGCATGGACACAGTCGGATTACAGGCTGGAATCGGGGAGACGTGGACTGGTTGGCAGACGAGCACAGGGATAAAGCTATAGCTGATTTACAGTGACTCTGGACATCTCTTTTAGGCGGTCTTTTAGGAACCTCAGAAAGCAAGGGGCAAAAAGAAAAAAGAGGGTTATTAGTTTTAGGGACCCGATGAATAGGGCGAACCACGCCATTAATGGTGACTGGAACCAATCGAATGGGGATGTTTCGACTTGATGCCTTCTCTTCAGCTCTTCACTCAGGTGACTTAAGGTATCGAGGTTCTGTTCTATTCAGCCAGTTTCAATGATGTAGTAACAGGATTGTTCTCTCAGGAAGAGGCAGGTTTCTCGTTTTTCAGCTGTAACTCGACCCAAGGCTGTCCGATTCTGTAAAGTGACTTGGGCCAGAGAGGTTAGTTGTCACTGTAGGGAAGCTAGGGAGTCAGTGGTGGTTTCAAGAGCTATTTGTAGGTTGTTTTGGAAATCTTGTATTGTGATTATAGTGGTCTAAGGGCTCCCCTTGCCAGTCCAGTGGCTGAGACCACGGAGGCAAGGGTAATACCCACCATGATGGGGAGGAATGCTGGTCATTTGTCATGGGAGTTCGGTAACAGCCAAGCTAGTTCAGATTCACTGTAAACAGTTAATTGGGGCACTATTGTGACTGCAAAGCAGGGTCCTGGGGTGGTGGAGTTCAGGTACTTTTGTAGAGTTCCGTTCCACTCAAAGTAGGTAGCCAGTGTTGGACCAGCTTGGTTTTGTATGGTAATATTTCGGGTGCAGGAGGGGAATGCTGTGGTTATGGTGTCCTTGGTTATAAGGCAGATTCGGGGAGGTTGTGTCTGATTGTTGATCTCAGGCTCCCAGAGGGGTACCTGTAATAAGGGGGTAGAACAAGAGTGGGTGTCTGAGGTGGTAGGGCCTGGGTGGACATAGCTCATTGGAACCGCGGCCCACAAGGAGCGCTGAAGTAGAACACAGAGGAAGCAGTTGGTGACGGTAGGTAGAGAGTGTGTTTGGCTTAAGAAGGTTAGGGTGTATTCGATCATTTAGGTCCACAAGGTTAACTGTGCAGTGTAGGTGTGGTTAAGTACTTGGGCTTCTAGGAGTTGTTCTTGTTGAGCAATGTTCTGCGACACTAGGGTAAGGGAAGGGGTGACTTGTTCGTATTCGTGGCTGATGGATAGTGTTCCTGTGGGCTTGGAGCTCCGTTCACTCCGATATGTGCATGCAGCCACTCCTGAGACCCACTGAGGGTCCCAGGGGTCGTAGATGTGTATTTGGTATCTGTCGTGTTGGTGATATAGGGAGTCACTAATGGTTTCAGTAATTGGATTTCAAGTATGTGATTTTCCGTGAGATTTGCATGAGTGCTATTGAGAACCCCCATAGGTGTTGGGCCACCTTAGGCAAGAGGGATTGGTTTGGTCAAAGAGAAAGCAAGCGTAGGCATATCCCTGTTGAGGGAACACGAGGATTGTCAAGGGCTTTCAACAGCCTGTCATTTCGCACACCTCATCTCCCATAAGTTGGGGTGTTGGGTCTGTGGAGGTTGTATATCATATTTTGAATCTCCAGACATATCCCAGTGTTGAGGTGGTTAGAGGGAAGAGGGGGATTCCCCACAGTACAGGTAAAGTGGGGAGTGAGAGACGCCGGGGAGGAGTAAGAGGAGGAGTAAGAATGAGGAGCAAGTTAATATATATACAATCACTAAACATGTTCGGTGTTCAGTGGGGGAATGGCAGCAGTTAGTCCTACAGAGAGTAAGACTACCGAGATTATTATGAGACCAAGGTGTAGAGAGAGACTCAATTGGTTGGCTGTGGTGAGGTTCGACAGAGTTTGAGTTTCATTGAATTTTGTGGATTGAGGGAACTTGTCCATCCGTCATCCGGGGCCTTCTTTATTCTAGTAAAATGATGCCAGGCCAGGTCACCTAAGAGTTTAACAGCGGTTGGGGTGGTTAGGACTATGGTATGGGGTCCTGTCCATCAGGGATACAGGGGTTTGGGGTGCAGGACTTTTAGAAACACTGGGTTTTCTAGGGGTAGATGCAAGTTGGCGATAGTGAATTCTTTATTTGGAGGTTGTGGAAGATACTTCTCTGAATGCTCTCGTAAGAGCTGCCTGAGGAGTGAAAAGTAGGGTAGATAGTCGGCCAGCGGCAGAGGATCAGACGGTAAGTTGTGATTGAGCAGAAAAGGTCGGCCATACATTAGTTCAAAGAGACGCAGGAAAGTGGGTTTGCGGGCTACAGCCCGTATTCGGGTTAGGGTGAGTGGGAGAAGGTCTACCCAAGATTGGCAGAGTTCTGACCATTTTGCAAGGTGGGTCTTGATAAGGCTGTTAGTCCTTTCTACCTTGCTTGATGATTGGGGCCGATAGCGGATGTGGAGCTTCCACTGGATTCCCAGGGTAGTGGAAACTTGTTGGACCACTCTGGAGGTGAAGGCTGTCCCATTAGTGGACTGTATAGAGGAGGGTAGTCCGAATCAGGGAATGATGTGAGTTTTTAAAATGTCAGCAGCAATGGAAGCAGTTTCAATTCTAGTTGGAAAGGCTTCTACCCAGTCGGTAAGGGTGTCAATTAGAGTGAGGAGGCACTTTAAAGTTTTGTGTGTTGGCATATGGGTCAAGTAGATTTGCCAGTCTTGGCCTGGCAGGCGTCCTCTGGTTTGGTGGGTAGGGAATGTGGGTTGGAGGCTCCCCTGGTGGTTGGTGGTCTGGCAGGTGGCACAAGAGGAGCAGACAGCTTCTATAGTTGGAGTGAGGGAGGCAGAGAGGAACACTGGTTGTGAGAAGTGTTTTAAAGCTTCACTACCTATGTGTACTGAGTTGTGTGTAAGGGTGATAAAGCTGGTACGTGTGTTTCTGGGATTACTAGTTTGTTATCTTTGTGGATCCACCCTTGAGGGGAGATTGAGGCTCCCTTTTTTGTCCAGAAAACCTGTTCTTCATCGTATTATTGTGCCATAAGGGTGGGAGGTGACAGGAATAGTACAGGGGCTGGGAGGGGTTGCCTCTCTTGTGTTAAGTCGCGGGCTGTCTCATCTGTCCTGTTGTTTCCTTGTGTAACTCTGGAGTTTTCGGATTGATGGACTTTACAATGGCTACAAGGGTAGGGAGCTGGAGGGCCTCTAAGAGGCAGATGATGAGTTTTGCATTTATGATTGGTGTGCCTTTAGTTGATAGGAAGCCTCACTGTTTCCAAATGGAGGCATGGCAGCAGGCTATTAGCAAAGCATATTTGGAATCCATGTATATATTAGCTGTTTTGTCTTTTGAGATATCAACGGCCCTGGTTAGAGCAATAAGCTCAGCCTTTTGGGAGGTAATTCCTTCTGGGAGCGTGGCGGCCTCTATGGTTTCAGTGAGTGCTGGGATCCGGTCCCAACACTTTGTAGGGTCCCGCATGTAGGGCGGGAAGATGTTGGTGGGAAATGAACAAAGGAGACAGGAAAGAATTTTCTGATTTGAGGCAGCCTGACCCAGAGAGCAAGAAATCGTCTTCTGTGTCGAGAGCTGTCGTCTTTATTTTTTATAGGTGAGGTGATATAATGTACACCCGATTTTCTTTATTATACAAACTATTGGTTAACAAGAAACTAATATCATTGGTTAACAAGAAACTGACCCCTAGTGGCCTTCTACTTTTAATTAATTGTCAAGGCTTTGGCTTTTGAATAAGCCAGGTGTCCGTGGTGATAAATGTCAGGAACAGAATTAATGGTTTCATTTGTATCTCAAAGTGGAAGGTACCAAAAGGCAGACTCCTCAAGGTCTCACCATTTGGCTGTCTCAGTTTGTTTCTCCAAGATTTTATTTATATCTTTCTGTGTAGATAGTAAGTGTCTGCCATCCCCCAATTAAGGCAGCTGCACTAAGAAAGATGTTTTTTTAGTGTTTATCAGTTTTCCATACCAGCTATAATGAACCTAAAAGATTATTTATTCTTCCTGGTGCAAGGAGAAAGGATGCTTTGTAGTTTTGATGGCTATGTGGAGAATTGTCCTTGAGAGCTTCTGAAGGGTTAGCTTGCAAACTTGTGTATGTGAAGGGAAGGGAGGAGGGAATGCAATTAGTGGGAAACCAGTGAAGCTGGGCAGGCCTCAGTGCTATCAGGCATGCTGCATTGAAATCCATTCCTATGATCTCTATTCCTCAGAAGTTCCTGGTCAGATTGCCCCAATATAGTCTCATAAACCGAGGGGTTGAAGCCCCTCTCAGAAGGCACTTCCTTGATCCTCATGTCAGGAGGGGATATCCTTTTAGGAGAATTTAATTAAGAAGCAAAATATTATCAGGGGTAATAGGCTTAAAAACATATCACAGGTGAGAAGCTTTGGCCTGTCGCCGACAGAAGTCCGTGACTTTGTCTACAATGACCTATGCGGAATAGTGGGCCTCCACAAGTGAGGGGGACCACTGCGTAGGCTGACCGTCTCCGTCCCTGAGTGTCGGTCGTGAAGCTGCCATCGACGAAGAGGATAGGTCTGGCTGGGGTAGGGGTTGGTCTGTGAGATTTTGGAGGTGGGCCACCAGGGCCTCGGTTATGTCAACGCATGAGTGTGTGTTTGTGAGTGTTTCAGGGTCTGTTGGTTGGGCAGGAAGGCGGCCAGGTTTAAGGACGGAGATTGGGCTAGGGAGATTTCAGGGTTATCAATAGAAAGTAAGTGAAGCTGTTGTATGTGGGAGGGTGAGAGGAGTGATACTGAGCAATGGGTCAGGAGATCCTGCAGCCGGTGAGGTGAAAAGACTTGCAGTGGCTGACGGAGAGTCAGTTTGAGAGCTTCTTGTGTCAGTGTAGCCGCGGCAGCTACGGCCCACAAGCGAGGTGGCCAGCCTTTGGTGGTAGGGGCTAATTGTTTCGAGAGATATGTAATCGGGGTGAATGTGGGGCCTACGGGTTGGGTCAGGACTCCTGGGGCAATTCCCTTCTTTTCGTGAGTAAACAGGAGGAACGGTCTGCTGGGATTGGGAAGGTGGCGTGGCAGCGAGTGTAGGAAGTGGTTGAGAAGGTTGTGAAAGGCCTGCTTGACTATCTGTGGTGACTGTAAGGGGCCCACTGGAGTGTTTTTTGCATCTTCATATAGTGGCTTGGAGATTGTAGAGTAGTCGGGGATCCAGTGGTGGAAGAATCCCACCAATCTCAGGAAGGAAAAATTTGGTCTGCTGTCGTGGCTGGTAGTAGGTTCTGTAAGGCCTGTATTCTGTCTGATGTTAGTGTGAGAGTGGTTGGTGTGAGCCGACCACCTAGGTATTTGACTGAAGTGGTGGAGAGTTGGGCTTTAGATGGAGAGACTCGGCAGCCCCTTGTTGTCCAGGAAGTTCAGAAGTTGGGCTGTGTCTAAGATTGAGTAGTCCAGGGATGGGCTGCATAAGAGTAAATCATCTACATACTGTAGGAGGGTAGTGGGAGAGAGTATGCATTCACCGAGGCCTTTGGCCAGGGTCTGGCCGAAGAGGTGGGGGCTGTCCCTAAATCCCTGAGGTAGGACAGTCCAGATGAGTTGGCTTGCCGAGTGTCTGCGTCTTCCCCGGTGAAAGCAAATAAATTACATGAGGATAGGTCAAGGGGAATTGTAAAGAAAGCATCTTTGAGGTCTAGTACAGAACAGTGGGTGGTTGAAGTGGGGATATTGGACAGCAGCGTGTATGGATTAGGGACAACAGGATGCAATGGAATTACTGCTTCATTGATTAAGCCAAGCCAAGTGCCGTCGAGATCTTATACTAGCTTGTAAGTGCCATCAGAGTTTTTTACTGGCAGGATAGGGGTGTTGTATGGTGAGTGGGTGTGTATCAAGAAACCCTTTGTGAGTAGTCTCTGGATGATGGGTTTCAGTCCCCGTCTGTGAGTGGGGGAGATGGGAAATTGTGGTCTGGATGGGAAGTGTGAGGGGTCTTTTAGTCGTATGATGATGGGCTGGTGATAGGTAGCAATAGTTGGGGTTGAGGTATCCCAAATTTGGGGATCTATGTGGCCTGAGGGTAGGGGAAGGTTGGGCAGATGAGGAGGTTCAGCTATTAAGGAGAGTATGAGGGAAGCTGAAGGGTCTGAAATAACCCGTAGAGTGGATCCTAGTTTAGAGAGGTGGCCTCTGCCTAGGAGCGGAGTGGGACAGGGGGGCATTATTAGGAAGGAGTGTGTTGGAATATTATTGTCTAAGAGGCATGAGATGGGTCCCGTTGTTGGCAGGTTAGAGGGCTGTCCGTCAATTCCCATGACTGAGACTGGGGAAGAATAAGTTGGGGCTGAGTAGAAGGGGAGAACAGAATAGGTAACCCCCGTGTCAATTAAAAACGACCCTGACTCACCTGCTGCCTTGAGGTTTACCCTGGGCTAACCCCTGATCGGGGTTGATCAGCTGGGGTTCCTTCCGTCTTCAGCTGCCAGTCCCAGGACAGCCAGTGGCAGGTGTGGGGATGGAGAGGATGGCTCCCATGGTCCTTCATAGATGGACAGTCACTCTTCCAATGGCCTTGCTGACCACATGCCGGGCACGGAGTGGTGGGCAGCCGAGGTCGTGGACAGAGTTTTTCACAATGTTCTTCTTTGCCGCATTTGTTCATATGTTTGAGGCTAAGGTGAGTTTCTTGTAAGCAACATATGGACGGGTTGTGTCTTTTGACCCAAAATGCAACTCATTGTCTCTTCACTGGCACATTAAGCCCATTCACATTCAATGTAAGTATTGATAGGTATGTGCTTAGTGCTGTCATTGTGATATGTTTATTTTTGTGTTCATGTTTTCTCTGTTGCTCTTATTATTCTGTTTTGGAACATTCTACTTGATGAGTTCATTTTTCACCTTTTTCAAGGTTGGTTTTGTGGTTACTGAGACTCCTGTATTACATTTCTTGATTTGATATGCTGCATCTTTATGGTGCTTTGCAGCCTCCCCTGTGACCTCCCTTAAAGGTCTATGTTTAAACCAAGTTGTAACTACTACAGTCCTCTCCATCTGGAAGGACTATAACAACTGTAGTACATCCTCTTTTTAGTATGATGACATCCTAGTTTTCTTGCTATGATCACTGAATCACTTCTTTTAGTATTACAGCTTTGACTGAGTTTGGAGCCTTCTCTAACTGAATAGGTTTGAGGATGATGTGTCCTATATTTCCTCCTAAAATATAAAATTAATGGTTTTGTTCTTCTAAGCCAAGAGCTTCTTTCAGTATTTCTTGTAGATTTGATTAGGTTTTTACAAAGTCTTTGAGTTTCTCTTTATCTGCAAATGTCTTGATTTCATTTTCATACTCGAAAGACAGTTTTGCAGGGTATATAACTCTTGGTTGGAAGTTCTTCTCCTTCAAAGGTTTGCATGTGACATCCCATTGTCTCCACTCCAGCATCATTTCTGTGGAGAAAGCTGACAAAATCCTGCAGGGTTTCCCTTTGTATGTCAGCTTTGCTTTGAGTTTTGCTGCTTTTAAGAGTTTCTGCTTATGTTTCCTTTTGTTAAGCTTGATTATAATGTGTTGGAGCCTTTCTTTTGGGATTTATATTGATCAGCATTTGATATGGATCTTGGATATCTGTATTCTCTTCTTTTGTACCTTCTGGGAAGTTTTCTGTCAGCAGCTGAGCCACGATACTCTGTGTTCTCAGCTGTCCCACCCTGTTGAGGAACTCCAATTAATAGTCAATTGTTCCTCTTAAGAGAGGGCCACATGCTTCTTAATACTTCTTCACTTTTCTTGTTTCTTTTTTTCTGATTTCTCCTCATAGATGCTGGAGTCAGTAGCTCTATATTCCAAGTCAGAAAATCTATTTTCCATTTATTTAATTGTTTTCTTGGCTTTGAACTGAATTTTCTCTTTGATGTTGTGATTGTTCTGTTGGATTTCAGAGTAGTCATGTTCCATCAGATCAAACAGCTTGCTTAGTGTTTCATTTTGCTCTGCTGTATTTTGTATAAGATCTAGGAGGCCTCTCTATATAACCCTTCTTTAATCACCCTCTGATAGTTTCACAAAGGCTTCTGCATCTGGGAAGTTCTTTGGATCTTTCTTTTGTGGGCCTTCTGAAGCCGTAGGTCAGGTCTTCCTAATGTTCCAGTCCAAAATTTGTTGCTTTTTGGGCATCTGGAGGTTGTTTGGTTTCTCCATTGTTACTTTAACAGGATCAAAAGCTCAGTCCGAAAAGCAAGTTGATCAACAGACACCTCTATGTACTCTGGTGACTTGTCTGAGTGGAATCTTTGGTGTAGCAGGCTCCACCCCTTAATTGGCTAAGACACAGCCCCACTCATAGAGTTACTGGAGAGCAGTTTGTTGAGCCTAAATGTGACACAGTAAAGGCTGGAAGAGAAGACATTGGCTGCACCCCACTTATTTCTCTCTTAGTCAGGCTTTCAGGTGTGAAAGTTCATCTTCCCAGCTGGCAAAGTAAGCTTCTCTATATCAAAGACTGCTTTACTGTCAGAAAAGTGCTCTCCAGCCAGGCACTGCCTCCCAGGAAACTCCACCTCCCAGTCAGTCAACATGGAGTCATCCTCAAGGTCCTCCACCTGCCTCAGAAAAGGCTATTCAATGGCACAGATTCAGACATTCTGGCAAGCAGCACGTTTGGAGGCACCGAGCTGCACAGATTCCAAGGCCAAGCTTGCAAAGTGTGGCGACTCTGCTCACCTATGTTATCGGCAGTGCATCTGACCCTTGCCACCACTTACCCCAGCCCCTCCTGCTGGCCAAGACACAAAAGAAAACGCCAAAATGGCAATTTACCTTCAGTCCGTGAGAACTGGGACTCAACAAGGGCAGGGGTTGGCAAAATAGAAGCTTTCCACTCAGTGGTATGTAGACCAAATAGACATCCCTATGTCATGTCCTAGGGCTCACTAGGTGTCCAGAAGGCTCCATTTAATTATCAGTTGAAGCCTTGGTTTCCACAGGGATTTAGGGAGACATATGTGTAGTCTGCTGTCTTGACTCCAACCCCTAGCCTTTTCTTAAGTCTGTATAATAGTGGTCTCTTACACTATTTGTCTTTTTACTGCTGACTAATTTCACTTAGTGTAATATGTTCCAGATGATTCCAGGTTATGGGATGTTTTATAAAATCATCATTGTTCTTTACCATTGTATGGTGTTCTATTATGTAAATACAACACAGTTTATCTATCCTTTAATGTGTTGATGGGCAGCTAGGTTGATTCTATATTTTTGCTATTGTGGACAGTACTGCAACAAACATTCATTGCTGGCACGATTCACACAGGACACCAGCCATTGGTGTGATTAACACAGAACACCACTTACAGGTGTGAAACATGATACCACTGACAGGTGTGAAACGGGACACCACGGACTGACATGAAATAAGACACCACTTACGGGTGTGATGTATGTGAGAGGCCAAGGTTCAAAAATCACAGTGACAACAAACTTTTAGTTTCCTGTGGGCAGAAATAGGACAGTCTCCTTTGGGTAGACACTGACACCAGTCTGTTTAACCCACCAGCTTTTATCAAGTAAACAAGGTTCTGCTGAGAAAGTGAGAAAAGGCATCGTATCAGTGTTCCTTACTTCAAAAGAAGAGGCATTCTCAGGGAGAGGGGAAGGGAAAGTCCTTGAACTAGTCTCAGCAAATGCTGTTTTCAGCACGTCTTGGTTTTCCAGTCCACCGAGGCAAAACTTGTCTCAAGGGCTTTTGCCATTCTCAAGACAAGTCCCATTCTAAACATAAACAAGGTCAGGGTAAGCAGGATTTTACATTCTTTCCAAACTTACACATCCCCACAATTCACGTGTATGTATCTGTTCCTGTGACAGCCCTCATTTCTCTAGGATGTATTCCAAGGAGTGAGATTGCTGGATCATATGGCATTTCTATTTCTAGATGTTTCAGAAGGTGCCAAATTGCTTTCCAAAGTAGTTGTACCATTATGCACTCCCACCAGCAGTGTAGAAGACTTCTTATCTCTCCACAGCCTCTCCAACATTGAATATTCTCTGGTTTTTATGTTAATGCCAGCCTTGTTCAGATGAGATGGTAACTCCTTGTAATTTTCACTTGGATTTCAATAATGGCTAATAGTCATGAGCATTTTCTCGTGTGTATTTTGGCTGCCTGGATATCTTCTTTAGACAACTGTCTGTCCATACCCTTGGCCCATTGTTTATTTGGGTTACCTGCATTTTTCTTGTTGATGTTTTGCAACAGCTTCTCTTTTATGAAGATGAGAGGTCAATCAGATACGTAGTTCCCCAATATTTTTTCCCAGTCTGTAGGTAGGCTTTTTACTCATTTGATAAAGTCTTTCAAAGAGCATAAGTGTTTGATTTTTAATAGTTCCCACATCTATTTTCTCTTTTGGGGTTTCTGTGATGTTAGTAAGGTTTTGTAGTCTGTTTCAGCCATGCATTAGAAATTCAAGTGTTGTCCCTATTTTTTCTTCCATAATTTTGATTGTTTCAGATTTGATATTTAGGTCTTTGATCCATTTTGAGTTCATTTTGATGTAGCCCAGCCCAGGGCCATCGAGTCAGATCTGACTCATGACAGTGTTGGATAGCAGTCGTGTTTCCCATTTACCGATGGATATCCAGTTTTGCCAACACCATTTGTTAAAGAGACTTTTTTCCCCAGTTCATGGCCTTTGGGCCTTTATCAAATATTAGCTGTTCCAAGATAGATGGTGTTATTTCTGTGTTCTCTCTTCTGTTCCCTTGGTCTACTTATCTGTTTTTGTATCAGGACCATGCTGTTTTGACTACAATGGCAGTATACAAGGTTCCAAGGTCAGGTAGTATGAGGCTTTCCACTGAGTTCCTCCTCTTCGATAGTTCTTTACTTGTTCAGAGTTTCTTCCCCTTCAAAATGAAGCTGGTCATTTGTTTTGCCATCGCAGTAAAAAATAACATTTGAATTTATATTGGGATTGCATTTTGTACATAGATTCCTTTAGGTAGAATAGGCATTTTCACAATGTTAAGTTTTCCTCTCCATGAGCAAAGTAGATTTCTTCACTTATATAAATCTTTTTGGTTTCTTGCAGTGAGGTCTAATTTTCTTTTTATAGGTCTCTGACCTCTGTGGTTGGATTTATTCCTAGGTATTTTATCTTCTTGAATCTATTGTAAATGCTATTCATTTGGTGATTTCCCCTTTGATGGTCTCTTGGTTGGTGTAAAGGATTCCAACTGATTTATTTATATTTATTTTATATCCTGATACTTTGCTAAACTCTTCTATCAGTTCCCGTAGTTTATGGATTCTGTAGGGTTTTCTGAGTATACGATCACATCATCTGCAATTAGGGATACTTAGAGTTCATTTTTACTGATTCAGATGGCCTGTATTCTTTATCTTGTCTGAGTCCTCTGGCTAGAGTTTACCGCACAGTCAATAGCAGTGGTTAACAGTGGCATCCTTGTTTGGTTCACCTCAAGGGGAATTCTTTCAGTCTCTCTTCATCCTGGATCAGACTGGCCATGGGGTTTCACAGATGCTCTTTATTAGGCTCAGGAATTTCCCTTCTATTACTATTATCTTGAGTTTTTAACATGAATATGTGGACTTTGTGTCAAATGCCTTTTCTGCCTCAGTTGATGAGATCAAGTTATTGTTATCTTCTGTTTAATAAATGTGGTTTACTATATTAATTGCTGTTCTAATGCTGACACATTCCTTCAACCCTGGTGTGAATCCTGCTCAGAAATGGTGAATTATTTTTTTGATGTTGTTGAATTCTACTGGGTAGAATTTGGTTGAGGATTCTTGCATCTACGTTCCTGAGAAATATTGGTCTGGATTTTTCTTTTTTGTGCTATCTTTACCCAGTTTTGGTATTAGGTTTATGCTGGATTCAGAATGAATTTGGGAGTCCTCCATCCTTTTCTATGCTGTCACAGACCTGTACTAGTATCGGTATTAACTCCTCTCTTAAAGTCTTGTAGAATTCTCTGATAAAGTTATCTGGAACAGGACTTTTTGATTGGTAGTCTTTTCATTATTTTTTCAATCTCTTTTTTTGTAATGGATTTATTTATTCTACTTCTGTGTTAGTTTTGGTAAGTAATGTGATTCTAGAAATTTGTTGTTTTTCTCTAGGTTTTCAAATTAGAGTACAGTTTTTCATCTGTTAGGATTCTTCTCATTTTAGTGGGGTCTGTTGTGAAATCACCCATTTCATTTGTTTCCTTCCTCTCCTGATTCTCTTTTATGAGTTTGGCCTATTATGGTTTATTGATTTAGTTGTACTGTTTAAAAAACTAGCTTTTGGTTTCAATTATTTCAATTACTTTTTTATTTTCTGATTGATTTAGTTCTGCTCTAATTTTTCTTCTTTGTTTCATTCTCATGCCAGAGGGTTTTTTTCTTGATTACTTTCTACTTGTTCAAGTTGTAGTGTTTATTCATTGATTTGCACCCGTTCTTCACTGTGATTCTGTACTTTGAGTGAGATCAACTGATCTCTGAGCACTGCTTTGGCTGTATCCCATAGGTTCTCGTAGGATGTGTTTTCATTCTTATTTGAGTTCATGAATTTCTTCTTATTTTTTATGCTGATTAAGTTAAAGTATACCATCCAAAAAAGTTTTCCATGTCCACCTGTCTGCAGCTCCTCCTGCTCCCCTCACCTGGTTACAGCACACTCCTCCGTTTCACTCTTTATTTCTAGTATCCCCTTAACAGGCATCAGTCCCCTCCTCACCAATCTCCTCTCTCCCACCTAGAAAGACACCAGTAGTACAGCCTCCTATAAATGCACAGAATCATAACGTACACATACCACATGTTCATACTGTGTCTGTGAGTCCAGTCCATTCTTGTCTGAATAGTTGACCTCACTACTGGTTTCCAGCCAGGGGCAGCAGCAGGTCTAGGAGCCATGTTTGCAGGGGATCCTCCAGGCTGTTTGATCATCAATTCTAGCCTTTCAGTAGAATTCTTACGGTGTACATCTTTTTCTTGTGTCCCCCTTCACAGCTGTCTTTGGTGGTGGCCAACTACCATCTGGTTCTTCTGACATGCTGATAAGTTGATACAGTCTCCCATTCATATGGATCCTTCCGTCTCCTGGGTATTCTTACCTTTGTCTTTGTTGTTCTCGATCAATATCTATCCCATACGAGTTGGGACCACTTGGGGGACCGCAGAGGGCAACTTGCTAGCTTTGAAGACCCCAGACATCACTCAACAATGAGGACTGTAGTAGACTCTCCTTGCAATAGACTAATTACACCAACTGGCCTCGGTACTCCCCGAAAACATGTTCCCCAGACCCTTGGTCCTGCTATTCCATCCTCTGAAACATTGGATTGGGTTTAGGAAAGCTTTCAGTTTATTTATCATGAATTTCAATTAAGTTGATAATACTTTCTATCATGTGGGTCACTGCTTTCACCTAACCAATTTGTATCAACTATCTATGACCAACCGTCTCCCACCCTCCCCACCCTTGTAGCTGTCAAAGAGTCTTTGCTTCTTTACATAAGTCTATTTTAAAGTCCTCATACCAGGGGTCTCATACAGTATTGTTCCTTTTGCCTCTGACTGTTTTCACTCACCATAATGTCTTCCAGTTGAAAGCCAGTTATGAGAGGCTTCCTAAAATTATCATTGTTCTTTATCACTCTATAGTATTCCATTGAGTATATGTACTATAGTTTGTCTTTCCATTCATCTATTGATGGGCACCTCGGTTGATTCCATCTTTTTCTTACTGTGGACAGTGCTGCAATAAACGTTCGTGTGCATGTATCTGTTTGTGTGACCACCTTTTCTTTTGTAAGATATACTCTAAGAAGTGAGATTACTGGCTCAAATGCTATTTCTATTTCTAGCTTTTAAAGAAAGCACCAAACTGCTTTCCAAAGTGGTTGCACCATTTTACACTTCCACCAGCAGTGTGCAAAGAGTTCTGATTTCTCCACAGTCTCTTCAGCGTTTGATGTCTGGGTTGTTTATGGATTATAGCCAACCTTGTCAAGGTGAGATAGTATCTCATTGCAGTTTTCATTTGGGTTTCTCTAATTGCTAATGATTGTGAGCATTTCCTCATGAGCCTTTTGGCTGCCTGGGTGTCTTTGTTGAAGTGTCTGTCCATCTCCTTTGCCCATTCTTAATTGGGTATTTACCTTTTCTTGTTGATACTTTGCAGTGCTTTGTAGATTATGGCAATCAGAAATCAATTTGATATGTAGTTGACAAACATTTTTTCCGATTCTGCAGGTAGTCTTTCAACTCTTTTTGATAAAGTCTTTGGATGAGAAAGTGTTTGATTTTTAGTATTTCCCATTTACCTATTTTCTGTTGTTCGTGCTTTGTTTCTCAGATTTTCAAGTCTGTCTAAGCTGTTCAATGAATTCCTTTACTGCATCCTTGATTCCTTTTATAACCCAGCAGTATCTGAGCAAGGGGTTATTCATTTCTCATGAGTTTGAGTTTCTACCCATGTTTTGTCTGTTATTGATTTCAACGTTTACAGCTTTATGGTCTGAGAAAATGCTTTGCAATGTTTCCTTGTTTGGGATTTTGGTGAGACTTCCTTTAAGGCCTAATGCATACTTCTGTTATTGGGTAGAGAGATCTGTGTATGGGGGGGCAGAGTCAAGATGGCCGACTAAACACGTCTCCTTCTATCCCTCTGGAAACCAAGACCTGGAAGGTAAACGCACCATTTTGACTTATTTTTTCCTCGGTCTCGGCTGGCGGGCGAAGCTGGGCCTTGCCTGGCGGCTGGACTCAGACGCGCTGCTGGGGGGATAGGCAGGTGAAATTCCCATATTCTGAGAGCCAGGCTCGGGACTCTGTTAATCTAGACACTTTGACCCTTTCGTTTTGTAGCTGCCTCAGTGGGGTTTGTGCGGAACTCCGTGGTCAGGGTGCGGGACGCCATGTTGGTACCGAGATTTTAGCGGGACCTCGTTCTTAGCCTGGGAGCCAGCACCTGCAAACGGGACAGCGCTTCTCCGTCAGAAAAGTAGTGATTTTGCACAGTGCTGCCTACACTGGGGGCCCTGCAACAGAAGCAGAAGAATCGCTGCCTCTGGGCACCTTTAGCCCCGTCTGCTGCCTGTGTGGAGGACGCCATCTTGGGCACGGTGGCCACAGCTGGCCCTAATTCTTCGCTTGGGAGCCAGAGCCTGCCCAAAAGAGAGCGCTTTTGTATCACAAAACCAGTACTCGACGCAGTGTTGGGTAAGGCTAGGCCCTGTCAGCAGAGGCCACCAGGGCATTAGCAGTGCTGTATTCTGAACTAGTTTGTTATCATCTGGGGTCGGATATAGTGGCGCTTACTTTGACGATGGGAAGAGGGACCTCTACACCTGAAAACCTAACTGACTTGTGAACTGGTCAGATACCTTTTGCTTTACATTTGAAGACAGCCTAGAGAAACATTTGCAATCCATCCTCACAGTACCTCTTCCAGCCTCTATATACTCACATGGGACCCAAGAAGCAACAGACAATTGTGGCATACAAGCAATCACTCATGGCTTCAGAAGCCTCCCAAACAAAGCAACCAAGGAGTTTTCCAGATGAAGAATCTTTTATGAAAGCATCAGGAAGTGAATACAAATTGATTATATACAGGGCTCTTCTAGACCTTATACAAAATGCAGCAGAACAAAATGAAAAATTAAGCAAGTTGTTCGATCTGATGGAACACCAGTACTCTGAAATCCAACAGATCAAGAAGAAAATCAAAGACATAGAAGCTTCCATGCAAACCCAAGAAAACAGAATGGAACAAATGGAAAAAAGAATTTCTGACTTGGAAGGCAGACCTACTGATGCCAGTGTATATGAGCAGAAATCAGAAAAAATAAACAAGAAAAATGAAGAAACATTAAGAAGCATGTGGGTCCCTATTAAGAGGAACAACCTTCGATTAATTGGAGTCCCTGAACAGGGTGAGACATCTGAGAACACAGAGAGTATTGTTGCTGAGCTGCTGAAAGAAAACTTCCCAGAAATCATGAAGGAAGAGAATATAGACATCTCAGATGCATATCGTACGCCACCCAATATCGATCTCAAAAGAAAGACTCCAAGACATATTATAATCAAGCTTAACAAAATGAAACATAAGCAGCAACTCTTAAAGGCAGCAAGACTCAAGGCAAAGCTAACATTCAGAGGGAAACTCTGTAGGCTCTCGTCAGATTTCTGAGCAGAAACCATGCTGGCACGGAGACAGTGGCACGACACATTCAAAGTCTTGAAGGAGAAGAACTTCCAACCAAGAATTATATATCCTGAAAAACTGTCTTTCAAATACGAAAATGAAATTAAGACATTCCCAGATCAACAGAAACTCAGAGACTTTGTAAAAACCAAACCCAAACGACAAGAAATACTGAAAGAAGTTCTTGGCTTTGGCTTAGAAGAACTAAACCACTAACTTTATATTTTAGAATGACACACTACTCAATACTCATTTAGGGAAGGCTACAAAGTAAATCACAGCTTTGATTTGGAAAGAAGCAATCCAGCGATCATCATGAAAACTATGGTGTCATCATAATAAAAGAGGGATGTACTACAGTCGTTATAGTCCTTCCAGATGGAGAGGAAGATGACCAGACTGGTAGTAATTAAAATTGGGTTTATAAATAGTTTATTAAGGGGGTTCATAGGGGCAGCTGTAAAGCACAACAAAGATGTATCATACCATTTCAAGAAATCTAACACATGAGTCTCAACAACTATAAAACCAGTTCTGAAAAAGGTGAAAAATCAACTCACAAAAAAGAGTGTCTCAGAACAGACTAATAAGAACAACAGAGAAAACATCAACATAAATATAAACATATCACAATGGCAGCAGTGAACACATACCTATCAATAATTACATTGAATGTGAATGGACTGAATGCTCCAGTAAAGAGACACCGAGTGTCATCTTGGATCAAAAGACATGACCCATCCATATGTTGTCTACAAGAAACTCAGTTGCGACCTAAAGACAGGAACAAACTGAAAATTAAAGGATGGAAGAATATATATCAAGCTAACAATGAACAAAGAAGAGCAGGGGTGGCAATTCTAATCTCAGACAAAATCAACTTTAACGTCAAATCCACCATCGTGGACAAAGATGGACACTATTTATTGCTGAAAGCTTCAGTACACAAGCAAGACTTAACTATATTAAACATTTATGCACCTAATGTCAGAGCACCTAAATATGTCGAAGAAACACTGACTATGCTCAAAAGAGAGTTAGATGACTCCACAATAATAGTGGGAGACTTGAACACTCCACTCTCATTACTAGACAGATCATCTAGAAAAAAGCTCAGTAAAGATACAGAAGACCTCATTGACACAATTAACCAACTAAACCTCATTGATATATACAGAACTTTCCACCCCTCAGCAGACAACTACACCTTCTTCTCCAGTGCACATGGAACATTCTCCAGAATTGACCATGTGATAGGCCATAATGCAATGCTCAACAAAATCCATACCATTGAATTATTGCAAAGCATCTTCTCAGATCATAAAGCCATCAAAGTTGAAATCAATAGCAGAAAAAACAGAGATAGAAAGTGGAACTCTTGGAAACTGAAAAACATCTTGCTCAAAAAAACAGGGGTTATAGAGGAAATCAGGGATCAATTAAAGAAATTCATGGATTCCAATGAGAACGAAAACACTTCCTACCAGAACCTATGGGATACAGCCAAAGCAGTGCTCAGAGGTCTGTTTATCTCCATAAATGCACACATCGGGAAGGAAGAAAGAAACCAAATCAAGGAACTAACTCTACAGCTTGAACAAGTAGAAAGAGAACAACAGAGGAACCCCTCGGGCACCGGAAGAAAGGAGATCATAAAGATTAGAGCAGAGCTAAATGAATTAGAGAATAGAAAAACGATTGAAAAAATTGAAAAGACCAAGAGCTGGTTTTTTGAAAAGATCAACAAAATTGATAAACCACTGGCTAAACTTACTAAAGAAAAGCAGGAAAGGAAATAAATAACCCAAATTAGAAATGAGAAGGGAGTTGTCACCACAGATGCAACAGAAATGAAAAACATCATAACAGAATACTATGAAAGATTGTACTCTAACAAATTTGAAAACCTAGGGGAAATGGACAAATTCCTTGACTCATACCACCTACCCAAATTATTACAACGTGAAGCAGAACAACTTAATAAACCCATCACAAAGGAAGAGATTGAAAAGGTCATCAAAACACTGCCAACCCAAAAAAGTCCGGGCCCAGATGGCTTCACGGCAGAATTCTACCAAGCATTTAGAGAAGAATTATCCCCAATACTATTGAAACTATTTCACAGTATAGAAAGGGATGAAGTACTCCCAAACTCATTCTATGAAGCCAGCATAACCCTGATACCTAAGGCCGGGAAAGATCCAACAAAGACAGAGAACTACAGACCGATATCACTCATGAACTTAGATGCTAAAATCTTCAACAAAATTCTTGCCAACAGAATACAACAACATATCAAGAAAATAATCCATCATGACCAAGTGGGATTCGTACCAGAGATGCAAGGCTGGTTCAACATCAGGAAAACAATTAATGTGATTAACCACATAAATAACACAAAAGACAAAGATCACCTGATTTTGTCCATTGATGCCGAAAAGGCATTTGATAAAGTCCAACACCCATTCATGATAAAAACTCTTAGCAAAATGGGCCTAGACGGCAAATTCCTCAACACAATAAGGGCCATTTATACAAAGCCAATTGCCCACATCATCCTGAATGGAGAGACTGAAAGACTTTCCCTTGAGATCAGGAACTAGACAAGGATGCCCACTGTCACCTCTCCTATTCAACATTGTGCTAGAAGTTCTAGCCAGAGCAATTAGACAAGAGGAACAAATAAAGGGCATCTTCATCAGCAAAGAGGAAGTTAAAATCTCCCTGTTCGCAGATGATATGATTGTACATGCAGAGAACCCCAAGGAATCTATAAGTAAGTTACTCAAACTGATAGAAGAGTTCAGCAAAGTCTCAGGATACAAGATAAACATAAGTAAATCAGTAGGATTCCTTTATACCAACAACCAGACTGTTAAGGAGGAAATTATCAAATCTATACCGTTTGTGATAACCCCTAAGAAGATAAAGGACCTAGGAATTAATCTAACCAGAGAAACAACAGACCTTTACAAAGAGAACTACAAGCCCTTACTACAAGAAACTAAGAGAGACTTAGATAAATGGAAAAACCTACCCTGCTCATGGATAGGAAGACTTAACATTGTGAAAATGTCTATTTTACCCAAAGCAATTTATTTATATAATGCAATCCCAATGCAAGCTCCAGCATCATTTTTTAATGAGATGGAGAAACAAATCACCAATTTTGTTTGGAAAGGGAAGAAGCCCCGGATAAGTAAGGTGCTACTAAAGAAGAAGAACACACTGGGAGGGCTCTCATTACCCGACCTTGGAACATACTACACTGCCACAGTGGTCAAAAGAGCCTGGTACTGGTACAAGAACAGACAGACTGATCAATGGAACAGAATTGAGACCCCAGAGATGACACCATCTGCCTATGAACAGGTGATATTCGACAAAGGCCCTAAGACATTAAACTAGGCTAAAAACAGTATCTTCAACAAATGGTGCTGGCAAAATTGGTTATCCATCTGCAATAAACTGAATCAAGATCCATATCTTACACCTTATACAAAAACCAACTCCAACTGGATAAAAGACCTAAATATCAAACCTAAAACGATAAAGCTCATCAAAGAAAAGGTAGGAACAACAATGGAAGTTTTAATACACAATGAGGACAGACTCCAAAATCTGTCAAAGAAACCTCAATCAACAGAAGAGAAAGTAGATAAATGGGAACTATTAAGAATCAAACACTTTTGCTCATCCAAAGACTTTATTAATAGAATTAAAAGAACACCCACAGAGTGGGAAAAAATATTTGGCAACTCTATGTCAGATCGACACCTGATCTCCATAATCTATAAGATACTACAAAATATCAATAACAAGAAGATAAACCATCCAATTAAGCGATAGGCAAAGGAGATGGACAGATATTTCACTAAAGAGGAGATCCAGGCAGCCAAAAAACACATGCGGACATGTTCACGATCTTTAGCTATTAAAGAAATTCAAATCAAGACAACAATGAGATACCATCTCACCCTAACAAGATTGGCCATGATCCAGAAAACACAAAACAACAAATGCTGGAGAGGCTGTGGAGAAAGTGGAACCCTCCTACACTGTTGGTGGGGTTGCAAAATGGTCCAGCCTCTTTGGAAGGCAATCTGGCGCTTCCTTAAAAAAATGGATATCGATATACCATTTGACCCAGTAATACCACTACTTGGAATATATCCTACAGATTCAAGGCCTTTCACACCGACGGACACATGCACCAGAATGTTTATTGCGGCACAGTCCACAATAGCAAAAAGGTGGAATCAACCCAGATGCCCAACAATAGAAGAATGGATAGGTAAACTCTGGTACATATACTCAATCGAGCACTACGCAATGATAAAGAATAACGATGATTCCAGGAAACATCTCCTAACCTGGTTTCAACTGGAAGACATTATGTTGAGTGAGAGTAGTCAGCGACAAAAGGACAAATACTGTATGAGACCTCTACGATAAGATCTCAAAAACAGACTCATGTATAGAAGAAAAGACTCTTTCACAGCTGCAAGGGAGGGGAGGGAGGGAGGGAGGGAGGACGGCGGGGAGGGTTTACTTTAGGTAGTTACTAGAAATCTAGTTGGGAGAAAGCGGTGACAGCAGACATTAGGAACAAGAACAACATTAAGTGGACTTCAGCATAACTTGAGTACTCCTTCCATTTTGACTGAATACTGCAAGGATAGAGTAGCTGGGGCGGGGGGCGGGGGACCATGCTCTTAGGTGAATTCCAGGCCAATTGGCACGACGAGCGTTTTGCTAAGAGAGCTCTCTGCACCCCACATTGGTGAGTGGCGTCTGGGGTCTTAAAAGCTGCCAAGTTTCCATCCGAGGAGACAGCAAATGGTCCCAACTCAGCAGGAACGGATGCTCACCGAGGGCCAAAATGGCATGCGGTAAAGACAACCGAGAAGACAGAGAGACCCACAAGAGTGGGTGCCTACATCGACCTGGGACCGGAAGAACCGGATGGTGCCCGGCCACGACCAGTGATAGCCATGACGGAGCTCACAGAGAGGAGCCTCACTGGCAACACAAGAATAAAAAGAGGTGCATCATGAGATCTCCACTAAAAGACCTCAATTGATGGTCCAGCGGTTCTGGGGTTCCTCTGAGAGCATGGCCCCCGGCCCTGATGCTGCCCATTCCCATAAATTATAACAAAGGTCCACTCTTTGGACAGGAATGGAATGGACATGGCAATGCAGAGTAACCATATGTTGGAAGCACTTTATGGTTCTATACATCTATAGGATATCATCTTGCTGACCTCTAGCTGGAGGAAGGGCAGTGGAAGGAGAGGAGGGGAAAGGAGACTGTTGGGAGGATGAGACATGTATGGAGCAGAGAGGAATAGTGTGCAGTCACCGGACAGGGAGAGCAGTGGAAGCTGCATATAGGGGGGCATGTAAATTTACATGTGAATGTACATTTTCACTCAGTTATGTTAAATAAAAATAAAAATAAAAATAAACTACAATGAGATACAATAAGATGTTTGATGCCATCAAGGCTGGCATTAACCCCATAAAAACCAAAATAAATGGTGGAGAAACTATGGAGAGACTGGACGTCTTCTACACTGCTGAAGGGAATATAAAAATGCACAATTTGTCTGGAAAGCAATTTGGAACCTTCTTAAAATTCTAGAACAGAAATACCATGTGATCCAGCAGTCTCATTACCTGGAATAAAGGGCTTGGCAATTAAATCTTGGAAATTAATTCTTCTAAGTGCTATGTTTTTCATCGCTGAGTATCACTGTAGTGACCTTTGAAATACTCCTCTTGGGAAGCTATACTCTGATGCTAGTGCCAAGTTCACCTTTCAAAGCAATCTTGGAAGTCTTTCAGGAATAGCCACGGTGCACTGTGGCTCAGTGGCAAGTTTGCAATCTTAATTGTACAGTTTTCTGAGGCGGAGTTTTTAGCTAGTAAACAAATAACTGTATTGGAACACCCTCCCTACTCACCTGACCTGGCCCTTTATGACTTTTTTCTTTACCTGAAGATAAAGGAAATATTGAAAGGAAGACATTTTGTCGACATTTAGGACATCAACAGTAGCAGGGCTCTGATGACCATTACAGAAAAAGTTCTAAAATTGCCTTTAAGGTGGACTATGCACTGGCATTGGTGCCGAGCTTCTAAAAAGGACTACATCAAAGGTGACCACAGTGATATTTGGCGAAGAGGTACACAGCACTTTTAAGGATGAGGCTGCTAACTTATTTGGCAGTCCTTGTATGTCTAGTCTACTGGTCCTACCGAATCTGGTCCAAGGCAGAAAGAAGAACATCAAAAATAAGGGGAAGATTGTTCCAAAGGACTAGTGACCCACAACTACCACAGGTTTTGCTGGACTGATTCCAGGATAACTAGATGGTGCCTGACAACCACCACCAACTGCTCTGACAGGAATCACAATAGTGGGACCCAGATTGTGAGTAAAATGTAGAACAAAATGTCAACTCACAGAAAACGGTACCAACTTGTCTGACAGACAAGTGGAGAAATCCAGCGAGTGTGGCCCCAGATACCCTTTTAACTTAGTAGTGAAATGACTCCTGAGGTTTACCTTTCAGTCAAAGACGAACACAGCCCATGTAGGTTAACTTTGTACTCGAGACTAAGTGGGTACACCAGCCCAGGTTCAAGGACAAGGCAGGAGGGTACAGGAAAGCTAGATGAATGGAAATGGGAACCCAAGCTTGAGAACAGTGTTGATACACTACAGGGTTGGCAACTAGTGTCACCGAACAACATGTGTATGGTTTAATGACAAAGTAATGTGCTCTGTAAACCTTCACCTAAAGTGTGTGTGCTCATGCACACACAAATCCACCCACCCACACCCCATTACTGTGCCTTAAAACCAAAAAATCAAACCTGTTGGTGAGGAGTTGATTTCGACTCAGTCACCTGACACGACTGAGTAGAATTTACTGCATAGAGTTTACCAGGCTGTGAAGCTTTATGGAACCAGGCTGGAACACGTCTCTCCTAGAACAAATGATGGATTGGAGCCATTCAACCCTGGCTGAGCACTTAAATATTGCGCCACTAATGGTCCCTCAAGCTCCCAAAGGAAGGTCTATTAATTTTCCAGGCCTATTAATTACCACACACTGGGTTGCTTAAAAAAATATATCACCTCCATGATTTCATGACCAGAAATCTGCGTGATCCAGGTGTGGGCAGGTCTCAGCTCTTGCTGTCAGCTTCCTTCTTGCCTCTCCCAGCATCTGGTGGATGCACTGTCTACATCAGCGCACTGTCAACATGCCATGCCTTCTTCCTTTGTGACTCCCCTGTATGTCTATAAGGACACTGGACACTGGCTTCAGGGCCTATCTGGTTCATCCAGGATGATGCCATTTTGAGAACCTTAAGCTAATTATACCTCTAAGACCCTTTTGCCAAAGAAGGACTTATTCCCAGGAATAGGATTTCCTACACGGATGTACTTTGGGTGGGAAACAGGTCAGTCCATCACAGCAGGGCAGATGTGGGACAGAGTTGGGATGGGAAGCAAGGTCACGGTCGTGAGGACCCTGCTGAGTGGACCCTCTACCTGTGCCCTCAGCTCATAGGGCACCTGGAGCCCAGCTTGACCAGCCAGCCCTCTGGGGCCGATGTGAATCAAGGGTACCATCCTGGGCTGGTAGCAGGCAAGAGAAAATGGCTGCAACGACCACGCAGTGGGGGAAAGTGCTCTCCCCTGGAAGCAGTTTCTGTCCCGCAGCCACTACCCGTGCTGTCTACTGACCAAGGACAGCACCATGTCAGCTGAGAAAGGAAAACACTGGATCAGTTCTTACGGTCCTAGGGAGCCAGCAACAGAAGGTAAACTTGGAGGTTCAGAGTCAGAAAGCTAAAAATACCACCACGAGGTCTCCATGGTGCCCCCAGGGATTCAGGACAGAACAAGCCACAGCCCACGAGGGCTAGGCATACATTCCACCAAGTGTCTCGGTGGTGGAAACCTGGGTGGCGCTGACACCCAACCCTGGGAAGGGGTAGTGAGGGTCTAAGGGCCTGCAGTGAGGGCTAAGGGTTCTGAGGCCTGAAGGTGGGTGGGGAAGGGCCCAGGGGACAGGCCCGGTGTTGGTGTGCTGGGAGAATTGCTGTTTTGGGGTCCACGGCCAGTGAGCCCTGAATAGAGTGGGAGAGCAATGGTTCCAGGTGGCCCAGGAGGGAATGGACATTAGGTGACCAGACCCACCTTCCAGGAAAACTGGGGGGATCACTTCCTGGAATATCAGAAAATCATTACCTCTCTCCCAGAGCCCAGAATGGATTCTTCCATTATGTAAACAGTATCTAGGCTTCAACTTTACAACAGCTGAACTGCTGAGGAGTCCTGAGACTGTCAGCTCTCTTTGCCTGAGATGACACCACACAGATCTGTGGGGAGGCAACATTTATTACAGCAAGAGGCCTAAACAGCATTGGGGACAACTGTTTGACCCAGAGAAGCCCGAAACTTCTATCACTTCAGATACTCTCAGAGCTTTTCTACCTCCTCCCTTTACATGGAAGTGAACAATCTGTTTTCTCAAGTTATTTCTGCTCTTCTGATACTTTGGGGAAGAAAAAACGATTCAGCAGAGCTGCTGTGAAGCCCCTGAGAGGTGCGGAGACAAGAGGTGTGTGGTGGTCATAGCTTGTTCTGCGGAGTTCCGTGAGACCTGACTATACACTAAACGCTCACTGCGTCAGTCAGCTAGGGCTGCTCCAACAGAAATACCAAAGTGGGTGCCTTTAACAAAGGCAGGCTATTCTTACACAGTCCGGTAGGCTACAAGTCCAAATTCAGGATGTCCACTCCAGGGGAAGGTTTTCGCCCTTGTGGGCTCTGGAGGAAAGTCCAGTATTCCACAGTCTTTTCCAGGGAGTGTCTTGGTGCAGGAACCTCAGGTCTGAAGGACACTCTCCCGGTGCTGCTTTCTTGATGGTGTGAGGTTCCCAATTCTCAGCCTGCTTCTCTTTCATCTCTTGCAGGATGAAAGGATTAAGGGTGGGGCAAGCCATACTCCACGGAAACTCCCTTTAGAGGGCAACAGGGAGGTGATCTTGTGAAGGGATTTACAGCCCCACCCTAATCTTTAACATACAGCACAGGTAAAACCCAAAACAGAGGCTAGTCACAAGATACTGGGAATCATGGCCAATCCACATGGCTACATGTATTTCTGGGGGGACACAGTTTGATCCATAACACTCACCTTTACTTCCTGCCAACAGGACTTCTCCTCTGGGGTGATATGTTTTGACTTCTGGCTAAATCATCACCCAAACTCCCTGCAGACACAGGGTTTCTCCTGTTTCTGGTGAACAGTGAGGTTTGACTTCCCACTAATGCCTCACCCACACTCCTTGCAGACAAAGAGCTTCTACCCTGAGTGTGTTCCCTCCTGTGCTATGAGGTGTGACTGAGCACTAAGGCCTTGCGCACATTCCCTTCACATATAAGGCTTCTGGCCTCAGTGTGTCTCTGAGGTATGACTTCTGGCTGAAGCTATGCCCACACTCCCTGCAGACATAGGGCATCTCCCGAGTGTGTCCTCTGGTGAATGAGAAGGACTGACTTTCTACCGAAGCCTCGCCCACAATCCCTGCAGACATAGGGCGTCTCCCCCCAGTTGGTCCTCTGTTGTTTGATGAGGTGTGACTTCTCCCTAAAGCCTCACCCACAATCCCTGCAGACACAGAGCTTCTCCCAAGTGAGTCCTGTGGTGTCTGCTGAGGTAGGACTTCTGCGTAAACCCCGCCCACACTCCATGCATACATAGGGCATCTCCTCTGAGTGTGTCCTCTGGTGAACAAGGAGGACTGACTTTCTACCAAAGCCTTTCCCACACTCCCTGCAAACATAGGGCTTCTCCCCTGAGTGTATCCTCCGGTGCGAGATGAGGTTTGACTTACGCGTAAATCCTCGCCCACACTCCCTGCAGACATAGGGCTTCTCCCCTGTGTGTGTCCTCTGGTGATCAAGGAGGACTGACTTTCTACCAAAGCCTTTCCCACACTCCCTGCAGACATAGGGCTTCTCCCCTGAGTGGGTCCTCAGGTGTGAGATGAGGTTTGACTTCTCCCTAAATCCTCGCCCACACTCCCTGCAGACATAGGGCTTCTCACCTGTGTGGGTCCTCTGGTGTTTCATGATGTTTGACTTATACATAAAGCCTTGCCCACACTCCCTGCAGACATAGGGCTTCCACCCGGAGTGTCTCTTCCGGTGCGAGATGAGGTTTGACTTCTGTGTGAAACCTCGCCCACACTCCTGGCAGATATACGGCTTCTCCCCTGTGTGGGTCCTCTGGTGTTTAATGAGGTTTGACTTCTCCGTAAAGCCTCGCCCACACTCCTGGCAGATATAGGGCTTCTCCCCTGTGTGTGTCCTCTGGTGTCTCACGAAGTCTGAGTTATAACTAAAGCCTCTACCACACTCCGTGCAGACATAGGGCTTCTCCCCTGTGTGGGTCGTCTTGTGTTGGATGAGGCTCGACTTCTCCACAAAGCCTCGCCTGCACTCGCTGCAGACATAGGGCTTCTCCCTTATGTGGGTCCTCTGGTGTTTGATGAGGATCGATTTTTCTCTAAAGCCCCGCCCACACTCGGTGCAGACATAGGGTTTCTCCCCTGAGTGTGTCCTCTGGTGTGTGATGAGGTTTGACTTCTGCCTAAATCCTCGCCCACACTCACTGCAGAAATACGGCTTCTGCCCTGAGTGGGTCCTCTGGTGTCTGATGAGGTTTGACTTCTCCCTAAATCCTCGCCCACACTCCCTGCAGACATAGGGCTTCTCCCCTGTGTGAGTCCTCTGGTGTTTGATGAGGCTGGACTTTACCGTAAAGCCTCGCCCACACTCCTTGCAGACATAGGGCTTCTCCCCTGAGTGTGTCCTCTGGTGTTGTATGAGGCTTGACTTCTCTGTAAAGCCTCGCCCACACTCCCGGCAGACATAGGGCTTCTCCCCTGAGTGTGTCCTCTGGTGTATGATGAGGCTCGACTTCTGCGTAAAGCCTCGCCCACACTCCCTGCAAACATAGGGCTTCTCCCCTGAGTGTGTCCTCTGGTGTGTGATGAGGGTTGACTTCTGACTAAATCCTCGCCCGCACTCCCTGCAGACACAGGGCTTCTCCCCTGTGTGGGTCCTCTGGTGTTTGATGAGGATCGACTTTTCCCTAAAGCCTTGCCCACACTCGGTGCAGACATACGGTTTCTCCCCTGAGTGTGTCCTCTGGTGTGTGATGAGGTTTGAGTTCTGCCTAAATCCTCGCCCACACTCCCTGCAGACATAGGGCTTCTGCCCTGAGTGGGTCCTCTGGTGTCTGATGAGGCTCGACTTCTGCCTAAATCCTCGCCCACACTCCCTGCAGACACAGGGCTTCTCCCCTGAGTGGGTCCTCTGGTGTGTGATGAGGTTTGACTTCTGCCTAAATCCTCGCCCACACTCCCTGCAGACATAGGGCTTCTCCCCTGAGTGGGTCCTCTGGTGTGTGATGAGGTTTGACTTCCGCCTAAATCCTCCCCCGCACTCCCTGCAGACACAGGGCTTCTCCCCTGAGTGTGTCCTCTGGTGTGTGATAAGGTGTGATTTTACACGAAAGCCTCGACCACACTCCCTACAGACATAGGGCTTTTCTTCTACATATGTCCTCTGCTGTGTGATGAGCTGTGACTTTGGGCTAAAGTCTTCTACATACTGTCCACAAAGGACTTTGGTCATTGTTGAGATTCCTGCCCCCAGGAGTAATGTGTCTGTGTCCTCACGATTCACCTTCAGGACTGGGCTGCTCTGTGACTCCATCACTCTCTCACCATCCCTAGGCCTCCCCATCTGCGCTGTGGATCCGGGGCGGCAGGACGTTGAAATCCGCCCTGCCCGTGTCTCTTCAAACACTGGTCTGGACACATCTCCTCTCTCTGGACCTTCGGCTTTGTCAGTCCAGTTGTGTTGCTCAGAATGCTCCTGCCTCTGAGCCACTGGATGGCAGTCCTCCGATTGGAGGTGTTTTCTTGTTCTGTTCTCAGAGGGGTGGCTGCGATTCACGTGTTGGCTGAGGAATTTCTGACTGGAGAAGGCGAGGGTGCAGGAGGGACATGGATGGATCTCTTGCCTTCCTTCTCCTGGAAAAGCAAGTTTTCAGTGAGAGTTGGTGCACACAAAGATGCCTAGCCATCTGCTTCATCTCATGAAAAGCCTTCCCTGGGATCATCAGTGTGTTCGCAGCACAGGTCCCCGCAGCAATCTGGAACCCCACAGCAAGGCCCTTCTCTATAGTTCAGCCAGACAAGGGCCTTGACGTAGGAACTGGAGGAAGCCTGACTCTTCCCAGCTGAAACTACTCCACAGGCATCTTCCAAGCCCTTTCACTACTTGGATATGGAGTGGGCAGCGTTTTTAACTCATCACTGCCTTTCTACAGGCTGTGACTACCCTGTCACTGTTTGCTTAAAAACCAAACCTCCCAAAGCAGATGGTAGACGGTTAATGCAACTCTAGGCTCCATTCCCCTCATTATCAGGTTTCACTTCCTCAACCTCCCACTTCAAAAATGGGGTGTCATGCGTTTGCTCATCTGAAAATAGCTGTTGAAAGCCCATTATGTGCTGGGCATTCAGTGAAGGCACAGACACTGAAGAAGTTTGGGTGCCTAACGCCACAGATGGATTTATGGGACACCTGGCATGTGTCCGCTCCTTGACATGTAATGCTTTCAGACAACATATGGATTCTACATCTTCACCCTTATTTTACGCATTAGGAATGCGGATCTCCGAAAATCTGGAAGTTTTGCCTGTGCTCCGCGGCTCCCCATAATGAACTCAGGTCTGTGACTTTGAAGTTAATCACACTCAACACAGCACCCTACTTCTGCCCTCCAGTGTATACTTATGGACACAAACCAACCTCAAGAACTTTTCTAGGGGAACAGCAGGGACTGGGTCCCAAATCATTTTCTTACCCAGTTTCTGTCGCGAGTGCTGATCAGAGGTACTTGCTTCTCCAGGAGACCACACTGGTTTCTGGGCCTGCTCTGAGTCAGCTGTGCACTGCAAAATTGCTGTTTCTGATACTTGCTTCCAACCCGATTCATTACTTACAGGCACCGCGGACGTTCCCTTCAACGTGACAGATACATAGTAAAGGACAAGAGGCATCCCTGCATGCGACCTTCGTTAGTGCTCCCACAGCCCTGAGCTACCCGGGAGCCAGAGGACTGGAGGGAAGAGGAAGGGCCCCCACAAAAGTCTTCAGTGTGCATCCCTTAAATATTCTCAAAAGGTCTCCGTGTAGGAGAAGGGATGGAGGGCGAAGGCTGGAGACACTAGCTGTGAATCAACACATCCTGGGAGAGATGCGGTGGGGCTTAGAGGAACAGGGAGTCCGATATAAACCAGTGCAAATGGAATGGGAGAGAAAATGTAAAAAATCACAGAGGGGATGACGCACAGGGGAATTGAGGGATGGAGCAGTGGGACTGGGAGGGGAATAGCCAACTGCTACCGATAGGCATGGAGACGACAGAACTAGCGATGCCAAAGGCAGAAAACTTGTCATATCCTGGAAGGAATACTAACTCTGGAATTAGAAAATACTGGAATAAAATTTGCCAATTCATTCCTTACGAGTTCTGCTGAATAACGCTTTACAGATAGCTAATTCTCTGGATCATTCTGTTAGTGTCTTTATGCAGAAACCCACACACATCCTCAATCTTAAAGTTACAATGTTAACAGTGTAAATCAAAGTAAGTTACTGACTACAACATGAATGTGAGACTACTTCCTTCACAGCTGTGTTACAAACTTCGTCTCCTGCACCATCTCCACAGCTAAAACTGGACTCACTGGGATCATCTTCAGAATTCTCTAACCTTCTTAAAGAGCAAAACCCAAGCCATTGCTGTGCATCTGATTCTGACAGTGACCTTCTTGGACAGAGAAGCGTCCTGTAGGGTTTGAAAGCAACAACTGGTAGGTTCAAACCACTGACATTTGGAGTAGCAGCGGAGCTCTCAGTCACCGCACCACCAGGGCTCCTTAACCTGCTTGCTAATAGCTGAGATTACAGATGCGCAATCACGCATTGAGAAAATAGTGACGTGTCTCTCGGGGACCGAAGCTGTGCCTGGGACTTCCGAAACCGGTCAGATACCCAGGAGGCTCCACAGAGCTGGCAATGCAGAGGGGCCAGCTAAGGAGAGGACTCAAACCACACAAGATGCATCTACTCAGTGCCCAGGGGACAGTGGCAACTTCCTCCTACAGAAATGACCGTTTCAATCAGTTTCAGAAGAATGAGTTTCTACTCAGTAGTGTGTATCTGACAGAAATTCTTAAGTCACTGTCTTACTCTGTATGTTAATCATCAGCCTAAACATCTTCAGGGCTGGGAGGTGCTTCCTCTTCTTCAGTAGGAACCCCTGACGGTGGGAACTTAGCCCTCTCCATCTGGGGTCACCCACCGAACAAAACGGCCCTTACATTTCCAGGAAGCCGGAAAAGCTAGCTCCACTTAGTCAGGGTCTAAGAGCAACAACCAGTTGAGCACAGCAGGGGACTGAGGTGTGACTCATCAGCTGGACCTCGGAGGACACAGCCTGAAATTCATAAACACGTGTAGCTTTTAATGAGCAAGTATGTGTTTCCGATTCCACTCCATTCCAGGTGGCACTATCACATCAGGTGTGCAACTAAACATGCCTGTACCTCAGTTTCCTGATCACTGAAACAGTCATCGCTCACAGGCTTGTCTGGACCAACGGTGTTTGAAAACTGATTCTCACAGCATCATTATTTCAAGCCTGTACGTTCAGTTTGTACTCTCCAGATGGGAGAGGCGGGTCAGCACTGGCTACAAAGGGAAAAGCTGGATGTTCAAGTCCACCCCCAGGCCCCTCGGAAGAAAGAGCTGGCAGCCTACTTCCGAAAGGTCACAGCTTGAAACTCCCATGAGCACAGCTCTGCTCTGACACAGCAGGAGCTGGAATAGAGTCAGTGGGTACGACCGTTCTATCTGGAGTCCCTGGGTGGTACAAAGGGATAAGCTCTTAGCTATGAACAGAAGGATAGGAGTCTGGAATCCAACCAGAAGAGCCTGAAAGAAAGACCTGGTAATCAGTTTCTGAGAGATCACAGCCATTGCAAACCTCCCGACACAAGGGTTGTGAAGAGTTGCAACAGACTCAACAGCAAGTCTTTTTTTGTTTCTTTTTAAGATTCTATTGGGGTTTCGACTAACCATCCTCTTAGAAGGTTAAAAAAAATTAAGGAAAATTTCATCACTGCTCCATCTTACGCTGTTACCTAGTAAGTGGTAACACTTGCCAATCCAAGTGCCCTCGAGTCGGGTAACAATTAAGTTTATTAATATAAAGTTCTCAGAAATAAAGTCAGGAATACTATGGAAATGAAACAAGCGGTAGTCTATCACTGTCAGAGCCGTTATGGGTGGGACTGTGGGCACGAGTGGCCGGCAGCAGTCCTGGTGCCCCCTGAGTGTGGCTTCCTCAGGAGGGTGTTCTTGCCCGTAGGACTCACAGATACTCACCTTCGGGGGTTTTCTCGGCTGCACTCTGGAGGCCATCCAGGGAGGTTTGCCTGAAAGGCAATGAGAAATCAGAATTTATTTTGCTTAGTGAATGCTCCAGACCCTGGTAATGCTCAGGTACGGATACAGAATTACAAAGCAGAGCATGGAGAGCCCAAGGGTTATCCAAGGGGAGTTTCAAAGGGTTTCTACAGTATCATCCCTTAATGTGCCATTGGTTCCACAAAATGTTTAAAATCTCACCTCTGATTTATCTTATAGACACAAAGTATGTCTTATATTTAAAGACACTAGTCAAGTAGAGTGGTGGTTGGAACTGGATTCAGACAGAGATCTGTGATAAACCAGGAGGGACAGGGTCATCTATGAAGACTCTCTCCCTGTCAAAACTAAACAAGCCAACACCGTGTTTGACCCATCACACTACTTCTGTGAGCTGACAAGGTCTGAAATGTGTGGATGGGAATCACAGATGTTGCATCCAACTTGATCTTTCCTGCTTAGGAGGACCGACTATCGTTTTGTAATCTGTCCCGTCTCGGCTTACACATTTATTTTATAAAGAGGCCCCAACACCTTATCTGCCTGAAGCAGCTGGCCTCCGATCAGGTGGGCAAGCTCAGGACAATTAAACAGCTCTCAAGGCTCTCCCGAGATCAAGCCTGAAAGACCAGGCTCTGTTTGGGGTAACACAATCGTGGGTAGTGATTAAATGTACATGAATAACGTATCTTGATAAATGTGCTAACTGCGCATTCTTGTAAAGACATTGAAGGCACAGACTATGAACCACTATAAAATTAACATTAGAAAGTAGTTTCACACTTAAATTAAGCTTCCTTAATTGTCCTTGGATTCATCCTGAAGCTTTAGCAAACATAATTTTGTTAAAGAAAGGTAATCAATTTTAAGCATAAAGAAAGCCTAGACAATTGTACAGGAAAAACCTACAAACCCACTACCATGGAGACCTTAACATTCTGCTACAACTGCGTCTCAGCTTTTCATTTCTTTTAAAATTGAAAAAACGACAGCTAATCATACCTACGTCACCTGTGAGCCCTCCCTCCTTTTCTGATGGTGGATCTGGTATTTCTTATTCATGTTCCTATTGTCATTTATCTACCATCTATTAATATAGCTGCAAATAGGATACGAGGTCTGACAATTAGCATTGTAAACTCATCAGAGAAAAACTGCTGCGGATCTGACTGTTGAATATCACTATGGTCACCTTGGAAGTACATCCCTTTGGAAGCTGTGCAGTGATGCCAGCACCTCATCCACCCTTCAAAGGACTTTTGGAACTCTTTTGCTGGAATGGCCACCAGAGCTGTTGCTGGATTACCCTCGATGTCCTTGAATGTCATCAAAAGGTCTTCCTTTCAATAGCTCCTTTATCTTTGGGTACAGAAAGAAGTCACAGGGAACCAGATCAAATGAGCAGGTAGCATGTTTCAATACAGTTATCTGTTAACTGGGTAAAAACTCCCTCACAAACAACTCTACAATTAAGTTTGCAAACTTGTCACCGTGCAACCGTGCACAATGGCCATTCCAAAAATGTTCTCAAGGGTTGACCAGGTGTTGGTGTCACTGCATAGTGATGGCAATAACATTCAGCAATGAGGTCTACAACACTTAGAACAACAGAGTTCACAGCTGTAACTGTGAGACCTCCTGTGCTATCTAACAACAGAAACCCTGGTGGTGTAGTGAAGTACTATGACTGCTAACAAAAGATCGCTAGTTTGATGCCTCCAGATGCTCCTTGGAAACTAGGTGGCGATTCCACTCTGTCCTGTGGGGTCACTATGACTGAGAAACACTCTGACAGCAGGGGCTTCTCCAAAAATTTTTAAGCCATCTTACACATTTTCAAAGTTTCAAAAACTAGCCTTTCATTGAACATACGCTTTGCATCTTGCCTGCTTGGCTAGGAATAAGCCCTCTCCCTTGCTATTTTCTGAAACCTGTCCAAGGCCTGAACCGTGAAAATCCTGTTGGCCTCACCTTGCTGCGTAGGTGTCCAGTCCTCACTGGAATCCTTAGTCTCATCCACATTAGCTTTGATGATCTTTCTGCGACAAAACGTGAAGGCTGGGCACGCGGCTCTGAGACCTGGAAAGAAGCAAAACCTTTGTATTTAAGGGGAAAGCTAGGAGCAAAAAGGAACAGCTGCTCGGTGATGGGCTCAGAGAGCATAGAATAGACACAAGAAAAGCAACTTTCCCTCCAGGTGCTTCCACGTGGTCTGAAAATTAAGTCAGCAAACCTGTCACTGTGCAAGGAGTACTCTGATTGTACATCTTCCAATACAGTTCTGTTTCTTCTTTTGGCATTCTTTGCTATGTGCAATGTTTTTCTCCAGTAAAATTCAAATCTATCAAACCCTGTCTTCCCTATTGACTGTCCAGCTTTTGCATGTACCTGATATGACTCAAAATTGCTTGAGTCAGGCAGTTTTCAAGGTGGTGTTCCAAGGCCATCTTCCTCAGCAGAGAAGTAGACCTACAGATGCTCCTGGCACTAGAATTATAGAGAAGTTCCATTTCATAGACAAAAGCTATGTTCTTCTGAATGCATGTGGATCTCAATCTCCCCTTGATGCTAAATTCGCTCCCTTTACCCAGAACTTCCTCTGTCGTCTGTGCACTGCCAGGTGCCAAATTTGGATGCTCTACTGGGGCCAAAAGTAGGACGCCATACGCAAGACCTGAGCTATTCTCCTGGACTTAAATAAGAACTGTTTAATGAATGGTGGAAAAAAATTCTGCCAGGTTCTTAAGCAGGAAAAATCAGGGTAGAAACAAGACCTTTACGTAGGCACAGATGACTATCAGCCCCCTATCTTTCTGAATGCATACAGATGGAAACCTATGCCCACACCAATCACCACTGCCCAGGTAGGAATGAAGAGCTAGCACCAAACACTTGGTGACCAGCTATTGGGGAACCTTAGCTGAACACATAGCAGAAAAGTTAATGAAATTCTGGGCTAGTGTTCCAAGTAACAGCTCTAAGAACGTGGTGACAGAATTTCCAAAAAGAAATGAAACCCACTGCTGTAGAGTTCGATACAACTCATTGAGACTCTAGATTTCAGAGTAGAACGGCCTCACAGTTTCCAAGGAGTGCCTGGCAGATCGGGAGTGCCTGGCAGATTGGAACTGCCAATCGTTTGGTTAGCCTACGTAACACTGAATCTACTACACTAACACATTTTCCCTAGAATCTCCAACACACTCATAATCAAACTACCTCACACAACCAGTCTCTATGGATATTTCAAAAACAACAAAAAACAGAACACAGTAAACAGATTACCAAAAACTTTCTGATAGCTCTGAGACAACAGTCAACATAGATCCACTAAAAGAGGAAGTCTAAAATGACTTCAGAAAGCTCCCAAAACAAAGAAGCAGAACATTTTCCAGACACACAAAACTTCTTGGAATTACTGGAAGTAGATTACAACAGATTAAAATAGAAAGCTCTTCAAGAGGTCAGAAAGGAAATCAGGAAATATGCAGCACCCAGTCCAGTGCTGTCGAGTTGGATCTGACTCATGGTGACCCTACAACAGCATAATAAAAAATTACAGACGACAAGAAAGACTTCAACAACAACCATCTGAAATTCAGCAGATTAACAGCACAATTACAGAATTAGACCACTCTGCAGAAAGTCAAAGGAGCAGAATTAAGGCAATGGGAGGCACAATTAGTGAGAATGACGATAAACCAACTGTTTAAGTCATCTGGAACAGCTCTAACAGGGGCAGCATCAGTGGGTGATTTTAGCAAAGAAAAGTTTATTCTTAAACACTACAGTAGGCTACAAGGATGAATTCAGGGTGTCTGTGCCAGGAGAAGGATTTCCCTTTGTTGGTTCTGAGGAAGAGCCTGGTGTTGCATGAATCTTTGTTCAGGAAGCACCTTTGCCCAGGAACCTCACACCTGACAGACTGCTCTACTCCCAGTGCTACTTTCCTGATGGCATCAGGTTCCTAACTCTCTCCTTCCTTCCCTTTCCTTCTGTCTCTTGTACAATAAAAGGTGGTGCAAGACACACTCCAGGGAAATTCCCTTAGTAAGGAGTTGCAGTCCCACCCAAAGTTCTTCTAAACTAATCCTGACTATTGACCGCAAACAGAGATGACGATTTACAGCATAGGAAAGTCACGGAATGAAGGGTAATCACACAATAATGGGAATCACAGCCCACTGAAATTGCTATGTACATTTTTGAGGATACACCATTAAACCCATGACAGAAACAGATACCAACTATGTGATGAAAAATCGTCAGACAAGACAATTTTAACAAATGAAGAAACAGCAATGCGGACATAAACTAAAATGAATAATATGTGAATGACTAGAGTATGACAACAGGCTGGAGAATAACACAAAATACAGAGAGAACTGTTGAAGATCTGTTGACAAAAAACTTCTCTGATATCACAAAAGATGAGAAGATATCTATCCCAGATGCTCATCAAACTCCACACAGGACAGATCCCAGAAGAAAGGCACCAAGGGATATCATAATCAAACTTACCAAAACTAAAGATAAGAAGAAGGTTTGGAAGCCAGTTAAGGCCAAACAAATTAATAATCTACACAACAGTCAGAAGACAAAACTTGGAAGGCTCAGCAGAAACCATGAAGGAAAAAAGGAAACCAAATGACATCTAAAGCCTTGAAAGAAAACATCTGCCAGCCAAAAATTAGGTACCCTGCAAAACTGTCTCCTAAATATCGTGGTGAAACTAGGACACTCGGAAATAAACCCAAGTTTAGGGAACTTGCAAAACTCAAAGTGAAATTACAGAAAATACTGAAGGAACTTCTTCAGTTAGAAAATAGACAACACATGATAAAAATGAAAGGGTACAATACAGGACAGAGAAATTACACATCTACTCAGATAGAGAAACCATAAAAATACATCAAAGCTAAAACACTTAAGAGTACAAAAACTGACATGTCTGGAAACACAAGAGGACAATACTTATCTAAACGTGAGACTAAATAATGTAGTCACAGGTCTTTCATATGGAGCGGAAGTCAAGGCAACACAGGAATTTAAAGACTGGCTTAAATTTAGAACAACAGGGGTGAATACTAAGGGAACGACAACGGAAATGAACATTTCTACACATCAAAATAAAAAAGCAAAAACATGAAGGGTCAACAAACATGATCCCAACAACAATACACAAAAGGAAAAGAAAACTGATAAACGAAAAGGACTTAGCACAGAAAATTAAGTGGAATAAACAAACTGTCAACAACGAACAGAAAAACAAAATAATAGCGCTAAATTTATACCTATCAATAATTATGCTGGATAGAAATGGGTTAAATCTATCAACAAAGTGACAAAGAATAGTAGAACAGGTAAAAAAACACAATCCATCTATAAACTGCCTACAAGACATACATCTTAGACATTAAGATATGGGGTCTGACAATGAGGTCCACAGACTTAACTGGTCTAAGGGCCACATAACTTATTGCTGAATCTCACCACCGTCACCTGTGAAGTACACCCCTTGAGAAGCTATGCACTGATCCCAGCACCTAGCCTATCCTTCCAAGCAATTCTCGAACTCTTTCTGGAACGGACATTGCACACTTGTGGCAGGGTGGCAAGTTCATGCACTTCATTGTCTAGTTGTCTTTGAGGGAGTCTTTATGCAGTAAATAACTGCATAGGAACACCATTCCTGCTTACCTGATCTGACTCTCAACGAACTATCTCTTTACCCCAAGTCAGAGGGGATACTAAAAGAAGACATTTTGATGATATTCCAGGTATCAAGGGTAATACGATGATCAGAGCTGTCATATCAGCCTTGATGTCCTGATGTCATCAAAATGGCTTTCTTTCAGTATTTCTATCTTCAGCTAAAAAAGTCACTGGAGGCCTGATCAGGTGAGCAGGGAGGGTGTTCCAATACCGTTAGTTGTTTACTGGCTATAAACTCCATCACAGACAGTGCGTTGTGACCTGTGGCACTGCTGTGATGCAAGAGCCGTGAGCTGTTCGTCACAGGATTAGGTCACTTTCACCTAACTTTTTCACATGGTATTTTCAGCACTCCAAGCAGTATGGTTAGGTTACGTGTTGGTCGAGTTGGTAAAAACTCATGACAGACAATCACTCTAACATCAAAAAACATTAGCAACATCATTTTGATTCTTGATTTGGACAGATGGAACTTTTTGGTCCGAGAGACCTGGCTGACTTCCATTGAGCACTGTGACGCTGTGTTTCAGGGTCCTACTGGTACACTCATGCTTTACCAACAGTGATGACACGACCCAAAACATTGTCTTGCCTCTACAAAACGTCTGCTGAGCAGAGCAACAGCTTTCAGAAAGCATCTCAATCAGTGGGAGAAACCAGGTGGACAAGAAGAGCCTACTCATGCCTCCACAATCAGTGAAAAACAGCACTCAGTTGTAAAAGCTAACTAGCCTGAGCCCAATCTACCACACACAGATCAAGGACATTCCTTCAGAGAGAACCTTTCTCCCTCTTACTGGCACTTCTCACTCTCTTCTCTGCAGAGCCCCAGCTGCAAAGACTGATGTACTACCTGAGTCAGAAGCAGGACTCCTTGCCTGTGCCCTGACCCATTCTCACACACTTGAAGAGGCAACAATTTAACAAATAAAAGGAGAGAGGATACAAAATAATCTGTTGGCTGCCCCAAGCCAGGAACACACAGAAAAACAGTCTGGGATAAGAGGACACACCTCTCTCACATACACTGATGGAGGGCTGTCAGCTCCCCGCTTTTCTCAGCATGTGCAGGCACCTGTGCCTATATCAATCACCCTGCCCATCTCGGAACGCAGGGGACAGCCTGCAGCACATACCTGATGACCGACTTCCTGGGCACTGCAGCTAAGTACTACAAGAAAATAAATAAATGCCTAGGACTGCATGCTTAGTGACAGCTGTAACCACTTGGTGGCAGGATGTTAGGGCCTGAAAGCCACCGACAGTGAAACTAAGTCACATGACCAGCCTGTTTTCCTATTTCAAAACAAAACCGGAAGCTAGAAAATAGCAAGGAGACAAACAAATACAATAACTTGGGGATGCCTCAGAAATAACAGTCAATATCAATTCTCTTAGAGGGCAGACCACTTCAGCTTGAGAAAGCTCCTCAAACAAAGAGTCAAGAAATTTTCAGGAGTAGAGAACTTTCTGGAGTTACAGGGGTTGGAACACAAAGCAGTGATATTCACAATTTGTTTTACTCAGCTAGGACTGCTCTAACAGTAATACCACAGAGTGGATGGCCTTAACAAAGGAAGGTTTATTCTTACATAGTCTGGTAGTCCACAAGTCCACATTCAGGGTGTCCTCTCCAGGGGAAGGCTTTCCCCTTGTCGGCTCTGGAGGAAAGTCCGGTATCGCATCAGTCTTTGTTCAGGGAGCATCTTGGCACAGGAATCTCAGGTCTGAAGGACGCACTCTTGTAGGGGTGCTGCTTTCTTGTTGGTGTGAGATTCCCAATTCTCTACTTGCTTCCCTTTCCTTTTATCTCTTGGAGGATGAAAGGATTAAGGTGGGGAAAGACATACACCAGGGAAACTCCCTTTACAGTGGAGCAGGGAGGAAATCTTATAAAAAGATTTACAGCCCACCCTAATCCTTTAACATACAGCACTGGAAAACCACAAGGTGGAAGACAGCCACAAGACACTAGGAATCATGGCCCAGTCACATGGCGACACATGTTTTTGGGGGGACACAATTCTATCTATGACACAAATCCTCAAGAGATCGAAAACCGATCAAGGAAAAGGAAGCACAAACTAATGACACATGGAACAGGCTGCAAGAAATCACAGAGAGGAAACAATCAGAAATCTAGAACATCAGTATCAAGTTGCAGAATTACAAAATTCAATACCAAGTCAATGGAGCAGAATTAATGCAATGGAAGGTAGAATTAGTGAGACTGAAGGTAAAGCAATGGACACCAACATATTTGAGGAAAAATCAGCTGAAAACCATTTTTAAATGAAAAATACTAAGAATTATATGGGAATACATTAAGGGAAACACTCTATCAGTGATTAGAGTACCAGAACAGACAGAATTGTGGAAGAATTCTTTACAGAAAAGTTGCCAGATATCATGAAAGATGAGGTGACAAATATACAAGATGCTCATTAAAGTAGATACGAGGTTGATCTCAAAAAGATAGCCATATTACACTCAAATGTGCCAGAAATAAGGATACAGAGAGAACTTTAAAAGTGCCTAGGGATGAACAAAAAATAATCTTCCAAGAAGGGAGTAAATTCAGCACTATTCAGCAGAAGCAATAGAGGCAAGACAGATACAAAGTTTTGAGGAAAAAAACTGCCAGCCAAGAATTACATATCAAGCAAAACTGTCTCTGAAATACGACGGTGAAATCAGAATGTTTCCACATAAACAGAAGTTTACATAATTTTCAAAAACCAAACCAAAATGACAAGAAATACTAAATGGAGTCTTTGAATTAGAAAACCAATAGCATCACATAATGAACCAAGACTAGAATGCAGGACAGAGCAAACATATATCAATCCAGATAGGGAAACTGCACAGCAAATTAAAACTAAAACACTAAAAATAGTGAAACAGAGCATTTTGACCAAAAAAACAGGCATTTGGGGGCAGGGGAGAGAAGGCTTCCAGTGACATACATCCCTAGTCGGTGCTGCCTTGTTCCATGGCAGCTGAGTACATGAGAACCCGGGAGCAGACGGATGTCTGAGGCATAGCTTCCTGGGACAAAAGGAGGGACAAAAGGAACCCGTGAGGCATCAGAACTGCACCAACGAGGCTCTCTTTTCTGCAGAGAACTGACAGCTGCAAAGGCTGCCCCAGGGACAGGAGCAGGTGTGCAGTCCTCACTGGTAAGGTTTCAAATGGCAACATAAACCTACAAAGCACACAGATGTGCCCATAAAACATATGGTCAGGAATGGCCATGCTAAGCGCAGAGCTTACCAGCAAGTCGTCCGGGAAGAAGACTGTCTTACACAGTTGTAAATCATTTGATGAGTCTGTCAACAGCATGGGCATTTTATCACTTTTAACATAGTCATTCTTTCCGTTCATGAGGCTGACTTCTGAAACCAGCACTTTGGACAAAGGCAGGTTAATAAGGGCTAAATTCCTACACAAAGCACCTGCACCAGGTGACAGGCACAGTGAAGGGCCTGGACCTGCACAGGGTACATGATGCAAAGACTTTAATATCTGCAATAACCCCTGGACAGGTGTCCCCTGACACATTTGTGGAGCACTGGGTGGGGCAGAGGGCTGGAAAGGATGCGAGATACAGGTCTCATCTGAAAAGATGGAAACTCACCACACAAACCTTCGCTCAGTGCCCTGGGGTTCTAGGTCAGCATGAAACTGTATTCCACTGGCACAAGAGTGGGACAGTAAAGACCAGGACGAGGATGGACAGTGACCACGTCAGGGCAGGAAGACTGTTGGAACAGAGAGGGTCCCCTGCAGGGGTGGGGCCCGGATGGGAGGCTGGGTCAGTACCGGGTGGGGGCTAATCCTTCCCTGGCCCCCAACGACGCAGGTCCCCTGAATTTCCTATTCTAGGGCCCTAACACCAACGGCAATTGATTCTCATTCTTCTCGTCCAAAGGAATCTTGGGTGTGCTGGCGAGCAGTGATTCTGCCTGCCTGTTTTAAGTTAAACTCACAAACTATGTAGGCTCAAAGTCTAGTGTTATGTGGGCCACGTATGTTGGAATCTTAGACACTTTCCTCCTAAAAGGGGGAATAAAGTTAAATCACAGGCCTTTCTGTGGGCAGGGAGAGACTATAACCCTGCATGAGAATGAGGTCGGTACAAAACACATGCGGGATGCTGGGGCACTGCTGCTACCCTAGAAACAGGTGGTGGGATTCCTGGCAGTGCTTAGAAAAACTGCATTACTAGGGAACCAGTGTTATTTTCATGGAAAAGACAGCCCAAGTAAACATGGCAGTTGTAGGACGGCGTTTTCACGAGGTTAACTCAGCCTGCTGAGGGGCCCCTAGCTCTAATCTGGAGAGCCCTGTGAGGACCTGACAGCCTACTTCTGAAGAGAATCAGCCAGAGAAATCTGAGAAGTACAAGTGGAACACAATCTGATCTAGTGCTCGAAGATCATCCCTCCAGGTTGGAGGATACTTAAAACCCGACTGGAGAAGAGCTGCCTCCTCAAAGTAGACACAACCTTAAGGAACTACATGGAATCTAGCTTTTGGAATGGTCATTCGTGGATATGGCAGGACTGAAAAGGAGAAGAAACAGAAGCATCGATTAAAAATTGGAATGTGGAAAGTAAAAAATTATAAATGTAGGACAACTGGAAATGGTCAAAAGTGAATGCAACATATAAACACTGACATCCTAGGCATCAGTCAGCTGAGATGGACTGGTACTGGCCATTCTGAATCAGACAAATATATTGTCCACCATGACGGGTGTTTTAGTCAGCTAGGGCTGCTCTAACAGAAATACCACAGAGTGGATGGCTTTAACAAAGAAAGATTTATTCTTACACAGTCCGGTAGGTTGCGAGTCCATATTCAGGGTGTCCGCTCCAGGGAAAGACTTTCCCCTTGACGGCTCTGGAGGAAAGTCCAGTATTGCATCAGTCATTGTCCAGGGAGCGTCCTAACGCAAGAACCTCTGGTCTGAAAGACACGTTCTGCTCCCAGTGCTGCTTGCTTGATGGTAGCGAGGTTCTCAAATTGTCCTTGGTTCTTTTTCCTTTTATTCCTTGCAAGCTAAAAGCATTAAGGGTGGGGCAAGCCATACTCCAGGGAAACTTCCCCCATAGCAGGAATTCACAGCCCCACCCTAATCCTTTAACATACAGGTTAGCAAAACCGCACAATGGAGGACATTTCCAAGATACTGGGAACCATATCCCAGCCACATGGCTGCACACATTTTTGGGGGGACACAATTCAAACCATGACAACGGGAATGACATCTGGAAGGGAAACTGCGTCGTATTCATCCTCCAAGCCAATATTCCAAGATCTTTCCTGAAGTACAACACTCTCAGTGATAGGACAACATCCACATTGCCGCAAGGAAGATCAGGGAATGTGAAAATGAAGACGCTTGGCAACTTCTATAGTCTGCAACTGATGGAACATGCAAGTAGGATACACTGATAATTACCAGTGACTGGAATCGGAAAGCGAGAAAGGAGGATTGCTACTTGGGGACCATGGTCTTGGTCGTAGAGATGATCACGGAGATTGTATGACAGCACTTCGTAAAACTAACAACTTCTTCATAGCAAATACCTAAACAGCAACTATACACATAGACATCACCAGATGGAATACACAGGAATCAAACGATTACATCTGTGGAAAGGGATGATGGAAAAGCTCAATATCAGCAGTTAGAACAATGCCAGCCGTCAATTGTGGAACTGACCATCAAATGCTCCAATGGAAATTCAAGTGGAAACTGAACCAAATTGGAACAAGTCCACAAGAGGTGAAATATGAACTTGAGTATACCCAACCTGAGTCGAGGGTACCTCAGAAACTCACTTGATGGCACCTCACAATAGCAGTAGCAACAGAAGCTTCTAATAACGAAAGCTGTGACAATCTGAGTAAGAAAATAAGTACTAACATCTAGTAGGCTATACTGATAACAACAACTTAAATGAAGTGGGGTAAAGGAAAGCTATCCCATGAGATAGAACTCCAATTACTAAGTACAGAATGAATGGGTGGAATAGAAAAATCACCACTTGGGAAACACAACAGCACTAATGCTTTCAGGTAATGACGATCAGATCTAAAATAAATACACAAATGCAGAATGAAAAACACTATTTCTATAGTCTTAAATTATCTTCATATGACAAACTGATTAATGACTCATGGTAAAACTAACTTCACAGTTGGCAAAACTAGAAGAAAGCACCTTATCTATGAAAGCAAAATAAAACCTTAGTCATGAATGTATGATTGCATTTTATAGCATGCAAATGAACATCAAGTGGAAACATTAAAAAATGGGACACGACATATGCTCAAGACCTATTTCTATCACCCAAAGACTGGGAGAAACAAAAATGGAGCACGGACTCCAAAAGCAATTAGCATTGCAGCTGATCATGGAACTAGAGAAATAAACACTAAAAAAGACAGTCGCAGTTACCAGAAACCTGCTGCTTTTCAACAAAGAAATAAAGTACCTTCATTGATCCTTTCTTTCAGTTTTGGTTGTTTTCTCAGTCCCTCAGAAACTTTGTTCTCTCATCACTTTCAAAACTTTGCTGTTTCAAATTACAGCATTACGAATCACACAACTGTTACTAACCTCCTTCCACTGTCAGATCTCACATGCCCAGTGAGGTGTGACGAAGGACAACAAGCTTTGCCACATTTCTTACACTCAGAAGGCCCCTCTCCACTCTCAGTACTCACAAGGCTAGTTCAGTATGAGAAGGCCCTAAGGCTTCAGCACATTTCTTACATTTGTAAGGCCTTTCTTCACTGTGAATACTCACATGGCTACAGAAGTGGGAGGAGCAACTACAACTCGGCCACACTCTTTACAGTGACAGGGTCCCTCTTCACTGTGAGTACGTATATGTGGAGTGAGGAGCGTGGAGAATCCGAAGGATTTGCTACATTCTTTTTTTTTTATTATTTAATATAACTGAGTGAAAATGTACATTCCCGTATAAATTTACATGCCCACCTATATGCAGCTGCCACTGCTCTCCCTGTCCGGTTACAGCACATTATTCCTCTCTCCTCCATATATGTCTCATCCTCCCAACAGCCTTCTTTCCCCTCCTTTCCACCCACTCTCCTTCCTCCAGCTAGAAGTGAGCAGCATCATATCCTATAGACACATAGAACCATATACTGCATCCAATACATGCTTACTCAGCATTGCCAAGTCCAATCCATTCGTGTCCAAAGCGTGGACCTTCGTTATGATTTATGGGCAAGGGCAGCATCAGGGCCAGAGGCCATACTCTCAGGGGAACCCCGAAACCGCTGGACCATCAATTCAGGTCTTTTAGTGGAGATCTCAGGATGCACCCTTTTTCATTCTCCTGTTGCCAGTAAGACTCAACCTAGTGAGCCCCATCGTGGCTATCAGTTGTGGCGGCCGGGCACCGTCCGGTTTTTCCGGTCCCACGTTGATGTAGGCAACCACTCATGTGGGTCTGTCTTCTAGGTTGTCTTTACCCCATGTAGTTTTGGTCTTCGGTGAGCATCTGTTCCTGCTGAGTTGGGACAATTGCTGTGTCCTCGGATGGCAGCTTGGAAGCTTTTAAGACCCCAGACGCCACTCACCAATGTCGGTGCAGAGGGCCCTCTTAGTGAAAGGCTAGTTGTGGCAATTGGCCTTGATTTTGCCTAAGAGCATGGTCCCCTGCCTGCTCCCCAAGCTACTCTATCCTTGCAATATTGGGTTAAGATGGAAGGAGTACTCAAGGTATGCTAAAGTCCACTTAATGTTGTTCTTATTTCTCATGTGTGCTATCACCGATTTCCCCCAACCAGATTTCTAGCAACTATCTAATCTAAACGTTCCCACCTTCCCTCCTGCCTCCTCTTCCTTGCAGCTGTCAAAGAGTCTTTGCTTCTATACACAAGTCTCTTTTTGAGATCTTATCATAAAGGTCTAATACAATATTTGTCCTTTTGTGGATTTGCAACATTCTTTACATTCATAACGTCTATCTCCACTGTGAAATCTCGTATGTGCAGTGAGGGTTGACAAATGGGAAAAGACTTTGTCACAGTCTCTACATTTAGAAGGCCTCTCCACATTGTGAATTCTCATATATTAAGTCTGAAGAGTGCCTCAATGATTTACCACAGTCTTTATTTCATAAGGCCTCTCTCCTCGGTGAGCTGCTACACATGCAGTGAAGTCTGATAGCCTGATAAACGCTTTCCCACACTCCTCACACGCAGACAGCTTCTCTCCATCACAAAATCTCATACATGCGGTGAGGTCTGAGGAATGATGAAAGGCTCTGTCGCATTCCTTACATTCATAAAGCCTGTCCCCATTGGGAACTGTCATATATACAGTCAAGGGTGAGAAGGAACTCAAGGACCTGCCATATTCCTTACAGCGATAAAGACTCTCTCCAAGTACCCATGTCTAGTGAAGTGTGAGGCATTATGGAAGGCTTTCCCACAATCCTTGTATTCATTTATAAGGCCGCCCTCCACTATGAATTCACAAGTTTTGTAAGGCTTGATGGCCAACTAAAGGCTTCTCCACATTCCTGACATTCACAAGGCTTCTCTTCATTCTAAATTCTCATACGTCTAGGAAGGTCTGAGAAAGGACAGTCAGCCTGTCCCACATTCCTTACATTCACAATGCCTCTCCCCTTGTGAATTTCCAAATGTTTACTCTGAGGAGCAACTAAATGATTTTCCAGATGCCTTACCTTCATAAGGCCTCCTGCCACTGTGAAGTCTCCAACGAAGTTTGAGAAGGAACTAAAGAACCCGCCACATCCCTTACATTCATAAGGCTTCTCTCCACTGTGAAGTCCTGTATCTTTAGTGAAGTTTAAAGAACAACTAAAGGCTCTCCCACATTCCTCACATTGCTAAGGCTTTTCCTCTTTGTGAATTTGCCTATGTTTAGTTAACTCTGAGGAGCTGCTCAGGGTTTGTCCCATTCCTTACATGGGTAAGGCCTTTCTCCTCTCGGGGTACCCGTGTCTAGTGAATTGTGAGGACCGAAAAGCTTTAACGCATTCCTTACATTTATACGTCGTTACCCCACTGTGAATTCTCACGTTTAGTTAATTGTAAGGAGGAACTATAGGATGTGTCCCATTCGTTACATTCATAAGGACTGAATTCTGATGTTTAGTGACGTTGGAAAAGCATCTAAACGCATTCCCACAATCTTTACACTCATATACCTGTTCCCACTGTCAGTTCTTAAACGTGTAGAGAGGTTTCACAGCCAACTAAAGGCCTTCCTACATTCCTTATACTCATAAGGAATCTCTCCACTGTGAATTCTCCTATGTGTGCTGAGGTGTGACGTATAAAGAAAGGCTTTGCCACATCCTTTACATTCATAAAGTCACTCTTCACTGTCAGCTCTCAGTATGTATAATGGGGTCTGAGTTCTGAAGAAAGATGTTCCCACATTTCTTACATTCACAGGAAGTAAGTATCTGTCCAGTAAGAGTTCTCACAGGAGTGCTTTTGTAACAGGGACAACTGCACACTTCTCCACAGTCCTACATGGAGAGGCCATGCATCCAGAGTGACATCTGACAGTTTGCTGAAGTGATGAATGACCTATTGAAGTTATCCATGTTCAGGAAATCCAGAAGCATATAGGTGGGCATGCAAATTTATACGGGAATGTACACTTTCATTCAGTTATAATAAAAATAAAAAAAGAGAGAGAGTGAAGAGAAGAAAACAAAAAAAGAAATCCATAAGGATGTGCTTCCCTAAGAGTCCTCTGGAGCAAGGCTGGAGTCTTGTGGAAGTTCAGTCCACACTGACTGTCTTCATTAGTTATACAGAAGTTCCTTCTCATATGCTTGTTAAGAATAGGCGTCTTGCTTGTTGTACTCATTTGGTACCGCTCTGAGATACTATGAGTGAAAAGCTTTAGCAAAGAAAAGTTTACTTTTATAGAAGCTGCAATTCCCAATTCAGGATGTCCACTTTGGTGGCTCTGCAGGAGGGTCCCTGTGATGCATCAGTCTCTATTCAGGGAGCACCTTGGAGTAGCAACCTCAGACCTGAAGGATACGCTCTACTTCCAGTGCTGTTTTCCTGATAACATGAGGTTTCCAAACCTCTGCTTCCTTCCCTTTCTTTGTATCTCTTATAGGATAAAATGACGGGAACAGGCCCTGATTATACAGGCCATTGCAGCCGTGCAAGATGAACAGCCCTCGGCAAGCGTCTGGCTCAGCATGTTAGAAGGGTAGTCAAGGACGGGCAACTCCCTTTGGGGGTACTACCAACCTAAGACAGGGACAACACCAAGCTGTGTTGTAACCCCAAGACGGGTAAGGAGTATCCCAGCCAAGGGTGACCTAAGATAGACACCTTCCCATGACTGAATTAATAAAAACAAAAAGGGGGAAATGTGGAAGGCGGAAATGGGCCCAAGATGGCGCCTGGGCCCTTTTGACAAAGCCGGACCACACCCTTGTTTACCAGACCTAGGGCTTTCATGGCGCATGCCTGTGGGCAGTGGCTTCCCACTAGCCTATTGTGGGCCTCCTTCTTGGGAGAGCGTGGCACATGAGGATTGGAGGAATCTAGGTTATAAATTGAGCAAGCAACCTGCAAGGCTCGCTCGGACCAGCTTGTGGAGAAGTAAGAGAGAGGAGAGAATAAAGTAAGCACCAGGGACCAGCAAGAGAAAGTTGGGAAGAAGAATAAAGTCAGCAACCAGTAAGGCGGCTCGAATCCGTGTGTCCTGTCTTCTTTCTGTCAGCGGACAAAGGTACTACAAGCCACATTCCAGGCAAACTCCCTTAACAAGGGTTTTGTAGTCCCACCGTACTCCTCTTTTAAGATGATCCTATTAGCCACAGGCAGACAGTAGGATTTATAGCATACGACAATCACAAAAGGGAAAACAACCACAGAATACACGGAATCACCATCCAGCCAAATTACTAAGTATTTTTCAGGGACACAATTCTATCCATAACAATGCTGTCAGATATCAATTTGTTATCAATACACTATTCACAGTAATCACGGCCCGGAACTGTCTCGTGTTTCACAGATTAAATCATATGGCAGAGATGCTACCACTAGTTTCGCTGTAATTCTAAAATACGGGATACTCAAATAACTGTAGATAACTGAGATTTGTTTTCAATATTCACTATTTCAACTCACATTTAAGAAAAATACTACACTGTGAAAGTCTTCTGAGTCGCAATGATAAAAAGAAGACCATTGCTATCAAGCTGATTCCAACTCAGTAACCCTACAGGACACAGCAGAGCTGCACCACAGGGTTTTCAAGGAGTCCCTTGTGGACTGGAACTAATGACCCTTTGGTTCGGAGTCATAGCTCTAAAACACTACATCACCAGTTACCACAGGATATGACAGCTGGTTTTTTTTAAAATTTATATATCTCTATATATACAGAGATATATATGTATAAGGCACCAGCGGTCCTGGTTACACAAAGGTTAAGGATAAGAGCTTGGCTGCTAACCAATACATTGGCAGCTCAAATCCATCAACTGCTCCTTGCAAATCTGATCGGGCAATTGGATTCCGCCTTGCACGGTCACCGTGAGTCAGAATAGGTCCGACAGCAATGGGTTTGGTTTTCTGGTCAGGGTGTATTGGAACAGAATCTAAAAGTTGGTGGTTGGAACTAATCCAGCAGTACGTTCATGAGTCAGAACACATTTGATGGTCCTGGGCTTGAGACGTGTGTGTGTGCACGTGCGCTTCTGAGACGACAATTGGGTGCAGGTAACATGGAGAGTGTCGACAAAGGCATATCATGAAGGAAGACAGGGAACAGCAATGACTACTTCCTTGACTCTGAGCCAAAATTCTGGTCTTCAGGGTCTCTGGAAATGTGCAAAATCATCATGTCAACTGTGTGAAAAACACAGTAAGAATCTTTACAATGTCCCAGACCACCAGTAATCTGTTTACCAAAAAAATGAAGGAAAAAAAAGTACTGAAAACAACACTCACTCTTGGAACATTTAAAGGGCCATAAAGCTTTTAACCAAAATTGAAGTGAAAAGTCAGTTTCATAAACAGAATGCTGTGAGGAAGCCAACATATGCATGCTCCTTAGAGCAAACGACCTCACTTGTCTTCTTTAACAACGCATTCCCATTCCTCTGCCCGTATATGGGGTAACACCGAGAAGCATCACATATTGGTTACTACATAATAAATGTTAAAGAAAATGAAGTCATCCATACCTACTGAGGCCAGGTTTATGATGGTTTCCAGCATCACCTCTCTGTAGAGTTTCCTCTGAGAAACATCCAGCAATGCCCACTCTTCCTCGGTGAACTCCACAGCGACATCCTCACCAGCCACTGAGCCCTAGAAATACAGAATATTCTACTTCAGTAAGGTACCATGTACTCCAACATGTGTGAAACGCACAGTAAGGCTGACAGTCCTGGGGAAATGAGATTTCAAGGGTTCTGCCACAGGGTTCTCTGCTCTCCTAAGGTCTGCTCTGGGGGTCAGCCATCAGTCTAACCTCTTCACTGTCTCACTGTCTCCATTCAACCTCATGGACCACATCCTGTCTACGAGACTTAAAAACACTTCCTGTATGAGGGACATAACCTCCTCTACTTTCCCAGCCATTCCGCTCATCTCCGCTCCTTTCAGTCTAGAACACTCAGAGGACAGAGTAGAGAAATCCACTCCAACGAAAGCCCTGTTTCCACATTCAGATCACCTCTCCCTGGGACGGGAGTTTACCAACTTGCTCAGCACCCGCCTGAATACTTAAGAAAACCAGAAACAGGGTGAAACCAGGATGGAATAAATCTGAAAAGGTCCATGTGTAAACTCTTTAGGGTGCTGAAAAAAGGAATTTTCAACGAAGAAGTCAACTGAGCACTTTCAATGCCGTGGGCCCTATTTTTACAAAACTAATCCTTCCAGTTCCAACTTTTGCATTTCAGTCGCCAGTAAGTAATGATGAGTACATTTTAACTGCAATTTTGATCAATTTTAGACTGCAGAATTTGACCCCCAAAAAATCTGCAATCTCCTCATCCTTGGCCTTAGCGGTTGATGGGTAAATTTAAATGATAGTCCTATTGACTGTTCTCCCTGGTAGGAGTATGACACTCTATCCGACACTCTTCTACTGCTCTTCATAAGGTTTCCATAGGCTCACTCTTTCAGAAGTACATTGCGAGGTTTAGCCGAAATCTGTCTAAAAGTTCAGCTACCATTTGTCTACTATGAGTGACCTTCATGGTCTCTGAAATACTGATGACATGTCATCTAGCATCACAGCAAAATACAAGTGACCGCAGTACCACAAACGGACAGATACATGGGGGTTTATGCTATGGTTAACAAAGAAAACTTAAAGCAATGGCTTCAAATGCAAAACAAATGTAACTGTCATATGGTAATTATACACTCATGTGAAAACGTCTACGTTTAGATTTGTCTTGGTTCACAACCAACTATATGTCTAACCTTTTGAACCTGGATCTTAGAAATTTACATTTATACTAAGCTTTGAAAGAGTAAAATGTTGGGCATTGGTAGCAACATGCTCAAAACATGCTCACTCAAAACATGCAACATGCTCAAAACAACCAGGATAAACCACAGGCAGTATTACGGAGCTTCCTAAGAAACTGCAATTAAGCTCTTTGTATTATAAAAACTCCAAGGGAATTATTAAAAAGCAAGTGTAAATCCTACTACCTTTTGTCCAAAAAACGAGGAGAAATAATGTGTTTCACTTATGAATTTTTTTTAATATCAGGCAAAATACGCAACTCTTTGTGTTTGAAAAGTTTATATCCATTAAATTCAACAATTCTTGAAACACTCTGACCTAAAACATTTTTTTAAAGCAAACTGTTAGCCTCAGGAGTTAAATACAACATCTCATGGGCTGAGCTTACCCAGCCAAACAGAGCATTTTTAGTTTAGATTCCCATAAGACTCTGCAGTTGTTGAAAATGACTGGAACTTAACCCCTACAGCAGACAGGTGGCCAGACAAAGACTCGACTGGGGAAAGCATCCGTCTAAAACAACTCAAAGCTTCGAGGAAACAACATCCCTCCAAAAGGGATGGAGGACGACACCCCAGATATTATCCAGCTGGACCCACTGTCCATGCTCACACTGCAACGAGGAATTTGGGAGAGAACCCCACGGACAGTCAGGGCCTTCCACTATTAACACTCTCAAAGTATAAAAAGTGCAGCTGCAGTTCTGGAACTGCAGTAAAAAACCTCTAAGACCTGGGGAGCTACACACTCAACTGTGTAATCCCAAAATATGTATCAGCTTGGTTAGACTACAATTTCCAGTATTATGAGGTTTTCCTTCATTCATGATTGTAAGTTTCGTATGTGTTATCAATTCTAATCTCTGCCTGTGCTTTGTGTGGCACGATTAGGTTATGTTAGAGAGGATGGGGTGAGACTATCACATCCTTCCTATGGTCCTATCTGTGGTTCCATTTAAAAGGAGTTTCCCTAAGCGGGGGCCTCATAACACTTTTTATCCTGTAAGAGATTAAAGGAAAGGGATGCAAGCAGAGTAGGAGACCTCCTACCACCAAAAGTCAGCATTAAGACTAAAGCATGTCCTCTGGACCCAAGGTCCCTGGGCTGAGAAGCTCCTTGACCAGGGGGAGATTCAAAGACCTTCCTCCTGAGCTGAGGAAGATAGAAAGCCTTCCCTTGGCTTTGGACTTGTAGCCTACCAGAGTATGAGAAGATACACTTTTCTTTAGTGAAACTCTGTATGTAGTATTTCCATCACAGCAGCATTAGATGAGTAAGACATGGGGGCAGACAACAATCCTACAGAGAAGGGACAAGGGTGGCTCTGGAGGACCACGGACTCTCTCCTCAGTGACAGCCGCTCCATCTTCAGACTCTGTTCAGGAGGTCCTGTCACTGAACAGACACAACCAAGGCCCAGGATGAGGACGTAAACATACCAGGACGCGAGCCCTGAGACTGAAGCAAGGAAGGTAAGCCCAGGCATCCAAGAGCTGAAAGTCTACCTATTTCTGGAGAAACACTCCAGTGACAGTGGAGTGGGCCGTCAGGATGCTGCTTAGGGCTGAGTCCCTTGGCCTTCTCCGCCACCTGTTTACATGACTCGGGAACCTCAGGACCCCCACCAGTTGACATCTAGTCTCACCCCTTCGAGTAACGGTACCCTAGCACCTGGTATTATACACCATTTCTGCCTCTACCTTCTGGAACTCTAAATGAACGATTAAACACAAGAGGCCACGGCAATAAGAGGGACAGCAGAGGAAGCTGAGTCACTAGGCAGTCTGGAGGCACATGAGTGATGTCTGCTTCCCAAAGCCAGTCAGAGCAGCTGAAATCCTTACTTGTGATTCCATCAGTGTTCAAGATGGGCACCTCCTGTCCACAGCTGCCTAGACTCAACTGTGTAACCCTGTAGCATCTGAGACCTGAAACGGAAGAAGACAGTGTTTAGTAAGGAAGGACTGGTTCCCAGGCCTCAGCTCTTTCCTGGGCAGGGCGTCCCTAAGGCTCGAGGCCATGCTCCAGTCTGAGGACATCAGTATTCACGGGCAGATAGAGCTCCAGCCCCCTGAGGACACACCGCATTCTTCAGGAACCTCCACAGGCCTCCTCCTCTGATGACAAAGTCACAGAGGAGGAGCTTCCAGGCTGGCGCAGGCTGAAAACGTGAACCTGCCTCCCTCCAGGACATGTGGGGTTCAAGGCTTAGGCTAAGGGTAAACCTATGAGTTTAGAGGCTCATTTACGGAGAACAACACATACACTTACATTGGGTATCCACATGAGTGAACTATCAGGGAGAATCTATGTCAAATTCCAGTCAATGAACTCATCTGGAATCCCCGATTTTTAATTAAGGGCCACTGAAACTCTACTGGTGTGCTTTACAGGAAAGCCTTTCCTTTCATTTACAACACGGTTATATACGATCAAGCAGCCCTCGCGGTGCAGAGCTTAAGCACTGGGCTGCTAACCAGGAGGCCCAGTTTAAACTCATCAGAAGCCCGCAGGGACAAAGGGGTGACAGTAGGCTTCCATAAAGATTACAGCCTTGGAAACCCTACAGGGCAGTTCTACTCTGTCCCATGGGGTCGCTGAGGCAGACAAAATCAACTCAGTGGCAACAACTGAGGGTTTGGACTCTCAAAACAGAAAGAGAATTAACAATGTGAACGAGCAGAAAGAGAAGAAGAAAAGAATTCCTTGGGCACTGTTTTAGTCAGCTAGGGCTGCTCTAACAGAAATACCAGAGTGGATGGCTTTAACAAAGAAAGATTTATTCTTACACAGTCCGGTAGGTTGCAAGTCCATATTCAGGGTGTCCGCTCCAGGGAAAGACTTTCCCCTTGACGGCTCTGGAGCAAAGTCCAGTATTGCATCAGTCATTGTCCAGGGAGCGTCCTAACGCAAGAACCTCTGGTCTGAACGACGCGTTCTGCTCCCGGTGCTGCTTGCTTGATGGTAGCGAGGTTCTCAAATTGTCCTTGGTTCTTTTTCCTTTTATTCCTTGCAAGCTAAAAGCATTAAGGGTGGGGCAAGCCATACTCCAGGGAAACTTCCCCCATAGCAGGAATTCACAGCCCCACCCTAATCCTTTAACATACAGGTTAGCAAAACCACACAATGGAGGACATTTCCAAGATACTGGGAACCATATCCCAGCCACATGGCTGCACACATTTTTGGGGGGACACAATTCAAACCATGACAGGCACCAGAAGAAAATAGATAATAAAATTCACAGCAGAAATAAATGAATTAGAGAACAGTGAAGCAAGTAAAAGAACTGACCAAACCCAACGCTAGCTCTTTGAAAAGATCAGCAAGAATGACAAACAACTGGCTAGACTGACAAATGAAAAACGAGAGGGGAAACAAATAAGCTGAATAAGAAATGAGACTGGAGATGTCAAGACAGACCCAACTGAAATCAAAAGTATCATAACAGAATACTATGAAAAACCAGAGTTGAACAAATTTGAAAGCCTAGAGGAATTGGACAAATTTCTAGACTCATATAGCCTACCAAAACTATCACAAGGACAAGCAGAACAACTTCAGAAACCCATCCCAAAAGAGACTGAAAAACTAATCAAGAAACCAGCAATCAAAAAAAGTCCCAGAACAAAAGTCTCAACAACATAAAATACCTAGGAATACATCTAAAGAGAGACAGTGAAGAACTGCCCTATAGTTCCCAAGGAATGTACAGCACACTTGAAATGCAGACCTTTCTGTTAGTAGTCGTACCATTTAACCACAATACTACCGTTGTTTCCCTAATTTATAGGCATCAATTTTTCTTCCCCATTTTGTATCCGCTACCCAACTTCCTCGTGCACATGAGGTAAACAGAAACATCATGTCTTGGTTTGGGTGCTTTTGAACACGTTACAGAGGTCATTTGCAAATTGGTCTAACGCGATACATTCACTTCCTGACTGTTGCTTCCACAGGCACTAATCGTAGATCTGAAGAAAAGGAAACCTGGAGAACTTCAATGTTGTCTCTGTTTATAAGCATGCTGCTTACTGACCCAGTCATGAGGATTTTTCTTTTCTTTATGTTGAGGTGTAATCCATATTGAAGGCTGTGATCTTTGATCTTCATCAGTAAGTGCTGCAAGTCATGTTGACATTCAGCAAGCAGGCTTGTGGAATGTGTATACTGTAGGTTGTTAATGAGTATTCCTCTAATCCTGATGCTGAGTGCTTGCTGATGAAGTCCAGCTTCTCAGGTTTTCTGCTCAAAATCAAGACTGAAAAAGCATAGCGAATGGACATAACCCAGACACACATCATTTTGAGTTTAAATGACACAGTACCTCCCAGTACTCTTCAAACAACTGCCTTTTAGGCTATGTCCAAGCTCCTAATGACCACAATTCGCTGTTCTAGAATCACCATTCTCTGAAATGCTGCCAGTTGTTTTTAATGATCTATACATCTCAATGTCTTTTCATACTTAATAAAGCACAGGTAAAACTTTTTTTGTCATCTTTGTCTTCTACTCAAGATCCATCCGACAACAGCAATCATAGTCCTCATTCCACGCCCTCTTCTGAAACCAGTATGAATTTCTGGCAGCTCCTGGTAGACATACTGCTGCAAATGCATTTTAGTGATCTTCCACAAAACTTTCCTTCTGTGTGGCATAAACGATATTGTTCAACAACTTCTATATTCTGTTGAATCATATTCCATTGGAATCGGCATAAGTACGGATCGCTTTCCCTCAGTTGGACAGGCAGCTATTGTCTCCATTTCTTCGCACAGACAAAAGAGCACACTGAGCACTGCATCTAGTTTGGGAAACACTTCAGTTGGTACTCTGTCATTTCACAGGGCTTTGTTTCTTGTCAATGTCATCAGTGCAGCTAGGACATCCTCCTTCAGAAAAATAGGTTCTTTATCCTATGTCACTTCCTGAAATGAACATGCCAATTCCTTTTAGTACAGGGCCTCTGTGCACTCCTTCCATCCTCTTCTGATGTTTCCTGCATGCTCAATATGCTGTTCATCTTACTCGGTGCCACTCAGTCGGTTAGGACTGATCGACACTCTGTGTACAATATAAAACCCCTCCCTTAACAGTCTAATTGTTGCTATAAAGGAATCCTACTGACTGACTTATGTTTATCTTGTAACCTGAGACTTTGCTGAACTCTTCTATCAGTTTGAGTACCTTACTTATAGATTCCTTGGGGTTCTGTGCATATACAATCATATCATCTGCGAACAGGGAGATTTTGACTTCCTCTTTGCCGATGCAGATGCCCTTTATTTCTTTGTCTTGTCTAATTGCTCTGGCTAGAACTTCTAGCACAATATTAAATAGGAGAGGTGACAGTGGGCATCCTTGTCTAGTTCCTGATCTCAAGGGAAAGTCTTCCAGTCTTTCTCCATTCAGGATGATGTGGGCAATTGGCTTTGGATAAATGGCCCTTACTGTGTTGAGGAATTTGCCATCTATGCCCATTTTCCTAAGAGTTTTTAGTATGAATGGGTGCTCGACTTTATCAAATGCCTTTTCGGCATCAATGGACAAAATCAGGTGATCTTTGTTTTTTGTGTTATTTATGTGGTTAATCACAATTGTTTTCCTGATGTTGAACCAGCCTTGCATCCCTGGTATGAATCCCACTTCGTCAGGATGGATTATTTTCTTGATATGCTGTTGTATTCTGTTGGCAAGAATTTTGTTGAAGATTTTTGAATCTAGGTTGATGAGTCATATCGGTCTGTAGTTCTCTTTGTTGGATCTTTCCCTAGCTTAGGTATCGGGGTTATGCTGGCTTCATAGAATGAGTTTGGGAGTACTCCATCCCTTTCTATACTGTGAAATACTCTCAGCAGTACTGAGGATAACGCTTCTCTAAATGCTTGGTAGAATTCTGCCGTGAAGCCATCTGGGCCCGGACTTTCTTGGGTTGGCAGTGTTTTGATGACCTTTTCAATCTCTTCCTTTGTGATGGGTTTATCAAGTTGTTCTGCTTCACTTTGTGATAATTTGGGTAGGTGGTATGAGTCAAGGAATTCGTCCATTTCCCCTAGGTTTTCAAATTTGTTAGAGTATAGTCTTTCGTAATATTCTGTTATGATATTTTTGATTTCTGTTGCATGTGTGGTGACAACTCCCCTCTCATTTCTAATTTGGATTATTTGTTTCCTTTCCTGCTTTTCTTTAGTAAGTTTAGCCAGTAGTTTATCATTTTGTTGATCTTTTCAAAAAACCAGCTTTTGGTCTTTTCAATTTTTTCAATTGTTTTTCTATTCTCCAATTCATTTAGCCCTCCTCTAATCTTTATGAACTCATTTCTTCCGGTGCTCGAGGGGTTCCTCTGTTGTTCTCTTTCTACTTGTTCAAGCCGTAGAGTTAGTTCCTTCATTTGGTTTCTTTCTTCCTTCCAGACGTGTGCATTTACGGAGATAAACAGACCTCTGAGCACGGCTTTGGCTGTATCCCATAGGTTCTGGTAGGATATGTATTCGTTCTCATTGGAATCCATAAATTTCTTTAATTCATCCTTGATTTCCTCTATAACCCATGTTTTTTTGAGCAAGATGTTGTTCAGTTTCCAAGAGTTCCACTTTCTATCTATGTTTTTTCTTCTACTGATTTCAACTTTGATGGCTTTATGATCTGAGAAGATGCTTTGCAGTAATTCAATGGTATGGATTTTGTTGAGCATTGCATTATGGCCTATCACATGGTCAATTCTGGAGGACGTTCCATGTGGAGTGGAGAAGAAGGTGTAGTTCTCTGCTGATGGGTGGAAAGTTCTGAGTAGATCAATGAGGTTTAGTTGGTTAATGGTGTCAATGAGGTCTTCTGTATCTTTACTGAGCTTGTTTCTAGATGATGCGTCTAGTAATGAGAATGGAGTGTTAAAGTCTCCCACTATTACTGTGGAGTCATCTAACTCTCTTTTGAGTGTAGTCAGTGTTTCTTCGACATATTTAGGTGCTCTGACATTAGGTGCATAAATATTTAATATAGTTAAGTCTTGCTTGAGTAATCAATATTGTAATAATTATTGCTTCAGCAATAAATAGTGTTCATCTTTGTCCACGATGGTGGATTTCACATTAAAATTGATTTTGTCTGAGATCAGAATTGCCAACCCTGCTCTTCTTTGTTCATTGTCAGCTTGATATGTATTCTACCATCCTTTAATTTTCAGTTTGTTCCTGTCTTTAGGTCTCAAGTGAGTTTCTTGTAGACAACATATCGATGGGTCATGTCTTTTGATCCAAGATGACACTCGGTGTCTCTTTGCTGGAGCATTCAGTCTATTCACATTCAATGTAATTATTGATAGCTATGTGTTCACTGCTGGTATTATGATGTGTTTATATTTATGTTGATGTTTTCTCTGTTGTTCTTATTAGTCTGCTCTGGGACAGTCTTCTGTGAGTTGATTTTTCACCTTTTTCAGAGCTGGTTTTATAGTTGAGACTCGTGTGTTAGATTTCTTGAAATGCTATGATACATCTTTGTTGTGCTTTACAGCTGCCCCTATGAACCCCCTTAATAAACTATTTATAAACCCAATTTTATTTACTACCAGTCTTGTCATCTTCCTGTCCATCTGGAAGGACTATAATGACTGTAGTACATCCTTCTTTTATTATGATGACACCATAGTTTTCATGATGATCACTGGATTGCTTCTTTCCAAATCAAAGCTGTGATTTACTTTGGAGCCTTCCCTAAATGAGTATTGAGTAGTGTGTCATTCTAAAATATAAAGTTAGTTGTTTTGTTCTTCTAAGCCAAAGCCAAGAACTTCTTTCAGTATTTCTTGTAGTTTGGGTTTGGTTTTTACAAAGTCTCTGAGTTTCTGTTTATCTGGGAATGTCTTAATTTCATTTTCGTATTTGAAAGACAGTTTTGCAGGGTATATAATTCTTGGTTGGAAGTTCTTCTCCTTCAAGACTTTGAATGTGTCGTCCCACTGTCTCCGTGCCAACATGGATTCCGCTGAGAAATCTGAGGAGAGCCTACAGGGTTTCCCTCTGAATGTTAGCATTCCCTTGAGTCTTGCTGCCTTTAAGAGTTGCTACTTATGTTTCATTTTGTTAAGCTTGATTATAATATGTCTTGGAGTCTTTCTTTTGAGATCGATATTGGGTGGCGTACGATATGCATCTGAGATGTCTATATTCTCTTCCTTCATGATTTCTGGGAAGTTTTCTTTCAGCAGCTCAGCAACAACACTGTGTGTTCTCAGATGTCTCACCCTGTTCAGGGACTCCAATTAATTGAAGGTTGTTCCTCTTAATAGAGTCCCACATGCTTCTTAATGTTTCTTCATTTTTCTTGTTTCTTTTTCCTGATTTCGGCTCATAGACGCTGGCATCAGGAGCTCTGTCTTCCAAGTCAGAAATTCTTTTTTCCATTTGTTCCATTCTGTTTTCTTGGCTTTGCATGGAAGTTTCTATGTCTTTGATTTTCTTCTTGATCTGTTGGATTTTAGAGTACTGGTGTTCTATCAGATCGAACAACTTGCTTAATTTTTCATTTTGTTCTGCTGAATTTTGTATAAGCTCTAGAAGGGCTCTGTATATAATCAATTTGTATTCACTTCCTGATGCTTTCATAAAAGTTTCTTCATCTGGAAAACTCCTTGGTTGCTTTGTTTGGGAGCCTTCTGAAGCCATGAGTGATTGCTGGTATGCCACAATTATCTGTTGCTTTTTGGGTCCCATGTGAGTATACAGAGGCTGGAAGAGGTACTGTGAGGATGCATTGCAAATGTTTCTCTAGGCTGTCTTCAAATGTAAAGCAAAAGGTATCTGAGCAGTTGACAAGTCAATTAGGTTTTCAGATGTAGAGGTCCCTCTTCTCATCTGACAAAGTAAGTGCCACTATATCCAACCCCGGATCATAACAAACTAGTTCAGAATAGAGCAATGCTACTGCCCTGATGGCCTCTGCTGACAGGGCCTAGCCTTAGCCAACACGGCGTGGAGTACTGGTTTTGTGATAGAAAAGCGCTCTCCTGTGGGCAGGTTGTGGCTCCCAAGCTAATAATTAGGGCCAGCTACGGCCACCATATCCAAGATGGTGTCCGCCACACAGGCACCAGCCAGAGGGGCCAAAGGTGCCGAGAGGTAGTGACTCCTCTGCTGCCGTTGCAGGGCCCCGAATGTAGGCAGCATTGTGCAAAATCACTACTTTTCTGTCGGAGAAGCGCTGTCCTGTTTGCAGGCACTGGCTCGCAGTCTAAGAATGAGGTCCCGCTAAAATCTCAGTACTAACCTGGCGTCCCGCATACTTACGGCAAAGGTTTGCAGAAACCCCACTGCGGCAGCTACAAAACAAAAGGCTCAAAATGTCTAGATTAACAGAGTCCCGAGTCTGGCTCTCAGAATATGGGAATTTCGCCTGCCTATCCCCCGAGCAGGGCGTCTGAGTCCAGCCGCCAGGCAAGACCCAGCTCCGCCCACCCGCCGAGACAGAGGAAAGAAAAAGTCAAACTGGTGCGTTTACCTTCCCTCAGTGAGAGCCGGGGCTAGCCAGGAGCAGGAGTCAGCGAAAGAGCGGAGGTTTTTCTCTGAGTCGTATGAAGTCCCAATTAACAGCTCTGTGCCGTGTCCTAAGGTGGATTAGGTGATCAGAAGGCTCTGTTTTATTGTGAATTCGGGTCTTGGTTTCCAGAGGGATATAAGGAGACGTGTGCTTAGTCCGCCATCTTGACTCCGCCCCATGGATTGAATTCTTTAGCCCAAAAATGTGTGTATCTATTTGACTGGGCCATCATTCCCAGTGTTGTGTGATTATTCACCATTCTGTGATCTTACAGGATTTTCCTGTGGGTTACAAATCCTGCTTCTATGATGTTAATAAGAGGGGATGGGCTGCAATTCTGTTGGTAAGTCAAAATACAATGTAGGATTTCATTCTATCCTCAGCCACTTTCTTTGGGCATGTCCAACAAAGAAGCAAGCAGGGACACAGCGGTCTATGTCTCGTAGGCTGGAAGTGAGAACTACCACACATCCGAACCAGTCTCCCAGATTTGGGGAGGGAAAAAATAAACAAAGGAACAAACAAGAAAAACAGAAGATACCACCTCCCCTAAGCATTCAAAAGGATGGGCCCTCTTTAACACAGTACACAAGGAAATACATGTGAAGGCTTTTGTCAACTGCAGCAGCTAAAGGAAAATGGACACGTGTGACATCTGGCACGGCCCTGGCAATGAAGCAGGGTCCTTACCTCTCCATATCAGGCACCTGATGACTGGTTGTTCCACCCATCCTAGCTAGCCACCCATAATAGGAGTCTTAAAAGTGTGACCTCCCAGTCCCTATAGCCAACAGCACTGGGTGTCCAAAGTTCAGCTGCAAAAGCTAATCATCTATGGACGTTAGGAGAAAGGGACGTGTCTTTCACCTAGGCATCCAAAGGCAACTGTCAGGGCCCCACCTTACTCTGCACACACCCCCTTACTGCAGCCAGACAACTCTGCCTGCTCCAGTCACTCTTACATAGCCCAGCCCACCTAGGACTGCAGGGCTCACATATCCAGCAGCACCTATACCTACATGGTGAGAGGACATGAAAATTTCAAAGACAGTAATATAACTTACTGGTGGTTTGGAGACAATAGTCCACATTAAACCATGTAAGAAAGAAAAGTACAATGGTTCCAGCAAGGAGCCAAAACAGAGAACCTGGAAACCTCCCAGAGGAACAGGAGGTCTTCTAACTACAGAAGACAGAATTCAGAAAAACTTATATCGAAGACATTAATATGCAGACCCTTCAAGAAATCAGGACACAGATAAGGTGCAACTCAGATCAAACCAAGGAACACACAAACCTAAGGAGGAATTTAGGAGAGTGGAATGGTAGTTAGGTGCTACGACTACTAACCCGTTTGAATGCACAAGGTGCTACTTGGAACTCTGTGGGGCAGTTCTACTCTTTTCCGTAGGGTCACTATGATTTGGAATTGACTGAATGTCAACAGGTTCCACAACAGGAAATCGATGAATTTTCCAGGCTGCTAGAATCCACAGAGATACAACAAATAGAAATCCAAGAGTTGAAAAACAAACTTTCAGAAATTGTTCTTGCTAGGTGCCATCAAGTTGATTCTGACTCAAAGGGAACCCCATGTACAACTGAATAACACACCAACCAACACTATAGAATGTTCAGAAACCTTATTAGGATTCAGCACACTATTGCAGCCACTGTGTACATCATCTTGTTGTGGGACTTCCTCTTCTTCACTGAACTTCTACTTTACCAACTGTCACTACCTTCGCCTGCAACCCATCCCTGCAAATAACACGTCTATACGTTATGAGACGAAGTCTTGCCATCCTTGCTTCTAAGGAACATCCTGCTTGTATTTCTTCTAAGACAGATTCGTTCATGTTTTTTCAGCCATCTATGACATATTGAACAATCTTTCTCAATACTTTAATCCAAGGCATCAGTTGCTCTTTGGTCTGTGTTATTCAGTGTGCAGCTTTCACATGCAGAAGAGGCAACTGAAAATACCATGGCTTGGGTCCATCACACTTTAGACTTCAAGCTAACAGCTTTGCTTGTCAACACCTTCAAGATGACTTCTGCAGCAGATTTGCGCAATGCAATGCATTTGTCGACTACCTGATAGTTTCGTCTATGGCTGCTTATTCCAGATGCAAGTAAAATGACATCTTTGACAGTCACAATCTTTTTTCCACTTGTCATGATCTTCCTTACTGGGCTAGTTGGGAGGAGTCATTTTTTTTTTTTTATTTTCATGCAAAGCTATAATGCATAAGAGTCTTAGATCTTCACCACTAAGTGTGTCAACTGTTCTTTACGCTGAGGAAGCAATGTTGTGTCATTTGAGCAAGGCAAGCTCTTAAGGTTAAGGAGTCTGCCTCCATTCCTGCTGACACATTTTTCATTTACTACACTTCCTTAGATTATCAGCTCAGCAAACAGAAGGAATAGGTATGCTGAAAAGATACAACACTGACACGTACCTTTCCTGAATTCAAACCACAGACTAAATGCATGGAGTAAATACAGTGTGCCCTTGGAATGTCTGAAGACCTGCTCCTTGATCTGTTTAGTTCGTCATGAGCACAGTGAACCGTTCTTAGTCAATGAGCAGAACTAAGGGAATAGAAGTCAGAAGCAATGACACTCCAAAATAAAGCACTTGACACCAACTGACTTCGGAAAAATTTTTTTTCAAGAAATTAAAGAAATGAAGAAACTCTGAGAATTATTTAGACTCCATCAGGAGCAATAACCTATGTGTGTCTGGAACACAAAAACGGGGGATGAGGCAGGTAACAGAAAACCCAGAAGACAACTGTCACAGATTTGCTGGCAGAAAACTTCTCTCATACTGTGAAACACAAAAAGACATCTATACAACAAACTCACTAAACAGCACAAAAAAGATTCCCAAAAGAAAGACAATAACACAGTCAGTTCTCCTGTTTAGTCAGCTAGTGCTGCTGTAGCAGAGATACCACTCAATGCCAGCTCACAGCGATAGCAAATGTTAAATGAAATGACACCTCTTAAGAAGAGTAAATAAGACTATACTCTGATCACTCAGCAGAAACTATGAGGACAGAAAGGCAATGGGATAACATATATAAAATCTGGAAGAAAACAAACCTGTCAGCCAAGAATTATACATCCAGCAAAACTGTCTCTCGAATATGAAGGCAATTCTAGGTCATTTCCACATAAGCAGAAGTTAAGGGAATCTCTAAAAACTAAACTAAGACTACAAGACATATTCTCACGAGTTTTTGGCCACAGACTTCACAATATCAAACAACAATCCAAGAATAGAATATAGGACAGAACAACCAGATACCAACAAAAACAACGAACAAAAAACAAGTCAAAGGTAAAATAGTAAAAATAAACAGAGACATCAATATATAAACAATGCCAACATTAAAACAAAAACGTGGCACTAAAAGATGTAGGCATAGATCTTTCACATGGAAAGTCAGTGAGGCAATATGAAGAAGTAAAAGCCTGGTATCAACTTGGACCAACAGGGGCAACTGCTAAGGTAACCACAAAGGAAACTGATCAACCTAAGTATCAAAATAGCAGGAAAACATAAAAACCAGCAAAGAAAAAAATCAACAATGAAATGAATCAAAATCAACAAACAATGAGAAAGATGAAAAGAAAAACCATTCAGCACTGCAAATCAAGTGGAACGTTGAATAGTGCATGCATACACACACATAATGTATCAAAATAACAGCAGTAAACTCATACCTATCAATAATTACACCTAATGGAAATGTACTAAATGCATCAATAAAGAGACACAGAGGGTCAGAACGAATTGCAAAAATTTCTATATGCTGCCAACCAAAGACACTTTAGATTGAAAGACACAAACTAACTAAAACTCAAATGGAAAAAAAAAAAAAACATAGAGAAACAGCAGGAGTGGTAATATTGATCCCTGGGGGGGGAAAAAGACTTTAAAGCAAAAGGTTTCAAAGGATGAGAAAGGACACTCTGCAACGATTAAAAGATCAACGAGCAGGACAACATAACTGTATAAATATTTATACACCCAATGACAAGGCTCCAAAACACATAAAACTAACTCTAGCCACACTGAACACAGAAATAGACAGCTAGAGAATAGTAATAGGAGACTTTCACATACCACTTTCAGTGAAGGACAGAACATCAAAGAGAAGGGCAATAAAGACATACAAGATCTACACATCACAATCAACCAACTTGATATCTTACAGATACAACACTTCACCCAACAGCAATCAAGTACACCTTTGTTTCCAATGCACACGAAACATTCTCCAGAGCAGACCAAATGTTACAGCACACAGCAAATCTTAATACAATCCAAGAAATGGAAACACTACAAAGCATGATTTCTGACTCTAGAACCATAAAAGTAGAAATCCAAGCAGAAAACTGAAGGGGAAAAAACTCAAATGCATGGACAGTGAACACCATCTTGCTGAAAAACTAGTGGGATCCAAATCAAGGATGAAATACAGAAATCCACAGACTTAAATGAGAATGAAAAGTTCTCCAACCAGAACCCTTCAGAGACAGCAAAAGCAATAGCTCAATATGTACTAACAAAGGCACACACCTAAAACAGAACAAAAAAAGGTGAAAATCAAAACAGTAACTCTAGAATTTGAACAAACAGAACAGCACCAGAAGAAAAGAAATCATAAAAATTAGAATGGAAAGAAATGAAATACAGAAAACAACACAATGAGTCCAAACTGCTTCTTTAAAAGGATCATCAACACTGATAAATCACTAGCCAAATTGACAAAAGAAAAATTGGAGAGGAAGCAAATAACCTGAATGGGAAATCAGATGGGTGATATCATAACAGATGCTTCAAAAAAAGTAAAAGTCATAACAAAAAACTCCAAATAAGTGTACTCCAAAAATTTTGAAAACCTACAGAAGGAAAAATTTGACCAACATACTACCTAACCAAACTCACACAAACTGAGGTAGACATACTAAACAAACCTAGAGAAGAAATTGAAGACACCATTTAAAAACTCCCAAACTAATACAAAGAAAGAAAACCCCTTTCCCTGATGGCTCCACTGGAAAATTCTCCTTTCAGAGAAGTGTTAACACCGGTACTGCTGAATGGTATTTCAGAGTATAAGAAAAGATAAAACACTCTGAAACCCATGCTGTACAGACAGCACAACCCTGCCCTGATACTGACAGAAGGAAGAAACACCAGAAGAAAAAAAAATTACAGACCAACATCTCCTAAGAACATAGATGCAAAAGACCTAACTAAATTTTAGTCAGCAGAAGTCAACCATTTACTGAAAAACTAACTCACCAGGACCAAGCGGTATTCAGACCCAGTATGCAAGGATGGTTGAACATGAGAGAAATCATCAATGTAATAATATATGTAATAACTGTCATAAAAGAAAAGAATGACATGATCTTACCAACTGATAAAGAAAAACCATCTGACACATCCAATGCCAATTCATGTTAAGAACTCTGAGCAAAATAACAATAAAAGAGAAATGCCTCAACACAATAAAGGGCATTCAGACAGACCCAACAGCCAACATCCTCTTAAAGGGAGAGAGTCTGAAAACATTCCTCCACACGACAGAAACTGGACAAGAATGATCTTTATCACCACTATTACTCAGCACTGTGCTACAGGTTGTAGCCAAACTAGGAAGGCCAGAAAAAAGAATAAAGGGCATCCAAATGGGGGGAAGAAGTAAAAGCATCCCTATTTGCAGATAATATGATCTCACATATAGGAATCCCCAAAGAATCCACAAGAAAACCACTGGAACTAACAGAAGATTGAAGGCAAGTATCAGGCTACAAGATAAACACAGAGGAGGCGGAGTCAAGATGGTAGACTAAATACACGTCTGCGTAATTCCCTCTTGAAACCAAAGCCTGAACTGATAACTAAGTGGAGCCTTCTGGACACCTATTCAGCCCAAGGACACAAGATAGGGCTCTCAATTTGGACTACACAAAGAAGAGCTAGTGTGGCAACAGTCATCGCAGATAAAATAGATTTTAATGAAAAACCCACCATCGTGGAGAAGGATGGACACTATTTATTGCTGAAAGGTTCAATACACAAGTAGGAATTAACAATATTAAATATTTACACATCCAATGCTAGAGCATCTAAACGCAATTAAGAAACACTGACTTCACTCAAGAAATGAGGTAGACCACTCCACAATAATAGTGGGAGAATTCAACAGTTCACTCTCAAAATTGGACACATCTTTTAGAACAAAGCTCAGTAAAGACACAGAAGCTATTACTGCCACACTTAACCAACTAGGTCTCAATGACATATATAGAACTTTATATCCATCAGCAGACAACTACACCTTCTTCCCCAGTGCACATGGAACATCTTCCAGAATATACCATGGGTTACAACATAAAGAAAATCTCAACAACATCCATACCAACTCAAAATCAATAGCAGAAAATACACAGACAGAAATTAGAACTCATACAAACTGAACATCATGCTCAAAACCATGAGTTATAGAAGAAATCAAGGATGAAATAAAGAAATGTATGGATTCCAACGAGAAGGAAAAGACTTCCTATCAGAACCTATGGGATACAGCCAAAGCAGTGCTCAGAGGTCAGCTGATCTCCATAAATGCACACATCCAGAAGAACCCAAACCAAAGATCTAACCCTACAGCTTGACCAAGCAGAAAGACAACAACAGATGAACCCCTGAGGCCCTAGAAGAAAATGGATCATAAACATCAGAGCAGAACTAAATGAATTAGAGAACAGAAGAACAACGGAAAAAACTGAAAAGACCAAAAGTTGGCATTTAGACTTGGCCTTTTGGCAAACAAAATTGACAAACCATTGGCTAAACTTAGTAAAGAAAAACAGGAAACAAATAACCAAAACAAGAAATGAGATGACAGATGTCCCAACAGATCCAGCAGAAATAAAAAATACTGTAATAAAATACACTGAAAAACTGTACTCCCACAAATTCAAAAACAGAGAGGAAATGGATGAATTCCTAGATTCCTATCACCTACCAAAATTATCACAAGATGAAGGAGAAGAACTGAATAAACCCATGACAAAGGAAGAGATTGAAAAAGTCATCAAAAAACTACCAACCATAAAAAGCCCTGACCCAGAAAGCTTCACCACAGAATTCTACCAAGCATTTAGAAAAGAGTTATCTCCAAAACTACTGAGACTATTTCACAGCATACAAAGGCACGGAAGACTCCCAAATTCATTCTATGAAGCGAGCACACCCCTGATACCAAAACCAGGGAAAGCTCCAACAAAAAAGAACTACAGACCAATACCACTCATGAACCTAAATGCACAAATCTTCAACAGAACACTCACCAATAGATACAACAACATATCAAAAAGTAATTCATCACGACCAGGCTGAATTCACACCAGGGATGCAAGGCTGCTTCAGCATCAGAAAAACAAATAATGCGATCAACCACATAAACAACATAATTGTAAGAATTACCTGATTTTGTCTATCCATGCAGAAAAGGCATTTGATAAAGTCCAACACCCATTCATGCTAAAAACTCTCATCAAATAGGCATAGATGGCAAATTCCTCAATGCACTAAGGGCCACTTATACAAAGCCAACTGCCTACGTCATCTTGAATGGAGACTGAAACAGTTTCCCTTGAGAACGGGAACTAGACAGGGATGCCCACTCTCACCTCTCCTATTCAACATCATACTAGAAGTTCTAGCAGAACAATTAGACAAGATCAAGAAATAAAGGGCATCCGCATCGGCAAAGAGGAAGTAAAAATCTCCCTATTTGCAAATGATATCGTTGTATGTGCAGAGAATCCTAAAGAATCCCTAAGTAAACTACTCAAACTGATAGTTCAGCCAAGTGTCAGGATACAAGATAAACATATCTAAATCAGTAAGATTCCTTTATACCAACAACGAGATTATTAATGAAAAAAATCACCAAATCAATACCATTTACCATAGCCCCCAAGAAGATAAAATATCGAGGAATAAACCTAACCACAGAAACAAGAGACCTTTACAAAGAGAACCACAAGACCTTCCTACGAGAAACTAAGAGCAGCTTACATAAATGGAGAAACCTACCCTGCTCATGGATAGGAAAACTTAACGTTGCTAAAACGTCTACTTTACCCAAAGCAATCAATTTATATAATGTAATCCCAATAAAAATTCCTGTCACATTTTTAATGAGATGGAGAAACAAATCACCAATTTTCTTTGGAAAAGGAAGAAACCCAGATAAGGAAATCACTACTAAAGAAGAAGAACACACTGTAAGGCCTCTATCTGACTTTAGAACCTATTACACTGCCACAGTTGTCAAAATAGCCTAGTACTGGTACAGAAAGAGGCAGACAGATCAATGGAATAGAGCTGAGACCCCAGACATGCCCCCATCCTCCAATGAACAGTTGATATTCAACCAGATGTTAAACTGGGGTAAAAGCAATCTCTTCAACAAATGGTGCTAGCAAAATTGGATATCCATCTGCAAAAAATTAAAACAAAACCCACATTTCATACAAAAACCAATGGAAACTGCATAAAAGACCTACATATCAGATCGAAAATGATAAAGCTCATCCAAGAAAAAATAGGATGAACAATGGAAGTTTTAATACACAACACGGACTTCAAAATCTGTCAAAGCACAATCAACAGAAAACAGACAAATGGGAACTACTAAGAAGCAAACACTTTTGCTTATCCAACGACTTTATCAAAAGAATTAAAAGACCACCTACAGAATAAAGCCAGCCATTAGCTACAGAATGTGAAAAAATAACTGGCAACTATATGCCAGACTCATGTCTGATCTCCATAATTTATATGGTACTACAAAATATCAGTAAGAAAAAGATAAATCATCCAATTTAGTGATGGACAAAGGACATGGACACACACATCTCTAAAGAGGATATCCATGGAGCCAAAAAAACACACGCGGACATGGTAACAATTAACTATTAAGGAAATGGAAATCACAACGATGATAAGATATCATCTCACCCAACAAGGTTGGCCATCATCCAGGAAATTGAAAACAACAAATGCTGGAGAGACTGGAGAAATTGGAAGTCTCCTACACTGTTGGTGGCATTGCAAAATGGTCCAACCTCTCTGGAAGACAATCTGGCACTTTCTTAAAAAGTTGGAAACAGATACTGTCATGGTTTGAATTGTGTCCCCTCAAAAATGTGTGCAGCCATGTGGCTGGGATATGGTTCCCAGTATCTTGGAAATGTCCTCCATTGTGCGGTTTTGCTAACCTGTATGTTAAAGGATTAGGGTGGGGCTGTGAATTCCTGCTATGGGGGAAGTTTCCCTGGAGTATGGCTTGCCCCACCCTTAATGCTTTTAGCTTGCAAGGAATAAAAGGAAAAAGAACCAAGGACAATTTGAGAACCTCGCTACCATCAAGCAAGCAGCACTGGGAGCAGAACGTGTCTTTCAGACCAGAGGTTCTTGCGTTAGGACGCTCCCTGGACAATGACTGATGCAATACTGGACTTTCCTCCAGAGCCGTCAAGGGGAAAGTCTTTCCCTGGAGCGGACACCCTGAATATGGACTCGCAACCTACCGGACTGTGTAAGAATAAATCTTTCTTTGTTAAAGCCATCCACTCTGTGGTATTTCTGTTAGAGCAGCCCTAGTTGACTAAAACAGATACATCATTTGACTCAATAATTCCACTGCTTGGAATATATCCTGCAGAATCAAGGGCATTCACACCAACAGGTACATGCACACAAATATTTCTTGTAGCACAGTCCACAGGAGTCAAAAGATGGAATCAACCCAGATGCCCAACAACAGACAAATGGATAGGTAAACTATGGTATATACACTCAATGGAACACTATCCAATGAGAAAGAACAATGATAATTCTAGGAAGCATCTCATAATTTGGTTTCACCTGGAGGGCATTATGTTGAGTGAAAGCAGTCAGCAGCAAAAGGACAAATATTGTATGCGACCCCTAAAATAAGAACTTAAAAACAGACTCATGCATAGAAGAAAAGACTGTTTGACAGCTGCAAGGGTGGAGGAGGAGGGAAGGAGAGGGTAGGGTTTAGGTTAGTTAACAGAAATTTCGTTGGGTGAAATCAGTGACAGCACACATTAGACACAGGATCCATTGTAACCACACTTAAACATGACATGATTACTCCTCTACTCTTAACCCAACAATGCAAGGACAGAGTAGCTGGAGTGGGGGTCCAGAGACCATGCTCCCAGGGGACATCAAGTCTAGTGAGCCTAACTCGAATTTTGCTAAGAGAATCCTCTGCACCAGACACTGGTGAGTGATATCTGGGGTCTTAAAAACTGCCAAGCTGCCACCTGACATATACCAAATGTTCTCAACTCAGCAGGAATGGATGATCACCAAGTATCAAAACAATATGGGGGAAAGAGAACCCAGAAGACAGAGAGACCCACGTGAGTAGGTGACTACATTGACATGTTAGCAGAACCGGATGATGCCCGGCCACCACCGGTGGCAGCTATGATGGAGCTTACCAAGTCGAGTCTGACTGGCAACACGAGGGGTACACGCTGAGATCTCTACAAAAAGACTGCAGCTGATGGTCCAGGAGCCTCAGGGTTTCCCTGGGGGCATAGCATCTGGCCTTGATGTTGCCCCTGTCTATAAATCATAATGAAGGTCAACTCTTCAGACAGAAATTGATCAGACTTGGCAACACAGAGGAACCATATCGTGTGTACACTTTACGGTTTCATGTATCTATAGGATGACATCTTGCTGAACTCTTTACAGGAGGCAGGGGAGAGGGTGGAGAGGAGGGGATAGCAGACTGTTAGGAGGCTATGACATATATAGAATGGAGAGGAGGAGAGTGCTGTCAACAGGCAGGGAGAGCCGTGGAAGGAGCTGCACAGAGGATGGCACGGAAATGTATATGGCACAGGACATTTTCACTCAATGATAATAAAAAGAAAAAAAATATTTAAAAAAAAAATCACTTGGACTCCTCTACACCAATAAGAGAACTTCAAAAAGGAAACCACCAAATCAATACCACTTATAATAGCCCCCCGTTTTAGTTAGCTAGTGCTGCTGTAATACAAGTAACACAGAGTGGATGATTTTAGCAAAGTAAACTTTATTCTTAACCAGTCGGGTAGCCTACAAGTTGAAATTCTAGACTGTTACTGAACCATTAAACAACATCATGACAAGTGAAAAAACGACTGAGGTTGTCAAACATTACATTTTCCTTGGGTCCACAATCAACGCCAGTGAAGCAGTGTTCAAGAAATCGAAAGACATATTGCATACCGAAAATCGGCTGCCAAGAACCTCTTTCAAGTACTGAAAAGTAAAGAGGTCACCTTGAAGACTAATGTGCTCTGACCCACGCCATAGCAGTTTCAATCCTATCACATGCATGTGAACCCAGAACAGTGAATAAGGAAGACAGAAGAACAAATGATGCCTTTGAATTGTGGAATTGGAGAAAAACATTGACTGTACCACGGACTGCCAAAAGAACAAACAGATCTCTGGAAGAAGTACGGAGTGTTTCTTGGAAGCAAAGACGGGAAGCCTGCATCTTACACACTTTGGACATGTTGTCAAGAGGGACTGGTTCCGGGAGAAGGACACCAAGCTTGCCAGAGTGCAAGGTCAGCAAAACAAGAAGGATTGACACAGTGACTACAATGATAGGTTTAAGCATAAAAATGACTGGATACGGCGCAGAACTGGGTAGCATTTCCATCTATTGTGCACGGGGTCCCTAGGAGTTAGAAATAGAAATGCCATGTGATCCAGCAGTTCCACGGCTTGGAATATACCATACAGAAATAAAGGTGGTCAAACAGAACAGACACATGCACACGAATGTTTATTGCAGCCCTGTCCACAACAGCAAAAAGATGGAATCAATCGAAGCGCCCATCAACAGATAATCAAACTAGGGGAGATATACACAATGGGATACTGTGCAATGATAAAGAGCAATGATTGATTTTAGGAAGCATCTCATAGCCTGGTTTCAACTAGAAGACATTATGCTGAGTGAATTCAGTCAGGTGCAAAAGAACAAGTACTGTATCACACCTATGCTGTAAGGACTTAAAAATGGACTTAAGTACGGAAGAAAAGATTCCTGAATTCTACACGGGTAGGGAGTAAAGGGGAGCGATGTTCATAGATTACATAGCCCATAGGTATTTGGTCAGGTGAAGGGAGTGACCGGACGCACCACTAGGCAGATCAGTGACAAAGGATGCCATAAACGTAAAGATTTTCAAGACTCAACCCAATACTGCAAAGGGTAGAGCAGCAGGGAAAGAAGCCTCGAGACCATGTTTTGAGGGGACACTGAGGTCAACTTGCCTAACTACTCTTTAGCTGGAAACCCTAGTGGCATAGTGGGTTAAGAGCTATGTCTGCTAACCAAAAGGTTGGCAGTTCAAATCCGTGAGGTGCTTTTTGGGAACTCTATGGGAAAGTTCTGCTCTGACCTATGGGGTTGCTACGAGCTGGATGTCCAATTCGATGGCAGAGGGTAACAGGTAAAGGGAAGTCCTTAGCTAAGAATGACTTCTGTACCCCATAGTGTTGGGTGGCGTCTGGGGTCTTAAAAGCCAACAAGCGGCCACCCAAGGTACGACAAACGTTCCAAACACATCTGCAACACACGATGACAGAGAACATCACAGAGATGATGAAAAATGAGCCGAGGAGACAGAAGGACCCAAATGAATGGGAGATTGTACCAATACGACACCAGAAGAACGAGATGGTGCCTTGCAGCCTGGACATCACCAAAGGCATCTATGAAGGAGGACACAACGTAGTCTCTGAGGGAACATCAGAAAAAGAAGGGTGCAGTTCAATAACTCAACTAAAAGACCAGAACTGATGGTCTGACAGCCTGATGGGCCCCCTGGGAACATGGCTCCTAGATCTACTGCTGGCCATAACCTGTAACCATTACTGAGGTCAACCGTTCAGACAACAATGGACTGGACTCAGGGACACAGTGTATGCATGTCCTATGTGTACCTTACGGTTTTATACGTTTACAGGAGGCTGTCCTACTGGTTTCTTTCCAGATGGGAGAGAATTACAGTGGAGAGGAGGGGGCAGGTTCTCCTTGGACGACACTAGAAACACAGAGCAAAAAGGAGGAATGTGCCCTCACAGCCTGAAAAGAGCAGATGGAGCTGCACATAGGCGCCTATGACAATTAGATTCAGATTGTACCCTTTCACTTAATCATAATATTGAAAGAAAGGAAAATCAAAAGAGAGGATGGAGGCTTGAAAATCAAGAAACCGACTTTCAAATCTGTAATCGAGACAGGGCCAAAAGCCGAATATCACATTAAAAACTAACCAAAAGGAAAACTTCAGAGAAATAATCATTTCAAGAATGAAAGGAAGAAGTAGATGATTTGGCTAACACCAAATCGACAAAACTTCCCGACTCGCCACAGGCATGGAGGACCATCCCGAGAGCCGCGGCGACAGTCGGGGCACAGGCCACGAGGCCCACGGGCGCTCTGGCCAGAGGTGGGGAGGGGTCAGGGAAGGGTGACCGGCAGGCGGGTCCCCGCGGAGGAGGAAGGCCGGCCACCAGAGTCTAACTGTTGCACCTGAAACGGACGGGGAGCTGGTGCGCCGACAGGGCCCGGTCGCGGACCTGGGGCTTTGTAGGGTCCCCCGGATCCCGCACCGGACGACGCAGCGCTGGAGCCGACACAGAGCACGGATTTCAAAGGGAAGCAATACACTCACCACCCAGAGACTGCGGCTCCGAATGACCCTCCTCGCATGCGCAGGAAAAGGCGTGAGGGGAGCCGGGGAACGCTGACGTCACGAGGGGCGTGGCCACGCCGACGGAGGGGCTCGGCTTGCGGGCGGCGGGGCGGGGCGGGGACCTGACTGGCGAGGAGTGGGCGGTGCACGGGGAGCGGAGCAGAAGCTGACCCACCTGAGTGCACGGTTTCTGTCCTTCCAACGTAACTGGATGCTCCTACGGAGCCATTTCACCGTGTTCGCGGTACTGAAGACCAGAGCTGCTGCCCTTAGCATTTCCAATAACTTAAGTATGTGAAGGCCCGAGGGGACAGGAGCTGGTATCAGAGAACCAAGGTCCTGGACGGACAGAGTTGACAGGTCCTGGAGTTGTAAGTAATATCACAAAGTAATGTAAGTTGTCATTGGTCAATGAGAAGCTGCCCCATAAATCTTCATCTAAGATACAGTAAGAGGCGAGTCGTGTAGTTCCCAGGTGTTGGAAGCTGAGACATTTTGCACCTAAGGTGTGGGTTTTGGATTTTGTGCCCGAGAGTCGTTTCTCACTCATAGGACTCTAGAACAATATAACCTAAACCAAACGTGTGGCCTCGTTTCTTACACCTCACAGTGACCCTATAGGACAAAGAAGAACAGCCCCGTAGAGTTTCCAAGAAACAGATGATAGATTTGAACTGCCAACTTTTCTGACTAGCAGTCAAGCTCTCAATTACTAGGCCACAGGGTTCCATAAGGCAAGCCAGCCAGTGCTATTGAGTCATTTCCTAGTCAAACTAACGCTGTGGCCAAGTGCCGTCGAGTGGGTAACGCTGTAGGGCGGAGTAGAACTGCCCCATAGAGTTTCCAAAGAGTGCCTGGCAGATTGGGACGGCTGACCTTTCCGTTACCCGACGTAGCACTTAATCTACTACAGGACAGGGCTTCCTATGTGCTTATAAATGGTACCGTTTCCTGTAATGGTAACCCCCTCCAAACTAAAGTCACAACAATTTTCACTTTTTAACCCTACAAAGTCTTCACTTCAAGCTGCCAGTGTCTTGGACTTTCCTCTCCTTGCCGCTGTAAACCAGGCAGGGTTGACACAGGAATGATGCATCTGGAGTTTCACTCCTGCAGGTGTCGCAGGCGTGTGAGTGCTGAGTGGTATGGTCACTGGTCCGGTCCATCAGGCCTGGGAGGGCAGGTCTTTCCATGTCCACAGAAGCACCTGATCTCCTGGCTGCAAGGAATGTGTAGCTATCTGAAGAGCCAGCTTCTAACAAATCCGCTCTACCTGAAATAATGACAGAGAATTGTTGGGGAGAGGGTGGCCCAAAACACAGACAGAGATACACCAGCCCAAGGGTGTCCAGTGAAGTTTATTGAAAGAGAAAGAGAGCGGGGTCTGAGCTGAGAGTGGTTCAGCTCAGCTGCTCCCTTGTAGGTAGTTTAGGGTGAGGCGGGGTTATGGTTTGATAAGGAAAGAAAGAATGGGAGCAAGAAATCCTGGTTAGGGGAATTCTGGTCTGAATAAGGAAGAAGTGTTGATTAGAAGGGGAAGGGCTAAGGTTTGTTTATGGTCAAGACTTTGATAGGGGAAGAGTTTTCAACTAGGAGGGTGGGGAACACAGGCTTCAAGTAATTTATGTTTACACCCCGAAGGGCCTACCAAGCTGTTTTCAGCTGATGGCAGGTCTGATAATTGGATAAGAGGACCTTCCTTAAGGACTGAGTCCTCTCAATAACTACGTAGAATTTCACGGACAGTGTTCCCTGAATAAGTTTGGTTAGAGTAAGCAAATATTTACACATCATTGTATTAGGAGGCTGGCTGGGGAACGGTGGGTGCAGTTGGTAAGACAACCTGGTCTCCCCTGAAGTATTTCAGAAGGACCAATTTAAGTTTGCCTCCGGGGTGCAATACAGATTCAGAGGAGGCCTAGTGGAGGATCATTCTTCAAGGGTAGCCTAGACTCCCAACACAATTTACTAAGAAGACGTTCTACAGTCTCATTCTTTCTTTTCACCCTTTCCACTGGGTGGAGGTCTCCAAGCTGTGTGGAGTTCCAAATTTACTCCTAAGACAGCTGAAACTGGTTGTACCACTCTCCTTAGTTATCTAGGTCCAGGAGAGAAAGGTCTCTAAAAATCCTGGAACAAAATCTGTATACACCAGGAAATACTTCATCCCATGTTCAGCCTTGAACACTTTACAAGAGACAAATCTGGTTTCCCCCAAACCCAGGTGTTTGATAAAACCCTAGGCTGGGGCTGTCATCAACTGAGACTTTAAATCACAAAAGACTTGTTGACTCTCAGGAGTCCATTTGAAAGGATCTGTCTCTGCCCCACTTGGTAGCCTGATAGAGAAGTGAGCTTGTCACCTTGAGTAGACACTCAATATTCAGCTTTGGCCAAAATAATAGAGACAGTCACAGTATCTGTCATAGAGTCTTCCTCAGACCTGCTCTCTGTCTCCATATATTGCAGGACCACTCTTCGGTTGAAGGCAGGTAATTGCTTTAGATATTGGGTCAATGCTGTTCCAGAAACAGCATTCCTAAACCATTAAGTTAGCCCAATCCAAGAGTCGTTTCTTCCTTTGTCCCTTTTTGATTAACCAGTAAAGATCAGACCTCTCAGTTGCCAGTGAGATACAAAAGTCTTTTAAATGCAAAATGGTAAAATGGTGACAGGACGGTGTAAGAGCTGATTTGAGTCTTCAGAATTTTATTAACAGCTTGCAAATGTCAAACAAAACGATAGTCCCCAGTCTGTGTTTTCTTCACCAGGAGGACAGTCTGAGCTCATTCTGGTCTATCACTGGCTCAGACCCACAGAGCTAGATCATTAACCATCCTCTGAACCAGGCTGAGTCAGATGTTGGGGACAGTGACTGCAGTTTTGAAGCTAAGAGAGCTGCTCGCACTTTCCAGGTGTTTGCAGGTGGTGCTATAAGAGACAAAGACTTTCCTTTAGAGATTTTTGGATGCAGTGGGTTTGGTTTAATCGAAATTACGTAGAGGAAAAACCAGAGAGAGGAGGAGAAAGAAAATGAAGGGTTTATTTGTGTCCCGGGTGGCTTTACAGAGTTCTGGGATCGGAGTCTGTAGAAACCCGCGCTAGCTTTGGGGTTGGGGGCTTATAAAGGGGTGCCAGTGGACCTTGTTGAGGACAGCGCTGGAAACAACACCCGTGACAATGGGAACGGTGCCCGCAGCAAGTAGCCTATGGGGTTGTGGGTGATTAGAGTTGCTTAATTAACGTAGTGGGGTATTAATTCAGTGGAGTTAAGCCTATAGGAAAGAAGTGATAGGTAGTTCGCCGGGGGCAGCTAGTCTCATTTGAATGGAATTTCTGGGATAGCTGGTGGATGAAACATTTTGACACTGGCTGCTCCAGGAATGGTTATGGGAGGGGGCTTGGGTTTTAGCCTAACATGCCGGCCTTTTTGGTGATGAAAGATGAAGAATTCAGTCATTGTCTACTTCCTGCTGGGCGTGGATGCAGTTGGATTACAGGCTGGAAATGGAGAAAGGTGGACTGCTTGGCGACGAGCATAGGGATGAAGCAATAGTTGATTTACAGTGACTCTGGACATCTCTTTTATGTGGTCTTTAGAAACCTCAGAAAGCAAGGCGCAAAAAGAAAAAAGAGGCTTATTAGTATTAGGGGCCCGACGACCAGGGCAAGCCACGCCATTAATGGTCACTGGAACCAACTAATGGGGATGTTTCGACTTGATGCCTTCTCTTCATCTCTTCACTCAGATGAGTTAAGGTATCGAGGTGCTGTTTCAGCCAGTTTCATTGATGTAGTAACAGCATTCTTCTCTCAGGAAGAGGCAGGTTCCTCCTTTTTCAGCTGTAACTAGGCCCAAGGCTGTCCGATTCTGTAAAGTGACTTGGGCCAGAGAGGTTAGTTGTCACTGTAGGGAAGCTAGGGAGTCAGCGGTGGTTTCAAGAGCTATTTGTGGGTGATTTTGGAAATCTTGTATTGTGATTATACTGTGTCTAAGGGCTCCGCTTGCCAGTCCGGTGGCTTAGACTGCAGAGGCAAGGGTAAGACCCCCCATGATGGGGAGGAATCCTGCTCATTTGTGATGGGAGGTAGATAACAGCCAAGCTACTTCAGATTCAGTGTAAGGAGTTAATTGGGGCACTATTGTGAGTGTAAAGCAGCATCCTGAGGTGGTGCAGTTCAGGCATTTTGGAGAGTTCCCTTCCACCCAAAGTAGGTATCCAGTGTTGGGCAGCTTGGTTTTATATGGTAATATTTTGGGTGCAGGAGAGAGTGCTGTAGTTTTCGTGTTCTTAGTTATGAGGCAGATTTGGGGAGATTGTGTCTGATTGTTGGTCTCAGGCTCCCAGAGGGGTACCTGTAGTCTGGGGGTAGTACAGGAGTGGGTGTCTGAGGTGGTAGGGGCTGGGTGAATGTAACTCATTGGAAACGCTGCCACCAAGGAGCGCTGAAGTGAAGCACAGAGGAAGCAGTTGGTGATGTTGGGTTGAGAGTGTGTTTGGTTTAAGAAGCTTAGGGTGTGTTCAATGATCTGGGTCCACGAGGTTAACTGGGCAGTGTGTGTGTGGTTAACTACTTGGGCTTCTAGGAGTTGTTCTCGTTGAATAATGTTCTGGGAGACTAGGGTGAGGGAAGGGGTGACTTGTTCATATTTGTGGCTGATGTCTAGTGTTCCTGAGGGCTTAGAGCTGCATTCACTCCGATATATGCGTTCAACCACTCCTGAAACCCAATGAGGGTCCCAGGAGTCGTAGATGTGTATTTGGTATCTGCCGTGTTGGTAACATAGGGAGTCGCTGATGGTTTCAGTAATTGGCTTTCAAGTATGTTAGTTTCCATGAGATTTGCATGAGCAATATGGGCAACCCCCATAGGTGTTGGGACACCTTAGGCAAGAGGGATTGGTTTGGTCGAAGAGAAAGCAAGCGTAGGCATATCCCTGTTGAGGGAACACGAGGATTGTCAAGGGCTTTGAACAGCCTGTCATTTCGCACACCCCATCTCCTATAAGGTTGGGTGTTGGGTCTATGGAGGTTCTATATCATTTTTTGAATCTCCATGCATATCCCAGTGTTGAGGTGGTTAGAGGGAAGAGCGGGATTCCCCACAGTGTAGGTAAAGTGGGGATCCAGTGGTGGAAGAATTCCACCAGTCCCAGGAAGGAAAGAATTTGGACTGCTGTCGTGGGTTGTAGTAGGTTCTGTAAGGCCTGTACTCTGTCTGATGTTAGTGTGCGAGTCGTTGGTGTGAGCTGAACGCCTAGGTATTTGACTGAAGTAGTGAAGAGTTGGGTTTTAGATGGAGAGGCTCGGTAGCCTTTGTTGGCCAAGAAGTTGAGAAGTTGGGCTGTGTGTAAGATTGAGTAGTCCAGGGATGGGCTGCATAAGAGTAAATCATCTACATACTGTAGGAGGGTACTGGGAGAGAGTATGCATTCACTGAGGTCTTTGGCCAGGACCTGGCCAAAGAGGTGGGGGCTGTCCCTAAATCTCTGAGGTAGGACAGTCCAGGTGAGTTGGCTTGCCGAGTGTCTGGGTCTTCCCCCGCGAAAGCAAATAGATTATATGAGGATGGGTCAAGGGGAATTGTAAAGAAAGCATCTCTGAAGTCTAGTACAAAAAAGTGGGTGGTGTAAGTGGGGATATTGGACAGGAGCGTGTATGGATTGGGGACAACAGGATGCTATGGAACTACTGCTTCATTGATTAAATGCAGATCTGGTACTAGCATATCAGTGCCATCAGGCTTTTTTACTGGCAGGATAGGTGTGTTGTATGGTCAGTGGGTGTGTATCGAGACCCTTTGTGAGTAGTCTCTGAATGACGGGTTTTAGTCCCCATCTGTGAGTGAAGGAGATGGGAATTTGTGGTATGGACGGGAAGCGTGAGGAGTCTTTTAGTTGTATAATGATGGGCTGGTGATGGCTAGCAATAGTTGGGGTTGAGGTATCCCAAATTTTGGGGTCTACGTGGTCTGGGGATAGGGGAAGGTTGGGCAGGTGAGGCGGTTCAGCTATTAAAGTGCGTATGAGGGAAACTGAGGGGTCTAAAGTAACCTGTAGAGTGGATCCTAGTTTAGACAGGTGGTCTCTGCCTAGGAGCGGAGTGGGACGGGGGCATTATTAGGAAGGGGTGTGTTAGGATTTTATTGTCTAACAGGCACGAGATGGGTCCTATTGTTGGCAGGTTAGAGGGCTTTCCGGTTCAATTCCCATGACTGAGACTGGGGAAGAATAAGTTGGGGCTGAGTAGGAGGGGCCAACAGAATAGGTAACCCCCGTATCAATTAAAAATGACACTGACTCACCTGCTGCCTTGAGGGTTACCCTGGGCTAAGAGAGACTGATCGGGGTTGATCAGCTGGGGCTCCTTTCGTCTTCTGCTGCCAGTCCCAGGACAGCCAGTGGTAGTTCTGGGGATGGAGAGGATGGCCCCCCATGGTCCTTCATACAAGGAAAGTCACTCTTCCAGTGGCCCCGCTGACCACATGCCGGGAATGGAGTGGTGAGCAGCCGAGGTTGTGGACAGAGTTTGGCCCATTCATCTTCTTTGCTGCATTTGAAACACGCTCCTGGTGGAGTGCGACTTGGAGTGTTCTTCTTTCCCTCATTTGCTGGTCTCAGGGCTGCCACCAAGGCTTGGGCCTGTAAGTGTGCCTTCCAGTGGGTCAGGGTTTCCTTATCTGCTTCTGCCTGCTGCTCTTGGGTATTACAGACTTTAAAGGCCATATTAACCAGATCTTGTATGGGAGTTTGGGGACCGTCCTCAGCCTTTTTTAGTTTTTTCCTGATGTCTGGGGCAGACTGTGTTATGACGTGGGTTGCTAAGACAGTGGCTCTTGCTGGGGAGGTAGGATCTAGGTGGGTATAGTGGGTAAGTGCCTCGGTGAGGCAGTTGAGAAAGGCAGCAGGATTTTGATCCACATCTTGGGTAATTTCTCTTAGTTTGTTAAAGTTCACTGCCTTGTGGCATATGTTTTGTAGTCCAGCTAGGATACATTGAACCATTTTGTCTCTCCGAGTATGGCCAGTGTACCCAGATTGGGTGTCTGTTTGGTAATCCCAGCCTGGGTCTTGTCCTGGAACTGCCTCTGAGCCCACTGGCATGGTTGAGTCTGATAGGCAGACTCATTCGGCATGTTCCCAGGAAGCCCTGAGGATCCTCTCCCTTTCGTCTGCGTTTAGGGTAGAAGACAGAAGGACCCACAGGTCATGCCAAGTTAAGTCATAGGTCTGTATAAGGTAACAGAATTCTTTTATGTAATTGCTAAAAGAGGTTAGGCTCTTTTGAATTTGGGAAATATCTGTTAGAGAGAAAGGGACGTGAACTTGGATGACTCCCACAGTTCCCACACTTCGCATAGGGGACAGAAGAGGGCCGGGCATTGTGAAGGCTGGCTCTGTGGCTGTAAGTGGGTGTTGCTACGGACCAGGGAGGGTAAAGGAGGACTGGGTATGGCAGTGTCTGGGGATGTGGGTAGAGGCAATAGTGGGGGAACTGTTTGGTGTGCTGGCTCGGGGTAGGGTGGGGGTCTCTGCGGTGGAGGTCAGAGGGACTCTGGTGAGTCAGAGAATGAAGACGTTAGCTCAGGTGCAGGATTGGGATCCATTTGATCTGTCCCTTTGTCAGCTCAGGTGGGGGTTTCTCTGGCTAAGAGGATTTGAGTGGTATTACATGTGGAGACGCGTGAAGCACGGGAGCGCAGATAGAGAAAGGCTTGGACATAGGGGACTTTTGGCCATTTGCTTGTGCGCCAACAGAAGTTGTCGAGGTCTATTAGAACTCATTAATGAAAGGTTCCCTGTTCAGGCCATTTAGACCCATTATCTAGTGGGTACTGGGGCCAGGCGGTGGTGCAATAAAAGATTAGGCACTTAGGGAGCAGATCTTGAGCTAACCCCAGAACCTAGAGATTATGTAGGAGGCAGTCCAAAGGAGTGGACAGCTTGGGCTTTGGGTTCTGGTTTCCCATGGAATCCAGAGTTCTGGTTTCCCAGATCCCGTGGAAAGAACCTTCTGAAGAGTGACATCTCACTCATTCAGAAAGGGTCTCGTGGATGGATGGTCTCAGAGTCACCGGGACGTCTCCCAATTGTTTTTCTGAGCCTCAAGCCTAATGGCCGTGGAGCCATCTATAGTACCACTGTTTTCTGGACAGTAAGGGGGCAGAAACACTGGAAGGGTGGAAATTAGGTTTACCAGTACTTTCCCAGGATCTGACCCGAGTGAGAGGGGTATAGGAGAGTGAGTTGGGGAGGGGATGGATCTGGTTGAGGGGATCGGTTACTTACCCTAAGTGGTGAGTGAAGGAGGCTGGAGGTTCCTCGTTGGTCCGAGCAAAAATAGATCATGAGAGAGCTAGAGAAAGGGTGAGGGGTGGGCATTTGGCCACAGCCCCTCCTGGTCAGGAGAGAAAAGGAGACAAAGGTTGAGGGGTGGGCATGTGGCCACAGCCCCTTTCAGGTCTCGGCACCAAATGTTAGCAATTGTTGGATGCAATGGGTTTTGTTTTATGGAAAGTATGTAGAGGAAAACTAGAGAGAAGAGGAGAAATAAAAGGAAGAGTTTATTTGGGTCCCGGGCAGCTTTACAGAGTTCTCGGATGGGAGTCTGTAGAACTGCACGCTTGCTTGGGGGTTGGGGGTTTATAAACGGGTGCCATAGGACCTTGTTGAGTATAGCACTGAAACAACGCCCTTGATGATGAGAACCGTGCCCAAGGCTAGTAGCCTATGGGGTTGTCAAAGATCAGAGTTACTTACTTAACATAAGGGGTATGATTTCAGTGGAGTTGAGCCTAAGGAAAAGAAGTGATAGCTAGTCGGCCCGAGGCAGCTAGTCTCATTTGAATGGAATTTCTGGGATAGCTGGCAAATGAAATGTTCTGACTCCGGCCCCTCCGGGGATGGTTGAGGGAGGGGGCTTAGGTTTCAGTCTAACAATAAGGTTATAAAACGTTTTGTATACACGCATGAACTCCCTTAAAACTCGTTTCTCGTTGATACCACACACACCCACACCCATCTACACACACACAGACACACACACCCCAGACGAGGACCTGAGGTGACAGAGATAATCTTAGTAGTCTTCACCTCCTAGACTGTTAACGTCACAGAGGTGACCTTGGTTGCCTCAACTTCCCAGATAGCTCCAGTGCCAAACATACACATTCACATGGCCCCATTTACTGCTCCCTAGTTAGTCTGAGCAGAGAATAGATGAATCTTCTTAATGCTACCAAAACCTCTATAGTCATTTACAGGCCACACTTGGTTCCAAAATATTTGAAGACTACTCTTAGGGGATCCCTTATTAAGTAAACCCAGTTTTAATGGACTGTCACCCAGAACCTTACCTTCCAGGGTACCCATTTCAGTTCAGAAAGTTCACTGGTCTCTCACACAGCCTCATGGGACCTAGTCACCTGTTCTTGGCATTAGTCTATAGGAACTTATGCCCTCTGTGGCTTTCTTTTATTTTTATTGTAATTAAGTTAAAGTTTATGTTTTTGTCATCTACTATTAATAATACCACAGAAATAATAATAGTAGTACAAAATGGATGGCTTTAACAAAGAAACCTTTATTCTTACACAATCCAATAGGCTGTAAATCTGAATCCAGGCTGTCTGCTTCAGGAGAACACTTTCCCTCTTGGTTGGCACTAGAAGAAAGTCCTGGGGTTTCATCGGTCTGGTCAGGGAGCAACTTGGTGCTGAAACCTCAGGTCTGAAGGATATATTCTACTCCTAATGCTGGTTTTTGATGCTGTGAAGTTCCCTACTCTCCAATTCCTTCTCTTCTCTTTCACCTCTTGTAGGATAAAAGATAGTATAAGCAACACTCCAGGGAAATTCCCTTTACAATGGAGTAGGGAGGTGACCTTAGGAAGGGATTTACAATGCCATCCTAATTCTCTTTAACAATACAACATAGGCAAATCACAAAATGGAGGACAATCATAATATATTACGAATCATAGCTTAGTCAAATGGCCACACGTTTTCTTCGGAGACACAGTTTAATTCATGACAGTTTATAATCCAAGTCAATTTCAAATATAAAACCATGAACACATACCTCTATGCAAGTCTATCAGGTCTCTTGACCCTATAAAAACACACTCCTGTTTTCTACCCTGTACCACCAGTATCAGCTCAACCAACACTTCTCTCCTCCTCTCTTTCCTCTAGAAGGAAAGCAGTTAAACAGACTGATATATGTATTAAGGGAAGAAGTACACACTCTACCTGCATCACACCATGTCCCACAGTCAATTCCAGTCTTTGTCTGAAAAGTCACCTCCAGTACTTTTTCACCTCTGTGGGCTGGCAGCAATTCCAGGGCCCATGTTCTCCGGGGACCCTTCAGATTTGAAAACATCAATTCTGGTCTTCTAATAGAGCTCAAGATCCGCACTTTCCCTTTTCTCATGCTACATCAGGGACTCTACATTGCGTTCCCTCTCAGGGCAGTCTTTGGCGGTGGCCGGGCACCATCTTGTTCACTGGCCTCATGCTGATGTAGTCTCTCAATCGTATGGACTTTTCTGCCTGATGGGCTCATATTTTTCTCATATCTCTGATGTTGTTCATTTGCATCTGCCCCAGGTGGGTTGTGACCAATTGATATTCACTAGATAGCACCTCAGTTGGCTTTTAAGGTCCCAAGGGACAGTCACCAATACGGGTGGCAGAACAATTTCTTAGAAAATCACTAGTTTTGCCAGTTGACCTCGATTTCCACTTAATCCATCATCCCCACATTGCAGTCCCTACTACTCTGTCCTTTCAAATGCTGCATTATATTTACAAAACCTTTTAGCTTACGGTCTAGTCCACTTGTGCTGACCTCCCTTCTACTGCACGTTGTCACTCCTTTCACCTAACTGTATTCCTGTCCAATATCTATTCTGTGAGTAACCCTCTTTTTCCCCTGCAATCTTGTAGCCATCAAATATTATTTTCCTCTGTGCATCAGCCCTTACTTTTTTTTCTTATGACTGAGAATATACTATCCTATGTAAATTTGCATATCTGCCAGTGAGTGGCTCCCACTGCACTCCCTGCATCGTGACAGCACACTCCTCTGTTCTGCACATGTCATAGCCTCCTAACAATCTCCTATCCCCTCCTCTCCACCCTCTCCCCTGCATCCAGGAAGAGGTGAGCTGGATGACATCCTATAGATGCATAGAAACATAAAGTGCACACAGGATATGGTTTCTCTGTGGCACCAAGTCCAATCCATTTTTGTCTGAAGAGTTGACCTCTGTTATGATTTATGGACAGGGGCAGCATCAGGGCCAGGGGCCATGCTCCCAGGGGAACCCGTAGGCCCTGGGCCATAAATTATAGTCTTTTAGTGGAGATCTCCAGGTGTGCCTCTTTTTATTTCCATGCTGCCTGTGAGACTCAACTTGGTGAGGCCCACCATGGCTATGACTAGTGGTGGCCTGGCACCATCTGGTTCTTCCGGTCACATGTTGATCTAGTGACCTGCTCACATGGGGCTCTTTGTCTTCTGGGTTCTCTTTGCCCCATGTAGTTTTGGGCCTTGGAGACCATCCATACCTGCTGAGTTGGGACCATATGGTGTGCCTCAGGTGGCATCTTAGCAGCTTTCAAGACCCCAGATGCCACTTACCAATTTGGGATACAGAAGACTATCTTAGCAAAATGCTCATTGTGCCAACTGGCCTCAATTTCCACTGAGAACATGGTTTCCAGCCCCCATCCCCAACTACTCTGTCCTTGCAATATTGGGTTAAGATGGTAGGATTAATCATGTTCTGATGTGAGTGGCCTTGATTCCGCAAGATATATTTTCAGTAGTGGAATTACTGGATCAAGTGGTATATCTATTTCCAGCGTTTTATGGAAGCGCCAGATTACATTCTAAAGAGGATGTACAATTTTGCAATCCCACCAACAGTGTAGGGCAGATCCAGTTTTTCCACAGCCTCTCGAGTTTTTGTTTTGCATTTTTGGATCATGGCCAACCTTGTCGGGGTGAGATGGTATCTCATTGTAGACTTGATTTGAATTTCTTTGATAACTAAAGATCATGGGCATGACTGCATGTGTTTTTTTGGCTGCCTGGATCTCCTCTTTAGAGAAATGTCTGTCCATCTCCTTTGCCCATTGCTTAACTGGATGATTTATCTTCTTCTTATTGATATTTTGTAGTATCTTATAGATTATGCAGATCACATGTTGGTCTGACGTACAGTTGCCAAATATTTTTTCCTGTTCTGTAGGGGGCCTTTTAATTCTATTAACAAAGTCTTTGGATGAACAAAAGTGTTTGATTCTTAATAGTTCCCATTTATCTACTTTCTGTTGATTGTGGTTTGACAGACTTTTTTTTTTATTTAATATGACTGAGTCAAAATATACATTCCCATATAAATTTACATGCCCACCTCTATGCAGCTTCCACTGCTATCTCCCTGTCTGGTGACAGCACACTATTCTTCTCTGCTCCATACATGTCTCTTCCTTCCAACAGTCTCCTTTCCCTTCCTCTCCACCCACTCTCCTTCCTCCAAGCAGAGGTCAGCAGGATGATATCGTATAGATGTACAGAACCATAAAGTGATCCAATATATGGTCACTCTACATTGCCAAGTCCAATCCATTCATGTCTGAAGAGTGGAGCTTCGTTATGATTTATGGGCAAGGGCAGCATCAGGGTCAGGGGCCATGCTCCCAGGGGAACCCTGAAACCACTGGACCATTAACTGAGGTCTTTTAGCAGAGATCTGAAGATGCACCCATTTTTATTCTTCTGTTGCCAGTGAGATTCAACTTAGTGAGCTGCATCCCAGCTATCACTGGTGGTGATCACTGGTGGCTGGGCACCATCTGGATCTTCCGGTTTGGAGACGATGTAGGCACCCATTGATATGTTCTGGGTTGTTTTTACCCCATATCATTTTGGTCCCCGGTGAGCATCCGTTCCTGCTGAGTTGGGACCATTTGCTGTGCCCTCGGATAGCAGCTTGGCCGCTTTTAAGACCCCAGACGCCACTCACCAATGCGGGGTGCAGAGAGCCCTCTTAGCAAAACGCTACTTCTGCAAATTGGCCTTGATTTCACCTAAGAGCATGGTCCCCTGCCCCCTGCCCCAGCTACCCTATCCTTGGAATACTGGGTTAAGTTGGAAGGAGTACTGAAGTTATGCCGAAGTCCACTTAATGTTGTTCTTGTTTCTAGTGTGTGCCATCACCGATTTCTTCAACCAGATTTCTAGCAACTATCTAATCTAAACCCTCCCCCCTTGCCCTCCCTCCCTCCCGTCCGTGGCAGCTGTCAAAGAGTCTTTTCTTCTGTACACAACTCTGTTTTTGAGATCTTATCGCAGAGGTCTCATACAATATTTGTCCTTTTGTGGTTGACAGATTTTGAAATCTGTCTGCATGGTGTATTAAAACTTCCATTGTTGTTCCCAACTTTTCTTGGATAAGCTGTATTGTTTTAGGTTTGACATTTAGGTCTTTTATCTGGTTGGAGTTGGTTTTTGTATAAGGTGTAAGATATGGATCTTGTTTCAATTCATTGCAGATGGATATCCAATTTGACCAGCACCATTTGTTGAAGATACTGTTCTTACCCCAGTTTAATGTCTTAGGGCCTTTGTTGAATATCAACTCTTCATAGGCAGATGGTGTCATCTCTGGGGTCTCCATTCTGTTCCATTGATCGATCTGTCTGTTCTTGTACCAGTACCAGGCTGTTTTGACCACTGTGGTAGCGTATTATGTTCTAAGGTCAAGTAATGAGAGGCCTCCCAGTGTGTTCTTCTTTAGTAGTACCTTACTTATCCGAGGCTCTTTCCCTTTCCAGATAAAATTGGTGATTTGTTTCTCCATCTCATTAAAAAATGACGCTGGAACTGTTATTGGGAGTGCATCACATAAGTAGATAGCTATGGGTAAAATAGAGCTTTTCACCATGTTAAGTCTTCCTATCCATGAGCAGTGTAGGTTTTTCCACTTATCTAAGTCTCTCTTAGTTTCTTGTAGTAAGGCCTTGTAGTTCTCTTTGTAAAGGTCTGTTATTCCTCTGGTTAGATTAATTCCTAGGTACTTTATCTTCTTAGGGGCTATAGTAAATGGTATTGATTTGATGATTTCTTGATTAACAGTCTCATTGTTGGTATAAAGGAGTCATACTGATTTACATATGTTTATCTTGTATCCTGAGACTTAGCTGAACTCTTCCATCAGTTTCAGTAGTTTACTTACAGATTCTTTGGGATTCTCTGCATATACAATCATATCATCTGCGAACAGGGAGATTTTGACTTCTTTGCTGTCTCAGATGCCTGTTATTTCTTGGTCTTGTCTAATTGCTCTGGTTAGACCTTGTTTTAGTCAGCTAGGCTACTGTAACAGAAATACCACAGAGTGGATCGCTTTAACAAAGAAAGATTTATTCTTACACAGTCTGGTAGGTTGCAAGTCCATATTCAGGGTGTCCGCTCCAGGGAAAGAGTTTCCCCTTGTCACCTGAGTGCAGGAAAGTCCGGTATTGCATCAGTCTTTGTCCAGGGAGCATCCTCACGCAAGAACCTCTGGTCTGAACGACGCACTCTGCTCCCAGTGCTGCTTGCTTGATGGTAGCGAGGTTCTCAAATCGTCCTTTGTTTCTTTTTCCTTTTATTCTTTGCAAGCTAAAAGCATTAAGGGTGGGGCAAGCCATACTTCAGGGAAACTCCCCCCACAGCAGGAATTCACAGCCGCACCCTAATCTTTTAACATACAGGTTAGCAAAACCACACAATGGAGGACAGTCCCAAGATACTGAGAACCATATCCCAGCCACGTGGCTGCACACATTTTTGGGGGGACACAATTCCAACCATGACAGACCTTCTAGTACAATGTTGAATAGGAGAGGTGAGAGTGTACATCCTTGTCTAGTTCCTGTTCTCAAGGGAAAGTCTTTCAGTCTCTCTCCATTCAGGATGATGTAGGCAGTTGGTTTTGTATAAATGGCCCTTCTTGTGTTGAGAAATTTTCCATCTATCCCAATTTTGCTAAGAGTTTTCAGCATGAATGGGTGTTGGACTTTATCAAATGCCTCTTCTGCATCAATGGGGAAAATCAGATGATTCTTGTCTTTCGTCATATTTATGTGTTTAATCACATTGTTTTTCTCATGTTGAACCAGCCTTGCATCCCTGGTATGATTCCCACTTGGTCAGGATGGATTATTTTTCAGATATGTTGTTGTATTGTATTGGCAAGAATTTTGTTGAAGATTTTTGCATCGAGACTCTTAAGTGATATCAGTCTGTAGTTCTCCATTTTGGTTGGGTCTTTCCCTAGCTTTGGTATCAGGGTTATGCTGGCTTCATAGAATGAGTTTGGGAGTACTCCATCCCTTTCTATACTGTGAAATAGTCTAGTAGTACTGGAGATAACTCTTCTCTAAACGCTTGGTAGAATTCTGCAGTGAAGCCATCTGGGCTTGGTCTTTTTTTGGCTGGCAGTGTTTTGATGACCTTTTCAATCTCTTCCTTTGTGATGGGTTTATTCGGTTGTTCTGCTTCACGTTGTGCTAATTCTAGTGGTCTTTTCAGTTTTTTCAATTGTTCTTCTATTCTCTAACTGGTTTAGTTCTGCTCTAATCGTCATGATCTGTCTTCTTCTGGTGCCTGAGGGGTTCCTCTGTTGCTCTCTCTCTACTTGTTCAAGCTGTAGGGTTAGATCTTTGGTTTGGGTTCTTTCTTCCTTCCAGTGTGTGCATTTGTGGAGATCAACTGACCTCTGAACACTGCTTTGGTTGTATCCCATAGGTTCTGGTAAGAATTGTTTTCATCCTCATTGGAATCCATGAATTTCTTTATTTCATCCTTGATTCCTTCTATAACCCATTTCTTTTTGACCAATATATTCAGTTCCATGAGTTCCACTTTCCATCTATGTTTATTCTGCTGTTGATTTTGACTTTAATGGCTTTGTGGTCTGAGAAGATGCTTTGCAATAATTGAGTGGTATGGATTTTGTTGAGATTTGCTTTATATCCTAACCCGTGGTCTATTCTGGAAAATGCTCCATGTGCACTGGGGAAGAAAGTGTAGTTGTCTGCTGATGGACTGAAAGTTCTGTATATGTCGATCAGGACATTTGCTTAATTGTGGCAAGAAGATCTTCTGCGCTTTTACTGAGTTTTTTTCTAGAAGATCCATCCGATTTTGAGAGTGGGTGAAGTCTCCCACTATTATTGTGGAGTGATCACCCTCGTTTTTGAGTGTAGTCAGTGTTTCTACGATGTATTTAGATGCTCTACTATTGGGTGCATGGATATTTAATATTGTTAAGTCCTGCTTGTGTATTGAAACTTTCAGCGATAGTGTCCATCCTTGTCTGTGATGTTGGAATTTACATTAAAATCTATTTTATCTGAGAATAGTATTGCCACACCTGATTTTCTTTGTAATATTGATATGTATTTTTCCATCATTTAATTTTCAGTTTGTTCATATCATTGAGACTGAGTTTCTTGTAAGCAACATATGGACAGGTCGTTTCCTTTGATCCAAGATGTCACTCATTGTCTCTTTACTGGCACATTAACCCCATTCACATTCAATGTAAGTGTTGATACATATATGCTTAGAGCTGTCATTGTGATATGTTTATTTTTGTGTTCCTGTTTTCTCTGTTGGTCTTATTATTCTGTTTTGGAACATTCTACTTGGTGAGTTCATTTTTGACCTTTTTGAGGGTTGGTTTTGTGGTTGCTGAGACTCCTGTATTACATTTCCTGATTTGATATGTTGCATCTTTATTGTGCTTTGCAGCCTCCCCTGTGATCTCCCTTAAAGGTCTATGTTTAAACCCAGTTGTAACTACTACAGTCCTCTCCATCTGGAAGGACTATAACAACGGTCCTCTTTTTAGTATGATGACATCATAGTTTTCATAGTATGATCACTGAATCACTTCTTTTAGTATTACAGCTTTGACTGATTTTGGAGCCTTCTCTAACTGAATAGGTTTGTGGATGATGTGTGCTATATTTCCTCCTAAAATATAAAATTAATGGTTTTGTTCTTCTAAGCCAAGAGCTTCTTTCAGTATTTCTTGTAACTTTGGTTGGGTTTTTACAAAGTCTTTGAGTTTCTCTTTATCTGCAAATGTCTTGATTTCATTTTCATATATGAAAGATAATTTTGCAGGGGATATAATTCTTGGTTGGACGGTCTTCTCCTTCAAGGCTTTGAATGTGTCATCCCATTGTCTCCATGCCAGCATCATTTCTGCGGAGAAGTCCGATGAAATCCTACCAGGTTTCCCTTTGAATGTTAGCTTTGCTTTGAGTCTTGCTGCTTTTAAGCGTTTCAGCTTATGTTTCTTTTTGTTAAGCTTGATTATAATGTGTTGGAGTCTTTCTTTTGGGATCTGTATTGAATGGCATTTGATATGCTTTGGATATCTGTATTGTCTCCTTTTGTAACTTCTGGGAAGTTTTCTGTCAGCAGCTCAGCCAGGATACTCTGTGTTCTCAGGTGTCCCACCCTGTTCAGGAACTCCAATTAATATTAAGTTGTTCCTCTTAATAGAGTGTCACATGCCTCTTAATACCTCTTCACTTTTCTTGTGTCTTTTTTTCTCATTTCTCCTGATAGATGCTAGAGTCAGTAGCTCTGTCTTCCAAGTCAGAAAGTCTATTTTCCATTTATTTAATTGTTTTCTTGGCTTTGAACTGAATTTTCTCTTTGATTTTGTTATTGATCTGTTGGATTTTGTAGTAGTGGTGTTCCATCAGATCAAACAGCTTGCTTAATGTTTCATTTTGCTCTGCTGTATTTTGTATAAGGTCTAGGAGGTCTCTCTATATAACTCTTCTTTAATCACCCTCTGATAGTTTCACAAAGGCTTCTGCATCTGGGAAGTTCTTTGGATTTTTCTTTTGTGGGCCTTCTGAAGCCGTAGGTCAGGTCTTCCTAATGTTCCAGTCCAAAGTTTGTTGCTTTTCCAGCATCTGGAGGTTGTTTAGTTTCTCCAGTGTTACTTTAACAGGATCAAAAGCTCAGTCCGAAAAGCAAGTTCATCAGCAGACACCTCTATGTACTCTCGTAACTTGTCTGAGTGGAATCTCTGGTATAGCAGGCTCCACACCCTGATTGGCTAAGAGACAGCCCCACTCATAGAGTTACTGCGGAGCTGTCTGTTCAGTCTAGAATGTGAGAAAGTAAAGGCTGGAAGAGAAGCCATTGGATGCACCCCACTTATTTCTCTCTTAGTCAGGCTTTCAGGTGTGAAAGTTGATCTTCCCATCTGGCAAAGTAACCTTCTGTATATCAAAGAATTCTTTACTGCCAGAAAAGTGCTCTCCAATCAGGCACTGCCTCTCAGCCTGGGAATTAGGTCCACCTGAGGCCTCCATATAGGAAACTCCACCTCCCAGTCAGTCAATATGGCGTCCTGCACAAGCTCCTCCACCTGCCTTAGAATAGACTATTCAATGGCACAGATTCAGAGATTGTGACAGAGAACACGTCTGGAGGCGCCCAGCTACACAGACTCCAAGGCCAAGCTTCCAAAGCGTGGTGACTCTGCTCACCTATCTAATCAGTAGTGCATCTGAGCCCTGGCACCACTTACCCCAGCCCCTTCTGCTGGGCAAGACACAGAAGAAAACGCCAAAATGGCGATTTACCTTCAGTCCGTGAGAACTAGGACTCAACAAAGGCAGGGGTTGGCAAAATAGAATCTTTCCACTCAGTGGTATGTAGACCAAATAGACAGCCCGATGTGATGTCCTAGGGCTCACTAGGTGTCCAGGAGGCTCCATTTAATTATCAGTTGAGGCCTTGGTTTCCAGAAGGATTTAGGGAGATATATGTTTAGTCTGCTATCTTGACTGCGCCCCCCAGCCTTTTCTTAAGTCTGTATAATAGCAGTCTCTTACAATATATGTCCATTTACTGCTGACTAATTTCATTTAGTGTAATGTGTTCCAGATGATTCCAGGTTATGGGATGTTATATAAAATCATTATTGTTCCTTATCATTGCATAGTGTTCTACTGTGTAAATGGAACAGTTTATCCTTTAACGTGTTGGTGGGCAGCTAGGTTGATTTCTTCTTTTTGGTATTGTGGACAGTAGTGCAACAAACATTCATTGCTGGGACGATTCACACAGGACAGAAGCCATTGATGTGATTAACACGGAACGCCACTTACAGGTGTGAAATGGGACACCACTTATGGGTTTGATGTATCAGAGAGGCCAAGATTGAAAAATCACACTGATAACAAACTTTTAGTTTGCTGTGGGCAGAAATGGGACAGTCTCCTGTGGGTAGACACTGACACAAGTCTGTTTAACCCACCAGCTTTTATCAAGCAAAGTAAACAAGGTTCTGCTGAGAAAGTGAGAAAACCATCTTATCAGTGTTCCTTACTTCAAAAGAACAGGCATTCCCAGGGAGGGGGCAAGGGACAGTCCTTGAACTAGTCTCAGCAAATGCTGTTTTCAGCACGTCTTGGTTTTCCAGTCCACCGAGGCAAAACTTGCCTCAAGGTCTTTTGCCATTCTCAAGACAAGTCCCATTCTAAACACAGACAAGGTCAGGGTAAGCAGGATTTTATATTCTTTCAAAACATACACATCCCCACAATTCACGTGCATGTATCTGTTCCTGTGACAGCCCTCATTTCTCTAGGATGTATTCCAAGGAGTGAGATTGCTGGATCATATGGCATTTCTATTTCTCGATGTTTCAGAAGGTACCAAATTGCTTTCCAAAGTAGTTGTACCATTTTGCACTCCCACCAGCAGTGTAGAAGACTTATCTCTCCACAGCCTCTCCAATATTGAATATTCTGTAGTTTTTATATTAATGCCAGCCTTATTCAGGTGAGATGGTAACTCCTTGTAATTTTGACTTGGATTTCAATAATGGCTACCGGTCACCAGCATTTTCTCATGTGTATTTTGGCTGCCTGGATATCTTCTTTGGACAAGTGTCTGTCCATGCCCTTTGCCCATAGTTTATTTGGGTTACTTGTCTTTTTCTCGTTGATGTTTTGCAATAGCCTCTCTATTATGGAGATTAGACGTCAATCAGATATGTAGTTACCAAATATTTTTTGTCAGTATGTAGGTAGGCTTTTGACTCATTTAGTAAGGTCTTTCAAAGAGCATAAGTGTTTGATTTTTAGTAGTTCATACTTAGAATCTATTTTCTCGTCCGTGGTTTGTGGACTGTTAGTAAGATTTTGTAGTCTGTTTCAGCCGTGTATTAGAACTTCTAGTGTTCTAAGCGCTATGTTCTTCATCACTGAATATCACTGTAGTCACCTTCAAAATACTCCTCATGGGAAGCTATACTCTGATGCTGGTGCCAAGTCCACCTTTCAAAGCAATCTTGGAACTCTTTCAGGAATAGCCACAGTGCATGGCGGCTCAGTGGCGAGTTTGCAAACTTAATTGTCCAGTTTTATGAGGTGGAGTTTTTAGCTAGTAAACAAATAACTGTATTGGAACACCCTCCCTACTCACCTCACCTAGCCCTTTATGACTCTTTTCTTTACCTGAAGGTAAAGGAAATATTGAAAGGACATTTTGTCGACATTCAGGACATCAAGAGTAGCAGGACAACAGCTCTGATGACCGTTACAGAAAAAGTTCCAAAATTACCTTTAAGGTAGACTATGCACTGGCATTGGTGCAGAGCTTGTTAAAAGGACTACATCAAAGGTGACCACAGTGATATTTGGAGAAGGGGTACATAGCACTTTTAAGGATGAGGTTGCAAACCTAATTGGCAGTCCTCATATGTCTAGTCTAATGGTCCTACCCAATCTGGTCCAAGGCAGAATGAAGAACATCAAAAACAAGGGGAAGATTGGTCCAAAGGACTAGTGACCCACAACTACCACAGTTTTTGCTGGATTGATTCGAGCATAATTAGATGGCGCCTGAGAACCCATCAACTGCTCTGACAGGAATCACAATAGTGGGCCCCAGATTGTTAGTAAAATGTAGAACAAAATGTCAACTCACAGAAAACAGTACCAACTTGTCTGACAAGTGGAGAAATCCGGTGAGTGTGGCGCCCAGATACCCTATTAACTTAGTAGTGAAGTCACTCCTGAGGCTCACCTTTCAGTCAAAGACCAACACAGCCCATGTAGGTTAACTATGTACTTGAGACTAAGTGGGTACACCAGCCCAGGTTCAAGGACAAGGCAGGAGGGTACAGGAAAGCTAGATGAATGGAAATAGGAACCTAAGCTTGAGGAGAATATTGATACACTACAGGGTTGGTAACTAGTGTCACAAAACAACATGTGTATGGTTTAATAACAAAGTAATGTGCTCTGTAAACCTTCACCTAAAGCGTGTGTGTGCATGCACACACAAATCCACCCACCCACACCCTGTTACTGTGCCTTAAAACCAAAAAACCAAACCTGTTGGTGTGGAGTTGATTTTGACTCAGTCATCTTACACCAGTGAGTAGAATTTACTGTATAGAGTTTACTAGGCTGTGAAGCTTAATGGAACCAGACTGGAACACGTCTCTCCTGGAATAAATGATGGATTGGAGCCACTCATCCCCTGGCTGAGCACTTAAATATTGCACCATCTATGGTCCGTCCAGCTCCCAAAAGAAGGTCTATTGATTTCCGAGGCCTGTTGTAACAAATTACCACACACTGGGTTGCTTACAAAAATGTATCACCTCCATGTTTTGATGGCCAGAAATCTGGGTGATCCAGGTGTGGGCAGGTCCGAGCTCTCGCTGTCGGCTTTCTTCTTGCCTCTCCCAGCATCTGGTGGATGCAGTGTGGCTACATCAACGCACTGTCAGCATGCCATGCCTACTTCCTTGTGACTCCCCTGTATGTCTATGAGGACACGGTACACTGGCTTCAGGGCCTATCTCGTTAATCCAGGATGAGGGCATTTTGAGAACCTTAAGCTAATTATACCTCTAAGACCCTTTTTCCAAAGAAGGACTTATTCCCAGGAACGGGATTTAGTACATGGATGTACTTTGGGCGGGAAACAGGCCAGTCCACCACAGCAGGGCAGATGTGGGACAGAGTTGGGATGGGAAGCAAGGTCACGGTCGTGAGGACCCTGCTGAGTGGACCGTCTACCTGTGCCCTCAGCTCACAGGGCACCTGGAGCCCAGCTTGACCAGCGAGTCCTCTGGGGCCAATGTGAATCAAGGGTACCATCCTGGGCTGGTAGCAGGCAAGAGAAAATGGCTGCAAGGACCACGCAGTGGGGGAAAGCACTCTCCCCTGGAAGCAGTTTCTGTCCTGCAGCCACCACCCGTGCCGTCTACTGACCAAGGACAGCACCATGTCAGGTGAGAAAGGAAAACACTGGATCTGTTCTTACGATCCTAGGGAGCCAGCAACAGAGGGAAAGTTGGAGGTAAGTCAGAAAGCTAAAAATACCACCACGAGGCCTTCATGGTGCCCCCAGGGATTCAGGAGAGAACAAGCCACAGCTCACGAGGGCTAGGCATACATTCCGCCAAGTGTCTCGGTGGTGGAAATCTGGGTGGCGCTGAGGGCCTGCACTTTAGGGCCAAGGGTTTTGAGGTCTGAGGGTGGGTGGGGATAGGCCCAGGGGACAGGCCCGGTGTTGGTGTGCTGGGAGAATTGCTGTTCTGGGGTTCACGGCCAGTGAGCGCTGAAGAGAGTGGGAGAGCAATGGTTCCAGGTGGCCCAGGAGGGAATGGACATTAGGCGACCAGACCCACCTTCCAGGAAACCGGGGGGTGGGGGGTGGGATCCTTTCCTGGAATAACAGAAAATCACCACCTCTCTCCCAGGGCCCAGAATGGAGTCTCCCATTATGGAAACAGTATCTAGGCTTCGCCTTTACAACAGCTGAAACTGCTGAGGAGTCCTGAGACTGTCAGCTCTCTGTGCCTGAGATGACACCACAGCTCTGTGGGGAGGCAACATTTATTACAGCAAGAGGCCTAAACAGCATTGGGGACAACTGCTTGACCCAGAGAAGCCCCCAAACTTTGATCACTTCAGATACTCTCTGAGCTTTTCAAACTCCTCCCTTTACATGGAAGTGGAGAATCTGTTTTCTCAAGTTAGTTTTGCTCTCCTGATACTTTGGGGAAGAAAAAACGATTCAGCGGAGCTGCTGTGAAGCCCCTGAGAGGTGCGGAGAGAAGAGGTGTGTGCTGGTCATAGCTTGTTCTGCTGAGTTCCATGAGACCTGAGTATACACTAAACGCTCACTGCTTCAGTCAGCTAGGGCTGCTCCAACAGAAATACCACAGAGTGGATGCCTTTAACAAAGGCAGGCTATTCTTATACAGTCCGGTAGGCTACAAGTCCAAATTCAGGATGTCCACTCCAGAGGAAGGTTTTCCAGCTTGTGGGCTCTGGAGGACAGTCCAGTACTGCACAGTCTTTGTCCAGGGAGCGTCTTGGCGCAGGAACCTCAGGTCTGAAGGGCACTCTTCTTCTCCCGGTTCTGCTTTCTTTTTTTAATTTTTATTTTTATTTAACATAACTGAGTGAAAATGTACATTCACATATAAATTTACATGCCCACCTATATGCAGCTTCCACTGCTCTCCCTGTCTGGTGACTGCACACTATTCCTCTCTGCTCCATACATGTCTCATCCTCCCAACAGCCTTCTTTCCCCTCCTCTCTGTCCACTCCCCTTCTTCCAGCCAGAGGTCAGCAAGATGATATCCTATAGATGTATGGAACCATAAAGTGCTTCCAATATATGGTCACTCTACATTGCAAGTCCAATCCATTCCTGTCCAAAGAGTGGACCTTTGTTATAATTTATGGGAGGTTCTGCTTTCTTCATGGTGTGAGGTTCCCAATTCTCAGCCTGCTTCTCTTTCATCTCTTGCAGGATGAAAGGATTAAGGGTGGGGCAAGCCATACTCCACGGAAACTCCCTTTAGAGGGCAACAGGGAGGTGATCTTGTGAAGGGATTTACAGCCCCACCCTAATCTTTAACATACAGCACAGGTAAAACCCAAAACAGAGTCTAGTCACAAGATACTGGGAATCATGGCCAATCCACATGGCTATATGTATTTCTGGGGGGACACAGTTCGATCCATAACACTCACCTTTACTTCCTGCCAACAGGACTTCTCCTCTGGGGTGATATGCTTTGACTTCTGGCTAAATCATCACCCAAACTCCCTGCAGACACAGAGTTTCTCCTGTTTCTGGTGAACAGTGAGGTTTGACTTCACACTAATGCCTCACCCACACTCCTTGCAGACAAAGAGCTTCTACCCTGAGTGTGTTCCCTCCTGTGCTATGAGGTGCGACTGAGCACTAAAGCCTTGCCCACATTCCCTTCACATAGAAGGCTTCTGGCCTGAGTGTGTCCTCTGGTGTCTGATGAGGTTTGACTTCTGGCTGAAGCTATGCCCACACTCCCTGCAGACATAGGGCATCTCCCCTGAGTGTGTCCTCTGGTGAATGAGAAGGACTGACTTTCTACCGAAGCCTCGCCCACAGTCCCTGCAGACATAGGGCTTTTCCCCCGAGTGGGTCCTCTGGTGTCTGATGACACTTGCCTTTTCACAAAAGCTTCGGCCACACTCCCTGCAGATATAGGGCTTTTCCCCTGAGTGTACCCTGTGGTGTGTGATGAGGTTTGACTTCTGGCTAAAGCCTCGCCCACACTCTGTGCAGACATAGGGTTTCTCTCCTGAGTGTGTTCTCTGGTGTGTGATGAGGTGTGACTTCTCAGTAAAGCCTCGCCTACACTGCCCGCAAACATAGGGCTTCTCCCCTGAGTGGGTCTTCTGGTGTCTGATGAGGACTGATTTTCTACTAAAGGCTCGCCTACACTCCTTGCAGACATATGGCTTCTCCCCTGAGTGGCTTTTCTGGTGTCTAATGAGGCTTGACTTGCTACTAAAGCCTTTCCCACACTCCCTGCAGACATAGGGCTTCTCCCCTGAGTGGATCTCCTCGTGTCTGATGAGGAATGATTTTCTACTAAAGGCTTGCCCACACTCCTTGCAGACATATGGCTTCTCCCCTGAGTGACTTTTCTGGTGTCTGACGAGGCTTGACTTGCTACTAAAGCCTTTCATACACTGCCTGCAAACATAGGGCGTCTCCCCTGTGTGTGTCCTCTGGTGTGTAATGAAGTGTGACTTTTGGCAAAAGCCTCGCCCACACTCCCTGCAGACATAGGGCTTCTCTCCTGAGTGTGTCCTCTGGTGAACAAGGAGGACTGGTTTTCTACTAAAGCCTTTCCCACACTCCCTGCAGACATAGGGCTTCTCCCCTGAGTGTATCCTCTGGTGTATAATGAAGTGTGACTGCTGGCTAAAGCCTCGTCCACACTCCCTGCAGACATAGGGCATCGCTCCTGAGTGTGTCCTCTGGTGAAGAAGGAGGACTGACTTTCTTCTAAAGCCTCGCCCACAGTCCCTGCAGACATAGGGCTTCTCCCCTGAGTGAGTCATCTGGTGTCTCATGAGGCTTGCCTTGTCACTAAGGCCTCGCCCACACTCACTGCAGACATAAGGCTTCTCCCCTGAGTGTGTCCTCTGGTGTGTGATCAGGTTTGCCTTTACACTAAAGGCTCGCCCACACTCCCTGCAGACATAGGGCTTCTCCCCTGAGTGTGTCCTCTGGTGCGTGATGAGGTGTGACTGCTCACTAAAGCCTCGCCCACACTCCCTGCAGACATAAGGCTTCACCCCTGAATGCGTCCTCTGGTGTCTGACGAGGCTTGCCTTCTCACTATAGCCTCGCCCACACTCCCTGCAGACATAGGGCTTCTCCCCTGAGTGTCTCCAGTGGTGTGTGATGAGGTTTGCCTTCTGGCTAAAGCCTCGTTCACACTCTCTGCAGACATAGGGTTTCTCCCCTGAGTGTGTCCTCTGGTGTGTGATGAGGTTGCACTTCACACTAAAGCCTTTCCCACACTCTCTGCAGACATACGGCTTCTCCCCTGAATGGATCCTCTGATGTCTGATGAGGCCTGACTTCTTACTAAAGCCTTTGCCACACTCCTTACAGACATATGCCTTCTTCCCTGAATGTGTCCCCTGGTGTATGACAAGGCTGTACTTGACACTAAAGCCTTGCCCACACTCCCTGCACACATACGGCTTTTCCTGTAAGTGTACCCTCTGGTTTGTGATGAGGTGTGAATTTGGGCTCCAGCAGGCCTTCGAAATCCCTCCCTCCCATGTCTTGTCAAAGACTGGTCTGGACACATCTCTTATCTCTGGGCCTTTGGCTTTGAAATTGCAGTTGTGTTGCTCAGAAAGCTGCTGCCTCCGATCCCACGGATAGCGGTCTTCTGGCTGGAGGTGTTTTCCTGCAAGTCTTCCTGGGAAGGACTGAGAGGAGTGGCTGCGATTCACGTGTTGGCTGAGGAATTTCTGACTGGAAAAGGCCAGAGGGCAGGACGGACACAGATGGATCTCGAGCCTTGCTTCTCCTGGAAGAGAAAGCTCATTTCAGCCAGAGTTGGTATAGACAGCGCTGCCTGGGCCATCTGCTTCATCTCACGGAAAGACTCTGCTGGAATCACTCACAGCGTGTTCACAGCACAGGGTCTCCACCCTCCACAGGCTACTTCTCACCCCTTTATTACTGATGACGGCTTCCTTAGTAGTCTGGAAGGCACATGAAGGCCCTCGTCTACAATTCACCCAGACCCAGGCCTTCAAGCAGGAATTGGAGTAAGCCTGTACTCTTTTTCCGAGCCGAAACTACTCCACAGGTGTCTTTCAAGCCCTGTCACTACTTGGACATGGAGTAGGCAACTATTTCTCAGTGTTGAGAGAAGCTGCTCTCGATGACCTAAGTGGAAACCTCTCTAGTGGCCTTTCCTATGAGGGATGGATCCACTGAGTGACGTGTCCTTGGCCCGGAGGTTCCTACATGGAAAGGCAGTGTGTAGCACTGGTTGGAGAGCACGTGTTCATGAACACCTGTTTGTGAGTATCACGCTGCCTCGTTCTCTCTAAGGTAGTGAGATGGGGTGTGAAGGACACAGGGCCCACCCAGACCCACTGACTATAGGACACCAGGTCCTGTTGACTTGCAAATGTTTGTTTTCCAGAAATTATAAAATGAAAATATGTTCTTTCTGTTACTGCTTGATTTATTTCCATTTTCCCCGTGCTTAAATGTGATAGAAAGGCCTGTTTCAGACTTCTCACAGTGTCTCAGCTCCCACTTTTGCTCACCAGCCCCTCACCTGGACCCTGAGGCAGCCTGAGTGCATGTCCCACTGTGTCTTTGCGCCACACACTAAGCACAGCAGCATCCTGCACAGAGAACACGTCACCTCCCAGCTGGAAATCCTGCTTGCTGTCTAGTGTGGCACACGTTTCTATGCTCACTGCACGGGATGACATAGCTGTGCATGCTGTCTGGTGTGACTTGTATGCATGCTAACTGAGGTGACATGCCTATAATGACCAGTAGAACAAATGTGTGTGACAGATGCCCACACCCAGTATCAAGTGTAACGTGTGCACATTCAATGATGTAACGTGTGAATACACATTATCTGGAATGACATGGTGTGCAAACATATTGATGTGAGATTTCACAGTGGAGATAGACATTATGAATGCAAAGAATGTGGCAAATCCACAAAACGACAAATATTGTATGAGACCTGTATGACAAGATCTCAAAAAGAGACTTGTGTATAGAAGAAAAGACTCTTTCACAGCTACAAGGGAGGGGAGGTAGGGAGGGAGGAGGGAAACGTTTAGATTAGGTAGTTGCTAGAAATCTGTTTGGGAGAAATCGGTGATAGCACACATTAGAAACAAGAACATTAAGTGACTTCAGCATAACTTGAGTACTCCTTCCATCTTATCTCAATACTGCAAGAATAGAGTAGCTGGGGCAGGGGACGGGGGACCATGCTCTTAGGCGAATTCCAGGCCAATTGGCACAATTAGCGTTTTGCTAAGAGAGCTCTCTGCACCCCACAGTGGTGAGTGGCGTCTGGGGTCTTAAAAGCTGCCAAGCTGCCATCCGAGGACACAGCAAATGGTCCCAACTCAGCCGGAACGGATGCTCACTGAGGACCAAAATGACATGCAGTAAAGACAACCGAGAAGACAGAGAGACCCACAAGAGTGGGTGCCTACATCGACTTTGGACCGGAAGAACTGGATGGGGCCCGGCCACCACCAGTGATAGCCACGATGGAGCTCACAGAGAGGAGTCTCACTGGCAACACAAGAATATAAAGGGGTGCACTAAAAGACTTCAATTGATGGTGCAGTGGTTTTGGGGTTCCTCTGAGAGCATGGCCCCTGGCCCTGATGCTGCAGTTTCACATAAATTATAACAAAGGTCCACTCTTTGGACAGGAATGGACTGGACTTGGCAATGCAGAGTGACCATATACTGGAAGCACTTTATGGTTCTATACATCTATAGGATATCATCTTGCTGACCTCTGGCTGGAGGAAGGGGAGTGGATGGAGAGGTGGGGAAAGGAGGCTGATGGGAGGATGAGACATGTATGGAGCAGAGAGGAACAGTGTGCAGTCACCGGACAGGGAGAACAGTGGAAGCTGCATATAGGTGGGCATGTAAATTTATACGTGAATGTATATTTTCACTCAGTCATATTAAATAAAAATTAAAAAAAAAAAAAGAATAGACAGATGGATCAATGGAACAGAATGGAGACCCAGAGATGATACCATGTGCCTATGAACAGCTGATATTTGATGAAGCCCCTAAGACATTAAACTGGGGTAAAAACAGTCTCTTCAACAAATGGTGCTGGCAAAATGGGACATCCATCTGCAATAAATTGAAACAAGACCCATACGTTACACTTTATAGAAAAATAAACTCCAACAGGATAAAAGACTTAAATATCAAACCTAAAACTATAAAGTTCATCCAAGAAAAGTTGGGAACAACAATGGACGTTTTAATACACAATGTGGACAGATTCCAAAATCTGTCAAACAAACCACAATCACCAGAAGAGAAAATAGATAAATGGAACTATTAAGAATCAAACACTTTTGCTCATCCAAAGACTTTAATACTGGAACTAAAAGAACACCTACAGAATGGGATAAAATATTTGGCAACTCTATGTCAGACAGACACCCAATCTCCATAATCTATAAGATACTACAAAATATCAATAAGAAAAAGATAAATCATCCAATAAAGTGATGGGCAAAGGAGATGGACAGACATTTCTCTAAAAAGGAAATCCAGGCAGCCAAAAAACACATGCGGTCACGTTCATGATTTTTAGTTATTAAAGAAATTCAAATCAAGACGACAATGACATAGCATCTCACCCCAACAAGGTTGGACATGATCCAAAAGACACAAAACAAATGCTGGAGTGGCTGTGGAGAAAGTGGAACCCTCCTAGACTGTTGGTGGGGTTGCAAAATGGTCCAGCCTCTGTGGAAAGCAATCTGGCACTTCCTTAAAAAAATCGATATTGATATACCATTTGACCCAGTAATTCCTCCACCTGGAACATATCCTACAGAATCAAGGCCTTTCACACTAATGGACACAAGCACAAGAATGTTTATCGCAGCACAGTCCACGACAGCAGAAAGATGGAATCAACCCAGATGCCCAACAACAGAAGAATGGATAAGTAAACTATGGTACATATACTCAATGGAGTACTATACAATGATAAAGAATAACGATGATTCCAGGAAATATCTCATAACCTGGTTTCAACTGGAATACATTATGTTGAGTGAAAGTAGTCAGTGACAAAACGACAAATATTGAATGAGACCTCTACAATGAGATCTCAAAAACAGACTTGTGTATAGAAGAAAAGACTCTTTGACAGCTGCAAGGGAGAGGAGGGAGAAAGGGCGAGGGGGGCAGGGTTTAGATTAGATAGTTGCTAGACATCTGGTTAGGTAAAATCAGTGATATCACACATTAGAAACAAGAACAACATTAAGTGGACTTCAGCATAACTTGATTATTCCTTCCATCTTAACCCAATATGGCAATAGCTCGGGAAGGGGGCAGGGGAGCATACTCTTAGGCGAAATTGAGTCTAATTGGCACAACTGGCATTTTCCTAAGAAGGCTCTCTGCACCCCACATTGGTGAGTGGTGTCTGGGGTCTTAAAAGGTGCCAAGCTGCCATCCAAGGGCACAGCAAATGGTCCGAACTCAGCAGGAATGCATGCTTACCAAGGAACAAAATGACATGGGGTAAAGACAACCCAGAAGGTAGTGAGACTCAGACGAGTGGGTGTCTACATCAACTTCGGACTGGAAGAACCGGATGGTGTCTACCCACCACCAGTGATAGCCGCAGTGGTGTTCACAAACTTAAGTCTCACTGGCAACACAAGAATAAAAAGGGATACATCCTGAGATCTCCACTAAAAGACCTCAATCAATGGTCCAGCAGTTTCAGGGTTCCCCTGGGAGAATGGTCCCTGGCCCTGATGCTGCCCTTGCTGTTAGATCATTTACAGGAGGCTATCCTACTGCTCTCTTTCTAGATTGAAGAGAAGACGGTAGAGAGGAGGGGACAGGAGCTTGTTAGGATACTAGAAGTACAGAATGAGAAGGAGTGTGCTGTCACCAGGGAAGGACAGCAGAAGGAGTAGCAAATAGGCAGGCATACAAAATTGATTAGGGTTGTATATTATTACTTAACCACACACACTGAACGTTAACAGTTGAAAAACTAGAAGAACCTTATATGGGAAAGCAAAATAAAACCTTAGTCCAAATACAAGACGAATGTGTTTTTTGCATGCAAATTTTAATATCAATTAAAAACATTCAATAACAGGAGACCACATATGCTCAACACCTTATTTCTAACACTGAAACATGGTGAGAAAGAAAAATTCAGCATGGATTGCAAAAGGAAGCATCAGCCCAATTAGTCACGGAAATAGACAAAGGAACACTAAGATAGTCACAGTTCCCAAGAAAGTGTTACTTCACCCGAAAGAAATACAGTACCTCTATTAACTCTTTCTTTGAGTGTACTTTTCTTTGAGTTGTTTTCTTAGTCACTGAGCAGCTTGGTTCTCTCTGATTAGACCTTCAAAACTTGACCATTTGAAATTACAGCACTATGAATGACAGAGTTGTTACTTCAGGCCTACCCCACTGTCAGGTCTCATACACCTAGTTAGGTGGGAGGGACGACAAGAGGCTTTGCCCCATTCCTTGCATTCAGAAGGCTCTCTCCACGGTCAGTACTCATACGACTAGTTCAGTAGGAAGAGACGCTAAAGCCTTTGGCACGTTTCTTACATTTGTAAGGCTTCTCTCCACTGTGAGTACTCATATGGCTATGGAGTGTGAGGAGCAACTAAAGACTCTGCCATACTATTTACAGTCATACAGCCCCTCTTCACATAAGCACACATATGTGCAGTCAGGTATGAGGAGTAAAATGATTTGTCACATTCTTTACATTCATAAGGTCTCTCTCCACTGGGAATTCCTATGTTTGGTGAGATGTAAAGGCTTTCCAACATTCTTTACATTCATAAGGCCTCTCTCTCCACTATGAATTCTCATACGTATAGTGAGGTCTGAGAAATGACAAAAGGCGTTCCCACATTCCTTACATTCACAATTCCTCTCCCCTTTGTGAGTTCCCAAATGTTAAGTGTGAGGACAAACTAAATGATTATCGAGATTCCTTACATTTGTAAGGCCTCTTGCCACTGTGAATTGTTACAGGTGCAGTGAGGTGTGATGGCCAAATAAAGGCCTCTCCACATTCCTTACATTCCTATAAAGCCTATGTCCACTGTGAATACTGACATCTGTAGTGGTCTGAGGAATTACGAAAGGCTTTTGCACATTCACGAGGCCTCTCCCTGCTGTGAGGTCTCATGTTAAGTTTGAGGGGGAACTGAAGAGTTCGCCACATCCCTTACATTGACAAGGCTTCTCTCCACTGTGAATTCTTGTATCTTTAGTGAACCCTGAAGAACTAAAGGCTCTCCCACATTCCTCCCATTCAGAAGGCTTTTCCCCACTGTGAATTCTCCTGTTTAGTGAACTCTGAGGGGCTGCTGAGGGATTTGTTCCATTCCCTACACAGATCAGCCTTTGTCCTCTGTGAGTACTCCTAGGCGCAGTGAGGTGTGAGGAATAACCAAAGGCTTTATCATATTCCTTACATTTATGTCCTTTCTCCACTGTGAATTCTCACATTTAGTTAATTGTGAGCAACTGCAGGATTTGCCACATTCACCAAATTCTTAAGGGCTGTGAATTCTCATGTGTAGTGAACTTTGAAAATCACCTAAAGGCATTCCCATATCCTTACATTCACAAAGCTGCCCCATTGTGAGTTCTTACAAGTGTAGAAAGGTTTCATGGCCACCTAAAGGCTTTCCTACATTCTTTACACTCATAAAGAATCTCTCCACTGTGAATTCTCCTATGTGTGATGACATGTGAGATATAATGAAACGGTTTGCCACATCCCTTATATTCATAAAGTGTCTCTCCACTGCGAGTTCTTATTATGTATCAGTTCTGCTGAAACATTCCCACATTCCTTACACTTACAGTAACTCTCCAGTGAGAGTTCTCACAGGGGTGTTGTGGTGACAGGAACAACTGCAGGCTTCTCCACACTCCTTACACTGAGAGGCAATGCACCCACAGTGAGATCTGATAGTTTGCCAAAGTGATGAATCAGCTATTAAAGTTATCCACCTTCCAGAAATCCAGAAGGATATGCTTCCATAGGAGTTCTTTGAAGCACACAAAGACTGGAAGTCTTGCTGAAGTTCTGTTCACACTGATTGGAGAGGTTCTCTAGCATAGGCTGTCCGTTAAAATTAGGCAGCTTGCTTGTTTTAGTCATCTGGTACTGCTCTAAAAGAGACAGCATGAATGAATGCCTTTAGCAAAGCGAAGATTATTCTTACAGTCCAGTAAGTTATAAATCTGAATTCAGGATGTCTACTCCAGGGGAAAGGCTTTCCCTCTGTTGACTCTGGAGGAAGGTCCTTGTGTTACATCTGTCTCTGGTCAGGGAGCATTCTGGTGCAGGAATCTCAGGTCTGAAGGACATGTTCTGCTTCTGGTGCTGCTTTCGTGCTGGTATGAGGTTCCTAATTCTCGGCTTGCTTCCCTTTCCTTGTATCTCTTGTAGATTGAAAGGATAAAAGGTGCTACCAGCCACACTCCAAGGAAACTCCCTTAATAAGTGTGTCGCCGTCCCACCCTAATCCTCTTTTAACATAATTCTATTAACCACAGCCAGCAATTAGAATTTATAGCATAGGAAAAATCAAAAAATGGAGAACAATCACAGGATACAGAGAATCACGGTCCAGGCAATGTACTAGATATATTCTTTGGAGGACACAATTCAATCCTTAACAATGCCGATGGGTATGAATTTGGTAGCAATTCGCTATTACCATTCACAGTAATCATGTATTTTATCTTTGCCCTGAATTGTCTTGTGTTTCATAGAGTAAATCATCTGGCAAAGATGCTACCATTACTTTCACTGTACTTCTACAATATAGTGTTTTCAAGTAATTGTATGTAACTGAAATATGTTTCAAATATTCAGTACTTCCCTCACATTTACGAAAAATACTACACTGTGAAAGTCTTCTGAAACACAATCAAGTTGATTCCACCTCACTGACCCTACAGGACAAAGCAGGAGTGTACCACCGGGTTTTGAAGTAGTGCCTCTTGAATTGAAACATCTGACCCTCTGGTTAACAGTCACAGCTCTTAACCACTATGCCACCATGGTTTCCATGCTATGTTAGAGCTGGTTTTTATTGTACTGGTTTCATATACATTTATCAGGCACCTGGAGACACAGGTTATCAGCTTCACTGCTAGACAACAGGTTGGCAGCTTGAATCCACCAACCGCTCCTTGGAAACTCTACGCGGCAGTTCTATTCTGTCTTGTAGGGTCGCTGTGAGTTGGTCGACCGCAATAGGTTTGCTTTTCTGGTGAGGTTGTGTTTGACCACAACCTACAGGTTGGTGGTTGAAACAAATCCATAAATATGTTCATGAATCAGAAGAGATTTGATGGCACTGCGTTTCAGGTGAACGCACGCATGTGCGTGTCCTTCTGTAATCCCTGGAGGTGTAATCGGTAGGCGCTTGGCAGCTAACTGAAAGGTGGCTGGTTCAAATCCACCAGCAGCTCCATGGGAGAAAGCTGTTCCAGTTTACCTGACTAAACATTACAGTCTTAGAAGCCCTATAAGGCAGTTTTACTCTGGCCCAGGGGATTGCCATGCGCCGGAATTAAGGTGACAGATTTGACATGCACACGCATGCAGACACACATGCAACCACAGGGTTTTATTACCTGTAGTTACTGCAGAAAAAGACTGCTACGTATTTCTCCTGCAGAGCCACTGGGAAGGTTCAAATTTCCAAGTTTTTCATTAGCATTTAATTGCTTAACCTTTTGTGGCACCTGTGCCTCTTACAGATGTTTTCCTGTCACGGACCTTAACTCTCTCCCGAAGCACTGCTGACGACAGCGTCAATGACACTGCTCCTCATACCAGTTTGCTGGGTGTGATCCTCATCTTCAGTGGCAGCGAATTCACAGCTTTCTCTTACCGTGGAGGACCAGGGGCATTTTTCAGGAACTGTACAACCTTATGTTCAATGGATAGGTTTTCGCCATCATTAATGTTTCCACAAAAGGATAACTGATTCCAGGTCAGGTTCACATTATCAACGAAAAATGAGTGGAATTACTCAGACGGAAAAGGCAGCTGGGGGAAAAGACAGATTTGAACACATTCTGCTGTGTCAGTACTTTGGCAATGGTCAAAAACCAAGTTACTAGGAAACACTATCCAGATGGAGAGTCCCGGTGACATCAGTGGGGTGTAATGAGATGAGCAGAGCAGAGAGGTAACGGATGCAGGGCACACGGAACACTAGAAGAGGAAAAGGGGCAGGTTTTCCTTCACGAGCACACGTATTAGGACTGATCCAAGTTTGAAAACCTCAGGAGTCTGTGAAATACACACTCCTCCACTCAAAAGAGACTTTTTCTAATGGATTTCTTCAAATCTCAGTCCCTCCACACAGGCCTGGTCCTGCAGAGGATTCTCCTCTCCTGCTGCCCCCAGTACAGTCATCCTGGATGAGTGCACCTGCGCTGCCCTCACGTCTTCCGCTTCTACTCTCCAAGGACAACTGGGTGCAGCTGCCACGGGGATTATGGAGAAAGAGGCACCATGAAGGCAGACAGGGAAGAGCAGTGAACAGTTCCCTGACTCTGAGCCGACACTCTGGTGTTCAGGGCCTCTCGAGATGGGAGGTATAAATTGATTTCTAGCAAAATCACTATGTCAAACATGTAATAAACACAGTAAGAATCTTTGTAAGGTCCCAGACCACAAATATTCTCTCTGTGTACTGAAAAACAAAGGAAAACAAAACATACTGATGTCAACACTCATACTTGGAACATTTGAAGGGTCTTAAAGCTTTTAATCAAAATTGAAATGAGGAATCAGTTTCATACACAGAATGTGGTGAGGAAGCCAGGTTATGCATGCTCCTGAGAGCAAACGAACATACTTGCCTTATTTAACAATGCATTCCTAGTCCTCAGCCCACATACGGGGTAACATTGATAAGTATAACGTATTTTGCTACTAAAGAATAAATGGTAAAGAAAATGAGGTCATTCATACCTACTGAAGCCAGGTTTCTGAAGATTTCCAGCATCACCTGTCTGTAGAGTTTCCTCTGAGAAACATCCAGCAACGCCCACTCTTCCTGGGTGAAGTCCACAGCCACATCCTCAACAGCCACTGAGTCCTAGAATAACGCAAACATTCTGGCTCAGCAAGGTACCATGTACTCTGATGTGTGTGAAAGACAGCGTGAGGCTAACAGTCCTGGGGAAATGAGATTTTATGGGGCTCGGTACAAGAGTCTCTGTTCTCCTAAGGTCAGCTCTGGGGTTTAGCCATCAGTCTCATCCCTTTACTGTCTAGAGTCAAGCTCACTGACTGCATCCCGTCTCAGAGACTTAAAAATATTTCCCGTACAATGGACTTCTTTGTCTAGTCTGACTGAGCAATTGCATTCTCATTCCTCTCTTTATAGTCCAGAAGAGTCACAGCACACAGCATAAACTGGAGAAACGCTCTCAAACTAAAGCTCTACTTCCACATTCAGATCATCTCTTCCCAGGGGCAGTTTACCTCCTTGCAGAGCACCCACGCAAACATTTACCAAAACATGAAGTACAGGGTGAAAGCACGATGCAATATTAACAACTGGGAAACACTGAGGACTGCCAGCTTTTCGCTGGCACCTTACTGGCCAAGGGAGCCCCGGTGGCCTGCACCAGTGGGTGACCCAAGATCCTGAGCTTTTCTTAGTCTAGGTGATCAAGAAACCATTAAAGGAAGCCAACTCCTCAGACAGAAATTGAACTAGCATACATGAGGTGGAACAATTTTACAAACCCATCCTGGAAAAAGTGCTACATACCTCATTGCTGAGTATTACTACAGTCATGTGTGAAATATTCCTCTTGGGAAGTTATGCACCAGTGCTAGTGCACAGTCCATGTTTCAAAGGAATTTTGGAACTCTGTTTCTCGAAAGGCCATACTGATGTTCAGCATGAGGTACGTAGCACGTCTTCTAGGATAATTTTGTGAATGTAATGGCCAGACCTTGTGAGAGCCAAAATAGTTATCAGTGAAGACTGTGCTTCTTGGCTTAAGTAAACACAGAAAACTAACTGGACAGCTTCTGCTGGAGGTGACATAGGGAAATGTAGTTGCTGTCAGGCACTTTAGAGTCAGCTCCAATTCACAGGGATGGTATGCACAACACAAAGCAACACTGCCCAGTACCACACCACGCCCAGAAGTGTTTCCATGTTTAGGCCCATTGCTGCAGCCACTGTGTCAATCCATCTGGATGGGGATCTTATTCTTTTCCGCTGACCGTGCACTCTACCAAGCATGATGTCCTTCTCCAGGCAGTGATCTCTCCTGACGTTTTCAAAGTATGTGAAACACAGTCTCACCACCTCTGCTTCCAAGGAGCACTCTGGTTGTTCTTCTAGAAGAGATTCCTGGGTCACCCTTAAGTCATCACCGTGATATTTTGACTTGTAATATTTTAAAGAGGTCCTTTGTACCAAATATTCCCAATGCAGTATGTCTTTTCATTTCCTGACTGCTGCTTCTGAGTATTAATTCTGCAACCCAACAAAATGAAATCATTGACAACCTCATTCCTTTCTCCATTTATCATGCTGTTTCTTACTGGTCCAGTTGTAAAGATTTTTGTTTTCTTGATGTTGAGGTGCAATTCATACTGAAGGCTGTGGTCCCTGGGCTTTATCAGTGTTTCAAATCCTCTTAGGGCTGTGTTATCTGTATGCACAGGCTGTTAAGGAGTCTTCCTCCAATTCTGATGCCTCATTTGTCTTCACATACCCCAGCTTCTTGGGAGTATTTGCTAGACATACATATTGAAAAGGTATGGTGAAATGACACCCACATAGGGGAATAACAGCTGGTTTTATAAGCATGAGAAATATACAGTGGAGGGGAGGAGTGTCGACAGTATCTAGGGTGAGAGGGCAAAGTGGATGTAAGTTTCTCCATGAGAAACTGACTGGAATTGCAAACAGTCAACTAAGGCATAATGAAAAATAGATTTTAAAAACGTGCCTGCCACACATTAGGAACAAGAACAACATCAAGTGGACTTCAGCATAACCTGAGTACTCCTTCCATCTTAACTCAATACTGCAAGGATAGAGTAGCTGGGGCGGGGAGCGGGGGACCATGCTCTTAGGCGAATTCCAGGCCAATTGGCACAACTAGCATTTTGCTAAGAGAGCTCTCTGCACCCCACATTGGTGAGTGGCGTCTGGGGTCTTAAAAGCTGCCAAGCTGCCATCCGACGACACAGCAAATGGTCCCAACTCAGCAGGAACGGATGCTCACCGAGGGCCAAAATGGCATGCGGTAAAGACAACCGAGAAGACAGAGAGACCCACAAGAGTGGGTGCCTACATCAACCTGGGACCGGAAGAACCGGATGGTGCCCGGCCACCACCAGTGATAGCCTTGACGGAGCTCACAGAGTGGAGACTCACTGGCAACACAAGAATAAAAAGAGGTGCATCATGAGCTCTCCACTAAAAGACCTCAATTGACGGTCCAGCGGTTTTGGGGTTCCTCTGAGAGCATGGCCCCCGGCCCTGATGCTGCCCTTACCCATAAATTATAACAAAGGTCCACTCTTTGGACAGGAATGGAATGGACTTGGCAATGCAGAGTAACCGTATGTTGGAAGCACTTTATGGTTCTATACATCTATAGGATATCATCTTGCTGACCTCTGGCTGGAGGAAGGGGAGTGGACGGAGAGGAGGGGAAAGGAGACTGTTGGGAGGATTAAACATGTATGGAGCAGAGAAGAATAGTGTGCAGTCACCGGACAGGGAGAGCAGGGGAAGCTGCATATAGGGGGGCATGTAAATTTACATGTGAATGTACATTTTTACTCAGTTATGTTAAATAAAAAAAAAAAAAAACAAAAAAACGTGCCTGCCACTGCAGTAAATCATATTACATATTTTAAAGCTATCAAATAGCCTAACTGCTATGGGCTGGGAGCTACTGTGTCCTAACCCCCTTATCCTCTCCTCTCTCTCCCCATCTTTTGTACTTCTCTCCTTAGTGCCTTGAAACTATTTACGGCACAGTAAGAATCATTTCGTTGAAATTGTTTGTAGGATACAAGCCCAGACTAAACTATCTGCAGCTTAAAACTATTTCCTTGAAACTATGCGCAGTTTAATGGACTGAGGGAAAACTATTTGTAAAATAGTAAGTACTTAGGTATAACTATTTCCTTGAAACTGTTTGCAGGGTAATAGCTCAGGATAAAACTATTTGCATGTTCCTGTCCTTTGTTCTGTAACAAAGATCATGACCATGTTTGGCTATGTACCACCCTGTTGACTTCCTACCTCTAAAGCCTATAAATAAAGCTTGTGTTAGTAGCCTGGTATCCATGATTCTCCATCAGAGACCATCGTCCCACTTGGTCCCAACTTTATCTTGTGTGCTGTGTTTATTTGTTCTTGTGTGAGTGACGTGTTTCATGCATGAATGACATGTTTTCATGCCTGAGATTTTCTCATCCTTTCGCCTGTGCACTGTGGCCTCGGACCCTATCCAGTGCTGGCCACTGGGGTGCCGGACGCGACACCTAACCTCCATTCCCACAATGTACTAATGATAAAATGACACACTTATTGAGCACTTACGATATTGGAAGGCATCTGCAAAAAGCTTTCGGCACATTAGCTCAAGCCTCATGCTCCTCCTATGCAGATATTACTGCAGACAGGATAAAACTGAGGGAAGTTATAACTCATCACATGCTCCCTACTGCCCAAACGGTATGCTGGTATACCAGGGGCAGAATGCAGGTCAGTGTGCCTAGGACTCAATTTCTGACCACTATATTTTTGTCCACATACATGTAATATGCTTGCTGTTCTGGTTGTTAATCTTCAGTAACAGAGGTGACATGAGCCCTGCTGGGTAAAATGGACTAGAGACAAAGGAAATACTCTGTTCAGTTCAGACAACGTGGATATCCTTCTGGCAAAGCCCTGTGTCTGAAGCAAGACGGCTTCCTTTTGGCCTTATATCTGGCGCTGTCAATATAAAAATTGATGTAGGTAACACTTACATAGGCCTAGCTGACACAGTACTGAATAAAACAGAAATATCTGGAAGTACATGGATTCTAACTTTGGTGGCTGCAGGCAGTAAATCAATGAAAAATGGCCAAGTACCCTGGATGGCATAAACAGTTAAGGATTTTGACAACTAGCTGAAAGGGTGGCAATTCAAAGCCACCCAGAGGTTCCTCCAAAGATAGGCCAGCCAGTCTGCTCTGAGAGGTCACAGCCTTTTGTGAAAACCCTATGGAGGAGTTCCACTCTGCACACAGGGGGTCTCTGTGAACTGGAATGTACTCAACAGCAACCAACAACAACAGCATAATGTCACGCACTACTAAGGTGTATGAAAAATGGAGCATACTTGCGAATAAGCAGTGTTTTAGTCAGCTAGGGCTGCTCTAACAGAAATACCACAGAGTGGATGGCTTTAACAAAGGAAGGTTTATTCTTACACAGTCCGGTAGGTTGCAAGTCCATATTCAGGGTGTCTGCTCCAGGGAAAGGCTTTCCCCTTGTCGGCTCTGGAGGAAAGTCCGGTATTGCATCAGTCTTTGTTCAGGGAGCATCTTGGCGCAGGAACCTCAGGTCTGAAGGACGCGCTCTTCTCCTGGTGCAGATTTTTCGATGGTGGCAGTTTCCCAATTCTCCTTGTTTCTTTTTCCTTTTATCTCTTACAAGCTGAAAGGATTAAGGGTGGGGCAAGCCACACTCCAGGGAAATGCCCTCTACAGCACAGCACGGAAGTAATTCTATGCAGGAATTTACAGCCCCACCCTAATCCTTTAACATGCAGTTTAGCGAAATCACACAATGGAGGACAGTCACAAGATACTGGGAATCATATCACAATATGTGTAGCCACATGGCTACACATATTTTTTGGGGGGACACAATTCAGCCCATGACAAGCAGTAACACAAGTGTGTTGATCTTCAGTCAGTTAGGTCAGGCAAAACCAAAACAATCATTTTAGGGAACACCAGAAGTTAAAATCTGCATGTTAAGGGAATCAAAATTGTACTTCCAATTGTCAAAACTTTTAAGATCTCTGTTATAATCTGGCCAACATTCACACACATTTCAGATGTGCACTGACCTCAACAAGTCCCAACCAAGAGGCACAAGAGGCAAAGTGTACCACTGCCCTTCACGGCTGTGAAAGGGGAGATACAGTGAGTATGCACAAAGTGAAAAGGTCATTAGTATAGAGCAAGGATAGAAATAGGAGCCCAGGAAAAATATGAAGACTAACGAAAAAGTAAAACAGACAATGCTACAAATTACAAATGCAGGCTTTCAGCTTTTCGTCCACATGTAGAAACTTAGACATCATCATCTCATCCTCAAAAAGAAACTTACGACACTAAACTCAGAGAACTGAAGTCACATGGCAAATGACTGTCCCTGAAGCCCAACCTAAAGGCTCCTGACAGGTGCCCCAAGGTACGAGAGAGTTGCTGTGCAACAGCTTGTTAACTATTGTCTACATGTCTAAGTGCTGGTACACTCTAGCACTTTTCTTAATAATCTTCTGCAGGTCCAAAGGCTGCATCTTGAGAAACAGCTCCAATCAGCCAGCCAAACTTGTGCAGAATGTGACTTCAGAACCTTCTTCCTCCAAGGGGGATCATACTCACCTGCCTTCCATTGTACCTGGAGGCCATTCCAGAGCCAGAGGTCCACCTTGTAGCACATCTGGGAGAAGATGAATCAGCAAATGAATTCTCAAACTTGAAGAGGGGAGTTGAATTACAGGAATGGGTTGGGCAACAGAGATTGAGTAATAAGTCCTGCAAAGAGTCTCCCCATTAAGACTTGGAAGTCCCCAGTTTGAATAACTGACACTCTTCTGGTCATTAGATACCATGTTGCTCCTTACATGTGCAGATAACAAACTTGCCACTTTCTGTTTCCCCTTGTAAGTGTGTCCATCTTATATCACTCAGCTAATACGACAGGCCAGGAATATTCAAGGTGTTGAGTTATACCCTCAAACTAGAAGGGTACATGGGCAGATACAGAGAATCACTACAGAGCAAGAGCCCTGGAACAGACACCACTGCTAGGATCAAGATCACAAATGGAAAATGTCAACAGTAACTGAGGAATTGATGGAGGATTTGTGTGGAAAAGCTTCAGGGTTAAATGTGCCAGGAACCATCCTAGGTGGAGGACAATCACAAAATATTGGGAATGATGGCACAGCAAAATGACTACACAGATTTGGGGGGGGTGGCGATATATTTCCATTCATGACATTCCACCTTCTGGCTGCCCCCAAATCATGTTTGAAACATGTAACACACGGATCTCATCATAGTGAAAGTCACAGCAAAAACATGTTCATCACACATGATAGCAAAAGTCTTAAATCAGGCTCCAGTCCAAAGTACAAAAAATTCCTCTACATCTGTGAAACCTAGAATCCAAGCTATCCGCTTGCAAGGATACAATGGAAGAATAGGCACAAGTTAGGCATTTCCATTACAAATGGAGAAAGAAGACAAAACAGGCAACACACAGGTCGGGAGAACACACTACATTAGCCCTCAAGGATCTGAAAACAGCCTTGCATTTTCTGAAACATTCTACATAATGGCCCTGCCCACCAGACTCTAGTTATTATCCACACTCTCTGGATTCTGAATGGGGCCTCACAGCCCCACACTACAGCTCCACCTTCTAGGTCCACTGGAATATGGCCCCTTGATTTACAGGACCTTTAAGTCCAACTGAGTGGAAATTCCACCCTCATAAATACTGGAAACCATGGCACTATCCTTTTAAACCCTTGAAGTCATCGATACACCTTTCGAGACACAGGCAAGTCAGCTTCTCATGCTCTTTGTCTCTTCAGCTTCTGATTCCCATGGCCTCAGGGCCTTGGCCTCAGTACCCATCTACCCTAATGGAGCTAATATTCTACAGCTTTGTAACTAACAGTGTTTCACATGCCCAGAGGTACTCGACTCTGTCAAGAACTCTCCTGCACAAAGACACTCAGCTGTCTGGCTCTGAGAGTCATCAAGCCTAGCTCTACCGATTCAAGTGCCCAGCAGCACCATATTCCACCAGGAACACTCTGTGCAGCCACTCACCTCTCTCATTTGGGTGGGTTGGCTTCAGCCCTACCTCGTACTGATCTGGTTTTGCTGCTGTGACTGTTGCTGATCCTCTGCTGCTTGTTTTCACCATCTGGGCCTTCTTGGTGTTAACAGTTCTCCTCAGTTCCTTCTGAGTCTTCTATCCACTCACAGTTTCAAAACTGCTTCCACATTTTAGATTATTTGTTAGATGAAAACCCCACTCTTGGTACAAAATTCTATCTTAGTCATCTGCCACTGCTCTACCAGAAATAGCATGAGTGGATGGTTTTAGCAAAGAAAAGCTTATTCTTAAGCAGTCCAGTATGCCACAAGTCCGAATTCATGGTGTCCACTCCTGGGAAGGGCTTTCCCTCTTTGTCGACTCTGGAAGAAGGTCTTTGTGTTCCATCAATCTCTGGACAGGCTACATCTTGTCTTGGCACAGGAATGTCAGGTCTGAAGGACACCCTCTATTCCCAGTGCTGTTTTCTTGATATGGTATTCCCGGTTCTCTGATTGCTTCCATTTCTTTTTATCTCTCATAGGATAAAAGGTAGTATAAGCCACACTCCAGGGAAACTCTTTACCCTGAAGTACACAAGTGATCTTAGGAAGTTTTATATTCCCATCCTAATCCTCTTTATCATAAATCGAGTCTCAACCACAGGCAGAAATTATGATTTACAATATCAGAAAAATCACAAATATTGGGAATGACGGCCCTGGCAAATGGCTACACAAATTTGGGGGACAACACAGTTCAATGCACGATAGTAGGCCTTACTCAAACCATGGTATTTTCAGTCATCGTAGGCATGTGAAAGGTGGACAACGAATGAGGAAGAAAGAAGAACTGGTACCTGTTGGAGAACACTTAATGTACCATGGTATGCCAAGAGATCTATTCTGGAAGAAATAAAGACAAAGTGCTCCCGAAAAGCAAAGATAGTGACACTGAGTCAAATACATTTTGCCTGTGTTTTCAGGAGGGATCAATGCGCAGAGAAGGACATCAGGATCGGTAGACTGGAGGGTCAGTGGAAAAGAGGAAGACCTTCAAAGAGATGCACTGACACAGTGGCTGCAAGGATGGGCTTAAGCATAAAAAGGATTGTGGATGTGGCACAGCACCAGGCAGGGTTTTGTTCTGTTGTGCCAGGGGTAACTATGAGTCAGAACTAACTCAATGGCACCTAACAACAACCACAGCATATTTAATATCTTCCCCATAAAGTCCTTCAATATTGAAACTTCCCATTTGAATTCATCCTTCAGTTCCTTCACACTGAGAAACGCTGAGTGTGTTTTTATTTTGGTTTTCCAACTTTAGGTCTTTGGACATATTATAATACTTTATCTTCTCCAGTTGCCCTCTGAAATTTACTGTTCAGGTTCTTTACTTCCTTGATTCTTTCTCTTTAGATACCCTGGGTTCATGAACCAATCTCTGAGTCTCTTGTTACATGTATCTGGGCCTTTCCTATCCTGTCTTGATGTTATTCCACAACCTGTCTGGTGCTGTGTAGTCAGTGGTCAATGTGTCAAATCTAGTTTTCGATGGTCTCTAAGTTCAGGTGGGATATACTCATGGAGACCCTTTGGCTGTTGTGGACTCCTCTGAAGTTTCTTCAGCTTCAACCTGAACTTACACATCAACAACTGATAGTGTTTTCAACAGTTGGCCTCTGGCCTTATTCTGACTGATGGTATTCAGCTTTTCCACTGTCTCTTTTCTCAGATGTAGCTGATCTGATTCCTGTGTATTCCGTGTGGTATGGTCCATGTGTAACTCTTGGTTTATGTTTCTCAAAGAAGGGATTTTCAACCAAGGCTGTATTTTTCTACTACCAATCCTTCTCTGTTTCTAACTTTTGCACTCCAGTCACCAGTAACTGTCTACGCATCTTAACTGTATGTTCAATCAATTTGAGACAGCAGAAGTTGACAAAAAAAACCTTCAATGTCTTCATCTCTGGCCCTAATGACTGGGGGGTAAATTTAAATAATAGTCAAATTATCAGCTCTCCCTTGTAGGAGTATGGATGTTATTCTGTCACTGACAGTGTTGTACTTCAGGATAGATCCTGAACCGCTTTTTTTCGTGATTAATGCCAATGCCCTTCCTCTTCCATTTGTCATTCCTGACACAGAAGACCATATGACCCCCTGATTCAAAACGACTAATACCAGGCCATTTCAGCTCACTGATGCCTGCATTGTTGGTCTTTATGGGTTTCATCTCAGTTTTGACATGTTCCAATTTTTCCAGATTCAGACTTCATGCATGGCACCTTCTCATTATTAATGGAATTTTGCCATCTGTCCTTTCTCCTCCTGTGTTTTGCTGCTTTAGCAAATGAAGTTCCTGAAAGCTTGATGCCATCCACATCAGTACAGCAGACTCTACTATGAGGGGGCAGCTCTTTCTCAGTTGTCCTTTGATTGCCTTCCAGCTGAGGGCCTCATCTTCTGGCACTCCTTCAGACAATCTTCTCCTGCTATTCGTAAGGTTTTCATAGGCTAATTCTTTCAGAATGCAATTCCAGGTTCAGCTGAAATCTCTGGAAGTTCACCTAAAATTTGTCTACTATGGGAGACCTTGCTGGTCTTTGAAATACTGGTAACATGGCTTCTAGCATCACAGCAAAATGCATGTTACCACACTACCACAAACTGACAGATGCGTGGGGGGTTGTGATACTGCTGAAAAGGGAAAACCAAACCGATGGCTCAAACCACAAAAGAAATGTTGTTTTCATATAGTAATTTTATAGTCATGCAGAAACCCTTTCACGTGGATGTGTCTTACTTCAGCAGGGTTTACATCTAAACTTTTTGACACCTGGATCTCAGAGATATAAATCTGTATTTATTGAATAGATTAAGCTTTAAAAGAGCAAGATACTAGGCACAATCCAATTTCTATTTGCCGCAGTATGCTTAAAACAACATGGATCAGCCATATGCAATACTAAGGCATTTTCAAAGAAATTAAAATTAAGCTTTCTGTATTATAAAAATTCCAAGCACATTGTTAACTAGAAAGCAAGTCTAAATTCCAAGCTACCTTTTATATAACAGAGAAGAAATGTTTGACTTTTAATTTTCACTCTTCTATCAGATTAAAATAGGCACTTCTCTGTGTTTCAGAAGTTTATATACATTACATTGAAAAGTTCTGCATAGATACACAAAGCAATCTAGAATTTTTTTCCAATAGAAACTCTTGGCCTGAGAAGCTAAACAACCATCTCATATGTGAGCTTGTCCAACACTGTCTTATTTTAGATTCCCATTCAAGACTGCAGAACAGTTGAAAATTACAGGGGCTTAATATTTAATACCAGCTCTATCAGAGACAGGTGGGAAGACAGACTCAACTGGGGAAAGCAGGTGTCTAAAACACCTGAAAGCCTTGAGGAAACATCATCTCTCCAAAAGAGATGGAAGAGGTCAACCTACAAATGATCCATCTGGACCCCACTGTCCACTTCCACTCTTAGAAGAGTTTCCTGTTTTCAACCACATCACACACTGTGAGAAGCGGAGCTGTGGTTCTAGAGCTGCACTAAAAAGGCTTTGGGGTGCTCTGGTCTGGACTGTGTCTCCCCAAAAATATGTATCAGCTTGGTTAGGCTGTGACTCCTAATATTATGGGATTACAGGGTTTTCCTTCATTTTGTGTTTGTAAATTTCCTATGTATTATGAATTCTAATCTCTGCCTGTGGTTAACAGGGCAAAATTAGATTAGCAGGTGCGGGATTCGTCAACTCTTACAGTCAGTGAGTGCGACTCCTGTCCCGTGACCTGCTGATCCTCTGTTCACCAGCCCCTGAAGCAACATAAATCAGCAGAGACCTCGCAGTCTTGCTGCCACCTTGAGATCCGCCAACTACACAGCCCGTGTGGTCTGTGACCTGCTGACCTCGGGTTCACCAGCTCCCAAGGCCATGTGAGGCTTGTGCCAGGGCTTGGGACATTGAGCTTCTACAGTTGAGTAAGCTGTTTCCTTTATATACATCTTTCCTCACACATATATACATGAGACTGCTTTTGCTTCCCCACAAAACCCAACCTGAGACAGCAAGCCAGCAGAGTATGAAACCTCATACCACGAAGAAAGCACCACCAGGAATAGAAAATGCCCTCTGGAGAAAGGTTCCCTGTGCCGAGAAGCTACTTCAGTATGGGAAGATTGATGACAAGGACCTTCCTCCAGAGCTCACCAAGACAGAAAGCTTTCCTTAAGATTTGGACTACCAGCCTATTAGACTATGACAATATGTATTTTTCTTTTTGGAGCTCTCCACTGGCAGTATTTCTGTCACAGTGGCACCAGACGACTAAGACAATGGGGAAGCCTAGAAAACTGCTGGGATGGGACAAGGACGGCTCTGGAGGAGTCAGGGCTTAGTTTCCTCAGCCAGAGCCGCTCCAGTTTCAGACTACACTCAGGAGGTTTTGTTACTGAGTATGAATAAACAAGGCCCACAATGGGGATGCTGACATCTCACAATGCAAGCTTTGAGAGTCATATAACTAACGTGACCCCAGGCATCTCAGATTTGAAAATCCACCTTATGTGTAGATGAACAGTCCAGTTACAGCAGAGCAGGGCCTCAGGATGCCTCTTAAGGCTTAGTCCCATGGCCTCCTCTGCCACCTGTTTACCTCACTGAAGAGCCTGAGGTCCTGGAGAACAAGTTCACATCTAGCCTCACTCCTTAAAGTAACAGTACCCCAGTTCTTGATAGTACGCACCATTTCCAGCTCCAGCTTCTGGAACTCTGCTCTCTGAGCCCAGGAGGCCACTTCAGGAAGGGGGACAGCAGTGGAAACAGAGCCAGAAGGCAGTGTGGCAGCAGATGAGTGATGTTCAGTCCACACAGCCCGTCAAGCAGCTGAAATCCTTACTAGTGACTGCATGGATGTATAATACGGTTGCCTTTGGTCCCCAGCTGCCTATACTGGACTATCCCTCCTTACTTCACAGCTGAGACCTGAAACGGAAGAAGACAGGGTTCGGTAAGGAGTGACTGCTTTCTGGCCTTCCCTCAGGGTCCCCTCTGAGAACATTCACATTTACGGCAGATCCTATTCTAGCCTCCTGAAGACATACCTTCATATTTCTTTTGACAATAAAATCACAGAGCAAGGGACCACTTCATCCCAGAGCATCACAGACATCCAGGCCTGCCCAGGCTGCAAAGTAGACCTGGCTTGATCTAGGGCCTGACGGCTCCGAGGCTTAGGCTGTGGGCTCCCCTATAAGCTTAAGGGGTCACCTTTGTGGAATGACCCACACATCTTTATTTGGTATCAACACGGGGGACTTTTAGGGAGAATATATTTGTCAAGTTCAAGTCAATGAACTCACTACGCGTCTCTGATTTTTAATTATGTGCCTCTGTTGTATTCCTCATCAGGGTTGTCACTGGTGGTAGCTGGGCACCATCTAGTTCTTCTGATGTTGGGCTGATGGAGTCTCTGGTTTATGTCTCTTTAGCTAATATTCTCCTTGTGTTTTAGCCAAAGGTTGATGGTTTAAATCAAAGCACTTTTGAAGAAAGTCTTAGCAATCTGATTCTGAAAGTTGAAACCTTGAAAATACTCTGGAGCAGTTCTACTTTGTATACCTGACATCCCCATGAGTCAGACGGGACTCAACGGCAACAAACAACAAAGAGAGTTCTGGTCTTTGTCCTGGCTCCTAGGAGGTAACCTCTAAACCTTGGAATTCCCAGGGTGACAAGGTTGCCTTTTTCATGCATGGGGCCCCCCTTTGTCTATACTTGATAGTTTATAGAAAAGATGTAACAGAGGCTTCTGGCCAACGTGGTGCCATATAGAGCAGCACACCATCCCTTCACAGAAAGACATGAAAATCCAAGCAAAACAAAAAGAAACACTGTCATGGATTGAACTGTGTACCCGCCAAAATAGGTTTAGCCATGTGACCATGATTCCCTGCATTGTAGGATTGTCCTCTATTTTGTGCTTGTGTTACACTGTATTTTAAAGGATTAGGGTGGGACTGTAAATCCCTTTATAAGATCATCTCCCTGTTCCACTACAAAGAGAGTTTCCCTAGAGTATGACTCGTCCCACCCTTAATCCTTTTGTCCTAGAAGACATAAAAAGAAAAAAAAGCAGGCAGAGAATTAGGAATCTCACACCACCAAGAAAGCAGCACCAGGAGAAGAGCAGTCCTTTAGATCTGAGGTTCCCGTGCCAAGATGTTCCCTAGACATAGACTGATATAATACCAAACTTTCCTCCAGAGGTGACAAGGGGGAAAACCGTCCCCTCGAGCAGACATCCTAAATTTGGACTTGTAGCCTACGGGACTGTGTAAAAATAAACCTTCCTTTGTTAAAACCACCCACCGTGGTATTTCTGTTAGAGCAGCGCTAGCTGACTAAAACAAATATCAAGTCTGGAAAGTGCAGTGTCCAGTGAAGTGAGAAAGATCTGAGAAAAACTGAATGAAACAAGAAACTGACAGAAAACGGCCAGTGAGAAGAAGTTTTCCATCAGCTAACCCAGTATGGATTCACCATCTTGGACATCTCTCAGAGCAGCTGACAGGGTGCATGAGAGATCACATTTAGAGAGGTCTCAGATTTGGACAAAATACCCAGTGCCAAGCTAAGCATGCTTTCCTACCTCCCATTTTCCACTGGATGTGCTACCTCTGATGCTTGCTGATCAGCTATGATGGTTCAGTTAGCTGGCCAACAAGTGCAGTTTCCATGCAGTCTGGATTCACTCCACCAGAGAAGAGATCAACAGTGAGGAAGCATAGGAAAGGAGCTTCTAGCAGGGCAAAGATCACCTGCTGGACCTGCCCTGGTGCACCAGAGCTGAGCAACTGGCCCTGCCTACTGGACAACAGCGTGAAAAATACTGTGACCACTGACAAGCAAAGAACAAGGAATGTACAGTCAGCCTGCTAATGACATCCAAATAAAACAAAAAAATCAGGATGAAACAAACAGATCTACAATCAATAAACAAAGAAAATAACCACTTAATGGCCCAAACACAGCTGATGATATCAAAACATCCAAAGAAAGAGGACATTAAGATTCTGGCAGAGGTCCAAAATAAAACACCAGATGACTTTTCAGGAACTAGAATGACCTGATTTAAAAAAGAAAACATCACTGCCATCAAGTCGTCTCCAACTCGTGGCGACCCTAGACAGGGAATTCAAATCTCTAATATTCAGAGCTATCTAAAAGTGTAGACAAAAATGAGGAAAAAACAGACAAATTCATGAAAAAGGCAAAGTCATGGAAGAATTCAAGAAAATACAGGAACAAAATGCCCAAATAAAATCACAACTACAAATTACACAAAAACAACGATTAGAAATTCCACAGATACACAAGATTTCAGAAATGGACAGTGTCATAGAAAGGCTGAGGAGCAGGTCTGAAATGATGGCACAAAGAATCAATGACATTGAACATAAACACTTGGATATACCTCTGTTTGAGGAAAAAATCAGAAAAAAGAATGAAGAAAAATAAAGCAACCCTGAGAAAGATGTGGGATACAATCAAAAGCAAAACTCGGCAAGCAATCAGAGTTTCACAACAGGAGAAGACAGAAAACACAAACAGGATCACTGAAGGATTACCGACAGAAAACTTCCCTATCATCGTGAAAGACGACAAGCTGACTATCCAAGAAGCTCAACAAACCTTATACAGTACAGACTCTAAAAGCAAATCACCAAGGCATATCATAATTAAGCTTGCTAAAATCAAAGAGAGAGAAAAAATTCTGAGTAGCTGGAGAAAAAGAAAAGTCACATACAGAAGAGAAACAATAAGACTAAGCCTTCATTGTTTGGCAGAAACCATGCAAGCAAGAAGGTAAAGGGATGATATGTATAAAATCTTGAAATAAATTGCTGAGAATAATATATCCTGCAAAACTCTCATTCAAATATGATGGTAATATAAGGACATTTTCAGAGAGAAACCAAGGGAATATGTAAAGATTAACACAAACTTAAGCCAAGTGCCGTCGAGTCTTAGAAGAATTATTAAAGACAATCCTTTGGTCTGAAAACAGTATCAGAACGGTTGTACCAGCCACATACCAATCTAGCAAGTGAATTCTCAAAGACTATCCACAACCAAAAGAATTACAACACTGAACTAGAGGTTAATCTGTAAATGACAAAGGTACTAAAACAATACAAGGAATAAATAATCCAGATACAGTACTTTGGAATGGAGTCAAAGAAAGGTGCCACCAAGTAACAACAAACTGGTTCAAACCTAGGAAAGCAAACGTCAATTTTAAGGTAAACAGAAAGAAAGCTAATAAACCTAATCATCAAAGTAAAGAAATAAAACATCAGGTCTCAATAAAAACAACATCTACAAAAACAAAAGAAATCCACAAACCAAATGAACTCAGCACAGGAGAGTAAGCAGAACAAAAAAAATGCCAGCACCACACAGACACACAAAAAGCAATAAAAAGTGATGTCAATAATGCCAATAATATGCAGTCTACAAGAAATATACTGTAGAAAGAAAGATACCTGATCAACTAGTGTGACGGAAACACTGACCAATGGAGCAGAATTGAGAATTCAGATGTAAATCCATCCACCTACGGTCACCTGATCATTGACAGGGGCCCAAAGTACATCAAAGAAGAAAAGGACAGTCTTTTTAGCATGTGGTGCCAACAAAGCTTGATGTCTTCTCACAGAGCAAACTGCAGGGCATTATGTTGTTGAGTGAAATGAGTTAGTAAGAGTGGCAAGGGCTGCATGAGATGACTACTATGAAAATGCATGAAAAGGTTTACACATAGAAATAATCTTTGATGGTTATGACTGAAAATGCTGATGGCATTGTGGGTAAGTGCTACATCTACTAACCAGAAGGTAGGCAGTTCGAATCCACCAGCTGCTCCTTGGAACCTTTATGGGACAGTTCTGCTCTACTTTATAGGGTTGCTATGAATTGGAATTGACTCAACAGCAGTGGGTTTGATTTTAAATTTTGGTTATTGTTACCAGGGAGGAACAGGTGGAGATGTCAAAAAAAAAAAAAAACCATTAAAAAAAGACAAGTTCCTTTCCAACAATAGCAAAACAGTAAAAGATACGAACTGGGACTTCACCAAAGATGACCTTCAGGTGGCTAACAGAAGCCAGGAAATGCTAACAATCATCAGACATGAAAAACAAACAAACAAACAAACAAAAAAACCTGCTGTCATGGAGTCAATTCCAACTCACAGAGACCCTACAAGACAGAGCAGAACTGTCCCATAGTTTCCAAGGAGCATCTGGTGGGTTCAAACTATGGTCTTTTGTTAGCAGCCATAGCACTTAACTACTAAGCTGCCAGGGTCTCCTCATTAGCCATCAGAGTAATACAAATCAAAACCACAATGGGATGCCACCTCACCGCAACAACACTGGTGTTAATCCAAAACACACAAAATGATAAACGTTGGAGAGGCCATGTGGGGAAAAAAAGAGGTGACAAACTAGAAGCTGGTCATGCCATAAAGACCGACCACATGATTAGAGGGCTGGGACCCGAGTTACAATTAAGACACATTATCAACAGGTAAAAGAGTACCCACTGCAGGAGAAAACACACAGCTGCCCAGAGGTTTCAGCTGAGGAAACCCTTGTGTGGAAATAAGGTGGGGGCTTCTCTGCATGCAAAGCTGCACTTTACTCAACACCCAAAATGAACAAATATCTTTCTGCCTGCAGGTCTCGGGGGGAAGCACACTTGAGGGTTATACACTGAGTTTTTATGGGTGAAAGGGGAGAACCAGTGAGTCCAGACAGCTTTCAACAGGATGCAAGAGGGTAATATACTTTCTTTCCTGAGTGCAGGGACTGCTGGCTAATTTAAAATAAGTAGCAGGAAACTTGGGAGGACAGAGGGCTCTAGGGGTGTGAATTTGGCAAAGCAGGAATGTGGTCTTCATTCAAGTTCCCAGATGTGATAGGTGGCTGGGGAAAAGGGGAGTCAGCTAGGCATCTCCAGATGGTTATCAGGGATTTTGCATTTGGGTGTGAGATGGAGTTGATCAGGAAGACAAGCACACCTGCTCTTTTGAAACAAGCCATGTCTCAGCAGAGGCTGGAAGAGAGGCCTGCTCAGTGTCTCAGGAGAGATGAATCCCAAGATGGCAGGGAAGACGAGGAGCTTTCTCCTGACTCACACAGCTGCAAGGGCTGGTGAACCCAAGATCAGATTAGGGAAGAGAACTCGTACTTGCAAGCTGTGAAGACTGACAAATCCCAAAATCCGCAGCTAAGCGGCTAGCTGGAGTCCCAAGAACCTGATGTCAGAAGACAAAAGAGACAGCTGCTGTGTCTACAATCCAAAAGTCCTGGCAAGATGAGTGGTAAAGAGGTAGGCAGATGAAGGCAGAGAGATCAAGGCTGAGGGGTGGTGAGCCACGACCGGCCTCACCCTCGCCAGGGTCACTCAGCAGGTTCCATCACGGGGGTGACTACAATACCCAACTGCCAAAACACTGGCAATCAAGCCGTAGCCAGGTTGACACACAATCATAACCATCACATTGAGTGATTTACAAAATGGAGTTCGAGTTTGCTATGATACGGGGCTGGACCCCATGACGCCAGCCTGACTTTAGGGACGCAGAAGCAAGCAGAGGGCTAGATGTCAGCTGCATGGGCAATAATATTCAATCAACCACACACACAAAAAAGTAAATTTAAAAACCTGGATAACAAACCCATGGGTACTGTCATCACCAAAGCCACCAATGCCACAGGAAACCTTGCATCAGGCACCTTCCTGTTCTCTGCCCCGTAGGTCTCTCTGGCTGGTTCTAACTTCTATGTTGACTCTGTCAAAATGGGATCTTGAGTATAACCGGCCTCCAATGAATTCAGAGACTCCTTCTACATGGAACTTCAGGGAGGTTTTGGTAAACTCCCAAATCTGCAGTTGGTGTCAGAACTCTTGGACTGATGTGGCAGTCTGGAAGACAAGGTCCTTAAATCCAGTTTGGCTATCTAAGGTAATACTTAATTTAATTTTCCTTAAAAAAATCAAAAATCAAAAAAACGACTAAAGTTGCTTTCCAGGACATTGATGTGGTTACAGAGGAAATGAACATGACTGCCATCACAGCGTCCTGCTGCAGTGAGAACCTACAGTAAACAAACAGTGACTTCATCCTCTCTGAAGATCACCGCCAAGGAAACCCGATGAAACGGTTCTACTCTACAACACACAGGAGAACCGTGAGATACAATCAACTTGACACAGATAGCAACAAGGAAAATCAGATATGAAGGTCAGACAGTCAGGTTTAAGTCTGCACATTAAAATGTATGCTGGGATTATGACTAAACAGAAACGTACAAATTCAAAGGAAACTGGATTAATCATTAAGGTTCGCAATGAACTAAAATGCAGGCGTGTTGAGGACTTGGGACACCTACATGGGGGAAGCAGCAGCCCTGCTGCACAATAAGGAGCCCTGGTACTGCAGTGGGAAATGCTTGGCTGCTAAACCAAAGGTTGGTGGTCTGATTCCAAGACCAGGAGATCTTCCCCCATAAGAGGACAGCCTCTGGGGCAGTCCTACTCTGTCACACGGTCTTACTTTCAGTCAGAATCGACTAGAAGCCATCAAACAACAAATGACCACAATGAATACAAACTGAACTTTCATCCAAGAGTACACTGACTGAACATTTATCCAATATGATCATGTGCTCAGTCATAAAGCAAACATCGGCTAATGTCAAATAAGACAGTATCTCACAGCATTTAACAATTATCCTATTACTGGATATTGTGTTGTCTTCAAACAGAAATAAAGTTGTGAAACCATTTCAAAAAGGAAAAGATTAGGTTGGCTACAGTATTTGCACAGCAAAATCAAAGTACATGAAAATCTAACACACAAAGCAAACATAAACAAATCAAAAAAGCAAAACTTAGTTGATACACTCAGAGTCTAACTAAAAAAAAAAACTTTCTATAACCTGTGACAACTGGGAAATGACCAAGACAGCATTGCTGTCATCATAAAGAATCAAAGTATTCAAAACCAGGGAATGTAGATCAATCAGTGATCCTGTAACAGGTGTATCTTTAAAAACATACTATTAAAAAATGAAGGAAAAAAAATTCATTGGCCTAGAGTCCATTCCTTCTTGCAACTCCACGTGTTACAACCTAGAACTGCCTCACAGGGTTTCTTGGCTGTAATCGTTACAGAAGCACAGGCCTCTCTTCCTGAAGGTCCTGGGTGGACTCAAACCACCAACCTTTCTTTAGGTAGGTACACTAGCTCAAGCTATTTGAGCAACTCAGGAACCTTAAAAAAAGGGGTGGGAAGATGTTATTGCAAGAAAACAGAAGAGATCTACATGAACGAAAAATCTTATCATTCTCGTGGATAGGCAGACTCAGTAACGTGAAAATACCAATTCTGCCCCAAGCACTCTACAAACACAATGCAGTACTGATCCAAATAGCAACGGCATTCTTTAAGAAGATGGAAAAACCAATCACTAACTTTGCATGTGCAGAAAGGGAAGAGGCCCTGGATAACCGATGCACTACTGAAGAAGAACAAAAGCGGAGGACTCACACTACCTGATCGCAGAACCTATTATACAGTTACAGTAGTCAAAACAGCCTGGTATGGGCTCAAGGACAAACACACTCACCAACGGACCACAAACTAAGAACCTGACTGTCGCAGACAAGGGGGCAAAGTACATCAAACAGAGAAAAGATGGTCTTTTTAAGAAACGGTGTTGGTAAAACTAGATGTCCAGCTGCAAAAAATAAAAAAGGGAAACAGGATCCATACCTCACAGCATACACCAAAAAATAATTTGGAATGGAGCAAAAACCTATATATAAAATCCAAACTATAAAGATCATAGAAGATACAATAGGATCAACACTAGAGGCCCTAATACACACCAGTACAAATCATAACAACTTACAAACTCCAGAAGAAAAGCCAGATAACTGATCATCTAAAAACAAAACACTTACGCGTCTCCAAAAAAACCTCACCAAAAGAGTAAAGAGAGCATCCACAGACTTTGAAAACATATGCGGGCATGACAAATCCAAGTACGGTCTCATGTCTAAAATCTACAGGAAAATTCAATACCTGTATAACAAAAACACAAATAATCCAATTAAGAAATCGGCAAAGGATGTTTCACCAAAGCAGACATTCAAGGGCCTGAGGAAACGCTAGCAGGCACCAGCCAGTAACCTAAAAACAAACTAAACCCGTTGTCTTCTACACTCACAGCAACTCTATAAACCAAACTCAAACCCACTGCTGTCATGAAACCAGAGCGCCGAAAAGTGCCATTCTGAAACAACGGGGACATAAAGACAAGGGCCTGAGAGGCCCTGTTTCAGATCTACCACATCCAACACTCATAAAAAACCTAATTCTGACATTCCACAAGGCCCAAATGGTGATTATGAGAAAGGGGGCTTCTTAGCCTCAGAGACACCATCATGAGTTCAGAAACTTCATTACCAGTTATGACTAACACCCCCTGTCTTAGTAATTGGGCTCTAGCCAATGATTAATGATCTAGGGAGGAAACATAACAACTTGTTTTGAGCATTCTCTTTCAGATTATTGGCCAGGTAGTGCCCAGCACCAACTTTATTGCTGTGATGACCAGTAAGGTAACAGGCCTCTGGCACCAGCCTTTATCACCAGGACTTCCAGAGAATCAAAAAATTGAAGAAACCCAGGCTTCTTTCAAGGCCCACCTTCCTCAGCTACTCTGAACTTACTGAGATTCCCTACCCCTGCACTCTCCCTTTTAAAAACTCCTGCTTGTAGAGCACAGATGGGCAGACTTTTTTAAGGACAAAGAAGCCTCTCTGTCTATTTGCATGCTGGATTGCAAATAAGCCTCTGATTATTTTACCCAATCTCCTGACTCAGAGGCTGGATTCGAGGCAGGTAGCGTGAATCCTGACTTTGCAGTAACAACAGAGCCGATTTTGACTCACAGTGACCCCACAGGACAGAGACAGATGAACTGGCCCCTAGGTTTCCAAAGAATGGCTGGTGGATTCAAACTGACCTCTTTGTAGTAGCCAAGGTCTTAACCACTGTACCACCTAGTCTCCACTGCAAATCAAATCATCATTGTTAGACAAATGCAAAATAAAACCCCAGTGAGATATCAACTCATCCCAGCATTACTGGCGGGAATCAAGAAGACACTAACAAACCTTGGGATGGTGGCAGAAAGAATGGAACTCATTCACTGCTGGTAGGAATGCAAAATAGTACAACTGTTTTGGAAAACAATATTGTACTTTTGTAGAAAACTCGACACAGAAAAACTGTATGATCCAGCAATTGCACTCCTAGTGTTGAAATGAGACATAAGTAACTCCATTTAGAGGAAGAGTGCAGTGAAAATTCAGATAATAAGCTCCAGGAACTAATTTAGCAGGAAATAACAAGAGATACATACCAAAGGGTAATTACACCAAAACAAATAGGGCCGGGGGAGATAGCCTCTGGAGCCAGCCTAGTAAAACATACACTTCCGGTTATATTTTACAACCCAAACATTCACTAATGTGGTTAACACATTCACCCACAGCTAAATTTTGCAACTTGGAGAAATTCCATATGGCCTTAGCCAACCTCAGCCAATCAATGCAAAGTTCAGCTCCCCCTCCCTATCTTGCGATTTTACGGGTTAAATACAGGGTACTAAGAAAACTTGGGGTTGCCTCCTTGCTCTGCACAGTTTGGAGTGCGTCTCTGGTGCACCAGTCTTTTTCCTATTGGGCACATTTTTAATAAAACTTAACCTTTAAAGGGACTGCGTTGCTTCTTGAATCCCGAACCTCTAACACTAGGAACATACCCCAGAGATATAAGAGTCACACAAATAGACATATACACACCCATGTCCACCGCAGCCCTGTTCACAATAGCAAAAAGATGGAAACAACCCAGAAGCCCCTTAAGAGATGAATGGATACACAAACTATGGTCCATACACACAACAGAATACCACACAGCAATAAAGAACAGTGAGGAATCCGGGACGCATCTCACAACATGGATCAATCTGGGGAGCACTGTGCCGAGTGAACTAAGTCTATCACAAAAGGTCAAATATTACATGACAACACTACCACAAACATTTATGAGAGGGTTTACATACAAAAAGAAACAACCTGAGATGGTTACAAGCGACGGGAAGAGTGGAGATGGAAAAACACTAAATAGACAGTACATTAAGTGACAACCTTGGTGAAGTGCAAGACAGTACACACTGCTGGGGAAGCCAGCACAACTTGTACAAGGCATAATACAGTTTATCAAGAAAATGTTCTACATTCTACTTTGATGAGTAGCATTTCGGGTCTTACAAGCTTGTGAGCAGCCATCTAGGGTATTCCTCCACTAGTCCCGCTGCTTTGGGAGCAAGACAGAATGAAGAAAACTAAAGTTACACGGCAAAGATTAGGCCACAGAACTAACAGACCCCAACTACCACAACCTCCACCAGACAGAGTTCAGCAGAACTAAAAGGTGCCCAGCTACCACCACCGACTGCTCTTAAACAAGGATCGCAATACAGGGGGCCAGACGGAGCTGTAGAACATTTAGAATAAAATTCTCACAAAAAAGACCAGACTGAACCCGCCAGCGAGAGACTGGAAGATACCCTGAAGGCATGGCCCCCAGGCACGCTTTCAGCTCAGTGACAAAGTCATTATTGAGATGAATCCTTCAGCAGAAGATTTTTAAAAAACTGCCCCAGCATTTCCAAGGAGCACCTGGTGGACTCCAACTATCCACGTTTCCTTAGAAGCCTTAGCACTTAACCACCAGGCCAACAGGGTTTCAGGTCAGCCAAAGATTCAACAGGCCCCAAAACTTGTAGAAGAGACGTAAGGGGAACACAGCTCAGGTGCAAAGACTGGAAGGCAGGAGATAGCAAAGCGGGAATAGGGACCCCAAGGTCGAGAAGGGAGAGTGTTGAGACGTCATGGGGTTGGTAACTAATGTCACCAAAAAACACGTTTATCGTTTAATGAGAAACTAGTTTCTTCTGGAAACCTTCACCTAAAATAAAAATAACAAGACCGGAAGTAGGGTTGAAAAGCAATACGCTGATTTTCAAATCTGTGAATGAAGAAAAGGGCCAAAGGAAAACCTAAATGTCACATTAAAAACTAAGGAAACAGAAAACTTGACAGAAATAATCACCTCAGGAATGAAAGGAAGAAGGAAACAGGTTTAGCGAAAAACGACTAACTGGACAAAACTTCCGCAAGCGCGAAAGGCCCGAAGGGCCACCGCGACAGCCCCGGTGACAGCCAGGGGACAGGAAACGACTCCCGCGGGAGGTGGGGAGCAGTCAGCCAGGAGCTACCGGAAGGCGGCAGGAGGGGCGCGGGCGGAGGTGTAGGGCCGGTGACCCGCCTGGAGCTGTCTGACCGGAAACGGACGCGGAGCTGGGACGCTGGCAGGTCGGGGGCGAGCACCTGGGCGTCTGCCGGGTCCCCCGGATCCCCGGCCGGAGGACGCGAGGCTGGAGGGCAAGCAGACCGCTATTTCGGCAGGAAATACCACAATCACCCTCCCGGGACCGCGGCACCACCAGAACTTCCTGCGCATGCGCCCGGAAAGGGGCGGAGTGCCAGCTCGTGCCGGGGGCTCAGACTGCAGGGGGCGGGGCCTCACAGGCAGAGGGGCAAGGCTTGATTGGAGGGGCGGCCATGCAGGGGGCGGAGCGGGGACTTTACCTGCCAGGGACCGGAAGTGCACCGGGCCAGCTGGGCAGCGGCTCACCGCAACTGAGTGTTCAGTATCTGTTCTTTCAGCAAAACTGGGTTCTCCTCGTATTGAGCAGTTTCAAAGTGTTTCGGGTCCTGAAGACCAGAGCTGCTTCCCTTAACCTTTCAAACAATTTAAGTCTTTGAACGCAGCACAAAACAGGAAAGCTGGTAGTAAGGAACCCAAGGAGAACAAGAGACAGAACTGGCATGTCGTGGAGTTGTAAGTAATATCACAAAGTAGTATGTGTACTACTTTGTTCTGGAGAGTTGTGTAGGTCACACATACAGGAAGCTGGGACGTTTTCGACCTACCGTGTGTTTTTTGTTTGTGTGTGCTCTAAAGTCAATTCTGACTCATAGTGACCCTGTAGGGCAGTAAACCCAAAACTGAAACTGTTGCCCTAAGTCTATTAGACCTCCCGGTGACCCTATAGGACAGTGAAGAACAGCCCCATAGAGTGTTCAAGGAAGAGTTGGTGGATTCCAACTGCCAACCTTTTGGTTAGCAGTGAAGCACTCAACGACTGCACCACCAGGGCTCCATGGGCCAAGCCAGCCGCTGCTGTTACGTCAACTCCTACTCATTGCAACTCCAGTAGACATAGCACTTAACCACTATACCACCAGGGTTTCTGCAGGGTTAGATAGCACTGCCATACATTTTGCTAGATAGTCAACATGGAAACCCTGGTGGTGTCATGGTTAAGACCTACAGCTGTTAATCAAAGGTTAGCAGTTGGAATCCACCAGGCACTCTTTGAAAACTCTAGGGAGCAGTTGTACCCTATCTTATGGGGCCCCATGGGTTGGAACTGACTCAACAGCAGCAGGTAAATAGTAAGCAAAGATGTCACTTTGAGGATTAAAGTGTACCTGATCCAAGACAGTTGATTTTCAGTTGCCTCATGTGCATGCAAAAGCTGGATAACAGATGAGAAAGCCCAAACAATTGACACCTTCGAATTAGAGTGTTGGTGAAGAGGACTGAATGTACCAGGGACTTCCAGAAGACTGAACAAATATGTCTTGAAAGAAATGTGGCCAGACTGCTTTGTAGATGCTGTGATAGTGAGATTTAATCTCATATACTTTGACATGTTATCAGGATGAGCCAGTCCTTGAAAAAAAGTAGGTAAGTGAAAAAGAGGAAGACCCTCAATAAGAGGGTGCAGTGGCTGCAGTAGCGGGCTGCAATAGCGGGCCCCACCATGATGACTGTGAGCATGTCGTAGGACTGGGTGGCGTCTTGTTCCATTGTGTATGCCAGTGCTGCTCTAACACTTGCTGTAAGTCAGAACTGACTCAACAGCACCTAACAACAGCAAAGACCACGTGATTGTTCAAAATCCAGATGGCCCAGTGCTGGGCTACAAACCAGAAGGTTAGCAGTTCAAATCTATGAGCTGCTCCTTGGAAACCCCATAGTGTAGTTCTTCTCTATCCTATAGAGCCGCTATGAGTCAGAATCAGTGTGACAGCAACGTGTTTGGTTTAGGGATGTGATTCTTCAAGAGTGAGCTATGGGTCTGTGTCAACAAACACGTTTCTCCATTTCATGGCCCATGTAGTCCATAACCTCCAACAGGGTGACCTTTTGGTGACTACATCACAAGCCAGTTCTGATCAAAGCTGAATACATCTTTTTTTCTTAGTTTTTATTATTGTTGCTTTTTATTGTCAGCATCTTTATAAATCTGATCTTTGTCAATGTCAGTGATGTAACAGTGAAAGTCCTGATGGTTGCTGGGTGCACATGCAATTCAGTTGTCATGTGTCTTTAGAGATGACCATTGGCCAATTTTATCTGTTAAGATTCTGTGAGTCCCTACAAAAAGACAGAGACATCATTGAAGGCCAGGTCATAGCCTGATAGACAACAGTGTTTTGACCAAGAACTGAACATTTGAGAATAACAATACCTGCCAACTATGCACTGCAACGTTGCATGTAATACATATAACTAAAGATAAAATGTGCAAATAAAAGGACAGTAGTAAGCTCAGTTTGTTGTCACTTGAATAATTCATAGAGAATCACCTGTGTTCACAACCCGTGAGAATGACCCTTACTCTTAAAACCAGCTGAACTAAGGTTTCTCAAGAAGCTGGTTATGTTAACTCACAAAATAAGATTTGGGCCAGCGCCATAGGCAGTAGGAGTTCGGGTTTCTTGTCATCCTGTTTGTTCTGCACCTTTCCCAAACCCTCCAAACTAGGGTGAATGAAACAGAGTTTTTAGGGTCCTTCAATGTTGAGGAAGAACCATCCAACTTGTGAGAGTGCCACACTAAGAAAGACAGTTGTTTTGACCTGGTCAACACTTAACGCTCTTCCTTCCATTTCTTAATACCTGAGTAAAATCTCCAGTCCACTGGAATGAGTTCCTTTCTCTTCCTCCCTTGTTTTGTTCATTTTCTTAGGAATCCTTCCAATCTCCTGTATTATCTTTTGTCTCCATATTGCGAAGTAACAGTGAGGCTAGTGGCTGCAGCTCTGGTTGGACCTAGTCTAAACTTGGCATGGGGTCCCTTTCTACCCCAACACATTCCTTTATAGGGGCTGCGTGGGTAGGCGATAGCATCAGTGTGAATTCAAGCTTGGCCTAGCATCAGAGTTTAGTTGAAGAATAAGGTGTCAAGTGCCGGGAGCCGGTCCCAACACTTGACAGGGTCCCGCATGGAGGGAGGGAAGGCGTCGACGGGAAATGAACAAAGGAGACGGGAAAGACTTTTCTGGTTTAAGGCAGCCCGACCCAGAGAGCAAGAGATCTTCTGTGTGTCTGTGTCGAGAGCTGTCGTCTTTATTTTTTATAGGTGAGGTGATGTAATGTTCACCCGATTTTCTTTATTATACAAACTATTGGTTAACAAGAAACTAACCTAACATCATTGGCTAACAAGAAACTGACCCCTCATGGTCTTCTTCTTCTACTTAGTTGCCAAGGCTTTTTGGATAATGGTTTGAACCAGGTGTTAAATGTTAGTGAACACAATTAATGGTTTTATTCGTATCTCAAAGTGGAAGGTCCGGAGGGGTAAACTTCTCAAGGCTTCACCATTTGGCTGTCTCCATTTGTTTCTCTAAGTTCTTATTTATATCTTCCTGCGCAGATAGTAAGTGCCTGCCATTCTCTAATCAAGCCAGCTGCACTAAGAAAGATGTTTCTTTAGTGTTATCAGTTGAGATGCTTGTGTAGTTTTAATGGCTATGTGGAGAATTGTCCTTGAGAGCTTCTCAAGGGTTAGCTTGTAAACCTGTGTATGTGGAGAAAAGGGAGGGGGGAATGCAATTAGGGGGAAGCCAGTGAAGCTGGGCAGGCCTCAGTGCTATTAGGCATGCTGCATTGAAATCCATTTCTCTGATCTCTATTCCTCAGAAGTTCCTGGTCAGATTGTCCCAATATAATTTCATAAACCAAGGGGTTGAAGCCCCTCTCAGAAAGCACCTCCTTGATCCTCATGTCGGGAGAGGGGGCCTGCTCCCAGTAGTCGAGATCTCAGGTAAGATGCTTGAACAGGACAAGCATCCATACACATGATCTCAGCTAGAACTCGGACAGCCCTGAGGCACCAGGCAACTAGAGAACTGGAGGGAAGAAGGAGGGCCCTGACAAGAACCTATGTCTTTGGGCTGTTTCCCTTTGTTACCTGATCTGTGTCTGTGCCCTGGACCACTCGAGCCAATAAAACACTCCAAGTTACAAAGAGGAGGAAGGTTTATTAGGAGGTATGATATTACTGGACACTGGACAGCAATGCAGCCTGTTCTCCATGGAGTCTCGAAAGACAATTTTTACATCAGAGTTTCTGTATCAGTTCAACAAGAAGTATTTCATGTTTTTAAGCACATAGATCACAGATAACTGTATACATCACAAAATAGTCACAGGAAACTCTTCATTAAACTAGAGATACGTATGTCAAACACCTGGACTCTAATCTGCATGTTTGTAACAGGTGAAGACAAAATTTATACAATTCCTCAGCTAGTGAAAATAGCCTGCCAGGTCCACTCTGAGATAAGGAGTAAGAAAGAAAGTTGTGGACACACAAACTGCCAGGCAGCCTTCCTAGCTGTTGTTTTCCAGACTGAAGGCCATTTCTCATGAGAGCAAAGAAGAGGAGGGACACCAAGGTCATAGGAGCAGAGGGCGCTCTGCGCCCCTTTGGAAGGAGGCCAGTGCAGAGGCCAGTGTAGCTGGTGCAGTAAAAAATACTTGCAGACTATTCAGAGGATTGTTGTTGCTGCCGAGCTTAAGCAAGTTCGTTCCACCTGTCACAGACAGCCAAAGTTCAGAGGCAGGGAGAAACGTTCAATGTTTTATTAACAGACAGGCATGCTGGCTGGGAGACAGTGAGAATAACTTCTTGAAGACTGTCCTGCTGGGGTTACATTTCTACCAGTTTTTATAGCCAGAATTCAAAGGGGTTGCTGGTGTTGTGTTTGTCACAGGATAATTGAACAGTATGGATTACCCAAAAGTTTGCCAAGGATAATGAAACAGAATAAAGGATCTAAAATTTGTCACAGGATAATCCAAACAGCGTGAATTATCCAAAAGTTTGTCACAGGATCATTAAACAGAGTAAACTATCCAAAGGTGGTTACAGGATAATCAAGCAGAGTAAACTATCCAAGAATTTTTTACCTCTCTCTGAGGCTTTAATTTTGTTTCTTCAGAGATAGGGAGAGAAATGCAGACCTTGTTAATCTGGTCTGAGGGTGAGAATTAAGGCAAGGGAAGGAATGCAGCTTGGTAACCTAAGTGACCTTTATTAGGTTCTTATATTCACCACCGTTAAGGCATTAGTTATGTGAAGCTCTCAATTATGCATTTTGAAAAGCAGAAAATGTGTTGCAAGGTATTTGATTTATACCTTCAACTTTCTCCTAAGGTATCTCTGTAGAAGGGAGGGAGGGAGAAGTCTTGAGACACTAGCTGAGAATAAACAAACCCTGTGAGTGATGGGGTGGAACTTATAGAAAGAGGGAGTCTTATGTAAACTAGCAGATATTTGATGGGGGATAAAATGTAGAAAAGCACTGAAGGGACAAAGCACACTGGAAGTGAGGGATGGAGCAGCGAGACTGGGAAGAGGACAGATAGGGCTGCAGAAATGTGTGAAGGTGACAGAGAGTGATATTAAAAGTTGAAAATTGTCATACACTGGAAGGAATACTTACTTTGGGATTAGGAAACACTGCAATTAAATTATCTGATTCCTGTACAAATTCTGGAAACCCTGGTGGCATAGTGGGTTAAATGCTACATCTGCTAACCAAAAAGTCAGCAGTTCAAATCCGCCAGGTGCTCCTTGGAGACTCTATTGGGTGGTTCTACTCTGACTGCTAGGGTCGCTGTGAATCAGACCTGGCTCTATAGCAGTGGGCGTGGTTTTCTTGGTTTTGTACCTATTCTGCTAAATAAGAGCATTAAACCAAATACCCACTGCCGTCAAGTCAGTTTGGACTGAAAGCCACCGTACAGGACAAAGCAGAACTTTTCTGCAGAGTTTCCAAGGAGCTTCTGGTGGATACAAACTGCTGATTTCATGGTTAGCAGACATAGCACTTACCTACTCTGCCACCAGTGTTTCTGAGTAAAGGTATACCATTAGCCAATCCTTTTCAACTTTCCTTTAGTTTCTTTGTACTTAAATGAGCATACATCTTAATTCTTAATGTTACTGTGAATATTAACTAATGTAGTAATGCCCATCAAAATGGTTTGTGAGTTACTGAATACAATATGAGATTACTTCTTTCATAGTCATGCTATAAAATTCATCTCCTTAGGTATCTCCACAGCTGAAATCTGATTCACAGGGATCATCCTTAGCATTCCTGAACCCTCTTGAAAACCAAAAACCAAACCCATTACCATCTAGTCAATTCTGGCTAAGAGCAACTTCATAGGATGGAGAAGAATTGCCCTATAGGGTTTCCAAGGAACAGCTGGTGAATTCAAACGATCAACATTTGTTAGCAGCTGAGCTCTTAATCACTGTGCAACCAGGGCTCCTTAACCTTCTTACTTATAATTCAGCTTCCAAATGTGCAATCACACATTCCAAAAATATTCAGGTGTCTCTCAGTGTCCTGGGACTTCCCAGACCCATCAGATATGGAACACGCTCTAAAGAGCAGGCAGTGCAGAGAGGCCAGGTAAGCAGATGATTCAAACCACCACAAGATGCATCTAATCAGTGCCCAGAGGACAGCAGTGACTTCCTCCTACAGAAATGAGCCTTTAAAATCAGTTCCAGAAGGATGAGTTTCTACTCAATAGTGTGTATCTAACAGAAATCTGTAAATCATTGTCTTACTTTTTTTCTCAGTCATCGAGCTAAAGATCTTCCAGGCTGGGCACTGCTTCTGCTTCTTACGTGGGAGCCCCCAAGAGTGGGGACTTATCTCCTTCTTCATCTGGGGCCATCCACTGTACAAACCATCCTTATTTTTGCACGTGATGGAACGATAAGGAAACCAGGTATAAGCGAGCTTCTGTTAGGGTCTAACAGTAGCAACCACTTGAGCACAGCAGAGGACTCAGGTTTGAATCATCACCAGCCTGAAGTTAATAAATATGTGTAAATTTTAATGAGCAAGTAAGTGTTTTGGATTAGACTCCATTCCCATGAGACTGCCATGTCAGGTGTGTAATCGAATGTGTCTGAACCTCAGTTTCCTCATCTGTAAAAAGTAATCACTAGAATACCTAGCTCATAGGCTTGTTTGGGCCAAGTGTGATTTGTAAATGATTTCTGTAGTATCATTAATTAAAGCCTAAGCTTCTGGTTTCGATTTGCTAGGTGCAAAAATTGTCAAGCACTTGCCTATGAACCAAACCCACCAACAGGCACCTTGGAAGAAAAGCTGAGCAATCTGCTTCTGAAAGGTTACATGCATTGAAAATGTTATGAAGACAGCTCTACTCTGATACAGCATGAATCAGAATAGAGTCAATGGCAACAGTTTTTCTATGTGGAGCCCCTGAGTGGCATAAACTGTTAAGTTCTTGTCACTCAGTTTGGGTCCATGCCCTAGAACAGCTGAACCAATGAAACATACACCAAGTTAGAAAGAAAAAGAATGTCTATTAGGAGATATGATACCACCAGAGACTAGACAGCAAGGCAGGCTGTTCTCCATGGAGTATTAAAAGATGATTTTTACATCAGAGTTTATACATCACTTTTGGCAAGGATTACTTTATGTCCCTAGAGATTGTCTCAAGGCAACTTACAGTCTTCACACATTGAGTCCTGCCCACCAACGCGACCACTGTCCATCTTCTCTGTCCATCTTCTCTCGTTAACATCATAGTGGCAGGTTTAACAATGTGAAGGAACAGCACATAGTATCAGACATCATGGCCTAGCCAAATTGCTACACTTATTTTTAGGGAGACGGTTCAATTCACAACACTACTCTGTATTCAAGAGCAACCTTAAAGAATCTTTCTGAAATACATTTTGATCTTTCTTTCCTGCCTTTTTGACAGTCTGTTTTACTGCCTAAAATTACTGCCCTAAAAGTCCCTTATACTCTACCTCTTCATCTTTTCCAGTCTTACCTGGTACTTTTTTTTTTTTTAATCAGCTTTACCTTTACTGGAAACCCTGGTTGCATAGTGGGTTAAGTGCTATGTCTGCTAACCAAAAGGTTGGCAGTTCAGCTCAGTCAGGCGCTCCTTGGAAACTCTACAGGGTGGTTCTACTCTGACCTCTACACTCACCATGGTCAAGATAGGACTCCAGCAGTGGGTTCTTTTTTTTTTTTTTTACCTTTACCAGAGTGTTACATAGTTGGAATCATATGTAACTTTTTCAGTTTGGCCTCTTTTACTTACAACATTCCTTTAAGGTTCTGCCATGTCTTTATGTGGCTTTATAGCTCATTGCTTTTTATTACTGAAGATATTCCTTTGTATGGATGCATTATACTTAAACCTTCACCAATTGAAAAGCATTTTGATTGTCTCCAATATTTGGCAATTATGAATAAAGCTCTTATAAATGTTTGTGCTAAGATTTTTGTGTTGACATAAGATTTCCACTCATTTGAATAAATATCAAGGTCTGCAACTGCTGGATCATATGGAGTCCTGGATTGAATTGTGTCCCCCCAAAAATGTGTGTAGTAATTTGGTTGGGCTGTGATTTCCAGTACTGTGTGAGTACGCTCCATTTTGTGATTTTCCTGTGCTATAAATCCTAATCTCTGTTTGTGGTTAATAGATTGGATTATGTTAAAGAAGACCAGAGAAGGACTGTAACAAACTTACCAAGGGGATTTCCCTGGACTGTCAATTGTATTACCTTTTATCCTACAACATACGAAATGGAAGCAAGCAGAGAATTGGGGACCTCATATCACCAAGAAGCAGCACGGGGAGCAGAGGGCATCCTTTGTACCTGAGGTTCATTTGCCAAGGTGCTCCCGGACCTTGTGACACATCACTAGGTCCTTCCTTCAGAGCCAGCAGAGAGAGGACACTTCTGAAATTGGCATCCCAAATTTGGACTTCTGGCTTGCTGGACTGTGAAAGAATGAACTTTTCTTTGTTAAAGCTGTCCACTTTTGGTATTTGTTTAGAACAGCACTAGATGACTAACGTATGTGATAAAACTGTGTTCAGTTCTGTGAGAAGCTGTTTCTCTAGCTGTACTGATTTGCACTCCCACCATCAGAGACTGAGTTTCTGTTGATTGACATCTTAGTGTTGTCACTGGTCTGTAGTTTAGCAATTGTAATCTATATGTACCAGTGCCTTCATTTGCAATTCCTTCATGATAAATGATGTTGTGCACCTTTTTCATATGACTATTTGTCACCTCTGTGTCATCTTTGGTGAGGTGTTCACGTCTTATCCTCATTTTCTAACTGCGTATTTTCCTTATTGCATTTTAGGTGTTTTTGTATATTTAAATAGACTGAAGAGCACACTCATTGATGTTGAATTGATTCTGATTCATGTTGACGCTGTGTTTGGCAGAGGAAAGCAGTTCCATGGGCTTTTCTTGGCTTTAATTTTTGCAGAAGCCAATCAGCAGGTCTTCATTTCCTGGTGGCACTGGGTGGATTTGAATCACCAACCCTGCTATTTAGGGACTTTTTGTTTTGAACTCCACAGTCCTTTATATGTAATATACATGTTTTGGAAAGATTTTCTCCTGATGTTTGGTTTCTTTAGTGTCTTCACAGTGTCTTACAGAGAAGGAATTTTAAGTTTTTTAATCATCTTGTTTTTGTGTTTACTTTTCTTGCACAGATTTTTTTTTTTTATTTAGTATGACTGAGTGAAAATGTATGTTCCCGTATGAATTTACATGCCCACCTATATGCAGCTTCCACTGCTCTCCCTGCCCGGTGACAGCACACTATTCCTCTCTGCTCCATACATGTCTCATCCTCTCAACAGTCTCTCTTCCCCTCCTCTCCAACTACTCTCCTTCCTTCAACCAGAGGTCAGCAGGATATTGCACAGATTTTTATGTGAATGTAAAAATATATATGTAAAACATTTGCAGAAATTTTTATTTAATTTTAGTGAAATCCATTACATTCTTTTTTTTTTTCTGTCATGGATTGTAATTTTAGTGTTCTATCTAAATAATTATCACCAAGCCCCAAATCCCCTGGGTTTTTTCCTGTGTTATCATTATGGAGTTTTACACTTTTGCACTGACGATTAGTTTTCTTCAATTTTGAATTAATGTTAGTAAAAGATGTAAGGTCTGTCTTACTTTTCTTGGCTTGCTAAGGGATATACAGGCATTCGAGTACTTTTACCGAAAAGACTATCATTGCTCCGTTGAATTGTCTCCGGTCCATACTGCAAAATCAGATAACTATGTTTTTGTCTGTTTACTGGCTCTCTTTTTGTTCCATTGGTCTGCTTTTTTCTTTTGCCAGTACAACACTGTCTTGATTACCATATTGCAAGTGTAAGTCTGGAAGTGCTATTATGTCAGTCGGCCAGCTTTGTTCTTCTCCTTCAATATTATGTCAACTCTGAGTATTTGCTCTTGTCAGTAGTAAAAAACATAACTTCCAACTTCCCAGGATTTTGATTGAGATTGCATTGCATATACAGATCACCTTGGGAAGAACTAGTATCTTAACAATATTCAGATTTTCATGAATGAATATGGAACATTTGTTTATATTAGAACTTTATTGAATTGTCTCCTATGAGAGTTTTATAGTTTCCCTTAGATAGATGTTGTTTCAGTCATCTGGTTCTGCTCTAACAGAAATACCACGAATGGATGGCTTTAACAAAGAAAAGCTTGTTCTTAGTCTAGTAGGCTACAAGTCCAAGTTCAGGATTTACACTACAGGAGAAAGCTTTCCCTTTTGTTGGCTCTGGAGGAAGGTCCTTGTGTTGCATCAGTCTTTGTTCAGGGAGCATCTTGGGGCAGGAACCTTAGGGCTGAAGGATGGCTCTACTCTTGGTGCTGCTTTCTTGCTGATACAAGGTTGCTTCTCTCTGTTTGCTTCCCTTTTATCTCTTTCAGGATAAAAGGTGGTGCAGGCCATACTCCAGAGAAATTCTCTTGACACTGGAGCAAGGAGGTGATCTTAGGAAGGGTTTTATAGTCCTGTCTTAATCCTCCCTAACATAATCTGTTCTTTTAACCACAGGCAGAGATCAGGATTTATAACATAGGAAAATCACACAATGGAGGGCCATCACACAATGCTAGGAATCACCAGCCCAGTCAAATTACTGCACACGTTTTTTGGGGAAACATAATTCAATCCATGACAAATGTTTTACATATTTTGTTAGATTTATACTCATTTTTATTGCTAGAAATGTAGATGCTACTACATTTTAATTCCAAATTGCAGTTGTTCTTTACTGGCATATTGGGTTAGCATAAGCAGTATAAGTCAGAATCAACTCACTGACAACAGTTTTTTTTTAAAAAAAACAATTTCTGCATATAGGAAACCAAGTTTCTTTCATACATAACCTTTTATCCTGAAAGTTTAATGTGTTCGATTATTAGTGTCCCATATGGGCAATAATTTCACATGCAAAGACAAGTTACCTCATCCTTAAGAGTTTGTTCACTTTCCTTTTCTATTTTTAGTGCGCTACCCACAATTTCTAGTACAGTGTTGAATAGGAATGGTGAGTGAGAACTATGTCCCCAATCTCAGCAGAAGTGCATTTGGTTACTTGTCAATTATTGTGACATTAACTGTAGGATTTTTGCAGATGTTCGTAATCAAATTGGGGACATGCCTTTCTTTTCCTGGTTACCTGAAAAGTTTTATTCTGAATATTGTTGCTGTTGCTAAGTTCTGTCAAGTCACTTTTGGGGTGGAGCGACCCTGTGCACAACAGAATGAGACATTGCCTGGTTCTGTGCCATGCGCACAATTGTTGACGAAATACCACCTGAAATGTTTCAGTAAGTAAATGCAGTGTTGGAGGTACACTATGTAAAGAAATAAAGAAGAAAGCTAATTGGCTAAGTGATTAGAAGAGATCTGTATTTGTGCCCTGTCTTAGTCATCTAATGCTTCTGTAACACAAATACCACATAGATGGTTTTAATGAAGAGAAGATTGTTCTCTCACAGTCTGGCAGGCTGCAGGTACAAATTCAGGCTATCAGCTCCAGGTGAAGGCTTTCTCTCTCTGTGGGCTCTGGTGGAAGGTCCTTGTAATTCATCAGTCTTCCCTTGGTTTAGAAATCTCTCAATGCAGGAACCTACAGTTAGAAGGATGCTCTGTGCTCCTGTCTGTGCTTTCTTGGTGGTATGAGATCCCCAGCTCTCTGCTTGCTTTCCTTTCCTTCTATCTCTTGTAGGATATAAGGTGGTCCTAGGCAAACGTCAGGGAAACTTCCTCACACTAGATCAGGGAGGTAACCTTAGTAAGGGTATTACAGCCCTACCCTAATCCTTTTTACACAATCCAGTCTTGCCCTATTAACCTCTTCTCTGTTTATTGTGATATTGCTTACTGGTCCAGTTGTGAAGATTTTTGTTCGTTTATGATGAGGAGCAGTACAAATTGAAGGCTGTAGTATTTGATGTTCATTAAGTGCATCAATTCTCTTCACTTTCAGGAAGCAAGGCTGTGTCATCTGCATATCACGAGTTCTAATGAGTTGTCAATGAAGCCCACACACCATATGGTCACTGTGTGTCCCTGAGTCCAATCCATTCTGTCTGAAGAGTTGACCTCAGTAGCATTTTCTAGTCAAGGGCAGCAGCAGGTCTAGGGGCCATGCTGCCAGGGGATCCTGGCTTTTTAGTTTGACCAATTTTTAAAACAGTTTGTTTGTCTTTATGTTGTTGAATGGTAAACTAATTGCCGTCTGGTCAATTCTGACTCATAGCAACCCTACAGGGCAGAGTAGAACTGCTCCATAGGATTTCCAAGAAGTGGATGATGGATTTGAACTGCCGACCCTTTGGTATGCAGTCAAGCTCTTAACTCATTAGGTCATCAAAGTTCTCTATTAAATAGTAGGAGTTCTTTATAGTTCCTGGATAATAAACTCTCAACAGGTACGTGATTCCCAAGTATTGTCTCCCGTTCTGTGGGTTGTCTTTTTTCTTTGTTGATAAAGTCTTCTGGTACACAAGATTTATGTCTAGGCTTGGACCAATAACTTGCAATTTACTTCCAAAATCTGTGGGTGCTGAGAGTCCGGCAACCTATTGGTGTCCAGTCAATTCCAACTCATAGTGAGGCTACGGAATGGGAGAGAGCTGTCCACTACAGGGTTTGCTAGGTTGCAAATCATTACAGAAGCCAACTGCTTCAACCTTCTTCCCTGGAGCGTTGGCTGAGGTGCAAATCGCTGACCTCTAGGTTAGCAGCCCAACACTTTAACCACCCTACCGCCAGAGCTCCTTCCTTTTCTTTACAAAGGAAATAAATACAGGACAGATTGCAAGTACAAGAGAAAGACAGGAAACCACTAGGTGGAGCCCTCCGGTAACTCGTATGGGAGCCCCGCCCCGGCGGCACCGGTGTCGGGGGGCGGGGCGGGAGGGGCGGCCTCAGAAACCGGAAGCGGAGGTGCACGTCGTTTTGGCGTTCATCTGCTCACGCCAGTGCACTGCCAGGTGCAGCCCGTGGGCTAGGAGGGCAGTTTAGGATTAAAGGGAGCTGTTCCAGCTCTCCTGTGCAGTACTGGGTCTCCCCGCTCTTCCTGGGTTCCTCCAGAGCCGCGCGACTTGTGTAGCTGCGCCCTCTGCTGTCGCTTGCCCGCCGCTGAGAGCCTGGCCCAGCCCGCTCTCGTGCCCTGTCCCGGGACGGCCGAGCAGGTGGGCTGGGCCTGCCTCCCGTGTATTAACAGGTAAAAATGGTGAACATTCTCGGTAAAGAAAAGTAGCGTTGCTTGACCAGCGGTGCCAGCTTCACCTGGGGGGCTGTGACAAACGCAGAGCCACGGGGCTCATTCGTCCTCCATTCCGTCGCTGTGGTGCTTATCTTTGTTTTCGTATCGCTGGTCATGCAGTAAGGTTGTGGTGAGAAATAGATCCCCCTACTTCAACTAAAATAGATGAAGTATTGAGAAACATGAGTTAGAACTGGTGCGTGCATTTAGGACCAGACTTATCCCAGTTTCAGAAGGAAAGGTACTTAGTAAGAGCTACATTTCAAGGGATGTATTTGACTATAAGGCAGACGTTTTCGTCCTAATTGTGCGAGAAACAGTATAGCCAGCCTTAGCTGGTCTGCTATAAAATGTGATGTGATACACAGAGATCACACACTTGGTGTTTGGCTAGTATCTTAAAGATTGACACAGGATCTGTGTGGGATTGGATTCTGGTGATTTAGCCAAAATTTTGGAGGTCAAAGAATGGCTTAATGTGCTGACAGTTTCTTGGAGGAAAACCTGGCATACTCCCAACGTCAAGGGCCAAATGCTGGGAATGAGGGTAAAGTAGGAGGTATGTAATGAAACTAATAAAAATACTGAAACATCTTGGAGAGTCCGCCACACTACAGTGTTGAGAAAGTGCTTCATTTTTTGTAGTAATAATTTTAAAAGCACTCAGCTTCAATGTGAAATCATTAACTATTAGAATCAAACAAGTGAAAAATCAAACCTGTTGCCTCGGAGTGGATTCTGACTCAGGGACCCGATAGGGCAGGGTTTCCAAGAAGTGGCTGATGTATTGATTCCAGCTGCTGACCTCTCTGAGTAGGCTGCTAAGCTCTTAATCCCTGCACCACCAGGACTCCGCTATTAGAAAGTCATGATTAGAGTAAATAATTTGGAACATAAAATATTAACACTTAAGTGGAATAAATAATGTGTGGCAGCTGTAGTATGACTAGAGACTACGTCTCATCTTTCTAAACCAAGTGTAGTAATGTAAAGTGATGCTGGTATGTGTACAGCAAATCTGTTGGGTGTATGTGCAACAAAAGGCTGTCATTTTCTATAGAACACAAGATAGGGAGAAGACAGACTCTGAAGAGTCAAGCACTGGGTGCATAAGTCATTTCAGTAATTGTAGGGGTCTAAATGTAAGTGTCCTCTGAGAAATTATTGCTATATTTAATGTCATTAGTATACTCTGTCTCTTTTGTGTACTATTTATAATTACAGTTTGTCAGAAGTGGGCCCGTTACTTTTTCCCCATTTTAATGACCAGTTGATATAGATCCATGTACATCAAATAAAGCTCAGTGCAGCTGTGTGTTCTGAAAGGCTTAAGCTTGTTCTGTTTTAAATGCAGCTCCTCTCAAGGTGGACCTCTGCCCTGGTGTTGGAGGAAGTTCAGCCCAAGGAAAGAATTAAAGACCAAGAACCTGTTACTCTTCCTTAACACTGCCTCTCCCCATTCTTCTTCTGTTTTAGGTAGCAGGTGTGGCACAGGGAGAAGTACTCTGGCCTAGGCCAGGGTGACCATCTGGCACATCCTTGTTGTCACAAGTAAGAGTTTCAGCTGTTCTGGCTGTGCGTAGACTAGACATTCATCTGCCTGCAGCCGGCCCAGGAGCTCTGTTTCCACTGCCTTCTCTCTTATGGAAGTGGTTCCTTGGGCTGAGAGAGGGTTAGATTCCAGAAGCTGGAGCAAGGAGATGGTGAGTACTACTTTTCGGGGGACAATGCTGGATTTGAAATGTTCGGGGACCACCTATATTCCTCAGTGAGGTAAAAAGTGTCAGAGGAAGCCAAGGTCCTGCTCCCCTGTCACTGGAGGTAAGCACTGCCCTCTACACATAGGTGGTTTTTCAAGACTTGGAATGCCTGGGGTCACCTTCCTTATGTGACTCTCAGAGTTGGCCCATGGGGCATTAATGCCCCACCCTGGGCTTTGGCACTCTGTGTTGAGTGACAGAATCTCCTGACCAGAATCTGAAGACCAGGCAGCGCTGGCTGAGGAAGCTGAGTCCCAGACCCTCCAGAGTCACTGTGTCCCATCACTTGACACAGTATTCCTGGCTTTCCCAGGCACTGGAGTCTTTCTTATGTGCTGCTAGCCACACTGGAGCTCCACCTCACACTCAGTGTGATCTTGTTAAGAAACAAGGTGTGGGCAGGCAGCAGGGGAAGACCCTGACTGTTTATGGGCTATTTAGGGGCTTAGTGCTTTCATAGTGTTACCAAGGGAATGAGATGGGGGACAGTGTATTCACCTGTGTCATATGTGGCATCTACAGACTTGTCTTTTTTCCGCTGGAGAGTGCTTTGTTTCCAGGTGTGTCAGAATCGTGATCCTGTAGTCTGAATCCTAGTCTTCTCACTTCCTTGTGCCTAAAACTGGTGTTGTTGTTAGATGCTGTTGACTTGGTTCCAGCTTGCAGCAATTCCATGTACAGCCGACTGAACCACTGCCTGGTCCTGCACTGTCCTTGCAGTCCTCATGCTTGAGCCCACTGTTGCACGCACTGGGTCCACTCGTCTGGTTGAGGATCTTTGTGTTTTTTGCTGACTCTCTACTTGACCAAGCATAATGTCCCTTCCTAGGGACTGGTCCCTGTGGATAATGTGTATCATATATTTGAGATGAAGTGTTGCCATTCTTGCTACTAAAGAACATGCTTCCAAGGCAGATTTCTTCATTTTCCTGGCAAAAACAAAATCCAAACGTTTTGTTGTTGAATTGAGTCCAACTCATAGTGACCCTAAAGGACAGAGTAGAACTGCTCTGTAGGGATTCTAGGGAAGACTTGGTGAATTTGGACTTTTGACCTTTAGGTTAGCAACCATAGCTCTTAACCAGTAGGCAATCAGGGTTTAGCCATCCATGCTGTGTTCAATATTCTTTGCCATCACAATTCAAAGCCGTCAGATCTCCTTTGGTCTGACAGAGCTGTAGTTGAGGATAGACCTTGAAATGTTCTTTTTGATGACAACTGCAGTGCCTTTCCTCTTCAATTTGTCTTTCCTAACGTAGTAGACTATATGATGGTTCAGAATTGCTAATATCAATCTTTTTCAACTTAAGATCATTCAAAAGTGACTGTAATAGTATATTGACCAGGAACTACCAGAAATTCAAGCTGGACTCAGAAGAGGATGTAGAATCAGGGATATCATTGCTGGTGTCAGATGGATCTGGGCTCAAAGCAGAGAATACCAGAAAAGTGTTTACCTGTGTTTCATTGTGCAAAGGCATTTGACTGTGTGGGTCATAACAAATTATGGCTAACATTGTGTAAAATTGGAATTTCAGAACACGTAATTGTGCTCCTGAGGAATCTGTGTATGTATCAAGAAGCAGTCGTGCAAACAGAAGGGGGCACTATGTGGTTTAAAATTGAGAAAGGTTTGCATCAGGGTTTTATCTTTTCACCATACCTTTTCAATCTGTATGCTGAGCAAATCGTCTGAGAAGCTGGATTCTACAAAGAAGAATGAGGTGTCAGGATTGGAAGACAACTTATTAACCACCTGTGTTGTGCAGATGACACCACCTTACTTGCTGGAAGTGAAGAAGATTTGAAACACTTACTGATGAAGATCAAGGACCACAGCCTTCAGTATGGATTATACCTCAACATCAAGAAAAGGAAAATCCTCACTGGACCAGAAAGCAACATCATCATAAATGGAGAAAGGATTAAGGTTGTCAAGGATTTCATTTTACTGGGGTCCACAATTAGTGCCTATGGAAGCAGCAGTTGAGCAATCAAAAGATGCATTGCATTGGGAAAATCTGCTCCAAAGGATCTCTTTGAAGTACTGAAATGTAAAGATGTCACCTTAAAGACTAAAGTTCACCTGATCCAAGCCATTTTCAGTCACATCACATGTATGTGAAAGCTGGACAATGAACAAAGAAGACAGAAGAATTGATGCCTTTGAATTGTGGTGTTGGAGGAGAATGTTGAATGTACCATGGATTGCCAAAAGAACCAACAGATCTGTTTTGGAAGAAGTTCAGCCAGAGTGCCCCTTGGAAGCAAAGACGACGGGAAGACTCAGTCCCTGGAGAGGACATCTTGCTTGGTAGAGTGGAGAGGCAGTGAAAAATAGGAAGACCCTCAATGAGATGGGTTGACACAGAGGTCACAACAATAGGCTGAAGCATAAAAACGATTGTGGACATGGCGTAAGACAAGGCAATGTTTCATTCTGTTGTGCATAGGGACACTACGAGTTGGAATTGACTTGACAGCACCTAACAACAACAATCCTTAAGATACTGATGTTTATGCATTACATTTCATTTTTAAAGATTTCTTACTTTCCCAGTGAAATATGAAGTCCCCATTCCTGCTATTAATGAATATTTCCAACTGTTTCTTTTCATTTTGAGTTGTACCACAATAACAAGGGTCCCAAAAGCTCGACTACCTACACATCAAGTTAGGGTTGACGCTGCTTTGAAGAGGCATCTCTTCTCCAATCATATTTTGAGTGCCTTCCAGCCTGAGAAGCTCATGTTCCCATGCTGTATCAAGCCTTGCCTTCCATGCAGTTTGGACTCTTCCTTCAGTACCAATTGGTTCTCAATCATTAGTTACCTGCTGGAATGGTTGAACGTTGACCAGTTCTGTTTGGTGTACTGATTGTATTCCTTCCGTCTTCTTTGGATGCTTCCTGTGTCCTTTAATATTTTCCCCATATTGCAACTTGAGGCTTGAATGTTTTTCTTTTGTTCTCTCAGCTTGAGAAATGCTGAGCATGTTCTTCCTTCCCTTCTGGCATTCTATCTGCCAGTGTTTGCATGTCTCATCATAATACTTTGTCGTCTTTGGCTTCATGTTGAAATCTTCTGTTTAGGTCTTTGACATCATTGTTTTTTCTTTTTACATTAGCTATTCAGTGTTAAAGAGCAAGTTTTGGCATCAGCTTTGACATCTGTTGTGGTTTTCTCTGTCTTTTTAATGATGTCTTGCTTTCCTTACATATAATGTCTTTGATGTTATTCCACAACTAGTATTGAAGGAAGAATCCCAAGCTGCAGTGAAGGCACTGGTAAGAAACAGGGCTCCAGGAGTTGACAGAATACCGAGGACAGACGTGTTGTGGAAGAATTACAACCAGAATTATCCTTAGAATCAAGGGTGGACTCCCCAAGGAGTCAAATTCACATACTTTGGACATATTATGAAGAGGAATCAGTCCCTAAAGAAGAACATCATGACTGGTAAAATAGAACAGCAGTGAAAAGGAGGAAGACCCTCAAACAGATGGATTCACACAGTGGCTGCAGCAGTGGCTTCAGGCAGAGCTGCAACTGTGAGCACGATGCAGGACCTAGCAGTGTTTCCTTCTGTTGTGCGTAGGGCCACTGTGAATCAGAACCAACTCGGAGGCACCTAACAACATAGCAGGCAATATTCTGCTGTGATTCATGAGGTTTTCACTGGCAAAGTTTTTTATTGGGTTCTTCCTAGTCTGTCTGAATCTGGATGCTCTGCTGGAACCTGTCCACTGTGGATGACCCTGATAATATTTAAATGATGTGGGCATGGCTGCCATCATCACAGCAATACATAAGCCTTCACAGTGTGACAGACTCACAGACGTGTGAGGCTGTGCCTGGAGTGGCATTCGGTTTGTGGTGGTGGTGAGCGAAGTGTTCTGTCTGTGTATCTGTTGAGTCTAGTTTGTCTATACCATCATTCAGGTTCTGTTTTTCCTCTTTTTTCTGGATGTTCTGTCCATTGTTAAAAGTGGTGTATTGAAGTCTCCAACTGTTACTGTAGTACTATTATTTTCCCTGGGATTTATCAGTACTGCTTTATTTGTGTGCTCTCATTTTGGGAACATACCTTTATGATTATTAAATCTTCTTGATTATGTGACCCTTTAATCACTGTGTAACGTCCATCTTTATTTTTTTATAACAGATTTTCTCTGAAAGTCTATTTTGTCTGATATTAGAATTTCCACCCCAGCTCTCTTTTGGTTATTCTTTGCATGAAATATTTCTTTTTCTGTCCCTTCACTTTTAACCTGTTTGTGTCCTTGGGCCTGAGCGGTGTCTTTTGTGAGTAACATAGCATGAGATCGTGTTTCTTCATCCATTCTGCCACTCTGTCTTTTGATTGGAGTATTTAGTCTATTTACATTTGATGTAATTCCTAGGCAATGACTTCTGCCATTTTGTTGACTTTTGAGCATCTTTGTCCTTTACTGTTGCTTTTGTGTTTTATTGGTTTATTGTAGTGAGCCACTTGGGTTCCCTTCTTTCCTTTTGTGAATGTTTTTTTAGATATTTTCGTAGTGGTTACCATGAATGTTACATTTAACAGTTGGTATTTATAACACTCAAAGCTAGTGTCTTTTGCCTTCCATCTGCTCCCCTCAGTATTTTTTGTAGGGCTAGTCTGGTGAATATGAACTCTCAGTTTCTGTTTATCTGGGAATATGTTAATCTCACCCTTGCTCTTTTTTTTTCCCCAGTTGGCATAACTAAGTCTATTTATTTATTTGCTTTTATTGTGATTGAGTGAAAGTGTACAGTCTGGTTTAAATTTGCATGACTGCCTGTTTTAGTCAGCTAGGACTGCTCTAACAGAAATACCACGGAGTGGATGGCTTTAACAAAGGAAGGTTTATTCTTACGTAGTCTGGTAGGCTGCAAGTCCATATTCAGGGTGTCCTCTCCAGGGGAAGGCTTTCCCCTTGTCGGCTCTGGAGGAAAGTCCGCTATTGCATCAGTCTTTGTCCAGGGTACATCTTGGCACAGGAACTTCAGGTCTGAAGGACACGCTCTTCTCCCGGTGCTGTTTACTTGATGGTACGAGGTTCCCAATTCTCTGTCTGCTTCTCTGTCCTTTTATCTCTCATAGGATGAAAGGATTAAGGGTGGGGCAAGCCATACTCCAGGGAACCTCCCTTTACAGTGGAGCAGGGAGGTAATCCTATGAAGGGATTTACAGTCCCACTCTGATCCTTTAACATACAGTTTAGGAAAACCACAAAATGGAGGACAGTCACAAGATACTGGGAATCATGGCCCAGCCACATGGCTACACATATTTTTGGTGGGACGCAATTTGATCCATGACACTGCCTGTGTGCAGCTCCTACTGTTCTCATTGCCTGGTGACAGCACTCTCCTCCTCTTTGTTCTGTATCCTCCTAACAATCTCCTGTCATCTCTTTTCCACCTTCTCCACTCCCCTCTAGTAAGAGGCCAGTAGGACAACATCCTATAGGTGCATAGAACTGTAAAGTGCACACATGATGTGATCACTCTGTCGCCAAGACCAGTCCATTCCTGTCTGAGCAGTTGACCTCAGTAATGATTTGTGATCAAGGGCAATGTCAGGTCTAGGGGCCAAGGGAACCCCCAGGCCTTCAAACCATCAACTGTGGTCTTTTAGTGGAGTTCTCAGAGTGTACCCCTTTTCATTCTTGTACTGCCATTGGAAGTCAACTTTGTGAGCCCCATGACAGCTGTTACTGGAGGTGGCCGGACACCATTTAGTTCTTCTGGATGCATGTTGATGTAGTCACCCATTCACGTGGGTCTTTCTGTCTTCTGGGTTCTCTTTCCCCCATGTTGTTTTTGTCCTTGGTGATCATCTGTTCTGCTGAGTTGGGACCATTTGGTATACCTCAGATGGCAGCTTGCTAGCTAGACCCCAGACGCCACTCACCAATATGCAGTGGAGAAGACTCTTGTAGCAATAGGCTAGTTATGCCAGTTGGCCTCAATGTCCCCGGAGAGCATCGTCCCCAAACCCCTACCCCTGTTACTCTGTCCTTGCCATATTTGGTTAAGATTGGAAGAGTTTTCAGGTTATGTTGAAGTTCCCTTAAATTGATCTTGTTTCTAATGTGTGCTCTCACTGATTTCACCCAGCCAAATTTCTATCAACTGTCTAATCTGTAACTAGCCCTCTGCCTTCCTCCCTCCCCTCCCTTGCAGCTGTGAAAGAGTCTTTTCTTCTGTACACAAGTCTGTTTTGAAGTCCTTATAGTAGGGGTCTCCTACAACACTTGTCCTTTTGCCGCTGACTAAGTTCACTCAACATAATGTCTTCCAATTGGAAGCAGGTTATAAGATGGTTCATAAAATCATCATTGTTCTTTATCATTGCATAGTTTTCCATTGAGTATATATAGCACAGTTTATTTATCCATTGAGTATACATAGCACAGTTTATTTATCCATTTGTCTGTTGTTGGACATCTGGGTTGAGTCCAACTTTTTGCTGTTGTGGACTGTGCTGCAATAGACATTCGTGTGTGTGTATCTGTTCGTGTGACTGCCCTTGCATCTATAGGATACATTCCAAGCAATAGGATTACTGGGTCAAGTGATATATCTATTTCCAGCTTTTTAAGGAAGCGCCAAATTGCTTTCCAAAGAGGTTGCACCATTTTGCAATCCCACTTGCAGTGTAGGAGAGTTTGAGTTTCTCTACAACCTCTCCAGCATTTGCGGTTTTGTGTTTTTTGGATCATGGCCAGCCTTGTTGGGGTAAGATGATTTCTCATTGTTGTTTTGATTTGATTATCTTTAATAGCTAATGATCATGAGCATTTCCACATGTCTCCTGGCTACCTGGATGTCCTCTTTAGAGAAGTGTCTGTTCGTCTCCTTTACCCATCACTTAATTGCACTATTCTTTGCTTGTTGATATTTTGTAGTACCTTGTAAATTATGGAGGTCAGACATTGGTCTGACATATAGTTGCCAAATAATTTTTTACCACTCTTTAGGTGATCTTTTAATTCTTTTGATAAAGTCTTTGGATGAGCAAAGTGTTTGATTCTTAGTAGTTCCCATTTATCTATTTTTTCTTCTGTTGATCATGCTTTGTCAGTTTTTGAAGTCTGTCTTCATTGTGTATTAAAACTTCCATTGTTGATCCTATTTTTTCTTGGAGGAGCTTTATTGTTTTGGATTTGATATTTAGGTCTTTTATCCAGTTTGAGTTGGTTTTTGTATAAGGTGTGAGATATGGGTGTTGTTTCAATTGTTTGCAATCTTTTTTTTTTTAATGGTTCAAATTGGTTTATCATACAAAAGCTTACCCATTCTTATGTGACCCTCGTTGTTCTGTCTTCCAATGTGACTTCATACCTCTGCTCTCCACCCTTGATTTGCCATGTCCATTCAGCCATCTCCAGTCCCTTTCTGCTGTCTCATCTCTCCTCTGAACAGAGAGTTGCCTGGTTATTCTTATGTATCTAAGTGTGGTGTTGACCAGTTAGTCTCGTGTATCTATTTGAACCAGGATGCATATTCTTTAACAATATCATTGTATGTCTTACAGTCCAGTCTAATGTTTGTTGGCTTTGGGCATGGTTTCAGTTCTGGGCTAGCAGAGCATCTGGGGACCCTGTCTTCTGGGGACCTTCTAATCTGTCAGACCATGAGGTTTAGTCTTTTCACTAGAATTTGAGTTCTGCACCCCACATTTCTCTTGCTCCATCAGGGACTCTTTGTTGTCTTCCTGTCAGGGCAGTCACTAGTAGTAGCATGTAGTTGACCTAGTCTCGTGCTGATGTAGTCTCTGGTTTATATGACCCTTTCAGTCTCTTGGACTCATGTTTTCCTTGTTTTTTTTTTTTTCCTTTTGATGTTCTCCATTCTCCTTTGCTTTAAGTGTGTTGGGACCTGTTGGTGCTACTTAGATAGCTGCTTGCTAGTTTTTAAGGCCCTATATGCCACTCACACAAGTGGGATGCAGAACGTTTTGTTAGTAAACTTGGCTATGCCACTTGACCTAGTTGCCATTTGGAACTATGGCCACTTGACCCCTCTCCTGTGTACTAGTCTAGGTACCAGTTTCTCATGAGTATAATTAAGCATTCTGAAATTCCCATTCTTCACAGTGTTACCTATAGTTGGTTATGATCGACACAGTTGAATGCCTTTACATAGTGAAAAACTAATAGGCATCTTTGTGGTATTTTCTGCTTTCAGCCAGGATCTGTCTGACATCCACAGTGCTACAAATCCTTGGTCCCATGTCTTCTTCTGAATGCAGTGTAAATTTTTAGTGGTTCTCTGTGGATGTACTGCTGCAAGCACTTTTGTATGATCTTTAGAAAAATTTTATTTGCATGATATTAATGATATTGTTGGATTAATTATGCATTCTGAGACTACAGCAGCAAATTATGTGCTGTATCATATGTAGCACACATTAGAATGGTAAGACATACTCCCTCCAAAAATAATAAATACATAAAAGACGGTCATGAATGTGGTTCTTCATAACTCAAATTCTTTGTAGGTCAAGGACTAACAGCTTACATTATCCATCTGTTTTATGTTGTACTGAATTTCTTATCTGATAATTACAAATTGTTTATAGTGTGCCTTGTAGTTTTTGTCAAAAGCTGGAGTTGATAGATGAAGTAAAAGCAACTGAAGTAAATAAATTGGGCTTTAGTATGAGGTTTTATTTTTATCTCGCTAGACATTAGCCTGTCTTTCTTGTTGCTATACTTGACAGAGGGCAAAATGTTCTCTGCTCTTGTGTTTTTCATCCCTGCTGTGTCTTGCTTTCCCTGAGACTTCTCAAATCAGGTTTGAGGCTTGAAGTTCTTTTGGTTACAGTCCCCTGTTATTGGTGTTAATGTTGTGTTGGAAAGTTATGGGTGAGGGGGAGCTTGGTACATACAGTCTGTTGTTAAGGTCTCAGTATTCTAGTGTGCTTGTGTCCCAGAGAAGAGGTCTCATAAGTGTTTCTCTACTTCTTCTCTACTCACTCTTGGTGATACAGGAAATCTACATGGGGTGGAGTTTGGTATTTCTTGACTCCAAATTGGTCACTCGCTGGTAAAATAGGCAAAATGTTTTGGATGAGTCTGAAGATGTCTGTTTTCATCTTCTACCTTACTGGAAATACAGGAACTTTTCTGTGATCTTTGCACTAAGGACTTGGTAGGGTACCTGGCATTAAAAACTGGGAAACTAAGTAGGTCCTCCCAAGATTGGGTCTCCTTGGCTTTTTTATCCTACACATTTTCCTACAGTATGCTTCTAGAAATTTCATCAATTACATTTTCAGTTTTTTTGCTTCAGTATTGATACTAGGGATAATTTACGTTTCTGGAATTCAGTTCTCGTATGATTCCTTGTATCCATCAGTGTGACCTCTCAGGCTTGGAAGCAGTAGATTGCCCAGTGACTGCAAATGTGTGAGTACAGAAGGTTCAGCTATTTTCTTGTTGTGACAATGGGAGTGATGATTTCCAAGCTTCTAAATTTCAGACCAGATACTGGAAGTTTTCGTTTATGTTTGTGTCATTACTGTGGTCTGTATTTTCCTGTTACCTTCCTTAACTCACTGCCGTTGGGTCGATTTTGACTCATAGGAACCCTATAGGACAGAGTAGAACTGCCCCATACAGTTGTCAAGGAGCACCTGGCAGATTTGAACTGCTGACCTTTTGGTTAGCAGATGTCACGCTTTAACACTACGCTACCAGAGTTTCCATTACCTTCCATATACTATTTGTGTCACGTGTGTGTTTTCACTGTTGTAGTTAGGTGCCTTTCAGTTGGTTCTAACTCATAGCAACCCTATGAGCAACAGAATCAAACACTTCCCAATCTCGAGCCATGTCTACAGATGTTTTTATGCTTGAGCCTACTGTTGCGGCCGCTGTGGTATTCCATTATGTCGAGGGTCTTCTTCTTTTTTGTTGACCCTCCTCTCTACCGAGCGTGATGTCCTTCTTAGGGACTGATCTTTCCTGATAAAATGTCCAAAGTATGTAAGACACAGTCTTGCTATCTTTGCTTCCAAGGAGCAGTCAGGTTGTACTTCTTCCAGGTCTGTGTGTTCTTTTGGTGGTACATGGTACATCCACCATTCTTCTCTACCACCACAATTCAAAGGCATCAATTCTTCTTCTGTCTTCTTTGTTCATGGTCTAGCTTTCACATGCATATGATGCTACTGAAAATACCATGGCTTGGGTCAGGCACATTTGAATCTTCAGGGTGACATCCTTACCTTTAAATACTCCAAAGAGGTCCTCTGTAGCAGATTTTCCCAATGCAATGTGTCTTTTGATTTCTTGACTGCTGCTTCCAAAGATGTTGATTGTGGACCCAAGAAGAATGAAATCCTTGATAACCTCAGTCCTTCTCCATTTATGACAGTGTTGCATACTGTTCTAGTTGTGAGGATTTTTGTTTTCCTGATGTTGAAGTGCAGTGCATACTGAAGGCTGTGGTCCCTGATCTTCATCAGTAGCTGTCTCAAATCTTCTTTATTTCAGGCAAGTAAGGTGGTGTCATCTGCATAACGAAGGTTGTTAATGAGTCATCCTCCAATTCTGATGCCTCATTCTTCATATAATTCAGCCCCTTGGATTATTTGCTTGGCATACAGATTAAAAAGGTATGGTGAAAGGATACAACCCAGACGCACGCCTTTCCTGACTTTAAGCCATGCAGTGTCCCCTTGTTCTGTTTGCACGAGTGCCTCTTGATCCATATACAGAGTCCTTAAGAGCACAATTAGGTGTCCTGGAATTCCCATTCTCCACAATGTTGCCATAATTTAGCATGATGCACACAGTTGAATGCTTTTGCACAGTCAGTGAAACACAACATCTTACTGGCATTCTTTGCTTTCGATCAAGATCCATCTGACATCAGTGATGATATCCCCGGTTCTATGTCATCTTCTGAACCCAGCTTGAATTTCTGGCAGTTCCTTGTCAATATATTATAGCCGCTTTTGAATGATCTTGAGCAGAATTTTACTTGTGTGTGATATCAACAATATTGTTTGGTAATTTCCACATTTAGTTGGATCACCTGTCTTTGGAATGGGCGTAAATATGGATCTCTTCCAGTCAGTTGGCCAGGTAGCTGTCCTCCAGATTTCTTGGCATAGACGAGTGAGCACTTCCAGTGCTGCATCTGTTTGTTGAAATATCTCAATTGATATTGCATGAATTCCTGGAGCCTTCTTTTTTGCCAGTGCCTTCAGTGCAGCTTTGACTTCTTCCTTCAGTACCATTGGTTCCTGATCAGATGCTACCTCTTCAAACGGCTGAACATCAACAAATTCTTTCTGGTATAATGACTCTGTGTATTCCTTCCATCTTATTTTGATGCTGTCTGAGTCATTTAATAATTTCTTTGTAGAATCCTTCACTGTTGTAACTCAAGGCTTGAATTTTTTCTTCAATTCTTTCAGCTTGAGAAATGCAGAACTTGTTCCCCTTCTGGTTTTCCATTTCCAGCTCTTTGCACATGTCATTATAATACTTTCTTTTGTCTTCTTGAGCTGCTGTCTGAAATCTTTTGTTTACATTTCTTACTTCGCCGTTCCTTCCTTTTGCTTTAGGTGCTCGACATTCAAGAGCAAGTTTCAGAGTCTCTTCTGACATAGAGTTTGGTCTTTTCTTTCTTTCCTGCCTTTTTAATGACCTCTTACTCTCTTCATGGATGATGTCTTTGATGTCATTCCACAATTGATCTGGTCTTCAGTCAGTGGTGGTCAACACATCAAGTCTGTTCTTGAGATGGTCTTTGGATTCAGGAGGTATATACTCAAGGTCATACTCTGGCTCTCGTGGGCTTGTTCTGATTTTCTTCAGTTCAGTTTGAATGTGCACATGAGCAATTGATGAACTGTGCCACAGTCAGCACCTGGTCTTTTTCTGATTGCTGATATGGAGCTTTTCCATTGTCTTTTTCCACAGATGTAGTCAGTTTGGTTCCTGTCCATCTGGTGAGGTCCATGGGTACAGTTGCCGTTCGTGTTGGTTAAAAAAAGGTATTGGCATTGAAAAAGTTGTTAGTCTTGCAAAATTCTGTCATGTGATCTCCAGGATTATTTCTGTCACCAAGGCCATATGTGCCAACTACCAATCCCTCTTTTTTGTTTCCAACTTTTGCATTCCAGTCACCAGTAATTATCAGTGCATTGCGATTGCATTTTCAATCAATTTGAGACTGCAGAAGCTGGTAAAAATCTTCAGCCTCCTTGTCTTTGGCCTTAGTGGTTGGTGCTTATCCCCTATCTGTGTTACACTTTGCAAAGAACATGTCATCAGTTGGAAACCCTGGTGGCATAATGGTTAAGTGCTACATCTGTTTACCTTTTGGTCAAATCTGCCAGGTGCTCCTTGGAAACTCTATGTGGCAGTTCTGCTTGGACCTATAGGGTCACTATGAATTGGAATCAACTTAATGGCAGTGGATTTGGTTTGTGTGTCATTGGTTGGCATATTATTTATTTACTGTCTTCATTCAGGTATTAGCATTCAGGTAAGTTACAATTCATGTGTACAAGATACTTGTTTTCTTCACTGCTGCATATGCTTTGCCCTCACCCAGTAGGCAGCGTATCAACATTACCTAAATCATTTTTAATAAAGAAAGGAACCAGAAGCAATGACCTGACATTTAAGAAGCCATCTTGCCTGAGACACAGTTCTTTGCTAGAAGAAGGAGCTGCTGGTTGTCTAGAGTGAATAGTATGTTTGCTTCATCTCCTCTCCCCAGCACTGAACATGGTATAGATCATTCACGGTGTCATTGGAGAATAACAGCAGAACTATCTTTATATGAATGGAAATGTAGTCTGGAATGTGGGCTTCGAAAGCAAATTACGCTGCATTTTTACCTGGCTCAGCAACATTCCAGTGGAGTGTGTGATTATTTTCAACTTTCCTCTGCTGTTCAATGTTTTAATTTGTATCTGCTTAGGACATTCAAGAGAAACGAATGAGCTAGTGTGTTGAAATCTTTTTGCATAACTTTCCATATTCCTAGTTTAGTAAATGGAATATCTGATTACTAATGTGTTGTATAATGAGGAGCCCTGATGGTGCACATTCAAATCTACCAGCCATTCCTTGGAAACTCTGGGGCCATTCTAATGTATTCTGTCAAGTCTCTATAGGGTATGAATTGGAATGTACTTGACAGCAACAGGTTTGTCTGTTTTTATTGTTTATGTTACACAATGAATGTTAGGTTTTCAATGGCTGTAAAATATCTATCCTGGTCACCACAACTGGGGAAACGTTGGAACTTTGGCTATGAGTTCATTGTGACATCATCGTGTCAGGAATGATTAGAGATGTGCTTCGGCAGCTCGCGTCACCTGACGGTGATGTGCTATAGCTGCTCTGCTATTCCATCCAGTTTTGCTATTAGAAGTGCAGTATAGCAGCCCTTTCTCACGTCATTACATGTGAAAAAAAATGGTTGATGCCATATCACAGAGGCCACTTGTAGAGCCCTGGGAATGCCAGTAGCAGAGGATCTAGAGGGCTGATAGATAAATCTCTGTTTCCTAGAATTCGTGAACCATTTGGCAGCTAAACCCTGTACATTTCAATAAACACATGAGATGAATTGCTTTTCGCATAGTAAAGATATATATAACAAACTGTTTGCAAATTTAGTGATTTTTGCATGTTTAACTCAGTGCCCTTTGATTGCATTCATCAGGTTTTGCTACCATTACAAAATGGGAATGGTAACCTTTTTCATGATCAGGAAACACAGTACATGTTATTTTCATCTCCACAGAAAGGATGTTTTTCATCTTATAACACCAAACCAAAGTTAGAACCACTGTCGTCGAGTCAATTCTGATGCATAGGACCCTCTAGACAGAGTAGAATTCCCTTATAGAGTTTCCAAGGAGCGCCTGGGTAGATTTGAACTGTTGATCTTTTGGTTAGCAGCCGTAGCTCTTAACCACTGTGTTAACACCAAAATGTGTTTATTGGTTTTTAGATGTACTGCAGTTTTAAGCATGTGGTCTGCACCTTCTGTGTTTCTTTGCTGACTGCCACCCCTCCACCTGGTATTTTTGTGTTAGTTTTTATAATGTTAATTTTTTTAACACAAGCAAAATGTGAAAAATTTAGCATAGCACACTTAATGAAAATAACTCATCAGGGAAGGGTGTAGTTCATTAATGAATATAGGAGTTACATGTTATTTGCATTAAGATAAACAGAATTTTTGTTGAGGGGAGTGATGACTAATAAGTAGTGTACAGTAACATCAGAGCTGAAAAATTAGAGAATCATGGGGAGAACTGTATGATCACTGTGAGTCAGAAGTAATGGCAGTAGGTAATAGGGGAGATCCAAATTCTCATGTGTCCTCTCTCCTGAGCTCTGTGTAACTTGTTAGTACTCTTGCTGTATTTCATGTAAAGGCAAGAGAGGATGACACTGGAGCAAGTGAGTTATTGAAATACAGGAGATACTTATAAAAAGTTGCAATTCTTGAGAAGACTATTCTCTTTTCAGCCAGTATTGCTGTCACCTCCTGACCGTTTGGAATTCTTCAAGAAAATACAGCTGCTTCAGGACCCCATGTTGCCAGCTTGTGCAGGCCCCTGGCCCTGCCATGGCTGGTGAAGGGCTAACAGAAAAGCTGCCAGTCATTGCATGTTACTACTGTCCCATCATGCTATGACCCCGTGCTCTAATTTTTCTGTTGAACATTCTTATGGGCCTTATGAAAAGGGATTAAATTGTTTATGTCAGAAGAAAGTGATAATCTGAATGTGCAACTATGACTGATTTGTAGAGCAGGTCTCTTAATTCTTACTGTATGTACTAACTGTTCTAGACCACAAAAAGAAAGAGGAGTAAGACTGGAATTGGCCTCAGTGAACTGTGCAGAGATTATTTCAGTGTGTTGGAAGTTTGTGTGACAGGATTCATTCAGTGAGGAAGGGAATGTAGATGGTGAACACCGAATTTTGTGTCAGATTTTTGTGAATTCTCTATTCCTCATGACTGTCATTCTCAGTCATTGTTTTGCATAAATTATAATACATGATACCTTGCTAATCCAGAATATGTGGAATGCTTTAGGACTCAGTGGTTGTTGAGGATGTGGCTGTGGTCTTTACCCAGGAGGAGTGGGCATTGCTGGAGCTTGCCCAGAGGAAACTCTACAGAGATGTGATGATGGAAACCTTCAAAAACCTGGCCTCTGTGGGTAAGGATAGCAATGTTTTATTTACTTGTTTAAGAACAAATATACTTATTGACCTTGCTACAGTATTTTGGCTGAGGAATAGGAATATGCTATTAAATAAGGCAGACATAGTCCTTAACTCCATGGAGTTTGCATGTGCTGGCGTCCCCATGAGCGTAAAGCTTTGTGTATCAAACTGACTTGTTATTTCTCTTCTAGTTAAGAGCACTGAGATTCTTTAAGTGTCATAAATGTGATTGTTGCCTTACAGGGTCACTTTGGGACACAGAACATTTGTGTTTTGGGACCTTGTGAAAAGTGTTCAACTTAAAAACTTTTCTTTAAAATTAGACACTGAAAACTATCAATACCAGTGAAACATTGTTTGACATAATGCTGGAAAGTGAGCCCTTCGAGTGGGCAGGCAGTTGAAATATAACTGAGAAAGAGTTGCCTCCTCATGGTAGAGTTGACCTTAATGATGTGGATGGAATCAAGCTGTTGAGATCTCATTTGCAGATGTACCAAGAATGAAAATGAGGAGAAACAGCTGCAAACATCCATTAAATATCAAAACGTGGAACGTACAAACTAAGAACTTAGGAAAATTGGAGAAATGAAAAATGAAACACATAAAGCTGGATATGGTAGGCATTAGTGAGCTGAAATGAACTGGTGTTGGCCGTTTGAATTGGACAACCAGTATGTTCTACTATGCTGTGGATGACAAGAAGAATGGCATTGCATTCTTTGTCAAAATAACATTCAGAAAGACTTGGTCAGTGTTTAGCTATATCAGGAGGTAGCATGTGATCAATAACTGCTAGTATTGAAGGAAAACGTCTAAGCTGCACTGAAGGCACTGGGGAAAAATGGCTTCAGGAATTGATGTAATATTAGTTTAGATCTTTCAGGAAACTGATGCAACAATGGAAGTGCTGTCTGATCTATACTAAGAAATTTGGAAGACAGCTACCTGTCAAACCAATTGGAAGAGATGTATATTTGTGCCATTCTAAAGAAAGATGATCCAACAAAATGTGAAAATGGGTGACTGTTAATTGCAAGTAACATCTTTCCAAAGATAGTTAAACAATAGTTACAGCAGTATGTTAACAGGAAACTGCCAGAAATTCAAGCCAGATTTGGAAGAGGATGTGGAATGAGTGATGCCATTGCTGATGGTAGAAGGATCTTGGCTGAAAGCAGAGAATACCAGAAATGTGGTGACCTGTGTTTTGTTGACTATGCAAAGGCATTCAACTATGTGTATCATAACAAATTATGGGTAACATTGCAAAGAATTGGAATTCCAGAATATTTTATTGTGCTCATGTGAAACCTCTTTGTAGACTAAGCCAGTTTCCAAGAGCACCATGCCAGCCACACCTATTTGTTCTCTCAGAGAAACAAAAGGAGGCTCTGAGGAGGTAGAGACAGGGCTCATCCAGCACCACTGTATTGGGGAGCACCAGAAAAACAAGAATCCTCTGAAGGACCAGCACAGAATGGGGGTAATTTGATTTCAATAAACTAATTAGAAAATGTCTTTTAGGGTCGAAGAGACTGAAATACCCAAATACCTCACCTTTTCTGACTTGCATGAATTTTCTCTCATCTTTGTTCATGCAGAAAGATCTCCTCTTTCTTCCTCTTAATGTGAGATGTACATTGCATTTAATTTCTTTCTACTGTGCCCTCCTGGTTGCACCTTATATAGATCACTGTCTCTCTCAACTTTAATGGAAGTAATTCTTAGAAAATTGATTTTTGATCACTGCTAAATCACGACAGGTAAATGCATCAGAAGCTTTGTGCATAGCCACTTTTTTATCTTAATAATTTCTTTCCTTTTTGTTTCATATTTGAATCTCAACTGGAATTATTGAGCCAGTTTCTCAAAATTATAAAGATGCGGAAAAGTTATCCAGCAAACAAATATTAGTGCAGTTCATGAAGAATGACACCTGGTCTTCAATGTTAGGAGAAATCTGTGGATTGCATGGTGCTGAAAATCTGTATAAAAACCAGGGAAGACATGTGAGGTGAGTGTTGTTCACACAAGAGCAGTGCCTCAGAAGTGTCTTAATAAGGTGTGTCCTATGTGGACTTAATTTCAGCTCATCTGACACCTCTCAGGGGGGTCAGGTGGACCTAGAGCAGTTTCCTACAGCTCAAGTTACTATTGTTCTGTGTGAAAAGTCACACTTCAACCACAAGACACTAAAATGGAAATTAAGAAGTTTATTACAGGGTCTAAGCCAGACGGCTTGGATTGGCTATTACAGGGTCTGGGATTACACAACATGTCACTAGACTAAGGCATGTTTGTGGAGGTTGGGGCTGATCTTTATTAGTGTCTGAGGGTGGGGTGAGGGGATTTTCATGGGTTAAGTGACCATTGGTCCTTATGAAACTAACAAGCGGGAAAGAAGAGTAGGTCTGTAAACTAAAAGGTGCAGCTGTGAGATGAGAAGTGGAGAACTTGAATGCTTCAATAGCCGAGTTATATGGGACAACTAGCCACAGTGGGTGCTGTGCACCAGCTAACAGTGAGGAAGGGCTTAATGTGGATACCAAAGCATGATCTAAGAAGGAGGCTGGATAACATCATTAAAGGGTGTTAAGACTTTAATATATGTCTGTGTATTTGGTTTGTGTGTGTGTATATATATTTATATTTATGTACATATATAATTAGCTCTGAAGTCTTGTTCAGGTTATTTTTCACTTACACTGAATTATCAGAAAGCTTTTTATTTTAGAAATTCTGTAACAGTGCCTCAGCTGAATGATTTAAACTGAAAGGACAGCACATTCAGTGCAAAAAATGTACACATGAACTTGGTGAAAGTGGTGAAATGGTGACAGATTATTTTCCAACAGCATGTTGCCTATTTTTTACAGAAGTTGTACGGGAGAGAGTCTCAGAGAGAGTAGTGAAGGCAATCAGTGTGGAAAAGGCTGTAGCCGGGTTGTAGATCTTACTGTGATCCAACGAGGTCCTACTGAAGTAAATGCTTCTGAATGCCAGAAGTGTGGAAAATCTGCCGTGCGCTGCTCATCACTTCAACATCATATCAGATCTCATTCTCAGTGTAGTACCTGTAAGTGTACAGAATGTGGAAAAGCCTGCAGTTGTCTCTCTCACCTAAATAGTACTATGAGGACTCCTACTGGAGAAAAACCATATAAATGTAAGTTATGTCAGAAAAGCTGCTTTTGTAGCTCAACTCCTAAGAATCCTGTAACCTTCCCTAAAGAGAAACCCTGTAAGTGTAACCATTGTCAGGAAAATTTATGTAGTTCCTCATCCTTTCGGACACATGTGAAAAGTTATATGCATGAAGGTAAAAAATTTTGTAAAATTTGTACTTGTTGCTCATTGGTAACTTTACATAAAGCATTTCATAATGGAGATAAGCCTTATCATTGCAAGGAATGTGGGAAAGTCTTTAGTTGTTTCTCATTGCTTACTACATGTGTAAGAACTCACAACAGAGAGAGGCCTTACAAATGTAAGGAATGTGGGAAAGCCTTAAGTTGTTCTTCAGCCCTCACTAGGCACTTAAGAACCCATAGTGGAGAGAGGCCTTATGAATGTAAGGAATGTGGGAAAGATTTTCGTCACTCCTCAGCCCTCAATAGACATGTAAGATCTCACAGTGGACAGAGGCCTTATGCATGTAAGGAATGTGGGAAGGCCTTTAGTCGTTCCTCACACCTCACTACTCACATAAGAACTCATAGTGGAGAGAGGCCCTATGAATGTAAAGAGTGTGGGAAAGCCTTTAGTCAAGCCTCGCACCTCACTACACATATAAGAACTCATAATGGACAGAGACCTTATGAATGTAAGGAATGTGGGAAAGCGTTTAGTCAGTCCTCATCCCTAACTATACATACGAGAACTCACAGTAGTCAGTGGCCTTGTAAACACAAGGAATGTGGGAAAGGCTTTGATTGTTCCTCATCCCTCACTAAACACATAAGAACAGTGGACAGAGGGCTAATGAATTTAAGTAATGTGGGACAGCCTTTAGTCATTTCTCAACCTTCATCAAACATAAGAAATCATAGTGAATAGAGGCCTTAGGAATATAAGCAATGTGGCAAACCCTTTAGTTGGTCCACATACCTCAGTATTCATGTAAGAGTTCACACTGAAAAGAAACCTTATGAGTGTGAGGAATGTAAAAAAGGTTTTAGTTTTCTGCTGTTCCTAAACATACTTAAAATTGAGAGAATCCTTGTGAAGGTAAGGAGTGTGAGAAGTCATCGGATGTCCGTCATCCTTAGAAATATATCAGAATAAGTGTATTGGATAGACATATGTCTAAGTAGTGATGGATAGCTTTTATCCTTCATTTTCACAAGACTGAAAGAAGACACATGGCAGGGAAACAAAGTATAAAGAATGTGGGAAAATTTGTTTTTCTCCCTATACTTTGAAAGAATTTGGATTATCTACAATGGAAACCAAAAAATAAAAGCAGAAACAAACCTATTGTTGTCAAATCAGTGCTAACTCGTAATAACTCTAGAATAGAGTAGAACTGCTCTATAGGGTTTCTAAGGAGTGGCTGGTAGATTCGGATTGCCAACTTTTGGCTAGCAGCTGACCTCTCAACCACTGCCCCACCAACACCCCTCACATGGAAAAACCAAAATCAAACTAAACCCATTGCTGTCAAGTCACTGTTGACTCATAGTGACCCTCTAAGACAGAGTAGAACTGCCCTCATGGAGTTTCCCAGGAGCAACTGATGGATTTTAAACCTACCCTAATAAACCTAACTAACCATATAAGAACTCAGGGTGGAGAGACAGCATGTAAATGTAAGGTAAATGGGAATGTCTGCATGTCATTTATATTATCTTCCTTTTTGTGCATGAGGAAGTTTGTACTGAGGGAGAATCTTAAAAAAGTTATAAATGGTATTTACCATTTTGTTCTCTTCATGTATATTTGTTTCCAGTTTTTTATTTTCGTATGAAAATGATGAGTGGTAAATAGCACTTTGGGTACCATTCTAATTTAGATTTGAATTTAGGTAAGTAGTGTTTGCACCTTGGTCCATTAATAGAAAAATTCTGTTCATTAGGAAGTTCTATCAATGCGTAGGGGTATGGAGGTATGTTCTTATTGTGTACAGTTCCCTTTGACTGTAAAGTGTCTAGAAAAGCAAAATTAAAATTAGAATCTCAGCACTTACATTTTGTTTTCTTTTGGCATTGCGCATTTGCAAGTCACTGTTTTTATTAGAATCAGGATTGTAGCATCTATTCAGTGCCATACTGGACATGTTTTGTACTGCATTGCATTTATTCTCCCCAATTGTTTACTTGGTACTTGATATATTGATGAGGAGACTGCAAAGAAAATTTTAACCTAAAATTATCCCACAGAGGACCTCTCTCTGAAATTTAGCATAGAGCACAGTTTGCATAGAATGAATGCTCATTTTGAGGTCTGTGGTGATTGTGGGCTGGCAAAGAGCCTTGATCTGACTTGTCTGCCGTGGAGCTTGTGACTGGCATTGGCACAGAGCCTGTGTTCAAGGACAGAGCCCTGATTTGGGTAACTGTGACCATCCAAGAGTGTTGACTGGGGCAGTGCCTGATGCTGTAGTTGGTAGGCTGTTCAGGAATAGTGGCTGGTTATCTAGCTGTTATGCATATAGACTACAGGCTTGGAGAAGATGGGAGCCCTGCTAGGGTCCCTACATTAGTAAAGGCAAGGCTAAGGGGCTGATGAACCTAGAGGTTTATCCAGCTTTTCTCTCACCCATGCTGAGCTAGGAGTTGCCTCACTGACTCCTCAGTTCGGGTGCCCGGGATGTGGTAACTGCAAGTAGCAGAAGCCTTCACATGAGACCTGTCCTTGACTCAGCAGTTCCTGTGTTACAGTCATTGTACAGACAACCCTGGGCACGATGATGGGGCCCCCATCTTAGCCATCTGATACTCCTCTAACAGACATGCCACAAATAGATGGCTTTAAAGAGGGAAATTTTACTGTCACAGCCCAGTAATCTCTAAGTCCAAATTCAGGGCACCAGATCCAGGGCAAGGCTTCTGTACTGGCTCTGAAGGAAGATCTTTGTCATCCATCTTCCCCTGGACTGGGAGCTTCTGAGGTGCAAAGCCGCCAGGTCCATTCCAAAGGATACAGTTCAATCCATGACAGTGCCTGTTGATAGTAGTGATGGTAGAAACCATGAAATTGTGTGTATCAGGATTGGAATTGTCAGATGAATCCTTGCTCACACTGCTACTAAAGGGATTTTTTTTTTTCTTTTTCTGGAAAATTTTAGATCATAAGAGAGGAAATTATAGTGTAATATTATGTGAAATGCAGAGTATAAAATAGTTTGTGCTTGATAAAAGCAGTTTTAAAACATTTATATGTAAATATACTTTGTAAATGCTGACAAACACACCTGAGGAGACAGTTAATCCTGGAACATTAACATTGGAATCGACTCAACAGCAGTGGGTTTTTTGGGGGCGGGTATATCTCTCCCGTAGGTGGAGAAAGCATTGCTCCTTAATGTTTGTTTTGTTTTTTTTTTTACATTAATTGGTCTTTGCTTATGAACTTCTTTAAACTTTGTTCTTAAGATTTGAATTCAGGAAATCACTTTTAGAATACTCAGTTATATATAAGTTGACAAATCATTAGTACAAGGAGACTGTAGAGCAGCACCACTTTTCCTACCCCTTTTAATCAAACTTACCATTGATTGGGAATCCCTAGTACCTACCCCTGTAAATACCATGCTCTGTGCAGCTTGTTGATTATGCCTTCTTTCACTTAGCATAATGTATTAGAGATTCATCAATGATGATGTATCAGTAGTTTATTTTTTCCATGACTATGTAGTATTCTGTTGTATAGGTACAACCACAGTTTGTGTCTTTGTTTTCACCATTTTGGAGACATTTGATTTTCCAGTTGTTAAGAATAAATCTCATGAAAACATTCTGTGTAGATTTTGTGTAAAGATAAGGTTTTCATCTCCTTAGGAGTGGGACTGTTTTCAGATAGTAGTTGCTGATCTTTTCTTCTTACATGTACAGTGAGAATTTCCTTATTACATGTGTAATGTGTCCAGTGTCTGTGCTTTATTTTCCTAATTTCACGCTGTTTTTCTTACTGTCTCTAGAACTTCAGGCCATTTTTTCCTGGTTTGGTCATGGTTGAAGAAGTAAAACTGGAAAAGACCCAAATTTTTAAAATTTTGCTGAACCAGGACAGTAGGAAGAATGGGGTTATTTTGGGTTAAAACCCAGCAGGAACTTAATCTAACTCTTAGAACATAAGTGTGTATGCATTGCATGACAAACAGATCTCTGGCTTGTCAGATTTTGAGCAGAGTTGGAAACACGGTGCCCTGCTCAAAGATGCCAGCCAAGCAGGCTGCTTGCAATGTGTGTCACTCTCTGCAGCCCAGGAAGTAATATGCTCTCCTGTACTGGGCTCACTACACCTCTGCTGGGCCTCTCATTCCAGAGCTTGAAACCACTATTTTTTCCATCTATTTATCATCCCAACTCACTGAAATTTAAAAACTTTGGGGCTCTTCCAGTTTCACTTCTGCAGTCATGACTGAACTGGTTTTGTTAACAGTTTAAAACCATTCTGTCACACACTTTTGAAGGAAATATATCCTGGAAAAAGAAATTGCTTTTTGCCCGTTGCCAGAGTCCCAAGGAAATCTGTTGGTGTAGTGGTTTAGTGCTGCAACTGCTAACCAAAAGGTTGGCAGATCAGATCTACCAGGCTCTACTTGGAAACCGTATGCATCAGTTCTGCTGTGTCCAGTAGGGTCTCTATGAGTTGAAATTGACTCAACAGTAGTGGGTTTAGTTTTTTGGTGAAGACCTACCACCACCAGATGTGTGGTTCTGTCTTTGTTCACAGCTGCCTTTTTCCACCTTATGATTCCTTTTTCTTTCACATTGTGAGCCTTAGCTTCAATCACTGAGCCAGCTACTCAGAACCTTAGTGATGGAGAAAAGTTACCCAGTCAATAACTAATAGTGAAATTCATGAAGGATGATACACTTGGTCTTCCATGTTAGAAGATATCTGCAAATTGCTTAGCATATTTGAAGATCAGCCCACAAATCACGGAGACATACAAGATGCGTGTCATTTGCATGAGAGAGAGCAGTGGGTCATGTGAAAATGTTACAGTGTCAGGATAATAAAATAATGTACTTGTATATATAAATTAAGCTAGTTTTAAAATTGTATATTCACGTAATTCACACTATATTTTCATAAATGTGATTTAAATATTGAGTATTTGAAATACATTTTACTTGTATACAATTATCAGAAAGCTTTGTATTTTGGAAATACTGTGACAGTAATGGTAGTCTTTCTGACAGATTATTGTTTGAAACATGAGAAAATTTAGGGCAAAAATCATAAACATGGACTGTTCAATAATGGTGACATGAGACTAACTGTAATTCTAATAGCATGGTGCCTATTTTTAGCAGAAAGACCATAGTAAAGAAACTCTTAGAAAAATAATGAAGAAATCAAGGCAGAAAAACCATCACATGAATTCCAAATCTTACTGTATTCAAGATAATTCCTTTTACCAGTTTTTCTGAAGGCCATGAATGTGGAAAATCCTTCATCTGGTAATTATTACGTAAGCATCATACCATATCTCACTCTAGTTACAGTCCTTACCTGTATATGAATGTAGAGGATGCTTTCCTTGTCCAACTGACCTACAGAGTTGTATAAAAAGTCTTGTTGAAGAGAAACTCAATGTAAGGTGATAGCACTGACTGGAGAAAATCCCTATAACTGTAACAAGGTGGGAAAAACTACAGTTTTTCATGGTGTCAGACACATATGAGAGGCTGCATGTGTGAATGTAGAGAACATTAGAAAACCTATCCTTTATCAAACCTGTTTATATTGAAAGTTTTATAGTGGAAAAATGCCTTATGAATGTAAAGAGTGTGGGATCCAAGCCAGCCAAGTGCCGTCGAGTCGGAGTGTGGGATGGTCTTCAGTTATTCCTCACCCTTCATTATACATCTAAGAACTCAGAGTCAACAGAGGCCTTATAAATGTAAGGAATGTGGGAAAACCTTTAGTGTCTTCAATGCTTACTTCACATAATTCACATTTGAGAGAAGACTTATGAATATAAAGGATGTGGAAAAGCCTTTAGTAGTTCGTAACACCTCAATAGTCATGTAATAACTCACAGTGGAGAGAGCCTCATGAATGTAAGGAATGTGGGGAAACCCTTAGCAGTTACACATCATTTACACAATGTATAAGAATTCAGTGAAGAAAGGTTTCATGAATGTAAGGAGTGTGGAAAAGTCTTTAGTTAACTAGGCTTCATCAATCATTAAACCTGTAAGAACTCACAGTAGATACAAGCCTTAATAATGTAAGGAGTGTGGGAAAGTCTTTAGTTGGTCTCCATCCCTCACTAGATGTATAAGAACTCACAGTGGGCAGAGAGAGGCCTTATGAATGTAAGGAATGTGGGAAACCCTTGAAAGATTACTCAGGCCTCAGGAAACATATGAGGTCGGACAAGTTTGCAAACTCATCCTAGAAGAAGTGCTGCTTACCTCGTTGCTGCATATCACTGTGGTCGTCTTTGAAGTACTCCCTTAGGAAGCTGTGCACCAATACTAGGGTGTAGACCACCCTTCAAAGCAGTTTGGGAACTCTTTTTTCTGGAATGTCCATCAGAGCTGTCATTGTACAAGATTGGACGATTAAGTTTGCAAACTCATCCTACAAAAAGTGCTTTGAGGGGTTGACCAGGTGCTGGTGTCTGTGCGTAGCTTCCCAGGGGGAGTACTTTGAAGGTGACCATGGTGATACTGAGCAGTAAGACAAATGTAGCTAGAAAACGAACAATTCTGTAATGGAGAAATATAGCCAGTGTGCTCCTAGAAAGCAAATGTGGCAAGACTTTGTCTCATGTACTTTGGGTGTGTTATAAGGAGAGACCAGTCCCTGGAGAAGGACATCATACTTGGTAAAATCGATGGTCACTGAAAAAGAGGAAGACACACCACAACATGAATAGACATAGTGTGTGCAACAGTAGACTCAAGTATGGCAATAGTGGTAGGGTGGCATAGGACTGGACAGTCTTTTATTCTCCTGTATGTAGAGTCAGTAAGGTTCAGAACCAACTCAGCAGTACCCAACAGTAACAACAAATTTCCTTACAAGATACAGAACTCACTTTACAGAGAGAACATAGGAACATAAGGAATATGAGAAAAACTCTATTAACTCCTCAGTCCTTAGTGACCCTAAATAAACTCAAAGTGTAGAAAGACATAAGCAGTGTGGGAAAGCTGTCACTCATACCTCTTAACTCACAGGACACAAAAGAAGGCATAGTGAAGAGAAACTGAATCAAAGGAATGTGGAAAAGCCTTTAGTTACACATTCTCCTCTATAGATATACTGATTCACTGTGGAGAGTCCTTGTGCATGTTAGAAACATGGAAAGCTTTCTCAACATTCTGCATAATTTGGAGTTACACTGGAGAGAAACATATATGTCTAAGTAATGTTGGATAGCTTTCATTTCTATTTTTCCCAAACCTAATAGAATATATGTGGCAGGAAAACCATGCAACTGGAAGGAATGTGTAAAAATTTTTGTTTTCCTCCCCATACTTTGGAAGACTTGAATTTGTGCATATGGAAAACCCTTCACTAATTAACCATAGCGAACATGTGAGAAATCACACAAGAGACATCGTATAAATATAATATACCTAAAAACTTCTGTACATCTTTTTACATTCTTCAAGAGCCTGTGATGTTTTACATTGGATTGATTTTAGGAGTGTAAAAGAATGGAAGAAGGCTGTGTCACTTCTTTAAGATGCCTGTGAGGCCTTACACACTTGAGAGACCCTACGAAGAAGCTTTGTGATAAAGGCTTTACATCATTTCCCTTTTGATGCATAGTGACATTTCTAGCAGAGGAAGAAATTTAAGAAATGTGGAATGGACCACTACCATATGTGTCAATTTGTGTTTTTAATTACTTTTAATTAGTACACTCCCATGTACATTAATTTCCACTTTGTATTTTTGGATGTTAACATTAAGTTAAAAGTACACTTTTAATCGTATCTGTGAAGTTTGATAAGTAGTACTTGTATTTTGTAAAAATCACATTATTCTTGACCTTTTGCATATTTCCTTTCAGCCTTTCTTGTTTGCACAGCAGTAGTTTTAACAGAATCAGGATTGCACCACATGTTTTCATACAAAGCCATCACACCAGGTGTGCCTTTTCAATGGTAGTTTTGAGTAGCAGGGTTGGTATGGAAGGTGTCATGGATCCAATGGTGTTCCCCTAAAAGTAGGTGTGGCCCTGTGGCTGGGCCACAATTCCCTGTATTCTATGATTGTCCTCCATTTTGTGATTTTGCTGTGCTGTATGTTAAAAAGGATTAGGATGGGACTGTAAATCCCTTCGGAAGATCACCTTCCTGCTCCACTGCAAAGGGAGTTTCCCTGGAGTATGGATTGCCCCACCCTTAATCCTTTCATCCTGCAAGAGATAAAAGGAAAGAGAAGCAAACAGAGAACTGGGAACTTCACACGACCAAGGAGGCAACACCGGGAGAAGAGTGCGTCCTTTAGACCTGAGGTTCCTGTGCTAAGATGCTCCCTGGACAAAGACTGATGCAATACCGGACTTTCCTGCAGAGCTGACAAGGGGGAAAACCTTCCCTTGGAGCGGACATCCTGAATTTGGATTTGTAGCCTACCAAACTAAGAATAAACCTTCCTTTGTTAAAGCCATCCACTCTGTGGTATTTCTGTTAGAGCAGCACTAGCTGACTAAAACAGAAGGATAGCTCATTCGGTGGGCCATGTCAGTGGTGAATCCACACAGCCTGTGGCTGACCCACCTGCAGTGGAACTTCTCACTTACATAGACACAGAGCCTGTGTTCAGTGAGAGCCCTTGTTTTGATCATTCTGATGGTCCAAGAGTGTGTACCTGACCAGGAACTAATGCTATAGTTACTGGGCTGTAGTATTGGATGCTGATGTACCTGGTGTGAACACCCGCTACAAGGTCGAAGAAGATAGGGGCCCATCTAGACTTTCTGTATTAGTGGGGCAAGGAGTTACTGAATCTAGAAGTTTTTCCAGCTTCACTGTACCCCTTGCCGAGCTTGGAGTGGATTCACTTAACTCCTCACATCAGGAGCCTGTGAAATAGTGACTGAAGATAGCAGAAGCCTTCAGATTAGATTTTATCTATCAGTTCCCTTTGTAGTACCATCTCATGGAAACCCGTAGGCACCATGATGGTGCATACTGCATAGTAGTGAAAGACGGTGGATACCGCAAGAGTCAGTGTGCACCAGGAAGGCTGCTGTCAGATAAATGCCTAGCCACCTATCAGGATACAAAACTGCACCTAAATGAATGTTTTCAGGAAAGTTTGGGCCAAAGGAGGCAACATAATGTTGTGCAAAAGGCAGGTGTGTTCTAATGCAAGGAATCATCTAGATTCCCTAGGAAGGAGAATCAGCATTAGCATTAGCACAAATTTAGCTCCTGTGAGGTGTTCAGACACTCCAGCTTCACCTCTTCTCATACCAGCCGTTCCTCCTGTAACACACACAACTGTTCTGCTGGGTTCAAGTCTTTGTTGCATTGGCTAGACACAGCTCACAGACAGTATATATGTAGTTGTATAGTTAAGGGAGTTATAGGATATAGTTCAGGAAAGGATCAGCTTTGTATCAACCAGGACAGCTTTCAACCAGTATGGCTCTTTCAGCTCATCTCTGCTATGCTAGCAGACCCTTCCTGGTCAAGCACACCTGTTTGCCTCACCTCCTTGCTTTTGGCCTTTCCTCCACTAGCTGACCCAACTCACAGCCAGTGTGGCAGCCCACTCAGGTCTCAGCAGTTTTCCTAGCAGCAGATTTCTGCCTTTGCAAAAGTTCTGCCACGGACTCTCTGCTCAGCCCGAGGACCCCTTTGGATCTCACACCACCCCCAGTGTTACAGCTTGTGGCCCATATTACATGTTTTTTAGGAGATTCCCTCGTTCCCTCTTTTTCCTTTTGTGGGGTTGCTGCTTGTGTAAGGAAACTCCTTGTTGATTTCAAAGCATGACTCTATAGGACCATGACTTACCAATTTCCTATATGGGCTGAAAGCCACTCCATCCTGTTGTGTGGATTTTTCAAGACACTACTGGAATAACAGTGGGGCCAGTCCCTGTAAGGTATGTAAAATGAAGCAATCACATGTCAAACTATGGTCCAAGCAACAGTTTTAGCAGAATTACAAGCCCAGGACCAGAACAGGCATATATAGAGGAACCCACTGCAGTGCAGCAAGGTGTAAAATAGTTTATGCACATGATGGAGTGAGTTTGTAAAACGTGCATATTGATGTTACGTATTTTGTGAACATCAGTAAAGTGTCTTGTACAAAATACTTTATCCCAGAATATTAAACATTCTCGCCTTCTGAAGTTGAGATTGATTTCTTGTCTCATTTTGCTTCCTAGTTTTTAATTTTTAAATTTCATGATTATGAAATTTTTAGCAGTTTTTAAATTTAAAAAGTTTTAAATCCGTTAACAAGCATGAACTCTCCAAATCACTTTAAAATGGAAGTACAGAAGAGTACCACTCTTTCCTCCAAAATTCTCTTTTCTGCATCTTCCCACGACCATCAGTCTGTACATATTGTACATGGTGTAGCTTTTTTTCATTCTGCCTCCTTGCCCACAGCATAATGCATTTGAGTCATCCATGATGATGAGTGATTGAGCTTGTGTTTTTTATTGCTCTGTAGTAGTTCATTGTTTAGCCACATCAGTTTATTTTCCAACTGAAGGATATTTACACTTACAGTTATTATTAATAAAGGTGATGCAAAGTTCCTGAACAGGTTATATGTGCACTTACAGTTTTCATTTTCTTGTATATATTCTTAGGATTGCTGTCATGTGGTAGTATGTGTTGACCAGTATTACAAACTGCCAGTCTTTTTTTTCTTTTTTATTTAACATGACTGAGTGAAAATGTACATTCCCGTATAAATTTACATGCCCACCTATATGCAGCTTCCACTGCTTTCCCTGCCCGATGACAGCACACTATTCCTCTCTGCTCCATACATGTCTCATCCTCCCAACAGTCTCCTTTCCACTCCTCTCCACCCACTCTCCTTCCTCCAGCCAGCGGTCAGCAGGATGATATCTTATAGATGCATAGAACCATAAAGTGCAACCAATATATGGTCACTCTGCATCTCCAAGTCCAATCCATTCCTGTCCAAAGAGTGGACCTTTGTTATAATTTATGGGTAAGGGCAGCATCAGGGCCGGGGGCCATGCTCTCAGGGGAACCCCAAAACCGCTGGACCATCGATTGAGGTCTTTTAGTGGAGATCTCAAGAGCACTCCTTTTTATTCTTGTGTTGCCAGTGAGACTCAACCTAGTGAGCTCCATCGCGGCTATCACTGGTGGTGGCCGGGCACCATCTGGTTCTTTTGGTCCCAAGTTGATGTAGGCACCCACTCTTGCGGGTCTCTCTGTCTTCTAGGTTGTCTTTACCGCATGTCATTTTGGTCCTCGGTGAGCATCCGTTCCTGCTGAGTTGGTAAAAAGCTGGTTGTGCCAATTGGCCTCGATTTTGCCTAAGAGCATGGTCCCTTACCCCCTGCCCCAGCTACTCTGTCCTTGCAATATTGGGTTAAGATGGAAGGAGTACTCAAGTTATGCTGAAGTCCACTTAATGTTGTTCTTGTTTCTAATGTGTGCTATCACTGCTTTCTCCCAACCAGATTTCTAGCAACTATCTAAACTGAGCCCTCCCCTCCACCCTCCCTCCCTCCCCTCCCTTGCAGCTGTCAAAGAGTCTTTTCTTCTATACACAAGTCTGTTTTTGAGATCTTATCGTAGAGGTCTCATACAGTATTTGTCCCTTTGTTGCTGACTACTTTCCCTCAACATGATGTCTTCCAGTTGAAACCAGGTTAGGAGATGTTTCCTGGAATCATCGCTATTCTTTATCATTGCGTAGTGCTCCATTGAGTGTATGTACCATAGTTTAGCTATCACCAGTCTGTTTTTAAAAAGGCTGTGCCAGTTTGTATTCCCATCAGCAGTCCATAATTCCACGTGTGTTGATCTGGACAGGCTGATACCTGGTGTACTCTAGTAGCATACTGTTTGGCACTGGTGTCAAGCCAAGGGACATTTGGGTGTTAGCTGTCTTTAAGTTTTTTAGTGCTTGTGTAACAAACACTGCAAGTGGGTGGCTTTAACAAACTACTTTCTGATATGTTAGAGGCCAAAGTCAAAGTTCAGGGTGTTAGCTCTAGGTTACGCTCTCTGTCTGCTTTAGGGGAAGGTCCTTCTCAGCCTTTGCTTCTCCCTTCCCTGCACAGTTCATGTGGCATGGTATCTGTCATCCACCATCTGTGCTTGGCTTTATTCTGTGCCTTTTCTGCTCCTTTTACATCCAAAATGATTGGCTTGAGACATTTCAGGTTAGCAATTCAGTGATAGCTACATTATTGATGTTGTGCAACCCTCACCATTGCCAAATTTCCCATCACCTTAATCAGAAATTCTACGCTTACTAAACAATGATTGGCCCTTACTTAATCTCTCTTGCCTGTGGTAAATCACTAATAAACTTTGGTCTCTATAGTTGTTAGGTGCCGTAGAGTCAGTTCAAACTTACATCAATTGAGGGAACTACCACCCTTTCCTTCACCATCCTCACCATCACTGCTATGTTTGAGCCCATTATTGTAGCCACTGTGTCAGTCCATCTCATTGAAGGTCTTTGTACATTTTGCTGTTCCTGTTACTTCATGTGAGTCTGATCATGCAATGTTGTTTTGTGTATTTGACTTATTTCATTCAACATATATTCAAGGCTACTGCATGTAGTTGTATATGTAAGAACTGACTTTGTTTCTCTTTATAGCTGACTAATAACTCATTGTACTTGTCACATTTCATTTTTCTATTCATTTATGTATGTTTAGGTTTTTTTTCCATATTCTGGCTGTTGTGAATAATGAATACTGGTGTATTTGTGTCTGTTTGCATTGCTGCTTTCAAGTGTCTTGGGTATATACTTAGGAATGCAATTGCTGGGTCTTGGAGTCCTGGTGGCATAATCATTAAGAGGCTTTGCAGCTAACCAAAAGGATGACAGTTCCAAAGCCAGCCTGTAGCCTTGTTCAGATGATGCTGATTTCCACCATCTCTTTCCACAAATGTAGTCGATTTAATTCCTGTGTTTTCCACCCATTTTAGTTATCTGGTGCTGCTAGATGACCACAAGTGGATGGCTTTAACAAAGAGTAAATTTTGTTCTGTCACAGTCCAGTAGACTGCAAGTCTAAATTCAGGGCATCAGCTCCAGGGGAAGTCTTTCTGTTGGCTCAGAAGGAAGGTCTTGGTCATCAGTCCTCCCCTGGGTTGGGAGTTTCTGAAGTGCAGGGACACTGAGTCCTTTCCAGAGGATGTGTTCTTGGGCACTGCTGCTTCCCTGAAAATAGAGGTCCTCAACTCTCCACTTGTGTCCCTTTGTATCTCAAGAGATTCCCTCAGTGCACAATAGTCTTACACATTGAGTCCTGCCTCACAGGATTTACAACGTATGAGAACATTGCACAATAACAGGAATCATGGCCCAGCCAAATTACTACACACATTTAGGGGAATATAGAATTCAAATTATGACACTACTGATTGAGGTCCAGGACAGATGGTGTCAAAGTCATTATCAAAAAGAATATTTCAAGATCGATCATGAAGTACAACACTGTCAAGTGATAGAATAATATTCATATACCTACAAGGACAAGTTAATATAACTGTCATTCAAATTTATGCACCAACCACTAATGCCAAAGATGAGGAAACAGAGGATTTTTACCAACTTCTGCAGTCTGAAATTGATCAAACAGGTAACGTAATCAAGTTACACTAATAATATCGGTGATTGGAATGTAAGAGTTGAAACAAAGAGGGATCAGTAGTTGGAAAACAGGGTCTTGGTGACAGAAATGATGCTAGAGATAGCATGATAGAATTTTGCAAGATCAACTAATTGCAGATCAACTAATCCGCAAAATGTGTTGCCTTGAAATAATCTTTAAATTTTTAACCAATACGATCTCCTGAAGCTATTTTTGAACCAAACAACAGTTTAGCTCAATTTGTAAAGAGTGTTTGAGTTGAACATTGCTCTGTTTAAAAACTTAGCAATGAAATAAAATTGAAAATATTAACTAAAGCATAGATTAGAAGTTCAGGAGGGCAATAAGGCAGTGTTAACGGTGGTGAAACAATTTGCGTAGAGTTAGAACGGTAACAGCATGAACAAAATGAGCAGTCAGTGGACTATAAATGTAGAATTTGTTGACTGGGAGTATGTTTTGCTCAATAAATTTTCCGCAAATAAAATATTTTTTAAAAAAGGGACTAGAGGGGAAAAAGACAGAGGGTTTCTAATAAAGTTTATATGCAAGCCTACCATTAAAAATAACCAAAGCCAACCCCCTTGCCATTGAGTTGATTACAAATGGCAGCAACGCTACCCATAAAGATATACATGAGAAAAATGAAACCGTATGTTCACACATATACACACACACACAAAAGGAAGCCGTGCTTGAAAATTTGATAGCTTTTATTCATAAAATAATTAAAAAACCAAATATTCTTCCACTGGTGAATATATACAAATAAGTATTTGCATACACTGTAGTTGTTACAAAAAGGTAAAAAACAGTATATTTATCAACATAAATGAATCTCAAGTTCATTATGCTAAGTAACAAGAGCTAGATCCTAGAAGTTACATAGTGAATGAATTCTACAGGGACTCAGGGTGAGGGGAAGGTTTGACTAAAAAGGAATTTTTTAGAGGGAAGTCATGTAGCCTGTACAGTCATTCTGATACAGGTTATATGACTTTGTTGTCAGAACTTTTACTGCTGTACATAGCAAAATGAATTACACTTTTTCAATTAAAAAACGACAACGAATGAGCATTACTTGAAGAAAAACTGGAAATTATGCAAAAATGAAGTAACTTCATGAAAGAATCCCTGTTAATGTTCTAGGCTTCTCTACAGGTTTGTCCACACCATCACATATACACTATTTTATACCCTGCCTTTCAAATGTCAGTAAGCTATGACTGCTCTCTGTGGGTAAGCTTTTTTCTCAAGAGCTTCATTTACTGACAGTACAAAACTGGGATATGCAGCCCAGCATTTACTGAACATTTCCTATTGTACACTGACACAGTTTTCAAACTGTCGGTATTTCCACTGTGACTAGGCTCAGTGCAGGGAGCCCTGGCAGTGCAGTGGATGAACACAGCTGCCACCTGGAAGGTCAGCAGTTTGAAGCCACCAGCCACTCCATGGGAGAACGATGTGGCGGTTTTATCTGACAAAGATTTACAGCCTTGGATGCAGAGATGGCTCAGCGTTATAAAACCAATGTAGTCAGTAACAGTCGAAGATAATAATCACTTAATTTTATCAACTGATGCAGAAAAGGCATTTGACAAAATCTAGCACCCATTTACGTTAAAAAACTTTCAACAAAACAGGAATAGGAGGGAAATTCCTCAGTATAATAAGGGGCATTCCTACAAAGCCAATATCCAACATCATCCTAAATGGAGAGAATTTGAAAGAATTCCCCCTTTCCCCTGAGAATGGGAAATGGACAAGGATGCTCATTATCATCACTCTCAGTCAACATTTTGCTGCGGGTTCTAGCCAGAGCAGTAAAGAAATAAAGGGAATCTGCATCGATAAAGAAGTAAAATTATCTCTCTTTGCAAATGATAGGGTATTACACACAGAAAATCCTGAAGAATCCCCCCCTAACAAAAAGAAAGAAAAAAGAAGTTACTGGAACTAATAGAAGAGTTCAGCAAAGTATCAGCATATAAGATAAACAAATGAATCAGATGGATTCCTTTATACCAACAAAGATACCATAAAAGAAAAAAAATCATCAAATCAATACCATTTACAATAGCCCCCAAGAAGCTCCCGGTTCAGTATTAGGTAGTGGTTCTGAATAAACTAGGAGGCCCCACAGCAAGTGGGCACCCCAGGTGGAACAGCAGTCACGAGTCCAGTCCAACCCAGTAAATGTAGACTCAGCTCCTGGACTCTCTCCAGAAACCACAGAATTACCCAAAGCACAACTGTCTGCCTGTGCTGGACAGAAACTTCATTGCTGCTATGTCACACTGTGAGTCCATGTGAACCCCAAAGGGAACTTTCCTTCCAGGCAAGCCCTGCTTCTCACCGCCACTTGCAAGGCACATTTCTGTGAGAAAGTGTGTGATTTCCAAGGATTGTAATAGTTGTGCAAAATAACAGGAGCTATGGAATAAATATTCACTACAACACTGTACATCCAGTATAACTGAGATTTGGTTTTTTAAAAATATTGCTGCTTTCCAATACAAAGGATAAAAGGAAATTACCAAAATGAGAGGTAGGATACTGAATGTTTTTTCACTTAAAAAAAATTTTTTTTATTTTATATTTAACAGGACTGAGTGAAAATGTACATTCCCATATAAATTTACATGCCCACCTATATGCAGCTTCCACTGCTCTCCCTGCCCGGTGACAGCACACTATTCCTCTCTGCTCCATACATGTCTCACCCTCCCAACAACCTCCTTTCCCCTCCTCTCCACCCACTCTCCTTCCTCCAGCCAGAGGTCAGCAGGATGATATCCTATAGATGTATAGAACCATAAAGTGCATCCAATATATGGTCACTCTGCATCACCAAGTCCAATCCATTCGTGTCCAAAGAGTGGACCTTCGTTATAATTTATGGGTAAGGGCAGCATCAGGGCTGGGGGCCATGCTCTCAGGGGAACCCCAAAACCGCTGGACCATCGATTGAGGTCTTTTAGTGGAGATCACAGGATGCACCCCTTTTTATTCTTGTGTTGCCAGTGAGACTCAGTGAGCTCCATCGTGGCTATCACTGGTGGTGGCCAGGCACCATCCGGTTCTTCCGGTCCCAAGTCTATGTAGGCACCCACTCCTGTGGGTCTGTCTTCTAGGTTGTCTTTACCGCATGTCATTTTGGTCCTCAGTGAGCATCCATTCCTGCTGAGTTGGGATCATTTGCTGTGTCCTCGGATGGCAGCTTGGCAGCTTTTAAGACCCCAGACGCCACTCACCAATGTGGGGTGCAGAGAACTCTCTTAGCAAAACGCTAGTTGTGCCAATTGGCCTCGATTTTGCCTAAGAGCATGGTCCCCTGCCCCCTGCCCCAGCTACATTACCACTTTTCTTTATAATTTTCTGTTAAAATCCAATTTTATATAACCAGAGCAACTTGTATTATGTGAAAAAGTATAAAACTTTCAAAATACAGTTGGTAAGAACAAAACATTTTAAGATATAAATGTATAATAAATACAACTTAAATAAAAAGAGCCAAAATAATATTTTGATATTGATCTAAAGCCTACAACAGAGTCTTTGTATGTGCAGTCTCTGGATGCGAGGTCTCATAGGCATCCTAAGTGAAAAGGGACACTGAATGTGTCGCTGAATGTGACACCTCATAGAATGTGTGGTGTTTCACATTTTCTAAGAATTCCAAGATGTTTCTATATGTTCCATACATACACGTGGTTTTTCGGAAATATGAGGTCTCACATGTTTAATAGCAATAGTCAAGGTTTTTCTGTATGTATGAAACTTCACATATTGCAAAGTATGGAGGAAGAGAAGCAGACTTCTTCCCCATGACATTCCTTTTTGTCTCCTAAGTCTGAAAGGTTCTCAACACAGGGACCTGTGATTTCTCTCCTAGGTGTTTTCTTTCAGGTTTTTTTAGAAGTTGAGGGATTACTAGAAACCCTCAATATTCCTTACATGTTCTGTTTCTCTCACATGACTTCAAGAGGCTGAGAGCAAATAGAAGATTTGTCCCCATTCCTTACATACATACAGCCTCTTTACACTGTGCAGGTCTTCTGTGGCTAGTGAGGTATGAGAACTAAGGCTGTCTGACATTCTTTATACTCATAAGGCATCTCTACACTGTGAACTCTTTTATGGTTAGTGAGGGATGAGGACCAACTCAATGTTTTCCCACATTCCTTACCACTAATGCTTACCACTAATTCCTTACCATAATGCTTCTGTAAAGATGGCATTGCATTCCAAGTCATCTTCTGATTTCAAGGGGAGGAGAATCACCAGCAGCAGCCTAAAGCCCAAAGCTAATTCCCATAAGGCAGAGGTCAGACATACTTCCAGCCTCCCAGTTCCGACATCAGCCATCCCACCTACCACACTGTATTTCTATTCTGGGCTCAAGTCAGTGCTATGGCCACACAGAACAGACAATGTGATGGAGTTTATTATGGAGGCAACATGCTGCAGTTTAGAATTTGGAAGCAACAAGAACACTTCAGGACACACTTCTTTGGTCAGGATAGCTCCTTGGCCTCTGCTGTTGGGCCCTGGTCAGGGCCTTGCTGCTGCTGGACCCTGCTTGGGTCTGGCCTCTGCCACCAGCCTTTGCCCTGCTCAGGCAAGCATTACAGCCCTTTAGCTATTCTGTTCAGTACCCAGAGGAACATTCTTCCAGAAAGGCTCCTGACTGAAAGTGCTCTTTTCTGCCAAAAAGTACATAGAAGCACCCCATTTGCCACAAACCTGGCTGAAGGCGATCAGTTTTCTTGGGCCAGTGAGCCCACTGTCGCTGACTCCACACGTTCAGAAGCCAGCCTCACAATATTGAACCAGTCTCCTGGTTCTGCTGCCACTGTTTCTTATGTCTCACCATCACTCCTTGTCGCCTAACTCTGAGAGGTTCTCAGCACAGGGATCTCAGGTCCAGAGGATGCTCTCCTCTCCTGACCTGTCTTCTGGATGGTAGTGAAAACCCTCTACCATCTATGAGGTTGGCTCTTTTTAAAACCTAGTGGGATGGGCAAACTGACCAATCACCTACAAGAGTTCTATGTACTTCACTTGCATAAGAAAAGCAAATGTAGGGAAAAAAGATTGGCAGTTTCTCTCACAGAGAGGAGCCTCACTGGCAACACAAGAATAAAAAGAGGTGCATCATGAGATCTCCACTAAAAGACCTCAATTGATGGTCCAGCGGTTTTGGGGTTCCTCTGAGAGCATGGCCCCCGGCCCTGATGCTGCCCGTTCCCATAAATTATAACAAAGGTCCACTCTTTGGACAGGAATGGAATGGACCTGGCAATGCAGAGTAACCATATGTTGGAAGCACTTTATGGTTCTATACATCTATAGGATATCATCTTGCTGACCTCTGGCTGGAGGAAGGGGAGTGGACGGAGAGGAGGGGAAAGGAGACTGTTGGGAGGATGAGACATGTATGGAGCAGAGAGGAATAGTGTACAGTCACCGGACAGGGAGAGCAGTGGAAGCTGCATATAGGGGGGCATGTAAATTTACATGTGAATGTACATTTTCACTCAGTTATGTTAAATAAAAAATATATATATATAAAAAAAGATTGGCAGTTTCTAATATAGACAGACATAACTTACCATATAACACAAAAATCCCACTTTTAAGGATATACATGAGAAAAGTGAAATGTTATGTTCACACAAAGCACACACAGAAATCTATACTTGAAAGTTTTAAAACTTTTATTCATAAAAACATGAAAAAACTAAAATGTCCTTCCACTGGTGAATATACAAACTCTCACCAAATCATTTTGCATGAGTTACAATGCCACAGTTACGAGGTCCATATGATAGCAATTCATTGTACCCCAGGTTCTCTCTGCTGAGATCTTATATGATCAGTGAGGGCTGAGAAATCACTATCAGAAGGCCTGTGTCCATGGTAAGTCCTAATATGTTTACAAAAGGATGATAACCAACTCAAGGCTTTCACGCATGCCTTACATTCACAAGGCTTCTCTCCACTGTGGTTCTTACATGATCACTGAGGTGTGAGGACTGAAAAAAGGCTTTCCCACATTCCTTACATTTATAAGGTCTCTCTCCACTGTTTGTTCTCATATAGGTAGTGAGGTATGAGGACCGATTAAAGGCCTTGTTGCAACCATTTCGTAGTGGATCTTCCTATTTTTTGCTTACTTTATTTTATCAAGCATATATTTCTCCAGGGACTTATGCTTCCTGACAACTTATTCCAAGTGGTTGAGATGTAGTCTTCCATCTTTGCTTCTACAGAGTATTCAGGTTGTACTTCTTCCAGGACAGATTTCTTTGTTTTTTTGGCAGCACCACAATTCAAAGGCGCCAGTTCTTCTTGAGTCTTCCTTATTCACTGTCCAGCATTCCCATGCGTATGAGGTGATGAAAACACCCTGGCCTGGATCAGGTGCACAGCAGTGTCCAAGGTGACCTCCTTCAACACTTTAGAGGTCTTTTGCAGCACATTTACCCAGTGCAATCCATTTTTTGATTTCTTCACTTCTGTTGATTGAGGTTTCTTTGACAGATTTTGGAGTCTGTCCTCGTTGTATATTAAAACTTCGATTGTTGCTCCTACCTTTTCTTGGATGAGCTTTATCGTTTTAGGTTTGATATTTAGGTCTTCTATCCAGTTGGAGTTGATTTTTGTATAAGGTGTAAGATATGGATCTTGATTCAGTTTATTGAAGATGGATAACCAATTTTGCCAGCACCATTTGTTGAAGAGACTGTTTTTATCCCAGTTTAATGTCTTAGGGCCTTTGTCAAATACCAACTGTTCATAGGCAGATGGTGTCATCTCTGGGGTCTCAATTCTGTTCCATTGATCCACCTGTCTGTTCTTGTACCAGTACCAGGCTGTTTTGACCACTGTGGCAGTGTAGTATGTTCTAAGGTTGGGTAATGAGAGGCCTCCCAGGGTGTTCTTCTTTAGTAGTAACTTACTTATCCGGGGCTTCTTCCCTTTCCAAACAAAATTGGTGATTTGTTTCTCCATCTCATTAAAAAATGATGCTGGAACTTGTATTGGGATTGCATTATATAAATAAATTGCTTTGGGTAAAATAGACATTTTCACAATGTTAAGTCTTCTTATCCATGAGGAGGGTAGGTTTTTCCATTTATCTAAGTCTCTCTTAGTTTCTTGTAGTAAGGGCTTGTAGTTCTCTTTGTAAAGGTCTGTTGTTTCTCTGGTTAGATTAATTCCTAGGTACTTTATCTTCTTAGGGGCTATCACAAATGGTATTGATTTGATAATTTCCTCCTTAACAGCCTCGTTGTTGGTATAAAGGAATCCTACTGATTTACTTATGTTTATCTTGTATCCTGAGACTTTGCTGAACTCTTCTATCAGTTTGAGTAGCTTACTTATAGATTCCTTGGGGTTCTCTGCATATACAATCATGTCATCTGCGAACAGGGAGATTTTAACTTCCTCTTTGCCGATTCAGATGCCCTTTATTTCTTCGTCTGTCTAAATTACTCTGGCTAGAACTTCTAGCACAATGTTGAATAGGAGAGGTGACAGTGGGCATCCTTGTCTAGTTCCTGATCTCAAGGGAAAGTCTTTCAGTCTGTCTCCATTCAGGATGATGTGGGCAATTGGCTTTGTATAAATGGCCCTTATTATGTTGAGGAATTTGCCATCTGTGCCCATTTTGCTAAGAGTTTTTATCATGAATGGGTGTTGGACTTTATCAAATGCCTTTTCGGCATCAATGGACAAAATCAGGTGATCTTTGTCTTTTGTGTTATTTATGTGGTTAATCACATTAATTGTTTTCCTGATGTTGAACCAGCCTTGCATCCCTGGTATGAATCCCACTTGGTCATGATGGATTATTTTCTTGATATGTTGTTGTATTCTGTTGGCAAGAATTTTGTTGAAGATTTTTGCATCTAGGTCCATGAGTGATATCGGTCTGTAGTTCTCTGTCTTTGTTGGATCTTTCCCTGGCTTAGGTATCAGGGTTATGCTGGCTTCATAGAATGAGTTTGGGAGAATTCCATCCCTTTCTATACTGTGAAATAGTCTCAGTAGTATTGGAGATAACTCTTCTCTAAATGCTTGGTAGAATTCTGCCGTGAAGCCATCTGGGCCTGGACTTTTTTTGGTTGGCAGTGTTTTGATGACCTTTTCAATCTCTTCCTTTGTGATGGGTTTATTAAGTTGTTCTGCTTCACGTTGTGATAATTTGGGTAGGTGGTATGAGTCAAGGAATTGGTCCATTTCCCCTAGGTTTTCAAATTTGTTAGAGTACAGTCTTTCCTAGTATTCTGTTATGATATTTTTGATTTCTGTTGCATCTGTGGTGACAACTCCCCTCTCGTTTCTAATTTGGGTTATTTGTTTCCTTTCCTGTTTTTCTTTAGTAAGTTTAGCTAGTGGTTTATCAATTTTGTTGATCTTTTCAAAAAACCAGCTCTTGGTCTTTTCAATTTTTTCAATTGTTTTTCTATTCTCTACTTCATTTAGCTCTGCTCTAATCTTTATGATCTCATTTCTTCCAGTGCCCGAGGGGTTCCTCTGTTGTTCTCTTTCTACTTGTTCAAGCTGTAGAGTTAGTTCCTTGATTTGGTTTCTTTCTTCCTTCCCGATGTGTGCATTTATGGAGATAAACAGACCTGTGAGCACTGCTTTGGCTGTATCCCATAGGTTCGGGTTGGAAGTGTTTTCGTTCTCATTGGAATCCATGAATTTCTTTAGTTCATCCTTGATTTCCTCTATAACCCATGTTTTTTTGAGCAAGATGTTGTTCAGTTTCCAAGAGTTCCACTTTCTATCTCTGTTTTTCCTGCTATTGATTTCAACTTTGATGGCTTTATGATCTTTGTTAAGATGCTTTGCAGTAATTCAATGGTATGGATTTTGTTGAGCATTGCATTATGGCCTATCACGTGGTCAATTCTGGAGAATGTTCCATGTGCACTGGAGAAGAAGGTGTAGTTGTCTGCTGATGGGTGGAAAGTTCTGTATCTATCAATGAGGTTTAGTTGGTTAATTGTGTCAATGAGGTCTTCTGTATCTTTACTGAGCTTTTTTCTAGATGATCTGTCTAGTAATGAGAGTGGAGTGTTCAAGTCTCCCACTATTATTGTGGAGTCATCTAACTCTCTTTTGAGCATAGTCAGTGTTTCTTCGACATATTTAGGTGCTCTGACATTAGGTGCATAAATATTTAATATAGTTAAGTCTTGCTTGTGTAGTGAACCTTTCAGCAATAAATAGTGACCATCTTTGTCCACAATGGTGGATTTGACATTAAAATGGATTTTGTCTGAGATTAGAATTGCCACCCCTGCTCTTCTTTGTTCATTGTTAGCTTGATATATGTTCTTCCGTCCTTTAATTTTCAGTTTGTTCCTGTCTTTAGGTCTCAAGTGAGTTTCTTGTAGACAACATATGGATCGGTCGTGTGTTTTGATCCAAGAAGACACTCAGTGTCTCTTTACTGGAGCATTCAGTCCATTCACATTCAATGTAATTATTGATAGGTATGTGTTCACTGCTGCCATTGTGATATGTTTATTTTTATGTTGATGTTTTCTCTGTTGATCTTATTAGTCTGTTCTGGGACACTCTTTTTTGTGAGTTGATTTTTCACCTTTTTCAGAGCTAGTTTTATAGTTGTTGAGACTCGTGTGTTAGATTTCTTGAAATGGTATGATACATCTTTGTTGTGCCTTACAGCTGCTCCTATGAACCCCCTTAATAAACTATTTATAAACCCAATTTTAATTACTACCAGTCTTGTCATCTTCCTCTCCATCTGGAAGGACTATAACGACTGTAGTACATCTCTCTTTTTATTATGATGACACCATAGTTTTCATGATGATCACTGGATTGCTTCTTTCCATATCAAAGCTGTGATTTACTTTGGAGCCTTCCCTAAATGAGTAGAGTATTGAGTAGTGTGTCGTTCTAAAATATAAAGTTAGTGGTTTTGTTCTTCTAAGCCAAAGCCAAGAACTTCTTTCAGTATTTCTTGTAGTTTGGGTTTGGTTTTTACAAAGTCTCTGAGTTTCTGTTTATCTGGGAATGTCTTAATTTCATTTTCGTATTTGAGAGACAGTTTTGCAGGATATATAATTCTTGGTTGGAAGTTCTTCTCCTTCAAGACTTTGAATGTGTCATGACACTGTCTCCACGCCAGCATGGTTTCTGCTGAGAAATCTGACGAGAGCCTACAGGGTTTCCGTCTGAATGTTAGCTTTGTCTTGAGCCTTGCTGCCTTTAAGAGTTGCTGCTTATGTTTCATTTTGTTAAGCTTGATTATAATATGTCTTGGAGTCTTTCTTTTGAGATCTCTATTGGGTGGCGTACTACATGCATCTGAGATGTCTATATTCTCTTCCTTCATGATTTCTGGGAAGTTTTCTTTCAGCAGCTCAGGAACAATACTCTGTGTGTTCTCAGATGTCTCACCCTGTTCAGGGACTCCGATTAATCGAAGGTTGTTCCTCTTAATAGAGTCCCACATTCTTCTTAATGTTTCTTCATTTTTCTTGTTTCTTTTTTCTGATTTCTGCTCACAGAAGCTGGCATCAGTAGCTCTGCCTTCCAAGTCAGAAATTCTTTTTCCCATTTGTTCCATTCTGTTTTTTTGGCTTTGCATGGAAGTTTCTATGTCTTTGATTTTCTTCTTGATCTGCTGGATTTCAGAGTACTGGTGTTCCATCAGATCGAACAACTTGTTTAATTTTTCACTTTGTTCTGCTGCATTTTGTATAAGGTCTAGAAGGGCTCTGTATATAATCAATTTGTATTCACTTCCTGATGCTTTCATAAAAGTTTCTTCATCTGGAAAACTCCTTGGTTGCTTTGTTTGGGAGCCTTCTGAAGCCATGAGTGATTGCTTGTATGCCACAATTGTCTGTTGCTTTTTGGGTCCCATGTGAGTATGTAGAGGCTGGAAGAGGTACTGTGTGGATGGACTGCAAATGTTTCTCTAGGCTGTCTTCAAATGTAATGCAAAAGGTACCTGACCAGTTCATAAGTCAGTTAGGTTTTCAGGTGTAGAGGTCCCTCTTCTCATCTGACAAAGTAAGCGCCACTATATCCAACCCCAGATGATAACAAACTAGTTCAGAATACAGCAATGCTGGTGGCCTCTACTGACAGGGCCTAGCCTTATCCAAGACTGCGTCGAGTACTAGTTTTGTGATAGGAAAGCACTCTCCCTTTGGCAGGCTCTGGCTCCCAAGCTAAGAATTAGGTCCAGCTGTGGCCACCGTATCCAAGATGGCATCCTCCACACAGGCAGCAGACACAGGGGCCAAAGGTGCCGAGAGGTAGTGATTCCTCTGATTGTGTTGCAGGGCCCCCAATGTAGGCAGTACTGTGCAAAATCACTACTTTTCTGTTGGAGAAGTGCTGTCCCATTTGCAGGCACTGGCTCCCACGCTAAGAACAAGGTCCTGCTGAAATCTCGGTACCAACATGGCGTCCGGCATACTGACTGCAAAGCTCCGCACAAACCCCGCTGAGGCAGCTACTAAATGAAAGGCTCAAAATGGCTAGATTAACAGAGTCCCGAGCCTGGCTCTCAGAATATGGGAATTTCGCCTGCCTATCCCCCCAGCAGCGCGTCCCAGTACAGCCGCCAGGCAAGGCCCAGCCCGCCAGCCGAGACAGAGGAAAAAAAAAGTCAAACTGGTGCGTTTACCTTCGGTCTGTGAGAGCCGGGGCTAGCCAGGAGCAGGAGTCAGTGAAAGAGAGGAGGTTTTTTGCTGAGTGGTATGAAGTTCCAATTAACAGCTCTGTGCTGTGTCCTGAGGCTGATTAGGTGCTCAGAAGGCTCTGTTTGATTGTCAATTCAGGTCTTGGTTTCCAGAGGGATAGAAGGAGATGTGGGCTTAGTCCGCCTTCTTGACTCCGCCCCCAGGACATGATCTCTTTAAAACAAAAAAGGAAACTTAGGTACTTGGTCTGAAGGTGTAGTAAAAGGAGAGAAATATAAATATTATGAGGATAAAGGGAAGAAAGTGAGCATTTCAGAGATTTAATACCAATCTTCTTTCTGTTGCTGTTGTGTGTGTAGAGTCATTTCTAACTCACTGCAAACCTTGGGCGACAGTAACCTTGAGAAATTAAATCATACTTGAGCACCTGCAATATAGAAAGATTAGATTTTTTTTTAAAGACACTGGATCTGGATCACCATGTTATTAATATGGATAAAAGAAAAGGTCTACTACCATAACAAAAATTCTAGCCACTTTTAATTCTAACTAGCAAAAATAAAGAAATTCACTAAAGACATTTGAGTTAGCAATGATTTTTCATACAGAATACTTAGTCACTTTAAATTTTTAAAAAGATACATGCAGTTGCTCCTTGACTCCTCTGCGTCTGTTATGCACTAAATTATGTTCTCCCCCAAATCTGTAGCAATTTGACTGGGCCATGATTCCAACTGTTGTGAGGTTGTCCTCCATCTTGTGATGTTCCCAAGCTATAAATCGTAATCTCTGCCTGTGGTTAATAGCACAAGATTGGATTATGTTAAAGAGGATTAGGGTGGAGAGATAATACCCTTACTCAACGTAAAGGGAACTTCCACAGGGTGTGGCTTACACTACCTTTTGTCCCACAAAAGACAAAAGGAAAAGGAAGCAGGGAGAGTTCAGACTTCATGCTACACAGAAAGCAGTGCCAGGACCTGAATGCTTTCTTCAGACCTGAGGCACCTGTACTGAGATGCCCCTAGACCAAAGGAAGATTGATGTATTAAAAGGACCTTCCTCCAGGGCTGAGAGAGAAACGCTTCCCTGAATTGGACTTGTAGCCTCCCGGACTGTCAAGAAAGAAATTAATTTCTCTTTGTTGAATCCATCTACTTGTGGTATTTGTCTGTGTATTTTTTCCCCTTTTGTTCCCTGTAAAATGTTTTCTTTTGTTGTTCTTACATTTTGCAGGTTTAATACACACATAGTCTGTTCATTCTACATTATTACATTTGGTTGAAAAAGTAACATTCTCTAGTCATATTGTGCCACACACATAATTTACTCATCAATTTAAGCTTCTTCAAAATTATTGTAAGACATGACTTTCAAATAGTTACACATTTTGCATTTATTTAAGCAACTGGACTTGGTAAAATCATCATTACAGAGGATAAAGTCCTTTTTGTAACACTGTAGTGTGGCTGACCTTCCACGGCCTGTTTCAAGATTCTGATTACTTTCCTTTTGTCTTTATTCCTGGTATTTGGGTATATACGCTGCTTTTGCTCCAAGACATTTTCAACGTATTAAGAAGCGTGGTTCTCTGATAGCAAAAACTGTGACTGCCTCACCAGTATCCAATCCTGCCCAGATCCTGCTTAGTCAAGCCTTGAGTATGCTGGACATACATAGGTTGAGGGATCTCAATAAATCCCTCATACCTACATTAAGCTGGTTCGTCCACATCACATTTTCCAGCAAAGCTTATTAGAGTTGACCATATTGGTCCTCACACCATTATGATGGAAATGTCTGCTTTAAAGCCACAGAAATGCCTGGAAATGTGCTTCTTTTTAAATATGTGCCTGAAATTCGGATAAATGTAGTCCAAATGCATGTACTAGTTCCAGCTCATGGTTCTTAATTCTTCATCTACCCTAAATATCTATACCACTAAAGTAGGAGACAGGGGAGCCAGGGAGCGGCGGGCTAAGAGAAGGGAGCAGGACAATCAGACTCAGGGTAAGGAGCCCGGGTTCCCGAGGCCAGTGACTGCATTTCTCACAAACTGCCAAGGAAGCTGATGCTGCTGGTCTGGGAAAACCACTTTCTCTCCTCTAGGAATGGCACGACTCGACCCGCTGAGGCGCAGAGCAAGGAGGTCCAGCCTAGGCGGCGCAGACACCCGCTGCGGGCCAGGAGGGCACGGGCGGGTTGGCCCAGGCCCTCGGACCTAGCGGCAGTGGTGGCAGGAGGCCTGGCACAGTGCGACAGGGCGGTCGGAGAAGCCAGGACTGGGCAAGAGAGCGGCAGCAGCTTCCTTAAAAAGGAGTAAGAGACTAGGAACCACGCCGGTTGACGCGAAACTCGCCCGGCAGGAACGCCACCGGACCCGCACGGCTGCTTCCGGTTTCTGGGACACTAGGTGCCGATCGCGTAACTCGCCCGGCAGGAACACCACCGGACACACATGGCTGCTTCCGGCTTCCGGGACACTAGGTGCCGACCGGAAATCCTGGTGGCCCAGGGCCCAGGGCTGAAGAGTTACGGCTGCGGATCAGGAGGTCAGCAGTGCAGTCCACCAGTGATCCTTAGAAACCATAGGGGGTGGTTGTACTCTGTCCTGTCGCATCCCTGTGGGTCAGAGTTGATGCCTTGGCCATGGTTTTTGTTTTTTGGTGTCGACGGAGCGCGTTTCCTCCACAGACCGACAGAGCTCCACCTACTGCCTGTGGGGTTCAGCTGCTGTCTCTCGCTCTTGTGATTGGTCTACTGCGGTCTTTTATTTCCTCTGTAGAAACAAGGCTAGTGGTTTTTTTTTTGAAATGCATATGGAAATTTACAGGCAGATTTCAGTGGGAAAAGATTTCTAATACCGGGAGCAGAGGAAGTTGTTATTTGGCTATTTGACAAAAATGTGCCCTGTTCTTTAGGGGTATGGTTTGTTAGCACCTCGTAAATACTTTCCCATCTTTTGAATCTTGAAGTCTGAAGTAGTGTTGCCTTCTGTTCATAGTTTCTCTTCTCTTGAATGTCACATATCTTTACCCAAGAGCAGGGTGCCAACTGTGCATAACCAATCTGATCTCTCCAAGAGCTGAGGAATTTGAAGAAAGAAGTCTGCCAGGGCAAGAAACAGGCAGATAACAGTCTTGGTGAGGAACAGTGTATAAACAGTGAAGTGCTTTTAAAAATGACAATTGTAACAGCTTTATAACGCTTTTAAAAATGACAATTGTAATAGCTTTATGCAGCCTGCATTATGCAGATGACACAACTTTGCTTACTGCAAGTGAAGAGCACTTGCAACACTTACTGATGAAGTTCAAAGACCGCAGCCTTCAGTATGGAATATACTTCAACATCAAGAAAACAAAACCCCTCACAACTGGACCAATAAGCAACATCATGAAAACAGAAAATATTGAGACTATCAAGGATTTTGTTTTACTTGAATCTGTAATCAACAGCCATGGAAGCAGCACTCAGGAAAGAAAAAGACACACGACGCTGGACAAATCTGCTACAAAAGACTTAAACTGTTGAAAAACAAAGATGTCATCTTGAAGACTAAACTGTGCCTAACCCAATCCATGGTATTTTCAGTCGCCTCATCTGCAAGTAAAAGCTGGACAGTGGATAAGGAGGACGGAAGAACATGAACCTTTGAACTGTGTTGTTGGAGAAAAATACTGAATATATCATAGACTGCCAAAGGAATGAACATATCTGTCTTGGAAGAAGTATAACAAAGAGTGCTCCTTAGTACTAAAGATGGTGACACTACATCTTTAGACATGTCAGAAGGGATCAATCCCTAGAAAAGGATAACATACTTGGTCGAGGGTCAGTGAAAAACAGGAAGACTTTCAGCAAGATAGACTGACACAGCAGCTGTAACAATGGGCTCAGCTATAAGGACTGTGGATATGGCGTGAGACTGGGTGTTGTTCTGTTCTGTTGTACATAGGGTCTGTGAGTCAGAATGACTCAATAGGACCTGACAACTACAACAACAAACAGCTTTTGCTTTTTTTAAAAAAAAAAAAATCAGGCATAACACGTATAGTAAATGGTATCAAGTAATCTGAATTATCAATGTGATGAATTTTTACATATGTATGTTGTTGTTAGGTGCTGTCGAGTTGGTTCTGACTCATATGATGCTTTGCACAACAGAATGAAACACTGCCTGGTCCTGTGCCATGCCCACAATCGTTTTTATGCTTAAGCCCATCATTACAGCCACTGTGTCAATCCAGCTCCTTGAGGGTCTTCTTCGTTTTCACTCACCCTCCATTCTACCAAGCATGATGTCCTTCTCCAGGGACTGATCCCTCCTGACAACATGTCCCAAGTATGTAAGATGCAGTCTCACCATCTTTGCTTCCAAAGAGCACTCTGGTTGTACTTCTTCCAGAACGGATCTGTTTGTTCTTTTGGCTGTCCATGGTACATTCAGTATTCTTCTCTAGCACCACAATTCAAAGGCATCAATTCTTCTTCTGTCTTACTTATTCATTGTCCAGCTTTCACATGCATACGATGCAATTGAAAATATCAGGCACAGCTTAGTCTTCAAGGTGACATCCTTTCCTATTTTAAAGAAGTCCTTTGCAGTGGATTTTCCCAGTGCAGTGTGTTTTCTGATTTCTTGACTGCTGCTTCCATGGGCATTGATTGTGAAACCAAGGAAAATGAAATCCTTGACAACCTCAGTCCTTTCTTCATTTATTAAAATGTTGCTTACTGATCCAGCTGTGAGGACTTCTGTTTTCTTGATGTTGAGATGCAATCCATGCTGAAGGCTGTGGTCTTTGGTCTTCATCAGTAGGTGTTTCAGATCCTCTTCCAGCAAGTAAGGTGGTGTCATCTTTGGAATACAGGTTGTTACTAAGTCTTCCTCCAGTCCTGATGTCTCATCCTTTGTGTACTCTAACTTCTAGGATTATTTGCTCGGCATACAGATTGAAAAAGTATGGTAAAAGGATACAGCCCTGATGAACACCTTTCCTGACTTTAAACCATGCAGTGTCCCCTTGTTCTGTTCGCATGACTGCTTCTTGATCCATGTACAGATTCCTTAAGAGCACAATTAAATATTCTGGAACTCCCATTCTCTGCAGTGTTGGCCATAATTTATTACGATCCATACTGTCAAATGCCTTTGCATAGTCGATGAAACACAGGTAAACATCTTCCTGGTATTCTCTGCTTTCAGCCAAGATCCATCTGACATCAGCAGTGGTATTCCTGGCTCCATATCCTCATCTGAATCTGGCTTGAATTTCTGGCAATTTCTTGTTAGTATACTGTTGCAGTCGCTTTGAATGATTTTGAGCAAAATTCATATGTATATACACTCAAAGAACCACTTCTAGATCCCAAATTGATAAATGATACTGTCCTTGGGAATAACTAGTGTTCTCTTTCTCTAGTGACAGGTTTTGCATGGTCTTGGTCTTTTCATAATTAGAATCGTATTGCGTGAACTGTGGTATCTGACTTCACCTATTCAACAAATGAGATTTTTTCTATGTGGTTATGTGTTAAAGGTATTTGTTCTTGTCTGTCTGCTAGGAGGCATTACATTGTATGAATGTATTAAAAATAAATCATGTGTTTTTAAGGTTTGTATTACATAGTGGGTTAAGTGCTATGTCTACTAAACAAAAGGTCAGCAGTTCAAATTCACCATGTTTTCCTTGGAAACTCTATGGGACAGTTCTACTCTGATTTCTAGGGTCTCTATGAGTTGGACCAACTTGATGGCAGTAGGGTATTACAATCTTAACAATTATAACATTGTGTGTGTGTGTGTATACACAAAAGGAATTGACACCTTTGAATTGAATTAAACGAAGTCTGACAATTAAGTCCATGAACTTAATTGTTCTAAGTGCTACATAACTCATTACTGAACATCACTGTGGTCACCTTCAAAGTACTCCCCTTGGGAAGCTGTGCACCAATGCCAGCTCCTAGTCCACCCTTCAAAGCAATTTTGGAACTCTTTCTGGAATGGCCATTGCACACAGTGACAAGGTGGCAAGTTTGTGAACTTAACTGTCTAGTTTTCTGTGATGGGATTTTTAGCCAGTAAACAAATAACTGTATTGGAACACCTTCCCTACTCACCTGATCTGGCCCCCAGTGACTTTTCTCTTTACCTAAAGATGGAGGAAATATTGAAAGGAAGATATTTTGATGTCATTCAGGACTTCAAGGGTAATATGACAAAAGCTCTGATGGCCATTTCAGAAAAAGAGTTCCAAAATTGCCCTGAAGAGTGGACTAGGTGCTGGCATTGGTGTCTAGCTTACCAAGGGGCATACTTTGAAGGTAATGGTAGTGATATTCAGCAATGAGTTATGTAGCATTTTTTCTAGTATTGAAGGGGAGGCCCTTGGCCAGCCCGACTCCATCTTGCTACAAACAGTAGTTAAGACAACCATGTTGTAAACATTGAGTCCTGAGAGCTTGATGTTCCCCCGTCCATAGGAATTTACCTTGTACTGGTCATAAGTCACACGGCTCTTCTTTCCTCTCAGGAACATTGATTAATTGTTCTGTTTATATTCTTTCAGTTATTCTCTAAGACTACTGAACCGAATCACCAGGTAGTTTGGATGATTGTCAAGCCCCAACATGTTGGAGCCATGTAGACCCTCACAAAGAATACTGTTGAAACATCGAAAGAATTACTTGCATGGACCAGGAAAAATGCTAACCAGCTCCCCCACCCCCTTAATCAACCTACATAACCTCCAGGCTTAGCCTATGCATGCAGGCAGGCTTTGGAGGGGCTGACTCCCCTTGCCTCTTGTGTGTCGGTGCTCAATAAATGTCCTCATTTAATCACCTCACCTCCTGTCTCAGTATTGGCTGTGTGGACAGGTGGCTCAGATCTGTGATTGCGGTTACAGGATGTGTTTACAAACTTAATTAGCAGTCCTCATATTTTGGAAAAAGCAAAACTACAGAGATAGAAGACGTGAATGGTTGAGAGGAGTCAGGAAGGGAGTAGTTGGCTATAATGGGGCTTCAGAAAGGCATTTTTAAGGTAATGTAACTGTTCTGTAAGGTATCATTTTGATGTCTGCATGACTAGGAATTTGTCAAATCTATGGAATTATACATCACAAAGAGTAGACTATGCTATGTGCAAATTTGTAACAAGCATTTGTTTACCCCACTGTGGCAAACAATCTGAGACAAATGAATCTAACACTTTTAAAAAATGATGACATAATCTCCCTAACAGTGGGGACAAAAAAAGGAGCTAACCTGAAGAACTCTGGAGACCTTCATTTTTCTGGAAACTGTAACACTAACTAGCAACGGAACTGCAAAGGAATATTGCTTTAGCTAGTAAATTTGTTTCTCAGAACAGTGCTGGTTAGCACTTCTGAAATTAAATGGTTAGCAGGGTTGAACAATATGGATAAATTGCACGTGATGAAGCAAGCTTTTCACCATTAGAAAAATATCATAATTAGCAAGGGAGTTAGATGAAGAAGGCTAGAATGAAGATTAGTAAGGATAAAGAATAGCAATTCAGAATGACAAAAGGGAACTACTAGAAGATCTAACAATCTGAAATGTGTATACAGCTATTGATAGAACTTCAACACATATGAAGAAAAACAAATACAACTAAAAAGTGAAGTAGAAAACATCACAAGGATACAGATGTCAGTAAGCATGTAGACATGAACGGCACTATCAATCACATTGACGTAATTGATGTTTATTGAACATTGCACCCAACAGAAGCAGAAGATAGTTTAGCTATAAGTGTTCATTAAATACTCAGAATGCTAGACAGTTAAGAAAACAAAAAAGATCAATAAATTAAAAAAAACTGTGATATATTCAGCTCAAACCACAGAGTGGATGGCTTTAACAAAGAAAGATTTATTCTTACACAGTCCAGTAGGTTGCAAGTCCATATTCAGGGTGACCGCTCCAGGGGAAGGCTTTCCCCTTGTCGACTCTGGAGGAAAGTCCGGTATTGCATCAGTCTTTGTCCAGGGAGCATCCTGGCGCAGGAACCTCAGGTCTGAAGGACGTGCTCTACTCCCAGTGCTGCTCTCTTGATGGTAATGAGGCTCCCAATTGTCCTTTGTTTCTTTTTCCTTTTATCCCTTGCAAGCTAAAAGCATTAAGGGTGGGGCAAGCCATACTCCAGGGAAACTCCCCCTACAGCAAAGCAAGGAAGTAATCCTATACAGGAATCTACAGCCCCACCCTAATCCTTTAACATACAGTTTAGGGAAACCACAGAATGGAGGACAGTCCCAAGATACCGGGAATCATATCCCAGCCACGTGGCTACACACATTTTTGGGGGGACACAATTCAACCCATGACATTCACTAATCAGAATAAAACTTACCAAGAAAGAATAACAAATTACTGCTATATCCAACAATATACATAAAATCTGACAGACATAATGATGTTAAGTCAGACACTATACTTCATACAATATTATTCTGATTATCTTAAGTGCTGTCTTGGATTGAATTGTGTCCCCCAAAAATGTATGCGTCGATTTGACTTGGCTAGGAGTTCCAGTATGGTGCCATTCCTCCCATGTGTTGTGAATCCTGCCTCTGTGATATTGATGATGGAGAATGGGCTGCAGTTGTGTTAGTGAGGCAGAACTCAAGCTACAAGCTTGTGAGGTATAAGGGAGAGAAGTGAGCAGAGGAAGTTGGGGACCTCACACCATCAAGAGAGCAGCATGGAGAGCAGTATATGTCCTTTGGACCAGAAGTTCCTGTGCTGAGATGCTCTCCCAGAGTTTGAACTTAACCTACCTGACTGTGATTTATCGTCTGGATGTGCAACTCATAAATGGATTCGTGGATTACCACACTGTGATGACAAAATTGCTCTTCATAAAGCCTTCCACTCATGGTATTTTCTGTTAGAGCTGTACCAAGTGACTAAGGCAAGTCCAGAAAGGAAAATCTTACATCCGGAGACAGCAGAACACTGGTTACTCCTTGAGTAAATATCATTAAGAAAAAGGCATGAGGGACTCTTCTAGTGTGTTGGTGAATTCCCTGAGTTTGATCTCAGAGGAGGTTATGAGTGTATACACAGTTGTAAAAACTGTTTCATATACTTCCAATCAGTACACATTATGCACTTTATGCATGTATACCTGAGCAAAACATAAAAATTGTTTATAAGTGTCATTTTTCAGAGCTATTCACCTTTTACCTCCTGTCCCTGGTATCTTTCAGCCTCTCTCCCTGGACGGCTCTCTCCGGGGTCCTCAGGTCTTGGAGAAATGAGACCGCGTTTGCATAGTCAGTGCCTTACACCTAGGGAGAACAGGTGACAAAGCATGAAACTAAGGCCAAATTAGAGATTTAACCATTCTAAAGATGGGCAAACAGTTACAGTAGCAAAGAAATTATTTCTGTCAAAAAACACGATAAAAGTTTACCTAATGTACGAATACCATCTTTCTCTGGTCCCAAAAGGTAATTAGAAATCCCACAGAAGCCCACATCCAGAAAACGTAGGTGTTTCATCTATGGAAGAAATAAAGCAGCAGCGCCTTGACCCCAAATCCCAGCAGCCGCCCCTGAATCCAAGGGTGCTAGGTGGAGTCCTCCGTGTCCAAGCAAGGATACCTCTACATTCTTCCCCCCAGAGTCCTAAAGCTGGAAGTGGAAGTGCGCGACCATGCCCCGGCAGCCACGTTTCCTCGCACTGGTGCTCAGGTGGGATGTAGGTGTTTCATCTGTTGGCTTCCTGGCTGGTCATGTGGGAGAAGGAGCCACGGAGCAGAGGCGCTGCTCCCTCTCTTCCGTGCACTCCTGGCCTGTCGCCCTCCTTGGGCTGCTCCTGAGCCGCTGGGCTTCCTCTATCAGTGCGGTGCCGGTAGCCTGCTGCCGTTTCTGCCAGAATGAGGTTGGGACACGAGGGTAGGTGGGTTAGATCTGGTTTTCTCAATGAATTTACAGTAACTCAAGTGAATCCTCACTGAGCAATAGTGTAACTCAGCGTTAGCGTCACCTGGGAGTTTGTGAGAATTGCTGAGGCACTGACCGAATTGGCGTTAGCCTAGTGCAAGTGTTCTGCTCCGCGCTTGCAGCCTGCTGCTCACACTGAATTCCTCTTGCTTTCCTTAAGCAGAGTTTTAAGTTTTGCTGGTTAGCCCACTGACATTATAGTGAGGACGCAGCACTCACGCTTACAAGCTACAAGGACGCCAGCGCTACTTGCCCGTGTCCGCGCCACCCCCTCCTCGCCACCTGCACGCACTCTGGTTAAAGAACCCTGGTGACGCATTTGGGGGACAAAAAGGTGGCATTCTGAGTCTGCAGAGAATTACAGCCTGGGAAGCCCTATGAACTCCGTATGAGATGGCATTGAGTTTGCTTTTGGCTTTTGAATCTAATGGTGACAGGTATTTAAGATAAATCTATAAATACAGATTTGTAGTACATGCATTTTGTACCTTATCCCGTGATCAGGAGGAGAATCGTTACATGCACATCTGTGGGAATTTCTGATTGTAAGGCAGAAATTGTCCCACCCTTTTGTGCGAAACAGCATGTCCAAACCATTTGGTGTAATGTAAAACGTGATATAGCTGAACAGACTTCATACTGGTAAACAGAGGGTTATAATATCACACAGCCGGGGTTTGAGCAGGATCTTAAGAGAATTGCCAAGACAGAGTCTATAGGAGATTGGATGCTGGTGATTCAACAACAGTGTTCGCTACAAAAGACCCACACATCTGAACAGGTTGAAAGCTTCATGGGAGCAGAAGCCATTCATGTTTGCACTTTTGGAGTGGTGAGTGTATACTGAGCATGAGGACAATGTGGGATGCATGCGTAATGAAAGTATTCAAAATACTTGAGTAAATCCTAGAAGATCACCCACACTACAGTGCTGCAAAACCATCTCATCTTTTGTGATACTTAGTGTACTAAGTAGTTTTGCTTAAATAAATGTGCAACTATTAGAAAGTCGTGATTTATAGTAAGTAACTTTGAACGTGAAAAGTCTTAAATTGATGAGAATGTAATTTGTGGTATATGTAATACAACACATGGCGACCCATGAGCCTGATCCAACTTGACAGCACTTGGCTGGCTTGGCATACTATAACTAAAGAATGTTTTTTTTTTTTTTTTTGAACCAAATGGAGTATTGTAGAATGAAGATAATATGTCTATTTCAAATGTATTGAATGTAAGAGCAACAAAAGGACAGTATCTGATGCAGAAGAAAACTTGTGAAAAAATATACTAAAGAGTCAAGTCTGTTGGCACTGGGATGCCCAAATGGTTAAGATTACTGGTTGAAAAGCTGGTGTTTTGAACCTACCCAGAAGTGCTCTGAAAGACACAGCCAGCCTTGAAGACACTGTAATGAAGATGTACTCTGCACACGCAGAGTAGCCATGAGTAGGAATAGCCTTAAGGGCAACTAGCAAGAACAGGAGTCAAGCAGCAGCTGCATGTATTATTTCAAAATTTTTGCAGGTGGATATCCAGTTTTCCTAACATCATTTGTTAAACAGACTGTTTTTACCCCGGTTTACAACCTTTGGCCCTTTGTGAAATATGAACTATCATAAGAGAATGATGCTATTTCTGGGGCCTCAGTTCTGTTCTATTGGTCTGTATGTCTCTTTTTATATCAGTACCAGGCTATTTTGAATTTGAGCTGGTGCGATGGCACCTAACAACAACAAGAATTCTAGGGTAAGATTAGATCGCTTTAAGAGAGTATTACTTAAGTGAGGATCAAAAAATTAGTGTCTTAGTGTGGGTTCTCTAGACATGGAAAACTAATAGGGTGTATAAATGTATATGTAAAGAGATTTATATCAAGGAAACAGCTCACACACAACTGTACAGGCAGAAACATCCCAAGTCCTGGATCCAAAAACAAGCCTCATACAGCTGCTGAAGCTGATGAATGCAAGGGTGGCTGCTTGGAGAGCAGGGTTCCTGTCTGCAGGCAGTGAAGGTTGAGGAATGCCAAGATGGCAGACAACTCTACCAAGTTTTTCCTGATTCACACAGTCACAGTGGCTGGTAAACCCAAGATCGACAGTGGCTTCTAGCTTATGTCCCAAGAACTGGATGTCAAAAGACAAGAGAGAGGTAGCTGCCGCATCCACAATAAGACAAAGACTTGGCGAGGTAAGCAGGAGGGAAGTTGGCAGCAGAAGAGGGAAAGATGAAGGCTGAGGCAGCGGGGAGCCACCAGCATCACTCAGCAGATACCATCATGGGGAGAGACTACGACAACATACGACTGCCCGAACGGTGAGAATCATGACAAGCCAAGCTGACACACAACCTCACCTATCACAGTTAGATTTAGCCATGTACAAGGTTGAAGAGGGATAACATATTGAGTAAGTGGGAATGGGAAATGTGTTTCTGTTAGAAAAAACAAACGTATGAATCCCGGAGGCTTCCAACTACCCGTTTCCATCCACTTGTTGATGAAAGTCAAGAGATGATACCGATATCAAAAATCCAAACCTGTTGCCACCAAGCCAGTTCTAACTCAGCCACTGTGTAGGGTGGAGTAGTAGTGCTTCACAGGGTTGGTTTCTAAGGAGCAGTTGGTAGGTTCTAACTGTTGACCTTTTGGTTAGTAGCCAAGCTCGTAGCCACTGTGCACGATGACGTGTTCAGAGATGACAGAAGCAGAGAAACAGATGGGTTGGGGGAGAGGTTGTCGGAAGCCAGATTGGAAGAGCCGATGGCAGCAGGTCATTTAGAAGCACAGTGAGTTTTTGAGGTGTTTTGAAATCCAGTAGACAGCTGCTGATGGGCAAGGAGCAGGGAATGGTGTGAGTATATTTGTGATTTAGAACAGACTGCTGGAGTTCCTGTGCTGCAGGTAGATTTGGGAATGTTGACCATGACTGAATGATGTTAGAAGCTTGTTATGAGCAAGTTAAGGAAGACTGTGAGGTAGCCTAGATGTGGAGATTGATGGTGAATTAGGACGATAGTGGATTATAGTGGTTCGAAGGGCATTGGTTGATAGAATGGTCATGCCTTGGGTTATAGGCTATAAAACATTCAAGGTTTCTGAATGTTGATGTGGATAATGTGAGATCTTGTTAAAATGCCAATTTTGACTCAGGAGGTCTGGAATGGATGTGAGATTCTACATAGCAGAGATAGGCTCTTCGTTTATGCCAAAAATAAAGTATAGAAATTAGAATGTGAATTAAAATGAGGGAGTGGTAAAGGCAGATGTCTAGAAGCTGGAGCAGGGACATGGTGAGTACTGCCGTAAAGGAATGAGGCTGGATATGAATTGTTTGGGGACCAGCTGTGTGCTTTGTCCCCTGTGGTTCCTTAGTGAGGTAAAAGGGTAGCACTGGAGACCAAGAGAGTGACCCTGGAGGCCATGTAAGCCCTATTCCACTGTCTGTGTGGTATTTATAGCATTGGATACTTAGGGCCATCTTAACTTATGTGACTCTTGGAGCTGGCACCAAGGGTCAGTAACAACACTACCTTGCGCCCAGAGTTCTCTGTGCTAATGACAGAGCACCATGGATGGAGCTGCTCTGGCTGACAGGCTGAGCCCCAGGCCCTCCCAGGCCATCCTTGTCCCATCCCTGAAAGCTATTTTTGGCTTCTCCAGGCAGTACAGGCTTACTAGTGCAGCTATAATACTATAGCTCCAGCTTTTACTGTGTGGTGGGTGAAGAAGGATGAGAGTTGGTAGGCCCTGGCTCTGTTTATGGGGTCTTGAGTGAGGCTAATGCTCTCATGACATTGTGACCAGAAGAATGACAGTGAGAATGAGTTCAGCTGGATTCTGTGTGGAGCCATCAGACCTATCCTTTTTCAGTGGGGGATGTTTTTCCCTTGAACTTCTCAGGTGTATGAGAACTGTGAATCCCCAGTCCAGGTCCTTGTCCTTACACCTGTCTGTACAGAGCCAAAACACCAAACTCATTTCTGTCAAGTCAACTGAAATTCATAGAACCCTCTGAGGATGGAGTGGAACTGCCTCATAGCATTTCCAAAACTGTAATCTCTGTAGAAGCTGACTGCCGTATCTCTCCCACAACACAGGCAGTGGGTTTGAACTGCCAGCTTCTCAATTAGCGGTCAGATACTTTAAACACTTGGCTACCCCGGCTCCCTGTACCTGGATCTGGCATTAAACCATGCTCATTTTCTACTGCTTGCTACACTCTCAAATTAGGATCTAAAATTAAAGTATTTTTTCTTGCTGGAGAGTCTCAACATACAAGGAGTGTGTACTTAAGTTCTTGTGTGTAGTTTCCACCACTGTAAGAAACTTTCTAGATCGTGGTTTTCTGCTGAGAATTTTCCAGTTTGGTTGGTGTAAAACTTTTCAAACACAGAGAAAGTTGTTGAGGGTGTTCTACTTTTTGTCTTACTTTCTGCTTTATAAAGCATAATGTCCATCTCCAAAGATTGATCTGTCTTGATAACATGTCCAAAGTATGTGTGATGTCCTTGTTTCTCAGTAGCATTCTGGTTGTACTGCTTCTAACACGTGTTTGTTCAGTCTGTTGGCAGTGCATGGTATACTGAATAATCCTTGCCAACACCAGAATTCAGAAGTATCAATTCTTCTTCCATCTTCTGTATTCATTCATTCACCTGATGCAGGTTACTCTAAAAGTCACTGAAATTTTGAGAAGCTTCTCAAAGATTCCTAATACATTTAATAAGCTATACCAGAATGCCTAATATGTTATACATTTTAGCCATGTAAGAAATATCATCCCAAGTTAGATGAAATGAACTTACAGACTTGAATATTGTGGTGACTGTTAGAAAGAGAGCTAATTTATATTTTGGCCATTTGCACAAAAGTAGTGATAGACCATTTAATGATAGACTGAATGGTTACATTTAAAAATTTTTGTAATTACAAATGACAATTCCTGGGACAGACATTAAATATGTCATTTGATTTCTGTCATATTTAGAATTAGTTTAGTTTACTTAAATTATGCTTTTACAGTAGATAATGTCTTCAAAGTTCCAGCTCCGTATGAACTTTAAACATTTGCTTTATAAAGACTAGTTCCTAATTCTTTTCCTCAGCCGGCCTGATGCACTTCCATTAGCTACCTTTGGACAGTCAGCTTTACTACTTTCTGAGGCATCTTGTCCATGTGTATGCAAAAGCAAGTACGTATACTTAGACACCGTTATCTACCCTACTTTGTGACACAGAAGGTTGCACAGATTATCCTGGAGATCTTCTCATAACAAAGGTGGCCTCAGGTGTGCAGACCACAGCTACATTCCAGATGGTTTCCGCAGCTGTGACCTTTTGGAAGGAGAATGCTGGGCCTGTCCTTTAAGGGGCCTGTGATTGGGTTTGAACTGCCAGCCCTTTGGTTAGTAGTCCAGTGCTTAACCATGTGTGCTGCTTCCTTTCATAACAAAACAGTATAAAAATAATAAATAAAAAACCCAAACCCAGAGCTCTAGAATCTGTTCTGAGCTCTGTATGATTTTCTTGGCCTTAATCTTTAGAGAAGCAGATTTCCAGACCGTTCTTCCACTGTACACCCCTGGGTGAGTTCAAACAGCCACCTTTTGGTGAGTAGTTCAGAGTAAGACATTTGTGCCACTCATGGAGCTTCTAAAAGTACATGTTGTTGTCAGCTACCTTTCAGTCAGTTCTGCCTCATAGTGACCGTAAGTACAACAGAGTGAAATGCTGCCTGGTCCTGCACTATCCTCTCAATAGTTGTTAGGTTTGAGCCCATAGTTGGAGCCACTGTGTCAGTCCATGTTGTTGAGGGTGTTCTGCTTTCTCTCTGACCCTCTGCTTTATGAAGCATAAAGTCCGTTTCCAAAGATTGATCCATCTTGATAATGTGTCCAAGGTATGTGCATTGTCCTTGCTCCTCAGCCTCAGGAGTGTTTTGGTTGTACTGCTTTTAATACATACTTGTTCATTCTGTTGTAGTGCATGGTATATTGAATATTCTTTGCTAGCACCATAATTCAAAGGTATCACTTCTTCTTCTGTCTTCCTTATTCATTGTCCAGCTTTTGCATGCATAATAGGCAACTGAAAAACACCATGGCTTGAGTCAGGCACACCTTAGTCTTCAGGATGCTGTCTTTGCTTTTCAATACTTTAAAGAGGTCCTTAGCAGCAGATTTGTCACATGTAATATGTCATTTGATTACCTGATGCTTCTTCCATGGATGTTGATTGCGGATCAAAGTAAAAGTACATCTTTGACAAGTTCAGTCTTTTCTCCATTTATCATGATGTTGTTTATCGGTCCGATTGTGAGGATTTTTGTTTTGTGTTGAGGTGTGATTCATACTGAAAACTGTGGTCTTTGCTCTTTTTTAGTAAGCGCCTGAAATCCTCTTCATTTGTAGTGCGCAAGCCAGAGTCTGTATTCTTCTTCATGTAGTCGTTTCTTGAGTTATTTGTGCAGCATACAAATTTAACAAGTGTACCCTGAGGCACACCTTCCAGACTTCAAACCAGGTAGGAGCCTCTTGTTCTGATCGAACCTGACTTACACATCTAGTGCTGCTGTAACAGAAATACCAAAAGTGGATGACTTTAAGAAAGAAGAGTTTATTTCATCACAGCAAAACAAGCTAAAGGTCCAAATTCAGGGTTTTCAGTTCCAGGGGAAGGCTTTCTCTGTTAGCTCTGGGGGAAAGTGCTTGTTGTCAGTTTTCCCTTGGACTGGGAGCTTCTTAGGCTCGTGGATCCCTGTATTTTTATCTCCCTTTCTGTTTGTCTCCCAAGAGATTGCCACAAGATGCAAGGTAAACTATTAGATTAAGTCCTGTCTCACTAACACAGTTTCTGCTCATTCTCCCTCATCAACATCGTAAGAGGAAGAATTTCCCAGTCCTGGGAATCATGGCCTAGCCAAATTGGTACACATCTTTGAGGGGACAGAATTGAGTCCATGACAGAAAACTGCCTCTTGCTCTATGTACAGTTTCCTCTTGAGCACAATTAAATGTTCTGGAATTTTCATTCTTGGCAGTGCTGGAACAGGTGGAGTGAAATAAGTTGACTGCATCTTGAGTGTAACCTGCAGCATTTTGTTCTCTTCTGTCTCCGTGCAGGAGTCCATTGTCTCCTTCCTTTTCTGTCAAGATTGAGGACTAATCTATGCTTTCTTTACAACTATGGAAAAAACAAATGATGATAATCTAAAATCCATAAGAGGAAAACAGAGTAATCTGCCTTGTGATTTATGATGGCCAGACCATTTCCAGGTTGCGTGTGCTAATGATATGTAAGGGCCAGGGGGATACTACTAGGTACTGATTAGAACCCATGGAGCATCATTAATTTTACTTGTAATTGCTATAACCTGGAATAAACAAACTTAACAAGAGTTTAAAGAGGTAAAATCTGAAAATAAATGAAAGAATAGTAACTATAGGTCCCAGTAAAGGTAAAAATCAAGTAATTGATGGGAGATGCACCAGTGAATAAAAGTTGGGAATACTTAGCTGTTGGGAACTTCTTTCTTCATCCCGAGTACAGGTTTCAGTAATGACAGTCAGGAGGGTCTTCATTTCATCCAAATTTTCTATTTCTTAAATGTTAAAAGAAAATATTAAGAGTGGCAAGTCTTTTGTGTTCTATTCGAATGGTTCCTGTGAAAGCTTTCTTAAAAGATATCCTTCAAAATTATCTTGACTATTATTTTTATACTTCAGGGCTCCTTGGATGTGTTCTCATGAGTCTAGCTCCAGCTGGGTCACACTCTCCATGCTCAAGTGTTGCGAGAAAAGACAAGCAAGGCCTGGAGAGCAGAAATCACTCAAACACCAATGATTATTAGAAGAAGGGCATTTATTTCAGCCAGTAGAGCTATGGTGAACAGTGTCGCAAAATGACTGAGCTCCCAGATCTGCTTTGTTCCTTTTCTTTTATAAGTTTTGCACAGAAGCAGACAAGGGAATTTCCATACTGTTTCTTCATTGGCATTAGCAAGTTTGCAGATTTCCATACTGTTCTCTTATTGGCATTAGCAAAATTACAGAAGGAAAGATAAAGCGTTAGCTTCAAGTTGCAGAAAAGGAGGTTCATCTTTTCCTAGGAGCTGACCTTATCACAGGAAATGCTTGTGGGGGAGTTGTCTGTGAGAAGCCTTGTAAGGCTTCTGGTATTTCAGATACAGCTTTTCACTGTCCTCTCTCAGAAGACAAAGAATAATGACACATCAATGATTAACACCTGGGCTTAGTCTACGTCCTAGATGGGGGCCGTTGCATGCTCTTTAAACTCTTGGTGCTGGTTTTTTCACAGGATCAGTCACTGAAGAAGGACACCATTTTTAATGAAGTAGAGAGTCAGCAGAAAAGAGGAAGAAAACCAATGAGTCGGATTGACACAGTGGCTTCCACCATAGGCTCGAACATAGTGACAATTATGGGGGTGGCACAGGACTGGGCAGTGTTCAGTTTTGTTGCACAGAGTGTTGCTACGAGTCAGAATGAACCTAACAACAAACTTATTGGGTTAAAAATGCTTTAGTGTATCTGGAAGGTTTCTTTTTAAAATGTGTTTCAGTGCAATGCAGGACATGCTACGTAATACCTACCGACACACAGATCTGAGTAATTGACATGAGGTATCACTGACCCTTGTCCCCACCTGTACCCTGTTGTAGACATACTTTAAGAACTGAACCTCAAATTCCCTCAGTGGTACAGCCTACAGGAGTGCTGTATACACTGTTGCCACTCCACTTCAGAGTGCTTTCATTTTCCAGTAATGATTTCTGTCATGGGCCAGCTAAGTCTCCCTGAGTAATTCTTTCTTGCAGGTCTGACAAGGACCCTTGAGAGTCTTCAGAGAACCCCAGGAACACTCACAGCTGAATCAAATAATCCTATCAGTCTCTTCCCCTACCCTGTCTTTCCCAGGCTCATCAGGAAAAGGAGATTCTATTTACTGGGCATCTTCCCTTGTTCCCTTCATTTAATGTAAGCACACTCATGAAAGTGTGTAAGCCATCCTCCTTGGGACTGTATTTCCCCTTATTTTAGATAACTCATTGCTGTTGAGTTGATTCTGACTCACAGCTACCCTATAGACAGAGTAGAACTAGCACTTAACTACTACGCCACCAGGGTTTCCTTGTTTGAGATAGCTGGTATTTACGTTATCCATTCCTGTCAAACCATTACTGAGGAGACAAGGATGTTCTTTGGTCTTGAAGAGTGTGTTCCAGTTAGAACTTTGAACATCTGTATCTATAACCGAATGCTGTTAGTGTTCATGTCCTGTCTTATTAGCCAACTGAAATAAGACAGTAACTGCAAGGGGAACAGAGAGTTGGGAGCAACATGGGCCTGTCAACTACAACCCTATGTGCTCTCTGTACCAGACAATTCTAGAGACCAGAGAGTTCTAGAGGTTTTCGGTTCTAATAGTGTCCAGGGCTTGGGTTTGGTACTGGAATTCTCTGCCCTTAACCCTCCCATGTCCATATTTGGTGGTCCAGATGTTGCAACCTCTTCTGTCATGGATTCTTGGATGGTCAGGGATGGAAAGGTTGACTGGGAAGTATCTTCCTTTCCAATGATAATTGGGTCCAGGGTTAGGTGAAGGACATGGTCTCCTCAATCTGCACCTGCTCCAAGGTCTAGGCGAGCATAGTACGTGGAGCCAGCACCTGCTGTAATTTCCTGAAAAAGATTGTTCAAAACAAGCTTTTGGGTAGCCAGACAAAGAAAGGAGGGAAAGGGATGTTGGTTGGGGATTTCACATCCGTTACCAAATCCAGTCCACAGGGAGCCAGCTTGCTGCAGTCATGTAACTGATTAGAACCCATGACCTGATTCAGGTTCCAGAGATCAAGGTAGCAAGTGTGCTCTCCCAACGTGTGGCAAACTGGGCTCCCCCTCCCTCAAAGCAGACTAGGATGCATCATTTTTGGTAGCAAATGATATGAAAGCTTATTAGGGGAAAGTATGTTCCAAAGAGGGAACGGGTCATTCCCCATGAGTGGAAAGAGACCCAGTATACATTTTCGGGGTGCTTTTTATTGGCAAAAGCAAGGGGTGATGTAAAAAATGGGAGAGGAGGTAGTAAGATGGTTTTTGATTGGGTTTGAGGCTACAGTAGCTACTGCACAGCTGCCAGGAGGAGTTGTTGTCTTTGCATCACAACTGCCAGGAAGAACTTATATTTACATCACAAGCTGTCAATGTGTGGCAGATCCGGTCCCTTGGTAACCTATCAGTACTGTCTGTGTTCTATAATGCAAAGCACTACCTTTGTTATCTCCTCAAAAATGTTAGATTCTGGAGCAAAATATGTCCGAATGTGGCGGCAGAGATCAGGTTCCCTAGCTAATCTTGACAAGCCCAGTGTCAACCATCTTTGTCTTCATTTGGTTGGATTCTAGTCAGTCATACTTATCCATCCCATCTAATTCACAAGGGGTGGCAGCCTCAGGCTCTAGAGTTCTACCTACTTCCAGGCACTTCAGGCAGCTCCTTCCCACACTCTCATCCCCAGACCTCTTGAGGTAGGTCAACAGGTCCTTCCTGTAAACTTTGGAGTCCACACACAACTCCCTTCCTTCTGAGCAGCCAGCCCTTCCTCTCCCTCTTACCCCTGCCCCTGCAGGCTAGGCCAAGAGTGCCAGTGGAACATCTCCAAACTCAGACTTTCTTTTGGTTGCTGCACTTCCCCCACTTGCACTCAGTGAGTGAACCTGGGTGATCACCTAAGGGAGCTGACCAACCTGTCTACTCACTGGCTCCCTTTAACTTCCCAATCCTGGAAGAGGTTGCCTTCTAATGGGCACCGACTTCCTGTCTCATTGCATCCAACAGCAAATGACTTGTTGGAAATTCAGAAAGGAAAGCAGCTACTTTTTTTTCTTCAAGTTCTTCAACTGCAACTCCCATTCTCTCAGCAGTTTTGCATGTCTTTTCAAATGCAAAATATGGGCAGGGCTCTACATCCCATAAAGACCCGAGCCATCTAGTCAGTCTGACTCATAGTGACCCTAGAGGTCAGAGGAGAACAGCCTCATTGAGGAAACTCTATACACACAACTACTATATTTCAGCAGCCAGTGTTTCCCTGGGACAAATCTCTTCCCTTTTCTGCATTTCTAGTCAAGAAATGGCTGAAAGTAGTTACAAAATTTCTGTAATCTCTAGGAAAACCAGTCAATTCTGACACACCGCAACCTGTAATATGTAATATGCATTTCTAGCCTCTGATACTGGACAAAGGCCCCAGGTTTTGTATCCTGCCCTGAAAAAGTCAGTTTCTAAGACAGGTATTTGGTTGGCCAAAACATTTTTATTTCTGTGTGCTAGCAGACATGGAGAACAGCGACGATTTTTTCCATCAAAGCTTGTTACTGTTGGTCAGGCAAAATTAGAGTTTTAAAGGAGGTGCTACATGCCACGTCAGCACAGGGGCCCAGGTTAGGAGACCAGTGAAAGCACTTTGGGAGAGGTACCTGTCCCGGAGCAGGCTGCATCAGATCTGCAGTCTAGGAAACTCTCAGCTGTCAATTTAAAGCTGGGGAGTCACCACTGATGCCTTTATTGGCCCCTCTACTGGCTGCCTGGCCTGCCTGGCACTTGCATTCAGCATCTTCATTTGCCTCCCCGCTTGTTTAATGTAGCTAAAAAAGCTGTAAAAGGTGCAAAGATTAGTATCTCAGTGGCTCTCATCAGTTTTAGTGTGTGATTTCTTGGGCCAAGTAAAGGAAGCCAGGAATTTTAAGAAAAGAGAAAAAAACAAGTGAAAAGTCAATTCTATGAAGAATTAATCCTATTTTATTTTCTGTTTTAAAATCAGGGGCCTCAAGGCTCTCACCTGCTTCACAAACATTTCGGCTGGCTTTACAACACTACGTAGGAGAAACATTCACTATCCATGGTATGTTGAGTTAAACACATCATCCTCAACACATTACCCTTTTAAAATATTCTGGTTTAGTCTTCTCCACACTTGAACTGTCTTCCCATTCATATGTGTATAGATTTTGGCCTCCAGGTGGTAGAAACCAGAAGGCTACTCACCCTGAAAATCCTCCTGCTTATCTGGCCTGGCTTTGGCCCCACGTTCCTTCACTTCTTTCAGCTTGAAAAATGCAGAGTGTGTTCTTATCTTTTGGTTTTCTGTTTCCAGCTCTTTACACATGTCATCATGATACTTGCTTTAGCTACTTGATGCTCAAGAGCAATTTCAGATTCTCTTCTGACATCCAACTTGGACAGTAGTTGTATTAACTGGTCTTCCTTGTAGGCCTGTGGATCTTAGCACTGACAGCATTGTAGTTCAGGATGGACCTTCAAGTTTTCATTCTTGGCATAGTAGACCACATGATAGTCTGATACTAAACGGCTAGTATATCAGTCCATTTCAGCTCACTAATGCCTAAGATATCAATGTTTTATGCATTCCATTTAGTTCTTGAGGAATTCCAATTTTTCCTAGATTCATCCTTGGTATGGAAACCCTGGTGGCTTAGTGGTTAAGTGCTGTGGCCACTAACCAGAAAGTTGGCAGTTGGACTCCACCAGGTGCTCCTTGGTTATTCTATGGAGTAGTTCTATCTTGTCCTGTAGGATTGCTTTGAGTTGGAATTGACTTAGCAGCAATGGGTTTGATTTGTAGTTTGTACATTCCATGTCCTCATTGTTAATGGATGTTTGCAGCTATTTCTTCTCATGTTGAGTCATGCCACATCAGCAGGTTAGGGTCCTGTAAACTTGAGTCTATCCATGTTATTAAGGTTAACTCTGAGGAGGCAGCTCTTCCCCACTTGTCTTTTGAGTACCTTCCAACCTGGGGTGATTATCTTTCAGCACTGTATCAGATAGTATTCTGCTGCTATTCATCAAGTTTTCTCTGGTTAACTCTTTTCAGAAGTAAATTGCCAGGTCCTTCTTCCTAGTCTGTCTTATTCTGGAAACTCAGTTGAAACCTGTCCACCATAGGTCACGCTGCTGTTACCTGAATGTGGGTAATACAATGTTGCTGGACGAAACTTCTGAATCCTGTTACCTGCCCCCCAAAGCCAATCTCTGAGACAGGTATTTGAGTGAGTGATCAAAGGCATTTTTTTTAGCTGTGTTTTGCCAGCAAGAACATGGGGGAGACAGACATATTTGAATCTCTAGACCTGTCTGAACTGGGCAGGCTTAGCAGGAGTTTTTGTATGAAGGGCTATGTGGGCATGAGCATTGGGGTCAGGGGAACAATGAGAGCAGTTGGGAGGGGCCCTCCCAGAGTGGGTTGGTGCAATATGCATACCAAAAGCTGGGTTTGGATGCTCAGGCTGTCTCTTGGGCCAATCTCTGGGCCTGAGCTGGCTGGCATTTCCACCTCAGCATCTCCATTTATTTGTTTGATGTACCTAAAGAAGGCTGCAAAAAACTGTAAAGGTTACTATCTCAGTGGTTCCTGACAGTGTGTGACTTCCTGGGCTAGGTAAAAAAAGGAAATTAGGAATTTGAAGAAAAGAGAAGAAAAACACAAGTAAAAAAGTCAATTTTCCAAGAAGAATTAAATCTTGGCTGTCTATTTTAACTTCCCTTTATAAAGTCAGGGTGTCTACAGCTTCTCTCCTATTTCTTTAGCTTCCAGCATCACAGCAACATGCGAGCCCCTGCAGTCTGATAAACTGATAGACATGTGGGGGTTACAGGGAGGATTAGGAGCCAAGAAAATCATTACAAATAGTAACTGTATTCCACACAGTATCATTTGTCACCCTGAAATTATATGATGTGATACTACCCAAAGAAAAATCTTGAAAAACTAGAATAAAAATGACTATTTGAAATTTTTGTTTATTGAATGTCAGACATCTTGATATTTGGATATAGCTAAAGGAGATCTTTGGAACACCAGGTTACTCTATGTCCCTATTGAATGTTGGCAGTTATAATGATCTATTTTCTGGTTAAAATAGTTCACAATAGGTAATTTTTTAGAGTGAATTGTTTCTTTAATCTCTCACTCTGTTCCAGAAATGTGGGGCTAAACTGAGATAGTAGAAAAGGTAGAAAATAACCAACCTGAAAGAGCGTAATAAATATTTACATTATAAACACACAACATAGCTGACTTCTCTAGGCCATTAAAAAAAAGTCTAAATTTTTGTTTCCTTTATATTTTCACATACTCCCTCTGTATATGTGTGTTCACAGGTCCAGCCAAGTGCCGTCGAGTCAGACAGGTAAAGACGGAAATACTTAAATTCTCCTCAACAAGGACATTAAAAAAAAGCATGCTGAGTTATAATACAAATACTAACAATAGAATTACATAGGTGAATAAATGAGCAAGAAGCATTGTGGTATATTGATCCATCATAATAAAATACAGTGACAAAAGAAAAAATTATTGTTACATGCAACAAGCCAGACAAAAGGTGGCAGACGTAGTGTTGACTTTATGAACTCAGACACAATACATTTCATATAGTATGATTCGAATTCTATGAAGTCTAAGAATAGGTAAATCTCACCTCTTGCAATAACAGAATACTCCTTGAGTGTATATCAGCCTGGAAAAAGGGCACGAGGGAATCTACTCGAGTGCTGGAAAATCTGCCTAACTTGATGTTATACGAGGTTATATAGTATGTATCCAAATCTCAAAATCGAGGCGTTGTCCACTTAAGCTTAGTAAACATGAACTTATTATACGTGAGTGTACCTGAGAAAAAAGTAAAAATTATTTATAATAGTCGTTTTTGAAAGGACTTTACCTTTTACCATGAGTCGGATCCGACTCGACGGCACTTGGCTTACCTTTTACCTGTTGTCCGTCAGAAAGAATAGTGCATACCTGCCTCTTATCCTGAGAAACACTTCTCACAAGTGTGCTTAGCTCTTACAGAGTTCAGACTGGGTTTGTAGAGTCGGTGACTTATTCCTAAGGAAAGATACCTATCATGCAAGAGAAGACAAACCATGAACTAGAAGCTAAAGTAGGCATTTTTAACAATTTTAAAGATTGGCAAATACATAGGAGGGCCAACAAGTTATTTCTCTAAAAGACATGGTAAATACTGACTTTCAAATGGCTAAGTATGCAAATACATCTTCCTTTGCTCCCCAAGGGTCTTCGGAATCTTTGCCTGCTGAACCGTCTTTCTGTGCGCACGTCAGAAAACGCAGACTTTTGTCTACAGAGGCAATAAAGACACCAGTGGACAGACGGTAAGTCCAGCGCGGAGGCACTGAACTCCCTGGCCACTAGGTGGAGCCCTCTGGGTCCGCTTTTGGGATCCGTTTTCTACGCAGCTGACATTGCAAGAAACTGCTGTAACAAAACGGAAGCGGAAGTGCTTGTCTAAGGGCCAGCAGCCATACTTGGTCCCCGGGCTGCACCTGTGTGAGGGAGGGTTCGGGTTTGTGTCTTTCCTGGTTCAGCAGCAGGTACAGCCCACCCAGCCGAGGGCTCTGCTCCCGTTCTTGCACATTCCTGGCTTCCCAAAGAGCTGCCGGACTTCCGGAGCAGGGTTGTGCCGGGAGGAGCGGTGGGGTGCGGAAATGGTCGGGAGGTGGAACCGTGATGGGCTTCCCTCCAACACTCCTTTTTCACCGAACCCTTGCGGGTCCCAGCGCATCTGGGCACGTCCGCTTTCTTAGCTGCCCGCAGGCTGAACACCTGGTAGGTGGATGGCACTGTGTCTCTGGGTGGAATGACTGGTAAAATTGGGGGAATCTCGCCGAGCAAAAGTGGTTTTTCAGATCAGCGGCATCAGCTTCCGTAGGAAGATTGTGAGACGTGCAGTCGGGAGGCTCGGGGTGGTTGGCCCCGAGTCTCAAGGCCTTGCACCCCCGCTGTCCTGTGCACTGCCCAAAATGCTGCAGCGCTGTTTTTGAGTATTAACTGTTCATACAGAAAAGATTATGGTGAAGTAAATAGAGCCTACTCTCTTTTAATGGTTTTAGGGGTTTAAGATAGATGAATTTAAACCATGAGTTGGAAATTAGTAGGTGGATTTAGAACCACTGAAAGAAAAGTTGCCCTGAAGTCAAGTTCAGTGCATAGCTACCCTATAGGACAGTAGAACTGCCCCATAGGGTTTTCAAGGCAGTAATCTTTACAGAGTAGACTGCTGTATCTTTCACCCACATCTTTCTCAAATTTATCCCAAATTCAGGAGGAAACTACAGGTACATTTCCTGGAATTTCTTTGGCTTTAAAGCAGACATTCTCGTTGTAATTATGTGACAAACCATATGACCATTGCTACTTGGTTTGCAGATAAAATGAGATGTGCCTGATGAAGGATTTATTGAGCTCACACAGCAGTGTTTGTCAAAGATTTTAACGGTTGGCTAAGTCAGGATCTGAGCCAGCTTAGATCCTGGTGATTCGGCCATGGTTTTTGCTACTAAAGAGCTATATTTAGGTTGAGGGCTTCTTGGAACAAAAACCACAGGCGATAAAGGCCAAACGGGAGGCATATGTTATAAAGGGCACTGTTGGTAGTGCGGTGTGATTAAACACTCGACTGCTGATTGAAAGGGCAGCACTTCAACCCCAGAAAAATCTCAGTATTTGAATAGATCCTCAAGGGTCAGCCACACGTTGTTAGGTACTGTATCTTCAGTTCCAATTCGTAGCAACCCATGTACAATAGGACAACACATTAACTGGCCTGTGCCTTCCTCAAAAGCCTTTCTTTATGTTTGCATCCATTTTAGCTACTCGATCGAGCCATCTCTGAACGTCGCTGTAGTTTACCAAGCATGATGTCCTTCTCTAGGGACTGATCCCACATAATAACATGCCTAAACCCTGTGAGATACAGTCTTGTCATCTTTGCTACAAAGGAGCCTTCACATTTATTTCATCCAAGACAGATTTGTTTTTTTGGCAGCCATGCTACAGTGTTGCAAATGATACCTCATCCTTTGTAATAATTATTTTACACAGAACTCTTCCTTAAAGAAATGTGAAATGTACAACTACTAGAGAAGTGTAATTTGTAATTTTGAACATGAAAAGTAACACTAAAATTGAGTAACTATTGTGTGACATCTGTAGTATGTTTAGAGAATTTGTTTTAAACCACATGTAGGATGAAGGTCATAAACGTGTATCGAATCTATGGAATTTATGGAATATAAGGGTAAGAAAATGAAGATCATAAACGTGTATCGAATCTGTGGAATGTAAGTATGATATAATGGCCCTTTACGTAGAAGAAAATACATATAGACACTAAAGAGTCAAGTAGTGAGTCCCTGGGTATTGCAGATAGTTAAAGATTACTAGCTGAAACCCACCCAGATAGGCCTTGGAAGACGAGCCTGGTGATCTGTTACCAAAAGGTCACAGCCTTGAAAATCTGTGAAGAACTACTCTGCACGCATGTGGTTACCGTCAGTTGAAATCCACTTAAAGGTAACTAACACCAAACAGTCAAGGAGCAGGTGTATATTTCATTTCAATAATGTAAAGTATATGTCAAATTTGTGAAATGATTGCTAACTCAAATGCCAGTAACATCATCTGTTTTTTGTTTTAAACTATGTAAAATTATAACTCTCAAGTTTTTTTATTTTTTTAATTGTAGAAGTCAACCTTTTTTCATATTAAGGAGAAGGTGACCGAGATTCAATGACCTTATGGAGTCCATTTGCATGCTACAGTTCTTATATGTAATTTCATTTCTCTAAGTGAGTACAGCCTAAAGTTGGTGTGAAGTGTTTCATACCCATTTTCTCTCTCTATTCCCCTGGTATCTAAATTCACCTCGTTTCGCTTATGTGCTGAGTTGAAGACACTAAGTTTTTTTTTTTTTTAATACTATCTTTTGTTCATTTTCATACTAATTTGTGTGTGTGTTTGGTAGAATATATATAACAAAGCTTTTTTTCTTTTTAAGCCTTTTTACATGTTTAGTAACACTGATTACTCTGGCCATGTGTACAACCATCACCACTATCAGTTTCTAAATTTTTCCATCACTCTTAGTAGAAACCCGCTTCCTGTTAGGCTGTAACTCCACTTCCTCCCTCCATGCAGCCCCTGGCAGCCACTAATAAATTTTAGTGTCTATACACTTGCCTCTTCTAGGTGTTTCATGCAAGTAGGGTCATAGAATATTTGTCTCTTTGTGTCTGACTCATTTCATTTAGTATTTTCATGTTTCATCCATACTGTAACATTTATGAAAACTTCATTTCCTTTTACCACTGAATAATAGTCTGTTGTATGGATATACTCCATTTTGTTTATCTATGCATCCGCTGATGGGAATTTGGGTTATTTCCACTGTTGGGAACTTGTACATATTACTCCCATGAACGTTGGTGTGAAAGTACCTTATTCTAGTTAGCTCTTGTTGTTGAGTTTCCTTGAGTTGCTGCCACCTCTTAGTGACTCTATAGTGCAGAGTGGAACTGCCCTGTAGTGTTTCCCAGGAGCTGCTGGTGAGTTTGAACTACTGACTTTGTGATTAGCAGCTGAGCTCTTAACCCACTGTGCCACTAGGGTTCTTTTAGTTTCCTAGAGCTGCTGTAACAGACAGAGCACAAGTGGGTTCCTTTGACAGACATGTTTGTTTTCTCACAGTTTCAGAGGCTAAAAGTTTGAATCCTGGTGGGCTCTCTAGGAGACAGCTTTCTGTCTGCGGGCTTTGGTGGAAGGTCTTTGTCTCTTTGAGCTTCAGTCCTTGGGTTGTTTTTACGTGGCTTGCTATTTCCCTTTTCCCATTTCTGATTTCTGGCTTGCTTTTTCAATCCCTTTAATATTTCAAGAAAGATTTACTGAAGATGCACCCTACACTAATCCTACATCATTCACATAACTAAGACAACCCATTCCCAAATAGGTTTATAACCATTGGATAGAAGCTAGGATTTACAACACAGATTTTGGGGGGACACAGTTCAGTCCATAAGATTCCACCCTTTATGACAGTAACCTCTGCTGTCCAGTCAATTCCATCACGTAGCGACCCTGTAGGACAGAGTAAAACTCAACCCATAGAGCTTCTAAGGAGTGCGTGGAAGATTTGAACTGTTTACCATTTGGTTAGCTGCCGTAGCACTTAGCCAGTATGCCACCAGGGTTTCCTTCCATACTTTGGCCTCTCCAAATTCATGCTCTTGCAACTTATAAAACAAAGGCACCCCATCACGTCATCTGAGAAGTCTTAACTCCAAGAATCAGAATTTTACCTTCTGAATCATCTGCATCAAATATAGTTGAGACTTTAGGAATGTTTTATCCTGGGGTGAAATTCTTCATTTGTAGGCCTATGAAATCTAGAAGACAGTTTCTGAAGTACAGTGGTACAACAGGTACAAGGTTGATAGGTCCATTCCAAATGGGGGAAACAGAAGGAACAGAAGGGATAATGGGTACCACATAAATCCAAAACCCAGCAGAAAATTTACCTTAGCTTTCAAAGCTTGGAGATAATCCCCTGCTGTTTGGGACCATCTAGGTGTTCTCCCTGCCCTCTGAACTCTGAGTGTTGGCCATACTTTCTAGATTCTGGGTGGAGGGTCCTAGGCTCAGGGATTCAGCTGCATCTTCCAGGCCCACAAAGATGTCAACTGCAGCCTCTTGGCTTTGAGCAGTCCCAGTCTCCTAGTCCATCTGAGTGGCAACTGCATGCCTTGAGCCCTAGTAGGCCTTCTGGGCATGGCTGCCTTGTCCTCTCAGCTTTGGACAGTGATCCCATCCCCTAGAACTGAGTGAATGAAGATCTAACTCTTGAAAACCTAGGAAGCTGTCATGGATTGAGTTGTGTTTCCCCCAGAATCTGTGTAGGCATTTAGCTAGGCCATGATTCCTGGTATTGCGTAATGTCCTTCTGTTGTAAATCCTGCCTCTGTGATGTTAATGAGGGTGGATGGGCTGCAGTTGAGTTGGTGGGGCAGGACTTAATGTGTGGGATTGTACTGTGGTGTCGTGTGGCCTCTTGGAATATAACTGAAAGGGAGACAAGCTGAGATTTGGGAACCTCATACCACCGAAGATCAGTGCCAGGAGCTGAGCACATCCTCTGGAAAAGCCCAGAGTCCCTCTGCCTCAGGAGCTTCCAGTCCAGGGGAACATTGAGGACAAGAAACTTCCTCCAGTGCCAGCAGAAAATGCCTTCTCCTGGAGCTGACACCTTGAATTTGGACTTTTAGCCTACTGGATGTGACCAGTAAAATTTTTCTTGATAGGAAACACAATGTAGAGTCCCTGACGTAACATGTGAAAAAGATGTGTGCAGATCAAGAGCTCTACTAAAAGACTAAAATTGATGATCTCACAATCTGGAGGTCCTCTGGGAACATGGTCCCTAGACTTGCTGCTGTCCCAGACCTGAGACCAGTACTGAGGTCAGCAGTTCATACTAAGAATGGACTGAATTCGGGGACACAGTGAGCATGTGATTGGTATTACAGATTTATAGAAGGTTGTCCTACTGGTTTTTTTCTAGAGAGGAAAAGATGGAGAGGAGGGGACAGGTATTGATTAGGAGGATGCTATTAATAAAGAGTGAATAGAAGGAGTGTGCTGTCACAAGGTGGGGAGAGCAGATAAAGTTGTAGAGATGTGGGTATGCAGAATTGACTTAGATTGTATACCCGCACTTAATCATAATAAAAAAACTAAAAAAACTTTCTTTTTAAAGCCATCTGCTTGTGGTATTTCTGTTAAAAGCAGCACTAGATAACTAAAACAGAGGCTGTGAATCCACCCTTTGAAACCGAGGCAGCCCTGCCTGTTCCCCGTGCTCCTTCCAACATGTCTGCTGATGTTGGGAATGCCCCAAGGATGGTTCTGTCCTTTTCTTGAGAGACAGGGATGTAGCTCTTTTGACTAGTTCCCTGCTTAATAGAATTCAGAGAGGCAGACAAGAGTTGTTGCTGTTCCCTATCTGTCCCCTTCAGTCTTAGCTGATGGATTTTCTGCCCTGGTAGTTCGTTAGAATCATTAATTACTGGCTTAATCTCTTTTACAAAAGATTGTGTAGCCATATGCTTGGTGGAAATTCTAGAATACTTGTCCTCTGTGCAGCAGAATTTTCCATGTCTTTAAATTTTGTTGTAATTTTGCACAGTGTATTTTTAAGTCTCTTTCCTCTCACTTTTTTACTCTAAGTAGCAAGGAGATCCCATGCTGCACCTTTAAGATCTTCCTGAGAAATCTCCTCGGCTAAATATAGACGTCCATCACTTAAAAGTCTGTCTTCCATCAAGCATTTGAATGTAATTCAGACGAGTTCTCTGTCACTACGTAAAAAGCATCTCCTTTCTTCCACTGACCAACCGTGTATTTGTCATTTTATTTTAAAGCCTCACCAGAAACGCATTTAACATGCACATTTCTAGCAGTGTTTGGTTGCTCGCATCCTGTGTGTTCTCTGCAACTAAGAGAGACTTTGTGCACGGCCGTCCTCACTTCCTTCGGAGCCTCGTCAGCTTTGCCTTTGACAATCTAGACTTTTCCTATGAGGCACATTAAAAGTCTTCATGGCTCTAAACCTCGCCAGATTCTAACTGTTTCCACATTGTAGGTGTTTCTGGAGCAGCATCCCACTTTGTCTCTCTCTGTCTCTACTCTGCCCTCAAAATACCTAGAGATTGGATCCAGAAAATGTCCTCTAGAGTATTAGCTGATGATTTGTCCTGTAGATAATATTTGCAGTCCAACTGGAATCTTGGGAAGAAGAGAGGCTCTTTACTCCTTAAGGTATCTATGTCTGTGAAGGAAATTGAGGCCTGGGGAAATGCTGTTGTGGATGAGCTCCAGATGCCCCATATCATGAGGCACGGTGTACATTTTTTAAAATTATTATTTTAATTTTTATTGTGATTGGAAGTGTACAGTTCAGTTTAAATTTACATGCTTGCCTATCTGCAGCTCCTCCTGCTCTCCTTGCCCTGTGACAGCACACTCCTCCTTTCCATTCTGTACATGTCATATCCTCTTAACAATCTCCTTTCCCCACCTCTCCTCCCTGTCCGCTCCCCTCTGGTAGGAAACCAGTCAGATGACATCCTGTAGATGCATAGGACCGTAAAGCGCACACACAATATGGTCACTCTGTGTCCCTGTGTCCAATCCATTCCTGTCTGAAGAGTTGACCTCAGTAATGATAGGGGCAGCGTCAGGACCAGGGGCCATGTTCCCAGGGGATCCCTGAGGCCCCTGGACCATCAGTTGCAGTCTTTCAGTGGAGTTCTCAGGGTGTACCCCTTTTTATTCTTGTGTTACCAGTGAGACTCAACTTTGTGAACATCATCATGGCTACCCCCGGTGGTGGTCAGGCACCATCTGCTTCCTCTGGTCACGTGTCAGTGTAGTCACCCACTCACATGGGTTTCTCTGTCTTCTGGGTACTTTTTGACCCATGCCATTTTGGTCCTTGGTGACTGTCTGTCCCTGCTGAGTTGGGACCATTTGGTGTGCCTCAGATGGCAGCTTGCTAGCCTTTTTTTTTTTTTTTATGATTGAATGAAAATGTACATTCCCATATAAATCTGTATGCCCACCTATATGCAGCTTCACCATGGTGATCACACACTCTCTCTCTGTTCCATACATGTCCTATCCTCCCAGTCTCCTATCTCCTTATCTCCGCCCACTCCCCTTTCTCCAGTATGAGGTCAGCAGGACGGCATCCTATAGATGCGTAGAACCATAAAGTGCCCACAAAATATGATCATTGTACATTGTCAAGTCCAATCCATTGCTGTCCAAAAAGTTGACCCTCATGTTTCATGGATAGGGGCAGCATCAGGGCCAGAGGCCATGCTCCCAGGGAAAACCTGAAGCCCCCGGACCATCAGTTATGGCCTTTTAGCAGAGATCTCAGGGTGCACCCCTATTTATTCTCTTGTTGCCAGTGAGACTTAACTTTGTGAGCTCCATTGTGGCTAATATTGGTAGTGGACAGGCACCATCTGCTTCTTCTGGTCAGGAGTTGATGTAGACACCCATTCATGTGGGTCTCTCAGTCCTCTGGGTTCTCTTTCCCCCATGTCATTTAGGTCCTCGGTGATCATCCGTTCCTGCTGAGTTGGGACCATTTGCTGTACCCTCAGATGGCAGCTTGGCAGCTTTTAGGATCCCAGATGCCACTCACCAGTGTGGGTGTGGAGAGTCCTAATTAGCAAAACACTAGTTGTGCCAGTTGGCCTCGATTTCCCCTGAGAGCACGGTCCCTGGCCCCCTGCCCCAGCTACTTTGTCCTTGCAATGTTGGGTTAAGATGGGAGGAGTACTCAAGTTGTTTTGAAGTCCAGTTAATGTTGGTCTTTTTAGTAATATGTGCTGTCACCGATTTCACCCAACTAAATTTCTAACACCCTCATCCTCGTACCCTCCTTACCCTTGCAGCCGTCAAAAAGTCTTTTCTTCTATGCATGAGCCTGATTTTAAGTTCTTATCATAGGGCTCTCATACAGTATTTGTCCTTCTGTCACTGACTACTTTCATTCAACATAATGGCCTCCAGTTGAAACCAGATTATAAGATGTTTCCTGAAATCATCGTTGTTCTTTATCATTGCATAGTGTTCCATTGAGTATATATGCCATAGTATACCTATGTATTCCTCTGTTGTTGGGCGTCTGGGTTGATTCCTTCTTTTTGCTGTTGTGGACTGTGCTGCTATAAACATTCGTATGCATGTATGAGATGGTGTGAATGGCCTTGATTCTGTAGGATATATTCCAAGCAATGGAATTACTGGGTCAAATGGTATATCTATATCCATTTTTTTAAGGGTGCACCAGATTGCTTTCCAAAGAGGTTGCACCATTTTGCACTCCCACCAATGGTGTAGGAGAGTTCTGCTTTCTCCACACCCTCTCCAGCATTTGTTGTTTTGGGTTTTTTGGATCACGGCCACTCTTGTTGGGGTGAGATGGTATCTCATCGTAGTTTTGATTTGAATTTCTTTAATAGTTAATGATTGTAAGCATTTCCGCGTGTATTTTTTGACCACCTTGATCTCCTCTTCAGAGAAGTGTCTGTCCATCTCCTTTGCCCATCACTTAATTGGATTATTTATCTCTTATTGATATTTTATAGTACCTTATATATCATGGATATCAGGTGTTGGCCTGACATATAGTTGCCAAATATTTTTTTTCCATTCTGTAGGTGGCCTTTTAATTATATTAATAAGGTCTTTGGATGAGCAGAAGTATTTGCTTCTTTGTAGTTCCCATTTATCTATTTTCTCTTCTGTTGATTGTGGTTTGTTTGACAGATTTCAAAGTCTGTGTTGTGTATTAAAACTTCCATTGTTGTTCCTACTTTTTCTTGCATCAGCTTTATTGTTTTAGATTTGATATTTAGGTCTTTTATCTAGTTTGAGTTGGTTTTTGTATAAGGTCTAAGATATGGGTCTTGTTTCATTTTATTGCATATCGATATCCAGTTTTGCCAGCACCATTTGTTGAAGAGACTGTTTTTACTTGAGTTTAATGTCTTAGAGCCTTTGTTGACTATCAGCTGTTCATAGGCAGATGGTATCATCTCTGGGGTCTCAGTTCTGTTCCATTGATCTGTCTGTCTCTTTTTGTACTGGTACCAGGCTGTTTTGACTACTGTGGCAGTGTAATAGTCTCTAAAGTTGGGTAATGAGAGGCTGCCCAGTGTGTTTACCTTCTTAAGTAGTGCTTTACTTATCCGGGGCTTCTTCCCTTTCCAGACAAAGTTGGTTATTTTGCCGAAGCCTGTCACCCACAAAAGCCCCTGTGAACAGAGTCACAAGCTTCTGTGATGACAGGCAGAGGCATTTCACCCGTGACATATTTTCTGGCCATACTCTCCTTGATAATATTTTGCAACCTAATCAAATCTTCCTCAAAAAAATATCCCCTCCTCTCCTGGCACAAGGATCAAGGAAGATGCCTTCTAAGAGGGGCTTTACGACTCCCTCGGCTTATGAAATAATATCGGGAAAAACCTGACCAGGAACTTCTAGGGAAAAGAGCTCGGCTTAATGAATTCCAGTGCAGCACATGCCCCGCCTGAGAGCATCGGGCTGGCCCAACCCTGCTGGCTTTCCCCAACCACACATCTCCCTTCACAGGTGATAAGCAGATTGCAAGAAGGCTCTGAGAAGCTCCCCAGGAACAACCCCCTCGCACAGCCCTTAGATTATAGATATTCCGCTTCCTACAGATAGGCTTCCAAGTTTATTATGTTTGATATGGCCAATAGACAAATACTAAAGAAATAACCTTCTTAGAATAGCTTGAGAGAAGCTTAGAGTAAGGGACGGTGGACACTTATTGTCCCCACAGGAAGAGATAAGAAAGAGCAGACAAGGAGCAAATAGAGACTGTCAGAGTATAACTTTTAAGATGGGTTTATTCTTTCTTCCTGCACCTTTGACCTCGAGGCTTAGGTAAAGTTAATAAAAGTTCCAGGATTAGCTTTGTTCTGACTGTTGATTCTAATCATAATATGCTGGTCTCGAACCATTATTTAGAGGGCCCTAATGATTAGCATGAAAAAAGACTTCAAGGTATTGGTTCTTTACTAGCTAACAGAGAGGACCCTAATAATTAACATGAAAAGAGACCACTGTTTCGGACCGTTTTTTAGAAGACCCTAATGATTGACATGGAGAGAGACCACGAGGTACCCACCTTTGTTAGCCAATCACCTACGTGGTCAAAGTACAGTTACCTCACTGACTATAAAAAATAAAGGAAGACAGACCTTTACGGGCTGCCATTCTCCAAAACTCTTTCCGGTCTCTCTCAATTCATTTCCTCACCGACGCCATTCCCTCCCTCCATGGGCCCCCCAAAAAATTGTCGGGGCTGGCTCCTGGCATTATTTGTTTCTCTAGCTTGCTAGCTTTTAAGACTCCAGATGCCACTCACCAGTATGGGTAGCAGAAGACTCTCTTCTAGGCTAGTTATGCCAATTCACCTCTGTGTCCCCTGAGAGCATGGTTCCTGGACCCCCACCCCTGCTTCTCCATCCTTGCAATATTGCATTAAGATTGGAGGAGTATTTATGTTATGTTGAAGTACAGTGAAATTGATCTTTTTTTCTAATGTGTACTGTCACTGATTTCAACCAACCAAATTTCTATCAACTATCTAATCTGACAGCTTACTTGGCATCTAATCTGTAACCAACCCTTTCCCTTCCTCCCTACCCACCCATGCAGCCATCAGAGAGTCTTGTCTTCTATACATGAGTCTGTTTTTAAGGGGTCTCGTACAGTATTTGTCCTTTTGCCACTGACTACTTCCACTCAACATAATGTCTTGCAATTGAAACCTGTTTACAAGATGCTTTGTAAAATCATCATTTTTCTTTGTCATTCCATAGTGTTCCATTGAGTATATATACCATAGTTTATTTATCCATTCATCTGTTGTTGAGCACCTAGGTGGAGTCCAACTTTTTGCTATTGTGGACTGTGCTGCAGTAAACGTTTGTGTGCATGTATCTGTTGGTGTGAATGCCCTTAATTCTGCAGGATATATTCCAAGCAGTGGAATTACTGGGTCAAATGGTGTATCTGTTTCCAGCTTTTTAAAGAAGCACCAGATTGCTTTCCAATAGAGGTTGTACCATTTTGCAGGCACACCAGCAGTGTAGGAGAGTTCCAGTGTCTCCACAACCTCTCCAGCATTTGTTGTTTTATGTGTTTTGGATCATGGCCAACTTTGGTGGGGTGAGATGATATCTCATTGTAGTGTTGATTTGAATTGTATTAATAGCTAATGATCATGAGCATGTCTGCATGTGTTTTTTGGCTGCCCGGATATCCTCTTTAGAGAGTGTCCATCCATCTCCTTTGCCCATTGCTTTGTTGGATTACTTGTCCTTACTGACATTTTGTAGTAACTTATAGATTATGGAGATCAGACATCAGTCTGGTATATAGTTACCAGATACCTTTTCCTGTTCTGTAGGTGGTCTTTTAATTCTTTTGATAAAGTCTTTGAGTGAGCAAAAGTGTTCGATTCTTAGTGGTTCCCATTTGTTTATTTTCTCTTCTGTTGATTGTGCTTTGTCAGATTTTGAAGTCTGTCTGCCTTTGTATTAAAACTTCCATTGTTGATCCTATTTTTTCTTGGATGAGCTTTATCATTTTAGATTTGATATTTAGGTCTTTTATCCATTTTGAGCTGGTTTTTGTAAAAGGAGTGAGATACAGGTCTTGTTTCAGTTTTTTGCATATGGAAATCCAGTTTTGCCAGCAGTATTTGTTAAAGAGAATGCTTTTACCCTAGTTTAAAGTCTTAGGGCCTTGGTTGAATATCAAGTGTTTATGGGAGGATGGTGGCATCTCTGGGGTCTCAACTCTGTTCCATTGGTCTATATGTCTCTTTTTGTACCAGTACCTGGCTGTTTAGACAACTATAGCAGTGTAATAGATTTTAAAGTCAGGTAGTGAGAAGCCTTGTAGTGTGTTCTTCTTCAGTAGTGCTTTAGCTATCCGGGGCTTCCTCCCTTTGCAAACAAAGTTGGTGATTTGTTTCTCCATCTTGTTAAAAAATGTCACTGGAATTTGTATTGGGATTACATTATATAAGTAGACTGCTTTGGGTAAAATAGACATTTTCACAGTGTTAATAAGTCTTGCTATTCATGAGCAGGGTAGGTTTCTCTGTGTAAGTTTCTCTTAGTTTCTTGTAGTAAGGTCTTGTAATTCTCTTTATAAAGGTCTGTTATTTCTCTAGTTACTAGATTTATTCCTAGGTATTTTGTCTTTTTGAGGGCTATAGTAAATGGTTTTGATTTGGTGATTTCTTCTTTAATAATTTCATTGTTGGTATAAAGGGATCCTACTGATTTACTTACATTCGTTTTGTATCCTGATACTTTGCTGAACTCTTCTATCAGTTTGAGTAGTTTACTTATGGATTCTTTACGACTGTGTGTGTATACAATCATATCATCTGCGAATAAGGAGATTTTTACTTCTTCTCTGCTTATGCAGATGCCCTTTGTTTCTTTGTCTTGTCTAATTGCTCTGGCTAGAACTTCTAGTACAATGTTGAATAGGAGAGGTGAGAGTGGGCATCCTTGTCTATTTCCTGTTCTCAAGGGGAATTGTTTCAGTCTTTCTCCATTCAGGGTGATGTAGGCAGTTAGCTTTTGTATAAATGGCCCTTACTGCATTGAGGAATTTGCCATCTGTTCCTATTTTGCTGAGAGTTTTTAGCATGAATGGGTGTTGGACTTTGTCAGATGCCTTTTCTGCATCAATTTTCTGCATCAGTTAACAGAATCAGGTGATTCTTGTCATTTGTGTTATTTATGTGGTTGATCACATTAATTGTTTCTCTGATGTGGAACAGCCTTGAATCCCTGGTATGAATCCAACTTGATCGTAATGAATTGTTTTTTTGATATATTGCTGAATTCTATTGGCAAGTATTTTGTTCAAGATTTTCACATCTAGGTTCATGAGTGGTATTGGTCTGTAGTTCTCCTTTTCTGTTGGGTCTTTCCCTGGGTTTGGTATCAGGGTTATGCTGGCTTCATAGAATGAATTTGGGAGGATTCCATCCCTTTCTATGTTGTGAAATAGTCTCAGTAGTATCAGAGTTAACTCTTCTCTAAAAGCTTGTTAGAATTCTGCAGTGAATCCATCTGGGCCTGGGCTTTTTTTAGATGGTAGTTTTTTGATGACTTTTTCAATATCTTGTTTTGTGATGGTTTTATTTATTTATTTATTTATCACCTTGTGATAATTTTGGTAGGTGATACGACTCAAGGAATTTGTCCATTTCCTCTAGATTTTTAAATTTGTTAAGAGTACAGTCTTTCAAAGTATTCTGTTATGATGTTTTTAATTTCTGTTGGATCTGTTGTGGTATCTCCCATCTCATTTCTTACTTGTTTTTTTTTTCCTTTCTTTTTCTTTAGTAAGTTTAGCCAGTGATTTGGTCTTCTCGACTTTTTCAGTTGTTCTTCTGTTCTCTAATTCATTTAGTTCTGCTCTAATCTTTATGATCTGTTTTCTTGTACTACCTGAGGGTTTCCTCTGTTGCTTTATTTCTACTTGTTCAAGCTATAATGTTAGTTATTTGGTTTTGGTTCATTCTTCCTTCTGGATGTGTGTGTGCATTTATAGAGATAAACTGACCTCTGAGCACTGCTTTGGCTGTATCCCATAGGTTCTGGTAGGAAGTGTTTTCATTCTCATTTGAATCCATAAGTTTTTTTATTTCATCCTTCATTTCTTCTATAACCCATGGGTTTTTGAGCAAGATGGTGTTCAGTTTCCATGAGTTCCATTTTCTGTCTATGTTTTTTCTGGTGTTGATTTAGACTTTTATTGCTTTATGGTTTGAGAAGATGCTTTGCAAGAATTCAGTGGTATGGATTTTGTTGAAGTTTGCTTTATTTCCTAACACATGGTCTATTCTGAAAAGTGTTCCATGTGCACTGGAGAAGTAGGTGTAGTTATGTGCTGATGGATAGAAATTTTGTATACGTTAATGAGATCTACTTGGCTAATTGTGGCAATAAGATCTTCTGTGTCTTTATTTAGCTTTTTTTGGAAGGTCTGTCTAATGCTGAGAGTGGAGTGTTGAAGTCTCCCACTGTTATTGTGGAGTGTTCTCATTTTTGAAGGTAGTCAGTGTTTCTTTGATGTATTTAGATGCTCTAGTATTGGCTGTATAATATTTAATATTGTTAAGTCCTCCTTGTATGTTGAACCTTTCAGCAACAGTGTCCATCCTTGTGTGGATTTAACATTGAAATCTATTTTATCTGATATTAGTTTTGCCACACCTTTTTTTTTATATTGTTAGCTTGGTATATATTCTTCCATCTTTTAATTTTCAGTTTGTTCATACTTTAAGTCTAAGGTGAGTTTCTTCTAAGCAACATACAGATGGATTGTGTCTTTTGATCCAAGATGTCGCTTGTTATCTCTTTACTGGAGCGTTCAGTCCATTTACTTTCAATGTAATTACTGATAGGTCTGTGTTTAGTGCTGTCATTGAGCGTACTTTTTAAGATGTTTCATTGATGTGAAGATTTTCTTTGCCTTTCAGTCTTTGCACTAGGTATTTCTGCTGACAGAGGAAAAGATTGTAACCTTAGGCATCTGATGGTCTCACTTCACATGTCACCTTCTCAGAGAGTGCACCTCCTGCCTGTTCAGGTAGACCTTAATCATGTAAACACAACCAAATTGGATTCAACTTTAACCTTTACAAGCCCCATATCCTATGTGACAGGCTTCCAGCAATCTAACTCTAAAGCTCTGCATTGTGATGATGACAGCTTTCACACCCTTTCTGATTCAGAAGAGCAAACTGAGTTTATTAGGTACACTAGTTACACTTTAAGTGCTAAGTAGCCACTGCACTGTGCAGAAAGAGAACATGTGTGACTTCAATGAAAATTTTATTTGGATAGTACTGCTCAAGAGCATTTACCTCCCAAAACCAAACTCGTTGCCAGAGAGTTGATTCTGACTCATAGTGACCTTGTAGAACAGAGTAGAACTGCTCCATAGAGTTTCGAGGGAGTGCCTGGTAGACTTGAACTGCCCACCTTTTGGTTAGTAGATATTGCACTTAACCTCTTCACTGCCAGGGTTTCCCAAAAGTACATACAACAGGTAATAATCTGTGTGTTTCCTCAATGATCAGTGTTATAGTCCAGAAAGAACAAGAAAACAATTAACACAGAGCATATGCCCATAGCTTTATTGTCTTGCATGGAAGACAGTTTTAAATAAATAATGAAAAACTGGGGACATCTAATACCTTTAAAAGTACATAACCCAAGAGTCAGGATAGACAGCAAATTATTTAAGTGAAGATTCAAAGAATTAATTAAATTTGGCTATATACATGGTTGAGCAGGGCTGATGATACCTGAGATGGGTCAGGGTAGAAAAAAACCATTGGGAAAAATTAGTGTGTAAATTCCTGAGGGAGCAGAGAATTAAGTATCCTCCATTTCTTAAAGAAAGTCAGGGGCAACTGAAGCAGAAACTGGGGTTTGTGGGTGATGTGAGCCTCGTTGAAGGAGCCCGTGGCAGCAGGTCCTTTAGAGCTGTGCTGACTACTCCTTGTTTTTTGAAGGCCAATGGACAGCCATTGGCAGATATTCAGCAGAGATAGGGGAGAGTGTATCTGAGGTTTAAAACAGAACACTGCAGTTCCTGGGCTCCAAATAGCTTTTGGAAATGTCAGCCATTAATGAATGACATCAGGTGAGAGCTTCTTAGAAACAAAGTCAGGAGGAATGTGAGGAGGCCTAGGTATGGAGATTGGTTGTGGATGAGGAAAGTAATGGATGTTGTAAAGTAGATGTTAGTGGTTCCAAAGATGTCTGTGAGGCGGAAGTCAGATTTGCCTCTTGTTGCATCCACTTTCCCAGTTCTGACACCAGCTGTCCCTTCCACGGCACTGTTGACTTCTGTACTGGTCTCAGTAATTGATTGCACCCTACAAAGAACGTAGGTGCTGATGAGTGGCTGAGGCATCCTACTCCGCTAGCAAGCTTTCTTCCTCTCTGGCCCAGAAAGCGTGCCACGCTGTCTCTTACTGTTGTTTCTCTGCCAACACTTGCTGATCTCTCTGTGTATCCAGGTGCTTCTTAGCACTGGGATCCCAGGTCCAGAGGATAGCTCCCTCCTCCTGGCTGTTCTTTCTTGTTGCTGGTGAGATCTCCTCTCTGCTTTGGAATTGACTTTGTCTGTCTCTCTCTTTTCAAATCTGTTATTGTGCTTTAAGTAAAAGTATACAATCCAAATCAATTTGACATGTAAAACCCCAAAGACACATTACTCGGCAACCCTAACTGCTCTCACTCCTACCACCGGGTGACAGCACACTCCTGCTTTCCACCCTGTATTTCCCATATCCATTCAACCAACTTCTGTGCCCCTCCACCCTCTCATCTTGCCTCTAGAGAGGAACTGCTCAGACAGCCTTGTGTATATGTTTGATTGAAGAAGCGTATTCTTTGCCAGCATCACTCTGTGTCTTATAGTCCAGTCCAGTCTTTACCTGAAGAGTTGTCTTTGGTCCTCTTTTGGCTCTGGGCTAACAGAGAGTGCGGGGCCCATGTACTTAGGGTACTCTCCAGTCTGATGGACCATCACGTGTGGACTTTTGCATAGAGTGTGATCTTTTAGTAGAGTTCTTGGTATGCACACCCATCTTTCTCTTGCTACATCAGGGACTTTACCTTGTGTTCCTTGTCAGGGTACTTATTGGTGGTGGCCAGCCACCATCTAGTTTTTCTTCTCTCATGCTGATGAAGTTTCTGGATTGTATAGCACCTTCTGTGTTGTGGGCTCATGTTTTCCTTTTGTCTTTGATGTCTTTTGTTCTCCACTGCTCCAGGTAGAATGGGAGGATGGCCACTTGCTAGTTTTTAAGAGGCCAGACACTAGTCACCAAAGTTGTATGCAGAACATTTTCTTAGAACAGCTTAATTGTGCTAATTAGCCTGGATGTTTCCAGAAACTGTGGTCCTCAAGCAACTGTCCCTGCTACTCTGTCCTTCAAAACATTGAGTTGTATTTAGAAAACCTTTTAGCTTTTGGTATGACCCAGTTGTTCTGACTTCCCTTCTGCTGCATCCTGTTACTCCCTTCACCTAACCCGATTCCTTGCTGCTATCTAATCTATGATTACCCTTCTCCTTCTCTCCACACCCTTGTAACCATGAAAGATTATTATCTTCTGTGCTTACACATTTTTTTAAGTCCTTATAGTAGTGGTCTCATACTTGTCATTTTTCACCTGACTAATTTTACTCCATATAATGTCTTCCAGATGACTCCATGTTATATTTCCTATAATGGCTATGCTGTAAAAATTTCTGTTAGCACAGAGATGATAGATCAGGTGGTCCCCTGCTGAAAACAGTAAGCAGAGACAGAAAACGATAAAATGTATAGTACAGTTGACATCTATTCTAAAAATACATCAGCCTGGTAACTCTGTTTAGCTTGCTTTGGCATCTTAACTGTAGTACACAGTCCATGCCCTCTCCTAGCAGCTTCCTCCATAACCTTAACACACAGAGATGCCCCCAGTTCCTTAACCGCTGACATCAGCAACATCCAGAAATTAGTGTCCTGTTAATACGTGTGCAGTGGTGGGCTGAACCCTTGACCAATCTGTTGACCCTGGTACTGACAACAAAGCAGAGAATTTGCAGCCTTTTCAGTTATAACCTTATGTGCTCCTCCTAACACCACCTGGAACTGTAGTGAGTCACGCAAGCTTACCTTTATAGGGAGACAGAAAACACCGGGAGCGGAGAGACACTAAAAATAGAAACCAGTCGACATTCAAGACATTCTGACCCTGGTGACCCTGTGTGTGTCAGAGGACAGCTGTGCTCCCTAGGGTTTTCAGTGCCTGATTCGTAGGTAGATTCTTAAATGAGACACCAAGAAATAAGCAACACACACAACATAGGTCTAAAGTGGACTTCAGCGACATGGTAATGTCTAGACTTCAAAGAACATTATCAAGACAGTGAAAACCTACTGAATGGGAGAAAATATTTGGAAACTGGGGGATAAGGGTTTAATATCCAGAATGAATATCCAAAGAGCTCCTGAAAGTTGCCAACAGAAAGGACAAAGCAACCCATTTCAAAAGTGGGCAGAGAGCTATGATTCCTCTGACTTGAAATCCCTCCCCTAACACCTACCAACCTGAGACCCTGACCCCAGGAGTGGGTGCTCGTCTTCCAGCCCTCCTGTAGGTGCTGTCCACCCAACCAGGCCCCATGGGGACTCCTCAGGGAAGCCACTGTAGGACATTCCTCCCTGCTTGGCACCTAGTTGCTCTGTGTGTGGCTCCTGCCATTTCTGAAGGCCCTGACCCTGTGAGAGCTGCTGGTATCTGGTGGGCAGGTACCACATAGAGTCTCTCCTCCCTTCCTTGTCCCCGCCTGCCCTAATCCTCTACCTGACCTTGGAGATTATATCCACCCCGCTTTTAGTTTACTGGAGATGAAAGCCTGCTGCAGGTTGGGAGGCGGGGATTCCTCGCATTCCCTGACCTTGGGCTTTGCCCAGGAGTCAGCAGGAATCTCTTAGACTTGGGAAGGGTGACTGTAGATACACTGAGCCCCTTTCTCTTCCCTCGGCTTTTAACCTGGAAGGCAAGTCAGGACTTGAAAGCTAGCTTGGGTAGGGTTCTGCTGAGAGAAGCGAAGTCAGCTTGGAAGCTAGGATGGTGATGCTTGTCTGGAGTACTTGGGACATGTTATCAAGAGGGTCAAGCCCTTGGAGAAGGGCATCATATATGCTTTGGTCAGGTAGAAAGCAAAAAAGAGAAAGACCCTCCGTGAGATGGATAGACACAGGAGTTAGAGTAGTGGCTGCAAACATAGCAAAGATGAGGTCAGTACAGTACTTGACGGTACTTCATTCTCTAAGATATAGATGGTTGTCATTAAGGGAAATTGTAGCTAAGGTACCTTACAACAACAAAGTTCATCTGGGCCCATTATTGGACTCTGTTTCATTCCTGATAGAAAGGAAGGGTCCTCTACTAAGGGTGTTCTGTCTTTGAACTTGAATAAAACAAGTTGTGTAAATGATACAGTTTTAATATTTTGAAGTATTTTTGATGGCATTATTTGTGGGAAAGAACTTCAGGTAAATGGTTGATGCAGCACCTACTGAATGGGGTCAGAAGTAATCAGCTATATCCCCATAGCTTTCACCATTGACAGTCGCAGCCTGTCTTTGTTCATCTTGGAAAAAGTAAGGGCCAGTGTTTCTGCAGGACCAAAATCTGCACCAAGTGGTAGCTTTTGGGGGATGAAGTGGATATTCTTGAGTCTCCGTTGAGTTCTCATTCCAGATGTGAATTCTGCTTGTTAACAAAACCATTCATCCCCAAATTGGCCTTGTTGCTAAAGATAATTTTTCAGCCAAAATCAGGGTCGACTTCCAGTTGCTCCAGAGCCTGGTCAGCAAATGTACGGAGAAGTCTATGGTCGTTGGACTTCTTTCTTGTGTTAAAACAATTTTGTAAGGGTAAAGGTTCAAGTCCAGATGCAAAACCAAGTTGTGGTGAATCAAAGGCTCAGTTCTTGTGCTCAGCGAGAAATTGATTGGGGTAGATTCTTGCATATACTCTTGACGAACAGTGGCGATGTCTTCATTGCAACGTGTGGTTCTTTGATGCACAGGCATTGTCTGATTGTCAGCAGACCTGGTTGTCTCAATTTTTTGATTAAACATCAGGTTGTTCTTGGTGGGATAATTACGCGATCACAACTTTCATGTAACACACGGGATGTTTGTTTGGCTGACAGAACACCCATTTTGATAATCAACATGTTTTGGGGTCATGTAATTTTTTGTTACTGTTTGTCCAGATGAATAAAAAAAATTGTGATAAATATGGGTGTTATAGCTTCACAAATACAGCTTCTGTGAGGGTCAAAATAGGACCTCTATTGGAAGACCCTTTACTTCATTAACTTTGTGTCACTGCAACACTTTTTTCATTACCACAGAATTATAACATGGTTTCAAATAATTCTGTTTTTAAAGATTACTTGGCACGTGGGGCCCTGGTGTCAAAGTAGTTAAGAACGTGACTGCTCACCAAAAGGTTGGCAGTTCGAATCCATCGGGTGAATCTTGAAAACCGTGTGGGGCAGTTCTACTCTGTCTGTAGGGTCCCTGTGGGTCAGAATCGACTTGATGGCAATAGTTTTGATTGGGTTTCGGTTTGCGTAACCACAGAGCCTACACTTACCTTTGTACTTGATGATGTAGGGCTGAATACTTCCCCAGTGTCTACGTGGGAGAAATGAAAACACGCAATTCAGTAAGCCCTGTGCACTGTGAGAACAAGTGGCCAGTATGCCCAGACGGTCCTGAGTCATCTTTTGGAACAGGAAAGCGCAGTGCAGTGGGAGGTGTTTTGGAAGGCAGGGTTCAGTCCCCTGCACACACAAGCAGATGGGGAGATCTTCCTTAAAAGTAATTTCTAGAATTTGCTGTTGTTATCAGGTGTCATCGCATTCATTGTGGCATGTAGCAAGCCTTTGTACAACGGAATGGCCCTTCTCCCCATCCTCCAGCCTCATAACTGTTGTCATGCCAGAGGCCATGTTTGCAGCCACTGTGTCAATCTTGCCAAGGGCCTTCCTGTTTTTCACTGTCCCTCTACCAAAGCAAGCACAGGGTCCTCCTTCAGGGACTGGTCCCTTCTGATGACATGTCCCAAGTGTGTGAGACTTCTAAGGAGCATTTTGGCTATTTTCTTTCCAAGAGAGATTTGTTTGTTATTCTGGCAGTCCATGCTGTGTGCAGTGTACTTGGGCTACACCAGAATTCAAAGGCATCTGTTCTTCTTGGGTGTTCCTTATTCAGTGTCCAGCTTACACGTGACTATCAGGTGCCTGTAAACACTATCACTTGAGTCAGACAAGCCTTAGTACCTATGGTGACGTCTTTCCTTTTTACACTTCACAGAGATCTTTTGCAGCAGATTTGATCAGTGCGGTGCATTCTCTGATTTCTTGACCGCTGCTCCCCTCGGTGTTTGTAGCTACAAGCAAATTCTTGACAACTTGATTATTTTCTCCATTGATGGTAAGTGTTGCTCACTGGTCCAGTTGTGAGGACTGTTGTTTTCTGGTTGTTGTCTTTCAGCTTCATCAGTAAGTGCTTCTAGTCCTCTTCTCTGTGCCCGAGCAAAGCTGTCATTGGTGTATCACGGTTGTTAATGAGCCTTCCTCCAAACCTGCTGCTGTGTTCTTCTTCACATAGCACAGCTGCTTGGATTATTTCCTCAGTGTACCGATTGGATTAGTGAAAGTCTAGAAGTCTGACGGACACTTTTCCTGGCGTCGTAGAATGTCATGCCCCATTGTTCTGCTTGCCTGTAGGTCTTCTTACAGGTTCCTCATGAACACAAGTGTTCTGGAATTCCCATTCTTGACAGTGTTATACATAATTTGTTACTATCCACACAGTTGAATGTTTTTGCATAGTCGATAAAACACAGGTAAACATCTTGCTGGTTTTCTCTAGTTTCAGCCATGATCCTCTAACACTGGCAGTGCTGTCATTTGTTCTACATCCTGTCCTGAATCTGGCTTGAATTTCTGGCAATTGCGTGTTGGTATGCTGGTGCAGCTGCTTTCAAATGATTCTGAAATGGCGTGGGAGCAGTGTCTGACCCCCCCCAAATTCATGAGGGGAGGGGGAGAAAGATCATCATCCCAAGGCTGTTTCAGTGTTACAAAGAGGGTCCAATATGCTCCTTCTCTCTGCCATCTGCGAATTCTGGCATCAGTCATCTGTCTCACAGCACTGTTAGCTAGGTTCAGTCATTCATTGCCTTGGCCACACAGAACTCACAGACCATACTCTTAATGATTAGGTTGATTCGTGAAGTAACAGTTACCATTCAGCCTAAGGAACACTCAGGATTCATTTCTTCCATCAGCAGAGTCTCTCCGAGGCTGTGCTGGCGGGCACACTTCTCTCTGGGCCTCAGTCTCAGCCCCTGGGCACCCTGCTCCTGGGCATCCTGCTTGATTTTCGTGGGCTGGGAAGGCCACCATGCTGTCTCTTAATGCCAGGTCTTTTCAGAGTTACAGATTGTTGTGTCTTTCTGTCTGTGTCCTGCTTCCTGCTTCCAAGAGTTTCTCAGCACACGGCTCGTGTGCCCACAGGATACTGTTTCCTATCCTGTTTGTTCTTTTTGGTCATAATACCACCTTCTTCCTGTACTCTGAAATTTGGTCACTTTTAAGACAAAACTGACTGATCGCATGGTCGTCCACTGTTACCCCATCACACAGTCCTGCCCAGTCAGCTGGGTGGGAGTTACAAGACGACGACAGGAAAGGTCACACACAAAAGTCATCAGTTACAGCAGGGTCTACCCCTTGGCTTTTTTAGCCATGGTTCTTTCACATTTGGAGGACAACTTGCCACTCCCTTCAGTAAGACAAAGAGTCCAAAGGATGAGTTTATTCAGGTACCAGTGATTCCTGTGGCTGGCAGGTTTCCTTGTGGTCTGGTCAGAGTCCCCAAAAGTAGCTTCATCTTTGTCCTTTCTGAACTCTGATGTAATTCATCTGGAAGAAGATTATTCCCTTGCTCTAAGCCTCACAGGTGTCAGCAGAGGAAACCCTTGAAGGGGCTTTCAGTTCAGCCACTCGACTCTAATGCAGGGGCATCTCCCCCTTCATCTACTCTGGGATACTGACAGCTGTCACCGTTGCAGTTTTGGCAATCCCTATTAACCTTCTTAACGACTCATAGTCATGAGATAGGGATGAGAGGGCCAGCCTACCCACACCTTGGAGCATTCCAGAGTGATAATCAACTTAATTTCATAACCCACACTTGGGGATGAGTTGTTTAAATTGTCTCTTATTCAGAGAAGTCAGTTTAGACCCAATTCAGAGGCATGCCCAGATGAAATAGAGGTGACCGCCGTCTGCCTGATAGTGGGGCGCCATAGAGCTCCCATCAGAACCAGGGGAACAAGAATCTGCCCAAGCACGACACCCCGTAGTAAGTCCTGCTACCAATTCCAAAAGCCCCTGTGGCAAGAACCCTTTTGAAGTCTGCAGGTGGGGACAGCCAAGGGATAGGTACTTGCCTGCCCAAACAGGAACTATTTCATACCCACATCACTGATTTGGTGTTTCGACCTATAACCCAGACGTAGACGGACTATAAGAAGCAAATCCCAAACAGACTTAGTGGTAGAACCCAGGCTGCTGCTACCCCGCTTTGAAGTGCTTTCATTTTTGAATCGAGATTTCTGACATGGGCCAGTCAACACTCCTAAAATAATTCTTTTTCACAGGTGTCATGAGGACTGTTGAGGGTCTTCAGAGAAACCCTGTAACAAATTTGTGACCATGAAGGGAATCCGGAAAGTCAGCTGTGACCCCTGACTGTACTTGGAGGGTGACTATAGTGATATTCATCAATGAGATGAGTATCGTTTTGTATAGGATGAGCTTGCAAACTTAGTTATTGGTCCTTGTACGTCTTTGCTGAATATTACTACAGTCACATTCAGAAAAACTCTCCTTGGGAAGCTATGCATCGACACCAGCACCTAGTCGACCTTCAAAGTAGTTTTGGAACTGTTTTGCTGGAATGGCCATCAGAGCTGTCGTCATACTGCCCTTGGTACTCTGACTGTCATGAAAGTGTCTTCCTTTCAATATTTCCTGCATCTTCAGGTAACGAAAAAAGTCAGTAGGGTTCAGATCAGGTGATTGGGGGGGGTGTTTCAGTATAGTTGTTTATTAGCTAGAAACTCCCTCACAGGCAGCTATATAGCTAGACTCGTGAACCTGCCACCATGCCACAGTGTGCAATGGCCATTCCATAAAAAGAGTTCCATGATTGCTTTGAAGGGTGGACTAGGTGCTGGCATCACTGCATAGCTTCCCAAGGGCAGTACTTAGAAGGTGACCATGGTGATGTTCAGCAGTGAGATATGTAGCACTGAGAATAGTTAAGTTGGTGGACTTAACTGTCAAACAGCATATGTAGCGTTTTTTATGGGATGAATTTGCGAACTTAATTGTCAGACCTTTTGTGTGTGTGTCTGTGTTTGTATGTGTATATACATTCGCATGTACATCTGTTAATAAGTTCATTTTTCTATTTAAAGGGCTATAGTTTAAGATTTATTAAAAAATATTTATTTGATACGGTCAAAACTTGTTTGTCTGACAAAAGTTAAACGATTTAGTTTGTGAGATTTTTTAAGAGCTTTAATGTTAGACAACATATAAAACAAAGAATTTGTTGTTTTCTTAAGATAAAATAACTTTCTCTGATTTCTGAATAAAGGTTTAATTTATTCTTTCTGTATTCTCCCTTAAAAGCAAATATTTGCCCTCATACTGGAGTAAGATTTCTGAGTCAAAAACCAAGTGGCAGGAATTCCAAAAATAGAAGAAAAAGTGAAGGTTCTTTCCTTTAAGATCTTTTGTTAAATAACTTTAGTATTGTTTCTTGATAACGTATAGTAAACTCCAGGCACATCTGAAACTTGAAAAATCCTGAATATCTTTTTATAAAAGAAAAATGTGAAGGGCTTTACCTAGTAAATTACATGCAGCAGGTTAGAATCAGGAGAAGTTCCTGATTCTCACTGGGTTAAAAATGTATGGTAGTAATTTCCCCTTATGTTTTGCCTAATATCATATAACAGATGCATACTATTATGTCATAAGTTTATTATTATTTCGTAGATGCTAACCTGACTATAACTTTTTGTTAACTGAGCATCTTCAAAGCAAATGTTTTAATTGGAAATTCAGATTATTTACTTATGAATTTATTTTTGTATGATTTGGGTAGATATTTGACAGTCTTTGTGTATAAATGATCCTGGTATATCCTGACTATGTGGTAGTTGCCTTAGGATTATTATGTATGGTTTCTGAAGTTCTTTAAAATATGGTTTATGGTTGTATTTCAAAACAGTTTTGTCTAAAGTTTTTTTTTAACAGATTTGATTTGACCTTAACATTTTACTTAGAATTAACTTCTATCAGGTGTTTTCACTCTAAGAGTATTTATTTTTCTGAATTAATTGTGGCCATGTTACATTTTTTCATCTACAGATAAGGTTTTACTTTGCTGGTTTCCTGAAAACGTTTGAGCAGATTTTCTCTACAAAAAAAGGTAACTGGACATGTGAAGAGGACTGAGAGTCATGATTGCCAGAACTCGCACAGAGAAAAGGATGGGCTTGAAGACCACGCTGACGCATGATCTGGCAGAACAGGAAGTAACTACATGTGACTGAATCAATTAAAAGATACCATGGGCAGAGAGGAATAGTGTGCAGTCACCGGACAGGGAGAGCAGTGGAAGCTGCGTATAGGTGGGCATGTAAATTTATACGTGAATGTACATTTTCATTCAGTTATGTTAAAAAAAAAAAAAAGATACCATGGGCTTTCTGTGGGATTACTGCGATGTTTTAAGGTTCTATTTCTTAGATTTAGGAAGTGATTTTTATTCTCTTAAATACTAAACTAATGGGTTAGATTTCTAACTCTCGAATTAGAAATTCGTATTGGTAAACCTAGGAAAGTTGTAAATATCATAACCAGAAAAGTGTCTGAAATTTGAGCTATGATTTTACAAGTTAGAATAACATTAGATTTCCTATTCTGTCAAGAAACAGTTTGTACCTTAGTAGATAAATGTTGGTGGATTGTTAGTGCAGGAAAGACATTGCCAGGGAGACTCAGGGAGAAGCACATACCATGGAGGCCCCCTTGTCTATCAGCTAGACTCTTCAAAGCATTGCAGACACGGTTGTCATAGGTGGGAATGGCCGGTATGGTGTAAGTACCCCATTTCGATTTAGCATGGGTGGTAGGATTTCTGTGATGGGATGAGAAAAGTGTGGCTGTCTGTGCAGCATGCTGCAGCCTGGGGTTTCTTGGTATTGGTATGACTCTGCATTTCCTGTGTGTTGTGACCTATGATCAGATAGGTGCCCATCATGTCATTGTATTTTTTTTTTTCTATTATGACTGAGTGAAATTGTACATTTCCATATAAATTTATCCTCCCACCTATATATGCAGCTTCCACTGCTCTCCCTGCCTGGTGACAGCACACTATTCCTCTCTGCTCCATACCTGTCTCATCCTCTCAACAGTCTCTTTTTCTTTCCTCTCCACCCACTCCCCTTACTCCAGCCAGAGATCAGCAGGATGATATCCTATAGATGCATAGAACCATAAAGTGCATCCAATGTATGGTCACTCTGCGTCACCAAGTCCAATCCATTCGTGTCTGAAGAGTGGACCTTGATTATGATTTATGGGCAAAGGCAGCATCAGGGCCAGGGGCCATGCTCCCAGGGGAACCCAGAAACCGCTGGACCATCAAATAGTATATCGATATCCATTTTTTTAAGGAAGCGCCAGATTGCCTTCCAAAGAGGCTGGACCATTTTGCAACCCCACCAACAGTGTAGGAGGGTTCCACTTTCTCCACAGCCTCTCCAGCGTTTGTTGTTTTGTGTTTTCTGGATCATGGCCAATCTTGTTGGGGTGAGATGGTATCTCATTGTTGTCTTGATTTGAATTTCTTTAATAACTAAAGATCGTGAACATGTCTGCATGTGTTTTTTGGCTGCCTGGATCTCCTCTTTAGTGAAGTGTCTGTCCATCTCCTTTGCCCATTGCTTAATTGGATGGTTTATCTTCTTCTTCTTGATATTTTGTAGTATCTTATAGATTATGGAGATCAGGCGTCGATCTGACATAGAGTTGCCAAATATTTTTTCCCATTCTATGGGTGTTCTTTTAATTCTATTAATAAAGTCTTTGGATGAGCAAAAGTGTTTGATTCTTAATAGTTCCCATTTATCTATTTTCTCTTCTGTTGATTGTGGTTTGTTTGACAGATTTTGGAGTCTGTCCTCATTGTGTATTAAAACTTCCGTTGTTGTTCCTAGCTTTTCTTGGATGAGCTTTATCGTTTTAAGTTTGATATTTAGGTGTTTTATCCAGTTGGAGTTGGTTTTTGTATAAGGTGTAAGATATGGATCTTAATTCAGTTTATTGCAGATGGATAACCAGTTTTGCCAGCACCATTTGTTGAAGGTACTGTTTTTACCCCAGTTTAATGTCTTAGGGCCTTTGTCGAATATCAGCTGTTCATAGGCAGATGGTGTCATCTCTGGGGTCTCCATTCTGTTCCATTGATCGATCTGTCTGTTCTTGTACCAGTACCAGGCTGTTTTGAGCACTGTGGCAGTGTAGTATGTTCTAAGGTGGGGTAATGAGAGGCCTCCCAGTGTGTTCTTCTTCTTTAGTAGTACCTTACTTATCCGAAGCTTCTTCCCTTTCCAAACAAAATTGGTGATTTGTTTCTCCATCTCATTAAAAGATGATGCTGGAACTTGTATTGGGATTGCATTATATAAATAAATTGCTTTGGGTAAAATAGACATTTTCACCATGTTAAGTCTTCCTATCCATGAGCAGGGTAGGTTTTTCCATTTATCTAAGTCTCTCTTAGTTTCCTGTAGTAAGAGCTTGTAGTTCTCTTTGTGAAGGTCTGTTGAGAAACCGCTGGACCATCAATTGAGGTATTTTAGAGGAGATCTCAGGGTGCACCCTTTTTTATTCTTGTGTTGCCAGTGAGACTCAACTTAGTGAGCTCCATCGCAGCTATCACTGGTGGTGGCCGGGCACCATCCAGTTCTTCTGGTCCCAAGTGTATGTAGGCACCCACTCATGTGGGTCTCTCAGTCCTCTGGGTTCTCTTTCCCCCATGTTATTTAGGTCCTCGGTGAGCATCCGTTCCTGCTGAGTTGGAACCATTTGCTGTGCCCTTGGATGCAGTTCGGCAGCTTTTAAGATCCTAGATGCCATTCGCCAATGTGGGGTGCAGAGAGCCCTCTTAGCAAAGTGCTAGTTGTGCCAATTGGCCTCGATTTCCTGTAAGGCATGGTCCCTTGCCCCCTGCCCCAGCTATTTTGTCCTTGCAGTATTGGGTTAAGATGGAAGTAGTATTCAAGTTATGTTGAAGTCTGCTTAATAATGTTCTTGTTTCTAATATGTGCTGTCACCGATTTCACCCAACCAAATTTCTATTAAGTGTCTAATTTATACCCTCCCCCCCATTTGCAGCCGTCAAAGAGTCTTTTCTTCTATGCATGTATCTGTATTTAAGTTCTTATTGTAGGGGTTCTCATACAATATTTGTCCTTTTATCACTGACTACTTTCACTCCACATGATGTCCTCCGGTTGAAACCAGGTTGAGAGATGTTTCCTGCAATCATCGTTCTTCTTTATTGTTGCATAGTGTTCCATTGAGTGTACATACCATAGTTTACCTATCCATTCCTCTGTTGTTAGGCATCTGGGTTGATTCCATCATTTTGCTATTGTGGACCATCCTGCGATGAACATTCGTGTGCATGTGTGAGTTGGTGTGAATGGCCTTGATTCTTGTAGGATATGTCCCAAGCAGTGCAATTACTGGGTCAGATGGTATATCTACATCCATTTTTTTAAGGGTGCGCCAGGTTGCTTTCCAAAGAGGTTGCACCATTTTGCAATCCCACCAACAGTGTAGGAGAGTTGCCATCTCTCCACAGCCTCTCCACCATTTGTTTTGCGTTTTTTGGATCATGGCCAACCTTGTTGGGGTGAGATGGTATCTCATTGTAGTTTTGATTTGAGTTTCTTTATTAGCTAATGATCATGAGCATGTCCATGTGTGTTGTTTGGTTGCTACAAATCACAATACTTGAAGAGATCCTTGAGGATCAGGCAAACATTGTAAAGTACTGTGTCTTCAGTTCAGACTCATGGTGACCCCACGTACAGCAGGGCAAAGTTGCTGGGCCTGTGCCTTCCTTATAATCACTGTTCAGGTTTGCATCCCTTATAACTGCTCTTATCAGGCTGTCTCTCTGAAGGTCCCTGTAGTTGACCATGCGTGGCATCCTTCTGCAGGGACGGATCCCTCAGGGTCACATGTCCAGACTATGGGAGGTACAATGTTGTCATCTTGGCTGCTAAGGAGCCTAGACGTTTACTTCTTCCAGGGGATTTGTTCTTTTGGCAGTCACGCTACAGTGTTGTAGAAGAGAGTTCATCCTTTGTAATAATTATTTGACACATAGCTCTTCCTTAAATGTGAAATGTGCAACTACTGGACAACTGTAATTTATAATTTTGAGTATAAAAAAGTAAGACTTAAGGTCTTAATAATAATAAATAATAATAAATTAATAAATAGTGTGTGACACCTGTGGTATGATTAGAGAATTTGTTTCGTTTTCAACTGAATGTAATGTACAATGAATGTCCTAAAGACGTGTGTCAAAACTGTGGAATGTAAGCGTAAGAAAACAGGAGAACGTGTAGACAGTAAAGAGCGAAGGAGGGAGTCCCTGGGTGGCGCAAATGGTTGAGATTACTAGCTGAAAGGTCATTTCAAACCCAGCCAGAGAGGCCTTAGAAGACAAGCCTGGTGATCTGTTACTGCAAGGTCCCAGCCTTGAAACCCCTGTGGAGAAGTTCTGCTGTGCACGCCCGTGGTGACCTCTAGGGATGTGCATGTTTGGAAAGAATGTGAAATTGTGCTGACCCTACCCTGGTCTTTCTCAAGATAGAGGCTTGTCTTGAGAATGTAAGAAGCTTGGCCAAAGCCCTGGAGACAAGGTTGTGTCAGTGTACCGAAAACCAGTACGTGTTGAAAGCGGCACTGACAGAGAATATTTCAGGGACTTTCCTCATCCCTCTTCTTGGGAATGCTGCTTCTTTTGAAGTAGGGAAGACTGGTGAGATGCCTTTTCTCAGTTTCCCAGCAGAAAACTTGTTTAGTTTGTTCAATAAAAGCTGGTGGATTCAACAAACTGGTGTTAGTCTCTAGTTGCTGGAGACTGTCCCTTTTCTCCCCACAGCAGACAAAAAGTTTGTTGTCAGTGTGATTCTTTGCAACCTCAGCCCCTCATATATATCACACCAGCAAGTGCTGTCCCCTGTTAATCACGCCAGCAAGTGGTGTCTCGTGTTAATCACAGCAGTAAGCGGTGTCCCCTCTTAATCACTCCAGCAAATGGTGTCCCATGTGAATGGCACCACCAGTTTCCATCATTTGAAATCCACTGTGGGGTAATGAACACCAAATGGTGAGGGCCCAGCTGTATGGTTAGTTTAAAAAATGCAAAGTGTCTTCAGGTATTGAGTTTGTGAAATGAGTGCTAACTCAAATGCCATTAACGTAATCTTTTGTTTTAAACTATGTTGAAGTATAACTCAAGTTTTTTTGTTTTTATTGTAGAGGTGGACCTTTTTTCATGTTCAGAAGAAGGTGGACACAAATGGATTGGACTTGGTGATGCGGAGTGACCATATATTGGATGCACTTTATGGTTCTATACGTCTATAGGATGTCATCCTGCTGACCTCTGGCTGGAGGAAGGAGAGTGGGTGGAGAGGAGAGGAAAGGAGACTGTTGGGAGGATGAGACATGTATGGAGCAGAGAGGAACAGTGTGCTGTCACCGGACAGGGAGAGCAGTGGAAGCTGCATATAGGTGGGCATGTAAATTTATACGGGAATGTACATTTTCACTCAGTCATATTAAATAAAAAACAAAACAAAACAATAAAAAATAAAAAAGAAGAAGGTGGTCAAAATTGAGTTACCTGAAGAAATCTATGTGCACATTGTGGTTCCTGCTACATAATTTCGTTTCTCTAGGTGAGTACTGCCTAAAGTTTGCATGAAATTTTTGAAATAACCACTTCCTCTTTCTATTACTCTGGTATCTAAATTCTTCTCCTTTCTCTTATGCACTGAGTTTGAGACACTAAGTTGCTTTGTTTTCAGATACTGTCCTATGTTTATTTCGTGGTAATTTGTGTTTGTGTGCTTGGTAAAATATATATAAGAAAACTTTTTTTTTTCTCAGCTTTTTTGCATATTTAATTTTGTAATCTCCATTACTGTGGCCCTGGGTACAACCACATCACCAGTATCAGTTTCCAAAAGTTTCCATCACCCTTAGCAGAAATCTAATTCCCGTTAGGCTGTATCTCCACTTCCTCCCTCCATTAGCCCATGGCAGCCCCTGGTCACCACTAATAAACTTTAGTCTCTATACACTTGCCTATTTTAGGTGTGTCATGCAAGTTAGGTCGTAGAATATTTGTTTTGTGTCTGACTCATTTTATGTAGTGTTTTCATGTTTTATCCACACTGCAGCATTTATGAGAACTTCGTTTTATGACTGAATAACAGTTGATGATATGGGACCGCATTTTGTCTATTCATGATTCTCCTGATGGGAATTTGGGTTATTACCACTGTTGGGCACTTGTGCATAGTACTCCCATAAATGTCGTTGGGAAAGTACCTTGTCGTGGTTAGTTCTTGTTGTTGAGTGCCCTGGATCTGCTTCCATCTCTTAGTGACTCTATAGGACAGAATAGAACTGTCCCATAGGGTTTCCTAGGAGCTGCTGGTGAATTTGAACTGCTGACTTGGTGATAGGCAGCCGAGCTCTTACAGGCTGTACCACTAGGGTTCCTTTCGTTGTCTAGTGCTGCTGTAACAAACAGAGTACAAGTGGGTTCATTTAACAAACATGTTTGTTTTCTCACAGTTTAGGAGGCTGAAAGTTTGAATTCTGGTGGGTGCTGTAGGAGAAGGCTTTGTGTTTTTCCCGGCCCTGGTGGAAGATGTTTGTCTCTTTGAACTTCTGTCCCTGGGTTATATTCCCATGGGTTGGTATCTCCCTTTTCCATTTTCTGATTGCTGGTTTCACTGTGTAATCTGTTTAACATTTCAAGAAAGAATGACTGAGGATGTGTCCTCCACTAATCCTGCATCATTCACATAACTCAGACAACCCACTCCCAAATAATAATATAATGATAGCATGGGTGCTCAGATTTATGACTCAGATTTTGGGGAGATGCGATTCAGTCCATAAGATTTGACTCTTTACAACGATAACTTCTGCCATCCAGTGAATTCCAACACATAGCAACCCCATAGGACAGGGTACAGCTGACCCATAGAGCTTCAGAGGGGTGCCTGGTGGGTTTGAATTGCTCACTGTTTGGTTAGCAGCCATCGCACTTAACGGCTATGCCACCAGGGTTTCCTTTCACAGCTTTGACCTCTCCAAATTCCTGTCCTCGGAACATTCAAAACGCAGTCACTGCATCATGTCATCTGTGGAGTCGTAAATCAACTCCAAGGCCAGAATCTTACCTTGTTAATCATCTCCATCAAGTATAGTTGAAACTTGATGAACACTTGATCCTGGGGCCAAATTCTTCATCTGTCGGCCAATCAAATCTATAAGCCATTTTCTGTGGTAGGGTGGTGCAACAGGTGTGAGGTAGACCTTTCCGTTCCCAGTGGGGGAAATGAAAGGAAAAGAAGCACAATGGGTGCCATGTAAATTCCAAACCCCACAGGACAACTTACATTAGCTGCCAAGGCTACAAAGTAATCTGCTGTTTGGGACCATCTGGGCGTTATCATTCTCCCTTGTACTCTGTGTGTTGGCCGTGGGAGGAGGCCCCTAGGTCACAGATTCAGGTGCACCTTCCAGACCCACTAGGGTGGCACTTGCAGCCTGTCGGCTTTGAGGGTCCCATTCTCCTAGTTTGTCTGAGTGGCAGCTGCATGTTTTCAGCCCCAGTAGGCTGCCTGGGCATGGCTGCCTTGTCCTCTCGGCTTTGCACAGTGACCCCACCCCGTACAACTGATTGGATGAAGATCCGACTCTGGAGAACCTATGAGACTGTCATGGATTGAGTTGTGTTCCCCCCAAAATCTGTGTAGCCATTTAACTAGGCCATGATTTCTGGTATTGTGTAATGTCCTTCTTGTTGTGAATCCTGCCTTTCTGATGTTAATGAGGGTGGATGGGCTGCAGTTGAGTTGGTGGGACAGGGCTTAATGTGTGGGATTGTACTGTGGCCCAGTGTGACCTCTAGGAGTATAACAGAAAGGGAGGTTGGCTGAGACTTGGGGATCTCATAGCGCCAAAGAGCAGTGCCAGGAGTTGAGCACATGCTTTGGAAAGGACTAGGTTCCCTGTGCCCCAGAAGCCTCTAATCCAGGGAGATTGAGGACAAGGAATTTCCTCCGGTGCCAGCAGAGAAAGCCTTTCTCTGAAGCTGACACCGTGAATTTGGACTTTGAGCTTACTGGACATGACCAATAAAATTTTTCTTGATTGGAGACAACAACTTAGAGTCCTTGCCTTAACACAATGAAAAGAGGTGTGCAGATCAAGAACTCTAGTGACTAAAGACAAGAATTGATATCTGCCATCCTGGAGGTTCCCCTGGGAACATGGCCCATAGACTTGCTCCTGTACCAGACCGGAAACAGTACTGAGGTCAACACTCAAACTACGAGTCGACTAGACTTGGGGACACAGTTAGCATGTGATGTGTATACTTTATGGCTTTATACATTTATACAAGGTTGTCCTACTGGTTTCTTTCTATGAGAGAGAGGAGAGGGTAGAGAGGAGGGACAGGTGTTGTTTGGGAAGATACTGGAAGAGTGCAGAAGAGGAGTGTGCTGTCACAGGATGGGGAGAGCAGATAGAATTGTAGAGAGGTGTGTGTGCAAAATTGACTTCGATTTTATTCATTGTAAACAAAAATTTTCCTTTTTAAAGCCATCCATTTGTGGTATTTCTGTTAAAGCAGCACCAGATATCTAAAACAGAGGCTGGGACTCGACCCTTGGAAATGGAGGCAGCCATGCCTGTTTCCCGTGCAAATTCCGACACATCTGCTGATGTTTGGAATGCTCCAAGGATGGCCCTGTCCTTTTCTTGCAAGTCAAGGGATGTAGCTCCTTTGACCAGTTCCCTTCCTGTGGAATTCAGACAGGCAGACAGTGTTGTTTGCATTGTTTCTCTGTCTCCTTAAGTTGGAGCTGATGAACTTTTTGCTATGATAGTTGGTTAGAATCATTAGTCACTGGCTGAATCTGTTTTACAGAAGATTGTGTAGCCATATGCTTGGTGAAAATTCTAGAATGTGTGTCCTTTGTACACCAGGATTTTCCATCTCTTTTAAGTTTTGTTTTCATTTTGCACAGTTCATTTTAGGTCCATCTTGTTCCTTGCTCTTGTTCACGCTAAGTGGCAAGGAGATCCCATGCTGTACCTTGAAGACGTTGCTGAGAAATCTCCTCAGCTAAATATGGAAGTTCATCACTGAAAACTCTGCCTTCCACCAAATCCTTGAACGTAATTCAGACCAGTTGTTTGTAAAAACGTCGTAAAAAGCTGCATAAAAAAGCATCTGTTTCTTCCACTGACCCGTCCTGCATTTGTCATTTTCTTATAAAGCCTCACCAGAAGCACATTCAAGATGCACATTTCTAGCCACATTGTGTCGCTGGCATCCTTTGTGTTCTCTGCAACTGAGAGAAACTTTACGTATGACTGTCCTCTTTCTATTGGAGCCTTGCCAGCTTTGCTTTGACAATCTAAACTTTTCCTTTTAGGCCCCTTAAGTCTCCCAGGCTGTGAGCATACCAAGTTCTGATACCACTTCCACATTGTTCACGTTTTCAGAGCAGCATCCCACTTTGTCTCTCTGGGTCTCTACCCCACTGTGAGAACCCCGTTAGATTGGATCCACTAAATGTCTTGTGGCGTGTTAGCTGATTCTTTCTCTCTGAAAATATTTGCAATCCAGCTGCCATCTTGGGGAAAAGAAAGGCTCTTTCCTCCTTAAGGTATCTATCTCTGTGAAGGAAATTGTGGCCCGGGGCAGTGCTGATGAAAGAATTGTTTTGGGTGAGATCCAGAAGCCTGTGTCGTGAGGCGCAGTGTGCTTTTTAAGATGTTACCTTGAAACGAAGATTTCCTTTGCCTTTGAGTCTTTGCACTAGCTGTTGCCAAGTGATTGAAGCAAACACTGTAACCATGGGCATCTTCTGGTCTCACTTGACCTGTCACTTTCCCAGAGAGTGCCTCTCCTGCCAGTTCAGGCAGACCTTAAGTTGTAAACACAGCAGATGGGATTGAATGTTACCTTTAGTAGCTCTGTATCGTATGTGACAGGCTTCAAGCAACCAAGCTCTTGAGCTATGGATTGTGACAATGGCAGCTTTCACACCCTTGGGAGCTGGGGACAGTGTGAGCCCCACTGGAGGAAGCAGAGGCCACAGGTCCTTTAGACCTCTCCAGGTTTTTTCAAGTCAGGAGACAGCCTTAGGTGGGTATTCAGCAGAGATAGGTGAGAGTGTATCTGACATTTAAAACAGAACAGTTTCTGGGCTCCAAGTAGGTTTTGGAAGTGTCAGCTGTGAGTGAATGACATCAGGCAGGAGCTTGTTTCGAACAAATTAAAGAAGAACAGGAGGAAGCCTGAAGGTGGACATGGATGGTGGATCAGGAAAGTAATGGATATGATAAAAGAGATGTTAGTGGTTCAAAAGATGTCTGTGAGGCAGAAGTCAGATTGGCCTGTTCTTTAGTACGACTTCACCAATTCTGACACCAGCAGTTTCTCCAAGAGCACTCCTCCGCTGGTTTCAGTAATTCATTACATGGCCACATGGAATTTTTGTGCTGATCAATGCCCAGAGCAACACTCTTCCATTAGCAAGCTTTCTCCCTCTGTGGGCAGAAAAGGCCGCCACTGTGTCTCCTACAGTTGTTTCTCTGCCAGCACTTCTTGGTCTTTCTGCCTGTCTCCTGATTCCAGCTGTTTCTTAGTGCTGGGATCCCTGGTCCTGAGGACAGCTCCCTGCTCCTGGCTGTTCTTTCCTGGTGCCGGGAAGGTCTCTGTGCTTTTTAGTTGATTCTGTCTCTCTGTTTTTAAATCTGATTGTGCTCTGGGTGAAAGTTTACATCTCAATTTGCCATGTAAAATTCCAAATACACGTTATTGTTCACCTCTAACTGCTGTTGCCCCACCACCCCATGCCAGGACACTCCTCCTTTCCACTCTCTGTTTTCCATGTGTGTTCACCCTGCTGGTGTCCCTGTCCACCCTCTCATCTTGCCTCTAGAGAGGAACTGCCCAGACAGCCTGGTGTATGTGTTTAAGCTAAGAAGCGTATTCTCTGCCAGCATCACCTGTGTCTGCTAGTCCAGTCCAGTCTTTGTCTGGAGAGTAGTCTCGGTCCTCCTTTTGGCTCCAGGCTAACTTGAGAGTGCGGGGGCTGTGTCCTTAAGGGACCCTCCCATCTGATGGACCATCACATGTGGACTTTTTAATAGCGTCTGCTCTTTTTTAGTAGAGTTCTTGTTCTGCACACTTGTCTCTTTCCTGCTACATCACGGAGTTTACCTTGTGTTCCCTGTCAGGGCAGGCACTGGTTATGGCCAGGCACCAGCTTAGTTCTCTCTCATGCTGATAAAGTCTCTGGATCACATGGCTCCTGTGTGCTGGGCTCATGTTTTACTGTTGTCTTTGATGTCCTTCATTCTCCACTGTTCCAGGTGGATTGAGACCAGTTGATGCTACTTGGATGGCCACTTTCTAGCTTTTAAGAAGCTAAATACCACTCATCCAAGTGGTATGCAGAACATTTTCTTAAGAACAATTAAACCATGCTGTGCTGATTAGCGTAGGTGTCCTGAGAAACTGTTGTTCCCCAAAACTGTCCCTGCTAGTCTGTCCTTGAAAATGTTGGGTTGTATTTAGAAAGCCTTTTAGCCTTTATTGTGATCCAGTTGTGCTAACCTCCCTGTACTGCATCCTGTCATTCCCTTCACCTAATGCAGTTCCTCTCTACTGTCTAGTCTGTGAATATCATTCTTCATCCCTCCCGACTCTTGTAACCATCCAAGATTATTTTCTTCTTTGCTTAATCCTTTGAAGTCCTTGTAGTAATGGTCTTACAGAATGTTTGTCATTTTTTTGTTACGAATTTCAGTCAACATAATGTCTTCCAGATGATCCCGTGTTATATTTCCTATAATGCTGTGCTCTAAAAATTTCTCCTAACATAGAGATGATAGAGCAGGTGGTCCCCTGCTGCAAGCAGTAAAGATAGACATAAAAGGATCCAATGTATGTTATAATTGATGTGTATTCTAAAATTATTTCAGCCCCCTTGAAAGGATTCTATGTTGAGTTCCCCATAGTCCAAAACCAACCTACTGCTGTCGAGTCCATTCTAACTCACAGGATCCCAAAGAGTTGTCAAGGAGCACCTGGCAGGTTCGAATTGCTGACCTTTTGATTAGGAGATGCAGCACTGGAGCACTGCATCACCGGGATTTCCTCCTATGTTCCGGAATCTAATAGGATGGCTCCACTGGCCCATTTGTTTCACAGACCACACACAGTACCTGAAAAGCCTATGGAAACCGACCAGTGCCATTTACTGCCACCAGTGAGCGGGAAATTCAGCCACCAACACACATCAGTGAGCAAAAGGAGGAATACACAGTCGGCAGCCCTCCCAAATTTACCTGTGGTGGTATGCTCAGCTTTGCACAAGGTGATCAGTCTCACTCTGTTTAGCTTGCTCAGGCAACCTAATTTTAGTACACAGTATATGCCCTCTCCTGGGCAGCTTCCTCCATAAACCTCACATATAGAGATGACCCTTGTCCCTTAACCGTTGGCATCAACAATTGTAGAGTCTTGTTAATACGTGCGCAGTGGTAGGCTAAATCCATGACCAATGTGTTGACCCTGGTATTCAGAAAGGCCACACACAAAAGTAATCTGTCACAGCAGAGTCTACCCCTTGGCTTTTGAAGCCATGGTTCTTAAGTATTTGGAGGACAGCTTGCCCCTCCCATAGTCCTTCAGTAGGGCAAAGAGTCCAAAGATTGAGTTTATTCCAGTAGTAGCCACTCATGTGGTCTTCGATTTTCCTCGTAATCTGGTCAGATTCTCCAAAAGTCACCTCATCTTTATCATTTCTGAACTCGGAGGTAGTTCATGTGGGAGAAGATTATTCCCTTGCTCCAAGCCTCACAGGGATAAGCATAGGAAACCCTTTAAGGGGCTTTCAGTTCAGCCACTCGACTGTAATGCAGGAACATCTCCCCCTTAGTCTAACCTCTTATACTGACAGCTTCCACAGTTACTGTTTAATCCCAATTAACCCTGTTAACAATGAATACTCCTGAGACACGGATGAGAAGGGCCAGCCTAACCACACCTTGAAGCATTCCAGAGGAATCATCCATTCCATTTTGTCACCCACACCTGGAGACGAGTTGCTTAAATTGTTCCTTGTTTTTCCAAGAAGCCAGCTTAGACCTACTTCAGAGGCATGACCAGATGAGATAGAGGTCATCACTGTATGCCCTCCAACGGGCTAACAGAGAGCTCCCATCAGGACCAGGGAATCCAAGCAAGGGAGCAAGAATCGGCCGAAGCGTGACATCACATGGTAAGTGCTTCTGCCAGTTCCAGAAGCCTCCATGGCAAGACTGTTTTGAAGTCTGCATGTGGGCGCAGCCAAGGAATAGGCATCTGCCTGTCAAAACCAGAAATATTTCAGATCCCTGTCATTGATTTTTTTGTCTCAAGCTATACCCTAGGCGTAGATGGAATATAAGAAGCAAACTCCAAACTCACTTTGTGGCAGAACCTACAGGACTGCTATCCAGGCTGCTGCTACCCCACTTTGAAGTGTTTCCGTTTTCGAGTCAAGATTTCTGTCGTGGGCCAGCCAACACTCCTGCAGTAATTCTTTTTCATGGTCTTATGAGGACTGTTGGGTCTTCAGAGAAACTGTAACAAATTGGCGACCATGAAGAGAATCCCAAAAGTCTGCTGGGACTCATGACCGTACTTTCAAGGTGACCATAGGGATACTCAGCAATGAGATATGTGTTGCTTTTTATAGGATGAGCTCGTGAACTCAGTTGTCAGTCCTTGTGCCTCATTGCTGAGTATCTCTACAGTCACTTTCCAAGTACTCCCCTTGGAAAGCTAAGCGTTGACACCAGCGCCTCATCTACCTTTCAAAGCAGTCTTGGAACTCTTTTTCTGGGATGGCCTTCAGAGCTGTGGTATTAGCCCCGATGCCCTGACTGTCATCAAAATGTCATCTTTTAATATTTCATGTATCGTCAGGTAAAGATAAAGGTCACTGGAGGTTCAGATCAGGTGACTCGGGAGGGTGTTCCCATGTGGTTATTTGTTTACTGGCTAAAAACTCTGTCGCAGACAGGGATACAGTTAGGTTCATGAACTTGCGCTGTGCCACAGTGTGCAGCGGACATTACAGGAAAGAAGTTCCAAGATGGGGTTGAAGGGTGGACTAGGCGCTGGTGTTGATGCATAGCTTCCCAAGGGGAGTACTTAGAAGGTGACTGTGGTGCTACTCAGTGGTGAGGTATGTAGCACTTATTACAGTTAAGTCCGTGGACTTAATTATCAAGCATCATTTGTAGCGTTTTTGTAGGATAAATTTGTGAATTTGTCAGACCTTGGGTGTGTGCGTGTGTGTGTATGTGTGTGTGTATGTATGTACACACATACATAGGTATGTCTGTTAAAGAGTAAGTTCTTTTTTGCCATTTAAAGGGCTACACTGTAAGATTTATTAAAAAATATTTTGTTGATACAGTCCAAAGGTTTGTTTGTCTTAGAAAAGTGGGACGATTTAGTTTTTTCAGAGGTTTGATATTAGATAACATGTAAATCGAATTGCTTTTTCTCCTGTTAAAATAACAAAATTTATTTTTTAGGTAATCTCCATTAAAGGCAAATATTGTAAGATTTCAGAGTCAAAAACCAAGTGGCTGGAATTGCAAAAGTAGAAAAAAAAGTAAAGATATTTTACCTTGAGATCTTTAGTAAAATAACTTGATTATGATTTCTTGGTGACCTATAATAAACTCCTGACACATGCAAAACTTTTTGGAAATTCCGGAATATTGTTTATAAAGGAAGAGTGCTGAAGGTCTTTCCTTCATAAATTTTATGCAAGAGGTTAGAATCCAGGGAAGTGCCTGACTGTCATTGGGTTAAAAATGTATGATAGTAATTTCCCCTTGTGTTTTGCCTAATCGTATAACAAAATGTATAATATGATGTCATAAGTTTATAAATATTTCTTAGGTACTAACCTGAGTATAACTGTTGGTTAACTGAGCATCATCAAAGCCACTGTTGTCAATAGAAATTCAAGTTATTTACCTATGAATTTGTTTTTGTATGATTTAGGTAGAGACTTGACAGTCTTGGTATATAAATCATAGTGGTATATCTTGGCTATGTGGTATTTGCCTCAGGATTATTATGTGTGGTTTCTGAAGTTCTTTGAAATTGGTTAATGGTTACACTTAGAAATGTTGTTGTCTAAAGTTTTGTCTTTTTCACAGATTTGATTTCACCTATGCATTTTAGTTAGAATTCTTTCAGGTCTTTTCAGTCTTAAGAATATACTTTTTATAAATTAACTGTGACCATGTTACATTTTGTCATCTACAGATAAGGTTTTACTTTGCTGGTTTTCTGAAAACATTTGAGCAGATCATCTCAACAAAAAGGTCACTGGACATGTGAAGAGGACTGGGACTCAAGATTTCCAAAACTCGCCCAGAGGAAAGGATGGGCTTGAAGACCGCTGCTGACACATGATCCGGCAGAACAGGAAGTAACTATATGTGACTGAGTAAGTGAAAAGATACCACTGGGCTTTCTGTGGGCACACTGCTGATGTTTTCAGGTTCTATTTTCTAGATTTGGGAAGCAATTTTCCTTCCTCCCAAAATAGTGAAATAGTGGGTTAGATTTGTAACTCTCAAACTAGAAATTCGTACTGGTGAACCTTGGAAAGTTGTAAATATCATAATCAGAAAAGTGTTTGAAATTTGAGCTATGATATTACAAGATTGGGTTTGGCTCCGCCCAAGCTCTCCTAGGTTGCTGGTACAGGAACAAGTTTGCAGGGGAGACTGAGGGAGAAGCACATAGCATGAAGTTTCCCTTGTATCAGCTAGGCTCTTCAGCATATTGTAGAAACAATAGTCATAGGAGGGAGTGGCAGGTATGGTGTACTACATCATTTGGGTTTATCACAGATGGTAGGGGTTACCTCATGGGATGAGAAAATTGTGTGGCTGTCCATGCAGTGTGCGGCTGCCCGGGATTCCATGGGACTGGCATGAGCCTTTATTTCAGATGTGTTGTATCCCAGGATCAGATAGGTGCCCATCATTTCATCGTAATTTTTATGGACGAGTGAATCATGAGTCTCTTCCATCCTGTAACCAGGTGTCTTCATAGTCTGAGAATGACTGGGCATACAGCTTTTGTTTTTCTTCGTCATACATCTTGATCCATCGATGCTCTAGCATGTTCTCGGCTGTGGCTCTCTTTCTTGGGTCATCAGTGACCATTTGACTCACCAAGAGTTCATATAACGTAGACATGTGGAAAGGAATGCCGTATTTCTCCTCCATTATGTCCTTTTGTTGCTCTGTTAAGGTTTCTCCATGAAAAGGCAGAGATCCACTTATCATGAAGTAGAGGTTGAGTCCCAAGGTGATTGAGAGGCTGGGATCACTGTTTGGGTTTCCCTTTTGACACAAGAACAGGAAGAATATCTTCTCTTGAGGTTAAGGCTCATCCTGGTGGAACTCTGCTAGTTCTGGCTTTTGATGTAGGGAGAGGCTGGGATCACAGTGTGGTCAGGTACCTCCTGCACCTGCTCATCATTTTAGGATCTTAGTTGCAACACTCCACATGGAAAACTGTCTTCTTTTGGGGCTGCACTGTTCTTACTGGTCATGCGGGCATAGGAGGTAGTCATAGAAATACACATGAGGACTCCACTGGGTTGCGGGACCGCACTTTTTCTCACCTTGGCAGACAGTCCCAAAGATTGATTGTGGTCTGTCCTAGGAATCCTGGATTGTTGGTGCAGGAAGGACTTTGCTAAGGAGAGGGAGGAAGAAGCACATACTACAGAGGCCCCCTTCCTTCTTCCAGCTAACCTCTTCTGAGCATGGTAGAAACAGCAGTCATGGGTGGGAATGGCAGGTATGTTGTAACGATGTCGTTTGGGTTTAGCATGAATGCTGGAATGTACCTCATGGAACGAGAGAGGTGTGTGGGTATCAGTGCATTGTGCTGCACCCTGGGGTTCCATGGTACTGGCATGACTCTCCATCTCAGATGTGTTAGGACGTAGGATCAGATTGGTTCTCATCACCTCATTGTGTTTATGATTGAAGAGTGAGTCCTGAGTCTCTCCCTGCCTGCACCTCATGTTGACCATGGCTGCAATGGGCTGAGGATCCTCATAGCCTGGGAGTGGTTGCACATCCAGCTTTTGTTTTTCTTCACTATCCGTATTCATCTGTGGATGTTCTAGCATGTCCTTTGATGTGGCTGTCTTCTTTGTGTTAGAAATGAATATTTGGCTTCGCAAGTGTTTACATGGCATAGTTCCACTTACTGTGCAATACAGGGTGACTTCAACCTCCATACATCTGCAGGGGTCCGTATTACTTCTCTCCTAGTGGGAGTTCTGGACAAAATACTGGAGATTGCTACAAAAAACACTCAGCTCGCTCTCATTGGTAAATTCAGTTCCCAAATCAATGTCTTCAAGTTGGATGTTCCTTCTCTATCACCTAAGAGCACATTTTCTGGTCTGATAACCCCCTGTGTAACACAGGTGTTGTGGCAAACCTGTAGGGCCAGCACTAAGTGGCAGACTATTTTGGGGGCCTCTTTTTGGCTCATGAAGCCATGAGTCTCTAGATGGTCACACAAGTTGCTGCAGGTGCGTACTCCATGACTATACCAAAGATATTTTTACTCTATGACTTGCAACAGCATAAAATATTTGGATTGTGGAGATCTTTGATGATTTTTATCTTTGGGTGTAGTATCAGGAGGCTGGAGGATGTCTGTGGGCTCTTTTCAACTCTTCTTGGCTACCTGTTTGCCCGTGATGGTGTGCTGGGATAACTTGACTCTGACCCATGTCCCTTGGCTGATGGTCTTAGTGTGTTGTAGTGTCCCACAGTGATTTTCCTGACGTTTTCACAGTAGCTGAGGGCAGCACCTGCCAATATGTCAAGAAATAGTGTTGTTTTTATGTTAGTAAATCTGGCCAGGTTGAGGACAGCATAGAACACGTCTAGAATTTGGCCTCTAAGATAAAAGACATGACTCCAAGCTACAGCCCTTCCTAGTGAATCTCGTGGTCCTGCAAGGATATGGAACCTATGTGCACCAACCATGTGGTAGGTCCATGAGGCATCTCAACATTTTCAAGACAGGGTACTTGAGGAACATGGATCTGATGGGTAGGCAGGACTGCAATGCCAAACAGCAGGAAGTAGCCAGAGCGAGTCAACATCCCACGTTCCTTTCAAGGTTTCAGGCCCATGTTTCCTCAAGGAGGAAATGACAAGGGTAGCTAGGGAAGTTGGTTGCTGCCACACACCACCTAATTGTGTAATTACTGAATGTCCAGTCAATGATCGAGAAGGGTAAATGCACTGTAAACATTCTACTGGTAGTTTGAGATGCGACTACTACCTATGGGTGGAGGACAATTCAGAAATGACCTAACTCCTAATTTTCTCCTATCTCGTTACCATTGTCTTATTCTCTTGTAGAGCACCCATCATGCAGTTGCTGAGGTATAGCCCTAAAACTGAAACCAAAGACTATTTCCTACCTACACTTCCTGACTAGGACACCACCTTTTACCCTCACTTATATAAGGAACCCTACAAACTTTTTACCAGGTCTTTCCCCTCTCACAGAGACTGACCCCTTCCCTGTGTGTAAGGTGTTTTGAGCTAATAAATTTTGCTGCCATGAAGGTTGCATCCTGGTGCCTGGGGGAGGAGGAGCCCAGTGATTTACCTGTCAGGAGACTGAAGTTGCTATTCTGATCTCTTGAACCTGAACCAGGTCACTTGGGGTTGAATCAGTTACAGGATCTAGAGAGTTCCTTTCTGTGGGCCTTTCTGGTAGGAGGACTCCTTGTGGGCTGTTGTGCATGCAGTTTCTTCATTGTTTGTTTCCGTTCCCAGATCCTGGATGTGGCTATCTGGTGCTCCCATTGGAAGGACATGTAGATGTCGAAGTGGGAATTTCTGTGCATGTCCTTAGAGTTGCTCCCATCTGTTTTTTCTGGAAAATAGCCTTGTGGAAATTTACATAATTTGGGTGGACTTACTCAGTGTCCCAGGATGTTGTTAGTGCTTTGATCTCTTTATCCATTATTGCTTGTTGATAGTTTTTGTCATGTTACTTACAGTGGACATCAGGCTCTCTGTGTTACTCCCAGCTGTTGACTTAAAAGATGCCTGAAATTCTCTTCCTGTGTTCCACCTCTCTGGGACTCTGTATGCAACAGGAGGAAACACTGCCCGATGGTGTGGGAACTTATATGTGAGAACTCCTCATCTGTTCATGGCTACTGTGGGCAGCATTTCGAGGTACACACTCTCTGCTCATTTTTGAGGCGATGCCGTTGGAGGCCTCAGAGATGCGTGAAATTCTCCTCTCTTTCCCTTGTTGAGGTCCACACAGGTAGTGTGTGCACCTCCATCCTCCACTGCAGTGTCCTGCAGCCCTGGTGTGCTGTTCATACACGGCATTATGGACTTCTGGGTGGGTGTCCAGTGCTTGGTAGACTTCGCACATCATCTTGTCGTGCTCCATGGAACTGGTGGTTTTCATCCTCCACTTAGAGTGGGGCGTAGACTCTGGAGATTTGATTGTCTCCCCTACAACTTGGCTGTCCCGTAGCTTTTATTCCCTTTTGATGAAAGTGCAACAAACTTGTCTCCTGAGTTTGAAGAATCTGTCAGTGACATCCTGCTCTTCTTGGCTGCTGACAGAGGGAGAGACTGGTTCCCCGAGTGCTTTGGTATCTACCTGCTGATCATTGAAGGAGCTTAGTTCTGTTTCTGCCTGTAACCCATGTTCCCTTTGGCCTTAGAAGTTCTCATAGTCTGGGAGTGGCTGCTCATCTTTTGTGTTCCTAATTCATTCGTCTGTATCCAGGGATGTTCTAGCGTGTGCTTTGGCATTGCTGGCTCCTTTTCTCTGGTCATGAATGAATATTTTTCTCTGCCAGTGGTCACATGATGTCGACATATGAAAGGAGTATCCTGTTCTTCCTACAATTACTTGCTTGTGTAGCTCAGTTAAGGTATCTCTATGAGAAGCCAGAGATTCACTTACATGAAGTCCAGGGTAACTCTGAGGATGAGAGGGGGAGAGGGTGGGGTCAAGTCTGGTCGGTGACCTCCCACAGTACACTTAACTGTGGAGGCCCCTTTCATTCTGTCAGCTTGATTGTTGAGAATACTGTAGAAACGGTAGTCTATGTGGGAATGGCAGGTTCATTGTAACCATGTCGTTTGGGGTTCCCACGGATGGTAGGATTTCCCTCACAGGATGAGAAAGGTGTGTGGCTATTGGTGCAATATGCTGCCGCCTGAAGTTTCTCAGTACTGATGTGACTCTGTGGTGATCAGGATTATGTCAGCTTGACTACTCCATATTTGGCTGATGTATTAAGTGGCAGGGCAGAGTTTGTGCTGGCTTCCTGCCTCTCAGCTCTCATCTCTCGACCTTCCACTACTACTGCTGGTCTGCTCATGTAGCCGGGAGCTCCTGCTGTCTTCTTCTGGCATCTGATTCCTGGACTTGAACTAGCAGCTGTTGGATTCATCAGTCCTTACACTCGGCACTTGAGAGTCCTGTTCCCTGACTCGCCGATCCTAGGTTTGCCAGCCTCTGCCGCTCCGTCTCGCCACCAGCTTGGGATCCACCAACATACACAACTGGTGATCTAGAACTCTGGTCGCTGACCTGCTGAGTTTGGGTTCCTCAGCTTCCGTGGCTACGTGAGGCTTGTGCCAGAACTTGGGACATTCAGCTTCTGTGATTGCGTGAGCTGTTTCCTGTATCTATATCTCCCTATCTATATGTATTATAAATCTTTCCTTGTACCTACACGTGTTACTGGTTTTACTTCCCTAGAAAACCCAGCCTAAGACACTCTCCATTTCAAATGTGTTGTGACCTAGGATCAGATAGGTGCCTTCTATTTTTGATTCCAGAGTGAGCCGTGAATCTCTTCCTGCCTGTAATGCATGTTAACCGTGGCCTTAGTGCACCTGGAATCCTCACAGTCTGGGAATGGCTACACATCCACCTTCTGTTTTTCTTCATTTTTTGTTTCGTACATGGATATTCAAGCATGTGCTGTGACCGTGGGTCTCTTTCTTGTGTCCAAATGAATATTTGGCTCAGCAAGTGTTTACATGGCATAGATATGTGGAAAGGAATATCCTATTCTTTATGTGATACCTGCTTTCATAGCTTATTTAAGATCTCTCACTGAAAAGGCAGAATTCCATTTATCATGAAGTACAGGATGACTCCAAGATGACAGAGGGAGAGGCTGGGTCACAGTCTGGTCAAGTGCCTCCTGCAGCTGCTTGTCACTTAAGGGTTTTAGTTATGGCACTCCCTGTGTGAAACTGGTTTCCACTGGGGTTCTACCATTGTTATTGATGGTCTGGGTGGAGGAGGCAGCCTCAGAAATGCTTGTAGGAGTTCCACTGGGTTGTGGTTCTGCACTGTTTCTCACGTTGGCCCATAGTGCCATGGTTGTCTGGGCTCTGCCAGGCTCTCCTGGCTTGCTGGTGCAGGAAGGACTTTGCTGGGGAGACAGAGGAGAAGCAGACACGATGGAGGCCCCCGTCCTTCTATCTAGTAGACTCCTCAAAGTATTGTAGAAACAGTAGTCACAGGTGGGAATGGTGGGTACACTGTAACTATGTCTTTTGAGTTTAGCAGTGATGGTAGGATGTACCTCATGCATTGAGAAAGGCGTGTGGTTCTTAGTGCAGTGTGCTGCCCTCTTGGGTTCCACGGTACTGGCATGACTCACCGTCTCAGATGTGTTATAAGCTAGGATCAGACAGGTGTCCATCACATCACTGTATTTTTGATTCAGCAGTGAGTCAAGAAATGCTTTTGGCCTTTAAGCTGTGTTCACTTTGGCCTCAGTTCATCCAGGTCTCCTAAGCTGAGAGTGTCTGTGCATACACCTTTTGTCTTTCTTAATCATTCATATTCAGTTTGGAAGTTCCAGCAGCATGTGTTCACATGGTGTAGACATGTGGAAAGGAATGTTATATTCTTCCTCCAGTGCCTGCTTTGGTAGCTCAGTTAAGGTCTCTCCATGAAAACGCAGAGAACTACTGACCATGAAGTACACGGTGACTTCTAGGCTGCACATGTCCAAGGGGGTCCATGGTACTTGTCTCCTTGCAGGAGTTCTAGGCACCATAATGGAGACTGCCGCAGAATGTGTTCAGGTCGCTCCCACTGATGAATTAAGTTCTCAAACCAGTGTCAGTGAGTTCAAAGTTCTTTCTCTCATCCAAGAGCCTGTCTTCTGGTTTGATATCTCCATGTACAACACAGCTGTTGTGACAAACCTGTGAGGCCAACTCTGACTGACAGAATATTTTGGGGGCCTCTTTTTTTTTATTATGACTGAACGAAAACCTACATTTTGGGGGCCTCTTTTTGGCTCTTGAAGCTATGAGCCTCCAGATGATCACAGAAGACTCATGTAGTTATATACTCCATTACCATGCCAAAGAGGTTGTTATTCTGTACGGCTTGAAACACCATGAAAATTCTTGAGTGATGGAGATCCTTCATGATTTTTATCTCTGGGTTTAGTGTTTGGAGGTTGGAGGGTCTCTGTTGGTGCTTTCCAACTCTTTTCTTGGCTACCTCTTGGGAGTGTTGATGGGCTGGAGTAAATGGACTTGGGCAAATGTCCTTTTGCTGATGGTCCTTTAGGAGCTGGTAGTGTCCCACATACATTTCCTCCTCAGCAGGAAATGGTACTTGGCTCTGTGGCATGCTCAGTGTGGTGTCAGAGATTAATGGGCTTTGGATAAGAGGTACCCTTGTGGTGTGGTTAAAATAGAGAAAGAGGGTTACAAATGAGTGAGTCAGTGAGTGTTCACGTGACGTAGAAATGTAGAAAAACTATTACACTCTTGGTCCAGTACTTAACTTTGGTAGCTCATTGAAGGCATCACCATCAAAAGGTGGAGATCCACTTACCATGAAATGCGTGGTGACTCCCAGGCTCCATACCTCCACCAGGGTGTCTGTGGAACCCTTCTCCATTTAGGAGTTCTGGAGCATAATAAGGGAGACTCCTACAGAAAGTTTTCAGTTTGTTCTCCTAGGTGAATTCATTTTCCCAAATCAAAGTCAACCAGTTTGATGTTCTTTCTGTTATCCAAGAGCACATTTTCTGGTTTGATACCTGTATGCACAACACACTTGTTGTGGCACACTTGGAGGGCCTCTTTTTCACTCATGAAGCTGTGAGTCTCTGGGTGACTACTAAGTCCCCTGCAGTTAGTACTCCATCACTGTAGCAAAGATACTGTTACTGTCTATGACTTGCCACAGCATGAAAATATTTAGATTGTGGAGATCCTTCGTGATTTTTATCTCTGAGTGTAGTGTTAGGAGATTGGAGGATGTCTGTGGGCTCTTTTTGACTCTTCTTGGCTACCTCTTTGCCCATGATGATGTGCCAGGATAACCTGACTCTATCACATGCCCTTGCCCATGGTCTCAGCAGGTGGTAGTGTCCTACACTGATTTCCTTGACCTTTGAACAGCAGGTGAGGGAAGAACCTGTGTATATCTCGAGGAACAGCGTTGTTTTTATGTTAGTAAATCTGGCCAGGTGGGCATACAACATGCCTTGAATTTGGCTTCTAAGATAAAAGACACAACTCCAAGCTACAACCGTTCATAGGGAATCTCATGGTCCTGCAAGGATATGCAGCCTGTACCCACCAACCAAGCGGTAGGTAGATCAGGCACCTCAGTGTTTTCAAGACAGGGTACTTGAGGAACATGGGTCTGATGGGTAGGCAGGACTACAACCCCAAACAGCAGGAAGTAGCCAAGTGAGTCAACTTCCCATGTTCCCTTCAAGATTTCAGGCCCCTGTCTCCTCAAGGGGAAATGACAGGGGTAGCTAGGGTGCCTGGTCCCCACCACAGACCACCTCATCAGCTGATAACTACCGAGTCAGTGTTTGGGAAGGGAAATTGGAGGCATAACAATCCTCATGTAGTTTGAGATGTGGCTGTGTGTGTGCACCAGCTCAGGACGATGATCTAGAAATGACATAACCCCTATTTTTATCCTATGTGTATACCATTATTTTATTCTCAGGAGGGGCCCAATCATCCAGTTGCTGACATATAACCCTAAAACTAAAACCAAAGGCTATTCCCTACCTATCCTTTCTGACTAGGACAGTACCCTTTGCCAATATAAGGAATCCTACAAGCTTTGTACCAGGTCTTTCCCCACTCACAGAGACTGACCCATTCCCTATCTGTAAGGTACTTTGACTTAATAAGTTTTGTTGCTGCGAAGGTTTCTTCCTGGTGCCTGGAGGAGGGGAGCCTAGTGAGCCACCCGTCAGAAGACTGATGTTGCTCCTTTGATCTCCTGAATCTGAGCTGGGTCACTTGGGGTAGAATCAGTTACTGGATGTAGAGAGTTCCTTTCTCTGGGGCTTTCTGGGACTGGTAGCAGGATTTTTTATGGGGTCTTCTGCATGCAGTTTCTTGGTTTTTTGGTTCTATCCTCAGGTCCTAACTGTGGCTGTCTCGTGCTCCCATTGGAAAGACCTGTCGCTGTCAAAGTGGGTGTTTCTGTGCATGTCCTTAGAGTTTCTTCTATCTGGTTTCTTCTGAAAACCAACCTCGAGGCAATTTACATAATTTGGGGGGACTTATCTCAGTGTCTCAGGATGTTGTTAATGCTTTGGTCTTTTTATCCTTTATTCCTTGTTGATAGTCTTGGTCACAGTATTTACAAAGGACCTCGGGCTCTCTGTGTTACTCCCAGCTGTTGACTCAAAAGAGATGCCACATTTTCCACAGGATTTCCATTGTAAGTTTCCCCACAGACTATTTTGTCCACCTCCTGAAGGCAAGGCTCTCTTGGCTCTCAGCCACTGATCACAGGCACTCAGCTTTCTGTCTTTGTGGACTGTGAAGCCCAGTGCGGTCTCTCCTGCTGCGAGGTCTCTCCTGTCAGCAGTTACCAGCTTGTGGTCTCTTAAGCACGTGCTTCCAAGAGCTTTCCAGCACTGTAATCTGGGCCCAAGGGATGCTCTGTCAGCTCAAGGCCATTCCTCCTTGGTAGTGGGTGAATCTCCCTGAGTCCTCTGGAATAAGCTCTCATTTGAGGAGCTCTAGGGTCCAGTACTCTTCATGGGCTTCAACCGCACTATCACACTGTCCTGCACAGTTACCTGGGTAGGAGTTACAAGGCCATAGCTAGAAAAGTCTCACCCAAAAGGCAGTAATCGGAACACAGTGATCTTGACCAAATTTTAGTCGTGTGTGATATTAATGATATTTTTCAGTAATCTCTGTGTTGTGTTTGCTCACCTTCCTTTCAAGTGGGTCTCAGAAAGGGTCGCTAGCAGTTGGTTGGCCAGATAGCAGTCTTCCAGGTTTGTGAGTATTGACAAGTGAGGCCTTCAAGTAGTGCATCTGTTCTGTGAAAAGTCTCCATTGATGTATTCTCCTTTCCTGTTGTTGTATTCGGTTTCATCGAGTAGATTCCAAGTCATAACAAGTATATGCACAACAGAAGAAAACACTACCTGGTCCTGTGGGAGCTTAAATCTGCTAACTCCTCTTTTGTCCCTGGCAGCTGCTGGCAGCGTTTGAGAGGACATGCTCCCTGTCCATTGTTGAAGGCCTCAGAGATGCCTGAAATTCGCTTCTCTCTTCCTTGTTGAGGGTCCACACAGGCAGTGTGGACATCTGCACCCTGCACTGCACAGGGTCCTGCAGCTCTGCAGCGCTGTTCATACACAGCAGCATGTACCTGTCGGTGGGCATCTAGCCCGTCCCGTCATGCTTCATGGAAGTGGTGATTTTCATCCTCCACTTAAACTTGGGAGACCATGACCTTTCAAGATTTGAGTGTCTCCTGTACAACTTTGCTGTCACAAAGCTTTTGTTCTCTTTTGATCAGAGTGCGACAGAGTTGTCTCATGAGCTTAAGGAATCTTTCTGTGGTACCCTGCGGGTCCTCAGTGTTGACAAGGGAGAGGGTGGGTTCACTATCTGCTTAGGCATCTCCTGCCTTGGAGGAGCTCAGTTGTGACACTCTTGTTTGGAAACTGGTTTCCCCTGGGGCACCATTATCATTATCAATGGTCTGGGTTGAGTAGGGTGTCACAGAAGCACATGTAGGGACTGTGCTGGTTTTTGGCACCTCACCTTGGCACATAGTTCCGAGGTTTGGTTGGACTCTGGCCAGGCTGTCCTGGAGTGTTGATGAAGGAATGATTCTGTAAGGGACACTCAGGGAGAAGCACATGCTATAGAGGTCCCCTTCCTTCTGTCAGTTAGAACCTTCAGAGCATTGTAGAAATAGTAAAGATAGGTTGGAATGGCAGGCACAGTGTAAGTGCACTGTTCGGGTTCAGCACAGATGGTGGGATGCACCCCACGGGATGGCTAAGCTGTGTGATGATCGGTGCAGTGTATTATATTCTGGGGTTCCGCAGTAACAGCATGGCTCTCCATCTCAGATGTGTGATGTCTTCTTATCAGATAGGTGGCCATGACGTTACCATATTTTTGATTCAGTACACATCATGAATCTCTTCCTGCTTGTAACATGTGTTCACTGTGGCCTCAAAGCACCGGGCGTGCTCATAGTCTGGGAGTGGCTGCATGTACACCTTTTGTTTTGCTTTTTCATACATCTTCATCCGTGAATTTTCTAGGATTTCCTCTCATGTGGCTGTCTTTCTTGGGTCACTAGTGAGTATTTGGCTAAACAGGTGTTCATGTGGCCTAGACATGTGGAGACAAGTATCATATTCTTCCTCTAGTACCTGCTTTTGTGTCTCAGTTAGGGTCTCTTCATGAAAAGGCAGAGATGTACGTCCCTTGAGGTACCAGGCACTCTCAGGCTCCACACTGCCATGGTAGGTCCACTGTACTTTCCTCCCGTTAGGAGTTCTGGTGCATAATAAGGGGGCTTCCGACAAGACGTGTTTTGCTTCCTGCCCTTGGAGAATTCAGTTCACAATCCAAAGTTGGCAAGTTTGAGGTTGTTTCTGTTGCTAGTCGTCCACCCCGTGTCCGGATGCCCACCAGGGGGCAGGAGGCGGTGGCTGCAGTGAGGCCGTATTAACACGGAGTCCGTCGTGCTAATTATAAGCCCAGAAGAAGCTGTGAAGGTGCTAAAAGTCAAAAGAACGGCTGTCGAATAAGAAGACAGTGTCCTAAACCGTGGTTGTGAAGGGCTAAGACCACAGCTTCGTCCTGTGAGAGAAACATCGTGTGTCCAGTCCAAGATGAGCGAGACCACCAAGATAAGCAAAACTACTGCAGGAGTCAAAAGCTGCAGAGCCCCTGCTGTGACTTGGATGTCCACCACTGTGTGTGCGTGGGAGGATCCCAGCCCTCATGGTTTTGGGCCCTCTTTTGGTACCGTGTTTGGAAAAGACTATAGTCTGCTTTACATGGCAGAGCCCTCGCTGTGACTCTTGGCCTTGCCATGACGTTCATCTGCTATAAGCCCACTTTGCCTTGCCATGGGACCATTCCTTTGAGACTGTCAGCTGGAGCCATAAGATTTACAGCTCTGCTTTTCAGAGCTGGTATCAGTTGACCTGGGCGCTGGATGGTTCCTTTGGGACTGTCCTCTACTGAAGCCCTAAAACTCACCGCGCTGGTTTTGGGGGCATCCCCTGCTGACTCCAACAGCTTGTTGGCTGACCCTCAATAGCCATTCCTCCCCACAGCCAGTTGCTGTCTCCACCTGTTGCCTGACAGCTCCACCCACCGCTGCCCACCACCAGTGACTACTACACTGCTGTCTGCCACTTCGGTCCAGCCCTTGGCAGCCCTTTTAACTCAGGAGCTGGGAACTAGCACTTAGCGTATATAAATGTATCTCTAATTAATTCATCAAACTCTAACAACCCCTTGTGGCACAGTGGGTTAAGTGCTATGTCTGCTAACCAAAAGGTCAGCAGTTCAGATCCTCCAAGTACTCCTTGGAAACTCTGTGGGGCAGTTCTATTCTGAGTTCTCAGGTTGCCAAGAGTCACACCTGACTTGATGGCAGTGGATTTGGTTTAACAACCCCTTTGGCTGAATTATTAGGTTTTGCAGGATTCCCCACATAGGGCAATTTAGATAAAGTATTGAAACTTCAGCAAGAACAATTTAACGACTGAAATGCAAGTAGCTTAAACTTGCTGCTTAGCTAAGCCACGCTTGCAAGCTGTTTGTGTATGAAAAGAAAGAAAAATCAAGGTTTGTGTCTTTGGGCACATAGCACTGAAATTCTTGTCAAATGTGATCATTCTTCCTTTGCTCCCTACAGCGTGAAGACTGGGAGAATTTGAGACATCCTTTCCAGGCTCCAGGAGCCTGTTCGAGACCTTTAGCAGGGATTATCCACATTATTTGAAGATTAATTTCCCCGACTAAATGACTGCATGCAGTTGGTCACCTTTGTCCTCCCTTAGTCACTGAATCAATACTTCCAGTCTGCCTGGAAAACTCAGACATGCTTTGGAGGATTTGTATATCCATATAGGATCAATGCCCCTGATTATTCACCTCACTTCTGTCTGAGCAGTGGTTTTGTGGGAGGTGGGAGGAATCTGCATTTTGTGATAACAGAAAGCACCTAAGTTGGGTCAGAGTCTCTCAGGTCCCTGAAACAGCTTGTGCTAGAAGGAGCACAGACCTAGGTTGCCAAGAATTGGTGTAGGGGTTTGGAGTTGCAAACCCTTGGTTCCTTCTAAGGTCACTGCAAGAAATGGAGCATTTCAGACTGGGAATAATTCACTGTGCTTTTTTGCGTTTTTGGTCTCAAGAATTCTTGATATATTCTTTGAGAAAGAAAAATATTTCTCTGTGTTTATGTGTGTGTGTGGAATGAATTCCATAGGACTGTTGTTTCCTTTGATTTCTCTATTATGTTTTACTTGATCGTTTTTTTTTCTTCTTCTTTAGCTACTCAGCATTCAAGAGCAAATTTCAGAGTCTCTTCTGACATCCATTTGGATCTTTTTTTCTCCCATGTCTTCTCAATGACCTTTGCTTTCTTCAGGTATGAGTTATTTGATGTCATCCCACAGCTTGCCTAGATTCAGTCACTGATGTTCAACGCCTCAAATCTGTTTTTTGGATGGTCTCCCAACTCAGGTGGCATAGATTCAATTTTGTGGTTTGGTTCTCATCAACTTTTTCTAACTTTCTTTAGTTTCAGGATGAAACCTATGTATGAGCATTTAATGGTGTGTTTCACAGTCAGTCCCTGGCCTTCAACTAACAAATAGTGGGCTTTGCCATCATCTCTTTCCATAGATGTAGTCAGTCTGATTCCTGTGTATTCCATCTGGAGAGGTTCATATGTGTACATACCTTTTATATAGGTAGAAAAAGATATTTGCCATGAAGTCATTCATCTTGCAAAATGGTGTCTTGCAATCTTGGGCATCGCTTCTATTTCCAAGGCCTTATTTTCCAACTACCACTCTTCCTTCTTTACTTACAACTTTTACATTTGAATAACTAGTAATTGTCAATGCTCCCTGAATCAATGTTTGATCATTTTCAGAGTGTAGAACGTGGCAAAAATCCTGTATTTCTTCCTCTTTGGCCTTAGTGGTTGGTGCAAAGTATTGAATAGTAGGCATTGATTGGCTTTCTTTGCAGGTGTATGGCTGTTATCCTATCACTGACAGCATTCTACTTCAGGGTAGATATTAAAAGGTTCCCTTTGATGATGAATGCAATCGCATTCCTCTTCACGTTGTCATCCATGGCATACTGGACCATATGACTTGTTCCGAATTCCACGTCTTGTCAAGTCATGGCTGGTATAGGCTTTACTTGTAGCAGAATCCCCTAGGCTGTTCTGATTTTAGGATCTTTCTGGTTGAAATCCTTTGAAACTGACAAGTGATGCGACATGTCGACAAATCTTTCATGCCTAGATCCTCCTAAGTAGGGTGGGGAGTGTCGTGGCTAAGCTAATTGAGATAGATAAAAACCCACTGCCATCGAGTGGAGTCCAACTGCTGGTGACTTTAGAGGTCAGAGTAGAAATGTCCCAGAGAGTTTCCAAGGAGTGCCTGGTGGATTTGAACTGCTGACGTTTTGGTTAGCAGACATGGAACTTAACCTACTACGTCACCAGGGTTTCCAATTGAAATGGATAAGAAAGCAGAATTTGAAGTAGATTGAGAAAATAAGTGTCATTGAGCTGAAAAGACTTAACTTACAGACCTTGTTTGAAGGTCCCAGTCAAGAAAAAAAGTATGTTTGTCTTAAAATAAAAGTAGTAGTTCTGTAACAGTTAAAGGAAGTAACTTATCTTTTGCCCTTCAAAACTCATAGGTCAACTGAAACATGTATGAGTCAGAGGAATGAGGGCAGGGCAAGATCACCCCTCCCTGTTCTCCAGCCTCAGCTGGTATAGCTCCAGAGCAGCTTCTAAAGGACCCTTTCCAACTAGGTGGAGGCATTTTTAAGACAATTAATAAGAAGAATTGCTACTGTGTATAATTATCGAAGGAACCCCTAGTGGCATAGTGGTTAAGTGCTCCGTCTTCTAACCAGGAGGTGTGCAGTTCGAATCCATCACGCGCTCCTTGGAAACTGTATGGAGCAGTTTCTCCTCTGTCCTCTAGGGTCAATATGAGTGAGAATTGACTCGACAGCGCTGTCTTATACTTATCTGAATTTGGTTGAATACAAATTATGAAAAAACTGTAAACAAGTTTTCTGTCTTGTAGGGGGACCTTGAGACACATCTGAAATGGCCTGTAAAAATATTTCAACCCTAGCAAGAGTATTGGTCAGCTGACCAGGAAGACTGTGTGATTTCCAAAGCCAGTTGATAGAAGATTTGTGGTTTAAAATGAGACTGGGTGAAATACAAGACTTAGTAAAAGCCAAGTGCTGTCCACAAACTTTGTTTCAGTTGTAGGCTTAACATAATCTACAAGGCCTTTTAGGTAAGTTACTGATACTAAGTTAATAGCTATTTGTCATAATTAAACTTGATATTCCTTTGCCTTCCATGCCACCGAGGAAGTATGTGTGTGTATCATTCAGTTGATGGGTAAGTTCATTATTGCTATTTAAAGGGGTGCTACACCATAAGAATAATAGAAAAATATTGATTTGATATGGTCAGAAGTTTCATTCATCAGACTAAAGTTGAATGATTTCTGAGATTTTTAAGAGCTTTAATATTAGATATCATATACAATAAAGAATTGGGGTTTTCCTTGTTAAAAGAACAAAATTTTCTCAGATTTCTGAGTGAAGGTTGGATGTATTCTTTATGTATATAATTTGCATTAAAGGCAAAGATATGTCCTCTCATTAGAATAAGATTCCTGAATCTAAAACCAAGCTGCAGAATTGGGAAAGAAGCAGAACAAGCTAAGGTTTTCCTTTAAGATCTTTAGGTAAACAACTTCAGCATTGATTCTTGATAACATGCAGGGAATTCCTAAGACATGTGAAACTTCATGGCAGTCCACAAACAACTTTTCGTTAAGGAAAAGTGCTGAAGGTTTCTATTGAATCAAGTTCATGGAACAGGTTAAAATCAAGAGAAGAGCCTCATTCTTGTTAGATTAAAAATTTGTGATAACAGTCTCCTCTTAAGTTTTTACCTAATGTTGTATTAAAAATGTATAATACTATGTCATAATTTTATTGTTATTTCTAAACCTGAGTATAACTTTATTGTTATTTCTAAACCTGTGTATAACTTTTTTTTTGTTAATTCAACATCATCAGAGCAAGTGCTCTACTTGAGAACTGAAATTATTTACCTATAAATGTATTTTTATACCATTTATGTATTTAGAGAGTTGATAATCTTGGTGTATATGTCAGCATAGTATATCCTGGCTATGCAGTATTATGTCTCAGGATTATTATGTGTGGTATTGAATTTCCTTCTTTTCAAAATACAGTTAATGGTTATGTTTAGAAATGCTGTTGTCTGCGGTTTTTTTTTTAAACAGGTTTGATGTGGCCTTTATATTTTACTTGGAATTAACTTGTAGTAAGTCTTTTCACTCTTAAGAGTATTTATTTTTGTAAACGACTCATGGCCATGTTCCGTTTTGTCGTCTACAGCTTTGTCATCTACAGATAAGGTTTTACTTTGCTGATTTCCTAAAACATTTGAGCAGAATATCTCAACAGAAACATATTAGACTTGTAAAAAGGTCTGTGACCCAAGATTTCCACAACTGTTAGGCAGATGCATTTGGGCTCACAGATTGTGTGTGACTGATGCAGAATAAGGCAGAACAGGAAATAAGTCCATCAGACTGAGTAAATGAGAAGACACTGTGGGTCTTCAATGGGAATATTGCTGATGTTTTAAGGTCTTACTTTCTAGGTAAGAGAAACCATTTTCCTGTTTCCTAAGTTATTTAAGTAATGGGTTTAGATATTTTGGTTCTCAAATCAGGAATTTCTGTTGGTAAACATAGCCAAGTTGTGATTGCCATTATCAGCAAAGTATGTGAAAGTTGAGCTGTGATTTTACAAAGCAGAATGATACTAGATTTCCTGTTCCACAAAGGAGCGCTTTGTGCCTTAGTCCATAAATGTTGCTGTATTTATATTCATATGGAATTGGGAGTTTTACAGAATGCCTTTGTTGCTGAGGCACATCAGAAACGGGTACTGACACTGCTTAAGCGTGAACAAATACCTCATGAGATTTGTTTGCTCATTGAAAGACCATAGGGTCATAGGTTCATTTGTTATTTGAGACTGTTGGCCTAATGTTACTGTTAGTGTTTCTGTTATGCTTCCTTCTTCACTGTAAGGTCTCCAATATCTTCAGAAACACATGGTGTTCAATGACCATGTCTTAAACATTTTTGATCCAAGATTGTATGGTGAGAACCTGCTCTAAAAGAGGACACCATAAAAAAGATAGATGTAATTTTTCTGGAATGTTAATTTCTAGCTTTCATGAAGATTGGAGTAACCCACAGGGGCTGCAGCCTTTTTCCATCCTTTGGAACTTTGAGCTTGGGAAAAAAACAAAACTGGTTCCTGAATACCCCGTGGTTGAGACTCCACTGTGTCTTACTTTCCATTTCTGTTTCTCAGACAGTGACCCATGACTGTTAAGAGGCAAAGCAAGGACAGGCAGCCTGCCCTCAGAGGGACACATAATATATTTTCAGGAGAGTAATTGAAGACTTCTGCCAGGAGAGGTCCATCCTATATTACCTTGATAGTCATTCATTCTGTGATGAAAACTTGTCACGTGTGTTTCTGTGAGTTCTGTTTTCTCTTAACAAACTTTGTGTGCTGATTATAGATCCATGTTTTTTTGTGTCAGCTCCAACTAGACTAATTTGGATGATTCCTTTCCAACTGATAGTGAATTTATATAGACAGTCTCTTGTTTCGATTGCTCGTGAGTATGTTTACGATGTGCTTTGGGAACTTTAAGATGACCTTTAGCTATTTGTAGTCAAGAAGCTGGTCAATACTGGAAAGGTGAGGCTGCGTTAGGAGAAGTCTCATCAGTCCAACACTTAGGCTAGCATTAGTCATTTCTAAGAGCTTTTATTCCTGTTTATAGTATAATAGAATTCGAAAAATGTTTGAGAAGGTTGTCAATTCACTGTAAGATGACAAGTGACAAATGAAGTTTCTGGTGAGATGGGAGCCAGAAACAGCGCTCACTGACCTCATAAGCCAAGATGACATGGGATCACAAAGCAGCCTGAAATTTTTTATTATCCCCCAAGAGTGTAGTCTGTCCATTCAAAGTAGACAATGAACTATCTAGTCACAAGTTATAACATTGTTCCATACACCAGATGTGCTGAGTTAGTTACCATCACAAATAGATCACTACTGCAAGGAATAGTTCTATTCTTAGCGTCCGTTCTGATAGTATTAGGCATAATGAAACTCATCCTCTCTTGTCTTATACACCTATAAGGTAAAAGAAGGCCTTGGGCTAAGGTGTTGAGGTAAGTTGAGTCTCCTCACTCAGGCACTGCAAGTAATGAGAACATTGCTGTCTTTTGCTTAATAATCTGGTGAAGAGGCAAGTGTTACCCTGTGTGAAACCAGCACTAGGTGTTTTAAGAGCCTGCAACGGCTTCCATCTAGGATTAAGTCCACATGTTAATGATTGATGTGTCGTTATTACTTGTCCAGCATGGAGAGTGTGAGCCACCTAGGGGCAGACTCCCCAGGAGACATCCAAAGGTCCCTGAGGTGTAAAGACAATAGCAAAGATAATCTTGAAGGCTGTCTTTTAGGCAAGCTGTCATAGGAGCCAACTTTTGTTCACTGGTACGTCTCCCGTCAGTTACTTGAATTTTACCTGCATTATGACCTTGGTGTATAATCTTTTTGTTGTTTGTTTTCAGACCTTGCCTCTTTAAGCTCCTTGTGAGTTTGTTTCTTCAAGGTTCTAAGTGTTCCAAGTAAAGTAAATGATGCTGCATAGATTCTAAGGAATACCTACCAGTGGTCCTCCTCGCCCTCAGAGATCATCAGCACAGTCAGGGTGGGATTTCTACAATGATGGACAGGCGTGTGCCCCTGCTGTGCATGAAGCAGAAATAGAAGAGACCTCCATCGATATTTTCTTCTGAAATTATCAATATGAAATCCCCTGGAGACAGGGCCAGCCTAACCACACCTTGGGACATTCCAGAATGATAAGCAACTTATCTTACCACCCACTCACAGGGATGAGTTGCTTTATTATTTCTAAAGTTATTTTTTTGAAAAGAAGCCAGTTTACACCCAATCCAGAGGCATTCATCGATGAGATAGAAGTGACTTCCCGATGTCCTTCCAGTGGAGGCACCAGAGAACTAGAATCAGGACCAGGGAATCAAACGAAGGGAGAAAGAAACTGTAAGTGTGACACCCCATAGTAAGTCCTGTTTCCAGTCCCAGAAGCCCCTGTGGGAAGAGCCATTTTGAGGTCTGTGTGAGCATTGAAATGAAAGGCAAGAGCAGCTGCCTGCCAAAGAAGGAAGTACTTCAAATGCCGTCACTGATTTGCTGTGCCCAGCTGTACCCTGGTGGAGACAGTACAAAAATGTGGCCCCAAACTCCAGGTGTGGTCCAGCCGCCAGAAGTGCTGTATACTGTGCTGCCGCCCAACTTAGCCGTCTGTTCATTTTCCTATGAAGCCATCTGTCGTGGGCCAGCCACTTCTCCCCACGTGGTTCTTTCTTGCAAGTCTGATGGAGATCCTTGGGAGTCTTCAGAAAACCCCAGTAACACTGAGAGATGTCAGTCTATTCACCCACCCTCTTGAAACAGGAAGGAAGCTTTAGACATCCCGATTTTAAAAAGGGAAGTTGAAACGGGCAGCCAAAATTTAATTTAATTCTCTTTGTCAAATTGGCTTGTTGTTTGTCCTGTTTTGAAACTTCCTGGCCCTGGCAGGAAGTCCTGGACAGGAGCTATGGAAATAATGTCTGTACAGTTTTTCAGAGCTTTTTAGAAACATAAAAACAGTTAAAGGAGGCAGTGAAACACCCAGGCGCCAGCTGGGACCTCTGACCCGAAGGAAGTCTGCATTCTTGTTCCTGGTACGTATCTTCAAAGGACCTCTGAGCCCCACCAACAGCTACTTGTTTTCACCTCTAATCAATCACATTGTTTCCCTGGCATCAGCACCAGGACTCGTATTTACATTTTGCATGGAACCCCCACTCCCTTTAGATACTTCCAACTTGCCTGACAAAATTTGAGGAGGACCTTGATGGAGAAATATTTTCCGTGCTCCCTGTGTCCAATAGGACATAGCAATAAAGTTTCCTTTCAGTCCCCCACCCTAAAACTTGTCTCAGAGATGAGCTACTTGGGGCAGGTAAAGAGATCCTGGAGTTTTTTCTGGTAGCACTCTCTTTTCCAGCCTCATCAGGAAAACAAGAAACTATTTAGTGGGCATCCTCCCTTGTCCCATTCATTTCATGTAAGCACATTCCTGAAAGCGTGTAAGGCAGACTCCTGGTGACTTTCTCTTCCCTTGTTTTAGCTAGCCAGTGTTGAAATTGGCCATCTTTCTCAGATCAGTACTGAGCTGAAGAGCATGTTCTTTGATCTTGAAGATTGTGTTCTGGTCAGAACTTTGAACATGTGTGTGTGTAACAGAACGGGGTTTGGGCTCTTGTCCTGTCTTATTAGCTGATTGAAATAAGAGATACAGGAATTGCAAGGGTAACTGTTGCAGGTTTATTGTCTGGGCACATAAGGAGCAACAGGGGCCTAGCAACCTTAACACCCCATGTTCATTGCCCCCGAGCACTCCAAAGCTTTCTATTTCTGATGGTTTCTGGGGGCTGGGTTTGGTACTGGAATTCTCTGTCATTAGGTCCCCTGCCCCGTGTCCACATGAGGGGATCCAGAAGTTGCATGCTCTTCTGTCATGGCTTCTGGAATGGTCTCTGGTGAAAGGACAGGTTGGAAAGTATCTTCTTTTCTGGTCCTGTGTCAGCAAAGGCCAGGATCTGAATCTGCACAGGCTGCGAGGTTGTAGGTCCAGCAGGTGTTGTGGATGGAGCCACCGTCTGCTGTGATTTCCTGAAAAAGATGGCTCAGAAAGAAGCTTGAGTTAGCAAGAGAAAGAAAAGTGGGGAAAGGACGTTGGTTGGGGTTTCATGTCCACTGGCAAAATCCAGTCCACAGAGAGCCATCAGCTGGCGGCCGTCTGCACCAGCTTTCCCAGATCTTTCTCTTCATTTGGTTGGGCCCTGGTCAGCTCCTTCCTACCCATCCAGTGTAATTGACAAGGGGTAGCAGCCTCAGGCTCTCGAGTTCACATCTACTGGCAGTCACTTCAGAAGGCTCCTTCCAACACTCTCATCCCCAGCCCCCTTGGGCTAGGTCTGCAGGTCCTACCTGTAAACTTTGGAGTCCACCCACAACTGCCTTCCTTCTGAGCAGCCACCCTTCCTCTCCCTCTCATCCCTGGCCCTGCAGGCTAGGACCCACGGTGCCAGTGGAACATGTCCAAACTCAGTGTGTCTCTTGGTCCTGCACTTCCCCACTTGCACTCATTGAATGAGCCTGGGTGATCACGTTTAGGGAGCTGACGAAGCTGTCTACTCACTGGTTCCCTTTAACTCGCAGTCCTGGAAGGGGCTGCCTTGTAATGGGCTCTGACTTTTCCTGCCTGCATGCGTCCAGCAGCAAACTACTGGTTGGAGACTGCAGCAGCAAAGTAGCCACTTTTTTTCCTCTGAGTTCTTCAAGTGAAGCCACCCATTTATTCAGCAGTTCTGAGTGGTTCTGAAAAACAAGTACAAAACATGGGTAGAGCTCACCTGTTGGCCTATGCTCCGACCATATGTACCCTGAAAACCAAGAAAACCTATGTTGTCCAGTCAATACTGACTCCTGCGACTCGATAGGACGGAGTAGAACTGCTCCATGGAGTTCCACGGAGCACGTGGTGGATTCCAACTGTTGTCCTCATATTCAGCACATGTAGCCATTAACCACTAGGTCCCCAGGGTTTCTCCTCTGTACATAGGGCTACTACATTTAAACAGTCAGTGTTTCCCTGGAGCAAGTCTTAGGAAGCACTGGCCAAAAGCAGAGTTAAAAATTTTTGTCATCTGTAGAAACACAAGTTGCTATCCAGTCAGTTCCAAGCCCCAGCAACCTGTAATACCTGGTATTCATTTCTAGCAGACATTGAGGTCACCTTTGCAACACTGGGCCAAGGAAACATTCACTGTTCGTAATATATTGAGTTAAACACATCATCCTAAACTTACTACCCTCTTAAAATTTTCTAGTTGAGTCTTCTTCACACTTGAACTGTCGTCCCATTGAGTTGAATCTGGCTTTTGGCCCCTAGGTTGTAGAAACCAGAACAGGCCCCCTAAAAGTGATCCCGCTTATCTGGCCTGGCTTTGGCCCCAGGCCACTTCTACTGCAGCTTTTCTGCCTTTACAGGGAACATCAACCTAACTAATTAGCCAAGACTTCACAGTTTCACTTCCTAATTCCCTCTGTTCTTTCTTAGTTTACGCTTTCAGGTGTGTGGAACCACTGCAAAGAATCCTGCTGTTGAAGCCCTCTCTCAATCTGAGCAGTGGGCAGTGTCTGACCTCTTCCAACTTGACAAGGAGGAAGGAGAGTCAAGATGAACTGCCCAAGGGTGATTCCTCTGAGGCTGCAATCAGAAGTGAGTGTGTCCTGTCCCTGCCGTCTGTACCAGTTCTGTCAGCAGCTTTCCCTCCCACAGCACTCACCGTTCAGTTTGATAATTCTTTGACATGACAGAAGGCATACGAGTTCTGACAAGTCACAAACTCATTCCAGAGAAAAGTACTACATACCTCATTGATGTGTTATCACTGCAGTCACCTTCAAAGTATTCCTCTTTTTCTGGAATGGCCGTCAGAGCTGTTGTCATATTACCTGTAATGTCCTGAATGTCATAAAAATGTCTTCCTTTCAATTTTTGTTTGATCTTCAGGTAAAGAGAAAAGTTCTTGGAGGTCAGCTCGTAGAGGTAGCTAGGGTGTTTCAGTACAGCGAGTTGCTTATTGGTGAAAAACTCCCTCACAGACAGTCCCCTAAGAAGTGGGGCATTGTTGAGACACAAGACCCATGAGTTGTCGGCATCTAACTTTTTCATGCAGCCTTTTGAGCAATTTTAAATTGTAAACTTGGTTAACTGTTTGTCCAGTGGTACAAATTCATCTTGAAGAATGTCTTTGATATCAAAAATGGTTAGCAGCATCATTTTGATTTTGATTTGGACTACAGGAATGTTTTTGCTGGTCAAGAACTGGCTGGCTTCCATTGTGCACTTGGACGCTTGGTTTCAGCATCCTATTGGTACATCCATGTTTGATCACCAGTGATAACACCAGTGAAAAGATTGCCTTGCCTCTACAGAAGGTCTTGGCAGACTTCCACTGTCCTGTACTTTTGATCTTCCGTGAGCTCCTTCAGGACCAGTTTTTGCACATAACCTTTCTCATGCCAAAGTTTTCAGTGGACATTTTCCTAACTGTTTCTGTATCCATGTTTACATGGTCCACTACTCTTAACAGTCAGGCAATGATTTTTTGTTGCCAAATTTGATGAAATTTTGCCATTTTGTTTTTCAGGTCTGCTCATTACTGACTGCCCAGACCTCTGTTCTTCAGTGACACTTTCTTGCCTCCAGGAAAAATGTTTAATGCATTTGTACACTGCTGTTTTGTTTATGGCATTATCCCCATCAACTTGGAGTAACATGTTCCTGATTTCACTTCCACTTTTGTCAAGTTTACTGAGAAATTTAATGTTTGTTTGTTGCTCAAATTCCAGTTCTGACATTCTGTTAACAGCACAGAAAGCTGTTAACAGCACAGAAAGCTGTCAACACTAATGAAGGCCAATCAGCCAGATGCTGTCACATGTCAACGCCAAAAACAGCTGTGAGACACTGACATTCCAAGGTTATGAAACCTTACTGAGTTGTTTGTACACTGCTGCCAGCGTAAGCACATGGTGGCAAATTAGTGAATGTAATTGTCAGACCTCATAGACCATAGTCACTGTTAGGAGGTTTATAAGGGATGTGTTGTTGTTGTTAGGTGCTGTGATTCAGACTTCTAGCAAGTCTATGCCCAGCTCAATGGAAACACGGCCTGATTCTGTGCCAGTCTACAATCATTTTTGTGCTTAAGCCTATAGTAGCAGTCACTGTGTCAGTCTGTCTGGTTCAGGATGTTTTTCGCTGATACTCTGCTAAGCATGATGTCTTTCTCCCTGACAACATGTCAAAAGTGTGTAAGAAGTATTCTGGTCATCCTTCCTTCCAGAGAACACTGTGGTTGTACCTCTTGCAGAACACATCTGTGTGGGCTTCCGGTCATTCTTCTGCCACAGCGCAATTCAAAGGTGTCAGTTCTTCTGTCTTCCTTATTCAGTGTCCAGCTTTTGCATGCATAGGATGCGATTAAGAATGTCACAGCTTGAGCTAGGTGTATTTTAGTCTTGAAGCTCTTTACTCTGTAATACTTGAAAGAGGCCCTTTGCAGCCAAATTTCTTGGAATAGCACATGGTGAGTAGTTGCAGCGCTGCATCTGTTTGTTGAAACATCTCAGTGAATATCTGTCAATTCCTGAATACATGTTTTTCGCCATTGCCTTCAGTGAGGCTTCACCTTCTTTCAGTCCATCAGTTCTTGATGATGTGCTACCACTTAAAATGGCTGGAGCTCTACCAGTTCTTTCTGGTGTAATGATTGTGTTTATTCCTTCCATCTTAGTACTTTTCCTGTGGCATCCTTCACTGTTGGGACTTGAGGCCTGAAGTTTTAATTGAGTTCTTTCAGCTTGAGAAATGCAGAATGTGCTTTTCCCTTTTGGTTTTCTATTTCCAGCTCTAGGTCCCTGTTGTTCTAATACTCGGCTTTGTCTTCTTGAGCTGCCCTTTGAAATCTGCTGTTAGGTGGTTTTAGTTCATCTTTCCTTCCTTTTTCTTTAGCTACTTGGTGTTTAAGAGTAAGTTTCATAGTCTTTTCTGACATGCAGTTTGTTTTTTTCTTTCTTCATTTCCTGTCTTTTTAAAGACCTCTGGATTTCTTCCTGAAGGATGTTTTTGATGTGATTCCACAACTTGTCTGGTCTTCGGTCAGTAGCGTTCAATGCATCAAGTCTGTTCTTGAGTCTCTGTCAACTCAAGTGGGATATACTCAAGGTTGTACCCTGACTCTGGTAGATTTGTTTAAATTTTCTTCCATTGGAGTTTGAACTTTCATAGGTGCCATGGACGGTCTGTGCCAGAGTCAGCACCAGGTCTTGTTCTGACTGATGATGTGGAGCTTTTCCACCATCTTTTTGCACAAGTGTAGTTGATTGATTCCTGTGTAAACAGCGTTTATGTTGTTTATGTTGGTGAGAAAAGGTGGTTGCAACGTAGCAGTCGTTGGTCTTGCAAGATTCTGTCATGTTGTCTGTGGAATCATTGCTGTCACCAAGGTCGTGTTTTCCAACTAGTGATCCTGCTTTGTTTCAGACTGTTGCTTTCCCATCACTAGTAATTAACCCTGCATTCTCATTGCATGTTCCATCCATTTTGGACTGCAGAAGCTGGTAGAAGTCTTCAGTTTCTTCATCTTTAGCTTAGTGGTTGATGTATAAATCTGAATAATGGTTGTGTTAACTAACGTTCTTTGTAGGTGTTTCAACAGTATCCTACCCTGACAGCATTGTACTTCAGGATAGATCTTGAAATGTTCTTTTTGTGATGAATACAACACCATTCCTCTTTAAGTTTTCCTTCCTGATGTATGATTGTCTGATTCAAAATGGTCACTACCGGTCTACTTCAGTTCACTCATGCCTAGTGTGTCAGTGTTTATGCATTCCATTTTGTTTTGGATAATTTCTAATTTCCTTGGATTCCGACTTTATCTATTCCATGTTCCCATTATTAATGGCCAAGGAAGATCCTGAAGGATTTACTCCATCTACATCATGAAGGCTGATTCTACTTTGAGAGGAGGCGGTTCTTCCTCTGTTGTCTTTGAAGACCTTTCAATGTGGGATCCTCATTTTCTGGCATCATCTCTGGCAGTGTTCTGTTCCTGTTCGTTGGGTTTTCACTGGCTTATTCTTTTTAGGGGTAGCCTGCCTGGTCCTTCTTCCTAGTCTGTCTTAGTCTGGAAGCTCAGTTGAAACCTGTGCAGTGTGGGTGACTCTGAGGGTATGTGAGTACTGGTGGCATAATTTGCAGCATCCCAGCGAGACACAGTCCCCATCAGTACAAGTAAGTGAAAGACAAGTGGGGGCTTCAGTGCCTGGAGCCTTGTTATTCAGCAGTGCTTTCAGTGCAGCTTGGATCTCTTTCTTTGTGATCATCGGCTGCCTCCGGAAATAGCTGAACATGGACCTTATTCTTTTCTGAGACAGTGGCTCTGTGTCCCATCCATCTTCGAATGATGCTTTCTCTGTTGTTAAAGTCAGTGGTGGTGGTGTAGTGGCATCATTGAAGATTTTGTCTGTACTGTGGGTGTTGTGAGTTGCTGTCAAGTCAGTTGTGACTCAGTGACCTTATGCACAGCAAAAGTGAACGCTGCCCAGGCCTGTCCCATGCCCACAGGCATTTTTGCACTTATGTTGACCATTCATCTCCTTTAGAGTCTTCCTCTTTTTCACTGAGCCTCTACTTTACTAGTATGTTGTCCTTCTCCAGGGATTGATCCTTCCTGACAACATGTCCCAAGTATGCGAGACACAATCTCACCATCTTTGCTTCCAAGGTGTACTCTGGTTATACTGCCTCCCCAGAACAGATCTGTGTGTTCTTTTGATAGTCCACGGTCAATTCCATATTCTTCTCCAACACCGCAATTAAAAGGCATCAATTCCTCTATCTTCTTTGTTTATTTTCCAGCTTCTGCAGGCATTTATAATTGAAAATACCATGTCTTAGGTCAGGTGCACCTTAGGCTTCAAGGTGACATCTTTACTTTTCAACAGTTTAAAGAGGTTCTTTGCAGCAGATGTTCGCAATGTAATGAGTCTTTGGATTTCTTTACTGCCGCTTCCCTGAGTGTTGATGGTGGAACCAAGGAAAACGAAATCCTTGATCGTTTCAATGTTTTCTGCATTCATCCTGATGTTTCTTACTGTTCTAGTTGTGAGGATTTTTGTTTTTCTGATGTAGAGGTGCAGTGCAGCAGAAGGCTGTGGTCTTTCATCTTCATGAGTAAAAGTGAAATCCTCTTCGCTTTCAAGAAGCAGGGTTGTGTCATCTGCATAACACAGGTTGTTAATGAGTCTTTCTCCAATCCTGATGCCTCTTTCTTTTTCAGGTGGTCCAGCTTCTCAGATTACTTCCTGGACATATGTATTGAAAAGGTATGGTGGAAAGATACAACCCTGATTCACCTCTTTCTGGCTTTAAACCATGCATTGTCCCCTCATTCTGTTTGCAGGACCACCTCTGGATCCATATACAGATTCCTCACAAGTACAATTAAGTGTTCTGAAATTCCCATTGTCCACAAGGTTATCCATAATTTCTTGTGATCCACAGAGTAGAATGCCTTTACATAGTCATATGAAACCCAGTGAAACATCTTTTGGTATTCTCTACTTTCAGCCAAGATCCCTCTGACATCAGCCATGATATCCCTGGTTCCACAGGCTCTTCTGAATCCAGCTTGAATTTCTGGCCATTTCCTGTCTATACACTGTTGCAGTCACTTTGGATGGATGTTTTGCAGACTTTGACTTGCATGTGGTAGTGATCTTTTTGGATAATTTGCACATTTGGTTGGGTCACATCTCTTGGGAACAGGGATAAGTCTGGATCTCCCCTAGCCTGTTGGCCAGGTAGCCATCCCCCTGGTTTTCTTGGCAAGCATCAGTGAGCACTTGCAGTGCTGTATCGGTTTGGGAAAACATCTCAATTGATTCTCTGTCATTTTCTGGAGCCTTTTTTTTTGCCAGTGCCTTGAAGTCAATGTTGACTTCTTTGTTCAGTATAGTTGATTCTTGACCATATGCTACCTCTTTTGAAATGACTGCACGTTCACAGGGTTTTTTGGTGTAATGACTCTGTGTATTCTTTTCATCGTCTTTTGATGCTTCTTGAGTTGTTGCCTATTTTCCCTATAGAATCCTCCAGTACTGCAACTTGAGACTTGAGTTTTTCTTCTGTTCTTTCAGCGTGAAAAATGCCAAGCATGTTCTTCCCTTTTCCTTTTCTGTATCCAGGTCCTTGGTCATTTCAGTACAATATTTTAATTTTTCTTCTCAAGATGTCCTTTGAAGTCCTTTGTTGAGCTCTGTTACTTCATCAGTTCTTTTTGCTTTAGTCAGTGGATGTTGAAGAGCAAGCTTCAGTGTCATTCATTTTGCTCTTCCCTTTCTTTCCTGTCTTTTAAAGACGTCTTCTTCCTGGAGGATGGCCTCCCACAATTTGTTTGGTCTTTGGTCACTCATTTGCCTTGCTGCAAATCTCTTCTTCAGATGGTCTCTGAATTCAGTTGGGGTATCCTCAAGCCATAGTTTGTTTCATGGACTTTTTCTAATTTTCCTCAAATGCCAGATACTTAAGAAGGAGACTGCAAACCTTCCTTTCAAGGTGTGTCTTTGTGGAGTTTAACTGTGCCCTTTTGGGTTCATTGTTCAGCTGACTATTTTCATTGGATTTCAGAGGGAGCTTGAGGACCCTTTTGGAAATCAAATGGCTTCCCATATCAGAATCGTCCCCTCCTCTGACACCGAATAGATGATGTTGGCAGTGTCTGTTTTTAAGAAATCTTTGCATCTGTTGTGCTCCAAGGGACCTTAATGAACCTCAGAGCCAGATGTGGTGGAGATGCTGAAACTTCGAATTTCACACTCACAGAAGCCGACGTGAAGGAGCACCTCCATGGAGCCTGATGGAATGATGCGGATCTGCCCTCTGTGAGATGCCAGTAGCTATAAGTGAGATCTCACACAGGCAAACTTGTTGCTGTGTATAGATGGTATTGAGGCCAGGAGAACTTGATGAGGACTCACAGTGCATTGAGGCCATGGGGAACATGGGTTACAGGCAGGAAGAGATTCGTGACTCACTGTTCTATCAAACAATACATAGACCTGACTGGTATACTGTGTGCTTACTGGCTTGGTGATATCTGAAAAGGCTTCAAGTGAAAAGAATTTGAGAGACTTCTGTGGCCTTGAAAAGCACTGTCTCCAAAGTTATAAGGTCAGTTAAACCTGTGGACTCCTGTTTTGTCTCTGGCAGCTGCTGACACGTTTTTATAGTACAAGCTCTCTGGTGATTTTTGTGATGATGTCCTTGAAGGCCTCAGAGATGCCTGAAAGTCTCTTCACTTTCAGTCTGTTGAGAGCACACTGCGGGAGCTTGCACACCTCCATTGTCCACTGGACAAAGTTCTGGTGTCCCGGTGAGCCATGCATGCAAAGCAGCATGTGCTTGTCAGCGAGATCCCACTCACAGTCACTGGTGTCCGGCACTCGGCAGATCTCTTGCATCCTGTCGTTGGGCTCTGTGGAGCTGGTCATTTTGCTCCTCCTCAGCCCTGAGAGAGCGTGGCTTGGCCTCTCGAGGTTTGAGCATCTGATCTTCAGCTGGGATGTCTTGCCTGCTTCTGCTGTCTTTTCATGCAGATACAGCAAAGATACTTTGTGATAAACTTCAAGCATTGGCCAATGGCATCCTGTTGGCCCTGGCTTTTCACTGAGGGAGAGGCTGGAGTGGCAGTCTGGTCAGGTGCTTCTTGCACCTGCTCGTTGTTTACAGAGGGTAGTGTTGTTACTGTGTGGGGGAACAGGATTTCCTCTGGAGGTCCACCTTTCTTACTGGTCTGGGCTGAGGAGGCAGCCATGGGAACGCATGTGGGGCCTTGTTTGGGTGGTTCCAGTGCACTCGTTTGGAGCCTGGCGCACCATTTCCGTGTGTGTTTTGGCTTTGTCCAGGCTATCCTGGGTCGTAGTGGGAAGAACTGTTCAAGGGGAACTGAGGGAGAAGTACATCCCATGGAGGCTCCCTTCCTTCTAGAAGCTAGGCTCTTCAGTGGACGGTGGTAGTGGTAATTGTAGGTTGGAATGGCAGGTACACTGTAACTCTGCTGTTTGGGTTTCACACCAATGGCGGGGTGTACCTCATGGGAGGTGAAAGGGGTGTGGCTGTCCGTGCATTGTGCTGCAGGTTTGGGTTCCAGGGTAGCGACATGACTCTGGGTCTTGGATGTCTTCTGACGTAGCATCAGAGAGGTGGCCATGGCGTTATCATCTTTTGGACCGAGTAGTGAGTCACGAATCTCTTCCTGCCTGTAACCTGTGTTCCCCATGGCCTCAGTGCACTGTGAGTCCTGATGATCTGAGTGTGGCTGCACATACACCTTCTGGTTCTGATCATCTTCCGTCTTCATCCACGGATGTTGTAGGATGTCTTGTGAGGTGGCTCTCTTTTTGGGGTTATAAGTAAATATTTTCCCCAGCATTTCTTCACATCGTATAGAGATGTGGCCAGGAAGAATGTATTCTCTGTCCAGGATCTGATTTCGTAGCCGAGTGAAGCTGTTTCCATCAAATGGCAGAAACCCACTTAGCATCACGTATAGTGTGACTCCCAGGCTCCATACGTCCACGGGGGGTCCATCGTATGGATTTTGCAGTATTATTTCTGGGGCACAATAAGGCAAAGTGCCACAGAACGTGTTCAGCTTCCTCCCCTTGGTGAATTGTGTTGCAAACCCAAAGTCGGCCAGTTTGATGTTGTTTGTGGCATCCAACAGGATGTTTTCTGGCTTTATGTCTCTGTGCACGATCCATTGGTTGTGGCAAAAGTCTACAGCCCAGACTAATTGTTGAAAAATGGTCTGGGCCTCCTTTTCACTGAGGGAGCGGTGAGCTTTTATATAATCCCCCAAGTGCCCTGCCCTCATGTACTGCAAGACCATACCGAAAAGGTCCTCCGTCTCTATGATTTCAAACATCTTTACAATATGAGGATGCTGGAGATCCTTAATTATTTTGATCTCTTGCTCGAGGAGGTGGGATGCCTTTTGGCTCTTGTGCAGCATTTTAATGGCCACCTCTTGGCCAGTGATGGTATGTTGGGCCAACTTCACTGTGGCAAATGCCCCCGTGCCAATGGTGGTGAGCAGATGGTAGTGCCCCACGTACATTTCCTCTTCAGCAGAAGCGGCTGAGGGGCCCTGCGGCATGTTAGGTGTGGTGTCAGGGCCTCTTGGAATTTTGGATGAGCGGTGCCCTTGTGGTAGGGTTAAAATGGAAAAAGTGAGAAAAGAAGTGAATATGTAAAAGTAATGGAAAATGTAGTGAGTAAGAATTTCCCAAGGTGTGAAAAAACTGAGGGAGAGAAGATAAATTGTCCTTTAAAAATGAGAAAAAAACACATTACAACTTAAAAAAGTTGTGCGAGGTCAGAAAAATAGTAGTAAAATCAAATCTGTGAAATGAAACCAACCAGGATAAAAAGTAATTAAAAGAATAAAATGAATATTCAGTAATTAGGAAAATAATAAACTAAAGTTTGAAGGGGTATTAAATGAAAGAAATGAGGACATTGAAATAAGAAAATTAACTAAAATAAAAAACTTGAAAAGGTATGGAAAAGAGAAAATGTAACAAACAATGGGGAAATGAGAAAAGAATGGTAAAAGGAAAGCAAAGAGTGAGGAAAAGGATACAGAGAAGAACGGGGAGAGGTGTGTGAATTAGTGGAAATGAGAAAAGCCAAAGGAGAGAATGGGAAGTGAAGACTGAAATGGCAAAAGCTAAACCATAAACAAGATAAATTCTCTATATAAACACAAAATAGGAAATGAGAAAATGAGAATAAAAGGCAGTAATGAATAAAGAGAAAGAAAAGATGCAAAATGAGGAAATAGCATAGTAGTAAAATGATTAATAATTAAACAGAAGTACCCCCAAAAGAAGGAGGCATTTGGGAAATAAAGGGGAAACCAAATAAATTGAAAAATAGCAAAGAAATGAAAGAAAATGAGAAAAAGTTCTGACTAGAAAGAATGAAGATAAGACAAGCCAAGGATGAAACAGACAAAATCCGCAAATCTGATGAGAAAATGAAGAGGTAGTGGATGAAGCTAGATGAGACCTCCTCCTTTTTTCTGTATGTCTGTCTTTCACAAAGCCTTTGCTTCCTGGCCCTACCCCGCCCCAGGGGAATTCCATATGGACCAGTGACGCTGCGAAACCTTGATGAGCGGAGATGACACACCAGTCACTGGTCCCATAAAACAGGATCAGATCTCTGTCTGGTTTGTTTCCGGTTTTCCCCAGCTCACTGAACAGAGAGGCACCAGTCGTTGAACCTCTGTCCGATATCCATCATAGGGGTGAGGTTCGGGGTGGGTGTACAGGCTGGGGGAATCCCAGGAAGCCCCACAGGGATCCAGCTGACCATCCCATACCCCCATGATGAATTCTGTGTGTTCTTCCACAGTTACTCCTCCCCTCTCCCCATGCCTAAAATGTCTGTATGCAATCACTCACCTTCATCCTCCCTTAGATGCCCAGTAGGAACCTGCTGTCCAACTAGAGAAGTCGCAGATGGTTTGGAGGACTTAGCTCCCATTTCTCTTGTATGTCTCTCTATGATAAATGCTCTTGAGTATTCACCACACCTCCTGTCTTAGTATTGTAAATAAATAAAGCATATAGAAATACAAGTAGATAACTAAGTAAACAAGTAAATAAATAGCTAAACAAGTAAATAAATAACTAAACAAGTAAATAAATAACTAAACAAGTAAATAAATAACTAAACAAGTAAATAGCTAAACAAGTAAATAACTAAATAAGTATGTAAATAACTAAGTAAATAAGTAGATGAATGAGTAAAAAAATGACTAAAAACTTAATAAAAGATGAAAAAAAGAAGATAAAGTGTAAAATGGACAAAACAATACTAAAAGTGACAGATCAGCTAAGTGGGGTCACAGTCTTTCAGGTCACTGAAACAGCTGCCTTCACTAGACGGACCACAGACCTAGGTTGCCTGGAACTTATATAGGGGGTTGGAATCATCAGCAGTTGGCCCCTTATGAAGTCACTGCAAGAAATGGACCAATCAAGACTGGGGATCATTCACACTATGTTTTCTGTCTGTTTGGTCTCAAGAATCCTTGAAGCGTTTTTTCCAAAAGAAAAATACGCCTCTTTATGTGTAAGTGTGTGTATGGAATGAATTCTGTAGAACTGTTCTTTGCTTTTATTGATTCCCATATTCGTTTTTTCCTTGCTCATTTCTTCCTTTTGCTTAGCTAGTCACTATTCGAGAGCAAGTTCCAGAGTCTCTTCTGACATCCATTTTGCTCTTTTCTTTCTCTCTTATCTCTTCAGTGACGTCTTGCTTTCTTCAGGTGTAACTTCTTGGATGTCATCCCACAACTTGTCTAGTCTTCAGTCATTGGTGTTCGCTGCCTCCAGGGGAGGGATGTCTGTGGGTCCTGCTAGAGGAGGTGTCAGCCTCACATTCAGACGTCCTTCTGGGCCTCTCAGAGTGCTTTGAGTAAAGCCTTCATGTCTTTATCAGGAGTGGGTGTGTAGCCTTTGATCCTTGTCAGGTGTGGACTCTGTTGTCTTTGAAAGGATTCCCAGTTGTGATGGTCCAGCAACGATGTCTACTGTAAGGAAGCTGTTTGTGCCACATTGAATATCTTTCCGTTCCCCCTTCCACACCGTACCATCTGCAGGTTACACTCAGTGGGACTCAGTATTACAGACCTCCATATTCTTGTGCACCTGGTGCCACTCACATTTTTGAACAGTGGGAGCTACTGGACTTTCCAGCCCCTCTACACCAACAGTGGTTGCCATCAGGAAGGAAAAAGGTCCAGGATATATGTATAAAATAGGAGCTGAGTTGGGGATGGCAGAACTGGGGGTGCCCAGCTTCTTGAGGGAGATGCCCTTTCTTCATGCTGAGAGGAGGATGAGAGAACTCGACGTGTCCTTCCTCACTGCACCAGCCCTACCACACACTGCAGTTTTCTTGGAGACAGGGCTCCTTGGATTTCCACCCTGGTGTTTCTTCTCTAGTAGCTCTGACCTCCAGTCTCTTCACAGCCGACTCCATATCCTGCACCGGCTCTGGACACGTAGTCTGTCTACCTCTTAGGGCATCAGACTGCTCAGTTTGAACATGTGCATCCTGAAGACATCACTGGCCCTCATAACTTGCTCTTTGATCACCAAATACAGAGATACAAGTGCCAATCTTGGCCCTCCTTGCCTGTCACCAGCCACCTTAGTCCTTCACGCAAGACTTGCGTGTTTCTGCATCATCTAAAACTTTGCATGGCCGTCTATTGTCTTCCACTATGATGACTGCAGTAGTAAGCAGTCCACCCTTCATAGGCCTTCTTATATCTTGGCTTGTTGACAATTTTGGATTGGTCCATGCAGCCTCAAGTGGTGCCCACCCTCTGTTCTGGATAGTTGGAGCCCCCTTTCTGGGCTCAGAGGATCCTTCTCGTCCCAGGTCTTACTTGCTATGGCCACAATGAAAGGACTTACGGTTTCTTATATGCAGCTGCTCTGCCCCTCCACCAGGCCTTTGCACAGGCTCTTCCTCCTGTCTGGAGGACTTTTTCTCTTTGTTGGTTGCCGTCTACCAAACTGTTAAGCCTTCCTACAATGACACCTGAAGTGGTGCTTGTTTTGTGAACTTTCCTGAGTCCTTGGCTTGGGTGCCCCTCCTGAAGTTATATGTCCCTGGCTCACCCTGAAGTTTAGTGGTCGACCATTGCCCTGGCCACAGTACCCTTGACTAAGGCATGTTCTGGTTTCCTAATGCCACTGTAGCAGAACTGTTACAAATGTGTGGATTTAAAGAACCCAATTTTTTTTGTCCCAATGGAGGAGGCTTGAAGTCTGGATTCAGGGCACTGACTGTCACAGATGGAATTGTGTCCCCCCACCCCCAACATCTGTAAGCTTGGCTAGGTCATAATCCCAGTACTGTGTGATTATTTGTCATTTTGTCACCTGATGTGACTTGCCTGTGTGTTGCAGATCCTGTTACTATGATGTAATGAAATGGATTACTGGTACTTCATGTGGATGAGATCTGTAGGATTAGATAGTGTCCTAAGCAGTCTCTTTGGCAAAATAAAATAATGAACGGAGAGAGCTGGAGACCTCCTACCGCAACTCCTACCACCAAAAAAGCAGTGCCAGGATCAGATCATGTCCTTTGGATCTGAAGTTCCTGCACTGAGATGCATTTAGACCAAGGGCCAACTGGTGTTGAGAACTTACCTCCAGAGCAGACATAGAATGTCTTCCCTCTGAATCAGCACCTTGAATTTAGATTTGAGGCCTGCTAGAGCTTTCTCTTTGTGGAAGCCATCCACTTGTGATATTTCTGCCGTAACAACATGGATGACCAAAATAGTGGCCATAGGGAAAGGCTGTCTCTTTGTCAGCTCCAGGGAAAATCTGGGTCACTGTTGGCTTTCATAGCCCCAGCATTACTTGCTTCCTTTGCAAACTGCTCATGGCATCTGCCTTTCCTAGTCTGGTTTGTTTCTCCATTGAATCTGTTCTTTTTGTACCTCAGAAGTCATTTGGTCCACACAGTGACGGACACCAACTCAACAGGATTTAACCAAAAGCTAAGAGATTTCCTTTAGATAAGTAACCATTCGAGGGACCTGGTAGCTGGGTTCGGAGCATATCGTCCATGGTTTCAGGGGATGTCCATGGTTTCAGGGGACATCCAGGTGAACTGGCATAATGAAGTTTATTAAGAAAATATTCTGCATCGTACTTTGGTGATGAGTCTTAAAAGCAAGACACAACTAAGATGTAGTAATTGGTCGTCACCTGCCTAGAACAGAGGAGCATGAAGGACACAAAGATAGGAGAAAAAGAGAAGCCCAAGAGACGGAAAGGGCCACCTAAAGCAGAGAGTCTATCAGCCAGAGTCCAGAAGAACTAGATGGTGCCAGGTCACCATCAGTGACTGCCGTGACCAGGAAAGCGACAGAGAGTCTGATGAAGTGGGAAAAGAGTGGGGTGGAGAACTGAAATTCTAGTAGAAAGACCAGACTCAATCATCTGACTGAGCCCAGGGAGACCCCAGAAGACATGGTCTTCAGACTCTGTTAGCCCACAAGCAAAATCATTCCTGAAGCCAAGTCTTTAGACAAAGGTTAGAGTGGATTATGAGGCATAAGTGGATCCTGTTGATGAGTGTGGATCTCGGCTGCAGTAGATCCATGACACTACATCTTAGTCATCAGAGTCTTGTGTTTGCTTTTCAAGATTTAAAGAGGTCATCTGCATCCAGTTTTCCCAGTGTACTGTGTCTTTTCATTAGTTAACTGTTACCTTATGGCTGCAACAGAGGGCTTAAATTTAATAACCCTTGCAGTCATGGCCCAGGACCAGAAAGAATTACCTTCTGTTCATAGGATTGCTGTGAGTCAGGTTTGACTTGATGGCACCGAAGGTGAACAAACTTCATGGATAATGATTATGAATCTGAGTTAAATGAAATCACTGACAACTTCAGTGTTTTTTCCGTTTATCATGGTGTGAAGGAAAACCTCCCTGGAGGAACCTTCCCCTCATCTTATCCTGCCTATCCTGCACCTTTGTATTTTATGCCGGCTGACCCTCTGCTTTGCGTCTGGCCCCTCTGCTCACACCCCTTTTCTCTGCACATGATGTCTGACCATGCCTCACCCCGCGTTGTCTATAAAAGCCTATTCAACTTCCCCGTTGGGGCCGGTTGTCAGAGGTCTGTGAAGTCCCTGCTGGCCCGCTAGTGTTACTTCAATAACCGGCTGCTTCTTCTCTCCTTGGGTGTTGGGTGATTTCCTGTAATAGTGATGCTGCTTGCTTATCCAGTCGTGTGGATTTTCGTTTTCATTATGTTGATGTGCAGTCCACACTGAGAGCTGTGGTAAGTACCTCAAATCCTCTTTGTTTTTAGCAATCAAGGTTGTATCATACACATATCATAGATTGTTAATGAGCCTTTCTGCACTCATGATGCTGCATTCCTCTTCATGTAGTTTAGCTCCTCAGAACACTTGCTAAGCATACAAGACTGAATAAGTGGGAGAGGGTACAACTTTGATGGAATATTCCCTGATTTTACACCATGCTGTATGCCCTTGTTGTGTTAGAATGACTGTCTCTTGTTTCTGTGCACAGGTTCCTTAAGAGCACAGTGAAGGGTTCTGGAATTCAATTTTTTCCCAATGTTCTCCATTATTTGTTATAGTTTACGTAGTCAAATGCTTTTGTTTAGTCAGTAAAATATGGGTCAACATCTTTGTGGTGTTCTCTGCTTTCTGTCAAGATCCATCTGTCATCAGCAGTGGGATCTCTTGTTGTCCAGCCTTTGTCTGAATCAGTCTTGAATTTCTGGCTGTTCCCTGTTACATTACTACTGCAAACTTTGGAAATGATTTTTAGCCAAATAATTTAAAAATTAAAGATGGTAGCCTAAAAGAACTCTACAGGGGCAGTTCTGCTGTGTCATATTGGATGCCTGTGATTCACAGATGTGAGGGTGAGGGTTTCAGCACAAATTTTGTGTTGTTAGAGTATAGTCGATAACACTGTGCCTTTGTCATGTACGGTTGCACATGGCTTTGTACCCATGTCTGTTTAGTTAATGCTCATTGAATGAGGAAGTCTGGGTTCCCAAAATCTTTGTTTTCTTCTTTGACTCCTCCAGCCAATGGCTGTAACTTAGTCCACTACTGTCGCTTCTGACCGGGGTCCTGGGCAACCTCAGCCATCACTGAGGTCCACAAGGAAAATTTTCTCTTCCTCTGCACTGCAGCTCTTCAACACCTGGCCTGGTTCTGTTCACTCACAACTTCACTGTCACCAACCTGTGCTGCATAGATGACATGGGACACCTGGGTACTACAGAGTTCACCGCGGATGACAGGATCCAGCAGTGCCTGGAGAGAGGACCGCGATGTCCACTTGACACCCAGCTCATCCCTGCCCACACTTTTCCCTCAGCCCCTTGAGCCCTCCTCTTCATCTGTTCTTCCTTTCTCCCAAGCTGAAGCCCTTGCTCAGTAAGACCAGTGCTGACACCGTCTACTCTGACTGAAGACTGACCTCACTTAGGTGGGACATCTTGAAAATACACCTAGCAGGAATGTGTCAAGTCATCCCAGGCTTAAGTCCTTTGGCCAATTTTCCTGCTGCCTTGCCAGATTCACCCTCCCCAGTAGAGGTGGAATTCTGGATACATTTGCTCCAGGACCAAGGCATTTCCTGGTCCCCACTACCACTCTTAGGCTCTGCAGAGTTCCTCAGCAGGACTGCCTCTTCCCTGGTACCACAGTCCAACTCCCAGCAGTTACTCCTACCCTTGCTGTGGTGATTTAGGCTATTTCTGTTAGATGTTCAATTCTGTCTCCTGGGATTCTCTCTAGACAAAGATACCTTATGTGGTTGCTTTCATCACAAATCCAGGTCTTCACCTGCCTCATTTTTCTCTTGCCCCTTTCTGCCCTGCCCCTGAAGACTCTCAGGACCCCTCTCTGGAGGCACCATTTGTGGTCATCTCCTTGTTCTCCCTCCATAGGCTCAAGGAAGACAGGGAAGCCACAAGAGTAGATGTCATCTGGACACTCTGTCCCGTCCTTAAAGGCCCCAGACTGGATAGAGGGAAACTTTACTGGGAGCTGAACCAGCTGACCTGTGGTCTCACCCGTCTTGGCCCCTACACCCTGGACAGGGACAGTGTCTGTGTCCAAAGAGAAAGGGCCTGTTGGGGTGGTGGTCTCCTGCCCCTGGATGGGTGGGTCCTGTTAGGGCAGTTATTTACCCGGCGTTCAGACTTGTGTGCAGGCCACTCATATTAGAGGGGTTCGAGCAAGGTCTGTTTCTCCTGGGCAGGAGGCAGTTATTTTGTCCTTTGATCCCTAACAGATGAAGGTATTCTTTTCTTGAAGAGAATCACTACTGTGATCGTCTAGCTGTCATCTCTACTGTGACCCTGTGGCCTCCACACTGAATGTCTTCTGCCACCCCTTTTTTATCCTCCCTTCTCATGGGTTCACCCACTGTGTCAGGCAGCACCTCATCCAGGGAATATTAAAGGCCTCCAACTCCCTGTACTGAGACACGTATCCACATCTCCTAAACAAAAAGTCCTGGTACCTCCTGAACAATAGGAGCTACTGAACCTGCCAGCCCCTCCCCCTCTGACTGAGCTTCAGTAAGGAAAAAGGGCCCCTGCGCAGAATGTGGATTGAGTCGGGCCTGAGGACAGTCTCCCTTGCTCATCTGTTTGAGGATGATGCTCTGTTTCTGGGCTTGAGAGTGTCATAGAGAACCGCACAGTCCCTTCCTTGGTATCTGCCATGTTTTTATCTATTGTTTCCCCTCGAAACCACGTGTAGCCATTTGCCTAATCCATAATTCCCAGTGTTGTGTGATGCTCCTGTATGCTCTCAGCCCTGCCTCTGTGAGGTTAATGACAGAGGATGGATTGCAGTTGTTCTGCACTTCAGTGTATATTTTGAAGTATTCATTTTGATGATGAATGCAATACCATTCCTCTTTAATTTGTCATTCTTGTTATATAGTAGACCATATGTTTTTTTCTGATTCAAAAACATCAGTACCAGCCCACTTCAGCTCACTGTTTTGGTTGTTGCTAGGTGCCATCGAGTCAGTTTTGACTCATAGTGACCCCGTGCACAATGGAACGAAACACTGTCCAGTCTTGTTTCATGTCCCCAGTCATTTCTATGCTTAAGCCCGTTGTTGTGGCCACTGTGTCCATCCACCTCATTGAGGGTCTTCCTCTTTTTCACGGACCCTCCACTCTACCAAGCGGGATGTCCTTCTCCAGGGACTGATCCTTCCTGACCACATGTCCAAGGTATGCAAGATGCAGTCTTGCCAGCTTTGCTTCCAGGGAGCACTCTGGTTGTGCTTCTTCCAGAACAGATCTGTTGGTTGTTCTGGTGGTCCACAGTACATTTACCATTCTTCTCCAGCACCACAATTCAAAAGTATCATCTCTTCTGACATCTTTGTTCACCACCCAGCTTGCGCATGTGTATGATGTGATTGAAAATACCATGGTTTGGGTCTGGCACTCTTCAGTCTTCAAGGGGACATCTTTATTTTTCAGTCGTTTGGAAAGATCCTTTGCAACAGATGTTCCCAGGGCAATGTGTCTTTTGATTTCTTGACTGCTACTTCCATGGGTGTTGATTGTGGTGGACCCAACCCAACTGCTTCCCATCCACCTGTATTAACATCATAGGGCCAGGAATTCCAACATGGAGGCGCATCACAGGATGCCAGGAATTATGGCACAGCCAAACTTCTACTGATTTTTCAGGGAACACAGTCCATGAGAAGGTGCCATCCATACTGAAGGCTGTGGTCCTTGATCTTCATCAGTGAGTGTTTCAAGTCTTCTTCAGTTCCAGCAAGTAAGGTGGTGGTGTCTGCGTATCACAGGTTGTTAATGAGTTGTCCTCCAATCGTGATACCTTGTTCTTCATAGAAACCAGCTTCACTGATCATTTGCTCAGCATACGCATTGCAAGGGTATGGTGAAAAGGTCGAACCCAGATGTACATCTTTCCTGACTTTGAACCATGCAGTGTCCCCTTGTTCTGTTTGCAGGATTGCCTCTGGATCTGTGTAGAGATTTCTTAAAAGCACCATTAAGTGTTCTGGAATTCCCATTTTATGCAAGCTCCCCTAAAATGGGAACTTGATGTTAGAGGAGGTTCTGTAAGTATATGTCCAAATCTCAAAAGGGAGGCCTTGACCACCTCAGATGAATAGACATGATGAACTGCTTATCCGTGTGTGTACCTGAGAAAAAAGTAAAAATTGTTTCTAATAGTCATTTTCCAAAGGAGTTCACCTTTTACCTATTGTCCCTCAGAAAGAATAGTGCATACCTGCCTCTCATTGTGGAAAACACCCCCTCAAGTGTCCTCAGCTCTTGTGGAGTTCAGGCTGGGTTTGCAGAGTCGGTGGCCTGTTGCTAAGGAAAGACACGTGATAAACGATGAAAGAGAAGTCAAAGGAGGCGCTTCGAACAATTTTCAAGACTGGCAAACCCACATGAGGGGTGAATATTTCTCTAAAAGATGTGGTAAATGCTGACTTTGAAATGGACAAGTAGGGAAGTACATCTTTGTTTGCTCTCCAGGGTTATTAGAAATCGTTCTGCAGTACACTGTCTTGAAGTTTCTCTGGGCCTTTCCGAAACCTCAGGCTTTTGTTTCGAGAGGCAATAAAGACACCAGTGGAGGGATCCTTAGTCCAAGGCAAAGACACTGAACCCCACGGCCACTAGGTAAAGCCCTCTGGGTCAGTGTTTGGTGCCCTGAGTTTGCAAGAAGCTGGTGTATAACAAGCCGGAAGCGGAAGTGCTAGTCTAAGGGCTGGCAGCCATGCTGGGTTCCTCGACAGCTCCTGTGTGCTGGATGTTTTAGGTTTGTGTGTGTCCTGCTTGGTCCAGCAGCACGTACAGTCCAGTGAGCTGAGGGCAGTGCTCCACTGTGTCCTGCATTCTGGCCTCTGTGCCTTCGGAGAAACGCGGAGCTTCCATCACTGGGCTGTGAAGGCGTCAGAGGGTTTCGGAGGGGGCAAGGACGGTTTCTTGAGGGAAGCTCTGTGGAACATCACTCTTTAATGGAAGCATTGTGACTCCCAGGGCATCTGGGCACATTGCTTTAACCGCAACAGACTGGATGCCTTGAAGACGGGTGGCGCTTTGTCTCTGGGTGAAATAACGGGTAAAACCGTGAGAATCTCGCTGAGCAAAAGTGGTTTCGCAGATCAGCAGCATCAGCTTCCCGTGGACGTTTGTGAGAAATGCAGTCGGGAAGCTCAGGCTCGTTGGCCCGAGTCTGAAGGTCCTGCACCCACCCTGCCCTGTGTACTGCTCAGAATGCTGCAGCGCTTGGAGTGTTGCTGTTCATAGAGAAAATAAGGTTATGAGGAGGTGTGTGTGTGTATCTTGTCTTTTAGTGGTTATAGGTGTGTAAGAGAGATGAATTTAAAGCATGAGTTGGAAATCAGTAGGTGGATTTCCAAACGTTTAACAGAAAGATTTCCGTGAAGTCTGATTGCTAGCAACCGTGTAGGACAGGAGAGCTGCCCCCTAGGGTTTCCAAGGCTGTAATCTTTCCGGAAGCCGACTGCTAGGTCTTTCCCTCCACACTTATCTGAAATTTATCCCAAATTCAGAAGGCAAACAACATGCCCGTTTCATGGAAATTCTTTGAGTGAGAAGTAGATGTTTTTGTCATGATTCTGTGACGAATGATAGGGCCGTTCCTACTTGATCTGCAGATGCAGTGTGATATGGCCGATGAGGGATTTATGAAGCTGAAACACCCAGTGTTTGTCAAAGAGTATAATGGTTGGCTGAGACAGGATCTGAGCCAGCTTAGATCCTAGTGATTCAGCCGCTGTTTTTGTTACTGATGAACCATATTTAGGTTGAAGGCTTTTTGAGCAAAAGCCATTCATATTTCCAATTTCAGTATAGTGACTATAGGAATGAGGGCCACATGGGAGGCATATGTTATAAAGAGGACTGTTGGTAGTGCGCTGTGATTACGCACTCTGCTGCTAATTGAACAGTCAGTGGCTCATCCCCAGAACAAATCGCAATACTTGAATAGATCCTGGAGGGTCAGACACAGGGTGTTAAGTACTGTCTCATGAGTTCCAACTCGTAGTGACCCCATGTACAATAGGACAAAATGTTGATTGGCCTACGCCTTTTAGAACAGCTACTCTCTGAAGATCCCTGTAGTTGACCAAGCATGATGTTGTTCTCCAGAGACTGATGCCTCATGATAACATGCCCAAACTGTGTGAGATGCAGTCTTGTCATGTTTGCTTTTAAGGAGCATTGAAGTTTACTTCTTCCAAGAGAGATTTGTTCCTTTTCTTGGCAGCTAAGCTGCAGTGTTGGTGATGGCACCTCATCCTTTGTACTAATTATTTAACACAACTCTTCCTTCAAGAAATGTGAAACGTGCAACTTCTAGAAAATTGTCATTTATGATTTTGAACAGGAGGTAACACCTGAGGTAATAAATAGCGTGTGACACCTGTAGCATGACTAGAGAACATGTTTCCTTTTAAACCGAATGTAATGTAGAATGGAGGTCCGAAACACGTGTATCAAACCTGTGGAATGTCAGTATAAGAGAAGAGGAGAACACATAGGCAGTAAAGAGCAAAGTAGGGAGTCCCCAGGTGGTGCAAATGGTTAAGATTACTAGGCGAAAGTTTGTGAGTTCAAACCTGCCCAGGTAGGCCTTGGAAGACAAGCCTGGTGGTCTGTTACCAGAAGTTCCCAGCCTTGAAAACCATGTGGAAACGTTTTTCTCTGCACACGTGGTGACCATAACTTGAAATCCACTCCAGGGTAGCTAACTGCAGAGGTCCAGGAGCAGATGTATATTTCATTTGAGAAGTGTGAAGTGTCTTTAAGTGTGAAGTTTGTGAAGTGATTGCTAACTCAGAAGCCATTAACATAATGTTTTCTTTTTTGTTCTTATGTATGTAAAATTGTAACTCAGGTTTTTTTTCTTTATTGTAGAGGTAGTCCTTTTCTCATATTAAGAAGAAGGTGACGGAAAGCCAGTGACCTTGTGAAGTCCATTTGCACACTGAAGTTCCTCGTACGTCATTTCACTTCTCTAGGTGAGCCTGAGGTTGGCGTGCAAGTTTGGAAATACCCACTTTCTCTCTCATCCGTTAGTATATAAATTCCCGTCCTTTCACTTCTGCACCGAGTCCAAGACACTAAGTTGCTTTATTTATTTAATAGTGTGTTATGTTCATTTCATGCAAAGTTGTGTTTGTGTGTGTCTGGTAAAATACTTGGAACACCTTTTTCCTTTTTAAGCTTTTTTACATATTTAGTATAGCATTAGTTACTCTGGCCACGTGTACAACCGTGACAACTACTGGTGTCCAAATTTTTCCATCACCCTTAGGGGAAACCCTTTTCCTCTGAAGCTATAATTCCACTTCCCCCCTCCATTTAGCCCCTGGTAACCACTGATAAGGAAACCCTAGTGGCATTCCATGCTACATCTGCTAATGAAAAGGTCAGCAGATCAAATCCACCCAGTGCTTCTTGGCGACTCTGTGGGTCAGTTATGCTCTGATCTATAGGGTTGCCATGAGTCAGACCCGATTCATTGTTGGTGGGTTTGGTTTGAAACACTCATCAACTTCAGTTTCTATACACTTGCCTATTCTAGGTGTTTCATATAAGTAAGATCATAGAATATTTGTCCTTTTATGTCTGGCTCATTTCATTTAACATCTTCAAGGTTCATCCATATTATGACATTTAAGAATACTTGATTTCTTTTTATGACTGGAGTTCTCCATTGAATGGATGTACTCTGTTTTGTTGATCCATGCATCTGCTGATGGGAATTTGGGTTCTATCAACTGTTCGGCCCTTCGGAATAGTACACCCATGAACATGGGTATAAAAGTACCTTGTTTTAGTTAGTTGTTGTTGAGTGTCTTTGAGTTGCTGCCATCTCGTAGTGGCTCTATAGGACAGAGTAGAACTGCCCCATAGGATTTCCAAGGAGCTGCTGGTGAATTTGAACTGCTGACTTTGTGATCAGCAGCTGAGCTGTGACCCACTGTACCACTAGGGTTCCTTTTGTTCTCTGGGGCTGCTGTAACAGACATAGCACAAGTGAGTTGCTTGAACAGAGACGTTCATTTTCTCACAGTTTTGGAGGCTAAAGGTTTGAATTCTGGTGGGCTCTGTAGGAGAAGGCTGTGTGTGTGCAGGCTCTGGTGGAAAGTCTTTGTGTCTGTGAGCTTCTGTCCTTAGGTGATCTTCATGTGGCTGGGTACCTCCCTTTTGCCATTTCTGATTTATGGCTAGCTTATTTAATCCCTTTAATAGCTCCAAAAAGACTGACTCAAGGTAACACCCTATACTAATCCTGCATCATTCATATAACCAAGACAGCCCTTTCCCAAATAGGATTACAACCATAGCATAGAGGCTAGGACTTACAACACGTGTTTGGGGGGGACATAGCTCGGTCCATGAGATTCCACCGTTTACAACAACAGCCTCTGCCGTCCAGTCAATTCTAACACGTAGTAACCCCATAGGGCAGAGTAAAACTGACCCATAGAGCTTCTAAGGAGTCTCTGGTGGATTTGAACTGCTCACTGTTTGGTTAGCAGCCATAGCACTTAACCACTCTGCCACCAGGGTTTCCTTCCACACTTTGGCCTCTCCAGATTCCTGTCCTTAGGACGTCCAAAACACAGTCATCCCGTGACATCTCTGAGAAGTCTTAAACCAACTCTAAGTCTAGAATCGGATCTTCTGAATCATCTCTATCACATGTAGTTAAAACTTGAGGAATATTTGAACCGGGGGCCAAATTCTTCATCTGTCGGCCTATGAAATGTAGAAGACTGTTTGTGCAGTAGAGTGGTGCAGCAGGTGCAGGGTAGACCTTTCCATTCCCAATGGGCGATGTTGAAGAAAAAGAAAGGATAATGGGCACCAAGCATGTCTAAAACCCAACAGAACAATTAGATTAGCTGTCAAGGCTGCAAAATAATCCTCTGTTGTTTGGGACCATCTGGGCATTATCCTAGCCCTCTGGACTCTGGGTGTTGCCTGTGCTCTCTGGATTGTGGGAGGAGGCCTCTAGGCTCTGGGATTCAGCTGCGCCTTCCAGGCCTAGTAGGATGGCACTTGCAGCCTGTTGGCTTTGAGGGGGTCTTGTTCTCTTAGTCCATCTGAGTGGGGGCTGCATGTCTTGGGCCCCAGTAGGCCCTGTGGACATGGTCACCTTGTCCTCTCAGGTTTGGGCAGTGATCCCATCCCCCAGAACAGACTGGATGGAGATCTGACTCTTGAAAACCTAGGAGGCTGTCATGGATTGAATTGTGTTTCCCCCAAAATCTGTGTAGCTGTTTAGCTAGGCCATGACTGCTGGTGTTGTGAAATGTCTTTGGTATTGTGAATCCTGCCTCTCTGATGTTAATGAGGGTGGATGGGCTGCAGTTGAATTGATGGAGAAGGACTTAATGTGTGAGATTGCAGGGTAGTTTGGGGTGGCCTCTTGGAATATAACAGGAAGGGAAGCACTCTTGAGATTTGGGGATCTTCTAGCACCAAAAAGCAGTGCCAGGAGCTGAGTGTGTGCTTTGGAAAGGACTAGGTTCCCTGTGCTTCAGAAGCCTGTAGTCCAGGGAGACTGAGGCCAAGGAACTTCCTCCAGTGTCAGCAGAGAAAGCCTTCCCCTGCAGCTGACACCCTGAATTTGGACTTCAAGCTTCCTGGACATGACCAATAAAATTGTTCTTGGTAGGAGACCCAGTGTAGAGTCCCTGACGTAACACGAGAAAAAGAGATGTGCAGCTCAAGAACTCTAGTAAAAGACCAGAATTGATTGTCTGAGAACCTCAAGGGTCTGCTGGGAACATGGCCCCTAGACTTGCTGCTGCCCTAGTCTGAAACCAGTGCTGAGGTGAACACTGAGACTAAGAAAGAACTGTACTTGAGGACAGAGAGTTAGCATGTGGTGTGTGTACTTTATCGTTTTATACATTTATAAAAGACCATCGAACTGATTTCTTTCTGAAGGAGAGAAGAGAGGGTAGAGAGCAGGGGACACGTGTGGGCTGGGAGGGTACTAGTAGTAAAGAGTGAAAAGGACGGGTGTGTTGTCACAGGGTGGGGAGAGCAGATAGAGTTGTAGATTGGCATGCTGAAAAATTACCTTGGATTGTATACTTCCACTTAATCATGATAAAAAAAACTAAAAACGTTTTCTTTTTAAAGCCATCCATTTGTGGTACTTTTGTGTAAGCAGCACCCAGATAAGTTAACAGAGACTGTGACTCCACACTTTGAAACTGAGGCAGCCGTGCCTGTTTCCCATGCTCCTTCCCACGTGTCTGCTGGTGTTTGGAATGCTCCAATGATGGTCCTGTCCTTTTCTTGAAAGACGAGGGATGTAGCTCCTGTGACCAGTTCCATGCATGTGGCATTCAAAGAGGCAGACTGTATTGTTTCCGTTCCTTCTCTGTTCCCTTCAGTTTGAGGTGATGAATTTTCTGCCATTGTAGTTGGTTAGAATCGTTAGTCACAGGCTTAATCTCTTTTGTAAGATTGTGTAGCCATAGGCTTGGTGAAAATTCTAGAATGCATGTCCGTAGTATGTACAATAGAATTTTTCATGTCTTTAAGTTTTGTTTATAAAGTCTATCTCTTTCCTCTGTCTTTTTCACTCTAAGTGGAAAGGTGATCCATTGCTGCACCTTTAAGATCGTCCTGAAAAATCTCTTCAGCTTGTTTGGGAAGTTCATCTCTTAAAAGTCTGCCTTCCACCAAACATTTCAATGTCATTCAAATGAGTTCCTTGTCACTGTGTGGAAAGCATCTCCTTTCTTCTGCTGACCAACGCTGTGTTTGTGTTTTTCTTTTGAACCTCCACCAGAAGCACGTCTAACATGCATGTTTCTAGCCATGTTCTTTTGCTGGCATCCTGTGTGTTCTCTGTAGCTGCTGGAGATTTTATGTGTGGCTGTCTTCACTTCCTTCAGAGCCAGGCCAGCTTTGCCATTGACAATCTCTAGACTTTTCCTGTGAGGCACACTAAGTCTCCCAGGCTCTGAGCCTCACCAGATTCTAAAACTGCTACCACATTGTAGGTGTTTCTGGAGCAGCAGCCCACTTTGTCTCTTTACCCCACCCTCGTAACCCCTTCAGATTTGATCTGGAAAATGTCTTGTGGGATTTTACATGATTGTTCCTATCTAAATAATGTTTGCAGTCCAGTTGAGATCTTTGGAAGGAGAGAGGGTCTTGAATTCTTTAAGGTATCTATCTCTGTGAAGGAAATGAAGGCCCAGGGAAATGCTGATAGAAGAATTGTTTTGGGTGAGATGCAAAGGCCTCATGTCATGAGGCACAGTTTGCTTTTCAAGATCTTTCATTGAGATGAAGATTTCCTTTGCCTTTCAGCCTTGGCACTAGGTGTTTCCACTGATGGAAGAAGACCTCGTAACCCTAGGGAGGATCTGGCAGGATAGAAGGTAAGTACCTGTGACTGGGTCAATGAAAAGATATCATGGGCGTTCTGTGGGCTTCCTGCTGATGTTTTAACGTCCAATTTTTTCAACTGAGGAAGTGATTTTTCTTTCTCTTAAAATACTGAACTACTGGGTTACATTTGTAACTCTCAAACTAGAAGCTGGTATCAGTAAACCTAAGAGAGTTGAAATTTCATAACCAGAAATGTATCTGAAGTTAGAGCTATGATATTACAAGTTAGAATAACATTAGATTTCCTGTTCTGTCAGGGAACAGTATGTGCTTTAATAGATAAATGCTGCTGGATTGTTGGTGCTGGAAGGACTGTGCGAGGGAGACTCTGAGAAACACGTACGATGGAGGCCCCCTTGTCTGTCAGCTAGACTTTTCAAAGCACTGCAGACATGGTCGTCCCTGGGGTTTCTTGGTGCTGGCATGGCTCTGCATTTCCTGTGTGTTGTGACCTATGATCAGATAGGTGCCCATCGTGTCATTGTATTTTTGATTCAAGGATGAGTAATGAATCTCTTCCTGTCTGTAACCTGTGTTCACTGTGATGCCAATATACTGGGGGTCTTCATCATCTGGGAGTGGCTCCACATCCATCTTTTGTTTTCTTCCTAGGTTTTCGTCTCGGGCTGTCTTAGGATGTCCTCTGAAGTGGCTATCTTTCTTGGGTCACCGATGAGCACTTAGCTCAGTGAGTGTTCACACGGCAGAGACATGTGGAAAGGACTATCAAATCATATTCTTCCTCCAGTGCCTCCTTTTGTAGCTCAGTTAAGGCTTCTCCCTGAAAAGGCCAAATCCACTTACCATGAAGTACAGGGTGACTCCCAGTGACAGAGGGAGAGGCTGGGTGAGGCTGGATTCACCGTCTGGTCGGGTACATCCCACAGCTTCTCGTCAATGCAGGATCTTAGTTGTGACACTCCCTGTGAGAACCTGGTTTCTGCTGGGGCTCCTGCATTTTTACTGATGGTCTGGACAGAGTAGACAGCAATGGAAACAGGCACGGGAATCTGGTGGTTTGAGACACTGCGTTTTTCCTCACCTTTGCACACAGTCCTGAGGTCTGGTTGGGCTCTGCCGAGGCTCTCCTGGGTGGTTGGTGGAGGAAGGACATGATAGCGGAGACTGAGGAAGCCCCATGGAGGCCCCCCTCCTTCTTTGAGGTAGACTTTTCAAAGTGTTATAGAAACAGTCATGGGTGGGAATGGCAGGTGTGCTGTAACCATTGTGTTTGGGTTTAGCAAAGATGGTAGGATGTAGCTCATGGGTTGAGAAAGATGTGTGGCTGTCCCTGTAGTGTGCTACACCCTGGAGTTGCATGGTTCTGGTGTGACTCAATCTTGAATGTGTTGTGACCTAGGATCAGACTGGTTTCCATCACGTCATTGTATCTTTAATTCAACGGCAGGTTGGGAATCTGTTTATTCCTGTAACATATGTTCACGTTGGCCTCCATCCATCATAGTTTGGGAGTGGCTGTGCATACATCTTTTGTCTTTCTAGTTCGCCCATCTTTATCATGGATGTTCTAGCGTGTCCTTTGACGTGACTCATTTTCTTTGGTCACGATGCATGTTTTTCTCTGGGAGTGTTCCCATGATGCATATATGTGAAAATAATATCATATTTTTCTTACACTACCTGCTTTCGTGACTCAGTTAAGGTGTCTCCATGAAAAGGGACAGGTCTGCTTATCATGAACTACACGGTGACTTCCAGGTTGGCAGAGAGAGCAGCTGGCCTGACAGTCTGGGTTTCTCTTGATGCAGATACAGAATGGAAGTCTTGAGCTTGAAGAACATGTAGTGTCACCCTGCTGTGCCCAGCTGTTGACAGAGGGAGAGACTAGGGTCAGAGTCTGGTCAGTTCTGTGCTAACTCATTGTTTTATGATCTTAGCGATGACACTGCCGGGGGGAAACAGGTTTCCACTGGGGTTCCACCACTATTAATGGTCTGGGCAGAAGAGGCCTGAACGGAAACATACATAGGGATTCTGCTGGTTTAAGGAACTACAACTGTTTCTCCCTTTGATACACAGCCTCGAGATTGGGTTTGAGTCTGCCCAGGCTCTCCTGGGTTGCTGATACAGGAACGACTGTGCAGGGGAGACTGAGGGAGAAGCACATACCGTGAAGTTTCCCTGGCTCCTATCAGCTGGGCTCTTGAGCGCACTGTAGAAACAGTAGTCATAGGTGGGAATGGCAGGTAGAATGTAACTACATCATTTGGGTTTATCACAGATGGTAGGAGGTACCTCATGGGGTGAGAAAGTTGTGTAACTATCAGTGCACTGTGCAGCAGCCCGAGATTCCGGGGTACTGGCATGAGTCTTTATTTCAAAAGCGTTGTGTCCTGGGATCAGATAGGTGCCCATCATGTCATCGTATTTTTTATTGAAGAGTGAATCATGGGTCTTTTCCTGCCTGTAACCAGTGTTTGCTTTAGCCTCAATTCACCAGGTGTCTTCACAGTCTGGGAGTGACTGCACATACAGCTTTTGTTTTTCTTTATCATACATCTTGATCCATGGATGTTCTAGCATGTTCTTGGATGTGGCTCTCTTTCTTGGGTCATCAATGACCATTTGGCTCAGGAAGAGTCCACATGACGTAGACACATGGAAAGGAATATCATATTGTTCCTCCATTATCTCCTTTTGTAATTCTATGAAGGTCTGTCCATGAAAAGGCAGAGATCCACTTATCATGAAATACAGGTTGAGTCCCAGGGTGACCGAGAGGCTGGGTTCACCATTTGGGTTTCCTTTTTGACACAAGAACAAAAAAAGTATCTTCTCTTGAGGTTAGAGAGCATCTTAGTGGCACCTTGCTGCTTCTCGCTGTTGATGGAAGAAGAGGCTGAGGTCACAGTCTCGTCAGCTGCTGATAATTTTAGGATCTTAGTGGTAGCACTCCATGTGGGAAACTGGTTTCCACTCCACCATTCTTACTGGTTGTCTGGGCGGAAGAGGTAGTCACAGAAATACATATGGCGACTCTGCTGGGTTGCGAGACCCCACTTTTTCTCACCTTGACATACAGTCTCAAAGATTGATTGTGGTCTGCCCTCAGACTCCTGGGTTGTTGGTGCGGGAAGGACTTTGCTAAGGAGAGTGAGGAAGAAGCATATACCATGAAGGCCCCTTTCCTTCTTGTAGCTAGCCTCTTCAGAGCATCGTAGAAACAGCAGTAATAGGTGGGAATGGCAAGTACAGTGTAATGATGTCATTTGGGCTTACCAGGAATGGTAGAATGTACCTCATGGGATGAGACAGGTGTGTGGCTATCAGTGCATTGTGCACCCTCGGGTTCCATGGTACTGGCATGACTCTCTAGGATGTGTTGGGACCTAGGATCAGATTGGTTGTCATCACTTCATTGTGTTTATTATTGAAGTGTGACTTCTGAGTCTCTCCCTGCCAGCAGCCCGTGTCCGCAACCTGTCCCTGCCTGCACACCATGGCTGCTGTGGACTGAGGATTCTCGTAGTGTGGGAGTGGCTGCACGTCCAGGTTTTATTTTCCTTCATTATCCATATTCAACCATGGATGTTCTAGCATGTCCTTTGGTGTGGCTGTCTTCCTTGTATCACAAATGAACAGTTAGCTTAGCAAGTGTTCACATGGCATAGACGTGGAAAGGAGTGGCATGTTCTTTCTGCAGTGCCTGCTTTTGTAGCTCAGTTAAAGTCTCTCCATGAAAAGGCAAAGATCCATTTACCATGCAGCACAGGGTGACTTCCAGGCTCCACACGTCCACTGGAGGCCACAGTACTTCTGTCCCTGTAGGAGTTCTGGGCACAGTAATGGACACTGCTGCAGAAAATATTCAGCTTGCTCTCATTGGTGAATTCACTTCCCAAATGGATGTTGGGAAGTTTGATATTCCCTCTCTCATTCAAGTACATAATTTCTGGTGTCATAACCCTTGTGTAACACAGGTGTTGTGGCAAACCTGTAGGGCCAGCACTAATTGGCAAAGTATTTTGGGGGCCTCATTTTGGCTTATGAAGCCGTGAGTCTCAAGATGATCATGCAGGTCCCCTGCAGTTATGTACTTCATCACTATACCAAAGATGATGTTGTTCTCTGTGTCTTGCAACAGCATTAAAATATTTGGATTGTGGAGGTCCCTTGTGATTTTTATCTCTGGGTGTAGTGTCAGGAGGTTGGAGGATGTCTGTGGGGTCTTTTCAACTCTTGTCAGCTACCTCTTTGCTGTGATGATGTGCCAGGGTAACTTGATTGTGACCCATGTCCCCTGGCTGATGGTCTTAGCAGGTGGTAGTGTCCCACACTGATTTCCTTGACCTTTTCTAACAGCAGCTGAGAGAAGCACCTGCCTGTATTTGATGGAACTGGTTGTTTTTATTTTAGTAAATCTGGCTAGGTCCAGGACAACTTATAACACATCTGGAATTTGATTCTAAGATAAAAGACACGACTCCATGCTACAACCATTCTTAGTGAATCTTATGGTCCTGTAAGAAAATGCACCCTATGCCTACCAACCAGGTGGTAGGTCAATCAGACATCTCAATGTTGGGTACTTGAGGAACATGGGTCTGATGAGTAAGCAGGAAGTAACCAGAACGAGTCAACTTCCCACGTTCCTTTCAAGATTTCAGGCCCATATCTCCTCAAGGGGGAAATGGCTAGGGAACTTGATTGCCCCCATGGACCACCTCATCATGTGATTACTGAACACCCAGTCAACGTTTGAGAAGGGTCATTGCAGCTGTTAACATGCTCCTGGCAGTTTGAGACGTGGCTACCCATAGGTACCTCCTCAGGAAGATGATCTCAAAATGATCTAGCCCCTATTTTTATCCTATCTCCATAGCATTGTCTTATTCTCTAGAAGGGGACCCGTCATGCCGTTGCTGCCATATAACCCTGAAACTGAAACCAAAGGCTACTTCCTGCCTACCCCTCCTGACTGTGACACCACTTTTTACCCTTACTAACATAAGGAACCCTACAAGCTTTGTACCAGGTCTTTCCCAAATCACAGAGAAGGATCCCTTCGCTGTGTGTAAGGTGCTTTCTCTTAATAATTTTTGCTGCCATGAAGGTTGCATCCTGGTGCCTGGGGCAGGGTGAGCCCAGTTATCCACCCATCGGGAGAGTGAAGTTGCTACTCTGATTTCCTGAACCAGGTCATTTGGGGTCAAATCAGCTACCAGATCTAGAGAGTTCCTTTCTCTGGGGCTTTCTGGGACTGGTAGGAGGACTTCCTATGGGATATTCTGCATGTAGTTTCTTGGTACTTTGGTTCGATCCCCAGGTCCTGACTGTAGGTGTCTGGTGCTCGCTTTGGAAGGCCCTGTAGCTGTCGAAATGGGAATTTCTGCGCATGTCCTTAGAGTTGCTTCCATCTGTTTTTTTCTGAAAAACAACCTTGACGAAATTTACGTAATTTGCAGGGGATGTAGTTGGTGTCCCTGGATGTTGTTAGTGCTTTGATCTTTTTATCCTTGATTGCTTGTTGATAGTTTTGGTCACACTAGTTACAGAGGACCTCAGGCTCTCTGTGTTACTCCCAGCTGTTGACTCAAAAGAGATGCCACATTTTGGGTAGGATTTCTACTGTATGTTTCTGCAAAGACTATCCTATTCCCTCTCTTGAAGGCAGGGCTCTCCCTGGCCATCAGCCACTGATCACAGGCCCTCAGCTTTCTGTCTTGTGGACTGGGAAGCCGAGGATGACGTGTCCTGCTGCGAGGTCCTCCTGCCACCGGTTCCCAGCTTGTGCTCTCTCTAGCACCTGCTTCCAAGAGCTTTACCGCGCAGTGATCTGGGCCCCAAAATGCTCTGTCAGCTCAAGGCCATGCTTCCGTGTGCGTGGCCGAATCTCCCTCACTACTCTGTGATTAGCTGTCACTTAAGGAGATAGGGACCAGTACTTTTTGTCAGCTTGGACCGCACTGTCACTCTGTCCTGCCTGATCACCTGGGTAAGAGTTAGAAGGTCACGGCTAGAAAAGCCTCACCCAAAAGTCATTAATCACAGCAGAATTATCTTCAGCCACATTTCCTTGTATTTGATATGAATGATATTTTTCAGTAATCTCTGTGTTGTGTTTGATCACCTTTGTTTGAATTGGGTCCAAGAAAGGACTGCTTGTAGTTGGTTGGCCTGGTGGCAGTCTTCCAGGTTTCTGAGTGTTGACAGGTGAGACCTTCCAGTACTGCATCTGTTTATTGAAACATCACATTTAATGCTCTGTCAGTTCCTATTTTCGTGTCATTGTGCCGTTTGGTGCCGTCAAGTAGGTTCCAAGCCATGACAAGTATATGCACAGTGCAACAAAACACTGTGCGGTCCTGTGGGAGCTTGAATCTGTGAACTCCTCTTTTGTCCCTGGCAAGTGCTGGCAGCATTTGAAAGTACATGTCCCTGCTCATTTCCGAGACGATGCCGTTGAAGGCCTCAGAGATGCCTCAAATTCTCTTCCCTTTTCCCTTGTTGATGGTCCACACAGGCAGTATGCACACCTCCATCCTCCAGTGAGAAAGACCTGAAGTGCTGGTGTGCTATTCACACCCAGCAGCGTGTCCTTGTCAGTGGGTGGCCACCACCTGGCATATTTCTTGCATCGTCTTTGTTGGGCTCCATGGAACTGGTGATTTTCATCTTCCTCGTAAACTGGAGAGAGCGGGGCTTGGCCTCTCAAGATTTGAGTGGCTGCTCTACAGCTTTGCAGTCGCATAGCTTTTGTTCCCTTTTGATGAATGTGTGACAAAGTTATTTCATGAGCCTAGAGTCTTGCTGTGGCACCCTGCTGGTCCCAGGTGTTGACATAGGAAGAGCCTGGCGTTCGTCTGCTCAGGCATCTGCTGCACTGAACTGAACGAGCTTCGTTCTGATAACTGCCTTTCAGACACTGGTTTCCTCTGGGGCTCCAGCATCCTTGTTGATGGTTGGTGCTGAGAAGGCTGCCGCAGAAACACATGTGGGGACTGTACATGTGGGGACTGTACATGTGGGGACTGTGCTGCTTTGTGGTGCCACACTGTTTCTCACCTTCGCTCACAGTCCCGAGGTTTGGTTGGACTCTGCCCAGGCTGTCCTGGTTGTTGATGTAGGAAGGACTTTAGAAGGGACACTCAGGGAGAAGCACATAGTGTACAGGTCCCCTTCCTTCTATCTGTTAAAGCCTTCAGAGGATTGTAGAAATAGTAAATATAGGTTGGAAAGGCAGATACAGTGTAACTGTACCATTTGGGTTTGGCGCAGATGGTTGGGTGAATCTCACGGGATGAGAAAGGTGTGTGATGATCAGTGCAGTGTACTGTGTTCTGGGCTTCCGCAGTACTAGCATGACTCTCCATCTCTGATTTGCTGTGTCCTATTATCAGATAGGTAGCCATAACGTTACCATATTTTTGATTTAACATGAGTGATGAATGTCTTCCTGCTTGTAATGTGTTCAGTGTGGCTTCAAAGCACTGGGTGTTGTCATAGTCTAGGAGTGGCTGCATGTATAGCTTTTGTTTTACTTTCTCATATGTCTTCCTCTGTAATTTTTCTGGGATGTCCTTTCCCAGGACACCTGTGAGTATTTGGCTCAGCAAGTGTTCGTATGGCATAGACATGTCGAAAGGACTATCATATTTATCCTTCAATACTTGCTTTCGTATCTCAGTTAAGGTCTCTCCTTGAAAAGGGAGAGATCCACCTACCTCGAGGCACCGGGTACAGGCTGCACACTGCCGTGGGGAGGTGCACTGTACTTTTCTCCCGGTAAGATTTCTGGTGCATGATAAGGGAGACTCCAACAAAGTGTTTAGCTTTGTCCTCTTGGTGAACTGAGTTCACAGTCCAAAGTTGGCAAGTTTGGTGGTGTTTCTCTTATCCAAGAGCGTGTTTTCTGGTCTGATATCCTTGTGTAGAATACATTTGTTGTGGCCAAAATGTCTGGCTAGCACTAGCTGGTGGAATTTGGTTTTGGCCTGTTTTTCACTCATGAAACCCTGAGCCTGCAGACAGTCATGCACATCCCCTGCAGCTACCTACTCCATCATGGTACCTAAGATGTTGTTAGTCTCTGTGACTCGCAACAGCATTAAGATGCTTGGATGATGGAGATCCTTCATGATTTTTATCTCTTCGTGTAGTGTCAGGAGTTTGGAGGATGTCTGTTGACTCTTTTCAACTATTTTCTCAGCTACGTCTTTGCCAGTGATGATGTATGGTATAACTTGACTGTCAAATGTCCTCTTGTCAATCGTTCTCAGGAAGCAGTAGTGTTCCACATGGATTTTCTCCTCAGCAGGAAAGGCCAAATGGCTCTGTGGCTTGTTCAATATGGTGTCAAGGCCTAGTTGGCTTTGGGATAAGTGGTTCCCTTGTGGTAGGGTAAAAATGGAGCCAATGAGAAAATAAAGCAGTGAAAATAATTGAGGATGTAGTGACTAACAACTTAATAAAACATAAAAAATGATAGAAAAATGTAAAGTGTCATTTAAAAATGACAAAGATAATTCAACTTAAAAATCCAAACAAAATACTTCAGACAGTTAACATACAAATGGGAAAATGAACTAGATGAAAAGAAACTAACTGAAATTTAAAAAAAGAATAGAATAAAAATCAAATGAAAACTCAGTTATTTGGAAAATAATAGACTACAAGTTTGAAGAGATATAAAATGAAAAAATGAGAAAAATTGTACGAGGAGAGTTAACTAAAATAAATAAAATGGGAAATCTTAAATTATGTTGAACATACCAAATCAGAGTACAAAGGAACAGGGAAATGAGAAACAAATGGTAGAAATAAACTAAGAAAACACTAAGCAAAGGATAAAATAAGAGAAAGCCGAGGCCTGTATGAGAAGAAATGAGAGCATCCAAAGGAAGAAATGTAAAATTAAGATTAAAATGGGAAATGGTAAATGAGAAGCAAGAGAAATTTCATATATAAGCCAAAAATAATAAATGGCATGGGTGAAGAAAAGGCCATAAAGAATACAGAGAAAAGATGCAAAATGAGGAAATGAAATTATAGTAAAATGATTACTAAAAAATAAGTAGATGGAAACAGTGAGGAAATAAAGGGAAAAGAAAATAAATGACAAAATAACAGGAATGAAAGAAAATGAGAAATTATGACGGAAAAGAATAAAGACAGAATATGAAAAAGTAACAATGAAATAGACAAAACTGACAGCATTTGACAAGAAAATGAAGCAGGCAGTAGAGAAGGTTGAACAAGACCTACTTCATTTTTTTGTTTTTTTCGTAGGAAAAAAAAGTGTATTTAGAATTAGCTGTCTAGACTCAGTTTAGATGATTCCAATTTTGTTGGCAAGATCCAGAGCATCATAGTCAGGAGCTAGGCGAACATATGCTTTCGTCTCTCCATCAGGTCTGATCAAGGTGTTGACCTTGGCCACATCAATGTCATATAGCTTCTTCACAGCCCGCTTGATCTGGTGCTTGTTGGCCTTGATGTCCACAGTGAACACAAGTGTGTTGTTATCTTCTGTCTTCTTCATGGCTGACTCAGTGGTGAGAGGGAACTTGATGAGGGCATAGTGGTCCAGCTTGTTTTTCCTGGGGATGCTCTTCCGAGGATATTTGGGCTATCTCCTTAGTCTCAGTGTCTTGGGCTGCCGGAAGGTGGCTGAAGTACTGATCTTCTTTTCTTTATGACTGTGGACGCCTTTCAGCACTGCCTTCTCAGCCTTCAATGCCTTGGCTTTGGCTTCAGTTTTGGGAGGAGCAGGCGCTTCCTTCTTTGCTTTCGGCGCCATTTTTGTATGTATCACTGGTTTTCTTAAAGCCATAGCTTCCTTGTACTATCTAGCCCTAGGGACATTACGTGTTACCACAGAACCCACCGGTTCTGTGACGCACCAGTCATGAGTATGGTAAAACATGATCAAATCCTTGTGGCTGGTTTGTTTGACGTTGTCTCCAGATCCCTGAAGAGATGGCGTTGCCAGTCGTCAGTCTGCTGGGCAGGTAATCACACGGGCAGGAGGCGGTGTGTGCAGTGAGGCTGTATTAACACGGAGTCCATCTTGCCAATTACAAGCCCGGAAGAAGCTGTGAAGGCAGAAAACATCAAAAGAAAGGCTATTCAGTGAGAAGGCTGTCTCCTCAACCGTGCTTGAGAAGTGATAAGACCACACCTTCGTCCTGTGAGGAAACCGTCTGTCCTGTCGAAGAGAAGAGGGGACCACCACAGGAATGGAAAGCAGCAGCGAAGAGGCACTGTGGCGCAGCTCTTCGGAGCGGAGCCCCCGCTGTGACCTGGATGTCCACCACTAGGTGCGCCCGGGAGGAGCCCAGCCCTCGTGGTTTGGGGCCCTCTTTCGGTACCGTGTTTGGAAAAGACTGCCAGGACTATAACCCGACTTTGGAAGCAGAACCCTGCTTTGCACAGCAGAGCCCTCGCTGTGACTCTCGGCCTTGCCACAGCGTTTGCCTGCGATAAGCCGGCTCTGCCTTGCCGCGGGGCTGTTCCTTTGAGACTGTCAGCTGGAGCCGTAAGGTTTACAGCTCTGCTTTTCGGAGCAGAGCCACTGCTATGAACTTTGGCCATGCCACAACGTGTCCCTGGGATAAGTCGGCCTGGCTGCTGGATGGTTCCTTTGGGATCGCCCTTGACTGAAGCCTTAAGACTGAAGCGCTGGTTTTTGGAGGAGAGCCTCGTTCACGCCAACAGCTTGTTGGCTGACGCTCAGTAGCCACTCCTCCAGCCTAGCCAGTTGCTGTCTCCTCCTGTTGCCTGACAGCGCCATCCACTGGTGCTGGCCGCCACTGACCACACTGCTCTCTGCCACTGCAGTCCAGCCCTTGGCAGTGCTTATAGTTAAGTCAGGAGCTGGTAACCATGACTTATCATGTATAACTGTATCTCTAATTAATTAATTAAACTATAACAACCCCTTGTGGTGTAGTGGGTTAAGTGCTATGTCTGCTAACCAAAAGGTGAGCAGTTCAGATCCTCCCGATGCTCCTTGGATACTTTATGGGGCAATTCTATTGACCTCTAGGGTCACGATTAGTCGGACCAGACTTGACAGCAGTAGGTTTGATTTAACAGCCTCTTTGGCTGAGTTATTGGTTTTTCAAGGATTCTCCTCATAGGCCAATTTAGATAAGGTATTGAAACTTAAGAGTAATTCAGTGATTGAAATGCAAGTAGCTGACACTTGCTACATAGCTAAGCCAGGCTTGCAAGCAGTTTCTGTATGAAAAGAAAGAAAAATCAAGATTTGTGTCTTTGGGCACATAGCAGTGAAATTCTTGTCAGCGTGATCATTCTTCCTTAACTTCCTACAGCATGATACCATCAACGAGACTGTTAAGGAGGAAATTATTAAATCAATACCATTTATGATAGCCCCTAAGAAGATTAAGTACCTACGAATTAATCTAACCAGAGAAACAACCGACCTTTACAAAGAGAACTACAAGCCCTTACTACAAGAAACTAAGAGAGACTTAGATAAATGGAAAAACCTACCCTGCTCATGGATAGGAACACTTAACATGGTAAAAATGTCTGTTTTACCCAAAGCAATCCCAATACAAGTTCCAGTATCATTTTTTAATGAGATGGAGAAACAAATCACCAATTTTGTTTGGAAAGGGAAGAAGCCCCGGATAAGTAAGGTACTACTAAAGAAGAAGAACACACTGGGAGGCCTCTCATTACCTGACCTTAGAACATACTACACTGCCACAGTGGTCAGAACAGCCTGGTACTGGTACAAGAACAGACAGATGGATCAATGGAACAGAATTGAGACCCCAGAGATGACACCATCTGCCTATGAACAGTTGATATTCGACAAAGGCCCTACAGCATGAAGACTGGGAGAATTCCAGACACCCTTTCCAGGCTCCAGAAGCCCGTTCCAGATCCTTAGCAGGGATTACCTACATTATTTGAAGATTAATTTCCCCGACTAAATGACTGCATGGAGTCGGTCACCTTTGTTGTCCCTTAGTCACCCAGTCAAAACTTGCAGTCTGACTGGAAAACTCAGACACACTTTGGAGGATTTGTATATCCATGTATGATCAATGCCCCTGATTAGTCACCTCATCTCCTGTCTCAGTATTGGTTTTGTGGCAGGTGGGAGGAACGTGTTTCTTATGGTAACAGAAAGCAGCTAAGTTGGGTCACAGTCTCTCAGGTCTCTGAAACAGCTTGTGCTAGAAGGAATACAGGCCTAGGTTGCCAAGAACTGAGGTCGCAGTTCAGAGTTGCCAACACTCGACTCCTCACATGGTCGCTGCAAGAAATGGACTTGTCCAGACTGGGAATAACTCACTGTGCTTTTCTGTGTTTTTGGTCTCGAGAATCCTGGACATGCTTTTTGTGGAAGAAAAAGTGTCTCTCTGTGTGTATGTGTATGGTGGAATGAATTCCATAGACGTGTTCTTTCCTTTTATTGATTTCCGTACTATGTGTTATTCCATCATTTCTTTCTTTTCCTGTAGCTATTCAACATTCAAAAACAAGTTTCAGAGTCTCTTCTGATGTCCATTTTGATCTTTTTTTCTCTCCTGTCTTCCCAATGACCTTTGTTTTCTTCAGGTATCAGTTATTTGATGTCATCCCACAGCTTGCCTACATTCAGTCAGTAGTGTTCAAAGCCTTAAATCTCTTTTTCAGATGGTCCCTCAACTGAGGTGGGATAGATACAAGTTTGTGCTTTGGTTCTCTTGAACTTTTTCTAACTTGCTTCAGATTGAGCATGAAACCGACATGTGAGCAAGTAATGGTGTGTTTCACCGCCAGTCCCAGGCCATTAACTAACAAATTGTGAGCTTTTCCATCATCTCTTTCCACAGATGTCATTGATTTGATTCCTGTGTATTCCATGTGGTGAGGTTCATCTGTATAGTCACCATTTATGTGTATAAAAAAAGGTATTTGCCATGAAGTCAGTCATCTTGCAAAATTCTGTCCTGCAACCGTGGGCGTCATTTCTATTGCCGAGGCCTTGTTTTCCAATTACCACTCCTCTTTCTTTCTTTATAGCCTCTACATTGCAATAACTAGTAATTATGAATGCACCCTGAATCCATGTTTGATCCACTTCAGACTGTAGAATCTAGGAAACTCCTCAGTTGCTTCCTCTTTGGCTGTAGTGGTTGGTGCACATTATTGAACAGTAGTCAATTATTGGTTTCCCTCGTAGGTGTGTGGAGATTATCCTATCACTGACTGCATTATACTTCAGGATAGATATTGAGATGTTCTTTTTGGTGATGAATTCAATGTGATTCCTCTTCAAGTTGTCATTCCTGGCATACTGGACCGTATGACTAGTCAGTGGAAAATGGCTAATAGCAGAGCATTTCAGCTTAGTAATGTTAGCAGACAAATCTTCCCAATTCTCTTTACCTGCCCCCAAAAGCCAATCTGTGAAACAGCTATTTGGGTGAGTCATCCAAACCTTATTTCCTTGCCAGCAGCCACACAGGGGACAGATAGCATATTAGTTCTCCATGCCTGTCCGAATGGGTCAGGTGAAAATGGGTTTTATAGGAGAAGCTATGTGCTCAGTGTGGGTCAGGGGAACAGTGAGAGCAATTGTCAGGGGCACCCATCCTGGAGTGGGCGGTGTGTGACCTGGGGCTGGGGAAATCTTCATTTGTGAGCTCAGACAGGAGGTCTCCATTGGGTCTTTCATGGGCCCCCTCTGCTCAGTGCCTCCTAAAAGAAGAGGCGATAAAGAGAAGCTTTTGGGGTGTTATCTCAGCGGTTATTGTGAGCTAATGTGTGACTTCCGGTGAGAGCCTAGGTGGGGAAAGTCCATGGGTTTTGAAGACAAGTAAAAAACAAGAGGGAAAAGTCAATTCTATGAAAGAATTATTTGTGACTGACTATTTTAATCCTTCTGTTGTTAATATTGGGTTTCCTGGATGCTTTCTGCCTGTTTCAGCTCACCCCTTGTTCTTTTAAAATCTTCACAATCCTGGTAAAAAGAATGCAGGTCATTCTGGCTACTTCCTGCTGAGGACGGTGTAGTAGGGGTGAAGGCTGTTGATTATGTATGGGGAAGAAATCATGACAGAGTTACACATGTATGAAGGACGTCCTGGTTTAGTCAGCACAGTCCAGGTGTGTAGCAGGACAGCTTCTCTCAACCCCTTATGTAATCCAATTCTTTTCCCTGGCATAGACCCTCAAACCAATAATACAGCCAGTTTTTAAACCTTACTTGGGTTTCCATTAGTAATTTTGTCCCAACAACTTACTAGGACATTTAGGGACACTTGGAAAGAAATTTCCTTTGAACTGTGGCCACCTCATTGGTCATTATGAGACATGAGAGCCACCTTCATCAAACATAAAAGTAAAACTTGATGCCAAAGCGTAAAACTTTAATTTTACACAGTTCTGCTTGGAGAGGAGGTGCCCATTTGCGTAATTTCAAGATAGACAAGGTGGCTTACCTTGTCTAAAACACGTTTAATTTTGTTTTCTAAGTCTGCATCAGTGTATGCCCCTTAGTTCTCTCATGGGGGTGTTGATATGTGGCCAGGAGGCATATGGGCCTTGGGCCCCCATCAGTGGTCAGTTTCTTAGACTACTCTTCCAAAAGAGTCCAGGAGGACCTGTCCCTCTGGGCTTCATGGGGAGGTCCACTGAAGGTCCTGTTTTAGGGTGCCCAGGATACACCGCCTTTCAGTGGTCTCATTTTGGCAGTACTTGTCTTTACCAGGGTCCACATTTCCTGGTCAGTGAGTTACATTAGTGCTCGTCTGTGGGTCTAAGTGGGTTACCGTAAGCTGGAACTTGCACTTGGATATCAGCACAACGGGGCTTTTTTGTCTGTTTTTCCTGCCACCCACATCTCGGTTATTAAAATACCCTAAAATAGAAGTCCTTTCTACCAATTGGGAGTGTAGCCTGCAGCTGTGCCTCAAGCTTTTGTAAGCTGTCCTATGTCTGATGTGGACTAAGATATAAACTGTATGGCCATGATGGCTTTCCCTTTTTCCCCTTTGAAAATTGTCACCCACTTTTTTCAAAAAGTGTAGTGAGCTCAGCGAGAGTGAAGCGGCTGGCTCTTTCTCTCCAGGTTGTCAGCTATAAAGGTGGCTTGAGGACCAGTCTTTCATCTTTTCTAATGTTCATGAGATAGTTATCTCTCAGGCCTCCTTCTTGCTGGGGGTAGGGTCCTAAAGTTTGTGACCTGGGGCTCTTTTCCATTTTGCCCTCAGTGGCTTGAGGAACCAGTTCTTTTCAAGGCACAAGCCTGTGTGGGTACAGAAGCCAGAAACTTAAACCCTGAAAAAATTATACATCCTGGTATAAAACCCTTGGTCAAAGTGTTCGATAAATAGTAATTGAACACCATCGGATTTTTAAAATCTGAGGCACCATATATTTGCATTTATCTGTCAAGACTTAAACTTTATTTATTTATTTATTTTTGGTAGGATAAGAAACCCAACATGATTTTGATTTGTAAAATCATGGCCCAAATTTTAAACACTTGTCTGCTTATGATATCCACAACGCTTCCAAGTTCACTGTCATGGATTGAATTGTGTCCCCCCAAAAATATGTGTAGCCATGTGGCTGGGCCATGATTCCCAGGATCTTGTGACTGTCCTGCATTTTGTGGTTTTGCTATGCTGTATGTTAAAGGAATAGTGTGGGGCTGTAAATCCCTTCATAGGATTATCTCCCTGCTCCACTGTAAAGGGAGTTTCCCTGGAGGATGGCTTGCCCCACCATTAATCCCTTCATCCTGCAACAGATAAAAGGAAAGAGAAGCAGGCTGAGAATTAGGAACCTCGCACCATCAGGAAAGCTGCACTGGGAGAAGAGCGCGTCCTTCAGACCTGAGGTTCCTACACCAAGATGCTCCCTGGACAAAGACTGATGCAATACCAGACTTTCCTCCAGAGCCGACAAAGGGAAACCCTTCCTCTGGAGCAGACACCCTGAATATGGACTGTGTAAGAATCAACCTTCCTTTGTTAAAGCCATCCGCTCTGGTAATTGTGTTAGAGCAGCCCTAGCTACTAAAACATTCACCCAGCGGAATTTGTAACTGGAGAATTGTAACAGTGCAAACCCATTAGTTAAATAATTTTAAGAAAAGGAGAATGATTTTCCATATCCAGAAAGCAGGACTTTCCAAAATTTCTGTTGAGACAGATGTGTTTATTAGGAAAAAGTCTCAATGACAAAAACTTCATATGATCCTGATTGTGAAATCAGATCTTTTTCATAGTGAGATAAGTGACTTATAAATACCTAATCCTTAAGCAATAACGTTTTTGAACACAGTTATCACCCATATTTTTAAGCAACATTAAACACCTTTCATAATATTCTTCAGAGTTATACTATCCCACAGTCAGGATATACGAAGATTGTTAGGTCTCTAAAATATTTCTATAGTATAAAATAAACTTTCAGGCAAATAACCTGAATATCTCAGCCAAAGCATTGGCTTTGATGATGTCAGATTAAATAAAATATATTTATGACATCCTATCCTTTGTTTTCTGAAGAATTCTGAAGAATTATAACCTTGCCCCAAGTAAGACTCACCCCATTACAAAACATCTTAAAGTCCAGTTTAAAAATCCAGTAGTCTTCTTTTGTTGTGATATTTAGGACATAAGTTACCTGCTTTTAGAGTAAATGAATATTACAAATAGAAGAAACCCCATGGGATGAGCTGAAGAGGAATTTAATAGCCACCAAGCAGTTTGACAGAACACATCACGTTAGCTCCCTACCTAGAAGGTTTTCTCTTTTATCTGAGGCATTTTTACAATGGCTCTGTCCTCTAGACTGTAGGTATTGGCTCCCTTCTCTAAATCCTGAGTGGAAGCCCCTCCCTACCCCTTCCCTGTGTTACAGCTCTGCCTTCCTGTCCTGCTGGGCCAGTACCTTCTGCTGTCTGAGCTCCAGGCATACAGTTTTCCAAGCCCACAGAAGTGGCACCTCCACAGTTATAAATATCAGGGGGTGTGATTTCACATTTTTACGCCCATAAAATAGCTCAACTTTTACTTCGTACGGCCTTAAGGGCATGAGCCTCAGTCTGCATCCACCCCTGCTGGGAGTGAATGCTCCGAGATCCTTTAGCTCTCCTGACTGTCCAAAACAGTCTGACTGTACCAGCTAGGCCTTTTGCATGTAGGCATCCAACTCTTCTGGCTCTGTGTCTGCAGGTCCAGTTCCACCGATTTCGGTGCCTGAGTCGTACCCCAGTGGCTAAAAGTCTCTGTGGGACAGGCCTTTAGTTCTTGGACTCTGTGGATTGGTTCAGTGTTGTTTTCAAGCTGGCCTGGTTTTGCCACTTGATACTGTTGTTAGTTCTGTGGTGTTTTCTCACCAGGTTAAGTAAGCAGTTTAAAACTGAATCAGACTCACTGTTGCGGAGTTGATTTTCTTTTTTTTTCTTTTTCATTTAATATGACTAAGTGAAAGTGTACATTCCCAAATAAATCTACATGCCCACCTATATGCAGCTTCCACTGCTCTCCCTGTCCGGTGACAGCATACTATTCCTCTCTGCTCCATATATGTCTCATCCTCTCAACAGTCTCCTTTCCTCTCCTCTCCACCCACTCTCCTTCCTCCAGCCAGAGGTCAGCAGGATGATATCCTATAGATGTATAGAACCATAAAGTGCATCCAATATATGGTCACTCTGCATTGCCAAGTCCAATCCATTCCTGCCCAAAGGGTAGACCTTTGTTATAATTTATGGGTAAGGGCAGCATCAGGGCCGGGAGCCATGCTCTCAGGGGAACCCCGAAACCACTGGACCATCAATTGAGGTCTTTTAGTGGAGATCTCAGGATGCACCCCTTTTTATTCTTGTGTTGCCAGTGAGACTCAACTTAGTGAGCTCCATCGTGGCTATCACTGGTGGTGGCCGGGCACCAAACAGTTCTTCGGTCCCAAGTCCATGTAGGCACCCACTCTTGTGGGTCTCTCTGTCTTCTAGGTTGTATTTACCGCATGTCATTTTGGTCCTCGGTGAACATCCGTTCCTGCTGAGTTGGGACCATTTGCTGTGTCCTCGGATGGCAGCTTGGCAGCTTTTAAGACCCCAGACACCACTCACCAATGTGGGGTGCAGAGAGCTCTCTTAGCAAAATGCTAGTTGTGCCAATTGGCCTTGATTTCTCCTAAGAGCGTGGTCCCCTGCCCCCTGACCCAGCTACTCTATCCTTGCGATATTGGGTTAAGATAGAAGGAGCACTCAAGTTATGCTGAAATCCACTTAATGTTGTTCTTGTTTCTAATGTGTGCTATCACTGATTTCTCCCAACCAGATTTCTAGCAACTATCTAATCTAAACACTCCCCCCATCCTCCCTCCCTCCCCTCCCTTGCAGCTGTCAAAGAGTCTTGTCTTCTATACACAAGTCTGTTTTTGAGATCTTATCTTAGAGGTCTCATACAATATTTGTCCTTTTGTCGCTGACTGCTTTCGCTCAACATAATGTCTTCCAGTTGAAACCAGGTTAGGAGATGTTTCCTGGAATCATTATTCTTTATCATTGCGTAGTGCTCCATTGAGTATATGTACCACAGTTTACCTATTCATTCTTCTGTTGTTGGGCATCTGGGTTGATTCCATCTTTTTGCTATTGTGGACTGTGCTGCGATAAACATTCTCGTGCATGTGTCCGTTGGTGTGAAAGGCCTTGATTCTGTAAGATATATTCCAAGTAGTGGAATTACTGGGTCAAACGGCATATCGATATCCATTTTTTTAAGGAAGCGCCAGATTACTTTCCAAAGAGGCTGGACCATTTTGCAACCCCACCAACAGTGTAGGAGGGTTCCACTTTCTCCACAGCCTCTCCGGCATTTGTTGTTTTGTGTTTTCTGGATCATGGCCAATCTTGTTGGGGTGAGATGGTATCTCATTGTTGTCTTGATTTGAATTTCTTTAACAACTAAAGATCGTGAACATGTCCGCATGTGTTTTTTGGCTGCCTGGATCTCCTCTTTAGTGAAATGTCTGTCCATCTCCTTTGCCCATCGCTTAATTGGATGGTTTATCTTCTTCTTATTGATATTTTGTAGTATCTTATAGATTATGGAGATCAGACGTTGGTCTGACTTAGAGTTACCACATATTTTTTCCCATTCTGTGGGTGTTCTTTTAATTCTATTAATAAAGTCTTTAGATGAGCAAAAGTGTTTGATTCTTAGTAGTTCCCATTTATGTATTTTCTGTTGATTGTGGTTTCTTTGACAGATTTTGGAGTCTGTCCTCATTGTGTATTACAACTTCCATTGTTGTTCCTACCTTTTCTTGGATGAGCTTTATCGTTTTGGGTTTGATATTTAGGTGTTTTATCCAGTGGGAGTTGGTTTTTGTATAAGGTCTAAGATATGGATCTTGATTGAGTTTATTGCAGATGGATAACCAATTTTGCCAGCACCATTTGTTGAAGATACTGTTTTTACCCCAGTTTAATGTCTTAGGGCCTTTGTCGAATATCAACTGTTCATAGGCAGATGGTGTCATCTCTGGGGTCTCAATTCTGTTCCATTGATCCATCTGTCTGTTCTTGTACCAGTACCAGGCTGCTTTAACCACTGTGGCAGTGTAGTATGTTCTAAGGTCGGATAATGAGAAGCCTCCCAGTGTGTTCTTCTTCTTTAGTAGGACGTTACTTATCCGGGGCTTCTTCCCTTTCCAAACAAAATTGGTGATTTGTTTCTCCATCTCATTAAAAAATGATGCTGGAACTTGTATTGGGATTGCATTATATAAATAAATTGCTTTGGGTAAAATAGACATTTTTTACCATGTTAAGTGTTCCTATCCATGAGCAGGGTAGGTTTTTCCATTTATCTAAGTCTCTCTTAGTTTCTTGTAGTAAGGGCTTGTAGTTCTCTTTGTAAAGGTCTGTTATTTCTCTGGTTAGGTTAATTCCTAGGTACTTATCTTCTTAGCGGCTATTGTAAATGGTATTGATTTGATAATTTCTTCCTTAACAGTCTCATTGTTGGTATAAAGGAATCTTACTGATTTACTTATGTTTATCTTGTATCCTGAGACTTTGCTGAACTCTTCTATCAGTTTGGGTAGTTTACTTGTAGATTCCTTGGGGTTCTCTGCATATACAATCATATCATCTGCAAACAGGGAGATTTTGACTTCTTCTTTGCCGATGCAGATGCCCTTTATTTCTTGGTCTTGTCTAATTGCTCTGGCTAGAACTTCTAGCACAGTGTTGAAGAGGAGTGGTGACAGTGGGCATCCTTGTCTAGTTCCTGATCTCAAGGGAAAGTCTTTCCGTCTCTCTCCATTCAGGATGATGTGGGCAATTGGCTTTCTATAAATGGCCTTTATTGTATTGAGGAATTTGCTGTCTATGCCCATTTTGCTAAGAGTTTTTAGCATGAATGGGTCTTGGACTTTATCAAATGCCTTTTCTGCATCAATGGACAAAATCAGGTGATCCTTGTCTTTTCTGTTATTTATGTGGTTAATCACATTGTTTTTCTGATGTTGAACCGGCCTTGCATCCCTGGTATGAATCTCACTTGGTCAAGATGGATTATTTTCTTGATATGTTGTTGTATTCTATTGGCAAGAATTTTGTTGAAGAGTTTTGCATCTAGATTCATGAGTGATATCGGTCTGTAGTTCTCTTTCTTTGTTGGGTCTTTCCCTGGCTTAGGTATCAGGGTTATGCTGGCTTCAGAGAATGAATTTGGGAGTACTCCATCCCTTTCTATACTGTGAAATAGTCTCAGTAATATTGGAGATAACTCTTCTCTAAATGCTTGGTAGAATTCTGCAGTGAAGCCATCTGGGCCCGGGCTTTTTTTGGTTGGCAGTGTTTTGATGACCTTTTCAATCTCTTCCTTTGTGATAGGTTTATTAAGTTGTTCTGCTTCATGTTGTGATAATTTGGGTAGGTGGTATGAGTCAAGGAATTGGTCCATTTCCCCTAGGTTTTCAAATTTGTTACAGTACAGTCTTTCAAAGTATTCTGTTATGATATTTTTGATTTCTGTTGCATCTGTGGTGACAACTCCCCTCTCATTTCTAATTTGGGTTATTTGTTTCCTTTCCTGCTTTTCTTTAGTAAGTTTAGCCAGTGGTTTGTCAATTTTGTTGATCTTTTCAGCTTTTGGTCTTCTCAATTTTTTCAATTGTTTTTCTGTTCTCTAATTCATTTTACTCTGCTGTAATCTTTATGATCTCGTTTCTTCTGGTGCCTGAGGGGTTCCTCTGTTGTTCTCTCTGTACTTGTTCAAGCTCTAGGGTTAGTTCCTTGATTTGGTTTCTTTCTTCCTTCCAGATGTGTGCATTTATGGAGATAAACAGACCTCTGAGCACTGCTTTGGCTGTATCCCATAGGTTCTGGTAGGAAGTGTTTTCGTTCTCTTTGAAATCCATGAGTTTCTTTATTTCATCCTTAATTTCCTCTATAACCCATGTTTTTTTGAGCAAGATGTTGTTCAGTTTCCAAGAGTTCCACTTTCTATCTCTGTTTTTTCTGCTATTGATTTCAAGTTTGATCGCTTTATGATCTGAGAAGATGCTTTGCAGTAATTCAATAGTATGGATTTTGTTGAGCATTGCATTATGGCCTGTCACGTGGTCAATTCTGGAGAATGTTCCATGTGCACTGGAGAAGAAAGTGTAGTTGTCTGCTGATGGTTGGAAAGTTCTGTATATATCAATGAAGTTTAGTTGGTTAATTGTGTAAATGATGTCTTCTGTATCTTTACTGAGCTTTTTTCTAGATGACCTGTTTAGTAATGGCAGTGGAGTGTTAAAGTCTCCCACTATTATTGTGGAGTCATCTAGCTTTCTTTTGAGTGTAGTCAGTGTTTCTTTGACGTATTTAGGTGCTCTAATATTAGGTGCATAAATATTTAATATAGTTCAGTCTTGCTTGTGTACTGAACCTGGAGGACTCTCCGTATGCAGCTCCATTTTATGAGACACACATGCAGCCTGTTAAGCAAACTCCAAGTATTTACATATCACACACATTTTTCCAGTCAAATTCACTCTTGCACCTGATACCCTATGCCTTTAACAGTGTCAGCCATTTTGCCCCCAGAACCTTCCATGAGGGGACCTCAGTGACCAACACATTCAGCTGATAGAGACAAACTCCTGGGAAAACTAAAAGACATGTTTTGTTGGTAACACAGGGGAGTTTTTCTTTACTCCCAGGACCTTCCAGCTCAAGGATACTTTTCCCAGGACACCCCATCTCCTGGTAACTTTTCTAGCAGTGGTACAGTCTGAAATTATTCACTTGATGTCCAGAGGGTAGGTAACACATGGAAATGGTGTAATCCAAGGAGGTCCCTGTTATTGCAGAAGTCTGCAAACCAAGGAAAAGTAGGAAAAAAAAAAACCCAACTGACCTGTAAAACAGAGTACAGCTACCCCATGGAATTTCAAAGGAGTGCCTGCCTGATGGACTGGGCTGCCGTTCGTTTGGTTAGCAGACAACATTTAACCATTATGCTCTCAGGGTTTCTGTGGTCTGTCTAGGTCCATGTAATTCTTGTCTGATTGATAATCTTTGGATGGCTCCACCTGGCCTAAGGTTAGTCGGAACATTTTTCTTCATAATCATGAACTCCCGTTGTGGGCCAGAGCCTCATTCCAGACTCATCATTGCCGAGGCCTGTCACCCACAGAGGCCCCTGTGAACAAAGTTATAAGCCTACGTGATGACAGGTGGAGGCATATTTTTAGCCTACTGTCCCTGATAGTATTTTGCTTCCTAATTAAGTCTTCCTCCAAAAATACCCCCTCCTCTCCTGTCACAAAGATCAAGGCAGACGCCTTCTACGAGGGGCTTTACGACCCCCTTGGCTTAGGAAATAATATTGGGAAGACCTGACCGGGAACTCCTAGAGAAAAGAGCTCGGTGGAATGAATTCCAGTGCAGCACGCCCTGCCTGAGAGCACTGAGGCCGGCTCAACCCTGCTGGCTTCTCCCAACTACACATCCCGCTTCATAGGTGATAAGCAGATTCCAGGAAGGCCCTGGGAGGCTCACCAGGGACACCCCCCACCCCCCCAGCTCTTAGAAATGAACATTCCATTCCTCGCATCAGGAAGACAGATAGGCTCCCAAGTTTATTATGTTTGGTATTGGCAAATAGACAAATACTAAAGAAATACCCCTCTTAGAACAGCTTGAGAGAAGCTTAGAGTGAGGGACGGTGGACACTTATTGTCCCCACAGGAAGAGATAAACAAAGAAGGAACAAATAGAGACTGTCAGAGTATACCTTTTTAAGATGAGTTTATTCTCTCTTCCTGCACCTTTGACCTTGAGGCATAGGTAGAGTTAATAGAGTTCCAGGATTAGCCTTGTTCTGACTGTTGATTATAATCACAATATACTGGTCTTGAACCATTATTTAGAGAGCCCTAATGATTAACATGAAAAAGGACTTCAAGGTATCGGTTCTTTAATATCCAACAGAGAGGACCCTAATAATTAACATGAAAAAAGACCACTCTCTCGGGCCATTATTTAGAAGACCCTAATGATTAACATGGAGAGAGACCATGAGGTATCTACTTCTTGCTAGCCAATCACTTAGGTGGTCAAAGTACAGTTACCTCATTGACTATAAAAAATAAAGGAAGACAGACCTTAACGGGCTGCCATTCTTCAAAACTCCTGTCTGTCTCTGTCTCAATTCTTTCTCTGCCAACGCCGCTTCCCTCCCTTCGTGGGCCTGAAAAAGTTGTCGGGGCTGGCTCCTGGGCACATCATATCTAAACTTCTCTGTATCCACAGTGAAAGACCCCTTACCCTGAAGGATGAATGCAGACAAGCGGCCACCAGAGAATTGTGATGTAAGGTCCTGAATGCGAATGCCACCCCGCATTCACTCACAAGAGACGGTTCTTGATGCAAACAGCAAGAGGTTTTTATTCCAGCGCGCTGGGGCTCAGTCCATACTCTTGTCAGAGTAGAGGGAATGAGCCCCGAACAAGAGAATTACAGAGTATATAAAGGTGGGGTCTTACATTCCTGGGGGAGGTGGGGTTGGGGAAAGGTTCTGCGTTGGGTTGATTTCGGCAATTCGTGGTTTGCATAAGCTCAGGGCTCGGGGCTAGGGCAGTTATTTCGGGTACATTTTCTTCCTGTTACTCCCGAAACTAGCCTTTTGTGGTTAGGTAAGTTCCTGGAACGCTGAGGAGGACATTTTCTTCCTGTTACTCCCGAAACTAGCCTTTTGTGGTTAGGTAAGTTCCTGGAACGCTGAGGGGGTTGGTCCTATATTGTCCTGCTCTGTGGTATGGAGGATCTCACAGTGACTCTAGGGCTTGTCCTGGAATGAGTGGCTGCTCTGATTTCCAGACAGGTAAAGGAATGAGAAAATCTTTCTTGTTCGCACCTTCAGCTTGCCCTGCTTTCTGTCTCCCGCAGCACAGCTGTCCGCCTTTTTCCCTTGTGTTTTGTCTTCCCTTTCAAAAGTCCTGGATGTGTGTGTTGGGTTTGTGGCCTCTATTTTTGAATCAGGGGCTGAGCACTGATAACTGTTGGCCTGCTTTGTCTTGGGGTTTGAATTTTGAATCTTGCAGTAAGTCCCATGGAAAATTCCTAGAATTCCTAGGCATTTGGTGACAGGCAAGAGACATCCTGTAAAGCCTTGCAGATAGGGTCAGATCCCCCTCACCTCACTCCATCCTTGGCCACTGTTGCCTGATCCTGGCGGACAGAACCTTCTGGTAGTCTGCCTTCTTGGACCATTCTTTTTCTGTCATCTTGGTCCTTACCTCGTATCAACCCCCTTTGTGTCTGTCCTGGAGAGGTTCACTTGCCGCCAGTGGAGAAATAAGCAGCTGCCAAGACTGACTGCTCTCATTTTTCTACACTTGGTGGGGACTCCCTCCTCCCCCATTTATTGTGACCCCACCTCAGTTTCCGACTTTGTGGGTCATCTCTCCACCTCCTGGGTCCTTGGCTAGAGCCAGGAGCCTCTTTTAACCTTTTACTGCCCAACCAGCTTTACTTTTCATGCAGGCCTTCTGTCCAGAAACCTGCTTTTCAGCCACTCAGTGTTTTGGTCACGTTTGTATTCAGTTGCAGAGACCCCTGGTGTGTAATCTGTGAAAAGTTTTGAAAGATTGGGTTAGTCATGTACACAGAGTGTGTTAGTCATGTACACAGAGTGTTTGTGTGTGTGGAAAACTTTGAAAGTTGGACCTTCGCTTGCAACTTTGGCCCATTTAACACTGGACTTGTTTTTTTTTCCTACTGTCATATTCCCTGTCTCTGTTTTTCAAACAAAATGTTTTTCTTTTAAGTTTTTCTTGAGTTCTTGTGTCTTGTTCAGACTTTCCTGTCTTGTCAAGTTGTGGCCAGTGTAGGCTTCACCTGTAGCAGAGTCCCCCGACCCAGTCTGACTTTAGGATATTTCTGGTTTAAATTCTTTGAGACTGACAACTGGTTCTACATGTGAGAGAAATCTTTCATGCCCAAATCCTCCTAATCAGTGTCTGGAGTGTCTTGGCTAAGCTAATTGAGATGCATAAAAATCCACTGACCTCACATTGGGTCCAACTCATTGCAGCCCTAGAGGTCAGCAGAGCAGCCCCATAGAGTTTTCAAGGAGCACTTGGCAGATTTGAACTGCTGATGTTTCGGTTAGCAGATATAGCACTTAACCCACTATGCCACCAGGGTTTCTACTTGAGATGTATAAGAAAGCAGAATTTTGAGTAGATCAGGAAAAGAACTATCACTGAGCTGAAAAGACTAACTTACAGACCTTGGTTGTAGGTCCCAGACAAAGAAAAATGTATGTATGTGTGAAAGTCCAAGAAGTAGTTCCCTAACAGTAAAAGGGAAATGAAGTATCTTTTGCCCTTCAGAACTCCTTGGTCAACTGAAACATGTGTCTTTTATGAGTGAAAGGAATGAGGGCAGGACAAGATTACCCTTCTCTGTTCTCCAGGCTCTGAGGTGGTATAGCTCCAGAACAGCTTTTGAAAGATCCTTTTCACTGAGGTGGAAGCAGTTTTAAGACAAATAAGAAGAAGAATGGCTGCTGTCTATAATGATTCAAGGAAACCCTAGTGGCATAGTGGTTAAATGCTACATCTGCTAACCAGGAGGTGGGCGGTTCTAATCCACTAGGTGCTCCTTGGAAACTCTATGGAGCGGTTCTACTCTGTTCTTTAGGGTTGCTATGAGTCAGAATTGATTGGATGGCAATGGATTATAAGTATCTGAAATTGAGTGAATCCAAATTGTGAAAGAAGTGTAAAGAAGTATTTTTTTGTTGTTGTAGGGGAACCTTGAGATGCATCTGAAATGCCCTATAAAGATGTTTCAACCCTAGGAGGAGAATTGGTCAGCTGACCAGAGAGACTCTGGTTTCCAAAGCCAGATGATAGAATGTTTATGGGTTAAAATTAGACTGGGCAAACTGTGAGACATAGTACAAGTTGAATGAAAACTTGAAGTCTTGACACAAACTTTTTTTCAATTACAGGTGTAACACAATGTCCAAACCTTTTAGGTAAATTGCTGGTACATATTTGTCATAAGTTAGCTTTATATACTTTTGTTCTCTGTGCCACAAAGGAAGTATGTGTGTGTGTTTGTTGAGGGATGAGTTCCTTTTTGCTATTTAAAGGGTTACTGCACTATAAGATTTATTGAAAAAATATTTATTTGATATGGCCAACAATTTCATTTGTCAGACAAAAGTTAAATGATGTAATTTGTCAGATTTTTAAGGGCTTTAATATCAGATAACCTATAAAACAAAGAATTAGGTTTTTCCTTGTTAAAATAACAATTGAGTAAAGGGTTAATTAATTCTTTACGTACAGAATGTGCCTTAAAGGCCAAAGTTTGGACTCTCCTTAGAATCAGATTCCTGAGTCCAAAATCAAGCTGCAGGAGTTGGGAAAGAAGAAGAAAAAGCTAAGGTTTTACTTTAAGGTCTTTAGGTAAACTTTAAGGTCTTTAGGTAAACAACTTTAGGTAAACAGCACTGGTTCTAGATAACCTACAGGGAATTCCTCAGAAAGCTGAAACTTCATGGAAAGCCACAAATATCCCTTTATAAAGGAAAAGTGCTGAAGGGTTTCAGTTACATGCAACAGGTTAAAATCAAGAGAAGAGCCTGATTCGTGTTAGATTTAAAATTATGATAATGATTCCCTCTGATGTTTTTACCTGATATTACATGACAAATGCACAGTAGTGTGTCATGATTTTATTGTTATTTCTTAGTTGTCAACCTGACTGTAACTTTTGTTTTAAATTCAGCATCGTCAAAGCAAGTGCTGTCTATGAGAATTTAGGTTATTTACCTATGAATTTATTTTTATGCTGTTTAGGTATTTAGGGACTTGATAATCTTGGTGTATATATGGTCATGGCATATCCTGGCTATGCAGTATTATGCCTCAGGAGTATTATGTAGGGCGTTTGAAGTTTTTTTTTAATCCAGTTAATGGTTGTATTTAGAAATATTGTTGTCTCAAGTTTTGTTTTGTTGTTTTTAACAGATTTGACGTGGCCTTTATATTTTACTTGGAATTAACTGCTATCAGATCTTTTCACTTTTAAGAGTATTTATTTTTTATAAATGACTCATGGCCATGTTCCATTTTGTCATCTACAGATAAGATTTTACTTTGCTGATTTTCTGAAATGGTTTGAGCAGAATATCTCAACCAAAACCTGTTAGATGTGTAAAAAGGATTATGACCCAAGATTTCCAAAACTGTTAGGTGGATGCTGATGGGCTCACAGCAGAATGAGGTAGAATAGGATATAAGTCTGTAAGACTGAGTAAATGAGAAGATACGGTGGTTTTTAAATGCGAATACTGCTGATGTTTTAAGTTCCTGCTTTCTAGATAAAAGAAACCATTTTCCTTAGTTATTTAACTAATGGGTTTAGGTATTTTAATTCTCAAATCAGGAATTTCTGTTGCGAAATATAGCAAAGTTTTTTGTATATATTGTAATCAGAAAAGTGGCTGAAGTTTGAGCTGTGATTTTACAAAGTAGAATAACATTAGATTTCCTGCTCTACGAAGGAGCCCTTTGTGCCTTAGTACGTAAATGTTGCCGTATTTGTATTCCTATGAAATCTGAGGTTTTACAGAATGCAGTTGTTACTGAGGCACATGAGAAACAGGTACTGATAGTGCTTCAGCAGGAACAAACCCCTCCTGAGATTTGTTTCCTCATTCAAGGACCTTAGGGTCATAGGTTCATTAGTTATCTCAGACTGTTGGCCTAACGGTATGGCTAGTGTTTCCGTTATGCTTCCTTCTTCACTGTAAGGTGCCTGACATCTTCACAACCAGATGGTGTCTAATGACCATTTCATAAACACTTTTGATCAAAGATTCTATGGTGAGACCTTGATCCAAAAGGGGACACCGTGAAACAGATACGTGTAATGTTTCTTGAAGCTTGATTTCTGGCTTTTGTGAAGATTGGGGTAACCCACATGGGCTACTGCCTTTTTCAGTCCTTTGGAATTCTGAGCTGAGAAGTAACAAAAACTGTTTCTTGAAGACCCCAGGGCTCAGACTCCGTTTTGTCTTAGGTTCCATTTCTGCTTCAGAGACAGTGACCCATGAGTGTTAGGAGGCAAACCAAGGAGAGGCAGTGTGCCCTCAAAGGGACACTTAGTATATTTTAAAGAGAGAAATTGAAGCCTTCTAGCAGGGGAGGTCCGTGCTCTGTTACCTTGATAATCGTTCGTTCTGTAATGAAAACTTGTCACAAGTGTGTCTGTAACTTCAGTTTTCTCTAAACACACTTGGTGTGCTGCTTATACATCCATGCGTGTGTGTGTTAAATTCAACTGTACTAATTTAGATTCCTTTCCAACTCAGTGAATTTATCGGTTTAGATTGCTTGTGAACACATTTACGATGTGCTTTGGGAAATTTAAGATACCTTTAGCTATTCACAGGAATGATGCTGGTAAACTTTGGAAAGGTAAGGTTGAGCCAGGAGAGGTCTCATGGCTCTGACACACAGGCTAGCATCAGTCATTTCTAAGAGCTTTTATTCCTACGTGTGGTATAGTCTGAATTGGCAGACTCTTTGAGAAGGTCGTCAGTGAGTATGAGACAACAAATGACATACTGAGGTTCAGATGAGACAGCTCACTGACCTCATAAGCCAAGCTGACATGAGATTACTCAACAGTCTTAGTTTTCTTGTTATCCCAGGAGAATGTGGTCTGCCTATTGAAAGTACTTTGAGCTGCCTATTGAGCTACTTTGTCACATTATTGTAACATCATTCCAAACACCAGATGTGTTTAGTTACCATCTAAAATTATGTCCATGAAATAGATGACTACTGCAAGGAATAGTTGTATTCTTAGTCTACATTCTGCTTGTATTAGACATCATAAAACGCATCCTAGCTCGTCGTACACACCTAAACGTTGAAAGAAGGCCTTGGCGTAAAATGCTGTGGTACTTTGAGACTGCTTCACTGTGGCAATGTGACTCATGAGAACATTGCTGTCTCTTGCTTAATAGCCTGGTGAAGAACCAAATGTTGTTATCCTGTGAAAAACTAGCACCAGGAGTTGAAAGAGCCTGCAATGGCCCCCACCTAGGATGTCAGGTAAGTCCAAGTGTTAATCATCGAGGTGTCATTTTTCCATGCAGGGTGTGACCCAGCTGGAGGTAGACTCACAAGGAGACATCCAAGGAGCCCTGAGGTATAAAGACAACAGCAAAGATCATCTTCAAGACTTTCAGGCAAGCTTTCACAGGAGCCATTCAAATGGAATCACCCAAGACTCGCCACTTGTTACATTTTGTATTAACATTTATGAAATAGAAAATTTGGAGCACTGAAGACCCTCCTGACTGTCATTACTAAAACCTGCCCTGGTGAGTAAGAAAGAAATTCCTAACAGCTGAGTGTCCCCAGCTGTTGTTCACTGGTACATCTCCCATCAATTACTTGGATTTTGCTCTGTTTAGGACCTGTAGTTATAATTGTTTTAATTTCAGGCCCTGCCTCTTTAAACTCCTTGTTTAGTTAGTTTCTTCAAGGTTAGAACTGCTCCTAGTAAAAGGAATGATGCTACCTAGGTTCTAAGGAATACCTGCTCATGGTCATCCTGACCCTTCGAGATCTTGTTACAATCAGCAAGGGATTTCTACAGTGATGCATCCCTGTTCTGCATGAAGCAGAAACAGAAGAGACCTCCATCAGTATTTCCTTCAAGAATGGTGAATGTGAAACCTCTTAGGGGAGATTGAGACAGGGCCAGCCCAACAACACCTTGGGACATTCTGGTGTGATAAGCAACTCATTTTACTACCCACTCACAGGGACGAGTTGCTTCATTATCTCTCAAGTTACTTTTTCAGAGAAGCCAGTTTCAACCGAATTCAGAGGTGTGCATCAATGTGATAGAAGTGACCACTAGATGTCCTTCCAACAGAGGCACCAGAGAACTAGATTCAGGACCAGGGAATCAAACCCAAGGAGCAAGAAACTGCTCCCGTGGGATACCCCATACTAAGTCCTGTTGCCAGTCCCAGAAGCCCCTTTGGGAAGAACCATTTTGAAGTCTGTGTCAGCATTGAAATAAAGGACAAGCAGCCTCCTGACAAAGAAGGAAACACTTTGGACGCCATCACTGATTTGTTGTCCCCAGCTGTACCCTGGTGGAGAGACTACAAAAATGCAGCCCCCAATCCATCAGTGGTGCAGCCGACAGAAGTCCTGTACACTGTGCTGCTGCCCAGCGCAGCAGTACACTCATTTTCCTATCAAGCCATCTATCATGGGCCCGCCACGTCTGCCCAGATGATTCTTTCTTGCAGGTTGATAAGGATCCTTGAGGGTCTTCAGAAAACCCTAGTGACACTCCACAATGAATCAGGAAATCCTATCAATCTCTTTCCCCCACCCTCTTGAAATAGGAGGGGAGGTTTAGACACCCTGATTTTAAAAAGGGAAGTAGAAATAGGCAGTGAAGATTAAATTCTCTTTGTAAAATTAGCTTGTCCTTTCTCCTGTCTTAAAAATTCCTGGCCCTGGCAGGCAGTCACTGACAGGAGCTTTGGAAATAATGCCTGTACAGTTTTTCAGAGGTTTTTAGCAGCACAAAAACAGATGGAGGAGCCAGTGAAAGACCCAGGTGCCAGCTGGGACCTCTGACAAAGGCCTTCCGGATTCCTGTTCCTGCTACACATCTTCAGAGGACCTCTGAGCCCCACCATCGGATACCCCTTTTCACCCCTAATCAGCCTGATTGTTTCCCCGGCACCAGCACCAATACCTGTATTTACGTTTTGCATGGAACCCCCACTCCCTTTAAATGCTTCTGCCTTGCCTGACAAAATTTGAGCAGGGCCCTGATGGACAAATATTTCCCTGCTTCTTGTGTCTGACAGGACATGGTAATAAACTTTCCTTTTCATCACCTACCCTACAGCATGTAGCAGAGATTGGCTATTTGGGGCAGATATAGAGAACCTGGGGTTCTGTCCAGTAACACTCTGTTTTCCAGCCTCATCGGGGAGGAGGCATTTATTTACTGGGCATCCTCCCTTGTCCCCTTCATTTAACGTAAGGACATTCATGAAAGCCTGTAAGCCAGCCTCCTGGTGGCTTTCTCTTCCCTTGATTGACATAGCCAATGTTCATGCTGGCCGTCCCTGTCAAATCAGTACTCTAGTGATGAGCATGTTCTCTGGTCTTGAAGAATGTGTTCCGGTTAGAATGCGGAACATCTGTATCTCTCACAGAACAGTGCTTTGGTTCTTGTCCTGTCTTATTTGCTGATTGATGTAAGAGGGACAGGAACTGCAGGGGTTACAAAGTTGCAAGTTTATTGTCTGTATAGATAAGGAGTAACACGGGCCTAGCAGACTTAACACCACGTGTTCATTGTCCCAGGGGGCTCAAAAGGTTTTTATTTCCAATGGTGTTCAGGGTTGGGTTTGGTAGTGGAGTTCTCTGCCCTTAGCTCCCCTGCCCCATGTCCACATGTGGAGGTCAGAAGTGGCATCCTCTTCTGTCATGGCTTCTGGGATGGTCTCTGGTGAAAGGATTGGTCGGGAAGCACTTCCTTTCTGGTGATAATTCAGTCCTGTGTCAGTGAAGGCGGGATCTGAATCTGGGAGTGCTGTGAGATTGCAGGTTGGGCACGTGTCGTGGATGGAGCCACCACCTGCTGTGATTTCCTGAAAAACATGGCTCAGACAGAAGTTTGAGGTTAGCAAGAGAAAGAAAGGCAGAGAAAGGATGTTGGTTGGGGTTTCATAGCTATTAGTAAAATCCAGTCCGCAGGGAGCCATCAGCTTGTAGCAGTCTACACCAGCTTTCTCAGATCTTTCAAACTTCTTTCTCTTGATTTGGTTGGGTCCTAGTCAGCTCCTCTCTATCCATCCAATCTAACTGACAAGGGGTAGCAGCCTCAAACTCTCAAGTTGACACCTACTGGCAGGCAGTTCGGACAGCTCCTTCCCACATTGTCATCCCCAGCCCCCTTGGGCTAGGTCAGGAGGTCCTACCTGTAAACTTCGGAGTCCACCCAAAACTGCCTTCCTTCTGAGCAGCCACCCTTTCTCTCCCTCTCATCCCTGGCCCTGTAGGCTAGGACTCACAGTGCCAATGGAACATGTCCAGACTCAGCCTGTCACTTGGTTCCTGCTCTTTCCCCACTTCCACTCATTGACTGAACCTGGGCAATCAGCTTAAGGGAGCTGACCAAGCTGTCTGCTCACTGGCTCCCTTTAACACCCCGTCCTTGGTAGGGGCTGCCTTGCAATGGGTTCTGACTTTTCCTGCCAGAAGGCATGCAACAGCAAACTACTGGTTGGAAATTTCAAAAGCAAATCAGCCACTTTTTTCCTCTGAGTTCTTCTTCAACTACAAACCTCCCATTTTCTGAGAAGTTCTGAGTGGTTCTGCAAAATAAGTGCAAAACATGGGTAGGGCTCACCTTGGGGCCTATGCCTCCCCCCTTACATACCCCAAAACCAAGCAAACTTATGCTGTCCTATCAGTTCTGACTCCTGGTGACAGTATAGGGTAGAATAGGACTGCTCCATACAGTTTCCAAGCAGCAGCTGGTGGTTTCCAACTGTTGTCCTAACGATGAGCTTTTCCCTCATCAGTTCCTTTTGCTTTACTCACTGGATGTTGAAGAGCAAGCTTTCGGGTCATTCATTTTAGTCTTTCCTTTCTTTCCTGCCTTTTAAAGACGTCTTCTTCCTGTAGGATGGCCTCCCACAATTTGTTTGGTCTTTGGTCACTCCTTTGCCATGCTGCAAACCTCTTCTTGAGATGGCCTCTGAATTCAGGTGGGGTATACTCAAGGTGTCCTTTATGTTTCAAGGACTTTTTCTAATTTTCTTCAAACGCCAGATACTTGAGAATGAGACGGCAAGCCTTTCTTTCCAGGTGTCTGTTTGTGGAGTTGAACTGTGCACTTCCGGGCTCACTGTTTACCTCACTGATGACTTCCACTGGATTTCAGAGGGAGCTTGAGGACCCTGTTGGAAATCATATGGCTTCCCACATCAGAAACGTCCCCTCCTCTGACCTCAAACAGATGAAGTTGGTGGTGTCTGTTTCTGATGAATCTTTGCTTCACTTTGCTTCACAAACTTGAGAGCAAGATGTGGTGGAGATAATCAGACCTCAAATGTTACACTCAAGGAAGCCGACATGAAGGACTAGCTCCAGGGAACCTGATGAGATGATGCGGACCTGCCCTCTGCCGGATGCCACTGGCTGTAAGTGGGATCTTGCACAGACAAACTTTTTGCTGTGTATAGATGGCATTCAGGGCAAGAGAACTTGGTGAGGACCCACAGTGCCTTGAGGCCATGGGGAGCATAGTTTATAGACAGGTAGAGATTCGTGACTCACTGTTCCTTCGGAAATACAATGACCTCATTGGCGTCACTGTGTGCTTACTGCCTTGGTGGTATCTCAGTGGGGTTCAGGTGAAGAGAATTTCAGGGACTTCTGTGGCCTTCAAAAACACTGTCTCCAAAATTATGAGGGAAGTTAAACATGTGAACTCCTCTTTTGCCTGGCCGGTGCTGACATGTTTTTATAATACCAGCTGTTTGGTGATTTTGGAGGTGATGTTCTTGAAGGCCTCAGAGGTGACTGAATTTCTCTTCACTTTGACCCTGCTGAGAGCCCACGATGGCAGTCTGCACACCTCCATTGTCCACTGGACAAAGATCTACTGTCCTGGTTTAGCCATTCATGCAAAGAAAGCAGCGTGTACTTGTCAGTGAGATCCCACTCACAGTCACTGGTGTCTACCACTGGACAGATCTCTTGCGTTATGTCGTTGGCCTCCACGGAACTGGTGATTTCCTCTTCCTATTCTACCTGAGAGAGTGTGGCTTGGCCTCTTCCAGTCTGAGCATCTAATCTTCAACTTGGATGTCATAAAGTTTCTGTTCTCTTTTCATGCAGGTACAACAAAGATATTTTGTAATAACTTAAAAGAATTGGCCAGTGGCATCCTTTTGCTCCTGGCTTTTGACAAAGGAAGAGGCTGGAGTTGCACTCTGGTCGGGTACTTCCCATACATGCTCATTTTTGACAGAGTAAGTGTTGACGTTCTGTGTGGGAACTGGATATCCTCTGAGGCTCCACCCTTCTTACTGGTCTTAGCTGAGGAGGCAGCCATGGGCACGCACACGGGGACTCTTCTGGGTTATTCCACTGCACTAGTTTTCAGGTTCGCATGCCATTTCAGTATCTGGTTGGCTCTGCTAGGCTATCTGGGGTTGTCGTGGGAAGAACTGTGCAAGGAGAACTGAGGGAGAAGCACACACCCTTCCTTTGGGAAGCTAGAGTCTTCAGTGGACTGTGGTAGTGGTAATCAGTCACAGGTGGGACTGGCAGGAACAGTGTAATTCTGCTGTTTGGGTTTCACACAGATGGTGGGATGCACCTCATGGGAGGAGACGGGTGTAGATGTCAGTGCACTGTGCTGCAGTATTGGGTTTCAGGGTACTGGCATCATCCTGTGTCTCAGACATCTTCTGATATAGCATCAGGGAGGTGGCCATAACGTTACCATCTTTTGAACAGTGAGTCACGAATCTCTTGCTGCCTGTAACCTGTGTTCCCCATGGCCTGAATGCACTGTTAGTCCTGATGGTCTGTGGGTGGTTGGACATACACCTTTTTGTTCTCATTATCAACTGTCTTCATCCATGGATGGTCTAGGATGTCCTCTGATGTGGCTCTCTCTCTTGGGTCATAGGTAAGTATTCTGCTCAGCATGTGTGCACACTGTGTAGACATGTGGCCAGGAATAATGTATTCAGTGGCCAAGATCCGATTTCGTATCTCACTGAAGGTGTCACCATCAAACGGCAGAGATCCACATAGCATGACGTACAGGGTGACTCCCAGGCTCCACACGTCCACGGGGGGTCCATCGTACGGATTTCTCAGTACGAGTTCTGGAGCAGAATAAGGCAAAGTGCCACAGAAAGTGCTCAGCTTCTTCCCCGGGGTGAATTCCGTTGCAAACCCAAAGTCGGCCAGTTTGATGTTCTTTGTGTCATCTAACAGCACATTTTCAGGTTTTATGTCTCTGTGCACAATACGTTCATTGTGGCAAAAGTGTACAGCCCAGACTAATTGTTTGAAAGGTGTCTGGGCCTCCTTTTCACTCAGGAAGCCATGTGCTCTTACATAATTCCCTAAGTGCCCTGCACTCACGTACTCCATGACCATGCCAAGAAGGTATCTATTCTCTATCATCTGAAACATCCTTACAATATAAGGATGATGGAGATCCTTCATTATTTTTATTTCTTTGTAGAGGTCGTCGGATGCCTTTTGGCTCTTGCTCAGTAGTTTAACGGCTACCTCTTGGCCAGTGATGGTATGCCGGCCTAACATCACTCTGGAAAATGTCCCCCTGCCAATGGTTCTGAAGAGGTGGTAGTGTCCCACGTACATTTCCTCCTCAGGAGAAACGGCTGAGTGGTTGTGCAGCATGTTGGGTGTGGCGTCAGGGCCTCTTGGGCTTTTGGATGAGAGGTGCCGTTGTGTTAGGGTTAAGATGGAAAAAGTGAGAAAAGAAGTAAATATGTAAAAGTAGTGGGAAATGTAGTGACTAAAAACTTCACAAAACATGGAAAAAAGATCAAGCATAATTTAAAAATGAGAAAAAAAGACATTACAACTTCAAAAACTTGAGAGAGGCTAGAAAAGAATAGGAAGATCAATTCCACGAAAGTAACCAGAATAAAAATAAGTGAAAAGAATTAAATGAAAATAAAAAGAAAATTCAGTATTAAGAAAATAATAAACTACAAGTTTGAAGGGATATGAGATGAAAGAAATGAGGAAATTCAAAAAAGAAAAGTAAAATAAATAAAACTGGAAATTTGAAAAGGTATTGAAAAGATAAAATGTAATCAACAATGGGGAAATGAGAAAAGAATGGTAAAAAGAAACCAAAATATAAGGAAAAGGATACAGAGAAGAGAAAGGCAGATGTGTGTGAATTAGTGGCAATGAGAAAAGCAAAAGCAGGGAATGGAAAAGTAAGATTTCAAGTTCAATCATAAAGAATATCAATTATATAAACAAAGAGTGAGAAAACGTGATGGCAATTAACAATAAAGAGAAAGAAAAGATACAGAATGAGGAAATAGCATAATAGTGATTCAGAAGCAAACAGAAGTCCAGACTAAAAAAAATGAGGCACTAAGGAAATGAGAACACCAAATAAAGTGAAGAAGAGCAAAGAAATGAAAGAAAATGAGAAGAAGTTGTCACTAAAGAGAATCAAGACAAAAGGAAAAGCTAACGATGAAATAGACAAAATCGGCACAGCTTGCTCAGAAAATGAAGAGGCAGGAGATGAAACTAGATGAGACCTCCGCTTTTCTATATGTCTGCATTTTGCAAAGCCTTTGCTTCCTGGCACTACCCAGCCCCAGGGAAACCCCACGGTAACTTACCATGCACTGAAGCCTTGAGGGTGGGAGGTGACACAGCAGACACTGGCCCGATAAAATAGGATAAAATCTCTGTAGCTGGTTTGTCGCAGGTTCTGTCCAGCTCACTCAACACAGAGGCACCAGTCATCGAACCTCTGTGGAGATAATCATCATGGGGATGGTTTCGGGGTAGGAGTAGGGGCTGGAAGAATCCCAGATAGCCCAGGGGACTCCAGCTGACCATCCCATGCCATGCCTCCATCAGGAATTCCGTGCATTCTTCCACAGTTACTTTCCCCCATGCCTAAATGTCTGCATGCAATCACTCACCTTCGTCCTCCCTTAGACACCCAGTAGAAACATGTGGTCCAACTGGAAAAGTCGGAGATGGTTTGGAGGACTGAGCTCCCATCTCTCTTGTTTGTCCGTATGTGGTAAGTGCTCTTGATTATTCACCATACCTCCTGTCTCAGTATTGTAAATAAATGAAGTAAACAACTAAATAAGTAGATAACTAAGTGAATAATAAGCAGATGAATGAATAAACAAGTAATGACCAAAACTTGATAAGACATTAAGAAGATGAAATGTAATTGAAAAATGAGCAAAACAATAAATACTAAAAGGGAAAAACGAGGTAAGTGTGGTCACAGTCTCTCAGGTCACTGAAACAGCTGCCCGTGCTAGACGGACCCCAGACCTAGCTTGCCTGGAACATGTATAGGGGCTTGGAGTTGCCAGCAGTTTGCTGCTTATGAAGTCACTGCAAGAAATGGACCAATCCAGACTGGGGATCATTCACTGTACTTTTCTGTCTCTTTGGTCTCAAAAATGCTTTTTTTGTTTTCCCGTTCTTCTTTCCACAAATCCTTGATGCATTTTTTCAGAAAGAAGAATGTGTCTCTTGGTGGGTGTGTATATGGAATGAATTACATAGAACTTTGGATTTATTTCCATATTTGTTGTTACTTCCTCATTACTTCCTTTTGCTTAGCTAGTCAGTATTCAAGAGCAAGTTTCAGAGTCCCTTCTAATATCCATTTGACCCTTTTCTTTCTCTGCTGTCTTTTCAGTGACCTCTTGCTTTCTTGAGGTATAACTTCTTGGATGTCATCCCACAACTTTGTAGTCTTCAGTCATTAGTGTTCAATGCCTCACATCTGTTTTTCTAGTGGTGTCTAAACACAAGTGGTATATACTCATTTGTCTTTTGATTCTCAGGAACTTATTCTAACTTTAAGCAGGAAACTTGTATAGGAGCCATTAATCCTCTTGTTCCCGTTCATTCCCTGGCCTTGAGCTAGCTAGGATTGAACTTTTCCGTCGTCTCTTTCCCTAGATGTAGTCCATTTGATTCCTGTGTCTTCCATCTGGGGAGGTTCCTGTGTATAGTCACCATTCACATCAGCAAAAAAAGGTATTTGCAAGGAAGGAGTTGTTCATCTTAGAAAATTCTGTCTTGCAATCTCAGGCATCATTTCCATTACCAAGGTCCCATTTTCCAGCCGCCACCTTCCTTCTTTGTTCTCAACTTTTGCATTCTAATAACCAGTCATTGTCAGTGCATCCTGGTGGCATGTTTGATAAGTGTCAGACTTCAGAACGCAGTAAAAACTCCTCAATTTCTTTCTGTTTGGCCTTAGTGGCTGGTACAGATATTTGAATAGTAGTCATTTGATCAGTTTTCTTTGCAGGCGTTTGGGTATTATCCTACCAATGACAGCATTCTAATTCATGATACGTTTTAAAATGTTCTTTCAGATGAGGAATGCAACCCATTTCCTCTTCAAGTTGTTGCTCCTGGCATATTGGGCCATCTGAATATTCAGTAGAAAAAGGCAGATGGAGTATTTCAGCTCCCTAATGCCCAGGATACCGATGTTGATGCACTGCATTGCATTTTTGATCGTTTCCACTTTTCCTACTTTCATATTTGATGCATGTCAGTTTCTGACTATTAATGGATATTTACAGCTTTTTTTCCCTCATTTTGAGTCGTGCCACATCAGCCAATGAAGGTCCTGGAAGCTTGACTCCATCCATATCAATAAGGTTGACTCTACTTGGAAGAGTCAGCTCTTCGCCAGACTTCACTGAAGTCCTTTCCATGTAGGAGGGTTGATTGTCAGGCACTCTGTCAGACAATGCACCGCTATTGTTCATAAACTGGCTAATGTTCTTCCGAAGTAGACGGGCAAGTCTTTCTTCCTGGCTTGTTTTAATGTGGAAGCTCAGCTGAAACGTGTCTACCATGGGTGACTCTGCAGGTGTTTTAATACTGACGATAAAGCCTGCAGCAGTACAACTATATGGAAGCGTCCACAGTATGACAAATGGACTCATGGGTAAATGTCTACACTGATGTGACCTTGTTAATAAAACCTAAGAAACCTGTTCTAAAATGCTATTTCTTCCACAATTATGTTGTTAGGTACCTTGGAGTCCCAAGTGACAGAAAGGGCCACCTAAACTGGAGGCTGTCAGCCAGAGTCAAGAACTAGATGGTAGCAGGCTTACCGCCAGTGACTACGCTCACAAAGGAAACAATAGTCTCTGATGAAGCGGGAGAAAAGTGGGATGTAGAACTGAAATTGTAGTAGAAAGACCAGACCTGCTGGTCTGATTGAGCTTGGAGAGACCCCGGAAGACATGGTACTCAGACTCTCTGTTAGCTCACAAGTAAAATCATTCCTGAAACCAAGTCTTTAGACAAAGGTTAGAGTGGATTATAAAGCATGAGTGGATCCTGTTGACGAGTGTCGATTTTGGCTCAGGAAGATCCATGACACTACGTCTTAGTCATCAGACTCATGTCTGTGCTTTTCAAGATTTAAAGAGGTCATCTGCACCCAATTTTCATGGTGTAGTGTGTCTTTTGATTTGTTGCCTGCTACTTTATGGCTCCAACAATGGTCTGAAGCCTAACAACCATTCTGGACATAGCCCAAGACCAGGAAGAATGACCTTCTGTTCATAGCATTGTCGTGAGTTAGGTTTGACTTGATGGCACCTAACAACAACAAACTTCATGGATACTGATGATGGATCTGAGTCAAATGAAATCCTTGATAACTTCAGTGTTTTTCCATTCATCATGATGGTGCTTACTGGTCCAGTTGTGTGGATTTTTGTTTTCTTAATGTTCATGTCCAATCCACACTGAAGGCTCTACCTGAAATCTTCTTGACATTTAGCAGTGAAGTTTGTATCATATATATATCATAGATTGTTAATGAGTCTTTCTGCATCGACAATCCTGCCTTGTTTGTATTGTCCAGCTTCTAGGAATACTTGCTGACTGTATAGGCTGAGTAAGACGGAAAGGACTTTGATGAAGTACTTCCAGATTTTAAACCACATAATATTTGCTTGTGTGTTACAATGACTGCCTCTACTTTCTGTGTACAGGTTCCTTAAGAACACAATGAAGTGTCCTGGAATTCCATTTTGTCCCAACATTCTCCATTATTTATTATGATTCACCCAGTCAGATGCTGTTTTAGTCAGCTAGGGCTGCTCTAACAGAAATACCACAGAGTGGATGGCTTTAACAAAGAAAGATTTATTCTTACACAGTCCGGTAGGTTGCAAGTCCATATTCAGGGTGTCCGCTCCAGGGAAAGACTTTCCCCTTGACGGCTCTGGAGGAAAGTCCGGTATTGCATCAGTCATTGTCCAGGGAGCGTCCTAACGCAAGAACCTCTGGTCTGAACGACGCGCTCTGCTCCCGGTGCTGCTTGCTTGATGGTAGTGAGGTTCTCAAATTGTCCTTGGTTCTTTTTCCTTTTATTCCTTGCAAGCTAAAAGCATTAAGGGTGGGGCAAGCCATACTCCAGGGAAACTTCCCCATAGCAGGAATTCACAGCCCCACCCTAATCCTTTAACATACAGGTTAGCAAAACCACACAATGGAGGACAGTCCCAAGATACTGGGAACCATATCCCAGCCACGTGGCTGCACACATTTTTGGGGGGACACAATTCAAACCATGACAGATGCCTTTGTGTAGTCAGTAAAACACAGGTCAACATCTTTCTGGTATTTTCTGCTTTCCATCAAGATCCATGTGTCATCAGCAGTGGTATCCCTTGTTATACCACCTTTGTCTGAATCAGGGTTGAATTCCTGGCTGTCCCCTGTTGATGTCCTACTGCCAACTTTGGAAATAATTTTCAGCCAAATAATTTAAAAATTAAAGATTTTAGCCTAAAAGAACTCTGTGGGGACAGGTCTTCTCTGTCATATTGGACGCCTAAGATTCACAGGTAAGAGGGTTAGGGTTTCAACACAAATTTCGTGTTGATACAGTACAGTTGGTAACATGACCATCTATGATTGCACAGAGCTTTGAAACCATGTCTGCTCAGTTAATGCTGACTGACTGAGGAAGTCTGGGTTCCCCAAAACTTTGTTCTCTCCTTGTGCTCCTGTATCCAATGGCTGTACTTAGTCCACTGCTGTCGCTTCTGACCAGAGTGCTAGGCAACCTTGGCTATTACTGTGGTCCACAGGGAAAACTCTCTTCTTCTCCAGTGCAGCTCCTCAACCTGCCCCGGTTCTGTTCACCTGCAACTTCACCGTCACCAACCTGCGCTTCATGGATGACATGGGATTCCTGGGTACTACAACGTTCACCATGGCTGACTGCATCCAGCAGAGCCTGGTAAGAGGAACATGATGTCCACTTGGCACCCCACCTCATCCCTGCCCACACTTTTCCCTCAGCCCCTTGAACCCTCTTCTTCAACTCTTCTTTTCTCCCAAGCCTGGGCCCTTGCTCAGTAAGCTCAGTGCTGGCACCCTCTACTCTGCCTGAAGACTGACCTGACTTAGGTAGCACATCTGGAAAAGACAGCAAGAACGTGTCAAGTCATCCCGGGCTTAAGGCTTTTGGTCAGTTTCCCTCTGCCTTGCCAGATTCAGCCTCCACAGTGGAGGTGGAATTCGGGAGGCATTTGCTCCAGGACCAAGGCATTTCCTGGTCCTCACTACCACTCTTAGGCTCTGTAGAGTTCCTCAGCAGGAGTGCTTCTTCCCTGGTACCATTCTGCAACTCCCAGAACTCACTCCTCTCCTTGTTGTGACCTTTAGGTCTTCAACTCTGTCTCCAGGGATTATCTCCACACAAAGAAGTCTTACGTAGTTGCTTTAATCACAGGTCCAAGTCTTCACCCATCTCATTTTCTCTTGCCGATTTCTACTCTGTCCCCAAAGACTCTCAGGACCTCCCTCTGAAGGCACCATTTGTGGTCATCTCCTCGTTCTCCCTCCATAGACTCAAAGAGCACAAGGAAGCCCCAAGAGTGGATGCCATCTACACACTCTGCCCTGTCCTTAATGGCTGCAGGCTGGGTGCAGAGAATCTTCACTGGGAGCTGAACCAGCTGACCTGCAGTGTCACCCAGCTTGTCCCCTACACCCTGGACAGGGACAGTGTCTATGTCCAAAGTGAGAGGACCTGCTGTGGTGGTGGTCTCCTACCCCTGGTTTGGTGGGTCCAGTTAGGGGAGATATCTACCCCACATTCAGACTTCCATTGAGGCCTCTCGTATTAGAAGGCTTTTAGCAAGGTCTCTTTCTCCTTGGCAGGAGGCAGGTATTTGTTCTTTGATCCCTAACAGATGAGGGTGTTTCTTTGTTCAAGGAAATCACTACTGTGATAGTCCAGCCACCATCTTTACTGTGACCCAGCGGCCTCCACATTGAATGTCTTTCACTGCCCCTTCTTCATCCTCCCATCTCATGTTTCCACCCACTGTGTGTCAGCCAAGACCTCCTCCAGTGTAGCCATTTGCCCAATCTATGATTCCTGGTATTGTGTGATGTTCTTGTATGTTGTAAACCTTCACTCTACAAGGTTAATGATGGACGATGGATGGCAGCTGTTTTGTACTTCAGCATATATTTTGAAGTGTTCTTTTTAATGAAGAATGTGATACTATTCCTCTTCAATTTGTCATTCTAGTTGTAGTAGACCATGTGTTTCTATTTTTGATTGAAAAAGACCAGTATCAGCCCATTTCAGCTCACTGTTCTGGTTGTTGCTAGGTGCCACGAATAGGTTTCAACTGAGTGAGCTCGTGCACAACAGAAGACGACACTGCCCAGTCTCACCTCATGCCCATAGTCATTTTCATGCTTAAGCCCATTGTTATGCCACTGTGTCCATCCATCTCATTGAGGGTCTTCCTCTTTTTCACTGACCCTCCACTCTGCGAAGCATGATGTCCTTCTCCAAGGAGTGATCCTTTCTGAAAGCATGTCCAAAGTATGTATGATGTAGTCTTGCCATCTGTTTCCAAGAAGCACTCTGGTTGTACTTTTTCCAGAATAGATGGTGGTTCTTTTGGCTGTCCATGGTACATTCAACATTCTTCTCCAACAGCACAATTCAAAGGCATCAACTCTTCTTCTGCCATCTTCGTTCATCATCCAGCTTTCACATGCATATGATGCGACTGAAAATATCATGGCTTGGGTCTGGCACACTTCCATCTTGAAGGTGACATCCTCATTTTTCAGTACTTTAAAAAGATCCCTTGCCACAGATGTTCCCAATTCAATGTGTCTTTTGATTTCTTGTCTGCTGCTTCCATGGGTCTGGATTATGGACCCAAGTACAGTGAAATTGGTGACAACCTCTGTCATTTCTCCACTTATTACCATGTTGTTTACTGGTCCAGTTGTAAGGATTTTTGTTTTCTGGATGTTGAGGTGTGTTTTAGGCCACCAGTGCTGCTCTAACAGAAATATCAGAAAGTGGATGGCTTTAAGAGAGAAAAGTTCATTCTTACACAGTCCAGTAGGTTACAAGGCCACATTTAGGGGAAGGGTTTTCCCTCTGTTGGCTCTGAAGGAAAGTCCTTGTGTTGCATCAGTCTTTGGTTGGGGAGCACCTTCGTACAGGAACCTCAGTGCTGAAGGATGCACTCTTCTGCTTTCTTCATAATGTGAGGTTCCCAATTCTCTCTGCTAGATTTTTTTCCATTATATCTCAAGAGACTGCCTCAAGGCCCCAAACCAACTTACACATTCAATCTTAATCTACCAAAACCACTGCTGCCCATCCACCCGACTCACCTCACAGGGGCAGGAATTGCAAAATGGAGGTAGCTCACTGAATACCAGGAATTAGGCTTAGCCAAACTGCTACTGATTTTGTAGGGAACACAGTCCATGACCAGGTGCAATCCATACTGAAGGCTGTGGTTCTTACTCTTCATCTGTGTTTCAGATCTGCTTCACTTTCAGCAAGTAAGGTGGTGTCGTCTGCATAAGGCAGGTTGGTGATGAGTCATCCTCCAATCCTGATGCCTTGTTCTTATTTGTAGAAACCAGCTTCTGAGATTATTTGCTTGGTGCACACATGGTAAAGGTATGGTAAAAGGATCCAACCCTGATGCCCATGTTTTCTGGCTTTGAACCATGCAGTGTCCCCTGGTTCTGTTTGCATGACTGCCTCTGGATCCATATACAGATTCCTTACGAGCAAAATTAAGTGTTGTGGAATTCCCGTTTTACGCAAGCTCCTATAAAATGGGAACTTCATGTTTGACGAGGTCTATCAGTATATATCCAAATCTCAAAACAGGGCCCTTGGCCACTTTAGATGAGTACATGTTATGAACTTCTTATACATGTGTCCCAGTGAAAAAAATAAAAATTGTTTGTAACAGACATTTGCAAAATCACTTTCCGTTCTACCTATTGTCTCTCAGAAATAACAGTGCCTACCTACCTCTCATCGTTGAAAATGCCCCTCTCAGGTGTCCTCAGCTCTTGCAGAGTTCAGACTGGGTTTGCAGAGTTGGTGGTGTATTCCTAAAGAAAGATATCTGATAGGTAAGAGAAGACAGACCATGATAGAGAAGCCAAATGAGGCACAGTGAAAAATTTTAAAGACTGGCAAGTATACATGAGGGGTGAATATTTTTCTAAAGTCAAGTGCCGTGGAGTCAGATCTGACTCATGGTGACCCTAGAGGCCAGGGTAGAACTGATATAAAAGACATGGTAAATTATTGACTTTTAAATGGACAAATACGGAGATACTTCTTCCTTTGCTCCCCAAGTTCATAAGAAATCTTTGCCTACTGAACTGTCTTGAAGTTTCTCTGGACATTTGAGAAACCTCAGGCTTTTGTTTCCAGAGATAATGAAGACTGCAGTGGACAGACAGATCCTTAGACCGAGCAAAGGCACCGAACTCAACGGGTCACTGGGTAGAGCCCTCTGGGTCTGCGTTCGGAGCCCGTGACAGCGCTAAGAACTTGCCGAAAAACGGAAGCGGAGGAGGTAGTGTGAGGGCCGGCCGCCATGCTGGGTGCCTCGACAGCCGCTGTGTGAGGGAGGTTTGGGTTTGTGTGTGTCTCGCTTGTTCCAGCAGCAGGTACAGGCCACCGAGCGAGGTCTCGCTCCTGCTGTCTCCCACATTCCTGGCTTCTGAGCCCTGGGAGAGCCGCGGGAGCCGCGGGCCTTACCGTCGCCGCGTTGTGCAGGGCGCGGAGGGTTCCGAAGGGGGCGGCTCAGTGGGCGGAGCTCCCTCCTGCGTCGCTCTTCACCGGAAGCCCTGTGGGTCCCAGGCCGTCTGGGCACTTCCGCTTCGCAAGTACTGTGGGGCAGACGCTTGGTAGGTGGGTGACGCTGTGTCTCTGGGTGGAATGATAGGTAAAACCGTGGGAATCTCCCTGAACAAAGTGGTTTTTGAGATCAGCAGCATCAGCTTCCCTTGGAGTTTGTGAGAAATGCAGTGGGGAGGCTCAGGGCGGTTGGCCCGAGTGGGAAGGCCCCGCGCCCTCCCTGTCCTGTGTGCTGCTCCACGTGCCGCAGCGATTGGAGTGCTGCTGTTCGTACAGAAACTAAGATGAGGAGTTATGTATGCATCTCCCCTTGTAATGTTTGCAGATGTTTAAGAGATGAATTTAAAGCACGAGATGGAAATGCGTAGGTGGATTTCAAAACGTCTGAAAAAAAGATTGCTGTGAAGTAAATTCAGTCTGATTCATAGCCTGCTGTAGGACAGGAGAGCTGCCCCATAGGGTCTCCAAGGCTGTATTCTTTCCAGAAGCCGACTGCTACGTGTTTCCCCCATGTCTATCTCAAATAGATTCCAAGTTCCGGAGGAAAACATGGGCATGTTTCCTGAATTTCTTTGAGTATAAAGCTGACATTTTTGTCATGATTATGTGTGAAACAATACGGCCATTCGTACTTGGTCTGCAGATAGAAAGTGATGTGGCTGATGAAGGATTTCTGGAGCTGAAACAGCAGTGTTTGTCCAGGATTTTAATGGTTAGGTTAGACAGGATATGTACCAGCCTAGATCCTGGTGATTCAGCAGTGGTTTTTAGTACTAAAGGGCCATATTTAGGTTGAAGGCTTCTCGAATCAAAGGCCATTCACATTCTCTGTTTCTGAACAGTGACTACACAAATGAGGTGGAAATAGGAGGTCTGTGTTATAAAGAGGACTGTTGGTAGTGCACTGTGATTAGGCACTTGGCTGCTAATTGAAAGTTGAGCAGTTCAACTCCAGAACAAATCAGAATACTTGAAGAGCTCCTCAAGGATCAGCCACTCGTTGTTAGGCACTGTGTCTTCAGTTTGGACTCACAGTGACCCCACTTACAGTAGCACAAAGTTGACAGGCGTGTGCCTTCCCTCATAATCACTGTTTATGTTAGCGTCCCTTATAGCTACTCTGTCAGGCCATCTCTCTGAAGGTCCCTGTAGTTGACCATGTGTGGCGTCCTTGTTCAGGGACAGATGCTTCGCGGTCACATGCCTAGACTGTGGGAGATAGAGTGTTGTCTTAGTTGCTAAGGAGCCACGCTATAGTGTTGCAGAAGATCACTCATCCTTTGTAATAATTATTTGACACAGAGCTCTTCCTGAGAGAAATGTGAAATGTCCAACTACTGGAGAACTGTAATTTATAATTTTGAGCACAAAAAAAGTAGGATTTAAGTTGAGTAAATAGTGTGTGACACCTGTGATATTATTAGAGAATTTGTCTTCTTTTCAAACAAATGTAGAGTTAAGGTCCTAAAGACGTGTGTTAAATCTGTGAAATGTAAGCATGAGAAAAGAGGAGAGGATATAGACAGTAAAGAGTGAAAGGGGGAGTCCCTGGGTGGCGCAAACGGTTGACATTACTAGCTGAAAGGTCGTCAGTTCAAACCCAGCCAGATAGGTCTTCGAAGACAAGCCTGGTGATTTGTTATCAAAAGGTTGCAGCCTTGAAAACCACGTGGAGAAGTTCTGCTGTGCACCCCACTGGTGACCTGTAGTGATGTGCATGCTTGGAAAGAATGTGAAATCGTGCTGACCCTACCCTGGTCTTTCTCAAGATAGGAGCTTGTCTTAAGAACGGCAGAAGCTTGGCAAAAGCCCTGGAGACAAGGTTGTGTCAGTGTACCGCATGCTGAAAACAGCCCTGACGGAGAATAGTTTAGGGACTTTCTCACCCCCCTTCCTGGGAATGCCGCTTGTTTTTTGAAGTAAGGAAGGCTGGTAAGATGCCTTTTCTCACTTTCCCAACAGCAGACTTGTTTACTTTGCTCAGCAAAAGCTTGTAGATGTCAGTCTCTACTTGCTGGAGAGTATCCCTTTTTTGCCCACAGCAAATGAAAAGTTTGTTGTCAGTGTAATTGTTTTCAACCTCAACCCCTCACGTGCATCACACTAGTAAATGGTGTCCCTGGTAATCAAACCAGCAAGTGGTGTCCTGTATTAATCACACGAGCAAATATTGTCCTGTGTTAATCACACCAGCAAATGATGTCCCATGGGAATCGCACCAACAGTTCCCATCATTTGGAATCCACTCCAGGGTAAGTAACACCAAGTGGTGAAGGACCACCTGTGTGGTTCATTTGAAAAATATAGTGTCTTCAAGTGTCAAGTTTGTGAAATGCCGTTAACATAATCTTTTGTTTTAAAGTATGTTGAAGTATAATTCCAAGTTTTATTTTTTTTTATTGTAGAGGTAGACATATTTTCATGTTCAGAAGAAGGTGACCAAGATTCAGTTACCTTAGGAAATCCATTTGCACACTGCAGTTCCTGCCACATAACTTCATTTCTCTATGTGAGTACTGCCTGAAGTTGCATGACATTTTTGAAATACCCACTTCCTCTCTCTTTGCCCCTGTTACCTAAATTCCTCTCCTTTCAGGTATGTACTGACTCCCAGACACTAAATAGCTTTTTTTTTAAAATACTGTCTTATGTGTGTTTCGTGAAAATGTCTGTTTGTGTGTTTGGTAAAATATATACAAGAAAACTTCCTTCTTCAGCTGTTTTATGTATTTAATTTAGTAACATCCATTACTGTGGCCCTGTGTACAACCACATCACCAGTATCAGTTTCCAAATTTTCCCGTCACCCTTAGCAGAAACCCATTTCCTGTTAGGCTGTAATTCCACTTCCTCCCTCCATTCAGCCCCCTGCAGCCCCTGGTCACCACTAATAAACTTCAGTCTCTATACACTTGCCTGTTTTAGGTGTGTTGTGCAAGTTAGGTCCTAGAATATTTGTTTTGTGTCTGACTCATTTTATGTCGTATTCTGATGTTTCATTCATACTGTGTCGTTTATGAGAACTTCATTTCGTTTTATGACTGAATAATAGTCCACTAGATCGATAGACTCCGTTTTATTTATCCATGATTCTGCTGATGGGAATTTGGGTTATTTCCACTGTTGGGCACTTGTATGTAGTACTCCCATGAATGTCGGTGGAAAAGTACCTTGTTGCAGTTAGGTCTCGTTGAGTGCCCTGGAGCTGCTGCTATCTCTTAGTTACTCTATAGGACAGAGTTGAACTGCCCAGTAGGATTTCCTAAGAGCTATCGGTGAATTTGAACTGCTGACTGGTGATTAGCAGCTGAGCTCTTATGTGCTGAGCTCTACCTGCTGTACCACTAGGGTTCCTTTTGTTCTCTAGTGCTGCTGTAACAAACAGAGCACAAGTGGGTTTAACAAACATGTTTCTGTTCTCACAGTGTAGGAGGCTGAAAGTTTGAACTGTGGTGGGCACCCTAGGAGAAGGCTTTGTGTCTGTGGTCTCTGATGGGAGATGTTTGTCTCTTTGAACTTCTGTCCATGGGTTATCTTTCCATGGCTTGGTATCTCGCTTTTGCGTTTTATGATTGCTGGCTTCATTGTGTAATCTGTTTAACAATTGAAGAAAGAATGACTGAAGATGCACCCCACACTAATCCTGCATCATTCATGTAACTAAGACAACACATTTCCAAGTAAGATTATAACAACAGCCTAGATGCTAGGATTTACGACACAGATTGTGGGGAGATGCAATTCAGTCCATAAGATTCGACCCTTCACAACAACAACCTCTGCCGTCCAGTGAGTTCTGATACACAGCAAGCCCATAGGGCAGAGTACAGCTGACCCATAGAGCTTCTGAGGAGTGCTTGGTGGATTTGAATTGCACACCATTTGGTTTGCAGCCATAGCACTTAACCACTATGCCACCAGGGTTTCCTTCCACACTGTGGCCTCTCCAGAGTCCTGTCCTTGGAACATCCAAAACACAGTCACCCCATCAGGTCATCTGTGGAGTCGTAAATCAACTCCAAGACCAGAATCTGATGTTCTGAATCATCTCCATCAAGTATAGTTGAGACTTGAGGAATATTGGATCCTGCGGCCAAATTCTCCATCTGTCGGCCTATGAAATCTAGGAGACTGTGTGTGCAGTAGAGTGGTGCAGCAGGTGTGAGGTCGACCTTTCCATTCCCAGTGAGGGAAATGGAAGGAGAAGAAGCAATGACGGGTGCCATGGAAATCTCAAGCCCAGCAGAACAATTTACATTAGTTATCAAGCTTACAGAATAATCTGCTGTTTGGGACCATCTGGGCGTTATTGTTCTTCCCTGGACTCTGGGTGTTCGCCCTGCTCTCTGGACTGTGGGAGGAGGCCCCTAGGCTCTTGGATTCAGCTGTACCTTCAAGACCCACTAAGATGGCACTTGCAGCCCATTGGCTTTGAGGGGTCCCATTCTCCTAGGTTGTCTGAGTGGCAGCTGCATGCCTTGTCCAGTAGGCCCTCTGGGCATGGCCGCCTTGTCCTCTCAGCTTTGGGTGGTGACCCCATCCCGTAGAACTGACTGGATGAAGATTTGACTCTTGAAAACCTAGGAGGCTGTCATGGATTGAATTGTGTTCCCCCTACTCCCAAATCTGTGTAGCAGTTACCTATGCCATGATTGGTGGTGTTGTGTAATGTCTTTGGTGTTGGAAATAGTTCCTCTCTGATGTTATTGAGGGTGGATGGGCTGCAGTTGAGCTGGTGGGGCAGGACTTAATGTGTTGGATTGTAAGGCGGCTTGTTGTGGCCTCTGGAAATATAACACAAAGAGAGGTGAGCTGAGACTTGGGGACCTGATACCACCAAAGAGCAGTACCAGGAGCTGAGCATGTGCTTTGGAAAGGACAAGGTTCCCTGTGCCCCAGAAGCCTCTAGTCCTCCAGGGAGACTGAGAACAAGGAATTTCCTCCAGTGCCAGCAGAGAAAGCCTTTCCCTGGAGCTGACACCCTGAATTTGGACTTTGAGCTTCCTGGACGTGACCAATAAAATTGTTCTTGATTGGAGACAACAATGTAGAGTCCCTGCCTTAACGTGAGGAAGAGAGGTGTGCAGATCAGGATCTCTAGTGAAAGACCAGAATTGATGTCTGCCATCCTGGAGGGTCCACTGGGAACATGGCCCATAGACTTGCTCCTGTACCAGACCGGAAACAGTACTGAGGTCAACACTAAGACTATGATCAGACTGGACTTGGGGACACAGTTAATATGTGGTGTGTGTAATTTATGGCTTTGTATGTTTATAGAAGGCTGTGCTACTGGTTTCTTTCTAGAGGCGAGAGGAGAGGATAGAGAGGAGGGACAGGTGTTGTTTGGGAAGATACTAGAAGAGTGCAAAAGAGGAGTGTGCTGTCACAGGGTGGGCAGAGCAGATAGAATTGTAGAGAGGCGTGTGTGCAAAATTGAGTTGGATTGTATACTTTCCTTTCATCATCATAAAAAACTAAAAAATTTTTCTTTTTAAAGCCGTCCATTTGTGGTATTTCTGTTAAAGCAGCACCAGATATCTAAAACAGAGGCTGTGACTCCACCCTTTGAAATGGAGGCAGCCTTGCCTGTTTCTCGTGCTCATTCCGACACATCAGCTGATGTTTGGAATGCTCCAAGGATGGCCCTGTCCTTTTCTTGCAAGTCAAGGGATGTAGCTCCTTTGACCAGTTCCCTTCCTATGGAATTCAAAGAGGCAGTGTTGTTTGTATTGTTTCTCTGTCCCCTTAAGTTGGAGCTGATGAACTTTCTGCTATGATAGTTGGTTAGAATCATTAGTCACTGGCTGAATCTCTTTTACAGAAGATTGTGTAGCCATATGCTTGGTGAAAATTCTAGAATGTGTGCCCTTCGTTTGTACACCAGAATTTTCCGTCTCTTTTAAGTTTTGTTTTCATTTTGCACAGTTCATTTTAAGTCCATCTCGTTCTTCTCTCTTCTTCACTGTATGTGGCAAGGAGATCCCATGCTGTACCTTGAAGACGTTGCTGAGAAATCTCTTCAGCTAAATATGGAAGTTCATCACTTAAAAGTCTGCCTTCTACCAAACATTTGAACGTAGTTCAGACCAATAGTTTCTAAAAGCATCGTAGAAAGCTGTGTAAAAAAGCATCTGTTTCTTCCACTGACCCACCCTGTGTTTATCTTTTTCTTTTAAAGCCTCAGCAGGAGCACGTTTATTGTGCACGTTTCTAGCCACGTTGTCTCACTGGCATCCTGTGTGTTCTCTGCAACTGACAGAGACTTTACATATAGCTGTCCTCGCTTCCATTGGAGCCTTCCCAGCTTTGCTTTGACAATCTAGACTTTTCCTTTTAGGCCCCTTATGTCTCCCAGGCTGTAAGCATACCAAGTTCTGATACCACTTCCACACTGGTTCCCCTTTTCAGAGCAGCATCCCACTTTGCCTCTCTGGGTCTCTACCCCACTGTGAGAACCCTGTTAGATTGGATCCAGAAAATGTCTTGTCTAGTATTAGGTGATTGTTCCTCTCTGAAAATATTTGCAATCCAGTTGCCATCTTGGGGAGAAGAGAGACTCTTTCCTCCTTAAGGTGTCTATCTCTGTGAAGGAAATTGTGGCCCGGGGCAATGCTGACAGAAGAATTGTTTTGGGTGAGATCCAGAAGCCTGTGTCATGAGGTGCAGTGTGCTTTTTAAGACGTTTCCTTGAGATGAGGATTTCCTTTGCCTTTGAGTCTTTGCACTAGCTGTTGCCAGTGATTGAAGCGAACATTGTAACCATGGGCATCTTCTGGTCTCACTTCACCTGTCACTTTCCCAGAGAGTGCCCCTCCTGCCAGTTCAGGTAGATCTTAAGTTGTAAACACAACTCGATGGGATTGAATGTTACCTTTACTAGGTCTGCATCATGTGTGACAGGCTTCGAGCAACCAGGCTCTTCAACTCTGAACTCGGTGTGAGCCCCACTGGAAGAGGCAGAGGTGACAGGTCCTTTAGACCTCTCCAGATTTTTGGAACATCAGGAAACAGTGTCAGGTTGGTATTCAGCAGAGATAGGTGAGGGTGTATCTGAGATTTAAAGCAGAACAGTTTCTGGGCTCCAAGTAAGTTTTGGAAATGTCAACCCTGAGTGAGTGACATCAGGCAGGAGCTTGTTGTGAACAAATTAAGGAAGAACGTGAGGAGGCCTAGACGTGGAAGTGGATGGTGGATCAGGAAAGTAATGAATGTGATAAAAGAGATGTTAGTGGTTCAAAAGACATCTGTGAGGCAGAAGTCAGACTGGCCTGTTCTCTTGTCCATCTTGACCAGTTCTGCACCAGCAGTCTCTCCCATGGCACTCCTCTGCTGGTTTCAGTAATTTATTGCGTGGCCACATGGAATTTAGTTGCTGATGAGTGCCCAGAGTGACCCTCTTCCACTAGCAAGCTTTCTCCCGCTGTGGGCAGGAAAGGCCACCATTCTGTCTCCTATGGTTGTTTCTCTGCCAGCACTTCTTGATCTTTCTCTCTGTCTCCTGGTTCGAGGTGTTTCTTGTTGCTGGGATTCCAGGTCCGAGGCTAGCGCTCTGCTCCTGGCTGTTCTTTTCTGGTGCTAGGAAGGTATCTGTGCTTTGGAATTTACTCTGTCACTCTCTTTTAAAATCTCTGATTGTGCTTTAGGTCAAACTTTATGTATCAGTTTGCCATGTAAAACCCCAGACACACATTACTGTGCACTTGTAACTGGTTTCGCCCCCGATACCCCAGGAGAGCACACTCCTCCTTTCCACCCTCTATTTCCCATATGCATTCCACCTGCTCCTGTCCCCATCCACCCTCTCATCTTGCCTCTAGAGAGAAACTGCCCAGACAGCTTGTGTATATGTTTAAACCAAGAAGCATGTTCTCTGTTGGCACCACCTGTGTCTTCTAGTCCAGTCCAGTGACTGTCTGAAGAGTAATCTTTGGTCCTCTTCTCGGCGGGGGCTGTATCCTTAGGGGACCCTCCCATCTGACGGACCATAAGGTGTAGACTTTTTAACAGCATGTGGTCTTTAGTAGAGTTCTTGTTTTGCACACCTGTCTTTCTCCTGCTGCATCAGGGACTTTACCTTGTGTTCCTATGAGGGCAGGTGTTGGTTATGGCCAGGCGCCATCTAGTTCTCTCTCACGCTGATGAAGTCTCTGGATCACGTGGCTGCTTCTGTGTGCTGGGCTCATGGTTTTCTGTTGTCTTTGATGTCCTTCGTTCTCCACTGCTCCAGGTGGATTGGGACCAGTTGATGCTACTTAGGTGCCACTTTCTAGCTTTAAGAAGCCAGACACCCCTCATCCAGGTGGTATGCAGAACATTTTCTTAAGAACAATTAAACCACATTGTGCTGATAAGCCTAGATGTCCTGAGAAACTGTTGTTCCCCAAAACTGTCTCTGCTAGTCCGTCCTTGTAAATGTTGGATTGTGTTTAGAAAGGCTTTGAGCTTTTGATGTGATCCAATTGTGCTAACCTCCCTTGTATTGACTGCATCCTGTCATTCCCTTCACCTGCTACAGTTTTTATCTACTGTTTAATCTGTGACTATCCCTTTTCATCTCTCTCCATCCTGGTAACCGTCCAAGATTATTTTCTTCCCTTCTTCAACCTTTGAAGTAATGGTCTCATACAATATTTGTCGTTTTTCACCTAAGCAATTGCACTGAGCATAATGTCTCCCAGATAACTCGATGTTATATTTCCTATAATACTGTGTTCTAAAAATTTCTCCTAGTACAGAGATGATAGAGCAGGTGGTCCCTTGCTGCAAACAATAAAGAGAGACACAAAAGGATCCAAACTATAATACAACTGATGTCTATTCTAAAATTGTCAGCTCGCTTAAATGGACTCCATGTTGAGTTCCCCCTAGTGCAAAACCAGCCTACTGCTGTTGAGTCCATTCCGACTCACAGCAACCCATAGAGTTTCCAAGGAGCACCTGGCAGATTCAAACTGCTGACTTTTTGGTTAGGAGATAACAGCACTCAGGCGCTACACCCCCGGGGTTTCCCCCTGTGTTCTGGGTTCTAATAGGATGGCTCCACTGGCCCGTTTGTTTCACGGACCACATACAGTACCTGAAAAGCCTATGGAAACACACCAGTGCCATTTACTGTCACCAATCAGCAGGAAATTCAACCACCAATGCACATCAGCCAGCAAAAGGAGGAACACACAATCGGAAGCCCGCCAAAATTTGCCTGTGGTGGTATGCACAGCTTTGCACAAGGTGATCAGTCTCACTCTTTAGCTTGCTCAGGCATCCTAACTTTTGTACACAGTACATGCCCTCTCCTAGGCAGCTTCCTCCATAAACCTCACGTACAGAGATGACCTTTGCTCCTTAACCGTTGGCATCAACAACATCCAGAAATTAGTGTCATGTTAATATGTGAACAGTGGTGGGCTGAACCCATGACCAGTGTGTTGACCCAGGTACTCAGAAAGGCCACACACAAAAGTAATCTGTCATGGTAGAGTCTACCCCTTGGCTTTTGAAGCCATGGTTCTTAAGTATTTGGAGGACAGCTTGCCCCTCCCATAGTCCTTCAACAGGACAAAGAGTCCAGAGGGTGAGTTTATTCGAGAGGCAGCCACTCATGTGGTCTTGGGTTTCCTTGTGATCTGGTCAGATTCTCCAAAAGTCACCTCATCTTTATCATTTCTGAACTTGGATGTAATTCATGTGGGAGAAGATTATTCCCTTGCTCAAAGTGTCACAGGGGTCAGCAAAGGAAACCCTTGAAGGGGCTTTCAGTTCAGCCACTTGACTCTAATGCAGGAACATCTCATCTTAGTATCAAGGTCCACACAGGCAGTGTGGACATCTCCATCCTCCACTGCACAGAGTCCTGCAGCTCTGCTGTGCTGTTCATACACAGCAGCGTGTACTTGTCACTGTGTGTCTAGCCCTTGGCAAATCTCCCACATTGTCTGTGCTCCATGGAACTGGTGATTTTCATCCTCCACTTAAACTTGAGAGAACGTGGCCTTTCGAGATTTGAGTGTCTCCTCTACAACTTTGCTGTCACAAAGCTTTTGTTCTCTTCTGATCAGAGTGCAACAGAGTTGTCTCATGAGCTTAAAGAATCTTTCTGTGGCACTCTGCTGGTCCTCAGTGTGGACAGAGGGAGAGGCTGGGTTCACTGTCTCCTCAGGCATCTCCTGCCTTGGAGGAGCTTAGTTGTGACACTCCCATTTGGAAACTGGTTTCCCCTGGGGCTCCGTCATCCTTATCGATGGTCTGGGTTGAATAGAGTGCCACAGAAACACATGTGGGGACTGTGCTGGTTTGTGACACCACACTGTCTCCTTGGTGCATAGTTCCGAGGTTTGGTTGGACTCTACCCAGGCTGTCCTGGGGTGTTGATACAGAAGTAACTTTATAAGGAACAGTCAGGCAGAAGCACATGCTATAGAGATCCACTTCCTTCTATCAGTTAGAGCCTTCAGAGTGTTGTAGAAATAGTAAACATAGGTTGGAATGGCAGGCTCAGTGTAAGTGCACTATTTGGGTTCAGCACAGATGGTGGGATCCACCTCATGGGATGGCTAAGCTGTGTGACGATAAATGCAATGTACTGTATTCTGGGGTTCCACGGTATTAGCATGACTCTCCATCTCAGATGTGTGGTGTCCTGTTATCAGATAGGTGACCATGATGTTACCATATTTTTGATTCAGTACACATCATGAATCTCTTCTTGCTTGTAGCATGCATTCACTGTGGCCTCAAAGCACCGGGTGTGCTCATAGTCTGGGAGTGGCTGCACATACACCTTTTGTTTTACTTTCTTATAGATCTTCATCCCTGAGTTTTCGAGGATGTCCTCTCATGTGGCTGTCTTTCTTGGGTCACTGGTGAGTATTTGGCTAAGCAGGTGTTCATGTGGCCTAGATGTGTGAAGACAATTTTCATATTCTTCCTCTAGTAACTGCTTTTGTGTCTCAGTTAAGGTCTCTTCATGAAACGGCAGAGATGTATGTCCCTTGATGTACCGGGCACTCGCAGTCTCCACACTTCCATGGTAGGTCTTCTGTACTTCCTCCCTGTAGGAGTTCTGGCGCATAATAAGGGAGCCTCCAACAAGAAGTGTTTCACTTTGTCCTCTTGGAGAGTTCAGCTCACAATCCAAAGTTGGCAAGTTTGAGGTTGTTTATGTCATCCCAAAGTATGTTTTCTGGTCAAATGTCCTTGTGTAGAGTACATTTGTTGTGGCCAAATGTATGGCTAGCACTAATTGGTGGAATTTGGTTTGGGCCTCTTTTTATTCATGAAACCCTGAGCCTCTACATGATCGTGCTCATCCCCTGCGGTTACCTACTCTGTCACTGTACCTAAGATGTTGGTATTCTCTGTCACTTGCAACAGCATTAAGATATGTGGATGATGGCGAGCCTCCATGGTTTCTATCTTTGAGTGCAGTGTCAGGGGTTGGAGGATTTCTGTTGACAACACTTCTCAACACTTTTCTCCGCTCCCTCTTTGTCAGTGATGATGTGCTAGGATAACTTGACTCTGTCAGATGTCCCCTTGTCGATGGCTCTTAGGAAGTTGTAGTGTTTCACATGGATTTCCTCCTCAGCAGAAAAGACTAAATGGCTCCGTGGCACGTTCAATGTGGTGTGAAGGCCGAGTGGGCTTTGGAATAGTAGATTCCCTTGTGGTAGGGTAAAAATGGAGCCAAAGAGAAAATAGGTAAATCAATTCAAGTAATGGAGGATGTCATGACTAACAGCTTAATGAAACATAAAAATGATAGAAAGATATAAAGTGTAATTTAAAAATGAGAAAAAAATAGACTTAAAAATCCAAAGAAAATTCTTCAGACAGTTCTAAGAAAAGTGGGAAAATGAAATTGATAGAAGAAAAGTAACTGAAATAAAAATCAATGAAAGGTGTTTGATAAAAATCAAATGAGAACTCTGTCATTTGGAAATTAAGAAACTACAAGTGTGAAAAGATATGAAATTGAAAACCTGAGGAAAATTAAAATAAGAAAGTTAAAGCAGAAAAATTTAACCTAGATTGACTAGACAAAATATGAGTACAAAAGAACAAGAACTCAGAAAAGAGTGGGAGAAATCAACTAAGAAAACAATAAGCAAAGGGTAAGAATAAGACAAAGGTGAGACCTGTAGAAATTAGAAGAAATGAAAGCGTCAAAGGCAGAAATGGAAAATCAAGATTAAAATGGCAAATGGTGAGTCATACACAAGACTTATTTTGCATATAAAGAGAAAATAATAAGTGGAAAAGTGTGAGGGAAAGGCAGTGAACAATTCAGAGGAAAGATACAAAAGGAGGAAATGAAATAATAGTAAAATGATTATTAAAAAATAAGTGCATGGAAAAAAGAAATGCAAAAATTGAAGAAGTAAAGGGAGAAAAAATGAGAAAATAACAAAGGAGTGAAAGAAAATGAGAAAAACTTGTAACTGGAAAGAAGAAAGACATAATCAGAAAAAGTAACAAGGAAATAGACCAGAGCCACCCAAGTTCCCAAGAAAATGAAGCTGGTATTCAAAAAAGTTGAAAAGACCTACTTGATTTTTCTGTGTTACTGCTTTTCTTAATGCCTTAGCTTCCTGTGTCACTACCTATCCCCAGGGAGATTACACATTAACTGATAACCCCCCGAACCATGAAGAGGGGAGGTGACCCACCAGTCACCAGTATGATAAAAGATGGTCAGCTTTTGCAGCTGGTTTGTTTCACATTGTCTCCAGATCACTGAACAGACGGTGTTGCCAGTCGTCCACTCCGTGTCCGGATGCCCACCAGGGGACAGGAGGCGGTGGCTGCAGTGAGGCTGTATTAACATGGAGTCTGTCTTGTCAATTATAAGCCCAGAAGAAGCTGTGAAGGCAGAAAAAGTCAAAAGGACGGCTGTGGAATAAGAAGGCAGTGTCCTAAACCGTGGTTGTGAAGGGCTAAGACCACAGCTTTGTCCTGGGAGAGAAACATCGTGTGTCCAGTCCAAGATGAGCGAGACCACCAAGATGAGCAAGACCACCGCAGGAGTCAAAAGCTGCAGCAAAGAGGCACTGCAGTGCAGCTGTTGGGAGCAGAGACCCGGCTGTGACTTGGATGTCCACCACTACATGTGCCTGAGAGGAGCCTAGACCTCATGGTTTTGGGCCCTCTTTTGGTACCGCGTTTGGAAAAGACTTTGACGTCTACAGCCTGACTTTGAAGGCAGAGCCCTGCTTTTCACTGTGACTCTTGGCCTTGCCACGACGTTCGTCTGCGATAAGCCCACTTTGCCTTGCTGAGGGACCGTTCCTTTGAGACTGTCGGCTGGAGCCATAAGATTTACAGCTCTGCTTTTCAGAGCAGAGACACTGCTGTGAACTTTGGCTGTGTGACAGTGTGTCCCTGGGATAAGTCGACCTGGCTGCTGGATGGTTCCGTTGGGACTGTCCTTGACTGAAGCCCTAAGACTCACAGCACTGGTTTTGGGGGCATCCCCGGCTTGCTCCAACAGCTTGTTGACTGACCCTCAGTAGACACTTCTCCAGCCTAGCTGCTTGCTGTCTCCACCTGTTGTCTGACAGCTCCAGCCACCACTGTCTGCCACCACTGACCACACTGCTGTCTGCTACTTCGGTCCAGCCCTTGGCAGCCCTTTTAACTCAGGAACTGGGAACTAGCACTTAACGTATATAAACATATCTCTAATTAATTCATCAAACTCTAACAACCCCTTATGGCACAGTGGGTTAAGTGCTATGTCTGCTAACCAAAAGGTCAGCAGTTCAGATCCTCCAAGTATTCCTTGGAAACTCTATGGGGCAGTTCTTTTCTGACTTCTAGGGTTGCTAAGAGTCACACCCGACTTCACAGTAGTGAGTTTGGTTTAACAACCTGTTTGGCTGAGTTATTGGTTTTTCAGGGATTCCCCTTATAGGCCAATTTAGATAAGGTATTGAAACTTAAGTAAGAGTAATTCAACGACTGAAATGCAAGTAGCTTAAACTTGTTATATAGCTGAGCTAGGCTTGCAAGCTGTTTATGTGTGAAAGGAAAGAAAAGTCAAGGTTTGTGTCTTTGGGCACATAGCACTGAAATTCTTGACAGTGTGATCATTCTTCTTTGCTCCCTACAGCGTGAAGACTGGCAGAATTGCAGACACCCTTTCCAGGCTCCAGACGTGCATTCCAGACCCTTGGCATGGGGATTACCCACATTATTCGAAGATTAATTTTCCCCGTGACTAAATGAATCCATGCATTCAATCACCTTTGTCCTCCCTTAGTCACTGAATCAAAACTTCCAGTCTGGCAGGAAAACTCCGACATGCTTTGGAGAATTTGTATATCCATATAGGATCAATACCCCTGATTATTCACCTCACTTCTGTCTCAGTAGAGGTTTTGTGGGAGGTGGGAGGAATCTGTGTTTTATGGTAACAGAAAACAGCTAAGTTGGGTCAGAGTCTTTCAGGTCCCTGAAACAGCTTGTGCTAGAAGGAACACAGACCTTGGTTGCCAAGAACTGGTGTAGAGGTAAGGTCCCTGCAAGAAATGGACCTGTTCAGACTGGGAATAATTCAGTGTGCTTTTCTGTGTTTTTGGTCTCAAGAATCCTTGATGTATTCTTTGAAAAGGAACAATGTTTCTCTCTGTGTGTGTGTTTAGGGAATGAATTCCATAGAACTATTCTTTCCTTTGATTGATTTCCATATTATTTTTGATTGCATCATTTCTTTTTCTTTAGCTACTCAACATTCAAGAGCAAGTTTCAGTCTCTTCTGACATCCACGTGGGTCTTTTTTTCTGTTGTATCTCTCAATGACCTTTGCTTTCTTCAGTTATCAGTTATTTGATGTTATCCCACAGCTTGCCTAGATTCAGTCACTAGTGTTCAGTGACTCAAATCTCTTTTTCAAATGGTCTCCCAACTCAGGTGGGATAGATTCAATTTTGTAGTTTGGTTCTCATGAACTTTCTTTTTAGTTTCAGGATGAAACCTACATATGACTGTTTCACAGTCAGTCCCCGGCTTCAGCTAACAAATAGTGAGCTTTGCCATCATCTCTTTCCACAGAGGTCGTCAATTTGATTCCTGTGTATTCCATCTGGTGACGTTCATGTGTGTACATACCATTTATGTAGGTGGAAAAAGGTATTTGCCATGAAGTCATTTGTCTTGCAAAATGGTGTCATGTGATCTTGGGTGTCGCTTCTATTACCGAGGCTGTATTTCCCAAGTAATGCTCTTCTGTCTTTATTTATTACTTCTATATTCGAATCACTAGTAATTGTCAGTGCTCCCTGAATCTGTGTTTGATCACTTTCAGAGTGTAGAATCTAGTAAAAATCCTGCTTTTCTTCCTCTTTGGCCTTAGTGGTTGGTGCAAATCACTCAATAGTAGGCATTGATTGGCTTTCCTTGCAGGTATATGGCTATTATCCTATCACTGACAGCATTCTACTTCAGGGTAGCTACTGAAATGTACCTGTTGATGATGAATGCTACCCCGTTCCTCTTCACGTTCTCATTCCTGGTGTTCTGGACCGTGTAACTTGTTTCGAATTGTCCGTGTTGTCAAGTCATGGCCAGTGTAGGCTTTACTTGTAGTGGAGTCTGCAAGGCTGTTCTGGTTTTAGGATCTTTCTGGTTGAAATTCTTGGAAACCGACAAGTGGTCCGACATGTCAAAGAAATCTTTCATGCCCAGATCCTCCTAAGCAGGGTGGGGAGTGTTGTGGCTAACCTAACTGAGATGGCTGAAAACCCACTGCTATTGAGTTAGGTCTGAACGCTGGTGACCGTAGAGGTCAAAGTGAAAGTGCCCCAGAGAATTTCCAAGGAGCACCTGGCAGATTCTAACTGCTGACCTTTTGGTTAGCAGACGTGGAACTTAACCTACTACGCCACCCAAGTTTCCAATTGAAATGGATAAGAAAGAAGAATTTGGAGTAGACTGAGAAAATGTCACTGAGCTGAAAAGACTGACTTACAGACCTTGTTGGAAGGTCCCAGACGAGAAATGATGTTTGTCTTAAAGTAGTAGTTTCATAACAGTAAAAGGGAAATAACTTACCTTTTACCCTTCAAAACTCCTAGGTCAACTGAAACATATGTCTTTTATGAATCAGAGGAATGAGGGCGGGGCAAGATCACTCCTCCTTGTTCTCCAGCCTCTGAGCTGGGATACCTCCAGAGCAGCTTCTAAAGGACTCTTTCCAACTAGGTGGAGGCATTTTTAAGAGAATTAATAAGAAGAATTCCTAGTGTCTATAATTGTCCGAGGAAACCCTGGTGGCATAGTGGTTAAGTGCTGCATCTGCTAACCAGGAGGTGCGCAGTTGTAATCCATCATGTACTCCTTGGAAACTCCATGGAGCAGTTTCTGCTCTGTCCTCTGGGGTCGCTGTGAGTCAGAATTGACTCGACGGACTAGATTATACTTATCGGAAATCAGTTGAATGCAAATTGTGAAAGAACTGTAAACAAGGGGAACCTTGAGACACATCTGAAATGGCCTGTAAAAATGTTTCAGCCCTAGCAAGAGTATTGGTCAGCTGACCAAGAGAGACTTTGTGATTTCCAAAGCTAGCTGATAGAAGCTTTATGTGTTAGAAAGAAACTGGGCAAAAATACAAAACCTCGTAAAAGTTGAGTGTAAACTTGGGCTGTTGAAATAAACTTTGTTTCCATTGTACACTTAACATAATCTCCAAAGTCTTTTAGGTAAGTTACTGATATTAAATTAATAGCTATTTGTCATAATTGAACTTGACATACTTTTGCTTTCCACGCTACAGAGGAAGTATGTGTGTTTATCTGTCGGTTGATGGGTAAGTTCATTTTTGCTATTTAAAGGGGTACTACACGGTAAGATTTATTGAAAAATATTGATTTGATATGGTCAGAAGTTTCATTTGTCAGAGAAATTTGAATGATTTATGAGATTTTTAAGAGGTTTAATATTAGATATCATATACAACAAAGAATTGGGGTTTTCCTTGTTAAAAGAACAAAATTTTTAATGAAGGTCCACTCTTTGGACACGAATGGATTGGACTTGGCGATGCAGAGTGACCATATATTGGATGCACTTTATGGTTCTATGCATCTATAGGCTATCACCCTGCTGACCTCTGGCTGGAGGAAGGAGAGTGGGTGGAGAGGAGGGGAAAGGAGACTGTTGGGAGGATGAGACATGTATAGAGCAGAGAGGAGTAGTGTGCTGTCACTGGGCAGGGAGAGCAGTGGAAGCTGCATATAGGTGGGCATGTAAATTTATACGGGAATGTACATTTTCACTCAGTCATATGAAATAAATAAATAAAAAGAAAACAGAGGGGAAAAAAAGAACAAAATTTTCTGAGATTTCTGAGTGAAGGTTGAGTGTGTTCTTTTTATAGATAATCTGCCTTAAAGGCAAAGGTTTGGCCTCTCATTAGAATAAGATTCCTGAGTCCAAAACCAAGCTGTGGAATTGGGAAAGAAGCAGAGAAAGCTAAAGTTTTCCTTGAAGATCTTTAGGTAAACAACTTCAGCATTGGTTCTTGATAACATGTGGGGAATTCCTAAGAAACGTGAAACTTCATGGAAAGCCACAAATAACTTTTTATTAAGGGAAAGTGCTAAAAGGGTTCTGTTGAATCAGTTACATGGAACAGGTTAAAATCAAGAGAAGAGCCTCATTCTTGTTAGATTAAAAATTTGTGATAACGGTGTCCTCTTATGTTTTTATGTAATATTGTATTACAAATGCATAATGCGATGTCATGATTTTGTTGTTATTTCTTAGCTGTTAACCTGACTTTAACTTTTCTTTTGGTTAATTAAGCATCATCAAAGCAAGTACTCTACCTGAGAATTCAAATTATTTACCTATGAATTTATTTTTATACCACTGATGTATTTCGAGACTTGATAATCTTGGTGTGTATATGATCATGGTATATCCTGGCTATGTAGTATTGTGTCTCAGGATTATTATGTGTGGCATTGAAGGGGTTTTGTTTTTTTTTTTTAATACGGTTAATGGTTATGTTTACAAATATTGTTGTCTGAGGTTTTTCTTTTTTTTAACAGATTTGATGTGGCCTTTACATGTTACTTGGAAGTAACTTGTATTAAGTCTTTTCACTCATAGGAGTATTTATTTTTATAAATGACTCTTGGCCATGTTGCATTTTGTCATCTACAGATAAGGTTTTACTTTGCTGATTTTCTAAAACTATTTCAGCAGGATATCTCAACAAAAGCACATTAGACTTGTGGAAAGGACTATGACCCATGATTTCCACAACTATTAGGCAGATTCTGATGGGCTCACAGATTGTGACAGATGCAGAATCAGGTAGAACAGGAACTGAGTCTATCAGACTGAGTCAATGAGAAGATACTGTCGGTTTTCAATGGCAATATTGCTGGTGTTTTAAGGTCTTACTTTCTAGGTAGAATAAACCATTTTCCTTTTTCCTAAGTTACTTAAGTAATGGGTCTAGATATTTTGGTTCTCAAATCAGGAATTTCTGTTGGTAAACATAGCCAAGTTGTGATTGTCACTATCAGCAAAGTGTGTGAAAGTTGAGCTGTGATTTTACAAAGCAGAATGATACTAGATTTCCTGTTCTACAAAGGAGCGCTTTGTGCCTTAGTCCATAAATGTTGCTGTATTTATATTCATATGGAATGGGGGGTTTTACAGAATGCCTTTGTTGCTGAGGCTCATGAGAAACAGGTACTGACACTGCTTAAGCGTGAACAAACATAAGATTTGTTTGCTCGTTCAAAGATCATAGGTTCATTTGTTATTTGAGACTGTTGGCCTAATGTTACTGTGTTTCTGTCATGCTTCCTTCTTCACTGTAAGGTACCTAATATCGTCGAACACACATGGCATTTAATGACCATTTCTTAAACTTTTTTGATCCAAGATTGTATGGTGAGAGCTTGATCCAAAAGAGGACACCATGAAAAAGATAGATGTAATTTTTCTGGAATGTTGATTTCTGGCTTTCATGAAGATTGGGGTGACCTAGAGAGGCTACAGCGCTTTTCTATCCTTTGGAACTTTGAACTTGGAAAAAAACAAAACTGGTTCCTGAATACCCCATGGCTCAGACTCCACTGTGTCTTACTTTCCATTTCTGTTTCTGAGACAGTGACCCATGACTGTTAAGAGGCAAAGCAAGGACAGGCAGCCTGCCCTCAGAGGGACACTTGGCATATTTTGAAGACAGTAATTGAAGACTTCCAACAGGAGAGGTCCATCCTGTATTACCTTGATAATCATTCGTTCTCTGATGAAAACTTGTCACGTGTGTTTCTGTAAGTTCTGTTTTTGCCCAACAAACTTTGTGTGCTGATTATAGATCCGTGATTTTTGTGTCAGCTCCAGCTAGACTAATTTTGATGATTCCTTTCCAACTGATAGTGAATTTCTGTAGACAGTTTCTTGTTTCAATTGCTCGTGAATATGTTTACAATGTGCTTTGTCTTATCCACGTAAAAGGTGAAAGCAGGCCTTGGGCTAAGATGTTGAGGTAAGTTGAGTCTCCTTACTCTGGCACTGCAAGTAATGAGAACATTGCTGTCTCTTGCTTAGTAACCTGGTGAAGAGACAAGTGTTACCCTGTGTCAGATCAGCACTAGGTGTTTAAAGAGCCTGCAGTGGCCTCCATCTAGGATGTCGACCAAGTCCAGGTGTTAATCATTGATGTGTCATTATTCCTTGTCCTTCAGCGTGGAGGGTATGACCTAGCTGGAGGTAGATTCACAAGGAAATATCCAAGGAGCCCCGAGGTGTAAAGACAATAGCAAAGATACTCTTGAAGGCTATCTTCAAGGGATGCTTTCACAGGAGCCAACTTTTGTTCACTGGTACGTCTCCCATCAGTTACTTGAATTTTACCTGTATTGTGACGTTGGTGTATAATCTTTTTGTTGTTTATTTTCAGACCTTGCCTCTTTAAGCTCCTTGTGAAGTTTGTTTCTTCCGGGTTCTAAGTGTTCCAAATAAAATAAATGATGCTGCGTGAGTTACAAGGAATACCTACCAGTGATCATTCTGGCCCTTAGAGATCATCAGCACAGTTAGGACGGGATTTCTACAATGATGGGCAGGCCTGCGCCCCTGTTGTGCATGAAGCAGAAATAGAAGAGACCTCCATCGACATTTCCTCTGGAATTATGAATATGAAATCTCTTGGAGACAGGGCCAGCCTAACCACACCTTGGGACATTCCAGAATGATAAGCAACTTATCTTACCACGCACTTACAGGGCTGAGTTGCTTTATTATCTCTAAAGTTATGTTTTGAGAGAAGCCAGTTTATACCCATTTCAGAGGCGTGCTTCAGTGAGTTAGAAGTGACTGCCAGATGTCCTTGCAGCGGAGGCGCCAGAGAACTAGAATCAGGACCGGGGAATCAAACAAAGGGAGGAAGAAACTGTAGAAGTGGGACACCCCAGAAGCCAGTCCCAGAAGCCCCTGTGGGAAGAACCATTTTGAAGTCTGTGTAAGCGCTAAAAGAATGGACAAGCAGCTGTCTTCCAAAGAAGAAGGTGCCTCAGATCTCATGACTGATTTGTTGTCCCCAGCTGTACCCTGGTGGAGACAGAGTATAAAAATGCAGCCCCAACTCAGTGAGTGGTGTGCTGCTGCCCAGCTTAGCAGCACCTTCATTTTCCTATGAAGCCATCTGTTGTGGGCCAGCCATGTCTCCCCAGATGGTTCTTTCTTACAGGTCTGATGGGGATCCTTGAGAGTCTTCAGAAAACCCCAGTAACACTGAGGGATGAATCAGGTAGTCCTATCCATCTCTTTGCCCACCCTCTTGAAACAGGTGGGAAGCTTTAGACATCCTGATTTTAAAAAGGGAAGTTGAAATAGGCAGCCAAAATTTAATGGAATTCTCTTTGTCAACTTGGCGTGTTGTTTGTCCCGTCTTGATACTTCCTGGCCCTGGCAGGAAGTCCCGGACAGGAGCTATGGAAATAATGTCTGGACAGTTTTTCAGAGCTTTTTAGAAACATAAAAACAGTTAAAGGAGCCGGTAAAAGGACCGAAGGAGGTCCACATTCCTGCTCCTGATACATATCTTCAAAGGGCCTCTGAGCCCCACCAACGGGTACCCGTTTTCACCCCTAATCAATCACATTGTTTCCCTGGCATCAGCACCAGTACTTGTATTTACATTTTGCATGGAACCCCCACTCCCTTTGAATGCTTCCACCGTGCCTGACAAAATTTGAGGAGGACCTCGATGGAGAAATATTTTCCCTGCTCCCTGTGTCTGATAGGACATAACAATAAAGTTTCCTTTGATTCCCCCACCCTAAAGCTGTCTCAGAGTTGGGCTACTTGGGGCAGGTAAAGAGAAGCTGGAGTTTTTTCTGGTAACACTCTCTTTTCCAGCCTCATCAGGAAAAGAAGAGTCTATTTAGTGGGCATCCTCCCTTGTCCCCTTCATAGTAAGCACATTCCTGAAAGCCTGTAAGCCAGCCTCCCGGTGACTTTCTCTTCCCTTGTTTTAGCTAGCCAGTGTTGAAATTGGCCATCTTTATCAAATCAGTACTGAGCTGAAGAGCAGGTTCTTTTACTTTGAATGTGTTCCGGTTAGAACTTTCAACGTGTGTGTGTAACAGAACGGAGTTTGGGTTCTTGTCATGTCTTGTTAGCTGATCGAAATAAGGGACGAATTGCAAGGGTAACTGTTTCCAGTTTATTGTCAGTGCAGATAAGGAGCAACAGGGGCCTAGCAAACTTAACACCTCGTGTTCATTGCCCCCGAGGTCTCAAAAGCTTTCTGTTTCCAGCGTTGTCTGGGGGTTGGGTTTGGTACTGGAATTCTCTGTTGTGAGGTCCCCTGCCCCGTGTCCACATGAAGGGATCCAGGAGTTGCATCCTCTTCTGTCATGGCTTCTGGGATGGTCTTTGGTGAAAGGACAGGCCCGGAAGTGTTTTCCTTTCTGGTGATAATTTGGTCCTGTGTCAGTGAAGGTCAGGATGGGAATCTGGGCATGCTGCGAGGTTGTAGGTCTGGCGGGTGTCGTGGATGGAGCCACCATCTGCTGTGATTTCCTGAAAAAGATGGCTCAGAAAGAAGCTTGCAGTTAGTAAGAGAAAGAAAAGTGGGGAAAGGATGTTAGTTGGGGTTTCATGCTCGTTAGCAAAATCCAGTCCACAGAGAACCATCAGCTGGCTTTCCCAGATCTTTGAAACCACTTTCTCTTCATTTGGTTGGGTTCTAGTCAGCTCTTCCCTACCCATCCAGTGTAATTGACAGGGATAGCAGCCTCAGGCTCTTGAGTTCACGTGGCAGTCACTTCAGAAGGCTCCTTCCAACACTCTCATCCCCAGCCCCCTTGGGCTAGGTCAGCAGGTCCTACCTGTAAACTTCGGAGTCCACCCACAACTGCCTTCCTTCTGAGCAGCCACCCTTCCTCTCCCTCTCATCCCTGGCCCTGCAGGCTAGGACCCACGGTGCCAGTGGAACATGTCCAAACTCAGCATGTCTCTTCGTCCTGCACTTCCCCACTTGCACTCACAATCCATAGCATGTATCCATCGTTGTAAACTAACTACCCTTTAAAAATCTTCCAGTTGGGTCTTCTCCACACTTGAACTGTCATCCCATTCAGATGAATCTGGCTTTTGGCCTCCAGGTTGTAGAAACCAGAACAGGCCTCCTAAAAATGATCCCACTTATCTGACCTGGCTTTGGCCCCAGGCCGCTTCTACTACAGTTTTTCTGTCTTTACAGGGAACATCAACCTAACTAATTAGCCCAGCCTTCACAGTTTCACTTCCCAAGTGCCTTTTTTCTTTCTTACTTTAGGCTTTCAGGTCTGGTGGCACTAGAAATAATCCTGCTGTTGAAGCCCCCTCTCAACCTGAGTTGTGGGCAGGGTCTGACCTCTTCCAACTTGACAAGGAGCAAGGAGAATCAAGATGAACTGCCCAAGGGTGATTCCTCTGAGGCTGGAATCAGAAGTGAGTGTGTCCTGTCCCTGCTGTCTGTACCAGTTCTGACAGCAACTTCCTTCCCACATCACTCACCATTGGGTTTGATAATTCTTTGAAATGGCAGAAGGCATATGAGTTTTGACAATGAAAGTCACAAACTCATCCTAGAAAAAAGTGCTACATACCTCATTGCTGCTGCATGTTACTACGACCACCTTCAACGATTCCCCTTGGGAAACTGTGCACCGACGCCAGCGCCAAGCCCATCCTTCAAAGGAATTGTGGAACTCTTTGTCTGGAATGGCCATCAGAGGTGTTGTCATATTACCTGGAATGCCTTGAATGTCATCAAATTGTGTTCCTTTCAAGTTTTGTTTTATCTGCAGGTAAAGAGAAAAGTCACTAGAGGCCAGGTTGGGTAGATAGCTAGAATGTTCCAGTACAGTGAATCGTTTATTGGTGATATACTCTCTCACAGATGGTCCCTTGGAAGCTGGTGCATTGTTGTGATGCAAGAGCCATAAGCCATTGGCATGTGAGCAACTCTAACTCGTAAACTTAGTTAAGTGTCCTGTGGTACAAATTCATCATGATGGTTAGCTACATCGTTTTTACTTTGATTTGGACTAATGGAATGTTTTTGGTGGTGGAGAACTGGCCAACTTCCATTGTGCACTTGGACACTTTGTTTGAGCATCGTGTTGGTACACTCATGTTTGATCACCAGTGATAATACCAGTGAAAAGATCATCTTGCCTCTCCAAAACGCCTTGGCAAACTTTGACTGTCCTTTGCTTTTGTTCTTCTGTGAGCTCCTTGGGGACCATTTTTGCACACACCTTTCTCAAGGCAAGATTTTCGGTGAACATTTTCTTGTTTCTCTATCATGTTTACATCATCCAGTACCCTTACACAGTCAGGCAATGATTTTGATGCCCAGTGTGATGAATTTTTGCAATTTTGTTTTCAGTTCCACTCTTTACTGACTGCCCAGACCTCTGTTCGTCAGTGACCCTTTCCTTCCCCTAGGAAAAACGTTGAATCCATTTGTACAGTGCTGTTTTGTATAGGGCATTGTCCCTGTCAACTTGCACTAACATGTCCGTGATTTCACTTCCACTGTTGTCAAGTTTACTGAGAAATTTACTGTTTGTTGCTTGAATTAAAACTCCGATGTCTTCTCGACAGCACACAAAGCCATGCAACAACAATAATGGACGCCACTCAGACAGACACTGTCACTTGTTGACACAAAAACAGCTGTGAGACACTGACATTCCAAGGTTATGCAACATTACTGAGTTGTTTGTACACTGCTGCCAATGTAAGCACATGGTGGCAAGTTAGTGAATGTAATTGTCAGACCTCGTAGACCCTAGTCATTGTTAGGGGGTTTACAAGGGAGGTGTTGTTGTTGTTAGGTGCTGTCAAGCAGATTCGGACTCCTAGCAACTTGATGCCCCGCTCAGCAGTAACACTGCCTGATTGTGTGCCAGTCCACAATCACTTTGTGCTTCAGCTCAAAGTAGCTGGCACTGCGTGAATGTATCTGGTTGAGGATGTTTTTCACTGACACTCTAGTAAGCATGATGTCTTTCTCCCTGACAGCATGTCCAAAGTATGTAAGTAGCAGTCTGGCCATCCTTGCTTCCAGAGAGCACTGTGGTTGTACATCTTCCAGGGCAGATCTATGTGTTCTTCCAGTAATCCATGGTATGTTCATTGTTCTTCTGCCACCAGCACAATTCAAAGGTGTCAATTCTGCTGTCTTCCTTATTCAGTGTCCAGCTTTTGCAAGCTTAGGATGCAATTAAGAATATCACGGCTTGAGCTAGGTGTACTTTAGTCTTGAAGCTCTTTACTCTGTAATACTTGAAAGAGGCCCTTTGCAGCCAAATTCCTTGGAATAGCACTTGGTGAGCCGTTGCAGTGCTCCATCCGTTTGTTGAAGCATCTCAGTGGATATCCGTCAATTCCTGAATACATGTTTTTCGCCATTGCCTTCAGTGCGGCTTCACCTTCTTTCAGTCCATCAGTCCTCGATGATGTGCTACCTCTTAAAATGGCTGGAGCTCTACTAGTTCTTTCTGGTGTAGTGATTGTGTTTATTCCTTCCATCTTAGTGCTTTTCCTGTGGCATCCTTCACTGTTGGGACTTGAGGCCTGAAGTTTTAATTGAGTTCTTTCAGCTTGAGAAATGCAGAGTGTGCTTTTCCCTTTTGGTTTTCTATTTCCAGCTCTAGGTCCATGTTTTTCTAATACTTTGTCGTCTTGAGCTGCACTTTGAAATCTGCTGTTAGGTGGTTTTAGTTCATCTTTCCTTCCTTTTGCTTTAGCTACTTGGTGTCAAGAGTAAGTTTCACAGTCTTTTGTAACATGCTGTTTGTTTTTTTCTTTCTTCATGTCCTGTCTTTTTAATGACCTCTGGATTTCTTCATGAAGGATGTTTTTCATGTAATTTCACAACTTGTCTGGTCTTCGGTCAGTAGTGTTCAATGCGTCAAATCTGTTCTTCATGCTCTGTGAACTCAAGTGGGGTATACTCAAGGTTACACCTTGATTCTGGTGGATTTGTTTAAATTTTCTTCCATTTCAATTTGAACTTCGTAGGCACGGTGGACGGTCTGTGCCAGAGTCAGCACCAGGTCTTGTTCTGACCGATGATATGGAGCTTTTCCATCATCTCTTTGCACGGGTGTAGTTGGTTTGATCCTGTGTAAACAGCATTTATGTTGTTTATGTCGGTGAGAAAAGGTGGTTGCAACGTACCAGTTGTTGGTCTTGCAAGATTCTGTCATGTCTGTGGAATCATTGCTGTCACCAAGGTCATGTTTTCCAACTAGTGATCCTGCTTTGTTTCAAATTGTTGCATTCCTATCACTAGTAATTGGCCCTGCATTCTGATTGCATGTTCCATCCATTTTGGACTGCAGAAGCTGATAGAAGTCTTCAATTTCTTCATCTTTAGCTTAATGGTTGGTGTATAAATCTGAATAATTGTTGTGTTAACTAACGTTCCTTGTAGGTGTTTCAACGGTATCCTACCCTGGCAGCATTGCACTTCAGGATAGATCTTGAAATGTTCTTTTTGATGATGAATACAACACCATTCCTCTTTTTTTTAAGTTTTCCTTCCTGATGTATGACTGTCTGATTCAAAATGGTCAGTACCGGTCTGCTTCAGTTCACTCATGCCTAGTGTGTCAGTGTTTATGCATTCCATTTTGTTTTGGATAATTTCCAATTTTCTTGGATTCTGACTTCATACATCCCTTTTTCCCATTATTAATGGCTGCTTGCAGCTTTTTCTCACATCTCATGTCATGCCGCACCAGCCAAGGAGGATCCTGAAGGCTTTACTCCATCATGAAGGTTGGTTCTACTTTGAGAGGAGGCAGCTCTTCCTCTGTTGTCTTTTGAAGGCCTTTCAACTTGGGGTCCTCATTCTCTGGCGTCATCTCTGGCAGTGTTCTGCTGCTGTTCATTGGGTTTTCACTGGCTTGTTCCTTTCAGGGGTAGCCTGCCCGGTCCTTCTTCCTAGTCTGTCTTAGTCTAGAAGCTGAGCTGAAACCTGTCCACTGTGGGTGACTGTGAGGGTATGTCAATACCTGTGGCCTAACTTGCAGCATCCCAGCAAGACATAGTCCCCATCAGTACAAGTGACTGTTAGTGTCATCTGCTTAACCCAGGTTGTTAATGAGTCTTTCTCCAGTCCTGATGCCTCTTTCTTTTTCAGGTGGTCCAGCTTCTCGGATTATTTCCTGAACATGTGGATTGAAAAGGTATGGTGGAAAGATAAAACCCTGATACATGCCTTTCTGGGCTGTAAACCATGCCGTTTCCCTTTGTTCTGTTGGAAGGACCGCCTCTGGATCTGTATACAGATTCCTCACAGGTACAGTTAAGTGTTATGAAATTCCTATTTTCCACAAGGTTATCCATAATTTCTTGTGATTCACAGAGTGGAATGCCTTTGTATAGTCAATGAAACCCAGTGAAGCATCTTTTTGGTGTTCTCTGCTTTGAGCCAAGATCCCACCGACATCAGCCATGATATCCCTGGTTCCGCAGGCTCTTCTGAATCCAGCTTGAATTTCTGGCCATTCCATGTCAGTACACTGTTGCAGTCACTTTGGATGGATGTTTTGTGAAATTTGACTTGCGTGTGGTAGTGATCCTTTTGGACAGTTTGCACATTTCGTTGGATCAGATCTCTTAGGAATAGAAATAAATCTGGACCTCTTCCAGCCTGTTGGCCAGGTAGCCTTCCCCCTGGTCTCCTTTGCAGACATTAGTGAGCGCTTGCAGTGCCACGTCCATTTGGGAAAACATCTCAATTGAATTCTCTATGAATTTTTGGAGCCTCCTTTTTCTCCAGTGCCTTGAATTCAACATTGACTTCTTCCTTCAGTATAGTTGGTTCTTGACCATATTCAGCCTCTTCAAATGATGGCATGTTCCCCAGGATTTTTTGTATAATGATTGTGTGTATTCTTTCCATTGTCTTTTGATGCTCCTTGAGTCGTTGCCTATTTTCCCTATAGAATGCTTGAGACTTAAGATTTGAATTTTTTCTTCTGTTCTTTCAGCTTGAGAAATGACAAGCCTATTCTTCCCTTTTCCTTTTCTGTATCCAGGTCCTTAGTCATTTCAGTATAATATTTTAATTTTTCTTCTCCAGATGTCCTTTGAAGTCCTTTATTGAGCTCTTTTTTTCTGTTTGTTTGTTTGCTTTTTTTTTATTTACCATGATTGAGTGAAAATGTACATTCCCTTAAAAGTTTACATGCCCACAACTTGTTTAGTGTTTGGTTGTTAGTGTTCAGTGCCTCCATGGGAGGGATATCTGTGGGTCCTGTTAGAGGGGGTATCAGCTCCATATTCAGACGTCCTTATGGGCCTCTCAGAGTGCTTTGGGTAAAGCCTCTGTGTCTTTGGCGGGGTGGGGGGGGTGGGTGTGTAGCCTTTGATCCTGGCCAGGTGGGGGCTCTGTCTTCCTTGAAAGGATTCCCAGTTGTGATGGTCTATCAACCATGTCTACTGTAAGGAAGCTGTTTGTGCCACAGTGAGTGTCCTTCCGTCCCCCTTCCACACCATACCGTCTGCAGGTTACACTCAGTGGGACTCAGTATTACAGACCTCCATATCCTCGTGCGCCTGGTGCCACTCACATTTTTGAACAGTGGGAGCTACTGGACTTTCCAGCCCCTCTACACCAACAGTGGTTGCCATCAGGAAGGAAAAAGGTCCAGGATATATGTATAAAATAGGAGCTGAGTTGGGGATGGCAGAGCCGGGGGTGCCCAGCTTCTTGAGGGAGATGCCCTTTCTTCATGCTGAGAGGAGGATGAGAGAACTCGACGTATCCTTCCTCACTGCACCAGCCCTACCACACACTGCAGTTTTCTTGGAGACAGGGCTCCTTGGATTTCCACCCTGGTGTTTCTTCTCTAGCAGCTCTGACCTCCTCTCCCTTCACAGCGGGCTCCCTGACACCAGCTCTCATCAAGAAGTCCACAGGTAGGAAATGCCTCGGGCTCTTACTGAGAACAGAGTCATTTCTGCAGCTGTATTGTGCCAAACCCTTTTTTCCTTTGCTGCTCACTCTTTGTCTTTGAGGCCGTTCATGCATTTACATGGATTCTACAGAGTGCGTAGTCTCCGCATCCCACACTGGCTCTGGACACGTAGTCTGTCTACCTCTTAGGACATCAGACAGCTCGGTTTGAACATGTGTATCCTGAAGACATCACTGACCCTCATAACCTGCTCTTTGATCATCAAACACAGAGATACAAGTGCCACCTTGGCCCTCCTTGCCTGTCACCAGCCACCTCAGTCGGTCATGCAAGACTTACGTGTTTCTGCATCATCTAGAACTTTGCATGGCCGTCCATTATCTTCCACTGTGATGACCGCAGTAGTAAGCACTGTAGCCTACATAGGTCTTCTTAGTTCTTGGCTTGTTGACAATTTTGGATTGGCCCACCCGACCTCAAGTGGTGCCCACCCTCAATTCTGGATTGTTGGAGCCCCCTTTCTGGGCTCAGAGGATCCTTCTCATCCTAGCTCTTACTTGCTGTGGCCACAATGAAAGGACTTACGGTTTCCTATATGCAGCTGCTCTGCCCCTCCACCAGGCCTTTGCCCAGGCTCTTCCTGCTGTCAGGAGGACTTTTTTTCTTTTTTGGCTGCTGTCTACCAAACTGTTAAGCCTTCTTACAGTGACACCTGAAGTGGTGCTTGTTTTGTGAACTTTTCTGAGTCTTTGGCTTGGGTGCCCCTCCTGAAGTCTATATGTCCCTGGCTCACCCTGAAGTTTAATGGTCTGCTCACTGCCCTGGCCACCGTACCTTGACTAAGGCATGTTCTGGTTTCCTAATGCCACTGTAGCAGAACTGTTACAAATATGTGGGTTTAAAGAACCCCAATTTTTTTGTCCCAATATAGGAGGCTTGAATTCTGGATTCAGGGCACTGACTGTCACAGACTGAGTTGTGTCCCCCCAACCCCCAATATCTGTCAACTTCACTAGGTCATAATCCTAGTACTGTGTGATTATTTGCCATTTTGTCACTAGATGTGACTTCCCTGTGTTTTATGGGTCCTGTTACCATGATGTAATGAAATGTATTATTAGTACTTAATGTTGATGAGATCTGTAGGATTGGATAGTATCCTAAGCAGTCTCTTTGGCAAAATAAAATAACGAGTAGAGGGTGCTGGGGACCTGCTACCACAACACCCACCACCAAAAAAGCAGTGCCAGGAGCAGATCATGTCCTTTGGATCTGAAGTTCCTGCACTGAGATGCCTTTAAACCAAAGGCAGACTGCTGTGGAGGATTTACCTCCAGAGCAGACACAGAATGTCTTCTCTCTGAGTTGGCACCTTGAATTTGGACTTAAGAACTGCTAGACCATGAGATTTCTCTTTGTGAAAGCCATCAGTGTGTGACATTTCTCATGTAACAATGTGGATGACCAATTAGTGGTTGTAGGAAAAGGTTGTCTCTGTCAGCTCCAGGGAAAAGTTGAGTCACTGTCAGCCTTCATAGGCCCAGTGTTACTCGCTTCCTTGGCAAACTGCACATGACATCTGACTTGCCTAGTCTGGTTTGTTTCTGGATTGAATCTGTTCTTTTTGTACCTCAGAAGTCATTTGATCCACACAGTGAAGGAAGTCAGCCTGACAGGATTTAACCAAAAGCTAAGAGATTTCCTTTAGATAAGTAAACATTTGAGGAACATGGTAGCTGGGTTTGGAGCGTGTGGTCCATGGTTTCAGGGGACATCTGGGTGAACTGCCATGACGAAGTTTATTAAGAAAGTATTCTGCATCCTACTTTGGTGATGAGTCTTAAAAGCAAGACAAAACTAAGATGTATTAATAGGTCCTCACCCACCTAGAGCAAAGGAGCATGAAAGACACAAAGATAGGAGAAAAAGAGAAGCCCAAGAGACGGAAAGGGCCACCTAAAGCAGAGAGTCTATCAGCCAGAGTCCAGAAGAACTAGATGGTGCCAGGTCACCATCAGTGACTGCCGTGACCAGGAAAGCGACCGAGAGTATGATAAAGTGGGAGAAAAGTGGGGTGGAGAACTGAAATTCTAGTAGAAAGACCAGACTCAGTCATCTGTCTGAGCCTGGGGAGACCCCGGAAGACATGGTCTTCAGACTCTGTTAGCCTACAAGCAAAATCATTCCTGAAGCCAAGTCTTTAGACAAAGGTTTGAGTGGATTATGGGGCATAAGTGGATCCTGTTGATGAGTGTGGATCTTGGCTCAACTGGATCCATGACACTGCTTCTTAGTCATCAGAGTCTTGTGTTTGTGTTTCAAGGTTTAAAGAGGTCATCTGCATCCAGTTTTCCCAGTGTAATGTGTCTTTTGATTTGTTAACTGTTACTTTATGGCTGCAACAATGGGCTCAAGTTTAACAACCATTGTGGACATGGCCCAGGACTAGGAAGAATTACCTTCTGTTCATAGGATTGCTGTGAGTTGGGTTTGACTTGATGGCACCTAACAGCAACAGACTTCGTGGATACTGATCATGGATCTGAGTCAAATGAAATCATTGGCAACTTCAGTGTTTTTCTCCATTTATAATGCTGCTTACTGATCCAGTTGTATGGATTTTTGTTTTCATTCTGTGGATGTGCAGTCCACACCAAAGGGTATAGCCTTTAGTCTTCATCAGGAAGTACATCAAATCCTCTTTGCTTTTAGCAATCAAGGTTGTATCATACACATATCATAGATTGTTAATGAGCCTTTCTGCACTCATGAGCTGCATTCTTCTTCATATAGTTTAGCTTCTCAAAATACTTGCTAAGCATACAGACTGAATAAGTGGGAGAGGGTACTACTTTGATGAAATATTTCCTGATTTTAAACCATGCAGTATGCCCTTGTTGTGTTAGAATGACTGTCTCTTGTTTCTATGCACAGATTCCTTCTGAGCACAGTAGGGGTTCTGGATTTCCATTTTGTCCAAACATTCTCCATCATTTGTTACAATTCATACAGTCAGATGCCTTTGTATAGTCAGTAAAACATGAGTCAACATCTTTCTGGTATTCTCTACTGTCTATCAAGATCCATTTGTCATCAGCAGTGGTATCCCTTGTTGTACAGCCTTGTCTGAGTCTGGCTGGAATTTCTGGCTGTTCCCTGTTGATGTATTACTGCAAACCTTAGAAATTATTTTCAGCAAAATAATTTAAAAATCAAAGATTTTAGCCTAAAATAATTCTATGGGGACAGTTCTGCTCTGTCATATTGGATGTCTTTGATTCACAGGTATGAGTGTTAGGGTTTCCACACAAAGTTTGTGTTGATGAAGTACAGTTGATATGATTGCACAGAGCTTTGAACCGATGTCCGTTCAGTTAATGCTGATTGAATGAGTAAACCTGGGTCCCAAAAATCTTTGTTATCTTCCTCGACTCTTGCAGCCGATGGCTGTAACTTAGTCTACTGCTGTTGCTTCTGCCTAGGGGTCCTAGGCAACCTTGGCCATCACTGTGGTCCCCAGGGAAACCTTGCTCTTCCTCTGCAGTGCAGCACCTCAGCCTGCCCACGTTCTGTCCACCGTCAACTTCACCATCGCCAACCTCCACTTCTGGTAAGTGGACCTTGGCAGCCCACCTAACACCTGTTCACACTTTCCCTCAGCTCCTTGAGTCCTCACTTCACCTCTTTTTTTCTCCCAAGCTTGGGCCCTTCTTCCGTAAGACCAGTGCTGACACCATCTACTCTGACTGCAGACTGACCTCACTTAGGTGGGACATCTTGAAAAGACCCCCAGCAGGAACGTGGCATGTGATCCCAGGCTTTAGGCCTATGGTCAGTTTCCCTCTGCCTTGCCTCCACAGCAGAGGTGGAATGCAAGAGGCATTTGTTCTAGGACCAAGGCATTTCCTGGTCCCCATTACCACTGTTAGGCTCTGCATAGTTCAGTAGCAGGACAGGCTCTTCTCTGATACCACTCTCCAACTCTCAGAACTGACTCTTCCCCTTGCTGTGACCAATCAGGTTATTTACCTTTGGATGTTAAATTCTGTCTCCAGGAATTGTCTCCAAACAAAGAAGCCTCATGCAGTTTCTTTAATTACAAATTCAGGTCTTTGCCTGTCTAATTTTCTCTTGCCCCTTCTGCCCTACTCCTAAAGACTCTCAGGATCCCTCTCTGGAGGCACCATTTGTGGTCATCCCCTCATTCTCCCTCCATAGGCTCACCAATTGGCAATTGGTCTGAAGCCAACTTTTAGGACAGAGATTGGACTGGACTTGGAGTGGTGCTGGTGAAGAATGTGCTCCTTGGCTTAAATATATACATGAGGTTGTCTGAGAAGCTCCTTTCTAGAGGTGAAATGAGAGGTTGGAGGAGAACAGGGTTTGCTTGGATACGGGAAACAGGGTGGAAAGGAGGAAGGGGCTGTCGTAAGGTGGTGGCTGGGGAGAGCAGTTAGAGTTTCATAGTGGTGTGTGTTTGGGATTTTGTGTGGCAAATCGACTTGAATTATAACTTAAAGCACAATGAAATGTTAGAAAGAACAGGAAAAGAACCATGGCCATGATTTTTTATTTTTTTAATTTTATTGCTCATAAGTTTTGAATGGTATGTTTCTGTTTCTTGGTTGTAGAGGGTTCATAGACTAAACACTTGCTGAGTTCTAGCTGTGGAGAGGGTGCCACTTGAGATCATTCACCTCTGGAAGCGATACTTTGGGGTCCTGTAAGGAGGACTTGATGGCACTTATAGAAGGTTGGGGCCCTGAATGGTGAGGAAGGTGGAGTTTGGAGAGTAGAGCTGGATAAGAACCCCAGAGCATGGAAGTTCCAGTGAAGTTGGACAGCCACATATGCCCCTGTGAGCCAAATGTAGTGGCAGGAGATAGAGTTGAGGGACAATAGTAGAGTGGCATGAAGAGAGAGTATCATATGGTAGAAGGGCTGATCCTGTGAAAAGGGTTTTCTGGAAGGTCCTACTGGGGTCTTGCAGTGTTGAGGAGCTGTCTCCTTTTGTGCATGTGGAGAGACTCACATTCCAGGTTCTCATGTCTGCATCAGATCCATTTTCCATTTGATTTCCAGGTGATTATCATCAGTGGTGGGAAGGAAATACTGGGCCTGGAAAGAAAACTGAAGGCCCTCTGATATTCTCAGGGCATGCTGATGGCTGACCACAGGATTACCATGCTGAATGGGAGGTAAGAGATGTCTAGTGGAGGCAGAATCAAATGTTAGCTATCAGTGCGTCTTGGGATGTGTCACTGGTCTTGACTCTCTGGTTTTGGCTCTTCGCAAACTAGTTAATTATCAGCATATTTGGTTTTCCTCTTAAGATCAATCCAGTTAGAATCATATAGAAGCACAACTTGATGGCATTTGAGAAATAGTAGTGGAAATCTGGGAATGATGTTTCATGTGTGTGTGTGCATGTTTCGGTGTTTGGTATGTGTGTGTTTGTGTATGTTTGTTTGGATGGTTGCTGCATCTTGATGTGAGAGTCGGGAGGAAGACATCTTTCCTTGGGATTTTTTTCCTCCAATCACTTTCTGTGGCCTTAGTTTTCATTCATTTGTTAAAGATAAACAAAACTCAACAAAATTTGAACCTAAGACATTCTGAGCAGTAACTCTGTGCCTGTCAGTCCACCAGCCATAGCCACCAGGTCAGTTTCAACTTAGAGTGCAAGTAAAGGTCAGAGGTTTCCAAGGCTGTAATCCTTACAGAAGCAGACTGCCACATCTATCTCCTGTAGAGGGGCCAGGCAATTGGAACTACCACGTCTGGTCAGCAGCTGAGCACTTAACTGTTGCACCACTAGACCTCTGCTGAATGAGTTACAGGGAGACAGGAGACCATTTTGATTCTGGAGGAAAAAGGACTCTAAAAAGCTAGGTATAATGAAGCTTATAAAGAGAACAGGAGGGGGACAGAGTCAAGATGGCAGACTGAACACACATCTCCCTAAATCCCTCTGGAAACCAAGACCTGAATTGATAATTAAACGGAGTCTTCTGGACACTTAGTGAGCCCTAGGACATGGCATAGAACTGTCAATTTGGACTTCATACCACTGAGCAGAGAACTTCTGCTCTTTGGCTGACTCCCACTTTTGGTCAGTGCTGGCTTCCACAGACTGATGGTAACTCAGTCTTGGCTGGTGGGCGGAGCTGGGACTTGACTGGCAGCTGGTCTTGGGTGCAGTACTGGTGGGATTGGTGGATGAAATTGCCATATTTTGAGAGCCCAACTTTGGACTCTGCATTTTGGCACCTTTGGCCTCTCTTTCCACCTCCACCATTGACAGGCCTGTGCCTTGGCAGGTGGGGAGCTTGTGTGGGACGCCATCTTGTTTCACTGGGAGGAGGATATACCCATAACGGAGACCTTAGCAGGACCTAATTCCTAGGCTGGGAGGCAGCGCCTGCCCAGAGGAGAGCACTTTTCTGGCAGAAAAGCAGTATTCTACACAGTGTCGCCTATGACTGGGCCCTGATAGCAGAGGCCAGCAAGGCAGTAGCCTTTCTGTATTTTGAACTAGATTATAACATCTGGGGTTAGATATAGAGGTGCTTACTTTGCCACCTGGGAAGAGAAGCCTGTATACCTGAAAACCTGACTGACTTTGGAAGTTGTGAGATACCTTTTACCTTTCATTTTAAGACTGTCTAGAGAAACAACTGCAGTCCATCCTCACAGCATCTCTCCCAGCCCCTTTTGACTCACATGATGCCCCCAAAGTAACAAACTCTGGATAAAAGCATAACCAAGAAATCATCCATGGCTTTAGAAGGCCCCCAAAACAACCAACCAAAAAACTTCCCAGATGAAGAAGCTTCTGAAACTATCAGAAGGCAAATACAAAGGGATGATATATAGAGCACTCCTAGACCTTATACAAAATTCAGCAGAGCAAAATGAAAAATTAACCAGTTTGATCTGATGGAACACGAGTACTCTGAAATCCAACAGATCAAGAACAAAATCAAAGAGATAGAAACTTCAAAACCGAGAAAACAGAATGGAACAAACGGAAAATAGACTTTGTGATTTGGAAGACAGAGCTACTGACTCCAGCATCTATGAGGAGAAATCAGAAAAAAGAAACAAGCAAAATGAAGAAGCATGTGGGACTCTATTAAAAAGAGGAACAATCTATGATTAATTGGAGTTCCTGAACAAGGTGGGACACCTGATAACAAAGAGAATGTTGTGGCTGAGCTGCTGACAGAGAATTTCCCAGAAATTATGAAAGAAGAAAATATAGATATCCAAGATACATGTCAAACGCCACTCAATATAGATCTCAAAAGAAAGACTCCAAGACATATTATAATCAAGCTTAACAAAATGAAACATAAGCACAAACTCTTAAAGGCAGCAAGACTGAAGCCAAAGTTAACCTTCAGAGGCAAAGCCTTCAGGCTTTTGTCAGATTTCTCAGCAGAAACAATGCTGGCATGGAGACTGTGGCATGACACATTCAAAGGCTTGAAGGGGAAGAACTTCCAACCAAGAATTCTGTATCCTACAAAACTGTCTTTCAAATATGAAAATGAAATAAAGACATTCGCAGATAAACAGAAACTCAGAGGCTTTGTGAAAACCAAACCAAAGCTACAAGAAATATTAAAAGAATGTCTTGGTTTAGAAGAACAAAACCACTAACTTTATATTTTAGAAGCAAATACAGGACACATCACCCAGAAACCTATTCAGTTAGGGAAGGCTCCAAACTTAATCAAAGCTATAATAGTGAAAGAAATGATCCGGTGGCCATTCCGTGAAAACTGTAATATTATCATATTAAAAAGAGGGATGTACTACAGTCGTTATACTCCTACCAGATGGAGAGGACATTAATAAGACTGGTAGTAATTAAAATTGGATTTATACATAGTTTATTAAGGGGGACCATAAGGGCAACCGTAAAGCACAGTAGAGATTCAACATATCAAATCAAGAAACATAATACAGGAGTCTCAACAACCGCAAATCTAGCCCTGAAAAAGGTGAAAAATCAACTCACAAAGAAGAAGGTCCCAGAACACAATAGTAACAACAGAGAAAACATCAACACAAAAATAAACATATCACAGTGACATAACTAAACACATACCTATCAATAATTACATTGAATGTGATTCAACTGAACATTGCAGTAAAGACACATCGAGTGACATCTTGGATCAAAAGACATGACCCATCCATTGGTTGACTACAAGAAACTCACCTTAGACTTAAAGATATGAACAAACTGAAAATTAAAGGATGGAAGAATGTATATCAAGCTAACAGTGAACAAAGAAGAGCAGGTGTGGCAATTCTAATCTCTGATAAAATCAATTTTAATGTAAAATCCACCATCGCGGACAAGGATGGACACTACTTAATTACTGAAAGGTTGAGTACACAAGTAGGACTTAACAATACTGAATCTTTATGCACCTAATATTAGAGCACCTAAATACATCAAGGAAACACTGAGTACACTCAAAAATGAGATAGATCATTCCGCAATAATAGTGGGAGACTTCACTCAGTACTGGACAGATCATCTAGAAAAAAGCTCAGTAAAGACACAAAAGACCTTATTGACACAATTAACCAACTAGATCTTATTGATACATACAGAACTTTCTATCCATCAGCAGACAACTACACCTTCTTTTCCAGTGCACATGGAACATTTTCCAGAACAGACCATGTGTTAGGACATGAAGCAATTCTCAATAAAATCCATACCATTAAATTAATGCAAAGCATTTTTTCAGAACGTAAAGCCATAAAAGTCGAAATCAGTAGCAGAAAAAACGTAGAAAGTGGAACTCATGGAAACTGAACAACATCTTGCTCAAAAGGCCATGGGTTATAGAAGAAATCAAGGGTGAAATAAAGAAATTTATGGATTCCAATGAGAGTGATAACACTTCCTACCAGAACCTATGGGCTACAGCCAAAGCAAAGTGCAGCGGTCAGTTTATCTCCATAAATGCACACATCTGGAAGGAAGAAAGAGAAACCAAACCAAAGAACTAACTCTACAGCTTGAACAAGTAGAGAACAACAGAGGAACCCCTCAGACACCAGAAGAAAACAGATCATAAAGATTAGAGCAGAACTAAACAAATTAGAGAACAGGAGAACAGTTGAAAAAACTGAAAAGACTGAAAGCTGGTTTTTCGAAAAGATCAACAAAATTGACAAACCATTGGCTAAACTTAGTAAAGAAAAACAGAAAAGGAAGCAAGTAACCCATATAAGAAGTGAGAGGGGAATTGTCATAACAGATCCAACAGAAATCCAAAATATCATAACAGAATACTATGAAAGACTATAAGAAATTTGAAAACCTAGATGAAATGGACTAATTCCTTGATTCCTATCACCTACCAAAATTATCACAAGCTGAAGCAGAACAGCTTAATAAACCATGACACAGGGTGAGATTAAAAAGTTATCCAAAAACTACCAATCAAATAAAACCTGGGCCTCTCTGCAGAATCCTACGAAAGTTTTAGAGAAGAATTATCTCCGATACTACTGAGACTATTTCACAGTGTAGAAAGGGATGCAATAGTCTCAAATTCATTCTATGAAGCCAGCATAACTGTGGTACCAAAGCCAGGGAAAGAGCCAACAAAAAAAGAGAATTACAGACCGATTCACTCACAAATCCAAAAGCAAAAATCTTCAACAAAATTCTTGCCAATAGAATACAACAACATATCAAAAAAATAATCCATCATGACCAAGTTGGATTCATACCAGGGATGCAAGGCTACTTCAACAGAAAGACAATTAATGTTATCAACCACATAAATAACACAAAAGACAAGAATCACCTGATCTTGTCTATTGATGCAGGAAAAGCATTTGATAAAGTCCAACACCCATTCATGCTAAAAACTCTTGACAAAATGGGAATGGATGGCAAATTCCTCAATGCAATAAGGACCGTTTATACAAAACCAACTGCCTATGTCATCCTGAATGGAGAGAAACTGAAACAATTTCCCTTGAGAATGGGAACTAGACAGGGATGCCCACTCTCATTTCTCCTATTCAACATTGTACTAAAAGTTCTAGCCAGAGCAGTTAGGCAAGACCAAGAAATAAAGGGCATCTGCATTGGCAAAGAAGAAGTAAAAATCTCCCTGTTTGCGGGTGATATGACTGTATATTCAGAACATTCTAAAGAGTCCGTAAGTAAACTACTCAGACTCATAGAAGAGATCAGCAAAGTCTCAGGATACAGGATAAACATAAGTAAATCAGTATAGGATTCCTTTGTACCAACGAGATTATTAATGAAGAAATCACCAAATCAGTACCATTTACTATAGCCCCTAAGAAGATAAAGTGCCTAGGAATAAGTCTAACCAGAGAAATAATAGACTTTTACAAAGAGAACTACAAGTCCTTAATACAAGAAACTAAGAGAGACTTACATAAATGGAGAAGCCTACCCCACTCATGGATAGGAAGACTTAACATTATGAAAATGTCTGTTTTACCCAACTCAATCTACTTATATAATGCAATCCTAATACAAATTCCAGTGACATTTTTTAATGAGATGGAGAAACAAATCACCAACTTTGTAAAGGGGAGAAGCCCTGGCTAAGTGAAGCACTACTGATGAAGAAGAACACACTGGTAGGCCTCTCACTATATAACTGTAGAACCTACTATACTGCCACAGTAGTCAAAACAGCCTGGTACTGGTACAAAAGGAGACAGATCAATGGAATAGAATTGAGACCTCAGAGATGACACCATCTTCCTATGAACAGTTGATATTCAGCAGAGGCCCTAAGACTTTAAAGTGGAGTAAAAAAAATCCCTTCAACAAATGGTGTTGGCAGAATTGGATATCCATCTGCACTAAATTTAAACAAGACCCATATCTTACACCTTATACAAAAACCAACTCAAACTGGATAAAAGACGTAAGTATCAAATCTAAAACAATAAAGCCCATCCAAGAAAAAGTAGGAACAACAATGGAAGGTTTAATACACAACGTAGACAGACTTCAAACTCTGTCAAACAAACTGCAAACCACAGAAGAGAAAATAGATAAATGGGAAATACTAGGAATCAAACACTTTTGCTCATCCAAGAGTTTATTAATAGAATTAAAAGGCCACCTACAGAATGTAAAAAAGTATTTAGCAACTATATGCCAGACCGATGCCTGTTGTCCGTAATCTGCAAGGTACTGCAAAATATAAATAAGAAAAAGGTAAATAATCCAGTTAAGCGATGGGTAAAGGAGATGGACAGACACTTCTCTAAACAGGAGATCCAGGAAGCCAAAAAATGCATGCGGACCTGCTTACAATCATTAGCTATTAAAGAAATTCATATCAGAATTACAATGAGATACCATGTCACTCCAACAAGGTTGGCCATGATCCAAAAAGCACAAAACAACAAATGCTGGAGAGGCTGTGGAGAAATCGGAACTCTCCAATGCTGTTGGTGGGATTGTGAAGTGGTGCAACCTCTTTGGAAAACAATCTGGTACTTTTCTTAAAAAGCTGGATATGACTGTATGATTTGACCCAGTAATTCCACTGGTTGGAATATATCTTACAGATTCAAGGCCATTCACAGCAGCTGATACATGCACATAAATGTTTATCGCAGCACAGTCCATAATAGCAAAAAGGTGGAATTAAAACCCAGATGCCCAACAACAGAGGAATGGGTAGGTAAACTATGGTGTGCATACTTAATGGAACACTATGCACTTATAAAGGACAACAGTGATTTCAGGAGACATCTCATAACCTGGTTTCAACTGCAGGACATTATGCTGACTGAAAATAGTCAGCGATAAAGGAACAAATACTGTGTGAGACCCCTATAATAGGAACTCAAAAACAGACTCATGCATAGACATAACGACTTTCACAGCTGCGAGGGTAGGAAGGGAGGGAGGGCAAAGGGGGGAGGATTTAGATAGTTGATGTAAATTTGGGTGAAATCTGTGACAGCACAGAAAGAAAATCAATATTGATTGGACTTCAACATAACATGACTACTCTTCCCCTCTTAACCCAATGTTCCAAGGACAGAGTAGCTTGGTCGGGGGGCCTGGAACCATGCTCTCAGGCAATTGAGGCCAGTTGACACAACTAGCATTTTGCTAAGAGAGGCTTCTGCACCCCACATTGGTGAGTGGCATCTGGGGCCTTAAAAACTGCCAGGCTGCTGTCTGAGGGTACAGGAAATGGTCCCAACTCAGCAGGAACGGTTGATCACCAAGGACCAAAAAGACATGGGGGAAAGAGAGCCCAGAAGACAGAGACCCACGTGAATGGGTAACTACATCAACTTGTGACCAGAATAACTGGATGGTGCCTGGCCACCACCAGTGATAGCTGTGATGGAGTGCACAAATTTGAGTCTCACCGGCATTACAGGAGTTCTCCACTAAAAGACCACAGTTGATGGTCCAGGGGCCTCGGAGTTCCACTGGGAGTATAGCCCGTGGCCCTGATGCTGCTCATGTCCATAAATCATAATGGAGGTTAACTCTTTAGACAGGAATGGATTGGACTTGGCAACACAGAGTGACCACAAGATGTGTACACTTCATGGTTCTGTGCATCTATAGGATGTTGTTCTGCTCACCTCTTACTCGAGGTGAGGGAGTGGGTGGACAGGAGGAGATAGGAGATTGTTTGGAGGATAAAACATGTATGGAGTGGAGAGGAAGAGTGTACTGTCACTGGGAAGGGAGAGCAGTGGGAGCTGCATATGGGTAGGCATACAAATTTATATGGGAATGCACATTTTCTTTCAATCACAAGAAAAAAAAATGAAGAAATCTGGAAGATTTGGCTGATGATTGGGTAATGATTCATTTAATCCTGCTCCGTTTTACTCAAATTAATTATTATGAGTTCACAGTCATAAAAGTTACATCTTTTGAAATTCAAGTTTAGTAAGCCTCACTTCCAAAAAGTATGAAAAGTTTTGCAGCTTTGCATGAAAGAAGAAGAGGTGTCATGATTGATTTTAGTTGAGAATTTCTTGATAGTGAATGTTTGGCTTTGTGGGTTTACTTTGGTAAACTGCCATTGAGTTGATTAGACTCATAGGTGACTCTATAGAGTAGAATTGCCCTATAGCGTTTCCAAGGAGTAACTGGCAGATATGAGCTGGTGACCTGGTTAGCACATAACTACTACCCCACCAGGGCTTCCAGAAACCCTTAAAATCAAGGTAAGATATCTACTGTTTTTCTCTTTGACACGTCTGGGACCAGTGCTGCCCAAGAGTAGTAAGATGCCCTCTACATCATGTAAGTTTAAGTTTTCTAGTAATCACACTGAAAAAAGTTAAAGAACAAACAAGCAAGAAAAAAAAAGAAATTTCAATTGTATATTTTATTCAGCACATTGTGTCCAAAATTATTGTCATTTGTACGTGTGATCAGTGTAAACATTCGTAATTGGATATTTTATGTTGGTGTGCCTGTGCTGACTTCTGGAAGTTCAGTTTGACCCTTCCACCTGACAGCACTTCTCAGTTTGTTAGCTAACTTATGAGATACACCTACTCTACATTTAGGTTTTATGAGATACTCAGCTGTGAAAGATCATGTATCAAAATTGTTCCAGACATACGTGCTTACAAGTTTTCCACTTAAAGTTCATGTCCGACAAATAATGAAAAGCCCCTACTGAATCTAGTAATATTGGGGTCAGTATGACACATCGAGGGAAGCATTCATAGAATGGTGAAGGCAGAAGGGAGTTTGAAGTGCACTGAGGAATGGTTGGAGCTGAGTGGACAGAGATGTATGATATAGATGACCCTTTCCCAGTGGTTCATGAGTTAAGAGAAAGGAGTGGAGAGAGCAGTGGTTTAGAAAGGTCCCAGGAAGGCTAGGTGAGGGGTTTTTGTACAGTTGGAAGAAATTTGAATGTATCTAAATAGAAGGATGCTGTAGAAAAAGATTGAAGATATCGGTGTTACGTGGGAATACTGAGGCTCTTCCTCTGTGTTGATGATATTTGTGGCTGTGGTGGTCCCAAAGAATTCATTGTGTGTATGTTTTCTTCAGTGGTTGTGTAAGACCAGCAGTAACCACGGCATGGTGGAAAACTGGAATCTTCCAGGTTTAAAGTGCTGTAAGGCAGATAGGATAAAAGGTAATGAATTTGGGGACTATTCCAAGGAAATGATTGAGATCCTTGTATGTTACTACTGTGGAACATGGTATCCAAAATGGATTGAAATAGGAAGAGATAAGAAGGAAGAAAATAAGTTGAGGGTATCATGGTCTGTTGTAATGTTGATCTTGAGGAACAGGTATCTGTTGTGTGAGTTACGAAAAGCTGTAACTGACAAATTTGCTGTGAGTTAGTAAATCTTCTGAATTATTTATTCTTGAGCATGAGCACTAGGGTTGAATGGAAACATCTGGGGTATGGGTGAAAATCACTAAGGATAGGACAGCTGATCATTTCTTTAATTGAGGCTCTAAAGGAGCTATGTAAAACCAAGTGGTGACTGGGTTAACCAAATGACCAGTAAAGTAACATAGATGAAGGGCAGGATTTGAGACTGAGATAAAGACTAGGAGCCTTGCTTTGTGAGTGGATTTGTGCAGGTGAGAGTGACAAGGACAAAAAACAAAACACAAAGAAACAACTAATCAGACAAAGAAAGGAGTTTTGCAAGATAGTACAGGAGAATTAATCTGAAAAAGACCTAGGGTATTGACTTTGAATTTTCTGTTGTTGACTCATCTGCTTGATTGCTTGATGATGCCCCAGGATGTAGGTCCTATTATCCCTAGGAGAGAGGAAAGGGAGCAGTCCAGATGAGCCAAGATAATTGCCTATAGGAGGCAGGCTTCCTTTACAGTGTGATCCAATTTCCCGACTTAGGATAAAAGGAAAAGAAGTGTGATGGTCAGGACTTCACAGAGGAAGCAACATGATTGTGTAACCGAAGCCAAGTCACCACTTGATTTAAGCATCTCAATTCCTTTGAGGATGCCCAGTTACACATTCAAGAGACCAGTTACTAGAATTACTTTCCATTCTAGTGGTGAAGTCAGGTGCCATCAGTGGGAGGAGAACTTAGATAAACCCTGACAGGTCTGTTGGCAGAAAAGACTGCAGGGACTCCAGGCCTACAGCAGTGCAGGGAAGCTTATAAGTACTTAGGATCTTGCCAAAGCCTTGCAAAAACTTAGACCTAGTTAATCAGGTGAATCCCTGCCTCAAGCTCTTGCTGGTGATCTGCGCTCTGTCTCTGTGCCCACCCCTGGCCCATGTTCAGATTTGGCGAAGATGATACCAGGAGCTGGTCTGGATCTCCCACCCAGCTCCTCTGCAGCATTTCTGGTTACCAGTGAAGAAATTAAGAAACAGGAAAGGAGAGTGAAGACAGCAAGGGAGAGATTGGCAATAGCAGTGATTGCAAACAGGCTCGCTAAGAAGTCAGATGTAGTGAGGGGCCAAGAAGGTTGTCCTGAAAAACTAAAAGAAAAAGAGAGAGAAGATAGCACAGAGGAAATAGAGCTGGACACATTATTAGTATTGGAGCATCCAAAATGTTTTCTCGCTTTGAACTCTTGAAACCTTAAAATAAACCATTACTCTCTGTGTTAGTTTCTTAGTGCTGCTGTGACAAAAACACCACCCATGAGCAACTTAAAGAGGGGGTGAGCAGCCACAGAGGGAGACAGCCCCAGTGAATGTAGGCCTCAGAGGATGAAGTAGTGCAAGGGCATGTGAGCCTGCCAGGGCTTCTGCAGTAGGTGGGAGGAGGGAGAAACCCAGATGGGTGGCAGCCGAGTGACGGCTGGGACAGGAGTCAAGGCAAGGTATAGTGAGTGACTAAAAAGGGAACCCTCACAGAGCAGTGGGACTATTGACTCTATATGATGAGAAATTTCTGTAACAGTTTCAGTAGATCTGATGTTCCTCAGGGATGAAATACTGTGAGGCTACAAAACAGTGCTTTCAAGGACTAGATAAAGAGGAGACCTCTCAGTCTCTTGTGAACCAATCAGAGCCAAGTCACAAAAGACCAGAAGGCTGTGTCCAACTGATGTGGTTTATTTCTGCTCTAGCCAGGCTTCCCTGAACTTGGCTGGGGGAAGGGGCCTCAGACAGATCCAGTCATTGCAGCTTCCTCAAATCTAGATGTGGCAGGTAGTAGCCCAGGCGGTGGCGCTGTACCTCATAAGCTCTCTCCTTCCTCCGCAGACAGGTAGTCACCTGTGAGGGTGAGAAAGGGCATCAAAATGACTGGTCAGCTGCCCAAGAATGGGCAACTGCAGGGCTGAGAATGTGGCCAAAGTCACAGGAATCTTATGCTATCTCCCTTCCTCCTTTTTTCCGTTTAGTTTTCTTCCTCAGTCTGTCTTTTCCTTTCCCCCTTTCTGCTGTCATGACTTCATTTTCTTCTCTCACCCCTTTCATTCTCAAAATTTCTACCTTTTTTTGCTGTCTGATGTTAGCTTCCATTGAATTGACTCCAACTCACAACATGCTTCATGTATAACAGAAAGAAATGTTGGCCACCCCGGAGCCAGCTCTATGGTCTTTGACATGGGCAAGCCCACTGTTGTAGCTATTCTGTCAGTCCATCTTACTGAGGGTTTTCACTGACCATCTAACAAACATGATTTATTTTCTGGTGATTTGTTTTCCCTGATGACTTGTTTGAGACAGTTGAGCTAAACTCTCATGTTGTCCCTTCTGACTGTGATAGCCTTGCATATTCATTCTTTCTCCTCCTCACCTCCAAAGTTAAATTGGTGCATACTTTTCATACAATAAACTGCACATATTTAAAACTGCTCATTATTCAAAAGTTTCATCATTTCCTTTTGCAATTTCAACCATTCATCTGCTTCCTGTCACTAAAGAGTAGCTTGTATTTTCTAGAATTTTTTTATAAAAGGATTCATAATGTGAGCTCTTGTCACTCAGCATAATTGCTATGAGGTTTATCTGTCCTGTTGCATGTATTAACAATTCTTTTTTTATTGGTGAATACCGTTACATCCTAGAGATATACCAGTTTTTTAATCCATTTGTTGATGATATTTGCGTTGTTGTGACATTTGGGTTATTACAAACAAAGGTGTTGTGAACATTTGTGTAGACATTTGCCCTGATTTCTCTTACATCAAATTCCCAGTAGTGGAAATGGTTGAGTCATATGGAAAGTGTACATGACTTTTAAAGAAATATTCAAGCAGTTTTTTGCTAGCGCTATATGAGAGTTCCAGTTGCTTCCTGTCCTTACCAACACTTGTTACAGTCAGTCTTTCTCAATTTAGCCATTCCTACATATAGTGGTATTTCTTTTGTCTTTACAGTTTCTTAATGACTAATGTTAAGAAATTACAAAGCAAGCCACATAGAGACTGGGAAAAAATATTTGTAAAGCATACTTGTATACTCATCAGAGGACTTATGTTTAGACTATATAACGAATCACTACCAATCAATAGTAAGAAAACAAGCAATGCTCCCTGACTTACAAGGAAACAGCAGATCAGGCAGATGATGAATCCTAGGAGTCCCGCCAAGCAGATAAGGATGATGGCCCAGAAGGGGAAATCTGGGGAGACAAGTGTTGGGGTGAGCCACTTCCTGTCCTCCCTCCCAGGGCTCCTGCCCAGATCCTGGCCAGCCTAAAGAGGTACATGGATCCAGAGAGGAGAGCTTCGTGACCCAGTCACCTCATGACTCTGAAGCCACAAAACATTGGCTCCCTATGAGGCCAGGACTCTCACTGTCCCCTCATTGTGCCTCATCAGCCCTTCACATGGGTTACCCAGCATCATCAGAGACCATGTGTCCCATTTGCTTCTTGATGGGCACAGCATCACAATGTTCCCTCCCTCCCATGGGATGGGGCTCCTTGAGACAAAAAAAAGAAAGAAAAGTTGCTAGTGAGTCAATTGTAACTCCTGTGACCCCATGTGCATCATACGGTATTCAGTGGCTTATTTTTTGAAAGTAGATCTCCAGAACTTTCTTCCAATATGCCTCTGGGTAGACCTGAATCTTCAGTGTTTTAGTTGGCAGCCAAATAAATACATTAACCATCTGCACCATGCAGGGACTCCCCTTTGGGACTTACCAGTGTTCTTTGTCAAGGTGTCATGTTTGTTGGGAGAATACCCTGAAAATGAAGGACAGAGAGAGTGTATGTGTGTTTTATTTTTTTTTTTTTAAATAAAATGTTCCAAAGACACAGAAAAATAGAAAAGTAATGAACACCTGTCTACATTTAATAGCTACTAATACCTTGGCAACACTTACTTTAGCTAAGATTTTCTCTGAAATGTTATACTGTTGTTGTTGTTGGCTCCCATCAAGTCTGTTCTGATGCATAGCAACAGAATGAAACACTGCCCTGTACCGCACCATTCCCACAATCGTTTTTATGCTTAAACCCATTGTTGGCAGCCACTGTGTCAGTCCATCTTGTTGAGGGTCTTCCTCTTTTTAACTGACTCTTTACTTTACCAAGCATGACATCATTCTCTGGGCACTGATCCCTCCTGACAACACATCCAAAGTATGTGAGACGTAGTCTCACCATTTTTGCTTCCAAGAAGCATTCTGATTATACTTCTTTCAGAACAGATCTGTTTGTTCTTTTGGCACTTTCTTCGTTTCCACCTTGCATTTCTTGTGTGCACTGAACTAGTTCCTAGCTTGTCTGCCCTTTGCCCTTGTCTCTGGACAGGAGCTGCCCCATTAGTCTCGTGTATCTCCCTAAGCCAGGAAGCACACTCTGGCTGTATTTTGTCTTATACTCCATTCCAGTGTTTGAGGAGTTGGCTTTTGGAATGGCATCACTTGTGGCCTACCATAGCGTTAGGGGTCGTGGCTTCCGGGCCCATCTAGTCTGTTAGACAGCCAAGTTTGTATTTTTTAATAAGTTCTGAGTTCTGCACACCATTTTTATCCCGTTTCATCAGGGACTCTTTGTTTTGTTCTTTGTCTGGGTAGTCATTGGTGGTGGCCAGGCACCGTCTAGTTTTTGTCTCAGGCTGATGTAGTCTCTGGATTACGTACCCCTTTCTGTCTCTTGGGCTCATATTTTCTTTAGGTCTTTGACATCCTTTGTTCTTCTGTGCTCCAGGAGGTTTGGGACCGGTTGGCTTCTTAGATGGCCACTTGCTCGCTCTTATACAAAGATGCCACTCACCAAAGTGGGACATAGAACTTTTTCTTAAAAAACTTTGTTATACCAATTGACCTAGATATCGCCTGAAACCAAGATCCTCAGAGACCTGCCCTGGCTACTGTGTCCTTTGAAGTGTTGGGTTATGTTTAGGAAACTTCTTAGCTTTTGGTTTAGTCCAGTTGCACTGAGTTCTCCTCCAGTATGTGTTGTCCCTCCCTTCACCTAACTTAATCCTTAACTACTACCCACCCTCCCTCCCCACCCTTATAACCATGAAAGACTGTTTTCTTCTATGCTTACAGCTTTTCTTGAGTCCTTCTAATAGTGCTCTCATACAAGTTTTGTTCTTTTGCAACTAATTTCACTCAGCATAATACCTTCTGGATGCCTCCATGTTATGTTTCCCTAGTTCATCATTGTCCTTTATGATTGCATATTATTCCATTGTGTAAACATACCATAGTTTATCCATTCATGGATACCCAGGTTGCTTCCATCTTGTTGCTACTGTGGACATTGCTGCATTAAACATTGGTGTGCACTTATCTATTTGTGTGACAGTCCTTATTGCTCTAGGATATATTACAGGAAGTAGGATTGCCTGATCATGTGGTATTTCTTTTCCTAGCATTTTAAGAAAGTGCCAAATCAATTTGTAAAGTGATTATACCATTTTTCATTCCCACCAGCAGTGTATAAGTGTTCCAGTATCTTCACAGTCTCTCCAACATTTATTATTTTCTGTTTTTTTTGGATTAATGTAAGGCTTGTTGGGGTGAGATTTGATTTGGATTTCTCTAATGGCTAATGATCATGAACATTTTCAGTTTACCTTCTGTTGTGAAATTTCTAATTTTAATCCATTGTGATTGGAGAATATACTTTATAAGATTTCACTCTTCTAAAATTTTTTTTTCTCTTCAATTTTTTTTTTTTATTTAACATAACTGAGTAAAAATGTACATTCACATGTAAATTTACATGCCCCCGTACATGCAGCTTCCACTGCTCTCCCTGTCCGGTGACTGCACACCATTCCTCTCTGCTCCATATATGTCTCATCCTCCCAACAGTCTCCTTTCCCCTCCTCTGCGTCCACTCCCCTTCCTCCAGCCAGAGGTCAGCAAGATGATATCCTATAGATGTATATCACTCTTGTAAAATTTATCAAGACTTGCTTGTGGCCTAACGTGGTCTGTCTGGGATAATGATTTGTGTGTACTGGAGAAGAATGTATATTGTTGGGTGGAGTACTGCAGATACTCTCTTACATCTGGCTAATTCACTAAGGTTCCCTCTATCCCTGCTGATTTTTCTCTAGAAGTTTTGCCCCTGTTGAAAGTGGTATATTGGAATCTCCAACTTTTAATGTTAGAAATGTCTTTTTCTGCCTTCAATTCTGTTAGTGTTTGCTTTATATGTTTTAGAGGTCTAATATTTCATCCCTAATACTTCAGCTTGGATCTTTAAATTTAAGAATCCTGTGCTACATCGTCATAAGGCCATCAGTTCACCAAAGGGTATGATAAATTAGATCAAATTCATGCCCTGGTCATGACAGAACTGAGTTGGGCTGTGCCTACTAGTGGTGGTAGGAGAATGAGTCATCACAAGTTGGGAAGCCTTTAGAAGTCTCTCTAAATTTGGAAATCACCACTCTGCCTAAAAACATATTTATCGCCTTATCAGACTTTATGTAGTTGTTTTCTATTCATCTTCTGTGTTTCATCTTCAGTGTGATTTTCTTCTAGGAAGTCATTTCTGATGATCTGCCTGGTCTGGGTAGGTTCACATCAAAGAATTTTTAAGTGACAACTGCCTGTTCTTCTTATTCTCACCTTGAGCATAAGTTCCTTAAGTGTAGAGAGTTATGGGATCCGCCAGGGATAGGAAGAGTAGTGCAGGTTCCCTTTGTGTATAGCCTCTCTTTGGCTAGCTTCTGGAAGGTGTTTTCATGAGGCTCATCTGCAGCTTCTGTCATTTGCAACCCCTCCATCCACTCATTCCTCCTGGCTGTCCTTTCACCCAGTTTCTGACACAGTCATTCCTGTCTTGTCACAGAGTGTGTCGACAGATGTGACTTCTAACTGACCTTCCCTGGCATGCCCCATGTAGTTTCCTGTGATAAAAACCCATTATTATCATATAACCCAGTCTCTTAAAGGCATAGTTATTCCTTGTCCCTCCTGGCCATGTCCAGTATGATTCTTGTGATGACAGTTCTCCCTTTTCCCACATTAATACCCTTTAAATTAACTCATGAAATTTCAGCGTATTCTAACCCTGAGACCCAACCTTTCTAGCCCTCTCTTACTTTTCCAGGTTATTACTGCCTTGTCCCTGGATGTAACCACGTGTGTGGCCCAGTGTTTAGAATATTGTAGTTTCCTCTCTGGGGACCTAGGTTACTAAATTCTATTTGTCCTCTAGCCTCTTGCATGACTGTCACTTCCTCATGCTGTACCTGACCATCCATGGCACTCAACAGACTCCTTTTGGGTCAAACTTAAATAAATGTACTATCCAATATTGTAGGACCAACCACAAGTGGCTTTTTAAATTTTGTTTTAATTCAAATTAAATTTAAGATCCAGTATCTCTACCGCATTAGCCACACTTTAGTCAGTAGGTACATGTGGCTACTGTACTTGACAGTGTAGTCACAGAACATTTCCATCACTGCAGGAAGTTCTATTGCATAGTGCTAATGAAGAGCTGGATGTGACAAGCTGTAACCTGTGAGCCAGGTCACCTCTGTGGCCTCATTCTGTACAGCCTGTGTGCCGACAATGGTTCTTTTTAAAAGGAACTGAGAAGTCCTTCTGTCAGTGTAGAAAACCTGGTGTCATAGTGGTGAAGTGCTATGGCTGCTAACCAAAGATTGGCAGTTCAGATCCACCAGGCACTCTTTGGGAACTCTGTGGGACACTTCTCCTCTGTCCAGTAAGATCGCTATGAGCTGGAATAGACTTGACAGCAGTGGGTTTGATTTTTTGCGAGGTTTAGTTGATGTGACCTATGATGAAGTCGGTGTGGCCCTCAAAGCCTAATGTATTTACTGTCGGACTTTTTACTGCTGACTCCTGTTCTAGGGACTCACACATGTCCTTGTGTACAACAGTAATTCATCACCAGGGACAGTGCACATGTGTATCAGAGGGTCCTGTTCCATTTGTTCACATTCAACGTAAAAGGCATCATGTATGAGGTCTAGTTTTCCCATCGGTGTATATGTTTTGAGTGTTTATTTTATGCAAGGCAGAATATTGGATTCTTGGAATATAACAATGAACAAGCAGAGAAAGCCAGTTAACCATAAAGTTGACTCTGATCCATGGCAAGCCATGTGTGTCAGAATAGAACTGTGCTCCCCAGGACTTCAAATAACTCAATTTTTGGAAGGAGATGGCCAGGCCTTTCTTCCAAGGCACTCTGGGTGAACTTGAACCTCCAATCTTTCAGTTAGTAGAGAAGCACGTTCTTAATTTGCATCATCCAGAGACTCCCCTCCTGCTGTATTTCTGGTATACTGTACCTTGTTGACCTCTCCACAACCATTTTTTTGACTGAATAAATGTGGATCTGCAAGATTCAGCCACTCTGGAGCCATCGGCTATGGAGACTAGGTCTATCCCATTATACATGTCAAGGGTGGATCAGACATCTCAGAGAGAGGCCCTCACTGACTGTCTCACAAAGTAGCTTCCTTACAGAGCTCAGGAAACAGAAGCCTAGAGAGGGGAAGTGACCAGCTTGAATTCACACAACTGGCTAAGAGTTACAAAGACTTCCATGTCTCACTGAAAAACAATAAAAACAAATTTGTTGCCATGATTACAGCTCATGGCAATCCAGTGTGTTTCAGAGGAGAACAGTAAATACTCTGTGGGGTTTTCAATGGCTAGTCTTACAGAAGTAGATCATCAGGCATTTCTTCTGCTGTTCTGCTGGGTGGATTTGAATTTCCTACCTTTCAGCAAGTAGTCTAATGCAAACCATTTATACTACCCAAAACTCAAACTCACTGCTGTTCAGTCAGGTCTAACTCATAGTGACCCTATAGGTCAGAATAGAACTGCCCCATAGAGTTTCCAAGGAGCACCTAGTGGATTTGAACTGCCAACCTTTTGGTTAGCCAATGTAGCACTTAACCCACTATACCACCAGGGTTTCCTTATGGACTTCTTTTCCTTTCCTTCAGTGTTAGGTAAAGCTTGGAATTCCCTGCCACCTGCTGCTCGTTAAGCAAGTTCAATGCTGACTCATCCCAAGCCTCTAGATTCCCAAGGAAGACAGTGGATGTCGGTCTCAAAACCAACTCACCCCAAGCCCCAGTGACAAGGGGGCCTTACCATCCACAAGGACACTGTTCCTGTCCAGGGTGAAGTTCTGTAGCTGAGTACCATTCTTGGTCAGCCGCAGGAATTCCTCGTAGATGACATTGCTGTACAGTCCTTGAGTCAAGGATGAGAAGTCACACAGGGAGTCCACCCCGGTGTGGCTGCTGAGGGCAACAGGTCTGGAAGGACAAGAAGGATGAACAAGAAGCTCTGCAATTCTACAACTTGGTTCTAGGTTCCTTACTTTCGGGCCATGTCTAGAACTTACTGCAGTGATGGAAACATTCTAGATGACACTGTCAAGTACAGTCATTACTAGCCCTTTGTGGTCACAGAACAATTAAATGTGACTAGTGTGAGTGAAGACATTCCTGGGTGGTGCTAATGGTTTGTGCTAGAGTCCTCACCAACAGTGCTACAGGAGAAAGGCCTGGCAGCCTGCTTCTGTAAAGATTACGGCCAAGAAAACTCCATGGAGCAGTTCTACTGTGTAACACATGGGGTTGCAGTCATTTAGAATCAACTCAAGGGCAGTGTGTTTAGTTTTTTAGTGTGGATGAATAATCCTAGAGAGAAGGACTTCTGGAATGTCACGTTAGTAAAGATCTCTGAAAATACACAAAAGCAATGAGAACGTGGACAAAACTCAACAAGATCAACTTTTTAAGAAGTCTGGAAATTGACCACAGGTTTGCAACAATCCAAGGGGTGGTTACATAAGAATATCAGCTGGGGGGGGGCGGAGTCAAGATGGCGGACTAAGCCCACGTCTCCTTCTATCCCTCTGGAAACCAAGACCTGAACTGACAATCAAACAGAGCCTTCTGAGCACCTAATCAGCCTCAGGACACGGCACAGAGCTGTTAATTGGGACTTTATACCACTCAGCGAAAAATCTCCTCTCTTTCGCTGACTCCTGCTCCTGGCTAGCCCCGGCTCTCATGTAGGGAAGGTAAACGCACCAGTTTGACTTTTTTTTTCCTCTGTCTTGGCTGGCGGGCGGAGCTGGGCCTTGCCCAGCGGCTGGACTCAGACACGCTGCTGGGGGGATAGGCAGGCGAAATTCCCATATTCTGAGAGCCAGGCTCGGGACTCTGTTAATCTAGACACTTTGAACCTTTCGTTTTGTAGCTGCCTCAGTGGGGTTTGTGCGGAACTCCGTGGTCAGGGTGAGGGACGCCATGTTGGTACCAAGATTTTAGCGGGACCTCGTTCTTAGCCTGGGAGCCAGCGCCTCCAAACGGGACAGCACTTCTCCGTCAGAAAAGTAGTGATTTTGCATAGTGCTGCCTACATTGGGGGCCCTGCAACAGAAGCAGAGGAATCGCTGCCTCTGGGCACCTTTAGCCCCCCGTCTGCTGCCTGTGTGGAGGACGCCACCTTGGGTACGGTGGCCGCAGCTGGACCTAATTCGTAGCTTGGGAGCCAGAGCCTGCCCACAGGAGAGTGCTTTTCTATCACAAAACCAGTACTCGACGCAGTGTTGGATAAGGCTAGGCCCTGTCAGCAGAGGCCACCAGGGCACTAACAGTGCTGTGTTCAGATCTAGTTTGTTATCATCTGGGGTTGGATACAGTGGCGCTTACTTTGTCAGATGAGAAGAGGGACCTCTACACCTGAAAACCTAACTGACTTGTGAACTGGTCAGATACCTTTTGCTTTACATTTGAAGACAGCCTAGAGAAACATTTGCAATCCATCCTCACAGTACCTCTTCCAGCCTCTATATACTCACATGGGACCCAAAAAGCAACAGACAATTGTGGCATACAAGCAATCACTCATGGCTTCAGAAGCGTCCCAAACAAAGCAACCAAGGAGTTTTCCAGATGAAGAATCTTTTATGAAAGCATCAGGAAGTGAATACAAATTGATTATATACAGGGCCCTTCTAGACCTTATACAAAATGCAGCAGAACAAAGTGGAAAAATTAAACAAGTTGTTCGATCTGATGGAACACCAGTACTCTGAAATCCAACAGATCAAGAAGAAAATCAAAGACATAGAAACTTCCATGCAAAGCCAAGAAAACAGAATGGAACAAATGGGAAAAAGAATTTCTGACTTGGAAGACAGAGCTACTGATGCCAGAGTCTGTGAGCAGAAATCAGAAAAAAGAAACAAGAAAAATGAAGAAACATTAAGAAGCATGTGGGACTCTAAAGAGGAACAACCTTCGATTAATTGGAGTCCCTGAACAGGGTGAGACATCTGACAACACACAGAGTATTGTTCCTGAGCTGCTGAAAGAAAACTTCCCAGAAATCATGAAGGAAGAGAATATAGACATCTCAGATGCATATTGTACGCCACCCAATATAGATCTCAAAAGAAAGACTCCAAGACATGCTATAATCAAGCTTAACAAAATGAAACATAAGCAGCAACTCTTAAAGGCAGGAAGACTCAAGGCAAAGCCAACATTCAGAGGGAAACCCTGTAGGCTCTCTTCAGATTTCTCAGCAGAAACCATGCTGGCACGGAGACAGTGGCACGACACATTCAAAGTCTTGAAGGAGAAGAATTTCCAACCAAGAATCATATATCCTGCAAAACTGTCTTTCAAACACGAAAATGAAATTAAGACATTTCCAGATAAACAGAAACTCAGAGACTTTGTAAAAACCAAACCCAAACTACAAGAAATACTGAAAGAGGTTCTTGGCTTTGGCTTAGAAGAACGAAACCACTAACTTTATATTTTAGAACGACACACTACTCAATACTCTTTTAGGGAAGGCTCCAAAGTAAATCACAGCTTTGATTTGGAAAGAAGGAATCCAGTGATCATCATGAAAACTATGGTGTCATCATAATAAAAGAGGGATGTACTACAGTCGTTACAGTCCTTCCAGATGGAGAGGAAGATGACCAGACTGGTAGTAATTGAAATTGGGTTTATAAATAGTTTATTAAGGGGGTTCATAGGGGCAGCTGTAAAGCACAACAAAGATGTATCATACCATTTCAAGAAATCTAACACACGAGTCTCAACAACTATAAAACCAGCTCTGAAGAAGGTGAAAAATCAACTCACAAAAAAGAGTGTCTCAGAACAGACTAATAAGAACAACAGAGAAAACATCAACATAAAAATAAACACATCACAATGGCAGCAGTGAACACATACCTATCAATAATTACACTGAATGTGAATGGACTGAATGCTCCAGTAAAGAGACACCGAGTGCCATCTTGGATCAAAAGAAACGACCCATCCATATGTTGTCTACAAGAAACTCACTTGAGACCTAAAGAGAGGAGCAAACTGAAAATTAAAGGATGGAAGAATATATATCAAGCTAACAATGAACAAAGAAGAGCAGGGGTGGCAATTCTAATCTCAGACAAAATCAATATTAATGTCAAATCCACCATCGTGGACAAAGATGGACACTATTTATTGCTGAAAGGTTCAGTACACAAGCAAGACTTAACTATATTAAACATTTATGCACCTAATGTCAGAGCACCTAAATATGTCGAAGAAACACTGACTATGCTCAAAAGAGAGTTAGATGACTCCACAATAATAGTGGGAGACTTTAACGCTCCACTCTCATTACTAGACAGATCATCTAGAAAAAAGCTCAGTAAAGATAAAGAAGACCACATTGACACAGTTAACCAACTAAACCTCATTGATATATACAGAACTTTCCACCCATCAGCAGACAACTACACCTTCTTCTCCAGTGCACATGGAACATTCTCCAGAATTGACCATGTGATAGGCCATAATGCAATGCTCAACAAAATCCATACCATTGAATTATTGCAAAGCATCTTCTCAGATCATAAAGCCATCAAAGTTGAAATCAATAGCAGAAAAAACAGAGATAGAAAGTGGAACTCTTGGAAACTGAACAACATCTTGCTCAAAAAAACATGGGTTATAGAGGAAATCAGGGATCAATTAAAGAAATGCATGGATTCCAATGAGAACAAAAACACTTCCTACCAGAACCCATGGGATACAGCGAAAGCAGTGCTCAGAGGTCTGTTTATCTCCATAAATGCACACATCGGGAAGGAAGAAAGAAACCAAATCAAGGAACTAACTCTACAGCTTGAACAAGTAGAAAGAGAACAACAGAGGAACCCCTCGGGCACCGGAAGAAAGGAGATCATAAAGATTAGAGCAGAGCTAAATGAATTGGAGAATAGAAAAACAATTGAAAAAATTGAAAAGACCAAAAGCTGGTTTTTTGAAAAGATCAACAAAATGGATAAACCACTGGCTAAACTTACTAAAGAAAAGCAGGAAAGGAAACAAATAACCCAAATTAGAAATGAGAAAGGAGTTGTCACCACAGATGCAACAGAAATCAAAAACATCATAACAGAATACTATGAAAGACTGTACTCTAACAAATTTGAAAACCTAGGGGAAATGGACCAATTCCTTGACTCATACCACCTACCCAAATTATCACAACGTGAAGCAGAACAACTTAATAAACCCATCACAAAGGAAGAGATTGAAAAGGTCATCAAAACACTGCCAACCCAAAAAAGTCCGGGCCCAGATGGCTTCACGGCAGAATTCTACCAAGCATTAGGGAAGAGTTATCCCCAATACTATTGAAACTATTTCACAGTATAGAAAGGGATGAAGTGCTCTCAAACTCATTCTATGAAGCCAGCATAACCCTGATACCTAAGGCCGGGAAAGATCCAACAAAGACAGAGAACTACAGACCGATATCACTCATGAACTTAGATGCAAAAATCTTCAACAAAATTCTTGCCAACAGATTACAACAACATATCAAGAAAGTAATCCATCCTGACCAAGTGGGATTCATACCAGGGATGCAAGGCTGGTTCAACATCAGGAAAACAATTAATGTGATTAACCACATAAATAACACAAAAGACAAAGATCACCTGATTTTGTCCATTGATGCCGAAAAGGCATTTGATAAAGTCCAACACCCATTCATGCTAAAAACTCTTAGCAAAATGGGTATAGATGGCAAATTCCTCAACACAATAAGGGCCATTTATACAAAGCCAATTGCCCACATCATCCTGAATGGAGAGAGACTGAAAGACTTTCCCCTCAGATCGGGAACTAGACAAGGATGCCCAGTGTCACCTCTCCTATTCAACATTATGCTAGAAGTTCTAGCCAGAGCAATTAGACAAGACGAAGAAATAAAGGGCATCTGCATCGGCAAAGAGGAAGTTAAAATCTCCCTGTTCGCAGATGATATGATTTTATATGCAGAGAACCCCAAGGAATCTATAAGTAAGTTACTCAAACTGATAGAAGAGTTCGACAAAGTCTCAGGATACAAGATAAACATAAGTAAATCAGTAGGATTCCTTTATACCAACAACGAGACTGTTAAGGAGGAAATTATCAAATCTATACCATTTGTGATAGCCCCTAAGAAGATAAAGTACCTAGGAATTAATCTAACCAGAGAAACAACAGACCTTTACAAAGAGAACTACAAGCCCTTACTACAAGAAACTAAGAGAGACTTAGATAAATGGAAAAACCTGCCCTGCTCATGGATAGGAAGACTTAACATTGTGAAAATGTCTATTTTACCCAAAGCAATTTATTTATATAATGCAATCCCAATACAAGTTCCAGCATGATTTTTTAATGAGATGGAGAAACAAATCACCAATTTTGTTTGGAAAGGGAAGAAGCCCCGGATAAGTAAGGTACTACTAAAGAAGAAGAACACACTAGGAGGCCTCTCATTACCCGACCTTAGAACATATTACACTGCCACAGTGGTCAAAACAGCCTGGTGCTGGTACAAGAACAGACAGATTGATCAATGGAACAGAATTGAGACCCCAGAGATGACACCATCTGCCTATGAACAGTTGATATTCGACAAAGGCCCTAAGACATTAAACTGGGGTAAAAACAGTATCTTCAACAAATGGTGCTGGCAAAATTGGATATCCATCTGCAATAAACTGAATCAAGATCCATATCTTATACCTTATACAAAAGCCAACTCCAACTGGATAAAAGACCTAAATATCAAACCTAAAACCATAAAGCTCATCCAAGAAAAGGTAGGAACAACAATGGAAGTTTTAATACACAATGAGGACAGACTCCAAAATCTGTCAGAGAAACCTCAATCAACAGAAGAGAAAGTAGATAAATGGGAACTATTAAGAATCAAACACTTTTGCTCATCCAAAGACTTTATTAATAGAATTAAAAGAACACCCACAGAGTGGGAAAAAATATTTGGCAACTCTATGTCAGATCGACGCCTGATCTCCATAATCTGTAAGATACTACAAAATATCAATAAGAAGAAGATAAACCATCCAATTAAGCGATGGGCAAAGGAGATGGCCAGATACTTTACTAAAGAGGAGATCCAGGCAGCCAAAAAACACATGCGGACATGTTCACGATCTTTAGTTATTAAAGGAATTCAAATCAAGACAACAATGAGATACCATCTCACCCCAACAAGATTGGCCATGATCCAGAAAACACAAAACAACAAATGCTGGAGAGGCTGTGGAGAAAGTGGAACCTTCCTACACTGTAGGTGGGGTTGCAAAATGGTCCAGCCTCTTTGGAAGGCAATCTGGCGCTTCCTTAAAAAAATGGATGTTGATATACCATTTGACCCAGTAATTCCACTACTTGGAATATATCCTACAGATTCAAGGCCTTGCACACCAACGGACACATGCACCAGAATGTTTATCGCGGCACAGTCCACAATAACAAAATGGTGGAATGAACTCAGATGCCCAACAATAGAAGAATGGATAGGTAAACTGTGGTATATATACTCAATGGAGCATTACGCAATGATAAAGAATGACGATGATTCCAGGAAACATCTCCTAACCTGGTTTCAACTGGAAGACATTATGTTGAGTGAGAGTAGTCAGCGACAAAAGGACAAATACTGTATGAGACCTCTACGATAAGATCTCAAAAACAGAGTTGTGTATAGAAGAAAAGACTCTTTGACAGCTGCAAGGGAGGGGAGGGAGGGAGGGAGGGCGAGGGGGGGAGGGTTTAGTTTAGGTAGTTACTAGAAATCTAGTTGAGAGAAAGCGGTGACAGCACACATTAGGAACAAGAACAACATTAAGTGGACTTCACCATAACTTGAGTACTCCTTCCATCTTAACTCAGTATTGCAAGGATAGAGTAGCTGGGCCGGGGGCCGGGGGACCATGCTCTTAGGTGAATTCCAGGCCAATTGGCACAACTAGCGTTTTGCTAAGAGAGCTCTCTGCACCCCACATTGATGAGTGGCGTCTGGGGTCTTAAAAGCTGCCAAGCTGCCATCTGAGGACATAGCAAATGGTCCCAACTCAGCAGGAACGGATGCTCACCGAGCGCCAAAATGGCATGCGGTAAAGACAACCGAGAAGACAGAGAGACCCACAAGAGTGGGTGCCTACATCGACCTGGGACCGGACGAACCGGATGGTGCCCGGCCACCACCAGTGGTAGCCATGACGGAGCTCACAGATTGAAGCCTCACTGGCAACACAAGAATAAAAAGAGGTGCATCCTGAGATCTCCACTAAAAGACCTCAATTGATGGTCCAGCGGTTTTGGGGTTCCTCTGAGAGCATGGCCCCCGGCCCTGATGCTGCCTGTTCCCATAAATTATAACAAACGTCCACTCTTTGGACAAGAATGGAATGGACTTGGCAATGCAGAGTAACCATATATTGGAAGCACTTTCTGGTTCTATACATCTATAGGATATCATCTTGCTGACCTCTGGCTGGAGGAAGGGGAGTGGACGGAGAGGAGGGGAAAGGAGACTGTTGGGAGGATGAGACATGTATGGAGCAGAGAGGAGTAGTGTGCAGTCACCGGACAGGGAAAGCAGTGGAAGCTGCATATAGGGGGGCATGTAAATTTACATGTGAATGTACATTTTCACTCAGTTATGTTAAATGAAAATAAAAAAAAAAAGAATATCGGCTGACAACAGACTCTGTTCACCTATAGCAACAGAGGAAGAAAGAGAGTCAGGAATAAAAGGAAGAAATGGCATGTGTGGAAGAAATGGAGTGTGGGTAATTGCCTCATTGAACAGTTGCCTCCACTGCCATGGGACTAGAAGAACTGGATGTTGCCTGGCTACCATTACTGAATAATTTGATCAAAGATTCTATAGAAGAATCCTGAATCCTGATCAAAAGGGAGAAAATGAAAAACAGGATTTCTAATTCTCCTAAACTCCAGACTCTTTAGAGCCACATAGGCTGGATCAGCTCCCTTTACACTATTGCCCTGAGACCATCTTTAAACCCCGAACTAAAAATATCCCCTGAAGTCTTCTTAAAACCACACAGTAGTTTAGCTTAATAGTAAGGAGTGTCTGCCATGAGCGTTGTGTTGTTTAACAACTGTCTATGTGGGATCAAACTGACAACAGCCACTCTGAAAGATTAGATAGGAAACTTAGGGCACAGAGAGTTTATGTAAATGGAGGAGGAACAACTAGGAAAAGGAGGATGAGAATGGCTATACAACTTGTAGAATGTAATCAATATCACTGAATTGTAAATGGAGAAATTGAATTGGTGTATGTTTTACTATGTATATCTGAATAACAACAAATTAATTATTTTTTAAAAAAGACAGCTAAATCTTCATAGTAAGAACAAGTTTTGTGAAATTATAATGTATCTGTTGCCATTCCCCTCTGTCCAGCTCCTCAGCAACCTTAACAGCCAGTGTTAGGGATCAGATCGTGTCCTGCCCAAAATATGTATTGAAATCTTGACTGTGTGCTATAAGTTAATCATGAGATTAAATACAGTTGGGCTGGGTAGAGCAGGTTACCTTCTGTAATGTAAGGTAGTGTCATTGTTGTTCAGTGCTGTTGAGTCTATTCCAACTCATGGTGACCTTGTGTACAACAGAACAAAACACTATCTAGTCCTGTGCTGTTGTCGCTGTCGCTGCTGTGCTTCAGCCCAGTGTTTCAGCCGCTGTGTCTATCAGTCTTCTTGAAAGTCTTCTTTTTTTGATGACTGTGCACTTTACGAAACAGGATACCTTTCTCCAGGGACTGAGCCTTCCTGACAGCATGTTGAAAGCATGTGAGATGAAGTCCTGCCATCCTTATTTCTAAGGAGCTTTCTGGCTCTACTTTCAAGACAGACTTGTTCATTCTTCTGGCATTTCATGTATTCTTTGCGAACACCATAATTTAAAGGCATTAGTTCTTCTTCAGTTTTCCTGCTTCAGGTTTCCCATGTGTATGTAATGTAATGTACTTATTTTCCCTAGTGCAATGTAATGTGATCTGTCAATCACTTGGGGTCATCCTAGTATCGGCTGGATCCTCAACCTACTAATCACTTGTGATTTGAGCACATTTCAGCTGTTTTGAAGTAACAGCCCTGTTTACCTAGGTTAGCTCACCCTTAACAATTAAGAATGGAGAGGCTGTAACCAGGGTAATTTGGAGGATGGCAGAAGTTCCCAGAGTCATTAGGACCTTAGTTGGAACTCACCTGAATGCCATAACTCGACAGGCTGAAAAGGAGCTCTTGATGCTGCTGTTTCGCAAGAGCTGGTTGAGCTGAAAAAGAGGAAAATATTTTCTAGGTCGGAATCCCAGGCCCGGGAGCCTGAAAAGTTTTGACCACAAAGCCCACTTCCCCCTCTGTCTGTTCCTTGTCTCAGCAAACACCAGTCCAGGTGTGAGCGCCCAAAGACATTTTGTTCCAGAGTGTGACTTAGCTCTGTGCCCATGGGCCCACCGCTGAATCTTGCTTCACTGTCATCTTAATCTGTAGGAAGGAGTGGAGAACTTGTCTCCATGAATTGTTGTGAAAATTCACCCTCTGACTTTGTGGTGTGTAGGGGCCAGCTTCTGCATGGGAACAGAGTGGACACAGAACCCCATACTCACCGCATCCTCAACACTTCTCTTGTTCCGCTGGTATTGGGTCGAGTTTGGTTGGGCTGTGTCATGGGAATATAGTAGGTTGGTGATGGTGAAATTCAACTGAAAGTGCTGGAGGCTGGGGCTGCTTGTTGGTTTGTCTGTCAGTAGAGGAACCAGTGGCTCCACTCCTAGAGAATACAGTATATGATACCCCCACGTGAGAGGAGAGAGTTTGACCAAGAGCTGATTCCAACGAGTCTACATATTCTATGCTATGTCACCTGAGCTAACTTTTCTAAAGATAGGCTACAGAGGACTTTATCCACCTGTCTGCCTTGTGTCCATCTGTCTGTCTGCTTGCCAACTCTCCTTCCATCCAGCAGCATGAGTGTGCACTGGGGTGTGGGGAAGAGGAGACTGTGCCTCTCTGGGGCTTGTTTGGCAGGTGCAAATGTGGTCCACTCCACTGGGTATCTGTCGCACACCTTGTCTAAATTTATAATGGATGACTGGATTCCGAGTGGTCTTCCTGCATCCAGTCATCTTCCCTGTCCCAGTCCATTCCCCGCACAGCTCCTAGAGGATGACCTTTAGCAGAACACTGAGTGTTGTGTCCTCAGAATAGTTCAGTGCCTCATGAAGTCTCTGTCCTCCTCTTTAGCCTCAGCTGTCACCAGTTTTGTCTCACAGCATATGCTCCAGCTGCACCAGATGTCTAACATTTCCCCCAAATGGGCCATGTTCTTTCTCTCCTGTAAAATTCTAGACAGAGCACAGTACCTCTTCTCTTCCCCTAGCTCAGTCCTGTTCTTTACCTGATACCAGCTTGTTTATCACTTGTTTTAGAAAACTTTCCAAAACGGGATTGTATGTCCTTCCCACAGGCGCCTGAAGTTTGCCTCTTGTAGCAGTTATTCAAATGTATCATTAGTGCCTGTTTACTTTCATTAACTGTTTCTTCAATGAATGGATGAATGACTCATAACTGGGGACAGCTCAGGAGTCCCTGGGTGGCACAGACAGTTCTTGGCTACCAGCCCAAAGATTGAAGGCTCATATCCAGCTAGTGGTGCTTCAGAAGAAAAGCTTACTGATCTGCTTCCAGAAAGCACAGAGCCAAGAAAACCCAGAGTACAGATCTACTTTGACTCTTACGGGTTTACCATGAGTCACAATCAACAGTGATAGAGAGTTAACCTAACCACAGCAGACCGTAACCACAAAAGACCACTTATTTGTCAGAATCTAAAAAGCTTACAATGATAGAAAAACATCATATCAAAGAAGCAAGACAAAGTGCTCTAACCATTCAATGGACAGTGTGTATGCAAACTAAGTAACAATTTACCCCAGGAGAATTAACATCTACCCAATAACAGGAGGCCTGACAATTAAGTTCATCAACTCATTCTACAAAAAGTGTTACGTGCTTCTTCATCGCTGAATATCACTGCAGTCCCCTTTGACGTATTCATCTTGGGAAGCGGTGTACAAATACCAGTACTAGTCCACTCTTCAAAGCAGTTTTGGAACTCTTTTTCTGGAATGGCCATCAGAGCTGCCATTGTATTACCCTTGATGTCCTGAACGTCATCAAAATGTCTTCCTTTCAAATAACTGATACAGTTCTTTGCTTACTGGCTAAAAACTCCCTCACAGATAACCTTACAATTAAGTTTGTGAACCGTCATTGTGCCACCGTGTGCAATGGCCGGTTGAGAAAAAGTTCCAAAATGGCTTTAAAGGGTGGGTTAGGCGCTGACATCAGTGCATAGCTTCCCCAAGGGAGTACTTTCAAGATGACCGTAGTGATTTTCAGCAATAAGGTGTGTAGCATTTAATCTGATTAAGTTTGAGGACTTAATTGTCAGACCTTGTATATACTTAGTCCACATAAGCATAGACTCAGAACCCCAAAGCCAAGAGACCTCACTGCTAGAAAAGAAAACTAAGGTGACCCAGTCGTAATCTAAGTTCTTTGTATTCACTTTAACAAATCAAAATCTGAAGGTAATTTACTCCTTCAACGTAATTATTGATAAATGTGAATTTAGTGCTGTTGTGCTGGTGCTTTATTTGTATGTGTTGACGGTTTCTTTGTTCCACGTAATTTTCTGTGCTGAGTCATTTTCTTTATTGGTTTTCTTTTCATTGTTGTTGGTTTTATTATTTGCTGGCCTTTTCCTCCTCCTTCCCCTTTGTTTCCCTCTTCAAGTCTCGGAGAATAGCTCAGAGCATGCACATAAGGTGCCCCACTTCCAACCCAGCTGCAGTGTCAGAGTTCAGTGCCCAGTGCAGAGCAGAGAAAGGACAGGGAAGTGCTGGGGAAAGGGTGAGAAATCAGTGTAGGAAAGATTTAAATCCACAAGAGTTTGCAAGCACTTGGCTTATGACACTCAGGTGAAAGTTGTCTGTAGTTCTGCAGGTGCGGCCATCTGAAGCTCAGCTTCCTGACTGAGAAGCAAAGGCTCCGCCTGCCATGCTGCTCCTCTGTGGGGCTGCGTCTGCTGCGTAGCAGCTCCACTTGGCTGTCAGCACTGGGTCTTTTGTGGAGTGCAGATTTAATTCTGGCTAAAGTCGCTGCTTCTGGACCTGCATTCCCCTCCATATCAGCCAGTCGAATCTCTCAGCTTTCCCCCTGATATTCAGGGCTCCTATTACGTCCTATGTAATCAGTCTTTTTTTGCTTCTTTGTTTTTAGAGGGATTCTAGGATGTGTGTAGCTACTCTGCCAACTTAGTTTCACCTCTCTAAGCTGCCTTCAGGAAAATTTTTTCTGCCTAAGGAAATTTTGTTTTTCCATTGTTGTACTAAAAACAACTTTCATGGAAGCCTTCTGCAACAAAGATATTTTTACTGTGACATATCAGCAGACAAAGATGTGACACTGACTGCAAACACTCAGGCTATAAACAGACCAAAATCCAAAGAAGTATGATCAACAAGTACTTATACAATTTTGATAGGTGCTAATTCCTTATGAGTAAATTATATAAATAAAAAATAAGAATCACTTGATTTTGTCAATTAAGGTAGGAAAGGCATTTGACAAAGTCCAACACAAATTCATGTTAAAAACCCTCAGTAGAATAATCACAGAAGGGAAATTGCTCAACATAATAAGGACCATCTATGCAAAGCCAACATCCAACATCATACTAAATGGAGAGAGTCTGAAAGCATTCCCCTTGAGAATGGGAACCAGACAAGATGCCCATTGTCATCCCTTTTTTTCAACATTATCTTGACAAGATAAAGAAATAAAAGGCATTTAAATTAGCGAGGAAAAAGTAAAAGTATCTCTGTTGATCTTAGGCACAGAAAACCCTAAAAAATCCATAAACAGAAGTACTGGAAGTAATAGAAGAGGTCAACAAACTGTCAGGATTAAGATAAACATAAATCAGTGGGATTCCTTTACATCAACTAAGGGACCAATGAAGAGGAAGTCACCAAATCAGTACTATTTATAGTAGCTCTCAAGAAGATAAAATAGGAATAAATCCAACCAGTGTACACCTTTGTATAGGTGTAAGACACCTATACAAAGAAAATTATGAGATTCTGTTGCATGAAACCAAAAGAGACCTACATACAAAGTCCGACAATTAAGTGGCAAACTATTCTAAATGCTATATATGTCATTGCTGAATATCACTATGGTCTCCTTTGAAGTACTTCTTTTGGGAAGCTGGGTACCAATATCATCACCTAGTCCACACTTGAAAGCAATTTTTGGACTCTCTCTGGAATGGCCATTGTGCACATTGTGCACAGTGGCATGGTGTCAAATTCATAAACTTAATTGTATAGTTGTCTATGAGGAAGTTTTTAGCAGGTAAACAAGTAACTGTATTGGAACACTGTCTCTACTCACCTGATCTGGCCCTCAATGACATTTTCTTTACCCCAAGATAAAGGAAATATTGAAAAGGCATTTTTGATGACATTTAGATATCAAGGGTGTATATGATGATAGCTCAGCTCTGATGGCCATACCAGAAAGAGAGTCCCACAATTGCTTTGAAGGGTGGACTAGGTGCTGGCATTAGTGCATAGCTTTCCAAAGGGAGTACTTCAAAGGTGACTGTAGTGATATTCTGCAATGAGTATGTAGCAGTTTTTCTGGGATGAGTTCACAAACTTAATTGACAATTCTTCTAAGTGGAGAAACCTCTTTGCTCATGAACAGTAGAACTTAAGAAGGAGAAAATGTCACTTCTACCCAAAACAATCTATAGATACAATGTAATCCCTATACAAATTCCAATGGCATTTTTTTTTAATCACATGGAAAAACAAATCACTAACTTCATATGGAAAGGGAAGAAGCCCAGGATAAGTAAAGCATTACTGAAGAAGAACACAATGGATGGCCTCGTATTACCTGACTTTGGAACCTATTACACTGCCACAGTGGTCAAAACAGCTGGTACTGATGCAAAAGCTGGCACATAAATCAGTGGAACAGAATTGAGAACCAGACATAACATCATCTACATATGGACAACTGCTATTTGACAAAGATCCAAAGTCCATAAACTGGGAAGGAGACAGTTTCTTTAACAAATGGTGTTGGAATAAATGGATATCCATGTGCAAAAAGGGGAAACAATACCCATATCTCACACCATGCACAAAACTAACTCAAAATGGATCAAAGACCTAAATATAAAATATAGTACAATAAAGATGATGGAAGAAAAAATACTGACAATACTTGGAGCCCTAATAGTATATATAGGTTACAAAATATTGCTAATAGTGCACAAACATGAGAAGAGAAAATAGATTACTTGGAACTCCTAAAAATCAAACACGTTCGTCCAGAGACTTCACCAAAAGAGTAAAAAAAGTAAAAATAGAACCACAAATCTTATCTGTGTCTAATCTCCATAATGTACAAGATACTCAAAAACCTCGACAAGATAAAAAACAAATAATGGAGTTAAAAATTTGGCAAAGTGTATGAACAGGCATTTCACCAAAAAAGATACCCAGGCAGCTAAAGGATACATGAGGAAATACAAGCAACTAGCCATTAGAAAAATCCAAATCAAAACTATGATGAGATACCATCTACCCCATGAAGGCTGGCATTAATCCAAAAAAGAGAAAATAGTAAATGTTGGAGAGGTGGCAGAGAGACTGAACTCTTCTGCACAGCTGTTGGGAATGTTAAATGGTACTACCACTTTGAAAATTGATGTGGTACTTTCTTAAAAATCTAGAACTAGAAATATCATATGATGCAGCAATCCCACTGCTGGCAATATATCCTCAAGAAATTAGGGCTGTCACATGAATAGATACATGCACACCAATGTTTATTCCGCACTGTCCACAATAGCAAAAAGATGGAATTAATTTAAGTGCCCTTTAACAGATGAGTGGATACATATCCTATGGTATATTCACGAAGTGGAGTACTATGTAATGATAAGAAATGATGATCTTGGGAAATATTTGATGATATGGAGTTATCTCGAATACACTGTGCTGAGTCAAATTAGTTGCCAAAAATTGTATGAGACCACTGTTATAAGGACTCAAGAAAAGGTTTAAGCACCGAAGAAAATAATCTGATGGTTACAAGGGAGGAGAAAGAAGAAATTTATAGGTTAGACAGTAAATAGAAACCTGGTTAAATGAAGGAAGTGACAATGTGCAGCAGAAAGGAGATTAGCTCTGCTGAACTATACCCAAAACTAAGGTTTTCTAGATACAACCCAACATTTTGAAGGTCAGGGTAGCAGGGGCAAGGGTCTGGGGACCAGGTTTCAGGGGACATCTAGGTCAATTGGCATAATTTTTTTTTTTTCTTTTTAAGAAAATGTTCTGCATTCCATTTTGGTGAGTGGCATCTGGAATCTTAAAAGCTAACAGGCTGCCATTTGAGGAGCATCAACTGGTCCCAGTCTGCCTGGAACAAAGGAGAATAAAGAACAGCAAAGAAAGACGGGAGGAAAATACTAGCTGAAGAGTGAGAAGGGGCCCTATGATTGGGTGACTACACTGGCATAAGACCAGAACTAGATGGTGTTCAGCCATCACCAATGACTGTCTTGACAGGGAACAAAATTTAGAGTTCCTGACATAGCATGAGAAAAATGGGGGTGTGGATCTAGAGCTGAATTAAAAGATTAGACTTGATGGTCCAACATCTAGGAGAATCCTCTGAGGACATGGTCCCTGGACTCAGCTAGCCCAGAGCTAAAATCAGTACAGAAGCCAACTCTCCAGACAAAAATTGGACTGGACTATAAGACAGAGAGTGATGCTGCTCAGGTGTGTGCTTTTTGCCTTAAATACATACATGAGGCTGTCAGAGCAGCTCTTGTCCAGAGGCAAGATGGCAAGGTGGAGGGGGAGGGACATGAGCTGGTTGGATGGATACAGGAAGTACAGGGTGGAAAGGAGGAGTGTGTGGTCACAGGATTGAGAGAGCAATTAGAACTGCATAGTGGTGTGTGGGGGGGACTGTATATGGCAAAGTGACTTGGGTTATAAAATTTCACTTAAAGCACAATAAAATATTTTTTTGAAAAACGACAATAAAAACCAGCATAGGAACCTTTACATTTTAGGTTAAAAAGCTTGACATATGTTTTGGATTGAATTGTCCCGTCAATATATGTGTTATAAATTCTACTACACCTGTGGTTATCATCTCATTTGGGAATAGGGCTTTTTTTTGTTACATTAATGGGGCAGGATTAATGTAGGGTGTGTGTTAAGTGAATCCCTTTTGAGATATAAAAAAGTAAATTGAGAATCAAGCAGAGATGGAGGAAAGTGAAGATCACCAGTGAGCCCAAGATTCAAAGCTGAAGGGTCAAGGATGTTGTCCAAGAGCAGATGCACACACAGAGAGACTTCTGCTAGAAATAGTGTCTTGAATTTGGACTTCTGACCCTCTAAACTGTGAGAAAGTGAATATCTGTTGATTCAAGTCACCCAATTGTGGCATCATAGTGGCACAACATATGATAACATGTAAAACTTCACCCCTTCCTTGGATGCAGTCAGTGCATATTCCCTTAGTGCCTCCTGTTGGATGACCTACTGTCAGGGGTTATCTCTTTGGTCCCATTTTCACCTCCAGAGCCTCTATCCATTCAACTGCTACTCAAAAGTTCCATTCCTTCCTCATAGTTCCACCTCTTCCAGCCACAAAACCAGCTGTCTGTCTCGCACCTGTCACACTCAGGTCATCCAACTGGTAGGTGGCGCCCAGCCAATGGGATGAGGCATTCAGGGTCCTGTCTAGGAAGACTTGCTCCACCATGCTGGGTTCCAGATCAGGGGAAAACAGGGCCTTGATGGTGACCAATACAGAGCTCAAACTGGGGAAAGAGAACACAGAAGTTAGCCGGCATCCAACACCAGTGGTGGCTGCTGAGCGACAAGCGACGAGCCAAGGACCTTGGGGCAAACGGTGCAGAGAGGGTCAAGTAAGGACTCTCCCCAGTTTAGGGGAGGGACCCTGACCAGGAATTAAGGATGGAAAGAATGAATGACAATAACAAACATCTGTTGAGCATACATGCTTTTGTTGTTAGTGGAAGGTGCTGTCATTATCCCTATGTTACGGATAAGGGAACTGAACTTTAGAAATATTCAGAGTTAGTACTGTGTTCACACGATCCCCCTTGTCCCTGTAGAAGCCTTAGTTACTTCACCAGTCCTCAGAGGTTTGGATTTAAACCTCAGCTTTGACAGTTCTTGGGCAGTTTGTGTCACCTTTGTGAGCCTCAGTTTTTCCATCTGAACAGCAGGAATGAGAACAGTACTCACCTCACAGGAGATGCTGTGGGACTTACATGAGGGGAGAGAGCATGAAAGGGCTCCACTGCGAGTTTGGCCGATGGTAGGTATTAGTGTTAGACTGGTATTTTGAGTTCTTGGATCCCAGGGTGGTACAAACAGTTAATCCTTTGGCTGCTACCCAAAAAGGCAGAGGGAAGCCCTGGCTGCCTACTTAAGAAAAATCAGGTGCTGAAAACCCTGTGGAGCTCAGTTCTATTCTGACACAGGTAAGGGTCACCAGGAGTTTGGATCACCTTCGCGGCAACTGATTATTATGTAGAGTTGTACACCAAAAAGGTGGCTTTCTCAAGTGTCCAAAAGAGAAGGAGGTATATCCTGTAAACTGGTGCCCTCATGAGATTAACATCCCCCTCCAAAGAAATCTATGGAAATAGAGGGCAGAATCAGCCGACAGGGTTATGGGAGAGGAGGGCATTGTGTTAATGACTTCCAACTCAAAGGTAGGACATGGGAGTGAAGACCCACCAGCCAGCAATTCAGCCAGTACTGTCAACCACACCAACTTACTTCAAGTCAGTGACCAGGCAGGAGCGGAACACGTCTTGTAGCTGACTGCCCGTATACAGTGTGGTGACCTGGAAGGAGGGTAGGGAGAGAGCTGAGGTAACAAGGTCTCTGGGAGGTAAGAGCAGCTTGAGTCTTGGAGGAAGACAGACCTGGATTCCAATCCTGGGTCTGCCCCATAACTCACTTGTACAGCCTCAGGCATGCCATGCCCCTTTCTGAGCCTCAGTTTGCCCCCCTTGGAAATGGGAAGGCAGCCTAGGTACCATGTTTGGAAACTGAGAGAAGCCAGAGCCCAGGTGAAGTGAGGAGTTGAAATAATCACTTAGTAAATGTAAGTCAGACCCAGGGTAGGAAGAGAAGGCAGAGGCAGGTGAGACCCTACCTTGTCCTGGATGTCCCATAGCAGGGAAGTGTACTCTGAGGATGCAGGGTCCAGATTGCTGAAGTTCCGGTTGACAATGTGAAAATGCAGCAGGTACTCGCCCTGGGTCACTGAACTCTGGGACGCATAGCCTGGAGCCACAAAGAGGAAGGAGAGTCAGTCAGGTGCCCTTAGCCCTTTGCACAGAGCCAGGGTAGACCCAGGAGGGCCCCCTGCTTGCTGCCATATATTAAAAAAAAAGGTTGCCATGAAGTCAGTTCTAATTCGTGGTGACCCTATATGTATCAGAGTAGAACTGTGTTCCATAGAGTTTTCTGTGGCTGTTCTGGAAGTAGATTGCCAGGGCTTTCTTCTGAGTGCAGCTGAGTGGGTTAATTCTCTGTACTTCACAGGGCCGTAACCCACTGCCGTTTAATAGATTCTGGTTCATAGCCACCCTGCAGGATGGAGTAGAAGTACCCCATAGTGTTTCCAGGGCTGTCTGTCTTTGTGAAAGCAGACTGCTGTTATCTTTTTCCTGAGGAGACAGCTCATGGGTTTAAACAATCAAACTTTAGTGGAGCACTTTAACCACAGTACCAACAGGACTCCCTAGGGCCATAGTTAAATAAAATCAGGCCTGTATGAAGAGGGTTGCTGGGGGTCCAGAATGGAAAGTTGCCCTAAAGAGAGGGAAGGTTGGGCTATTATGAGGATTCTCTTGAGCTGAACTTTCTTGCTTATGCCTGTGTAATTCCTTTTCTTGATACACTCTTTCACCTACTTTTTCCCCCTAGGAAATTCCTATTAGTGTTTCAGTAGCCCAACAAAGCAAGAATTCTACTCATTTGTTGTTGCTAAGTGTTGTCAGGTTGGTTCCTACTCAGAGCAACCCTACAAACAACAGAACGAAACACTGCCTGCTCTTGCACCAGGCCCACAATTGCTTCTTTTATTTATTTATTTTTATGATTAAGTGGACGTTTACAATCAAAGTCGGTTTGCCATATAAAACCTCGAACACCCACCTCTGTGTAACTCTGTCTGCTCTCTTCATCCTGTGACAGCACACTCTTTCTTTCCATTCTTCCACTATCCACTCAACCAGCAGTTGCCCCCTACCCTTCACTCCCTCCTCTCCCTTCTAAAAGGACACCAGTTGGACAGCCTCATGTATATATTAAACTGTGAAGCGCACATACCACCGGCATCACTCTGTGTCCCCTAGTCCAGTCCAATCTTTGTCTGAAGTGCTGGCTTCAGGATTGGTTTCAGCTCTGGGCTAGCAGCAAGTCCAGGGACCACATTCAGAGGGGATCTTGCAAGATATTGGATCATCAAGTCTGGTCTTTCTAATAGAGTTCTAGATCTGCACACCCCTTTTCTTGTGCTGCGCCAGGGACTCTATGTTGTATTCCCTGTCAGGGCTGACTTTGGTGGTGGCTGGAGACCATCTAGTTCTGGTCTCATGCTGATGTGGTCTAATCATATGGACCCTGCTGTCTCCTGGGCTCACATTTTCCTCGTGTCTTTGATGTTCTTGGTTTTCATCTGCTCCTGGTGGATTGAGACCAGTTGATGTTCCTTAGATGGAAGCTTGCTGAGTTTTAAGACCCCAAGTGCCACTCAGCAATATGGGATGTAGAACAGTCTCTGAGAAAAAGACTGCTTACATCAGTTGACCTTGATGTCCCCTGAAACCGTGGTCCTTGGGCTCCTGTCCCTGCCACTTTGTCCTTTAGCATTTTGGGTTGTGTTTAAAAACCCTTTTAGCTTATGGTATAATCCGGTTGTGCTGACCTACCTTCTACTGTGTGCTGTCGCACACTTCACCTAATTAAATTCCTATTGACTGTCTGATCTATGAGTAACCCTCTACCTCCCACCCCACGCTTGTCACCATCAAAGAGAATTCTCTTCTGTGCGCAAGCCGTTCCTTAAGTCCTTAAAATAGTGGTCTCATGTAGTATTTGTCCGTTTGCAGCTGACTGGTTTCACTCAGCATAACGTCTTCCAGTTGATTCTGAGTTATAAAATGTTTCATAAAATCATTGTTCTATATCATTGCATAGTGTTCCATTGCATAAATATACCATAGTTTTTTTTATCCATTCATCTGCTGAGGGACACCTAGGTTGATTCCATCTTTTTGCTTTTGTGCCGCAGTGAACATGCATGTCCATGTATGTGTTCATGTGACAGCCCTTCTCTAAGATATAATTCCAAGCAGTGAGATTGCTGGATCTTATGGTATTTCTGTTTCTAGCTTTTTAAGAAAGTGCCAAATTGCTTTCCAGAGGCTGTACCATCTACAGTCAGTTTTATCCTTAAGTCTACCACTGCAGCCACTGTGTCAATCCATTTTGTTGAGGGTCTTCTTTTTCACTCCCCCCTCCACTCTGCTATGTGTGATGTCCTTCTCTCTCCAGGAACTGATCACTCCTGACAACACGTCCCAAGTATGTAAGATGCAGTCTCGCTATCTGGTTGTACTTCTTCCAGAACAGATCTGTTCTTTTGGTAGTCTGTGGTACATTCAGTGTTCTTCTCCGGCACCACAGTTCAAAGGCATCAATTCTTCTTCTGTCTTCCTTGTCCTTTGTCCAGTGTTCACATGCATATGATGTGACTGGAAATACCATGGCTCTGGTCAGGTGCACCTTAGTTTTCAAGGTGACCTCTTTAAGAGCTTTTCAATACTTTAAAAAGGTCTTTTGCCCCTGATTTTCCCAGCGTACATGTCTGTTGATTTCTTGACTGCTGCTTGCAAAGGCATTAGTTGTGAAACCAAGTAAAATGAAATCCTTGACTATCTCAATGCATTCTCCATGTATTATGGTGTTGCTTACCGGTCCAGTTGTGAAGATTTTTGTTTTCTTGATGGGCAAAATCCATACTGAAAGCTGTGGTCTTTGATCTTCATAAGTAAGTGTTTCAAATTCTCTTCACTTCCAGCAAGGAGGGTTGTGTCATGCATAATGCAGGTTGTTAGTGAGTTTTCCTCCAATCATAATTTTACCCTGTTCTTCATATCGTCTAGCTTCTCAGATTATTTGCTCAGCATACAGATTGACAAGGCATGATGAAAGGATACAACCGTGATGCAGACCTTTCCTGAATTAAAACCATGCAGTGTCCACTTGTACTGTTCGCACAGCTGCTGCTTGTTCCATGTACAGATTCCTCATGAGCACAATTAAGTGGTCTAGAATTCCTATTTTTTACACAGTGTTATCTGTATTTTGTTATGGTCCATACAGTTGAATGCCTTTACATAGTCAGTGAAACACAGGTAAACATCTCTGCTTTCAGCCAAGATCCGTCTGACATCAGCAGTGATATCCCTGCTTCCATGTCCTCTTCTGAGTTCAGCTTAAATTTCTGGAAGTTCCCTATCAGTATACTCTTTCAGTCACTTTTAAATGATCGATTGGAGCAAGATTTTACTTGCATATCATATTAGCACCCTGTTAATAAAAGTGTCACTGACTTAGTTGTCACTCTAGCAATCTTTGGTTCACTTGACTGAGTTTCTTAGAGACAGAAGCTGCATCTTTATTTCTACACTCAGCACAGGGCTTGGGACAGAATCACCACACATCAATACTTGTAAAATGAATGAATGTGAACCGTCAAGGACTGAAATGATTGTTTTTCACTTGTTCACTCATTCTTCTGTTCATCCAATAACTTGGCTAGAATGTGCTGACATACTGAGAATCAACCAGACAGACCCTAATGCCCCAGAGCCCACAGTGTGAGGGGGCAGTCAGAGAACTGAACAAATGATTCTAGTGACATGTGGAAAGTGCTGGCCTGCTGCCCATCTAGGCACCGTGGAGCCGTGTACAGCAGTCTCTCACCCTCAGCACTGCTGACATTTGGGGCTACATAACTCTTACATGAACACATGATCCTGTATTTCATCTGGCAACCCACCTGTGAGGTATGGGGGATATAAGCGTCAAGTGGGAATCTCATACTCAGTGTCTCTGCTCCACGTCCTAAGGTCATCTGTGGCTCTGTTGGCCAGCTATGTGGGCGCAGTCATGGCCCATACTGCTGCTTGTCTCTGTTGAGTTTGCTCAGCCTTGGAGGTGTGATCTCACACTACCTGAGGGGCCCCCATGCACGGTGGTGGTGGAGGTCACTGTGAACTCTGCAGGGAAGCCCTAGCACTGAAGGATACTGAGTAGTATCTGTGGCGTCTACCTACTAGATTGCCAGGAGTTCCCTCCCCTAGTTTTGACAACAACCAACATCTTCAGATGTTGTCAGGTGTCTCCTAAAGTGCAAATCACCCCCAGGGAAGAACCACTGATAGGGAGGAACCTCACACAGAGGAACCTGAGACCCTGTTTCAGGACACTGCATGGATAAGACTTTTTGGTTTTAAATTAAAATTTGTTGCTTGAATTGGGCCAAAAATGCTACATCAATTACTTGTAATAACAAGATCCTACCCACAGTGGTTTGGGTAGGAGTGGCCTCTGACCAGACCCAGGGCTGACAGTTTGGAGAGGAAGGACAATTGAACGCAGACCAGTAATGGTCATTGCAAGTCCCAGTTTAGCGTGACTGCTCACCATTGATAGAGAGGCTGCCCCTTTCCAAGGTGTAGGGACCCAGTTGGGTGATGCCTTGGGTTAGCTGGCTCAGCTCCCAGTACAGCCGTTCTCTGTCCAGGCTGTGACCCGCTGGGTCAGGGTGGTAGCTGCAAATGGTGTCCACTCTGGTTGCTGTTCTGTCCTTCTCAGGCCTGGGGAGGGAAAGATGTGGGGACTTTTGGTAGAGGTCCTGAGACCTCTAGGGGGAGAACCAGAAGTAGGGTGGGGCAGGTGAGAGGGGTGGACAAACTGAAAAGGGGGGTAGTCACAGAAAGGGGTGGTGATCACAGGTAAACAGTCAGGACAAGTTCTTACCTCAGGGAGGTGAGTCTACAGTCCGAGTAAAAGGGGCCCAGGCTGCTGTTCTGGAACAAGGGTCTCAGCTGGGGAGGAAGAGAGAGGAGAGTGAACAGGAGGCACTGTGTTTGGGGGAGGGGCTGTTTTTGTTGTTAGCTGTCGTTAAGTTAGATTCTGACTCATGGCGACGCCACACGTACAACAGAAGGAAACCGCCCAGTCCTGCACCATCCCATGATCGCTTCCGGATTGAACTGCTGAGATTCATAGGGTTTTCACTGGCTGATTTTCCAAGCACATAACCAGGCTTTTCTTCCTAGACTATCTTAGTCTGGAAGCTCCACTGGAAGTTGTTCAACATCACAGCAACATACAAGCTTCCACTGAAAAACAGTGGTGGCTGTGCGTGAGGCGTACTGGCTAGGGCCTGGACCCAGGTTTCCTGCGTGGAAGGGAAGAAGTCTACCACTGAAGAGCCGCCACCCTTAATGGAGAGGACCTGAGCAGAGTTTGTCATATCAGTGGGCACTGCAATCCGCATCTCACCAGGAGCTGCAGGACTCTGTCAGTGTAGTTGAACGTGGCCGAGCTGAGGTTGCTCATGTCTGGTGAATACTGGAGGTTGGAGATGGTGAAGTTGAGTGTGAGGATCTTCAGGGCCTGCCCCATAGCTGCAAGACAGGAGGGGAAAAGATGCCCATCCCTGAGAGCTGGCCAGAGACCCGACTGAAGCCCTGCACTCATTATAACCAATTGCCTTCTCTCCCAGTGGCACCATCACCTGCTCCCATGGTCACTGAAGTTCGAACTTGCATAGCTCCCCAGCTCTTCTCTTGCGCCCACCTCCAAGTAACAACAGTTCCACTTGATGGATACTTCTCACTTGGGACCTCTCTCTCTATCCTTATCCCAGCTCAGGCCCGCCTTCTGTCACCTGGATCAGCACCCCCAGCTGACTCACTAGGTTCCCTGTCTGAAGGGACACTGAACACTGGAAGAATCTTTTCTGAAATGAAATTCTCACCAAGGCCACCCCTGCTCCAGTTCTGCCTATTGCTTTCTATGGCCTTCAGTGTTAAGTTCATGCCCATTGCTCTCTGTGGTCTTCAGTGTAAAATTAATGCTTCTTGACCTGGCCTTAAAGATCCTTCCCAGTGTGGGCTCTGCCAACTCTTGGTCTCATGCCAGCCAGACTCTTCTCATTGCTCCCCCGACACCAGGCTGTTTTAGGACACTGAGCGGGTGATTACGCAGTCCCCTCTGACAAGATTGTCCTTCAGATACTACTTGCCTAGATCATTCCTCTACACCCCTATAGATCTAATTCAGATGGAACTTTTTCCACAACCCACCTCCCAAATAATGCCAGGTGCCTCTCCCCAAAATACCTCACATTATATCGTAATAGTCTGTTTCTTTCATAAGACTGGAAACTTCTTGAGGGCAAGAGTCATACGGAATTGCTGGTCTAATCTGTGTGATCATACTAATCACTCTGACTTGAGACTTTTTTTTTGCCTTTGTACTGATTTTTTAATTTTTATTTATTTTTATTATGATTGAGTGAGGATATACAATCCCATATAAATTTGCATACCCATCAGTGAGTGGCTCCCACTGCTCTCCCTGCCTGGTGGCAGCACTGTCCTCTTCTCCGTTCTATGCATGTCATATCCTCCTAACAATCTCCTAGTCCCTCCTCTCCACCCTCTCCCCCGCATCCTGTAAGAGGTCAGCTGGATGACATCCTATAGATGTACAGAACCGCAAGGATGAGGAGGAAAGGAGGGAGACGGTGGGGTACAGATTAGATAAAAACTTGGTTGGGTGAAATCTGTGATAGCACACATTAGAAAGGAGATCAATTTTAACTGGACTTCAACATAACATGATTACTCCTTCCATCTTAACCCAACATTGCAAGGACAGAGTAGCTGGGGCGGGGGGCCAGGGGTCATGCTCTCAGGGGAAATTGAGGCCAATTGGCACAATTAACGTTTTGCTAAGAGAGTCCTCTGCACCCCAAATTGGTGAGTGGCATCTGGAGTCTTAAAAGCTGGCAACCTGCTGTCTGAGGTACACCAAATGGCCCCAACTCAGCAGGAATGGACGATCTCTAAGGACCAAAACGACATGGGGTAAAGAGAACCCAGAAGACAGAGAGACCCATATGAGTGGGTCACTACATCAACACGTGACTGGAGAACTGGATGGTGCCTGGCCATCACCAGTGATAGTCATGATGGGGCTCACAAAGTTGAGTCTCTCAGGCAACACAAAAATGAAAAAAGAGATGCACCCTGAGATCTTCACTAAAAGACTGCAGTTGATAGTCCAGGGGCCTCAGGGTTCCCCTGGGAGCATGGCCCCTGGCCGTGATGCCCCTGTCCATAAATCATAATGGAGGTCAAGTCTTCAGACAGAAATGGCTTGGACTTGGTAACACAGAATGACCATATCTTGTGTGCACTTCGTGACTTGAGACTTTCTGCACTCTGACTTTCCCGGTTCCAGTCTGACACTTGGTGGAGGTGTGCAACTGAAAGCTTCCCTCAGAGTGGAAGCCCCTCCCCCCCAAATACCTGTGGTGGCTTCTGGATGTGCAGGCACTGGTGAAGGAGGCAGGACAGTGGTGGCTAGCCCAGGAGCTGTGGAAAGGACAGTCATCAGGGAAGGATTGAGCCCCCCACATGGAGCAGGGGCTCTCCTGGGGTCCAGTGGCAGTCCAGCCCAGAACAGCCATTCACAGGTGTACCATAAATGAGAATGAAGAAAACAGTGACTGTGAGTGAAGACGTGAGAAAGCTTACAGATGGATCAACCCAAATAAGAACACGTGAGCGAGGGAGAGGCTGAACAAAGAGGGAGGGAGGGAGGGATGGATACTCACAGGCAGATGGGATAGATGGATGGAAGAAAAAATGAAGGGTCAGAAAAAGTAAAATGGAATAAATGTTGGAATTAGAAAAGAAGGAGGTATGGAAGGAGGGATGAGTGGAAGGAAATGACTGGAAAGATAGAAGAATGGATAGGCAGAAAGAGATGAGTGAAACACTGGATGAGTGAATGGGTAAATTTGGCCAAAACCACTTGAGCGTCTGCCAGAGTTTGCACATGGACAGTGAAGTCCCTATCTGGGCCCCCTTGAGCATGAGGCATGGAGTACATGGTCATCATCTGACCTCAGCCCCTGTCCTTGTAGGAAATGCTTGTCTAGGGGTATGTGGAAAATTCTGAATGCTGATACCACAGTCACAGGTTCAGAATAGATCAAAGAACTAGCCTTCTTCCTCCCACTGAGGCTTTGGCTCTAGTCAGGAGACCTACCTGAGTTTGGGTTTGTTGGGAGACCAGTCAGCTAAGGTTTCTGTACCTGCTGCCAAGTCTGCCGTATCAGCAGCCTTGCCCAGAGTCTTCTCTGATAATGAAGGCTGAGAACTGAGTTTCTCTCTCCCAGGTGCTTTTCCTTAATTAGCGATACTCTCTGTTCTGCACATGTGTGTGCGTCATAAGCCCACTTCTACATCTCCTGGGGAGTCTCTCACCTATGGCACCAGAAGGATGCATGCAGAACACCAGCTTTGCACTGGCTTTTGGGAGTGAGTGACTGGCCGCAGGTCACTGGTGTCATTATTGAAACTGCTCTTGCTTTGTCTCTTTCCTCTGTGAATAAAGAGTTACTCCTCCCAGTGCCTGTGTCTAAGTTGTGCTTTCATTGGCAACCCTGGACTTGGACCTTGGCTTGACAGTTTTGCTCTGTGAGCATGCTGGCAGGGGAAAAGTCCCACTGTGATTGAGGAGAGAAGCTTGGTGCAGGACCCACAGAGCCTGACATGGGCGCTGGATGCAAGGATACGTACTTGTAGGTGGCTCAGCTGGACCACGCTCGTTATAACCTGAAAGCAAAATGTCATGCATAAGAGCAAGTGGTAGAATAGTCCTGGCTGCATCCATGCCTTTGTGGACAGGGACAAGGATATCTGTGGCCATCTATGTGCCTTCCAAGATCACACATCACCTCCTCTCTAAAGGTTTTCTTGATACTTCCATTAAAACTGGCCCTTCTGTCAAAGGCTTTCTTGACCCTTAGTTAGAACTGACCCTCCCTCCCTGCCTGTCCAGCATGCCCTCAAGAAGATGCTCTTGTGTTGACATATCTCTGCCCCTACCTATCCATCCCTCCACCAACCCCACCTACGTCTCCACTATTCGACCTTCCCTCCAATCTTCCCCTCATATGACAAGTATTTATTGAGGCTCTTTAGGTGCCAAGAGTCCTTTGGTGATGCAAACAGTGATTGGCTGTGAACTGGAAGGTTGATGGTTCAAGTCTACCCAGAGACACCTCAGAAGAAAGGTCTGTTGATCTGCTTCTGAAAACCAGCCTTTGAAAACCCTACAGAGGACAGTTCCACCCAGGCACACATGGGATTCCCTTGAGTCAAATTCCACTTGATGGCAACTGTTTGTTTTTTAGGTCCAGGCTCCGTTTACATTTTGGGTATATAGTGCTGAACAAAACAGTCTGTGCTCTTTGGAGCTCATATAGGACAGGACACACATCTTGTCTCTCTGTCCGCGGTTCCAGGCACGGGGCTGGCGTATAGAAGATGGTTGGCAAATGCTGAGTGAATGCATAATATGATGCCTATCCACTGTGCACTTTCCAAGGCGGGAAATCCTCAACAATCCTCGCGAGAGCAGAAGCTAAGGAAACAGGTGTGGGCTCAGAACATCAAGGTGCAGACTAGACGTAAACTCAGTGTGGGCATGGGCAGGTCTTTTCACATCTATGTGCCTTAGTTTCCCCCTTTGCTAAAATGGGAGTATCCAAGACACTGGGAGTTTGGCTGCCAAGCAGAAAGCTGGTGGTGTGAACCTAGCAGCCATTCCAGGAGCAAAAAATGCCACACTCTGTTTCCATGAAGATTTCCAGCCTTGAAAAGCCTATGAGGGAGTTCTCCTTGGTCCTGTTAGGGTCACTGTGAGTTGGAGTAGGTTTTGGTTCTATTGAAAGGCCACATCCTCCCTGCCCACTCAAGAGGCAGTGGTGAGAAGAGCAGGAAGGAAGATAGTGTGAGTGCCAAGTGCTGCTCCTAGATTGGGGACGGGGGATACCCTCTTGGTGACTGCTCTCCATTCCTGGGTCCTTAGCTGATGCTGATGTCCAGTGTATCTGTACCTTAGAACCCTTAGTTGTTCAGAATGCGTGTCTGCCTTCCTGGGTAGGGACACACTCAGGACAGAAGCCCACTGGAAGCAAAGAGGGGAGACAGGAGGGAATTTCTTTCTTTGGGGCTCTCCTGAGAAGACTCTTGCATGAGTTAATCATGTGGAGGGTATCAAGGCTTCAGATTCTGACAAATGGTGTTCATGTGCCACTCTCCAGCTACACTGATGTGGGCAAATTAGCCTCTCTGAGATTTGTGTCTTCATCTCTAAAATGGCATTAATCAAGATCTGACCTTGCAGGTGACTGTGGAAAGTGAGCAGTGGAGCCAGGACTCACACCTGAGTTTGTTTCAAGTCTTTCCCTGGAGAACAGACAAACAGAGACCCTCCTGGGAGGAGGGCATGGCCCCAGGGAGATGGGAATGAAAGCTACTCACCATGGGAATGAAGGCTACTGACCATTGAGGTAGAGGCTGTCCTTGTCCAGTGAGTAGGGACCCAGCCGGGTGATGCCACGGGTCTGCCAGCTCAGCTCATGGAACATCTGCTTGGCATTCAGGCCTGGACCCCTGGGTGGCTGCCGGTAGGTGCAGAGGGCGTTCACCCGTGTCCAGGCACCGTTCTTCTGAGACCTGGGGAGGGAGATGCATCTGAGGATGTGAAGGGAGAGGCTGGCTTGCAGGGGATGAAGGCCACCTATGGTTACTGCAGACCTCACACCGGAGTTCTAGCCTCACTGAACCCTTCACAGCATCTGTACCTGGCTGTATTCTTTTACCTTAGTGCCTTTGCACGTGCAATTACTACTGTCTGGAAGACTCTCCTTTTCTCTCCTTATCTGGATAACTTGCCAGTCATTTTTCAGGTCTCAGCCTTGATGCCTTCTTCTCCAAGGACCCTCCCAGGCTAGGTTAAGGGCCCCTTCCAGAACCTCCAGGTCCCAGTGCTTTTCCATCGCAGCCCTGGTTGTGCTATTGTTAGTTGTCACATTGGCTCTAACTCATGGCAACCTTACGTACAACAGGAGGAGATGCTGCCCACTTCTGTGCTGTCTTCGTGGTCGTTGGTATGTTTTGAGTCCACTGTTTTGACTGTTGGGTTAGTCCATCTCAGTGAGAGTTTTTCTTGACTGTCTACTAAACACGATGGCCTTTTCTAGCCACTGTCCTTCTTGACGACATGTCCAAAGTAAGCAACAAGAATCTCAACATCCCCACTTCTAAGGAACATTCCTATTATATTTCTTTTCTTTCTTTTTTTGTTGTGATTAAGTGGAAGCATACAATTCGAAATCAATTTAGCATGTCCGCCTATCTGCAGCTCCTTCTACTCTCCTTGTTTGGTGACAGCACACTCCTCCTTTTCACTCTATACTTGTGGTATCCTTTTAACAAGTTCCTGTCCCCTCCTCCTCACCCTTACCTCTCCCATCTAGAAAGAGACCAGTAAAACAGCATCCTATAAATGCATGGAACCATAAAGTACACACAACATATGGTCACATTGTATCCCTGCACCCAGTCCATTTTTGTCCGAAGAGTTGACCTCAGTAGTGTTTTCTGGTCAGGGCCAGCAGCAGGTGTAGGGGCCATGCTCCCAGGGGGTCCTCCAGGCTCTTAGACCATCACTTGTGGTCTTTTTGTAGAGTTCTTGAGCTGTACCCCTCTTTTTCTTGTTACCACAGGGACTCAACATTGTGTGCCCAATCATGACTGTCTTTGGTGGTAGCCAGGCACCATCTGGTTCTTCTTGTCACATGTTGACACAGTCTCCCATTTACATGAGTCCTTCTGCTCCTGGGCTCTTTTTTCCTCCTGTCTTTGTTGGTCTCGGGTATCATCTGTTCTGGATGAGTTGGAATCTGTGAATCTCTTAACGCAGATTTGTTCTTCTCGTAGTCTGTGGTGTATTCGCTGTTCTCTGTTGACACCATGATTCAAATGCATCAGTTTTTCTGGCTTCTTTTTTTCATCGTCCAGCTTTTGTACTCATTTTCTGAAGCAGTTGAGAATACCATGGCTTAGGTCGGGCACACCTTATTTATCAGTGACATTTTTGCTTTTTAGAACTTTAAAAATGTTGCTTGTAGCAGATTTACCCAGTGAAATACATCATTTAACTTCCCGACTGCTGCTTCCGTGGAAGGTGACTAATGACAACCCTGGTTACCCTCTGTGGATTCATGTATTTTGTGTCCAAATTCCCTCCAGATGGTGGTCTCCATGGAGGGAGGGAATGGGCCAGTCTAGTTCACTGTTGTCACATCAAACCTCCTGCATCTAGCATAAGGCCTGCTGTGTATTAAAATCCATGTCCTCTGAGACCCTCTGTGCAGGAGACCCTGCTGTGCAAAGCGCATCTCCTCCCTCCCCACTGGCTCTGTCTTTGCTCCAGTCCCACTGGCCTATTGCTGTTCAACGAACATACAGAGCTTGTCCTCACCTCAACACCTTTGTCCATGCTGGGCCCACTGCCTGGAACAGTTTTCTTGCCATTCAGTTCCCAGCTCCAGAGTCAGCTCCACAGCGAGACTGTCCTTGTGCCCTGGGAGAAGCTGCTCTTCCATTACTCTCTGTGTTCTACATTGTCTCACTGTGTTTGAAATGATCTTACATAGATACCTATTTCCCTGCTTAGGATCTGTTCTTCTTCAGCAGGTGAGGGCAAGGGGCCGTGTCTGTCTGGTTCCTGTGGCACCCACTGCCTGCCTCAGAGAAGGTGCACCATGGGTGTCTACTGAATGAAAATATGAATGGGCACCAGTAACCCAGTTGCCACAGAGGTGACACTGACTCATGGGGGCTCCACGTGTGTCAGAGTAGAAGTGTGCTCTGTAGGCTTTTCAGCAGCTGAATTTCAGAAGTAGATCAGCAGGCCTTTCTGCTGAGGCACCTGTGGGTGGGCTTGAACCTCCAACCTTTTGCTTAGTACTTGAGCACTTAGTGGTTCCAGGGACTGAAAAACTGTTTCACAACCCAGAGACGGAAACGGACCTTTGCTGTCAAGTCAGTTCTGACCCATGGGAATGCCTCTGCGTCAGAGTAGAACTGCTCCGTGGGGTTTTCTTGGTTGTAATCTTAATGGAAGTGGGTCAGCTCAGCAGGTCTACTGCAGATCACTGGGTGGGTTCAAACTGCCAGCCTTTAGGTTAGTAAAACAAAAACAAACCTACTGCCTTCAAGTTGGTTCTGACTCATAGTGACCCTATACCCAAAAAAACCCACTGTCATTGAGTCACGTCCTACTCATAGTGACTCTAGAGGTCAGAGTAGAACTGCCCCATAGAGTTTCCTGGCACATTTGAACTGCCAGCCTTTTGGTATCACTTAACCTACTATGCCACCAGGGTTTCCAGTGACCCTGTACTGAGAAGAAAATGTTGGCAACACCTAGGGACTGTCCTTAGTACTTGTCAACAGAATGCAAGCTGACTGGAGACCTAGGAATAAAAATGGATGTAGAAGAGGACCTTCCATGGAGAGCCCACAACCCACTCAAGTGGCCTCTGCAGTCAGAGATCAGAACCGGAAATTCCTCAGTGCTGGCAGAGAGGAGGGAATGGGTTGGAGGGAGGGGAGGTCTCACCTTAGCGTAGTGAGCCGGCAGCCTGTGTATCGGGCACCCAGGCTGCTCCTCTGGAGCAGGGGGCTGAGCTGGAAGGGAAGGAGGGAGGCACTGCTGGTCAGATAGGAGCGAGAGTGCTGGTCTGGGCACAAAGCGTCGGCCGGGAAAGCAGGCCTCTCACCAGGTGCTGCATGAGGGTGTTGGTGATGTTGAACTTGAGGGAGCCAGGGTGACCCATGTCGGCTGAGTAGCGGAGGTTGTTGATGGTGAAGTTCAGGGTGAAGGGCTCCTCGCTGAGCTCCTCAGCTGTGGCAGGGGAGAGAGAGGCTGAGGAAGGGGTTTTCAGGACCCTCATGCCCACCTCCAGATCAGTCTGAGGGTCACCAGTTTACGGAGACAACTCCAGCAGGGAATAAAACAACCAAGCCTGTTACAGTGGGCCCCGAGGGTGCCAGAGTAGAACTGTGCTCTACAGGGTTTTCAGTGGATTACTTTTCTGAAGTAGATTGCCAGACCTTTCTTCCAAGGCACCTTGGGGGTAGATTGAAACTCTCAGTGTTGAGGTTAGCAGTTTAGTGTATGAACCACTTGCAGCACCCAGAGACTCCAGCAGGAAATTGGGGTGAGGTTGCTTAATGATTTGGAGCATTAAGATGGGCTCTTTTTACCCAGACATAGGAGGGAAGACTTTGGTGAAAACATTACAAGTTTATTCTTTCCTGGAAGGACAGGCTCAGTCCTGACACACTGATGTGAAATCAGAGACCCCTGACATTTTGACTCACATTCTCTACTCCCTGTCTCTATTTCTGTCTCTCTTTGTGTTTTTTTCTGTCTTTCTCTGTCCCCTGCACTTGCAGTCAGGTATAACAACCTTCCATACATTGGTTAATAGTAAGGCCTTTAATGACATACACACATACATACAAGGTGATCCCAACAGCCACATCAAACTCTCTGCAGTTCTATGTACTCATCTGGAAAATGGAGTAATGGTTCTTTTATCAAAGGCTCTCATAAGACTTAAACAACTGAATCTTTGTAAAGTGCTTAGTGCAGTGCCAGGCAGACAGTAAGCACTACGTGTCTATAATACAAAATAAATAACTGAACACTTTGGGAGTTCACTTTTTACATGGATATATATGAGCTGAGTATTGGAATTATTCATGTCCTACAAAAGAAGTAACCAAAGCCGACAGATGGTTGCCTGCCCCAAGTCACATGGCTGGAGGGAAGATGAGTCTGGCTTTGTACCCAGGTTCTCCAGCCCCAGAGTCTATGCTGTTAACTTCCCTGCTGTGTGAGGCCTCAGACTTGTGTAGCAAGACAGTATGCAGTATTTGGGGGGGGTGGGTGGGTGGGCAGGACTATGCAGAACCCCATGGTAAGTGGCCTAAGTGAACACGTGACACAGCTGAGACCAGAGTCCTGTGACTTAACTCTAGAATAGCTGAGAGGTGTGGGGGCTAAATGGTTTGGGCAAACCTGTGGAAGATAAACCTACTGCCTTCCTTTCCTCCCCGTCCCTGTTTTTCTTTTAATTGATCCCTCTTTCCATGTAGCCATTTGTCCATCTGTCCTTCCTTCAGTCCCTTCTTTCCCTGTGTCATTCTTCTCTTCTTTCTTCCTTCCATTCAACTACCTTTCCTCATTTCTTCCCATCCTTCCTTCTTTGCTTCCATTCATACTTTGTTCTGTTCACCCTTCTTTCTATCCTTCTACCCTTTCTTCTTTCTTTCATCTTTCCATTTCTCTTCCATCCATCTACCTATCTTATTTACCCTTCTTTCTCCCTCTGTCCATCATTTGTCTTTCCCTCCTGCCTTATTCCATCCCGTTTGTCTTCCATCTATCCATCCATCCATGCATTCACCTATCCATCTTTTCTTCCTCCTACACATATTAACTTGGCCCTATTATGAGGGCTAGAGATAGTGGTGAGTAAAAAGAGGCCTTGTGCTCATGGAGTTGATATTGACTTATTAGCCTGCTATCATTTGGGACAAGGTAGTTCTTGCACCCCATTGGCCCAGACTCCTGCAGTGGTGAGAGAGAGCAGTGGAGGGTGAGATGTAAGAGACCAGTGATGGACTTGACTTGGGTTGAGAAAACACAGTCCTAATGCAAGGGCAGTTAAATCGTGGAAACTAACAAGGTACTTATCATAGGGCTTTGGGGGATGCAAAAGGAATCTGGCCCTTGAACACAAGAGGTGTACCCCCCAAATAGCCACTAAATGTAGTGAACCAACCAATAAATGAATAGTGTGGAGTGTTAGATGATGTTTTGGAATATGTGAAATCTAGTTGTATTCATCATTTGCTATGAGGCCTTGGCAGAAGAGGCAGCCTCACTGAGCCTGAGCTTTCTCATCTGTAAAATGGAGCTAAATCTTACATGGTTGTGGTAAGGATTAAAGAAGACAGGCGATGTAACTCTCTTAGCACAGGGTCTACAAGGTCATTGGTTTCAATAAATATTAGCTGAAAATTCAACCACAACAGGTACAACAGTGATATTAAAAAAGCATAAGAATAACAAACAGCTAGGAACTGAATTATACGAAGAACATCAGTGTTCATTGCAGCCGTATTTGCAATAGTGAAAAGGTAGAAACAACCTAAATGTTCGTTAACAGGTGAATGAAAAAGATGTAGTATACACATACAGTGGAAGATGACTCACCCCAAAAAAGGAATGCAGTTCTATTGCATTGCCACTATATTACACTAACTAGTCTATATTACACTATATTACACTATATTACACTAACTACACTAAATAGTCACATGAGAGTAACTAATTATATGATCCCACTTATATGAAATAGACAAGTATATATGAACCAAAGCTTTTAGTGGTCACTAGGAGTGGGAGAGAAGGCAGAAGGGAAGCCACCACTTAGCAGCACTGAGTTTCTGTCAATGGTGGTGGAATAATTTGGAAAAGCATAGTGGTGATGGTTGCCCAATATGATGAATGTAATCAAAGTCACAAAGTTGTAAAAACAATTGAATTGATAATTGTTTTTTGTATATATTTTTTACCACACACACACAAAAAAAAACCCAAACTTAAAACCAACCAACCAACCAACCCAAAGATTTAAAAAAAAAAAAAAAGAGAAAGAAAGAAAAATGAGAGAGAATACCAGGCAACTTTTTTGGATTAAAATGAAAAACTCGTGAGAGCCACATTGTATTTGCATGTGTGTCCTCTTTTCCCTGGGTTGGGACTCTCCACCAGGAGAGAGAGGAGGTATGAGTTATGGGCCCTTCCAGATGTTTCCCTTACTAAGGGTAGGAAATAAAGGAGAACCAGATCTCCCACCAAAGTGGGGGTGGGACCCAGGAAATCAGGGCCAACAGTACTCACTGGTGGTGGTTGAGGGTGAGGCTCCATAGTTGTAACCTGTGGTGAGAAGGGAAAAAGAGCTGCAGAGACTCAGGATGTATAGAAGGGATAAGAAGAGCATCAATATTTATTACAGCCCAGTAGCCAGAAGGTGGAAACAATCTACACATTCATCAACAGATTAATGGCTAAAAAAAGAAAATGACTGTACACACAATGGAATATGACTCGGCCATGGAGAGAAATGAAGCGCTGAGATACATCACAACATGGATAAACCTTCAAACTGTTAAGTAAAAGGATTAGGATTTCTGTGGGAAAAGCAGAGAGAAGAGATTGTGGAGGGAAGTTCAGGTAAGAGGCAACTAGTGTATGAAGTTGAAGTGGCTGGACCCAGTTGTTACCCTCATTAGGGCTTTCTTTCATCGCAATGAAGACTGAATCCAGGCCCAGAATGGGAAATGACAGATGAAGCCTCACTCTGAGGAGATGGAGGCCTTCCTCAGAGATTTTTGAAAACAGAAGACTCCATTTGGGAGATAGACTCTAGTGGTAGCACAGTGCCTTACCACTGACGTAAAGACTGTTCCGGTCTAGACTGTAGTAGTTCAGTCGGTTGACACCATGGGTCAGCTGGCTCAGTTCCCAGTAGAGCCCTTCTCTGTCAAACCTGGGGCCCTTGGGGTCTGAGTAGTAGGTACAGACGGCATCCACTCTGGTGGTTGCTCTTCCTTTCTGAGGCCTGCAGACGGAAGGATATGTGGATGAGGAAACACCAAGAAGGAGTCCTGCCAGTTCCGGGTGGAGAAAAGAAGATAATTGAAGGGGTAATTCTAAGGGAGAAGGTGGAGCTAACTCTGAGGCTGACAGGAGCTCTCCTAGGTGTGTCTCACCTGAGATAACACATTCATTACTGGGGACAGAAAACACTGTCTTTAGAATTAGAAAGCAGGATATAGTGCCCTCATTTATGATAAAACATCATCTGGACCCTATAAACTGTAAACATGGTTTCTTGTCTGTAAGCCTTGAGGATTCTGGGAACAGAGAGGGCATGAAGTGATCAGCTGGAGCTGGAGGTCATAAGAACTCAGCCGTGTGCACAGTGGTCCAGTCAGCCTGCTGAATCACTTCACCCAGGTGTCTCACCTGAGCCAGGCCAGTCTGCAGCCAGAGTAGAGGGGGCCGACACTGGTCTTATTGAGCAAGGGTCCAAGCTGGTGAGAAAAGAAACAGAGGTGAGCAGGAGGCTCCAAGGGGCAGATGGGCTGGTGTGTGGTCATCGTGAGGTCTCACCAGGCGCTGCAGGACTCTCTCAGTGAAGTTGAACTTCACGGAGCCTTGGTGTCCCATGTCATCTGTGTACTGCAGGTTGGTGATGGTGAAGTTGAGGGTGAATGGAACCAGGGCAGGTTCAGAAGCTGAATTGGGGGAGGAAGAGAAAGATGCCATTTAGATCACAGTAATGGTTGGGGTTGCCTGGAACCCTGGCCAGAAGTAACAACAGTGGACTAAGTACAGCCATAGGCTGTAGAAGTTCAAGAACATTCTGGAATTTGCAAAATGTTGAGAACTTTGACTTGCTCATGGGCAGTTGTTGAACACTAAGGGGAACTGTGGAGGTGCAGTTGTTAAAAGCTCAGTTGCAAACTAAAAGGTCAGCAGTTTGAATCCACCATCCAGTTCTTGGAAACCCTGTAAAGCAGTTCTTCTCTGGCTTATAGGGTCACTGTAAGTTAGAATTGACTTGACAGCAAGAGATGTGTTAATGGGTACAAATGTCCCTGTGTGGTGCAACTGGTTTGCAATTGTTTGTTAACCTAAAATTTGGTGTCATCTCCTTCCATGAAGATTACAGTCAAGAAAGCCCTGTGGAACAGTTCTACACTGTAACAGTTGAAGTTGTTGTCAGTTAGAACTGATTTGAACCAGCAAAGGCTTTTGTGTTTTGATTCTGGAATGAGTGCAAAGCTCTGTGCTGGGTACTGTGGGTTCATAGATGGGTAACATATAATGTTATGGATTGAAATGTGTCCCACCAAAATATGTGTTGGAATTCTAACTTGTGTAACTGTGGATGGAATTTACTTTGGGAATAAGGTTTTCTTTGTTATGTTAATGAGGCCATTATCAGTGAAGAGTATGTATTATACCTAACCCCTTTAGAGTTATTGAAAGGCAGATTAGATATAGAAGCACAAGCACAAACTGGGAAAGACAGATACTACGTGAAGACTTCTAAGGACCAAGAAATATTGGGCTGCAGGAGCTCAAGAGTTAAGGATCTCCCCCTACAGCTGACAGAAGGAAAACCTTCCTGAGCTCATGAGACAAAGAACCTTCCGTAAGACGGGTATATCTCACCTCTGAAAATGTGAGAAAATCAATGTCCTTTAAAGCTGACTACTTATGATATTTCTGTTATAGAAGCACTAGATTATTACCAGATGTAATCTTCCAGCATTGTGGCCAGGACAGTGCCTAGACCTTTATAATGCAGGGGAACCTAGGAGGCACATATGTCAAAAAAGTGTACCCAACCCAATGAGTCAGGAGAGCTTCATAAAGGAGGCATGATTTCAGGTGTGACTGAAAGCGTGGGTAAGAGGTAAATGACAGCTGTCAACTGGAAGGAGTGCTCCAGGTGGGAAGAACAGCCTGGGTAAAGGCCTGGAGGTGGGGCAAAACAGCTTCACCTAAGAAACCTAAGCTTCTTTCATTTGGGACACACGATATTTACATATGAGTCTGGAAGGATGCTCTGAGCCCAGAATAGAACAAAGTTTGGACGTAACTTGAGGCCAGATGGAGCCACCTAAAGATTGTCATCGAGACAGGAATTGCATAGACATAGACAGTCCATAGTGGAGGATACTGCAGCCATCCTAGTGAAAGATGCCAGTGGCCTGAGTGAAGACTGAAGTGATGCAGATACTGAGAATGGGAGGACATGGGAGATATTCAGGAGAGAGAAGAGATGAGCTTTGGTTATTGGTGGAGATGGGAGGTGAGGAACAGGAAGGGCCAAGGTTGGCACTTCAGACTCTGTATTTGGTGATGGAGAAATGAGCAGGTTTGAGGGATGATGATGCCATCAGGGTAGACCTATTGAGATCAGGCAGCCTGAGTAATATTCCTAGAGGTTAATAGGGACAGGGTCCCAAGTTTATTTGTATTCTACTGACCACCCAGAAGTTAGTTGGTCAGTAGAATACACACAAACAGATGCACTCCCTCAGGAGGAGTGAGAACACTGAAGAAAGAAATGATTTGGTAGAAATAATGCTAGAGAAATGATTTCCTTATCAATAAGAGCCTGAGGCCTTTCCTACCTGTGGGCTTGGTGGTGAGGACAGGTGCCAGAGAGGATGCTGGAAAGGATGCAGAGGTCGCAGCTGCTGAAGAAGAAATTCCAGGACTGAAATGTAAGGTAAGCTATCTCAAAGGATATGGTAGTGGGGGTGGGGTGGGGGAGGGAAGTGTGTGGGGTACTAAGGAAATGTACAGTTCTTTATGACACTCTAATGCCAGAAACAGTGTCATCCTCAGGAGGGTGGGCAAGGGAGACACTGTCCTTTTCCTCAAAACAATTCACATTCTATGCATGTCCTCTGGACCCTTTTCCTTCCTGATGGTAGGCAGTGGCACGATAGGGGCTAGCAGCCAGGGGCTCCTATTGTTCAAGAGTTGCAAGGTGGTACCAGGCACCAGGCACACAGTGATACTGTGGTCTGTAATACTCACTGGTCTTGGTGGTGGCAGAGGCCCACTGGGTGTAACCTGCAGATAGGATGAGAAGGATACTAAATGTGGAGGCTACTGGGTCACAGTAGAGATGGTGGCTGGACCATCACGGCTGTGATTCCCTTCAAGGAAGACTGAGTCCCCACCTGGCAGTGATAAAAGCCCAACAACCCTTCTCTCCAAGTAGAAAGAGGCCTTGCTCAAAGCCCTCTAATATGAGAGGCTCAGATGGAGGTCTGAATATGGGGTAGGACCTGGCAGGAACTGTGCAACAAGGGAAAAGAGACACCCGTTCCAGCAAAGCCTCTCACCATTGACATAGAGACTGTCCCTGTCTAGAGTGTAGGGTCCCAGCAAGGTGACTCCATGGGTCAGTCGATTGAGCTCCCAGTAAAGCCGCTCTCTGTCCAGCCTGGGATCCTCAGAGTCAGGGTGGAGGGCGCAAATCATATCTACTCTGGTGGCTTCCCCGTCTTTCTCTGGCCTTAGAGGAGAATGTGAGAGATATTAATAAATGGTGCCCTTCGAGAGGAATACTGAGATTCTTTAGGTGTAGAGTAGGAAAGATCCTGAGGAAATGAGACAGTTGAAGAGCTGGATTTGGGCGTAAAGCAGATGCACAAGGCATCTTCATCTAGAGAGAATCCCTGGGGACAGAATTTAACACCTAAAGGAAATGCCCTCCTTGGTCAGAGGAAGGGAGGAGACACTTTGGAGGTACCAAGGAGGAGCTGATTCTGCTGATGGGTTCTGCAGAGCCTGTGGGTGGGAGTGGGGATCAAGGAAATTCTTTGGTGTTGGGGCAAATGCCTCCTGAATTCCACCTCTTTTAAGGCTGCTGTATCCAATGGGACAGGGAGGAAACTGACCAAATACCTTCAGCCAAGGATGACTTGTGTCATCCTTGTCATTTCCCTTCTGAAGGTGTCTTACCTGAGTGAGGTCATCCTGCAGCCAGAGTAGAGGGGGCCAGAACTAGTCTTACTGAGTAAGGGCCCAAGCTGGTGAGAAAAGAGAAGGAGGTGAACAGGAGGGCCCAAGGGACTGAGGGGTGAAGTGTGGGCGTTATGAGGTGTGACTGCCGAGTGGACATCATGGCATTCTTACCAGGTGCTGCAGGATCTTTTCAGTTAAGTGGAACTTGGTGGAGTGCGGGTGTCCCATGTCATCCACATAGCGCAGGTTGGTGATGGTGAAGTTGAGGGTGAATGGAACCAGGGCAGGTTCAGGAGCTGCAGTGAGCAGGAAGAGAGAGTTGTCCCTTTGGATGACAGTAATAGCCAGACTTGCCTGTGACTATGGTCAGAAGCATCCATCAGCAGTGAACTAAGGACAGCCAATGGCTGCAAAAGCTGATGGTGGAAACAGAGCTTTTGTGAAACCAGAGTTATTCAATGAATGTTATTCGAGCATATATGGGTATAAACCTGTGTGCGAACATAAATGAATAAGGCATGGTGTTATGGATTGATGGGTGGCTATACAAAATATATATTGGAACTGTAACTCTTTGTCGTGGATTGAATTGTGTCTCCCGAAGAATGTGTGTAGCTATGTGGCTGGGTCATGATTCCCAGTATTTTATGATTGTCCTCCATTTTGTGATTGTCCTATGCTGTATGTTAAAGGATTAGGGTGGGACTGTAAATCCCATCATAGGGTCACCACCCTGCTCCACTGTAAAGGGAGTTTCCCTGGAGTATGGCGTGTACCACTTTTTATCCTTTCATCCTACAAGAGATAAAAGGAAAGGGAAACAAGCAGAGTTGGGAACCTCACACCATCAAGAAAGCAGAACCAGGAGAAGAGTGCATCCTTCAGACCTGATGTCCCTGTGCCAAGATGCTCTCTGAACGAAGACTGGACTTTATTCAGACCTGACGTCCTTGTGCCAAGATGCTCCCTGAACAAAACAAAGACTTCCTCCAGAGATGGCAAGGGGGAAGGCCTTCCCGTAGAGCAGATATCTTGAATTTGAACTTGTAGCCTACTGGACTGTATAAGAATAAACTTTCTTTTGTTAAAGCCATCCACTTTGTGGTATTTCTGTTAGAGCAGCACTAGCTGACTAAAATACTCTTATACCTTTAAATTATGTCATCCTATATGACAGAGTAGGACTGGCCCTGTAGAGTTGTTTGGCTGTGATCTTTAAGTTTTAAATTATTTTGCTGAAAATGGTTTTTGAAGTTACAGCAGTACATCAACAGGGAATGGCCAGAAATTCAAGGCTTGGAAGAGGATGTGAAACAAGGGGTATCATTACTGTTGTGAGGTGGAACTCGGCTGAAAGCAGAGAATACCAGCAAGATGTTTATCCGTGTTTTATTGACTATGCAAAGGCATTTGTGTGCATCATAACAAATTATGGATAATACTTGGAGAAACTGGAATTCCAGAGCATTTCACTGTGCTCAGATGGCACCTGAGCATAGACCAAGGGGCAGTCATTCAAACAGAGTAAGGGGATATTGGGTGGCTTAAAATAAGGAAAGTTGTATTTCGAGGATTTATCCTTTCACCACACTTCGCCAGTTTGTGTGCTCAGTACATATTCCAAGAAGTTGGAGTCTGTGAAGAGGACTGCATAATCATGAATGCAGGAAGGCTCATTAACAATCTCCAATATGCACAGGATACAACCTTGATTGCTAAAACCCAAAGAGGATCTGAATCACTTACTGATAAAGATCAAAGGCTACAGCACTTCAACATAGAGCACATCCTCACAACTGAACCAAAAAGCAACATCATGATAAATGGAGACAGTATCAAAGTTGTCGAGAATTTCATTTTACCTGGTTCCATCCAAGAAAGCAGCAATCAATAAATCAAAAGACATATTCCTCTAGAAAAATCTGATGCAGATGACCTCTTCAAAGACGTCACACTGATGACTAAGATGTGCCTTTCCTAAAATATGGTGCTTTAAACTGGTTTATTTGCATAGACAAACTGGACAGTGAGAAAGAAGATCTTGAGAAGTATTGATCCCTTTGAATTATGATGTTAGTAAAGAATACTGAACATTTCATGGACTGCCAGAAGAATGGTCCAACGTGTCTTGAAGAAAGTACAGCCAGAATGCTTCTTAGATGTGAGAATGGTGAGATTTAGTCTCACATACTTCCACCATGTCATCTAAAGGGACTGGTCTCCGGTAAAGGACATCTGCTTAGCAAAAGAGCGTCAGGGAAAATGAGGAAGACCATCAACAAGATGGATTGCCTCAGGGTCTGCAGCAATGGGCTCAAACAGGACAATGGTTATGAGGATGGTGCAGGGCCAGGCAGTGTTTTGTTCTGTTGTACATGAGGTTGCTATGAGTTGGAACTGACTCAACAGAACTTAACAACAATAACAATACTCTTTATGGGAGCAGAATGTCAGGTATTTTCTCCTGAGGATCCACTACATGGGTTGGAACTAGTAACCTTTTGGTTAGAGCAGAGTGCTGAACTGTTGGGCAACTAGGGTCCCTTTCAGTCATCGTGAGTTGAAAATTGACTCCAACGCACCTAACAGCATATCTGTGGACATAATCCCATTTGGGAATAGGTTTTTCTTTGGCATATTAGTAAAGTCATATCAGTGTAGGGTGTGCCCTAGACCTAATGACTTCTTTTTGAAAATTTTTATTTTAAGTGAAAGATGACAATTCAAGTCCGTTTCTTGTACAAAAACTTATGCACCTATTGCTATGTGACCCTAGTTGCTCTCCCTTCAATGTGACTAACCATTCCTCCTGTCTGCCCTGTACTTCCCGTGTCCATTCAGCCAGCTTCTGTCCTAATCTGCCTGCTCATCTCACCTCTAGGGAAGAGCTGCCCATTTAGTGCCAGATGTCTGCTTGAGTCAATAAGCACACTCGCATAGTTCAGTCTAATCTCTGTCTGAAGAGTTGGCTTAGGGAATTGTTTTACTTCTGGGCTAACAGAGAATCTGGGGGCCATGTCTTCCAGAGTTCCTCCAGGCTCAGTCAGACCATCAAGTCTGGTTTTTTTTTTTTTTTTTAACTAGAATTTGAGTTCTGCACCCTTCTTTTCTTCCACTCCATCAGAGACTCTGCAGTGTTCCCTGTCAGGACAGTCATTGGTGGTAGCCAGGCACCATCTAGTTCTTGCAGTCTCAGGCTGATGTGGACCTTTCTGTCTGTTGGGCTCATATTTTCCTTGTATCTTTGATGTTCTTCATTCTCCTTTGTTCCAGGTGGGGTGGGACAAACTGATGCATCTTGCATGGCTGTTTGTTAGCTTTTAAGACCCAGACATTACTTAGCAAAGTGGCATGCAAGTAATTTTCTTAATAAACTCTGTTATACCAGTTGACTTAGATGTTCTTGAAACCATGTTCCTCAGATCCATGCTTCTGCTACTCTGACCCCCAAAGTATTTTCTTATATCCAAGAAATTCTTAGTTTTGGTTTAATCCAGGTATGTGGACTTCCCTGCTACTGTGTAGACCTAACAACTTCTGAGTTGTAAAAAGAAGAGATTAGATGTAGAAATCAAAGCACAGACTAAGGAAGGTAGATGCCTTGTGTAGATTGCCAAGGGAGCAAGGAATGCTGGGGCTATGGAGACTGACAGTGACAAAGATTTTCCCTGAAGCTGACAGAGAGACAACCTTTCTCTATGAAGTGCCTTGGTCAGATAGTATTGCTATAACAAATCAAAGGAAAATCGCATGGTTTAATAGGCTACAATTCTAAATTCAGGGTGCTTTCTCCAAGGGAAAGTTTTTCTCTTGTCAGCTGTGGAGGAAGGTCTTCATACTTAGTCTTCTCTTGGTTTGGGAGCATCTCAGTGCAGGAACTTCAGATCCAAAGGATGTGCTCTGCTCCTGGCACTGCTTTCTTGGTGGAATGAGGTCATTTTTATCTCTCTGCTTAGTTCTGTCTTTTATATCACAAAAGAGATTGGCTTAAGACATGCATCTTGTAGAACTCATCAATATATCTGCCACTAATCTGTCCCGTTAAATGATAGTGAGAGGATTTACACAACATAGGGAAATGACATCAGATGCCAAAGTGGTAGGCAATCACATAATAGTAGGAATCATGAGCTAGCCAAGTAGACAGATATTTCGGGGGTAACACATTCAGTCTGTGACACTCAGTGCCCTGAATCCAGATTTGTAGCCTCCTACATTGCAAAAAAATAAATTTTGGTTCTTTAAATCCCTGTGCTTGTAATATTTCTGCTACACTGGCAGTAGGTAACAAAGACATGCCCTTCTCTCTGATACTACAGCCAGGGCAATGATCAGACCATTAAACTACAGGGTAAGCCATGGGCATATAAGTCCAGGAGGGGCACCCGACCCAGTCAATCAGGAACACTAAAGCAGCACCATTACAGCCATGATTTTAAGAAAGAGTAAGAGTTTGCTACATGACAGCCAAAATTGATAAGAATACTCTGGGGAGGAAGAGCCGGGGCAAAGGCCTGGTGGTAAGTCAGAGCAGTTGCATACAAGAAACCTCAACTCCTTTTATTGTAGCTGCAGGAAGTAAGACTTGGGACTGGGAGGATCCTCTTAGCCCAGAAAGAGAGGGCTGTGACTACCCAGAACAGAGGCTGGATGTGACTTGAGGCCAGGTGAAGCCTTCCAAAGGCTGTCAACAGGACAGGAATGAGGCTGATATATGTAGGCCAGAGTGGTGGGTAATACAGCTGTCTTACTCGAAGGTGCTGGTTACTTGAGTCAAGTGTTAGTTGATACAGATGCAGAGAAAAGATAATCTTGAGAGATGGAAGTATGTGAGAAGTGAAGGACAGGAAAGTGATGACCAAGGTTAGTGAGTCTGTCATTGGGTTAAGTGATGAAGGAAATATCAGGCCTGAAGGATGATGATGACTTTATGGTGGACATATTAGACAAGCAGCCCGAGTAATGTCTCAAGAGGTGGATTGACTAAGGGTCAGGAGTTGATATGAACTGTGTGTTTGTATACCCAGAGGCTAGGTGGTCTACAGAAACACTCATAAATGGATGAGCTTCCTTGGAGAGTGTGAGCCATGAATGAACAAATAATTTCAAACAAGTAATGCTGGAGAAACGATCTTGTTATCAATAAGAGCCTGAGCTTTTCCTACCTGTGGGCTTGGTGATGTGGACAGGTGCCAGAGAGGATGCTTGGAAGGAAGCGGAGGTCACAGATGCTGGGGAAGAAACACCAGAGTTGAAATCCAAGGTGAGCTATCTCTAAGGAAATGTCAGTAGGTGGGGGTGAGTTACTTGGTAAGGAAATGTGTAGTTTTCTTATGTCCCTGTCAGGTTGGGGAGAGGGCATCATCCTCAAGAGTGTGGCTAAGAGGTGATCCCTGCCATTCCCAACCCAGTCCACATTCTGTGTATGTCTTTTGGATCTTTTTTGTCTTGATGGTAATCAGTGGCATGGGTGGGATTGACAGGTCCAGCAGCTTCCAATGTTTTAGGGAGGTAGGGTGGTCCCAGGCACACAGGGATATTGGTGTCTGAAATACTCACTGGTGGAGGTGGTGGATGAAGCCCAGTTGGTGAAACCTGCAGATTGAGTAGTGAGGAAGGGGAAGGAAGAGACATTCAATGAGGAAGCCACTTGGTCACAGTAGAGATGGTGGCTGGACCATCACAACTGTGATTTTTTTCAAAGAAGACAGAGCCCCTGACTGGCAGTGATCAAAGCCATACACTGCCATCTAGCAGAGACAGAGGCTTTGCTCAAACCCTCTAAATTGGTAGGCCCAAATAGAAGTCTGAACTTGGGGCAGATACCTGCCCTAGCAGGACCCATCAAGCAAGGGGGAGGAGACCTCCCACCTCAGCATGACCTCTCACCATTGACATAGAGACTATCCCTGTCCAGGGTATAGGGGCCCAACTGGGTGACCCCTTGGGTCAGCAGGTTCAGCTCTCTGTAAAGCTGTTCTCTGTCCAGCCTGTGATTGCCTGCATCACGGTGTAGGGTACAGGTGGCGTCCACTCTGGTGGCTTCCCCATCTTTCCTGGGTCTGTGGAGGGAGGATACATTAAGTGACAACAAATGGAGTCATCCAGGGAGGGGTCTTGTGGTTCTTAGGGGTAGGATGGGATGGGGCCAGAGGCAATGAGAAAGGCTAAGAGTTGTATCTGGAATTAAAGCAATTGGAGACAGCATCTTCGTTTGGAAATAATCCCTGGGGACAGAATTTAACATCCAAAGGAAATGCCTTCTGTGGTCACAGGAAGGGCGTATTCAGGGTGTGAACAGCAAAGGGCCAGTCCTGCTGATTGGCTTTGTAGAGCCTGGGAGTGGGAGCGGGGGCTAGGAGATGTCTTGGTCCTTATACAAGTTCCTCCTGAGTTCCACCTGTGCAGTATTCAGCAGGGCAGGAAGGAAAACTAAATACACGCCTTGGGCCTGAGGACGCGGTGGCATCCCTGCCAGTTGTCTTCCTGTTGTCTCACCTGAGAGAGGTCAATCTGCAGCCAGAGTAGAGAGAGCTGACACTGGTGTTACTGAGCAAGGGGCCAAGCTGGTGAGAAAACAGAAGATGAGCAGGAGGTTCCAAGGGTCTGAAGGGCTGTGTGGGCAGGGATCTGTTGGGGCTTCTAGGGGGTCATCAAGAGACCCGTACCAGGTGCAGCAAGATCCGTTCAGTAAGGTTGAACTTGGTGGACTCCAGATGTCCCATGTCATCTGTGTACCTCAGGTTGGTGATGGTGAAGTTGAGGGTGAACGGTACCAGGGCAGGCTCAGCAGCTGCAATGCAGGAGGAAGAGAAAGGTATAATGGCCAAGGTTGCCTGGGTCCCAGGCCCGAAACACCAGCAATGGAATGAGCAAAGCCAAGGGCTTCAGGAGCCAAAGGAGTGAACACTGTGGAATTTGCAAGACACTGGGAACTTTGACTTATTCATTGACCATCAGTTGATCAAAAATGGGTACAAAGCTGTGTTGTGCTCTGTGAATTCACAGACAAATATGGTGCTATGCATTCAATTGTGTATCCCCCAAATGTGTTGATATCCTGACTGTAATACCTGTTGATCATGGACTTGCAGTATGATAGAGCAGAACTGCCTCGATAACGCTTTTTAAGCTTTAATGTTTAATTTTTTAAAGTCATTTTGTTAAAAAATAGTTTAAAAATGGTCACAGCAGTACATTGACAGGAAAGTACGAGAAATTAAAGGCACATTCAGATGGGATATCAAATGGGGAATATCATAGCTAATGTGAGATGGATCTTGGGTGTGAAAGCAGAGAATTGTAGAAGGATGTTTATCTGTTTTTTATTGACTCTGCAAAGGCATTTGACTGTATGGATTGTAACAAATTATGGGTAACCTTGAGAAGAATGGGAATTCCAGAAAACAGTACTCACAAGTAACCTGTGGTTAGATGAAAAGGCAGTCATTGGAATAGAGCCAAGGGATACTGTGTGGCTTAAAGTCCCAAAAAGTATGCCTCAGGATTATATCCATTCACCAATCTGCCTGTTGAATAAAGAATCCTAGAAGCTGTATTATGTGAATAAGAAAAGAGCATCAGGATTAGAGGAAGAATCATCAATAACCTGTGCTGTGCAGAAGATGCAACCTTGCTTACTGAGAGAGAAGAGGACATGAAGCATTTACTCATGAAGGTCAAAGACTACAGTATGTATTGCACCTCAACAGAAAGAAAGAAAAATCCTCACACTGGACTAATGAAGACCATCTTGATAAATGGAGAAAATATTTAAGATGTCAAGTATTTGATTTTACTCGGATCCACAATCTATGCCTTTGGAAACCAACCTACTGCTGTCAAGTCAGGTCCAACTCATAGTGACCAAAGAGTTTCTCAGGAGCACCTGGAGGATTTGAACTGCAGACCTTTTGGTTAGCAGATGCAGCATTTAACCCGCTACTCCACTGGGGTTTCCTGTTCTTGGGAGCAGTACTCAGTAAATCAAATGACGCATTGCTTCAGGCAAATCTGCTACAAAAGACCCCTTTAAATTGTTAACAAAATTAAAGATGGCATGCTAAGAACTAGAATGCTCTGAAGTGCTCCTAATGAAGCCCTGGTGCTTTCAGTCCCGTCTTATGCCTCTGAAAGCTGTTCAAGGAATAAGAAGGAAGAATAATCCATGCCTTTGAATTATAGTGTTGGTGAAAAGTATTGAATATCCCATGAACTGCCAGCCACACCAGCCAAGTGCCGGCAAGTTGGATCCGACTCATGGCAACCCTAGGGGCCAGAGTGAACTGCCGGAGAATGACCAAATCTTTCCTGGTAGAAGTATTGCTAGAATGCTCATTAGAAGCAAGGATGGTGAAGCTTCATCTTACACACTTGGATATGCTGTCAGGAGGGACCAGTCCCTGTATAAGGACATCATGTTTGATGAAGCAGAGAGTCAGCAAAAGGAGGAAGACTCTCAGGTGCCTGAGGACATGGCCCTCAGACTGCCTGTTAGCTCAGAGCTGAAACTAGTACTGAAGCCAACTCTTGATGCAAAGATTGGGCTGGACTATAAGATACAGGGAACTGCTGGTCACATAGTGGTTAAGTGCTGTGTCTGCTAACTAAGGGTCAACAGGCACTCATTGGAAACTCTATGGGGCAGTTCTACTCTATCCTACAGGGTTGCTATGAGTCAGAGTCAACTTGATGGTAATGGTTTTGTTTTTTAGAAGACAGAGTGATGCTGGTGAAGAATGTGCTTCTTGGTGTAAATATATACATGAGGCTGTCTGAGCAGCTCCTGTCCAAAGGTGAGATGAGAGGGTAGAAGGGGAAGGAATTACTTGATGTGGAAGTTTAGGGTGGAAAGGAGAAGGAGTGTGCTGTCAGGAAGGGAAAGCAGTTAGAGTTGCAAAGCAGTGTATGTGTGGTTTTATATTACAATTTGATATAGACTGTGAACTTTCACTTTAATCACAATCAAGTATAAGGGAGGGAGGGAGAGAGGGAGGAAAGAAGGAAGGAAGAGGCTCAATGACAATGACATGGATTGACATAGTGGCTGCAATAATGGGCTCAAGGAAAACAATGATTGTGAGAGTGGTTCAGGAAAAGCCAGTGTTGCCTTCTGTTTGACGCTGGTCACTATGAAAGGAAATGACCTGAAGGCACCTGACAACAACAGCACATCAGTGCAGGGTGTATCTCAACCCTAATGACTTCCGACTTATAAAAATAACAGATTAGATGCAGAAGAACAAGCACAAACTGGGGAAGTGAGAAGCCATGTGCATATCACCAAGAAAATGAGGATGCTGAGGCTACAGAAGCTAAAAGTGACAGAGATTTTCCCTGGAGCTGACAGAGAGAGCATTCCCCTAGAGCCAGTACCCCGAATCCAGGCTTCGAGCCTCCTGACATGTAATAAGATAAGTGTCTGTCCTACAAATCCACCCAGTTGTAATAATTGTGTTACATCATCATTAAGAATGTCAGACATGCCTCAGTCGCTGGTGTCATGGCCAGGGCAGTGCTCAGATCACTAAGCTGCAAGATGAGCTGGGGAAATATGAGTCCAGGAGGGGCACCCACTCTGTGACTCAGGAAAATTCACAAAGGGAAGCATCACTTCGGGTGTGATTATAAGAAGGAGTAAGAGTTTGGTGGATGTCAGCCAACAACTGGAAAGAGAGCTCGAGAGAGGAGGAAGAGCCTAGAGGATGGCCTGATGGGAGGGCAGAGCTCCTGCACACAAGACACCTCCAGCCCTTTCATCATGGCCAAGAAAGTAAGATCTAGGACTGGAAGGATCATCTTAGGCCAGAAAGGGGAGGCTATGGCTATCCAGAACAGTGTTTGGGTGGGACTTGAGGCCAGTGGAGCCATCGAAAAGTTGTCAACAAGACAGGAACTGGGCAGATATACATAGACCAGAGTGGTGGGTAGTACAGCTATCCTAGTGGAAGATGCTGGTTACTTGAGTCAAGTATTACGTGATGCTGATGTAGAGAAAAGAAAATCTTGAGAGATGGTGGAGGTGAAAAGTGAAGAACAGTGATGAGCAAGGTTGGCGAGCCTGCCATTAGGTTTAGTGACGAAGGAAAGATCCTGTCTGAAGGATGATGATGACTTCAGGGTGGACGTGTTAGACAGGCAGTCCAAGTACTGTCTCAGGAGTTGGATTGACTAAGGGTCAGGAGCTGATGTGAGCTGTGCATTTGTGTACCCAGAGACTAGGTGGTCTACAGAAACACTCATAAATGGATGAGCTTCCTTGGAAAGAGAGAGCCATGAAAGAACAAATGATTTCAAACAAATAATGCTGGAGAAATGATTTTGTTATCAGTAAGAGCCTGAGCCATTCCTACCTGTGGGCTTGGTGATGTGGGCAGGTGCCAGAGAGGATGCTGGGAAGGGCATGGAGGTGACACGTGCTGGGGAAGAAACACCAGAGTTGAAATCCAAGGTGAGCTATCTCTAAGGAAATGGAAGTAGGTGGTGGGGTTGGGGTACTAGGTAATCAAATGTGCTTTTCTCTTAGGTCCCTGTCAGCCTGGGGAGAGGGCATGATCCTCAAGAGCATGCCCATGGGATGAGTCCTGCCATACCCAACTCAGTCCATATTCTATGAAAATCTTTTGGACTCTTTCTTCCTATGGTAAACAGTGGCCAGGGTGGGGTTGACAGGTCCCGCAGCAACTAGTGTTTCAGAGAGGTGGGGTGGTCCCATGCACAAAGAGATATAGGCATCTGTAATACTCACAGGTGGAGGTGGTGGCTAAGGCCCAATAGGTGAAACCTGCAGATGAGGTGGTGAGGAAGAGACATTCAATGAGAAGGCCACTTGGTCACAGTAAAGATGATGGCTAGACCATCCCAACTCTGATTCCTTTCAACCAAGACAGAGCAACCCCCACCCCCAGTGATGATCAAAGGCCATACACCACTTGGCCATCTAGGACAGACAGACGCCTTGCTCAAAGCCCTCTAAAATAGTAGGCCCAAATGGAAGTCTGAACTTGGGGCAGATACTTGTCCTAGCAGAAACCATCAAGCAAGGGGGAGGAGATCTCCCACCTCTGTATGGCCTCTCACCATTGACATAGAGACTGTCCCTGTCCAAGGTATAGGGGCCCAGCTTGGTGACCCCTTGGGTCAGCAGGTTCAGCTCTCTGTAAAGCTGTTCTCTGTCTAGCCTGTGACTGTCAGGATCACGGTGTAGGGTACAGATGGCGTCCACTCTGGTGGCTTCCCCTTCTTTCCTGGGTCTGTTGAGGGAGGATAAGTGAGATGACAAGAAATGGAGTCATCCAGGGAATGGACTTGTTGTTCTTGAGCAGTAGGATGGGATGGGGCCAGAGGCAATGAGAGAGGGTAAGAGCGGTATTCTGGGATTAAAGCAAAGGGAGAAGGCATCTTTGTGTGGAAATAATCCCTGGGGACAGACTTTAACACCCAAAAGAAATTCCCTCCTTAGTGACAGAAAGGGAATGTTCAGGGTGTGAACAGGAAAAGACAGTTCTGCTGATTGGCTTTGTAGAGCCTGGAGTGGGACTGAGGACCAGTAGATGTCTTGGTCCTTAAACAAGTGCCTTCTGAATTCCACCTGTGCAGTATTCAGCAGGGCAGGAAGGAAAACAAACAGATGCCTTGGGCCTGGGGACACAATGACATCCCTGCTGGTTGTCTTTTCTGTTGTCTCACCTGAGAGAGATCAGTCTGCAATTAGAGTAGAGAGAGCCCACGCTGGTCTTATTGAGCAAGGGGCCAAGCTGGTGAGAAAACAGAAGGAGGTGAGCAGGAGGTTCCAAGGGTCTAAGGGGCTGTGTGGGCAGGGATCTGTTCAGGTTGCTAGGGATCATCAGGGGGCCATACCAGGTGCTGCAGGATGCTTTCGGTTAGGATGAACTTGGCAGATCCCGGGTGTCCCATGTCATGTGTGTACCTCAGGTTGGTGATGGTGAAGTTGAGGGTGAACAGTACCATGGTAGGTTCAGCAGCTGCATTCAAAGAGGGAGAGAAAGGTATAATGGTCAAGGTTGCTTGGGTCCCAGGCCAGAAACACCAGCAATGGAGTAAGCACAGCCATGGGCTTCAGGAGTTAACGGAGGGAACATTTTGGAATTTGCAAGACATTGGGAAGCTTGACTTACTCATTCAGTGACTTAGTTGAGCAAAAATGAGTGCCAAACTGTGTTGTGTACTCTGTGAATTCATAGACGGATAACTTACAGTGTTATGGATTGAGCTGCATACCCCGAAAATATGTGCTGAAATCCTAACCCTAATATCTGTGGACCACCACCACCAAACAAAACCCAAAGCCAGAGCTATTGAGTCAATAGTGACCCTATAGGACAGAGTAAAAGTGCCCCAGATTTTCCAAGGAGCACCTGGTAGATTTGAACTGTTGATCTTCTGGTTACTAACTGTAGCACTTAGGCACTATGCCACAAAGATTTCCTGTGGATCATAGGTTTCCAAAATGACAGACTAGAACTCTCTCGATAGGGCTTTTTAGGCTTTAATGCTTAATTTTTAAAGTTATTTTGTTTAAAAGTGGTCACAGCAGTACACTGACAGGGAACTGCTAGAATTTCAAGGCACATTCAGACAGGATATCGAATGAGGACTATCATAGGTGAGGTTAGATCTTGGATGAAAGCAGAGAATTGCAGAAAGATGTTTACCAGTGTTTTTGACTCTGCAAACACGTTTCAATGTGTGGGTCACAATAAATGATGGGTAACCATGAGAAGAGTGGGAATTCCAGACACCTTAATACTGCTCATAAGAAACCTGTGCTTAGATGAAAAGGCAGACACTGGAACATATCCATGGGCTGCTGTGAGGCTGAGATTCTGGAAAGGTGTGTCTCAGGATTATATCCACTCACCATACCTAGTCAATCTGTCTGTTGAAGAAATAATCCTAGAAGCTGTATTATGTCAATAAGAAAGGCCCATAAGTATTGAAGGAAGAGTCATCATGCAGATGATGTAGCCTTGCTTGCTGAAAGAGATGAGGACATGGAGCATTCCTGATGAAGGTCGCAGACTATAGCTTTCAGTATGTGTTGCCCCTCCACATAAAGAAAGCAAAATTCCTGACAATTGCGCTAACAAGGACTACCTTGATAAACGGAGAAAATATTTCATTGTCAAGTTTTAGATTTTACTAGGATCTACAACCTATGCCCTTGGAGGCAGGAGTCAGGAAATCAAGTGACAGACTGGGGCAAATCTGCTATGAAAGACCTCTCTAAATTGTTAAAAAAAAAAAAAAAAATTAACAATTAAGAACTAGAGTGCTCTAAAGTGGTCCTCAGCAAGTCATGGTGTTTTTAATTGCCTCACATGCCTGTGAAAGCTAGGCAAGGACTAAGAAGGAAGAATAAAGATGCCTTTGAATTGTAGTGTTGGTGAAGAATATTGAATATCTCAAGAACTGCCAGAAGAATGATCCAATCTGTCCTGGCAGAAATACTGCTCAAATGCTCATTAGAAGCAAAGATGGTGAAGCTTCATCCTACATACTTGGATATGCTGTCAGGAAGGACCAGTCCCTGTATAAGGACGTCATGCTGGATAAAGTAGAGTCAGCAAAACAGAGAAAGACCTTCAGTTCCCTGAGGACATGGACCTTCAGACTATTAGCTCAGAGCTGAAGCCAGTACCAAGGATTAGACTGGACTCTAAGACTCAGAGTGATGCTGGTGAAGAATGTGCTTCTTGGCTTGGATATATACATTAGCCTGTCTGAGCAGCTCTTGTTCAGAGGCAAGATGGGAAAGTCGAAGGGGACTGGAGTTGATTGAATGGGTGGTAGAAGTGCAGTGCTGGAACACAGGAGAGTGCTGTTACCGGGCTGGAGAGCAGTTAGAGTTGCACACTGATGTGTGTGTGTTGGGGGTTTATACGGCAAATGCATCTGGACTGTAAACATTCTTTTTAAGTTCAATAAAATATTTAGAAAGAGAGGAAGGAAGAAGCAAGGGAGGGAGGGAAGAGAAAAGAATCAAGGGAGGGAGAAAGGGAGGGAAGGAAGGAGGGAAGACAATGAATGACATGGGTGGACACACAGTTGCTGCAGTGGGTTTGGGAAAACAATGATTATGAGGATGATTCGAGACAAGACATTGTTTCCTTCTGCTCTACGTTGGTCACTATGAGAAGAACTGATTTCAAGGCACTTTACAACAGCAGCAGCAATCCAGGATGTATCCTAGAACTAATGAGTTATAAAAATAACAGTTAGATACAGAAGAGCAAGCACAAACTGGGAAGATGTCGTGTGCATATCATCAAGGAAATGAGAATGCTGAGGCTAAAGAAGCTAATAATGACAGATTTTCCCTGGAGCTGACAGAGAGAGCATTCCTCTAGAGCCAGTACCCCGAATCCAGACTTCTAGCCTCCTGACATGTAGGAAAGTAAGTTTCTGTACTATAAATCCATCCAGTTGTAATAATTGTGTTACAGTAGCATTACAAATGTCAGACATGCCTTAGTCTCTGGTATCATGGCCAGGGCAGTGATCAGATCACTAAGCTGCACGATGAGCTGGGGAAATATGAGTCCAGGAGGGGCACCCACTGTGACTCAGGAAAATTCACAAAGGAAATAATCACTTTAGGTGTGATTATAAGAAGGAGTAAGAGTTTGGTGGATGTCAGCCAACAACTGGAAAGAGAACTCGAGAGAGGAGGAAGAGCCTAGAGGATAGCCTGATGGGAGGGCAGAGCTCCTGCACACAAGACACCTCCAGCCCTTTCACTGTGGTCAAGAAAGTAAGATCTAGGACTGGAAGGATTGTCTTAGCCCAGAAAGGGGAGGCTGTGACTATCCAGAACAGGTTGGATGGGACTTGAGGCCAGGTGGAGCCATCTAAAGATTGCCAACAAGACAGAAACTGGGCAGATATATGTAGGCCAGAGCTGATGTGATCTGTGTGTTTGTGTACCCGGAGACAGAAACAATCATAAGTTGATGAGCTTCCTTGGAGAGAGTGAGCAATGAAACAACAAATGATTTCAAACAAATAATGCTGGAGAAATGATTTTGTTATCAGTAAGAGCCTGAGCCTTTCTTACCTGTGGGCTTGGTCATGAGGGCAGGTTTCAGAGAGGATGCTGGGAAGGATGTGGAGGTCACAGGCTCTGGGGAAGAAACACTGGAGTTGAAATCCAAAGTCGGCTGTCTCTAAGGAAATAGCAGTAGCTGGTGGGGGTGGGGTGGTAGGTAAGGAATGTATAGTTCCTTTATGCTCCTCTCTGTGTGGGGTGAAGCAACCATCCTCAAGAGCATGGCCTAGTGTTGCCCGTTGACATTCCCAACTCTGTTCACATTCTGTGCATGTTTTTTGGACAGTTATCTTTCTGATGTTAAACAGTGGCAGGGATGGGGTTGACAGGTCCAGCAGCTCCTAATGTTCAAGAGATATGGCATAGTCCCAGGCACACAGGGATCCTGGAGTTTGTAATACTCACTGGTGGAGGTGTTGTTTGAGGCCCAGTGGGTGAAACCTGCAGATGGAGTGGTAAGGAAGGGGGTATGAGAGACATCCAATGAGGAGTTCACTTGGTCACAGTAGAGATGGTGCCTGGACCCTTACAACTGTGAGTCCTTTCAAAGAAGACAGAGCCCCCACCTGGCAATGATCAAAGGCCATAGACTTTTCTGCTATCTAGGAGACAGAAGCCATGTTCATAGCCCTCTGAAATGATATATCGAGATGGAAGTCTGAATTTGGGGCAGATTTATGCCCTAGCAGGACTCATCCAGCAGGGGAATGAGACCCCCACTCCAGTATATCCTCTCACCGTTGACACAGAGGCTGTCTCTGTCCAGCGTATAGGGGCCCAGCTGGGTGACCCCATGTGTCAGCTGACTCAGCTCCCAGTAAAGTTGTTCTGTATCCAGCCTGGGGCCATCAGGGTCAGGGTGGAGGGTGCAGATGGCATCAACGCTGGTGGCTTCCTCATTCTCCTTGGGCCTGTTGAGGGAGAGTGAGGGCAATAACAACAAATGGAGTTCCCCAGAGAGGGGTTCTGACATTCTATAGGGGTAGAACAGAAAGGGGCAAAGTGGCCAAGACACATGTGAAGAGTGGGATTTTGGATTAAAGCAAATACACAAGGCAACTTTGTCTTCAGAGAATCATTTGGAGACAAATTAGTATCCAAACAAAATGCCCTTCTTGGTCACAGGAAGGGAGCATTCCGGGGTGAGGATGAAAGGGCTAGTTCTGCTGATTGGCTTTGCAGAGGCTTAGTGTGGCAGTGGGGACCTGTTTGGTATCTGGCAGAGCAAGAAGGAAATTAATCTAGGGCTTGGAGGCACATGTAGCATCCACGCCAGCTGTGTTTTCAAGTTGTCTCACCTGAGGGAGGTCAGTCTGCAGCCAGAGTAGAAGGGGCCCATAACTGTCTTATTGAGTAAAGGCTCAAGCTGTTGAAAAGAGAGAAGGAGTAAGCAGAAGGCCCAAGGGGCCGAAGGACTGCATGGGCAAGAATAAGGTGGGGCTTGACATTGGTCATTATGGGGTCCTTACCAGATGCTGCAGAACCCTCTCAGTGAAGTTGAACTTGGGGGAACCTGAGTGTCCCATTTCATCTGTGTAGCGCAGGTTGGTGATGGTGAAGTTGAGGGTGAGCGGAACTGGGGCAGGTTCAGGAGCTGCAGTGGGGGAGGAAGAAGAAGTTCTCCTTTTGGACCATAGCAGTGGTCAAGAATACCTGAAACCTGGACAAAAGAACTAGCAGTGGGCTAAATACAGCCATTTGCAGGAGCTGAGGGAGGGAATATTCTGGAATATGTAAGACATTGGGAACCTCACGCATTTGGTGCCCAGTATTTGAGCATTAATGAGTATCAATCTCTGTGTTGGGCTTTGTGGGTTCAAGGAAAAAAAAATCATAGTGTTACGGATAGAAGGGTGTCAACATCAAATGTGTGCTACAAACATAAACCTACGGATCATAGGCATCTGATATGACAGAGTGAAAACTCCCCCATAGGATTTTTAGGCTCTAATCTTATTTTCATGAATTGAAATAATTCAAAAATGTTTGCAGCAGTGCATTGACAGGGAACTGTCAGAAGTTCAAGGCAAATTCAGACAGGATGTGGAGTAAGAGATGCATTATTGATGTCAGATAGATCTTGGCAGAGAATACTGAAAAGATGTTTACCAGTGTTTTATTGACTATGCAAAGGCATCTGACTGTGTGGGTCATAACAAATTATGGATAACATTGTGAAGAATGGGGATTCCAGAACACTTAATTGTGCTCGTGTGGGAACCTGTACATAGACCAAGAGGCAGTCACTGGAACAGAACAAGAGAATACTGTGCGGTTCCAGTCTTTATGATGAACAAATAATCTGAGAAGGTGGATTATTTGAAGAACAGGTTGTTAGGACTGGAGGAAGACTCATCAAGAACTTGTGCTATGCAGAGGCCAGAATCTTACTTGCTGAAAGTGAAGAAGACTTGAAGCAGTTACTGATGAAGATCAAAGACCATGACCTTCATTGTGGATTATACATCAACAGAAAGAAAGGAAAAATTTTCACAAATGGATCAACAAGCAGCATCATGATAAACAGAAAATATTGACACCAAGGATTTCATTTTACTTGGATTCCCAGTAAATGCCTCTGGAAGCAGCAAACAAAAGATCAAATGACACATTGCATCGGGCAAATTTGCTGCAAAACAGCTCCTTAAAGTATTAAAATAGCAAAGATGTCACTTTAAGGACGAAGTTGCACCTGACCCAATCCATGGTGTTTTCAGTTATATGCATGGGAAATCTGACCAATGAATAAGCAAGACAGAAGAAGAATTTACGTATTTGAATTATGGTGTTGGTGGAGAATATTGACTATATCATGAACTGCCAGAAGAATGAACTAATCTGTCTTAGAAGTCGTCAAAATGCTCCCCAGAAGCAAGGATGGCAAGACTTTGTCTCACATCCTTTCGACCTGTTATCAGAAAGGGGCGGTCCTTGGAGCAGGACATCATGCTTGATAAAGTAAGTAGTTCGGGAGCAAGAGGGACCCTTAACAGGAGAGACTGACACAGTGGTTGCAATGCGGGGCTCAAGCAGAGTGACAACTGTGAGGACCGATTACTGTTGTACGTAGTGTAGCTCTGGGCTGGAAGTAACTTGATGGCACCTAACAACATAACAGCAACAGTGTAGGGTGTATTCTAAACTGTACAACTTTTGAGTTATAAAATGAAGAGATGAGATGCAGAAGCAGAGCACAAACTGGGCGCATTAGATGCCATGTACAGCTTGCCAGCCAAGTGAGGAATGGTGGGGCTACAGAAGTTAAAAGGGAAAATAATTTTCCCTGGAGCTGACAGAGAGACTGACTTCTCCTAGGGCCAATGCCCTGAGCCTGGACTTCTAGCTTCCTGAATTGCGAGAAAGTAAATTTCTGTTCTTTAAGTCTATCCAATGTTATATTTTTGTGGTGGGGGCATTAGGAAACTAAGATACTTAGGGGTATTCCATATTCAGTGCTGCACCCAGGGCAGTGATCTGACCATTCAGCTGTATGATTGAGGGGTATATCAGTACAGGAAAGGAACCCCACCCAACAGCTCAGGAAAGCATCACAACAGACGCATCATTTCAGGTGTGATTATAAGAAGGAGGAAGAATTTGGTACATGTCAGCCAACAACTGGAAAGAGAACTCCAGAGCGAAGGAATAGGCTGGTTAAAGGCCTGAAGGTAGAGCATGGCAGCTGCACACAAGAAACCTCAAGCCCTCACTGTGGCCACGGGAAGTGTGGACGTGGGAAGGGGAGAACCCTCTGGGCCCAGAAAGAAGAGGCTGTGACTATCCAGAACAGAGGCTGGATGTGACTTAAGACCAGGGGAAGTCATCCAAAGATTGTCAAGAAGACGAGAACTAGGTAGACACATGTAGGCCAAGTGGTGGCTAATGCAGTTGTCCTAGCAGAAGATACTTGGTTGCTGTCGTACGGTTTTAGGCAGTCCAGATGCAGCAAAATGAAATTATTGAGAGGTGAATGGATATGGCTGGGAAGGAGAGGAAAGGCGAGGATTGGCACGCCTGTCACTGAATTTGATAATGAAGGAAGGAGCAGGTTTTGAGGGACACTGGTGGCTTCAGGGTGGACATATTGAGAACAAGAGGCCTGAGTGTTGTCCTAGGAAGTGGATTGACTATGCTTCTGGAGTTGATATGGGCATGGATTTGTGTAACCAGAGGCTAAAGAGGTCTACAGAATACTCATAAATGGATGCACTCTCTTGGAGAGAGTGAGCAATGAAGGGATAAATGATTTCATACAAATAATGTTAGAGAAATGATTTCATTATCAGTAAGAGTATAAGGCCTTTCCTACCTGTGGGCTTGGTGGTGATGCTAGGTGCTGGAGAGGATGCTGGGAAGGATGTAGAGGTCACAGTTTCTAGATAAGAAACATCAGAGTTTAAATCCAAGCTGGGCTATCTCTAAAGAAATGGCAATGGGTGGTGGAGGTGGGGTACTAAGTTAAGGTAATGTACAGTTCTCTTATGCCTTTCTCAGCTTGGGGAGAAACCATCACCCTCAAGAGGATGGGCAAGGAGGTGGCCCCTGTTATCCCAACTCTGTCCACATTCTATGCATGTCCTCTGAATCCTTTCCTTCCTGATAGTAAGTAGTGTTAGAGGAGAGTGGCTAGCAAATCCTGCACTTTCTGTTGTTGAGAGATGTGGGGTAGTCCCAAGCACAGGGATATTGGAGTCTGTAATACTCACTTGTGGAGGTAGTTGCTGTGGCCCAGTGGGTGTAACCTGTAGATGTGATGGTGAAGAAGAGGGAGGGAGAAACATTCAATGAGAAGACAACTTGGCTATAGTAGCGATGGCGGCTGGACTGTCACAACTGTGTTTCCTTACAAGGAAGACAGAGCCCCACTTGGCAGTGATCAGACACACTCTTCTCACTCAGGATAAGCAGGCCTTGCTCAGAACCCTCCAAGAGGAGATGCCTGAAGTTTGGGCAGATACCTGCCCTAGCAGACCCACCTAGCAAGGGAGAGGAGACCTCCTACCCCAGCATGGTATCTTACCGTTGACATAGAGACTGTCCCTGTCCAGGGTGTAGGAGCCCAGCTGGGTGACCCCATAAGTAAGCTGGTTCAGCTCCCAGTACAGCTGCTTCCTGTCCAGCCTGGGGCCCTCAGGGTCAGGGTGATAGGTACAGATCATGTCCACTGTGGTGGCTGTCCCTCCTTTCTCGGGTCTGGACAGGAAGGAAGAAGAGATGACAAAAATGGAGTCTCCCTCAGAAGGGTCCTGAGATCATGGGGGCAGGACTGCAAGGGATCAGAGGACATGAGAAGCCTTGCAGGTAGGCAGGTAGCCAGACTTAGATTCTCTGGGGGCACCACGAGCTGGTCAGCATGGGACTTTGTTACTTTAATGAGCAGAGCTATGGGTAGGAAAAGTTTGTTAAATCGAAAGGCTGAAACCTACATATCCATGACAGGAGAGCTCACACAGGAGAAGGGACGAGCTGGATTTGGGATTAAAGCAAGTGGAGTAGGCACCTTTGTCTGGAGATAATAGAGTGCCTGGGAACATTTAAAACCCAAAGAAAATACCCTCCTTGGTCAGTGGAAGGGGGAAAGACCATTTGGAACATTCAGAGGGTTACAGGGAGGGCCAGTGCTGCTGATGGGCTCTGTAGAGCTTGGGTTATGGGTGGGAACCAGGAGATGTCTTGGTCCTGGAGCAAACACCTCCTGAATTCCAACTGTATGGAGGACACTGTGTTAGGCAGGGCAGGAAGGAAGCTGACCAGAAGCTTTGGGCCCGGGAGCACATGGGGCTGACACCCAGCTGTCCTAGGCAGTCTCACCTGAGAGAAGTCAATTTGCAGCCAGCATAGAGGGGGCCGACTCTGGTGTTCTTGAACAAGGGTCCAAGCTGTGGAGGAGGATTGGGAGGTGAGCAGGAGAGCCAGGAAGAGGGAGCAAGATAGGTAGATGGGGCTACCCTCAGTGGGCAGGACAGAGTGAGGTGGGTGTGGCTATTATAGGTAGCAGAAACTTTCATAGGTGGGCAGGCTTTGCTGACACTGGTGAGTAGGGTAGGGATGAGATGAGATGGGCTGGCACCAATGAGCAGGGTAGGAGTTAGGTAGGAGGGGCTGACATAGGTGGGCAGGACTGGTACCAGTGGGTAGGACAGTTGTGAGGTGACTAGGGTTGGTGCCTATGAATGACTTGTACCAGTGAGCAGAATGACAGTGAGGTGGAAGAGGCTGGCACAGGTGGTGGGGCTGGCATAGGTGGGCAGGGCATGAGTGAGGTACAATGTTGGCACCAGTAGTGAGGCAGGAAGTGAGGTGGGCAGAGCTAGCATAGGTAGGTGAGGCTGGCACCTGTGAGCAGGACAGGAATGAGGTGGGAGGGCTTCTTACCAGATACCGCAAGACCTTCTCTGTGGTGTTGAAAATTACGGAACCTGGAGGCCTCATGTCCTCGGTGTAGCGCAAGTTGGTGATGGTGAAGTTGAGGGTGAAGGGCACCAGTGGGGGGCCTGTGGCTGCAGCAAAAGAAGGAGAAGAGAGGCCATGCTTAAATAGGGTCTTGAAAATTTGTGGGGTGCAGGGCTCGGTGCCATAAGCGTGGATCTCGCACCTTTCTGGAGAGGACCAAGCAGTAGCTGAAAACATTTGGGTCCAAACACCAGAATCACTAGTTTTGGATGACATTTGAGTACTGAGCCGGATCTGACTCGACGGCACTTGGCTGGCTGCTTGAGGTGAAGGACAGAATATTTTGGAAGCTACAGAGCTTTGAAACACCAAATAAGAACCAGTGTTCTTATTTATTTCCATTCAAATTGTTCACTTACTTTCACTCGTCCACCCCCACCAGCCAACAACTTGTGACCATTTCTCTATGCCCTGTTGGCAACATAGAAGTGATTTATAGCTGAGTGTTAATGCAGTGACTTCTTGGCCTATGCTCCTGACACCAAGCATCATGACAGCCGGGGATGTGAGCAGGGGTTCTGATGCTTCCCTCCTGGGAGAAAGGGCCCTGTAGAACTACTGAGCACTCACCACTGGGGCTGGTTTCTGAGGTCTGGTGGGTGTAACCTGCAGAGGTGGAAGGGAAACACATGAGAAAGGGAAAGGGTGGGATGAGGAGGGAAATGTGGGGTCTTCTGGAATGCAAAACAAGATGACAATCCCTCACCATTGACATAGAGACTGTCTTGGTCCAGGGTATAGGGGCCCAACTGGTTGATGCCATGGGTCAGTTGGTTGAGCTCCTGGTATAGCTGCTCTCTGTTCAGCGCAAGGCCTGTATGGTTCAGGCGGTGGGTACATATGGCATCTATGCTGGTAGCTGCCCCATCTTTCTGAGACCTAGGAAGAGATACAAGGATGGGGACAATAAAGACTCATCTCTGGGGGGTTCCTAAGGACATGGTGGGGGTATACAGAAAGTGAGAAAGTGGTAGGGCCCTTAAAAGAAAAAGAAAACCAAAGACTCAAAGAAACTAGTCTACATGACTCCCTATTCCTAGCTCTGTAGGGCTAAAGACAGTAACTAGTTTATATGAATCATGGCCTCATCTGCTCTGAGACTAGTAGGACTAGATGGGGACCGTAAATCACTGTCAGCTGTTCTGATCAGGGACATAATAGATGGATCCTCACAGAATGGGAGACAAATGTAAAACAGAGTCTCAAATTCTTAAAAAAATGAAGAGTCCAGCCAGAGGTCAGCAGGATGATATCCTATAGATGTATAGAGCCATAAAGTACTTCCAATATATGGTCACTCTGTATCGCCAAGTCCAATCCATTCATGCCCAAAGAGTGGATCTTCATTGTGATTTATGGGTAAGGGCAGCATCAGGGCCAGGGGCAACGCTCCCAGGGGAACCCCGAAACCACTGGACCATCAATTGAGGTCTTTTAGCAGAGATCTCAGGGTGCACCCCTTTTTATTCTTGTGTCGGGTGGGCATGTAAATTTATACGGGAATGTACATTTTCACTCAGTCAAAATAAAAAATAAAAACAAACAAACAAATAAATAAATAATTAAAATTACAAAGTGGAAAAAAAAAATTAAGACTCATCTGACTGGTTGAGACTGGAGGATTCCCTGAGTTTATTGCCCTGAGGTAGTCTTAAACCTTGAACTGAAACTAGTCCCTGAGGTTGCCTTTTGGCTAACTAATAGATTGCTTCACAAAATAAAGAATATCACTGTCAGATATTATTTTTAATATATCTATTAAAATAATCTCTGTGAGAGCAAATGGTCAACTATTACTTTAAAACAAAGATAAGAATGTAAGGGGCAGGGAAACTAGATTACTAAAATGAAACAGCCAGAACCGAAATCATGGAAATGTTCATACATTGTGAAGAACATAACTAGTGTCACTGAACAATTTGTGTAGAAATCACTGAATGGGAACCTAAGCTGCTGTGTAAACTTTCATTAAAAACACAATAAAATATCATTTAATAAAAAGAAAGTGGTGGGGATCTCGCCAGCAGAACCTGGCATCCTGTGTCACCTACCACTGAGGGCATTTGTTCCACATCATGAGAATGGCTCCTTAAACACTGCCTGCTGAGTTCAGGCCTCTCATCACTATCCTCTCATCACTGTCCCCTCTACCATTTATAGTCCAAAAAGCAGCCAGTGCTCACTTTGAACCAAAGTATTTCCTTTATGAACATTTATTGCAATTCTTTCTGGGCTCCCTACTGCCTATGAATAGAACCACAATGTCTTTACATGACATCAGAGCATCCATGATGGCACTGGTCACTTCTCCACCCTCACACTTGCAGCTGAGTATTTCCAGTCTGCTTCTGTGCCCCCTGTCAGAGTCTGGCCTTGGTAACTGTTGTTCCTTTTCCCCAGAGCTGTATCTCCTGGCCCAGAGGTGTGTCTCTTGTGCAACACCTACCTGTCTCCAGGTAGGAGTCTCAATTAGCAATTCCCCTGGGCTCACTGCCCTTTCTCCATCCCTATGCCACAGTTTTTTCACCTGGAAAATGGGAGTAGTAATGGTACCCACCACACTGATGAGAAGGGGTCTGGTGAGGATTAAGTGCATTAGTATAGTACTTAGAAGAGTACTTGGTACATCATAGGTACTGTGTTTTTGTTGTTGTTAGGTACCTTCTTATCAGATTTGACTTACAGTGACCCTGTGCTCCAAAGAAGGAAACACTGCTTGGTCCTGTGCCATCCTCACAATTACAGCTATGCTTGAGCCCACTGTTACCACCACTCTGTCAGTCCCTCTGTCTTTCACTGACCCCCTACTTTACCAAGGATGATGTACTTCTCCAGGGGCTGATCTCTCCTGATATCATATCCCAAGTATGTGAGATGTAGTCTTGCCATCCTTGCTTCTAAGGAGCATTCTTGTTGTACCTCTTCCAAGGCAGATTTGTTCTTTCTTTTGGCAGTTCATGGTATATTCGTGGTCAATATTCTTCACCAGTACCACAATTCAAAGACATCAATTCTTCTTCAGTCTAGGTGAGTCTTTGCTATTTATTATTATTTACTATCACTGTCACTGTACTGATCATCTGTTTATGAGTTTTCTTGAGGGTAGTTTTTGCTTAGCCTCTAATGAGTAATTCAGAGCTCAGTGCAGAGCTTCGTACACAGTAGGTGCTCAAGCAACATTTGAGGAAGGAGAGAAAATTTGTAAAATCCATGTTCAGGAGAGCAGAAAGCCGTTGTAGTAGGCGTACATCAGCATCCTGGGTTGGTCTCTAGCAGATGGCTCCTTGCTTTCCTCTCCACTCACTGCGTCAGATGAGTGTCTCCTCTCTACGTCTGCTTCCACAGGCAGGGCGTATATTCCAAGAAGATGCCTTGCAAAGCTAAACCTTCGCAGAGGCCTCAGACTACAGCTGGTCACTCACACTTGAAAACCCGCAGCTATGGCCTGTCAAGGGATATGGCCCTCACCTCTTCCCCATGAAGAAGCAGAGAACTGGAGGCTGGGCTCACAGGGGAAGGGGCCTAAGGGCATGAAGTTCTTCCCAAGAGGAAGAAGAGGCACGGTAGGCTTAGTGGATAAATGTATGGATTCTTCAGACACCAGGCTTGAATCCTGGCCTACCATCTGACAGATCTGTGGCTCTGGAAATGCTTAACATGGGAGGACCCATCCCTCAGAGCCTGTGGGTAGTGTCTTCACCATGTCTGAGAAGCCACCTTCTCTGGAGGTCTCACCTGAGGGAGGTCAGTCTGCAGCTGGAGTATAGAGGGCCAACACTGGTGTTCTTGAACAAAGGCTCAAGCTGGAGAAGAGGAGAGGGAGGTAAGGAGGAGGTCTGGCAAACGGGGCAGGTGGGGCTTGGTAGGCTGGGCAAGCACTGGTGGGTTGAGCAAGGCTGAGATGGGCGGCAGGGTCAAGTGGGCGGGCCTTGACTCAGATGGTGGGCAGGGTCAAGGTGGGCAGAGTGAGCATCAGTAAACGGCCTCAGCGAGGTGGACAGGGCTCTCACCAGGCGCTGTAGGACCTTCTCCGTGTTGTTGAACTTCAAGGATCCTGGTAGATGCATGTCCTCCACATAGTGAAGGTTGGTGATGGTGAAGTTGAGGGTGAAGGGCACCAGGACAGGACCAATGGCTGTAGTGAGAGTGGGAGAGAGACACCCAGTGAGCTTTCTTGTTCAGGGAGCCTGAACCTCAGGCTTCCCACATGTATCTTCATCCTTGACTAGGCACTTCCTCCAGAATGAGGAGTTTCAACAGGGAGGGGACCTCAGTCCAGACATCAGTATTAACTGAGGGACACTGGGGTACATTTGAAAAATTATACTATGAAAGACAGTAGATCATTGAGCAGAAATCAAATGTTGCTGGCTCTCAGAGAGGCTAAGATTCCAGACAGACAACTTCCTTCCTGTTTTTTTTTTTTTAAACCCAAATTGATTCTTGGAAATCTATTATACTTACTAATTTTTTTGTTTGTTTTGTTTAAAGAAACATGTACATTGTATTTTTATGTGCCAGACCCTGTTCTGTGGAAAGAAACAGTGGAAAAGCTCAATAACATCAGTCAGAACAAGGCCAGGGGCTGACTGTGGCACAGACCATCAATTGCTCATATGCAGCTTCAAATTGAAACCGAAGAAAATTAGAAAAAGTCAACAAGAGCCAAAATGCAACCTTGAGTATACCCCATCTGAGTTTAAAGACCATTTGAACAAAAGATTTGATGCACTGAACACTTGATGATCAATGACCAGATGAATTATGGAATGGCATTAAAGACTTCCTACACAAAGATTGCAAGGGGTCATTAAAAAGACAGGAGAGAAAGAGAAAACCAAATTGGATATCAAAAGGGACTCTGAAACTTGTTCTTTGAATGTCAAGTAGCTAAAACAAAAGGAAGAAATGATGAAGTAAAAGAACTGAATGGAAGATTTCGAAAGGTGACTTGAGAAGACCAAATATTACAATGACATGTACTGATAGCTGGAGACAGAAAAGCAATAGGGAAGAACATGTTCTACATTTCTCAAGCTGAAAGCACTGAAGAAAACATTCAAGCCTTAAGTTGCAGCAGTAACAGTTTCTACAGCGAAACTATTAGATGACTCAGGAAACATCTAAAGAACATGGAAGAAATACACAGTCATTAGACCAGAAAGAATTGGTCAATGTTCAGTGATTTCAAGAGGTAGCATATCATCAGGAACTGATGGTACTGAAGGAAGAAGTGGAGGCTGCATTGAAAGTATTAGTGAAAAACAAGGTTCCAGGAATTTATGGAATATTAACTGAGATGTTTCAACAGATGGATGCAGCACTGGAAGTGCTCACTTATGTTTGCCAAGAAATGTGGAGGACAGCTACCCAGACAACCACCTGAAAGAGATCCATGTTATGCCTATTTCCAAGAAAGGTGATCCATCTGAATGTGAAAATTATCGAACAGTATCATTAACATCACATGCAAGTAAAATTTTGATAACAATCAAATATTTAAGAGCAACTGCAACAGTATATTGACAGGGAACTGCCAAAAACTCAGACTGTATTCAAAAAGGGACATGGAACCACCAATACCGATTGCTGACATCAGATAGGTCTTGGGTGAAATCAGAGACTACTAGAAAGATGTTTACTTGTGTTATATTGACTATGCACATGTCTTCAACTGTGTAGATCATAACAAATTATGGCTAACACTGCAGAAAATAGGAATTCCAGAACACTTAATCATGCTCATTGGGAATCTGTACATGGATCAAGGGGCAGTCATTTGAATAGAACAAGGGAACCCTGCATGCGTAAAGTCAGGAAAGGTGTGCATCACGATTGTATACTTTGACCATACCTATTCAATTTGTATGCTGAGCAGATAATCCAAGAAGCTGAACTAAATGAAGAATAGGGCATCAGGATTGGAGGAAGACTCATTAACATGTGTGTGTTACGCAGATGATGCAACCTTGCTAGCTGAAAGTGAAGAGGACTTGAAACGTTTACTGATGAAGGTCAAAGACTACAGCCTTCAGTGTGGATTACGCCTCAACATCAAGAAAATAAAAATCGTCACAACTGGACCATGATATAGAGAGAAAAGATTGAGATTGTCAAAGATTCTGTTTTATTCGGATCCACAATCAACATCCATGGAACCAGTGGTCAAGAAATCAAAAGGTGCACTGTATTGGGAAAATCTGCTGAAAAGGACCTCTTTACACTGTTGAAAAGCAAAGATGTCACCTTGAAGACTAAGGTGCTCCCAGTCCACAATAGCAAATAGATGCCCAACAACAGAGGAATGGATAGGTAATCTATGGTATACATACCAATGGAACACTATACAATGATAAAGAACAACAATGACTTTAGGAAACATCTCATAACCCAGTTTCAATTGGAGGACATTATGTGGAGTGAAAGTCAGTGACAAAATAACAAATATTGTATGAGACCCCAATGATAAGAACTTAAAAACAGACTCCTGCATGGAAGAAAAGACTCTGATGGCTGCAAGGCTGGAGAGAGAAGGAGGGTGACGGGGTGAGAGTTTAGATTTCTATAAATTTGGTTGGGTGAAATCTGTGGCAGCACACATTTGAAAGAAAATCAATGTTAACTGGACTTCAACATAACATGATTACTCCTCCCATCTTAATCCAACATTACAAGGACAGAGTAGCGGGGGCAGGGGGCTGGAGACCATGCTCTCAGGGGAAGCTAAGGCCAATTGGCACAACTAGCATTTTGCTAAGAGGGCCTTCTGCACCCCACATTGGTGAGTGGTGTCTGGGGTCTTAAAAGCTGCCCAGCTGCCATCTGAGGGTACAGCAAATGGTCCCAAATTAGCAGGAACAGGTGATCACCAAGGACCAAAATGACATGGGGGAAAGAGAACCCAGAAGACAGAGAGACCCACGTCAGGGGGTGACTACATCGACTTGTAACCAGAAGAACAGGATGGTGCTCGACCACCACCAGTGATAGCCATGATGGAGCTCACATAGTTGAGTCTCACTGGCAACACAAGAATAAATAGTGCTGCACCCTGAGATTTCCATTAAAAGACAGCAGTTGATGGTCCAGGGGCCTTGCAGCTCCCCTGGGAGCATGGCCCCTGGCCCTGGTGCTGTCCCTGTCCATAAATCATAATGGAGGTCAACTCTTGGACCGGAATAGATTGGACTTCGTGACAGAGCGACCATATCATGTGTGCACTTTATGGTTCTATGCATCTATAGGATGTTGTCATGCTGACCTCTTACTGGAGGAAGGGGAGTGGGTGGAGAAGAGGGGATAGGAAATTGTTGGGAGGATAAGACATGTATGGAGCACAGAGGAATACTGTACAGTCACTGGACAGGGAGAGCAGTGGAAGCTGCATATAGGTGGGCATGCAAATTTATATGGGAATGTACATTTTCATTCAATCATTAAAAAAAAAGACTAAGGGAGGTGGAGTCAAGATGGTGGACTAAGCACATGTCTCCTTATATCCCTCTGGAAACCAAGACCTGAACTGATAATCAAACGGAGCCTTCTGGTCACCTAATCAGCCCAGGACACGGCACAGGGCTGTTACTTTAGACTTCATACCACTGAGCGAAAAACCTCTCCTATGCTGACTCCCGCGCCTGGCTAGCCCTGGCTCTCACGGACTGAAGGTAAATGCACCATTTTGACTTTTTTTCCCTCTGTCTTGGCCGGCAGGCGGAGCAAGGTCTTGCCTAGCGGCTAGACTCAGACACACTGCTGGGGGGACAGGCAGGTGAAATTCCCATATTTTGAGAGATAGGCTTGGGACTCTGTTAATCTAGCCACTTTGAGCCTGTCGTTTTATATCTGCCTCAGCGGCGTTTGTACGAAGTTTTGCAGTCAGTGTGCAGGATGCCATGTTGGATACGGAGATCCTAGCGGGCCTCATGCATAGCCTGGGAGCCAACGCCTGCAAACAGGACAGCGCTTCTCTGACAGAAAAGCAGTAATTTACCTAGTGCCACCTGCTTTGGGGGTCCTGCAACAGAATCAGAGGAATCACTACCTCTCGGCACCTTTAGCCCTTCTGTCTGCTGCCTGTGTGGAGGGTGCCATCTTGGATACAGTGGCCGCAGCTGGACCTAATTCTTAGCTTGGGAGCCAGAGCCGGCCCACAGGAGAGCACTTTTCTATTAGAAAAGCAATACTCTACGCAGTGTCGTCTAAGGCTAGGCCCAGTCAGCAGAGGCCAACAGGGCAGTAACATTGCTGTATTCTGAACTAGTTTGTATCATCTGGGGTTAGATACAGTGGCGCTTACTTTGCCAGTTGAGAAGAGGGACCTCTACACCTGAAAACGTAACTGACTTGTGAAGTGGTCAGATATCTTTTGCTTTACATTTTAAGACAGCCTAGAGAAACATCTGCAGTCCATCCGTACAGTACCTCTTCCAGCCTCTACATACTCACATGGGTCCCAAAAAGCAACAGACACTTGTGGCACACGAGAAATCAGCCATGGCTTTGGAAGGCTCCCAAACAAAGCAACCAAGGAGTATTCCAGATGAAGAAACTTTTATGAAAGCATCAGAAAGTGAATACAAAATGATTATAGACAGAGCCCTTCTAGACTTTATACAAAATGCAGGAGAACAAAATGAAAAGTTAAGCAAGATGTTCGATCTGATGGAACACCAGTACTCTGAAATCCAGCAGATCAAGAACAAAATCAAAGACATAGAAACTTCAATGCAAAGCCAAGAAAACAGAATGGAACAAATAGAAAAAAGGATTTCTGACTTGGAAGACAGAGTTACCAAAATGAAATTACGACATTCCCAGATAAACAGAAACTCAGAGACTTTGTAAAAACCAAACCAAAACTACAAAAAATATTGAAAGAAGTTCTTGGCTCTGGCTTAGAAGAACAAAACCACTAACTTTATATTTTAGAACAACTTTATTACTCAAAACTCTACTCAGTTAGGGGAGGCTCCAAAGCCAATCACAGCTTTGATAAGACAAGAAGCAATCCAGTGATGATCATGAAAACTATGGTGTCATCAAATTAAAAAGAGGGATGTACTACAGTTGTTATAGTCCTTCCAGATGGAGAGGAAGATGATAAGACTGGTAGTAATTAAAATTGAGTTTATATATAGTTTATTAAGAGGGCATATGGGCATATGGGCAGCTGTAAAGCACAACAAAGATGTATCATACCATTTCAAGAAATGTAACACAGGAGTCTCAACAACCACAAAACCAGCTCTGAAAAAGGTGAAAAATCAACTCACAAAAAAGAACGTCCCAGAACAGACTAATAAGAACAACAGAGAAAACATCAACATAAAAATAAACACATCACAATGGCAGCACTGAACACATACCTATCAATAATTGCATTGAATGTGAATGGATTGAATGCTCCAGTAAAGAGACATCGAGTGTCATCTTGGGTCAAAAGACATGACCCATCCATATGTTGTCTACAAGAAACTAACTTGAGACCTAAAGATAGCAACAAACAAAATTAAAAGTTGGAAGAATATGTATCAAGCTAACAACGAACAAAGAAGAGCAGGGGTGGCAATTCTAATCTCAGACAAAATCAATTGTAATTTCAAATCCACCATCATGGACAAAGATGGACACTATTTATTGCTGAAAGGTTCAGTACACAAGCAAGACTTAACTATATTAAATATTTGTGCACCTAATATCAGAGCACCTAAATATGTCGAAGAAACACTGACTACACTCAAAAGAGAGAGATGACTCCACCATAGTAGTGGGAGACTTCAACACTCCACTCTCAATACTAAACAGATCATCTAGAAAAAAACTCAGTAAAGATACAGAAGACCTCATTGACACAATTAACCAACTAAACCTCACTGATATATACAGAACTTTCCACCCATCAGCAGACAACTACACCTTCTTCTCCAGTGGACATGGAACATTCTCCAGAATTGACCATGTGATAGGCCATAATGCAATGCTCTACAAAATCTATACCATTGAACTACTGCAAAGCATCTTCTCAGATCATAAAGCCATCAAAGTTGAAATCAATAGCAGAAAAAACAGAGATAGAAAGTGGAACTCTTGGAAACTGAACAACATCTTGCTCAAAAAAACATGGGTTATAGAGGAAATCAAGGATGAATTAAAAAAATTCATGGATTCCAATGAGAACGAAAACACTTCCTACCAAAACCTATGGGATACAGCCAAAGCAGTGCTCAGAGGTCTGTTTATCTCCATAAATGCACATATCTGGAAGGAAGAAAGAAACTAAATCAAAGAACTAACCCTACAGCTTGAACAAGTGGAAAGAGAACAACAGAGGAACCCCTCAGGCACCAGAAGAAACCAGATCATAAAGATTAGAGCAGAGCTAACTGAATTAGAGAATAGAAAAACAATTGAAAAAATTGAAAAGACCAAAAGCTGGTTTTTTGAGAAGATCAACAAAATTGACAAACCACTGGCTAAACTTACTAAAGAAAAGCAGGAAAGGAAACAAATAACCCAAATTAGAAATGAGAGGGGAGTTGTCACCACACATGCAACAGAAATCAAAAATATCATAACAGAATACTATGAAAGACTGTACTCTAACAAATTTGAAAACCTAGGGGAAATGAACCAATTCCTTGACTCATACCACCTACCCAAATTATCACAACATGAAGCAGAACAACTTAATAAATCCATTACAAAGGAAGAGATTGAAAAGGTCATCAAAACACTGCCAACCAAAAAAAGTCCGGGTCCAGATGGCTTCCCTGCAGAATTCTACCAAGCATTTAGAGAAGAGTTATCTCCAATACTATTGAAACTATTTCACAGTATAGAAAGGGATGGAGTCTCCCAAACTCATTCTGTGAAGCTAGCATAACCCTGATACCTAAGCCAAGGAAAGACCCAACAAAGAAAGAGAACTACAGACCGATATCACTCATGAATCTAGATGCAAAACGCTTCAACAAAATTCTTGCCAATAGAATACAACAACATATCAAGAAAATAATCCATCCTGACCAAGTGGGATTCATACCAGGGATGCAAGGCTGGTTCAACATCAGAAAAACAATTAATGTGATTAACCACATAAATAACACAAAAGACAAGGATCACCTGATTTTGTCCATTAATGCCGAAAAGGCATTTGATGAAGTCCAACACCCATTCATGCTAAAAACTCTTAGCAAAATGGGCATAGGTACTACTAAAGAAGAAGAACACATTGGGAGGCCTCTCATTACCTGACTTGAGAACATATTACACTGTCAGAGTGGTCAAAACAGCCTGGTACTGGTATAAGAACAGGCAGATTGGTCAGTGGAACAGAACAGAGACCCCGGAGATGACACCATCTGCCTATGAACAATTGATATTCGACAAAGGCCCTAAGATGTTAAACTGGGGTAAAAGTAGTATCTTCAATAAATGGTGCTGGCAAAATTGGATATCCATCTGCAAGAAACTGAAACAAGATCCATGTCTTACACCTTATACAAAAGCCAACTCCAACTGGATAAAAGACCTAAATATCAAACCTAAAATGATAAAGCTCATCCAAGAAAAGGTAGGAACAACAATGGAAGTTGTAATACACAATATGGACAGACTCCAAAATCTGTCAAACAAACCACAATCATCAGAAGAGAAAATAGATAAATGGGATCTATTAAGAATTAAACACTTTTGCTCATCTGAAGACTTTATTAATAGAATTAAAAGAACACCTACAGAATGGGAAAAATATTTGGAAACTCTATGTCAGACCGACGCCTGATTTCCATAATCTATAAGATAGTACAAAAGATCAACAAGAAGAAGATAAATCATCCAATTAAGTGATGGGCAAAGGAGATGGACAGACATTTTGCGAAAGAAGAGATCCAGGCAGCCAAAAAACACATGTGGACATGTTCACGATCTTTAATTATTAAAGAAATTCAAATCAGGACTACAATGAGATACCATCTCACCCCAACAAGGTTGGCCATGATCCAAAAAACACAAAACAGCAAATGCTGGAGAGGCTGTGGAGAAAGTGGAACCCTCCTACGCTGTTGGTGGGGTTGCAAAATGGTCCAGCCTCTTTGGAAAGCAATCTGGCGCTTCCTTAAAAAAATGGATATCGATATACCATTTGACCCAGTAATTCCACTACTTGGAATCTGTCCTACAGAATCAAGGCCTTTCACACCAATGGACACATGCACGAGAATGTTTATCACAGCACAGTCCATGATAGCAAAAAGATGGAATCAACCCAGATGCCCAACAACAGAAGAATGGATAGGTAAACTATGGTGTATATACTCAATGGAGCACTACACAATGATAAAGAACAACGATGACTTCAGGAAACATCTCCTAACCTGGTTTCAACTGGAAGACATTATGTTGAGTGAAAGTAGTCAGCGACAAAAGGACAAATATTGTATGAGACCTCTATGATAAGATCTCAAAAACAGACTTGTGTATAGAAGAAAAGACTCTTTGACAGCTGCAAGGGAGGGGAGGGGGGGGAGGTTTGGGTTAGATAGTTGCCAGGTATCTGGTTGGGTGAAATCGGTGATAGCACACATTAGAAACAAGAACAATATTAAGTGGACTTAAACATGACGTGAGTACTCCTTCCATCTTAACCCAATATTGCAAGGATAGAGTAGCTGGGGCAGGGGGCAGAGGACCATGCTCTTAGGTGAAAGTGAGGCCAATTGGCACAACTAGCATTTTGCTAAGAGGGCTCTCTGCACCCCACGTTGGTGAGTGGCATCTGGGGTCTTAAAAGCTGCCAAGCTGCCATCCAAGGGCACAGCAAACGGTCCCAGCTCAGGAGGAACGGATGCTCACCGAGGACCAAAATGACATGGGGGAAAGACAACCCAGAAAACAAAGAGACCCACATCAGTGGGTGTCTACATCGACTTGGGACCGGAAGAACCGGATGGTGCCTGGCCACCACCAGTGATAGCCACGATGGAGCTCACTAAGTTGAGTCTCACTGGCAAAACAAGAATAAAAAGGGGTGCACCCTGAGATCCCCACTAAAAGACCTCAATTGATGGTCCAGTGGTTTCAGGATTCCCCTGGGAGCATGGCCCCTCGCCCTAATGCTGCCCTTGACCATAAATCATCACGAAGGTCCACTCTTCGGACAAGAATGGATTGGACTTGGCGATGCAGTGACCATATATTGGATGCACTTTATGGTTCTATACATCTATAGGATGTCATCCTACTGACCTCTGGCTGGAGGAAGGAGAGTGGGTGGAGAGGAGGGAAAAAAGAGACTGTTGGGAGGATGAGTCATGTATGGAGCAGAGAGGAATAGTGTGCTGTCACTGGGCAGGGAGAGCAGTGGAAGCTGCATATAGGTGGGTATGTGAATTTATACGGGAATGTACATTTTCACTCAGTTATATTAAATAAAAAATTTAAAAAAATAGACTAAGGTGCTCCTGGCTCAAGCCATATTATTTTTAATTGTATCATATGTGTGTGAAAACTGGTCCATGAATAAGAATTGTCACCTTTGAATTGTTTTGGAGGAGAATAATGAATACACCACGGACTGCCAAAAGAATGAACAGATCTGCCTTGGAAGAAATACAATCTGAGTGCTCCTTAGAAGCAAGGATGGCAACACTACATCTTACATACTTTGGACATGTTACCAGGATGGATCAGTCCCTGGAGAAGGACATCATACTTGGTAAAATAGAGGCTCAGCATCAGAGCAGGAGACCTTCAACAAGATGGATTGACACAGTAGCCACAAAAATGGGTTCAAGCATAACAACGATTGTGGGTACAGTGCAGGACTGGGCAGTGTTTTGTTCTTTTATATGTGGGGTTGCTGTGAGTCAGAACCAACTCAGTGGCACCTAACAACAACAACAGCAGACCCTGTTGTAAGTATTTGACTTGAATTTTAATTTGTTTAAGCCTTGAGGCAAATCCTTTGGATGGAAGTAGTATCTCTGTCCGTATTTTATAAATGTGGAAACTAGACAGAGAGCTTCAACAACTTGTCCGACAGCAACCAATCTCGAAGCAGCAGAACTTGGATTTGAACCAGACCTTTTGGCCGCAGAGTCTGTGCTCCTAACCCTTCCGCCTAGGACCAAGGACAGGTCCAGCCTACAGGGACTGAGCACTCTGGCCTGACTGCTCAGAATGCCCTCGGTTGGTCCCATCTAATAAGTAACAGAAGACTTGAGTAAGGGAGGTGACGATGTTAGCTCACCCAGCACCTTCAGCAGAACTGAGGTGATAACTGAAATTGACTTTGGGTTGGTGGCAGGGGAACTGGTCCTCAGACCAAACTGAGCTTGCCCAAGTCACTGACCATGCCCTGAAAGAGGGCATTTCCCGGGTGCATGTGTAGTGGATGCTGGGAAATGACTCCTAAGCAGCAAAGTGAAGGCCCTCTGCACACTGCAGGTTTTCTTTGTGCTGGCACCAGGCTGATTCAGATACAATTCTAGTGTGTACAGCTGTCTTTATTCTTCCCTTTGGCCCCTTGGCATTCTGCTTATCACTGCATTTTTGTTGCTGAAGTTGCTAACTGTTCTCGAGTCAGCCCTGATTCACGGTGACTCCTTGTATTACAGAACTCAGTGCAGCCCTGGCCTGTGCCCTCCTCGTGATCACTTATGGACTGGAGCCTTGTGCTCCATAGGGTTTTCACTGGCTGTTTTATCAAGAGTGGATTGCCAGGCCTTTCTTCTTCATCCATCCTAGCCTGGAAACTCTACCAAAACCTGTTCAACCTTGTGGCAACATGCAAACCACCACTGATGGATGGGTGATGGGTCTGCAAGAGTGGCATTGGCCAGGAATGGAACCCAGGCCTCCTGCCACTGAGCATTCCTACCTCCTGGCTGCTTTATGAGGGCTTTTACACAGTCAGCACATGTAAATACTCAGTCATAAATGAAAGAAGAGTCGCAGCTGCCCTCGTGATGCCTCCTACTCGTCACATTCATACGCCTCTATAGGGAGGAATCACAGAGGAATCTCCTACCTGAGGGAACGGGGACCAGGGCCGCATAGGTTTCTGGGAAGACAGTCGAAACTGCAGCAGCTAAGAAGAGAAAACAAGGAGGCAAACCATCATGGGAACTTGCCCCACTTTTCTGTTCCATCTCAGGCCTGTGCTAGGCCTGTCTTTACTGAGCCATTGAGAAGGAAAGACAGGACAATTCTGGCTTTTTCCCTCTTGGGGCTTTGAGACAGTAGCATCACCAGAGTCCAGTTACTCACTGCTGGGGGTGGATGTCAGGGCCCGATAAGTGTAACCTGCACAGACAGGAGAGAGGGGTGAAGAGGCGTAAGCATGAGGAGGAGTGGCAGATTTAGAGTACAGAGTACACTGGGTTCCTATGAATCCGCTTATGTCATGTCTACAGAGTGCTATCAATGTGCAGACCTTGTCACTAAACCAAGAAAATGCAACTGGAGCTCAGGTAAGAATTTCTACATCAGGTCATCTGCAGCTTACCCTTCTACCACTTGCCCCCTTGCTTCTTAGACTTTCCAATCCCTCATTGTTTTTATAGTTGCTATCAAGTCAATGCCAACTCATGGTGCCCTCGAGGGTACCAGAGCAGAACTGTGCTCCGCAGAGATTTTCGTGGCTTGTTTTTCAGGTGTGGATCACCAGGCCTTTCTTCTGGGGTACTTCTGCATGGACTGGAATGACCAATCTTTCAGTTAGCAGTTGAGTGCCTAACTATTTGCAGCACACAGAACTGTACTTCCTCAGGAAAGAAAAAAGCGAAGGTGCAGGCCAGTCCTGCAGCCAGCAGGCCAGCAGACCCTGGATATGTGCAGGAGCGGAGTGCACAGACTGCACCAAGACCCACAGGCCAGCAGGTGGAGCCCTCAGCTTCAGACCCCCTGCTCACCGTTGACATACAGGCTGTCGCTGTCCAGGGTGTAGGGGCCCAGCCGTGTGACGTCATGGGTCTCATAGTTCAGCTCCCAGTACAGCTGCTCTCTGTCCAGCCCAGTGCTGGTTGGGTCACGGTGGTAGGTGCAGATGGCATCCACTCTTGTGGCTGCTCCCTCCTTCTCTGGGCTGGGGAGGGAAGACCCATGCAGGAATGATGATGAGAGTGAATGGCAATAATGACATATTGGAGAAAACCCACAAAGCTGAAGTAATGTTCCTTGAAAGGTGACATGATTCTAGAAGCTATGCCACTGATATTTGGAGTACCGGTAGGGTCAACCATGGTGGTCCGGCTTCAGCAGAGCTTTCAGATTAAAACAGACTATGAAGAAAGGCCTGGTGATCTACACGCAAAAATTAGCCAATGAAAACCTTCTGGATTACAACAGAAGCTTGTCTGACTTGCTTGTTTTGGGCACATCATCTGGTGGGATCTGCCACTAGAGCAGCTGTTATGTTTAGGGGAGTAGAGGGCCACTTAGGATGTGGGAGACCCTCAGTGAGATGGACTGGGACAAGAACCACACTGATGGATTGGAACATGCCAGTGATCATCAGAATGACACAGGACTGGGCAGTGTTTCCCTCTGTGGTGTAGAAGGTTTCCCTGAGTCTGAGTCTAGTAGTAGCTAAAAACAGCAAAAAAAGAAACAAAGTCCAAAATCTAGAATTCATACTTGAGAAATAGATGAAGAAAGGGAACTGGGATTAGAGTTGGCACCCTGTATGTTCGTCATCTGCATGCCAGCCTCCTGCCACCCCGCTCCCAGATTAGCTGAGGGGAAAGAAATGATGAGGGCTGTCACGTGATCTTGCAAGTACCTGAGGTGTGTCACCTTTGAGCACGCTGAATGTGGGTTAAGGAATACACATGCAACCGGGACTATTCAATTTTGTCGCATATTGTCTTCACTACTGAATTAATTTTTGAAAACTGCAAAGCATTAACTCCTGGAGGAAAGTTTACACCTTGGACAGGACCAGAAAGAAGACAGAATAGAATTCTGAGGGGACAGGAACTGGGGATATAGCATTGATATTGACCCCCACTCATAGGTGCTCAGGTAGGGGGCAAAAGTGGGTGGAAGGGAGGGACGGAATCTAGGAGGGCTGCAGGTGGGAACGTCTTCTCCTGGGAGTCTCACCTGAGTGAGGTCACTGTGCAGCTGGAGTAGAGGGTGCCAACACTGGTGTTCTTGAATAAAGGACTGAGCTAGGGAGGAAGGAGACAGAGGTGAGTGTAAGGGTTAGGGGTCCTGCAGGGGAGAGGTGGAGTGGGCAACAGGCATCTCAGGGCTCTTACTGTGTGCTGTAGGATCTTCTCAGTGTTGTTGAACTTGGCTGATCCAGGACGCCCCATGTCCTCGGTGTAGCGTAGGTTGGTGATGGTGAAGTTCAGGGTGAAGAGCACTAGGGTAGGTCTTGTAGCTGCAATAGGGTAGACAGATAAGAAATCTGTCCTGGCATCTGAGAGGATCCTGTCCAGTCCCTGTCCAACATCCTCTCATCTTCCCACATGTAGCATCTGACTCTCTACACCAGAGGACTCCACACAGCTGAGTTCCTGAGCCAATGCAGACAGTGAGCACCATGTAAGCCATAATCAAACACTTGGGTCCCTGGAACTGGTTCTTCCAGCTGCCCTGATTTGGGAGTACTTACAGTGAGAGAAAACTATACTGATGTAGTGGTTAAGAGTTTTGCTGCTAACCTAAAGGCTGACAGTTTGAATCCACTAGGCACTCCTTAGAAACTCTGGGGGTCATCTACCCCTGTCCTGTGCTCTCTCATTCTGAGTTAGCGTTGACTCAAAAGCAACAGGTTTGGTTCTTGATACAGTGAGATAAAGGAGATCTGATGGTGCAGTCATTAAGAACTTGACTGCTAACTTAGAGGGTGGCAGTTTGAACCCACCAGTCCCACCGTGGGAGAAAGATGGCAGTCAACTTCTGTAAGGATTATAACAATATTTTGGAAACCCTATGGGGTAGCTGAATTTTGTTCTATCGGGTCACTATGAGTGAGAATCAACTTCACAGCAATGACGTGTTGTGAGACAGGTACCTAGGGGTTCCCTCAGCTTCCCCCATATTGGCCCCATTACAATTTTAAGTCATTCATTTAGTAAATACTTATTTAGAACCAGGTATATGCTAGATATTGTCATATACATGAGCACATATATTTCTAGTCAATAAAACAGAACTCATTTTAGATATTTCAGTAAAGGGAATTTAAAACAGCTGTAAGGGCAACCTGTTTTTGTTGTTAGGTGCTGTCGAGTTGATCCCAACTCAGCAACCGTATAGGATAGAGTATAACTGCCCTATAGTGTTCAAGAAGTGGCTGGTGGTGGATTAGCAGTTGAGTGCTTAACCAGGGCTCAGAGAACAACCTAGACTGTAGTATATTGGGAAGCTTCTAGCCCCCATTGGATTCCCTGGGTAGTACAAATGATTAATGTGCTTGGCTGCCAACTAAAATGTTGGAGAGCGGCGTCCATCCAGAGGCACACCAGAAAACCCTAAGGAGCAGTTCTGCTCTGTAAAACATGAGGTCACCATGAGTTAAGAGTTGGCTTGACAGGTTTAGTTTCAAATGATCATCTACTGAAAACCCGATGGAGCACAGGTCTACTCAGATGCATATGGGGCTGCCATGAATCAGAGTCAACTCGGCAACAACTAATAATGGTCTAGCCCCCAAGAAACTGAACAGATGAAGGGAAGAAAAAGATGAGTCCTTCCAGCAGGAGCTGAAGCCATGGAGAAGACACATCCCTGCTGGAGAGGCGACCTGAAGCTCAGTAAGTGATTTGCTTGAAGTGGGTATATACCCAAATTTTCTGCTGCCTGAGCCTATCTGCTTAGACATTGTCTCCTATTGGCTGACCCTAACAGGAAGATGGTTAGCAAAGGAGTATGGGAATTGTAGTCCACAAGGAGAGAAACCTCTATGCTACAGTACACAGTAAGGATAGAAAACAGATTTAAAGTCAAAACCCCACAGGTGACCCACATGGAGTACAACGAAGAATGTGGCAGACAAGGCTCAGAAGAAGTTACATACCTAGGAGGGGAAGACACTATAAAACATGTAAACAGCTAAGTCAAAGTTTGATGTTATTAGGTGCTGTTTGTTGTTTCTGACTCAGTGATCCTATGTCCAGCAGAACAAAGTACTGCCTGATCCTATGCCCTCCTTATAATCATGTTTTGGTAAAATGTGACTCATACCAACCTTAATAGGACAGAACAAAACTGCCCCATTTAGTTTCCACGGAGTGGGTGGTGAATTTGAACTGCCCACCTTTTGGTTAGCAATCCAACAATTAATCACTGTGCCAACAGGGTTCCAAAGTTTGATAAGTATCATAGATTATTATTATAATTATTTTTTCAGTAGAGTCAGGCCTCTCTAAGACAGAGGTCAAGGTACAGTTCCTATGAGAACTTGGTGTTTTCTTGAAGCTTGCAGGATGAGAAGGAGCCTGCTATGCCAAGAGGTAGAGTCCTTCCAAGCCAAGGGACAGCAACTGTGAAGTCTCTGGTATTGGAAAGGGCAAAGGCCAGGGTTCAGCAAGCCAAGAGGTGCATGGAAGAAGATGAATCAGAATAGGTAGCAAGAATAAGGTCACTCAGGGACTTAAGCGTCACATTGGGGAACACAGATTTTACTATCATGACAATGAAAAGTTGGCAGGAGAGTGACGTGATTTTTTAAAGCTTCATCTGGCTGCTATGTTTAAAACATTCTGAGGGGTAGTACTGGAAGTAGGGAGAACGTGGAAATCACTGCTGGTGTCTGGGTGAGAGATGGTGGGTGTCTTGTATTAGGGTAAGGTCCTAGGGTGGCAGAAATTGTTTGCACTTAGTTACTAACTAAAGTTTGACAGCTAGAACCTGCCCAGTGGCCCTTAGGAGAAAGGATATCAGCTTTGGTAAGATTACAGTTGAGAAGAACCTAGGTACAGCTCTACTCTTACATGTGGGGTTGCCCTAACGTACTCAAGTTGACAGCGACAGGTTTTTTTGTTTATTTTTTTAATTTAGGGTGAAAGGGCAATGGAGGAAGAGGGACAGATCCAGAATATGTATGTGGTTATGGCCAGATGTTTTGATGGTTTAAAAGAAGTGAAAGGAGAAGGAAACGTCCAGGATGACCCCTTGATTTCTTACTTTGGTAATTCGTTTCCTTCTTCTATTATCCTCCCTTCACTCTGGGCAGGGACTGTTATTGTCACGCCTATCACCCCAACCACTGCTGGCAGGACCCAGCTCTGCCTCCTCATGTCTCTTTGGACTGTGAGTGTCCACTGCTGTCATCTTTTGTGTATGTTTCTTCTTCCAGAACTCAACATTCCTTTCTCAGAACTACTGGTAGTTTCTACTTGTTGAGAGCAGACTGTGAAACTATCCACAGAGATAAATGTAGAGTCTCTGTGTCTAGTGCCTTTCCCATTTCAGTTTGAAATTCTGACCAAGGATTAAGTAGAGCGCGTGTACACATGTGCACACATACATACACTCCAAAAACAAAAACAAAAAATTGCTGTCAAGCCAGCTCAGATTCATGGCAGGCTTCTCCATAAGGTTTTCTTGGCTGCAGTATTTATGGAAGCAGATACCAGGTCCTTTCTCTCTAGCCACTGACATGGGTTTGGATTGCCAGCATTTAGGTCAGTAGTCAAGGCAAACCATTTACTTCACACAGTGAATAATATGTAAATATGTATATATAGAATGTAGATATACCAAATCTGTTGCTGCCAAGCCAATTCTAACTCATAGTCACCCTATAGGACAGAGTATAACTGCCCCATAGGGCTTCCAAGGAGCAGCTGGTAGGTTCAAACTGCTAACCTTATTGGTTAGCAGTCATAGCTCTTAACCACTGTGCCACCAGGGTTGCATATTTTAATAGCCTTCCACACCTGATCCAGGGACCCAGTTGTCAGAATCCCATGACAGCTCCAATTGAATTGATAACAGCTGGCTGGGATATTCTGTTGATCAAGATTCTGAACTGTTGGTAAGCTCAAGAAGAATGGGTGCTATGATCAACTGGTGATGTCTGCCATGGGTAAGGGGATGGGGGGGTGGCTATATTTCACCTGAGTAGAATCTGACACAGCCATTAAAGATTTGAATCAATGTCAGAAAAGAATATTTCCACACATTAGGAAAAAAGCATGCTTTGTTCATTCCTTTCCTGGAAGAATCCACACATTTCCTGTAGACCTACCATGGACAAGTCACTGGGATAGACAGACGCAAGGGAAGCACAACAGAGTAAGACAGTTGCTTTGTGCTGGAGGTTTGTTAAATACTGAGAGTCACAGAAATAAACAAAGCACTCAAAAGCAGGAAAATTCAAGGTATGCAATAATCTTTTTTTTTTTTTAAAAGCAGGATTTAAAGTGACTAATAAATGAAACCGAAGGTTTCGGTGACTTTGTCTATAATGATAGAACTTATCAAAGAAGAATGTTAAATGAAATAATGCAGTTAGATTCTGAGCATAATGTTTGCTACGTGTTGTCTGCTCTCATTGTGATCACTACTGTCATTATCATCATGACCATCAGCATCACCACCATTGTCACCATCACCACCACCATCATTGTCACCCTCACTATCACCATCGTCACCATCACCACCACCATCCTTGTCACCACCACCATCCTTGTCACTATCACCACCACCACCACCATCATTGTCACCACCACCATCATTGTCACCATCACCACCACGATCATTGTCACTATCACCATCGCCATCACCAATCACTTTGATCAGCATTACTTGCATCCCCATCATCGTCATCATTACCATCATTGTCGTCATCCCATCATGTCATTATCACCATCAGTATTGTCATTATCACCATCATCCTCACTACTCATCATCACCGTCATTGTCACCACCACCACCATCACCCATACTGTTGTCATCATCGCCTCCATCATTATGAGAATGTAAGTTCTGTGAAGGCAGAGAGTTTTGTCTGTTTTGTGATCCCTGCTGTACTCCAGAGCCTGGCACAGAGTAGGTGCACAATAAATGGTTGTTGGTTCACCCATTGCGACTAAATTTATTACGATTTTCTGTCTTTATCTAAGTGAATAACTCCAGAGATGTTTATACTCATCAGGCACTCTCTAATCGATATACTATTGCTAGTACTTACCTGTGGGAATCAGTGAAGGGGCTGGAATCCTTGAGGTTCCCAACTCCACCATGGAGGTCCCAGGGGCTGAGGAGAAATGATTATAGGTGAAAGCAGCAAGGCACCGACATGGCAAGAATGCTAGAAGAGAGGCTGTGGGGCTTGCTGGACATGGGCCCTGGGCTGGAACACCCTCTGTCTAGGCCAGAGTAGAGGGTAAGTAATCTGTGCCCAGCCAGATGCTTTCTTCTTGGACAGGGCATGAAGGAACATCAGGAGGGGTCCCGCATGGTAGAGGGCAGGGAATACTGGGAAATCAGTTGAATACTCACTGCTAGTGATGGGCGCAAACCCTCGATGAGTGAAACCTGAAGCAAAAGGGAGAGAGGACAGTGGGTACAAGTGAAAGGAAGGATAGGAGGCCAACCGGAAGTCAGAGATATCCTGGTGTATTGGAAGGGACTTTATGGATCAGCAGTTGTTGGGGTTCCCACCGGTACCCCCAAATCAGGGAAGGAGAAAGCTCCAAGATGAAAAAGACCACACAAGGTCCAGAGCTGAATCAGTATATCCAGGCCACATGACAAAGCTCCCAGAGGCCACACAGGGAGTTTATGACTTCAGGCCAGAGAGCAAAAGCTGTAGCAGGACCTTGCCAGTGTGGAGAAAGGGATACTGACCATCACAGCTTCTCACCATTTACATAGAGACTCTCCCTGGCCAAGGTGTAGGGACCCATCTGGGTGACACCATGGGTCCTCTGGCTGAGTTCCCAGTATAGCCGTTCTCTGTCCAGTCCAGAGCCCTCAGGGTCAGGGTGGTGTGTGCAGATTGCATTCACTCTGGTGGCTGCTCCATTCTTCTCAGGCCTGGGTAAGAACTCCCAGATGGTTATTTCAAACATCTATCTGACTACCTTTCCTTTCCTCCCTCTCTTTGTTAGCCCCTAAGGCAGGAAGTTGAGAAACCATTCACGAGGAAGCTTCTGCCTTTGAGGAGATGTCACTGTAAACAAATAAACTAGGATACTATGGGACTCAAAGTCCCCTGTATGTCTGGAAGAGAAGTTTCTGGAAACACTGGATATTTGGCAGATACACAGAGGGTACTATTTGATAGGGTGAGTGATACTGGGAGATGCCTAAGATGTTATAACAGCCAAGTCCTGTCATGGGTCTTGATGGTCACAAGGGGATACACAGAGTTATGCTGTAATAAACGATAATAGCCCCAGGACAATCGACCATGGCCTGGCTAGTGACATGGTCCTTTAGAGACTGGAAGCACCTTTTCAAATGGTGGAATCTGAAGCTAAAGTCACCCATTCCAGATTCTGTTAACTAGCAAGGCAGGGATTTTTGCAAGGAGACTCAGGGAGCTAAGTCAGTTGAAAGAGATGCCCTTTTGTACATCTGTCTGAAACAGTGGCTTGTACAACAGTGAATCAAAGACCTTAGATCTTAGCACCTATCCCCAGTTATAAGAGACAACTGACCCACCTACCCAGCCATCCAGTCATAAATTAGTGAGTGATTGGGAGGGAAACAGCTCTGGGACCCTTTTCATTCAAGGCCGTGGTTGAAGTATTTCTTATATTAGCTGTTGTTGTTAGGTGCCATTGAGTCAATTCCAACTCATGGATACCCTATGTACAAAAGAATGAAACATTATCTGGTCCTGTGCCATGCCCCAAATCAATGATATGCTCGAGCCCATGTTTGCAGCCACTGTGTCAGTCCATCTCAGTGAGAGCCTTCCTCTTTTTGGCTGACGTTCTCCAAGCATGATGTCCTTTTCCAAAGGTTGATCCCTCCTGACAGCGTGTTCAGACTACGTAAGACATAGTCTGACCATCGTTGCTTCTAAAGAGCACTCTGGTTGTACTTCTTCCAAGACAGATCTCTTTGTTCTTTTATTAATCCGTGTTATATTCAGTATTTTCTTCCAACACCACAATTCAAAGACATGGTTCTTTTTTTATCTTTATTCATTGTCCAGTTTTTGCATGCATAAGACATAGTTGAAAGCACCATGGCTTGGGTCAGGTGCACCTTAGTCTTTAAGGGGACATCTTTGCTTTTTAACACTTGAGAGGTCTTTTGCAGCATATTTTCCCAGTGCAGTGTGTCTTTTGATTTCTTGACTGCTGCTTCCATGGATGTTGATTATGGATTCAAGTAAAACAAAATCCTTCATAACTACAACCTTTTCTCTGTTTATTTTGATGTTGTTTATAGGTCCAGTTGTGAGGAATTTTTTTCTTGATGTTGAAGTGTAATCTATACTGAAGACTGTGGTCTTTGATCTTTATCAGTAAGTGTTTCAAGTCCTTGTCACTTTCTGCAAGCAAGGTTATGTCATCTGCCTAACACAAGTTCTTAGTGAGTCCTTCTCCAATCTTGATGCCTCATTCTTCTTCATATAGTTCACCTAGGATTATTTACTCAGCATACAGATGGAATAGGCTTGGTGAAAGATACAGTGCTGATACACACTTTTCCTGACTCTTAACCACACGTTGTCCCCTGTTCTGTTCAAGTGATTGCCTCTTGATCTATGTACAGATTGTTCATGAGCACAGTGATATGTTCTGGAATTCCCATTTTCTACAATGTTATCAGTAATTTACTGTGATCCACACAGTCAAAGGTCTTTGCATAGCCAATAAAACACAGATAAACATCTTTCTAGTATTCTCTGCTTTCAGCCAAGATCTATCTGACATCAGCAGTGGTTTTCGTGGTTGTACATGCTTTTTTGAATCCAGCCTGAGTTTCTGGTAGTTCTTTGTCAATATACTGCTGCAGCTGCTTATGAATGATCTTTAGAAAAATTTTACTTGCATGAGATATTAATGATACTGTTTGATAATTTTCACATTTGGTTGAGTCACCTTTCTTGGGACTAGGCATACATGTGGATCTCTTTCAGGTGGTTGGCCAGGTAGCTGTCCTCCACTTTTCTTGCCATAGATGACTGAGCACTTCCAGTGCTTCACCCACTTGTTGATAAATCTCAGTTGATACTCCGTCAATTCCCAGAGCCTTGTTTTTTGCCAGTGCCTTCAATGCAGCTATATTAACCTGCATTAACTACTATTCACTAAATGTTTAAGATGGGAGCCCCTGGTTGTTGCAAATAGTTAACTTCCTTGGCTGCTAACTGAAAGATTATGTGTTCAAATCCACCCAGAGATGGTGCAGAAGAAAGCCCTGGTGATTTACTTCCAAAAAATCAGCCACTAATAAATGTGTAGTGCATATGTTTGACTCTGATCCACATGTGGTCACCCTGAATCAGAACTGACTCAAAGACAGCTGGTTAAGGGGGGCAGAGTTGGTTCAGAGGTAGAATTCTCTAGATATGAGAGACTAGGTTTGATTCATAGCCCATGTTCTTCCTGTGCGGCCGCCACTTGTCTCTCAGTGGTGGTTCATGTGTTTCTTGGATGCTGAATAGGTGTCATGAAGTGTCCAGACTGAGAGAGACTGGGATGTGAGGTCTGCTTTCTGCTAGGAAGAAAAATGTACTTCTAAAAATCAGCCAGTGAAAACCCTATGGCACACAACTGTCCGTCTGCGACTTACCATGGGGATGGTGCAGGATCAGACAGCATTCTGTCTCCTTGTGCACAGGACTGCTACGAGTCAGTGAACAGCTTGACAGCAGCTAACAACAGCTTCACACCTAGATCCCCTTTCTGGCACCCCAAGGACCATGCCCTGGCCCACTTCCCAGCCTGCCCAGGACAGCTCTGTCCCCTTCAGCTGTCAGTCTGACACATTTAGGATCATGTCTTCTCTGTATAATGCAGTTTTATTTATTTTCCTCCTCTGTCTGACTATCCAGGAAAATTCCTCTTAAGAGATTATCAGGTGGGTATGTTTGACACCCTATGAGGCCATGATGGGGGCAGAGGAAGCTCTATTGCCTAAGAGCTAGGGGTTTGGATCCAGAACTGGAAATGTACTAGTTGCCTTTGTGTAACTGGGAGCAAAGCCACTTAATCCTTGTGCCTCAGTTTCCCTTCTGTTCCTGCTTACCAAGACCTTTGTGAGAACTGAATGAGGTATTATATACATAGCACAGTGCCTTTGATCTTCCTAATTGTTGTCTGTTGCTGTCATTGTCTTTGTTGTTGTTGATGCTGCGATACCATGGGCAGTAGTTGTATGGACAGATGAAGGAACCCAGAGGTGAGGGCCCAATCTACCAGCTGGGCAAGTCTCACCTGAGTAAGGCCAGTTTGCAGCCAGAATAGAGAGATCCAAGGCTGCTATTCTCCAGCAATGGTCTGAGCTGTGAGGAAGGAGAGGAAGGGTGAGAAGGAGCCATCGAGGGACGCCAGGAAGGGCCAAGGCATCAGAGGGTGGGCAAGGTGAGGTGGGTGGGGCTGGCATCTGTAGGTGGGGCTAGGTGGAGGCCAGTGGGAATCTCACCAGGTCCTGCAGAATCTTCTCAGTGAAGTTGAACTTCTCAGAGCCTGGGAGCTGCATGTCGTCCGTGCACTGCAAGTTGGTGATGGTGAAGTTTAGAGTGAATGGCACCAGGAAGGGGATCACTGCTGCAAGAAGAGGGAAGAAAGAAGAGCATACTGAATCAGGTCTGGGATGAGATTGTCATAAGACAACATCTGGGGCCAAGTGGCCCCAGGATTGAGGACTCAGAGGTCTGAGCAGGCAGGCTATATTTCTAGTTAGGATAAAAAAGGAAGGCCAAGGAAAAAAGAAGGTCAGGGGACCCTAGCCTCCATGTGGGCTAGGCCAGGTGACCAGGGTCTGAGCTGTTGGACCCCCAAGACTGCGCTGAGAGAGTGTAGTTTAGAGGGTAAAAGGAACGACATGTAGATAATCTTATGAGCTGGAGCATAAGGAAGGGAAAAAAATCCATTCTATCACATTGATCATCATGGTGCAAATGGTTAATGAGCTGTGCTGCTGAACAAAAGGTTGGAGGTTTGAGCCCATCCACATTGTTGCTGTCCAGTGCCATCAAGCCTGTTCTGACTCATGGTGACCCTGTGCAGAACAGAACAAAACACTGCCCTGTCCTGTGCCATGCCCACAATCTTTTTTATGCTTAAGCCTATTGTGTATCCACTGTCAACCCATCTCCTTGAGGGTCTTCCGCTTTTTCACTGACCCTCCACTTTACCAAGCATGATGTCCACCAGGGATTGATCCCTTCTGACAAGTGTCCAAAGTATGGAAGACGTAATCTCGCCATCTTTGCTTCTAAGGAGCACTGTGGTTGTACTTCTTCTAGGATGGATCTGTTGGTTCTTTTGGCTGTCCATGGTGTATTCAGTATTCATTTCCAACACCACAGTTCAAGAATGCCAGTTCTTCTGTCTTCTTTAATCACCTTGTAAGGCCTGGCAATCTACTTTGAAAAACTCAGCCACTAAAAACCGTACAGAGCATAGTTCTGATACACATGGAGATGCCTTGATTTGGAGTTGATGCAGTAGTGAATGATTTTTTCAAAACTCAACATTTTCTTAAAAAGTTAGCTGAACAATCTTCAACAAATGGTGCTGGCAAAATTGGTTATCCATCTGCAATAAACTGAATCAAGATCCATATCTTACACCTTATACAAAAACCAACTCCAACTGGATAAAAGACCTAAATATCAAACCTAAAACGATAAAGCTCATCCAAGAAAAGGTAGGAACAACAATGGAAGTTTTAATACACAATGAGGACAGACTCCAAAATCTGTCAAAGAAACCTCAATCAACAGAAGAGAAAGTAGATAAATGGGAACTATTAGGAATCAAACACTTTTGCTCATCCAAAGACTTTATTAATAGAATTAAAAGAACACCCACAGAGTGGGAAAAAATATTTGGCAACTCTATGTCAGATCGACGCCTGATCTCCATAATCTATAAGATACTACAAAATATCAATAACAAGAAGATAAACCATCCAAATAAGCGATGGGCAAAGGAGATGGACAGATATTTCACTAAAGAGGAGATCCAGGCAGCCAAAAAACACGTGCGGACATGTTCACGATCTTTAGCTATTAAAGAAATTCAAATCAAGACAACAATGAGATACCATCTCACTCCAACAAGATTGGCCATGATCCAGAAAACACAAAACAACAAATGCTGGAGAGGCTGTGGAGAAAGTGGAACCCTCCTACACTGTTGGTGGGGTTGCAAAATGGTCCAGCCTCTTTGGAAGGCAATCTGGCACTTCTTTAAAAAAATGGATATTGATATACCATTTGACCCAGTAATTCCACTACTTGGAATATATCCTACAGATTCAAGGCCTTTCACACCGACGGACACATGCACCAGAATGTTTATTGCGACACAGTCCACAATAGCAAAAAGGTGGAATCAACCCAGATGCCCAACAATAGAAGAATGGATAGGTAAACTGTGGTACATATACTCAATGGAGCACTACACAATGATAAAGAATAACGATGATTCCAGGAAACATTTCCTAACCTGGTTTCAACTGGAAGACATTATGTTGAGTGAGAGTAGTCAGCGACAAAAGGACAAATACTGTATGAGACCTCTACGATAAGATCTCAAAAACAGACTCGTGTATAGAAGAAAAGACTCTTTGACAGCTGCAAGGGAGGGGAGGGAGGGAAGAAGGGCGAGGGGGGGAGGGTTTAGTTTAGGTAGTTACTAGAAATCTAGTTGGGAGAAAGCGGTGACAGCACACATTAGGAACAAGAACAACATTAAGTGGACTTCAGCATAACTTGAGTACTCCTTCCATCTTGACTCAATACTGCAAGGATAGAGTAGCTGGGGCAGGGGGTGGGGGACCATGCTCTTAGGCGAATTCCAGGCCAATTGGCACAACTAGCGTTTTGCTAAGAGAGCTCTCTGCACCCCACATTGGTGAGTGGCATCTGGGGTCTTAAAAGCTGCCAAGCTGCCATCCGAGGAGACAGCAAATGGTCCCAACTCAGCAGGAACGGATGCTCACCGAGGGCCAAAATGGCATGCGGTAAAGACAACCGAGAAGACAGAGAGACCCACAAGAGTGGGTACCTACATCGACCTGGGACCGGAAGAACCGGATGGTGCCCGGCCACGACCAGTGATAGCCATGACAGAGCTCACAGAGAGGAGCCTCACCGGCAACACAAGAATAAAAAGAGGTGCATCATGAGATCTCCACTAGAAGACCTCAATTGATGGTCCAGCAGTTCTGGGGTTCCTCTGAGATCATGGCCCCCAGCCCTGATGCTGCCCGTTCCCATAAATTATAAGAAAGGTCCACTCTTTGGACAGGAATGGAATGGACATGGCAATGCAGAGTAACCATATGTTGGAAGCACTTTATGGTTCTATACATCTATAGGATATCATCTTGCTGACCTCTGGCTGGAGGAAGGGGAGTGGACGGAGAGGAGGGGATAGGAGACTGTTGGGAGGATGAGACATGTATGGAGCAGAGAGGAATAGTGTGCAGTCACCAGACAGGGAGAGCAGCGGAAGCTGCATATAGGGGGGCATGTAAATTTACATGTGAATGTACATTTTCACTCAGTTATGTTAAATAAAAAAAAAAAAAGTTAGCTGAACATGAGTCTTTAAAGGAGGTCTCTCTTCAAGTGCTCAGCTTATCTTGTCTTTTCCTGTCCCATAACTCCAAGAACTTGTACTTTTAGAAAGAAACCCTGCTGTAGAGCTGTGGTTATTGCCACACTCTGGAAACTCGTATTTGGTTTTGAATCCCTCCCTGCCTTTTACCAGCTGTGTAACTGTCAGCAAGTTACTCAGCATACATGTACTTAAATTTCTTCAACTGTAAAATGGGCAGAATCTTCCTTCATAAGGTGATTATGAAGGTTAAATGGCAATGTCTGTTAACATAGCACATCTCAGACATTATGCAAAACAAAAGAAGCTAATCCCCAAAAGTCACTTGTTGCAGGATTCCATTTATATAACATTCTTCTTTTCCTTTTGTTTCTTGGTAAACTATATCTAACAGAAACATACGCCATCTCAACAATTTCTACATGTTCAATTCAGCACACTAGTAACATTCTTCGTCTTGTGCCACCATTCTCGCTGCCTTTTTAAAAGTCATTCTACTGCCATTAACGTGAACACAATGCTCCCAAAGCAAAAACTTCCTTAACATTGTTGAAATAAGAAAAATACAGGGGAGGAAAACAGATTGTCAAGGGTTGTGATGTGTGAGTTTGAGGATAAAAGAGTAGCATGTGGGAACTCTTTGTGGTGATGGATCAGTTCTGTATCTTGATGGTGGCGGTGGTTACAGGATTCTACTCAGGTGACAAAATGGCATAAAGCCCTGCATACCACCCATAAACAAATGAGTGAGTATAAAAATAGTGAGACTGGATTGAGGTTTGTGGGTTTTACTGATGTCAGTTTCTGGGTTTTGATATTGTACTGTAGTTACAGAAAGGTCTTTGGGTAGTACAAATAGGTTCCACTCACCTGTTAACCTAAAGGTTGTCAGTTTGCATCCACTCAGTGGCTGCAAAAGAAGGTCTGGCAATCTGCTTCAGTCAAGATTACAGCCAGGTAAACTCTATAGAAGTATATGTATGTCTACTCTAACACATGGGTTGCCATGAGTTGAAATGGACTCAACAGCAATCTGTTTTGCTTTGTTTTTATGGTTATGCAAGATACAACCATCGGTGAGAAACTGGGCCAGTGAACATGAGAACTCTATATTACTTTTTCAACTTTCTATAAATCTGTAATTATTTTAAAATAAAATGAAAAATAGCACCGGGACTAGCACATAAAAACCAATCCAAACCCACCACCATCAAGCTGATTCTGACTTATAGTGACTTATAGTGATCCTATAGGACAGAGTAGAAATGCTGCATAGAGTTTTCAGGGAGTGGCTGGTGGATTTGAGCTGCCAACCTTATGGTTAGCAGCCACAGAACTTAACCACTGTGCTAGCAGTGTTTCTAGATTGGCACACAGAATGTGTTAACAGAATTGTTTTTTATTATAAATTACCAATTGCACCTGCATGTTCAAATCAGTCTTCCCCCAATGCACTGTAAACTTGGTGAAACAAAAAAACAAACCCATTGCTGTTGAGTAGATTCTGACTCATGGAGACCCTACATATTAGAATGGAACCATCCCATGTGGTTTTCTTTACTGTAATTTTTAAAGCAGTAGATTTCCAGGCCTTTCTCTGGCATCCACCAGGTGGGTTTGAACTGTCAAACTTTAGGTTAGTAGTTGAGTGCCAGCTGTGGGTTTGCTGGTACCACCTAGGGATCTTTAAACCTTGGTAAAGGGAGGGGCCAACCTGACTTACTCAACAGCTTATCCTCTACTCCTGGCAGAGAACATATGCTCAGCAAATATCTGCTGAGCTAGGTATTTTTACACACACATTGATTTAAGCTTCACAATAACCTTATCCTTATGGGGCATAGTTATACTTGGGAGGTGAGGAAACCGAGGCACTGAGAGGGTAGGTAACTTGCACAAGGTCAGCAAAGCTGGACAGATGAAGAGGATATATCCTTTATCTTGAGATTTACAGGCAGAGAAAGGGGTGCCCAGGACCAGGCTTCAGGTTCCCCCATACCCGGCTCATCTGTGCGTTTCCCAGGTCCTAGGTTTGAATCCATAGTTTGGCTTCTAGAGGGCATTGGAGAGAAAATTCACCTACCTGTGGAGCTGGAGAAGGGGACTGTCACCAGTGAGGCCCCTGGGAATAGTGTGGAGGTCACGGAAGCTGAGGAGAACAGTACGGAGTGAGACTGGGAGTGGGGTGTGGCCCAGACACCACTGTGGACACTGTCCTGTGTGGCAGAAGCCATGGAATGCAGAGGTGGGGTGAGACAACCACCTCAAGATCTTGAACTCAGGGTGGGGAAATTTCTGTTGCCCACGAATGAGTATGGAGCACCTGGCCTCCAGAGCCATGGGTACTCACCGCTGGGGGTGGATGCTGAGGCCCGATGGGTGTAATCTGCAATGAGAAAAGCAGAGTTACCATGCAGACAAGAGAAGAAGGTCAATATAGAACCTGCAGCTCATCAGTTCCCACCTGCAACTGAGATATCAAGTCTACACAGTTCAGCAAGCATGACTGAAGAGCAGCTATATCTTTTTCATGGTGACTTCATGTGTGTCAGAGTACAGGTGTGTCTGTAGGGTTTTCAGTGGCTGATATTTGGAAGTAGAGTGCCAGGCCTTTCTTCAGAGGCACCTCTGGATGGACTCAAACCACCAGCCTTTTTGGTTAGCAGCCATGTGTTAACCTTTGCACCACCCAGGGACTCCAGAGCTGGAGTTTACTCAATGGCAACTTAAAAAAGAAATTCTTACTCAGAGTCACTGGGTGGTACAAACAGTTAAGTACTCAGCTGCTGACTGAAAGGTTGGTGGTTTGGGTTCACTCTCAGCACCTAGGAAGAAAGTCTTGGCAAACTACTTCAGAAAAATCAGCCATTGAACATCTTATGGAGCACAGTTCTACTCTACAGTTCTACTCTGACACGTAGGGGGTCTCCATGAGCCATCATCAAGTTGACAGCAGCCAGTAAATCTTTTTCATAAAATGTAGAGGAACTGAAGACCTAAACCTTGTCTTCATAGGCTTGCAATTTATTTGGGATGATAAATGCATCAGAATTTCTAGAACATGGGTTTGCAAACTGCTTTTCTGGGCCTAGAAGTGGCTTTGATGCATTGACAGAAACCTGAATGGGCAGACTCTTGAACTCCCATTGGTTTGAGTCAGAGTACCATGTACTTTGTCAGTCTAGAGGAAGGCTGCTGGAGATCAGACAGATGTGCTCTGGAGTTGATGGATGTGAAAGAGAGAAAGGTCTGTCAGACTTCAGATCTGCAGAGGTAGAGCTGTGAATGTCAGTAAGGAAAGTGGCCCAAGTGAAAGATCTGTGGTGTCTTGGAAAGCCACACACTTGAGAGGCAGATTCTTAGCTTCAGCTTGTGGTTCCTCAAAGGATGCTCACCATTGATGTAGAGACTGTTCCTGTCCAGGGTGTAGGGGCCCAGCTGGGTGATGCCATGGGTCTCATGGCTCAGCTCCCAGTACAGCTGCTCTCTGTCCAGTCCCCTGATGGTGGGGTCAGCGTGATGAGTGCAGACCGCATCCACTCTAGTAGCCATTCCATCTTTTTCAGGTCTGCACAGGGAGGGATGTGGGGATCAGCAAGTGGGAACTCCAGGCAGGTGCCTGAGAAGCCCCATTGAGCAAGGAGACTGGGAAAGTAGGAGGGTTAGTGGGAACCCAGAATGTCACTGTTGATTGGGGAGGAGTGGAAATAAATAGGATTGCTACAGGGACTACCACCCATCCCTAAGTGCCATCCAGTAGAGTCATGGCTAAATCTGTTTATGCAGAAAAGCAAACAAAGATGTCCCAACTTACAGATGAGGAGGCAAAGACACAGAGATTAAGTAACTTGCCAGGAATCACACTACCATGAGGTAGGGAGCTGAGATTTGAGCATAGGTCTGTTAGACTCCAAGAACAAGTGTGCAGCCACAATATGGTCCTGTACCAAATCTGTTACCACTGAGTCAATTCCAACTTTTAATAACACTAAAGGACAGAGTAGAACTGACTCAGAGGGTTTCCAATGCTGTAATCTTTATGGACATGGAATGCCTCATCTTTCTCCTGCAGAATGGCTGGAAGATTTGAACCACTGATATTTCAGTAAGCGGATGAGCACTTTAGCACCAGGAGTCCTTTACTATACTGCACTGCTCAATATTCCCTACAGGATGGGGCATTATCTCAGATCCACCCCTGCAAGGTCAGCAAGCAGGATTTGGTCATTGCTAGGGGATAAAATGGAAACCCTGGTGGCATAGTGGTTAAGTGCTGTGACTGCTTAACCAAGAAGTCGCCAATTGGAATTTAGGAGCCGTTCTTTGGAAACCCAATGGTGCAATTCTACTTTGTCCTATAGAGTTGCTGTGAGTCAGAATTCACAGGACAGCAATGGGTGCTTCTGATTAGTGGGTCTTCAGAAGAAAGGCCTGGTGAACTGCTTCTGCACAGTTACAGCCAAGAAAACTCTATGGAACAGTTCTCCTCTGTAATACACAGGGTCATCTTGAGTGAAAATTCACTTGACAGCAATGGGTTTGGGGATTGGGAGAAGGGTGGGAAAAAATAGTATGGCAGACGAGTTGTCACAGAGTGGACATTCTTTAACCAAATAGTGACAAAAGCAGGAGAGAGAGAAGTATGCATCCTGTAGAGCAGCATTTCTCCAACTTGGCACTGTTGACATTTTGGTTCAGATAGCGCTTTTTATGGGGAAGCTGTCCTATACCTAAGGTGCCCTACTGGTGCAGTACTTAAAACAATCGACTGCTAACCAAAAGGGCAGCAGTTTGAAAACACCAGCGACTCTGTGTAGGAAAGACATGGGAGTCTGCTTCCATGAAGATTGACAGCCTTCGAAACCCTATGAGGTTGCTGTGAATTGAAACTGACTCTATGGTAGTGGATGGGTGGCGTGTATAGTTAAGCGCTTGGGTACAAATAGAGAGGTTGGTGGTTCAAGTCTACACAGAGGTGCCTCAAAAGAGAGGCCTGGCAATCCAGTGTTGAAAGGTCACAGCCATTGGAAGCCCTATGGAGTATTCTAACATACATGGGGTCGCCATGAGTCAAAATTGACTTGATGGCTAGTGGTTTGGTTTTGGCCCTGTGCATTGTCATGTGTTTAGCAGCATCACTGAGCTCTACTTATTAGATTCCAGTAGCACCCCTCTTTGCTTGTTCGTTGTTAAGCAATATCACTCGTCATCGAAAACCACTGCTTTGTAGTGACTTTCATTTCTCGGTCTACTATCTACTCTTTCCTTAGCTCTTATCGACCTCATCCATCCCTTTGTTATAACCGTCAATGCTGGAATCCCTCCAGTTATTAACTGTTATATGATGAGGCCCAAGTGATTGAATATTTTTCCAGTAAGCTCCAAAATAAAGATCATTCTGAAAATTTAATCCTTATCTCCCATGAGGCAGAGGCTGAGTGGACTCTACATTTCCCAGCTAGGATGGGAAGGGGCCAGAGTGGGACTCAGCTGTCTCAGCTGGCAGGGACTTAGAGCCCAACCAGTAGGGAGGGGTCACCCCCCTCCACTATTTGCCTCATGCATCCTCTGGAGTTCTCACCTGAGCAAGGTCAGCCTGCAGCCAGAGTAGAGCAGCCTAATACTGCTGTTCTGGAACAAAGGCCTGAGCTGGGAAGGAAAGAGAAGAGGGTAAGCAGGACTGGCCAACGAAGTTAGAAGAACAAGGGCAGATTGAAACAGGGAAGGCAATGGGAGCTCTCACAAGGTGATTCAGAATCCTCTCTGTGGTGTTGAATATCTCAGAACCTGGGTGCCCCATGTCCTCCGTGTAGTGCAGGTTGGTGATGGTGAAGTTCATGGTGAAGGGCACCAGGGAAAGGCTCACATCTGCACCTGAAGGGAGAGACGGGTGCATTATGAACTTTGGTCTGGGATGGCTGTAGGGGTAAGGCCCAGAGTTGTTTGCTGAAGCCTAGAATCCAGAGGATCAAGACTGAATCTTCCCACCTGGTTCATGCTTACACTCAGCCATCCTTTTAGGGAGGTTGTTGTCAAGTGCTGGTGAATTGGTTCATGTGACTCCATGTACAACAGAACTAACACTGCCCAGTCTTGCACCATTCCCATAATGGTTATTCTTTAGCCCATTGTTGCAGTCATTGTATCAGTTCATCTCATTGAGGGTCTTCATGTTTTTCACTGATGCTTTATTTTATCAAGCATGATGTCCTTCTCCAGGGACTGATCCCTCCTGATAACATGCCCAAAGTACCTGAGACATAGTCTTGACATCCTTGTTTCTAAGGAGCATTCTTGCTGCACTTTTTCCAAGATGGATTTATTCAATCTTCTGGCAGTCCATGCTATATTCAACATTCTTCTTCATCAATGCCATAATTCAGAGACATCAACTCTCCTCAGTCTTCCTTATTCTATAGAGAAGCAGGGTCTCCATAGTGGATGGATGATTTTAGTTGGAAAAGAAGTTCTACACTTTTTACCTGAAAGCATCTAAAGACTAATCATTAGTGGGCATTCCAGTGATAAGAGAAGCCAATCTACTCTGCCACAGTTAACTTGGCTCCTTGGCAGAGACCTGCCTTGGTCTTGTCTGACTTGGTCTTACAGATGTGCAGCTGCCGGATCTGTTTCCTCTGGAAGCGTTGCACCCTGCCTCATCTCCATTGGCCATCTCTAGAGAGTGTGTCTTAGGCAGGTGGACCTCATTTTCCTGGACAACCATGTGCCCTCACATAAATATCAACTTCACCCCTTTGTCTCTTCGAAGTGTCCCAGTAGGAAATGAAAAGTGTATGGTCACCATAAGAGTCCCTGGTTGGTGCTGTCTGTTAAGCCCTTGACCTCTAGTTGAACAATTGGTGGTTCAAACCCACCCAGCGGCATCTCTGAAGACAGGCCTGATGATCTGCTTCCCAAAGGTCACAGCTTTGGAAACCGCATGAAACACTTCTATTCAGCATTCAAGGAGTTTCCATGAGTCAGAAGAGACTTGATAGAAACCAACAACTACAACAACAACGTGGTCATCCTGAGATTAGAGTTGTGGAAGTGTCAAAAGGCCGTGGGTCTAAACTGTACACCTCTACCATCGACTGTGCCTCAGCCTTTATGTTCTTCAACAAGAGCCAAATGAAGTGTCAGAGCTGAGGAATACAGCATCTGTGATAGTAAATTCACTGCCTCTTCCCAGTTCACCCTCACTACAGTCCTGAGAAGTATTACCAGCTCTGTTATACAGAGAAGGGTGCTGAAGCTCAGGGGAACTAAATCTTGGCCAAATTCCACAGACATGAATGGTCCAACTGCAGTATCTCTCTGGCTCTCAAATTAGTATGTTTTCTTTGAAAACCCACATCTCCTCTAAGATATAAAGGTTAGAATCTTGGGACCTGAAGCCAGGCTTTCTGCAGTTGAATGTCTGTCCTACAGTTACTCAGTGGTTGACTGGACAAGTTACTTAATTAACATCTCCAAGCTTCTATTTCACCCTCTATAAAATGGTGGTCATTGGAATAGCTACTTCCTAGGGTTTGGGAGCCCTCAGACCGTACCTGGGCAAAACAAGGAGACAGGACAAAAGTCAAATTCATGACTAAGGCAGATCCTGAACAATATTCTGGATGTCCAAACGGAATCCACAAATGCTGACTTGTAAGAGTTATTTTACTCCTATATTGATTCAATCATTCATTCATTTAGTAAATAACCACCACTTAGGGGCTCAGCTTCCAGGTGACAAATACATAAAGTGAGAATAAATTAAATAGTAAATACCATGAAAGAAATAATCAGTGTTATAAAGAGAAGACCTGTAGTCAGGTGTATAAGCTAACCCCCCGAATTTGTTGCCATTGAGTCAATTACAACTCATAGCAACCCTAAAGGACAGAGTAGAACTGCTCCATATAGTTTCCAAGATGGAAATCTTAATGATAGCAGTCAGCTACATCTTTCTCTCCCAGAGTGGCTGGTGTTGAAATCCCTGACTTTTCTTTAGTGGTCAAGTGCTAAACACTGTACCACCAGGGCCCCTTAACTGTTGTGTTATACCAAACCTGTTGTCATTAATTCAACTGCCACTCATGGCGTTACTATAAGACAGAGTAGAACTGCCCCATAGGCTTTCCAAGGAGCTATTGGTGGATGTGAACTGCAGACCTTTGGGTTAACAACTGTAACTCTTAACCACTGTGCCAGCAGGTCTCCTAATTGTTGTATTAGAAGCCCCTTAATGTGCCTCTGTACCTGAGATTTAGAGACTGCTCTTGCTGGGTTAGTCTGCAGTATAGCCTAGTGGATAAGATGCCCAGATTTTAGAGTCAATTTGGGGTTTAAGGCCCAACTCTACCACTTACTAGCTGGCTAATTTTGGGTAGATGGATTACCTTCCTGAGCCTAGTTTGTAAAATATATATATAACATTTCATTGTGTTTTATGTAGGATTAGTATGATATAATAACCTACAAAGATCTGGATCATAGAAATCCCTCAAAAAAGTATTAGCTGGCATTGTTACTAAGAGTGTTGTTGCAAAGGACTTGATGCTAACAACATTACTAAAAGTTATTTTTTTGTTTTTTTAATTTTCGGTTGTCAGGTGCTATTAAGTTGGTCATAGTGACCGTATGGGCAGCAGAATGAAACACTGGTTGGTCCCCTGCCATTCTCACAGTCACTGCTGTACCTGAGCCCATTGCTGCTACCATTGTGTCAATCCATCTAGATGAGGGTCTTCGTGATGTCCTTCTCCAGAGACTGTTTCTTCCTGATAACGTCCAGAGTATGTGAGATGAAGTCTTGCCAACCTTGCTTCTAAGAAACATCCTGGTTGCCCTTCTTCCAAGACAGATTTGCTCCTTCTTCTGGCAATCCATGGTATGTTGAATATTTTTTGCTAACACTGTAATTCAAAGGCATCAGTTCTTTTTCCATCAATTGTATTCATGTCTAGCTTTTCTATGAAATGAGACAGCTGAAAATATCATGGCTTGGGTCAGGTGCAACTTAATTCTCAAAGTGACATCTTTGCTTTCAACACTTTCAAGAGTTCTTTTGCAGTCGATTTGCCCAATGTGATTGTGTAAGTGATTGTGCTACCAGATGTACTTGACAGTAAAGTGCTATTGCTAGTAACCATTAACCAGCAGGACTCCTGGTGGCACAGTGCTTAAGGGCTTGCCTGCTAACTGAACGGTTGGCAGTTCAAATCCATCAGCTGCTCCTTGGAAACACTATGGAGCACTTGTCCTCGTCTCATAGCATCATTGGGAGTTAGTGACAGTTCTGGGTTATTATCCAACCATTTGCTATCAGGATGACTCTAACTCTTGGTGGCAATTACTAAGTGCATGACCTTGTACCACACAGGGAGTCTTATTATTAGTAAGTGTTTATTAAACTGAATTCATCCAAAGTTTAACTTTATGCTGGGTCAAATATGTTAGTAAAGAAGGATCTTTGGCAAACACACAACTACTGCATATCAGAGAATAAAAAATTAGTTATAAAGGTGTTCATCTCATTGTTGTTTAATAGGTATACAGTTTATGTTTGACGTGATGAAGGGGCTTTGGGAATAGTGATGGTTGTAAAATGTTATGATGGTTCTTAATGCCCCTAAGTTGTCCACTTAAAATCTGTTAAAATAGCATATACTTTATCACAATAAAACCAGGTTTTTTTTATTGTGATTGAAAGTGTACAATCACAATTTTTTTATAAATAATTTAAAACTTAGATATTCAGCATGGAGACTATTTAAATCATGAGTTGCCCATTATGGTCTGCATGTTGGTTTTGTGTCTACATAAAGTTTTATTGGAACATGGCCATGCCCATTTCTTATGTTCTTATTTGCTTTTACACCATAATGGCACAGTTGAACAGTCTGAACAGAGACTGAGTAGTCTGAAAAGCTGAAAATATTTACAATATGGATCTTTCTTGAGAAAAGTTTGTCAGCTCCCAATATCCCTGAGATAGTGCAAGTGGTAATGCCCTTGGCTACTAACCAAACAACTGGAAATTCAAATCTACCCAGAGGCACCTTGGGAAGAAACTGCTGGTGACCTACTTTTGAAGTCTATCATTGAAAACTCTATGGAGCACAGTTCTACTCTGACACACATGGGGATGCCATAAGTCCTAGTCTATTCAATGGCAGATGAGTAGCAGCTGTCCATAATAGCAGCTGGCCCTGTGGTAGCAAATGATTTAGTTTCACTAAAATGATGAGATACAAAGCATACATAATAAGATGTAGCTGTTAACAGATTGTATAATATGGAAGATGTCCACAAGTTACAAAACTATATCTGCCTGTCTGCCTGCCTGTCTGTCTGTCTGTCTATCCATCTATCTACCTATTACGTACCTATCTAGAAAGTATATTGCTCCATGATTGGTTGTTCTTTTGAAAACCAAAGGAACCAAAACAAGCCCTGAGGTCACAACATGAAGAATATTACAAAATAAAGAGTATCACCCATGAATACTAAGCTTCTTTAAAATAGATCACCTATATGAGAACGAATGGTCAACAATTACTGTAAAACAAAGATAAGAAGGCAAGGGGATAACAGAAACTAGAATAATGGAAATGGAACAACCAAACTGGAAATAATGAGAATGTTTCAGCATTGTGAAGACTATAATCAGTGCCGCTGAACAATTAATATAGAAACTGTTGAAAGGGCAAACAAACTGCTGTGTAAACTTCCCCTGAAAACACAGTAAAAATCATTAAACACATACACACACACAAAGGAGTTTCTCCCCAGGTGGTAGGTGGAGTTATGAGACATTTTTCATTCCTTGAGTTATATGTTTTTTCAATAGTTTTGAAATGGGGGAAAAAGCATAACAGGAACAGGTTAAAAAGTTCCTCTTACTTGGTGTTGGAGTCACCTTCGCAGAGGCCGAGGTGGGCGTCCCAGATGTGCTTTGAGGGGCAGAAGGACTTCTGTACAGAGTACTGAAGGTGGCTATACTCTGGGCCGTGGAAGTACCTGGCCCTGTGGTGGCTGAATTAGTGCTCTCAACACTTGCTCCTTCTCCATGACTGGTCTTAGGTGGTGTTGACGTCTCTGGTGGTATCAGGGTCACAGTGGCCCCTGTGACTGTCTTGGAAAAGCCAGGAAGTCCAACTGAAGTCCCAGATGCTGAAGTTTCTGTGTTCGAGGAAGCTATAGTATGAGACTCTCCAGATATTACAGGAACAGTGGCAGTGGCAGTGGCAGTGGCAGTGACAGGTCCAGGAGAAATAGTCAGTGCCGCAACACCTGTGCCAGCCTCTTCTACAGGGCTGGTGGCCAATAAACGTGTCCTCTCTGACAGACCAGGGGAAAGAGCTGAAGTTGCAGTCATTGTGCTGGTCTCTGTCACACGGTGTGTGGCAAGTGAGGCTGTTCCTCTGGGAACTTCAGTTGAAGCCATTGAAGATAGATCATATCTGCTGGTCTCAGCCCTGGGTATGGTGACCAGAGAAGACGTTGTCTCCACTACACCAAGGAAAACACTGTGCGTTGGAAGCACTGTACTCGTCACCGCTCTGGATGTGATGGCTCGTGAGGCTGTGGTCTCTGAGAAGTGAGGAGAAACAGTGAAAGCAGGAATGGCTGGGCTTGTCTCAGCACTGGGGTGGGTGGCCAAGAAAGCTGAGGTCTCTGGTTCACTAGAATAAGCAACCAGCCCTGGAATAGTTGTACTACTCTCGGCCCCAGAACTGGTAATCAGGGAGTTCACCATCCCTGGTACACCAGGAGAGACAGCCCGGGTTGGAATAGCTGAACTGAATTCAGCCTGAGAATGGGTGACTGGTAACACTGTGGTCCCTGGTTCCCCAGGAGAAGCAGTTGGAGTGGGAACACTTGTGCTTGTCCCTGGTCCAGGACTAGAAGCCCGTGAGGTCACCATCCCTAGTCCACTAAGAGAGTTAGTTAAAGTTGGAACAGATGAACTAGCTTCTGCCCTAGAATGGGTGACTGGTAAGGCAGAAGTTTCTAGTCCATGCAGGGAAGTAGTCAGAGTCAGGATTCTTGGACTAGTCTCTGCTCCAGAACTAGTGGCTAGTGAGGTCACTACCTCTGATGTACTAGGGGAAACAATTAGAGCTGGAACAGTGGAACTGAACTTAGCACCAGGATGGGTGACTGTTAAGACTGTAGTTTCTGGTTCACCAGGAGAAGCAGTCAGAGTTGGGAAAGCTGTACTTGCTTCTGCCCCAGAGCTAGTGACCAATGATGTCCCCATCTCTGTCACACCAGTGGAAGTAGTCAGAGCTGGAACAGCTGAGCTGGAGTCGGTCTCAGGATGGCTGGCCAATGAGGATGCGGTTTCTGGTTTACCAGGAGAAACAGTTAGAGTTGGAATAGTTGCATTGGTCTCTGCCACAGAGCTAGTAAGCAGTGAGGTCATCATTCCTGATAAAGCAAGCGAGGTAGCTGGAGTCTGAACAGATGAACTAGCTCCTGCCCAAGGAGGAGTTACTGGTAAGGTGGAAGTTTCTCTTTCATATATGGAATCAGTCACAGTTGGAGTAGTTGTACTGCTTTCTGCTATAGAAGCAGTGACCAGCAAGGTCACCACCCCTGGTATACCAGCAGAGACAGCCCGAGTTGGAACACCAGAACTGGTTTCAGCTCCAGAATGAGTGGCTGGTAATTTACCAGGAGAAATACTCGGGGCTGCAACAGTTGTATTTGTCTCTGCCCCAGAACTAGTGGCCAGTACAGTTGTCTTGCTCGTCACACCAGTGGAAACAATCAGAGTTGGAATGGCTGACCTGGACTGAGTCCTGGGATGGGTTACTGGTAAGGATGTAGCTTCTAGATCACCAGAAGAAACGGTCAGAGTTGGAATAGTTGTCCTGGTCCCTAGGCCAGAGCTGTTGCTCAGTGAGGTGATTGTTCCTGATAAGCCAGGGGAGACAGTCAGAGTTGAAACTGATGCACTGGTTTCTGTGCTAGGATGGGTCACTACTGAGGCTGTGATCTGGGGTTGATCTGGAAAATTAGTCAGGTTTTGAATATTAATACTGGTCTCTCCAGCAGAACTAGTGGCTGGTGAAGTTATCATCCCTGGCCCACTCGGTGAGACAGTCAGAACTGGAGCAGATGAACTGGCATCTGCTTTAAGATGGGTTACTGGTAAGGCTGTAGTGTTTGGTTCACGCAGGGCAACAGTCATTGATGGAATAGTTATCCTTGTCCCTGTCTCAGCGCTGGTGACCAGTGAAGTCACCATCCCTGTCACACCAGTGGAAACAATCAGAGTTGGAATGACTGAACCGGATGTAGTTTCAGGGTGGCTGGCCAATGAGAACGTGGTTTCTGGTTTACCAGGAGAAACAATTGGAGTTGAAGTAGTTGCCTTGGTCTCCGCTTCAGAACTCGTGAACAGTGAGGGCACCATTCCTGATGTACCAGGGGAAATCACTGGAGTTGGAACAGCTGAACTGGTTTCAGTCCCAAGATGAGTTACTAATGAAGCTGTGGTCTGCGATTGACTTGGGGAATTAGTAAATGTTTGAATAGCCATACTGCTCTCTGCCCCAGACCTAGTTACTATCCCTGGCCCACTAGTGGACACAGTCAGAACTGGAACAGATGAACTGGCTTCCGCCTGAGGACTGGTGGTCACTGGAGGTGTGGTTTTTGATTTATTGTGGGAAATATCTGGGGCTGTCCTGGGAAGAGTTGGGCTGCTGTCTGCAGGATGGGTGACCCAGGAAGTTGCTGTGTCTGGCTCACGAGAGGGATTACTCTGAATTTCAAGAGCTGGGCTGGTCTCTTTCACAGAACTAGTGACCAATGCAGTCACCCTCTCTAGTAAACTAGGAGAGACAGTCAAAATCGGAATGGCTGAACTGACTTCTGCCCTAGGATTGGTGACTGATAAGGATCTGCTCTCTGCTTCATGAAGAGAATCAGTCATAGCTGGAATAGTAGTATTGGTCTCTGTCCCAGAGGTAGTCACCAGTGAGGTCACCATATTCAGGATACCAGGTGAGACAGTCAGAGCTTGAACAGTGGAGCTGGCTTTTTCATCAGGACTGGCGGCTGTTAGGGGCGTGCTGTTTGCTTCACTGTGGGAAACATTTGGGGCTATCCTGGGGACATCTGAACTGGTTTCTGTAGGATATGTCACCAATGAAATGGTTCTTTCTGGCTCACTAGAAGAATCAGTCATAGTTGGGATAGCCACGCTGATCTCTGCTCCAGAACTAGTGACCAGTAAGGTCACCAACCCTTGCTCACTAGTGGAGATTGTTGGTGCTGAAATAACCGAACTGGTCTGTGCCTCAGGATGAGTGGTGTGTGAGGCTATGGCCACTGATTGACCTGGGGAATCAGTCATAGCTGGAATAGTTGTACTAATCTTTGTCCCAGAAGTAGTGACCAATGAGGCCTCCATCCCCATCACACCAGTAGATATAGCAGAACTGGTCTGGGGCCCCATATGGGTGATTGGTAACACTGTAGTCCCTGGTTCACTTGGGGAATCAGTTGGAGTGGGAATAGTTGTACTGGTCTCAGTCCTCAAACTAATGACTGGTGAGGTCATCACTCCTGGTTCACCAAGGGAGGCAGTCAGATTTTGAAGAGCTGAACTGGCTTCTGCCTGATGACTGGTGACTGTGGAAGTTGTAGTGTCTGACTCACTGAGGGAAATATTCAAGGTTGTCTTGGGTACAGTTGGCGTGGTTTCTGCAGGCTGGATGTCCCATGAGCTTGTTGTCTTTGGTTCATGACGGGCATTAGTCAGAGCTCCAAGTGCTGGGCTGGTGACTGCTGCAGAACTAGGGACCAGTGAGGTTGTGGTCTCTGGCTCACTCTTGACAACAGATGGAGTTGTCCTGGAAACAGCTGTGCTGGTTTCTGCCCCATGTTGGGTGGTTGATGAGGCCGTCATCTCTAGAACTTCAGGAGAAGCTGCTGGCGTTCTGATGATCAGTCCTGTTGTGCTGGAGCTGGCTGTGTCACTTGATGTCCTGATGGCAGTCAGTGTTCCCAAGGTGGGAGAAGAAGCTGTGGCCATCAGAACTGTCATGCCTTCTGTGGCTTCCCAAGCTGTGATGGTGGTCTCTGCCCTCTCTGTCCCTCCTGTGAATTGGAGATAAGTACAAAATTTGGACAAGATGACAAAATTACTTACTGGACTGGAAATAGTGTCTTTATTCTTCATAGGAGGAAAGGGAGAGAAACAAGTCTCACTTATTGCTACATGGGATGCACCTGGGATGCTTCTGGAGTGGGAAAAGGGCTTGTGATTCGCATTCACCTACCTGTCCTGCCTAATTTGGGGCTAAAAGTCTGCCATGGACTCTTAGCCAGACTAGTCCACTGCCTGTTCTCAAATATTTTCAGTACTCTCTAGTCTCTGAGCCTTCCTTCAAGTTTTTCTCTCTGCCTGACATGCCCATTCCCCGTAGTCTTTCTTTCTGCTCGTCTTCAAACCTGTGCTCAGACTACCTTCATAAATTCACATCAGAATTCATCTCTTCCCCCATCAATATTTCCTTACCCCCTTCTCTGAACCTGCAGCATACAATGTCTCACAGTCTGCTCGCTGATGGCTAGTAATTTCTGAGGGCTGGCCATATAGTAGGTGCTCAACAAATACTTACTGCATGAATGAATACATGGATGGATGGATGCATTAAGGGGGTCTCCTCTGACTTGACAGTGATCATGTGCCTTAGTGTTTAAGAGCTTGGGCTCTAGAATAAGATAGTCTGGCTATTCCACTAAGGAGATGTATGGCTCTTTACATCACCAAACTTTGTAGACCTCCATTCCTCATCTATAAAGTGGCAAGAAGTACAGGGGTCATGTCAGGAGGTAGTTAAAAATGTTCCAAGCGTCGTGCCTCTTGGATCACAATAGTACGTTACTACTAGTAGTAGTACAGCCCGAGCACTCCTTAAAAGCAAGGATGGCAAGACTAGGTTTCACATATTTTTGACATGTTGTTGGGAGGAATCAGACCTTGGAGAGAAGGACATCATGTTTGGTAGCATAGAGGGTTAGTGAAAAAGGGAAAGACCCTCAGTGAGATGGATCGACACAGTGGCTGCAACAATGGGCTTAAGCATAAAAACGATTGTTGATGTGGCACAAGAGGGGGCAGTGTTTCGTTCTGTAGTGCATAGGGTCGCTATTAGAACTGACTCTGTGGCACCTAACAACAACAACAACGTATGTGTGTTATGAATACCTTAAAAAAAAGCCAAACTCGTTGCCACTGAGTGGATGCTGTCTCATAGCAACCCTATAGAACAGAGTAGAACCACCCGCACAGGATTTCCAGGGAGTGCCTGGTGCATTCAAGCTGCCAGCCTCCTCTTAGCCACCATGCCACCACAGCATGAGTCTCCAAGAAGGAAAAAAAAAAAAAAAGTTTGATCAGGTTTTTTTGACCACAGACTTCTTTGTTTTCTTGTTAAAGGATGTTCAAACATTATCAGGCCTTAGGAGCTTTTCTGAATGTTGTTTTCTGGCTGCCTCACTAGCCTCATACCCCAACATCATGCCCCCTTATATTTTATGCTGTAGCAAAAGTGAGTGATTTGTAGTACACTGGATGCACCCTTCAGAAGAAAGGCCTGGTGATCTATTTCCAAAAATCAGCCATTGAAAACACTGTGGAGCACAGACTGACTCTGATACAGAGTGGGGTTGGTGTCAACTCAATGAGAACTGGACTGAGCAACACATTCCCTGGTATTGTCACCCTCTGTGGCCTTGCTCACTGTTCTCCCTTCTGTCCAGAACATGCTCATCAACTCCCTCTGTTTTCCTGGTAAACTCTTACTTGTCCTGTAAAACTGTATTCGAACATTATCTCCTCAATGAGTCCTTGCCTCTGTGGTTCAAATATTATATATTTTTAAAATCACATCATAATTAATCTATTCCTTTCCTGTCTGCTCTGCTAGACTAAGAACTCTACAGGTGCAATGTCAAAATATTTTCATCTTTGTGTTCTCAGTTCACTGCAGACTCTCTACATACTGTAGGCTATTAAGTGTTTTCAGAATTAAGGTAAACTGGGTTGTGCAAGGACTGTCAATTAGGTTCTCCAACACATCCTAGAAAAAGTGCTACATACATTATTGCTGAATATTACTATGGTTACCTTCAAAGTACTCTCCTCGGGAAGCTATGCACCAATGCCAGCACCTAGTCCACCCTTCAAAGCAATTTTGGAACTGTTTTTCTGGGATGCCTATCAGAGCTGTCATTGTATTATCCTTGATGTCCTGAATGTCATCAAAGTATCTTCCTTTCAATATTTCCTTTATCTTTAGGTAAAGAAAAAAGTCATTGGTGTCCAGATCAGGTGAGTAGGGCAGATGTTCTAATACAGTTACTTGTTTACTGGCTAAAAACTCCCTCACAGACAACTAGACAATTAAGTTTGTAAACTTGCTACCATGCCATCACATGCAACGGCCATTCCAGAGAGAGTTCCAAAATTGCTTTGAAGAGTGGACTGGGCACTGGCATTGGTGCATAGCTTCCCAGGGGGAGTACTTTGAAGGTGACTGTAGTGATACTTAGCAAAGAGGTACATAGCATTTAGAAGAATTAAGTTCGTGGACTTAATTGTTCGACCTCGTATTTGTGAAGTTGACATATCCAATCTGAAGGTAAATTCACTTAACATGTTTTGAGAAAAGGCAAAATCTACCTGACAATTATCAGACAAAGATTCAGCCTAGACAGTGAAGCCAGGGTGGCCCCACACAGTTCTCTCTATAAAGAAAAATATATTTCATCTCCCTGGAATAGGATCCAAGGTCATAAGTGGAACTACTGGGAAGTAAGTAAAATTGTACCTACCTCTAGGAATAACAGGTGGTGTAGATGCCTGAGGGAAACTACTCGATCCTGTTGTGTTTCCATGTGCTGCTTTATTGGGCATCTTTGTGATGGGCTTCACTATGCCATCACTCCCTAAAGGTGAAAGTGAGGTTAAGAAACATAGGATCACTAATCTCATCCGGAAAAAGACCACTGTCTCAATGTGTCCACTTAATTGGCTACTCTACACAATTCTGTTCAAGTTTTTCTATAGGAGCTTGAGTCCAAGTGACATGTTGTAAGTGCCTACAGTCATCATAGATCTGTCCATCCACTCATACTCTTCCATCCATAGATCTGTCAGTCTATTCTAGCCTTCAGTCATTCCTCTCTCCTTTTTGTCTTTCTCCTCTCTTTGATCTTTACTTCCTTTCAACCTTCCAATCCTTCCTATAGTTCCTACACCTTTTCTTTCCCTCAAACTTCTTTTCATCCTCCCTCCCATTACCCCTCCCTTCCTCCTTTTCATTCTTATCTCTCCCCTTTCTTCCTTCCACCCACACTTCCACATTCTTACCATCCCACTCACTGCTTACTGAACACCCGTGACTGAACTACTAAGCCATATTTTAGGACATGGGTCAGTAGTCATCAATGTATTTGACTTTACTGTGAGTTGTTAAAATTGTGAGAGGGAATCCAAGTAATCGTCTTGTGGACATTGTCTGGTTAAGTAGGTGCTGAAATAGTTAGAAGTCCTCTGTGGTCTTGAATTCAGAATAAAAGTTGAGGCTAAATTCAGCCTTTTCAGAGGAATGGAATCCCCACGAGGGTTCTTCCCTCATCTACTGGTCTCCTGAAGTGGTGTTTTTCCTCCTACATCTTAGGTCCCTCTCATATCCTCAAGTACTTTGTTTGTCTCAGTTTTAATTTGTTCACTTTTTTTTTTCATCTTTCCTTGATATGAATATATGAGGACTGCCAGTTAAGTTTGTGAACTCATCCTAGAAAACGTGCTATATACCTCACTGCTGAATATCACTATGGTTACCTCCAAAGTACTCCCCTTGGGAAGCTATGCACTGATGCCAGCACCTAGTTCACGCTTCAAAACAATTTTGGAACTCCTTTTCTGCAATGGCCGTCAGACCTGTTATCATATTATACTTGATGTCCTGAATGTCATCAAAATGCCTTGCTTTCAATATTTGCTTTGGCTGGCTTGGCTGGACAAAGAAAAAAGTCATTGGGGGCCAAATCAGGTGAGTAGGGAGGGTGATCCAATACAGTTATTTGTCTACTGGCTAAAAAGTCCCTCACAACTAGACAATTGAATTCACAAACTTGTCACCATGCACAGTGGCCATTCCAGAGAAGTTCCAAAATTGCTTTGAAGGGTGGACTAGGTACGGGTGTCAGTGCATAGCTTCCTGTCATGGGTTGAATTGTGTCCCCCCAAAAATATGTGTAGCCATGTGGCTGGGACATGATTCCCAGTATCTTGCGACTGTCCTCCATTTTGTGGTTTCCCTAAACTGTATGTTAAAGGATTAGGGTGGGGCTGTAAATTCCTTCATAGGATTACTTCCCTGCCCTGCTGTAAGGGGAGTTTCCCTGGAGTATGGCTTGCCCCACCCTTAATCCTTTCAGCCTGCAAGAGATAAAAGGAAAGAGAAGCAAGCAGAGAATTGGGAACCTCGTTACCAACAAGAAAGCAGCACCGGGAAAAGAGCACTTCCTTCAGACCTGAGGTTCCTGCACCAAGACGCTCCCTGGACAAAGACTGATGCAATACCGGACTTTCCTCCAGAGCCGACAAGGGGAAAGCCTTCCCCTGGAGCGGACACCCTGAATATGGACTTGCAACCTACTGGACTGTGTAAGAATAAACCTTCCTTTGTTAAAGCCATCTACCCTGTGGTATTTCTGTTAGAGCAGCCCCAGCTGACTAAAACACTTCCCAAGGGGAGTATTTTGAAAGTGACTGTAGTGATATTCAGCAATGAGGTATGTCACACTTAGAACAATTAAATTAGTGGACTTAATTGTTAGACCTCGTATGAAAAGAGAAACATTTCATCTGTGTAATATTTTAGCTTTTGTTCTAGTCCCCTCCATGTCATTGATACTCTTCATCAGAATCTCTGAGGACTCTCATGTTACCAAAGAACTTCTCACCTCATTTCCACTTGAATACTCTTTAGCACTTGATAAAACTGACCACACTCCTCCTTCTTAAAACTCTTTGTTATGCCGTACTCTTTTGCTTTTCCTTTTATCTCTCTGGCCATTTCTGCTTAGCCTAATTGTTATGGGCATGAATTCCCTATGTCAGATAATTTTGAGTTCTTGTTTTACTTCTGTCACTTCGTGTGGTCTTAAAAAAATAACCTCTCTGAGCTTCAGTTTTCTCATCTATAAAACGATTTTACAATAGTATATACTTCAAATAGTACCGCAATTAGTGTTAAATAACTTTGTAGAACAGTGCGTGGCTCAAAAAGAATTGTTGCATAAACACTTAATGTTATTGTCCTTGTCATTATTTGTAGTAACTACTTGTTAGGTGTGTTAGAGCACTTATTATGGTACTATACTTTCCCATTATTATTGATCTTTGCTTCCCTAAAGCTTAAACCAAGTGCCTGGAACAGAGACTAAATCAACAGATGTTTGCTGAAAAGAATTTTTGGTACAGGTATAAACTCCTAATTAAATCCTTGTTACCTCTGGGAAAAGGAACCACCATCTATGAGCCACCAAGAATGGAAATGTAGGAACTGCAGATCCTTACTTGCCAAAGGTGTTGAGAGTGGAGGAATTTGAGAACCACTTGTCACTGTTCTCAAGTCAACACTCTCTGTTATTCTGGTATCCTCAAGGGATAACAGAGATGTCTTGATTGGCTGGGTCCACATCTCTGGAGTACTGGCCATCACCAAGAGTTCTTTAGCAGTGCTGCGCTCTGCCCCAAAGCTGCTGCCCGCTGTCTGTGGGGAAGTCTGTGAAGAAGTCATCCTGTGGAGGGTGGGGCTGGTTGAAGAGTCAGTAGTAGTGAAGGTGAAAGGAGGACGTGGTGTTGAAGACAACGAAGGCAAGTTTTCTGCAGTTCTATCAGCTCCAGGGCTTGACTTTGTCCTAGAGAATGGACTGGGTGAAGGTGTAGCAGAGCTGGTGCCTGGAACTCTAGTTGTGGCCAAGGAAGCCATGGCTTCTGGTAGAGAAGGGATTAATGTGCCAGCTTGGATGGTCTCAGCTGAAGGAGGCATATTAGCGCTCCTTGATACAGGGGCACTAAGCTCAGGTTCTAGGAGGGGAGTTCCTCCCATAGACCCAGTAACAGAAGGAGAAGCAGAGAGGTGAGTAACTGTTGCCACAGGCATTTCAGGTAACTGCAAAGATGGAGACCTATCTGGGATTGATATTGGCACAGAAGATGTGATATCCATCTTGAGATCCTTTAAGAGGTGAGTGGGCAGAGGAGATGCAGGTGTGTGTGATGGTATGGCTGATCCATTGTCCAGAGACATACCAGTATCCTTCAGTCCAGAAGTTAGAAGGGACAGTGGTGCTGTCTCAGAATGTGTGGTCTCCAAAGAGGCAGGCATTGATGTGGTATTAGTGGTATCCCCCAGTGTAAGGGCAGTAACCATTGGATATGTGGTTCTGGATGGCTCTGAATGGGCTGAGACTAAGGAACCTGATTCATGTCCAGAGCTGGCCGTCATCACAGTGCCCACTGTGTTTGTGGAGAGGTGAAATGCCTTTGTATTCATGGTGGTTTTTGAAGTGGAATTTATCTCATCTGAAGTGTTGCTCAAACTTGAAGGTGAGCTAGTACCAGGTCTGAAGCTTCTGTTCAGTGATGTTGAGGTTATTAGGTCAGAGGTGAGAGCTGAGGTCACAGGATGAGGAGAGGAGTGACTGGGCTCTGGTGGTGTGAGTGAAACAGTGGAAGGTGAGGCTGTGGCAAGGACAGGTGATAAGGAATAGGAAAAGCTAGTTTCTTCAACCAAGGGAGGGTTTGACCTATCCTTAGGACTTCTGCTCACAGGAGTGGTCATCTCTGAGTGTGGAAAATCCTGAATCAAAATGGAGGAGGTCTCTGTTTGTGAAGCTGTGGTTAATGTGTCCAAGCTAAGTGTACTTGTTTGAGGGGTGAGAGTCGTTCCTAATGAGTCTGTCACAGGAGGGGAGGTTGAAGGGCTGATACTGCCTTCTGTCCATATAGCAGTAGAAGTTTTGGACTTCTCAGGGCCTGGATTGGATCTTCTGTCAGAGGATGTGAGTTCTACACTGGAGACTTCAGTAGTAGCAGTGCCAATAGATACTTGGACTGGAAGAGAGCTTCTACCTGTGCCCGAGACAGTGATATGGGAAGGGCTGTACTCAGTCACTCCAGGGGTCAAGGAGGAAGTTGATGTGCTCTCAGTCTTTGTGATCTCACTGGAGACAGGTGTAAATGTGGAAACAGTAGAAGTAATCAGTGAAGAGGTGACCTCAGATGGCATGGAGGTGGCAGATTGGGTCCTTTCAAAGGCAACTGTGGATAGTGTGTCCAAGGTAGGTGTATCTGATAATGTAGTACGCTCAGGAGAAACAGTCTGTGTGGTGAGGGTCTTCTGTGTAGACCCTGTCATGAAAGGGGAGATATATAGTCTACTGCTGGTTGCTGAGAAGATGTCTGGGAAACGTGTTGACTGAGTAGAATCTAGGATGAGCATTCTATCAGAGGATGGAATCTCTGTCTTGGAGAGCTCAACAGTAGCAGCACCTATTGACATGTGGGGGAGAGCACTGTAGGTCCCAGTATGTGAGTTAATTCCTTGGGAAGTATTATTCTCCCTCACCCCTTTAATAGTAGAGGAGGAAGATGGCTTTGTTTCAGTCCTCATGATTTCATAGGATATAGGTTTTGATGTAGAAACAGTGAAGTCTACCATCCTGGAGGTGGTAACCACTGGAGATGTGATCCTGGGTAGCTCAGAGTGGGCCAGGACAGAGGAAAGTGATGCATTTTTAGAACTGGTGGTCTCAACTGTGGCCTCTCCTGAGTTTGAAGAAGGATGAATTGCCTCTGTGTCTGTGGTGGCTTTAGAAGTGGTCAACATATCACTCAAGGTGTTGCTTATATTTGGAGGTGAACTGTTGCCAGGTTCCAAACTTGTCCCCAGATTGGCTGTGGTCATCACTGGGCCATTGGTGAGAACTGAGGTACCAAGATAAGGAGAGGAGGGACTGCCCCCTGGTGACATGGAGGACACAGAGAAAGGGGAGCTGGTGGTGGGAGTAGGTGTCAGGAAATAGGGAAAGCTGGTATCTTCAGTAGAGGTTGTGCTCGTTTTTGACACATCCACAGGATCTTGTTTTTTGAGAGTGATCATCTCAGAATGTTGAAAACTGTGAGTCATAGCTGAAGGGGTTACTGACAAGATGGCTGTGGTTGAAGAGTTCAAGGTAAGTGTGCCCTGTGATGTAGCCCCAGGGAATTCTGTTTGAGTGGTGAAGCTCATTCCTGCAGATTCTGCCTTTAGAGACCAGGTAGAGGAGATGGTGTTGCTCTCCATAGTTACGTCATCAGGACCTTTAGACAGAGCAAGGCTTGGGTTGGGTATTGTATCAGTGGATACGTTTTCCAGCCTAGAGATCTTTCTAGTGGCAGTACCAGTAGACATTTGCAAAGGAACAGGAACTGCCACTGTTGTGCCAGTCTGGGGGGTACTATACTCATACAGGTCATGGGTAAGGGAAGAAACTGATTTACTGCCAAATCTTGTGGTCTGAGAGGATGTAGGCACTGATGCAGACATAGTATTGTCCACCATGGTGGAGGCAGTAACCACTGAATATTTGACCTTGGATGTTTCCACGTGTGCTGAGGCAGAGTGATGAGGTTCATGTCCAGAACTGACCGTCCCCACGGTTGTCACTATTGTGTTTGTGGAAGGGTGAATGGCTTCTGTATCTGTGGTGGCTTCAGAACTGACCGGTCTCTCACTTGAAGTGCTATTCATATTTGGAGGTGAACTGGTGCCAGCTTTGAAGTGTGTTCCCAAATTAGCTGTTGTCTTCACTGGGCCAGAGGTAAGAATTGAGAGGATAGCAGAAGGAGAGGAAGGACTCTGCCCTCGTAATGTGGATGATGTAGAGGAAGGTAAGGGTGTGGCAGAGACAGGTGACAAAGAAGGGAGAGAGCTGGTCTCTACCACAGAAGTAGAGCTTGACTCTTCCGTAGGACTTCTGCTCATGAGAGTGTTCACTTCTGACTGTGGCAAACTCTGAGCCGTAACAGATGGGGTCCTCGCCCATGAGGCTGTGATTGATGTGTTTAAGGTCAGTTCATCCTGTGATGTCGTACCAGCGACACCTGTTTGGGTGGTAGAAGTCGTTCCTGTAGGACTTCTCATGACATGGTAGGTTGAAGGACTGGTGTGGCTTTCTGTAGATGTATCAGTAGGGCCTTTGGACTGATAGGTGCCTGGCTTGGACACCCTGTCAGAGGATGTGAGTTGTACCGTGGACCCTTCACTAGTAGCAGTACTAATGGACCCTTGAGCAGAGAGAGGGCTTATATCTGTGATGGAAACAGTTGTCTGGGAAGTGCTGTACTTAGTCAATCCAGGAGTCAGGGAGGATGTTGACTCCCTGTCAGTCTTAGTGATCTCATTGAAGACAGGTGTTAATGTGGAAACAGTGGAAGTATCCAGAGGAAATGTGGCCACAGGTGGCTTTGATGAGGCAAACTGGGACCCTTTGAAGTAGACTGTGGATGGTGTGTCCAAGGTAAGTGTACCCGGTAATGGAGTAGATTCAGGAGAAACAGTGTCTGTGGTAAGGGTCTTGTGTACAGACCCTGTCTTAAGGGGAGACATAAAGGATCGACTGCTGGTTCCCGACAATGTTTCCAGGGACCATGTTGACTGAGTAGAACCTGAGCGGAGTGTTCTCTCAGAGGATGGAATCTCTGTCTTGGATTGCTCACTAGTAGCAGCACCTGTTGACACATGAGAAAGAGTAGTGTGTATCTTGGTAGGTGAGTTGGTCCCTTGGGAAGTGTTGCTGTCCCTCGTTCCATTAATAATGGAGGAGACTGGTTTTGTTGCAGTCCGTGTGATCTCAGATGATGTAGGTTGTGATGGGGAAGCGGTGAAGTCTACCATCTTGGAGGTAGTAACCATCGGAGATGTGACCTTGGATGACTCAGTGTGGGCTGGAACAAAGGAGAGTGATACATTTTCAGAACTGGTGGTTGCAACTGTGGCCCCTGCTGAGTCTGTGGGATGGTTAATAGCCTCTGTACCTTTGGTGGCTTCAGAAGTGGTCAGTATATCACCCGAGGTGCTACTTATATTTGGAGATGAACTTTTACCAGGTTCCAAGCTTGTCTCCAGATTGGCTGTGGTCTTTCCTGGGCCAGAGGTCAGAACTGAATCCTCAAGATAAGGAGCAGAGGAACTGGCCCCTAGTAACACAGAAGACACAGAGGAAGGTGAGGTTGTGGCAGCAGTAGGTGCCACGGAAGGGAGAGTGCTGGCTTTATCCACAAAGGGAGGACTCAGCACACCTTGATGGTCCTCTCTGGGTGTAGTCTGAGAGTAGTCAACTCTGAGAGTGGTCAACACAGAGTGTGGAAAACCCTGAGGCATAACTGAGGAGATTCCTGCTCCAGAATTTGGGACTGATGGGTCCAGGGTAAATGTACTCTGTGATGCAGCTCTCGGAGGACCAGCTGTGGTGGCAAAGGTTATCCACGGAGGTTGGGAACTGCGAGGGGAAACAGAGGAATGAGTGTTGCCTTCTGTAGGAGTCTTGGGAGAAATTTTGAAGTCAGTAGAGGCTGGGATGAATATCCTGCTAGAGGAGACAGCTTCTGTCCTGGAAACCACAGTAGCAGCACCGATGGATGCATCGTAAAGGACAGTGCTTGTGTCTTCAACTAAACCGGAATCCAGTGATGTTCTAGTCTCCATCAGTGTACGGGTCAGAGAGGAAGTTGACTCTGCCTCAAACCTTGTGGTCTCAGGATATTCAGGTAATGTTGTAGAAACACTGGTTTCCCCCAGGATAGAGGTTGTACCTATGGGAGATGTGACCCAGGATGGCTCTGAAGGGGCTGCGACAGAAGAATGTAGTTTATGACTAAAACTGGTGGCCACTACTGTATTTGCAGAAGAATGAACTTCCTCCATATCCTTGGTGGCTTCAGAAGTTTTTATGTCTCCTGAGGAGCTGCTCAAATTTGGGGGTGACCTGGTACTCTGTTCTGGGCTTGTGAACAGTATGTCTGTGGTCTTCACTGGTCTAGAAGTGAGAACTGAGGTCTCAGGAGGAGGAGAGGAGTGTCTTTCCCCTGGTAAGATGGAGGGAACGGAGGAAGGGGAGCCGGTAGCAGAAGTAGTGGCCAGGGAATAGAGAGAGCTGACGTCTTTTGTAGAGGGTGTACTCGTTTTTGACACATCCATGGGATTTTTGTCTTTGAGAGTGGTCATCTCAGAGTGTTGAAAACTATGAGTCACAGGCGAAGGGGTTCCTAGTGAGGAGGCTGAGGTTGATGAGTCCAAGGTAACTGCACCCTGTGATGTAGCCTCAGGGGCATCATTTTGGGTGGTAAAGTTTGTTCCTGCAGATTCTGTCCTCAGGGGCAAAGCAGAGGAGATACTGCTGCTGTCTGTAGCTATGTCAGCAGGACCTTTGGACTGAGTAAGGCTCTGTTTAGAAATTACATCAGGAGATGTGATGTCTAGCCTGGAGACCTCAGTATTTGCAGTACCGGTGGACACTTGGAAAAGAAGAGGGATTGTTACAGTTGTTGATTTACTTGTCTGGGAGGTACTGTAGTCACTCTGTCCAGGAATGAGGGAGGAAAGAGACTCCTTGTCAATCCTTGTGGTCTGAGAGTTTGCAAGCACTGATGCAGAAGCAGTGTTTTCCACCGTGGTGGAAGCAGTGGCCACTGGAGATAAGACCCTGAATGTCTCAATGTGGGCTGGGACAGAGGAGGGTGAGGCATGTCCAGAACTGGTTGTCAGCACAGTATTCTCTACAGTGTTTGTGGACAGGTGAATTGCCTCTGCATCTGTGGTGGCTTCAGAACTCATGAGTATCTCGCTGAAGGTGCTGTCTGTATTTGGAGGTGAACCAGTACCAGGTTTGAAGTGTGTTCCCAAATTGGCTGTTGTCTTCACTGGGCTAGGGGTGAGAATTGTGGCCAATAGGGGAAAAGGGGAGGGCCTCTGGTCTTGTAATGTGGGTGATACAGGGGAAGGTAAGGGTGTAGCAGAGACAGGTGCCAAGGAAGAGAGATAGCTGGTTTCTACCACAGAAGGGGCCATTGATTCTGCTACAGGACTTTTGCTCATGGGGGTGATCATCTCTGACTGTGGAGAACTCTGAGTCAAAACAAATGGGGTTCCTCTCCCCAAGGCAGTTGTTGACCTGTTTATGGTCAGCGCTTCCTGTGATGTAGCACCAGGGGTACCTGTTTGGGTGGTGAAAGTCATTCCTGCAGAATTTGTCATGAGAGGGTAAGTTGAAGGGTTGGTGTGGCTCTCTGTCGTTAAGTCAGTAAGGCTTTGGGAGTGATCAAGGCCTGGTTTGGATAGTCTGTCAGAGGATGTGAGTTCTGTCTCGGAAATCTCAGTAGCAGCAGCATCAGTGGACACTTGGGCATGTAGAGGGCTTATGTCTGTGGCTGAAACAGTCACCTGGGAAGAGCTGTAATCAGTCAATCCAGGGGTCAGGGAGGATGTTGACTGACTCTCAGTCCTTGGGATCTCATTGAAGACAGGTGTTAATATGGAAACAGTAGAAGTAATCATTGGCGAAGTGGTTTCAGATGGTCTTGAGGAGGCGAGCTGACTCCCTTCCAATGAGGTTGTGAATAGTGTGTTCAAGGTATGTGCATCTGATGATGTAGTAGGCTCAGGAGAAACAGACTGTGTGGTGAGGGTCTTGTGTGCAGGTCCTGTCATAAGAGAGTAGATAGAGGGCCCACTGCTGGTTCTTGAGAAGGTTTCTGGGGACCAAGCTGACTGAGTGAAACCTGGGTTGAGTGTTCTATCAGAGGATGGAATCACTGTTTTGGAGAGCTCATAAGTAGAAGTGCCTGTTGACACATGGGTAAGAGAAGTGGGTATTTGAGTAGGTGAGTTGGTTTCTTGGGAAGTGTTAGACTTCCTCATTCCAGTAGTAGCAGAGGAGGAAGGTGGTTCTGTTTTAATCCTTGCGGTCTCAGAGGATGCAGGTTGTGATGTGGAAACAGTGAAGTCTGCCACCCTGGAGGTGGTGGTAACAACTGGAGATATGGCCCTGAATGGTTCCGAGTGGGCTGGGACAAAGGAAAGTGATATATATCCAGAACTGCTGGTCCCACCTGTAGCCCCTGCTGAGTTTGTGGAAGGGTGAATTGTGTCTGTATCTGTGATGGCTGCAGGAGTGGTTGGTATATCACCTGAGGTGCTGTTAATATTTGAAGGTGAATGGTTGCTAGCTTCCAAACTTTTCTCCAAGTTGACTGTGTCCTTCTTCATTGGGCCAGAGGTGAGTACTGAGGTCCCAGGATCAGTAACAAAGGGACCTCCCCCTTGTAAGGTGGAGGGAACAGAGAAAGTTGAGCTGGTAGCAGGAGCAGGCACCAGCGAATAGAGAATGTTGGTGTCTTCGACAGAGGGTGTACTCATTTTTGATACACCCAAAGGATCTTTGCTTTTGAGAGTGGTCAGCTCTGAGTGTTGAAAACCATGAGTCACAGCTGAAGGGATTTCTAGCAAAGTGGCTGTAGTTGATGAGTCCAAGGTAAGTGCATCTGGTGATGTATCCCCAGGGACATCCACTTTGCTGCTAAAGGTCATTCCTGCAGATTCTGTCCTCAGAGGCGAGGTAGAGGAGATGGTGTTGCTCTCTGTCATTATGTCAGTAGGACTTTTGGACTGGGGGAGGCTTGGGTTGGATATTGTATCATTGGATGTGATTTCTAACCTGGAAATCTCTGTTGTAGGAGCATCAGTGGACTCTTGGTAAAGAAAAGGGATTGTTGCAGTGGTTGATCCAGTTGCTTGGGAGGTACTGTACTCACTCAGTTCCTGAGGAAAGGAAGCAATTGACTCACTCTCAGTCTGAGTTGCCTGAGAGGATGTGGTCTTTGATGCCGATACAGTGTTGTCCATTACCTTGGTGGAGGTGACCATTGAAGATGTGGCCCTGTATGTTTCAGTGTGTACTTGAAAAGAAGAATGTGATTTCTGTCTAGGACTGGTTATCCCTGCATTTTTCTCTACGGTGTTTGTGGAAGGGTGACTTGTCTCCGTAACTGTGGTAGCCTCAGAACTGGCCAGTATCTCAGCAGAGGTGCTGGCTATTTTTGGAAGTGAACTGCGACCAGGTTCCCAACTTGTGCCCACACTGGCTGTGATTAATGGGTGATAGGTGAGACCTGTGGTCACAGGATAAGGAGAGGAGTGTCTTCCCCCTAGTAAGATGGAGGACACAGAGGAAGGTGACCTGATGGTGGGAGTGTGACCCAGGAAATAGGAAAAGCTGGTGTCTTCAGTAGAGGTTGTGCTCATTTTTGATACTTCCACGGGAACTTTGCTTGTAAGAGTCATCATCTCAGAGTGTTGAAAGTCATGAGTTACAGATGAAAGTGTTTCTAGTTTGGAGGCTGAAGTTGATAAGTCCAAGGTAAGTGCACCCTGTGATGTAGCCCCAGGGGCATCGGTTTGGGTGGTGAAGGTTGTTCCTGCAGGTTCTGTCCTCAGAAGCAAAGTAGAGGAGATACTGCTGCTCTCTGTAGCTATGTCGGCAGGACCTTTGGACTGAGCAAGGCTCTGGTTAGAAATTGCATCAGGAGATGTGATATCTGGCCTGGGGACCTCAGTATTTGCAGCACCAGTGGACAGCTGGTAAAGAACAGGGATTGTTACAGTTGTTGATTTACTCGTCTGGGAGGTACTGTAGTCACTCTGTCCGGGAATGAGGGAGGAAAGAGACTCCTTGTCAATCGTTGTGGTCTGAGAGTATGCAGGCACTGATGCAGAAGCAGTGTTTTCCACCATGGAGGAGGCAGTGACCACTGGAGATGTGACTCTGGATGTTTTTACCTGTGTTGAGACAGAGAAATGCGATGCATGTCCAGAACTGGTTGTCACCACAGGTTTCTCTACTGTGTTTGTGGACGGGTGAATTGCCTCTGTATCTGTAGTGGTTTCAGAACTGACCAGTATCTCCCTTGAGGTGCTATTCATATTTGGGGTTGAACTGGTGCCAGGTTTCAAACCTGTGTCCAACACGTCTGTGGTCTTCGCCAGACCAGAGGTGAAGACAGGGGTCATAGGTAGCAGAGAGGATGTACTGTATCCTCGTAATGTGGACATTATAGGGGAAGGTGAGTCTGTTGCAGGGAGAGAAGACAAAGAAAGGTGAGAACTTGTTTCTTCCACAGCAGGAAGTCTGGTCCGTGATACATCCTCAGAGCCTTTGCTCATGAGAATGGTTATCTCTGAGTGTGGAAAACCCTGAGTCCTTACTGATGGCCTCCCTGCTGAGGAGGCTGTAGTTGCTATATCCAAGTTAAGCACATCCTGTAACTTTGGCCTAGAAGTACTTGTTTGTGTGGTGAAGAGCATTCCTGCAGATTCTGTCCTGAGAGTGCTGGTAGAGGGGCTGGTGCTGCTCTGTATAGATGTGTCAGCAGAAAATTTCAACTGCGGAGGGTCTGTGATGGATGTCCGGCTAGAGGAGGTGAATCCTATCCCAGAGACCTCAGTAGTAGGAGCATGAGTGGACACTCGGGAAAGGATAGCATTCGTCTCTGTGGCTGAGGCAACCACTTCAGAGATGCTCATATTCTTTGGCCCAGTAGTCAGTTTGGAAATTGTCTCTAGTCTGTTGACTTCAGAGAAGGCAGGCATTGATGTGGAGATAATGGTGTCACCCATGGCAGAGGCAGTATCAGATGACTTTATGGCCTCAGAAGGCTTTGGGAAGCGTGATTGGGTTCCTTCCCTAGAGCCTGAAGTTGATGTGTCCAAGGTAAGTGCACTCAGTGATGTTTCCCCAGGAGGACTTTTCTGTGAAGTGAAGGTCATCTGTGCAGGTTCTGACATGGGAGAGAAGATCGAGGGTCTGCTGCTGGTTCCGGAAGGGATATCCAGGGACCTCATTAACTCAGTAGGTCCTTGGATAAATGTGCTATCAAAGGAGGTATACTCTGTCCTTGACAGTACAGTAGTGGCAGTATCCATGGATACAGGGGAAAGGACAGTGCTTCTCTCTTTAGTTAAACTGGTCCCCTGGGAAGTGCTGGTGTCCCTCAGTTCAAAGGATGGTGAGTAGGTTGCCTTTGTCTCAGTACTGGTGGTATCAAAAGAGGGAGGCATTGATATGGAAAAAGTGTCGTCCTCCATTGTAGAGCCTTTAACCACTGGAGATGCGACCCGGGGTGGCTCTGAGTGGACGAGAATAGAGGAATGTGTTTCGTGTACAGAACTGGTGGTTCCCACTGTGGTCACCACTGTGTTTGTGGAAGGGTGAATCACTTCTGTATCTGTGGTGTCTTCAGAAGTGACTGGTATCTCACTTGAGGTGCTGCCTAAATTTGGAGGTGAACGGGTGTCAATTTGCAAGCTTGTGCCCAACATGTCTGTGTTGTTTGCCAAATTAGAGGTGACAGTTGAGGTCACAGGAAGAGGAGAGGAGGGACTTTGATCCTGTAATGTGGATGAAACAGGGGAAGGTGAAGTCGTAGCAGGGAGAGGTGCCAGGGAAGGCAGAGAGCTGGCTTTGTCCACAGAGGGAGGGCTTGCTATTGTTGTCTCCTTGGGATCTTTGCTCCTAAGACTGGTCATCTCTGAGTGTGGGGAACTCTGACTTTCTGTCCAAGAGGTTGTGATTGACGAGTCCAGTAGGAGCGTACCATGCGATATAACTTGAGGAGTATCTGTTTGGGTATTAAAGGTGTTTCCAGCTGATTTTGTCCTGAAAAGGGAGGTAGATGGGCTGGTGCTGCTCTGTGCAGATGCACTGGCCGTAGTTGTGAAGTGAGGGTAGCTTGGCGTGGATGTTCTTCCAGAAGAGGTGAATTCTGCCCAAGAGATGTCAGTACTGTCAGCACTAGTGGACACATGGGACACTACAGTGTTTGTGGCTGAGCTAATTATCGGGGAGGGACTCGTCTCCCTAGGTCTAGGGGTCAGATTAGAATCTATTCTTTGGGTCTCAGAGAAGGAAGGTGCTGATGTGGGAACAGTGGTGTCCTCTGTGGTGGGTGGGATAACCAGTGGAGTTGTGCTCCCAGATGACCTTGAGAAGGGCATTTTTGTCCCTTCCCACAAGGCTGTCATTGGTGTTTCCAGGGTAAATACACGGAATGATGTAGTCCCAGAAGGACGTTTCTGGTTAGTGAAAATTATGCCTGTAGATCCCGTTATCAGAGGGGAGGAAGAGTGGCTGATGCCGTTTTCTGTGAGGACGTCTGATGATCTTGTGGGCTGAGTTGGATATGAACTGGCTATTGTTTCAGAGGAGGTGACTTCACCGCTGGACAACATAGTAATAGCACTGGAACTTTGAGAGGAGACAGTGCTTGCTTGTGTGGTTGAGCTGGTTACTCTCTGGGTAGCTGCAGAGTTTTGAGTGATCACAGAGTCTTCCATGCCGGTGGAAGATGTGCTCAGAGGAAGATGTCTGTCCACTGTGGTCCCTCCAGTGGGTCCAGGCCACTTTGGAGGTAGAGATGGGCTGCTGTGCTTACCTGGAGATAAGGTCATGCCTGAGGTAGGAGGAGGTGTAGCAGGATATCTGGAGCCCCCCATTTCAGAGAACTCAGAGGAAGTTGAGGTTAATTTGGAGACTGGCACTTGCGAAGACAGGAATCTGGGTTCTTCTTCAGCAGAAGAGCTTGTCTGCGTCAGAGCCTCTGGTGGTCTGTTCACACGAGTGGTCACCTCTGACATTAGAAAGACCTCAGTCACGGGTGAATCATCTGTCACACAGGATGTGATTACATTCGGGATTGTAAGAAGGCTTGTTGCTGAGTCTCCTAAGTCAGTGGAAGGTGAGCTCTGAGGAATGTGTGTGTATACTGTAGTTGCCCCAGTGGACTCAAGCCATGTCAATGAGCCTGTTTTGGCTGTCGTGGGTGTGTGAGTAGGGCTGATTTCTGTGCCAGCCCCTGGGGTATCAGTAGGATTTGACTCTGAGAGGAAAGAGGACACTGTGTCCAGTGACTGGCTGGTCTCCCCTGGTGTTCCAGAATAGGGGCTGTCCCCGGGATTAGATGGGAATGAGGAAAGTGTGACCCTTTCAGTAGGCACAGTCCCCCCTTCTGTTGGTGACTCCGTTGGCATTGTGACTCCAGTGGACAGGTGAGAGAATGTGCTACCACTCTCTGTGATTGTGGACTGAAGGGTAGGCGGTCCCATTGTGGAATCTGTGGGAGAAGATTCTGTCAGAGTCTCCCTAGGGGAAGTTCCCACGGTGGATCTGGTATCTGGACTGCTAGTGGGCTCCTCATACGTTGGATTCGTGGGATCTTCAGATGTTGCTGGACTTCCGGTGAACGGGCCTGTGACTAGGAAAACTCTTTAGTTAGCAGGTATCTAAGGAGATTTAAGGTAGTTTTTCTGGTTTTGATTTTCTTTCCTCCCTCCTTATAATCTATTGGCTACAACCTCAGCCCATGTGCTGGCCCTCTAAAACCAATCTCAGTGTCACTGTGTTGATTCCAACCTATGGTGACCCCATGTGATACAGAGCAAAACTGCACTATACCAATTTCTTCTCTGTAGTCTTTACAGAAAGAGAGCACCAGGCAGTTTTTTTTTCCAGGAGCACTGGATGGGTGTGAATGCACACACTTTACGTTAGCTGTCTAGTACGAACTACTTTTGCCACCCAGGGACCTTCTGGCCCTCTACATGGCAAAAGTCATTTTCTGTCTGCATGATAGCACTAGTATTACCCCTTGGTCTCTTGCTGACTGAAAGTGCTCATTTTGGCCCTACAAGTTTCTATCTGCAGCGGGGCCTCTACACAGACCTGTGTACCTGGCTGTTAATCACAGTGAAGGTTGAAGACTGTACTCAGGAAAATGGAAGCATCTGAACTTTCTTTTATGCCAAAATTTAAGATGCAAATTGAATCAACCAATTTTAGTCTTATAAGCCGCATTTTTGTCCTACGGGCTCAAAACATTTTATCTCGTACTGGACACTGAGTATCTGTCAAGAGTGACGAAAAATAGGGTAACTGCCAATGGTAGTGACTGAAGGATGTGGTGAGTCTTTTTAATATCTCTAAATTGTACATGTGAAGATGGCTGAAATGGGAAAACAAATGTTCCTGTGGATTTACCAAAATAGCAAAAAAAGTTAAAACAAAAACTTTGTGTCTAATAGAAAGCTAGCTTTATGGTTTGGCTTTACCGGACTTGTTAAAAATGAACATGGAATTTTTTTCCCCCAGTCAATCACATCTAACAAACCCCAGAAACCCAGTGCAAAGTACGTCAGAAACAGTGAGTTCTTACTTGTAAATGGAGTGTAATGTTCAGAGGCTGGAGTATAGCTGGGGTCTACAGCAGGGGAGCTGTCCTCCATGTCTGTAGTCTCTGCTGTGCCAGATGTTGGTGATGTATTTCCGGCCTCGGTCTCAGTAATGTCTATGGAGGTCATCTCAGGGGTTCTGTTCTCTCCCGTAGCAGCAGTGCTTGAGGACCAGAAAGAGTCTTCTGGGATATCAGTGGCTGGAGTATATGTGGTTTCCAGGTGATGATCATATATGGATGATGGAGATAATGTCATGCCTGAGGTAGGAGGAAGTGAAGTGAGATTTCTGGGCCCACGTGTTTCAGAGGAATCAGAAGAAGATGAAGTTAGTCCAGAAACAGGCCCTTGTGAAGACAGGGATCTGGTTCCTTCTTCAGCAGAAGGGCTTGTCTGTATCAGAGCCTCTGGTTGACTGCTGACAGGAGTGGTCCTCTCTGAGACTGGAAAGTTGTCAGTCACAGCTGATGCATTGGTCGCAGAGGTTGTGATTACCTTTGGGATTGTAATGGAGCTGGTTGCTGAGTCTTTTGGGTCAGTGGAAGATGAGCTGAGAGGAACATGTGTGTCCACTGTAGTTCCCCTAGTGGATTCAAGCCATGATTCCCTTTTGGCTGTCATGGGAGTCTGAGTAGGGCTGCTTTCCATGCCAGTCCCCATGGCATCAGTAGGATGTGACTCTGAGAAGAAAGAGGACACTGTGTCCAGTGACTGGCTGGTCTCCCTGGGTGTTCCAGAATAGGGGCTGTCCCCAGGATTAGATGGAGATGAGAAAAGTGTGACCCTTTCAGTAGGCACAGTCCCCCCTTCTGTTGGTGACTCCATTGGCATTGTGACTCCAGTGTGCAGGTGAGGGAATGTGGTGCTGCCACTCTCTGTGACTGTGGACTGAAGGGTAGGCAGTCCCATTGTGGAATCTGTGGGAGAAGATTCTGTCATAGTCACCCTAGGGGAAGTTCCCAAGGTGGATCTGGTATCTGGACTGCTAGTGGGCTCCTTGTAGGTTGGATTCGTGGGATCTTCAGGTGTTGTTGGACTTCTGGCAGATGGGCCTGTGGTTAGGAAAACTCTTTAGTTACCAGCTGTCTGAGGAGGAGTAAGGTAATTTTTCTGGTTTTGATTTTCTTTCCTCCCTCCTTATAATCCATTGGCTACAACCTCAGCCCATGTTCTCACCCTCTAAAACCAATCTCATTGTCACTGAGTACATTCCAACCTATGGTGACCCCATGTGATACAGAGCAAAACTGCACTATAGCAATTTTTCCTCTGTAGTCTTTACAGAAAGAGATCACAAGGCAGGTTTTTTCCAGGAGCACTGGATAGGTATGAATGCACACACTACTTTAGCTGTCTAGTACGAACTACTTTTGCCACCCAGGGACCTTCTGGCCCTCTACGTGACAAAAGTCATTTTCCATCTGCATAATAGCACTGAGCGTTACCCGTTGGTCTCTTGCTGGCTGAAAGTGCTCATTTTGGCACTAAAACTGTCTGTCTGTAGCGTGGCCTCTGCACAGACCTGTGGACACGGCTCTTATCATAAAAACCCACTGCCATCGAGTTAGGACTGACTCAGTGACCTTACAGGTCAGAGAAGAACTGCCTCATAGAGGTTCCAAGGAGTGCCTGGAGGATTTGAACTGCCGACCTTTTGGTTAGCAGATGCAGCACTTAACCCACTATGCCACCAGGGTTCCTCTGCTCTTATCATCGTGAAGGTTAAATATTGTACTCAGAGAAGTGGAAGCATCTCAACTTTCTTTTATGTCAGAATTTAAGACCAAAATTTAATCAAACCATTTTAGTCTTCTAAACTGCCTTTTCCCTGTTGCCACAGAATTTTCTGTCTCTTACTAGACACTAAGTTTCTGTGAAGAGTGATGAAAAATAGGGTAACTGCCAATGGTAGTAGTTCAAGAACGTTGGGGGGGGGAACCTATTTACTGTCTCTAAATTGCACACGTGAAGATTGCTAAGGTGGAACAAGAAATGTTTCTATGTGTTTACCAAAATAATGGTTAAAAAAAGAAACTTTGTGTCTAATAGAAAGCTAGTATGTTTTAGTTTCAATAAACTAAGATAAAAGGAAAACAGAATTGTCTTTTTACCGGAGTCAACCATACCTAACAAACCCCAGAAACCCAATGCAAAGTAAACAGTGGTTTCTTACTTGTAAGCAGAGTGTAATTTTCAGAGGCTGGAGTATAGCTGGGCTCTACAACAGGGAAGCTGACCTCTGTGTCAGTAGTCTCCGCCGTGCGAGATGTGGGTGCTGTATTTCCAGTCTCTGTCTCAGTAATGTCTACGGAGGTCATCTCAGGGGTTCTGCTCTCTCCTGTAGCAGCTGTGCTTGGGGACCAGAAAGAGTCTTCTGGGATATCAGTGGCTGGAGTATATGTGGTTTTCAGCGAATGACCATATATGGATGATGGAGATAATGTCATGCCTGAGGTAGGAGGAAGTGAAGTGGGATTTCTGGGCCCACGTGTTTCAGAGGCATCAGAGGAAGTTGAGGTTAATCCAGAAACAGGCCCTTGTGAAGACAGGGATTTGGTTTCTTCTTCAGCAGAAGGGCTTGTCCATGTCAGAGCCTCTGGTTGACTGCTCACAGCAGTGATCCTCTCTGAGACTGGAAAGTAGTCAGTGACAGCTGATGCATCTGTCGCAGAGGTTATGATTACCTTTGGGATTGTAATGGAGCTAGTTGCTGAGTCTTCTGGGTCAGTGGAAGATGAGCTCAGAAGAACATAAGTATCCACTGTAGTTCTCTCAGTAGATTCAAGCCATGTGACCAAATCCATTTCAGCTGCCATGGGGGTCTGAGTAGGGCTGCCTTCCATGCTAGTCCCCCTGGTATCAGTAGGACTTGACTCCAAGAGGAAAGAGGACACTGTGTCCAGTGACTGGCTGGTCCCCCCTGGTGTTTCAGAATAGGGGCTGTCCTTGGGATTAGATGGGGATGAGGAAAGTGTGACCCTCTCTGTAGGCACTGTCCCTTCTGTTGGTGACTCCGTTGGCGCTGTGACTCCAGTGTGCAGGTGAAGGAATGTGGTGGTGCCACTCTCTGTGACTGTGGACTGAAGGGTAGGCAGCCCTACCACGGAATCTGTGGGAGAAGATTCTGTCAGAGTCTCTCTAGGGGAAGTTCCCACGGTGGATCTAGTATCTGGACTGCTAGTGGGCTTCTTAGAGGTTCGATTTGTGGAAACTTCAGGTGTTGTTGCATTTGCAACAAATGGGCCTGTGATTAGGAAAACTGTAGTTAGCAGCTGTCTGAGGAGGAGTAAGGTAAGGTTTCTGGTTTTCATTTTCTTTCTCCCTCCTTATAATCTATTGGCTACAACCTCAGCCCATGTGCTGGCCCTGTAAAACGAATCTCATTGCCATTGAGTTGACTCCAGCCTATTGTGACCCCGTGTGATACAGAGCAAAACTGCACTATAGCAATTTTTCCTCTGTAATCTTTACAGAAAGAGGTCACCAGGCAGGTTTTTTCCAGTACCACTGGATGGGTATGAATGCACACACTTTACTTTAGCTGTCTAGTACAAACTACTTTTGCCCCCCAGGGGCCTTCTGGCCCTCTACATGGCAAAAGTCATTTTCCATCTGCACGATACCACTAGTATTACCCCTTGGTCTCTTTCTGGCTGAAAGTGCTCATTTTGGCACTACAACTTTCTGTCTGTAGCATGGCATCTGCACAGACCTATGGATGTGGCTCTGATAAAAACCCACTGCCATTGAGTCAGGTCTCAGTCAGTGACCTAGAGGACCCTAGAACTGCCACATGGCATTTCCAAGGAGTGCCTGGAGGATTTGAACTGCCAACATTTTGGTTAAAAGATGTAGCACTTAACCCACTATGCCACCAGGGTTCACCAGCTCTTATCATCGTGAAGGTTAAATATTGTACTCAGGGAAGTGGAAGCATCTCTACTTTCTTTTATGTCAAAATTCAGATGAAGAAGCTTTTATGAAACTATTGGAAGGTGAATACAAAAGGATTATATATAGAGCCCTCCTAGACCTTATACAGAATGCAGCAGAGCAAAACGAAAAATTAAGCAAGCTGTTCGACCTGGTAGAACACCAGTACTCTGAAATACAACAGATCAAGAACAAAATCAAAGACACAGAAACTTCAATTCAAAGCCAAGAAAACAGAATGGAACAAAAGGAAAATAGACTTTCTGATTTGAAAGACAGAGCCATTGACTCCAGCATCTATGAGGGGAAATCAGAAAAAAGAAACAAGAAAAATGAAGAAGCATTGAGAAGCATGTGGTACTCTATTAAGAGGAACAATTATTAATTAGAGTTCCTGAACAGGGCAGGACACCTGAGAACACACAGAGTATTGTTGCTGAGCTGCTGACAGAAAACTTCCCAGAAATTATGAAGGAGGAGAATATAGAGATCCAAGATATGTATTGAACATTACTCAATGTAGTTCTCAAAAGAAAGACTCCAAGACATATTATAATCAAGTTTAACAAAATGAAACGTAAGCAGAAACTCTTAAAGGCAGCAAGGCTCAAAGCAAAGCTAACATTCAGAGGGAAACCCTGTAGGCTTTCATCAGATTTCTCAGCAGAAACAATGCTGGCACAGAGACACTGGTATGACACATTCAAAGCCTTGAAGGAGAAGAACTTTTATGTCAAAATTTAAGACCAAAATTTAATCAAACCATTTTAGTCTTATAAACTGCCTTTACCCCGTGGCCACAAAACTTTTTGTCTCTTACTGGACACTAAGTTTCTATGAAGAATGATGAAAAATAGGGTAACTGCCAATGGAAGTAGTTGAAGACTGCAGCAAGTCTATTTAATACCTCTAAACTGTACATGTGAAAATTGCTGAAGTGGAAAAAAGTGTTCTTATGTATTAACCAAAAAATATATATAATTTTTTTTTAAAGACAGAGCTTTGTGTGTAATAGATAGGAGGATCTAACTTCAGTAGCCTAAGAGGAAAGGAAGACAGAATTGTCTTTTTTCCCCAGTCAACTACACCTAACAAACCCCCAAAGCCTGATGCAAAGTAAGTCAGAAACAGTGGGTTCTTACTTGTAAACAGTGTGTAATTTTCAGCGGCTGGAGTATAGCTGGGGTCTACAGCAGGGGAGCTGTCTTCCATGTCAGTGGTCTCAGCCATGCCAGATGTGGGTGCTGTATTTCCGGTTTCTGTCTCAGTACTGTCTACGGATGTCATCTGAGGGGTTCTGCTCTCTCCTGTAGCAGCAGTGCTTGGGGACCAGAAAGAGTCTTCTGGGATATCGGTGATTGGAGTATATGTGGTTTTCAGGGAATGACCATATATGGATGATAGAGATAATGTCATGCCTGAGGTAGGAGGAAGTGAAGTGGGATTTCTGGGCCCATGTGTTTCAGAGGCATCAGAGGAATTTGAGATTAATTCAGAGACAGGCCCTTGTGAAGACAGAGATCTGGTTTCTTCTTCAGCGGAAGAGCTTGTCCATGGCAGAGCCTCTGGTTGACTGCTCACAGCAGTGGTCCTCTCTGAGACTGGGAAGTTGTCAGTCACAGCTGACGCACCTGTCGCAGAGGTTATGATTACCTTTGGGATTGTAATGGAGCTGGTTGCTGAGTCGTGTAGGTCAGAGGAAAATGAGTTTCGAGAAACGTATGTGTCCACTGTAGTCCTCCTAGTGGATTCGAGCCACGAGTCTGTTTCAGCTGTCATGGGGGTCTGAGTAGGGCTGCTTTCCATGCCTGTCCCCATGGTATCAGTAGGATTTGACTCCAAGAGGAAAGAGGACGCTGTCTCCAGTGACTGGTTGGTCTCCCCTGGTATTGCAGAATAGTTGCTGTCCTCGGAATTAGATGGGGATGAGGAAAGTGTGACCCTTTCTGTAGGTACTGTCCCTTCTGTTGGTGACTCCATTGGTATTGTGACTCCAGTGTGCAGGTGAGGGAATGTGGTGGTGCCACTCTCTGTGACTGTGGACTGAAGGGTAGCCAGTCCCACTGTGGAATCTGTGGGAGAAGATTCTGTCAGAGTCACCCTAGGGGATGTTTCCATGGTAGATCTGGTATCTGGACTACTAGTGGGCTCCTTGTAGGTTGGATTCGTGGGATCTTCAGGTGTTGTTGGACTTCTGGTGAATGGACCTGTAATTAGAAAAACTCTTTAGTTACCAGCTGTCTGAGGAGGAGTAAGGTAATGTTTCTGGTTTTGATTTTCTTTCTTCCCTCCTTATAATCTATTGGCTACAACCTCAGCCCATATGCTGGCCCTGTAAAATGAATCTCATTGTCATTGAGTTGATTCCAACCTATAGTGACCCTGTGTGATACAGAGCAAAACTGCACTATAGCAATTTTTCCTCTGTAATCTTTACAGAAAAAGATCACCAGGCAGTTTTTTTTTCCAGGACCACTAGATGGGTATGAATGCACTCACTTTACTTTAGCTGTCTAGTACAAACTACTTTTGCCACCCAGGGATGTTCTGGCCCTCTACATGACAAAAGTCATTTTCCATCTGCATGATAGCACTGAATATTACCCCTTGGTCTCTTGCTGGCTGAAAGTGCTCATTTTGGCAATACAACTTTGTGTCTGTAGCGTGGCCTCTGCACAGACCTATGGACCTGGCTATTATCATAAAAACCCACTGCCATTGAGGAAGGTCTGACTCAGTGAGCCTAGAGGTCAGAGTGCAACTGCCCCAAAGAATTTCCAAGGAGTGCTTGGAGGATTTGAACTGCTGACCTTTTGGTTAGCAGATGCAGCACTTAACCCACTATGCCACCAGGGTTTCCCGGATCTTATCGTCGTGAAGGTTAAGTATTGTACTCAGGGAAGTGGAAGCCTCTCCACTTCCTTTTATGTCAAAATTTAAGACCAAAATAGAATCAAACCATTTTAGTCTTATAATCTCCCTTTTTCACATCACCACAAAACTTTCTGTCTCTTACTGGACTCAGTTTCTATCAAGAGTGCTGAAAAACAGGGTAACTGCCATGGAAGGAGTTGAGGAATGTGCAAACCTATTTACTGTCTCTAAATTGTACATGTGGAAATTGCTGAAGTGGAAAATAATGTTGACATGCATTTACCAAAATAAAAAAAAGTTTTATTTTTTTTAATAGAAAGAATTTTGTATGTAATAGAAAGGAGGATCTGGCTCTAATAGGCTAAGATAAAAGGAAGACGGAATTGTCTTTTTTCCCAGTCAACCGTACCTCACAACCCCCCTAAACCCAGTGCAAAGTAAGTCAGAAAGAGTGGGTTCTTACTTGTAAACAGTGTGTAATTTTCAGAGGCTGGAGTATAGCTGGGCTCTACAGCAGGGAAACTGTCCTCCATGTCTGTGGTCTCTGCCGTGCCAGCTGTGGGTCCTATATTTCCAGCTTCTGTAATGTCTATGGAGGTCATCTCAGGGGTTCTGTTCTCTCCCGTAGCAGCAGTGCTTGAGGACCAGAAAGAGTCTTCTGGGATATCAGTGGCTGGAGTATATGTGGTTTCCAGGTGATGATCATATATGGATGATGGAGACAATGTCATGCCTGAGGTAGGAGGAAGTGAAGTGGGATTTCTGGGCCCACGTGTTTCAGAGGCATCAGAGGAAGCTGAGGTTAATCTGGAGACAGGCCCTTGTGAAGACAGGGATCTGGTTTCTTCTTCAGCAGAAGGGCTTGTCCATGTCAGAGCCTCTGGTTGTCTGCCCACAGCAGCAGTCCTCTCTGAGACTAGAAAGTCGTCAGTCACAGCTGACGCATCTGTCGCAGAGGTTATGATTACCTTCGGGATTGTAATGGAGCTGGTTGGTGAGTCTTGTAGGTCAGAGGAAAATGAGTTCCAAGGAGCATTTGTGTCCACTGTAGTCCTCCTAGTGGATTCAAGCCATGAGTCCGTTTCAGCTGTCATGGGGGTCTGAGTAGGGATGCTTTCCATGCCCGTCCCCAGGGTATCAGTAAGATTTGATTCTAAGGGGAAGGAGGACACTGTGTCCAGTGACTGGCTGGTCCCCCCTGGTATTCCAGAATAGGGGCTGTCCCTGGGATTAGATGGGGATGAGAAAAGTGTGACCCTTTCTGTAGGCACTGTCTCTTCTGTTGGTGACTCCACTGGCATTGTGACTCCAGTGTGCAGGTGAGGGAATGTGGTGGTGCCACTCTCTGTGATTGTGGACTGAAGGGTAGGCGGTCCCACTGTGGAATCTGTGGCAGAGGATTCTGTCAGAGTCTCCCAAGCAGAAGTTCCCACGGTGGATCTGGTATCTGGACTGGTAGTGGGCTCCTCATACGTTGGATTCGTGGGATCTTCAGATGTTGCTGGACTTCCAGTGAACCAGCCTGTAACTAGGAAAACTCTTTATTTAGCAGGTGTCTAAGGAGGTTTAAGGTAATTTTTCTGGTTTTGATTCTTTCGTCCCTCCTTATAATCTATTGGCTACAACCTCAGCCCATGTTCTTGCCCTCTAAAACCAATCTCATTGTCACTGTGTTGATTCCAACCTATGGTGACCCCATGTGATACAGAGCAAAACTGCACTATAGCAATTTCTCCTCTTTACAGAAAGAGAGCACCAGGAAGTTTTTTTCCAGGACCACTGGATGGGTATGAATGCACACACTTTAGGTTATTGTCTAGTACAAACTACTCTTGTCAGTCAGGGACCTTCTGAGCCTCTACATGATGAAAGTCATTTTCCATCTGCGTGATAGCACTGAGTGTTACCCCTTGGTCTCTTGCTGGCTGAAAGTGCTCATTTTGGTCCTACAACTTTCTGTCTGTAGCATGGCCTCTGCACAGACCTGTGAACACGGCTCTTATAAAAACCCACTGCCATTGAGTTAGGTCTGACTCAGTGACCCCAGAGGTCGGAGTAGAACTGCTCTTTGGGGTTTCCAAAGAGCACCTGGAGGATATGAACTGCTGACCTTTCAGTCAGCAGACGTAGAACGTAATGCAGTATGCCACCAGGCTCTTATCATAGTGAAGGTTAAAGGTTGTCCTCAGGAAAGTGGAAGCATCTCGGCTTTCTTTTATGTCAAAAATTTAAGACCAAATTTGAATCAAAGTATTTTAGTCTTATAAACTGCTTTTTCCCTGTGGCCACAAAACATTTTGTCTCTTCCTCAACAGTGAGTTTCTATGAAGAGTGATGAAAAATAGGGTAACTGCCAATGGAAGTAGTTTAAGAACTCAGCAAACCTATTTACTGTCTCTAAATTGTACATGTGAAGACTGCTGAAGTGGAAAAGGAAATGTTTGTATGTGTTTACCAAGATAATAGTTAAAAAGGAACTCTGTGTCTAATGGAAAGCTAGCTTTATGTTTTAGTTTCAATAGGCTAAGATAAAAGGAAGACAGAGTTGTCTTTTTTCCCCAGTTAACCATACCTAATAAACTCCCAAAGCCTGATGCAAAGTAAGTCAGAAACAGTGGATTCTTACTTGTAAATGGAGTGTAATTTTCAGAGGCTGGAGTATAGCTGGGCTCTACAGCAGGGGAGCTGTCCTCCATGTCCGTGGTCTCAGCCGTGCCAGATGTGGGTGCTGTATTTCCGGCCTCTGTCTCGGTAATGTCTGCGGAGGTCATCTGAGGGGTTCTGCTTTCTCCTGTAGCAGCTGTGCTTGGGGACCAGACAGAGTCTTCTGGGATATCAGTGGCTGGATTATATGTGGTTTTCAGGGAATGACCATATATGGATGATAGAGATAATGTCATACCTGAGGTAGGAGGAAGTGAAGTGGGATTTCTGGGCCCACGTGTTTCAGAGGCATCAGAGGAAGCTGAGGTTAATCTGGAGACAGGCCCTTGTGAAGACAGGGATCTGATTCCTTCTTCAGCAGAAGGGCTTGACCATGTCAGAGCCTCTGATTGTCTGCCCACAGCAGTGTTCCTCTCTGAGACTAGAAAGTCGTCAGTGACAGCTGATGCATCTGTCGCAGAGGTTATGATTACCTTCGGGATTGTAATGGAGCTGGTTGCTGAGTCTTCTGGGTCAGTGGAAGATGAGCTCAGAGGAACATAGGTGTCCACTGTAGTCCACCCAGTGGATTCAAGCCACGAGTCCGTTTCAGCTGTCATGGGCGTCTGAGTAGGGCTGCTTTCCATGCCCATCCCTGTGGTATCAGTAGGATTTGTCTCCGAGAGGAAAGAGGACACTGTGTCCAGTGACTGGCTGGTCTCCCTGGGTGTTCCAGAATAGGGGCTGTCCCTGGGATTAGATGGGGATGAGGAAAGTGTGACCCTTTCTGTAGGTGCTGTCCCTTCTGTTGGTGACTCCGTTGGCATTGTGACTCCAGTGTGCAGGTGAGGGAATGTGGTGCTGCCACTCTCTGTGACTGTGGACTGAAGGGTAGGCGGTCCCACTGTGGAATCTGTGGCAGAGGATTCTGTCAGAGTCTCCCAAGCGGAAGTTCCCACGGTGGATCTGGTATCTGGACTGCTAGTGGGCTCGTTGTAGGTTGGATTCGTGGGATCTTCAGATGTTACTGAACTTCCAGTGAATGGGCCTGTGACTAGAATAGGTCTTAGTTAGGAGGTGTCAAGGAGGTTTGAGGTAGTTTTTGTGCTTTTGATTTTCTTTCCTGTCTCCTTATAATGTATTGGCTATGACCTCAGCCCATGTTCTTGCCCTCTAAAACAAATCTCATTGTCACTGTGTTGATTCCAACCTATGGCAACCCCATGTGATACAGAGCAGAACTGCACTATAAAAATTTCTTCTGTGTAACCTTTACAGAAACAGGTCACCAGGCCATCTTCTCCTGGAACTGCTGGGTGGGCATGAAGCCACACCCCTTAGGTTAGTCATCTAATACAAACTACTTTTGCCACCCAGTGACCTCATGGTCCTGTATGTGACAAGAGTCATTTTCTGTCTCCATGGTAATGCCAGGTATAATCTTTTGGTCTCTTGCTGTCGAAAAGTACGCATTTGGGCACTACAACTTTTTGTGTGTAGTATGGCCTCTGCACAGACCTATGGACATGACTATCATCACAATGAACGTTAAAGATTGCAGTCAGGAAGGTGGAAGCATCTCTACTTTCTTTTATGCCAAAATTTAAGACCCAAATTGAATCAACCCATTTAATCTTATAAACTGCCTTTTTTCCTTTAGCCACAAAACTTTTTGTCTCTTACTGGACACTGAGCGTCTATCAAGAGCGATGAAAAAAAGGTAATTGCCAGTGGCCATGGTTGAACACGACAAGCCTCTTGAATATCTCTAAATTGTAAATGTGAAGATTGATGAAATGGAAAAAAAAAACTTTGCTACCTATGCATTCACCAAAATAAAAAATATGTTTGAAACACAAACTCTGTGTCTAATAGAAAGCCAGCTCCATAGTTTGGCTTCAACAGGCTAGAAGACAAGGAAGATGGCGTATCATGCTTCTCGCGTATTTCTGTATTCCTTCAACTCCCTTATCACTTTAGAGTTCTTTTGCCTTCCAGCATTGATGGACACATCCTATGACTGCTTCAGGAGTCAGTACAACTGTCTCCTGGAGGCTTATCATTTCAGTTGAACACTTCTCAACTGCAGGACATGTATTTACAGTCACAAATAAGGGTCACAATTCTTCCATCTTTCATTGCAGTCAATAAATTTTTCTATAACACAAACTGACATTATCTCATGTTTAACCTTTCTCCTTCCCTCTCCACCTCTGACCTCACTGATGGTCTCTGATCTAGGACGCCATTTCACTTTTAGTGAGGGCGTGTGCAGAGAAATGACTTTGTGTCATCTCCTTGACATGACATCATTGGTGCCTGATTATCTACATCAACAAAGTAGAAGCAGAGAAAGGTGTGACCAAAATCTCAATTGTGCAAATAACTGTCAGTTGCCTCTGTTGATATAAGCGGGAAGTCACCCTCAGGTAGGAGTCTCTGGGTGGTGCGAATGGTTAACAGTCATGGCTGTAACTTAAAGGATGGAGGCTAAAGTCTACCCAGAGGCATCTCAGAAGAAAGGCCTGGTGATTTACATCCTGAAAATCAGTCACTGAAAAGTCTAAGGATCACTGTTCTACTCAGACAGACATGGAGTTGCCATGAGTTGAAATCAACTGGATAGAAACTCTTTTTGTCTTTGAGCCTCATCTACCGAACCCAGGATTCAAAGAACCAAGGACTTGATTGAGTGGATTGGGGGAAATACCAAGCAGAGTGTACAGGTGGTCGTACATACCCGCATCCAGATTGATGGTCATCCCTGGAGAGCCAGGATCAATCGTTGACCACATAGTACCCCCTTGTGCCTTTTCTGTCGTGGACTCCTCAGATATGGTCACCACAGACTCATGAGACCCTGAACAAGAACAGAGTTGAAGTGTTAGTCACACATTGCCTCCGAATACATTCCCACAAGGAACACTCTCATAGCTCAAGAAATGCTTCCCTTGTTCACATAAAATCAAATTCTCAAGAAGTACTGGATCATAATAAAGGGACAGCTGTTGGTGATGGTTTGATGTAGTCACAAGCAGAAAGCACTTTAGAGATATCCTGTCTCTACCACTTACAGTATGTAAATTTAATGTCACTTAGTTTTCCTTCTACTTTTTTGGACTTTTAATGAGTAAAGTCAGGATAATATCACACAACCTCATCAGATTAGTTGACATATATAAATAACATTTTTTATTACTGACTATATCTCTCATTAATTTCTTTTAGAACTGTTGCCATTGCCTAGTTTCTACCTGGGATGGAGGACGGTGTACTCTGACTGGGAGGAAATGAATGTGAGGTTAAGGATGCTTAACGTGTCCCTCATCTCTAACAGAGAATATGATGACCATCAGAGTTAAATGGAACCAGAAAGAAGAGTCTCAGAAATTTTCTTCTTTCCCCAATCAACTTTATGTGTCAAACCTCAGAACCCCAAAGCAAAGGAAGTCAGTAACAGTGGAATTTACTTGCAAATAGGATATAATTCTCAGAGGCCAGCTTGGTGGTGGGTTCTACACTAGAGGAGCCCTCTTTGGTAATGGTCAGATGTGGGTGATCCATTCCAAGGTGCTGACTTCATGGTGTCTATAGAGGTTATCTCTGGTGTCCTGTCTTCTGTAGGAGGAGCTTTTAGGGAGCTAGTTCCTGTGTTTTGCTGGGATTGAATGTTTGCAGATATGGGAGACAGCATCAATCCTAAGGTAGGAGGACGTTAAGTGAGACCCCTGGGTTTCTCTTATTCAGGTGAAGAGGAAATAGGTGAGGTTAATTTGCAAACAGGCACTTGTCAAGACAGGGGCCTGGTTATCCTTGAGAGGAAAGATTTGTCCGTGGTAGAGCCTCTTGTCCTCTCACAGGAGTACTCGTGTCTAAGAGTGAAAATCCCTGAGTCTCAACAGAGGAGGACCCTTCCAAGGAGGTCATGTTTTTCTGTCCAGAGTAAGGACACCTTCTGATATAGCCTTAGCAGGACCTCTTGGTGTGGGGGTCCTATCTTCCAGTTTTATCATGGGGGAAGTAATAAAATGGTTGGTGCTAGTTTCTATGGGGATATTGTGGGCCTCTAAGGACTGACTAGGATCTAGGCTGGATATTTTATCTGAGAAAGTGATCTCTGTCCTGGGGATCTCAGTAGTTACAGCTCTGGACATTTGGAAAATGTCCATGCTTGTGACTTTGGCTGAGCTGGTATCCTGGTAAAGTACTGGTTTCCCTCAGTCCGGGCTTCTGTATGGAGACAGGTTCTGTCCCAGCTCTTTCCGGCTTGGGAAAAATAGCAGTTGAAATGTTGGGGGCTTCCCCAATCAAGACAGTAACCATGGGTGATGCGATCTTGTGGAGCTCGGAATGAGCAGAAGCAGAGAGACATAGTTCAGCCCCAGAACTGGTCACCAACACAGTAGACACTGATAAACTTGTAGAAGGATGAATTATCTCTGTAGTGGTCCTAGAATCAGCCAGTCTTTCCACTGAGGTGCTCATAAAAGCTGGAGGTAAATAGTCTCCCATTTCTGGGTTTGTGCTGTTTGGAGCTATGGTTTACTTTAGATCAGGAGTGTAAGAGATCCCACCGATGAGCCCTACTGAGCTGGTAGAGACTTGTCTCATCTCAGTGGTCAGTGGTATTATTGAGATTATTTGTGAGTCACTCCTGGAACTAGGTAAAGGTATCTCTAACATAGATACCTTTGGGCCCTGTCCTTGGGCACTTGTACTCAGAATCAGGGTCACTTTGGGCAAGGTCACTGCTACTGTGGACTTGTGCCCTGGAACTAAATGCCACTGTGAACTTTGTTTCAGTGCTGGCAAAGTCTGCTGCTTCTGTGACAGTTACTTCTGTTCTGCTGACCATTGATGGGTACTTGCCCCCACCTGTCCTAGTCCCTGAAGAGAAGACCAGTGTTGAGACGGGCAGGCTGGTCTCTGGCCCTAACATATGTTCTCAGGAACTTGTGTCTCTTTGAGGAGTTCAACTGATTATAATTGCTGATGATGAAGATCTACTTGTGGCCAAGTTCAAAGTGGATACAGAATGAAACATAGTAGTAGGAAATGGGGTCATTTGTGTTATTCTGTGTTGTTCACTTTTCAGAAGAAGTCATGGAAACATCTAATATTGTTAGTTCAGGGCTTTTGAAAGTCTTATTTGCATCTGAAATTGCAGAGACTAAGGTGCTCACCTCCTGGTCATCAGAAGTTGTGGTAAGAGCAGGTGTAACTGTGTCCCCTGAACTTAACACTCCCATTTGTACCAACTTCTATAACTTTAGCCAAATAAGAGGATGAACTAGCCAGACTGGTGTCAGTTAAAGCCACAGGAGGATGGGTAGAACTTGTTTCAATTATTGTTGCTAAGGAAGAAGAAGTTCTTCCAGAAGAACCAGACTTGAGAGAACCAGTAGCATGTAAGTGGGCAGCTGTGCCTGTGACAGTCCATGAGGCTGGTATCTGGTTCCTGGGCACTGTCCTTGGTGCTGGAACCCTCCTCTAGGCTATGCATTACTGTTGGAACTGAGCTTGATTCCAACCAGCTTTTGTTGATGGCACTTAGAGTTGTAACCTTATAGCTACCTTTGTTGATCACTTTAGTAGGGACTAAAGACTCAAGTGGATTTCCAGATGAAGAAGCAATGTCATGGGCCTCCAATTATGTCATAGAATTCTGTCTTGGGCCCATGTGACAGGAAATGGCAAGTGTGGAGGAGTTAGATTTCATTCTCAAGGTACTGATGAGGGTCATCGTGGCCTGGCCAGGCTGAGGTGGACAGGGACACACTTGTCTGTCTGTGTACACTAGAGTTCTTAGAATGGTCTGTGGAAACATTCAAAGCTGATGTTGTCTCTGCTTCTGTGTTTCTGTTTGCAAATGTTGTTTCTGTAATCTCCTTAGAACCAGAATAAGTTCCCCTGTCTTCAGCAGTAGTTGATGTGCTACTGATCTTAGTCCCAGAAGTACTGGTTTTATGTCTACTTGTGAAGAGTTGCATGTTCAGAGTCTGTACTGTTAAGAATACCACTGGTCAGATTGAAGCTGTGGCCCAGTTGGGTCAGCACTGGGCTTGGAGACAGGGATTGGCAAAGAGGTTATTGCTGGGGGTAACAGTGTCTCTTTTGCAGGAAGCACTTCTGGTAAAAACTGCTTTGCCAGTAAGTGGCATAGGCAGCTATAATTGGGCTTTCCCAAGTGACTAGCACAGGAAAAAAGGTAGTTATTAAACCACCAATAGGTGTGATTCCTGGGTAGCCTATGGTTATGGCCATGGTGCTGTCCAGGGTCCTGACTCCCTTCTTGGGGCTGGTTCTAAAGATGATTTTAGTTCCACTACCATGTTCTTTTGGCTGGCCATGTTCTAGGGTCTTGAGGGGGGCACTGGTAGTGAAGAATCTTTAACAGTTTCTGCTTCTGTACCAATGTTTTTCCCAGATGTAGAATCTAGGGTGGGTTTTGTGACATGAATGGCAGAGATCATAGTGCTTGAATCCCCCACTAATTGTGTCAGAAGTCTTGAGTGAGATGTTGGTTTTGGCTTGAGTGGTTTCCTTTGTGCTTGTGTCCAAGTCACTCTTCACTGTCTGCACTGTTTGGGCAGAGGGAGCTGAACCAGAAGAATTCACAGCTGGTAGAATTGTCATTGGAATTTCGTTCACAGCAGTTGGAGGAAGGAAAGGTGAACTGAACTGGACCCCAGTGGTGAAAACAAGTCCCTCTGAGATTGTGCTTTGGTCTTTCACATGGGCTGGACCATCAGCACTTAGAGTTGTAGTAAATGGTGTCATAGAAAAATAGGTGCTCTTTCTGGTCTCATCAGTGAAGCTTGTTCCAGGAGAGGAGAAATCAGTCCCAGGAGCATGAGTGGTGTTAAGTCTCTGTCTCTCCAGAAGAAGGAGTTGTTCTAGGTGTTAACTAGAGATGGCAGAGGGATACATCTCAAATCAAAAACTTGTCCTTTCTGGAATATTTGAGCCATGGATAATAAATATTAGCTGCACAAGTGAAATTGGGGGTTCTTCCTTCATCCAGGTTCATATATGCAGATGATTCAGATAGAGCAATGGATGTGAGAAACAAAAAGGTATTGTTTGGGATGCTTGTGGTACTTCTGCTCCACCTAGCTGTGGACCCTGTGGGAGTGGTGTATTAAAGATTGGAAGACTGAATGGTGGGCATTGTGAAGGCACTCTCTTTTCTTTCTACAGTGACTTGTCCCTTGGATACTGGTGGGCTCGCTGAAGCTTTAGATAGGGGGTGTATCAGTCATACTTGTCCCTTGGAAGTTGCTGGACAGGTCTGTGAGAGGACGGCCTGGGTGGGTGGAAAAATGTAAGATGATGGTGGAATTGGAGTTCTTGCTTATATATAGACTCAGAGGACAGTTCCTGCTGTCCCTAAGAAAATCTTCTCTGTATCCCTACTGCCATTCAACCTTCCATGTGCTAAAACATGTACTTGAAATTTGCAGAAGTATAAAAGATTCTGGTGATGTTCCCATACCTATGAAATCAATCTCTCTGAGCTTCTCCTAAAAGACCATGGGCCAAATTCCAAATCTGACAAAGATGGAGGGGATTCTGTCCTTTTTCTTCTATGTCCTGCATGCCTGGCCTTATTTGCAAAGTGCCTATCTGAAAATCTTGACCCCTGAATATTATTTCTAAGGGGTTGTGGGAAAATTTCACATCTATTCTCTCTTACTGTTCTCCATTTTGGAGGCTCCTGTTTGATCTTTAAAGAGAAGATAAGTGCAGGGAAAACAGAGTGTGAAAAGACTGATCAGTCTCCAGGCCTCCATCACTTTTGCATTAGGAGACAGAACTGTTTCCTCTTAGGAAATACCTTTAGGACACAGAGTTAAAGTTCTCATTATCTCATCCCTTCTCAGACGGGGTGGGTCTTTTTAATTTAAGTACCCTTCTAGAAACTACCAACCACAACTGATCCATTCTTGTGATACTAGTTTCAGACCTCTTTTAGCAAGAATCGAGCTTACTAATGAAAGTCACCTAAAAGCACAGTGGTATCTTTTGTTCTAAAATGCTTAAGTTTCTTATTGAAGAAACAGGGCAGAGAGGCCTACAGCATCTTTAGGAGAACAAAAGTGGTGCCAGCTTTTCAGGCTATTTTTAGAAAGGTTATAATTCATCATAGAACAGAAAACAAGGCCCCTTGACAGGCAAATTTTGGTGGCAGGGAAATGAAGTGCCATCACACCTGTAGAGTCAACCATGGTCATGGGTGTTGAAGTGTCACTCTTCATCCATGCAGAATTTTCATGTGTGGGAAAGTTAGTGATGGATCCTGCAGTATCATCAGTGTCTATAGAAGAGAAAGATGAATGGGATGGTTATAAATTGATTTGGAAAGAAGGTTAATGGGAAAAATGCATAAACACATAGTCTGTCAACAAAGACGATTATTTATAAGGAGGTGTTACTCAAACACAAGAGACAACATGGAACATATTTTGAGTGATTTGAACTCCAATGTTGCACAAGAATTTTATCATAAACAGACAAGGACTAATTAATTATTAAAGGAAGAAAATGGTGCTTTTTATCTCTTTTGAAACCCGGTGGTATAGTGGTTAAGAGCTATAGATGCTAACCAAAAGGTCAGCAGTTCAAATCTACAAGGTACTCCTTACAAACACCATGAAAAAGTTCTACTCTGTCCTGTAGGGTTGCAATGAGTCAGAATTGATGCAATGGCAGTGGGTTTATCTCTTTGGTCTCAGCATTGAAAGAATCCACAAATTGACTCTATAAGGAAGAATTAGTGGATTGGTTCAGGGAGTAAATATTGGTAAATGTATAATCCCTCCATAATGCCCTTTGTAAGTATCTTGTCATGTGGGACTACAAATTTTAGAGGGATGGTTGGAGTGTCTAGCAATAAGAAGTCAAAGTTACTGTTACAGGGAGATTGAATTAAACAAGTTGTTCAAGTCGATTATGGAAAACACTGAAAATAAAAGATATGAAGTAAGGGAACATATGTGGACAAAAGAGTCCTAGAGATTGATAAACCTGGATGGAGATATTTATGCATCCTTCAGGCTTCTCCCATGAATCCTGCAGTCCTAAATAAGTAAAAGTTAGAGGAAACTAGTCCTTATTTCGTGTTAACATGGGAGTGCCTGGGTGGTACAAACAGTTAAATGCTTAAAAGATAGCTGAAAGATTGGTGGTTTAAACCCACCCAGAAGTGCCTCAGTAAACAGGCTTGGTGATCTGTTTCTGAAAGGTTACAGCCTTGAAAACCCTGTGAAGTAGTTCTACTCTGAAACACATGGAGCTACCATGGGTTGAAATGGACTCAGTGACAACGGAGTAGACAGGAGCTAGGCAGTGCTTGTGTTTTTTCTGTGAGTGCTGCTATTTGCCACATAGCTTTGGCAAAAGACAAATCAAAGATCCAAATTGGATGTGTCAAAGATTCAGAAATAGTGATGACCAAGGGTGGTGCTCCTCCTACCACTCTTTCCTCTTATGGAGGTGGACATTGTCTACAGAGACCTCTAGAGGTAATGATCCTGGTCAGAATGGTGTCATTTGGGGACAAAGTTATTGTTAAATTTGAAAACAGTGTTACAGCTGACTTTGCAGGAAGAGGAGCCAGGCTGATACACCTGAGGGTCTAATGGATGGGGAGGAGCACTCGGTGTGGAGGTCATGGCACCAAAGGGCTTCCACAGAGAATGGGTAGGGCCACAATGAAATCAAATGTGCCATTGCCCTTGAAAACCTTTCCACTGAAAATTTGAACCTTATGGCATAGTCTGTATGTCAACCACCAATAAAACTTGTGCTAAGATTTATTTATAGAGTTTTTTTTAATGATTATATATACAAATGTTATGCATTATATAATTAAAGCAAATATGGTTTAAAAAAAGAAAACCTTTCCACTGAACCTTAGGGAAGTAGCTTCCTGTGATAGAAAAGGGGTCAAAGTCACATCCTGAGTTCTGGGGAAAGACGATCACTGATTGAGGCACAAGGATTGCTTTTCTGGTATTAAGAAACCCGAATATGTTGGAAGACATCCTCAAAGATGCTGACATGGAAGGAAGGGCATTAGAAATAGTATGGATGGCCCAAGGGTTCTCAGTGGGCCATGGATATGTCTAAGTCTGCATTGAAGTTGCTGTGGAGTGAACACTGACTCATGGCCGCATAAATGGCATGCACAGTTAAGCACTCGGTCAATACCAAAAAGGTTGGTGGTTCAAGTACACTCAGAGGCACCTTAGAAGAAGGGCATGGCAATTTACTCCCAAAATATCATAGCCATTGAAAACCGTATGAAGCACAGTTCTCTGATATGTATGTGGTCACCATAACTTGGAATTGACTTGGTGGCAACTAATTGGGTGCTCAAGTTGGTGCCAACAGTAACTGAAGTGCCTGAGGAGGGAATGACCGCTGCACAAGAAGCTCTGCTATCTCTTGTACTGGGTTTATATCTCGAGTCCCTGCATGTGGCATGGGTGAAAGTAGACACTGACCAAGCCTTCTCATGTTGATCTCGGGGAAAGATGGGGCTGATGTGAAGTCTGAGAGGAATTCTGCTGTGGCTGCTGTGGGCAAAGGAGATACAGCCTTAAATGGCACAGAGAGGACGAGACAGAAGATGTGATTGTCAGAGGAGCACTGGATGCTGTCAACAGTAGTAACTGCTGAGTGCGGGTGAGGTGACTCATCACTGTCATGTGGATGAATCCAGGGTCTCAGCCATGCGCATACCTAAATGCAGAGAAGAAAATGTTTCCTTTCTTTGCTTTTCCTGGGGTAGAACTGTGGTCATCCGCAGACTATGGGATTTTGGGAATCTACTGCTGATGAAATCAGAAATCTGCTCTGTGATCCACTGTTTCTTATTGGAAGACTGTTTATTTCAGTTCCCCTCTATTCTAGTTGCTGTAGCTATTAAAACTGAGCCTCCAAAATAGACTAGATTATCTGTCCTGTGTCTCTTGGTGCTTGAGTTGGTTGGTTACTCTATTGGAAAGGTCCGGTCCAACAGTCATTCCTGCTGCTGCAACTGACTGAGCCTTGGCTATAGGCTCAGATGAAGAAGTGGAAGGGAATTTGTCTCCAGGCTAGGGAAGACTGGAATTTCAGCAATGGTTTCGGTGACACCACACATTGCCTCTGACACCGTGACATCAAACATTGAGCTCTCTAGGAGTAAGAGAATCTTTGAAAAGGCTGATATGATTTATAGCTCTTCACCTGAGCTATGGGAATCTCATGACACACTGTAAGGGGTCAACGTCCCCTGTTGTTTAGAGGAAGTAGCCAAGAATGTCAGGGACACAGGAAGGACGGTGATCAGTGGGAACCCTTTCCTCCTGCCATTGCAATTCAAGTTTTAGACAAAAATGTAAAACTGTAAAAGTTGTAGGAGGATGGAAAAATAGTTAAGGGCCTCTGACTTACTTATGTTAAAATGTGGAATTTTTAAACAAAATATAAACCAATTGTCATCCAATTGCCTCTGACTCATTAGTACCCCAAGTATGTCAAAGTAGAACTGTGTTTCATAGGGTTCCCAATGGCTGAGTTTTCAGAAGTAGATCACCAGGCCTTTCTTCCAAGGTGCCTCCAGGTAAACTCAATCTTTTGGTTCACAGCCAATCTCTTAATCTTTTGTGCCACAAGGGACTTGGACTAGCAAGCAGAAATAGAAATGTGCATACCTATTGAACTGGTCCCTGTCCTGGATGACAAGGAAGACCACGTGGAACCTTTACTTGCAGTCTGGTTTGGCATCTTTCTAGTGGACATCAGCTTTTCATTAGCCCCTGAAAGAAAACAGAGATGGAAAGATTCAGGTACCCATTATCTCAGGATGCTGGAATTATAAGAACTCTCAGCTTACATAATTTCCTTACATTGACTGTTCTTTCTGTTTTGTGTCGATTTAGACACTGTAGAGCCTGACTGAGCCATTTTTGGTATTTGAGTGAGTCAGAGGCTGCCCATGTGACTTCAAATCAAATGTTCTAACAGGACACTCTCAGGAAAAACTGTCGGATCCCCAAGGGGAAGGTGTTCATTTTATAAATTAAAATGAGGCAAGTCACATTCTGCTTAGAACAGGAATTCCTAACTTCTTTTACACCACGGGTCTCTTTAGTAGGCTTATGAATCATATAAATCCCTTCATTAAAAAAATAGAATAAAATTTTCAAATATTTAAGTTACATAGGAATTACTTATATTTAAATATAATCATCACTCTTAAAAATATGATTTTTATAATACTATAGGCACTTCTTTAACCAAAATATTAAATGAGATCTAGTAGCAAACCTCATATAATTTTGAAGGAAGGCGTAACTGGTATTTCAAAGTATCTATGACATTACCAACAGTTGCCACTGAGTCAGTTCTGACTCACAGCGACCACGTGTGTGTCAAACTGTGGTCCATGAGGTTTTCAGTTGCTAACTTTTCGGAGGGACTGGTCCTTGGAAAGGGACATCATGCTTGGTAAAGTAGAGTGTTGGCAGAAAAAGAGGAAGAATCTAAACATCTGTACTGGCCCTCTGTTTCACCAAACATAATGTCCACCTCTAGCAATTGATCCCTTCTAGTGACATGTCCAAAGCAAGTGAGTTGGACAGTATTCTGTTGTAATGAACAGGATTTTGATTTTTGATCCTGGTAGTACAGTAACAATTTTTGGAAGTAGATCACCAGGCCTTTCTTCCATTCTTTCTGGAATGTTCATTGGAATCTGTCTACCATAGTTGACCCTGTTTGTGTTTGAAATACTGGTATACTTGATAATCATTTGTTGAATGGCCAGGCAAGTGCCTTACGTTCAGAGACCCACATGAAGGGGCTGGAAGGAGACTTCAGATTCACTCTGACTTCCCAGGGAAGAAACACATCCCAACTCCTTAACTGCCAAACTGAGGAAAGTGGAAGCAGCCGCTTTTATCAGAGGAGTGTTGAGTGGAGCAGAGCTCATGTTCAGGTCACCAAGTCACTGGTAGTCACCTTCCCAACAATGAGTATCTTAGATTTTGGCTGTGGACAAGAGCCACTTTCAGATCTGGGGAGGGAGGTGGCCACTGTGTTTAAGAATCTCCTCCCAGGTGGGCATGGCCTTTTCCAGGGCACCATGGTTGTGAAAGTTATAAATGGCATCAGATACAACAAATCCATGTGATCCCCTCTTTAAAACCAAAACTGAACTTACTGCCCTCGAGTCATAGAGACAGTAGAACTGCTTCATGGGGTTTTCTTGGCTTTAGTCCTCACAGAAGCAGATTATTAGGCCTTTTTCCATGGCACCATTGGGTATTTCAAACTTCCAACCTTTAGCTTAGTAACCTGGTGCAAACTGTTTGGGCCACTCAGTCACCTTGATTCTCTCTATAGTGGCACCCATATTATAACCCCACATCTGCCTAATGCACTGGGGTCTATCCTTTCCTTTCTTCCATCCTTCCCTCTTTCCCTCCCTCCCTCCTTCCCTCCGTCCATCCATCCACCTACCTACCTGTCCACTCGTCCATCCGTCCACCCATCCACCCATCCACCCATCCCTTTTAGATGAGCAATGCCAAACTCTACTCCTACCTTGGAGGTGTGGCCTTTCCCTAACTTTCCATGGTCCCTCTTCCAACCAAAGCATATTCACTCTACACTTACTTACCTTCTGTCAGTCAAATAATGTATTGCATTGGGCACATCTGTTGCAAAAGGACTCTTTAAAATTTTAAAAAGCAAAGCTGTCACTTTGATGACTAAGATGCCCCTGACCACAGCCATAGCCTTAGGTGCATGTGAAAACGCATAGTGAAAAGGAAGATAGAAGAAGAACTGATACTTTTGAGCTCTGGTGTGAATTAAGAATACTGACTATGCCATAGAAGGTCAGAAGAACCAACGAATCCACCTTCTAAGAAATAACCAGAATGTACCTTAGGAGGGAGGATGGAAATACTTTGACTCTTTTACTTTGAATGTGTCATTGGGAAAGACCAATTACTACCGTGCTTGGTGAGGCAGAAGGTCAACAAAAAGAACCTAAGCCTTCAATGAGGTGTATTGTACTGGGCAAATCTGCTGCAAAAGATCTCTTTAAAGTGTTAACAAGCAAAGATGTCAATTTAAGAACTAAGATGTGCCTTGTCCAAGCTGTGGAGTTTTCAGCAACCTCTTATTCATGTAAAAGCTGGACAATGAATGAGGAAGAATACTTCAGACACATTATCAGGAGAAATCCATCCCTGGAGAAGGACATCATGCTTGGTAAAGTAGAAAGTCAGTGAAAAACAGGTAGACTGTCAATAAGATGGATTACATAGTGGCTGCAACATGGGCTGAAGCATAACAATTACCATGAGGATGGGGCAGGAACGGGCAGAGTTTTGTAAGATTTGTACATCAGGTTGCTATGAGTCAGAGTGTACTTGACAACACCTAACAGCAACTAACAATAACTCAGTGAGATGAATTGCCACAATAGGGTTCATCTGCTAACTGAAAGGATAGAGGTTTGAGTCTACTCAGAGGTACCTTTGAAAAAAGCTTCCCAAAACCAGCCATTGAAAATCCTATGGAGCACAGTTCTACTCTGACATACAGGGGATTGCTGTGAGTTGGGGTCAAATCCATGGTAACCATATATGTACACAGAGAGAGAAAGGGAAAGAGAGAAGTCAGATACAAATGAAGGACAGCAGGACAGGACTTCCAGATTCCTGGGTCTCCAAACTTCAGGGTCTTTATAAAATTTTAATGGCTGCAATGCCTCTTACCCATAATGACAAGATGAAGAACCAGTACCAGTTGCTGTCCAGTCTATTCCAACTGGTAGCAACCCACACAAATCAGGAGTAGACCATTCTCCATAGGGTTTCAATGGCTGATTTTTTTCAGAAGTAGATCACCAGGGCTTTCTTCTGAGGCATTTCTGGATGGACTCTATCTCCAATCTTTTGATCAGCAGCAGAATGTGCCAATCATTTATACCATTCAGGGGATCCTTAATAAGTTCAAAAGGATGGAGATAAGGGTGAAGCAAAGATGAAGCTAAGCATGAAGGCAAGAATAATGAATTTAGGAAGCAAGGGGTCACAGACAGACAGCACAGAACAGATTCTGAAACGAATGAAGCTGGAATTCTCACCAATCAAGGGAGAAAAGAACTGTCTACCTGCCCATTCCCAACACACCCAGAAGGCAGCACTCCTCCTTGGAAACTGAATGATGATGGAAGTGGGTGACCCAGGACATGTCCCTGATCCCATAGTCCTCTGCTCACTTATCGCTGTGTCTCTGATCTGCTAGGTGTAGAAGCCCCAGCTCAGGGGTGTTGCAGGCTCTGGAGTTCTGGCCATGGCCAGTGGTGTTTCTACTGGACCATTCTTTATTTCCAGGAATCCCCCTGAGAAACCACCTCAGGATGAGAGTGCTTCTCAGGGACATACTGCGGAGAGACACTTGACATAGTAACACCAGAGGAAGGTCCCCAAGGACAGAGATGATGCCCATGACAGGGGAGGATACAGAGCCCTTGCTGAAGAGGCTCTTGAGACAAACCCAGGGGTTCCTCAGAGGGGCCTGTGGGGGTAGAGAGGGTTTTTTAGAGCATCCCCAGGAAAGCTGAGGGCTGGGTTTGCCCTGTGACTCTCTGAGGAGGCTGTAGCAGCCAGAGAAGATATCTTCCTTTGTCTTTATGCCAGTACTGGCAGCCTGTGGAATTTGGATTTTGATTTGGCCAGTGATCAGTGAAGTAATATCCCATAAGGCTTTCTGGCATCTATATGCCTTTAGGGTAAAGGTTATAGATATACCCCATTGTTCTCTCCCAAGCAATTTTGCCCCGAGGTGACATTTGCCAATGTCTGGAGACACTTTTGGTTGTCATGACAGTGTTTATTGTCATCAGTTGCTGCCCAGTCAGCTCTGACTCACGGTGACCTCATGTGTACAAAGTAGAGCTGCTCCAAAGGGTTTTCAAGATGATGATCTTTTGAAAGCAGATCTCCAGACCTCTGGGCAGGTGTGACCCTCCAAGCTTTTGGCTAGTAGTTGAGCAAAAGCTCCCCAAAGGACTTTTGACTGGGAATTGTTGTTAGTTATGGTGGAGTGTATGGGTCACAACAACTAAACCCACTGCCATCAAGTCGAGTCTGACTCATAGTGACCCTAGAGGTCAGAGTAAAACTGCCCCATAGAGTTTCCAAGGGGTGCCTGGAGAATTTGAACTGACAGCCTTTTGGTTAGCAGACATAGCACTGAACCCGCTACATCACCAGGGTTTCCATGGATCACCAGGAATGGAAATAGACTCAAGGGCAACTGGTTTGGTTTCTGACTGGGGGTAAGGGAGAATACTATTGCCACCTGGTGGGTAGAGCCCAAGGATGTAGTTCAACATCAGTGCACAGGGTAGTGCCCACGACAGAGAATTATCCAGTCCCCAACTGTATTGACACTGTGACGAGGTGGCGAAACTCTCCCGTACAGGGATTAGATGACTTAGACCAACCTCCAGCTTCTGGGACTGTTACGAGACAGAAAATTGGTAGGGCATCAGTTTAATGGGTTGTTGCCATTATCCAAAAATAAATCCACGATTAAAAGAATAAAATGGAATAAAAGACATTAGGATACACTGAATTAACCAAGTGGCGAGTGTTTTCAGTTACACACACCTACAAATGTAAGCAGGCACCTCACACCACACATCCTGCACCGTGTTGTTGCTGCTTATTGTCGAGTCGGCCTGACTCATGGCAACCTTGGGTCTGACAGAAGGAAACCTAGCCTGGGTCCTGTGTCCTGTGTCATCCCAGTCCATGTCATGCTGTTGTTTCAATCCCTTACCTAGAGGTTTTCCCTCATTTTTGCTGATCCTCTCTCTACTTCACCAGCCATCTTTCACCAGCATGTATTTCTCACTGGGGATCCCAGTCCAAAAGAGTTGTCCAGATACTGCTGTTGCTCTGACATCAGTTCATCCTTTGATATGCAGTTCTCTCTGCCTTCCTTCCCTGTCCCTTGGGGGCTGGGAAGGGGGAGCGAGATCACAGAGGAGCTGGGATAAGAATCCTGGGGGACTTACAAAGCCTAGCTCCGCCACATGGCAGATAAGGGACCTTGGACAAATGACGTAACCCTTCATGCCTTGATTTCCTTACCTGTAAAATGTGAATGATAATGGTATCTATTCCAACAGGTTGCTATGAAGAGTAAATGGATTTAACATATAGAAACAACTTAGCATAGTGCCTGGTACACATTAGTGTTCTCTGTTAGCTATCATTAGTATTGTCATGACTAATTTTAACATAGCATTTATTGTTTAATTATTTAAAAACAAAAAATACCTCGCTGCCGTCCAATTGATTCTGATCCATGGGGGGACCTCATGTGTGACTGTGCTCTATGAGGTTTCCAGTGACCAGTATTTTGGAAGTGGATCATCAGACTTTTCTTTTGATGTGCCCCTGGGTCGATTTGAACCAGCAATGTTGTGATTAGTAGCTGAGTGCTTAGCATGCCTGCACGCCAGTTATTAATGGATAGGGGGTGGTATAATATGGGGTCAGAGCTGCAGCTGGACGGGGGCTGCTTGGAGTCATTTAGAGGGGCCAGACCAGGGTTACTGGGGAACCAGAATCAAAATCAGTAGGAGGCAGGGGACAAAGTTTCACTATGTTTGGGGGATGCAGGGTCAGACACACTGAGGACAACTCTCCCAGAACAAAGCTTACAAGGGCAGAATAGGGTGGTTAAATGGAGCAGAGGATGCTGTGCAGGTGGGACAAGAGAGTAGTGACGCCAGCCAGGCTGCCTCACTGCACCGTGGTGTCTGTTCCCTTGACAGTTGTGAGGCCCTGCTCCACAGAGGTATGCAGCCAGACCAGCCAGGCAGCCCCTTGGACCTCCCATCCCAGGTAGGGACTGAGGAGGGGTGTAGGAAGGGGCCCCTCAGCCCCAGACAGCAATAGAAATGTGAACCTGCCCCCCCACCCCCAGCCTCGAGAAGGGTCTGAGACAGTCAAGGCCACGGGCAGATTCCACTGCCCCCACCCAGATGCCCTCCCAGCAATCACAAGGACTGCTGGGGCTGCTTTGGGGGTTTCAGTACCAAGGGCTCCCCTGCAGCCTATCTGCTCTCCAAGGAGAGTGCTAAGGCTTCTCCCCTCCACTGGAAGAAAGTGAAGTTGTTCTGCCAAGGGGGAGAGGATGATCCTTCAGGAATAGGAAGAAACATACATACACATTCACACACGTGCACATGCGCGTGCGCACACACACACACACACAAATACACAGAGACACACATTCACACACATGCACACACAATCACACGTGCTCATACACATTTACACACACTCACAAATACATACACACACAAGGCAGGAACTCAAGTCCGGGAGTCCTAGATTTCATCCTGGTTCTGCCCCTAGTCACTCAGTTTCACTGAGCCTCAGTTTCTCTATCTCTAAAGCAAAAATAGTTTCCCAGCGGTGGTGCAAATGGGTAAGCACATGGCTACTAACCTAAAGGCTGGTGGTTTGAATCCACCCAGAAGCACCATGGAAGAAGGCCTGGCACACAGTGCCAGCCAAGCCAAGTGCCGTTGAGTCAGATCCGACTCATGGTGACCCTAGGGACCAGGGTAGAACTGACCCCCAGAGTATTCAAGGAGCGCCTGGCACACAGTAGGTACTCAATACTTGTTGAACAAATGGCACACAGTAGGTACTCAATAAATACTCATTGAACAAATGAATCTCCAAGTCTAGTACCAGCGCCAGTAACCATTGAGTTGCCCCAAACAAGTTGCAACGACCCCCTGCATCTAAGCGTAGAACCAGCTGTGCACCATAGGGTTTCTAATGGCTTGTTTTTCAGAAGTGAATTTCCAAGGCTTTATTCTGAGGTGCCTCTGGGTAGACTTGCAGCTCCAATCTTTCAGTTAGCAGTTGAGTATGTTATCCATTTGCAGTTTATAAAGAGGGGGGAGTCCTTCCTCACAGAGGGAAAGTAGACAGAGGGCCATTCCTCAATGTGAGTGCAAAGGGAGCCATCTCAAAAGGAGAAGGAAGAGTCTTTATTTTCTAGGATACGAGGGAAGGAAATCTTCCATCTTTTAGGCAGAGTGAGGACACCATGAAAATTCCATCCAATTAAGACCTTCCTCACTTCCTCTCCCCAGAGCAGTCAGTTATTCCTTCCATCCCTCCATCCCTCCATCCCTCCATCCCTCCATCCCTCCATCCCTCCATCCCTCCATCCCTCCATCCCTCCATCCCTCCATCCTTCCTTCCATCCTTCCATCCTTTTCATTCATTTCATTCATTCATACCAGAAATATTCACTCCACGTCTATACATACCAGGTACTGGGACACGCTGGAGACAGACAGTGCCAGAAAATGAATGAACATAGGCCAGGAATTGAGACGGAGGGTGACCAGCTTGCCCATTTTGCCTGCAGCTTGCTCAGTTTTAGCACTGCACATCCTGCCTCCTGAAATTCTGGCTAGGGCAGGTAAGACTTGGGGCCTCTTTGCAGTTTCAAGCCCCTTCACACATACCTACTCCCACCAGTGCCCCTCCCTTGGTAACCCCTTCCTAGTATCTCAGAGCACCCTGACCAGGCCTGGGTCTGAGGTGCTGGCTGGTGTGCAGGGACCTGGGAGGAAGCTCAGCAGAGCACAGTAAATACCTCAGGTGCTCTGTCCCTGCGCAGCCCTTGGGGAGCTTGCTGGGATGGATGGTGGAGGAGTATACATCTCCTGAGGACATGGAGAAGGGGACAACTTTGTGCCCAGAAATTTCCAGGAGACACAAAACCCTCATCAGTCCTCAGCCTCTTCCCAGTAAAAGTGTACAGGCAGGGCCCTAAGAACCACCCAGAAACTGGGGTTAGAATCTTTGCTGTTGCAGTCTCAGTTTCCTGTTCTGTAAAATGGGGGTAATGGTTCCCACCCCTGCACGCTCATTCAAGATAGTGCACGTAAAGCCTGATACAGGAATGTGCAATACAAAGTATGGTTACCGATGTCCTTTGGGAATCTCAGGATATCTCAGCCACAGGAGCATGGAGGGAAAAGGCCCAGGATTGGCATGTGGAGGAGGATGAGGATGACCAAAGGCCCAGGCTAGAGGGAAGCGAGAGTGGGGATGTATTTTCCCCAGCTCTGATATATATATATATGTTTGTTTGTTTTTTGATTGCTCCTTAGGCAAATGGAAACAGAGTTGTTAAATGTCTGTTCCAATGGCACACAGCTTTTTAAAGGTGAACTCAGATTCTCACCACTTGGGGATTAAGGAAATCTTTTCTGTCATCTGTGTCAAAAGCCCCAGAGGGTATCTGGACTGATTCCAGGAGACTCCCTTGAAGAGGGAGGGTGTAGCGTGAGGGCCTGACTCATGTCCTGTGGGAATGACCGGGGATGCCACCCTATAGCTCAGGTGCCCAGCCCTCCCTGCGAGTGGAGGTCTGCCCTGTGAGAACAGCCACTGGCATCAGCCACTGGGGGACAGAAGCAGTTAAGCAGCCTCTATTGTGGCAGTGTGTTTGGGGGATCACTTGGGGGACACGCCACATCCGAGGTGGTGGGATCCTCCTGTTCAAACCCACTCACCATCAGGCTGTTGTGTGGATGCCTCACAATGGTGTCCACTGCAAAGCTCTTGCTGGATTCAGAGCTGAGACTCTGGGGCTCAGGGCAATGTGTGAGTGTGTGTGTCTGTGTGTGTGTGTCTGTGAGTGTGCATGCGTGTGTGCTTGGGTGCCTTCCCTACCTGTTCTGGGTAAGGGAAGGCGCCAAGGCAGCACCGTAATTGTCAGGATCCTAAAACTGATTAGACCCAGAGAGACCTGGTTCAGGTTCCAGGAGATTGGACTAGCGAGTCTGGTCTCCCCACAAGCAGCAAGCTGGGCTTCCCCTCCCTAAGGCACACAACCTGCTTGGCAGCAAGATTTTATTAAGGCAAATTTTAGTAAGTGACAGTGTGTTCCAAAGAGGGACAGAGTCAGTCTCTGTGAGTGGAGGAAGACCCTGTACAGATTCTGGGACTCTCTTTTATTGGCAAAAGCAGGGGCAATGCCATACATGGGAGAGGAAGTAGTTACTTGGTTTTGGGTTTTGGGTTCTGGGCTATACATCAGCAACCGCATGACAGGTCCCCTCCCAGAGAGTATGATAATGATACGGAGATAGGACGGAAATACAGACTAGGTTACTTTTAGGTTGTCCTTTTTGTGTATGTGGTCAAGTCCCAGAGAGCCAGAAGAACTGTTGTGTCCTTATCGCAACTGTCAGGGATGAACTGCCTTATCTGTGATTACCCTTCCTAAGCCTCAAGCTGTGATGACCAGGTTCCCTTGGTAACCTTATCATAACCACCTGGGGTACCCCACAGGTCACATCCTACCTCAGCGTAGGAAGGGGCCCACTCGCTCCTCCTCCAGCCCCTCTCAATGAGGACAGCACTTCTTCGGAGGAGGAAGAATAAAGGAACACAGGTTACACACTGCCATCGAGTGGGATCTGACTCATAGCGACCCTAGGCGTCAGAGTAGAACGGCCCCATAGCGTTTCCGAGGAGCGCCTGGCGTATTTGAACTGCCGACCTTTTGGTTAGCAGACGTAGCACTTAACCTACTACACCAGTGAACACAGGTTAGACCCTGCACATCCTGAGGCCCCCTTCCAAGGGCCATGGATTGTCTTGGGCACCAAAAGGGTTTGGCTAGAAAACCCCAACTTCCCACCCAAGGAGGCAGCCAGACAGAAGCAGCTGTGGGATCAGCAAGGGAGATCTCAGACCTTCTCTTCTCAGGGAGCGTGCCTGCCCATCTCCGCACACAGCCCATGCTGGGGCCCAGCCCTCCCCTGATGCAGTGGGCGTTTCTTCGATAGCAAGGCCCCAACTGACCCCTCAAATGACCAATGGGCCTACACATTCTCCCTTTGGACCCCAAAAAAGACCTCCCTAACCTTCTCAGCCTGTCTTTCTGCTCCTGCTCCTGCCCACAGCACACCCGCATCACACACACACACATCACACTAACTTTCCAGTCACACCTAGCCATTCTTTTCCTGGCCTTTGCCCCCTGCTTTCCCCTCCCAGGGCTTCCCCACCTCCTCCATCTCTGCCTGCAGAAATCCCAGCCAAACCCCTCTCCCTCTTGGATGCCCCGAGGACAGCAAAACCACCCTGTGCCTGGTACCGTGAGTGACAGGGCACAGCCTTGGCCACTGGCTGGGGGCTCCTGGAAGCCCTGGGCTGCGCTATATTCATTTTTGTCTGAGATCAGAGCACACATTTGGAGCACACAGGTTCCAAAACCCCCCCTAGAGAATGAGTTAAAGGAGCCCATGTGGCACAGTAGTTAAGCACTCAGCTGCTAACCAGAAGGTCGGTGGTTCTAACTTCTGGCTTCTCTGTGGGATAAAGATGTGGCAGTCTGTTTCCTTAAGGATTTACAGCATTGGAAACCCAATGGGATCATTCTACTCTATCCTGTAGGGTCACTATGAGTGGGAATTAATTTGAGAGTGACAGGTTGGTTTTTGGTTTAGTAAATAGGTATGGCAGTGAGCCAGCAGATGGAAAAATGCAAGGGCGTCTCTGCACTGATCAGGGCAAACATTGAAATCACAACGTGGCAGCATGTGAGTGAGCCCTCCAAGTCAGTCCACAAAACCAGTCTCATCAGGTTGGCTGAGAAGCAGGTGTTTGCCAAAATGCATAAGAAGACCTGCTTTAGTGCCCCAGACCGGGCCTTGCGAAGCCCCAGGCATCAGCACGTCTGCCACTGTCCTCCAGGGGATCCTCCTCCCCCTTCCCCTGTGGGCCCTGGCCCAGCCCTGCTTACCTGGTTGACAGGTGAGTAGAAGGCTCATAGCCAGAGCCAGCAGGTGCCCACGCCGCTGCTCCGGGCCCATCCTCCTGCCTGCCAGGGCTGTGCTCTGAGCTGTCCCAAGTTCCCCAAGCCTCTCCTACTGAAGGAGTCCCCACAACTGGGCTCAACCTGACCCAGCCCCGACTCTGGGGAGTGTGCTGAGGACACACCTTGCTGAGCCTGTCAAGAAGGGCAGGGCCTGCCCGGAGGGAAATCCGAAGGTGCCACAGCTGGGAAAGTTTGGCCAGCATTATTCAGTCCCCGCAGTGACAGCCTGAACGGTGGCTAGCCCCTGCAGACCAATACCCCATGAGGCAGGGCTGGAGGGGGGCCCACCTCGGGGAAGCCTGGTTCCTGAGTCTGTGGCCAGGCCAAGGGACCCCTGGGGTCTGCCTGAAGGGGACTGGGTAGGGGCCCAGGCATTAGATGGTTTGTGCCCACAGGCCCCTGGCTCCTGCCTGCCGCTCTCCTGCTCCAGCGCTGCCAGACTGGAGCCAGGTGGACCCTCCCAGGAGAGATAGGGCTGCAGCTGCACCCCGTGGCTGGCTCTGGAGGGTTCTGGAATGTGCAGAGGTTGAGGGGAGGCTGCATTCTCATGTGGACACTCCCTGGCTGCCCACAGAGCTGAGGGCTGGGTTTCTTCTATTTTCATGGACCCCTCCCCCCAAACCTAGGCCACCTCATGCCTTTCTGACCCAGGGGGGCCAAGCCCTTTAGCTCTTCCCACCAGCAGAATAAAGGTGCATGAGGGACCTGTGTAGGGTACAGGAAAGGCTTCTGGGGGTCTGCCTCCACCTTGTCAGCCCTGAGGCCCCAGTATACACTGTTTATCATCGCGGGCCTGAGCTAGTATGCCTGCTCCACAGGAGCCTCTTCCCTGCCATTCAGCCCAGCACAGATTGCCAGAGCCATCCTCCTTAAGTATCACGAGCCTCAGTGCTCCCTGCTCCTCCCTATTCCAGGCACCCAGGAGACCCTCAGCTTCCACCCTCCTCCCTTATCTCTTGAAGCTATAACAGTCCTAAGAGGCTATTTATCATCACCTGCTTCCAAGACCAGTGTACAGCCTGAAGGTGGCAGGCCATGGATTCAGCCTCAGCATGCTGGGCACCCTGCAAGGCCTCACATCTCAGAAGGCTTTTCGGCATGGAGCCAAACCCAATGGACTTGTGGCCAGGCCAGGCTTGTCAGCAACCCATCAGTCTCATCACACTCCATGCAATTTCCTGCCAACTTAGTCTTCTCTCAGTGTGCCCTGCACTTGCTCAGCCCAGTGTGTGCTAGACCCCTGCGAAGCTCTGCTTCTGCAGCATGAACTGCTGCTTGATGCTGAAACAGTGCCAGCCTTCAGGGGGCTTCCAGGCTGGAGGCCAAGATGGAGAAATGAATTGAGTACAGAGTGGTGGAGCTGCGATGGCAGAAGCATGGGAATGCTGGGAGACACCAGACCTAGGCTGGGAATGTGGAGGGAATCAGGGAGGCCTTCCTGGAGGAAGTACCACATGTGCCAAGACTTGCTAGAGTCTGCTGGGCCAGGGGAGATGGGGGGAAAGGAGAGGAGACACAGTGGCTACAAAGGCTAGAGGTGGCAGAAGGGAAGGTAGCAAGAGAGACATTGGTCAAGCCTTGGTCCAAATCCCCATCTGTAGTTCTACCAAGGCATTCCTCTCTTCTTTAAGAAAAACAATCATAGAGAAACAGAGGCCAAGCCAGAGGGTCCTCTGGGAGTTGCTTATGTTCAACTGCCCCATGTCACAGATGGGAAAACTAGCTTGCAGATGGTGCTAGGGTCTGCAGGGTCAGTGAAAGAGCTTGGGTCAGGCCTCAGGCCACTGGACTCCCCAGATGGTTCTCTCACCATTTAGGCAATTCAGTATTCTTTTACTCCAGGAGGTAGGGACAAGCACCATCAGTCCCTGGGGCCTCAGGGCTCCAGGATCACCCAGTCCTCACACTGGGATGTACTAGGGTGAATGCATTTAGATTCACTGTGCCTAATTGTGTTGTTCTGTGCCACTGAGTTGGTTTCAACTCATAGCGACCCTATATGGTAGAACTGCCTGATGGGGTTTGCTAGGCTGAAATCTCGGTGGGTGTAGATCGCTAGGTATTTTGTCCTATGGAGTGGCTGTTGGCTTAGAATAGTCAACCTCTTGGTTAGCAACTCATCACTTAACCGTTGTATCACCAAACCTCTCCTTATAGCTGATCACAGCCCCCCAAACCAAACCCATTGATGCTGAGTCAATTCTGACTCATACTGACCCCATAGCACAGAGAATAATTACCATTTATTGAGTTCCTAAACCAAAAACTCAAACAGGTTGCCATCAAGTTAATTCCATAGCAAACTTATAGAACAGAGCAGAACTGCTCCATAGAATTTTCAAGGACAGGCTGGTGGATTTGAACTGCCACCAGCTTTTTAGTTTGCAGCAGTGGCTCTTAACCATTGCACTACTGGGCCTCCCGTTGAGTCCTTAGATGGTGCACATAATTAATGTGCTTTGCTGCCAACCAAAATGTTGGAGGTTTGAGTCCATCCAGAGGTGCCTGGCAAGAATGGCCAAGCAATCTACTTCCCTAAGATCACAGCACCATATACAAAAACTAACTCAAAATGGATCAAAGACCTAAACATAAAACCCAAAACTATAAAGATTGTAGAATTAAAAAATAGGACCAACAGTAGAGGCCCTAATACACAGCATGAACAAGATACAAACCGTAACTAACAACAGACAAATTCCAGAAGATAAGCTAGAGAATGGGATCCTTTAAAAAATTAAATACTTATGCTCATTAAAAGACTTCATCAAGAGAATAAAAAGAGAGCCCACAGCATGGGAAACAAGTTTTGTCTATGACAAATCCAGCAAAGGTCTAATCTCTAAAATCTACAAGAACATCCAACACTTCTAAAACAAAGACAATCCAACTAAAAAATGGACAAAGGAAATGAAGAGACACTTCACCGGTGGAGACTTCTGAGCAGCCAACAGACACAGGAGGAAATGCGATCACCTGCCCTTAGAGAAATGTAGATGAAAACCACAGTAAGATACCACTCACCCTGATGTTACAGCGTGAATGAAAAGGAAACAGAAAATGAATGTTCGAGAGGCTGTAGGAGGTTAGAACTCCTATGCATTGTCAATGGGAATGCAAAAGGGTACAACCATTTTGGAGAAATAGCATAGTGCTTCCTTAGAAAACTAGAAATGGAAATACCATGTGATCCAGCAATCCCACTCCTAGAAATACACCCTAGAGAAATAAGAGCCACCACTTTGCAGACACATGAATACCCACGTTCGCTGTAGCACTGTTCGCAATAGCAAAAAGATGGCAGCCAGGCAGATGCCCATCAACAGATGAATGCAAAAACAAACTGGAGCACATGCACAGTGGAGTACAACACAGTGACAGAGAACAGCGATGAATCTGCAAAGCATCAGATGACGTGAATGAATCTGGAGGGCATTATGTGGACGGAAATAAGCCAGGGCAAGTATTGTATGAGACCACTAATACAAAGACTCATGAAACTGCTTACATGCAAAAAGAAACAATTTTTGACAGTTACAAGGGAGGAGTGGGGTGAGGATGGAATAACAGTAAATAGACAATAGATAAGTGGTAACTTCTGTAAAAGGTAAGACAGCACGCGTTACTTGGGGATCCAGCACAGCTTGCACAAGGCAAGGTGATGGAAGCTCCATGGAAACAGTTAAACTCTCTGAGGGGTGAAATTACTGGTCTGGGGGCTCTGAGTACCATGGTCGAGGGGAACGCCTTAGCTCAATCGGCACAACGTAGTTTATAAAGAAAATGTTATACATTCTACTTTGATGAGTAGTGTCTGGGGTCCAAAAAGCTTGTGCGTAGCCATCTAAGGTGCTCCGTTGGTCTCACCCAGTCAGGAGCAGGGATGAATGCAGAAAACTAAAGACGCAAGGGAAAGATTAGTGCAGGGGACTCATGGGCTACAGCTCCCACAGCCTGCACCAGACTGAGTCCAGTTCAACCAGCTGGTACCTTGTTACTAGCACTGCTCTGATAGGGATCGTGATAGAGGATCCTGACAGAGCCGGAGAAAAACAAAGAACAAATTTCTAATGCACAAGAATGACCAGGCTTACTGCCCTGTCAGTGACTGGAGAAACCCCAACAGTATGGCTCCTGGACCCTCTTTTAGCTCAGTAATAAAGCCACTCCTGAGGTTCACCCTTCAGCCAAAGATTAGACAGGCCATAAAATAATCAGACACTTAAGGGGGCACACCAGCCCAGGGGCAAGGACTAGAAGGCAGGAGGCAGACAGGAAAGCTGGTACCAGGGAATGCCAGGCAGAGAAAGGAAGATTGTTGCCATGTCGTAGGGTTGGTAACCAGTGTCACAAAACAATCTATGTACTATTTCATGAAAAGCTAGTTTGTTCTGTGTGTCTTCATCTAAAGTACAATAAGAATAATAATAAAAAGAATAAAAATTCATGGAGTACCTTTGCTCTCTGACACACATGGGGTCACCATGAGTAAGAGTCAGCTCAACAGCTACTGGTTTACTAAGGTGCCAGGCTCAGTCTCCAACCGTCACTGTAACAGCGAAGCAAGGCTTAGCCCTTACGGCTACTGTCTAGGGCGGATGCAGTTAATCGCTCCATTGCACAGAAGAGAAAACAAACCTGGGTTCAGTGATGTGCCCAAAGTCACACAGCTAGGGCGTGGCAGAGCCAGGATATGAAGTCACCTTTGACCTAAACCAGTGGTTCTTACTGAGGGGTGATCAAAAAAGAAAATTTTTTTTATTGTGATTAAGTGGAAGTTTACAATCCAGGTCAGTTTTCCAGGCCCATCTCTCCGCACCTCTGTTTGCCCTCACCCTGTGGCAACACACTCTTTTTTTTTCACTCTTTACTTCCAGCATCCGCTGAGCCAGCACCTGTCCCCTCTTCTCCATCCTCTCCTCTGAAAAGAAACCAGTAGGACAGCCTTATATATAGAAAACCATGAAGAACACACACCACATGCATCTGTCTGTGTCCCTGAGTCTGCCCACAGGTGATTTTACCCCCAGGAGACACTTGGCTGTGTCTGGAGGCATTTTTGGTGTTCACAACAAAGAAAGGTGTTGGAGGAAGAACTGCTACTGGTACCTAAAGGAGGAAAGCCAGGGATGCTGCTCAGCACCCTAAAGTACACAGGATAGCCCCTCTCATCTCCATCAGACAATGAATTATCCAGCCCCAAATGTTAAGAGTGCCAAGGCTGAGCAACCCCATTTTGGGGGAAGGGAATGTTCTGTACCTTGAGCTGTGAGGTTATGCATAAGCAAAAACTCACTGAGTCATTGGCTGAAGATGACATTTGTGCATTTTCCTGTGTATATGGTATACTTAAACTAAAAACTTTTAAAATTTAAATTAAAAATTAAAGCATGCAACTGACAGAGCACAGATTTGAATCTAGGCCTGTTTGGGTAATCTTTGTTTGCTTGAACAGTGACAAGAGCCCTGCTCACTGGTAGCCCTTCTTGCTTGTGTGTCCTCATCCAAACCACTCTCCACAGTTCATCCTCTTAAGACCCTCCAGTGGCCTTGTTCTGCCCTTGGAATGAAATCTCAATTCCTCACCGAAATCCTCATGAGCTTCCTGCTCTTGCTCCAGGCACCCGTCAGTCTTCGTCTCCCTCTAGTCTTTCCACCCTGTTTGCTCTACCACACTGGCTTCCTTGATGGTCCTTGTGTACACCAAGGCTTTGCCACCCCAGGGCCTTTGGACATGCTGTTTCCTCTGCCGACTCGTTTTTAACTCGGGCTTCTAACTCAGATGTCACCTCCTCAGAAAGGCCAGTCCTGACTAATCCGCAAGTGTATTGCCTTCTCCATCTCTTACCACCTCACTGTCTTCAAGTAGAACGGAGGTCCTTTGGGTTTTCTTGGTTATAATCTTAAATGGAAGCAGACTGCCAGGCCTTTATTTTGCAGTACCATTCCTATGACAACAACAATTTGCTGTTGAGTGCATTCCAACTCATCATGACCCTATAGGACAGAGTAGAACTGCCCCATAGGGTTTCCAAAGAGTGGCTGCTAGCTTCAAACTGCTAACCTTTTGGTTAATAGCCAAGCTCTTAACCATTGTGTGACCAGGGCTCCATATCCACTGTAAATAGCACACAATAGGCACTCAAACATTTACTCAATTAAAAAAAAAAAAAGTTCTAGAATGTCCTGCGTTAGGTTGAGAAGAGAACAATATCTCATTTAACTTGGCTGTTTTCTGCCACATAGTAGACAATGGTAGAATTCTCGCCTTCCTTGAGTGAGGTCTGGCTTCTGTTCCTGGCCAGTGCATCTCATGCATAGCCGCCAGTGCCGGCAGTGGAGGTTTGTGAATTGCTCTCGTTCTAAACAGCTTTCAGTGGAGTTTCCAGACCAAGATGGACTAGTCAGTCAGTGTAAACCCTATGAATCACAGCGGTCAGATCCACAACAAATCACAGGGCTGGCACAGGACCAGGAAGCGTTTGATTCTGTTGTGCATGAGGGCCATGGGTCAGGGTCCACTTGACAGTCACTAACAATGACATTGTTAGTACAACAGCCTTAGAGACCAGCCTTCTATGACACGTTGTGTGAAACGCTGTGGACCCCTTCCTTTCCACCCTCAGAGGTTTCTAAGTAACTCTTGGTTCCCTGCCTGCCACCCCACTTAGTTCAAGCTCTCCTCACCTCTCTGACTTTTAAAAAAATTATTATTATGATTGAATGAAAATGTACATTCCCATATAAATTTGCATGCCCACTTATATGCAGCTCCCACTGCTCTCCCTGCCTGGTGACAGCACACTCTTCCTGTCTGCTCCGTACATATCTTATCCTCCCAGCAATCTCCTATCCCTTCCTCTCCATCCACTCCCCTTCCTCCAGTAGGAGGCCAGCAGAATGACATCCTATAGACGCACAGAACCATAAAGTGCGCACATGGTATGTTCACTCTGTGTCGCCAAGTCCAGTCAATTCCTGTCCGACCTCTCTGACTTTTGAAGTAGCCTCTTTTCCTCATTGCTAACTTCCAGCTCCACCCTCTCCCAGATCCCCTCCACCTAGTTGAGAGTGACCTCTCAAAAATGTGAAATTTCGTGGTGCCCCACCCCTAGTCCAAATTCTACAGTGCCTTCTCATCACCCCAGAATCAAACCCAAACTCTCCAGCCTGGCTTCCCAGGCCCACTCTGCCTGGACCTGCCCCCTCTACTCACCCCACCCACTCAGCCACCACTTCCCCTCGTAAGCTAGTGCTTCCACCCTGCCGAGTTCTCCACTACCCTTCCCTGCGATGAGACATCTCTTCACCTGACGTATTCTTCCAGAGGCTTAGCTTAAATGTGCCCTTATTAGTGAGGCCTTCTCTGCTGCCCTCAGGAGTCCTGGTGTCACAGTAATTAAGAGCTTAGCTGCTAATCAAAAGGTTGGCAGGTCAAATCCACCAGATGCTCCCCGAAAACCCCATTGGGCAGTTCTGCTCCTTCCCTTTGGGTTGCTATGGATTAGAATTGACTGGACAGAGGCAGGTTTTCAGAGCCTCAGTAGCACAGTAGTTATGAGCTCAGTGGCTAACGAAAGGGTTGGTAGTTCAATCCACTAGCCACTCCTTGGAAACCCTATGGGGCAGTTCTGCTCTGTCCTATAGAGTTGCTGTGAGTCAGAATTGAGTCAGTGGCCATGAGTTTAGTTTTCTTCCCTGCTTCTTTCAGGCAGAATGTGTCCACCCTCTTCCTGGTTCCAGAGCTTTCTGTAACTTCCCCCATGAAAATATTAGCCATATTATCACATATTATCTCTTATCTCTCACCTCTAGATTTATGAGTACCACATGGGGTACTGGACATGCATTAGACATGTAAAAACAAAGTTTATTGACTTGTTTATTCATTCATCCATTTATTGGGCACTCCCTAAACACCAGAGACCCTGGGTGGTGCAAACAGATAAAACCTATTGCTGTGGTGTTGATTCTGACTTGCAGCCGACCTATAGGATAGATGAGAGCTGCCCCACCTGGCTTCCATGGTGTCCCTAGTGGATTTGAACTGCTGATCTTTTGGTTAGCTGTTGTAGCTCTTAACTACTTCGACATCAGGGTTTCCACAAACATCTAAACACTCTTTAACTAACTGAAAGGTTGGAGGTTGAAATCTACCCAGAGTGCCTGAGAAGAAAGGACTGGTGATCTGTTTCCAAAAGTTCAGCCACTGAAAACCCTGTGGAACTTGATTTTACTTGGACACACAAGAGGTTAGCATGAGTTGGAGTTAAGTTGATGGAAACTTTTGTGTGTGTGTGTGTGTGTAAGTTCTAATTCCATGGAAAAAGGAATAATAATAATAATGCTTGAATTCTAACCACAGTTTACCCTCTGAACTAGATGTGCAGTTGTGGGCCAGTATCTTTCCCTCTCTGTATTTGCTTTGCTTCCATCCACTTGATATGGCAAATTGTTGAGTCATGGTTCCCTGTACAAACTCTGAGTCATACAAACAAACACACAAACAGTTATTCTCAAGCTGGCTGTGACTCCTGAAGACCCATTGTGTGTCAGAATAGAATTGAACTCCATATGGTTTCTGGTGGATGCGTTTTGGGAGTAGAGAGATCTCTAGGCCTTTCTTCCAAGGTGCCTGTAGGTGGACTTGAACCTCCAGCCTTTTGGTTAGCAGCTGAATGCTTTAATCATTTGGCCAGGCAGGGACTTCTGGAGTCAGATGTACTAGGCCCAGATCATACCTTCATCAGTTCCTAGGTGTACAGCCTTGAGCAACAGCCTCAGTTGTCTATACCTCTAAAATGGGGACAGTGACAGCACCTGCTCTGCAGTGTTTCAATGAGGCTGAAAGAAGATTGTGTTTGTTATAGACTGAATTGTGTCCTTTTAAAGTAAATGTTGAAATCCTAACCCTTGTATATATGGAAAGGAGCGATGATGACACAATGGGTGTTAACTGAAAGGTTGGTGATTCAAACCTACCAATTGCTCCCTGGGAGAAAGATTTGGCTGTTCCCATGAAGATTACAGCTTGGACAACCCTGTCCTACAGGGTCGGTATGAGTCGGAGTCAACTAGATAGCACATAACAACACATCTGTAGGTTTTCTTTGTTAGTGAAGTACATCAGTATAGCATATATTCTCAACCTAATCATTTCTAGTTGTAAGAAGAGCAGATCAGAAGCAGGAGCAAGTGTAAACAGGGTTGGGGGAGGGAGAAAGACAGATGCCTTTTGAAGACTGCCAAAGAGTCAAGGTATCCTGGATCAACAAGCCCAAAAGAAAAAGATCATTTCCCAGAGCCAACAGAGAGAGAGCCTTCCCCCAGAGAAACTTTGAGAAAATAGATTTCAGTTCTTTAAAGCCACCCACTTGTGATATTTGTTACAGCAGCATTAGCAAACAAAGACAGAACCCCATGCCAAGGCCTAGAGATGAGACCAAACCTGGGCAGAAGGAAAGGGACCCAGAGAGAGTCTGGAGACACAGGCCACAGGGTTCAGAAGGTGTGGACCCTGCCACGGTCAGCAGAATAATGGACCCCCCCAAGACATATCCATGTTCTAATTCTTGGAACCTGGGAACATGTTGCTTTGCATGGCAAAGAGGCATTGGCTGATGTGATGAAGGTAGGTGTGTTGAGATGGGGATCCTGGACGACCTGGCACCAGGGGATCAGCTGGGGCTGCGTAATCTGTGGGAAGAGGGAATCATGATGGTGTTTCTGCTGTGAAATGAAATTAGGTAGATGATGTTATTGTCGTTGGCAGGACTTGGCACACAGAAAATGCTCAGTGACTTTTGCTGAGTGTTATTTTGAGTTCAGGAGTGTTATTTCGAGTTAATTTGAGCACAGGAGGAAGGGAGGCTCCCAGATCTCTCGGCTCTCAGGCTACCTCCACACAACAATTACACTTTACAAGCATCTTACCCAACTTACAAGGCCCTGCTACAGTTTTCCCAAAATGTAGTCTTTCAGCCTCTACGTAGGTATCTCCAGGGACAAAGAGCTCACTACCTCACCCAAGGTAGCCCATCACAATTTGTGTGATTGTTCTTGATGACTTCCCTCTCTTGGTCCAAGTTCCAATCACTGGGTCTACAGAGTTGTTATGAATTGAATTGTGTCCTCCCAAACATATATTGGAACCTTAACCCCTATATGTGTGGATGTAATTCTGTTTGGAAACAGGGTTTTCTTTGCCAGGTTAACAAGGCCACATCAGTGAAGGGTATATCCTAAACCTATTTACCTCTGAGTATACCCTAAACCTACTTACCTCTGAGTTTTAAACAGCAGCATAGACACAGAGACAAGGATGCACAAAGAGGGCAGGGGGTGGGGTGGGGACAGTGTTAATGAAGAAAGCAACACTAAGGCTACAGAGATGAAAAAGACAAAGTTCTTTCCACCAAGACCCCAGAGAGATGCTTCTCCCAGAGCTGGTGCTCTGAATCCAGAAATTCAGGCTAGGTTTAGAAGAAGACATGGAACCTGAGATATCATTGCTGATATCAGATGGATCCTGACTGAAAGTAGAGCACACCAGAAAGATATTAACCTGTATTTTCCTGACTACACAGAGGCACGTGACTATATGAGTCATAATATATTATGGCTAACACTGTGAAAAGTGGGAATTCTAGAAAACTGTGCTCATAAGGAGTCTGTGCCTGGATCAACAGGCAGTCATGCGAACAGAACAAGAGGACACTGCATGGTTTAAAGTCAGGAAACGTATGCATCTGAGTTGTATTGTTTCACCATACTTAAATTCTATCTGTATGCCGAGCAAACAATCTGAGAAGCTGGACTATATGAAGATGAATGAGGTGTCAGGATTAGAGAAAGACTCATTAACAACCTGTGACATGCGGGTAACACAGCCATACTTGCTGAAAGTGAAGAGAACTTGAAGCATTTACAGATCAAAGACTGCAGCCTTCGTTATGGGTCACCCCTCAATATAAAGAAAACAAAAATCCTCACAACTCGAACAATAAGCAACACCATGACAAGTGGAGAAAACTGGGACACTGGTGATGGTTTCAGTTCACTTGGACCAACAATCGGTGCCCTTGGAAGCAGCCGTCAATGAAATCCAACAGTGTGTCGAATTGGGTAAATCTGCTGCCGAAGATCCCTTTCAAGTTTAAAAAGCAAAGGTGTCACTTTGAAGACTACGGTGTGCCTAACCCAAGCCATGATATTTGCAGTTGCCTCATATGCACAAGAAGGCTGGAAAATGAATAAGGCAGACGGATGAAGCAGTGATACGTTGGAATTGCAGTGTTGGGGAAGAATACCAAATATACCACAGACTGCCAGAGGAACACACGAATCTGTCTTATAGGAGATACAGCCAGAGTGCTACTTGGAGGTGAGAGTGATGATATTCCTTCTCACATATTTTGGACAAGTTATTGGGAGGGAGCAGTCCTCAGTGAAGGACAACGTGCTTGGTAAAGTAGAGGGTGCAGTCAAAACAACAATCTATATGAGATGAAAAGGTCACTAGTTACGCTAAAGCTGAGAAGACAATGGGGACAGGGAAACTAGAAAACTGGAAATAGATTCTCTGATGAGAATCTTGGCACATTGTAAAGAGGTATCACTGAACAACTCATTTACCAATCTGTGTAGACGTTGTCAAGTGGGAACTTAATTTGCTGTGTAAACTTCCACCAAAATCACAATAAAATATTATATATAAAAAAAAAAAGGTAATAAAAGGCCTGAAATTAGCCACCACCTGCCCATGTTGCTGACCTCTTGTCCAAGTGCCCCACTATGTCTGGCCTTCTTAAAGCTCCCCAAACATACCATGCACATTCTCTCCTCAGAGCCTTTGCAGAGGCTGTTCCAGCCACCTGAGATGCTTTTTCCCCAGCAAGATCCTTATTGTCATTCTAGCTGTAGCTCACATGTCACCTCCTCAGGGAAGACTTCCCTGACCACCTTGTATGAAGTTGTCCCCCGCCACTCACTCACCCAGATCCTTGTATATCTTTTCACAACTTTTATCTTCTTGACTTTCTGCTCCCGTGAGGGTAGAGGCCTTGCCCCTTTACTGTGTGTCCCTCCTCCCAGCTCAGGCATTGCCACATAACAAACCCAAAACCAAACCCACTGCTGCTGAGTATTCTATTGGTATCCTATTTGCTATTCTTCCCCAACACTATAACTCCAAGGTATCACTTCTTCATCCGTCTTCATTATTCGTTTTCCAGCTTTCTCACGCATATGAGGCAACTGAAAATATCATGGCTAGGGTCAGGCCCACCTGTCTCATGGTGACCCTGTGTATTAGGGAGCAGAACCACCCTGGAGGGCTTTCTTGGCCTTATTCTTTACAGCAGCAGATCACTAGGCTTTGCTTCTGTGGTATCACTGGGTAGCTTGAAATTAGCAACCTTTAAGTTTATATGAGGCGCAAACTGCTTATGCTGATAACAAAACCAAAAAGACAAACGAAAAACCAAACCCATTGCTGTTGAGTCGATTCTGACTCATAGACAGAGTAGAACTGTCCCATAAAGTTTCCAAGGAGTGCCTGGTGGTTTTAAACTGCTGACCTTTTGGTTAGCAGCCATAGCAATCAACCAGGGCTCTATAAATATTTGCTCAATGAGACAGTGAGTGCGACTTGTATCAATGACACAGGTTCACTTCATTCTTTGAGCTAGGAAACAAAGCAGGGGCAGGGAGGAGGGGGGATCCTGTCACGTACATCCCCAGAATAGCCAGTACCAACGCCCTGCCCAGCTTTTGTTGGCTGGTCAGGGAGCAGCCAGCCTGCACTTCCTCCAGCCCCGCACCAGTTATGTGGCAGGTTCCTACCTGCCAGGAAGACCCCGCCCACCACCCAGTTGCTATAGCAACAGTGACACCCTACTTGTCCTCGTGGTCTTCGGGTTGCACCTGGGGGTATCAGTGAGCTCAGGTAGCACTTCAGCTGGCTGCTAATCTGAAGTGTCCACAGAAGCAGATGGAAAGGGTGGCAAGGAGGTGCTGGGGTCAGAAGGGGAACCGAGAGAACACACAACAAGGTGCAAGGGTCCCTCTGAAATACATGAAGAACTCCTCCTGTCTCAGGGAGGCAGAGACTTGGGAGGGTCCCTGGCAAATGGCTTGATGGTGCTGTTCTCCTTCTAGCATGTTCTGTGAGCCAGTCACCGCACTGTTTGCTGTGTGTTGTCTCCTGAAATCCATACAGAAATGCAAATGAGAAGGAGTGCTCCAGTATCCACATTTTATAGACGGGGATGCTGAAGGTCCATAGGTCAATCAGTTTGTCCTCAGCCAGGGGGCAGAAGCACTGGCATTCAGGCTCAGGACACCCAGTGCCAGAAACCAACAAGAGTGACCACTGGGCTACCTGTCCCTCTCCACCTTCACCTATGCTCACAAGCAGGGACAGAGAGGAGCAGGAGTTCACAGAGATGGTGAACCCTCTGGGACCAATCCTCAGAACCCCCAACCCCTGCCCCAGAGCTATTCTTCCAGCAGAAATACAAAAAAGCCATATATGTAATTTAAATTTTTCTGGTAGCCACATAAGGGGCCATGATGGCATAGTAGTTAAGCTCTTGGCTGCTAACCAAAAGGTCAGAAGTCAGAACCTACCAGCTGCCTGGGAGAAAGATGTGGCAGCCTGCTTCTGTAAAGAGTCTCAGCAGTGGAAACCCTGCGGGACAGTCTACTTTGTCCTTGGGGGTTGCTATATCCACTGCCACTGAATTGGTTCAGACTCACAGCGACCCTATAGGACACAGTAGAACTGCCCCATAGAGTTTCCAAGGAGCCCCTGGTGAATTTGAACCGCTGACCTTTCGGTTAGCAGCCGTGGCGCTTAACCACTGTGCGACCAGGGTTTCTGAGGGCTGCTATAGATTGCTGTTAGTTAGAATCTATGCAAGGAAGAAGACTTTTTTTTTTAAGTGCAATTAAGTTAAAAAAATAAAAAGAAACTAGTGAAATAATTTTAATTATATATTCCAGGTTTCAGTAAACGTCTTCTATAAAATTAACAAATGAGAACAGTGCTTTCAAGTCCATCTGGACTCATGGCAACCTGTGTGTGTCAGAGTAGAACTGTGCTCCATAGGGCTTTCTGTGGGTGATTTTTTCAGAAGGAGATCACCAGGCCTTTCTTTTGAGGTGCCTCTGGGTGGGCTCAACTCTCCAAACTTTCAGTTAGCAGCTAAGTGCATTTACTTTGAGTCTCCTTTTCCATAAAGGGCCAGAGTAAATATTTCAGTGTTGTGGACCATATGGTCTCTGTTAAGTATTCTTTTTTTTTAACAGATTTTGAAAAGCAAAAACTATTTTTTGTCTAAGTTCTATGCAAAAAGGGACCATAGGCTATAGTTTGCCACTCCCTGGTACGTGCTGTATAACCCAATGTATCTGAAGTATTATCATTCAGAAACCCTGGTGGCATAGTGGTTAAGTGCTGTATCTGCTAACCAAAAGGCGACAGTTCAAATCTACCAGGCAGGCGCTCCTTGGAAACTCTAGGGGGCAGTTCAGCTCAGTCTTATTGGGTCCCTATGATATTTGCCATGATGTTTCCTATGTTGCTGACCTCTTGTCAAAGTGCCCCACCAACTCTGGCCTTCTTAAAGCTTCCTATGAGTTGGAATCGACTCAGTGGGAATGGGTTTGTGTTTGTGGTTTATTATCATTTCAACGTGTAATAAAAATTTTGGGGGGATCCAAGTCTTTGAAATAAAGCATGTAGTTTATACTGACAGCATGTCTATGCTTAGACACTTTTTTAAAATCAGAATTACTTGATCTGTATTTCAAAAAAAAATTGCCATTGACTCCAACTCACGGCGACTCCCTGTGTGTCCGAGTAGAACTGTGCTCCAGATGCTTTTCAGGGGTTGGTTTTGTGAAAGTCAATTGCCAGGCATTTCTTTCATGATGCCTTTGGGTGAATTCAAACTCCAACCTTTTGGTTAGCAGCCAAGCACATTAACTGTTTGTACCACTCAGCAACTCTGGTCTTTATTTAGATTTCATAAAATTTGCCATTGAAAAAGTAAATTCACATTTGTTCTTAACATAGTTAAAAGTTTTCTAGTAACTGCATCAACGGTGAGTTGTCAAATTTGACTTTAGATGAGTTGAAATTAGATATACTTCAACTTTCAGCTCCTCAGTTGCACATGTGTGGCCGGTGGCTGCAGTGTGGACAGGGCAGCCCAAGGGCAGGGGCAGAGCTTTGGGAAGTCTGTCTGGGAAGTCTGTCCAGGCCCTGTCAGGCCTCATGTACTGTAGAGGGCAGGGTGGTTCCAGTGAGGACTGGGATTTGTGGAGTGAGTGCTTCAGTCTTTCCAAGACTTGCTTAGAGAGATTAAGGACAGTTGTGACGACAGTCACAGTAACTGCTTCACAGAGCCTTTGTGCTGCTTTTGTCTTCCTTGATCAAGCCTCCTGAAAGTGCATTGTTAGTTGGCCTCACTTGTAGTCCTCCATTCACAAAGACCCCAAGCACAGAACAAACACTGCCCTATCCTGGGCTACTCCCCCAAAGATCTGTTGAGGATTAAACTTTCATGATCCATAGCATTTTCGATAGCTGATTTTTCAGAAGTAGATTGCCAGGCCTTTCTTCCTAGTCTGTCTTAATCTGGAAGCTCCAATGAAACCTGTTCAGCATCCTAGCAACACAGGAGCCTCCACGGACAGACAGGTGGTGGCTTGGCATGAGGTGCATGGGTCAGGAATTGAACCCGGGTCTCCCACATGGAAGGTGAGGATTTTACCGCTGAAGCATCGCTTCGCCCCAGCATATAATTAGATCAGTGAATAAAGAACCACAGACAATAGAACATCAGGATGTCCAACAAAATTTCCACTTAAAAGGTGAAAAAAACGCAAGGACTTACCCTGTCTGGTCTTGGTGTGGGAGCTCCGCCAATGCCTGAGCTGGGAGTGTGCTGGCTGTGGCTGGACAGCAGGTGCTGGATACATCTGGGGCACGGAGCCTCCAGGGTCCCCTCCCTGGCCTCTAGCCCCTGGTCTCCAGGAAGTCCGGGAATCCTCAGGCCTCACAGGTGAACCCAAGGATGCCGGACTGGATATAGCCCTTCTGACCAGCTGCCCGTTGTTTGGCTGCCCGTTGGCATCTGTAGAAGGACCATTTGTGTTCCTGACTCCAGACAATGAGCCTGTTGCAGGGGGTCTCCCAGGGGAGGTGGGCACCTCAGGGCACAGCCCCTTTGCAGAAAGCCGAGACATGGGTACATGATGATCACCCAGAGTTCCTGGGGTTGTGACCAAGCTTAGCAAGGCTCTGGTGTCCAGGTGGATAATTCCTCCTGGAGAGGGGAGAGGGAAAAAGTGGGGGGCGGAGAAAGGAGAGGAGGAGGGGGGGGAGAGGAGGGAGGTGAAAAGGGAAAGGGAGGGGAAGGGGGAGAGGAGGAAAGGGGAAGAGGAGAGACGGGAGATAATTGTTACTTCTTCAGTCATTGTGAAAATCCAGAATCATGAATATACTTCAGAAGATGCCACAACCAAAGCCAAACTCCTTGTAGTGGAGTTGATTCAACTCATGACCCCACATGTTACTGAGCAGAATTTCTTTTTTTTTTTTTTTTTGCTGCAATCTTTACAGATGCAGGCAGCCAGGCCTTTCTTCTGTGGTTCTGCTGGATGGGTTCACACTCCCAACCTTTAAGTTAGTGGTTGAGCATAAACTGTGCCATTCAGGGCCCTTCAGAATTTCTCTATAAACCACCTCTGAACAACAAATACCTACAATTATAAATGTCCTTGAAAAAAAAAAAGTCACACCAGTCCCAACCACACCAACTCTGGAAACCATAGCAATATCCAGTGAAGACGGCAGTGCTAAGATTTATTGATGAGTCTCCGTGTAGTGCAAATGGTTAACATACTCAGCTGCTAATCAGAACGCCAGAGGTTCAAGTCCACCCAAAGGCACCAAGAAAGAAAGGCTGGGACACCTACTTCTGAAAAAAATCACTAGTTGAAGATCCTGTGGGGTACAGTTATACTGTGACACACATGTGACTGCATCAGTTGTAGTCAACTGGGTGCCAACTGGTAACCGGTAAACATTTACTGAGTCACCAACATCTGTTGGACTCAGGGTCTGCCACCTCTCAGATATTCTTTACGACAGTGCTTGCCAATATCAGTAAGATTCATAGCAGCCAATTCTGACGTGGGGAGCCCTGAAGGAGGGGTCTGGAGATTTGGGGGACCTCCTGAGCCTCAGGTGAGAGTGCTGTTCCACAGACCGTTATCTGCATACCACAGACTTACCACATGAGTCGTTGGGCAATATGGGCATTTAGTGATTGTAGAATTGATAGTTGGATGAATGGATGGATGGAGAGGTGGATGGGTCAACTGATAGATGGGTTCATGGATGAGTGATTGGACCAGTCAGCACTGGTAACTCAAAAGCAACATCCCAAACGAAACTCACCACTTTTTATTGTTATCACCGGTATATTGAGTCAATTGTGGGAGTCATTGTGTCAATCCAGCTTATCTCCTCAACATCTTACCCCTGTCCTACATCTCTATCTTGATCTTGGCCATGTCACCACCTCTCACCTTGTCAGATACCCTAGCCTGACATGCTCCCTAATCTGTCTCCCTCCTCATGCCATCCATCACCACGTTTGAGAGCGACACTGCCCAACAGAAACACGGTACGCACCAGGCACGTGTATCATGTTAAATTTTCTAGTGACCATGTTAAAAAGGTAATAAATAAATAAATAACCTGAAGAGATTAACTTTAACAGTATATTGTATTTAACCCAATACATCTAAAATGTTATATTTCAGGTCTCATCAAGGTCAGTGAAAAAGAGAAGAATCGTCCATGAGTTGGATTGACGCAGTGACTGAAACAATGGGCTCCAGCACATTGATAATCGTGGGCATGGCACAGGGCTGGGCTGTGTTTCATTCTAGTTTGCAAGGGGTTGCTGTGATTCAGAACTGACTCAGTGGCACCTAACAATAGCAGCAAAGGTTGTCAGTTCGAACTCACCCAGTAGCACTGCCAAGAAAGGCCTGGCACTCTGCTTCCATCACAATTACAACCAAGTAAATCCTACGGAACTCTCAGTTCTACTCTAACACACAAGGTCACCGTGTGTAGGAATCCAGTCCGCAGCACTGAGTTTGGGTCTGTTTTTGTTATCATTTCAACATAAAATTGATAGAAAAATCACTGCAATACATTCTTTTTCTCATGCTAAGTCTGTGACACCCACTATTTTATACTTACACATACATCTGGGTTCAGAACAAATCTTCAAATTTATTTACTTTAATAGATGAATGAAATAAAGAAACCTCTTCTCACAACTTTAAATGAAACACTGGTATGGTATTGGAAGGATTTGAAGATGATTGTAAAAATATAATGAATAACTATCAACATAGAAGTGTTTGTGTAGTCTTGACTACCACTGCCGATCATTCTAATCAGGGCCGTAAGAGACGGACTTTGACAGAAAGAGACGAAAAGGTGAAACGAAACCTCAAAGTCTTTAAAACAAAAACCAAACCAGACTTACAGGACTATTGGAAATTGGAGGGCTCCCCAAAACTGTTGTCTAGAGGTATACTTTAACCTTAAACTAAAACTAGCTCATTAAGAGATTGGCTCACAAAATAAAAAATACCACCCATGAAGACCATGCTGCTTTAAAAAAAAATCACCTGTATGAGACCAAATGATCAATAAACCAAAAAGCCAAAGCCATTGCCATCAAGTTGTTTCCTACTTCTAGCAACCCTACAGGACAGAGTAGAACTGTCCCATAGAGTTTCCAAGGAATGCCTGGTGGATTCAAACTGCTAACCTTTTGGTTAGCAGACATAGCTCTTAACCACTATGCCATGAAGGCTTCCAGATGGTCAATAGGTACTTTAAAATAAGACGAGATTATAGGGGACAGGGAAGCTAGATTAATGGAAATAGAACAACTAGAGAGAAAATAGAACATTCGTGTATCATGAAGTCTGTAACCAATGCCACTGAACAACTTGTGTAGAAACTCTTAAATGGAAATCTAAACTTCTGTGTCAACTTTCACTGAAAACAATAATAATATTATTATTTTAAAAACGTGTTTGTGTAGTGCCTAAAAAATTAACACATGTGCTCTCAGGGGCATACACACTGTAATTCAGTTCAGAAAGAAACCAGAAAAATGAGAAAAACGTCTCACACGCTCTTTATCATGGTCCTGTTCTCAGAACTGAGTGCTAAGCCAGGAACATCGCATATTCTAATAAAAAACATCCATCAGAGTTAACTAGCATTACTGTCTTCAGTAATTTCCTCAGACTGCAGTTTTAACACAGGAATCCCCCAATCCTGCTGCGGCTCCGAAAAGGCTTTTAGTGTCATGCCTGCTGCGTTGTGGGTGCCAGCTAAAGGTGACTGCCACCATTTAATAAGAATAACTTTCACAACCGACCAGTGAGGTGGGTATTTCCCAAGGACAGGTAGGGAAATGAAGCCTCAGAGAGAGGGTGTGCCCAGTCTGCACAACCTACAAACCTCACCTGTGCCTTGCTGCTTACCCACTGCAGCCACCAGGATTTCTTACTTATATTCCCAGGAAAGCTTGATCCCTGCAGATCAGCCTGACATCCCCAGGGAAATGGGATGGACTCGGGCGTATGGTCATGTGCACAGTTGGAGAGTTGACATGGTGCCTATCTGTAACGGTTATTGTTAATGTGTCTGCTCACCTGGGCTATGATTTTCAGTGGTTTGCCATCCTGCTTTGCCAGCTACCCTGCTGCTGGAAGACCCTCAGCTCCCTGCTCCAGGAGTCAGCAAGCCCACCGTAGCTGCTTCATTCCTTGGGCCAGGAAGAACACCTCACTGTCTGGTAACAGACTACTGGTCCTGTGCCCCGATATTGCAACTCTGTCTCCTGCGTCTAAGATGTTCTCAGTGCAGGGACCCAGGGCCAACGGATGTGCTGTACGTCAGGCTCTTCTTCCAGGTGACAGTGAAGTTCCCCTCAACCTCTGTGGAGTCGGTGCTTATATGGGCAAATGGCTCAATCCTATTGGGTAGATTTTACTTATCCTGTTTGCATAATAATCGACCAATGTTCTGTCTGAACTAAACTGGCCAATTCCCCCGTGAGTGGCTCCATCTATTTGCATAATGACTGACATTTTGGCAGGGACTGTCTTCTTCTCTGGACGGAAGCAAGAAGCTTTCCCAGAGGACTCAGGCAACTGTGGCAACTCCTCAGAATCCAAGAGGATAGTCTCCCAAAACATTTTTTTTTTAAGAACTGATTTTACCATATGCTCTGAAAGGCTGGCTATTCGAGTCTACCCAGAGGCACCTCGGAAGAAAGTCCTGGTGATTGACTTGGGAAAAATCAGCCATTGAAAACTCTTTGCAACGTCAATGAATTATACATGTAGAAAGTATTTAGTTAGTGCATGTTTTGCTATGCATATATTTCACCAAAAGTTAAAAAAAGGAGAAAACACTATGGAGAACACTTCTACTCTGAGACACATGAGGTCACCATAAGTTGGAGTCTACTCAATGACAACAGTTGTTCCTTAGGACAAAGCTGTCTCAAAACTATCCTCCCAAGTCCCCCTCACCTATCTTATCATTTTCCTCTGCAGGAGGATGGAGGGATTGAGAACATATACACACCTGGGAGGCTAATTTAAAAAAAAACAAAAACTAAAAACAAAACACCTGCTGTCACCGAGTTGCTTCTGACTCACAGTGATCCTGCGGACAGAGCAGAACTGCCCTGTAGAGTTTTCAAGGAGCTCCTAATGGATTTGAACTGCCAACATTTTAGTTAGCCGCCTGAGCACTTAACCACTACATTAGCAGGGTTTCCCAGCGGGTGGGAGTTGGTTAATGGAGGCATTAAAAAGCTGTGAACCCTGATTTCAAACAGAAATAGGGTGGGGTAGATGATGTTTCTCAAAGGTGAAGATCTCAAGGGTGCAGTTGAGAAATGGACAAGTACCTTCATGGGTATTGTCCCCAGAACAACTGAGATGCAGGAAGTGCAGGCAGGAAACAGTGTTGCATGGTCCACATTGTGGGGCATGGGTGGTGGTGAAACCCTGCTAGTTATCTGGGAATCCCTTGGGGTTGAGCTGTATCTGCCAAGTGTTCCTTTAGACAAAGAAGGACAAAAACAAAAAATAAAACAAACAAACAAAAAAGAACACTGCTGTCAAGTTGGTTTTGACTCACAGTGACTCTATAGGACAAAGTAGAATCGCAGCATAGGTTTTCCGAGGAGCAGCTGGTGGACTTGAGCCACTGATTTTGTTTTGGTTAGCAGCTGAGCTCTTAACCGCCGCATCACCGGGACTCCGCAAGTCTGCCTTTTTCCTCCTAGCAGCTGTTGCCAGAAAAGTGGCAGAATTATTTCAGTTGGGGGTCTAAGATTAGTCAAATAATGGACCGGAATCCTGGCCATTAGCATGTACACATGTATGTTTAGAGTGTTTCCCTCTGTATTTTTCCCCATGTTAGATCATCCTATAAAAAATCATATATCCAGTTGTCATCGAGTTGATTCCAACCCATGACAACACCATCTGTTAGCAGAATAGAATTATACTTCATAGGGTTTTCTATGCTGTGATTTTTACGAAAGTAGATTGCCAGGCCTTTCTTCCAAGGTACCTCTGGGCAGGTTTGAACCACCAACCTTTCAGTTAGTAGTTGTGCACTTACTGCACCGCCTAGGTAATCCCAGACCATGTATGTGTACACACAGAGAGAGAGAGACACACACACACAGGATTTTGCCATTGTCTTACTGTAGGGTTTGCATTAGTGTTAGTCTCTTTCCTTCATTCCTGAGAGACAGCCTCTAAACCTTCAGAATTTCTCCCAATAATGATAAGTGCCTTTGATGAGTACTCCAGACCACATCTAACCTAACAGGCTAATAATGAGGTGACTCTTTTAGAGGGACCCTTGCTAGGACAGAAAGATCTACTTCGTGATACTAACCAACTTCAGGGGAAAGAGTCTGGAGTTTGCATTATAAATGAGACCCCTCCAATTAAAGTTCTGGATATAGAAGCTTTATGAATTTCCTGGTTGGTAAAAGATACCCATGTACATGAGAAAGTAGTGAGTCCCTTTTTGAGACAAGGAAACTGTGTTGGGAACCCTCCCAGATCTTGCCCTGTCTCTTCATCTGTATCTTTTTGGGTTCTGTGAGTCGTTCTAGTGAATTACCCAACCCAAGGGAGGAGTGGTGACCAGCAGGTCGAAGTGTGGGGTTTTGGGAACTCTGAGCTTGTGGCTGGTTGAAAACAAACAACAACAACAACAAACTTGCCGCCACAGAGTCAATTCTGACTCCTAGTGACCCTGTAGGGCACAGCAGAACTACCCCATTGGTTTTCCAAGGAGCACCGGGTGGATTCCAATTGCCAGCCTTTTGGTTGGCAGACATAGCTCTTAATCACTACATTACCAGGATTTCCATGGCTGGTAGAGGGAAGTCCAAAATTTGTACCCAGCAGATCAGAAATGATGAGATCCCTAGGGACTTCCAAGCTTACCACTGGCATCCTGAAGAGGTAATGGAAAAATCTCAAATTTGTAGCCAGCAAGTCAGATGCATGGATATTGTGTCAAGTCCCAAGCTTGTGGCCATCATCTGAGGTCTCAGGAAGATTTGATAGTATGGAGAACTGAGTGCTTTAAACGTGTGAGCTCTGACCTATATTTTAGTGATTAGTTCCTGAGAGTCACACGCACAGCTGGTACCAGAACAGAGGGGAATGGAAGTGGTGAAGAACTGATTAGATTGATCTACACAATTTGATGTCAGAGAACTGGAAATTTGATATATTCTAGCACTCACAAAATGAGATATATTATGTACACATTTTGGGGTATTGCTTTTCTTGTTCTACAAAATTCCCTGACATAGTTCTTATTTATTCTTTTCCATGACTGAGAAATATTCCATAGTTAACTTGGTTATTACCTTATCAGGGAGCCCGGATGGTGCAATAGGGCAAGAGCTATAGTTGCTAACCAAAAGTCTGGCAGTTCAAATTCACTAGGTGTTTCCTGGGGCAGTTCTACTCTGTCCTGTAGGGTCGCTATGAGTCAGAATGGACATGATGGCCATGGGTTTGCTTTTTTGCTTTTTGTATTACCCTGTCGGTGGGCACTCGCTTTGTTTACCGCTTTCCACTTTAGTGGTGCTGCGGGACGCATGCTCACCAACTGGTCACTTTTCCTGCTAGGAGATAAAGTTCCAAGAGTGGAGCTACTGAGTCAAAAAAACATTTCATATAGTACTTGACACGAAGTAGATGCTTAATAAAAGGTGTGTCTATTTGCTATTTAACAAACACTTAGATAGCATTCACCATCTACCAGGCATTATTCTCAGTTGTTTTAAAGGTACCAGCTCATTCAGTATTGTGAACAGCTCCATAATACGGGTGTACAAAAACTCTGCTGTCCAATATGGTGGCCACCAGTCCCATGTGACAACGGAATACTTGAAACATGGTTAGTATGGGTGAAGAGCTGAATTTTTTAACTTGATTCAATTCTAGCTAATTTCAGTTTTAAAACTGATGCTCAATTCAGTTACCAGAAAACTTTTAAGTATGCTTGGAACGACTTGGGTGTGTGAAGCTACTGTTCAACTATAAGATCAAGTATTTCCAGTAAAAATGTGGTTGATCTGAATTGTCACCACCCACCTGTCAGCTTGCTGGGCTGTGATGGCTTGGATGTTTCTGTGATGCTGGAAACTATGGAGCCAGTATTTCAAATACCAGCAGGGTCACCCATGGTAAACAGTTTTCGTGAAGCTTCCAGAATAAAACAGACAAGAAAGAAAGACCTGTTGATCTACTTCTAAAAATTGGCCAAAGAACCAACTGGCACAGCTAGCGTTTTGTTAATGAGGACTTTCTGCACCCCACATTGATGAATGGCATCTAGGGTCTTAAAAGCTGACAAGCTGCTATCTGAGGGTACAGCAAATGGTCCCAACTTAGCAGGAATGGATAATCACCAAGGTTTATAATGACATGGGGGAAAGAGAATACAGAAGACAAAGAGACTCACACGAGTGGATGTCTACATCGACCTGTGATTGGAAGAACCAGATGGTGCCTGGCCACCACCAGTGATAGCCACGATGGAGCTCACAAAGTTGAGTCTCACTGGCAACACAAGTATAAATAGGGGTGCATCCTGACATCTCCACTAAAAGACTGCAAGTGATGGTCCAACAGCCTCGGAGTTCTCCTGGAGTAGGGCCTCTGGCCCTGACGCTGCCCCTGTCCATAAATCATAATGAAGGTCAACTTGTCGAACAGCAGTGGATTGGATTTGGTGATGCAGAGTGACCGTACTGTGTGGGAACTTTACGGTTCCAGGCATCTATAGGAGGTCATCCTGTTGACCTCGTACTGGAGGAAGGAGGATGGGTGGAGAGGAAAAGATAGGAGACTCTTGGGAAGGTAAGACATGTATGGAACAGAGAGGAAGAGTGTACTGTCACCATGCAGGGACAGCAGTGGAAGCTGCATGTAGGTCCACATGCAAATTTATATGGGAATGTACATTTTCATTCAATCATAATAAAAAAAGAAAAAGTTAAAAAAATTAATAAAAAAATTAAAAAAATTAAAATTGGCCAAAGAAGATCCTATGGGTCCCAACAGAATATTATCTAATACAGTGCTATAAAGCCCCCTATGTTGGAAGGCATTCAAAATACATAGTGGCTGCAATAATGGACTTGCTTATACAAAGAGTCATGAAGATGGTACCTGACAGGGTACCATTTTGTTCTGTGACACATGGCGTTGCCCTGAATCAGAACCAACTTGATGGCAACTAACAACAGCCTGGTGGGATAGTTGGGACAGTTGTTTAGTGCCATGGCTGCTAACCCAAAGATTGGCAGTTCAAATCCTCCAAGTACCCCTGGAAACTCTGTGGGGCAGTTCTGCTCTGTCTATAGGTTAACTATGAGTTGGAATCCACTTGACAGCAGTGGGTTTTAACCACAACCTAAATGAGACATGGTTTAAGTGAAAAATACCCCCATGAATTTGAAGACTTAGCACAGAGAAAAGAATGCAAAAAATCTCACTAGTATTTTTTATTTTGATTACCTGTTGAAATGATAATATTTTGGATATATTAAAGTAAAATATATATTATTAAAAATTAACTTTGATTCTTTTTACCTTTTAAAATATGGGTACTAGAAAATTTGAAATTACATATATGACTCACATTATGTTTCTGCTGGTAGTGAAATGGCCTCATTTGACAGATGAGGAAACTGAGGCACAGAGAGGTTAAGTAACACGACCAGTGCTACAAAGATGATCGTCGGCAAAGCCAAGATTTGAAATTGGAACATGTGGCCCCCAGAACCGGTGTACATAGCCCCTGGGCTATATAGTTTAGTGTTGTGGCCCCCAGTATTTCTCATATATCGATGGAGGGAATCTGTAGATGTGAATAACTGATGACCTCCCCTAAGAAACAGCTCTTACAACTCCAAATATCCGGACTGGATGGAGAAGGCTGGAAGCTGAGTGACACGTTTGAATTGTCTAGATTCCTGTCCAGGGTGGATCTCAGTTTTCCTCACCTACAGCCCTGTCACACCGGCAAGAGGGAAATGAGCATGATCATCAAGCAGAAGAAATAGTGAGGCGTGAAACAAAGCACAGTTGTGTTTCTAGGTGGTTGGGTTTCAGGCCAACCAAATTCTGCGCATATGGTCTCAGGGACAGGGCAGAGGACACCACCCGGCTCACAGGGATCCTGGGACAAGTCATGGTCACTGGAACGCCAGACATGGACTTCTTCCTGGGTCTTCAGGAATGGGCCTCTCAGAAAGATGAAAGTGGAAGAGAGCTCTTTCACTTGCCTCTACAGTCCCTTCTATCCAGAGCCACACTCTCCTGTCACTAAAGCCAAACTAACCTACAGAAAGAGATATTCACACCCAGATTGATCCACCCCAAATCTATACTGTACACTCAGACACACTCTCTTTGTGTATGTGTTGTCTCTGGGACACAGACTCAGAAACACACCTGAACAAGCTCTGTACACAAACTCACTAACTCACCCGACCCACCTACTTAGGAACAAAACCCAGTAAAACAAGTTAGCTGTCAGTTCCAGCTCACGGGGACCCCATGCGTTGTCAGAGTACAACTGTGCTCGATAGTATTTATAACAACTGATTTTTCAGAAATAGAATGCCAGGACTTTCTGCCAAAGTGCCTCTGGAGAGACTCGAATTCTTAACGGTTTGGTTAGCAGCTGAGTGCGTTAATCATTTGCAGCATCCAAGGACTCCACTGAGAATTGTACCACCTGGTGTTGGCTCCCCGCAATTTGCAAGGAAACACACAACCGGAAATAGACCTATAGGACTCTCTCGCTATTTAAGTTTACTCTCAATCTTTTATAGAACAAAATACTTAACAAAAATCACAGCCAAATGCATTGTATGGACCTTGTATTCCTTGATTCAAGGAAACCAATTACAAAACGACATGCTAGATATAATGAGAGCCATTTAAATGTGGATTATCAGTATTAGATGGTATTAAGGGAGAATCATTCATTTGTTTATTGTGACAATGATGAGGTGACTGCAGTGGGCTCAGGGTGGCTGCAGATCCTTCCTCCCGTCAAGAAATAGGCTCTATTTCCCATCTTTTTGAATCTGGACTCAGCTATGTGACTTGTTTTAACTAAGAAAATGTGATGGAAGTAACACTGTGGGACTTTCCAGGATGGACTTTCGGAGATGTTTTAGTCATCTAGTGCTGTTACAACAGAAATATCACAAGTGAATGGCTTTAACAAACAGAGGTTTGTTCTCTCACAGTCTAATAGGCTACCCACTGCTGTCGAACCGGTCCGACTCATACCAACCCTAGAGCTCAGAGTAGAACTTCCCCACAGAGGTTCCAAGGAGAGCCTGGTCGATCTGAACTGCTGACCTTTTGGTTAGCAGATGTAGGTGGCACTTAACCCACTATACCACCAGGGTTTCCAAGAAGTCCAAATTCAGGCCATCAGCCCCCCACAGGAAGGCTTTCTCTGTTGGCTCTGGAAGACAGTCCTTGTCATTGATCTCCCACTGAACTGAGAGCTTTTCTATGCAGGAACACTGGGTCCAAAGGATGTGTTTTGCTCCCCTCACTGCTCTCTCGGTGGTACGCAGTCCCTCTGTCTCTCTGCTGACTTCTGTCTTTCATATATCAGAAGACACAGGCTCAAGACACAATCCAATCTTGCAGATTGAGTTCTGATCCATTAACATAACTACCTCCTATCCTACCTTATTAACATCGTAGAGGTAGACTTTACAACACAAAGGAAAATTACATCAGGTGACAAAGAGGTGGAAAATCACACAACACTGGAAATCATAGGCTAGCCAAACTGAGACACATGTTTTTTTTTCATTGTGATTGAGTAAAAATTTACAATACCATTCAAATTTCCCTGCTCGCCTATCTGCAGCTCCTTCTGCTCTCCTTGCCCAGTGACAGCACACTCCTCCTTTCTGTTCCATACATGTCATATCCTCTTAACAATCTCCTGTCCCCTCCTCTCCACCCTCTCTACTCCCCTCCAGTAAGAGGCCAGTAGACGACATCCTGTAGGTGCATAGGACCATAAAGGGCACACACAATATGATCACTCTGAGACACATATTTTTGAGGGACACAACTCTATCCATGACAGGAGACCTTGAGCTTCTGCCTTTGTGAGCCTGGAATGTTTCCTCTTGGAATCTATCTGCCATAATGTGAGAAGACCAAATCACGTAGACAGGCCACGTAGGGGAGAACCAAGGTGGTCTTGTTGGTGCCTCAGCTGAGCTACCAGCAGCCAGCCAGCCATGGGAGAAGGAAGTCAATTTGGATTTGGAGAGAGACAGGCAGGCCAACCCTGTGGAGTCTCCAGATGAGTCCAGCCCCAGCCAGTACTACATGGAGCAGAAAAACTGCCCAGCTGAGTCCAGCCAAACCTTAGTTACTGTTTGAAGCTACAAAGTTTTGGGGTGGTTGTTACATAGCAATAGATAACTAAAACAGTAATTATGCAAACAAGCACTAATAAAAAATATTCTGTTTTATGCCCAGGCATTCATTTCCCCTCACCAGAGTTTTCCAGCAGATCCATTACATAGGCACCAACACCTCCCTAAACACAATGTACACAAATATGGGACACCAAGAACTGATCCCTGCCCCACCCCCCAATATTAGTAAGTGGCAAAGGCAAACAGTATCATCACTCACCAAATGACCTGCCCACAGATTTAACCACAGAAACACACAGAAGTGTGTGTGTTGACGCAAGTTAAATTCATGGAAATAACCACACACGCCCTTAACTACTCATAGATACATCAAAACCTTAGCAAGGAGACAAATATACATAAGGTCAAAGGTGCAAACAGGCAAGCAGGGAGTATCCTGAGCTCTTCTCTGTCTCCAGCTCAGGCCTCTACCAGATCATTCTGCGTCTCAGTCCTGATGCCTCAGGATACAGGAGACTGCTCTAGCCTCTGGCTAAAGCTGCATTTGAACATGGCCCCATACCTGTTTCCTTTAACTGCGTCTCTGTCCTCGACTCACACTACATCTGAAGACTTTAGGAATGTTACGTGAGGTCGGACTACCAAGGGCTACATGTCTCACTGCCTGATCATCACTACAGTCACCTTGGAAGTACTCCCCTTGGGAAGCTTGCACCAATGACAGCGCCTAGCAATTTTGGAACTCTTTTTCTAGAATGGCCATCAGAGCTGTTGTCATATTACCCCCGATGTCCTGAATGTCATCAAAATGTCTTCCTTTCAGATTTCCTTTATTTTTGGGTAAAGAAAAAAGTCACTGGAGACCAGATCAGGTGAGTAGGGAAGATGTTTCATTATAGTTGTTCACTGGCTAAAAACTCCCTCACAGACAACTACACAATTAAGTTTGCAAACTTGCCATTGTGCCACCACGTGCAATGGCCATTCCAGAAAGAGTTCCAAAATTGATTTGAGGGTTGGAGTAGGGGCTGGCATCAGTGTGTAGATTTCCAAGGGGAGTATTCTGAAGGTGACCATATTGGTATACAGCAGTGCGGTATGCAGCACTTAGAATAATTAATTTTGCATACTTAGTTGTCAAATTTTGTATAGTATCCCCTAGCCAGGGACTCATCATTCATTCATTCACAAGACACTAATTGACCGCCTCCTGTGTGCCAGGCACAGTACTAAACATTTAGGAATACATGAAAGAACAAAACAAAGATTCTTAGAAATGCTAGGAAAAGGCCAACTACTGTTGGATTCTGTTTATGTAACGTTTTGGAAATGACTACACTTTAAAAATGGAGGACAGATGTAGTGGTTGACTGGTGGGAGATATCCCAAATGTGGGAGATAGATGGCTGCAGGGCCGAGGATCTCAACAGATCCTTGGTAAACAATCAAAAGATGGCTCAGTTTCTCAGTAGGGTGTCTCAGCCCCCTCACTGGCAAGGCTATGCAGAGGCCTCAGAGATGTGGGAGCAGAGCAGTAGACCCTGACTCATGTTGGAGGGTGTGTGTTGCAGCAGAGAGCATATATACACTCAGCCCAAGAAAGCCATCTCTACCAGGTGGAGAGCAGCGTTGCTGTGGAGTGAACTGTCTCCTCAAGAATGTGTTGCATTCCTGGCCCCTGTATCCAAGGGTGTAGTCCTGTTGGGAAATAGGGCTTTCTTTCTGACGTCAGGAGACTGAGTATTAAACATTTAATAAAATAGAATCACTTCTGAATTATAAAAACAGCAAAATACACACACCCATGGACATATAAAGTGAGGATTGTCTACTAGCCAAGAAAACAAGGAAGGCCCAGGACTACCTACAAGGAAAGAGTTGACATGACCAAGACCCTGATTTGAACTTTTAGCCTCCAGAACTTTGAGAAATAAGTTCCTGTTCTTTAAAGCCTCCCATTCATGAGATTTCCATTATCGCATCACTAGGTAACTAAGACAAGCATTCACCCTAAGATCTAGATCTGGTGGTAACTCCCCCTAGGGGCAGTACCCCTGACAACAGACCTTCAGACAGAGGTGTCCAACATCAAACATACCAGGAGCCCTGGTAGCACAGTGGTTAAGCACTTGGCTCCTAACCAAAAGGTTGGAGGTTCAAACCCACCAGCCCCAAGAGAGAAAGATGTTGAGCCATCTTCTGTAAGAATTATAGCTTGGAAACCGTGGAGGTCAGTTTTACTCTCTGTTTTAGGGTTGCTATGAGTCAGAACTCACTCAACAACAATGTGTACTGGTTTAACTTTCTACCAGTGATTCCACTTCTGGGAAACTCTTCCAATGAAATGTACACACAGAACCCTCTCTATCTCCAGTGTATCTCCCTCAGGGGGCTTCTTGGCTAGTTTTCTTCCACTTGCCTTCTGTCACCCAAGAGACATCATTTTAAATTTTTTTAAATTTCCTGGAATCCAGGTTTCTAGGGTCGATGTGATGGAGGTGACTTATCCAGGCCATTCCTTTTGAATGTTCACCGTCAAAGAAAGCAGTTTCCTAAAGCCCTCTTTAAATTAAATGATTGCCTAGAAGGTAGCCTAGTGGAGACCGGTTTACCTTAGGTATTGGTCTGTTTTGGAGAATTACCCATGTGCAGTCAGTTCTAAGGAACAGGTGCTCCTGAGTCTGACTGGAAGCTGCATTTTAGGATAAATTGTTATTGTGTAAATATGATCTTTGCATTGGGAAAATCTGCTTCCAAAGACCCCTTAAAAATGTTGAAAAGCAAAGATTTCACTTTGAAGGTTAAGGTACGGCTTACCAAGCCATGGTATTTTCAGTTCTATCATTGGCAAGATAATACAAAGCGTGGACAATGAATAAGGAAGACAGAAGAATAATTGACACCTTTGAATTGTGGTGTTGGAGAAGAATACTAAATATACTAAATGGGCTGAATATACCATGGGCTGCTGCAGGAACAAATGGATCTGTTCTAGAAGTGTGACCAGAATGCTCCCAGGAAGCAAGGAAGGTGAGACTACATCTTACATACTTTGGACATGTTGTCTGGAGGGACCAGTCCCTCTTTCCAAAAAGTCAGTGGAAAAGAGGAAGACCCTGAACAAAACAGACTGACACTGTGAGTTGGAACTGACTCAGTGGCCCCTAACAACAACAACAATAACAATAACTAACAGTGTTCTGGCTCCCTGTTTCCACGGCAATGCCAAGAAGATGGAGTATGAGAATTCTGGAAGTTTTTCTCATCTTCAGAACATTTTTGACTCTCCAGTTCCTCCCTTCTTGCCTCCCTGGAAATTGTAAAGTCCTTGCTTCCTCCCAAACTACTGGTTTTACAATGCAAGCTCGTTCTCAGTCCCTGGTGGAGAACCAAGGCATTGAGAGGGAACTTAACACGAGTTAATGACAGGAGAGCGAAGCCCTCTTCCTAATGCTAGAGAGAGACAGATGCCTGGGTTGGGTGGACGGGACTTGACGAGGAGAGGTCTGTCACAGACTAGTGGAGGGTCATTTCTTTCTTCTTTCTCTCCTCCCAGTTTGCTGGAGAAAGTGTCAACTGGGCTGATGGATTTGCCTGTATTGACTCTGGGCTGGGCCCGCTCCTGTTACCTGGGCCATCCTTTTTACCTCTCTAATTGTACACCCTGCGGGCACCTGGAAAAAGGAGCTTCAGTGGCACGGGGGTTAAGCACCGGGCTGATAACTGGAAGATCAATGGCTTGAACCCGTCAGCCACTCTGTGGGAGAAAGATCTGGCATTCAGCTGCCATAAAGCTTTATATCGTTGGACACCCTCTGGGGCAGTTCTTCTCTGTCCTGTAGGGTCACTATGAGTCAGAATTGTCTCTACAGCAACAGGCTTGGTTTACACTGACATAAAGAGGTCACTGGGGTTGCTTAATGGCCATTGTTTTTTGTTTTGTTTTATTTAATTGAGCTTCTGGCAAATTCTACATCGTTTTTTGTGTATGTGGTGAAAAAATATATAATAAAACATTTACCATTTCAACCTTTTTTACCTGTACAACTCAGTGACATTAATTAATTATGCTCATCACGTGTACACCACCCCTGTTCCTGATTTTATTTCACCACTGGAACACAAAACTCAATGCCTTCTAAGCAATGACTCCCCACTCCCCACCTTTCTACCCTTAGTAACCAAGATAAACTTCACTCTTTATAGAATCCAAACTCCAGCTGTGGCAGAGTCAGTTCCAAACCATGTGTGTCAGAGAACTGTGCTTAGTTTTCAGTGGCTGATTATCTGGAAGTAGATCTCCAAAACTTTCTTCTACGGTGCTTCTGGGTGGATTCAAAACAACCTCCTAGGCGGCAGCTGAGACCATTTATCTCTGTACCACCTAGGAGCTCCTTAAGTCTCTATGCATTTGTCCATTCTAGAGACTTCCTGTAGGTGGGATCATATAATATTCATCCTTTTGTGCCTGACTTACTTCACTCAGCATGTTTTCAAGGTCCATCCATGTTGTAGCATGTATCAGAACTTCATTTCTCTTTATGGTGGAGTAACATTCCATTGTATGTGTGTGTGTGTGTATTTACACACACCACATTTTGCCTGTCCATTCATCTATTTTTGATGGACATTTAAGTAGTTTCTATTTCTTGGGTGTTTTGAATAGTGCTGCAATAAACCCTGGTGTATTGGCTTCTGTTTGAGTCCCTGCTTTTACTTCTAATGGGCATACAGCTTAGGAGAGGAATTGCTAGGTCACATGGCAATTCTTTAACAACCCGTGATACCCAGATAATACAACCTTGCTTGCTAAAAGTGAGTAGAACTAGGAGCACTTACTGATGGAGATCAAACATGACAGCCTTCCATAGGCATTGCACCTCACCATAAAGAACAAAAAATCCTCACAACCAGACCGATAAGCAACATCATGATAAATGAATAAAAGATTAAAGTTGTGAAGGATTTCATTTTACTTGAATATACACTCAACACTGATGGGAGCAATAGTTCAAGAGATCAAATAATGCATCACATTGGCCAACTCTGCTGCCAAAGTCCTCTTCAATATGTTAAAAAGCAAAGATATCACTTTGAGGACGAAGGTGTGCATGACTCAAGCCATAGTATTTTCAATTATATGCATGTGAGAGCTCGACAATGAATAAGGAAAACCAAAGAACAATTGATGCCTTTGAATTACAAGGATATTAAATATACTGGGGATTGCCAGAAGAATGAACAAATCTGTCTTGGAAGAAGTACAGCCAGAATGCTCCTCAGGTGCAAGGATGGCACGACTGTCTCAAGTACTTGGGGCATGCTATCAGGAAGAATCAGTCCCTGGAAAAGGACATTATGTTTAGTAGTGTAGAAGGTCAGCAAAAAAGAGGAAGACCCTTAATTAGATGGATTGCCACAGTGGCTGAAACAATAGGCTGAATCATGGCAATGATTTTGAGTATCGGGCAGAATGGAGCAATGTTTTGTTCTGTTGTACATAGAGCTTCTCTGTGTCAGAACAGTTTCAGAGGCATCTCACAACATGGTAATTCTGTATTTAAACTTTGAGCAGCCACCAAACTATTTACCACTGTAGTCCTCAGCCATTTTGCTGTCTCTTCGCAAGATCCGACCCCTTACTCATACTTTTACCAGCCCTGTGGATGCTCAGGAGGAGGAAGAGGAGGAGGGAAAGGAAAGCCCTTGGGGTCAGGGACCAGTTCACATTTGGCTATCTTCTGACTTCCATGAGGTCACACAACCCTGAAAGATTTCAGAGTCCAAAAGCCCCTGCACATCTATGTTATGCAAATATTTCTAGAAGAAATTTCTGTCATCCGCAGAAGAATTTGGCCCCAAACTTAAGATCTTCTCCACAGTTGCCTAGCACCCTTGGTGGTGAAGTGAGAAAGTGCTCAACTAATAACTGAAGGGTCAGTGTTCAAATCCATCAGCTGCTCCATGAAAGAGTGATGTGGCAATTTACTTCCACAAAGAGTTCAGCCTTCAAAACCCTATGGGGCAGTTCTGCTCTGTCTCATAGGGTCACTGTGAATCGGAATGGACTCAGAGGCAACCGATCATTATGGTTGTCTTCCTGAGTTAACAGGTTAACAGTTCCCTGGTCCAGCCGCGCTGCAGAGTCCAGCATGAGTAGAGGTATTGGAGTGCAAGTGCTGACTGCACAGTTGACTAGATGAATGGATTTCCTCTGAGCCTCGGTTTTCTCATCTGTAAAATGGAGTTGATAATGACAAAACCTTCCATAAGACATTCTGGTCAATGAGAAGGGTCCTCACAGACAAGAGTCCTCACAAATAGTTTGTGCTCAATAGACACAGCTGGCTATTTTCATTGACTTGAGCTAATGGACAGGTTGCCTCAGATGAGATGCTTTTTAGAGCACACAATTGCTCCCCAAACAAAGCCTCAAATCTTGAGGGTATTGCTTGGTGCCATCCCTTCTTTTCAGCTTTATAGCTCACCCTCTCCACTACACTCCTTACTCCCACATACTCTGCATTCCAGTGAACCTGGATGATCGCACCCCAGACACACCCAGTGATGTCTACCCAAAGGCCTTTGCTTCTGTTTCTGCTTCAGATCTCATGACAGAGCGGACAGGCATGAGCATCAGAGTCTTGGATTGTGTCCCAGTTTCACTCTTGAATGCCTTTGACCTTTAGGGAGAGACAAGAATTATCTGAACTTGAATTTCTCCGTAGATTGCTGCTGTTAGGTGCTGTTGGGTCAGTCCTGACTCACAGTGAGTATAGAGCAGCTGATGTGCACCTTACAGACACTGTAAGAATTGACTCAGTAGCAGTGGGTTCGGCTTGGTGTTGTTTTTGGTTACACTGAATGAGGCCCTGGTGTCTCAGTAGGAAAATTCTCACCTTCCATGACAGAGAGCCAAGTTTGATTCCTGGCTGGTCCATCTTACACACAGCCCCCACCTGTTTGTCAGTGAAGTCTTGTGTGTTGCTGTGATGCTGAACAAGTTTCGGTGGAGCTACCAGACTAACATGGACTGGGTCAAAAGGCTTGGAGATCTACTTCAGAAAATTAGCCAGAGAAAACCCTATAGATCCCTACACTTGGATCCTCAGTCAATATGGGGATGGCCCAGAACCGAGGAGCATTCCTTTCTCTTGTGCCTAAGGTCACTGCGAGTCAGGGCTGACTCAATGGCAGCAGACGACAACACAGATACTGAATGAGGACTGAATGAGATGGGAAACTTATCTAGGCTAGAATGGTACAGTAATAAGAGTTATTATTACTGTTGTTGTTAGGTGCCATCGAGTCAGTTCCAACTCATAGTGACCCCTATGCACAACAAAATGAAACACTGTGCTGACCATGCCCACAATTGTTTTTATGGTTAAGCTCATCATTGCAGCCACTGTGTCAATCCATCTCATTGAGGGTCTTCCTCTTTTTTGCTGACCCTCCGCTCTACCAAGCATGGTGTCTTTCTCCAGGGACTGATCCCTCCTGACAACATATCCAAAATATGTAAGATACAGTCTAGCCATCTTTACTTCCAAGGAGCACTCTGGTTGTACTTCTTCCAGAACAGATCTGTTTGTTCTTTTGGCAGTCCATGGTACATTTGAAATTCTCTGACACCACAGTTCAAAGGGAGCTATTCTTCTTCGGTCTCCCTTATTCACTGTCCAGCTTTCACATCCATATGATACAACTGAAAATACCATGACTTAGGTGAGGTGCACCTTAGTCTTAGAGGCAACATTTTACTTTTCAGTGCTTTAAAGAGGTCCTCTGTGTCAGATTTTCCCAATGCAATGCATCTTTTGATTTCTTGACTGCTGCTTCCATGATTGTGGACCCAAGCAAAACAAAATCCTTGACAGCCTCAGTCCTTTGTCCATTTATCATGATGTTGCTGACTGCTCCAGTCATGATGATTTTTGTGTTCTTGATGTTGAGGTGCAGTTCATACTGAAGGCTGTGGTCTTTGATCTTCATCAGCAAGTGTTTCAAATCCTCTTCACTTGTAGCAAGCAAGGTTATATCATCTGCATAATACAGGTTGTTAATGAGTCTTCCTCCAATCCTGATGTCTCATTCTTCTTCATATAGTTCAGATTTTTGGATTATTTGCTCGACATACAGATTGAAAAGATATGGTGAAAGGATACAACCCTGGTGCACACCTTTCGTGACTTTAAACCATGCAGTGTCTCCTTGTTCTGTTCATGTGACTGCCTCTTGATCTATATACGGATTCCTTAAGAACACAGTTAAGTGTTCAGAAATTCCCATTTTACACAATATTAGCCATAATTTTTTATGATCCACACAGTCAGATGCCTTTCCATAGTCAATGAAACACGGGTAAACATCTTTCTGGTATTCCCTGCTTTCAGCCGAGAACCATCTGACAGCAGCAATGATCTCCCTCTTCTGAATCTGGCTTGAATTTTTGGCAGTTCTCTGCTGATACACTGTTGCAGTCACTTCTGAATGATCTTGAGAAAAAATTTTTTAATTACTATTATAAAAGTAAAATAAATAATATCAATAGTAGCATATATAAAAAACCCAACTCACTGCCTTTGAGTCAATTCTGACTCGTAGTGATGCTATAGGACAGAACACTGCCCCACAAAGTTTTCAAGGAGTGCCTGGTGGATTTCAACTACCAACCTTTTGGTTAGCAGCCATAGCACTGAACCATTGCACCACCAGTTTCCATAGCGCACATAGCTTATATGTATAATATACATAGCAATACCAAACCCAAACCAAATCCACTGCCGTTGAGCCTGTTCCAACTCATAGTGACCACAGGACAGAATAGAACTGCCCCATAGAATTTCCAAGGAGCACCTGGTGGATTTGAACTGGTGACCTTCTGGTTAGCAGCTGTAGCACTTAACCACTATGCCACCACGGTTTCTTGTAGTAATAGTGAATTAACATATGTGGAGCTTTTGGTCACTGCCTACATATATTAATAAGCTTATTAATGAGAGACACCCAAGTTTGATTCTGGGCTAATCCATTATTAATAAGTCATAAGCTTGTTAATATAGGTAGGCAGTGTCCAAAAGCTCCACCTATGTATATTAATTAATGGAATGCTCACGACAACCATTTGATGCCACTACTATTTTATCAAAACAATTTTAAAGATGTGACAACTGAAATAAGCACAGGCAACTGACCCCAAGTCAGACAGCTGGTAAGTGACAAAGCTGGTTTTCGAACCCTGGAAGTTTCACTTGAAAGCACTGTTGTCCATCATTGCTGCAACAGACATACTTGGGTTATGCAAATGGTTAAGTCTGGGTCCACCCATAGGCACCCTGGAAGAAAGACCTAGGGATCTATTTCTGAGAATTCAGCTCCTGAAACTCCATAGAGCACAATTTTCCTCTGACACATCTGAGGTCACCATGTATTGGAATCAACTCTACAATGTCTGGTTGATGTTTTCTTATTTTAGTCTCACTTTGCTACTGAGCTCTCAGATGGTAGCTCCTGTGGCTAAAGAACTTCATTTTTATTTTTATTTTATTTTAATTAATTCAAACTTTAAGAGTCCATTTGACTACCATATGGAAGAGCACAGCTCTAGGGTCCTTCTCTTAACCACCCTGCTTTACCCTGTGATGTGTAATGTCTGTGAGTGAATGGGCTGGACTTAAGAGAAGTATTCCTTGTCTGACAAATACAGAGGAATAATCTTGCCTTCCACGAACACAGTCATGCATCACTTGACATCCATGGTATGTTCTATTTTTAAGACACTGTTCAGCTAAACAAACATCCTTGAATCTGAACTGGGTATTAAGCCATCCTTTGGAAGTTTCTGACCTAAATCAATAGTTGCCAGGCTTAGCAGTGCACTAAAATCTGCTTTAAAGTCTATCACTTTCAGTTGTTTTCAAAGCATCCTGGTGTTTCAAGGAGGCACACAGCTCTGTGAGCCACTTGTTTGAAGTCCTTGGAACTTCCATCCAATAAGCATTTATTGTGGGTACAATTTGTGACAGGTACAGAATGCCTATTAGAAGGGAGAATGGCAAGACTCTGTCTCACATACTTTGGACATGATATTGGGAGAGAACCATCCCTGGAGAAGGACATGATGCTTGGCAGAGAACAGGGTCATGAAAGAGAGGAAGACCCTCAGTGAGGTGGACACTGTGGGCATGGCCCAGGACTGGGCAGATTTCATTCTATTACACAAAGTGTGGTTCAATCAGAACTGACTCAACGGCACCTAACAACAACACCACCACAAAGGAGACCGTCAGTACATGAGAGAAGTGCAGGAAGACAACATCACACTGCATCTTCCTTCTCCTCTTTCCCTCTCCTTTCCTGACTGCTCTCTCTGCGTCTCCCCTCTGTACCCCTCCTTCTCATAACTCTCCCTCTGTCTCCCATCTCCGCCTCCCCTCTTCCTGTCTCTCGGATCTCTCTTCCCTTCTGTCCCACTCCCTGCCTTCTCCCCATGCCCCGTTTCTCCCCTTTCCCTGTGTCTCCTCTTCAACTTTCTTTGCCTCCTAAGGCCTCCTCCCTCTTCTCACTCTTCGCATCAACCTTCCTTTCTCTCCTCTTTCTGTGTCACATAAATCTCCATGTCTTCTCTCCTTTCTCCCATCCTGTTCTTTCTCTCCATCTCCCTTTCTCTTCTCTCCACGTCCCCTTCTTTCTGTCCCGTCTCCACCATTCCCTCTCTCTCCTTCCAGCTCTCTCTCGTCTGTTTTCTCTCCTCCTGTCTCTCACCTTCTCCTCTCCATCTCTCTCCTCTCTTTGTCTGACCTTCCCTCTCTCCCTCACTGCCTTCTCTCTGATCTCTATTGTCCCCTTTCTCCTCTTTCTCTTTTCTCCATATCTTCTCTCCCCCCTCTCCTTCTCTCTCTCCTCCCCTGGTCCCTCATCTTCCCTCTCCATCCCTCCGTGTCTCTCAGTTTCCCCATCCCTCTCTCTCATCTCTCCCTTCTTTCACTCCTCCTGCAGCCTCAGCCCCGGGAATGGACGGAGAAGATCACCAGCCTGCCTTTACTCTATCTCTATTCATTTTCCCTGACATCTGAGCCCTGGCTGGCAGGTGCTGGAGGCTGGGCCCTGCCAATACTTGAGCTGAGCAGTAATCCTGACACTGGGATGGCTAATTGTAACCAAACAAGATTGGTCACCAGAGAAATTTTCTGCCGCAAGACCACAAAAGCAGCCCTGGGGAAAGGCACAGTTATGGAGGAAGGGAGTAGCAGACACTTTCAGGAGTCAATGACTTTTTCCTTTAATTTCCAAAATTAGAGGGGAATAGAAATATGAGTTGAAACAAGTAGAGGCTTTACTACGGTAATTTTTTTGATTTTGAGCCAAGGGCTACTAAAGGAGAAGTCAGCCCATGGCTGGTTTAAAACTGAAATCAGTTCTCAAAATTCAAACTGCCAGCCACTTTGTGGGAGAAAGATGTGGCAGTGTGCTTCTGCAAAGATTACCAAAAAGTCACAGCGAAACTTTCTCTGCTGTCGAGTTGATTCTCACTCATAGTGACACTATATTACACCCTCGGAAACCTCATGGGGAAGTTCTAATCTGTTCTATGAGGTCACCATGAGTTTGAATGTCCACTCAGGCTTCCCAGTCCTGTGCTTGGCCTCTCCCTCCTACACAGTTTGCTTTTCACTGTTAGACAGCTTAGCCCAGCAGCTCCCCAGAGCACCATCCATTCTGAGACTCCTCGAGGGGTGTTTGTTACAGCTGTAACTTCTGAGACAGTTATGTGAGTGGCTGCCATGCATTCTGCAGTCCTCTGTCCCACACCTTAAACCAGATGCTATCAACTGATCTCTAGTTCATCGTGATCCCAAACATGTCAGGACTGAACACACAGCAGCAACTACCTTCTAAACTGTGAGAAAATAAATTTCTGTTTGTTACAGCCACCCCCTTGTGGTATTTCCCTTACAGGGGCACTAGATACCTAGGACAAACATCACAGCAACACACAGGCTTCTGCTTAAGGCGATGCATGAGGTGAAACGACCAGGAATCAAACCCAGGTCTCCCCTGTGGGAGGTAAGAATCCTACCACTGAACCACCGCACCTCATTTGGTAAACAAGGTTATGCATTATAGCATCTGTTTTGGAGGATTATTGCCAAGACTAATAGGCACACAGAAACGCTGGTGGAGTAGTGGTTAAGAGCTACATCTGCTCACTGAAACAAAGTTGGCATTTTGAATCCACCAAGAGCTCCTTTAAAACTCTATGAGACGGTTCTATTCTGTCTTAGGGTTGCTATGAGTCAGAATCAACTCAGTGGTAACTGGTTTGACTGGGAACATGCTGGTTTCACACAGATCCCTACGTAGAGTAAAAGCTTGGGTTAATGATAACAAGCACCATTGGTTCATCAATTGTAACGAATATACCAGAGCAATGTAAGATGTGAATCATGGGAGAAACGGTGTGTGGAGGAGGAAACAGTATAAGGGAACTCTGGACTTGGTGCATTTTTTTTTTTTTCCTGGAAATCTAAAACTGCTCTAAAAAATCAAGTCCACCCAAAATAATAATAGTATCAACTACAGTTTTAGAATTGTGAACACTCATTGGATTAGCCCAAGGCCAAGCTCTCATGTTAATAACAATATAAGGATGCTAATCACAAGGTCAGCTGTTCAAATCCACTAGCCGCTCCTTGGAAACCCTAAGGGGCATTCTCCTCAGTCCTACAGGATCACTCTGAGTTGGAGTTGACTTGATGGCAATGGGTTTTTAAGGCTGTCCATATCTTCAATAAAAGCTAATGACTACACAGGCAATGAATCCTTTTAAGCAACATCATTTTGAATAAAGGTGTTGAGGTTCCAACCATTCGAATGTCCACTCAGCCTTCCCAGTCCTGTGCTCAGCCTCTCCCTCCTACACAGTCTGCTTTTCACTATTAAACAGTGTAGTCTATCAGTCTCCAAAGCACCATCCATCCTGAGACTCCCCGAGGCGTGCTTGACAGCTGTAACTTCTGAGACAGTTATGTGAGTGCCTGCCAGGCATTCTGCAGCCTTCTGTCCCATATCTTAAACCAGATGCTGTCAACTCATCTCTAGCTCATGGTGACCCCAAACATGTCAGGGTAGAACTTTTGCTCCATAGTTTTTTTTTTTTTTTAAATTATCTGTTTTATTGAAAATGCTTTGCATGATGAAAGATCTTCTGTACAGGTCCCATTTTGCACCCCAATTTTTCTAAATTTTGCACAGATAATACTGATATATGCAGTATATACATACACACACACACATACATGTATATACATAAAAGGTGTGCCATCAAGTCAATTCCAACTCTTAGTGGCCCTATAGGACAGAGTACAACTTCCCCATAGGGTTTCCTAGGCTGTGATCTTTCAGGACGCACATCACCAGGTGTTTTCTTCCAAGGAGCTGCTGGTGGGTTCGAACTGCTGACTCTTCATTCAGTAATCCAGTGTTTAGCCATCATGCCACCAGGGCTCCCCCTAAGGTATAAACCAAAACCAAACTAGATCTGTTGCAGGTAAGTCCATTCCAACTCATAGGAAGGCTTAATACTATCTATAATGAGCTACCCACAACCTCACCTAAGAACCCGAACATTACCAGAAAGCACTCAAACAGTGTAGTGACAAGTGTTGGTGTCTCCCAGTGCAGTAACTCAGAGTGTCACTCCTTCACCCCTTCTCCAAGTTCCTCCTCCTGTTCCCAACCATACAGAATCCTTAGTAATGTTTTTTATACTGAAACCAAACCCAACCGTTGCCGTCGAGTCAATGCCTACTCATGGTGACCCTATAGGACAGAATAGAATCACCCCATAGAGCTTCCAAGGAGCACCTGGCAAATTTGAACTGCTGACCTTTTGGTTAGCAGAGGTAGCACTTAACGACTATACCACCAACTTTATACTCCTGCTGCTGGTAAATTTTAATTCGTGTATGTCACTGAGGAAACTCTAATGGCTAGTGGTTAAATGCTGTGTCTGCTAACCGAGAGGTCTGCGGTTCAAATATGCGAGGCGCTCCTCAGAAATTCCGTGGGGCAGTTCTGCTCCGATCTCTATGGTCACCATGAGCCACACTCGACTCCATGGGAGTTTTTTTTTTTTTGTGTGTGTGTGTGTGTGTATGTGTGTGTATGCATTTCACTAAATGTAATGAAAATAGTAGCGACAGAAACAACTAACAAAACATTAGCTAAGCCAGCCAAGTGCCGTCGAGTCGGATTCGACTCACACCTTTAAATTAAAATATCATACACACAGCCTACGTGTACTTACATTTACACAGCTTGATGTGGCTAAAGTGCAATACATTAATAAATGAATCTTGGGTACCTGTAAGGGGAATGGATACCCAACAGGTTCAGAGAGGGTACGAGACTTTGCAGGGGTGGGGGTGGAGGGAGAAAGGGCATTCCTTCTCTGGCAAGTGCTCCTAGAGATAAGCTAAAGGCCCAGGAGCGGCTCTCTACACGGAGGACCCCCCCACCCCAACCCCGGCCTATTTCTTCCAGATCCTTGTCTCTGCTGCTCTGCTCACCTCCCTTCCCAAACCTGAGGACCCTGGGCGGGACCTGGGCTGAGCTGCTAGGCGTCCCAGATCCTCCGCGGTTGATGTCCTTCCCCTCACAGCTGTGCTTGCATGCGGGGACCAGTGGGGGCCCGAGAGCGGCAGCTCGGGCTTGGGCTGGTGGCGTGGAGAGGGCGCAGGAGAGTGGTGTCCTGGAGAGGACTTCTGCTATCTCAGATTAACACCCTCCTGGAGCCTGGTGAGCTCAAGACAGCTTCCGAATGAGGCTGAGTGTCCCTGAAGTGTTTTGAGGAGGTCAGAGTCTCTGTGGCGCCGGGGGCCAGGAGGCCGGTCCCTGGCGCTCGTGGGCAATAGAGGGGCTGGAGCTTTCCGTCCACGCGGAGAGCCAAGAGGGCATCAGCAGAAGCCCCGACCCTTAATTGGGCTTTGGAGATGTCATCTCCGCGCCTACCTGGGGAAGGGGCGGGGACAGAGGTCTTTGGAAGGGACCTGAGAAAGCTAAGTCTTGTTGGCTATGTGCAGATTCAGGGAGTTTCTCTCTCTTCCTGCTGTTGCTGACCTGGTGGCATAAGTTGCACCAAGAAAAGTAGTCAGCGCTTCTAGCCCTGCAGAGAGCATGGTGGCGTAGAGGTTAAATGCTGCAGCTGCTAACCAAAAGTTGGGCGGTTCAAATCCACTAAGTGCTCCTTGGAAGCTCTATGGGGCAGTTCTACTCAGTCGTATAGGGTCACTGTGAGTTGGAATCGACTTGATTCCAATGATTTTTTTTTTCTGTTTTCTTCTTGTAGTCCTGCAGACAAAACCACAGGATTGGAAGCATCACTGTAATTGGGTAATAAGGACAGCTCGGACAAGAGTACATTAAAACCAAATAACAAACAAACTAAACCACACAACTGCCAGCGAGTCAATTCCAATTCATGGCGATCCTGCAGGTCAGAGTAGAACTGCCCGTAGAGTTTCCAAGAGCGCCTGGCGTACTGGAACAGCCGACGTTTTAGTTAGCAGACATAGATAGCACTTAACTAGTAGACCACCAAGTAATTAGCATAGGATTTCGGTCTTCTGGTTATACTTTAGCAGGAAAAAGGTAAATTCCACCTGCAGAGCAGAAAACACCTGGAACATCACTTTGTCTTTAAAAGGAAGAGAGTTTACTGCCAGCGATGCTGCAGTGAAAAAATAGCGGCGCACTGCATTCTCAGATGTACCTATTTACGTCTATTCTCAAAGAAGCAAACAGGAACTTTCATATATCCTCCCAATTGGCAACTACAGGTATACAGATTTCATATTGCAATTTCATTGGCATAGCACACTTAGAGACACTAGATAAGCAATTCACATTAAGTTACACGGGAAGAAACTGCTTTCTCCTTAGAAGCTAGGCTTATCTCAAGAAATTCTGTGAGGGGATGGGGAAGTGTCCTTGGGCTGACCCAGAGAGAAGCAGCTGGACTTAGAAACTTTTAAAGTGGAATCTTCCTAGAAGCATTTTTTGATTCTCTCAATATTGCTACTTTTAAGCTGGGCTTCTGACAAATGTTTTTGTTGTTGTAATTAATCACAGAGATACTTTTATAAAAAATAAATTTCTGCTGAGTCAGCATACAAAAATTTTAGGGACAGTTATTTTGGTGTCATACCCTCTGACTGTTTCACCTGGTGTGGCTAGTACTCCCGTGTCTCCCTTGATTCCATCTCCATAGGTCTGCTCCAACAATCTCTAGATTGTTGTAGTTGTCATTTAATTACTCTTCTTAAAAAATAAAATTATACCATATATATGTACTAAGCTAAACCACCTGATGAGTTTTATAAAAACTATAGTATATATGGGGACCCCTGGTAGTACAGTGCAGTGGTTAAGCAGTCAGCTGCTAACCCAAAGGTCTGTGGTTGAAACCCACAAGTCATTGTTCTGAAGAAAGCTGGGACAGTTTGCTTTGGTAAAGATTATAGCCTTGGAAACCCTTTGGAGCAGTTCTTCTCTGTCCTTCAGGGTTGCTATGAGCCAGAATCCACTTGATAGCAACAGGTCTTGCTTTTATCCCCATTCTACGTTGTGTCAGTTTCAACCCTTTTTGCGTCTGACAGTTAAGTTCAGGAACTCACCCTAGAAAAAGTGCTACGTACCTCATTGCTGAATATCACTACCATCAACTTCGAAGTACTCCCCTTGGGAAGCTATGCGCTAACACCAGCGCCTAGTCCGCCCTTCAAAGCAATTTTGAAACTCTTTTTCTGGAATGGCCATCAGAGCTGTCATCGTATTACCTTTGACGCCCCTAATGTCATCAAAGTGTCTTCCTTTCAATATTTCCTTTATCTTTGGGTAAAAAAAAAAGTCACTGGGGGCCAGATCAGGTGAGTAGGTAGGGTGTTCAATACAGTTGTTTACTGGGTAAAAACTTCCTCACCAAGCCAAGTCAGCCAAGTGCCATTGAGTCGGATCCGACTCATGAGGGTGCAGACTTGCCACGGTGCCACCATGTGCAATGGCCATTCCAGAAAGAGTGCTGAAGTTGCTTTGAAGAGTGGACTAGATGCTGGCATCGGTGCATAGCTTCCCAAGGCAAGTACTTCAAAGGTGATGGTAGTGATATTCAGCAATGCGGTACGCAGCACATAGAAAAATTAAGTTCACAGACTTTGCTGTTGGACCTTGTGTGTTGTGTTCACTATTTTGTAGTTGGCACAATTTATCCACTTTTCTGCCATAGACATTTGAATTGTTCCAGGGTTTTATTTATTTGCTCCACAGAGTTTTCCAATTTCTGAGTTTTGGGGTACAGATATCCTTTCTTCCCAGACACCTGTCGGTAAATGCACGCCTCCAACCTTTCATTTTGCAATTAAGTGTGTTATCTCTTTGCACCATCCATAGACTGAGCTCAGAGCTTTTCAAAATGCTCCCCAGACTACCAAATGTTATCTGGGGACAAATTCGAAATGCCACTTATCTTGTGGGGCCCAGCCACCCGTGTTTTAATAAGCTACTCAGGTGACTTGGATAGGCCCTGCAGAGTGAGATTCATTGCTTGTTAACACAGCTAATTCCCCAAACAAACCTGTTTTAGAGATGAGAAAATTGAGACAGAAATGACAAAGAAATTTGCTTAAGGCCCCTTCTCTGGAAATTCTAATTTAGTAAGTGGGGCCCAGGAATCTGGATTTCAGCACCCTAAACAGCCCCCGCAACAGTGGGTAAACCTGGGCACAGAAGAAGGCTCTCATGAGTTTTCTGGTTAGTGAGACTCACAAGGGGATCTGTTGCCACTTTCTGTTTTGGTTGCAGGGCTAAGATTACTCTGGTTTATAAAGTGGAAAATGGTCAATGTCATTTAGAAAAAAAAAAGTGGTGCTTAAAATGTGGTCCCCAAACAGCAGGGTGACTTGAGAATCTGTTAGAACGACAGACTCCTGGGCCCCAGTTCAGACTTACTGAACTAGAAATGGTTCCAGCAGTTAAAATCAGTCTATGTAGTTTAATAGGAGTCCCTGGCTGGTGCAACGGTTAATGTTCTTGGCAGCAGGTGGGAGGTGTGAGTTCACTCCGAGGAACTTCAGAAGAGAGACCTAGCCATCTACTTCTGGGAAACCAGACGCTGAAAGCCTGAGCAATCCAGCTCTGCTCTGACACACGTGGGGACTGAGGGGCCAGAATCTACAGTCACGGTAGTACGAAGTTTCCTTCCTCCTCTCGTCTCGGTGGCTCCCCTGATCGCCAGGGAGGCAGAGAGGCTCCAACCTCAGTCAGCAATCTTTATTTTTATTTTACTTTTCTGTGATTAAGTGAAAGTGTACAATCCAAAATTAAATTTGTATGCCTGCCTATCTGCAGCTCCTTCTACTCTCCTTGCCCGGTGACAGCACACTCCTCCTTTTCATTCTGTGCTGTCGTATCCTCTTAACAATCTCCTGTCCCTTCCTCTTGACCCTCTTCTCTCCCATCTAGAAAGAAACTAGTAGGACACCCTCCTGTAGATGCACAGAGCCATGAAGTACACACACCATATGGTCACAGTGTGTCCCTGAATTCAGTGCATTTTTGTCCAAAGAGTTGGCTTGAGTAGTGTTTTCTGGACAGAGGCAGCAGCAGGTCTAGGGGCCATGCTCCCAGGGGATCCCCCAGGTCATCAGACCATCAGTTGTGGTCTTTTAGTAGAGTTCTTGAGCTGCATCCCTCTTTTTCTTGTATTGCAACAGGGACTCGACACTGTGTTCTCCATCACAGCTGTCTTTGGTGGTGTCTGGGCACCATCCAGTTCTTCAGGTCACATGTTGGTACCGTCACCAACTCACATGGGTGCTCTGTCTCCTGGGCCCGTTTTTGCCTCGTGTCTTTGTTGTTCTCCATCATCATCTGCTCTGGATGAGTTGGGATCATTTGGTGCACCTCAGATGGCAGCTTGCTAGCTTTTAAGACCCCAGATGCCACTCACCAACATGTGGTGCAGATCCTCTTAGCAAAAGGCAAGTTATACCAATTGGCCTTGCTGTCCCCCAAGAGCATGGTCCCTGGAGCCCACTCCTGCTACTTTATCCTTGAAATATCAGGTTAAGATTAGAAGAGTTTTCAGTTTACATTGAAGTTCAGTTAAGTTGATCTAATTTCTACTGCATTCAGCCAATCTTTTGACTTAAATCTCAACACCTGCGACAGGGACCCGCCCCCCCCCCCCCCCCCCCCGCCTCAGGCCAGGTCAACACAAGAGCCTCTTTTGGGAGCTGAATATCCTTCAGGGTCCATTTGACCCCCTGGGAAGTCCCTCTCTCGTTTCCAAATCCTGGCATATTTCAGCCCCACCCCCTCTTGTTTACCCCTTTCCTCCATACCCTGCTGTGCTCATCCTCTGCCTGTCTTCCCTGTATGTGCCCGTGACCTGGCAAGAGAGACCAGTGGGGAGCTCTAGCAACTGACATTGAAGGCTGGCTGCAACTGGGCTCCAGTCCTTATGACTCTATCTCCCCGCCCACCTCCCCGCTACCAAGGTGTAGGAACAGCAGGAGGCCCCTACTTGTGGGCAGAGAAACCCAAGGCCTGCAGGACCCCAGGGCAGGGGCTGAACAAACACGTGCTTGTGGAGTGGCTGAGAGATGCTCCCAGGAGAGGTGGGAAGAGTGTACTAGCAAGCTGGGGGAAAACGGAGACTGGGCCCTGGTGCTGAAGTCCCTGAATGGTGCAAACAGTTAATAAATTCAGCTGCTATAAGGTTGAAGTTTGAGTCCCCATAGAGGTGCCTCAGTAGAAAGGCCTGGTGGTCTGCTTCAACAAAATCAACCACTGAAAACCCTGTGGAGCACGTTTCTGCTCTGACTATGAAGTGTGTTATTTCCATGAGTCGGAATCGCCTTTGGTAAATTCTATTTGCTCAGCCTTGAGAAAATCCCAACCTTTCTGAATCTCAGTTTTCTAGTCTTAAAATGGGGTCATCAGCCCAGATGAACATCTCTAATCTCCGTACAGGCTCTTACATTCTACATGCTACTTACCCTCAAGCCTCCATAGAAAAATGTGGTTTCTTCTGGGGCCACAAGAGGAGGGTCCCATGCCCTTCACCCCACCTGTGTCCCTCTCACTTCCTAGTTGTGATGGTCAGTGCTCGTGTCACTACGTCAGGCACTGGTCTGAATTTTTCCATCAAATCCTCCTAGCATGCCTTGTGAGCTAGATGCGAGCATTCTCATTATCGTCACTTTACAGCTGAGGAAGACTGAGGCTCAGAAATGCCCAATCTGCAGCTTAAGGAGACATAGCAACTGATTGGTGAAGATAGGATTTAACCCCCAAACTCGAGTCTTGGGCCACTGTGATTTCCTCTGCCAGCTGGATTAGACTAGATTATAAAATTAATATTTATCAGGGCTTCCTGTGTGCCAAGTACTGTTGCAGACACTGGGGACACATCAGTGAACATAAAGTGTCCTGTGGAGCTCACAGGCTAGAGAGGGATACTGACAAACAACTAAACAAGTAACCGTGGAATATAATGCCAGGTAGTAAGGAGTGGTGCAAAGGGGAAGAAAGGAGCCCTGGTGGCACAGAGGTTAAGGGCGTGGCTGTTAAGACAAAGTCAGTGGTTCAAACCCACCTGCTGCTCTGTGGGAGAAAGATGTGGCCGACTGCTTCCTTAAGGATTACAGCCTTGGAAGCCTCATCGGGCAGCTTTACTCTAACCTATAGGATTGCTGTCAGCTGGAGTCAAGTCCTTGGGAAAGGAGAAGAGGATGAGGGGTGGGAGTGTCGCTTGTGGGGGTGGTTGAGACCACTGAAGGGGGCAGTTGGGCAAAGATTGAAGCTGGCAAGAGAGATTCAAGATGTTTCATAGTTGCACTGGAATAAAGGCAAGAAATTCAAGGCGGGCTGCAAATGGGCTCCAGTCCTTATGTGCTCATCTCCCATCCCTGCCCCAACCTGTCCAGGACCAGCAGGAGGCTCTTACCTGTGGGCAGCAGGTAACTCAGCACCAGCAGCACCAGCAGCCACCAGTGGCCTCCACAGGAGCCCTGCCTCAGGCCGGCCATTCACGGCATCAGGAAGACAGACGCGGGGCCACTCTTTGCCCTTGGCCCAGCCCCCTTGCCGAGCCCACAGACATGTCCAGGACTCTCTTCACGGGGCTGGGTGGTCAGGTGGCTGAGATTCTGCGGGTATCAAATGTGCTGTGCTGGCCTAATCCTTTGGAGGCGGGGCAGGGCTGGGAAGGGCTGCTTCACCGGTTCCCAGGCCTGGATTGGCTTCCCAGCCATTGGCTCAGCCTACCTGACAGGGTTGTGTGGAATGGAAGGGCTTCGTTGTCACATTCAGTTGAGGGTGTCAGGAACAGGTTCCACCCAGTAGTGCTTCACTAAGATGCTCCCCACTTCCATGGCCATGTGACTTTCTAGCCCCCCAAGCACCTTTGCCTTCTTGGGTCTCTTCTTCCCTTACAATCTTTTAAAAGTGTGTTTGACAGCTGCATTGGAATAAGGACAACAAAAAAAACGAACAAACAAAAACCCAAGTAACCATCAAGTCTGACCCCTAGAGCTGGACTCCATACATAACGTTCCAGCAGTTGTGACTTTTTAGAAGGAGATCACTAGGCTTCGGGCTAGTAGCCAAGCACCTAGCCATTTGTGCCACCCGGGGACTCCAAATAAAGGCAAATAGAATTCCAAAAACCAGTTGTCATCTAGTCATCCCTGATTCATGGCCACCCCACGTATGTCAGGGTGGAACTCTTCCCTATAAAGTTTTCAGTGGCTTATTTTGCAGAAGTAGACCTCCAGAGCTTTCTTCCAAGGTGCCCCTGGGTGGACTCAAACTTCCAACCTTTTGGTTAGCAGCTGAGGATATTAACTGTTTGCACCATACAGGGACTGGTAAATTTAGCCTAGATTATTTTTTTTGCTTCTCATTTTAAAAGAAATGAAAACATTTTAGCGGGCACCTGAGTACTGTGTCTGCTATAGCTAAAAATGAGTTAGCCCTCCATAGACCATGAGTCCTAAGAACAATTACATTACCTCTCTTGGAGGAAAGAAAGGGGTGAGATACTTTTGGGGAATCTAATAGCCCCCTCTCAGAAACTCGGAGTACACATTACAAGCCCACTAAGTGAGAGGACCCAGTGAACTCAGCATTACCTAAACCCATTGGACTGTGGGCAAGTTTTAAGAACAGAGATGTTGAGTAAGTTGCCAAGGTCACACAGCCAATTCGAAGGCAGAGCTGTCAGGTGCTGTATCAAATGTGCTTATTCACTTTTTCCTGATGTACCAGAGCACAGCAGAGCAGAACAGAGCAGGGCGTAGGGGAGTCAGGGCTCTGCAATTGCCTCATCTGTAAAATGAACATAATAATAGTATCTATTTTCAAGTGACTACTTCTAAAACTCTTAGAATAACTCATAATGCTGTAATACACACCACAGAGAAGTATTTGTGAAACACTAAAATAAGTGTTCAGAGAATGTGATCAGTTTTACATAATAAAGTGTGTGTAGAGGCAGCAGCCTAGGTACTAACATTTACTTACTGCACCTACTGTATACCAGGAACACTTGAGTAGTGCCAACAGTTAACATACTGGGCTCCTAACTGAAAGATTGGAGTTCAAGTCCATCCAGAGGCACCTTAGAAGAAAGTTCGGATGGTCTACTTCTGAAAAACCTACCACTGAAAACTTTATGGAGCACGGCTCTATTGTGACTGAAAATGCATAACAGGTTCCTGTGCACCAGGCACAACACAAAGCCCTCAACAAGGAGTTCTTCATTTACCCCTTGCCAGAAAATGTTGTGTAGACCAGAACTTCTTAAACTTTGTATGCATCCAAGTCACCTGGGGACCTTGTGAAAATGCAAATTCTGATTCAGCAGGTCAGGGCAAGGCTAAGAATCTCCATTTCTGACAAGCATCCAGGCACTGATGCTGTGGCTGGTCTAAGCACCACCCTTGGAGAAGCTGGGAGGTGGATAAGGTAGTAATCCTCATTTTTCAGAGGCACACTGACACACAGGGAGGCGGAGTGGCCTACCCTTGCTCACACGGCCCGCGAGGGATAGGACTGGATGGGGCACCTGGGCCTGGCTTGTGGTGTCTCGATAACTGGGCTCTGCAGAATTCCCTCTAGGAGCCTGGTAAAGAGGGGCGTGTGTCATGAATTGAATTGTATCCTTCCAGAATATGTACTGGAATTCTAACCCTTATACGTGTGGAGGAAACCCTGCTGGCATGCTGCTTAAGTGCTTCAGCTGCTAATCAAATGGTCAGCAGTTCAGCAGTTGGAATCTATCAGGTGCTCCTTGGAGACTCTATGGGGCAGTTCTGTGTCCTATAGGATCACTATGAGTCAGAATTGCTCAATGGCAACAACTTTTTTCGTTTGTATACCTGTGAGTGTCATCCTGTGGGGAAACGGAGGTTTTTTTTTTTGATAGTTGATTATATTACATCTAAGGAGGGTGGGTTCTAAATCTAATCACTTCTGGGTTATAAAAAGAGCAGATTAGATAGAGACATGGTCTCTGGGTGGTGCAAACAGTTTGTACTTGACTACTAACCTACAAGTTGGTGGTTCAAACCCTCCCCGCAGTGATGCTGCAGAAGAAAGGCCTGGTGATCTGCTTTCAAAAAGATTATAGCCAAGAAAACTCTGTGAAGCAGTTCTACTCTGTAATATTGGGGGATGGTGGTGGTGGTTGCTGTCTTAGACATTTTGTGCTGCTATAACAGAAATACCACAATCAATGGCTTTAACAAAGAGAAATTTATTGGCTAGGCCCTTGTTTTTTATTGGAAGGCCCTTGTCACCAATTTTCCCTAGTTAAGGAGCTTCTCAGTGCAGGGACCCTGAGTCCAAAGAATATGCTATGCTCCTGGCTACTGTTTCTTGGTGGCATGATGTCCCTGTGTATCTCTGATCACTTCTGTCATTAATACTCCAAAAGAGATTGACTTAAGGCATAACCCAATTTTTGGATTAAGTCCTGCCTTGCTAACATAACTGCCTCTAATCTTGCCTCATTAACATTATAGAGGGAGGATTTACAGCACAGGAAAATTGCATCAGATGACAAAACGGTGGACAATCACACAATACTGGGGATCTCTGCATAGTCGACACGTATTTGGGGTGACATAATTCAATCCGTGATGATCACCATGAGTCAGAATCAACTGGGTGGCCATAGGTTTAATGTTTTTGAATTTAAACACAGGTGTGCTTGCAGGCACACACGTGTACATGGGGAGGACAGACCCCATGCAAGGCTCATCTACCAGCCAAGGAACCAAGTAACTCCCTAGACTCCCTACGATGAAAGAATCAACACGGCCAAGACCCTGGTTCGGACTTCCAGTCACCCACCTGTGGTATTTCTATTACAGCAGTACGAGGTAACCAAGACAGCTGTGTATACCAGGGAGGAGAATTATACTGTTCTTCAAAGGCTCTGGTCAGGCGCTGACATTCTTTAAATGGAGGGCTAGCAAGGTGAGGTTGGGATTCTAGAAAATACTTCAGAAGAGATACTGGAAGCAGAGGGAGTAGTGAGGAGTTCCTAGGGCTATTCGGCTATTCGGGAAAGGAGAATGGGGTCTAAATCAGGTGGAGGCAGTGCAGGTGGAAGGACAGGAACAGAGAGTGAGACGGTGGGACCGAGAGGCCTTGGAGAGTGCTGGATGACGGGGAGAGGGAGAAGGAGGGCTCCAAGACGGGAGTTGTGTAGGAGCTGCTGGGAAGCTGGGGGCAGCCCATGCTCCCTTTTGATCCATCCCCACGCGACCTTATATCCTGTCTCTTTGACTAACTTAAAAACCTTTGGTGGTTGCTTGTGAACCCCAGGGCAAAGTTTGGTTCCTCAGTTGGCAAACAAGACTCTGTTGGCAGGGATGCCTTGGTTGAATGCTCTGCTGTTGCCATATTGAAATTCCTTATGATTTTTGAACAAAGAGAGTAGTACTTGCACTTTGCACTGGGTGCCCCAAGTTCTGTAACTGGCCGTCCCTGTAGGAGGTGGGCTCTGCTACCTTTGCAGTCTTGGGTCCCACTTCCCTGTCCCTAGAATCAATTGGTCTCCCTCTCTCTCACACGCACAGTCCTACAGTTCTAAATGTCTTATTGTTCTCCCAAACTCAACATGCTAATCTTTTCTGTACCATCCAACTGGTATGCCATTCTCTCCACCCATTTAAAAAAAATCTGCTTGTTCTACAACACCCTATGATGTCTTCTTGACCACTCAAGAAATTTCTCACACTGTCCCTGGTGTCAGCACCTTACTGCCACTCTCTCTGACCAGCTGGGCTTGCTTGTTCACATTCATGTTCTGCTTCATGCCTGTGAGAGTCAGTCATTCATTTATGCAGCAAATATTTACAGAGGGCATACTGTGTATGGCTGGGCCACATTGGTGGTTAAAGCCTTCCATGTAGGAGGTCCAGGTTCAATTCCTGGCCAGTGTACCTCATGGGTGGTTACCCCGCATCTGTCACTGGAGGCATCTGTGTTGCTGTGATGCTGAACTGGTTTTAACAGAGCTTCCAGACTGAAACAGACTTGGAAGAAAGGCCTGGTGATCTACTTTTGAACATCAGCCAGTGAAGACCTGTGGATCACAATGCCCCAGTCTGTAACCAGTCATGGGGGCAGCGCAGGACTGGGTAGTGTTTTGTTCTCTTGTGTGTGCAGTCGCCGTGATTTGGGGCTAACTCCATGGCAGCTCACCACAACACTATGTGAAAGGCACTCTTCCTGGCACTGTGGACACAGCAGGGGACAAAAAAGTCGAAGTCTCTTCTTAGTGTGGGAGAAAGATGCCAGGCAAGCAAGTAAAAATAAACAAGATAATTTCAGAAATTGATAAGTATTATGGAGGGAGTTAAAAGGGGGATGAGACAGTGATTAATCAAAGCAGGAGGGGTTGTGCAGGGGCACTTTAAACAAGGACAGTCAGGGAAGACCTCCAAGGACATGGTATGTCCAGATGAGAAAGGTCTGAGATACATGAAATACCTGGGGAAGAGCACTGTCGGGAACAGTAAGTGCAAAGGCCCTGAGGTAGGAATGTGCCTGGCACAGTCCTCGTGCAGGGAAGGGGCCAGTCTGTGGACGGAGAACAGAAGGAGGCAAGAAACATACACAGAATCAGGGGTTCTGGGGTGGGGATGAGGGTAGAGGAAGAGGAAGATCAAGGTTTACTTATATATGAGTTTATTTCTAGCATTTAACATTTTAGAATATGTTTGCTGAATGAATGCGTACATGGATAATGAACAAATAAGCGTTGTATCCAGTAAAAATGAAATTATGTTGAGTTGAGGAAGTCAAGGAGGGCTACCCAGAGGAGGCATTAGATTCCTTTGGGTTCAAAATTGCCTATTAGGCTCCTTTCCTGGGCTAGAGTTGACCAGTGCCCCTTGGCATGGGTGAGTTTTTAGCTTAATCCACATCCAGAGCTCCCTTCAGATCTGAGTAGAGATTTTTAGATCCTAGTCTTAACGGACAAACTCTGGGTTCGCCGTCACCTGCTGCAAATTCAATCTCTGAGACAGGAGGTTAAGTGTGGTAATCAAAGATTTATTGCATGTCGACACACAAGAGACAGGGGGGATGACCTTCCTCCCAAGGCCTGTCTGTCCCTTATCTATGAGAATGGATTTTTAAAGGGTTCTTGGAGGTGGGGAAAGATTGTATGGCATTTATAACCTTCTTCCAAAGTTCCTTTGAGGGGGGTCTGGTGGTCTTATCTTCATTTTCCATTCAAGTGATATGGTCACCCATCTGGGTCAGTATATACCATCTGGTGCCATCTCGTTTTGCAGGTGGCCTGTAAAGGTGTGGCAAGAGGGGAGACATTCATCATTCTTTCCTGCTCTGGTGATTTATGACAAGGAAACTGACCTTTAGGGTCCTTGTAAACATATATGTTTTTCTTTAAGCATACTTTCTGGAGAGGAAACTCAGTCTTTCTCTTAAGGTGGCTGTGCTTATGTCAAGGTAGTACCTTGCAGGCCTCAGGTCTCACTAGGTCCTCCAGCTCCCTTGAGTCAGCTGAAGTGTTACAGCCCCTCCCCCATTCCCCAAGAATGTAGGAACCGTGCCCACAAGAAGCATTAGTAACTGAGCTGTCCCCATTGTCTTTAAGCTCTGGTTCCGTTGTTGACTCTCTGCTGTGACCAAGGGAAACGCCTGGGAGGTGGGGAAGGAGGCTTGATATCACTCAGCCTTTTGTGGTGTAAACTCCTGGTCCTCACCGAACACAGCTAAGACCCCGGGGTCAGGGTAAGGGGAGATGGATTCTTAGGGTTCGGGTACGCCACTGCTGTCGAGTTGATTCTGACTCACAGTGACACTATAGGACAGAGTAGAACTGCCCCATGAGTTTCTCCAGAAACACGAGGCAACCCAAAGTACCACAGCTTGGGTCAGGCACACTTTAGTCCTCAAAATGACATCTTTGCTTTTCAAAGATGTATTAAAGAAGTCTCCTGCAGCAGAATCACCCAGCGCAAGACATCGTTTAATTTCTTTACTACTGAATGTACAGTTGGATTATCCCCACCTGCAGATGGGTAACTGAATTTCAGAGCAGTTAGGCAACTTGCTTGAAGTCACGCAGCAAGGCTGAAACCTATACCTGCCTGCCCTTGGTCCACTGCCCAGGGTACTGTGCCCTTGAGCTTCAGTTTCCAAAGAGCACCTGGTGGATTTGAACGGCTGACCTTTTGGTTTGCAGCCATAGCACTTAACCACTATGCCACCAGGGTTTCCAGGGTTTGGGTATTCTCCCTAAATTCTCATATGGTTCTCACACACATAGATCTCAAATAATCATGGTGGTTAAAAGTATGAACTTTGGAGCACAGTGCCAGAGTTCAAATCCTGACTCTGCCTCTGCCAGCTGTGTGACCTTAGGCAAGTTATTCAGCCCCTCAAATATCAACCTTATAAGGGGTTGAGTGAAATGGTTAGAACACTTGATAAGTAGCAAGGTAGCTCTGTAGGCAGGTTGGAATAAGTACAAGCAAAATTAAGCCAAGAAGCCTTAACCTTACAGGGGTCCTGGTTCCTGGAAATCCAGTCTGATCATGGCAGCACTGAAAGAAAGGCAGGGACTCAGGCAGGCTTGCTTTGCACATAGGGAAACTGAGGCTCAGGACTCATGGTCACGTGTCCTGTTAGTGCTACTGCCTTGGAGGACCTGGCTGGGTATCCAGGGGGTGGATGTTGTGTGACATTCACTCCATAGAGCTGTGCTGGCTGAAGCTTGAAGGTACAGTATCCTGGGCAGTGGACCAAGGGCAGGCAGGTATGGGTTTCAGCCTTGCTGTGTGACCTCAAGCAAGTTGCCTAACTACTCTGTGGGGATAATCCAAGAGTACATTCAGTAATTAAGAAATTAAATGATGTCTTGCAGTGGGCAAATCTGCTGCAAAGGACTTCTTTAATATGTTGAAAAGCAAAGATGTCCTCTTGAGGACTAAAGTATGCCTGACCCAAGCCATGGTATTTTGGGTTGCCTTGTGTACATACAAGAGCTGGACAACGAAGAAGGAAGACTGAAGAAGAATTGATGCTTTTGAATTACAATGTTTGGGAGGACTACTGAATATACCACAGGCTGCTGTCTTAGAAGTATGGCTCAAGTGCTCATTAGAAGCAAGAATAGTGAGAATTTTGTCTTCTGTACTTAGGACACAGTATCAGGAGGGACCAGTGCCTGGAGAAGGACATCATGCTTGGTAAAGGAGAGGATCAGCAGGACAAGAAAGACCTTTGAAAAGATGGATTGACCTAGTGGCTACCATAACAGAGTCAAACACAGAGACGATTATGAGGGCAGCTCAGGATGGAGCAGCACTGTGTTCTGGGGTAAACGGAGTCACTATGAGCCAAAGCTAACTCTAGGGCACCTAATAACAGCAACACTCAGACTAGAGAAGTGGCTCTCACCTCAGGAGAATCTGCCCCAGAAGGGACCTTTGGAAATATACGGAGACGTTTCTGGCTGTCATCACTGAGGAAGGGATGCTACTGGCATTTAGTGAGTAGAGGCCAGGGTCACTGACAAATATCCTTCAGTGGACAGGACAGCCCCCCACAACACAAAATCATTCAGCCCAAAGTATCAGTAGTGTTGGGTTGAAAAGTCCTGTTCTAGAATACAGTAGGCACTCAGTGCATACTACTATTAAAAAAACACAACAACAATCCACTGCCTTCAAATCAGGCCTGAGCCATAGCGACCCTAGAGGTCAGAATAGAACTGCTGCATAGAGTTTCCAAGCAGCCCCTGGTGGGCTTGAACTGCTGACGTTTTGGTTAGCAGATGTAGCACTTAACCTACTGCACCACTGGGGTTTTCGCATACTTCTATTACTATTATAAATATAAATAAAAAAATATATATATTCTGGCACTTGATTCAGTTTGCTTTTTACTTTTCTCAAGCAAGTATTTGTATTTATTAAGATTTATCATGCCAGGTAGCTACGGGTACTCTGCCTCTGACTTGGGCAAATTGTGGAACTCTCCAAGCTTTCTCATCTGTCAATTGAAGATTAAATTATTACCATTCCGGAAAGAGTTTGCAGATTGCTTTAAAAGGTAGACTAGGTGCTGGCATCGGAGCATAACTTCTAAAGGGGAGTACTTTAAAGGTGACTATAGTGCTATTCAGCAGTGAGGTATGTAGCACTTAGAACAATTAAGTTCACAGACTCAGTTGTTGAACCTACTACTGTAGGAAACAAGACATATACGGCCCTGCTGTCACAAATTTTGCATTGTTGGGGGGAATAAAACAAGCCAACAACTATGTCTTCTATACTTTTGAAGTGAATTCATTTATTAAAAAACTTCTAAGTCATCTGTCTTCTAGTTGCTGTTGTGGTGTCTGCTAACTTTCTGAATGCAACTGCAAGTTCTGGCCTTTGTTGTATCTGTGTGTTTCTCCTTCAGCTTTGAATTCTCTTTCCACTCCCTTCTTCCTTCTCCTGGGGCCAATTGCGTGGGAAAACTTTTCTGCCCCCCATTCCTATTTCCCATCTGGGCAGAGATGCGACACCCTGTGCGTGCTACTCTTATGGGTATAGCTCTGTCAAGGCCTTGCTCATCTCTGACACATCCCCTGGGACCTCAGAGGTGCTTCCTAAAGAAATAAATGAGGCCTACAACAGGAAGGAAGAAGCGCTCATGTCACAGTGGTTAAGCACTGGGCTGCTAATGGAAAGATCTGATTTTAAATCTGCCATCCAGGAGAAAGATGTGGTGGTCTGCTTCCATAAACATTCCCATTGTCTTTGAGTCAGTTCTGACTCGCAGTAACCCTACAGCACAGAGCAGAACAGCCCCACAGGGTTTCCAAGGCTATTTTTGCCAAAGCAGATTGCCATATCTTTCTTCTAGAGAGCTACTGGTGGAGTTTAATGGTCAACCTTTCGGTTAATGGCCGATCACCTAACCACTCTATGACCAGGGCTCTTTTCTGTAAAGATTATGGCCTTGGAAACCCGATGGAGTAGTTCTACTGTATTGCTAAGAGTAGAAAGTGAGTAGATGGCAATAGGTGTGGGATTTGGGAGTACAACATAGGGACAGATATCAGCACACATTAGCAGAAGCCCGGGTACTCATCACTAAGCAATTGTACCAATTCTGTTGAAACGAGAAAGGGAAGGTCCTGAACTGTGAGATGTTTGCCGGGATCTGCAGGCCACCAAAGACCTTTGACCAAGGTAGTTTTAGAACACCTCCTCCTTCCATGTCCCAGATGCCCACAAGCCATCTGCCCTGCTCTTCCCAATGTGCAGAGGCTACTGTCCTTAATATCCTTCTTAGAAACAGTTAAATCAGGGCCTTTGGGATCTACGCTGGTCTCCCGCGAATCAGCTTTGAGGTCAAGCTCAGTTGAAAATCATAGATTCTAAATCAGAACGCCTTCCCCTGTATCCTATCATCCAGTCCTGACCCCAAAGCATCTACATACCCTCCCTAAAACAGGCGCTGTCAGTCTAGAGACCGTGCACCCATAGGAGCCCATGGGTGGGTTCATCAATAACAATGATAATAAAAGTAACTGTGCACTTAACTCTTTGCCCCACATGCCTCATCTTGCTTGCTGTTGTTGGGTGCTGTGAAGTGGATTCTGACTCCCAGCAAACCCAGGTGACAGAGTAGAACGGCCCCAGAAGACCTTCTTGGTTGTAAATCTGTACAGAAGCAGATTGCTAGTTCTTTCTCCCAAGAATCTGCTGATGAGTTCAAACTACAGCCTTTCCGTTAGCAGCTGAGCGCATACTGTTTTGTTCCTTTTTATCTTGTTTAATTGTCTTGTCACCCCAAAAGACAGACACTGTTATTATCATCATTCCTATTTTACAGAAAGAAAACTGAGGCTTAAAAACTTACCCATGTTCACCCAGCTAGTTCATGGTAGATCTAGGATTCTAGTCCAGGCAGCCTGATCCCTAAGTCTGTCTCTTAACCACTTAAACAGAGATAAGGATGCAAGGGTCCGGGAAAGTGTGTCTGTCTGGAGAGAAGGCTGCTGGGTTTCTCAGATTTTCAGGAGAGCCTGGGATAGTCCCCCTCCCTTCCTCTACAAAGAAGGCACAGGCAGCTGCTTTAAGATGACTTATTTCTCAAGTGGAATCGCTAGGTGGAAGAAATGGTTAAGTGCTTGACTACTAACTGAAAGACTGGTAGTTTGAACCCACCCAGAAGCACTGCAGAAGAGATGCCTGGCTATTTACTTCCCCCCAAAATCAGCCATTGAAAACCCTATGAAGTAGTTCTACTCTGACACACATGGGTTGCCATGAATTGGAGCTGGTGTGATAGCAACTGATACTTTTGGTTTTGTTTGTTAAGAGAACCTTCCACCTTCCTTCCCTCTTATTACAAACCAGCTCAGCTTGCCCTCTCTGCACTGTATCCTAAGGAATCCACAACCTGTTCTCAAGTTCCAAGTACTTGCTGTGAGGCCTCTCTTCTGCTGGCTGAAACCTGACTCTCCTGACAGCTGAAACTTCCTGCTGGGCTCTGGAGAATCCACAGCTTCCTCTCTGACCACGAGGCACCAAGCGCAGAAGCCTGTCACAGTGCTGGGTGCTGGGGACCCAGCAACAGAAGACAGACGTCGGGGTCCTCGCTGGCCTGACTGACCTCTGAACTGACGAGGAAATCTGACATGCTACAAATCCCTAAGTAATTCATTAATGACACTTGAGACTGGGGATGTGGCCCACACACCCTTGTTAGTGATTGACTGTGTCCCTCCCACACCCCTGAAATGTGTGTTGGAATCCCAGCTCCTGGTGGTGCAGTGATTAACCATTTGGCTGCTAACCGAGAGGTGGGTGGTTTGAAACCACCAGCTACTTCATGGGAGAAAGATGGCAATGGGTTTGCTTGTTTCTGTCTTTCTTTTATACCTATTTGAGGACAGGAGCACTGGTGGTGGAATTATTAACCCTGTCAGGGTTACAATCTACTCAGTGGAAATAGATCTGGGTTTGGTTATTTGGGAATAATGTTTTCTCTGTTATGTTAATGAGGCCATATCACTGTAGGGTGTGTCCTAAACCTAATGACTTGTGACACATAGAAAGAGCAGGTCAGACACAGAAGCAAGCACAAATTGGGGGAAGACAGATATCAACACTCATGGAAGCAAAAAGCAAGCAAACAAACCTACTGCTGTTGAGTCAATGGACTCACAGTGACCCTATAGAACAGAGCAGAACTGCTCCATAGAGTTTCCAAGGAGCACCTGGTGGGTTTGAACCACTGACCTTTTCATTAGCAGACATAGCGCTTAACCACTGCGCCACAGCAGTCAAAAAATCAGAAGACACATTGCACTGGGAACATCTGCTGTAAAAAACCTCTGTAAAGTGTTGAAGTCACCTTTAAGAAAGACTAAGGTGCTCCTGACTCAAGCCATGGTATTTTCAACCACATTATATAAATGTGAAAGCTGGAAAATGAATAAGGAAAACAGAAGAATTGATGCCTTTGAATTGTGGTGCTGGAGAATACTGAACATCCCATGGACTGCTGAATGAACAAACAGATCTATTCTGGAAGACATACAACCAGAGTGCTCCTTAGAAGTAAGGGTAGTGAGACTGTCTTACATTTTGGGGGCATGCTACCAAGAGGGATCAATCCCTGGAGAAGGATGTCATACTTTGTAAAGTAGAAACGACATAGTTGATACACCCCTGGTGTTGTTGCTAGAATATTGTCACTTTGGCCTCCAACTAATGGTGACCCGTGCACCACGAGTTGTACCACTGTGGCTCTTAGAATTTGCTCTGGCTGATTTATTACTTGTTTTTAGAATCTACCATCCGAACTTTCTTTCTAGACTCAATCTGAAAGCCGTGCTGACATCTGTTCAGCGTCATAATAACACATAGGCCTCCAGTGACAGGCAAGTCGTCAATACACATGAGGTGCATTGGTATTGGGAATTGAACTCAGGTCTTTCCAATGGAAAGTGACAATTCTACCACTGAAACGCTGACCCCTGTACACGAATATTCACTGGAATTATTTGGCAATAAAAGGATGCATTGCATTGGGAAAGTCTGCTGCAAAAGACCTCTTTAAAGTACTCAGAAGTAGGGATGTCACCTTGAAGACTAAAATGCACCTGACGCAAGCAGGGTATTTTCAATCACATCATATGCATGTGAAAGCTGGACAATGAACAAAGAAGACAGAAGAACTGATGCTTTTGAACAGTGGTGTCAGAGAAGAAGGTTGAATATACCATGGACTGCCAAAAGAACAAACAGATCTGTCCTGGAAGAAATATAACCAGAGTGCTCCTTAGAAGCAAAGATAATGAGACTGTATCTTATGTACTTTGGACACGTTGTCAGGAGGGATCAGTCCCTGGAGAAGGACATCATGCTTGGTAGAGTGGCCAAGCCAAGGGAGGGTCAGCAAAAAAGAGGAAGACGCCTATGAGATGGATTAATACAGTGACCGCAACAATGGGCTTAAGCATAAAAATGATTGTGAACACGGCACAAGACTGGGCAGTGTTTCATTCTGTTGTTCGTAGGGGCACTGTGAGTCAGAACTGACTCAACGGCACGTAACAACAACAAATAGAGAATGAGGCAGCAATACATGTTACAACGTATGTGAACTTTGAAAACATTCTGTAAGTGAAAGAAGTCATATCATATGGTTTCATTGATGTGGAAGATCATCTATCGTATGATTGTACTTATAGGAAGTGTTCAGAGTAGGCAAATCCATAGAGACAGAAAATAAATTAATCGTGACCTGGGGAACTTCTTCTATAAAGATTATGGCCAAGAAAACCTTATGGAGCAGTTCTGCTTGGTATTCCATGGGGTCACTATGAGTTGGGGGTTGACATGGTGGCAGCCAACAACAGAGCTTGAGTAGGAGGGTTGGAGAAAATAGGGGTACCAAATTTCTTTAGGGGGTGATGACTATGTTTAAAAGTTAAATAGTAGGGCTGCACAACTCTGTGGGCATAATGAAAACCACTAACTGTGTATGAATTATATCTCAGTAAAGCTGTTTTAAAACAAATGAACAAACTACTGAGCACCCCATCAACATGCACTGTTCACCCTTGGGGAACGGGAAGGGACAGGGAGATTGGATAAGGGACCAGGATTAGCAGAAGGTCTGTGCCTAGCATGGTAGAGGCTCTCTGTAAACTTCCCTTCAGAGGAAGTGACAGGATAAGAAGTTCTAGGTAGTTGCTGGAATCCCTGGGTGGTGCAAATATTTGATGTATGCGACTTCTAACTGAAAAGTTAGAGGTTTGAGTCCATGTAGAGGAGCCTCGGAAGAAAGGCCTGGAGGTCTACTCCTCAAAAATCCGCGGTTGAAAGTGTTATGGAGCTTTGTATATTTTTCACCACAGTAAAAACAAACCCCAAAACCACACACACACAACTGTAGAGAAACTTACAGTGCTGTGGTTAAGTGCTACGTCCGCTAACCAAAAGATCTGCGGTTCAAATCCACAGGGGCTCCCTGGAAACTCTATGGAGCTATGAGCCTGAATCTACTCGACGGCACGGGGGGCGTGAGTAACAGCTGTAGAACACTGTTCTGTTTAGACCCACCAGGGTACGAAAGGAGCACCACCAGTCGAGGGCAATTGTTTTGCTTTTTTGGTTTAGCTACATGCTGCTGCTGCCCTCATCTGTCCCAGTGTGGTACTGCGGTTGGCCCAAATCCTCGCTTTCCATAGGTGTTGAGGGCAGAACCAATATCCAGCCTCCAGGCTTTGAGAATACCTCTAACCTCCCAGGGCACCGTGGGTCAATCTCAGAAAAAGAAGCCAATAAACAAATTCACTGCCTTTAAGCTGATTCTGACTCATAGTGACCCTATAGGATAAAGTAGAACTGCTCCTGTAGGGTTTCCTAAGAGTGTCCGCTGGTTTTGAACCACTGAACTTCTGGTTAGCAACTGCGGCTCTTAACCACTGTGCCACCTGGCTCTCCAAAAAAGATTGTAGGGCAGCCACTAAGCAGGCTCAAAGTTATCCTGCCTCATTGGGATCTGCTGCCTTTGAGCATGGCTGGACCTAGTGATCTTCTTCCAAACACTAGAATATGGTAAAGTGATGGGATGTCATTTCTGATACTGTTGTTAGGTACCACTGAGTTGCTTCTACTCATTGCGCACCTGTGTACAACAGAACCAAACACTGCCTGGTCCTTCACCATCCTGACAATGGGTGCTATGTTTCAGCCCGTTGTTGTAACTACTGTGTCAATCCACATCCTCGAGGGTCTTCCTCTTGTTTTCTGACCTTCTGCTTTACCAAGGATGATGTCCTTCTCCAGGGACTGGTGCTTCCTGATAACATGTTCAAAGGACCTGAGATGAAGTCTGTCACCGTCCTGGCTCCTAAGGAAGCTTCTGGTTATACTTTCTTTCCAAGACAGATTTGTTCATCCTTTTGGCAGTCTATTCCTTATTCTTTTCCAACACCGTAACTCAAAGGCATCAGTTCTTCTTCAGTTTTCCTTGTTCGTTGTCCAGCTTTTGTATGCACATGAGACAACTGAAAATATTATGGCTTAGGTCAGACACACCTTAGTCTTCAAAATGACATCTTTGCTTTTTAACACTGTAAGGCAGTCCTTTGCAGTAGATTTGCCTAAGGTAAGTCACTCCTCTGATTTCTTAATTGCTGTTTCCGTGGATATGATTGCAGATCCAACTAAAAAGAAATCCTTGACAACTTCAATTGTTTCTCCTTTTAGCACTGTGTTGCTTATTGGTCCAGTTGAGAGGATTTTTTTTAATTTTAATTTTTATTTAACATAACTGAGTGAAAATGTACATTCACATATAAATTTACATGCCCCCCTACATGCAGCTTCCACTGCTCTCCCTGTCCGGTGACTGCACACTATTCCTCTCTGCTCCATACATGTCTCATCCTCCCAACAGTCTCCTTTCCCCTCCTCTCCGTCCACTCCCCTTCCTCCAGCCAGAGGTCAGCAAGATGATATCCTATAGATGTATAGAACCATAAAGTGCTTCCAATATATGGTTACTCTGCATTGCCAAGTCCAATCCATTCCTGTCCAAAGAGTGGACCTTTGTTATAATTTAAGGGAAAGGGCAGCATCAGGGCAGGGGGCCATGCTCTCAGAGGAACCCCAAAACTGCTGGACCATCAATTGAGGTCTTTTAGTGGAGATCTCATGATGCACCCCTTTTTATTCTTGTGTTGCCAGTGAGGCTTCTCTCTGTAAGCTCTGTCGTGGCTATCACTGGTGGTGGCCGGGCACCATCCGGTTCTTCCGGTCCGAAGTCGATGTAGGCACCCACTCTTGTGGGTCTCTCTGTCTTCTCGGTTGTCTTTACCACATGCCATTTTGGCCCTCGGTGAGCATCCGTTCCTGCTGAGTTGGGACCATTTGCTGTGTCCTCGGACGGCAGCTTGGCAGCTTTTAAGACCCCAGATGCCACTCACCAATGTGGGGTGCAGAGAGCTCTCTTAGCAAAATGCTAGTTGTGCCAATTGGCCTGGAATTTGCCTAAGAGCATGGTCCCCTGCCCCCCGCCCCAGCTACTCTATCCTTGCAGTATTGAGTTAAGATGGAAGGAGTACTCAAGTTATGCTGAAGTCCACTTAATGTTGTTCTTGTTCCTAATGTGTGCTGTCACGACTTTCTCCCAACTAGATTTCTAGTAACTATCTAAACTAAACCCTCCCCCACTTGCCCTCCCTCCCCTCCCTTGCAGCTGTCAAAGAGTCTTTTCTTCTATACACAAGTCTGTTTTTGAGATCTTATCATAGAGGTCTCATACAGTATTTGTCCTTTTGTCTCTGACTACTTTCACTCAACATAATGTCTTCCAGTTGAAACCAGGTTAGGAGCTGTTTCCTGGAATCATCGTTATTCTTTATCATTGCGTAGTGCTCCATTGAGTATATGTACCACAGTTTACCTATCCATTCTTCTATTGTTGGGCATCTGAGTTGATTCCATCTTTTTGCTATTGTGGACTGTGCTGTGATAAACATTCTGGTGCATGTGTCCGTTGGTGTGAAAGGCCTTGAATCTGTAGGATATATTCCAAGTAGTGGAATTACTGGGTCAAATGGTATATCAATATCCATTTTTTTAAGGAAGCGCCAGATTGCCTTCCAAAGAGGCTGGACCATTTTGCAACCCCACCAACAGTGTAGGAGGGTTCCACTTTCTCCACAGCCTCTCCAGCATTTGTTGTTTTGTGTTTTCTGGATCATGGCTAATCTGGTTGGGGTGAGATGGTATCTCATTGTTGTCTTGATTTGAATTTCTTTAATAACTAAAGATTGTGAACATGTCTGCATGTGTTTTTTGGCTGCCTGGATCTCCTCTTTAGTGAAGTGTCTGTCCATCTCTTTTGCCCATCGCTTAATTGGATGGTTTATCTTCTTCTTCTTGATACTTTGTAGTATCTTACAGATTATGGAGATCAGGTGTCAGTCTGACATAGAGTTGCCCAATATTTTTTCCCATTCTATGGGTGTTCTTTTAATTCTATTAATAAAGTCTTTGGATGAGCAAAAGTGTTTGATTCTTAATAGTTCCCATTTATCTATTTTCTCTTCTGTTGATTGAGGTTTCTTTGACAGATTTTGGAGTCTGTCCTCATTAATAAAGTCTTTGGATGAGCAAAAGTGTTTGATTCTTAATAGTTCCCATTTATCTGTTTTCTCTTCTGTTGATTGAGGTTTCTTTGACAGATTTTGGAGTCTGTCCTCATTGTGTATTAAAACTTCCATTGTTGTTCCTACCTTTTCTTGGATGAGCTTTATCGTTTTAGGTTTGATATTTAGGTCTTTTATCCAGTTGGAGCTGGTTTTTGTATAAGGTGTAAGATATGGATCTTGATTCAGTTTATTGCAGATGGATAACCAATTTTGCCAGCACCATTTGTTGAAGATACTGTTTTTACCCCAGTTTAATGTCTTAGGGCCTTTGTCGAATATCAGCTGTTCATAGGCAGATGGTGTCATCTCTGGGGTCTCAATTCTGTTCCATTGATTGATCTGTCTTTTCTTGTACCAGTACCAGGCTGTTTCGACCACTGTGGCAGTGTAGTATGTTCTAAGGTCGGGTAATGAAAGGCCTCCCAGTGTGTCCTTCTTCTTTAGTAGTACCTTACTTATCTGGGGCTTCTTCCCTTTCCAAACAAAATTGGTGATTTGTTTCTCGATCTCATTAAAAAATGATGCTGGAACTTGTATTGGGATTGCATTATATAAATAAATTGCTTTGGGTAAAATAGACATTTTCACAATGTTACGTCTTCCTATCCATGAGCAGGGTAGGTTTTTCCATTTATCTAAGTCCGTCTTAGTTTCTTGTAGTAAGGACTTGTAGTTCTCTTTGTAAAGGTCTGTTGTTTCTCTGGTTAGATTAATTCCTAGGTACTTTATCTTCTTAGGGGCTATCGTAAATGGTATTGATTTAATAATTTCCTCCTTAACAGTCTCGTTGCTAGTAAAAAGGAAACCTACTGATTTACTTATGTTTATCTTGTATCTTGAAACTTTGCTGAACTCTTCTATCAGTTTGAGTAGGTTACTTATAGATTCCTTGGGGTTCTCTGCATATACAATCATATCACCTGTGAACAGGGAGATTTTAACTTCCTCTTTGCCGATGCAGATGCCCTTTATTTGTTCGTCTTGTCTAATTGCTCTGGCTAGAACTTCTAGCACAATGTTGAATAGGAGAGGTGACAGTGGGCATCCTTGTCTAGTTCCTGATCTCAGGGGAAAGTCTTTCAGTCTCTCTCCATTCAGGATGATGTGGGCAATTGGCTTTGTATAAATGGCCCTTATTGTGTTGAGGAATTTGCCGTCTATGCCCATTTTTAGCATGAATGGGTGTTGGACTTTATCAAATGCCTTTTCGGCATCAATGGACAAAATCAGGTGATCTTTGTCTTTTGTGTTATTTATGTGGTTAATCACATTAATTGTTTTCCTGATGTTGAACCAGCCTTGCATCCCTGCTATGAGTCCCACTTGGTCATGATGGATTATTTTCTCGATATGTTGTTGTATTCTGTTGGCCAGAATTTTGTTGAAGATTTTTGCATCTAGGTTCATGAGTGATATTGGTCTGTAGTTCTCTGTCTTTGTTGGATCTTTCCCTGGCTTAGGTATCAGGGTTATGCTGGCTTCATAGAATGAGTTTGGGAGTACTCCATCCCTTTCTATACTGTGAAATAGTTTCAATAGTATAGGGGATAACTCTTCTCTAAATGCTTGGTAGAATTCTGCCGTGAAGCCATCTGGGCCCCGACTTTTTTTGTTTGGCAGTGTTTTGATGACGTTTTCAATCTCTTCCTTTGTGATGGGTTTATTAAGTTGTTCTGCTTCACGTTGTGATAATTTGGGTGGGTGGTATGAGTCAAGGAATTGGTTCATTTCCCCTAGGTTTTCAAATTTGTTAGAGTACATTCTTTCATAGCATTCTGTTATGATATTTTTGATTTCTGTTGCATCTGTGGTGACAACTCCCTTCTCATTTCTAATTTGGGTTATTTGTTTCCTTTCCTGCTTTTCTTTAGTAAGTTTAGCCAGTGGTTTATCAATTTTGTTGATCTTTTCAAAAAACCAGCTTTTGATCTTTTCATTTTTTTCAATTGTTTTTCTATTCTCTAATTCATTTAGCTCTGCTCTAATCTTTATGATCTCATTTCTTCCGGTGCCCGAGGGGTTCCTCTGTTGTTCTCTTTCTACTTGTTCAAGCTGTAGAGTTAGTTCCTTGATTTGGTTTCTTTCTTCCTTCCCGATGTGTGCATTTATGGAGATAAACAGACCTCTGAGCACTGCTTTGGCTGTATCCCATAGATTCTGGTACGAAGTGTTTTCGTTCTCATTGGAATTCATGAATTTCTTTAATTGATCCCTGATTTCCTCTATAACCCATGTTTTTTTGAACAAGATATTGTTCAGTTTCCAAGAGTTCCACTTTCTATCTCTGTTTTTTCTGCTGTTGATTTCAACTTTGATGGCTTTATGATCTGAGAAGATGCTTTGCAGTAATTCAACGGTATGAATTTTGTTGAGCATTGCATTATGGCCTATCACGTGGTCAATTCTGGAGAATGTTCCATGTGCACTGGAGAAGAAGGTGTAGTTGTCTGCTGATGGGTGGAAAGTTCTGTATATATCAATGAGGTTTAGTTGGTTAATTGTGTCAATGAGGTCTTCTGTATCTTTACTGAGCTTTTTTCTAGATGATCTGTCTAGTAACGAGAGTGGAGTGATAAAGTCTCCCACTATTATTGTGGAGTCATCTAACTCTCTTTTGAGCGTAGTCAGTGTTTCTTCGACATATTTAGGTGCTCTGACATTAGGTGCCTAAATGTTTAATATAGTTAAGTCTTGCTTGTGTACCGAACCTTTCAGCAATAAATAGTGTCCGTCTTTGTCCACGATGGTGGATTTGACATTAACATTGATTTTGTCTGAGATTAGAATTGCCACCCCTGCTCTTCTTTGTTCATTGTTAGCTTGATATATATTCTTCCATCCTTTAATTTTCAGTTTGTTCCTCTCTTTAGGTCTGAAGTGAGTTTCTTGTAGACAACATATGGATGGGTCGTGTCTTTTGATCCAAGATGACACTCAGTGTCTCTTTACTGGAGCATTCAGTCCATTCACATTCAGTGTAATTATTGATAGATATGTGTTCACTGCTGCCATTGTGATATGTTTATTTTTATGTTGATGTTTTCTCTGTTGTTCTTATTAGTCTGTTCTGGGACATTCTTTTTTGTGAGTTGATTTTTCACCTTTTTCAGAGCTGGTTTTATAGTTGTTGAGACTCGTGTGTTAGATTTCTTGAAATGGTATGATACATCTTTGTTGTGCTTTACAGCTGCCCCTATGAACCCCCTTAATAAACTATTTATAAACCCAATTTTAATTACTACCAGTCTTGTCATCTTCCTCTCCATCTGGAAGGACTATAACGACTGTAGTACATCCCTCTTTTATTAGGATGACACCGTAGTTTTCAAGATGATCACTGGATTGCTACTTTCCAAATCAAAGCTGTGATTTACTTTGGAGCCTCCCCTAACTGAGTAGAGTTTTGAGTAATAAAGTCGTTCTAAAATATAAAGTTAGTGGTTTCATTCTTCTAAGCCCAAGCCAAGAACTTCTTTCAGTATTTCTTGTCATTTGGGTTTGGTTTTTACAAAGTCTCTGAGTTTCTGTTTATCTGGAATGTCTTAATTTCATTTTCATATTTGAAAGATAGTTTTGCAGGATATATGATTCTTAGTTGGAAGTTCTTCTCCTTCAAGACTTTGAATGTGTCGTGCCACTGTCTCTGTGCCAGCATGGTTTCTGCTGAGAAATCTGACGAGAGCCTACAGGGTTTCCCTCTGAATGTTAGCTTTGCCTTGAGTCTTGCTGCCTTTAAGAGTTGCCGCTTATGTTTCATTTTGTTAAGCTTGATTATAATATGTCTTGGAGTCTTTCTTTTGAGATCTATATTGGGTGGCGTACGATATGCATCTGAGATGTCTATATTCTCTTCCTTCATGATTTCTGGGAAGTTTTCTTTCAGCAGCTCAGCAACAATACTCTGTGTGTTCTCAGATGTCTCACCCTGTTCAGGGACTCCAATTAATCGAAGGTGGTTCCTCTTAATAGAGTCCCACATGCTTCTTAATGCTTCTTCATTTTTCTTGTTTCTTTTTTCTGATTTCTGCTCATAGACACTGGCATCAGTAGCTCTGTCTTCCAAGTCAGAACTTCTATTTTCCATTTATTCCATTCTGTTTTCTTGGCTTTGCATGGAAGTTTCTATGTCTTTGATTTTCTTCTTGATCTGTTGGATTTCAGAGTACTGGTGTTCCATCAGATCGAATAACTTGCTTAATTTTTCATTTTGTTCTGCTGCATTTTATATAAGGTCTAGAAGGGCTCTGTATATAATCAATTTGTTTTCACTTCCTGATGCTTTCATAAAAGTTTCTTCATCTGGAAAACTCCTTGGTTGCTTTGTTTGGGAGCCTTCTGAAGCCATGAGTGATTGCTTGTATGCCACAATTGTCTGTTGCTTTTTGGGTCCCATGTGAGTATATAGAGGCTGGAAGAGGTACTGTGAGGATGGATTGCAAATGTTTCTCTAGGCTGTCTTCAAATGTAAAGCAAAAGGTATCTGACCAGTTCACAAGTCAGTTAGGTTTTCAGGTGTAGAGGTCCCTCTTCTCATCTGACAAAGTAAGCGCCACTGTATCCAACCCCAGATGATAACAAACTAGTTCAGAATACAGCAATGCTACTGCCCTGTTGGCCTCTGCTGACAGGGCCTAGCCTTAGCCAACACTGCGTCGAGTACTGGTTTTGTGATAGAAAAGCGCTCTCCTGTGGGCAGGCTCTGGCTCCCAAGCTAAGAATTAGGTCCAGCTGCGGCCACCATACCCAAGATGGCGTCCTCCACACCGGCAGCAGACAGAGGGCCTAAAGGTGCCGAGAGGCAGCAATTCCTCTGCTTCTGTTGCAGGGCCTCCAACGTAGGCAGCACTGTGCAAAATCACTACTTTTCTGTTGGAGAAGTGCTGTCTCGTCTGCAGGCACTGTCTCCCAGGCTAAGAACGAGGTCCCGCTAAAATCTCGGTACCAACATGGTGTCCCGCACCCTGACCGCGGAGCTCCGCACAAACCCCACTGAGGCAGCTACAAAACAAAAGGCTCAAAGTGTCTAGATTAACAGAGTCCTGAGCCTGGCTCTCAGAATATGGGAATTTCGCCTGCCTATCCCCCCAGCAGCGCGTCTGAGCCCAGCCGCCAGGCAAGGCCCAGCTCCGCCCGCCAGCCGAGACAGAGGAAAAAAAAGGTCAAAATGGTGCGTTTACCTTCCGTCCGTGAGAGCCGGGGCTAGCCAGGAGTGGGAGTCAGCGAAAGGGAGGAGGTTTTTCGCTGAATGGTATGAAGTCCCAATTAACAGCTCTGTGCCGTGTCCTGAGGCTGATTAGGTGATCAGAAGGCTCTGTTTGATTGTCAATTCAGGTCTTGGTTTCCAGAGGGATATAAGGAGACGTGGGCTTAGTCGGCCATCTTGACTCTGCCCCCCAGTTGAGAGGATTTTTGTTTAGACTAGGAGGCCAATGGAAACCCTGGTGGCATAATGGTTAAGTGCAGAGCTGCGAACCAGAAGGCTAGCAGTTCAGATCCACCAGCTGCTCCTTAGAAACTCTGTGAGGTGGTTCCATTCTTTCTATAAGGTCACTAGGAATCAGAATGGACTCGACAGCAGCGGGTTTGATTTCAGTTAGCGAATCAAAAATACTCTGAAGTTGAGAAAACTTAGACTCTTATACCTAGCCACATCAACTATGTTAAGAAATTGGAGCAGAAAACTGCTTTTATAATAATAATTTACCCTGAAATACAGCATTTAGTCAAACCCTAAAGTTTCTATTTATTGAAACTGACTGTATATGGCATAATTAAAAAAAAATCCTATAAGTGGTTAAGTTGTTGGCTGGCTACCAAAAGGTCAACAGTCAAGCTGCTCCTTGGAAACCCTGAGGTGGTTCTACTCTGTCCTGTTTGGTCATTATGAGTCTGAATGGACTCAGTGACAATGGGTTACAGTTATGAGTTAAAGCAAAACTTTCTTTGCTAAGCTGTGTACCAAGCTATTGTTTGACTTAAACGCAGCTTTCCCAAACTCCCCCATTGCCACTAATTACAACTCAGTGCAACCCTGTTGCACAGAGTACAGCTGCCCCTTGGGGCAGGCTTCTAAGGCTGTGTTTGTTACCGAAGCTGACTGCCACATCCTTCTACTATGGAGCAGCTATTGGGTTTGAGCTTTCAGTTAGCAGTAAAGGGCTTAACCAGTGTGCCACCAGGTCTCCTTAAGAATAACATTAGGAAACCAGTTTTTCAAGGTTCAAAAGGAGACCTAAGGGCAAATGGCCTGGAAGGGGTCACCCCAACTTCAGGGACCCTGAAATCTGGATTCTCGGAGAATTGAAATGATTTCTCAGAAGTTACCTTTTCAGAGAGGTCTCCACCAACCATGAGATTTAAGGTGTCCCTACCCTTCCCTGTCACAGCACCCTGTATGATGGCTTTGAGATCATCTCGGTGTGAAATTATCTCATTCATTTTTTTTATTTCTTTGCTTATTATCTGTTTTCCCTATTTGACTGGGATTTTTTTTCTTAATTTTGAAATCTAATTTTGCTTTTCAAATTAATATCAGTAAAATCAGCTATTTTTTGGTGTACAGTTCTTAGAATTTTGAGTTCTTGGCTGGCACAAAGGAAACCTGGTGCACAATGGTTAATTAAGCACTTGGGTGCTAACCCAAAGGTTGGTGGACTAAGTTCACATAGCTGATCAATGGGAGAAAAGACTGTAGATTTGCCCCAGTAAAGACTGCAGCCTCGGAAGTCCTATGGGGCAGTTCTCTAGGAGTTGTAATCAATTCCATGTCAGTGTGTTCAGTTTTGGGGTAAATGCTATGGAACAGTTCTACTCTAGAAGATGCGGTACTCGTGAGTTGGTATCAATTCTATAGCAATGGATTTAGTTTGGGTTTAATCTCGGAATTTTGTCCCATTTATAGCTTCTTTGATTAAGAACTATCACTGCTAAGCAAAGGTCAGCAGTTCAAGTCCACCAGGTGCTCTTTAGAAATCCTATAAGGAAGTTCCACTCTGTCTTACAGAGTTCTATGAGACTACAGTGGGTTTTGTTTGTTTGTTTTAGTAGCTTCTTGTAAGAACTCCCACAGTCAGGATGCAGAACGCTTTCATCATCCCAAGAACTGTCTTATTTTGCCCCTTTGTAGTCTCAGAAAAGAAATTTTTCCATCTCTTGTTTGTCACACTATTCCTTGAGCCTAGAACAAAAAATGGCATAGACACTTGATACGTATTTGTTGAACAAAACAAATATGGATGTCAACACATGATTGAAATTGCCACCATGAGGACAGATTTCTTACTGGCATTGTGGCTTTTATTTCAAAACATAAACCAAGACAGAGGTAGTCTGGCTGACAAAACCTGAAGAGATTTTTTATTGGTTCATGGCATTTTGTATTCCTTGGGGAAGGGGAGTAGAAAGTGTAGAGAAGGTGAGGAGAAAGAGATGGAGTTGAGTAGGTTAAATTGGTCCTCGGCTGAAGCCAGATTCAAAGAGAGAGGATTTCACAAGGATTCCCTGAGCCCCCAAGTTGTGATAATTTTTGAAGTCTCCAACAATTCCAACCCTCTCCCAACCAGCATTTTCCCTACTTGCATGCATATGGTGGCACTCAGAGGGTTGGCGGGGAAACGGAGGAAATTCACAAGAAGAGAGAGCTAGGGTTCAACTTTCACCAGTTTTTGATTGTTCCAAAACGTTCACCAGCAGACTCATGGATAGCCCGTGCCAACTCTTCATCTTATGTTCTTGGTTTTATCCACCAGCGTATGCACAAGGAGACAGCTTTTCTTCATCTGTCTCATTTGTGCTCTTACTTATAGGGCATTAGAACAGATCTAGACGTGGTTGTGGAACTAAAGGAGTCTAATTTAATTATCCTGAAAGGAAAGCAACAAAAGAAAATTAGACGTAAAATAATTTACCACCTTTCTATTTAAGATGATGTCAGCTTGCTAGCACCACTGAAAACTTTTGGCCCCTAATTCTGTAGCTTGTTCCACTGTAGTTATAAATCTCCCTGTGAGTATTAGGATTATTCTACAAGAGATTGTTGTTGTTATTATTGCCTAGGGGCTCTAGAATGACAACATGGGATGATGCAAGGAAACACAGCTCAGTGTGTGGCACGAATTAAACTTGTGCAGAGTAGTTTTCATTCTTGTTACGAGCAGTTACTTCAGTGCATTACTTTGCTACATGCTACAAACACATAAGGCAAATGAGACTTGCCTCAGCTTCTGTCTATATTGGAGATCCAAAACTCAGTTAACTGGTATTTTCTGCTTTGGCTCTGCAGATACTTGGCATCAGGCGGTGAGTCCTCCTTCTCTTAGTGTGTGGTCAGAATCACTTTCTCCTCCTTCCCCTTCGTGTCTCTCAGCATTTCTCTAGCACACTGTATCCCACCGGCCCGGAAGGTCTGTTGCAGGTAAAAGTGGGTGGAATGCATCTCATCCACATGCCTTCTGACCTTGGACCAAGCTAACAGCTTGGTTCTTAGAACAAAGGCCAAATTCTTAGACCTACTTCTAAGGCCCTTCTTGACCTGGCAGTCCCCAAGTCATTCACCATGACTGGATTTTTCATTTCTCAAATGCATTTTTCTCTCTTTCACTCTGTCACCTTTTCACACGTTGCTTTCTGTGTGTGAGACGCTCTTTCTCCTTTTCCCTCAGCATCATCCTTCTCTCCTTGGGTGTTTGCTTAGCCTTCCAGTAGGGGAGGTTTGCATCACCTTTCTCATGAAGGCTCTCTGATTCTCCCAGATTCTATCGGGTGTTCCTGTTATATCTTATCCTTTCCCTTTCACGGTTTATATCTTATTCTGTTGTAATTACAAGGTCCCTGCGTGGCACAAGGGGTTGGCTACTAACCTGAAGGCTGTCGGTTTGAAGCCATCCTGATGGAAGAAAGACTTGGTGATCTGCTTTTGTAAGGATTACAGTCACTGAGAACCCTGTGGGGCAGTTTACTCTACAACACATGGGGTTGCCATGGGTTGGAATCGACTCAGTGGCAATGGGTTTAGTTTTTCATTGTAATTCCCACACTGAACGATAAACTTCAGATTACATCTCTCTTTCTAACCCAACATCAAGCACTGAATAAGCCTTCAATAAATATACTGACTCGACAGCAACGGAGATTTAAAGTGAATTCTGAACCAGAATAAATCAAAGCTGGTTTGGCCAGACAGATATTGTTGAAAAGGTAAGCATGAAGCGTATACAGAAGGAACCTTCATGATTGCAGTATTTGGGAAAAAAGTTACGAAACCATCTTGAGATTTCCTCTTCAACTGCTGAAATTCAAAACAGCTCTTCTTCCGATCTATGCAATTCCAGAATTTTCCCTGAGACTCCAGATGTATAGCTCCTGCTCCCCAGAAGTTACTAGATGTCAGTGGTCAGGAAGATGAACTGATTTTTCTGTTGACTAGTTTCTTCAGGGCCTTCTTCAGGTCCCTGTTCCTCAGGCTGTAGATAAAGGGGTTCAGCATGGGAGTGACTGCAGTGTACATTACAGCTGAAGCCTTCTCCTTCACAGCTGTGCCGACAGAGGATGGACACAGATAGACCCCGATTGTGGTCCCGTAGAAGAGGGCTACCACAGAGAGGTGAGAGCTGCAGGTGGAAAAGGCTTTCTTCCTGCCATTTGCAGAGGGGACCTTCATGATAGCTACAATGATCCGGATGTAGGAGGCCAAAATGCAGACAAAGGGTGTAGCTATCACTATGCCTGCCACAATGAGCACAAAGACCTTGTTAACAGTGGTGTCAGTGCAAGAAAGCCGGAGTAGGGGAGAGAGGTCACAGAAGTAGTGAGGGAGCTTGTTGCTGCTGCAGAAAACCAAGCGGGTCATCAGGAAGATGTGGGTGAGGGAGACGAAGCAGGAAAACATCCATGGGCCACCAGCCAGCAGGCCACAGAGGCGTGGGCTCATGATGGTAGTATAGTGCAAGGGGTGACATATGGCCACGAACCGGTCATAAGCCATCACAGCAATTAAAACACTGTCCATGATGCCAAAGAAATGGAAAAAATACATCTGGGTTAGGCAGCAAGCATAGGAGATGGATTTGCTCCTAGTTTGAATGTTCACCAGCATCTTGGGGACGGTGTCGGTGGCCAGGCAGAAGTCAACCAAGGAAAGGTTGGCCAGGAAGAAGTACATGGGAGTGTGAAGGTGGGAGTTAGAGCTGATGGCCAGGATGATCAGCAGGTTTCCCACAGCTGTGACCATATACATGCAGAGGAACAGAGCAAAGAGGAGAGTCTCCCGGTCTGTTTTTTCCGAAAGTCCCAGGAGAATGAATTCAGACATGCTGGTTTGGTTCTTTGGTTCCATGGGGATGATTACTCTGAAAGTACTGAAAGAGAAAGTTGTATGATATACAATATGCAAAAGATTCTGGAAAGTTAGACTAGATCATGCCCAATTACCACACTAGCCTTTATCTCTGTTGCATCTTGTACCACTTGACAAATGGTTTACAACAACTCATATTTCAAGACTCAGTTCAAGGTGTCTCACTTGAATAATTTACATTTCAGATAAAGACTGAGAGACTGTACCACGCACAGACCGTTGTTGGAAGAGCAACTAGTAGACTTATTTCAGAATCGAATAACTTAAATCTGGAAATAACTAATGTGTAAGAATCAATAGTTAGCCAAGAAATTTATACATATAGGAAACATTTAAAATATAAGAAAAAAGCAGTAATGGGAATGTTCCTGGGTGGCACAAATGGTTTGTGCTCAACTACTAACCTGAAGATCGTCAGGTTAAAAAATCACCCAGTGGCATGGCAGAAGAAAGACCTGGCAACCTGTTTCCGTAAAGATTACAGCCAAGAAAACCCAGTTCTACTCTGTAGCACACTGGGTTGCTATGAGTGAGAATCAATTCAACAGCAGTGGGTTTGGATAGTTTTGGGTACATGCACCAAGTGGAATTAGAATAAAAATGTTGTAATGTTCTTTTTTTTTCTCTCTCTTTTTACTCCGGAGAATAGACGCATTCAGCATTTTGGACTTTCTGTGTAAATTAAAAGTGGTAACAATTTAGGTGTAACCCTTAAAATAAAAGATACAGAATGTAAAACTTACAAATTGGTAATATGGGTACAAGATAAATATAGAGATTTTGATGAAGTCCTTTGAAGTCAGCAGAAGAGCTAAAAATAGACAAATAAAAATCACAAATATGAGTAACTGCTAAAAAATGTCTGTATGACTTAATCATTAAAAATGGAGACTTTCAGATTGGACAAAGATACAAAATCCTGTTATATGATATTTACAGGGAATATACTTAAATTATATATAATTACACAAAAAGGTTGAATGCAAAGGTATGGGAAAAGATATATCAAGAAATAGCCAAAAGAAAGCTGGATAACTTATATCAAACAAAACATATTAAAGGCAAAAGGTATTAAAAGGGATAAAGAATGAAATTATGTATTATTAATACTGTTCTTTGATAAGGACAGCTTCTTCTCAGTCATGCCTGTAGGCAGAGCTCTTTCTGGCCTTAGGCCTCTGGTCTACTTGTCCTCTCACCTGGTCTCTGCCCTCTTCAAGCAAGTATTACAAAGTACTTTAGCTCTGCCAGTAAACGCCTGGGGATACGCTACTCTACCAGAAAGCCTCCGGCCTGACTATCCTCAGCTCTTGCACTCTGTGGCTCAGCACACACACTGTAACTGCCCTGCACCATGTGCTGAGAAGCTGACTGCACCGTCTCACACTGATCTGGTTCTGTTATCTCTGTTGCTCTGCTGACACTTCTTGCCACCCCATGCTGTCTCCAGTGTTACATCTCTGTCGCTCTGTTTCCTGGGTCTGGGAGGTTCTCAGGGCAGGCATCCATCTCTTCTTTTTGGAAGTAGTCAAATCCCCCTGTCTGCCTCCGGGATGGCTGATTTTTAAGCCTAACAGGATGGTAAAACTATAAAAATTGCGTGGCAGGGGCATCAGAAGTCCTCTTCTAACTTCACAAGAGAAAAAGAGAGAGAATCGACATCAACATCAGCCCAAGTCTGATTCCTACTAACGAGAGTTCAGACATAGCTTCATCCTGCAAACTTTCTGCCAGTTTTGACACCAGCTGTCCTGGTTGCAGCATTCTCTACTTCTCTGCTGGATTCAATAATCCATCGCAATGACCACACAGGACTCAGAGACTGTACTCAAAGTTATGGGGTTTATTAGGGAAGCAACAGTTTACAATTCAGGATTGGAAATGACTCAGGGCACAGCTCTTCCCCCAGGACAGCCTCTTCTCAGCCATGCCAGCAGACAGGCCTCTTTCTGGCCCTTGGCTGGAAGGCACTCAGCTCTGTCGTTTCCTTGGTTGGCACATCAATTGTACTATCCTTGCTCCACGGGCCAGGCACGTAGCACTGTCTCATACCAGCTTCCTGGTTCTGCTGCTGTTGTTTCTCTGCCACTACTTTTCACCGTCTTGTATCATCTCCGGTGTTGCAGCTTTCTCTTTCTCTGTCTCTTAGGCCTACTGAGTCTCAGAGTCCAAAGGATGCAGTCTGTCCCTATCTCTTCTTGGTTGTAATCAGGTCTCCCTTCCCACCTCTGGGATGGTTCATTTTAAGCCTGGTGGGATGGCAGAACTGACCAACTCCCTAGATTGGGTTGCATACACATTACTTGCGTGATCCTAATCCCACAAAGGTGTCGTGCACTTTATCTACATTATAAGCATGCTGTTCAATCCCCTGTTGGGCCACAGGCAACTTATTTCCACAGTCTCATCAAATCTTTTGGTAGGAGTTATAAAACTATGTGTAGAAAAACCTGTTTTTACATAAACGCATTGCTGCTAAGTTAATTCTAACTCATAGTGACCTTATAGGACAGAGTAGAATTGTCCCATATGGTTTCCAAAGAGGCTGGTGAATTTGAACTGCTGACCTTTTGGTTAGCAGCCACATCTCTTAACCACTGTGCAACCAACATTTCCATGGCTAGACAGGCAATATAGAAGCAATCCATCACATTGCAGGCCATTTCCTGGCTTTTCTAGACATGGTCATTTCATGTTTGGATAAGGACTTCCTCTCTTCCAAGCATTTCACCAGTCCATCTTTAACAATTAATCCTTCAATAAGGCAAAAGAGTCCTCAGGGTGAGGTCACTAAGGTGCCAGCCATTAAGATCTGCTACAGACATTCGTTTGATCTGGTCAGGTTCTCCAAAAATCATTTCTGCTTCACTACTTCCGGTGTCTGATAAAATTTAACCAAGAGAAGACTATTCCTTTGCTTTGAGCCTCATAAGGCATCATCATAGCAAAACTTTTAAGAAACTTTAGATTTGGCTAGTGTACTCCAGTGTATCAGTGCCTCCCCCTTAGTCCACGTATTCCCAGTTACTGCTTCTGTAACTACAGTTTTTATAATCACAATTAACACTGTTAACAGTCAACACTCACAACTGAATCATATAATCTTATCAACATCTTCCACCCTCTCTTTCTCGGACCTATCAGGAAGAGAGGAATCTATTTATTGGGGATCTTACCTTGTGTCCCTGATTTAATGTAAGTACATTCATGAAAGCATGTGAGCCAGCTTTTATCTTCCCTTCCTCCTTGTTTTAGATGGCCAGTGTTTGAATTACCGCCTGTATTAAACCAGTAGTCTGAGGACACAAGCATGTTTCTTGATCCGAAGAATCTTCTGTTCTGGTTGTAACTCGGAACATCTGCATCCATGAGCTAAGTCCAGTCCAGAGCATGCCATTAAATTGTAGCCACTTATACCAGTTTATGGTGTAAAACATCTCTCTCTTCATTTGGTTGATTCTGGCCAGCTCATCTCTAACTCTTCTGGATTGGGTCAGTGAGTACTACCCATAGGCTCAGGAGTTCAAACACCTCCCTACACTTCAAAGCAGACAAATATCTTTCTTTCACCCCTAGCCTCTATGAACTAGGTCAGTTAGCACTACCCATAGGCTCAGGAGTCCACATAACTCCCTGTACTTCAGGCTAGCAAGCCATTTCTTTCTCTTCCTTTCATCTCCAGCCACTGAGATCTAGGGAAACATGTGCCAGTGGAACATGTCCAGACTCAACCCATCTCTTCATCGCTGTACCTCCCGCTGTACCTTCCACTAAGCTTGTGGCCCCAGGTGGTCACCTCAAGTGACTATACCAGGCTGTCTACTTACCAGCTCCTTTTGATTTCCAGTCCTGGAAGGAGTTCTTCTGATGAGCACTGACTTTTTCTGTCTCAGTGTACTCAAAGGAAAACCACTTGCTTGACATTCAAAAACCAAAACAGTCTTTTTTTTTTACTTGCAGTTCCTTCCTTCAAATGTAAAACTGCTTTCTTAGCAGTTCTGGGTAGGGCTGTATGTATTTCAAATGCAAATTTGCTGACGGGCTACATTCTGAGTAGGGCTAACTGTGTTTGACCTAAACTGCCACTACTGTTTACACAGGGCTCTTGCTTTGAAATGAAGAACCTGTGTTTCTTTGAGGCAACTGCTAGTTCCATTTTTAGTACATCTAATCAAATGTTGGCTAAAGGCAGAGTTGCTTACACACTCTTTGTGATCTATAATACCCGATATTCATTTCTATCATACATTTAGTTTGTTTTACAACACTAGGTAATCCAAAGGCCCCTTAATATACATAGAACCTTCAAATAAACACACTAAAAATAAAAAACAAAAACAAACCACAAAACCTGTTGTCATAGAGTTGATTCTGACTCATAGTCACTCTATAGGGCAGAGTAGAACTGCCCCATAGAGACAGAGTTTTTAACGAGTGCCTGGTGGATTTGAATAGCTGATTTTTGGTTAGTAGGTATAGCATTTAACCACTACTGCCACCAGGGTATCCAGTAAATATATAACCCTTTTAAAACATTCCAGTTTCATTTTCTCTTCTTTATCCCTTGACAATCTTCCCATTCATATACATATGGCCTTGTCCTCTGGCTGAGTGGAACCAGAAGACCCTAACCTTCTATCAGTCATCTTACTTAACCAGCCTGGCAGTTCCTCTAAGCCATTTTTGAGTTTTTCTGCTTTCAGCTGTAGCACAATATTGCTTATTTTCCTTTCTGCCCTTACATATAACAACCAAAGTAGCCATTTAAGAGTCATAAATTTCATTTCCCACACTCCTTAGTTCTTTCTTTTACCAGATGTCATGTTTCTATGAGTCTGAAGCTATCACAATAAGTCCCACTCTGACGCATAATAAGTAATGCATAATAATACACAATAAGTAACTTACTCTGTCACTCTTGCACTCTTCCACAGCTCTTGAGAAATTTTTTAGATCTTAAGAAATGGGAGATTCAGTTGTTTCTTTCATCTTCTTGATGAAGCTGTACTCAAGAAAGCACACCTTCTGTCCTTGCGAGACACCGGAACTCAGTTTGCAGGAACTCTCATAATGTGGGAAGATCATGAATCACTAGGGACTTTAGAGACACAGTGATGGGAACAACCTAAACATCAGTATACAGAAGTCAGATGGGAACTACCCTGGTCTTTGAGAAGGTTGCATGGGCTTGAAAAGAAAGTCGGCATCCTAGGAACCGTATCACTGGATTCAAAAAGAGTTGACTGGCACTGCAGCTGAAGTAGACTGAGCTGGATGGACAAAAGGGGCCTTTGGATTCTGGGAACTGGATGCAGAAGTAGAGCCAGGTAGAATCTTCTAGTATCTCTGACAACACAGACACTTCCTCCTCCTCATTTTTTCCCTACATTCTCTCCAATTTCTCTTTCTTTTTCTCTTCTAAAGCACTTACTGGGTAATCTTTCTTCTTCTTGATGTCATCACTCAAGGTTGAATTAAACAGACTCAGTTTCTTCCCTGGTGATAGGTAATAATGACATTGGCTTAGCTTCCAGGAAAAACAAAACTAAGAAGATAAAGTTAGATCTTTGGCCCAAAAGGATGCCTTAGAAACACAGGTAGGTATCCTCCTGGCCCAAAGAAGAAAAGTTGGAGTGGGGAACAATTTGCAGGAAATGAAATATTTACAGTGTGTGGGCAAGAAGTCAATTCCCAAGATTCCTTGTTAGACAAATCACCCAATTTTGACTTGATTCCCTGAATAGTTTTGTTTCCTATGGGGCCTGTACTGACAATTTCCAGCAAACTAGGGGACACGTTTGTGTTTCTCCTTTTGCTTTGTACCTTCTCACCTGGGAACAAATCTTCCTAGTCTTTGAAAGTTTGTCTTTCCAAGGGCCAGGGCTTCTTGTAGAGGAATATTCCATTCTTCTTTGAACCCAGTATTCTCATCACTTGAAAGATCTAGAAATAATACAAATAGCCCCTAAATTCACCCATGGCCCCAACACCAAAAATAAAACTACTTTAAACCCATTTCACCTCAATAAGACTACTCTGTAAAGACACAATGGATTTTTTGTGTCTCTGGTGATGGAGGAAATAGAATTTGTCTTGATGGGTTCCAAACACAGCCAGAATCTCACTGAGTAGTGATGCCAGGGTGATGTCACTGAGGTTCTTCACACTTCTATTTCGCGGATTCAGTTTTGTGAGGTCATCCACAGACGACTGCATCAGGTGTCCAGTTAGATAACATCGTGGAAATGGCTGGTACATTAAACGCCAGTCTTAAAAAACAAACAAACAAACAAAAAACTCAAAGAAACCCCCAAACTGAAAAACCCCACAACGCTTTAGTTATGGAAAAATTCAAATGGACAAAAATAGAGAAAATAATACAGGGTTGAACCATACAAGATTGCCAATATTATGGAAATTTTGGCCAACTAAATTTTCACATGCCTCAATTCCACTTAATGTAGTGAAACCCATGTGCTCATCACTCAGCATTACTGATTATCAACTAGGGCCTTGTTTCATTAGTACTCAACCTACTTTACTGTTTTCCTGAAAATAACTTCAGAGTGAGCTCCATGAATCATAATTTTGGTATGTCTCTAAGATATAAAACTTTTCTTATGAAGAGCATAACCATGGTAGGAAACCCTGGTCATGCAGTGGTTAAGTGCTACATCTGTTAACCAAAAGGTTGGCAGTTCAAATCTGCCAGGAGCTCCTTGGAAACTCTATGGGGTAGTTCTACTCTGTCTATAGGGTCTCTGTGAGTCAGAACTGACTTGATGGCATAGGGTTTTATTTTTCATAACCACAGTATCATGATCCCACTGTTACACATTTAGTTGTGTCCCCCCAAAAGATATGTTGAAGTCCTAATATCTAGTACCTGTGAATGTGAACTGTGGAAATAAGATTTTTGGTGATTTTGTCAGTTAATGTGAGTTTGTGTTCAAATAGGATGAGTCCTAATACAATTTGAATATTACCCTCATAAAAGAGAAGAAATACAGACACAAGAAGGATAGATATGTGAAGATGAATCTTCATGCCAAGGAACAAGTTTGTGGCTTCCAGAAAATGAGAAAGGTAAGAAAAGATCTTCCCTTAGAGCCTTCAGAGAAAACAGGACCCTGTGGACACCCTGAATTCTAACTACTAGCCTCCAAAACTGTAAGTCAGCAAACTTTTGTTCACATGTGCTACCCACCATGTAGTATTTTGCTATGGTACCTCTAGGAAACTAATAATTCACTTTAAAATATCAATAATAATTACATGATATCATAGAAAACTAAAAGTAGGCCTCAATGATTTGGATGAAGACAGGCTTTCAGGACTCTTATTTGCTGATGTGGCATGACTCAAAATGGGAAGAAACAGTTGCAAACGTCCATTAATAATTGAAATATGGAATGCACAAAGTATAAATCTAGAAAAACTGGAAATCATAAAAAAGGAAATAGAACACATAAGCATTGATATTCTATGCATTACTGAGCTGAAATGGTATTGGCCAGTTTGAATCAGGCAGTCATATGCTCCACTATGCCAGGAACAACAACTTGAGAGAAATGACATTGCATTCATCATCAAAAAGAACATTTCTCTCCAAATTCTAGAGAAGAGCTAACACTACTATTACTAAAGGTATTTCAGAACATAGAAACGAATGGAACGCTCTCAGATTCATCCATGAGGCCAGTATAACCCTGATAATGAAACCAAAAAATAAAAAAAATCTACTGCTGTCAAGTCACTTCTGACTCACAGAAGTCCTATAGGACAGAGTAGAACTGCTTCATAGAGTTTGCATGGAGTGCCTGGTGGATTCAAACTGATGATCTTTTTGGTTAGCAGATGTAGCATTTAACCACTATGCCACCAGGATTTCCAGATAAAGACAACACAATAAAGGAAAATTACAGACCACTATATCTCATGAACTGGCATATCTCATGAACTTAGGTGCAAAAGTCCTCAGCAAAATTCTAGCCAATAGAACTCAACAATGTATTTTATGATCAAGTAAGATTCACACCAGGGATGCAAGGATGGCCAAACATTAGAAAAACAATCAATGTAATCAACCACATAAATTAAACAAAACACAAAACCACTTGACTTTATTAACTGATACAGAAAAAGCATTTGACAAAGTCCAAAGCCAATTCATGTTAAAAAGTCTCAGCAAAATGAGAATAGAAGGGAAACTCCTCAACATAATTAGAGGCCTCCATGAAAAGCCAACAGTTAACCTCATCTTAAACAGAGAGAGTCTGAAAGCATTCTGCTGAGAATGGGAACCAGACAAGGATACACACTGTCACCACTTTTATCTAACATTGTGCTGGAGGTTCTAGTTGGAGCAGTCAGGCAAGATAAAGAAAGGGCATCCAAATGAGTAAGGAAGAAGTAAAAGTATCTCTAGTTGAAGATGATACAATCTTATACACAGAAAACTCTAAAGAATCCACAAAGAAAAGCTACAGGAACTCATATAAGAGTTCAGATATGATGTAAAGTAAACATACCTAAGTCAGCTGGATTATTTCACACCAACAAACAGACCATCAAAAGGGAAATCACCAAATCAATATCATTTACAATAGCCCCCAAGAAGATAAAATACCTAGGAATAAATCTAACCAGAGATGTAAAAGATCCATACAAAGAAAATTATAAGACTCTACTGCAAGAAACCAAAAGAGACCTACCGAAGTGGAGAAACCTACCTTGATCATTGATAAGAGAGTGGTGAAAATGTCTATTCTACCCATAGTGATCTATATATGCAATGTAATCACAATACAATTTCCAATGTCATTTTTTAATTAGATGGAGAAACAAATCACCAACTTCATATGGAAAAGGAGGAAGCCCAGATAAGCAAAGCATTACTGAAAAAGATGATCATGGTGGGAGGCCTCACATTACCTGAATTTAGAACCTATTACACTGCCTGGTGCTGGTACAAAAACAGATACGTAGACCAACGGAACAGAACTGAGAATCCAGATATAACATCGGCCACTTTTGAGCAGCTAATATTTGACAAAGCCCCAAAGTCTGTGAAATGGGAAAAAGACAGTCTCTTCAACAAATAGTGGTGACAATATTAGATATCCATCTGTACAAAAATGAAACAAGACCCATATCTTACACCATGTACAAAAACTAACTTAAAATGGATCAAAGATCTAAATATAAAATCTAGAATAATAAAGATCATGGAAGAGAAATTAGAGACAATGCTGGGAGGTCTAATACATGGCAAAACAGACTACAAAATACTACTAACAGCGCACAAACACCGGAAGAGAAAATAGATAACTAGGAACTCTCAAAAATCAAACACTTAGGCTGGCCCAAAGACTTCACCAAAAGAGTACAAAGACTATCCCTAAGCTTGGAAAAAATTTTTTGGCAAACTCGAAACTGATCACTGTCTAATCTCCACAATCTACAAGGTACTGCAAAACCTCAACAAGAAAAAAAAACCAACCCAATTGAAAAATAAACAAAAGATATGAACAGGTACTTCACCAACAAAGACACCCAGGATGCTAACAGATACACGAGGAAATGCTCATGATCATTAGCCATTAGAGAAATTCAAATCAAAACTACAATGAGATACCATCTCACCCCAACAAAGATGGCATTAATCCAAAAAACAAAATATAAATGTTGGAGAGGTTGTGGAGAGATTGCAACTCTTCTACACTGCTGGTGGGAATGTAGAATGGTACGATCTCTATAGAAAGTGATTTAGCACTTTCTTAAAGAACTAGAACTAGAAATATCATATGATTCAGCAATCCCACTTCTTAGAGTATATCCTGGAGAAAGAAGGACTGTCACAGAAATAGATACATGCACACCAATGATTACTGCAGCATTGTCTACAGTAGCAAAAAGATGGAATCAACCTATGTGCCCATCAACAGATGAATGTGTAAACAAACTATGGTATATTCACACAACGCAATACTATACACTGATAAATAACAATGATGATCTTGGGAAACACCCGATAATGTGGAGTCATCAGGTCATCATAATATCCGGAAGGTATTATGCCGTGTGAAATCATAAAAGGACAAATAGTGTATGAAATAATTGTTATGATACAAATATTGTATGAAAGAATATTGTATGAAATCAATATTATAAGGACTCAAGAAAAGGTTTAAGCAGAGAAGAAAACAATCTTTGATGGTTACAAGGGAGGAAAGGAAGGCGGGGGTACTCACAGATTAGTTAGTAGATAGGAATTGGGTTAGGTGAAGGAGGTGACAGCACACAGTAGATGGGACATTAACACTGTTGGACTGTACTAAAAACTAAGAGGTTTCTTAGATATAACCCAATATTTTGTGGAACATAGTGGCAGGGTCAGGGATCTGGAGACCATGGTTTCATGGGACATCTAGGTCATTTGGCATGACTAAGTTTTTTGTTAAAAGAAATGGTCTGCATCCAACAGTGGTTAGTGGTGTCTGCAGTCTTAAAAGCTAGCACACTGCCATCTAAGTAGATTCAACTGGTCCCAATCCACTTGGAGCAGAAGAAATTGAAAGACATCAAAGACACGAGGAAAAGTGAGCCCAGGAGACAGAAGGGGCCAAATGATCCAGAGACGATATCAGATGGTGCGCAGCCACCACCAATGACTACCCTAACAGGGAGCGCAACATACAGTCCATGATGTACGGAAAGGAAAATGGCGATGCAGAACCAGAACTCTATTGAAAGACCAGACTTGATGATTCCTCAGAGTGGAAGTTCCCATGAGAACATGGCCCTTGGACTCTCTGTTAGCCAGGAGCTGAAAGCAGTACTGAAGCCAATTCTTCAGACAAAGATTGGATGAGACTATAACACAGAACGATGCTGGTGAAGAGTGCTTTTGGGCTTAAGTATGTACGTGAGGTTGCCTGACAAGTTCCTGTCCAGAGGAGAGAAGAGAGGATGGAGAGGCAGAGACAGGTGTTTGCTGGGTGGATGTGGAAAGTACAGGATGGAAAGGAGGAGTGTGCTGTCCCAGGATGGGGTGAATAGCTAGAGTTGTATAGCCATGTGTTTGTGGGGTTTTATACAGCAAATAACCTTGGATTATAGACTTTCACTTAAAGCACAATATTTTTTTTAAAAAGAAAACTTTATTTAACATATATTCAGAAAGGCAAAGTGGAGAAGCAGACAAGCATGCTGCCACAGCCATATCTACCTGAGTCCGAGGACTATTAGAAAATAGACAAAAATAGAAAGCAGAAAGCCGGCTGTTACAGCCTTGTCTAGGCAGGAATGGGAGAATAGGCAAGCATGCTCCCATAGCCAAGTCTGACTGTGTCCAAGGAAACTTACAGAACCATCAGTATATATTAACAGTGCTAACAGGCAAAGTCATTACAAGTTTCACCTTTCACAGATTGGCTAGAAATTGTGATTTTATACTTTGGATTTTCTTTTTAATAATCATTAATACAGGTATCGACTCGACGGCACTTGGCTTGGCCAATACGGGTATTCAGTAATGACAGTTAGGAAGATCTTTGTTGATCCAGCAAATTTTCTTTTCACTAAATGTTAATAGAAAAAGAGAAGAGTGAAAGTCTTTTGTGTTCAGTGGATTGACTTATGCGAAAGGTTTCCTGTAAAGTATTTTTCCAGGTTGTCTTTACACAGCAGGGGCCAGTTGATGTTTTTGTCATCACTGAGTCCTGCTCCAGCTGGGTTGCATTCTCTATGTTCAAGGACAAGGAATAGTGACCCCAGTATTACTTCCTAACCCACTATTTGGACTGACACTGCAATGTATGCTAGTGCAAGATTAGGGAACTGTTGGGAAAATCTAATTAAATACAAAAATATACTCCCAATCCAGAAAAATCTCTTCGCAAATGTAGAAGAGAAAGACAAGTTTTATTATTGAATAAGCATTAAACCAGAATGTGATGCATCACAGGCAATCCACTAAAGACTGCGAAAACAAGAATTTTACTCTCTGTATAGTATTAAAACAAACACAATTTTGAACAAATAATAGAAATTTATTTAAGTTTATTTAACACAGTGTGTGATTTGCAAATAGGGGAATTGTTCTGAACAGAGTCAAAAATGTTCTAAAGAAGTAAAATCTTTTACCTAATTGTTTTTCTGGCTTATCATCAGTAAAACGATTTGTGGTAATGCAGAATGCCACATAGCATTGTCTTGAAAAACAATTAAAATAAAGAAGCCCTGGTGGAGCAGTGATTAAGTGAAACATCAGTGATCTGAACACACCAGCTGCTCCACAGAAGAAAAAATTCAAAACCAAACCCACTGCTGTCAAGTCAATTCCAACTCATAGCTACCCTATAGGACGCAACAGAACTGCCCCATAGAGTTTCCAAGCAACACCTGGTGGATTTGAACTGCCAACCTTTTGGTTAGCAGCCACGGCACTTAAGCACTATGTTGCCGGAAGAAAGATGTGGCAAACCTCTCTCGTAAAGATTTAAGCCTTGGAAAACCTGTGGGTCTGTTTTACAGTGTCTTATAGCACCACTGAGTGTCCTAATCAAATGCACAGCAACAGTCTTTATAACTTGTCTGACCTTTGGTGTTTTTGTTGTGGTGTGACACATAAATGATTCTTTAAAAGAGCATAATGCCCAAGGCAATTAATTAAGCCAAGCCATTGTTCCCCCTAAAAATGAAGCTTAGGAAATCAGTATTCTCAAGACTCAAGGCTCAAAGATGAACTCAGGATGATAGCCTGGGTGGACTAACACAACCTTCATGGAATCCAGAAGAAATAAAAGCTCCATTCCTCAATACTGAGTGGATGCAACTGATTACATTCTAATGTTCCAGATAAAATTGCTTGTTTTCCCATATTTCTATGCCTGGAGGTAGATTTACAATTTGGGGCCAGGGCCACCTAGGTATGCTAATCTTTCAAGAAACTAGGAGGTAGGGAAGGAGTACATTTAAAAGTTACATTTTAAAAGGTTGGATGTCAGGTCTTTGGGAAAAAATGGAAAGGGAGCCACTTTTCTTATTTCAATGGGGACAAATAAAAGCCTTTCATTTTCAGTTTGTATTGTCTTTACAGTGCAAACTTAACATTTTGATACATAGTTTCACAAAAATGGATTGATTGCAATCTTATAAAACAAGCATAAGAAAACCTAGAAGTCAGATAAATTGAGTCCTTTATATCGTCATCTGAAAGGGCATTTTGTTGTTGTGGGTACCACCCAGTCAATTCTCATTCGTAGTGACCCTACATGACAGAGTAAAACTGCCTCCAGAGATTTTCTTGACTGTAATCTTTATGGAAGCAGATTGCCAGGTCTATTTCCTGTGGAGACTTTGGGGGGATTTGAACTGCCAGTCTTTCATTTAGCAGTCAAGTACTCAACTAGCGTGTGAACAGAGCTCCTTCAAAGTATGTAAAGGTTTATAATTTAAATAGCTCTTACTTAACAATTGTGTTCCTGGATTAATATTACCAATTATGTTGACTTATAAAAATTTTCTATCACTCTTTCTAGGAAAGGAGTTAAGGTGCAATATTTATGTGCAAAATTCTCAATATCAACACTGCCATGTATTGAAATATGTCCCCATTGGAATGTGCATAGCAATTGGTCTGGGCTGTGATTCCCAGTGCTGTATGATTGTCCACCTTTTTGTCATTTGATGGGATTTTCCTGTGGGTTGTAAATCCTATCACCATCAGTTAATAAAATAGATTAGCAGCAGTCATATTGACGAGGTTTACAGGATTGGCTAGTGTCTTAATCTAATCTCCTTTGAGACCTAAAAGAGAGAAGTGATCAGAGAGACACAGTGACCTCACACCTCTAAAAAAGCGGTACCAAGAGCACAGCATATCCTTCGGACCCGAGGTTTTTGCCCTGAGATTCTCCCAGACGAAATCAAGACTGATGCAACACAAGGATCTTCCTTCAGAGCTGACGGAGATTGTCTTCCACTTGAGCCACTGCCTCAAATTTGGACTTATAGCCTACTGCACTGTGAAAGAATAACAGTCTCTTTGTTAAAGCTACACACTTATGACAGGTGTGTTACAACAGCACTAGATTACTAAAACAGAATTCAATAGAAATGAGAATGAAAAACTGTAAGATAAGGCAATTGAGGAGAAAAGAAAAAACTTATGTACCGTCTTATCAATGAATTGATGAGAAGCAATCAAAGCAAGCAAGTTAGTGGAAAAATTGCCAACCTTTATCCTGCCTACTCAGTAATTATTCATTTGAGCATATTACTAAGATTAGTAAAGCCTGCTGATAGATATTACAATAAAGATAAATCAGTCAAGTAGCTGAAGAGAGTAGAAATATACGAGGTCTGACGATTAGGTTCATGAACTTGCCACTGTGTGCTTACATTGGCAGTGCTGTAAAAACAACTTGGTAGGGTTTCAAAACCTTGATGTATCAGTGTCTCACAGCTGTGTTCATGTCAACGTGTGGCGGTGTCTTGCTGAGTGCAGTTCATTGTTGTTGTTGCGTATTTTTATGAGCCACTGTGAGAATATCAGAGCTTGAATCAGAGCAACGAACAAACATTAAATTTCTTGTTAAACTTGTCCAGAGTGGAAGTGAAATCAGGGACATGTTAGTGCATGTTTACAGGGATAATACCATGAAGAAAATAACAGTGTACGGGTGAATTAAACATTTTTCTGAGGAGAGAGAAGGTTTCACTGATGGAGAGAGGTCAGGGTGGCCAGTAACGACCCCAAGTGCCCCAGGTGGCAGCCTGGCCTCTAGTCCCTAGGGATGGGCAGGGTTCGTCCAGTGGTAACAGGCACTTCCTTGCAAAGGGCCAAGGGACACAGAGGGTGACACTGTTGCTCTGGCTTCAGAACCTTTCAAAGGATAGCCAAATCTACTGTATGCGTTGTCATTCCAGAGCCACTATCTGTACTCACATCTGCCTTTGGGTCACTTTCAAGGGGCTCTCAGACACTCTACCAGGTTTCTCACTCTTTCTTTTCTCTTTTCCCTTACTTCTAACACCCTTCCCCTAGCCTAGGTTTCACCCAAATCAGCTACAGCTTGTCCTACTTAATACACTGTCTGGACCTCTAAGAAACTAACAATAGCACCAGCATGTTATATCAGGATGGAGGAGCCATCGACAGGGGTATTTCTAATCCTCTTCACTTCCAGCAAGCAGGGTTGTGTCATCTTCACAGCTCAGGTTGTTGATGAATCTTCCTCCAATCTGAATGCCTTGTTCTTTGTATAGTCCAGCCTCTCAAATTGTTTGCTCAGCATACAGATTGAAAAGGTCTGGTGAAAGGATACGACCCTAAGGCACACTTTTTCTGACTTTAAACCTGTGGTGTCCCATTATTCTATTCACACTGCTGCTGTACTAAAGCAAGTTCATTCCATCTGTCACTGACAGCCAAAATTCAGAGACAGGGAGAAAGTTTCAATGCTTTATTAGTAGGCAAGCATGCCAGCTGGAGACAGTGAGAATAACTTCTCCCCAAACTGTCCTGCTTGATTTACATTTCCAGTGGTTTTCATAGCCAGAATTCAAAGGCGTTGGTGTTTGTCACAGAATAATTGAACACTGTGAATTACCAAGATTAAAGAAAAGTGGTATGATTTACCCAAAATTTCATTACCTCTCTCTGAGATCTTAATCAATTCTATTTCTTCAGAGATAGGGAGAGGAATGCAGATGTGCTAAGCTGGTCTGAGGGTGACAATTCTTACATTTACTACCATTTGGTCTGAGGGTGATAATTTGAGGCAGAGGATGCAATGCAGCTTGATAACCTAGGTGACCTTTGTTAGGTTCTTACATTTACCACCAGCACGACTGCCTCTTGATCCAAATACAGATTCCTCATGAGCACAATTACATAAATGGAAAAACATGTCACGCTCATGGATAGGTAGATTCAGCTTTGTGGCAATGTCAATGCTGTCCCAAGAAATCTTCAAATACAACGCAACACTGATTCAAATACCAAAAGTTTTGTGACGATGTTGGAAAAACTAATCTTAAACTTTATATGGGAAGGGAAGAGGTCCCTGATAAGTAAGACACAATTGAAGAAGAAGAATCAGGGGTAAGTATGGAAAAATACAAAATAGACAATAGGTAAGTAGTAACTAAGTAGTAACACTATACACAATTCTGTGTTAAAAGGAACAAAACCAAACAAATAAAGTTCATTCTCTGGCCCCTGGAAGCGCTCAGCATGAATGGTGTGGGACCTAACTCCTGAATTAACTGCTGTAACCCCTCTATGGGAGAACTTTTCTCAACCTTGCTGGGAAGAGCCTACTCATTTGGCCGTACCCTTCCACAATACAAGAGGATTCAATCTGTGAGGGCATGTATGAGCTCTATGTTCTGAACTATGTCTAAATGCTGCCAGATGGGGTGAATGGTTATGCTGCCTGTTTTCTCAGACTTAGCTGCATTTTAAGATACAGCAGGTACAGTGACTAAACTGAAGTAGTTTCTATCTCTTTCAGCTAGAGTTTCCCACACAACTCAGTCAGCTCATTAGGGGTATACTTCCATATTGCCATGGAACTGCCATGTGGAGTTTCACATCTGGGATTGCTGGGTTCCTAGGCAGCCTTTATCTTATGAGTACTGAGTGGTTGTACCTGGGGGAGGGGTGTCCTCAGCACTATCAGACTCCAACGATCATTTCCACCTCAAATTCTCTACTCTGTTAGTCTTCCCATTCCATGTTTTTGCATACCAGTCACCTCTCATCAACACTGCCCTAATTCTTGCCTTTTGCATTTTCCTTCTCCCCACAGTGACTGGCTCTAATTTTCCTCATGCAAGGCTACTCAATACATCAGTCATTGTGACACAGGCCTGGTAAATATTGCCTTCTAACTGCAGTTCTTCCTGTAGAGATCTTATTCATGCTTTAGCAGCTAGCTGGGCCTCAGTGATCAGCTCAACAGCCCCAAAACAATGGCCATCTCAGAGCTGCTGCTACTCTCCTGGCTTCCTTTCCACACTTATAAAAGTGCACATTTTGCTACAACTGTGTTGTACTGCTTAGTGTTTCCAGGGTATCCTTGCATTCACTGGGTGGCCTGCATGCATGAAGGATATGAGGCAGACCTTTTTACATGGAAGCTGCTCACCAAGCTGGGATTTTCCCCAAGGCTATGTCACTCCACTGCCACTCACCATTTCTTCAGTCTCCCTCGCCAACTGTCCAGACACGGACCAATAATTTGAAATTTTCTTCCCAAATTAGAAGGTGCTGAGAGATTGAAAAGAGACAGACAACTCCTGTGTGGTGCTGAAGGGGTTTTTAGTAGGAAGATTTACATACTGAGGCAGTGGTCCCCAGCATCAGAAGGGCCAAAGCAGATCTCTACACTTGGCTGTAGGGATGGTATAGGGTTTATAGTGGTCAAGGACAAAAGTGGTTCTGTGCCCATAACACTGGGTCAACAAGGTCACTAACAAGGGCTTGCAAAACAGCAGGGAACAACAGAAAAGGCAGTGAACTAATTGAAAGCATGAGGGCAGCCATATTCGGCGTTAGAAAGACTATTTTCCCCTTCAGCCATCTACCTGTGGTATTTCTGTTATAAAAACACCAAAACCAAACCCACTGCCATTGAGTCAATTTTGACTCATAGCAGCCCTATGGGTCAGAATAGAACTGCCCCATAGAGTTTCCAAGGAGCACTCGGTGGATTTGAACTGCCAATCTTTTGGTTAGCAGATGTAGCATTTAACCACTACACCACCAGGATTTCCCCATTATATTTATGTATTTCTGTTGTAGCAGCACTAAAGATGGGAAGAGATATCTTCTTCTTATTCCATGGAAAGGTCTATTGTGTTAATAACAGACCTTATATTAACAATAGGCCCACAGATGGACAGTCAATGTCTCTAGGCATCATTTCTGGATATGACACTTGACTGTGTTGCAGCCATATGTGACCATGAGGGGAACCATTCCTAGAAAGAAGCCATGGTTGTTTTTCTCATTAGAATGAAGGCTTCCTAACTGATAGGGTTCGTTTGTTTCACACTCATCTCAAGGCACTGAGATAACTAATTATGCTAATATCATAGGTGAGAAAACTGAGTATGGTGAGTGGTGATGTTACCCCACATACATGTGGTTTACCAGTGACAGGTCAGGGTGATTACTAATTGGGAAATGAATCCTGTCTTACAGTGGGAATAACTGTGTGTTTCTTTTCATATGGCCTTATTTGCAGAATCAGGCTCAATCTAATTTACAGCTATGACCGCAGGTTTTTTATTTTTAACTGTGATTGAGTGAAAGCTTACAATGCAATTCAAATTTGCATGTTTGCCTATCTGCAGCTACCTCTGCTCTCCTTGCCTGTGACAGCACACTCCTTTCCATTCTATATGTCATATCCTCTTAACCATCTCCTGTACCCTCCTCTCACCCCCCTCTACTCCCCTCTAGTAAGAGGCCAGTAGGACGACATCCTGTAGATATCTAGAACCATAAAGTGTGCACATGATAAGTCACACTGCGTCCCCAAGTCCATTCATTCCATTCCTATCCAAAGAGTTGACCTCAGTAATGGTCAGTGATCAGGGGCAGCATCAGGTCCAGAAGCCATGCTTCAAGGGCAACTCCCAGGCCTTTGACCATCAACTGTGGTCTTTTAGTGGAGTTCTTAGGGTACACCCTTTTTTTTTCTCATGTTGCCACTGGGACTCAACGTTGTGAGGCCTATCTCAGCTGTCATTGGTGGTGGCCAGGCACCATCTGGTTCTTCTGGTCACATGTTGATACAGTTACCCATTCATGTGGATCTTTCTCTCTTCTGGGCTCTTTTTCCCTCATTTTTTTGTATGACCACAGTCTTGTTTTCATCCTTTTACACTCTAATCCACCTTTTTTTTTTTTTTTTCTGAAAATGATTCCCCCAAATGTCTATAACCAAGAATCCTGGCCCGGGATCTCTTATGAAACCTATCCAATGAAGCTGAGCTTAGAGAGTTGAAATCATTTGTCAAATAGCACAGAGCTACACAAACAGCAAAGTCAGTTTCCAATGCCAAGTTGAATTTCAATTATTGCTTTTATTAGATGGCATGAAGGTGGTTTTGATTCATAGTGACCTTAGGAACAACAGAAAAAACACTTCCTGGTCCTGTGCCATACTCACAATTGTTGTTATGCTTGAGCCCATCGTTACAGCCACTGTGCCAATTCCATCTCACTGAAGGTCTTCCTTTTTTCTGCTGATGCTCTACTTCACCAAGAACAATATCCTTCTCCAGGGCCTGGTTCCTCCTGATAACATGTCCAAAGTATGAGAGACAAAGTCTTGCCATCTTTGCTTCTGAGAAGCATTCCGGCTGTATATTTTCCAAGAGAGATTGTTTGTGTTCTGGCAGTCCATAATATATTCAATACTCTTCACCAACACTGTTAATCCAGAGGCATCACTTCTTCTTAAGTCCTCCTTATTCTTTCTCCAGCTTTTGCATGCATATGAGGTGACTGAAAACATTTGGGCTTGGATCAGTCACACCTTAGTCCTCAAACTGACATCTTTGCCTTTTAAATCTTTAAAGGGGTCTCTTGCAGCAGATTTGCCCAATGAAATGCTTCTTGATTTCTTGACTGCTCCTTCCACATGTATTGATTACGGATTGAAGTAAAATGAAGCCAATGACAACTTCAATCTTTTCTCCTTTTATCATAATATTGCGTATTGGTCCAGTTGTGAGAATTTTTCCTTTCCTTTGTTGAGGAGTAATCCACACTGAAGGCTCTACTCTTTGATCTTTATCAGCAGTTAAAATTATATCCCTCATTCTATGTCCTTTTCTAAATCTGGCTTGAATTTTCTGGCAGTTCTGTGTTGATGAAGTGTTGTGTCTGCTTTTGAATGCTCTTAGAAAAATTTTACTTGTGTGTGATATTAAAGACATCGATAATTTCTACATTTTGTCTGTGCGCAAAAATATGGATCTATTCCAATCAGTTGGCCAGGTAGCTGTCTTTCTAATTCATTTACTGAAATGTCTTAACTGGTATTCCATCAATTCCTGGAGCACTGTTTTTGTTTTTTTTTGGACAATGCTTTCAATGCAGTTTTGACTTCTTCCTGAAGTACCATCAGTTTTTGATTCTGTCTATCTCCTGAAATGGTTAAACATTCTTTTTGGTACAGTGACTTGGTGTATTGCTTTAGCTTCTTTTCATGCTTCCTGAGTCATTCAGTCTTTTCTCCATAGACTGAATCTACGAATCTCTCAATATTACATAGAATCTTTCAGTATTACATAGAATCCCTCAATATTGCAACTCGAGACTTGAAATTTCTCTTCAGTTTTTTAACTTGAGAAATGCTGAACATTTTCTTCCCTTTTAGTTTTCTCACCTTAGGTCTTCATTATAATACTTTACTTTGTCTTCTTACAGAACCTTCTGAAATTTTCTGTTTACCTCTTTCTTTTTGTTACTTCTTTTGCTTTAGCCTTTCTGTGTTCAAGAGCAACTTTCAGAGTATCTTCCGACATTCACTTTGTTTTTTCTTTCTTTCCTGTCTTTTTACTTACCTCTTGATTTCTTTATGTATGATGTCCTTCCACAGTTCCTCTCGTCTTCATGATTAATGTGTAATGAGTCAAATCTATTCTTGAGATGTTCTCCAAATTTACATGGAATATACTCAAGGTCATACTTTGGCTCTTATTAGTTTGTTTTCATTTTCTTCAGCTTTAAACTTGATTATAAGCAATTGATGGTCTGTTTCAGAGTCGTCTTCTGACCTTGTTTTGGCAGATGATATCAATCTTTTCCATTGTCTCTTTCCAGAGATGTAGACAGTTTGATTCCTGTGTGTTCCATTTGATGAAGTTTGTGTATGTAGTCACTGTCTATGCAGGCAAAAGGAGGTATTTGCAATGAAGTCATTGGTCTTATAAAATTCTATTGTGTGATCTCTGGCATCATTTCCATCAACAGGGCTCTGTTTTCAACTACTGATCCTTTTCCTTTGTTTCCAACTTTTGCATTCCAAACATCTATAGTTATCTTTGCATCTTGATTCTGTGTTTGATCAATTTCTGCCTGCAGAAGTTGGTAGAAGTCTTCAGTTTCCTTACTTTTGGTCTTAATGGTTTATGCACGAATTCAGTTAATAGTTGTATTAACTGTTCTTCCTTGTAGATGTACAGATATTATCCTATCACTGACAGCCTTATACTTTAGGATAGAGCTTGAACTGTTCTTTTCGATGATGAACGCAATAGCATTTCTTTTAATTCATCATTCTTGGCATGGTATACCATATGATTGTCTGATTCAAAATGGTTCATTTCATACTAGTAATGCCTAGGATATAGATGTTTATATGTTCTGTTTTGTTTCTGATAATTTCCAATTTTCCTAGATTCACGCTTTGCATATTCCATGTTTCTATTATTAATGGATGTTTGCAGTGGTTTCTCTCCTTTTAAGTCACGTTGCATCAGTAAATAAAGGTACCAAAAACTTACTAACTCTACCTATGTCATCAGGGTCAACACTATTTTGAGGAGGTTGCTCTTATTCAGTAGTATTTTTAATTCCTTCCAACCTGAAGGGCTGATGTTCTGGCACTGTATCAAACAATATTCTGCTGCTGTTTATAAGGCTTTCACTGGCTAATTAAAAGAGGTAAGCTGCCCATTCCTTCGTCCTAGTTTGTCTTAGTCTGGAAGCTCTGTTAAAATCTGTTCATCATGGGTGACTCTTCTGGTATTTGAAATACTAGTAGCATAGCTCCCAATGTTACAGCAACATGCAAGCAAGCCACTCTGGTAAGTCAAACTGACAGATGTGTAGGGGAATTTCGATTAGCCAGCATGTTATCTAGTCATGTTATCTAGAAGAATGTAGAAGTTGATGTGTCAGACATTCTAGCTCACGGATACTTTTTCACTCAGATGCAATCTGGAAACCCAACCCAAAGCAGATGATATTATCACTGAAAAGGAGGTACGCACCTGAAACTATTACTAAAGGCTCTCTTCACTTCCCTGTTTCTCAGGCTGTAGATGAAGAGGTTCACCATGGGAGCTAACATAGTGTACATCATTGAAGACACTGGAGTCTTCCTGGAAGATTATGTAAATACAGCATTAATGCACCAAATGCTGTGCCATAGAATGAAGAAATAATTGAGAGATGAGACCCATAGTAGGGAAAACTTTATTCATTCCATCCACTGATGGTATTCTCAAAATGAAGGAGACAATTTGAATACAATCGAAAGTGATTCCAGAGAGAGGAACACCATCTAATATGGTAACTGCAAAATATAAGATGTTATTGATTAGGGTATCATAACAGGCAATCTTGATGACCTGAAGAACTTCACAGGAGATTTCCAGGTCTGCGCAGAAAGACAGTTATAACACCATCAGACCATGAGAGTGTTCATGATGCTAATGAACAAAGTACAATCAGCAGGCTACCGAGTCGGGGGTTCACGATGATGTCATACCACAGTGGGTGACAAATGGCCACATAGTGCCCACAGGCCATTGCTGTACGGATAAAATTTTCCAAGTAGCAAAAATAAACAGCCTCTGTGAGGGATGCTCTGATTCTGTGCTTAGAGGTTCATTAGCATTTTTGAGATTATGGTTGTACTAAATTAAATGATAGTAAAAGACAGGCTGGGTAGGAAGAAGTACATGGGGGGTGTGGAGGTGGGAGTCCAGGCTGATGGCTACAATGATGAGTAGATTCCCAAGAGCAGTCACTAGGTACAGGTACACCTGAAACTGGCAAAAAAGGAGAGACTGTAGTTCCATGTCCTCTGTCAGTCCCAGGAAAAGGAATTCTGAAATATCTGTTTGAATTCTGGGTTCCGTATTGTTGATAAATCTAATGGAAAAGACTCAGTGACAAGACTATCAACTGAATGGTCCCTAAAACAGCAGAAGCAGCATCATTAGTGGCAAATGGCATCTTGTGGAAGGAAAGGAGAGAAAAGGAGGGTAACACAAACGTGGTACCTTCAGCATGCATAGTTTTGGTCATTAGAAAAAGAGATCTGAAGCTAGTGTAGCACAGTATCAACAGCGATCTAATCTGGACACGGTTGTGATTTTTTTTTTTATTTTTTATTTAACATAACTGAGTGAAAATGTACATTCACATGTAAATTTACATGCCCCCCTATATGCAGCTTCCACTGCTCTCCCTGTCCGGTGACTGCACACTATTCCTCTCTGCTCCATACATGTCTCATCCTCCCAACAGTCTCCTCTCCGTCCACTCCCCTTCCTCTAGCCAGAGGTCAGCAAGATGATATCCTATAGATGTATAGAACCATAAAGGGCTTCCAACATATGGTTACTCTGCATTGCCAAGTCCATTCCATTCCTGTCCAAAGAGTGGACCTTTGTTATAATTTATGGGAACGGGCAGCATCAGGGCCGGGGGCCATGCTCTCAGAGGAACCCCAAAACCGCTGGACCATCAATTGAGGTCTTTTAGTGGAGATCTCATGATGCACCTCTTTTTATTCTTGTGTTGCTGGTGAGGCTCCTCTCTGTGAGCTCTGTCATGGCTATCACTGGTGGTGGCCGGGCACCATCCGGTTCTTCCGGTCTCAGGTCGATGTAGGCACCCACTCTTGTGGGTCTCTCTGTCTTCTCGGTTGTCTTTACCGCATGCCATTTTGGCCCTCGGTGAGCATCCGTTCCTGCTGAGTTGGGACCATTTGCTGTGTCCTCGGATGGCAGCTTGGCAGCTTTTAAGACCCCAGACGCCACTCACCAATGTGGGGTGCAGAGAGCTCTCTTAGCAAAACGCTAGTTGTGCCAATTGGCCTGGAATTCGCCTAAGAGCGTGGTCCCCTGCCCCGAACCCCAGCTACTCTATCCTTGCAGTATTGAGTTAAGATGGAAGGAGTACTCAAGTTATGCTGAAGTCCACTTAATGTTGTTCTTGTTCCTAATGTGTGCTGTCACCGCTTTCTCCCAACTAGATTTCTAGTAACTACCTAAACTAAACCCTCCCCCCTTCCCCCCCTCCCTCCCTCCCCTCCCTTGCAGCTGTCAAAGAGTCTTTTCTTCTATACACAAGTCTGTTTTTGAGATCTTATCGTAGAGGTCTCATACAGTATTTATCCTTTTGTCGCTGACTACTCTCACTCAACATAATGTCTTCCAGTTGAAACCAGGTTAGGAGATGTTTCCTGGAATCATCGTTATTCTTTATCATTGCGTAGTGCTCCATTGAGTATATGTACCACAGTTTACCTATCCATTCTTCTATTGTTGGGCATCTGGGTTGATTCCACCTTTTTGCTATTGTGGACTGTGCCGCGATAAACATTCTGGTGCATGTGTCCGTTGGTGTGAAAGGCCTTGAATCTGTAGGATATATTCTAAGTAGTGGAATTACTGGGTCAAATGGTATATCAATATCCATTTTTTTAAGGAAACGCCAGATTGCCTTCCGAAGAGGCTGGACCATTTTGCAACCCCACCAACAGTGTAGGAGGGTTCCACTTTCTCCACAGCCTCTCCAGCATTTGTTGTTTTGTGTTTTCTGGATCATGGCCAATCTTGTTGGGGTGAGATGGTATCTCATTGTTGTCTTGATTTGAATTTCTTTAATAGCTAAAGATCGTGAACATGTCCGCATGTGTTTTTTGGCTGCCTGGATCTCCTCTTTAGTGAAGTATCTGTCCATCTCCTTTGCCCATCGCTTAATTGGATGGTTTATCTTCTTCTTATTGATATTTTGTAGTATCTTATAGATTATGGAGATCAGGCGTCGATCTGACATAGAGTTGCCAAATATTTTTTCCCACTCTGTGGGTGTTCTTTTAATTCTATTAATAAAGTCTTTGGATGAGCAAAAGTGTTTGATTCTTAATAGTTCCCATTTGTCTACTTTCTCTTCTGTTGATTGAGGTTTCTTTGACAGATTTTGGAGTCTGTCCTCATTGTGTATTAAAACTTCCATTGTTGTTCCTACCTTTTCTTCGATGAGCTTTATCGTTTTAGGTTTGAAATTTAGGTCTTTTATCCAGTTGGAGTTGGTTTTTGTATAAGGTGTAAGATATGGATCTTGATTCAGTTTGTTGCAGATGGATAACCAATTTTGCCAGCACCATTTGTTGAAGATGCTGTTTTTACCCCAGTTTAATGTCTTAGGGGGTTGTGATTTTTTTTTTCCGTTAGATTATTCGTGCTCTTGTGATCATTTAAAATATTTGGCAATTTTATAAATAGAAACACACTACAGAGGCAGCCTGACGAGCCTGTCTAGGCCTCTTCTTCCTTTCCCAGAAATCAGCGACAACCAACAGAGATAATAGGAAGATGTATAAAGAACCACAAAGATAAGATGAATTTGACAAATCCTTCACCACCACCTCTTTCACAAAAATGCAAGTAAATGACAGCGATGTTTGAGATGGGGCAGATTACTGCTCAGGATGATAATGATTCCTGCCATTGTAAAAACAGAGTAGGAAACTAGCAGAATGAGGGACTGATATTGGTACAAAGATACAAGGAAACATCAGAAAGCTGAGAGACGGCAGGAACCAATGGAGACTTGGTTCCAATCCTTTTCTGTGTGTACTCTCTTCATAAGCATCATTCTCCTGGAGTTACCTATAGTGAAACATCTGCCCTTATTTTCAACATTAATTAAGGGATTTAGGTTACCTGGCTGGTATCCCTGAGGAATGATCCTTGACATCTGCCCTGGATGTTGGATGATGTAGACTGAAGATCTGTTTTCACGTTTTCAGGAAAGGCATGGGGACATAGTGAGGCACCAGGCTCCTGGGCCTGAGGACCATATGTGGGTGGAATCTCAGTTGTGTTGCTTCCTGGCTGAAGAAGGACTGTTGAATGAGGTGGTCAAAGGCAGACTATGTGTAGTTTCTGTATCCCTGGTGGTTTCATATTCTAAGTTACATGTTAACTAAATACTTTCATTGTTATTCTGATTCCAGCATAGTACAAATCCTTAAAGACCAAGACTTAAAAAGGTAGAATTTAGGATGAATGATTTTCTGCTCCTTGGAGGCTGGCTGTATGTCATTCACCTCTCCACCTCTTTCTGCTCATTGCCATTTCACATGTGTTAAACATGTGGACACATCTTCCTTTTCTAATTGTATTCCAGTGGTCTTTTTTCAGGTATAACTGAGAGCATCTCTATCTTGTTAATGGTGTTAGGAAGCCTGACTCTCATTCAAGGTGTGAAGATATAGTTCATGTTTATGGGTATAGATAATATATTTAGAAATATATTTAAGATAGTGTCAAACACAAATACTTGGCATTTTTTCTAAGTCATTTAATGTCCCCTAAGCTTCAATATTTAACTTTTTATTGTTTTTTCATTTTTTAAATTGTACTTTGTATGATGGCTTACAAAACAAACTAGCTTCTCCTTAAACAGTTCGTACACATATTGTTTTATGATACTGGTTAACAGCTCAATGACACGTCAACATTCTCTGTTCTCAACCAGCTTTCCTGTCACCTCCTGTCTTCCAGTTCTTGCTCCTGGGCTGGTGTGCTCTTATAGTCTCATTTTGTTTTACAGGCTTGTCTAATCTTGGACTAAAGGGTGAACCCCAGAAGTGACTTTATTACTGAACTAAAAGGCTGTCTGGGCATTTACTTTGTAAATTTTTATATGTAGCATATTCTAAGTTATTCTCTGTGATCACTTCTGACCATGTGTGCTTTGTAGACATTGTTGTTGTTGTTGTTGACAGGTGTCACTGAGTTGGTTCTGCCTCATGGTGACCCTACGTACAACAGAATGAAACACTGTCAGGTCCTGTTCCATGCTCACAATCGTTGCCATGCTTGAACCCACTGTTGCAGCCGCTGTGACAATCCATCTTGTGGAGGGACTTCCTTTTTTTTGCTGTCCCTCTGCTTCATCAAACACGATGAACTTCTCCAGGGACTGATCCCTCCAGGCAACTTGGCAGAAAGTATGTAAGATGTAGTCTCATCGTCCTAACTTCTAAGAGGCACTCTGGTTGTACCTGTTTTAAGACAGATCTGTTCATTTTTTTTTGGCAGCCCATGGTATATTCAGTATTCTTCTCCAGTATCACAATTCAAAAGTATCAATTTTTCTTCTATCTTCCTTATTCATTGTCCAGCTTTTGCATGTGTGTGACGTGATTGAAAGTATCCAGACGTGGGTTAGGTGCACCTTAGTTTTCAACCACTTAGGGAAACTCTCCAAAGGGTAATAATAGTTAATCTCCTATACTCAATAACTAATCCCCCAACATATCTCAGTGGTGGAAATGAGCAGGAGTTTTATAATAGCAAAAAGTAACTATCGAAAGTTCTATCATTAAAAAGGAGAACTTTTGTGATATTACTAATTCCAACATAAAAGTATGGAGCACTGAGAATAAACGACGTAGTGCTACACCCAACAAGTCCAAATCTCAAACACAAGAGATGAGACAAACAACTAAGACTGAGAATTCATATATGGAGATTAAAAATATAGAACCAGAACCATTCACCAAGGAAATAAGAATCTATTCAAGCAGTAGTACTCAGACAATTGGATAGTCACCTGTGAAAACAAAACAACCCAAATTAAAAGAAATATGGCACCAGAAAAAGATTACCAACTTTTACCATGCCTAACAATAATTAAAAAAAGAGAAGGTTTTTCATTTTAACTTAAATTTTTTTAACCAATAATTATTTATTTGATTGTATTTCCAAAAGTTGAAAGAGCCTCTGGTAGACATGTATTACAATAAAGGCTAATCAACGCAACTGCTGAAGCAAGTGACAAAAATATGTGAACACAGAAGACCAAAAGGGTAGCATGACTTATGAGTATTGACATGATAGGAACAGAATGATATTTGTTAAGTTTCATTGAAAACTTGCTGTGTTAGCTACCTAGTGCTGCTATAACAGAAATACCACAAGGGGGTGGCTTTAACAAACAGAAATTTATTTCATTGCAGTACAAGTAAGCATGAAGTCCAAATCCAGGGATCAGCTCCAGAAGTCTTCCTCAATTGGCCTTTTTCCCCTGGACTAGTTGCTTCTTCGCGCAGAGATCCGCAGTCCAAAGGAGGCACTCTGCTCCCAGCACTACTTCCTTGGTAATATGAGTCTCCGTGTCTCTCTGCTCACTTTTTTCTTTTATATCCCAAGAGATAGCCTCGGCACTATCCAAGCTTGTAGATTGAGTTCTGCCTTAACACTAACACAGCTGCCACCCATTCTGTCTCATTAACATCTAAAAGCAGGTTTTATAATGTGGGAAAAATCACATAGTACTAGAAATCATAGTCCACTCAAATTGATACACACATTTTTTAGGGAGGATCTCCTACAACCGAGAAAGCAGTTCTAGAAGCAGAGCACGTCCTTTGGACTGGGGTACCTGTATGAGGAGGCTCCTAGTCTAGGGGAAGCAGGCTGACTGAGGAAGCCTTCCCTTAGAGCTGATGCCCTGAATTTAGACTTTAAGCCTGCTTTAAAGAAATTTAATTTCTTTTTGTTAAAGCTGTCCACTTAGGGTATTTCTGTTATAGCAGCACTAGCTGACTAAAACGTCTACTATGTGCCAAGCATTGTACTACTGCTTTTAGTGGTTCTAAGGACTGAGCTCCCAACAGTCTTAGACTCTGGAAGGTAGTTTAAAGCTAAAATAGTAATCATTTCCCCCTACATCAGTAATAGATTAAGAAGGGGCATATGATCCTATTCTCATTGATGAGATGAGAGGGTGCATTAGTTTCATTTGGCTACCATGGTTAAAAGAAAAAAAAGAAAAGAAATAAAACATTATGGGAATGTTGCAAGGATTACAAATGCACAGTGATAACCCCTGGGCTCAGGTATGGCTGGGGTGGTCACAAGTAGACTACTTCCAATCTTTGTGGTCCTTAGAGTTGAATGTCCAAAGCTCCTTTTAGTAAAATTTTGCTGTCATTCTGATCTCAAGGGAGTGCAAATCCTTAGTGAAGAAGACCCAGAGAAAGAAAAGCCTTGCATTGGTAATTCCCACACCCAAAGGGCAGAAATGGTGATATAATAGTTAAGAACTGTGGCTGTTAATCAAAAGGTCAGCAGTTCAAATCTACCAGGTGCTCCTTGGAAACTGTATAGGGAAGTTTCACTCTGTTCTTTATGGTTGCTATGAATTGGAATCAACTGTAAAGCATGGGTTTGGTTTTTGGTTTTTTGAGGACAGAAATATGCCATTCACTTTCCTCCAATTGTTTCTGCTCACATTCATTGAAGGCTCTTTTCACATATAGATAACTTCCCTTCTGTAATTAGATTCTAGTCTCCTATGTTTAGGTACATCCAAAGATCACTTTTTCTTTAAAAATTTATTTGTTGTGATTGAATAAAAGTGTACACTCCAGTTTAAATTTGCATGCCTGCCTATGTGCAACTCCTATTGCTCTCCTTGCCTGGTGACAGCACACTCCACCTTTCTGTACTATACAAGTGGTATCCTCTTAATAACCTCCTGTCCCCTCTTCTCCACCCTCTCCACTCCCCTCTAGCAAGAGGCCAGGAGGACGACATCCTACAGATGCATCGAACCGTAAAGTGCACACACAATATGGTTGCTAGATCACAATCTTAACGGTAGTATCAGGAAGACTGACGCCACATTCAGGCTCTAAAAGTTAGTTTATTTTGTGGGTATAGGTACAGTACCTGTACAAATACAAGTGGTGATATAGCAAAAGTACTCTCAAATTTTAATTCTAAGACCTACTTATACATATGGCTCAATGAATGTTGATGCTATTAGTTCATATTCTATTTAGCACTTTTGATATAGTGTCAAGGAACCCCTGGCAGAGTAGTGGTTAAGCAATGCAATATACCTTTTTCCCCTCAAATTACAGATCATAGGGTGCAATTACAGCTTTTTATTGTCTAGATTATTGTAGTAAATTGCAAATTATGACCGAAGTATTACATCTGTGGTAAGTCTGTGGTTATAACTGAGTGCCTTTGGGTCTTGTTTGTTATGATGACAAATGCATTTTTAGCTGAGTGTTATACTGCAAAAACTAAGACCTGTAATTTGGGTACAGGGCTAGGTACAATAGACATATCATTCAGAAGAGAGAATCCAGATAAAGACCAACATACAAATAGTTTATTGATTATAGAAGTGGCATGACAGCAACTGGATTTAATAAAAGGGAGCTACAACCTAAAAATGAATTTGACTATCTGTCTCACATCAGAGGTAAAGATAAATTCCAGGTAGACACATGCCTCAAATGTGAAAGGTAAAATCATAAATCTTAAGTCTGAGATAAGTAAAATCATCACAAATAAGATCTATTCAACAAAGTCCATTAAATAATGAGTTATACAACTATATTAAAACTAAGAACATGTATTTATTCAATAACACTATAAAAGATATGCAAAAATGAGCTACACACCTAAAGACACAACTAGCAATGCACAAACCGACAGAAGTTAATATCCTGATTACATAAAGAACAATTATAAAATAATAAGGAAAGATAAACAGCCCAAAAGAAATAGCAGAAGATAAAATTACTGGCAGGGGAAAAATAAAAACAACAAAACAAACAAAGAAACCAAACCAATTATAGCTCCGTTGATTCTGACTGATGGGAAGTCTACGTGTGTCAGAGGAGAACTATCCTCCATAGGATTTTTGTTTCAGTCAGCTGGTACTGCTCTAACAGAAATACCACAAGCAGATGGCTTTGAAAGAGAAATGTTTATTCTTATACAGTCCAGTAGGCTATAAGCCTGAATTCAGAATTTCTGTTTGAGGGGAAGGCTTTCCCTCTTTGTTGGCTCTGGAGGAATGTCCCTGTGTTGCATCAGGTTTTGATCACGAAGCATCTTGGTTCAGGAACCTCAGGTCAGAAGGATGCTGCTTTCTTGATGGTACAAGGTTCTCAAATCTCTCTGCTAGCTTCTTTCATTTATATCTCCATAGACTGTCTCAAGGCACAAAACAGTCACATGCTGAGCCTGTCCCACAAGACTGCCACCCATCCACCCTCATTAACGTCATAGAGGCAGGATTTTCAATAGGGAGGACATCATACAGTGCCAGGGATCTTGGCCTAGTCAAATTTCTACACACATATTTATTTATTTATTTATTATGATTGAATGAAAATGTACATTCCCATATAAATTTGCATGCTCACCTATATGCAGATCCCACTGCTCTCCCTGCTCGATGACAGCACTCTCTTCCTCTCTGCTCCATACGTGTCCTATCCTCCCAACAGTCTTCTATCCCTTCATCTCCACCCACTCTCCTTCCTACAGTAAGAGGTCCACAGGATGACAACCTATAGACGCATAGAGCCATAAAGTGCCCAGAAAATATGGTCACTCTGTCTACACACATTTTTTGGAGAACGCAGTTCAATCTACGGTTTTCAATGGTTGGCTTTTCAGAAGTAGGTCACCAGGCTTTCCTCCAGGTTGATTCTAGGCAGACCCCGACAGCTAACCTTTCAGTTGGCAGCTGTGATTTAAAACAGTGTGTACCACCAGAAACTCCAAGGGAAAAATAAATGGCCAATAAATAGGAGGAAAGTCTCTCAACTTCACTAATAATTAAATGCCAAATAAAGAAATAATGTGTACATCACTAAATCATCAGACTAAATGAAAACATGTGGCAATGATACGAGTATCAGGAGTTTCTTGTTGATGTTTAAATTGGTTCATCCACTTAAGAAAACTCTTCGCAAGTTTCCCAAGGAGATTAGGTACTCCACTTACACTCAGAATTCCGCCTCAGAAATAAAGCTCACCCTCAACTGCTCCAGGACACATGTATGACAGCATTCAAGCATTTATTCATTATAAAAAAGCAACTATCAAAATTTCCATCAACACCAGAAAGAATATCTATTTTGAAACATCACCATACATCATTTAAAAATGTGTACACTGAAAATAAATAAATTACTGCACTGCTACACACAGCAACGTAATTGAATTTTGAAGGTACATTAAGGAGGAAAATTCTTACAATTAACAAGTTAGATTAAGATCCACCCTATTCCACCCTACTCCACCATGACCACTTGTTGACTGATGACCATCCTCAAACAAGATCAAATTTACAGTTACCAGGATTTAGGCCCTCAGCTTATTCTTCTAGAAATTCAATCCACAGAATGTGCTTGTTGTTAGGTGCCACTGAATCAGTTCCAGACTCAGGGTGACCCTATGTACAACAGAAGGAAACAGTGCCCAGTCCTGTGTCATCCTCCCAATCGTTGTTATGTGAAGTCCATCATTGCAGCCACTGTGTCGGTTCATTTCACTGATAGTCTTTCTCTATTTCACTCACCCTCTATTTTACTAAGCATGACATCTTTCTCTAGGCTACTAATCCTTCCTGATAAGATGTTCTAAGTATGTGAGGTGTACTCTTACATTCTTGTTTCTAAGGAGCATTCTGGTTGTATTTCTTCCAAGATAGAGTTGTTCATCCTTTCCGCAGTCCGTGGCATGTTCAATATTCACCTCCAATACCACAATTCACAGACGCTACTTCTTCTTTGGTCTTCAATATTCATTGTTCAGTTTTTACATGGATACAGGTGTTTGAAAACACCATGGCTTGGGTGAGGCACACCTTAGTCTTCAAGGTGACACCTTTTCTTTCGAACAATTTAAAGAGGTCTTGCGCTGGAGATTTCCACAGTGCAATGCGTCTTTTGATTTTTTGACTGCTGCTTCCGTGGGTGTTGATTCTAGTAAAATGAAATCTTTGACAACTTGAACCTTCCTTTATCATGATGCTGCTTACTGGTCCAGCCAAGAGGATTTTTGTTTTCTTAATGTTGAGCTGTAATCCGTACTGAAAGCTTCAGTTTTTGATCTTCATTAATAAGTGCTTGAAGTCCCCTTCACTTTTAGCAAGCAAGATTGTATCATCTACATAATGCAGGCTATTAATAAATCTCCTTCCAATTATAATGCCCTATTGTTCTCCATATGGTCAAGTTTCTCAGATTATTTGCTCAGCAGACAGAGTGAAGACATAGGTTAATGGAATTCGACAAAACAGAAGAACATCAGAGAAGGATAAATACTTAATTCAAGATAGTGCTTGCCAGTGGGAGGATAGAAGGAAATGTGAATGAAAGACATTTTAAATTAATTCTGTGGTTGTGGAAACCCTGGGGCATAGTGGTTAAGTGCTACATCTACTAGCCAAAAGGTGAGCAGTTCAAATCTGCCAGGCGCTCCTTGGAAACTCTATGGATCAGTTCTACTCTGTCCTACAGTGTTGCTATGAATCAGTATCATCTTCATGGCAGTGGGTTTGGTTTGGGTTGACATAACTTCATTTCTTAATCCAGGGGTTAGGCATATAAGTTTTCATTATATTGGTATTCTTCAAGAGCTACAAATACATCACATATACCACTTTGCATATGATATTTTAATTTTAATAAGTTAAACTGAAAAGATTTCAAATTCTAGATTCCTTCAAAGTCCATTTTCTAAATATATTCTTTCACGTTCTTTTAATATTTACATTATGCTTCTCTGACGTTAGCATACATCAAAATCTCAAAAAGTGATTATTAATAATGTGTATCATAGGCATGTCTCACCAGAGACAAAGTCAGTAGTTCTTGAGGGAGGGATGGAAAGGGGCAGTATTAACAAAGATCTGAGGTGACTTATATCTGCAGCTGTTCTGGGGACATAAATGGAGCAGCTTTGCATTACAAGATACATGGTGTGCCAGGTGAGGGGCTGTCCTCCCAATGTGCTGCAAACACAATCCTGCCACCACCAACAATGATGACCTGAACAGTAACTCTAGCTACACTCCACTGATTCTCCTACAAAACCTGAATTGTCGTTACTGTCATACTACAGAGATAATTCTGACTGATGACACTGCTTCTTTGGGCCTGTAGAAAAAGTGATCTCCCTAAATCTGCCAGCTTCTCTTTTCTGCTGTTCTGCTGTACATTCAACATGTCTTCTTTAAAATATAGTGCATCTTCACAGAAATATGTTTTCTTCACAAATACACATTAAGAAGTTTTACATAACCCCCTGTCTTAGTCATTTGTTACTGCTCTAACAGTACTCTAGCAAAAGAAAGTTGATTCTCATGAAGTCCAGTAGTCTAGAAGTTCTAGTGCAGGGTGCTGGCTCCAGGGGAACACACACACTCTCTGTCAGCTCTGGAGGAAGGACTATGTGCTGCATCAGTCTTTCTTTGGTCTGAGAGCTTCTTGGTGCAGGAATATCAGGTCTAAAGGATGTGCTCTGCTCTCAGTGCTGCTTTCTTGAGGCATGAGGTTCCTACTCCCCACTTGCCTCCACATCCTTTTATCCCTTGTAGGACATGGGGATAAAAGGTGGTACAAGCCACACTCCAGTAAAACTCCTCCTACACCGGGGCAAGGAGGCAACCTTAGAAAGGTTCACAGTTCCACCCTAATCCTCTTTAACGTAATCCAGTCTATTAACCACAGTTAGAAATTAGGATTTACTACCTAGAAAAAAATCACAAAATGGAGGGAAATCACATAACACTGGGAATCACGGCCCAGCCAAATTACTACACGTTTTGGGGAGGACACAATACAATCGATGACAATCTCTAAGAGTATAGCAAACTGTCTAAAACTATAACGATTTAATTAATTTTATACAACTTCTTTTTGGAGTCAGCAGGGATGAAGGAAAAAAACTTAAATAACAACTAAGGAAAAAGTAACATCTCATATACATTCTTGTCAATAAATCAGTGAGAAAGGCTCAAAGCAGACGTATTTCCAAAAAATGATTCCAAACTCTACCTAAATAATTATTCATCTTATTATATTACTGATATTACTAGATATTATTACTAGATAATACTATGTTACTAGATAGTACAATAAAGGGGAAAGCAATGAAATCGCTGAATCAAGTGTTAGAAGTGTTTGACAGCAAGGAGTAACAAGCATTATAGATAATGGTAGCATATAGAACATAATGATTCTGGTTGAATTTTACTGAGAATTTTTGTCAGCCATTGCATTCAGTGTTTTTTCTAGTTATAGTTATAGTTATAATTCTAGTTATAAAATCTAAATGGTCAGCCTGGAGCTCTCATAGTAATTGCTTTACCCCATAGCAGAAATTTGCTGAGGAAGGGATATATGATCCCATTCTAGGTGATGAGATAAGACGAGATGACTTCTGCATGACTCTTTGGCAAGGTCTATTAACAATAGACCTTGTATTAACAACAGATCCAGAGAAGGATAGTTGGTTTTGAGGTTCTGAGTATCATGTGTGGATACCACAACTGGACCTGTTGCAGCCGTGCTAGGATGGAGTCACCTTGTAGGAGGCTGAACGAAGCCTGCTGTCTTATTCCTGTATATTCTCTACTTCTGAAGTCCTTGTGATGAAATCATGTTAAAGGGTTTATATTTTCTTATTAGAACTGAAGATTTCTTCACTAATAAGGTTCACTATCTCACAATCATTTGAAGCCAATGAGATCATCTAATTTGTCCATTTTATAGCCACTGAAACTGATTATAGTGAACACCGATAGTACCCGGAATCCATGTAGTTTACCAGTGACAGGCCTCAGTAACTACTAATTGGGAAATGAAAAGTAAGTTCTTTTCTCTCACAGTGGGACTAATTATTTGTTTTTATTCACATGGCTCTACTCATGGCATCAGATTGACACTAGTCTCTGGCTCTTCCTGTAGACTTGCTGTATTCTTTCTGGGCCCTTTCCACCTTCTCCCACTTTCCTTCTGCTGAAATTCCTGCCTGCTAAAATCACATAACAAGGACACCTGTTACAGGTGCTGGTTCTATGCAGCTTGACCAGATAAACTGAGATTAGTGAGTTGAAATTATTTGTCAGAAAGTACAGAGCTACACAAAGAGCAAAGTCTGGGTCTAATCCCAAGTTAAATTGTACTTAGCCATTGTGTAATCTTGTTATTTTAGGAGAATGTAGTAATAGGAGGGTGAGGAGTTCCGGCTCAAGAGCATTCTTTCACGTCTGTGCTTTCTAGGAATCCAGACCAGATAACTTCATCACTGAAAAACATGTATGCACCTGATAATGTTTCTCAAGGCTCCCTTCATGTCCCTGTTTCTTAGGCTGTAGATGAAGGGGTTCATCATGGGAGTGACCATAGTGTACATTAGTGATGCTACTGCAGTCTTCCTGGAAGAGTGTGTAAATGCTGCACTGATGTACGTCCCTAAACCTGTCCCATAGAACAAGGAAACAACTGAGAGGTGAGACCCACAGGTGGAAAAAGCTTTATACTTTCCACCCACTGATGACATTCTCAAAATGGAGGAAACAATTTGATTATAAGAGAAAATGATTCCAGAGAGAGGAACACCACCCAGTACGGTAGCTGCAAAATATAAGAAGATATTATTGAGGAGAGTATCAGAACAGGCAATTTTGAGGACCTGAATAATTTCACAGAAGAAGTAGGGAATCTCCCAATGTTTGCAGAAAGACAGGTTCAACAGTAGCAGACTGTGGATCAAGGCATCCACAGTGGTAATGAGCAAGGACAGTAGGATCAGCAGTCCACAACGGCGGGGGTTCATGATGACTGTGTACGTCAGTGGGTGACAAATGGCCACATAGCGATCATAGGCCATTACTCCCAGGAGAAAGCTTTCCAAACTAGAAAAAACTAGGACAAAGAAGACCTGGGTGAGGCAGCCTGCATAAGTGATGCTCTGATTCTGCGCTTGGAGGTTCACCAGCATCTTTGGAATTGTGGTAGTGCTGAAACAGATGTCAGTGAAGGACAGATTGGCAAGAAAGAAATACATGGGGGTGTGAAGGTGGGGGTCAGTGCTGACAGCCAGGATGATGAGCAGATTCCCCAAAACAGTGAACAGGTACATGGATAGAAACAGGCTAAAGAGGAGGGGCTGGACTTCCAGGTCCTCTGTCAGTGCCAGGAGAAGGAATTCAGAAACCGTGCTTTGGTTTCTAGGTTCCATATTACTGAATCTGATGAAAAGATGAGATAACAAGACAATCAAAAGTGTGGTCCCTATATCAGTTATAGCTGCGTCACCAAGAGCTAAACACCCAGTAAGGCAGGGAACATGAGGAACAGAGAATACAAAGTTGGTACCATCCGCTTGCGTATTATTTGATTATTTAACAAAACATGTGTAAATGTGGTGAATAACTGAGCATCCACATTTATTTATATAACTTTTATTATATTTTATTTTATTTATATAACTTTTATTTTATATTTATATAACATTTATATAACTGTTGTTCACGTGCTTTTTTTTTTTTTTTTTAAAAAAACACCATCTGTGTTACAACTATTTGAAATATTTTGTGATTTTGTAGGGAGAAAAACCTCGTGATTTACTTGTGAAAATCAGCCAGTATCAACTCTATGTATTAAAATAGTTCAATTCACAACTGATTATGAGGATGGTACAGGAAAGTGGCAGTTTTTCATTCTGTCGAGGGTCCACTCGCTGACAAGTAGCAACAACAACACCATGGTCCCTGTGGACTTCCTTGCGGGTCCAGAATTCTAACCCAAGAGGCATATTCTATCCATGTGTGGGTGGATACAAGTACTTCAAGGAAAGATCTATCTTTACAAAGAAAAATACGTTTAAAGCCTCCCAGACATGAAGCATTAATAAAATTATTTTTTAAAACCTGATATTATAGAGTAAAGCAAATAGAAGTAGGCATCCTGAAGAGTCTGTCACCAACCCTGTATCTTTTCCCAGAAATTAGAATGAGGTGGAGGAGCTAATACAAATGTGTGTTAAGAATCAGGAGTGGAAAGACAAGGCAAAGCTGCTAACTCCTATTTCATCACAAGAATGTAAGTAAGTATCGAACAACTTTATAATAGTCATCTTGTTTGAGAAGGGTAATTTGTGCTCAGGAGGAAAATGGTCTGTATTACCACTGGAGAGACAGAGTAAGAGATGGACAGAATTGGAGCTCCTTGGGATTGGCGCAAAGGAGCCTTTTTCAATCATCTGGTGCACGTACACTCTTCATGGCTTCCACTGGATGAAATTGTTATGAAATACCTGTCCTTGTTTCCAAACAATAGCTAAGTGATGTTAAGTTACCTGGCTGGCATCACCGTAGAGTGATGCCTGACAAATCCCAGGATCACAAAAGTGGAAGACATGTCCTGAGAAAAAGCAGACGGACTGAGCGGGGCGCTTGGTTCCTGGGCTTGAGGAGCATCTGTGCTGGAGTCTCAAGTGAGCTACTTCCTGACTGGGAGAAGGCTGTTGAGTGAGGTGGTCACAGACAGACTATTTTCAGTCTCTCTATCCCTTGGGGATCAATATCCAAAGCTCCTCATTAACCAAGCATTTTTATTGTCATACTGATCCCCAGACAGTGTGAATCCTGAAAGTTCAAGGCTTTAGAATATGCAGTTCAGGATGGCCTCTTTCCTGATCCACTGAGACCTGCTGCTTGTCATTTACCTCTCTGTTGATTTCTGCTCACCTCCATGTCACACTTCATGCACACGTGGACACACATTTTTTCTCCAGTTGGATTCCAGCAAATCCATCAACAATGACATCCCTCATTCCACATCCTCTGCCTTAATTAGCAAATATGCAAAAATTTGTTATAGTCACACATTCAGTTTACTAGCCGTTGTCTTTATCTCTTTAGGGTCTCACTGGCTGATTTTGGGGGGAGCAAACAGTCAAGGCTTTCTTCCTAGTTCGTCTTTATATGGAAGAGCCACTGAAACCTATTTTGCAACATAACACCACTAAATTCTCCGTGAACAGACAGCTTGTGGCTGCACATGAGATTCATTGGCCAAAAACTGAACCTGGATCACCCGACACAAGGTAAGAACACTAGATATCAATTTCCCCCTAAACTGTCTATAAAACTGGCATATTTGGATTACCTTAGTGTCTACAGGTGACTGTGGTAATTGAATCATACCAGTGAGGAAAGCTTTGCTTCTAAACAATATAAACCCTGACTCTAAAATGCATAAACAGTTGAGTCACCTTTCCTTAAAAGAATTTCAGAGATAAAGAATGAAAAAAAAAAAAATTAGTCTTCTGTAATGTAGCTTCAATGAGGTAGCTTTGTCCTGGGAGTGACTGATAATGATCAGAGCCAGGGGTGACTACAACAAACTTACGCATCATATTCAGATTTGATGCTCAGGGACACAAGGCTCAATATTACTTACTGAATCTGTTGTTAATCTTATCTTTGATTGTTTAAAACCTGACCCTCAGACCTTCAGTGTCCCTGTTTTTGAAAATTTTGTTTATCTTTTGAATTCCAACTGCTGTTTTGTATGAATTCTAGTTGTGATTTTATTTTCACATCTTGTTACTATTTTCCTGAATTCTCTCTTTTTTTGCTTGTATTTTCCATGAATTTGTCTATTTTTTTCACCATTTTTGCTTCATCTCCTAGATAGCTCTTAATATTAGAGATTTGAATTCCCTGTCAGGTAGTTTGTGAAACCCTCGTGGTGTAGTAATTAAGTGCTACAGCTGCTAACCAAAAGTTCAGCAGTTAGAATCCACCAAGTGCCCCTTGGCAATTCTATGTGGCAGTTCTACTCCGTTCTAAACCATAGGGTCTCTTTGCATCAGATAGACTCAGAAGCAACAGGTATTAGGCAGTTTTAGTGCTTTTTCTTCTACTGGAAAGTCCTCTAGTATTTTATTTTGGACACCTACGGAACCCTCCTGTCCTTTCTGTTGTCCCTTTTCCCATGTTCTGGCACTGTGTGCTGTCCTTGGGAATTCAGTAGTTGTTTTCTAGTTTATTGATTGTAGATTTGTGTATGTTCAAGAAAAAGGAAGGGGAAGAGGTGAGAGGCAGGAAAAGAATAAAAAAAAAGCCTAAAAGAGCAACACCAGCAACAAGGAAATGGCACTGAAGGAGTCAGCCTACGTAGGTGGGGCAAATTCGAGCAGCATGGAGCCAATGCATCCCAGCCTGCCAAGCAACCTCGGCCTGCTGGGAAGCTGTAGAGGCAGAGCAACAAGAGGAAAGATGGGGGTTGGAAAGCATGTATCACTGGCTACCAGCTGCTCTGTCTCCTGCTCTGTCTCCTCTGTGAAGCTGCTTTCCCGTATTCCTTGCCCACCAATCTCCAACACGAGTTAAATCTATGCTGCATTTGCTAATAGGGGACCTCCACTCAAATCTCTCCTTGATCTCTGTTCTCTGTCAGTTTCTTACTCTGTTTGGTGCTTGGTTGAGGTCTTGATGTCTTTATTTGATGTTTAGGGTCCACGACTAACATTTGTTTCTGTTTTGTCTAGCTTTTTTGGTCTTTTCAGTGGTGGAACATCATGGTACTTCTGACTATAGTGCCATGTTGGCTACACCTTATCATTTTAATATTTGAAGAACACGAGATTTCTTCCATTTAGTTGAATCTTATTTTTATGGATTGAATTACATCCCCCCAAAAGACACAGTAAGAAAAGCCCTGATGTTCTGAATATGACTTTGTCCAGAATAGGATCTTAGAAAATATTGTCAGTTAATTTGAGGTCATATTGGAATAGGGTAGTTCCTGGTCCAATATGAGTGGTGTCCTTATAAATGAAAAGAGACACAGAGACAGTTACAAAGGGAGGATGGTCGTGTAAAGCAGAGGAAAAAGATGGTATCATGCTGTAGCTGCAAGCCAAAGAATGACTTGGGATACCAGAAGCTGAGAGAGACGAGAAAGGGTCTTTCTATAGAGACTTCAGGAAAAGTATAGCCCTGTTGACAACCTTAATTCAGACTTCAAGCCTCCAGAACTGTGAGACAAAAGATTTTTCTCATTTTAATTCACCTACTTTGTGGTACTTTGATATGGTAGCCCTTAAGGCTAATACACCAGCGAAATTCCCAGTATTTGATCATATTTGCCCTATGTAGCTGGCAATGGGATTTAAGGTCATTGTTTCATCACCATTGTGTGTGTCTCTAACAAATTTATAAATTTGCATCTTTTTAAATATGTTAATGGTGAAATACTAATGTATAAAACTTGTGCCCTGATTGCGCTTTTGAAATTCAGTCATATTGTTAAGTGTAATAGTAATTCATTTATTTTAAATGCTATATGTATTTATATTGTGTATGATGACATTACAAAATAGCCAACGCCAAGTGCCATGAGTTGTTACAAAATAGGTATCATTTTTTTATGTTTATGAAAATTGTGGTAGCCAGTGTTCCTCTGTGTTTTTGCAAATAGAGCAACGGGACACTGCATGGCTTAAAGAGAGGAAAGGTGTGTGTCAGGGTTGTAGCCTTTTACCATACCATTTCAATCTGCATGCTGAGCAAATAATCCAAGAACCTGGACTATATCAAGGAGAATGAGGCAATAGGATTGCAGGAAGACTCATTAACAATCTGCATTATACAGATGATACAACCTTGCTTGCTTAAAGTGAAGAGGATTTGAAACACTTACTGATGAAGATCAAAGACCACAGCCTTCAATATGGATTGTGCCTTAACATCAAGAAAACAAAATTTCCACAAGTGGACCAATAAGCAACATTTTCTTAAATGGATAAAGGATTGAAGTTGCCAAGGATTTCATTTTATTTGATTACACAGCCAACGGCCATGGAGGCAGCAGTCAAGAAATCAAAAGACACATCACACTGGGAAAATCTGTTACAAAGAACCTTTTAAAGTCATCTTGATGTCACTTGAAAACTAAGGTGCACCTGACCCAAGCCAAGGTATTTTCCATCGCATCGTATGCATGTGAAAGCTTATGATGAAGAACCTGATGCCTTTGATTTGTGGAGTTGGAGGAAAGTATTAGATATTCCATGGACTGTCTGAAGAACAAACAGATCTTTTCTGGAAGAAGTACAACCAGAGTGCTCCTTGAAAACAAAAAAGGAGAGAATTCATCTTACATACTTTGGACATGTTGTAAAAAGGGGTTCATCCTTGTAGAAGGACATCATGCTTGGTAAAGTAGAAGGTCAGTGAAAAGGAGGAAGACCCACAGCAAGATGGTTTGACACAGTGGCTGCAACAATGGGCTTAAGTATAAATACAATTGTGGACATGATGCAAGACTGGGCAGTGTTTCATTCTGTTGTGCATAGGATCACTACACATCAGAACTGACTAGATGGCACCTAACAACAACAACAGTGTTCTTATATTATGAATAAACCTGTTTGAACATTCTCATGCCTGTCTCCTGGCAGAAAATGAGAGTCAGTTATATACCTGGGGTGGAACTTTGGGGTGCAAGAGAGCACTTACTCCCCTTTGGAAACTTTCAAAGAGTTTAAGTGAATTAAACATTTTAAAAATCCCTAGGAAGTTCCTGGTGATTCAAATAGCCAACACATTTTTGTTCATTCTGACAATTTAGTGGGTATAAAAATTGTTTCATCAGTTGACATTTCTTTCATTATTAAAGAAGTCAAGCATCTTCTTATGTAGATATGGATCATTTATTTTTCCACTTGTGAAAATTTCCTTTCTCATACTTCTATTAAGCTCTTTATCCCTTTCTTATTAATTCATATCAGTTCTTTCTACAACCAGGATATTACTATTTGTCAGTTATACCAAACCAAAAAAACAACCAAACACATTGCTGTCAAGTAGATTCTGACTCATAGTGACCCTATAGAACAGAGTAGAACTGCCCCGTAGAGTTTCCAAGGAGTGTCTGGTGGATGCAGATGTACTAGATGTATGCCACCAGTGTACATGGTTTGTTTTTTTGCATATCCTTTATGGTATTTTTGGATGAGTATAAATTCTTAGTTTTAATATAGCCGTATTTATCAGAACTTTCCTAGGTGAATTGTGCTCAGTAGATCTTGTTTGTGAAACTGCTACCTACCTCAATCTGTAGTTTCACTTTTTTATGCTTGCATCTTGAACTCATCTAGAAATCATTCTTTCCTTTGATATGAAGCAAGAATTCAAATTCATTATTGCACTTGTTATTAAAATTGTTAACTCATTTCAGTAATGAATAAAGCATCCATTTATTAATTAGTCTTTATCTGAGTTGTCTCTAATGGTTGATTAGGATCCTGATACCTATTGCTGAAGTCATCTTGCCAGCCAGCCAAGTGCTGTCAAGTCGGAGCCGACTCATGGCGACCCTAGGGGCCAGGGTAGAACTGATCAAGCCATCTTACAGGTCTTAATTATTATAACTGAACAGTCAACTAAAACCATCTTTATTGTCATAGCAAACAAGGCCCAACATCATTCAGTAAGCCTACAAAACTATCATAGCTTCACTGTTTTCTTGACAATTTTCATTTTGATACAAAAATATTGATAACAAAAAGCCATAATTTCAACCTATGATTTACAATGCAAAAAAAAAAAAAAAAAGTAAGTATATGTAATTTAGAATTTTGAAATCAGGAAAAGTTGGTAGAACAATTTTTATAAATGGAATAAAATGGCTATTATATGCTCCATCTGTTTAGATTACAAAAATTGTATTAGGATTACTGAATATATCTAGAAATGCAGCAGCATTCAATGAGCAATATGTAAAAGCTAGTCCTTAAAATTTGTAGTTTGAGTCTGCGTTTGCTGTATTAGCATTTGCATATACGATATAAACAATTTTTTTTTAAAACTAAGCATAGTGTTAGTCTTCCTGACATTGTTTTAGGATAGGGATGCCTTTGACTGCACCTAAAGAAAGAAGGCTAGAATACAGTTATAGAGGGAGCTTGTCCATGTGTGCCAACGGCCCGAAAAGAATGTGAGTAGAGAGAATTTGACAGAAGAGGATGGCGTAGTACGGGCCCGAGGGTGTGGACATCAGCCAGTGCAGTAGTTTTCCTTCTCTGAGCCTTGTTCCTTAAGGATTTGCAATGCTTTAACACTGTAATGACAGCAGAGGAGTTTACTAATGATAAGTTTTGGATGTTGAACCCTCATGGGCCACAAAGACTGCAAAGAGTTCCCCTGTGACCACCCCACTGAACTGCCCTACCCAGGTCCATTGGCTGATCACCTGAGCCAAGGGACCATCACTTCTTCACACTTCTCATAATTACAATATCCCATAATACTATTTTGTTTTGGGTAATTTTATCATGGTATAAAATATTTAACAAAACACTTGCCATTGGAAACAATAGAATTCAGAAACAATAATTACATTAATTTAGCTGTACAACCATCATCTCTGTCCATTTCCTAATGTTTTTCATTACTCAAAATAGAAACCACATTTTGTGTATCTATTCATACGTTGATGAACATTTGGGTTGTTCATACCCTTTAACTCTTGTGAATAGTTCTACAATCAATTTTGGTGTAAAAAAACTGAGTTGCTGCCCATAGGTCTTCTAGGTATGTACATTAGAGGAGGATTACTGATCATATAATTCTGTTTAATTTTTTGAAGAAAAATGTGTTTTCCAAAAGTCTATTCCATTTTACGCTCACACCAGTAGTTGACGAATATTCCAGTTTCTCAACATTTTCCTCAATAGTTATTATTTTTCATTTTTCTAAGGATAGCCACCCTAGTAGGTGTGAGGAATATTATAGAGTGAGTTTGATTTGTGTTTCCCAAATGACTAATGAAGGTATGACTTATTGGCCATTTGTATATCTTTTTTGGAGAAATATGTATTCCAGTTTTTGCTCATTTATAAATTAGTTTTTTTTGTCCTTTTGTCATTGAGGGGTAGGAGTTTTTCTGTATTCAGAATATTGAATCCTTATCATACACATGATACCTCTCATGGATTGACATATATGCCCCCCAAAATATGTGTATCAATTTGACTGGGCCATGATTTTCACTGTTGTGTGGTTGTCCTACTTTCTGTGATTGTAAGTTTATGTTAAAGAGCATTAGGTTGAGACTATAATACCCTTACCGAGGTCACACACCTGATCCAATGTAAAGGGAATTTCTTGGGAGTGTGGCCAATACTACCCTTTATCTCTTGTGAGGTAAAAGGAAAGGGAAGGACATAGAGAGTTGGGAATCTCACACTACCAGTAATGAAACACCAGGAGCAGAGTGTGTCCTTTGGACTCAGGGTCTCAGCACCTAACAAGCTCTTCACCTGGAAACAGCAGTCAAGAAATTAAAAGGGGGCGGAGTCAACATGGCAGACTAAATGCATGTCTTCCTAAATCCCTCTAGAAACCAAGACCTGAAATGATAATTAAACGGAGCCTACTGGACACCTAGTAAGCCCTGTGATGCAGCATAGGGCTGTTAACTTGGATTTCATACCACTGAATGCAAAATCTCCTCTCTTTCACCGACCCCACTCTCAGCAAGCACAGGCTTGCACAGACCAAAGGTAACTCACCATTTTGATTTTTTTTTTCCTCTGTCTTGGCTGGTTGGCAGAGCTAGGACTTGACTAACTGCTGGTCTCAGACACACTGCTGGTGGGACTGGCAAGTGTAATTACCAGGTGCTGAGAGTCTGGCTTTGGACGCTCTACACCTTGGCTTCCCTGGCCTATCTTTCCACCTCCACCATGTGATAGCCATACAGACACGCTTGTGCAGGATGTCATCTTGATCCACTGGGAAATGGATAAGCCCAGGCAGAGGCCCTGGCCGGACTTGGTTCCTAGGCTGGGAGGTGGCACCTTTCAGGGGAAGAGTGCTTTTCCAGCATGGAGGTGGTGTTTTGCACAGTGTCACCTGGGGCAGGGGCCCAGCAGCAGAGGCTGTGGACTCTGGACATTTTGGCACTCTTGGCCTCTCTTTCTTCTGGGAGCCTGGGCCTGGCCAGCTGGCAAGCTTGTGGGGGACACCATCTTGTTTTGCTAGGAGGCAGAGTCATCCCTATGGAAGCCTCAGCTGGACCTAATTCCTGGGCTAGGAGGCAGTGCCTACCCAGAAGAGACCACTTTTCCAGCAGAAAAACAGAATTCTACACAGTATCACCTACAGCTGGGGTCAAACAGCAGAGGCCAGCACACCAGTAGCCTTTCTGTATTTTGAGCTAATTTATAACATCTGGGGTTCAATATAGAGGTGCTTACTTTGCCAGCTGGGAAGAGGGACATATATACCTGAAAACCTGACTGACTTTGGAAGTTGTCAGATACTTCTTACTTCTCATTTTAAGACAACCTAGAGAAACAACTGTGGTCCATCTTCACAGCATCTCCAGCCTCTATTGACTCACATGAAGCCCCAAAAGCAACAAATGTTGGAGAAGATGGTAACCTGGATATCACCCATGGCATTAGAAGGCCCCTGAAAGAAACCACCTCAGAACCTCCCAGACTAAGAAGCTTTTCTGAAACTATCAGAAGGTAAATACAAAAGGATTATATATAGAGCCCTCCTAGACCTTATACAAAATGCAGCAGAGCAAAATGAAAAATTAAGCAAGCTGTTCAATCTGATGGAATATCAGTACTCAGAAATCCAACAGATCAAGAACAAAATCAAAAACATACAAACTTTCCATTCAAAGCCCAGAAAACAGAATGGAACAAATGGAAAAGAGAATTTCTGATTTGGAAGACAGAGCTACTGACTCCAGCATTCATGAGGAGAAATTACAAAAAAGAAACAAGAAAAATGAAGAAGCATTAAAAAGCATGTGGGACTCTATTAAGAAGTACAATCTATGATTAATTGGGGTTCCTGAGCAGGGCAAGACACTTGAGAACACAGAGAGTATTGTTGCTGAGCTGCTGACAGAAAACTTCCCAGAAATTATGAAAGAAGGGAATCTAGATATCCAAGATATACATCAAACACCACTCAATATAGATCTCAATAGAAAGTCTCCAAGACATATTATAATCAAACTTAACAAAATGAAACATAAGCAGAAAGTCTTAAAGACAGCAAGACTCAGAGCAAAGCTAACATTCAGAGGGAAACCCTGTAGGCTTTCATAGGATTTCTCAGCAGAAACGATGCTGGCACGGAGACAGTGGCATGACATATTCAAAGCCTTGAAGTAGAAGAAATTGCAACCAAGAATTATATACCCTGCAAAACTATCTTTCAAATATGAAAATGAAATTCAGACATTTTCAGATAAACAGAAACTCAGAGACTTTGTAAAAACCAAACCAAAGCTACAAGAAATACTGAAAGAATCTCTTGGCTTGGAAGAACAAAACCTCCAACTTTGTATTTTAGAAGGACGCATTATCCAGAATCCTACTCAGTTAGGGAAGGCTCCAAACTCAATCAAAGCTATAATAGTGAAAGAAATGATTTAGTGATCATATCATATAAACTATGATATCATCATATTAAAAAGAGGGATGTACTACAGTCTTTATAGTTCTTCCAGATGGAGAGGAAGTTGACAAGTGGTAACAATCAAAATTGGATTTATATATTGTTTAGTAAGCGGGATCAAAGGGGCAGCCATAAAGCACAATAAAAAAGCAACATACCATGTCAAGAAACGTAATACAGGAGTCTCAACAACCACAGAACCAATGCTGAAAAAAGTGAAAAGTCAACTCACAAAGAAGAAGGTTGCAGAACAGACTAATAAGAACAACAGACAAAACATCAAAACAAAAAAACATATCACAATGGCAGCACTGAACATATAACTATCAGTAGTTACATTGAATGTGAATGGACTGAATGCTTCAGTAAAGAGACATCGAGTGACATCTTGGATCAAAAGACATGACCCATCTATGTGTTGTCTACAAGAAACTCACCTTACACTCAAAGATAGGAACGAACTGAAAATTAAAGGATGGAAGAATATATATTAAGCTAGCTATGAACAAAGAAGAGCAGATGTGGCAATTCTAATCTCAGTTAAAATCAATTTTAGTGTAAAATCCACCATCATGGACAAGGATGGTCACTACTGCCGAAAGGTTCAATACACAAACAGGACTTAACAATATTAAACATTTAGCCAATAAAGCCAAGTGCCGTCGAGTCGGATCCGATTATGCACCTAATATTAGAGCACCTAAACATGTCAAAGAAACACTGACTACACTCAAAAAGGAGACAGATCATTCCACAATAATAGTAGAAGACTTCAACACTCCACTCTCAATATTGGACAGATATCTAGAAAAAAGCTCAGTGAAGACATAGAAGACCTTTATTGCCACAATTAACCTACTAGACCTCATCGACATATAAAGAACTTTTTATCCATTAGCAGACAACTACACCTTCTTCTCCAGTGCCCATGGAACATTCTCCAGAATACACCATGTGTTAGGACATAAAGTAATTCTCAACAAAATCTGTACCATTGAATTAACACAAAGCATCTTCTCAGAACATAAAGCCATAAAAATCGAAATCAATAGCAGAAAAAACATAGGTATAAAGTGGAACTCATGGAAACTGAACAACATTTTGCTCAAAAAATCATGGGTCATAGAAGAAATCAAGGATTAAACAAAGAAATTTATGGATTCCAATGACAACAAAAACACTTCCTACCAGAACCTATGGGATACAGCCAAAGCAGTGCTCAGAAGTCAGTTTATCTCCATAAATGCACACATCTGGAAGGAAGAAGAAACCAGATCAAAGAACTGATCCTACAGCTTGCACAAGTAGAGAGAGAACAACAGAGGAACTTCTCAGGCACCAGAAGGAAACAGATCATAAAGATTAGAGCAGAACTAAATGAATTAGAGAACAGAGGAACAATTGAAAAAATTGAAAAGATCAAAAGCTGGTTTTTTGAAAGGATCAACAAAATTGACAAACCACTGGCTAAACTTACTAAAGAAAAACAGGAAAGGAAACAAATAACCCACATTAGAAACGAGAGGGGAGTTGTCACAACAGATCCAACAGAAATAAAAAAATATCATAACAGAATACTATGAAAGACTATACTCTAACAAATTTGAAAACCTAGAGGAAATGGACAAATTCCTTGACTCATACCACCTACCGAAATTATCACAACGTGAAGCAGAACAACTTAATAAATTGATCACAAAGGAAGAGATTGAAATGTCATCAAAACACTGCCAACCAAAAAAAGCCAGGGCCCAGACGCCTTCACTGCAGAATTCTACCAAGCTTTTAGAGAAGAGTTATCTCCAATACAAGTGAGACTATTTCACAGTATACAAAGGGATAGAATACTCTCAAATCCATTCTGTGAAGCCAGCATAACCCTGGCACCAAAGCCAGGGAAAGACCCAACAAAAAAGGAGAAATTCAGACGAATATCGCTCATGAATCTAGATGAAAAAATCTTCAACAAAATTCTTGCCAATAGGCTACAACAACATATCAAAAAAATAATGCATCATGACCAAGTTGGATTCATACCAGGGATGCAAGGCTGGTTCAACATCAGAAAAACAATTAATGTGATCAACCACACAAATAATACAAAAGACAAGAATCTCCTGATTTTGCCTATTGATGCAAAAAAGGCATTTGATAAAGGCCAACACCCATTCATGCTAAAAACTCTCAGCAAAATAGGAATAGATGGAAAATTCCTGAATGCAATAAGGGCTATTTATACAAAGACAACTGCCTATGTTATCCTGAATGGAGAGAGACTGAAGCAGTTTCCCTTGAGAACAGGAACTAGATAAGGATGCTCACTCTCACCTCTTCTATTCAACATAGTACACAAAGTTCTAGCCAGAGGAATTAGACAAGACTGAGAAACAAAGGGCATCTGCATCAGCAAAGAGGAAGTAAGAACCTCCCTATTTGCAGATGATATGATTGTATATGTAGAGAATCCTAAAGAATCTATGAGGAAACTACTCAAACTACTTTGCTGAAGAGTTCAGCAAAGTCTCAGGATACAAGATAACTATAAGTAAATCAGTAGGATCCCTTTATACAAACAACGAGATTATTAAGGAAGAAATCACCAAATCAATACCATTTACTATAGCCCCTAAGGAGATGAAGTACCTAGGAATAAATCCAAGAAGAGAAATAACAAACCTTTACAAAGAGAACTACAATTCCTTACTACAAGAAACTGAGACTTACATAAATGGAAAAACCTACCCCACTCATGGATAGGAAAACTTAACATTGTGAAAATGTCTATTTTACCCAAAGCAATCTACTTATATAATGCAATCCCAATACAAATTCCAACGGCACTTGGCTTGGCAATACAAATTCCAGTGACATTTTTTAAGATGGAGAAACAAATTACTAACTTTGGAAAGGGAAGAAGCCCTGGCTAAGTAAAGCACTACTGAAGAAGAGGAACACACTGGGAGGCCTCTCACTACCCAAATTTAGAACATATTATACTGCCACGGTAGTCAAAACAGCCTAGCACTGGTGCAAGAAGAGACAGATAGATCAATGGAACAGAATTGAGACCCCAGAGATGACACCATCTGCCTATGAACAATTGGTATTTGACAAAGGCCCTAAAACATTAAACTGGGGTAAAAACAACCTCATCAACAAATGATGCCAGAAAAATTGGATATCCATCTGCAGTAAATTGAAACAAGACCCCTATCTTACACATTGTACCAAAACCAACTCATACTGGATAAAAGATCTACATAGCAAATCTAAAACGATAAAGCTCATCCAAGAAAAAGTAGGAACAACAATGGAAGTTTTAATTCACAACGTAGACAGACTTCAAGATCTGTCAAACAGACCACAATCACTGGGCAGGGAGAGCAGTGGAAGCTGCATATAGGTGGGTCATGTAGATTTATATGGGAATATACACTTTCACTCAGTCATAATAATAATAAAAAAGAACAAAAAGGGTGCACCCTGAGATCTCCATTAAAAGACCACAATTGGTGGTCCACAGGTCTCGGAGTTCCCCTGGAGTATGGGCCTTGGCCCTGATGCTGCCCCTGTCCTACTAAATCGTAATGGAGGTCAACTCTTAGAAAGGAATGGATTGGATTTGGTGACACAGAGTGACCATATCATGTGTGCACTTTTTGGTTCTATGCATGTATAGGACGTCATCCTGCTGACCTCTTACTGAAGAAGGCAAGTGGGTGGAAAGGAGGGGATAGGAGATTGTTGGGAGGATAAGACATGTATGGAGCAGAGAAGAAGAGTGTGCTGTCACTGGGTAGGGAGAGCAGGCTGCATATAGGTGGGCATGCAAATTTGTATGGGAATGTACATTTTCATTCAATCATAATAAAAAGAAATGAATAAAATTTAAAAAATAATAAAGAAAGAAGTATTAAAATTAAAAAAATATATGTCTTTCTCCTAGAGTAACAGTATGTGACTGCTATGTGGCCATTTACCACCTACTGACATACGTAGTCATCACAAACCTCCATCTTTGTGGTCTACTGACTCTACTCTCCTTGTTCATTAACACAGTAGATGCTTTGATATACAGTCTGATGGTGTTATACTTGTCTTTATGTACAAAACAGGGGATCCTCTACTTTTTTTGTGAAGTTCTTTGAGTCATCAAGATTGCCTATTCTGCTACCATCATCAATAAAATCTTTGTTTTGCTGCTACCGCACTGGAACAAGTTCAAGAGAGCCAATTTATGACCTTGAGTATATCAATCTGAATCTAGAAAACACCATAAAAATAGATTTGAAGATTGAACTATAATGACTGAAGACCAGACAAGGTGTGGGATAATATCATGGATAACATATATGAAGAAAACACAATGTCATTTAAAATATGATAAAGAAAGAAAAGACCAAAACGGATGTCAGAAGAGACCCTGAAATTTGCTCCATTGAATGGACTCAGCACCCTTGTCAAAAATCAATTTGGCTTAGAAGTATCAGTTTATTTTTGGGCTCTCAATTCTACTCCACTGGTCTATATTTACATTCCTGACATCATTATCATATTGTTTTGATTACTGTATTTTTAAGGTACATTTTGAAATTAGGAAATTTAAGCCCTTTTATTTTATTATTCTTTTTCAAGGTTGCTTTGGCTGTTCAATGCCTCTTGCAGTTCTAAATTAATTAGATAATTGGCTTTTCCATTTTTTCAAAAACAGTGATGGAATTTTGACAGGAATTTCATTGAATCTACAGTTTTCTTTAAGTAGTATTGACTTTAACAATACTGAACATTCCAGTCCACTGATGTGGATGTCATCCCATTTAATCAGGTTTTCTTTAATTTCTCTCAACAGTGTTTTATAGTGTTCATTGTACAAGTCGCTCCCTCTATGGTGATTTTATTCATAGATATTTTATTCTTTTGTATATTATTGTAAATGGGATCACTTAGTTTTCTTTTAAGATCATTCGTTGTCAGTGTACAGAAACAAAACAATTTCTGTGTGTGTTGTCTGCAACATTACTAAATTGTTAGTCATAGTAGCTTTTCTATGAATTCTTTGGGAGTTTCCATGTATAGGTTATCTTAGTTATCTAGTGCTGCTGTAACAGAAATACTACAAGTGGATGGCTTTAACAAAGAGAAATTTATTTTCATGTTGTTTTAATCATCTAGTACTGCTCCAACAGAATATATTATCTGCCATGGGTTGACTGGCTGTGCCATCCTGGTTTCTGGTCACACAGCAGGTGCATTATCTTGTTTAATGAGCTTAGATAAGGCTCATGATTTTTCCAGAGTCCTGGGGAAAACACGAGTTAAATTTTAATTTTAGAGGAACTAAGCTACAAAGACAGTAAAATCAAGTTTAGAGATGGAGACAGGCTAAGGAAACAGAAAAAAAAAATTGTGCACGTTCTGTTCAAGACATGCCTGAGCAGCCTGTTCCAGAATCACAAGGCCAAAGGACAAGTTCTCCACACTGCTTTCTTGGGGGTATGAGACTACCCTGTCTCACTGCTCAGTTTCTCTTGTATCCCAAAACAAACGGGCTCAAAATACAATCCAAAACCGGAGATTGAGTTCTGCCTCATCAATACAACTACTGCACGTGCCCACTCATTAACTTCATAGAGACAAGATTTACAACATACAGGAAAATTGTATAAGGTGACAAAGTGGTGGACAATCACACTATACTGGAAATCATGGCCCAGCCAAATTGACACACACATTTTGGGGGACAAAACTCAGTCCAAGACAATGGGTATGTAATATGTGAATAGAGGTAGTGTTTCTTCTCTTTTCCAGTTTGGAGGCCCCTCTGTGGTTTGGTCATTACATATGTGCGTTGCCGTGGGATCAGAATGAAAATAAGAGTCTTTGGTTAATGAGGAACTTTGGATATTGAGCCCTCATGGACCTAGAGACTGAAAATTATCTGTGACTGTTTTATTCAACATTTCATTCCATGGGCAGGAAGCAACCACACACCTGAGACTGCCCACAAATGATCCTCCTTGCTCAGAAGCTTCATGTCTCCTTTAGCCCCTTTGCCTTTCCTGAGGACATATCTGTCAACTTCACCATCCAGGGCAGATGGCGTGAGTCGTTCTTCGGGGTTGCTAGCCAGGTAACTGAAAAGCAGTTAGCTAATGTTTGGAAATAAGGGTAGATGTTTTAGTGCAGACTCACATAGGTGAAAATACAAATAGAGTACAAGCATAAAAATGATTAGAACCAAGTCACCCTAATGACTCTGCCTGTCTGATGTCTTCCTGACACTTTCATCATATCTTAGTGTCACCTCTCAAGCAGCTCTCATTCTGGTAGTCTCAATAATAGCAGAGACCATGTTCCAAGCAAATAGAATGACTGTGGTAGAATTCTCTGATGTTTAGCTACATTCTTGGGGCGGAGGATTGATTCACATTATCTTCCTATCTCTGGTTCTTAATATACCTTCATGTTAACTCTGTTGCCTGGCTCTGATCTATGACAAAGGAGGAGACCCAGAAAAACACATTAGGCCACTTCCCTAGTCTATGTGTTTTGTCTTTGTAAAATTGCCAAATACATAAGTGACCACGCCAGCAGATTGTGCAAAAACAAAATAATGACCACCACTTTACCCCTTTCCAGAATTCTCTGCTACGTTAGTATCTATTTATTCTTTTCAGTAACAAAATACATGCAATGAAGACAGCCCATTTGTTTTCCTGTTTATTCCTCTCCTTCTTTCCCAGGACGATGTTCATCTCTGGTGTTACAGCGATTGATGTTCCAGGAACTACATATTTTGTTGTCTTAGCATATCTTTTCTATCATATTCATTAGCAGCATGGAATCTAGAAATCAAACAGACACTTCAAAATGCCTTCTTCTAAGAGAGGCCAATTGACACAACTAGCGTTTTGCTAAGAGGGCTCTCTGCACCCCATGTTGGTGAGTGGCGTCTGGGGTCTTAAAAGCTGCCAAGCTGCCATCCGAGGGCACAGTAAATGGTCCCAACTCAGCAGGAACGGATGCTCACTGAGGACCAAAATGACATGGGGAAAAGACAACCCAGAAGACAAAGAGACCCACATCAGTGGGTGCCTACATCAACTTGGGACCAGAAGAACTGGATGGTGCCCGGCCACCACCAGTGATAGCCACGATGGAGCTCACTAAGTTGAGTCTCACTGGCAACACAAGAATAAAAAGGGGTGCACCCTGAGATCCCCACTAAAAGACCTCAATTGATGGTCCAGTGGTTTCGGGGTTCCCCTGGGAGCATGGCCACTCGCCCTGATGCTGCCCTTGACCATAAATCATAATGAAGGTCCACGCTGCGGACAGGAATGGATTGGACTTGGCGATGCAGTGACCATATATTGGATGCACTTTATGGTTCTGTACATCTATAGGATGTCATCCTGCTGACCTCTGGCTGGAGGAAGGAGAGTGGGTGGAGAGGAGGGGACAAAGAGACTGTTGGGAGAATGAGACATGTATGGAGCAGAGAGGAATAGTGTGCTGTCACTGGGCAGGGAGAGCAGTGGAAGCTGCATATAGGTGGGTATGTAAATTTATACAGGAATGTACATTTTCACTCAGTTATATTAAATAAAAAATTAAAAAAAATTCCTTCTCCTGGCACTGACAGAGGATCCAGAACTGCAGCCCTTCCTCTTTAGCTTGTTCTCGTCCATGTATGTGGTCACTGTCTTGGGAAATTTGCTTATTGTCCTGGCTGTCACCTTTGGCTCCTACCTCCACACACCCATGTATGTCTTTCTTGCCAATCTGTCCTTTACTGACATCTGTTTCAGCACAACCACGATCCCAAAGATGCTGGTGAACCTCCAAGCCCAGAATCAGAGAATCGTTTATAAAGGCTGCCTTACCCAGGTCTTCCTTCTGCTGATATTTGGTGCTTTTGATAATTTTTTCTTGGGAGTAATTGCCTACGACCGCTATGTGGCCATTTGTCACCCACTGAGATACAAGGTCATTATGAACACCCACCTCTGTGGCCTACTCATTCTACTTGCCTTGTTCATTAGCATCACAAATGCTCTGTTCCACAGTCTGATGGTGTTGCAACTGTCCTTCTGCACATATCCAGAAATTCAAATTCCTTATTTCTTCTGTGAAGTTCTTCAGGTCATTGAAGTTGCCTGTTCTGATACCCTCATCAATAACATCATCTCATATTTTGCAGCTACCGTAGTAGGTGGGATTCCTCTCTCCGGAATCATTTTCTCTTATATTCAAATTGTCACCTCCATTTCGAGAATACCATCTGCAGGTGGAAAGTATAAAGCTTTTCCTACTTGCGGGTCTCACCTCTCAGCTATTTCCTTGTTTTATGGGACAGGCTTAGGTACATATGTTAGCGCTGCATTTACGTCCTCTTCTAGGAAGACTGCAGTAGCTTCAGTGATGTACACTATGGTCACTCCCATGATGAACCCCTTCATCTACAGCCTGAGAAACAGGGATGTAAAGAGAGCTTTGAGGAAAATTATCAGGGGTATGTCTGCTTTTGAGTGATTACCTTGCTTTCTGCTTTGAGTTCTAGATTACATCAACTTAAACGAATACATGTGAGGTCAAATGCCTGACTCTCCAATTGCCACCTTCTTTTAAGGCGACAGCGTAGCATGACGGCTAAGTGCAATTCAGCTTATGTTTGAAATCTGATGTTACTTTGTATAGCTCTGTGCTGTTTGGCAAATTATTTTCATTCTCTGACCTGAGAGTCTTTGGGCAGCTCCCACAGAAGCAGAGCCTGAGGCAGAGTTGATTTATTTTGATGGCACATTCTCAGAATAAAGAAAGCAGGAGAAGGTGAAAGGGTTGGGAAAGGATATAGACAAGGTCATTGGAATAGCTTTTGACTAGTTTAAGCCTCAAGCCTTGTATCAAATTGCATGAATAAAAGCCAGGCTTAATCCCATTTCAAGACAAGAGAGCTGGTCTTTTATGCCCAAATTTAGTTATTAGCCAGGCACATCCCTCATAAAACTTGTATGTCTGGGTTACATTAGCGTCCATCATTCTCGGTTTAATCATCTGCCTTCATGGTTGTTGTTGGCTGCTTTCACCTCGGCCCTTGAGTCATGGAAACCTCATGCACAACAGGATAGGACTGTGATCTGTTGTGGATTGTGCCCCCCCTCAAGATGTGTGTAGCGATTTGGCTAGGTCATGATTCCCGGTATTATGTGATGTTCTTATATATTGTAAATCACGCCTCTCTGGTGCTTACCATGGAAGATGGACAGCAGTTTTGTTGAAGAAACAAGACTCAATCTGTAAGATTGTACTGTTCCTTGAGGCAATGTTTCGGGAAGGAAAGGAAAGCAAAGCAAACAGAGTTGGGGACCTCATACCATCAGGAAAGAAGCTGTGCCAGGATCAGAGCTCACCTTTTGGACCCAGGGTCCCTGTGCCTCAGAAGCTCCCAGTCCAGGCAAAGACTGACAACAAAGACCTCCCTCCAGAGCCAACAGAGAAAGACTTCCCCTAGAGATGATGCCCTGGATTTTAGCCTAACTTTCCGTGAGAAAATAAATTTCTTTTTGGTAAAACCATACAATTGTGGTATTTTTGCTATAGAAGTACCAGATAACTAAGACATGATCCACATTGTCTCATTGGCTGATTTTCTTGGCAGCAGATAGCCAGGGCTTTCTTCCTAGTTCATTGCAAGGTGGAAGATTCACCGAAACCTATTTAGCATCAAAACAGCACTTTGATGTTCCACTAATAGACAGGTTACGACTGCACGTGAAATTCATTGGCCAAAAATTGAACCCGTCTCCCAAGGGAAGGTAAGAATATTACCACTGAACCACAGTTTTCCCTACATATTCTCTAAAACTGGCATATTTGGATTATTTTGGTGGCTTCAGATGACTGTGTGATAATTAAATCTTACCAGTAGAGAAAGCTTTGCTTCAAATAAGAAAATGTGAACCATGACTCTAGAATGTGTAAATAGTAGTTACCTTTCATTATAAGAACTTCAGAAATAGAGAATATAAAAAAAAAAAATTTGTTTCTTCCACAAGGTGGCTTCAACAATGGTACCTCTTGTGGTCCGGAATGGCTGCAACTTAGGCGTTGTAGCCAGATATGAACTTCAGCGATGCAAGGCTCATGATTCGTCCCTGAACCTATTGTTAATTGTTTTTAGGTGCTGTCAAGTAGACTGAGACTCTGATTAACCTTATGTATAACAGAATAAATCACTGCCCTCCCCCGCACTATTCTTACCCAGTCATCGTTACACCCACTGTGTCATCCTCTCTCACTGAGGGTCTTCCTCTCTCTTGCTGATCTTCTACCACGCATGAAATCCTTCTCCAGGGACTGGCCCTCTTGATAACTATTTGGATAAGTACATCACACAAAGTCTCATCATCTTTTCTTCTAAGGAGTATTTTGACTGTACTTCTTATAAGACAAATTTGTTTCTTTTGGTGATCCCTGGTATATTCAACATCCTTCCCCAGCACTATAAATCAAAGCCATCAATTCGTCCTCCTCTGTCTTCCTTATTCATTGTCTAGCTTTCACATGCATATGAGGTGATTGAATACGCCTTGGTTTGGGTCAGGGTTGCCTTATCCTCAAAGTGACATCTTTGTTTTCAATGTTTTAAAGTAATCTTTTGCAAAAGGTTTGCCCAACGCAAATCACTAGATTTCCTGATTGCTGCTTCCATGGTTATTGATTTTGAATTTGACTAAAATGAAATCCTTGACAAATTCCATCCCTTCTCTGTTTATCCTGATGTTGCTTATTGGTCCCATTGTGAGGACTTTTGTTTTCTTTATGCTGAGGTTCAACCCGTACTGAAGGCTTTGGTCTTTGATCTTCGTCAGTAAGTGCTCCAAGTCCTTTATGCTGTCAGCAAGCAAAGTTGTGCCATCTGTATACTGCAGGTTGTTCATGAGTTTTCCTCCAATCCTGATGCCATATTCTTGACATAAGCTTCCTGGATTCTTTTGCACAGCACGCAAATTGAATACATGGTGAAAGGATGCAAACTTTACACACACTTTTCCTAATTTTAAACCACACAGTGTTCCTTCACTCTGTTTGAATGATTGACTCGGTTTATGTGTAGATCTGGTCATGTATGCTAGTTCGGTTGTTGGTGCCTTTGAAGCTCTAACATCCTATCACCATGTGTTTAGAACTGTTATTAGGCACACACGCCCAGGAGTCCATTTTCTTCTTTTATGTGGATTCTTCTCAGGTGTCCAGGTAGTTAGTCAGCAGGTGTGTGGTGCAAGCTTTCCCTTACAGTCTTAGATGGGCAGGAGTCATTGAAGAAGGCACAGGTATCCAGCTGCAAGCAATGAAAAAGCCAGGGGGATAAAGCCATCCCTGAATATCTGATGAAGGGATTTCCCCTCATGTGTGTTCCAAAGGAACTGTTTCTGCCCTGAATTTCCAGCTCGGGTGAGTCAGCAGAGCTTTCCCCCATTTCCCCTATTTGTTAAATTATTCCCTCTCTGAGACTAGGAGAATGACTCAGAGCATGCTTAAGGAGTCCTACTTCCAGCTGTCGTGATGGTGTCATCCCAGAGCTGGTGACAGCACAGGGAAGGGAGGGGGAAGAGCTGAGAAAAGGTAGAGAGTGGTTTATCCCGAAGGATAGTTTTAGATCTGCATGCAGTAGTTAGAAGTAAGCTGCTTAGCTTTTGATGATCAAGTGCTGGTTTTCAGCAGTTCTGGAAATTCAAGTGGACTTTCCACTCAGTCTCTCCTGATAAGGAGAAGGTCCTCTGAATATCACTGCTCTGTTCACCAGGCTGGTTGTAGCCAACACCTAGCAGGTCAGGTCTGGCCAGAACTGTGGTTACTTTTGGACTTATTCTCTCTTCCCAGTTGCTCAATCTGATTTCTCAACTTTTCTTGTTGTTCAAGGCTCCTAAGATGTTGTATATAATCAAATCATCTATTCTTCGGGATCTTTGTTTTTACAGAGATCACAGGAAGCTTCTGCCTACTCTGCTATCTTGTCACTGCCCCTATTTGACTTTTAATGAATTTGCATCTTAGTTTCTAAGGTGTGTCTCTTGTAGACAGCATATTGATGGATTCTGCGTTTTTTTTCTTTAATTCAAGTCTGTCACTCTGTCTCTTTATGGGTACATTTAGGCCATTTATGTTCAATGGAATTATTGGTGTGAGTTTACTGCTGTAATTTTGCAGTGAATTTTTTCAAGTGGTAGTGATTTTTTTTTTTTTTACTCTCCTGTGCTGAATTAATTTTGTTTGTGGATTGCCATGGACTGTGTTCTCCCCAGAAACGTGTATAACAGTTTGACTGGGCCATGGTTCCGTGTTCTGTGATTGGCCTCCATTGTGTGATTTTCCTATGCTGTAAATCTTATTCTCTACCTGTGGTTAATAAATTGGATTATGTTGAAGACGATTAGGGCAGCACAGATGTGACACCCAGTGGATGGCTGAGTAATACCTGCTGGGAAGCCATGAAGGTTAAGTACGGGAAAAGGGTGAGAGGGCGTTGTTGTTGCATGCTATCAAGTAATATATTTATGAAATTGTCAGTATTTGATTGAATTTGCTCTATATCAGTTCTTTATATAACTCGTAATGGGATTCAAGGTAATTGTTTTACCACTGCTGTGTGTATCTTGAAACACTGGTTGCATAGTGGTTAAGCACTACATCTGCTAACCTAAAGATCCGCAATTCAAATCCACTTGATGCTCCTTGGAAACTCCGTGGCACAGTCCTATTCTGTCCTGTAGGGTCTCTATGAGTTGGCATCAACTCAGTGGCACTCAATTTGGTTTGGTTTTGTTGTGTATCGGTATGCAATTTATAAATTTGTACCTTTTTAAGCTTGTTAATAGTGAAATATTAATGCATAAAATTTGTGTCCTGATTGTGTTTTTGAGATTCAATCATATTGCTGTGTGTAATAATTTTTTATTTATTTTAAATGTATGTATTTATACTGTATATGGAGACATTATGAAATATGTATCATTTTATGTTGATGGAAACTGCTAGCTAGTGTTCTGCTATTAAGAATAAATCTGTTTGAATATTCTCATGCCTGTCCCTGATGGAAATGAGAGTAAATTTTATACCTGGGGTAGAAATTTGCGGTGCAGAAGAGGAATTAACTCTCCTTTGACAACTTCCAAAGAGTTTTTCTAAGTGAATGAAGCATTTTAAGCATCCCTAAGAAGTTCCTGGTGATCTAAATAATCACCAACACATTTTCATTTTTTCTGAAAATTCAGTGGGTTTAAAATTATTTCATTAGCTGAGACTTATTATTATCTTCTCACACTTTATGGGTCATTTATTTTTCATCTTGTGGAAATTTTGTCTCTGATACTTTTATTGATCTGTTTATCTGTTTCTTACTAATTCACATCAGTTCTTCACACAAACAGGACATTAACTTTTGTCAGTTACATGCACTGCTAGTTTATCTTTTAGGTTCGTGGCTCATTTTTGCATATCCTTATGGTATTTTTGGATGAATGTATGTTCTTAGTTTTAATATAGTTGCATTTCTTACAACTTTCCTTGGCAAATTGTGCTCAGTAGGTCTTACTTATAAAACTACTACTTACCTCATTACAGTTGAGGCTTGAATTCACCGAGAATTGGTTTGCCTTTGATGGAAAGCAAGACTTAAAATTCATTTCTGTGCTGTAACATCCCTTAGTAAAATAATCTATCAGTGCAATTTAGTAATAAATAAAATGTCCATTTGTTAGTTGGTCTTTATTTGAGATGTCTCTTGAGGTCAATAGGACCCTAACACCTATTCCTGGAGCCATATTACAGGTCTTAGTTATTGTAACATAACAGCCAGCTAAAAATATCTTTGTTATTACAACAAACAAGGCCAAATGTCATTTAGACAGTACCACAGAAGCACCACAGCTGCACTATTTTACTGATAATTTTTAATTTACTACAATAATATTGATAACAAAACCCCATAATTTTAGCCTCTGATCTGTAATACCAATAAATAAATAGATGTATATTTAAGCTAGAATTTTGAAATTAGGAAAAGTTTGTAGTAAAATTCTAAAAAAAGAAATGAAATAGCTGTTATGTACTCAGTGATTATACTAGGCAGTGCTGAATGTAATATGTAGAAATGATAGCAACATTCAGTGAGCCCTGTGTAAAAATTAGCCTTTAAAATTAGTGCTTTGAGGGTTCATTTACTATATTATCATTTGTACATATACAACACACATATTTAAATACATACACACACACACTCCACTCACTGTCATCTAGTTGGATCCTAGAGGTCAGAGTACAATTGCCCCATAGAATTTCCAAGGAGCACCTGGCAGATTTGAACTGCTGATCTTTTGGTTAGCAAACATAGCACTTAACCCACCATACCACTGAGGATTCCAATACACATACATACATATACACATGATCTTAATATAATCTATTTTTTTGACCTAAACATGGTGTCCATCTTCCTGACATTGTTTTAGGGTAGGGATGCCTTTGAATACACCTCAAGAAACAAGGGTAGAACCCAGCTACACAGGGAACATATCCTTTTGTGCAAAGGGCCTGAAAATCAATGTGAGCAGAGAGAATGAGAGGAAGGAGAATGGCATAAACCTGGCCTCAGCCAACAAAATATTATTCTTTCTCTGAGCCTTGCTTCATAATGATAGCGAAAGACTTTTGCTAATGAGAAATTTTGGATATTGAACACTCAAGGGCCACAAAAGAATTGCCATGTGACTACCTTCTTAGACAGTCCTACCCAGATCCACTGACTGAGCACCTGCGCCAAGCAGCTATCACTTCTGTACAATTCTCATCATTGCAATATTTCACTGATGCTGTTTTGTTTTTCTTAATTTTACCATATTAAATATATTCAACAAAAGATTTTCCATTGAAACCATTCTAAGTGTATAATTTAGAGACAATAATTGCAATCATTTACTTATATGAACATTACCAGTAACCATTTTATAATGCTTTTCATCACCCAAAATAGAAGGCACATTTTGTTTATTCATCCTGTAGTGATGAAACTTGGGTTGTTTATACCTTTTGGTTATGGTGAATAATGCTACAGTCAATAATGATATAAAGAAACTGAGTTGCTGTCTACAGTCTTTTTAGTATATACATATGTTTTGGTCATCTAGTGCTGCTATAGAAATACCACAAGAAGATGACTTTAACCCTTGCACCATAGTCGTTAAGTGCTATGGCTGCTAACCAAAAGATTAGTAGTTTGAATCCTCCAGGTATGCCTTGGAAACCCTATGGGGTATCTCCACTCTGTCTTATAGGGTTGCTGTGAGTCGGAATGTACTCAACAGCAATGGATTTGGTGTTTCGTTTAAGGTGGGCTAAAAGCTAATTCAGTGAATTAGCTCAAGGGGAAGCCTTTTTTTCTCTGTGGGCTCTGGAGCAAAGTCCTTGTCTTCAATCTTGCCCTAGTCTAGGAGCTTCTTAGGCACAGGGACACCAGGTCCAAAGGATGTGCTGTGCTCTTGGTACTGCTTTCTTGTGGTATGAGTTCCCCTTGTCTCTCTGCTCACTTCTTTCCCTTATATACCAAGAGAGATTGACTCAAGACACAATAAAATCTTATAGATTGGGTCCTGTGTCATCAGCACAACTACTCCTAGTTCTTCCTCATTGGTATCATAAAGGTAGGATTTATAACATATAGGAAAATCACACAATACTGGGAATCATGGTCTAGTCAAATTGATACACATAGTTTTGGTGGGAAACAATTCAATCCACAACAACGTAAGAGGAGAAGTGCCAAGTCATATGTTAATTTTATGTTTAAATTTTTGAAGGAACAAAAGGTACTTGATTGTGGTGGTGAGAAAAACTGTACTTAGACCAAGAAGCTATTGTTTGAACAGAACAGTGGTCTACTGCATGGTTTAGTAAAGTGTATGTCAGAGTTGTGTCCTTTCAGCATACCTATTCAATTTGCATGCTGAGCAAATCTGTGACGCTGAACAACATGAAGAAGGTGGCATCAGAACTGGAGAAAGACTCATTAACAACCTGTTACATGCAAATTACAAAACCTTACTTGATGAAAGTGAAGAGGGCTTGAAGCACTTACTGAGGAAGATCAAAGACCAGAACATTTGATAAGAATTACACTTCAACATAAAACAAAACAAAAATCCTCACAACTGCACCAATAAGCAAAATCACGATAAATGGAGAAAAGATTGAAGTCGTAGAGGGTTTCATTTTACTTGGGCCCACAATCAATGCCCATGAAGCAGCAATCAAGAAATCAAACAACACTTTGCACTGGGCAAATCTGTTGCAAAACACCCCATTAAACTGTTAAAAAGCAAAGATGTAACTTCAAGGACTGAGGTGCCTCTGACCCAAGTCATGGTGTTATCAGTAGCCTCGTATGCATCCAAAAACTGGACAATGAATAAAGAAAATCAAAGAAGAATTGATAGCTTTTAATTCTGGTGTTGACAAAGAGAATTGAATATACCACAGACTGATGGAAGAGTAGATAAATCTATCTTGGAAGAAGTACAGGCAGAGTGTTCACTAAAAGCAAAGATGACGAGACTACATCTCATGTACTTTGGACATATTATCAGGAAGGGCCAGTCTCTGGAGAAGGACAGACATCATTCTTGGTAAAGTAGAAGCTCAGCAAAAAGAGGAAGATCCTCAACAAAATGGACTGACACACAGGTGGCAAAACTCCACTCAAGCATATCAAGGACTGTAAGGATGACACAAGATCAGGGAGTGTTCTGTTGCACTGTTACATAGGGTAGCCTTGTGGCAGAACTAACTCAGTTGGACCTGACGACAATAACACTGTAATAGCCATATCGTCAGGTATAAGGGGCTATCTTACTGTGATTTTGATTTTGATTTCCCTATTTATGATGTTAAGCACCTTTCCCTAGCTTACTGGCCATTTGTATAGCTTGTCTGGAGAAATGTCTATTCAAGTTCACTTTAAAATTGGATTATTTGTCCTGATATGTTTCTTACATCTCTGTATCAATCCCAAGGTGCTCCAATTCCACAATCTTTTACTCTGTCACTACAGTGGTCAAGATTATTTTCCTTCTGAGCATAAATAGCCTCTTCTCAGCATATGACTATCATAAATTCCTCTGATGTGTTCTTGAGGTGATTAAATAGGATTATCAGCTTCACCTTATCTCTTAACACATGTTTGCATTATGTTTGTAATCTGGCTGTGATCTCTGGGAAAAGACATGGAGTCTTGACAGAATCCTGAGGCTGCTCCTGTTTTTCAGCTGTTTTTCCCTATAATAGTATAATAGTATCATTTTTAAAAACAGTGAAAGAAAATAATTTCATTAATGCTTGATATCTCAGAGGCTGCAAACACGTATGTATATGCATACATATATATATGTATGTATACGTGTATATATATTGTAAAAATAGATCTTTCCTTGGAGTAAGTCTGTCCATAGGTAGACAGTAGGTAAAGAGAGAGAGAGATCTTTCCTTGGAGTGTGTCCATCCATGCTTGGATAGAACACTCTTGACTGAGATTCTAGGCCCACAAGGAAGTCCAAGGAGTTTATGTTGTCAGTAGCCAGCAAGTAGGTCCTCAACTCATGATGACCCATGCTTAAAATAACAAAAAGCTTCCAGGTCCAGCACCATCCCCATCCCAACTGGGAACTGATAAGTTTTGATTCACAGAGTTTTCACTGGCTGATTTTCATAAGTAGCTCATCAGGCCTTTCTTTCTGCAAAATTACTAGATATTTAAGATGATCATGACAGAACAGGTGATGTTAAAAAAATAAAGAAAAACCTGAGTACCTCATCACCACTTTCCAGAAACAATAAATACTGATGCTCAACTACTGATCAAATTAATGAATTATTTATTAAGTGACTAAATAATATGCACACAGATGGCACTAATTTTGTATTCCTATCACTCAACGGCACTTGGCTGGCTTATCAATTCTTTGTATTTCCTGCCCTAGATGGTATTTGCCACTGGTGATGCAGCTATACCTGGTATAGGGATGACACATTTGATTGTTTATCATCTTATCTTTTCCATTAGATTCATGGAAACTTAGAAATCAAAAAAAGTTTTTCCAAATTCCTTCTCCTGACTCTAATAGAGAATCTAGAACTGAAGCCCTTTCTTTTTATTTTTATTTGTATACCTGTTCAAAGTTCTCGGTAATCTGTTCATCGTCCTAGCTATCAGTTCTGATTCCCATCTCTATGCCCCCATGTATTTATTTCTTGTTAATATGTCCTTCACTGACACCTGTTTAGACACCACAAAGCTAGTAAATATCCAGGTACAGAATCAGTGCATCAGTTGGTCTCATCCAGGTCTTCTACTTTTTTGCTAGTTAGAAGTTTTTTCCTGGGAGTAACAGTCTATGACTTCTATGTGGCCATTTATCACCTGCGGACATATATGGTCATCATAAACCTCCATCTTTGTGATCTGCTGAATCTACTCTCCTTGTTCATTAACAATGTAGATACCTTGATCCACAGCTTGATGTTGTTATACTTGTCTTTCTGCACAAAACAGGGAATCCACTACTTTTGTGAAGTTCTTTGAGTCATCAAGATTGCCTATTCTGATACCCCCATCAATAAAACCTCCTTTATTTTGCAGCTACTACCCATACTGGAAGAAGTCCAGTAGAACCAAATTATGACCTTAAGTATATCAACCTGAATTTAAGTATATCAACCTCAAAAAATAGATTTGAAGCATTGAACAACAATGGCTGAAGACAAGTTTTGAAATAACGTCATGGATAGCATATATGAAGAAAGAAAGAATTCATTAAAAAGGCAACAGTGAAAGAAAAGACCAAAAGGAAAATCAAAAGAGATTCTGAAGCTTGCTGTTAACATCATGTAGCTAAAGCAAAAGGAGGAAATAATCAGATAAAGGAGGTAAACAGATTTTAAAGGGTGACTCAAGAACACAAAGTAAAGTATTACAATGTTAGGTGCAAAGACCAAAGTTAGAAAAAAAAAGAAGGAAGAACATGCTCAGCATTTTTCAAGGGGAAGAACTGAAGGAAGAATTCAAGCTCCAGTTGTAATATTAAAGGAAAATATGAAAGAATGGAGACGGTCTAAAGGAAAACAAAAGGTATACACAGTTACTATGCCAAAAACAATTGCTGGCTTGGCTCAACCATTTCAGGAGGTAGCATATGATTAGGAGACAATTGTACCAAAGGAAGAGGTCCAAGCTGCACTGAAAGCTTTGCAAAAAAACAAGGATCCAGAAACTAACAGAATACCAGCTGAGATGTTTCAACAAACTGATGCAATGCTGGAAGTACTCACTTGTCTCTGCCAAGAAGTGTGTTAAATACCTGGCTAAAAAACTGAAAGAGATCCACATTTATGCCTATTATAAAGAAAGCTGATTCAACCAAATGTGAAAATTATCAGACAATATCATCAATATCACATGTAAGTAAAATTTTCGTGAAAATTATTCAAGAGTAAGTCGTAACTGCATCATCTGGGAACCACCAGAAATCAAGCCAGGCACAAAAGAGGACATGGAAGAAGTTGTGTCTTTGCTGATGTCAGATGGAACATGGCTGAAAGCAGAAGAATACCAGAAACGTGTTCACCTATGTTTTACTGGCTATGCTGAGGCATTAGATTGTGTGGATCATAACAAATAATGGGTAACATTGTGAAGAGTGGGATTTCCAGAACACTTAGCTGTGCTCATGAGGATCCTATACACAAAGAAGCCATTGTTCAAACAAAACCAATGGATACTTCACCATATGAAATATCTAGGATTGTGTACTTTTAGTACCTTTCTTTTGTCTGTTTTAGTGTTGTCATCTTTTACATATTGACATATCTATTTTCCTATTTTCAGTGTTTTAGCTTTGATTTATTTTTGAGACTTCCCTCTCTTGGTTGATTTCTGTTTGTTCTATCCTGTATTCCAGTCTTAGGTTGTTAGCTGATGTTATTGATTTTCTAACCAGATACTGCCTTAAGTATTTCTTGTAATTTTAGTTTGGTTTTTACAAATTCCCTAAACTTTAGTTCATGTGGAAATTCTCTAATTTTTCATCATATTTAAAAGTCAGTTTGGTTGTATACATAATTCTTGGCTGGCAGTTATTTTCTTTTAAGACTTTATATATGTCATGCATTGACTTCTGACCTCCACATTTTCAGCTGAGTAGTTTATTCCTAGTCATTGTTAAAATTTTTTCTCTTTATCTTTGAGTTTGGCCAGTTTAATTACAATATGTCTCAGTGACTTTCTTTTGGGATCTACTTTGTGTGGTGTTTGATGAGCATCTTGGAATATATAGCTTCTTATGTTTCACAATATCAGGGCAGTTTTCTGTCAATAAATCTTCAACAATTCTCTCAGTTTTTTCTGTTATCCTCTCAATGCCTTTCTGGTATTCCATGCACTTGTGGGTTATTCTTCTATATAGTGTTTCATATAATTCTTAAGTTTTCTTCATTTTTTTAGAATTAGTTTATCTGATTTTTCCTCAGATAAGTTGATGTCAAATGCTTTATCTTCAGTCACACTAATTCTAACCTCTGTTGTATCAATTCTGTTCCTTTGACTTTCTACTGACTTGTCTAACTCTGAAATTTTATTGTTAGTCTGCTGGATTTCTATTTGCTGTCTCTCTATGGATCCTTGTAGCCTGTTAAATTTGTGTTATACTCGTCTCTAATCTTAAGTTCCTCTATTGATTTGTCTGTATGTTCCTTGTCTTGTTCTGCATTTTCCCTGATCTCCTGAATAGTTCTATATGTTGATCTTTTATGTACTACCTCCAGTAAATCCAAAAAGTTCTCTTCCTCTGGGGGATTTCATGATTCTTTGTTTTAGGAGTTTGCTGAGCCGTCATGGTCTGCCTCTTTATGTAATGTGGCATTTTCTGTTGTCTCCAAGCCATTGATAAGTTGTTATATTTATTTATCCATATTTTCTTATTGTGTCATGGCTTCTTATTTTGTTTTTGATATGCCCAAATGTGCTGATAATATGAGCTAGTTTGATTCCTGGCACCCTTGAAGCTCTAACATCCTGTCACCAAGTGGATAGATCTTTTATTATGTATTTGAGTCTAGAAGTCTGTTTTCTCCTCTCGCATTGATTCAGCTCAGGTGTCCAGGTAGCAGGTCACTAAGTGTGTGGCATAGGCTCTCATCTACAGTTCTAGATTGACATGGGTGACTGGAGTAGGCACAAGTATCTGGTCATAGTAAATTTTCACACTTGTCAAGGAAGACTGCGGTACCATCAATGGTAGACACTGTTGTAACTCCATGATGAAACTCTTCATCTACTGCCTGAGAAAAGGGGACACAAAGGAAATGTCAAGGTATATTCTCAAGTGCACACCTGCTTTTCAGTGATTAAATTAGCTGCTTTGGGCTAGAACTTCTAGATGGCATCAGATTGAAAGAATACTCATGAACCAAATGTCCCGACTCTCCCTTCTCTAAGTTCTTCTAATATGACAAGATAACATATCGGTGAAGTGAAATTCAGTTTGGGATTGGACACTGACTCCGCTGTTTGTGTAGCTCTGTTCTTTTTGACAAATAATTTCAGCTCTCTAAGCAAGAAGCACCTGAGGCAGAGACTCTTGTTATGTGACTGTTAGGTCATTCACTTAAGCAGAAGGAAAATGGGAAAAAGTGAAAGGGGCCAAGAAAGGATAGCAAGATCATGGGAGTATACAGATTATGGTTCCATGGATAGATCCAAGTGAATGGAAACCTACAGTCGGTCCCACTGTGAGACATGAGAGCTTACTTTTCATGTTCTAATTGTAGTCACTGAGACATGTCACCGGTAAACTGTGTGTGTCCAGGGTAATATCACCACTTGTTCTATTCAGTTCCATTATCCATAAATTGGGCAAAAAGCAAAATTAGATGGTATCAGTGACTTCAGAAGATTGTGATATGGATAATATTGTTCAATAATTTCCACATTCAGTCAGATCACCTTTTTTGGGAATAATCATAAATATAGATCTCTTCAAGTCAGTTGGTCAGGTAGCTGTCTTACAGATTTCTTGACACAGACAAGTGAGCATGCCCAGTACTGCATCTGTTCCTTGAAACGTCTTCATTGGCATTCCTTCAATTCCTGGAGGCCTGTTTTTCACCAATACCTTCAGTCAGCTTTTGGTCGTATATAAATAAAGAAGACAAGAATCCAGTTAGAGAAGGGTGGTACGTCAGTTTACAAAAGATATGTAACAAGAATGTCAGCAGAAACAGGTAGAGTGGTGAATGTGTGTATACCTAGTATCTCAGGACAGAGATTCATCCATCTTTAATTCTCTTCTCCTATTGTCTAGGTCGTTCCAGATTTACATTGCCCTGGGATCAGAATGACAATAAAAGAGTCTGGTTAATTAGGAACTTTGGATATTGAGTCCCCAGGGACATAGAGACTGCAAATATTCTGCCTGTGAACACTTCGCTAAATAGCCCTCCTTCAGTTAGGAAGCAGCACACCTGAGATTTCACCCAAGAATGATTGATCCCTCTAGTGCAGAAGCCTCCTGCTTCATTCAGTCCCTCTGCCTTTCTTCAAGACACATCTTCCACTTTCATTGTCCAGGGAAGATGGTATGCAACATTCCTCAGTGATGCCAGCCAGGTGCCTTAAAACTGCTTAGATTATGCTTGTCATCTTCCTGACATCTTTCCTTGTAGCTTATTAGCGCTTAAGCCACTCTCATTCTGGTAGTGTTCCCTCTCTCTCTACAATAGCAGGGACCATGTTCCTGCTGAGCCAGCGGGATGACAGCTACAGAACTCTGATATTTGTTTGTATTCTTTGGGGAGGTATTGTGCAAGGTTGGCTTCACCTGTCTTCCCATTTCTGCTTCTTAACATACCTTAATATTTCTGTTGTCTGGCTCTGATCTATGACAAAGGAGTTGGAGACTCAGACACACTAGGTTGCTTCCTAGTCTATTCACTTGTCCTTTAAAAATTAACAGATTAGTAAGTGATCATACCAGAAGATTGTGCAAACACAAAACAAACTGAATCAAAAAGCCACGACAACCATTTTATCTTTTTCCAGAGTACTCTGATGTTATCATCGTTCATTTATTTTTTCTTAAGTAACAAAATATGCTTAATGAAGACATCCCATTTGCTTTCCCTTTATTTTTCTCCCTTCTTTCCTCAGATGCTGCTTGCCTGTGGTGATGTAGTGGCTATTATACTAGGAATCACATATCTTATTTTCTTATATGTTTTCCATCATATTCATAAATGATATGGAACCTGCAAATCAAACAGGCATTTCAAAATTCTTTCTTTTGGCACTGACAGAAGATCCAGAACTGAAGGCTCTCTTGTATGTTCTGTTTCTGTCCGTATATCTGATCAGTGTCCTGGGAAACTTGCTCATTGTCCTGGCTGTTACCTCTGACTGCCACCTCCACACCCCTATGTATTTCTTTCTTGCCAGTCTGTCCTTCACCGATGTCTGCTTCGTTACAGCTACGATCCCAAAGATACTGATGAACCTCCAAGTACAGAAGCAGAGCATCACTTATACAGGCTGCCTCACCCAGGTCTGCTTTGTCCTAGTTTTTGCTGCTTTGGAAAATTTTCTCCTAGGAGTAATGGCCTATGACCGCTATGTGGCCATTTGTCACCCACTAAAGTACGTGGTCATCATGAACCCCTACCTCTGTGGCCTGCTAATTCTGCTCTGTTTGCTTGTTAGCATAACAAATGCCCTACTTCACAGTGTAACGTTGTTGCGACTGTCCTTTTGCACAAATGTGGAAATTCCTTACTTCTTCTGTGAAGTTCTTCAGGTCATCAAGGTTGCCTGTTCTGATACCCTCATCAATAACATTTTAACATACTTTGCAGCTGCAATACTAGGTGGTGTTCCTCTCTTTGGAATCATTTTCTCTTATACGCAAATTGTTTTCTCCATTTTGAGAATGCCATCAGCAATTGGAAAGTATAAAGCTTTTTCCACCTGTGGGTCTCATCTCTCAGTCGTTTCCTTGTTCTATGGGACAGGCTTTGGTTCATATATTTGTGCTGCATTCACATCCTCTTCTAGGAAGACTGCAATAGCTTCAATGATGTACTCTGTGGTCACTCCCATAATGAACCCCTTTGTCTACAGCCTGAGAAACAGGGACTTGAAGGGGGCTTTGAGAAAAATTATGAGGAACATACCTGTTTTTCAGTGATTATGTTACCTATTTGTGGCTTTGATTTCTAGACTCCATCAAAGGGAAGGAATACTTCTGAGGCAAACACCTGACTTTCCCATCAACTCTTTCTTCTGAAATGACAACAGAACATAATGGCTAAGTACAACTCAATATGGGTTTGAAATCTGACTTTACTCTTCTATAGCTCTGTGCTGTATGATAAATTATTTTAATTCTGCAAGTTGAGTCTCCTTGAGCAGCTTCCATAGAAGCAGAGCCTGAGGTAGGGTTAATTTATTTTGGTGACATATTCTCAGAACAAAGAAAGCAGGAGATGAGAGAAGTATAGGGAAGGGATGTAGACAAGGTTGTGGGAATAGCTAGCTACTAGCTTCAGCTTTATGCGACAGATAGAGTCATGTGAATGAAAACTAGGCTTAAACCACTGACAGACAGGAAAGCTGACTTTTCATGCCCAAATTTAGTTATTACTGTGATGTGTAAACCATGTGTGTCCAGGGTAAACATTAGCATCCATCATATTTTTGTGGATATTGTTATTGGTGGCGGTGTTGTTAGCTGAAGCCAAATTGTCCCTTGACTCCTGGAAACCCTGTCTATAAGAGGATAAGATTATGGTGAGTCACAGAGTCTCACTGGCTGACATTTTGGGAGAAGATCACTAGGGCTTGCTTTCTAGCGCATCTCAGTGTGGAAGGACCACTGAAGCCTATTCAGCATTAAAAAAAAGATTTGATTTTCTACTGACAGGCTGTACCTGCATTTAAGTTTCATTGGCCGGAAATAAAACTTGGATTCCCTGACATGGAAGGTAAGAATGCTACTACTAAGCCACAATTTCCCCCTACATAATTTATAACATTGTTATTATCTCAGTGGCTTTGGATGACTGTGTGATAACTGAATCTTACCGGTAAGGAAGTCTTTGCTTCTAATAAGAAAATATAAGCTCTGACTTTAAAATGCTTATATAGTAGAGTTACATTTCATTACAAGAACTTGAAAGATAGAGAATGCAAAAAAAAAGCAGGGGCGGGGGAGAAGAAAGGAAGACAGAAGGGCTTCATCCTAAGAATGATTACCATCATTGTCAGAGATGGCTACCACAGACTGAGGCATCCTTCCTAGCTCAAATACACAAGACTGACAGTTTGTTCCTAAATCTGTTGCTATTGTCAGATGCCATCAAGTTGATTCTGATTCAGATCAACCCTACTACAACTCAATGAAACACTGCCTAATCTACCATCCTCACAATAATTGCTATACTTGAGCCCATTGTTGCAGCCACTGTGTCAGTCCATCTCGTCGAGAGTTTTCCCCTCACTGACCTCCTACTTTACCAAGCATAATGTCCTTTTCTAGGGACAAATCCCTCCTGGTAATATGTCCAAAGTACATTCAGACAAAGACTCACTATCCTTGCTTATAAGAAGCATTCTGTGAGTGTTTCTTCCAAGACACATTTTTTTGATTCTTCTGGCAGTCCATGATATAGCCAATATTCTTTCCCAGCATGATAATTCAAGGGGATCAATTCTTTCTTAGTCTTCCTTATTAACTGTCCAGCTTTCACATGTGTACAAAGTGATTAAAAGTGTTGTCTTTGGTCACATGCACTTCTCAAAGTGACATGCTTGCTGTTTAACACTTTAGAGAGGTCTTCTGCCGTAGATTTGCTGGATGAAATACCTGATTAGATTAGCTGAATGCTGCTTCTGTTGGCATTGCTCATGAATCCAACTATTATGAAACTACCATCCCTTCTCTGTTTGTCATGTTTATTGATTCAATTGTGAGGATTTTTGTTTACTTTTGGTTGTACTACAATCCATACTGAAGGCTGTGTTCTTTGATCTTCATCAGTAACTGCTTCATGTCCTTTTCAGTTTCAGTAAGTAGTTTGTGTAATCTGTACTATTCATGAGTTTTCTTCTAATCCTGATGCCAATGTTCTTCTTAACACAGTCCACTTTCTTGGATTAGTTGCTCAGCATATGGGTTGAATACATGTGGTGAAAAGGTACAACCTTGACACACATCTTTCCTGATTTTAAACCACGTAATATGTCCTTGTTCTGTAACGGCTATATCTTGGTCTATGTACAGATTCTGTCCATGTGAGAAAAATTTAGTGTTCTGGAATTCCCACTATTTTCAATGTGATCCATAATTTGTTATGATCCACATAGTCAATTGTCTTTGCATAGTCAGTAAAACATAGGTAAATAAACATCTTCCTGGTGTTCTCTACTTGCAACCAAGATCCATCTGACATCAGCAATGATAGCCCTCATTGCATGACCTTTGGCAAATGGAGCTTCAGTGGCTGGTAGTTCTCTATGACTGTACTGCTGCATCTGCTTTTGAATGATCTTCAGCAAAATTTTACTTGCATGTGATATTAAATATACTGTTTGATAGTTTCCACTTTCTGTTGGATAATCTTTCTTTGAAATAGGCAAAAATATGAGTGTCTTCCAATTACTTATCCAGGTAGCTGTCTTCTAGTTTCCTTGGCATAAACATGTGAGCACCTTCAACACTGCATCTGTTTGTTGAAGCACCTCAGTTGGTATTCTTCAACTCTGTCAATGCCTTCAGTGCAACTTGGCTATTTTCTTTCAAGACCATTGGTTCTCAAGCATATGGTACCTCCTGAACTGGCTGAACGTCAAACAATTCTGTTTGGTACAGTGACTCTTTATGTTCATACCATCTCCCTTTGACACTTCTTGGACCTTCAATAGTTTTACTACTAAATCTTTAAAAATTGAAATGTATTCTTCAGTTCTTTGAGAGTTAGAAATGCCTTCAGTATTCTTCCTTTTGTTTTTCTAACTCCAGGTCATCACACATTTCGTTATAATATTTTACTTTGTCTTGTCAAAGTCCCTTTTGAAATCTTCTATTCAGTTAATTTACTCCATAGTTTCTTCTTGTTAACTGCTCCATCTTCAAGAACAAGTTTCAGAGTCTCTTCTGACATCTGTTTTTGTCTTTTGTTTCTTTCTAGTCTTTTTAATGTCCTTTTGTGTTCTACACATACATTACACTTAATGTCATTCACAATTAGTCTGGTCTTCTACTGTAAGTATTTAGGTGTCAAATTGTCCTTGAGATGGTCTATAAATTCAGGTGGGATGTACTCAAGGTCATTTTTGCCTCTAATAGACTTGCTTCAATTTTCTTCAGCTTCAACTTGATTTTGCTTATGAGTAGTTGCTGGTCTGTTCCACAGTCAACCTATGGTCTTGTTTTGACTGATAATGATGAACTTCCCCATCATCTCTTTCCACAGATACAGTAGAGTCATTTCCTGTGTATTCCATCCAATGATGTCCACACATATACTGCCATTTAGGCTGTTTAAAAAAAAATAGATATTTGTGATTAATAAGTCATTGATCTTACAAAATTCTACCATATTGCTCTGGCGTCCTTTGTGTCACAAAGCTATATTTTCCACCTACTAATATCCCTTTCTGTTTTCAAATTTTGCATTCCAATCAGGCATCTTGATTACTTGTTTGATCAACTTCAGACTGCACAAGTTGGTAAAAAAAAAAAAATTAAAAAAAACCCTTCAATTTAATCATTTTTGGCATTAGTGGTTGGTGTAAAAACTTGAAAATAGTCTTATTAACCAATCTTCATTGTAGGTATATGGATATTATTTGATCATTGACAGTAATGTACTCAGGATAGATCTTGACATGTTCCTTTTGATGATAAATGCAAAACTGTTCATTTTATCATTCCTGGCATAGGGTAATATACAAGTATTATATTCAAAATGGTGAATACCAGTCTATTTTAGCTCACTAATAGCTAGTGACTACAGTCTTCAGTATGGATTACATCTCAACACAGAGAAAACAAAAATTCTCACAGTTGGACCAACAAGCAACATCATAATAAAGGGGGAAAAGATGAGTGTCCTCAATGATTTCACTTTACTTGGATCTACAATCAACACCCATGGAAGTAGCAGTCAAGAAAAGACACATCTCATTGGGCAAATCTGCTGCCAAAGATCTCTTTGAAGTATTGAAAAGCAAAAATATCACCTTGAAGAGTAAGATGCACCTGAGCCAAGCTGTGGTGTTTTCAATTGCCTCATGCATATGAAAGCTGGATGATAAATAAGGAAGGTGGAAGAACTGATTCATTTGGATCACGGTTTTGGTGAAGAATGTTGGATATACCATGGACCGCCAAAAGAATGAACAAATCTGTCTTGGAAGAAGTACAGCCAGAATACTCCTTAGGAGCAAGGATAGGGAGGCTACATTTCACATACTTTTTACATATTATCAGGAGGGACTAGTCTCTGGAAAAGGACTTCGTGCTTCATAAACTAGAGGGTCAGTGAAAAAGAAAATGTATTGACATAGTGGTTGCAATAAGGGGCTTAGGCATAACACTGATTGTAGAGTTAGCACAGGTCCAGGTAGTGTTTCATTCTGCTGTATACAGGGTCACTGTAAATCAGTACCAACCTGACAGTGCCTAACTACAACAGTACCTAAGTTATCAGTCTTCCTGTATTCCATTTCATTTTTTGGTAACTTCCAATTTTTTTATGTTCATATTTCATACATTCCACTTTCTGATTATTAATGGATGCTTGCAGCTATTTCTTCAAATTTTTAATCATGCTACAGCAGCAAATGAAAGCTTGATTCCATCTATGTCATTATGGTCTATTGTCCTATGGCTGTTAACCAAAAGGTCGGCAGTTCAGATCTACCAGACCCTCCTTGGCAATTCTATAGGGAAGTTCTACTCTGTTCTTTAGGGTCTCTATAAGTCAGAAAAGATTCAGCGCCAATGGATTTGGTTGGGGGTTTGTTTTTATATTTTTTATTTTTATTAGTACTTTGAGGAGGCAGCTCTCCCCTAGTCATATTTTGAGTATCTTCCAACCTAAAGGACTCACCTTCTGGCACTATGTCATACAGTGTGTTGCTGCTATTCATAAGGTTTTTTCTTGCTAACTTTTTCAGAATTAGATAATAAGGTTCTTCTTTCTAGTCTGTCTTTTTCTGGACGCTCCCCTAACCTGTTCACCATAGGTGACCCCTGTCGGTATTTGAAATAGTACTGACATAGCTTCCATCATCACGGCAACACACAAGCCACTACAGTATGACTGAGTGGTGACTATTGTTAACAGAGAGCTACTGTGAATTGGAATTGAATCTGTGGCAATAGAACTTTGTTGTTAATAGATCCTTTCCATGGAGTCATACAGAAGACACTCCTCTCATCACAAATAGGATCATCGATTTCTTCCTGATCAAATTTCTGGTATGGTAAAAAGCAGTTACTAGGAGATCCTTAGACTGACTACTGAAAATATATTTTCTGTGGGGAAGTCAACCCCGATGACCACTGTAAGTACTTAATGTAATGTTTGGTGCAAAATGTAAAATAAAGTTTAACTAGGATCATTGTGTTCTGTATATTGCCATCATTTATAAGATTTGTAATTCTTTGTTCTCGTGTAGTTCTACCAGTTGTTTCAGCCGTTTTATTGGATTATCTTTGTTATAATAACAATATCACCAGCTTTTACTGGTCTCAGTAACATAATCAATAGAAAATGTCTGCTGATTTTTTTCCCTTAGTAATGTTTGTGGCAATTTGGCTGGGTTATAAGTCCCAGTGTTGTGTGGTTGTTCTCCATTTTGTGATTTTCTTGTGGTCTGAATTCATGTCTCTGCTTGTGGTTGATAGGGCAAGATTAGATCATATCAAATAGGATTAGGGTGGGATTATAACACCCTTAACCTGGTCACCTCCCTGATAAAATGTAAAGGGAGTTTCCTTGGGGTGTGGCTTGCACCATCCTTTATCCTTTTATTTTACAAGAGATAAAAGGAAAGAGAAGCAAGCAGAGAATCAGAAACATCATAACACCAAGAAAGCAGTACAGGGAGCAGAACAGACCTGCTGTTCTGGCACTGAGATAGTCCCAGACCAAGGTAAGACTGATGATGAGGATCTTCTTTCAGAGTAGATGAGAGAAAAAGCCTTCACCTGGAGCTGATGCCCTAAATTTGAACTTGAAGCCACTAGTCTATGACAGAATAAACTTCTCTTTGCTAAAACTATTCACTGTAAGTATTCCTGTTACAGCAACACTATATTACTAAGACAGTTGGTAATCTTTCACTCATTGTATTTGTCTGATTCCTCTTAACTAACTTACTGATAAAAGTGTGTCTCTTCAGACACAACAGAAGGTCCCAGATGGAATGGGAGAAGAATACAGAACAAAACTCACATTTGTTAAATACAATAGCAACAAAGATGTTGCAGACTGATAAAGACCAGAGGAACTGCAACTACTGCCCTAAGAATATCCTTTTAATCTGGAGCTGAAGTTGTCTCAGAAACCACCTTTCAGCCAGATAATTGTTGTTGTTAGGTGCCATCGAGTTGGTTCTGACTCATAGCAACCCTGTGAACAACAGATCGAAACACTGCCCAGTCTTGCGCCACATCCACAATTGTTTTTATGCTTTTATACTTTACAGGGGAGTGCTAACATGTTGTGGGTATTTCAACCAAAGTTGCAGACAATTTGTGTATAAATTGATGAATGGAAGCTAAATTGCTGCATGTAATAAATTGTTTTAAAAGAAATGTGTCATAGTTATCTAAGAGCCAGCCAAATGCCGTCGAGTATTGCTATAAAACATATATTACAAGTACATGGCTTTAATAAACATAATTTATTTTCTCACAATTTAGGAGGCTAGAAGTCTGAAATTAGGGTGTCAGCTGAGAGGAAGGTTTTCTCTGTTGGCTCTGTAGGAAGGTCCTTGTTTCTTCCATTTATTTCCTGATTCCTTGGAGATTTCCAAGTGTCTTGGCATCAATCTTCCCGAATCTCTGCTCTGTTTCCTTGTTTAATCTCCTTCATATTTCAAAAGAGATTGACTCAAGACACATTCTACACTAATCCTACTCATTAACATAACACAGACAACCCATTCCCAAATGTAATACTAACCACAATCATAACCCAATGCCTTTCAGTCAATTCTGGCTCACTGAGACACTTTGGGATGGAGTATAACTGCCCCATAGGGCTTCCAAGCAGTGGCTGGTGGATTTGATTAGCAGCCAAGCTCTTAATCACTAAACCACCAGACTCTAATCACAGACAAGAAGCTAGGAATAAAAACATGTACTTGCAGGAGGTATAATTCAATTCATAACAGTGCATATATTTTTTTGTTTGTTTCCTTTACCACTTATTCAACATGTCTTACATTTTTTCTTTATAATTTCTGGTGGTATTCAGAAAGTGAAATATGATTAAAATGAATTGAGTCAGTAAGGTCTTAAGTGGAAAGTTCTACTCTACTGAGTGTCATGTATAACTTTATGATGTAAATTTATTAGGGTTACAATTTATCTGTGGAGATGGGCTTTATTTTGCAGAAGAGGTGTTGAGTATGAAACAGGATGGGAGAAAGCAAAGCTGGCAGAATTAGGAAGATCATTTTTCCGTGAGTTAAAAAAAAAAGCAGGACATTCAGTCGGGATCATCTCTGTGGTACACGGGTGACAATTACATAAGTATTGCAGGAGAATCAGCGGAGATTCTGGAGTGCCTTCTATTCTGGTCATCACTGATGGTGGTGGTAGAACTGTGTTCAGCATCGTTCTGGGAAAACAGCCCACCACCTGGTACCCTAGGCATCTTCTCATGCAAAGTTGCCACCACCTATGTGCCCAGAACACCTGCAAAGATGTCACCTAAGGCCTTTATTCATACTGTAGTTTTGTTTCTGTATCTCACTCAGGAACTACTGACTTGGATTTCTGGGAAGACATATGAATGATAAGCATTCTTAAAAAAGCAATTTGTGAGGTTTTGACACAGGCTGAATGAAGTTTGAAAAGCACGGCTTTAATATTTGAAGAACACAGGATTTCTATTTTATTGAATCCTACTGTTACAGATTAAATTACATCCTCCAAAAAGATAGATTGAAATTATAACCGTTGATGCCTATGAATGTGACCCTGTGCAGAATAGGGTCTTAGAAGACATTTTCCGTTAACTTGAAGTAATACTAGAATAGGGTAGTTTCTAGTCCAGTATGCATGGTATCCTTACATGTGAGAAGAGATACGGAGGTAGAGGGTTACAGAAGAAGAGTGGTCATATGAAAGCAGCAGAAGAAGACAGTTACACTGCAGCCGCAAACCAAGGAAAGACTGGAGATGCCAGAAGCTGGGAGAGACAAGACAGAGTGTTCCCACAGAGACTTCAGAAAGAGAAAAGCCCTGCTGATAACCTTAATTCAGATTTGAAGCCTCTGTAACTTTGAGACAAAAGATTTTTCTCATTTTAAGCCACCTACTTTGTGGTACTTTGATATGGCAGCCCTATAAATCCACTATGCCTGTGAAATTGCCAGTATCTGATCATATTTGCACTGTATAACTGGCAGTGGGGATTCAAGGTCACTGTTTTACCCTCACTGTGTGTACCCATACAAAATTCCTAAATTTTCATCTTTTTAAAAATGTTAATAGTGAACTATTGATGCATAAACTTTGTATTCTGATTGTGCTTTTGAAATTCAATCGTGTTGCTGAGTGTAACAGTAATTCATTTATTTTAAATGCTGAATGTATTTACATTATATATGGTGACATTGCAAAATACATATCATTTTTTATGCTGATGGAGATTTTGGTAGCTAGTGTTCTGGTATACCAGTTCGAACATTCCCATGCCTGTCTTCTGAGGGAAATGAGAATAAGTTTTATACTTGGGGTGAAATTTTGGGATGCCAGAGAGCATGTGCTCTCCTTAGAAACTTCCAAAAAGTTTGTCTAGGTGGATTAAATATTGTAAACATCCTTAAGACGTTCTTGATGATCCACCTAATCAGCACATTTTCATTTATTCTGACAGTTTAGTGGATGTAAAAAGTATTTCACTAGTTGACAATTCTTGTATTAATAATGGAATCAAATATCTTCTCACCTATTTTTTTCCCCTTGTATGGAAATCTCCTCTAAGGTATTTCTGTTGAGCTTCTTTATCCATTTCTTACCAATCCATATCGATTCTTTATATAATCAGGATATTAATCTTTGTCAGTTATTGTCATTGCAGTTGTTCAACTTGAGCACAATGAACTGTTCTGGAATTCCCATTCTTCACAATGTTATCCATAATTTATTATGATCCACACAACTGAATGCCTTCATATAGTCAATATGATGTTCTCTGCTTTCAACCACAACCCCTCTGACATCAGCAAAGGTACCCCTGGTTCCACATCCTCTTCTGGATCTAGTTTGAATGTCTGTCAGTTGCTTGTCAGTATATTGCTTCATCCACTTTTGAATACTCTTCAGTCAAATTTTACTCGTGTGACATTAATGCCATTGTTTGATAATTTTCCCATTTAGTTGGATCAGCTTTCTTGGGAATAGGCATAAGTACGGATCTCTTCCACCAGGACAGCCGGGTAGCTGTTCTTCCAAATTTCCAGATGGAGACAAGCAAGTACTTCTGGTGCTGCATCCGTTTGTTGGAATATCTCAGTTGGTATTTTGTCAGTTCCTAGATCCTTGTTTTTTGCCAATGCCTTCAGTGCAACTTGAACTTCCTCCTTCAGTACCACTGATTCCTGATTACATGCTACCGCCTGAAATGGTTGAACACTAGCTACTTCTTTTCATTTATATGTACTGTTAATTTATCCTTCGTGTGTGTGTGTCTTGCTTTTGCATATCTTTTATGGCATTTTTTGATGAATATATGGCCTTAGTTTTAATACAGTTCTTAGAACTTTCCTTAGTGAATTGTACTCAGGAGGTCTTGTTTGTGAAACTGCTACTTACTTCAATTTATAGTTTTGACTTTTACATTTGAGGCTTGAATACATCTAGAATTTATTTTCTTCCTGAAGCAAGAATTTAAACTCATGTTCATGTTGTAGCACTTTTTATTAAAACAATCCATGAATTCAATTCAGTAACAAAGGGTTCACTTACGTACTGGTCTTTCTATGGATTCTGTCTTATGGTTAATATGTCTCTTGTATCTACCTATGAGCCTGTATTACAGGCCTTAATTATTGTAACATAACAGTTAACTAGAAATATCTCTGTTTTCATAACATACAAGACCCAACATCATTCAGTTAGTACCACAAAAGCATCACAACTTTGCTGTTTTCCTGACAGTTTTTAATTTATCACAACAGTATTGAGTTAGTTACTAGACTGTTTTTACCCTCACAATAAAAACAGAAAAACCCAAACCAAACCCGTTGCTGTTGAGTCAATTCCAACTCATAGTGATCTCATAGATCAGAGTAGAATGGCCCCAGAGAGCTACCAAGTAAAACCTGATAGATCTGAACTGCCAACTTTTGGTTGCCAGATATAGCACCTAACCATTACACCACCTTACAATAAAAGCAGGCTGTGTTGTGGCTTCTGATCAGAACTGGCCATGTTTAACTACTTCCCTGCACTTTACATTGCACCAGACCACCGGACATGCAGAGGCGACCAGAAAACTTACATTAAGGAACAATCACCTGACTTATGTCATCTACAGTAACCAAACCCATTTCAGCAGCTAAGAGTCCTTCGTATACTTGCAATACTGCCAGTTCCTGATCTTGCCCCACAATGCATAATCAGCAAAAAATTCTGAATATGTGTAACTTCCTGATTCTGCCTACCATGATGACCTCGTAAAAGCTAACTCCCACTCAGTTTTAGGGAGCTACTCGGGCATCTGGAGTCCTGGCAAATAAGTTTTGACTTTGCCTGAACACCCTGTTCATTCCTGTTTAAACAGGCTGTGCTGTGCCGGGTCCTGGACTTGACCTGCTCCTAGTTTGGTTCTAGTGGTTACAATGTTGGTAAAAATAAAAAATAAAAAAAAGACATGATTTCAACATATGAATAATGTTAGACATGACAAAAATTATACTCTTCTCATCCATGTTGTACTTAATCTTCTATTTTTTTCCCCTCCTTGTTTTTAAACTTCACCAAAAAGTTTAAAAAATCAATCAGGATTCCTCCTAGGAATGTGAAAAACAACTGATAACGCTCTCTTACTTGAATAACCGCAAAGATGAACCCTCATCCGACTCCCATCTTATCTCCCTGCTTGTAGTTATTTTTCAGATTGGCTGTCCAGAACCATAGCAACAAGAAACTTGGGTGACAGCCAAATGAGTCCTGCCTAGGAAGTGGAAATGCTTCAGCAGACTGTAACCAGACCCTATTTGATAGTGAGAAGTCCAACTCCCATATCTGTGTCAAGTCTCAGCTCACCCCCTTTTGAATACTCATGCCATTTCCCAGAAATTTCATGAATATGTGTAGTTCCCGATTTTGTACATAGTATAAAACTTCCCACAGACCTATGTTCACGGAGGCAGGTTTTTGGAGGAGCTCATTCCCCTTGTCTCCTACATATCAGTATGTAATAAAAGTCTTACTTCTCACATACCCTTTTCTCAAGAACTGACTTTTTCAGGCAGGTGGCATGAACTCTGCATAGGTTTGCAATAATGTTATTTGTAATATAAAAAGAAGTATAATTAAGCTAGAATTTTGAAACTGGGGAAAGCTGGTAGTAAAATTCTAAAAAGAAATAAAATATCTGTTAGGCAGTGTTGAATATAATATGTAGAAACAGCAGGAACACTTAATGAGCTATAAATATAACTACTCTTTAAAACTACTACTTTGAAGGTACATCTGCAATTACTTGTATTTATACATGTCAGACAGGCAGATAGCCAATATTAATAGAGATATTTTTTAAACTTAAACGCAGTGTCAGATTTTCTGATAGAGATTTCTTTGAATGCACTGAAACTAAAAAGGCTAGAATCTAGTTACAGATGCAGATTGTCTATGTGTGTAAAGGGCCTGACATAATTGTGGGCCAGAGAATCAAAGGGGAGAGGAAGACATATTTCTGGCTTCAGGATATGGGCATCAGCCAATACAAAACTTTCTGAGTCTTGCTCCTTAAGGATTTGCAATGCTGTGAGATTATAATTGCAATGAAAGATTTTTACTAGTGAGGAGTTTCCGATATCAAATCCTTGAGGGCCACAAAGACTGGAAAGAGTCCCCCAGTGACCTCCCTGCTGAACAGTCCTACCTAAGTCCATTGGATGATCACCTGAGCCAAGAGACCATCACTTTTGCACATTTCTGATCATTACAATATGTCATTAATACTGTTTTCTTTTTTTGTCATTTCATCGTGGTAAAATATGTCTTACAAACTATTTACCACTGACCATTGTCAAGTGTACAATTTAGAAACAATAATTACGTTCACTTAATTATACAACCGTTACAACTATCCATGTCCTAATGTTTTCCATCACTTAAAATAGAAACATGTTTTGCTTATCCATTCACATATTGACGGAAACCTGACTTATTTATACCTTTTGTCTATTTTGAATAACACAACTATCAATACTGATGTAAAGAACCTGCTTGAGTTGCTGTCTACAAGTTTTTTTTTTTTGTAAATACATGGGAGTAGAATAGCTGACTCACATGGTAATTTTATCTTTAACTTTTTGAAGAACACTGTGTTTTCCACCAGCACTGGATAAGCATACCAATTTCCCCAAATTCTGGTCAACACTTCTTGTTTTTGATTTCTCTAATAATAGCCACCTGAGTGGGTGTGAGGTCCTAACTTATAATGGGCTTTATTTGTATTTCCTGGATAACTAATTATGTTGAGCATCTTCCTATGGCTTACTGGACATTTGTATATCTTCTTGGGAAAAACGTCTATTCAAAATTTTGTCAATACTGGTTTTCAAAATTTTATATATTAAAAAAATTTACAGAGAAATAGGTAAATATAGCAAAAAAAAGTGTAGAGCTCATGAAAGGTATAAGGTTTTTAAATACTAAATTGGAGTACCATATTCATCTATTTAAAAAAAATTTATCTAACTAAATCTACTTCCCCAACTTCTCTGTCAGTTTGTTTTACTGTAGGGGCTTGCATGTTGCTCTGATGCCAGAAGCTGTGCTGCCTGTATTCAGATACCAACATGGCCAGCTGTGATGGACAGATTTTAGCTTTGCTTGCAAACTAAAAGAGGCTAGGAAGAAGAACCCAACAATATACTTCTGAAAAGAATTAGCCAGTGAAAATCTTATGAATGGCAGCGGAACACTGTTAGACACAGTGCCAGAAAACGAGCCCCCCAGGTTGGAAGGCACTCAAAAGATGACAGGAGAAGAGCTGCCTCCTCGAAGTAGACTCAACTTCAATGATGCAATCAAGCATTTGGGATCTTTATTTCCTGATGTTGCATGATTTAAAATGAAAAGAAACAGATGTAAACATCCATTAGTCACCAGAACATGGAACATACAAAATATGAATACAGGAAAACTGGAAACAGTCAAAAATGAAATGGGACATATAAATGTCTATGTCATAAGCATTAGTGAGCTTAAGTTGACAGGTATTGGCCATTTTGAATCAGATAATCATGTTCTACTATGCCTGGACTGACTTGAAGAGGAATGGTGTTGCATTCATCATCACAGAGAATATTTCATGATCTATCCTGAAGTATAAGGCTGCCAGTGATAGGATAATATCTATATGCCTGCAAGGAAGGCCAGTTAATACAACTATTATTCAAATTTACATACAACTACTAAGGCCAGAGATGAAGAAATTGAAGATTTTCATCAGCTTTTGCAGTCTTTAATTGATAGAACTTGAAATCAAGAAGCATTGACAATTACTGGTGATTGGAATGCAGAAGATGGAAATGAAGAAGGATTGATAGCTGTAAACTACGGCCATGGTGATAGAAATGATGCCTGAGATTACATGATAGAATTTTGCAAGATCAACAACTGCTTCACTGGAAATACTGTTTTTCACCAACATAAAAGGTGACTATACACATGGACTTCACCTGACGGAATACACAGGAATCAAATAAACTGTATTTGTGAAAAGAGACAATGGAAAAGTCTAATATCATCAGTCAGAATGAGAAGAAGTGCTGACTGCATAATAGACTACCAAGTTCAAATTGAAACTGAAGAAAATTAGAATAAGTCAATAGCCAAAGTACAACCTAGAGTATATTCTACCAGAGTGAAGAGACCATCTCAATAATACAGTTCATGCGTTGAACACTAATGGTTGAAGACCAGAGGAGTTGTAGAAAGAGTTCACACATGAAGAAAGAAAGAAGTCATTGAAAAGACAGCAACAAAAGAAAAGACCAAGTTGGGTGTCAGAAGAGACTCTGAAACTTGCTCTTGAGTGTTGAACAGCTAAAGCAAACAGAAGGAATGACAAAGTAAAAGAGCTGAACACAACATTTCAAAGGGCAGCTCAAGAAGAGAAAGTATGACAATGACATATGCAAAGAGCTGGAAATAGAAAACCAAAGGGAAGAAGACACTCTGCCTTTCTCAAGCTGAAAGAACTGAAGAAAAATTAAAGCCACAAGTTAAAGTGGTAAAGGTTTCTACAGGAAAATATTAAATGATACAGGAAACATCAAAAGAAGATGGAAGGAATATACACTCATTATACCAGAAAGAACTGATCAATGTTCACTCATTTCAGGAGGTTGCAAAAACAGACGGTACTGAAGGGAGAAGTCCAAGCTCCACTGAAACGCATTGGTAAAACACAAGGTTCCAGGAATTGATGGACTATCAATTGACATGCTTCAATAAACAGATGCAGTTCTGGAAGTGCTCTCTTATCTATGCCAAGAAATGTGGAGGACATCTACCTGGCTAACAGACAGGAAGAGATCCATATTTGTGCGTATTCCCAAGACAGGTGATCCAATCAAATGCAGAAATTATCAAACAATATCATACACAAGTAAAATTTCACTAAAGGTCATTCAAAAGCAACTGGAAGCAATGTATTGACAGGGAACTGCCAGAAATTCAAGCCAGATTCTGAAAACAACATGGAAGCAGGGATATAATTGGGGATGTCAGGTGGATCTTGGATGAAAGCACAGAATGCAAGAAAGATGTTTACTTGTGATTTATTGACTATGTAAAGGCATTCAACTGTATGGATCTTAACAAATTATGGATAACATTGCAGAGAATGGGCATTCCTGAACGCTGAATTGTGCTCACTATACTTGGATCAAGAGGCAGTTGTACCAACAGAACAAGGGGACACTGTGTGGTTTAAGGTCAGAAAGGTGTGCATCAGGGTTATATGCTTTTGCCATACCTTTTCAATCTGTATCCAGCACATGATCTGAGAAGCTGAACTATATGAAGAACAAGGTACCAAGATTGGAAGACAACTCGTTAACAACCTGCATTATGCAGGTGACACAACCTAGCTCACTGAAAGAGAAGAGGGCCTAAAACACTGTTGAACATCAAAGAACACAGCCTTCAGTATGCATTGCATCTCAACATCAAGAGGAAAAAGAAATCCTCACAACCAGTAAGCAACATCATCATAAATGGTGAAAAGATTGAAGTTGCCAAGGATTTCAGTTTAGTTGGTTTTACTATCAATGCCCATGGAAGCAGCAGTCAAGAAATCAAAAGACACTTTGCACTGGGAAAACCTCCTGCAAAAAACCTCCTGAAAGTGTTGAAAAGTAAAGATTTCACCCTAAGGACTAAGGTGTGCCTGATCCAAGTCATGGTATTTTCAGTCACATCATATGCTTCTGAAAGCTGGACAATGAATAAGGAAGACAGAAGAACCAATGCCTTTGAATTGTGGTATTGGAGGAGAATATTAAATATACCTTGGACTACCAAAAGAACAAACAGATTTGCCCAGAAAGAAGTACACCAGAGTACTCCCTGGAAGCAAGGATGGTGTCCTGGACAGAACTGTGTCCCCCCAAAAAATGGGTGTAGCAATTTGGCTAGGCCGTGATTCCCAGTATTGTCAGATTGTCCTTCATTTTGTGATTTTCCTTTGCTGTAAATCCTAATCTTTATGTGTGATTAATAGATTGGTTGTGTTTAAGAAGATTAGGGTGAGACTTTAATATCCTTACTAAGGAAGCTTACCTGTAGTATGGATTGTACCATTAAACTTTTATCTTATAAGAGGTAAAAGGAAAGGGAAGCAAGTAGAGAGTTGGGGACCTCACACTATGCAGAAAGCAGCATCAAGTGGAGACTCAGACCTGAGGTTCCTGTGCCAGGATGCTATCAGACCAAAGAAAGATTGATGCAATGCAAGGACCTTCCTCCAGAGCCAACAGAGACAGTATGTATTCCCCTGGAGCCGGTACCCTGAACTCAGACTTCCAGGCAACTGGACTGTGTAACAATAAACTTTTCTTTGATGACACTATCCACTTGGGAGTAAACCTGTTACAGCAGCAAACTAGATGATCAAGACAGCTGGCAAAACTGTGTCTTATATACTTTGGACATGGTATGAATCCCTGGAGAAGGACATCATACTCGGTAGAGTGGAGGGTCATCAAAAAAGAAGAAGACCCTCAACAAGATGGACTGACACAGTGGCTGCAACAATGGACTTCAACATAAAAAATATTATGGGCATTGCACAGAACTGGGCAGTGTTTCATTTTGTTGTCCCTAGGGTTATTATGAGTTGGAACCAACTCAACAGCACCTAAGGACGACAACAAATCTACTGAGTCTATGGATTAATCTGCATATGAGAATTACCTAGCCAATGACACTGTGATTTCTCACAGCTCTTGTAAAAATCAAGAGCTACAACCTAATCCCCAAATACTCAGTACCTAAAAACAACAACATACACAAACTAGAGTTTCACACCTAAAATAGGTGATATCTAAAATAGGTATCAGGCTTCCAAACATTGTTGATAAGGTAGAATTGTTTTCTGGTGTAACTAAATAAAGAAGATAGGAATGTACTTAGATAAGGATGATATATTCATTGTGCAAGCTGTGTGACATAAAGAGGAGGAGACATGGGTGGAGAGAGGTGAATGACATATAGTTGACCTCCTCAGGGAACCACACATGCAGAATTCTACATTTTAGTATCTTGATCTGTAAGGATTCACCCTGTCTTTGCATCAGAACAACAATAAAAGTGTTTGGCTAATAAGGAGCTTTGGTATTGAGCCCCCAGGGATACAGAGACTGTAAATAGTCTGGCTGATGTCCTCCTCACTCAGCAGCCCTTCTTTAGTTAGGAAGCAGAACATCTCAGACTTCACCCTTAGAGAAGCCTCTTGCACAGGAGCCCCATGCCCCATTCCATCCGTCTGCATTTCCTGAGGACAGGTCTTCTGTCTGCATCATCAACATCCAAGGCAAACGTTAAGCATCATTCGCCGGTGATGCCACCTAGGTAACCTAGAGTCTCTTGGTTAATGCTTGAAAATGAGGACAGGCATTTCAATAAAGGTTCATCTAGAGGAAGCTGTGACCAGGACTGTTTTTCTTGTTAGGCACCATTAAATTAGTTCTGTCTCATAGCAGTTCTGTATACAACAGAATGAGACTTTGCTGGATTCTGTGCCATCCTCATATTCATTGCTTTGTTTGAGCCCATTGTTGCTTATTGTTGCAACCACTGTGTCAGCACATCCTGCTGAGGTCTCCTTCTCAGCAGGGAGAATGATGACAGTTCATGCATAAAATGAATGGAAACAACTCTTTCAAGGACTCCTGCCTGTCTTTTATCGTCCTGACATGCTTCTTAGTATCCTTGCTCCAGTCTCAAGAAACTCTCGTCCTACCAGTTTCCTACTCTGTCTCTGCAGGAACAGTGACCATTTTTCTCCTGAATGGAAATCTGCCTCTTCTCAAACAGGACTATTATAGAATTCTCTCATATGCACTTACAGCCTAGATATAGAGAAGAAGGAGTGTTTATAATTTTTTCTTATCTTCTCATTCCAGGTTTTTAACACACACTTTTATAATGTCTTTTGCCCAGCTCTGATTGTGAAAATATATGGATTCTGAGATAGATGCATCACACTGTCTCCCTAGTTTATCTGCTTTCTATTTCTAAAACCGCCAAGTATTTAAAATGGTCATATAGAAAGAACAACAACAACAACAAAAATCTACTGCCATTGAATCAATTCTGATTCATAGCAACCCTATAGGTCAGAGTAGAACTGCCCCAAAGAGTTTTTAAAAAGTGTCTGGCAGATCTGTGCTGCCAACCTTTTGGTTAGTAGCTGTAGCTCTTAACCACTACTCCACCAGGGTTTCCGTAGAGAAGAACAGGCAGTATTAAAAAAAAACCAAAAGGCAAAAATCAATCTTTCATCCCTTTCAAAATAAGTATTTACATTCAGTTGTACCAGATTCAGCTTTTTTCTTTTTTTAAATAACCCAATAATATACACAGAGAAGACAAAATTTTGTAGTCTTTTCATTCCCTCCTTCTTTTCCACAGATAACATTTGCCTATGGTGTTGAAGTCACTGCTGGTCCAGGGACCACATGTTTAATTGTCAACCATCTTTTCTACCAGTTTCATCAGCGATATGGAGTTCAGGAACCAAACAGGTGTTTCAGAGTTCTTTCTCATGGGACTGACAGAGGACCCAGAGCTGCAGCCCCTTGTCTACAACGTCTTCCTGTTCATATATGTGGTCACTGTTGTAGGAAACCTGCTCGTCGTCCTAGCTATCAGCTCTGACTCCCACCTCCACACTCCCATGTACTTCTTTCTCTCTAGTCTCTCCCTTACAGACATCTGCTTAAGTACAGCCACAATCCCGAAGATGCTAGTGAACATTGAGACACACAGAAACTCTATCACTTTTACAAGCTGCCTTGTCCAGGTATGCGTTGTCCTGGTTTTTGGAGGATTTGAAAATTTTCTCCTTGGAATAATGGCCTATGACCGCTATGTGGCCATTTGTCATCCACTGACATACACGGTCATCATGAACCCCCGCTTCCTTGGCCTATTGATTGTACTCTCTTTGTTCACTAGCATCGTCAATGCCCTGGTTCTTAGTCTGACGTTGTTGCGACTGTCCTTCTGCAGAAACTTGGTAATCCCTCATTTCTTTTGTGAATTTAGTCACATTCTCAAACTGGCCTGTTCTAGTACCTTCATCAATAACATGGTGTTGTATCTTATAACAAGCATATTTGGTGTTACTATTCTCTTTGGTATAATTTTCTCTTATGTTCAAATTGTCTCCTCCATCCTGAGAATGCCATCAAGGAGTGGAAAGTATAAAGCTTTTTCCACCTGTGGATCTCATCTCTTGGTTGTTTTCTTGTTCTATGGGACAGGCTTTGGAGTGCACTTTAGTTCTGCATTTATACACTCTTCCAGGCAGACAGCAGTAGCCTCAGTAATGCATGTTGTTGTCCCTCAAATGATGAATCCTTTCATCTATAGCCTGAGGAACAGGGACATGATAGAAGCCTTGAGAAAATTCATTGGTAAGATATCTTCTTTTTAGTGATTGTGTCACCTGCTTTGGGGCTCAGTTTTCTAGAATGAGTAAAAATAAAAATAATACTTACAAATTCAGAATTCTAAAACTGTCCTTCAGCAAGTTCTTCTAAAATGGTTAGAGAAAGTAACAGCTAGCTGTGGAAATAAAAAGTTAAAAATGATGTCTGTATATTGACTTCTAGTTGTTTACTTCTTCATAACAATCTAAAACCAAAACGAAACAAGAAAATCTGCTGATGTCAAACTCTCGTTTGCACCAATCCAATTGCTTAAAAACAACAAAAAAAGCCTAAATGTGCAGAAGTTTAGCAATTGGAAGCCCATTTACTTTACTTATCCCACAGATTGCACCCAGTGTCTGCTATCTATAAGTCAACAACAAGTCTGATGCCGCTGAGTCGATTCCAACTCATAGCAACTCTGTAGGACAAAGTAGAACTGCTTCATAGAGTTTCTAAGGAGCACCTAGTAGATCTAATCCATAGATGCGGAAAAACTCTTTAGTTGTAAGGATTCCGATGTGTTGCTGGAAATCGTGGTGGTGTAGTAGTTAAGTGCTACGGCTGCTAACCAAAAGGTTGGAAGTTCAAATCCAAGAGGCACTCCTTGGAAACTCCATGGGGGCAGTTTTAGTCTATCCTATAGAGTTTCTATGAGTCAGAATCAACTCAGTGAGTGTGAGTTTGATTTTTTTTTTTTTGGGGGGTAATGTGCTGCTGTAGGACACTTCAGAGGGGTACAAAATCTTCTTCCTTCATTCTATTCTTCCCTGAGTTTTCATGACCTCTCCCATTGCTGCTGGCACCCTGTACCACTTGCCTCTGGAAGACCTCCTGCTGTGGGAGATTACAGCCTACTACAAAACAAAAACCCACAGCTGTGGAGTTGAGTCTGACTCATAGCAACCCTATAGGTCTCAGAAGAGTTGCTCCACAGTTTCCAAAGAGCACCTGAAGGATTTGAATTGCCAACTTTTGGTCAGCAGATAACAGCACTTAAACATTATGCCACCAGGGTTCCCTACAACCGACACGGAGCTGTCAGTGTGTCAGCCAGAATAAATAGCTTATTGTTCAACTGCTAGCTTGTGGTCATAATAATTTTTCTTGATCATCACTGAATTTCATTGAACTTCTTACAATAACTACATCTCAATTTGGGGTTGAAACCTGACTCTGCTTTTTGTCTAACTCTGTGCTGCTTGATAAATCCTTTCAACCCTGTAAGTTCAGTTTCTTTGGATAGGGTCCATAGAAGCAGGGCTTCTTATTATAGTGACATTGCTAGCAGCCTTCTCAGGCAAAAGAAAGTAGGAGAACACAGTTAAGGCAGGGAAGGTTCAAAGCATGGTTGAGGTCATAGCTAGAGAGTAACTGCAGTCTCATCCAGTGGATAGGGTTGTGAATTGTACTCCACACTTACCCCACTGTGAGATATGGAGCTGACCTTTCATGCCCCAATTCAGTGATTACTGACACGTCACTCATAAACTGTCTCTGCTAATGTTAACATCAGCATCCACTTTATTGTTTCATCAACTACAAAATCATTTCTGTGATTGAAGATGATTGTGAGATATTTGAAATTCATCAGTCAGGAAGCCTTTGATTCTAAGAAGAAAAAGAACTGACTCTAATATCCTCAAGCAATAGAGTTATATTCCATTAAAATAAAGGCCTCCAGAGGTAGAAAATGAAAGTAGGCTTATGCAATCATTTGCGAACTGTCTTCATCCTGAACTGGTTCCCCTTGTAGTCTCCTGATTGTTGCGGCAGATGGTGGTATAATTATCCACACCTGATGTCTAGAAAGAGAAAACATACTGTCTTTTCCTGAGTGTGTTGTTACTAGATCTTTCCACAGAGTCATCATAAGGTAACCTGTTTGTACTGGTACTGGATTGAATAATGCCTCCCTTCAAAGATATCCCAGTTCCTGAAAACTGAACTTTACTGATATGATATGAAGACGAATGTTCCTGCCTGTGCTTTTGGTGTCATATTTAAGAAATCATTTCTCAATCCAAGATCTTTCAGATTTACTCCACTTCCTTCTAAGAGGTTTAGTTTCAGTCTTTGATTCATTTTGAGTTAGTTTTTGTATACAAATAAGGGAAGGGTTCACCTTTATTCTTTTGCAGATGGCTATCCAATGATCTCAACTTGCTTTTTTTTTTTTTAAAGAAAACCTGCTGCCAAACCCATTGCTGTTGAGTCAATATTGATTCACAGTGACCCTAGAGACAGAGTAGAACTGCCCCATAGAGTTTCCAAGGAGTGCCTGGTGGATTCGAGTTGCTGACCTTTTTGTTAGCAGATGTAGCACTTAATCCATATGCCACCTTTTTTGAAGAGGTTTGTTTTCATTTGTGTTGAATGGTGCTGGCATTAAATACTCAGTATTTATATATGTATTCTCTTAGTTTTTATTTGTTTGTTTCCAGCCCCCCAACATTATACTTGGGAGACTTGAACTTGTTGTTAGGTATAGCACTGGCTCATTTATTTTTTTAGTGTTGTAGATTTTTACATTACGTATACTAATATCACAGATTTTTTATGTAGATGGAAAATTTCTAGCTGGTTTTCTGCTATTGTGAATAAATCTATTTTTCAATCTTGTCATTCATCTCTCCTGGTTGAAATGAGCAAAGGTTTTATAACAGAGGAGGAGCAAGTATATGTTACTGGTGGAGAGGAAGAACCAATTATATTCCCTTGGGTGGTTCAAAGAGTTTTTTTTAAGTAGTTGAACTTATTTACATTCCCACTGATTATTCCACGTAACCATGTAAGCACCAACACATTTTCATTTGGTCTAACAATAGATTCAGTATAAAGTATTGTTAATGAATTTGCATTTTGCTATGTATATTTTTCACAATTTAAAAGCTGAAAAATTATTTAATTGATTAACATTTATGTTGTATGACACTGAGAATCTTTTCACATATTATATGGCATTTTTTGGCTCCTTTTACAGAATATCTGCTTACAGTATTTCTATTGAATGGTTTATTTTTTCCTAATTCATAAGCCTTCTTTATTTGATGGGAATGTTAGTATTTTGTTGGTTACATACATTAAAGTTTTCTGTGGCTTGTCTTGCATATCTGTTAGTGCCTTTATGAACAGAGTACTTTTCCTCTTTTCCTCTATGTCATCCACTCTCCTTCTGCTCAAAAACGTCCAACAGATTCAGTGGAGGCTAACAGTGAGATTGTGTCAATGCTAAGTGTCTCTTCCTTCCCAGTTGTATTCTCTCCCTTTCTCTGTCAAGGTGCTGATCCCAAGAGCAGTGCCTAATATACCTTTCTGATGCTCAACTCTGCTTCCCAAAGGAGCCCAACCTGATGCTATAATTAAAGGATGAACTTTTTGACAGTAATAAGAGTTATGAATATACATCAGAAAAGGGAATAAGAAAACATGAAGCTGTTGAAATAGGAGAAACTTCATTAAGCAGTGTACTTGTGGACTGAAGATCTGCAGGAAGAGCAGAAGTGAACCTCTGGTTATACAGAATAACAATCAACCTTGCTTTCCTGGAGAAAGACAAAATTTGGCCTAAACCATAATCTTTTTTATTTGATGGATTCAATTTTTTGAAACTTGATTAATCATTTTGGAGGAATGGGAGTACAATGGGATTGTCCTTTCTTGTGCTAACTATGTCTGCTTTAAGTTATCAAGGATATACTAGCCTCATGTAACGTGATAGAGAATATTTCTTCCCTTTTCTGAAATTATTCTTTTAATTTTGTCTACTCCCATACTACCCAATTCTTTCCTTCCCTCCGTGTCTGAGTTTCAGTCAGTCAAAAAAATCTAAATGTGCAGAGAAAAACACTGGAAGTAAATGTAACTGAATATACTTACTGTGAGTCGATACAATGGAAATCAGGCAGCTTCAATCTAAAAATAAAAGGAAGCTGCTTTGAAGAGGGGATAGTGACACAGGGTACATAGGCCATTGTCATGTTATTTTCTCAGGAGATAACATCAGAACACTTGTAGAGTTCCAGGGAAATTAACTGTAGAAACGATAACTGAGGACTTTCTATACATTTTCCAGTCATACCCTGAGTTTCCTGTTTCTGGAAACTTCACATAGGTAATTCTTTAAAATATCCCAATGCCTAAGGCAAAATAGTCCCCATTAAACTGCTTATTAGGCTATTGTGTGACCTGAAGATGACTCCAGGAAAACCTGTTCCTTAAAGGCTCGTTAGGAAGGACATAGAATAGCAAATGTCATGAATAGGCAGATGTCATGAAAACACAAATCTGGATTGCAGGAGAATTAAAATAGTTTGTCAGAAATTCAAGGTGGATTCAGAAGAGGATGTGGAACCGAGGATATCATTGCTGACATCAGATGGTTGTTGGCTGAAAGCATAGAATACCAGAAAGATGTATAACTGGGTTTCATTGACCATGCAAACACATTCAACTACGTGGATCATAACAAATTATGGCTAATGTTGACTAAAATGGGAATTCCATAACATCTAATTGTACTTAGTTGGAATCTGTATGTGGATCAAGAAGCAGTTATGTGAACAGAACAAGGGGACACTGTACGGTTTAAAGTCAGGAAAGGTGTGTGTCAGGGTTGTGTCCTTTCACCATACCTTTTCAATCTGTATGTAGAGCAAATAATCTGAAAAATTGGATTATATGAAGAAGAACAAGACATGAGGATTGGAGAATGGCTCATTAACAACCTGCATTACATGGATGACACCACCATACTTGCTGGAAGTGAAGAAGATTTGACACATTTACTGATGAAGATCAAAGACCATAGCCTTCAGTATCAATTGCATCTCAACATCAAGAAAACAAAAACCCTCACAACTGGGCCAGTAAATATCATCACCATAAATGGAGAAAGGATAGAGGTTATCAAGAATTTTGTTTGACTTGGGTCCACAATCAACACATATAGAAGTCAAATCCAAGAAATTAAACGATGCATTGCATTGGGAAAATCTGCTGCAAAGGAAAAGTAAAGATGTCATCTTGAAGACTGAAGTGTGCCTGACCCAAGCCATGGTATTTTCAATTGCATCATATGCATGTGAAAGCTGGACAATGAATAAAGAAGACAGAAGAATTAATGGCTTTGAATTGTGGTGTTGGAGAAAAATAGTGAATGTACCATGGACTTCCAAGAGAACAAACAAATCTATTCTGGAAGAAGTACAACCAGAGTGCTCCTGGCACTCTGAAGATGGCAAGACTGTGTCTTACACATTTAGGACATGTTGTCAGGAAGAGTCAGTCTCTGGAGAAAGACATCATGTTTGGTAGAGCTAAGGGTCAGCAAGAAAGAGAACTGACACAGTGACTGCAACAAAGGGTTTAAGCATAAAAATGATTGTGGACATGGCACAAGATTGAGCTGTGTTTCATTCTGTTGTGTATAGGATTGCTATGAGTTGGCACTGTCTCAACAGCACTTAACAACCATAATAACATATTTTAGATTACTTAGCTAGGCCCTAAATGCAATCACAAATGCCATTATAACAGAGGTGAAGACATCTAGTTAATTTATGACTATAAAGAATTTTAACACAGTGCTAATCAAGGAAGATGACTTGGAATAAGGAATATTGTTACTGTAAAATATGGTTTAAGCCACATGCCAAAAGCTAGCACTGAGAAAGGGGTAAAGTAAATGACCAGTATGCAAAATAAACAGTGAACAATAGGACAACAAGCAAAGAAGACAGAAGACGAATTGATGCCTTTGAACTGTGATACTGGAGAAGAATGTTGAATGTACAATGGACTGCCAAAAGAACAAATAGATCTGTTCTGGAAGTACAACCAGAGTGCTCCTTGGAAGCAAAGATGGCAAGACTATGTCTTACATACTTTGGACATGTTGTCAGGAGGGATCAGTCCCTGGAGAAAGCCATCATGCTTGACAATGTAGAGGGTGAGCGAAAAAGAGGAAGACCCTCAATGAGATGGTTTGACACAGTGGCCACAGCAATGGGCTTAAGCATAAAAAAGATTGTGGACACGGTGCAAGAGCTGGCAGTGTTTTGTTCTGTTGTTCATAGGGTCTCTATGAGTTGGAACTGACTCAACGGCACCTAACAACAATAACAACAACCACCAGTATGCAATGGACAGGAGAAGTTTGGGTCCTCATAGCTAAGGGCAAACATTAGGTGTGAAGGATGAAATAATGTGGGCAATTGGGGGAGTCCCCAAGATGAGTGGACAGTGAGGAGATATTCACTTGGGACTTGGGGGGTCTGTCTGGATATAGGCATCTGGGGTCTGAGGAGATACACATCTGGAACTTTGGGGGTTCATATGGAAGCTCTCAGTGGTAGTCATCTGGGCAAGGAGTTGGTGACTGGCACCTCCATGTATTCTGATGATTCTAGTGAAAAACTGCTGTAAAAACTAAAGATTTTTATCTCAGTGCCTCCTGTAAGTCAATGCATAATTTCTAGTGTCAGGTAGTGCTAGGAAGCCAGCACGTTTAAGAAAAACAGGTGTACCTAGAAAGAAGTAGAGTTAGTCCTGGCCACCTACTTCAGTATCACAGCTAATATCAGATAGACGTTGGCTGAAAGCAGAGAATATCAGAAAGATGTCTACCTGTATTTTACTGACTATGCAAATGAGTTTGACTGTGTGGAGCATAGCAAATCATGGATAACAATGTGGAGAACAGACATTCCAGATCACGTAATTGTCCTCATGAGGAAGCTGTACACAGGACAAGAAGTAGTCTTTCAAACAAAATAAGAGGATACAGTGTGGCTTAAAATCTGCAGAGATGTTTATCAGAGTTGCATCACCCTTTCACCACACTTAACTCAGTTTGTGTGTTGAAAAAATAATCTGAGAAGCTGAACTATGTGAAGAAAAAAGGGATGTGAGAATTTAAGGAGTAGCCACTAACAACCTGTGTTATGAAGATGACAAACCTTGCTTGCTGGAAGTGAAGCGAACTTGAACCACTTCCTGATGAAGATCAAACACCACAGCCTTCGGTTTGAATTACATCTTAACACAAACAATAAGATAGAAAACCCTCACAACCGGACCAGTAAGCATCATGATGAATGAAGAAACAACTGAGGTTGTCAACGATTTTGTTTTACTTGATTACACAATCAGCGCCCATGGAAGCAGCAATCAAGAAATCAAAAAACACATTGCATTGTCAAAATGTGCTGCAAAGGACCTTTTTAAAGTAGAGAAAAGTAAATATGTTACACTGAAGACTAAGGTGTGCCTGACCCAAGCCATGGTATTTTCAATTGCATCACATGTATGTGAAAGCTGGACAATGAATAGGAAAGACAGAAGAAGAACCGGTACCTTTGAATTATGGCACTGGAGGAGAATATTGAATGCACCACAGACTGCCAAAGGAACAAACAGATCTGTTCTGGAAGAAGTACAACAAGAGTGCTCCTTGGAAGCAAAGATGGCAAGACTGTGTCTTACATATTTTGGATATGTTGTCAAGAGGAATCAAACCCTGGAGAACAACAACACGCTTGGCAGAGTGGTGGATCAGCTAACAAGAGGAAGACCCTCAACAAGATGGATTGACACAGTGGCTGCAACAATGGGGTTAAGCATGAACACAATTGTGGGCATGGTGCAGGACAGAGGAATATCTCATTCTGTTGTGCGTAGGGTCACTGTGAGTCAGAAACCACCTGACAGCACCTAAAAACACAACAACAACATAGGAGAAATACAAAGTGCAACTTTAACAAAGAGCAATGTATTCTCTCTCACAATGTAAGAGGCTAGAAGTCTGCACTCAGGGTGCCTGTTCCAAGTGGGGCCGTCATCTCTCTGTTGTACCTAGGAAATGGTCTTTGTCATCAACCTTCCCCTTGGTCTAGGAATTTTTCAGCGCAGATAAACCAAATCCAAAGGAGTCATTCTGCTTCTGATTCTTCTTTCTCGTTGTCAGGAGCTGTCAGGAGGTCCTCCTTCTTTGCTTGCTGCTCTTAAATCTCTTATAAAATAAAAAACTGCAGGCCACACCCCAGGGAGACTCCCCTGAAATCAGATCAGGACTGCATCATGAGTAATGGTGTTGAATTCCACTGTAAGCCCTTTACAGCTGATTGACTGATGATGTCATATCGCATCATGAGAGATGATTATATCATCATATAACTACCAAACTGCTGAGGAAAATGGCCCGACGAAGCTGACACATAATTTGGGGGGACACAATTCAACTCATAATGTTAATTTTGGTTTGCTTGACGTGAGCCTTAGCATAAGTGACTCCACCACAGGTCTACCAAAAAAGGAACAAATGAAACCCTGTGCCGTCAAGTCAGTGCTGGCTCATAGCAACCCTATAGGACAGAGTAGAACCGTCCCATAGAGTTTCCAGGGAGTGCCTGGTAGATGTGAACTGCTGACCTTTTGGTGACCAGTCATAAGATGGTTAAATTAACAAAATATTGACAGTTTGTGTATTTAAGAGTTACTCCACAAGACAAATACTGAAATTTTCAATTCATCTTGTAGTAGCTCTGACAATTGCTTTGTTTTACATTTTACTACAGACTTTCTGGATATTTAGTTGACTGCAACTTGACACAGGAAAGATAGAGCAATGGGGATAACTGGAAAATTGTAATCTTACTGTATTACATTAACAAATGGAGTAGATTATGAGACAAATATAATTGAAAATAAGAGATTTCAGTTCTCCTTTTTGAAAATAAAGGAATAGACTCTCCCCTGACCTTTCAGAACTCATTTAGCAACAGATTTTTTCTTTAAAATGTATGTAAATCAGGGATGCTTTTCAAGTACTTGGGAATTTTCTCCTTTGAAATGCAGTCACAAGGAAGATCACATCTCTACCTTCCAGATTCCTGTCAAGAAGTTAGCATAACTTTAGGTATCATGCCATAACAAGACTAAAAAATCAGTAATTTTATTTTGAAAAGATGAGTGTGATGAGTTCTATACCTGTAGCTACAACTTCTGACAATTAAGTTCACAAACTCATCCTAGAAAAAGTGCTACGTACCTCATTGCTGAATGTCGCTATGGTCACTTTTGAAGTACCCGCCTTGGGAAGCTATGCATGGACATCAGAGCTTAGTCCACCGTTTAAAGCAATTTTGGAACTCTTTTTCCGGAATGGCCATTAGAGCTGTAATGATATTACCCCTAATGTCCTGAATGCCACCAAAATGTCTTCCTTTCAACATTTTATTTATCTTCAGGTTAAGAAAAAAATCACTGGGGTCCAGATCAGGTGAGTTAGGGAGGGTGTTCCAATATAGTTATTTGTTTACTGACTAAAAGCTCTCTCACTGACAACTATACAATTAAGTTCACAAACTTGCCACTTTGCCACCATGTACAATGGCCATTCCAGAAAGAGTTCCAAAATTACTTGGAAGGGTGGACTAGGTGCTGGCATCAGTGCATAACTTCCCAAGGGGAGTACTGCAGAGGTAACCAGAGTGATATTTAGAAATGAGTCTTGTAGCACTTAGAATGACTAAGTTTGCAGACTTAATTCTCAGACCTTGTATAAAAAGAGTCCATTCTCTTGCTGACTTTGCAATCTCTTTAGTGGATTGCCCGTGATGCGTTGCATTCTGGTTTAATGCTTTTTCAGTAATAAAACTTACCTTTCTCTTAGAAAAGAGAGATGCAGATGATCAATACCACTGAACTACACATGAAAAGATTACTGAACAGGCAAATATTTTGTTGTATATATTTTTACCACTTAGAGACAGAGAAAGATATAAAAAAGAGAACTGACAGAAGTTAATGTGACTACAGAAGCAGAAATGTGACCACGGAGACATGGTGTGGTCTCAAGCCAAGGAAAACTTGAAGCCACCGGAACCTTGAAGACACAATGTGTTGATTTGCTCATAGAGTGTCTGGAGGGAGCATGGCTATGCACATGACTTGATTTTTTTCACTGTGAAATTGATCTCAGACTTACAGCTATTCAGTATTGTAAGAGAACGCACTTCCATCGTTTTGTGCCACAAGTTTCTGGCCATTTAATTAATACAGCAATCCTAAGAATTTAATACACCCAACTTTCAACAGCTATGCATGATTGTGGTTTTTATGCTTTATCGCTGGCCACTAGCTTTTATCTTCCTTTGATATGTCCTCCTCATCTCTCCAAACTCAAACACTGGAGCTCTTTAAGGCTCATTCCTAGTCTTCTTTACTCCAGCTACCCTGACACCTTTAAAATTAGCATCCAGACCAATGGCTTAAAAGTTTTCTACATCACTATGACTCCCAAAACTTTGTTTCCAGAGAGGAACAATGTCTTCAGCTACAGGCTAGTATACTCAACTTCCTACTTGACATCGCCAAGTAGATACCTAACAAGCAGCTCAGACTCTACTCACCCCAACTACAACCCTGATATTAACCTTCCAGCTGTACTTTGCTACAGTCTTTCCTATCACAGCTGATGGCAACTCCATTCTTTCAGATACTGAGCAGTTTTTTCACAGTGAGCATCAACTTAAAATTCTTTTTTATATCATTTGCCCACTCTTTCAAAAGAAACATATATCTAGAATTCCTCCAGATCTCACCACTTCAGCTGTTATCACTGTGGTCTCAGCCGCTCTCATTTTTAGATTATTACAAAATGACTACTAGTAGTATCCTGCATCTGTTCTTGCCATCAGGAGACTGAATAATCTGCCTGACACTATGTCTTTGATCTGATCTTTTCTGTTCTCCTCACTACTCATTACATTACAACCTTCCTGGCTTCTGTGATGATTTTAATTTTTTTCTAGATTATTGATTTGGCTGGTTATCATTTTTGTGTTGCTTTTATTCATAGTTATTTACATTACAAAATACAGATTCTATTAAAAGGGGAAGATGCTCTGCTCTCTTTTGTTTTCCCATCTATAGGCTCACTCTTTATTGTCTAACAGGTTCAACACTTCCATAAGTGGTGAACTTTATTGTCTAACACGTTCACCACTTTCATAAATTTGAACTTCATTTCCTGACCTCCCTTCCAGGATCAGTAATAGTGAGACTATCACAAATGCAGCCACTGTGCTTACAGGTAGCCCAGTTCATCTTCTCCTTAGAGGCTTTTCTGAAATTGTCTGCTGGTCCAAGTCCACAGTCATGGATCAAGGTAGTGTCCACAGCTCTTATATTTACCCACATTTTTCTGATAAAGACATTCGACGTCTACTCTTGCCTTCAGTATCACATATTTTTCTAGAACATTTAGTCAAGAGTCTAATTCCAGCTAAAACAGCCTGCTATGGACATAAATCCTCGGCTCAGCTTACTCACCACTTTATTTCAGCTCCTTGTGTGGTAGCTGGAAAACTTGAATTTTATGATACAAACATTTCTGTGGTACTGAAAAGTTTGATCATTTTCTTTTTAGACCAGGTGTATTGTTTTTTCTATTTTGTATATTATTTTGTGTATTTGAAATGATGAGCGATGGGTAGGAAGCCCTGGTGGTGTAGTGGCAGAGTGCTGTGGCTGCTAACCAGAAGGTCAGCAGTTCAAATCCACCAGGTGTTCTTTGAAAACTCTGTGGGACAGTTCTACTCTGTCCTATAGGGTCACTATGAGTTGGAATTGACTGACAGGCACTGGATTTGTTTTTAGCAAAGGGTGATGTCACAATGTTATCTTCTCATTACTTTTCGAATAACATACAAAGAAAACTGTTATCAACAAAGTTGCTATAGAAATAGTTAAATGTGGTAAAGTAAATTAATAAATTCAAGGAAATTTTGAGTTGACAAAAGGTAAAAGTTTTTAAAATTAACTCTAAATTAGAGTAATATCATCACCTATTAAGTATTGACTGTTATCTAACTATCATACCGAGAGTATGGATAAACCTGATTCCAGTGCCTAGCCAATGATGCTGTGATTTCTCACAATTCCATTAAAAAGCAAGAGCCAAAAGATCAATCAGTCTCCACTAATATGAAGGAAAATGTACATAGAAACAGTTGTGATGACACCGGAAACACTGGTTATGGAAACCTCCAGTGATTACAGAATTGGTCACAGAGAAGAACTCAGCACATGCTGTATATAAAATACACAGAATGATATAGTGAGGTAGAGGGAATATTCAATGATTCTCAGAAAAAAAACTGAATATTTCAAATTTACAGTATCTTAGCCACATTTATAGATATGTTTTGTTATCACGCTATTAGGTACCATGGAACAGTCCTGACTTGTGGCATCCTTTGTACAGCACAATACACACTGCTCACTCCTGTGGCATCCTCATAATCCTTGCTATGCTTGAGCCCATCTTCGCAGCCACTGTGTCCCTTCGTCTTGTTAAGAGTCTTCCTCTTTTGCACTGACCCTCAATGAACCAGTCATGATGTCCTTCTCCAGGGAGAAAACAGTCTGCCTGTGACCACCTCACTCATAGCCCTCTCTTGATGAGCAAGCAGCATACTTGAAGTTCCATCCACAGATGATCCTCAAGCCCAGGAGCCAGGTGTCTCGCTCAGTCTCTCTGCCCATCTTCAGGATATATCTCTACCTTCACCGTTCAGAGGATTTATCAAGCATCATTTTACAGGGATGACAGCCAGGTAATCTGAAATCACTAAGTTATTGCTTGGAAATAAGGACAAGCGTTTCAACACATGTTCATTCAGGGGAAGCTGTGAAAAAGAGTACATACATAAATCGTTGAACTCAAGTCTCCTGCCTGTCTTCCATCCTTCTGACACACACCAAACCTAATAAGCTCCAGTTCTACCAGTATTTTACTCTGTCTCTATAGCGGTAAAGACCATTCTCCTCCTGAGCAGAAATTGTCATTTCTCAAACATTATGACTACTATAAAATCCTCTGATAGTGACTTGCATCCTTGTGGTGATGAAATAGAAGGGTCATCAGCTTTGCCTTTTCTTTCCACTCCTGGTTCCTAACACATATTTGCATTATCTCTCTCATCTGGCTCTAATTTCTGAGAAAAGACAACAGAATCTTCAGAAGGTCTTTTTCTTCTATCTGTTTTTCTCTATAATATCACCCTTTTTTTAAAGACACTGGTTTTATTGATGCTTTATATCTGTGAGACTATAAAAACATTTTTCTTTGTAAAGATTGATCTTCCCTTGGAGTGAGAGTATCTATAGACGCTTGGATAGAATATGCCTCTTTGGAATTCTGGGCCAGTGATGAAGTCCACAGGGGTCATGTTGTTGTTGTTGTTGCTACCCGCCAGTTAATGGGTCTTTGACTCATGGCCACTCATGCTCAACAGAACATCAAGCTGCCACATCCTGTACCATCCTCATGATTGGTTGTGAACTGAACTGTTTCAATACAGATTTTTAATTGGTTGATTTTCAGAAGAAGATCATCAGGCCTTTCTTTCTGTAAAATTATAAAATATATAAAATGATCATAAAAATAAAAATGGTATTTAAAAAAAGCACCTCATCAACACTTTCTGGGATAAATACACATCAGTGCTCATCTATAGATCAGATTCACATATGTTTGATTAAATAAATAATATACACAGATAGCACTAACTTTGCATTCTTCTTCATTCCTCTTTCTCCCTGTCCTAGATGGTATTGACCTCTGTTGACATAGCTGAGACAGGGACCACAAAATTTATCATCTTGTCTCCCTATCTTTTCCATCAGATTCATCAGTAAGATGAAACTTAGAAACCAAACAAGTGTTTCTGAATTCCTTCTCCTGGCACTGACAGAGAATCCAGAACTGCAGCCACTTCTCTTTTGTCCGATTCTGTCCATGTATGCAGTCGCTGTCCTTGGGAATCTGCTTATCATCCTGGCTGTCAGTGCTGATCCACACCTCCACACCCCTATGTATTTTTTTCTTGCCAATCTATCCTTCACTGACATCTGTTTCAGCACCACCACCATCCCAAAGATGCTGGTGAACCTTCAAGCACAGAATCAGAGCATCATGTATGCAGGCTGCCTTACTCAGGTCTTTTTTGTCCTAGTTTTTGCTAGTTTGGAAAGTTTTCTTCTGGGAATGATGGCCTATGACCGCTATGTGGCCATCTGTCACCCATTGACATACACAGTCATCATGAAGCCCCATTTCTGTGGTCTGCTGGTTCTACTGTCCTTGTTCATTAACACTGTGGATGCCTTGATCCACTGCCTGATAGTTTTAAACCTGTCTTTCTGCACAGACTGGGAAATACCCTACTTCTTCTGTGAAGTTGTTCAAGTCATTAAGATGGCCTGTTCTGATACTCTCCTCAACAATATCTTCTTATGTTTGGCAGCTACCTTACTGGGTGGTGTTCCTCTCTCTGGCATCATTTTCTCTTATACTCAAATTATCTGCTCCATTTTGAAAATGTCATCAGTGGGTAGCAAGTATAAAGCTTTATCCACCGGTGGGTCTCACCTCTCAGTTGTTTCCTTATTCTATGGAACAGGCTTAGGAATGTACATTAGTGCAGCATTTACACACTCTTCCAGGAAGACTGCAGTAGCATCACTGATGTACACTATGGTCACTCCCATGATGAACCCCTTCATTTTAAACAGGGACATGAAGGGGGCCCTAAGGAACATTATCAGGTGCATACTTGCTTTTGATGATTAAATTATCTGCTTTGGGTCTGCAATTCTAGGCTGCGCTGAAGCGAAAGAATGCTCATAAGCCATAATTCCCGACTGTCTGATCACTGCATTTTTACAAAATGTTTAAATAACATGATAGTTAAGTAGTTAAGAAATGAAACAGTGCATTGCATTGGGCAAATTTCCTGAAAAAGACCTCTTAAAACTGTTGAAAAGCAAAGATGTCATCTTGAAGACTAAGATGTGCCCAACTCAGGCCAAGGTGTTTTCATTCGCCTCATATGTGTGTGAAAGCTAGACAATGAGTAATGAAGAATGAAGAAGAGCTAAATCCTTTGAATCATGGTGTTGTAGAAGAATATTGAATGTATCATGGACTGTGAAAAGAAGGAACAAATTTGTCTTGGAGAAGGTATGACCAGAATGCTCCATAGAAGCTAGACTATATCTCACATACCTTGGACATGTTATCAGGAGGTGTCAGTCCCCAAGAAGGACGTCATGCTTGGTAAAGTAGATGATCAGCTTAAAGGAGGAAGATCCTTAATGAGCTGGCTTTACACAGTGGCTGCAACATGGGGCTTAAGCATAACAATTGTGAATGAAGCAGGACTGGGTAGTTTCATTCTATTGTACGTATGGTCTCTGTGAGTTGGAACTGAGTGGCAGGCACCTAACAATGACAACATCAAGTGCAATTGAACTTGGGAGTGGACCCCAACTCTGCTCCTCTTACAACTTTGATTGTTTTGGGTCTAGTTCTATAGAAGCAGCACCTGAGGCAGGTATTCTTAAGATATGACTTTGGGGGCAAGCATTTCAACAGAAGTAAAGCAGGAGAAGGTGAAGAGGGCCAGAAAAATGTAAAAGCAAGACTGTGGGAATAGCCAGAGGCTAGCTGCAGCTTGATCTCATGGGTAGAGTCATCTGAATGGAAATCTAGAGTTATTCCCACTGTGAGAGATGAGAGCTTACTTTTCATGACCCAATTACTGATTACTGAGACTTGTCACCAGTAAGCTGTAGGTGTCCAGGGCAACATCAGCATACAGCATATGCAGTTTCATTATCTGCGTCAGCCAACGCCAAGTGCGGTCAAGTCAGATCCATTATCTATAAAATCATCAAATTAGATGACCTCAGTGACTTCACAAGATGTGGTATAACTGAGCCCCTTTTCAGTGAGGAAGACTTCATTTTCCAATAGCAAAGTAGGAGCTCTTATTCTAACGTGGTTTCATTACAAGTACTCCAGAGGTAGAGAATGAATAGGGAGCAGAACAGTCTCCTACAAGCTGGCTCCATCCTAGGACTGCTGCAACATGTCCAGGTCCATCCCTCGAGCTTGTTTAATTAAGAAAAGTAGCTGCAAGAGAGAGATAAGAGGGGAGCAGGATGATGGTTCCATCCTTCAAGGTTGTTTAGCTAAGAAGACGTTATTGGTTGCTTTTCACATTCCTACGATGAACACTGATCAATTTCAAACCTCCTTGTTGAATCTTAAAGAAGGAAAAAGCAAACCCAGTGCCATAGAGTCAATTCCAACTCATAGTGACTGTCTTGGTCACCTGGTACTGCTCTGACAGAAAATATCACGAGTGGAAGGTTTCATGAAGAGAAGCTTTATTGAGACAGTCTGGTAAGCTACAGATCCATTTATAAATTACAAGTCCATTCCATATGAGAAATCATCACAGTCTGGTAGGCTGAGTCCAAATCCAGTGAGAGCATCTCAGCACAGGAACCTCGGATCCAAAGGAAGTGTTCTGCTCTCGGTGCTTCTCTCTTGGTGGTATGAGGTTCCCAACTTCCTCCGCTCACTTCTCTCCCTTATAATCCACATGAGACCTGCCTCACTAGCACCACTGTTGCCTGTTCTCTGTCATCAAGCTCACAGATGCAGGATACATAACACATGGAAGGAAGAGCACCACATTGGGACTTACAGCCAAATCAAATCAACACAAACATTTTTGGGGGGACACAGTTCACCCCATGACAGTGACCATAAAGGGCAGAGTGGAACTGCTCCATAGAGTTTCCATGGAGCACCTGGTGGATTTGACCTGCCCACCTTTTGGTTAGCAGACACAGCACTTACCCACTCAACACGAGGGTTTCCAAGAAAAACATAAGGTCATTATAATATGCAAAAAAGGATGAGTGTAGTTCTTGTGTTAGACACTAGTATCATGGGCAAGATAAAGACACTTTAGAGGAGACAAGAATCCAATTATAGAAAGACGCTATGTTGATTTAGGAAGAAAGATGTGAAACCTAAAGTTAAGCAGAAACAGGTGGAGAAAGGTGGATGGAAGATACCTGGTCTTTTAGGACAGGGAGTCAGTCATCTCGAATTCTCCACTCCTATTGTTTTAGTCTTTCCAGATTTTCAATACTCTGAGATCAGAATGACAATAAAAGAGTTTGGTTAATGAGGAGTTCTGGACATTGAGCCCCCCGGGAGATAGAGACTGCAAATAGTCTCCCTGTGACCATCTAACTTAACAGCCATTCTTCAGTTAGAAAGTAACACACCCGAACCTCCATCCACAGATGATCCTTCTTGCCCAGAAGACTAATACTTCATTCAGTCCCTCTGCCTTTCCTGAGGATAAATCTTCTACCTTCACCCTGAAAGGTAGATGTCTTGCACTATTCCTGTGATGCCAGCCAGTCAACTTAAAAGTGCTGATCTAGTATTTGGAAATGAGAAGAAGTGTTTCAGTACAGAATCATCCAGATGAGGCTGTGAATAAAGTACTCACATAGAATGAAGGTCAAGACACCAGTAACATTTTTGCCTTTTTGCCATCTTCCTGACATTTTTCCTTGTATCTGAGCATTAATGCTCGAGCAATTTGCATTCTAGTAGTCTTGTCTCTGTATATAATGAGAGGGATCATTCCTCCTGGACAAGCAGGATGACTGTTACAGAATTCTATGACATTTACTTTCATTCTTGTAGGGTAGTGGTTGCCTTCACCGTATCTTCCCATTTCTGTTTCTTAACACACTTTTATACTATCTCTGCTGTCTGTTTTATACTACCTCTGATGTCTGACTCTGATCTATGACAAAGGAGATGGAGACCTGGGCTGACACATTCATTAAGCTGTTTCCATAGTCTATGTTTTGGCTTTATAAAATTGCCAAATGATCGTACCAGCAGATTGTGTAAAATCTAAACAAACTGAAACAAAAAAAATGACCTCTCTTATACCCCATTCCAAAATTATCTGTTATATCAGCATTTGTTTATTTTCTATGTAGCAAAGTATGCTTAATGAAAACACCCCCATTTGTTATCCTCTTTATTCTTCCTGCCTGTAGCAGTCAACAGCCGGTGTTCCAAGAACTACACATTTTGTTGGCTTATCATATCTTTTCCATCAGATTCATCAACACTATGGAACCCAGAGATCAAACAGGTATATCACAATTGCTTCTGCTAGCACTGACAGAGGACCCAAAACTATAACACTTCCTATTTAGTCTATTTTACTTGTATCAAGTCACTATCCTCGGAAACCTGCTCACTGTCCTGACTGTCACCTTTGGCTACCAGCCACCTCCACAGCCCCATGTATTTCTTTTTTGCCAGTCTGTCTTTCCTTGACATCTATTTCAGCATAGCCACAACTGCAACGATGCTGGTGAACCTCCAAGCACAGAAAGAGCATCACGTATGTAGGCTGTCTCATCCAGGTCTGCTTTGTCCTGGTTTTTGCTGTTTTGGAAAATATTCTCCTTGGAGCAGTGGCCTATGACCACTATGCAGTCATCTGTCAGTCATTAAATGCTACATCTGCTAACCAAAATGTCAGCAGCTCAAATCTACCAGGATCTGCTTGGAAACTCCATGGTGGAGCAGTTCTACTCTGTCCTATAGGGTCATTATGAGTCAGAATCGACTCAACAGCAGTGGGTTTGGCTTTCTTGGGTTGTCGTTGTTGTTGTTGAGGTACACGGTCATCGTGAACCCCTACCTCTGTGGCTTGCTGATTTTACTCTATTTGCCCACTAATATCAGAAATTCCTTCTCCAGAGTATAATGGTATTTTCACTGATGTGCACAAATATGGAAATTTCTTTATGAAATTTTTCAGCTCATCAAATTTTCCATTTCTAAAAGCCTCAACAATAACATCTTCCCATATTTTGCAGCTACTATGTTAGCTGGTATTTCTTTCTCTTGAATCATTTTCTCTTAAATTGTCTCCTCCATTATGAGAATGCCATCACTAGGTAGAATGTATAGAGGTGGGTCTCACTTGACTCTTGGCTGGCTCACCTCTCACTTATTTTCTTGCTGTACAGAACAGGTTTGGGTTTATATACTAGCATCGCATTTACACACTCTTCCAAGAAGACTGCAGTAGTTTCAGTGATGTATGCTGTGGGCAATCCCATGATGAATCCCTTTATCTAGAGCCTGAGAAAGAGGGATGTTAAGGTGGCCTTAAGGAAAGTTATCAGAAGCATTAACTGCTTTTCATTTTAGGACTGGGTTTCTAGACTGCATTAAAGTGAAAGAAGACTTCTGAGGCAGAAAGTCTGACTCTTCCATCACCACCTCCTGCTAAAATGACAAGATAACATAACGGCTAAATATAGTTCAACATAGGCTTAAAATCTGAATTTGCTCTTTCTGTATCTCTGTGCTACAGATTATTTGTGAAAATTTTTTAAAAATATAAATTATTTTAATTTTCAAAACTGAGTTTCTTTAGACAGGTTGCATAGAATCAGAGCCTGAGGCAGTATTGATTTATTTTGCTGGCACAGGCTCAGAATGAAGAAAGCAGGAGACCACAGAAGGACAGGGAAATGATGTAGGCAAAGCTACAGGAATAGCTAGAGGCTAGCTAGCTTCAGCCTGGTGCCATAGACACCAGAGTGGCATGAATGGAAATTAGGCTTAGTATCATCACAAGACAGGAGAGTTGAACTCGTCTGAATTTAGTTATTAACAACATAAGCCACACACAAGCCTGTGTGGCTTATGTGTGTCCGGGTAACTTTCAGAACCACCATACTCAGCTTCATCATCTCTTTCTGTGGTTTTTGCTATTGTTAGCTGCCACAAAGTTGGCCGTTGACTCATGTCAATATCATATACAATAGGATAGGATCATTTTGATCCATAGGGTCTTATCAGTTGGTTTTTTACATCTAGATTGCCAGGAATTTCTTCCTAGTTCATCTGAATGTGGAAGAGTGACTGAAACTTTTTCAACATCATAACAACAGACAATGCTCTATCAACAGGCATTGTTGTGGCTGCACATGAGGTTCACTGGCCAGAACTCTAACTCGGGTCTCCTACATGGATGGTGAGAATGCTGCCACTGATTCACTACTTCTCACCTATGTGATCTATAAAACTGTCATATTTGGTTTATCTCAGTGGCTTCAAGTGATAGTGTGATAATTAATTGATTCTTATCAGAGAGGAATACTTTACTTCTAATAAGAAAATATAAACCTTGACTCTAAAATGTTTAAATGATAGTATTACCTGTCATTACAAGGACTTTAGAGATGGAGAACGGGAAGGAAACAAAGTACAATATTAGGTCTTTATTCACTCCTTCACATTCTGATTATTTGACCTTGAACTTACTAATTGTGGTTGTTAGATACTGTCCAGTCACGTCCGACTCAAATCAAGTCTCTGTAACACAGAATGAAAAACTGCCTGGTCGTGTACTGTTCTCACAATTTTTGTTATACTTTAGTCATCACTGCAGCCACTATATCAATCCCTCTTGTCAAGAATATTCTTCTTTTTTGATGGCCAGAATGTTCTCCAAAGTAAGAAATGCAACACTACTTCTCACGTACTTTGGACATGAGACCAGGGGGATCAGTCCCTCAAGAAGGACATCATGCTTGGTAAAGTAGAGGGACAGCAAAAAAGAAGACCTTCAAGGAGATAGACTGACACAGTGGCTGCCAACAGTTGATTTAAGGATAGGAAGGATTGTGAAGATGGTGAAGAACCTGGCAGTGTTTAACCATGTTGTACACAGGGTTGCTATGAGTCAGAACCAACTAGGTGGCACCTAACAATGACATCTGCCAAGTCCTTCTTCCTAGCCTGACTGTGTGGAAGCCTCACTGAAACCTGTGCACCATGGGTGATTCTGCTGGTATTTGAAGTACCACTGGTATGGCTTCTACATCACAGTAACACACAACTGAGCACAGTAGGACAGATAGACAGAAGAGTGGCACCTGTTGTTAATAGAGAGTCAATGTGATTTGGAATTGATGTGACAGCAACATGTTTTTATCATCCATAGATCTTTCTCATAGAGTCATACAGAAGACATTTCTCCCATCTCATTCTAAGAATAAGATCATATGCTCCTTCCGAATCACATTTCTGGTACACTCAAAAATTATTCTTATGACAGCCTTAGACTGACTGTGAAGAGTATATTTTCTGTGGAAACTCAATACAACGTTTGGTGCATAGTATATAATAAAATTTAACTAGGGTCATTATGTTTTGTTTCTTGCTGTCATATGCACCTTGTAATCACTTACCATCACCTATTTCAACAGTTTTATTGGATTACCTCATTTATCACTACATTTTGCTAGTCTTAGTAATATAATCAGTAGCTAAAGTTGATAATCCTTCAGTCACTTTATTTGATCTGATTCTTTTCCACTGATTTACTGATAAGAAGGTATTAGTGCCAGTCATCTAGCGCCGCTTAAATAGAAATACCACAAGTGGATGGCTTTAAAAGAGAAATTTTATTTCTAGCAGTCCAGTAAGCTGAAAGTCCAAATTCAAGGTGTCGGCTCCAGGGGAAGGCTTTCTCTGGTGGCACTAGGGGAAGGTCCCTGTGGTCAATCTTCTACTGGACTGGTAGTGTATGAGGGACAGGGACCGTGGTCCTTTCCAAAGAACATGCTCAGCTCCTGGCACTGCTTCTTTCTGGCGGCATGAGGTCCCCAGATCTCTCTGCTAACTTCTTTCTTTTATAAACCGAAAGATTATCTCAAGGCACAGTACAATCTTACACACTGAGGCCTGTCCCCCCAACATAACTGTTGCCCATCCTCCCTCATTAACATCGTAGGAGCGGGATTTACAACATGGGAGAATGTCACACAATACCAGAAATCACATTTGGGGAGGGAGCACAATCTGCTCCATGACAGTATCTTTCCAGACAGAAGTCCCAGATAGGACGTAAGAAATAGAAGAAAACTCAAACTCGTAAGGAAAATAAAGAAAAAAAAAACCCGCTTACTGGACTGACAGGGACTGGGGGGACCCCTGAAACGGTTGCAGTAAGACACTCTTTTAATCTGAAACTAAAGCCACTTGGGGGGTAGGACGAGTCACCTTTGAGCCAAAAGATGGATTGGCCTATAAAATAAAAAATAACACTCATGAGGAAAGAACTTCTTAGAACAATCAACTATACCAGACCAATTGATAACATTGCTCAAAAGCAAAGAAAAAAGTCGAAGAAGCGCAGGGAAAGTGAAGGAATGGAAACAAGAAAGGTGTTGACATAGTGCTAGGAGAGCAACCAAGGTCACAGAGCAATTTGTATATAAATTGCTGGATGGAAAATGGCTTTTCTGTGTGCAATAAATTCTTCAAAAAAAGTGTGTCTAATTATCTAGTGTTGCTATAACAAATGCAAACAGATGGCTTTACCAATTTTTTTTAATTTAGGAATCTAGAAGTCTGAACTTAGGGTGCCTCCTCTATGTAGGGGAAGAATTTCTATCTTTCTGTCTCTTTCTATCTCTGTCAGCTCTGTAGGATGGTCCTTATCTCTTCAGCTTGTTTCTTGGTTACTTAGAGACCTCCATGTGGCTTGGTATCAATCTCCACACCCCCCCCAACACACCATCTCTAGTCTGTTTGCTTGAGTTCCTTTAGATTCAAGAGAGACTAACTCAGGATACACCCTACACTAATCCTGCCTCATTAACATAATGAAGATAACCCATTCCCAATGGGATATTAACCACAATCATAACCAATGCCCTTGAGTTGATTCTGATTCATAATGATCCTATAGGACACAGTAGAACTGCCCATAGGATTTCCGAGGAATACTTGGTGGATTTGAACTGCTTGTCTTCTGGTTAGCAGCTGTAGCATGCAAGCTGGTCTTATAGGAGCGTTAGCGAAAGGAGGGGGAAAGAGTTTCCACATGTGAGAGGGTGAGGTATAGATCTCCAGATCAGTTGTGATGATCACCTGGACAGTGAACCATAAATTGGCATTGCCTTGTCTGGTTGTCAATCAGAAAAGTAGCTTTAGGGCCTGGGAAAACAATCTCAAAATCTTTATGTGTACCAGTCAGAAGGGGGTTAACAGCTACAAATTTTCTACAGCTATTAATCTATCACAACCAAGAATAGAGGTTAGGATTTAAAACACTTATTTGGGAGGGCCATAATTAAATTCAGAAACCCTGGTGGCTTAGTGCTTCAGGGCTACAGCCACTAACCAGAAGGCCAGCAGTTCAAATCCACCAAGCGCTCTTCAGAAACTCTATGGGGTAGTTCTACTATGTCCTAAAAGGTCACTATGAGTCAGAATCAACTTGACATCAACTGGTTTGGTTTTTTGTTTTTTATAACTCAATTCATACCAGGTTCTATATAAGTGCCTTTACTTTTTCTCTTAGTCTACTTATCTTAATTTTTTTTTTTTTTTAATTTCTGGTGGTATTCACACAGAGAGGTATGGTTAAGTAAAACAAATTATGTCAGTGAGGTTGCAAGAGAAAGCCTATACTCCGGTGACTCTCATGTATAATTTTTAATTTGAATTTATATTTATCCATAAAAATAGACTTTATTTTGAGGAAGAGATGTTGAGTATCAAACAGGATGGGAAACAATTGAAGCTGACAGGCGTCATGGATTGAATTGTGTCTCCCCCAACTCCTTTCCTCAAAGTGTGGGTATTAATTTGGCTAGGACATTATTCCCCATATTATGTGATTGCACTCTGTTTTGTGATTTTCTTAAGCTGCAAATCCTGATCTCTGCCTGTGGCTGACAGAGTGGATTATGTCAGACAGGATTAGGGTAGGACTGTAACACCCTTCCTAAGGTCACCTGCCCAATCCAGCGTAAAGGGAGTTTCCCTAAAGTGTGTCTTGCACCACCTTTTATCTTTTCATCCTGCCAAGCCGGCCAAGTGCCGAGACAAAATGAAAAGCAAGCAAGCAGACAGTTGGGAACCTTATACCATCAAGAAAGCAACATCAGGAGTAGAGAACGTCCTTCAGATCCAAGGTTCTTGAGCCAAGATGCTCCCTGACCAAAGAAAGACTGATGCAACACAAGGACCTTTCTCCAGAGCCAATGAAGAGGAAAAACCTTGCCCTGGTGTATGCTTGACCTAAGCCATGGTATTTCCTTCTCCTCATATGTACACAAATTCTGAACAATGAATAAGGAAGACTGAGGAAAAACTGATACCTTTGAATTATGGTGTTGGTGAAGAATATTGAAAGTATATGTACTACCAAAAGAATGAACAAATCTGTCTTGGAAGAAGTACAGCCAGAATGCTCATTAGAAGTGGTGACAGCAAGACTTTGTCTTACAGAATTAAGACATGTTATCAGCGGGGACCAGTCTCTGTAGAAGGACATCATGTTTGCAAAAGCAGAGAGTCACTGAAAATGAAGAAGACACTCTGAGATGAATTGGCACAGTGGCTGCAAGAATGAGGCTAAACACAGCAGTGATTGTGAGGACGAAGCAGGCAGAAACACGGTTTCATTCTGTTGTAACTGGGCTCCTCATGAATCAGAACCATCTCCAGAGCATTTAACCGCAGCATACATAAAGTATACTTTCACATCTAAAACTGGAATCAGACTTTCCTAATGTCATTTGGTGGAGCCATGGTGGTACTATTGTTAAGACTTTGACCACAAACCTAAAGCTCAGCAGTTTGAATGCAGCCACTCCTGGTAATACTCAGCAGTTGCTGGTTAGGTAAAGTTGCTTTCAGCTGTAACAAAATAAGGAAGGCTGTGATTAGCTAAGGATTATATATACATATATGTGTGTATATATATATCCATGTGTGCAAGGTGTGCAGCATAGAGGTGACCAGAAAGGGGTAAAGAGAGGTGAATGAATGTAGCTTGCCTCCTCAGGGAATCATTCATCCTGAATTCTAGTTTTTATTGTTTCAGTCTTTAGGATTTACACTACTGTCTTTGGGTCAGAATGACAAAAAAAAAGAGTGTGAGGCTAATGAAGAGTTTTTGACGTCGAACCTCCAGCGATACAGAGTCTGGCCTATGACCCTCTCGCTCAGCACCCCTTTGCCAGGTAGGAAGCAGCACACCTGAAATACCACCCACAGCTGATCCTCTCATCCAAGAGCCCAATGCCTCACTTGATCCTCCTGCTTCCCCTGAGGACAGATCTTCTGCCCTCGTCAACCAACATCAAGGGCAGATGTTAAGCATCATTCCTCAGTGATGCCGTCCAGGCAACCTAGAATCCGTTAGTTAATGTTTGGAAATGAGGCCAGGGGTTCTATCGCAGGTTCATCCAGAGGAAACTTTGATGAAAGTTGTTAGGTGCCAGTGAGTTGACACTGAATGAAATTTTACCAGACCCCATGGCATCCTCACTCACAATTGTTGCTGTTCTTGAGCCCATCGTTGCTCATTGCTGTGGCCCATGTGTGAGTTCATCCTACTGAAGATCTTCCTGTCAACAGGGACAGTGATGAGAGCACCTGCACAAAATGTTTGAAACTAAGCCTTCCGTGGACTCCTGCCTAACAGTCTTCCACCTTCCTGACATGTTTTCTCATGTTTTTGCACCAAATCTCAGGGAATTCTCATTGTACCAGTCTCCTACTCTGTCCCTACATTAGCAGTCTGTTCTCCCCCTGAACAGAAATTTGCCATTTTTCAAACATGATAACCATTATAGATTTCTATAATATGTACTTGCATTCTTGTGGTGGAGAGGGAGCAGGGTTTACTGACTTTATCTTATCTTCACATTTCTGATTCTAAACACATTTTTACCACGTCTGTTGCCCAGCTCTGATCACAGAAGTATGTGGGGTCTGAGATAGACACATCACACTATCTCCCTGCTTCATTTTCTTTTTTCTTTATGAAACTACCAAAAATTCCAAATGGTCATAGGAACACATATAATATTTTAAAAAAGAGGCCAGCCTTTCAGTCCTTTGAAAAATAAGTAAATTTTTATACTCAGCTCTATCAGATTCAAGTTTGTTTTTTAATAACCAATTCATCTACATAAAGATGATGCAAGCTTTGTAGTCTCCCTTCCTCTTCTTCTCTACCTCAGATGGCATTTGTCTCTGGTGATGAAGCTGCTGTTAGTCCAAGGACCACACAGTTGATTAACTGTCTTCTCACTCATCATTTCCATCAGTTCCATCAGTTTCATCAACAATATGTAATCCATAAAACAAACAAATATTTCAGAATTCTTTCTCCTGGAACTGACAGAGAATCCAGAACTGCAGCTCCTCCTCTACAAAATCTTTCTATTCATGTACCTGGTCACGATCCTAGAAAACCTGTTTATCATCCTGGCTGTCAGCTATGACTCCAACCTTCACACCCTGGTGTACTGTGTTGTCTACAAACTGTCCTTTACAGACATCTGTTTAAGCACAAGCAGTCTCAAATTTGCTAGTAAATATCGAGACACATAAAAACTATTGCTTTCTCAGGCTGCCTCACTCAAGTACATGCTGTCCTTGTTTTTGGAGGTTTTAAAACTTGTCTTCTTGCAGTAACCGTGTATAATCACTATGTGGCTATTTGTTATGCACTGAAGAACCTGGTCATCATACACCATTAACTTTGTGAAATGCTGACCATACTTTCTTTGTTCATTAGCACCATGAATGGCCTGCTCCATAGTCTGACGTTGTTGTGACTGTTTGTCTGAAAAACCTGGAGGGTGAGCAAACAAGAGGAAGACCCTCAACAAAGTGGATTGACACAGTGGCTGCAACAATGGGCCTAAGCATAAGCATGATTCTGGATGTAGCACAATCCCTCCTTTTTCTGTGAACTTTCTCAGGTTCTCAAGCTCTCCTGTTCCAGAACTCTCAACATACATCCAAACATTTAAAGACCAGGTTACTAGGTCTGAGAGATGGAAAATATGGTCTCAGGGGACATCTAGGTCAATTGGCATAGCATAGTTCTAAAAAAAGAGGTTTTATATCTTACTTTGGTGAGTAATGTTTAGGATCTTAAAACTTTGTAAGCAGCACTCTAAAATACATCTACTGGCCCCATTCCACCCACAGCAAGGAGAACTTAAAAAAAAGCAAAGATGCAAGGAATATATTAGTTCAGTGGGTTAATGCATCACATAATCCACAGCCCCCACCATCCTGAGCCCAGTTCCTGTTGTTGTTAGGTGCCATCAAGTTAGTTCCAACTCGTAGAGACCCTACGCACAACAGAAACACCGCCCAGTCTTGTGCCACATCCACAATCGTTTTTATGCTTAAGCTCACTGTTGCAGCCACTGTGTGAATCCATCTCATGGGAAAGATGAGTCCAAAGGACTAATAAACCCCAGCTACCACGGTCTGCAAGAGACTGAGTTTAGTACAACTAGATGGTGCACAGCTTCCACCACTGACAGGGGTCACAGTACAGGTCTGTGACTGAACTGGAGAAAAATGTAGAACAAAATTCTAACTCATGAAAGAAGACCAGACTTACTGGCCTTACAGAGACTGGAAAAACTGTGAGAGGATGACCCCAGATAACACTGTACCTCCAAATGAAACCACCCCTGAGGTTTACCTTCAGCCAAGGATTGGATAGGCTGATACAACCAGACAAAATGGGCACATCAGTTCAGGGTCAAGGACTAGGAGGCAGGAGGGGATAGGAAAGCTGGCAATGGGGAATCCAGGTTCTAGAAGGGAGAGTGTGAACATGTCAGGGGGTGTTAGCCAAGGTCATAAAACAATATGTGTACTAGTTGTTAATGAGAAGCTATTTTGTTCTGTAAACCGTCATCTAAAGTGTGACTAAAAAGAACAAACTTCATCTGAAAAAATTTTTAATCCTAGTGCAAGTATGAAGTCTGACAAGTTTGTGAATGCATCCTAGAAAAAGTGTTACATACCTCATCGCTGACTTTCATTGTAGTTACCATAGAAATATTCCCCTTGGAAGCTATGCACTGACAGCAGCCCCTAGTGAACCCTTCAAAGCAATTTTGGAACTCATTTTCTGGAACTGCCATCTGAGCTGTTACCCTTGGTGTCCTGAATGTCATCAAAATGTCTTCCTTTCAGTATTTCCTTTATCTTCAGGTAAATAAAAAAGTTATTGGGGGCTAGATCACGTGAGTAGGGAGAGTGATTTGATACAGTCTTATGTTTCTAGCTAAAAACTCCCTCATAGACCGTGCCATGTGAGCTGGTACATTGTTGTAATACAAGATCCATGAGTTGTTGGTGAAAAGTTCGAGTCGTTGTCATCTTTTTCATGCAGCCTTTTCAATACTTCCAGACAGTAAATATGGTTAACTGTCTGTCTAGCTGGTACAAATTCATAATGAACAATCCTTCTGATATTAAAAAAGGTTAGCAACATCATTATGACTCTTGATTTGGACTGATGGAAAGTTTTTAATAGTGGAGAACTGGCTGACACGCAGTGTGCACTTTAATGCTTTGCTTCGGCATTGTGTTGGTACACCTGTGTTTTGGCATCAGTGATAACATAGCCCAAAATATAGTCTTGCCTCTCCAAAAGGTCTTGGCAGACTTGGACTCTGCTTTACAGTTGCTCATTGGTGAGGTCCTTTGGGACCATTTTTGCACACACCTTTCTCATGCCAAGATTTTCAGTTAAATTTTTCTTATTACTCCATCAATGTTTACTTGGGCTACTATGCTTCTCACTGTCAGCTGACGATTTTGATGCACAATTCAATGAATTTTTGCAATGTTTTCATCAGTTCCACTCATTACAGGCCTTCCTGACCTCTCTTCATTGGTGACACTTTCTCTCTCCTCAGAAAAACCTTTAATCCATTTGCACACTGCCATTTTCTTCATCTCCATAAACTTGAACTAATGTGTCCCTGATTTCACTTCCACTCTTGCCAAGTTTAACAAGAAATTTAGCTTTGGTTCATTGCTCTAATTAAAGCTCTGACATTCTCTTGGTGGCACACAAAAACACACAACAAGAATAATGAACAGCACTCAGCAAAACACCATGGCACTTTGACATGAACACAGCTGTGAGACACTGATATACCAAGGCTATGAAACCTTAATCAGTTATTTTATACACTGTTACCAATGTAAGCGCACAGTGGCAAGTTCATCAACTTAATTGTCATACCCCACATACACAACCAATTTATACATGTACAATTCAGTGACATTCATTGCATTCTTCAGGCCACACCACTGTTATCTAAAACTTTAAAGGTCTTTCCAAATAACTCTACCATCACTAGCTTAAACTCAACACCCCCTGAGTTTCACATCCAACCAGTTGAGTTGCTATGGTCAATTTCATCTCATATAGATAATTCAAAGTGGTAGTACTTTACTAATTAAGACAAGTTATTTTATTTTATTTTATTTCACTTTGACTCGAAGGAGACTTTAGCAGATAGTGTTGGTTTAATTTTTTTAAAGCTTGAAGTCATTTTAGGGCAATCATTTCAGGGGGTCATCCAGCCTTACCACTGTAGAAAGTCTGGATCCATTGATAATTTAAAATTTTTTGCATATTTCCTCCCCACCGACCCCCCGTTTTATCAGAATTTCTTGTATAGAAACTTTGATCAAAACACTCAGTGATGGTAGTCAGGCAGCAGCAAGTTCTGGTCTCATGGTAAAGTATGCAGTCATTCATGAAGGCAACCAGACAAGCATTTGAATTCCATTGCCTATTTCTGACTCTCCTTCTTCCCTTGTTGCTTCAGGTAAATGGAAACCTATTGTACCTTGGATGGTCACTTGCTAGCTTTGAAAACTCCAGTAACTAGGCAACAAACTAGAACGTAGAACAGAAGTACTGAGAAAAATTAGGCAATAGATACCAGGGCTTAGGATTTCAACCTGTCTTCCTGGGGAACATAATTCAATCCATAGTAATAGAACAGAACAGAAATAGAAGAACATCAGAGAAAATGATAAATACAGAATTCAAGATAGTGCTTGCCTCCAGGAGGATGGAAGAAAGTGTGAACAGAAGTCCCTGAAGATCGATTTTATGGTGCTAACATTACTCTATTTTTTTAACCCAGGGGGTATGGATATGAGCTTTTATTACACCGCTATTCTTGCAGAACTGCAAATACATAACATACATTACTTTGTAAATGATATCTTAGTAAGTAAAATTGAAAAGATTTTTAATTTCCAGATCCTTTCATATTCCATATTCTAAAATATTCTCCCATGTTCTCATATTTACATCTTGTTTCTCATATGTCTGGACACACAAGAATACCAAAAAGTAGTTATTAACAATGCTCATCACAGGAATGTCTCCCCAGAGATGAAAATCAGTAGTTCTTGGATGAGGTATGGAAACCTGCAGTATGAACATAAACGGAGGCAGCTTTGCACTAGAAGACATCTGTTGCACCAGCTGAGGAACTCCACCCAGTACACTGCCAGACACAATCCCACCACCACCATGCATACACATGAGACTGTCCATACACATCATTGAGTCACCTACAAAACCTGAATTATTGTCACTCCCGTGCTACAGAAACGATCCTGACTGACTACCCTGCTTCTTTGTGCCTGTGGGCAAAGTGGTCTCCCTTAGCCCACCAACTTCTCTTTTCTGCTCTCTTGATGAACAGTCAACACATATTCTTCAAAATAAAGTCCATCCCCACAGAAAAACTGCTTCCCTCTCAAATACATATTTAGAAGTTTTACAGGAGATCCCTACCAGTACAGCAAGTCCTGTAAAATTTTAGCAGTTTAGTTGACTTTATGCAACTTCTGTGTGGTCTCACTAGAGATGAGAAAGAAAAACTGAAAACATAAGCAAACTAAGGAGAAAAGCAACGTCCCATATATACTCTGATCAATAAAACAATGAGGAAGGCTCTACACAAATACGCTTTCAAAACAGACTGTCAACTGTACCTACCTGGCCTGCTGAGTCATTATTCATTTGATTCATTTGACTATATCACTAAGACTAGCAAAACTTGTGGAAAGATATTACATTAAATGTAAACTAAGAAAACTGCTGAATCAAGTGGTAGGAATGTTTGAGAGCAAGAAATAAAAAGCCTCACAAATAATGTTAACATATAAAACATAATGATCCCGGTTAGATTTTATTGAGAGTTGTACACTGGGCATTGTATAAGTCCTTGTAGTGGTAACAGAGAAACCCTGGTGGCATAGTGGTTAAGTGCTATGACTGCTAATCAAAAGGCCCACTGTTTGAATCCACCAGGAGCTCCTTGGAAATTCTATGGGGCAGTTCTCTGTCCTGTAGGGTCACTGTGAGTTGGGATTGCCTTCAAGGCAATGGGCAATGGTTGCTGAGGTTCACTTTCCAACAAAAAGTACAATCCACATAGTGTGAGACTCACAATAATTGATTTTCTTCATACCAGAAATTTGATGAAGAATGAATGTAGGATCCTATTCAAAGCAAAGAGACAGCAGATGTCTGCTGTGTGACTCCATGGAAAGGCCTATTAACAATAGTCCTCTATTACACAATAGGTTCAGAGAAAGAGTCAGTGTTGTGTCTCCGAGCATCATGTGCAGATATGACAGTTGGGCCTATTGCAGCCATCCTTGGATGGAGTCACCTTGTAGGAGACTGAATAAAGCCCTATTAATTGTTAATGTGCGTTCTCTCTCTCCGAAGTCCTTATAATGAAGTTCTTGTGCAATCATAATAAAATAGGGGTTTATATTTTCTTATTAGAGCCAAAAGCTTCCTCACTGATAAGGTTCAATTGTTTCACAATCTTCTGAAGCCCTGAGATCATCTGATTTTGCCTGTTATAAGTAAGGAAAATGAATATGATGAGTGCTAAAAAGCTTGGCAATGTTAATGAGGACACAGTTTACCAGAGGTATGTCTCAGTTAGCACTAATTGAAACATGAAAAGTAAGCTTTTGTCTCTGACAGTGAGACTGTGTTTCCATTCTCATGGCTCTGTCTATAGGCTCTATCTACTCTCTGGCTATTTCTACAATCTTGCCTTCATGCTTTCTTTATCCCCTTCACCTTCTCCCACTTTTCCTCTCAAATGAATGCCCTCAGAATCACATAACAGGAACACCTACCTGCTGCTTCTCGAGAATTTGACCAAATATACTGAGATAAGAGATTTAAAAGTGTTTGTCAAAAAGTACAGAGCTACAGAAAGAGGACACTCAGTGTCCAATATCAAGTTGAACTGGGCTTAGCCATAATGTTATTTTATGGTTTTAGAAGAATGTGGTTATGGGAGAGTCCGTAATTTTGGTTCATGAGAGTGTTTTCAGTTAGATGTAGACTATAAATGCAGGTCCAAGAAAGAGAATTTAATCACTGAAATCAGGTATTCGACTAATAGTATTCCTTAACTCTTCCTTCATGTCCCTGTTTCTCAGGCTGTAAACAAAGGGGTTCATCATGGGAGTTATCATAGGGCACATCAGTGATGCTGGGAGAGTGGATAAATGCAGTACTAATATATGTTCCTAAACCCATCCCGCAGAACAAAGAGACAACTGAGAGGTGTGATCCATGGGTGGAAACAGCTTTATACTTTCCACCCACTGATGGCATTCTCAAAGTAGAGGAGACAATTTGAGCGACTATAAGAGAAAATGATTCCACACAGAGGAACACCACCTAGGATGGTAGCTGCCAGATACAAGAAGATGCTATTGATGACGGTGTCAGAACACGCAACCCTGACGACCTGAGGAGCTTCACAGAAGTAAGGGAATTCCCGGTGTGTGCAGAAAGACAGATGCAGCACCATCACACTGTGAATTGAAGCATCCACAGTGGCAACGAGTAAGGAGAGTAGAATTAGCAGACCACAGTTGTGGGGGTTCATGACAACTGTGTAGATCAACGGGTGACAAATGCCACCCAGTGGTCATAGACCATTACTGCAAGGAGAAAGCTTTCCAAAGCAACAAAAACTAGGACCAGGCAGCCCTGGACGAGGCAGCCTGTATAACTGATGCTCTGATTCTGTAGCTGGAGGTTCACTAGCATCTTTGGAATTGTGGTGGTGCTGAAACAGATGTCAGTGTAGGATAGATTGGCAAGAGAGAAATACATAGGGGTGTGTAGGTGGGGGTGAGAGCTGACAGCCAGGATGATGAGCAGATTCCCCAAGACAGTGACTAGATATATGCTGAGAAACAGGCTTAAGAGGAGGGGCTGCACTTCTGGATTCTCTGTCAGTGTCAGGAGAAGGAAATCAGACACACTGATTTGGTTTCTAGGTTCCATATTATTGAGGAATTTGATGGAAAAAAGAGATGACAAGAAAATCGAATGTGTGGTCTCTATGTTAGCCACAAGTGTATCACTAGAAGCAAATATCATCCAGAGCAAGGACCACAAGGAATGACATGGAATACAAAGTTGGTGCCATCTATGCCTACTATTTGATTAGCCAACCAAGTGCCGTTGAGTCGGATCCGACTCATGGCGACCCTAGGGTTATTTAATCAAAAATAACTGAAGCTGGTCAACAGCTGAGCATCAGACTATTCTAGAAAGGGATGATGAGATTCTCATTTTGGTATACCATGTGCGTTGTTACAATGATTTTAAATATTTAGTAATTATGTAGTTAGAAAAGTCTGGTGATCTACTTCTCAAAGTCCTCCAATGAAAACCCTGTGGATCAAAACAGTTGCTATCCAGCTGATTCTGGGGATGACTCTGAACCTTCAGCTTTTCCTTCTGTTGTGTATAGTGCACCATGAGCCAAAGACTCACTTAAAGACAGCAGCTAACAACAGCAACAACATGGCCCCAAATCCCAACCCAAGGGACCTATTTAAGTATAGATGGACACACTGTAAAGAAGGATGTATTTTTACAAAGAAAAATTGTTTTACAGCCTCCCAGGCATGAAGCATCAATACAATTGTTTCCTTTCTTTTTTTCATTGGTAATTATTTAGAGGAAAATGCGTATAAGAGGGAGACATCATAAAGAGTCTACCTGTCAGACTTCAGATCTTTTCCCAGAGATTAGAGTCCAGTGACAAAAATGTGTCAATAAACAGGAGTGAAAAGATAAGATGAAACTGGTAACTGTCTTATTTCACCACGACAAAAATGCAAGTAAATATCAGAAGACTTCATGACAGTCACAATGCCTGAGAAGGGGTAGTTTCTGTCTAGGAGCAAAATAGTCTTTACCCCTGTAGAGTCAGAGTAAGAGACTAGTAGAGTTGGAGCTCCTTGGAATGGGTGCAGAGATACAAAGAAATATGTTAGGAAGATTCAAGACAGTTAGGCAGCATTCCACAGCAGACATGAATTCAATCATTTTATGTGTGTACTCTCGTCACAGCTACACCTGAATGAACTTCTCATAAAATATGTGTCCCTATTTCCAAACAATAAGTAAGTGATTTTAAGTTATCTGGCTGGCGTCACTGTAGAATGATGCTTGACAAACACCCTATATGGCAAAGGTGGAAAACATGTTCAGAGAAAAGGCAGACAGACTGAATGGGACACCTGACTCCTTTGATGGAGGAGCGTGTGGGGGCGGAGTCTTGAGTTTGCTACTTTCTGAACAGGAGAGGGCTGCTAAGTGAAGCAGCCACAGGAAGACTATTTTCAGCCTTTATCTCTCTGGGGGCTCAGTGTCCAAAGTTCCTCATTAACCAAACCCTTCTATTGCTTTTCTTATCCGTGAATACTGCAAATCCTGAAAGGCTCTTCAGTATGGCTGAATCCTTGCCTTTTTGAGAACAGCTGCATGGCATTTATCTCTGTCTGTCTGTTTCTGCTCACCTCTACATCATACACTATGCACAGGCGGACACACCATCATTTGCCAATTGGATTCCCTTCTTCTTGTTTGTCTTCTTTTGGTTTTTAACCCAATGGAAAGCAATTCTAACTAATGACTTCAGGAAGCCTGACTATTATTTTAGGGGTGAAGATATAGTTTATGTATGTGGACATAATACAAGTATCATCATTCGTAGAAGCCTCCACGTCTGTCAATTTGTCATACCATGGGGCTTGTGTGCTGCTGTGATGCTGGAAGATATGCCACCGGGGTTCAGATACCAGCAGGGTCACTCCTGATGGACAGGTTTCAGCTGAGTTTCTAGACTAAGACAGATTAGGAGTCAGATTGACAGTCTGTTTCTGAAAAGAACTAGCCAACAAAACCTTATGAATAATAGTGGAACACTGCCTTATATAGTGTCAGAAGTTGAACCCCTACAAAAGATGAACCTCCAGGTTGGAAGGCACTCAAAATACAACTGAAAGGAGCTGCCATCAGAGCTGTCGTTGTATTACCCTTGATGTTCTGAATGTCATCAAAATGTCTTTCTTTCAATATTTCCTTTACCTTCAGGTACAGAAAAAAGTCATTGGGGGTCAGATCAGGTGAGTAGGTAGGGTGTTCCAATACAGTTATTTGTTTACTGCCTAAAACACCCTCACAGACAACTATGCAATTAAGTTCATGAACTTGCCACCTTGCCACCATGCACAACGACCATTCCAGAAAGAGTTCCAAAATTGCTTTGAAGGGTAGACTGGGCACTAACAGCAGTGCACTATTTCCCAAAGGGAGTACTTTGAAGGTGACTACAGTGATATTCAGCAATTAGAGCAATTAAGTTTGTTAGCTTGTCAGACCTTGTGTTTAGAAGCTCTGTTGTTGGGTATGTAAATATTTAACATTGTTATGTCTTCCTTATGTATTGAACCTTTAAGCAATAGATAATGACCATCCTTGTCCATAATGCTGGATTTTACTTTAAAGCCTATTTTATTTGAGATTAATATTACCACTCCTGCACTTCTTTGCATGTTGTTAGCTTGGTATATATTTTTTCCCTCCTTTGAGTTACAGTTTGTTCCTGTCTTTGAATCTAATGTGTGTTTCTTGTAAGCAGTATACAGATGGGTCATGACTTTTGATCCAAACTATTACTCTTTGTCTCTTTATTGGTGCATTTTATCCATTTACATTCAGTGTAATTATTGATAGGTATACATTTTGTCATTTTGGTACCTTTTTTGTGTGCTGTTGAGAGTTCTTGCTCCACTTAATATTCTTTTCCAAGTCATTTTTCTTTATGAATTTTCTTTTACCCCTTTCAATGTTGGTTTTATATCTGTTGAAACTGCTAGATTCTGTTTCTCGTTTTGCTGTGTAGTATTGTCAGTTTCCTTTGTGGCTACAACCCTATTTCCTCCTAATGTTCTTCTAAGTTTAATCCAGTGTTTAACATGCGCTCTATCTACAAGTTCTATGAATACATTAATTTGTCCTTCTTTTTTAGTATAAGATCGTAATTTACATATTGATATCCATATTTCCTTAATTTTAATATTTTAGCTTTGAGCTTTGTGGCTTCCCTAACAAAGTTGGATTCTGGATGCTGTGTCCTGAATTATATCCTTGAGTATATGTCTAATGTTATTAATTTTCTAATTGAAGATCTTCCTTCAGTATTTCTTATAATTTTAGTTTGGTTTTTGCAAATTCTCTAAACTTCTGTTTATGTGGCAGTGTCCTAATTGCACTTTCATATTTGAGAGACAATTTTTCAGGATGTACAATTCTCAATTGGGTCATCCTGTTGGTCACCATGAGTTGGATCCGACTCAACGGCACTTGGCTTGGCTGTTGCCTTCTTGCCAACATCGTTTCTGCTGAACAATCTGAGCTCAGTCTAAAAGACTCTCCTTAGTAAATCAGTTTCGGTTTGAGCCTAACTGCCTTTAAGAACATTTCCTTATCCTCCCTATCTTTCACTAGGAAAATCTGCTGCTTTATTGGATTTGCCATAACCCATTTTGAGACAGTCCTAAACACTATGAAATAACAAATTCAACAAACTCACAATAAATATTGTATTCAAGCTCAAAATACAAAAGGAGCAGAGCTGAAGAGCCCAAGAGGGCTTGCTAAGGTGGCCTTCAGATGCTTCATGGAGGCAGTAAACTGGAAGGGCTTTTAAAGGAGCTACTTCTATGTCCAGCAATAGTGGCTGTTAACTTCTGATGCCAGGAACTGTCATCAAAAAAAAAAAAAAAAGATGCACAGAGAAACACCAGAAATTAATGTAACAGAATATTTTTATTGTAAATATGATTTGAATCAGGAAGTCATCAGCTCAAAAATATAAGGAAGGCACTCAAAAGAGATGATAATGAAATCAGGTTATACAGCTATTATCATGTTAATTTATCAGGACGTAGCTTCAGAATACAAGCAGTTTTACAGGATCAGTCAGTCAGTTGTAGGAGGAGAGTCACTAGGGACATGTCATACATTTTCCAGTCAGAGCCTTGGGTTCCTGCTTCTTGAAACTGACTGTATAGGGGTAGTTCTCTAAAATACGTTAATGTCTGAACAAAACAGTCTCTACAAAACTGTTCACTGGAATACTGTTTGACTTAAAAATAACTACAGGAAAACTAGCTCCTTAAAGGCTCAAGGTTCAAAAGGACACTTAAGAGAAATGGCTTCAGTAGGTAACCCCAACTTCCTGAACCAGAAATCTGGATTTCGGGAGAATTATAATGATTTGTCAAAAGCTGGAAGTCCATCTATTTAAAAAAAGAAAGAAAAAGGATCAATACCTCACAACATGCATAAAAACTAACTCAAAATAGATCAAAGACATAAATATAAAGCACAAAACTATAAAGATCAGGAAGAAAAAAATAGATCTAATACTAGGAATCCTAACAAATAGTGTAACTAGAATACAAATCATAACTAACAGTGTAGAAATACCAAAAGATAAGGTGGTAGCTACTAAAAATTAAACACATATGCTCATCTAGTCATCACCAAAAGGTAAAAATAGAACCTACAGACTGTGAAAATTTATTGCTATGACATACTCGACAAGTGTCTAATCACTAAAATCTAATCTAAAGAGGGTAGTAGCATCAGGTAAGGAGGATAACAAACTCAGGTAAGGAGGGTAATAGTATCATGTAAGGAGGGTAACAGCCTCAGATAAGGAGAGTAACAGCATCAGGTAAGGAGGATAAAGATAGTGTGAGCAGCACCCACTTGTCTGTCAGTGGAGGCTTGCTTGTTGCTCTGATGAGGAAGCTATACCACTGGTATTTAGGTACCTGCAGGGTCAAACATAGTAGACAGGTTTCAGCTGAGCTTCCAGACTAAGACTAGGGAGAAGAACCTGGCATACTTCTGAAAGGAGTTAGCCAGTGTCATGGGTTGAATTGTGTCCCCCCCCCAAAATATGTGTAGTCATGTGGCTGGGCTGTGATTCCCAGTATCTTGTGACTGTCCTCCATTTTGTGGTTTTCCTATGCTGCGTGTTAAAGGATTAGGGTAGGATTGTAAATCCCGTCATAGGATTACCTCCCTTCTCCACTGTAAAGGGAGTTTCCCTGGAGTGTGGCTTGCTCCACCCTTAATCTTTTCTTCCTACAGAGATAAAAGGACAGAAAAGCAGGCAGAGAATTGGGAACTTCACACCAGCAAGAAAGGAGCATCGGAAGAAGAGTGCATCCCTTAGACCTCAGGTTCCTGTGCTGAGATGATCCCTAGACAAAGATTGATGCTATACCAGACTTTCCTCCAGAGCCGACAAGGGGAAAGCCTTCCCCTGGAGCGGACACCCTGAATATGGACTTGTAGCCTGCCTGACTGTGTAAAAATAAACTTTCCTTTGTTAAAGCCATCCACTCTGTGGTATTTCTGTTAGAGCAGCCCTAGCTGACTAAAACAGCCAGAGAAAACCTTGTGAATAGCAGCAGAACATTGTCAGATATGGTGCCAGAAGGTG